>CM077569.1:25000-5459773 GCA_039657325.1 Stephania cephalantha | reverse complement strand
CAGGTTGTTGTTATTCATCCATGCTTGCTGTTGAATGCCTGTTGTATTGGGGTTGGGGTTGCTATTGATGATACCAGTATTAGTTGGAGCTGCAGATAGAGCTGCAAGCCTTGATTGAGTGACATTGTTGGTGGTGATGCTACTCGGAAGGGTCAAGCGAACAGGGCCGGTCTGGTTGGCGTTGCTGCGGCCGGAATTGTGGAGCCACGACGAGCGCTGCTGCCCTTGAAGTTGAGGCAAGAGGCCTTGTTGCAGCTGAAGAAGAGTTGGGCGACTTATTCCAAAGCCAAGGATGCTCCCTGTCAGGCACCTTGGGCTCCTTGGGTCCATTGAACGGCTTGCGTCCCTCAGCCTCTTTATGAACAGCCGGTATTTCTGCGCATCAAAATTAATGGATTAGTGCATTTTGCAAGCATGCATGCATGCATGCATACATAGTTAATTCAAAACCATTTTTATTGATAACATCGGATTTGTTCAAACCCTTTTTATTCCGAAGCCATGGCCTAAGGGTTCAAGCGCTAAATTAATTGTCACCCCTATTCCAAGAACATGACTATGACAAAGTTTAAACAACCTCTTCAATTGCGAGGCGAGTAGACCTAGAAAAAAAAAAAGACCATGCTAACTCCATAGGACACCCGGGTATGACACTTATTTACTGTCCTTCAATGTGTGGATGCAGGCATGAATGACCGCGAAAATTAAGAGACAATGGACTATCAATCATATGAGCCGAAAAGCCCATTATGAAATTTCGAAGAGTAGTCTAGGCCCATGGGCTTAGAAGGGCTTAGAAGGGCTTAGAAAGTTGGAGCTGATAAGCCCAAAGTCATGGGCTTCTTATCCTAAGTCAGAGGCCCATGTAACAGTGAACACTTAAAAAAAATCAGCAATATAAAGGACATATTGCTGAAACCCTAATGTTTAAAACATTTGAGATTTAGAGCGGCAAAATCAAAATTGAGGTTCTTTAGTTGGGGGAGAAGGGGCTTATGATAATTTTAATGATAATTATGGTGATGGTATTCAATGTATAACCAACTTAAAATTTTTTAAAAAACATTATAGTTAATTTAGTAAGTGTAGTAAAATATATTTATTAAATCAAGTTCGTAGTAATATGTACATGGTCGCCCCATGTACATATGTACATGTTTGTTGTTGTATGGTCAGCTACAGCCTACAAGCAAATTTGTAACTTATTCATTCACCATAGTAATTAATCACGATTTCTTACTTAATTAGTCACATATTTTTTTGATTAAAAAAAAGAACTATTCTATTCAAATCTCAAAGACCCAAAAACCTGATTAAACCAACTCAAATACATAATAATATTATCATTTGAATACTGAAAACCATGCTAGAAAATAGATTCATACAATGTACACAATTTTGTTTTTTCTTTCAATAGATATGATTAAATATAAGGTAAAGTATTAAAAGCCATATATATATATGATTTCCATAATCTTCCAGTTTTTCGTTAAAAAAAAGGACTTTTAATTCATGCAATATACAATATTTCAAATCTTGAAAATTGCGAAATTATGAAAATCGGAAGGCTTTTGTAAATCAAATGCTTTTAACATTGAAAGATTATTAAATCCAAGTCAGATACATAATATTATTGTTAAGAAATTAAGAAAATAAAAATCGATCCATGCTATGAAACCATTTCTTTTTATGATTTCATTACATGTAAATATAAAGTAAATATTTAATTAAAAATCTCTAGATTTTCAAATCTTTCATTAATTTTGAATCTTTTAATTGTTCAAGGTTTTTTTTTTTTTTCAATGAATTAATTGTTCAAATTTTGAAAAACCTTCACTTAACAATATGGGATTCCCATATCACACAAACTCCAAGATTATAATCATCTAATCAGTTTAATAAATCTCATGACGATTCTCAAATATTACAAAATTTATTTCAAAGTGCTTAACAATCAAAAGTACTAGATTAACATTAACTCGAACATCAAATTCACACAAGCCCTTTGGTCTCGAATCATTTGAAACGCATGTTTGAGGTCATTGGACAACAAATAAAGATTTGGTATGTATCGATGTCGATGAAGACTTACACGTATATAACATTTTTATTTTATGTATACCTGCAAATGGCTGGCAACATTTTCTCTTGTTAATCCAGGCACACTCATTAGTTCAAGTATTTTCTTTGGCACGGCCTCTGTGACAAACGTTACAAAAATAGTTTAATTAGACCATTAATTAGTTGATGGATGACAAATTCGATCAAAACACAAAATATGTCACTTACTTTCAATGCCTAAGGTATCAATGGCCTCCAAGAACTGGTCATGAAGGAGGGGAGTCCAGACAACTCTCGGCTTCTTTTGCGACGTCGATGGTTTATTATCTTTACCATGTTTGTGATCATCATTCGAGGATGCTTGACGTCTCTCGGCATCCTCCTTTGGCTACTATTATCTCCACGCTGTATATCCCTCATCGACGAGTTGTCGTGATGGAAAGATGAGGCAGTGTCTTCCCTCATTGTGTTGTCTCGGTCGCGAGGTGGTGATGGATGGACGCAAGCTGAGTTATTCTCGAGCATGTACTCCTTCCTCTTTCGGACGACATGCTGCCACAGGTTCTGGACATCAGCTAGGGTTAAGGGCTTGAAGAGATAAAAGCATGCTCCTAGCTCCAAGCCCCTTGTCACCACCTTGAATTTGTCATCGGCAGACATCACTGGCGCGTCATCAAGGACATGCATAACATGAACAAGTTATATTAGGAATAAGCAAGAACATTAAATCGATCGACGATATTTAATCGAAGAATCGATCGAGAACTAAAAAGAATTAAGGGTTCGTCGAAGTTTAATGATCAACATAAATTAATGATCTTATATATATATGTCTCAAGCTTTTCTTACTTATCACCGGGATCTTGAACTCTCTTATTATGTGTTCCATGAGGGCAAAGCCATCCATCATTGGCATGTGAACATCGGTTATGACAAGATCGAATGCTCCTTTTGTTTCTCGAAGCACAGTCAAGGCGTTCAATCCTTCGTCGACGGAGATAACTTGGAAGGGAGAGACATGGAAACAAGTTAGATCATATGAAGAGCTTAGATGGAATTGGATCTATTAAAGAGAAAAGTTAACTTGCATGTCCTCTATGTACTTAGCTGCTACTGAAAAGAAGTTAAAGTATACATGCATGAATTAAACACACCATGAGAGTGAGTTGCTGATATGTACAACAATTTTTATTTTTTTTAAAAAAATATTTTATTTTATTTTTTATTAAAAAAAAAAACTGCCCTATTCCATGAAACTAAAAATAATGCATGTAATATATATATATATATATTTTGTTTCTTCTGCAAGTCAATTAGATCATGAAAAGTGATTGAACTAAGTAGTATTAGTACTACTAGGTCAAGGGGGAAAATGAAGGAAAGAAAACAAAACAAACACAAAATCTTAAAAAAGAAGTATACAAAAACAAAAGCAAAAAAAAAATATATTTTATTCAAGTAATCATCAATCAGAATCTATGTCTATCAACTGTACAGACATGCATGCACGTTTGATATGGATTAATTAGCATGACTTGAAACCATTGGTTTCAGCCATAGAGATCCATGCATGAAACATTAAGAGAGGAAAAAAAAATAAAAAAATTAAGAACACACAAGATTAAGGATTTCAACAACGAAATAGCTTCAAGCCAGACAGCCAAAGGCCTAACTTAAAGCTACTAAGCTAGATCTACTACTGATCAACCAAGTTTTATATATATATATGTTATACACATATATATCTTTGTACATATGTATACCTTCATATGAATTCAATCTAAGCATTGTTTCAACTACTTTCAGACAGATAGGATCATCATCAACAAGCAAAACTCGGAGACCGGAAGGAAAAGAAGCGGAATCGTTGTTTGATCCGATCTCCGCAACTTCCTTCCCCTTGTTTGCCATGATCAAGAAAAAAATAAAAGAAATGACTGAGAGAGAATTCTCTTAACAAGAAGAAGAAGAAGAAGAAGATAATGATGATACCATGCAATGAAGCACTTGGCTTTTATAGAGAAAAAAAGGAGGGGGGCAGCTGAAATTTTAGGGTATACCCTTAACAATTGTAATATGGTATTGAATAATTTTGACTACATTGGAGATGTGTTATATATGTTCTAATTAAAATGCATATTCTGAATTATATCAAGAGTTACATGACATCTGCAATGTATTTGAACCCTAACTTTTAGATTGTATTAAGTAGTCATCAAAATGGAATCATTTCATTATAACCTTCATATTCTTGGCTAATATATAGAATGCATGAACTAAACATTAGAACAACCTTGCTTGTTTTATAACTTGCATGTTGCCGCGCGCGCGACCGTGTAAAATTCAAAAAATAGAGTTGGCGCGATATTATGTTAACTACTTATGTAGTAAAAGTCATCTCATTTATTCGAAAAATCCGATATTTCTAGCTAGTTTCAAGTAGCTATGGAGTTTTATGACAATTAATTTACAAAAAAATCGCAACACATTTACATGAAGCAACCAGCTTTTTACTTTTGATTAAATTGCTAACGGATATTTATGAGCTTTCAACATTCTATTCTATTGGTTGTTACTTACCGAGCTTTTTAGGCAGCCTAGAAAAGACACAAAATTCGAATTGAAAACCTTGTGAATGTATAACAAAAACGTTCGAATGTATCAAACGTTAGATTGGATGATACGGTGCAATGTTTTCCATATGCTAGTAGTACCTTTTCCTAAAAATTATTAATAAAAATAGGGCTCTTAAAAGGAGGGAAAGCTTTTTATTGACTTATTTGAAATTAAAGAGATATATAGCTTCATTTTTGTACTGAATTAACTTAGCATTTTTATTTTATTTTTAAAAAGGCTCTATTATACTTCAAAACTAGAGCAAATAATATCACCAATGATCAATGAACATGCACCATTCGATAATAAGTCATAATGTGTGCTGCACTATAGCAAAGCAAACATTGTATTTGATTGCAATGGAAGTACAATTAATCAAGTTACACCACACATCATTTTCTTAGAAGATTCATTCACGTTAAAATTACTCATTTTATGCTTAAATCATTTCAAAATCATTCAAACTTAATACTAACCCCTAGTCCTCGAGATTCACGTTAAAAATCCTCGAGATTTCATTTAGGACAAGTGCCCCACAATATTACTCCTCAAACCATTGCTGACCTACTGTTGATGTGTGTGGTTTTACAGTAAAACCACAAAACCACTTTTGTTAATACAGTGTGCAGCTAGGTTGGAAAGAAATCCAACTTTCAATTAAAAAAATCAAGAGTAATGAGAGGTTTGTTACAGTGTGACGGAGGCGCATCATTCATGTTGCACATCACCTTGTCAGAGATCGACACGTGTCAATAAGCTTGTCGCTGACCCCTATAAAGGTAAACTTGGATTGGCATGAATTTACTACCATGGCTGTGGGCCCGACCATGTAAAGTAGCCGAATGTGATGACACGTGGCGGAATACGCGTATAGCGTTTAATACCAAAATCTCAACAGATTTTTTGATAAGTAATTTTTTTTTTGAGTTTGGTTAAACAAAACTTTATTTACGTAACGAACCCTTTTATAAGTTTACCCTATCTATTTCTAAGTAAAATTTAAAGGCAAAACTTATTATTCTGGCCCCGAACTTTATGTTTTGATGCTTTTGCCTCTAAACTTTTATTACGACACATTTCGTCATTCAACTTTCACAAAGATCTACATTTAGTCATTCCACCATTTAAAGTGTTAAATCCCGCCGACATGGGTAATATAAGTGTCACGTGACTAGTTAAGAAGAGTAAAGTTTCGGTTTATATTATTGAACCAAACAACTCACATCCACAAACAAAAGTCGAAAAAAAAATTAATTTCCCCAAAAAACATAAAATTAAAACTCAAAGTTCAGTAACCAAAAGCCTAAAAACTCAAAAGTTCAGTGGACCAAATGTACAAAAATAAAAGTTCAGTGACCAAATGTACACTAGTGAAAGTTCAAGGATCAAAATCATAAAAAACTCAAAGTTAAAGGACCAAAAAATATGTTTTTTCAATCTCATCTTCTCCCTCACGCACACTTAGCACCGATATTTTTTTTTTTTCCAATCTCATCGTCTTGAATTTCGCAAAGATCTATGTTGGATCTCTAGTTATCACTATCATCTCGCTTCTTTTGGTGTGGCATTGTCTCTGTGAATCAATGTTATTGCCAAACTCAAGCGTTGGAGTAACTTAAGCAAATTTATTACACTATTTTTTTAGATGAGTATATCGAAAAAAAGTGTCCACCAAGTAAACTTATTTATAGAGGTTGTTACAACATATATAGAATTTGGTTCAACGTACCAAACTCTTTTTTTTTTTTTTTTTTTTCTATATGTCACACGTGGGAGAGATATACTATATATACAATACTAATTTACATATACCACTGACAATTCACGTGAAATGACAAACCATGTAATTATGATATAAGATTGTATTAGTAAGGGTAATTAAGAATTTAATAAGGGGTCAAGCTAGGATTATTTTGCCAGATCAGCAGCCCACGGGGATTATGTGTCACTTAGTAAGAAAATCAAAGTGAGAGATCTTGCAATAGTCATTGGTTTATTTACATCCACGAGTTGATATGCAAGTTAATGCAGTACATGATTGCAATATTTGTTAAACAATGAGATTGTTTTGTACTAATTGAGGTCACTTAAGAACATTGTACGTTTGTTACTTGAATCTTTATAAGATAAGGAGATCAATATTGCATAGTTATACATGTTAAGAAATCATATACGTGATTGTTGGTAGTAATTACAAAACTAATTAATGTAGGTTTAAATGATTAAATGAAAAGGATCGATTAACTTGTAAGATTTGTTCATTATATACACATATATGTTGATTTTTGCATCGATCTAGTTTAATATATGTGATTATAAATTAATAAGAGATGGGCTCTTCAGCCCTTCAAAGGGCCTAGAGTGTATAAAATCTAGATGTTGTCTATTAAACGTGTCAACGTATATGCTTAGGTTCGTAATTATTTGATTTACAACATATAATCTTTTTTTTTTTTGAACGTATATATCGAGAGTTAATAAACTCTTAATTAAAACTTTTTTGATTTTTCAAATGCGTAGTTTGAAAAGATTAATTTTAGTGCATGGTGCGAGAGTACATTACATTAATTTAACATTTATATAAGAAGGAATTAAGTAAATTAATTATTAATTTTAAAACTCATCAGAAATAATTTTTGAGATCATTTTTTTTCTTAAGGTAGGCTTCACGAGTTAATAACTCGTTAAACACCAAATCTTCAATCTCAAATTAGTTGAGTCGACTACTTTCTTTCTTTTTTTTTTTGATAAGAAACAAACAATTAAATTTGCCCCCACCAAGGTACTCTTCGTCTATTGTCCTCGATTGAGTACACTTAATAACTTAATGCATATCGTGCTTTCTAAATCCTTAAATCTTTTCTGATTAATTCATCATAATTTTGCTACCAAAGCATCTCTCTGTGAGATGACATCACTTGCTAAAAAGAAAGATTTGAGGAGGTCGTAATGTGTTCGACTCATGCAATGAAGTCAAAAAAAAAAAAAAAAAAAAAAAAAACTCATCGTAAGTTTGGTTTTTTAGCTCCACCTCTAGGATCTAATGTATAAATTTCTTTTTTTTTTTTTGAATAAACCTTTAGGATCTAATATATATTGATTTTTTTTAGTTTTTATTGAATTGAATTTTCTAACCAACAAATTTGCAAGTCTTTAAAGGTATACCCAAGCCATCTCAATTGTCCTTGCCTATTTTATTTACATTATTTGATTTGAGTTTTCCCTATTTATTATTCAATGTTTACAAATTTTATCACACAAAAACATTCAAACACGCTTATTTTCTTGCACTCATTTTATATATATTGTTTTCTCATTATTTAACATTTACTTTTATTAAACATTATAATCTTAATTACAGTGCCATATTTTTTAAGCGAAAAGCTTTTTGCTTAAAAATTAACATGGATCAGCTGGTTCTAAAAATTGTAGATGTCAGCGTAACCTTCAATAACCTACTATAACTTTTATAAAAAAAAAAATGATTGAGAGACCTAGTCACACCGACTCACTTCATCGTCGTGCGATACTCCTCGAGATGTGGTGCATACAACTCGAAGTATATCCTACAACGATCGAGGGGGCTGGTTCCCAAACTCAAAGGCGATTTAGCAATAACTTCCCTATCATAATGTGTTCATAATATATTAATTAATTAAATTTTAATAACATAACCTTTAATATATATATATATATACTAGTTTTCGAGCATGCTACGCATGTTTGAATAACTCGCAATAATTAAGGCCTTAATTAAATTGTAAGTTCGAGTAAAATTGTAAGTTCGAGCTGACGGTTGAAAATTTGATTATGCCCTTAATTAAGAGTGTGATAACAAATTTAAGTGATGGTTGAAAGACATAATTGATGGTAGAATAGTAATTTAAAGTGACGATTGAAAGATTGATTATTCATGCTTATATATTAAGTATAGTATAGTATAGTATACATAATATTACAAATCATTTTTTGTAATAAAAATAGTTTATTATATGTTAATTCAATACATGGTCGATTCTCGTTCATTTTTTAGGCATGGGCTAAACGTAAAAAATGGGCCTTAATCTTTGAACTCGCAATGAAAATGTAACAGCTTATCATCTGGTGGAGTTAAAAAGGAGGTTAGTTACAAGGCAAAATTGGTTAAAATATCCTTAATCTTTCGCAACTTTATTTTTATTTTATTTTTCCTAATCTTTTTGAATTTATTATTACATTCTAACTTTTTCTAGATTCTTTCATTTATATTTTAATAAGTTAACTTCAAATTCGATGATGTGACATCTAAATAATTAATCTAAATAATAAAACAATTCAAAAATTAGGATTTTATATAAAAAGTTGTGAAATGTTAGATATACTTCAAATAATTCTGCCTTGTAACTAAAAGAAGACATAATGACAAAAAACAACATATAATAACATATAAACAAAATTGTTCTCCAAAAAAACATATAAATAAAATTGAGGTTAATAACGAAAAAAAGACATGTACTAACAAAAAAAGAAGTAATATCAAACCTAATTTCAAACTCCTTAATCAAAGTGATATTGAAGTGTGTGTCTATATATATATATATAGGGAAAGAAAATCTAAATCTAAAAAAAAGAAAAGAAAAGTAGCACATTGATTTAGTATTTCTTCAATACAAGATCAAATTTATTTACCCTTATAAAAGAAAGATAAAAGTAATCAAAGTTGATGGTATACCTTTGATCCACAATTATAGAAGTGCACAACTCAAATCTTTTTGCAATCTATACTATAATACACTTGTTGAAATAGAAAACCATTAGAAAGAATTAATATAGGGAAAAAAAGAGATGTAGTGTACTAAAGGTGTTGAATAAACAAGGAGAGAGTGAGAAATAGAGATATTAATTTAAGAGAGACAAAGTGGAATCTTTGCAAGTTTGTAATGAGAATCTAAGAGAAGAAAAAAAGTGTCAAAGAAAGTGTTGATCTGTTGAGAAGAAAAAGTGTTGCAGAGATGGTGTTGAGAAGAAAAATTGTTGTAAGAGATGAGGAGAGTTGGTAATAAAGAAGTAGAAACGTTGTTTTTTTGGTTTTTTTTAATGTGAATAGTGATTGACGGGGTGAGAACACGTGTCGATTCAACATTGGAAAGTCAAATCGAAATTCCTATTTACAAACCACCATCACCATGACACATGCCTAACTTATTGCACAAATTTTTTTTTTTTTCCATCGAAAAAAACTAAAAAGAATGTGAAGTTACAAAAGTACTATGCCCCAACCTTTACAGATCAGGGGCCTTCTAATATTTAGGGCCTAGGGCAATGGCCCACCAGCACTCCCATATCAAAAGTGGTCCGATTCAATACTAAGCCGATAATCTAACATTTCTCTGCATACATACAATTGCTACATCATGCCGATGTGGAAATTGAATGAATCCCACAAATAAAATAGTCTCGCTAATTATGCCATCATTTTCTTTCCACCCATTGCAATACAAAGAGCTCGCCCTCAATTGCCAATGTCGCACCACCCTTATCACCGCCCCCGCCGCCGCCACTCTCAACCATATCCGCCGTCCTCCCTTATGCCATAGAAACATCCCCGAAACTCCTCCCCGCACTCCTCCCATTCCCCTCTTCCTTACATTCTCCTCTCTTCCACCTCGACGTCCAGGAAGCATGAATCCCGCCTTAATCGCATCCCCACTCCATCGACTCCTCCTCCTCCTCCTCCTCTTCCCCCACTCCCCCAAATCCTCCTCTTTCACTCTCCGCCACCAAAAAGTGGTCATCAAGAATCCCTTAACTATGTCGATATTAGTCACAAAATTGGAGATAATTAAACTCCCTAATTACATACTTCAAAATCAACGCCCATATGGATTGACATCAAAATTTTGAAAATTTTAATTATTTGTTGGATTGGTGAGCAAAGTGGCAAGTATCCTAATGGAGGCATAATAACCTCGAATTGGTCGAGCTTGATAAACATTATGATAGGACACCAATTTTGATCTATTGAAACAAGAGCAACAACAACAATTACAAACCTAAAAGTAACCCCATATATGAGTCTTAAAACTCTCTCAACCCAATCACTCAAAGAGTGCCCACTTACATTCAAATTCCAAGATGTCTCATCTAACTATCTCACCCCTATTTATAGTGTTTCCTTCTCACTAACTCTATGTGGGATCTTATCATTACTCCCCCCTTTCACATCCACATTGTCCTCAAGGTGGCTATAAAAATTTAGACAAAATATGTGATGCCGGGCATGAAGCCAATGAGAAATATGCAGAGAAGACGAAAGTAGGAGACCACGCAAAAATTCAAATCCATATCATAATCTCGCATGCGAGCAATATTAAAGAGCCAAAAGCTAACGACGAGCCCAATGAGGCAATTGTGCAAGAAAGCGCCAAGTGCATCATCCATCCCGTGCTACCAAAAGTTCCCCCAAATTGCATTGTGCCCATGAGAGCCAAACAACCAAAGCTTTGTCCAAAATTTCCTTTAGCATCCGAATGATTAAAATCCATCATCGTCAGGTGAAGTACGAGTCATTCGCAATAACACTTGAAATTTCAATGACTAAATCTGAGCATCGCCGCACCGCACAATGCAAATAGCCAATTGATCATATGAGTGGAATGAAAAATGAAAATAGGGACATCAACACCAACATCGATAAGAACAAGCTTCGCTCACTTGAATCGTTAATGAAGAAAAACCAATAGCCCCACCCGCCACATCAGGCAACCAGTGTCATCAAGCAACACAACCGCCATTTCGATGAACCTAAATGTCAAACTCATCCCCACAGCTTGCAACAATAAAACCCGCTGGATATTGCAAGGGCCAAAACCTTGCAAAAAGAGAGGCCTCAAAAGTGAACCACCCGATTGCCGATGTACTTTCCCATACATTATGGAAACGCATCATCACATCTCCCGGAGTTGAGTAACCCTTAAAGACATAATACCTTTTATAAGGAACACAATCGACTTCCGCCAAAGAGCAACAATGCGACCCCAATAACAGTATAAGTTGCACCAACCCCCCAAAATGTCAAAGTTGTCACCACAAACAAGAATGAAGTTTGATTTAACCCACCAAGGAATGCTTAATGCAACTGAGTATCCCATAAATCCTTGTGAAAGGAATCACAAAAGAGTAAGGAAGAAACCAAGTAGAATAACTAAGCAATGAGGCATTCGTTCGAATAATAGAGTAGAGAAGGAAAACAAACTCGAGTAAGGTAAAAGAAATAGCAAGAGTCCCGTGATGATCCTCGAGCCACGTGGGAAGCAAGTGATCAATCCACTTCAACTTTGATAAAAAGTGTGCGAACGAGAATCATCGAGGGCCAAAATATAACCCACCACAATTTGTAAAGCATGTGCATAATCGTAAATAACACACCTATGCATACGCGTTGTCGTTGTTCGCACCTTCCAAACTCCGCAATGTACGCGCAACATAAGCAAACCCAATGTTCGACTCTTTCCCAAAATAAACGATATAGTGAAAACACGGCACTACGAGTTGCAAAGTGGGTGCTTAGGAGAAATGCCACAACGATGAAGGAGGAATGATAAATAAAAATGGATAACACCGATAGAGGAGACGATGGCAAGTGGCAAGGAAGCGTGGTTGAACAACCGCGCCACAGCTGCTTCTGCCGACATAAATGTAAGCCCTCAACCTTCAACTACATAGCCATCCCACAATTGAACAAATTTGCAAAAGAAAATGCCCACACAAAGGTGAACGCAAGGGATCGTGCGTGACTGGTTTTGATTTGAACAGTAACAAAGAACGAGAGAGAGTAATCGTGTTTCGAGCTTTGACAAGAACACCAATGGAGGTTGTATTGCTAGCATTCGAGAAGAACTCGACTCATGGGCTACATGGGCTGATCTAATGCCTCATTAGTCGAACCTTTTATGAATACATCCAGTGCTTAATGGATCGGATGACGACAACTCCACACACTTCTTCGCTCTTCAATCCGCAACGGACCCTCAATCTCTCGATTTCCCTTAAGATCCGAACTTAAATGATTGTTGCTCCGCGGATCTCGGATGAACAACAATCCGAATCACCTTAAATGACATTAGATCTCGCAACACCAACATTCGAGACCCTCGATTGGAACTTTCGCTCGATCCGTTCGCCACCGATTGAAATCAACTCGAACGCCACCGAAACAAGTGGATCCGCAATTTCATGTCACATGATTCTTCAATTTGTCGCTTTTCCGTGCTAGGTAACACGATCCCATAATGAAGAAAGCAAGAGTTCATCGAACCTCCGAGCCAAGGCTCGAACGCAATCTTCATTTCCGAACCGAAATCACGTATTTGATTCTTCACTTCCTCGAGCGCTCCACCATCAGTGAACATCTCTCAGTAGAAATCGACATCGATTCGATTCAATCGAGCATCCATATTTGAAAATGCTCGATACCAATGATAGGACACCAATTTTGATCTATTGAAACAAGAGCAACAACAACAATTACAAACCTAAAAGTAACCCCGTATATGAGTCTTAAAACTCTCTCAACCCAATCACTCCAAGAAAGTGCCCACTTACATTCAAATTCCAAGATGTCTCATCTAACTATCTCACCCCTATTTATAGTGTTTCCTTCTCACTAACTCTATGAGTACTCTATGTGGGATCTTATCACATTATCGTAGTGAATGGATTAATCAAGCTGATGATCCCATTGTCGAGTCTCATATTTCAAACCCAACTCGGCTTTCCTATGTGGCTTGAATTGATGAAAATTGAGAATTATTGGCAAATTGGTTGTTGTACTCCCTTAGGTATATAAGTGGTGGCTCTTCCATAGATTGATAATTGAGGATCAATTTGGTTAAAAGAATTGTGAATCATCATATATATAATTAGGTGTGATTTGATGATCCACAACACAAGTCATCTCTATAACTCCCCTTTAAGCTTCTTCTTTCGTTGTCCATTTTGGGATGATGTGAAATTAGGGTTTCACTATTTCTGAAGAATAATAATGCATTTTGTTCTTGATTTGTTGTCTTTGTATTTCTAGTGATTTTAAAATGATGTCAAATCTTTTCTTGTTTAGAGATCAGATTGGGAGCTGCTTCTTGATTTGGGAATAGTAAGAACAAAGTTCAAAAACCTGAGAGGTGGTGGCAGTGAGAGAAGGGAGGTCGACGACGAGAAAGGAGGTCGGCGACGGTGGGGAATGGCGGAGGTGGTGAGAGTGGCGGCGGTGGAGACCGAGCTCTCAGTGATGCAATGAGATTGAAGAACATGAGGGCAAATTTGGTATAGTTTTTTATTTGTGGGACCCACTCACTTACCACATCAACAGTGTAGCAAATGTACAGTGTAACAAATGTATGTGTTCTATGAATGTTACAAAATTATTTTCCATTCAATATTATACAAGCTTTAACAACATAAAAAGTTAACAATATCAAAATATCCTTATAGTGGTCATTACCACATAAATACTACTTTAATTAGTCAACTAGCAAATGTCACATAACAAATTAAACAATATTTATTACAAATTAGTTAAACCTTATATAAGTTTTAACATCATATAATTTAATAATATCATTTGATGTTGTAAAATATCCTTACATTTAGGTAGTTGAGTTGGCGCTTTATCTTGATATGCTTTGTTGCAGTCATCAGAGGATGGATACGTGGCGTTGTGACTGTGTTACTCTTTTAAGGTGATAGGGTGTCAAAGAAAATTACAAAAGTACGGTAGATTTTAGTTTAAATGAGCAAAACAAGTGTGGTTTTTTTATTTGAAAAATAAGGTATATCGCCTTTTGAAAAGGAGCTATTAGTTGGGGGAAATTTGTTCGGCTTACGTGGACACATGAATAGCGTATTTTCAAAAGGCGTTATTCATGTGTTCGGTCCACGTAGGACATATAACACGAATAGCGCCTTTTCGAAAGACGCTATTTGTGTTATTCATCCACGTGGATGTCCACGTCAACGTCCATGTCAACGTCGTTGAGGGTGTTTACACGAATAGCGCATTTTGAAAAGGCGCTATTCGTGTAAATATCCACGTAGGCATCCCACGTCGATGTCGACGTAGGCAAGAACACACAAATATCGCATTTCTCGAATTCTCTATTTGTGTGTTCTTGCCACATGGACTCTGGGTACACAGATAACGCCTCAAAAGGATGAGTTGCATGCTTACTATGGGTTGCACGGTTGTCCGCCTCGCGATACGTTTGTGACGTTTGCATGGGGTGCATGGTCTCGTAGTGGATATGCATGGGTCAGTACCATCGATATACGTGTATGACGTTTGCATCGATTGTCCACCTCGAGAAACGTGTATATCGTTTACATTAATTATCCACCTCGAGTTACGTGCATGACGTTTGATGGTTTGCATGGATCGCAAAGATGTTGCATGGGTTGTCTACCTTGAAATATGTGCTTCACATTCGCATGGCTTGCATGGATTGCATGAGGTTGCATGAGCCGTCCCACACCTCAAGATATGTGCGTGACGTTTGAATGATTTGCACGAAGATGCATGGCTCGCCCACCTCGACATACGTGCGTGGCATTTCCATGTGTTGTCAACCAGGAGATACGCGTGTGACGTTTGCATTGGCTTTACCACCTCGAGACACGCGCGTGACGTTTGCATGAGTTGCACGAGGTTGCATGAGTCGCCTACCTCGACGACGTGCCCGACATTTGCAGAATTCTCCACCTCAAAGATACATGGGTGACGCTTGCATGGGTTGTCCACGTCGATATGCGTGCGTGTTGTTTACGAGTTGTCTACCTCGAGATATGCGAGTGACGCGGTCGTCCATCTCCATATGCACGTGTCGTTCATAGGCGAAGAATTTTGTATAGATAGCTCCTTTTAAAAATGAGTCATTCATAGAGTTTAAAATTTCAGATAGATAACTCCTTTTCAAATGGAGCTATCCATACAAATATCTTCTACCTCACCACCATGCATGCCACCTCATCATCAATAGCTCATTTTCAAATGGAGTTATACATTAGTTTTAGAATTTAAAAGTAAACGCCACTATCTCGTGAATTACAAACTAAAGCCACCCCACTTTTTGAAAAACACCATGGTGTCGATGCTTTTGTTGGTGCAAAAACTGGAGCAGATATACATGATAGAATTTGACGGGCAGAAGTTCTTGACTGAGAAGCAAAGTTTTGACAGAGTAAGCAATACTTAAAAAACGAATTTTACAAAATCGAACAATGTTATTAAAAAAAAACGTTGTTAAAATATATTAATTAAATTCATAATTATCGCATAAATAAAAACTTTTCATAAATTTTACATATAATGATATTTTGGTCACTTAATTATTAAGTTTTTATTATTTAATAAATCATTAGATATGACTTTTCAAATTCATAATATATTATGTATTGATTAAGTTTCAATAATCTTCAACCACATCTAATTTTTAAACTTTTTTTTTTTTTTTTTTTGTAGTGAAACCTGGCCAACTGTGAAAAACAATGAGTTTTGTTTTCTTTTGTTTTCTTTTTTTTTGTCAGAACAATGAGTTTTGTTAGAAAGTGAAAAAATTGAATATGAATTTCTTTGTTAGTTTATTTTGGGAAACTTTTTTTACTATTTTTACTAAATAATTCTTCATATATGGCTGATAAATTTAACACATGTAGGTTGTGTCTGGCGCTGTGGCTTTCAGCGCCACAACAGAGAGCATCACTGTTTTGGGCGTTGAAGCGCCGGCCTGCGCCTCAAAGACCTAACTAAAAGTTGCGAGTTTTGAGACTTATTTTGTACCATTTTTATTTATGTCTTCGTACTAATTCGCACTAAAAACTCACCCCTTAGTGGATAGACACTAAGTCCCACAGCTTTCTATAAATTAAAGGACTCTAGTATGTACTAAACACGTTGGGACATATTGAGAAACATTGAAACACAAAAGGTTTTGAATCAAAGTGTGTTCTTGAGTTTATAGCATCATTTTTCTCAAAAGTTCTTCAAAGAGTGTTCTTGGTTGGAATTGTGTTACACATGCATCATCCAACAACCATTAAAGACTTGATTGTATCCCGAAGGCAAGTTTCAATTTTCCTATTATGTATACGCGGTTTCGACCTAGGGGAGAAATCTTGGCTAAAAGAGAGGGACTACGTGCCTCAAGTCTTTGTTTGGTTCCTCTATTCTCATCTTGCATTCTCTCGTCTAATTTTGTTATAACAATTTTTAGACAAGATTTTTCTTCATCAATGGCTTCTTCGACATCTGATGGAACTCACAAATAAATGAGAATGGTGGTTTTTCATTATCTTCTAAACTCAATTCTCGATGGTGGTTCATTCCTCATTCCATTAAAATCATGAACCATAATCCGACTCGCTTCGAAAGGTTCAATGGCGACAACTTCACTCGATGGTAAGAGAAAGTAATGTTCTTTCTCAAATTTCTCAAGTTGGTGTATATCCTTGATGATGTGCTTGAGACCCTCTCTCGAACCAACTTTGATGACTCAAACGAAGTGGTAGATCTCGCGTGTCGCAAGGAAGAGGTATGACTATCTTTGCCGAGCTACATCCTTAATGCACTCTCCGACAATGTCAATGCGATGCATTGAACCATTGAGTCGGCGAAGGAGTTGTGGACTGCTTTGAACAACAAATACCGAATTGAGAAGTCTAGTAAACGTAAGTTTTTAATTTCGAATCATCTGGATTTTAAGATGATCAACGACAAGTCTATCTTTACACAAGTACATGACTTGCAAAAGATCGTCAGGTGATCTTAAAACGACATGAATTTCTCTTGAAGAAGTTCTTCAAGTGGGTGTGATTATTTTGAGCCCCGCTATGGGCACCCCACCCATTACCGAAGGCACCACATTACAAAGTGGCACCAAGTGTTTACTAAGGCACCCAACAAAATCGGGGTGAAATGCCAATAATACACCCCGTTCTTGAAATTTAAGCATCCCACTCACACACTCCACCTACGCAACCATGGAATTTTTCTCGGCCATAGAGCAAAGGCGAACGGCGAGACTGAGTCGTAGGAGGTTTTTGGCGCCTTGTTTGCGTTTTGTGTGTTGTTGTTGTTGTTGCGTTTTGACAAACACGAGCAACGCTTCATTGTTGTTGCATTTTATGTGTTGTCGTGACCTTGTTTGTATATTGTTCATTTTTTTGGTTTTTTTTCCTGGACCCCGTGGTTATCGGTCACACAGGGCCGAAAATATGAACGAAATTTCATTCAGCCTAACCGAAACTTATTGATAAGTCTCTGGTCACAACAGATCTCTAATCACTACATACCGAGACTTATTGATAAGTCTCGGTCACCACATACCGAGACTTAATGATAGGTCTCTGCCACCACATACTGAAACTTATTGATAAGTCTTGGCCATCACAGTCCGAGACTTATTGATAAGTCTCGCACTGTGCTACCGAGACTTATTAAAAGTTGAAAAATTCACAAAAAACAAAGAACAAATATCTATTCTTGTAGCTCTTCCTACCCCATCGTGTTACCTTGGTCCATTTGATGCTCAAAACCACTTCGAAATGGTCTGATCTAGAAAACCCTACAATGAAAACCAAACTTCGAACGCACTCTTCGCCACACCAAAACAATTGATTCAAAGCTTAATATGATTGAAATCGATTGTTCCACACAATCGATCGTTGTGAACGTAAAAGCATCGATGCACGACCGCCGATGAAACACTAGGGTTTCTGGTGGAAATGAGAGAGGCAGTAGGGGGGTGCCCCAAAATTGGATGAAATGTGTGTTGGTGGTAGTGTGGTTTATTTATATGAAGGGGCACTTGTGTCATTTCCATCGATGTCCAATTTGGAGTAGGAAAACCTAAAATGGTGGTGCCTTCAAGAATTGGGGGGTGCTCATAGCGACGCTCGATTATTTTTAAGTTGCCTATCGCCTCCAAATTGAAACAATTAAAAGAAAAAACTCATTCATGAGAGAAGAGTTATACTTTGAATCCTTCCAACGCCATCTTCGAATCGAGGAAGACTTTGGAAAGAGAGATGGGTTGAGATGACTTGAATTTTGAATCAGTTCAAGGGCACATTTAAGTGGAATCTCACCACCGCATATGTCGGACATTTTAAGTAGCCGATGGAACTGTTCTGAGCTACTGTCGTCTCGCCGTGCTCAGATCTGGCGGCGGTGAGTGATGCAATCGTTGCTGTCAACGCGCGCATCATATCCATCAAAAGCTCAAATCGCTCTCATGACCAAGCGAATCGCGCATGCCATCGCTCGATCCAAACCCTCATATTTAGTCTCGGTCACTCGTCCGACCAACATCTATCGTCTCATGTGAGCTCGCTGGCCATCCATCGTGATCTATATTGAGAAACGTGCACCAAATCACCTTCCGTATACGTGTATATAATATATACAATCAAAAACATAACATGTATATAAACCATATCACTACTCGTCTCAAAATTCCTTCCCAACGAGGATTCTAAGTCAAAATCTTCAAGTTTCAACATCTAAGGTTTGTTTGTTTAGTTTTATTCTCTTTTTTATTTATCCTAGGCCCTATCGACCTCGCTCGATACCTAATCGTGATGACCACATATTCCAGTCGCCTTAGGACCCGCCATATCGCATCCCACATCATCAAGCCCTGTCACGTCATGGCCTGCTTACCTACGATGCCCGCGACCTAACTGGTTGCTTACACTTTTTCGTTTAACCCTAATATAGTTGTAACGACCTAAAATATCTAACCGTGTTTACATATTTAAACAAGCTCAACGACCCGTACTCGCGAGACCCACACCGTGATATATCCATTTACCGAGGCAAGGCCCGAGGTACATTTTATATTTATCATGTGATGTATGCCTAGTGTATCGTATATGTCTGTACTATTAAGTTAATTTTTGTGAAGGCCCAGTGGCCACGCAGTGCCTGGAACCTCCAAGTGCAGCGGGTGCACTCACCCACACCATCCGTCCCCCCCCAATACTCGCTGCGCACAATCGCAACTCGTAACAATATCAAGGCACAATCTTTCGCTCCCACAACTCGAACCCGCGTCCCGGAGACTTAAGACCACGATTTTATGAGTTGAGTACCAATATTGTTACGAGTTGCGATCAGTGCGCACCGGCAAGATTGGGGACACAGATGGCGCTGGGCGAGGTGCACCCACACCGCCTTAGAGGTTCCAGTGCACCCGCCTCCATGACGTGGGCTCAAGCTATGAGAGGCGAAAGACCGTGCCCAATATTGTTACGAGTTGCGATTGTGCGCACCGGCAAAAGATTGGGGACACAGATGGTATGGGCGAGGTGCACCCACATCGCTTCTCGAGGTCTCAGGGTGCACTGGGTGGCCCCGAGCCTTCACAATTTTCTACGATGTGTAGGTATCTAGACGAAATGGGGACGTACACTCGAGTCGCATGTCGACGCGAGACCGAGGTAGCGGCATATCGGGGTAAGTTTAATTTATTTGTATTAAATGTGACTTTATATCGGGTTCATAAGTGGCTTTAATGTGGCCACATTCAGCTAAGTATTAAATGGCCTATAGTTAGTGAAATAAAACCAAATGCACTAGATATGCATCGAGACACGCGTTAACCCATCACGAGGCAAGGTGTCCAAATGTCGAGTCACTTAAAAATGACTTGAGGGACAAGTTGTATCAAGTGATCCATGAGATGAGCCTCGAGACACGTGTGCACACAATGATATATGGCTATGGTTTAAACTTAGCACTATATATAACTTTAGTCAACAAATCTCATCTTCTTATCCTCACCAAAATCTAGGAGAAGAGAGAAGAGAGAGTCGCCGGTGGAGGAGATGAGGAAAATGAGACAAACTAGAGAAGATCAAGGTGCGAGTGTAAGTGTTATTCAGCTGATGTTGTTTGTGGTTTGTTGTTGCTGCGCAGGGGGAGCTCAAGAGCTTGGACGAACCGCCAACGCAGCTTAGTCCGAGGAAGGAGACAACTCCTAAGAGTCGTCTCCCATCCCCAAACGAGACGGGGTCGGATCTTCGACCCCAAATTTCGTGAAGAAATTTTTTTTTTTTCCCATCAACAAACCAGGGAGTCCCCGGTTCTGCTGAGGAAGAATGGGGCACCCCTTATCGGGTCGGGCTTAGGGCCTGCCCGACCCGTCTGGGTCGACCCGACCTACAAAAAAAAAAAAAAGAGAAGAGAAAAAAAGTGGAGAAAAATTGGAAAAGATTTCGTAAGATTAGGGAAAAATTTCGAAAAATTATATTTCGACAAAATAAATAGAAAATAATGAATTTCTATGAAAAATAAAATATTTGGAATTTCTGACGAGACTTTTACTTGGGGTTTTACCTCGAAAAGGGCGAAATGGGCTGATTGGCCTAAAAATTTAGAAATTGGTCTCGAATTCGATTTGGCATAAATTGATACATTATTGAATGTTAGCGAACTAATGGGAGAACTCAGGAGTTTGGGCACACGCATTTCGAAGTGTCGAGGATGGAATAGACTTAGACAAGCGTGTGAATTGTAAGTACAACTCGTGAAAATTTTATATTTCATTTCATTCACCTTTATTGATTTATTGGTCTATCAGTAGACATTGCTACTTGAAATCTCACATCATGTTGTTCTTGTATCTATTCATGAGTGAATATTGTGACATGATTCCTTGTGAATTGTTTCATCGACTCGATTCCTACTCTTGATGTCATTTTTGAAAAGAATTGATGAAAAGCATGCTAATGAGATAATTTGGATTTACTTGGACTTGTATTTGATTTCCTTCGGGCTTTGTAGCCTAACTTGTTTTGGTTTCCTAGAACATTGGCATTATTTGTTTTTGAAATTAAAGTAGGGATTATCCGTGTTTATTGCACGAGAGATGCGCAGCTCACTGTGACATGGGTCTACCGGGGTTTCGAGACTCACCACTACACTTGCGCGACACACGAGTTATGGAACTCGGGGTGGCTCTGCAAGCATGAGAGTGATGTTGTATAAGCGTAGAGCGCAGCCTCCGCTATTTGTGCGAGATATGTCGAGCGCAGCCCATATAGTAAATGGGAATGGTTAGGTGATAGTTCTCACCGCCGACCGCACGTAGATCATCTCGACTTAGCCGTGTCTGCTTTCTACATATTTAACTCGTGGTATTTACTTGCATTACTTGATTCAACAATTTATTTCGCTACTTTATGTGTTTAAATTCCATTCGTATATTTTGGAAATGTGGCATAGAATTCTCCTCGTTATTACTTAAATATCATTATACTTACCGTCTAGTTTGTGACGATGGGTGTAGGTCCGTCGAGCAAGAAGCAGACAAGGAAATGATAAAACCTATGACTTCCTCTCGAGCAGCTCGACGACTCTTCTCACTCATTTTGTATGTCTCAACTTTTGTTGTATTATTATTGTTTATGTCATTTTGGGTTGTACATCGGGTCGAGGAATCGTTTCATATATATACGTACATGTGATGTTGTATTTTCCTGGTTTTCCACACTTAAGAATTTTGAATCATAACAAATTTTCCGCATGATCTTTAAAATACATGAAAATGATAATGTATATCAATATATGGATTCGAAGGAATATAGGGACGAAAGGCCGACTAATACGTAATTAAGTCTTATGTGGTTAGATAAAGGCTTGATTACGGATTAGCCGGCGGTGCCCTGTTTATAAGTCAACACAATATTCATGAAATAAAACTGATTAAATACGAGACATGTGAATATAACACCTGGCAACAAGGCATCATATTCCCATGAATGTAGGCAAAGATACGACAAGCAAAAACAATAATCTAATCACCAACACATGCCAAATAAACAAGCTAGGAAATAAATCATTAATAAATGGATAGCCGTATAATCATGAGAAAAACCTAACGTAAACCAACCAGTAATCGATAAAACAATACATAAACCTCGTATATACTTACAGACTTATATTGTCTAAACCCAAGCTTCAGTTGCCCGATGAACCCCTCCATACACTATTTCAAGTCAAGGGAACACCCTAAATCCCTCTCGATATTCATAGATATATTCTACTGCCATCAACACGAGCATTAAACACAAATAACCTGTGCAAGCGATTTAGCCACAACCAATATATACGCAAATCGAGATAGGAGTGAAACCCATGTATGCCCATCAGCCAAATACACATGTAATCCGATGTCGATAAAACAAAACCATGAATTATGCGAGCATTTCAATGGGTTTACGCACCTCAATCCGCGCTCCGACTTCCCCCGACTCCCGAATCTGACCCGACTAGCTCCCCGATACCCAACTTACGGTCCACTAAGTCCCCAAGTCCAATTTTACATATTTAGTGTAACATCAAATTAATTAAACTAGGATAAGCGCTAATCTCGTAGATTAACGATCGTAATTTAAGCGTTACGTGGACAACTCTGCTGACTTGGACACGAAACCGGGGAAATATGTTATTTATGGATGGTGGTTATATATATGTGGTGTTTAAAATTATTATTATTACATTGCACCGCATGTGTGTATGTTGCTATCAGTGTGACGGTGTTCGCTCGAAAGGCGTGTCAACGCAGTGTCGAGTAGACTTAACCACGGTATGCTAGGAAACTCGACTAATCCATATCAAAATGAATAATAAATCAATTAAAATGGGTAATGTGACCATAGGCCAAGTAAATTCAAATTTAAACGATAGGTTATGACGTGCCTCGAAATGCTAGTCGAGACATGGGGCAACGGCACCGGTAGTCGAAGGTTAAATGGGACCCTAAGTTGGTTAATTTTGATAAATAAAACAATAACCATATGTAGTAAAATGGGCCTAAGTTAATGTGATCAAATTAAAATAAATAAAGGCCTATAATTTGGGTTAATAAATGAAAACCATATGATTTATCTTGAGATACACATTAGCATATCTAGAGTCATGTGAGGTACAAAATGGTGTTACTTAAGTTTGACTTAGTGCGAGTTAGTGGGATACATGGCAAGAGATGGATAACTAGATGAAAACAAAACTAAATCATCTAAATTTGCTGAGAAGAAGAAGGAGGTTGCCGGAGAGCTAGAATTCAAGGCTTGGAGGACAAATCAAAGGATTAAACTAAGGTAATCATCATTTCCATCATCTCCTATATCTAGTGAACTCATTCGTTAGAAGTTTTGATCAAATTGTTGATCGTAGGTTGCGTAGTTTCTTTTTTTTGGGTAAATTGGTATGAGTATGTATTAGATAGGTTTAGGTAGCCAAATTAAAGGGAAATACAGAATTCTCAACTTGAGAATTTCGTCCCGTAGGTCACATAATACACGCGCTCGAACTAAGTAGGCGCTAATCGTTTAGGGTTTCCAACCGTTCTTCAGATAAATAACAAGAGAACGCTTCATCATGTCCATAGCGTGCTACCATCACATAGCGTGATACGCTATTTACATAGCGCGCTAACAACGGACATAAACTGAACATAAAGGGTTGTTTTGGGATTTTTGACTAAATACATATCCCAAACATCTACAAATATACTAAACATGTAAAATCGGACTTTAGTGACTTAGGGGAATGTGGCTCGAGTATCTGGGAGCTAGTCGAGCCTGATACATAAGCTCGAGGAAGTTCTAGTGCGGATTAAGGTGCGTAAACCCATTGAGAATACTTCATAGAATTCATGGTTTTGATTTATCGATATTGCATTTCATGTGTGACGCGCAAGTAGGGGGCACACATGAGGTTTCTCTCCTATTTCGATTTGCGTATATATTGGTTGTAGCTAAATCGCTCAGACGGTTACTTGTGTTTAAGTGCTCGTGTTGATGGCAGAGAATATATCTACGATTGTCTGAGGGATTTATGGTATTCCCTTGACTAGAAATAAGTGTATGGAGGGGTTCATCGGTAACCGAAGTCGGGTTTAGACAATCGTAAGCCCGTAAGTATATACGTGGTTCCTATTCGATTTATCGATTACTAGCTAGTGTAGGTCGTGGTTTTCTCATGATTATACTGATGTTTACCGATATATGTTTTATTTTTGAACTGTCGAGTTGGTATATGTTATTTCTTCATTAGCGTAATTATTACTACTTATGTGAAGATTAATTAGCGTAACTAAGGTTAGCAGAAATAGTGTAAGCAACTGTGTAGGTCGTCCTTGACGTCAAGGATAAGCCGGCCATGACGTGGCAAGGCTTTATTTGGTGACGTGGAATGCGACGTGGCGAGTAGCAAGGTGGCTTGGAATTTGGGGCCGTTATACGCTTTGGTATCGTAGAAAGGTCGATGGTGCCTAGAAGGTTAAAGCATAACTCAACCCGATACCAAACGTCTGCAATTAGCTTCGGTATCGAAGCGAGGTTTCGAGGAAGCCTCGGGAATAGTTTAAAAAAATTGAATAAAAGTTAATAAACAAACCTTAGATGTGGAAACTCAAGATCCCGACTTATAATCCTAGTCAGGAAGCAACTTGAGACAGGTAGTGATAGGGTTATATATGTTTTTGATTGTATATACATATACGGAAGGTGATTCATCGCACGCTTTTCGATGCAGATCACGATGGATGCCCAACCGACTCCACCGACTACAGATGTTAGACACTAATTGCCCTTTCTGACAGAATTCTCAACTCGAGAATTTTGTCCCCTACTCCTTAATTAACAAAATAAACTCCATAAACCTATTCTCTACTTCATGGTGTTACCAAAACATCATTTACAACAATAAAACCAACATCAATTAGCTTAGAATAATCAAATCCATGCATTTCCCTAGTTTTTCCAAATTTACCCAAAAACACTAAGATTTTTTAAAATCATTTTATAAATTAAACTAATTGTTCATCACACTTGGAATTCACTAAAGACTTATCAAAATCAGTAGCCTAAGCCCCCATCATCAATTTACATCTTTTTTCCATTAAAACAACAAATTTAGCTAAGTTACTAATGTAGAATTGTCACCTAGTAGATGTACCACTTAGCTTGCTCAATTCCTCACCAATCTTCCATGGATTCCTCTCATGCTTTCCAAAGAACTCCTTCTCCCAAGACAACAGATGAAGATGGTTTCATTTGCATGTGTTTAATCAACCCATCTTATATATTAAGGTGGGGTTATTTCCTAACCATTAATCTCTATGTGTTTATGTAACGCCAAAAATTTGACTTGTGCCACGTGTCAAGGTCGTATGTGGGATCCACTCGTCGAATACGTATGTCCTAATCTCTGGTGGAGACATCGAGGTATGATATTTTTCTCGTGATGCGTGTATTATTTCGTAATATCCAATTTGAGCTTATAATGGAAATTGTTGAGTTGTTTTACGAGTTGGTATACGCGAGGAATTCAAGAGCCGAAACACGAACGGGACGCGCCGAGTCGCGTTTTGACATGGAACCGAGGTAGTGGCTTATGGGGTTGAGATTGATTGATTGTTGGTTTAATAAGTGGCCATTGTGATTTTAATGTGGTCACATTAACATAAATATCCATTTGCCTATAGTTTGAACACGTAAACAAAATGTAGTTGATGTGTCTCGAGATACGCAATTTGTGAGACTCGAGACAATTTTGGTCAAACATAGAGGCGATGGACAAAGATGTGAAATTATTGTTTATTTCGAGATTCGTGTTGCACGAATCTCGAGGACACATTTGAGTTGAAAAAAAGGATAAGAGAGAGATCGATCGTAGGAGAGAGAGAGAGAGAGAGAGAGAGAGAGAGAGAGAGATGAGAAATAGAGAGAGAAAGATATGATGGAGAGGGAGAAGCAGCGGCTAAGTGCAAGGCGTGGACGATGCTCGTTCTGAGGTGCTTGGGCTTCAGCAGAATGGCGAATCCAAGAATGGAGGCCGCGGACGAACAAGAAGAATGAGATCGGAATCCGACTCAGCGAGCAGGCATGGCGTGAGGTCGCGGACGATCAGCTGTATTCGTCGACTAATGTCGACGGTGCGAGCAGAAGCCGAGGACGAGCACTGACGGCCACCGGCGATGCAAGTGAGGTCGCGCGAGGTGGCGCGGGCAAGTGGGAGACGACGAACCGCCAGCCGGCGATGGTCGGATCGGCGGCGGGCCGGCCAGCAGATGCCGGCGGCAGCGACACGAGATCGTGGTTCCAGTGGATCAGACGCCGGCGAGGAGCTCGCAGACGCAGCCCGGGCGGATCACAGCAGAGCAATGCGGCGGCGGCGTGATCCCGGCGGCGGCGGTGGCGCATTGCCGCGCAGATCGATCCCCGACGAGACAACAACAAATGACAAGGCGTATTGACTTCGACGAAGCTCGACGATGCGACGGGTTGCTCCCGAAGGAGACGAGAGGCGTAGGCCATGGCGAGGTCCCACACCATCTGGTGTTGGCATCGAGTGATTTCGTTGCCTTTATTATGGGATTTTGTGGTTTTAATCGCGAACATATTGATGTGCATGACTTATGTAACTTAAATGGTATAAATGGACACCAGGGACTTAGAGGTTATAGTCGAGTGTCAAAAGATATCGAGGCGCGAGCGAGACGTTTCCAGACGATTCGCGATTTATCGAGGTAAGTAAACCAAACTGGGAATTGTACAAGAATTTCATTGCTTTGATATTGTTGTTCATTGCTTTGATATATATCCTTGAAAGTGCTATTGCGTGGAGTGGTCCATTGGCAAGCGAGTCATGATACAACGCTTATCTCGTGATATGTGCTCTTATCCGACGCCGCCGATATCTCCCAATTGAGTGTACGTCAGGGGCACTTATCCTCGTCTCATGGATATCTCATAGTCGCAAGTGGTTAAGGCCGGGAGGTGTGTCTCGCCCCGAACCCGAGTCCGTCGGGCTTTTGTCGCGACTCAACGACCTTTCGGCCTGGACTCCTTGCTATTTGGCCTCACTTATCGATTGATTTGTTTATAGTCTTTTATATTCATGCGTTACCTACCTCATTCCTTCTTTTCTATTTGCATGAATTCGACTCGCTTTAGTTATTTCGAAATGTTGTATATATGTCCCATCGGCGTTACTTACCTGGGCTCGTCATTCTTGTGTATTGGCTGAGTGCAGATCCACGGTCCAGCAAGGGGAAGGCTCCATAGCTAGGTGAATTTTTTGTATATCTTGTATTTACTATCCTCCGATGATGATATATTTATGCAGGGTTCCACAATTAGGTTGTCCAACTCTTTTAAAAATTATTGTCGAGTTCTTTAATGTAGTAATTGCTTCCGCTAAATTGTAAAACATGAAAAAACACTAATAACTCAACTTAAAAGTTTGAATTTACTTATAATGATGGATTGAAAGGATGACTAGGTCTACGTTGACCTCGCGAGACTGGCTCGGGGGTCCACGTGGGCTTAGGTCGGGCGGGGCCCAATTTGTGGGAAATTGGGGTCGCCACGCCATTTATCACGAGACTTATCTAATAGTCCACACTTTGACATGTAGCCCACTATGTCCCATTAACTCAATCCAAGTGATACTAATTGACTACTCACATGGTTCCTAAATGTGTCAATACAAATCTCTAGGAAAATCCTATGATTCTAATTTAAATAACCAAACTATAGGCCTTGATTTATTTGATTTAATTAACTTAGCTTATGCCTATTATAATATATGTGGTTAGTGTTTTTACAACCTCTTATGGATACATGAGTGGTCCCACTAATCCCTCGACTACCCAAAGACTCTATGCCAGCATCTCTAACGCACTTCGAGGTACGATATGGCATATTGTTTTAATTTAATCAACTTAGCCTATGTTACACTACCCATTTTAATTGATTAACTAGTCATCCTAACGTGAATTAGTCGAGTTTCTAGTGTACTCGTTGTTCGCCAACTTGATACTCGCATTGACACGCCTTACAAAGCGAACACCCGCTTACACCAACTCGCCCGATAGCAACATACACACATGCGGCAATATACTACTAATGATTTTAAACATCACATATACACAACCATGTTCCATAAATAACATATTACCTCTGCTTCATGTCCGAGTCAACCGAGTTGTCCATGTAACGCCCGAATTACGACCGTTGATCCCCAAGAATAATGTAACCCTTGTTTAATTGGGGTCGTTACATACTCGACACTCTGAGATCTCGCCGTAGGTGGTGTCCCTCAACCTCTATCATCACGTTTCGCTTAGGTGGTGTCCCAAATGCGCCGCATCGAGAACAAGGTGTGTGTCTAGTGTATGTGCAACTAACCCTAACTTTCCAACAATCTACCCGGCAATAAATGATAAAGTACTACCAGAATCAAACATAACATGCATAGGTCTACCATAAATATGTAACATACCCTCGACGAGCTATTTGGTCGCTCCGTCGTCTGGCTGCAGTACCGCATGGGCCCTCTCTCTGGCCTGCTATGGCTCTCGTTGTGGCGACGGTGGTGCTATGGAGTGGTGCTATGGAGTCTATCCTCAAATGCCCCTGCTAACCATACTGATTACATCTGCGATTATCCTGCCTGTCAGCCTGGCCGTCTCCAAATCTCAAATCCTAACCCCGCCTATCCGACCCTTATCATGTCCCCATCGATCTCTACCCCGACGGCATCTACGCCGCGACCTAAGCCGATCTACCGATGTTGGTGCTATGGCGTGAATCGCCCGTCTCTCCTCATACAGAATCGACTATCCCGTGATCATCCTTGCGGTCCCCGTCCCGTCTATCATCCCTCCGACCACTATCTAGATGATCCATCTATCTTTTCACCTCCACCCGTCCAAAAACTCGCCCAATCTCGTACCTTAGTCCCCGTCACACATCCGTCATATCTCTACAATAAGTAGGTCTCATAAGCCAACATTCGATCGAATATGTTCTCATAGTGTAGAGGGTGCCCTGATGATACCACCGCCGCATCAATCATATCATTAACTCATCTGGTGAAGTAGGATATTTGTAATCGCTATGTCCCAACTACATATATAGAAAACTCGAAATAGGTACCGAAATCGCTTCATATATCGTATCGTTGTCTTGTTACCCTATCTCAAGGTCAAAACTCCTCCCTCATTCGCAACCTCACCTCTATGGGTATGTACCGATCATAGAACAATTCTCTAAACTCACCCCATGTCGTCGTCGCTTCGGCGGGTGTCATGATAGGTAGTCCATCAAACCGCCGTATGTCCTCTCAAACATGCTCCGTAAAGACGCGCCCGAACGCTCTCATCGTTCCTCATCGCCTTATGAAAATGCTAATGGGTCATTATCCACTTCCCGCCGCCTCGTGGTCACCGCTCCGTAAGAGAAGCCCGTCGAAACTTCAGAACTCTCATAACATCTTCACCTCTGTGAGTCGAAACAAACCCCCGATGTAGTAGCAGTGAGCAATGGTAGATGTCAACCGCTCCGTAGTCAAAGGTGGAGGCGTAGAGCCTGCTGTCTCCAAAGGGTACGACAACCGTATAGCTCTATTTGCTTCGTGTCTCGCAGCTACTCTCTCAACTAGTGTCTCTGGGAGCAACCGGGCGACGCTTGTTCCCGTAGTGCCGTAACTACCCTCGGGGTCCCGGGTGCTATGATTGCAAATGTAGCAAGTACCGTAAGTGCGAGTCCCGATCCCTTAGTAACCGTAATACCTCGACCATCTGAGTCTCCTGGGCCGAGAGTCAATCCTCCATACTCGTTGTACCAGGGTAATCCCTAGCCGCATCGCTAGTCTGTCTAGTCTCATGAGGTGTAGTCGACTGCCCGCCCATGATCTCGCATCGAGAAGCGTGCTCTAGATCACCCTCTGTACATACGTATATCATATATATAACAAAATATAACATGCATATAACATCTAACTCTACCCACCTCACATCACTTCCCAACTAAAGTTCTAAGGCAATATCATCTAAGCTTCCACATCTAAAGTTCATTTATTAAGTTTTATGCTCTTTCATCTAAATTTTCCAAGTTCCTAGAACTCTCTCTAATACCAAATGTGGCAGCCCCATACCTCGAGGCCGCCCTGGTGCCGTTGTGTCGTGCGCTCTCGCCTCAAGGGGCCCAAATACACGTGTTCGACACTTGCCCGTCCGCCTCATGTCTTGATTATCGTGTCTACGTGTGTGTTATCAATATAGTTAGTGGATTATTCATATTTTCATAAGTTATTTCCTTAGGTAATTAAAGTTCCTTAAATTCAACTATTTGTAGTTTATTTGAGTTCCTCGCCATGCTAGTGGTTTGCATTTTACAAGTTAACATTAAGTCGGCGGAAGTCTTAATATATGCAAATAAAGTATTAAATTAGCATGTTAATCATTATTCATAAGAGCATGTCGAAAACCCGACAAAGTACTCTGTATATAGGCAACTATACCGTAAAATAGTGTATATATATAAGTACAGTGTCACTCCAGTCTGCTAATACCCAAAATAATACAAAATATCAAAATAAACACGACTAGAAGGTCCTCAATGGCGGCAATCGATGTAGTCGCCAGGATCCCCTTTCCTCTATTGGTACTAGGATCCGCACTCAATCATCAAAGACAGATGACGAGTCCACTAAGTAAAATACCAAGGAACCCCTCCGAGCATTCGCATAATAAAGTAAGGAAATGCAAGAAATATTGTTAAGTAAACATGTGGAATGTAAAAAACAGTAACTATAATTCGCTCATCGCATTAATAGATAACATATAAGATAAACAAATGTGTGTGTTCGCTCAAGATGGACTAGATTGTACTTCAGTCACCAGGTTCCTACCAAAGGATGCGCCTAACCGGCCCAACACTGGTCCTCGCTGCCGGCCAAATCCGCCGAGTCACCGACACGCGCACCAAGTGGCAAGCTCTGGTAGCCATTCATCGAGGTCTGGTCACACGAGCTACAATCTAGCGCATCGTGAACACATAATAGAGAATCCGGGAGTAAACTCAACCCACATCCAAGTAACAGTAATGAAGTAAATAAACAAAGAAGAACCGATAAATATGGAATGAAAATCAAAATCAAATACTGAGTTCGTCAATCGGGTTTTACAAACCTCAAACCGCTCTCCAACCTCCCCAAACTCCCGTATTCGACCCGACAAGCTCCCCGACACCAAACTACGGTCCACTAAGTCCCCGAAGTCCAATTTTATGAGTTTAGGTTGTTTATAAATGTTTAGAAATGCATTAAGTTGGAAATCATCAAAACAACCCTTAATGTTTAAGTTTCAATCACATTAGCGCGCTAATGGGTATACCTAGCGCGAGAGGTAGAGTTAGCACGCTAGGGAATCAATCTAGCGCGCTATTGTTCTTCATTTTGAAAATAGTTGAGAGCACGTAATGATTAGCGCGCTAACCAAATTAGTTAGCTCACTAATTGCCTTTGTGACAAAATTCTCAAGTCGAGAATTTAGTCATTCCCATCCCAATTAGCTAACCTAACCTAGTTTACACACTCTCCACTCAATAGTGACCTCAAAACATCATTTAAACCCATAACATAACATTAATTAGATCAAATCATTCAATTCCCAAGATTCACTAGTTTTCTCAAATTCATCAAAACCCCGATTCATGCAAAAATTGTTGTAAATTCTCAATAGAAATGATCATTAAACATATAATTCATCAAAAACCAGGGATTTAACCCTCAAAATCAAATTTCACCAAAATACACAAAATTAGGTTCATTTGATGGAGTAGAAAATGAAGATAAAGATTACCTAAGTTTGATCCTCGTATTTGATCTCCAAGGTGTTGAATTTTCAGCTTGAATCTCCTCTAAATCTTTAGTTTTTCTCTAAATTGCATGAGTTTTGTGTTGGTGGAGATGAAAACTCCCATTTACTTGCTTTATATATGTTTGTGTTGATCAAGTGTGCTATGCGTGTTTGAGGATTATCTTGTGGTTTCTATTCATGCTGTAACACATTGTTTAATGACTCTAATAGCCCACTCTTATCCTAGTTCCACTCACTAGGATCATCTAGATGTCCATCTAAGGTCCTCATTATTTAAATCAAAACATATGCTTATTATCATTAAATTAATTACATTACACTAAGCCTTATTAAACCATATGGTTAGTATTTCTATTTACCATAGTTAACCCACTTGTGATCCCACTAACCTTCTGCTATCCGATACCCAAGGCCTCACGTCCTCTCACACATTTCAAGCACACTATAGCCTAGTTGTTCTAATTTAATTAGCTTAGCATATGGTTACATTACCCATTTCATTCGATTACTTAGTAATATTAATGTGAATTAGTCGAGTTTTCTAGTGTACCCATAATTTGCCTCTCGATACCCGCGTTGACATGCATTTCGAGGTGACTATCTGTCACACAAACTCGCATGATATAACAATACAACATACACACATGCGATGTACCAACAATTAAATTCATAAAATGCATTACAAATAAGCAATACAACACATAATTAACTAGTGTACCTAGGTCGATGCGTGTCCTAGCCTACCCGCGACGTCCATGTAGATCCGAGCCGGTGTCCATTTCGAGATTATGAAATAATTAACGGCATTAATAAAATGGGCCATTGCATTTGCAATGCCACGTCAAGAGAACAAAGTTTGCAAATTGGTGAAATCTCTCTATGGCTTGACGCAAACTCCTATGCAATGACATGAGAAGTTTGACACGGCAGTACAATCATTTGATTCGTAGAGTCAATGATGCCGATAAATGTATTTACCGCAAGTTTGACAATGATGTTGGTGTCATCATATGTTTATATGTGGATGACATGCTAATATTTGGGACTTCACTAGCCTTAGTTAAAGAAATTAAGCAATTCTTGTATACTAGTTTTGAAATAAAGGACTTAGGAGAAGATACTTAATTTTGGGAATCAAAACTTTATGATAAGATAATAGTCTTATATTATCTCAATTTCATTATATTGAAAAGACTTTGAAGAAATTTGGTCATTTTGATCAAAAGTAAGTTTGTACTGCTATCAAGCCTCACTTAAAACTAATAAAGAACACCGATATGTGTTTCTCACAACTAGAGTATTTTAATGTGATAGGAAGTCTCATGTATGCTATGCATTGCACAAGATCGGATATAGCTTACACGATTTTTATGCTATGTCTGCTCACTAGTAATCCAAGCAAACAACACTGGATGCAAATGCCAGATCTTTAGATACATGAAGGGGACTTTGAATTACTAGGTCTACATTTTGATGGATATCCCCCAATTTTAGAAGGTTACAACGATGCTAGTTGGAATAATGTGGTGTCAAATTCCAAGTCAACTAGTGGATGAGTTTTTACGCTTAAGAGTGGAGCAATGCTTCTTGAGCTCAAAGAAACATACATGCATTTTTTTTATTCAACAATGACATTAGAAATAATTTTCCTAGCAGATGCAAGCATTTAAGGAAGCAAAATGACTTAGAACTTGTTAATAGAGATACCATTTTGGAATAAGCCATGTCCACTATATTAATCAATCGTGATAACAAGGCAACTGTTTATAAGGTCGCAAGCAAGACTTACAATGGAAAGTCTAGACATATTAGTCTAAGACATAATCTTTTGTGAAAGTTAATTAAAAATGGGGTTATCACATTTGATTATGTGGAATCTAACAAGGATTTAGCTGGATCCATTAACAAAGGGTCTTGTTAGAGATATTTTATCTCGTACATCAAAAGGAATGAGACTTAGGTTTGCCTAATTCGATCATTACTGATGGAAACCTAACTTAATTCTTAAAAACACTAATAAGTTCAATGTGGTACTAACAAGTAAAATGAAAATTATGAAACACTAGAAAATTTATATTATAAAAGGTCCCTTCCCGGTTCTAGTGTTGGTTTCAAAGATGACTTTGAGGTTGACAATTAAGTTTTAATAAGTTGAATAGAGTGACCTATAATCACTTAAGTAGACTTACTTATATGGGTGTAGAAGTGTGGTCGCTTTCTTATGAGCCTAACCGACTCTAATGCATTGAAGAAAAACAGAATTTGCACGAGACCATAATGTGCAATCAAAAGAACACTTTTACTTACATGAAATCAAAGATATGTGATATTTCTCGTTTTGTCGCAAGGGTTCTTGGTTCAAGATCCGTTCACCATAGTACCAAACTTTGAAGTATTTGCAACAAGTGAAAAGTTCAAGTCCAAAAGACACTCCTCTTTTATGTATCGATTTCAGAATGATGCTATAATCTTTTTGGTCGTGTTATTTTTAAGTGTAGTTTTTAATTTATATGTCTCGTATAATTTGAAAATGGGGGAAAATTGTAAGTTTGTGTTCGGCGCTATGACGCTAGCCATAGCGCTCTGGCGCTAAGCTTGGTGTTGAATCACCTAGCTCACCACAACGAAAAACGACACGTTTTGAGCGCCGAAACACTTGGTCCAGCACCTCAAAGGCCCAAAATGAAAAGTTGCAAGTTTTAGGACTTATTTTGTCCATATTTTGTCTGCTTATTCGCACCACCCGCACCAAAATGGTGGATAAACACTAAGTCCCTTAGTTTTCTATAAATTAAAGGACTCTAGTACATACTAAACACATTGAGACATATTGAGAAATATTAAAATACAAAAGGTTTTGAATCAAAGTGTGTTCTTGAGTTTACAACATCATTCTCTCAAAATTTCTTCAAAGAGTATTCTTGGTTGGAGTCAGTTACACACACATCATCCAACAACTATAAGAAACTTGATTGTATCCCGAAGGCAAGTTTCAATTTTCCCATTATGTAATGGACTTTCACCTGGTAGGGATAAGTCTTATTTAAAAGAAAGCGACTACACGCCTAAAGTCTTTGTTTGGTTCCTCCATTCTCATCTTGCATTCTCTCGTCTAAAGATAAACCATTAAAGACTTGATTATATCATGAAGGCAAGTTTCGATTTTTCCATCATGTGTATACACTAAGCGACTCGGTATGAAGAAATCTTGTCTAAAAGAGAGCGACTACGCCTCAAGTCTTTGTTTGGTTCCTCTATTCTCATATTGCATTTTCTCGTCCAAGATTTGTCCCAACAACATACTACGGTGACGATCCATAAGTAAAATTATATATAGATAACTCCACCCCAATTTAAATTTCTGGAGCAGCCTAGATTTTCCATCTACCCTATCTTTGTCCCCATTTTAATTAATATATTTTTAAACTAAAATGTCCATAAAGTGCATTTTTGAGTCTCATCTCGAGTCTCGCTCTATGGTTAGTTTTGAGTTTCGTCTTGTCTATAGCAAGTGTCTTCTTAAGTATACTCCGATTATCTTTGCTTCGAATTGTTTATCTATGTGTTAGTTTGTAATTTTTAAACAATATCGAGTTGTTTGAAAGTGCTTGAGTTCATACAATGGTATGCGCAATGGCTTTTAGTGATGAAGAAGAAGAAGAATTTAATATCAAGAGCCACATGCATTGCAAAGGAGGGTAGTTTTCTTCAAATCCTTCAAAAACCGGATCTTCACGTCGAGATCAATTAACGTTATTTAAAGGGTGGCAAATCGCGGTTTGGTGGTGAAAACCATCAAACCGTGACCAAACCAGGGGTTCACGATTTAGCCATTTTACAAACCATCACCAAAACGTGAATCTTTAAAACCGCACCCAAACCGACAGCCGCAAATCGCGGTTTCGGGTCGCTTAGTTTTGCGATTTTAAGGTTTAGTGGTACATTCTAAACCAAAAGAATGGTGGCAATACTTGTGGTGGGAGGCGCGGTGGGTGGCAACTATCGTGGCGACCACTGTGGTGGGAAACGGTGATGGTAGGCACAACTAGGTGAGAGGAGCGGCGGATCGGGTGGGAGGCCGCCACCGCCGGTGAAAGGCGACCACCGGTGGTGGAAGGCGATGTTAGGAGGCACAACCGGGAGGGGTGATCGGTGGAAGGTGTCGACTGACACGGTAGGAGGTGCGCTGGTGGGAGGCAGCGGTGACTAATGAGAGGCGGTGGTGGGAGGAAGCGAACAATGAGTGGGAGGAAAAGGCAAACAATGGTTTTGAGAGAAATGGAGAGAGAGAAAGGAACGACTGATGAAATGAAAGTGTGGAGTAACTTGTTTATATTATAAGGGTTTTGATGTAAATTGAAGGAATTTACTAAACTGCCCTCGGTTTGGTAAACCGCGGTTTTTTCAAAACGAAAATCGCCACCAAACCGCGATTTCACAGTTTTCAAGTTTTTTAAATCACTCATAAATCGCGAGTTTTAAAAACCACATCAAACCACGTGGTTTGGGAAATTTGGGCGTTTTGCATAGACCGTCGCCCACCTCTAACGTTATTAATGTGAAATCGAGAATTTCATAAACTAGATTATGTGACTAATTAAGTATTTTTGGATTTTATCAGATCTTAGGTATCTAAAATTGACCCTCGCATTACGCATCGTAGATCATAAAATAAGATATTATTTTTTTCGCTGATGAGTGCCTAAAGGTGTGTATTATATGGTATTTTGTCATGAAATCGAAGTGTATTGAGGTGTATCCTTAATTTGTCACAATCCTGTTGTAAGTGTGTGCGTGTTTCAATGGCACGAGTGGAAATAAAATTTCTAGTTGCTCAAAACTAATAAACAAGCGTTTAGTATCATGCGAGGGTTTTGTCTCGATTTACGTGCAAGTCTGGATCTACGAAAATAAAAATGATTACAACAAAATTAGTACGAAACTTTGCCTCAAATTACGTGTTAATTTGTGGTGGTCGAGGTTGAAATTGATTCAGATTGGTGCAAGTTTGGTTAAGTATGACAACATAATCAGCTTGAATGATTTTGGTATGTCGTGGGACAAAGTAAAGATTTTTAGGGTTATAGTGTGACCAAATTCGATGTTATTAACGCTTTTATGAATTTAACTATTTTTTCAAGAGGTTAGCTTAATTTGGTGAAAAATCGAATCTAAAACGAACATCGTAAGTCAAAACACATCAAAATAGATGTTTCAAATTAATAAATAAAAAGAAATGAAGATGTTGATAAACAACTAAAGGTTTATACATAAATAATAAAAACAAATCAAAATCTCATTTCAATTGAAACGAACTAACATAACGTCGCCTTAAAACCTTTCAATTCGGTTTTCATTTCGCAATCTCTCAACGACTTATTTTCACTTGGTTTTTTTTCCGTAAAATTGTAGAACATCATGAGACGGCCATTTCTGAGCCAAATTTATGCAAAGATAACGAGGCGTTTGGCTTCTAAATTGATAAATTCTCAATTTATGGCATTATCCCTTAATTCCGCTTTGAATTCTCACAATTTTTTGATTTCTTTCATGGGTTTCAATAAAAACTTGTAGAGATGGTTGAGAATGATGTGTTGGTTTGATGTGCGTCAATTTAGAATAAATTCTACTGTACATGGGTTAGTGGTTTTAGTGAAATGAATTGACGCAATTCAATTGATAACCGCTTTGAAGATGTTTTGTAGTTAAAATTGATTCCGCTGGTTTGGAGAGGAGAGGAAAAACAAGAGAGAGAAAAGTGAGGGGGGTATGGGGTGATGTGATAGGTAGGTGTGATGTGACCTATTAAATCCTTGACTATCTCATACACCAAATAAGCTACACGCACCCCACACCCGCTTATATTAGGATTCAGTGACAAATTGATTATTAGTTTTTGTCCGAATTGATTTCATGGGTCTGTGAAAATATTTTGAATGTGGCATCGAGTGATTTTTTGGTGTTTGGTGTCGCGTTTTGATGATATAATTGAAAAATATTGATTTGGAGAAGTTTTGTTAGTTCTAAATTAATAAAGTTTGCCTAATCAACAGACTGTATTAGAAAATTCATAACTTATCCGTTTGTTATCTCGATTTAAGTGTTGTTAAAGTGTATGGAAAGTACGAAAGGAGTTTGAGAAGTTAATTTTAGGTCAATATGAGAAATAATAATGTTTTAAGGTTAAAAAATTACCCCAAGTAAGCTAGTTGAAAGTTAATTGAAGTTGTTATAAATAATTGTTTTGGAAACAATTATCGAGAATATTTTGAATGTTATTTTCGTAGGATTTCATGATTCGATTTCACTTGAAGATTGACCATAATTATAATTGAGTATGTAGGGAAGCTATTGGAGCCACTTTCAAGGTGATCCGATATTTCAAGAACCTCGAGAATTTAGCTCAAATTTGGTAGGTAGTAAGTAAACCCTACATTGGTATCTACTATTTAATGATTTGTATTTGCACCGCATTTGTTTTTATTATGTATTGCATTTCGCATCATTCTTGATCATGCATTCGTGGCAAATAGGTCACATTTTCATGTTCTGGCCTCGATTAGGTATCCTTCTCGTAATGGCCTACATTATTCAATCTTAATTAATTATTAATTACGATTTGGACACGTAGCTCGATCACGTGAAATCATTGACAAGTCTAGTAAGGCACGCTAACCAAGGTATAAACAATTATTTATGTGTGATGCATGTTAAATTGTTGTATTATTAATTAATTCGCGTCGCATTAGTTGAGATTTTATTAGTCGCATTGTGCGCGGTAGTGACGATGTGGTGCGACGTCGCGAGGTGCGTGTAACGCGGTGTGACGACGCAAGGTGCGTGTAACGCTGGGTGTATGGGATAGTCAAGGGTTTAATAGGTCACATCACATGTCACATCACACATACCTATCATATCACCCCATACCACCCCTCACTTTTCTCTCTCTTGTTTTTCTCTCTCCTCTCCAAACCAAACCCAAACATTTCTCTCTCTCCCTCTCCCTCCATGACCGATTCTTCTCTCCCTCTCATTTCTAGTTCTTCTTCAACACTCCCTCTCCATCTCATTTGATTTGCCTCATTCTCACAAGGTCTCCTCACTCCCGCAACACACTCTCGCTCTTGATTCAAGACCACCTCCCACGTCTGCGACTTCTAAAAATTGAGGTGAGTGGTGATTTTTTGTTGTTGATTTGTTGAGAGATTTGGAGTTTAATGGTGAGATAGATATGGTAAATTCTAGTCATGGAAGTTGTTATTATTGTTGTTGTTAATGTTGTTATTGTTTGTTTGTACAAAAAATAAATAAATTTGCTTTCAATTCGCCTATGTTTCAACATAGACGAATTAGAAGAAAGTGGGGGAGGGGGTCAAAGTGGCTTTCGCTCGCCACCCTCTACTAAACGGGTCGGTCGAGTCAACCCAGTGCCCGGTTACCGAGACGGCCGACCCGGTCCAACCCATCTATATAAAATAATAATAATAATAATAATAATAATAATAATAATAATAAATTATCTAAAATAATAAAACTGATTTTTAACAAAAAAATAAATAAAAATAGATAAAATAGCTAAAATATATAAAAAAATATGGAAAATTCCAAAAATATAAAAAAATTAGAAAAAAGGCTAGGAAAATGAGTTCGAAGCTTTTTTGGGCATTTGGCACCCCGATATAATTTGAAAGTGTGCCAAAAATCAAGATTTTTGGAATAAAATTACAAATTTTGGTCTCACATTATAAATTCATTTAAGGTGACTCTAAAATGATGAAAATTGTATAATTAGACACAAGGACTTAGGATACCATAGTCTGTGTCGGTGCGTATCTCGAGGCATGCGGGACATTTTGATGGCGATTTGCGATTGATCGAGGTAAGTAAACCCATGAGAAAAATCAGCTTAAAATTCATTTATGATACTTACTTTATTTCACATTTCAATTATTCCATTTTGTTTTTTATTGTTGTTCATTTATCGTTCATCCACTCCCACGCGTGTATGTGTGTTTGTCGACGGGGCTCGGCATGGCACGTACTCACACCCCCGGATAGCTACCCCGCGTTGTTCGAGTAATTGGCCATGTTAGGTCTATGTGGTGATTATTTTCCGCGAGACCCGTAGGTCGAGAGATGTTTGACGAAGTCTTCGCCATGGGTTCTCTCGATAGATGTTTGAATGGGGTTCTCCCGTTCACGGGTTCCTCTCATTCGACCGTGAGAGATGTTTGGCAAGGTGATCGCCATGGGTTCCTCTCTTGGCTTGACTAAGACGATTCCTGATGTCGACCAGTGGTTCTCCGTCACGCTACACTCGTGTCCAAATTCGACTTCTCAACGACTTATTTTCATGCGATTACTTTATTCTTGTTCCTTATTTAAATTGCATGAATTGTAGCCGTTTTATTGGATTTCGTTAATATTAGCTAACGTTCTCTCGGGATTTACTCACCGTAATTTGTCATTATTTTTTGTAACAAATCGCATATCCTACGACGAGCCGAGGCAATGAGGTTTTAGGTGACTACCTCTCGAGTTAGAAGAGCCTCATCGCCTTTTGCGTAAGTGTTTGTATGCATTTAATTACTGCTTTTATGAGATTTTCGGGAGGACTTATATACCTGATACATGTATATACTCATCTTTTGTACTTTTGTCGCTCTTTGATATACATGGTATCTCATGTCAAGCTTCACACTATAGATTGTTTATAAAATGCAAACATTTCATTTTTACGAAATTTGCATGTTTCAAAGACTTCCGCTTTGATACTCAACTTATATTAATTTAATAAATTGTGAACAATTTAACTTAGTTAATTTAATGTAAATATTCATAAAACATCCATAAATACTAAGTTAAGGCGAATAAGATACGTACAAAGGTTTTGGTCGCAGTAATTAAAAATAAGTGCGTGGCATGACATGCTTGGTGACGTGTCTCGCGACGTGGCGCACCCGATTTGCCTCGAAGTTTGGGGCCGTCACACCCGCCTTGGTGAAAAATACTAAGTGCGAGTAAAGCTAGTCGAGACTAGGTATCCCGTCTTAGAGAAAAGACCAAAGTGCGAGTAAATCTATTAGCGGCAATGTTGATTTCTGACAACATGCATTAGACTTTCGTTATCGTTTTAGGTTCTTTTTTAGGTCAACCAACTTGTTTGTGAACCTTAAATAGTAATGAAAGAGTTTCACATTGTTATATAAATTTTTTGTTATTTGGAAACACAATTACATGTCTCCACGTATTCGAACCGACATTTTCAAAAGTACGTATCAAGGTAGAGTTTACTTACCTTACATCTTCGAGTTTTTTTATGATGTCAAGTTCTTTGTGAAGATAAGAAAGAATGGACAAGAGACTCAAAGATCTTGTTGATATGTTTTAAGTTTTTAAATTTTAATCCTTATTGTAATTATGTTATAAATTATTATTTTGGGTTCTGGGGTGAGTGTAGGTCGTGAAACATCATTAGATATGTTATGAAAGTCTCCTAAGTTGGTTTAAAAACAAACGCGGGCCCACAAGAGCCCTCCATATTGCTTCGACCTACGTGTTATGCATCAAGACTTATGTGTGCCCACATCTCGAGGCACACGTAGCAATGTGTCGACATTTATGTTTCATTAAAAGTTATGCGAATGAGTTAGCTCATAGCAATATGTGAACATAAACCTCTCAACTTGTAGTGAAAAATGAGATATAGATTGGGTTGATGTTATGTTTCATTAAAAGTCATGCGAATAAGTTAGCTCATAGCCTTGCTAGTGGTTTTTGTTTATGTGTCGATAGCTATAATTGATGTCTTCATTGCCACATGTTTTATCTTTTGTACTCATGCTAATCAAGTTAAATGAAAGTATTTTGACTTTAAAAAATTGTTTCAAGTAAAATTACATAAATAACCCCACCCCAAATTAAACTTTAAACCCATTTCTTTTAATTTCCCTTCGCCTTTTCGACTATCCGATCTCACCCCAAATTAAACTCTAAACACATCCCTTTTCCCTCCCCCTCACTACAACCCTCACCAAATTGAATATATCCCGTCTCTCGCTTTTTGCTTTTCACTTTCTATATCGCATTTCACATTAAACTCTTAATCTACCTCCTTTCTTATTCTACTTTCCACTTTTACGTTATTTCCATCTATTTGTCTCTGCATTCAAGAACTCACTATCAAATGCAAAAGCTTGATTATTGCATTTGTAGATATTTAATTCACACTCTAGAATTGTTAAAATATTTGTTTGTGTTGGATTTAGCTTTCAAGTATCAAAGAACTGATCTTGTAACATAACATAGTGCAAATAAAGGTAAGGGGGAGAACAAGATGGTGTCGCGACTCGAATTCCTAATCCTAGTTTAATTCCTTAATCGAGATCATTGACTTGTGATGTGGGACCCACATCGAGATACGTGCACTGGCAGAGGCGATGTGGCCGAGGTATATATTAGACTTGTTGTGATGTATGCCTAGTGTATTGTATATGTGTAGACTATCGAGTCATTTGTATTTAGGTGTCGAGACGCGAGCGGGACGCACTCTCGAAATGCATGCCTAAGATAGGACTCGGGAAAGTGATGTGGTAAGTTGATTTAAGTTTAGTGTAGCTTAAATAATAGTACTAATGTGGCTATAATTGATTTTATATTAAATGTAACTTAAGTTAGCAAATTAAAACATTAGTCATTGATACTTCTCGATATACGTGTTGACCATTAAGAGACCAATTGAGTTTTCATTTTGTGTTAGTTAGATGGAGATAGTGGAGAGTTAGTGAAATTGTGTCAAGATGTAGGCCGTTAGATTAGTCTCGAGATACGTGTGTATAATAAGATCAATGACTATTAATCAATCTTATCTACATATATAAGATTGATTTAATCAACTCATGCAAATATTTCATTCTCATTTCATAATTTTAGGAGTTAAGTAAAGTTATAGAAGAAGAATAAGAGGAGATCAACAAGAATGGTTAAGGAAATCTCTTGTGGTTTTGAAGAGGAGGAAGAAAGGTCGAGAGGAAGAAGAGGAGAGAGACCGGAGAGAGAGAGATTGAGCTCCAAGGTGAGTGGTTGATTTCGTTGTGTTGTTGTGTTGTCGTTTTTGTCAGTGTTCGTTGTTGTTGGTCCAAGAAAAAAGAGCAAAGAAAGCAGCCTCCCGGTTTACGCAAGAAGAAGATGGGGTAGCCCGGCCAAGCTACCACACGTACGCTCGGCCTGCCTACCCCGACCCGACGGGGAACGGGTCGACCGACCCGGTCCACTTGACCGGGTCGGGTTAACGCGACCCACCCCAATAAAAAAATAATATATATATTTAATTTGTTAAATTAATTAAACTGATTTTTAATAAATAAATCCCATAAAATAGAGAAAAATATGGAGAAAATTCAGAAAATTCCAGAAAATAGGGAAAATATATTTGTGACCCAAATCAATAGAAATTCAAGATTTCAATAAAAAGTGAAGAATTCGAAAGTCTGGCCGAAACGTTATACTGGGTTTTACCACGAAAAACGCGAAATGGGCCAATTGGCCGAAAAATAAAAAATGGTCGATATAGTATCGACTTCAATTTAGCCTAAAATATTATATTATTAAATGTTAGGGAACTAAGGGAGAACTCAAAGCGTTTGGGCACGCATTTCGAATTTGTCGCGGATCTGCTAGACTAGGACAAGTGTGTGACTTGTAAGTACAACTCGTGAGAATTTTATATTTCATTTCATTCTTTTATTGCTTTCTTGTCTATCGGTAGACATTCCTACTTGAACTCGCACATCATGTTGTTCTCAGTATCTATTCATGAGTGAATATTGTGACATGAGGCCTCAGTGACTTGTTTCATTGACTCGATTCCTACACTTGATGTCATTCTTGAACAAAATTGATAAAAAGCATGCTAATGGAATAATGTGGATTTAAGTAGGCTTGTATTCAATTTCCTTTCGGGCTTTGTAGCCAAATTTATCTTGGTATCCTAGAATTTTGGAAATTATTTATCTTTGAAAATAAAGTAGGGATTATCTAGTGTCCATTGCACGAGATGCGCGGTTCACTGGGACATGAGTCTACCGGTTCCGCACTCACCACTACACTTGCGCGACACACGAGGTAATGGGACTCCTGGGCATGAGATTGATGTTGGAAAGCAGAGAGCGTAGTTCCGCTATTTGAGTGAAATATGTCGAGCGCAACTCCATATAGTAGTGGGAAATGTTAGGTGAAAGGTCTCACCGCCGACGAACGTAGATCATCTCGACTTAGTCTCATGTGTCTCGTCTCTACATCTTTAACTATGGTATTTACTTGCATTTCTTGTTTCAAAGAATTGATTTCGCTACTTTATGTGTTTAAATACCATTCATTTATTTTGGAAATGTGGCATGAAATTCTCCAGCTTAGTACTTAAATATCACTATATTCACCGTCTAGTTTGTGACTGTAGGTGTAGGTCCGTCAAGCAAGCAGCAGCAGATCGTGGATGAGAAGATCGACGACTTCCTCTCGAGCAATTCTACGACTCTCCTCATTCATTTTGTATGTCTCAACTTTTGTTGTATTATTATAATTATGTCATTTTGGGTTGTACATCAATCGAGTGAATAGTTTCATATCTATACATGCATGTGATGTCGTTTTTCCTAGTTTTCCACACTTAGAATGTTTTGGAGAATTAATGCTTCCACTTAATATTTGAATTACCAATGTTTCCGCTTAACATTTAAATTACATGTCAATGTGATAATATAACAAGACATGGAGATTTGGAGGATATAGGGACGATAGGTCGACTAATACGTATCAAGTCTTAGATCATGTGGATTAAGGCTTCGAGTACGGATTAGCCGGCAAGGCCCTCGTTTAGAAGTAGGGCCGTCACAGCTTGGTATCGTGAGCCACTTTAGAGAACTATATGGCTTATAATGTGATACCAACACAAATTGGTATCGTAGAATAGGTTTAGAGACCAAATGCATAAAATACAAACCTTAGTCAGGAAACCTGATACTCATCGCCTAGACACCATTAGTTGGGAAGTCGAGTGACAAATGAGACGGGGATTTCGCCTATGTACTTATTAATTGCTATATGTATATATATACTTATGCGTTATGTCACGTAGAAGCCGATTCGCTCGCTATCCATTGCACTCCCGATGGCTAATACACGCGGGGAGGAGATGCAGAGCCTAGCGACATTTCACCTCCTACTATAACGAGGATTTAAAGCGCCATTGTCCGATCGAGTGATGCCTGTCAGGGCCAAGAAATTGACGATTTCATCACGATGATGACCGCATGTTTTGCTCCACCGACAATCGACATATACTCCTACAACGCTACACCGACCGTCAAGGCGTCGCACTTCCTACCGCAGCCTTTAAGAGCACGCCAGATAGATAGCCGTGACCGCACCAAAGGTGGGAGACAAATGATGCAAAGATCGTCTCCCACGCCCGCATCTTCCAAAGACTTCGTTGGAAGTTCACCAATTGCGTGAAGGACTTCATCGACTCAAACCACTTATTTCGATGGAGTCGTGGATTTTCGAAGATTGAGAAATGGATCCCGTCTCAGAGAAGCTTTATCTGCACAGAGGATCGAGGATAGACTTCTGGCAGAGATCTCATCCTATACACTCGAGCGAGACTCGACGTGTGGTGGCGTATGACAAAGTGGCCACTCACGGAGAGTTTGAGACACGGATGCTTTCGCGTTCTATCAAGAATATTTTCCGCCTTCATGAAACGATCAAGAGAGTTTATGGATTCGAGACACGGGCCGAGGAGCTCGTGATGTAGACATGGACCGATACGATTATCTCGCGCCGCTTGTGTCGGGACTTAGTGAGAGATGAGTTCGAGGATGTGTATTACTTTGCGATGGACTCGACTCGATATCGGGTATTACGTCGTCGGGCTCAGGTGCGAGGACACTCACCGAGATCTATGAGCGAGCCCTAGCGCATGAGACATACTATCTCGGGCAGAGTTGCTACGGAGAGCACCGGATCCAAGCTTATCCGCAGAGCAGCCATCGAGTATGAAAGGATGAGACAGAGGGGAAATGAGCAAGGAGATGGAACCGAGATCTCAAGGTTCGGGGACAAATACACCCCCACCGGTCGTGCCTCTCGTATCATCCATTGCTTCAAAGACAGAGCACCGCGAGCGACTTCCATCGCCACCTCTTATCGACCAAATTTTTACCAACTCCTATAGTTCTGCACTTCCCGCCCCACAAGCTTCACTACAGCAGCCGCAAGGGCGGCAGAGGTCGAGCAGCAGCAGAGGCCGAGATACGAGATAGAGACCGAACAAAAAGTGCAGAGACAGTGGTCGCATCATGCACAGGCCGCCTCGTACTCAGGGGTCACAGCAGACAATGACATGACGTGCATGGCATGTGGACAAATGTCGGCATATCGCGAGAGAGTGCCGCATCCCGCAAAGCAGCTGTACGCACAACAGCCCGAGAGAGGTTCACATGGTAGCCCACCAGACGCCGACGCTACACGAGGTCTTATCGAGGGTACGCTTTCTATTTGCGATCACGATTTATATGTTTTATTTGATTCTCGACTCTACCGTATCGTTTATCGATGGTCGCATGATAGACATCCTGTGGTTGAAACTCGTTAGGCTTAGCGTACATTTGGTCTTAAGTACTGCAGCCGGGGATAGAGTTTACCCTCATAGTATTGTTGAGAAATGTCTCGTCGCGATAGATGGCGTAGAGCTACCTGTTGACTTTAGAATCCTCGAATGTTTGAGTTCGACGCGATTTTAGTGGATGGACCGGTTAGCAAGATACCACGCTTATATCGATCGTTTCAAAAGAAGATGCTGATATTTGAGATCCCAGTGGCGTCCGCCATTCATTTATAAAGGTAGTACAAATGAGGACCGTAGGAACGAGAGGTCGACCCGCGACTAGTGAGGAGATGGAAGCGTTGATTTCGATGTACACCGTACTGCAGAGTCGAGACTTAGTGGGAAGATATACCGATTGTTACAGAGTTTCCCGATGTTTTCCGAGGATTTACATGGTTTACCGCCGCGAGAGATCGATTTCATTATCGAGTTGGTACCAAGTACGAAACCGATTTTCATACCACCATACCGATGGCACCACGAGAGCTAGAAGAGTTGAAGACTCACCCCAGATTTGGTACAAGGATTCATCACACCTTCTATGTCACCATGGGGAGCACCTGTCCTTTTTGTGAAGAAAAAGGATGGTACGTTGAGACTTTGTATCGACTATCGACAATGAACAAAGTCACAATTAGGAACAAATATCCACTCCCGAGATAGATGATCTATTTGATCACCGAGAGGATCACAATTTTTCTCCAAGATAGACATGCGATCAGTGGTATCATCACTTAGATCGTGGACGAGGATATGTCCGTTACAAATTTTCAAAGACCAGATATGAACATTTTTCAATTCACAAATATGTCGTTTGGGCCGACCAATGCTCCAAAGAAGTTGTTTATGGATCTCATGCATCGTGTTTTCGATCGTTTCTTGACCGATTCGTGATAGTCTTCATCGATGATATACTAGTATACTCAAGACGAGGGAGGATCACGAACAACACCTCGTAGAGACGCTGCAGACTTTAAGGGGAGCATAGCTATACGCCAAATTCAAGAAATGTGAATTCTGCTATCTCGAGGTCAAATTTCTAGTGGCATGTTGTCGAGCAAAGATGGATATCAAGAGATCCAACCAAGATTCAGCAATTATCGATTGGCCAACACCGACATCGCTGATCGAGATCATAAGTTTTCTAGGTTCGCGGTACTATCGCCGATTCGTGAAGGATTGTTCGAAAATCGCTTCACCGATTACTAAATTGACTCGTAAAGACGTGAGATTTCATTGTCCGAGGAATGCGAGGAGGCATTCGCTCACCGAAGAAATTATTGACTACATCGCGCCAAAGTTAGTGTTACCAGAGGTCGGACAGGATTCTCCGTCTATACCGATGTTTCGTATGAGGTCCTGGGATGTGTGTTGATGCAGGGTACCGGTACAAGAAGATATGCATCCGTACAAATAAGGTACATGAGAAGAATTATCCTACGCATGACTTAAAACTGGCAACAAGAGTTGTTTGCGTTGAAGATATGGAGACATTATCTCGTATGGAGAGACGTTTACACTCTTTACCGATCATAAGAGTTTGAAGTATCTCTTTCACACGTAAGATTCAATATGCGCAGTCATGCAGATGGTTGGAGTTTCGAAAGATTACGACTTTTCCTTGGAACATCATCCAGAAAAGCGAATGTAGTCGCGATGCGCCGAGTAGGATACTTGTTGAGATGCGAGGTTCCTACCGAAACTCGAGTCGAGATTTGCGCACAAATGATAGTACAGATCGTATCTACACAGAGAGTGTCGTAGGGTCGAGGACCGACAAGTTGTGCTCCAGGTTTAATGAGTTAGCGTAGAGTGCGAATGTGTTGATTGACGAAGACGTCCGACCGCTGTTTGCGCTTTAAAGGCATCGTGGATCCCGTCAATACCAAAGTTCGAGAGATGAAATTCTTCAGATTCACATCGTTCCCGCTTCATCGTTCATCCAGAAGGACCAAAATGCACCATGATATGAAGAGACATTTTTGGTGGCCTCGGATGAAAGCGATATATCGTAGTTTATCCGAATCGGGATCTCGTTAAGCAAGGAAGGCTAAACATCGCAGACTGAGGGTTGCTACAGCCTTTTTCCCATTCCACAAAGGAAGCTGGGAAGACATTGCAATGGATTTTGTGAGAGGATCGCGAGAACCGCCCGGAGACATGATTCCATCTCGGTTATTGTTGATCGATCGACAAAGTCTCGCTCATTTTCTACCAAATGTCCGCACATTATACATTTGATCATTGAGTATATTATTTGAAATGCGGGAGATTATTAGATCGCATGGGGTATCGCTGACTATTACGTCGACATAGATGTTATGTATACATCCAGGATGCGGCGAGTATGCAGAGCAAGATGGTACGCGCCTACAATTTAGTACGGCTTTTCATCCTCGTATCGACGGCAGATCGAAAGATTGATACAGTTCTCGAGGATATGTTACGGCGCAAGGCCTTGAGTTTGGCGGATTATGGTAGGAGTACCTACCGTTATGCGAGTTTGCATATAACAACAATTATTAGGCTAGTTCGAGATGGCGCCTTTTTGAGGCTTTGTATGGTAGACCGTGTCGCTCGCCATCGTGTTGGGTCGAGCGTAGGACCGGAAACCGCGGGGCCCGAGATTATTGTCGATCACACGAAGAAGGTACGATCGATTCGTTAGAGACTCAAGGAGCCCAGATCGGCAGAAGAAATATGCGACGTGTATCGCAAATGATCTCATGTACGATGAGGGGGCTTTAGTGTATCTAAAGGTTTATCCTCGTAGAGTCATCAACGATTTGGTTTGAAAGGCAAATTAGCACCGAGATCCATCTGGCCTTTCAAATCAAGAAACGGGTTGGAAAGATTGCATATGAGCTAGAATTACCTCCACGATGCTCTGAATTCATCCAATGTTCCATATATCGATGCTTCGACTAGCTAAGTCAAAAGGAGGCGAGAGACCGACAATGATTTGAGTCGATTGATTTGAGTGAAGATATCTCATATGAAGAGCAACAAGTTCGATTCTTGAAACAAGCTTAAGAAGCAAGTCTATCCCGGGTGTTAGTCAAATGGCAATTTCATGGAGATTCGTAACTCACTGGGAACTGGAAGACTATATGCGAGATGTATTTCCATACCTCTTCAAGTCGTATATTTTAAAATTGCTTAATTTAAGTTCGAGGACTAACTTCCAATTAGTTGGGAAGTATTATCACGACCCAAATAATTAATACACATTTACTTCGTTAATCATGACAAAATGACCCGTGACGCGGGACCCGCAGCCGAGATACGTGTCACTACTAAGGCACGATGGCCGAGGTAAATATTATATTTTTTGTGTTGTATGTCTAGTGTATTGTATATGTGTAGACTACTAAGTCATTTATGGGTATGTAGATACCGAGACGAGCGGGGACGCGTCTCGTGTCAGCGTGCCGACGTAGGCCCGAGCAAAAGAATCTCTGGGGTAAGTGTAATTAGTTAAATCAAATTTTAAAAATAAAAATAAAAATGAGTGGCTCACATTCAAGCACTAAAAAAACATATATATATATATATATATATATATATATATGGGTCAATTAAACCCTAAAGTCAAAAACTTATCCTATCTCTCCAAGTCTGTAAAATGAGAAAAAAATGCAGAGAAGAGGAGGAAGAAAGGCCGAGAGAGAAGAAGAGGGAGAGAGACGAGAGAGAGAGAGATGGGACCGAGCTCCAAGGTGAGTGGTTGATTTCGGTTGTTGTTGTGTTGTCATTTTTGTTGTGTTCGTTGTTGTTGGTCCAAGAAAAAAAAAAAAAAAAAAAAGCAAAGAGAACTCCGGTTTATGCGAGAGAATAAGACGGGGTTGCTCAGTGCCTGGCTACCCCACTGTACGTCTGGGTCGAGCCTACCCGACCCGATGGGAACGGGCCGACCGACTCCAGTCCACTTTGTACCGGTCAGTTAACCCGACCCACCCCATAAAAAAATAATATATATATATATATATATATATATTTAATTTGTTAAATTAATTAAACTGATTTTTAATAAATAAATCCCATAAAATAGAGAAAAATATGGAGAAAATTCAGAAAATTCCAAAAAATAGGGAAAGATATATTTGTGACTCCAAATCAATAGAAATTCAAGATTTCTATAAAAAGTGAAGAATTCGAAAGTCTGGTCGAAACGTTATATGGGTTTTACCACGAAAAACGCGAAATGGGCCAATCGTCGAAAAATAAAAAAATGGTCGATATAGTATCGACTTCAATTTAGCCTAAAATATTATATTATTAAATGTTAGGGAACTATGGGGAGAACTCAAAGTTTGGGCACGCATTTCGAATTTGTCGCGGGATCGGCTTATACTAGACAACAAATGTGTGACTTGTAAGTACAACCGTGAGAGTTTTATATTTCATTTCATTCTTTTATTGCTTTCTTGGTCTATCGGTAGACATTCCTACTTGAACTCGCACATCATGTTGTTCTTGTATCTATTCATGAGTGAATATTGTGACATGATGCCTCAGTGACTTGTTTCGAGACTCCTGGGGTGGCTCTGGCAAAGCATGAGATTGATGTTGGAAAGCGTATAGCGTAGCTCCGCTATTCGAGTGAAATATGTCGAGCGCACCCATATAGTAAAGTGGGAAATGTTATGTGAAAGGTATCACCGCCGACCGTACGTAGATCATCTTGATTTAGTTTGTGTTCTGCTCTCTACATCTTTAACTATGGTATTTACTTGCATTTCTTGTTTCAAAGAGCTTGATTTCGCTACTTTATGCGTTTAATATCATTCGTTTATTTTGGAAATGTGGCATGAAATTCTCCAGCTTAGTACTTAAATATCACTATATTCTTCGTCTAGTTTGTGACGGTGGTGTAGGTCCGTCGAGCAAGCAGAGATCGGGGACTGAGAAGATCGGCGACTTCCTTTCGAGCAATTCTGGCGACTCTCCTAACTCATTTTGTACGTCTCGACTTTTGTTGTATTATTATAATTATGTCATTTTGGGTTGTACATCGGGTTTAGTGAATAGTTTCATATCTATACATGCATGTGATGCAATTTTTTCCCGATTTTCCACACTTATGAATGTTTTGGAGAATTAACGCTTCCCGCTTAATATTTGAATTACCAATGCTTTCACTTAACATTTAAATTAAATGTCAATGTGATAATATAACAAGACATGGAGATTTGGAGGATATAGGGACGATAGGCTCGACTAATACGTATTGAAGTCTTAGATCATGTGGATTAAGGCTTGGGTACGTGATTAGGCCGCGTGCCCCGTTTAGAAGTAGGGGCCGTCACAGATGGTGCGTGGCAAAGGTTGGAGGTCGAGGCCACAAAGATGAAAATATGGTTTTCTTTGGGGAGTGTGGGCAAACATAAGTTAGAGGCACATTGAGAAGTTTACTAACCGTTGAATCAAGTGGCTCAAACGTGTAATTTGCGTTGGACTCAAATTAATGTCCTACATGAATTCATGCATACATGGTGATTACACATGGGATCAATTAGTGATTGGATACAAACTAAGTTAATAAGTTGTATTCCAATTAAGAGTTAAAATTTGTGTTGGTTTATGTGTACATGCATGTAACACCTATAAATAGGTGAATACTAAGTGTTTAAAAGGACATAGTGATAGGGTGTTGAGCGTACGGGCTTTGATTAAACGGGTACGTAACATGAGTGTCATTAAACAACCCTCACTCGAACTAGGGCCTGCCGCCCAACCCAAACCATTACTCAAGCCCGATACCCGAACTACACCTAAATAACAAGCCCTGACACGCCTATTTCAACCAACTAATAACATACTAACCATATGGAATAATAAATGTGGAAGTAAAATCAAAACTAGAATTCCATATACCATAAAATCAACATAATAAGTGTTCAACTGTCTAAGTGGGTTCAATCATCCCAAATAGCTTATAATACTATCATAAAGCTTCTAAATAGTCCAAAATAGATAAGGAATGTTTCAAACTACTCAAATAACCTACTTTAAGTTACAACCCAAATTTATTATTCTCAAAATCAAATAAATAGATAATAGGAGTATGCAATTTCTCACAAGTAAGGAAAGACTTCAAACGGATGTCTTTCCTTTCTCGCGAGCTAATGCGGATGTGGACACACTTGGAGAGTAAGTGGGGTGAGCTAAAATGGACAACGAAGTTCAATAAGAGGAAAACCTCACTTAAACATTAAATACGCAAGTACTACCTACTAATCATGCAAAATCTAACATGAGGTTGAAACCAAATCTCAAACATTAAGTAGAAAGCATGTAGGTATTGATGAAATTCAAATTTAAGCATGTAGATAAGATCTAAAACATGTAGAAACATGGGAGTATGGTTCATTTTCATAAACAAGGAAAGAGTCATGCATTCATAACTTTCAAAACGAGTTCGAAGATTCATTTAAAGCATAACTAATTCAAATCATTCAAGCAAGGGGTCCACAAGAGATATACCATAAAAGATAATAATAATTATAAGTCATTGGTTCATTCAATGCATGCTAGGTATTGGTAGGAATTCAAAGACCGAATCCCTCACGTTTAATTTAATGCAAACCATTATCGGACTCCAACCTCCAACTAGTACCATCGCAATAAAGGGAGTTCATCCAAAGCCGCCACCGATACATGTCCCGCTATCACCAAGTTACACGAATAGAACTCCAACTCATATACTTAATGTGATACATTTACGCATTCAACTAGACAAGTAAAGCCCTCAAGGGCGAATTCCACAAAACATCACGGGGCACTAACTAGTAAAGCCCTCAGTGGCACCACAAATATCCTGGGGCATTTATATATAATAACTTGCTAATTAGGCCCTCGATGGGAACTCCACAAACATTTTGGGGCAATAAATGACATAAATGGGGAAACTAATGCATTCACATTCCATAGATTCATAGATTCAAACCAATACCCCGATGCAACCCTTAACCCAAGTCTTTCATTCAAAGCATGATACTTAATTATCTAATAGCAAGCCATACATTTGAGCGAAGCTCCCCACTTATCTCGACTAGTCGCGACGCTTATAACAACTCCTAGTACGCCCGGGGCCCGATGTGAACCTTCGCGCGACACTATATAGCCATAACACATATCATAAATGAATGCTTTGATTTAAAGTTAAGTAAATCTTCCATTTATTGGCCTTTGGGATCCACTAGTGTGATTCCCGCGGGTCCCTCGTCACTCGATGCGAGGTCGAAAGTGGGACTCTGGCCGATCTCTATCGAAGACGCGGTAGTGCCCCGTTTGAAAGCAAATATTTTCTTTTATTTTATTATATATGTATATATATTATTTTTTGTTTATATATATACATATATATTATTGTATTTTATTATTATATTTTATTTTTTTATAAGGTTGACCGGTCCAAAGGCCGTTTTAGCCCCCGGCTTGGTTGTCCGAGAGGGTGGAGCCGCCACCGGTGGCGACAAAAGTTTCCACCGCCCGCCGTGGTCGCCGTCGCCTCGTCGACGCCGCAAACCACCAAAAAGGTGGTTCCCACCATTTTTATCGATTTCAAGTTTAATATTCCTTTAAAACAAGATTAAGAGGGTGGAGGGAGATGCATATACCTTCGATTTGGAGTTCTACATGAGTGAGACTTTCAACACCTAAATCTCCATTTCTTTCCCCATAGTTAAATTTTCAAACAAAAAGGGGGCTAGGGTTTTCAATTTGATTTATATAGTGGGGCTAATTAGTGTAGTAGTTTGTGAAGTTACTCAATTGCCCTGTGGTGGATCTATTCTGGTTTTGGGTCATCACAGCCATGGAGGTGCAAATTGAGAGTCGTGAGTTGTATCGTAGTGTACGAGTCTCATGAGCATATATGTGACACTGTGAGATCGAATCTTGTCGGGGTATCTATCTAGTGGTTTAGATAGATGTGGTTTTTCCTTTTTGTATTAAACTATTAATTATGGATCGTCTTGTTTCTTACTCGTGGTTTCTTACCCTAATTTTGGGGTTTTCACGTAAATTCTTGTATTCATATTTTCTCTTTGGTTTGTTTACCTTTCGGGTGTATTCGTGTGATTGTGATTCGGGTATTCCGTAGCAGTTGATTCGCTACAACACTAACAATTAAAAAGGTAGTGAGAACATGATCTAACTTATTGGTGGCTATAATAAAACTTTGAATTAAATGAGGAGTTGATATAAAGTAGAGAGGACTAATAATCGGCCCCTAAATTTATTAGGTTTTATGAATGTCTCAATCTCGCGTGGATTGAGTTTATTAATACACCATTTTTATTAGTATTATCCAAATCACATTGAGAAATTAATGTGCAAGAACTGATTCACAAAACTAAAACTGAATTGTAAAGCAAACCACAACACAAAAAAATGTTGACGCAATTCGGTCCAAGCTCATATACATTTGTGAGGCCCAGCTCGATATGAATAATTCACTAATGATAAAGAGTTACAGATTTATGTAAGACCCAATCTGATCCTCACCTGGCTTCTTGACTGGTTATATCCAAGATCCCTTGATAATTACAAATCAATAAAGAAAACAAAAAGTTCAGAAACAGATATGCTATCTCAAGTTCTGAATCGATGGATCAATCAATTGAGAAGAAGAAGTGAAGAACATAGCATCAATAAATATTTGTTCATCCTTCCTAAAATTAATTACATGATGTGAGTTGTCCAATTATCTGGGTGGCAATTCTCTGTTGCAACTGTCTTGGTAATTGTAACTTCTAGTTGTAACTCTTCGACTCTTACAACTTAATTTATATTACTGTAATTGTGGTTAATTACTTCGCCACGAAGTTGAGCAAATATTGACAATTAAGTAAATATGACACTAACAAAATGTACTAATTAATGCATGTCCCATCGGCTGAACACTATAATTTTTTTTTGTCGAAGACTGAACACTATATAATTTGAAGAGAAATTAAACTCATACATGACTAATTAATGAATTTCAACATTTGATAAATATCTTATAAAATAAATACATTTTGATCTCAATTCACTTACATCTGTTGCACGAGCTCCATTTCTTCCAGCAAGTCAATTTTATTGCGATACTGCAAAACATTCAAGGTGCAAGTGTTGATGAAGCATGTCTTTGAGATTATCCAGTTTAGGGCGATGGGGTTGTCGAGAGATTCCACGTGGTGAATGCAAGCTCCAAAATGTACTAGTATTAGTAACGTGAGAAATAACTTCTAGCATATAAATTACAATATTTCTTGAGTATGAGTTATGTTTGGCTTCTCAGGCGACAATTTAGCAATGTGATGATATATGCGGGCACTGTTTTTGGACCATTCATTAATTTATAGGAAATGTTAAAATGACAATGACAAAACTATATCGCAACACATTGCACAATGTTACGCATGCAGATGCGCCTCATATTTCTTTAATTTTATTTTATTTTTATAATTGTGGGTGTCAAAGTTACCTTCACTATTTTCACAAGGCCCTAAAGACTATCGATCAATAGTGAAAACATAGTGGCCCAAACGATCTTACCACACCGAGGAATCGAAACCGAGGTTGTGCGCTTAACTCATACAACTCCGCCTTTGCCTTTACCGTTGTGGCAACCCTACCAGTGTTTAACATTTCCCTTAATGTATATAGCATTCTTTGTAAATAGTTCCTTACGGCAGGCGAAGCCAAATCAAGGTTGAGGAGCGCCAAGCTCTATACATTTATCTTTGTATATAACAAAAATACACATAGTGACCACATAGTAGATGCTCACTGGTATGGTATGGGGAGTTTGTTTGTTCGATTTTGCTAACTTACAAAGTGTTAGTTGGGAGTTATCTCATCGGAATTAATATTTTCATGTTCTGCTCAACTTTAAACTTGTAAGGAAGTTTCAAATTTTTAAACAATAAAAAATATGAATTGACATAAATAGCCTTCAAACAAGAGAGAGATGGGTAATAAATGAGTCATTAATGAGGGGTAATCGTGTCCACAACTCCCGGGAGATAACTCCCTAGGGGGGATGGTGGGGAGATTTCTCACTACGTAAGGTGTAAGTTGGACAATCAAACAAGATTAGTTCTCAACTCCATATAAGTTATCTCCCTAGAGATAACTCCACCCCTAACCAAACAAGGCCTAAGTAAGAGGCCGTAGTTCGAGCCTCAATGTGAGCTCTTTCTTATAAAAAACCAAAAAAATATACATGGTGATAAAATTTTAATCCATAGCAAAACTTCATAGCTTATATCTGCTTTTCCTTAATTATGCGATGATCTTTCTCGTAATTTCTTTTACTTTTAGAAATTACTCTCCCAATATTTCTTTCAATTGTCCTAATTATTAACATTTCATCTGGTCAGTCAAGTTATGAAGAATTGAACATTTTGTAGTATGTAAAGTTTTCATGGGAAACTATAATAATTTTTAATTTTAGCATGTCATTTGAGTACTGTAACAATAATTAAACCACTGATTTAATTACCATAATTTATTTTTTAAACTTGCCAATGCCACAAATAAAAAAAGCTTCATTGGTTAAAATATCCTAACCTTTTTGAATTTGTGATTATATCCTAACATTTTAGATTGTTAGATTTGTATCTTTACTTTTTAACTTGAAATTTAATGATTTAAATAATAAATTCATTAATTATTTAAGTAATTATAGGTAATGAGGTCACTTGCGATTAAGGATACAAATCTAAGGGTGTGTTTGATAGCAAAAAAATTCTTTAATGAAAAAAAACTTTTTTTAAAATCTTCTTGAAGAATTTTATAAAGAAAATTTTCTCATAGTTGTTTGATACAATTTTTCTTTTATTTAATCCGTAATTATCGTCGATGCTCTGCGCTCGACGATGATGTTGGTGATGAGACGAAGAGATAACGAAAAAATATATATCCGCGAAAGAGTAGCAGATCACTTTGGATGGAAGAATGATGATCAGTTCATGTGAAAGATTGTTGAGAGATTTTTCACGCTAAAAGATAAAATGAAAATAGGGGAACTAGTTTTTTTTCTCAAAGTTATCAAACAATAAGAGTTTAAATTACAAATAATTCAAAAAGCTTGGGATATAATAATAAAATTGTAAAAAGGTTAGGACGGTTTAACCAATTTAAAAAGCCCACTAATCTTTTGTAATACTATTCTTTTGTATATATACATTATATAGGCGTATCGCCGATTATCTTAAAAAAAAAAAAAAAAAAAAAAAAAATGGCCAATAAGAAAAGCAAAAGAAGAAAGGAAAAAAAAAAAAAAAGTAGACTAATTGTAATTGACGGCCGTGATCATTATTTTTGTTTAATTTACTACGCAAGAACATGGTAATTAATTTGAAAAAAAAAAAGAAAAAAGTTTGAGGGGGATGTCTAACGAATCCACGAATTTATAATCCATGATGTTATCTTCTATTTCCACGAATTTATAATCCATTTTGCACCTGTTCATACAATGACCAAAGAAGGAAACCAATCACAGTATCTCTGAACAAATTTTTGGCTAGTGAACTCATCCAGCCATTATTAGAGTGGGCATTGGACGACCTCGTACCGACAAGGTCACGGAACCGCAAGTCTCCTAAATCTGATACAAGTGCATAAATCACTCCGTTCATATGGCCCTTACCAATAACGCCCACCACCTTCTTACAGTTATTCACTGCTTTGCTCCGTTTCAGAGACCATGCGAGATACTGAAATTGACAACAAAGAATCACCAGCCATAACACTTAAATCAGGGAAGTACAGATGAAGATTTTAAACTTTTAATTAAGTAGCACCCCTAAATCTAGTATTGAACTCTTGATGTCCTAGTAATGCATTCAAAGGTAATTAATGAGAAGAAAGTTTTGGGAAAAAATTAATAAGAAGCAAATAGGTCATGGAATCGAATCATGTCATCCAATTCCAAATATGTTGGTTTCTCCCGGGTCATGAAGTTGGGGCACCCGACTGGCTCTCATGGGAGTAGTCGAGACTAAAAAGGCTCGGACACCCAAGATTATCAAAAAAATGAAGCAAATCTTTTTTTAAAACTAAAGGATATTGAAGCATGAGATGACATGCTCATGAAAATCAGACATGTACAAGGGCTACCTAAGAGCATCTCCAATGGGACCATGGATTGGGGTAGAAATGGATCCACTTCGAAGTATACAATCCACATCCAACCCAAAAATGTTTTCCAATGGGGTTATGGATTCATAATGTCCATCCTATGTGGCATGGAATCAAGTGGAGGGTGTCTACTACAATGTCTACTTCTAGACATTGTGGTAGACTGTCACGTCAGCATTATTAATTCTTTTAAAGTTTTTATTTTTTTCAAAATATTATGAAAATTGAAAATAAAAGTGTCAACTCATCTTGTTACCATTGGGGATGCTCTAAGTGGCATACCCTTCTTTATCATAACTAGGTCGCATAGCCGCAACCACCATGGTGATCAAATTCCACAAATTTGAATTTCAAATAATATTTTGAAATGTTTAACAAAATAAAGGGGAGGGAAAAAGAAAATGAAAGGATTAAAATCACTGCGCAAGTGTGTAAGAATGTCATACCACATCCCTCTCATGCATTAGAGGTAGCAGGAGTGATGGGAATGAAAGGCTTAGCCGCTCATATAGTTGAAAAGAATTGTCTTCCATTGCTTGATCCTACAATACGACAGAAGATGACAGTATATAATTTCAAACAGGGTAGTGAATATCAATTTCTTGGAGATATGATCATAATATGGTCACAGCTTATAAATGGAAACAATTCAGGATTTAAGTAAACGCGTATTTCTCATTCATACTGGTCCACAGAAACCATAGGTGATAGTTTGTTTGAAAACAAATCAAATCCAATAAACCGAAGCAGGTATAGGAAACACCAGCCAAAGTTCAAGCTTTAATTTCAAATTTTGAACTTTGATGTCAATGAAGAACAATTTAAGTATTTCTCTGAAACAGATATTATTAGGAGTTGGTCAATTATTAGTAAAATTTGTAGGAGATTAGGAGATATATTTGAATTAAAACTTTTGTTCCTTGGTTCACATTACTTTGGCCGTCTTTTAAACTATTTTGTTGGCTACCTAGGCCTTTTTTATCCACAAAATTGTTTTTTCTGAAGGAATCTCCTTTCCTGCAACTATTTAAAAGTAAGAACTCAATGAAAATTGCATTTGTTCCCATTTGATCGCCCCTTCAATATATTTCCTAAGCGTGGATTAACCCACGCCGAACTTCAATAAAATGTAAACGAAACTTGATCACATGCTTCTGCATACGGATTGTCCAAAACTACCTACTTGTGAAAATGTCTTAGCTGTTTCAAAGCTATACTTGTTATTTCTTCAGAAAAACAGGATGGAAGAGGAAAAAAAAAAAAAAAGAAGAAACAACAAGAAGACGCATATTCCAAAACCCTCACCCTGATAGAAATAACATTGGCACCACCTATACAAATTCAACGAACGGAAAATGTGGGAGAAACATTTCTATCCACTCACCTTTAAATTACTCTCAGAAACATCAGATGGCGAAGATGTTATTCCTCGAACAACCGCGACAATTAGAGTCACTTTCTCATTCCATTTCAGAGAATTCCAAGCTCTTTCCAACTACAAGAGCAGAGAAGCTACATGAACAGATTAACTTAAAAATAAATGTCTGTAATTCATATAAAACTTTCCCTGATTATCCCAAAAAGAACTACTTCCATATTCATATCCGTGAATCAGAAATCCACAATTTATATCTTATCACAAGTTAGAATTCGTACAGTTATTTCAATTGGTCGATCCCCCAGAACTAATTGAGCTCCAACTTCTTCAGAAGCTTTCCGAGCAGCACGAAACTGCACAATTGAGCAACATAAATGGCAGTAACAGAAAAAGCTCCTGATAATCCAAGTGATATCCACAGCAGGATTTTGTCATATGAGTTTTTTCTAAATCGTATCAGGTTCATTACCTCGTCCCCAAATGGACGGTTCGCATCTAACGAAACTTTCGAGGAGAAAAACGCCAAAAGCAACCTTAACGCGAGAGCAGTTTGACCCCCTGTTAACCACAGATAAAACTTCCATTAAAAAGTTTAAATTGAATGGTTTCTCCAACACCCTCCATTGGAAAAAACTGAAAAACCAACTCATTTGCTTGACCTAAAACAAAATTTTCTTTCTCACCCAGATTTATGCTGCGACCAACGGCACCAAAAAATCCAGCCCCGGACAAAGAAAACATATTCGATTTCAACCTCGGACTGGGCTCACCTTCATCCGAAATGTACATAATACCAGCTCTGGAAATTCACTCTGCAACAAATGAAATTAGGTCGCGGAACCAAAGAGCAATTACAACAACCACAAAGTTAAAGAACAAGAACAATGCCCCTGTCAGAAAACTCGACTCAGTAGAAATTGAAGAAATTAAACAACATAGGGATCATAATAGGTTTAAGCTAACTCGTAACGTATTGATTAGGAAAGATTTAAAAGACTTGGAAAGCACAGCATAAGTGCATATGTAGCGGACCCCAACTAATTTGGGATTCACGCATTAATTAATAAGCTAACATTAACCAATTTTGATATGCTCAAACAGATTAACAAACAAATCAACAAAGCTTATAAATCAAAGTCGACGCCTTGCCTGCTTCGGCATAGCTCGACGACCACATTGTCAGGGCGCAGAGACCGAACAACTCTGTCGACATCGACGGCGGAATCCCTGGACATGTGGTTCGTGCCGACCAACCAAATCTGTTCTGGCTCGACAAATTGAGTCCTCCAGGTCGGCACGGGCCCGAACATCTCCTTCTCGATCAACACCAAGGTTCCGGTCTCGGCCAATCCGGCCAGGTCTGGGTGCAACGCTTGGATCCTGGCTCGCGATTGGACGGCGATTTGGGACCTGAAATCGAAGGTTTGCGGGGAGGGGAGATTGGGAGGGTTGGGGTTTTGGAGGATCGGGGTTTGGGGAGATTGCGAGGGGGATTTAGGGTTTTGGGGGTGAAGAGAGCGGTACCGGTAGTGGTAGTGGTAGTGGTAGGGATGTTCATCATGGATGTTTGGTTGATGGATGGATCAGGGTTTTGTGGTTTCGGTATCGTTTTGAGATAGATAACCAAATTAACTTCCACGCGCGGCTGGAATGCTGCGGTGGGAAGTGGGAACGATTTAACTGCCATCTTAACGGTTTTTTGCTTCTGTTACGAGGAGATCGAACCCTCGCCCCATTAAGAGGTGATCTTGTTTTCTCGATTACAAACTCGCAATGAAAGAATTACAAACTTCGTGAAGTTTAGTGGTACTTAAGGATGTAAGTGAGGTGAAAATCCCCAAGAGAACACATATTCCCTCGTAGATTCTCCGCAATGGAGATGGGGATGAGAAATTTAAATAGGAGATCGGTGGAGGTAAGGATGGGGACAAAATCTCATACCCACGCGCATGGATTCTGAGATGAAAAAATATATATATTCGCAGGATTCCTCATATATTAGTAATCTCCAAGGGATCCCCGTGGGGTTACCCATGAGGATCTCCGCGTGTATCTCCATTGCAGATCCCCACGGGGATATCCCATCGAGATCCCCGTATATATAGAAAATTTAGTTAGGGGCGGATTTTACCTAGACCTATATTTATATAACTCGATCCATAGGGCCAGCCTTGTCATTTTCGAGGCCTGGGGTGACATGAGAAATGAGGGCCTTTTATATTCAACTTATTTTTTATATAAAAAAACACTAGAACATTTTTAGTCTTTAATAGAGATTTTCAAATTCTTATTAAAACGAGTTTTATTAAATGTCATGTGAGAATGTGTTATGTTTTAATTTTTCATACATGTATTACATAGAGGTTTTTTAAAACCCCTATCAATTAAGTGTTATTTAATAACACCCAATCTTTGACAAGGTTTTAAAACCTCTATTACAGATCAAAACTGTTATAGTGAAATATTTTACTCTATTGTTAGATTTATATAATTTTACGAACTTTACTTTTCTTTCTATATAGAATTTTTCTTTTTTTTTAGAAAGAGAAGGTGTGTTTGTGCGTGTTTTTAAGAAAAATAAAATAAATATATAAAAAGTACTACATGTTTTTAAAGATAACATGATCAATACTTTTAAAATAGAGAAAATTAACCAAAAAGTTAATTATTTTTTGTATTAGACTATATATGAATTAACACTACAAAAAAAACCAAATCAACAACAAACTAATTTGATGCTGAATTGGTACGGTTCTATTGCTAAGCCACTTTGCAACAAATCAGTGACATGATAGTAGTTATTGCTAAACTCTTTGTTGCTGGTGCAACTCAGCGACAGATTTGGTGTCTGTTGTTGTTCATCGACAGATTTGTGACAAACGATTGTCGCTTAACAAAGAATGTAAACGGTATCTTGCGATCGAAGTCCAACAAGAAATACGTGTTTGTTGCAAATATGTTGTTATTTAGCAATGATTACCTGCCTGTCATTGATTTGCCTAGTCAAGAAAGACGCGTATTGTCATTGATATGTTGTCGTTGCTGGCTTGACGTACTTTGTATGTCGTTGATTGTGTCCAACAAGAAAGACGCTGTTTATCGCAATTATGTTGTTATTCAAATGATAGACATCGTCTGTCATTGAGCCTCATGATAAATTAGCGATAGCTACACAAGCCGTCGCTAATTGTCGAATGGTAATTTTCAAAAAAATTATAAACAAGAAATAGTAAATGAAAAGTCATAAAGAAAATCTGCAAAAACAAATTAAAAGCTACTAATAATACCAAAATTGGAAAGATGTACGTATATTATCAAAATTTGACAAACAATGTTTACAAAAGGATGATATTAGCATTTCATAATTAATTAGTACTATACTAGATAGTACTAGATGAACATTATTCAACAAAATACAAACAACTACACAAGTCAAGCTACACAAATTTACATATATACAATGTTTACAAAACACTCTATAGCATTCTTTCACCGATACATGATAGACACTATACAAGTTATTTAGCTAGCGTAGCGTATCCCATCCAAATCCCGAAAATTAAAAGGAACTTGAACAATATTCGACATGCAACCAAAATATTCCAACACAAATTAAAATAACATCACATCTAATTAAAGTGAAATTGAAGACTATAAATACTCTTCTTAAGCAACTTGAGATAATGTAGGCTACTTATTTAAAAAGTATAATTGAATCTCAACTTAAAAGGCTAGGTTAAGGTTTAATATAGTCTGATTTGTCCATAATCTAGCTTTGATCAATGTACTAAGTAAACTATAAAACAAAATCATTCGAATAGAATCAAAGAGAGTTGTAAGATTAAAAAGAGAAGACAAGGAAAAGAAAAAGAAGCCAAGTACAAGATATATCACTCTTTCAATCAAATATAAGGTATAGTGTGGCTTTTAGCAAAACTCATTCTAACACAAAAGGTGCATTCATCGAGAATCCAATCTTTTCAATATTGGAACATACGAGGACAAATGAGACATCTAAATGTAAATTGAAGTAAAAACGTGCTCATGCAACTTCTCAGCATACCGAGCCAACTTTGTTTCATGAAAGATTATTGATAAGCACATGTGCTTTGTTCCCCTGCTCCTTGTATAGTAAGACCAATATTTGAGTTTTTTCACTTTCCACTTTCAATGGAAAAATCACTTTTAACTTGCACTAGTTTACATCAAATTATTGATGTTTGCAATCCAATATCATGAATTGCTCCAACTTCAAGATTTCCTAGATTAAGTTTAATTCCAACACCACTTATTCACAAAGTATAGTACTATTTCAAGAAATTAATGTCTCCACTTTTTGTAATGAAGTCTTAGTTAAGGTTTCTTGATTAGATTCATAAGTCAAACTAGCTAATAAAAACTTATGACACCAACAAATGTTAACTCTAACAAAAACTGCCTATAAAGAATTTTGCATGAAAAAGCATATAGTGACATTATTATTTAACACAATCACTTGGTCTCTGTAAAACCAAAATACACTCTCAATCAACCCCCATTCTCCAAAACATTAGATGCAGAAAAATAAACATAAAATTCAACATGAGAGTTGTAAAGTAATTATATACCCATCAAAATCAAAGAAGCCTTGTCAACTCATTCTCTATAAGCAACACCAATATCAAATGCCATCGCCGCACATACCTCGCAAATGAAGAATCACATCGACTACATTAAGGGAAAAATGTGAAGATATACATTGACTCATAATTAAAAACTCGCCATAAAAAATATAGAACATCCAATCACTATTGTCGTGGCGTGGTCATGAGGCGCATAAGTTGCAACATAAACTCATCATGATCATCCAAAAGATGATGTCTATCCTCGTGCATCCTTCTATGCGGATCGGTCCAATGTCCAGCCGGTGGTCATCAAGGTGCGCAGACCGAGAAGGTGTTATATGTCTCGTTGTCAAATGACCAGCCGGTCGTCACTCCGAGGACCGTAACGCTCAGAATCGGGTGATAGTGGAGTCCGCGTGTCGAGGCACGCGGGCCTAATACCAAGGTGTTGCATCAACAATGCCTCCATACGTGCTAAACGGTCCCGCATCTCTTGATTTTCTTCTCGCGTTCCATCTTGTCACTCTCGCATTTGTTCTTGTCTTTCCATTCGCTTCTTCAAGAATGTTTCTTGCAACCTCTCGTGGTCCCGCTTCGAGCTCTTCCAACTCATGAGGTCCATACGCCGGTCCTCGAGATGAGCTTGCTTCCCTAAAGATATGATGCGATGATAACCTTATGACCCTAATCCGTAGACACGTCCCTTGACTTATGGCACCACCTCAAGATAAACGGCATCCTCGTCAATCGATGTGTCTGGGTCCGGGTGGACATCTCCTCCAATCTCCGAGTGAGTTCACTTTCGCATTAAATTAATAAACTAATAGTTAGCTCTACTATTTTCTTTTAAATTGATGTGCTATATGTACATGTTTTCTTGAACTATTTATATATATATGCAATTCATATTACTTACATCAATCTTTGCGATCTCCGATCAACGAAACTTTGGCACATGGCTATGGGTGAGGAGGTGTCGAAACATCTCCTCGCGCGTGGACGACGTTTAAGCTTCTTCTCCTACAAGCGAGTTCTAGGATTAGTAGTTTTTATTTTCGTTCATCTACATACGAAACTATTTATGTATGTATACAACCAACGTATCACCGTGTCGTCTCGCGGATATACTTCCAAATGCTATGCAACGAAATACCAAAGAACCGACCCTCCCACCTCTGACTTTCTATACGTGCTCATCTCGTCGGACTTCTTCTCGAATGCTTTATATGTCACTCGCATTCGTTTGTAATGCTCAAACACATCCTCTGTCAAGTAAATAGGTGTTATTCTCTTCTTTGCGATTATATATATATTACCCGTGTACCGGATGGCTGCCTTCCGACACCACGCATCATATATCGCAAATGACATTTGCAAGTCCCAAGTGAAGAACACCTACAGATGAACAAGTAATAGACACATTCTCATTTCTATAATCAGAAACTAGTTTCAATAAATCCACTTTGATGGTTGATGTGAAGTTACCGACCTTCCACCTAAGCCAAGATATATCTCGTCAGATTGTGGAACATATTCTCATTTCCATCCTTTTTTCAAATATCCACTCTCAAGACTAAACTCATCTTTCCCCCGCAACAGGTTAAGGGGGCGTGGCCTACCATTTCAACATTTAAGTTAGTCTAGGAAAATAATATTTTTATAGATTAAGTATATATCATGGAGATTAGCATACAAGCCATGCTCAAGAATGAGATGAATAAGAGGGTTTTCGCCTTCCGTAGGGCCGTCTGGCCGGTCTCGAAAAAGTCTGGGATCTCCTTAATCGCAGTGTGGTATCGATGAGCGCAACATGTTAGTGGATGACCTCGCGATGAAGTCATATGTGGGGTCGGGGTCTACGAGATGTAGAAGTGTGCTCGTCGCCTACTCCAGGAGAATGAGCGGGATGAGCCGGGCGGTGATGGTGTGGTGCGATGTGACGAAGAGGGCCCGATACCATGATCATGCTGGTATACATATCCTGGAGGCGATGGTGGAGTGGTGTGACGAAGAGGGAATGGTACCATGCCGAGCCGGGAGTGCATGAACTGGAGGAGATGGTGTGTCGTGATGTGATGCCGAGGACTAGCACCATGCCGAGGTGTGTATACGCAGCTTCCAAAAGGATAGTGTGGCATGTCGATGTAGATATGGATGACCGGGAGGCGATGAGGAGGTATAATGTGATGATGACGGTCCGAGGGCATAAGTTGGGTATGGACGAGCTACATGTGACCATCCGTGGGTATAATGTAATGAGTACCGACCATCCTGGACGGGAATGTGTAACACGGCAACAATGATCCTCGTCCAATTGTCATAAGCTCCTCCGCGGGTCTATTGATGTCCTCCATGTCCTCGTCCTCCGGATTACAACGCCCCTACCTCCCGTCATATATAATGGTATCTATATCTATCGCATAAACAAATAATTCAGCTTGATTCATACAAATAACATTTATAGAAATATATGAAGTCTAACATAAACATCATATTTCAAGCAAATTGATAAATTGCACTAAAAACTCCCACCAATCACTCTAACTTATATTCGCTACCACTCGTCTCGATGACGATGTGAACTCATCATCTTCTTCATCGTCCGCGTTTGTCTCAAATTCATCGTTGTCGACACAATTTCACTTGTTTGATCAACAATGTCGACGCTAATGGATCTACATCTACTTCAACGATGAACATATTCTCATTTTGATCCGCTTGAAATGCATTATCCGAGGTGGCCATTTTTGAACTAATGACATTGGTTTCATCTACGAACTTTGGTTGAAGCTTGCATATAGCTAATCAATCACTTCGCTCCTTCTTCCTATGAAGGGTAAGGAAGATAATATACTTGATGTGCTTACATTGCCAATATGAAAGGCTCGTACCTATTGAACCGACGATTTTTATGAACTTCTACCAAACCCAATTTACGAAGAAGTCGTGTACCATTTTGAGTAGGATCAAACCAATCACAATTAAACAACATTGTTCGAGTAACCCATCATGGTAATCAATTCGAATTACGTCTCTGAGCACACCGTAATAGTCGCATTGTTCCCGCTTTCGACGCATACACCACTGCTTTGTGTTGTCTTGTTCGTACCGTATGACAAATGTGTTAAACTTATATCCATTAACGAGGTATGCAGGATAACTCGTACATGAACGCATTGTCCTTGTGAAATTTGACGAATCGCATCCGCACATCGTTTGTTCACCTAAGATGTAATATTACAATATTAAAATCTTGCATATTACATAATGAGATGTTCAACATCTAAACTGATTTGAATTAGGTGTATATAGACTATTACGTACATATTGCAAGAACCACGCCGCAAATTGTTGCTCAAGTTTGATCTCAATAGCTTAATCGGTGATGCTTGATTTTTGCAAACGAAAGATAGACTTGAATATGCTACAAAAAATTATACGAGATTAGACAATCGCATAGAAAAAATGTCGAGAGAAAAATCACCCTAAATTGTAATACCTTATAAACTGAACTACTTTCGACAATTTAGTAACACGTATTGATAAGCTTCAACATACTCCTCTAACGTGAGGTATCGTTTCCTTGCTTTGCCCAATGGTCATCCCGATGAATGAAAATCGAGAATGCACAATTGTTAGCAACACTCGACCTACTCCACCAAAGATCATTTCGTTGGATTCGTTCGTGCAAAGATCGATATGATCCTCAAGTAGAAGGAACAAAAAGAAGTTGATTCCTCAACTAAGTAAGCATTACATATCAACCCTTCAACTTTCGCCTTGTATTTAACATTGTTCTTCAAATGCTTGAGATACCTATATGATGCGAGGAAACATCGGGACTCGTATGTCCATTAAATTAGGTAGCAATAGCCAATATAACCTAAGATATTAGTTATTTAATACAATAAATGTTTATTGATTACAAAAATTACCTTTCGAATGGATACATCCACCGAAATCAGTATTGGTCCCATGATATGAGCCTCGTATGCTAAGTGTATGGGAAGATGCTCCATTGAGTCAAAAAAACTAGATGGGAAGATTTGCTCCAACTTGCATAATATTTTTGGAATGTTAGAGTGCAACAAATTTCGATTTGCGCCATATTAAGGTTCCTAGCAAATGTCTCTAAAAATAAACTTAACTCGCTAATTGCAATCCACACTTTATCCTCTAGTAGTTCACGAAAGGCAATAGGATTCAATCTCTCGCATGAACACATGAGAGTCATGACTTTTCAGCCCAAACATCCTCAATTTGTTGGCGTCCACACATCGACTAATATTTGAAGCATATTCATCGTGAAAGCGTAATCGTCGTACCCAATCACACAAGACTTCTTTCTTACGTTTATCGAGTGTATAAGACGCTCTGGGATATGAGTTGGACGCAGTGGTCATATTCGAGGAAAGCGTCGATTGCAAATATTTTTTAAATCTAGTCTCGACTTGGCATTGTCCTTACTCTTCCCATGAACACTCATAATTGTATTAAATATGTTGCCGAACTCATTTTTTCAATGTGCATGACATCGAAGTTGTGCCTAATGAGATTCTTCTTCCAATAAGGTAAGTCCCAGTAATATGCTTCGTTTCCTCCACCCCGAATACTTGCGCCTTATTGTTCACATGAACGGATTCGATTTCAGCTACTTTCATCATCCCAAAGCTTCAATTTCAGCCTTAATTTGTTCCCCATATTTTATCGTTGGAGGTCATTTTCGATAAGTTGTATCGCGTCTGAAGTCGTTCTTATCACTTCTTAAAGCGAAGCCACGCAAGAGTAGGAAACGACGATGACAATTAAACCAAGAAGTTTTCTCACCGTGCTTTAATTGGAATGCATCCATTTCATCCATACAATAAGACAAGCTCTTTTCCATGTGTGCTCCAAACATACAACATACCATAAGGTGGAAGTCGCCGATACCACATAAGTGCAAATGAGTCGAAGTTGGTTTTCAAAAATGTCGTAGGTAAGTACTCCATCATGCCACAAATTTTGCAACTTTTTTATCAAAGGTTGTAGGAAGACGTCAATTTGATTTGTAGGATTAGTCTGCCCGCACGATGACCGTTAAGAATACGAACTCCTTCTTCATGCACATCGAGGGGGTAGGTTGTAAGGAGTGAGAATTACAGCCACGATGAGTATTGTTTTTCTGATTAGCCGAATGGTTGGAAACCATACGTACATAACCCTAAACGAACATTACAAATTTCAACGCTGAATTCGATGTTCACATCATTGAAATGCTTCCATGCAATAGAATCATAACAATGTTGCATGACGATGCCGTCTGAAACGTGTTCTCCATGCCAACGCATGTGCCTCGCAGTCGCCTCGGACGCGAATAAACACTGCAATCGAGGTGCTAGTGGGAAGTAATACATTTTTTCGAGCCCGCGGCACGCCACTCTGTCCTTCACATTTAATTTGTTCATACCTTGATTCACCGCAAAACTTACACGTCATCAACTCTAAATCCTCGCCCCAGTAAATCATGCACATGGACTTGCAACAATCAATTTGCTCGACTGGTAGCCACATCCTCGCATTAGTCGTTTCGTGTTGTAAAAGCTATCGACTAAACAATTGTTACTAGGCAATGCATCCTTACAAAATTGAAGAATTTCATCGAAAGCCTTTTCGTATATATGATGTTCTCGATTTGATTTTTAGAGTCTCGCGATCGCCGACAATTTTGTCATGTTCTCGCACCCTGGTCATAATGGCCGACTTGCGCGCCTAACATATCATACAAGTTTTTCGTCCAGGATTTGACGTTGTTCCTCATTACACCAATTGAAACTTGGACCCACCAAGTCGTGCACCATCTCATGATACGATGTACAATAATTGGTCGCATGTGTCCCTTCGTGGTCATCATATTTCATCGTATTGCTAGGTTCGTCATGTACATTTCGAGTGTACATATAATCTTATTCCCCGTGTTCCGACCAACATTGATATCCCGAACGAATCCCCGACGAAATATATGAAGTTCTACTGTGTCAACATCATAGTATGAACGATTACGACACTTCGTATGGTTGCATGGACACCGAATTTTCCCTCAAAGGGCGAATGTCCTACATGGCGTCTTTGCGTATGCTATGAACTCGTTCACGCCGTTAATGAACTCTCGTCGAGTAAACCCATTTTCAATACGACTATACATCCATTCTCGATTAGTAGACATCTCGATCCTAAGTTTTTCACCGATCAATGGATAAATCTTATCAACTCTTTAAAAAAAATATATATAAATTCTTAAAATTTTCTATATTTTTTGAAAACAATCCAAATTAATATTCATTAAATTTGATTATATATAATCTTGAGATTTCAAATATAGCTACGTACCTAGTAAGTATGAAGTAAATGACAAACACAATTAATAAACAATATAGAATTTAAAAGTGCAAAGGGACATACGTTTAAGCTTCTTCAGTGTGTTTAATTTCCTACAAACATGTTATGTTCAAGAACTATGTACTTTTTTTCCTCACCATGAATTGCCCAAGTTTTTTTTTCAAGAGTTTCATATAGTCTCGACATTTCTTATCAATTCTTACTAATGAAGTATATAAATTAATATACTTTTCTTTATTTTAAAAATAAATCCAAATATTCTTCAATTCCTAATATATATACAAATTTGAGATTTCAAATATAACTACGTACCAACTAAATGACAATCACAATTAATAAACATTATAAGAATATATTAGTTATAATTCAATAAGATATCATTTTTCATTGAAAATGCACAAACCAAACAATAATTTAGACAATGTACAGATTTATTAATTTATTGTATTATTATTCAATGAACATACTATATATGAACTAAATTTAACAATAGTAATTGATAATTGTCATATGACAAGCTAAGTTGAAAATTGAAACTACCTAAATGCAAATTTAATTCGTTCTAATTGTTTATTTGTTGTTGTTTAGCAACAGATTGTTGAGTTGTTGATTTGTTGATGTTTAGCAACAGATGGTTGAGTTGTTGATTTGTTGTCGTTTAGCAACAGATTGTTGAGTTGTTGATTTGTTGTCGTTTAGCAGTTGTCGCTATTTTTGATGCTAAGCATAACCTAGGTAAGATTTCGTTGAAATATTAAAGGCAAACTTAGATTTCCTAATTTCAAATAGTAAAAGAAAACAAACATAACGATTCAACAAATTCCAAAATAGAAGTTTAAGAAAGCGCAAAACCACGAGTGATCCGCAATGATTTACAGAATCGGATTACGCGAGGCTGGACCGTGATTCGAAGGTCCACCGCCTGGTCGCGAGGCACTCCACGAGTCCGCTATGCCTTCGTGCTAGTCCACGGGGTGAAGCACGACCACTACGGTGGTTCGGTGCGAGCGGTGTATGAAGCGGAGTCGCCGATGAGGAGACCCGCGCGAGTCGAGATGAGGCGAGCAAGAAGCGGCGAGGAGGCGATCACGGCATGAGGAGGAGGCGAGCAGCTGGAGGAGGAGGCGAGCAATGGGCGGCGGCGAAGAGGCGGGCGAGCAATGCGGCGGAAAGAGGCGAGCAGCGGGGCGGAGGAGGCGAGGGCAAGCGGCGGGAGCGACGCTCGGCCGATGGCGCGGCAAGGCGAGCAGGGCGAGTCGCGGAAGGAGAGAGACGGTGGAGAGAGGCGCGAGAGAGGCCGCGTGTTGTCTGATAACAACAGGCCGACGACACGGCGCCGACTATGGTGGCGATGGTGTCGGCGACGATGATGCGAGGAGTCGCGGATGAGGACACCCGCGCGGAGTCGCGATGAGGCAAGCAATGGCAATGAAGAGGCGAGCAAAATGGCAAGGCGAGAGGAGAAAGCAATGGCGAGTCGCGACAACGACGACGATGATGATGATAATGGTTTACGACGCGACGGTGGTGACGATGGTGCGGCGGCGGCGAACGGGGGTTTCGCAGTGGTTTGCGTAGAGAATGGACAAGGATGATGGGTTTTCGTTTTTACTTCTTTTTTGTTTGCGACAGATCAACGACAGATTATGTATGTCGCCGATGATCCGTCGCGATCTCAAAAAGATATTAGTTTACTTACTACGATCGCCGACGTAATCAAGTATGTCGCCGATCCAGTAGCATTTTTCATAAATTCATTTTTTTTATTTTTCACTTTGCTACAGATCAGCGACAGAATCATGTATGTCGCTGATCTCAGTAGCAGATTTGTCACAACCTTGGCGGAAATGTATGGCGGAGAAATCAATGACAGATCTCGTGACAACATACAATCTGTCGCAATGTTTTGTCACAAATCTGTCATCGAATTGTTGCTTTTGGTCAACCGAGTCAAACGGATCGTTCGATGCACAACAAGTTGTCCGTTTAGCAACAGATTCTCGTCTGTCACAATTTTTTGATGCTATTCCACCTTGTTCTTGTAGTGTAAGTTATGTATATAATGTCGATCGTTATTATTTTTGGGTAGTTGTTAACTAGTTTTTAATCGTAAAAGTAGTTGGATTCCCGAGTTTTTGAATATTACTAAAAAAAATTAATCAAAAATAGCAGCTTAAATTCTAGAAGAAAATAAATGTAGATTTGATTAATTTATTACGTATAGAGAGACAAAGAGTAGTTGAGATTCAAGGGGAGAGGCCAGGGGGTTTTTTAAATGAAATGGGTGCTTCTTAAATAAAGAAATTCAATATAAATGAATAAGATACAAGCAAAATTTCACAAGAAGAAAGTTAATAATTTTGTGATTTTTTGTTAAATAAAAAAGTATACATATTAGATCAATTATTTTTCCTCCGCCCAAGCTTTCACTTAATTATTTTATGATTTGAAACAATAAAAAAATAATGTTTGAGAGCTTTTTAAATTTATTTTTATGAAGACATTTCACAGTTAAATATAAGTTTTATCATCTTTAATTAAGTATGTATTTTGACTAAAACTTTCTAACCGCAACTCAAAATTGAGTTCCATAACTTTTTGGTGAAATTAGACTTCAATATTCTTACAACTTATGATTTTTATAAGTTTTATTTAACAATGTTCCAAAATACATAAAAAAACATGGTTTTCAAAAAGAAATACAAAGAAATTTATTTTTGGGTTTCTACATATATATTATTAACATGATCAATTATTCTATTGGAAGAGTGTCGATAACAAGTAAGTGAGAATAGGTTGGAGGCGAAAGCATGCGAGGGATGGAAAAGGGGTTCGAGGGGAAAAGGGAGCGAGGTGGGAAGGGGGCATAGGTGGGATGCCTAAAGGGGACCGCCCCTTGCCCCCTTGCTTCCGCCCCTAGTGATATATAAGGAAATTCTATTGTGCCCCCCTTGCTTCCGCCCTTAGTGATATATAAGGAAATTTTACTATGGTGATTTTTTTTAATCGCCATGTATGGTGATTTTTATTCTTGACTATTGGAATAAAATCCAAATTTGATAGCTACATTAATGACACTTCAATGTATGCACAAGTACCAAGAAGTTATATTATTTATTGAATTGAAATCTAATGGTCAAACCATCACCATGGTAGAATCACCTATATATATAGAGAGAAAGAGAGGGAGTTCTACCATGGTGATTGAGGAAAATCACCATGGATGGTGATCTCCACTGCAACCTATTATAGTAGGTAAACCAAATTGTCATAAAGAGAATTAAATGCATATCTAATTAATTTCATGTTGGAAACCCAAACTATCATAAATAAGCAAATTAAATTTTGTTAAAAAGTTGTTAATACAAAACATTAATTCATCATATAATTAATAGTATATTCCTAATCAATTATTAATTGTAGAAATTATTGACTATTAATTGATATATATTCATGTTGAGATACATATATAAATGTATTGATTATGTTTTGTTTTTATTAAGACATGCATAAAGTCTTTTTTTATTTTAAAGAAAACTTGCAAACATTTTTTGTTGATTATGTTTTGTTTTTATGCTCGCTTCTCCCAATAATTATCAATGTGATGACGTTCTCCGACAAAAAAATCTAGTGACATTAAAAATTTACAAAAATAAGAAATTAACATGATATATTTGCTTAATTAACCCTTTTAAATAAATTTGATCATATACCTAGTGAGAATAAACTCAGTTTGTCCAGTGATATTGTTCCTTGCTTTAAATCAACTAAAGATTACATCATAAATTATTTTTTTTACTTATGGTTTACGTTAAATTTATTTTTATTTTATATTGATAATAGAGTCTTGCTCATGCGCGGAGCGCAGAATCGCAACTAGTAGAAATAATAAAAGAAAGACTTTACTATTTGAAAAAAAATATAATATAATTCTTGATATAAGAAATTAAAGTTAATAGTAACTTTTAAAAATAATATTGTAATATCTTATTTGAATTCTATACTTTTTCATATAATTTTCTATTTTTCTTGATAGTAGTTATTCATGTATTAATTTAGTTTTTAAGTTTTTTTTTTCAAAGGTTAATTTACTTTTTATTTTTGTTATTTTTTTTGAAGATAAATATGTGTGTTTGTATTAGTATGTATAAGTGACATTTTATAACTTTATAAAGAAAAATGTGACATTTTATGATTAAGTAGGAAATGCGGTAAATCTTACATTAGTCTTATTTTTTAATTTAGATCTTTTTTAACAAAACATGTTCCAATCATACATTTTTTAAGTTAATTTTATTAAATAAGATGATTTATCATATTGCATGATTATTTTTTAAGAGAGTTCATCAATAACTTGCTAATTATTTTTTGAAGAAAATATAAAAAAAAATTAATTAAACTCCCAACTTGTTTTTTTAGAAGTAAAAAACCCAACTTTTTAGATAGTAAAATAAAATTGAAATTTTAAATTTATTGAAAAAATATTTTTAGTTGTAAATAATAATAAAATTTATTTTCAAATTATATTATGTATTTTATCTATTTAATTTAATGATTCTTCTTTTTAAAAAGTAAGCAATATACATGACATATATTTTTAAAAACCTTGTTCATAATATTAAAATGAATATAGTATATATTGTTGATGTTTTAAAAATGAATATTGTTGTTCATAATTTTGCTTCCTCAAAATTCACTACAAAAAAATGGTTAATTAGAAACTAATTAGCAACTAATTTAGTTTCGTTGCTACTGATAAATGGTTAGAGACTAATTGAGACTAATCATTCGTAGATTTAATAGAGAGAGATCAAAGACGAAAATAGAGATTTTAATAGACACTTAATTAAATTCGTCTCTAAATAATGGCGCCAACATTCCCACCAAAATTTTAATTTTTTGTAACCGTCAATGTTACGTCTCGAGATTCGTGCATGCTTCGATGCGAAGAATTGAAAAATGGGGACTCGATGTAGAGACCCCCTCTCACTCTCAACCCATTCTCACCTCCAACAACCCCCTCTCCCTCCTCCCATCAACTCTTTGTCTCTCTCTCTCAAAACCTCACCCGCCTCCCGTCAACTCTCTCGTCTCTCTCTCTCGACCGATTTCTTCTCGTCTTTCCTCGACCGATTCACCATCAACTCTCTCGTCTCTCTCTCCCGAAATCTGTCATCGCGTTTGCCGGAGGTGGTGTCGTCTCGCCGTCGCCGCCTCCGGTTGCCGCCGATCGTTGCCGCCGCTTCTCGGCCATCGTCGTCGCCTTCGCCGCGCCGCTCGTTGCCGCCATGCAGCTTCTGCGTTGTTCGTCGCCGCTCGAAACCATCGCCGCTGGTTGGGCCCTTCGCGCGTCGCTCAGTAGCTTTCGCCGCTGTCGCTGGTCGCCGCTTGTCGTTTCTCGAAACCATCGCCATACCGTCGCCGTCTTCGCATTTCTACTCATGCAGCTTCGCGCTGTTGCTCCGCCGCATCGAAACCATCGTCGCTGGCTGGGTTGGCCTTCTTCGCCGCCGTTGCGTCAGCAGCTTCGCTTGCCGCTGCGCCGCTCGCTTGCCGCTTTGAAACCATCGCCGTTGGTTGGGTTCTTCGCTATCGCTGTCAGGTACTTCGCTGCTGTCGCTGTTGTTCATCGCTTAATCGAAACCATCACTGCGCGCTGGGCCGCCGGCTGTTGCTCGCCGCCGCTTAGAAACCATCGCCGCTGGCCGGCCCTCGTTGCGTCGCCGATGTGTGCTATCCCGCCGTCGCCACTTTCGTCGCTGCTCGGAAACCATCGCTGCTTGATGGGCCCTTCACCGCCGCTGCCAGGTGTACTTCGCCGCTGTCGCCATTGTTTGTCGCGCCAAAGTGAGGTAATGTCTCCATTGATATACCCTTTTCGATCGCTTTCGCAAATAATAGAACCAAAATAAGATCGCTTTTTCCAATTTGAAGTTCTAGCATAAACCTTCAATGCCTGGATTTTGAATCATGAAATGAACTATAAAGATGGTACATGTTTCTTTTACAAACAAATAAGACTACAAGTTTTTATATAGTCTTTTAAAGATGATAGCAATTTTATTCCGATAGTTCTTTAGATCGGATGAGATCATGGACTCAAACCGAAATATTTAACTTTATATTCCTCATCATTGTAACCATTGAAGCTTTATTAACAACAAGTGCCATTTTTTTGCTTAAATATTAAAATGAATAAAAAAAGTACATGTGTAATATATATAATAAAGTAGAAATAAGAAAATAAAATGTTAGGTTTACTAGGAAAAGAAGCCAAATAGAATTTTTGATACCCTTTGGTGCCCCTTTGTCAATCATGTTAGAGAAAGCAATTGAATAAGATCAATAAAAAAGGAAATGATGATAAGTTCTTTACAATCTAAGCCTACTTTTGGTGTACACATTAGTTTTGGAGTCATTAAGAATGACTTTAAATGTATAGTTATTTTGTAATGAAGATTGGTTCATTTTAAGCAAACACTTGCATAAGTTTTTGTAATTAGATTCGTTAAGAATTCTAAATACACTTATATCTTGAAATATAGGAGGATAACATGTTAAGAAACAACTGAACATTTGGTTAAACTTAATCAATCATTGTAATATATGGTAAACCATTCAATGTCCTAAACTAAACCTCATTCTAAAATCATGGTCAGCACAACAAGCCCTTAAAAAAATGAGTCTAGATTTTATATTAATTATTCTTATAAATTTATACAATTAAACTTGACAATCAACATAAGCATTTTAACTACAAATTACAAACCACTCGCCTTTCTAGGTTGAACTACAATGCAAGCTTGTCAAAAGTAAATAGATTACCCTGAGTACATTTAGTATATGTCTATGTGAATACTAAGTCTTTGCATTGCATAATGTTTAAGTTCATCAAAATCTCAAGTACACTCTAAGGCCTAGTTGTCATTTTCTATAAATTCAGGTTCAATTAGCCTACAGAGACAACCGCTCATGTTTGTACTCATTCAAACATCACTTTGTAAATTTAACAAAAAATAGATTTGAGGAGAAAGTCAACAACTTGCTGAAGGAAATATTTTTAGGCTTTGGTTAGAAAATCATGAGTTTTATAGCTAAGATTTAGTATTGAAAACCACTTGACCAACCTAAAAAAAGTTAAAATTAAATTTGTTAAGACACTGCTGAGCTTGAAGATGACTTACAAGGTGTGGAACGCGAGTTTGGAGTGGCCGAGTAGTCGGATAGGCTCCGAATTGCGCGCATTTGAGGTAAGTAAACCCTTTGAGGCAATTCTCTTTATTTCATTTCCATTTCTGAGTTGACATTAAATCATTTGGATTGTTTTACTACCGATCTTATATTGGTAATGTCATGCATTGTGTATTACTATCTATGATTTCTTTGGCTAAAATAATCGTGTTAAAAATTGTCGCATAGCATTCTTTTTCTTGACTTCGTTCTATGATTGAATTCCTTTAATGTCGTTGATCTATGAGATATTGAATTTCTTTCTAAATAACATACTATGATTTGTGTTACTGTATTTATTGATGAATGTACACACATATGTCAATATGTTTATGGTGTGATGCTTGTTTGTAAATTCTAAAACATGAAGTCTTCGATAGGAATTATTTAAGGAGCCAACCTTTGTACTTGCCCTTACTTAATGAGTTGCAGTGTGTTATGGCTGATAGTAATGTAGGTACATCTATTCATGATTTGTTGGAAATGAAATATTGGGTGCTTGGCCTTAAGGAAGTTGAAATCAACAAAAGGAACATAAGCCACAAAAATACATGAAGTTAGAAAAAATTTCCTGAGATTAGGAGTACTACATTCAATCCAAAAACAAACATGAAGTTGGAACTCAACAAATGTAAAGTTTGTTTTGTTTTATGTTATTTGTATCAAACCATATGTATTCAATGCATACAAATAAAGCTTTTTGTTCATATAGTTAGGGAGGTTCTCAGATTCCCCCTTCTAATAAATTGTGTAAGTTGGACACACAAGTAGACCTGTACCGTCGGAAATTATTAAACTAGTTGACTAATTTAATTGCACAATTACAATAGGAATGTCGTCTACAAGTCGAGACTGGATGTACAACCGTCTCGACAACGGCTTCGTTCGAATTGAATTTGCGGCGAGGTTAAAGAATTCATAGCATTTGCTAAGCAACATTGTCCTACCTACCAAAGTTGAAAGGAAGATTAGATGTTCGTGGTGTTTATACAGAGGCAACTCTACCGTACCATGGACTGAGCATGCATATATCAAATCACCCACACCACCACCACCACCACCACCACCTCATTTAGTAGCGGCATTGCCGCAAAATAGATCCCGCCGATCCACCACAAAGAATAGACAATGTTGAGCGAGAGATGCAAGATTGGCTTACTTAGAGATGAGCAAATTTGGTGATACTTAGGTATTTTTCTTGTTGTTTGTGTAACTTTTGAGATTATAATTTTGCTTTTGTAGATAACTTTTATAGTTGTTTACGTAACTTTTATATTGATAGTTCTTTTGTGCATATTTAGAGGATTGGAAGTTTTTTGTTGGTGGTGTTGAACAATAGGATTGGTGGTTTTTGTGAATACTTAGAAATTTGGAACATTTGTTATACTTAACAAGCTTTCGTGGATATATAAATCTTTTTCAATGTCGAATTGTACATTTTTTCCCTCATTTGAATATTTGTTGTTGATATATATTGTTGATGTATGTATGTCAAATTTTACTTTTTTGGGGATGTTAGCACCCCCAAGAGTTGTTGACTGGTGCAAAGCGTGCGATGGAGCAGGTCCTATGATTGTATTTTCAAAGTTTAGAGGTTATGGAGAACCAAAATTGGATTGATCTTAAATGTGAAAAGTAAACAAAGCGTACAAACTAATTGAGACATTTAGCAACTAATTCGTAATTATGTTGCTATTTCGTCTCTAATTGCCGAGGAAATAGCCGCGCCAAACGAGGTAAGACTAAACTTAGATACGAAATAGAGACGGATCGTAGACGATCGTAGACTTTTAATGCAATTAGAATTGTACCTTTAGGAAGAAATTCCATTTCTGTTCGTTTTTGTTCCGTTTCTAATTTCGTCTCAAATCCTTCCCTATTCAATCTCTAATCCGCAACTCTGAACACATTTCCGTCGTCGATTAAATTAGCGTCGACGATTTAGAGACTAATTAATTCCGTCTCTGTTCGCTGCGTAATCACGCTTAGAAATCGAATTTATGCTAATCAACAACGAAAATTTCCGCTTTCGATCACTGCTTTTTTTGTAGTGATTACAAGACTAGATCATAAATGTATATTATTTTTATTTTTGATGTTTTAAATATCTAAAAATTTCTTCATGTTTCATACTTTATTATTTAGCAAAACAAAAAGTTATTTAAAAAGTTAATAGAAAAATAAGACTCTTAAGACTAATCAAATTGTATTATACTATTCCAAATAATATAAAGTACAACAATACATTTAGAAATTAAGCATAATATATGGAGTAATTAATAATTAAAGGTAGTAACTCTCATAATCATATAATCATGTGTAGAACATTAACTGCACTCTATTAAATGCATAATATTAAATGTAGTAACTTGATTTATAGGTTATCCATTTCACAAATCTAGTACAATGTCTAAATTGAAGAGTTAAATGAAGATCTAATGGCTAGAATTAAATATCACCATCCGTGGTGATTTTTCCAATCACCACAGTAGAACTCCCTTATATATAGATGTGATCTAAATACATATATAAATACATAAACAAACTGGATTTCAAAAAGAAATACATAAATATATATATATATAATATCACAAGGCTTTCACCCAAAATAATAGTGATAAACAAAACTCTAATGTGATTTATAATTTTAACATGTTTAGTTAATTATATGTTTTGTTTTGAATTGTTTGCATCTATATTTATATGTTATACTTTATTTGGTTGGAATTTTCAACAATTGAAATTCTATGTATGTGTACCATACTTTTTATAAATCTTTTTAAAAAGAATTAGATGAGAAAAAAATATTTTCTCGTGGTGATTAATTCTTCGCAAAATCCTCGCAAGAATCCCCACGGGATCTCCAATAGGAAATGAAATGGAGAAAGATTTTTTCCTATGGGGATTCTTTATCTCCCAGGGATTAAAGTGGGACTGGGATAGAGATGAATGTTCATCCCCATATAAAGATGGATATGAGAATTGAGGGATGAATTCTTAAGCAGAGAGATAGGGATGGAGATGTGGTCTCTATTCCCTACCCTCCCCGTTTGCATCCCTACTAGTACTAAACTTATAGATAACCCAAGTGAGTTACGATGTATCCATAGAGTCTTGCTACTTGAACTATTTATAAATTTAAAAATTATATTTTTGCTTACCCAAAAAAATTATATTTTTTAAAATATTTATGGCTCAGTTTTGGCAAAATAAGATGATAACTCGGGTGATCCACTTTTTGATACGCTTTTATTGGTGCAATATTGATTTGTGCATTGATGTTTATACGTGCAAAAAAAATGCATATAAAGGATATCAGCAAATTATATGCGTCAAATGTCGTGTGTAAAAGAGAAATATCTTCTAATTATCAAAAAAAAAGAAAAGTCTCACATGGTAATCGCTTCCATCATATACCAACACTCAAATTAACTCTTGCATCTCTTTTAGAGCGTCTCCAACAAGAAATGTGGATTGTTGTCGTGGATTGATGTCTTGTCAGCAACGTTGAGAGGATGTGGCTTGAATAGGTATTGAAATTCAAAATTGCTCTCCAATGGTGAATATGAATTATACTCTATTTTATTATTTTAATATTTTTCTATATATTTTAGAGAGAATTGTTGATGTGACTATAGATTGCACCGTCCAAAAATAGACATTCAAAATAAACAATTTCTATCAACGTCAGCTCGAAATTCAAAATACACATTCCATTAGATATGTTTTTTCACTCTAATATTTATTTAGTCCTAAGTGGCACACAAACGTTCAATCCACATTCCATTGTGTTGAAGATGTGTGGACCGAAAGTTAGTCCCACATCGATTAAATGAAACTTCGAAATGAATTCACTAAAACAATTTGAGCTTTTAATAGCACTTAATAGATAGAGGTTTTAATTAACCCCCATTAATTAAACAATTAGGCTTTTCATAGCACTAATTCATAGAGGTTAAAAAAACCTCTATGGAAACTCGGCCCAACCAACAAACAAATGCCCAACACTCACTGCCGCACTCGCCGTCTCACTCGCACTCGCACTCGCTCGTCTCGCTCTCGCTCGTCTCGCTCGTCCATCATCGTCATCGTCAACACTCACTCGCAATCGCCATTGTTGGCGGTGGATTCTGAGCTCGATTCGTCCATCTCTCTCTCTCTCTCTCTCTCTCTCTCTCTCTCTCTCTCTCTCTCTCTCTCGTAGTCTCCACACTCTAACACTGCGACCTCGCCTCCTCTCCCAACTCGTCGTCCTCACCTTCATCGCCTCATCGATCGTCTCTCGCAGGACGAAGACCACGGCTAGGGCTACTGGAGAACCCCGATCTCCACGTGTAGTCGTCTCCACGTAACCCTAACATCTCAATGTGAGCTCTCTCTCTCTTTGTCTCATGATTCGATCTGTTGTAATGTACAATATTCATTGATTTGTTGCGTTTGATTCAATATTCATTTTTTGATGATTTTGGTCGTCGAATTTGTTGTTTGGTTCGATCTGTTGATTTGTTGCGTTTGTGGTTTCAAATTTGTAAGGGAAGAGGTTCGATCTCAATCTTCACTTTAAGGTGCATTGTTTCGATCTCGTGTTGGTGATCAATTTCGCGATTCAATTTCTTCCACTCTTCGCATAATTGCTTGATTGCTTTTCAATTCTTGTAGTTTCTGGTTTCAAAGTGTTTAATTTTGTGCATTTCTGGTTTCAAAGTGTTTAATTTTGTGCATTTAGAAGATTTTACTGATCCGATCTTTGTTCAAGAATCGAGACATCTCTCCCATATATTCTTCTCTGAATCATTTCCTTGAATGGTATTTTTGTTTGCTAGTAATGTTAGTCATGATCATTCATAACCTGAAGGAATTTATGTTTTTCTTGTTGTATACAAATAAAAGGTTCCAACCTTAAATGTGAATTTCATTCGTAAAATGATTTCTAATCTTAGTCGCAAGAACTCGTTAGATATCATTTTTTGTTCAAGAAAAAGATTTTGAGTTAAACAGCTTTGCTCTACAAGTAATATTAGTCCGAGTAGAAATTTCATCATTTCTACCATGAAACAAATCATGGACCTCGTTTGAATAACTTATGATCGCTAATACACTCCATAATTCATACATCTCGCTGTTGCATACTAGTTCATTATAGTGAAGAACAATGGCTTCTTCAACTATACTATACAAACATGTATTACAATTAAACATCTGAAACTGATTTCAGGTTGAACTTTTCGGGCTGAATTGATCATAGTTCGAGTAGAAGTTTGTTACTGTTAAAAGCTTATAAGGACCACATGTTGATGAAGTTTGGTTCAACTAATTTTGTGATAGTAGATATCAATGGGCGTCCCAACTTTTTTAACCCCCTTTTTATTTTGATTCTACCAATTCTGTGAGAGTATGTTGAGCAACTTCCCGAAGTATTCTTGTTTTCTATAGCAATCAATTCGATTTACTTGTTTTCATTCAATCCAATATGGTGGGATTTTGTTTTTTTCTTTTTGTTTTTTTTTTGTTTTGTTTGTGTTCAATTCAATCCAATATAGCAATCAATTCAACTCAATATGGTGGGATTTAATTGCAAAGTATAGGGTTCGCACAAGAAGCACATTTGTCCTAGAAAACCAATGTTGTTGCTCAAGATTCCGATCCGATTGCCATGTTATCATGTTCGAGAAAGTGGAATCAACCACTTCAAGATTCCTAACAAAGAGTTTGCGTCGCTTCACCACAGAGCCCTGCATCATAAAATGATGAAGAAGAGCATGTTAAATTATACAAGGTTCAAAGATGGTCATGCGCTTTTTATTGTTGATCCAATAAACCTCTCGCCTTCCAGGTCGATTCTCGGTTCCGTTAAATTAAATACACACCTTATTCACACTCTAAATTGCACAAATACACACCATATACACACCCTTTGTATGTCGTAGTAATGAGAATTCAAAAAGCCAAATAATACCTCTCTTCATCAAGCTATGATCGGCACTATCTAAGCAAGATATTATTTTGCGACGATTGTTTGTGATGAGTTGACTTCCCAAGAATGGCCTTCTTCACCTTCGCAATTGAGTGTTTGACTTTGGACCCCATTCCCGATAGCAAATTGTGTGATTTCTTGGGAGCTAGCTTCACATCAATATATCCGGAGGCATCAACCATTACCGGGCATCGTAACTCGAATCGTTATTATCTAGTACTACAATTACCGTGGTCTCACTTCTCTAATTTGAAAGGTAAGTTAGCATGTTTTGCTAGTGAACTTCCTTTTGCAATCCCGCAGCCTTATTCTATATGCAAGTTACAAATACGTTACGTTTTTGTATCGTTTCTCATCCTAATGGAACAAGTTCCCTAAGGCCTCGTGTCTCTATATCAGTGCATAATTACCACTTTTTCTTATGACTCGCATGTAATGTGAAATATGTTATTCTATTCCTTTCCTTCGTATGCATTTACTAGTGTCTTGTCGTTATTTATTTAGCTATTGTTGGCTTCTCGAATGAAAATCTTATTTTTAGACCATCTTGACACACGCTCATTCATGAAATCGTGGTATAGGCGTCACACGCATTGCCACCAAACTAGTTTTCTCAGTGATGTGGTATATGTTCTTATGATGGCTTGAAATGCTAAATATGTTCTTATATTCCTTCTATATGCATCTCATGCTAGTGTCTTGTCGCTTAGTTATTTATTTATTTACTAATATTTAGTTGGGTTTTTTATGGTATTGAAGTTCTTGATGGATAAGAGCATATTCAATTCAACTAAATGGCCTTGTTAGTAACTAATTTTGTTTTCAGGTTTGCTTCGTGGTCGAGTGTGCACTTGTTCTTAAGTTTTATGTGGAATCCAATGAAGTTAAGGCTATGTTTTTGGTTCACTCAAAGAATATCATAGACAACTCGTTGAAATTTTGGGAATCATATTTTAAGGAGTTGGAAAAAAATTTGAAAAATTTGTTTACCGAATCTTACAATTACAAAATTTTGTTTACGAGTTTTAGTTTTACTTACCAAACTCTTTTCGTGTATGCTAATTTGTAACTCAAATCCATGAGCCATACAAGCAACTCAAGTTTTTCGTATTTGTGGACATTCTAATAAGCCTTTTTCGAATTCGCATTGATATAAATCTTGAGGCTTTTACTTATTCTTGTTTAGATTTAATGGAAATGCAAATGTGGATTGGGCTAGTTCTTGAGAACAACTCTTTTTCACCGCTGAAGATGTTCCCGCCGGTGGTTTGCGCCTTTCATTTCTTCCATATCCATTGACGGGACTTCTGCGACGACAATGATAGTTGACAGGTGACTATTAAACGATCGTTTTTTTATTTGGTTTTCCACTTTTTCTATTTGATTTTCTCACTAGAACTGCTATTCCTTCTATATTTATTTACTAAATGCACTTAATATCTCTGGGATTTTAGAGGCACTGATGGAAATACCTTTGCAGTATAGAGCAATTTTAGAGTTACAATTCTCAAGGCATTTCTCTTACAATTAATATTAGTCTTCAGCTTTATAAACATTCTCGCAAATGAAAAAGAAATTACCGATGGAGTCTTTTATGTATGGGATGCAAGCAGTTAGAGAGGCAGAGCGATAAGGGGGTCCGCGATAGTTCCGCTTCCTATAGCGAGATGGGGAATCTAATTTCACCAATCTTAGTTCAAAAACTCACCGATGCATCTCGCTATTCCTTCTATATGCATCTCGTTGGTGTATGTTCTTCTATTCCTTCTATATGCATCTCGTTATATATGTGATTCATTTGATGTTCATTTTGTGAATGCGAAAAGAGTAATACGTACAAAAAGTGTTGAATTCATGCATTTCTCCCTATCCTTGTTCTCATTCCTTGCTAGTTCTCTTTGACCGCATATGGGCTACTAAGCAATGATCTTCTCCTCACTAAGTTAGTTACTCCAACTTCATATTATAGGTATCAATTATATTGCTTGATTTCGGACATTGATTATCGAATATGAATCCCGAACATGAATTTCTTTTCAGTGCAGCTTCCCCATTATTCTAGTCGCCCATTAGGCCTACTACAGCCTTTGTCTGCCGTATTTCAAGTATAGTGGAAAGCGTGGACACTCAAGAGCCATTAATCAAAGTAGATATCGGGAAGCATGCACGCCCCTTCTTATCCATACAAAAGAAGAACAAGAGCCTATAAGATTTGATGTTGTTGTAGAAGACATTGAAGCACCATCTTTGATGTTGAATGTTCAACATACTTGGTTCTTTCATAGATTATCATATTAGTGAGATAAGAGTGGATCTTAGCAAATTCATTACTTGTAAGCGTATGCGCGTAGAGTGGAAGATTACAAACTTTAGTTTGTTTGGTACGTCTGTTCTGGTAGGATCGGATTCAGGATGATGTTCTACGAGTTGAGTGGTTGTAATTAATGATATTTCAAAGTTTCTTGATGGAATAATAATATTGCGAGTGGAATGTAGATTTGTATATTTTCAATTGAAAATGGAAATGGAAATTAATTCTGGGCATTTTCAGTTATTATGTTTTTAAAATTACATTTGATAGGGGTTTGAAACCCCTATGTAAGCCTTTGACGATAATATAGAGGTTTCAAACCCCTATGAAATCACTACAATTGATAGGGGTTTGAAACCCCTATGTAAGCCTCTGAAGATATTATAGAGGTTTCAAACCTCTATGAAATAGCCAAGATTTGATAGAGGTTTGAAACCCCTATGTAAGCTTTGAAGATACGATAACGCCTTAAAAGATAACATTTTTCATAGAGGTCAAAAACCTCTATGAAAAGTCTTTCATAGAGGTTCAAAACCTCTATCAAAAGTCAAATTTGTTCTAGTGAGTATATAAGTGATTAACTCTTCCCAACTAGCACCAAGGCCTTTTAAGTTAAAACCTTACACCTATAAGAGTTGAATGTGATTAAGTTGGGGACAATATCTATGCTAGCGAGAGGAAATCCACGGCTCGTGCACGTGTGTACGCACGGCCGGAGAATTTTACATGGTATCAAAGTCGACGATTCGATTGGGACCTGTCGAGAAAAAAAAACCCCTAGATCATGTGACTTTCGGTCCATGAGGGAGTGTTGAAGATGTGAGGACCGAATTAAGTATAAAAGTGTTTAACTCTTCTCAACTAGCACTGAGGCTTTTTAAGTTAAAATCTCAATCTCACACCTATAAGAGTTGAAGGTGGTTAAGTTGAGGATAATATCGGTGTTAGCGTATGAGAGTTTTACACATCGGATCGAAATACTCAAAGAGATCATGCATGTGTATACATATGATCCAATTAATTGAATTGATCAATTATATGCTGCAAAAATGTATATACTTTATATATATATATATAGGATCAACAATGTATATACTTAATTCATGATGAAAACAGAAGTTGTCCCAAGAAATGCTTAAGAAACCAGCAACAAAGCATTTAAAGGAAGGTACGCTTTTAATTCGGGATCGACAAAGGAAGCTAGGGACCATTGGAGGCAGGACAATCTATTCAAAAAGCAACACATATATTATTTTGTAGGTATGTATATATGTGTATATTCTGAAAGAGTGATAGACTGGTAATACTCTAGTGCATGCCATGTGCACCATCGGTGATTCAACCGCTTCATGCACAAACGCCCACTTTAGCAAACACGCGCACGGGGAGCCTTCCATTTGGGGTAAGAGGGATACCTATAGCTATGACATGTGAACAAGAGGCCCCAATTTTAAATTTCAGTTCAACTGTGCCTGTGGTGGTGCAGTCAAAATTAAAGTGGCCCCATGCCCAAGAACCCAACACGTGGACATGTCTCAAATCATGTACTTTTGATAATAATATGTAGCTTTTTTTTTTTCATTTTTTAAGTGCTTTGGAATTGAGCTGCAATTTTATTTTTTTTCAAAAATATTAGGCTGATACTTTTAGAATGCACCCAAAAGATACACCCCTTATCCAACCTTGTTTTGAACCTCGAGTACGCATACCAAGGTGAACATAAACGAGGGATATTCGATACATTCTGATGGATGTGCGTTCGGGGCATGCCATTCTATCACTATCTTTTTACACCTCATTGTAACAATGTACAAATTAAAGAAAAGCGATAAACAATGTGTTTCTTCCAATGAATCATACATTTAAATTTTATTTCTTTAAAGTATACATGTTATTATAAATAATAAAACCATATGCCTCTTTACTATTATATTTTGTAATTCCCTTGATCGTTATGTATAACTCGAATCACATATATAATACAAATGGTACGAGAAAATCATGATATGGGAATCACATGATATGTTTATATATATCGTGAGGCCGTATTTGTGCTTCACACGCACACACATAATCTATATATATACATACACACACACATATATATATATATATATATATATATATTGTACGGAATATGAGATTTGAGACCCATGTGACAACAACTAGGAGCTTTTTGCATATGTGAAGTGAAAGAGTAGCAGTAGTAGGGCTTTTAGTGGTGAGTGATGGCAATAAGAGCTCGTATGACGTGCGTGATATGGGTCCATGCATACATATATCATGCATGGATGCATGTATGCGCGCGCATCGCTGTATCAGCTTTTCTATAAATCGCTGTAATTGCATGCAAGGACACTGAATAATCTGGGAGACAGAAGAAGCCTTTCCAGGGGTTGAAGGCTCCTGCAAATAAGGCGAGTGGAATTAAAAGTGCTTTTGATTATTTGGGCCCAACAGTTTGCATTATATGTATATAGTTTTGGTGCTATATATATGTACACATTATTAATTTTCAAGTTCAATTATCAGATTTTCTTTTGTTTTTTCTGGGCGCTAGAACTAGCTGCTAGATATCTCAGCCAGTCAGCCATTAGTATGTGGTGGAGCTTCTTCTTGTCTAAAAATTAAATTCCATAATGAATTATATGGTACATATAACAGAATTACATGATAAGTGGATATACGTTGACATTCTATAAATTTAAATTTGGTGAATTGTATAAGCTGGATATTAATTGGTACCCTTCTGATATGTAGAATTATATATTTAATTATCGACTCGATTTACCTTTTTCGATATGAAATCTATCTGGACATTTCAAAACCCTCAACCTCACATATATCGATGACCAAATACAAATTTTATAGAGCTATACCACTTTATAATTGGTTGTTGATCACTGTGTAAATTAATTAATAAACTACATATATTTTAATTCATCAAAAATAAACCACATATATTTCGCTGGCAAAAAAAATATTACATTTGGCATAACTGATTTATTATGTGCTGGTGTACGTGACAGTAATGTAATTTTTTTTTATAGAAACAGATTCGTTATATACCTTCAAATTTTTTCGATTTTATTTATGAAAAACACATCATTTCTCGCTTTCAGAAATATATGCTATACTCATATATACATTTTAGGTTATAATAAATAAAAACTCGTTCCTATAAAGAAAAAATTGCAAAGGAAATTACTCAAAGCCTCAACCTTAGATAGGTGCATGACCAGAGATATATATACGAAACCATTGTGTTTTTGGTCACCGGTGATATTATATATAATATGTATATATATATATATATATATAAATCTATATAAATAGTAAATGCTAATAAATGAATCGGTGGTGGTTCCAATTTTTTTTTTTTTGTGTTTGATTCATACAATAAATTACGGATATGTTTAGATATGCGAAGATTGTTATCATTAAAGCTTTTCACAGTACATCTCTCTCAACGCTTGTTCGTGATCTTCTTTAACTTTTTGCATTTGGTAGGTAGTTTGTCTTCCCTTATAGGAAGTTTGGATTTTATCTTCCCTTTGTTGGAAGTCTTAGATTTATTTTTCTCTTTGTTGGAAGTTTTTTGGTACATCGCATGTGAGGTTCTAGTGACGTTTGTGTAATATCATATGTTCCAAATGTTTGTAACGAACATTCCATGATTATCATGTGTTCCAAATCTCATTCTCTCTTCTCTCCCTTTCCTTTTTTTTTGTTCATCTTCACTTCTTCTTCTTCAAACACCTCGACCCCCCATCCCCCCTCCTCCTTTTTTTCTTCCTATGTTCCACACTCACCCGCCACCTCCTTCTCCTTTTCTTCTTCTTCTTTTGTTCCTTTTCCGTCCTCCCACCCGTCATCTCTCGCCTCTTCGCCCCCGCGCGCCGCCCCTCTCTTCGCCCCCTCTCGTTCCTTCCTCTTATTCTTAAACCCTTGCTCTTTTGTTGGTAGATCCGCCACCGGTCCATCTTTGGGTTTCCGACGTTGCGACGTTGATGACCCTCTTTTGTCACCTAGTGTCTAGATAGGACGGAAGAGAGACGGTGAGATATAATGTCTGGTCTTTAAGTCAAAGGTGGCGATCGCGACGATCGAACCTAAAGAGGTGGCGAGTGGTAACTTGAATGAAAAACGTTGATGGCGCTTATGTTCCTAAGATATCTTTCTAGTTGCTTCTTTCTTAATTGGATCTAGAACTTTTGTTTTACCTTTTTATTATTAGTAGGAATGTTGTTCCCGTATGAGGGGTTGTTGTCTCCACTTATAGGGTGGTTGTCCCTGTTAAGGGTTGGTGCCGCACCACCGTGTGTGCATGGTGTCGGATCTTAGTTCCGAGCTTCATTGTAACAAATATCTGTTATTCTCGCTGTGATAGATTATTGTGCCCTTTTGGCTTAGGAACATCAATACAATGCAACCATTTGAAAAGAAAAAAAGAAAAAAAAAAAGGAAGTTAGTAAGGTTTAGCGAATCATTGATGATTCTATGTCTGCTCATGTATCAAGTCATTAATGATTCATGATATTTCTATTTTACTCAAAAAAAATAAAAATAAATGGAAGTTAGTAAGGTTTGTTGCAAATGATTAAATGAGTTTCCCTAAATAGAAACTTTGTTAAAATGCTCAAAGGAAGAAACTCTGATACAATAAATTAATGAAATTGATTTTCTCCATAACATATATATATCATATATATAAAAGCACGAATCACAAATTTTTGAGTGGTAATGAAATTTACCTATTTGCCCATATTTCTTTTTTTTTTTTTTTTCATCTCCAAATCAACATTTTCTTTTGTCTCCAAATCAAACTCTAACTCCTTATCAATCCACCACACGTTTTTTTTTTCTTATCTCCAAATCAATCCCGAACTCCTTCTCATCAATCCAATACACGATTTTCTCTTTCTCTCAGTCTTCAATCGATCACTCGCTCATGTTCCGGACGAACTCCTTCTCATCAATCCAATACACAAACTCCTTCTCATCAATCCAATACACGGAGACGGAGAGGTTGATAAATTGAGGGAGACTTCTAAATTGGAGTGTGCACTTGTTTCTGGGGCAAATCGGTTTATATGAACATTGTATCTGTTGAAAGCTTGAATTGCATGGTACCATTTGATACGTTTTAAGGGGGTGCATACCACTGGTCATCGTCTTCATCATTCTCACCCAAACCCTCATTGTTCTTCCTCATATATATATCTCGGTTGGAGATCAAATTCAAGGAGAGTCGTGAGTGTTGGTGGCGTTGTTAAAGAACAGTTGAAGGTGAGATAATATTTCAATTTTTGATTATAGTGATTGTGGGACTGATTTTGTCTATGAATTTGAAATTGGAATTGGGAGGGGTTGTTGTGGTTTGTTGTTGATTGTGTGATGAAGAGAGAGAGGAGGTTCGATTATATATATATAAACAAAGGTGAAGAAGAGAGAATCCGAGAGGGAGAAGAAGAAGGTGGGGGTTGAAGAAGAAGGTGTTGGGGGAGGGAACAAACCCAAAACCCATAAGAAATTTGAATGAAAAAAATTATGATTAATCATGTGAAAAAAAAAGGTGTCTAAAGCTTTAATCACAATTAATTCAATTATTTACATTCATAATTTCAAAGTTATCATTTCTATCTATAGAGTTTGAGGTAAAGATTGAACTTTATATACAATTCTACTAATCTCCACAAGCAAGTGTTCACAAATTAATGGGTCAAACCACTTGTGTTTTTTTTTTTCCTTTTTTTCTTTTTTTTTTTGAGGAAGTAATGTCCTGCACGAGTAGCTAGCTTGTTTTTTTTATTCACATATTATCTCAATCACATTAGAGAATATTGATAAGCTAAAAAGGTACTTGTATTTCTAATTTTTAAATTTTAATTACAATTTTGAATTTTATTAATAAATTCTTAAAAATTAATTCTCGCGAGCAAAGCGAATGCGGTCAATCGTACGTAGCACGTCCCGAAACTAGTATATATATATATACACACACTTGTAATTTTGAAGAAAACCCAATCAATTGGGTTGGTCAATAATTTGGTACGAGGTTTGGAAGTCAAAGGTCATGAGTTCGAACCTCAGTGGTCGGAGGAAGTTTGTTTCTTTCTTATAAAAGAATTACGAAAAAGTTAATAGAAGTAGCTAGCTTCATAAATTTACACCAATATTTTTGTTTACTTGTATTTCGAAGAGCTAAATATTTCAAGACTAATTAAAATCTCAAATTTACAATAAAATTTACTAAAACATTTTAGGCTTGGACTATTTATCAGTGGTCAATTTCATAATTAAGATTCCATCATATCACATACATTATATAAACATCTATTTTAATTCATATATATTTAATAAATAAAAATGAGAACAAGAAAGAGTATAGGTCAAATATTATTAATGAATTTTATATTTTACTTAAAAAGATTTGGTCAAATTAATATTGGCCTAATATATATTCACTAATTTCAATTAATAAATATATTTTTACAAGAAAATAAACATAGCTTTTGCCCATCTAATTAATTTATGTATTAATGTTGTCAAGCTTCAACTGATATTCATTCCAATTAAAGATGATCAGTATGATGACCTAAAAAAAGATCAGTACGTTATGATGTTAATGGTAAAAAAGAAATCATAACTTGCTCTCACTGAAGCTCGTACCCGCAAATTAATGCATGCAGTTCAAAAAATAGCCTTCACTTTTTTGGATAAATATGACTGAATGTCGATTTAGTAAATTTTATTGGACCAACATTCAAAGTAGGTCTTTTAGGCCCTTGTTTAAAAATAAAATAAAATAAAATAATCTTTCACTAGGAGTTTTCGTTTTTTATGTCATTTGTGGCCTTTAAAAAATCGTCTAGTTTCTATTTTAGGGGGTTTTATGGCCTTTTAATATATAGATTTTGCTATTTTTGATAGCTTTTTAGGGTATATAAGTCATCCTACTTTTGTTTTAGGGTTAATTAGTTTTGAGTATACTTGCTATGCTACTGGCCGCTACACAAATGGCATATCAAGGTAATATAGTAAATTAAGTAATATAGTAAATTACCAACTTAGTTGGTGACGCATAATAGTAATTTAAGGTACCCAATAAATTATATGTACATTAGCACTGCGTATACATACTGTGAGTTCCCTGGTTCTTTTCACACAAGTGCGCTGTAAGTATATCTTCTTTATCATTTCTTATTATACTTCTTTTAGTTTGCCTTCAAATATTTTCAATAGATTTCTTTGATTTTGCTTTAACCGGATCGTTGTTTGATTCTCGTGGTTTTGATTTACCGATCTCTCTTTGTTTCCTCGTCGCGTTGTAAGACTCGCAGAAGAGTGTAAGACGAGCATTAAATCGTTGACCGAAGCAAAGCGTTTTCACGAATTTTTATCATGAGTTCCCTTCGAAGATCTTTGTCTAAAGTATTGTCTTTTAAGTCTTCTGAAAATGAAGGATCATCTTCTTCGTCGTCGTCACCCTCTTCTTTACCTGACTCGATTTCTCATCTATCAAAAAATCATAAAAATATTTCTGAAAAAACTTATGCAAATATTGATCAATCTTTGCGTAATTGGTCTATTCCTACTATTCTACCTCAATGGTTTATTCCAAAGGAGATTTCTCTCCAAAACAAAATTATATAATTAAATTTGTTGAAGATACTATTTCAGAATCAAGATGGTCAAGAAATAGTTATCTTATCCCTCAAAAATAGAAAGCCATGCTTTAACCCATAAATATTTGCATCTTGGTCTTATTCAAGTTGCCATAAAGCCTTTAGTTGCACTAGGCATTAACGCCGATGTAATGGTCTCTGTGAGAGATAAAAGACATTTGAACTTCTGTGATTCTATATTAGGAATCATTGAAGGAAGTCTTTCTGATGGTTCTATGTATTTTGAATGTTGTCCAAACTTCTCTGTTGATCTTCATAATGATCCTAAGCTTGTTTCACAAGCTCTTGTCCTTGGATTATGTACTAAAGGTTTTACCTTATCCAGCTCAATTTCAAATGTTGCAGTAGTTTATCGTCTTTTCTATAAAGTAATGCATACTATTATCCCTGACATTGCTTACGATAAACTTCAACGACAATCAATATCCACCATTTTTCTTACCAATGTTAAAAATACTATCATTGATAGGAAACAATTAGCTACAAAAGCAATTAGTCTTCCTCATCGAGTGGACTATCAACGATACAAATAAAGAGGAACAACAAAAGAGACAAGTGTCTCAACAAATTTCTCAAATCATTGAACATGATAATGGAAAAGTTGATATCATCTTTGCTCCTAGAGCATCAACATCAACCGTTTCCTCTTCCAATATTTCCATTAAGCAACCATTTGAAATCAAGATGGTATCGCTTATCCTGTTCCTACAACAGATAATACCGATAATGTTAGCTTTAATGATTTTGTCTTGACTATCATATTAATGTTGTAACAATTGAAGAAACAGAACAAGAATTTGTTATGGATTATGAATTGCTTAAACAAAGCATTCTTAACCCATCCTTTAAAACCATCCTTCAGTAAACTTGTTCCATTTAAACATCAAGCCATTTTTAGAGAAAATACTTTGCCTATGTAAAAGAACATAAGCAAAATATTTCTTTTTTCGATTGGTTAGCTCTTAAGAGCCCTACTACTTCTGTTCAAGTTAATGCCATATGGGAAAGTATTACTGGGCAAAAATTTGATCAAGTTCATCCTCCATTAGCTCCATTTACCATACAAAAAGATATTAAAGCTTCACCTTTTAAATCTACCTTTGACACTGAAGGTCCTATCTCTAAACGAGATATCGTTCATATAATTGAACAAAATAATTTTACTAATATGTATTTATCAACAATTAAAACCACATCTGGTTCTCTTGACGCGAGTAGCTCTGCTACGCCATCGCCAACCACTAAGAAAATACCTAAGGTTACTAAATCCTATTTTCCTCCATCGGCCTCTCCATCTATGCCGTCATATAAAACTCCTCTCTCTTCTGAGTTTTTTGACATTCTCACCACTAAACTTAGTCAATTAAAGATTTCACCTCCTACTGCTGCTCCTTCTTTAACATCACCTCAAGTCATATCCTCAAAAAACCCTTCATCTTCAAACGATAAAGGCCCTGCTATAATGACTATAGCTCCTGCAACTCCTCCTGAAACATCAGGTCCAACCCCAATTCCTTCTTCTCATGAAGAAACTTCCTCAGAAAATAATGATGTTATACCCGAAATCCATCGCTTAATACGATCTCGATTTCATAAACCTAAATCTCACCATAACAAAACAAAAGGTTTTCAATCATTTAATAGATATCCTTTAACTAAACAATTTTATTCTCGACCAACTCCATCTGATCTTATTCTTGAAGAAAAGATAAAAAGAAATCAGAAATATGATGGTAATGCCATCTATGACTGGAGTATTGATGGTCTTTCTGAATATCAAATTATAGAGGTTGTCCTCAAAATGCATATTTATGCTAAAGCCGATTCTCCAAAATCATACGAACCCGACATTTGCTAAAGCCATAGTTTGTGGTTTCACTGGCCAACTATATGGTTGGTGGCATTATGTCATGGATGAAGATGAACGAGAAGCTATCACAAATCATCTAAAAACAGACGCCTTTAATAATCCAATGACCAATAATAATGGAGACTCGGTTTATGACTCGTGAATCATCTTATGGCCGCCATTATTTGGCAATTTGTTGGCCATGTTTCCTCAATTAATGAAAAGATCCGTGATCAACTTCAAAATCTTAGGTGTAAAACCCTAAATGATTATCGTTGGTATAAAGATACATTCTTTTCAAAATTGTATTCTTTAACCGAAAAACATGATGAATCCTTCGGAAAGAAAGATTTATTGCCGGTTTACCTCCTTATTTCGCATTTTAAAAATAAAAGATTTCATTAAAGAGCATTATAATAATACTCTTGCTGATCTCTCTTATGGTGACATTACTCAATCAGTCCAAACTTGTGCTCTCTCCATTTGCAATGACCTTCGGTTAAACCGACAAATCCAAAAGGAAAAATCAACTTTGAAACATGATCTAGGCAATTTCTCGCTGATTTTGGCCAAGATATTGATGTTTCTAAATATCTTACTCCACAACGTCGCATTAAAAGACAAAATAAATCATCTCATTTTTATAAACCACCTTACTATAAACATCCTCCTCGTTTTCCTTCCCGACGACGTACTTCCTCTTATGCCTTTAAACCTTCAACAAAAGTTGATCCTCACACTACTTCAAATGTTTGTTACAAATGTGGCAAACCCGGGCATTATGCAAATAAATGCCGATCTGCTAAGAACATCCATCATGTAGCATTTTCATCTCCTTCTTCGTCGAAGATGAATGTCACTTGTGTGTCTAATCTTCCACATACATCTTCTTCTTCATCGAAGTTGAAATCAATGTTTTAACTCGCTCATGAAGAACTCATTCTCTATCTATGATCAAATCTCTGATCCTTCTTTAAAACTTAAATATTTTACGTAAGTGATTAACAATGGCCCTTCTCCTTCCACAGAAGAATATATTCTCCCTTCTATCAGTAAAAAACAAAAGCAATTTCGAGAACATATCTCTAATGATAATTCTCACCTCAACTTTGCAAGTCTCATGGAGATAGTCAACAAAAAACCTAAACATGTCACAATTCAATCTCTCCAAGCAGAGATAAATCAATTAAAACAAGAAATTAAGCAACTTACTTCTCGTATTACCAATCTTGAACAGCCTGATATCGAAGCTCATTATAGCTTTGACTCTAACAATATTTTTGTTGAAAGCATTTCTCAAACTTCCAGTTTTCATAGATGGCTTACGCCAATTACTTTTACAGTTAAGGGATTTTCTGTGAAATGTAATGCTTTAATTGATTCTGGTGCTGATTTAAATTGTATACGTGAAGGATTTCTCCCCCTTCATTATTGCAATATTAGTACTGATCTCCATAGCATTTCTGTGGCTAATGGCCAAAGTGCACGTATCCAATATGAAGTTTCTCTTGCTCATATTTGTCATCAAGGGATTTGTATCCCGTTAACCTTCATTATTGTTCCAGGATTAAAAAAGGATATGTTATTAGGAACACCATTTCTAAAGAAAATACAACCATTTTCTGTTTCTGAAACTGGTATTTCCACTACTCTTGAAGGCAAATCTCTTCATTTTGCCTTTATTCAACCACCTACAGACTCTTATGTTAATATAGTTATTCACCAAATTGAGTATAAAAATACTCATATCCAATTTCTCAAACATGAAATCCTACTCTTGAAAACTGAGCAAATTATTCAATCCCCTATTTTTAAAAATAGGCTTGAAGCCTTCCAATCTTCTTTACAACAACAATGTTGTTCTCGATTTTCCTTCGCTTTTTGGGCTAAAAAACAACATATTGTTCGTCCGCGCTTTATATTCTTGATTCAATGAATCAAAAATTCCTACAAAGGCAAATCCATCCCAAATGACTTCTCGACTCCGAAAATTTGTCAAAAGGAAATTAATGATTTGATTCATAAAAAATTAATCACTCCCTCTCAATCGCCTTGGAGTTGTACTCGCATTTTATGTAGAAAAAGCTCCCGAACTTGAACGAGGAGTTCCTCGTCTTGTTATCAATTATAAACCTCTTAACAAAGTCTTGAAGACTATTCGTTACCCTCTACCAAATAAATCGATTTGTTAAAAGCTACCACTTCGCTATAGTTTTTTCCAAATTTGATTTAAAATCTGATTTTGGCAAATTCGGTTCATCCTTCGGATCGTTATAAAAAAGACCTTTAACACTCCATTTGGTCAATATCAATGGAATGTTATGCCTTTTGGATTAAAAAATGCTCCTTCAATTTCAAAAAATTATGAATGATATTTTTAATCCTTATTTCTCTTTCATACTAGTTTATATCGATGATATACTAGTTTTCTCTCCATCAATTGATCAACATTGGAAACATCTTTATATATTTTTCTCCTTGATTAAAAAGAATGGTCTTGTTTTATCAAAAACAAAGATGCATCTTTTTCAAACTATCGTTACCTTTCTCGGGTTCAAAATATCCAATCAAACCCTTACTCCCGTTAATCGAGTAATCGCGTTTGCCAACAAATTTCCTGATCGATTATCGATCGTCTTCGATACAAAGATTTTTGGGTCAGCCTTAATTATTTATCCGATTTTTACAAAGATGTTGCAAAAGATAGACAATGTCTACAAGATTTATTATCTTCCAAAAACCCAAAAAAAAAAACTTTTCATTGGACAAAAGCTCACACTAAAGTCGTTCAACCGATTAAGCAAAAAGTTCAACACTTCCATGCCTTCATTTGGCAATTCCACAATATTTTAAAATTGTTCAAACAGATGCCTCGACATTGGTTATGGAGGTATTCTTTTACAACAATCTCCTTCTGGTAAAGAGCAACTTGTTTGTTTTACATCAAAAACATGGAAAGATGCTCAAATTAAATATTCTACATTTCAAAAAGAAGTTCTTGCTATTGTTTTATGTGTTCAAAAATTCCAAGCTGATTTGCTAAATCAAAAGTTTTTGATTCGTGTTGATTGTAAATCCGCTTTCAATCCATTTTTGCCAAAGATGTTAAAAATTTAGCTGCTAAACAGATTTTTGCACGATGGCAAGCTATCTTAAGTATATTTGATTTTGATATTGAACATATACCTGGTAATACCAATTCACTTCCTGACTTTTTGTCTCGCGAATTTCTTACAACCCCTTCTGTGCAATTTTTACAGATCATGTCTAAGAAAGTCGTCACCTCCAACGTCTCTTCCAATCGCTTTAAGCCATTAGAACATCCAACCAAATTGTTCATACTTAACCACAAGCCAAAGATCTAATATGCATTATTGAACCATCCCTTTCTACCAAACCATTAGTTACTCAAATAACATGTATCATGCCTCCAGCCTCCATTTCCTCCCAACTCGCCTCATGCAACCATTAAGTTTTATGAAAATATCCTTATATCAACTCATTCAGTCCATTTTGAACATTTATCTCGAGAGAATTCATCGAAATTGACTACTCCAAACTTAAGATTCAAGTTTTATCTCCCGATGAATGGTGTGACAATTATAAATTTATAACAAAAACTCCATTTGTCTACAAAGATATTTCAATCCTCAAAGATACTCCAAAGCTTGCCTTAAGTTATCATGACTACATTGCCGCCGGCAAAACATCTTGTTCTACAAGGATCCCGATCACCATTCTTGGTACATCACTTTTCGTGCCAACCGCCAAACGTCATTTCCTCAATGGTGGCTCACTAGTTGGTGGAATAAGTTTGGTCCTCATGAATTTATATTTCTGCTCCAAATCCAAGAAAAATTTAAAAAAGATAACCTATCCATTCTCCATTTTATAAGTAAATATTCTATTCCTTGATTCTCAAATGGGAATACGGAACTTCATCCATCCTTGCATATGATGCCAAGACCGACAAAACCAACCATATTTATTTATCCCAAGATATCTCATGTAAATGGTGGAACAAATTCAATTATACTGAGATGCCTTTACTAAGTCATCTCCCGCAAAACCAAAAACACCTTCTAAATTAGCTACATTTCCATCCTCTTCATCATTCGAGATGTTCTCTCAAAACCTTCTCCCTCGTCGACATGGCCCTAATCCTTGCTAAACTTCAACGAGATGGAAGAAGATAATAAATTGTTGCGTCAACAAATTGAAAGTGATAACAAACAATTACGTCGTGAATTTGAACAGTTACTTCAAGGTGTTCATCTTCACCTTCGCTTAAAAGTGTGCATCCGTCTCGATGACGACTCGATAATATTCCATCAAAGCACTTCAACAACCGTTGGTTGATTTCTTTCATGCAAAGACACTTTACCCTAATGGTGTTGATATTTTATGAATTGTTACAACATTAATATGATAGTCAAGAAAATCATTAAAGCTAACATTATCGGTATTATCTCGTTGTAGGAACAGGATAAGCGATACCATCTTCAGCTTTCAAATGGTTGCTTAATGGAAATATTGGAAGAGGATACGGTTGATGTTGAAGCTCTAGAGCAAAGATAATATCAACTTTTCCATTTTCATGTTCAATAATTTGAGAAATCATTTGAGACACTTGTCTCTTTTGTTGTTCCTCTTTGTTTGTATCAGTGATAGTCCACTGATGAGGAAGACTAATAGCTTTTGTAGCTAATTGTTTCCTATCAATGATAGTATTTTTAACATTGGTAAGGAAAATGGTGGATATTGATTGTCGTTGAAGTTTATCGTAAGCAATGTCAGGGATAATTGTATGCATTACTTTATAGAAAAGACGATAAACTACTGCAACATTTGAAATTGAGCTGGATAAGGTAAAACCTTTGGTACATAAACCAAGGACAAGAGCTCGTGAAACAAGCTCAGGATTATTATGAAGATCAACAGAAAAGTTTGGACAACATTCAAAATACATAGAACCATCAGATAGGCTTCCTTCAATGATTCCTAATATAGAATCACAGAAGTTCAAATGTCTTTTATCGCAACAGAAACCATGACATCTGCGTTAATGCCTAGAGCAACTAAAGGCTTAATTGCAACTTGAATAAGACCAAGATGCAAATATTTATGGGTTAAAGCATGGCTTTCTATTTTTTGAGGGATAAGATAACTATTTCTTGACCATCTTCTTGATTCGAAATAGTATCTTCAACAAATTTAATAATATAATTTTGTTTTGGAGAGAAATCTCCTTTGGTATAAACCATTGAGGGTAGAATAGTAGGAATTGACCAATTCTGCAAAGATTGATCAATATTAGCATAAGTTTTTTCAGAAATATTTTTATGATTTTTTGATAGATGAGAAATCGAGTCAGGTAAAGAAGAGGGTGACGAAGAAGATGTTCCTTCATTTTCAGAAGACTTAAATGACAATACTTTAGACAAAGATCTTCGAAGAGAACTCATGATAAAAATTCGTGAAAACGCTTTGCTTCGGTCAACGATTTAATGCTCGTCTTACACTCTTCTCGCGAGTCTTACAACGCGACGAGGAAACAAAGAGAGATCGGTAAATCAAAATCACGAGAATCCAAACAACGATCCGGTTAAAGCAAAATCAAAGAAATCTATTAAAATTATTTGAAGGCAAACTAAAAGAAGTATAATAAGAAATGATAAAGAAGATATACTTACAAATAAGACTTGTGTGAAAATATAGTTGAACTCAACAGGGTAATTGAAACCACGATAATGACGAGTGAAATGTAGATGAGGATATTTGCTAATTGGATACTCTAGGTAGGATTACAAATATAGAACCAGGGAACTTTGGCTAAATAGTAGAAAGACTCAATTTTCATTCATAGAGAACATAGAGAACATAGAAGAACTTGACTAAAACAAACTTAAAACTCGATGATCCTTAACAACATAACAAATCGCTATATATAGACGCATTGCTTGTGTAAAAGCAATCCTACAAACGACTCTTCATAAAAGTAAGGGTCACCTATGAACAAGACATGCCCTTTCGTAAAAAAAGAAAAGCAAAAGCAAAAGGAAATAGTACATAAAAGCAAAAGTAAAAGCATACAAATAGTAACTTGGCCTTTGGAAAAAGCAAAGGTAAGATTCGTTCTTGAAGGGACACAATCCTTATCTTGAAACAAACGCGGCTATCACTAATAACCAAAGTGGTAATTAGGATAGGAAGCATGAGCTTGAAAGATGGATGGCATGGGCCGCAGGGTCGGACACGTCCAGAAACGGTAATACTAGATTTACTGTTGAAGGGGCCAGAACAATGGTTCAAGGGTGTAAATGATTGTTCATAAATGAAGGTGCAATAAAACTTTGCAGGAGAAAAATGTAGGAAATGCCAAAGAGGAGCAAAAACATAATCCGGAAATCGTAATAGATCACGAGTATGAACAATTACTCGATTTCAGACGATTCAAAGAAATACCAAAGGGTAAGGAGATAATCGGTGTCATCGGATGTCCATGTAAAACTAATACAAGACATAACGATTTGGATTGAACAACGTTCATGTGGTGGAGACCATAAAATATCAACACCATTAGGGTAAAGTGTTGCATGAAAGAAATCAACCAACGGTTGTTGAAGTGTCGATGGAATATTATCGTGAGTCGTCATCGACAGATGAACACTTTTAAGCGAAGGTGAAGATGAACACCTTGAAGTAACTGTTCAAATTCACGACGTAATTGTTTGTTATCACTTTCAATTTGTTGACGCAACAATTTATTATCTTCTTCCATCTCGTTGAAGTTTAGCAAGGATTATGGCCATGTCGGACGAGGAGAAGGTTTTGAGAGAACATCTCTCGAATGATGAAGAGGATGGAAATGTAGCTAATTTAGAAGGTGTTTTTGGTTTTGCAGAGATGACTTAGTAAAGGCATCTCAGATAATTGAATTTGTTCCACCATTTACATGAGATATCTTGGGATAAATAAATATGGTTGGTTTTGTCGGTCTTGGCATCATATGCAAGGATGGATGAAGTTCCGTATTCCCATTTGAGAATCCAAGGAATAGAATATTTACTTATAAAATGGAGAATGGATAGGTTATCTTTTTTAAATTTTTCTTGACTGGAGCAGAAATATAAATTCATGAGGACCAAACTTATTCCACCAACTAGTGAGCCACCATTGAGGAAATGACGTTTGGCGCTTGGCACGAAAAGTGATGTACCAAGAATGGTGATCAGGATCCTTGTAGAACAAGATGTTTTGCCAAAGCAAGAATGTAGTCATGATAACTTAAGGCAAGCTGGAGTATCTTTGAGGATTGAAATATCTTTGTAGACAAATGGAGTTTTTGTTATAAATTTATAATTGTCACACCATTCATCAGAGATAAAACTCATTTGAATCTTAAGTTTGGAGTAGTCAATTTCGACAGAATTCTCTCGAGATAAATGTTCAAAATGGACTGAATGAGTTGATATAAGGATATTTTCATAAAACTTAATGGTTGCATGAGGGCGAGTTGGGATGAAATGGAGGCCTGGAGGCATGATACATGCTATTTGAGTAACTAATGGTTTGGTAGAAAGGGATGGTTCAATAATGCATATTAGATGTTTGGCTTGTGGTTAAGTATGAACAATTTGGTTCTGATGTTCTAATGGTTTAAAGCGATTGGAAGAGACGTTGGAGGAGACGACTTTCTTAGACATGATCTGTAAAAATTGCACGAAGGGGTTGTAAGAAATTCGCGAGACAAAAAGTCGAAGTGAATTGGTATTACCAGGTATATGTTCAATATCAAAATCAAATATACTTAAGATAGCTTGCCATCGTGCAAAAATCATGTTTAGCGCTAAATTTTTAACATCTTTGGCAAAAATGGATTGAGCAGATTTACAATCAACACGAATCAAAAACTTTTGATTTAGCAAATCACTTGGAATTTTTGAACACATAAAACAATAGCAAGAACTTCTTTTTGAAATGTAGAATATTTAATTTGAGCATCTTTCCATGTTTTTGATGTAAAACAAACAAGTTGCTCTTTACCGTATGGAGATTGTTGTAAAAGAATACCTCCATAACCAATGTCGAGGCATCTGTTTGAACAATTTTAAAATATTGTGGAATTGCCAAATGAAGGCATGGAAGTGATCAACTTTTTGCTTAATCAATTGAACGACTTTAGTGTGAGCTTTTGTCCAATGAAAAGGGTTTTTGGAAGATAATAAATCTTGTAGACATTGTCTATCTTTTGCAACATCTTTGTAAAAATCGATAAATAATTAAGGCAAATTTCAAAAATCTTTGTATCTCAAGACGATCTCGATAATCGATCAGAAATTTGTTGGCAAACGCGATTACTCGATTAACAGAGTAAGGGTTTGATTGGATATTTTGAACCCGAGAAAGGTAACAGTAGTTTGAAAAAGATGCATCTTTGTTTTTGATAAAACAAGACCATTCTTTTTAATCAAGGAGAAAAAATATATAAAGATGTTTCCAATGTTGATCAATTGATGGAGAGAAAACTAGTATATCATCGATATAAACTAGTATGAAAGAGAAATAAGGATTAAAAATATCATTCATAATTTTTTGAAATTCTAAGGAGCATTTTTTAATCCAAAAGGCATAACATTCCATTGATATTGACCAAATGGAGTGTTAAAGGTCGTTTTATAACGATCAAGGATGAACCCGAATTTGCCAAAATCCAGATTTTAAATCAAATTTGGAAAAAACTATAGCAGAAGTGGTAGCTTTTAACAAATCGATTTATTTGGTAGAGGGTAATGAATAGTCTTCAAGACTTTGTTAAGAGGTTTATAATTGATAACAAGACGAGGAACTCCTCGTTCAAGTTCGTGGAGCTTTTTCTACATAAAATGCGCAGACAACTCCAAGGCGATTGAGAGGAGTGATTAATTTTTTATGAATCAAATCATTAATTTCCTTTTGACAAATTTCTCGAGTCGAGAAGTCATTTGGGATGGATTTGCCTTTGTAGGAATTTTTGATTCATTGAATTCAGAATATAAGGCATTTAACAATATGTTGTTTTTTAGCCCAAAAGCGTAAGGAAAATCGTAACAACATTGTTGTTGTAAAGAAGATTGGAAGGCTTCAAGCTTATTTTTAAAAATAGGGGATTGAATAATTTGCTCGCTTTTCAAGAGTAGGATTTCATGTTTGAGAAATTGGATATGAGTATTTTTATACTCAATTTGGTGAATAACTATATTAACATAAGAGTCTTGTAGGTGGTTGAATAAAGGCAAAATGAAGAGATTTGCCTTCAAGAGTAGTGGAAATACCGCTTTAAACAGAAAATGGTTGTATTTTCTTTAGAAATGGTGTTCCTAATAACATATCCTTTTTTAATCCGGAACAATAATGAAGGTTAACGGATACAAATCCTCTTGATGACAAATATGAGCAAGAGAAACTTCATATTGATACGTGCACTTTGGCCATTAGCCACAGAAATGCTATGGAGATCAAGACTAATATTGCAATAATGAAGGGGAGAAATCCTTCACGTATACAATTTAAATCAAGACCGAATCAATTAAAGCATTACATTTCACAGAAAATCCCTTAACCGTAAAAAGTAATTGGCGTAAGCCATCTATGAAAACTGGAAGTTTGAGAAATGCTTTCAACAAAAATATTGTTAGAGTCAAAGCTATAATGAGCTTCGATGTCAGGCTGTTCAAGATTGGTAATACGAGAGGTAAGTTGCTTAATTTCTTGTTTTAATTGATTTATCTCTGCTTGGAGAGATTGAATTGTGACATGTTTAGGTTTTTTGTTGACTATCTCCATGAGACTTGCAAAGTTGAGGTGAGAATTATCATTAGAGATATGTTCTCGAAATTGCTTTTGTTTTTATCGATAGAAGGGAGAATATATTCTTCTCATGGAAGGAGAAGGGCCATTGTTAATCACTTCAAAAATATTTAAGTTTTAAAGAAGGATCGAGATTTGATCGCCGATAGAGAGAATGAGTTCTTCATGAGCAAGCTAAAACATTGATTTCAACTTCGATGAAGAAGAAGATGTATGTGGAAGATTAGACACACAGGACATTCATCTTCACGAAGAAGGAGATGAAAATGCTACATGATGAATGTTCTTAGCAGATCGGCATTTATTTGCATAATGCCCAGGTTTGCCACATTTGTAACAAACATTTGAAGTAGTGTGAGGATCAACTTTTGTTGAAGGTTTAAAGGCATAAGAGGAAGTACGTCTTCGGAAGGAAAACGAGGAGGATGTTTATAGTAAGGTGGTTTATAAAAATGAGATGATTTATTTTGTCTTTTAATGCGACGTTGTGGAGTAAGATATTTAGAAACATCAATATCTTGGCCAAAATCGGCGAAAATTGCCTAGATCATGTTTCAAAGTTGATTTTTCCTTTTGGATTTGTCGGTTTAACCGTAGGTCATTACAAATGGAGAGAGCACAAGTTTGGACTGATTGAGTAATGTCACCATAAGAGAGATCAGCAAGAGTATTATTATAATGCTCTTTAATGAAATCTTTTATTTTTGCAAGTGAAATAAGGAGGTAAACCAAATAATAAATCTTTCTTTCCGTAAGGATTCATCATGTTTTTCGGTTAAAGAATACAATTTTAAAAAGAATGTATCTTTATACCAACGATAATCATTTAGGGTTTTACACCTAAGATTTTGAAGTTGATCACGGATCTTTTCATTAATTGAGGAAACATGGCCAACAAATTGCCAAATAATGGCGGCCATAAAGATGATTCACGAGTCATAAACCCAATCTCCATTATTATTGGTCATTGGATTATTAAAGGCGTCTGCTTTTAGATGATTTGTGATAGCTTCTCGCTCATCTTCATCCATAACATAATGCCACCAACCATATAGTTGGCCGGTGAAACCACAAACTATGGCTTTAGCAAAGTCGTTTCCGTATGATTTTGGAGAATACTTTTTAGCATAAATATGCATTTTGAGGACAACCTCTATAATTTGATATTCGTGTAAAGACCATCAATACTCCAATCATAGATGGCATTACCATCATATTTCGATTTCGTTTTATCTTTTCTTCAAGAATAAGATCGATGGAGTTGGTCGAGAATAAAATTGTTTAGTTAAAGGATATCTATTAAATGATTGAAAACCTCTTTGTTTTGTTATGGTGAGATTTAGGTTTATGAGATCGAGATCTTATTAAGCGATGGATTTCGTATAACATCATTATTTTCTTCGAGGAAGTTTCTTCATGAGAAGAAGGAATTGGGGTTGGACATCCGATGTTTCAGAGGAGTTGCAGAGCTATAGTCATTATAGCAGGGCCTTTATCTTTTGAAGATGAAGGGTTTTTTGAGGATATGACTTGAGGTGATGTTAAAGAAGGAGCAAGAGTAGGAGGTGAAATCTTTAATTGACTAAGTTTAGTGGTGAGAATGTCAAAAAACTCGAAGAGAGAGAGGAGTTTTATATGACGGCATATGATGGAGAGGCCGATGGAGGAAAATAGGATTTAGTAACCTTAGGTATTTTCTTAGTGGTTGGCGATGGCGTAGCGAGCTACTTCGCGTCAAGAGAACCAGTTGTGTTTTAATTGTTGATAAATACATATTAGTAAAATTATTTTGTTCAATTATATGAACGATATCTCGTTTAGAGATAGGACCTTCAAAGTGTCAAAGGTAGATTTAAAAGGTGAAGCTTTAATATCTTTTTGTATAGTAAATGGAGCTAATGGAGGATGAACTTGATCAAATTTTTGACCAGTTATGCTTTCCCAAATAGCATTAATTTGAACAGAGTGGTAGGACTCTTAAGAGCTAACCAATCAAAAAGGAGATATTTTGCTTATGTTCTTTTACATAGGCAAAGTATTTTTCTCTAAAAATGGCTTGATGTTTAAATGGAATAAGTTTACGTAAGGATGGTTTTAAAGGATGGGTTAAGAATTGTTGTTTAAGCAATTCATAATCCATAACAAATTCTTGTTCTGCTTCTTCAATTGTTACAACATTAATATGATAGTCAAAAAATCATTAAAGCTAACATTATCAAGATTATCTCGTTGTAGGAACAGATAAGCAAGTACCATCTTCAGTTTCAAATGGTTGCTTAATGGAAATATTGGAAGAGGATACAGTTGATGTTGAAGCTCTAGGAGCAAAGATAATATCAACTTTTCCATTTTCATGTTCAATAATTTGAGAAATCTGTTGAGACACTTGTCTCTTTTGTTGTTCCTCTTTGTTTGTATCAGTGATAGTCCACTGATGAGGAAGACTAATTGCTTTTGTAGCTAATTGTTTCCTATCAATGATAGTATTTTTAACATTGGTAAGGAAAATGGTGGATATTGATTGTCGTTGAAGTTTATCGTAAGCAATGTCAGGGATAATTGTATGCATTACTTTATAGAAAAGACGATAAACTACTGCAACATTTGAAATTGAGCTGGATAAGGTAAAACCTTTAGTACATAATCCAAGGACAAGAGCTTGTGAAACAAGCTTAGGATCATTATGAAGATCAACAGAGAAGTTTGGACAACATTCAAAATACATAGAACCATCGAAAGACTTCCTTCAATGATTCCTAATATAGAATCACGAAGTTCAAATGTCTTTTATCTCTCACAGACCATTACATCTACGTAATGCCTAGTGCAACTAAAGGCTTTATGGCAACTTGAATAAGACCAAGATGCAAATATTTATGGGTTAAAGCATGGCTTTCTATTTTTTGAGGATATAAGATAACTATTTCTTGACCATCTTCTTCTGATCGAAATAGTATCTTCAACAAATTTAATTATATAATTTTGTTTTGGAGAGAAATCTCCTTTGGAATAAACCATTGAGGGTAGAATAGTAGGAATAGACCAATTCCCGCAAAGATTGATCAATATTTGCATAAGTTTTTTCGTAAATATTTTTATGATTTTTTGATAGATGAGAAATCGAGTCGTAAAGAAGAGGTGACGAAGACGAAGAAGATGATCCATCATTTTCGTAAGACTTAAAAGACAATACTTTAGACAAAGATCTTCGAAGGGAACTCATGATAAAAATTCGTGAAAACGCTTTGCTTTCGGCCAACGATTTAATGCTCGTCTTACACTCTTCTCGAGTCTTACAACGCGACGAGGAAACAAAGAGAGATCGGTAAATCAAAACCACGAGAATCCAAACAACGATCCATTTAAAGCAAAATCAAAGAAATCTATTGAAAATATTTGAAGGCAAACTAAAAGAAGTATAATAAGAAATGATAAAGAAGATATACTTACAAGATTTGGCTCGAAGACTTTGTGTGAAAAGTTGAACTCGATACTAAACGACGACCTTCAATATAGTTGAACTCAACAGTAGGTAATTGAAACCACGATAATGACGAGTGAAATGTAGATGAGGTAAAAGTAATTGGCGTAAGCCATCTATGAAAAGAAACTGGAAGTTTGAGAAATGCTTTCAACAAAAATATTGTTAGAATCAAAACTATAATGAGCTTCGATGTCGTCAAAGCTTAATGAGCTTCAAGATTGGTAATACGAGAAGTAAGTTGCTTAACTTCTTGTTTTAATTGATTTATCTCTCGCTTGGAGAGATTGAATTGTGACATGTTTAGGTTTTTTGTTGACTATCTCCATGAGACTTGCAAAGTTGAGGTGAGAATTATCATTAGAGATATGTTCTCGAAATTGCTTTTGTTTTTTACCGATAGAAGGAGAATAGATTCTTCTATGGAAGGAGAAGGGCCATTGTTAATCACTTCAAAAATATTTAAGTTTTAAAGAAGGATCGTAGATTTGATCTCCGATAGAGAGAATGAGTTCTTCATGAGCAAGCTAAAACATTGATTTCAACTTCGATGAAGAAGAAGATGTATGTGGAAGATTAGACACACAAGACATTCATCTTCTCGACGAAGAAGGAGATGAAAATGCTACATGATGAATGTTCTTTGAGATCGGCATTTATTTGCATAATGCCCAGTTTGCCACATTTGTAACAAACATTTGAAGTAGTGTGAGGATCAACTTTTGTTGAAGGTTTAAAGGCATAAGAGGAAGTACGTCTTCGGAAGGAAAACGAGGAGGATGTTTATAGTAAGGTGGTTTATAAAAATGAGATGATTTATTTTGTCTTTTAATGCGACGTTGTGGAGTAAGATATTTAGAAACATCAATATCTTGGCCAAAATCGGCAAAATTGCCTAGATCATGTTTCAAAGTTGATTTTTCCTTTTGGATTTGTCGGTTTAACCAGAAGGTCATTGCAAATGGAGAGAGCACAAGTTTGGACGATTGAGTAATGTCACCATAAGAGAGATCAGCAAGAGTATTATTATAATGCTCTTTAATGAAATCTTTTATTTTTGCGGCGAAATAAGGAGGTAAACCAAATAATAAATCTTTCTTTCCGTAAGGATTCATCATGTTTTTCTGTTAAAGAATACAATTTTGAAAAGAATGTATCTTTATACCAACGATAATCATTTAGGGTTTTACACCTAAGATTTTGAAGTTGATCACGGATCTTTTCATTAATCGAGGAAACATGGCCAACAAATTGCCAAATAATGGCGCCATAAGATGATTCACGAGTCATAAACCAATCTCCATTATTATTGGTCATTGGATTATTAAAGGCGTCTGCTTTTTAGATGATTTGTGATAGCTTCTCGTTCATCTTCATCCATAACATAATGCCACCAACCATATAGTTGGCCGCTGAAACCACAAACTATGGCTTTAGCAGTTGTCGTTCCGTATGATTTTGGAGAATACCGGCTTTAGCATAAATATGCATTTTGAGGACAACCTCTATAATTTGATATTCGAAAAGACCATCAATACTCCAAATCATAGATGGCATTACCATCATATTTCGATTTCGTTTTATCTTTTCTTCAAGAATAAGATCGATGGAGTTGGTCGAGAATAAAATTGTTTAGTTAAAGGATATCTATTAAATGATTGAAAACCTCTTGTTTTGTTATGGTGAGATTTAGGTTTATGAGATCGAGATCGTATTAAGCGATGGATTTCAGGTATAACATCATTATTTTCTGAGGAAGTTTCTTCATGAGAAGAAGGAATTGGGGTTGGACCTGATGTTTCAGGAGGAGTTGCAGGAGCTATAGTCATTATAGCAGGGCCTTTATCTTTTGAAGATGAAGGGTTTTTTGAGGATATGACTTGAGGTGATGTTAAAGAAGGAGCAGCAGTAGGAGGTGAAATCTTTAATTGACTAAGTTTAGTGGTGAGAATGTCAAAAAACTCAGAAGAGAGAGGAGTTTTATATGACGGCATAGATGGAGAGGCCGATGGAGGAAAATAGGATTTAGTAACCTTAGGTATTTTCTTAGTGGTTGGCGATGGCGTAGCGAGCTACTCGCGTCAAGAGAACCAGATTGTGGTTTTAATTGTTGATAAATACATATTAGTAAAATTATTTTGTTCAATTATATGAACGATATCTCGTTTAGAGATAGGACCTTCAAATGTCAAAGGTAGATTTAAAAGGTGAAGCTTTAATATCTTTTTGTATAGTAAATGGAGCTAGTGGAGGATGAACTTGATCAAATTTTTGACCAGAATATGCTTTCCCAAATAGCATTAATTTGAACAGAGGTGGTAGGACTCTTAAGAGCTAACCAATCAAAAAGGAGATATTTTGCTTATGTTCTTTTACATAGGCAAAGTATTTTTCTCTAAAAATGGCTTGATGTTTAAATGGAATAAGTTTACGTAAGGATGGTTTTAAAGGATGGGTTAAGAATTGTTGTTTAAGCAATTCATAATCCATAACAAATTCTTGTTCGCTTCTTCAATTGTTACAACATTAATATGATAGTCAAGAAAATCATTAAAGCTAACATTATCGCATTATCTCGTTGTAGGAACAGGATAAGCAAGTACCATCTTCGCTTTCAAATGGTTGCTTAATGGAAATATTGGAAGAGGATACAGTTGATGTTGAAGCTCTAGGAGCAAAGATAATATCAACTTTTCCATTTTCATGTTCAATAATTTGAGAAATCTGTTGAGACACTTGTCTCTTTTGTTGTTCCTCTTTGTTTGTATCAGTGATAGTCCACTGATGAGGAAGACTAATAGCTTTTGTAGCTAATTGTTTCCTATCAATGATAGTATTTTTAACATTGGTAAGGAAAATGGTGGATATTGATTGTCGTTGAAGTTTATCGTAAGCAATGTCAGGGATAATTGTATGCATTACTTTATAGAAAAGACGATAAACTACTGCAACATTTGAAATTGAAATTTGATAAGGTAAAACCTTTGGTACATAAACCAAGGACAAGAGCTCGTGAAACAAGCTCGGGATTATTATGAAGATCAACAAAAAGTTTGGACAACATTCAAAATACATAGAACCATCGATAGGCTTCCTTCAATGATTCCTAATATAGAATCACGAAGTTCAAATGTCTTTTATCGCTAATGAAACCATGACATCTGCGTTAATGCCTAGAGCAACTAAAGGCTTAATTGCAACTTGAATAAGACCAAGATGCAAATATTTATGGGTTAAAGCATGGCTTTCTATTTTTTGAGGGATAAGATAACTATTTCTTGACCATCTTCTAAGCATCTTGAAATAAGTATCTTCAACAAATTTAATAATATAATTTTGTTTTGGAGAGAAATCTCCTTTGGTATAAACCATTGAGGGTAATAGTAGGAATTGACCAATTCTCGCAAAGATTGATCAATATTAGCATAAGTTTTTTCAGAAATATTTTTATGATTTTTTGATAGATGAGAAATCGAGTCGTGGTAAAGAAGAGGGTGACGAAGAAGATGTTCCTTCATTTTCGAAGACTTAAATGACAATACTTTAGACAAAGATCTTCAAGAGAACTCATGATAAAAATTCCATCAAGACTTCAACAACCGTTATAAAACGCCTTCAACACTCCATTCGGTCAATACCAATGGAATGTTATGCCTTTTGGGTTAAAAAATGCTCCTTCAGAATTTCAAAAAATTATGAATGACATTTTTAATCCTTATTTCTCTTTCATACTAGTTTATATCGATGATATACTAGTTTTCTCTCCATCAATTGATCAACATTGGAAACATCTTTATATATTTTCCTCCTTGATTAAAAAGAATGGTCTTGTTTTATCAAAAACAAAGATGCATCTTTTTCAAACTACTGTTACCTTTCTCGGTTTCAAAATATCCAATCAAACCCTTACTCCTGTTAATCGAGTAATCGCGTTTGCCAAAAAATTTCCTGATCGATTAGCAGATCGTCTTCAGATACAAAGATTTTTGGGGTGCCTTAATTATTTATCTGATTTTTACAAAGATGTTGCAAAAGATAGACAATGTCTACAAGATTTATTATCTTCCAAAAACCCTTTTCATTGGACAAAAGCTCACACTAAAGTCGTACAACCGATTAAGCAAAAAGTCCAAATCCACTTCCATGCCTTCATTTGGCAATCCCACATTATTTCAAAATTGTTCAAACAGATGCCTCGACATTGGTTATGGAGGTATTCTTTTACAACAATCTCCTTCGGTAAAGAGCAACTTGTTTGTTTTACATCAAAAACATGGAAAGATGCTCAAATTAAATATTCTACATTTCAAAAAGAAGTTCTTGCTATTGTTTTATGTGTTCAAAAATTCCAAGTCGATTTGCTAAATCAAAAGTTTTTGATTCGTGTTGATTGTAAATCCGCTCAATCCATTTTTGCCAAAGATGTTAAAAATTTAGCACGCTAAACAGATTTTTGCACGATGGCAAGCTATCTTAAGTATATTTGATTTTGATATTGAACATATACCTGTAATACCAATTCACTTCCCGACTTTTTGTCTCGCGAATTTCTTACAACCCCTTCTCATGCAATTTTTACAGATCATGTCTAAGAAAGTCGTCTCCTCCAACGTCTCTTCCAATCGCTTTAAACCATTAGAACATCCAGAACCAAATTGTTCATACTTAACCACAAGCCAAAGATCTAATATGCATTATTGAACCATCCCTTTCTACCAAACCATTAGTTACTCAAATAGCATGTATCATGCCTCCAGTGCCTCCATTTCATCCCAACTCGCCTCATGCAACCATTAAGTTTTATGAAAATATCCTTATATCAACTCATTCACCATTTTGAACATTTATCTCGAGAGAATTCTCATCGAAATTGACTACTCCAAACTTAAGATTCAAATGAGTTTTATCTCCCGATGAATGGTGTGACAATTATAAATTTATAACAAAAACTCCATTTGTCTACAAAGATATTTCAATCCTCAAAGATACTCCAAAGCAGCTGCCTTAAGTTATCATGACTACATTGCCGCCTTGCTTTGGCAAAACATCTTGTTCTACAAGGATCCCGATCACCATTCTTGGTACATCACTTTTCGTGCCAACCGCCAAACGTCATTTCCTCAATGGTGGCTCACTAGTTGGTGGAATAAGTTTGGTCCTCATGAATTTATATTTCCCGCTCCAAATCAAGAAAAATTTAAAAAAGATAACCTATCCATTCTCCATTTTATAAGTAAATATTCTATTCCTTGGATTCTCAAATGGGAATACGGAACTTCATCCATCCTTGCATATGATGCCAAGACCGACAAAACCAACCATATTTATTTATCCCAAGATATCTCATGTAAATGGTGGAACAAATTCAATTATACTGAGATGCCTTTACTAAGTCATCTCCCGCAAAACCAAAAACACCTTCTAAATTAGCTACATTTCCATCCTCTTCATCATTCGAGATGTTCTCTCAAAACCTTCTCCCTCGTCGACATGGCCATAATCCTTGCTAAACTTCAACATGAGATGGAAGAAGATAATAAATTGTTGCGTCAACAAATTGAAAGTGATAACAAACAATTACGTCGTGAATTTGAACAGTTACTTCAAGGTGTTCATCTTCACCTTCGCTTAAAAGTGTTCATCTGTCCGATGACGACTCTCGATAATATTCCATCAAGCACTTCAACAACCGTTGGTTGATTTCTTTCATGCAAAGACTTTACCCTAATGGTGTTGATATTTTATGGTCTCCACCACATGAACGTTGTTCAATCCAAATCGTTATGTCTTGTATTAGTTTTACATGGACATCCGATGACACCGATTATCTCCTTACCCTTTGGTATTTGCTTTGACCTCGTCTGAAATCGAGTAATTGTTCATACTCGTGATCTATTACGATTTACTTGGATATGTTTTTTGCTCCTCTTTGGCATTTCCTACATTTTTCTCCCGCAAAGTTTTATTGCACCTTCATTTATGAACAATCATTTACACCCTTGAACCATTGTTCTGCCCCTTCAACGGTAAATCTAGTATTACCGTTTCCTGGACGTGTCCACCCTCTCAACCCATGCCATCCATCTTTCCAAGCTCATGCTTCCTATCCTAATTACCACCGGTTATTAGTGATAGCCCGCGTTTGTTTCAAGATAAGGATTGTGTCCTTCAGTAACGAATCTTACCTTTGCTTTTTCCAAAGGCCAAGTTACTATTTGTATGCTTTTACTTTTGCTTTTATGTACTATTTCCTTTTGCTTTTGCTTTTCTTTTCTGAAAGGGCATGTACTGTTCATAGGTGACCCTTACTCGATTTTTAATCCTTATTTCTCTTTCAAAATAATTTTACTAATATGTATTTATCAACAATTATTTACATTCATAATTTCAAAGTTATCATTTCTATCTATAGAGTTTGAGGTAAAGATTGAACTTTATATACAATTCTACTAATCTCCACAAGCAAGTGTTCACAAATTAATGGGTCAAACCACTTGTGTTTTTTTTCTTCCTTTTTTCCTTTTTTTTTTTTTTGAGGAAGTAATGTCCTAGCACGAGTAGCTAGCTTGTTTTTTTTATTCACATATTATCTCAATCACATTAGAGAATATTGATAAGCTAAAAAGGTACTTGTATTTCTAATTTTTAAATTTTAATTACAATTTTGAATTTTATTAATAAATTCTTAAAAATTAATTCTCGCGAGCAAAGCGAGCGGGTCAATCGTACGTAGCACGTCCTGAAACTAGTATATATATATATACACACACTTGTAATTTTGAAGAAAACCCAATCAATTGGGTTGGTCAATAATTTGGTACGAGGTTTGGAAGTCAAAGGTCATGAGTTCGAACCTCAGTGGTCGGAGGAAGTTTGTTTCTTTCTTATAAAAGAATTACGAAAAAGTTAATAGAAGTAGCTAGCTTCATAAATTTACACCAATATTTTTGTTTACTTGTATTTCGAAGAGCTAAATATTTCAAGACTAATTAAAATCTCAAATTTACAATAAAATTTACTAAAACATTTTAGGCTTGGACTATTTATCAGTGGTCAATTTCATAATTAAGATTCCATCATATCACATACATTATATAAACATCTATTTTAATTCATATATATTTAATAAATAAAAATGAGAACAAGAAAGAGTATAGGTCAAATATTATTAATGAATTTTATATTTTACTTAAAAAGATTTGGTCAAATTAATATTGGCCTAATATATATTCACTAATTTCAATTAATAAATATATTTTTACAAGAAAATAAACATAGCTTTTGCCCATCTAATTAATTTATGTATTAATGTTGTCAAGCTTCAACCGATATTCATTCCAATTAAAGATGATCAAGATGATGACCTAAAAAAGATCAAGACGTTATGATGTTAATGGTAAAAAGAAATCATAACTTGCTCTCACTTGAAGCTCGTACCCGCAAATTAATGCATGCGCTTCAAAAAATAGCCTTCACTTTTTTTGGATAAATATGACTGAATGTCGATTTAGTAAATTTTATTGGACCAACATTCAAAGTAGGTCTTTTAGGCCCTTGTTTAAAAATAAAATAAAATAAAATAATCTTTCACTAGGAGTTTTCGTTTTTTATGTCATTTGTGGCCTTTAAAAAAATCGTCTAGTTTCTATTTTAGGGGTTTTATGGCCTTTTAATATATAGATTTTGCTATTTTTGATAGCTTTTTAGGGTATATAAGTCATCCTACTTTTGTTTTAGGGTTAATTAGTTTTGAGTATACTGTTGCGTTACGGTCGCTTACACAAATGGCATATCAAGGTAATATAGTAAATTAAGTAATATAGTAAATTACCAACTTAGTTGGTGACGTCATAATAGTAATTTAGAAGGTACCCAATAAATTATATGTACATTAGCACTGTATACTCAAACAGGAATTAAATCTTTTTCTCGCCTTGACAAAAAAAAAAAAAAAAAAAAAAAAAAAAATCTTTTTCTCAAAAGTATACCTAGCTAAGATTGATGAATGAAAAATCGAAAGATCCTCTAGGCTTCTTCTTGTTTGGCGTTTGAATAATTAAATAACACAAGAAAGCAGTCGAATCGATCGCGTCAATTAATCCTAAGTGGACTACAAAATGGCCATGGTCCAGCTTATTAAGCCCAGACAAGACAATCCAACCATCTCAAAATATCCATCCATCTTAATTTGTTGCACTACTCACTGCATGCACCAAAAAGAAAATAAAAATTATAAATAATAAATAAATGGAATTAATTAGCAGTCACGCACCACAAAATTAAGAGTAGTACTGAGCCTACTCGTATCAACATAATATTAGCGCGCGCGCACCAATTGATCAATCCGGCCACAGCTAATTGCTAGCTTGCGCCTTCTATATATATAATATATATATACGAATGAATAGAGATCGAATACGTGTGGCGCCAGCCCTCACCAATCCGCGATTTCCCCACGCTTCGTCCATGTTTCACCTTTTCAACTCTCCCTCCCTTTTAATACCCAACCCCATCAAAACCCCTCTCTCCCACTCCACTCCACTCCAACAACTCCTCTTCAACCCCTTCAACTTTCAATTAACCTCTCTCTCTCTCTCTTTCTAGCTCTCTTTCTAGCTACCTACCTATCTATATAGCTATCCACTTTTGTTGTAGTTGTTGTTGTATGGCTGACCATCCTGCTAACGTACGCCAAGCAAACATCCAACCCCACTCTGACCCGGTCCCCCCGGTCCCACCATCGCCTGTCCCACATCCCCTCCAATCCCACTCCTCCACGTGTCGCCCAGTAGACCCATCATCAGCCGCACCCAAACCCACTGATCATCCCCATCAAAATCCCCCTCAAGTACCCATTCCCACCTTCATGCCTCCACCTCCTCCACCTCCTCCTAATAATTGTCCTCTCTCTCCCGGTACCTCCGGTAAGCACCCGGTGTTTCGAGGCATCAGGTGCCGCGCCGGCAAGTGGGTGTCCGAGATCCGGGAGCCGCGGAAGACCACCCGGATATGGCTTGGGACCTATCCGTCCCCGGAGATGGCCGCCTCCGCTTACGACGTGGCCGCTCTCGCGCTTAAAGGCTCCGACGCCGTCCTCAACTTCCCTGACTCGGTCCACTCCTACCCTATCCCTGGCTCGGCCTCCCCGGCTGATATTAGGGCTGCCGCCTCCGCTGCGGCGGCATTGAGGAGGCCGGATAACAGTAGTAATGCGGGGACTAGTATTACTACTAGTGTCGACGTCGTCGTCATTGGAGATGATGAACGAAAAACAAGGGAGCCTCATCAGCAAGAAAGCGAGACCACCACCACTACTGCTGCTGCTACTAGAGAGGAATTCATTGATGAGGAAGCACTGTTCGACATGCCCAAGTTGCTTGTGAACATGGCGGAGGGCATGCTGGTGAGCCCGCCAAGGATAACCTCAGCGGGCTCGGACGACGAAGATGGCACCTCGCCGGCCTGCTTGGGTGCCCAGGACCTATGGAATTATTGATCCATCATTAATTGCATCAAAATCAAACCTAAACCACCTTATATATATTGTGATGATGATCATCATGATATATAATTAACATATATGCACTACAAGAAAAACGTACGCTTCTTAGTTTAGCTACTACTAGCTTGCAATGGTGGTGGTCATGATGAAGGTGATGGAGTGATGAAGATATATATCGCAGGCGATAATCGGTAATCGGACGGTCGAGCTAGCTAGGCCGCTACTACTTCATGATGATCCTAATTATTATTCTATGCTTATATTGTGATCGATGCAGGTTTTCATTTCTTTTTCTGTTTTTTTTTTTTTTTTTTTGGTGGGGGGTGGAGGTTTAATTTGAATGATCTTCTCGTTGTGAATTCTAGGTTTTGAGAGAAGACATTATTAGGTAGGATCGATAGCTCTTCACCAATATTATCAACAGTTGGAGGTACTAAAAGTAGCTGGAAATATATAGTACTACTGGCTTGCTTAATTAATTAGCCATTCGATATATATGGTATCGGATGATTTAGTGAATTTTTAGTTTGTTTGGTTGGAACGGAGTATCACTCATATATATATATATATATATATATATATATACACCCAATGAGGCAGAGGGGCTGAGGGGGAGATCAGAGAATGTGGGTGTCTTCCACGTGGCCTCCACATGGTAATCACAAGCCTAGCTAAGTAGCTAGACCTAGCTATAATAATATAATAATAATAATAATAATAATTAGTATATAATAACATTAATTGTGTTTTATATAATATAGTATAATATATAATATAATGGTTGTACAATTATTTTTGTGTACTACTCGTATATGTGGGAGTGAATTTTGAGTCGTTTGTTGGTCTTTATGATGCCGAGCGAAAAGTCGCCCTTTAATTGATTTTTGTTTATGACTGATGAGAAGAAAACTTTTTCAAGATTTTCTCACAGTCGGATACATCGATCACAAACTTCCTTGTCTCACATTCTATAACTGATTTTGATTTCTTTGCGTTGTCTTCTTAAATTGATCCATATTGTTGTACTAGTAAACAATCCACACATTAATAACGCGCTCATGCACAGTGCAAGCGACAAAATCTGGATATCCCAATAATTAAACTTAATTAATTCCTAGCTATAGTATCACATTCTCTTTCTTTCTTTGATTTAGTAAATTCCGGCTACATCAAAGTTCTTTGTTTTTGGTTGATTTGCTGATTGGTTTCTCAAGGTTTTTATAGGGCTAAGGTGACCCTACCTTCAAAATTAATGAATTTGCTTCATTGATGAGATTTGTAACTAATACTTATATATAGCTCCTTCCAAAATTAAGAATAAAGTTTATTGTCACTTGGACCAATTAATTAATTAACCGGTTGCCAATTTAATTAAGTTTATAAAGTTTAACCAACTATTGCTACTAACCGGGACGAGTGTAGCCTAGTGGTAAGAGTGGAGTTGTGTGGGTTAGAAGCACGACTTCAGTTTCAATTATCCACAGTAGTCAAATGTCGGGTTACTGATGATCTCTTTCCGTCATCTCAAGGCTCATGAGATTAGTCAAATAAATGTCTAGATATCCATGGTGATTCAAAAGAAAAACTATTGCCACTACCGATCTTAATATATATGTATATAACTAGGAATCAATCTTTAGGGTGAAACCGTGATGTGGAATTCTAGGTCAATCATTTTGAAAAAATAGTCACCGCCAAGCTATGATTTCATGAGGTTCATGCAAACGATTTAGCTAGTGTACGTCATATGAAAAAAGTAGATGTTAATTTCCCTAATTAATAAATTATTTATCTCCTATAAAAAATTTATTTATCTTGACTATATATATATGGCGGGTATAAATGTATGAAATGAGATGATCAATTAGCTAACTTAATTTGTGTTTATGAACTACTTGTCTTTCAACTAGTTTATGCTATTTTAAGCCCAATTTATGCTAATTAAGTAAAAATGATTTAGACTTATTAGTTTTAAAGTTTTTTTTAATCTCCCCGGATGCAAAAAAAAAAAAAAAAAAAAAAGTAATTAATAGCTACTTCTATAATAATTATTATTGTTGTCTACAAAATAATAATAATAATAATAATAATAATAATAATATATAATAATATATAATAATAATAATATAGAGCGAGGAACATAAATTAATTAGTTTAATTAATATATAGTAAATCCCAATTAAAATAGACAAAATTAATGACAAAAATTATACTCGTTCTAATAAGTATACTTCTCTCGCCCGATCAACAACTTAATTAACCGCGTAGTTACTGTGGGATCTAGTACATCAATGCCGGTACGATCACATCCTACATATTGATTTGGTTTCAATAATACTTGACGCTGTAAGAGAAGTATAACTGATCTCTCTAGAATATGTATTTTGCAAAATATTCCCCCACTGCGTAATCCAAAAAAAAAAAATGAACAAAATTAATTAACCCGTTAATTGTGTGATTATACGTTAATTATAGGTATTTTTTAGAGTAGTATTATATTAATATTGAGATTGATTAGTTGTTAATTGAGATCGATGTTTAAGATGTGGGAAAACCTAATTATATGATATAATACTGAGATTTAATTAATTTATATTTTAATTTATGGAATTCAATTAGACCATTAAGTATACATAGTGTGTAATGAGAAATATTAGAGCTGCAAGACATTTTATATATTCTACTTTATTCTTAAAAAGCTTTTAATCTAATCAAATCAAACATATATGTTTGTCTCTAATGATATCGTCACTTTGATATTTTGTGTCTTTCAGTTGTGCTTCTCTTTTTCTCTCCCTTTTCCGACTTTTGAGACCAGCAATGGTCCTCTAATCAACGTCTCATCCGTCAAAAATATTGTTCTTCACCTCCATGTGGTTCAAACTGCCTTTTCAAATCCTCAATTTCCTGCCTCAAATGCTATGTCGACCGCCTAATACACAAAGGTATACCTATAGGTAATAGTATAATGCATGCAATTAGTTTAGTCATGCGTCATTAGTATGAATAAAAACTCGGTGCAAAATGGAGGCATTTTGGGGGTCTGCCGCACTAGAGATAAATACTAATTGTAATCATTATTAAGTTTGACCAAACTAAGAGAGCATCTCCAATGAAATATTGATTGAATGTAAGTGCACCACTTAGCATTAAATTATATTGAGATTAAAAAAAGGTCTCCAAAATGCGTATTTAGAATGTCATGTTGATGTGGCTTAAAAAATTGACATTGTCAATTTCATATGTAAACTTTAGGAGTCAAATTGACAGCCACATAGGATTTGGTTTCTTTTATTTTCATATTTTAATTAACAAAATTATAAAAAAAATGTCACATCATCGATTGACATTCAATCCACATCTATCGTTAGAGATCGATTTAATTTGGAGTGAATGTCTATTTGAGCCACATTGGATGACATCTTCTTCACATTGATGACGTGACAAGAATTCACACCTACAATCAACATTTACCATTGGAGATGCTCTAATAATAGCGAGTGTTTAATTAATTAGATATTGTAATACACATCTTGATTCTCCTTTGTGATTCTCTCAAAACCCTTAATTAATTTATTTTCTTGATTCTCTTTCGTGGTTTTTTATCTTGAACTATTTTCTTGATTCTCTTTCGTGATTTTTTATCTTGAACTATCGCTGATCCTCCTTTTCGATCAACTGACGGTGATTCAAATCACATCTTTATTGCATTTTATTCATCCAATAAGATGCAAATTAATCTAATCAAGTTTGTGAAGATTAGTTACATGCATCCTCGTTGCGGTGCATCTTCCTTAACGACTTATGTGTGGTTTCTTTGCGGCGGTTGGGTTGGTCTTTTCTTTAGTTTTCATTTCATAGTTACTTTTTTCCCTAATTGAAAGTTTTGATTTTTTTTTCTTCTTATTGAAAGTCTTAAGTTTTTCTTCCCTTGTTGGAAGTTTTGTTATTCGTTATGTGGTTCTATATAGTGGTCGGCAATTCGTGTCACGAGTCGTAAACGTGTCGTGTCGTAAACGTGTCGTGTCATAATTATCCTAAACCCAAGCACACGACACGTTTATTAAACGAGTCACTATTTGTAAACACGACACACGACACGTTTAATAAACAGGTAACCTGTTTATGACACGTTTAACACGTTTATTAAACAGATCATGTTTTAACATGTTTAACTCGACTCGTTTATGTACCTGTTTAACACGTTTATTAAACAGATCATGTTTAACCCGTTTAACTCGACTCGTTTGTGTACCTGTTTATCAACCTGTTAAACATGCTACTAGATTAATGATATCTCACTACAAAAAAATACAAACAACATAAAATATAAAATTATAAACCCATCTAATACAAGGAAAAATTAAAAATACAAGTTCTCAAATAGTGTGTTCAACTGCAACACATTAAAAATAGTGTGAACAAGCTCGAATTGATTTGGAGATTAAAACAACAATCACAACCGATTAAAACAACAATCACAACAATCACAACCGATTAAAACAACAATCACAACCGAATTGATTTGGAGATAGGTCGGCCGAGAAACCATCTCTTCTCCCTCTCATCGCCACCATCACCCTCGCCAAAGGCGCCGCCGCCGCCAAACCCCCAACCCTCCCTCGCCACCGCGAAATCACCGAGAACGAATCCCGAGGAGAGTCGGAGGACGAGAGAGTAATCGACCGGGAGAGCTTCGCTCGAGCCTTCGATATGGCAGCCCTAAGAGTCCCCGCCAAGGACTGCTTCGACCTAGAGAGGAGACTCCGATGGCACCTCCTGAACTGGCCTCGCGTTCGCAACGTCGCGCGCGTCGCCGGAGACGAAATGGAGGAGGAGTTGAAGAGGATCGTTCGTGGCGAAGGCGAGGAAGGCGAAGGAGAGGAGAAATTCGATGCCTTGAACAGAAGAATCCATGAGAGAGAGAGGGGTGAGAGAGATTTTGTTACATGAGGTCTCCTTCTTCCTTGTTGGCTCTTCCGCGTCGTCATCGTCGTCGTCGACGTGGAAGAAGAGCGGCTACAAGTGGTGGAGTCTGGAAGTGCCGAAGTGTGAAGAGTGAAGACAACTTTTGATAGTTTTTAGGGTTGGAAATGAAAATTTGTATTTATATGTAAATAATTATGCGAGTCATAAACGAGTCACACGGTTAACACGTTAACGACTCGTTTATTAACCGTGTATAAACAAAGTTAACCTCGTTTATGACCCACATACATTTTTGCCAAACCCACGACATGTTTAAGGTCGTGTCGTGTCGTGTCGTGTTAAACGTTTCATGACCCAAATTGCCACTCTAGTTCTATAGGTGTTTGTGTATTGTCATGTGCTTCGATGTTGTAGAGAGCGATCTACGATTATCAAATTGTTTTAATTTTACAATTGCATTTACATCCAAATTAATGACAACTCTTTTAAACAAATATGATTAGCGAATCAACATATTTTTTTATTTTATGTCTGATCCTGCATCGAGCCATTAATGATTAATGAAATTTTTATTTTTCTTCGAAAAAAATAGATACTATATATAATACACAGATAATATATATATATATATATATATATATATAAGAAAGTTATGTACATGTTGACACATGTCAACTCTACATAACTTTCAAATTAATGTTTGCCTAATTAATAACCTAATTATTATCAATATTCTAATTGATAGCCTAAGTATATTATTTTCAATTTCTTTTGTTTTCGTTCTTTTTATTTTTGTACACAATAACAATTTTATTACATCATTCATATATTTTATATTTAATTTTAAAGTAATTTTTATTTATAAAAAAAATATAAATTCGTAGTATTTCGAACAATGTCCGAGGCTAAAACTAGCTAGTTAAGTCAGGAAAAAAAAAAAACTACACTTTCACAATTTCAACGTAATTATAAAGGTCAACTTGTACTTAATTATAATATCTCGATTGAGGAGAATAAACCCTATTGCACCATTAAATCAAGTTAGGCTCAAACCAAACAATATACAGTGTCTCCCCATACTGCCATCAGAACTAGCTAGGTTGACCCGTGATACTAAAATGTGTCTAAATTAGACAAGATACTTTCAGGAGCTATATAGCTCCTTTCCTCAAAAAAAAAAAAAAAAAAAAAAAAAAAAAAAAAAAAACAAACAAACAAAAAAAAAAAGATAATTAATCACGAGTGGGAAATTAATTTGATGGATTCAATTGCTTAATTAACTTTAATTTTCACGTACGTAGTACTGCACTGGTACACAACTCGGTAGTACTTAATTACTGCTACACAATCTGTTACCAAAGAGGACCACTCAAGCCTTTTAGAGAGAGACGTACTGCAGTTAGTCTTCGCCATTGGGTGTATTGATGGTGACGACGCTAGCTGCGGCTATACGTACGTACTCCTCCTAACTTATGAGTATCACTGCATTATTCGTATAATATATTCGTATAATATAAAGTTTCAAAAAAAAAAAAAGAAGTTTCAAAGAATTGAAGCACCAAAACTTTGACTGCATGCATAGCTGCAAACATGAACGGCCGACATAATGACCCCCCCTACTCTCTATCTCTCCAAATTGTAACTCTTCCACCACACATATGCACCTGATCTTTCTCTCTTTCTTTTGTGTGCATATATTTGATCTCACATATGTATACAAGGAGATATGAGTGCCATTTGTTTGGTTTGAGTAAGATTCGAAGATACCAAATTGTATAGCAGCTTTTCGATGAGTGGTTTTATAAACATGTGTTGGAGAGAAGATAATTTGGTGTATATATATATAGTATTGTACCCACTTATATCTATGTTTGCATGAGAGGTTGATATAATGGGAATGAAATATGGGAGACATAAAGAGAGAGTTGGTAACCGACCATGCAAGTAGTGTATAATGTCCGGTCGTACCAACTTGTGCTTAATAATGTGGCTACTGCGCGCGCCTCAACATATATTGGTCCCTAGCTAGCCTGTTTGGATCAACCATTTACTTTCTTTCTTCAAATATTAATTTCTACTGCGCTTATATATATGCATTCCCACTGTAGTCTAGGATTAATTGTACCTAGCTTGTCAAAGTAACACTCAACATTTCTTTTTTATCATTTTAATTTTGATCATCATGTGATTTCTGAATCAAAAGCTTTGAGGTACATATTAATTCAACTAATAATATCAACCACCATGTAGCAAAATAGAGGTACAGATATAAATGTGCATGCTACTTTTAAATTATTTTAAAAAAAATTATTATACGTCCACCTCATATAATACATAAATAATTAACCAAGGATTGTAAATAAATTATATGGTTTCCATTAAAATGAATTATTTCTAATTAAATAAGATGTTAAATATATATATATATATATATGTGTGTGTGTGTGTGTGTGTGTGTATATTATTGTAGACTATATATAATTATATATTGTCAAAACTTAATCTATGAACCTGAGACCTCTTGCATAATTAATCACATATCAAACCATGGCTATACCAATTGATTGGTATAATTTGATTTGACTTTAAATAATAACAAGTGACGATCTGTTAAACGAAACCATATACATAGAGAGAGATCATCATTATATGTTTTTTTCTTAAAAAATAAGCTTATTCAATTTTCCAATAATGCATGTCCCTTCCTTAATTGATCACATCTTTTTTATTTTATATTCACTCTTCCCTTCTTTTTAGTAAAATTATTATTTGTACGACTGTGCCACTCTCACTCTCTCTCCCTTCCTAAATAGGAAAAAAAGGAAGGGAGACCTTATGTAAAACAATGCTTAATTTGTATATAGATGTATACTTCAGTCATCATTCCAACATATATTGTATAGTTTATGGAGAAAAAAATAAATTATATAGTCTTGCCAAAAATGGACTCTCTTGATAGTCTCTACATTATTTTTGTTCTTTCACTTCTTTTTAGTATGCATCTTATGATCATAGCACAACGTCTTACTGTTCAAGAGGGAAGAATGTCAATATATATATATGAAAAGGATATTATGCTTTAGAGAAGTATTTTAGTATTTACCTTGACTTTCTATTACTCCAAAAACTAGACAACCGTACGAGATTGGATTATAATAAATCAAACAATGATTATATTAAACAAAAAAGATAATCAAACTATAATGGTAGTTGTATATGGTTTGATTAGGTTGGCTAATTGGGAATTTAAGATATCTAAATTATCAATGTAAAGAGTAACATTGAAAAAATAATGATGTAAAGGCAGCGAGAATCGAGGAACAAGCAACCACATTTGGTAGACACACTATCTACCTCTTTTTAGGAGGATCACCCATGAAGTAGTGGGCCTTATAATGTCAATTAAGTAATAATACAATACATTAAAACAAAGTGTTACTCATTATTTATTTAAGAATCATTATTTATTCCTAAAATGGAAGACCTTTTCTCTCATCGTGGTAGACGATTCAGGAAGAAAGCATCCTCTCTTTAATTTATTTCTTCTCTATTCTATTGGTACCCATAACAATCACTTTTAATTTATTTTGATTATAAATTAATAAATTAATAAAATATTTATTAACATCCCATGATGTATCCTTAACATATCATGACTTTCATGTATCCTTTCTTAACTTTAATGAATCTTATAAATGTCTAATCTTTCAATTGAATTGTTATTAATTAATTAAGAGAAGTTGTGTCATGTTAACTTAGAGTCATTTAACCATATAAATTTTCTCTATATATTTGTGTGAACATGTGCATTATTATTTTAGTTTTTCTATGTCTATTCCAGCTCGATCGCTCTCTAAATTAACACACATATCTACATGCGTTAAAACTTTGTAAGAAAAAATAATGATTTTATTCCTAGTGAAAATATTTGTTATTTGTAAATTTCAACTAATTACATATGCTTTAGGCTGGAGAGATTGTAACCTTGCTTAAAGGATAAGAAGGAATCTAGGTCATTTCAAAATAAAAATGATCTTAGTTTATAATTGGACGTAGTGCCCTACAAAGAGAAAAGTTTAAATATCTATCATCATTTTCAAAGTATCTCTCTTGATTCAAAAGTCACTTTGGTCAAGTAGAGGAACAACATTTTTTTTGTCTCAACTTTCTCCTTCATAAAAATATAGTTTTACTGTTCAAGTCTCACTACTTGTCCCTACTCTAGCTATAATTAATTTATTAATTTCCACCTCGTTCTAAGGGCATCTCTAACCCACCAACACTAAAATAGAGTTACTCTAACACTATTTACCTCTATTTTTAAGTAAACAGTGACACTAACACTATTCACGTCTCCCACCCATCGACACTATCTTTAACACTATTATACTTTTCATCATTATTTTATTCAATTTTATTTAAAATGAGATAAATAAAAATATATATCAAATAAGATAAAAAAATAAAAAATAAAAAAGAATAAAAAAATAAGTGAATAGTATTAACATTGATGAACAATACCACACTAAAATGGTGTGGCACCTCCAACGCCAACACTATTCACCAACCAAATAGCCAAAATAGCCTTGGTTGGAATTAGTCTAAGTCTTCACTGATCATTTTGGCAGGAAAAAGAATAAAGGGAAGTAAGATATTACATATATAATTAGTCTTAATTAATTTAATTTCCAACCTAACTCATAATCATTATTCCAAACAGAAATTAATATATTTAAATTTATTAGCAATATTTGATCCCAGACCATTTGGCCATCAATAATTAATCTAATCTCCAAATTTTAGTGTATGCTTATTATCTTGCTACTTCATGGACATACATTCAACCCTCAATATATCCTACCAAAAAAAATAAATAAATATATTTGTGTTGTGGAATATGGATGACCATGCATGTACATCAACATATTGTGTAGTCATGTAACTTGTATTTCTCACTTAATAGTACATCCACTTGTCTATGTATTGTCATGTAACTTGTAATCCTCTCCAATGTACACCAACTCTTCCATGTATTGTCTATGTTGCTTGTGATGTGTTGTATGACTTGTGGCGTATGTATAACTTGTACACGTTGTATAAGTACAATTATCATCATCACCAAATGACCTATATAAAGGGTGCCAACCCCATTGTAATTCACACACCAAGTTGAATGAAAACTTATAATTCCAACTATCTCATTTCTTCTCTTCTTCTTTGTAGTAGTAGTTTGTAGTAGTAGAAGTTCTTAGTCTTCTATTTTCCTTCTCTAGTTCTTAGCAAGTTCCAACTCAATTTACAACACGTTATCAGCACGAGTTTGCTCTAGCATTAAGGAGACAAAGCTAGGAAGGTATAACTTTTGTTACTTAAATAAGTTCAATTTATTTATATATTATCATGGTTGCTTCCTTTTATTACATGCATCACTTCTATATGCATACTTTATTCATATACTATACATTATAACGTCACCGATTGCGAAAGTATGCTCTCGTAGTTGCGTCTTGTACGATCTTCTACATCGAAATCAAAAGTCAATATGTGACATAACTAATTTTCTCTTAAAACTACAAACGATTAGTTATTGTTATATTCTTGATTTTATAATACAAATAATGCTATAAGTTTGAGTTGACAAATGGGGTAAGCCTTGTCCCCGTAAAGCTAAACATTGAAAGGGAGACGGTTATCCCGTTCGATGAGGGATGGTATTAAGTAGACTATGTCTCGCCACCCAACCTGGAGGTTGTCCTACCAACTCATACGAATGGTACATTTTGTTTATTAATGAATCAAGTTGTGAACATATATTTAATCATATGTTATGTTTTTACATAAAAAAGGGAAAACTATTTTATATTAAATTTATTTTCAAAATATCATTCAACCATAGCTGAATTTGTTGCCTTATTATATTACCGACAAGAATTACTTGTCATGACAATTAGATACTACAATTTGTGAATGAAACATATATGCAAAAATGTGTGTTATACACAATCATTCGCCAATTTCTCTTTAGAGATTTGAAAAGTGAATATTTCACTTTATATATATTTTCACCTTATGGAGTTATATATATACATACCAAAAGGGTAATGCTCCAAAAGCTCAAAATGAGCGGCTGAGTCTCATGCTACAAAATTTAATCAGTCAAATATTAATTATAATTCCACAATTTTAATTACCTCTATGTTGAGGCTATATGAAAATATGACTGATGAGACAATAAAAATAAGGTCACGTGGCCCGCCTCGACTTATTGCTGCAACAAATATCGAGTGCCCATGACAATCCAATAAATATTAAGGATTGATTTCTTGTCTCATGGTAGCTGAGTAAAATAATGAGATATTATAAATATAATATCGCTCCCGTCCAATTAGTTCAGCTTCAAATTAAAAAGCATATGTTGCATATAATGATCATGATCACAATAATAAATTTATGGACGTGGAAAATGTGAAAATATCAGGTAAAGGTCGTATTGACAATTCCACCAAAAATTGGAATAAAAGTGGTGCACCACTACAAAGGGCAAATAATTATTGACAATGAGCGCTCATAATTGTGACATTTTTTTGGTCATATATGAAAGGCTATTTTGCCTAAATATTGTCATATATATACCCAAATATTTTTTGTGATCTTTACCATGCCTTCAAAATTAAAGGCAAAATATTATGAAAATGGCTCGATAAAACAAGCACATCGACATGTGTTTAAATCGTGACCTAAATATGGGCGATGAGTTTATGTCTTGTGTAGCATGCTACATGCATGTACATTATAATATAAAAATGAGTATTTCTCGAATTCGAACTTAGCGGAGGCTAATGCTCAGGCAATATCTGAGACAACAATTTTATTGTTAATGTCTCGTTCAGAAGAAGTCTACTCAGAATAATAGAAAATTTATCTATATGAATATGATTTAATCTGAGTATAATATTCCCGGCTTTAACTTGTGGAATATATAAGACACATTAAAACGAATGTCGTCATAAATCAAATGACATTTATAATGTGGAAAGATCTATTTGATTATCCATAATCATCAATAATGCGAAAATATCGTAAATTACACGGACATCGTTTATCGAATCGGATTTTTTTATCACCGGAGATTATCTCAAGGCAAATCAATAGGAGACTTATATTGATTTAACTCTCCATCAATCATATTATAAGATGTCTTGGACCCCTAATAGGGAATTTATTTATAGCAAATTTTGCTAATTGTCACTTTGATGAAGCAATTTTCCCACCATTATGGGGAGATATAAGCCAATTCAAAAGGAATGGCGTGAAATTGCTTGAAACACATCAAATTGCATTAAATTTGTTGTATTATGATCCATGTATAAATTAATATGAACTCAAAGTTCAAAGGATCATTCAAAGCAACAAGTTATGAATCAATTACTTGATGCAAGTACTATACACAAAAGAGTGACAATCATATGCTTCAGCATTAAATGGTTCATATAGAAAACGATGTCCATGTGCAACAAAATGCACAAGATGTCTCACCCATGTGAACATGAGGGGGTGAATCAAAAGGAGTTATTGATTGGTGCATTGCACTCTTTTTCCCTTTGTTATGGTTTTATCCCATTGAGTTTTATTTGCAAAGGTTTTTAATGAGGCAATTCTAACAATATTAAAACTCTTTATCTAGATTGATTAGTGTATTGCACTCTTTTCCTTTCGCTATGGTTTTATCCCACTGGGGTTTCCTAGCGAGGTTTTTAATTAGGCAATCAACAATATTATACTACAAATCAAGATTGACGAGAACATTGTACTCTTTTTCCTATACTAGATTTTTTTCCCACAGGGTTTTTCTAGTACAAGTTTTAACGAGGCACAATCTCTAAGCAAGTGTCATCCAAGAGGGAGTGTTGTGGAATATGGATGACCATGCATGTACACCAACATATTGTGTAGTCATGTAACTTGTATTTCTCACTTAATAGTACCTCCACTTGTCTATGTATTGTCATGTAACTTGTAATCCTCTCCAATGTACATCAACTCTTCCATGTATTGTCTATGTTGCTTGTGATGTGTTGTATGATTTGTGGTGTATGTATAACTTGTACACATTGTATAAATACAATTATCATCATCACCAAATGACCTATATAAAGGGTGTCAACCCCATTGTAATTCACACACCAAGTTGAATGAAAACTTTTCATTCCAACTATCTCATTTCTTCTCTTCTCCTTTGTAGTAGTAGTTTGTAGTAGTAGAAGTTCTTAGTCTTCTATTTTCCTTCTCTAGTTCTTAGCAAGTTTCAACTCAATTTACAACAATTAGTTCATTGTATGGGACGTATGTAACAGCGTGAAATCAATAATAACTAAATCATATTTTCACAAATTGTTATATTATTTCATTATTACAGTCGCATTTTTTTAAAAATCAACTTTGAAGGTAATTATCATTGTATGCAAATTGTTATATTAGTTCATTGTACGGGACGTATGTAATTATCAGGATAATTGATTATGTATCTAGTCTTGTTTTATTGAAGGTACGAGTCGACTCATCATGATTAATAAAATTTTTATTTTACTTTAAAAAAAAAAATTACAATCAAACCAAAAGTATATTTTAGCCGACAACAAAGCAACTTCATCGAATGAAATGGTTCGTATGTTTATTGGGCAAGCCTTCCATTTGTTTTTGCCTCCACCTCTACAGGCCGATCAAGTTGGGCTTTTGATTTGAGTCCACCGAATACCTACACGTGGTGGAGTTGTAGCTGGTTGCCTCTCGAGGACACTTTCTTTTTTTTTTTTTTTTTTTTTAAGTTACTACTTACATTTATATCTTTGAAATTATTTTTTCGGAAGTAAAATAAAAAATTTGTAGTTAATTACCTTAATTAAAGTGCATTGATTCGGTAATCTTATTTGTTCATAAGAACATCTAACTATTTGTACAAATAGTAAGATATCAGGGCTACAATTAAACCTCTCCAAATCACAGCTAGTAGGGATAAACTTGCCACACTCAGTGATTCAAGCAGCTGCAACCAGCGTAGGATGCGGGACAGGGACATGGCCTCTCAAGTACCTGGGAATGCCGTTGGGAGGGTCTCCACTCGATAAAGAATTTTGGGCTCCTGTAACTCAGAAAATTTCAGTGGTTGCTTGTCAAAAGGAGGGAGACTCACGTTAATCCAATCTGTGCTAGATGCTGTACCAACCTTCCATATGTCTCTTTATAAAATGCCTGATAAGGTAGCAAATTCCTGTGGCAAAAATTTGGGGCGAATTCATCAATTCCCTTAGTTGCTATATAGCTCCTGAAAGTATCTTGTCTAATTTAGACACATTTTAGTATCACGGGTCAACCTAGCTAGTTCTGATGGCAGTATGGGGAGACACTGTATATTGTTCATGGAGATGGGATCAATCCGAACGATACATAGTGAAGTCTGCAGTGCAGGGCTACATGGGAAATATCAATGTCGGTAGCGAGTCAGTTTACAAGACGATATGGAAGAATCATGCCCCCATGAAATATAAATTTCTAAGTTGGATGGTGTGGATAGGTAAGGTGAATGTCACGGAAGTGATGCAACGAAGACGGCCGGATCTCACCATGAATCCATCACTGTGCCCATTATGTAATCGACAGGGGGATGTGCTCAGTCACGTCTTTTTATTATGTTATTACACGAAACAACTATGGCGGTCCCTTGCTATTGAATTATGAGTTAAATGGAATTGGCCAGCGAGCATCGAGGAATTTCTAGAATACCACGGAGACGGGTGGATGTCTACCAAACGGCAAAGATTATGGGCAACGGGGTCGATGGCGATTGTGTGGTGGATTTGGGCTGAAAGGAACCGGCGGAGAATCTTTGAAAATAAGTAAAGAACTTGGGAAGAGACATGGGACAATGTACATAGGGCTGTGGCTACCTCGTTAGTCAATACGAAGGAATTCAAGAACATACGTTGAACAACGCTCAATGGAGATTGGAAAAGCGTACTCCACGGCGAAGGAGGGGAATCGAAAATTGGTGTTAGATAGAAGATAAAGCCATAGATTAGACAAGCGTGCGGGGAAGATGAGGGTTGATAGAGGGCAAATGTAGTCAGGATTGGAATGTAATTTTTTCTTCACACTTTTGTAAATCCCTGTCGAGTGATCGTAGGGTCAACGTAGTTGAGTCGACGAGATCTCGACACCACATTGGATGGTGGAAACACTATTGCCATCGTGCAATGAGGGGGATTGAGGTATACGAAGGACGACGAGTTTTTCCTACTACACTAAAAACATATCGTTTCTCGCCATGTACATACCCCGATTTTGGCTATAGTAAAATAAAATCTCGTTTTTATCAAAAAACAAATTGTACAAATATTTAAAACACATAACAATACACAAACACTGTTATAATCATGAGAAACAATTATTATTATTTTTTGTCTCTTCCCAGCAATATACTTCATCTACTGCAAGTCATTGATTACATGAGTCGAGATCGCCCTTGGGCCCTGTTTGGTCCAAGCTTATTCTCTTGATTGATTATCGCTGATGTGACACTTAATACGCAACTTTTGCACCGTTTGGTTGCATTTTATATTTTTTGCAATTGGTTGACGTGGCGCAGATGTGACAACCAAAAACTATTTAAAACTACCATCATAAATGTGATTCTCAAAAGCATCCCCTATATGTTTTTTTCTTTTTATATCCACTTATCCACGTCGTTAAAGCATAAGCTAAAAGCAAAAGTTAAACCAAACAAGGCATTGGTATAAGGTCCCTCCATATTTCGCAAACAAACTTTTCGTAGTAGTTGCCAAAGCATCTTTGACGAGACGGTAGAGAGCATCAATTGCTAAACGACAAGGTTTGGGAAGGTTATGCGCGACTCCGCTTAAGTCCACGACATCAAGTGCCAGCTGCCACTCATTTGCAAGAGATAAACCCTATCGAATCGCCAGACACTCAGCCGACTGCGGAGATAAACCACCTTCGATCCTTCTGGCGAAAATACCGCCGACCGCTTCTGTATTCAGCTTCATATAAGCCCATATAAAACTCTAAAGTCAATATGCTATCATAAAAGCCCGTACTAAAGGTGCTATGTATGTTATCATAAAAGCCCATATTAAAGGCACCCTGCATGTTATCACTATGGGCAATTTAGTGGGCCTCCATAGTGTTTATAATGTGCTTAATAAAGACACGACAGTTGCTAATTTTTTGATAGGATATAGCTTTTGTTTTCAAAAATGTTGTACTACATGGACATTTATTAGAACATTAAATGTACACAAGGTTCTTTTGGATTGTTAGATGTATCTCGAACACGAGTCGTACCTGATTCTAGACCATCGATCAGAGAACTCTAAGGCTTAATTTAGTGTGTTAATTTGGTACCAACGACGATATCTTTTTTTTTTTTTTTTTTTTTTTTTTTAATAGGAAAGAAACAACTTTTACCCTCACCAAAGTTTGAACTCGTGACCTTTTACTTTTAAATTTAATACCAAACCATTGGACTACCCAATTGATTGTACTAATGACGATATCAAACGAGCATTAACAACCAATTTGATGGATCAATAGTTTGGTAAAGTTAGGTATAAGAGGTCACGAGTTCGAATCTTAATGAGAGCAGGTTGTTTATTTCTTTTAAAAAATATCAAAATAAGTTCTTTTATTGAGAAAATGAAGTTAAATTGTTTTTTTTTATAGGAACGAGACTTTATTCAATACGACCAAAATGAAGTTAAATTGTGGACATAGTGAATTTACTATATAACACAGCTCTAGAATGTTCACAAAAGAAGCGCTTTACGTGATTTAAAGAAAGAAAAATGATTTTTTGACATTCTTTTGTTACATATATTTGCTAAACAATGATGTAGATTCCCTTAAAATTTATAAGGTTCACACATCTCAATCAAATCTACATCATTGTGTAGCAAATGTTCGTTTTCTAAAATATTAAATTATCATCTTCTTTAAAGAAACACTCCATGATAAGTAGGAAGAGCTTCATGAGAATTAATCGATTTTATATTAAAAGCAGATTAATTTATCTGAGGCACCTTTAAAATTATATTTTAATCCACACATTTTCAACAATTCGAATGTCATGACCTCCGCAAAGTACAGATGTAAAATAAATCCAAATATTTGGGCCATATATATCGATCGATCCATGACATTATGGGAATGTCATGACGTTGAAGATGTGTCGTGCTTGAACAATTGACACCAAGTAAAGGGAAGAAGCACTGTCACCAAATCTGGGTGCGACTTCGTCACACACATGGCCCACGCGTCCTTAACTCTGATTTGTGTGCGTCTCCAATACATAGATTCTACGTCACTTCATGTCTGTGCAACGCCTAAGCAACACGGTCTTCACAATAAGTACTTAAAAACAAACAATAAGTTCTTAGTTGGACTTGATTAAGATCTCCATTTGTTCCATCAAAAACCCCAAACCAATTAACTGGACTAATATATACATGTCGCCTTCCAGTTAATATATTATTAATTAGCTAACATTCATTTTTTCTTTTCTTTTTCTACAAGTAATTAAGCATTAGATGAGAATTATAATGTTCCATATTTCAAATTAGTAACGTCAATGTAACTTTTTCTTGAACATGTTAATTACATTGGACGCTCCAAATTCTTAAACTATTGAAGCTCTTAAAACTCAAATTTACTAATTGAGCATATATAACTCTAAATATTTTAATGTCACTTCTACCTACTTAATCTTGTACTATCGTGCAAAAAAAAAAAAAATCTTCATTTTACGAGAGGTAAAAATTGAACCCTAAAACAGCCGAAATAATTGTGAGATTAGTACTCATAGAAAGTATTGACCTCGATCGAATGTAATAAGAAAAGCAATAAGATGATTCGAGATTTGAATTCAAATGATTGTATTTCATTCCTTTACACTACATGTGTAAATATACAAATTAGCTATAGCAGTAACAACGGCTATAATAGATTTAGCCACTAATTGAGGTATAGAAAAGGTAAGAAAATTAATACATACAATCTATAGAGGAAAGAGATCATGTATCCAAATATGTACATCTAATACTCTCTCTCAAGCTGGAACATGTAAATTTAATATGCCTAGCTTGTGATGCAATTTATGGAACTGATCTTTGCCCAATGATTTGGTGAAGATGTCAACTACTTGATCATGTGAGTAAATGGGAAGAAGTTGGAGTAGTCCTTGTTGAAGCTTCTCGCGGATTACATGACAGTCTATCTCAATATGTTTTGTACGGTCGTGGAAGACAGGATTGGGAACAATACGACGGGCATCTTGGTTGTCACAATAAAGAATAACTTTAGTAGAAAAGGAAATACCAAGATCTTGAAATAAGGTGGAAAGCCACACAATTTCACAAGTTGTCATAGTCATCAAGCGGTATTCATCTTCGACAGAGGAATAAGATATTGTGGATTACTTTTTACTTTTCCATGAAATTGGACTTGAGCCAAGAAAAATGCAAAATCCTGTAGTTGAACGTCTTGTCATTGGACAACTTGCCCAATTTGAATAACTATATGCTGTGAGTTGTAATGAACTCCTAGATGATAATAGAATACCTTGACCAGGAGTTTTCTTTAAATAAAGCAATAAGCGGTTGGCAGCATCAAGGTGTGGCTTCCGAGGTTGATTCATAAATTGACTTAGGATGTTAATAGTGAAGATGTCTGGTCTTGTAATTGTGAGATAGATGAGTCGACCAACTAATCGACGGTAGATGGAAGGATCTAACAATAGTTCGCCATTGTCAGTATCAAGTTTAAGATGTTGTTCCATAGGGGTATCTACAGTGCGAGCACCAGTGAGCCCATAATCATGGAGCAAATCAAGCACATATATCCGTTGACTTAAATAAATGCCTTCTAATGAGCGAGCAACTTCAATGCCAAGAAAATATTTGAGTGAACCTAAATCTTTAATGCGAAATTGACTGAAAATGAATCTTTTGACTTCAAGAATAGCATCAAAATTATTTCATGTAAGCACAATGTCATCGATATAAATTAAATTGAAAAGACAGGAAGAACCATTGTGCAATGTAAAAATATAGTGATCGCATGAGATAAAATAAATCCAATAGATAATAAAGCATTAAAGAATTTCATAAACCAGTTGCGAGAAGCCTGTTTCAATCCATATAGGAATTTATTTAATTTACGAACAAGATTTTTCTCTCCCTTACGAGGATGACCGGGTGGCATATAGACAGCTTCATCTAAATCACCATGTAAAAATGCATTTTGAATATCAAATTGATGCAATGACCAATTCTTTATCGCTACTACAACTAATAAGGTTCTCACTGTTACTAATTTCACAACGGGTGCAAACATTTCATGGTAATCAATACCTTCGGTTTGGGTGTATCCCTTTGTCACTAGATGTGCCTTATGGCGTTCAATGCTACTATCAGCATGACGCTTAATTTTATAAACTCACTTACAACCAATTGGTTTATGATGATTTGGTAAAGAGACAATAGACCAAGTGTTGGTAGCTTCTAATGCATTAAGCTTAACTTGCATTGCTTGTTGCCACTCAGGAATATGTTTAACCTGAGAAAAACTAGTAGGTTCAACAAGAGAAGACAAAGAAATAAGAAAATAATAAAGCGCATGAGAGAACTTATCAAAGGATAAAAAACTTTGCATAGGAAAAGTTGTACCAGTTGACGATGAAGGTATTTGAACATTATAACAGTGGTAATCCTTCAATTTTACTGATGGTTGTGAGACTTGTGCTGTTTCGTCTTAAAGGAGGATCAACTTGAACTAATTAAATCTAAAATTAGATTCATTATCTAAATTAGGTTCATTATTATTACAAGGAATAATGGGGGTGGCAATAGGGCTATAAGGTGATCTAATAGGAGAAATGCTTCATGAAATAACTCTTCATCTATCATAGATGCTTCGTGATCATTGACTATTGATAAAGGCATATTATTTTTGGAAGGAGAAGTGTGTGAATTTAAAGATTTACAAGGAAATATCTTTTCATGAAAAATGACATCACGACTAACATAAATCTTTTGAGTTTGAATATCAAAATTTTGTAGCCTTTTTGAGCAAAAAGGTATCCAATAAAAATTTCAGGAAGGGCACGTTGATCAGATTTATTTTGGATACGAGTGTTGCGACCAAATCATAAGCAACCAAAAATACGCAAATGTGCATATGTAGGCAATTTATTAAGCGTAACTCATAAGGAGTCTTTCCATTAATTATTTTAGATGGCGTCCTATTAATCAAATAAGTTGCAGCAAGGACACATTCACCCCAAAACTTTGCAAGTAAATTTGCTTGAAATCGAAGTACACGTGCGACATTAAGTAAGTGACGGTGCTTGCGCTCAACTATGCCATTTTGTTGAGGCGTGTAGGCACAACTATGCTAATTAATAACACTAAGTGAGGCGAAAAAACCATTAGTCATTTTATTAAAAAACTCTAAATCGTTATCACTACGTATTTGCTCAATAGAAACGTGAAATTGATTTTTAACCAAAGCAAAAAAAATTTGTAGATGAAAAAAAGCTTGAGACTTTTGTTGCATCAAATATAACCATGTAGTACTAGAAAAATCATCTACGATAGTTAAAAAATACACTACAAGAACATGGTAGAATAACATCAAAAAATTGTGACAGAAAGAATCTTTTGCTAAACAGCAACAAATCAGCAACAATTGTGCATCAGACGGTCCGTTTGACTCGTTGACCCAAAAGCAACAATTCAGTGTCAGATTTGTGACAAAACATTGTGACAGATTGTATGTTGTCACAGATATGTCGCTGATTTCTCCCGCCATAGAGATACGAGTAAATGAGGCTGTGACAGATCTGCTACAGATCAGCGACAGACATGATTATGTCGCTGATCTGTAGACAAAGTATATTGATATGCTACAAATCAGCGACATATTACAGCGACAGACATAATCTGTCGCTGATCTGTCGCAAAAAGAAAAATAATTAAAAACCAAAACCCATCATCCTCGTCCATTCTCTGCGCAAACCACCCCCGCCAAACCCCCTTCACCGCCCCTCGCATCATCGTCGCCAGCACTATCGCCACCACCGTCGCCGTAGTCGGCCACTCTCATCATCGTCGTCCTCCGCGACTCCGCCGCCTCTCTCATTCCTCTGCATCGCCCGCTGCTCGCACGCCGATGCCATCGGCCGACGTCGCTCCGCCGCTGCTCTCCTCCTCCGCGACTCCGCCGCGGGTCTCCTCATCCGTGACTCGGCCGCTGGTCTCCTCATCCGCGACTCCGCCGCCTCTCCTCATTCGCGACTTCGCCGGTGCTCGCCTCATCCGCGACTCCGCCACCTCTCTCCTTCCCCTTCATACACCGCTCGCACACCGCACCGCCGTCGGCCCGAGCTTCACCCCGGTGGACTAGCACGAAGGCATAGCAGACTCGTGGAGTGCCTGGCAACTAGGAAGTTGATGTGCTGGACCTTCGAATCACAGTCCCAGCCTCGCTTAATCCCGATTCCAGTACATCCTCGCCGGAGCACTCGTGGTTTGCGCATTTTCTTATACTTCTAATTTGGAATATGTTGAATCATCGTGTTCTTTTTCTTTTACTACTATAATTAGGAAATCTAAGTTTTGCCTTTAATATTTCAACGAAATCGTACATAGGTTATGCTTCCAGCCACTACAAGAATATGGTGGAATACTATCTCGTACCTATGTTATGCTTCCATCCACTACAAGAATATGGTGGAATAGTAGCGACAACCTGCTAAACAATAACAAATCAACAACTCAACAATCTGTTGCTAAACAACAACAAATCAACAACTCAACCATCTGTTGCAAAACAACAAAAAATCAACAACTCAACAATTTGTTGCTAAACAACAACAAATCAACAACCTAAGTTTATGGTCATATGTTAATGTGGTTATTTTGGTTACAAATATTGTCAGAGTCAAATATAACCCCCAACTTAAAATTAGTATTTTCATGTTTGATTTTATGATTATAGAAGATGCAAATCATGAATCGAATCAAAACAGCCTCGAAAAACTCAATTAGAACAAATTAAGTTTGCATTTAGGTAGTTTCAATTTTCACTTAGCTTGTCATATTGCAATTAGCAATTACTATTGTTAAATCTAGTTCATAGTATGTTCATTGATTAATAATACAGTAAATTAATAAATCTATTGTCTAAATTATTGTTTGGCTGTGCATTTCCAACGAAAAATGATATCTTATTGAGTTATAACTAATATATTCTTATATTGTTTATTAATTGTGATTGTCATTTAGTTGGTACGTAGCTATATTTGAAATCTCAAGACTGTATATATATTAGGAATTGATGAATATTTGGATTTATTTTTAAAATAAAGAAAAGTATATTAATTTATATACTTCATTAGTAAGAATTGATAAGAAATGTCGAGACTATATGGACTTTTTGAAAAAAAAAACTTGGGCAATTCATGGTGAGGAAAAAAAGTACATAATTGTTGTATATAACATGTTTGGAGAGGAAGCACACCTGAAGAAGCGGTAACATATGTCCCTTTGCACATTTAAATTCCATGTCAAATTTGGCAAATATGTTCTTTGATACAGTTAGAAAGTTGGAAAAGAGATTAAAAATGCATACATTGTAATATTGTCTAAGAAACCTGCAAAAGTCAGACCTAGACCTTACTACAACACAACCATGATGATAATGCACCCCAAAATTTTACAACATGTAGTCATAACCATGACATTATGCAAGGAGGAGACTAGAAAGGTCGTCGGCTAAGATAGGCAATGGCTAGTGAGTGAGTGAGTGAGTGGTACAAATTTAATGTGTTGCATTCAAGAAGATATTCAATCATTATTGCGCGACGATTTTATTATTTAGACACTATATTCGTTAACGGTTGAAGATACTTTCTTGTTCACCTTAAATGAAAGATGATTTTTACTTATTATCTCTTTGTTGCTTTTCCTTGTGATATTGTTTCAATTTTGAGGAATCTTTGCATCATTTCTTTTTTAAATTGGTTGCTTATTCTCATGTGACTATATATCACCTTTGAAGTGATTTACTACACTGTCGTATATATAAAGAGACAAACGGGAATTATAGATTAATAAATGCATACAATGTTTAACTTAATGTTTGGTTGTGCATTTCAACGAAAAATGATGTCTTATTGAGTTATTACTCATTCTTATATTGTTTATTAATTGTGATTGTCATTTACTTGATACTTACTAGGTACGTAGCGGCAGGGATCGAAGATGAGTTTAGTCTTCAAGAGTTGATATTTGAAAGAAGGATGAAAATGAGAATATGTTCCACAATCCCAACGAGATATATATTGGCTTAGGTGGAAGGTCAGTAACTTCACATCAACCATCAAAGTGAATTTATTTAAACTAGTTTCTGATTATAGAAATGAGAATGTGTCCATTACTTGTTCATTTGTAGGTGTTTTTCACTTGGGACTTGCAAATGTCATTTGCGATATATGATGCGTGGTGTCGGAAGGCAGCCATCCGACACACGTGCAATATATATTTAATCGCGAAGAAGACAATAACACCTATTTACTTGACATATGAGGTGTTTGAGCATTACAAAAGAAAACGAGCAACATATGAAGCATTCAAGAAGAAGTCCGAGCAGATGTGCACGAATAGAAAGTCCGAGGTGGGAGGGCCGGGCACTGGTATTTCGTTGCATAGCGCTGGAAGTATATTCGCGAGACAGCATGGTGATACGTTGGTACATATACATACATAAATAGTTTCGTATGTAGATGAGCAGAAATAAAAACTACTAATCCTGGAACTCGCTTGTAGGAGAAGAAGCTTAAATGTCGTCCCACACGCAAGGAGATGTTTCGACACCTCCACAACCATGGCCATGACGGCCAGACTTTCGTCGATCAGAGATCCGCGAAGATTGATGTAAGTAATATGAATTGCATATAAATAGTTTTCGAGACAACACATGTAGCGCATCAATTTAAAAGAAAAAACAGTAGAGTTAACTATTAGTTTATTAATTTAATGCAGGCTGAACTCACTCGGAGATTGGAGGAGATGTCCACCCAGTCCCCCGACACATCGATTGACGATGATGCCGTTTATCTTGAGGTGGTGCCAGAAGTCAAGGGACGTGTCTACGGATTAGGGTCACAAGGTTATCATTGCAGCATATCTTCAGGGGAAGCAAGCTCATCTCGAGGACCAGCGTATGGACCTCATGAGTTGGAAGAGCTCCATCGGGACCACCAGAGGTTGCAAGAAACATTGTTGAAGGAGCGAATGGAACGACAATAACAAATGCAGAGGGACAAGATGGAACGCCAAGAAGAAAATCGAGAGATGCAGGACCGTTTAGCACGTATGGAGGCATTGTTGATGCAACACCTTGGTATTAGGCCCCACGTGCCTCCGACACTGCGACCTCCACTATTACCAGTTACAGAGCGTTCTGGTCCTCAGAGTGACGACCAGCCTGGACATTTAACGATCGACATAGCACCTTCTCAGTCTGCGCACCTGGATGACCACCAGCCTAGACATTGGACCGGTCCACATAGAGAGATGCCTGAGGATAAACATCATCTTTTAGATGATCATGATGAGTTTATGTCGCAACTTATGCCGCCTCCGCGACCACCGCCACGACAATAGTGATTGGATGTTCTATCTTTTTTTATGGTGAGTTTTTAATTACGAGTTAATGTATATCTTCACATTTTTTTCCTTTAATGTAGTCGATGTGATTCTTCATTTGCAGGTATGTGCAGCGGTGGCATTTGATATTGGTGTTGCTTACAGAGAAGGAGTTGACAAGGCTTCTTTGTTTTTGATGGGTAAGATATAATTACTTTACAACTCCCATGTTGAATTTTATGTTTATTTTTTTGCATCTAATGTTTTGGAGAATGGGGGTTGATTGAGAGAGTATTTTGGTTTTACAGAGACCAAGTGATTGTATTAAATAATAATGCCACTATATGCTTTTTCATGCAAAATTCTTTATAGGTAGTTTTTGTTAGAGTTAACATTTGTTGGTGTCATAAGTTTTTACTAGCTAGTTTAACTTATGAATCTAATCAAGAAACCTTAACTAAGACTTCATTACAAAAAGTGGAGACATTTCTTGAAATAGTACTATATTTTGTGAATAAGTGGTGTTAATCTCATTTTTTGTAGACATTGTTTATCAAATTTTGATAATATACATACATCTTTCCAATTTTTGTAATATTAGTAGCTTTTAATTTGTTTTTGCAGATTTTACTGCAGATTTCTTTTACTATTTACTGTTTATAATTTTATTTGAAAAAATTACCATTGGACAATTAGCGACAGCTCGGCGCTGTCGCTAATTTGTCACAAAGCGTTTTTGCTGATTGGGCACCAGATCAATGACATGAAGAATAATGAGTTGCGACACATAGCTTATTGCATAACGTTTGTCATTAACAACAACAAAGTTGCGACATATAACGCGTCTTTGTTGACTAGGCAAATCAGCGACAGACACCGTCTGTCGCTAAATAGCAACAGATTTGCAACAGACACGTCTGTGCTAACTGGACATCGATCGGCAATAGACATTTGTCACAAATATGTCGCTGAACAACAATAGAATACCTAATATGTCGCTGAGTTGCACCAGCAACAAAGATTTTAGCAACAACTACTATATGTCGTTGATTTGTTGCAGAGTGGTTTAGCAACAAAACCGTTCCAATTCAGCATCATATTAGTTTGTTGTTGATTTGGTTTTTTCTTGTAGTGATAGCGTGCACCCGTAAGAGAAGGGTCATTATATGGCCCCCAAACATCAATGTGAATTAAATCAAAACAAGCAACATATTTATTAGTACTAAAATTAAAAGGTAAATGAGATTGCATAGCGAGAGGGCATATTGTGCATGAGCATTTATTTAAAAAAGAGATTTTTTGGTCTAAAGCAGAAAATGAAATGCTAGAACTCGGATGTCCAAGACGCCAATGCCATAAATCCATGACATTGTTTATCCACTCCAATCACTTTCTTCGATAGTAGGTCTTGAAATATACAGTAGTTAGGAAAAGAATGGACATAACAATTTAAATATTTTGTAATCTTACTAATGGAAACCAAATTAAACTTAAAAGAATGAACATATAAAACATTGTGAAGTATTATGTTCCTGTGATTCTAAGTTCACCTATATGTGATATAGTGACATGATTGCCATTTGGTAATTTAATGGGTGGGCCTTCATGGGGTTTTACTAGGGGCGGGCAAACCGTGCACCATCAAACCGCGACCAAACCGAGGATTCGCGGTTTGGCCGATTTGCAAACCACCACCAAATCGCGAACCATCAAAACCGCACCCAAACCACCCGTGGTTTGCGCAGTTTGGTCGGTTTGGTTTCGCGATTTTGGCGTGACCGGTACGAGGCGGCGGTGGAGGCGGGACCGGTGGGAGGAGGCAGTTCGAGGCGGCGATGGACGCAGCAGTGGAGACGGCTGTGGACGAAGCAGTGGTTCGCGCGGTGGGAGGCATCGGCGATTGACATGAGGCGACGACGATAGCGGTGGTCGGAGCCAACCGGGAAGGGCGATGGGTTGGGCGTCGGCGGTAAGACGTGGAGGAGTAAGGAGGAGGAACGGCCAAATCTTCCTCTCAACAGTGCTTCTCAAGAGTTTTCTTTTTTTTATTAAGTTTTAGGGTTTTGAGTTGTAAATGTTGGGTATTTACTAAAATACCATCGGTTTGGTGAAACCGCGGTTTTTTTAAAATGAAAACCGCGACCAAACCGCGATTATGCGGTTTTTAAGTTTTTTAAACCACCCCCAAACCGCGAGTTCTAAAAACCATACCAACCATGCGGTTTACACGTTTGGGCGATTTTTCGGAAACCGCTGCCCACCCCTATGTTTTACAGTATTCTAAGAAATTAAATCAAATATCATATGGTCTATGCACCCGTGTCTATAGCCCAACTAGTAGTAAGATGAACAGAAAAGTTGGCAGCCATACCTGCAAAATTGACCAAAGGGTTAGAAGTATTTGGTTGGATTAAAGCAAGGAGTTGTTGAACCTGATCTTGAGTGAAAGGTAAAGCCATTGATGTATTGACAAGTGCAGGTAGGATAGTTGTTGTAAGTAGAAAGCTCGTCCCATAATCCTTTAAGGACAGTGTAGTACATACGCAGCGATGGAGTCATTCCTTTGCACATGATTGGCGAGCCATTTTCATATAGATGAAACTGGTGGCTATTTCTTCGTCGACTGAATTGAGTAGCCATGATAACACCACGGTGTTGCAGCGATTCCAACACGAAAGAAGACGGGCGCTTTCAACTGGTTTGTTAATATTGCCATTAACGAATCTAAGTTTATTCTTTGCTTCCAATGCCATAGAAAAAACTCGGCTCCATGTAGAATAATTCTCACCATTTAATTTTTGAGTGACTAGTGAGATTCCTAGATTATTCGAATGATGCAAGTAATATGGAGATGAAAAATCTGGTTCTGAGCTCGTAGACGACATGGTGGTGGGATTAGGTTCTGAGCTGGTAGACACGGTGGTGGGGTTGGAGTCATCAACCTCCATTGATGAATGTAGAAGTTATTGCTCTGATACCATAATAAGAAAAGCAATAAGATGATTCGAGATTTGAATTCAAATGATTGTATTTCATTCCTTTACACTACATGTATAAATATACAAATTAGCTATAGCAGTAACAACACCTATAATGGCATGTTTGGTTCGTGGGATTAGCCCGGATTAGCCACACTGGACTAGTTAATCCGCTGTTTGCTTGGAGGATTCACTAGGCCAGCAGATTAGTTAAGAGGCATGGTAGTGGATTAAACAATACCACCATTTTTGGTGGGATTAGCTAATCCATTGTAACTGAAAGAGGAGATTACCACTTTACCCCTCACATTAACCAAATCACAACTCTCCAAAACTCTCGACCTCCCTCTCTGTTTTGCTCTTCTTCTTCCTTCTCGCGACCTGGTTTTTTTTTTTTTGTTCTTCTCTTCGTTCTCTTCGTCAATCGAACCCTCATCTGTGTGTCTTCAATACACTCGAATCACTCATCTCTCTCTCTCTCTCTCTCTCTCTCTCTCTCTCTCTCTCTCTCTCTCTCTCTCTCCTGTATTTCTCTCGCATTCGAACGTTAGAGAGAAACAGAGAAATCGAAACGAAAGAGTTGCATAGATCGATCGATATCGAGAAATCCGAATCAGAAAGATGGTGACGAGCATAGGAATGATGGATGCGGCATACTTTATGGGAAGAACAGAGATCTTGGCCTGGATCAACTCCACTCTTCATCTCAATCTGTCCAAAGTCGAAGAGGTTCGCTTCTTTGTTTTCTTGTAAAAGAAGGAACTTGGAGGGTTTTCTGGTTTGTTTTTGGTTTTGGGGTTTTGGGGTTTCTTGAAATATAATATGGTGATTTGTGTGATGAACTTGAAGGGGGGGTTTGAATTTTTGTGGAATTTTCATTGTTTTGGGCAGGCGGCGTCGGGCGATTCACAACGAAGGGGATGAAGATGTGAAAATGAGGTCAAATTTATGTAAGGGTATTTTGGTAAATGTACATGTACAACCTCACTTAATCCCAACATTAAAACTACCAACCAAACAAGATACACAAATGGAACTAAACTATCTAAACACATGTGTTAGTTCCATCACTAATTAATCCCATGTGTTAGGATTCACTAAAATGTGAACCAAACAGGCCATAATAGATTTAGCCACTAATTGAGGTATAGAAAAGGTAAGAAAATTAATACATGAGGAAAGAGATCATGTATCCAAATATACACATCTAATAGAATGATTGATTAAATGATACTTTTATTTTTATGACAAATAATAATCGAGTTGCATCAGCCCCTCCCGATTAAGGCCAACTAATTCTATAAAGGTTAGCTAGGAAGGCGCCCCTCATGCCTAACTCGATCAGAGGTCGAAAGAAAATGATGTGGTTGCTAAAAATTAAACTCATCACCTCAGCTTTAATTAGAGGTGGGCAAACCGTGATTTGGTGGTGAAAACCATCAAACCGCCATCAAATCGAGGGTTCACGGTTTGGCCATTTTACAAACCACCATCAAACCGCGAACTCTCAAAATCGCAACCAAACCGATCGCGATTTAGTCGATTTTGTTTTGCGATTTTTCTGCTACACATTTTCAACCAAAAAATAAAATAAAATCACACATTCCGCCCCATCAACAAAACATACGTCAAGTAATGAAAGCTTGCCACGCGTGTGCATGAAATCAAAGAAAAACTTACAAAAGGCCCTTCTTAACTGCCAAAACGATCATTTGACCAACCGACTCAACAAAACCCAAAACACACTTCATCATTGACTCATTCTTAAAAGATTTTTATTTTGTTTTCCATAATCTCTTCTCTATAGATCCAAGAAATCAAAAGCTAGTTCACACACTAGTGACCATAGAAGCTGTTGCTTACATTGAAGGGTTTGGTTTAAACAACGTTCGGTCAATGCTTTAACTTACGTCGCTGACCTTCTTAGTTCAAGCCTTCAAGTAGGAGTACGTCAATAACTGTAACACAATCCTGTACGTCGCTTCTTTGAGTGCCACGTGTGATGAAATCTCTCTCGTCCATACATTTGCCTCGATCGTACGGCGTGGGACCCACAAGGGGTGTACCCTGAATGGGGACATCGTTCACGCGGTTACCTGTTTAATTAACTGTCACTTACGTGGCAGTGTGTGATTGAAGGAGAGAGAAATATATTTGGATAATATCGTTACGTCACTGTCCACGCGTCTCTTTCTGGTGCCACTTTGCGTTCGTAGGTTCGTCCAGTTGTACCTCGGCGCAGCTTCTTCGATGGTTCTCTCTTGCTCCCGATTATTGCGTTTAATTCCTCGCCGATCATTTGGAGAATGCATAGTTGGCCTGCTTATCAAGACCGCAGCCAACAGTGATCTATTCTTGGGTTTGACCGCTTCTACTGTTATAAGTCAACTGTATGTATCAGTTAGTCCAAATTGACATTCTAAGTAGAGCTCTTACAGATATAATAAGTTAACTTTTACTATTGAAGTTTTCGTAAGAGAATATATAACATAGAGCTACCATAGAGTAACTGGTAATAGTAGTGACTTTCTAATTAAGATCGCAATACGCAGGGATAGACACAAACTCAAAGATCGAGGAGGTAGAGCAACTTTCATTTATATTTAGTCGAAGATTGACTACACTGCTAGTATATATACACAACACATAATACGAGTCATTTTTTATTTAATTAATGCTTAATATAATCTGACCTATGTACTTTGATTTAAATTTAAAATTAGAATTCCTGTTTTTATGGTCATGATGAGTTTTAATTAATTAAGAGCATCTCTAATCAAGAGCATCTCTATGGGGTCCACCCCTGTATATATGGGCTATAATTAAGAGCATCTGTAATGGTAATGTGGATTTAGTGCATGAAATATTGGTGTCAAATCATGGATGTGGAGAGGATGTTTATATATCTTATGTGGCGCTAGATAGACATTCAAATTCCAAAATGATCTCCAATGGTAATGTAAATTTATACCATGAATCGTGACTTTTCTTTTGTTTTCATATTGGATAATGCCATTTTTTTGTCTTTTTGTTTTTTCTTTGAAGACTATCATGTCTTTTTCTTTACTCCTCTTACTAAAAGCGATGGCTTGGCAGCGGAGAGGATGTCTACCACAATGTCTAAAAGTAGACATTGAGGTAGACACCCTCCATTTAGATTATCTGCCACATCACTTAGACATTATCAATCTATAGTCTCATCGTAGAGCATTTTTGTGTCCTAGGTGGATCCATTAAAGATGTTCTAAATTAAAAATGAAGCCTCTCAAATTAATTTCTTCGTATGTTATAGTTTTTAAAATGAAACTTTTGATTTGAGACGATGAACGTCAATTACTTAATCCGACCACTTTAAATATTGATGTCGATTTAAGTTAAATAAAGCCTTGTTCGACTTATATATTGCTTTTAAGCTTAGAATTGCGATCTATTTAACGAACTCGATTAGATTTTCATTTGACTTTTGAGAGTGTCCTATATAACCCCAGGTCACTCCAATTCGATTAACCCCCATTCTCATACGTAAGGATGCAGGAAGAGCGGGTTTGGGGTAGGGAATGCAATCTCCATCCCCATCCCCACTTATGGCTGGGTGAGAATTCCTCGCTTGAAATTCCCCATCGGAGAATTTTCGACCCCCATTTCCCACCCAACGGGGATCTCCACCCCCATGGGAATTCCCCATCCCGATCACTTTTTTACACAATATCTAAAAAAAAGAAAGATCAAATACATTATAGATCCGAAATTAAAATCATAAAAAGTTTTTTCCTCACAATTATAGGTCGATTTTCAAACTTTATGTGAAACAGTCACCATAAAAAAAAGGGAAATATAAGATTGAATGATTTTGATGCAATTCCTACATGAAATATTCAGGATCCTTGTGGGGATTCCCCATGATGGGGAGGGATTATATCACCTCCGCCCCGCCTCCAGTGGTGGGGATGAAATTGCCCCGCCCCGACCCCGTGGAAGCTAGTCGGCGAGGAATCCCCGCCCCACCTGCATCCCTACTCACACGAGCTATAATCATATACTCCAACTCCACAACAACCAATAAACCCCCCCCCCCCCCCCCCCCCCCCCCCCAAAACATAATTAATATATAGTGTAAATCTTAAAATTACGTTCTCAGTCCCATTAAAATAAAATAAAATATGTTTTCTTTTTTTATTTTATTGGGATAATATGCAGCAGCAGCAGCAACAATAAAATCTTAATCCCAAATTAGTTAGGATCCTTTCTTCCATTCCACTCCTTTACGATAAGATGCCCAGATATTTCCTTTTCAAGTAAATAAACAATGCGGAGGGTGCAGAAAGGCAGAGTTTGTAAAGCAGATAATGCGCGAGGAATTGGTCTCTGAAAGGCAGTAGACGGTCAAAACTCAAAAGGCATGTCCCCACAAGGAAGTTAGTAAGGCGAAGTCACTTTCCATCCTTCAATCAACACGAAAAGGTCTTTTTGCCTTCACGTCCCACTCAAGACGTCACTCTCTTTTTCTTACAACGTGTCCCAATATAGATAGCCAACTGGTGCCACTTCACTCCCCCCATTTTTTCCAGCCTGTCTCCTCAACGCATTCCGTGTTCGCGTCCTAACCGTATCCACGCCCGCCATGCCCATATATATATATATACATAGACACATATATTCCCCACTCAAACCGCCAACAATTCAAAACTTCAAACTTCACAACCTTAACAACAACAACAACTACTACTACTGCTACTGCTACTTCAACTCGAAACACTAGCTTAATTGGATTCATCGATGGATGCGAGCACGAGTAGTAACGATGGTTACGCAGTGTACTCGCCGCTCTCGGACGGAGGGGGAGTGAGGCGGGCTACGTCCGACGAGGAGGTGATACTGGCGTCGAATCGACCGAAGAGGAGCGCGGGGAGGAAGAAGTTTAGGGAGACGAGGCACCCGGTGTACAGGGGGGTGAGGCAGAGGAACAACAACAAGTGGGTGTGCGAGGTGAGGGAACCGAACAAGAAGTCCCGGATATGGTTGGGGACATTTGCGACAGCGGAGATGGCTGCGAGGGCGCATGACGTTGCGGCATTGGCGTTGAGGGGGCGCTCGGCGTGCCTCAATTTTGCGGACTCGGTGTGGCGGTTGCCGCAGCCGAGCTCCACGGATGCCAAGGATATTAGGAAGGCGGCGACGGATGCCGCGGAGGCGTTTAGTGAGGGGAGCTGCTTGGAAATGGGGGGTGAGGAGGAGGAGTTGAAGGATGATGATGGTGATGATAAGCATCAGAGTAGTGTGTTTTACTTTGATGAGGATAGAGAGTTTGGGATGCCAGGGTTGTTGGAGAGTATGGCAGAAGGGCTGTTGTTGTCACCACCAAGGCCTAGTTTGGGGACTGGGTTCAATTGGGATGAATTGGAAAGTGAGTATGATGTGTCTTTGTGGAGTTACTCTGTTTAGGGTGGTAGTTGGTTAGTTATAGAGGTAGTTAATATAGTTAGAGAGGTTTTACTTTTACTACCCTTAACTTCTGTAGTGTTTTTATCTATATGGGGGTGGGGGTGTTGGTCCCTATTGAAGAATATTGGTTGTTGCATGTGTTGTATGATAAGTGAACAAGATTTGTGTCCAAAAAAAAAAAAAAAAAAAAAAAAAAAAAAAAAAAAATCAGATAAGTTGGATTGTAGCTTCTAATGGCCCTGAAATTGGGTAAGTTTTTAGGTTGAGTAGTCTCTACAAAGCATGCAGTACTAATGCAATCTAGCTGCAGTAACAATGGCTTCCTTTTTGTATTGGTACCAACTTATATATTTGTATTGTAAAGTTATCAGATATATAACATGAACATCATCTCCTTAAAAGTATCGCCCTTCTTTCTATTTCAATCATTAGTTGTTCCTTCTTTTTTATTTCTTTTTTTTTTTTTTTTTTGCTGGTACTCTGGTTATTAGGAGAGGGCATCGCCTATATTTAATTCCTTTACTTGCCAACAAGGGAGATGATTAGTTTCCAGAGCATCAACTCAACAAGCCTGGTAAGTATTTCAATGTGCACTCTGTATTAGTTGATCATGTAAACTTAGAATACAAGTCTATAATTCAACAAACAGAAAATAAAATTGGAGACAGAAGAAGCTCTGCCAAAGAGCTTTCTTAATCATAATCAAAACAGCTACTCATTTGAGCACAAAAGAAAAGACAAAAACTTTACATATTTTTTTGAGGAGAAAAGATTTACAAATTGATTGCTAACCTAATTAACATGTTAGATAGTAAGATGACAATAAGCAGGAAGCCAAAAATAGTTTACATATTATGTGATAGCTTGCCTAACATGCTTGATTGTAACATGACAGCAAGGAAGCAAAAAATAATTTACATAATAGTGACAGTGATTGCAAGCCTAATTCAAGACCAAAATAAGAGTGATAATAGATTAGGAGGTGCCTCAGTCGAACAACAGTCTTCGCCTGACTGACTTGGATAAATTAGGTCTTGGCGTTTTCTTTTTCTCTTTTAGAAGCACTTTTGCCTTGCCCTGATGGGGATTCTCATCCGGACTTTCTCCATGAACGAATACTTTTGATGAGCGGTAAAATTCAGTTATACTCAGTTGAACACCGCATGACTGGGGAGTTTCACAGTCGCCTGGTATTGAGATGGATTTCCTTTTTCGTAGTTTCGCTTCTTTCATTTCCTGAAGAATTCAAGAGAAGAAAATTAAAGATACTGGAGATAAGCAATACAAGAGAACTTTTTTTTTTTTTTTGGGTACAAGACAAGACAACTTTCCACTTGAATTACAACAGATTAACCATCACTAAAATCTTCATTTTGTCTCCAAACATTTAACTCGTACAAGACTAAAAAACATGCAACTTGAGGCCAGAACGCCAGAAGTGATTCAGGCCGAATCTAAAGTGTTGATAAGAACTTTATCAAAAAAAAAGTCACTGATAAGAAAAAGTAACAGGTAAAAAGTTGTAATGAAGTACTGAGATATTCCTACTTTGACAGAATATATGACTATCAGAACAGAGTGGCAGAAAACATCTCATTTTGCAAGCCTTGTGACAAATCTTTATTATATCTGTACCGTTACATTAGAACCTCTCACTAAACTTGGATCTACAATTAAGCAATTGAGCAGAATATAGTCCCAAATATTCAATTAGCCAACTTTTCTTTCATACCTTGAATGGTAAAAGAAAAAAATGATAAAGATGTTTTCTAGATTTCCTCGAGGGAGAACCCAAATCTTCCAACAACAACAGAGCCTCTATCCGAAATTTTAATTGGAAACATGGATCAAGAGATTCAACACAGCTAAAGATTAAGCAATTGATTTGTGCTTTCATAAATCATTTGAATCATTCATAATCAATGCCTAAGTCTATCTCCATACCGTCAATTTCCTTCAATGTTTCTATGATTTAAGTTCTCTATGTTGGCCATCTTTGGATGTCAAAAAAACCGCGACCATTCTTCCCTAATTTTTGCGTCTATTAATGCTACTCCGACTTCTCTTAAACGGTCATATTTCTTATTTTATTTTCTCGAGTTTTACCGCACATCTACCAAAGCATCCACATCTCTACTGCGCATATTTCATTTATGTATTGCTTTTTTACCGCCCAACACCACTATAAAGGATGGTTGGCCTAATTGCGATCTTACAAAACTTTCCTTTTATCTTGACAAAGGTATTTTAATAACATGTTGCACACATTGCACTACACTTCTTTATATACATAGATCCTAAAAATGTAAAATGGTTAAAGTTTGGAACTTCGCCTACTCATGAATTTACTAATCCATTATCTTCATCTCTACTATTGGTGAACTCACAATGCTTATATTCAGTCTTGGTCCTACTCAACATATAGCCTTTAAGCTCTAAAGTATGGAAAATGCGAAAGTAACCCACTTTGGGCACATGATTTTTATATAAGTCCTTGATGAAGGAAACATGACCATCAAGTCAATCTGTTCTACCCAAGCCACATGATTGGAAAGAACTAGTTTTTATTAGGGCTAATCAAGACTTGTGACTAGTTTGAACAAGTTAGAAAAATAACCTGAAGCAAAATCGAGTTCTGGATTAATCGAGCACTGTTAATAATTTCAAGAAACGCAGCTCAAACATGCACCACATAAAAATAAACATAAGGGAGAAGAGAATTTCTGGAATATTAGTTACCTTTTCCTGCAAAAAATTATCGACCTTCTTTGGAAATGCAGCCTGAATAAGCTCCATATTTTCATCAGTTAACAGAAACCAGCAGCCATCATCGACAAAAATCTCAGGGACATCAGCCTCATCTAATGAATCAATTTGCTCATGCTCTTCCATGAATTCCTTTTGCTGGGTGACCTGTTCGTTTTGAACCGGAGAGCAAACACTGCCCACAGCAGGGCCAACCCTTCTCCAGCTGACCAAGTAAAATGGATGGCCATATCTTATCTTCACTCTTTGAATAGAGTTGAATTCATATTGCTCATGTAATAATGAACCTTCTGTCGGATTAGAAGCCATCTCTCTTAAGAATATGGTGGAAAGCATAGGAAGAATCCTCTGCCTTACGTAGGAAGGGTCCCAGTGTTGATGATAACCTAAGAAGTCTATCACGGTTTCAACATCAGGTGATCTCCATGATAGGCAAGGGCTTTTATCTCCTGCTGGAACAAAAGAAGACAGATTGGTTGCCAAAATCACGACTCAGTACATTGGCCTGTTTATGAACCAAATATGAAAATACAAGCTAATAAGTTCATCGAATTAACCTAATTGCTACCAGAGAAAACGTGCAACAACAATCAGTCCCCAAGAATTCTGAATTCATCACCAGACATGGTTAGTATGTGGCAGCTATGGTTAAACATCTCTCATATACCATCTTACTTGGCCAAAATCAGCATACATGAATTATGTCACACTAAAGAATTGAATGGTTTCTTGTATAACATGATAACTAGATAAGGACAAAAGATCTAGCATCACATAATTAATAAGCTAATTTTGGAAATGTAGGGATGGATTTTCAAGCAAGAGGCACTTATCATAGCACATTAAAAGTACTTAAAGTTGAAAAGGAACAATAAGTTGACTGCCTATGGAATTTCAAAGTATTAAATCCAGTAAAGAAAAATCAGCTTCGCTATGAAGAACAAAATATACCTTGATAAAATTAATTAACTTGTGAGAGCCGAAGTTATCCTTTTACAATTATCTAGAAGAATGGAAACAATAAACAAAAATAAGATGGATATAACTGAAAATTGAAGTGGAAATCAACCATAATCTCAATTGTCATTGAAAGATTGGGGGGAAATTTTCAAGAAAATCTGCAAAATATTAAAACAAGATAAAAGAGTCCTAACATTGTTATATTTATGGTAATCAATATAACAGTCGATCATAAATATCATAAACCCATCCAAGATGGCTCCTCGGTCACCTCAGCACACATCATTGCACCATTAATAAACAACTAATTTTCTCATTAATATAATAAATAAGATGAAACTTTTTGCTCCTAAAAAACAACAGATGTACTGAAAGAACGTATTGCTACCATTACCACACAAATCAGTGAAGTCTTCCTGGTCGTGGCCTAGATACATTTTAATGATCTCGTCATTAGGGAAGTCCTTCTTCACAGAAATCTTGCTGCAAATACTTCTTATCCAATATTCTTGCTTCTTATGTGCTTTACTGCTCCTGTCCTGCCATGGTGGGGCTGCACTTCTTTAACAAATGCTTGGTAGAAAAAAAAAAAAAAAAAATGCTAAATATATAAACAGCATCATTAATGTTACTGTACGTTATATAGTCAGCCAATTCGTGAAAAAAAAAAAAAGTAATTAAACCAACTTTGGAAGAAAATCTAGGTAAAGCATACCTTAATGCAACTAGGACATTCACATCTGAAACCAACTGCCTTTTTCAAGCAGTTTTCATTACCACTAACACAGCAATACTCGCACGCAACTTTCAAATGAGCCCTTTTGCTGCCCGGGTGCCCACAATGAGAACAATGAGGTGATTTTGTCTTAGGTGAATTGTCATTTGAACTGGGTATACCACTACTGCTTGGTGATTTATCATCCTTTAGTGACAACAGGAACTCACCCTTGCCCATTTCATGCAGCCTGCAAGAGATGAAACTACCGTCAAAGCCAGAAAAAAAAAAAAAAAAAAAAATTAAATAAGACACCAGCAAATAACCATTAATGTACTGAACTGATAGACAATGGGATATTCCATTGTCGCATATAAACCTATTTAAGATATCTTCTTCAGGAAACATCCGAACAAAGGACAAAGCTGTTTCAATTCCAATACCAGGCACCCCATTCATATCATGATCATTCCCCACTAAAAGAGAAATCGCGACTAGGTGCACTCTCTTCAAACCAAGACCAGCTTCAATGTCGACATGTGGTAACATTCAAATGGATCCTGCATAAGACGGCCCGCACATGGGTATGGTCATGAAAAGTTATCCATAAATAAATTGTATATATGGTGGTAAATTGGAAAATACCTAAGTGTCAAGATGAAGATGCGTACAATCAATATAGAGAAGCTAGAAAACAAGCTAAAAAAGTAGTTAGTCAAGCTAAAACAAATTTCATGGAAGATCTATATACAAGGTTAGGTAATATAGATGGCGAAAAAAAAAATATATATATATATATAGGCTAGCCAAATTAAGAGATAAAAAGAAACGAGACCTAAGTCATGTAAGATGTATTAAGGACGAAAATCAAAATGTTTTAACGCGCGAGGATGATATTAAGGAGAGATGGAGAAGTTACTTTGATAGTTTATTTAATGATGGCCAAGTTGATACTATAATAGATGAAAACCCACACCAAGAAAGAAATGTAAACTATAAACGCAATATTAGAATTATAGAAGTTAAAGAGGCATTGAAAAGAATGAAAATAGGGAAAGCATGTGGCCTAGATGAAATACCCATAGAGGTTTGGAAATGCTTAGGAGAAATTGGATTGACTTGGTTAACAAAACTTTTCAATAAAATTATAAAATCAAAACGGATGCCAATGGATTGAAGAAGAAGCGCGCTTGTGCCAATCTTCAAAAACAAAGGAGACATTCAAAGTTGCTCAAACTACCGAATTAAACTTATGAGTTACACTATGAAACTTTGGGAGAGGATAATTGACAATAGGCTAAGGAGAGAAACAACAATATCAGAGAACCAATTTGGCTTCATGCCCGGGAGGTCTACTATGGAGGCGATTTTCCTTGTAAGACGATTGTTAGAAAAATATAGAGAAAAAAAAAATCTTCATATGGTATTCGTAGATTTAGAAAAAACATATGATGTGGTCCCTAGAGATGTTCTTTGGTGGGTTCTAGAAAGAAAATGAGTGCATGCTAGATACATAGACACTATTAAGGATATGTATGATGGAGTAGTAACGAGTATAAAGAGGACCGCAATTAGGCCAGCTATGCTCTATGGTAGTGAATGTTGGGCAGTAAAGCAACAACAATTACATAAAATGAACGTAGCAGAAATGAGGATGCTTAGGTGGATGTGTGGTAAAACTCGTAAAGATAAAATAAGAAATATAAAAATTCAAAGACAAGTAGGAGTAGCACCAATTGATACAAAGATTAGGGAAGACTAGTTGCGGTGGTTTAGTCACTTGCAAAGACGGCCTACAAATGCCCCACTAGAAAACTTGACTCAATAGAAACTGTAGAAATTAGACGAGGTAGGGGTAGACCAAAGTTAACAAGGGATGCATTAATTATGAGGGATTTGAATGGTTTGGAAAGCTCACCATCAATTGCACTTACTCGAACACAATGAAAAAGTTTGATCCATGTAGCCGGCCCCAATTAATTTGGGACTGAGGCTATGTTGTTGTTGTTGTTGTTGTTGTATATGGTGGTAAATTGGAGAAGTAAAAACAAAAACATAGAACACAAAAAAAAGAGAGCATCACAATAGTAAAGAATATCCATGAGAAATGCATGCTCATAGTCCACGAAATTGCAGTTCAAATCCCACATTAAAATGACCTTACAGACACTAAGAGCATCTCCAACCCAGCGGTAACCTAGCGCTAAAATAGCACTGGGTTGGTGTTTGGCGCTGGATTGGAGTGCAATCTGGCACCAAACGCCATGCTACTTTAGCGTAATGCTATATTGTCGTGCTATATATGGCGCGACATTGTAGCGATTGCACTAAAATAGCGTGGTGCGCAACGTGTGTTTAATATATTCATTGTTTTTTTTGTTTCATGGTGGACACGCCTAATCAATATTACTAGAAAAGTTTAGGGATGATTTGTTAAAGATGAAATGTTATTTTCTTAACTAGTACTTGGTCAAGAATGAAACTACGCCAGTTCTTGAGTAAGATAATGTATATCTTGCTTTTTATGGTATAAAATGGTAACCAAATAAGTAGAGGAAAATTGTTAAGCTAACAATCTTTGAACATCTTCAAAATACTTTAACTAATTATTACTAGGAAATTAAGATTTTAGTAGGACCCACATATCGGCCTAACACGCAGCGGGACACTCTCGATGCAAGTAATGAGCATGCGCCTTAATATTGCTAGTACGTGAAATAGGATTTGTATTTCCTTGTCAGTCAACATAATGAGATTTGTATCATAAAGGAATAATGTAACAAAAAGTCCAGTTTTAATTAAAACCAAAGAGAGCTTAAAAGAAACCATAAAACTCAGGAAGAGAACTCACTTTAGAATTTGGATGAAGACATTTAATCACACACTTGGCTCCATAGAGGAAAGCATCACTGTCTGATGTGAAAACAGCATCAACGTGACCTTCATTATTCAACTGAGCACAAAGTGCTTCAGCTTCAGATGACGCTTTCAGCACCGGCATACCAAGAATTTTAAGCAGCTCCTAATATTGAACATTAGCTAGTACTCAGAGTCAAATATTTCATAAACAAAACAAGAACTTACCATAAATAATAATAATAATAAAAACACCAAACCAAGAATGAAATGATTAGACAAACGATAAAAAAATTTACGCGAATATAAGAAAAAAACCTTCTAGATTATTCATGATTATGAAAAGAGGCAATAATGTGAATTGAAGGAATCACACACGCAAAAGTATATCAATGCAACGTTTGCCCAATAAGGTAGCAAATAAGATGATATTGATTCTAAGTAAGAGAGCTGCTTCGAACAATGTAAATACATAAGTTGAGTTTTTTCAATCGATTTCCCAAACTTGGCCATACATCAATTGCTAAAACGGGACAGTAGAAGTTACTAGAAAAGAGATTAATGTAGTTCAACTTTTGAAGTAAAAAAGATGAATCACAACAGAAAAGAGAAGTACCCACTGTAAAATTCTCCCGGCCGCACATGCCCATGGATCTCCGCCAAAGAAAGTGATACAGTCCCCAACTTAACCACCTTAACTCTTAGGTATGAGATTTTAATTTGAAAGGCCTCAGATTCTATTAGGAGGGAGACAATCACTTATATACCGAGAATAAGGTTTTATACATAATAAAAATCAGTACAAAAAAAAAAAAATTAAATCAGGCGAAATGCATTACAAACGAAGACATAATTTTTTGATGAAATACAAACGAAGACATCTGCAAATTGATCATCCAAAACAGGCATGCAATTCATGTAAATGACCATAATTTAAACATCTACAAGCAACAACCATAGCGCGCGCGAAACGGAAATATGCATATTCGTCTTTCAAAATCCAAACTACACAAATCGAAACCTAAAAAGGAATTCAAGAACAACAACAACAACAACCTACCACGCACTCTCGCACGCATTTCCGAAAAACCTCATTCCTCTCAACAGCCACACAATCGCCCTCCCCCTCAACAACTCTCAGATTCCCCGAATCGATACCGCGAAAGAATCGCTGGATCCTCGCCTGAGCCTTCAGCGGAGAAGGCAAGCCGTCCACGACGAACACCGGATACGCCCCAAACTGAGATCAGACGAACCAGAACCAGAACCACCAACACCGAATCAATGAATGAAACCCTAGTTTTTGAGAAAATAGAGAGGGAAAGGGCGAACCTTGGAGAAGAGGTTGATGGTGCGGAAGAAGGTGAGGCGAATGTGAGGGTTGGAGGCTCGGTTTCTGAGGGCGGTCTCTTGCTGGACGATCCAGAAGGAGAGGTCGATCGCGACTCTCTTGTTTCGGAGGAAGTCGAAGTCCTCGCGGCGCGCGTAGGGTTTCAGCGAACTCCAGAAATTCCCTCCCACGCCCATCTCTCTATCTCTTCTTCTCTTCAATCCATTTTTCAGTTCACCCAAATCCCAACTTGTTGAACAGAAGAAGAGTAGAAGTGAAATCGACGAGCGTTCTTTTGTGCCCAATTTTTTGCCCGTTGGAGGGGTAGATCCGCTACTCTGTGTGCCAGATAATTCTGTACGCTTGACGATTCGGATCAAGCCACGTATGAGGAAGTATCTACCTTCCGCTTTTGGGCCCGTTTAAAGGAGAGACGAGGATCCACTGGTCCGGCCCTCAAATCCATTAACGTTTAGGCCACGTTTGGTTCATTTTGGCTCGTATGCATACTGTCCGAATTAGAGCCTTTTCCTCAAAAAAACTAATGCCCATATATATACTGTCCGAATTGAGGCTTTTTCCTATTAAAAAAAAAAAAAAAAAAAAAAAAAACCTAATACCCATGTATATATTGTTCGAATTGGGGCCTTTTCCTAAAAAAAAAAAAGAACTTATAGTGTGATGAGTTAACTCACAATAAAATATCATGTTTTCATGTTTGGTTCAACTTTAAACTTGCAAGTAAGTTGCAAATTTTCAAACAATAAAAGATATGAATTGGCATAAATATCATTTAAACAAGAGAGATGGTCCATGTGGGTAATAAATAGGTCATTGATGAGGGGTAATTGTGTCTACAAACTCATGAGAGATAACTCATCTAAAGGGGTGGGGGAGATATCTCTCATACTTGGGTGTGACTTTGGAGATAACTAGGAGGGAAGTTGGGTAACCAAACTATAGATTAGTTCCAACTCTCATCCAAGTTATCTCCCATGAGTTAACTACACCTCTAAACAAACAAGGCCTAATACATTCAAATTTGGCCAAGATATAGGAAATGCGGGTTATACAATTGAAAATTGTAAAATTTGCATAATTACCAAATGCAATACACTATTTTTCATTTGATAGAAAATAAACGATGGAGTATATATTAACTTTTTTATTACTAATTTACTCTCACTTCATCAGCTGGCATCTCCTTTTATGCAGAAAATGATTTAACACATTTACCATTTTACGCCTCGAGATGCATGCGCACACAATTTTAAGTGCATAACACGCGAAGTGTGTATCCCTAGGCGCACACGGACAGCTCTCAAGACTAATGTGTGTTTCGGGTATGTGTTCGGTGATGTCAAAAAATCATTTCCCTTGTTAATGAGGTAAATTAGTAATAGAAAAAGCTAATTGATAATTGTGCAAATCTTTATAATCTTCAATTATACAGAAGTCGCTCTCAATATAATATGTATGGAAAAGTCACATCATTTTATAAACAACCTCATCATTCACTTGCCTACGAACCTTAAATCCCAAAAAATAAATAAATAAAACTTTCAATAAGGCAAGAAAATCTAAAACTTTCAACTATTATTAAATCGACTTGGTTCAAAAATTAAAATCACCAAAAAATAGCCACATATTTTTGTGTATCCACTTTGATTAAGACAAAAAGTACTTTTTGCTCTTTTTTTTTTAGAATGCGACTATTATTTGATCTTCTAGTTGTGATGATCTTTTGGTGGTAGTGATTCTAGTGAATATGAGAATTAAGGGAAATGCTAGCGTGCCTTGTTGAGGCATGCATCAAACTTTGAGGCATGCATCAAACTTACACACCAGTCACCGTTAGTGGGACCCACCAAAAAGACTTTTTTTGTTTATTAGTTTTTTTTTTTGTTTTGTGTAGCTGTCAAGTACAATGAACTTTAAACACTAACTGTCAATTTTAAGTTAGTTGCGTGCCCCTGCCTGTCTGCCCCTAGCATAGGAGTGACAATTTGGGTCATGACATGATTAACACGACACGACACATAATAAAGATGTCATGGATTTGACATAAGTGGGTCTGGGTTATAAACATGTTAACATGTTTATACACGGTTAATAAAAGAATCATTAACATATCAACCTGCTTAACTCGTTTATGACTCGCTTAACACGATTATAGAATAATATATAAATAATAAATATGGTATAATAAATAGATTAGTACAAAATTTACCCGTTTGAATACATGTTAATAACATGATTTATTTTTTTATTTGTAGACATCTTTTACCATATTTTATTTTATTTTATAGAGGAAATATTTATTTTACTTTTAATATATTATTTATGTTTTAGATTTTATTAATAATTATTTATTAAGAAAAAGTAAAACTTTTCACCGAAGTAAAATTTAGATATTTTTTAGACGATTCTTATAATTTTGTATATATTATTATAACGAGTCATTTTCTCTCTATTTTTAATTGATTCATGAATTATTGTTTATATCCTTCGGTTATTATTTTTTTCTTTATTGTACTCACCGTCTAGTTTGTGACGGTCGGTGTAGAGCGGACATAGACGAGCAAGGGGAAAGAACCGGTGATTGGCGACTTCCTTTGAGGACTTTTGGAGCGGTTTCTCTTGCACGATAGTATGTTTTTGCCATTTTTGGTTGTAGTTATTGTATATTACTATTTTTGATCACACCGAGACATATTGGGATCGAGTGAGATGGGGTTTCACACTGTAGGTTGTTCTACCTTTATTTAATATGAGTTATTTAACATTGTCTTAAGTTTGATTCTGCTGCAAACTAATCTATAAAAGACATTATATAATAACTCAACATGAAAATATAAGTTTATAGAAAGAAGTAACTATTTGAGGCTAACTAGGCATGCGTTGAATTTGCGAGGAATGACTCGGGAGTCCACGTGGGTTTAGGCCGGGCGAGGCCCAGTTTTATGGGGAACTGGGGCCTCACATATGTTCTATTCTTGATTTTAATAATACAAATAATACTATAAGTTTAAGTTAATAGTGGGTAAGCCTTGTCCCCGGTAAAGCTAAACATTGAAAGGGAGACGTGTTATCCCGTTCGAGGAGGCATAGTTGTTAAGTAGACTTTTGTCTCGCCACCCATCCTGGAGGTTGTCCCACCAACTCATACAAGTAATATATTTTGTGTATAAAATAATCAAGTCGTGAACATTCATTTAATCGTATATTAAGTATTTTAATTTAGATAAAAGGAGAAAACTATTTACGTCATCTCTATTTCAAAAAATATTATACTTCATTGAATTTGTTGTCATAATATCATTGACAAAAATTACTTATCAATTAGGCAACTAGATGCAAAATTATATGAATAAAGCATCCATGCAAGGTTTAGCACTAATATTTATTCGCCAATATCTCTATAGAGATTTGTAAAGTGAATATTTCACTTCATAATTATCTTTTCCCCTTATGGAGCTATGAATATAAAAAACTAAAATTGGTGATAAGCTCAAAATGAGTGGTTGGGTCTTAAACTACATTATTTATATCAGTCGAATCAAATTATAATTCCGTAATTTTAATTACCTCTTGGTTGAGGCTATGCGGAAATGTAAGTGATGAGGTAATGAGAAAAATCCACGTAGTACGTCTCGATATATTATTGCAACGAAATATCAAGCGCGTGTATCAGTTCAATATGAATATTATGAATTGATTTCTTATCTCACAGCAACTAAGTAAAATAAGGAGATATACTTATAATATCACTCCCGTCTAACTAATGGTCAAGCTTCTTGAAGCATATGTTGCGTTATAAAATGACCATGGTCGTAATGATAAAATTATGGACGTGGAAAATGGGAAATGATCTGGTAAAGGTCATATTAGTAATTCGACCAAAAGTGGAATAAAAGTGGTGCACCGCATGAAACATGAAGGGCAAAATGATTGACGATGAGCATGCTCTAAATTATGACAAACAATGTCACGTATAAAAAGGCTATTAAGCCATACTGATTATATATGACAATATATATGCCCAAACTATTGTCATATATGCCCAAACTATTTTGATGACATTTACTATGCCAATTAAATGCAAAATTATAAATTTTATGGCTCATTAAAATTGACACATTAATATGTGTTCAAATCATGAGCTAAATAAAGGCGATGAATTTATGTCTTAATATAAAAGAAAGTATTTCTCAAACTTGAACTTAGCTAAGGCTAATGTTCATATAATATCTGGTACAACAAGACAAATCAATGAGAGATTTATATCGATTTAACTCTCAATTCATTATCTTATAAGATGCCTTAAGCTCTAATAGGGGATTTTTTATAGCAAGTTTTGTTGATGTCACTTTGATGAAGCAATTTTTTCACCATTAGGAGGAGATATAAGCCAATTCAAAAGGAATTGCGTGAAATTGCATGAAACGCATCAAATTTGTTGCATTGTGATCCATGTATAAATTAATATGAACTTGAAAGTTCAAACGATCATTCATTAGCAACAAGTTATGAATCAATTACTTGATACAATTACTAATATAAAAGAGTAACAAAATCATATGTTCCAACATTAAAGGTTTTAGAGGAAATGATGTTCTTGTGCGACAAAATGCATACACTAACAAAACGCTTAAGGTGTAAAAGACCAGATATTGCATTTTTAAGATGCAGCTTTTCACCTACTTCAAGAAATTGAAATAGTATTATACACTTTTCGTGATCTTTGAGTTAATCATAAGTGGTATAAGTTTGTTTTACTCAAAATGGTAAAATTAAGTTTTGCAAAGATTTGTTGTAGAACAATATAAGATGTCTCACTACGTTAACATCGTGTGGAGAATCAAAAGGAGTTATTGATTAGTGCATTGTACTTTTTTCTCTTAGCTATGGTTTTATACCACTGGATTTTCCATGCAAGGTTTTTAACGAGGCAATCCTAACAATATTAATACTCCATTATCAAAATTGATTAGTGTATTGTACTTTTCCCTTACCTATGATTTTATCTCAATGAGTTTTCCTAGCAATGTTTTTTTTAATGAGACAATCCTATCAATATCATACTCCATATCAATATTAATGAGAACGAAGTATTCTTTTTCTATGCTGAATTTTTCCTACATGGTTTTTCTTAGTAGAGGTTTTATCGAGACATTTCATCTTAGCAAGTTGTCATCCAAGATGGAGTGTTGTAAATAATGTGGATTGCCAACTCTACATATTCCACCTCTTATTATTCCAACTATTCACATGATGTAACACCCACTTTAATCCTTGAAATTACTTAGCCTTAATGTTATTTATTCATGTAATTGTATATAAATATAATTTGTGCCCTTTGGTCTTACCAAGGGCCTATATAAAGGGGTCACACCCATGTAATGAGATACACCATGTTGAGATAAAGTTTTTCTATTTCTCCTCTATCTCTTCGACCTCTTGCTATCTTTTTAGTTCTTTATGTTTACTTTCCTAGCTTTATCTCTAGTTAGTTTACAACACCACATTATATTTTATTGGCTATTTAATTATATTTGTTTAAATTTATTCATGTAGATATGTTTAATAAAGTAGTAAACAAATTATAAAAGTTTTTAAAAAATTAAAATTTTGAAATAAAATATTTAATGAAAAGGGTGAATTAATACACGACATGGTTAACACGACCCACTCAGACACGAAAACGGTTAACACGATTAATAAACATATCATGTAATGAGTTTACATGATACGGGTCATGACCTGTTTATGACACGATACGTTTACGACTCAGCGACACGAATTGCCACCCTTACCCTAGCATTTTCCATATAAGCAATTCTAGTATCGATTACTATAAGAAAAAACACAGCTAAAGAATGCATCTCGATTGCAACTCATATGTAAATACACATCTCAAGATTTATGAAAAGACCTAGATTTCCATATGCGTACAATGGTTGGGGATAGGTAGCAAACTAACAAGAAGTCTGAAGTCGTACATTTTCCACCGGAAGTCACATGAGTCCACCGGATGCGGTCAATCTTGCCAATTTTAGCTGATCACTAGATTGGTTACTGACACCGTGTGACCACAAAACGACAGGACATGATCTTCGTAGTACTAGTATAATAGTACACAACTTGTGTAACTATAGCTAGGTACCAAGCAAAGCCCGCATTTGATATGGTTTAACAAGTCAAGTAAAAAACAAGAAAGCGTGAAGAGCGAGCACAGAGCACAGATGACCCAATCGAGATCCACCACGCCGAGGCTTCCTCCTCTCTCGCTGTCCCCCAATCAATGCAACATTGGATCTGATTGATTCGCTGCATGCCTTACACGCTTCTCCATGCTCCCACCCCCGACACGCACGTGTGCCAGATGACCCAATCGAGATCCACCACGTGTGATTGCGACCCTCCCCTCCAAACTCACTACCCGACAATTTCAAATTTTCGAATCTCTCTTCTGCTGACTCAGCACAGGAGAAGACCTCTCATTGATAGAGGAGATTATAGAGGAGATTACAAGAATTCAAGAGATAAAATAGCATATAGTTACAACAGTAAGATAGAGACAATGAGCTGTACAATCTAAGTTGTTACAACAGATTACAGCAGTTATCTTAGCTGTTATAGATTTGAATCAGAGTTTGTTGAGATCATGGACTTAGTCTCGATACGCCCCCGCAAGATGGAGGTTCCATTGGAGACTCCAAGCTTGGAACGAAAATGAAGAAATTGACTGCGACCAAGAGCTTTGGTAAGCATATCTGCTAATTGGTCCTTCGAGCTAATGTGCAGTACACGTAAAGAGCCATTGGAGACCTGTTCACGAACAAAATGATAGTCAAGTGCCAAATGTTTCATGCGTGAATGATAGACTCGGATTAGCACACAAATATGTTGCTCCCGTATTGTCACAAAATAAGCTTGGTGGTTTTGGAAGAGAAACACCTAATTCATGTAAGAGATTTTGAACCCAAGTAACCTCTCGCCGCATTTGCAAGAGCCTTATACTCACCTCTCCGTAGATGACCGAGAGACAGACTTTTGACGTGCGACTTCCAAGAGATGATATTAGAGCCCAAGTATAACACATACGCTCGTAGTTGAGCGTCCATTATCAAGGTACCACCCAGTCACTGAAATCGGAGAAGGTCAGAAGATGTTGAGACGAGTCCCTCTTGAGAAATAAACCATGATAAATTGAACCCTTTAAATATCTCGAGTACACGCTTTAAAGCTTGTAGATGCCTTTGAGTTGGAGCATGCATAAACTGAGACAATTTGTTAACAGCAAATGAAACATCAGGGCGAGTAATTGCAAGATATTGTAAAGAGCCAACAATGCGGCGGTAGTCAGTGGCCTCAACTTGGGAAGAACCATCAACAAGAGAATAAGTTTCAGAAGAACTCATGGGAGTGGCAACTTCCTTAGCACCAGCCATGTTAAATCGATCAAGTAAATCAGCAATATGTCGATGTTGAGAAAGAAATAGACCTGATGGAGTAGAAATGACCTCAACACCCAAAAAATGATGCAGGGAACCCAAATCTTTAATGGAAAACTGATTGCCTAACTTTTGAACAAAGCCATCAAGAAATTGAGAATTGTTGCCCGTGAGGACAATATCATCAACATAAACAAGAAAATAAAGCTTGATGTCATTGCGGTCATAAATAAATAAGGATGCATCAGCAAGTGATTTGCGAAAACCAAAGGCAAGTAGAAATTGTTGAAGTTCATTGTACCATGCCCGAGGAGCCTGTTTGAGGCCATACAAGGCTTTACGAAGCTTGCATATATGATTTGAATACTGAGGGTGAACATAACCAGGAGGTTGCATCATGTAGACATCTTCTTGTAACGTGCCATGCAAAAATGCATTGTTTACATCCAATTGACGTAAAGGCCAATTTTGAGATAAGGCAAGGCATAAAACAATGCGTATTGTGACAGGTTTTGTAACAGATCAAGGTTTCAAAATAATCTCTTCCTGCTTGTTGAGGAAGCCTCTTTGCCACAAGACGAGCTTTGTACTTGTCAATAGAACCATCGATTTTCGTTTGATACTAAGACCCATTTGCAACTGATTGGAACATGAGATGATTTGGGAACCAAATCCCAAGTACCATTGTGTAACAAAGCATTAAATTCAAGCATCCATAGCTTTGCGCCGAGAGGGATCTTTCATTGCTTGTGTAACAGTGGTAGGTTCAAGTGGAGGAGGAAGTGGATGTTTAGTGGTGAGATTCACAAATTTATTATTGTAGTATTTGGAATTTGGCTTTCGTGTGCGAAAATGGACGTGTGAAACAGATGGTGGATTTGGTGGTGATTGAGTAATATGTGGAGAAGAGATGGCAGAGCTGATGAGGATGAGGATGAGGATGAGGGAGAGTGTATAGGAGAGGATTAGCAACAATGGATGGGGACTCAAGCAGTTGTTTGAAATGGCGAGGGAGGAGGCAAAGGGATAGTTGGTGATACTCGTAGGAACGAAAGAAGGACTCGTCCACTCGAGGGGAACATGGACGTTCAAGGAAGCCCATCCGCTTGCTTATAACCCGCAAGAAAAGCATCTCGAATACGGCCGAGAATATATCTCGAATTATTGTCAACTTGACGAGGAAACACATGTTCGACAAATTGGACATGACGGGATAAGTATACACGATTAGTGGTGGGATCAAAGCATTTATATGCAGATTGTGAAGTAGAGTAACCGAGAAAAATGCAAGAAATGGACCTAGTCAAGTTTAGAGGTATTATATGGGCGTAACCAAGGAAAACACAAACATCCAAAAGGTTTAAGACGTTGATAATTTGGAGACCTTTGAAAAAGCATTTCATATGGAGTCTTGAAAGACAACACTGAGGAAGGAAGACGATTTATCAAGTACACAAAGAAATTGAAAAGCATGAGACCAAAAATGCAAGGGAAGTGACGCAAAGTGTAGCAAAGCAAGACCGCTTTCCACGACGTGTCGATGACGTCGTTCAGCGGTGCCATTATGCTCAAAGTGTGGAGATGTTGTGAAATGAGAAATCCCGCAAGAGTTGAAAATAGGAATGAGCTTTTGATACTCCCCTCCATTGTCGAGAGAAAACCGAAATAATTTTAGTTTGAAAATAATTTTCGACAAGTCGTTGAAATTGAGGGAACAAAACAGAGGTGTCGATTTTTTTTTTCATGGGATATAACCAAATATACTTAGTAAAGTGGTCCACAAAAATTATATAATATTCGTAACCATCAATAGATTTTTTTTTGGACCCCAAACATCGAGATAAATAAGTTCTAAAGGCTTGTGACCGACTAGAGAATTGTGAGAGAACGGTAGTTTTTTACTTTTATTAATAGAACAGAAGTACAATGAAAATCGAAAATTGACATGGATGGAAAGACTAAGCCGTTGTGCTTAAGAACAAGACTAAGAATTTTATGAGATGGATGACCGAGTTTGTGATGCCAAGAAGACAAAGAAGCTTTGGTGGTGATATTGACTTGAGGTCGACATGGAAAAGTTGCACAATAAACGCATTATTATTCTCTCCCCGCATTAGAGGTGCTCCCTGCGAAGATCCTTCACAAGAAAATGAGATGAGAAAAATTCAACAGAGACTTGGTTAGTTTTGCATAATTTTGCAATGGAAATCAAATTGTTTTGTAAATCTGAGCACATAAGACATTTGATAATGTAATTGGTTTGTAAGGTGTATGAATTTGTGTGTGACCAAAGGTGAGAAATTGAAAGTCCTTTACCATTACCCAAAAATATCTCATCCGACCCCCATAGTCGAGTAAGTCCGGCAGCGATAAATTTGATGTTGCATGATGTGATGCACCACTATCAAACAACCAAGGTTGTTGGGACATAGGCCGGAGAATTGATGGAGGTGGTAGCATCGGCCACTGGATCGGGAAGTTTCTGGGAAGATCGAGAGCCGGTAACATGAATGTTATGCTCTTTAAGAAATCTGGCAAGTTTCCCCGCAATGTGAGTGTCATGACTGTAATTTCACAAAAACGGCAAAATAAATCTTCTTGATATGACCGATGGCCATTTTGATTTTGTCGAGAATTATTTCCACCATAGCCGCCACGGACCTCGAGAAATTGGCATTGTAACCTCGAGTGGATCTGTTGAAATGTTGAGCTTGAGTGGTCCGCTTTTGAGCAACATTTCTTTGTGACAAGAGTCGGAGAGGAGAACTCGAGCCTTTGTCTTTCAATGTTCTTTCAAAGTCGCTTAACTTATCAAATAATTCTCGAAAAGTCAATGGAAGATTCACGAACTTTGAGAGCTGCTACAATAGATCGTATTCATCCCTAAGTTGAGTGATGATGTGGACAATAAGATCTTCATCACTTATCTGATTTTGAATGAGAGCTAGTTCATCTCGCAATAGATCGCATTTCATTGAGGAATTCAAAGAACTGGTTTGGATCCCTTTGAAGTTTGAGCAAGCTTGGCTTTGAGAGAGATGATTCTCGACCGTGAAGAGTTTGCATAGCTATGAAGTAGCCTCTCCCAAGCTTCTTTGGAGGATGCAAGAGGAGATGATTGGTTGAATGCTTTCTCAACAACTACCAAGAATTGCACTAATAAGAATTTGATCTTGCCGATACCGAGAGTGTAGGTCGGATTACGGGTCCTGCTTTCTCGCTATCAAGAAATTGCGGTGGTGAGGCTAGAGTGCCATCAATGTATCCTAGCAGATTGAAGCCAATAAGAGTTGATTGAATCTGCCTTCTCCAAACAGAAAGTTGGTAGAAGTAAGTTTGATAGGAAAATTGGTTGGTGCATTTAATTGCACAATTGAAATGGACATAGTTGGATCGAAAAGAAAACTCGTTGGAGTGTTTGAAGCTCGATACCATATAATGATATTGAGTCCGTATTGAAAAACTTATTTATTGATTGCTAAAGTGATTACAATTTATAGAGGAGATTACAAGAATTCAAGAGATAAAATAGCATATAGTTACAACAAGAAGATAGAGACAATGAAATTTGTACAATCTAAGTTGTTACAACAGACACAAAGAGCTTATCTTAAATTCGTTATAGATTTGAATCGAGTTTGTTGAGATCATGGACTTAGTCTCGATACTCACTACCCGACAATTTCAAATTTTCGAATCTCTCTTCTGCTGACTCAGCACAGGAGAAGACCTCTCATTGACCTCTCACTGTTGAAACAGCGTCAACACTCGACAAATGATGAGCTGGATATACAAGTAACTCTCTAGTGTTTCCAAGTCACTATTTCCACTGGGGGTCTTACGCAACCCCACACAATCTCAAGCTCGATCGACATTACTATCCTGCTAACTCGCATGAATTAATAACTCTGTAGTTTGACCAACAATTTTTCAATGTTCTTTTAGTTTATTTTTTAGATATGACTGCGAGTATGTGAATCACCTAGACCTGAAACCTGCCACTAAAATTAAGCAGCCACCACGAATTAAAATCAATCACCTTAATCAAAGTACTAAAGCTCTATTCGTTGCCCTACTCTACGTACCACATCTTGCCCCCTCGAGGGCTCGGCAATTTGAAATATTCAAATTAAATACAAAAATGAAGCATCCAAGCGTTTGCGGTGCTGTCTGCACCGCTGGAAGTGAAGAGAGGGACAGACAGACCTGGAGATCTTCACCAGTCGAAAGTACGAATCAGAGAAGTGAAGTTGCGTCTCTCCTTGTAATTTCTCTTCAATTTTTTATACTTTCCAATTCAAATCTCATGCACCGACCCTAAATACTCTCTCCACTTCAAAATCTCTCCACTTCAAAATCTCTAACTATACATTCTGAAGAGCAATGGAAGTTGAATCGAAATCAATAAAACCTCCTCTGCCGATGGAGCGGAGGCCGGCGAGGATTCTGAAAGACTACTTGAGAGACGATCTGAGCTCCTGCTCTTCGAGCGGATTCCGATCCCTTCCGCGGCGGTCGTCCTGCTACAACACCACTACTGTTACCTCAATCAGATGCCTAATTCAGAAGGATCTGATGGTCATCAACAACAACAACAACAACAACAACTCACCACCACCACTACTCTCATCACGTGGCCGCCGGTCTAAAGCCGCATCTTCTTCGACAGTTAATTCTGCGCTCCAAAAGGCCTCACAAGTGGTGATGAATGTCGTGAAGCACTTCCACTACTTTTCGTCGGCGAAGCAGGGGATCTTCGCGAGGAATCTGTCGCGGAGGTTGAAACGAAGCTTCACCAGCAGCAACAAATGCGGCAGATCATCAAATAATCGTGTCGACAAATGTGATTGTGAGATCGGTGTTAAGGTTAGAGACATTGTGCGGTGGAGATCGTTTCGAGATATGATAGAAGAGAATAATGATGAGCTTAATGAACAAGATCATTTAATCTCTAAATCTATTGCATCGCCAATCCGTCGACCAAACATTACAACAACAACAACAACTACTACTACTACTACTACTACTACAGCGAATCATAGCTGGTCGGATAGCGATTTCACGGTGTCGGAGTATATGCTTTCGTCGACCCCTAGTTGGGATTACTCAATTGAAAGTAAGAAAGAATTTACAGAGAAGATGATCGCCGACAGTTCAGTAACTTCAGTTAACCGAGAAGATTCCATTTCAATGGACAAGGTAATATTTACTACTAGTACTAATTAATTAAGCATAAGCTTCTTTTTTTAGTGCTTCATAATTTGTTTTTGTTTACTTTAATTACAAGTGTAATTTTCATATACGTTGTTTGCCATTAATTTTTCATTAAATTGACATTAAATGAATTGAAGAATCACAATTAAATTTTCATAAATTGTTTTTGTTTTTTTTTAGTGCTTCATAATTTGTTTTTGTTTGCTTTAATTACAAGTATAATTTTCATTTCATAATTTGTTTAAGACAGCTTTAATTACAAGTATAATTTTCATATACGCTGTTTGACATTAAATGAATTGAAGAATTGAAGAATCATAAATATTTGAATTGTATAAAAGCGTAATTGGTAAAAAATAAAAATAAATACACTCTTAAATTTCAAAAACTACTCACTATAATTTTGACTAAATTTTTTTTGCTAAAAAAGAATTATATTTTTTTTTAATGGAAGGAAGTAGTTAGTTTAATTAATCTCTCCATAGTCCATAGCTGATAGACTTCATCTTCATAGGTTAGGTTAGCAACTTAGCATGACCAGTAGTATTTGAAATTGAGAAGCCAAACAGTAATTTGAATTCGTTGGATGACTTCGAGATTTGTGATGAAACGCATTTAATGTCGCATCGAACGGATTAAATTAGTTTTGGCAAATTGAGTGAGTATGGACAAACAATATTATTAAAGTGACGTCAATTGGCTGCTCTTTTGGTCTTTCTGAGAAGGTTGTTTTCGTACTTACAAAAATTGTGGCCTTTTCGACCTTCCATCACTGTCGGTGGGCAAGGAAAGCGAAGTAGCAATGTAGCATACTACCATGCCTTGCCACTTAAACAAGTTCGGATTTGTTATTTCTGAATAAAAAAAGAAAGAACTGTAACAGTGCATCCTATGTATATACAGGGAATAAGTATATGATATGGTGATTAGTGAGGGTAGATCTAAAAATCAACAACAACAACAACAACACAGTACAGAGCACTATAGTATAGTGCTTCATTGTTGTAATGTCTATTTATAATATGATATGATTGGCCAATTGGACTAGAAACACATTAATACAATCTCTTAAAAGAAAAACAACAACAACAATAATAATATATATACTTGTATAAACAAATCCTACAGTGATATTATTCATCTAAATAATAGAGTTACTAGTTCAATTTGTTAAATTTTTCATCTCGTCTTTTTTGAGGTAAATCGAAGTGTTACTTATTTTGGAATATAATTGCAGGGTGAATTTGGGATTGAGAACGACCAATTGAGCCCGGTGTCGGTGCATGACTTCCCATCTGATGAAGAGGATGAAGAAACGCCCTCCTCGACCTTCATGTCCTCCCTCGACAAAATGGAGAGTACGTAACAAATTAACAATGCTTTTCTTATTTATTTCTTTATTTATTATATATCAATGTGACACCGCGCTTTTATATTATTTTTACCCAAAACCCTAGTATTAAGAAAAACATTAATTATGAGTTCAAATTACATTCTACTCGTGCTTTAATTACGCAGTCAACTACACCAATTCTTTATTTCCCCAGTAAAAAGAGAACAAATATTTAATAGCAATTAAATGTTTAGGGGTATATTTATGCTACCAATTAGCTACAACACCACTAATTTAGGCTACCAATTAACTAGGTCTTTACCAACCCATTAATTAAAACTGCGTCGATACCAAACCTATAATGTGTTACTAGCTATGTTTGAGATGTTCTCAACATATATATAGATTATAATTAGCTTAGATATTCATCAATGTTTAATGGTTATCTTTTCCTTAACTTAATCGTAACTATCGTATTCAGAAAAAAATTGATAAATCTCATTCTTCTCATTGCTAGTTTGCTACCACGCAGGGTACCACAACTTTATTATGTACCGCTGCAAGAGGTGGCAAAACGTTAATGTGACAACAACTTTAATGTGTCATTATTGATTTGATAGCATGATAATAAAGAGAATTAAAGCATATTTATATAATTTTATCTAGAGGGTATATTTGTAAAAAATACATTAAATTAAATGAGGTCTAATATAAGGTGGGAGCTAAGGGGTGGGGGAGGACTAGGCTACCAGTCACACCTTAATTATAAGAGGGCTAGGTTATCAGTCACACCTTAATTATAAGTTCGAATTACATTCTTGCCTATGCTGTAATTATTGCATTAACTACCAATCCATAAGAGTAAGTATTTAAATGCAATTAAATGTTTATGGGTATTTTTTTTAAAAAATATTTATGGGTAAATTAAAATGGGCAAAGAGGTAGGAAAATTTCTTAGAATTTCGAAAAAGACTTTTATATTTTGACAAAATATTTTTGTAGAATGACTTATAAAAATGACGGGAGGGGTAGTACATAGCTAGCAACATGAGGCTAAACAGTATCTGGAGTGTGGACTCTTGTTTTCTTAACATTGCAATTAAGCTTGCTAGTTCTTGACGTGCATAATAGTATGCATATTTATAAACTAACAGACCCACTTAACCAAAAATAAAAATATTAAGATAAGCTGAACAAGTTCTTGGGTTTGTATTATAGTATTCCATAAGTTTTCTCTTTAATTATAATACTTTAGAAAATATAAAGTGTTGAAAAACCACACACAATATAACAACAGATAATCGTTCTCTCGAACCTTGCTAACTCTCAAACTTTATTCAGTCAACCGAAAGTTTTTTTTTAACTTCAACCGGAGTCAATTAAAATTTTTGTATAATAGAAACTAACTTTTGAGTTCTTATATGTTTTAAAAAAAAACTTTGGGGTTTTTATAAATAGACACCCAAACGTGACACTAATTTAGAGGAAGACAAAAACAAAATTAAAACCTTTTCTAAACACAAAAAGCTCCCTAAAAAGTAAAATAGAAACTACAGTTGAGCAAAAAAAAAACATATATAAGGTTAGTTTTTTTTAAAAAAAAATTCTGATATATAAAGTAAGTTTGTGGTGTAATAGAGTTGGAATTTAATTATCTCACGATTAGGATGAGATTTTTATTTGATCTCATCGAGAGTAATCTATTTTCCTTGCTTCCCATGTAATGATCACTAAGAATCTTTTTTTTTTTTTTTTTTTTTTTTTAACTAAATTGGAACTCTCAAATTCTTAATTAGTTGGTTTGGAATTAAAAAAATTGAAACCCACACCAAACTCCAATCAGCACTGAATCTATTTTTCAATCTATCATTGCTTTGATCAACTGCTGATCTTAATATATTGCTTCATTAATTTATCAGGGACAAAGCATAAACTCATGAACAAAATCAGAAGGTTTGAAAGCCTTAGTCAGTTGGAACCAGTCGACTTGGAGAAGCGAATAGCATTGTTTGATGACGACTATTCGAGCGACTCCTTTTCCATCGACGACGACGACGACAGTGAAGCGGGCGAAGAGAATATCATTGCCGAAGAAGAAAAATATGAAGATGAACATGTCAAAATAGAGGAGAAGGCACAAAATATACTCCAAGTACTTGTAATGCAAAATAGGTCTGAATATGGCTACAAAGCAAGTGCCCATGAACCTCTATTGTTGGATTTCTTCATAGAAAGCCTTATTGAACTAGAACAAGCGAAGAAAGCATCGAAAGAGGGCGGCGAATCTGACGAAGAAAAAATGTCGAGGGGTGCTAAAGAATGGATGAATGGAGAGTACAAAACTATAGAATTTGTAATGGAGGAGAGTAGGGAAGTTCACATTATGGAAATGGAGAAAGGGTTGATAAGATGGAACAAATTTGAGGAGGAACAAGAAGAGGTCGCGCTAGAGATCGAAAGCGAAGTGTTGTCATCATTGATGAATGAGTTGGTGCTTGATCTTCTACATTGAAAACAATCTTGCAATTAAGCTTAGTGGCTCTAGAGGGAAAAAGAGAGTAATTTGTGAATACAGGCAAATTAAGGTAAAGTTTAAGGTCTCATGCACTTCTTTTACTTACTAGTAATTTTAAGAACCTCTGGTTCTTTATTACAGTTCAATGAGGTGAATTTAACCATCTAGAGTTGAATTTTTGAATCTTCTTGTTTAGGGAATTCATTGTTCATTTATTAGTAAGTATGTACTCAAATTTTTGTAGAAGAAAATAATAATAATGGGCAATGAGTCGATCACATGCAACTTTTTTTTTTGGAAAATATTAGAATGACAACCATATATATGTCACACCACAAGATACATTAGCTCACACGAATTGTCCATGCAAATTTCCTCGACTGTGTGTTGTGCACGGGGATCTGTGTATGCCCATATCTTGAGGTGTGCATGGACGGCTCATATGAGCTCGAGTGTCTTGCGGTGTGGGTTTAGGGTTTAGGGTTGACATACTCTGTCATTCTAACAATTCTCTTCTTCTTCTTTTTTGTGGTAGAACATGGACCTTTTTTTGGGAAATAGATTGACAGTACCGTCACATTAGGCCAAAAAAATATTTAAGAAGATTTGTTTTCGGCCTGCACTTTGAAAATCCAAAATGGGCTTATATATACTAGCCCATTTAATTGGTAGGATCCCCACCTCACCACTGATGGATTAAAACTCGTTTGTCCAAGATTCAAATGGGCATATATATATATATATATATATATATATATATCTCTAGCCCATTCATTGGTAGGATCCATGTACACCTTTTCCATCAACTCAACTATTTCGGATGAGACCACAAGTCAACTAAAACTGGCTCAATAAAAACTGGCTCATTGTATATATACATGTACATGATAGCGAGAGCAGCGTTATTAGTGATCACACTTCTCAAACCATGAGAAAGATTGGGAGTCCCATTCACATGAGCACATCGAATCCTTATATAAATGACTTTGTATTCTTCAAGCCATTTGTTGCACGTAAAACTGTGTTCAATCTTTAAATATATTCTATTAATATATTACTTCAAGAAATTGATGATAAAAAAAGCTAGGATACCCATGATGATCTTGAACCATTGAGCTCACCAACTTTAAATATATATGTTGTCATGTTGGTTTCTCTCGAATCATGCGGATGTTGGATTGGATAGTGCTCAACTGACTCTCGTAGCAATAATCGAGCCTAAAAAAAGTTTTGACAATTCTGGTGATGATAAAGAAAAAAGTATGTTAATTAATTCGTCATTATTATCTTTTGGCCTTAAATTAGTATAGCACATGCAAGCTTGTCCACATATAATTAAGGAGATTCTGCTATGTTATCCATGAAAGGTTGCAGGGCCGAAAGATAACTTGTTGTATGTTTTTACTTCTAATCTCACGTGCAACCTGGGTTAAAGAATAAAAACAAGGATTACTGAGTCAACTCTCCAATTTCAAGTCCCCAGACCGACCATATTAGCTGTAATAACGTACATTCCGTGTGCGCCGGTTCATGCATGGGATTGAGCCAGACGAGACGACGATTTTGAAACTCCTACGAAGCCTGGGGCGGCTCATATGTAAAATAATCTTAAGATCATGAGATTACTTCATATTGAGATTATAACATGTGTTTAGATATTAATTTCAATAGAGGGACTTTCGGTTGGAGTTATAGAGGGTGGGATTAAAACTGATTTCAATATGTGAAGTTACTAAAATGTCTTTGTATATCTACAAATTCATTCGTTCAAACTCTAACAAAAACACACAACTCATACATTTCGACATTGCTGCATTTCGATGTTTAAAGTGGGTTTTCATGAGGGTGAGGATCGAACTCAAAATATGTAATTTTCATGTTTTGGGTTTCTAGGTTTTATCAATTCATGGTTCTTTTGATGATTGGATATGAAATTATGTATTTTTATTGCTCTACCAACAACATCACTTGCAGAGAGAGAGAGAGAGAGAAAGAGTATGAAATTAGGTATTTTCATTGCTCTACCAACAACATCACTTGCAGAGAGAGAGAGAGAGAGAGAGAGAGAGAGAGAGATTACTTGGAGAGAGGGATTGCACACAGAAGGAAGATGCGAGAGGAAAAAGCATGACACAAGCACGATCGAGGTGGACGAGCTTCGGCACAAGCAAGGCTATGGTTTTTTGGTGTTGGAGAGTCGAATGAATGTGTGTTTCGGGTGTTTATGATGATGGTATTTTGGTCATTTGAAAGTCACCGAGATTGGGATAAAATAATACCGTTGAATTTATGGTTTTAAATTATCCCAATCCTGTGGGTTAAAATAATCCTACGGAAATTTTAAAATTGAACCGAACACCAATATTATTTAGTACCACAACTTATCACACCTTATCCTATAAACCGAACACGCTAACGTACTCTACGAAACCCTCTAAAATGTTGTTCAAACTTGCAAAATAGGGAACAAAATGTTGTAGCTCAAGAGATTCCAAAATCGTTAAAACGTAGACATCGAGCATGGTGCTCCTACTACTGGTGTATCTAAACCTAATACAAAAGTTTAGATTACAAAAAAAATAATAATAATAATGATAAATAAAAATTGTATAACAGGTGAAATATATCGACTTCTCAACTACCTACCTCATCATACATATAATAATTATTATAATTGTTTAGTGTATTAAAAAAAGTTAAGCAATTATGAGACAAAAATAGGAATACTTATTTATTTATTTGATTATGTTGACGCTCTTTCTTTTTGGTGTTGAAGCACTATTTTCTTTGATAATATAGCGTTCAAGATTATCATTGACTGTTACAAATATCTATCTTAAAAAATTCAAAGATTCAAACTTGTGACCTTTACCGACACAAATAATTAAACAATTAGTAGGTCCAACTACTGTACCAAGATAATCTGAGATAATGGTTGGATTAATTTTGTGGCTAGTTGATCTAAAAAAAAGTAAGAGTACATTCGTGTTGATAATTTAAAATTAGATTTTACAACAATTTAATTAAACTTGGTGGGTCAGGCTTGAATTCACTTGAGACGTATGCCTTCATTTCAATTCATTAATTTTTAACATTAATTCAAAATTATTAAAATCATGTCGAGTTATCAACAAAAGAATTGAATTTCAGCATTGTTAGAAAAGAATTTATTCCTTTATTGTCAGGCCGATCAAACATTCGAGGAGATTAGACTTTCCATTATTATAACGTTATTATCAATTACTTATTATACCGACATTTAAAAGAATTGAACTCAAAATTAAGTTTCTCTTCCAAATAGATGTAAGACTAATTAAGAATTAATATATAAAACAATCTTCATCAAAAGCATCCATCATCAATCTCTAGTGAGATGGATAGACATCTATATGATAATTAAGACATCGAAACATCATTTGTTAAAAAGACAAATTAAATTGGAAGAGGTTGTGAGTTCAACTCATATTTGTGTCAATTTGTTGGTTTTTTCTTATTAAATATCACTAGAACATTTTTAACTTTTAATAGAAGTTTTAAAACCCTTATTAAATAAAGTGTTATTAAATGTCATGTGAGAATGTATTATGTTTTAACTTTTAATACATGTATTACATAGAGGTTTTTAAAAACCCCTATCAATTAAGTGTTATTTAATAACACCTTCTTTAATAGGGGTTTTAAAACCTCTATTAAAGACTGAAATTGTTCTAGTGTATATATAACAATCTTCCCATTAAAATATATATAAAAAACAATCTTATAAAATCAATTAAAGTTTAAAACGCCATCATATTGAATCACTAAAAAAATAAGTTATTAAATGACAATTATACAAAATCAAATTGCATACACAATAAATGAGATTTTTATCGAGCCACAATTAAATAGCCCAACAATAGGCAAAACCATTTTCTAAAGTTTTGAATAAATAACCGATATAGTTACACTAAAAAAAATTTATTGTTTATTTTAGAGGGAACTTCTTTTTTTTTTTACTTTAGCGGAGTCAAACTCAAGACTTCCGTAAATCTTACGTTTTAGCAAGTGATGCCTCCGTATATGCTTTAGCAAGAACTTTTTCCATGGACTAGGAAATATCACTTCCTCTTCCATCGTAAGATTCTTAACATTATATTGTAATTAATTAGTCTTCCTTACTTGTGTTTCATTCTTCGTATGAGCAAATTTTTCAGGGACAAATTTGATTAATATAGATTTAGACTTCTCAGTCTTATCGGTGAATTATTGGTTTCTTGTATTTTGAATGTCATGAAATTAAGCCATTAGGCATCACATCACATTAACTAAATTTTCAAAGGTGAACCAATTGTTGCCAAATAATTAATATACAAGACAAATCGTCATTAAAAAAAAAAAAAAATCAATTTGTCCAACCAACACACAAGACTATCACACTATTACCCAATTTTTCGAAATTTTCAAGTACACAAAATAGCATTTCTTACCTGAAACTCAATCACACCATCCATTTTTTTTTTAAAAAAGTATTTGCTTTATTTGATATTTTCACCTAAAAGTTCATCACGTCTTGACTAATTCTGGTTCAACCTGAGGCGACTCATACAAAAATAACAATACTATCATGTCAAAAGCCATTATATTTGTAGGGCTCAAAATATGAATTTTAAACCTTAGAGCCTTTACTTAAGGAACTGTTTGGTAACAATCATTTTTAGAAAATGCTCAAGTCACCTTGATATGACATGCATATAGGACACGCTTACACGTATCTCAAAATGTATTGAAGGGATGAGCACAAGTGTGTGCCGTATGTGCGTGTAGTACGTATTAGGGTAACATTAGCAAGGACCTTTACTTTTTTTTTTTTTTTAGTCGAAATCATTTGGTATCCAGACTATCCAACAACTTTGATCTCGAGTTTTTTTGGATTAAGGAAAATATAAGACTTTTATCTCGAGTTAAAGAGCTTTCAACAGCGGGCGTCTCCATCCATAGAACTCCAACTTAAGTCACGCTCGAGCCAACCGCCATTAGTAGTCCTTTACTCTTGTTTGCCTAAAGAAAAAGATAAACCAAACAATAACCGGGAAGAAACAAGAAAAATGAATGATGCCAATAAGGTTGTGGGGCCAATGAAAAAAAATGTGTGTTTTAAATAGAGGGCCGCTAAGGGCACCCCACATTTTCATGAATGCACCCAAATTATTTGTAAAAATTCCAGCAAAACTGGAAAAGACCATTTTGCCCCTGTATATATAATGATTCAAAACCCACAAATCATTTTGACAAAGAAAAAGGGCACCCCACCACCAAGCTTGAACCACAAAGCCACATTGCGTTTGGCGAGCGTTTATCGATTCTTGCGGATTGACATCATCTGACAGCGATGTAACAATGTTTGACAACCATATGATGGTTTCTTATAACCGTTTAGTTGGGTAAACCGTGAAAATGATGATTTGTTTGTCAACGTAGGGTTTGATAATTTCCTCAAATCCGAACTTGTTTCCACTATATAATGGAGGATTGTACTACTACGGTGCAAGAGGAGGTTGAACTTGAGGTAATTTTGCGAATTTATTGTGTTTTTTATGAGGTTATCCGAAGTTTCTGTCGATGTGCACGATTGTTTAGGCATCGCAGGACCGAGATATATTGAAATGTCTCGGTCATAGAGGATCGAGCCTACTCTAACCCTCTCGCCAGTGTACAACCGAGAGTAGGAGAAAATTCTCGGTTGTACACCACCGACGCCACATTACCTATCACTAATTGTAGCTCTCGTCAAGTCTCGCCGAGAGAACTAGAGTACTATCGCCATGCGTAACCGAGACATCGTGAGACTTTCCGCCTTTGTGGCGAGACTACGACTTCCCAAAATGTAGCTTCTCTCTCGCCATGCTTGGCGAGACAGCTAGCACGGTCTCTGGCCTGTGTGGCCGAGAACCGCGAATTCCCATTTTTTAACTATTGAACAAACCACCACTGTCAATCACAACTACTCTACCAAATGTAACTTAATTACACTAAATAAGGTGTGTCCGACGAACTTCAACCGAACCCTAACTTGGAGACGAAATCGGCTCACACCACGACCCTACGAACTGCAAAAAAGCCGTAAACCGAAGGAGAAACACAAGGTGAGACACGATTTCGGAGATTCCTCTCACTGGTCGGTTCAAACCAAATGGTTTCTTGGAGTCAAGATCGGTGAAGGTGGTGGAGGGGGTGGTGGGGTGCAGCGGGTTTTTTTAGTGTTTGTGCACGAGGGGGTATTTTCGGTAGTTCTGGGCTAATTTTTGGGTGCCCCAAGTAAAACAGTTTGTGCCCACATTAACTGGGTGCCCTCATTAAATGGTGGGGTGCCCTTAGCGGCCCTCTTTAAATATGTGAAGCGAGACAGCATTTCCGTGAGTCCTATATAAACACCATAAGAAACCTCATGACCCGTACAATCCTTGTGAAATTCTGTCATTCACGATGATCAGGTGCATCCGAACTCCACCTAGACTGATTCGGTGGACCCAGCGCCTCTCCTCCTTAAATGCCTCTCGCTCTCTCTGTCTCTCTCCATAAGCGAACCAAAGCGCCAAACTCTCTCTCTCTCTCTCTCTCTCTCTCTCTCTCTGCCTCTGTTTCATGTGAGAGAGAGCATCAAAGCAAGAGAAAGACTCTTCATCTCCTCTGAATCTGTTGTTGTTGATGCTGTGATTTAGTGTTCTTTGTGCTTCAATCGGTTGATTCATCGATTGATTGGTTGGTTGATTGGTTGGTTTAGTATTCTTTGTTGGATTGATTGGGAACAGAGGAGATGAGGAGCGAAGAGCAATCGCGGTCTCTGTTCGGGATCTCTCTCTCAAACAGGCCCAAATGGCAGCAATTCCTCATATGCTCTTCTGGGTTCTTCTTTGGCTACCTCGTCAATGGTGTCTGCGAGGTTCCCCTTCTTCAATCCTCTCTGGCTTCCCCTGTTTTTGTTGCCTTTTTTGAATCTCTCATGAACTAATGAAATCAACAGATTTCTTTCTTTTCTTTTCTTGGGTACCATTTTTTTTTGTGTTATTGTTTGCATGTTAGGGTTCTTGATTGGTTTGAGACCCAAATCTCTTCTGGGGATTCTCTGTTTTGTATAGATTGAAATCAAGCTTAGATCTTTTTTTGCCTCTTTTAATGGTTTTCATGATTTGGTGTTGTTGTTGTTGTTGTTGTTGTTGTTTCAGGAATATGTGTATAATAGGCTCCAATTCAGGTTAGTCAATTCACAAATCACAATCATCTTGTGTGATTTTTTGTTTCAATTTGGGTGCTTTTTTGAGTTTGTGATGAAAATGCGAGTGATGGGTTTTCTTTGTTTGTGAAGCTATGGTTGGTACTTCACATTTGTTCAGGGTTTTGTGTACTTGTTTCTCTTGTACATCCAAGGTTTCAACACAAAGCAAATGGTGAACCCATGGAAGACCTATGTCAAGCTCTCTGCTGTTCTCATGGGCTCTCATGGCCTCACTAAGGGCTCCTTGGCTTTCCTCAACTACCCTGCACAACTCATGTTCAAGTCCACAAAGGTAAAATCTTGGTAGTGTGGTTAAATTGGTACTTCCCTTTTGTTTTTAGGTATTTTTTCGCCGAATTTACGCTATGTGCATCTCCAAATTTTACTGTGTTATTGAAATAGTTGGTTGGAATGGTGAAATTTTGGTCTTATTTCTTATGGGCATGTTATGAATCTTGATTGTGTGGTTGAATTGAAAGTTCCCTTTTGTTTTTAGGTAATTTTTTGACGAATTTACGCTATGTGCGTCTCCATTGTTACTGTGTTTTTGTGGTTCCCTTATTGAAGTAGTTGGTTGGAATGGTGAAATTATGGTCTTAATTCTTATGGGCATGGTATGAATCTCGGGTTTTCGCGGTGGTGATTTCTAGGTTTTGCCTGTGATGATAATGGGGGCATTCATTCCGGGGCTGCGGCGAAAATACCCCGCTCATGAATATGTCTCGGCGGTCCTCCTTGTCGTGGGTTTAATTCTTTTCACTCTGGCCGATGCTCATACATCGCCGAATTTTAGTGTCATTGGTGTTATCATGGTGTCCGGTGCTCTGGTCATGGATTCATTCCTGGGTAATTTCCAAGAAGCGATTTTCACAGTGAATCCTGAGACTACACAGGTGATATTTCTTTTACGAGTATGTGATTGTCGTGAAAAATGTGAAAGTCCCTCCTAATTTCCTTTTTGATCACGCAGACGGAGATGCTGTTTTGTTCGACTGTTGTAGGGCTGCCTTTCTTGATTCCACCCATGATATTGACTGGGGAACTCTTCAAAGCTTGGAATTCATGTTATCAGGTAAGACAAGTCTACAATTGTCTATACTTCTATTGCATTTGTCTTTCCACGCGCTTTCAGTAATATTATAAGAATATGAAACATTGTTTTGCACTTGCACTTCATCGACGCCTTGACGTGCATACTAAGTGTCCTCAAAGTAGTAGTAGACTGTACCCCACTTGGCTTCTATTTTGATATGGAGTTAAATAATGTTCTTGAACTCGTAAACCGCTTGAAGCTCGTGTCTATCAAACGATTAAACTGGATCTTGTGTTAGTTTTTTGGATCTCTCAAATTCACGAAATTCATCGTCGGAAAGTGTTCCTTAAGTTTTACTGAATGACCAAGCAATCACATTGTTTCACATGGATTATCCAAGCATAACATTTTTGTTACTGATTGTTTTCCTCAATTTGTGCCATCTTTTCTTCTATGTAGCATCCTTATGTGTATGGTGTACTGGTATTCGAAGCGATGGCGACATTCGTAGGCCAAGTTTCGGTTTTGTCCCTCATTGCCATCTTTGGAGCTGCCACTACTGCTATGGTAATTTAACAAACTCTTAAGCTTTTTTTTTTTTACTTGTGTTATTGCAGTTACAACCAATTTTAATCTTATTACGATGCGTAACCGCAGGTGACAACTGCGAGGAAGGCAGTGACTCTACTCTTATCCTACTTGATATTCACAAAGCCATTGACTGAGCAACATGGGACTGGCCTTCTGCTTATAGCCATGGGGATCATAATGAAGATGCTGCCTGATAACAACACCAACAATCACAAAAGAGTAGCATCAAAAGTAGATAGGAACCTTGTGAAGCCTTCATATAAAGAAGAGCAAATCCAGTTGGGATTCGACGAAGAGAAAAGACCTTTAGTTTAATTTTTGCCGTCTCGGATTTAATTCATTGTGAAAAGAAATAAGAACAGATGCAAAATCAAGGACACAATACAAACTAGAGTGAGAAAATGGTAGTGAATGAAATGTTTATAGTCAGGAAATACTGTGTGCTCAATTGGCATGGGATGTCATGAACAAAGTTCAGATGGTTTTAATTTTCTTCATAGCTGAAGGGTTTTGACGAGCAACCAAAGTTGTGTTTTGGGTGTGGCACTGTTTGTAACTGCCATACTTTTTCAACTGTTTCTTGGAATGTCATTTTTTGTTTTTTTAATACAACATGGAATGCCAGACACATAAATATTATTTTAAAAAAATTCTTTGAGGGCCCATATGGCTTAGAATCTTTTGATTCTATCTGAGACAAAAGTTGGACAATGGTCCATTATTAGTATTAATGAAGATTAAGAAATGAATACAACCGATGGCTTGCCTTGGTTGGTACTAGGCAAATAATTATGAGAATATTCCATGATGATGAGGATTTATCCTAAATGAGTATGGGATTTTAAATGGGGATGGGGTGGGGATAGGCATAAAATCTCATATTCACTCGGCTATGGGTATGGGTATGGATAATAAAATATATCTACGAAAATCCTACGGGTAATCCCCACAAAGATACCCATCTACCCATGAGGATCCTCATATATTAATTTATAAATTATATGATATTTATTATTTATATATACTCTCTTTTTTCAAAAATATAAGTCTTTTTAACAAAATTTTCTAGGTTAAAATTATAAATTGTTTTCGAAATTCGAGTATATTTATTTTTATTTTTTATCAATTATACTCTTATACAATTCAAATATTTATGATTCTTCAATTCTTCAATTCATTTAATGTTAAAAGGCGTATATGTAAATTATACTTGTAATTAAAGTTGTCTTAATTCTTGTGTCCTTACCTTAAAACGACTTATATTTGTGACCGAATAAAGTATATACCATATAATATTTATATATAAATATCACATAATATTACATAGTTTCTATTTCGAAACATTCATACATATAACAAAAACCTCTTAACGAGGAATGAAATGAGGAATTTTTTTATTTATATATACACCATATGATATTTATTATTTATATATATACACCATATGATATGTTGATTTTTTTTGTTGGAATTTCAACAATTGTGTGTTATATATGTATATTTAACACCTTATTTGTTACAATTCTTTTTTGAGAATCCCTGCAGGGACCCCCGATGGAGAATGAAATGGAGAAAAAAATTTCCCCACGAGGATTCTTCATCTCTACAAAAATCTCCATGAAAATCCCTACTGAAATCCCCTAATGAAAAATGAAATAGGTAAAATATTTTACTCATAAAAATTTTCCATACCCACGAAAATTTGATGGGCATGGAGATAGGTATGAAAATTCATATTCAGATGGGTATGAGTATGGGTATGAGAATAAAGTCTCTATTCCCTACCCTACCCATTTGCATCTTGGTACTTGGGGGCATGTGGTGGTGGGTTATGCTCTCATTATGGGGAGTCTAAAGTGCTTTTCAGACTAAGAATTTTCTTCAGTCTTGTTAAGCTGTTGTGGTGAAGGTTTTTCTCTGCCTATTACTACTACTACTCATTATCAAGTCGCTCGATTTTGAAAAAAAAAAATCACTCGGGTGAAAGTTATTCTCTGTCTATTACTATTCATAACTTTTTGCATATTACTACTCACTAAGGTTGTATTGTATTTTAATTGCTATCAAATACGAGTCTCAGAATTCCGTTTAAGTTGGTTATTGTGTTGTTGAAATTGTTCAATATTTACAAAAATTAAAAAATGAAAACTCTTTTCTTGTAAACGAGCAAAGCTGACGGCAAAGTTGCATTGTAAAATATCTTTAGTGAGATGTTTAGGGGCATCATACGCTAAACGAGAAGATTTGGAGTGTGCTTGAGTTTTGAATCTCAAATAAAAAAAAATACAAAGCATACATGGCCCCTTTTTTTTTTCAAAATAAAAAAAAAAACTTCAAAAAAGTTTTATAAAATAAAATAAAATAAAAGGGATGCATTTGTTGTCCACTTTGCCAAGTGGAGCACTAGAAAGGAAAATGTGGCCGCATGAGCATTACTTGTCATATAACCAATCAAGATGTGCCACCTGGAAAATCTTCTTTTGTTCTAAGTGGCCCAGTCACTGCACAAAGCACACTGCACTGAAGATAATAAGTACAGCCTGTACAAGATATAATTGTGAGAGTCAAACACAGTTCAATTTTGTTTTGTATCCTTAAAGCTGAAGCAGCTTTGAAAACCATGGAATTGCATAGAATTTGTGACAGCTTGCTCCGAGATGCGTGCCATGAATATCTTTTGTACATTATCCTCGAATTTCAATGCACGGAAGTTCTACAAAACCACATGATCTGTTTGCCCAACTTTAATAAGTATTTGAACTTACTTGGCTTAAAGTTCACTTTTTTTTTTTTTTTTTTTGTTTGAAGAATTTTTTTGATGATGGAAGAATCAAACTTCCTTGTGTCATGTCCATGTGATAGAATTTTCTCCAATTCTATTCCACGAAACTCTATTCCGTTACCTTATAAGTACAATCCATATATGTGATGTTGAGGCATGATGTGAGACTCACCTACCATTTGAGAAATGCATCACATGCCCTTTATGCAAGTTGGAATATATAGTCCAAAATGGCTTGTCAAGATTTGTCAATTCTTAGTACTAGTCCAAGCTTCATTAATTTGGAGGGATTGCGCCTTCAATTTGTAAGCTCTATCCAATAAAAAGAAGGAAAATTGTAGCGTGCCATGCACATCAGGCACCAAGGTCGGGCACGTACGTGTTCGCGTCCCTTCATTTTTGCTGAGGTGTAAGTGTGCATACATTGATCTTGAGGTGCATTGAAGGGGCGTGCCCCATAAGAGTCAATCATATATAGAAATTGTCATTCATGGCAATATTTTTGGTTGATTCGCTTCAATTTCAAATTAGACTAATGCCTTCTAAAAAAAATTAGATTACGCAATTACTTCTTTTTTGCTTAGAGATTAAGTACTATACTTTTTTTTAAAAAAATAAATTTAAGTAATGTACCTTTTATGAGTTCTCAATAAAATTGGTGCAGCAGTACTATTGTTGAGATGCATTTGGTGGTCATGAAATTAGTCCTAATTGTCATCCAACTCTAAATTTATCGATTTCTTTGATTCAGTGTTTGATTGATTCTCATGGAATTAATCAAAACCTAAGTAGAGGCGCAGTCAAAAAACTTGCGATTCTCGTGAAATTAGACCTAATAGGTTACTTAGGATGGATGTTGGAATGCATAGAATTATGCATTTGATATGCACATTTACTTTTTTTCTTCTTTTGGTCCTATTACCTGCACTTTTCGCGTGAGAATCAATCAAGCCTTGTATGTCACTTATTCACATTTAATCCATTTTTCTTGTAATAATTAGTTTAAGATGAGGGTTAGGAAAGAGAAAAATGGGTGTAAAGTTTTGTTGAAACATCGATATAAAAATTTAATGAGTTCTTTGAATAACGTCAATTAAAAAAAAAACGTTAAATAATTTTAAATTAAGGACTTTTCATTGGTATTTTTTATTAAATAAGTAGTTTTTTTCCTCATTGAAAGGTTTAGATTTTCTTATCTAGTTGAAAGTTTGATTTTTTTTTTCGTTTATATATTTTTTGAGGTTTAGAGTTCGTAGGCAAGCGAATGAAGTTGATGATGTAATGATGGGCTTTCCCATACATATGCCTTGATGAGGTAGCAAGAACTCAATGTTGAACATTTTATAAAAAGGAAATAATGATAAAATCAGAGACTGTATATATAATAGTAGCCACCTAGTTATGCCAAAAAACGATCACTTTAATTGCCCCCTCAAAGGGGGTTTAGAATTAATTTAAAGTCTCGGTAGGAAACCTACAAAAGGTGCATGTGCCTGACTTGGCGTCAAAACATTTCCTAAGTTTAGAAGTAGGAATTCTTCTTTCTTTTTCATCTTTAATTCTCTTCACTTACAATAAAAGAAGTCACATGCATGTATCATTAGTTAAAGCAATAAGATTGACTTCTTGTAGACCTTTAAGTTTAAAGCAATAAGATTGATTTCTGGTAGACCTTTCTATCTAGTACTCAAAGCTCAAATAAAAAGATATCAACCATCAATTGGTCTTTTTTAGTAAGGTCTCAAATTCGAATCTCGTGAATGAAAAAAAAAAAAAAAAAAAGTTGGAAGGGCGCCCCTTAGATGCATGGAGCTTGACAAAGGCTTAAACGTGGATTAGTTGGTGCTGTTGATGCTAGACACCACACGAGAAACTCAAAAAAAAAAAAAAAAAAAAAAACTCAAAAAATGAACTACTGCTCAACGACATTTTAGTAACTTCAGTTCAATTGTCCTCTTCACATAAGGGTGGCAATTTGAGTCACGACACGATAACTCGACACGAACACGACATGTTATAAATAGGTTAGGGTTTGGCATAAACGGGTTTGGATCATAAATGAGTCGACACGATTAGACACGACTAAAATGCGGGTCATTAACAGGTTAACCTGCTTAACTCGATAATGACACGTTTGACACGACTAAAGAATAATGTATAAATAATAAATAAGTTATAATAAATAAATTAGTACAAAACCATCTATTTAATAACATGATTTATTTTTTATTTGCATATACACCTTATATGATACTTTATTTTATTTTTAAAGGAAACATTTATTTTATTTTGATATATTATTTATGTTTTACATTTTATTAATAATTATTTATTATTAAGAAAGTTATAAAATTTTTCTTCAAAATAAATTTAGATCTTTTTTAAGGATCCATATAGATTTTTTATATGTCATTTGTTACATGTCATTTCATTTCTATTGTTAAAACTTATATAAGACTTGAATAAAAAAAGTAAAGAAAAATTTAAAGACTACAATTCCATTAGATTTTATTGGCTATTTAATTATGTTATGTTCATTTTTAAATTTATTCATGTAGATATGTTTTTAAAAGTTGTAAATAAGTTATAAAAATTTAAATAAAATATTTAATAAATAAGAGACACGAAAACTTGACTTGTTTAACATGATCTATTCCGACACGAACTTGATTAACATAATTAATAAATGGATCAAGTTCAGATTTGCCTTATATAGATCATGACCCGTTTTGACATGACACGACCCACTAACACGAATTGCCGCCCCTATCTTCGCATGTTATCATTTTATATGGCATTACTTTGCATTTTCACTTTTGTGTGAGGCATTGTTCTTTCCTCGTGCTTCAAGTAACAGCAATGTATCCTTCAGTGCTCACTGCTCACAGAAAAACATTCTTTCATATTCTCTCTAATGCAACTCGAACCAAAACTACTCTTAATGATAACTTTGCATCTGAACTATTATGAATGAATTATTAGATATATAACATGCACAACTAACTTAATATATCTAAACTAACTACGCCAATATTTGTATTTTTTAATTTGAGCGTAACATCTCTCCTTATCGACATAGTATCACAATTGAAATGTTATCAACAAGTAACAGTTGGCATCATTGGGATTAATAACACCAACGCACGCCATCGTCATTAAATTGATCTGAGTGAAAGTTTGAAGATCAAATCAATAAAAACGTGAAAGTTTAAGGACCACATGATACTATATGCCTTTTCATTTTGTTTCAACCATGGGAAGAGAAGACTGTCATCTGTATTTTCTGGAAAAAACTGTCGGTAGGGATTGGACAAATTTTTTTTTTTTTTTCCTTACATATGTGCTTCCAACAACACTCTTAACTTGCCAGCCTTGTCTTTTGCACTGTAAGCACACGGATTTCTTATCACAACTAGTCCACCATCTTATTAAATTAATAGAAACCATAGCAACGAATCTTCCCAAGAATTCTTCTTAAGACTGCCTAATGGCTAATGGGACCTTGAAAAGTATAGCAGGGACTCACCAGATTCTCTACTCCGCAGATAAAATTCTCGGATGCGTGTGCATTTCTTTTTCCTCTCTCAACGTCGCCTTCATTTCACATTTTGTGAAAGGAAAGCGACGGCATGACAGACTTTTGATCCATGCATTTGTTGGACAATTGTTGGGATCTTTGGGCATTCGTTGAGAACAAAGGATGTGTTATCGATGCACAATCCAAAGGACTACTCCAATATCACCCTACATATTTCCTTGAATGATTCAAAACCAAACAATGAATCAATTTATAATAAAGAATAGAAGAGCAAGTCTATGGCTATGAAACAACAGCATTGAAAATGGAAAGTTTGTGTTCATAACTGCAAAATCCCATATTCACCCATACTTTAAATAGTTTTATTATAGGTCTTGAGTAGCAGTATAACAAACTCTAGGCGAAATTTCTTCTGTGACTATAACAAAATTGTGAAACGTTTAAAACACAATTGCTATTGATATAATTTAAACTCGAGGTCTAAATTAACAGGAGGCAATACCAATTAAATCTGACCTTTAGAAGCCTCCAAAAACCAATGATAATCCAAAGAAATCTTACCAATTCCTATGGGTCTTTCAATTATCACCTAAAACCATCTGTTCCAAGCTGCGGTTCGTTTCTTCAACCACCTCAAGTTCTTGCATAAGCTTTTCCAACTTTGCCATATTTTCTTCATGAATGTGTGGCGGGACCTTCTGCTTGTATCCAGCAGCGTCCATCATTTGCTTCAAATTCTGCTGTTGCCTGCAACGTAATTTTAAATATTTGAAAACAAGTAAATATAGACGGTAAAAAGTATTAAACTACTGACGAATAAATCAAATGATATATCAACTATATAATGCAGCATCATTCATAGGGTACAACAGTAGGAAGCCACATTGCAAAGCCAACCAAAGTTATCTACAGTTCGAAACACAATCGTAAAAGAGACGACGGTAGTTTTTCCATCTCTATGTCTGTTTGATAAGATTTTCCTATCAGAGTAGGTTCCTAAACAAAATTGGAGTGAATGGCGAGAAAGATGGGAAACAAACCCACACATACATTTACACTGTACAACAGTACAATCAAGGGACTAAGGGCGCCCACGTATAAAGATTAGATCACTGAAACAACAAACCAATCAAGTATGAGCTCTAATCTGAAAAACAAATTCCTTGCCACCGCACCAATGGAGGGGGATTTATCAATCAATCGTTTAAGATATTGTTGTCTCATTCCTCTCAAATAGGATCTCAAGGCAAGACAAGCCACTTATCACACTTTCCTAGATTTTCTTGGTACGCTACCCGCCCATTCATATTATTAAACATGTCATTCTAGCTTTGAGACCTAGGATTGGCATTGCTCATTTCTCAAATACAGCTCATTTTTCAAATACAGCTCATTTTCAGGTTTTCAGATGGGCATACTCATTAAGAATTATTGACTAATAGAATTGTTCATCTCATACAAGAACCAAATAGTGGAAACTAATTTATGATACTGGATATATGTAAATTAGCAGCCTAGGTACTCTCACATAGTGACAAACATAAGACTTACTTTTGCAACTCCTCTCTCTTTTTGCTAAGCTTTTGCAGTTCAACTTCGGCATTGAGGGCTCCTCGTAGCTGAAGATAAGCAGAAAGATGTTCACTTACAACATCAACAGAACATTCAGCAAGCCGGGCATCATTCTCAGCGAGAACCTGCATAAACAAAAATAATATAATCTGGTGTCAACGATTTTAAAATGTAACGGTTGTAGAGTCTCTAGGTAACCAAAACGCACATTGCCTCAACCAAGCAATTACAAACATAAAACAAAACTTCAATTGAAGAAAAAGAAAAGCCTTATGACTGACTAGAATTCTGCAGAAATTGTTTGTACCAGAAAAAAGAACAAAGAGGAAAGGAGTTTATTTTTTTGATCAGAGAGAAAAGGGGTTTATGAAGTGGCAAGTAATGAAATCCTAGCCAAAGCTGTAAGAAGGATACATTATAGGAAAATGATTGGGTGACAATGACATACTTTTGCTTCATACGCATTTGCTTTATTGTTGTTAAATTCCTTTGGATTTCACATAGTGATATGAGCGTTTGCATCTCAATGTTTGTCTAACGGATTCCATCGACTGGCAAATGTATGTATCGAAAGTCCGTCGCCCAATCATTTTCCTAAATTATAATTACTAGTTAATTTTGAGATCAACAAAAGCATTCCATGGTGCGTAAGTCGTAACGTATCAATCTTGAAACAACCTTAGTACACGATAGGGCGTAAGAGATCTATCAACTTAAAAAGGATACAAAACCAATTTATTTTTCAAGTTTTGAGTTAGAATGGAAGGTGTAACGAATTGTTTCCGGGCAAATTTCCAGTTAAAGACTAAGAATCAAGTTGTCTAGCAGTTGGAATCAACAGACCATTCAATATAACCAACTTCGGCAATATACTACTATATCCATCAAATTCAGTAAATACTTGAGAAAGAAAGTCAAAATACCACAACATTATGTTCATCAAGACACCATTCTTATCTCTTGTATCCTAATTTTTCGAGTACATTTTCTTTGCACCCTTTCTCTTTGACAAGTGAAATCATCATTGTTTTGAGAATGTACTAATTGAAATTAGTCAAGTTTTTGTTCATCACTTCTCAGACAAGATTGTTTAATATAGTTCAGCCCTCAGATAAGTGATAAACGGCAACAGCATAAGGTCAAACTTTAGAGTAACCACAAACGAAATTAATCTTCCTAACCACAAAAGAAAATAGTCCTAGGTCCTAACAAAGCCTCGATCCCAAATTAGTTAGGGTCGGCTACATGGATCAAAATCTTCCTAACCACAAAAGAAAACATCCTATCAAAACGATGGCAATAAAGAATTACCTCAAATGACGACAAAGCAGCCAGAGTTGAAATCTCCAGTTCATGGTTTCTAATGATCTCAGCAACAGCATCAGTGTGGCAAACAACAAAGGCTGGCCGTCTGAAGATAAAAGGAAACATAATTGCTTATTAGTTATTACTCATCACTTATTACTAAAAAAATGTCCAAAGTCGCCAACCAAGTGAGTAGCTCATTGGTTTGGTATGGGGTCTCTAGTGCAAGAGGTTGAGGGTTCGAGTCTCAATAGAAGCAAGTTGGTTTCTTTCTTATAAAAATAAAAATAAAAATAAAAATAATCCAAAGTCAAAGTAGAAATGTAATTACCGGTCGTTCCTTTCACTTGGAGGCAATTTCGAGCGGAGTGATCTAAGTGACTTCACAGTAGATTCAACAAGGTCCATTTCATACTCAACGTTTTCATTTGTCCACTCCTATCAAAATATAAATGGAGAAAACAATTGTAAGGAAAAAACTTATCAACACATTAACAAAATGGCATAGCACTAGACTCTATGGGTTATTAGGTTCTCATAATAAAAATAGAAACTGAACTGACCTCTACAACTGATGGATATTCAGAGATAACAATTGATTCTTTCCGACTAGAGTTTTCAGCAGCTTGAGGAAGGCGCTGCCACAGTTCTTCAGTGACAAACGGCATAAATGGATGGAGTAACCGCAACCCATTGTCCAGACAAACCCACAAAGTATAACGTGCAGCGCTCCTTGAATTGTCAAATTGTGGATCCTCTGCATTGAAGTAGGGTTTGATAGCTTCAATAAATATGTCACACAGTTGGAACTGCCACCATGAATAAACTGCAGTGGCTGCATCTGAAAACTCGTAAGACTCAAATGATGACACTGTTTTCGAGATGGCCTTGTTCAAGACTGAAAGTATCCACTTGCAGCTGAAGGGAAGAGATTCCGCAGCCATACTAGCTGGAGGCACATAATCATCTCCTAGTTTGCTCATGGCAAAGCGTATGGCATTCCAGAGTTTGTTACACCATTGCCGGTAACCAACAACTCTTTGGATGTCTAAGTTAATCCTATCTGACTGAAAGTGCAAACCAAAAAAAAAATATTACTGCAATACACTATATAAGAGAAGAGAATCCAAGACAAATAGTAGACAGGAAAATGAACCTGAGCTGTATATGAAACTAGAGCAAAACGAAGAGCATCGGCACCACATTCAGCAATACCATTTGGGAAGTCTTTCACTTGCCCTTCTTTTGCCGTGGTCAGTTCATTAGGATCCAAGTTACCCTCCAACAGCCTTTTATGAAGCCCTTCCAAGGATACCCCGTTTATTACTTCCAGGGGATCAATCACATTTCCTAGCGACTTGGACATTTTACGGCCATGCGCGTCACGAATCATAGGATGTAAGTAAACCTGCAGATCTCTCCCAGTTAGACTTACATTTATTATTGTTTATCACAATTTGACCAGACATGCATCAATAGTTACACTCCTCTCTCCTTCCCCCTCTAGACCTTATTATTATTTATTTTCTAATTTATCCTTGCATTGAACTTCTCCAGCCTTGGAAGGGGCCGCAAAATCAATAACATGAGGAATTTAAGCCCATGTCTAAGATATTGCTTGGATTGAGGCTTTGTTGTTGTGGTTGTATCTAAGAGATAGCTTATAGAAACATGGGCGGCCAGATTTAATAGGGCCCAAGTATTATCCTGCGAGTCTGCGAAGACTCATCGAACAACTAGTCCCTCCCTGTCCATGCGCTGGTGAACTCAAAGAAAGATGACCCAGTGGCCCCTACCATAGGGATAGGTTTTGAGGCCATCTAATTACATGAAGCCTCTACGGCCATGTACAATGTCAATTACCTTGAGATCTACATTCATATTAGGCCAAATCGGCTAAAATATCCTAACCTTTCACAAATTTTGTTATTATACCCTAACCTTTTGGGAGTTGTTACTAACTGATCATATCCCAACTTTTCTACAATGTTTGTTTTGTATCCTAAGTCACTTTGAGCTCCAAATTTGATAAGGTGGCTCTTAAATGATGAATTTAAAGAATGTATTTGATAATTATAGGATATGACGTGGCTTTTAAAAAGCATTATTTATGTGTCACCTCATCAAATTTGGAGTTCAAAATTGACCTAGGATACAAATCAAACAACGTTGAAAGGTTAGGATATAACAACTCCCAAAAGGTTAGGATATAATAGCAAAATTTATGAAAGGTTAGGATAACTTAACCAATTTAGCCCTTCATATTAATCAAGTTTCCAATTATTTCCGCAATGGCACTTTCAAGCAAATTATATTCCAATAGGTGGACCAGAAAAAAAAAAAAAAAAAAAAAAAAAAAAAAAAAAAAAAAAAAAAAAAAGAAGAAAAAAAACTCTCGCAACAAGGAAAAAGTGCTAAGTTTTTTTAGGGGCACATATAAAAATCTGGCACCAAAAGCAGCAATTATTTTGCAAGATAAATAAATAATAAACAAAAAATAAAAGGGAAAAAATCCACTGACCTTTCTAAAAGGGACATCACCTCCAAGTTTCATTCCAAGCATTACCATTCGAGCAACCCAAAAGAAGAGAATGTCATGGCCAGTTTCAAGAACTGAAGTTGGATAAAATGCTTTAAAATCTTCAGTGCAGTCTGGCCAGCCCAAAACAGATAGTGGAAAAAGCCCAGAAGAGAACCACGTGTCCAACACATCTGGATCTTGAACCATCTGAAACTTCTTTGCACCAAAAATCTTGCTTGCTTCTAACTTCGCTTCGTCCTCATCTCTACCAACAACCCAGTGGTCCTTGTATGCACCAAATTCTCTCAATTCATCGTCCTCAAAAGTAACATACCAAGCCGGTATGCGGTGGCCCCACCAAAGTTGCCTTGAAATGCACCAATCTCGAATATTCTCCAACCATCTATGGATTCAAGAACCGAAACACAGATTATTGACTGACATCATGCTGGATATATAAGAGAAATAATAAAAATGCAACAGCAAGAAAAGTGGAAAAGGTTGAAAAAGTACTACTTGCATAACCAAATGAAGAGTACAAGACAACATTTAAAACAATCCATCAACGCGTGATTTCCTTTTGGCGGGGTCAGTTTCTCAATTAGTCAATTATAAGAAACCAATCCTGACACTGTTTGGAGAGCAAGAACTATCAGGGTCACAAAGTTAATGATTTAATATAGTTTCAATTACAGAACGACCAACACTATATTAAGAGGAAAGTCTTGAATAGCTGAAACTTCTGGAGCACGAGATCAAGACAGCTCCTACAGAAAATTCAGGTAGTCCAAAAAACCCAAAATCTGAGTTATAAGAATTCAAGCAGAGATGGCCTGTGATTACCTCTTCCATTCAGCAGCATATTGCTTAGGAATGATTTCGATCTTCTTGTTATCATCCATTACAGCGTCCAGGGCTTCCTTAGCCATACCATTACAGTTAACAAACCATTGAGGTTTTATCATTGGCTCCACAACATCATTTGTTCTAGAACAAAGACCAAGACGCATCTCATTATTCTGTGCACCTCTATAAAGCCCCTAAAATAATGGAAATATTGGTCAAAATAATTGACAAAAAATATAAATAAAGAATGAAAAATGTTGAGATCCAACATGTAAAAGATTTGTCGAAGAGATAACCATAATTTTAAGAAGATACTGAAATAGGTTTTTAATTTTTTTGAAAAAAAACAGAGAAATAGATAAATAAAAATATCAAGTACAGTCCAAGATTTTGAGCAGAAAACATCAATAACTGCTGGCTTTAGTATGTTGAGTAAGTTGACAAAGTGGAACTACAAAATTCAAACAATGATACCAATGCATGAACTCAGTTATAGGCTGCCACGCCTTTCTACAACTTTGATATGCAAAGCCAGATTCATGTGAAGATTGATGTAAATAAGAATTGCGAAATAATGTTTCTGAGTTTCTCCATATATAAACTTAGACGAAACTCAAAAAAAGGACAAACTAGCTCTCCCAATGTGAACTTAAGGCCATTCCAAAAAGGAAAAAAACAAATACTGTGCATTTAAATCGATTAAACTAATCTCAATCCATATGAATTGGTTTTGCTTGTGTAACAATCTAATCTCATAAAATGACAGGCTAACTTGACTCGGCCAGTAATGGCAGCAAGCTAGCCTATTGAACTAATAAACTAATAAACCTTGGAAGCAGAATATACAAGCCTGTTTCCAAAATAATATACCGGATTAAATTTAACTGACCACACGACTGACGTCACTGACCACACGAAGCATAATGTATCATGTTTCACTTTACCAATGATGAGTTAGGAGTTGAAAATCTCCAAAAGAAAAAAACTGTTGTCAAATAAATAAACAAAAGTCATTTAGATGGTGTCCTTTCATTAACATGATTTGGTATCAATTTGCTAGTCCAAATTCAAAAACATATCAGATGCATTAGTTTATGATACCTTCGTCTGCAATGCTTCAATTATGGCTGCACGAGCCCCAAAACGTGGCATTCCCTCAAATGCAGAACCACCATTGCTATTTATTTTCCCATCATCAGTGAAAATGTTGATAAAGTCAAGATTATGGCGTCTCCCAACTTCAAAATCATTTGGGTCATGAGCTGGAGTAATCTATAGAAACACCAAAAAAAAAAAAAAAAAAAAAAAAAAAAATCAACTGGAAATGCATCACATACACTAGGAATCAAGAGGAACTATCTTAGAGGTATTATAAGCATCCTATCCAGAAAGAAGCATCTATACCTTAACAGCACCAGTTCCAAACTCAGGGTCAACGAGTATTGCATCACAAACAATAGGTAATCTTCTCCCATTGAAGGGATGAATTGCACTTTTCCCATGCAAATGTTTGTACCTTGGATCTTCAGGATGTATAGCAATTGCAGTATCACCAAGCATAGTTTCCACTCTTGTAGTTGCAACTATAATTTCACCAAGTCCCTCTTCAAGAGGATAAGCAAATGATGTCAAGACACCGAACTCCACAGGATCCTTGTACCCAGGGACCTTAAGCAAAGTTCTTTCTTTGATATCTTTGTAGTCTACCTACAGCACAAATGAACATAAGGGATAGAAACAAGAAAAATAATCAAAATATAACATGAAAAACCTATCACGCACTTCAATATCAGATATAGCCGTTCTAAGGACGCAGTCCCAGTTCACAAGCCGATGATCCCTGGGAAGAAGTAAAAACAAGAAGATATTATAATAGACATTGACTATTAGAAGAATTGAGAGCATAACAATACAATATAGAAGAGCTGACCAATAAAAGAGTAAAAGGCACTAGATAAAAAAAATTACTTAAATGAAATAGTAACATAACTCCTTCGAATGTTTTTTTTTTTTTCCATAAATGAAGTACTTAAAATTTATTTCAAGCATGGAACATATCCACAATCAAAGCTACGAGGTTTTTAAGTGGATGAGTCTTACATGATATGATTCTTAAAATAGATGATCAAACAAAATTGAAGTTAAAATTTAAAAGAAAAGAATAAAGTTAAATAATTTATCACCATAAATGCATCGCCAATGTCAAGGTTGAAAACAGTTGTCAGTTAATAATGCTACCTACAATCTAATACATAAGTTCAAAGATTAAAAACTCAAGATGCCAGAAAAAAAGAACGCCGCTATTGATGACGGAAAAACAGACTAAACATTATTTGTGAATAGAAGCACTAAAAATTGGACTGTTTTTTCTAAGAAATAATTCTTATTAATTCACAACATAATGGTTACTAAAAAATTACCCAACCTGTGGAGGACCTTGACGATGAGTGACTGGACAAACACATATACCTAAAGGGAGCTAGTGCATAAGGTCCAAATTAGAAAGTTAAAGCTACAAGCAAAACAATAAAAAAGAAAAATCCAAAACTAAACAGACATACATGACTCACCTATAGATAAGGCCTTCTCTGTAAAGTCGGACAAAAGCCTCTGTTACAGCCTTCGACCTTTTCTCATCCATGGTAAAGCACTGAAAATGAGAGTCAAAAGACAAGAATCATATCTCAAACCCAAAGCATAAGAATGATACCACAAAATCCATTGAAAATCCTGAACACTTACCTCACGAGACCAGTCAAGAGAGGCGCCTAGTCGACGTTCCTGATTTAATATGGTACCTCCATACTCGGTTTTCCATTTCCAAACCTTTTGACCACAATATCAACCAGATCCAGAAGGATTTAGAGATGAATAGAACAAGAATTTTTTTTCTTAATTTAATATCATTCACACTCTTGAGAAGATGAAACCCATCACTGATTAAACTCACTTCAGATACAAATTTTTCCCCTGACCAACATCATGCCTGGTCAACTTGTTTTCCCGCATAAGCTTCTTCTCTACAACCACCTGTATAGCATACAGGAATTGAAGTCAAGCATGAAATGGCATCCCAAAGGAAAGCCCATTTCTATAAGGTTGAAAAATCTATGCAACCACCAATGTAGTCATTACACTTTGAATACAAAAGTCAGCATCCATAAATAGACACTTCATGTGGCGGAACCAATATATAAAACTGGAGAAAGCTAACCATGACCATAAGTTCCTTGCAGATACAACCATTCAATTAACAGTTTGCTCCAAAATCTCTATTATGTCTACTATTATTCACTCTTAAATAGATTGCTAATTGTGTAGTTGACATATCTGTAAATTGTGTTCGGTAATCTCTACTAGTTCTAGTTGTTAGAGAGACAAAAAAAGATTATCACAAAGAAAACAATTCTTTAAGCCACAGTTCAGCGAGTTAGTTCTAGGATCTTTCCTCCAAATACTTGGCCAAAAACTGTGGTACCATATAGTTACAAAGGTGAATCTAGTCACCGTTCTTCCTACAAGGCAAGAATATCTTGGAATGAGTTTCTCTTGCGAAATATAATTATCACTAAGGATGCATTGGATAATCAATGTAAAATAAGCAAAACCAGGAAGCCAAATAAGACAACAAGCAGAAGTGATACACATTCACTATATCCACCATCATTGATGAGAGTGATAAGATTTCATTGTAAGAACCCCCAACAGTTTCATATTTAAAAGTACCATATACTTCTAAGCAAATCTAGCATACACAACCATGGGGCCAAAACTCACAACAAAATGCAACAGGAAAAATCATGTCCAAATATCAAACGGTTCAAAGAAAACAAACCTGTGTAGCTATTCCAGCATGATCCATTCCTGGCACCCACAAAGTATTGTATCCAGACATTCTTCGCCAACGGATAATAGTATCCTAGAGAAAATGTTAAACATCTCCAACTGCTTTTGGTTGTTGTAACCAGAATAAACAATAATAGAATAAAAGTTGAGCATGAAAGCCACCTGTATGGCAGCAGTGAGGCCATGACCTATGTGCAGAGCCCCAGTCACATTAGGGGGCGGCAGAACCTGTAAAAAAAACAAAGACGAAATTTGGCTATGCGTTATGCATTCAGCAGAAAAAAAAGATGCACGATAAGCTATAACTGAGGTTTAGAAACACACCTAATAGCAGTGAGATTCAGAGACTATAAATGAAATACATATCACCACCAAGCAACTCTGGTATATTTATTTAAACAGAGAGAAATAGCTGTAGCTTATTACAATCTGAAATTTGAAGCATTATAATAAAGGAAATTTCTCAGTTTCTTCACGTACGCAATCAGGCAGACTGAACTTTCCGTTAATTAATAGACAAAATAAAACTCATTTCCTGTATTATCCCATCAGAAAGTTCTGTATCTTACACACAACATGTTGAGTAAAGTCCGTCACTTGCAATAATAGCAAAGAAGCATGAAAATGTTACCTAGTCGGGCACCTATTTCTAATAGAAGATAGAAAACAAGGTCTGGTAAGGCACTCACAATCACAAAAGGTGGTTTAGAGCTGCTAGCATCAGCCACAAAGAATCCTGACTTTTCCCACCATGAATACCATCTACATGATAAATAATAAACATAAGAAACAGATTACTGAAAATCAGCCGACACATCATTCAATAAACATTGATACTTACGATTTCTCCACAGAACTGGGAGTATAGTGCTTTGCCATTTTACGAGAAAGTACTTTCTTCTCCCCCTGAGGAGTCTCTGGATCAATGAAGTCCTCGGGGTTCTCTTCCTCCACTTCTCTCTTTGCGTTTTTCCTTTCATTCTTCTTCGGCCCGTTTGACGCTTTTTGTGCCTTGAGTTAGCACCACATAGTCACAAAGGAAAGAGAAGAGAAAAGAGAATTAATCGATTTGCAAATTATTTTCATGAGACCAGACTTTGCAACATACTTCCGTTCAGAAACCAGCATCCAACTACTTACTTCAATCTTATATACCAGATAACAATAAAAAACTCTACCTGAATCTTAGCTGCCTCAGCTTTTTGTTGAGCCTTCAGTTTCTTTAACTCTTTTTCTTTCGCCTACAGACAAACTGAACATTAACACTGGGCACAATGGGGATTTCAAGTCAAATATATCCAATATGGAGCAACGAGCATCACAAGCCATTAGCGACGGATACCATCCAAATATACTAACCCTTCTCAACTGCAACTTGCGAAGAAGACAAACCTAAGCACCATAGCATAAAAAACTCTAGGTCTAATGTATATCACCAGGGAGTATTGTGATGTAGACACTAGACACTGAAACCATTTTACCTCCAAAAAGAAGATACACATTCCTGACTTCAATGAATCAAACTAGCACTACATCGCGGACACACGCGAAACGAACAAATTCGCGATTACATTACTTAAAAAACCTAACTTTAATCAATGAGGGAAACAACAGGGCACTAACTAACAAAATCAAAGCAGATTACTCCTCTAAGCTTTCAAACCAGACCCAAATCCGAAGACGAAACAACGGTATCATTCGCAAAAGCAGTAAATGAAAATCAATGCACAACCTCAACACTTTCCACAATTGGAATTTGGAGCAAAACGTGATAAAAATCGAACCTTTTCTTCTTTCTTCTTCTTCCTCTCGAGATCCTCCACTTTCTCCGTATCAGCCTACACCACAAACCCTAAATTCATCACTAAGAATCTCTCGACCTCACATTGTCGAAAACAATCAAAGCAATTGTTAGACACAGATATCGAAATCGAGCAAGAGTAACGAATCAAACCATTCTCGAGCAAGCGCGGCAGCGAAGGAGAGAGAAGGGGGTCGGCGGCGAGAGGTGAGAGCTGCGGGGGGTCGCGAAGAAGAGGGAGGCGCGGCGGCGGAGGGCGGCGATGGCGGCGGAGAGAGGCGGAGACAGCTTGATGAATCGATATAGAGAGAGAGAGAGAGAGTGAGAGAGAGAGGAATTTAGGGCTTGTCGATTGGTTGGATTTGGATGAGCTGCTACTGCTGCTGCAGAGAGAAGGGTTCTTCTATCGACTAGAGAGTTTGCTATAAAAGGGTTTAAAGCTGGGTCTTTTTAACTCGGCTAGATAGGCATCGAGATGTTGAAAATCATGAAATTTCGACATCAAGAAAGTCAAAACTGTGAACACATGTGCTTCTGCACCGAGAACTGCGAACACACGCAACTCATACAAACGGCCCTTGGACAATGTGAAAAAAGGGGCTCGCCCCAACCCCTCCGGGTGACGACATTCATGGAAGGTGGCCCAAGTGCCAACCCTCCTTCGCTTCACTTTGGGGCCCCTAGTGGAAGCCCCTTTTTTGGGCAGTGGCGGTAGAGCCACCTCCTTCCTTTATTCAGCGGCGGCGATATTGCCGTGCTCCTCGGTTCAGCAGTGGCAACGACAGTGATGTCGCTGCCCCTTCTTTTCGACGATGTCGACACCCCCCTCTTGGGTTCTCCACTAAAATTTCACCAAATTAAATATAAAAAAACAAGAAAAAAACAAAAAATGATATAATTTGTACCTTCCACCGCCACTTTATGCACCCACCCAACACCACGTAAGCTCTCCTTTTTTTTTAGGTTTGTAGATTAATTAGTGATGGCTAGGGTTTATAGTGGCACATGCGCCTTAAATTCTAAAGAAAATTAAATAAATAAAAATAATATATATATTGATAATATAAATGAAAATAATACATATATATATAATAAAAACAAATCATTGCCTTCAAGCGAAGCGTTACCGATCCCCGAGGGAGGCCGACCAGGTCCCACCCTCGACCCTCGCATCGGGAAACGAGGAACCCACGAAATCCACACTAGTGGGACCTCAAAGTAAATTTAATGGTAAATTAAAATTTAGAATGTGACTTATCGTTGATGTGTCGTATCTTAAATTGTCTAGATTCGCGAAACGGTTCACATAAAACCACGTGCGCGCAAGGACCAAAAGTGGATATCGCAGCGAGTCGAGGTAAGTTGAGAGCTTACTCAATTATCAAACATGACATGATATTAGATATTATTAGGTCTCACGATTTTGATTCAAGACTTGGGGAATGAGTTGCAACTTATTATTGACTTGAACGTGACTATCTATGGATTGTGAGTGTGTTGTCCTTTGCCCATGTTGTCTTTATCTCATATTCGTGGTTGTCGTCCCTATTTGACCTATTCCGTGGTTGTTGCCACCATTATATTGACTTTGACACAATTGCGTGGTCGTCGCCATTACTCGATTCATACCATGAGATCGGTACATGAGATTGATGTACACATCGGTGATGGCTTTGGACGAACCTAATGTGGACTTGATGGGACTAGTTAGGGGACATAAAGGCTTTTATATCAATTAATGGTTGCATCACTTCGAAAGTAGGGAAATCGATCACTAGATTCTTGTTAATAACTAGTATGCATTGAATGGAACTCGACTTATTATATTATTATGATTTTATGATATCTCTCTTGAATTAACCCTTGCATGATGATTTGATCTATAAATGCTTTTATGTTCCCTGTGCACTGCTTTTATAAAGTTGACTATTGATACTCGTGGATTACTCTTTTTCTTCGTCCTATCTTTCAATTCATGATCGCATGATTAATAGGTACTTGTCTGTCCCTTTGTCATTAAGATGACTGACCGGCCTAGATTACCTTAATCCCCTGATAATTTACTCAACCTAATCCATTCTTTCAACTTTAACCTCAAAATAACAATTATTTCAATCCTTAACAAGGCTCCAAACTAAATTATATCCTCAATGAAACTCATTTCATGATTTGTTCAATTGGAGCAAATTAGGAAATAATATGGATTATCTTCCATATTTTGTAAAAATTTCGCAACACCTTCCCTAAAAGTGGTATGCCGAAAAACTTGCACCTAATAGACAACAGAATGAGGAGATGCCAAGAAGGACTCATGACTCTCCGCAGTTCATAATAAATATCAAATTCAAATTTATGAATTAACTTAAGAGTCTCCGATAACTTAATCACAATTTTACAGTCCCAAATAAACCAAAACTGAACCATAAACCTCTTGACGTATTTTAACTAATTTAAGAGACTCTTATAACTATTCAACAAAATTTAACGTCCTACACCGATCCCAAGAATCTCAAAACAATATAAATAAACAATTTACAACAAGAAATTAGTTTAACTTTTGAAAAAAAAAACTACCGCAATCTTTGAACCTTGTCCATTCTTTCCATATCTTCATATAGAATCTAACATTATCAAAAACAACTCAAAGATGTCAGGTAAGTAAATTCCTACATTGATCTGTACTCTTGCAATTGTTAGTCTGATACATGGAGATATGTAATTGCATTTCCAAATAATCAATAAAATATATGCATCAACATGACACGCAATTCACTCTATCGCTGTCTCCTAACTATAATCAGACGTCGACTTCCAAAAATAGTACAGAGACAGTATTAAGAGATCATGAAATGCAGAGATAACTTGTCTGCATTAGACTTTGCTAGTCACTAGACGGCGTAGAGGCATGAGTGAAACCAAGTTTCAATCAAACCAAACTCCAAAACAAGCTTATCCTCCTCACTCATTCTATTTATGCATGACAAAGAATGATAAAATGCAATAAAAACCATGATACAATTACATGTACAAAATTATTCAATCAATAGTAAAGATCACTGTAGGGTTTACTTACAACCAAACCAACTTTGAGCTTAATTTTCGGGGTTCTCGAAGCATCAGATCACCTTGAAAATGGCTCTAGTAGCTTCCCTGCATACCCAATTATATTATGAGTCAAGTTTCAAGTGAAACCAAATCACGAAACCCAATGAAAACTGCAGCCAAAGTACGCTTGAGAACAGTTTCCAAAAACATTAATTTATATAACTGTTTCAACTGGCTTCCAACTAGCCAACTTAGGGTAAGTTTTTAACCTTCTAAATCGTGATTAGTTCAATTAATCAAAATCCTAACCCACGCCGATGAGATTTATTCTAAATTGATCCAAATCAACATAATACATCAATTAACGATGATTTCTACCAATTTTTTGCTTGAGGATTCAATGTGATAGCCGCTACTTTTGGCCATGCGCATCTGTTGACGTGATGATGATGATGATGAAGAGTTACGAGGAAGCTTTCGAAAAAAGTTAGGGAGTCGAGGAACAAGAAACGAGGAAGAAAAGAAGACCAAAAATGGCAGTGGAGCCGAGATACGTGATGAAAGGGGAGAATCTCGGGTTGAAGAGGAGAGTTGCGAGGTTTATGGGAAGAAGCCGTAGGTTGCGATTCGACGCTAGTAACTCAGGATATTCGGTTTTGTTTGGGAATGATTTTCACCTCTGTATGCGTGGGAGACACGACAAGCGAAGTGAAGAAATATCTTTACTCTCAAGGAAGGGGCTTAGCGTTAAATTGATGAAGAATGATAAAGAAGGTTGAGGAAGCGAGTCACAAGGAAGGGTGCCCATGGAAAGAATTTTGCATCTCATGGAAAACAACGATGAGACTCTTCACAGTGAAGACTTATATTCGCACCGCAGTGAAGTGTCAAAAGAGTGGAGAAAGGTGAAGTTTACCCCGATTATAAATATGTGGCTATCCAAGCTAAAGGATCATGTATATGCAATCGGCCTGGCATTACATTGAAAACGTTGACAACCATATGTCAAAAAGAGATGAAGTTGCATGTCAATTTCTGATTGTGGCCAAAGCAAGACATATTATTCTCACGGAATTCGATTGGTGACTTCTGACATGAATACGACTTTGTTGCATAGACTATGTAGGAATTATTTTTCGCACCAGGTCCGATCGAATCCCGGGTCAACTTGTTTTGTTAAGTCTAATATGGATGAGGAGGTGATAGACCAACTTTTACCAAATTTTATGTATGCTTTGAAGCATGTAAAAAAGGTTAGCTCGGCGGGGATGTCGCATGAATTGTTGGAGCTTGATGGTTGTTTCATGAAAGGTCTATCGCAATAGGCCAACTTTTATGTGCAATTAGGAGAGATGGAAACAGCAGATGTTTCCAATAGCATGGGGAGGCTCGTGTACAAGTTGAACCCAACCACTTGGACTTGGTTCATTAAGATGCATCTGTTGTGATATACAACTTGGTGATGGAGAGAGAGGCATTATAGCATTATATACGGCATGCGGAGAAGGTAATTATTATTGGCTCGTTTACCTCGCTTTTTCACTAAGTAGTTTTATAAGCCTTTTTTTTTGTTTGACATTTGTCATTTCTCATTTAATGTTTACGGGGTGTCTAGAATGTGCGGTCTGAGTGTAGTTTCACCGGGAGGCGAGGAGCGTAGGAGGTGTGCGAACGCGTACATGCTAATTGGGCGAAGAAATGGCGAGGTGAAGAAAGAAAAGATTGCATTTTGGAGCTGTGCACAGAGCTACGGTTGTTCACAGCGAACTAAAGGTACTTTCTGTGTCTCGACTCGACTTAATTATACTTGTATCGACATCAATTCTATTTTATCTTAATATAATTCTATTTTATATTATGACGACGAAGGATAAAATGCGTGCGTTGGCGAATCTAAGCGATTGATTGCGATTGCAATGGGGTATGAAGTTGAGAAATGGTCGAAAGACATATTTCAATGAAAAAGTGATGTAATGGTTGTATTACCATCAAGCTGAAAATTATTATATTAATTTAAATAATTATGTATATTGGGAGACTTTGTACGTAATCATAGGTTAATTGTGATGTCGATTTGATAACAACTTATTGCAGAGACATTCAATGGATGGATTCTAGAGGCAAGATGCAAGTCCATAATATATAGATGTTGGAGGACGTCTCAGGCGTAAGTTCATGAAAAGAGTTGGTGTAGAAGAAACGAGAATCAGCCAGGTGGCATTGTGATGTCTATATCGGGTTTATCGAAGTTAGAGAAAAATGAGGAAAAATCTTTAGATGGATGGCGGAATGGAACGGACACGAAACGAATATGAAGTGTCTAGTGTGTCATGGGAGTTGACAAGCAGCGAAGGTGGACATGAAGGCAAGAACATGTTCTGTGCGAGAGAATGGAACTTAGCCAAGATTCCATGCCTCGTATGTATTGTATGTCTTATATACCATCGATCTAAGACACAGAAGATTTTGTGGCTCATTGGTATCGCAAAGAAACATACATAAAGGCATCACAAGCACATTATGGGTGTAGTTCCAGGGAAGAATTTATGGCACGAGACAAATGGTATTAAATTGAGCCACCTATGTTAGAAAATGCTAGGATAAAGACGAACCCCGGAAGGTTAAGGACAACAAATTGTCGAGGGAATGAAGGGATCATGACGTATCGAATGAAAGACATGTTGCATCGAAAATGGCACTGACAAACGGGCGTGCCCACTTTCGTGACTAATAATGTTGAGGAGTGAGTTGATGCCGAGTTCTTGTTAGGCTTCAACTTAGGGTAAGTTTTAACCTTGAAAAACTCAATATTTGTCATGATGACCTAAAAGGAAATTGTAGTAATCATGTCCTACTTTTTCATAGGCTCCAAGAACGCTCAAATCGGATCACAACGGAGAAGTTATGAATTTTCCAATATAACTTGTTAACTAGGCAAACTTTATTTTATTTTGAACTAAAAACTTCTCCAAATCAATATTTTTGCAATTAAATCTTCAAAACTCGACAACAAACACCATGAAACAACTCGATACTAACATCAAAATATTTCCTCAACCCGTGTAGTCAATTTGAACAAAAATTTATAAATCCAATTAGTCCAGAATCCAAATATAAATCATGAATATCAACTATAAAACATCTCCAAAATAGTTATCAACTAAATCGCATTAGTTCAATTAATCAAAATCCTAACCCACGTCGATGAGATTTATTCTAAATTGATCCAAATCAACATAATACATCAATTAACGATGATTTCTACCAATTTTCATCAAAACCTCGCGAAATAAATCGAGAAATCGCGAGAATTCAAATTGACTTGAGGAAAATGTCCGACATTGAGTATTTATCAAATTGCGGCCCGAATACTTTGTTTCCGCCACGAAAACTTAGCTCAAATTGACTATCTCGCGATGCACTATGATTTTGCGGAAGAAATCGGGCGAAAATCGAATGTCGCGAGCTCGCCGAGCGAAAGTAAGAACAAAGAGGTTTAGGGAACGAACATAAATGTTTTGTCTATTGAAACCAAACGTTTGGTTTTGATTTTTTTGTTTTTTTATATATATTTATATATAAACCGTCAGCTGCTTGTCAACAGCTTAATTTCTTTTTATTTATTAATTTCGAAAATCTCTATTTTGACGTGTTTTAAGTTCCGACGCTCGTTTTTGATCATATTTTTCACCAAATTGAACCAAACTCTTGACAAAATAGTCTATCTTCATAAAATGCCCGTAACACTGGCTTTAGTAACACCAAAATTCTAAAAATCTTAATTTTGTCCACGACATACAAAAATCTTTTGGATCAATTCTGTTGGCATACTTAACCAAACTCACACCAATTTGGATCCAATCTCAACCTCGACCACCGCCAACTGACATAAAACTTTAAGTAAGGTCTTGTATCAACTTCGTTTACATTATCACCAATCCTGACTTGCACGCAAACTGAGACAAAGTCTTCATGTGAGGATTAACACTTGGTTAATTAGTTTTCGAGCAACTAATAATTTATTTTCACTCGTGCCCTTTAGACACGCACGTGCAACCCCGAGTATGAAAAATTGAGGATCCTACACTCTGAGCTCAGTCCCTCGGCTTACTCTTCCTCCTCCCGTCACCTTCAAGTCTGACATCTGACTGCGACGGTGGTGGAGCCGCAACTACTGCATCGGTGCACATGCTAAAAAAGGTCTCACTGGCCATACTCCTCTTGTAGGCCTCCCGTAAAGTCCCCGGCTTGTGATCATCACCATAGTCCCGATCTCACTCAAAAGCCATGCATGAAATACTAGGCACAGTCGGGTCGTCGAATCGGCTATGCCCCGACATAATCCATTATATGCAAGTATCGGCCTATATCTTTGCATCACTGTCTCGCCGGTAGCCTTGTCGGATATTATGAAACTCGATCCTCTTCATGTCCCAACCGAAGGAAGGAAATAGTTTTGGTTGAATCTTTCATTGAACTCATCCATTCCTAGGGCTTCCCTTTCGTAGCCACCATGCTACGCCACCAAACATCAGCCTCTCCGAACAACGAAGCTGATGAGATGTTGGGCTTCATATGATCGGTGTAACCAAGACATCGTGGATCTTCTCGTGATTCCTCATAAACTTCTCTGCCGCTTTGAGATCCGTACCATTGTGAAACTTCTCTGGGTGATGTGTGGCGGCCTCAAATTTCAGGCCGCCTTGCTACTCGCCACGTTGGATCCCACATCACCAAGCCTTGCTACGTCATGGCCCGCTTATCCTTGATGTTCTGCGACCTACCTGGCTACTTACATTTTTTCATTTATTTCTTACTTAGCTAATTAATTTTCATATAATTATTAATGATTTCATTAGCCAGTTAATCAATTTATCAAGTTATAATGAAATTTTACAGCGAAAGTCTTAATTTAAGTAAGTTATACAGTATTCAACAATCCAAAGTAGTGGAACAATCGACAAAAGATACCATGTATATATCAAGACGAGTTAAGTATAATAAAAGTTCCATATACATGTAATCAATGTTATATGGTCCCAAAAACCCAATAAAGGTAAAATAAATACATACCGATATTACACACAAGCTGGCTCCACAATCTTAAAGGTAGTTGACAAGTACTTCCTTGCCCTTGCCCTTGCTCGTCGAAGGATCTGCACTCAGTCACCCAACAAATACAGTGACGAGTCCAGTGAGTAAAATCCCAAAAAGAAGTCCACACAATATTCATGAAATAAAACTGATAAACTACGAGACATGTTAATATAACACTTGGCAACAGTATGTCATATTCCTATGAATGTAAGCAACACACGAAAAGCAAAAGTAGTAGCGTGAAATAAATAAACAACACATACCAATTAAACCAGTTCAAAAATAAAGCATTAATCAGTAAACATCCGTATAATTACGAGAAAACCCTTACCTACACTAACCAGTAATTAATAAATCGAATAGGAACAACGTATATACTTACAGGCTTACAATAGCTAAACCCCAACTTCAGTAAACGACATGGTCCTTTCCCGACGCTGTTACATATCAAGACCACCTTAATCCCTCCCGACAGTCGTAGATATATTATACTGCCATCGACACGAGCACTATTTCAAATAACCCGTGCATGCGATTTAGCCATAACCAATATATACGGACACCGAAATAAGAGTGAAGACCCCATGTGTGCCCACCAGTAGTCACACATGAAAAGCGAAATCGATAAACCAAATCATGAATTCTATTAGGCATTTCAATGGGTTTACGCACCTCAACACGCGCTCTGACTCCCCCGAACACCCGAATCCGCCCCGACAAGCTCCTCGATACCCGAGCTACGGTCCCCTAAGTCCTTGAAGTCAATTAAGTGTATTTATTGTGTATTCAAATTGGTTGAATATATTTCAAATTAATCTTCCTAAACCAGCCCTAAAGACTAAATTAAGTCTCAATTTCAGTCTTATGCTACAACGCATTTTTAGGCATGAAATGGTCCAAATCTGGAAATCCTCTACTGGTACAACGATCGTTGGTCTCTATCTTAGCTTTCCAAAAAGTTTTAGTTTGCAAGATTTCGATTTAAAACGAAAGAGATATCATGATTCTACTAAACATAGCTCTAATTGGAACCTAATCCAACCAGCGGACTTAAAAAATATATTCCTCTCAATATATAATTCCGAAAAAAGTGATTTTTGGTCATAAGGTAGCAAACATACGCAAATACAACATACTGACAGATCAACTCATTTGGATAAGTAGTTAGGGAGTTATGCCTTTAACAACTTTAGTTTCAAAACTTTTCTTCTGAATTCCAGCACCTACTTGTAGATCACTTTTAGATATGAAAACAATTGAATTACAATATCTCTAGTCAAGTAAACTTGTTACGCTTTGAGTAAGCTTTCAAATGCCACCAGTTTGGGTCGATTTGGATCTAAAACGAGCAAGTTATGACCAAATTACATAGGCTAATTCCTTATATAACATGCATAATTCTAGTTTTGATCTTGCAACTTCAAAAATTCATATTTTTATGATTTCAAATCCAAATTAAGAACTTCAATATAGCTGAATTATCAGCTTCAAATGACGAATCCAAATATATAAACCAATTGCAAATATTCAATCATCTGCCCTATTGAATTAGCCGAAAATAAGAAATGATTTCAATCTGACATAAATATATGTGTACTTAGTTGATGTACAACCTAGCTTGAGAAATTATCACCAATCTTCTATGGATTCATTCTCTCCATCAACCTCCTTCTTCTCCAGCAAGTTCTATTGATTCATAAGTTGAAAATGAAAATAATTTCCTTGCATGTGTTGATCTTATATATTAAGGTAATATTGATTCTTAGCCATTGATCTCCGTGTATTTACGTATCTTGAAGCTCATCTAATGATCCACACCTTGACATGTATCCCACTAACTCCCACTATGACGGCCCCATTTCTCATAAATTGGACCCCACCCGCCTAAGCCCACGTGGACCCCAGAGCCAGTCTCGCAAGGTCAACGCAGACCTAGTCAGCCTTCCAATCCTCCATTATACGTAAATTCACAATTTTAAGTTGAGTTATTAATATTTTGCAAGTTTTACAAATTAGCGGAAGCAATAAATTAAATAACTCAACATTACTATAAAAATGTTAGGCAACCTAATTGTGGAACCCTGCATAAGTATATCATCATCAAATGAGAGTAAATACAAGATATACAAAAAGTCACCTAGCTATGGAGCCTTCCCCTTGCTGGACCGTAGATCTGCACTCACTCAAATCCAAAAATGACGAGCACAGGTAAGTAATGCCAGTATGACATATACATCATTTCGAAATATAACTAGAACAGTCGAATTCATGCAAATAGAAAGAAATGAACATATAACGCATGAATATAAAAGACTGTAAACAAATCAATCGATGAGTGAGGCCAAATACCAAGGAGTCCCGACCAAAAGGTCGTTGAGTCGCGGCAAAATCTCGGCGACTCGGGTTTAAGACGAGACCCCGCCTCCCCCTAACCCTTGCGACTATGAGATATCCACGAGACCCGGATAAGAGCCCCCAACGTACACTCAATTGGGAGATATCGACGGCGTCCGAGATAAGAGCTCATATCGCAGATAAACAGAACCATGACTTGCTTGCCAACGGACCCACTCAATCAATAACAATTCCAAAGATAGCTATCATCACAAAGCGATGAACAACAATAATTAATAAAGTGAAAGGAAGCTATCACCAAGCAAAGAACAACAATAGCAAATAGAGTGAAATGAAATATTGTACAAGTCCTCACCGGTTTACTTACCTCGAGAAATTGCGAATCGTTCTCAAAACATCTCGCTCGCGTCTCGATATACGCACCCGACACCCGACTATAGCATCCTAAGTCCCCGATGTCCATTTATATCATTTAAGTTACTTAAATCATGCAAATCGCAACTAAAAAGAGGTGAAGTACACCTCACCACGGCTTTCAAAATCCATTTGAACACCCATTGCGTCGTCGAGCTTCGTCGAAGTCATGCCTCTGATCGGTCCGACAACGCCATCGCGCCGTTCACCGCGCCGACGTCGAAGCCGCGCCACCGCCTTGCCCGCGCCGCGGCTTCACCTCCATCGCCGCCGCGACTGTCGCCTGGCCGGACTCCTCTCTCCGCCTATCTCTCTCTCTCTCTTCCTGGTTCTACCTCTCTCTCACTTCACGATCTCTCTCTCTCTTTTTCTTTTTTTTTTCTCTTTTTTATTTTTGATTTCTTCCTCATTAAGTAAACTTGTATCCTCGAGATCCGTGCGGAGCGAAACTCGAGGCACATCAAAAACATATTTTTATGTTTTCCTTATAAATTGAGCAGCGCGCATCTCGAGGCACCAACCCGCCTCATTTCACAATCTTGATACTCGCGCCACTCGCATTACGAGACGTATCCAATGTATATGATTTTAATGTGACCACATTAAAACCACTATAGCCAATATAGCCACATTAAACCACTATCTCTGTCTCACGTCCGCACGCGACTCGAGGTGTGTCCCCGTTCGTTTTTCGGCTCACCAAATTCCTCGCGTATACCAACTCGTAAAACAGCTCAACAATTAGCATTCTAATCTCAAATTTGATATTACACATTACCTCGGAGTCTCCACCCGAGATTCGGACATACGCATTCCGACGAATAGATCCCACATTCGACCCTGACCTGACACGTGACACAAGTCAAATTTTTGGGTCGTTACACCCACTAACCCAATCAAAGTGACACTAATTTACTACTCACATGGTTTCTAAATGTGTCAACACGTATTTCTAGGACAATCTCATGGTTTCTAATTTAAATAAACAAACTATAGACATTGATTTATTTGATTCAATTACATTAGCTCATACCCATTATAATATATATGGTTAGTGTTTTTATTCACCAAATTGACAAATTTTGTGATCCCACTAACCCTTGACTACCCGGCACTCGATGCCCCGCGTCTCGACACGCAATTCGAGGTACGTCATAGCCTATTGTTTTAATTGAATTTTACTTGTCTTATGGTCGCATTACCCATTTTAATTGATTAACTAGTCATCCTGACATATATTAGTCTAGTTTCCCAGTGTACCCGTAGTTCGCCTATCCGACAGCCGTGTTGACATGCCTTTCGAGGCGAACACCCGTCATACAAACTCACCCGATAGCAACATACACACATGCAGTGCAATATAATAATAATAATTTTTTAAACACCACATATATATAACCACCATCCATAAATAACATATTTCATCGGTTCTCGTGTTCGAGTCAATCGAGTTGTCTACGTAACGCAGGAATTACGACTGTTAATCCCCAAGATTAACGCTAATCCTGATTTAATTAATTTGGGTCGTTACATGATGTATCTGAAACTCGCGAGATTGTGTCGCCTCAACCGTCGCCCGAATACTCGCCAGTGGGCGTGCTCTGTGTATCCTCCTCTGGTGTATTAGGGGTAGGTGGTATTCTTACAACTTGAACCTGAACCCCTCATCAATCACATGTCTTATCGGCGCTGTAGGAGCCGTAAGAATGTCCTATACCGTAGGCGCACTCCCACCCTGATTGACTGGTGCTGCTGACATAGAAGGCGATGGTGTAGCCTGTGCCCTCAATAGTCGGAGAATCTCCTGAAGCTGCTGGCCATGTGATGCGACCAGTTGGGACACCTCATCCAACCTCTCACGAACGTCATCCAAACCGCTGTAGCTGATCTCGAGCTGATCGACCATTGCAATCTGCAAAGAATGCGATTTCTCGATCACGACATAACTATTAATAATAGTAATATGCAAGTCATCAAATAGCTCATATAGTCCAGTTTTAATTTCTCAAACTTTCATCACTTCCCAACTAAGACTTAAGTCATGATCATATGGTTCCACTATAAGTTCCAATCATTGTTTTAACTACTTATGGGTTTGTGCCTTATGCTGGTTGTGAGTTAATCAAGAGTTTTTAAACTTAGCTCTTTTAAAACTGTCTCTGATACCAACTCTGACGGCCCCACTTCCACAACCCAAACTGGGCCCCGCCCGACTTAGACTTACGTGGATCCCGAGTCAATCCATGCAACGTCAACGCAAGCCTAGTCAGCCTTCCTAACCATTATTCATTACAAGGTTGCAAATTTGTAAGTTATCAAAGGTTATGCGGAAGCAATTTCAACTTAAATAAATCTAAATCACTCTAAACCAATCAATCAGGACATCCTAGAGTGTGGAAACCCCATATAACACAGTCAACATATATAATAAACAGATGAAAGAGAAATCATATCATATACATGTCCCAAAGTATCTCGTAAACCCATATACCCCATGTGATCAAAATAATATACATAAGTAATACAAAACCTTCAAAAGTACGAGAGGGAAGGCCGCTCTAAAGTCCTCACAGTAGATCTCCTAGTACCAGCCTCTTTCCCTTACTCGATCATGGATCTGCACTCAATCAAACACAAGAATGACAAGCCTAAGTAAGTAACGCCAGTATGATATTAAACAACATTTTGAAATAAATAAATCAATCTATATTCATGCAGATAGAAAGAAAGATATAAAGACGTATGAATAAATAACAGACTATAAAAAAATCAAGAGCAATCGATACATGAGTGTCAAGGAATGAAAACAGAGAGACACAAGTAGTCCCGACTAACAGGTCATTTAGTCTTGGCAAACCATTCAGACTTAGGTTTTAGGACTTGATACATTCACAAGCCCTAAACCAACGAGATAGTGAGACTTCTTGGAATAACCACGCTAAGAACTCACACCCCATCAAGAACCAGTATCCAGTGCAATGCATCCCGAGGTCATGACTCTGGTATGTTACCTCTGCCAGTCACTCCTTCTAAGGATCACCGTTAACTCACTTGCCCTCGAACAACTCAATCAGAATGGAATCCCAAGGATAGATATCAAAGCAATGAACAATAATATTGATCAATAGCTTAAAATGAAATAACTGTGCATTTCCTAGCTGGTTTACTTACAACTAAACCAACTCAAAGTTGGTTACAAAGTCTTACACAATGTTCCCCCGACTTTCGCATACTTCAACAAGCCATATTAAATTACAAATCCACATTTTAAAAATTACAACTCTATTTTATCAATCAATCAATACCATTCATTTTATTAACTAATTAATTTAGTTTATTGATTTTGGCCATTTACGCAACTATTTTTCACCAATTTAAAAGTTGTATCAAGGTCCGAGCTTAAGTGCTACTCAAAGTAGGATATATAGGGATTTCAAAAAGTCCAACCTTAGTTAATTTGGATAAAAATACACATTTAAATCATTACGTAAAGTTATAAGTCTCAACTATCATAATTGGACAAGCTTTTGAACCATATAAAGATGCTATATTCTACCTTATTTTTCATTGGTTAAACAAATTTCAATGGCCATAATCTTTATTGATCATCAAAGTAGGTTATACTAAGATTTAAACGAACCTATTCGTAAGTCAATTAGGTCATATTTGATATCTCAAATCAATTCACCAACATGTCTACTCAAAACAGTTTTAACAAATAGTAGTGCAGTCCTAGTTTTTAACCTCATTTTCGGCCTTTAAAACATTATCAAACCTACTCCAAATCAAAATCTAATTTACAAGGATTAAGTTTGATATATAAACACAATAACTCATAAAAGATTTTGCTCAAAAACCTTCGTTTGATTGCCCAGATCATTACCTCGAAATAGCCCAAAAACTGGACTGCGGTACTAGTTCTACAAAACTAGTTTTTATACAACCATTTTGACTTCAATTAACCTACAAAACCATCTCAAAACCTCAAGCTGATTCTAAGGGACCTAAATTTCATATATAAACATCAAAACCAATGAGTAAGTTCGACAAAAATCAAACGTTTAATCCCTCAAAACCATATCTCAGCACGACATGAAGATAAGACTACACAACATCAACAACAACACTCATTAATTAAACAACACCACCACAACAACAGTTCATCTTGAATGATCGCACTCACCCAAAATCAATGAAAAAATCTTGAAATTCAGTGACCATAGGCCGTCCCCAAAAATCTCGACAAAAACGCGCAAACTTGATGCCAAAACGACGAGAATCGAACGACTAACCGAGATCTCATCTTAATTCACGCGATTGGTTGATCCCTTGGCGTAAACCACCACTCGAAATCCACAAAAACCACCCCCATTTTCATTTTTGTTGAGAGAGGAGAGAGAAAAGTGATGAAACATTCATTTTTTTGACTTTTATACTCCAAATGTCATCTTGACCCACCTACAAATCCTAATACACATCTTATGGCTCAAAATCATTTTATCCAACTACTTTGTGGCTTAATTGAGTGACTCTTTGTTGGCATGGTATTTAGGCTTATCCTTTTGAACAACTTAATTGGCATTTCACAAGTGTAAACGCGCCTAGTCGATACACGACTCACATCGCCGTGCCTCAATACAAATTTTGTCAATTGAGATACATTTTCATACTAATTATTATTCATGTTTCATTTTCCATTTTGCCAGTGTTTTATTAAAATTATCCCCCAGGATGTTCGTATTCTCGTAATACGTTCGCCCGATGCTCGTTCGCGCATGTTTTCCTTAGGCGAACGTGATCTGACACGTTTGGACAATTTGTTTCACATTCGGGTAATAAATACGCAATACAAACACCAAACAAAAATAACATACCTCGGTGTCGACGCTCGAGAATTAAACATGTGTATCACGGCAACCGGGTCCCACGTACGACCTTGAAATGACACGTGGCACGAGTTAGATTTTAGCGTCGTTACTGATCCACTGATATCTATCTCTATACAAGAGTGACAAATTATATCTTAATTATACACATTCACATATTATTAGCATGGTAACCAATCACAATCTTTATAATCGTCCGGTTAAAAATAACGTTTGAGTGTATTAAATTATCATGCTCCTAAAATTAAAGTCTATGGTAATCTCAAGTCAAATGACTAAATAATATACATATCATGAGTAATACCTATGACTTAATCCATGTGGTGTTCTCATAGTGAGTCAGTCTAATACCTTGTTCCCTGACAATTACTCATGATCTCGATTCATATCCCTATATGCATAATAATCACATAACCATCAATCAAGATTCACACTAGTCTAAACTCATTATAGTTCCCAGTATGATGATCGACTAAAGACATTTATGATATTTCAACGAATACCCATGAATCTTACTATAAGGTAAACATGCAATCACTTATAAAAAAAAGCACATAAAAACCTCAATTTTATTAACTAAAATTATAAGATAAACAATATTTGTAGATTGACTTAGGGCACATACCCCAACATGGAGTTACTCAGACTTTTAGTCATACACAACTATTCTAGTGTCTGACATTGACTAAAGGAGTTCGTTCGTGTCACTTCCATCAGTCTCTACGTCTCATTTTATTTTATACATATAGTTTATTATGTTCGATTTTTGTCAATCTCAGCTATTCTCATATTGATCTCAATCTTGGTACCTTTATAAACAAACCACGACTTTCACTCAACAACCAGACCACTTACAACTCCTTAATCTTGACTGATAAAAGGCAATTTATATCTATTTTCTTTTCGAAAATATAGCTAATGACAATACAACTTCTTATGATCATTCAATCAGTTGAAGTCTTCCTTGGCTAACCTTTATTCGAAACAGATAAATTTTACGACTCAAACAGTTAAACCATTTGATATTGCCTTAATTTGTTTCCATTAGTCTCAGATTTCTCGATTTTCTTTTTCCTCAAAAAGAAATTCGGTACTTTTCAAGAGACTATGTAAGATCACAAAATATCTTACTAATCATCAATTCACTTTTGAAGAATTAATTTGTCCATTGTTATTCATTTGAAGAGATAAAAGAATTTGAATTTCCAAATTCTGATTAACTAAATGACTAATCAAACTCTTAAAGGATATTATGTCAATCTTTTAAGTCTTATAAATGGAAATTCTTGAAATATAGGAGCTCATATTGACATCCTATATAATTCACTTACTAATTCTCAATGAGTATGTCTATCTCTTCATTTATTATATTTTAAGTTGTACGGATATGCGTCATAACTAAATGTCGTTAGAAGTGATTGTCGGGTACTTTAAATCTCAAAACACAATCGCTTGTTTTGATGTTTAATAGCTAATCCAAGCTACTATTAGACCACTTCCCCAACATCTTAACTTCTAACACGTTGATCTTATCACTACATTTTTCATTTTTAGTTAGAAGTTTTTATATTGATCCTTGTTTTGTAACACCACCTAATCTAGTGTTAACAAAGATTGCTTCTAACTCGTATATTTTCATTTGTTTTATCATTAATTTCTTTATTCGACTCATAGAACCACTATACTCAACGTTCCTTATGGATAAGTAACTTGAGTAATAAACAATAAAAAAACTTCAGTACTTCCTTTTAGAAGTCATTTGATTGTTTTAAACCATGGTTCTATTTCAGTTTTTACTTTTTGTTTCGAAAATGAGACAACAATTTACTTTAAAGTATTTTATTTGCGTAGAAACTGACTTAGACAACTTGATTGATTCAATCACAATCTCATTGTGATTTTCCAGTCAAATTCAGTTATCTAATCAATTTCTATTTTCGAAACCACGTGTCTCCATTTTCCTTGTTAAGACTATTTTAACATTTCCTTTAGCGTTTTATAATTGTAATAGTTTGATACTTTTGTTTTTCTAAAGAAATCCATGTTCAGTACTTACGTACCTGAATCATTGAACTTCTTTTCCAACCAATTTCCTATTGGTACCGAACTACTTACAACACCTTTGTGAATTCAGACTTCACAAGTTCATTTTCACATCCTAATCATGCTCAGTTTCGTTTTATAAGCTTATTATCTCTTTTAATTATCCGTTTCTAATCTTACTCGTCGTATCTTACGAGTTAAGTATCAAACGGAAGAAGAGAATAAACTTCTTATCGCATATCTAGCGATAATACATACATACAATACAAATATAACACAATCATTCAAATACCCCAGCTCACGGTCACTTTCCAACTAATCGCGCTCAATTATCCTTTAGTTCTCAACTAAAGTTTATCCTCAATTGAGCCAACCCTAGCTAGGCTCTGATACCAAGTTTGTCAGCTCCCTCGTCATTAAGACGACTAACCGACCTAGATTACCTTACTCCCTTGATAATCTAGTCAGCCTAATCAATTCTTTCAACTTTGACCTCAAAATAACAATTATTTCAATCCTTAACAAGGCTCCAAAACTAAATTATATCCTCAATGAAACTCATTTCATGATTTGTTCAATTGGAGCAAATATGGAAAATAATACATATATTTTTCGTATTTTGTATAAATTTCGCTAAAAGCGGCATGCTGAAAAACTTTCACCTAATAGACAACAGAATGGGAAGATGCCTAGAAGGACTCACAACTCAATGCATTTCATAATATATGTCATTCAAATTTATGAATTAACTTAAGAGTCTCCGATAACTTAATCACAACTTTACATTCCTAAATACACCAAAATTGAATCATAAACCTCTCAATGTATTTTAAACTAATTTAGGAGACTCATATAACCATTCAACAACATTTAACGTCTTACGCTCACCCCAAGAATCCTAAAAAAATCTAAATTAACAATTTACAACAAGAAATTAATTTAACTTTTGAAAAAAATTACCACAATCTTCGAGCCTTGTCCATTCTTTCCACATCTTCATATAGAATCTGACATCATCAAAAACAACTTGAAGATGTCCAATAAGTAAATTCCTACATTGATATGTACTCCTACAATTGTTAGTCTGATACATTGAGACATGTAATTGCATTTTCAAATTATCAATATATGCATCAACATGACATGCAATCCATTATGTCGTTGTCTCATAACTATAATCAAACGTCGACTTCCAAAAATAGTATAGAGACAATATTAAGAGATCATGAAATGCAGAGATAACTTGTCGGCGTTAGACCTTTCTAATCTCACTAGATGGCGTAGAGGCAGGACTGAAACCAAGTTTTAATCAAACCAGACTTCGAAACAAACTTATCCCCCACACTCATTTTATGTATGTCTGACCAAGAATGATAAAATGCAATGCTAACTATGATACAATTACATGTAGAAAAATATTCAATCAATAGTAAAGATCATTGTAGGGTTTACTTACAACCAAACCAATTTTGAGCTTAATATTCGGGGTTCTCGGAGTGTCAGATCACCTTGAAAATGGCTCCAGTAGCTTCCCTGCATACCTAATTATATTATGGGTCAAGTCTTAAGTGAAATTAAATCATGAAACCTGTAACAGCCCAATTTTAATTATGCCGTCATTATTGACTATTTTCAGACTCAGACACCAGCTCAGATCTGCGTGGATGCCGCAGATAGGTCACGACACGCTTGACTAGGTAAGTAGTGATTTTTGCGTGATGTTTGCCTATTTGTGATGTCGTATGTTAAGTTATTTTACCTAGTATCGCAAGTGTGTATTTATATCGTTGAACCGAGCGAGATAGTATAACGGGTATTCACATCGAAAAATGTGTTAATACGGGTACCAAGTGAGCGAAATGTGGGTACACTAGGTTGAGAAAATGATTTGGATAATCAAATTAATTAAATGTGACGAAATATTAATGATGAACCCATAGCCTAGGCAATGGACTTCAAAATTGGCAACTATAGTGCGCCTCGTTATGCTTGTCGAGGTGCGGGACACCGGGTAACCGAAGATAATTGAACAAGACTAAAAATTTTGTGTCTAATGAGGAGCAAATAAGAACATGCCACCTACACACCTAATACCCTTAAAATGAGGTTTACCACTCATTCCTCACTCTCACTCCACGTTTCCCTTCTTCTCTACCTCTTTTCAACATATAAAGAGAGTGCGTAGCTATATGAAGAGTAAAAATTCTTGGAGGAGTTGATTGATTGAGAGTGAGATATTTTATGAGATCTTTGGAGTCTTTGAAAGTGATTTGATCAAGCAAACAAGTGATCAAGGTGAACATCTCTACTTTCTTTTAATTTTCCATTGAAATGAAGCTTAAATGGGGTTTTAATGGCGATAGTTGATTGTGGTTGAATGTTGAAGAAATGAGGTATTAATGGTGTTAGGTTGTTATTGATGTTGTTATAATGTTGTTGTTTTAGTTGTTGAAGAAAAGTTTAAAAGAAAAAAAAAAGAAACAGAGACCTCTCTGTTGAAGAAGATGAATTGGGGGTTAGTGCGCGTGCAATTCTTGGACCGGGCCGAGCCGGTCCGGGCCAGACCCGGTTGGGCTGGACCGGGTCTGGCCGACCTGGTTGGACCGGGTCAGACCCGGTCTAGGGACCCATCCCCATTATTTAAATAATATAATTTTTAAAAAAATTAATTTAAAAACAAATTTAAATGAAATAAAAATACATAAAATATGGAAAAATTTATAGAAAATTTCAAAAAATCCAAAAAATCATAAAAAATCTAAGAAAATAGAAAATGGATTGGGAACTAGGTTTTCGCGACTATTTCGGGCATTTGGTACCCCGATTTACTCAAAAAATGTGCCACAATAAAAAATTGGAATAAAATTCTAATTCTTGCCCTCACAAAATAAAAATCAATTAATTTGACTCTAAACTATTTAAAATGATTTAATTGGATATCAAGAATTTAGGAGACTATAGTCGAGAGTCGGACGCGTATCTCGAGACGTGAGCGGGACTCCGGATTGCGTTTTGAGGTACGTAAGAATCCATTTGGAAGTCACTGAGGGTTTACTTTTTCAATTGTTGATTTCTTATTCCTTGTTATTGTACTATATTTCGTGATACATTTGGGTTGATGGTTGAGTTACTCCCACCTGATATTCGTAGTGTACTTATGGCACACTAAGTTGTAGCACATGTGATCAGGCACTTGGTGAATTGCAACCCGAGTTGTACTAAGGCGCACATGTCGAACAAGCACCGCGAGGAACCAAGTGAAAGGAAGTGGGGGCACCCACCGAAAGGATCTTGGGGTCCGAAGTACAGTTTTGTCTGACCAGGATGAGCATACACTTTGTTTCTCTCTCGTGTTATATATTCATGTGATGATCGTAACACAATTGCATGTTTAGTTTCTGCATGATTATTTAACATGATTATTGATATCCATTTATTTTCTTATAAATGTTCGGTGTACTTCTTTTGGAATCTTACTAATTGTACTCTCCATCTGACTTTTGTGATGGTTTAGTGCAGATCCCAGTACTAGTTGGGCAAAGGGATTCTTGGCGACTTCGTCTGATTGCCCGTGGTTAAGGACCTACTAGTATGTGTTATTTTGATATTTTGCTTTACTTTTGGGTATTGGGAGACTGAAGAGACATTGTACTTGTATATATTACTACTTATTAGTACTGTCGCCTATATACAAAGTACTTTCCTGAGTTTTCCACAGTAGGACATGCTCTTATGAATGATGCTTTATATGATGATGAACTTATTTGTTTTACTTACTCTAACTTAAGACTTATGTTGTATTAATGTTAAAAGTGATTCAATTGTCTAACTAAACTAATTGAACGGAATGAGTTAACATGCATATCGAGGAGTAGTGACGCGCCAACTGACGTCAATGACGCGTGGGACCCAGTAGGTCAATGAAGTGATAGGGCTGCGGGGCCGCGACGCTCCACGTGGAGGCCTTGGGATTCGGGGCCATCACAAAACCCAATGAAAATTGCGGCCAAAGTACGCTTGAGAACATTTTCTAAAAACATTAATTTATATAACTGTTTCAATTGGCTTTCAACTAGCCAACTTGAGATAACTTTTTAACCTTGAAAAACCTCAATATTTGTCATGATGACCTAAAAGGAACTTGTAGTACTCATGTCCTATTTTACATAGACTCCATGAACACTCAAATCGGATCACCAACGGAGAAGTTATGAATTTCCCAATATGGCCTGTCAACTAGGCAAACTTTAATTTATTTTGAACTGAAAAACTTCTCTTAATCAATATTTTCGCAATTAAATCTTCAAAATTCGACAATAAACACCACGAAACAACTCGATACCAACATCAAAATATTTCCTCAGCCCGTGCAGTCAATTTGAACAAAAACCTATAATCCAATTCGCCCAGAATCTAAATATAAATCATGAATATCAACTATAAAAACATCTAAAAAATAGTTATCAACTGAATCACATTAGTTCAATTAATCGGAACACTAACCCACGTCGGTGAGATTTATTCCAAATTAATCCAAATCAACCTAGTACATTAATTAACGATGATTTCTACTAATTTCCATCAAAACCCCGCGAAAGAAATCGAGAAATCGTGAGAATTCAAATTGAATTGAGGAAAACGTCCAACATTGATTATTTACCAAATTACGGTTCGAATACTTCGTTTCACGCGCGGAAACTTGACTCGTTGATCGTTTCACGATGTTCTATGATTTTGCAAAAAGAAACCGAGCGAAAATCGAATGTCGGGAGCTCGCGAAGTGAAAGTAGGAACAAAGAGGTTTAGGGAACAAACGAAAATGTTTCTTTGATTGTTTTTATATATTTATATATAAACCCTTAGCTGCTTGTCAGCAACTTAATTTCTTTTTATTTATTAATTCCTAAAATCCCTATTTTGATGTGTTTTAGTTTTCGGCGCTTGTTTTCGATCCGATTTTTCACCAAATTGAACTACACTCTTGACAAAATAGTCAATCTTCATAAAATGTCCGTAATATTGATTTTGGTCACACCAAAAATCTAAAAATCTTAACGTCGTCCATGATATAAAAAAATCTTTTGGACCAATTCTGTTGACATATTTAACCAAACTAACACCAATTTGGACCAAATCTCAACCTCAACCACTGCCAACCCGGCATAAAGCTCGAGGTAAGGTCTTATATCAACTTCATTCTCACATTACATGACCACCAATCTCGACTTGCACGCAAACTGAGACGAAGTCTTCATGTGAGGATTAACACTTGGTTAATTAGTATTCGAGCAACTAATTATTTATTTGTACTCTTGCCCTTCAGACATGCACGTGCAACCCCAAGTATGAAGAATTGAGGATACACCTCAACACAACCCAACTTCACGGTAAAATATCATATAATACACACACTAAGCACATAACATACAAAAATAAAATATATCTTATGATCTCTGGTCCATAATGCGTAGGTCTCACCTCGGATACATAAATTCCAAATAAAATTTGAAAATATTTAATTAGTCGTGTAATCAAGTTTACGAAATTCTCGGTTGTCACTGTGCTTCTTCTATGTTTGATGGTTGAGCGGGTATTCCGCATTACTGAGCTCTGTTGGTTCTTTTTACTCACCCCACTTATTCTCCTGTTCTGTCTTCATCGATACCAGCGCGTACGGGATAAAGGGAAGGAAATAGCGTAGAGCTTTGTCTTTGATGTGAACTTTGCATGCTATTTATATTATCGATATTCAAAACATCTAAACATGGGTTGTATTAAGTACTTAATGGGGTAGATTCTAATCCCCGAGACTTGTTGACTTAGTACCTTAGTAGTATACGTTTGCAGTTACTTAAGGGTACTTGAATATCTTGGTTTAGTTGTGTAGTTCTGCAGGTTAGATTTTGGGTCTGGTTCATGTATTAGGCTTGGGTAACGGTTTGGGGCGGGCGACCTGACCCTAGGTCGGGGGAGGGTCGTCACATGAACCCTGGGACCTCATGCAATCTTACCTTTCACTTAGCAAATAACAATTCATCCATCTCACCAATGATCTATGTTCTTGCAGTTGCCTTTTACTTAGCAAATGATAACTCATCCATCTCACCATGTTAATTTTTCACCTCGCGGGCACATCATCTGTAGGCGGTCTGTCCACGACACATCTTTGCGGGCATGGGCATGTGAATCTCTGCCATTACTGATATTATCTTCAACTTAACCACTTTCAACTCATTAATTGGTATGGAATTTTATCTCAAAAGGCAGCAACAACATCCACACTTATTATTACTTATGTATGAAGTCATCTTTAATCGAATTTCTGTATGAAGTCATATTTAATCAATGAGAGACTAAAGATTTCGATCCACTCATCTCAATCCAACACACCAGAGATGCTTTGACACCAGGGCTGTTTTTTTGTTTTTGGTTCAGCAAGATCAACTGCCACGACTACCCCAGCTGAAGGGGGAGGAGCATGAAAAACCATGGAGTCCAAATCAAAAGCAGAAACACCAAGATTGGCCAATTAAATGGTCAGCTACCTAATTGGTTACCTTCTCGCAATCGTATTAATTACTCAATTAATAAGGATAAGATGTGCGTGAAGCCCATGCACACTGGGGTTAACCCATACCAAATCATATTGGCAATGGGCTAGCAAATTGGTTGGCACCAAGGCTATGTACAATTGCAAATTGGAGATACTGGAATAATGGTGAAACTATACATAATATTGTTAAAAGAAGAATCCATCAAAAATTTAACATAAACTAACAACTGTTTTGAATCTTATTAATTAATTAAGTAGTAATTAGACAATTAGGAAGGAGCCCTTTATTCTCTTGATATGAGATGAGAAACAAAATCGTACTATTTTATTTAGAACTGCCTCGGTTATACATATATGCTGCATGTCATTAATATTTATTCCCTCCCATGCATGCATGTACGCGTCTCTATTACTAGCAACAAAAGCATCCGTGTTCTCCACCCAACTTGACCATTCAGGGCAAGATTGTCGATCTGAAAAAGAGAGAGAACATATATACGTTAATTTGTATATATATGTAGCATTATTTATTTCAAAACTGACAAAAAGATATATCAACAATGAATCACAAATTAATTAAGATACATACGCATACAATCAGCCGGCACCAGTCTTCCAAGATTTCCCCTCAAAGAAACATGATGATCCGTCGCTGCCGTGTCTTCACAGCGAACCATCTCCATTGATGCCACTGTCAAAGCAAGAATAAAAACCACTAGGGCAGCGTCAACCTTCATTTTTATTGTAAGGAACCCGATTGACTCTCTTTGTTATATACAGGGGCGAATCCAGGATTTTTGATAGCCCTGGGCTATAAATATTTTTTAATTTATTATTTTTATATATTATTATGTATACTTTAAATAAATTATACCACTATATATATATATGCATCCATGACAAACATAAAATTAGCATGATTATCGCATAAATTAAGCCACAAACTATTAAGCAAAGAAAAAAAAAACATTTGAACACAAACACTTGTAATAGATCAAATCGAAACCAAATCAATAGATAATGAGTTCAACCGAAGTACCTTAAATTAAAAATTGTTGTCTACATGTCACAAACATGACTCGATCAATGAAAAGTGTATCAATTTGCAAACACAAACAATATATAATCAAATATAAATTATATTGGTGGGTAAAGAATAAAAATAATACTTAAATAATAAATTATATAAAAATCAGAATATGAAGAAAAATAACCTATTTAAGTTGTGCCCTCCTTTGCTTTAAAGAATCGAATTCATCAATTACTTCATCTATATCGATATTTTGAGCGAATTCTCGTTCAATATGAATGATCATAGTATCTGCCAAGAATTCTTCTTCCATTCTATTTCGTAAATCAGTCTTAATACGCTTCATAGCTGAAAATGCTCGCTCTGTTGATGCGGTGGATACATGTAGAGTCAAAATAAGACGAATCAATCTCTCAACCAAGTTGTAGTGATGCGACTTATTTGTTCGAATTAATTTCTGCAATAACTCATAAGTTGATGACAAATTCTGAAAACACTTGTGGTGAAGTACATCAACCTCATAATGCTCCAATTGAAATATCAAATGATGCATTTCTTGATCACTAAAATCAGCAGGATAGAACTTTCTTGCAAGAATACATATTTGATCAACATCAAATAATTTGAACTGATCATTTGGTTGTAAAGCACAACTCAACTTAAGGATTTCCAATGCATCATCATTGAATCGTAATTCAACTCTTCCAATTGATAGTCAATCACGGAATTGAACATATCAAAGTGGTAATGATGCTCAACTCGTGTGACGAGATTTTTTTTCTGACAAGAACGACCTGTGCCCTCATTGTACCAAGCATTCATATCGGGTGTTTCGATTTCATACTTAATGCAAATCGAATTCACACACATCAAAAAGTGATCAAAGCTTTCATTTCGTAATTTTAGAAGAAGTACTTTTGTTGTGGCAATTGAATCTATTGCATTCGAATATCTAGAGTTTTTTCTTGCAAGTTTCGCAAAAGCATATCTGTAATTCTAAAATTCTATGCATTACATGCAACATGAATACGAAGTCAAAAGTTTCCATCATCATTAAAACACATTTTGCTTCACCACGAATATCATCGATAGATCCATCACTAACCATTTTTTAAGCACTTGCATCGTTGCCCAATACATATCAATCACACTTTGCAAATAGAATCAAAATGAGAGCTCCACCGTGTTTCTCCCGCTCGTTGTAAACTTCCGATTTGATTAGCTCCTTTACCAGCTTTCACGTTCACCACTAGCTACTTTACGTGCAATCTCTACAACTTGAAAGGCTTGCAACTCAAGAAGGCGTTTTGGAGAAGAACCTATAAGGTTAACAATAGAAGACAACTTTGAAAAGAGTAACCAAATCGACGGTTCCTTTTTAGAAGCCGCAACTAATGCTAGTTGTAGTCGATGAGCAAAACAATGCACATAATATGCATATGGACGAGTCTTTGAGAAATAAAGCTTGCAACCCATTCCATGCTCCACGCATGTTACTAGCACCATCATATCCTTGACCACGCAAGTCATCTATAAGTAAGTTATACCGAGCAAAAGAGTTACATACACTTTTCTTAAGTGTTGAAGCGCGGTGTTTTCGACTTGGACAATATCGAAAAACGCTCTTTAATTGAGCCTTGACCATCCACGAATCTCAACACAATTGCCATTTCTTCTTTGCCTCCTGCATCCTTGGCTTCATCAACTAATAGACAAAACTTTTTATCTCCAATTTCTTCACGAATTTTTTTTCTCAAAATGTTAGCCATAATATGCAAAATTTCTTTTTGAATATTTGGTGAGGTGTACTTTGCATTCCCTGGAGCATTGTCGAGTATAACGTCCTCAATGTTAACATTTAATCTACCCATAAGCTTCAACATTTCTATGAGATTTCCTCGATTTTCGAAGTTGAACCTTCACGATGACCTCTAACTACGCATCCTTGTAAACTAAGCCATCGAACATCCTCACTTGTAACCTTAAGCCGCAACCGATTTTTTCGAACATCCTCTGAAGTTTGTGCATTTATCACCCTGTCAATGTGTCGAGTAACATTCGACAAATTCTCAACAGATTGTACATAATTTCTATGCGGCGAATTGATGCTTCCCATATGTATCAAGAATGGACAATTAACCCATTGATTAACTCTCTTCCAATTTTTAAGTCCTCCATTAGTTAATGTGCAATAGTGAGGTGTATTACAATTTTCAAAAAGGTAACACGGGAAACAAAATACCGCGTCCTTTGAAGGAGAATACTCCAACCATTGAAATTCTCCAAACCATTTTGGTTGAAAGCGACGATATTGATTTCCGAATAGAGTTCGTGGGTATTCTGACAACCTAGGTTGATAAGGGCCCATCTTTATATATGCTCGTCTAATCTCATCTCTCACGTTGAAGGAATATTGCCGTATTGGAGTACGCAAGCCCGGATCTCTTTCAAGAGAATTAGAATCAATATAAACTTATGGAGTTGGAGATTCTAAAGGTCTCGTTTCCTCACGAGATGAAGCCTCAACAACTGATGGAGAAAGATTGCCAACCTTAGATGCCTCCCCACTTGATTTGAAAAAGGAAAAAACTGTCTTCGTTCTTTTGTTACCATGACGCTCCATAGAGTTTAGTCCAAAGCTAGTATGCTATCCTTAAAAGAAAAAATGTCTCCTTAAATATTAAAGTCATGAAAACTTTTTTTATTCTCCTAATTCAATCAATGTAAATAGGAGAAATAAGCTCAACTGAAGTATTGGACTAAAAGATTTCTAATAGAGCATTTCTAAGCAGCCAAAATGCTTACATAACAAATAAAAGGGGTCAAAAGCATATCACACTTCAATGCATCTTCTAGATAAGAAACTTAGTTGCTTAACAATGGGTACCAAACAAGTATAGTAGAATATCAAGTATCTAGAATTACGAATATGCAAAGAATAAAAATAGATAATAATTACAAAGTTAGTGTCTTACAATAATTATATAAAATACTGAAGTTTCAAATTTAGAATTTCAATATCTAACTTAAAAGATTCAATCATATATAAAAATTCATTATCCGATTTGAATTTCATTGATAGTGTATTACTTGATTTCAAGATTCACATTGCTCTTCAATACAGTTCATTAAACCACATATTATTTATTCTCACGAGCATTTGATCAAACACCTCCAAATCGAAACTATCAAGATATACCCATCACAAAGTAATCAGTAATGAAATCAATATTCTAATAGACATTTCATCAAACAACATCCTAACACTCTATTTAAGTATCAATACAAACCCAGGCCTACATAATCAAACTAATCATCTCATGGGCATTTTATCAAACAATTTAGGAGCACTCAACGAAACCATCATCATAAAACATTTAAATAAAAAATTAAAAATACTTAATTATATATCATTGTAAGTTTATAAGCGTGTACCTAGAATGAAATTGTGTTTGCTTCTTGGATTGATTCGGAAGAGTAGAGAAGATTGAATGGTATGTTTGTTTTTGCGCGCGGGCAAGGGCGAAAGTCGAAAGAGATGGAGTGCGCGCGGGCTGGGGCGAACTGGGCTTAAATAGTAAAATTTTTTTTTTTGGACTTTTTTTGGGCCTTGCCCTGGGCTGTAGTCCAGGGCAAGGCCCAACTGGATACGCCCCTGGTTATATATAATGTGTGTGTATATATATATATATGGAGAGAGAGAGAGAGAGAGCATGCATGTATGTATCTTTTTAAATTTTTTTGTAGTCCATATATAGAATATATATATTTGTTAGAGATCTAGGCGAAGCCATATATAGTACAATATTCCTTGCAGCAACCATTAGAGATATGCTAAGATATGCTAAGATATAAAATAATTGATTATGTATGGACATATTCTATTAAATGTATTGAGTCATTATAATTAATCAATGAAATTTTTATTTTACTTATAGAAAGTGTGCTTTAATTAACTAGCTAGAATTGTGTTAATGCATCAACTGATATGACGATGGTTCGGATCAACGAACTACGTACATATCCTGAGGCGATTGCCAGTGCTGGTCCTTAAATATTTGTCGCGCCTTACAAAATAGACTTATTACTATATTAGAAAAAGACTTGCTAAAACTGAAAAAAACTTTCATTTAACTTATCAAAAAATATGTTTGGACTACACTCAATATTACGTGGCGTGTATTATGCATGATTTGCTTTCACTCTTTAATTTGCACTCTCACTCAATTTATTGGACGTGACAAACATAATTTATTTATTTAAGATTTATTAATCTTGTGACTAGAGTCACCGAGCACGTCACATCAGAAACTATTAAACACAACCCGGTACTCATGCATGTGTGAAATGATTTAATTGCCCTCTACATAAAAGGGATTTTGCTTGCTCATAATACCCACATACTCTGCTCACCCATTTTTCGAATCGTGCTCACTTCCGGCCTAAATCTAACGAAATCTGAGTGAAACCAAATCAATTTGACGTCGTGGATGTATTCACCGCTTATTTTTATATTGATTTCTGGGTTTTTTTGGATTTTTTTTTGCATTTTTTGAGTCGGTAGTAGTATTTGTGATTTTATTTTTGGGTTTAGGGTTTTTGATTTGGAGCTTGAATTTCGCATTTTGGCACAAAATATCGATGGAATCGAGAATATCTAGCGATTCCAAGCAAAACCCACAAATTTTTTGGTTAGTTTCATGTATTTTTTGGAGTTTTAAAATGTTTTTGTTTGTTCTTGTTGTACGTTCTTGTCGCCCGTGGATTTTGGACATATAAGGTCGAGACAACTTTGGAAGTCTCGGTCACACAAATCCGACACCCTTTAGATATTTCGATCGGCTCCCACCGAGACCAACACTAAGAGCGAGCCCTCCTCAAATTTATTAAGGTCTGGCATGCATGAGGTAAGCAAAGATATTTTTAAAATTTATAAAAATAAAAAATGAAGTACGTTTAGTAAAATTGGAGTATGCTTGAGTAATGAGCTACGTTTAACAAAAATTGAGATTGAAGTTTTTTTGTTAGGATTGAAGCTTTTGTTGTTGTTGTTGTATATTCTCCAGATGAGCGTCATGTCTGATTATGTAGTTGTTTGTATTTTTTTGTTCGGGATAATTGTTTGTATTTTATGATTTGACCGAGTGTTATTCTTTAATTATTTTAGCACTTATTCCTCAATCTTATTAATTAGACACGGAGCTTTTATTTTTTGAAAGATGTTATTTCAATCCATTCAACCTATCTTTCTAGAGTTTTTTCCTTGAATATTATAATTAGGGAAAAAAATTATTAACCCAACACACCCACCAAACTATTTCTAAACATAACACACTTCTCGCCACGTCATTGCCACATCAGCAGCGAGTGGTGTGTCAAAGCAAAAACGTGAGTCAAGGCCACGTTTTGCTTTTTTTATTTTGAATGGAAATCGTGACCCGAGGTCACGATTTCCACTCAAATCTGTTTTTTTTTTTTTATTAATTCAAGGGAAATCGTGATCCGAGATCACGATTTCCCTGAATTAAAACTGAACGACATGTTTTACTATTTAAAATTTTTTGCTTTTGTTGGGAGGAGTTATTCGGTGGTCCCGCACACCATAGCGACAATTCATGTGTATGCCAATTATGAGACTCCGTTATGCTCTTCATGGGGTCTTATTAATTTCAAACATATTTCTTTCTTTTTCTAATGATGTAAACTGGTAGTTATAGTGTTTTTTATTTTGATATCTATGCCCATATTGTTTGTCCATTTTGAAAAGCACCCTTTTTTTTTTCTTAAATGTTGTCAAGACTTAAAAGGTATGGCTTAATTATTTGACCTAATCGTCATCAGTTAATTGCAATCACAAAAAGAGAGACCAAGTTGAGTGTTTAATTGAATTCAAAGTTTATAAGTTTAAGAAGTCAAAATGAGTGTTTTTCTAGTGGCCAAATGAGTGCACATAGCCAAAAGGTTAGTTGGCAAACTGAAAACGAGTTATTCTTTAACTAATTAGTCGATCCAGCTTGAGTCATAAGGATAAAAATATCAATGTCGAGAGTTTCATTTTTATTTATATAGTGCGCGACTCGAAGCGAATCCTGAGTAGTCGGATAGTCTAGACACTGAGCAGAGGATCATTTTATGTACAATTTTAATAGTTTGGTACACATTAAAGCACATTGCAATTGTCCAAATACATTAACATGGGATTCACTTCGAGTGTCTAGACTATCCGACTACTCAGGATTCGCTTCGAGTCGCGCACTATATAAATAAAAATGAAACTCTCGACATTGATATTTTTATCATTAAGACTCAAGCTGGATCGACTAATTAGTTAAGGAATAACTCGTTTTCAGTTTTCCAACTAACCTTTTGGCTATGTGCACTCATTTGGCCACTAGAAAAACACTCATTTTGACTTCTTAATCTTATAAACTTTGAATTCAATTAAACACTCAACTTGGTCTCTCTTTTTGTGATTGCAATTAACTGATGATTAGGTCAAATAATAAGCCATATCTTTTAAGTCTTGACAACATTTAAGAAAAAAAAAGGGTGCTTTTCAAAATGGACAAACAATATGGGCATAGATATCAAAATAAAAAAACATTATAACTACCAGTTTACATCATTAGAAAAAGAAAGAATTATGTTTGAAATTAATAAGACCCCATGAAGAGCATAACGGAGTCTCATAATTGGCATACACATGAATTGTCGCTATGGTGTGCGGGACCACCGAATAACTCCTCCCAACAAAAGCAAAAAATTTTAAATAGTAAAACATGTCGTTCAGTTTTAATTCAGGGGAAATCGTGATCACGGATCACGATTTCCCCTGAATTAATAAAAAAAAAATAGATTTGAGTGGAAATCGTGACCTCGGGTCACGATTTCCATTCAAAAAAAAAAAAAGCAAAACGTGGCCTTGATTCACGTTTTTGCTTTGACACACCACTCATTTGATGTGGCAATGCCGCGTGGCGAGAAGTGTGTTATGTTTGGAAATAGTTTGGTGGGTGTGTTGGGTTAATAATTTTTTCCCTAATTATAATATTCAAGGAAAAAACTCTATCTTTCCACCCATTTTTTTTTAAAAAAAAAAATTACTAAAATGTCTGAGTCAATTACCACAATACCCAATACCTAGTCATCGACCCGCAAACCTCTCCCCAAGGCTATCGCAGTTCGAGCGTAAAACCGCCCTCACCCATCTTCTCACTCAATTGATTTTTTATTTTTAAAAATCCCCATTGAGTCTAGATTCAAAAATGTTTTTGTATTTCAAAGTTATCCTCAAGCAATGAAATGAAGCAGACATAACTACTTGCAAAATATTTTTATACCTCTTAAATATTTATAAAAATTTAAAAATCTCATATGAGTCTGGACTCATGAATCTAAATAGATTTATCGTTTTTTCTTAATAATCGACAAAATCCCACCCAAGCCACATAATATAAGAAGACATCAAATAGATTATGCATCCCAATTCGTTCTTACATCTTAGATACACAAAACCACCAATACACGCCTTGTGATCGATTAACAACTATGGAGAAAAATCACATAAATCAACCCAAAATTAAACTATTATTGTTGGGTAGGTATATACTATTTTGAAAATCAAATGGGTGGTCAATTAATATAAGGTGGAGAGAGAAAGAGATTGGAAGGGTTGAAATGATTAGCATCTTTTTTCTTTTCTTTTCTTGAGAAAACAATATACTCCCTTCAATACTATGATATCTATCGTGACAATTTGGCTTGTGCTATTACGTAACACCTCGGCCAGCTCATCAATCACCAACCGTTGAAGATCCTCTTCTGATTTGATTCCATGATCTTCTCCTGATTTGTTTCCATGTGGCTGCCAAGAATATAGCCATTGATATTGTAATTTAAATCTTTCCTCCCATATATGATTATAAAAAGGAGGTGTATGTCTTCAGAAACACATAGAAAGAAAATATAATCTTTCCTTCTTTTTTTCACCATCTTCTTCCATAGCCAGTGTGCATCGTAGCCAGTCTACAGTCACATGTCACTACAGTCGGCTTTACACCATAGCCAGTCTGTAGTTTGAGTTTATCGCAGTCAATATGCATTTTATTATATGGTATCAGAGAGCATTGTTGCGAACTCTATTTTATCATTTAATCTTATTCATTCTTGATTTTTTTTTAGATGGAGCATATACCCGTTACTCAAAATCAGAATGTTGTTTCAACGAAACCAGAGGATTTACCCTCTGGTCCATTTTATCTTTATTCCAATGAGAACCCCTTTTTGGTTTTGGTGTCTTATGTGTTAACAGGAGCAAATTATTATTCTTGGTTTAGAGCAATGAAAATTGTGCTGCAGTCAAATAACAAACTCAAATTTGTTGATGGTTCCATCACACCTCCCAATCCTGATGATTCCAAGTTTTCAGCATGGAAGCGTTATAATACGATGGTTTTGTCTTGGTTACTTCGTGTTGTAAGTCCTTTCATTGCTAAGAGTCTCATTTGATGGACATAATCCGTGAGGTTTGGATCGACCTAAATGAACGTTTTACTCAAGGCGATTCGTTTCGAATAGAGCTTCAAGAGGAAATATATCAATTTCACTAAGGAGCAAAAAGTGTGATAGACTATTTCATCCACTTATTGACCTTATGGGATGAACTAGTCAATCTTAGACCAATTCCTTCTTGTCCGTGCAATCCGAAGTGCAAGTGCAGGGCATTGCCAATTGTACGAGCCTATCGACAATCGGATCATGTGATTCGGCTCTTAAAAGGGTTAAATGAGAATTTTTCATCTGTCAAATCACAGATTCTGTGGATGGATCCTCTTCTCTCCATCACCAAAGTCTTTGCTCTTGTTATTGTGACGGCCCCAACTACAAATAAGGGCACCGCCCGACCTAATCCTTTAATTAAGCCCTAATCTCCCCTATAGGACCTAACAAGGAACTAGTCGGCTTATTTAAACACCTAAACACCTACCAATTATGATACCACATACGCTTAACAAGCTAGTTCTCTTGACTAACCTATGGTTGTCTATAATTCGAGTTAAGTTAAATTTTTTTTATCTAACCAATTTTTTAGCGGAAGTCTTATTAAGTTACTAGTGGAAATGAGATCCTAAGGCCTAACCTATTGTGGAAAAACCAGGAAATATATATCACATGCATATATAAACAAAAGTGGTGATATATACAACATGTGTCTAGTCATGTGTTCATATCACTCAACCCAAAAGTAAAAACAACATGTATTGAAGAACGTAATACAAAGAATGCAAAACGTACAAAAATATGTCGTAGCAGTCCTTCACTGGCTCAGAGGTAGTCACCAATCTTCTCTTTGCCTGGTCTGCTACTCGACTGATCTGCACCCACCGTCACAAACTAGACGGTGAGTACATGAAATTATTTAAGTAATACTAAGAGACATTGATCCACATTCCCAAACAGGCAACAAGTATCAAATGACATAATTTAAATAACAACGATGCTGAAAGAAACATCATGCAAAAAGATACTTGAGTTAACCAAATATGAAACTGACTCAAGGCTAAGTAGTAATGGATTAGGGTCGGTCGGCCGTGATCTTCATCACATCAGCCTTTCCACTACAATGTGAGCTCTGCTCCATAGCATTTCATTACAAGTTGAGCTTTATATCATAATGTCAAAAGGTCGTACTTACAATTACGTCTTTTCTATTCCAAGTGAATTAGTCGTCACCGAAATGTATACTTGCTAACATACCCGAGTTTTAAAACTCGTCATGTTCACTCAAATTATTCTTGCGCCAACAAACCCAGAGGTCCGGTTACCCCGTTCGAGGCACGTTACCCCGTGTGTCATGCAAGGTAGTGGAGAAATTCCCTAACATCCCGAAAAGTCTAGTGACTCCCTTATGAAAGCTGAATTTCTATCATCAAATGACCCTAACCACAAGAACCACTTTCATGTTAAAAAATGACACAACATTGGAATCCAAGAGATGTAACAGCATACAAATGCACAAAAGATTAGAGTCAAAATAAACGAACTAACCTAATAGCATGCTAGATCACTGACTTCCTCACACAACAATCAACATGACAAAGTATATGAATTGGAATCAATGATATACAAAACAAAGTATGCTATGAACAATATCATAAAATGAGAACTGAACAAGTCATAGCATATGGATGTCAAAGGCAATTCAGTTCGAATACCAGTAAATGACTTAGTAGTCTACACATATACAGTACACTAGGCATACAACACACAAATATATCATTTACCTCGGCCACCGTGCCTCGGTAGTGACACGTATCTCGCTGTGGGTCCCACGTCATGGGTCATTGTGTCCTAATTAACGAATTAAACGTGTATTAATTATTGGGCCATGACAATACGTCCCAACTAATAGAAAGTTCGTCCTCGAACTTATACTAAACGAATTTTAAAATATACATGACTCGAAAAGGTACATAAATATGTCTCTCATATAGTCTTCCCGTTCCTAAGTGAGTTCTTAATCTCCATGAAACTGCCACTTGACTAACACCTTTAGGATAAACTTGCTTCTTAACTGATGTACCCTTCGGTCAAGAATCTGAACTGGTTGCTCTTCATATGAGATATCCTCACTTAAATCAATCTGACTCAAATCCACTGTCGGTCTTTCGCCTGACTTTGACTTAGCTAGTCGAAGCATCGATATATGAAAAGCGCGGAATTGGCAAATTGGGTCAAGAATCTGAACTGGTTGCTCTTCATATAAATATAAATGTTATATATATTTAATTATGTAATTAAATTAAACTGATTTTGAATAAAATAAATTCCATAAAATAGATAAAAATATGGAAAAATTCAGAAAAATTCCAGAAAAATAGGGAAAAATATATTTGTGACTCAAATCAATAGAAATTCGATATTTACATAAAAAGTGAAGAATTCGGAAATCGGTTGAGACGTTATACCGGGTTTTTTACCTTGAAAAACTCGAAATCGGCAAATTGGTCTTGAATTTGATTTCGACCAATGTAGGAATTTTAAATAATGAATTGTGAATCTAATGTAACGGCTGTTTTAATTAATCCCGATTAACCGGCTAATTACGGATTAAGATCCTAAGCTCAAACCCACGTGGACGTCGCAGAATAGTCTACGACAAGCCTAATGGGTTAAATATGTTATTTTTGTGTGGCGAATGTTTAACTATTTTATTATTATTTAATAGTTCGCGCTGCGTTAATTGAGAATTTCGTTTGGTCGCGTTGTGCGCGTGTAGTGATGAAAGTGTGCAACGTCGCGGAGTGCGCGTAACGCGGGTGTACGGGGTGGTATGGGTTTTGAGTCGTCACATCACATCACACATATCAAACATCAAATCAACCCATCCATCATCATGTTATTTTGTCCTTTTTCTCCAAATAAATAAATAAATAAAAATAAAAACAAAAAAATAAAACGTGAGAGAGAGAGAGAGCAAGCTGGAAGAGAGAGAAAGAGAGATTGAAGAGAGAGAAACAGAGAGGACCGAAAGAGGGGAGAAGGTGGCGGAGATCGGCAAGTGAAGGCGGCGGAGCCACCAACGGTGGACGGCCAACGACGCGAGCAAAGGCGGCCGCCAAGCAGGCAAGCAGCGAATGGCCGCGAAAGCGGCTCATGCGCAGCACGCGAACGGCCAGACGTGGAGAGGCAGACGCACGCAAGACGGAGCCGAGCAATGGCGCGCGCGCGGCGATGGGCGGCGCTGCATCCAATGCAGCAGACGGCGGCGGCGAAGACCAAGGCGCGACGGCGAGAGAGAAAAGAAGAGAGGAAGGAAGAAGAGAGGCGCTCGGCGCTGGCGTGGCGCGCGAGCCGCGCGGCGAGACGACAACCGGACGTTGCTGCGCATGCAGTGCTGGCGTCGCGTCGGCGTCGGGCGTGCAACAGCAGTGCGGCGCACAGCCGCCGATGGCGGCGCGCACAAGTGTGATGGCTAGATTTCGGCGGTGGCGTCGGCTCGCTCGGCGCGCGTGGCGCGGTGGCGCGTTGTCGGACCGATCGAACCTTGACGAGGGATGCGATTCGACAAAGTTCGACGACGAGATGAAGGTGATGTTTATTTCAACTAGTTTAGTTGTGATTGAAATGACTTAAGTAAATTAATTATTATGAATGGACACCAGGGACTTAGGCTACCGTAGTCGGGTGTCGGGTGCGTATCTCGAGGCGTGTGCGAGACGTTTTGAGAGATATTTGCGATCTCGTTCGGGTAAGTAATCCCACGAGAAAGTCGCTTTAGAATTTACTTATTTTCCTTGTAAATTATTTATTTCACATTACTTTTCGCCGATTCGGTTTGCATTGTTACTATATTCCCGCGTGTGTACGTGTATGGTCGAAGGACGGTGTGACCATTTTTCGGCTCCCTCGTCGATGACGATTCGATTGTTGCTACGGTGTTGGTCATACCTTAGACTACGCGTGAGATTTCTCTCAGCGAGTCGGTGATCTCGAGAGCGAGTTGACGTGAGGCCCACCTCCGTCACAGATTTCCTCTCTTTTGAGGCGTTGGGCGGAAGTCTACCTTCCGACTCACGTAGTTCCTCATTTCGACCGTGAAGAGGGGGTGTTGATTTCCTCACCCCTGGGCCTTCTCGGTTCGCTTTTTGTCCCAGGGCTCGACAAACCTATACACCACACTCGCGTTCCACATTCTTGATTATCTCACGACTTATATTCATGCTTTACATTCTCGTTCATTTATTATATATGCATGAATTGTAGCCGTTTTCTTGGATTTCTTGTGAATACTAACTCGAATTTCTCTGGGATTTACTCACTGGAACTTGTCATTGTTTTTTTTGGTGGCAAGTTGCGGTTCCTACTGAGCCGGGGGAAGGCGGTGATTGGCGACTACCTCTAGTTTGGAGCGCCTCCACTAGCTTACTCGTAGGTGTTTATAATTACGTATATATATTTTCTTGGGATCTTTTTGAGAGACTTTTACCTGATACATGTATATCGACACTTATTATACATCTTGTCGCATTAAATGATATACATGGTATCATTTTGTCGGGTTTCCACCCCATAGGTTGTTAATTAATGCATAACTTGTTTAAATTAGATATATGCAAGTTATTAAGACTTCCACCACTAAAATAACTTAAATAAATCAAAACAAATGAATTAAGTTATAAAACTTTATAACTTAGTATATTTTGCTAAAATAATCATTTAAATATCAAAATTTACTAAGTTGGAGGATTAGGTGGTAAGTTCGCGGTCCGTCATATAGACAAAGCGTGCAAAGCGACGTGGCATGGCTTGGTGACGTGTTCGGAACATGGCGGTGCCGGCTTTGTCTCGGAATTTGGGGCCGTCACAAATGGTATCGTAGCTTAGGTTCAAAGCGAACCTAGGGAATAGTTTAATGGCTTAAGACATTGTGATACCGACGTCACAGCTTGGTATCGAGCCTAGGTTCAAAGCGAACCTAGGGAAAAAGATAATACAACCGAATAAAACTTAACAACAAACATTAGATGTGGAAACCCGAAGATCCTAACTTAGAACTTTAGTTGGGAAGCGAACATGGGACGGGAAGTGCCAAGGCTTATACGTTATATATTTTGATGTGTAATAGTATATATGCGTATACGAGGCGATACGGACGTTTTTGCGATTTGCAAATTCAACATCGATGGACGACCGCTCTTCAAACGGACGATAGAGGCCACCGAGCGGCTCGACACTTGTCAACTCGGATCAAATATTATGTGACACGGTCGCACTCCGTAGTTTGCGCCGATGAGATTCTTCGATTGCTTCGAGCGTAGGCGCGCAATACGCCTCACCCTCACGCCACCACTACTATAGACAGACAGTTGTTGCTCCGATCGTTCCGATGACCCCGCTCGCGACCACTACTATCGAGACACTACGTTAGCAAATACTACACCATTGACTACGCCGATGACACCGATATCGATTCCATCACAAGTGATCACATTCGAGACCTCCTTATCACCGAGGCGAAGTTGATTAAGGAGTTTGTTCATTTTCACAAATTTGCTACTATTATGGAGGCGGTGACCCGCAGGTAGTTTGGGAAGTGGATCATTTCACACGAGAAACTTCACGGACTTTTGAGGATTCACGACGGCATACGGGCTAGGATTTTCGGATTTATGCTCAAGGGGAGATGTTTTAGCAGATGGTGGACCGCCCACACACCCGCTCACGAGAGCCGAGTACTTGGGCGAGTTCAAGAAATTCTTTTTTTGATCGCATATCCCGATCGAGATTCAAGCCGAGTCCGAGGGAGGAGTTCTTGACGCCGAGGCGGGGTGACCGACGGTGTCGCAATACATGGAGAGATTCACATACCCGCTTACTTTTGCGATGGATGTAGCCGGGGACCGAGCGACTTTAGGTCCACTATTTTATTCGAGGACTCCGACCCGAGATTGGAGGCGGAAAACTACTCGCGTAGGGGAGTGTGGATGGAGTGGGTGGTCTTGACCCACTCTACCTGGGGTTCCAGCGACCTGCGAGGTCGGAGTGAGACTTGCGAGGTGGGATTAGACCCACGAGGTAGGAGACCGGCGAGGTGGGACTGGGCCTTCACAAAATTTAATTGTTAGTTCTAGGTGAGACTTGCGAGGTGGGATTAGACCCACGAGGTAGGAGACCGGCGAGGTAGGACTGGGCCTTCACAAAATTTAATTATTAGTTCAAATAATAAATGTTTGGAAATGGTGACGTTATATCATTTTAAACCTAGCCACATGATATGTGAGTTGAGCCAACACATACGTTATTCTCGGCATGGCAGCCGAAGGTAAGATGTTACCATAACCAAATTGGCATAGGATGCCTATTTTAGGTTGGCAAACGAAAATTGCCGAGAATGTTTACGTAAGCCATGACTTTCTAGGTCAGTGCGCCACCAGTTTGAATATTACAAGAAGTAAGGGAGGGCAGACTAATGCGAAGTTAAATTATTAATAGAAACAAATATTATCACACCTTGGTGTCTTGTCGAGAGTTAAGATTTTGACGATTACTTCACGCATACCGCGGGTTGTGAGTCAAGACATCCTATTAGTTTGAACACGTTAGGGAAATGATATATGCAAGATAGGAATGACCTCTTTCTGAGTTGACACGTATAAGGTGTGTAGTACGATAGTTGACATTGTGAGTGAGGTATAGCTTATAAAAAAAATCATTCATGATAGCTATAAAAAAAAATGTCTAGCTTATGCTACACAGTCCACTCTAGTGATCGTCAGATCGACGATTAGGAACATGTGTAAGACGTGGGACAAATAGGTTTTTAGTAGACTCTATGGAAGCAGATAGTGTTGAGATGACTCAGAACTACATGGAAGCAAGTACGACTCCTTTAGCTTCTGGCCGAGCACTGGAGTAGTCTTGCGAAATAGCGCCGAGTAACTCCACTATTGTTCCATGATTTGTTCGCGGTCCGTGAGGTCGGTGGGGCCACACCGCCACTTATTGGATTGGGAACAAGTCAAGAATACGAGCCGAAATAGAGTTTGCAAATATATTTAAGGTCGAAATGACCTCAAGCCAACCTAAGAACGAGTGTTCAAGTTCTCACGAATCCGAGAATTGACTCAATCGTAATAGATTTTGCACTTGTGATTAGTCCGACCCAACCCGCATGAACGTTAGGGATAATGCCCTAAAGGGACATGGAAAGCCTTGAAAGCTCGGTGATTTAAATCGAACTAAGCGCGTGCGAGTCATTAGTTTCGAGGAAAAAAATTGTTGTGTAGCGAAACAAGAAAGATTTAGGTGATGTATTATGACTAGATTCTTAAACAAGGAAACAGAAGATTCTAGGTACGCGTTAAAGATGGAGAGTTAAGTTTTAACTCGAAGTCCAATAGACGAAGTTGGAGTTAGTAGATTAACTATTGTTGTAAATATTAGCTCGACATCCGTAGGAAACAAAGAATCGGAGTGTCTACGATCTAAAATCTATCTATGCACGACTCTTTAGAGAATCAAGAGAAGCAAAGGTCAACCTTACCATTTAAGTTATTGCACTTTTTAGATCCTTGTATACGAGAGGTATGCCCTAGCTAGGCATACGCTACAACTAATGCATGAGGACGTACGTTTCAACTACATTCGAGAACCTAAAACACGGCTTTGTATGAAGTTAAATATATGGAGTTTCGAGCGTAGTTGAATAGTAAATTGTGCTTGTTTAGCATATCGGAAAAGCTTTGAACACCTTAAATATGATAATAAAAGCAAAACGACGAAGAAGTGCCTAAAAATATTTTCACTATGATCGAGTAACTTGACATGTTTTTGGGTAGGACATAATTAGAGATGGTGGGTTGCAGGGGTTGCCAACAAAATGACAAGAAGCGAAGGTATCACCATGGAAGCTTTATTTGTGTGTCGATTGGCAAGCACCTTTATCTCGATAAAACACGATAACCTCCAGATTTGGATACAAAGGTTAGCGTATATGTCTAGTGGCGCCCAATTGTAGTCAAGCGACATGTGAAAAGAACATGATTTGTGTGAGCACTTAAAATGATATCTAATAGTCGTTGATTGGTTAAAAATTAAAAATTAAATTAAGGCTTTCAAGTAAAGACCAGATTGAGGTCTTATACAATATTATATAATACCGACAAGTTGAGTCTGGATGGTGCCTCGATGCACGGGGTCACACAAGTAGATGATTTGGTTTATTTGAATGTTTCTCCTCGACGGACCTCATTGAGGAAAGAGAGTTTACCATGCGAATACGATACCCCACTTGTTCCAAGGTAGAGATTGAATTAAGTTTGAATTTCGGGACGAAATTCCTTTTAGTTGGGAAGATTGTAACGGCCCGTTTTAATTAATCCCGATTAACCGGCTAATTACGGATTAAGATCCTAAGCTCAAACCCACGTGGACGTCGCAGAATAGTCTACGACAAGCCTAATGGGTTAAATATGTTATTTTTGTGTGGCGAATGTTTAACTATTTTATTATTATTTAATAGTTCGCGCTGCGTTAATTGAGAATTTCGTTTGGTCGCGTTGTGCGCGTGTAGTGAAAGAAAGTGTGCGCGTTAACGTCGCGGAGTGCGCGTAACGCGGTGTACGGGGTGGTATGGGTTTTGAGTCGTCACATCACATCACACATATCAAACATCAAATCAACCCATCCATCATCATGTTATTTTGTCCTTTTTCTCCAAATAAATAAATAAATAAAAATAAAACGTGAGAGAGAGAGAGAGCAACTGGAAGAGAGAGAAAGAGATTGAAGAGAGAGAGAAACAGAGAGGACCGAAAGAGGGATGGAGAAGGTGGCGGAGATCGGCGGTGCGAGCGGCGGAGCCACCAACGGTGGACGGCCAGCGACGCGAGCAGTGGCCGCCAGCAGGGGCAGCAGCAGCCGGCCGCGGAAAGCGGCTCATGCGGCGACGCGAACGGCCAGACGTGGAGAGGCAGCGACGGCACGGCACGGAGCCGACAGCGGCGCGCCGGCAGTGGCGCGGCGGTCGCTCCAGCGGCGGACAGGGCGGCGCGGCGAAGACCAAGGCCGCGGACGGCGAGGAGAAAAGAAGAGAAGGAAGAAGAGAGGCGGGCGCTCGGCGCTGGCGTGGCGCGGCAGCCGCGCAGGCGAGACGACAGTGACGTCGGCGCGGCAGTGGCGGTCGCGTCGGCGAGGCGGCAGCGGTGCGGCGCGACAGCCGCCAGTGGCGGCGGCTGCGACTGCTGTGATGGCTAGATTTCGGCGGTGGCGTCGGCTCGGCAGCGGCGTCGGCGGGCGGTGGCGCGTTGTCGGACCGATCGAACCTTGACGAGGGATGCGATTCGACAAAGTTCGACGACGAGATGAAGGTGATGTTTATTTCAACTAGTTTAGTTGTGATTGAAATGACTTAAGTAAATTAATTATTATGAATGGACACCAGGGACTTAGGCTACCGTAGTCGGGTGTCGGGTGCGTATCTCGAGGCGTGTGCGAGACGTTTTTGAGAGATATTTGCGATCTGTTGAGGTAAGTAAACCCACGAGAAAGTCAGTTTAGAATTTACTTATTTTCCTTGTAAATTATTTATTTCACATTACTTTTCGCCAGTTCAGTTTGCATTGTTACTCTATTCCCGCGTGTGTCTGTGTATGGTCGAAGGGACGGTGTGACCATTTTTCGGCTCCCTCGTCGATGACGATTCGATTGTTGCTACGGTGTTGGTCATACCTTAGACTACGCGTGAGATTTCTCTCAGCGAGTCGATGATCTCGAGAGCGAGTTGACGTGAGGCCCACCTCCGTCACAGATTTCCTCTCTTTTGAGGCGTTGGGCGGAAGTCTACCTGCCGACTCACAGAGTTCCTCATTTCGACCGTGAAGAGGGGGTGTTGATTTCCTCACCCCCGGGGCCTTCTCGGTTCGCTTTTTTGTCCAGGGCTCGACAGCCTATACACCACACTCGCGTTCCACATTCTTGATTATCTCACGACTTATATTCATGCTTTACATTCTTTTTCATTTATTATATATGCATGAATTGTAGCCGTTTTTCTTGGATTTCTTGTGAATACTAACTGAATTTCTCTGGGATTTACTCACCTGGAACTTGTCATTGTTTTTTGTGGCAAGTTGCAGTTCCTACTACGAGCCGGGGAAGGCGGTGATTGGCGACTACCTCTAGTTTGGAGCGCCTCCACTAGCTTACTCGTAGGTGTTTATAATTACGTATATATATTTTCTTGGGATCTTTTTGAGAGACTTTTACCTGATACATGTATATCGACACTTATTATACATCTTGTCGCATTAAATGATATACATGGTATCATTTTGTTGGGTTTCCACCCCATAGGTTGTTAATTAATGCATAACTTGTTTAAATTAGATATATGCAAGTTATTAAGACTTCCGCTACTAAAATAACTTAAATAAATCAAAACAAATGAATTAAGTTATAAAACTTTATAACTTAGTATATTTTGCTAAAATAATCATTTAAATATCAAAATTTACTAAGTTGGAGGATTAGGTGGTAAGTTCGCGGGCCGTCATAGACAAAGGCGTGCGCAGCGACGTGGCATGGCTTGGTGACGTGTTCGCAACATGGCGGTGCCGGTTTGTCTCGGAATTTGGGGCCGTCACATCTAAATTGATAACTTGTCAAATGCGAGGACCGTAAAGGAGCTATTACGGGGTATTGGGTGTGTACATCGACACGACGAGAAGCCGGATAGCTTAGGACTTGTGTTGTATGTAAGTAAACTGATTGAGACATTTATTTACATTTCTTTCCATTTATTTATTTAGTCTCAGTTATTCGAACTCAATTGCCTTTGACATCCATATGCTATGACTTGTTCAGTTCTCATTTTATGATATTGTTCATAGCATACTCTGTTTTGTATATCATTGATTCCAATTCATATACTTTGTCATGTTGATTGTTGTGTGTGGAAGTCAGTGATCTAGCATGCTATTAGGTTAGTTTGTTTATTTTGACTCTAATCCTTTGTGCATTAGTATGTTGTTACATCTCTTGGATTCCAATGTTGTGTTATTTTTTAACATGAAAGTGATTCTTGTGGTTAGGGTCATTTGATGATAGAAATTCAGCTTTCATACGGGGTCACTAGAATTTTCGGGATGTTATGGAATTTCTCCACTACCTTGCATGACACACGGGGTAACGTGCCTCGAATGGAGTAACCGGACCTCGGGGTTTGTTGGCGCAAGAATAACTTGGTGAGCATGACGAGTTTTAAAACTCGGGTATGTTAGCAAGTATATATTCCTAAGTGACGACTAATTCACTTGGAATAGAAAAGGCGTAATCGTAAGTACGACCTTTTGACATTATGATATAGAGCTCAACTTGTAATGAAATGTTATGGAGCAATTCTCACATTGTAGTGAAAAGGTGATGTGATGAAGATCACTACCGACCGACCCTAATCCATTACTACTTAGCCTTGAGTCGCTTTCATATTTGGGTAACTCAAGTATCTCTTTGCATGATGTTTCTTTCAGCATCGTTGCCATTTAAATTATGCCATTTGATACTTGTTGCCTGTTTGGGAATGTAGATCAATGTCTCTCGGTATTACTTAAATAATTTCATATACTCACCGTTTAGTTTGTGACGGTGAGTGCAGATCAGTCGAGTAACAGACCATGCAAAGAGAAGATTGGTGACTACTTCTGAGCCAATGAAGGACTGCTACGACATATTTGTGTACGTTTTGCATTCTTTGTATTACGTTCTTTAATACATGTTATTTTTACTTTTGGGTTGAGTGATAGGAACACATGACTAGACACATGTTGTATATATCACCACTTTTGTTTATATATGCATGTGATCTATATTTCTTGGTTTTTCCACAATAGGTTAGGCTTTAGGATCTTATTTCCACTAGTAACTTAATAAGACTTCCGCTAAATAATTGGTTAGATAAAAAAATATTAACTTAACTCTGAGTTATAGACAACCATAGGTTAGTCAGTAGAACTAGCTTGTTAACTGTAGGTGGTATCATAATTGGTAGGTGTTTAGGTGTTTAAATAAGGCTAACTAGTTCCTTGTTAGGTCCTACTGGGGAGATTAGGGCTTAATTAAGGTATTAGGCCGGGCGGTGCCCTTATTTGTAGTTAGGGTCGTCACAGGTGGTTTCAGAGCCAAGGTTTATAAAGCTTGGCTTACTTATATGGTTTCAGGCTATATGATATCAACACAGCTAGTATCAGCACCATGGTTTTGAGAAAACATGGCTTTAAGATTGTAGAGCTACATTATGTAGTGAACGACCTACTTTGTTCAGCCAGAAACAACTAAAAGATTTAAAAAATCTGTAGAAGTTAGAAAACCTTAGTTAGATGTGGAAAACCAGATGATCCTCGCCTAGAAACTATTAGTTGGGAAGTGAGTGACAGTGAGTTGGGGATTTGATCTATTTATATACATGTTAATTTTGTTATGTGTATATATGCGTTATCTACGTAGTAGCTGATTCACGTTCGTTATCCATTTGCAGTCGGAGATGGCGGATTCACGTGATAGCGATGATGCTTGGAGGTGCGGCGGTAGCCGACCTTCGATACCATCAGCGGATGATTTTCAGAGGCTGTCAGATCGAGTAACTGCTCAGGGACAGCAGTTGGTGGAGTTTATCGCATTGATGACTTCTCGATTTCCTCCACCAGCACAGCTAGCACAGACATATGGTCCTATTGCGACTATAATATCGACCGTAGTGCCGGTCGTACCTGCAACACCGATGACAGCAGCTCCAGTAGTAGAGACTGTGTCTACGCCATCTTCCACACCCCCATCAGCTAGTTCGATAGCGGTAGTTCAGCTGGTGAAAGATTTCATCAGACTGAAACCAGTATACTTTGATGGTCAGAGAGATTTTGAGAAGATCGAGAAGTGGGTCTTGTCGCAGGAAAAGCTACATAGAGTCTTGCAGATTGAGGATAGACTCAGAGCTGAGATATCGTCATACACATTGCAGCGAGACGCTGATGTGTGGTGGCGTGCGACGATAGCTGCAGAGGGAGAGTTCGAGTCTTGGGATGCCTTCAAGACTAAGTTCTATCGGTAGTACTTCCCACCTGCGGTGATGAAGCGGTTGAGGAAGAAGTTCATGAACTTGAGACAGGGAGCCGACGAGTCGGTGATGAACTATCGAGACAGATACGGCTATCTGAGGCAGTTTGCCGGAGATCTTGTAAAGGATGATGCAGATGATGTATATCATTTTAGCGACGAACTGAGGTCGAATATTGGGTTTTATGTGGTCAGTTCAGCTGCCAGGACACTGGGAGAGATTTTCGAGCGTGCACTTGCTCACGAGACATATTATATGAGCCGAGTTACTGACGGGACACCCTTAATACCCGCGATGACACATGATCAAATGCCCGAGAGTGAGCGGAGGAGACAAAAGGGCAAAGGACCGAGAAGATGGGATAGAGGTGTTCAGGGGGCAATTGTGCCTTATGTAGCATCTCCTACACCTTTGAAGACGATTGTGGGTAGACATCCCGTACCACCACCAGTCAGACTTGCATTTCCAGCTCCTGCTACGTCTATTGTACCAGCTTTTACCAAGACCACCACTCTCCACGTCGGCGAAAGATGGTGGTGGGCAGAGGCGAGGCGAGAGGTAGAGGACGAGGACAAGATAGTTCCAGACCAGGGCAGAGATAGGCATCTGCACAGGCCCAGGATCGGGCGCAGGGTCAGCCTAGAGCAGTCACTTGTTATCGATGTGGTCAGGTGGGACATATCAGTCGAGAGTGTCCACAGCCATCGATAGTGATTCCACCACACCGTCGAGAGGTCGTCCATACGGTTACACGGTCAGACGCAGACGCTGCACGGAATCTCATTGAGGGTATGGTTTTCATTTGCGGTCATCAAGCATATGTCTTATTTGATTCGGGTACGACAATTTCTTTCATTTCGGTCGCATGGTCGGCATGTTAAAGTTGAAATCGCTTAGTGTTTGAGTCTCTTTTGATTTTGAGTACTGCGATCGGAATAGAGTGTACCCTAATTCTCTCGGTGGAGAGATGCCCAAGAGAGATCGGGGGGGTCGAGTTACCTACGATTTCAGGGGTGCTAGAATTTTGGAATTCGATGCGTTGCTAGGGATGGATTGGCTAGCATCATATCATGCTCATATCGATCGTTTTGCGAAAAAGTGAGATTTGATATTCCAGGGCGTCCGGTGTTCGTGTATAGTGGTAGTACACCGAGAGCCGAGGGCACTCGAGGCCTCGGCTTGCGACTAGTGGGGAGATGAAGACTTAAGTATATATCGTTGCAGAGTCATGGACCTAAACTTGAAGAGACTCGGTTGTGTGCGAGTTTCCTGGACGTGTTTCCGGAAGACTTACCTGGATTACCACCACCGAGGGAGATATATTTCATTATTGAGTTGGTGCAAGGTACGAAACCGATATCCATACCACCATATCGCATGGCTCCACGGGAATTGGAAGAATTAAGGAAACAATTGCAAGAATTAAGCGAGAAGGGATTCATCACACCTTCGATATCACCATGTGGGGAGCACCATCTGTTTATGAAAAAGAAGGACGATACTTTGAAAGCTGTGTATTGATTACGGACAATTGAACAAGGTCACAAATCAAGAACAAGTATCCATTACCGCGTATTAACGATTTATTCGATCAATGAGAGGAGCGCAATTTTTCTCCAAGATAGATCTACGATCGGATATCATCACCGAGGATCGGGAGGATGATAGATACATAACAAATATTTAGTACGAGGTATGAACACTATCAGTTCACAATCATGCCGTTTGGTTTGACTAATGCTCCTACCATGTTTATGGATTTGATGCATCGAGTGATTAGACCATATCTTGACCGCTTTGTGATCGTGTTTAATGCGGGGCTTAACTCTAATTTATAGACTCACATAAACATACTCCTAATCCAACTAGGAGACCCTAAATAGACTCATACTCTAACTCAAGTCCTAATCAAACTCAAACACTAATCTAATTTAGATTACAACTCCAACATCCCCCCATAATCTAAATTACCTATCTCAATTAAAAAACAAAACATCATCCCCCATAATTCGATTGTCATGATCTTCCACTTGATCTTCTCTCGAATGCAGATCTCGACCTCCATCGACGACATCCTTTATCGTTCACCCGCCATCTATCTCGCATGCCTTCCTCAATGTTGAACAAAGGCACAATGCACTCGATTGCCTTTGTCATCAACGACATTATCATGGGTGATCTTACAATCCTGAAGTCGAGCTGGTTGTCTCACACTTCTTTGTGGTCTGCAACTGGTACGCTGGGGTCTAGCGTCAATACCAACTAAAGTGGAAGCTTCATCCTCGCATCTAATTGTTGATGGTTGAGCAATACTCTTTCCTTTTATGTCCCAAATCCACACACTCTTCTCATCAAACTTGACAACTCTGCTAACAATGACTGCATTGGTAACTGGATTGTACAATTTGTACGTTCCAATACTCCCTGGATTATAGCCAATAAATATGACCTTCAGGCTTTGTCATCTAACTTTTTCCCGTTAGCATCAAGAACATGTACATATGCAGTGGATCCAAACACCTTCAAGTGTTTGACACTTGGCTTGTAACCACTCCAAGCCTCTTTTGGGGTTATATGAGACACACCTTTTGTGGGGGACCTATTAAGCAAATAAACTGAACATGCAACTGCTTCAGCCAAAAAAGAATCAGGTAGATATTTGGCCTTCAACATACTATGAGTCATGTCTATAATTATACTATTCTTCCTCCCTGCGACACCATTATGTTGTGTTGTCTGTAGTGGCATGATATCATGTTTAATCCCATGACGATCACAAAACTTTGAAAATGTCGAGGACGTGTACTCACCACCACCATCTGTCCTCAAAGTCTTGATGTAGCGTCCACTCTGTTTCTCCACAGTAACCTTGAACTTCTAAAAGCAACTAAAGGCATCAGACTTATTCTTTAAAGTATACACCCAAATCATCCTGCTGCAGTCATCAATAAAAGTCATAAAATATTTGCTTCCTCCTAGTGAAGCAGTCTGCAGAGGACCATAAACATCTGAGTGAACCAACTGTAGTAGAGATTTGGCACGCCTTAGATTGTTGGAAGCAAACGTTCGTCTACGTTGCTCCCCCAAAATACACCCCTCACAAAATTGCTCTGGATGTTGAATCACAAGCAATCCTTTCACTAAATTCTTATGAGTCAACAACTTCAGACTTTTGAAGTTCAGATGACCATATCTTATATGCCATAACCATGAATCATCAGAAACAATAGATTTAAAACAAGGATAAGATCTAATCTTAATCTTAATATGAAACAACCTATTTTTCAAAGGAGACTTAAGAATGGTCATACCTTTAGAGTCAAATACAGTGAGATGGTTATCTTTGAAATTCACTTTGTACCCCTTCTCTAGCAATTGCCCTAAACTTAGCAAATTGCATGTCAATGTCGGTACATATAACACATCTGAAATATACTGTTGATCTCCATTCTTCAACTGGATCAGAATTCTTCCTTTTCCCTTAACTGGAAGTTTCCTATCATCAGCAAACTTGACCTCTGTCAACATTGACTCATCTAACTCATCAAAAAATTCTTTATTGCCACACATGTGGTTAGAGCATGCACTGTCGAGATACCACATGTTGCTCTGAGCATTCTCCTGGGCTGATGTAACCATCATTAGTGTCTGATGACACTCCTCATCTTGCTCTGTCTGCTCCTCAGACTCCGACTCTGACTCTGATGATTGCTTTATCCTGCATTGTCTAGCTATATGCCCAAATTTGCGACAATTGTAACATTGAATCCGATTTCTCTGTTGATCGCGACCTTCGTCTCGTCCACGACTTTTATTTATATCCCACAACTGCTGATTATTATTCTGACCTCTGTCATCGTTGTTGACTTTATCACGGCCTTTGAACCCATAATTCTTGTTTAGCTTCTTCGGACAATCGCTAGATCTTCAATGTCTGCTTTCGTAGGCTTGACTTTTTCACTTTTTTCATTGATTCGTTGCTCATGTGCTCGTAATGAACCAATTATTTCTTCAATCGACTTGGTCTCATAATCATCCCGAACTCCATAATAGCAAATACTATGTGGTCGAACTTCGTGGTCAAGGTGCGCAAAATCTTCTCGTTCACATCGAGATCAGCGACATCTTCGTCATTCATTTTTAACTAATTGACGATTGTCTGAACACGATTGGTGTACTTCTTTATATCTTCGAAGTCATCCATTTTGATCAACTCGAATTGTCGTCTCAAAGTTTGCAACCGAACTTTCTCGGCTTTCTGTACACCCTCGTAGGACGTCTCTAAAATGTCCAAAGCTTCATTTGATGCCTTCGCCAGTTGTACTTTCTCAAACGCCACATCATCAAGCGTTTGCAAAATAAAATAAAGTGTCTTCTTATTTTTCTTGCGAAGCTCCTTTTGTGTCGAGGTAGCGGTGGCCCTGGGTCTTCGAATCCATCTTCAACTACTGCGAGCAAGTCTTGAAAACTGAACAAGACTCTTATTTGAGTGCTCCATCTATCAAACTTCTTCCCGTCGAATATTGGAAGAATAGGTTGAACTTGGTCGTTCCCAACTGAAGCCATAATTTACCGAAAATCAAAAATCTCAATTTTGATTTTAACTCTCTGCCGCACACACTTTGAACAAATTGTTCAAATTTCAATTTCTCAGTGGGCCCCACAACTTTTGTCTTTTCACAAAAGATGCAATAGCTATGATGTAGTGCACTTGGAGTTAAATAACAAAATAACTTTCTTTCTTCTTCAACGAAATTGATCATGCAACTCAACCACGCAGTTAATGCTGCAACTAAATCTTCGTTTCTTCTCCAAAACAAGAAACGGGCATGCTTCGATCTCTCAATAGATGCGAAGCCCAAATTCTTTGTTCGATCTTGAACAAAGTCTAACACCGTAGATCTAAAATCTCGGTCTCACTCTCACAGATCTCGGGATCTCACTTTTGCTCTGATACCATGTTAGGTTTAGAGACACCGCAATGACACACTTTATCAATCACTCTAATAAACTCGTTAATTACAATGCGGGGGCTTAACTCTAATTTATAGACTCACATAAACATACTCCTAATCCAACTAGGAGACCCTAAATAGACTCATACTCTAACTCGAAGTCCTAATCAAACTCAAACACTAATTTAATTTAGATTACAACTCCAACAGAGACGAGAGAGAAAAACGGGAGAGAGAATCGAAACCAATGGAAGCGAGGATGAAGAAGACGATCAACAGTGGGTGTTTCCTTTTTTTCGTTTTCGATTTTGATAAAAAGGGTGGCCAAAAGACCATTTTGCCCTTCAATATTTATCCAATACTATACAACCAAATGCCATTTTGGGTAATTTTCAACTTTTCTTTTATTTTTCATAATTATCTCTTCACTTTGTGTCCAAAAATACATCACTTTCGCCAAAAATTGGAAAATTTTCCAAACTACTCCAAAACTCCCGAAAAAACTTGTCTTCGCGCGAAAATCGAGGTGTGGGGCCCACGTCGGCCTGAGATATTTCGTCGCGAAACTCAAAACTAATTTTTATGTCAATATTTTGACTTTTTCAAACCCGTCTCGACACGTATCTCGAGATAAAACCATACGAAATGTCAATTTCACTCGATCGACTAAAATTTCGCAAAATAACACAATATATAATACACAACACTAGGCACACATCACAGAATAATAAAATTAATTATAAATTTCAATTTCACCGGTATTTTAACTTCCGACTCGCGGCCAAAACCTTAATTAAGCTCGTTAATCCGGATTAATCGTAATTACCGATTTAAAATTTTGAGATTTGACAGTTGGCGTGATGCCATGAAAGCATAAATTGTAGCTTTACAGATAATTCCACATGGAACATCACTCATGAGCTCCCTCCAAACTGTAATGATCCGAATAATCAAATCCTAGTTGTATGTCTCGTAGAACCGTGACTTAGCGACCAGTCCTACGTAGCGAACTCGGTCGGTACTTAGGCGTCGACACCAATGTAATAATTAAATAATTTTAATTGATATCGATGCAAGTATTATATGTTTATATATGTGTGCACAACTTTTAAATGTTTTTTTTTAATAATAGTCGAGTGCGCCAAGTTACCTCGAGATGGGTATGCGCGAGACGATCGGGTGGATTGAAAACTTGGACTTAGTTAAATGACTCAATTCACCTACTTGGACTCTAACTAGTCATCTAAATAATATAATGAGTCTCAAAAGAATTTAGGGTGTAATCAATTAAGTCTATGTGTTTCATTTCAATAAGGCCTAAGTTTAGGAAAATTGGAAAGTTATTAATTTCCTTAGTGAATGATTGAACTTGGACATATAAATTAAGCCTAAAGTTGAGAAAATATTCATATTATTATGGTACCTAACTAATCAAATGAGTTTCATGAAACATATTTACTTAATACATACCATAGTCTTTATGGATTATCAAAATATGTAGTGGTAGAAACTTGAATGGAGACCACACTCTTGGTTCATTGATCTACCTAGTGATGTGTCCATGTGGAAATCTAAATGAATCATAATGGATCCTATAGTATGCATGTGGGAGCTAACACCAACTATGGATAAATCTAGAGATTTGATGGTTGCAATGGTACTGGATAATCTAATGGCCGAGCTTCAAAAAGTTGAAGTATAAAAGACACTTAATCTCTACAGCATGCATGAACACAAATCACTTTAGCTAGGTTTGGAGAGAAAAGAGAAGGGTTTAGTTAGAAATAGTGCGGAAAAATCAAAGGGAAGGTGGAGTTGGGGCTAAGAATCTCAAGGAGCTTGAGTTTTCACAAGGATCAAACCTTAGGTAACAAATCCTTTTCATTTTCATAGTACATTGTGATGATTTGAGGTTCTTTAAATCATTTTAGTGTTGGGATTTTGTCAACTTTGATGATTATGAATCAAGAGAATCAAAGTTTCTCTCATGTTCATGAAAAACCTATGTCTTGGTTCAAGAATTGGGGATTTTGGGTAAATGAAATAATGGACTGATTTTCTTATGTAATTGGGTGTTTAATCTTTGAGTTTCTACTCTTATATTGATGTTTAATTATGTCTTATGTTGGGTGTAAATGTTGAACAAAAGTTAAGGGCATGCATTGTGAATTTGATGGTTCATGAATACTACATGTTTGATGAAATGTCAAGATTATAGTTGAAATTCTAGAAAGCACAAGTCCTTCATATTTTCTCGAAATTGGTTGATTTTTTATGGGTTATTCTTGGATACTTGAAAAAGCTTCTCACCAAAAATCATGTTATTTGGATGTGTGGTTTGAGTGTTATGAGATTTTTAATACTGCTGGTCTCGAAAATCTATTAAAGTAAGTTACTTTAGCATTTTGAGCATAACTCTCTCAATTTAAATCGGATTTTAGCGTACTTTACCATTTTGGAAAGCTCATACATAGAATGACAACTTAACACCAGTATCTACTAAAATCGAGTTATCTTCTTTATTAGAAATGGACTGAAATTCAGCACTTGTTCATGGATATATATATATATATATATATATATATATATATATATATATATATATATATTTGTAAGTGTTGGTGTTGGGACATCTTTCGAAGGCTTCCACTAATCGGAAAATAACCAAAACCTCCAGAATAGTTTGAAATACTATAAATTTGGTTCTCTAAGAGTTGCAAATGATTCTAAAGTGTTTTGTATAATTATTCAAATGAGTTTTGAAAGAGGTGAAATTTACTTACTTAAATGAGCTGAATTTTGATTTAAGGTATTCCGGGCATCAAATGATGTCGAAATTAAACCAAAATTTTCAGAATAGGTTATTGGATCATAGTAAAGGTGCACACCAAGTTTCGTGATTTTCGATGTATCTAACTTAGTTTTCAAGTCATGCTTCAATTAGAGAGCAATATTTACAAATAATGACATAAAGTTTTACTTAGAGTCTCAAATTTGGTTCTTGATCATAATAATGAGATTTTAGCACTCAACAACCTTGGTTTTAAGTTAATAGACTTCAATGAATCAACACCAGAAATTTTGAGAATTTATATGAGTGTTTTAGCCGCATTTCAAGTTGCCTAGAAACCAAGTTTTTGGTAATTATTTTAAGGTCCCTAAGGGATTGTTTTGCAAACCGATGCATTAAACCAACTTGAAATGGTTTTTAATAGACTTTGATGATTCAAAAACACTTAAAAACAGTAGGGAAAATGCCTACAACTTTGTAACATTGACCTTGACCATTTTGGCCGAGTTAAGTGTCAAAAGAGCTTTTAAAATGAATAAAATAGGCATCTCGGGGTTATCCCTTCGCATCAAACCTTCGTGTATGATATGAACAAGCAACTAGGGATCCCGAGGATTTAGCATAAACTTGTTTATGACACATTGAAGTTGTGATTTGATCCAAGTTAAATAGAAAAGACATTGGGGCAGTGGACTGTTTTATAATGAACTGAGATAATCAAACTTAAATAAGCTATAACGCATACGAAATGAACTCTAATAGGTACCAGGGGCCTAGAGCGTCAGTGTCGGGTATTGAAAGTGTAGTACGGACTTGTGAGAGCTGCATTTATCTCGAATATTATTGCATTTTAAGGTAAGTAAACCAGTAAGAGCGTCATCATGATTTCTTTTCAACTTCTTATCGTTAATCTCTTGAAAAGCATGCCATACTTGTATTCCATTCTTGTTTCAAGTGGCATAGGGAGCTGTGTCATCTCGCGAGTTAAGCATCCGGAGTCATCCTGGCTTCTCGTTGAGGACTATTCAAGGGATAAAGCATCCGGGGTCACCGTGGCTTACCTTGATAGTTAAGGGGCTGTTGGAAGTGACTCGATGAGTCCGCAGTGCCTAGAAAATTATGTCTGGCATTGGAAGTGGCCTTGGGCCCGCTGTGTCGATTTCAAGCTGTGTTATGGTCTGAAGACCCACAGTTTGGACCGGATTACCTAATCACCTATCTTTTGCTTCCTTGCCACTTGATTTTCACTGCTTACTTGATTAGTCTGTTTATCATGCACTTTGTCATTTTATTTACAACTTTCTTTAAATACCCGCATGATTTAGAAACTATTGTAATTTTACTACTCAAAAATACTGTTGAATCTCTTGTGGCTTTACTCACTGGAATTGTCTCCGTTATTGGTGACAATTGCAAGTTCCTCGAGCTGTAAGGGGAAGGAGCTTGTACTTGGTGATTTCCTCTGAGCTACCCTCAGAGTCGGCTCCATTACTCTTACTTCGTAGGTTCTTTTGCCATTTTGTTATATATATGACTATGTATTCATGATGTTTTGATGTTTTTGGGAACTTGGTGATGTGAGATACACTTGACGATACATGTATATGCATATTGTACTCATTATCACCAGTTATATGCATGATATCTCACCATTTGCAGGATTTCCACGCCTAGGACTTGTCCCAAATTTAATTAACTTTTATTTGTTGCTTTAAATTACTTTCCATTGCGTAATGAATAATAAGACTTGTAAAACTAATTAGCAAACTTAATAAGCAACCAATGGATGAATAATTTGGATTAGAGGCTGACTAGGCTTGCGTTGACCTTGCGGGGGTTGACCGGAGGTCCACGTAGGTCTAGGCCGGGCCGGGCCCAGTTTGTGGGAACTGGGCACAAACTGGGGTCGTCGCACAAACAAACATGCCATTGGTTGTAAATGGGTGTACAAAGTGAAATGCAAAGCTGATGGCTCTATCGACAAATATAAAGTGCGGCTGGTGGCAAAAGGTTTCACTCGGCAGCATGACAATAACTATCTTGAAACCTTTTCGCCAGACGCAAAGATGACTACCATCAGAACCTTGTTAGCAGTTGCTGCAACCAAGCATTGGTCTTTAGAACAACTAAATATCAATAATGTTTTTCTCCATGGCGACTTAGGAGAGGAAGTATATATGAAGTTGCCTGATGGGTTTCATATAGATTAGTCGAACCGTGTTTGCAGACTTCATAAATCACTATATGGATTAAAGCAAGCCAGTCGACAGTGGAATGCCAAGCTGACTGAAGCCTTGCTTGCATCAAAGTTATAAACAATCACCCTCTGATCCGTCCTTGTTTCTTCACAATTTTGATGACAAATTCACTGCACCACTCATATATGGTTATGATGTCATTCTTGCTGGAAATGATGTGGCTGAGATACAACGCATTAAGACGTTTACCCACGGTGCTTTCCGCATCAAAGATCTCGGACCTCTCAAATATTTTCTCGGTCTTGAGATCAATCGAACATTTACTGGTATCACTATTAGCCAGCGAAAATATGCACTTGATATTTTACAGGATACTGGATTCACATACTGTAAACTAGCTGAATCACTAATGACAGTTGGATAGCCGCTAACAGCTACAGCCGATGAACTGTTGACTGACAATCATCAACGTCGAAGTCTGATTGGGAAGCTTATTTATTTAACTACTTGTCATCCTAATATCTCTTATCTTTCTCATTTTTAGATAAGCATATGGATATTCATCTCAAAGTTATGCGCCTTTGTGTGCTTCGTTACATCAAAAGTGCTCCAGGGTAAGGTCTTTTCTTTCATTCCAATAATGATATCAAGCTCAAAGGCTTTTTTGATTCTGATTGGGCCACCTGCCCAGAAATGCGGCGATCAATTTCCGGTTATTGTGTGTTCTTTGGTGGCTCCCTCATCTCTTGGAAATCAAAAAAGCAATTTTATTATATATGTGCACAAGAATTAAAATGATGATTAATGATTATATGTGTAAAAAAAATGATTGATGATGTCATTAACTAAATATAATGGGGTTAGATTGGATATGGAGCATTTAATGCTTCGTTGATTTCCTAATGTGACAAGTATTTTGGAACAAAAAAAGTGTCCAAAATATGACACAAATTATGGAACGGAGGGAGTATATAGATTCTCTGTCAAAACAAAACCACACATTTTATTTAGAATTGCGTCAATTATGTAGTACATGTCATTATATATTTATTCCCTCCCATACATGAACGCGATCTATTATCAACAACAAAAGCATCCATGTTCTCCACCAAACTTGACCCAACAAGCGCAACCCTTCGCGCATTCAGGGCAAGTATCTCGGTCTGAAAAAAAGAATATATGCAAGTTAATTGTATGTTGCATAAAACATTTCAAAAATAAATCACGAGAGCCGAGCCATATACATGGCTGCCCTAGGCGAGTCGTAACCTAGGTGATTCATGTGACCCTATTCATAGTTAATCAATAATAAAATAAAAATGCTAAGGCTAACCCACCCCGAAAGTTTTTTTTAAAGAAACTACTCGCCTCACCGAGTTTTGAACTCATTACATCTTACTCTCAAATTTCAAATCAAATCATTAAGTCACTCAATTAGTTAGCCCACCCCTGGCCAACAATTAGTCTAGCCTAGAGGGGAGGTTGAAATTCTGACTCAGTACCTAAAATTCACAAAGATAGTACAATAAAAACATAATTCTTACGTTGACAATCAACTGTCAACAGGCTGCTCCCAAGATCCCCAGCAATAGAACCGTGATCCGTCGTCGCAGTGACCATCTCCATTGATGCTACTGTCAAAGCTAGTATAAAAATCACGATGGCAACGCTAACCTTCATTTTATTGTAAACCCAATTGACTTTATGTGAAATCCAATTCACTTTTATGTGTTGATATTAGGCATTGTACATGGTGCATGTATATATAGCGATAGAGAAGGCGCGGTAGGCATATCTTTTTAAATTATTTTGTAATCCATAGTAGATTGGTTACTGACTTAGACAAAGCCATGATTATACAGTAGATTCGTCGCACACAAAGCCCTAGTAGATTTGCTGAGATACATAAAGCAAATGCTATATATTTTGGCATAAAGGCTCTGATAAATTAAGAAGTGTGCATTAAATTTTAAATTTTTAGATTCTTCTTCTTCTTTCTTTTTTTATCCTTAGACCATCCGATATTTGGACTATCTAACTACTCCGAGTTTGCTCCAAGTTGCGCTCCATATTAGGGGAGGAGCTCCCGACGGTGACTTTTATTTTTCTAGCTGGGTTCGAAACCGAGCCACTGGTTAATTAATGAGCACTAAGTCGCTTCCACTCGCGCTGGTCGACTATTGGTAATCTTTAGATTCTTTACCGTATGTCAAAATTTATGTGCACATCTCATCAATTGGAGAAAAATTAACATATTTAAAGTTGGATGTCAAAATTTATGGTGATCTGCCGGTCATCTCAAGGGACACTGCGCTAAAAGTGGTCACCCAATCATGGAGTTTTCAATGAAAAATAGTATAAGGAAAATGCTTTTTTTGACATCACCAAACTCACGCCCCTAACTCTTAAGTCACATTAGCTTCGAGAGCTGTCTATAAGCATCTCAGGATACGTATCCACATGTTGCGCACCGAGAACTGTGTGCACACACATCTTGGAGTGCACACGTACTACTCTCAAAGCCAATGTGACTTGAAGGTGTGAGTTCAATGATGTCAAAGCAGCGCTTCCCAAAAATACAAAGCCACACGCATCATTAGAGAAGAGGGTGGCAAGGGACTGTTTGTCTGGTTGTTTAGTTGCTTGTTTTCCATGATTTGCCTGAGAGTTCTTTTTCTTGACGCCATGAACAATATTCGACGCTGACTAGTGGCCTTCGGCTTTCATCGGCTTCGAATCGTGTAATTTACGCAATTTGAGGCCTATCTTATTAATCTCATATAGAGTAATAGTATTTTCCTAGTAACTAACTATTGTCGGAAGCCCGACAAAGAGATCAAACCGTGCGAATCTCGAGGCGCATCGTCCGCCACAAACTCCAAACATCACTCTCTCAAGCGTATCTCAGTCAGTGCGTTCACAGCTCTGAAGCAGAGCATCCATGGCTTCTTCAACGACGACTCACTCTCTCCCAACTCCATTAATCCACCTCAGAAACCACTCATCACGCAGAACCTGTTGTTCTTCACCTTCTCGTTCGTCCGTTTCGCGACGATTGAAGCTCTCGTCGCCAAAGCCCAAATTTCCGTCGCTGAAGTTCGGCAAATTCGAGAGTCGGTATTCTAGGGTTGGGGTTGTCGTTGTTACTGGAGCGTATGTGGCGGCTCCAGCATCTGATCCGAATGTGAGCGATAACGAGGTGAAGCTGAAGGAATCGGATTCTCAGGAGAGTACTGTGAGAGCTCTCCGGTTCCTATCAGTTGGGGGCTCGTTTGGGGGCTTGTGCTGCGGCATAAGTTGCGGCTCGCGGCGTCGGTCGCCACGCTTGTTGGATGCACTGCCTGTACTCTCTCCATGCCTATATTGTCTGGTACGTTATACGCATTATTTGATTTGATTTCAGTCTGTGTTTGGTGAATTCACTGAATTGTGTTTCAGTTTAGGGTTCAACAATTTTGTCTTTGAAATTGTTAGGTGTTTACTGTTGGGTTTCTGCTTAAAAGGTCATAGCTTTTAGGTTAATTGATAACCTGACTTTGTGTCTCTTGGTATTTGTTTGCCATTTGTTAAGTGGAAAATGTGTTGAGAGTGTTCATAGTTTTATTTTTAGGTCAATTCATTATGAAGAAGATCAACCAAAATAATTATTAGGTTATGGGGCTAGCCAGATTGAAGAGTAATTCTGTTTCTAATAAGTATACGAAAAACGAATAAAAGGATCAAAATCAGCATGCGTAGTCGTTATAAAATCTTCAATTTTTTTTTTTTTTTTTTGTTAAGTAAAATAGAAATTTCATTAATCATCAATGGCTCGCTAATAAAAGTATATTGACTTGCTAATCCTATTTGTTCTAAAGAACTGCCATGAATTTGGTTGTGAATGCGACTGTAATATTGAAATACTGTGACAATCAGAGAGTGCTCTGAAATCATCAGTTTTTTTTAGCATCGACAAGTGGAGAAATAATTTTGTGGTGTGAGGAAAAGTTGCAGGCATAATTGCGATTTTCCTGACTAGTTTATCATTTTTTATATATCCTTTTATATATAAATCTATTTCAGCAATTCACGAGAGCAATTGTCATCTAAAATTCGAAGTGGAACAAGTGATCTTTCTTGCTCCCTCTCATACGTCAGCACTACTTATTTGGTCCTGTTGATTTTCCATAGGACGCTTTTTTGAAGTACTAATAGGGAGAAGACCAGAGCCGCTATGGATGCTGCTTACTAATGTTGGAATTCTCTATGCTATGGAACCGATTTTCACTGTTTTTTTCATTGTAAATATGGGTACTATATGGGAAAAGGTGATGGCAGCCTTGAGGGCAGTGGTTTTTAGGAGGATTCTTATTCAGAAGGTAAACTTATTGCATTTTTAAACTACAAATAATAGTGAAACCAATTGTTCCTCAAATGCTAAAACTGTCAATGAAGACGAGTTGTTAACATCCTCACATATGCGCTTCATTTCTTTTTGTGAGACTACATGTGAATGGACCAATTAGATAATGTCTGACCGATGTTCTCTAACACTTTTGCTTTGTTTTAACTTATATGTATGCATATAAAGTATCATGAACTTGCTATACTATGTATTCATATAAGTTACTGTGATATTCGACAAAATTGTGAGCGGTATCTCCGCCTACTTTTCAAGAAGAATCGTGCATGAGGATGCCCAATTGCATATTGAAGAGGCAGTGTGTGGATCATGCAAGAGTAGATGGCACTTTTTTTCACTTGCAAACTGTTAATTTTAAGTTCGAAGAGAGAAATTATCCAAAGTTCAAATTTGTTAATAAAATAGGAAGATTTTCATATATGTGCCCAGTTGAGAACACTTAATTTTTTCACCCTGCCAAGGTGAGAACACTCTTAATTAGTGTTAGAACTGAATCGACTGATTCAATAGTAATTTCTCTTGGTACAAAACATAATTCTCGTGCTTTTTAATGTATGTTTTGGAGATACTATTCAACTTGATACCATTGCTGTGAGCTCTTGGTGGTGCACCTCACCAAGAAGTTTGAGCCTATTTCGAACGTGTTTACTCTTTTCTTATGTATTCGTACTATTTGACCATGCTTTTTTTTTTTTCATTGTGCCAGGTGGAGTTTTTCGACCGTTACAAGGTATAAACGTGACGTCTTTATCTTTTTTCCTTTCCAAGTTTATTTTAATTGTGGACCTTTGAACATTTCAAATAGTGTCTTGGCATATTCCATCGGAATACTGAATATTTCTTATGATGGTATATCATTTAGTTAATTTCTAAACTAAAGTTTATTATATTTCACTATCCCCCACTTCTACTGTTAAGAAAGATTCACCTCACCTACCCACACCTTCAGATACGCATGAACCACAACTTCACAGCATGTGGATACGTAATTACTCTGAACTATCAAAACTAATTTTCGCCTCCATCGCATGCACTGGTATCTGATTAAGGCCTTTTTCTTGAGCTTACATTATCTAATCTTTATGCAGGTTGGTGAATTGACTGGTTTACTGACATCTGACTTGGGTTCTATAAAGGATATTGTGAGCGAAAATGTATCAAGGGACCGTGGCTTTCGGGCTCTTTCTGAGGCAAGCTTCTCTAAACTAAGCAGAAGTGAGCTTTTATAGTTCAGTAGTCACATTTGATTATATTCTGTCAGAATCAAGAAGTCTTGCACTTGACCTCCGTTAAATTATTCTCTGGTTGGATGTTACCTGATGTTGACTTGCCACTATTCCTTTGTTGATAAGGGTCCATTACAATTTCTTGAAGTTAATGTAATCTGTCTATTTATTTCATTTCTGGGGATTTTCTCCCTTCGCTTTTTTAAGATATCCTTTTGTGTTGCCTCATTTCCTCATTTTAGTATTATTTGTTTCATTTTTAAATTCTGTCTTGATTTTTTTTTGTCTCTGCAGGTTTTAGGTACAATTTGCATACTTTTTGTCCTGTCCCCCCAACTTGCTCCAGTTTTGGGGCTGCTTATGGTTTCCGTTTCTGGCTTAGTAGGTATGGTTTTTTTCCTCTATCTCTCTTCCGAGATATGTATCTCTTTCCTTCCAGTTATTATATGAATCTAATGTACCTTTAGGAAGAAAAATAAGTCCACATCTGTATTGTATTGATGTCATCCATTTTGCCCAAACATTTAGGTTGCAATTTTATATTTATGAATTAAATTTTCCTTACCATCTCTCCTTGAACTTAGAGATTGAATTTAGATGCTGTTATGCTCAATTTAGCCCCAAGTTGTTGCTGGATAATGGTTGTTTATCCATCATGTCTATTTCGACTTATATTCTGGTGTCAGTATCCTGTATGTTGCATTGTCCCTGTACATATGTCTTGCTTTTATCCGTTGCTTGCCCATATACTTTCATTTGAGTAACCTCAACTATTTTTTTTCTTGGAAAAGAATAATTTCAGCTATTTAAATGTTATCAGCCATTTTGCATCCACATGATTTTCCACTCAAATAATTAGTCATGGCAGCAGTTGTACTTGATTTTCGATGAACATAAGCCGTTCTTCTCAGTTCTCAACTTATTCCCTTTGGTTTCACTGAAAAATAATAATAGGAAAATGATAATGTAACCCACTAAAGACACGCACTTGCTGGCGTCCCTCGATTTTCGCCGACATGTGTGCGCACACATATCCCGATGTACATCGAAAGTACACCAGCAAGTGCGTGTCTTTAGTGGGTTACATTAGCAGGCTCCTAAAAATAAAGTTGTTCAGTCACAGTTTCAAGGAAACTTGTACTATTTTGATCCATTTATTGCGACCTTTTTACTATATGCGGCTGACTTTCGTGATGTCTCATACTGTCAAAAAGCAATATATAAGAGGTCAACTGTACCTGTCTTCCAAGCTCATGGAAAGGCACAAGCAGCTATATCTGATTGCGCATCTGAAACATTTTCAGCCATTCGTACGGTGGGTATCCATGCGAATAATTTTCTTGAAATTTTCTTCTTCTTTGCTCCAAGAATGCTAATATTTCCGGTGTTATTCTATGCTTTCAGGTGAGATCCTTTGCCGGTGAAAAGCGTCAAATGTCAGTATTTGGAAGTCAGGTATATTTTACACCTTGCAGAATCCAATTATTTAAGTCTCTACGAAATGCTAAAATTTTGCCTTGTGAAGCATGGCAGGTTCTCGCTTTTCAAGCTAGTGGTATTAAGCTTGGGATATTTAAATCTGCTAACGAGTCCTTGACTAGAATTGCAGTATATGTTTCTTTGTTGACTTTGTATTGTCTTGGCGGAAGCAAGGTGAAAGCGGTGAGCAAATCAGATTGCGAACATTTTTTTGGGCTTTGGATTTGATTGCATTGAGCACATGCTTTTCTTAAACATGTTAATTCAGTAACAATGGCACATCAGCTTGCTAACATTTTTTTTTTTTTTTTGGTCATTGCAAATGTTGAAATAAATGTATCTTTGTCGTGCCTTTTTTTTTATAAGAAATCTACAACTTGACTCCAACATGAGTCGAACCCACAACCTCCCCCAACCTTGCTTTTAGAAACTGATGCCTCATGGCCCTCATCCATCTCAGCAGAGATGCTTTGGCAATGTATCTTAATTCTTAAAGTAATTTTTTTTGGTGACAATATTCAGACATTATTTTCTTATATTTCTAACAATTTCAGTTTTTGGGTGTAAAAAGAATTTAATCCCATGAAATTCACCTTGTAGCTATATGTACATGCATTTTTTTTTATCTTTCTTGTTATTTCAGTATTAGCCTTTCTGTTGAAGCTGTGTGCACTGCTTTATTGACGTAGGTGAAAGTCATTTGAATTGTTCAAATGTATGGATTGCAGGGTGAGCTATCAGTTGGAACCATGGCTTCTTTTATTGGATACACTTTCACATTAACATTTGCTGTGAGCCGTTTCCTTCTCTAATCATGCCAGCTTTTACCTTCTCCAATTTTCTTATTACTGAAAGGGGATAAGTGTTTCAGGTTCAAGGCTTGGTTAATACATTTGGTGATCTTCGTAGAGCTCTTTCTGCAGTGGAAAGGATAAATTCTGTTTTATCTGGGACTGAAATTGATGATTCCCTTGCTTATGGATTAGAAAGAGAACTTAGTAGTCGAGAACTCCATGATGAAAATCTTAAATTGTTTTACAACAATGGATCATCTGAAAGCTATTTAATAAATTCACATTACATGTCGGCCCTGAAATCTGCAAGAAATGGTTGCAGTCAAGCTTGGTCTGGTGATATAGTTCTCGAAGGTATTCTTGGGAATGGACATTTGTAGTTCAAGTTATTGAACAAGATAAAAGAAGAAAATTTATCGAAAAAAAAGATAAAAGAAACCCAAAACTGTTCCTTTTTAGTCAACTTTTCTTCCAAAATAAATAACTTTTAATTTTCTCATCTTCTTTATGACATTTTTATGCTTTATGGTAAGAAGGTGAATTATTGTTTTAGGCGATGGCACGATCGACAACTCTCTTCCATCCTAGTATTACCTTTTCTGTTGTTTTTCCTGTTTTCAAAAAAGTTGAATAAAAAAAGGAAAAAAAAAAATACCAAAGGATATGCGAGGAAAAAAAATCAGCAACTCTAAGGGAATTACTTTACAAATTGACTCTTAAGGGAAAACTTGAGAGAACCGAGTGTCTGATTCTCATTTCGAGTTCAAAGGAAAGAAATTCATTTTGAATAAAAAAACAAGTTACTTATCATAAGCCTAACTAGACAGCATCCATTTTCTTAGTCTGATCATTCTTTTTCCTAACTTTGTTTTCTCTTTTTGAGTTGTGAGACCTGCTTGGTTTTCTCTTTTAAAGAGTAGTTTCCTTTGAATATTTCATTTTTCTTTTCTTTTATTGAGTTCATATAATGTGAGGATTTGTATGGATTGCACACTTTAATGTTTTCCTTTAATTCCACTCATTTCTGATGGCAGATGTGCACTTCTCCTACCCTTTACGACCCGATGTGGAAATTCTGAGTGGTCTTAATCTGACAATTAAATGTGGAACAGTAACAGCTCTTGTCGGTCCTAGTGGTGCTGGTAAGAGTACAATTGTACAGTTGTTGGCACGCTTTTATGAGGTTCGGCCTCTTCTTCCTTGTATTTTCATTTGGAGATGAGGAGGTGAAAAAACTTCAAGACTAAACTTTTGCTGCTGCAGCCCACCAGAGGCCGCATAACTGTTGCAGGAGAGGATGTCCGAACTTTTGATAAGAGTGATTGGGCTCGTGTTATTTCCATTGTGAATCAGGTGATGTGTACCATGAGCATTAACACTTAACCTTTCATCATTTTCTACACAACCTTGAAATTTGAAACTTCATCACAGTTTTCATTTGCTAATAACAAAAAAATACCGATGCAGGAACCTATCCTGTTCTCGGTGTCTGTTGGAGAAAATATTGCATACGGCTTGCCAGATGACAATGTATCCAAGGAAGATGTGATTAAAGCGGCTAAAGCTGCAAATGCTCACGAGTTCATTATTTCTCTTCCACAGGTTTTTTCTCCTAAATCTTTTTAACAGCATTTATTCAAAGCTTCTGTGTTGCAAATATTTGTTAAATTAGCTGACATGTTCTGTTTCTAAGGGCTATGACACCCTAGTAGGAGAACGTGGAAGCCTTTTGAGTGGCGGACAGAGGCAGGTGATAATGAAGTTCTTTTTATTTTCTGAAACAACAAAAAATAGCTATGAAACTTTTGCATTTATTCTATATGTAGTTCAGTAGTTGCCATATAATACATTTATGTAGGATTGATGCATGTACTCTTTATCTATGTTGTTCCTGTTGTCTTCATTTACTAAATCGTAGATGGTCCCTGCACATGTTCAATCCATGAGCTGTGGAGATGGCCTTCATGAAAATGGCCTATATATAACACAATTGGGTGGCATTTTCTATCATCCATTCATCGAGCTCAGCATACACCGACTATTATTGGAAAGAGATTTTTAGATACGAACTATTTCGACAAGTTTCCCTATGTGAAGTTTATTTCTACATTTGTTAAGAGACGATTCAAAACTAGTACATGACCCAAATCTTAATATTTATTGCCTTTTTCCTTCCAATTCGCAGAGAATTGCTATTGCCCGGGCTTTACTCAAGAATGCTCCAATTTTGATTCTCGATGAGGTACCCTTAGCTTCTCCTGACATTTATGTTATATGTATGATAATTTGCTTTGTTAGCTTTCTATCTGAAATTCTAAATGAGTTTCTCATTTAGGCAACTAGTGCTCTAGATACAGTGAGTGAGCGTCTTGTCCAGGAAGCTCTTAATCATCTGATGAAGGGGAGGACCACACTGGTGATTGCTCATAGGTTAAGCACTGTTCAGAATGCGCATCAAATTGCTCTTTGTTCGAATGGAAATATTGCAGAGCTAGGTACCCACTTCGAGTTGTTGGAGAAAAAGGGTCAATATGCCTCGTTAGTTGGGACTCAGAGGCTTGCTTTTGAATAATTTTACAGTCGCTCTTCTCCATTGCTTCATAAAAAAATTGTGAGACTCATGTTCTCCTAAAACCTCTTATATTCTGCTCTAGATAGAAACTTCCTTTCCTTTCGACTGGACCCTTACTTGTTCCATCTTCTGTTGTTTGCTCTTACTGCAGAAGTTCAATTGTAGTGTATTCGAAACAAATCCCCAGTTGAAAGAAGGTTGGCTCATCAGGATGGAAATCTATGATCCAAAATTCTGTTTCAGGGATGACGCTGGCTGAGCACCGACTTTTATCAGGACCGAGTACAAGTGCAACTGCTAAAAGCTATGTTCAGCTTCAGATGCCACCCTTCTTCTGTATATTGACCAACAACTAATACATGTTGTGCCTATTCTAGTTTCTAGGAAGTAAATCACTAAATTCAAGTGATGATTTGTAATACAGTGCAGCAGAGAAAAAAAAAAAAAAAAAAAAAAAAAAAGAAAAGAAAATTGCTTACTTCAATAGTGAAATATTGTTCTTCTTGTTGACAGAAACTTGGCTGTTATTTTCTAAGGAGTTCTCCAATCTTTCTTGTAGAAACAAAAGTTGTAATTATTGAAGGCAAAACAATGAGTTTAGCAATCACATTTCTTGAACCATTACTCTCAATGTTAGAGACTTCACCTTTCATAACTCTAGTAGAAGGTAAGGTTCAAACTAATTAAGGCAGTTACTGAATATAAATCGGTAGGTGAGACATTTACTCATCGTCTGCCTCGTCTGCCTCGTCTGCTTTCTCGATACACCTTAGTATGCATGTGTCATGAGAATCAAATCAACGGTAATTTCAACAGGCACCACCTTTTTCTTTCTATTTATGTATAGTTTGTGGCTGTGGTGGTGGCTTTAGAAAAATTAAGGCAAAACATATTTTTTGGTCCTTGAATTTTAAGTTTTTTAAGTTTTTGTCCACTGAAAATTCATTGTTATACATTTGATCACACCTGCTTGTTTCACCTAGGGCACCACCTTTTTTTTTTCTTTCTATTTATGTATAGTTTGTGGCTGTGGGGGTGGCTTTGGAAAAATTAACGACCCGGATGCATAAGAGATTGGATTCGAACTTTAGTGCTCCTCCTTTTAATGAGCTCCGATCCTGTACTTCCCGGATATCCACATCTTAATCAGTGACATTAGAAATCCGCGCCGATCCAACGGCCCAAATTCCATTTATATCGCCATCGTTGGGCACTCAGTGTCTGCATCAACAAAGTGGTACTGCAAAAATTCGAAAACCCCCAACTTTTCGTTCGCTTTTCGATCGATTGATTCGACTTCAACCTTTCGATAGATCGATCGATCGATCAGGAATGAAAGGAACAAAGCGACTCGCCCAATCCGAACCCTACTCCGAACCCAACGACACCACTGTAAGATCACACTCTCTCTCTCTCGATCGATCCATCTCTTACAAACCCTAATTTCAGTGCATTGTGGTTCATGATTGTTGTTTTTGTTGTTGTTGTTGTGGTGGTGGTGCAGTTTCGGAGTAAGGGAGTGGTGGCGGCGACGGCGGCGGCCGCTTTTGATTTCAACAGGGCGGACCCGTCGCGGATGGCGGAGCGGCCGTCGTTGGATGTCGGTAGAGCGGAGTCGTCTCGGCAGCATGTGAGAGCTCTCAACACGCAATTTGCAAGGTCTGTGCTTTCCCACTTTAGCAGTTCAATTAGGTCTCGCTTTTGAGCTTGTTTAGTTTTGGTTTCATTTGTTTGATTGAGTATTTGATTCGATTTCGAAAGCGCGCCGTGGATTGTATTAAGTCGAGTTTGATCCGTGTAGCTGACCACGACTAATTTGGGATTGAGGCTTTGTTGTAGTGGATTACTGAAGGGGAATAGTTAGAGTGGCTTAGGGTTAAAGAAGTTAATGTGCTGCTCTGTGTCGTGATCGGAGTTTCGGATCGTTGTTATGTTCGTGCAATTTTTTTTTGTTCATGGGGCCTTTTATTTTGTTGTTGGATTTGAAGCTAATGTATCTTGCAAATCATTTGATTGTTCTTTTCTGAATGAATTTTCCGTGTGGCCAGTTGGGTGCAATCGCAGCTGCAAAATCACCCCGACGAGCTTTGGGAAGATGGCGTGCAAGACTATCTGACTCATGCTTCGAGCATTTTGGTAATGCTCTAAATGCTTAATTGGTGTATATGCATTTAATTAATTCTCTCCTGTGTTAATGTGACTTACTCATTGTGGATGCTATAGTATTGTATTCAAACACTTGTTGAGGCCGGTTCTTAACTTCATACACGATACATACGTTCTAGTACATTCCTGTTATGGGCTTATTTGGTACAGCTTATTTAATGCTTCATGTTACACTGCAAGTCTGCAACATTGGTGATGGAAAAAGCTTGAAATGTTTGGCAAATTTATTTATTTTTTGATAGAGATTTTTGTTGCCAAAATAGCTAAAAAGACTGTTTTCCCTTCATTTTGTTGTTAAAGACTCATTATATTTTCATGGAGAAGAACTGGTTTGCCGCCTCATTTTATTTGATATCTAATTCTTTGGATATTTTCACATTTAAAAGTACGAACGGCATGAAATCTGACAAACTACTCCAAGCACATGCGCTAATCCATAACATTCTGCATCTTTCTAGGAGCTTTTGGGGGATGATAAGAATGAAGCTTCAACCTTTTGTTTTAAAGAAAAAACTTTAAGATTTCTCATAACTTTTCCCAGCGTCTCAGAAGAGTAATAATGTATTTGTGCAGATTTGGTTCTGTTGTTATTTGGTTGTATAAAAAGACCTCAAAAAAGAAGCTCGGATGGATATTTAAGCTGATCTTGTTATTGTTTTTAGTTAATTCGGAGCTCTGTAATTATAACTGTTCTGTAAAAAAAAAAAAACAAGGTTAAAAGTACCTTGCTAAGTGAAAGTGCCAAATAAGCTAATTGATTGCAAGGGCTTCCAATCTGTTAGATGCATACAATGCCCTTGCTGACATCCTTCTGAGATTGCAAGTCTCATTCAGTTGAAGGTTGCCTGTTTGGAGGTAATTGTGGATTTGTGGTCGTGGACCTTTGATAGAGAACATATGTTCTAAATGTTAGGCTTGGTTTCTAAACTTGCTGTTTTTATTAGTGGACAATGTACATGGCGATTCACCTTGCACAGAATAACAGTGGAAGAAGTCAGTCTCATATTGGACATTTTTTAATGGAACATCGGTGCATTTTGTTCATTGTTCCTCTAGTTAATGGCTCCATTATTTCCTTGTTAAGCAAGTAGGGAGGTAGTGAGAACTGGAATGTTTATAAAGGAACTTAATTTCAAGGCTGAAAGTGACAGCTTTGCAAATCTCATTCCTGTATTTGTTATTGGGCATTTAGTTCTGAACATCGGCGCATTTTAACTTTAGTATTATGAAGATTTGTCTTTTGATTTGTTGTTTGATTTGTCATTTCTTTCACTGTTTCCTTTTAATAGTTTCATGATTTGACTTCCCATAAGATCTAAAGTTTAGAATTTTGCATTCTTTGTAATGTCGATGATTTCTGCAGATAGGCTTCTTCTAAAGGAACCATAGATTTTCTGTGTATTGATTGATAACAATTTGATGTTTTAGAAGTTTAATTAGTCGATGTTTTTGTTACCACTGTTTCATGATGAACTCATTCTTTTCCCTGCAAACCAGTATATTACTTGTACTTCTTTTAGTCCTCATTATCTAATTCCTTATCGTAGGAGAAATTTCGTGATGTTGTTGAGTGGCTAAAAGCTAATGCCGAAAAGCCAGGAAGTGTTTCTACTGTCGCTGGGTCTCAAAATACTGACAACAAATTATTACATGGAACCAAGAATAATGAAGTTAAGTTTCAACTACCTGAAAGAAGTGGCTTTACCCAAATGGGCTCAACCCCAAGCTTTGCTAACTCGTGGAGCTCTGGATTACTTTCTAAAAGTCCTTCACCCGTCTTGTTTGGTATGTGCATCTGTTGACATATTAATTAGTTTGGAATGATTTGCATATAGTGGATAAATTATTATTGTGGTTATTCGGCATTCATAATCAACAACAACATAGCCTCAATCCCAAATTAATTGGGGTCGGCTACATGGATCAAACTCTTCCATCGTGCTCGATATTCGGCATTCACAATCACTGAAAGAGAAAAAAAAAAAGAACCTTTTCTGAATAAAGTTTATGAACAAGAATGCATACAGAAATGTAAGATTTACGTGGATGGTATCATGATAGCAACATATAGAGAAGATGTGGAAAAGTTACTTTTTTTATACACATTTTGAATTATAATCCTGATTGACTTTTGGTAATTCTTATGATACATAACAATTGTTTTTCTATTACAGGAAATCAAAGTTTGGCTCCAAATGTTCCAGAAGCTTCAGATGAACCAGATGGTGGTAAGACTAAGACAACAATTTTAGTTGGATTCTGGAATCTCAATCTCTTGATAGTTCTTGAATTCCACTTGATTGAAAATTTAGAAAGTGCTGCATTCGTTATTAATGAAAAGTACCGGAGCCTTTTTATTGTCATGGAGGTATAGTGTAGAGACCATAGGTTTATTAATCTAATGATTATGAAGCTGGACATGATCATCCTCAGCTGGATGAATAAACTTTGTAGCATTCATTTAAGAAATACGAAATATTTATATTTGAGGATATAAAGTTTGAATTGTCGTATTCTTCATTTATTTACCAAAGTCTTCTTGTTATTGAAATGCAGATGAGTTGGAGCAGCCTAGCAGCCCATCGGTAAAGAAAGCAGAAGAGAAAGGGATCACAGTTGTGCATGAAGTCAAATGCAAGCTGTACATAAAGGTATCAGTGCTATGATATTTTGGTTTTAATTTACATATGTCAGCGGACTTATGTACCAATGTCGTATTATCTATTCCTGCAGAATATTTATGCTTGCAGTGATGTTGGCTGAAAGGTCTGACTGAAGTTCGGGTCACGCAAGATTTTTTTATATTTATTTTCTTAAAGAAATGTTACGACATTTACTCCATTAGTTATTATATTTCTCTTTGAACAGATCAAGAGTATGATATTCCTATTCAACTAGGTTTAGCAAATAGTATGATCCTGATAGGCCCTCCTATCTACTTGAGATACTCTCGGAAGCACTAGAAGTGTGAGAAGACACGTGGAGTTGAGCCAGAGGTTGCTGAGATGTGAATAAGGTGTGATGACAAGTCTTCCTAGAGTATTTCAAGTTGATAGGAGGCCTATCAGACCCTTCTTTGGTTTATCATTCCTCACAAACTGATTGATTATTGTTTTGTGCTAAAGCTCATTCCCATGAAAATGATATGGCCGAAGCATTTTGCCACTACAGTATTCTAAGCACCTTCCGACCTTGCTCTTTTCATGTTTTGATAAGAACCATGCCTCTTTTTATTGTTTTGTGCACTTAAGTTTATCATGCATATGAATGGGCTCATGCTCATAACGTTAAAGTTATTTACTAGTTTCATATTCTCTCCTTGTTGCAAGGGTGACATATACATGAGGAAACACATTGATACGGGGATCCTTTGGCAAGGGTTTAGATTGTCAGCTACATTGGACTTGTATAGTTGACATCTTTTAATGCATGTATAACCATGTTTTTTATTTGTTTCAACTTTTGAGTTCTCAACACGTTGTGACTCCTTTCTTTGTTGTTTGCAGTCAACTGATCCTGCTGACAGTGGTTGGAAAGACAAAGGCATGGGCCAGCTTTCCATTAAATGCAAAGAGGGTGTTAGCAAAGCTACCAAAGACTCTAAGCCAACAATCATAGTTCGAAATGATGTATGTGTTCTTTTGGAACTTCCGTTAGAGAATGATTGTTAACTTGACTTGTTTAAGTGAATTCTATTAATATAGAGTTCTATATATCCCTTGTTTTCTCGGGTCACTTGAAGGGACATGCAATCCTAATTGTCAGTTGTCATTAGAAAATGGATTTGTGCAGTGTTCTCTCTGCTGCATCTGATGAATTGCCACTTTTTCGGTTATTGATTATTGAATGCGGTTTTACTTGTTTGGTGCTATGCAGGTTGGTAAAATTTTGCTGAACGCTTTGATATATCCAGGCATCAAAACTAATTTGTTGAAGAATGCTGTAGCTGCAATATTTCATACTTCAGTAATATTCTTGGCCCGTGCTTATTTTCATTTTCTTCTTTCTTTCTCGTATTCTGAATTGTGTTATACTCACCGTCATTTCTTTTTTGGTTATCACAGGGTGACTCAAATGGAATTGATGCAAGTGACATCGTTGTGGCACGCACATATTTGATTAGGACAAAGACGGAGGAAGAGAGGAATAAACTTGCATCAGCTATTCAAGAATATGCCCCAGCAACTTAATAAGACCTTTCAATTGATGATTTCATCGCTCTGAGTCTGAGCTGCTGGAACTGCAATTGTTTCAGTTCAGACATTTGTTGCAAGATCCAAAATTGGGCAGTGGTCTCCCCAGTCATATGTTCCAATTTTGTGAGTGGTAGCTTGGTTTTTGTTAGCAGATTTATTATAAGGTGCAAACTCTAGGGTGAAAGAATGCTGATTTGATATCTCGATAAAATTTCAATCTCTGAGGCTATCATACCTGTAATATTAGAGGGGAAATGATCCTTTTTGAATGCTGTAGGAACTTTTGTTACCCAATTGTCTGGGAGGTTCTTGTAGACCGTAGTTTCAAACTTCCAAATGACTTTTTATGGTGCATTCAATCATAGCTTTAAAGTTTTTGAAATTGTGAAAGCCAATTCTATGGTATCAAGTTCCTGTCAAAAAGTTTTATGGTATCAAGTGTTTTTTGTAATTTTTCTTTGGTTTCTTTCCATAATATTTTCTTTTGAATTATTTGAACTTTATGCACTCTATGTCCCTTAGTTACACATAGAAATTTGCAGAGCAGAGTTACTTGATCATTTTCTATGTGCATATCTAAGTAACAAGTGATCAAATATTGTGATTTGGTGAGTCATGGAGGACTATCTTTTTTACGTGTTCTTGCAGGGGGTTTTACTCACTATTTTGCAGGTTTAATGCTACTTTTTCCCGTTATTTATCCACTTGAAGATAGGTGGCTCCTTCTGTCATCTCTTTGGACACTTTTCTAACTGTGGCTCGTCTCGGCGAACTGCAAAGAGATTTTAACACAGGTGATACTTGATTAGTTTGTTATAACCTTCGAAGTCATAGGTGTTCGGATCAGGGTAGTGGCATCGCTTTTGCACTTCTGAAATCTTTCCTTTTTGCCTTGTTCATACATCTCGGATGACTGAAGAGAATTTCATGTAAATAATTGTAATTCCTCTGATTGCAACTGTGTTCCATTAGCCATTGAATTGATTAATGCCTTGCATTGTCTTGTTATTGCAAAATTCTCAGGATGTAATTGATTCTATAAGTTGCTCCTTTTTTGTAGAGTAGCAGAGGAAGTGTCCTTGGATTAGCATAACCATGGAGGTCTTCCTCAGCACTTGAAGCTCGCATCTGAAAAAGGCGCCAGCTGTTAACATTGGTGAGGTGAAGGGAGCTTTTGATTTTAGGCGTTTGATTTGAGTCGAGGACAAACTTGAATCTGGGTATTTGAATTGATGCCTCGCCTTGTTTTTCGCTGCAACTCTGCTAATGGCTTCTTTAAGTTGCACTTATGAGATGGATCAAGCGCAAAGGTTAGATCTCAACACAGCTTGGGTGTTTAATGAGTTGTGTGATTTCATGCACATGAGCTTCTTTACTACAATTGACAGATGCTGTACAGTTGAACACTTCCTTTATAAAATCTGTGCCAATAGAAGCTAATTACATGAAGTTCTTTATTTCATGGTTTGTAACTTTGTATGGCAACTTCAAGTGGAAGCAGAGAATTGGATTGTAGCATTCAAGACAGCAAGACATTCAGTAGGAAGTCTGAGGAAGGAATTCATGAAAACATCATCGATTGGATCAACGGTCGCCACTCCCACCAACCTGCACTTCCCTTCTTCATCTAACCTCTCACCTTTCCCACTCCTCATTTTTCCACTGGACTCCTCTGATGTCAGAATGGTCTCCACCAACAATGGAGGAGCTCTATAAACACTGCCCACTGAAAAGCAGAACTTGGCCTTGAATTCCAATGAAACCTGAAACAACATGAATGACATGAATAGTTTAAATAGTGGAGTTACTTTCTACTACTGAAAGGTGCCTTGAAAAGATATGCTGTGTTACAGTTTAATTACCTTGCCTGTTTGCTTCTCAATAGTGCCTTGAAAGAGCTGAGGGACTATATCAATTTTAAAAAATGGTGGCAATGGCAATGCCAAAAACTTAGTAGTGTTACTGTTCAGTGGTGGTATGTAAAGAGTTTGGAGATCAAAAGACACAAACAACTCATTGAATTGTGACTCTAAAAGGGTTCCTCTACCAGTACCTCTTCCACCACCAGCATTGTATACAAAGTTGGGATATATTGAGATGCCCAAGTTGCAATCTTTCATGGTCTTGAAGTTAACAGTGTAAAGCTCAGGCTTTGGGTGCTGGGTTTTTGTGGTGATGGGCTGCTGCTGTTGGTTTTGATTGTAACAACAGCGGAAGCTCATGGAGTTCAATCTTTGCATTTGAATTGATTGTGATTTTGGGCAGGATGAAGAGAGCAATTTAGGAGGTTTGTTGGAACATTTGGAGAAAAATTGAGGGTTTGATGAGGAGTTTGCTTTGCACACCATTTGATGCTGAGTTTTGGTTTTTGGAAGGAAATTTGTTTGGAAGAATGCAATAGGGGATTCTTGATAGTATCTTTTTTAGCTTTGTGTGTATGGCAATTAGGAAAAGTTGTTGAAAATAAATAGATAGAATATGTGGTGGAGAACAAGGATGGTTTCTTTCACAATTGGACCTTATCCCCCAATGGTTTTGAGTTCAGAGGCATCATTTATTTTTCTTCTCTTACCCTTTTTTATCCTAAACCTCTTTACAAAAAAACCATCACTAGTTTCCTCAAAAAATAAAAATTAAATAAATAAATAAAACCACAACAACAACTATCACTTGTAACTATTTACAATTAATACAGTTATAAAATAGTCAATTAAATCATCCTTGGAGCTTGGAAGCGCTTATTCATCAAATTCTTACTCTCTACTAGCATAGAATTCCAAAGAGCCCCTTTTGGTGGCCACTGGCCAGTGATCAAAATCTTCGATTGTAAATGAAATAAGAGACCGGTTAAACAAAATTTTGTTTATGTTGTAATAACCCCTATTGTAAATTCGCCCACTTATTTAAAAAAAAAAAATGATGAATTTGTAATCTCTCGAAAGTATCCACACCCTCACGTCTCCCTCAACACACTGCCACCAATTAATTTATGAAGAATGTGTTATTTCTTAGGATGAGAGAGTGAACTTATCAATAGGTATACTTGTTTTGAATAAATACAAACATTGTAAATCGATTTAATTTATTAGAACGTTCAGTAGACATCGTCAGCGTTTGTAGTCCAACGGTTAGGATAATTGCCTTCCAAGCAATAGACCCGGGTTCGACTCCCGGCAGACGCATGAACTTTTCAAATCAAGGGGACTTTTGTTTTTTTTTCTTTTTTTTTTTTTTTTTTTTGGTTTCCGACGTCGACCGCACCGACTTATCCATACTCTTGGTTGTGGAACTTGCTGTTTTTAGCATCACATGGAGTACTACCTCATTGGCGCGTGTTTGATACATTTCGTAGAGAGTGAGTGATGATAGTTTTTCGTTGGTTGTCAATCTATCGGATACCTCTTCCGTGAAAATGGACTTGAGACATCTCCTTTACCTGAACTTGAGACTGGCAATATTGAGTATAGAAGACGTCTAGATAGGTAGAGTTGGAAGATACTAGGGTGATCCATTTTAAACATGCCAAATAGACACGCACTTGTTGGTGTCCCTTATATACACATCAACAATTTGTGAGCGCACAAACACTGATGCATAAATTGAAGGACACCAAGCAATGTATCTCTATTTTGCGTGTTCAAAGTGGCCACTCAATCATTCTCCAAATTCAAACGGGATGAATCATAACAAATTGCACCTGACACACATGACTTCACCATCCAAGTAGATAAACATACGGAAACATGCTTGACTAAAACTAAGGCCTCGTTTGGTTCGTTTTTTCGAACTTACAGTGTTAGTTAGTAATTATCTCCTTGGAGTTAACTCCTTCGAGTTAATATTTTCATGTTTGGTTCAACTTTAAACTTGTAGAGAAGTTTCAAATTTTTAAACAATAAAAAATATGAATTGAAATAAATAGCCTTCAAACAAGAAAAAGATGAGTAATAAATGAGTCATTAATGAAGAGTAATTGTGTCCACAACTCATAGGAGATAACTCGCTAAGAGGGTTAGTAGGGAGATATCTCACACCCTAAGGTATAAGTTGAGAGATAACTTGCAGGTAAGTTGGTAACCAAACAAGCCTGTAAGTTATCTCTCAGGAGATAACTCTACTCTTAACCAAACAAGGCCTAAAGCTCAAACTGACACGATGTTAATTGGATCTCTTGACATTATATGAAATTCGTATTCAACATTCAGTAATTCTCAATTAAATAAAGCAACTCGGTTGCTTCTTCTAAACAACTGCTCAGGCTTTTAGTTTATGGGAGCATTCAATGGAACCAAAGCTGAGTATCTCACATTTTCAATGTGGTATTCTTTCTTTATTTCAATGAATGCTAAGGATGCAGCAATAATAATTATTACACATCAAACTTTATTGATAAGACATTCACAGTATTACTAACTGTTCGAGTATTTGATCAAAACAAAACTTTGCTAGTTTGCTTCGCTCCGAAGCCCTTCAGTCCAGTAAAAGTTCGACGGAAAACCTTCTGTCAGATTGTAAAATCTGTCAAAAATGAAGAACGTAAGTTTAACTTGGCACCACAAAGCTAACAAATGGAGAACAGATTTTACGTTGCGTGTGATGTGAACTTACAAGTGATATTAACAGAATTCTGTCGCGAACCCTCAGCTCTGCTCATTCAAACATAGGTGCAGCGCGTGCTCTGCTTCCTTCAAGAAATGGCGAGTGAGTTGTTTCTGGCCTCGCCTATAAATTATACTTGACCGCTTGTTTCTACTCATCAACTTCTCTGCAACCGTCCCTTCTGTTTGTCTGCACCAAGCCATCCTGGATTTTATTTCACTATCTGGGTAGATTTTTTTTTTTTTTAACCATATGGGTCGGGGGGGCGCCAAGACGGTCAATTTTTACGACTTAACCATCACCTCATTAACAAATGACAATGAATTATATTTATAGTTGTCATTCAATTAGATATAAAGATGCAATAACAAGTGTTCTAACGTTTATCATGAATTCATTGTTATTTGTTAAGACAAAGCCCCAATCCCTAATTAGTTGGGGTTGGCTATGTTATATGTTAATACGCCATTATATTTTGCAAATATTCCTAATTCAAAAGGCAGATGAGGTATGTGCAGGTACATATTAAAATTTAAAAGCACAATATGTCACCATAGGCTGGAAACTAGGTTGCTCATATGACAAGCTGGAAACTAGGCTGCCATAAACTAAACAACAGAACAATCCATCTCCTGCCCTAAACCTTTAATTTGACAGACATGGTAACAAAACCTAAACTGGAAAAGCACGATTAAAAAAAAATTGGAATACCTCTTACATTCCTCAATGGTATAGGCAACTTGGGCTTTTTCAAGCAGCTCAGAATCTGAAGCCTCTGTTCCAGTACCCTCTTCAAGTTCCATCATCCTGGTAATTGGAATATTTATAAGAATGAAAGATTGAAGATGGCAAAGTGCTTGAACTGAAACAATTTTTACTTGGTGAAAAAAAAAAAAAAAAAAAAAAAAAAAAAAAACTTGTCCCGAAGATGATCGGGCAATAACAGGGAAATCAATTAGATCATTCTTCAGTGAACACCTTTGGAAATAACTTACAACTCCGTTTAAATTGAGCAAAAGAAATGATATTAGTAATTATTGATCTCAGAAGATAGGTATTTGACTTCGTGGACTACTCTCCAAAAAAGAGAAAAAAAAATCTTTAGTGGATTTTAATACTCCTATTTCTCTTGAACCTTCCTAAACTTGCGTAAAGGTGTGTTGCATCAGGTTGATGAAGAAGGATGTGAATTTATCAGCTTCCAGTATAAGCACCTTCTTTCAGGGTTCTTCAATGCTAATTCTATGATGACAAATGAAAAACCTCAAAAATACCACCCGAAAAAAAAAAAAAAAAAAAAAAAAAAAAAAATTCATCTCCAATTTCCATTGATCCAAGAAGTAAACGAAATCAACTTTAAACTCCTTGGCTAATTAAATAATTGTTTGAAGGATAAAAGAGCAAATGACTTTTGGCCAAGAGCTGCCAAGCATTACTTCATTTGTAGAAGATCAACAAGCAATTGTAGAGCACCAGAATCACCAGAAGCCTCCCATACAGCAGCTCGAACCTCACTACAAGATGGTTGCCTCTGCCTCTCTTCTTTGGATCCCACAAGCTTAATGACATAAAAATCAATAAATTAAGATTAATAACTTCATATGTGTTAAATATAGCCAGTACTGGTCATGAACACGTGCTTCAACGTTCTTTGAAGAGCTAACTTAACTTATGTCAACACATCTAAAAAACATTTATGTCGCCAAAGCCTAAACTACACAATCAGTTGCCTGAGTCCTTTCTCGACTCTGTTATATCTAAGGCCACTTCTACCAATGTTATTTTGATTCTTCTTTCTCAGTTGTTGGCATAAGCCACAAAGATGCAAAGCTTTTGATCATAACATATATTTCAATGCAACTTTTATACCCTCAATAATATTTATACGGCGACATATCTTCCACGTGTTATCACTCAACCTTCTGAACTTCCATCTCAATCATGCTCAATGTTTACATGTTATTTCTACATCAAAACGCATACAGTGCATGATAGTATAGACTCGCACTGAAATAATCCAAATAGATGAGTCAATAACCGTATCCTAATTAACTGAAGCATTCAAAGGCAGACATGACAATTGGATCCAAGCAAAATTACATCTATTCCAAGAGTCCAAATATGAAAAATAATGATTGTTAGATTCAAATTTCCAACAAGTTCAGCATTTTCAAATTTCAAATTGACAGCGAATGAAACATGCTACTACAATACTCCTATCATAGTAGGACTCTAAGTTTCCCTAAACATGTTGATTGTAGAGTGAAAAAAATCCAAGTACAATATGAGTTTTTCTATCCAATATTCATACGACAGTCTGGTATCTTATCCCTACTGCTCACCCATCCACAGAAAAATGTCTGATATCCAAGTGGTTATATGCAAATTACCACATCCAGTACAAGGGTCATTGAAATTCGTGGTCATGTCAATACAAAACTATTTGGAATGAGAGAGATTACAAGACTCCTTTGTCAAGTTACTTTAGAAAGTATATACTATATGCCAACAATTTAACTTTACTTTTCTGATCAAGCCCACTGTTAATTCTTTCATGGAAAAAATTGACTATTGAAAAGCAAACATAGGTAACGGGCTTCTCGAACATTCTTCTGACACTTAAAAAACTATCCACCTAAAGTCATTTTCTAATCAAAAACTAGTTTATGTCATTTTCATTCAGTTCTTGACTTCTTGAATTTATTTAAAGGTTAGTCTTTTTTAAAAGTAGAGGATTGAAGTAATAATTTAAACTATGTTTATCAGAGAATCTAACTATTGCAAGCACAGAGTATAACATTTTATTTTATTTTATTTTATTATTTTGTTAAAAAATTTATAACTTGGGACTGAGGCTATGTTGTTGTTGTTGTTGTTGTTGTTGTTGTTAAAAAATTTATAACATTTTGATTACCCAAAAAAAGATGTTATACTGTATGTGCATTTAAAGTACAACATTTTCATGCATTCAAAAATTCAAACCATAAAAGGAAACAGTAGGAATAATAACATAGGTCAAATATGGACCTCATGGAGCAGAGAAGAAACTACGGATAGGTCCTCTTCTTTCATGGCTATGGTTCGCAAGGCAGTTAAGAATTCCTCAGGGAAAATCAGCTTGTTCAAGTAGGATGGCATCTTGCGTTGACCACTCCAACTATAGTTGCATGCCCGGCCATTATTTAGCTTATTTTCCTCTTCATGGCATGGGCTACTAGGAAAAAACCCACTGTCAAGCAGACTCCTAGGCAAAAGACATCTCATTTCAGCTTTCTGCAAATAGCAGTCATGTCCATCAACAAATAAACAATTCTCTGGAATAGAACTAAAGAAACTAAAATTGATCAAGCAAGCAAACGAAAACATTGCAACTTAAGTTTACACAAAGCTTTTTTGAGAAAAAATTAACCTGTGCTTTTATAAGCTGTAATTTAGAATCTGCAAAGGGAACAGTCTGGATAGCTTCAACAGGATAGTGAACCTACAAGCAAGACAAAAGAATACCAACTGCACGTTGATGAGCAATCATTCTCAGGCACGCATATCACCAACAAGAAAAGTAAATAAACATTTGGACATATAGCAAACAACTATAAAAACAATGATCAGTAGGGGCCACGGGGCCAGAATATGGTTTCGACAACTTGGAAAGATTGCTCAAATTGAATACAGAACCATATGACACGTGCAAGAGGATGAAAAAAAAATGTGAAATTACTAAAGAAAAGGAATTACCATGAGATAGTCATCTGGATTGTTGTCAATAACAAATCCATATAGATACAGCAGCTCCTGCAACAAAAGGGAAAGTAAATGCAGTTTGCCCAGAGATTTGCTTAACGATGCACAACGAAAGTGTTCAAGTTGATATATTAAAAATATATATTAGTAAAAGCAATTATCAAATATCAATCTCAAACGAAAGATGGGTCTTGAAAAAAAGAAAGAAAGAAAGAAAGATAGATAGATAGAGAGGCCTTGCAAGTTATAACTTCAAGAAAATATTGACAATTTGAGGGCAACAAATTGTGCTCGTCATCAAAATCGCGCACTATAAACAATGTCGTGTTTCTCGCACATTAACAAAGCAGTGGCCTGGAATAGAACTTTAAAAGTGGAGCACCCTTAACCTTCAGGGATTAACAGTTCTGTTCATCATTAATTATTCAACTGCAGTGATCACAACATGCAATGCATGCAGATGCACATGTATGAGACTTAATGTGGTAAAACTCGTATGAGTTACAAGTAGATTCGCAATCCTACTGGTTCGAGTTAAGGGTGGCCTCAACTCGAACCCCTTAAAGAATCGAACGATTCAATAGGGGTCACTGGACCCCAAAATTCGACTTTTTTTTGTTTTTTCGTCTTTTCGATGGGGCCCATTTTGAGTATTAAGGGGATTTCTTTACAACTATTTGGGTTAAAACACAAAAGCAAAGGGTTTCTCTCCACTTCTCTGTTAGCAACCGAGGCACTCAAGGCATCACAAAGGTATATAAGCGTAGGGAGAAGAAAAGTACAGAATCAGCTCACTAGGGAGTTGGTTTCGAGGGGCCCACTTGGGCCAGTGAGTGGGAAAAGTTGTTAGGCGTCATGTGGTGTGTGTGTGTGTGTGTGTGTGTTAAAAGGGTCTGGAGAGAGTCTCTCATTCTCTGGTCAGAAATAGTGCTCCCGGTGTTGGGGTTTCTTCCCATTTCTATCAATAAAATACTGAGGCATCGCCCTCTTTCCTTCTCATCTCAAATTGAAGTCTTAACATTCTCCTCTCTTCTTCAAGCTTCAACTTCAAGGTAAGGTGGGGTCCAAACCCTAGATTCTTCTTTGTCTCTTTCTTTGTAGTGTTTTTTTGTCACTTTGTCCCTTTCTTGATTTTTTTTCTTCTTCTTCTTTATTCAAGTACTTGGGATTGAGGCTATGTTGTTGTTGTTGTTGTTTGTTCTTTAAAACTATGAAATATGAATCATGAAATTCTTATTGATTTGCCACTTGTGTTATTGTTCTTTATAATGATCTATTGATGCTAAATTATAATTACTAATTGGTAAGTTGGTAGTGAGTCTAGAGACCATAGTGTTACTTCAAGTAATTGCTTGATTTACTTCTTGTATTGATGCATTGAGATTGACATTGAGTGATCATGAAATTTTGAAAATATAAAACTATGATATATAAATCATGATTCATGTCATTCACTTATTTTGCTTGCTAAGTTAATATCCTTTTTATTGGGTTTCTTTTCAACTTGAGTTGCGATGAGTAGAAGTAGAAAAGATGACATCGCTTGAGACCATTGCACAATGGTTGAGCCGAACAACAAAATTTATTTGATGTGCAACTATTGTGATGAGAAGTTTTATGGTGGGGTATTTAGAATGAAAAATCACTTGGCGAGGACTAGAAAGGATGTCAAGTATTGCACCAAAGTGCCCAATGATGTCAATGCACTATTCGATAAGGAAATGGAGAAGGCTAAACAAAATGAGGCGGTGTTTGATTTGGGAGGGGAGGAAGGCAATTTCTTTGATGTCGGTGCTCCTCAGCCTCCTCCTATTTGTAAAAGAGATGTGGGTGGTGCAAGTGTTGGTAACCGAGGAGGAATTGATCAAATATTTAGTAAGAAAGCCAAACAAACAATTCTCGAAGAACATTGGAAAAAGGGTGATAAGGAGAAAGCTGCAAGGAAGATTGCTAGATTCTTGTATTGCAACACCATCGCATTTAACACGGTCCAATGTCTCACCACTTTTGGGTCGGGTTTCAAGCCACCCAGTTATCATGAGTTGAAGGTTCATCTTTTGAAAGAAAATGTGAAGTATGTCAATGACCTAATGCAAGAGTTTCGAGATGAATGGAAGAAAATGGTGTGCAATTTAGTGTTGGATGGTTGGACCGATGTAAAAGGCATGGCACTGATTAATTTTTTGGGGAATAGCTTCAAAGGAACGGTATTTTTCAAATATGTTGATGCAACTAAGGCAGTGAAGGACGGTGAACTTTTGTTCTCTTTGTTGGATGAGGTAGTTGAAGAAATTGAGGAAGAGAAATGTAATTAAAGTAATCACTAATGGGGCAACTAATTATGTGAGTGCGAAGAGACATGTTGATGGCAATGAGAAAGCACTTATTTTGGACGCCATGCGATGCTCATTGCCTTGACTTTATGCTGGAGGATATCGGTAAGACGCCTACACGAAGCAGTGATCAAAAATATAAGAAGCTCACGGTCTACATCTACAACCACAGTTAAGTTTTTCAGTTGATGAAGGAGTTCACCAAAGGTAGAGATTTGGTGAGACCTCCAGTCACACGTTGTGCCACTAGTTTTTTCAAAATAAGAAGTGTGTTTGAACAAAAGAAAGGCTTAGCGGTTTCAATTGCATCAAAAGAATGACAAACAAATTTCATATGCAAGAAAAAAGTAAGGGTTAGAAGTTCGAGACTTGATTTTAGTTGATTCTAGATTTTGGAACTCCCTTAAGTATTGTTTGAAATGCATCGTGCCACATGTGAAGGTGCTAAGATTGGTGGATTCTGATGCTAACCCTCCCATGGTTATGTTGTTTACGAGGCTATGGATCGTGCGAAGGAAACCATTGCTAAGAATTTGGAACATGTGAAAGGAAGATGTATACCAATTTGGAAAATAATTGATACATGATGGAATAAACAGTTGCATCGGCTTTTGCATGCTACAGGATTTTTCTCAAACCTAAGTTTCCAATATAATCCTGAATGTCAAATGGACAAAGAAATCAAGAAAAGAATGCATAATACCTTGGATAGAATGGTTCCCACTATTGCAGAGAGAGTAGTGGTTGATAAAGAAATAACAACATTTAAAAAAATTAGAACAAATTTTCAAAAGAGATTGAAAGCTAACAAGGGACAAAAAGCAACCAGGTTCGATAAGTTGTTTGTATTTATTATTGAATAATTAAGTTCATTAGTTTATTTCCTCATTTCTTCAATTAGTTGTGCATCACTTCTATTTGATGCCCAAAATTGGAACCGATTGGAGGGATAGTTTTTGGAGATTCGACTTCCAATTTGCAACGCATAACCATCAAAATCTTAAAATCTTACTTGCATTTCCTCTGCTTGTGAGCGAAATTGGAGCACATTTCAACATGTAAGAGTAACTTAATTCGTTGAAGTTAAGTGAAGTGAAAATGTGAAACTATTTTTATTTTACTTTATTACTATCTTCGTTGTTGTAGATTCATAGAAAGTCGCAATAGATTGCAACAAAAAAGATTGAATGCACTTGTGTTCGTCAACTACAATCTACGACATCATATGTGCAAGGAAAGTAGGATGGCAAAAGGATTAAATCATGATCCAATTTCCTTATCTGACATGGAGTTCGAGGATGAATGGACTACTGCGCAAGAAAATCCAGTTCTTCCTAGAGATGTTTCATGGTTGGACTTGGGGGATTGCATTGAAAAAGAGCTTCCACAACTAAACACACGAAGAAGAGGTACTTCTTTCAATAATTATTTGAAGCAATGGTACTTCTTGATTATGTGAGAAGTTAGCACTAATATGAGTAACATATTAATATCAATTATCCATCACTTTTTAGGTCCAAGAAACTTTACTTATCTACCTCCGGGTGACAAAAGCAAAGGAGTATTGCGTGATGAAGAGGACTAACTCAATGAAAATTCAAAAGGGGGTGAATGAGAAGATGGAAAGGGTGAAGATGAAGAAAGGTTGTTTGGAGGACACTAAGGGTTTATGGATGAAGATTTGGATGATGTTTTGGATGATTATTGATGATTGAAGAGGAGATTTTTTTAGGATCTAGAAACATGTTCTTCCTATTCAGCTTTAATTTTTTTTTGCTCGGCTAACAGCACCCCACCGTTTACTTATTGCACCTCAGCGAAAAAAGTCAAACCAAAAAAAGGTTCAATTCTACTACAAAATGACATTTATGCCCCTCACTGTGATTAGTGCACCCCACTACCCTTTACTTCTTGTTTTGCGCACCCCACCATCATCCCTTCACACTCTCTTCTTGTGATTTGTAGGGCATCATCAAGTGGTTCGGCTTTACAAGTCCGAATCTCCAGTTGGAGAGTCGGTCAGAGCCCACCGAACCTCTAGTTGGAAAGTCGGTCAGAGCCCTCTGAACTTCTAGTTGGAGAGTCGGTCGGAACCCACCGAACCTTTAGGTCGGCAGTTTTTAACCGAATTCCACGAAAGAGGTTCGGTTTGACAACACTTAACCTAGAAGATAAGTCTCGGTCACATGTCGTCGAACCTAAAATGGATGTTTCGACCAAGGTTTTGGAGTTGGGTGCTTCGATTTGGATGAAGGGGTATTTTGGTAAAAATGTTGGGGTGCCCTCATAAATTGAAATTCGAATTGGGGGTGCACTCAGAATCGGGGTGTAGTAAGTAAAGAGTGGGGTGCACCTAGCAAGGCTCAATTTTTATTTTTTATTTTTTTTGCTTTAGTGACTTAGTAAGTGCTAAGTGTTACCGTGGTAGTAACTAATGATATACATTGCCACAATGAAATATGGAACAATATTTAACTTTTGGAGTCGCTTTAGACTTTAGTGAATTAGAAAGTGGTATATGATGCTACAATATAAGTTAAGCAACGACATTGAATTTTGGAGCCAAGAATGTCTCTTTAAGAATCAAGTTGAACCCATACATTACAAATTCCATTAGTCATTAGGATTAAACATGTATATGAGATCTCTTATTAAATTTTTGGAGCCAAGAATGTCTCTTTAAGAATCAAGAAGTTATGAAACAATACTGTTCCATTAGTGCCATTAGCATTAAACAAGTATATAATCCCACAATAGAAGTTATGGAACAATATTCAATTTTTTGAGCCAAGAATGCTCAAAATGGATCTCATTTACATGTTTAATGTTAATAATAAATGGAATTTGATAGCTATGCGTTGCAGATTTTTACATGTTGAAATGTGCTCCAATTTCGCTCAAAACCAGAGGAAATGCAAGTAAGATTTAGGATTTTGATAGCATTGGGAGTCGAAACTCCAAAACTATTCTACCAATTGGCTGCAATTCTGAGCATCGAATATAAGTGGTACACAACTAAATGAAGAAATAAGGACGTAAACTAATGAACTTAATTATTCAATAATAAATATAAACAATTTATTTAACCTGATTCTTTTTTGTCCCTTGTTAGGTTTGCAATCTCTCCTGAAAATATGCCTTCAGCTTTTTTAAATATTGTAACTTCTTCATCAACCACCACTCTCTTTGCACTAGTCAGAACCATTCTATCCAAGGTATCATGCAATCCTTTCTTGACTTCTTTGTCCATTTAACATTTAGGATTATAATGGAAACTTGGGTTTGAGAAAAATCATGCAGCATGCAAAGGCCGATGCAACTGTTTATTCCATCGTGTATCAATTATGCTCTAAATTGGCATACATCTTCTTTTCACATGTTCCAAATTATTAGCAACGATTTCCTTCGCCCGATCCATAACCTCATAAACATATCCATGGGAGGTTTAGCATCATAATCCACCAATCTTAGCACCTCCACAAGTGACACAGTGCATTTCAAACAATACTTAAGGGAGTTCCAAAATCTAGAATCAGCTAAAATTAAATCTCAAACTTCTAACCTTTCCTTTTTTTCTTGCATATGAAATTTGTTTGTCATTCTTCTCATGCAAATGAAGCCACTAAGCATTTCTTTTGTTCAAGCACACTTCTCATCATCAAATAAATAGTGGCAAAACGTGTGACTGTAGGTCTCACCAAATCTCTACCTTTGGTGAACTTCCTCATCAACTGCGAAACCAAACTGTGGTTGTAGATGTAGACCATAAGCTTCTCACATTTTTGGATCACTGCTTCGTGTGTAGGCGTCTTACCAATATCCTCCAGGGTTAAGTCAAGGCAATGAGCAGCGCGTGGCGTCCAAAATAAGTGCTTCCTCTTCGCCATCAACATGTCTCTCGCACTCACATAGTTTGTTGCCCCGTCAGTGATTACTTGAATTACATTCTCTTCCTCAATTTCTTCAACTACCTCATCCAATAAAGAGAACAAAAGTTCACCGTCCTTCACCGCTTCAATTGCATCAACAGATTTGAGAAATACAGTTCCTTTGAAGCTATTCATCAAAAAGTTAATCAGTGTCATGCCTTTTACATCGGTCCAACCATCCCACATTAAATTGCATACCATTTTTTTCCATTCATCTCGAAACTCTTGCATTAGGTCATTGACATACTTCACCTCTTCTTTCAAAAGATGAACCTTCAACTCATGATAACCGGGTGGCTTGCAACCCGGTCCCAAAAGTGGTGAGACATTGGACCACGTTAAATGTGATTGTGTTGCGGTACAAGAATCTTGCAATCTTCCTTGCAGCTTTCTCCCTATCACCCTTTTTCCAATGTTCTCCGAGAATTGTTTGTTTGGCTTTCTTGCTAAATATTTGATCAATTCCTCCTCGGTTACCAACACTTGCACCACCCACATCTCTTTTACAAATAGGAGGAGGCTGAGGAGCACCGACATCAAAGAAATTGCCTTCCTCCCCTCCCAAATCAAACACCGCCTCATTTTGTTTAGCCTGCTCCTTTTCTTTATATTTCAAATACTTATCGAATAGTGCATTGACATCATCGGGCACTTTGGTTCAAGACTTGACATCCTTTCCAGTCCTCGCCAAGTAATTTTTCATTCTAAATACCCCACCTTAAAACTTCTCACTACAATAGTTGCACATCAAATAAATTTTGTTGTTTGGCTCAACCATTGTGCAATGATCTCAAGTGATGTCATCCTTTCTACTTCTACTCATTGCAACTCAACTTAAAAAGAAACCCTATAAAAAGGATAGTAACTTAGCAAGCAAAATAAATGAATGACATGAATCATGATTCATATTTCATAGTTTTATATTTTCACAATTTCATGATCACTCAATGTCAATCTCAATGCATCAATACAAGAAGTAGATCAAGCAATTACTTGAAGTAACACTATGGTCACTAGTCACTAGACTCACTACCAACTTAGCATAGCAACTTAGCAATTAGTGTAAGACCATAATGTGTCTCATAAAATGTTACTCCCTCCGATAAAAAAATATGAGGCCTTTTGCTCAAAACACACATATTAAGAAAGCATTAATTGACAATTTAAATTACATTATTGTCCATATTTAATTCTTTATTTCATCCAATAAAAGAAGAACAAGTGTTTAATTATAATTAAATGTTTGAGTTAAGAGAGGGGTAAAATAGGTATAAAAAGTACTAGGTATAAAAAGTACAAAGTCCTCTCAAATTTCGAAAATGTCTTATATTTTTTGGAGAGATTTTGTAGAAAGTCTTATATTTTTAACCGGATGGAGTATTAATTTATATAATGAAGAAATTGTGTAACTTATGAACCTAAAGTCTTTCGAGCCTTATTACGGTTACCAATTTGATGGAAATTGGTTTTAACGTGGGAAACTCAATGGTTCTCCCTCGAGCCTATAAAATAGCACTTGTACCATCAAACAAGTGGTTGAATGTTTTGAGGCTCATGAGGGCGATAAAGTTTTGGTGATTTTAGGAGATTAAAGGCTTCCGCAGGTAATTCTCCATTTGACCTATTTTATCTTGTTTAAAGAATGTTTACAATTAGTAATTATAATTTAGCATCATTATAAAGAAGAACAACAACATAAGTGACAAAGCAGCAAATCAATAAGAATTTCATGATTCATATTTCATAGTTTTAAAGAACAACATAGCCTCAATCCCAAATACTAGAACAAATAAGAAGAAAAAAAAAAAAACTAATGAATTTGTTCTCAAGAAGGTGATAAAATGACAAACCAATAATCACAACCCAAGAATAAAACAACAAGGATAACACAACAAGAATAACTTGAGAATCATGAAAAATGAATCTTACAAGCTTGAGAGAAAAATCTCTATGGTTTGGGATTGAAAAAGAAATGGACAAAAAGATAGAGAAAGAGATCTCAAAGTAAGTGAAAGAGAAGGAGAAAAGAAAGAGACATAAGAATAATCTAGGGTTTGAACCCTACCTGACCTTGAAATTGAAGCTTGAAGAAGAGAGAAGAAGTGGAAAGAAACCCTTTGCTTTTGTGTTTTAACCCAAAAAGTTTTCTCCCCCTTAATACCCAAAATCGGCCCCACGGAAAACACAAAAGGCGAAAAAAAAAGGTAGGTTTAAGGGGTTCGAGTTGAGGCCACATTGAACTCGAACCAAGAGAGGTACGAGTCAACTCGTACGAGTTTGACAGCTTTATTGGCACATCCCACCATTTTGCCAACGAAACGTAGGCATTCAAAACCATGTCGCATTTTGCGCATGATTGCAAGAGTGGTAGCATGTTTAGGAAAACACAATTGGAGGATATTTGAGGCAAAATAGCCTCAACAGCCAAAAGCTTGAAGAAGAGAGAAGAAGTGGAAAGAAACCCTTTGCTTTTGTGTTTTAACCCAAAAAGTTTTCTCCCCCTTAATACCCAAAATCGGCCCCACGGAAAACACAAAAGGCGAAAAAAAAAGGTAGGTTTAAGGGGTTCGAGTTGAGGCCACATTGAACTCGAACCAAGAGAGGTACGAGTCAACTCGTACGAGTTTGACAGCTTTATTGGCACATCCCACCATTTTGCCAACGAAACGTAGGCATTCAAAACCATGTCGCATTTTGCGCATGATTGCAAGAGTGGTAGCATGTTTAGGAAAACACCATTGGAGGATATTTGAGGCAAAATAGCCTCAACAGCCAAGGACACATGGTACATAACCTAATTTAACGTGTTCCTTTGAATGGTAAAAATAAGGCAGTGGCGTTTTGTTTCACTTATTAACATAGAGGATGAAAAACTAATGTTCTTGCAGTAGCAAATTCTCTGTCCATTCATAAAATGTTTGCTTCTTGATGAGGATAAAAAAATATACATTGATTTATTTTTCAAGATCTAATTGAAATCTTTGCTTGATGTTCTCAAAATCTATTAGTACATGCTATGCATAACACCTTTCTAAATCTAGATGAACAAGAAATGCTTTGAAAATATCCAAGTAAACGGAAAATTCAATCTCCCTCTTTCTTGTGTTTAAATGCGTGCGTTGGTCTAACTAATGTGTTGCAGAAAAAGCTATTCAGAGAGAGACAATTCTAAAATGGTGTTCCATTTAGTCATTTACCTCTAGCATCTTTACAGAATTTTTTTCATTATTTCTATATAAAAGACAATATGGCAACCCAAATAGGAAGGATGTTAAATTGATAGTAGGAGGTACCTCATTTCCTTTGTTACCATAGCTTATGAGTATCTCTTTCTCTAACTGGAAGGAACTCTGTGCAGCTTGCCAAAGAATGTAGAACAAATAAGTTGCAAACTCAAATGATTCAGGTGCTATATAAACAAGCAACAAATTTTGAAATATTATTTATATAGCACATTAATTTAGTAAAAGGAATTAAATGATCGGTAGTATACAGATATGATGCAACAAAAACATAGAAAAATCAATCAACAATCATAACTAAGAATTTCTCTAGTGGCACCATCATTTCCCCCAACACCCTCCACCTCAAGATGTCCCCCACTTTTTGTGATATCTATGCAAAAACCTAATGTAACAATTATAGAAGCAACATAAGAGTACCAGACAAGAGGTACATGGAGGCCGGGATGCCAGTCGTTAGCCCAGTTCCATCAACTTCCCACGTAGCGGCAGCCTTCAAATCTAAATCCAAATTTTAGAAAAGCAAGATGAAATACATAGATGGTAGAACATATTTCAAGATATACATATTTCGAGATATACCTCCCACAAGAAAATATTGATATTTATAGAAGACGAAAAACCTTTAGATTCCAGAATGCCTGTTCTACCCATGGTAAGCCAATATTTAGATAAATAGTTGCTCAGAATTGCTCATATGGAAAAAATATCGACTCATCAAACGAAGCCAATTTTTCTTGAACATATATTATAAAAGGAAAACCCAAGAAATATACAAATAACAAAGTGGCAAAGGCATCAACTTGCATATAATGAGTGTGCACTTATGCTTGTTTGTATTTCTTGCACCTTCAGATACTTCTTCAAATATGGGAGTTCCAAGGTCAAGTAACTCCAAATAAGAAAGCAAAATTGCAGTAGTAATGTTTATTGTATGCATACAACAACAAAGCCTCAACCCCAAATTAGTTGGGCTCGGCTACTATTGTATGTATAAAGAAAATAAATAAAAGAAAATATTGTTCAAATGATTGGTATAAAGAATTTTATGGGAAATTAAATTACCATGGTTGCAGAAATCTATGCCAGGGACAAGGCCCTCTACCCAAATAGTTTCCCCTTGTGTTGAAGATGTAGGTTCAGTTCCATTGTCAATCTCGAAGCATCTGACACCTACAAAAAAACGTATATTCCAAAAGTTTATTTGATCCTCAAAATATTTCACCCATAACTGACACTATATTATTCTTTGAGTCACAAACTAAACTAAATCAAAATGAATAATGATGACATGAAACCTTCTTCACCCTTAACAAAACTTTGAGCTCCGCTTGAATTTATAGATCTCAAAGCGCTAGAATCTCCAAAAAGAGACGAATGGGAAGTTTCATCCTCCTTTGGCATTTGAGGGAAGACATAAGAATGTGGAAAGGGTATGTTTAGTGCACGCGTCCAAAATATAGAGTTTGCCCTACCGCAATTTCATTGAAAATTGTGGTCAGCGATCTTGTAATACGAAACACATAACGAAGCAATCAAGGAAATACACTAGGAAGTACCAAGCCTAAAATGTTGGTCCCATATCATCACATCATCCCATATGTTAAGGAACATCAATTTTTTAACTTTCCTCACATCCTACAAGGGCTAGTATGCTAAATAGTGTGGCTAAAGATTCCAGATACAAAAGCTCCACGTTAATGTAAATCTCTTCTTCTTTGTGTTTCTTTCCTTTCTAAATATGTTCCTACTACACTAAAGTTTTTTTTAACCTAGAGCATGATCGAAAGAAATATTATGATGTCACTAGAGCTGCCAAGTTAAAGAAAAATATTAAATCTCAACCATAATCTGAAAAACTAACCTCATCATTTTAATATGAACACAATTCATCTCACACTAAAGTGACTGAACAACTAACCTCATCATATTGCAAACTAGACAAGATGTTTTTAGCTTTATATTGTACTTAAAATGACAAGCGGTCATTTTTTGCAAAAGCTAAGTGGTCAAGTACAGCTTTATTTTAACAACTACAAACAAGCCACCATGTTCCAACATTATCATCAAAGGAATTTTTTTATTATTTTTAAGTTTAACATAAGTAAAGTCATTCAACTTAAATCCTCTAAAGGTAACAACATAGATGAAATGTGAAAATATTAACTAAGATGCCTACCAGAGGAAGTCTTCAAACTGCATCTCTCTGCAAAAGAAGCAAACAATTCACAAACGTATCAACGTAGATCTAATGGTTGCTTGTTTGAAATAATTGTTGAGAAAGACTTCATTAAACATTATGGCTTAGAAGAACAAAAGTGAAAGCAAAAGATCTCAATGGGCATGGTGCACTCGTGAAATTAATGAACAAAGTAGTAAAATAGTTAAAGAAAAAAATGCGAGCATGTGCACATGCACACATAGACAAAAATAATATACAGCAAAAGGGTAAGCAATACAGGAGACCTCCGCAACCAAACCAATAGGTATTTACATAATTCCAAAAAATTGTCATTTTGTCATGCAACAAAATTTGAAAATTTTCTCACTACGAATCTTGCAGTAGAATTTAGTGCTTTTGAAAAAAAAAGGTACTAATTTCCTTTCTTAGGGTGTTTAGAAGCCAATGGACATTTTTTTTTAGTCAGATCAACAACCTGACAGTATAGCAAGATTTCAAGGAGATGTAAAATTGTCCAAAGAATTTTTTAAAATATCAAATAAGAGGCCCAAAAATGTGAAAAAAAAAGTTAATAAATTTATCATTTAAAGTTGACCAAAACTGTATGCTACTATGCAGTTATCGATGTTGCCTTTGATAGAATAAAGCAGCAAGGCAAATTCATCGAGCTGGTCAATAAAGTTTGACAAAACGCTTAAATTACATCTAGTAGAGCATTTGAACTTCCACGTTTTGAAGATATAGACCATGTGAACAAAAACATAAATGGTGGTGTCATGAACAAAGCAAGAAAAAAACTTGAAATCCAATCTATTCATCTATATTCACATCGACAAATTTTATAAATATTAAATTACTACATGACTACATCATACCTTTCTAGTTCCCCATCAAGAAGTTCGACCACCAAATCCTTCACCTTATCTTCGTACAAAGAAAACAACTTTTTCTTCTGCAACATAAACCTGTCCTTAAATTGAGATCAATTGCGCATCGCCACATGGATAAGCTAGCGGTACTCAATCCATCGAGCTAAGCCAAAGACTATAATATGGAACAGTCTAAAGACAAATTTGATGAAACGGACACATATCAAGGTACCAAATTTAAACTAAACAGACCAAGATCTAACATTCCTCGTGTTCTCCGGTCATTCACCTGCAATTAAGCTTGCGGAACAAACTCGTCCCCTTCAGCTCCAAAAGTTCATCATCAGTGAACCAAAGCGGATTCCCAAAGGTGTTCGGGAGCATATCAAGATACCTAATTTAAACTAAAAATCAGCCACTCATGTAGAAGAATCCAAGACAAGACACTACTCCTGCTATTTTCTTCAAAAAACACATTAGCAAATGAACTGCAATCCCAAAAAAGATCCTAACTTACGGCTTCCACGACGAATTCTTACGAACTCGCTCTAAAGTCAGGAACAAAATCATCAAGAACCGGTCATCGACCTCTCCTTCATCAAACATAGCCCTACATTTCGGCCCCAAACAAGGGTCTTGCAACACTCTCATGGGAGTAATCGCTAAATCCAAAGGAACCACCAGCAGAATTCCTGAAAACCCTAGCAAAACCCTAACGTTCAAACTCAGAACGCGAAACTAACCCTATTTTGAAGAAACGAAACGCGAGGGTTTGAGAATTGAAATTGAAGTACCGTCGCTGCGATTCTGGGAGTGGAAGAGGCCGTGGCCTCTGCCGGGGCCGCAGCGTTTGATGTTGCAACCGCGTAGTTCGACTCCGTTCGCGTGAAGCCATTGAAGGAAGCTTTGGAGCTTCGATTCGTCTTCCATTGGAGCTTTGATAAGGTTTTGAAATTGTTTCCGTTGGGGAGATATTTTAATGAACTTCCCGAAAAGGAAAATGTTGAATTGGACGGGGGCAGTTGAGTCAATGAAAAATGGTGATGCGCATCTCGAGACGTGGACACCACCCATCTAAGGCATTGTTTGGTTCGTTTTTGCAAACTTACGGTGTTAGTTGGAAATTATCTTATTGAGTTAATATTTTCATCTTTGGTTCAACTTTAAACTTGTAGGAAGTTTCAAATTTTTAAACAATAAAAAAATATGAATTGACATAAATAACATTCAAACGAGAAAGATGGGTAATAAATAGGGGTGGGTAAACCGCCGCGGTTTGGTGGTGAAAACTATCTAACCGCGACCAAACCGAGGGTTTGCGGTTTGGTCATTTTGCAAACCACCACCAAACCCGAACCACCAAAACCGCAACCCAAACCGAACATGGTTTGCACGGTTTGGTTTGGTTTGGTTTCGCGTTTTTCTTGTTACATGTTTTCCAAAAAAAAAAAAAACAAATGGTGGGAGGCGACAGTGAGAGAGATCACCGGTAGGAGATGGCGATTGCGATCGGTGGGAAGCGGCGATGACAACTAGTGGAAGGCAAAGAACGGATGGCCTCAATCGGTGGAGCGAATATGTTTAGGATCTTGAGATTGAGATAAAAAAATGAAACGGTTGTTGTTTATATTGGTTAAGGTTAAGTTGTTTATATTGGTTAAGGTTTTAAAATGTGAATTAAATAAATTTACTAAATTACCCTTGGTTTGGTTTGGTGAACCGCGGTTTTTCTAATTGAAAACCACCACCAAACCGCTATTTTGCGGTTTTCAAGTTTTTCAAACCGCCCCCAAACCGCGAGTTTAAAAAACCAAATCAAACCATACGGTTTGGGCGGTTTTAGGGAAACCGATGCCCACCCCTAATAATAAATGAGTCATTAATGAGGGGTAATTGCGTCCACAACTCTTGAGAGATAACTCCCTAGGGGGAGTGGTGGGGAGATATCTCACACCCTATAGTGTAAGTTGTGAGATAACTTGCAGTGCAAGTTGAGCAACTAAACGAGATTAGTTCCCAACTCCCTGTAAGTTATCTCCCGGGAAATAACTCCACTCCTAACCAAACAAGGTCTAAATATCTAGAGATTTTTTATTTTTTTTTTTTAATGGTCAATGGTATATATAGGTAATAGCCTAATAGGTCTTTCATCTTTTTTTTACAATAAGTTGTTTCAATAGCACCAGTTAGGACCCCCAAACTTTACATAAATATGTCTTTGCATTTTATAATTTAGTACATTGGTAGATTGTATGTAATAATGTGAAAGAATGTACTTGTGTTATAAAATCTTCACACCAGAGCTTCAAAAAAAAAAAAAAAAAAAAAAAAAAAAAATCCCAACGCCATACAATGTTTTTATGTAACAATGATGAATTAACAATAAATAAAACATTTTATACAAAATCTAATAGTAATTGTCAACTATTCTCAAAAATCATAAAAACTCCCACTAGAACAATTTCGGTATTTAATAGAGGTTTTTAAACCCCTATTAAAGGGGGTGTTATTAAATAACACCTAATTGATAGAAGTTTTAAAAAACCTCTATGTAATACATGTATTAAAAATCAAAACATAACACATTTTCACATGACATTTAATAACATTCTATTTAATATGGGTTTTAAAACCTCTATTAAAGGTCAAAAATGTTCTAGTGTCCCTTTCTTAATATTTGACTCTTTTATAATGATTTTAGTTTCCGAACTATCGGCAATCGTTTCTTTTGATCGATGGTGGTTTCAATGATACCGTTTTTCTTTTGTTCGTTAAATAAAACAGATCTAATTAGATCAGAGATCGATGAATAGTTCCTTCCGTATTGCATTTATCATATCCAACATTGGTACAAGTTGATTCTTCAACTCTACATCTTTATTTACGCTTGCATGTGGATTTACGCATGCGCGCTACTAGATCGATACTTTTCATTAGTATTTTTTAATTAAATGAGCAGTTTCATTAATTCTCTCGTTTGAAGGTTTATACTTTCTTCCTTAGTTGAAAGTTTGATTTCATTTCTTTGTTGGAAGCTTTATTTTAAGGTTCGTAGCAAGCGAATGTTGTTGGCCGGTAATGTGACGACCCCAAATTCCGAGGCAAACCGGGCACCACCACATCGTCGGACATGTCACTGACCATGTCACGCAACTTGCACACTTGTCCATGATTGTCCGCGAACTAACCATCTTGTAATTCGACTTAGTCAATTTCGTTGTTTAAAAGATTATTTTGTCGAAATATATTAAGTTAAGAAGTTTTACAACTTAATTTGTTTATTTTAATTATTTTCAAGTTATTTTTAATAGCGTAAGTCTTAATAATATGCAATGCAATAATATAAACGAGTTTTGTATTAATTAACATCTTATGGGGTGGAAACCCTAAGCAAATGGATACCATATATATATATATATATATATATATATATATATATATCAATAAAAGCGACAAAAAGGTATAACAAGTGTCAATATACATGTATCGTAATAAGTCTCTCAAAATGATTCAAAAAAATAGTATATATATAAATACAAACACCTACGAATAAGCTAGTGGAGACGCTATGGATTAGAGGTAGTCATCAAGCACCGCCTTCCCCCTCGCTCGTCGTAGGATCCGCAACTTGCTACAAAAAAATGACAAGTTTCAGCGAGTAAATCCCGAGAGAAATTCAGCTTAGTATTCACAAGAAATCCAAGAAAACGGCTACAATTCATGCATATAAAGTAAATGAATGGGAATGTAAAGCATGAATATAAGTCGCTGAGATAATCAAAAATATGAAACGCGAGTGTGGTGTATAGTTGTCGAGTCCTGTGACGTAAATACTAAATCGAGAAGGCCCTGAAGGTGAGGAAACCCATGCCCTCTCTTCACGATCGAAATGAAGAACTCTGTTTATCGGAAGGTAGACTTCCACTCAACGCCTCAAATGAGAGGAACTCTATGACGAAGGCAAGCCTCGCGTCAAACCACTCTCGAGATCATCGATTTGTGGAGAGAAATCTCGAGTGTAGTATAAGGTATGACCGACACCGTAACAACAATCGGATCGTCATTTACGAGAAAGCCGAAAAGGGGTCATACCGTCATTTCGACCATATACAGACACACGCGGGAATAAAGTAAATATGCAAGCCGAATGGGCAAAAAGTAAATGAGAAATAAGTGAATTTCAAGATAAATAAGTAAATTTTAAGCTGATCTTCTCGTGGGTTTACTTACCTCAAGCAATCGCAAATATCCCTATCAAATGTCTCGCTCACGCCTCGAGATGCACATCCAACACTTGACTATGGTTTCATAAGTCTCTAGTGTCCAATTATGCCACTTTAATTATTTTAAAGTCACATTAAGTGAATTTATAATGTGTGACCAAAAATTTGAATTTTTATTCCAAAAAGTTTGGTTTTGACACACTTTTCGAGTTATACCTTAGGGTGTCAAACGTCCGAAAAATCCTCGAAAATTACTTTTCTTTCTTTTTATTCATTTTTTTTTATATTTTCCTAGATTTTTCCAAAAAATTTAGCTATTTTCCTTTTTTGAAATTTTTTTATTTAAAACTGTATTTTATTTAATTTTTAATTATTTTTAATTAATTTATTTTATTTAGGGGTTGGTTTGACCCAGCTGCCCATCCCATCTTCCTCTCGAGTTCGTCTCTTTTAGGGACGAACTCTGTTTTTTTTTTTTTTACACAACAACAACAAATAACATCGCCACTACATAATCACCATTAAAGCTTTAATTTCTCCACCAAAAAGTTTACAAAATCAACAAAAACTCACCTCGATTTGAAGATCATCGCGAACGCCACCGATATGAGATAGCACTTTGCGAGGGATGTGAGACCGAGTTGAGCGAGTGATGGAGAGCTTGGTGATGGAGAGTTGTAAGAGAAAATGAAAAATAAAGGAGATAAGAGGGAGCTCGGGTAGAGAGAGGGTGAGGAGAGAATTTTTTATTTAAATGAGAGAGGAAAGAGAAAATGAGGTAAGAGTGTGAGTAGGGTGATTTGATTGGTGATGTATGTGTGATGTGATGACTAACCCTTGACTACCCCATAAACCCGCGTTACGCGCACACCGCGACGTCGTACACTCTCGTCACTACACGCGCATAACACGACCAATTGTAATTCTTCACTAGCACGTACGCGAATTATTAAATAATAATAAAATAAATAAACACGCGTCACACAAAAATAACAAAATTTACCTCGTTAGGCGTGCTCTAGACTTTTCCGCGATCTCCACGTGGGTATGAGCTCGGGGTCATAATCTGAGATTTGTCAGTTGATCGGGATTAATTAAAGCGGGTCGTTACAGGTAAAGATGTAGCTTTTTCCCATACATGTGCTAGCCAAATGGCAAATGTATGAAATCAACTTCTTGATGAGGTAGCTATGGTTGTAATTGATCTCATTGTTGAATGAAATAGGAATACAACTTTATATATATATTTCAATTATTTTTGTTTTCATTTACTGTCACGACCCGAATTTCTAAATCTGAGTTTAATCTCTTTATCAGGATCAAGTGACGTAGGACCCGCATCAAGATACGTGTCATGACCGAGGCAATGTGGCCGATGTATATGTTATATTTGTTATGGTGTATGCCTAGTGTATTGTATATGCGTAGACTACTAAGTCACTCCTACTTGTGTATACGTGTCAAGACGGGAGTAAGGACGAGCCTCGAGTTGCGTCTTTGGCGTGGGACCGAGGTAAATAGTGATATTATAAGTTTTATTAAGGTTTTATATAGCTTTTCATAGTGATTTTGATATGGCTATGGTTGAATATAAAGTCAATGTACCTAAGTTAGTAAGTTAAAATAATAGCCACTTGATATTCATCGAGATACGTATTGACAAATCCAAATATCAAGTGAGTTACACATTGGTGTTATTTAGAGTAAATAAGTTGGACATGTGTACCACTAGATAAGTCTCGAGATACGAGTGCACATGAGAATCAATGGTTATTAAATCAATCACATACATTTCCTATATAAAGCAAGCGATCAACTTAAACAACTCAAACCCACTTCATTTCATTTCTTAACTTGGAAGAAAGCTTGTTGGAGAGAAAAATGAAGGTGCTAGAGGAAGAAGAAGATCATCATCTTGTTGGGTTTGTAGAAGATGGTGTTGATCAAGCCAATGTTCATCTAGTTAGGCAACTTCACTACACCACAGATTTAGCTCAATTCAATGAATTCATGAATTTGAAGTTATACGTGGTTGTTATATGTTGTTGTTGATGTATTGAAACTCTGGAGGTGTGTACGAGAGTTCCTAGGGCATTTGCATAGCCTACGTGTAGAGAAAACTCAAAATTCTGATTGCATAACTCGAAAAGTTTGCCAAAAATTAAAGTTTTTGGAATAAAATTACAAATTTTGGTCACACATTATAAATTCACTTAATGTGACTATAAAATAATCAAAATGATATAATTGGACACCAGGTTCTTAGGAGACCATAGTCGGGTGTCAAAAGCATTTCGAGGCGTGTGCGTGACATTTTGAATGCGATTTGCGATTGCTTGAGGTAATTAAAATTCAATTATGGTACTTGCTTTATCTCACATTTCAATTATTCCATTGTGCTATTTATTGTTGTCCATTTACGTTCATCCACTTCCACGTGTGTATGTGTGTTTGTCGACGGAGTCGGGCATGGCACGACTCACACCCCGTGGCTAGCTACCTCGTGTTCGTTCGAGTAATTTGCCATGTTGGGGCTACGCGGTAACTATTTCTCGCGATACCCATTAGGTTGAGAGATGTTTGACGAAGACTTAAGTCTCCGTCATGGGTTCCTCTCGAGAGATGTTTGACAGGGTTATACTATTCATGGGTTCCTCTCATTCGACCGTGAGATGTTTAGCGAGGTAATCGTCATGGGTTCCTCTCGGTTTAGCTAAGACGATTCCCGGATGTCGAGCATGGTTCTCTGCCACGCTACACTCATGTCCAAATTCGACTTTTCAACAACTTATTTTCATGCGATTACTTTATTCTTGTTCCTTATTTAAATTGCATGAATTGTAGCAATTTTATTGGATCTCGTGAATATTAGCTAATGTTCTCTCGGGATTTACTCACCGAGATTTGTCATTATTTTTTGTGACAAATCGCAGATCCTATGACAGCCGGGGTAAGGGGTCTTAGGCGACTATCTCTCGAGCTAGGAGAGCCCCATCGCTTTTTGCGTATGTGTTTGTATGTATTTATTTACTGCTTTTATGAGATTTTTGGGAGGACTTGTATACCTGATACATGTATATGCTCATATTTGTACTTTTGTCGCTCTTTGATATACATGGTATCTCATGCCGGATTTCCACACTATAGGGTTGTTTATAAAATGCAAACTTTTCATTTTTACGATATTTGCATGCTTCAAAGACTTCCTTAGATATTCAACTTATATTAATTTAATAAATCACGAACAACTTAACTTAGTTAATTTAATGTAAATGTTCATAAAAACATCCATAAATACTAAGTTAAGGCGAATAAGATACGTACAAAGGTTTAGGTCGCGGGTAGTCAAAGATAAGTGTGCGATGACGTGGCATGCTTGGTGACGTGTCTGGCGACGTGGCGGTACCCGATTTGCCTCGGAGTTTGGGGTCGTCACAGAAATTGTATGCTATTACGTAGGTGTTACATAATGTTGTGAATCTATTTCCATTGTACATTAGTTATGCAATTACTTTGTTGGATTCTCAAACCATGTCATCCCTTGAAATATGAAAGTAGTTCTTGTATCTAAGGTCATTTTATAATAGAGGTCCGACTTATACACGTGGGTCACTAGACTTCCAAAGTGATTGGGATCTCTCCACTATCTTGCGTAGCACACACGAGAAAATGAGTCGACACGCGGTATGAGACCGGGATGTTGACAAGTATACATCGCAAGTGGACCGACACCAAATGAAAGATTATAAAGGCAAAAGCACTACTCAAACCTTCACATTGATGTATAGCTCAACTCCATCCTCATATAGTGGAAAAGGCTAATGTGATGAAGATCACGGCCGACCGGCCCTATAACATTACTACTTAGCCGTATGTCAGTTTCATTTTGTTTAACTAAAGTATCTCTTTGCATGTTCTCTTTTCAGCATAGTTGCTATTATCATGCTTTTAGATACTTGTTGCATATTTGGAAATGTGAACAAATGTCTCTCACTGTTACTTTCTTTCCAGTACTCACCGTCCTTTTCATGACGGTAGGTGCAGATCCATCGAGTAGCAAACCAGTCAAAGAGAAGATCGACGACTGCCTCTGAGCCAATGGAGTGCTGCTACACGGATTTTGTAAGTTTTAATTTTGATGTATTATTTTTATATGTATATCATATATTTTTAGGGTTGTATATTATGGGTTGAGTGATTAGTACCCTTGACTATACATATGATGATATATTATCGTCGTTTCATTGTATATATAAGCATGTGATCTTTGTTTCCTTATTTTTCCATAATTGTTAGGCATCATGTTATAAGCTTCCGTTAATTTGTTAAGACTTATGTTGAATAAACTTTTAGCGAAGTAAAATTTTAGTTAACTCTGATTTATGAATTGATATAAGATAGATAAATGTTTATTTAAAAAATTACTTGGAATGTTATAATATTTTAGAAAGGCTGACTAATTCCTTATTAAGTTATATGTGGTGAGATTATAGCTTAATGACGAGATTAGACAAGGATTAGTGCCCTATTTTAAGAAAAGGTCGTCACATTTACTTTTTTAATACTTACAAATATTTAGAATTATTTCAAATGACAAATATCCTACCTCACAAAAAAGATTGCCTTTTGAACTTCTTATGTTTTGCCATTATGAAGTATCTTCATTATTCCACATCTTGTAAGTTGTCATCTTTTTAGAGGTATGTTTGAGGGAAATCATTGTCATCTTTTTTAATACTGCAATTTTTATTCATAACTTCTTGAGTATTGTCATATTTCTCTAAAAAATGCTACAAAAATGTAGAATAATTATGTATTTGGTGTAATATTTGAAGACTTTTTTTTTGTTTGACAAAGTGTAATATTTCAAGACTTCGTGCATGATAATTTTGTGAAATTTAGCTCAAGTGAAATATTTGAACAATGAGTAAAAATTCAGTTTGACAAAAAAAATAAAATTGTTAAAAATGTAACTTTGGGAAAGGCATATAGGTTGATTTTTGCAGAGTTGCATGGGCAAACATATCCTGACGGGCACATATCTTGAGGCGTGTCGAAGGGCGCCGTCAGTCGATTGAAGTTACATTAGCATTCTCTAAGAAAAAAAGTAATAATAAAACCCTAGTTTCCTTTTTAACCCCAACAGTTCTGTCCAATTACGCCCCCAAATCTTCTCCGTTACTCCACCTGAAACGTAACGAACGAATCCCCAAATCCCCCACACACACTCCACTGCACGTCCTTCTCGCTCTCTTCCTCTTCTTCGTATTCTCAAATCCCAATCCCCATTTTCTGCAACCCTAATCGCATCCCCTTCGATTTCCGATCCCAATTCCCTCTCTCAATGCGATCCACCCCCACTCGCTCGTCGATCCTGTCGAAGATCTCGCGCTCGCTCGCTCGCGATCGGTAGATCTTCGCTTATACATGATAGTGTCAGTGGAAATCTTTACCTATGTTCGGAGGTCCCGCCGTGATCTCGACGATTAGCCCTATCATACGTAGGTCTGGAAGCAGACCTGTTTTCGCCGAGCTCGGTATGTCGAATCGAATCCATTGATTCGTGTTTGTGTTTGTGTTTGTAAAGATCGTGTTTTTACTGCATTTGGTGAATTTCGATCAATGCATTGGTTTGATTGTTTGGTTTGTTGTGTAGGCGACGAGAATTTCTCGCCTTCAGCGGTGGAGATGAAGGCCGTGGTGTTGCCGATTAGTCCGGCGATCATGCCGTCGCCTGTTCTGTTGTGGAGATTCAAGGTTTGTTTTTTGTTTTTTTTTTGGAATTCAGTGATTGATTCTGTTTGGCATTGTTGTATATCTGATTGAGATTGAGATTTGAGTGTGGTTTATGAAATCTATGATTTGTGATGTAGGTGGTGTTGTTTTTTGTATGGGCTTTCAGTTGTTGCAAGGTCAGTTTTATTCTTCTATTGATTTGATAAATGAGTTTGATATGTTTGCAAGCTTGCTTAGTTCAATGCATCTATTTCATCAATTCCAGATTAGTTGGGATTCGGTTATGAGAATGAGTGCAGATTTGCGGGATCTCTTTCTGTATGAAGCATTTTTATATTTTAATCCCCTTCTTCTCACGGTACGTTTTATTTTTTAAAAACTGATTTATTTCGAGCCGGTTGAGAATTATCTCGTCCTCATTGTGTTTCTTGATATTGCAGACTATGATGGTATGGTTATGGGGTGTGAATTTATGGGTGTTTGATCAGAGCACTGTGAACTATCCAAAAATATTTGATCTTGATCAGAATCATCTTACTCATAGAGAAATATGGAAGGTATTGATGCACTGTAATCCCATATTTGCATATTTTTCCTTTTGTATTTGGTATTGAGGAAATTTTCTTTTATCTGAACTATCTTGTCTTTCGCTATTTAATTTGATTTAATTTATTCCATATTGTGTTCACTCATCATCATTGTATACTCTGGTTGTTTGTTGTTGGTCTTCCATAGTCCTCACATTAAAAATAATGATCTATTAACTGATAAAATTATAAAGCGTAGAAGAAAGTAAACTGGGGTACAGTTAATCCTAAGGATTTTTTTTTCTTCTGTTGTTTTGACATAGCATCGGTTCCTAATTTTTTGCAATTTTTCCGTGTCAAGCATGGGATTACACTGATGAAAAAGCGACCATATCATTTGGATATTATTATTTGTTATAACACTCAGCTATTCATTTGCAGCATTCCTTCATGGAAAACTCTTCGAAGTCATTACATTTATTAGGGATGGCTTTGGATATATTCTTCCTTTCGCTTTTTCCATTTTAACTTATCTTCCCTCAGTATGGAAAATTTACGCTATTCTTTCCTCTTACATTTTTGTATCACATGCAGATTGAACTTTGGTTTTGTAACTCTACCATGTGACATTGTAGGCCTAGTGGTCTTTTATGTGCATGGCTTGAACTAATTTGATATGTGAAGAATGCTGCGAGCTAGCCCACGGATGAGAACAATAGGCCTCAATTCAATGAAGAAAAGAATATGTATGAAATTGTGAGATTGGCTACTGTTATCCTTGGGGGAAAAGTTGGTCCATAATAATTAATCAAAGGTAGTGTAATATGCAAACAAACTCGTAAAGAAATGGAGGTAAAATAAATTGTAAATTTCGAGAAAAAATGAGAAAATGAATTGCAAAAGTTGTCCATTATAATAATAAATATATCGAGAAGAAGAAAGGAAATGGAGTAGGATTATCTATAGGTAAGCATAGAAGATGTTTTCAGTGTTATGAAATCATATATGGTTTAATCCATGCAATTCAAATAAAATCGAGGTAACTAGCCTAGTTACTGCATATGCACCCATGAAATGATTAAAATGAATGTAGGATCTAATGCAAAACTAAATCGAAACACTAATGGAGTCTCTTATTGATTGACTGTAAATGACTTGCAGAACAACAGACACGAATATAGTCTCAGTTTATGACAGAAATAGAAACATCTCAGAAAGCAGAAGTAGTAATAACTCCGATTCAGCAATCTGAACAACTGAACACAAGAAGACAGAGGGACCCAAGAACACAAAAGGAAAACTCAGAACAGAACACAAAAGACGCCTGAACAAAATAGTCTTGTAGAGGACTAGCGGCCCTCCAAAAAAACTTCACACTACACATAACATCCACAACTCTTATATTCGAGAAATTTCCTTGGTAGCCTCAACTGAAGTACCACATGAGATCACCTCATTAACTAACTCTGAGCCTCAGTTGCAGCAAGCTGCTGACATGTCCTTGATCTGTTGCTGCAAACAGCCAATTATTCTTATTAGATTTATGAAAGTACCTCTTAGCAATTGGTGGATTATTGTTATGCAACTGTAAAGAGTGACTCAAACAATTGACAGTAATGATTGAGAATTATAGTGGACGAAGCAAATTAATGTAGTTAACTTGACTACAGTTATGAAGATTTTTTTTTCTCCAGTTCAAAGAGGTTTTGCGTGATTGGGTTGTTGGCTTATTCATGAGGTTTAGATCTTCCAATATTTGCGCCAACTGCATTCTTGATCAGTAAGAAAAAGATGCAACCCATTGAGAGTTTTGTGAATTGAATATGAGTTTATGAACATAAATCCCAAAATTAGTTGGGGTCGGCTACATGGATCAAATCCTTCCATTGCGCTCGATTTGTTGCAATTGATAAACTCATAATTGAATGAGTTTATCACAAGCAAAAAACAGAAAGTAATTAGTTAATAAAATTCAATGCTTTTGGTAAAAGTGACTATAAGTTTTGACATATTTTATGATGAAACGTGAGATGAATGTTTAAGTTATCTGCATAAATCTTAAGTTTTGGGTTATACTAAACTCTTAAATCACATGCGAAGACATTAATCTGTTCTTAGAAGACAATTTTTTTATCGGAAAGCCCTAACTGTTGTTTGGTATATGCAAAATGCACTTTCTCTTCAAAATTCCCATGTAAATCTGTTGTTTCTTTCACTGAATGCCACCTATTGTTAAGATTTTTAGATTAATGCTTGTTTTTTCTTGGCAAGAATACGTTGGTATTTTATGAATGAATAGAGATTTTTCATGGCCATTTACTATCTTTTCATAATGGTTATTTCATTTATCAACATCTTATCGATCCTCCCTTTTTCTCAAAAGCTTCTTCTTGGAGTTATTTTGCACCTAAACCTTCCGATTTGGGTGTATGACATGATTGATGACTTTTTTTTGTCATTTAAAATTGGAGTGCTAGGTGAGAATTGGCAGTAACTTGTATGTATATATATGGACAGCCTACACCTTTTGGCAGTGAGTCAAAATGGGCAATGATTGTGTAATGTCGGACCTTTGTTATTAAGGTCTAAAGATGTTCTATGTTGATCTACTTACACTTACCAGATGATTAGAAAGCAAGTTTCATTAGGGGATTTGGATCTAGATAGTTGATATACATTTTGCGTGCCAATAAGGATCAGACCAACTTGGCTTAGCCCCCAAAATATGGCCAATGGACAATTTTCATCATTTCGCAAGCATTGATGTAAAAGTAATTTAAGAACTCATATATTGTGCCAACTTATTTTGTTAAGTGAACGAATGGGGGCAATAATCCAACTGGATCATATTCAGGCCTTCAATTAGAGTAATTGCTGATAGTAATTTAATCCTTAATCAAATTTTGCATGAGAAACAGAGAAAGTTATGATTTCTTATTTTTCTTTCTTTCTTTCTTTTTTTTTTGATAAGATTGTGTTTCTTTCTTAAACTTGTAGAGTGCGACTTGGATGACAATAATTGTGCCAACCAGCATGACATCATATCTTTATCTTTATTCTCATGGAGAAGTATCACTTGCTGCGTCACAACCGGTAGTATTTTTAATCTATCCCCCTTCTTTTCTTCTATGTAATAACTTTGGGTTATGTGTAACTATTCCTGTAAAGCGCGCGTGGGCGCGCACACACAAGTTTTAACTTTTAATTAAGATATTACAGTTTTTAAAGGTATGTTCCTGACTTCAAGTGTTACTTGGTTTCTATTGGTAATCTTTGATCGACGGTTTTGCCGAAATTTTTTTTTTATTTCTTTCTACCTTATTGGTTGAATATTGGTCAAACATTAGTAGTATGAGTATCAAATCAGTTCTTTCTCATGATATATTATTGGTAGACTTTTTTTTTTGGTACTTATTGGTAGACTTTTACATTGCTAGGATCTACACTTCATATTAATTGATGCATGTTTTTTTGATGGAAGATGATGCACCTTAAGAGCCTTCCACATCCAACTTAGCATGTTCTTTAAATGTTTTCGTATTGCACATTGCAATTCTGATATCATGGCCATATGGGTACTTTGCTCTTAAAATATTATTGCGTGATGTGTTGAACATGATATGATGATTGCGAGATGTGAGATCCTCCATATTTGATGTTGGTGTTGTCTGTGCTTATATGATTACCAAAGAATAAGAATGACATTGTGATTGGATTCCGAGATGGTTTTTTTGTTAATTATGTTAAGAGTTATCCTTCCTAATTACCGGTAGTCTGGTAGTTCATTGTGTTATCAAATGTGATTAAGTTTTTTATTTTACATTTTCAGGTTCTTTTGTACGCAGCTGTGGCACTGATTCTGATATTCCCTTTTGACATTTTTTATTTATCATCTCGCTACTACTTGTTAAGAACACTCTGGAGAATCATACTCCCCTTACAGGTGATGCTCCATCTGCGAGTTAAACTTTTGTACCTCATTTCTTTTCTTTGCTTTTTTCTTTTTTGTACAGTCTGGTTGCAATTCAGTTTTTGTTATTTCGGATTGGATTGCGTCTCAAATTTGTTATGATTTAGATTATGTTTATTCTTGGATTATCTGCATTGTTGATATTCACCATAAAAAATCGGGACCTTCATCTTAGTGGTCTCCTTTGGAAAAACCCACTGTTGGCAACGACCTTCTCTACCACCACAATCTTTGCCTTCAACTCGTTTCCTCAGAAGTCCGCTCTTCTATCTTCGCATAATTTACCTGGAAGCGTCAACGCAAGAAAAAGATGAGCCAAAAACGTGAAGTTGAGGGATCCCATCCTGACGGATGAGCTGCCCACGATGTTGGCCACCCACTCTGGATACTAAATTTCCCTAATGAAACCGACATCCAGCAATATCTCTAGCAAATTGAGCCCGACCTTCATACAAGTCAAGTCAGGTTTCTCTGTTTTTGGGACAAGTCAATCTTGACGGATCTACCCCCCCAAAGAAATCGGACATATCCATTTCTTCTTCAGAAAGATTATGGTAAGTTGCGTTATGTTAACGCCCTTACCAATCAAGTTCTTTCACGTTATATTATAATAGACATCCCTCCACTCAACGGGAAACACTGCACTGCTTTGGGCCCAGGAAGCGAAGGGAATGAGCTCGGCTGCTTCTCCTCCACATTGATTTTTCTCCGTGCCGTTCCCCTAAGTAGCTCTTTACTCCCTCAAGACTTGCTTCTGATTTTTCCTTCACCCTTCATCTGTCTGCGAGCTGCGAGCAAGGTAGCTCTGCTTACTCTGATGAGTGGAGTGAAGAGGCTCTACAAAAAGGAAGCAATAGGGTCAACCAGTTCCCTGACAACTAATCATCTCACTATAAAAGCTGGATAGGTTTGATTTATAGTTGTTTGGACGTCTTACTACCTAAAAGGATCTACTTTTTGCTTTTAGCTTCTGAGGCAGCTGTTTAAATCTAATTGTACTTTTAAATTAGTTTCTAGCTTGAGTTCCCTAGTTTTGCAACAACTTCATGACATATAACCCATGGAAGGAGGTTGCTCTCTTACTGGGTTGCAAACTTGCGATTATTGCAATTAATTTATGCCAAGCTCTTGATTTGTAAGAGAAATGCCAGTCTCAGTTGTGTGATGGAGCTACTAAATCATTGATTGCCACTTTTATTCTGGCACAACTCTTAATTATTGCAGCCAGCCTATTCTGAATGTGCTATCCATGTTGGTTTTAGTTGCTCAATAATATTCTCTTTTAGTGCCATTTCTTTTTCAATTTATGGGTGCGTACATGGGGTTGGGGCCTATAGATTTGTATGTAATTTGATTGCTGTTGTTAAATGCAGGCAATTACTTTTTCTGACTTTTTCTTGGCTGATATTCTGACCTCCATGTCGAAGGTATGTGTACGTAGGTGTATTAAATTTTATAGATCAAGCTGCTAATTTATATTATGATAAAATGTAGAATAAACACACTCATGAGGAAATGATGAGCAGAGCCTCTCACTTTTCCTATTTAAAGAGTTTGACTGTTCAACATTGTTCTCTTGCATTGTACGTACCATGTTTACATGTTTTTGTACTTTTTTTTGTTAATTGTTAAACTCTTTCAGGTGTTTTCAGATCTGGAACGTTCTGTATGTCGAATGGTTCATCGACAGGTTAGTTCTTGATGTTGATGTTAGGATGCGTAAAGTTTTTCTGTGAGGGTTGACTGGCATTCCCATAAGTACCCTTTTAAATTTGTTTTTACACAAGGAACAAAACAATGTTGGTTAGCAAATTGCTTTGCATCAATTCTGCTGTCAGATACGTTTTGGATGTGTCCAGTTGGAGATCAAAATAAGGAAAACCAAAATTTGCGTTTGGCTACTAATTTTTGAAATCTTTTTATGATTCTGTAAACAAATGCAAAGCTAAATATTTTGGAAAATTAAGATAATGATAACAATCATTTTGTATTTTCAAAGCTTCCAAAATTAGGCTGTGATGTTGAAATAAATACAACCTTATTGTTTCTGCAGCCTTATTAAGTGCCTTTTGTGCAGTCTTCCTGTTGATTGCCTTCTTTATTAAGTGCCTGCTTCTCACTAAAACTGCTTAATCTTTGAGATGAGCAATCAGGAAATTCATCAGGCAATAATAGAACAAGGTTTCATCTTGTGAAACGATTTTTCTTTTTTTTTTTTTTTTTAGGAAATTGAATCGTTGAAAGTTGACTTCTATTTGGATATGTATGAGGATTTAAAAGAGAAACCAGTAGTAGTTCGGGCTTTCAAGTTTTTGTATTTCAACGGGGTTGGGATCAGGATGGTTAAACTTTATGAACTTCTCCAAGGAATAGGGTAGAAAGTGGAAGGACATCACAAACAATTAAATTCTGTTTTGACTAGAGATTTGGTTTGAGGTTGTGGGCTAGGATGAGGTTTAATGGTTTATGTGTGACATGCCGATGTTACACCGTCTCTTTGTTTTTGTCAATGAAGTATCACATTGTCAAAGACATTCTTTGTAGACGGAGAACATTGCTGGTTGGGTTATTGTTTCTGACACAATCTTGAGGATACGGACGAGAATTGGCTTCTTTTGAATAGTGCGATTGGTCTGTGTCTCTGAAGTTTGAAGTTGAACTTTACAAGACTGTTGGGTCTGTTGTTTGCCTCTGATCACACCATCTTTGCATTCTGCTCTTTACCTTTCTTCTCTTATGTAATCTAATGATCGTGATCCTCTGATCCTTTCCTTAGTTATATAATAACCATCTTTCATTGATACTTGGCGCACTATATAGAGGATTAAAGTATTCAGGTTTGGGCACCCAAGTAAACTTGCAGTCTTGAGTACAATAGTGATTTATGGCGGTATAATTGCTACCTGCACTATCTGTTGTTAAAAATTGGTTTAGTGAGTATTGATTAGACTGTCACAAGACTCATTATTCGATGCTCATGCTGTTGCTCGATAGTGTTAAATTTATTTAGTTGTGCTAATGCCTCTTATTTTATTTAGGTCGCAACAATTGCATGGTTTGAAGCTGATTCTGTTTGTGGTAGTCATTCCATTGCTATTCCTTTGGTGCTTGTTTTACCATATCTATTCCGTCTCTTCCAATGCCTACGGCAATATAATGATACCAGAGAGAAGACTGCTCTTTTTAATGGTAAAATCTCCAGAGCTCTTTTTTCATTTTGTTTTCGATATTTTTAGTTAAATTTTATGTTAACTGTTGCATTGTTTGTCCATTGCTCTAAGTATAGCACAAGCACCTTTAATATTTCAACCCTTATCTTCTTTATAACCTAATTTACGTTTGGTTGCCAGCTTTGAAATATTCTACGGCAGTTCCAGTGATTGGAATTTCAGCTCTTAAATATCATGTACTGCCAGATATGTGGACAAAGATTTACCGCCCCCTTTGGCTTCTGTCGAGCGTTATGAACTCTTTGTATTCTTTTTACTGGGACGTAACCCGAGATTGGGACTTAAGGTTTTCCTGGATTTATGTACTTTAGTTGAATTATGGTTTATCTTCTTTTTGCTTTCTAAGTGTTAGATTCTTATGGTAGCCGTAAATTTTCATTTTTTTTCAGCGGCCCCTCGCGTATTTTCAAGTTCAAAAGCCCTACGTTCTTCTCAAACTTGTTTAGTAATTCATGGGTAATCTTACAAATATTTACTTAATTGTTATAGTTTTGTCAGAGCACGCCCTTTACATAGAATATCTGATTGTATCCTTGGTTACAGGTTTATTTTTGGGCAGTAGGAAGCAACTTGATCCTGCGCTGCACATGGACCTATAAACTGTCCGCGCATCTTCGCCATAATTATCTAACTGTGTTCACAATCGCAATTTTGGAAATGTTCCGTCGTTTTCAGTGGGTTTTCTTTCGCGTGGAGAATGAATGGAACAAGATGACATCCCACAGGCAGAACCCACAGATCCCAATGAGTGACATCCCATCAGAAGAAGACAGATTGCTTGGCTCGACGAATCATAATGTATAAATTGCCCAACCCATCTTCATCACATTTTTGCGCAACCTTCAGGTTCTCTCCTAACTTTTACCTATATAATTGTCTAGAAGTCTTATTCATCGTTCTGGGTCCGAAGATCTCCTTGGATGGTCCTGTTTCCCCTTACAGTTTCTACCCGCTTATTTTTGTTTACAGTCATTATACTAGGAAACAGAATTGCTGAAATTATACAGTAGTGATATTTCCTATGATTATAAATCCTAGATTGGATGGGATAGGGTTACTGAGCAAAGCGAGTCGAGGTATAAGCTTTGGTTATTTCACTTTGAGAATGAACAGCTTATTCATTTTTGTTGTACTTGCGGATTCATAAATGCAGACTGTAAAAGCTTCATGCAGTATAGAATTGATTGTATAAAATTTTCTTACAATGCATTAGGTTGCTAACACTAATAGATCATGAGAAATGGCCTGAGCAGTGTAGATGCTTTTGCAGTAATTTTAAGTTAATAACATGGTGAAAACCCTCAAATGTACTTTTAAGGAAAACCTATGTGAGTGTTGACAGTATTTAGTCTAGCGTTGGTGAGCTTAAATGGTGCATAGTCCACATACCAGACTATTTATTGGTCCTAAGAAGATGATGCAGCACATCCACAAAATTTAAGACTTAAAAAAGCTTGAATTTCAAATACATTTCTAGCATAACTAATACAAGATTGAACAATTCAAAGCATTCAAGTAATAAGGTTGACATGTGAATTGACCTCCACCCCGGTTGGAAACCATGTATGAAAGTAACAGCAAAACGAATACACACAAGTCCTGTATTTATTACGTGGTGGTTAGTGATAATGAAAGGAGAACAAGTCACCCATTCTTTAGTGTCTGTAGTTAATTAGAGACCAAGTCTATGTTTGGATTATTGTTAACAGGAATAGGGGTTAATTTTTCAGTTGCACTAGAAGAAAAAGGGGTAAAAGAAGTCCAAAAGAGCTACAACAGCTATATAACAACAAGAACTTGGACAAATTAGTTAATATTGACCTTTTAAAAACTAGTAACTGGTAATAAATTTTTGAAAATGGTATGTTTGGTTCTTCCATCCATTAAGACTGATATTTATCTTCGAAACAAATATTTATCCTTAAAAATAAAGATTTTGACATCAATTGTGACATCTAAATAATGTAATTAGCTTGTGGTGCATACTTATTGGAGTAAAGCGAAAGAGTTTGATCAGTGTAGCTTATCTGTGATCCACGACGTAAGCACAACTCGGAACCAAGTTAGGCTTTTAGAATGAAAATTGAGTATTCAAATATTCTCTCAATCAATACTTGAGAACTTGTTAGGTTTCCAATTAATTTCCTGCTCTAGAAAGCACTGACGTTTACAGTAGTTCAACTAATAAAAGGTAGAACCTAACCCAGCTCAAATTAGATATCCAGTTTTTCAAATTGTCACTTTCTTCTCTCATTGAAATAAATCTTGATGCTTTACAGAATATTAAAATTATAACTCTAGGTTTTGTCTTTTGATAATGTGATGTTAGTTTTCTATAACCCTATTTTATCAATATCGGGGGTAGTTCATCTTATTAAAATCATAGAGAAGTTAACTGCCCAAATGAGTTTTCAAAAAAAAAAAACTGCCCAAATGATTTTTTTTTTTTTTTTTTTGAGACATCAACTGACCACAAATGACTGAAAAAGCCAACCAAACAACCACAATTGCCGACTAAAGAGGTGAAACTTTTCATTCAATTATGTCTCAAGTTCGATTCTCCACAAAAGCCTCTCAAAGTGGTTACACGACTTGTCAGCCATAAATAAGAAAAATAAAACATGAAGCTTTCTTCGTAACATAGTTTGTTGCCCTTACATTTTTTTTTTAAATGGAATTTTTTAGCATATTACTTTTACACTACATGCACTACCCCCTCCGCGCCCACTGTAATAGTAAAAAGAGAAACATTTACTGTAAATATATCATAAACCAATCTCATGGTATAAAACGATTTTTTTTCTTTTCTTTTTTTAAAAAAAAATTATGATAGTGAAGCTGTAAAAACTTCTCAAGTATGTTGTAGATTAGACAGAGATACGTATTGAATAACTTTTACATAATTCATACTGCAATAAATGAAAATTTAGAATTCAAAGCATGAACATTTGGAGACAAATCAGTTCTTCTTGATTCCTTTTTTTTTTTTCTTTATACATTCATTAGTTGGATTTGACATTTTTAGTCTCAAATTGTCCAAATCAACTTTCCTCCCATCCCTTCCCATATCTTGACTTTTAAACCTGAAATCTATTCTTTTGTAGGTAAAAAGAAAATCAAATTAATCTTGGATTATCACGTTTGAGGAGAACAAATGCTGAGGTGACACGTGTCATGATCGGATGGCCCACAAGGCCCCCCACGCGTTGCCTAGAAACAATCCTGAAACTGAAAAACACGCGAAGATGGTTGAAGGGGGTGCGCCCACTGCCCACCCGATTCGGGACCGCCACCCCACCAACCGTCCAACGGTTCACTTCATGCGTCACGAACACGTCCACCTTCTCTCATCTCCCCATCATACCCCTCTCTTCTTGGATAATCACCATTGTCAATTATTTTCGAAAAATATTTGGGTAACCCACTTTGAGCACGGTCCATTGGGCGGCCGTGTGATGCACGTGCACACTTGAGGTATACGTATCACATGGCTCTTGATTATATCAGTGCCCGAAGTGGGTTATTGTAGCTGGTTCTTTTACTTGAATAATAAAGTTGCTGAGATGTATGCAATGAGCAATAAACCGTGAATTACGTTTTATATCTCACCCTTCAGTATTTTTTTTGACTCATAAGAAAGTGTTTAACTGACTATGTTTGAATTAATTGAATCCAGATAAAGAGTTGTAGAAAAAAAGGTAAACATATATTATTATTATTATTATTATTATTATTATTATTATTATTATTAATTAAATATGTATATATATATATATATATAGTTGGGGACGTTACTTGGTGGAATGTATGAATATCATGAATGATTTTAGTTTGTTGAGCTACGCCTCTTGGAAGCTAACAACATGCATGAATTCGTTTTCGTTGCGTACATTTAAAATACAGTTCAAAGATGATGATAACTTCTATATATGTCATTTTTATATTCTATTAGCAATTCGTTTTTGATACGAAAACTAATATAAAAAACCAACCTACATACACACAAACATCAATTAAATGGTCTTTTATTTTTCGATTCATGCATCGAGTTGCGCGTACACATATCCCCAGGTATAAAACACGAACACATTTGTGTGAGTCAAAAAAAAAATGTCACCCATTCTTTTTGGAAAAAGAAAAATACTAGATTAATGAAAACGACAAAGTCACACTGACAAGACATATTGACTTACAAAAATCGTTCATCCAATCTCCACCCTCGTGTTATGCATGTATTGAGATTTTTTCTTTCGGGCCACATGTTGTCGTGGTTCTAACACTTTTCTTCTATTTACTCAACATGGCCTTTTTGGTAATTCAAGCACTAGACCAAATCACACGTAATCGAACACAAAACTCACGTTCCCGTGGTGGCGTTGAACCAAGTCAGCCCCTCCCCAACTCAAACAGCCAAAACCACCACCCCGGCCTCTCTCCCTCTCCTCTATAAAACCACAATTAATTAATACATGAACATATAAACATATAAACATATAGACATCAAAACATCAAAACATGGCTTCTTCTTCTTCTTCTTCTTCTAGACCCATAAAGCTCACACAAGGCATGCTAGACTTAGCTTCTCTATGTTGCGCAACAGCCCTCCTCTGCTTCATCCTCCTAGGCACAGTCATCAAGGATGCCTCTTCCTCGCGAACTCTGCTCGGTGACACCACCGATGATGATAGTCCAATAGTTGTAAAGGGGGATCATATTCTAGGCCGGCCTTGCGACGAGATTTACGTGGTCGGCGAGGGCGAGACGCTGCACACAATTAGTGACAAGTGTGGGGATCCCTTCATAGTGGAGCAGAACCCCCACATACATGACCCGGACGATGTGTTCCCTGGTTTGGTTATCAAGATCACCACCTCCAACAAGGCTAGGAAGTTGGTTAGGTAGTTTTTTTTTTTTTTTTTTTTTTTGAGGGGGAATTTGTACTGGGGTTGGATTTGGCCCGTTTGGATTTTCTTGTTCTATTGCTTTGTTCTTGAGAGAGTCCATGGAGAGCTGAAATATGTATGTTTTAGTTTGTTGTTTTGTGTTTGTGATAGAATTTACAATTAAAAGAGAAGAAATTAATTAAAGGTAGGTTTTGGGTTTGTCTATGTTGGTGATACGTACTGATTTAATTTGTGCATACATATATGAAACAGAACCAATTCTGATTTTATTTAAATTTTGTGAACTCCTCTTTTTCTATTTTTATTCAATTCAATTTATTAATCCCAATTGAATTGGGTACAAGTTTGATTGCTTTTTCTATTAACTATATATTATTGTTTTGTATGTGTAATTTGTTTACAAAACTTTAATCATTATTTTTGGTAAATGATCAAAGGGTTTTAGTTGATATTTGTTTTAATTCTTTTTTGGGGGGGTTTTTGTAAAGTAGTGTTCTTTTTGAATTGTGATTTTAGATTGAGATTTTGATTTGATTTTAGGATGAACCAACAATTCATTTCAAAAAATCGGCAGGCTTTAGACACGGTAGCAAAACTGAACAATCGTGAAAAGACAAAATATGTGTTTTTATAAAAAAAAGTTGAGGGATCATCATGTATGAATAAAATATGAACCGAAAGTAGAAAATACATTAAGTTTAAGGAGTAATTAAAAACAAGTTTTTGTTTGATCAGTACAACGTGGCAGTTGAACAGTACAAGTAATAAATTTAAGTAATCTAGTTTGGTCAGACGGTGTACTGCGCAGACCTAATAAACCAAAAGAGTGAAAAAAACGTAGGATATGGCGGCAAAAGATAGCAGAAATTTGAAGGCAACATCAGATTGAGGGCCGCTAAGGGCACCCCACCATTTAATGAAGGCACCCAAAGTTTTTGTAAAAAATTCTGCAAAAGTGGAAAAGACTATTTTGCCCTTGTATATATAGTGATTCAAACCCTACAAATCATTTTGACAAAGAAAAAAGGCACCCCACCACAAGGTTGAACCCCAAACCCACATTGCATTTGGCGGCGTTGATCGATTATTGCGGATTGTCATCATCCGACAGCGAGGTAACAATGTTTGATAACCATATGATGGTTTGAAGGAACTGTTTTTTGTCAAGGTAGGGTTTCTCAAATTTTCAGATGTTTTTTCACGGACGCGATTGATTCGGCCTCGCGGGCCGAGAGTTATGCACACTTCTCGGTCACCATCCACCGAGAAGCGAATAACGAGCCTCGGTAATGGACAACCGAGAGCTATTCTACATTCTCGGTTGGACATCACCGACAGAGACAAACTATACACTTCGACTTACTCTCGTGAAGTGGTGGCCAAGACGACAATAAAAGTCTCGGTTATGGACAACCGAGAGCTATTCTACATTCTCGGTCATGCTTGGCGAGATTGTAAACAAAATCTACGCTTTGTGTGGCGAGAACCACGAACGCCCAATAAATGAACCATTGAATGCACCGCCACACAAACATAACAACTACTCTATCAAATGCAACTTAATTAGACTACCAACGCACATTCAAACGATCGATTTCAACACTATCGATGTGTGAACGAAAAACTTGAACCGAGCCCTAATTTGGATATGAAATCGACCAAAACTCGAGTCTTCAAACTCGAAAAACGTCCTACAACAGAGAAGAGAGACATAGAGGAACGAATACAACTTAGATTCGGGATTGCTAGGTGGTTCGTTCACGAGAAATGGAGAAAGTCAAGCAAGAGGACGGTGGTGGGGGTGGTGGGGTGCCCAGGGTTTGCACGAGGGTGGGTGAGAGGGTTTTTGCACGAGGGCATTTTCGGTATTTTGGGTTTAATTTTTGGGTGCCCCGGGTAAATCGATTTGTGCTTACATTAATCCGGTGCCCTCATTAAATGGTGGGGTGCCCTTAGCGGGCCTCCATCAGATTTTGTCTGACTGCATAACTAGATAACTGTTTATGATGAGGTGGTGCTGGACTCTGTCGTCATCTATGCCCTTCTTGTGCTGCAGTTGTGACACGTGTGTTTTCACTTTGGTCAAAGCCTCTCAAGTACTCTCAACTTTCTTTCTTTCTTTTTTTTTTTTTTTTTTAAAAAAAAGCCTCCAACATTTTTACATATAAACTGTAGAGTAAATGTACGTTAGCCTCAATATTTTATTTCCTAAACACTAACATCAAAGAATTTGGCTTAACTTTTAAAAAGTGGTTAATTGACAACATTATTTTCATTTGTACCAATTTTTTAGCATCTCGAGAAATATATATATACATATAGTCTATCGCAAATATTACGACGAGCTCAATTTTTATTTTTATTTTTATTTTTCTTTAGCAAGAATCGAACCTTCAACATCTATAAATCTTGCATTTTGAAAATGATGGCTCTATCATCTTATCATGAATGTTTTAGCAGGAAGAGCTCAACTTCTCCCCTTACAAAATAAAGAAATTTTAGTTATTATTATTTTTATTTTTGTTTTTATTTTTTTGTCAAAGAAAGCCTCCCATATTTACAAACAGACTACAGTAAATGTTAGCCTCAATTCTACAAAAAAAATAAAAAAAAAAAATAAAAATGTTAGCCTCAATATTTTTTCCTAAAAACTAACGTCAAAGAATTTGGCTTAATTTCTAGTAATTCAAAGGGAGAAAAGTGGGTAATTGGCTAACATTATTTTCACTTATACCAGTTTTATAGCATCTCGATAAATATATATATAGTCTATCGTAAATATTACGAGGAGCTCAATTTATTTATTATTTTATTTTATTTTATTTTGCGAACCCTTAATTAACTTCTATAAATCTTGCATTTTGAAAATGATGGCTCCGTCCTCTCATCGGAAATGTTGTAGCACGAAGAGCTCAACTTCTCTTCTTATGAAATAAGGAAAATATAGTTATTATTATTATTATTATTATTATTATTATTATTATTATTATTATTATCACTATTACTCATATTTTATAAGAAATAAATCGCAGCTTATATACCTTCGGTGAAGCTCGAACCCTAACCTCATGCACAATTAGGCCACATAACATGTCAGTGAGCTGCCCACTATATTCAACAATTTTTTTTTTGCAATCCATCAAGCTTCAAATGAAGTTATATATAAGTTATAACTGAAGATTTTTTCAGAATTTATCAAGTTTGGCGTCGAGGAGATGATCGTCCAGAAAAGATTTATGATATGTCAATTAAGTTGTTTGGAGATGCATGTACAAATATAATGCAAATAAATGAATGTTGTAACATATCACCAAAAAAAAAAAAATTTGTCACAACAATTATATATATTAGCTAGAGAGGCCGCATTAATCATATCATATTAGTACAAATATAAGTTAATAATTTTATACATTTTCACAATTAATGCCTTACCTTTATTGTAAGTTTTTATTTTTTATTTTTTGTTTGACTATACATTTGATTCATAGTACTCATGGATCACTTTTGAAGTAACAAAACTAAACACGCATATATAATTGTGCATGTTCTTTATTAATTATAATTAAGACATGACTTTTTTATTTTATTTTTTGGTGGTTAAGACATGACTTAGATTATTATTATTATTAATGGCATCATTTCGTCATTTTAAAGAAAGGTGGATTCTCAGTCACTTTCCTCTTTAGTTTCATCGCAACTATATGGATAACTGTTTTATTTTTGTTTTTGGAGATTGGACATGTCATCACTTCCATCGACGAGACCACAAATAATATAATTTCGTGGTGGACATTGTTGGCTTGTACAAATTGGTCAACAGCCCATTCAGCTACCCACACATGTGTTTTTGGTTAATTAAAACAAATATACGCAACTAAGCATGAGTACTTTCAAAATTAAGCCATTTAAACATTCCTTGGAGAATTTCAAAAGTTGAGACGAAATTTGGTCGTAAATCATTGGTGGAAACCAGTTTTGTGTGTGTTGGATCAGACCATTGAAATGGGCCTTTAACATTGGGTCTTAGCCTGCAAGAAAGCATGGGCTTTTGGAAAATTGACAACAGGTGACATTTCTTTTTCTTTTTTTTTAAAAAAATTCATTAGTCATCAAGGGTCTCGATACATTCAATGGAACAATACATATAATCAATTGCATTGGCAAATTGATTCATTAATCTTAATTATTCAAAAGAACATCTATCAAACAATTGTAAAGCTTTTAGCTTTTTTGTAAAATTGAAATAATTTGACTGTAATTGTTTTCTTAACAAACGTCTATTATCAATCCATTGAACTCTTTATAGTTGCAAGAGGGTAAATGAGAGGTGGCCGGTAGCCCAGTGGTTGAGTTGTTGAGTGTAGGGAGACGGGGTGTAGAAATTAAAAAGTAAAAAGTAAAAAGAGATGTATATGATGATAATGATTTGAATAGTAAAATTATCTATGGGACCAGTAAATATGGGCCTTTAACATATGGATCTTTTCCATGACTGGGCCTTTAACATATGGGCATTTCCATGACTTTTGCTTTCATTTGGGTCACATTAAAATGTTGGGATGTCTCGCAGTATATATGCACTTAAGCTTGACAATTTTATTTTATTTTTTCAGCAAATAAAGCTTGACAATTTGTTGTATACATAGGTTGTTGGCCCCCCTATTAGTCTTCAATTTTTTTTTTAAATTACATTTATACAGTACTATAAAACACACTTATACTTTTATACTATTATATACTAGCTTTCAATTCCAAATTGATTGGGTACATCAATTGATCCATCATTTCCATTACGCTCGACTTACTAATATTTATATACATACATACACAAATAGGAGCATTATTTCGTTGCTTTTTTTTTTTTACGCTCTATTTAGTACTCACTGTACTCTATACCTTACTGTGACGACCCCAACCCTACAAATTGGGCACTGTCGTCTGGCACTAAGCTTCCATTAACCCCGATAAATTAGTTTGGAGTGACTAAAGGCCTAGTCACCTCACAAAGCGGTCTTTAATACATGATAGTCCACACAACAGAGTAAATATATATATATATATATATATATATATATGAAATCATATGCAATGGAATTTAAATGCGGTGAAAACGCGATAACAAATAAATTAAATATACAATGAGTTCTAGGTGTGGAAGCTAAAATGGGAAAACCCCGTACAACGAATACAATATACAAAGTATAGTATCTCTCAACCCAAATACCCATTCATAAAAACATATTAATTATAATATAAATACATTAAATGACCTACATATGTCGCAAATCAATGTTCTTGAGCTCGGAGATTATGCCTGCAATTGTCACCAAAAGCGGAGACAATCCCAATGAATAAATCCAGAAAAAGTTCAACAGTAATTCAGATTAAACAATAAATAAGTCTATAAATCATGTAGGAAAGAAACGAAGTTGAAAAGAACGATAAAGCACATGATAGCAGACACAATAGTCAACGATAGAGACCAAGTGATCCGAAAGCAAAGGATAGACGCCTAAGTAGTCTTGACACTCTACACGTAGGCTCAAAGCCACTTGACTATGTGTAAGTGTCAAATACTGGTACGGTGGGACCAAGTTTGCTTCAACCGCACCTAATTCATTCGGCACTGTCGGCTCACTTGAGCTGCAGCCTGAGAAAACATTCCAAAGGGAGCCACAGTCGCAACCGGATTTGCAACCGCAATGGAATCCTTGAAGTCCTGTAAGGAGCCACGACGACTGTGGATGTTCACTCAGAGGATTTAGTCTCGTCTAGAAGCCACGAGCGCGAACTCATGAGTAAACAACGACTCAACTTTACCACTTAGACCCTAGTTCACTCGGTAAGAAGGTAGAGTCCAACAATAAGTATCATTTTCATCAAAATATGCAAGGAAAGGAAAAGAATTAATATTGAATTCCTTACTAGTTTACTTACCTCCGATCACGTCAATACCTTGTCCAAATGTCGATCCACTACTGGTTAGTGTCCGGCGCATCCGAACTCCCTAAATCATTCGATTTTCTTTGATTATTACATTTTGTAAGATTTGTTCCCATTTTGTAAGATTTATTCACATTTTGTTTAAGTCACACACGCATTACGGTTGATCTTGATTCATCCATCTATGCCTAACACCTCGACAAGCATTTCAAGGCAGTCCAAAATCATCAGTAAACCCAACACGAACTCCTATTTCCTACTATTACATCTTCTTCTTCATATATAGTGGTGTGCATATTGGGCCATGATCGTGATGGGCTTAGATTCCCTTTGTCCTTAACACAATCCACATTTGGGATTGGGGAGAGGATGTAATGAGAACGACATTGCTCAAAACAAAACTGCTACGTTGACATCGAGTGGATATTGTGGAAATAATTAGAAAGAGCTACATGTACACATACATAATTGTTTTTCTACAAAATATAGCATTTTAACAACCAATAAAGAAATTGCTTTTTCTTTCTCATATATATATATATCAAGTTAGAGAAGAAAATTTGGAGGATTTTTTTGATTCAGGATTATCACCGATTTCATGGAAGACTTACTGTGACGGCCTCAAATTCCGAGGCAAACCGAGCACCGCCACGTCGCCGGACACGTCACCAAGCCATGCCACGTCACTTGCACACATGTCCATGACGGCCCGCGAACTAACCATCTTATAATCCGACTTAGTCAATTTCATCGTTTAAAATATTATTTTGTCGAAATATACCAAGTCAAAGAGTTTTACCACTTAATTTGTTTATTTTGATTTTTTTAGGTTATTTTTAATAGCGGAAGTCATAATAATATACTAATCAATAATATAAACGAGTCTTGCATTAATTAACAACCTATACCCTAAGCAAAAAAGATACCATGTATATCAATAAAGGCGACAAAAAGTATAACAAGTGTGAATATATATGTATCATGTAATAAATCTCCCAAAATGATCACCAAAAAGAATGTATATGTATAAATACAAACACTTACGAGTAAGCTAGTGGAGGCGCTCGGATCGAGGTAGTCGCCAAGCACCGCCTTCCCTGGCTCGTCGTAGGATCTGCGACTTGCCACCAACAAACAATGACAAGTTCCAATGAGTAATTCTCATAGAAATTCGGTTAGTATTCACAAGAAATCCAAGAAAACGGCTACAATTCATGCATATAAAGTAAATGAACATGAATGTAAAGCATGAATATAAGTCGTGAGATAATCAAGAATATGAAACGTGAGTGTGGTGTATAGTTTGTCGAGTCATGTGACGTAAATACTAAACCGAGAAGGCCTTAGAGGCGAGGAAATCCACGCCTCCTCTTCACTTGGCCGAAATGAGGAATTCTCGTTGGTCGGAAGGTAGACTTCCAAATGCCTCAAATGAGAGGAACTCGTGACGGAGGCGAACCTCATGTCATCTCACTCTCAAGATCATCGACTCGCGGAGATAAATCTCACGCGTAGTCTAAGGTATGGAGAGGATTTTTTTGTTTGATTTTTGGAGATGAGAGAGAAAAAGTGAGGGATGGGTTGATTTGATGAGTGATGTGAGGTGATGTTTGATGTGACAACTAATCCTTGACTACCCCATACACCGCGTTATGTGCACACCGCGACGTCGTATACTCGTCGTCACACGCGCACAACTCGACTAAGCGTAATTTTTAACTAGCGCGACACAAATTATTAAACCATAATAAAATAAATAAACACCCGCCACACAAAAATAACAAATTTACCTTGTTAGGCGTGTCCTACACTTTTTCCGCGACGTCCACGTGGGTCTGAGCTTGGGGTTCTAATCTGTAATTTATCAGTTAATCGAGATTAATTAAAGCGGGTCGTTACACTTACCCCTTTCTACAATATATATACCTCGAGAAATTAAAAGATTCAAACTTAAAATCTCGTGGAGGCCCAAATGAACAATTAATTAATAAGTCGCAACCATTGTACCAAAGTAATGATTTGGTAAACTAGAGTAACGTTGGAGTTACCTTGTCTAGCTAGCTAGCTGAAATTGCATAAATTTTATTTATTGATATATTGATTTTATAAAGTCTCCGATTGTTGTATTGTTTTAAATCAAATAAAATTAATAAATATTTTTTGAATAATAAATATTATATTTTTTATTAGTGCAATTTATTCTATGTCCGGTCCATGTTGAGCTATTGATGATTAATATAATTTATATTTCACATCAAAAAATTAATTAAAAATAGAAGGGCAAAGGGCAAATGTAAGTTGATTTCTTTCGTATAAAAAAAAAAAAAAAGTATGACGCGTCAATGTTTGAGTCAAGGATGGGGCATATTCCAATTTTCAAAGATGGACACAAAAGTTACACATGCAGCAATGCTAGTCCTTACGGTGGCCCAAATTTATAGTCCACAAAAACTCATTTTATGTTCCAAAACAAAATTGCAAGATCCACATAATTCACCCCATTAAAGATTTCACTACTTTTTTTTTTTTTTTCTCCGCATGCAGTACTTGGCCTCTTCAATTGATCACTGACTAGATTTCAAATCAAATCAATTAAACTTTACTCCATTTAATTAATCTTTACCAAATCCAGTGAAAGTGATGACAAATCTTCTTTTCACTGGTTTCATTAAGTCATCTATCCCAAATAGGCATATACCCATCAAAGAAGGGGCATATTCCTTAGCTTTGAACTAATATCTACCTAGTGAGTTCATTTAATACACATATTTTTGGACAAACTTTGTGGCCTCTACTGTGCATAGCAATGCTACCGTGACACGTATACAATGGATATCCACGTTGTAGACAAAAGTGGGTACCATTTCTTTTTTATCACCGGCCCTTAATTATATTCTACTTTATGAGCTTTGTATAGCAAATTAAACAGCTGCTCTTACTGCTTCTCTTCTTTCAAGCATATTTATATTTATATATATATCTAGGTAGCGTATGCGACTAGAAAACTGTACGTACGTTGGAAGAACTCATTCAACTCATCAGATTATCGATCACTACTCATAATATTGTAAGTGAGCAAAATCTTGATTTCTTGTCTGTATTTGATGAGAAGGCATGACTAGCTAGCTAATTAGTTTGATTATTGTATCTTATTTCAAGACCTAATTGGGGTGCCTCCAGTATATATGATTTATTATTATTATTATTATTATTATATCATATGCAAGGCCCCTACTAATCTCGGACTCGAGTTGTGTTTACGTTAATTTATGTGATTAATCATCATCATCATCATATATATATATATATCCATCAAGCTTGTATATCTCCCCACGATCATCGACTATTAATGAGCTTTATTAATTACCTATCTTTATATTCCCTCCGCTAAAAAATATTAGTCTTTTTAGCAAAAACTTCTTAATCAAATTAAATTATAAGTCGTATTTGAAATTTAAGAGTGAATTTATTATTTTTTTTACCAATTTTACTCTTATACAATTCAATTCTTCAATTCAATTAATGTCAAAGGGTATATATGTAAACGTAAATTACACTTGTAATTAAGGATGTCTTATATAATTCTTATGTCCTTACCTTAAACGACTTATATTTGTGACTGGATGGAGTAATTAACTAAGACGTTATGGAGTAAATTTTCTTTTTCTTGAAAGAAACACATAATATATGTCTAACCCACCATGCTTTTTCTAGTAGTTCTAGACAATCCTCTATTAGATGCCATTGATCAACGCCAATGCGGAGCAGGGTAATAACCATAATAAGCGAATCAGACTCCAAAATCAAATAAATGTCGTAATCCTCTGTCCCAAGCTAATTGGGTCCCATGCGAATCGCCTGTAATTCTGCCAATCGAACCTGACCCCTCCACAAGAATCCCGAGCTAGCTAGTCCACCAATAAAAGCTTGATGTTCAGTCTCTGAATTATGGACATTAGAATATATACCTACTCCCCAATATATATATATATAGTTGTACACAGTCCATATATAAGGTGTGGATCGACAATATGTAGCAGTGCATGGAACTTTGCATGGAACTTTGTAGAAAAATAGAGCAAAAATGATGGAGCGAATGTGCGTTGGTTGTTTGTTCTTATCATGCTTCTTCGTAAAAGAGATGTTCCAAATTATTAATGTTGCACTCCCTCGTCGTCTGATGTATCATGTTTCATCAAATATAACTTCATCAGGATTGGTCACGTTATGGGGCGCGCATTTCATATATATATAAAAGTCATGATCGAGTTTTCCTGCTTTTGCATTAAGATTATATGCATCAACATTTGACAATAAGAACCAAGTTTCAATCTCAAATTATTTAGGATGCACTCGGTCTTTTTCAAAAAATAAGGTTGCTTTAGTTTTTAATTCACCAAATAGTGGGGTTTACTTTTAAATTTCAAAACTAATGGATAACTTCTTTTGAAAAGAGCTATTGATGATGAGAGTTGGCATGCATGGTTGGTGAGGTGGAAGACACTTGTATGGATATGTCCTTTTGAAAATGAGCTATCTATACAAAATTCTAAACTCTATGAATAACTCATTTTGAAAAGGAGCTATCTATACAAAATTGTTCACTATGAACGACACATGCATATCGAGATGGACAACCCGCGTCACTAGCGTATCTCGAGGTAGACAACCCATGTAAACAACACGCACGCATATCGACGTGAACAACTCATGCAAACGTTACGCATGTATGTTGAGGTTGAGAATTCATGCAAATGCCAGACACGTCTGTCGAGGTGGGCGACCCATGCAACCTCGTGCAACTCATGCAAACGTTACGCACGTGTCTCGAGGTGGTAAAGCCAATGCAAACGTCACACACGTATCTCGTGGTTGACAACGCATGGAAACACCACGCACGTATGTCGAGGTGGGCGAGCCATGCATCTTCGTGCAAACCATTCAAACGTCACACACATATCTCGAGGTGTGGACAACTCATGCAACCTCGTGCAATCCATGCAAACCATGCGAATGTGAAGCACATATTTCGAGGTAGACAACCCATGCAACCTGCTGCAGTCCATGCAAACCATCCAAACGTCATGCATGTAACTCGAGGTGGGTAATTAATGCAAACGACATACACGTTTCTCGAGGTGGACAATCCATGCAAACGTCATGCATGTATCTTGAGGGGACAACCCATACATATCCACTACAGAACATGCACCCCATGCAAACGTCACGCATGTATCGCGAGGCGGACAACCCGTGCAACTCATAGTAACCATGCAACTCATCATTTAAACTTTTGTCTTACTTCTATCTCGTGATGATAAGAAGAGATACGAATATTAAAATAATTATAGGTCAAAACCACGTTATTTCTTTGTTGAGAGCTTAAAATTAAAACAACAATGATCTGTTGAGAAATAAGTTCATTCCATGAAAAGGTTGTATACATCAACTTCGTTCACCCAAGATATAAGCTGAAAAAAAAATCACCACGACATCAAGAAAACTCATCATACAGTCTATTACGACGACGGTTACGTTGACGTTGTTGCTCAGTGATGCAAACCAGATGTACTACTATGTCTAGTTGGACGTTGTGTTTGTACATCCAGTTGAGGTTGTTGAGGTTGTTGATCTTGCATTGAATGTCGTCGAGTCGATTGATGTTCTTCCTCTGGTGCTTCACTCGACTCACCTCTGGTACTAATGCTCCGAAAAATAGGAGGTTGAACCATCCCAAAATATTGACTTCCTGTATGCGGTTGGGCGAAAGGAACATGAGGCGGCGACATGCTTAACAGGTTCATGAATGAGCCATCTCCACTATATGACATATTGTAATTATAACATGGTGGAGTATATGGAGTCGACATGTATTGAGGCAATGACGGATACATTTGATGTCTAGGCATTCCATGGTCCACATATGAAGACGACGACCCGAGTGCATAAGGATCAAAATGATAAGGAGGAAGATTCATGATCGGCGGCCTTGGTACAAACATTTGAGGTTTTGGTTGCATTGGGGACGATGTATGAATGTACCCATGAGAAGAATGACGCGGTGGGGATGAGCGTTGGCTACTCTCGCCAACAGTCTTTGTTCTACTCGCTCTCGGACGAGATGAACGTGCTGGAGGAGAACGTCTGCTACTCTCTGTAGTAATCTCAGTTTGACGAGGTGGACGTGGTGGACGAGGACGTCTGATGCTTTTAGGGCTGGCAATTTGGGTCATGAAACGATTAACACGACACGACACGACAAGTAATAAACATGTGGTGGGCTTAGTTTAAGTGGGCCTGAGTCATAAACATATTAACACGTTTATATACGATTAATAAACGAGTCATTAACATGTCAACCTGGTTAACTCGTTTATGACTCGCTTAACACGACTAAAGAATAATGTATAAATAATAAATATGGTATAATAAATAGATTGGTACAAAATTCACCCATTTGAATGCATGTTAATAGCATGATTTATTTATTTTATTTATAGACATCTTTTATCATATTTTATTTTATATTTGAGAGGAAATATTCATTTTATTTTTAATATATTATTTATGTTTTAGATTTTATTAATAATTATTTATTAAGAAAAAAACAAAACTTTTCACCAAAGTAAAATTTAGATTTTTTTAGATGATTCTTATAATTTTGTTTATGTTATTATTACAAGTCATTTTTGCTTTATTATTAAGAGTAATAAAGACTTGAATGAAAAAGTAAAGTAAAACTAACGACTATATACAATCACATTATATTTTTATTGGCTATTTTAGTATGTTTATTCGAATTTAATCATTTAGATATATTTTAAAAAGTAGTAACCAAATTATAAAAGTTTAAATAAAATAAATTTTTAAATACAATATTTAATAAATAGGGTGACATGAATACACGACATGTTTAACACGACCCACTTAGACAAGAAAACGATTAACACGATTAATAAACATGTCATGTAATGGGTTTGCATTATATGAGTCATGACATGTTTATGACACGACACGTTTACGACTCACCGACACGAATTGCCACCCCTAGGTGCTTTCCCCCAAAGTCTCTGTTCGTGTTCTTCTTCTTCTCACCTCTCTATTTGATTCGTCGTGATCCTCTTCTTCATCTTCCTCTTCATTCTCCTCATTTATGTCATGTTCGACATCAATTACATCATTCCATAGAGTAGACCTTTGCCTTTCATCTTCGTCTAAAATTTTAATCCCTTCATCAAGCGCAACAAGACCTTGCTCGTACCCATCCTCAATAAACACTCGCCGTAGTCGATGCACCAAGTTACACTGATATAAAAACATGAGTTCAAAGCACGCAATTTAAGATATTAGTTGTTCGAGAGAAAATAAGAGTTTCAAGTTTACCGAATAGTCACGTAAAGCTCCGCCGTGTCCAATAAATCGTCTAGTGACTTAGCGATACCACGTCATGTAGTCTTGGTGATCGTGTCATTTGTCTTGTTGCCATTTGTGACTTTGTTATGGCCACGATTTTCCCACATTTGTATAAAGGTTGCGTGAAAAGTCACCCAATTTTCTTGATGGCGTCCACGCAATTCGATGCGGTGCAGTCGGGTGTCGTAAGCACAGTTTGGTGGCACCACTTGTATCATTCTGAATTGTCTCATAACCCTTTCCGGTCGATGCCACTCAACTATGTGAAAACAAATTAGCGGACACGTCGAAAGTCAACTACCATGACCATCAGTACAGTATTCGGGAAGAGACCCGATGACTTCAGCATAAGGCTGCCATACTACATCATCTTCATTCTGCGAGTCGAGTGCATCACGGTAAGCTGATAAGACGCGTCGCACTCTGTGTAACCGAAAATACAGCGAACCATCTGTATACAAAACAATAAATTATAGAAAATGTTATAGAAATTATGAAATAATATTTATATTACTGTGTCCCAATGGAACGTCCGTAAGCATGTGTTTGTTGGGTTTTGGGGTTCATACGCAGCGGAGATTACAAAACAGTTTTGACAAACAAGATCCGAATCTAATTCCATTAAAAACGTTTAAACCACGAAAAACTTAATCATACCTCAATTGCAATATACCTTTCGGAAGGTTGATCGATCTCTAAGGCGCCGCTAACAACGAACGCCCTCTATCGTTGATCCACACACGAACGGCGTAGAGATTTGAAGTGCTAGCTTCGAGAGAATACCAAACCTTTTTGTTTCTCTCCAAAACGATCCAGAGCATACCAAAAACCCTAAGTCGTTTCTAAAACGAAAATAGAGTTTCGGCCTTTTTTTCTTTCGTACCTGTGTTCTAACTTAAAGCGTCTATTTATACAACCCTTGTATATAGACGGTTAAGTAAATTACACATATACCCTTACTTAAAGAAGTATAAGTGTAATACACCACAAGGACGTTTCCGTCATGAATTTTATCATATAAAATTCATTTTTTCGAACCATCTTAAAATCTCGCAAAACCATTCTTAGTGTGCGACCCAATAGGCTCATACAACGTTGGCAGTGTACCAAAACACATTTTGGTATACAAGTCATAAGCAGTCTCTAGCAAGACATTATGACTACCCAAGTTGTACGAATATCAAATCGATACAACCTAATCAATAGTGTATATAACATCCTTTTGTCACACGATATCCTTTTGATCAAACATAAGGCATGGAATTGTCATCCAACATGTTCAATCGTACTAGTCTCGATCTCTAGGTAGATCAAAACATCCAAGTGACATTGATCAATATCAATTCACTTAGACTAGGCCTTTTAACGATCTAACACATCGAGGGATCCACTAGATATCTCTCTTATATGAGAGGACAAATTCTATCTCGATTACACAACTTCATCACATTGCTCACACAAGAACCAATCACAACCTTTATAATCGTCTGGTTAAAGACAACATTTGATTGTGTCAAATTACTTGTGTTCCTAATGTTGAAGTCTCTGGCAATCTCAAGTCGAGAGGAATGAAAAATATACCTATCATGAGAAACAACTATGACTTAATCCATGTGATGTTCTCATAGCGGGTCGGTCCAAAGATTTTTGTTCCCTAACAAGTACTCGTGATCTTGATTCGTATCCCTATACGTATAATCATCATATGATCATCAATCAAGACTCACACTGATCTTAATTCATTATAGTTCCCGATATAATGATCGATCAGGGACATTTATGATATTTATGTAAATACCCATGGATCTTATTATAATGTAAACATGCAAATTAATTATAATAAACAAGAAATGAAATCCTCTATTTTATTAACTAAAAGTATTCATAAAGACAGTTAATGGATTGACTAGGGCACATGCCCCATCGTGTGTTCTCCATCCACGGTTCGCGGTCGAACTCTAGAAACACTCAGGCGCCTTGGTGCTATGAATGGAAATCTGTCCCATGCCCACAGATGTACAAGAATTGACTCGCTTGCAACCTCATGTGCTCCTACGCGAGATCCGCGACACAACTCCCTGTACAAATAAGCCAAACATGCACTCCCCCAACTATACTATCCAGCTATTTGGAAATCCTCAAGTAATGGTAGAAACATCAAATATGCAAATCGGTTTGACTTGTCGGCGAATAGACAACCACCGATAAGTTGCAGTATGTACGATCGAACATAACGTTGCACCGATTCCTCATCGCTGTCGTCATCTATAGCTGTACATTACGTTCAAGCCATTCGACTTTAAGTTTACAACCAATAATGTCATCTCCAACAGGAGTTCGACCAAGTAGCCTCTCACACACATCATCATATAGTCAGATCGGTCGTTCCCGTCATATTCATACCTTCGATAGGTAAGCCGAGTTGTACATGCACGTCCTGGAGTGTAATTGTGCACTCCCACATTTCATATGAAATGTATGTGTCTCGGGCGCCATCTCTCTACTGAATGCGATAATCAAGGCCCAATCAAGGCCGAAAGATGCTACTCGGAAATCCCATAGAACCTACTGGAACGAAGATATGAGATCATCCTCGAATGATACTGCACCGTTTGATCAACGACACTACGTCTTCGACGCACGCGCAATGTTTCGTACACCTTATAATTGATAAATGTATTAATATATATATATATATATATATATATATTATACGTTTATGCAAGAACATTTGACGTATACATGTAAAAAAGTTTACCTCACCCCTCCAGGTTCGCGACGATCTGTGCGTAGATTGGAGATGCAAAAGTGAAGGATCTGATGGACCTGGATCCATTGTTGTATAACTACAAATGATTGATTTTTAAAAATTAATCGTGTTGTTCGGAAACTCACAATAACTATTTCATATATGTTCAAACAATAACGAATACTCAAACATTTCAATATAATCAAATTACCAACTTAAGCCATGACAAACAATATACAAAATCAGCTATCGATTTTCATTGGAAGGTTCTCGCTTGCACAATTTTTTTTGTTATGTCCATCTGAACGACAAATGCCACACCGGTTCTTCCTAGTAGGGACTCGTTCACGGTCTTTATTAGGACATGTTGTTCTTTTATGTCATTCTTGATGACATATGCCACATCGCAAGAGGCCTCGAGACATTAGGAAGATCCATCTCGTTTTGTCTTCGCGTTCCCTTTGGTCTCCCTCGGCCACGTTTGCACCTTGGGTCCGATATGATCTTCGTCCCAAAAGTCGGCCAATATTTCTCATCTTGGATGGCTTTGAAATTATAGGAGTAACACTGCGCGTACACATCTATCCTATAATATGGCTCAATGAATTGCGCGTAGCTCACTCGAATAAAGGCACATGCAACTAACACGTGTGAGCAAGAGAAACCAAACGATTGCCATTTATTGCAACTGCACACCCGGTCCTTTAGGATGACGACTTGGGTGCTGTTGCCTTTATGCATGCGATCTCCATGTCTTCCAGTCAGTACTTGAAACTCACCAATGTCACGATTGATCAAAGTGACTTGATGTCCTCATCTGTTTCATTATTGTCATCCTCGTTAACTTCATCGTCACTAGAGGCATTAATGTCATCATGTAATGGACTCACTACAAAAAAACAGCTGATCAGAAACGGTAATTTCCGTTGTTGATTAGCATAAATTCCGTTTCTAAGTGTATTCTGCAACGGAACAGAGACGGAATTAATTACGACTCTAAATCTGTCGACGCTAATTTAGTCAGCAACGAAATGTATTCCGTTGCTGATTAGAGATTGAATAGAGACGGATTTGAGACGAATTTAGAAACGGAACAAAAACGGAACAGAAATGGAATTTCTTCCTAAGGGGACAATTCTAATTGCATTCCGTTGCTGATCCGTTGCTGATTAGCAACGGATCCGAAATGAAATTCAAACGATCAGTTCTTCGATCCGTTCTTGATTAGCGATCGGATCGCACGAAATTAAAGCGATCATTTCGTAATCAACAACGGATCAGACACGAAATGTTTCTATTTCGTTTATGATCCGTTGGTGATTAGCAACGGATCAAAAACGGAACGCTTGAATTTCGTTTCTGATCCGTTTCTGATTAGCAACGGATCAGCAACGGAATGCTTCAATTTCGTTTCTGATCCGTTGCTAATCAGAAACGGATCAGAGACGGAATTCAAGCGTTCCGTTTATGATTCGTCTCTATTTCGTGTCTAAGTTTAGTATTACCCAGTTTGGCGCGGCTATTTCCTCGGCAATTAGAGACGGAATAGCAACATAATCTCTGAATTCTGTTGCTAATCCGTCTCAATTCCGTTTGTACGCTTTGTTTTCTTTTCACATCTAAGATCAATCCAATTGGTTCTCCATAACCTCTAAACCTGAAAATACAACCATATGACATGCTCCATCGCCTGCACCCCCTCCAACAACTCCTTGGGGGTGCTAACATCCCCCCAAAAAGCAGAATTTGACATACATACATCAACAATATATATCAACAACAAAGATTCAAATGAGGGAAAAAATGTACAATTCGACATTGAAAAAGATTTATATATCCACGAAAGATTGTCAAGTATAATAAATGTTCCAAATTCCTAAGTATTCACAAAAACCACCAATCCTATTGTTCAACAACCACCAACAAAAAACTTCCAATCCTCTAAAATATGCACAAAAAAACTATCAATCTAAAAGTTCTATAAACAACTATAAAAGTTATCTACAAAAGCAAAATTATCATCTCAAAAGTTACACAAACAACAAGAAAAATACCTAAGTATCACCAAGCTGCTCATCTCTCGTAGGCCAATCTTGCATCTCTCGCTCAACATTGTCCTGTTGCTGTGGTGGATCGGCGAGATCTATTTGCGGCGGCTGCTGCTGCTCATGAGGTGGTGGTGGTGGTGGTGGTAAGCCTGCTCCGTCCATGGTCATCCCGAATTGCCTCTGCATAAATGCCACAACCTGTCGTAATTGCTCGGCAACACTATCGAACTCTGAACGTGGCACCATCTCCGACATCTGGGATGTGCTAGCACCAGGATCTGCATATCTTCTCTTTCTTTCTCCCTAACGACCCGAGACCGTAGACACGTCCTTTGGGACACTCACCCGCCACATTGAAGTACACCGCCTCATCATCCACCGGCTGGTCCGGTGTAGCCTAGGTCAGCTCCAGACGTCTCCTCTGGAGCTTAGCCTGCATGGATCAACAATAAACAACTTAAATGATATGCTTTAAAGTAAACTTACTACTATTTCACTCGTATTTCTATACTTACATAGATACGCTCCGATCTAGTATCGATGAATGTCACCCCATCGTGATTTACGGTGTGAGATGCAAATACACTTCATTCACAGTAGGTGGCGTCTCGGATGTATTAGTCTCGCATACAAAAGTTATAAAAATGTTAAATATGTCAATTAGTAGTAGGTCGGCGCACTTATATTCGCCAAACACAAATCAATTGCATAGAAGTGAAATGAACTCGAAGTGAATGAAATCAGTACAATGCAAATGAGTTAAACTAGCATCGATGTGTAAGAAATTTAAAAAAAAAAAAAACAAGATTAAAAGCAAACACAGCATAGTGAACAAGTGTAGAAATGAAAAAAATAAACAAGAGTGTAAAAAACACTTACCAATCTTTCATTGGTAGTCACAAAGACACCGAGCCACCACCGTGCTTCGAGGGTCCAGTCACAGGTCCTTCGACCTCAGTGTTCCTATTCGTAGACGCTTGCCTAGGCCTGACAACAAATTCCTCGCTCTCCCAATACTCTAAGTATCTCCTCTACGCCTCATCTGTAACAAAGTTTGGCTGCACACGATTCTTCTTTAACTTGTGCATCAATGCGGTGTACCTTGTGCCTGAATGCGTGTCGTACGCCGCACGAATGAGATCCTCGTGAATCGCGTCATCCCATCTAAAATATACCTATAAAATGGCGAGTGCAATTGTTACGAGACATTGAAAAACTAGTATAAATCCTAAGACATTTATTAGTCCTGCGTACCTTCCATTGGCGTCAGTAGTGGTCTTTTTGATGATTCGGTACCGACTTCCAACAATACCCTTCTGGAATCATCAATCTCTTAAAAACTTTTGTCATCCTCCGTGCACAAGAATGAGAAGGATGCAATTCCCTGTGTTTCATTAAAATGCATAACATCTCAAAAACTTATTTAATAATTTACATCGATAATTAGAAATACATATATGAATCAAATACAAACTTACGTATATTGGCAATCAGTGTGATCGGGATCCTATGCACGCGAGGGGGCTCGGTCCCTGTCCTCCGAGGTGCCCGCGGAGGGCTCCGTAACCCGCAAGCTTTGCTCTACCATCATAAGATGGGGATGCTTTGCTTGGTGATGCAGTGGCTGGAGGCGCAGGCCTCGTCGGTATAGGAGTGTCATGTCTCGATGTCGCCGATGGTGACTGCGATGGACGATTTGGTATGGTTCTAGATGATGATTTCGATGGTACAGGCGACGCAGACGGTATGGAAGGCGAAGGTGACGCTGACTATAACTCATGATCGAGTGAACGAGAAGTCGAAATCGATAAGACAGGAATCGACCCACGACCTCGACTGCCACGACCTCTTTGACCACCTCGTGAGGCAGGACCATGAGGTCCAGTCGGTATATCGGTTCGGTAGAGTCTCATGCTTTGCACCTCTACGATTGGACGATGTCCCCCTAAAGGTATCCCTCGACTGCCCTGAGGTAATGTGCGACCTCGAAGTGGGGTGCGAGCCATGAAACCTAAAAAAACACTAATCTTAAACAATTTTGAGAAAGGTTTAAAAAATTCACGTAACGTCAAATCAAACATTGACATAACATAGACATGCATTACTCGTTGTCATCCGTTTCAAATTCACTCTCATGACTAGAAGTTGATGATTCTTCTTCTGAATCATCTCCACTATCGATAATGAAGTCATTGTCTTCTTGACTTGGACCCGCTTCAACAATGACGCGGGTCCCATTTGGATCATCCAGATTGTTGAAATCCTGAATTGCATCGTCGACTACGCACGTGGTGGGTTTGCCATCTTGGAATGCAATCTCTGCCGAGCCTTGGTCATTATCGTCTTTGCTCGTTTCCTCGTCGGCGAATTTTGGTTGACAACAACAAACTGCTAGCCATTCTTGTTGTTCGTTCCTCAAAGAAGGGTACGAAAGGTAGTACACTTGAGTGGCTTGCATTGCAAGGACAAATGGCTCGTAGTTGTTATATCGTCGACTTCGATGAACCTCTACCAATTGAAGTGTTGGGTGAGTCCTCACACTATGATTCGGTGTAGGGTCATACCATTCACACTTAAACAAGACCACACGCTTGAGGCCAGTATATTCAATCTCTACAACCTCTTTCAGTACTCCATAGTAGTCATGGGAAACATCGGCGTAGTTAGAACCCTTCACCAAAACACCGTTGTTCTGCGTCGATCTATTAACGCCATATGTTGCAGAGTGGAACTATACCCATTCAATAGGTAACCAGGGTACACATTACAAGATCGACTAGGACCAACCGAAAGATCAACAAGCGTCTCATCTATGATAGAATTACGAGCCTATTTACGAAAATTTAGAAATGTAAGACACATTACTTATGAAAGAAATTAACGAAGTGATAACCTACAATAGTAATAACATTACATATGTTTGAAACCATATGGGGAAGTCGCGCTTTAGACTAGTATCGACTTCCGACTCCCCCATTGCTTGAGTGATTTCATCGATAAAGATCCTACAAGAAACGAACATGTAAATATCATGTCTTAGTAAAATATGAATAATGGATGTACTGCATTATTGAATGAAAGTGACGGACATACTGGATGTAAGGAGCGATCTCTGGACAATTGAGCAGTATGTACGAATGAGCGGCATTATACTCCTGCTCTGTTAGATACCGCTCCTTTGACTTGCCCAAGGGTCGACCAGGATAAGTGAAAATTGAGAAATTGCCCACAAAATGCGGTGTGGGCCCGACACCGCCATCGTCGTTTCGTTGCACTTTGTCATGCAACGTAAAGACGTGATCTTCGAAGTAGTAAGAACAAAACGATGTGACTTCTTCGACCAAATAAGCATTACACATCGAGCCCTCAACCTTCGCTTTGTTCCGAACATTATTTTTCAAATGTTTAAGGTACCTATCGAAGTTTAGTTAATGTTGATTTAAAACTTATTGAATGGGAAAACAATTTCGAACTCAAGATATTACCTCTCAAATGGATACATCCATCGAAATTGAACTGACCGACCATACGGGCCTCGTAAGCCAAGTGGATTGGTAGGTGTTCCATAGAGTCGAAAAAGCTTGGAGGAATATTTTCTCCAACTTGCAAATGATTTTTGGTATTTCGGACTCTAAAACCTCCATATATTTGAGACCGACACTTTTCGCATCGAGGATCGAAAAAAAGGCTCGGTCGCTAATTGCAACCCAAACCGGGTTTGGGAGTTCTCTCGAATGCAATTGATATCAACCGTTGCATGAAAATATGACAATCATGACTCTTCATGCCGAGCATTCGCAATTTCTTTGGATCCACACATCGACCAAGATTCGAAGCATAACCATAAGGAAAACACAACTTTTCAACCCACTCGCACAATTTTTTTTTTTTGATGTATCGATAGCATAGCATCCAAGGATGTAAGTATTTGTCGTCGAATCAATGTGTAGAGAAGGTCGGTGACAATATTCACGAATATCTTGTCTCGCTTTCGCATTGTCCTTACTTTTGCCCTAAGACACTCATAATAGTGTTGAATATGTTGTCAAAAACATTTTTCTCGATGTGCATGACATCTAAGTTGTTTCGGATCAAGTTTGTCTTCCAATACGACAAGTCCCGAAAACGTTTTTTTTTTCTCCATCCCGAATTCTTAGCTATCCGCCCATTCACGTAATCACTCTCGATTTATGTCACCTTCATCAAGCTCAACGATTCAATTTCGCTAAAATTTCTTCACCGATCGCAAAGTGGGCGGTTCGTCGTTTAGTACCATTTTGCCTCTAAGAAATTTTTTTTTTTCTTTCTTGAATTGTGAGGCCTTCGACAAGAAACGACGGTGTCGGTCGAACCACGATGTCTTTCCACCACTTCGCAATTGAAAGGCATTTGATCATCCCATACAATATGGACAAGCCATCTTACCGTGTGTGCTCCAACCGGACAACATGCTATACGCAGGGAAATCACTAACAATCCAAAAAAGGGCCACTCGCATACGAAAATTCGTCTTTGTGGAAACATCGTAAGTAATCACTCCGTTGTTCCATAAATCTTGCAACTCTTTCACAAGCGGCTGAAGGAACACGTCGATTTTCTGTTTTGGGTTGGTCGGTTCAGGAACGATAACCGTTAAGAACATAAACTCAGATTTCATGCACATCGACAAAGTGGAAGATTGTACGGAGTCAAAATTACGGGCCATGAAGAGTACGATTTTCTTGAAATCCCAAATACTTGAAAGCCATCAGTGCACAATCCTAAACGAACATTTCGAACCTCGGCGGCGAAGTCTCTGTTGACATCATTAAAATGCCTCCAAGCTATCGAATCAGAACAATGTTGCATAACATCTTATGGCGAGGAATGTTCTCCATGCCATCGCATATGTTTTGTCGTTGACTCAGACGCATACAATCGTTGCAATAGAGGGCCCAAAGGGAAGTAGTACATTTTTTTGCAAGGGCGTTTTTTGGTGTTCCGTCCACGACCTCGTCGCTGTGCAATGTAGCGTGATTTCCCACAAAATTCACATGATGTCAATTCAGAGTCCACTCCCCAATAAATCATACATTGGTCCTCACGACAATCTATTTTCTCAACAGTATACCTAGACCTCGCATTAGTCTTTTAGTGGCATAAAAATTTTCAACCAATGAATTGTCAGTTGGCAAACAATCCTTCATGAATTTTATGATTTCATTATACCCTCGTTCAGAGATATGATGTTCTGACTTGATCGCAAGTAATATTTCCATTGCGGACAACGTTGTCATGGTTTCGCACCCGGCCACAATTATTCGCTACTAGCCTTAATCATGTCATATAGTTGGCGTGCTTGGGGGTTTGGTGATTCTTCCACGTGATTCCAATTAAAACTTGGACCTGCCACGTTGTGTAGCATCTCGTGGTAAGTTGTCGTATCAAAACCTCCCACATCAGCATCATCAATATGGTTATCAAATTGGTAGAAGTTTTGCGGGTCTTCATCTCCATTCTCACCGTGTTCGTACCAACAGTGATATCCCGAAACAAATCCGTACCTATATATATGGTATTCAACCGTTTCGACGTCCAGGTACGGTACAAGTCGACATTTCTTATAATTGCACGAACATCTAATCTTCCTTTCACTTTGGTAGGTAGGACAATGTTGCTTAGCAAATGCTATGAATTCTTTAACCCTCGTCGCGAATTCAATTCGAACGAAGCCGTTGTCGAGACGGTTGTACATCCAGTCTCGACTTGTAGACGACATTCCTATTGTAATTGTGCAATTAAATTAGTCAACTAGTTTAATAATTTCCGACTGATGTGTCTATTTTCTCCAACTTACACAATTTATTAGAATGGGAATCGAGAACCTCGCTAACTACATGAACAAAAAGCTTTGTTTTTATGCATTGAATAAATGTGGTTTGATACAAATAACATAAAACAAAACAAACTTTACATTTGTTGAGTTCTAACTTCATGTATGTTTGTGGATTGAATGTACTACTCATAATCTCAGGAAAAATGTGTCTAACTTCATGTATGTTTGTGGCTTATGTTCCTTTTGTTGATTTCAACTTTCTTAAGACCTAGCTCGGTACATGACTGATACCAAACATAGTAGGATACTTGGTCGTAAAAATAAAAGCAACAAGGAGTTCAAGAAATCATAAATCATAAGTTATAAGCGACATACAAATACCACATAGGATCAAAGCTCCCAGTATTTCATTTTCAACAAATACATATACCAATGACGGCCAATAGGTACGTACATATACCAAAGCATTAAGGATAGTATTTTTGTAACAAACTAACACTTAACATAATATCGTACAAAAAAAATTTAACAAAAAAAGCCAACAATATAACAAACAGTGCTTTGGTGTATGTTTTGTTAATTGAGATCCATTAGTTGTCACTCTTACTTCCCTAAGGTTAGAGACTTACACACTCAAATCTTAGGACGTTTTAAGTGAATAACCAAAACAAACATTACGTTGGGACCCATTAGTGTTCACTCATACCTCCTTAAGGTTAGAGGTTAATTCAAATCTCTTGACGTTTTAAGTGAAATAGCGAGATCAACTCAAAGAGTAATCATAGTTTTTAAAACCCTACCTAGTAGTAGAAAATATATACTTATAGGTACTATTCATCTATACCTACTCTTTTGGTAGTTTTATCTATACATACGCATATACACACAATTGAACCAAATATAGTAGGAAATACATGAAAAAATGTGGCATAAAGAGATCAAAGAATGTAAATTACAAAGAAAATATAGCACAAAACCTTAGCTCTCCAGAGCAATTAGAGCAGTAGAATGCAATCCAGACAAAGCACGATGCACTTCGACTACGAAGGATTTCTCACTTCCGTATAGCTCAACCACTTCCATAACGCTCCTCTCGCATCAAAACCAAAACCAAAACCAAAACAATTCAACGTCCTACCAAACCTCCTAAATCCAAGTGAAATGGAACTGGTCTCATTAAATACGACAATATACTTACACATATAATTTTAAATTTCTACCTTGACAAAAGATGCATTCCCATAACACTTAAATGTAGTTACGCATATAATTTTAAATTTCTACCATTTAACTCCTTAACAAGTAAAGCAATAACGTAGAGCAATATCATGCCAAAGAGACTTACAAGTTCCACTTTAAAATTTTCAAGATTACTTACAAATTCATAGTCATATAAAGTTATAAACCAAACCTTTTCCCTAACTTATTTTTTCCCTCCAATTTCCAATTAAAGAGAACCCTAACTTCGCTGCACTATTCAAAGTATTCATGTTTTCTCTGGTTTCGAGGCTACATTTTTGCGTTGTTCCTAACCGAACTCATTGCGTGAATACATGCATAAACCACTTGGAGTTCTTATACTACACATCAAACTACCTCAAAAATAAATCCTCATACGACATTCTTATAATTGCGGGGATCCAACAAGCTTGTTAACATAAGCCTTGATGTAAATTAAACCGATAAAACATGTTTACTACAACCTGTTAACTACCAATCAAAGCAACAACAAATTATAACCAACTGAACCACACAATCTCATCGAAATCTCATAAACTAGTGAGAGTCAAAAATAAATCAAAAATAGGTATTCAAATGGAGGGATTATCTTACTTGGGCATCCAATGAAATCTCCAAAAATAAGAAAACCATAATACCGATTAAAAACTTAGACAAATTTTCACCATCTGAACCACAAAACTCACTAAAATCTAACGAACTAGAGAGAAAGAATCCATACATGATCATAAAAACATGAATTAAATCAATAAGAGATCAAAAATTAAAAACCAAAAAAAGAACAAGAAGATGAAGAGATCGAACTTAAAAGTTTTCATGCCTAAAAGGCTAAAACACCATACAAGTTAACTTAAAAAAACCATACAAGTTTCCATGGTCTAAAAAAAAGAGATAATAACAAATGCTATCAGAATTACAAAAAAAAACCCTTTATAAGAACAAATAAAAAATATGTAAATGAAAAGTTGAGTAACATAAATCACTAGATCAACAAACCCAAATTGACCAACGCTACACAAACCCTAAAGTTGTGTTTCAACTTCAACATATTAAATATAAGAACAAATAAAAATATGTAAATGGAAAAATTGAGATCGAATATCACAAAAACTGATCGAGATCTTACAAACTAGAGAGAAACAAGGGAAAATCCGAAAAGGGTATATCATTGGAGGGATTATCTCACCTGGGTGTCCAATATACGTCGGCGATGGACAAAGTAGACGACATCGACGAACATCGGCGAGGGCTTCACAGCAAGCGAGGCGAGGCGAGGCGAAGGCTTCGGGCAGGCGGCGACGGCGAGGCTTCGGAGGCGCGACGGCAGGGCGAAGGCTTCGAGAGGCGCGCGACGACAAACGGTGAGGGCTTCGGGAGGCGCGACGGCGAGACGGCGAGGGCTTCGGAGGCGGCGACGGCACGACCTCCGGCGGGCCGAAGACAACTCGCAATCTCAATCGCAGCGACGGCGAGAGGCCCCAACCTCCGACAGACGGTGCAGAGATTTCAAGGCTTGGGAGAGAGATTTCGGGTGTGGAGAGAGAGAGAGAGAGAGAGAGAGAGAGAGTTGACGGTGAGTGAATCAGTGAGTGATTCGACGAGGAAGAGAGAGTGGGCGGAGGTGAGAATCGGTTGAGAGAGAGAGAAAGTTCTATAAACATCCATCCCCATTTTTCAATCGTCCACATCGAAGCAAGCACGAATCTCGAGACGTAATGGACGGTTGTAAAAAAATTAAAGTTTTGGTGGGAATATTGGCGCTTTTTTTTTATACGAAATTTAATTTCGTCTCTATTTCCGTCTCTGATCATTCTCTATTCCGTCTCTGAATTATTCCGTCTCAAACTATTTATTCTTAGCAACGAAACTAAATTCCGTTGCTAATTCCGTTTCTAAATATCCATTTTTTGTAATGACTAACAAATCCATCTTGGGCGACATCACCTTGTGGTGATTGCATATGCAGTGTTTCCATCATCTATCTTGCGTCTGATGTGCCGACATTTTCATCACAGACTTGGGAATGAACCGTGGGATTTCAAAAAGAGTCGATTGGCTCAAATGTTAAATAGATATCTAACGTTGCAGTTAATGGTAAATTGGCCACTGTCGCTCACATCAAGTCGAAGTGTGTCGCATCATGCAGCAACACAGGGACGAAATAATGCGAACCTCCGGGGAGGATTATCCCGTGGCGATAAGTCATCCTAACTAGAGTCTCTGTAGATGAGATATTGAACGCGCTACACATGTCATCCATCAATTGACGGGTACTCGTCCCAAACTTAACCATCAACACTGCTGATGGGGGTGCGTTGTACGCGATGCCATTTAAACCATTTACAATTTCACCGTGCGCATAGAATAGAAATGAGATGTTCCTATGTTCCATGACCTACATAATTTATTGGACATTGATGTAAAAATATTACACACATGATTACAAATATATCAAGTGAAAAAGTTGATTACTAACGGGAGTTAAAACGCAATCGAACTTTCTGATGTAAAAGATCGTCATAACAACGCAACTACAGAGCATACTCATTTATCTGTGTTTGAGTTACTTAATGTTTTAAGCACACATACCATGCAATAAACATATCAACCATTTTTTATAAAAAATACCTATGTCACTACAAATCATGAAAATTATAACAAAACCAAATAAATAATTATGGAAATATTAAATTTGTAAACTTACTATTTTCCTCCTCTTTTTGTCTTCAATTTAATAATCATGCGATAAAAAAATATGGTTAGTTATTTTATTTAAATGGACTACAATAACTCAAGATCAATAAAATTTGGTCGACTTGAGTGTTTATTGAAGGACACATGAGAATAATAACACGTTTTAACATCAAAGTTTAACAAAATATTAAGGTTGAACAAAAAAACTGTTTAACAAATATAAATTGGTTCAAACAAAGTTTAACAATAACATTCATCCTAAATTAACACTTAAACAACATCCAAAACTAAACCAAATCCTAAACTAAACAAAACAAAACAACATCCTAAACTATACACAATACATATGATAAATAGTAACACAAAATAATATTTTCAGAAAAAAAAAGTTTTAAAAAACCTTTAAACAAATTAAAATTCCTAAAATAACTAAACTAACTACCTAAACTAAACTAACAACCTCAACTAAACTAAACTAACAACCTAAACTAAACTAACCTAACTACCTAAACTAAACTAACTAAACTAACTAAACTAACTAAACTAACTAAACTAACAACCTAAACTAAACTAACCAAACTAACAATGTAAACTAAACTAAACTAAACAAATTAAAATTCATAAACTAACTAAACTAACAACAAAACAAAACAATACTAACCAAACACACACCTTAACAACAAAGTTCAAAAAAAACAAAATATTTTCTCAAAACCTAAAATTGAGTTAAACCTAAACTAAACTAACCTAACCTAAACAAAAACCAAAACTAACCAAAAATCATATAATTAATAACGAGTTAAAAAAATATTAACAAATATTTAAATCATAAACCTCCACTTCACCTTCACCGTCTCCTCTTCCCGTCACCTCCTCCTTCTCCCGTCACCGTTACCTCCTCCCCGTCACCTCCTCATTCTCCCGCCTCCCAATCGATCACCCGTCACCGTTACCTCCTCCCGTCGCCTCCTCCCGTCGCTCTCCTCCTCCTTCTTCCGTCACCGTCACCTCCTCCTCACCTCCTCCTCCTCTCCTCAGTCACCGTCACCTCTCTCCCGTCGCCTCCTCCCGTCGCCTCCTCCCGTCGCCTCCTCCCGTCACCTCTTCTTCTCCCGTCACCGTCACCTCCTCCTTCTCCCTCCTCCTTCTCCCGTCACCGTCACCTCCTCCTCCTCTCCCGTCAAGCCGCCCCTCCTTCTCCTTCTCCTTCTTTCTGCCGCCGGCGTCAACTCCCGCGCGTAGCTCCTTCAACCCGTCACCACCTTAAATACCAAACCGACCGCCCCCTCCACAACTCCCACGTGACCTACCTTAAACCCTATTACCTACCTAGCCTCTGCTTTTTTTTTTTTTTTTTTTACTGTAGTATCGAGATTCACGAAAACGAGAATGCGAGAGAATATATTCTTTGCGTTTCTAATTTTACTGTTTTCAATATTTGAGAATATTATCTAGAAGGTATTTTTTTTGTTTCAAATATGGTTACACGATTAAGAAAGCGATATCACCTTTTCAAAAGCGTTATCTTAATGGCGTGTGTATTCCCGAGTCGACGTGGCTTTTGTGATGAGCACACGAATAAAGCGTGTTCGGCATTCGAAAAATGCGCCATTCGTGTGCTTTTTCTTTGACCATGTGGACATCCCACATGGGATGTCCACGTGTTCGGGATACAAGAATAGCGCCTTTTGAAAAGGCGCTATTATTGTATTTCTTCTCCACGTAGACATCTCACTAATATTTTTCCTAAACATACTAGTCATCAAAAAAATCAAATTAGTAAGATTTAGTTTCTCATTTTCCGCCAATTTCCAAACCCCAAACAGTATCTAGAAAAGATACCTTTTTAAAGATTCTTTATTCTCCTATTAACCTCAAAACACAAGGCCACGTGTTAATCCGCCAACACGTGGCTTACAATATTGAAAAATTTATGTTCACACAACCCAACATGGATTCTCCTCCATTGGATGCCCATCAAGATTCGCAACGCACACAGTATATCGCAGGGGCAATACCGTACTTTGGAAGGTTCCGGATTTCGAGGGCCTCGAAATATTTCCTGTTTTTTGACACCTCGGCTTCGTTCAAACAAGCACAGAGATGCGTATAAAAGCTCGTGTAAACCGCGCGCGAGACACACACACACGAGAGAGAGAAACTTTTTTTGATTTCTCTCTCCCTCTCGCTCTCTCTCGTTTTGTTCTTCGGAGCCCTAATTTCAAATGCGATTGGTTTCTTAGAACGAATTCATTTGGTTTTTCAGATCCGAATTTGGAGTTCCTCGTTTTGAAGCATTGGTTCATTGATTGATTGTATGTATGTATGTATGTATGTATGTATGTATGTTGTGAAGAATCGGTTCTTGATTTGAAGGTTTGGATCGTTCGTTTGGGGAATGTTGGTTTGTTGATGATCATCTAAGCTCGGCGAGTGGAGGAATCAGGAATGTACTGAGATTTTCGATCAGGTTTTGGTCTTATGCCTCTCTCTTTGTTTGATTTCTGTTTAGTTGATTCAGGTTTGCGTCTTAGGCAGACGTGAGAATGAATGATTTGAGATTTGTTGTTAGGTTTAGATTATCAGCATTGGGATGTGCAGAGGAAATTCAAGAAATTTTGTTTTTGTATCAACTAGGATGGTTTGAGTATTGAATTAATGCAGAGAAGGTCGGCAGGTCGTATCGATTAAGCTGGGTTATTTCGGTGTATGCTGAGTCGAAGCATAGTCTTAGTTCTTCTAATGTTACAGAGCAATTTGAGATTCAAATGACTGGTTAGTTCTTGCAAATGATAGAGGGGCTATAACATGATAAATTATTCCTGTGTTGAAGTTATTGCAATTTTTCGGTTAGTAGTATTTTAAACTTGAAAGCTGTAATTGGTACAAAACTACAAATGCAATAGACGTAAATATGGCCGTTGGTGTCTTCGATATGTTTAGGAAAAATGCTTTTTTTTTTTTTTTTTTTTTTTTTTTTTTTTTTTGTACATGAAAAGAAACTGCTTTAGCTAAATTGAATAGTTACTAGTAATTTTCTGCTATTGATATAAGATCATAGTGCAGCTTTTTGAGATCGGACCTTTCATATCCTTAGCTATTAGTTTTCTCATCGTTATCATCATCGTTGATTTTGTTGTTGTTTTCTTATTTCTTTTGGATGGTGGTTTGTTGCAGTGTAGGCAGATTGGCAGGGGAGGGAGCAGTAGTGGAAGATGATCATTTTTTTTTTTTTTTTTTTTTTTTGCTTTTATATCTCGACGGACATTTTAATGGATATCACTACTTCTAAAGTTTCTGAAGAAGCATATTTAGTTACTCCGTGTTTTGTAGTAGACTTAGCATAACACTGAACTTTACCCTACCAACCAAGTGCGCGCAAATGCGCAATGGTTTTGTATATGGTGTCCCATAAATGAGGTTGAGGGTTTAAATTTCCCCGTGTGCAAGTTTAGGGGTGATAAGCTGGTTTCTTATAAAAAAAAATACACTGAACTTTACCCCTCTGTTACCAATTTTGAATATCATCATTCATTTTTCTGACTTTTCATGTCCATTTTAATTCAGTGTGTATATGAAAAGAACAACAGTTCTATTAATCCTCATAACATGAGCACTTGTATTTGAAAGATATGTTTGTGGGAAATAGTCAATAAAAGCACACCACCTGTACTTAACTGATGGGGCGTGGCACACTACATTGAACATTTTAACTTCTCACATGTTATAAAACTCCTCCAAGCAACATCAGAGGTAAGGAAATAAGTTATGGACTACAGGGTTTCCAGCTTTATTATGAATATATTGTTGCACATTTTTTGATCAAATGAACTGATCCTTTACCTACATATAAATGTTTGTTTAAAAAGAGAAGCTTATATCTTATCGTTACTGCTTGGAATATGCTTGCTTATCTCAATCCCATTCTTTACAGCCTCCTGTATCTTGTGGAGCTCGAACCCTTATTTTTATCTGAGCGTTATCTGTCTAGCCTGTGCTTTATTAATGTTGATCGACATTGTTATTTGTCGCCATTTGGGACTACACATTCTATTGTGTTAACTTTTTTCTGTTTCAGTTCCGTCAAACTTGTGAAGAGATGGTTGAGTTCGGGAAAAGATTGAAGGAAAGACAGATCCAAGAATGGAAAAGGTATGTTCATTTGGTATTCAAAACAATTCAATGAAAGAGATGCTAATATGTATTTTTCTTTTGGTGAATAATTCATCCTGATTTTTAATTACTTTTTCACTTATGATTTTTTATTCAATTCCATTCTAGCTGTTGTCAGTTGTCACTCATTGTTTCAGCATTATACCCTTTTGTGCACCTTAGGAACAACAATCGAAACTTTTCTTTAGGATCAATATTATATTTGATGATTCACTCTGCCCGTTTGTCCCACTTCTTAGTTCCTAGAGAAATACTTTAGACTTTCGTTTTTGGTTGACATAATTAGTCTAAGGAGGATTTTGTAAAAAGCACTGAGAAATAGTATGGTTATACTGTTAACTCCAAAAAGGGTAAAATCATAAAAGTATTTAATCGACCCATGATAATGAATATTTTTGGATACCTTGGCAATTCGATTCTGGTTGATAATAGCCAAACTGATTAGATTCACAATTCCAATGAATTTACAATGCATGAAGATAAGGTCGCATTGCTTGTGTAGAATTCATTCATTTTGATGTGGCTTGTGGAACATAATCGCCTATAGAATGTTTTGGATTTTGGGAGCGAATGATACATAGGAAATGAAAAAACTAGTTCTATAGCTTCAACTTTGCAGTATGCAATAGGTTATTTTACGTTATACTTAGCTAATCTTGAAGCATTAACCCTGTGATGGTGCAAAATAAAATTGGTACAAGAACATTGCCTTATTGTGCTTCATTGGTTTCCTTATCAGCATTGGCATGGTGGATGGTTCCATTTGGCACTTCACTTATATCCATAGAGTAGGCTTCTTGTTTTGATGAGTTTGATAGAATAGTATTGTGACTATTGCCATAGTGCTGTATTAAGATATATTCTTGTAAAACTGTTATTTCCTCTATAATATTGTACATATGATTGTGAAATGTTTGATTTGAAACCATATGATTCTATCATCTTCTGTAGCCGTGATTTTCTGAGGCAGGTTTTGAAATTTATGTGTTAAAATCTTCAAAGCATGGTCATGATCGATTATCAATTAGTACATTATTTATTATCTTTAATGTGTTTATGTTTCCAGATAACTTATTTATATGGTTCTGTAATTTTAAAATTTTTAGCTACTACATAAATTACAAGTTGATGAAGAAGAAAGTAAAGCAGTATACCAAACAAATTCAGGAAGGAACACTAGATCTGCAGTATGTCCTCAAGGAGTTCTCACGGATCCTAGATAACCAGGTGTGGCAATTATGTGAGACTTAAATTTATGTGCATGTTGAAGAATATTTTTATATCAATGTATTTACCTATTGACATCTTTTTTACATCTATGCTATTTAATTTTTATAATGAGAGTGCTTTAAAGATTGCTAAACCAGCTTATTGTTGTTAAACTTCATGTTCTTGCTTTTGATTCCATATGATCTAGTGGTAAACTTGAGCTGAAATTGTACAGCCAGAACCAAAATGGCATCTGTCCTCAGTTTTTAGAATTTTTTTACTAAATTTCGTAAATGAACTATTTTTTGAATTCGAGCTCGTTGATCTGAATTCCCTTATTTTGACTGGTCAAGGCGATTTTACATGTATGAAGTTGGATTAGATTGGAAATACTTTGATTGTGGAAGCAACCCGCTAAAGAAAAGCTATCCACTTTGGTAGATTTGGTGCTTCTTTTCATGTACGCTTGTAAATAGAAGCTAGAACTAATGATCTTGAAAGTTGAAGTCTGGAAGATCGAATCTACTTAGTTTGCCACCTGTGTCATTTAGCAGATTGTATTGCTTATATCTTATAGCTAATGAAAGTGGATAAGTAGGCTAAAAACCACTAAAACATTGGGATGAAAATAACTACACACATTCTATGCTTGTCTCATCAAGTTTTGTTGCTTCACATTCTTTGATTTGCCTCATTTAACTTAGGTTAAGGTGCCCTAGAACCTTACGTAAGATTTGATTTCAGAGAATTTCAAAAAACAATTAGCTTTGTACTAGTATCTCATATTAATTGGTTCCACAGGTTTTCAAGCTCTCAGTTGCAGCTAATCTAAAGTCATTTTTGTCTCCTTTTGCCCATGACGTAAAGTTGCCCAATTTCAATCATACTTTGGTTTGAACTTTTAAACTTTTCTATTAATTGACTATGTATAAAAAGATGGATTCTCACTGTAGAGATATTTTATTTTATTTTTTTATTTCATACAGCTTAAGTGAAATTTTATAATACTGCAATGATGGCTGAAATGTCCCTGTTGAAAAAATTAAAAACCCGCCCTTAAAGTTTATAGTGACAATAATGACCTTGTGGATTGAGCATTAATGAATAAAAATTACTGATTGGAGAACTTAATGTTTAGTTATCTACTCCGTTATTTGACAATAGAAGCCTTAACATTCTACTTTATCTTCCTCTAATTTCAGATTGAAAAGATTGTCTTATTTCTTTTGGAACAACAAGGATTACTTGCAAGCAGGATAACGAAGCTTAATGAACAGCATGTCATCCTTCTAGAGCATCCGGATATATCTGAAGTCTGTAAATTGCGTGAAGCATATAGAGCAGTGGGGCAAGATCTTTTAAAGCTCCTCTTTTTTGTTGAGATGAATGCTATTGGTCTGCGTAAGATATTGAAGAAATTCGACAAACGCTTTGGATACAGATTCACAGATTACTATGTCACTTCTCGTGCAAATCATCCTTATTCTCAACTACAGCAAGTTTTTAAGCACGTGGTACCACATCAAATTCTATTACAATTTTTTCTTTTCCAAAAAAAGTGATTAAGATTATTATTTCTATGAAGGTGTTATTGCTAATAATTTGAGGAACAGGGAATTGGTGCTGTTGTTGGTGCTCTATCTCACAATCTTGCCGGTCTTGAGGGTCAAAGGGGAAGCTATCTGTCAATCTATGACCATCCTGCCAGTCCATCTCAGGTTATATGTTTATTACTGTCCCTTTATTCCATTTATTCCTTCATTGAGTTGTTTGATTTTCTTTGAATTATGAATCTGATTTTTCTTTTCTTTTGATTCATCCAAATATAATTAATTTTTAGAAGATGCCATTCAATGATGTCATGCAGGATCCTGTTATTGATTCAATAAAAGCAGCTGTGGACAGGTTAACTCATTCGACAAACTTCCTCCACTTTTTAGGACAGCATGCACTTATTATACAAGGAGAGTTACCAAGTCCTGCTGAGGATCATGTTGGTGACGAAACTTATAATTTTATGTCTCTTCTCTTGAACCTGGCTAATACTTTCCTATATATGGTCAACACGTACATCATTGTCCCAACAGCTGATACTTACTCCACGAGTCTTGGTGCAGCAGCTACAGTTTGTGGTGTTGTAATTGGTTCAATGGCGGTTGCACAGGTGTTTTCATCAGTGTATTTCAGTGCATGGTCTAATAAGTCATACTTCAGACCTCTTGTATTTAGCAGTGTTGTTCTTTGTTTGGGAAATACATTATATGCAATGGCATATGATCTTAATTCTATATCCATCCTTCTAATTGGTCGTCTATTCTGCGGGTAAGTTATTATTATTTTCGTAATCTTATTTTATGCATTTTTCATGCATGTGAATTATTGGAGATCATTGTTTCTCTTCTTTGTTCAGTTTATTCACTTCACATGATGCTCACGGTCGCATCACGGTCATTTGTGGTATTAATGGAAAAAGATTTTTGTTTGCCTTTGTATTTTAGTATGTCCAAGAAGTGTGCACGTGGTTTACTTGTAATATGCTCATTGTTTATTTCATCACCCCGAAGTTCAAAACCGCAAATAGAGAATTAATTGGAGAATTTATACAATTTGTTGTAAGATCAGACATTGACATGGTAATATCATACTATCAGCTAATCCAGCTTCTCTTAATACCAAGTTGGTGTTGGCTAACCTCGCCTATAGGGGAAAGGATTATAGTGCGAATGCCAAGCCTTACTATGGTATTTATCAAGCAATAATGCCTTAGTCTCCCGGTCATTGAAATTTTAATAGGCAATTGGAAATATCTAAGAATCAAAATGGCTTAAGTTTATTTGGTTGATTATTAATTTTTTTCTGCCGCTCAAGATCCCAAACTTATCCATTTTTAAATTTCATTATATTTGCAATTTTGATGCTCCGGAAGCTAAACAAAAAGTATATCTTAATGTGATGTTTCGTGTAATTGTTTATGAAGAATCTCAAGCTAGTTACGAGATTTAATGTTCTACCAATGGAATTCTCACACTGCTATTGTATTAAACGCCCTTAGATAATTTGTGGCGCATCGTTGTGGCTCTATTGGTTTCATTACATGCGTGCTTCCCAATCTCTTTGACATTCTTTGACACAAAGATATGTATTACATTTCAGATTGGGTTCCGCTAGAGCTGTTAACCGGCGTTACATAAGTGATTGCGTACCTCTTAAAATAAGACTGCAGGCATCTGCCGGTTTTGTTAGTGCCAGCGCTCTTGGGATGGCATGTGGTCCTGCTCTTGCTGGCTTCCTTCAAACCGACTTTAAGGTTTTTAATTTAACATTTGATGAAAACACTTTACCAGGCTGGATCATGGCTTTGGCGTGGCTAATCTACTTGGTTTGGTTGTGGATTTCATTTAAAGAACCTTTTCGTCAAACTGAAGAGAATCAAGTGCAACAGGAAGCCAGTGATGGTAAGTCAAATCAGATGAGTTGAAATTTAAATTTTTTCTAGTTTTCTGGTGCTAGTTACAACATTTTTTTACTCATGCTGAACAAATTGCAAGCACTTCAAGTATCACAATTTCTAGTTCTAGTTACAACATTTTTCTGACATATAAATTAGTTATACTGAAAACTTTTGGTTTTCTGTTTATTGACCAGCTGATCCTGTTGTAAACTAACATGCTTCTGCTGGCACTGTTTGAAATTAGTGCCAAATGCCAATAACTTCCCACTGAATGGTTGTTCACATGCTTTTCTGGAAAATAAAATGCGTACTATTTGTTTTAGAGAGACCCCTTGCTCTTTCACGTTTTAAGCATAACCTTAGCCATTTCTGAAGGCGCATGCCATGCTATTGTCTATATCTTTTCTTGTAGTGGGATCCGTGGGTTATGTATTTGATTGTACTTTTTTGTTGGGTCATTTGATGTGTGATTCCCTGATGCACTAAGGACTATTGCTTCTTGAGGTCTTGGTTCATACTTGACTTGTAATGTGTGTACCTCGTGGTTGATAAGAGCATAGAATTTCTATTGGCCTCAGCCTGACAAGGAATTCACCGCTTTATATTGATCTCTAGAATTAGTCCCTTGTTTCTAGATTCATATTTTTTCTTCATTCTAATTCTGTAATTTTTATTTCACATAAACACTTGGTCTGCAAGTATTTACTGTCAATATCGATCCACTGGAGATTAACTGATGGCGATTGCTTTTTATTTTTTATTTTTTTTAAAAATAACTAGTCTGATTTTTAACTTTTTATCTGCCCCATGACAGGAGTTGTAGAAAATGAGTCAATAGAAAATGGTCTTGCACAACCACTGCTTTTAAATGCGGAAGATATGCAAATGGATGAAGATGGTGACCAAGAATGCGATGTTAGTGAAGAGGCGTCGGAAGAATCACAAAGGACTGCTTCTTCAATTGGCTCAGCCTACAGACTACTTACACCTTCTGTAAAGGTATGTTGGCCACTCTAATCTTTATCTCTACTTGATATTTCTTTACTCGGGGGCAGATGGGTGACAATTTAATTCTACCTTGTTAAATAGTAAATGCTTTCAGTGGTGTGCCATGACGTTCACAGTATCAACATGATATAAACATTATGGCAATGATGTCAAGTTATAAAATTTTAACTTAGTCAACCGCTACAATCATTTCTTAAGTCTCTATAACAATAGCATCAACTTTTCCTTAACACCATAAAGAAAAAGGAAAAAAAAAAAAAAAAAAAACCGCCGGCATTCGTGATCCTTTGCAATTGAAAAATTAAAATTGAGTTGGTGAATGCAAGAGAAAAGATTGGTTAGTGTTTAGATAGAAGTCAGGTTAAATACTTTGCATATAATTTTTTTTTTTTTTTTTTTTTATTTTTGGGTAAGACATAATCTTATTGAAGGTATTGATTTCAATTGAAAAGCTTGATTAATCATGACTCATGCAAATAGGAGTAATATAAAATACATAGCACATTATATAATGAAGAAATTATTAGGGACATGCAGACGCTTTCATATATCCAAAAACTATACCAAACAGGAAAAAAAAAGATAAGTTTTTTTTTTCTGGTTTTTTGAGTTTTAGTGTATTGGCTCTGGTTGGGAAGTTTTAGTGTACAGCAGTAAATATTTTTCTGGAGTTGACATCCACCTTTTTGAATTGAAAAGTAGACCTCTGACCTGAACCTAGTCAGATCCAGATCAGATCAGCCAAGCTTTGTGGGTGAATTTTGCAATCGAGTTTCCTCGACCATGCTTCTGACTTTATGTGGGAATGATCTATTTTTTAATTTGATTAAGATCTGAGTAACCTTGCTAGGTTTTCTTTCCATTCTTTTGGTCTTCACTTGCCAAAATAATATGTTGATCAAGGATGTGCATGGGAGCAGTTCACATGAATTGTACCAAATAATTTATTGGAGACTCAAGGTGTAATAGTATTCTCACTACCATTATGTTCGACACTTTTCAGGTTCAGTTGTTGATTTATTTCATGCTTAAATATGCAATGGAGATATTACTTTCTGAATCTAGTGTCATTACCACATACTACTTCAGTTGGTCAACTCGCAATGTGGCTATTTTTCTTGCATGTCTTGGGTTGACCGTTCTTCCAGTTAATGTTATTGTTGGAAGCTACATTACCAACATGTTTGAGGACAGGTAAACCTCCAAATTTTCATTTTTCTGAGTAGAAAAAAAGTTGATTATCCAATTATGGTTACAAGTGCTTGTTTTCCTATTTGCGTTCTGATCCTCATTTATAGTTTTTGCTAGTTCCTACCATTTAGTTGTACTTGTAGGATATGCAAAAAGATTGGATTAAACTTGTCAGGACTACTTCATTGCCAAGAAGGGAAGTAATTGAAAAATATAGGCTATGATTTTCATACATCAACATGACCAGTCCAATTATGGAGACAGAACTGCCTAAATTATTTGGTAATTGGAAGAAAATTGTATGGTGCTATCTTAAGACTCTAAACAGGTCAGATAGCTTTGAATACACATAAACATTGTTGCAGAAAGCGTTAATCAGAAATCACTTAATTTGGAACTGAACATAAACTAAGTGTTTAGCTTTCGACATCTGACAATAATTTTGATTTAAGGTATTTGTACCTGGTTTATTTGGAGGTGCAAACTTTTTACGTTATAGCGTCTAATTCTTTACCTCTTAAAATTTTAATTTTTTTTTGTGCGTGTGTAAAAGAGAGCTATTTAGTTCTTAAAGTTAATATCTTGACAACCTTTGATGCTAATAGAAATTTGGTGTCCTAATTTGAAACTGGAAAAGGCAAGAAGATTGGTTTACGAATTCCCCTTTTAACCCTCCCTTGTTAGGTAGTTCATTGATATTAGCAAGACTTTCTTTTCTACCTTACTTCGGTTTTACATGGTTCTTGGTGTTTCTGTAAATTCTAATTTGAGAAGTTAAACAAGAACCAATTCCAGATTGCCAATAGAATTTTTATCACATCCATAGTAATGCTCTCTGTACATAATGAGAATGTTTGGCCCAACAGGAGTATGCACCCATATCTGAACATTTTTATTTATCTGAGGTTTAGTTGCTATTTGATATAATCCTATTCATTGTTTGAACTGTTCCTGAAATTTTCATACTCGCTCGATCTCGATTCCTCATATTTTCAGTGCCACGCTGAAGCAATTTTTATCCTAACTTGTCGTTGAGTTTTTTGTTTATCTCATTGCAGGCAAATTTTGCTGGCGTCCGAGATTATGGTTTGTGTGGGAATAATCCTGAGCTTCCATGTAGTAATACCATACACCGTGCCCCAATACGTCTCTTCGGCACTAATCACATTCATATTTGCCGAAGTTCTTGAAGGTAATTCATTGTGTTGCAGCATTGTTAAAAGTAAAACACATGAAATTCTGAAACTAGCCTACTTATGCTTTCTTAACGTTGATTTCAGGCGTGAATTTGTCTCTCCTATCTCGGGTGATGTCGTCAAGGCTCGCCCAGGGAACCTACAATGGAGGACTCCTCTCCACCGAAGCTGGAACGCTGGCTCGTGTGGTCGCAGATGGCACAATAACTCTTGCAGGCTACTTGGGGGAGAGTCGACTCTTAAATGTCACTCTAATTCCATCACTAGTCATCTGTATATTCTCAATCATCGCCACTCTTCGCACCTACAACTCCCTGTACTAAATCTTTCTTCTCTTTACTGATAATATCGCTTCGATCTCCACCCCGTCCATTCCACCTTGTTGTCTTCCAACCAGAATCTCTCTCCCTCTCATGTTTAATAATCTACATTTTCATTCCTTTCGAGTATCAAGAACAATCTGTACAGAATGTAAGTGAACTATAATCTTAGCAACTGTTGTCACAGATGTCCTGGACTCTTTTTCTTTATTTGAAAGCAATTATAACATCATCAGGTTTTATTGGCAGCGGACGCCACTCGCCCGTTTTGGCGACGCCATGCAACCAGCAAAGAGAGGCCTTGTGAAGATGCCGAATGCAAAAGTAAAGCAAAGGTTTGGTTGGCACTGCCATGTGAACATATCTTCTGCTACCAAACTTACCACAACTTACTACCAACCCAAGGAATGACCAAGACCCCATTATAGCAGATGACCGGTATTTTATAGCTTCTATTGATCATTAAATGATTAACCATAATTGTCAACTGGAATTAATTAGGGAAGGACTATTACTAGGGGGAGTGGTTAGCTGATTAACCAACTAACATGGGATGTATTGATTGATAAATTTCATCGATGAACCCCATTGACAAGCTTGAAAGTGGAAATTTGATTAGCAAAGCAAGCATGATTAACCAACTAATATGGGCTTCATTTGTTTCATTTGTTGCTTAGGACTTGCCTCGTCTTGTTTGTTCATTCTTCTTTCTATTAAGGCCTTGTTCGGTTAGGGGTGGAGTTATCTCCTAGGAGATAACTTTACAATTGTTTGGTTGCCCAATTTGCCTGCAAGTTATCTCTCAACTTACACTTTAGGGTGTGAGATATTTTTCACTACCCCCTTAGGGAGTTATATCCCAAGAGTTGTGGACACAATTGTCCCTCATTAATGACTTATTTATTACCCGTTTTTTTCTTGTTTGAAGGCTATTTATGTTAATTCATATTTTTTATTGTTTAAAAATTTGAAACTTCTCTACAAGTTTAAAGTTGAACTAAATATGAAAATATTAATTTTAAGGAGATAACTTCTAACTAACACTTTTGTAAGTTAGCAAAAATAAATGAAAGGAGGACTAAGTTTTAAATCTGTACTTGACTGTTGTGGTATGCTCCTCGAGTTATTTGTTTTTACGTGATTCTATAAGTGTAGTTTTTATTTTTATTCAAAAAGTAGGGTATATAGCCTTTTGAAAAGCGCTATTAGTTGGGGGAAATTTTTGTCGCCGACGTGGACATCCCACGTGGATTGTGTTTACACGAATAACGCATTTTTAAAAGACGCTATTCGTTCTCGCCCATTTCCACGTGGACATCCCACGTGGATAATCGACGTGGCAAGTACACGCAAATAGCACATTTTCCGAATCCGCTATTTGTGTGTACTTGCCATGTGGGCTCGGGGTACTTGCCACGGTGTGGTATTTGTCGTTCGATGGACATAACAAAAATATTGTTCGCCTCGCGATACGTGCGTGACGTTTGCATGAGGTCCATGATTTGTAGTGGATATGCATGGATTTTCCCATCGAGATACGTGCATGACGTTTGCATGGATTTTCCACATCGAGATACGTGTCCGACGTTTGCATTACTTATCCACCTCGAGTTACGTGCATGACGTTTGGATGATTTGCATGGACCGCGCAAAGAGGTTGCATGTTGTGTCTACCTCGAAATATGTGTTTCACATTCGCATGGTTTGCATGGATTGCACGAGGTTGTATGAGTTGTCGACACTTCGAGATATGTGTGTGACGTTTGAATGGTTTGCACGAAGATGTATGGCTCGCCCACCTCGATATACGTGCGTGGCGTTTCCATGTGTTGTTAACCGGGAGATACGTGTGTGACGTTTGCATTGACTTTACCATCTCGAAACACGTGCGTGACGTTTGCATGAGTTGCACGAGGTTGCATGGGTCGCCTACCTCGACAGACGTGCCTTGCATTTGCATGAAATCTCCACCTCACCGCATGGGTTGTTCAATATGCGTGCGTGTTGCTTACATTGGTTGTCTACCTCGAGATACGCGAGTGCGCGCGGTTGTCCATCTCCATGTGCATGTGTCGTTCATAGGGCTAAATTTTTTGTATAGATAGCTCTTTTTCAAAAGGAGTCATTCATAGAGTGTATAATTTTGTATATATAGCTCATTTTCAAAAGGAGCTATCAATACAAATGCCTTCCACCTCACCACCATGCATGCCACTTCATCATCAATACCTTATTTTCAAAAGGAATTATACCTTACTTTTGTAATTTAAAAGTAAACCTCACTATTTCGTGAAATATAAACTATATCCACCCCACTTTTCTAAAAACCCTGTGCAACTAAAGACCCTTAAATTTATGGACAATTATCATGTAACATCCTAGTAAAACACAAAATTAAATGTGGGTGCACTTAACGACGGACTGTTAGGTAAGAAGTGGCCCAATTGATTAGTATTCATGAGTGGAAGTAGAGTCCTACTCCTACCCACACCACTCAACTCCTCCTCTGCTTATGGGCATATGCGTTGCTCTCCACATCAATCTCTTAATTACTCCTCAACTTAGCTGTTCTCAACTCTAATTTGATCTCACTTTTGTGTGTATCATTACATATATGAACAATCACAGATATTTTCATGTTCAGGGTTAGCACACATTAAAGACCGCAACCCAAATAAGTGAATAACGCAACCGAAAATAGCAACCGAAAATAGCAGCACTTAATGCGTCAAAGTATGGTCTGTGACAGATATTAGTTGCAATTATGATTAATAATTTTGCTACGTTCTATCTTAGTGGGTCGCAATTAAATATTTGGACAGATCTGGCCATGGTCAATTTTTTTTTTTTTTTTTTTTTTTTTTTTTTTTTTTTAAAGTCATCCTCAAGCAATTAATGAAACAAATACAATCATTTGTAAAATTCCTTTCGTACCCTTAAATATTTGTGAAAAATTTAAAAACACTCATATGAATTCGAACTTATAAGTCCAAGTAGATTTATTGTTAAATTACTAAGATCCATAATGAACTTGGAGTAACTAAAGGTCTATCCTTCGAAAAACGCTAGAATGACAACGCCCAAGTCACCTTGAGGTAAAATCGAGCATAGGAGTCATCGACGTGGGCTCGACCCATGTGTTATGCACCAAACTTTGTATATGCTTGCATCTCAGGGCACGCGTGGACGACTCCTATAAACCTGCTATGACTTAGGCCTTGTTTGGTTAGAGGTGGAGTTAACTCCCGAGAGATAACTTGGAGGGGAGTTGGAAGTTGGAACTAATCTTGTTTGGCTGCTCAACTTCCCTGCAATTTATCTCTCAACTCACACCCCCTTAGGGAGTTATCTCCCAAGAGTTTGTAGACACAATTACCCATCATTAATTATTTTTTACTACCCATATCCATCTCTTTTGTTTGAAGAGTATTTATGTCAATTCGTATTTTTTATTGTTTAAAAATTTACAACTTCCCTGCAAGTTTAAAGTTGAACAAAACATGAAAATATGATCTTTCAATGTCCGCTCGCACTGTAAGTTGACAAAAATGAACCAAACGAAGCCTTAGGAGTTGTCATTCTAGCATTCCCATCATTTATTTGGATTTTTTGCATGTATGTCCCTTTGCGGCAAAAGATTTACTACACTTTTGATCCAAACCCCAAAATATTTGCACTTGCGACCCCCTTTCACTAGTCAAACCACGTTTTTGCCACACCAACCGCCAGCTGGGAACCAACTTCACTAACAAATTGAAGGCACGTTATGAAAACGTGCGTTCTCAAGGCTCGTTTTCAAAACATGCCTTCAATTTAAATATCACAATTTCTACCTATCTCACACTTAAATTCAAGATTTTTTTTAGCTTTTTCGCACCCACTTCACATTAAGTCAATACAGTTCCTCGAGTGGTCTCGTAAATTTTGGACCGTCTAATCAATTAAGTAAGTTAAAAAGCATAACTACAATTTTAGTGGGATGGTCGAAAATCGATCGGCGATCCGAAATTTACGGGACCACTTCCAGAGAAACGTAGGGACTTAATGTGAAGTAGGAGAGCAAAAAAATCTAAAAAATCTTGATTCGAGTGTGAGATAGGTAGAAATTGTTATACTTAAATTAAATGCACGTTTTCAAAACTAACCTTTAGAAGAAACGTTTTCAAAATGTGCCTTCAATTTTTTAGTAAAGTTGCTTGGTGTGGCAAAAATGTAGTTTAATAGATGGTCACGAGTGCAAATCTTTTGGGGTTGGGAACAAAAGGGTAAATCTTTTGCTACAAAAAAAAAATCTTATTTATTTTGCATGCATTCCATGAGACTTAATCTTATTGGTCCCGGTGCAAATGCTAGACTTTAGTCTTGGAGTAATTAATTTCGAATACTATAGTGGTATTTATAGCTTTAAATTCGGCGTGAGAAATTACAGCAAAAAAAAAAAAAAAGAGCTGCAATTAGTGCGGCCCCCTCACACTTTTGTGAACTCCCACGATATTTAAGGCGTTACAATCTTTTGATGTGTTTCCGCAATATCGGTGCAATCGAAACTTCAGCAGAGAAAAAGCAGACCAGACTTTCTTTGCACCATTTTGTGAATGGTTTCATGAATTCAAGCTTATATAAATCACACACTCATCAGACCCATTAGCTACCAAACAAACAAACAAACAAACAAAGAAACAAAGCCCATATTTCATAGTGATTGAAATTGTCACTAATGGGTCTGCTTTGGTGGAGATTTGTTAGTGTTATTGTTGCTCTCACTACTGTGCTACTTTGTTTCAATCAAGTCTGCCACTCTCAACAAGGTAAACATGTACAAATGATACTAACTACTATATATTATAATTAGTGTTGTTTGATCAATCTAGCTATAATCATATACGATGTTTGAACATTTATTTATTTATTTATTTATTTTGGTGTTGAAGCTCCGAATTATACATTTGTTCATGAGGCATCAACAGCTCCAGCGTCGGCCTCCTACGACTACATCATAATCGGAGGAGGGACGGCGGGGTGTCCATTAGCAGCAACTCTATCACAGAAGTACAATGTGTTGTTGCTAGAGAGAGGGGGGTCTCCATATGGGAATCCCAACATTACCAACTTAGCAGCATTCGGTGTTCCCCTCGCCGACAACTCCCCCTCTTCGCCTGCTCAACGTTTTATCTCCGAAGACGGGGTGATCAACTCGAGAGCTAGAGTTTTAGGGGGCGGTAGCTGCTTGAATGCAGGGTTCTACACGCGGGCGAGCACGAATTATGTGAAGAATGCAGGGTGGGATCCCAACCTTGTAAACTTGTCATACCATTGGGTTGAGAACATTGTAGCCTTTGAGCCACCAATGCTGCAATGGCAATCGGCGGTGAGAGACGGGCTGCTCGAAGTCGGGGTCTTACCTTTCAATGGCTTCACTTATGATCATATCGACGGAACTAAAGTCGGAGGAACTATATTCGACCGCCACGGTAATAGACACACTGCTGCAGATTTGCTCAAGTATGCCAATCCTAAAGGCCTCACAGTCCTACTCCATGCCACAGTGCACAAAATTTTGTTCAGAACCAAAGGTCTAGTCTTTATAATTGATGAAAAGGGTGTCTAATTAAGTATGCTCTTTTTGAACCAAAACTTGAGATGCCCAGTTTGATATTGTGATCATTTTCATGTGTGTAGGGAAGCAGCAAAGGCCAGTGGCACATGGAGTAGTGTACAGGGATGCTAAGGGGGTGAAACATAGAGCACATTTGAACAAGGGGTCTAAAAATGAGATCATTGTGTCAGCTGGGGCTTTGGGGAGTCCACAGCTTTTGATGTTGAGTGGTGTTGGCCCTGCTCAGCATTTGAGCTCTCATAACATAACTGTGGTGGTTGACCAACCCATGGTTGGGCAAGGCATGTCTGATAACCCCATGAATGCCATCTATGTGCCTTCTCCAAGTGATGTTGAGGTATCACTTATACAAGTTGTGGGGATTACCAAGTTTGGGAGCTACATTGAAGCTGCTAGTGGTTCAAACTTTGGACTTGCTCCTACTGGCACCCCTCAAAGGAACTTTGGCTTGCTCTCTCCTCAGGTACTATATATGCTTCCCAATTTGATCATTTAGGCTACATTAGGCTATGTTTGCTCGGAATTCGAGAATAGTTCTCGAAACTCTAGAAAACTCGAACAAAAAAAAAAACAAAAAAAAAAAAAGGGTGATTGTTCCTAATATTTCAAATTTTGTGTTCTAAGCCTTAGTCTCAAATTAGATGGGATTCAACTTTGTGATCGTTTTTATTCGACCGGCTTTTTATCGATTGATTTGCAGACTGGGCAACTAGGCACGGTGCCTCCGAAGCAGAGGACGCCGGAAGCGATAGCAAAGGCGATTGAAGTGATGAATAGCCTTAACAGTAGTGTATTCAGAGGAGGGTTTCTCATTGAGAAGATTCTAGGCCCTCTCTCAACTGGCCATCTTGAGCTTAGAAACAAGAATCCTAGTGACAACCCTGCAGTTACTTTCAACTACTTCAAGGAGCCCCAAGACTTGCAGAGGTGCATCGATGGAGTTACAACGATCGAAAGAGTGATCGAATCGAGAGCTTTTTCTAATTTCAAGTACCCGTATCTGTCGATACAAGCGCTTATCAACATGACTGCTAATTTCCCAGTGAACTTGCTGCCTAAACATGACAATGATTCTGTCTCAATAGAACAGTACTGCAAGGATACTGTGATGACCATATGGCACTACCATGGAGGATGTCAAGTTGGTAGAGTTGTTGATCATGACTATAAGGTTCTAGGCGTCGATGCGCTTCGAGTCATCGATGGATCCACGTTTAACTTCTCGCCCGGAACAAATCCTCAGGCCACTGTCATGATGCTAGGAAGGTAATTTAATTATCATACCACTCTACTCTCTAGTACTATTTTAATATGATCACTAATTTTTATGTCATATGAACATCATCGATCTTTAATTATATACTTAATTTGTTTGTTTAATGGCATTGCAGGTACATGGGAGTTAGGATTCTGAACGAGAGGATCGCATCTGAAGGGTTTGCATAGAAAATTAATTAAGAACCAACTTGGCCTTCCTCATTTGTAGATCATTGATAATCTTTCAAGTACTTCATCATTTGATGATAAACCATACTGTATCCCTTGTTTTTGGTTGAAATGAAAATTACAATTTATACCTCCCTATCACTGTATTTAAATTTTACATACAACGTCTTAGAAAAAAAAAAATATCGAGTATAATTTTCATTTATTCGTCTTACTAAATCTGAGAAAGTAGTTATTTTTCATAAAATTGCGTCTTATATTTTTCATAAAATCGCAACATCATGTTATATTAGTTTAATTTTCATCTAGTCGTCTTGCTAATTTAAAATCGCGTTTTACTAATTTAAAAAATATTAAAAAAAATTGATACACGCAGTGAACCCAACTAATTTAAAATCTTATCTTATATTTTCCATAAAAGGACTGGAAACACATTACATCACACGTGTGAGCCACACACGTAATCTCAAGTAACACAATAGACCTCCGTACATAACTACATATTCCATCGGATCAGAGCTCTACTTAACCCCAAACAACAAAGCTTCTTCAACGTTTACTTCTCCACCAACATCTTCTCTTCTAAAATTCAACAAAAAAAAAAAAAAAAAACCTAATTTCCCCTCCAATTGAACAAATCGGCCCCTCTTTTGCTCTCCAAATCAGCCCCTCTCTGACTCTCCCCTGTTTTCCGAATCGGGGGTTTTGAGCTCCATCAATGGCGATCGATCAGGAGATCCCTGAAGGGACTGTGCAGAACGTGTTGAATCAGGAGAGTCTGAAGTGGGTCTTCGTCGGCGGCAAAGGCGGCGTGGGCAAGACGACGTGTAGCTCGATTTTGGCGATACTTCTCGCTAGGGTTCGCGCCTCTGTTTTGATTATTTCAACTGATCCGGCTCACAACCTCAGCGATGCGTTCCAGCAGAGATTCATCAAAACGCCCACTCTCGTTAATGGGTTTTCCAATCTCTTCGCCATGGTACGTGCTTCAATTTCTGATCCTCTCGTTTGAATTTTGGGGAATTGTTGATGTTTGGGGGGTTTGAGACTTTGAGGGGTACCCATGTTTTAGGGCTTCTTTTTTGGTAGGTTTTGAGGGTTTTTAAGGATTTTTCGCGATTGATTTGATTGGAATGTGAAAAATTGGATCTTTGATGGATTATGTGGATGCGAACCCTAGATTTGTATTGAATTTAGATTGAATTGCTTAGATTGTGAAGTGTTTATTGAGGATGTTGTTCTTATGAGACATTTTCCAGGAAGTGGATCCCAATGTAGATAATGATGAAGTACCGAACGCGGAAGGAATGGATGGCTTTTTATCGGAATTGACGAATGCGATACCTGGAATAGACGAGGCGATGAGTTTCGCTGAGATGCTCAAGTAAGTTATTCTTCTTTTCGTCCGAAGAATTTTGCTCCGGAGGAGGGACGCATCGAGATTCATTGCGTTTTTGTTGATGATTGGATGATCATGAGACGATTGTTTTGAAAATAATGTGAATCAAAATGGGTTTCCACGCCCTAGCTTGCGTTCGCAAACTTCGTTTTCTCTTTCTATGTTCTGTGTTAAGAAGTATCCTTAAGAGTAATTAAGTAGCAGGTGGATAAATTGTAGAAATCCAGGAGAACAAAGGCATGGTACTTAATTAACTAAAAGTAGAAAGTTGAGACCTTAAACTTAGAGTCTTATAGAACTATTGCGCAAACTGACCGATGATTAGTAGTTCATGCTTATAATAATATTGACCGCCAAAAAAGCAAAGCATAACAGCTTAAAGACAATGTCTTCGCAGGTGTTTGTTTTTTTGGCTTCTCTGCCATCTAGGTTTTTGCTCAATTTAGGTCGTTCATGAAGTCAAATTAAGTAATGCCTATAGCCTACTATGTATCTTTCTTGTTTCTCATTGCTTCGACATACTTGTATGCTCCACTATTAGTTACACTCTCCTAATCGATTTTTTTTTTTTTTTTTTTTAAATTTTTGATCCACTCCTAATCATTTTCTAAGTCAACCAATCATGTAAGAAGATGCACTAGTAGTTATTCTGTGCACTACACACATTCTGACCTTCATCAACTTCCTTAACAGCATCAAGCGTCTTTTTAGAAAGTCGCGATTTTTGGTTGGTTCCATGCTTCATAAAACTTTGAAATATTGTTCCTCTTTTGGGAAGAAAATGGTGGAATCAGTGTGAGTTGTAAAGCTTGTGTGTCTATCCTGTCTTTTAATGTTCTTTTTTGATTTCAGATTTGCAATCAAATTGAAAATTGGTGTTTTTTTATCTGCAGATTAGTGCAGACAATGGATTACTCTGTGATTGTGTTTGATACAGCACCAACAGGTCATACACTGCGTTTATTACAATTCCCATCAACATTGGAGAAGGGGCTTGGCAAAATGATGAGCTTGAAAAATAAATTTGGCGGCATAATTAGTCAGGTATTGATAGAATTCAGGTTTCGAAAGCCTTGAAGTTTAATTGTTTCATTTACCATTACCATATTGAGTATTATGACTGATTATGCTTTATAATTGAGCTAATTTATCATGTCCATCTTTTTCTTTTCATGTGGTGAGCGATAGAGCAAAATTTTATTTGGTGTCTGTTATGTTGGAATCTGGTAGTTATTTAAAATTTGTAAGGAACATAATTTTGGTTGCCGAAGTTTCCTGAATTAGCATGACAAGTGATTGACAAAGAGTGGCTCTGGACCTCTGGTTGTGCTGCCAGAAGACCAGCATTGATTTTTTTTTTTTTTTTTTTTTTTTTTTTTTTTTTTTTCACTTTTCTGTAGTGGTCTTTCATGTTATTCTGGTAACTGAGCTTTTTATGTGAAGGTTCTAGTGATGAGTTGTAACGTATAATTGGTGGTTTCTATGTCATTGTTCCACTCTTTTCAAAAATTGATTTTTTTTTTTTTCAACTTATAACCTGGGTACTTCTGCACCTAAATTTTCTGAGCGTATCACTCAGCTGAATCATTGGTTAAATTTTTAAATGAATTGATACTCTTCAATTTTTCTTTTACGTCTCTTTGTAATTTTGCTTATGACAATAGGCAAATATTTCCTTGCCCAGATTTTTTTTCCTTTTTAGTGACCAGGCTTTAATCTTAATAGGTTACTCTTAATTTATTAGGCCGGAGCTTTCCGGAGCTTTTGCACTGATCATTATGTTATCAGGTCAATGTAGGATGTCACAAATATTTCTTATCACCTTCATTAGCCCTCATCAAATCATTTTCTTATTTTCCTTGGTGGAAATAGTCACCATAGGATTGGTTGTTTCATGATTCCTGTTTGTAATGTCATTAAAATTCAGATCTAGATCATTCCTCAAGTAGATTTTCAACAGTTCAAGGAATTAGCTAAGCTAGCACAGATTAATCTACTCTAGGGTTGTTTTTTTATAGGATCGTCCAGGGTATGGGGTTTAGGCCTTCAGGGTTTGCAAATCTACATAACAGTGAAATGAAAATTTGGTGCAGAATCGATAAAAAGAGAATTCAGTGTTTTCATATTGCTCTTGCATATTTTTCGATCTTGTCACAACCTGTTGTCTGCTTACCATGTGCTTATTTGAATTCAGATTTGTCAAGATTATTCACTTCTTGTTATTTCTTTGTGGTAGATGACACGTCTTTTTGGCATTGATGATGAATTTGGTGAAGATGCAATCCTAGGAAGGATCGAGGGCATGAAAGATGTCATTGAACAAGTGAATAGGCAGTTTAAGGATCCGGTATGACATGTTCCTCAAATTATGTGGTTCCTTGAACTTTTAACTAAAGAATTATGGTTTTTTCTCTTCTATAATTTATTATTTAGGATAAAGCTAGATTGTTGATAATCCGAGTTATGTTTGTGGCACAGGATTTGACGACTTTCGTATGTGTTTGCATACCAGAGTTCCTCTCTCTCTATGAAACGGAGAGGTTGGTGCAAGAACTCACAAAGTTCGAGATAGATACTCACAATATCATTATTAACCAAGTACTATATGATGAAGAAGGTGCATTTCTGTTAACATTGTGATTCTTCCTTTACTTATGAAAGCTTCTCACAACTTTCATTACAACTCCCAGCCGCGCTATTTTATTTTCGTTCTATCTTTCCTTCATTCAAATTCAAAATATGATGTCCGTTCACTGGCAGCCATGGAATCCAAGTTGCTCAAGGCACGCATGCGGATGCAGCAAAAATATCTCAATCAGTTTTATATGCTATATGATGATTTTCACATCACAAAGCTGCCATTGCTTCCAGAAGAGGTAGATTTAGTTTAGATAAAATGTCTTTCGCCATAACATTAATGTTTGGTTGCAGTAAACATAATGCCATTGTTGGGTACTTTTAGGTAACTGGAGTTGAAGCTCTGAAAAAGTTCTCAAGCAATTTTTTGACGCCATACCAGCCTAGTGCCGACAAATGTACAATTGAAGAGCTTGAACAGAGAATACAGACATTAAGGGTGGCGTTGAAGGACGCCGAAACACGGCTAGAAACAATGAGGAAAGGAAAACAAAAGGTTGAATCCCCCTAATTCTATTTCTTGTACCCACTTCTCATCTTGTGGTATTTTCTTCACTGATAAAGCTGATGGCTTCAATTTGTGCTGTTGAAATTATGATGGAATGCATTTTTATATTTTTTTTTCTTTTTTGTTTGCTGTCCTCTCCATTCTAGGAGGGAAATTGATCTCTCTTCCGTGATTTATATGGGAGCTCATAATCATAATTTTTTTTCTTTATTTTTTGTACTAGTGAGTGAGAGTCTGAGAGAGTAATATGTAATTTTGGTACTCAATTCTTTTAAGTGCTTTCAGTGGTAATGTAGGTAGAATGTTAAAGAGTTAATTGGTTAAAATATTTAACTTTTCACCACTTCTGTTATTATATCATAACCTATTGACATTTGTTATTATATTCAAATTTTTCTAGATTGTTTGATTTGTATTACAAGTTAATTTTTAACTTAATTTGACGAGGCAACACTTTAGTTATGATTTTAAAAAGCTTCTTCATCATCCATAATTATCAAAAATAATTATTAATCATATGATTTAAACTCAGTATTTAAGTGGCACATCATCAAAACATCTCTTTTTTTCTTCAAAATCTTAAAATTCTTTTTCTTGATTCATTTTTGTGATTTTTGTTCTTGAATTACCGTCGATCATCCTCTTCGATCGGTGGTGGTTCCAATCAATTTTTTTTTGCATTTTGTTATACTATTACCAACATATTTAATCAGGTTTGAGGAGATTTGTGACGACAACAGTTTCTCACAAATTGAGCCCCGCCCGGCCTAAGCTCACGTGGACTCCAGAGCCAGTCTCGCGAGATTGACGCAGGCCTAGTCAGCCTTCCGATCCATCCATATAAGTAAATTCATAATTTTAAGTTTAGTTATTTGTATTTTTTTTCGAGTTTTACAAATTAGCGGAAGCAATTAATAAAGTAAAAGAGTCGGACATCATAAACGTGGAACCCTGTAAACATGTATATTCATGTATATCTTGTGTCAAGTGTTATAACTAAACAAAAATGATATACAAGTCATGTGTATCTCTCAACCCAAACAAGTATCCCAAGTGTGATAACAACATATATAAATAATACAAAAAGTCAAACTTACAAAAGTATGTAGAGGAGGGCCGCTCCGATATCTTCAGAGTAGATCACCAAGTTTTGACGTCTTGCCCTTGCTCAGCTGCAGATCTGCACTCGGTCAAACACAAGAATGCCGAGTCCAATAAGTAAAAGCGGTAGGATCTAAATAGTAATTCAAAATAAATAAAGCAGTCTAAAAGTCATGCGGATAGAAAGAAAACTATATGAAATGCATGATAATAAGACTGTAAAAATGAAAGTACAACGAGAAATGAGTGTCAAAGGAAATAATAGAGAGGTGCCCAAGTAGTCCAAGACCACCGAGTGCGGGGGCCACAGGGTCGGGTTCATATAGTCGCGACAACACCAAGCATACTCTGGTCCTAGGAAGCGGCGTTGCCAGCTGTACCTAGACCATCGCGAATGAGGGATATCAACGGTGCCCTGGATAAAACACATCTCATTCCGATCAAATACTCAAGTGACTCGAGGTAATGGCCCCGGTTGCAAGTCGGTAACCACTCCAATCAGAGACACTCGCATGACTCACTTGGCTCTCGGACACTCATAGGTGGGTGAGAATTCCAAGAAAGGAACACAGTACAATATCAATAAAATAAGCTCAAATGAACTACTGTGCATTTCCCAACTGGTTTTACTTATCTCAAGCAATCGCAAATCGTCCTTAAAACGTCCCGCTCATGCCTCGAGATGTGTACCTGACACCAGACTGTAGCCTTCTAAGTCCCTAGTGTCAAATTATACAATTTTAATTATTTTAGAGTCACATTAAGTGAATTTATAATATGGGACCACAATTTATAATTTTATTTCAAAAGAAATTTGATTTTTAGCACACTTTTCGAATTATACTGGGGTGCCAAATGTCCGAAAAAGCCTCGAAACTCATTTTTCTAGATTTTTTTTTCTAATTTTAAATATTTTTTTGGAATTTTTCCATAATTTTATCTATTTTCTGTGATTTATTTTATTTAAACATAAGTTTTATTAAATTTTAAATTAATTATTTTTTTTGTTTATTAGGTTGGGCCCGGGTCAGGGTCGGCCCGACCCAGACCACCTAAGCCCGGTTCGGCCCGACCCGGCCCACATGGGGGTAGCTAGGCCCGACCCGCTTGGTTACCTTTTCCCCCCATGTTGAACGAACATACGTTCAACTGTAATTTTTTTTATATCAACAACATTTTTTTTTACAACCACTAAAACAACAACATCAACAACCCAACACCAACCCCAATACCATTAAAGCTCTAAAAAAATTCTCCACCAAATCGACAACAACATAATCACTAACCTCGATCTTGGGAGGTTGCCGCGGAGGCCGCCACGAGAGAAAGACTTTGCGAGTGAGATGGCGAAATCGTGGAGGTGTGAGGAGAGCTTGGTGGTGAAGACTTGGTTAGGGAGAAAAATGAGGGGGAGGTGTGAGGAAGAATATGAAATCGTTGGAGAGAGAGGGAGAGAAAAATTATTGGTTTTATTTGGGGAGGAGAGAGAAAAAGTGATGGATGGGTTAAAGTATGGTGATTTGATTAGTGATGTGATGAGATGTGTGATGTGACAACTAAATCCCGAACTGCCCCATACACCCGCATTACGCACACACCACGACGTCGTACACTCTCGTCACTACGCGCGCATATTACTACCAATAAAAATATTAATTGGTGCGATGCAAATTAATTAATAATACGACAATTTAACACACATGCATCACACAAAATAACTATTTATACCTCAATTGGCGTGCCCTGGACTTATTGACGGTGTCCACGTGGGTCCGAGCTACGGGTCCTAATTTCGGTGTCGACTCTCGAGGGTTGACTGAGTGTGCTACATCACGATAGGTTCAGGTCACCAACCTGAGATGCCACGTGGCACGGGTTAAATTTTTAGGGTCGTTACAGTTTTCCCAACTAATCAGAATTTCTTCATCGAAATTAAAATAGCTTGAAGTAAGACTTATCAGAATCAAAATAGATATGGAAAGTGTTCGCGCATATAAGACTCTAGTTCCCAAGTCAGCTCCTCGTTCCCGTGATGTTGCCATTTAACGAGGACTGACGGGATGTTCTTATTCCTCAGTCTATTCACCTGACGGTCCAAAACCTGAATAGACTGCTCCTCGTATGTGATGTCCTCCCTCAGATCTATCTGACTCAAATCCACTATTGGTCATACGCCTCATCTCGACCTATCCAGCCGAAGCATCGAAATATGAAATACGGGGTGGATCCCGGCTAACTTAAGCGGTAACTCTAACTCATATGCAACCTTGTCGACTATCCTCTTGACCTTGAAATGTCCAATGAATCTCGGCGCAAGTTTTCCTTTGATTCCAAATCTCATGTGACCCTTCGAAGGCTAGACTTTCAAGTACACATATGTTTCTCATCATACTCTAACTCACCATGGTACTTGTCGTAATATTTCTTTTGTCTCTTTTGCGCACCCTTCAGACGTAATCTGATTTGTCGTATCTTCTCTGTGTGATCTACCACAATCTCTGGCCCAATAACTGCCGCATCCTTGGGCTCGCCCAACATGATGGAGATCTGCATGGCCTACCGTAAAGTGCCTCAAACGGTGTCATCCCAATACTGGCCTGATAATTGTTATTATAAGCAAATTCACACTGATGAAGATACTCTTCCCATAATCCACCGTACTCTAATACACAAATCCTCAACATATCCTCGAGAATCTGAATAAGTCTTTTTGATCCGTCAGTCTGTGGATGATAGGCTGTACTGAGATCCAACCGTGTGCCGAACTGTGCTTGCATGCTCTACTAAATCTGAGAGGTAAACTGTGACCCTCTGTCTGACACAATCGATAATGGAACGCCATGTAGTTGAAAAATATCCCGCTCGTACAAATTCGCCAACCTATCCACCCGATGTGTGGTAGAGATCAGTAAGAAGTGCGCATACTTCGTCAAACTGTCCACAATCACCCAGATATTATCATGTCCGCGCTGAGATCGAGGTAAGCCACTGACGAAATCCATTGCAATATGCTCCCACTTCCACCGAGGAATGAGAAGTGGTTGTAATAACCCATAGGGCCTCTGATGCTCTGCCTTAACTCGCTGATATATCTCACACGCTCGAACATAATCAAAATCAACGGTCTTCATCTCTGGCCACCAGAAAAATGACGCACCTCAGCATGCATCTTGGTCCGACTCGGATAAACCGTAAAACGTGAGCAGTGAGCATCATTAAGTATCTCATCACGTAACTCAGCCAATTATGGAATCCACAGTCGACCTCTAAATCTCAGGCATGAGTCTGTCGATTGACTCCAATCTGGATGATCCGGACTCTGAGCAAACTCTAAGAACCTCTGGTACTGCTCATCTGCCTACTGACCTTCAAGTACACTCTGAATCGACACTATCTGTGTAACGACCTGAATTTAATTTGCCGTTATTAATGACGTGGTTGCAGACGTGGCTGACAGCTCAGACCATCGTGGGACCCGCAGCTAGGCTAGTGCGCGCTTGAAGCTAGGTAAATAGCTATTTTATGTGCTGATTTGTTTAATTTGCGATGTTTATATTGAAATAGAGTAAACGACATCGCAATGTGTGTGATTATATTACATTTGATGTGCGAGATCGTGTTTTAAGAATTCGCCTCGATATGCGTGTCGCCGCGGGTACCAGATAATCTAAAAGACTTAATTCTAGGCCGGGGGAAATAATGCACACATGAAATGAATAAAACGGATTAAATAATTAATATGTAATGTATATTTGGTAGTTAGGGTCATGGTAGTACACGTATGTCGCGGTTTGGGATGCGAACAGGGCGTCGAAACACCCGAAATGTCACTTTTTGGGTTAAATACGAGGGCGAGTGTGCCATTGATGTCATTTTCGGAGTCATTAGAGGATGGAAATGGAGCAAATGGAGTGCATTGGATTGCCTTGAGATGTGAAAGTGAGGAGATATACAAATTTGACTATAAAAAGTCACTTGACTTTCAAACCACCACATTTTCTCTCTCCTTATCTTATAATCCGAATATTGAAGAAGAAGAAACAAGGGTTTTAAGTGTTCAACTTGGTGATTTGAGAAGCTTGGAGTGGTGAAATCATCAAAAGCAAGGTGAGAATCACAAACACCTCAACTTTCTTTACCTTTTGATCACAATTTTTGAGGTGTTGGTGTGAATCCAATAGGGATTGTTTAGTGGTTGTTGAGTTGTTGTTTTGGTAGGTTTTAAGTGCTATGAAGTTCAGTGGTTGGTGTTATGGTTGTTATTGATGTTGGTGGGGTTATTGGAAACCCAGAATTTTCAACATGTCTGTTGTCCAGAACGCGATTAGCGCGCTAATGTCGTTAGCTAGCGCGCTAGATGACAATTAGTGCCCTAGGCAAAAAGATAGCGCGCTAATGTTCTTCCTGATGGAGAACGTATAACTGCCTGAGAATCTAGCGCGCTAATTCCCAGACCCAGCACGCTAGATCTTGCAGTTTTGACATTATTTTTGCTAAGTGACATAAAACACATCCAATTGACTAAAAATCAATTATAAATGGACATAGGTTATTTCGGGCGGTAATTTGAGAAATCTGGGATTAGGCGGAGCCGGACCAGGGGTTATTGACGAGACACAGAGTGCGGTTTGAGGCGTGTAGTATCCAACAGAAATTTCTTGAGCAATACTTTATTTTGCTTTTGAATTCATATTCTGTCTTTGAATACTCTATTCTTGGTGTGATTTAATGGAACGTTGAGGCTCTCCCTCCATGCCATTTCTGTGTGTATGTCCACTAGGCCATAACACGTGTGCCAGGGATATCGGTGAATAGGTCGACCTGAGAGTCGCGTCGAGGCACGTGTGGGTGCGTCGTAGGTTCCACGTCGACCACCTAGCGGATCCAGATACTGGTCTTGCTTGAGTGCTACTCGCCGGCAGTAGTCTGTTGGGAGTCCGAAGTATGGCGCTAGTCTGACCTTAGGCTCTAGGAACACACTTTGAGCTTTCACTATTACGTATGCATGCGATGAGCACAATTGTCTGTATTTATTTCCGCATGTTTATTTAATAGTTTTGTTTAAATTTCAGTATTTACTTTTCGTATTGTTAATTTCCTTGGGAATACTCACTCTGGACTCGTCATCTGCCTTTTTGTGATGGCTTGAGTGCAGATCCTCGTACAAGTTGAGGCAAAGGCAAACTTCTGGAATACTTGTGATTCAGAGACATTGAGCCGTACTTGTATGTTTGTATTATATATATTTTGTTTTATTTCGGGATTTGGGATTGTGAAATACGTCAGGACTCTATACTTTTGATATTTTGATACATTGAGGTACATTATTAGTTTATGATGATATATGGGTTTTCCACATTAGGTATCAGAGTTAAATGCATGCCTATAATCATTTATATTTTGATTGTTATGATAGAAGACTTACGTTGTGGTTTATTTGGGATTAAAATGATATGATAAGCAGATGACTTGAGTTCAGTAATAATTTAAACAGTAAATTGTTGTTTATCGAGGTTAATAATGATTAAACGGTGGATGAGATGGCATGTGGGACACAACTGGTGCTGGTAGGCCAAGTTGTGGTCCCGCATTGGCCCCCGTGGCGGTCTATTTGGAAAATGGGCCGTTATAGTCTGAGTCTTCATCTCGCCCACAAATCAACACTCTACAGTGCTTGGTCGGGATATCAACGAATACATCGACTCGACAGCCTCGAGTAAACCATACTCGGATGTCATGTGGCAAGTAACAATATCCGAGTCTGCCTCTATACGGCTCAATGCGTTTGCAACAACATTGGCTTTCCTCGTGTGATACTCTAATGAGAAGTCATAGTCCTTGAGAAACTCAAGCCAACGTCTTTGTCGCATGTTTAACTCTTTCTGAGTAAAGAGGTACTTCAAACTCTTGTGGTCAGTAAACAACACAAACTTTTCTCCATAGAGATAATGACGCCAAATCTTCAATGCAAAGACCACTGCGGCTAGCTCCAAATCATGGATAGGGTATTTCTTCTCGTGAATCTTCAGCCGTCGGGACGCGTAGGCAATCACTTTACCGCCCTGCATTGAAAAATAACCCAAATCGACCTTAGAAGCATCGGTGTTCACCTCAAAACCCTTCCCTGACTCAGGTAGTACCAAAACTGGTGCGGTAGTCAATATTTCCTTCAAAGTCCTAAAAGGTTGCTCACAACTATCATTCCATTGAAAACTTGTATCCTTTTCGTCAATTGCGTCATTGGTGCCGCAATCTTCGTGAAGTCTTGAACAAAACGCATGTAATATCTTGCCAACCCCAAGAAACTGCGAAAATCAGTCACTAACCGTGGTGTAGGCCAATCTATCACAGCTCTGATCTTAGTGGGGTCCACTGACACTCCACTGGCTCCGATAATATGCCTAAGAAACCTAACTTCATTGAGCCAAAACTCGCACTTATTGAACTTAGCGTACAGTCTCTACTCCCTCAAAGTCTGTAAGATTGTCCGGATGTGTCCCTCGTGATCCTCATAAGTTTTGAAATAGATAAGAAGGTCGTCGATGAACACTATCACGAATCTATCCAAATACTTTCTCAATACTCGGTGCATAAGATCCATGAACATCGCTGGGCATTCGTCAGCCCAAACGACATGACGGTAAATTGGTAGTGCTCATATCTCGTGCAGAAAGCAGTCTTCTCCTTATCCCCATCTCGAATCCTCAATTGGTGGTATCTCGACCTCAAATCAATCTTAGATAACCACTGTGCCCCTGTCAACTGATCGAACAAGTCATTAATGCGTGGGAGTGGATACTTGTTTTTCACTGTGACTCGGTTGAGCTGTCGGTAGTCAATGCAAAGTCTCAAACTACCATCTTTCTTCTTGACAAACAATACTGGTGCACCCCAAGGTGACATGCTCGGACGTATGAATCCCAACTCTAACAACTCATCTAGCTGGGTCATCAGCTCCTCCAACTCTTTAGGAGCTATCATGTATGGCGGAATCGAAATGGGTTTGGTCCCGAGACCAAATCTATGATGAAATCGCTATCTCTGGGTGGTGGTAATCTTAGTAGCTCAGTGGGAAAAACATCCGAAAACTCGCATACAACAAGCACCTCCTCTATCTTCTTCTCAACTCTCTCGGTCGTACTCAAAACACTAGCAAATGTCTCGAGATCTGAACTCGTTGCCACTCTGGCTCGGGTGATCAGCAACGTGGTCGAAGTCCCCTGAAAACTAAACTCTGCTCGATCTGGAAGCCAAAACGTAACGACCTTGCTGAAACACTCAAGTTGTGCGTGGTACGCGGCTAACCAATCCACGTCTAATAAGGCATCATACTCTAAGAACTCTAATACTCTCAAGTATGCAGATATCTCTTGTCCCCAGCAGCCGTGCTGAGGATCAAGGGTCGCTCTAGCCTAATAGGTCTCAATCCTAACTCATCAACTACACGACCCGAAATAAAAGATATAGTAGAACCCGAATCAATGATTGTATGCATAAATCGACTACAAATGTAAATCATACCCTCAATAAGGTTACGAGTGGCAGCTGGATCCGGTGCAGCGATGTCATGAACTTGATGGGATAATAACGCGAACCTGAAAAGTGAAAATGAATCACATGATATCTTAACGTGGCATTTCTCATTAATCTGGTACAATCTGCTTTTTGAGCAGAGTGTACTTTTTGAGATTATCGTAATCCACGTAAAACTCACGCGACTCCTAACTTAGCGTATCCTCGAGTTTCCAAAACACGACAAGGTGGAAACGCTTCGATATTATTAATTTAAGTCATTCACTAACAACTTAGGTTTAAACTTATCATTATTTCCGATGTTTTGAATGACTCAGGGATGGTCAATGCATTTTGGCATACAATAAAAGAAGACACTTTTCTCGGGTTTTGAAGACAAACTGCGTATTAGCTTCTTCGCGAGTCAGTGGAAACATTCGGCTACCGATCAGTATGCGGGTCGCGTCGTAGTCTCTGTGGTCCAGAGCAACATGATCTCGACGTCATAGCCATTTGTTCATCGCCAGCTTGCTGACGTTTGAATAACAGCTATATATTTTTGATTTCGACGATTGGCATCGCATACGAACTAATTCCAAAAGCCTTGCACGTACCGTTTGTTTTAGGACTTAAGTAGGGATTAGCTAGGCGTCAGACTAATATTAAGTGAGACCTCAACGACACTTTAATGATAAGTGGTTCGACCGGTAGGACATAATCGCCGAGCGATTGTTGGTTTTCTACGTGAAACCTCGAGCGTACACATCACATGAAATATCGATTCCTTTGCACCTATAAAGCTTGTTTTTTAGCCACTTTTAGGGTTGTGGGACCCACATACGAGCGTGGTTGCAGTGGAATCACCTTCTGCGTTCCAGGTCTGCACAGTGGTCCGAGCGGTGTGCGTCAGCATGATGAAGACTTTTCAGTGCAGAGAATGGACGCTAGCAAAAACTTGAGTTTGTTGTATGCTTATACAACAAGTACTTTGCATGAGGCCATGCAGGAAGTGGTTCGGGGCGTCTTGGACTCACGATTGGAGTCTCCAGGAGGGTGCATATGGCCGACCCTAAATCGCCGGCAACCACGTACACCACGTAGCAAGTGTGACGAACAACAACAAAAACAAAGAGAAATGAAGAAACGTGGTAGAGAGGAGAGCAAACGAGCCGTGAGGAGAGGAGAGTGTTCGAGTGCTCACGGGAGAGAGAGAGAGTGTGAGACCTCCGACGACCTTCCTATATAGCCACCACGGGACCTAAAACTTGACAGCTTAGTGCTCGGCCAGCCGAGATGGTGAGGCTCGATTGGCTTGAATAGAGAGAGAGAGCAAAGTGAGAGAAGTGGCAGAAGCATAGAGAGAGAAAGAAAAAGCAGGGGGTGATAGATGTTTTCTCAGGTTGGCTTGAAACTCCTCTCGGCGTCCACTGGTGGAAAGTCACCTTGGCAGCGTGAGAGAAGAGCGGTGGCTAGCGAGAGAGAGGCCGTGAGTGAGAAGTGAAGCGAGGCGAGAGAGAGAGGTTTGAAGCCGTGAGTGATGGGAGAGAGTTCGCCAGAGGTGAGTGGGAGAGAAGATAAATCGGGAGGAGAGAGAGAGTGATGGGAGTGTGACGTGAGTGATGGGGAGTGTGAGGTGTGTGGTGATGGGAGTGGGTGGGGTGGTTGGTTTCTTTTTGTTTGAAATTTCAAATCAATATGGTGGGGTGTATCACACAGAGTGGTACTTTGCCATTGTGAATCCCTGACAACTTAACCTCGGAGTTCCAGGACTCACACTTACCTCGTCGGCCGTATTTTTTCTCAGATTGCATTTTTGCTTTTACTTGTATTTCCTCCCCCGGCTACCTGGCGAGAGCTCATGCCATAAATAAAAGAGAGAAATCAGCTCGAGTGGCTGCGTGGCCAGCGCATTTAATCCATAATCTTTATTACCGTATCAAAATCGTAGAGTACACCGGTGTCGAGCTCGAGTTAGAAGTACCGTCCGATATCGCGTGGTAGGGTCACGATCACGACACGTGTCACATAGAATCGTGTTAGAAATCGAGGGATGTTACGATCTCCCATTTATTAGAATTTCGATCCCAGAATTTATTAATAAGTAAACTAACCGACTCACTTAGGAATCAGGTAGATAGGGGGAAAGTGCTCTCGCATGTATGACTCTAGTTCCCAAGTTAACTCCTCGTCCCAGTGGAATTGCACATTTCACGAGAACGGAAGGATTTCCTTGTTCCTCGATATCTTGACTTTCATGATCGACAATTTGAATCTTTAGCGCCGCCGTGGGTCGAGCCCCGCTTAGTCATGTTCATCCCTGACGAAGTGCCATCTGGTCATCTGCCTGTCCACACTCGTGAAGTCAGACCGCCCAATGGAATCAAAATATGCTCGATGTGGTCCCGCTGGCTGGTGTTGAGTACCTTGGTGGAATTTCTTTCCTGGTAGTCCAGTCCTTGTCCCCGTGTTTGGTGGAACTATGTCCCCTGTCCCTGGTCATATCTCTCGTCACGACCATGTCCGTACCTACGCCTTAAGATCGACCACCGCCTCTTCAAAGCCTCTACCAATTTTAATCTCGGAGAAGTCAGTTGATAGCTTTGCATTTGCGTACGTTAGTCGATGTGGCGGATTAAAATGGAACTGACCAAAAACTATCTTTGTTGCCTCGTTTTGTGGTGTCATGGCATTACTCCGTCTTGAGCAGCACGCGTCTTTTCTCGATCTTAATCATTACCAATCCTAGAAAGCAGGTATTAACGTCGACAGAACCTTGTGACTCTTTGTCGGCCCCGTAGTCCAAATCATCGATCTTGTGACAGCGGATATTTGTTAGCCTACCTTTATGTTCCGGTTCGGGCGCGCGATAATGTATGCGTAGCACTCAAACTTCCATCCTGCTTAACCATGAAATAGAGCGGGTGCTCCCCGAGGCGACATCTCGGGCCCGATGAGCTTCCGGCTCCCAACAAAGTCATCCCATTTGACTCACTTAGGATGAAGATCAGTAGTGTGCCCTGCCGAAGTAAACTCATTTCGTATGCAATGCTGTAAAGTCTGGCGTGTGCGTGACTCTGTATGAGACCACCGATGTGGACATGTACTAACGAAGTGCCCTGTCTGTCCACACTCAAAATATGCTCGATGTGGTCCCGGCCTTGGTGAAATTTGCTGTCCTTGTCCCTGTGTTTGATTGGAACTATGTCCCTGTCCCTGGTCATATCTCTGTCCCTGACCATGTCCGTACCTCTGCCCTTGACCACCGCCTCTGCCTCTACCCTCAGTCCGTTGATACTTGATGCTGGCGGTTCTCCGACCGTGCCGGTTGTGTAGTGTCTTGGCATTACTCGGCACTCCGTATCTTGAAATAGATGGTATGCGGCGCGGTGAGCTCTAGATGGGATGGTAGATCGTATACTCTGTGCTCTGTCATCTCTCGACCTGAACGGTCGGGGTCTCTTCCTCCTCTTGTCACCACCTGATCTATAATCTGACTGTGCTGGTGCCGGTGCTGAGATGATCTCATCGAGGCGTGTGCTCAGGTATGACTCTCTGGCCAGGCTCTTCTCATATGCCGCCTATAAACTCCCTGGCTCAGTGGTCACCACGGTGCCTCAAATATCCCTCAATAAACCCTCCATGAAATAGTGTGCCTGGTCGGCGTCTGTATCAGCTATGCCTCCAGCATAATCCGACAACTGCAAATACCTACCCATATACTGCATCACCGACTCTCTAGTGTACTGTCGGATACTCAGAAACTTGGCCCTCTTCTGCTTTAGGACCGAAGGCGGAAAGTACTTCTGATTAAATCGCCTCTAGAATTCTGCCCAATCATTGGGCTTACCCTGGGTAGCCATCATACTGCGCCACCACGCATCGACCTCTCCAAACATCAGACCTGTAGATATACTCGGTCTCATATGCTCCGGTGTGGCCAGGATGTGACGGCCTCAATTTCCCACAAATTGGGCCCCGCCCGTCCTAAGCCCACATGGACCCCTGAGCCAGTCTCGCAAGGTCAACGCAGGCCTAGTCAGCCTTTCAATCCACCATTATAATTAAATTCAAAAGTTTTAAGTTGAGTTATTAATATTTTTCAAGTTTTACAATTTAGCGGAAACAATTAATACATTAAATAACTCAACAATAACTGTAAAAGAGTTGGACAACCTAATTGTGGAACCCTGCATAAGTATATCATCATCAGAGGAGAGTGAATACAAGATATACATTTCCAAAATCTCAGTGTTTGTAAAACAATAAAAGAATCACCTAGCTATAAAGCCTTCCCCTTGATGGACCGTGGATCTGCACTCAGTCAATCACAAGAATGACGAGCCCAGGTAAGTAACGCCAGTATGACATATATACATCATTTCGAAATAACTAGAACGGTCGAATTCATGCAAATAGAAAGAAAGGAACATGGAACGCATGAATATAAAATACTGTAAAAAAATCAATCGATAACTGAGGGTCCGAAATATGAAAGTCGAATAGCAAGGAGTCCCGACCAAAAGGTCGTTGAGTCGTGGCAAAAGCCCAGCAGACACGGGTTCTGGACGAGACACTGCCTACCAGCCCTAACCCTTGCGACTATGAGATATCCACGGACCCGGATAAGTGCCCCTAACGTACACTCAATTGAGAGATATCAACGACGTCCAGATAAGAGCTCATATCACAGATAAACAGTATCATGACTCACTTGCCAATTGACCACTCAACCAACAACAATTTCATAGATAGCTATCAAAGTAATGAACAACCATATTCAATAGAGTAAAATGAAATGACTGTACAATTTCCTAGCTGGTTTACTTACCTCGAGAAATCGCAAATTGTCCTCAAAACGTCCTACTCACGCCTCGATATGCGCACCCGACACCCGACTATAGCCTCATAAGTCCCTGGTGTCCATTTATACCAATTAAGTTACTTAAGTCATTCAAATCAATACGTTCGCGATTAAATCGAAATCACTCGATCCCAACACCAAAATATGGTTTAGGACCTCACCATGGCTTACGCCTCTCGTCTTCTTTGCGAGCAATCCATCGCGAAGAAGAGCTTCGTCGAAGTCATGCCTCGTTGTCCACTGTTGTTGTCTCGTCGGGGATCGATCGGTCCGACAACGCGCCACCGCGCTGTTGCTCCACTCCGTTCATCGTGCCGCTGCCACTGCCGCTGCCGCTGCCGCTGCTGCTCCTCCTCGCCGACGTCACTGCTCCTCGTCGGCGTCTTGGTGGACCGTGCCGCTGCTTGTCGTCTCCCCACACGGTCGCGCCACCTCTGCCCGCCTTGCTGCTAGCCGTCCGTCCGCCCGCCTTCTGTGCAACGGAGGCTCGCCGACCGTCGCCACTATCAACGCGCCATCGCGCTCATTGCCGCTTGCCGCTCGTCCATGAGCTCCTGCGCCGGTTTCCTTGCTGGCTCGCCGCTGCACCAGAGCCGCCGTCCGCACCCCCGTCACTATGAGTCACTGCCCGTGAGTCGGAGCTCTGCCGTCACTTCTTCTTCTCCTTCCATGCGCATTCTCTCTCTCTTATCCGTTTAAATGAAATCTCTTTTTTTTTTCATAATTATCTCATCGATTTTTGTGTCCGAATTAAACCCCGAAAAATACCCCGTTTTCGCCAAAACTTCACAAAAATACCATTGCACTCTAAAACACGGGAACACCGCGTCTAAACCTTAACTTAACCCTATTTCGCGTCGATTAAATACAGATCACGACGAGTGGTCCCACATACGACCCTGAAATGACACGTGACACGAATTAGTTTTTCGGGCCATTACACAGGATGTCATGTATTTTCTCGTGGCTCTTCACAAATTTCTCTGCCACCTCGAGACTTGTGCTCTTGTAGAACTCAGCTGGTTTATGTCTCGGGAACTCTCGTGACTGTCTCGCCTCAGCTGTCGCCCCAGTGCTCATCTCTATGGGCGTAGTCGGCGTGGTCTCCGCCGGTGTAGGTGGTGCGGGCAATACCGTCTCAGTCTGAACTGGTACTATCTCACCTATAATGGATGGTGTCAGTACGACGAGAGTCGTTGGAGTGGCCTGTACGGAAGGCGCACTCCTCTCATGAATAGTGGGCACTGTCGACGAAGATGGTGCTGGCGTAGCTGTGATCTGTGCCCTGAGTATCCTAAAGATCTCGTCCAATCGCTGATCTCGAGATGTGACTCTCTGAGTCAACGACTGTACCTCCTCAATACTCGAGAATCGAGGACCTGCTGCCCCATTATCATCACTCGAACAAGACTGATTTGCCATCGCAATTTGCAATAGCAAACAAGTATCTAATCAGCGTATAGTTACCGGTATAGTATAGTACAATACAACAATTAGCATATATATGATCCAAGTTTTAATTTTCCCAACTGTTCTCACTTCCCAACTAAGACTCTAAATCAGGATCATAAGGTTCCACTTTAAGTTCCAACCGTGTCCTAACTCTATTTTTAATTTGTGTCTTATATTGGTTGTGGGTTAATTAAGAGCTAGACGTAAAAAACCTGTCTTTGATACCAACTGTGACGACCCCAGTTTCCCACAAACTGGGCTCTGTTCGGCCTAAGTCCACGTGGACCCCTGAGCTAGTATCGCAAGGTCAACGCATGCCTAGTCAGCCTTCCGATTCATCCATATAAGTAAATTCATAATTTTAAGTCAAATTATTTGTATTTTTTTCAAGTTTTACAAGTTAGCGGAAGCAGTTAATACGTAAAATAACTCAGAATAAAGTAAAAAGTCGAACATCCTAAATGTGGAACCCGGTAAACATGTAGATTCATGTATATCTTGTGTCAAGTGTTATAACTAAGCAAAAATGATATACAAGTCATGTGTATCTCTCAACCCAAACAAGTATCCCAAGTGTGATAACATCATATATAAATAATACAAAAAGTCGAAAACCTACAAAAGTATGTAGAGGAGGGCCGCTCCAATATCCTCATAGTAGATCGCGGATCTGCACTCGGTCAAACACAAGAATGCTGAGTCCAATAAGTAAAAGGCGGTAAGATCTAAATAGTAATTCAAAATAAATAAAGCAGTCTAAAAGTCATGCGGATAGAAATAAAGCTATGTGGAATGCATGATAATAGGACTGTAAAAATGAAAGTACAACGAGAAATGAGTGTCAAAGGAAACAATAGAGAGGTGCCCAAGTAGTCCAAGACCACCGAGTGCGGGTGCCACATGGTCGGGGACATAGAATTGCGGCAACGCCAAGCAGACTCGGGTCCTAGGATGCGGTGTCACCTGCTGTACCTAGATCGTCGCGAATGAGGGACATCAACGGTGCCCCGAATAAAACACATCTCATTCTGATCAAATACTCAAGTGACTCGAGGTAATGGCCCCGGTTGCAAGTCGGTAACCACTCCAATCAGAGACACTCGCATGACTCACTTGGCCCTCGGACACTCATAGGTGGGTGAGAATTCCAAGAAAGGGACACAATACAATATCAATAAAAATATAAGCTTAAATGAACTGCTGTACATTTCCTAGCTGGTTTTACTTACCTCAAGCAATCGCAAATCACCCTCAAAATGACTCGCTCACTCCTCGAGATGCGCAACCGACACCTGACTATGGCATCCTAAGTCCATGGTGTCAAATTATATCATTTTACTTATTTTAGAGTCACATTAAGTGAATTTATAATATGAGACCACAATTTGTAATTTTTATTTCAATTTTTTTTTTGATTTTTAGCCCACTTTTCGAATTATATTGGGGTGCCAAATTCCCGAAAAAGCCTCGAAACTCGTTTTTCTAGCTTTTTTTCTAATTTTCATATTCTTTTGGAATTTTCTGAATTTTTTCATGATTTTTATATATTTTATCTATTTTTTGTGATTTATTTTATTTAAACATCAGTTTTATTAAATTTTAAATTAATTATTTTTTTGTTTATTAGGTTGGGCCCGGGTCTACCCGACCTGGTCCAACCGGACCCGAGTCGGTCCGACCCGATCCACGCGGGTCAGTGTCGGCCCGACCAGGCCCACATAGAGGTAGTCAGGCCCGACCCGCCTGGCTACCCCCTTCCCCATGTTGAACGTTCAACTGTAATTTTTTTTTTTATCAACATCATTTTTTTACAACCACTAAAACAACAACATCAACAACCCAACACCAACCCCAACACCATTAAAGCTCCAAAAAAATTCTCCACCAAATCGACAACAACATAACTACTCACCTCGATCTTGGGAGGTCGCCGCGGAGGCCATCACGAAGGAGAGACTTTGCGAGAGATATGGCAAAATCGTGGAAGTGTGAGGAGAGCTTGGTGGTGGAGACTTGGTGAGGGAAAAAAATGACGGGGAGGGTGTAAGGAAGAAGATGAAATCGTTGGAGAGAGAGAGGGAGAGAAAAATTATTGGTTTTGTTTGGGGAGGATAGAGAGAAAGTGAGGGATAGGTTAAAGTATGGTGATTTGATTAGTGATGTGATAGGATGTGTGATGTGACAACTAAATCCCGGACTACCTCATACACCCGCGTTACACGCACGCCGCGACGTCGTACACTCTCGTCACTACACGCGAACATTACGACTAATAAAAATATTAATTGTTGGGATGCGAATTAATTAATAATACGAAAATCTAACACACACGCATCACACAAAATAACTATTTATACTTCGATTGGCATGCCCTGGACTTATCGACGATGTCCATGTGGGTCCGAGCTACGGGTCCTAATCTCGGTGTCGACTCCCGAGGGTTGACTAAGTGTGCCACATCACGACAGGTTCAGGTCACCAACCTGAGATGCCACGTGACACGGGTTAAATTTTTAGGTCATTACAAGATCGATCCATCTTTATTGCAGTGCATCTTCATCGACGAGTTACGTGGATTTGTACGGCGTTGGATTGATCTCGTATTTAGTTTATTTTATAGTTAGTTTTTCTCCCTAATTGGAAGTCTTTGATTTGTATTTTCCTTGTTGGGAAGTTGTAGGTTTTCTTCTCCTTGTTGAAGATTTTTGTTATTCGTTTTGTGGTTCTAGCAGTTTTGTATATTGCATGAGTTTCAACATTGTAGAGAGTAGTATTGTCAAACTGTTTCAATTTCACATTTATAGTCAAATTAATAACAATTTGTTTGAACAAATAGGATTAGCAAATCAATGTACTTGATTTTATGTCTGGTCCTGGTTCTGTATTGAGCTATGAATGATTAACAAAATTTCTTTTCAAAAAAAAAAGTGGCACATCATCAAAATTTGGAATTTAAAAGTGGTTTAGAATATCAATTAAACAATCTCAAAAGGTTAGGATATAATAACACAAGTTGTGAAATGTTAGGATATTTTAATCAATTTGATCCATGTTAAAAGGACAACTTTTTATTTTTCCCCATTTTGGGCCCTTTCCTTTCACTCTTACTTGCAAATAAAGTGAACAAGCAAAATGGATATGAGAGAATTAAAGAAGTGTAAAAAAAAGCTCGGCCCTCTCTTATTTTTCTTCTTCAACAAGAAAACTAGATTTAGGGTTTGATAGGGGGGTTTCCAGTGACGCCAGAACACTCCGGCGGTCTCAAGTTAGCCGATAGCCCCCCTCATTTTTGTGTTTTCTGGCATTTCTTTTTCTTTTACTTCCTCCTCTTCCTTTCTCATTTTTTTTTCTTCTTGGCTCACCAAGTAGAGGGTCTTGAGTGGAAGACATTGACCTGCACAACACGAAGAAGATAGCTTTTTGGGAGAAGAGTGGTTTAATTAGCAATGCCCATCTGACTAGTCGATACTCCAATAAGGGACTTCGCATCAACAACGTACATCAACACTGTTGGAGGCGGCGCACATGCTGCCGTTCATCACGATGAGATCGCATCTAGTTTTGTTCTCTTCCTCTCGACTCTGTTTTGCCTTCTCTTCTATATCTTTTTTGGTTGGATTTGAAGGGATTGCTTTGAAGAGATCTAATGAGACAAATCTTGATCGATGAAGAGAGATTTGGAAAACTTAATTCGCCCCATCAATCACGATGGACGCTTTTTTGGGTTCCTCTTGTCGTTTTTTGGGGTTGTTATCTCTTTTATGATTTAATCTCATTCTGTAAGCAATTTGTGAGGATTTACGAGTATGTGTCTTGTTGGAATTATAATATACAATTAGTTGAATGGAATTTAAATACACGTTAAGTAGCTTATACATATAAAAGAGGTGTGATGTTATGTATTTGGACCAATGTAGCGTTCATTATAAATCGACACTCGATACTATACACGTAGGGGTGGGCAAACCGCGGTTTGGTGGTGAAAACCACCAAACCGCAACCAAACCGAGTCTACGGTTCGGTGATTTTCCAAACCGCGACCAAACATGAAAATTGAAAACCGAACCAAACCGAACCGCGGTTTGGTCGGTTTGGTTTCGCGGTTTTCATCTATTCGATAGCAAAAAAAAAAAACAAGCATTAAAAAAAAGCAAGAAAAAAAAAAGAACCACAGAATCGAGCTAGGGTTTCTACACAACCACTCATCAACCATTCGATCCGAACAAAACACAACCCGCAACCCAGAATCGCACGGATTGAACATCCTCGAGAACCGAACCAAATCGAACAAAACCATAACCGAAAGAATCGGCGAGAGAGCGAGATCGAGAGGGGAAGCACACCTTTAGAGACGTGGGGGTGAGTGTCGACGGAGAGGCGGGGATTGGGTCGGCATTGGTGAGGTCGGCCATGGCGGCGGTGACGATTGCGGAAGCTCGAAAAGTTTTCTCACTTGCGGTTTTCGACGAAAAATCGTGGCGGGAAAACCCTTTCGTACCACCAAACCCCCTGGATCCGAGAGAGTGAGCGGCGGGAGGCGGGAGGATGAGAGGTGACGAGAAAGTGAGTGGCGAGAGGCGGGAGGGAGGACGAGAGATCCGAGAGAGAGAGGTGACGAGAGACGGAGAGAGTGAGCGGCGGGAGGGAGGAGAGAGGAGAGGGAGGAGAGATTTTTTGAGAGACGGAGAGAGTGAGCGGGTTGGAGGGAGAACGGGGAGTGAGAGAAGTGAGAGATTTTTTCTTTTTTTTTTGGTTTTGTTTGAGCCCTTTAGGGTTTTTGGTGGTTATTACCAAAATACCTCGGTTTGGTTAAACCGCGGTTTTTCCAAAATGAAAACCGCGACAAATCAGCGGAATCGCGGTTTGGTGGTTTTCCAAACCGCGACCAAACCATGCGAGCTTTAAAAACCAAACCAAACCGCGCGGTTTGGTCGGTTTAAGGCGGTTTGGGCGGTTTTTCAAAAACCGTGCCCACCCCTATATACACGTATGTATAATTTGTTGGAAATATATATATATATATATATATATATATATATATATATATATATCTACTACTATATTAAAAGTGTGAATGTTGACCGTGAGGAAGTACCGATTTTACCCTTGCCGTAGGTGCATTTTTACTCCAATTAAACCTAGTTGCATTTAACTCCTAATCTAAATCAACTCTAGCTTTTTATCTGAGTTTTAACACAATGGGAACTCTTCATCTTCCACAACTCCATCAACAAATCCAAAAATCTTTGACCTAATATGTAGCTTCTCATCCAAATCTTAAATTTGGTGTTCTATGTCTCTAGTTAAGTAGTAATTTTGCATATCAGAGTACAAAGGGGTGCCTAATGGAATACTCAATAAGATTAAAAACTTGATTGAGCACGCGATGGAGAGGGTGCGGCCGTGATAAGGCGATAGAGAGGGTGTGGCAGTGATCGCCAGTCATGTTAAACACGAGCAAGTAGAGAACTATTATAACAGCCAATGTGTTGAAGATGTTGAAGTAGTGACTCTAGGTTACATCCTGGGCACAGGCGGCGGCGGCGGTTTCGGGGACTTCGCGGAGGAAGACGACGACGGCGATGACTACGGCGGGGACGATAGCGAGCATGAGGAGGAAGCTCGATGGGCTGTTGGAGAAGAGAGCGGAGCAGAGGTCTGTGAAGATGGTGGTGGTGAGACCTACATAGCCTTTGAGGATCCCTGAAACAGGTCCCCTGTTTTTTTCGAAGTTTCGCATACATGTCACCAACACTGATGTGTTAATCCATGTAATGTTTTTGCCCCCATACACAGAAATATGCACATCTGAATCACAAACAAACATTGCACATCAACTGTTTGATGAAATGCCTCAATGAGTATACAAGTAGCATGTTCAAATTATTACTTTGATTTCCTGTTGAAAGTTTTGGTCTCTTGTTGAATTAGAAACAAAAATTATTACATCACAATTACTTTTTGTTACTCACCATCTTAGATTATGCAATTGCGTGCGGTACATAGAATAATATAGACTTATTATCTAACTATTTTGAGTAAGTAATGATACTAACTAATGTAGGATATGAATGTCAACCTTATGGGTGAAAGTGAAAACTATTGGAAACCTCCATATGATATTACAATATATAGTAGGTTTGAAATGATTTATTATATGGAAAATGTCACATGTACACCTCAAGGTCTTCTTTTATTCCCATTAGAGTTGAGTTGATGGCGTGGCATTACAATGATGACACGACAAGTAGGAAGGTTGAGAGGAAACCATGTGGTACTCCGAAGTCTTTCCTTAATATATATAGATTAGAGTTGAGTTGATGACGTGACATTACAATAATGACATGGCGAGTAGGAAGGTTGAGAGGAAGCCATGTGGCACTCCGATATCTTCCCTTAATATATATATAGATTTGCTCATTCTTTTATTGGTGTTTTTATTGCTGAATTATTGTGAAATTGATTGATTACATAATGGATTTCTCAAAAAATGAGAGTGTTCAATACATTGATGAGTTTGCTTAGTGTTTCCTTGGATAAGGAGCATCAATAATATATGTCGACTTAAAAAATAAAATAAAAAAAGTTGCAGAGTGTGTTTGTGTGTTATTGCAAGATTCCGTGTAAAACTGGAAGTGAAGCAAAAGGGGACTCATGTATTTAAGTGAAAAATGTCTTATGAGGATGTTGGTGACCAAGCCCTCTTTGCTAGCATTACACTATAAGATTTTGCACTCATTTTACTACACTCAGGTAATACCTAACATTGTTTTATCTTTGCGGGACAAATGAATACTCACATTTCTTTACCTCTGTATAACAAAATAAAACACGTAAAAAAATACTACTGCTATGCTATATCGAGTAAGTTATTTAAAATTAAATAAAAGTTAATGTAATTAAGTGATCTTTGTTCTTTTTTTTTTGGTTTCCCACGTAGTGTCCGACGCCAACTGCACCGACTAATCCACATTTGGGCATGATCGAGTCTCATATGGGGCGGCCATCTCAACCCCTTTTTTCCATTCACAAGACTCGAGCTCTAGACCTTATTTAAGGGGATCAAGTCTCTTACCACTTGGGTCAACCGGTTGTTGTTATCTTTCTTTGTTCATTTTAGAGTGGTGTTTAGCTTTTTGTTAAGTTGAAGACAAACAACAAGAATATAGACCAAATGCATTGAAAGCAATGAAGCTCTCTTTTTGCTTCATATAAATTATCTAAACAGACAAACATTTTGTCTACAAAGGACCAATTGTTTTCCTTCTTTGTTTTACGTTTTAATTGTTTTGTTATAATTAAGCTGAAAACATTATTATGTAACAAGTTGATTTTAAACGTGCTAAGATATGCTTGAATGCTATGCAGAATGCAATATTTTTGGCAATAAGTTGCATGATCAATTTAGTATAAAAGCAATTTGCCTCTCAACTTTGTTGCAACTCGTTTCAATAAACTAATTGTGTTATCATGTCTGAACAATTACTAAAGGAAAACAATTTGTAAATATTACATTTATGAAGTATATTTATTTTAATCTTATATTATAATGTTTGTTCATCCTTGTAAATGTTATTTTAACTTCATATTTTATGGATTGCTATTTATTTTTTCGAATGGATGTACTAGATGTACCATGTCTTTCACTTGATATTAGTTGAACTATAAAAGTTTTTCAAGAAATCGATTGCTAATTTTCATGTTTTATAGATAATTGATTGATTTATTTTTATTTATTTTAACATATATTTAGCTTAATCTTAATAAAAAAAGTTCTCCAAACATGTGCAGAGCACGTTATGATAACTAGTATATATATATATATATTTGGAACAATGTGGTGTTTGAGAAACGTTACATTGCATGGACCGTTTGGTGTATATACATTGCATCAAGAGTTTGGTGTGCTAAGTATATAGCTAATTTCCATTGTTTATGTTGAAGCAACTTGACTTTTGATGAATATACATGTGCATGCATGCTAGTGATTACATTCTTTTGGAGATAATCATGAGGCATATAGACACGTGTTGTACACAACCTTAATGTTGGTCATCATATCCAAATTGAATGGACTTTATTAAAACAAAATCAAAAGGTGCGAGTTTAAACTCGTAGCATGCATGCATGGGTGTTTTATTTTGTGTTAAATACAAAGACAACTCAAAACAAAAGTCACATGCACGTACAACACGTAGTCCCGGTTAACGTGATGTTTCATTTGTGAATAGCCATGAAATGCGCTTATAAATATATGAATACACGACATCCAAATCACTTCCTTTTGATTCCATTTTTATTATAAAAGAAAAGTCTTGTTTTTCCTCTATTTTCTCAAAGCATTTTTTTTAGTGTGAGTGAGTATTACAGTTTGATCCACTTATTCCTATGGTCTAAAGTGCTAGCAACCGCGAGCAAGATTGCGAGACATTATTATCTTAAAGAGATAGAGTACTAAACTCTAACCTCAATCTACAATTTCTTCAATTCATCAAGCTCGGAATATTTTCTGCGTCAATTCAACCATGACTACTACAAACAACGTGGTGGAGGTTCACGCGCGATCCCAACATGTCTTTGTTGTGTTAATGCATGTAGGTTATCTCTTGTAAGGTTGTTTATTTTTCCCTTTTTCAGGGCCATTTCCCCCAATGAAACCGATGTTCTTCCCCATCCACTATCCCTTAGTGGACTTTAATGATGGTTTGGGATGAAGCTTCATGTGCCTCTATTGTTCTCATGCATGGAGACCGATCTTCATTGTTGTATTGAAATTGTAATGATTCTCACAAATTATCAATGAATCTTATTGTGGCTTGACACAAAAAAAAAAAAAAAAAAAGAAAAAGAAAAAAAGAAAACAAGCAAAATGAGGAAAATTAAGTGTGTCTGTGCTACTACTTATTGTTTCTATATTTGGTTATGATGTTGACATTAGATATGGCCTTTCCAACTCAAAATTTTGAAGCATAATGTAAATGAAGTTGTGGATGCCATGAGAAAATTCTCAAAATCTCTAATAACTGTGATTGGCTCCTTCAACTGCGCGAGCAATAAAATTGTTGATTGAGTGATCATATTAAAAGAGTTCCACATTATTTAATTTTTGAATTTTTCTTTGTTTGGTTCTTGAACTTTTATTTGTTCCCATTTGATGCATGAACTTTGTGGTCTTGCTGACATGGTTAACAAAAAAGCCACGACAGCCGTGTGGAAGGTGAAGTGGTTTTTAAATTTGTAAATTGAACTGACCATATTTAATGATAATGTAATTAAAGTTTTGAGTGCTCATATAGAATTCTCAAAGCGGAGATGCTCAAGGACTAGCCATTCACGGTGAAAGTAAGGTTTAAATTTTGTAAATTACTAGTCGGTTTTCTTAAGCTATTCTCAAGTGAGAAGTTATTAAATTCTTAAAAAAAATTTAATAAACTACTAATTTACAATAATATATTGTAATATTTTTTACAATTAAAATTATAATTCACGATAATAAACTCAAAATATACAATAGAGGATAAAAAATATTTAGTTATAAACCACGCACTTATCGAACATCTTGAACAATCCTTATAACAACAAACATAGAGATTTAAAGTTGTTAATCGCACTGCAAGATCTCTGATACGTCTTAGAGTGTCATGCAGCTCAACAATCACCACAACATTGCATTCGAGTGTGAAGAACTCTATGAGAGGTACTTGGATGTTGCTAAAACTTGCAGTAATTGTGAACTTAATTATGATCTATATATATATACAACAACAACAACATAGCCTCAGTCTCAAATTAATTGGGGTCGGCTACATGGATCAAACTTTTCTATTGTGCTCGATTAAGTGCAATTGATGGTGAGCTTTTCAAACCATTCAAATCCCTCATAATTAATGCATCCCATGTTAACTTTGGTATGCCCCTACCTCGTCTAATTTCTACAGTTTCTATTGAGTCAAGTTTTCTAGTTGGGGCATTTGTAGGTCGTCTTTGCAGTGACCAAACTACACGCAACCGCCCTTTCCCTAATCTTTGTATCAATTGGTGCTACTCCTACTTGTCTTTGAATTTATATATTTCTTATTCTATCTTTACGAGTTTTATCACACATCCACCTAAGCATCCTCATTTCTGCTACGTTTATTTTATGTAATTGTTGTTACTTTACCGCCCGACATTCACTTCCATAGAGCATAGCTGACATAATTGCGGTCCTATAAAATTTTCCTTTTAACTTAGTAAGAACATTTCGATCACAAATCACCCATGTTGCACTCCGCCATATCTTCCATCTAGCTTGACTTTTATGTGTGACATCATTCTCAATGTTACCATCATTTTGTATGATTGATCCTAGGTATCTAAAGTGGTTTACCTTAAGAACTTCTACTTCCCCGAATTTTACCACTCCGTCATCTCGATGTCTAGTGTTTCTAAACTCACAGAGCAGGTATTCGGTTTTCGTCCTACTCAACTTAAAGCCTTTAGATTCTAATGTATTCCTCCAGAGTTCTAATTTCCTATTCGCTCCATCTTTAGTTTCATCCACTAAGACAATATCATCTGCAAATAGCATGCACCATGGTATATCATCTTGAATATGTCTAGTTAGTTCATCTATAACTAAAGTAAATAAATATGAGATTAACGCCAATCCTCGATGTAGTCCTATCGTAATGGGAAATTCTTTTGTAGCTCCTCCAAATGTCTTTATACTCGTTACTACTCCATCATACATATCCTTAATAGTGTTTATGTATCTAGCATGCACTCTTTTTCTTTCTAGAACCCACCAAAGAACATTTCTAGGGAACCTATCATATGCTTTTTCTAAATCTACGAATACCATATGAAGATCTTTTTTCTTTTCTCTATATTTTTCTAACAATCGTCTTACATGATCTATATATATATATAAAGAGAAGATTAATTATTTGTATAAATGATGTTGCAGTAAACAAAGGGATGGTGTACGATTTGAAACGTAGATTAAATACATTGAAACAACCCTTCGTTAATCAAGAAAAGAATTTAAATGCACTTAATTGTTATTTCGATCAAATACAAACTATAAATAAATTCAATAAATGGGGGAATTAATATATTCTTTGAAATAATCAATAACACATAAATAAATACTTTAAAATATAAAAAATTAGAAAATTAAAAAATTAGATTGGTGAAAGGAGAATGCATGTCAACTTTCTCTAGGCTTTTATATATATATATATATATATATATATATATATATATATATATATATATATATATATATATATATATATATATATATATATATATATATATATAGATATATATATGATAAATGTTAGATGTTTAGTTAATTTTTAATTATAATTTATTATGAATCTTAATAGAATAATTTAGAAATTAAAATGCATTTTAAATCCTTGAAATTTTGCAAGATGGTAATATTTCGCTAAACTCACATAACATTTTGGGTATGTTAAAACCATTTACATCCAATGCATAAGGTATGTATCTAATGAGTGATTGAGCTTTATATTATGGAACCTGCTGCCTAATCGACTTTAAATTATCGATCCACTCGGATTCCGTGCATTACCCCTTAAGATATGTGCAACACTTGTTGCGAGGTGCATCACATGACACCTGATTAAGTTGGTGCCCAAAGTCGACTCAGTTGGTACTCAAAGTGAGTTACCGAAACATTTTTCTTATATAGTATGAATTTAGAAGATTAACAGGGGTGTCTTCAATTGAGATTTTAATAGACTTTTGGTTACTTTTATAAGTGAATGACTTTTATGAAGTTTTAGATTTTGGTAGTCTTTTAAAGACTTTGATAAACTTTTATGTAGATTTCATTATGATGATTTTTATCAACGTTTAAAATTTTTAGTGACTTTTGTGAACTTCTTAAACATGATTTTGATGATACTAATATATTATTGTGATTTTTAAAATGAAACAAATATTTTACACTTTATTATAAAAAAGTAAATAATTATGTTTTTTTCTTAAGAACTATTACAAATTTTTTAAAAAGTATTTTTGTATTTTAGTAAAAATATATATATAGTCATATTAGTGAATTACTCTCAAGGTAGTAGCATAACAAATAAGTAAATAAATATCAACATAATAAATAGGTAAATAAATCATCTTTAGTGGTAGAAAAGAATCAAGTAAGATCATTGGAAATATTTTTTTTGAGAAAAGATCATTAGAAATATTAGTGTAAAAATTTTGCACTTTATATTTTTGTTTGACTTAAGCAAAAATTTCCTTAATAATGATAGTTTAAATTCTAAAAAATGCACTTCTTGCATTTAAAAAAAATATACAATTATTTTCTTCAAAATTAATAATACTATACTTTTTGAGATTATAATAATACATTAAATAAACGAAACTTCTTTGTCAAAAAAAAAAAACTATCAAAAATGTATAGTGATGCGAGAATGAGATTTTGTTAATAATGACATCAATCCATTTTCAGCAATGAAATCCAAGAGTTGTGGAGTGATTGGAGAAGTTGATAAAAACAATTGATAAGAAAAAGACTTCTTGTGAACAATGAAGTCCTTATTGAAAAATGTAACCAACAAAAATTAGAAGTCTCTAAAAGTTTCTGGGTTGAGGTGAGGAGAAGTTGAAGACTTCTTTATGTGTATTTTTATACAAAAAGTCTACAAAAGTCAAGATTTGTAACCAATCTACAAAAGTCACCAAAAAATTAAATACACCTTACTTTTATGAACTCTCTAAAAGTTTAAATTGAATACCCCAAAACTTTTGTAGACTTTTTAAAAGTCTATAAAAGTTCACATTGATTGAATACACCTTACTTTTATAAATTCTCTAAAAGTTTTAAATGAATACACCTAAACTTTTTTAGTCATTAAAAGTAACCAAAAGTTTATTAAAATATCAATTGAATACACCCCTAAATCTCATGAAACCCAAAAATGTGTTTTCTTCACGAAATATGCAGGAAAAGAAAAAGTTGCGTCTGCCGGGAGTCGAACCCGGGTCTATTGCTTGGAAGGCAATTATCCTAACCGTTGGACTACAAACGCTGTTGTTGCAAGAAGATGCCATGTTTAATCAATTAAGCAAGTAAGTTGTATATTAACATTATAACTTCAAACACACAACTTGATTAATATATATCTAGCTCCAATATCTTGTCTACCAATTAAGGTGACCAAATTGAATGGTCGAGACTCAAAGCCCTCGCGGAAAGACATCTGAAGTTTCGAGAGCTTGGTTATGGATAGAGAAGACATTTACCTTACCTCCTTACAGGCTTTGCATATAAAGTCAGTTTAAACTAGTTTAGGCGTTATCGAAGGGAGATCATCAAAAAGCAAAAAGAAAAAAAAAAAAAAAAAAGGAATCTTGTTCCCTCACCTTTGCACTGAACTCCAGTGCTCAAAATTAATTCATGCATGTCAGAAGGAGTTTTGAAAAATATTAACATCATGCATGCATGCATGCATGAACCTCTCTCTTCTCCTTGCACATGCAATACAACATGAAAAGTAGAAGTAATTAAAATTTTCACCCTTCAAGTAACTGAAAAGCCAGAGATATATATGGAAACAAGAAGAATATCACTTGCCCTGCACACGGAAAAATCAACAGGAATATAACTCTGGATATTCCTCCTGTCAGGACCATCAAACTTTGAACTACTCCATCATAGCAAATCCACAGCATCTCTCTAGATTTCTCTCTCTCATGATCACAAAATAAAACTGCCATTTCATATTATTAATTACAACCATGCATGCATATATGAAGACTTAAGTAATTTCTCAAAAACATATGAAGACCAAGTATACTTGACATATATATGGCAGGGTCATTGGGTCAATAGAAGTGATGAAGAAATGTTGAAAGAGAAAGATGAGGTGAAAAAGAGAGAATCTCATCTGCACAAATTAAGCTTTTGAGGAAGAAAGGCAATGAGCCAAAAAGCTAATCCTAGCTAGAGAGGATATCCAAGGCATAAAACCTCTTGGATATGCCATGTCTCTATGGGCTTATTCCCAAGGGTAACTTTAGAATTACAGCGTTACCTAACTGACGTTACACATTTGAAGTCACATACACGCTTATTTGGAAACCGTGCAAGACACATCAAAATATGTGCGCACACATCTTGAAAACATTACACGGCTTTCAAAGAGTTGTGCAACTCAATGTGTGACCTTTAAGTGTGTGGGAATATCATTTCCCTTATATTCCCACCAAGGGAGTGCTACGCGTACATCAGCAAGCGTGCGATGTACCTCGGGATGTGTATTACGCGCATCTCGAGGAACATTGCACGAACATCAAAACGCGATGTGTGTTCCGATGTGCGTTTGGATGTACGCGTAGAATTTTCCTTCCCACCATCAAAAACCACAGGCCACTATTTATAAGTGAGGAGTGAGATGTGGTGTCTTGCAAAGCCAAAAACCAATGAGCTAGCTAGCTACATTGAGGTAGCAACTTAGCTAGCTAACGTACTTGCTTGATTATGCAGCGATACGAGAGTGAGATCGACGACGACGACGGCGGCGGCGACAAGGACTAGTACAATCGATGATGGGTAAGCAAGCCAGTCTTAGGCCGGCTCTCCTTTGGCATGTCTTATGAGTGTTAGGCTTCTAATTAATTGATTGCTTGCCTTGACATGCCAAAGGAGAGTTGCCCTATGACTGGTTTTGCTTAATGTACATAATGTGGTGGTTTATGAACTCTGATGAAGCACAAGGTATGATTGTGGTACCACTCAATTCAATTACTTAGCCCTAAGTGGACAAGATGCTAGCTAGCTAGCTAGTGAGAATAGTCGTTTTAATTAGCCTTTTAAGGTTAATATATACTATATAGTACTTATATGTCAAGATAGTGTGGAAGATAATTAATTTAATTAGATTGCCATCAATGATGGTGATGGTAAACTAATTTTTTACTGGCCAGTTTGATATATATGGGGTCACTTGTGTACGCGGCTGAGGTTGGAGTTCAAGCCTTAATAAGGGCAACAAGTTGTGATTTATTTCTTATAATTAGCTAGCTAGTGAGAATAGTCGTTTTAATTAGCCTTTAATTTTAAGTGACATAACTGCTTTTAGTAAACTAATTTTTTTTAGCTAGATTAGGTATTAATTGCCCTCACTAAAAGCACATTTGTCACTCCGTCAGTGAGAAGACCTAATTAATTTCTCCACACTCACTGTTTCATTAATGATGCCTTGAATAAAACACCCTCAGAATGCCAGATCTAGCAGATGCTACTGTTTCATTGGAAGTCTATATTGCATTCGAATGTGTTTTAATATGATTTAAAGCAATGTAACTTGAATTTTTGTGATTCAAAGCAATGTAACTTGAATTTTTGGGATATAGATATGTTTTTATTTTAATTGTTTTGTTTATTGTTGGTATAATTTTGCGAGGGGCTTGACATTTTTGTAAATTGAATCAACATATAAGACTTCATATAGGCCGACCAATGTACACATGCATTTGTCTAATTATTTTTTAGGGTTAATATAAAAAAAAAAAAACATTTGAACTATTGAGTTTTTTTCCAAATCTAGAACAAACTTTGTATTTTTTCAAATTTATCACAAAGTTCATAACTTTTTTCAAATCTATCACGTGCACATCCTAATTTTAGCTTAATTAAGACATTTACTAATCAACTTCAGTGTAATTTGTGCATCCTCAAGTAAAAAAAATGCAAGAAATCGAGAATCTAAGTTGGCACATCCACAAAATTTCATGATGACGATTTTGAAGCCTATATTTTTTCTTCTTCAATCTCATTGTCCTCTCTGGTTTGTGCGTATTAGATTTGTGTTCTTCAATGATAGAGGAAGAAAAATGGAGTGCGAGATCATTGAGTCGCTTAGATTTAAGACTAGTTTTTAAGACTCAACAAATATGTTAAACTTGTTGATTCAGTTAATAATGTTTGGATGTCTTGTGGGATAGTTAGTGTATGCTTTGGGTTTTTTATGTGAATTAAAGGTGAGAAATATTGTGATTAAGAGAAGAAGATGGCTGCAATTTTTCTTTTTTCAGTTGAGAACACTCTAATTGTGCTGAGTTAGATTGATTATGTCTTTTAATTAAGCTCAAATTAGGATGTCTGATAGACTTGAAAAAAATTATAAAATTTGTGATAGATATGAAAAAGTACAAAGTTTGTTTTAGATTTGCAAAAAATTCAATAGTTCTTGTTTATTTATTTTTATTTTTTTACTATTAAGTACCCTATTTTATATATTAATTTCATTGAATGATACAATTGTAACACTATCAAGAATGATTGGATCAGTCTATTTTCTTACATTAATATTTATGATTTTTAGTTATTATTGATTTTTGGTATTACATTTAAAGTAAAATAAAAACAACAACAACAACAACAACAACAACAACAACAATAATAATAATAATAATAATAATAATAATAATAATAAATAAATAAGAACCAAATAAAAGAATATGATTAAACGAAATAATACTACAAGAAAAACAATCATTTAAGACGCTAAATATATGTTATTAAGTAAAACATAAAATGTTGCATTATTAAAAAATATTAATTAGTTTTGAAAAATAACAGGTAATGATTTATTATTTACTTATAAATTAATTAAGAATTCGATAGTGTTTATGATAACATTATATGTTATTTTTTTGTAATTATTAAAGACTTTATAGATAATATATTAATTAAGTATAAATATATTTTAACAGCATAATGTTTAATTAACAATTTGTCAAATATAATTTGTTATACGTGTGCTACATAAAAGGGAACACCATATTAGATTTGAAGAGTTCTTCAAGATTACTATCCGCGAAAGGGAGTGTAAAAAGATACTTCACATAAATGCATGGATGGAGAGTTTGTGATGTAGTGCTAACATGTTGTATGTGACGACCCTCCCCCGACATAGGGTCGGGTCGCCCGGTCCAGACCGCCTCCCAAGCCTAACAACCGAATCGGGCTTAAGCAAGTGGTCTTGCTCGCCTAAAAAACTTGCAGAATAATCATAAAGACAATATGAAAATAAAATGTGGAATGAAATATAGAGCAAATCCATATGTCTACCAAAGAACTGTAAATAGGTTTTCATTTTGTACAGCTATATAGGGTTATCCAAAGGCTCCCGAATAACTTAACTACAAGGGAAATATTGTTCAAACTACCCAAATGACCTACTTTAAAATATAACCCAAGTTTAATAGTTTCAAAAATGAATATATAGATAATAAAATACTAGGCTCACATTAAGAGAGAAGGCTTCAAGTTATCGCTTCTACCTTTCTTGGAATCTAGCGTCGACGTGGATACCTAAGATTTAAGTGAGGAGTTTCGCTCATGCATTAAATGTGGCTTGAATATTAGATAAATAGAAATTTCATATTCTTATCGAAAGACTTGGGATTGGGTTGCATTTAGTTAATGATATGAATATGCTTATCTATGGAATACATGTGATGTGAACAATTTCATTATTCGATCTAAAAGCAGTGATGGAGTTATATGCTCATCAAAAGAGAGTGGTCCGCGCTACGAGTAGCGGTAGTGTGTGGCAGTGTGCCTGCCAATAGAGAGTAGTATGCGCCATAAATTGCAATGGTGTGGCTATGATCCCACCAAAAAGAGAGTAGTCTTCACCGCGAAGTATCAAGTTCACAAGTGGTTGTCACAATCGGTGATGGCTTGGAAACACTTACTGTTGGTTTGATGGAACTAGTTGGAGATCACAACGGCCATTGTGACCACCAATGGTTCACATCACCTCGAGGGCGAGTGTTTCGGTCACCGGATTCATACCATTAGCTAGAATGCATTGAATGAAACAATGACTTATATTTATTACTATTTCTTATGGTAAATCTCTTGTTAGACCTCGTTGCATGAATAAATGAAATTTATTTACGAATCGCGAATTCTCTTTCATGATGTGGTTTCAAAAGGATGCTCACTTACTTGCATATTGAATTATGAATCTACCTTTAAATCATACTGGACTTGGAACTCGTTTACACCCTTTTTACGAACAAGATTCATGCCTTCATTGTTATTCATTAAATGCTTTACAATTCGGTTTACTACTTCATGTGTAGAGTTGTTTTTACTTCATAAGTAATACTTGCATGTTTAGTGTTTGAGCAAGTCTTCTCTCTTATTGAGTTCCGTTAGTTCTTTTAGATCACCCCACTTACATCTCAAGTATCCATATTGGCGCTAGATTGAGAAAAAGGAGAGGCGATAGCTTGAAGCCTTTTCTCTAATCATGAGCCCTTGTATTGTATTATCTATATATTCGTTTTTGAAACTATTAAACTTGGGTTATATTTGGAATATGTCTTTCGGGTAGATTGAACCTCACTCTCCTCTAGTTTGAACTTCTTCTTAGTAAATGAATGACTTTAAGACAATTTATGAATTGAGGACCCACATATAGTTTCATGGTTAGTGTGACGACCCCTTATTCTAAACAGGGCATCGCCAGACCTAATCCCGTAATCAAGCCTTAACCTTAACCGCGTAAGACTTAATTACGTATTAGTCAGCCTTTCATCCCTATTTTCTTCAATATAAATGTGAAGATACTATTATATTTCAGAGTTAATTAAAACTTTTTGTCATTTTAATATTATCTTATCATTTAAAGATTTTGTGGAAGCTATTATTATTCAAAATTTTCATAAGTGTGGGAAAGCAGAAATACAAAGCATCACATGCATATATATGAGTCTCAAAAATGGGGAACTATATACATTCAACCCAATGTACAAACCAAAATGTACAGTAATAATACAACAAAAATCGAGTCATACATGATAAGATAGGAGAATCGCCGAGATGTTCAGAGAAAGTCGTCGATCTTCTCCTTCCCTGGTCTGCTACTGCTCGACGGACCTACACCCACCGTCACAAACTAGACGGTGAGTATAGTGATATTTAAGTAATAATCGAAGAATTATATGCCACATTTCCAAAATAAAAGACCGGTATTTAAAAGCATAAAGTAGTGAAAGAATTGTTGAATCGAGATAATGCAAGTAAATACCACGAGTTAAAAATGTATAGACGACACGAGTTAAGTCGAGATGATCTACATCCCGTTGGCGGTGAGAACCTATCACCTAACCTTTTCCACTACTATATGGAGATGTGCTTAACATATCTCACACAAATAGCGAGCTCGCGCTTTATGCATATACATCATCAATCTCATGTTTGTCGATCACCCCGAGTCTCATACCTCGTGTGCCGCGCAAGTGTAGTGGTGAGTCCCGGAACCCCGGTAGACCTATGTCCCGTAAATCGCGCATCTCTCATGCAATGGACATTATATAATCTCTACTTTAGTTTTTCAAAAAGAAATAGTTCCAATTACAGTAGATTCCAAAACAAATTAGGCTACAAAGCCCACATGAATAGAATACAAATCTAATCAAATCCACGTTATCCCAATAGCATGATTTTCATCAACTATCCACCAAGAATAACATCAAGGTAGAAATTGGAATCAATGAAACATTTCACAAGGCATCATGTCAACAATATTCAAACATGAATAGAAACAAGAACAACATGATGTGAGATTACAAGTAGCAATGTCTACAAATAGACCATAAAATGATAAGAGTCAATGAAATGAAATATAAAATTCTCACAAATTTTTTACTTACAATGCACAACGCTTGTCTAGCCTATCCGACCTCTCGACACTCGAAATGAGTTCCCAAACTCCCGGGATCTCCTCTTACTCCCATTGAGTTGTTTGATATGTGTTAGAGTGTGTTTGGGCCCATTTATAGTGTTTAGACCATTTTTGGACTTGGCTGATTTTTAGTACTGGCTGGAAAATTAGCGCGCTAATTGTGAACAGTAGCGCGCTAATTGCCACATTAGCGCGCTAATTGCCACATTAGCGCGCTACCTCGGCTGTCTAGAGCGCTACTCAATGTTAGCACGTTTCGACATTAGCGCGCTAATTTATAGATCTAGCGCACTATGTGCAGAAGAACCAAGAATTCTGCACTGCGAATTCTGGGGTTTTTGCGACACATAAGCTATGTTATCACCTTAGGGACCCTCATACACACTACATGAGGTCCCTAACATCCATCCCAATGTATAACAACAACCACAACATCAAATTCATGAATTCATCAACTTAAGCTTTGTTAATGGAGTGGAGGAGTTACCTAGCTAGAAGACCTCATTCTTCTTCACCAAAGCTTCACTGAACTACACACTTCTCTCCTCCCTAAGCACTCCAGCAATCTCTCTTCTTTCTCCTTCCTTCCTACCCAACGAATTGAAGATGAAGATAAGAAACCAATTGTTGACTTATATGTTCAATTTGACCATGTTGATATGTTTGAACGTTAGCCATTGATCATTGTGTGCATACGTATCTCGAGGTTTATCTCATGGACCACCTTGTCCCACTTATCCCTCAAGTCACCATGGAGTGACTCAACAAGTGGACACCTTGTCTCTTGATGAGTTAATGCGTGTCTCAATGCATATCCAATGCTTTTTGTTTTATTTTCACTAACTATAGGCACATTAATGTTTATATAAAATGTGACCACATTAGCCACTTATTAAACTAACATAAATTCACATTTAACTCAAATTAATTAAACGTACCCCAAATGTCGCTACCTCGTCCTACTTCGACACGTGACTCGAGGTACGTACCCGCTCATCTCGATACCTATACACCCGTATAAATCGACTTAATAGTCTACACATATACAATATACTAGGCATACATCACAACACAAAATAAAATATACCTCGCCTTTACCTTGGTCAATGGACTTATCACGGTGTGGGTCCCACAAGATGGTCGTTGATCCTGTTTTAGGACTTAAACACGGTTAGAGATTTTGGGCCGTTACAATTCTTCCCAACTAATGAAAATTTCGTCCTTAAAATTAAAATTTGAACTAGGATTTATAACTAAATCGAATATGTACGAAAACCTATCTCGTATATAGTCCTCCCGTTCCTAAGTGAGTTCTGTATCATCATGAAACTGCTACTTGACGTGTACTTTTGGGATAGGCTTGCCTCTCAAGTTCTGTACCAATTGATCCAAAATCTGCACAGTCTGCTCTTCATATGAAATATCCTTACTCAGGTCTATCTGGCTCAAATCTACAATCGGACGATCACCTGCTCCTGATTTAGCTAATCGAAACATGGATATATGAAAGACTGAATGAACTCCTGACATCTGTGGAGGTAGCTCTAGTTCATACGCAACCTTTCCGACCCCTTTCTTAATCCTGAATGGTCCGATGAATCTCGATGCAAGTTTACCTTTCACTTCAAACCTCTGAAGACCCTTCCGATGAGAAACCTTTAAATATACAAAGGCTCCCTCGGTGTATGTGAGATCAACGAGATATATGTCTGCATACTTCTGCTGTCTACCCTGGGCTCCCTTGAGTTTCTGCCCAATCAGATGTACCTTCTCCATGTGATCAACAACAATTTCAGGCCCCACGGTCTCCCGGTCCTCTGGCTCAGCCTAACACGATAGGGAGCGACACGGTCTACCATATAAAGCCTCAAAAGGCGCAATCTCAATACTGGTATGATAATTGTTGTTATAAGCAAACTCACACAACGGTAGGTACTCTTCCCATGATCCGCCGAACTTTAAAACACAAGCCCGCAACGTATCCTCGAGAACCTGAATCAATCTCTAAGTCTGCCCGTTAGTCTAAGGATGAAAAGCCGTACTAAATCAACTGTAGGCGCGTACCATACTGTTCCTGCATACTCCGCCACATCCTGAACGTATACATGGCATCTCTATCTGATGTAATAGTTACCGGTACCCTATGCAGTCTAATGATTCTCGCTCGAACAGTATACTCAACTGATCAAATGTATAATATGCGGTCACTGGTAGAAAATGAGCAGACTTCGTAAGTCTTTCAACAATAACTCAGATGGAATCATGTTTTCGGGTGGTTTTCGGCAATCCTCTCACAAAATCCATAGCAATATCCTCCCACTTCCATCGTGGAATGGGAAGTGGCTGTAGCAATCCTCCAGGTTTGCGATGTTCAGCCTTTACTTGCTGACAAATCCCACAATTCCTGATAAACTTCGACACATCCGCCTTCATCCCAGGCCACCAAAAATGCCTCTTCATGTCATAGTACATTTTGGTCATACCCGGATGAATGGTGAATCAGGAACGGTGTGACTCCTGAAGAATCTCCTCTCGTAGCTCTGGTAATGATGGTATCCACAGTCTGCCCCTGAATCTCAAGCACTGGTCAGACGTATGTGTCCAATCGACACAATCTGCACTCTGCGCCAACTGACTAAACCTTGAGTACAACCTGTCGATCCTCTGACCCTCTTGCTGTGTAGACACGGTCTATACTCTCATCTGAGCGCAAATCTCAATCCGCGTTTCAGTAGGAATCTCTGCATCTCCGACAGGTATCCTACTCGCGCATCCGCAACTACGTTCGCTTTTCTCGTATGATACTCCAAGGAAAAGTCGTAATCCTTCATAAATTTTAACCATCTCATGATGTCTCATATTCGATCCTTCATGTGTGGAGAGATACTTCGAATCTTATGATCAGTAAAGAGTGTAAATTTCTCTCCATACAGATAGTGTCTCCACGTGGCTCGTTGAGAAGGCTCAAAATCGCCACATGTCACACTCAAGATGTAGGCTTATTATATATATAAATTAGAGTTCGAGTTGATGACATGGCGAAAGAGTTGATGATGTGGCCATGAGCATGCATGCCATGTGCAAGATGTTACTTTATTCTCATTATAGTTGGAGTTGATGACGTGGCGAAAGAGTTGATGATGTGGTGATTTAAATAAGGAAGGTAATGGGGCATTGAATAAGGCTACATATTTGGCATGCCACGTGGCTCATCGAGAAGGCTAAAAACTGCCACATGGCACACTCAAGCCGTAGGCTTATTATATATATATATATTAGAGTTCGAGTTGATGACATGGCGAAAGAGTTGATGATGTGGCGATGAGCATGCATGCCACGTGCAAGATGTTACTTTATTCTCATTATAGTTGGAGTTGATGACGTTACGAAAGAGTTGATGATGTGGTGATTTAAATAAGTAAGGTAATGGGGCATTGAATAAGGCTACATATTTGGCATGTCACGTGGCTCGTCGAGAATGTTCGAAACCGCCACGTGGCACACTCAAGCTGTAGGCTTATTATATATATTATAGTTGTAGTTGATGACGTGGCAAAATAGTTGATGATGTGGTGATTTAAATAAGGAAGGTAATGAGGCATTTAATAAGGCTACATATTTGGTATGCCACGTGGCTCATCGAGAAGGCTCGAAACCACACACTCAAGATGTAGGCTTATTATATATTTAGTGGTGATGTGGCAAAGATGTGATGAAGTAGTGGTTTAATTTCTATATTTAGTGATGTTTAATAGGGTTTTAAAAAAGGAAGGTAATGAGGTTTTGAATAATGCTACATATTGGGGACAAACCACATGGCTCGTCGAGAAGGCTCGAAAATGCCACGTGACACTCCCAAGACACAACTTTAATATATATATATATATATATATAGATTTTGCAAATTGGTGTTATTCATTTATGTTTGGCACGTCCTGACATAAAGGCGTGATCTCGTGAATCTCTACCAATACTGATATTGTCCCTAACTTCCTCTAACTCATAAGTGCAAGGTTTTAACAAGAAAGGCCTCGGTACATGCTATTTGCGGAGCTACATCCACACTTATGTCCATACCTTCTTATGAACTTACACTAAATCAATGTGAGATTATATTTAGGTCTACGCATCTCCTACACTCTACTTGGACTGAAATTTCTCCAAAGTGTCTTCTTTAAGTCCCAGTCGTACCGTCAGCTTTGATACCATATTAAATTGATGCCCACGCTCGTGCACTTTTGCGCGAACTCATGGATTTGCTACTATCGACATCGTCCCCAACTTAAGCACCTTCAACTCATAGATGGGTAGGGGTTTACCTTCAACCCATAGTAAATAAACATGAGTTATAATTAATTTATGTGAACCTTCAGTGGTAACTCTAATGAAATTGCATTGATAATGAGAAAGATTACATCCATGTTACAATGTTGACGCTCGGTCTCCACAAGAAATAAGGAGGCGTGATAAGCCTCACTGCATCCACCATCAAGAGACTCTGAGGTCCAATTGAGTGGGAAGAAAGCCGCAAATAACCCGGAGAAAAGCCCTGACAAAAGAGAAGACAACAACATTAACAATAAAACCTAAACAACAATAACCCCACCAACAAGGAGAGAAACCCCAAGAGCGAGGCACATCTGCACGCAGACAGGAACAAAATGGCTCTAAAGAAACGTAGACCAACTAGGCTGGACACAAACCCTAACTTTAATCAAATGCTTACAAAAAGTTGATACCAAATAAAAGAGAGACTATTTAAAAACCCTCTAATTTCTTGTTTTTTATTTTTTTTTACAATGGCAACAACACGAACGTCATCATCGGAACTCCAACATGGTACTATAAGTCCCATTGAGAGATTTGCAATTATACTCTTAATAATACAAACATGCAGCTAACCAACTAATTCACCCAATAATTTGGTACGGTGTTTGTGCGCTTTTTTTTGAGATATCGGTACTAGCGGAGACAAAACTCCACACCTATGAGTTGAAAGGTTGTTAAGTTGGGAACAATATCGGTACTAGCGAAGATCATAGGCTCGCGGAGAATTGCGCGGCGAGCTAGCTTGCGAATATGTGTCGTAGGCATAAAAATTCAATATGGTATCAAAACCCACGATTTGATTAAAACCTGTCGAGAAAAAGTCTCACACCAAATAATAGTCACACATCTCGATTAAATGAGACTTCACAATGAATCAATCCAATGTAGAGTGTTGAGATGTGTGGACCTAAATAATAATCTCACATCGATTAAATGAAACTTCACAATTAAGTATATAAGTGATGACCTCCTTTTAACTGGTACTCAAGCCTTTTGAAATAAAACCTAAGGTGGTTAAATTAATGACAATATTGGTACTGACGGAGATCATAAGCTCACAAAGAGCGTAGTGGGCAGGCCGCTTGTGGATAATGTGCCGCTTGTGGATAATGTGCGCATGAAATGAAAAAACTCAACATTTAAGTTTTTAAAAAGATATTATAGGCTATATATCGCGCACGTTAATTTATTATTTTCAAATATCTTATTTCACAAGAAACATTAATAAGTTGGCAAAGAATCTCTAGTGAGATCCACGGGCCATTTCAAAAGACAAAGTTTAGGGGACTCCTTTTGAAGTCAAAATCAGAAAAAAAAAAATAATAAAAAAAAAAACAGTAATTTAATTGATGTGATTTTTTTGTTTGGCCAAAGTGATTTGTATTGAGGTGTTCATAGTCGAACCGGACAAGCATCTATTACAAATAGATTTTATAACAATGAAGCACGGAACAAATTCCGAAAACGCGCACAATATAGTGCAACCTCAACTCTAGCCTTAAGGCAGGGACAACCACCCCAACGATGGGAAAAACAACCCCAGGGACAACCATTGCACGTAGGGGTGGCAAAAAAACGGGTATGGACGGGTACGGGACCGGACACCCCTTTTAATAACGACTAAAAATAGTGTCCGGACCCGTACCCGTTTTTGAAACGGACACTTTTTTTTTTGTCCGGACCCGTATGTTTTTAAAATATACAAGTCCCGTTTTTTGTCCGGACCCGTTTTTTAATAAAATAAAATAATTTTTTTCACTTAATTATTAACAAAAATACATATTTTTTATGTTTTCATGTCCAAATCCGGGTACCCGTTTTTAAAAAATTATGTCCGGACCCGGTCTCGTATTTTAAAACGGACAAGAAAACATGTCCAGTCACATATTAATTTTCAAAAAATTATGTCCGGACCCGTTTAAAACGGGTCCCGACAAATACAGACAAACGGGTCCGGGCACATTTTTCTGCCCCTAATTGCACGTAGGCGAGAATTAGTTTTAACTAAATCAAAAACACTAGACCGTAATCCACACAAAGAAAGAAACATAAAAAGATTAATTAGATCTTAGCCACTTCAACTACGAACGCCACCATCTAGCACTGCCTCCGGTTGCACACTTCGCATGAAACGTAGACCCAAATCCGTCGGCTTCCTTCATGTAGATCACCTCTAGGCTAAAAAACCAAACCAACACGCACAGTAGCTAGCCATGGCTATTGGCCTAAATCTAGTGCTGGCAGGAGGGAGAAAAGAAAAAGAAGAAAAGAGAAAGGGAAAAGGAAGAGGAAACAGAAGGCTCAGGGCATTACACCCCGTAGACTCAATTAGGCTCAGGGCAGACCCAGCCCGGAGGTAAAGGGGAACCAACTTAGAGAGAAAAATTTACTATAGCAATAATAATTTTAGTCACACGTTGTTTTTTTTATCAGGTGCTCATCTGTCTTTTTTTTAAACGAAAAGATATGTTCATTCATATAAATTGCTTACTATTACATCTGATTTAACAATAAAATTACATCAATAACAATCTTTTCCCACACTTTGGGATCAAAGTGACATTGCAAAAGTTTGCAAACTTACGTGCAACTTAATTATACGATTGTTGTCAAATGTGTCAAATTGACCATTTTATATGCTCTAATTATTTTTGTTTCTACCACAATAGTCTAAAAAAATGGCTTATTCATCTTATAACTAAATTCATAGATTAATAACTGAACGGGGGTTGTTAGGTCCCCGACAGTTCCAGCTTATGTCATTTGCGGCTTTCGACTTCTATGCTCCACCAGTCATGTCGATCCATTTATTGTAAGAAGAACTCCTAAACTTCACAATGAGAAGAAGAAAAAACTCAAACATCCCTACAAAAAGAGGAAACTCAAAGCCTCCTGACAAGGAGAGGATGACTCAAAGCCTCCCGACGAGGAGAGGAAAACTCACTTACATTTTTCTGCAACCCACAAAAAACATGAGTAATAGCAAAAGAAGAAAAGAAAAAGATGAGAGAGGGTGGGAGGGGCTACTGGCATAGATCGCACCTGCCGTAGCCCGGCAGCCCCAGATCCGAAAAACCCTAGATTTCACATCTTCTCCAAATCGCAGACAATAAATCCTTCCCTGTCTATGTTTAATCTCTACACAAAAGTTATTGGTTCATATGGCAGTAGGTCAAACCATTACAAAGGTTAAAATGATATTTTTCATAGCATTATAGAAAAACTAACAAATTAGATATTGTAAAGTATCTTGTCTCACTGCTAATATCAATTTGTACCCTTCTAGAAGTGCATTAACCTTTTGGAAAATGATTTTTCAACATTTTTTTCGTACGTACATTTGCTAGTTGCTACGCAATGGTTTAAATTTTTTTGAGATTCGTGCAGCACACATCCCAATTAAATTTACACCTTTCGTACATATACGCGTTTGGTACTACTAATCTTTTACCTAGGCCGACTTCATGCTCGAATAATAAGAATTTTGATTTGAAAAATACTAGGATGACAACAACAATATCATACCACAAAACACATTGGCTCACAAGAGCCTTCCATGCGACCTCGACCCGCGTGTTATGAATCGAAATTTATATATGACTGCATCTAGAGGTGCGCATGGATAGCTCTTTTAAGCTAATATATCTTGTAGTACTTCTCTTCCGATTTAATCTTGACAAAAAAAAGGGCTCAAAGGTGCAGTCTTCTCCTATCTGAACACAGGACTTTTAGGAGCCAATGCTTACCCTAAAAGATGCTTAGAATTTTGGCCCTCTACTCTCTCGGTCCATATACGCCCACCAATTTTCCAAATATTGATGAAACAATACATTATCCACTCTTATTACTTTAGTTCTGGAAAAATAAGACATCAAACTCACATAATTAAATGTTTCCAAATGCCAAGCTACGATAACAGGATGGTACAAACACTGGGCTCTCTTGACTTCAAAGTCAATCACTTTGATCCACCTTTTGGTTCAAAATTTTAAAACCATTTTTCCTTCCTCAATCATCAAACTCGCTCTATGGATAACAACTCATAATTTTTTTTTATATTTTTTTAATAATCATAAGTGTCAAGTGTCAACCTTATTTCCACGAGGGTCGGTCGAGATTTGTGCGCGCTGATCTGAACGCACAATCCAAAACAAATGCGTAGCAAGTACACTTTAAGAGAAGCACATATAGTCTTACGTTTTATAAATGCAGACGGCTTTTCCTCCACTCAATCAATCAAACAAACCCATAAAAGCAACGTTGACGCCCCTCTCTACAAGGCAAGAAAGAGACGCCACCCCCCATCATCAACTGATGTAAACACGCCAAAACAAAGAGTTGGTCCACAAAATTGACCTGCAAATTCATGAGCAACGCAAGATCAACTTCAATTAATCAACTGAAAGGGAACTCAACAAAGCTGATGAATTACTAGAGAAGCAAAGCAACTTTTGGCCTGCAAGTTAGTGCCGGCCAATTAACAAGCTAACAAACACCTCTCTTGTCTACTTGTGTTTGTTGTTTAGAATTTGAAATCACTGACACATGTCTGATATTTTCTAGGACTGGCCCAGCATCCAAATCTCACAATTAAACCCAGTTTTGTTTTACTGATTTAAATTCAATGGCACCCAATTAGATCATCATCAGATATCATATACATGTGTATGTATAGGTTGATTAGATCAAAGAAATAATTTGTGTGTGGGCGTGTTGTATGGTGAAGTGGGAGGAAAAGCTAAAGAAGAGAAGATGCACTCACCATGCATGGGAGAGGACGCTGATCATGAGGATTGTTTCCGTGGTTGCTGCGCGACACCTTTCATCAGCTTGCCACAGTCTTCGCAGCCTAATAAGTCGAATACTGCTAGGCTCGAGTTCGCAGCTGCGACTGCTTCTTCTCTACTACCAAACACCCAGTTCACTGATCATGAATCACTTCCTTCATATGCGGATTCGTTCTCACATTTCACCGGAGCGTACCCGCAATATGTCAAGACTGATCAGGCTGATAGAATCAGGGAACATGAATACCAACATCTGTCTGACCACGTCTGCCTCGATTACATGGGTCTCGGTCTCTTCTCTCACTCCCAGCAGCACGCCCAGAATCTATCATCATCTTCTGCTGCTCCGCATCCCATGAATTTGGAATTTCCCTTCTTTGAGATCTGCTACAAGTCAGCAAGTTTGCAATCTCGGGTGCTTTACGGAGGCCAAGAATCAGAATTGGAGTGTTCAATCAGGAAAAGAATCATGAGTTTCCTCAACATTTCTGAGATTGATTATAGCATGGTATTCACTGCCAACCGCACGTCCGCCTTTAAGCTTGTCGCAGAATCTTACCCGTATAAATCAAACGGGAAGCTTTTGACGGTCTACGATTATGAGAGCGAGGCAGTGGAATCGATGGTCAGCAGCTCGCGGAAGAGAGGAGCCAAAGCTATGTCGGCTGAGTTTTCATGGCCGAGTATGAGAATTCACTCTGCCAAATTGACAAATATGGTGGTGAGCACAAGGAAAAAGAGGAAGAGAGGGTTGTTTGTGTTCCCTCTCCAATCTAGGATGACAGGAGCAAGGTACCCTTACATGTGGATGAATGTAGCACAGGAGAATGGGTGGCATGTGTTGCTTGATGCCTGCGCATTGGGACCCAAGGAAATGGACACCTTGGGTCTGTCTCTCTTTCGCCCCGACTTTCTTATCTGCTCCTTCTTCAAGATTTTCGGAGAAAATCCATCTGGGTTCGGCTGCCTATTCGTGAAGAAGTCCAATGCTTCACTCCTTGAATGCTCAACCATTGCTAGAAGCATTGGATTTGTAAATCTCGTTCCTGCAAAACGGGCAATGCGCTCAGGAACTGAACCAGAGATGATCCAACAAAAAATAAAATTAGCATCGCATGATAGTGATTTACCAGAAGGTAGCTCATTCTCTGGTCCGCTGTCTTCGCGGGCAAGTAGCGAGATGGGCGAGAGATCTCCAAGCATAAGCAGAAGCCGAACATTTGGTGTAGCAAGACAAGAGGAGGAGCCATTATCATCGGAAATAGTGGAACTAGAGAATCCTAAAACATCCACAAGTACAGAAACCAATATTATGGAACCCGAAAAGACACATGCGATGGAATGCAGAGGATTGGATCATGCAGACTCTATGGGATTGGTAAACATCAGTTATAGAGCAAGATGTCAGATCAATTGGCTGGTAAATGCATTGTCAAAGCTCCAGCATCCTCACTCGGACAAGGGGTTCCCCTAGTCAGAATTTATGGTCCAAAGGTGAGACTTGAAAGGGGAGCTGCAGTGGCCTTCAACATATTTGATTGGAAAGGCGAGAAAGTTGAACCAGTGCTTGTGCAGAAACTTGCTGATAGGAGCAACATATCTTTGAGTTATGGATTCTTGCACAACATCTGTTTTCCGGACAAATACGAAGAAGATAAAGAGAGAGTGTTAGAGACAAGAATCAGTAGCGAAGCAACAGAACAAAGAGGGGCTAAGAAGAAGGAAAAAGTACAACTGGGAATAAATGTTGTCACAGCAGCACTTGGATTCCTATCTAATTTTGAAGACACCTACAGACTATGGGCTTTTGTTGCACAATTCTTGGATGCTGACTTTTTGGAGAAGGAAAGATGGAGATATGTAGCACTCAATCAAAGGATAGTTGAGGTTTAGCAAACTTAATTCATTTATTCTTTCAAATTGTTTGGCTGCAACATAACAAGTTGTATGCACCGTATTTTGCAGTCTTATCTTGATCATGCCAACATGGTAACAGAAGAAACAGAAACAATAAAACATCAATATCAAAAGTACCAAACCTATGAAAAAAAAATGAAGCATGCTGTCAATTCATACATTAAAATTTAAAACAGCAAATCTGTCCCTTCCAACGCAAAATAGTCAAAAGTATTCATATAATATAACTTCAATAGAACTTAAATTACCCAAACTTCTTTACAGTTCAAAGGCATCAACAGTTGTAACACACTTCTGCCGTAGATCCTGGCGCTTGCTTCTCCCTCCTTACCCTTTAAATGCTATCTGCGAGCAAGAAAAAACTACTCGTCATAAAAAAAAAGTAACCAAAGTATTTCATATCTGATGGGAATTAAGTATCAGTTCTATTGAAAGCAAATTTATCAAAACGGGTTGTTCATGAAATTGAGAAATATAGAGATGGTTGTTCCAACTGATGCAGTGAGACTTTCATTTCCCTTCTCAACCAGTCAAAAGCGACTTACACTGACAACAGCATTGGGTGGTAAACTTACCAACAAAACCTCTGATCTGACTCTTGCTCCTCTCCTTCGTAGAGTAATCTGGGTTCTGGACTCCAGCTGCACGCATAATCTATGTTGAAGAGACCTTCTCAACAAGCAATTCACCAACCAAACCAGTCACAGAAGCATGACTACTAATCTATTACTCTATAGCTTTTAATTTCTTTTACCTGAAACTTTGAAATCTTATTGCCTCCAACTTTTAATTAAGTTCCCTGTCTCACATGCCGAGGAAGTGAAGTTGTTTCAACCCATAAAGATTGTCTCTAACCTTACAAGAATCATAATTAGTAAAATTTCCAGCTAAGTGAACGCAGCGCCTCGAGTTGCCAACCAAAGCTAGTACTAGTTAAACAAGTAGAATAGAAAGATATTCAGACATGTGACATCCGTAATCCTCCGGAAAGCACATCATTACAGTATATAAGACATTCAACACAATCAAAGTTAACCAGAGTTTAAAATAGACACATATTGAACTTCAGAACATAAAAGCAGCATATCAGGATAAGGAAAATGAAAATTTGAACAACAAAACACTATTTACTATTCAGTCAGGCTTTGGAAAGGAGCATTGTCAATCGAAACACCAAAAATTACTAAATTACAAGTGGAGACTCCGATAAGGAGAAAGAAAACCTGATACTAGTACACGGTTAAATACTTAAAGGTTAGTTTGACAACGACATTGTTACAAAGACCAGAATGCAATAAACTTAATACAAGAACAGTATTGTCATCGGAAAGATATCACACCCTGAAGCCTTAAATATTATCCACCATGTAATGTTGAGATAAAAACAATGACATCCTTCTCCTCCAATGTTGTATCAAGTTGACCACTCAATTCCCAATCGCAATCATTTACAAGGACTAGCACTCCAGGTCTCCTGAACATGTTACACAACCAAGTTTCTTAAAAAAGGCAATAACGGAAGGCAAGACCAAAAGCAAGGCGATAGCTGTGATCATGAATCATGACCACACCCAGAATTAAAGTTACTAGGACAGGTAGTATTTGGAAATCAATTAAAGAAAATCTGGTAAATGCTCAGACTCACACAGAATCCCCTTTCATGAACATTTCAGGTCTCTCCTTGATCAAGTTGGAACGGACCCAAGAAAGCAAGTCTTTCATTGTTAACTGAAAAAAAAAAAACAACAAAAGACATTATTAAACATTAAAAACAATTTTCGCAATCCTTGTATATTTTCATGTTTCATTTATGTACTATTTACCTTCTCATCACCAGCTGGTGAATCAACTTCAACATTATGGATCTTCACAGATTGACATAGAAGCTCCAATCCTCCACTGCAGTAAATGCAACCACAATAATGATTAGTCAACATGTAGAAAGAAGAAATTTTCCTATTGTATCAAGACATAACAAGTGTTATCAGAATATATGAACAGGGGTATACATTGAAGAACCCGGTAATTTGTTTTATCCAAAACGTATGTGTTCAATTGGGATGTCAAGGGTTGAAACACAGCATGGACTAGATCGGACTGCGAGTTTTGCAATCCATGCAGATGGATCAAACTGTGGATTTCATAACACAAACCAGTAATCCAATAAATATATATACAACGTAACAAATACCTATAATTTTATAGTTTAAACAATCTAGCATTTATTAGATTGTATGACATGCTATTTTACTTCACATACTTTTTTATAAGCTAATTATTCATTGATTTTTAAAAAAATTTAGGTAAGTTGTGCTTTATTTGGAACTGAGCGCAATGGAAGAGTTTGATCCATGTAGCTGACCCAACTAATTCGGGATTGAGGCTTTAGTGTTGTATTCGGTTCTGTATGAAGTTTGAAGATTGAAGACAAATGTTGTATTCAGTTCTCAATTTCAAGCTTAAGCTGACAGTTACTTTAGAATTGAAATATTGAAGAACAATTTAGATTAATGGTTTGAGATTCTTGAGTTCTTCTTTTGGGATTACTGCGGCTGTTAGAACCTTTTCAGCCCCTCCCTACGTAGGTTCGATTGATTCCACAAGATACTTGGTTTTTTTTACTATTCACTGTCAGAAACTCATTCTACCTGAACCCTAAACCCTAAACCAAGATCAGATTCAGTTGGATTGAGATATTTCTTGGAATGGATTGGAAATTTTTCAGTCCGTAGTCGTTTGATTGGATAGTATTTTGACCTCAACTTCATCACATAGTCCATGGATAAAACCATATAAAACTGCACCCCTCATGCATAGGGATGTTGGGACCATTAAGCATGTGATGATATTTTCCAATTGAACTGTGAGAGTAACATGCTAACACAGCCCAAGTTTTCCTTTTTCGGGGTCACATTCATCGTGGGATCCCTTGCTCAATTTTACCCATGGGCCTTCTCCCGCACTATTCAATGCCATAACCATATTAATGAATGGTGCCTCTAAGCCATCGAACCTCATGTGCTTTTGCCATGGACCCAAGTTATCACTTTTAGTTCCATAAGAGAAAAATACGCACTTGGGAACATATCCATCAAGTTTCAGGTTCTTTATATCTAACAAAAAGATGTTATTACAAGTACAACGTAAAGGGTGCAAGAAAATCATGATGGGTATAAATGTATATATTTATTTAACAATCTTATTTCTTCAAAAAAAAAAAAAAAAAAACAGAGACTAAATGCTTATTGAATTCCAGATTATTTGTAATACACACCAGAATGGGTGCAAATGGTACAAAAAAGTGGTATTCAATATATTAGATAATAACAATATGCTTCAAGTCCGAGCAGTCACATCCCCAGAGCTTTTTAACTTTGCCTAACTTTCAGAATCACGAAATATACTTGTAATAATCTGTTGAAGATAGAACTAAAATCTTTCCATTTCATATACAGGAAAGATTATCAAATACTAAATTTCCTCAGAAATTTAAATTCCTTTTACATAAGGGAATTGCTGACTGAAAATTTCACAAATATGAAGTGCACATTTAGATAGCATCAAACAGCATAACGCTAAAAATTCCCATAAATATTCCATTGAAAGCCAAATATGAGGTAGCAACAGTTACCCAAATTCAAGAGTTAAATGCATCTCCACTTCTCCCAAATGTCTAGCTGCAATTCCCTCTTGATCTTTCTTTGCAGCGGACCCTCAAATATTGCACAATGTCGATCTAATTAGATGCAAAAAAAAAAAAAATCAGAAAAGTATTCACCAGGGAAGCCTAAATGATCTAGTTCAAAGAAATGTAAACTTTTCTATGTAACACTAGCAGTTGAAGAGCCCCTCAGGCACCAATTAAGCAAAACATTAGTGGTGTCCAAATTGTCAAGCAAAATTCCACCCTTACAATTGATAATGACCATCCCCAAACAATCATAAAGCTATATGTACAAAAACGAAGGCATGTAGAAAGAGGCCCACTACTTTCTCATGCATACCAATTGTAACATTTAACAAAAAGCAGGAAATATCTTTCTTCTATATAATCTAAAAGGGGGCTCTTGCTCTTACCCCTCAATGGTAGAAGAAAACTATAACTGATGAACTTGGTTCTCGCAATGATCCAAGCACTAAAAAAAGACACAAAGCTATAGCATTTGCTGAATGAGTTCTCAGTTAAATATCTCAATAATCTTAATATTTTATTGGGACCAGGAAAATAATTACAAATTGGAAGCCGGAAGTATGTTCAACAGAAATAACTTCTCTTAGAAAGATAAACAAAAAATAATTATATTTACAGTCTTTTCGAGGAAGAAAATGCATATTGCAATCATATCAAGAGTCACTCTCATGGTAATTAATGATTGATTTAAAAAAACTGTGCTTTGTCTTGGCATAAACCATAGTTTTATCATGAGAAGCTCTATTAGGACGTGAACTTGAAATTAACAAAAGCATGAACAACTATTACTCGCCATTGACGGAGTGAAATTGAGAATGCAGATCCATGCAACCGACCATATTAGTTTAGGTAAAAAAGCTGTTATCTAGTTAAGTCCATGCCCATATGAAAGATGAGATCGATTTCCATGAATACGGTGATTTACACATTAACCTGTGCTATAACAACAAACAACAACAACAACATAGCCTCAGTCCCAAATTAACCTGTGCTATAACAAAGACTTCAAAAAACCTATCTTTGGCACACAATTTGATCTTTGATCTCTAAAACCCGTTAACTAGCTCATCGATTGCGCCTCGCGGCGCAGCCACACAAAACCACTAATGCTAATGCTAGGGCAACAACTAAACGGAGCAAAAGCGTTCGATTGCCCAAAAAAAAAAAAAAACCAAACTTTTTCTCTAATCCACAAACAGCATTCGCTCTTGTCCATTCAGACCTTATAACTCCCAAATATCTTCAACGCTCCAACCCAAAAAACTCAAAACTCATTGAGAATTTCCTCCATCAACGCAAAACCCTATTTCTAACCTAGAATCTAAAAACCGATTCGCGAACAGAAAACGGAGGTGAGAATCACTGATTCGAGACGAGATTACACAGAATATACACGATTACGCATCTTCGATTACTGGAATTCAACTTGATGGATCAAAAATTGGAGAAAAATCGTACCTTTTTTGGTGATCGCTTGAGAGAGAGCGAGAGCGATTTTAGGATTCTTGAAACATTGGAACAGCGAGTGTGAAGAAGAACAAGAGGGAGAGTAAAGGGAGCTATAATGGGCCATGGGCCGCTCAATGGTTCATACAGGCCCACCTTCAAAGCCCACTTCATTTTGGGCTTTATATGATTACAAAATTTGTTTCTCAATTTTATTTTATTTTTTTTGAATTCTTCGCAATTTTTGTTATTATATTTTAACATTTTGAAAGTTGTTAATGTATATGGACAAAAGCCACCTTATTAACCATAGTTTTTTTTTTTTGAGGAACGTTACCGATAGCTGCTTTGGATAACACTGTACTTAATAATAAAATTTAATAGTCACCTCATTACCCATAGGTATCAAATTAAAGTAATAACGCACGAAGAAATAAAGAAAAAATGAGTTACTTTTAAGTCCGTTGAATTTTTACATGGAGATGTATATATGCCCTGATCTACCATCGTGTTTTGTGTACTTGTCAAATCAATTAACAATGTGAAAATAAAGGTAGGCACAAACAACCCTAATGCAGCTTGTTGGCATGGGACGCGTAGTCCTTAACCATTTGACTTGGTATCGAGTCATAGGAATTAAGTCTTCTTAAAATCTTGGGTCGAGATGCCGTCACTCAATGGTCCTATCGACCCTTAGTTCGAGACTAATCGAGGCACAAACAATGTCAAGACACAAAGTAGCATTGAAGCAAGCAATGAATGTGGAGAGCAAGAAGAAAGTGTGAAACTGTAAATTAGAGAGCTCCAATGGGCCATGGGGCGGCTCAATGGTTGACACAAATTAGTACTCGTGTTGGGCTTTCAAACCAAAATAAAATGTGAAACACAAAGAGTCACTCTGCTAGACAATATCTACAGTAGTACTAGTACACACTGTGCCATCAACCATAAATTTCGATAGTCCAAAATGGTCCAAACACTCGTGACTAAGTCAACATATATGCTCCTATTAAAAACGGCAAAAAAATGCTCCTATGAAAAAAAAAAAGAAAAGTCAATGTTTATATATGTGCATGTAAATATATATGGTCCGAAACAAACCTGTCACTTCTAACCATAGACTATAAGATATTCACGTGTTGCAACATGCCAAACAAAGTGCCACGCACATTATTATAGCTAATGAAATGCTTAGTTACTCTTAAAGTCTCAATAGAATAGTACTGGGTCTGTGCTTCAAGTCAATTTTATAATTGGAATTGTACATATGTATATGTGTGTACACCAACCATATGGGTAGCTTTTTCTTTTTTAGAGATATGGGTAGCTGACTAGCTGGGTTACTGGGTACCTCAATGATTTGGTAGTGGTAATTTATGTAAGAAGTTAGTCTCAAATTCAATGGAGGCAAATTGGAGGGAGATAAATTGATTTCTTTATTTATTTTTTTGTTTCGATTAACCATAAGTATGTAGATACTTGTCTGATTATCTCATGAGCTATGAGATTGCAGAAAGAGACCACTAATAGGTCGACGTTTAATTGTCATAGAGAATCAAACTCGAGACCGTGCACCAAACCCACCGGTCTCGCCTTCGCCCTTACCAATTACCACTAGGTCAAATCCATTCGAGTTATTTCTTTCTTTTCTTTTTTATGAAAGAAATCAACTTTTTTTGTCCCCTACGAGACTCGAATTTCCACCATCTCGCAATAATATCACATACTAAATTAATCATTAAGTCACCCACTTGATTAGTATAAATTGATTTCTTTCCTGTCAAGTACGAGAAAAATATGTATACGCACGGCCAATTGATTGGATAGTTCCAAAAGTTTAGTATACGCGCATGTAGTCACCTAGACATGTGGTCAAGGGGTTACAATCTCATCGTGTAAAGTTACTTAGCTTCTACAAAATGTGTAGACGTACGTGAAAGAATGCGTGTGAGTATTAGTAATTCATGTCATGAAATACATTGATGCAGCACTCTAATGTACAATTTATAAGGTTCGATTTAATTATAACCGGCATCGATGTGTCACTCCATTTATTATTGATCGAAGAAAATTGAAGGACAAAGCATGAATCACAACAGTTAGATTTAATACATAATTATTTTCCTAAGCTTACCCAGTACGGTAGGTAGTAGTTGGAAGCATTTCATTTCAAAAAAATCAATACGTGTAGTTTGTGATTAATGTTGTGGGACTGCAACCTCCTCTCATGAGAGATTTTTCCTGATTTCGTCCTATGCTCATATTTACCAATTATGAAATTGGAGCATCTGATTAACTGCTCTCGTAGAAATTAATAATCAAGTCTAATTAAGTAGAAGTAATCATATTTTCGTACCTAAAAATATCGAAAATAAAATAAAAAGTCCTAGAATATCCCCCCATATAATAAAAAAAAAATCATAGAATATATGTGGGTTCCACTTGCCTTTTAAAAAATTTTAAAAATTATAGATTTGTTGTAAATTGGATTAACTTTTAACCAAGCTTATGAATGATCACATTATTTAGCATGACTCTCACATTGAATTGTAACATCAGACATGACTTACACATTGAAAATAACTTGTACACTCCATGTAACTTGTATTCATCTCCAATGTAAATCACTTGTCAATGTATTGTCATGTAACTTGTAATCTTATATGACATGAGACTTTGGTATAACTTGCACACTTTGTGTTAGTACCTATTCTCATCATGAATAAGGGCCTATATAAGAGAGTTCCTTCATTTGTAAAGAACACACCAATGTTGGAATACAATTTCTACATTCTCTTTGAGTGTCTTCTCTCTTGTTCCCCTTCTCTACTTGCTCTTCTAGTTCATAGTTTTAAGTCTTCCACGCTTAAGTCTTTAGCAAGTCCAACTTTAATTTACAATATGTTATCAGCACGATGTTGTTTTACAAGAAGAAGGTCTTGAAGTTCAAGAAGCTTTCAAGTAAACAAAGCTAGGAAGGTATAATTAATTTATATGAATTTAATTTGGTGGTGTTTTGTGATTCTATTTCTATCTTTTTATTAATTTAATTTAAGTACAATCTTAATTATACTTAAAATTCGAGGTTAATTTTCTTAAAATAAAAAAGGTCATCGCCCTCTACTTTCCTTCTAAAAGAGATCATAAATTACATGTGATACTAGAATATGAGAATGTGTAAAATAAACTTTTGAGCATTATCTCTAAAACTCATGTCCTTTAATTACCAATATATGCATATATGGGTTTTGTTTTCTAGTTGTTGAAATATTAAAACTCGGATAACCTAAAATATATGTAACATAACTTTGTTAATTTGGATTATTCAAAAGAAACAACTGGGATTTGTTACATAAGACCACTTTAAATATTGGTGGCATGCTTATTCTTTTATCATTGCCTTAAACAAAGTTTCTCATGCACTACATCAGTGGCACATGAGGAAGGAAGAGACAAGCTTATACAAGGTTTGGTCTCTTAATACCTCATTACCTTACATGTGAAATGATGTATCCACTAGCTATGTTATAGCAATATACATTCGGGTAATGCGCTTCCATGAGAAAACGAATCAGTTGGTCTCGCATAAGAAGGTGCACCCTTAGTTTAGTCGGTCCGGAATGAGAATGAACACCTGACCAATGAGCACCCTTGGCTTAAGTAAGGTTCACATCAACTGACAAAGACATATTTATCATAAATTTTCTCTAGTTTAAATCAACGTTTTGTCAAGAATTCCTAGACAGTCTTGCATGAATTTTATGTGTTGAAATAATTTATTTAGTGTTATATCCTTGTTGATTGAGAATATGGTTGCATAGTTTGAACTAGCCCATCTCTTCAGCTTTGAAATAACTTTAAAAGTTCGTTTTGAACTAAGTTATTCAAATAATTTATCAAGTATACATTATTTATTCATGGATTATATATGTGTCACGACAATTGCGAAAGTATGCTCTGTAGTTGCGTGTTGTACGATCTTCTACACCAAAAATCAAAAATCAATATGTGACATATAATTTTTCTCATAAAATTTTAAATGATTAATTATGTTCTATTCTTGATTTTTATAATACAAATAACACTATAAATTTGAGTTGATAGTGGGTAAGCCTATTGTCCCCTATAAAGCTAAACATTGAAAGGGAGACGGGGTATCCCTTTTGAGAAGGCATGGTTGTTAAGTAGGCCTTGTCTCGCCACCCAACCTAGAGGTTGTCCCACCAACTCATACAAGTAGTACATTTTGTTTATTAAATAATCAAGTTGTGAACATATATTTAATCATATATTATGTATTTTTACATAAAAAATGGGTAAACTATTTTATATTACCTATGTTTCAAAATATCATTCAACTATCATCGAATTTGTTGTCTTTGTATTAATAACAAGAATTACTTGTCGTGGCACTTAAATATATGCTACAATTAATGTCACGGCCCAAATTTCTAATCCTAGTTTAATCTATTAATCAGGATCAAACGACCCGTGACGTGGGACCCCGCAGCGAGATACGTATCATTACTGAGGCTAGGTGGCTGAGGTAAATGTTATATTTGTGGTGATGTGTGGTTAGTGTATTGTATATGTGTAGACTACTATGTCACGTTTACGTGTTAATAGGCGTTGAGACGTGAGTAGGGACTCGTCTCGATATGCGTCCCGGCGTGGGACCGAGGTGAGAGTGATAAGGTAAGTTGGTATAAGCTTTATATGGTTTGATTAAGTAAGTTGTTTGGATTATGGTGGATTAGGTGTTGATACACCTAAGTTATGCTTGTTAAAAACCTAAGCCACTTGATATGTCTCGAGACACTAGTTGACATGCTTCAACACCAATAGAGTTAGTGTTTGGTGGCACTTAGGCATGATTTGTGGACATGTGTTAGTAGGAGGCCCACTAGTTAGGGTCTCGAGATACGTGTGCACAAGTTATCAAGGGCTATCATTGAATCATATCCAACTTAACTATATAAGTTTGATCAACTCAAGCACCTTTCACATACACTCTCATTCGATTTCTTAATCAAGAAGTAAGGGTTTGCTGGAGTGAAGAACTGCTGGAGAATGAGAAGAACAACTAGGAATCAGTGGTTTGGTGAAGAAGAATATCAACTTCAGTTGTTTTTAACAAGCTAGGTAACTTCTATACTCCCTTAGCTTAGTTCAATTCAATGAATTAATGAATTTGATGATTATTGGTTGTTGTTTTATGTTGTAAATGGTGTCTTGGAACTCTAGAGGTATGTATGAGGGTTCCCGAGGCATCAACATAGCCTATGTGTTGAGCAAACTCAGAATTCTTATTGCAGGATAGGTAGTGCGCTATGTTGGTCATTAGCGCGCTACACAGGGGTCATTAGCGCGCTACATAGGGTCATTAGCGCGCTACATGCTATGACAGCATAAAAACTAGCAAGTCTCGAGAAATCCTTAAACACTATAAATGAGTCTAATATGTTAGGTAAAGGTTCAAACATACTCAAAAACATATAATGTGATGTCATGTGTAACAACCCTCAAATTTACACATGTCACGTTTCAGGACCGTTGACTGGACCGTCGTGACTTGAAGTACTTGTCCACACCTCTAGAGTTGACACTGAGGTAAATTTTATTTTTCTGTGGTGTATGTATTATTTATTTATACTCAAATGTGAATTACTAATGTCCAAGTGTATGTTTATTTGTCGTGCCGAATTTGCGAGTAAGGTATACGCAGGGCATTCGATGAGTCGAGACATTAGTGGGGGCGTACCTCGAGTTGCGTGTCGACGTAAGACCGAGGTGGCGGCTTATGGGGTAAGTGTAATTTGAATTAATTATAGTTGTGTATATAGCTTTAGTGTGGTCACATTGAATATTCAAATAGCAAGCCTAACTTAGTGAAATAAAACAAAGGCCTTATGATGTGCATCGAGACACGTATTGACTAATCTAGAGATCAAGTGAGTCTATGTTTGGAGTCATTCATGCATGACTTGTGGGACAAGTGTGTGCAGGTGGTTCACAAGTTAAGCCTCGAGATACGGTGCAAATGGATGTGTGGCTATTGTATAATCAACTCCAATCATATATATATATATATATATATGTACTAATTGGTCAAACAAACTTATCACTAAATTGCTCATCAACGATTTGGCAAGGAAGAAGATAAGGAGAGAGGCTGTTGGAGTGCTCAAGATGTGGGGAAGACTCAAGAATTCAATGAAGTGGTGAAGAAGATTAAGTTCATCAAGCTAGGTACTCCATTAACATAGCTTGATCAATTCAATAAATTCATTTATTTGATGTTGTAGGGTGTTGTTTTGTGTTGTGGTTGATGTTAGGGACCTCTAGTAACGTTTATGAGGGTCCCCAAGGCATCACCATGGCATATGTGTGGAGAAAACCCAGAATTCAAAATGCAAAATTCTGGGTTCTGCTGCACATAATGCACTAGGTGATAACTCTAGCGCGTTAATATTAGTTAGCGCTAGATATCAAAGTTAGCGCGGTAATATGTAAATTAGCGTGCTAAGGTCAAAAATTAGCACGCTAATATTGATTAGCGCGCTAGGTATATGAGGTATCGCGCTAATTACCCTGGCAGCACATAAAGTTGAATTTTTCCAAATCTCCAAAACACTATAATTTGGTTAAAAACATGTTTTAGGTCCTCACAAACCTAAGGGGTGTGCATGTGATCTTTTTGGGGAGCGTGTCCGAGTCGCGAGGGCGGGATAACGCGAGTTTTAAGTAAGTGAGTAAACCAGTTAAGGAAATGCATAGTAATTCATGTTCTGTATTTATTGACTTTATCGATAAATTCTTTTCTTGGAATTCTATTATTTATTTCCTTGGTTGAGTGTCTATGGCCTAAGTGTGTCGGGAAGGTACTCTTGGGATTATAGCTAGTTGGGCTAACGTGAACACTACCTGCGGGGGTGCAGGTACCCAACCAAACGTGAGTTTTCCCCGAGTACTAGATTATTGTGGATTGTTGTGGATTTAAGGCCACTTAGTATTCCTCTTTTGATTCCTAGGCACTCATTATTCGTCGTGCATATCAGTCAGTCTGTTTACCATGCACATTTTTATCTTTTATCTGTCTTTTAATTCATGCATGATATTTGAACTATTTTTAAGTGATTCATGAATTACTGTTTATATACTTCTGGTTATTACTTTCTACTTTACTGTACTCACCATTTAGTTTGTGATGGTAGGTGCAGATCGGACAGAGACGAGCAAGGGGAAAGGACCGGTGATTGGTGACTTCCTTTGAGGACTTTTAGAGCGGTTCCTTCCTTTGCATGATAGTACGTTTTGCCATTTTTGTTGTAATTATTGTATATTATTGTTTTTTATTACACTGGGACATATTGGGATCGAGTGATTTAGGATATGCTTATTTATCTGTTGATTTCAGGGTTCCACATTGTAGCCTTTATTTAAATTTGAGATATTTAATCTTGTCTTAATTTTAATTCCGCTGTAAACTATTTTGTAAAAGACATAACTTAATAACTCAAAATACAAATTTAATAAGAAAATAACTATTGGAGGCTGACTAGACCTACGTTGACTTTGCGAGGTACGACTTGGGGGTCTACGTGGGTTTAGGCCGGGCGGGGCCTAGTTTTATGGGAAACTGGGGTCGTCACATCAGGAACCTAAGGAATTGTTTTGGGAGCTCAAACACGAGTTTCGAAGCATTGAGAGGCCGGAGTAGCACATGAAATTTCGTGGTATGTAAGTAAACTGATTGAGAGATTTCTTTATATTTCATTCAGATTCATATGTTCATTTCCAGTCATTTGGATTGAATTGCCTTTGTACTCTATGTGCCATGACTTGTTGTTCATTCTCATTTCATGAGGTTGTTTCATGGCATATTTTGTTGATAAAATGGTTTCATTGACTCCAATTCATGTGCTATGTCATTATTGACTGTTATTACTGGTGTTCAGTGAAATAGCATGCTATTAGGTAGTTTTTACATAGTGTTGTGAATCTATATCTTTGTGCATTAGTTATGCAATTGTATTTGTTGGATTCCAATACCTTTTTGTTCTTAGAATATGAAAGTGGTTCTTGTATCTAGGGTCATTTTATGATATAAATTCGTCTGATATACGGGGGTCACTAGACTTTCCAGGGTGATCGGGATTTCTCCACTATCTTGCACAATACACGAGGTATGGGACTCGAGGTTGTTGGCAAGCATAACTTGGTTAACTTCACGAGTTATAAGACTCGGGGTTGTTAATTGGCAAGTATACATCCCAGTGACTGACATTTTGGATAATTATAAAGGCGTATTGTACTATGTTAGTACGACCTTCACAGATATATAGAGCACAAATGGAAAGGCTGATGTGATGAAGATCACGGGCGACCGGCCCTAGATCATTACTACTTAGCCTAGTGTCAGTTTCATTTTGTTTAACTAAAGTATCTCTTTGCATGATATTCTTTCAGCATAGTTGCTATTATTATTATGCTTCTTGATACTTGTTGCATAATTAGGAATGTGAACAAATGTCTCTCAGTATTACTTTCTATTTTCAAGTATTCACCATCTAGTTTGTGACGGTGGGTGCAGATCTATCGAGTAGCAGGTCAGGCAAAGAGAAGATAGGCGACTACCTCTGAGCCAGAAGAGCATTGCTACACCAGATTTTGTAGGTTTGATTTTTGATGTATTACTTTTATATGTATATGATATTCTTTTGAGAGTTTTGTATTATGGGCTGAGTGATAGGTACCTTGACTAGACACATGATGCTATATATCGTCGTTTTATTATATAAATGCCAGTGATATTTAATTCCTGGTTTTTCCACAAAGGTAGGTTACATGTTTATAAGCTTCCGCTAGTTAATTAGTTAAGACTTCCACTTCATAACTTTTAAGTTAGTAAATTTTAATTAACTTTGATTTATGAATTTACATAGGATATGTATATGTTTATATCTATTTGAAAACTAAATAATTGGTAAGTAATAGAGTTGTTGAAAAGGCTGACTAATTCCTTGTTAGGTCCTATATGGTGAGACTGGGGCTTAATAATGGGATTAGGCCGGGCGGTGCCCTAATTTGAGAAGGGGTCTTCACAATTAATGAATAAAATATCTATGCAAGGCTGTGTGTCAAGCACAATCGCTCGCCAATATCTCTTTAGATATTTGAAAAGTGAACATTTCACTTTATATATCATTTCACCTTATGAAGCTATATATATAAATACCAAAAAAGGTAATGCTCCAAAAAGCTCAAAATGAGCGGCTGGGTCTCAAGCTACAAAATTTAATCACTCAAATATTAATTATAATTCCGCAGTTTTAATTACCTCTATGTTGAGGCTTTGTGGAAATATGACTGATGAGAGAATAATAAGGTCACATGGCCCGCCTCGATTTGTTACTGGAACAAATATCAAGCGCGTACGTCAATCCAACAAATATTAATGATTGATTTCTTGTCTAGCTCATGGTAGCTGAGTAAAATAATGAGATATTATAAATATAATATCACTCACGTCCAATTGGTTCAGCTTTAAATTAAGAAACATATGTTGCATATAATGACCATGGTCGTAATAATAAATTTTCGGACATGGAAAAGGTGAAAAGATCTGGTAAAGATCATTTAGACCACTCCATTAAATGTTGGAATAAAAGTGGTGCACCACTAGAAAGGGCAAATTAGTATTGACAATAAATGCTCATAATTGTGACATTTTTTGTTACATAAGAAAGGTTGTGTTGCCTAAATATTGCCAGGAACGACCTGAAATTAATTCACCATTATTAATGATGTGGTTGCAGACGTGGCTGACAGCTCAGACGCTCGTGGGACCCACAGTTAGGCTTGTGCGCGCCTGGAGCTAGGTAAATAGTTACTTTGCGTGTTGTTTTGTTTAATTTACGATGTTTATATTGAAATCGAGTAAATGACATCGCAATGTCTGTGATTATATTATATCTGACGTGCAAGATTGTGTGTTAAGCATTTGCCTCGATATGCGTGTCGACGCGGGTACTAGGTAATCTAAACGACTAAATAATAGGTCGGGGGAAAGAATACACACATAAAATGAATAAAATGGGTTACATAATTAATATGGAACATATATTTGGTGGTTAGGTACATGGCAGTACGCGTATGTCGCGGTTCGGGACGCTAAGCCGGGTGTCGCAACACCCGAAACACCACTTTTTGAGTTAAATACAAGGGTGAGTGTGACATCAGTGTCACAATTGGAGTCATGGGAGGTTGGAAATGGAGCAAATAAGGTTCATTTGATTTCCTATAGACGCACAAGTGGGGAGAGATGCCAAGTCACCTATAAAAGTCAACATTACCTCATTTTTCACCACCTTTTCTCTCTCCTTATCTCATAATCTGAAATAGAGAATAAGAAAATCAGGGTTTTGGAGATCAAACTTGGTGATTTGAGGAGCTTGGAGGGGGGAAACATCAAAAGCAAGGTGAGAATCACAAACACCTTAACTTTCTCTATCTTTTGATCTTAATTTGTAAAGTTGTTGGTGGATTGTTTGGTGGTTGTTGAGTTGTTGTTTTGATGGGTTTGAAGTGCTATGTAGTTGAGTTGTTGGTGTTGTGGTTGTTGTTGGTGTAGGCGGGGTTGTTAAAAACCTAGAATTTTCAGCAGACTTGCTGTCCAGGACGTCATCTAGCGCGCTAATGACGTCATCTAGCGCGTTAATGACGTCATCTAGCGTGCTAGGTTAGAAAATAGTGCGCTAATGTTCTTCCTAACAAAGAACTTATAACTGTTTGGGAATCTAGCCCGCTAATTCCCAGACCCAGCGCGTTAGATCCTGCAGTTTTGACATTATTTTTGTTAAGTGACTTAAAACACATCTAAATGACTAAAAATCAATTATAAATGGAAATAGGTCATTTCGGGTGGTAATTTGGGATATATGGGACTAGGCGGAGCCGGACTGAGGGTTATTGACGGGACACGGAGTGCGGTTTGAGGTGTGTAGTATCTCAACTGAAATTTCTTGAACAATACTTTATTTTGCTTTTGAATTCATATTATGTCTTTCATTACTCTATTCTTGGTGTCTTATAATGGACAGACGTTGAGGCTCTTCCTTCGTGCCATTTCTGTGTGTACATCCACTAGGCCATAGCACGCGTGTCATCTCGGTGAATAGGTCAACCCGAGAGTCTTGTCGGGCACGTGTGGTCGTAGGTTCCACGCCGACCCCTTAGCGGATCCAGATATTGGACTTGTTCGAGTGCTTCTCGTCGGCAGTAGTCTGTTGGGAGTCCGAAGTATGGCGCTAGTCTGACCCTTGGCTTTAGCATACACTTTGAGTTTTCACTATTACTTATGCATGCGATGAGCATAGTTGTCTGTATTTATTTTCGCATGTTTATTTAATAGTTTTGTTTAAATTCTAGTATTTACTTTCCGTATTGCTCACTTAATTTCTTTGGGAATACTCTCTCTGGACTCATCATCTGCGTCCTTGTGATGGCTTGAGTGCAGATCCTAGGACGAGCCGTGGCAAATGAAAACTTCCAGAATATTGGTAATTCAGAGACATATAGCCAGGCTTGTACATTTGTATATACATATTTTGTTTTATTTTGGGATTTGAGATTTTGAGATACCACATGACTCTATATTTTTTATATGAGGATACATTGATGATATATGGGTTTTCCATACTAGGTATCAGAGTTAAATGCATGACTATAATGTTCATATTCTAGTTTGTCAAGATGAAAGACTTCCGTTGTGGTTTATTTGGGTTTAAAATGATCTTAGTAGATGATTTGAGTTCAGTAACAATTTAAACAGTAGATTGTTGTTCATTGAGGTTAATAACGATTAAATGGTGGATGAGTTGGCATGTGGGACACAGCTGGCGCTGGTAGGCCAAGTTGTAGGCCGCATTGGCCCCCGTGGCGGTCCATTTGGAAAATGGGTTGTTACATTTTGGTATCAGAGCGAGGTTAGTGAACCTTGAGGAATTTAAAGTTAACTCTGATACGATTACATTTGTGGTATAATTTGAGGATAAACCTGATGAATAAACTTTAGATGTGGAAACCTTAAAGGAATTGCCTAGAGTCCTAGTTGAGAAGTAAGATGTGAGATGGGTAGAAATCAGGGGATATACGTGTTATGTTTTGGTTGTAATATATACGTATGATACACATATATTGGTATTGAGGCTGATTGGATGCACGTTCTTCGATGCAGATATCAATGGACAGTAGCCATCAGATACCATTTAGCCTAAGGTCAGAGATATTAGTGATCCGACGAGACCGACTTTGACGCTAGAGTCATTAGCGCGGATTATAGATCACCGGTTCGCGATGCTGATAGAGATGATGAGAGCACGGAATGCTCGGGAGACTACGACAGCTCCGACTACAGTTTTGGCTGCACCGATGATGACTACTCAGGCAGTCGTAGCTCCTACTACAGCCGAGGCTCAGGTGTAGGCGGCAGTATCCGAGACATTGGGCGAGAGGGCTACACCAAAGAAGCGATAGTACCGAGGCGCGCTTGTGCTTACACCTGCTACTACCGAGCAGCCAACAGTGGCATCGACTTTTGGGAACCAGATGACATTAGAGGCTAAGAAGATGAGGGACTTTCTTAAGTTCTCGTCAAGATATTTTTATGGAGCCGGATATCCAAAGGTAGCCAGAAGGTGGCTGTTATCACATGAGCGGCTACACGACTTGTTTCGGGTCGAGGAAATTGATCGGCCGAGGTTATCGAGTTTCTGCTTGAGAGCCGATGTTGCGATATGGTGGACTACCTACACTGCGACTCATCCTGCCGTTACTACTTGGGCAGAGTTCCGAACGTTGTTTATGGATGAGTATATACCGATGGAGGTCAGGTCCGCTTGAGGGATGAGTTTTTATCGTTGGTGCAGGGTGATATGTCGGTCACCGTATACATGGAGAGGTACCGATATCTACTGTCGTATTCCATGGACATATCAGGTACCGACCGACTGCATGTATATTATTTTGTCTGAGGTCTGGATGAGAGGATTGCGAGCACAGTGGTATCTAGTGGAGCTCGTACACTGACTGAGATCTACGACAGTTCCCTCGCACATGAGACATACCTAGTTCAGAGGGTCAGTCGACTAGTGATTTAGACTGCGTTGTAAGGTTAGCAAAGTCAGCCAGTATCAGGTTCTCCGTCTGATCAGAGACAGAAGAAACATATGATATACCAGGACCGGCAGAGACAGTGCTAGAGATCTCGCCGAGGTGATTGGCAGTCTGATCAGGGTCGCAGAGGCGACATAGATCGTCTTGATGATAGATATTGATGTGATGATCGTCAGTTGGCATATTCTACATCTTCTGCACTAGTTGATCAGCCTAGATAGCAGAGGCAGGACAGTGGTTCAAGAGGCCATAGTCAATGCCAGAGTCAGACGCAGAGTAAGAGGAGTTCTAGCAGATCAGAGACTCGCACATGTTACTGATGCGGTCGGGTGGGGCATATTGTGGCAGATTGTACCATACTAGCACCATTACCACAGACGGAGCAGACCAGAGATAGGGCTCAGTCTGCAGCATTTGGGGTTGCGCAGCCGGACAGGGAGACGACCAAACAGGTAGTTGAGGGTACGTTACCTGTCTGTGGTATTCCTATGCATATTATGATGGATTCTGGTAGCACACTGTCTTTTATTTCTAGACGCATGGTAGGAGAGTTAGGGTTACCTGCACAGACTTTAAATACACATATTGTTCTCAACACGACAGCTGTAAATAAGATTTACCCTAACCGAATTTGCTGGAATTGTATTGTGGAGATTGAGGGACATCGGCTACCGGCTGATTTGAGAGTGTTAGAGTACTTGGAGTTCGACGCGATGTTCTGAATGAATTGGTTATCATCTTATCACGCGCAGATCGACTGTTTCAATAAGACTGTGATGTTTGACATCAAGGGACTTCCAAGTTTTACATTTGCCGGAGTTGCGTCTGCATTGCCTATCACTCGAGGCAGATTAGCGACGTCGTAGGAGATGGAGGCGTACGTGGCTATGGTTGAGTCGGAGTGTAAGACGGTGCTTAAGGTTAAGGATTTCCCTATCGTCTGCGAGTTTCCAGACGTGTTCCCTAATGATTTGTCAGGTTTGCCACCACCAAGAGCTATGGAGTTTATCATTGAGCTGATTCCGGGGACTCAGCCAATCTACAGTAGACCGTATATGATGTCAGCATCGGAGCACGAGGAGTTGAGGACCCAGTTAGAGGACTTACTGCATAAGGGTTTTATTCACCCTAGCATGTCACCTTGGGGAGCTCCAGTTCTTTTTGTGAAGAAGAAGGATGGCTCGATGCGAATGTGTGTGGACTACCGGAAGCTTAATCAGGTGACGATTCGGAATCGTTACCCACTTCCGAGAATTAATGATTTATTCGATCAGTTAGTTGGAGCCAAGTTCTTCTCAAAGATCGACTTATGATCAAGATACCATCAGTTGGGGATTCGAGAAGAGGATGTGGAGAAGACCGCGTTTAGTACGCGTCACGGCCTATTCGAGTTCACAGTCATGTCGTTTGGGCTGATTAACGCACCGGTGATCTTTATGGATTTGATGCACACGGTGATCTCGACGGTTGAGACCTTACGAGGTAAACTATCCAGTGCACGACTTGGAGCTTGCGGCGGTCGTGTTTGCACTGAAGGTTTGGAGGCACTACCTGTATGGTGAGAAGTTCGTGTTGTACACAGACCACCAGAGTTTAGGTACCTGTTCATTCAGAGGGAGTTGAACATGTGACAGCGGCGATGGCTCGAGTTACTGAAGGACTACGACTTCGCCATTGAATATCATCCGGGTAAGGCGAATGTCATAGCTGATGCGCTGAGCAGGAGTGACATCGAGAGCTAGACAATACTACGACATATGACACATGAGCACGGGTTGCTTGAGGCAGCATCAGTGTTGTGTTTGACAGAGGCCATTGATGAGCTACAGATTTGTTGTCAGGTGCGAGTTCCTACGGTGTCTCTAGAGCGGGTTGCTGAGTTGCAGAGAGCTGATGACCAATATTTTCGGATCAGTGGTCTGGCTCAGGATTCGGGGTGCATTGAGTGATCTAAGGGGTCAGACGGGTGCTTGAGACACATGGTCGATTGTGGATACCAAGGGTATCGGAGCTCAGGGACAGCATTCTCGACGACGCACACCGGTCGCGATTTACAGTTCATCCTGGTCAGACCAAGATGTATCACGATCTACGGAGATTGTTCTGGTGGCCAGGGATAAAGGCTGACGTGGGTAGATACGTCCGGAGTTGTCATATTTGCCACTAGGTGAAGGCTAAGCACAGAAGACCAACTGGGTTGCTACAGTCGCTGCCCATTCCTCAGTGGAAGTGGGAACACGTGACCATGGACTTTGTTAGTGGCCTACTTCAGACGACAAGGAGACATGATGCGATTTGGGTGGTTATCGACAGGTTTACGAAGTCGGCACATTTTATACCGATCGCCATGAGATATTTTGTTACACAGCTGAGTATTATCTTCGATAGAGAGATTGTCAAATTGCACGGTGTACGAGTCTCCATTATTTCTGACAGAGATCTGAAGTTTACATCGAGACTTTGGGAGAGTATACAGGAGCAGTTTGGCACTCGTTTACAGTTTAGCACTGCGTACCATCCGCGGACTGATGGGCAGTCAGAGCGATTGATTCAGATTCTCAAGGATATGTTCAGGGTGTGTATATTACAGTTTAGTTGATCGTGGGAGGATTACATGCCTTTGTGTGAGTTTGCCTACAACAACAGCTATTAGGCGAGTATCGAGATGCCACCATTTGATGCACTTTATGGTAGGCCATGCAGGTCACTAGCATGTTGGGCGGCACCGGAAGATACAATGGCTATAGGACCTGAGGTTGTTGTTGACCATACTGAGAAGATGAAACAGATCAGGCAGAGACTTCAGGCAGCGCAGGATAGGCAGAAGAAATATGCGGACAAGTATCTTGAGGGTCTGAGCTACGAGGTTGGAGACTTGGTGTATTTGAAGGTTTCGCCCTGGAAGGGTCATCAGAGGTTTGGCATTAAGGGGAAACTAGCACCAAGGTTCATTGGGTCGTTTATAGTTGAGGAACGCGTCGGCAGAGTGGCATACCATTTGGAGTTGTCACCGCAGTTGGCAGGGGTACATCCAGTGTTTCACATTTCCATGTTGACGCTGGCTAGGTTAGGACCGAGGCATATGGTTGATATACGTCAGATTAAGGTGTGACCTGACGTGTAATATGAGGAACAGTCTGTGGAAATCATGGATAGGAGGACTCAGATTTTGAGAAATAAGGAAATCCCGAAGGTTTTAGTCAAATGGCAGCATCACGGGACCGAGGGACTCACCTCGGAGCTTGAGTCTACGATGCAACGACGGTATCCCCACTTATTTGTCGCTACGTATTTTCAGTTTAATTTAAGTTTCGGGATGAAATTTCACCTAGTTGGGAAGAACTGTAACGAGCTGAAATTAATTCACCGTTATGAATGATGCGGTTGCAGACGTGGCTGACCGCTCAGACGCTCGTGGGACCCGCAGTTAGGCTTGTGCGCGCTTGGAGCTAGGTAAATAGTTACTTTGTATGCTGTTTTGTTTAATTTGCGATGTTTATATTGAAATCGAGTAAATGACATCACAATGTGTGTGATTATATTATATTTGATGTGCGAGATTATGTGTTAAGTATTTATCTCGATATACGTGTCGACGCCGGTACCGGGTAGTCTAAACGACTAAATAATAGGCCGGGGGAAAGAATACACCTGAAACACCACTTTTTGAGTTAAATACAAGGGTGAGTATTCCATCAGTGTCACAATTGGAGTCATGGGAGGTTGGAAATGGAGCAAATAAGGTTCATTTGATTTCCGAGAGATGCACAAGTGAGGAGAGATGGCAAGTCACCTATAAAAGTCAACATTACCTCATTTTCCACCACCTTTTCTCTCTCCTTATCTCATAATCCGAAATAGAGAAGAAGAAAACCAGGGTTTTAGATATCAAACTTGGTGATTTGAGGAGCTTGGAGGGGGAAAACATCAAAAGCAAGGTGAGAATCACAAATACCTTAACTTTCTCTATCTTTTGATCTCAATTTTAGAGTTGTTGGTGGATTGTTTGGTGGTTGTTGAGTTGTTGTTTTGATGGGTTTGAAGTGCTATGTAGTTGGGTTGTTGGTGTTATGGTTGTTTTTGGTGTAGGCGGGGTTGTTAAAACCCAGAATTTTTAGCACACTTGCTGTCCAGAACGCGATTAGCGCGCTAATGACGTCATCTAGCGCGCTAGGTTAGAAAATAGCGTGCTAATGTTCTTCCCGACGAAGAACTTATAACTGCCTGGGAATCTAGCGCGCTAATTCCCAGACCCAGCGCGTTAGATCCTGCAGTTTTGACATTATTTTTTTAAATGACTTAAAACACATCTAAATGACTAAAATCAATTATAAATGGAAATAGGTCATTTCGGGCGGTAATTTGGGATATCTGGGACTAGGCGGAGCCGAACCGAGGGTTATTGACGGGACACAGAGCGCGGTTTGAGGTGTGTAGTATCCCAACTGAAATTTCTTGAGCAATACTTTATTTTGCTTTTGAATTCATATTATGTCTTTCATTACTCTATTCTTGGTGTGTAATAATGGACGAACGTTGAGGCTCTTCCTCCGTGCCATTTCTGTGTGTACGTCCACTAGGCCATAGCACATGAGCCATCTCGGTGAATAGGTCAACCCGAGAGTCGTGTCGGGCATGTATGGGTGCGTCGTAGGTTCGACGCCGACCACCTAGCGGATCCAGATACTGGCCTTGCTTCAGTGCTACTCACCGGCAGTAGTCAGTTGGGAGTCCGAAGTATGGCGCTAGTCTGACCCTAGGCTCTAGGAACACACATTTTGAGCTTTCATTATTACTTATGCATGCGATGAGCACAGTTGCATGTATTTATTTCCGCATGTTTATTTAATATTTTGGTTAAAATTCAGTATTTACTTTCCATATTGCTTACTTAATTTATTTAGGAATACTCACTCTGGACTCGTCATCTGTCTTCTTGTTATGGCTTGAGTGCAAATCCTAGTACGAGCCGTGGCAAAGGCAAACTTTTAGAATATTTGTGATTCAGAGACGTATAGTCAGGCATATACGTTTGTATATACATATTTTGTTTTATTTTGGGATTTGAGATTTTGAGATACCACATGACTCTATATTTTTTATATGAGGATACATTGATGATATATGGGTTTTCCACATTAGGTATTAGAGTTAAATGCATGACTATAATGTTCATATTCTAGTTTGTCATGATGAAAGACTTCTGCTGTGGTTTATTTGGGTTTAAAATGATCTTAGTAGATGACTTGAGTTAAGTAACAATTTAAACAGTAAAAATTGTTGTTCATTAAGGTTAATAACGATTAAATGGTGGATGAGTTGGCATGTGGGACACAGCTGCCGCTGGTAGGCCAGGTTGTGGGCCCACATTGGCCCTCGTGGCGGTCCATTTGGAAAATGGGTCGTTACATTGCCAAATACATTATACCCAAATGTTTTTGATCTTTTACCATGCCTTAAAAATCAAGGCAAAATTATGACTTTTATTATTAAAAATAGCTCGATAAAATTGATACTTAAATTCATGAGCTAAATAAAGGCGAATATTGCATATCTTGCTTATTGTACTATGTACACAATATAATATGATATAAAGAGAGTATTTCTCGAACCTAAACTTCACAGAGGCTAATGTCCACGCAATATGTGGTACAACTATATTGTTGTCAATGCCTTATCCAGAAGTTACTCAATATGATTTTGTTTCATCTTAGAACTTAAATTCTCAGCTTTATCTTCTGGATTTTACTTGAATAAGGCATATTGAAATAAATGTCGTCATATAATCTAATGAGATTCATAAGATGAAATGATCAATTTGATCATTCATGATCATCGATTACGAGAATAATATTGAAAATATGTGTAGGCATCAATTGTGGAATCAAAAGATTTTATCAACTGGAAATTACAGATGTGTTACTAGTCTCAAGGCAAATTGTTGGTTAAATCATCTCAAAGTAAATATGTTGTGGAAACCATTATTTTTCGCTTATAATTTATTTACGAATACCTTTGGACATATTCAATCTTATAGTAAATATTTTCTATTCATGTTTCGGCCAAGTAAATGCATACGTATTTATATATTTTTAACTTATGCATTGGCTATCATTTAATTGATTTGAGAAAAAAATTGAGGTACTGATTATACTTTTGAGACATTTACACAACATATTTATTTCATTCAAAATTCTTTATAACTCATCTTATATGAATAACGAAATATCTCATATTTGAGTTTTTCAATTATAAAGCTTATGTTTTATTCCATATGCTTAAATAAAACTAAAATTAGTTTACAAAGAAAACTTTTGATTTATGTCGGTTTCCAACAATTGTATAATGCCTTGAGCCCCTAATATGGGATTTGCTTACATTAAGTTTTGTTGATTGTCACTTTGATGAAACATTTTTTCCACCGTTAAGAGGAGATATATAAAGCCGATTCAAAAAGAATAGCGTGAAATTGCTTGAAACGCACAAAAAATGTTGCATTATGATATGAACTTGAAGTTCAAATGATCATTCATCAGCAACAGTTATGAATCAATTATTTGATGCAACCACTAATATCAAAAATGTGACAATCTCATATGTTCCACTATTGAAGGTTCATATATGATATGATGTCTTTGTGCAACAAAATGCACAAAAACCAACAAAATGCTTAAGGTATAAAAGACCAATTGGTTCAAATGATATAAACCTTTGAAAAAAAAACTAGGAGTAAAAATAAATAAAATACTCCTAATATAAGAATTTTTTGGTAAGAATTCAATGTATCATTTGAAAATGATGATTCAATACCATAAATAGTATGTGGTTAAATGTCATAGAAGACATAATTATCAAAAGAGGTTATCCAAACCGAGCTAAACTCATTAAGAAAATAAGAAGTTGTTGGACGAATAGGCTACAAGATTTGTGGCACTATAAAGCCGGTTAGGCATAAACAATTTGGTCTGATGAAGTACCGAAACCCCAATGATTATTTACTTAGAAAATTATATGTCTTCATTATAATATCATCATATGTTGGTGATTTAAATATTGTGAAAAATCATGACGACATCGTTATATCATTTGAATACATGAAAAAGGAATTCAAGATGGAAGATCCTTAAAAAATAAAACTTAGCCTTGATTTGAGAATCAATTATTTTTCAAGTAAAATAGTTATTCATCTATTAATTTATTTTACTCGAAATAGTAAATTTGGGTTTGCAAAGATTTGTTGCAAAACAATAAGATGTTTCATTCATGCCAACATGAGGGGAAGAATCAAAATGAGTTATTGATTTATGCATTGCACTTTTTATCCCTTAGCTATGGTTTTATCCCACTGGGTTTTCCAAGCAAGGTTTTTAATGAGACAATCCTAACAATGTTATATTCTCTATAAAAATTTATGAGAGCAGTGCACTCTTTTTCCTATGCTAGATTTTTCTCACAGTGTTTTTAATGAGGTTTTAATGAGGCATATATATTATCTCAAAGTGTATCAATGTGTTGCACTCTTTTCTTTAGCTATGGTTTTGTCCCACTAGATTTTTCTAGCAAAGTTTTTAATGAGACAATCAACAATATTATACTACAAAGCAAGATTGACAAAACATTGTACTTTTTTTCTTATACTAGATTTTTTTCCCACAAGGTTTTTCTAGTTGAGGTTTTAACGATGCATATTCTCTCAGCAAGTGTCATCCAAGAGGGAGTGTTATAAATCGGATGACCTTTTAACCAAGCTTATGAATGATCAGATTGTCAAGCATGACTCTCACATTGAATTGTAACATCAAGCATGACTTCCACATTGAATGTAACTTGTACACTCCATGTAACTTGTATTCATCTCCAATGTATAATCACTTGCCAATGTATTTTCATGTAACTTGTAATCTTATATGATATGAGACTTTGGTGTAACTTGCACACTTTGCGTAAGTACTCATTCTCATCATGATTAAGGGCCTATATAAGAGGGTTCCTTCACTTATAAAAAACACACCAATGTTGGAATATAATCTTTACATTATCTCCAATTCTCTTCTCTCTTGTTCCCCTTCTCCGCTTGCTCTTCTAGTTCCTAGTTTTAAGCCTTCTATGCTTAAGTCTTTAGCAAGTCCAACTTTAGTTTACAACAATCAATGTAATTGTGTTGTAGTACAACAATGGGTCATATCTTGAGTTTTATTTTATTTTATTTATTTTTTTCTTGTGGTGTCCGACACCAATACCACAACTAATCTACTCTTAGGCATTTTCGGGCCCCCATTCGGGGGCGGCCCACTCAACTCAATTTTCTCAATTCATGAAATTCGGACTCGATACCTCATTTAAAGGGGCGTGCCCTTTATCGATCGAACCAACCGATTGTTGGTTCTACACTATCTTGAGTTTAATAAACAATTATTTTGTTGATGTTTTTCTAATAGTTGTTAGTCAGGTTCTATATTTATCGAGATGGCATATATATAATACTGTAACGGCCCGAAATTTTTAACCGTGTTTATGTTCTTAAACAGGCTCAACGACTCGTACCGTGGGACTCACACCGTGATATGTCCATTTACCGAGGCAAGGGCCGAGGTATATTTTATTTTTGTTGTGATGTATGCCTAGTGTATTCTATGTGTGTAGACTATTAAGTCAATTTTATATGGGTGAATAGGTATCGAGATGAGCAGAGACGTACCTCGAGTCACGTGTCAACGTGGGACCGAGGTAGCGGCTTACCGGGGTAAGCTTAATTTATTTGAGTTGAATATGAATTGAGTAAGTGGTTTAAGTGTCTAATGTGGTCACATTTACAAATAAAACATATATGTGCCTATAGTTGAGAAATAAAACAATATGCATTGGATGTGCATCGAGACACGCGTTAACCTATCATGAAACAAGATGTCCAAGAGTTGAGTCACTCCATGGTGACTTGAGGGACAAGTGGGACAAGGTGGTCCATGAGATGAGCCTCAAGAAACATATGCGCATTATGATCAATGGCTAGCATTTAAACATATCACATTAGTCAAATGAGTATATAAGTCAAACATTTTCATTTCTTATCTCATCGAAATCGATTTGTGCAAGGAGGAGAGAAATAGAGGATGAAGAAGAGAGATTCTGGAGTGATTTGGAGAGGAGGAATGTGTGGAATTGGTGAAACTTTGGTGCAAAAGAAGAACAACAAGTTAGGTAATTATTCCACACCATACACTTGTGATTTCATCTAATTTGATGTTGTTGTTGTTGTTGTTTTTGTTGTTGTTGTGTGTTGGGATAGGTGTTAGGGGCCTCATGTAACATGTATGAGGGTCCCTAAGTCGAAAACATAGCCTATGTGTGGCAAAAACCCGGAATTCGAAGTGCAGAATTCTGGGTTCTGCTGCACATAGCGTGCTAGGTCAAAAATCTAGCGTGCTAGATAGATGAATTAGCGCGCTAATGTTCAAATTAGCACGCTAATGTCAAAAGTTAGTGCGCTATACAGCCGAGGTAGCGCGGTAATATGGTAATTAGTGCGCTACTGTTCACAAATTAGCGCGCAAATTTCCCAGCCAGTACTAAAAATCAGTCAAGTCCAAAAATGGTATAAACACCATAAATGGGTTTAAACACACTCTAACACATGTCAAACACCTCCGGGGGACTAAGGGGAGATCCCGGGAGTTTAGGCAAGCATTTCGGAGTGTCGAGGGATCGGATAGGCTAGGACAAGAGTGTGGATTGTAAGTAAAGCTGTGAGAATTCTATAGTTCATTTCATTCTCTCATTGATTTATTGGTCTATTTATAGACATTACTATTTGACATCTTACATCATGTTGTTCTTGTATTTATTCATGAATTAATATTGTGACATGATGTCTTGTGAAGTGTTTCATTGATTCAAATTCCTACTCTTGATGTTGTTTTTAAGAGTCCACTGATGCAAAGCATGCTATTGGGATAATGAGGATTTACTTGAACTTGTGTTCGAATTCTTTTGGGCTTTGTAGTCTAACTTGTTTTGGAATCCTAGAGCTTTGAATTAGTTGTCTTTGAAACTAAAGTTGGGATTATCTAGTGTCCATTGCATGAGAGATGCACGGTTCACGGGGACATGGGTCTACCGGGGTTCCGGCACTCACCACTACACTTGCGCGACACACAAGTTATGGGACTCGGGGTGGTCAGCTATACGCGTAGAGCGCAACTCCGCTATTTGTATGAGATATGATGAGTGAAGCTCCATATAGTAGTGGAAAAGGTTTGGTGATAGGTTCTCACCGCCGACCGAACGTAGATCATCTCGACTTAGCCTGTGTCAATCGCTACATCTTTAACTGCGGTATTTACTTGCATTATTTGATTCAACACTTCTTTCGCTATTTATGCTTTTAAAATCCCATTCTGTTATTTTGGAAATGTGACATAGAATTCTCCAGTTATTACTTAAATATTACTATACTCACCGTCTAGTTTGTGACGGTGGGTGTAGGTCCGTCGAGCAGCAGCAGCAGACCGGGGAAGGAGAAGATCGGCGACTTCCTCTGAGCAGTTCGGCGACTCTCCTCACTCATTTTGTATGTCTCGACTTTTGTCGTATTATTATTGTTTATGTCATTTTGAGTTGTACATTGGGTTGCGTTGGGTTGCGTGACTAGTTTCATATATATACATGCATTTGATGTTGTATTTTCCTGGTTTTCCACATTTAGGATTTTGGATAATGAAAGCTTCTGCATAACATGATAACATAATTTTACTTAACTCTGACTTTAATAATATATTGTAACATGTGATTTAGGAATATAGGGACGAAAGGCTGACTAATACGTAATTGAGTCTTATGTGATTTGGATTAAGGCTTGATTACGGGATTAAACCGGACTGTGCCCTGTTTTGTGGAAGGGGCCGTCACATACCCTTGAAGTGTCTAACAAAGTTCTAAAATGAAAGCTTCGTGAAAGCTCTCAATGGTATCTGAAGTACTACACCAGAAGAAATGGCGGCTTTAAACCCTAAATTTCTTTTTTATCTTTTTTTTTATTTAAGATCTTGAACCACATTCGATCTTCTCTTTTGATCGGCGTTGGATCCAATCAATACATCTTTTGTGTTTTATTTGTTCAATAAACTGCAGATCTTTCAGATTTGCAGTGAAGATTAGATATAATCTTGTTGTTGTACATCTTCCTCAATGTTAGTTCGTGGATCTGTGCAGCTGATGGATTGGTCTTCTTTAGTATTTATTTTTAAGTAGTTTTGTCTTTCCTTTGTTGGAAGGTTCGATTTTGTCCTCCCTTGTTAAGAGTCTTAGGTTTTTATTCCATCGTTAGAAGTTTTGTTTTTCGTTATGTGGTTATAATGGTGTTTGTGTACTGTCATGTGTTTTAAATGTTTTCTAGAGAGCAGACAATGATAGTCACATGGTTTCAATGTTACAATCGCATTCACAACTAAATTTATGACAATTATTTTGAATAAATAAGATTAGCAAATTCATATAATTTTATTAAAGCAATTGATTCTACGTCTAGACTTGTATCCAACCATAGGTGATTAATAAAATTTATATTTCACTTAAAAAAAGTACTAAAATGAAAATGACACGTGCTTTTGCACATGTGTACGCACGTTAAGTTCCAAAGGAAAGTAAAATTTGACAGTTGGTGTGGACCCGCGATCTCTTTTCTTTCGTTGTTTGTCATGACTCTTTTCTATATTTGAGGCTCCATGTAGGTTGGACGCTTTATTAGTGTTTTTTCTTCAAGCCAAAGCATGGGCAGAGCTAGGTAAAGGGCTGCCCTACGCTGTAGGTCAAGGCGGCTCTTGAAAAAAAAAATATTAGTAATAAGTTGGTCAAAATTAAAATTAAGTCCACCCCAAAAGAAATTTTAAAGCTAGCCCAAATCTAACAAAAGACGTCACATATGAGGAAGGCGGATCGAAGTGTTATTTGACACACTTTAAAGTCACTCAAAGTCACACACTAAATCATACCCTAGTGAATGCTCAGTATCAGTGACACACTTTGTTATACGTTCGGATACATCTCAAAATATATCATATGGATTTTCAATAAACGTGTTACTTTAATTGTGTCAAAACATCATTTTTATATTGAATTGAATATATATGAAATCACCAAAATCTCCCAAAAATTCAAGTAAAAAAAAATCTCTCAAATTCGTCAAAATTTCTCAAAAGATTCTCGTCGTATCTTTGAAAACAAATATTTTTAAAAAAAAAAATAACTTTTCATTACATTAAGAAAAAAAACCCAATAAAATGTCCAATCCCAAACTTTTTTTAAAAAAAATTATGAATAGTTATTTTTTTGTTGGAAGAATATAATTATTTTTTAATTGGTAAGTGATGATTTCATAAAGTTTTTTTGGTCAAATATTAGTTTTAATTTTTAAATATATTTGCGAGCTTAAACATTGTCGCTAATTTGACCTTTATATAGTAGTTTTATATATTTGAACTGAAATTCACTTAAAAAAATAATGTTATAAAAGAAAAAAAAACATATTGGTTCCAACTCAGGAGAACAAAAAATCCTAGCTCCGCCCCTGAGCCAAAGCATCTTTGATCAGTGGCGAACCCACGTATATGACTGCCCTTGACTGTAGTCCAGATAGCTCTTTTATGTGCTTTTATGCATGTATAGATGATTATCCAAAAACTTATAAGAAAGACCTATGATAGCCCACCCTCAAATTAATGCCTAGGTTACCATCCCTGTCAGAGGCATCACTTGTCAAAAGGTAAGATTTGGGGAGGTCGTGAGTTGGACTCCCACTTAAGTAAAATAATAATAATAATAATAATAATCTTCAAAATAAATGCTTTACATACTTGACTTTAGTGCCACTAATGCTATATAATAGGTGAAGTGATTTTGAAACACTCGTCATACATAGAGTTCAAATCCAGTGATGCATTCGATTGATCTGCGCGTGAATATCTCGATGAAGATCTAACAAACTCCAACAAATGTGCCAAGATTATATATAGCCAATTTTTGTTTGCGAGTTTAACTAGTTTGCCCTTGTCGTGCAAGTAATTTGGAGAAATCAAGTAAGGAAAATATTTTCTTATAAAAACTAAGACATGTTCTACTATATATTGAAGTTATTCTATTAAAATATAAACAAGAGCTAGAAATGAACAATTCCAATGGTGTAGGATTTTGTGTTTTTGTTGTGTTGAAAATCTTAATGATACGTAACAAAAACGACATTATTATAATTGTTGGGGAGGTTGTAGTTGGAGAATGGAGTCTTTAAAACCTTCCTTTGGCCCTATATTTATTTGGACACGTATCAAGTAGATAATATTGTTATAAATGTATAACTAATAATGTAATTCGTGGGATTTTTTTCCAAAAAGAAAAAAAAAATCACCGATCTTTTGCTTCAAGTCCCAAAATAATCTTAACATTTATATAAAAAAAAATTAGCCATGATTCAATAATTCTAAAATTTTGAAATAGTTAGAAGAATTCAAACCTTTTAACACTGAGATAATTTATACCAAAAGAATTGATTGTGCGAAAAAAAAATAAAAAATTCAAATCTATAAGTTAGTGTTATGACTATCGTGATTGTAAGCTTTCTTGACAATTTTTTGAGTCTTGAGGGTTCTCATTCCCTCTAGATTGTATCTATTTGTTTTATAAACAACAAATTTGGTGAAGTACCGCTCCTTTCATCTAAAAAAAGTTATTTGCCTTAAAAAAAAAGGTTAATAACGTTGACTTAAGCCACTGAGTACACTTTTTCAAATCTATTGCCAATACTAAGTACTAGTAAAATTAAAATTTAGGATTGAAGTTATGTTGTTATTATACAATGCACAAAAGAAAAAAGTTTTATATTCTTATTCTTTATCTTGATTTCAACAGGAGAACAAACGATTTCCTTAAACTTTATCTTTTGGCAAGTGATGTTACGTCTATCTCATCTGAATATCGGATATATACTAAACTTTGCTAGAATAAATTAGGATTTTTATTTTTATATCGGGAGGACAACTTTTTTTTTTCGAGGTCCCCTCAGCCACATGACCTATGAGGACAATTTTAGGTTGAAAATACATTTAAGTTACTCCAAAAAAAAAAAAAAAAAAAAAAAAATCTTGTACTTGACCTATTCCTCTTAAGTGGTGGGTCAAATACATTTTGACTCAAAAAAGCGCCAGCAAAAGTGGTCAAATTTCGTTGGATTCACCCGCTACGCACGCGCGTACAACAAACACTGTGATAAAACTACGGGAAAGGAATTTCTCGAGATACGCAAAGTCACGTGAGGCGGTGGGGCGGATACAACGAAGTTGTGCTGTTGTGCTGAGTGGGCGATGAGGTGGGAATACAGGTCGAAAGGGAAGGGCAAAATCGGTAAAAACGACACGGATTGATGTCTAAAACGGGAAACTCAAAAAAAGAGTGCTACAAATTCTCTCGCCAATCTTTGAATTCACGAACTCTGCATTTGAGATCTCTCTCTCTTTCTCTGTTTCCTCTGTTTTCTTTATAAACAAACATTTCGTTCACTACTGAATCGGATCACATTTCCTACAGATTCCTCACTTTCTCTCTCTACCCATCTCGCCAAACTCTCTCTCCAAAACTGGGTAGTTGAGATCTTGGGAGATCGGTTTCTGGGTGGGACTGAATTTGAGGTGTGATAGTGAGTGAAGAAGAAGGGTTTGCAGAGGAAGAAGGCAGAGGAATGGATTCAAGCAGGAGAGATGTGGGTATTCTTGCCATGGAAGTCTACTTCCCACCCACTTGTGTTCAGCAGGTGAAAACTTTTTATTGATTTCAGATTTGTTTCTTGTCTTGTGGTCCATTTAAAGAAAAGGAAAGATTTTTGTGAATTGTGAATTCTTTTTGTTTTTGTTTTGTTTTGATTTTTTTTTTTTTTTGGGGATTTGATTCTTTTTTTTTTTTTGTACTGTTAATGTGGTGGGCTTTTGTGGATTTGGAATCTGATTCATATATGGGTGGTTTGTGGTTGATAGTCAATTTTGGGTGTTTGATATTTGTGGTTGTTGATCCAAAAAGACTTGATCTTGGAATGTCTATATGGATTGAGACTCAAGGTGGGTTTTCGTTTTTGAGGGATTTGGAGCTTTTAATCTATATGTTTCTCCATCATAATGTTAGTGATAGTTTGTAGAGGAATATGAGGAAGTTGAGGAGAAAGTATATCCACTTTTTTGTACTGGAATAATAAAGAAAGGAGGTGCTTTTTTGGTCTGTTGTTGAAGACTATGTGTCTCACTCACCTAACAGGTTTGTTTTGGGTGTTTTAGCTTTGATGGGTACTTTATATTCTAATGTACGATTATAAATTTTATGTTGAGAACTGGGGGTTTCCAATTGGTTCATGAGGAAGACTCGCCTTGGCTGCTTATTTGTGCAATGATTTGTGCCAAGCTTTTAACCATGTGTGTGGATTATGTTAAACTCTTTGATAATCAGCGGAGGAGGTTTCCGCTGTCGGATTTAGGTTGATGTAATCGCCTACTTTATGTTCTTTATTGGTAAATGGGCATATGAAGTTGAAGATCTGTCCTTTTTAAGATGTTTTAGCATTTGGACAATCTTTAAAGAATTTCCAAAGGATTTATATTGATTATTTTGATTTATTTAATGCTACCATGTGATTTAGGATTTTTTTAAACTAGTCAAGAAACAAGTTTGTGTTCATTTAATCTCGATTCTGAAAGATATCTGCTAAGTTTTTAATTCGGTTTTAGTAATCATTGTCAAAGCCGTTAATCAAATGCTAAATCTTGTTCCCTTCCGCCCCCCCTCCTTTTAGTTTGTGATTTCCTTGGTGTTATCAAGATTGTGTGATCTAGAAGGGAATTTGACTGGATTGAATTGGATGGATCGTGTTTGAAATGAATTTATTTATGCTTCATTTCCAAATGATCCTTAGTTTGTTCAATTGGGAAAGGTCTTGCTGATGTTCTTATGAAATTTCCTGCAGCATAATGGTTTTGTGTTGCTGGTTAATGAGATTTCGAAAGTTGATTACTGTTGAAAAGGAACCACGGAATGCTTTAGTAGCAATCCTTTTGAGATATTTAATGCATTAACCAAATTTAAACTTTGAAAAGTGAAAACGAACTAGTTGCAAAGCTAAGTTAGCTTAATATTTCATGTGCAGAAAAATAAAAAAAATGGGAACATATACTTGTTTCTCTCTTATTATATTGAGTGACAACCTGTGCGTTCTCGCTCTTTTTTTTTTTTTTTTTTTTTTTTTTTTTTTTTTTTTTTTCTTAGAAGAGAGTTCTAAATGTATTTCGAAATTGACACTTGAAAATTTAGCATGCCATGCGTTTAGGATTGTAGGCTCAAGTGTCTTAGACTTTATTTACTTGTTCACATTACAGGAAGCATTGGAGGCTCATGATGGCGCAAGTAAGGGAAAATACACCATTGGATTTGGGCAAGACTGCATGGCATTTTGCTCAGACGTGGAGGATGTCATCTCAATGAGGTAGTCTATGTCAATTTCCCCATAAAAAAAATATTTAGAGCATTTTCAGTTGTGAAAGATCAGCAGATACACTCACACACTACGCTCACGTACACACAAATTATCTTCATGATTCTATAATTATTTGATGTATTTATCACTGCTCTCTTTTTCAGTTTGACAGCAGTTACTTCCCTCCTTGAAAAGTATAATATTGACCCGAAGCAAATTGGTCGAATGGAAGTCGGAAGTGAGACTGTTATAGACAAAAGCAAGTCCATAAAGACCTTCCTTATGCAAGTATTTGAGGTATCATTGATTCTTCTTAGGCATTTTTTCTAAATGAACACGATAGATACATCATCTCCTATTTTGGAAAATACGTCATATACTTCGTATTGAGTCTTTCTCGAAGGATTAGGAATTTATTTGAATTGGGTTTCTCACTGGGTTTCCAAGAGTATTTAGTGAAACTGTTGTTACAAAGTCTGAAACTAAATTTTGCGGTTGATTTACTCGCTTCCCTGAGCTCAGGGTTTAGAAGTGTGGCTAGATTGAACCAAGAATCATGCTTATTCTTTTGTTGGACTGAGATGGCCAACAACCAAGACAGTCCTACTTATCTGATACTGAACTCCACAATTTCCTTGTATACATGTGTCTCTCTTATTGATTTACTAAATACTCGGGAAAATGTGTTGTTCTATGCACCTTTCTTGGAATTCTCTGATTTAGCATGAAGATTCTTTGTTGTTTCTCCCATTTTTACGGTTATTTCTTATATATGTGTATTTGCTGCTCTTATTCTGATTGATACAAACAGGAACATGGTAACACCGATATTGAAGGAGTTGACTCGACAAATGCATGCTACGGAGGAACTGCAGCTTTATTCAATGTTGTAAATTGGGTGGAGAGCAGTTCCTGGGATGGACGCTATGGACTTGTTGTATGCACGGATAGTGCGGTATGACTTTTTCCTTCTGAAAGGTAGCCTTTGCTGCCCAATGTTCCCGCTTGACACTATTTGAACTTCCCATTGAAACCCCAGACTTACTTGTATCATATTCAGGCTCTTCTGCTTACTTTTTTCTTTTCTCTTCTGTTACTTAAATTGCGTCGTGCCATGTAATTCATAACCAATTGGCAAAGGGAAGTGCCTCTCTTTGCTTACTGCTTAGCTTCTTGGTTTCAGGTATATGCTGAAGGACCAGCGCGGCCTACTGGAGGAGCGGCTGCTATTGCCATGTTGATTGGGCCAAATGCACCAATTTCATTTGAAAGTAAATTTAGGGGGTCCCATATGTCTCATGCGTATGATTTTTACAAGCCAGATCTCGCTAGTGAATATCCGGTATGCTATCACAATTTGTTATTACTAGCATGTGCATGAGTGTGTTTTCCCATATGTCTGTGCATATGATTTTTAGTAGAATAATCTTGCTTGTGAAGTTCTTGTTCGCTTTCACTATTTGTTATTACTAGCGTGTGCATGTACGCTACACAAGTATACTTCCCCTTTACCAGCCATGCCTGAGAAAAAAGAAGACCCCGGGCATTGTTGCAGTTTTTCTTCTCATTTAGTTATTGAAAAAACTTCCTGGAGAATCTGAAGGTCCTCACAAGGCACAACAGGACAGTAAAATCTGAATTCTGTTGAAATTTGTGATGTGCTTCATATTAAAACAAGAATAACTCATTTGTTAATGTTTATCGAAGAAATGACATTCACCAATTTTAATTAACTCAGCTCCTTTTTAGATTTATATCGGACCTAAAAGCTGTAGCTGTACGTAATATAGTGTTCCGACTTCTTACATTGAGAGAAATGAATGTTTAATCATCCCCCTCACTTGCATATGAATCAAATGTATAATGTGGAGGAAGATGGATTGATAAAAATTAATATATTAGCTGGTGCCTTAGAAACTAAATAATGCTCCTCATGAATTTAATTGTTATGTATTATTGTGTTCTTGAGCTTTTTATTAGTCTCCTTTTTGTTTGTGTGTTCTCATTTCATTACAATCCATTTTAGGTTGTGGATGGAAAGCTCTCACAAACTTGTTATCTCATGGCACTTGATACTTGCTACAGGCGTCTGTGTGCTAAGTAAGTGGTACTGAGTTACATAGTACCTCAATTCATTTGAGTGATTTGGTTCAGATACATGAACTTCTTGCGATTTTGTCCAGATATGAGAAATTTCAAGGAAAGCAATTTTCGATTTCTGATGCAGACTACTTTGTGTTTCATTCCCCTTATAACAAGGTATTGCCTTTGTGATACGTTCTTTTATATTGAATCAAGTGGATGTTTGAAGAAATGGTACACTAATTTGTGTCTTAAACTGCTCCTGCAGCTTGTACAAAAAAGTTTTGCTCGACTGTACTTCATCGACTTCTTGAGGAGCGCTAGGTAATCATCGGTTTTGCTGTTTGATTGATCTACGCATTGTTTTTCTCTTAGGTCCATATAACATGCAATTGATGTCATTTACTTCTATTCATCAGTTCTGTTGATGAGGATGCAAAGGAAAAGCTAGCACCATATTCAGCTTTGTCTGGTGATGAGAGCTATTCTAACAGGGACCTTGAAAAGGTTGGTTCAGTTTATGCCCCATTTTTCTTATTTATAGCTATTTGTGCGGCGTTGCGCCCTTTATTTACTGGATATCGTGTATCAACAGATGTCCCAGCAAGTCGCAAAACGCTTGTACAATGAAAAGGTGCAACCAACAACTTTGCTGCCAAAGCAAGTAGGAAATATGTACACAGCATCATTATATGCAGCATTTGCATCACTTATTCACGAAAAACATAGCGCACTGGTAATGTACTCGTGTACCTCTAGAGTTTGCAGTTTTGAGTGTCGCCGATCACTAATATATTTTTTGTAAATGTAACGTTTGATGTTTGTAGGGTGGTAAAAGGGTAGTTATGTTCTCGTATGGGAGTGGCTTGACTTCCACAATGTTCTCATTTCGGCTTTCTGAAGGTCAGCATCCGTTTAGCTTGTCAAACATCGCAAACGTAATGGATATATCAAGGAAGTTGAAGTCTAGACAAGAGGTACTGTCACTTGTTCTCTTTTCTCTTCTTGTAATCATGCTTTATTATTATAGCTAAAAGAATTATGTACATGGCGAGAGACATTGTGTCTCTCTAAAAACAAATTCGAAGAAAAACCTCTATCAGTATAGTAGGGGAAAAACACGTCATCCCTATGAATAATACCTCCAATCCCCCACAATTGTGGTGGAACAAAACGATGTAAACTCATCACATTGTGGTGCCACTCTTACTGAATCAACTAGGTTGAACATGTGATTCTACGGCAGGGAATTGCAAAAGTGGAAAGCCGAGAATACACAAGAGTGAAATAAAATTACAACCCCACTTGATCCTCTCCTTGGTGGTCAACCAGCTCACCCGGTCCACTCCAATCTTTTCAGCAGTCTCTTCCCTTTATCATTCAACATGATAATAGAGACCAAAGGCCCCATTGTAATGTACTCAAGAAGATTTTCGTGTTCATTTTGCAGGTTTCGCCTGAAAAATTTGTCGAAACTCTACGGCTGATGGAGCATCGTTACGGGGGAAAAGACTTTGTGACAAGCAAGGATACCAGCCTTCTACCTCCGGGTACATTTTATCTCACAGAGGTCGATTCCCTATATCGAAGATTTTACAGCAAGAAGGACAAAAAGAATAGCACTGCTGTGGCACGCGAGAATGGTTCATTGGCCAATGGTCACTGAAAACGTTGCAACAATGGCGGTCGAGTAGCGGTCGAAATCTCGTTTTCAGAACCTTCTAAGTTTCATTGTTAGAACCTAGATAATTATTTTTCATTTTCTTTGCTTGCTAAGCTGTTTGATTCTATTAGCACTTTCAGTGGCTGTAGTTCTCCTAATGCATTTATGCTTCCTTTAAATTTTGTGGTTGTTTGGTTTAGCTTTTGTTTCTCGAGTCTACTCATTATTAATCATAATCTATCTTGATCTTGGATTGCTCACCATCAATTACACTTAATCAAGCACAATGAAAAAGTTTGATCCATGTAGCCGATCCCAGTTAATTTGGGATTGAGGCTATGTTGTTATTGTATCTTGATCTTGGATTCTTAGAAAGGTAAAAATGGTGTGTGAATCTGTAGAACAAAGTACTAGTAAGAAATGTTATGGTGTTTGGTAACGTTGAAAAATGTGCACATAGGGGCCTCAAAAAAAAGAAAAGAAAAGAAAAATGTGCACATCAACTTCCATAGAATAGCTACAATGGATTGTGACCCGTTACACCCTAATGGCCTGTTCGCTTCACATTTTAGTGAATCCTAACACATGGGATTAATTTGTGATGTGACTAACACATGGGTTTAGATGGTTTAGTCTTATTTGTGTATCTTGTTTGGTTGGGAGTTTTAAGGTTGGGATTAAATGAGGTTGTAATTGTACATTTACCAAAATACCCTTGCATAAATAATACATCCTCACCTCATTTTCACACATTTCTCATCGCCTCCACTAGCTGAATGATTCCACGCCTCCAAGCTCGCACCTCACCTGCGTCAATGAATCGCCTCCCCTGGTGAAGAAGACGCCTCCTCACCTGGCCGATGGTACGCCTCCTTCTCACCTCTCCTCACCTGGTTCGTTCACGCATCCTCACCTTGTTCATTCACGGGTTCATCCCCTTCTTCCTTCCTTCCATCGCGAGCTAGGAGTCCGCTACGGTCGTGATCTGCTACACGCATTCGCAGTGAAGGTGGCTACATCCGAGGTAAATTTTACTTGATCATTGATGAGAGGCTGCTGAATTTCTTCAGGCGACGAATCGATCGAGGCTGCTGATTCGCAGTGAAGGTGGCTACACGCATCCTCCTCTCCTTCTCCAACGACGAATCAATCGAGGCTGCTGAATTTCTTCAGGCGTCGCTGAAACTGGTGGGCGTGGGTGGAAACGAAGAAACATGGGTGATTCGGTGAAGATGGGTTGTAATGTGAGGGGTAAAGTGGTAATCTCCACTAACCACCCACTATGGATTAGCTAATCCCACCAAAAATGGTGGTATTGTTTAATCCTCCCATGCCCCTTAACTAATCCCGTGGCCTAGTTAATCCTCCAAGTGAACACCGGATTAACCAGTCCAGTGTGGCTAATCCGACCTAAGACGGTGAAGCGAACAAGTAAGTGTTGTTGGTAGGTTTATGTGTTTGTGATGATTGTTTGTCCATTTCAATTCAATAGAAGTACAACAACACAGCCTCGACCCTAAATTAGGGGGTTGGTTACATAAACAAACTCTTTCATTGCGTTCGATTAGAGTAATGTATGATAATTCAATGAAATTAGGCTTAATTTGTTGAAATATTATAATCTTCCATAATTTTTGCTATTATATCATAATCTTTTTAGATGGTTTGATTTGTATCCAAGTCAATTTTGTGACTTAAAATTTGATGAAGTGACACTTTAATATAAATTTTAAAAGTCACTTCATCACTCATAATTATCAAAACAATTATTAATTTTATGATTTAAATTCATTATTTAAGTACCGCATCATTAAATATGAAGTTCAAAAGTAAGTTAAGACATTTTGTCAAAAAAAAAAAAAAAGGTTTAGAATACAAATTAAACAATCTACAGAGGTTAAAATATAATAACAAATCTGAAAAAATGTTATGATATAATAACAAAAGTTGTGTCGGCCACTCGATACAGCTTGAGAATCAAGGGCGCCGCAACAATTTTTTGATAAATTATAAATTTTTTATTACTTTAAGAGTGAAGAGAAGTCTGAGTCATCACGTCATCACCATATTCTCTTTCGTTTTTGTATTTCTAATCTAATCTAAAACCATAAAAATCTGTTAAGCAGAAAGAACGTGAAGTAATCCGTAATCGAAGAGTCAATTAGCAGTGGTTGATTCGGTTAATCGGTCCTCCACACGAATCCCTAGAACGCTGAGACCCAGCGATCCCTCCCCAATCAACAACACCACTACTCTACACTAGTGACCTAGCTTCGAATCCAACCGCCTCGACATTCGAAACCCTCTCTCCCATCCCACTTGGCGCCACCGATTCCTTCTCTCCCAGGCGATCCTCTCACCAATTCCACCAATTAGGGCTCCGAATCCTGCCGCAAAGTTAGGGCTTGATCGAGCAATGGAGGGTTACAAGAGATGGATCAGGAGGAACAAGGAGTACGTCCACTCCATGGAGTCTCTGGCCAATGTGAGAGACCGCCTTCTCTTCTCGTCGATCCTTTCGTTCTTCTTCTTGTTGATTTCATTTGATTTTGATTTGGTTTAGTCGAAGAAGTGAAAAATTGGATGAATTGGTGTGCAGGGACTGACGTGGCTTCTGCCGGAGCGATTCTCGGCGTCGGAGATAGGACCAGAAGCAGGTTTTGTGAATGTTTGGTAACAATTGCTGCTTCTTGTATGCTATGTATGGTAATGTTGATGCATTAGTGAGTGATTTGAAAGTGTGTTTGTTGAACAATTTCAATCATTTTTTTTTATGCAGTAACTGCTATTTTGGGTATGATAACTACTGTTAATGAACACATAATTGATCAAGTGCCTGTTAGTATTGCACAATCGTCGTCGTCTTCGTCGTTCCCTTGGTCGTTGTGTGTTTCCGTGATTAAAGACGCCGAGACGTTGATTGAAGTTGCGGCCGAGCACTATTATGGCGCTGAGAAGAAATGGAATTTCATTGCTGTTACTGAGGCTGCCAAGTAATGACCTGTTGTATTTGCGTTTTTATTTGTGTCTTTTCTTTCGTTGTTGCGACTTATTTATGATTAGGAGTTTGTGAAATCTAGTGTATGGAATCGGTTTCAGGGTACTGGTTAGGTTGGCTTTGTTCCGAGATAGCGGGTATAAAATGCTCCTTCAAGGAGGGGAGACGCCAAACAAGAAAATGGATCCTAGCGCTTTGAATTCCAACCAGGGATTGAGGATGGGATTGAATTCTGGGATGCATTCCGGGGCTGGTGGTGCGCAGGGTTACAATGCCCAGGACCCGAGGAATTTGGAAGGAAGGGCGATATCTGCATTGAGCAGATTTGGAGAGAGTGCCAGGATGGTTTCTGATCCTGCATGGTTGAAGAGGCTTCAACACCACCAAGCTATGACCGCCGAGCCTCCAAGTAATTGTTTATAGTAGAAATAGAAGGACCAAAAATTTATGATGAAAAATCGCTTATGCTCTTTTATTCATGTTCTTGCAGCTTCAGTGGTGAAGAAGCCTACTCTTTACTCCATTTTGTCTGAGGGAGGACTATCAGGGGGTTTGTTTCTAATACAAGAAGTCCTACATATTACGAGACCCCTGATTTATGTGCTGCTTATTAGAAAGTATGGGGCTCGATCATGGAAACCGTGGGTTTTGTCATTGGCTGTGGACTTGACTGGAGAGGGAATTCTTTCCCAAATTTTACGTGTGAGACATCAAAGAAGAGAGGGGCATCTCCTCTCCAATTTAGAAAAGAATGAGGTGAGGATTCTTATGTTCTTCCTTGTTATTACAGTTCTGTCTATAATTAATAAGCCACTGCCCCACCTTCATGGCTTAGCGCAAGTAATCAAGTCAAACGGCACTCTAGAGTTTCTAATGATGTGTTGATTACTTATTACTGGTTTTTCCCTTTTTTTCTGGTGCTTCTGGCTTATATCATATGGATGTGGAACAGGTTAGCAGGCGAAAGCTGTTGTGGGCACTTTATCTAATGAGAGATCCATTCTTCAGCACCTATACAAAGTATTCGCTAATTTGCTTTCTTTGAATTCTATATCAGATTTATGTAGTTTGACTGCTCTAATACTTCTTCTTCCAATTATTTTTAACTTTGAACGTGTGAATTGCAGGGAAAGATTGGAAAGGACTGAAAAACTTCTCGAACCTATTCCTGTAATTGGTTTTCTTACAGGTATGGCTTTTAGATGCTAATTTATTGTTAGTTTTCATGTTTGCCTTTGGGATTCTTGATTATTTTCACTTATAGTTTATATTAATCCCAAATTCATGAATTATTTATAGTTTTGTCTATATGTGCAGCAAAATTAGTTGAACTTGTTATTGGAGCTCAATCACGGTACACTTACATGGCGGGATCTTGAGGTAGAACTGAAATCTCTTCGCGTTGTGCTTTCTGGTGAATTATATCCTAAACATAGCATTAGCTTCAATTCCAGTTTGAAGTTCTCATAGATCCTGCTCCCAAAGTTTTGGAGGCAGTAGTTTCTGCAAAATTTATGGATACATAGATTCACATAGTTATATGTTGGCTTTTTTTTTTTTTAGAATAGTTATTCCACACCAAAATCAAATGTACTTTGTACTCTTTTAGTCAAATATCTCTTTATACACATCCTTTTTATGCTTCAAGCATTTGAGTTATACAAGGCACTGTTGATGTATCAAACTCCTCTAATTCTCTGCAAATATTCGACTATTTATCGTCCATCTATGTAGCTTGCTTTTCTCAGGGAGGTCTTCTCCTTGATTCTTTTTTTTTTTTTTTTTTTTTTTTTCGTGTATTTTATGGTGCTGTAAGGGTAGTATAGAACCATGATGGTGAGAGCAGATAAAAGGAATTTATTTGAAGATTAGACCATAGCATTACAAGGACTTGCAGTGATAAATTTGTTCTCTCTCTGTCACCATCTAAACTCCAATTAATTTGGGATTGAGGCTTTGTTGTTAACTTGTTATTGTTGTTGTCATCATCCAAACTCCAAAGTTTAAAATACTACTTTCTTATCAAAAAGACATGATGAAAATTAATTTCTGGATTACATAATTGGCAGCTTATTTCAAGCATATGGTATATTGTTATGTACTGAGAAATCGAAATGCAATACGTTATTTTTCATGATCCAAATTTGCTCCACAGATCATTTCTTCTGTCAGAGTGAGTTTTCTGAAGTTCTTTTACTTGCCTTGATATTCATTTATTTAAATATAGATGAAGGCATTGGTTGCTGGTAATGTTTCATCTAACCACAGCTTTTAATGTCAATATCCACTATCCAGTACTTAGTTCGCTTGCATGTTTGAGATGCAGACCTCTTTCTTCCTATAGGGATTTCATATCTGAAAACTATGAAAATATTAAATCATGTGCTACGATGATAATATCTTGAACTTTTTAATTAGCTGATTTGTTTTTAATGTTTTATGTGAAAGCAATTGTCACATCATAGGTGGCTTTTGCCCTTTTTTATTGATAGGTCTTTTGTATTGGTGCCCTTGATCAAATAGTCTTTGAAGGCATTGGTAGATGATGTTTACATTTTAGCATAACCATGATGGAGCACTGTGTTTGCATGAGGGGTGTGACTTCAATTTCAGTGTTTGGTTCTTGACCTGAGTGTTGTGTGAAATTTGATTATTCATTAGTTTTCATAGTGTTATAATGATTAGGAGCGAATGATGACTATGCTCATTAAATTTGATAAATTTCTTTTTTGGAAAACATGGTTAGTCCTTCCGGGAAAGAATATTATTAGACCCTCACATTTAGATTTGTATCATTAGTATATTTTCTAATTTCAATTGCACTAAATCTAGCACAACGGAATAGTTAACGAGGAATTGTTGTCTTTTTTGAGTGTTATTTTCTTTTTAGGCAATTTTTTTGTATTAGTTTTGTAGCAGTGCATTTTAGTTCCTTCGATTCTTCTCATTCCCTTTTCTAATACTGTTATGACGAGAGTAATAGGAAAAGTTATCTCTGTAACTTTGCTAATTGAAAGTTTTGTACAAATTATTGAATTCATAAGTCGAGTGAACATAATCTTTATATTCTAGCTAGCAAGGTTCTTCAGAAACTAAGTCGGCTTACACTTCTCTGAAGAGATCGATGTACGAGAAACATTAATAACTCAGCACGTGGAGCCAACCATGCCCATTTCTTCATCTTCTTCTACCTCAACCAGTACTACTCAGTCGTTGCTTACTACTAACCCGCCCTCCTCTCTTTGAAACAAGGGGCGCTTCCGGCTCTGTTGGTGCTTCAAGATTGATGGGATTTGGTATGATACTTATGAGATCGATGATATCGATGAGATTGATATTCAAATATTTCTTCTTAGAACGTATTGATTTGACTATTACTGGTAATTACCTAAAAAGTTTACCTTCTTAACAACAACAATATAGCCTCAAATTTCAAAAAGAAATTTACTGTCATCTTTTCATAATACAGGATTTAGAAATCATATTGCAACTCGCGACGTAGTTAGGGCCATCGAGTATATGTCAGGCTACGAAGCTTATAATAATAATAATAATAATAATAATAATAATAATAATCTATTCTATAATAAAAATTTTGAATTTTCTGTTCACGATGAAGCCTTTTTGGCTCGTGTCCTTCCAATAATGCTCCAACCATCTTTTTTAAATTGGTTGAAATAATATAATTTAAAGTTTAAATATGTAAAAAAAAACAAAAACTACCCCATCCTTTTCTATAAAAGTGACGATTAATGCAACACTTTCTTAAAAATAGGCATGACATTAATAATTTTAAAAACGTTTGCATTATTACTTGAGCTGCCCACGCACATATATGGGCTTCAAAAAAATTGCACCCATATGCGAAGCATGTGCGTTACACTAATAATAATAATAATAATAATAATAATAATAATAATAATAATAATAATAATAATAAATAACAACAACAACAACAAGGACAACAACAACGATCGACAGGATGGCAAATTTGCCCTCTAACCCTAAAATTCATTTTTTGAGTTTTCCCTTTTGATTCAAGATTTTGAACCACCACCGATCTTCTCTTTTGATTGGTGGTGGTTCCAATCTTTATCTCTCCGTGTTTTATGTCCTCAATAAAGTGCAGATCTTTTTACATCTGTGAAGATTGAATCCACTTGTTGTGGTACATCTTCTTCAACACTCGTTTTTTGGATCTCAGTGCAACCGTTGGATTGGTCATTATTTTCTTCACTTTCAAGGGGGCTTTGTTCCCGAAACTCCCTTTGCTTCCTTCCCCTCTTTCGGCCACGAAAGAAAAGGAAAAAGAAAAAGAAGGGCATTAGTTTTATTTTTAGGTCATTTGTCTTCCCTTTGTTGGAAGTCTTGATTTTATTTTCTCTTTGTTGGAAAGTTTTAGGTTTTCTTCTCATCGTCGGGAAGTTTTGTTATTCGTTATGCGATTTTAACGAGTGTATGTGTATTGTAATGTGTTTCAACATTGTTCTTAATTGTCAAACTGTTTTAATTGCATAATCGCATTCACACTCAAAGTAATGACAGTTTTTTTTTGAACTAATAGGATTAGCGAATCAATGTAATTTTTTTATTATATGTCTAGTTATGGACAGAGCCATTAATGATTAATGAAACTTCTATTTTTCTTAAAAAAATAATAATAATAACGATCGACATAGGTGGGCCATAGAAGGCACGTGAAAAGTGGGGCCTGTTTTGGGTATGGACAGTGTGGATGAAATCAATTTGGGCTTGACCGTTAATTTTACTGTGAAGAAAAGATTAAGGAAGAGAGAGAGAGAGATCAAAGATGCTTTTGAGTTGTGGTGGGCCATGGACAGTAGTACAAGCAAAATCTAATTGGTGGGCCCACGTGATCAGTGGTGATGGGCCGTCGAACAAAGGGAATCGGACAGATCAGATGGACTTAATTTATGGAAGCTATTTAATGTGTGGGCCAAGTTTTGCCATGAGAACAATGAGGACTTCGGGCTTCCAGGGATAAATGTGAGCCCATAGAACAGGCCTGTGGGCTTCATCCTAAGCTCCACAAAACTGGCCTATAGAAACACCGACGTTGGGAGCTCTCCTACCTATATTGTGCCCGACTCTTGATTAACTTGATCGGAGTAGTCAGATAATTCGAATATTAGATAGTTTAGACAATAAAATAATAATTTAAACACGGTGGGGGAGGAGCCCACAAGGCATCTCCTTTCACTAGTTCAAAGTCAACTTGGTTGTATCATATAATTTTTTGCTTTTCTTTCTTTCCAATACCTTAAATTTTTGAACCACCATCGATCTTCATTTTCGATCGGCGGTGGTTATAATTACATTTTTTTTTGCATTTTATTGATCTAATAATCTAGTTAGATTGTGAAGAATGAGTCTGTTCTAATTGTGATGTATCTTCCTTGACGATTATATGTGGATTTGTACAAGACTAAATTAGTCTTTTTTTTAATTTTTATTTTCAATTTATATTTAGTTTCTCTTCTCTAGCTAGTTGAAAGTTTATGATTTATCTTCATTTATTAGAAGTCTTAAATTTTCTTTCATCATTGAAAGTTTTGCTATTCGATACTTGGTTATAGTGATATTTTGTGTAATTTCACGTGTTCCTATTTAGATTTGATCATATATTACTATTGGAGGGAAATTGCTACACAGTCGTGACACTTGGCGACTTGTACATGCTTGCCTTGGAAAACATGAAGGTGACACATGGTGTATATATGGCGTTTTAAGAAGTTGTGGGCCGTACATGGTACTTGCTGCGCACTGAGTAATAATTTATGCAGTGAAGACATCACGTTGGGTCGTTGTAGATGTAGCAATTTTAATGTGCATGCAGGGTTTTAATTTGGATTTCCAGGCCTTGGGGTTTGTCTGGTACGAGAACTTTAGCACATGGTCAGGGTCTCAGCCTTCAGGGGTCTTATATATTTTACATCTTCACTTGTGAGTTTTCTATTGTTACGTTCACCCTCCAAGATAGCTCGGTGGTCAGCACCATACACCATAGTAAGAAGTCATATATTCTAATGTTAGGGCTCATTCAAATTCAGTACTTTGAATTTGGATTATTTTTTTTTATGTTAGATTATTTTTCTAGTGTGAATTGTCTTTAGGTCTTCGTAATTTGGTTAGGAGCAAGTTTCACCAAGTGGAAATTTTTTATGGTTGGTTTTGCAATTGTGTCGCACTTTCTAAGAAGCGAAAGGGTAAATTCCCTCAAGCAACGATTCAAGGAAGTGTAATTTATGGAGAAAAAATAACTCAGGTAAAAATGCCCTTGACCGCATTACTGTTATTGTTGTATTGATTTAACTTCTCGAAAAATATATTTTAAGAGATATTAGTAGACTTTTGCGAGAGGAGCTAGCTAGCTATTGTAACCCACAAACATAACTTATAAAACAAGACACACTTATTTGCACACCGTGCATTTTGACGTATAAAAATCTCGAGGCACATTAAATTGCATCTATATAGATATGTGTCGTTTTTGGATTAAGTTTGCGGGTTATATATGCTGGACATTTTCAAAAGAAATGTTTAGTCTTACATTGGTTAGAAACTTCAAGTTTAAAGAGTATATATATACTCTTGCACTACAGTGTGTGTAAAAGAAAAACACAAGTGTTATGCAAAGTGAGCCACACGCACGCGCGCGCGACGCATATGGCGCATTTTAGGCGCTTTTATAGGCGCACTTGGCACGAGGCACGTGCGCGTGCGCGTGCGTGTATATATGTGCGAGCTAACCATGGGTAAGACTTTTTACCATTATTTTTTACCATTTTTCGAAATTACAATGTGGACAGTTATTTGATTGACCCACTCAAGCATTGAATGGGCAGTTAATAAACTCATTCAATACTTGACTGAGTGGATGCAGTTGAAACTGCTCCAATACTCCTTTTTTCTACTCTAATTGGTTTTGACCAGTGTTCTATAAGAGAAGAGGTTTGGGGAGAAAGAAATTATCTCGAAATTAACCAGCATTTGCTCTTGTTTTCATCTTTCACTACTGCAAAGTGAAAGCCGAGCTTGCTTCATCGTATCCTTTAAGATATTTGCTGACTCTTGCAGTGTAGAGAGCAAAATTTCATTTATGAAAGTGGCAGTGTTACACGCTTTGAAGTCATTGCAAATCCCTCTGGTCTAACAATCTAAAGGAAAATTTTCTGCCGTTGCAATGGCATCGTCAATCAAAGAGCTGTCGGCTAACATTGTGAAGTTGGATCGCTTCGATGGAGGCGATTTCCTGAGGTGGCAGAAGCGAGTGCATTTCCTGCTGGCGGCGCTTCATCTAGTGTATGTTCTGGATACACCCAAGCCTGTGAGTCCGATGATGAAACTATCGAGCAAATTAGGAAGAAGCAGAAATGGGAGACGGATGACCACACCTATAGAGGTTACATTCTGAATGCCATGAAGGACTCACTATTCGACCTCTACCATGACGTCCCCTCGCGCAAGGAGCTGTAGGAGAAACTGGAGGCAAGGTACCATAAGGAGGATGCGACAAGTAAGAAATTCCTCATATCGAAGTTTATTAATTTTAAAATGGTTGATGAAAGGTCTGTTATGGAACAATTTCGTGAAATTGAGAGGATTAGAAATTAATAATTTCTCTCAACACAATCTTGTCATGAATGAAACAATTGTTTTGTCTTCTATTATTGATAAACTGCCCCATCTTGGAAGGAGTTCAAACGAACTCTTAAGCATAAAAAAGATGACATAACTCTTGATGAACTAGCTAACCATCTTCGTGTGGAAGAGGATTGTCGCATGCAGAAAATGAAAAAGAAAGAATGCTCTGAGATTTCAAAGGTGCATGTGATGGGGGCAAAGAAGTTAAAAAGCCCTCGCCGAATGCCTAACAAGCCTGGTAGTTTCAAAAAGTCTGTTGGTTCGGAAAATCGAACAACCAAAACCAGAATCAAAAGAAGCGAAAGTCACTTGTTGGTTCTCATGAAAGATGGCCACTTCAAGTCCGAATGTTATCATTAGAAGAGGAAGCAAGGAAAACATCATGCTTCCTCCAAATACGCAAAAGGTGCAGAAACGACAATGATGATCTCATTGCTATGATTTCGAAATCAACGTCGTTGAAAATGACATGGCTTAGTGGGTTGATCATGGTGCTACTTGACACGTCTGCAAGAACAAGAGGTTCTTCAAGACCATAGAGGCAGTAAATGAAAATATTGTCTTGTACATGAGAAATGATGCTACTGTCCCTGTTAAAGGTATAGGTAGTGTTGATCCAAGTTTACTTCGCAAAATTGTAACATTCACTAACGTGTATTATGCACCGTGAGTGTAAAAGAAAAACACAAGTTGCACTACAAAGGTGTGTGTAAAAGAAAAACACAAGTGCTATGCAAAAGTGAGCCACACCCACGCGCGCGCGGCGCATATGACTCATTTTAGGCGCTTTTATAGGCGCACTTGGCACGAGGCACGTGCACGTGCGCGCGTGTGTATATGTGTGCAAGCTAACCATGGGTAAAACTTTTTACCATTATTTTTTACCATTTTTCGAAATTACAATGTGGACAGTTATTTGATTGACCCACACAAGCATTGAATGGGCAGTTAATAAACTCATTCAATGCGTGACTGAGTGGATGCAGTTGAAACTGCTCAACTACTCCCTTTTTCTACTCTAACTGGTTTTGACCAGTGTTCTATAAGAGAAGAGGTTTGGGAAGGAAGAAATTATCTCGAAATTAACCAGCATTTGCTCTTGTTTTCATCTTTCACTACCGCAAAGTGAAAGCTGAGCTTGCTTCATCGTATCCTTTAGGATATTTGCTGACTCTTGCAGTGTAGAGAGCAAAATTTCTTTTAGGAAAGTGGAAGTGTTACACGCTTTGAAGTCATCGCAAATCTCTCTAGTCTAACAATATATATATAAAAGCATTCTCATTAGGGAAAATTAGGCAAATGAAGGAAACTAAAAAAAAGATGTAGACGTGGTGGGATGATGGGTGGCATCAGCCAAGGCACGCACGCGGGAGCTGAGAAGGTGCTGGGAGTGGGGGGACCAGTTTTGGGGGAAGCGAAGCAAGTCGAGGGGACGTGGGCCCCACCAGTGAATGGGCCTCGGGCCCACTTTACGGTGGGGCCTTCGAGGTGGGTCCCACCACGGGTGGCACACATCCGCACGTCTCTTTTTAAGTTGAGATTGGCCCATTCCACCCCCTCCACCTCCTCCAACGCCATGATGGGACCACAAAAAAAAAATCTCAACACGCATCTCGATGCGCATCTAACCGTCTCCAAGCTCATGTTGCGACACCCGTGCAGCTTTACCACACACGCACGGACACTCATATCTATCGGAGTAGTAAGTTTTGTTTGTTTAAATATTCTTATATGGGTTGGAGGTTGGGTTTATGTCATTATGTGTTTAAAACACAATTAATTAAGTCTTAAGCACGTGAGGGACAAAGCCAGAGTGAAAAAAATAGTAGTAGAAACAAAGGCATCATTCTTTTATTCCTACTTTTGATGCCCACACGCAGCGGGCCCATTCATTTTAAACAAAAACAATCAACATTATCTTACTACGATAATAATTACACGTATAATTTAGTAAACAAAATAGTTGGTGTATTGGTATATTACCATGGACTGTGCAACCTTACTGAAAGTGATTGGGTGACATCGACATGCTTTTGATAGGTAATTACTAATTACTAATTGTTGATGTTGGTTGATTTCTGCATCAATATATATATATATATATATATATATATATCTAAATCACTCGGTATCCTGATTATCCGTCTACTCTGAATTCGCCTCGAGTCACGCATCGTATAGGAAAGAGACGCTCTCGATGTTGATGTTTTCATTTCTAAAATTCGAACTCCAGTCATTAATCAAGGGACAACAATCTGCTTCCAGTTGTTTCAATTACTGTTGGTTTTGCAACAATATATTTGTACACACAAATCGAAGTATAAATTTAAGACACCAATAACTGCACGTCGAATTTATGTGTCAAATGTATGTCACCAAACCCTAGAAAATCCTTTTTTCACTTATTGATTCTTTCCGAAAATGTTACAATTATTTGGTGAGCACACTCACCCACTCCCTACGTGGCAATGCTTGGGATGCAAGATATACTCCGTCCGGTCATTTATATAAGTCGTTTAAGGTAAGGATATAAGAATTGAGACAGCCTTAATTACGAGTGTAATTTACATATATGTCATTTGACATTAAATGAATTGAAAGATTGAAGAATCATAAATATTTGAATTGTATAAAAGTAAAATGGGTAAAAATGTAATAAATACACTCTTGAATTTCAATAACGACTTATAATTTTGAACAATAAATTTTTGCTACAACGACTTACATATATAAATGATCGGAGGGAGTGCATGCAAGTGTGGTTAATTAGGTGTGTGAGTTCATCAAGTATATACTGTAGCATTGACCGATTCTTTATTGTGATTCCAGCGTTTGATGATGTATGTATATCATGGCAAAAATCAAATTTGAGGTTAATCTTCAAGTTTTCTCCTACCACAAGAATGCATGCATGCTGTTATAAAAAATAATGAAAAGAAAAAAGAATGTGGAAAAGCCCAAGAGACAATATTTTTTTCCAAGGAAAATATTAGAATGACAACAACAATGTCACACTACAAAACATATTAGCTCACAAAAACATTCCATGCGACCTCGACTTACAGTGATATATGTTGTTGTCATTCTAATACTTCTCTTTTTGCAAAACGATCATTTATTATAGTCACTTTGTTCATCTATTACCATGAGAATCATAAAAATACCCATGTCATGGATACATTATTTATAACCAATAAATTTTAGTTCAACACATTAATCTGTGAGTTATAAATACACAAAACATTTAATACACAACATATTTTAAGGGGTTTACTTGGCATGAGTATATATTTGAGTTCCATTGTAGAATTTCTTTATATATATAAAGCATCTTCAATGAGATGTCGATCGGATATCAATATGTGTCACCAAGGACTAAATATACAGACATTAAAGTGAAAAATCCTCTCAAATGAAAATGTGCATTTTGAATGTTGAGCTGACGTCACATGTAAGGAATAGACACTGTCTATTTCGAATGTCTACTTCTTGGCGGTGCAATCCACAACCACGTCAACAATTCCCTCCATAATATATAAAATAATAATAATTTTTTAAAATAAAAAGTGCAATCCACATTAACCATTAGTAAATTTAACTAATAAAGATTAACTAAATCTAAAATACACAACCATTAAATCTAATTGAATCAAATCCTAACACATGTATTATGATCACAACAAATCTTTTATATATATATATATGTACGAGAAGTTTAGATACATAAATAAATGGTTCAAAACAGTGCTCCCAAGTCCCAACATCACAAATTAAGCCATGTAGGCACCTAGTAACAAGAGGTAAAGCATCCTCGAAAAACAGAGGGAAAGGCCGTTCCCGACCTATTAATAAGCAAATCCCATACTCTGTGGTCTCTTTGGTTTTCAAATCAATATTTTTGTGGTTGACATTTGTCACGCCCAAATCTCTAACCCCGTTTTTAATTCCTTAATCGGGATAACCGACTTGACGTGGGACCTACACCGTGACACGTGCACCGACCGAAGCACGTGGTCGAGGTATATTGTATTTTTGTATTGATGTATGCCTAGTGTTATGTATCGTGTGACTTACTAAGTCGGTTTGTACAATTGTAGGCGTCGAGACGAGAGAGGGGACACGCCTCGAGTAGCGTGCGAGTCGGGAACCGGGTAGTTAGCATTTTGGTAAGTCTTATTTAATACTAATATGAAATAAGAAATTACTTATAAGCCTATGGTTGTGTTGGTTAATGTAAATCAAATTAAAGCCCTATAGTTGAGTAAATTAAATGGAAAGCATAAGATTGGTCTAAAGATACACATTGTCACATCTAGGAACTAGGTGAGTAATGAAATGGTGTCACTTGAGGTTGAGTTAGTGGGAGTTAGTGGGATATATGGCAAGAGGTGGACCATTAGATATTCATCGGGATACATAAATCCATGGAGATCAAGGGCTAGGAAGAAACATCACCTTAATATATAACATTAGTGATCAAACAACATGCAAACCAAATCACTCTTTCATTTTTGCTGAAGAAGAAGAAGGAATTGCTGGAGATGAGTGAATCATCAAGGTGTTGAAGGAATCCATGGGAGTTGGTGAGAAAATATCAAGCTAGGGTGCTACATCAACTAGGTACACATCTTTTTAGTTGAAATTAGAACAAGTTCTGATTTTAGGCTAATTTCAGATGGTAGATGATTGAGTATTTGCAATTGATTTATATATTTGGATTCTTCATTTCAAGCTGATAATTCAGCTATATTGAAGTTCTTAATTTGGTTTTGAAATCATAAATATGTGAATTTTTGAAGTTGCAACACCAAAACTAGAATTCTGCATGTTGTATTAGGAATCAACCTGGGTAATTTGGTCATAATCTGCCTATTTTAGATCCAAATTGATCCAAACCAGTGGCATTTGAAAGCTTATTTAAAGGGGAATAACTTTTCTTAACTAAAGGTACTTTGATTCAAATGTTTTTATGTCCAAAAACGCTCTACAAGTAGGTGCTGGAATTAAAAAGGAAAGGTTTGAAACTAAATTTGTTAAGGGCATAACTCCCTAACTACTTATTCAAATGAGCTGATCTTTTAGTATGTTGTATTTGGAAATATTTTCTTCGTTTTGACCAAAAATCACATTTTTAGGAATTATAGATTGGGAGAAATATATTCTCTAATTCCGTTGGTCGGATTAAATTCCAATTAGACCTATGTTTAGCAAGATCATGATATCTCTTTTATTTTAAATCATAATTTTGCAAACTAAACCTTTCCGGAAAGCTAAGAGAGAGACCAACAATAATTGTACTGATGGAGGATTTCGATATTTGGACCATTTCATGCCTAAAAGTGCATTAAAATGTAGGACTGAAATTGAAACTTAATTTAGTCTTTAGGGGTTGATTTAGGAAGATTGATTTAAAGTCTATTGAACCAATTTGAATACACAATAAACACCACTAAATTGAGCTTAAACCCACTATATTTGAACTAATGAGACACGAAACTCATGAACCTAGGAAAAGGGTACGGAGAGCGAATACAAGATTTGGAGTATCGGGAGGCCAAGTAAGCTAGACTTTACTTTGTTGTTGTGAGTATACACAATGGCAACTTTTCTTGGCATTTCATTTCTATGACTTGTTCTCCTTGCATAGTCCTTTGACTATTTTGCCTTTGTATTCTTATATCATGTGTTCTTTGTGTCTATGGTCACTTGATGAGTCTAGTTTGCATGATATCCATTCATTTGATTTGATTAATTGATTCTATCCCATCCTATGTCTATTCTTGTTGTTTTAAATGTGAATTGAATGTAGGCTAGTGAATATCTTATAAATGTTTAAGATGACTTGTATTCCTTATTTGTTTAGGTGTGTAGATGTGCCTATGCCTTGATAATCCATTCTTGGTATTTCTTAAAATTTAAAAAGTAGTTTTCGCATTTAGGTCCCATACTCGATAGAGGTGCGCGACTCACTTGGGGTTAGAGTCCCCCGGGGATGTCGGCACATGTTACCCGACACTATATGACATTCGGGGTTAGAGTCCCCGATGTGGTCTACACACCGGGGTTAGAGTCTCTGGTAACACTTGGGTTAGAGTCCCTTGTGTTATATGATTATTGAGTCTGAGTGACATGTTTCACCGCCGACCGACCTAAATCACCACTACTTAGCCTAAAGTGTCGGTATCACTTGTTTAACTCGATATTTACTCGCATATGGTTTATTTTCCAGCTTTTCTCATTTATATGCTTTTAAATACCATTTGAATATTAATTTGAAAATGCAAATTAAACTTGTTATCGTGGATTAATGTTTTATTCTTGTACTCACCGTTCTTTTTATGATGGTGGGTGCAGAGTCGTCCACTACAAATAGGGCAAAGAGAAGATCGACGATTATCCCTGATTCCGCGGCGCGTCACTGCATCGATTGTAGGTCTTCTTTTGGTATTTTGATTGTATATGCTATATATGTCTTTCAGATACTATTTGAGGTTGTATATTGGGTTGAACGTTAGTTTCCCCGACTTGACTTAGACTATTTTACTGTTTCACTGCATTTTGAGGACTTTATATATGTAATGTCATTTCCTGGTTTTCTACACTTAGGATTTTATAAATGGCTTCCGCATAAGTTATTAATTGTTTTCTGCATAATCAATAAGACTTCAGCTAATTAATTAATTTAATAAAAAAGTTTTCATTAACTCTAAAATTTATAAACTGGTAACTTATCCCGAACACGAGAAAATAGACGTCTAGTCAGAAAGGCTGACTAATACGTAGCTAAGTCTTGCGTGGATATGATTAAGGCTTAATTACGTGATTAGGCCGGGCGGTGCCTAGATTAGGAGAGAGGTCGTCACAACATCGATCTATGATCGATAAATGATAATATAAAGGCCTTGTTTGGTACGTGGAGTCGGGCAACCAATCTTGTTTGGTTGTCCAACTCCCTGTGAGACATCTCCCAACTTATAGGAGATGGGTGAATTATCTACCCCTCCCCCCATAGGGAGATATCTCCCAAGAGTTCAATGGACAAAAATATCCATCACAAATCATTTTTTTCTCAAGTCCCACACAAATCATCTTTTTTATTTTAAAGATATGTTTGGATGGCATTTATGTCAATTCTCACATTTTACTGTTTTAAAATATTGCAACTTCTCTGCAAATTTAAAGTTTAACCAAACATGAAATATGAACTTACACTGTGAGTTAACTTTATGGAGTTATCTCCACTCGTAATGTAAGTTGGCAAAAACGAAACAAACGAAGCCAAAGTAGTCATTCATATTCAATTATGGGCAATCTTTTCGTACATTAAGTACCCCTATCTCATCATTGGCTAGTTAAAAAGTTTCCTTAACAAATCATCACTATCAAATTGGAGCGTGTTTATAAACTTGTAGTCTTGTCAACAATATATCAATTGAAAGCCACGAAATTGTTCACAAAAGATAAAGTGGGACATGCATTTTCAATAATAATTAACAAAAATTACTCACCCTATTTGCATTTAAAGATTATTAATTTCTCACCATAAATTACTCAAATTCCTTTCTTTTTTATTTTTATTTGAAGATAATTTCGCTTGAGCAACCGTAATGCGCCCAATTTCAAAATGATTAAACAGAGCAACACTTGAATCTACAGCCTAAGTTGGTGCGTGGCGTCGCAATATCGATCCTTGGTGGTTAAATTGCTTAAACGTTAATAATATGAATGTGTAGCAAAAATGTATGCATCACAAGTATGACGTATGCAGTCTCAGTCGTTTTCCTACAGATAAAACTAGATTAAAATGCCCGAGCAGTGTAGAATGTATGAAAAAAATAATATATAAGTCAGAATTGACTAATCTTAACTGCCAAGAAATTAAACATTCATTTTCAGTCATATAACTTCTTTCAGTGGTACTTTTTGAAAGATCTTAATTGGTGATTTTTATTTTATTTAAAAGTCGAGGGTGTTTAAAAAAAATCGTGGGTGACTTTATCACTACTCTTATAAGAGTCAGTCAAGTGCCCTAAATCAATTCATAATTTGAGAGAAACTAACATATTTAGAGTTTGGTAACAATAACTGATTTGATGACCTGTTGATCATTATCCATATTTTAGTAAAATGTGCACCTTTTTTTTTTCTTAAATAGTGATGGTCCGGAAAACTCACTATCAATTGTACTTAATTGAGCATAATTTAAAATTTTGAGCTGACCTCAATTAATTTGGGACTAAAGTTATGTTGTTATTTCTTAAGTAGTGATGATATTTTGACAAAGTGAGACACGCATTTTGGCAAACACTTGTTTAAAAACCGTGCAATAAGTATGGCACTTTAGTGGGTTAATGCTACATGTTTGGAAAATATGAAGGAAATATGACATTAGGCCCCCTAACTGTTCCCCCTCATTTTGAACAATATAAGCAGCAATGCATTAAGAATGTTGGAAACAAATCAACCAACCTCTCATGAACACCAAGAACTATATATATAGACAGTGCATGATATAATTTGACCGGTCAACGCATCGAGATGCCTGATGAACCGCATCGATAACCAATCCTAACCGTTGGATCCGACGCAGTAGTCTACCAAACACGTAACACAAGAGGAGCACAGGATCAGGCCTCTCATTATAAAAGAAAAAGTTGGGGATGGAGTTAAAGCCTCTGTCTCTGTGTGTGTGTGTGTGTTTGTGTTGGTTGGGTGAGGAAAGGCAAGGCAAAGGCAAATGCAGCTTTCGAGTTAAGAGTTTGGTTGCCTTATTGTTTGTTGGAGAGCGTTAAAGGTAGCAACTCCACCGCAATAACTCGTAAAGAGAAAGAATACCAAAAAGGGTTAGTTTAGTAAGATTGAAGTGAAGTGTAGTAGCTGCCCGCCAGTTGCCAAGTCCATGTAAATCTCAAATCAAATCCAATCCAAATAATCTAAATTCAAATCCAAATAATAAACGAGTCATTAACGTGTCAACCTGCTTAATTTGCTTATGACTTCAACACGATTAAAGAATAATTTATAAATAATAAATATGACTCGCTTAACACATTAAAGAATAAATGTATAAATAATAAATAAGGTATGATAAATATAAATTTGTACAAAATTCACCCATTTGAATATATTTTAATAACATGATTTATTTTTTTAATTTTTAGGCATCTTTTATCATATTTTATTTTATTTTTTAGATGAAATATTTATTTTACTTTTAATATATATTGTTTATGTTTTAGATTTTATTAATACTTATTTATTAAGAAAAAAATAAAATTTTCACCAAAGTAAAATTTAGACACTTTTTAGACGATTCTTATAATTTTGTTTATTTTATTATTACGAGTCATTTTCCCTATATTATTAAAAGTAATAAAAATTCGAAAGAAAAAGTAAAGTAAAACTTAAGACTATATACAACCACATTATAATTTATTGGCTATTTAATTATGTTTGTTTGAATTTATTCATGTGAATATATTTAAAAAAATAGTAAACAAATTATAAAAACTTAAATAAATTGAAAAACTTTAAATGAAATATTCGATAAATGGGTGACACGAATATACAACCTATTTAAAACGATCCACTTAGACACGAAAACGATTATCACGATTAATAATCATGTAATGTAATGAATTTACATTATATGGGCCTAACTTATTTACTATACGACGTATTTACGACTCGCCGACATGAATTAACCCCTCTAATGTTCAGGTTGCTGAAGTCAGTAGGTGTAAAAACAGGAGGTGATTTCCCAGTCATTCATTCTATCATTTCTCATCCAAATACGAGAGAGAGAGTGAGAGTTCTTGGAGGGTTCACCAAAGGTTTGACCCAATAGAGGAGGGCATACAATGGAGTTATGGGACCTACCACGTGTCCCATCCAAATGGGTCCGATGACTCTGGTGTGAAACGTTGTCCGTTGGATCCTCTCATCACATTGGATGGCGTGCGTGGTTCTTATGGTGATTGGTGAGCCCTCCCCTCCCATCCCCTCCCCTCCCCATATAAACACACCACCACTCCTCTCTCTCTTTCTTCTGTTAACGCTCTAACAATCCAAAACCCAAAACCCACCAGAGTCCTATATAGCTAGGGTTTTGAGGCATGGATTCCATTCGCAAACATGAAGTCGAAGAAGAAGAAGAAGAAGAAGACGGCGCGTCAGACCACCACCACCACCACCAACAACAACAACAACAACAACAACAACAACAACAACAACAACAGTTAACGCAACAGTCTCTGGTGTTGTTAAAAGTAGAGCCAACAGAGACACCAACACCACCACCACCAACAACAACAACAACTACTACTACTAACATGGGCATGGCTATTATGAGGCCACCGGGGGCGTCGTCTACAGCGGTGGCGGGGGGGAACGCCGGCCGCCGCGCGTCGACGAAGGACAGGCACACGAAGGTGGAGGGGAGGGGGCGGAGGATCCGGATGCCGGCGACATGCGCGGCCAGGATCTTCCAGCTGACACGCGAGCTGGGCCACAAATCCGACGGGGAAACCATCCGGTGGCTCCTGGAGCACGCCGAGCCAGCCATAATCGCCGCCACCGGCACAGGGACAGTACCGGCCATCGCCATGTCCGTCGGAGGCACACTCAAGATCCCCACCACCTCCCCCGCCCACCCCCCAGACGCCGCCCCAGACGCCGCCGCCGCCAAAAAGAAGCGCAAAAGACCCTCCGCCAGCGACTTCTACGACGCCGCCGCCGCCCCAACCACAGTCTCTTCGGGGCTGGCGACGGCTCCGGCGGGGCTGGTCCCGATGTGGGTCGGCGGAGGAGGGGCGGTCATCCCGGCGGCGGCGGGGGCGTTCTGGATGATCCCCTCGGCGGCGGCGGCGGTTGGTGGGCCTAGCCCGGGGCAGATTTGGGCGGCGTTTCCGCCGGGGGCGGCGGTGGCGCCTATAGTGAACATCTCCGGGAGGCCCATTTCGTCGTTCGTGACGTCGATGCAGCAGCCAATAGAATTAGGTCGTCAGAGTGAAGGGGGGGTTTGTGGGTCGTCGTCGACGTCTTTGGCGGGGGCGAAGAGCGGGAAAGCTTCGACAATGGCGCCGCCTTCGTCGAGCACTACCACTGCTAGTAGCCCATCAGTCACCACTACCACTACTACTCAGTTGCTTAGAGACTTCTCTTTAGAGATTTACGAGAAACAAGAGCTGGGTTTCATGGCTAACAACACTAGGTCTGTGAATGTGAAGCAGCAGCAGCAACACCAAACTAGTAGTCCTTCCAAGTCATGAACGATCAACATTTTTTTGTATTTCTCGAGATTCACAAACAAACCTAGATCAACGACTAATTAAACGGACACAAAAGAGATTTGGCTCATCTTCTCTACTTTTACTGTTTCCATTGCTTTGTTTTGCTTTGCTTTGCTTTGCTTTGGTGGTTGCCGCACGTGCGAGTGAGTAGTTGTTCGTGTTTTCGTGCTTTCTCGGCACGTGCGGCACGGGATCTGGTATTGGTGGGTCAAGGTGAGTTGTTGTTCAATTTGGGCCACTATCTACATTTCCTCTTTTTTTTTTTTAGATGTCACGTGTCGACTTGGTAAGGAGCTCGCGGGGCCCACTTACATTTGTCAATCTCGAGGCGGCTCGGCTGGGCTGAGCTGGGCTGGGCTGCTGTGGTCCCATGTCGATGACTTTAGTCGTCGATCTAGCGCGTGACACGCGTCGGTCGAGGAGCCCCCCACTTCTGCGATGTGATTTGATGGGAACTCGACACGTGGAGCCGTTGTGGTTGGGAAGTGACGTGTGCGTTTACGTTGTGGGTGATGTAAATGAAATGGGAAAGAAGTAAAACTCTCGTGAGATGGGAGTCTCTCTCTCTCTCACTCTAAGTGGTGGGCCCCAATAAATGTGACCACCTTGTTGGGTGGGGTCCAACCATTTGGTGAAGGGCCACTTCATTGGTGGGCCCCAACAAAAATAGCTAGTTTTATTTCATCACACACACTGAGAGTGGTCCATTGTTTGTTTTAAGTAATTTTTATTATCTAGGCTCATCTGATTTGACATTGGTTTCAGGTATTGGGCCATTGGGAAGTGTGGGCCCGTGGTTTTGGACGCTACCCAACAATGGGCCCAGCCACCCTGCTTTGTCGGTTTTACTAACAAGAGAACAGATGCCCACCCACACCCACACGTATGCACGCCCACTTGAAAGGAAAAAACTCCCCCACCAATATCATATCGATTTGCCTTGTTTGATTATCCAATGGTCACTCACCCTTGATGGATTGTTGTTAGGCTTTTGGTCGTCTGATTTAAACCTTTCTGACGTCACTCTCACGTCCCAATTATTAATTTTAAACCAACCTTTTTATAGGCATTCAAGTTTAGTAATTGTTCTATCTAGTTTGGACCGAACTTCTACGTACATACGCCTTCTTGCCTAATCTCTTTAAACGAACTTAGCTTCATATTTGTCTTAATCTATCCAGGTCTACCTTAAGTATATAAGAGAATGAAGGTCTTCATTTATTTTTATTTTTTTTTTAAGAAACCAACACATTTTTTTATTCCTACAAGAGTCGACCCCCAATTTTACATACAATATAAGTTATGCACCGTCTATCTCATTAAATATATTTTGGCTTTTAATATATACTTCCTCCGGTCAATTATGTAAGTAGTTTAAGGTAAAATATGTAAAAATGCAATAAATACACTTTTGAATTCTAAAAACGACTTATAATTTTGAACAAGAAAATTTTGCTAAAAAACGACTTATCTAAACGAACGGAGGGAGTATTTTTTTAAATAAGGTTTGGAATTTGAAATATCTAGTTAGGGTGCACACTAATTAAGTGGGTAGCTCATTAATTTGGGAGTTCAAATATCAATAAGGGTGAGTTGTGGTTTCTTTCTTGTTGAAGAAAGAGAATTTAATTAAGGTGCACAAGTTATCTCTAGATTGCAATCAAGTTTCTAATTTTTTGATTTTGATCAAGTTGCTATCAGTTCATTTAGTGGACTATCAACTATGCGTGAATATAGTGCGTGGAGAGACAACTTTATGATGATAAGGCCATTAATTTGATGATGTCTATCTAGTATATACAATAAGTTTTTAACTATACATATATGACCAAGTCACCAAGTGCTTGCGGTTCTTCACTTAATTAGATGCATCAGATACATTGGCTTTACGTACGGGACAGTGATAAGCTGGAAGCCTGGAAGACATATATATATATATGCAACAATAATGCACAATATGAATATGGTTTTTCAATTACATTGTTTGGTTGGGGATGGATTTTTATTTGGGAGGTGGTGTGGGAAAGGATAACTTTGCAAGGGAATTGGAACTAATTTTATATATTTGATCGATTTTTTAAATTCAACTATCTTGCAAGTTATATATCTCTTAACTCACACTTAATGAGAGATAATTCTTTCATCCCCTCTAGTGGAGTTATTTCTCCGAGGACAAATTGACAAAACTATCCCTACATTACATCTTTATTACATGTTTTATTGTTTAATGAGTATTTATGTCAATTCTCATGTTTTAATAATTGTTTTTAAAATGTACAACTTCCCTGTAAGTTCAAAGTTGAACTATACATGAAAATATAATTTCCCATGTGAGTTAACATCCCATATGAGAAAACTTACCTATAAATTAGCAAAAATTTACCAAACGAATAAAAATTTTATGTTACACGTACCCATGAAAATTGCGTTATGAGTTTGGGTTTAATTAATTTTCATATATTTGAAGAGAAAGTTAGAAAGTAATTTAAACACCAAAAACGTTATCCAAGTGATTAACAGATTAATGGTTTGCCGCGTCAAAAAATATTTTGTACTCACACCCAACAGATTGATGAGAACTCTAGCTTGTAAATCACAAATTTAAAGAGGTTTGAAGTTGCTAAAACGTTTTTGATGAGATTGACGGAAAAATAAAATTTAGGGAGGTCGTGGTTCTCGTTGAAGTAAAAAAATGAGGTTTAAGGTTATCCCAAACTTATTAAGAGAATAATCTTCTTATTAGAACGAGTACTTCAATTTAATCATTACCATGATATAAAAATGCACGAAATTGTATATAATATTCGTTTGACTTCGTCATTTAATCAAATATATAAAAACTCATTTTGTATCCTTTGACCTTTACTTTCATAATTGTGATGGAATGGTATTTCCATTTCAACACGTGATGAGATTTGACTGACATACAAACTATTTATAACCATTTTAATTTGTAATATTTAAGCTATAATTTCATTGATGATTATGATCTGAGTATTATTATTGACGAATTTTCAAGAAATTGACAGTCTTATTAATTTTTACATCAAAAGGTCACTTTTTTTTAATAAGAGATTTATAAATCACATTAACCATATATAATTTGGTCAAAGCAATTGATTCTTCACCAACAACTCGGATTCTCTCATTAAGTTTTTGTTGCAAATAATAATAATAATAATAATAATAATAATAATAATAATAATAGCATTACCTAAAAAAATCGTAAATGACATAAGGTTATGAAGGAATGATGTCATTAAAAAAAAGATTTGACGTAATTAGTAGTACTAGTGAATCAACTTTACAGATGATGACGTCATGGGTCTCTCGTTTAGTTCGGTTACTTTCCCGCGTCGACTGTGGAGTGAGATGGTGTCCACATCCTATGCTCCTGACAGTAACATTGCAGACACTGTGAACCATCGACTACTCACCACGCGTTTCTTGATCAACACCATTGGTCCCTCATATGTGGGCCTCAGAGGGCACGTGAAAAGTGGGGCTTGTTTTGGGTGTATATGGACAGATAGTGTGGATGAAATCAATTTGGTGGGCACATTCGTACCTTTGTTTTGTGGGCCTTGATCAATGATGAAGTCCTTGCTTTCTCTCTTGGCCGTTAATTTTACTGTGAAGAGAAGATAAGGAAGAGAGAGAGAGAGAGAGAGAGAGAGAGAGAGAGAGAGAGATTAAAGATGCTTGTAAGTTGTGGTGGGCCACGGACAGTAGTACAAATAAATCTAATGGTGGGTCCGCGTGATCAGTGGTGATGGGCCGTCGAACATAGAGAATCGGACAGATCGGATGGACCGAATTTATGGAAGCTATTTACTGAGTGTGCGGGTCACACACAACTTACAAGGTTTGTTGGAGAACAACGAGGACTTTGGGCCCCCAGAGAGATACATATGAGCCCATAGAACAGGCCCATGGGCTTCGACTAAGGTCGACAAAACAAATTGGATTACTCTACAAACTAATCTAGTTTTTTTTTACCAAAAAAAAAAAAAAAAAACTATTCTAGCTTTTCAACCGCTGTAGATTTACCTCTTTTCATTGGTGTTGGTTTCAACATCTTTTGCTTCATTATTTATAAGAGCACATCTATGTGCGCCTCAATTGTTTATGAGGGCACCCCAAAATGCATGTAAATTGATATACTTTTGGGGTGCCCTCATAAACAATTGGGGTGCACATAGCGCCCCTCATTTTTAATTTATAAGGTTTGAAGTGATGTGTTGCGATTATCTTATTTACTATTGGCCACAAACTCCAAATCGGTGTTTCTTTGTGTGCATTTTTCAACGGCTTTGCATGAACTTGTTACGGTGGCTGCTGCGCAAGTTGGTTTTTTCGTATGGTTATTTGCTTAGTAGCAAGGTAGTTGTCTTCCCATTATTAGAAGTTTTGGTTTATTTTTTTTACTTAAAAAAATTTATTTTCTTTTTTTTTTTGGCTCCACGTTTTATTTTTTTATTATAATTTTAATGATTTTTGTTTACCATTGTGTTTTATATGTTGTTAGTAAATAGTCACAAAGTTCCAATATTACAGCTTCATTCAAAATCAAATTCAATATTTTAAGTCTATGTTTGGCAACAACAACTGATAATTTAGTCGAAAGTGCGATAATTTATTTAATAATCTAGAAAGTTCGATAATTTAATAGTGATGGTAAAAGTAATAATTTAATAGGTGATGGTGAAAAGTGATAATCGAGTTGATCAATTAAAATTGTTTCGATGGACTAGCTGATAAATGCAAAATGACATAAAATGTCACATCACATAACTATTTTTTTTTGAAAACTACATCACATTACTAAATTAATTAAATGCAAAAAATAAAAAAACAAATTAAATTTATAAAATAAATAAATTAGTTATAATTTTAACATAATAACAATTATATAAATAATGGCACTTATATATTAAATAAATTATATAGAAATCTTGTGCCTTCTAGAATTAAAAGTCACCTTGATGAAGCGGCTGTGTGCCTGCAATTCCCCCTAGTCACATAGCACTATACAAACATGTCATTCCCACGAAAAAGTTAAGGGTAAAAATGGAATCAAATTTCCAAATAGCACTTTTTTCTTTTTTTCTCTGATGCTACTGCTAATAGCGTTTATAAGTTCAGTGTTTACCCTAATTTATTTTAAAAATCATCTACTAACTAAACACAACTTATTTTATAAAGTAATTTATTATATATAGCTTATAAACTAGCTGATAAACGAGATTGTATTTACCAAATAAAGCCTAAAACAAAAAAGATAGAGGAGGGACATATTAATATGCATTTAATTAAAAGTTATAATCATTCTATTAAAACAAGGAAGTAGAAGAGAAACACACATGGGTAGAGTAAACTGGGTTGGGAGATGGCCACCTTCGTAGGGGGGTCGAGAACATATTAGCATTGATTAATTGACACAATTGATAGCTTCTAGCACGTGACAAATTAAAAAAAATAAAAATAAAATTAAAACAAGAAAATAGAAAGGAAACTCGCAGATATTAAACGTATTAGTAAGAAAAAAAAGGTAAATGGATCAAAATTAAAAGAGAAACCCATTAAAACTGATTTGAAAAACAAAATCATTCCGCTAAAACAAAAATGCAGGATAGAATCACACGTAACACAGAATTAAAAACCAAAATCAATCCACGAAAACAAGAACGTTGAAGAGAAACACACTTGGATAGAGTAAACTAGGTTAAGGGTGTCTGACAACACTCAGTGACGAAGGCACATATAGTCTGTTCGGTTGGGTTGATAAGGTTGTCTTGATAAGGTCTTGCTATGGATTAGGGGTAATCAGAATTTGAAGACTTGTTTCGGTTGGCATGATAGGGTTTTAAGTTAAGGGTAAAATCATCTACCAAATAGCGCTTTTACATATTAATATGCATTTAATTAAAAGTTATAATCATTCTATTAAAACAAGGAAGTAGAAGAGAAACACACGTGGGTAGAGCAAACTGGGTTGGAATTCGTAGGGGTTCGATAACATATGAGCATTGATTAATTGACACAATTGATAGCTTCTAGCACATGGCAAATTAAAAAAAAATTAAATTAAATTAAAACAAGAAAATTGAAAGGAAACTCCAGATATTAAACGTATTAGTAAGAAAAAAAAGTAAATGGATCAAAATTAAAAGAGAAACCCATTAAAACTGATTTGAAAAACAAAATCATTCCGCTAAAACAAAAATGCAGGATAGAATCACACGTAACACATAATTAAAAACCAAAATCAATCCACGAAAACAAGAACGTTGAAGAGAAACACACTTGGATAGAGTAAACTAGGTTGAGGGGGTCTAACAACACTCGATCACGAAGGCACATATGGTCTGTTCGGTTGTCTTGATAGGGTCGTCTTGATAGGGTCTTGCTATGGATTAAGGGTAATCAAATTTGAAGACTTGTTTCGTTGGCATGATAGGGTTTTAAATGATTGAATGAAAATGCTCATTTTACCCCTCCACATATAAAAAACTCCAAGCAAGCTTCATGGTCTATTACGTTGCAACTGAGAAATCGAACCCTACCAAGGTGGAAGGTCGCGTTCGGGAAAACCCATGTTTTTGTCAATCACAATTTGTATTAGAAACCATAAAAAGAGATCATCACATTGCAATGGTTCATCTTCGAAGAAGCATTGCATCAAACAAGAGAAGTGCACAAAACAAGGTCTCATCAAATTTTTGCTCAACCGTAACTACAATTGATTGTATGTTTGTTGTTTTTGAGATATCATTGACATCAATGAATGCGTTGATCAATTGAGAAAAAAAAACTAGCAGAGAAAGAGCGCGGCAGCATCAGAGACAACAAAAGCTCAACTACCTAATCTTCAATGTCGGAGAAATAGAAACTACAAATCGAACGTAGACGCCTAAATCAAGCACCATTCGTTGATCTCCGCAGCAGAGTAAAAAACAAACACAGACAACAACCACACATCAATCCCACCGATCCGCCATTCGAGAAATCGAACCCTACCAAGTTGGAAGGTTTATTACGTTGCAATTGAGAAATCGAAGAGAAAGTTACCAAATGAGAGAGAGGGACGAGGTCGATCACTTCATATATATTCAGATTCCGATTGAGGAGTGAGAGAGACGTCTCTCTCAGATTCGGATTCGGCCGAGGAGGAAGATTGGGTAGGGTTTGGTTGGAGAAATCGCACAGAAGATCATGGATTCGGTTGTTTTGTTTTATTTAAGTGAAGTGCAATCTCGTCCTTACACTAATTGGGAGAGAATGGATTAACTAGTAAAAGGGTAGGACTCCACTTTGTTTAGTCCACAGTTAATCATGCCAAGTGAACAACGGAGTACATCTAATTCAATGGATTAGCTAAGCAGTCATGTGAACCGAACACGCCAATGTACCCCTCAAATTTTTTACTTTTTACTAATGCTATGTACAAGTAGCACATGTATGTAAGAAAAAATGAACTTCATATCTCCCTGGCCCCTAAGTTTTCATTTACTTATTTTAAAATGAACTTTGACTTCTTCAGTGGGTACTATATCTATATAATGTCCTTATTGATCACTGATTATACAGAGGCCATGGCATCTAAAATAATGACCTATATATATATATATTCATATATATTATCCATTCCAACTACACAATCTATACTAATTGAATTTCTTTCTCTTAATTCCACACTAAATAATTTAATGATTACTATTTTTAGTTTACTAACTTATAAACTCAAATGCACGAGTGCTTGTACCATATTATATGCACATATAGTTATATTGAAGTTATTTTCTTCTAGTAAACTTTGGATAACGTTAACTTGCACTTATTCCAATAGTCACGCATTCTTAAGAAGTTATAAAAAATCTATATAATTAGCCTATCAAAAAAAATTTATATAATTAGATCTCCCTTCAATCGATAACTGTGAACTTGAACATATATAGTTATGAGATTATTAAATTTGAAATAGTTCACGTAGAGATAAAAATTTAAAACTAAAGAAATTAATATCATATGCTAAACTCTAACAATATTGAATTTTATATTTGTTTGATGTTCAATCTAAAGAAACCTAAACTTTGAACGTCGAAAAAAAAGGAACTCAAACTTTCGGTGATCAAGTGGCCCCCTCTCCCACCAGTTTCTGCTTCGTCCCTGACAACACTTAAACATTGATTAATTGCACCTAAGCATTGACTAATTGATGCAATTGCCTGTGAATCGCACGTATAGAATCGAAACAAATAAAATTTTAAAATGAAAGTAGAAAAGAAACTCACATATTTTAAACATATTTGTAAAAAGAAAAAGTATATGAACCAATATTAAAAGAGAAACAAACTTTAATTAAAACGGATTTGATAAACCAAAATCATTCTACTACACAAAAATGTAGAATAAAAACATACACATTAAAATAGATTTGGAAACCAAAATCATTCTATCAAAACAAGAATGTAGAAGAGAAGAAAAATTAGAAAAAAATGATACATCGCGCTAGAGGAAGGGCTCGAACCTTCGACCTTGTGGTTAACAGCCACACGCTACTAACCAACTGAGCTACTCCAGCTTTTGTCGCAGTGCAGCCAATATATAATATATATAACTAAACAACATTTATGGTATATCGTGAAAAAAAATAAGAAATCTATATTTGACCATTCACGACCTGCGTATGTGTAGACGCATATATTTCAACTAGTGGTACACCCACGCTTCGAGTATTAATATATTTGATGAAAATTAATTTGATGAGAAGAGAAGAATAAAAAAAAATTATTATAAAACCTGGATGGTCGCCAAAGCATTTATGGTTAGATGGATGAGACATCACTTGTCAAAAGACAAAGGTTAGGAAGATCGTGAGTTCGACTCTCACATGAGTCAAAAAAAAAACTCAATGATCTCAAGCATCATCATCCAATTTCCTTGGAAGAGAAAAATGAGATATACAATTACAACTCAAAATATAGTTTTTATAAATATACGTGTTTGAGTAATTATTCTGAGAAATTCAATTTTCTCTCAACAATCAAATTTTTTAATCACCTCCACAACAAAATATAAAGACCACCTATCACATCTAAAAAAGTATAAACCTCACTCAGAATAACTACGTTGACATCTTGTGCTTCACGACTTGCCCGAGTATCAATATCTTAGATAAAAATGAACTTGATGAGATTTTCGAAGAAATAGTTGCTATTCAAACTATTGTAAGGATGTAAACGAATAGGGTACTATAAAATTTTCTCTATTTATACCCATTTTACGATACTAATACTATGTACTTGTCCCAAATCGGATAATACTACACATATATATGAACATCGGTACCCATAATTAACCCTATTAGAATTATCAAACTCTTTTAAGATATAAGTGGGTAGTGTACTTGTGAAACATTCCCTACTCGTACCAATCTCGAACCCGATTATAAAATGCATATAAACATCCTCATATAGCCAACCCCAATCTCTATTAGAATTATCAAATCTCTTACAAAGATGTAAATGGTAGGGTACTCACTGAGATTTTTTCTACACGTACTCGTTTTTGGATAATAATACTATATCTGTCTCAAACTCGATTATAATATGCATATGGACATCCATACCCAATCATAACCCTATTAAAATTATCAAATTCTTATTGGGGATACAAACGGTAGGGAACTCGCAAATTTTTCTACCCGTTTCATGATAATAATATTATAATACTCAAACATGTCCCTAACTCGACTTTAGTATGCATGTATATATGTTAATGTTAGAAGAAAACATTTCAGTTACAAATTTATAAATGACAAATTAGTAACTTATCCCCTATACTATATGTTAAGATTTGATTTTATGATATCATGTTAATTTCTAAAAGAGATAATTCTAGAGTGCAAATCATCTATTTATATGCATCACAGTTACAATTATAATATCTTTTGGTTACAATCGAATGATCTCAAATTATAAAATCAAATCTTATCACTATATAAATTAAAAGTCATTATTATGTGATCTTCATGCCATGTCATTGAGAGCGAAAAGAAATTTTAAAAACAAATGCTAAGATGCGAAATTTTAGTTTGTATTGTGTTGATATTAATATAAATAGATTAGGCTTAAAAACACGCGCACGCGCATACACATACACACAATGCGAAGTTTTAGTTCAAGTTGTGTTGATATTACGATTAGTTTATGTTGTGTTACAATTAGTGATTAAGCTAAAAAGATAGTCATAAAAACAAAAAAATTGAAAAAACACAATATACTAAAAATAGCCACAATATTAAGTAAATGAAAAGATACAACAACAACAACATAGCCTCAGTCCCAAATTAATTGGGGTCGGCTACATGGATCAACTTTTTTCATTGTGCTTAATTAAGTAAAAGAAAAGATACGTGAAAAAAATATGAAAAATAAAAAAAAGATAATTAAATATTCCAAAAAATAGGCACACAATAAAATCTAAACCCCTATAAAAATTGAAAACTAAAAAAAATGAAAATAATTATTAAAGATATCTAAAAAAATATTAAAAAATATTAAAAACAAAATTAAGTATTTTGAGATAGACTTGAAGTTAAGTATTTGAAATAAAATTAGATTTGATTAGAAATAGAAATGTAAAAAAAAAAATCTAATCTTTAATAAACTTGAAGTTAAGAATGATCATGTAAGTTTCCTACAATAAAAAGAGTGATTAGAGTGTCTTACCCGTAAACACATTAGTACAAAATTAAGTATTTTGAGATTTTTTAATTAGTTTAAGCATGTAATTAATCAGCACAATTAATCTCATGTATAAAATTCAACATGAAAAATATTACAATCACCTAATTACACAGTTATTTGATAAGATTAGAACACGTACAACAATGAGGTTTTACAACTAACAAAATTGTTTAATTAAATTAGCCATGAGAAAACACATCTGTTTAATAAAGATGTAAAACATGCATCCAATTAGAACTTCAAGTGCTTTATGATGCGATGCAATATAATTTGAATATTATAATCCCTAAATATTAGCGTACCTTAAACAATTATTGTTAAGAAAAAATGGAAAAAAAGAAAAAGAAAGTCCCCTCATTAAACGAATTTAATTAGTAAGTAATGTCGCCACATGTGGCGACCTCTCGTTAATCTTTTTAAGAAGATCTTCATTTATATATATCTATCATATATATAAAAGCACGAATCACAAATTTTTGAGTGGTAATGAAATTTACCTTTTTGCCCATATTTCTTTTTTTTTTTTCATCTCCAAATCAATTTTATATTTTTTCTCCAAATCAAACTCTAACTCCTTATCAATCTACCACAAGGATTTTTTTTTTTTTTTTTTTCTTCTTATCTCCAAATATCACGAACTCCTTATCATCAATCCAATACACGGTTTTCTCTTTCTCTCGCCTTCAATCGATCACTCTCGTGTTCCTGGACGAACTCCTTCTCATCAATCCAATACACAAACTCCTTCTCATCAATCCAATACACTGGACAGAGAGGTTGATAAATTGATGGAGACTTCTAAATTGGAGTGTGCACTTGTTTCTGGGCAAATCGGTTTATATGAATATTGTATCTCGTTGAAAGCTTGAATTGCATGCTACCATTTGATACGTTTTAAGGGGTGCATACCACTTTGGTCATCGTCTTCATCATTCTCACCCAAACCCTCATTGTTCTTCCCTATATATATATATATATATATATATATATCTCTATTGGAGATCAAATTCAAGGAGAGCCGTGAGTGTTGGTGGTGTTGTTGAAGAACAATTGAATGTGAGATAAATTATTCTATCACATTTGTTATTATAATTACATTTGTATTTGTAATTAATAAATTTTAAATTTTATTAATTGTATTTATAATTTCAACACCCGTTCTTGATCAGTTATATGTTATAAGATAATGATCTTTTGGTGTCATCTTATTTGAGATGAAATGCCCCAGAACAATGTTGTCATCATTTTCTCCTTCCTTATCATTTTCAGGTTCTTTATAATAACTTATCTTTTATGAAATATTGTGTTGTCATATTTAATTTTGTTTTTTTAATCTTAATTTAAATTAAAAAAAAACGGATTTTTCAAAATAGATGAAAGTTGATATAATGTTGAAAATCTTTAGCTACTTTTCTTATTTTGTCTCTCATCACTTTATCATTTTACCAGGCATGAATTTGATGAGAACTAATTGATTAGTACAATTAAAGATTTGAGTATTGTTCAAGGAGTTGTTTTACTTTTTAATCGTGTTGAACTTTCTTCTATTTCTCTTCTACAAGAATGCTTAAAGACACTTGCACTTCCCATAATCTTAATTTGCTTCTTGGGCTTTGTTCAGTTACCCTAATTTTAACATCAATATTTACGATTTTTATTTGTTTAGCTATGTTTGAACTTTGGAATGAACTTATGTTTGCCCTCTAAATTTTTGGTTTGGGTTCGACTTGAGTTGGAGTCATCTTATTAAAAAAACCCTTTGATAGTCGCTTAAACTCATAACTTTCAATTTTATTAATTATTCGAACTTTCAATGATTACACGAGAGAATCACTCTCAATCCACGAACGCAACTCATTATGAGATTATATTTTTTTGGATAAAGGAACTCATTACGAGATTTTAATTATGTTAGTTCATTTACATTTTCTTTATGACAATTTGTATATCTAATAAGTACTTGGAGTCTAAATTTGCAAAAATTATACATTACTCGATCATATCCTTTACTAATTAAAATTAATGGTGCGGTGAGTATAAGGAATTAAATTATAATTAAAAAATTAACCAAGAGGAATGTGGTGTGAAATGTGGTGTGATGACACGAATCCTACTCCTTAATCTCTTAACCATAACATTAGGCTTATTAGATATTTTTCAAAATAATTATACTTAAGTCGCGCGAGTTAATAATCTAGCTCATAATTAAACTATTTTGTACTTGCTAAACACATCATTTCTCCAGTTAATTATACATTAACCTTAATTTTCCCACCTCTCAATGACATTTTAGTGATATTCGGTTAGTGAATATTCGGTTATTAGAACTTCATCTTCATTTATTAATTTGATTTTTTTTTGAATAAAAAACTCATTAATCATTCATGGGTCAATACAGGACCAGACATAGAATCAAATACATTGATTCACAAATCATATTTGCTCAAACAAACTGTCATTAATTCGGCTGTAAATGCGAAATTGAAACAATTTGACAATTAGGGATTACTCTCTACAACGTTGAAACTCATGATAATACACAAAACTACTAGAACCACAAAACGAATAACAAAACTTTTCAACAAGGTGAATAAAACTTAAAACTTCCTAAGAAGGAGAAGAAAATCAAAGACTTCCAACTAAGGAAGAAAACTAACTATAAAATAAAACTAAATACAAGATCAATTCAGCGCCACATAAATTCACGCAACACCGTTGATGAAGATGCACTGCAATAAGGATGAACCGATCTCCACAAATTTGATTAGATATGTTGGTTATTGTATGAACAAAATGCAAAAAAGATTTGATTGGAACCACCCCCAATCCTCAAGAACAAAAATCACAAAAGTGAATCAAGAAAAAAATTTAGGGTTTTAGAGAAAAAAGAGAGGCGGTAGTTTTTGAGAAATAAAGAATAAAAGGAACCTCATTAAATTTCATCGATTAATTTGATTGGTTCAACAAACAAATTGAATCTTGACAATAATAGTGAAATTTGGCAATCATTTTTTTTAAGTAAAGGAAAAATCTCATTAATCATTAATGACCGATATCTGACGAGACATAAAATCATGATTCACTAATTCTATTTATTCAAAACAACATTTATCCGCTATGAATTTGACTGTAAAATTTGGCAATCATTTCATGCCAAAGAATTTGGTCGTTATTAACTAGCATGCTAAACAAAAATAGTTTCACTTTTTTTTACAATAAAGAATATCTAGTAAGTATCTTTTTTTTTATTCGTAAATATTTAAACTTTTTTCAGCCTTGTCTGCTAAACTAATCATATATACATGAGCTAGTTGAGCACCTCAACCTTATAACTCAAGAGAAATTAAAAGGGATATATAATATAGCCACTACAATTTATTATGATTCAAAATTTTTACCTCAATTAGAGTTATGATGCTCATTTCATCGTCACTACACCCCCCATCTCTTGGGGCGGTATCTGGTTATAATAAAAGGAAAATAAAAGCAAAACATACAAGCTTTATGAGAGCATAGACTCGACTTTGTTGGGCTCAATCTCTTCGGCCAACTACAAAGAAAAATTGATTTTAGGGACGGAGCCCACAAAGCAAGGTGGCCGATACTTCAAATAACAAAAAGCATATATGCATGTTTGGAACCAAAACTATACATGTACTTAAAACCACAATAAAGACAACATCATGAACAACAAAAAGAAAGATCACCTTTTAGAGATATCATCGATCAATTAGGACTTCAGTTCAATTCAAAAATTAATCAGGCGAAGATCACAATCTCCAGATGAAACTATACATCGGCCGGGCATCAATCAATGCCAGTTGTGCCTGCAGCATTGTGCGCGCTTCATGTCTAGCTGCGACGACGAAACCAAGTTCCGAAATCAAGCCTATAAATGCCTACATGCCTGTCTTGCTAGGGGAGCAGCAAATCATCCTAGACTCATCTGAAGTACTCTCGAAATGGCCAGGTCTTTTCCGGCGGCTTCCCTCCTCTACTTCTTGTTGTTTGCAGCTTTGGTCCTCAATTGCAGTGCCCATGAAAGAAAGGTGAATTTGTTGATCGACTTGGTAGTTATTTCTGCTGTTAGAACTGCATTGAGAGATTAATCAAAATAGTTAATACTAATAAGATCGAGCATCTGTATATAGGTTCATATTGTGTACATGGGAGAACGTCCCGAAGGCAGCTTATCCGTCTCATCGGTGCACCATTCCATGCTCGAAAAAGTTCTCGGAAGGTTAATCCCTAGCTAGTTGCTACTACTTGAGTAAATAATTTCAAACAATGACATAACCAAATTGAATCTCCTAATACATGCATGTGTAGGGTGTTGTAATTAAACTAACAACTAAGATGTTCTTTCCTACATTTTCTAAAGCTTATGAATATAAAATATGGTGCAGTTCCAGCTCTGTGAAGGATTCGATAGTTTACAGTTACGGAAGAAGTTTTAATGGATTTGCCGCTAAACTATCGGATGATGAAGTTGCAAGGCTTTCAGGTGAGTCACAAGGAGACTGATGATGAAGACAACTCATGCTACATTATGACATAACTTGGTATGCTTAAACACTTAAAAAACAATTGAACATGGTTACTTACAGAGATGGAGGGAGTAGTCTCGGTATTTCCGAACGCCAAACTGAAGCTTCATACCACAAGATCATGGGACTTTCTTGATTTCACACAACCAAATTATGGAGCATATCCGGAAGGAGACGTCATAGTCGGTCTACTAGACACAGGTATAAACATACGAAAAAACCAATCTCAAATTCGATCGACTAACACTATTATATCAACTAAGGAGAATTTTAAATAGACGAATGGCAACTAACCTGGTGATATATCTCTGCAGGAGTCTGGCCAGAGTCCAAGAGCTTTGATGACGAAGGATTTGGACCTCCTCCTTCGAAGTGGAAAGGCAAATGCAAAGCACAGAATTTCACCTGCAACAAGTTAACTTGCTCCTTATTCCCTCTCTTCCTCTAATAGTTTTCATTGTTGAGTAAGACATCCTGAGCTTTTGTTGGAGATTTAACACAAATGTGTTGTTTTCACAGTAAGCTCATCGGTGCCCGGTTCTACAACAGTGATAATGAATATGATGTTTCCGATATCAAATCTCCAAGGGACACAGAGGGACATGGATCGCATACCGCTTCGACAGTGGCAGGTCGCGAAGTAGAAGGAGTAAGTTTCTTCGGTCTAGCTAATGGTACTGCCAGAGGTGGCGTTCCAAATGCAAGGATCGCCGTGTATAAGGTGTGCTGGGCATACGGGTGTGCGCTAGCGGATATCTTGGCTGCTTTTGACGATGCCATTGCAGATGGCGTGGACATCATCTCTGTGTCCCTCGGAGCTGACTCCCCGCTCGAATACTTTGAGGACCCTATAGCAATTGGTGCTTTTCATGCCATGAAGAAGGGGATATTGACATCCAATTCAGCCGGAAATTCTGGGCCATTTCCACGATCAGTTTCGAATTACTCACCTTGGAGTCTGACAGTTGCCGCAAGCACCATTGATAGAAAATTCGAGACCCGAGTTGCTCTAGGAAATGGGCAATCTTTTCTGTAAGTCCACAACCTAAAAAAAGATCGTTAGTTCTCGCCATCTTGAAAGATTGAAATTTCTCCAATACGTTTTAACTAAACTATTCCTTTAACAAAAATGAAGGGGCCTACTATCAACAGCTTTGTACTCAATGGAACCTCATACCCTTTAATCTGGGGAGGAGATGCGCCCAATGTATCTGCTGGTTTTGATAGCGAGATTTCAACATTCTGCTTGGGACACACTCTCAACTCGCTCAAAACAGAAGGGAAGATCATATACTGCGAAGGCCTCACCACTGGAGCCGGAGTTATATTTGCAAAAGGCTTGGGAACCATAATGTCTGACATTGTTGATGATCTTGCATTCGCCTTTCCATTACCAGCAGCATATATCAGCGTTGAAGATGGACAGAAAGTGTTGGATTACATCAAGACTTCTGAGTAATAATCCTCTACCTATACATTTCTAGCTCTGATGTGTTATCTAATAGCATGAGAGTAGTGAGAAGCCTCTGACATAAAACTTAATTGTCTTTCAGCAATCCCATTGCGACTATTCTCGTCAGCGAAACTCCGAAGGATGCAATGGCACCAAGAGTGGTCTCCTTCTCATCCAGAGGACCTAATCCCATCACTCATGACATTCTCAAGGTAAAATCTGGACTACTTTAATCTGATCATCTAATTATTTCTCAGTCAATGTGTTCGAAAACATACTGACAAATCGAACTCTTTGTTGAACAAAAAACACAGCCTGATATCACTGCCCCTGGTGTGGACATCCTGGCTGCCTGGTCTCCTCTATCATCGCCTTCAGGATCCTCACTCGACAAAAGGGTTACCAACTACAACATTATCTCCGGCACTTCTATGTCTTGCCCGCACGCAAGTGGTGCAGCAGCCTATGTCAAGGCCGCGCACCCTAACTGGTCTCCTGCAGCAATCAAGTCAGCCCTCATGACAACAGGTATGAACACTTTGTTCAGCTTTGGCAAGTTTTCAGTTTGAAGCATCATTTGATACTTAATAGTTAATACCATACATCCATGCATTCTTCTTCTTCTTCAGCTACTCTGATGGACCAAAATAAAAATCTGGACAAGGAGTTCGCCTACGGATCCGGTCAGATCAATCCAGTGAAGGCTGTGAATCCTGGACTTGTATTTGATGCAAAGGAGGCAGACTATGTGAACTTCCTTTGCAAGCAAGGCTACAACACCACTACTCTCAGACTTGTCACAGGAGATTCCAGTGTTTGCAATGGCATAGCACCAGGCAAGGCATGGAGTCTTAACTACCCATCATTTTCACTATCAGTACAAGATGGTGAGCAGATCATGGGCACCTTCACCAGGACAGTCACCAACGTGGGTTCGGCGAACTCAACCTACTATGCCTCGGCGTACATGCCCAGTCCGGTTGCAGTCAAGGTGGTGCCACCAGTTCTCTCCTTCAAAGCAGTTGGAGAGAAGAAATCATTCACAGTGATAGTGTATGGACCAAAGATAGTCCAACAACCAGTTATTTCAGGTTTGATTGTGTGGAACGACGGATCCCACCACGTCAGGACTCCCATCGTGGTCTTCACAGTCCTCCCTTCAATTCAGGCATCTTCCTTTACCAATCCCTTCCCATCGAGAAAGCGACATTTCGAAGGCTCCTCCATTCACCACAAGAACCGAATCCTCGGACGCTACTAAATCCTAACAAGAATATGATTCTGATGCTTTAGCTTCTAATCAGATGTTCTTTTCAGAGAGTGCTAGCTGAAATAAAATTGTCTGCTTCTATAAAGACATGTAAGGCATTAATTAGTCCTTCTCATTCATGAATTGCTGTAATAGATCCCACTTGTTTTGGGAAATAAAGGAAGACATAATTCTCCATATCCAAAGATAGTTTCATAGTTCAATCACCAAAAAAATAGAAATGTGGAAAGTAAAAAACTATTTCAGCAATCTAAACCAAATATAACATAATGTATTTCGAGTTCTATGCATCGCATGCATGTGAAGAAACAAAAGCTTCTACTTCAGATGATTCTTGAATTAACAAACTAAACCAAATAAATCATCAGAAATGATAGATGGCTGCTCATCAAACAAACAAGTGACATAGTACATGGAAGATAACATGAGAAATGTAGTTTAATGGATCTATTTCAGTAAACAAGCAAAAAAAAAAAAAGAAGAAGAAGGTAACAAGGAATTTCTAATTGGAGTAAAAAATTCTGCAGAAATATAACTATCCAATACATATACATAGCTTTCATTATAAGCTTTAGAGTTCAGAGTTCAGACAATTGAATGGATATTGAAATAGCATACTTACTGTGACCTATCTGGACTTGTTATATCATTCTATAAAGATTTTCAATTTTCCTAGTAACCTAGGAGGCCACAAAGCTAGTATGAAAAATGTTAACAAACTACATGTTAGCTCTTGAATTCAAAACCAAATCAACAAGTAGAGGTGCAAAGCAAATCCAATGTTAGCAACAGCACAACACCAAGCAAAGCATGGGGTCTTAACTATTCATCATTGTTACCATCCATATTAAATGCCTAAATGGGGAGCAGATAATGGACACCTTAATTAACTAGGGCAGACCCCAATATCAGTTTAGGCAACTCAATTGTTGTCAAGGCGGCGCCATGTTCTCACCTACACTGCCATCAGAGAGAAGTAATTCCCAGTGAAGATATATGAACCTAAAATAGTTCAGCGACCAGTTATTTCTGGTTACATTGAGTGGAAGGACCAATTCCACACTGTCAGGGCTCCTCTACTGGTTTTCATAGTCCTCCCGTCTACTTCCATACCTTTCCGCACCTTCCCTTCTCCGTTAAGAGAACTACATCTCGAAGGTTCCTCTATCTACCACAAAAATCAAGTCCTCGGACAAAAAATCTGACAAGAATATGATACTCTTTGAACGAGCGCAAGCAGAAATGAAGTGTATCCTCTTAGACGGACAAATTAGGCATCAAAATTATTATGCGATCGACCCATTCTCGTCCAGAGATCACTAGAATAGACGGAAAAATCTGGGATTGCAAAGATTGTCATTTTTACCTGACTATGTATAGCTCAAGAGCAAATTTTCTATCGAATTCATGCTATTTCTAGAAAGGTCCATCATGAGTTTAACATGTAGACATTTAGTTTTGATCATAGCTCCATTGCACCATGAACAACCATGGTAGATACTTTCAGCTTCAATCTCAACACTAGATTTCATTTTACCTAGAATGCACATTAATTTCCCAGAGGTCCATTTTCTAAAAACCCCTAAAATCCTCAGTCTCTATGGTATCATTCATTCCTCCAATTTGCATCTTAGACAAGCAGCTTAAGTTTCATTTCCTACAAAGAGATGACAGTCAAAAGAAAAAGGATCAAATGAGAATTCCAACCTATTACTTCATATGGGAATTTCGGTGAACTGCTTACGCCAAACTTTTCTATTCCTTACATCACATAAGGCAAAGAAGCTTATATGACCCTAGAACTTAGGGAAGTTCTTCAATGTTGTAAAATAAACAAATTAAAATGAAGCAGAGAAAATCAGAGCTAGCACATGAATCTGTGTGTGATACTTGCTGTTGTGAACAATAGAAAAGACTAGAAAGAAGAAGCACTCGAATTCGGAGAGTTCTTGTGATTATGAAAAAGTTATATCCTTTGCAAGGATTATAATTAGCAGTAAAAGGAGACAAAGTGATAAAGCAAGTGCATGTAAATGATACAGTAAGAAATGGCTTCAATGAACGTTAAAGTGTCTAGTCATAATCATCCAGACTGGAAAAACTGGTTTGAATGAATGTTGATGTCTGGTTACCAGTCCAATTCAAATGATACACAACACACACACACACACACACACACACACACACACAATGGACATACATAAAAAAGTAAAATCAATTCCACAACATTATCATATAATTTATCTTTGTAGGAAACTTTGTAACAAAAAAAATGTTAAGGAACAACAAAACGACCTCATTGATCATTTATTTCTGACCAAATTACTAAGAATACAACATCGAAACACAAATTAGGAGCTAACATGGCGAATATCTAGAGGAAGAACGTATAAGGTGGAAATGAAGCCCAAAAATTCTTTCCAGTTACATGCACCATTACATAACTTGACAGCTTAAACAAATAAATAGAACAAGAAATCTTACAATCTTCAAGCTACAGAGGTCTTCTGATTTGGTTTGAACACGTATTTGATGAGTGATTCTTTGATGGACAAGAGCTCAGGGAATTCTCGCTTCAGCTTCGTGGCATCCAACTCGTTATTGCTCCTTGGGGCCACAATCACCTTAGCTTGCTCCTCCAGTGTGAAGTTCTTCCATGTGAAGTAAGGGTCTATGTAATCCTTGTACATCTGTAGGATCTCATTGTGGCTGACAACTCCTGGATTGGTGAAATTCCAGATCCCTGTGAGGTTCCTCTTCGCCATCTCAAGAGAAATAGGAAGAAGCTCATCCAATATTGTCATTGAATTGGGAATGTCAACCACCTTCTCATATCGCGTGATCTTTGTGATGAAGTTACGTGGATTAGCCAAATCAGATGAGATCGGCATCCTCACACGTAAGGTGCAAACATTCTCAAAGTTCTTAAGCAGATCTTCCACCTGTGAAGTTTTAGACAAAAGAAAGTGATCAGAACTCGTACATGTACCACATTCATGAAAGTTGAAAGACAATAATAAACACATTCAAGAATTCAAATAGCAGCTTCAAGGCATCCACAACAATGTTCGAAGGAGAAGAAAGATGAATGGCATCCACAACAATGTTCGAAGGAGAAGAAAGACGACAAAGATGAACATTCTGTTTGCGCTGATAAGCTTTTCATGAAAAATCCCACTAATCATATATACAATGCTATCATCCGGCCGTCATGCCATGGCCCCAAAATGAAGCAACTGGCTTATATCTTAAAAAAGAACAAGAAACAATAACAAGAGCTTTTTGGAAATGAAGCAAATGCCTATTCTAGAAAAGGCCATCAATTCCCAAGCACAATACTTTGATTTTCCATAGTTTTCATATAATTGTCCGCATTTGACGCCATCTAAGTAGAAACTGAAACCCCCTGATCCCCGCCATGTATCGCAAAACCAATGTTTTCAAGGCGGCAGCTCCGCCTAGTCTAGGCAGTGCCTAGTCGGTGCATAGGCGGACAAAAAATATTTACTTAGACCTCCCTAAGAAATAATTTAATTTATTTAGAGACCCCTCAATAGTAAGGGACACATTTTTTCACCTACACATTCTCATCAATATATGTTTACCTCCACACTTTTCCACACATTTTGAAAAATAAAAAAATATTTTCAAACAAATATAAAATAATAAAATAATTCAAAAAGTTTTGAAAATTACAGAGAGCTCCTTGAAAAGTTTTAAAAATTATTTTCAGGCCCACCGCTTGCCTAATTAAGGAGTAGGCGATGGGAACCCTTAAACGCCTTAGGCGGTGCCTTGAAAACACTGCGTAAAACTAATCACTACTTCCAAAATGTTGAGAAATTACAGCAAGACAAACGATGAAAAAAAAAGACCAAAATCGTGTCACTTGTTGTTTTTCTTGATTTATGCTCTTTATTTCATGTATTAGGTTTTCTTTTTCTTTTCTTTTCTTTTCTTTTTTTTTTATAAGTCACAAGACCCCACTCATATCCCAGGAGCAATATACATAATTTAGAAATTAAATCCGCGTACCTTCAGATCTAATCTGACATATAATTATTGTCACTGGGAGACAAGATCCAACAATATGGTGAGAGACAACCCGAATAAGATATCAATTGGAACAGGACCTCAATTGCAACCCAGCACATTTTCCATATTGTAAGAGTAATCAAAATATAATCAGCTAGATCAAAATCCAACATGATGTAACAATCAGGAAACCCAAAAGTAAATCTGAAATCTACAAAGATATCATGACATATACTCCTCCTTCATAAATCAACACAAAAACAATCATATGAAATCCATCTCCCCAATCTCATCAATTTCACTTCCATCCTCCTCTACAATTAAAAGTTCAAAATTTTCCCACTCCAACCACCATAACATACATTCATCACATATACATCTATCTCTAGCATCGAAAATCTTAACGAATTCGCTCCATTCGAAATAACTCACTCGAATTGCCTATAAAGCAGAGAACTTGATAACATCTAATGTCGAATTCAACAGTAACTTCGTTGCAAATCTCACAAACCTTCATTGCGTATTCTAATGGCGGCAAAGCTAATGATCTATAAAACACAAACATTCCACAAATCCGATACATTTAACCACAGAAACAACAGATCCACCACAAAAACCAAGATCACTTCACCAAAACGCAATAGATTCAACAAAACCTCACAGAAACCAAATCAAACAGCGATTTTAAATCCGAAACACACAGATCAAGCAAGAATCTCACCATCGCCTTCGTCTTGGAATAAAAAGATCCGACGAAGTTCGGCTGATCCTCCTCCTTGAATCCGACTCCTGATCCGAGCGGATGCTCCTCGTCATACTCGAATATGCATCCAGTCGCGTAATTGATCAGGATCAGGCCTCTCTCCCTGCACACATCGGCTAGGGTTAGCGTTCCGATGACATTGGTCCGGATCGTCTCCACCTTGTGCGACTCGCACCAGTCGACGTTCGGCCGGCCAGTGACTCCGGCGGCGTTGAACACGTGCGTCGGCCGCGCCGCCTCCACGTCGGACTCGAGCGAGCTCCGGCTCTCGAGCCTCCCGGCGCCGTACGCGTACTCGATCCCCTGCGCCTCGCAGAGCCGCCCGAGCTCTCCGCCGATCCAGCCTGTTCGGCCGTAGATCAGGAACTTCACCGCCGCTGCTGAGCCGTTCGATTGGTACCCCATCTACGGAGATTAGCAAATCTCGAGATCGATCGATCGAGAGAGAGAGGGAGAGAGTGTGTGATGAGTGTGAGAGGTGGAAGAGCTCTGTGAAGGGAAATATAAAGATGGGATCTGTGTCTGGTTAACGATGGTTGAGCTGGTTGTGATTGTGTGCTCCTGAGTGCTGTGGTTTGTATCTGGTTTCGGGATGCGAGTGGCGAATCTCGAGGACGGTATCGCTATCGGACGCTGTTGGGGATGAAAGCGACGTGTTTGGTTGGTCCACGTGTGCGGGAGATGTGGAGCAGCGACAAGCATGGGTGAAGTGATTGGCTGTCCGTGGTCAAAACCTCCTTTTCACTTTCGGACAGTAAATCTTTTTTAAGATTTGTGAAAAATTTTAAAATTTTGTTTGATTTTTTGCTCAATACGGAGAAAATTAAGATTTCGTGATCTGATGATGTGAATTTAAGTCAATGTAGAAGAATGAAGTGTTTTTTTTTTTTTTTTTTTTTTTTTTAACTGTAGATGTTTAAGTACGATTAATCTCACCTATTGACCGAGAGAGTGCACTAAGAAAATGATTTCATAGGACTCGAACACGCGACATTTTCCTCTTGAAGAAACACTCGTATCAAGTTCTTACTACTCTGCCACCCTGATGGTAGAATAATGAAATGTAACAAAGACTTAAATTATCTTAGCAAAAAAAATGTATAGATTTATAGTTGTAAAACGTATATGGTGAAAAGGAAGAGAAGTTCATCTGAAACTATTAATGCTGAAGGCATGCATGAGTAGGTTAGGTGATCCAAAGCGGGACACTCTCAAATCTTAATATCTGAAGAATTGATTAGATGACCCAAAGTGGGTTTTGAAAATAGCAATGGCTGGCTCTCCATCAAACGCACCTCAAATGATAGGGCAAGTTTGGTTTATTTTTTCCAACTTACAAGCAAGTTTTTGTACATGAGCATTAAGGGTGTTCATAGTTTCATATTTGATTCAGCTTTGAACTTGTAGAAAAGTTGAATTTACAAAATCAACCAAACAAGATTAGTTTCAACTCCCTTGCAAGTTATCTCACTAATAAATCTGCAAAACATACGTGAAGCAGTGCGTAATTGCAATGCCCCAGCCAAGGGCGGATTTATGAGCAGGGCTGTAGCCCAAGGCAGCCCTGTAAATTTTTTTTTTTTTATTGCCCATTGACCCATAAACACTTTTAGCCAACCCTAAATTGCAAGCACATCCCATTTGTTGTTACCTATTGGGCCCTAATGATCACAGCCCAAAGAAAGCTAAATGTTTATACTTGTTGTTGTAGTTGTGAATCACAACTTGTGATGCAGAACTAAAAAAAAAAAAAACCCATGCACTCATCCACGCAGCCACGCATAGAAAAAAGAAAACGCCCTAAAAATGAAAAGTGAAAAACAACATAAGCTTTTCTATTCCACTCGTCCTCTACCTCGGTCCCCTCATTCCCAATTTCCCAAAATCCCACTGCCCTAAATTTTTTTTTACCTTATCTTACCCTACCAATTGCTACATCTACACCAATAAGAGAAGATCTCTTGGCAAAAAGAACAACAAGGAGTGATTGGCGGTGGTCCTACATTCCATTCATTCAAGTTTAGGTAATTTTTTTTTTAACTTTTCCATCTTTTTTTCAATAATCTATATTTTCTATCTCTCATTTGATTTGTCTGTATCTTTGTCTTGTTTTTGTGCTTCTTTCATCTTCTCTTCTTTCAAATCATCAAAACCATAAATCTATATGTGCCATTAATTTATTCTTGTGAATATGATTAAATTTGTTTTCTTGTTGAATAATTATTCTTAGGTGATCATTAATATATAAAATAAATTTATTTTTTGGGTGCTTAAATAGATTTGTTTTTAAGTTATGAAGCTTTTCTTTTTAAAGTTTTTGTCTAGATTGTTAATTTGAAATATTGTGTTTTATTAATTAGGTTAAGTCTTTCATGGAACATTGTGAAAAAAGAGACTCAAGACTCTTTATTCATTCTTTAAGCCGAGAGGAAAACATCAAGAGGTGACACACCTCCATCTAATGTAGAAGAACCAACACCTAATGAAGTAGAAACTCCCAAGTCCCTAATTCAAAGAATCAAGATTGATCATAACTCTCTTGAAAGAGATCCAAATTTGCGTATTTCGATTCGAGAATATCCTCGAACTCCATTTGGAAAACAATACCGTAGATTCAAATATGGTTGGTTTGAAAAATTCTCATGGTTAAAATATTCTCCTTCAAAAGATGCTTTGCATTTTGTTTTCCATGTTATCATTTTGAAAGTGATATTGCACCTCGTTGCACATTGACTAGTGAAAGTTTCACAAATTGGAAGAGGATTAATAATGAACAAGATTGTGCATTTTGGGTGCATATTGGGGTATTAATTCTCCGCATAGACATTGCGTACAAGTTGTTCATGATTTGTCGAATGTTACTAACCATAACGATAGGTTGTTGAATGCACAAACATCGAAGAAATTCAACAGAATCGATTACGACTAAAGATAAGCAATGAGTGTGCTCGATGGTTTTCCTTACAAGCATGTGCATTTAGAGGTCATGATGAGTCTTCAAGTTCTAAGAATTGAGGAAATTACGTGGAAATGATAAAACTTTTGGGAAGATTAAATGTCAATGTTGATGGAGTTGTTGTAATGTACCCAAAATTTATAACTGTGTTTATGTCTTTACACAGCTCAACGACCCGCATCTTGTGGGACCCACACCGTGATGTGTCTCGTTTACCGAAGCTAGGTAGAGGTACATTTTATATTTGTTGTGATGTATGCCAAGTGTATTGTATTTGTGTAGACTATTAAGTTAATTTTCTACGTGTGTGTAGGTATCGAGACGAGCGAGGACGTACCTCGAGTCGCGTGTCGACGTGGGACCGAGGTAGCGGCATATTAGGGGTAAGTTTAATTTATTTAAATAAAATGTGAATTTATTGGGTAATGTGTGGTTTTAATGTGGCCACATGGAATTAAATAAGTAAATGGCCTATAGTTAGGAAAATAAATGACGAGGCATTGGATGTGCATCGAGACACGCGCCCATCATGAGGCAAGGTGTCACATTTTTGAGTCACCCACAAGTGACTCGGGGACAAGTGGGATAATGTGTTCCATGTGATGAGCCTCGGGATACGTGTGCACACCAAAATCAAAGACTATGATTTAAAGTGACCACATATAAAAATCATCTTCTTATTCTCACAACCTCACCAAAAAAAAAAAAAAAAAAGACAGAGCAAATCGGGAGAAGAAGAAAGGAAACAAGAAGAATCGCTGAGAAGGAGAAGGAAAATAAGAGAACCCGAGACGAATCAATGTGAGTTTGTTGTTCCATTGATTGGGGTGGAGTGGTGTCGGTGGGGTGCTTGGAGGGAGCTCTCATGCTCCCGAGGAATGAGACAACTCGAGAGAGTCGTCTCCCTTCCCTACACGAGCTGGGGTGGATTGCCAACCCCAACTCGTGACATAAAACCAGGAAAAAAAATGGAGAAAAATTGGAAAAAAAATTCAAAAATAGGGAAAAAATCCCGAAAAATTATATTTCGACAACATAAATAGAAAATAATGAATTTCTATGAAAAATAAAAAAATTTGGAATTTCTGGACGAGCATTTTACGGGGATTTTACCTCGAAAAGCGCGAAATTGGCCGAATGGACGAAAATAAATAATTTTTTTTTAGAAATTCATCGACTTCGATTTAGCCTAAAGTGTTATATTATTAAATGTTAGGGAACTAATGGGAGAACTCGGCGTTTAAGCACGCATTTCGAATTGTCGAGGATCGGATAAACTAGGACACACGTGTGAATTGTAAGTACAACTGTGAGAATTTTATATTTCATTTCATTCTCTTGTTGATTTATTGGTCTCTTGGTAGACATTACTACTTGAACTCGCACATCATGTTGTTCTTGTATCTATTCATGGATGAATATTGTGACATGATGCCTTGTGAATTGTTTCGTTGCCTCTGATTTCTACACTTGATGTCATTCTTGAACAAAATTGATAAAAAACATGCTAATGGAATAATGTGGATTTAAGTAGACTTGTATTCGATTTTCTTTGGGCTTTGTAGCCTAACTTATCTTGGTATCCTAGAATTTTGGAATTATTTGTCTTTGAAATTAAAGTAGGGATTATCTAGTGTCCATTGCACGAGAGATACGCGGTTCACGGGGACATGGGTCTACCGGGTTTCGGCACTCACCACTACACTTGCGCGACACACGAGTTATGGGACTCGGGGTGGTCGTCAAGCATGAGATTGATGTTGTAAAGCGTAGAGCGCAGCTCCGCTATTTATGTGAGATATGTTGAGCGCAGCTCCATATAGTAGTGGGAAAGGGTATGTGATAGGTCTCACCGCCGACCGGACGTAGATCATCTCGACTTAGCCTGTGTATGTCTCTACATCTTTAATTATGGAATTTACTTGCATTACTTGTTTCAAAGAATTTATTTCGCTATTTTATGCTTTTAAATACAATTCGTTTATTTTGGAAATGTGGCATATAACTCTCCAGCTTAGTACTTAAATATCACTATACTCACACTTTAGTTTGTGACGATGGGTGTAGGTCCGTCGAGCAAGCAGCAGACCGGAAGGAGAAGATCGACGACTTCCTCTGAGCAGTTCGGCGACTCTCCTCACTCATTTTGTATGTCTCGAATTTTGTTGTATTATTATTGTTTATGTCATTTTGGGTTGTACATTGGGTTGAGTGAATAGTTTCATATATATATATATACATGCATGTGTTGCTGTATTTTCTTGGTTTTCCACACTTAGGAATTTTGAATCATAATAGCTGTCGCATGATCTTTAAACTACATGAAAATGATAATATAGATTAATACATGGATTCAAAGTAATATAGGGACGAAAGGCTGACTAATACGTAATTAAGTCTTATGTGATTTGAATTAAGGCTTGATTACGGGATGAGGCCGGGCGATGCCCTGTTTAGTAGTTGGGGCCGTCACAGTTGGTATCAGAGCCTAGGTTTAGAGACCAAAATGCACAAAATACAAACCTTAGTTGTGGAAACCGATACTCATTGCTAGACACCATTAGTTGGGAAGTGAATGACAATGAGATGGGGGATGTCTTATATGTACTTGTTAATTGCTAGATGTATATATCTACTTATACGTTATGTCACGTCGAAGTTCGATTCGCTTCGCTCTCCATTGCACCTCGATGGCGATACACGCGGGGAAGAGATGTAGAGCCTAGCGGCGGTTAAGCCTCCTACTATAGCGGAGGATTTACAAGGACTCGTCCGATCGAGTGACACTCAGGGCCGCGCATTGATCGATTTCATCGCTATGATGACCGCTCGTTTTGCTCCACCGCATCGACATCAACTCCTACGATCGCTACATCGACTATCCAGCGCCGTAGTATTTCCTACTCGTGCTTTAGCGTAATCGATAGCCGTGATCGCACTAGTGGTGGAGATCGTGACGGCCCCAATTTTTCACAAATTGGGCCCGCCCAGCCTAAGCCCACGCGGACCCCCGAGCCGGTCTCGCAAGGTCAACGAGAGCCTAGTCGACCTTCGAATCCATCATTTATCGAAGAAATTAAAAATTTTAAGTCGAGTTATTAATATTATTTCAAGATTTAAAAATTTAGCTAAGCAACTAATACATTAAATAACTCAACAAAAAGATCGGGGAGTTAGGCAACCTAATTGTGGAACCCTAAATATCATCGAGGAGAGTAAATACAAAATATACAAAAATTCACCTAGCTATGAAGCCTTCCATCTGCTACTCGTCCGCACTCTCGCACTCGATCAAACATAAAAATAACGAGCCCAGTAAGTAAATCCAAAGGGACATATACACAACATTTCACAATATCCAAAGCGATCGAATTCATGCAAATAGTACGAAAGGAATAAAGAATGCATGAATATACAAGACAAGAAACAATCCATCAATGAGTGAGGCCAAATAACAAGGAGTCGTGACCAAAAGTCGTTGAGTCGCGGCAAAAGCCCACAGACTCGGGTTTAGGACGAGACCCCACCTCCCACCCTAACCTTTGCGACTATGAGACATCCATAGACCCGATCTAGACGACACCCCCGCCTCCCACCCCTAGCCCGTACGACTATGAAACATCCATGGACCCGAATAATATCGACGGACGACTAGGAAAAACCTCGGGTTTAGGACGAGACCCCCGCTCTCCGGCCCCTAACCCTCTCATATCGCGATAAACAAGAAACCATGACTCACCCGCCAATGGACTCACTCAATCGACAACAATTTCAACGATAGCTATCATCACAAAGCAAGAACAACAATAAAGCTATCACAAAAACAAGAAACAACAACAACCAATGGAGAAAAATGAAATACCGTATGTCCCTAGTGGTTTACTTACCTCGAAATTCGTAAATCGAAATCAAGACGTCCCGCTCGCGTCTCGATTTGCGCACCCGACACACGACTCCTAAGTCCCTGGTGTCCATTTATACCATTGAAGTTACTTAAATAAGTTACATCAATATATTCGCGATTAAAAACCGCAATTTATGAATAAAGGCAACGAAATGCATAAGATGGTGTAGGACCTCACCACGACCTACTCCTCGTGTCTCCTTCGCGAGCAACCCGTCGCGTCGTCGGCTTCGTCGACGTCACAACTCCTTGTCCACTCGTTGATGTCTCGTCGGGGATCGACGGCTCGAACGCACCACCACACTTTGTGTCATTGCCGCGCTTACGCCGTTGCTGCCGTCGTCGCCGTCATTGTCGGATCGTCGCACCACCGTTGCTTCGCGGCGTCATCGCCGGAGCCGCCAACTCGCGCATTGCTGTTCCACCGCGCATTGCGCTGGTCATCCTCATCGAGCCTCCTTCTTCGTCTTCCGCACACCACCCTGGCCGCCGCCGCGATCGCTGCTTCCCGATCGCGCTTCATGCGGCTGATCCGCGAGCCGATTCAGTTCCTGAGAATGCTTCGCGTCATGGCCGCTTCCGCCGCTGAGCCGCGCTCGCCATCGTCCTCCGGAACTTGCGCCGTGAGCCGCCGAGCCGCGACACCGCGGCTCGTCGCCGCGCGGTCATCTGGTCTTCTTCCCTGCGCGCTTCTCTCTCTCCGTCACTTCCTTTTTCTTCTCTCTCTCTCTCTCATGCCTCTCATTTCTTATCCGATCTTTTTTTTTCTTATCCCATTTATATATATATTTTTTTCATTTCATTTTTTTATTTCATTTTTGATTTCAAATCAAAAGTGTCATCGTTGCACGAATCTCGAAGCAAACTCAACAATCGAGCCGTGCGCATCTCGAGGCACCAACCCGCATCCTTTTAAAATCTCGATACTCGCGCTACACGCATCACGAGGCGTATCCAATGTACACATTAAAACCACATAGAGCCATTATCTAGGTCCCACGTTGGCACGCGACTCGAGGCACATCCCCGTTCGTGTTTCGCTCCCCGAATTCTTCACGTTTACGTTTTTCACCAATTATCATCTCTACTCGAGATTCGGACATACGCCTTTCGACGAGTGGATCCCATAAACGACCCGACCTTACACATGACACAAGTCAAATTTTCGGGTCGTTACGCCTTCCCAATGAATTAGAATTTCGTCCTCGAAATTAAAGCAAGTCTCAAAGGAAAATGGTGTTTTATGAATAAAGACCGAAGGCCATACCCGCCCAAGGCCATACTCGCCCAAGGCCATACCCCCATCTTACTCGTAGGATGGGCTCCTCCGTGACAAGCCGGGATCCTCCGTGACGAGCCGGGCTCCTCCGAGACCTCCAAGCAAAGAATACACCATCTGCTCCTCCCATCAATATATGTCGTGGCAACATCCTCGCAACATATATTGGAATGCAACCGAATACAAATGAACATTTTAATTTCGTGATCCACCGTCACTAACATACGTATATCTCATTGTATGCCCGCGAGAATGTAAATCGGTCTCTCTCATCGAGTGAGTTTCAACCCAACTCGTACCCTCTCGTCAGTTACGATGGATAGTAGTCGACCCGACGTGACAATAACATGAATCGCTCCCGGCTCACAGGCTGCCCTGCCGTCGTGAACACCTACGTGTGAAGTGACCCGTCGTCCACACTCCCAAACGAGTACGTTAAAATCCTTATCCAAATGGAACATGTTGTCCATGTCATTGTCCCCGTGCATGACTAGACCTCTCGTCCATGTCTCGTGCACTTCGATCGGAACTCGACTCTGTCTCTGTCTCTCGGCCATCGCCTCGCCATCGCCCTCTCGATGGTACTAATGTTGAGGATCCGACGCTGTCTTGGGCCGTCGTAATGCACTAGCGTAACTCGCACTTTGGACCATCTAACACTCAAGCGCCATATACACCGCATACGGTGGAAATGCAATACGCTATGAGGTTGCTCTCTTTGCCACGACCGTCTAACCCTCGTTTTCCTCTCGATCATCTCCGGACCCTCGCACTTACTATAACGATGCCGATAATGCGACGTAGTATCTATCGATAGTAGTATAATACAACACATCAACTATCTCATATAGTTCAAATTTTTAACTCTCCTCACTTCCCAACGAAGACTTAAGTCGGGATCATAGGGTTCCACTCTAAGTTCAACCATTCCTAACTTCCGCCGGTTTCGTGTCTTAATTTCCGAGTCGAGTATTTACAACTTCGGCTCTCGATACCAATGACGTTGGTATCACAATGTCTTAAGCCATGAGATTTTCAAAATTTAGGCTTTGATACAAACTTTAAACTCACAACCGAGTTCAAGTTCTTTAACCAACTACAACAAATCTTTAAAAATCTCTAAATACACTTCACACCTCTTTTCTATGTTTTTTTTTTGAACTTTCATGAGGTCGTAAATTACATATTAGATTCCAAATAAGATTATAAACTCTAATTTAACTTGGAAAACTTGTAACTCATCTATGAATCCCAAGTAGAGCTTACAACTCAATTTACAAGTCATAGGCTTTGCTTATCAGAAATATGAATATGAAACCCTTAACAAGTCCCGATTTGAGCTTAAGGTACTTAATTTATCTCAAGTCTCATTTGGGAACTTCTTAGGAACTCAATTTAGAATATTTTAAGCCAATTCTGCTAATTCCACTCTTTACAAGGCTAAATCAAGATTTAGAAGACTTGAAGAGTCTGAAAACATTTTTACATTTCCTTTACATTTCAATTAGGGTCCTAAACCACTTAATTTGTCTATGCATTCTCAAACCTCGATTACAAACCTTCATGAGTTTTAATGGGACTCATTTCACCTACCAATAATGGAATTCATTTCCTTGTATCCTCTCATTTGATTACCAAACCATTATACCATGTATTCCTATTCCATAAGTAAACTAAATAATGGAGGATTTACTGCAACAAACCATGTCGTTCATCAAAATAACCCATCCAAATAGAATTCTCGTAATTATTTTTCCACTTAGACAATACCCCGATATAAAAGCTTTAGATACTCTCAAATCCTTCACTTCCATAGAATAAACAATTTCCTTTTATTTTGTACCAAAGTTCTCAATATTTTGATTTGTTTTACGTTAAACCATTTAGGTCGCTAAACCTAGGCTCGATACCAACCGTGTGTTGTATCGTATTCCCTTAAGTCATATAGTTATCTAAATTTGGCTCGATACCAATCGTGACGTGCCCCAATTTTTCACAAATTGGGCCCCGCCGCCTAAGCCCACGTGGACCCCCGAGCCGATCGCAAGGTCAACGAGAGCCTAGTCGGCCTTCGAATCCATCATTTATCGAAATTAAAATATTAAGTTGAGTTATTAATATTATTTCAAGATTTAAAAATTTTGCGGAAGCAACTAATACATTAAATAACCCAACAAAAAGATCGGGGAGTTAGGCAACCTAATTATGAAACCCAAGTAAATATCATCGAGAGAGAGTAAATACAAATATACAAAAATTCACCTAGCTATGAAGCCTTCCCTCTCTGCTACTCGTCCGGGGCTCGCACTCGGTCAAACATAAGAATGACGAGCCCATGTAAGTAAATCCAGAGAGGACATATACACAACATTTCACAATATCCAAAGCGATCGAATTCATAAAAATAGTACGAAAGGAATAAAGAACGCATGAATATACAAGACTGTAAACAATCCATCAATGAGTGAGGCCAAATAACAAGGAGTCGTGACCAAAAAGTCGTTGAGTCGCGGCAAAAGCCCAGCAGACTCGGGTTTAGGACGAGACCCCAGCCTCCCAGCCCTAACCCTTGCGACTATGAGACATCCATAGACCCGGATCTAGGACGAGACCCCTGCCTCCCAGCCCTAGCCCGTACGACTATGAAACATCCATGGACCCGGATAATATCGACGGACGACCAGGAAAAACCTCGGGTTTAGGACGAGACCCCGCCTCCCACCCTAACCCTCTCATATCGCGAGATAAACATAACCATGACTCACCCGCCAATGGACTCACTCAATCGACAATAATTTCAACGATAGCTATCATCACAAAGCGAACAACAACAATAAAGCTATCACAAAACAAGAAACAACAACAACCAATGGAGAAAAATAAAATATCGTATAAGTCCCTAGTTGGTTTACTTACCTCGAAATTCGTAAATCAAAATCAAGACGTCCCGCTTGCGTCTCGATTTGCGCACCCGACACCCGATACCTAAGTCTCTGGTGTCCATTTATACTATTGAAGTTACTTAAATCATTCACATCAATATATTCGCGATTAAAAACCGCAATTTATGAATAAAGGCAACGAAATGCATAAGATGGTGTAGGACCTCACCACGGCCTACGCCTCGTGTCTCCTTCGCGAGCAACCCGTCGCGTCGTCGACGTCACAACTCCTTGTCCACTGTTGTTGTCTCGTCGGGGATCGATCGGCTTGGCAACGCGCCACCGCACCTGTGTCGCTGCCGCCGCTGCGCCGCCGCCGCCGCCGCCACGTCGCTGCCGGAATCGTCGCACCACCGTCGCTGCCGGCGTCGCTGAGCCGCTGCCGGCGTCACTGCCGGAGCTGCCAACCTGCGCAGCTGCCGTTCCACCGCTGCACTGCTGGTCATCCTCATCGGAGCCTCCTTTTCCGTCTTCCGCACTGCCGCACAGCCACCCTGGCCGGCCGCCGCCGATCGCTGCTCCCGACCGCCTCCCGCGGCTGATCCGCGAGCCGATTCCAGTTCCAGCAGCTGCTCGCGTCCGCGGCTGCTCCGCCGCTGGAGTCGCGCCTGCCATCGTCCGCCGGTGCTTGCGCCGTGAGCCGCCGAGCCGCGACACCGCCGGCTCGTCGCCACCGGTCATCGGTCTTCTTCCCCGGCGGCTTCTCTCTCTCCGTCACTTCCTTTTTCTTCTCTCTCTCTCTCTCATGCCTCTCATTTCTTATCCGATCTTTTTTTTTTTTCTCTTATCCCATTTATATTTTTTTTTTTTCATTTCGTGCAACACGAATCTCGAGGCAAACTCAACAACAACCGAAGCAGCGCGCATCTCGAGGCACCAACCCGCTTTCTTTCAAAATCTCGATACTCGTGCTACACGCATCACGAGGCGTATCCAATGTACACATTGAAACCACATAGAGCCACTATCTCGGTCCCACGTTGGCACGCGTGACTCGAGGCGCGTCCCCGTTCGTGTTTCGGCTCCCCGAATTCTCCGCGTATACGTTTTTCACCAATTATCATCTCCACTCGAGATTCGAGACATACGCATTTCGACGAGTGGATCCCACAAACGACCCCGACTCGACACGTGGCACAAGTCAAATTTTCGGGCCGTTACAGAGACAGATTGAGCGACTGCCTCCCACACCCGCATCTTCCAAAGACTTCGGTGGAAGTTCATTGGTGAAGGACTTCATCGACTCAAACCAATTTATTTCGATGAAGTCGGGGATTTTCGAAGATTGAGAAATGGATCATGTCTCGGAGAAGCTTCATCGGGTGCACGAGGATTGATGATAGACTTCGGCGAGATCTCATCATATACTAGGGGTGGGCAAACCACACCAAACCGAGGGTCTACGGTTTAGTGATTTTTCAAACCACCACCAAATCGCGAACCACCAAAACCACAACCAAACCGAACCGCGGTTTGCGCGGTTTGGTCTGGTTTGGTTGCGGTTTTGGTGCGAGGCAGCGCTGATCAGCGATGGTACGAGGCGGCAGTGGACGTTCGCGCGGTGGAAGGCGGCAGCGACGATGGCGATGGATTCGGCGGCGGCGGTGAGACGGGAGTGAGATGAGAGAGGAGACGGCGGCAATGGCATGTGAGCGAGAGAGAGGAGCGCACGGAGCGGAGGGAGAGAGAGAGAGAGAGCGGGAGTGAGAGGAGAGAGGAGCCGGCAAGAGAGAGGAGGAGCCGGCGATGAGTGAGTGACGGGAGTGAGAGGAGGTGACGGCGGGAGTGAGAGGAGGTGACGGCGGGAGTGAGAGGGTGTGAGGGAGGACGAGCCGGAGCGGGAGTGAGAGGAGGTGACGGAGGCCTGGAGCGGGAGTGAGAGGCGAGGGCTGGAGCGGAGTGAGAGGAGGTGACGGGCGGAGCGGGAGTGAGAGGAGGCGAGAGGGAGGCGACGGGCGGGAGTGAGAGGGAGGTGGGGAGGTGAGGGCGGGAGTGAATGAGAGGAAGAGGAGATGATTGATTTTTTGGTTACGTTTTAGGTTTTTGATTTGTATTTACCAAAATGCCTCTGGTTTGGTTAAACCGCGGTTTTCCCAAAATGAAAATCGCGACCAAACCGCGATTCTCGTGGTTTTTACGTTTTTCAAACCGCGACCAAAACCGCGAGTTTTAAAAACCGGACCAAACCGTGCGATTTGGTCTGGTTTGGGCGGTTTTTCGAAAATCGCCGCCCACCCCTATCATATACTATCGAGAGAGACGCCGACGTGTGGTGGCGTATGACAATGACCTCTCACGAGAGTTCGAGACTTGGGATGCTTTTAAGCGAAGTTCTATCGAGAATATTTTTCGCATTCGATCATAAAGCGATTGAAGAGAGAGTTTACTGGATTTGAGACAGACAGGACCGAGGAGGAGCTACATGATGCAATACACGGATCGATACGATTATCCGAGCCGGTTCTTTGGGGACTTGGTGAGAGATGAGTCCGAGGATGTATATCACTTCGGTGATGGACTCGGACCGATATCGGGTATTACGTTGTTAGTTCGGTGCGAGGACACTCACCGAAATCTATGAGCGAGCCCTACAGCGCATGAGACATACTATCTCGGGCGAGTTGCGATGACAGAGCACCGGTCCAGCTTTTGTCTCGCAGATCGTGCCTTAGAGTATGAGAGGTGGAAACAGAGGGATAAGGGAGCAAGGGATGGAACCGAGGATCTCGGGGTTCGGGACGACATTCTACGCACCCACCGACTTGTGCCTCCCAGTATCATCCATTGCTCCAAAGATAGAGCACAATGGGCGGACTTCCCTTACCACCTCCCATCAAACCAGCCTTTACCACCATGTTGTTACTTGCATTTCCGCCCCACATGCTTCACGCAATGTACAACGCCGCAGGTGGTAGAGGTCGAGGCAGAGGCGAGGCGAGATACGAGACAAAGACTGCGAACAGTGCGAGACAAGGTCGATGTCGAGCAAAGGGCCGCTCGGACTCAGGGTCAGCGCAGATAGTTGACATGCTACAGATGTGGACAAGTCGGACACATCGTGAGAGAGTGCTCGCATCTTGCAAAGACGCAGTGTACGCACAAGCAGCCCGAGAGGAGGTTCGCATGGTAGCCCAACCAGGCGCCGACGCTACATGAGGTCTTATTGAGGGTACAATTTCTATTTGCGATCACGATTTCAATGTTTTATTTGATTTTGGCTCTACTATATTGTTTATTGCTGGTCGCATGATAGACATCCTAGGGTTGAAACATGTTAGGCTTAGCGTACATTTGATCTTGAGTACTACAGCCGGGGATAGAATTTACCCAAATAGTATTGTGGAGAAATGTCTTGTTGAGATAAATGGAGTAGAGCTACCTGCTGATTTTAGAGTCCTCGAATGTTTGGAGTTCGACGCGATTTTAGGAATGGATTGGTTAGCTGCATATCAAGCTCATATCGAATGTTTCAGCAAGACAATGATATTCGAGATCTCAGGGCATCCGTCATTCACTTATAAAGGTAGTGGAACGAGGACTATAGGACCGAGAGGTCGACTGCGACTAATGAGAAGATGGAAGGGTTTATTTCATTATTACACTTTGTACTGCAGAGTCATGGACCTAGGGTGGAAGATATACCGATTGTTAGAGAATTTCCTGATGTTTTTCCAGAAGATTTACCTGGTTTACCTCCGCCGCGAGAGATCGATTTCATTATCTTGTTGGTGCCAGGTACGAAACCGATTTCCATACCACCATACCGGATGGCACCACGAGAGCTAGAAGAGTTGAAGACTCGAACTTTGATTTGGTACAAAGGGATTCATCACACCTTCTATGTTGTCATGGGGAGCACCCGTCCTTTTTGTGAAGAAAAGGATGGTACGTTGAGACTTTGTATCGACCATCGACAGTTGAACAAAGTCACAATTAGGAACAAATATTCACTCCCGATGATAGATGATTTATTCGATCACCGTGTCAAAGATAGACTGCGATCAGGGTATCATCAGCTTAGGATCAGGGACGATGATAGGTCCATTACAACTTTCAGCACCAGATATGAACATTTTCAGTTCACAGTCATGTCATTTGGGCTGACCAATGCTCCAACAGTGTTTATGGATCTGATGCAACGTGTTTTTAGACCGTTTCTTGATCGATTCATGATAGTCTTAATCGATGATATACTGATATACTGATGCGTTTCATAGAGGTCTGGGATGTGTGTTGATGCATGGTACTGGTACAGTAGCATATGCATCCAGACAATTGAAGGTACATGAGAAAAACTATCCGACGGATGACTTAGAGCCGACAAAGATAGTGTTTGCATTGAAGATATGGAGACACTATCTGTATGGAGAGACGTTTACACTCTTTACTGATCATAAGAGTTTGAAGTATCTCTTCACACATAAGGATCTGAATATGCGGCAGCGCAGATGGTTAGAATTTATGAAAGATTACGACTTTTCCTTGGAATATCATCCGGAAAAGCGAATGTAGTCGTTGATGCGCTGAGTAGGATACCTATTGGAGATGCGGAGGTTCCTACTGAAACTCGAGTTGAGATTTGCGCACAGATGAGAGTACAGACTATATCTACACAAAAAGTGGCAAAGGGTCGAGGACCTAGCAGTTGTACTCCGTGTTTAGTGAGTTAGCACATAGTGCGTTGTGTTGATTGGACGGAGACGTCGACCGGTGCTTGCGCTTCAGGGGTAGACTGTGGATACCATCATTACCAGAGCTGAGAGAGGAGATTCTTCAGGAGTCACACCGTTCCCGATTCACTATTCATCCAGGCATGACCAAGATGTACCACAACATGAAGAGACATTTTTGGTGGCCTTGGATGAAAGCGGATGTGTCGACATTTATTAGGAACTGTGGGATCAATCGCTGCCAAGTGAAGGCGAACATCACAGACATGGAGGATTGCTACGCCTCTTCCCCATCCCACGGTGGAAGTGGGAAGACATTGTTATGGATATTGTCGAGGATTGCCGAGAACCGCCCGGAGACATGATTCCATCTCGGGTTATTGTTGATAGATCGACAAAGTCTCGCTCATTTTCTACCGGTGGCGCACATTATACATTTGATCAATTGAGTATACTTGTTTGAGCGAGAGATTATTAGACCGCATGGGGTACCAGCTGACTATTTACGTCGACAGAGATGCTATGTATACGTCCAGGATGTGGCGGAGTATGCAGGAGCAGTATGGTACGCGCCTACAGTTTAGTACGACTTTTCATCCTCAAACTAACGGGCAGACTGAGAGATTGATACAAGTTCTCGAGGATATGTTACGGGCGTGCGTCTTAGAGTTTGGCGGATCATGGGATGAGTACCTACCGTTTTGTGAGTTTGCATATAACAACAGTTATCAGGCCAGTATTGAGATGACGCCTTTTGAGGCTTTGTATAAGTGAACGCGTCAGCCACTTCATCGAGGCAGATAGTAAACCGTGTTGCTCGCCATCGTGTTGGGCTGAGCCATATGATCGGGAGACCGTGGGGCCTGAGATTGTTGTCGATCACACGGAGAAGGTACGACTAATTCGTCAAAGACTCAAGGGAGCCAAGGATCGACAGAGAAGTATGCGGACAGGTATCGCGGTGATCTCACGTACACCGAGGATCCTTTGTCAATTTAAAGGTTTCCCCTGGAAGGGTCTTAAGAGGTTTGGAGTGAAAGGTAAACTTGCACCGAGATTTATCGGACCTTTTTTGAATTAGTTGCGTATGAGCTTCAAGCCTCCACAGATGTCGAAGTTCATCTAGTTTTTCATATATCCATGCTTCGATTAGTTAGCGAGTCGAGAGCGGTGATCGTCTCTGACCGTAGATTTGAGTCGATAGACTTGACTCGAGGATATGTCATACGAGGAGCAGACTGACTTCTCGGATCCTAGATCAAATGGTACAACAGTTGAGAAATAAGTCTATCACAAAAGTACTTGTCAAGTGGCAGTTTCACGATGATACAGAACTCACTTGGGAATGGGAAGACTATATGCGAGATAGGTTTCCGTACTTCTTCGAGTAAGGTATACATGTTGGTTCGATTTTTAAATTCCAAGGACGAAATTTTCATTAGTTGGGAAGAGTTGTAACAACCCAAAATTTCTAATTGTGTTTATGTCTTTACACAGGCTCAACGACCCGTACTGTGGGACCCACACCGTGATGTGTCCGTTTACCGAGGCTAGGACCGAGATACATTTTATATTTGTTGTGATGTATACCTAGTGTATTGTATTTGTGTAGACTATTAAGTTAATTTTTTACGGGTGTGTAGGTATCGAGACGAGCGGGGACGTACCTCGAGTCGCGTGTCGACGTGGGACCGAGGTAGCGGCATATTAGGTTAAGTTTAATTTATTTAAATAAAATGTGAATTTATTGGGTAATGTGTGGCTTTAATGTGGCCACATGGAATTAAATAAGTAAATGGCCTATAGTTAGAAAAATAAATGACGAGGCATTGGATGTGCATCGAGACACGCGTTAACCCATCATGAGGCAAGGTGTCACATTTTTGAGTCACTCACAAGTGACTTGGGGGACAAGTGGGATAATGTGTTCCATGTGATGAGCCTCAGGGTACGTGTGCACACCAAGATCAAAGGCTATGGTTTAAAGTGACCACATATAAAAATCATCTTCTTATCGTCACCACCTCACCAAAAAAAAAAAAAAAACAGAGCCAAACCGAGAGAGGGAGAAAGGAAAGAAGAAGAATCGTTGGAGAATGCGAAGGAAAAGGAGAAAGAGAGAACCCGAGACGAATCAAGGTGAGTTTGTTGTTCCATTGATTGGGGTGGAGTGGTGTCGGTGGGGTGTTTGGAGGGAGCTCGGGAGCTTGGGAGCTCCCGTGCTCCCGAGGAAGGAGACGACTCGGGAGAGTCGTCTCCCCTCCCTACACGAGCTGGGGTGGATTGCCAACCCCAGCTCGTGACATAAAACCAGGAAAAAGTTTCCTCCCTTGCCCCAACGAACCAGGGAGTCCCTGGTTCGTTGGGGAAGAAGGAGCCCAAACGGGCCGGGCCAAGGGCCTGGGCCAGAGTCGGGTCGACCCGACCCAAAACAAAAAGAAAAAAAAATTGGAGAAAAATTGGAAAAAAAATTCCAGAAAATAGGGAAAAATTTCGAAAAATTATATTTCGACAACATAAATAGAAAATAATGAATTTCTATGAAAAATAAAATATTTGGAATTTCGGACGAGCATTTTACGGGGGTTTTACCTAGAAAAAGCGAAATGGGCCGATTGGCCTAAAATAAATAAAAGATTTTTAAAAATTTGTTTCGACTTCGATTTAGCCTAAAGTGCTACATTATTAAGAACTCAGGCGTTTGGGCACGCATTTCAAATTGTCGAGGGATCGGATAGACTATGACTCACGTGTGAATTGTAAGTACAACTGTGAGAATTTTATATTTCATTTCATTCTCTTGTTGATTTATTGGTCTCTGGGTAGACATTACTACTGGAACTCACACATCATGTTGTTCTTGTATCTATTCATGAATGAATATTGTGACATGATGCCTTGTGAATTGTTTCGTTGCATCTGATTTCTGCACTTGATGTCATTCTTGAACAAAATTGATAAAAAACATGCTAATAGAATAATGTGGATTTAAGTAGACTTGTATTCGATTTTTTTGGGCTTAGTAGTCTAACTTATCTTGGTATCATAGAATTTTGGAATTATTTGTCTTTGAAATTAAAGTAGGGATTATCTAGTGTCCATTGCACGAGAGATACGCGGTTCACGGGGACATGGGTCTACCGGGGTTCCTAAGCACTCACCACTACACTTGCGCGGCACACGAGTTATGGGGCTCGGGGTGGTCGGCAAGCATGAGATTGATGTTGTAAAGCGTAGAGCGCAAATCCGTTATTTATGTGAGATATGTTAAGCGCGGCTCCATATAGTAGTGGGAAAGGGTATGTGATAGGTCTCACCGCCGACCAGGACGTAGATCATCTCGACTTAGCACGTGTCTGTCTCTACATCTTTAATTATGGTATTTACTTGCATTACTTGTTTCAAAGAATTTATTTCGCTATTTTATGCTTTTAAATACCATTCGTTTATTTTGGAAATGTGACATAAAACTCTCCAGCTTAGTACTTAAATATCACTATACTCACACTCTAGTTTAGAACTCTCCTCGCTCATTTTGTATGTCTCGAATTTTGTTGTATTATTATTATTTATGTCATTTTGGGTTGTACATTGGGTTGAGTGAATAGTTTCATATATATACATGCATGTGATGCTGTATTTTCTTAGTTTTCCACACTTATGAATTTTGAATCATAATAGCTGCCGCATGATCTTTAAACTACATGAAAATGATAATATAGATTAATACATGGATTCAGAGTAATATAGGGACGAAAGACTGACTAATACGTAATTAAGTCTTATGTGATTTGGATTAAGGCTTGATTACGGGATTAGGCCGTGCGGTGCCCTGTTTAGTAGTTGGGGCTGTCATAGTTGTATTAGATAATGCTCTAAAGAATGCGAAGTATACCTCACCTATGATTCAAAAAGAGATTTTACATATAATGACTCGTATTGTAAGAACTAAAATTCGTGAAGAAGTTAGAGATATAAAGTTTTGTCTTTTAGTTGATGAAGCTAAGGATGCATCTGAGAAAGAGCAAATGGCTATTGCCTGAGGTTCGTTGATTGCCAAGGTTCTATAAAGGAACGTTTTTTTAATGTATGTCAATCGAATTGTAGAAAGTATGGTGTTGATATTCCTGATATGAATGCTTCCTACAAAGAGGGTACAGGTCGTTCTTGTCAGCAAAGATATCTCATTACAGTTCGTCATCATTATCACTATGATATGTTCAACTCTGCAATTGATTACCAGTTGAAAAAGTTGAACTCTATATTTAATGATGATGCACTAGAAATTATGAAGCTTGCATATGCCTTACAACCAAATGACAACTTCAAATCATTTGATGTTGATCAAATATGTCTTCTTGCCCAAAAATTCTATTATGCCGATTTTAATGAACAAGACATGCATCATTTGAGATGTCAATTGGAACATTATGAGGTTGATGTATTGCACCATAAAAGTTTCCAGGGGATACAAACATTCTCTGATTCGTTGCGGATTTTGATTCGAACAAATAAGTCGCAACACTATTACTTAATTGATAGATTGATTCGTCTTGTTTTGACTCTTCATATATCCACTGCAACCACAGAGCGAACATTCTCTGCTATGTATCTTATTAAAACGGATCTTCGAAATAAAATGGAAGAAAAGTTTTTAGCGAATACTATAGTGATGTATATTGAACGATACTTCGTGGAGGATATTGATCCAGAATCAGTGATAGATGAATTTGATTCTTTAAAGGAAAGAAAGGCACAAGTACGATAGATTATCTTATATTTATCTTGACACTTGTTTTGCAATTGAATATATGAATATTTATATTTAAACTTTATTAATTATTTTTGCTTAAATGTTAATGTTTGCAGTTTGCAGTTGACACCACTTTTCAATGATGAAGCTTTTGCATTTTTTGATGAGAAGGTTTTGCTTTAAAATGGTAATATTCTTAATGAAAACACCTCATGTATTAATGTTTTCTTTTTTGAAGTAACCTCATGTATTAATGTTTTATTGTCATGAATTACTTGTTAGAACTTACATTCTATGTTATATTTAGTTTGATCTATTCTAATTGTTGCCACTTGTGATTTTAAAGTGATTAATATTTGCTTGAATGATTTACAGTTTTTAAGTCATGTAATGTTTTTTTAACTATATAAATTATGCATTAATAATACTAATTAAGTTGATAATTGTAGTGCATAAACATATGCGCATAACTATTAAGGGAAGTGCTAGTGTGCCCCAACACCGACACGCGGGCTAGACACGCACTTGTCATCCGTCATTCGACATACCTCGAGATACGTGCACGTCTGAGAATTGAGAGATGCGTACACACCCAAGAATGAAGGTCGGTCATGTCGTAACTGAATGCTTTAATTGTTAAATATTAATAAAAAACATACTTTAGTTTTAGCCTAGGCTTAAAAAAACCCTTGGCTCCGCCCCTGGCCCCTGCATACTGTAGCATGATAACTCATTCCTAAATGGAACAAGGTCCATCCTTTTTCCTGCATTTACAAGTAAAAGATGCATCTACTTACATGCATGTCATAGAACCATAAGCTCAATATGGGGTTAGCAATTTGATTATGGTAGCTATCATTTCCTCTTCTTCGACTACGAGTATTCTCCCTTTCGTTTTTCTTTTTAGGGAAGGTGGGTGGGCTTCCTACAATCCTACAATAACAAAATTTTACAATGTGGAAACCAATTCTTTTCCTTCCAGCAAAGAAACCTGAGTACACAGATGCACAGATCTTCCAACAACCAAAAAGATTTGTTGGCCTGAGTTCACCATTGTCTTTCGTAAACCTCTGATGAGGGCCTGAAGCAATACTTGAATCACACGTCGAAGTGTGGAATGCATTCACTGCCATAGAATCAGAGACATATACTTAGCTTTTTTAAACACTAACATTATCAGAAGTCTAAGAGCTTAAATTACCCAATAGAGTTCCTTAGCGAAGCGCAGAAAGTTATCATGCGAAAATTACATCCGAACGGAAGACATATTTGACGCCCTTGGAAACATTGCGGGCTTCATGTAGCATACACTGAGCTCCATGGAGGTGAAGGAGAGCCATTCCTTCAATTGGCGCTACCTGCCAATCAGAATCATTATAGAACTTTTTAGAGAATCAGCTGAATCCAATCTGACTAACAAATACATTAATTTTCACCATCCCCACCGCCTTTCTATGATATTAGGGAGGTTTTACATGATTGCTGACTCTAAGAGGAAATTTACCTCTGCAACAATTCTTTGTCTATTATCATAGAAGACAGTCTCGCCTCCAACTAGAGCTTCTGTGCTCGACTCCTGACTGGTGCCTGAACCATTTTTAGTTTTAGTCTTCAACCCACCAGGGCCACCACTAAGGTATACTAACAATGTGTAATATGTCCGTCTTCCATTTCCAAGATCAACACTTTCATCAATATGACGTCCAAACCGCTGCCCCACCTTATACCTAGCAAAGAAAAATGGCGATTTATGCCTAACAAAAAGAGTGCAAACAAGTACAAGAACAACACAATGAAAACATGTATAACATGACTCGTCATAGGTCATGCCTAACAAAGAAAAGTTGTTGGTATTGCTCAAGACAAATTCAAACTATCGCATGAATAAAATGTAATATAAAACTGAAACCGAACAAAAACCCCAAAATCTTGCAAGATTCAGTAAGATTGACTCCAAATGTAGGAGATAGAAAAGACCCTCTTCCACGCAAAGAGAAGGATTTATATAAAAGGGGGAGCAAGGGATGAGTCCTAGAATCAAGATAAGTGAGAATCAGCTCCAGAATGATTAAATTACATGGTTTCTCCCTCCAAACTTTACTTTGAGAACTGATGAGCTTTTTCTAAGCACCAACTTATGAATTAATTGTAAACAAAATTTTAAACAAGTATCAAAATAAGGCAAGAAATGCTATAATTAGCAAAACTCCTAATTTATTTTGAACACCAACTAACGAATTTGAGTCCGAATTTTTTTTCCAAAAGAATTATTTATTTTGAGATTCGAAAACCATAACCGATTACAACAACAACAACATAGCCTCAGTCCCAAAAACCATAACCGATTATTCAAATAAAATTTAGATCTTTCTTGTTTCTTTATACTCTCAAGTCTTAAATCCTTAGAAGTTAAAATCTAATGATTCTACTGTTCTTTACTTTGAAGTTTGAATCCATTGATTCAAACGTGTTTCCGATGCATTAAACGGCGGAGAGCTTCATTTGAAAGACTACAAACTTCTTCATTTTTCATGAGATTATCCTATATACAACAACAACAACATAGCCTCAGTCCCAAATTAGCTGGGGTCGGCTACATGGATCAAACTTTTCCATTGTGCTCGATTAAGTGCAATTGATGGTGAGCTTTTCAAACCATTCAAATCCTCATAATTAAAACATTCCATGTTAACTTTGGTCCGCCCCTACCTCGTCGAATTTCTACAGCTTTCTATTGAGTCAAGTTTTCTGGTTGGAGCATTTGTAGGCCGTCTTTGCAGGTGACCAAACCACCGCAACCGCCCTTCCTTAATCTTTGTATCAATTGGTGCTACTCCTACTTTTTGGGACTGAGGCTATGTTGTTGTTGTTGTTGTTGTTGGTGCTACTCCTACTTGTCTTTGAATTTCTATATTTCTTATTCTATCTTTAAGAGTTTTACCACACATCCACCTAAGCATCCTCATTTCTGCTACGTTCATTTTATGTAATTGTTGTTGCTTTACCGCCCAACATTCACTGAGATTCCACCCAAAACTCGACCGAGATCATAAAAAGCCAAAGAATGAGCGGCCGCAAAAGCTATAAAGATCATCACTGTGCAATGAATAAATACCATAGCAATCAATCCATGATGAAACCAAAGTTGGGAAGTGACAACAAAGTACTTCAAAATCCTCGCACAATTGATCCCACCAAGCAAAGTATGAACCCATAAATATTCACTTGGTTCTATTTGACAATCCTATCACAAAAACAACAACAAAGTCTCAATCCCAATTTAGCTGGGGTCTGCTAAATGTATCGAACTCTTCCATTGTGCTCGATTTAATGCAATTGAATGTGTTCGATCCATTTCATAAAGAGTGACAAATTTTTTTACTCTGGCTTGTCAACCTATTGCAACCCTCCAATTTTTCAGGTATAGAAGGATCTCCCTCCCTCATTTCCCCGACTTGGGACAAAGTTATCTAGCGCATATAAGGAAAATCGTTTTTCGACATTCTTTTGGTAAATACATTGGCTACATAATGGTGTAGATTCCCTTGGAGCTCATGCGATACGCATCCCAATCAAATCTACACCATTGTATAGCAAATGAATGTCTCGAAGAATGTTAGATTATCATCATATAATAACGTTCTACATAGGTGGAGTTCTCTTCGACAATCTTATGCATTCAACAACCCCTTGGCAAATCAACATCTAGAACAAAAACTAATCAAAATAAATAGCAAACCATGGGCTCTCCAAAACACATTCGTAAAAGAGGTTCAAATTCAATTTACCTGTAAAATCTGATATTAGGGTTCAATCCAACAGCCACTTTGCCCCTAATTTTAATGTCACCAAACAAACCATTGAGCCCAGAATCCCAAATTGATTGAGCAAGAACTGGGTCATTCACTGAAATCCGATCATTATCCCTAAAAGCCTCCCCCTTTGTAGGACCCAGACTCCCCTGATGAACAAAACCGATTGATTCAGCAGCTTTGACGAATGCCCTAGATTCCAAACACGTCAAGAAGCTCTGGACCTGAATAACCCACAAATCGATCAATGAAAAGGAACCCAAATTGAGAGGATTTTGGATTCGTAGATATGGCGTACCGTGAAGAGATGGGTGTCTTTGAAGAAGGTCGTGTGGAGATCCTTCTTGGGCTTGATCGATGGCCACTTCGTTTTCTTCAAGTCTCCTCCTCCTCCTCTCTCGCCCATGGCCTTGCTGGGGTGGGAATAGCAGACCAACAACAATCAAAGTCTTGACTTTCAACTTGTGTAGTTATATAGGAAAGGAAAATGCTAGGATGACACTCAAAAGTCTCATCGAGTGGCGTAGCGTGCTGGCCTGCGTGACTCACAATGTTGATATGACTTTGGGGCGTGAGTTCAATGATGTTAAAATCATATTGGTCTTAAGAGTTATCCGTACGCACATCGTAATATACACCCAACGCACTCTCCGTGAAGTCACACTCATTTTTACGCCGCGTCATTCGGTGTGACTTTGGAATGTCATTGTAGAAATTTTCTCAGAATTTTCAGACCCAAGAAGTTAACTCGTAACGACACTTGGTTATACAAGTACGTGTCGTTCCCGTGTCAACTTTCTCGGGTTACAAAGAGCTTGCTCATTGTATATATAATTGGAACCTATAGATAGCCTTAGCTAAGTTCTTGATTTCAAGTCTTACAAATGAAACAAATTAGGTTGGTCTCACCAATCCAAAGTCTTGTAGATAGAGCAAACTAGGTTGAAATCATGTTAGAAGAAGACATTAGAGGGCAAATAGTAAAAAATAGTTAGAAACCTCACCTCTCTATGAATCATGCATAAAGTCAGTCTGAACTAGTTGGAGCGATTGGCATTAAATAATTAAGCAAAGAACAAAAAATTACATTAGAAGACCTTGCCTCTTTATAGACCATGCATACGGTTCATCGAATTATAGGCAAAGAGCACCAAATAGTTAAGGTATCATAAGGATATATTTTGATCAATTGCTCCAATATGTAGTAGTGTTACTGACTCCACAAGAAAGTACTTGCAACAAAATTTCATCACAAATCTCAGTATGATTCTCAACTTCTCAAGTATAATACCCCTATGAGCTGCTCCTCATCAGGGTTTTATTTGATGTATATAAAAAAAAAAAAAAAAAATGGTATCATACTGTACAAATCAATCTCAACATGACCACTGTGTTCGTCAGAGTTTTTGATCAACCAGTCTCATATATAGTTCAAGGCTTCAAGCACCTTGCAACATATCCATTTCATTTGAGAATATTTTGATTTACAGTGTTGTAAAATATGCTTTATTCGCCTCCGTGTGCACTCTGCGGGTATAAATGGACTTGCATAAATCAGATAGTAAGATTTTCTTGAATGGCAAAAAATGTACCGACGATGGTTCCTCCGACATCGGGAAAAGTTTCACATCCGGGTAGGGGCTTCACCTTGCCCTTGGGGTCTACTTTGACAGGATATTTCAAGAGGTGCCCCCTCATTTCTGTTACATCATCCGAGGCAAACTGGCTCCAATTAGCTTCACCTAATGACCTAACTCGCCTGATGCATTCTAGGCTTTCTGGTTGCTTAAAGCATTCCTCGAGCATTCCTGTGTGCTCTGCCCATAGTGACATTCTGTAACCATAGATCTATTTGAAAAAAAGAATAAGTCAGTATGATCTTCATTTGAAAACTTACAAAAGACATGAAAATCAAAAGTTAGAAAAAATAAAAAATAATAATAAAATAAAATTGGCAGTTCAAATGCACGGATTGTAATTTGATGAAGGTATACCTGTCCTTGAGGACTAGCAAGTTTTCTTGCTCTTGTATGATGCGGCTGGTAGGCTCCCATTGCGATCTCAGTGTCTCTGGTACCCTCCATGGACCGCTGGTTGATGTTAGCGGACCCCAATATGACATACTCGTCATCCACAATCATGCCTTTCGAATGAACATAGATCATAAAGCGCCGACTCTTCCTTGCAAGTGCCTATGTTAAAAAGTTACCAACCCACATTTGTTGAGTAATATTGAACATGGAAGATAAACAATTAGAACATGAACTAGCTAAAAAAAAAAAAAAAATTGATAAGAACATGAACTAACTAAAATGAATGATATAGACTTCAAGTCGCGGGCTGATTTTGAATGGCTTAAATTCATGGTATTTGAAATAGAAAATGCGCGAGAAAAACCATAGCATCTTTGTAGATCAGGCAGATAAATGTTTTGAGGGGCAGAGGAAGTAAGAGAAAATACTTGAGGAGTGTTGGCGGCGGTAGGACTTCCGCTGCTAAAATTGTCATTCCCACTTGGAGCCTCGCGATTGCCAAGGCAAAAGAAGTTCAAGTAATCTTCTGGGACATATGTCTTCTCAAGCCCAACCTCCTCTAAAGCCTTGTAAATTGTCTCATACATCATTTGCATCGTTTTATGCTGCACAATTAACAAACCTGATAAGATAATGCAGACAAAAACAAGATCGGAAAATTTGACAACTCAAAGAACAGTAAGTTTTCGGTTCATTGTATGTATTATAAGCAAGAATAGATTAAACCAAGTTTGGTTTATAATTTGATACATTTTCATGTTCTGGATTTTTCAAAACACATAAACGCGTATGATAGGTGATCAAAAACAATCAAAGAGATAAGGTGTGGTATACATCATAAAAACAGGCTTTTCTGTGTATTCACAAGTCTATTGTGAGTCGTATCATCACATTTACGAGAAATTCGCATGACATTGCTCTCAACAAGAAGTTAAATACCTGTCATTTATTTTGGAAACTAGAGTGCGAACATGGTACCACTATCAAAGATTCACTAATATTCTAGCTAGTTACCAGAACATTAATTTATTATGTAAAGTTTACCTCTTATCTTATGCCTCCAAAATTAACATTCTCACCCATAAAAGAAATCTGAGGAACAAAATAGGAACATTTTTTTTTTTCGAAAGCACAAAATTGGAACAATTTGAATACAAATAAAATAAAGAATATCACAATGCCTATCCTATTTATTGACATTGGATTCCATTATATTATGCACTTCTACATCTTTTTGTAAAAATAAAGATCTACATATTGGTAAGAAGGGTTTGCGCATTTTAGATTTTTTCTATGGAACTTTCTGAATATAAGACCTAGAAAAGATATCTAGGCTGAAGATCAATCTTATCAAGATTCTTTTATTGGCATCAACTTAATCTTTTTGCTGTTAACTGTTAATTTTGTCCTACTCCAAATGATTTTTTTTTTTTGAAAAATAGGTTAATTTGTTTCTAAATGATTCGAACATCATATCTTACTTTGATTTATCCATAATTCTTTGGACTTCTCTAATCTCTTATTAATGAAAGTTGGGCAACTTGAAATCAATATCTTGCATAAGTGGCAATATATATATACATTGATTTAAATCCTCATCATGTGGTCCACAAGAAATGATTGTACATAATAAAATCATCTATATAGAGGTGAGAAAGAGTCCTCTAGAGTACAAACAAGCAACGTAAGTTTTGGAGTCTTGAAGATAAAACAAAGGTCCATAAAATAAATAAGTATAATCACAAGTGGAAGAAAGGATTTACGTTATAACTTACTAGTCAACCGGCACGTGCTCCGTACGTGAGGCAAAAAAAAAAAAAAAAAAAAAAAAAAAACTGCTTTAAATGTGCGGCATTGAAATGGGAATCGACGGTTTAATTGGACATATTTTGAATAGGCAATTTTTATTAGAACAATTTGAAACCACGTTTTAATTGGATTGAGAAAAAAGTGGTGTGAAATAAGAAAAGTAAGATAGACTTCCGTTTCAAAAACTAACTAAAAATAAGTTTAATTATTTTCCAAAAATGCCCTCATTATTTACTTTTTAAATTTGTCTTGAGCGAATTAAAAAAAATGCATTTGAGGGCATTCTTGGAATTATGATAAGTTTTGGACTAATAGAATGGCAAGGAGGATTGACATTATATATAGTATAGATAAGTATAAAAGAAAATATGGTAGAATGAAGCTTCGGACAGTAATAAGCTATCCAGATAAAGATTAATTGAAGTACCTGCCAAAATAGAATTCTTTGTGTAGCATTACCAGTTGGAACTCCTTCAGGCCACATTGGTACAACTATGTAGGCAGCAAATCTCTCTTTTGCTCTGATTTTATTTGCAATTTTAAGAGCAATTTCCATTGGTATTAAATTATTTGCACCTGAAAATGAGAATGCTTTGTATAATTATGCTTCCTGTAGAAGAAAATCAATGATGACCATTTAAGTTCACTGCTATATGCCATTACAGTGGACCTTGAAGTGTTGGTACTGAAGGCAGAAAGTTAACATTGCAGCACATTAAGAAACAAATAACATTGTAAAAAAAAAAAAAAACCTAATGTTATTCTCATTAGCACAACTAAGACTCCAAAACAGATAACCAATACAATAAAATAGTCAAACAGTATATCCTCAATATTAATACCATCATTACTACTTAAACTGATAACATTTACATAACCTTTCGGGGTTGACGGGACAGTCACTACTACACTTGTATCGATGGTATTCTTTTGATGCACATCGGGATGCATGTGCACACACCTCCAGCATATTCATAATGGACTCTTAAGGCTTGTGCATCTATTGAAAGGCTTACTTTATTTTTCCTATTACAACTAAGACTTCTTAACTTATCTTTGTCCGTGTTTTTAACAGATGTTTCTTTTCCAGTATCATTCCTGTTGTCCCCAATGCGTCATTCTTCTGGACTTGGCGCATCACGGTATCCATTCTATAAGCTAACCATCTAAAACATTTTGGAGTTACATAAATATGATATTTCATAATGCCATCGCTTTCGTGAATGGTGGAAAAACGCAAGCTAACAAGCATAACCAAAGTTCTATGATTAGCCACTACATAAAAGAGTGCCAAAATTCTAATATTAAACAGAATCCAGGACTCCCACAATGAGCTGCGCTTGAGCACATGGTAATAATCTAAGGTTGTAGACAGTAAACAAAAAACTTCGCTGGGGATCAAAGCTGGATTTTCTAGAACCAAAATGTAATAAAATTCAGGGGACAAAGTCCAGGGACCTGAGAATCTAGCACCTCCAATTATGAATCTGAATCACAAAGATATCGACCTATTCACACATTATATCTGTTTTATTTCTCTAACATGATTTCCTGTCGATCCTATAAAACAAATAAATATAGAAAAACCATGTAACCAACACAGTATTTTGAAAACGAATCAAGATCAATCAGATAGGGTTCAGAAATTATAGTCGTATCTCAAGCTTTCAGCTGTGGCACGCACCTAAGTCTTTGTGAGAAGCCCAATTATATGATGATCCAATGAAGTACTGGTTCTCAATATAAATAAAATGTTGTGCCGCTCGAATGGCCTTCACATATGCCGTGTGTATGCTCATGTCAATCAATACGTTCTTGCCACAGACAAGGTTCTGTTGTACAAATATGTAATTACTTAGTAAATTGACATTTAGAAAACATAGCCATTTAACTTTGTAAAAGATTTGTTGATTACAGATTTCTTAACCAACCTTTCCGGTAGCATCTTTTGGGTCCTTTGGGAAGCCTTTGACAGAATTTGAATCAATTGAACGGAAAACCTTCAGTTCGGATATCAAAAAAGATTTAAAAACCAAAAAAAAACATATTTTAAAACCAGATAACAGAAACTAAGTGCGATGCTGCATACCTGCACATGCCAAGACTCAGGGTGGTTTTCATTTAGGCTGGGAGCTTCAAGTATCCCAACAATATCTGGGATTCTTTCTATAATGAGCAAAGCATCATCTGATTTTTTCAGTTTTTTAAAACCATGTTGGCTTGAAGCCCTCCGCCAACGCTCTTCAAAATTGGTTAAAACATCATAGGCTGCAGGACCATCAATTTTGCAATGCAAATCATGCCACGGTTCCCTTGGGCAACCAACGGTTGGCCCCTGTTAATGAAAGTAAACCGGAATCATAAGCTCATAACTTCCTTACAATATGGGACTCATGTAAAGTTGTAAATTACTTCAAATTCTAGTTGAAATGTATTTTTCGAATTGACTCTCAAAGTTTTTTCCCCTCACACATATAACATTTTGGACACAAAAGATACATGCGCAAAATGGTGGTATATAGAAGGATAAAATGCCAAAACATGGTTCAATAAAAGAAACAGTGAAAAACATAGAGGTCGAAACAAAAAAAAAAAAAAAAAAAAAAGGAAAAAAGCAGCAAAGCCCAGTTGTCAAAGGCATTTGAAGAGAAGTATTAATATGTGATGTATAAGTAATGACTTTAGGGTTGATTATATTCAAGTATTTATACGGCATCGAATTCTACGAGGATGGACTAAATTTTAATTTAAGTGTTATATCTAACTAACCTTCTTTGAAAAAGAAAAGATAAAAAAACACAGACATTCCATGGTATTGTGCATCTAGTTCTACATAATCAACTGACTTTGATTAAAAAAGCAACAGAAATAACATTACTAATTGATTCTAAAGAAAAATCTAAAGCCCCTTTTTTCATTGACACTAAAAGGAATAACTATAAATAAATTAATAAAAGAATGATGATGACAGGCCCAGGTCAACATTCGCATGCTACCATACTAATTAAACTCCAAAAGAAAGGCAGGGATATAGAACTAGACAAATACAATTTTCAATTAGAAGATGAAAATCGCAAACATTAGCACCAAGAAAAGCTGAAAACTCACTGTAAAAGTAGGATTGTGATAGTCATCTTTGTGCAATGTTTGCAATGTACGAAATAAATGATGCTCTGGAGTATCATATCTTCCATCGCATAAATCAAGTCCTCCAACAAAAGCTACAATTTTTCTCCAATTGTTGCCGGCATCAGCATCCACGATTATGGTCTTCTGATGATGTGTATAGATCGTTCCAACTTCCTGGTTGCCGAAACCAAGGGAAATATTAGAGCAATTTTCCATAATGAGATGAACATCTAAATAAATAAAAAATTTCATAATTCTGATATAGGTAGAATACTTTTTTGATGGTCTTAAAAAACTGACTGTAACAAACAAATTAAGAACAAAGATGATCAACTCTGAGCTCGTATTTTCCTAGACTTTATTTTGACAACAGCTAGGTTCAATAGCTATCACAGAGCCAATGGAACATCATGCTACAGTAAATAACCAGCTCTTGTTGCATAAGGTGAGATCTTACATATTAGCCAACTTTAATAAAATTCCAAACTTAAGCTCTAGACAGATTGTAATTGTAAAATCTTAAATGTTAGAGATATTCCCTTGAGTTGTCACCAGTTTCTTTTATTCAAACTTCCATTGGAGTATGGAGTTTTACAAAGAAAATGATAAGGTGTGAGTCGTTTAACAAAATGTGTGCCGTCAATATAGCTCATGTATAAAGCAACTTATTAGCTAGCATTGCACAAAAACAACAAGAATTTATATAACTATGCGGCGCAAAGATTGCATAAAATACCATCCAGAAGAATTGTACTGGCACAACAAAGCAACAAGACGAGAATTATATATAACCTGTTGTTTGACCCAGCTATGCCGTTTTCCGGCAGATCGCGGACAAAGTAAAACTTGAACAGATGAGTGCTTGAAAAAACGGCGTGTCTCCTCATCATGAGTTGCCATGAGTCCACCCTGCATATTGAGAAATTCAGTAGGTAAACTAGGTAATCGATACCACAAAGGCTCTGCAAAGGAACTTCAAACAACTACTAGGAAGGTCGTGATCTAGATAGAAAAAGAAGCCAATGCATATCATAACTAAGGTCATCATGGTAGCCATAATATCATAAAAAAAAAAGAGTGTAATTTCACTTAAAAACATAATATTAAACAAAGAAAAAAAAAAAAAAGATGACTCAAATGATTGACAAGCCTTTTCAACATCTAAACCAGTCCAAAGCAAAGGGACAAGTACACATCACTATCATGAAATCGTGATAAATAGTGTTCTTTCTTTGGATGATTTCTTCAATGACAACATTATCTTTATTTTATTTTATTTTATTTTTTTGTCCAAATCTCACAAACGGGCCCTTTTTTCTTAATTAAAAAAAAAATTGATAAATAAAAGGTCATCACCTACAAAATTAAGAAGCTTGCATGATTCCCCTCGCAAGTATGAATTTGGTATTAGAAGTAAGGACCTCGGATCTCTTAACTCCCAGAAAAGCATTTAGTCAGTTTGATCATTCGAACCTTCAATACACTTATAAAGTAATATTTATGGGTATTTGTAAGATGCAACCAAAATTAAATAAAAATAATATAGATCCAGTTGGTGCCATCCTTGTTTGCCATATTCTTTCAAAGGCACAAAGAACTTATGAAAATGCAACAAGTAAGAATCTTCCTCCATGCTTAATTCCATAAATGATGCCATCTACTGTGATAATAATAATAAAAACAAAAACAAAACAAAATAAACTTAGCGTATTGACAGAAGAAATATAACAAAAAATCTTTTTCTTTTTTTTCACGTCTACACTTCCAGCCAGCAGATGTCGACACCATGGTAAATCTCATTCTTTCAGGAACTCATAGAGGCTGAGCAATTAAGTGGATACAAAGGTTACTGGTTGAGTAAGAAATTCAGAACAATACTAAAAAGTCAATGTTGGCATACATAAAACACATAGAATTGGCTAGGGACAATGCAGCTCTATGGTTAACAGAGTCATTGGGGTTCACCAGAGAGGACTGGAGGAGAAATTGGAGAAGCATGGTTGGAGATAGCTAACAAATATAGTCTTACGGTCTTTGGCTATTGTAGGGCAGATGATGTTGCGTTTCTTATTTATGTCTACTTGTTCTCACTTTCCCGTCTAACTGGTTTTCTCTAGCTCATGTAATTGTAATAACTCGTACAAAAGCATGAATTTTATACAAAAAAAAAAAGGTAGAACATATAAAAGCATAACACATTTAATTCCAGTTTGTCTTAAACCGATGACGGGAGCAATAATGGAAATCAACAAGCATTATTATCAGTAAAAGGATGGTCCACCTTACCACTTGGTACCCCAAGATGCTTTTTGAAGTAGGATCATCCCATACAAGAAGCAGCACTCTTACACCTTCCTGTGACTTCGACTTGAGAAGATCTCCCAGGGTGAATTTTGATGCCTGATCAACATCTCGAACCAATCTCACTAGGTGGTACACTGACCATCCAGTAATGTAAATCAAGCGGCGAGCCTGACTAATGGCATTAAAGATGTCAAGCCAACACTTTCCATGCTCATAGTGCATCCCATGGTCAAGCTTTAAAGTTGGGAGACAACCATCAGGAACATGAGCATCTTGATAAAGTCTAACAGTTCCACCTTTCCTTAGAGGAAAATAAGTACCTGGAACACCAGAACCATTGGGACCTGAATCCACGCCAGTATGATAGACGGCCAGCTTAGCAGCTGGTGTATATTGAATCGAAACCTTTAATTCAGCCCCAGGTTTACACTGTTTCTGGCTTGAATTAAGGATTGGGAACCATCCTTCTACTTTTGCGCCAAAGTGAATCTGCTCAACTGGGATCGCAACAGTTCCTATGAGTTCAGAACCAACAATATCATTATCTTTAACAACAAAATGCACTTCCGCAGCTTGATGCGCAACAGGGACATAAAAGTGCTGCTTCCAGTCAGGGTTCTCACTGTTACTTATCACGAAAGTCCTTGCAATTACGGCATAGCCGGCTGAAACTGTAACATAAGGATCACTAGTTATCTTATTAGACATGTGCCCTTCAATTTTGCTTGCCATATTCCCACTAAACCTCTTCCCAAAAACATCAGTCAATGTCTTATGGAACATGTCCATATTTGGGAGGTTTTTCGCCTCATGCACCCAAATGTCTAAATCCCCATGTAAAAGCAAAACTCTCAATGATCCTTTAGAGGGTACCGGAACCATCTGCAGAGGCTGACTATGCTGTGAACTATCAAATGATGGTGAATTCGAAAATGTAGCCTGAGTATAAGAACTTTCCTGAGTACTCGAAAATGAATTATTAGGATAACCATACATATCCGCCCGGCTCTCAAACCTTGCACTAACACTCTGGTACATATGAGCCGGATTCGAAGCTGATGACACCTTCGGCTCTTCGGGGGCAGAAGGGCGCTGATCAGACAAATGCATATTGCCTAATACATCATCCAAAGGAGGGTAAATAGACGCCGTCGCCGCGCCATCAACCGCAGCATCATGACTCGCATTTGAACCAACACCAACAGACGCTGCTGAACTCTCCTGCCTGTGGTAAGAAGAGAAGCTATGCGCCCGGGCAGGAGGAGGGGGCGGAGGATAACTATTTTCGGGCGGCGGGTACTCAACTGAATTGTACTGAAAACTGTTATGCTGCTGCAAACTAGGCTGAGGAGGGGTCTGAACTACAGGAGGGACTAATTGAGGATCCGGGTAGGCGTAAGGATAAGGGTTTTGCGGGTTTTGCGGCGGGGAGGGTACTGCGAAGGCGGGTACTGCTGCTGCTGATAATGATGATGGTAATCATAATTCAAGGGGCCTGAATAGGTTGTGAAGGGAGGGGGTGGGGTTTGGTGATATGGGTATGTGAAAGAATAGGATGAACCATAAGGGGGTACCCATGATTTGCTGAAGCAGATGTTGTTGTTGTTGTTGTTGTTAGTGGTGGTGGTGGTGGTGGTGGGTATGGTGGATCTGAGGTTTGTTGTTGAGGTGGGTATCCTCTATAATGATGATATGGAGAACCATAATTCTCCATTGTTGCCCAAATCAAGCACTACTCTTTATTATTGCTACAACTTCAATTCCAAACCAAAACAATCAATCAGACCCTTTTAAAAAAAATAAAAATAAAATTGGGTTTTGTCTATCAATCAATAATCAATGCTTGCTTGCTTCAATTCTTGAAATTCAATCTAAGATTTGTTCAAATGGGCAGTTCGGAATTGATGTGATGAAAGAAACAGTGATTCTAGAAGATTGAAGAAAATGAATGGATCGACGAAATGGGGATTGGTTAGTTTACCAAGTAAGGGCGTTGCGTTGACAAGCGAGGCCTCCACGACTGGCGTTGTTCTTGTGTTGTTGTGAGTCTTGCTTTCTTCATCGCTGAAACAAACGTGCTGTTTAATTGTTTATTCTGTCTCCGTTTACGTGCGTTGTGATGTACGCTAGCAGATGCTCCTCTAGATGAGCGTCAATCACATCTCGAGATACATCGCACGCATTACGATGTACGACTGCGTTTAATTCTTTTGTCTACCTTATCGTCGCATTGGGTTACATTTATACTACGTTTTTGAAGCACTTAGAATCAAAGTTTTCAAATGTGAAACAATTGTAGTACTAAATTAATGGACAAATTACTACAATAACGTGGCTCCCAATTATGACCCACCTAAGTATTTTTTGAATTTATATATTTTTTATTTTATCATTATGAGTTTTACCACGTATTCGCATTATCTAGCGAAGCGTATGATTTTTAGACAATTTGAAGTAAACCTGAGTATGTTTGGAAAAAAAAAAAAAAAAAAAAAAAGTAGACCTGCGTATGCATACAGATCGAAGAGGCTTGTCTGCATCATATGTCCCTACTGATCTGGAGTTGGGTATTTTCTCAAAGGTGCTTGTCTACATCACATGTGCACGTGCTTTAGCCTAAATCAAATTGAGGGGAAGCATGAGCATGTAATTTAGGTGGTAAGCTTTTTTTTTTTTTTTTTTTTTTTGGTCAGGTGAGATTGTATTGTACATTAATAGAGATTACAAATCACTGAGGACCTCTCCAATGCATTATTACACCATTTTAATGTAAAAAGTACAAAAAATATTATTTCCGTCGCCAACCAATTACACTGTCTTTTACGCAAAATCACTTTAATTTTATTTTCTTTTTTTATTTCATTTTATATTATGAGGTTTACTAGAAAAATAAAAAAACATTCATTAGCAGTGTGAGCCCCCACCAAAAACAGTGCCCAAAACTTTCCACACAATTTTGGCATGGAGCAAACAGTGATGTTGACATTGGGTTGAGATGCCTTAAGAGCATCTCCAATGGTTATATGAATTTAGAGCATAAATTGCTACCAAATCATAGATCTGGAAAGAAGTCTATCATATGTGACATTAGATAGACATTTAAATTTTAAAATAATCTTCAATAGTAATGTTGATTTAGACCGTTGATTGCGACTTTTCTTTTGTCTTTGTATGGATAATGTCATTTATTTTGTCTTTTTGTTTTTTCTTTAGGGGCTGATTTTTTTTCTTTATTTCTTTAGCTAAAAGTGATGATCCTAAGTAATAGAGATGATGTCTACCACAATGTTTAAAGTAGAGATTGGGATAAACGGGTTAATTTCACATATAGTTACTAAACTTTATATGTTGTAACACTTTGGTCACTTAAGTCTAGTTTGTAATAAATAAATCACCAAACTTTTTGAAAATTTTCGCTAAAGTCACTCCTAGAAACTTTTCCCAAGCAACAAAGTATGACGTAGTGCCTACGTGGCATCAGTGACTTTAGAATTTATATTAGATCGTCTCGACGTCCGTAATCTCTTATCAAGATGTTCATCTAACCATCCTTATTAGGTGTGTACAAAAAAATGGTCAAAACATTCAATGACACAACTAAGATTAAAAAGAAAATCAAATCAAAACAGAACCACCATTACTGTAATTCCTTCAATTAAGGTCAACCCATGATCTCCTCCTACACAGTTTGATCATATTCACTTCCCTCATCACGAATCTCCAATCCTTGACTCACCCATCTGATCTCTCTGCCTTGAAATCCTTCAAATCCCCCATCTCCTCCCAATCCATCCTCCTGGTCTTGGAACCTCTCATTCTCCTCCGAACCCTGCTCCCTCCTCCGCCGCACCCACTTCCTTTGCGGCCTCTCCTGCGACCCCTTCTCCCACCGCGTCATCACCCAGTTTGCCCTGAATCTCGCCGGCTACTCTGGCCCCACCTCATCCCTCATCCAATCCCATCCAACCGTACTCTCTCAATGATCAAAAGTAGCACAGGGAAAAGAGGTTGCAGAGAGATTTTGATGTTCATCATTGATGTTATTCTGGTTTTCTTTTTTATTTTATCAATTTCACCCATCTTTCTATTTTTCTAAGAAGATCGATCTCTCTGTTGGTGAATGGTGATCTCAGTTATGTCGTTGAATGTTTTGACATTATTTTGTACACACCTAATAAGGACGGTTAGATGAGCATCTTGATAAGAGAGTATGGATGTCGATGCAACTTAATATAAACTCTAAAGTCACGGATGCCATGTAGGCGCCATGTCATACTTTGTTACCGAAAAAGTTACCGGAGTGACTTTAGTGAAAGGTTTCAAAAAGTTTGGTGATTTATTTGTTACAAATTAGATTTTAGTGACCAAAGTGTTACAACATATAAAGTTGAGTGACTGTGAGAAATTAACCCTGGGATAAACACCCTATATTTAGATTCCATGCCACGCCATCTAGACATTATCAATATGTGGTCCCATGGAAGAGCATTTTTAGGTTGGACGTGGATTGGGTCCTATGTGGACCCATTTTCACCTCAATTTATAGTCCCATCGGATGAGCAGTAATTCGACATCTTCACGATCTTTATGTAATTATTCTGCATCATGATCAACTTTGTGGCATCCTTCCGGAGCACATACGATCAATACACAAATAAATTTATGACAAAAAAAATTATAGTCGCGTTATAGGCACCCCATCGCTTACTGAGGGCAATCCATTTTTTGGGTGCCCATCGATTTTCTTAGGGCACCCCGAATTTTTACCAAATTACTCCTTATGTCAAGCATCACACAATCTTATTTGAGAGTCATGAAGTGGTATCGATCATGTCTTGTCAAGACCCCTATTAAAGTATCACTCTATACCAATCGATCGACACCCAACTCGATGGGTGACTATCGAGATATACAAGTGACCTCGGTGGTCTTGTGCCGAGACCTCGTGCCGAGACATCTGTGTATATTTCGGTTGACACCAACCGACACAACACCCTATGCCTCGATCTTGTATGTTCGAGACCATAAGTTCCGTCATTTCCCACTGAAACCTGAAACATGGTGTCAATTGATAATAACCGACACAATAGCTTATGTCTGAAACTTAGTGTTGCGCTATAAACACCCCAGTCTTGCATAAAAGCCCTCTCATCGTTTGAGTGAGGCAAATATGTCATTTCCATAGAGAAAACTAATTCAAAGAAAATTAGGGTGCCCTCTGTAGACGCTGGACGCATATAGCGGGACTCAAAAATTAAACTGGGTTACTTTGAAATACACATCAAACTAGCCCCGAAAATCTCCCCACATAGGGAGGAGTTGAAGGGTTCAGTCCTCGTACCAACCGAGCAAGAGCTCGTTCCTGACCCTAGTTATTTTAGATTAAGACTGGTTGTTATTATACTAGAAAAATGAAAGGGCCTATATTTCATCCAACTTGCAATATCATTATATCACATCTCACTAGACACCTAATGAGAAAAATGAAAGCAGATCAACATTGACAAATTACATTGACTTGTCACTGTAAATCTTCATTAGACAACAAAAACAATGACTGCTTCTAACCCAAATATATTGGTTCAACGATAAGAACGAGCTTGAGATTGTGCGGATTAAGAGCATAGTTTCAAGTTCGGTTTTTCACTATGTCAAGATTATCCTGGCCACTGAAGTATGTTAAGGCCGATTGCACTAAAGCCTCGTGAAAATAATCAATCTAGCCTTAAATACCCTGGAATATTAAATAAAATAAAATATAATTTGAACTAGTCTTTATTTGAACAAGTCTTTCTCAATTTTGTGTTTTTTTGGTTGTAGACTCCAACGTCTCAATTAGTCACAAACCATGGACGCCCACGTCTAAACATTAATCGTACCAAAAATTCTCACTTGCGTAATTACGTTACTTTATATTTGATTATTATACAAAATTGCCATCATACTTTAAAATCAACAAGTTGTTGTATATATATTCACAAATTCATAAATGTGCTTGAATTGACACAAAACAAGTCAAAGTCCTCTTTGTTGTACTACTAATTCTCCAAGCCATTGAATCTCGTTAGATTCAATTCACTCATCAATCTCATCGTCACCCCAAAATCCCAACATGAAATTCTTTGAAGGGTCATCAAGCAAGCTCTTCAAATCCTTCCACAGCTCATCATCATCATCATCATCATCATCATCATCATCATCATCATCACAGGGCACAAATCTAGAGAACTCACAGTCTCTCAAGGTCCTGCTCTTACATGGGAACCTCAGCATTTGTGTCCATGAAGCCAAGAACCTACCCAACATGGATCTCATGCATGAAAAGCTGAATCAGAAGCTAGAGAGGGTCTTGCCCACAAAGCTAAGCACTAAGATTGAAGGACACTTGACCAGTAAGATCACTAGTGACCCTTATGTCTCAATTGTTGTTTCATCTGCTGTGATTGCTAGAACATTTGTGATTGAAAACTCTGAAAACCCTGTTTGGGAACAGCACTTTAGTGCCCCAGTTGCACATTTTGCTTCACAAGTGAAGTTTCTAGTGAAGGACAATGATGTTGTTGGTTCACAGGTTATAGGGTATGTGGGGATTCCTGTTGTGGACTTAGTCACTGGTGATAAGGTCGTTGGGGTGTTTCCTGTTTTGGGTGTTAATGGGGAGCCCCTTAAAGGGGGTGCTTCATTGAGAATTTCTATTCAGTACATTCCCATTGAGAATCAAAGTGACTGCAATTCTGGGTCTAGTTCGGTTTCGGATCGAAAGGGGTTTTTAGGGACTTATTTTCCTATTAGGAGAAGTGGGAAAGTTAGGCTTTATCAAGATGCCCATGTTCATGATGAGAGTCTTCCAGTTGTTAAGCTTGATGGTGGTGTTGAATTTGAACATGGGAAGTGTTGGGAGGATATATGTAAAGCGATAAAACAGGCGCGGCATTTGGTGTATGTTACTGGTTGGTCTGTGTACCATAAAGTGAGGCTTGTTAGAGATGGGGGTGCTTTGGATTGTACTTTGGGTGACCTTCTCAAGTTGAAATCTCAGGAAGGCGTGAGGGTTCTGCTTCTTCTATGGGATGACCCGACGTCGCAAGATATCTTTGGTCATCGAGTGGTAAGGCATTAAGGCTTTTCTGATTTTTTTATATTGGCTGATAGATTCCCTTGTTGTTCTTCAAATTCAATTTGAGCGTAGCAAACTTTTGCCTCTATTCGTAGTGATGAAATGCAAAATACACTGTCTTATTACTTTCCTTTCATTGTTGGGCGCAGGATGGGCAGATGAATACAAATGATGAGGAGACAAAGCAATTTTTTAAACATTCTTTGGTTCAAGTGTTGCTTTGCCCTCGTTCCTTTGGAAAGCAGCACTCATGGGCTAAACAGCAGGTTTGACAAGAAACTTACTGAGTTGTGGTATATACTTTCAAATGTCATCATGTATAGACTTGCCTTAGTCTCGAATGCTTTATTATTTTTGTACATCTCATTATCTCTTTGTGATCTTAGAATCCACCATAAATTTCAAATGAATTAAGGATGCATCCGCTTCACTGACACTGGATTGTAATTCCATTGAAACACATTCCAATCGCAATCACCTTGTTGAGAACTTCTATACAACTCTCGACGGATTGAGTTAGGGGTTTATGAAAAGTGGATTTAATTTCGGGGCCCAAGAGAGAAGAGAAAAGATTTTATACGATGTATTATAGTAGATACGCATCTATTGTGTTTTAACTCTATCTCTTTTGCATGGCTTGTTATGAGCTCGTACAGGAAGCTGCAATTTATACTCATCATCAGAAAACTGTGATTGTTGATGCTGATGCTGGTAACAATAAAAGGAAAATCATAGCTTTTCTTGGGGGACTTGATTTATGTCGTGGACGATATGACACACCAACACATTCTCTATTTAGGACATTGCAGACAGTGCATAAGGATGACTTCTACAATCCTAATTTTAAGGTATTGTTGCAGTTAATATTCTTCTATACTACGTAATTCCCTGGTTGCTCTTTTTCCCCTCCCTTTTCAAAATATTTGTAGAAGAGACAAAATTGGACGGAATTAGCAAGAAAAAAAAAAAACGCATTTTCAGCATTCAACATTAAAGAGAAAATTTTCTTAAATGTTGAGCTAGTTTCAAGAAAAAGGGGAAGATTATCTTGTAATGGCTTTCAGCATTCAACCTGAAATAGAGTGACTAGTACACCATATCGATATAGTAAGAATATCTTGTATTGGATGTCGAAAATTCTTTGCTTATCTGCTACTGGCATTTGTTTAATAGGGACCGATTGACAAGTGTCCGAGAGAACCATGGCACGATTTGCATTGCCAAATTGATGGTCCAGCAGCATATGATGTTCTCACCAACTTTGAGGAGCGCTGGTTAAAGGCTTCAACATCCCAAGGTGGTCTTGAAAAATTAATAAATATGAGAAGGTCACATGACGATTCATTGCTTAAATTAGAAAGAATTCCTAACATCATAGGAAGGATGAATTCTCATTCCCTAGGAGAAGGTGATCCTGAAAATTGGCACGTCCAGGTATAAAAAGTCGTCAATTGGAATTGCTACTCACTATTGTGATGTTTGATTTATTCGCCAAAACAAGCAAAATAACTAACATGTTTTCTTTCTTATCATGTCTCCTAATTGAAGATCTTTCGATCAATTGATTCGAATTCTGTAGAAGGCTTTCCAGATGATCCAAAAGATATAATGAACAAGGTATGAAGATAATTAACTACCATGTTTTTTTTTCTTTTTTTTTTATCATCCCAATCTGAATTCAGCTTTAAATGGCATATAACTAACCAGAATATTTTGCTGCAACAGAGCCTTGTTTGTGGAAAGAATGTTTTGATAGACATGAGCATCCATGCAGCATATGTGAAGGCTATACGGGATGCTCAACATTTCATTTATATTGAGAACCAGTACTTTCTTGGATCATCTTACAATTGGAACTCACACAAAGACCTTGGTATGCATTATAATTTATTACTTGAGAAGAGTGATTTTGTTACTTCTACAAACTAAGTATTGCAATCCTAATGTAGCTATGGGGAGTTTTCCCAAGCAGCATGTGTAAGCTACCAATAGAACAGATGAGGTCTTTGTGAAAAAAAAAAAAAAAAAAAAAAAAAAAAAAAAAAAAGATGATTTAAAACTTTGTTTCAAGTTTTTAGCAAAACCAAGCCTATAGACGAACCCAGCTAATATGGGATTCACGATTTGATGTTATTATTTTGTGAATTTGAACTTGACTGCAAGTTCCATTATCGATTAAATTTGGTTCTCAATCTGCAGGTGCTAACAATTTGATACCAATGGAAATCGCTCTTAAGATTGTGAATAAGATCAAATCAAATGAGAGATTTTCCGTTTATATAGTTATTCCAATGTGGCCAGAGGGTGCACCCACAGGACCATTCATGCAGAGGATTCTTTATTGGCAGGTAATATAAATATAATATTTCCAAGATAGCATAATTCTATTAACAACAAAATAATGAATCATCATATTTATAATCACAAACTGTATTGAGATCAAATTCTATAAAGCGCAAGGGCCATATTGCGTTTATGTCAGTTTTGTTCTCTGTTTTGTTGAGCTTAATAACATAATTTCTAGGGAGAAAACAGATGTTAACACAATTTACATGCTCTAGAATTGTTTATTTACCTCGAGAAATTGATGACTTCTGCAGCACAAAACAATGGAAATGATGTATGAGATGGTGTACAACGCATTGGAAGAGGTTGGACTTGAGAACACTTACACGCCCGAAGATTACTTGAACTTCTTCTGCCTTGGCAATCGTGAGGCTCTGGATGAACATGACATCGAAAACTCTCCATTGGATAACAGTACTCCTCAAGTAACTGTCCTTGATACCCTCAAGTTCTCTCTCTTTTGTTCATTGTGAAATACTATTTAAGTCTGCGAATTCTTGCATGTTCAGTTGTACTTGGATAGCTTGCTTTCGTTATCATGTAGGAAAAAACAAATGTCAAGGTTATACTGAAGAATATATATCATTGTCTAACTTGTTATTTGTTTGCACATTAGGAACTTACCCAAAGGAGCCGGCGTTTCATGATCTATGTTCATTCAAAAGGCATGATAGTTGATGATGAGTACGTTATCTTGGGGTCTGCAAACATTAATCAGCGCTCCATGGAGGGAACTCGTGATACTGAGATAGCTATGGGTGCCTATCAGCCATTACATTTATGGAGAAGAAAGCAGTCTCTTCCACGCGGACAGGTAGGAACTAATCATGAAGCTTGTAGGCTTGTAGCAAGTCTTTATACCTGTTTTGTTGAGCATTTCTCAATGGGATCTAACATGTGGGATATTGTTAAAAGGTCCATGGCTATAGAATGTCGCTTTGGGCTGAGCACACTGGAACCCTTGAAGACTCTTTTACGAGGCCAGAGAGCTTGGAATGTGTTAGACGAGTTAGAGAACTCGGAGAGTTGAACTGGAAACAGTTCATATCAGATGAAATAACTGATATGAGGGGGCACCTTCTCAAATACCCAGTTGAAGTAGGGCCAAAGGGAGAGTTAAAGCCTCTTGAATCTTGCAAAACTTTTCCTGATCTAGGAGGCAGAATTCAGGGAAGCTTTCTGGGCATTCAAGAAAATCTCACCATCTAATGAACTGATCCTCTATCCAATTAAGTTAATCAGGTACCGCTCCACGGAACTCCTTGATTTTTTTTTTTTCTTATTTGAGTGTGCCGCAAAGATTTCTTGTCCGATTTCTCAATAAAATCTTCCGTCATGTTTTTTGAACAGATATTATCATGAAAGCAAGATAGCTATTAGTACAAATTCTCAAATATCAGTATATATACTGTTAAAGGCATCTTGTTATCAGGAAGAGAGAACAATATATTTTATTACAGATGCTGATTGACATCTGAACTCAATAGCATCTTTTGCACATATAATTGAAGCACTTTTGCTATTAGAACCTATCTATCCTATTTCCTCTCACCTCACTACTGCCGTTATCGTTTTTGAAGTAAGATGACGCATTAGCATGTTTATATTACAGTATAATGCTTGCACTGATCTTCAGTATTTAGTTTTCAGGAAATAGTACCCTAAACGCTTTGTGTCTTCTGCGCTAGTCTTGCTCGTCTTGCCAAGTTACGGCAATTGGACTTCGGACTGAGTACTTCTTTGACACCCATTTGAGCGATCCAAAGGAATAAGAACTTGAGGAAGCTTGTCCTCCAGTTGTGACGAATGTCACGTTGTAACTAAGCTTCTGCCCAACTTCTTGAAAGATCAAAACCTTGGGCTCAACTATCACTGAGACGCCGTCTGGTTCATCTACAATTGATGAATATGTACTTTGAGGTGCTCCAACATTTGTCACAGTTCTCATGTACGTGGCAGTAACGTTTTGGCCACGGCTCCCCTGGAAATTCAGTGCAAAAGAAGGGTAGTTCAAGTTCCATGGTTGTAGAGCCTCATCAGAGGGGCAGCTAAAACTCTTCCTAGCCATGACAGCAATCTGAGAGCTGGTATAGTTCAAACTGCAGAGATAGTTCAGGTACTCATCCGGCGTGATATCATAAACCAGCCCAGGATCAGAAGCCCTTTCAGGATGTACATGCCCGGACCCAAATGCAAATGGTGTCGCCGCTGCAGAAGGGTCGAGACTGGCATCTGAAATTGGGAGCTTCTTATTGTTTTCGACATAAGCAGTAGTCATTAGTGCTGATTTTATTGCTGCTGGAGACCAATTTTTATGCATGGACTTGAGAAGAGCTGCTAAGCCACTCACATGAGGACATGACATTGAAGTACCAGATATTATGTTAAATAGAACACTTCTCTTATCGGTCTTGAGCTTCGTCGGACTCACATTAGGCGGCCAAGCAGCCAATATATTCACTCCTGGTGCAGTTATATCCGGCTTGATCACATCAGGCCCAATTGAGCTAGGACCTCTTGAAGAAAAAGCAGCCATAACAGGTGCAAGACTCCCATAAACTGTGCCTTGAAACACCATGGAAGCTGTTGGTTTCTTCGCCGTGCTCACATAATTCTTCACAGCTCTTGCAGCCGTGGCACCTAAACCAGCGGCGGGCAAGACATGAGGATCGGCGAAAAGCTCATCTCCTTGATCATCTGTGTTCAACAATATCATACCCGCGCCTCCAGCCAATTTCACCAGCTCACCCTTCTCAAATCGTCCATCCATACCTCTCTCGCAGACTACCATCTTTCCCTTCACAAGCTTCGGATTCAAAGACCCGTCGCTGCAGTACTCTGCACCTTGGCATCCTGCACTCTTTCCATACACCAGTGCAAGATTTTTCTTGGGTTTTCCAGAATACAAAGAAGAACCCATGAAGACTTGGCCATTCCCAAGCTTCACCATTGCAGGGAAGCTTCGGTCGTGGTAGCTAGCTGCGACAGTCATGATCCAAGGAGCTGTATTACCCACAGTGTTGTCATACGGGCCGGAGTTTCCAGCTGAGCAGGACACGAAAACACCATTTTGAACTGCTCCAAATGCCGCTATGGCAATATTGTCGCTGTGGTAAGGCCGAGAACCACCTCCCAAGGAAAGAGAGAGTATGTCCACGCCATCTATCACAGCTTGATCTATTGCAGCTAGTATATCAGAGCTTGCACAACCAAGAGGCCAGCATGTCTTATAAGCTGCAATTCTCCCAGTATATCTCATCCCGCCAGCTGAACCTTTGGCCATCCCAAACAAGCTAGCCCCCGGAACAAGATTACCGGCTACGGTGGATGCTGTGTGTGTGCCATGGCCGACGGAGTCTCTAGCCGAACGATAATCAAGTGTGTCATTGAGTCGGCCAGCTGCAGCTTCGTAGCCTTTCAAGAAGGCTCTTGCCCCTATCAGCTTTCTGTTGCAATTTGAAGGTGTGAACCTAGCACCCTCTTCGCATATGCCCTTCCAGCGAGTAGGGATAGGGGCCATATTTGCGTCGCTGAAGCTAATGTGCTCAGGCCAGATGCCTGAATCGATGACTCCAACAATGACATCGCTGGCTAGATTAGGCGCTTTCCAGAGGCCTCGCCCACTTTGCAGTCCGAGAAACTTGGGCGTATGAGTAGTGTGGAGGCTCAGCATTTCGTCTGGCGTGGCATGAACGAAACCATCGATTTGCTTCAGTGATTCTAGTTCTTCAATGGAGAGCTTTGCTGCAAAGCCATTGATTGCAGTGTTGTACACATAAAGGAGCTGAGATTGCCTGAGCTCCTGTTCTTCATTGCTGTCTTGAGAGTAATAGACCTCTGCGACGGAATCTAACACATTGGAGTACCATTCGACGTCGGTTTCACCAAGTTGAAGAGATGGATCCATGTGAACTACATAAGTCTGTCTTTCTATAGACGATGAACCGCTCAGACAAGCCACGAAAACCAGCAATACCAACACCAAGGACGCCGAACTCATCGTTACCTGCAATTGGTATGGTACAGCTACTTAAGATGATTTGTGATCAATATATGACCTCTTAAACATCATTTCATGTCACATTTAATCAGTACTTAATGCATGTCTTCATAAAGCTAGCTTAACAAGGGGAGTGTCACCTCTTGTATAGTTGTATGTATGCACAATATGTGCACTTTTGTGAGGTTTATATGAATAGTGAGGGATAGAGTTGTAGTGGGTGCCTCACAATGGAGGGTGTGTGAAGGAGAGTGGAGTTGCACTTCTACTATGAAGATGATTTTATGATTGACTACGTCTCTCTCTCTCTCTCTCTCTCTCTCTCTCTCTCTCTCTCTCTATGTACATACACATACCATATACTTAACAGTGTAATGTGTAGTGTGGCACATGTATATATTGAATGACAAACAGTAAAATCATGCGCACCTCAAAACTATTGAAACAATCTCTCAAACAAAAAAAAAAAACCACAAAAATGACAACTAATCAGATCTTTAGTGACATCACGAAGGTCAATATATATTTTCCTGTTTGTTATTTTATTTGCTCATCAATGCTTGATTATAAGGTATTAAACAATTACTGCAATCCCTATTTATTACATTAACAACATTAAGACACTTGGAACTATGAATTAGTCCACAATACGAGATTATTCTCGACAATTCCATCTAAACCATGGTACAAAATTAAAAATCATATGTGATCACAATGTTATACGAAGTTAAGACCTTTTCTTCAATCAAAGTCGTGCAAAATTTTCAAGAAAACAAGTGAAGATGATGAAATAAGAAAATTATCGATAGAAAAAATAAAAATAAAAATAAAAATTGCGATCCATGCTTGGATCGATTCGATCAATGAAAAAAAACTAGCTAGTATTCCAAGCATTGCAGAGAACAAACCTCGTCGCGCAATAACAAAACTGGCAAATATTAATGTTACATTGATGATAACCAACAATTTGACATATAAATATGTGTACATATATGTCTATATGTACACATATATGTACCTCTTCTCTTGTTCTTGAGCTCTATTATTGTTGCTTGGCCTCAGAAGAAGTGTTAAGTTAGCTAGGGATGAAAATATGTAGTAGTAGAAGAAGAGATTATATAGGCAAATAAACACAGTATAGTACTTGAGAAGTTGACATAATGCATAAACAGTAACCACGACAGACTCGCCCACACACGCACAAGCCCTCTATTGCTTTTCTTTCTCATCAACGCTTAACATCAAAAAGAAGAAATTTAAAGGGATGTGCACGATAGAGACTCTACAGAGCTTTTGTGCAAGGTGGGACCAATAAACAATGGTCGATGATCCATAAAAACCTACACATATGTATGTACATATTAATTAGCTGCCTAGCTTTCATATATATGTATGTATAAAAGAAGTTCACTATGAACCCAAGTTTCAACGAATGAAATTAAGTCAGCTAGTGTTGTTCATCACATTGTGTTGTCATAATTAGAGGACAGTGATGATAAATTGAGAGGTCCTTGTAGGAGCCCTTGTTTGATTTATTGGTGAAGAGAGCACAAAATTCTCTTTTCATGGCAACATATGCACATGCAGTGTCTCAAATTTGACTTTTTTTTTTTTTTCGTTAACCACCCGGGGTATCCGAACTAATCGATTAATCCGAGTTTGAACCATAGTCGGATCATAAAGGGCTTTGGCTCTCCTAGCAAAGGAGATTCCATTCGTAGAACTTTTTTTTTTCTTTCCTATAAAAAAATAAAGATTGATCCGTACGACTTTTTCTGCATATCAAACTTTGTTTTTTTTTTTACCAATGCATATCAAACTTTGTTCTTCATAGTTAGATGCAATTTTTCATGCAAAGAATAAATACATATATATCATTAATAACTTTGGTTAATTTGGGAAGTGTATCCCATGATTTGCATACACATCATCAAATTTTGATTACTAAATGAGAGTTCATCTATGTATATATAAGAAGATCTCTTACATGTATCTTAATTTCTTTAATATTAGAATGGAATCAAATAGTAATAAAAGTTGGACGGCCCACCAACATTTTGTTATTTATATATATAAATTTAGTTACCTGAGCATATCAAAACAAGTCAAGATTTCTAGCCCCTTTTTTTTTTGTTCTTTTCTAGCCTTTCTTTGGGGGAATAAATTAAGGTCACTTTTTGAAAGTGTCTACACTGCAGTTATTCTGATTCGGAACTTAATTATCTTCTTTTAAACTAATGTTGGTTATATGGGGTTCAAATCTACTTTTCCAAACTGTTTTTTATGTAAAATCACAAAGCATACTTGTATTTCTTCCAATATGATTATTGTTGATGAGTGGAAAGAACTTATTTGTAGTTTAATTAACTCTAATTACAAAAATAAAATAAAATGCTAAACACTTGTACTGTTGCACACTCCCCTTTTGTGTTGTCGGATGCATTTTGAATTGCAAATGTCAATTAATGTTGTTTTTTTTTTTCTTGACTTCAGCAAGAGTCGAGTTTACGAACTTCTTAAATCTTGTCTTTTGACAAGTGATGCATCATCCATCTAATAACCGGATGTTCATCTTACTAAAGATTAGATTATTATTTGGACTACAACACAACAACAAAATATCATCAATTCCAAATTATTATCTAAACATTTTCTAAATTCAAAAGAAATCTAAACATTTTTTTTTATTTTTTATTTTAAAAATAATTAAATATATAAGTGGCGGCTTAGTTATAATTCGAAGGTAGGTCTAATAGTTGAGGCTAGTGTTTCCTTGCTATTTAGAGAATATTAATCAGCAATATTAATTTCTTTCGGACGCATTTTTGAGCTATTTTTGGCAAAAAAAAAAAAAAAAAACCTTGCAATTAGGCATGTGTAACCAGCATGCTCAAGGGCACGGACTCGGGCCGGGCTTAAACGGACTTTTGTTTAGGAAGATGATAATCTAACATTCTAGGAGACATGCATTTGCTACACAATGGTGTAGATTTGATTGAGATGTGTAGACCCCACAAATTTTAAGGGAATCTATACCATTGTGTAGCAAATGTGAGTAACAAAAAGAATGTCGAAAAATCTTTTTTTTTTTTTTTTTTTAAGTCATGTGCAAGCCCGCCCAAACCCGCTTTTTTATTTGGCGGGCCTAAATGTGGTTGTTTACATTTTTTTTAAATCATATATATTTAATAAATATTAAGTATTATAAATAAGGATAAGGTGGTGTAATAGTTAGAATGTTTACTAATACTACAAGGTCTTGGGTTCAAAACTCACAAGCATTTTTCTTTTTTTTTTTTACAAGAATATATATAAAAATTACAACAATTTAAATTGTGGGTTGGGCTCGAGTCGGGCTCTTATTAAATTTCAAAACCTAAGCCCGGCCCGACCTGTTGAAGAGGTCTACTTGCAATGCTTTTAGGTAGCTCATTTACAAGAATATATATAAAAATTGCAACAATTTAAATTATGGGTCGGGCCCGAGCCGAGCTTTTATTAAATTTCAAAATCCAAGCTCGCCGGTCAAGAGGGCCGACCATTAACAGTCTACTTGCAATGCCTTCAGGTAGCTCATTATTTGTGTAAGAGGTTGGGGTTCGAGTTTCAATCGGAAAAAGTTGTTCTTATCAAAATTTTAGTGTTGTCCTTGCGTTGTCATCCATCTCTTGTAGATAAGTAATTAACCTTATGAAAGAAAACTATTTTATTTTATTGGTTTAAATACTTTTATATTTATTTGGGATGCGTCAACTAACTGCACTTTGATATGAAACAATGAACCACACGGATCCCGAGGCGCTCGTATGTGGTCCCTCATCGCACTGTGCAAAACACACTCGGAATCTGATGCCTAAGTTAGAAAGAATTAGAGAGACGAATAATTTTTGGGGATTTGAGAGCATACATTTTGTTCCAACCTAGTATGATATTTATAGATTGAAAAGTGTTAGAATGACAACATCATGTCATACTACAAGACACATTGGCTCATAAGAGCCATCTATATATACATTGGGATGTGGGTATACACAAATTTCGATTCATAACACGCGGATCGAGGTTGCATAGAGAGCTCTTGTGAGCCAATATGTCTTATAGTGTGATATTGTTATATGAGAGATTCATTCACTAAGAATTGTCTTCTCTCTCCTTCCTTTCTAGTTCGAGACTTACCAAATCTGGAAAATATTTCCTTAATCGCTTTATAAATCTTTCCTTAACCGCTTTATAAGTCTCGTTTTCGAGGATTAGCAAATTTGAAAATTTTCTTAGTCGTTCCAAGAGTCTCATATTACCAAATCCAAGAAATCTTTCCGTAATTGCCAAGATATGTATCATGAGTATGTTCTCGAGATTCGTATACACCAATCTCGGTTAGAGATGCAGGTGGGGCAAAAATCTCCATTCCTAACGGGGATCCGCCCCGATGGAGCGGAGATTCCCCGCCAACTAGCCCCCACGGGTCGGGGACAGGGGTAATTTCATCCCCACCACCGGGGGGCGGGGACGGTATTATCCCTCCCCACCATGGGGATTCCTCACGGGGATCATGAATATTTCATGTAGGAATTGCATCAAAATCATTAAATCATATATTTCTCTTTTTTGTATAGTGAATGTTTCACATAAAGTTTGAAAATCGACCTACAATTGCGAAGAAAAAGCTTTTAATGATTTTAAATTTCGGATTTATAATGTATTTGATCTCTTTTTTTAGATATTATGTAAAAAAATCATGGGGTGGGAATCCCTAAGGGGTGGGAATAGGGGTCAAAAATTCTCCAGTGAAAATTTTCAAGCGGGGAATTCTCATACTATATCAATTTGAATGTAGAATATTATGTACAGTTTATATCAAGCATATAAATTGGAATACTTTGGCATAACTAGAAAGTTGGTATATTGATACCATCACTAACTCATTAGAAGCATTTAAATAGAGCTGACGACATGACATATGCTAGTAAAACAAAGGAGGAGCGAAGGGAGAAGTTTTCACCAAAGTACACATGTTTTTAGTTTTAATGAGGAAAATAGGGGTCAAAACTTTTTATTCCTGGGGTAGGCAATAACGCCTTTTGGGAAGGCGTCATCTACGTGGCAGTGACGTGTCAATTTTTTTTTGTGGAGACATCGATAGCGCCTTCTCGTAAGGCGCTATCGCAGTACATGTCCACGTCGACATGTCCACGTGGACCGACGTGGACATGTACATCGATAGCGCCTTCCGAGAAGGCGCTATCGTGTCTCCACGTGGACAACAGATGGAACAGATGGTTTCCCCGTCCACGTGGATCGGATAGCGCCTTCGCAAGGCGCTATCAATATACATGTCCACGTCGCATGTCCACGTGGACCGACGCGGACATGTACATCGATAGCGCCTCGCGAAGGCGCTATCGCGGGCCACGCGACACGGAGAAGGTTTTCCGGTCCACGTGATCCACGTGGACCGGAAAACCAAGTGATTTAGGGGCGCGATAGCGCCTTTTGAGAAGGCGCTATCCGCACCCCACTGTCGTCTTCCGAAACCGACGCAGAGAATCTCTCGCGCTTCGCTTTGCTTTTCTCGTGAGGGTAGGGATAGGGGGTAGGGGGGTGGTAGGTCACGGGTTTTCTGTTGGGTGGGCGGCTATTTAAGGAGGGAGGGTGGGAGCGATCCGTGGAGAGAGACACGAAGGAGGGAGGAAGAAGGAGGCGATGTGGATCGGTTTTTGATCGGCGGCGGCGGTGCATACGCGCGGCGAGACGGAGAGAGAGAGAGGAGGGCGGCGGCTCACCGAGCAAGGACCGGCGGCTTTCAAGCGAAGCAGCGGCAATGCGGTACGTGGAGGCATTTTCGTGGCAAAGGTGCGCGTGGAGGAAGAACAATGCGCCAAAGAAAGGGGCGGAGGAGCGATCTCCAATGGCAAGGCAATGCAAGAATGAGGAGGAGACGCGGAGGCAATGGCAGAGAATCCTAAGAAGGAGTGGAAGGAGGAGGTAATGAACTTTGTTTAAGTTTGTTAAGTGTAGTTTAATTAGTTTGTTTTAGTTAGTTTAGTTAGTTTAGGTTAGAAGTTTAGTTTAGGTATTGGTGGTTAGTTTAGTTATTTAATTTTGTTTAGTTAGTTAAGTTAGTTTAAGTTAGAAGTTAAGTTTATTATATGTATTTATGTTGGTTAAGGTTAATTAGTTTAGTTTGGTTAATTTAGTTTAGTTAGTTTGTTTAGTTTGTTAAGTCAATTTAGTTGCGTTATTGTTGGTCTTAATGTTAGTTAGTTTAGTTAGTTTGATTAGTTAGTTTGTTTAAGTTAGTTTAAGTACATGTATTAGTTTGGTTAGTTTAGGTAGTTGAGGTTAGTATATTTTAGGTTGTTTACATTGTTAATATATATGGACATAGGTGTTGTTAGTTGACTTAGGTTAGGTCGTTTATGACTCGTTTTTTGGGTTAAGGTTTATTTTTATATGCTATGTATAGTTTTGTTATAGCACTTTGTCCATACTCTTTGTGTTCTAAACATAACGAAAAGACAATGTTATTGCAGGAATATTTTGTTGAACAGGAAAAGCGGTGGAAAAAAGTAAGTTCATTAATTTAGTATTTTCATAATAATTTTTTTAGCTTAGGTTATGGTTTGCATGATATATAGGGACATAGGTATTTTGTGTGAACATTTATTAATTACTTATCGTTTGGTTGCGTACAACACTCATTTTATTTTTCTAACATTGTATGTAGTTGTACTACAATGGATCCAGGACCTTCTGATCCATCACTATTGCAACTCCAATCTACACACAGATCAACGCGAGCATGGAGGGGGCGAGGTAACATTTCTTACAAAGAATACGTCAAATTTAAATCAATAATGTATCAAAAACATACATTAATACACTATCAATTACAAGGTGTACGAAACAATGCGTGTACGTCGAAGACGTGGGGTCGTGGATCGAACGATGCAAAGATCATTCTAGATGATCCCATATCTTCGTTCCAGTGGGTTCTATGGGATATCTCGTGTAGCATTTTTCAGCCTTGATTGGGCTTTGATTACTCGCGTTTGTAGAGAGATGGCGCCCGAGACGCATACATTTCACATGCATTGTGGGGAGTGCACCATTACACTTCAAGACGTGCAGGTGCACAGCTAGGATTACCTATCGAAGGTATGCTCATGACGGAACGACTGACGCAGACTATGCTTGATGTCTCGAGAGGCTACTTGGACGAACTCCTGGTGGAGATGACATCGTTGGATGTAAACTAAAGGTCGAATGGCTTGAGCGTAACGTACCATCAATAGATGATGATAGCGATGAGGAGTCTGGTCCGACGTTACGTTCGATCGTACATACTTCAACTCATCTGGATGTCTTTTTGCGACAAGTCTAATCGATTCGTCCATTTGATGTTCCTACCATTGCTTTGGAGGATTTCCAACTAGCTGGACAATATAGTTGGGGAGTGCTTGTTTGGCTTATTTGTACAGGGGAGTTGTGTCGCGGATCTCGCGCGGGGCACATGAGGTTGCCGGCGCGTCAATTCTTTTTTTACAACTTTGGGCATGGGACGATTTTCCATTCATAGCACCATGGCGGCGCTCACGTGTTTTAGAGCTCAAGAATAACCGTGGATGGACAAAATATGCTTATGGACGTTCCACTCGACACAGTATGAAAGTCGATTTGTCATTAATTTGCATTTTCATTATTGTCCATTTACATTTATCTTAAATTATTGTCTTCTACACGTATGGCTCGATGCATTTTCGGATCACAAAGTGCGACGCACGTCGTATCGGCTACCGTGATGCACTCGACTGCAGAGGCATGAGAATGATGTGGTCCGCAACCTTATGCGTAACTCATGGGGTCTCTTCCCGACATCGTACAAATGGCAACTAAGTTGGCTCTCGACGTGTCCCCTTATTTGTTTCCACATTGTGGAGTGGCATCGACCGTAGGGTGATGAGACAATTCGGCATGGTACAAGTGGTGCCACCAAATTGTGCTTACGACGCCCAACCGCACCGCCTGGAATTGCGTGACATCATCATGAAAATCGGGGTGACCTTCCATGCAAGCTATATACACATGCTGGAGAATCGTGGGGACACCATTGCCACAATGCAAGCGGTTAATGAAGGCCACGATCACCAAGAGTACATGACGTGGTATCGCTCTGGTCACTAGAGATTCGTTGGACACGACGGGCGTTACGTGACTACTCTCGTAAAATTCTAACTCTTTATTTTCCTCGAACATTAAATCTCTTATATTGCGTGCTCGACCTCTTATATTTTGTATATCGCGTAACTTGGTGCATCGACCGAGGCGAGTGTTTATCGAGGATGGGTACGAGCAAGGTCTTCATTGCTATCGATGAAGGGATTCAAATTTTAGACGAAGACGAAAGCGCGAAGGTCTACTCTTTCGCATGACTGGAATTGACGTCGAGCAAGACATTAATGAGGATAATGAACAGACGATGAAGAAGACGATCAGCCGAACCAAACATAGAGGTGAGAAGAAAGACGAGCACGACCAGAGATTGTGCGCGGAACGCACCAGCGTCCTCGTCCACCACGTCCATCTACTCGACCGAGATTGCTGCAGAGAGTAGCGAGACGATCTCCTCCAAAGACGTTCATCTCGTTCGAGAGCGAGTAGAACGAGACGCTGTTGGTGAGAGTAGCCGACGATCGTCGCCACCCCAAAGAAGAACCTCAAATGTTTGTACCTGTGCCGCCGGCGTGAATCTTCCTCCTTACTATTTTGATCCATACGCACTGGGCCGTCGTCTTCATATGTGGACCCCGGAATGCCTCATCCTCAAATGTATCCATCATCGCCTCAAGACATGCCTAGTCCATATACTCCTACTCCATATAATTACAATATGGCGTATAGTGGAGACCCTTCATTCATGAACTTGTTGACCATGCCGCAGCCTCATGTTCCATTCCCCCAACCCCACGCAGAAGCCAATATTTCGGGATGGTTCCACCTCCTATTTTTGGTAGCATCGAAGAGCAGAGGTGAGTCGAGTCAAGTACTGAGAGGAAACGCAACAATCTACTCGACGTGATTCATCGCAAGACCAAATACCTCAACAAGCTCAACCGGATGTACAAACACATCGTCCAACAAGACAAAGAGTACGTCCGGTTTGCATCACCGAGCAACAACGCTCAACTAACCGCCGAAATAGACTCGCATGATGAGTTTACTTGATGTCATGGTGATTTGTAATTAACTTATATTTTGGGTTCACAAAGTACGTGTATTCAACTTTCTCATTGAATAAACTTATTTCTCACGCTTTTCCATATTATTTAACTTAAGTGGTTAGCTTAGTTAGTTAGGTGTCTATGGTTAGGTTATATTAGTTTAGTTTGGTTAGGTTAATTAGGTTAGTTAGTTAAGTTAGTTTAGTTAGTTAAGTTAGTTTAGTTTAGGTGTTGAGGTTATGTTTGTTTAGTGTAGTTGAGTTAGGGTATGTTCCTTAGTGTAGTTGAGTTAGGTTATGTTTGCAATTAAGCTAGTTAAGTTAGTTATTTTAGTTTACTTAGTTTGTATTGTTAGGTGGTTTGGTTAGTTAATGTTAGTTAGTTTAGTTTGTTAGTTACTTTAGTTTGGTTATGTTAGTTACTTAGTTAGTTAGTTAGTTTAGTTGAAGTTAGTTAGTTAGTTAGTTTAGTTTGGTTTGGTTTGGTTAGGTTAGTTTAGTTTGGTTTGGTTAGGTTAGTTTAGGTAGTTAGTTTAGTTTGGTTAATGTTAGTTAGTTAGTTTAGTTTGGTTTGGTTAGGTTAGTTTAGGTTAGTTAGTTTAGTTAGTTAGTTAGTTAGTTAGTTAGTTAGTTAGTTAGTTAGTTAGTTAGTTAAGGTTAGTTAGTTTAGTTTGTTAGTTAGTTTAGTTTGGTTAGGTTAGTTATTTTAGTTTGGTTAAGGTTAATACTATAGTTAGTTACTTACTTGGTTAATTAGTTTATTTAGTTTAGTTGGTTATGTTTGTTAATGTTAGTTAGTTTAGAAAAGAGAGTTTAAGGTTTAAAACAATGTACATATATATATTCAAAATTGGTTTTTTAAATACAAATATAAACTCCTCATATGCATATTCAAATTTGGTTGTAATTGTCGAGATCGTTCGACGACGACGACGACGACGCGCAATGCGAGGGTCTGAGTCGCGAGAACGACGCTTGTGACCCGGTTGATGACGTGTCGGTGATGACAGATCGGCGAATCGCGTTTGTGAGGTTCGCAGCGATGACGTGGCGTCCACGTGTCAGATGTTCAGACGATAGCGCCTTTTCAAAAGGCGCTATCGCACATGTGTCCGCCACGTCGGCGCCATGTCGCGCCACATCACAAACGCATTTTTCGCTCAATAGCGCCTTCTCAAAAGGCGCTATTGAATGAGTTGATGTGGCGCCGACGTGGCAATGCGTTATTGAATGATGTGATGTGGCGCGACGCGGTGAGGTGGCGGCCAAATGTACGAGATAGCGCCTTTTGAAAAGGCGCTATCTGTACAAACTCATGCCACGTGGACGCCACGTCACCTCGAACCAAAAAACAACCCACTCAATAACGCCTTCTCAAAAGGCGTTATTGCCTACTTCCGTGATAAAAAAAAAACCTCCCTATTTTGTGAAAAAAATTGTAAAATACCCCTACTTTTGGAAAAACCCCGCGAAGGGATGCGATTAGGCACTGCACCACATGTAGGTCAACTTAGCATAGCTCATCCTAAATCTGGTGACCCACAAGTAACTTAAAGACGCGATTAATTATGCATCTAATTAAGATTGAGAATGAGGACCAAAAGTTAAACCCACAAATTTGAAAGAAAGGTTGTAAACTTCACTCTTTGCCACCACATTAAATGCATACTTAAAGACAAAAAGAGATTATACCCAAAAAAAAAAAAAAAAAAAAAAAAGACAAAAAGAGATCAATAATCGTTTGGTGACTTTGGTCCAAGTACAAAGGGCTTAATTTTTTTGGTAAGTCTAGCTTTTGAGTCTCGTGGACAGTAAATTCAGTTGACAAGGGCATACTTAGGGTGAGGCAAGAAGAGCGATCGTCTAAGGCCCCTACTAATAAAAAAGCCCCCCAACTTGTGTTTCTTGTAAGTGTGTATATATATATATGTTTCTATAAAAATAATTAAATGGATGTCAAAGGTTTAAGAGTCAGTTCTATTAAAAAAGCCCCCATATTTGTTCATTAGCAAAACTAATTTATATTTTTTTTGTATTCAAAAGAGGCAAAAGCCTAGATTACATATGGCAAACTCTTAGGAACGACACTCCCATTACATCATTATTCAAAATAGAGGAGATCCCCGAAGGACATTGAGGCAAAATATGTAACCCAATCGAATGTTGTGCAGCAACGGAGGCTAGCCATTCCACGACTCGATTTCCTTCATGATGAATATGAACCAGCTTGATAGACCACTCCCGATGGCAATGCTTATTAATAGGGATGGAACCGCCACTAAGTAATTCCAACACTTGTATTATCCATTTCTAAAATGACTCTCTGAAATCCACTGTCCCAGGCTAATTGTAATCCCTGAAGAGCTCCCCAAAGTTCAGCTTCAAATACCGAGCAACTCTCTAAATTCATTACAAAACCACCTCAACCGTGAGTGACTCCTTGAAAGACTTTACAAAGCCATTGTCGCCATCAGACAAATCTTCTGCTCCCTGTTTATTCTTGACTTTCTTAGTAGATCTCTCTTCCTTCGCTGACAATTTACATTGAAATCCAAGATTTATGTATTTTAGTTGACGGATAACACGTGAGAAATCAAAAAAAAATAAATAAATAAATAATTATTGGATCTCAATGTAACATGCAAGACTCAAATAAGGCGTAGCAAATGAGTGTATGGGTACCAAACTTAAGTGAGGCAATCACTTTCAAGAAAAAGAGATCCCCATGAATTAAGGGCATCCACCCCCTCATTTAAAGTGGCGATATATAGATAGTGGTGCGTTTGGCAGAGTAGAGACACAACTCATAAGTCATAAGTGCTGCTGCTGCTCTGCCCTTGTTTTCTTTTTCTTCATTCGGTCACGCACCCACGCACGCACCTTCACGCATGGACGGTTACGATGATGACGATCATGATCGTGATGCGTGGCGTGCACAGTAAGATCGATCTGGACCATTCAAAGATGGGACCTTTTTAATTCTCTGATTTGGGAATTTTTGGACAGGGATTGGTTTGGCTTTTCCAGTGTTGCTACACAGACCTCGTATTTGCTTGTTATCGCTGCAGTCACTTCATTGGTATGTTTCACATTTTTTTTGTTTTTTGACTTTTAGTGAGAGTCGAACGGAATACTTCTGAAAACTTCGTGTTTTAGCAAGTGATGTCTCGTCTATCTCACCAAAGATGTTTTGGCTCACATTTTTGTTTGTTTGTTGTGATTAGTTTGATATTGCTTGGTCCTACTAGGAAAGGTCAATTGAATGAGCAACCTCTCTTAATCTTACATTTAACCTAGTTTTATTGAAACTACTTTCAAATTTTAGTGAGGTTGTTAAATGTTTGTTATTGTTGGGTTAAACCTAGTTGATTTGATGTCAAGAGTCGCCTTTTGTATTCTTTTATTTTTGGCTATCATAAATAAAGTCTCGTTGCTTTCAAAAAAATGACGCTAGTACTATGCTATTGTTGGAGTTAATGTCATTATTGCTAAAGTGTTCATTTAGAGTAATTTGATTGTTACAATGAGATTCTTTATCATTAAAATCTTGACTTTTTGAAAGTAAGAAAAAAAAAAGTTGATTTGGCAAGGCTGAAACCCTCAACCTTAAATCCTAAGGCCGAGATAGCTCGGTGAATAGGAGTCCAACTATATAATAAGATTGTTATGGATTCTAGTCTATATAACGCTCATATATCCCTCCTTAAGAACAAAAATGTGGTTGCTAAGAAAAGTCGTGTTGTTGTCGGGCAAAAGCTGTTGGACATTTTTAAAAGAAATGTTTAGTCCCACATTGGTTAGAAACTTCAAGTTTAAAGAGTATATATGAACTCTTGCACTACAGAGTGTGTAAAATAAAATACAAGTGCTATGCTAAATGAACCGCGCGCGCGGTGCGGCGCTTTTATAGGCGCACTTGACACTTGGCACTTGCGCGTGTGTGTATACGTGTGCGAGCTAACCATGGGTAAAACTTTTTTACTATTATTTTTTACTATTTCCGAAATTACAATGTGACTGAGTGGATGCAGTTAAATAACAGCTCCACTACTCCACTACTCCCTATTCTACTCTAACTGGTTTTGACCAGTGTTCTATAAGATAAGAGGTTTGGGGAGGAAGAAGAGATATCTCGAAATTCACCAGCATCTGCTCTTATTTTTCTACTTTCACTACTGTAAAGTGAAAGTTGAGTTTACTTCATCGTATCCTTTAGGATATTTGCTGACTCTTGCAGTGTAGAGAGCAAAACTTCCTTTAGGAAAGTGGCAGTGTTACACGCTTTGAAGTCGTTGCATATCCCTCTGGTCTAACAAAAGCAACATGCTATTTCGCGAAAGAAAATGTTTTGGACACTCTTCAGTAGATTTGCAGGGTCTCCATCCCAATCTATGTGAGTGATCCACTATGTTAGTATAGTGTAGTCCCTTGCACAATGCACTTGGGTATGTATGTGGTGTATAATTAAGCTATGGGCAGCCCTTTATTTTGAGAGTCGGTTCCAAAGGATGAATTAGACACCTATGGTTCTAACTTCTCTTTCAAGTTGTTTTTTGGAAGTTTTAGGCCATACATATTCAGTTGCGGAAATGTCACTGTGACACAATAATTCACGCATTAATTAAAGTCGTGCATATATACTTGGAAACGATGCAGTACACAGTAAGTAAGTGATTACTTAACGCAACTTACTATTATTCACATTATAGCTAATCAATGCCAAATCCATTAGAAATACTTGGTATCTAATTAAAATTCGAAACCTATTAATGAGCAAACAAGAGAAAGGCTTGATGTGTCTAATATGCATTTTGTGTAGTAAAGATTGAAAGTTGAGATTGAGATTTCTAAAGTAACAAAACACTCAGTTTCTTATTGAATATCAATGGCGAAACATTGTCTGTTATTGTTTGTTTTTGGTTAGTATCTTGAAATGCAGCATCTATAGGGATCAATGTGGTGTGTCTCCAATTCCTAGAACTTGAAGATACAGATCATTGATATCGATATATTAGCGTTGATCTGCTCTTCTTTTATTCATTTCATTTTACTCTTAAGTATGTATCCTTGGCGCATCATTGTCGGTTGATAGACAGCGAGTTTGGATTGTATATAACAATGGGACTTGTCACTATGTACTTCCCAGCTGAGCTTCTCCACTCAAGTGAACAAGACATCAATAGATCTTGTTGATCTCCCAATGGATTTGCCTTCACTGTCACAGAAAAACTCTTCATCTGATTGATTCTTGTGAAGTTTAGGCTTGTCGGTTTCACCGTTATCTGAACGCCTGGAGGGGCCTTGATGGTAGGAGTGTAGATTGAATTAGGAGGACCGACATTTGTGACTCTCCTCCTAAAGACGCCGATAGTTGCGTTTCTAGAGCTTTTCAAACTTAATTGCATTGTTGGATAATTGAGAGCGTCGACTCCCTTTGCTGGAGCCACTCTAGAGCAGTTTCCGAAGACACTATTTTTGTAGCCTTCGTGGCACAAGAACTGCAAGTAACCTTGCGCGTCAATGTCGTAGACGAGGCCTGGATGAAGGGCTCTCTTTGGATTCACTTGACCAGCACCATAAGCAAACTCTGCATCATTGTTTCTTTTGGGGTTCATTGGTGTTGCTATAACATTGTAAGGCAAACACAAAAAGGAAACTAAGCATTGTAAGTTCAATGTTTCATTAACTGATATTTGTGCAGCAATACCGAAAGAAATTCAAGACGGAAGAACTTTTATGTACCGGTAGTGATGATTGCGGATTTAATGGCGGCCGGAGACCAACTAGGATAGAATGACTTTATGTATGCAGCCACTCCTGCTACATGAGGGCATGCCATTGAAGTTCCAGACATTATTGAGAATTTTGAGTACTGTGTGTCACCTTTTAAACCAGTAAGTGACTTTAAAGGGGTATATGCCGCTAAGATATCGATCCCAGGCGCAACAATGTCAGGCTTCTCATTGCATAGCAGAAAACATCACATTGTAAGTAGCAACATATATGTAAGTCTACTGAATTATCCGAGACAATAGAAATAGCATGAATTTGAATGTTAATTGTTGTTCTTATTTCAAGTTAGGTTGGCTGCCTTACCTTGAGAATGTTGTTGCTTGCAAGACTCGGTCCTCGGGAAGAAAAAGACGCCACAAATGGCGCTGAAACATGTACCTCCTCACTCTTATATATCACTGCTGAAGGTGTTCTGCGTCGGCCAGGTGAATTTATGATCGAAAAATTAATAATACAACAATTATTTGACTTGTATGCTTTGTCATTGGATCTAAAAACAAAGAGCACCAAGTACCTTGTTGAGTTTATGTAATCACTAACTACTTGACCAACTGTGTAGTTCACCATTGTCGCGGGTGCCATGAAAATCTGAGCATCATCAGAAGCCACCTCTCCTGCTAAGATGGTACCGATGCCTCCAGCTTCTTTAACGAAAGAATCGACCCCCCACTCCTGCAACTCACAGTACACCAGCTTCCCACGCACAATTTCAGGATCCAGAGAGTTTTCAGCACAATACCTGTAAGAATCAGTCTGAGTTTTGTTACTTTCTACTCTTTCTTGATTGTTTTCCCTTGAACTTCGCTGATATATATATATAGGATGAATAAAGCTTATTTCATCATCAAGATTTCTAATACAATTTGATTTAGTTACTACTCAAAATAGAGCATATACTATAACTAGGCCAACTAAAATGAGATGTTTGATTGATATAATTTTTCACATCTTCATTCTATTATATGTCATACCTCGAAGCAACGGAGTTATAAGAGTCTTTAGGGGCGTCGACACCACTGACTAGAGGATACAATCTTTTCTTAGGAGCAAATGAGTTGATTCCAATTCCCTGCGTCGATAATATTTGATTAGATTCATTTCTTCTTATTTCAGCTACTAAAAACTTTAGGAAACTTTAGTGAGTCAAAAATAGTTGTATTGTTTACTGATGAAGGCTACTGTCTTTAACTAATAAATATATAGTTGAAGTACTTACAGAGACTTGCCTCCCATTGCCCAACACAACTTTGCTCCTAAATAGTCGATCAATGCCGCTAGCACCGACTGTGAAGATCCATGGTGCAAAATTCTCCAAACTAGCTATGCTTGGTCCATCATTCCCCGCCGAAGCCACAGTGAGGACTCCTACTTTCATAGCATGAAAGGCTCCAATAGCAATAGAATCAGCTGAGTAGTTCGGGTATCCTTGGCCACCAATGGAGATGGAAATAATATCGACGCCGTCTTTGATGGCAGCATCAAATGCAGCTAGAATATCCATGTCTGAGCAACCTCTAGAAGCCCAGCAGACCTTGTACATAGCAATTCTTGCCGAGGGCACTGCCCCTCGTGCAGTCCCTTTAGCGAGCCCGTAGAGACTTGCGCCGGCTACCGCATTTCCTGCTAAGGTTGATGATGTATGAGTGCCGTGGCCTACCACATCGACTGGAGATAGGATGTCGGCGGGGTCTGGCTCTCCATCTAATTTGAAGTATCTTGCTCCAATGATCTTGCTTCAAACCCCCAACAGAATCCACATAAAGGTTAACCAATGTCATGAAACTGAACTAACTTTGTCTTCCAAGGATTTAAAGTTGTCAATAGGATTCAGAAAAGTTGACTAACAAAGCTGAGCAACCATGGATCAGTTACATGCCTTTGGACTTAGTTTTTCCTTTTGACATCAATGATGTCAAAGAAGGTTCTTCTTTTTAACAGAAAAAAGGTATGGAATGCTGATTTTGCCTAATTTTGTGTCGAAAAGTGAACTACAACCATAATCGTTTGACTAGAAAAAATATGCAGAATTGCTCCATTAGTTGTTGAATTTTATGCGACGACCGACATAGATGAAAGTGCACGCCTAATTTCCTTTTTCCTTAATAGGGTGTTCAAGAAAATCTCGCCATGAAGATTGAGGGAATTAATTTTCAACAATAGAAATAGAACAACCAACTAGTGCAGTGTTCATAGAAACTTAGTTTGTGTTTCTATTCTGTTTTCGCTTTTTACTGTTCCCTCCCTGTGTTTATCAACTGAAAAAAAAAAAAAAAAAAAAATTACGTGCCTCTTGGAACAAATAATGTACCAAAACTTACTTATTGCACCCTGTGAAATTGGCATATTTCTTACAACTTCCCTTCCATTTCGCCGGTGGATGACCGAATCCCTTATCGCTGAAGCTCTCGGAACCTGGACTTATTCCTGAAACATATATAATACCAGCAACATTGATGTTTATATATGTTTATATAGAGCAGAGTTTAGAGCAGAGAATTTGATATCTATATGAAGCATACATTAATGTTCAATACTAAGAAACTGACATTAAAACAAGTATATGGAATTAATTGTCAATGTTGTCTGCTCACTATTTATAGATTACCAGTGTCAATTAGGCCAACTATTATGCTGCTCTCTCCTTTCATATTTCTCTCGGCTGTTCGAGGCAACCCCAAAAAGTCCCAAGTTTTCGTCGTGTGGAGCTTGTGATATCGATTAGGAAAGACCGATATTACGCCTTCCATCCCTAGACAAAAGAGAACCAAAAAAAAATTCATAGGACTGAAAGCATTAATGTATTGAATTCAGTACTTGAGCTCTAACATATAAGTTCTATGAACATACTTGATAACTTCTTTGCTTCCTCAGTTGATAGTTTTGCGGCAAATCCGCTAAACGAATACGTGTAGCTATGAACAATGGAGTCCGTGGCTTCATCGGAACTGCATTAACAACATATACTACACATGATAAATCATTCATGTACATGACTGCATGTATACATATGCATCTCAACATATATATTTCATCAAACACAACTTGAAAGAGATTTTGTTCACCTTCCTAAAACTTCCGATAGAACATTTATATGAGTATCAACAATAGCTTCTTCGGAAACTGGACGATCGCCCATATAAACGATGTAAATGTCCTATGCATGATATCAAAATTAATTCATTTAGAACCTTAATAGAATTAATTCAAGAACAGAAAAAGACAGACAATAAAATCATCAATAGCAATTCAAGGAACCTTGTTGCCGTCATCTCCATTAACGACAAGATGAAGACTTGTCGATGCGAAGAGGAGAAGAAAAATCAGACAAGATAGGTGTTGCATAGATTTGTGCATTGACATGTTTAAAGAATTAATCAACAGTACTACTATCAATGCTTTTTGTATATGAAAACGTTTGTTCTGTTTCCTCTGTTTTGTATGTATGTATATATATATATATAGCTTGCAAAGTTGTTATATCTAAATCTATGTACATACTAAAAATATATATTAGGATTGGTAAGACTGTTTACAAAGGAAGCAAAACCGTCATTTCTTGACTTCAACTTGTGTACATGTCCACCTCTATTGGATTTGCTCATCTTGTGATCTTGTAGTCCATGGAGTCCCATTGGCAAGCTGTCACCTACTTACCATTTGGTGACAAGTGTCTAATCTGCCACATGGCGACATTTAGACGGCTCGTCGAAAGTGGGCCCTTGTAAGATCTTGAGTTGGAGCTCATTATCTGCAGTAGATTGAATTGTAAAGCATGGAATGTAGCACAATATATTGTTGGGGAAAATTACACTTGAATCTAAAGGCACTTGTCTCGCACACAAAGATGTCTGTTTTGTGTAATTCAACTTGTAATCTGAAATCCCAATTTTTTTTTCAAAGAACTTCCTCGAATTCCAATGTAAGTCCACTGTTTGATCTTGGAGATGTGGAAAAGATTAATTTCTACCCTGAAAAAGAAAAGATTAATTAATGGGCGCGTCGTATAAAAATCTATTAAATGACCCCAATTAATTTGGGACTAAGATTATGTTGTTGTTGTTGTTGTCCTAGTATAAAAATTAATCTATACTATTACAATATGAATTATTCACAAGAGACGGGCGTGATTGTTGATATAGAACTTTTAATTGTTTCTTCGTGTATGCAACTTTTTTTACATCATTTTCTTTATTTCAAGCTCACGGTCACGAGTAGCAACTCCCACCCCTTTAAAATGCAATTTTTTTTACATCACTTTGTGATACAAATTAAGTAGTTTTATACAAACCCTATCCTATTAAATATTCTTCTAGTTTAAACGTGCATTTTTTGTTCTTAATGCGTGCAAGTAACATGCCTAATGTATATAAATTAAAAAGATGATGTAATGCATGCATTACGGTTTGTGCATATTGGACGGTAGGGTTGTATATCAATGCAGAATGCATGGCAGAGGATTTTTCGACCATAAAATTAACATGACTAACTGCTAATTAATTTGAGTATTTTGGAATTAACTGATTTGCCATAACTAAATAATGTGCATGATTAGTGAACAATATCTTAATTGGATCTTGATTATTATAGTCTTTCTCTAATACGTTTGTTCTGACTCTCATAAAATTACTTGAGCTTAAGTAGGTAGGGACTAATAAGTGTTTGAAGACTCGCGATTATGAAAAAAATATTTGATTGATTTATAGTTTTTAAAAGTAATTCACTCTCTTGTTCCTAATTAATTTCTCTCTCACCAACTACGGTCGCTTGAAGTTTAAGCATGGTATCAGAGTCCGCAATACCAACTAACTTCGTGATTTTTTATTCCTGGTATGTTGGCAGACATTATTCACTAAATTCTATTAGCAACTTAAGCCAAAAAATAAATAAATAAAAAGAGTTCGTGGATATCACTAATTGATTTGACATCAATATATGCTCCAAAAGAATAAGAACTGTGAGACACCAAGAAAGAAAAATAAGGAGACAATTTGAAATAATATTGTGTCTAGCTACAACAATAATATGAGCACATCTCCACAGCATTAATATATTACACTCTGTAATTGATTTCAAACTTATATTATAGCAACCAATAACATTTCTATCACTTGTGTCTATGGATATTAATTTGGGGAGACACCCCAAAACCTCTCCTTCAATTCATTTACCCAACACTGTTAGCTATTTTTAGTACATATTGTTGATCACTTTTGGATGATTTGCTTTTCTACCTTTTGCGCTTGGACTTGAGAGCTGTTACTGATTGAGAGTTGCTGTGCCAGTTGCGCTTTCTTTGGTTGATGAACCAGTTGTTGATTTGTTTAAGCTGCAACCCAGTCTCCTCCACAAGCTTTGCCTTGTCATCTTCCTGTAGAATCACAGACTACCTCATCAATCTTTTGAATCATTGAATGTTAGTGCTTGTTTTTATGACAATAGCAATTGCATGTGTTAAGTTTGGTAAACAAGTATAGTTCCTAAATTAGTTAGGTCGGCTACATAGGTTCTAGACTTGTATTCAACTTTATTTTGGCTCTTTATAATGGGTTATTCAAAGCCAGCCACCCCAATTAGCTAGACTGATATTTTATAGGATTCATACAGGAGGGAAGGTCTCTCGACAAGGGTTCTTTTATATCGCATACTCAAAATCGAGACATGTGTTCATAGTCATGGGGTATTAAGTCGCATCCACGCAAATTCATGTTCCAATTTTGTTCCCAAAAAAGAAACTCGTATGTGTGTAGCACTACATGCAATTATTAGTCTAATTATCGAACAATCTCTAGTGAGATGGACGAGGCATCAGTTGCCAAAGGCAAGATCGAGGGAGTTTAAAGGTTCGACTCAAGTTGGAGTCAAGTTTGTTGGATAAAAAAAAAAAAAAAAAAAAAAAAAAAAAAAAAAAACAATTATTAGTCTAACTTTTATACTACACAAAAGCAAAAGAAAAAATAAATCAGTGAACACAGTCCAAGAAAGAACTTACTGTAGGGTAGGGCCACTTTGAATGTTGTTGCCACCAGTTTTTCAACACAGAAGTGGTGTCACCAGGCAGCTTCCCTGCCCTTCTCTTTCTAAGAATCTCTTCTCTGACATCTTCAATTCTGGACCTAAACCCCTGCAATAGAAAAAGGTACGCATTATATATAAGCCAAAGTAGATCACACAGTTGTACCAAAAATGCATGAACAGTAGTTGACCATGCATGATCACCTGTTTCAGCTCAATCTTCAACTCTTGTCTCACCCTCTCCATCAGAGTCCTTTCTGATTCTGTTGGAAGCAATGGACCAAAGCCCATCATGTCATGCCCATCACCACCTGCTTGGTCCAATGAGCAATCCATCTGCATGTCATCTTCATCATCAGACATTGTTGCACCTGTTCCCTCACTTAGTGTCACTCCTGAAACATGAATATATAGGCATCATGCATGGTTAAAGATTGATTAATATTGAGCAACTCTAGTAATCTTTAATTATCTGAACACATAGAATTACAAAAAAAAAAAAAAAAAAAAAAAATTGAGTATAAAATGTATATGTTTATAATTAATTCTAATACATATGATCATCAAAACAAATTTGAACACAAAAAGAGAAATTAACCTTTTTCAATACTTAATATGACAGTCAAATCCATGCCTAAATTCATGCATTTTTAAACTCAAAACTTTATGCTAATTGGCAATGGAAGTGCTGAATCATTTTAATTACTTAGAGAGATTTCATTCACACTCCTGATGTTAAGCAAATTTGATTTTCTTAACTTCTGCACCATCCCTAGTAATTATAGGATCAGATTTAAGCCAGCCATGGATATTAATTATAGTAGGAAGTATATCCAGATAAATATGTAAAAAGTATACTTAAATTAGCGATACACGTACATATACGTATACAAATATTTCAGATATACCAAGTAACATGATTATTTAACAACTTGATAAGATCTGTCCAAGAATCATCTGCTCATCTTTCACATGAATTTAAATGGTCATACATCTTATTCCTAAGATATTTTACAATTTCAGGTCATGATATATTGAGAAAAAGATGCATAATATCAGATACTACATTGAAAGATACAAGAGCCTGCAAGGTGGTTAGAGTGTAGATCCATATGTAGATCCATAACAACAACAAAATGAAAAGATCAGAGAATTGAAAAAACCATTCAAAAATGAAAAGATCAGAGAGAGAAAAAAAAAAAGTTACAGATTTGTAAATATATACATACTTTTATGACCAAAACGCATGGTCCGCCGGAAAGTCCTACTATATATATGTGAATTGTTATATTTACCTCTCCTAATAACTTTATCTTTTTTATTATTTTTTTGTTCTTAAACCACCTGGTATCCAAAGTCCAATGGGTCCCATACTCCAGGCTCAAGCTGGGCAATAACTACAGCTTTATATATAACGTGTAAGTACATCATATGTTGGAGATGTCCTTATTATGTTATAACTTAGATTAAGTTTTATCTTCATTCACATAATTACATGCTTATTTAGTTGGAATACTTGTGTCAGGACTTCTCAATATTAATTGTATTTAATCAAGAGCTCATATATTGTATCTTGAGGGGCTAATTAGAGGTTAATTTGTGTGTTTCATTGGTGTAGTTTATACTAAGTTATTCCTTTTTCCCCCCCTATGTGTGTACTTTTGTAAATAGATGATGTTTCTTAACTTTTTTTACAGAGTTGAAGGAAACAAATTGTTGACTTCAAAAAAGATAAAAATAAATAAAAATAAAAAATAAAAACGAACAAACAAACAAAATTTTATTGATGACTTGTGTAACGTACCTACCTCTTGGTATATATTTAGATGCTAATAATAGTCAAAACATATATGTATCAACAATCTTGTAATCTATTGAAAGCAGTATATAATTACAAATTTGCTTCTTTTTTACTATTATAATATTACCAACAATAAATACTAATTGGAGCTACGTATGTTGAAAGTAATTCCAGTTGATCATATCAACCATATCTTTTCAAAGTCTTAGCCCTATCATTATAGACAAATTGTTGGAACCTTCTGTTTTTTATTACTTGTACACTAATAATAAAATTATTTTTTGAGGTTAAAATTCAACAATGATAGTCATTTTTTCAACAATATATACATATATGGATTGAAAAAATTACATATAGCCATTCAATAGCATATACTTGACCATATAGAAGAAGCTCTCATTTATTGGGGTTTTTTCTTCTTTTTGATAAAAACACGCTTGCACCATACTCAACAACAAATTAACTAAAATCTTATAAAAGAAACTTAGCAGTCAACCTCATATGAGCATAAGCGAAATCAATGGAGCTAATTACGCATAGAATTATGAAATGAAAAAGAATATACTAGTCGATAATTATAATAATCAAGTTCACCAACTATAAGCTTGTCAAAGGTCATGGACACAAATTAAGTTAATATCAAAATCAAATAGTGCTTGTTTATTCATTGTATACCATAAAATCAGCTTGGCCAAATTTCTCCTCTTATCCCTATAGAACAACAAGGATAATTTTTATGTCAATTTCTGAATTTCTATATATAGCCATCTGGTCATGTGTACTAATAAAATTATATGTATCGTGGATAATTAATTAAATCTTCATGGTAAAAACTTGCACTTTAATCTATCACTTTGACATCATTAATTAGAAAATGAAAATGTATTATCCATCTAATGCATCCACCATGTTTGTTAGAATGAACATTTCCTTGTATTTTATTCGTTTATGATGAGTGACTACATTCTATCTAAATATATAGAAGTTATGTACTTCATGCATTTGTTATCATATGCATGCATCGACTTAGATAATTAAATGATGCAAAGATGTATAGCCTCAACAACAACAACAACAACAACAACAACAACATATATAGAGAACAACTAAATTAAAAATAATAATAATAATAATATATAATTAGTAACAACAATTCATCGTTATATATATATAAATTTTTTAAGTCAGCATCGAAAGTGTTCTTTATGAATGATCATTAAGCGGAATATGAACTGCGTAAAAATGAAGAAAAAAAAAACTCAGAATATAATTAATATACCCATGAAATTGCTTTTGAATCACAAACATATTAACTTTTTAATTTGAAAAAGATCTATGATTTATATACATTTTATTGATGACATATATAAGAGAGGACAACGTGCAAAATATAAAGCTCTAATTATTATTAAGTTTACTAATTTAGAGTCCAATGGCTTAAGAACAAACTATTGGATCATAATAAAAAGCTAAATGTGATGGTGAGGGAATTATATCCTTGAATGTACGTAAAATATTAATAATTAATGTTTACTCCATTACTCACTAATCACTAACTAAATTGAAGTAAAAGTCAACATTACTTAAATAGAGTAAATTAAGATTTTTTTTTTTTTTTTTTGTTCAATAGAGTAAATTAATTAAGATAGAGTTCAAGAAGGTTAGTAAGATTTGAAAACTTTGGGAAAGATAGAACTTTAAGATAAAAACTAGGTTATCTTGTAGAATATGTACATAAATTAAGAAAGAAAAATCAGAAAATAAATTACATAAGAAAATGAAGCATTAAGAATATTAATCTGGAGTGAGAGAGGAGAGTGACAACTAATATTATGTAAACAAATTTTGTAAGAGCTCGTTTTTTTTATTTAGCTAAAAGAAAAATATGCAAATAAATTGAGATAATAAATATGATGAGATTAATAAGAGAGAGAGAGATGTAAAGCGTGAGTTTAACATGATATATCAGGCCCTGACAATAAGAATGACATGAACTTTTTGCAAATCCCTAGTCAATGTAATCTAGCACATCCCAATGCCTCCTTAAAAGTCTCATGGTGAAAACATGTAAAAAAAATCAATATGTGAAAATAATAAGGAACTAGGTGATCTCAAAAAAAATAAAAATAAAAAAAAAAAATACTGAAGTTGGATATGTGTAAAATTATTCTGTCAGTAAGTAAAACTACTTTAAGATATAGAAAATGCCCTAAACATATGAACCTACTATATCCTTCTTTCAGTATTTTAAACTCAAATGTATAAATTATTCAGCACTCTACACTTGTCATTGTTGGTGAGACTGATAGCATTGTATATTAATGTATCACGTATCTTATTAAAGTAGAACATATTTAATTTTATTCCACTTTGTCCAATAAATTGATGATGTAGAGTACGCTATAAACCTTACCAATATATGCCAGGTGTATAGATCTCTACAAAATACCCACAAAAGGAATCTTGTGAAGAAGGTTCTCCATTTCTCCTATAAACAAACAGAATACAAAGTAGTACTCTATACAAAGATAATACCAGAATCCAAATCTCTCCACCAACCATTCCATCTCTCTGTTCTAATCACTACTCCTAACTATAACTAACAACCTCTCCTACTATACAAACTATTGCTCCACATATATACACACATAGGTCCCACTACACCTACCTCTCCTAACTCAAATACATTAAAAAAAAGAAAAAAAGAAAAAACTCACATTAATCAATCAAGTAACCCCATTTGGTTTTCTCTTCTTATCTTTCCATACCCACCAAACCCATCAAACATTTAAAAATAATGATAAACAAAGCACTAATTAAAAAGCCCACAAAAAGATATTCATCTTTCTTAATAATATTATCAATATCATACACGATGATCACTAAATAAGAGTATTACCCAAATCATGATATTGCATATTATGGTTAAAAAAATGTGTAACAAAGAAGGAAAGAAATAAAACACACCAGTGAGAGCTTGAAATGATTGCTCAATTTCTCTACAAGCCATCACAGCTTCAACAGCATGAACCCTAACATGTTGTTGAAGTTGTTCCTTGAAAGAACACAGCACTAACAAATACTGGGCCTATAAAAACAACAACAAAAACAACAAATCATGAAATTAATCTAAGTTACTAAAAAAGGGTACATAGATTGATTAATCAAAATGGGTAATTTAATTTGTTTTGATGAATTATTACCAAGAAATTGTCAAGCTCCTGCCTTTCACTGGGCGAAATCACATGGTGGTGGTGCTGATGTTGAGAGGCGTAAAATCGAAGAAGATGATGAGACTGAGAGAGCTGCGCGTCGATAAGAGGCAAATGATCGATCGGCGTGGCGACTCGCAAACACCCAACATGGGCAGATAATAGCTGCTCATATAGTGGATGCACAGCTACTTCAGACTTGATCTGTCTCTGCTGATCAGCCGATATAGACATGGAAACCTCATCACCACCCAGCCCCCCAATGCCTCCCCCCACACCACCCAACATTCCCAAACCTTGTTCTTGCATATTATCACACCAAACCCCACCAAAACCTCACAAACACAAACCCATATCTGATATCAAGAGTAAAGTTATTGAGGGGCTTGTTTTGTTTTGATTTGATGAATTTAAACAAGAAGCAGTGAGGACCACACTATCTAGCTAGCTATGGCAGCAGCACTGCAAAAACACACACTAGCCTTGTTATAGAGTTGTAGTTTTTGGGTGTGAGAAACAAGGGGAGGGGGGCAGTTTTATTGGGATCTGTGAGACTTCTTACAAGAATACTTTCTGCACCAATTTCTTCTGCTGCTGCTGCGGCTCAGAAAACATACAAAAGAAAAGAGAGCCAAAGAGCTAGCTAGCTTTGATGGGGCAAAGTTTTGACTCTTGTAATATACATGAAACTGACTTACATGAATTGATGAGAAGTAGAGAGAAATGAAATCATATAAAATCAAAACTAAGCTACAAGGAGGCCATAATGAGTGAAGAACCTGACATGGGCACCTGGAATTTCTTCTTTTCCTGATCACACACTCTCTCTCTCTCTCTCTCTCAATAGTAAATACTGTCTCTTTTTCTTTAATAAATGATGATCAGAGAAGAGAAAACCTAAGCTATAAGCTGAGGACTGGGCTTGTGTAGGTTCTTAAATGAGAGGCGTGAAGTGGGGTTGCTATTGGTCTATCTTTTTCTTTGATTTTTGAGTTATTTGGTTAACTTTTTTTTGTCTCTTAATTTGATTTTGGTTAGTGATATTTTGACTTTTGAGTTCGGATTCAAAATTTTGTTTAATTTCAAAGTCATCATCAAGTAATTAATGAAGCAAACACGATCACTTATAAAATTCATTTGATACCCCTTAAATATTTGTGAAATTTTTAAAAACACCATTATAAGTCCCGACTCATGAATTCAAGTAGATTTATTGTTTGATTTATTCATTGAAATATGTGTGATGGGATGACCCACTTTGAACACGCCACGCATAGCCACATACAATACTGGCTCGAGGCTGTAGTTTGGGGCACTGGCATGCGACTCCATTACATGTATATACACATAATATACCTTTGGTCTTAGTCTAAGGGAGCTTGAAATCTTCGTTCGCTTTTTATGGACACTCGTGTGTTAGTATCCTTTATATGAGCTTCGATTTGTGCTCATAAATTAAGAGACATCAACAAGTGCGTGTTTATTTTGTCGTGTCCGAAGTCGTCACCCAATTATTTTCCTCATTTATTTATTTAGGAGAGTCGGCTGAGAGAGTTGAGCTGTCGCTCTTAGGCTGGCTGGGCCTTTTCTTTATAGACTACAGTAGTAGCTTTAATTTGGTAGTCATGGTAGAGAAAAGAAAAATAAAATGAAATGAATTTTGTGAGGTGCCCGTTTGTTACACCTTAAATGACTCTCTACCAACTTTAATTTCTCTAACCACTAAGTTGGCGTGCATGCAAAGCTGTTTGGCCCTCTAATTCTATCTCCTCAATGTATATGTACCACACACACACACACCTAATTAGTCAGTTTTCTGTTCATTTAATTCATTAATGATTTTTTGTTAGTCAAATTAGGTGTTCTTTTTAAAGGTTTCGAGTTGTTGCTTTAATTTCCATCTTGTTGAAATTAATGAAAACCTCTTGTTGACTAGTAAAAAAAAACAAGACTTTTCATTAAAAACATGTTTTATTTGAGAAATATCAAACATATGCAAAACTTGTATACAATTTATTTAATTTTGTAATTATATTAATAATTAATGAAGTTTCATTAAGGGTATCAATTTTTTTTTCTCGGCCCGAAAAAAAGGGTTTTGGACAATATATTTTTTTTAAATATGGGCTGGATCTGGACAAGGCTTTGATGTCCAAATTAAAATCCAGGCCGGTGTCTGGACAAGACCCTCTAAGTCTGAACCCGGCCCGGATTCTAAAAGATACTTATTTTATTTTGAAAATATACTTCCATACATTGCCTAATTCACAAAAACAACAATAGAAATAAAAGAAACTACATAGCTTGTATAGAAATATACTATTTTAATTTTGAGACTTAACTAAATTGCTTGAGACAACATTATGCATTTTGTCTTTTGACAAAAAATATTATTATGTTTTGTAATTTAAAATATTAAATGCTACTTGAACATTTCTTTTTAAAATTATATTAGAGAAGATTATATTACGAAAAATTTATAATGATTTTAATAATTAAAAAAGCTTTTAAACATAAAATAATTTTTAAGAAACTCGATAAAATGCGGACAGTTTGACAACCTGGATTAAAAGTAAATCGAGTTTGGGCAAGGCATACTTGTCCGAATTTACAATCGGGTTGGATTTGGACAATGCAAATACTCGTTTATATTAAGGGCGGCCCAAACTCGAATCCGTCCGGACCCGAAAAATTGACACCCCTAAGTTTCATATTTAGATTATCTGATCAATGTCCTCTTGTATATTATTGTTAAGGATGTACTCCCTCCGCTCTCAAATATTTTTCACATTTTAAAATTATTTTGCTCCAACAAATATGTTACATTAGTCTGATCGAGATAACACATTCTCTCTGAATTGTAGCTATTTTGGTTTTTGATTAATAGAAACGCTTAACTCCACCTATGTTGTACACTATGTGCGCTACATAGCCGGTCCCAAGTCCAGATAAAGGATGAGGACTCTGACGCTCATTTTTTCATACCGAAAAATGGGTAAGGGAGGTCCCAAACTCACTTTTCATACCCGAAAAGTGGGGAAGGGAGGCCCCAAGCTCATTTTCCATTCTTGAAAAATGAATGAGGGTTGCGATAGGTTGACAGCCAGCGTAAAACTTTTGTCACTTTTCATGAAATGGATCAAACATAAGTTAACATGGGATGCATTAATTAGGAGGGATTTGAATGGTTTGCAAAGCTCACAATCAATTGCACTTAATCGAGCACGATGGAAAAGTTTGATCCATGCAGCCGATCCCAGTTAATTTGAGACTGAGGCTATGTTGTTGTTGTTGTTGTTGATTAATAGAAACGCTTAAGGCACCATCCTCTTTCTCGAACATATCAAATCAGTTATTTTAGATTCTACAGTCCACAATCAAAATGGCAACTACAATCAATGGAAAAGAAATCAAAGGGAGTAAATTGTTAAGAAATCGATCTTTACTCAAGTAACCTCATACAAAATCAATGACATTGAGCCATCCATTTGGTTGGTTAAATTTTGAGGAGTTGGCAATATGTATAGACACGCACACACCAATGTTTTATTATATATTTTTTTTTTTTGAAGCCTCTATATATATATATATATATATATATAGACCAATGTTTCGAGACCACATGCATGTGATTTTTACTTTTCGTCCATCACAATTAATGTCGAAATGGAAATAATTATATACACATGGGGATCATTTACATGCATCGGTAGTGCATTATGTACGTGCATCGCTTTGTAGTAAGTATGATAGGCATATTTATTACAAATTCTGTTGCTTATTCTTTTTTACTGTTAGCATATCATCCATTTATTCCCTATGATTCTAGGTCTTTAGTTTGTTTGACGACCACTCAATTCCCTTTTTTTTTTTTTTTTTTTTTTTTTTTGATGTCCCTCTAGCTAGCTAGGACTTTAATTTAGTTTGATTAAGGAGTGATGAGTTATGGCTCCACAAAGATCAAACTTGCAAGTTGCCTCCAAAACTAATTAATGATGAGTACTTAATTTCTACTAGTACTATTAATTTACACATGCGTTTTCGAACTTCCTCTCTCTTTGTTGAGGTTCTTGGTGGGTCTTCAACATGATATATGAATGGCAATCAGATTCTTATCTTTAAGTTTGATCATTGAAGATTCAAAGAAAGGGATGCATTGGGTGGGGCCAGTGACAAAGCCACAGATTCCAAATTAACAACATTAATGTTGATAGATGCATGGTGGGGTTATGGCGCTTCTTCACTTGTCTCTGCCTATCTCTAATAAAACAGACGCACTGTCCGATCACATTCATATTACTCTTTGAGGTACTACTTTATCTTTCTTTCTTACTTACTTTAATTTTTTTTTTCATGTTTATCTCAATTATATATCACCTTAAATTCTCTAAAAATATATTGCACGTTGTGCATATATATATATATAGTTATTTTTTTGGATGAATTTGTGCATATAGTTCTCTTCGGTACCGTCCCTAATATTTTTGGGGCCTATGACGAAATAATAAATTAGTTGGGGCTCATTTATGATTGACTTATTTAGATCAATGCACTAATATTAGTGTTACAGTGTTACTCAACCTTTTTTATGACGTTATTTAACATTTTATGGGGTTCCAATGAGACGAATATATATTTGAGCTCCATTATTGTATAATTAGCTTTATTTAATTAACAAAATTTCATTCTTGTCAAACGAAAATATAATAACACGCCAATTTTTTCTTCGAAAAAAAAAATAAAGAAATAAAATATATAGAACACCAATTTTGTTCTTGTGATGCGTGTTGCCATTTAAAGAGATGTGATCGATCGATATTTAACTCACATGGGGAACTAAAAGATGTTATTGAAAATTTGGTGTACTATGGTGCCCCACTGATGTATGGCGTGGAGTAAGGCATAGATACATATAGTTAGGCATGACACAATATTGGAAAACGATTGTAACATGTTACATACAAAGAGAATTTGAAGGAAACTCACATGTCCTTCGACAGCCACAACAAAATGCATAATACGTCTCTTGATAGTGTTTGCGCACCTTGGAATGTGTAACCTTGCAGGTCGAGGTGAATCGTGACGCGTCATATATTACTCGTATTTATTTATTTTTATGGGAAAGAAACAAACTTAATTATATTACTTGTATTTATAATTGCTTACCTTTTTTTTTGCATCATTTGTGTTTTTCGCTTTTGCACTAAATCGAGAGCAATTGAAGAGCTCATACATGTTGCCGATCCTAATTAATTTTGAAGTCGAGGCTATGTTATTGTTGTATTTTTATTTATATTTTACATAATACTAAATAAATAATTCACGTGTCACTGGTGTTTTTTAAAATTTTAATTCAATTAACATTACTTGATCAAGACTAGATGTAGATTATAAACATATTTATTGTACGCATTTAAAGTGTCGCCCGTCATCGTGGTCAGGATCGATGTAAGAGGGGTGGGAATCTTCATTTTTGTCGGGATCCGCCTCAACGGAGCGGGGATTGCCACAATTTACTCTCGGCGTCAACGGGCTAGAAAATTGAGGGTAATCCCCCTTCCCAAATGAATTCTCTGCGCTTGCCCTATGGGGATTTCTTGAGGGGATCCCAATCCTACAAAAAAAAAAAAAAAAAACAATATTGCTTCACAAAAATTAATAGGGTATATATATCTAGTTTTAATATGATACATAATATATAATTTTAACTACTTAATTAAAGTATAATTTATGATCGAATAAGTATAATATTTGTATTCACTTTTTTAATAGAATCCTAATATATTCACTCATAATACACTCCTGAAAGATATAATTTCATAATAAGTCAGTAAAAAAATATAATGTATATTATAACTTTTGCAAAATAGTTGTTATCTTATGACCGGATTTATTTAAATATATGTGTGTGTGCTATGTCATTTTCCATCATAAAAAGCACAAAGAAATTGACTCTTATAATGGTAGTGGGCTCCGAAATTATAAGTTTGTTCGTCGATGCATCGGAGGGGATTGTCAGAGTCGAAGGGTTGTTGGTTTGTGTGGGGTGCACAACAAGAGAGAGAAAGTGACGTGTGAGGGATTGTGGGGGTTGTGAGGGGTAACTAGGTCATTTCGTTTAAGGGCAGATATAAAATTTGAATACTAAAAAATATGTGGCTACAAAATTATGGTTGCACATAGAACGACTCATATATAGTGGAGAAGGGATTTTCCCGTGTTAGGCAAGGAATGGTGGGAAAAATGGAGAATTAGTTTACATCAAAAATTCTCTACTCTGTTTCTCGTTGAGATGATAACGAAAACTTTATTCCCGCCTTGCCCTTTCGCAACTCGAGTAGCACCAAGGTGATCCACTTAAACACTTGAAATGAATATCCATTTATTAATGTCCCTTTAAATACACATCGATTTGGTTGCACACAACATCGATCTATTAATCAATAGATACCAATAAGTGAGTGTCCATTTTTTTACGTGTAAAGTGAGTCGCACAATCATTTTCCTTTGAATCCCTAACCCTAGCGGTTGTTGCAATTAGAAATGAAATTAATTTGTCCATAAACTTTAAAATGAAACTCATTTTAATTTGACACGTGGTCGAGGAAGATAGTGGGGCCGCTATCAGACATTGATGTTGATTCGTTGAATCGGATGAGAAGCTGCGTAATATCGATGGATCTATGTAGGTTGATTAGAAGAGGAAGTAGCCCGTACTAACTCATCAGGATGGATGGTACGTACGGACAGCTAGCTAGCCAGCTAGCTGGATAACATTGCCTCATCAACCTTTACAAACCCCGCACTTACTTTCCATTGTGTCCGTACTTCCCCATCACCCCCCCCCCCCCCCCCCCCCCCAAGTCCTTGTGTGACCTTTCGATACACCTTGATTTTTCATACAAGCATCGATGCACTAATCTGGACATAATCACGTATATGTCAAAAATGTGTGTAATCATACCATTTCAATTTACAATGTATACAATTCAAAGAAATAAACCCCAAGCGTGATTAAACCAATTTGAATGCGACCATTCAATAAATCTATTTGTTACAATCCGGACTAAAAATTTTTATAAATATTTAAATAATAGAAATTTTACAACCCCATTAATTGCGTGATTTGAAATTAAAAAAAGTTTTGAGTCGGACTTAATGAGTCCAAATAAGACTTAAAAATTAATACTTCCAGTCCAACTTCAAATGCTTATTGCAACATCAAGATTGCTCTTTTGTGTTTTTTTAAGTTGGTGGATATAAATCAATTAGGGCTTTGAAGGTGTTTTCTTACCCTTTTTCATCTTTCCCTAACTGCTCTTCACCTTGGCATCACCTTTTAAGTTAAGATGCTTTCATTTATCTAGAGGCCGACTAGTGTAGCTTGATCTTCACACCATAACTAAAGTTATGGCTAGTTGTCATGTTATATATATATTTATATATATATATATATAAAGTTGTCGACTAGTTGTGGTTTGGAATCCTTAACTCACCTGAGGAAGCTATTACTCCTTTTTATAACTTTTTTAACCTTCTTTTTATTCATTCATTTATAAAATTGCTTATTATTTTTATTCAAATAAAGTGGCCTAATGAGATTCAGCCTTAATATAAAATTGTTATATTAAAATTCAGAACTACATTTTCGACCATTCTCAGAGTTTTTTGTTCAAGCTGGAGTTGTAAGTTCAGTACATTATTCAATCGTGTGAACCCAACTCACACATCTATTATAAAAGAAGTAAGGGTGTCAATTTTTCGAGTTCGGACAGATCCAGGTGCGGGTAGCCATTGATATAAATGAGCATTTGCATTGTTCAAACCCAGCCCGGTTGTAAATTCGGACAAGTATATCTTGCTCAGACCCGATTTATTTTTAATCCGGGTTGTCCAAATGTTCGAATTTGTCGAATTCTTAAAAATATATTTTATGTTTAAAAGTCTTTTTAATCATTAACATCATTGTAAATTTTTTGTAATATAATATTCTCTAACATAATTTTATAAAGTAATGTTCAGGTTGTATTTGTTATTTTTAATTACAAGACATTATAATATTTTTTGTTAAAAAAACACATTATGTTATCTCAAGTAATTTAGCAAGTCTCAAAATTAAAATAGTATTTTTTATTCATGTAGTTTCCTTATTTTTTATTGTTGTTTTTGTGAGTTATACAATGTATAGAAGTATATTTTCAAAATAACTAGACATATTTTGAAATCCGGGCAAAATCCAGGCTTAGAGAGTCATATCCAGACCCGATCCAGATTTTATTTGGACATCAAGATTTTGCCCAGACTCGTCTCGGACTTAAAAAATTATTGTCTACACTTTTTTCCAGGCCGAGACAAAACCGGGTTTGGCGGGCCAAACAAAAAAATGACACCCCTAAAAAGAATGAATTTAATTGTACTTGGCAAAATTGTCATCTTAACTTAGCTTAGGTGTGACATTGCCATAAAGAAGGTGAAGATTTTTTTTTGAATGGAATTATTAGAATCCTGATCCCACCCTTTGGATCTAATGGAATTTAAGATCTTATACTCATTTATTCTTTCCCATTCATTACTTTTCTTTAGTTATAATAATTGCCATTTTCGCCGCATTTTGTGCATAGAATTGGGAAGTCAATGGTTGGTTATAAGATAATTATTTCGATGTACATTAAAATTGGCTTACTAATGATTTGGAAATGAAAAAAAAAAAAAAAACGTCCAATAAGATATTGCTATGGAGTAAGTTATTTGAACTTACATGTTATTAATTAGTTAGTAATAATATTTAATTATAAATAAATTAATATTATAGATTCTTTTGCAGTAACGAAGAAAAGGAAGTATAGTCAACATCATAACAATTTTCTACATAATGCAATATTTCAACGAGAAGCTAAATATATAAACTTTTATTCTTAATTTTAAGTAAATACTTCTAATTTTTAGCAGTAGGCATTTGATATTTTCATTGTCATCTTTTCAATTTATTAGTATTGTATGTTTAAATTTAATATTTTAGATTTTATATTACATAGTTTGTTTATACTCATATATATTATTTATACTAGTCATCCGGCATGTGCTCCGCACGTGAGACATGAAAAAAAAAATGCTTTAAATGTGTGGCATTGAAATAAAAGTTGAGTGAAATAAGGAAAAGTAAGATAGACTTCCGTTTTGAAAACTAAATAAAAATAGATTTTATTTTTTCCCAAAAATGCCCTCATTATTTACTTTTTAAAGTTGTCTTGAGCGAATAAAAAAAATGCATTTGAGGGCATTCTTGAAATTATGATAAGTTTTGAACTAATAGGATGACAATGAGGATTGAAATTATATATGGTATAGATAGATATTAGTTTTATATTCAATTGTGTATTATATTTACATTGTTGTAATTAATGCGTGGTTCATTTTCTATTAAAAGCTATTATGAAAGTTATATATATCAATATATCTATTATTGATGGAATGTCTTAGTATAATATATTTATACCACTAAAATTTATATTTATATTTATATAGTTTATTTAATTCCTTTTGTTTTTTTATAGTTTTGTACATAATTGACATTATTAATTTTTTTAATTAAATTTTTGCAAGCGACGTGAGCGACATCAATCGTGGGTAGCACGTTTACGAAACTAGTATAAATATATTTTCATCATTGTTTTTATTCAAGTAATCCAATGGGCTAAAAAAATTTAAACTCATGAGTCTGACCTACTTTAATCAGAGTTATAGGGATTATTTTTCTATCATTGCACAACACCCTTTATATATACGAGCACAAGACCATCATATTCTTGTAAGAAATATATTGACCTCTCAAATTTAAGGAAAGTGTCCTTAATTTAATTATTTCTGGATAACCATTCTTAAAGGCCGGACCAATGCTTCAAATTTTCTCAAATTAAATAACCGCAGGAATCTCGAGGTGCAATATATATAGTTTACTATATTAAAAATATATCTACTTATTTTTCTCTATGATTTCTTTCACGTAAGTTTTTTTATTAGACCAACTAATTAAAGACTCTCAAAAACTTAATCGAGTCGAGTCTAGTATCAGAGAAGGTACGCAGCTTCGATATCCTCCACTGTGAATATAAAAAGATAATGGAAAATGTTAAAATGACACCTCTAATGACACATTAAGTGACACATTTATGACGCGACGAGTGGGTCCCACGTAAAAATTAGTGTGCGCAAAATAGTTTATAGTGCATAATACGCATGGTGTGTATCTCGAAGCGCCACGACGTCTCCTATGAATATAGGTCAAGACGCGTAGCGTATTTTTTTACGTAGAACCCGCCTGTACCATATCATAAGGGTGTAATTTGGAGAGTCATTAAGGGGGTCCTTCTAGCATTTTCCAAAGATAATTATATATAGTGACGTTATTGACACGTCGTTATTAAAGTGTTGATGATGGAGGTGATGATCCGGAGTTGCGTGGGGGCGTTGTTGCTGTCGATGCTTGGTTGCCAAGTGTCGTCTTCTTGTAGGGAGAGAAACAGTTGGTAGTTACTTTCGAGGTTGTTACTTGTTATTGCAGACCACCCATTTAGCCAATCCAAGCCAAACCAAGCCAAGCCAAGCCAAGCTAAGCCACTGCTCCTTAATAGCCGAGCCGAAACTGAGTGGGACGATGACGTAGTCCAATAAGATTCGAGAGGCGTAGTAGGGTAGCACGGGTGGGGGGACCACTTTAACAGCTGTACTTTTGTCGTTACGTGCCAGCAGCACGCGATGGTGTTGTTGGTGGTCCCCACCTTCCCCCTCCCCTCCTCACAAAATCAAAAATCAAGTCTTGTCGCTTTCAACCCCACCAGTACCAGTACCAGTACCAGTACCACACCACACGGGCGGACATCCTCCTCCTCTTGTCGTCCTCCTCTCGTATTTCCTACAAAAACCTCGTGATTTGTGATTCTCTCTGATCTTATTTGTATCTGACGGACTGAGACACCGGAGCACGAGCTCTCCCTCTGTTTTCGTTTCTTTTTTTTTTAAATTACTCCTACTTTGCATGTTTTTTTTAAAGAAAAAGTTTTAAAAATAAAAAGGAGGGCAACTCGCACAAAGTCAATCAACGCGCGAATCATGTTAGCGCCCATTTTTTTTACAAAACTAAACTTTAAAAAAATGATTAAGAGTAGGTATAGATTGCGGGGTTTTTTTTTTTTTAATATTAGAATTATAACAACAATGTCATATCATAAGATACACATTGACTTAAAAGAGCTTTTTATATGATATCGATCTACGTATTATGTATCGAGATATGTGTATGTCGGCATCTCGAGGTACACATAGATGACTCTTGTGAGCTAATTTATCTTATGGTATGACATGTTGTTGTCATTCTATAACTTCTTTTCACTATAACATTATTAATTTTTAACGGAAGCTTTAAAACCTTATTAAAATGAGTGATGTTAAATGTCATGTGAGAATATACTGTGTTTTAATTTTTAATACAAGTATTACTTATAGATTTTTTAAAACTCATATCAATTAGGCCACTCTTTAACATGGATTTTAAAATATCTATATTAAAGACTAAAATTATCCTAATGCTTTAGTTTTTTGACCGTGTCACCCTGCTCATAGAACTCAACAACCACGCTCAAGAAAGACACATTTATTATTGGCCCCTCAATGCACATCGAGACGTTTGTATGCACAGATGATTTGAAAGTCAAGGAATGCCAACAAGTTTCTATCTTTTTTATTTCTCAAAATTAAAAGTTGTGGACAAGATATATGTGTAGAATTTTGCAATGATCAAAGATTTGGTGACATCTTTTTGCTATTTACATTTACTGAAAAAAAAAAATACAACAATAATATAATTTCAATTTTAAATTAATTATAATCGGCTAAATTAATTAAGATTTTTCATTGCAATTAATTTAGTACAATACGAATTAAGTTATAATCAGGGTTCATTAAATCATGCATGCATAGAGATATGAGCATGCATAATTTTCGTGTGCGTTAATATGACGTCCAATCAATTGTACATCTAACGTATGTAGATAAAGTATGTCACAATAGCATTGCTTTTTGTTTGTTTTTTTTTTTTGCATAATATAGAGGCGTTTATTGCTTGTTTGTAATTGGCAAAACCCATTTAGTCCTTAAACTTTGTATTTTTTATATTTTTGGTCCCTTGACTTTCAATACTTTAACTGCACATTTGATCCTTGAACTTTCACAAAAATCTATATTTAGTCATTCCACCATTTAAAATATTAAATTCCGGCGATGTGGGTAACAAGAGCGACGCTTGAGCAGTCAAGAAGAGTAAAGTGATTTATATTACTAAATCGGACGATTCACATTGACCAACAAGAGCTGAAAAAAATATATTTTCTCCCAAAAACATAAAAAACTCAAAGTTCGGGGACCAAAGTATAAAAACTCAAGAGTTGAGGGACCAAATATACACTAATGAAAATTCAGGGACCAAAACCAAAACATAAAAATCAAAGTTTAAGGATCAAAAAATATGTTTTGCTTTTGTAATTATATTTGAAGTGCATTTTAAATTAGTATATAGCAAAAGGATGTTATGGGCCGACGGTCTACATGATCGATTATCATACGATGGTGCGATTTTTGGAAGATGGTCAAGTAGATGACAAATCTCGACCCTAACGATGTGAACTCAAGTTCATAAAGTTCAATAGTTTAACCCGGACATGTGTGGCCTAGTGGTAAGGGCGATGACGAGGTTGTATGAGTTAGGCGCACAACCTCGAGTTTAATTCCCACGACAGCCAAACGTCGGGTCATTGACGGTCTCTTTCCGCAATTCCAGAGCCCGTGAAATTAGTCAGACAAAATGTCTGGATACCCACAGTTACTCAAAAAAAATAAAAATAAAATAAAGTTCAATAGTTTAACTATTTACATAATAATAATAATAAAAAACACAAAAACTCATTAATGTCCTTGTTATAAACTTCAAGATATATAAGTTACATCTAGATGTGAATACGACGCTTACTAAGTGGGAGACTCAATAATTTGATGTGTGATATTATTGTAGGAGGACAAATTAAGTGAGTGGTCTAATAATTTAATATGTAATATTATTACAAGAGGGTGAATGTTCGAGTTTCATATAAAGCATAAGAAATTTTTTTTTTTTCTTATTATTAAAAAAGGAAGCCTCTGCTACAGTAATGCCTTTCTTTTTCCATATAAGAGAATATTCTCATTATATAACATTTCCCTGTTTTTATTATTTTCAAACTCATAAAAATATATAAAAAGAGGTGAGAATTTGTAAATAGGTTACAGACTATATAGTCTATATACAGTGGTACGAGAGAGCAGCCCCTCTGTCGGTGCGACCGAGAAGCCACGTGTCGGAAGATTCTTTGCCCAAAGTGGGCCCCACTTTAATATATTTATATTTAAAAATGTAATGATATTATTATTTTTTCTGGACTTTAACGCCACGCAACGCACACGGCCTGATAGCGTGGAGGAGGGAGCCCAATGGCAATGGTCGTAGGTCAGGGAGTGGGCCCCATCATCACAGAATCGTCTTCGACTTTCGATCCGTAAGTGCGATCCAACGGTGGACCGTCGACCTAGACCCTCAAATGATTGTCGAACCGTTTGTTGTTTCAATACACTTGTTTATCACGTACATGGCCAAAGTGTATGTACATGATAAAAAATAATGTATTTTTTTAAAAAATTAAAGTCGAAAAAAATTCTTACTAGTGTAGTAAAGAAAAAACGTCGTCATCCTTTTGGTGAATAATCAAATGCTCCCACTATGTAGACGGGTCAATGATAAAACCCAATCCCATGTGGTGCCAAAATCACAGAATCAATTAAGTTGAACTCGTGATCATGCAGCTGAACTTACAAAAGTGGAAACAAAATTGTTTCGACACAATTTCAGTTTCACGAAGAGGTGAACCAAAAACTCCTTGAGATATGAACTTCGGGGACGAAATTTCCTCTAGTTGAAAAGAATTGTAACAACCCAAATTAATTAAACTAAGATTAGTATTAATCTCAGGGATTAACGATTGTAATTCGGGCGTTACATGAAAAACTAGGTTGACTCAGACACAAGAATCAAGAGAATATATTATTTGTGGATGATGGTTGTTTATGTGTGATGTTTAAAGCATTATATTATTGTAACATTACATGTGTGTACGTTGCTATTAGGCGAGTTGTTGTGACGGGTACGTGCCTATGGATGCGTGCCGAGTGCGGGGCACTAAGTGCCTAGTAGTCGGGGGTTAGTGAGACCCCAAATATGTTAATTATGTAACCAATTACACTAATCATATGATAATTGTACATAATTCAAGCAAATTAATTTGAAAACATATGCTTATGGTTTGATTGTAATTATAGTGAGATCTAATGACATATATAAAATGAGCGGAGCTAGACGTGAATGTAATTATTTTAAAAGATCATGTGCAAAATGAGAAATGTACTATGTCTTATGTATGTGGACCAATTGAAGACTAGATGCATGTTAAGTGTTACATATGAAAATGACAAGTGGTTGCTAGTAGAGATGTAGTGGGTTATGTGTTGGAAAGATACTAAATTTATATGTGTCTTGAGATACCCACTTGAGGATCTAAATAAGGGATGATTACTTAAAACCCAAGTTTTCCATTTATTTCTCATTTGAACAAAAAGAAAGTAGAGAGGAGACAGAACTAAGAGGAGAAAGAGAAGAAAGGTGAAGGATTTGGTAACTTTGTGAGTGAAATGGTTGAAATTTTGAGGATCCAAGATAGGTAGAACAAGAATAACGACTTCATTAAAGTCATATGTATATTCTTCACCAAATCTTGATAATGTATGTTCTAAGATTGTTGTTCTTCATGGCTTTTGGTGTATGGAGGCTCCATAAGAGTAGATCGACCATCAATGAGTAAGAATCCCTTGTTGGAGAATCATTTTTGAAGTTATTGTTGGTATTGGATAATGATTATGTAAGGAAGAAGATGAAAGTAACTTTGTGGGAAAGTTGATTTGGTGTCTTTTGCTTATGTTTTAGCTCATTTTATTGCATGATAATGAAAAGTGAGGTGTAAACTAATTTTGAGAGAGTTGTATAAGTTCGAAGGTCACGAGGGTCGAGACTTTAAGATGAACCATGAGATTAGTTGAGTTTTTACCATATAGAGCGTTACGCCGGAAAGCAAGCTCAAAGTTATGAGCATATTCAAAGTTTCAAGTATGCTCAAACTTTGAATAAGCTCAAACATTGTAACGACCGATTTTCTAAATGGACGCCACGGGTCGATGCGGGCCCACAACCTGCCTACCGGCGCCGTGTGTCCCACATGCCAACTCATATACCATATAATCGCTATTAACCTCAAATTATAACAATTTACAGTTTAAATTGATGAGGAACTCAAATCATCTGCCTATAATATCAAGTTACTCCCAAAGAAAACCACGGTGGAAGTCTTTTAACATGACAAGCAATATCTATAACATGACAGTCATGCAATTAACTTGATACCTAGTGTGAAAAACCAATATACCATCATAGATCACTAACGTACCTCAATTTATCAAAATATCACAATATAGAGTCCTAGTGTATCACTCACAATCCCAAATCCCAAAAGAAAACAAAATATATACAATACAAACATACAAGCCTAGCTAAACGTCTCTGTATTCTGGTAGCTTGCCCTTGCCCCGGCTCGTACTAGGATCTGCACTTAAGCCATCACAAATTACAGATGACGAGTCCAGATTGTGTATTCCCAAGGAAATTAAGTGAAAAATACGGTAAGTAAATACTGGAATTTAAACAAAACTATTAAATAAACATGCAGAAATAAAAATAGGCAATTGTGCTCATCGCATGCATACGTAATAGTGAAAGCTCAAAGTGTGTGTTCTTAGCCCCCAGGGTCAGACTAGCGCCATACTTTGGACTTCCAACAGACTACTGCCGGCGAGTAGCACTCAAGGAAGGCCAGTATCTGGATCCGCTAGGTGGTCGGTGTGGAACCTACGATGCACCCACAATGTGCCCGCCACAACTCTCGGGTAGTCCTATTCACCGAGATGGCACACGTGCTATGACCTGGTGGACGTACACATAGAAATGGCACGGAGGGAGAGCCTCAACGTCCGTCCATTACAACATACCAGGAATAGAGTAACGAAAGACAAAATATGAATTCAAAAACAAAATAAAGTCTTTGCTCAAGAAATTTCGAGTTGTGATACTATACACCTCACACCGCACTCAGGTGTCTCATCACTAGTCCGACTCCGCCTAGTCCCGGATATCCCAAGTTCTGCTTAGTAATGACCTATTTCCATTTATAATTGATTTTTAGTAATTTAGATGTGTTTTAAGTCACTTAACCAAAATTATGTCAAAACAACAGATCTAGCGCGCTAGGTCCGGGAATTAGCGCGCAAGATTCCCAGAACGGTTATACGTTTTTCACCAATGAGAACATTAACGCGCTAATTTACGGCCTAGCGCGCTAATTGTCATCTAGCGCACTAGATCTTTGTCATTAGCACGCTAATCGCGTTACGGACAACGAACAATGAGAATTTATGGGTTTTAAAACAACCCTCCAACACCAACAACAACACTAACAACAACACTTCAAAGCACTAGAAACCGATCTAAACAAGAACTCTCAACATCCACTAAAACATGACCAACACCTATAAATTTAGGATCGAAAGATAGAGAAAATTATGGTTTTGTGGTTTTCACATTGATTTTGATGCTCTCACCCTCCAAGCTCCTTAAATCACCACTTTAATCACTCAAAACCCTTGTTTCTTTGTCTCCAAACTCAAATAAGAAAATGAGGAAAGAGAAAAAGTGGTGGAAAATGAGTCAAACTTGACTTTTATAGTTGAATTGTCATCTCCTCTCACATACACATCTCTAGGCCATCCAAAGCACCTCATTTGGTTCTTTTCACCCTTGTATTTAACTCAAAAAGTGGTGTTTCGGGTGTTCCGACGCTCGGTTTCGCGTCCCGAACCGCGACATACGTGTACTACCATGTCCATAACCACCAAATATACATTCCATATTATTATTTAACCCATTTTATTCAATTTATGTGTGTATTAGTTCCCCCGACCTAGTGTTAAGTGAGTTAAACTACACGTACCCGTCGACACACACATATCAAGGCGACTACTTAACACAAGGTCTCGCACGTCAAATGTAATATAATAATACACATTGCGATGCCATTTACGCAATTTAAATATAAACATCGCAAATTAACAATTCCGCACATAAAAATAACCATTTACCTAGCTCCAAGCGCGCACAAGCCTTACTGCGGGTCACACGAGCGTCTGTCAGTCACGTCTGCAACCACATCATTAATAACGGTGAATCTAATTCAGGCCGTTACAGTTCTTCCCAACTAGGTGAAATTTCGTCCCGAAATTTAAATTAATTTGAAAATACTTACCAACAAATAAGTGGGGATACCATCGTCGCATAGTAGACTCAAGCTCCCAGGTGAGTCCCTCGGTCCCGTGATGCTGCCATCGTACCAAAACTTTTGGGATCTCCTTATTTCTCGAAATCTGAGTCCTCCTATCTATGATTTCCGCAGGCTGTTCCTCGTAGGACACGTCAGGTCACACTTCAATCTGACGTATATCAACCATAGGCCTCAGTCCCGACCTAGCCAGCCTCAACATGGAACTATGCAACACTGGGTGTACCCCTGTCAACTGCGGTGGTAACTCCAGATGGTATGCCACTCAGCCGACGCGTTCCTCACCTCTGAACGGCCCAATGAACCTTGGTGTCAGTCTCCCCTTAATGCCAAACATCTGATGACCCTTCCAGGGCGAAACTTTCAGATACACCAAGTCTCCAACCTCGTAGCTCAGACCCTCAAGGTATTTATCCGCATATTTCTTTTGCCTATCATGCGCTGCATGAAGTCTCTGCCTGATCTGTCTTACCTTCTCAGTATGGTCAACAATAACCTCAGGTCTTATACCCATTGTCTTCCTAGGTCGCCCAACATCTTTGGTAAGTGCAGGGGCCTACCATAAAGTGCCCAAACGGTGACATCCCGATACTCGCACGATAGGCTGTTCTTTGTAGGCAAACTCACACAAAGGTAAATACTCATTCCACGATCCACCAAACTAGTATAGACGCTACGAGCATATCCTCGAGAATCGAATCAATCGCTTCATTGCCGTCAATCGAGGATGGTACGCGATCTTCTAAATAAACGCATGCCAAACTACTCCTGCATACTCTCCCAAAGTCTCGATGTAAACCGCAGATCTCTGTCAGAAATAATGGAGACTGGTACACCGTACAATCGACAATCTCTTTCTCGAAGATAGTACTCAGCTGGGTCACATAATATCTAATGACGATCAATATAAAATGTGCGGACTTCGTCAACCTGTCAATAACAACCCAAATTGCATCGTGTCTCCTCGTCGTCCGAGGTAGGCCACTGACCAAGTCCATAGTCACGTGTTCCCACTTGCACTGAGGAATGGGCAACGACTGTAGTAACCCAGTCGGTCTCCTGTGCCTAGCTTTCACCTGATGGCATATATGACAACCCCGGACGTATCTACCCACGTCAGTCTTCATCCCTGGCCACCAGAACAATCTCATGCAGGCGTGACACATCTTGGTCCGACTATGATGAATCAGATATCACGACCGGTGTGCGTCTCGAGAATGCTTGTCCCCGAGCTCCGACACCCCCGGTATCCACAATCGACCCCGTGTGTCTCAAGCACCCGCCCGACCCTCGGACCACTCGGTGCATCTCGGATCCCGAGCCGGGCCACCGATATGCAAATATAAGTCATCGACTCTCTGCAACTCAATGACCCGCTCTACAGAGACACCTTTGTAGAACTTGCGTCTCACAAAGAAAATTTGTAGCTCAACAATAGCCTCACGTCAAACACAACACCGACGCCTCAAGCAACCCGTGCTCATGTGTCATATGCAGCGATCTTGTCGGCTCTCGATGGCGTTCATGCTCAGCGCATTAGCTACGAAATTAGCCTTACCCATATGATATTCAATGGCAAATTCACAGTCATTCGGTAACTCGAGCCATCACCGCTGTCGCGTGTTCAACTCCCTGTGAGTGAACATGTACCTTAAACTCTGATGGTCTGTGAACAACACGGACCTCTCACCATACAGGTAGTGCCTCCAAGCCTTTAGTGCAAACACGACCGCGACAAGCTCCAAGTCGTGCACTAGATAGTTCACCTCCCGATGTCTCAACCGACAAGATAAATAGGCCACTGGGTGTCCATCCTGCACCAATACGCCACCCAACCCAGTGCCTAATGCATCCGTATAAACGAAAAAACCTTTACCTGCCACCGGTAAAGTCAAAACTGGTGCCGAAGTCAATTTCCTCTTCAACTCCCGAAAGCATCCTCACATTCATCGACCATTTAAATCTAATATCATTCTTGGTCACCTCGTCAACGACGCTACAATCAAGCAAGCCTGCACAAAGTGCACTGTAGTATCTGCCAAACCCGGAAACTCGAATGTCGATATCTGAGACTCGGGTATCTTCCAATCAATAATCGCTTTGAATCTTGTCACCATCAATCGATATACCACGACCACTCATGACATGGCCCAAGAACTTCACCTCACTCAAGAAAATGCACACTTACTTGAATTTGGTATACGATCTGTGCTCTCTCGATGTTGCCTATACATCTCGAGATGCCTCTTGTGCTCCATAAGAGTCTTACTATAAATCGAGGATGTCGTCGATAAAACAATGACGTATCTGTAACGATCATAAAAATCTACCTCGTGCACGTGTCATTTCAAGGTCGTACGTGAGACCCACTTGTCGTGATACACATGTCCAAATATCGGGAGTCGACACCGATGTATGCTATTTTTGTTTGATGCTTGTATTATTTATTAGACTAAATATTGAACAAGTTAAATTAATTAAATTTGGTAATGTGCGTGTAAGGTACACACGGGGCATATCGATGTCGAGACGAGTGGAGGCGTACCTCGAATTGCGTGTCGATGTGAGACCGAGGTATCGGCTTATGAAGTAAGTCTAATGTGAGTTAAATGTGAATTTATGTTGGTTTAATAAGTGGCTAATGCGGTCATCTTAAATATAACCATTAATGTGACTATAGTTAGTGAAAAAATTAAAATGGGCATATGATGTGTCTCGAGATACGCATGAACTCATCAAGAGACAATGAGTCAACTTGTGAGTCATTTATGCATGACTTGGGTTAATAATTGAGTGAAGGTGGTCCCTTAGACATACCTCGAGATACGTGTGCACAAATGGATGCGTGGTCATGGTTTAATCTTTATCCAATACATATAACTCAAAACTCTCACTCACTCACATCGTTTTGGCAAGCAATTTAGAGAAGAAAGAGAAGAAGCTGGTGGATGAGAGAAGAGAAGTAGAGATTCGAGTGAGCTTGAAGAGGCGTTGGTGCTCAAGCTTGGAAGTTCATCAAGCAAGGTACCTCCATAGCATAGTTTGGTCATGTACTTGTATTCATCAATTTGAACTACGAATTTGGGGTTTTGATGAAAAAAATATGTGATGATCACTTAAGCTCATTTGGATTTTCTTGTTGATGCTCAAATAATGTATATGGTGTATTGAGGATTGGTGGTTGATTGAAAAAAAAAAGGAAAAATAGAGGCGTTAAACGCCTTTGTGATCCCTGTCTTTCGGTCGAAAGAGAGAGAGATTGGGTGGGTCAGGCCCATGGGACGGGCCAGGCTTCAGGCCAATGAGTGGCCGTGGGCTGTCTAATAGCTGAATCGAACTTTGGTCAAGTGGCAGGCCCGATTCAGGGAAAAAGGGCCCAAAGGGCTGGACCAGCTTGGTTCAGGGAAGAAGTGGCCCAAAGGGCCCCAAACTCAAGAAAATTCAGGAAAAATTGAAAAAAATATTAGAAAAGGTTGAGGAAATTGGAAAAACACTTGTTGACGTTGTCGGAAGTTTTTACACCAACAAATATTTCCTCGAAAAGTGTACCACCACTAAGATTTTCCTAATTTGAACAATTTTGGGATTTAAAAATCTAAAATTTCTCAAATAGGCTCTAACACAATATAAATTTGCCCATATAATTATCAGGGGCATAGTTTACTAGTGCCGGGTATTGGGTACATATTTGGAGGCGTGTCGGAGCGATTTGAGTTCGTATTAGCTTGGATACGGGTAAGTAAACCATTAGGAAATTTTACGATTATTTCTTGAACTTTAAATTTGTTGTTATTGCTATGTTCATCATTTCTTTTGAGATTTCTATTAGTTAAGTGGTCATTGGCAAGTGGGTCATGATTATTATTTCTCTGTGATATGAGCTCTTATCTATACGCCGTTGATATCTCCCAATTGAGTGTACGTTGGGGGCACTTATCCCGGTCTGTAGATATCTCATAGTCGCGAGGGTTAGGGCTGTAGGTCGTGTCTCGTCTGAACCCGAATCGGTGGGCTTTTACTTTGCGTCAGCGACCTTTTGGTCGGGATTCCTTGCTATTACTTTCGTATTCCTGACCCTCTCTTATCGATTGATCTATTTACGATCTTTTATATTCATGTGTTCTCTGTTCTTTTCTTTCTATCTGCATGAATTAGACTGATTTATTTATTTCAAAATGTTGTATATATGTTATGCTTGGCGTTACTTACAGGCTCGTCATTCTTGTGTTTGAGGGAGTGCGGATCCACGGTCCAACAAGGGAAGGCTCCACGACTAGGAGATATCATTTGAGGATCTGAGTAGTTCTTACCATTTGTCGACATAGGTGATTCTTTTGTATTATTAGATATACTTGTTTTGATACCTTTGGGAGTTGAGTTTTTAAGAGATTTTGGGCATGTATATCTTGTGTTTACTCTCATCTAAATGTTCATTGATGATATACATATTTAGGATTTCCACACTCTAGGTTGTCTTAACTTGTGTCTTTGAGTTTTTTTTTCAATTAGTTTGAGGTTTAATTGCTTCCGCTATAACTATGATAACTCACTAATTGATTAACTCAACTTTAATTGCTTAACAAATGGTAAATGGTAAAGGAAGGCTGACTAGGCTTGCGTGACTCAACGAGATGGGCTCAGGGGTTCACGTAAGTCTAGGCCGGGCCTAGTTTAGGATTGTGGAATTGGGGCCGTCACAGTATCAGTCAAGGAATGGTCTCAGCACTCTGTGCATCAAATCCATGAAGATAGCCTGTGTGTTAGTCAGCCCAAATGGCATGACTGTAAACTCGAATAGGCCATAACACGTACTAAACGCGGTCTTCTCTACATTCTTATCTCGAATCCGCAACTGATGGTATCCTGATCGTAAGTCGATCTTCAAGAAGAATTTAGCCCCAACCAACTGATCGAATAAATCATCGATTCGTGGAAGTGGGTAACGATTCTGAATCGTCACACGATTCGACTTAGGTAGTCCACACACATCCGCATCGAGAGCATCTTTCTTCTTCACAAAAGAATTGGAGCTCCCAAGGTGACATCTTTAGGGTGAATGAAACCCTTCTTTAATAAGTCCTTTAACTTGGGTCCTTAACTCCTCGTTCTCTAATCTTGACATCTTATATGATCTGTTGTAGAATAGTGAGTCCACTGGAATCGGCTCGATGATAAACTCAATCGCTCTCGGTGGTGGCAATCCACACAATCGTCGAGGAACACGTCTGGAAACTCGCGAGACAATAGGGACCTCCTCGATCTTAAGCATCGTTTATGCTCCGAACTCAACCATAGGCTGCGTACGCCTCCATCTCTCTGCGACGTCGCTAATATGCCTCGAGTGATAGGTAATGCGAGCCGCAACTCAGACGAATGTAAACCTTGGAATCCCTCGATGTCAAACGTCACGATCTTCTTTGAAACGATCGATCGGTGCGTGATAAAATGATAACCAACCCATCTTGAACATCGCGTCGAACTCCAAGTACACTAACACTCTCAAATCAGCCGGTAGTTGATGTCCCTTAATCTCCACAATACAATTTTGGCAAATCCGGTTCGAGTAAATCTTATCCCCAGCTGCCGCACTGAGAACAAGATGTGTATCTAAAGTCCGTGCATGTAACCCTAAGTTTCCTACCATGCGTCCAGAAATAAAAGATAAAGTACTACCATAATCCATCATAACATGCATAGGAATACCACAGACAGATAACGTATCCTCAACCAATCGTGTGCAGTCGCCTCCTGTCCATTTGCGACCCCAGGGCGTCAGTCTGGGCCCTATCTCTGGCTGCTCGTCTGTCTCGGTGGTAGGGGTGTTGGTTTAGTACAATCTGCCATAATATGCCTCACCCGACCGCATGACGGTAACATGTGCGAGTCTCGATCGCTAAAACTCCTCGACTCGGCGTCGACTACGGCCTCTCGGAACTACGCCACTCTCTGTTGCTAGGTGATCCACTGGGGCAGAAAATGTAGAATATGCCAACTGACGATCATCACGTCTCTCTCTGTCATCACGACAATCTCTGTCACCTCTGCTACCCTGACCAGTCTGCCAATCTCCTCGGAGAGGTCTCTGTCCCTGTCTTTGCCGGTCGTGGTCTCTCATCTGTCTCTTCAGTCTCTGATCAGACCGAGAACTGGATGCTGGCTGACTCTGCTGACCATGCTCTAAATCGCTCGTCGTCTGGCCTTTTGAACCATGTATGTCTCGTGTGCGAGGCACCTGTCGCAGACCTCAGTCAGAGTACGAGCTCCACTAGATACAACCGTACTCGTTATCCGCTAATCCAGGCCCCGAACAAAATAGTATATTTGCAGCCGATCGATACCAGCTATGTCCATGGAGTACGACAGTAGATATCGGTACCTCTCCATGTATACGATGAATGAGACATATCACTCGGATCGGGGATAAAAACTCATCCCTCAGCGAACCACGACCTCCATCGATATATACTCATCCATGAACAACGTCCGAACTTTACCCAGTAGTCACGAAATGATGAGTCGCGGTGTACGTAGTCCACCGGATCGTTGCATCGGCTCTCAGCGAGAAAGTCGATAATCTCGGCGGATCGACCACCTCGACCCGAAGCAACTCATGTAGCCGCTCATGTGATAACAACCACCTCCCGGTTACCTCTGGATCTCCGACCCCATAAAAATATCTTGGAGAGAACTTAAGAAAGTCCCTCATCTTCTTAGCCTCAACCGTCATCTGGCTCCCAAAAGTAGATGCCACTGCTGGCTGCTCGATAGTAGCAGGTGTAAGCACCACTGCAGCCTCCACTGGTACTGCTGTTGGTGTAGCCCTCTCTGCCACTGTCTCGAACACTGCCGCCTGCACCTGAGCCTCGGCCGTAGTAGGAGCTACGACTACCTGAGTAGTCGTCATTGGTGTAGCCATCACGGTAGTCGGAGCTGTCGTAGTCTCCCGAGCTCTCATAATCTCTATCAACATCGCGAACTTATCATCCATAGTCCGTGCTAACGACTCTAATGTCATGGTCGGTTTCGTCGGATCACTAGTATCTCAGACCTCGGTAGAGTGGTATCTCATTCTTTGTCCGTCCATCGGTATCGCATCGAATAGCGTACATCTAATCAGCCTCAATACTAATAAACGTATAACGCATATATAATACAACCAAAACATAACATGTACATCCCCTTATTTCTACTCGTCTCGCCTCTCTTCTCAACTAGGACTCTAGGGAATTCTTTTGGGTTTCTACAGCTACAGGGTATCCTCACATTATAACGTAAATCAGAGTTACCTTCCAATTCCTCGAGGTTCACTAACCTCGCTCTGATACCATAATGTAATATAATAACACACATTGCGATGCCATTTATGCTATTTCAATATAAACATCGCAAATTAGCAATTCAGCACACAAAATAACCATTTACCTAGCTCCAGACGCGCACAAGCCTAACTGCGGGTCCCACGAGCGTCTTAGCTGTCAGCCACGTCTGCAACCACGTCATTAATAACGGTAAATTTAATTCAGTCCGTTACAAATATTGAGTAGACTCAACTTTTAGCTTGCTCAAACCTTCAGCATGCTCAAATCTTGAGCATGCTCAATTCTTACTGATTAAGTTAAATGACTTGAGCTAGCTTGTAACTGAATCTAAAACACACTATAAACACCCTTTAATGACCCAAGGAGCTAATGGATCTTAGTACGATGGTGCCTGGAGCAGTAGGGGATGCATTTGGGGCGTGTTTGGGAGAGTTGGAGCTTGAGATTGAGGTTTGTAAAACCCAATGGAACGTCATTTTGAGTATTTATATAACTTCATTGTTGTTTTACTCTTTCTAGTTCAGTAGATTCATGTTTCATTTCTTATTCACTTCAGTTATCTATCTTTATATTGTTGTTTTGAACGCATGTGTTAAGTTTACTCCCGCCGGTATTCCGTTGTGTGTCTATGACACGCTAGACCATAACATACGTATCATGAGTCTAAGTGAATAACGACCCGAACTAATTTTTCGGTACATGTGTCGATGCGTTGTGGGTTTACACGGGCTATCGAGAGGACCGGTGATGGGCCGATTGGGTGCACCCACCGGTAGGATTCTAGGGAGGGTATCGACGTATGCTCTTGTCTAATGGGGACGGGCACACATGTTTGTGCTTTATTGTTATTTACGCATGTGATGATCCATTTACAATTGCATGTTTATATTATGCATGCTTATTTAATAATATTTATTAGATTTCTTTTACTTTATCATATGAATGCTCAGTGAGTTTTTTGGGATTTTACTTACCGAACTCGTCAGCTATCTTGTTGTGATGGCTGAGTCCAGATCCTTCTACGAGTAAGGGTAAGGAGATTCTTGACGACTATTTCTGAGCTTGCCAATTGTTCGGCACTATACTCGTAGGTGTTTATTTTGATATATTGCTATATTTTGGGTTTATGGGAGACTAGTGAGACGTGTGTACTTGAATATATTTACTTTTGTTGCCTTATATATACAGTGTACTTTATTCCGGGTTTTCCACAGTAGGACTGGTGCTCTATAAAACTTATGAGTTAATGAAAATACATGTTTATACACTTTAAGACTTTCGCTGTAAAATACTGATTATCTGTAACAGCCCAAAATTTCTAACTGTGTTTATGTCTTTACACAGGCTCAACGACCCGTACTGTGGGACCCACACCGTGATATGTCCGTTTACCGACGCAAGGGCCGAGGTACGTTTTATATTTGTTGTGATGTATGCCTAGTGTATTGTATTTGTGTAGGCTATTAAGTTAATTTTCTACGGGTGTGTAGGTATCGAGACGAGCGTGGATGTACATCGAGCCGCGTGTCGACGTGGGACCGAGGTAGCGGCATATTGGGGTACGTTTAATTTATTTGAATTAAATGTGACTTTATTTGGTAATGTGTGGTTGCAATGTGACCACATGGACATTTAATGAATAAATGAGCCTATAGTTAGGAAAATAAAGTATGAAGCATAGGATGTGCATCGAGACACGCGTTAACCCATCATGAGGCGAGGTGTCACATTTTTGAGTCACTCACAAGTGACTTGGGGGACAAGTGGGGCAATGTGCTCCATGTGATGAGCCTCGGGATACGTGTGCACACCAGATCAAATGCTAGCATTAAACCACATTTTGTATATAATGTACACCCCAATTGGGATTCTTATCCTCACCACCACCACCAAACACACTGTAATTCGGGAGAGAAGAGAGGAAGAAGAAAACTCGCTGGAGAAGGAGAAGGAGAATGAGAGAACCCGAGTCGAATCAAGGTGAGTGTGTTGTTTCAGTTATGGGGTGGAGTGGGGGTGTATGAAGGGAGCTTGGGAGCTCATCAGGAGCTTGGGAGCTCCCGTGCTCCCGAGGAAGGAGACGACTCGGGAGAGTCGTCTCCCCTCCCTACACGAGCTGAGGTGGATCGCCAACCCCAGCTCGTGACCAAAGAAACCAGAAAAAAAAAAATTTGTTATCTCCCCAACGAACCAAGGAGTTCGTTGGGGAAGAAAAGCCCAAACGGGCCAGGTCAAAGGCACTGGGCCACGCTCGCTCAAACCCGTGGTAGATAACAAAAAAAAAAAAAAAAAAAAAAAAAAAAAAAAAAAAAAAAAAATGTAAAAAATTTCAGAAAATAGGGAAAAATTTCGATAAATCATATGTCAACAACATAAATAGAAAATAATGAATTTCTATTAAAAATAAAATATTTGGAATTTCGGACGAGCATTTTACGGGGTTTTACCTCGAAAAGCGCGAAATGGGCGATTGGTCGAAAATAAATAAAAATCTTTTAGAAATTTGTCTCGACTTCGATTTGGCATAAATTGAGACATTATCGAATGTTATGGAACTAAAGGGAGAACTCAGGCGTTTGGGCACACATTTCGAATTTGTCGAGGGATCAAATAGACTAGGACAAACGTGAAATACCATTCGTTTATTTTGGAAATGTGGTATAGAATTCTCCAATTAGTGCTTAAATATCGGTATACTCACCGTCTAGTTTGTGACGGTGGGTGTAGGTCCGTCGAGCGACGACGAGACCGGGAAGGAGAAGATCGTCGACTTCCTGACGCAGCGCGATTCGGGGACTCTCCTCACTCATTTTGTATGTCTCGACTTAGTTGTATTATTATGGTTTATGTCATTTTGGGTTGTACATTGGGTTGAGTGAATAGTGTCCTATATACATGCAAGTGATGGTGTCTTTTCTTGGTTTCCACACTTAGGAATTTTTAGAGAATGAATGCTTTCGCTTAATGATAATGGAATTGGAATTACCTTTAAATTAGATAATATATCAATACATGGATTTGGAGGAATATAGAGACGAAAGGCTGACTAATACGTAATTAAGTCTTAGGTGATTTGGATTAAAGTTTGATTACGGGATTAGGCCGGGCGGTGCCCTGTTTAGTAGTTGGAGCCGTCACATTATCTACTTGCAACTTTGAAAAATACAAACCACTAGCACGACTAGGACTTGAATAATCTACAAACAGTTGAACTTAAGGAAAGACTTAAGAAAAATATGAATAACCGATTAATTAAACTAATAACGCACAAGTGGACACGAATATTGAGACATGAGATGGACGGGCAAGTGCTGGACGTATGTATCTGGGCTCACCAGGCGAGGAGCACATAGCAGAACAACACCCCGAGGCGGCCTTAGGGCGCTGGGACGCCCCATCTCCACAATAATTTGTTCATCAATGCTTGGTTTTTGACAGTCAACATATCTATCCCCGATCCACCGAATTTCTTGATTTACAACATTTTTTCCAAGCAACAAGGTGTGAAGCTTTGTCACAGCCCATTTTTCTCCACAAGAAATTTCTTATGAGCCCCTAAATCCTTTTGGCCACTATCCCAGGGATTTTAAATAGGGATAGGTAGAAAGTGGGCAATGCCATTAGAACTGATTTTAGGAGCACTAATCTACCACCGTGGGACAAATATCCCTTCTTCCACCCTTCGAGTGTGACGACCCTTCCCCTACCTAGGGTCGAGTCGCCCGGCCCAGACTGCCAATTAGGTCCTATACCTAAATCAGGCCCAAATAACGGTCTGGCACACCCAAACAACCTGCGGAATAACATACAGACAATATGTCAAAAGAATGCGGAATTTGAATTTCCATAAATACCATATGTCATCATAATCCCAACCATCAAGTATCTCAGATTCACCTAATCAAATCAAATAATATTAAATCTACATAACCTTCAAATATTCATAAATGTATCCAACTAACTAAAGAAAGGTTTAACTACCCAACATAATTGTTTAGGTTGCAACCCTTATTAATAGTTTTCAAAACAAATAATAGATATATCATACAAGGCTCACGCTGGAAGGAGACTTCAAACAATGGCCTTCTCCTTTCCATGATTTATCGCACTCATAGATGGACCTGTAGTGTAAGTGAGGAGTTCCGTTCATTTATTAAATATGGCTTGCTACTAGTATATTTAGAATTCATGATTTTAACTAAAAGACTTGGGATGAGGTTATTACCAACCTTGTTTGACTTCATGTAAGGCCTCTTGGGGAGCCATAGTCATATAGTGGAACCAAGTCACCTTACATGTTTAAGGGCCTCTTGGGGAGCCGTAATAACGAGGTGGAACCAAGTCACCCATTTCTACAAGGGCTTCTTGGGGAGTCGTGGATGCGCGGTGGAATCAAGTCACCCGGGCCTCTTGAGGAGCCGTGGACACACGGAGGAATCAAGTCACCCACGCATATTTATTATATTATGATGATTGGTCAACAAGGGGAGGTAATGACAAATGAGACAATAGACTTGCATTTATATCTATTACATTCTATGAATATCTCTTGTAACCCTTTGCATGAAAAATATGATTTTCTTATGTTTACAACTCTTGGAATTCCCTATCATTGCTTAAGTTGCTTTATGGAATATGAAATGCTTACTCCTTATGGAAATTGAGAAATGGGTTGCAACATGCTATTGGCTTGGATCTACGTATCTATGGAATGTGAATGTATATGTTTTTCTCTCTTATGATATTCATTGCCCCAGGGATGTTTGAGGAGTCCCCACCGAGGGCATTATTAGCAAGTAATATCAATGTCCAAAATGTTTGTGGTGCCACCGAGGGCTTTACTATTTATTGCCCTAGGATGTTTATGGAGTTTGCCACCGAGGGCTTTACTTGTCTAATTGAATTCATAAGTGTATCAATTAGGGACATAAGTTAGAGTTGCCTTATCTTGTACTATGTGATAGAGGGACGTGCATCGGTGACGGCTTTAGATGAACATACTATTGGGTTGATGGGACTAACGAGATAGCACATAAGGCTGTATGTCTTCTAATGGTTGCCAAAACCTCGAGGGTAGGTGAATCGGTCACCGAATTCTTGCCAATAACTAGTATGCATTGAATGAGACCACGACTTTATATTATTATTATTTTCTATGGTATCTCTCTTTTGTGAACCCTATGCATGATAATAAGTTTTGACTTGAATATACTTTTATCTATCTTGTTGACTTGATTTATGAATATTTTATAAATCTACGCGATGTCTTGTTTTAAATGCTCCTTTATTCAATTTAAATTTATACTAGCCTTGCATGCTTATTAAATATTACTTGCGTATTTGATGGTTGAGCGGATTTTCCGCATTGCTGAGCTCCGTTGTCCCGTTTAGCTCGCCCCACTTACATCTCAGGACCATACACATCAGTGCTAGATCAAGACAATGGAGAGGCAATAACTTGAAGCCTTCTCTTTTGATGTGAGCCTTGTATTGCTACATTATATTATTTGTTTTTGAAACTATTGTACTTGGGTTGTAGTAAAATGAGTCTTTCAGGTAAATTGAAACTCACACTCCCCTAGTTTGAATTTCTTCTTAGTGAATGAATGACTTCAAAATAATTTATGAATTCAGGACCCATATGTAGTTTCATGGTTAGTCATATGGATCTTGTTTACTTTATTTCGCATTTTTTCCATATGAACTTGTTGCATTATTCCGCAGGTTGTTTTAGGCGTGTCAGTCCCCATTCTCAGGCCTGGTTCGGGTATTGAGCTTGGGAGGCGGTCTGGGCGACCCGACCCTAGATCAGGTGAGGGTCGTCTCATCAAGTCTTCTGGTAATTTTTTGGAGTACAGGGTCCCAAAAATCTTTTCTTAGTGGTGAGTCACCTAATGGCAACCTAAGATATGTGAGTGGTCAGTTCCACGAGATAATGGAGGGAATGACAATGAACGGTGCAAGGAAATCGAAGAGAATTCTTTATGAGAGAGCCCACACGCGCTTCAAGTGATATTTGCAACGACTACTGTGAGAAATAATAAGCTTTGATTGCGAATTTACATAGTGGGATGCACCTATATTTAATAGTAGTGTAGCAAATAAAATACTCAAACAAGAATCATGAGACTTAGAAGGGCAGTGAGACGCTACGCTACATAAGCAAAAAAGAGTAGTGATGTGGTTACACTTAAAAGAAGAGAATCGTCCGCGTATTGGAGGTGTGTGACATGAGAGGCTTCCCTGCCTACTCTGAAGCCGTCAATCATTCCCAAACATTTAGCCTTATTGATCATATGTCACATCACATCCGCCACTAAAATAAAAAGGAATGAGATAATAGGTCACCCTGTCTCAGTCCTCGTTGGGCATTAAAATTACCTTACGGGCATCCATTAATAAGGACCACGTAATTGACAGAAGATATGCATCCTTTCATCCATACTCTCCATCTCTCACCAAAGCCTTTCTTTCCCAGCACGAAGTCCAAGAAGTCCCAGTCGACCCGGTCATAAGCTTTTGCAAAGTCCAACTTTAGCACAAAGCCCTGGTCCTTCATTTTCCTGACATATTCGACCACCTCGCTCGCAATATGAACTGAGTCCAACATCTATATGTCTGGAACAAACGCATTTTGTTCCTTTGAGACGGTGTACTTGAGGACTTCCCTCAAAAGATGGGTAAGAACCTTAGCCAACAGCTTGTACATTGATGTGACAAAACTAATAGGCCAATAGTCCTCAAATCGACCAGCTTGGGTGCCCTCGGGGATCAAACAGATGAATGTCGAATTCATATTCTTGCTAACAACCCCATTATTATGAAAGTCTTCAAAAAACTTCATAATATCCACTTCGATAACGCCCAAATACCTTCGAATGAATGCGAAGGTGAATCCGTCAGGACCTGAAGATTTATCCATATCGCAAGAGTTTACTGCCGCCGGGACCTCCTTCTCGGAGAAGAGCCTTTCCAACTGTGTAGCCGCCTATTGGGGAATCCTTCCCCATTCTATACCATTGATCTACCATTGACGCTTCGTCTCACACGTATATAATGTCCTATAAAAATCCACTATCTCCATCTTTATACTCTCCTTATCCTTTGGAAAAGCCCGGTTATGCATCTGTAACCTATCGATTACACGCTTGTTCTTGCGTGCCACCAAAAGGTGATGAAAATATTTAGTATTTGCATCTCCTTCCTTTGCCCAAGGAACCTTCAATTTTTGACTCGCAATTATGTACTCGGTGAGGAGGAGCTTTGCAAACTCCAACTTAGTCGATTTATGCTCCATCATCATCTGTAAGTCCCAATCGCGACTACTTTCCATTTCATCCAGGGTGTTAATAGAAGTGTGGAGTTCATTCTTCCTAGTTTGTGTTATCCCAAACACATCTCTATTCCAAGCCTTCAACTCCGGGAACTTTCCCTAATTTCCTCATTGAGGTAAGTCCCAGCCTCCGACTTTCGTCCCAGAGACCACCATTCCTCTAATGAGTTTTGCAAAGAATTGTGATCCAACCACACATTCTCGAATCAAAAGGGATGGCCCCCACTTTGCACTACACTAGTATCCGGGATTACTTGGCGTATGGTCGGGCGTCGCTCTATTACCAAGAGTTTGCCTACCGTTCGAGAAAAGCTCACCCTATTCCACTAAGGAAAAGAAAACATTCTAGTCTCGCACCGATAAGATTAGCATGAAAATTAGACCAAGTGTTTCCCCTTTGGAGCAAGGGGAGGTCGATGAGCTCCATCTCTCCCATGAGCTTATCAAACTTCCGCAAACTCGTAGTGATTCGAGAGCTATTCGACTTCTCGTGAGAAACCTAGCGACGTTGAAATCCCCGCCACACACCGAGGGCTACACAAACCAAACAAGGCTCCTAATTCTTCCCAAAATTCATGCTTCCCTCTTGTTGTGGGTGGACCATACACTCCACTCAATCACCAAAAATTATTATTTTCCCTTCCAACCGAATCGATGTCGAAAATTGGCTTAATGGATGGAGACAACCTTAACCTACGCGTGTCCCAGGATGATTACAATCCCCCACTTGCGCTTACTAAATCGAGTGCCACCCATTCTTTGAATCTCCCACTCCACACTCAGGACACTTATCTTTGCCTAGAAACATCCCTATTAGTTTCTGCCAAAATTAAAAAAATCTGGTTTTTGCCTCCCGATCTCCTCCTTAATTATTCCCCTTTTATTTACATCCCCTATACCTCTAACATTCCATGTGAGTATCTTCATCTAGGTGCATCAACACCCTTCCTATCCGACTTGTTGTAATTCACCTCGGATACAAGTCTACGCTTCTCTCTCCTCAATTTTACCTCACTAGGTTCCCCTTGTGTACCTTCTCTAAGGAGACTAGAAATTTGGATAGCACACTGGGAATGGAAATCCACCGGAGGAATCGATTCCCCTCTTGTATTTCCTTCATTATTGAATATCATTTCATGATCACCTAGATTAAGTACTCTGAGGTCCGACGATGAATTCAGATCAACGGTGCCATTCAGGTTTCCTCTGCGGTGAACCCAAGTGGGGACATTTCTAGTTCAGCCCTAACCTTGCATCAACCGACCAATGGCCTCCACCTCAATCTCCCCAACTTCACTTTTCACTCTTTCCCGGAGTGGTAAAACCTCATCTTGAAAATCTAACATCCACTTTTCTATTGTTTTTGTGATTACTTCCTCCGGATCCCCAACCTCCCTATTAGCAACGAATTAGTAGAATCCCTACTTTGAGACGCAAGCTCATCTCCACCTTAGATCGATGTCTCCTACTACCTGGTGATTCACCGCCACGCAACTCCCCGTGTTGTCGCCGAGATCCTTAATTCTATCATCGTCAATGTTACCGAATAGCGAACTTCGTCCAACGTATTCTTTCGTCGATGACCGTATCCTGCCCACCATGAAGGCGTGAGTGTTTACTGTAGGGGTCAGTGCATTGTGGTTAGCCAGCTGTTTTGACATGCCTTCATGGACGTTGTTGACCGCTTTTAAGCTTGATCCCTCTGCCATATCATTTGAGCGGGTCTGAAGTTTAAGTAGTCCTGACTTGCCTTTGAGGTGGTCTTCGCAGTGACAACGACGAAGTTTGTCAGCACCGTGTGTTGGGCCTGAAACATCTGAAAGGGATGCCTCATTTTGTAGCTAGAGAAATTGAGACGTTTGCACACCATTGGGTCCGTGACTGACTTTGTTGAACATAGCCCTATGACCAGGCTCACATTTGGCCAAAAAAATGGAGAGTATGGTCTGCACTAGTCGACCCACTTTCTTAGCCTTCACTTGGGCCATGGCCACCCGAATTTGCTCCCTACGGTCCAAAAACATATGAATAGTTGGTTGGAACAAGTCGTGTGTTAGACCCCGAACCGCCTTAGTGGATCTGGAGCCCTCGTTAATCTATTTGGGTATGAAATCGTCTTTCACGTTCACAGAGTGACCGTTGTTAATCCTAGCCCCCGTGCCTTCTCAAGTATACAACATCTGTAATTTCACGTCAGACGTGCCGGTTCGGATGGACGACTGTTGCACCTTCCTTTCCACCGTAGGGGATCTTTAGCGGAGATTCGGTGGCGGGACATATCGCCCATGTTTCCTTAACTCAGCCACGAGTAGCCCCCAAAGGTTCGTTGGACACATGCATGAGTCTATTCGCCAGCCTCCCACTTCGAAAATCAGATCACCACAAACTTATCCCAGCATGGGACCTCGATTTGAGCTGGGAGGAAACCTTTCTCGGAGCCACGAACCTTCAAGATTGTTTTGTTTCCCATTTTCCTAGTGGTGGTCTATTCAGAGACTTCTAATAAACCTCCATATCTAGATCCTATCGTCTGGAACGCCCATTTGTTCCAGAGATTAAAAGGCAACCCATCGATGGCGATCTAACAGTTGTAACCAAGGAATTTTGTATTATTCCAGTGAAGGCTCGGACGCCATTTTACAACCGAATCGATCATGCCACCATCGTACCTTTGAATGCCAACCGCGACCTGTCTCTGTCCACTTAATCGAACAAAAGAGGAAAACCCTATCGACCTCGAACTCGAACAAACGTGTGGGTCCCCGAAGATGTGTCTCCAAGCAATGAGAGATTGTCCCCTATCCCATTCGCCAGTGGCCCAGAAGACCACCAACGCAACGTCCCACTCCTTAATTCTCTAATTGATTGGGTAATTATCTCGGTCTCCGACAATACCCTTGAGACCCCCTGCCCCTTACTCGAGGGTAGTTGTGCCCCTGCAGGGTATTGTGAAGATGATAAGTCCTTTTGGGGCAACACTGAGCTCGGCCCTGCTTCATATGATTGAGGTACGACAACCTTGGGTGGTGAAGAATTCAATTGAATGCACAAGGCGTTAAGTGCTGCAACCTAATCCTCCAACACCTCCCTTTGCCCCCGCCAGGGGCGTGCGTGAGCCACATTTTTGTTGCTCAAACTTCCCACTTTGATTGCTCTTCCTCTCTTAGCTAGCTATCAATTCAACCATTAAAGTAGTCCACTTGCCTCCTCGTGACCCTTATCGTCTCGTGTAAGCCATAAGATCTCGTCCTCAATATTACATAAAACTCCCTTTGAGCTTTGGCCTCGAGACACACACGCCCCACTTGGTTCCTGCTTCAAAACCTTGAAGAATTTCCTCTCGACATGAAATGAGAAAAAATTTCTTCGGGGTGTTGGTTCCCTTTGTTACGAGCCTTAGTACCCCAGAGATTTACAAACAACCTCTACCCACCCACCATCCCAGTAGAGGGCAAAATGTGCCGGTCCGTTTGGCCGTTTTGTCGGTCCGTTTTAAACGGGACCGGGCAATATTTTTTGACAAACATACGGGTCGGGACAATGTTTTATGTCCGTTTAAAAATACGGGACCGGATGCAGGCGAAATTTCAAAAAACGGGTGCCGTTTAGTGATTAATTTGAAGGGCATATAAGTAATTTCACACTCCATAACCTAATTCTCACCCTCTCACCGTCTCACACTCACCATTCACAAACTTCCTCTCCTCGGCTCTACCTCTCTCCTCGATCCTCGACACACGCCACCTCTCTCACTGCTGCAGCCTCTCTGCCTCTGCTCCTCGACACCTCTGCCTCTCCTCACCCTCTGCTGCGCCTCTCTCTGCCTCTCTCCTCCTCGCTCGCACCTCCTCCTCTCACTCTCTGCACTCTCTGCCTCTCTGCCTCCTCGGCTCTTGCCTCTCTCGCCTCTCTGCCTCCCTCGACACCGCCTCTCTGCCTCCTCAACACCCTCCTCAACACTGCCTGCGCCTCTCTGCACACCGCCTCTCTGCCTCCCGGCGCGACAACGTCGCAACCGGCGGGAGCACCTCGTCCTCCACCTCGTCAACGCCCCGGATGCGCCTCCGGACCCCTCCCAGGCCCCATCGACTCCCTCGACCCCTCCGTCCTCATCCGCTTCCGCGCGCCTCCTCTCTCTAACTACTCCTCACTGGTGCTCCTACCTCGGCCGAAATCCAAGATCGGCTCCCAGACCAACCCGACCAGCTCATGAGACCTCATGCCGAGCTCCTCTACGCCGCCCTCTACCATCATTGTTGACGAGTTGTTTAGTATTTTTAAATATTTATTAAATATTTTATATTTGATAAATAAAATATTTAATCATATTTAAAAATAAAAAGCGGACAAAACGGGTCCGTATGTTTGTAAAACATACGGAATTTGAACAAAAAAAAAAATTGCCGTTTCAAAAACGGGACCGGTCCGCACAAATTTAATAATTTTAGAAATGGGTGTCGGTCCGTTTATGTCCGTTCCGGATTTTTGCCGCCCTAAATCCCAAGTACTAGATTCACTCGCCATACTGCTCTACACTACCATTCCAACTGATGACACAAGAGCCCTAAAATCTGCGCCCAAAAATCCGCATAGCTCACTTGCACACCACTTGCTCACAGCTCAGATCTGAGCGAGCAAATATTGTTTGCAATGGTCGTCGGAGTTTCATTGGTGAGTCGTGGAACTAGGGTTTGCACAAGCCAGTTTCAATCAAGAAAATAGAAGAACAATATTATTGCTAAAATGGGATGCATATTTAATTAAGTAAACTATAGCTAATTAGATACTATTCATTTTTTATTTTTTTTGACTAATACTACTCATGTTTATATGTACGAAAGAAATGTCGTTTCAGCGTTTACACGAAGAAATTAAATTAAAGTATCAATTAGCATATATCGGCGTGTTTGGTGTCATAACAACTTATATTTTTTGTATTTTTCGTACTCATATAGTAGGTCATGTTTTAGTTGAAGCGTACAATCATGTTCCTCCACTTTTTATCTCTAATTAATTAATCACTTTAGAGTGTCTTAATTAGTTCAATGAATTTTCGAAGCTGGATCTTATTTGTCACGTGGATTGGTGTTTCAACATCTATCTTTGGATTGTGGGGGAGACAAAAATATATAGAGTGACATAACATTGATACACGCATCAACAATTGTTAATTTGTTAGATCATGTTTAATTATGTCTAGCTTGAGCTGCATAAATGGTACACATCTCGATGTATATCTAATGGTACACAATTGTGTAATTGATGAAAATATATGTATGAATGTACACTATAACATTTTTGGTCTTTAATAAATGTTTTAAAACTCATAATTGAGGAGAGTGTTATTAAATGTCGTGTGAAAACGTGTTATGTTTTAATTTTTAATACATGTATTACATAGAGGTTCTTTAAAACCCATATCATATTAGGTGTTACTGTATTTAATAACACTTATCTTTAATAGGGGTTTCAAAATCTCTATTAAAGATCAAAATTGTTCTAGTGGTAATGTGTATAAAGGTATCATCAATTAAAATTATTCGGGTCAATATTGTTCTCCAAATCCTATAAAAAAATATTTTTCCTTCAAAAACCTGTGCCTCAATTTGTTTATTCGATCAATCAATTAAAATTATTTGGCACAATTATTAATGATCAGATGACCACTTTTTGCTGTTGTTAAGGGTCGTTTCTCAAGAAAAATAAAATAAAATTATGCATTAGTTAATTAAGATGTGAAAGTTAGAGCATATTTTAATGTGTGTCTATGGGACTCAGTTAGAAAATGCAGGAATGAAAGATAATATATAGTGCAAAAATCTCTCTGAAGATAACCCATGACTAGTATATATGCCATAAAAAATGTATGAAACTATGTTGGAGAAGTTTGGGAATAATCCCAAATGTAAAGTACCAACTAAGTGATATTGTTGAAACTGGAAGAGGGTGGGAGTTCGACTATTAGAGTCCTAGTATCCTATAGGGCGTGAAAATTAGGTTTATTTCTTATAAGAAAAAGTATACGTGGAAAATGATTTATGTACATGGGTATTTGAATATGGACTCTCGAGATAACTCGTGATTAATTATCTCATAAAAAATGTATGTAGAATTAGCTTAATTATATCACTTTGGCCCGCTAATTTAGTTGCCTCATTATAATTAACAAATTTTATTAATTATTTACTCGGGCAAGGACAGAGCCAAAAAAAAAAAAAAAATCAATATTTGACCATAGGGAAGATGTGTGGACAATCAAAATAGGGAAGCCATAGAATTGTCCAAGTGTATTTGAGTATGGAAAATGATTTTTTGTATAAGGATATATTTGTGTGTGGAAAATGCTTTTGTAACTCGGCAAGAACACATAGCAGACACACACCCTCGATGCACACGCACACATCTTAAAGTGTCTTGTGGGATGAGGAGAAATACGTGTCACTCGCGAGTGTTCGTGTCGCCCCTTGAGCATAATTCGAGGCCTCGACCACTACCCTATCTCTTTTTGGCGGAATTGTACTTATTATTTGGGTAGTCTTATTTAGAGTATTTATGAGTTCGAACTCAAAAATTTTTTTATTTAAAATCATCATCGAGCAATAAATATCACAAACACAACCGCTTGTAAAAATTTTTTCATACCCTTTAAAAATTATAAACATTTTAAAAACTTTCGGACTCATAATATAAACAAATTTATTGCTATTTATTTTAGAAGCAAAATTAATTTTGCATATATGGTCCACATTTTGATCGATGCATATGCATGATGAGTTAAGGGCACTGGCCATTTGGGGCCCTGATGATCCATACAACATGCATTGTAATTAGGATCACTTTCTGGAAGTCCAATCAGTACCACATATAAACCCTGACAGGCTGATATGATAGAAATGACATCAACCACGAAGTATGTCCACTTGAAAAGTACAAAATATATGTGATCGATCGATCGGTCGATGTTCATGCCATGATGCCGTGCATGTGAAACATAAGGATATGATGAGAGCGGTAGTTGTATGGTCACGTAGAGGGGACATGCATATACAGGACAATTGGTCTGTAGAAAGAACGGCCTTCGCCCCAATATATTGTAGCTTAATTTAGGCTCATTTAATGCCAATGCTGTCATATTCAAGTACTTCTTATCTTATAGCAGTATGTGTTCTTGGAGGAGCTGGGATATCAAAGTGGGAACTACTACTTGTCGTTCCCAGTGTCCGAAATAACAACATTTTCGTGGGGTACTACCTCAATGTGGATGCTCTAAAAGTGTAAATACGTTTGATCATGCACTTGAAATGATTTGACGGCCCTCGCGGTTCTTCCCCTAAGGTGCAATATTAATCCGAGCAAAATTTCGGATACTCTACAATAATTTATAATTAAAAAAAAAATCACAATTACGTTTTTCCTTTTTTTTTTAGTTTTCCATGTGGTGTATGACATTGGCACCTCAACGGTATGACTAATCCACGCTCGGGCAATAACGGGCTTATGCCGGGGCGGCCTTTGCTGGTTAGTCATAGTAGTTTAGTGATAAATGGGCCGGCCTTCTTCAACCCAACGAAAAAAAATGGGCCTTGTCGTTCATTGTTCTGTTTCAATAGTGCTTTTTAAAATAGGCCTAGCTAGCCTCGTTCGTACCATTGAATGAATATGAAGTACTGGCCTGGGCTTTCAATATACTGGTTCAGTTCCTTGTAACTTATTGCTCATTTTGTCACAAAGAGACATCGGTGTGCATGGTTACCTAATGAAGCAACCAAAAGAAGAAGATAAAAAAAAAGGGCTAACTATTGAAACCCAATGAAGCTTTCTGTAATGGCCAAAAATCGCTAATCATGTTTATGTCTTTAAATAGGCTCAACGACCCGTACTGTAGGACCCACACCGTGATATGTCCGTTTACCGAGGCAAATGCCGATGTACGTTTTATATTTGTTGTGATGTTTGTCTAGTGTATTGTATATATGTAGACTATTAAGTTAATTTTCTACGGGTGTGTAGGTATCGAGACGAGCGGGGACGTACCTCGAGTCGCGTGTCGACGTGGGACCGAGGTAGCGGCATATTGGGGTAAGTTTAATTTATTTGAATAAAATGTGAATTTATTGGGTAATGTGTGGTTTTAATAGGGCCACATGGAAACTAAATGAGTAAATTGCTTATAGTTAGGAAAATAAATCATGAGGCATAAGATGTGCATCGAGACACGCGTTAACACATGATGAAGCAAGGTGTCACATTGTTGAGTCACTCACAAGTGACTTGGGGAACAAGTGGGACAATGTGCTCCATGCGATGAGCCTCGGGATACGTGTACACACCAAGATCTAAGGCTAAAGTTTAAATTCACATTATATAAATACTTAAGTCAAGATGATATCTTCTTATCCTCACCACTTCACCAAAACAACAAAGCGAAATCGGGAGAGAAGAGAGGAAGAAGAAGAATCGGCTGGAGGAGGAGAAGGAGAATGAGAGAACTCGAGACGAATCAATGTGAGTTTGTTGTTCCATTGATGGGAGTGCGGAGTGGTGTCGGTGGGGTGTTTAGAGGGGAGCTCGGGAGCTTGGGAGCTCCGTGCTCCCGAGGAAGGAAGACGACTCGGGAGAGTCGTCTCCCTCCTACATGGTGGGGTGGATTTCCAACCCCGGCTCATGACCAAAAAAAAAAAGAAAACACAAAAAAAAGAGAAGAGAGAAGAAGAGAGAAAAAAAATTGGAAAAAAATTCCAGAAAATAGGGAAAAATTTCAAAAAAAATTATATTGCGACAACATAAATAGAAAATAATGAATTTCTATGAAAAATAAATATTTGGAATTTCGGACGAACATTTTATGGGGGTTTTATCTCGAAAAGCGCTAAATGGGCCGATTTGGCCGAAAATAAATAAACAATTTTAGAAATTTGTCTCGACTTAGATTTAGCCTAATGTGCTACATTATTAAATATTAGGGAACTAAGGGGAGAACTCAGGCGTTTGGGCACGCATTTCGAATTGTCGAGAGATCGAATAAACTAAGACACACGTGTGAATTGTAAGTACAACTGTGAGAATTTTATATTTCATTTCATTCACTTTTATTGATTTATTGGTCTATTGGTAGACATTACTACTTGAACTCGCACATCATGTTGTTCTTGTATCTATTCATGGGTGAATATTGTAACATGATGCCTTGTGAATTGTTTCATTGAGTCTGATTCCTACACTTGATGTCCTTCTTGAAAAGACTTATGAAAAGCATGCTAATGAAATAATTTGGATTTAATTGGACTTGTATTCGATTTTCTTTGGGCTTTGTAGCCTAACTTGTTTTGAAATCCTAGAATTTTGGAATTATTTGTCTTTGAAAGTAAAGTAGGGATTATCTAGTGTCCATTGCACGAGAGATGCGCGGTTCACGGGGACATGAGTCTACCAGGGTTCGGCACTTACCACTTACACTTGCGCGCACACGAGTTATGGGACTCGGGGTGGTCGGCAAACATGAGATTAATGTTGTGTAAGCGTAGAGCGTAGCTCCGCTAATTGTGAGAAATATGTTGAGCGTAGCTCCATATAGTAGTGGGAAAGGGTAGGTGATAAGTCTCACCGCCGAAATGGACGTAGATCATCTCGACTTAGCTTTGTATATGTCTCTACATCTTTAAGCTGTGGTATTTACTTGCATTTCTTGTTTCAACAATTTATTTCACTACGTTATGCTTTTAAATACCATTCATTTATTTTGGAAATGTGGCATAGAATTCTCCGTTAGTACTTAAATATCACTATACTCGCCGTCTAGTTTGTGATTGTGGGTGTAGGTCCGTCGAGCAATGACAAACCTTAGGAGAATGAGAAGATCGCGACTTCCTACGAAGCGATTCGACGACTCTCCTCACTCATTTTGTATGTCTCGACTTTTGTTGTATTATTATTGTTATGTCATTTTGGGTTGTACATTGGGTTGAGTGAATAGTTTCATATATATATATACATGCATGTGATGTTGTATTTTCTTGGTTTTCCACCCTTAGGAATTTTGAATCATAATAGCTGCCGCATGATCTTTAACTACATGAAAATGATAATATAGATCAATACATGGATTCAGAGTAATATAGGGACGAAAGGCTGACTAATACGTAATTAAGTCTTATGTGATGTAGATTAAGGCTTGATTACGGGATTAGGCCGGGCGGTGCCCTGTTTAGTAGTTGGGGTCGTCACACTTTCAAAGCTATGTTTTAGTTTAACAATGTCAATAACGTAGGAATATCCTAACTACATTTCAAATTAACTATTTATACTCCCATATAAGTTCAAACTCAACTAGGACACTAATAAGAAACGTAAACATAAAGACTTCTAGGAAACATGTATTGACTTATGTATATCCTATATAACTACTAATATTTATCCTAATAGTTATCCTCTGCATCAACTCCCCCCAACTTTTAAAAATGAACTCGTCCTCGAGTTAACTAGCATGAAGTATCTGAAATAGCAACACGAACTTCAGAATCATTAGGTGGAAAATATTCATAAATGTCGGCAACATTGAAAGTAGAAGAGATTTTCGGACTAGGCGGAGATCAATGATGTAAGCATTATCACTAATCTTGCTCTTTACTCGGAAAGGACCAAATTTCTTTAGCTGCGACTTATTATAAGTGTCGAATTTGGAAAAAATTTTTACGCAAATGAATCATCACCAAATCACCCTCTCGGAAGACTTTGCGTCTGCGGTGTTGGTCAACATCAATTTTGTACTTGGTGTTAGCATCGAGAAGCTTTTGACGGACTTCTTGATGGAGTTGTTGCACTGTTCACAAAATTTTCAGCGAGTGACTCTTTGCGTTCGGACACAAGCAAATAAAAAATGTGGTTGGGCAACTTAGTATAAACAATAGCAAAAGGAGATTTCCCGAGTCGAACGATTAGACATGCTATAAAAAACAAATTCAGCTTGAGGCAGACATAGATCCCACTGTTTCGGTTTGTCACTTGCAAGACTTTGAATCATATTCCCTAATGTGCGATTAGTTGCTTCAGTTTGACCATCAGTTTCTGGATGGTATGCGCTACTGAATTGCAATGAAGTATCAAACTTTTTCCACAAAACCCGCCAAAAATGACTAACAAACTTGACGTCACGATCAGAAGTGATGGACTAAGGAACTCCATGAAGGCGAACTACTTCTTTAAAGAAGAGATTGGCTATGTAGCTTGCATCCGCAATTTTGCGACAAGGAATAAAATGAGACATTTTTGAAAATCATCTACTACGACAAACAGAATCAACATGTCTTTGTGTCTTTGGTAACCCAAGAATAAAATCCATACTCAAGTCTTCCCAAATAGTCTTAGGCACTGGCAAAGGAGAATTTAAACTCGTATTTTGAGATTGTCCTTTAGCACTTTGACATATGGCACAACGTTGAACAAACTTCGAGATGTCTGTCTTTATGTGTGGCCAGTAAAAGCGATCTGTAATGAGAGTAATTGTCTCATCAAGACTAGTGTGAGCGACAAGACCCCCAACATGTATATCTCGTTTAATCCGTTCTCATAGAGAAATCCTAGGAATGCAAATTTGATTACCCTTGAATAGAAAACTTTGATGCAAATAATAGTCATCAATGCGCTCCTTTTGAATACATTTTGCCCAAATTTCGCTGAAATCTTCATCAAACTCATATAACTCATGTAAATAGTCAAACCCAATCACATGAGTTTGCATAACTGTCAATAAACGAGTACGCCTATTCAAAACATCAGCAACTTTATTCAATTGACCTGAACGATGCTTGAAAACAAATGTAAACCGTTGTAAAAAGAGTACCCATCTCACATGCATTCTGTTCAAATTCTTACGAGAGTTCACAAATTTAAGTGCTTGATGATCACTATGAAGAACAAACTCTTTTGAATCGAGATAATGTTCCCAATGCTTTAATGCTCGTATAATGGCATAGAGTTCTGTTCATATGTAGTCCATCGTTGTCTAGCTAAACTTAATTTCTCGCTAAAAATTCAACTTGGATGACCATCTTGGAGAAGAAGCGCACCAATTCCCGTAGCGAGAGGCATCGATCTCAACTTCAAAAACTTTCTCAAAATTAGGAAGTGCCAACGTAGGAGCGAGAACTAAGTTTTTCTTTGATAAGAGCAAAACTAATGTCTTGTGGGTCACCCTATTGAAACTTTCCAAGCTTTAAGCAATCGGTGAGCGAGGCGACAATAGTCTTGAATCCTTTGACAAAGCTCTGTAAAATGTAGCCAAACAGTGAAAACTTCGAAGTTCATGGACGAGTGGATTGTGTAACATCTCTCGATTTCTAACACGACTTATGTGACACGTGTCGGGATCGTGACCGACCACGCGATCTTTGGACGGTATTTCGAACCTTGGGAGTCGACAGAGGTAATTTTACGATTTTTTATATGTGTAATAGCATTATGGATTAAATGCGTGTCACGAGCCACTCGAGCGATTTCCTTTTTGTTTATGCGTGAGTTCTCGCCTAGGTAACCGGGGAGGAAATACGGTAAAAGTGTGCACGTGACGGAGAAAAATACGGGTCGATGAGGTAAGGTGAGTCAGGGAACCCGGGGGTTAAGGTTGGGGACTTGTGGGTGGGTAAGGCACACCTAGGACACACCTCACCATATTGGTTTGAATTTCAAACAAAAAACCAACCACCCCACCCACTCCCATCACTCACACCTCACACTCCCACTCATTCACGTCCTGCTCTCATCGCTCTCTCTCTCCTCCCGATCTTTCTTCTCACTCACTCACGGTTTCAATCACTCTCACACATCCCTCTCGGTCGACTCTCTCCCACTCATCTCGGTCTTCAAACCACACTCCCACCTCCTCTCGGCTTCAAACCTCTCTCACTCACGGCCTCTCTCTCCTCGGGCTCACCGCCGCCTCTGCTCTCGCCGGTGGCCGGACCCGAGAGGACGCCGGAGGAGGCCGCCAACCGGAGGTAACACTCTCACCTCGGTTTCTCTCTCTCTCTCGCGTTTCACTTCTCTCGCGGGCTCTCTCTCTCTAGGTTCGCTCACCATTCGGTTGGCGAGACCAAGCCGTCGTCGGAGGTCCGTGGTGGCGAGGAAGATCGCCGGAGGTCTCACACACTCTCTCTCTCCCGTGAGCACTCGACCACTCTCCCTCTCCTCACGGTTTGCTCTCCCTCTCGGCTCACGTTTCTCTTCATTTCTCTTTGTTTTTGTTGTTGTTCGTCACACTTGTTACGTGTGCATGTGGTTGCCGTGACGAGGACCGGCCGTGGGCGACCTCCGGAGACCCACCGGAGTCAAGACGTCCGGAACCACCCCCGCATGGCCCATGCAAAGTACTTGTTGTATACATACAACAAACTCGGTTTGCTAGGTGTTGACCCTCTCGCCGGAAAAGGCCCTCACTTGGCGGCGCCACCGCCGGACCACCGGGCCGGAACGTGTCGGGGACCCCACAAAACTCGTATGTGGGTCCCACAACCCTAAAAGTGGCCAAAAACAGTTTTATAGGTGCAAAGGAATCGATATTTCATGTGATGTGTACGTTGGAGGCTCGCCGGAAACCACCCTCGCCGGCGGTCCTACCGGTCGAACCACGATTATTAAAGGTTGTCGAGGTCTCACTTAATATTAGTTGACGTCTAGAAATCCTCGGCTAAGTCCGAAACAAACGTACGTAAGGCTTTTGGAATTAGTTCGTGTGATGCCATCGTCGAGTCGAAAAAAATATACGGTTGCTATTCAAACGTCGCGTGGCGATGAATGGCTATGACGTCGTGATCATGTTGCTTGGTCCGCGAGACCATGACGTGACCCGCATACGACGGCCGAGCCTATGACTCGCGATGAAACGAATACGTAGTTTGTCTTCAAAACCCGAGAGAGAGTGTCTTCTTTTATTTATTAAAATGTATGACCGTCAGAGCCATTCAAAACATTGGAAATAATGATAAGTTTAAACCTAAGTGTTAGTGAATGACTCGACCTAATAACACGAGTTTCCCGACCTTGTCGGGTAACGGGAAACTTGAGGATACGCGTTAGGAGTCGCGGGAGTTTTACGTGGATTACGATAATCTCGAGGTAAGTACACTTGCCTTAAAAAGCATTTGTACGTTAGTAAGCCGGTAAGAAGATATCATGAGATTCATTTTCACTTTTCTTGTGTTCGTTATTATCCCATCATTGGCATTCCATTCTATGTTCTTGTATGTGTGTTCTTGGCATAAGTACGTCTCGAAGGTACATGCGGCTGCACTAGAAGGGATAAAACGCGGCACTCGAGCGCACGAGTGTTTGACCACCCCTAGTGATTGTGTGATACCATGTCTTGGATTGTTGTGGATGGTTGTGGATTGTTGTGGTATTGTTGTGGAATAGGGACTACTTATTGCCTCTCTTGACTCGTAGAACACGCATGTTTCGATTGCTATCATTTCCGAGTCTGTCTATCATGCATTCTTGCTTATTTATATTCTGCATTTCGGTACCGCATGATATTTAGGCTTGTCTTGTTTGTCGTTTCATGAATTACTGTTATATTCTTACGGCTTTACTTTCAATTTCTCTCGATTGCTCACCGTCTAGTTTGTGACGGTGGGTGCGAATAAGACGGAGAAGCGATAGGGGCAAGGGACCGTGTCTAGGAGATTTTTGTGAGCGGTTGGACGTGAGGTGCCGAGATGTAGGCTCGTACCTATCCTTTTTGTATGACGTTTATGTATATACGTATATGGTTGTTTTGGAGCAGGAACTAAGTTTGAGGTGATTTCCATAATTTCATTTTGTTGACTTGGATATGGTTGTCTTGGGGTTTCCACATTTATATAGATTCTAATTTCCACTTGATTGAGTTATTTCCCATTATTTGATTAGAATATGATTTTTGCTTCCTTTGTATTATAACCGTAATAACTCTTTCATAAACCTTAAAAACCTTAAAATTTTGATAAGTTGAGGTGACTAGGCTCGTCCGTTCATTGAGAAAACCGACTCGGGACTGCAGGGTCTAGGCAGGGCGTACCCAAATGCATTGGGAATTTGGGGCCGTCACGGTTGGTATCGAGCCTACGAGGTTTGGTTATATAGACGACTCATGTTGAAAATTCATAAAACACAAGCCATTGAAACCGGCGGAAGTTAGGAACGGTCAAACCGAAAGTGGAAACCACTAGGATCCGTAGAAACTTAGTCGGGGAAGTAATTGGGCGAGTCAAATTATTTTAATACATATTATGATTGCTATGTATATTATTGTAGTATACGGTAGCTATAGGCGATTCGAGAAGTTCGTTTTCTTGATTCGACGACGATGACGGATCGAGCCGGTCGAAGGCGACGATAGCGACACATCGGCACACGATATGCCGGTGCGGACGATGTGCATGCCTTGACTCGAGAGAGTTGCGACGCGGGATTCGCAGGCTACGAGAAACGTTACGACTGTTGAGGACACTCGTACCGAGCTACCGCTACACCATCGACTCCGACTACACCATTGCCACATACTACTACTCGAGGCGAGAGACCCCGATTCTTTGCGGCATCCACGGCTCAGGCTCAGTTAGAGCGATTACACTGAGGAGGCTGTTGTTGCGCCAGCACGCGTAACGAAACGAGGCGAGAGGCACATCCTTTAGTGACGGTGATAGCTCGGCGACAGAGAGCACCAGTTGCGCCGAAGAACTAATGCGAGAGGTCACTCCGATTACGACTCCATCGAAGAGTCAGGAGCCAACTTAGAAGCGAAGCGATGGAGGGAATTTAAGAGACATGATCCCATGAAGTTTTATGGCACCCCGAGAGCTTGAAGAGTTGAGGAGTCGGTTAGATGACTTGTTAGAGTGGGCTTCATCGGTCAAGTATGTCGCCTTAGGGAGCACCGAGTTCTATTTGTGAAGAAGAAGGATGGAAGTTTGAGGCTATGCATAGATTATCGTCAGTGAACAGAAGTCGATGAAGAACAAATATCCGTTGCCGCGCATTGATGATTTGTTTGATCGGTTGACAGGCGCGATGGTTCTCGAAAATAGATCTGCGATCGGGCTATCACCAACTCGGGATTAGGGATGAAGATCGAGAAAAGACGGCGTTCGGCACGAGATACGGTCATTTTCGGTTTACTGATCATGCGTTCGGTTTGACTAATGCACCGAAACAATGTTCATGGATCTCATGCATCGTGTGATGAGGGAATACCTTGATCGGTTCGTGATTGTGTTCATAGACGACATCCTCATCTATTCCGGGACTCGTGAGGAGCACGAGGGGCATCTACGAACAGTGTTGCGAGACTTTAAGAGATCATCATTGTTTGCCAAGTTCGACAAGTGCGAGTTTTGGTTGTCGGAAGTCCGATTTCTTGGGCATGTTGTTGGAGCTACAGGTGTTCTTGTTGACCCGAGAGAAGGTTAGAGCGGTGATTGAGTGGCCTACGCAGGCTACCGTTACGCAAATTCGCGATTTTACGGGATTGGCGGGATACTATCGCCGATTTGTGCAAGACTTCTCCAAGATTCTTTGCTCAGATGACAAAATTGACTAAGAAGAATGCAAAGTTTGATTGGGATGAGGAGTGTGAACATGTATTCAACACTTTGAAGCGAAAATTGACTACCGCGCTGTGTTAGCGTTGCCGAGGAAGCGGGAAAGACTTAGTGGTGTACACCGACGCGTCGAAGGTTGGCTTGGGTTGTGTATTGATGCAAGAGGGCAAAGTTATCGCCTATGCATCTCGGCAGTGAAAGTGCACGAGAGGAACTACCCGACACACGACTTAGAGTTGGGCACACATAGTGTTCGCATTAAAAATATGGAGGCACCACTTGTATGGCGTACGTTTCGAGTTATTCACAGAGACCACAAGAGCTTGAAGTACTTATTCACTCGGAGAGAGGCGAACACAGAGACGAGAGACGTTGGCTAGAGTTCTTGAAGGACTATGATTTCTCGTTAGAGTATCATCGGGGAAAGCTAACGTGGTTCTTGATGCTTTGAGCCGTAGGGGATCGATCTTTGAGGTGGTCGTATGTCGGATGACTCACGAGTATGGTCTTCTTGAGGCGGCCGGAGTTGAGGAGTTCGGCGGACGTCGGGGACTACCAGGATACGATTTGTGGTCGGATGAGGTTGCGGACCGTTTCACTTCTTGGCCCATTCTCGAGGGACAGACAAGGCGATGAGTCGTACCAACAATTCGACAAGATGGTGACGATTCGAACATCCAGTTGGAGTCGGTCGACGGACTCTTGTTTGAGGTATCGTGGGCGTGTGGATTCCATTGGCGGGCGACTTACGCACCGAGATACTCCGGGAGGCTCACCGTTCTCGATTTTACGTGCATCGGGTCGAACCAAGATGTATGCTTGACATGCGACGTCTCTTTTGGTGGCGGGGATGAAATCGATGTGTCGAATTCATTAGAGCGTGCGAGATATGCCGGCGTGTGAAAGCGAGCATCGACGGCTGGAGGATTGCTGCGGCCCCTACCTGTTCCTCGATGGAAGTGGGAGCACATTCTTATGGATTTTGTCGGTGGCTTGCCCCGATCTCCTCGTGGCCATGATAGCATCTCGGGTAATTGTGGATCGATTGACGAAATCTGCTCATTTCATACCGTATCCACTACACACCGAGTTGACATGATGAGCATTCTTTACGAGCGTGAGATTGTCGGACTACACGGAGTCCGTTGTCAATCGTGTCGGATCGAGGAGCGCGAGTTTACTTCGTTATTGTGGCGAGCATGCGAGCTCGATTCGGCACCGTAGAGTTGAGTACGGCGTTCCATCCACGAACGAGACGGACGATCAGAGAGGTTGATACGGGTGTTGGAAGACATGCTCGGGATGTGTGTTTTGGAATACGGCGGGTCGTGGGAAGAGTATCTTCATTTGTGCGAGTTTGCTTACAACAACGGTTATCGAGGCAAGTATCGGTATGGCACCGTTTGAGGCGCTCATGGCGAGCCTTGTAGATCACCTTCTTCTTGGGGAACGAGAGGATGTTGTGACCGTTGGTCTGAGGCTGTTGTTGATCACACGAAAGGTACGGCGAGATCCGTCGAGGCTTAAGAGTGCTCGAAGCGGCAAAAGAAATACTATGATCGATATCACGATGAGCTTCAATACGACGTGGGGGACTATGTATACACGAAAGTCTCGCCTACGAAGGGTCACAAACGATTCGGAATCAAAGGGAAGCTTGCTCCTAGATTTATCGGTCCACTTGAAAGTTGTGAAGAGGGTCGGTAAGCTTGCTTACAGGTTAGAGTCTACCGCTTGCGCTCGTCGGTGTTCACCCGATATTTCACATTTCCATGCTTCGACTAGATAAGTCGGGCGGAGGGCGACGACCTACCGTGGACTGAGTCGGATCGAATTGCAAGACGATGCCACGTACGAGAGACACCGAATTCAAATTGTCGGCCGTAAAGTCAAGATATTGAGGAACAAGGAAATCTCTTCCGTTCTCGTGAAATGGCAATTCCACGGGGACGAGGAGTTAACAGGAACTAGAGTCATACATGCGAGAGCACTTCCCTATCTATTTGATTCGGTGAATCGAAGTTTAGTTTACTTATTAGTAAATTTCGGGGTCGAAATTCTAATAAGTGGGGAAACTGTAACATCTCTCGATTTCTAACACGACTTATGTGACACGTGTCGGGATCGTGACCGACCACGCGATCTTTGGACGGTATTTCGAACCTTGGGAGTCGACAGAGGTAATTTTACGATTTTTTTTATATGTGTAATAGCATTATGGATTAAATGCGTGTCACGAGCCACTCGAGCGATTTCCTTTTTGTTTATGCGTGAGTTCTCGCCTAGGTAACCGGGAGGAAATACGGTAAAAGTGTGCACGTGACGGAGAAAAATACGGGTCGATGAGGTAAGGTGAGTCCGGAACCCGGGGTTAAGGTTGGGGACTTGTGGGTGGGTAAGGCACACCAGGACACACCTCACCATATTGGTTTGAATTTCAAACAAAAAACCAACCACCCCACCCACTCCCATCACTCACACCTCACACTCCCACTCATTCACGTCACACTCTCATCGCTCTCTCTCTCCTCCCGATCTTTCTTCTCACTCACTCACGGTTTCAATCACTCTCGCATCCTCTCGGTCGACTCTCTCCCACTCATCTCGGTCTTCAAACCACACTCCCACCTCCTCTCGGCTTCAAACCTCTCTCACTCACGGCCTCTCTCTCCCTCGGCTCACCGCCGCCTCTGCTCTCGCCGGTGGCCGGACCCCGAGGGACGCCGGAGGAGGCCGCCAACCGGAGGTAACACTCTCACCTCGGTTTTCTCTCTCTCTCTCGCGTTTCACTTCTCTCGCACGGGCTCTCTCTCTCTAGGTTCGCTCACCATTCGGTTGGCGAGACCAAGCCGTCGTCGGAGGTCCGTGGTGGCGAGGAAGATCGCGGAGGTCTCACACACTCTCTCTCTCCCGTGAGCACTCGACCACTCTCCCTCTCCTCGCGGTTTGCTCTCCCTCTCGGCTCACGTTTCTCTTCATTTCTCTTTGTTTTTGTTGTTGTTCGTCACACTTGTTACGTGTGCATGTGGTTGCCGTGACGAGGGGCCGGCGTGGGCGACCTCCGGAGACCCACCGGAGTCCAAGACGTCCGGAACCACCCCCGCATGGCCCATGCAAAGTACTTGTTGTATACATACAACAAACTCGGTTTTGCTAGGTGTTGACCCTCTCGCCGGAAAAGGCCCTCATTGCGGCGCCACCGCCGGACCACCGGGGCCGGAACGTGTCGGGGACCCCACAAAACTCGTATGTGGGTCCCACACCCTAAAAGTGGCCAAAAACAGTTTTATAGGTGCAAAGGAATCGATATTTCATGTGATGTGTACGTTGGAGGCTCGCCGGAAACCACCCTCGCCGGCGGTCCTACCAGTCGAACCACGATTATTAAAGGTTGTCGAGGTCTCACTTAATATTAGTTGACGTCTAGAAATCCTCGCTAAGTCCGAAACAAACGTACGTAAGGCTTTTGGAATTAGTTCGTGTGATGCCATCGTCGAGTCGAAAAAATATACGATTGCTATTCAAACGTCGCGTGGCGATGAATGGCTATGACGTCGTGATCATGTTGCCGGTCATGAGACCATGACGTGACCCGCATACGACTGAGCCGAGCCTATGACTCGCGATGAAACGCAATACGTAGTTTGTCTTCAAAACCCGAGAGAGAGTGTCTTCTTTTATTTATTAAAATGTATGACCGTCAGAGCCATTCAAAACATTGGAAATAATGATAAGTTTAAACCTAAGTGTTAGTGAATGACTCGACCTAATAACACGAGTTTCCGACCTTGTCGAGTAACGGAAACTTGAGGATACGCGTTAGGAGTCGCGGGAGTTTTACGTGGATTACGATAATCTCGGTAAGTACACTTGCCTTAAAAAGCATTTGTACGTTAGTAAGCCAGACTAAGAAGATATCATGAGATTCATTTTCACTTTTCTTGTGTTCGTTATTATCCCATCATTGGCATTCCATTCTATGTTCTTGTATGTGTGTTCTTGGCATAAGTACGTCTCGAAGGTACATGCGGCACACTGTAGAAGGGATAAAACGCGGCACTCGAGCGCACGAGTGTTTGACCACCCCTAGTGATTGTGTGATACCATGTCTTGGATTGTTGTGGATGGTTGTGGATTGTTGTGGTATTGTTGTGGAATAGGGACTACTTATTGCCTCTCTTGACTCGTAGAACACGCATGTTTCGATTGCTATCATTTCCGTCTGTCTATCATGCATTCTTGCTTATTTATATTCCTGCATTTCGGTACCGCATGATATTTAGGCTGTCTTGTTTGTCGTTTCATGAATTACTTGTTATATTCTTACGCTTTACTTTCAATTTCTCTCGATTGCTCACCGTCTAGTTTGTGACGGTGGGTGCGAATAAGACGGAGAGCGATAGGGGCAAGGGACCGTGTCTAGGAGATTTTTGTGAGCGGTGGACGTGAGGTACTGAGATGTAGGCTCGTACCTATCCTTTTTGTATGACGTTTATGTATATACGTATATGGTTGTTTTGGAACAGGAACTAAGTTTGAGGTGATTTCCATAATTTCATTTTGTTGACTTGGATATGATTTGTCTTGGGGTTTCCACATTTATATAGATTCCTAATTTCCCTTGATTGAGTTATTTCCCATTATTTGATTAGAATATGATTTTTTGCTTCCATTGTATTATAAGCGTAATAACTCTTTCATAAACCTTAAAAACCTTAAAATTTTGATAAGTTGAGGTGACTAGGCTCGTCCCGTTCATTGAGAAACGACTCGGGACTCTGCACGGGTCTAGGCGGCGTACCCAAATGCATTGGGAATTTGGGGCCGTCATGAGATTGGGTAGGCCAATCTCTAATAGCTTGAACTTTTCTTTCATCAACTTGAATTCCATGCTCACCCACAATGAATCCTAAGAACAACAACTTAGTAACAAGGAACTCACATTTCTTTAGATTCAAATAAAGCTTGTTGGCACGAAGAGCATTGAGTACTTCCTTCAAGTGTAAAAGATGACTATCAACATCCTTGCTATACACCAAAATATCATCAAAGTAAACCACCACTGAGTGCCCAATGAAAGGTTTTAAGACTTGATTCATGAGTCGCATGAATGTACTAGGCGCATTGCTCAACCCAAAAGGCATGACAAGCCATTCATACAACCCTTCTCTAGTTCTAAAGGCGGTCTTCCACTCATCACCTTCCCGGATGCGAATTTGGTGATATCCACTCCGAAGATCCATTATAGAGAACACCTTTGAACCTCCAATTTGTCAAGCATGTCTTCTAGGCGAGGTATATGAAACCGATATTTGATGGTGATATTGTTTATGGCCCTACTATCCACACACATACGCCACGTCCCATCTTTTTTGGTGTAAGTAAAGCAGGGACTGCACATGGACTCAAGCTCGGTCTTATCAACCCCTTTAGCAGCAGCTCATCAACTTGTTGTTGAAGTATAGAATGTTCATTAGGACTCATCCGATAGTGTGGAAGGTTAGGAAGGGTGGCCCCAGGTATGAGATCAACGTTGGTGTTGAATATTGCGTAACGGCGAGAGTTGAGAAAGTAAATCTTCTGGTGTAAGATCAACATACTCTAACAAAAGAGTCACTAATTCAGGAGGTACCACTATAGAAGTTGTAGCAACAACTTTAGGAATTAAAGCCAAAACAATACCACTTTCTTTCATCTGCTTAGTAAATTCAACACCAGTGATTGCAAGTAATACATCTTTATTCTTATTCTCCAGTGTTGTCCCAGTAAGATGAGAGGACAATGGGACCAACACAATCTTACGTTCGTGCCAATGGAAAACATAAGTATTATCTTTCCCTTTGTGAACAACATCAACGTCAAACTGCCATGGTCTTCCTAGAAGAAGATAACATGCATCCATATCAACAACATCACAACAAACTTCATCTTGATAGAACTTGCCAATAGAAAAGGGAACAATGCACATCTCGGTCACTTTGTTTCGGATCCTTTTTAATCCACCCAATCTTGTATGGTTTAGGATGTGGGATAGTCATTAAGCGTAATGCTTTGATAAGTGTCTTGGAGACTATGTTTTCACTTGCCCCCACTATCAATGATGACATCACAAACTTGCTTGTTGATGGTGCATCGAGTGCGAAAGATTGTGTTTCGCTGTGAATTAAAAGACTGCTTAGGTGCTAAAAGAAGTTGTGGCACAATGCAATTAATTGTAGGACCATCATCTCCTTCAACAAATTCAACCCTTGCATTATGATCTCCTTCATATTCTAGTGTTTCCTCTTCTCGTTCGCTAATATCTTCAACGATATTAGCTTGTTTACGTTGCGGGCATTCGTTTGATTTGTGACCCGGCTGATTGCATCTATAACATTTTGGTTCATTAGGACGATCATAAGGATTAGGCTTCGAAGTACTTAGTGCAGATGGAGTTCTCCCAAGTAACTTATTAATCCCTGTGTTACTCTTTCCTTCCTTAATTTGTTTGTTGTGCAATGGCTCAGAGGCACCTTGTTTGGAGTGTAAATATGGCTTCTCTTTATCAAACCCATGTTCTGCATATTGTTTCTTTGTAAAAGACCTTCTGCTGGAATTTCTATTGAGTTGAAACTCCACTTTATATGCAAGGTTAACAGCGTCAGATAATTTCCAAACTGATTTCAATGCTAATTGATCTTGAATGGATGTCTTCAACCCCCCAACATACCTACTTGTTGCCTCTCTGATTCATTAAGATTATTTCGAGCATTCAACCGATAAAATTCTTCAGTATAATCATTAACTGATTGTTGCCCTTGTCGACAATGTTAATACTCTTGGTACAAAATCTGATCATAATCAGTCGGAAGAAATCGAGTGCGTAACAATTGCCGCATACGTGGCCAATATCGAATTGAATGTTTCCCTTCTCTACGCCTATTGGTCTGAAATTGTTCCCACCAAGCTGAAGCTCCCCCTTTTAATTTATAGACTACCAACTTCACTTGCTTGTGTTCAGGGATACTCATGTACTCAAAAAAAAATTTAACGTTTCGGATCCAATCCAAAAAATCTTCAATATGAAGATGACCATCAAAACAAGGGATATCTACTTTGATTTTGTAATCTAGAAACTCATTGTGACGAAATCGATTGAAGCTGTAGGTACCTATTGTGGCGTTGATGATCATTGCCCAAGCTTCAATCTCTTCGTCAGATTCATATTCAACTTGAGGAATTCGATGTTGGATAGGCACATTATCTGAATTTGAAGAATGTCGGAGAGCCAAGAGTTGTCGAGGTCGCCGAATTTGTTGGTGGCGAGTTTCTCGAAGTGGTTGTCGAGGAATGTCTCGATCATTATCCATTCGAAAGTGCAGTCCATTAAGATTTTGATTCACCAATTGCGCTAGTGTTTGACGAATTTCAATTGCAAAATCATCAAAACACTTTGTCAAAGTGGTGAGATCCGCCCTTAGGGCTTGCACGTTACGAACGTCGCCGCCAACGCGGTGGGTATGCTCATCATCGCTGGCCATCTTGCGTGGTGATCTCCAAGCTCTGATACCAACTAATGAAGCAACCGAAAGAAGAAGATAGAAAAGGGCTAACTATTGAAACCCAAAGAAGCTATCAAAGATTTGTTTTAGTTTAACAATGTAACATACAAATATCCTAATTACATCTCAAATTAATTATTTATACTCCCATATAAGTTCAAATTCAACTAGGACTCTAATAAGAAACGTAAACATAAAGACTTCTAGGAAACATATATTGACTTATGTATATCCTATATAACTACTAATACTTATCCTAATAGTTATCCTCTCTCGTATCAAGTACCAATCAATTGACTTCCAATATATGGGGATAAAGGGATGAAAGTCTTACCAAACTATTTATTCCTGAAACAATTACAAATGTATTGTAAAAAATAATATAAATAAGTAAAATAAGTAAAAGTATTGTAAAAAATAATATAACTACTAATACAATTACAAATGTATTTTTGTATTATACACGAATGAAATGCGCCATTCGTGTATTGTGGAAGACTCCACGTGGCGTCCACGTGGATCGGTTCCTAACACGATTGACGCATTCGAAGAATGCGCCATTTGTATATTGCGGAACAATCCACGTGGTGTCCACGTGAATTGGTCCCTAACATGAATGGCGCATTCTCCGAATGCGCCATTCATGTTTTCTGAACACTCCGCGTAGGCGCCACGTGGAGTGTTCCACAATACACGAATGGCGCATTCGGAGAATGCGCCATTCGTGTATTTTGGGCCCGTGACCGTCTTCTTCCTCGAGAACGCGGGAATATATTCCCTGCATTTTCGAGGTTTGCAGGCTACGTTTGAGGGTCTAGGTAGGGGGAAGTAGATGAATTGGGCTTATTTATGGTGGTTGTTAATGGGGTGTTGTTGGTGGGTGCGGGAGAGAGAAACATAGATAGCGATCGAGAGAGAGTTGGGTGCGGGAGAGACCAGCAGAGGGAGAGAGGAGATAGCGAGCGAGAGAGGAGAGGAGAGAGCGAGCGCCGAACCGAGAGGAAGGAGGAGCAAGCGGCCAGAGACCGAGAGGAAGGAGGAGCGATCGAGATCGAGAGGAAGGAGGAGCAAGAGCGAGAGAGAGAGAGAGAGAGAGGAGCCGCGCGAGAGAGAGAGAGAGAGAGAGAGAGAGAGAGAGTAGGGTGACCGAGAGAGAGAGAGAGAGTTGAGGGACCGAGAGAGAGAGAGAGAGTGGGTGACCAGAGAGAGAGAGGGGGGGTTGGGTTAGGTTGGGGGTGGGTCATTTTTTTTTTTGGTGTGATAGAGTTGGGTGAGTTGTGGGTTGGGTAGTGACGAGTTGAGTCAGTTGAGTTGTGAGAGAGTTGGATTCGTTGAGATTTTATGTTGAGGTTTGTTGTGGTTGAACATGTTGTTAAAATTGAAGATGATCGATTTCATTATTTTATTATTCAAGAATATCATTGTAGTTAGTAATATTTATTTAAGTAAAAGATAAATCTAATTTTTTTTTTCGGGAATATCAAATAGAAGATAAACATTAGTGGGTTTTTTTGTGGTTGAAGGTTGTTAAAAGGTTTGAATTTTATTTATTTATTTTTTACGTCATTTCATTGAAGTTAGTAATATTTATATAAATAAAAGCTAACTTTTTTTCCAGGGATTATCAAATTGAAGAAGAATAAAGAAAAGAGGAAATAAGTAAGTACAAAATTTTATTTATTTAAGTTTTATTATGTTTGGTTTGGTGTTTTAGTTAAAAATTTTAAATTTATGTGGAGTTTGTTTGTTAAAACGCAAAATTTTTATCTTTGAGTTGGTTTTTTTTTTTTGAACATATGCCATAATTTGATTGTGATTTAAATATGAGTTATTAATTGATACTTCATGCATTTGGCGAATAAGTATGCTCTGTAAATTTATTATTAAAAAGCGATCATCTACATCAGAAAGTTTGCTTGCGATTTAAATCCTCAATTCGATGAACGAATGACATTTGATATATATGCAATTTTTTTACATCATCATTGTTCAATAAATTATGTAGGTAATGGAACATAAGAACATCATATTTATCTTTTATGCGAAAGGTGAAATTGTAAATGGTAGGAATGACATTAGGTACAACGCACCCCTATTAGCAATGTTGATGTTTAAGTTTGAGACGAGTAGACAACAATTGATGGACCACTTATGCAACGCATTCAATATCTCATTGTTGAGTCGTTAATTATGTAATATTATATATAGGTTATTTATATATTTTTATTGTCAAGTCTCCAAAATACTAGCCTAATTATGTTTATTTATTATTTTCAGGGTTAACATGCAACATGCGAGGCTAAAACCTCCCAAAATAAATGCAAGACTGAGGGAGGTTCGCTGTGCGTATTTTGTGAGATTTACATATTTTAATTTCAATCTTTTCATTATTATTTTATTTTCTTTGGTATTGTTTTAATAATCAAGGTTAAACACCGGTTTAAATCTTGATTTACTACATGATAGTCGTAAACATCCGTACTTGTCAGCATAAGACCACACTAAAGTGGCATTCGACCATACCGATTGATTATACCAGACTCATTCCACATATGATTGTCCGTATTATCCAAAATATGAGAATTATCATATCCTAGCTATGCATCGCCATGACCCAAGCTTCTATGGGCTCATGCCAAGTCCGAGATTCTCAATGAAAGCACCTTTTTATTTGGAAGATATGATGAAAAAATTACTAGATGATCAACATCGGTTTCATGAAAGAGCTTCAACAATTTTCATGCGTGAGTTTCCAAGCTTGCAAAACTTGGAAACTCAATTTATTCAAGTGAATGCCACACTCAGGAATATGCTTGACGAGAAAGAGTTGTGTAATACACGACCAACTTCTTACTCGAGAGGAGAATATGGATGTTGATACATTGAGTAATGTTGAGGAGAATGTTGATACACCGGTGGAGAACTCTTACTGGTGCGCAAGAATAACGCAAGGACTTGAAGTCCTTCAAATTGAGCGGACAAGTCCATTGCCCAGAATGATGATGATGACGTCGCGTTAGAAATTGGAGTCATTTCGGAACGACCGAGAGGAGCATGATAGAGAGCAAGGAAGACCAACCTCTGGTGTTGGTGAAACCACCCACCCTCCCATGCATATTTGTCGGACCTTGCAAGGGGGTGGAAGTAAAGGAGCATTCGCAGATTTTCTACATCTTGATACACCTTGGTGTTGGATGACCATGATATGACAAATTCGTTTGTGTTAGAGGTCCCGAATGAGCTCCCAATTCTAAAGGAGGGCGTGCATCTTTGCATTGCCCAAATATGTTGATGCGCCATTTGTTGTTGACATCTCCAAAGGAGAGGGCATCACGTGATGAATCACAATAAGTCTAGCCAAAGACTTAAAAGAAAGCGCTCGTTGGGAGGCAGCCTGAACTTTGTTTTTATTTTTATTGCATTTCTTTCAATTTTAATTTAGTTTTAGTTTTTTTTATGTTTAATAAAGCCCTAACTTGGTCTCGTGGATTTTCGCAGTGTAATGAATGTTTGATGAGCACTTATGACACTAGACCACTCCCGAGTTTTGCTAGGTTTGACTATATGGATTACATTATTTTTGGAGTAATTTGAGCAATTTTTTTTTAGGAATTAACATATTATTAGAGTTTTAGGTGTTTTGAGACTTGGTTGGGACATATCCAACTTAAGTCGCCACATTAGTGGCGGGTCTTTAAGTAGACCCAAAACCCTAAAGCCTCATTCCATCATCTTGTTGACTTCACTGTAGTTGAAAGACTCTGCTCGCAAGATTTGATAGGAATCATTTGAATTAACTCCCATGCTTATTAGTTCTTGCTCTTATTATGTAATTTTATTTCATAGTTTCCTTAGTCACCTAGACACGCGAGATTTGAGCATTCACTAGTTTTTTGGAGACTTTTGTTATGCATGTATTTGTATCATCTTCTTATTTATTTATCCATGTTCTTTTTCACCACTATTCTTTTTCCCTTTTTGTTTCCTTTTTGTTGCATGAATTCCTTGACTTGTTTTGAACCTTGAGGACAAGGTTCAGAATAAGTTAGGGGTACTTTAGTATTTGTGGATTGAGTTGGATGGACTTATTTGCGAAAGACCGCAGAGTGAGATCGTTTAAATTTTTTCAATTATATGCGGTTACATGTGGTTGACGAGTGTGCTCATAGTTTAAGCTAAAATGGGTAGACGGTTGGAAATTGTGCAAGTGATGATATTTTAACCCACATTGGGGAATTTGCGTGAGAAAAGCTAACATTATTAAGACGATCCTCTTGTGGACATCGAAAGTTTGCTTGCGATTTAAATCTTCAATTCGATGAACGAATGACGTTTGATATATATGCAATTTTTTTACATCATCATTGTTCAATAAATTATGTAGGTCATGGAACATAGTAACATCATATTTATCTTTTATGCGAACGGTGAAATTGTAAATGGTAGGAATGACATTAGGTACAATCGCACCCCCATCGAGTCGTAAGTTCCGTGTTGATGTTTAAGTTTGAGACGAGTAGACAACAATTGATGGACCACGTGTGTAACGCATTCAATATCTCATCTACGGAAATTATAGTAAAGATGACTTATCGGCGATAATCCTCCCCGATGATTCACAATATTTTGTCCCTGTATTGCTGGAAGACGCAACACACTTCGACTTGATGTGGGCGACAGTAGCCAATCTACCATTAATTTAAGGGTAGATATGTATTTAACATTTGAGTCAATCGACTATTTTCAAAATCATACAGTTCAATCGCAACTAGTAGATGAAGATGTCGACACGTTAGACACTTAGATCGATGATGGAAAGATTGCATATGCAATCACCACATGTGATGATGAACCCAACGACGATGATGTCATTAATGAAGCGGACGAGGATGTCGTCCCCCTCCGATGATCTTTGCATATCTATCGATTGGGAAAACCTAAATGTTGTGGCGGATGACCCAAGGTATGAACCTATAGAGGCGGAAAACGTGCAAGATGATGAGCGGTTTGCTATCGATGAAGAGAATTTCATGGAAAGCAATTGATGATGAAGTTCACCAACCATTGCTTGGTGTATAATGAAATCGATTGGGAGGTGGCTAAATCCACTTTGCGACCCAACATTCTCATCATTAGGCCAGGGGGACATGTCTATTTTGATTTGGAATTAGGGATGTGCTTTGACAACAAAAAAAACTTACAACATGACGTCAAAGTGTGACATGTTAACATATATTGTCAATATCATGTGATGGAGTCGACTACAACTTTTTGGGCGATGAAGTACAGAAGTGCGCAAGACGGGTGCATGTGGCGTCTTCGTGCTTGTTTGCGAAAGAAAACACAATTATGGGTGATCACGCAATTAGACGTGTCACACAACTGTATAAATCCCGACGTAGAACGCGGTCATGCCAACTCGATACCAACATGCTTGCGCGAGAGATCCAAAGCATTGTTCGGATAGATCAAGCAATAACTATCAAGGTATTAATACAAATAATTAAGGAAAATACGGAAATGAAGTAAACTACAAGCGAATGTGAGATGCCAAAAGGAAGGCAATTGCAAATGTATTTGGAGATTGGGATGAGTCATACGCTAGATTGCCAAGCTGGTTGGCGGCGTGAAGATTAAGAGTCCAGGGACAACAATTGAGTGGTCACATAGATAATGGCTTCTGATGAGATAAGGACTGAGTGACCTCAATTTCGTCATGTGTTTTTCGCATTCGAAGCATTAATACAAGCTTTTAGGTTTTGCAGGCCTCTACTTCAAATTGACGCGACTTTCTTTTATGGTAAATATAGTGGTAAGCTACGATTGTCATCTCTGTTGATGGTAATGGGCACATACTACCGATAGCATTTGTTGTTGCAGAAATCGAATCTACGGATTCGTGAGGATGGTTTTTGAGGATGTTGCGCAAACACGTGACGGATAGAGATGGTATTTGCATTATTTCTGATCGTCACCCTGACATTCTGGAGGCGGTCAACACACCGACCAATAGTTTTTGTCCCCCAAAAGGATACCAACGTTATTGTCGGCGACACATGGTCAGTAATTTCAGCACTCAATACAAAAATGAGCTCTTGAAAAACCTACTTTCTCGAGCAGCTGGTCAACATCAAGTTCAAAAATTTAATGCGTGCATGGAGCGTTTTATATACTTATCATCGCGAACCCCTCAATGTGTGCAATATGTCAATGTCATCCCCAAAGAACTATGGACTCAATCGCATGATGGAGGTATGCGGTACGGATGAATGAATTCTAATGGTGTTTGTATGTATGACGTGCAAATCTTGTTTTGCATTCAACGATTTAGTTTTCACTGAAGTAATATTGCTTACACGAATTTATTTTTCAATTGTAGAGTGTTTTAACGGTGTATTGAAGAGGGCTCGATTTTTGCTAATAACAACGATGACTCAAATGATTTACTATAGATTTGTGACATACCACGATCGACGTAAACAAGAAATCAATGAAACAATCTCAAACGGACAATCGTACACGAAATATGTCACGAATAAACTCACACATTACGAACAAGTTTGCAAGGAGGCATCAAGTCAAATTGATAAATCGTGACATATGTGAGTTTGAAGTGCTTACTGGACGACATGGAGATCGCATGCATAAAGGAAACAATACACAAGTCGTTATCCTAAAGGACCGCATGTGCAGTTGCAATAAATGACAATCGTTTGGTTTCCCTTGCTCACACGTGTTAGCTGAATGTTCATTTATTCGAGTGAACTACTCGCAATTTATTGAACCATACTACCTAATAGATGTGTACGAGCAATGTTGCTCCTTTAATTTCAAAACCATTCCGGATGAGAAATATTGGCCGACTTTTGCGACGGAGATCATACCAGACCCAAAGTGCAGACGTGGTCGAGAAAGACCAAAGGGAACGCGAAGGCAAAACGAGATGGATCTTCCTAATGTTTTAAGAGTCTTGCGATGTGACATATGTCATCAAGAAGGACATAAAATAACAACATGTCCTAATAAAGATCGTGATCGAGTCCCTACTAGGAAGAACAATGTGGCATTTGTCGTGTAGGAGGGACATAACAAAAAATTGTCCAAAGAGCTCAATCTTTTAATCAAAACCAATTGTCTATTTTGTATATTGTTTGTTCATGACTTAAATATGTAATTAGATTATATTGAACCTTTTGAAGTATCTTGAAATTCTACGTCATGAAATGTTTAGGTATTCGTTATTGTTTGAACCTTTAATAATGATTTGTGGTGACTTTTCGAACAACACGACTAATTTTTAAAACTCCCTAAATTGTAGTTTGTACACAAATGGATCTAGGTCCATCGATCCTTTACTATTACATCTCCAATCTACACACATATCTTCGCGAGCGTGGACGGGTCATGTAAACTTTTTAAGATGGATACATCTAATGTTCATGAATAAACATATAATATACATATATATGACAGCTTATTTTCAATTATAAGGTGTACGAAACATTGCGCATGTGTCGACGACGGGCTGTCGTTGATCGAGCGGTGGAGTATCATTCTCGAATGATCCAATATCTACGTTTCAATGGGTTTTACGGGATTTCGCGTGTATCATTTTTCAGCCTTGATTGGGATTTGATTACTGCATCCGTTGAGAGATTGCGCCCAGAGACACATACATTTCACATGCAATGTGGCGAGAGCACTATTACACTCCAGGGACGTACAAGTACATTCGAACTTACCTATCGAAGGTATGCCTGTGACGGAACCACCGATCTGTACTATGTTGAGGTGTGTGAGAGGCTACTTGGTCGAATTCCTGTTGGAGATGACCTTCATGGAAATAAACTGAAAGTCGAATGGCTTGAATGTAACGTACCAGTTATACATGACGACATCGATGAGGAGTCGGTACGACGGTATGTTCGATCATACATTCTCCAACTAATCGGTGGTTGTTTATTCACCGATAAGTCAAATCGATATGTACATTTGATTTTTCTACCGTTGCTCGAGGATTTTGAATAGCTGGACAATATAGTTGGGGGAATGTTTGTTTGGCTTTTTTGTACAGGAAGTTGTGCCGCGTATCTCGCGCGGGTGCGCATGAGGTTGCAGGGGCGTCAATTCTTGTACAATTGTGGGCATGAGATAAATTTCCATTTATAGCACCAAGGCGGTTGGATGTTCCTAGAATTCAACCTCGAACAATGGATGGAGAAGAGATGCTTAATGACGTCCCTTTGGGACACATGTAATAGAAATGTTATATCGTAATTGCTATAATATTAACTACATTTTCATTTTACTAATTTATAGCTTTCTATACGAGATGGATCGATGCATTTTCGGTTACTCGAGTGTGCGACACACGTTTTATCGACTTATCGTGATGCACTCGATTCACGAGAATGAGGATGACGTGGTGTGTCAACCTTATCTTTGAAGTCATCGGGTCTCTTCCCAATACTTTGTACCGACGGTCACGGTAGTTGGCTATCGATGTGTCCCCTAATTTGTTTCCACATAGTCGAGTGGCATCGACCAGAAAGAGTTTTGAGACAATTCGAATGATATAGGCCGTGCCACCAAACTGTGATTACGACACCCGATTGCACCGCATCGATGCGAGGACGCGTTCAAGAAAATTGGGTTGCTTTTCACGCAAACTATATACAGATGTCAGAAAATCGTGGTGACAACATAGTCACAGGGAACAAGAAGAAGGACACGATCAACAAGACTACATGACGTGGTATCGATCAGTCACTAGAAGATTCATTAGACACGACGGGGCTTTACGTGACTATTCGGTAACCTTCAAACTATTATTCTTCTTTCCTCACGATTTACATATTAAATTGTGTGTACTAACCTCCTGTTTTTATATCAGTGTAATTTGGTGCATCGACTACACCGAGTGTTCATTGAGGATGTGTACAAGCAAGGTCTTGTTGCTGACTTGATGAAAGGCATCAAAATTTTAAATGAAGATGAAAGGTAAATGTCTATTTTTATGGAATAGGGAATTGATGTCGAACAGGCTATAGATGAGGAGAATGAAGAAGAAGATGAAGAAGATGATCATGGCGAATCAAATAGAGAGGTGAGAAAAAGAAAAACACAAACACAGACTGTGGGTGGGAGCACTAGACGTCCTTGTCCACCACGACCTTCTCGTCGACGAGAGGCTCGCTGTGAGAGTAGCGACGTTCTCCTACACCACGTTCATCTCGTCAGAGAGGAAGAACATAGATTGTTGGTGACAATAGCCAACGTTCATCCCCACCACGTTATTCTTCTCATGGGTACATTCCTACATTGTCCCCAATGCAACCAGAACCTCAAATGTTTGTACCTAGCGCGCCGATCAAGAATCTTCCTCCTTACCATTTTGATCCTTATGCACCGGTGTCGTCGTCTTCATATATGGATCATGGAATGCCTAGACATCCAATGTATCATTCAATGCCTCAATACATTTCGAGTCCATTTACTCCACTATGTTATAATTACAATATGTCTTATAGTGGAGATGACTCATTCATAAACATGTTAAGCATGCCGCCACCTCATGTTCATTTCGGCCAACCACATACAGAAGTCAGTTTTTTTGGACGGTTCAACCTCCGATTTTTGGAAGCATTAGTACCAGAGGTGAGTCGAGTGAACCGGAGGAAGAACATCAATCGACTCAACAAAATTCAATGCAACATCAACAACCTCGACAAACTCAACCTGGGATGTACAAACACAACGTCCAACTCAACATAGTGTACATCCGGTTTGCATCATGAAGCAACAACGTCAACGTAACCGTCAATAGACCTGTATGATAAATTTTTTTGATGGAATGAAATCATACTTTCAAAACTTCCTTATTGTTTTAATTTTAAATTCTAGACAAGGATATAACGTGGTTTTGGCTTTTACTGTTTTTCATCTACATATCTCTTCTTATTATCACGATTGTGTTGCATGGTTTGTAGTAGATATGCATGGGTTGACCCATCGATATACGTGCGTAACGTTTGCATGGAGTATCATCCTCGAGATACGCGCGTGTTGTTTGCATGGGTTGTCCACCGCCATATACGTGCGTGTTGTTTGCATGGGTTGCCCCCTCGAGATACGTGCGTAACGTTTGCATGGATTGTCAACATCGAGATACGTGCGTTTTGTTTGCATGGGTTGTCCACCGCGGATACGTGCGTGTCGTTTGCATGGGTTGCTCCCTCGAGATATGTGCGAAACGTTTGCATGAATTATCCACCTCGAGATACGTGTGTGTTGTTTGCATGGTTTGTCCATCGCCAAATACGTGCGTGTCGTTTGCGTGGGTTGCCCCTCGAGATACGTGCGTAACGTTTGCATGGATTATCCACATCGAGATACGTGCGTGTTGTTTGCATGGGTTGTCCACCTCGAGACACGTGCGTGACGTTTACATGGTTTACTTCGATTGCACGAGATTACATGGGTTGCCCACATCGAAATACGTACATGACCTTTGCACGGTTTGCATTGATTGGACGAGGTTGTATGAGGTGTCCACCTCGAGATACGTGCGCGACGTTTGCATGGATTGCACGATGTTGCATGAGTCGCACACGTTACGATACGTGTGTCACGTTTGCATGAATTGCACGAGGTTGCATGAGTCGACCACCTCGACATACGCGCGTATCGTTTGCATGACTTCTCTACCGCGAGATACATGCGTAGGGTTTGCATGAGTTGTCCATCCATATACGTGCGTGTCCTTTACATCATTATCTACCTCGAGATACGTACATGATGCGGGTTGTCCATCTCGAGATACGTACGTGATGCGGCTTGTCCATATCGATACGTACATGACGTTTGCATGAGTTCACCACTACGAGTTGAACAAATTACTCATTTTGAGGAGTAAATAAGAGGTTTTGTATTTTGTATAGATGACTCATTTTCAAAAGGTGACATTCATTCCACCTCATTAGTTGTATAGATGATTATTTTTCAAAAGGAGTCATTTATTCCACCTCATCAACACACATCAACGCATAGAGCCACATCATTCATCAATGACTCATTCTCAAAAGGAGACATACTTTAGTTTTGTAAATTTAAAGTAGTCATCGTTATTTCATGAATAAAAAAGTATTGTAACCTTAGTTTATGAAAAACGTACTCCATTTATTCCTTGCCCCAATGGGTAGTGTATGTGCCGTCAATGTAGTAAACCTATTAGTCCGCTGTCCACATCCATGTATTGGTCGTAGGAGATTGTTAGGTACGTGGTTAATTTACAAGTACAAATGTGAACACACATGTTCCCTTTATTAACAAAAATAATTGAGAACTTAAAAAAAAAAAAACATAATAATAATAAAATTGAGAAGAACAACTAGTTATTATAATAATAATAATAGGGAGCTTAGTTTAATTTCTCCATGCAAAGGTTTTAGTTTTACAACTCTAAATAATGAGTTGATTGATCAGGAAAGGTTACCACGCACTATTTAGAATCTCAAAGCATTTTTCAACACATTCGAAGATCAAAAGGAATATACAACACATAAGATATAATAGACAAACACAAAAACACAGTGTAGACGCTTCACATCATGATGAAAAAAATAATTGCAATAAAACTAAGAAGCGGTTGACGTAAGTGCTATGAGACTTGATCTCTTTAAGTAAGGTCTGGTGTAGCGTGTTCAAGCCTTGTGAATAAAAAATTGAATTGGAAGGATTGCCCTTTATATGGAGTCCCACAGTGTCTAAACGTGGATTAGTCAATGCGATTTGGATTGGATACTCGGGTGGAAAACCAAAAAAATAATTGTAATAAAGGATTATTGCCGACTTCGAAAACATAAATTTCTTACACAGCTACCATGTGAGTTAGTAGATCATACACCAAGGTTCACAAATGCACATCCCTATGCACATCCAACTGATTCCAACAAATACATAGCAAAAATTTCAACCACAATTTTAAGCTTGCACCGTGTGGCGCAGATAAACTAGCGGACCCACATGCCCCACCCTCCCCCGAGGCGTATGAACACCGTGTCTAAAATGCGCACGCAGCGCACACCTTTTTCTTTTTCTAAATTTGTGACAACACGCGTTTACCTTTTTGACTCCTCACCACTACTCCTCACTTATTCGCTCCCGCCCCACGTACGCTCCACATCACTGAATCACTCCCTCTTCCGAATCCAACGGTCCCAACACGCCTTCAATCCCGGAGATCCCTCCACGTGTCACAAAATCCATGATAATTACTCCTCCTCATACGTGGCCTCTGCCACTCTCTCTCTGCTCTCTCTGTCGTTTCAGCCTTTGCTCGTCGTTCGTCGTTCGTCGCTTATCCTTTCAACGAATGTTCAGTCGCTGCTCTCCAATGGCGACGACGATCGATGGAGTGCGAGCTCCGCTTCTAGAACCTTCTCGAATCATCGGCGATGCAGAAGCCCCGTCGGACGAGGCGGAGGTGATCATAGACATCGAGTCCAATGGAGGATTCGACGAGGAGGAGGAGGAGCGATTCCTGGCGGAAATTAGGGTTTCGAATCCGTTCGGGTTTCTAGGCGCGGAGGACTCGTCGTTCTCCGTGCCTGCTCACACCACCATCGATCCGTTCCGGAACAACACGCCTGATGTGGACGGAATCTACGAGTGGCTCAAGATTGCGATCTGTCTTCCGATCGCGATTGTCCGGCTCGTTTTGTTCGGGCTCTCGCTCGCCGTCGGATACGTCGCCACCAAGTTCGCGCTTGCAGGTTGGAAGGATAAGGGGAATCCGATGCCGCGGTGGCGGCGGAGAGTCTTGTGGATCACGCGGTTCTGTTCTCGCGCGATTCTGTTCTCGTTTGGGTGAGTTTTCATCGGTTTTGGTGAAGTTAGGGTTTTTGAACGAACAGTTGATTTGTATAACTTTGATTCTTTGATTCTTTGATTTGTTGATTGTTGATTGTTCTAGGTATCATTGGATTAGAAGGAGAGGAAGACCTGCGGCGAGGGAGGTCGCGCCGATTGTTGTTTGTAATCACGTGTCTTACATTGATCCAATTTTCTTCTTCTATGAAATGTTTCCTACGATTGTTGCGTCGGAGTCGCATGATTCAATCCCGTTTGTTGGTACCATTATCCGAGCAATGCAGGTAATCAATACGCGTTGGTGGACTTCATGTTTTGTTTGTTCAAGTAAGCATGTTTTGATAAAGAAGGGTTTTTTTTTTTTTTTTTTTTTTTGTTTTTTTTTTAGGTCATTTACGTTAACAGGTTTTCGTCTACATCCAGGAAGCATGCCGTTAACGAGATAAAGGTAGAACGGTCCTGTGTCTTATTTGCCCCTTTTAAATTTCACTCTGTCTGAACTTTTTTTGTGGATTAATTTGTCGTTTGGTTCTAGAAAACGCTGTTAGTTTGATATTATCAATGTTAAAAACTTAAAATACACTATCCACCAATCCTATTTGTGATGGGTAGGATGATTGAATATTGTAATGTCATACTAAGTTAAATTCTGGAAAGAATGGCTTATTTATCAATTAATTTATCTGCAAATAGTTGGTTTGATATGCGAATGATGGCATTGTTGTGCTTAGGAGTTGAGGGAATGATCTCATTTTTCTCTTTTCATTTTCGATAGATTTATAAGCTATTTGATACAGAAGTTTGCTTTCAAGGTTTTATTTTCAGAGGAAGGCCGCTTGTGACAGATTTCCTCGAGTTCTATTGTTTCCTGAAGGTACCACAACGAATGGGAGAGTTTTGATCTCATTTCAACTTGGTGCATTCATCCCTGGCTACCCCATCCAACCAGTTGTGGTTCGCTATCCGCATGTGCACTTCGATCAATCTTGGTACTATTTTGTCTAGCCTCTTTGTACCCATTATTAATTTCTCAATCAATTCTCACGTTCTCTTTCACAATTTTTGTACTCTTTTATTTAGGGGCGACATCTCTTTGGCAAAGCTCATGTTCAGGATGTTCACTCAGTTTCACAATTTCATGGAGGTATAGTTTCTTTTCTTTAATCAAGAGGATTGGAAGAGTTTGATCTATGTAGCGAACCCCAACTAATTTGGGATTAAGACTTGGTTGTCATATAGTTTCCTTTCTCTCTCTTGATATACACATGAACTATGTGATGTTCTAGTTGTGGAAAATATCTATAAATTATACAGTTGGGATTAGCTTTCTCCCAATTTGATGCGTGGTTTGATTATCCTCGATATTTTGTTTTCTTTTCCTCTTAATTGATATTTTTCTGTGCATCCTTTTTTCTGCACGTTTTTCCATGTTAGAAATGTTAAAACGCAAATAAAATAAAACCATGGGAAGGAAGCACACCCTTTTACTAAAAGGACACTTCAATGTGATTTCAAGTCAAATTGAGTCACATGCGACTTGGCGATTTGGTAAAACAAGCGATGCATTTGGTGTAGACTAAGGTGTACTAAGGCAGGCTTGGTTCTTGGCCAGGGAGGGTTTTACCGCGCTAGGCTTGACAATATGATTGACCTCACTTTGGAATGTTTCCTTTTAGAAACCTAAGTATGACTTACCGTCTACAATAAAAGGGATCCCTCTTCCTTAAGGTGTGTATGAGCATGACTAAGTAAGAACCTAAAAGGCACTGGGCATTGACTGTGCCATGCCCATACCCAGGCGGGGCAGTAACTGAGCACCCTACTGGAGGCATCGGACATTACTAGGCCTGATTATCGAGCGAGCTTGGGCGGGCTCGGCCCGGGCCCAAGCGGGCTTTTTTTTTTTTTGAAAGCCCTGTCCAAGCCCGCTTCTAAGTATTGCGGGCCCAAGCCCGTCAGAGGCTGGGGCTAAATGGACCTTTAAAAAAAAGCGAACCATAGCTTTTTTAGTCGTAGCCCATTAAGAAATTAAAGCGAATCAAAATCAAAGTGATAGACTTGTTGTTGTTCTTGTTCCTTCATACCACAAATTAGCTTCATGTTAATTAGCAAACTAAAAAAGTTGTCGTTGTATGTTGTTATTTTGGATACAAGTCTATAAGGGCGGGTCTGGCCGGGCCGGGCCTGGGTTGATAAGTGCAAACCCAAGTCCGACCCATAAAATAGCGGGCTTTCACGGGCTTGGGCCGGGCCAGGCCCTATTGAGGTTTTCAAGGCCCAAGCCCGACCCATGTTCATTGGGCTCGGGCTGAGCTTGGCAGGTACCAGCCCAGTGATCAGGTCTAGACATGACTGAGCTCCGACAAAAGTCGTCCTTAAGGTGGCTAGAAATAGCTGGACTCCACCAGCAAGACCATGTTGCGATCGAGGTTACCATGTGTGCGACTTGGGATGGAACCGAGTCACACAAATACTTGGTTGGACCAAGTTGAGGCGAGCAAGACATGTTTAGAGCAGTTATAGGTAGTTTACTTGGTCATGCCACGTGTCATAAACATTTACGATAAAGGGGACCCTTCTCCCTTAAGGTGGGTACAAGCGTAACTAAGTGAGATTCTAGGAAGCATGGGGCATTGACCGGGCCTTGCTCATATGTGATAGGGCAACAACGGACACCCTAATGGGGGCACCAGGCATGGTCAGGCTTTGGCAAGCAGTCACTAAGGTGGCTCGATGCGGCTATGCACCACGGGCAAGAACCTGCTACGACCTAGATGACCATGTGTGCGGCTTGGGATGGACGCAAGTCACACAATGAGTTGGATAGACCAAGTCAAGGTGAGCAGTTATACGCACTTGGTCAATGTACTTGGCATGACCAAGGCACGTCAAGGACCATTTCCAAGCTCATTGAGCACATGCTTTTTGATCAAGGCGACTATGGGACATGTGACACTTCAGGGGATGGGTAGTTGGGCAACTCCCGAACAAGTGGCCATGTAGGAGCGTGCCACTTGGCCACTCCCAAGACTGTGACTTTTACTTGTTATTTGGTTCATTGTAAATGAGACAGGTGTTTGGATTGTTGTCGGGCTGAAGAGGATTGTTTTCTATAAAGCTCGACTCTCTATGCTTGAGGAACATTGAATGAACGAGTGTAACCCATCTTTTGCATTAGTAAAGAGCTGTTCCGTGGTGTCTAATTTCATGAGTTTTGGAGTGTTGAGCTAGGATTAGTTAGTGTGAGTGAGTTGAGTGCATTTTCCTAGTAAAGAACGAACGTTCATGACTGGTGACGGTTACCATCGAGACACGTTTGGAGAATGTAGTGCTCATATGCAAGAGTCATTCCAATGGATATAAAATCATTTGTACAAATAGAGTAGAAGAAAAAAGGGAAATGCTAGAGTAACCCACTTTGTGGACCGACCCAGTCAGATGCCGTGCAATACACACCGAGATGTGTGTGCATGCATCTCGAGGCGCAATGCACGGCATCCGGCTGGGTCGATGCCCAAAGTGGGTTACCCAAGTTTTTTATGAGAAAAAAATACCCTAAAATGAAGTCTAATGTGCTTTATAACACTAAGCAGGCTCAACGCATAATGAGTGTGTGAGAGATTCTTCTCTTCTAGATATATTTTTGTTTAGTTGGTTTGTGAAATAAAGTATGAGAAAAAATATTTTGACACAACACAAGAGTTTTATGATTTGATTAATGTATCTATTTTCCTTTATTTTTAGGGGAGATATTTACAGTTATTGGTTTATGGGTTGGCTAACAAGTCTGTTCTTAGTTACTTTGTTATTTTAATTTAAGCCTGCACTATTGGTTTCAATTAGTTGTGTTTGACTCCTTAATTTTTTTTGTTTGTTGAAAAGTATTCCATATTAAGTGTTAAGGTTTATCATGCTTTGGTAGACCATGTTACCGTTGCGTTTTACTTTTGTTCGATTTCTTTTGTCAGTTATACGACATTTTATTTTGGACTTTTTCAGGTAGAATATCTGCCTGTCATCTCACCTCTTGAAAATAAGAAAGAAAACACTGTCAACTTTGCCCAAAGGGTGAGCGCCGCTTTCCTCAATAAACTCTTATTTGTTGAATTTTGTTTTGTTCAGTGACTAGTAAAATATTTTTTGGTGCGCTTGTTGTTCAGTCTATCTAGTGTTTAAGGTTTGATCAGAATGTAATGTTTATTAATTTATAACGCAGAGACCCTTAGTTTTGGTGTTAAAGTGTTGCTTAATGTGGTTTCATGATTAACATTGTTTTTATTTCTAGCTAATACAGTGAGATATGTTTTTGGTCATATCTCGATCTAAATGGTGACAAGAAAAATGATATAAACAACTGAACCATATTGAATTGATTAAGGAGAAAAAATGATGGAAGATTAGAATTTTAAGGTAAATTATGTTCTTGCCAATGGTGGTTGCCTTTTTGCCAACTATATTCCTTGAGTAGTGTGCGTAGGTCAAGGATTGTAAGGTGTCAAGGCGATCTCGACACAACTTCCCTGGCCTAAGCTAACAAAAAATATTTATTTAGAGTCCTATGAATTATTATTTATTTATTTATTGGTCCTTAAGTAACAATAACTTTTCTATTAGTCACTATAATCCATATTAAATATATAATTCAAGGATACAATAAGCTTCAGGTCCTTATTTAACATTAACTATGTAGATTTTGTTGTTGGGTTGGTATTTACATTACCAAATTTAATTGTAGTTAGCCTCTTCAGTTATTTGTGAATTATTTAGGACACCACTCGCCTAGGCTGGTGTAGAATTGTGACAGAAGTTAGGAAGAAAAAGGAAGCCGTCTAGGAATTCTCCAACTTGTGCCAACTAAATTCCAGTCTTTTGCACTTTAATTACTTGCATGTGTATGTTTTCTTGTTGGCTAGGAAGCCTAGGATTATATTAGATCTACTAATGCTTCTGGTGAGGCTAGAAATTGATGCATCATCATCATATTGAAAGTTGTTATAGCGCATAAAAATCTTAACTAGTGAATTTTTCCCTTTTGGATTTAGTTTTAATTCCCCAACTAATCTAGGGTTGAGGCTTTGTTGTTAATGGATTTGGTTGTAATTGAAGAACACCAGATGACGTTTCTTAGTCACTGTACATGCATCATCAATTGTGAAACTTTTTTTTTTGTTTTTTTTGTTTTTTGATTTTCTCAATGTTTCAACGTTTGTTAATCTTGCAATTGCATGCAACATGCTAACCTGTTGGAATCCATTAGTTGTTAATGTACTTAACATTTATATGCTTTGGGGATTTGCAGACAAGTTATGCCATGGCAAATGCACTTAATGTTGTTCAAACATCTCATTCTTATGGGGATGTAATGCTTCTCACCAAGGCATCTGAAATGAAACAGGTAATTATTCTTCTTTCATGGTTTGTCTGAACATATCCTGAACCTCACTGTTACCCCTCAAAAGGTAAAAATTAAAATAAATTTGCGTATACATTGAATTATACTCATTTGTTTTTAGGATACTTTCTGTCATGCAATTTCATGAAAACTAGTGGTAAAGCTTGGATTTTCTGTGTGGCGAGCATTGTGTAACTTGGTGCTCGGTGCTCTACGAGGACCCATTACTTAGCAAGTCCTTGAGAGATCTGTAACAAAAATATTGCTAAATATCCCATTGTCGGCCTCGTTTGGTTCTCTTGGGAAACTTCTTAAGAAGCCTATATTGATGTGTTTGGTTTAGCATTCTACTTTGTAGAAGTTGGACATTTAAAACTAATAAATTGTGGCAATTGACTTAATGCCCTTTAAATATTTAAAATTTGCGATTTGTCCAAAAAAAGAAACTTCTCTAAGGCAACGCACTACCTTGGTCTCTCTCAAGGAAGTGCACTTCCCCTATAGAGGAGATGGTGACACCTCCCTCATCTCGGAATGTAGACAAAAATTGCAAACCAAACAATAGAAGTTGTCTTGTGCATTTCCTCCCTTCAACTTGCTCCTAACCAAATGTGGCCTTAGTATACCTATTGTGTTCCTTAAGGTAGTTTCCCCTGTCAAGATATCACTATCTTGGATCTGGTACATTATTCTTTTGGAAATTTAATTTAATTTATTATTATGATTATTATTATTTTTAAACTTTTAAGTCACTATAGCTACACCTATATTGTTCTTGTGTTTTGCAGGAGAGGCCGTCAATCTATATGTTGGAAATGGCGAAAGTGGAAAGCGTGAGTTGCAGTCACAATCTTGGCACTATCTTATTTTTCTTTTTTTCCTTTGTTTCAAGTAAAATGAACGCCTTTCAGAATATGCCAATTATTTTAGAAGTAGAAAGTCGGGACGAAAAAAATCTGTGGGACCTATAGTAATTAGAATGAAAATGGTGGATCTGTGATTTCTTTATTAATGAATTGGGCTTGACATCAATCAAGAACCGTCATGTGGTTGGGGTGTGAATCGTGTGATGGGCTTGTGGGTGTGAATAACTGGTGAGCTTATTGGCTGACATAATATCTAGACATTACTTGTCTTGTTTCCTAAAAGTATCACTCTGTATGCCTTACAAGTTACAACTGTATTATGTTTATGACAAGGCACTTATTTGGATCCTCATTTTATTTGCTAAGCCTGATCATGATTATTTTTTAATCCCAACTACAACCTATTATTTTGAATATTTTTACAGGCACATGTGCTCATAGAACTCTTTTTGTCTAGTATCGAGGGGGATTGAGGAGAGGTTAACCTGAAATAGAATTTTAGAAGTTTCCGTTTTTCAATAATGAGATGTGCTTTATCACTTGAAAGTTACATTTGAAGCTATTCACCTTGCTCACTTCAAAAGCACTGGTAGTCCTGTTACATGGTTCAAATTGGCTGAGTTTCTTTGCACTGCACGTCTTATGTTCTCAGTGTTTTGTAGGAAATAATATTAGTAAACATTCAGAGATCTATAGTTTCTTTTTTCTATTTGAATCATCACAGTTAAATACTTGTATCTAGAAATGTGCGGGTCGCTAGAATTTCCGTTCTCTTAAAAATTTATTATTAAATTGGGGGGTAATTTTTTTTAGGCTTTACTGTGCACTCGTTGTTTTGGTTGTTTCTCATAGTTGTTATAATGAATTGTATTCTGACTTAGATTGTTGTTGGTTTTTGCAGTTATTCAACATAACTAAATTAGAAGCTGTCGAATTTCTGGATAGATTTCTCTCTATGAATCCTGATCCTAGGTAAATATATATGCATTCACCATAAGAATCAACTTCATAATTTATTTTCTTATTGTGATGATAAGCAATCAATGTTCATTGATGATAAGCAATCAATGAACTGATAGTCATTCACTAATGAGTTCATTCGTCTTTGTTTCTTTCTAATTTCTACACTTTTCTTTTCGTGTCATATTTTGAGCAGTAATCCTCAAATAAGTCGCTTTCAGCAATATATTACTGGAATAGCTTCTTATAGTTGTTGTTCTTTGTCTACTGCCCCCTGATTTTTAGTAGCTTCAATTTTCAAATACATTTGCATGTAGGACACCAGTGAAATTTATTTTTCATTGTCTAATGAATGAGTATGATATTGTTCTCCTTATCTTTCTTATGTTTAAGCATCGCACATTTGACATATCTTTTTTTGTATCATTTGTCAATAACAAGTGAGTCATTCAAATATTTGAATGTGCAAGATTTTTGGCAGCATCTTTGGTAAATGATTGAATCTTATTTTTCCTTCTCAATCTCAACTATGCACTGATATCTTTCTTGCTTGTAAGTGTACCATTCATCTGTTTTGTTCTTTCATGCGTTTTAGAGTGCTAATTGAAATTGATTATCAACCCAATGAATCTCATAGACATAAAGCATCCTCATATGATATAAACGAAACACATCTCCTTATCTAAGTGACATGCTAATCTAATAAAAGGAAACAGATACGTGGAAGGAAAATGTATAAAATGACATATAAAGAAACAAAAATTAAACATTAAAAAATAAAATATATCCTAGAATCTTAATCAATATATCATGTTTTTATTGTGTCAATTCTCAGCCCACTTTTAAAGCTTGACTCATTTAAGTTGCAAGGAAAAATGCATATAAGGAAAACGATCCTTACACTCAATGACACTCTTTGCAAAATCACAGCCAACGAAATTAGATTTTGGGTGGTAAAGAAATAACATATGTACATACATAATATGTGTATAACTTTAAAAAAAGCCCGTCACTTTGGAGTTTGGTCTGGTTTCTTAAAAAACCTCTCCACAACACGTGACTTGGCGCATTTATTGAGCTTCACCAAAAAATTTGCCACCTAGGCGCAAATTTGATTTGAAAAACAGTTTGTACTAAAGTTGAGAGAACACTCAAAGTTTGGGATTTTTTAGATAAAATCTTAAATTTGGGATTATTTTGAGAAATAACACAAAATTTGGGATTAAATAGCCTATTTACCCAATGACAAAAGACAATGTTCTTTAAAAGTAAATATATGATAGGCTTAATTACTCCTTTTTTTTTAAAAAAAAAAAAAAAAGGTATGATCACTTGAAATTGCTACATAAGTGTGATAGAAAACTTCCATAGTATAAGATGAAAGAAATTTATGAACCTGGAAAAAAAAATAATGGCATTCATTTATGCAAGCATGCGCTATGGTTGATGCTTGCATCTCGAACCTCATGGGTCACGCTCATCTTTAATGCTCATTGTCCCTTGCTAACCTTGGTTCTCAACTAACTATTTCTTTTTTCTATTGCATATGGCATTGTAAAATGTATCTCCTTAGTCCTTACTGATGCAAGAGGTGATAACAATCTAAATGTCCAATAGACAAGTTTCAGTCAATTCCATAGCCAAGGATTCTTATCTAAAGCATGTAAAAGACACTTGATTGACCTTGGACGTACATGCTTGGTTTAGCAATACTTGAAGTGCCTGAATGCAAAAGGAAGGATTACTGATTGCAAGGCGGCGCCTAGGCATCTAGGGGCAAAACCGCCTAGGCGGTTGCTTAGGTAGGCGGGTGTCCTTCTAAACAATTTTTAGAAAATTGAAGGGGTTAATCACGAATAACTAATGCTCACAAAGCAGAGAGCATGTGTCTTAACGTTTACTAACAAGCCATAACACTTACAAATGACTTGTTACATACTAACCTATACAAGGTTGCCACTTGTCTCGGTCCCCACGCACTCTAGTTCTCCGCGTCCTCTACTTTTGCGTCTCTCTTATGTCTTCTCTTGTACACGAAATTGATCCTAGAAAATCGAGACCTATCAAATTTTCAAAAGGCCAAAGTCTTAGGTGATGTCAAATTTCTTATCCTTGTTTAATCTGAAATAAAATATGCCATTTGATTTTACCCTATGAATTGAGCATCTTTAATTTGAAATCTTGATGGTTATTAATAATTGTCAAAATTTTTAATATTTTTGTGGATGGTAAAGGTGATGTGTAAAGGTGATGTGTATGATTGCTTGATTATCTTTTGTTGTTGTTGTTGTTGTTGTTATGGATGGTAAAGGTGATGTGTATGATTGCTTGATTATTTTTGACCATTCGAGTTATGGCCATTTTTTTTTGTCATTTTTTGGCAGTGGCCGAGTTAAAATTCAGGAATTTTTGAGGGTTTTAAAGCTTCCAGTTTGTTCTCTGTCTGAGAAGGTTAGTTTTTTTGTATCCTTTCCATGATTATAAATTTCTGTTAGATTCCTCAGGAAATTGTGCTGGCCATCCCTCTTGGAATGAGAAGTTCAAACTTATGTCAATCACAACAAGCTGTCTGATGTCGCAGACTTGGGGCAAAATCCACTTGAAAACATGCATAGACTTTTTAGCTTTTTTTTTTTTCACTCTCTTTTTTATTATTTGCTTGGTCTTTATCCAAGATCGGATCTCAGTTTATAAGATAAGTAGGTCTTCATACTTAATATAATATAATTAGCACGACTGTATTACTTTCTAATGCAAACGTTGCTGATTAACGGTCACTATACTATTAGGCTCATTAAGTCATTATCTTATTCTATTATTTTTATTTATTTCAGATATTTGAGTTCATTGACTTGGAAAAGCTTCGGTCCATTTCGTTTAGACAGGTAACCAACTTGATTCATGTTCTCTAATGTTTTTTTTATTCTTTTACTACAGTTCCATTATTTCGTGACATTCAAGTGAAGGATTGACCAGTTCAGCTGCACTTTTATTAATTATTTTTATTGTTTAAGTATCATTTGGAGGATATGTATGATGGAGTAGTAACGAGTATAAAGACATTTGGAGGAGCTACAAAAGAATTTCCCATTACGATAGGACTACATCAAGAATCGGCTTTAAGCCCATATCTATTTACTTTAGTTATGGATGAACTAACTAGACATATTCAAGAGGATATACCATGGTGTATGCTATTTGCAAGATGATATTGTCTTAGTGGATGAAACTAAAGATGGTGTGAATAGGAAATTAGAACTCGGAGGAATACATTAGAATCTAAAGGCTTTAAGTTGAGTAGGACGAAAACCGAATACATGCACTGTGAGTTTAGAAACACTAGACATCGAGATGACGGAGTGGTAAAATTAAGGGAAGTAGAAGTTCCTAAGGTAAACTACTTTAGATGCCTAGGATCAATCATACAAAATGATGGTAACATTGAGAATGATGTCACACATAGAATTCAAGCTGGATGGAAGAAATGGCGGAGTGCAACAGGGGTGATTTGTCATCGAAATGTTCCTACTAAGTTAAAAGGAAAATTTTATAGGACCGCAATTAGGCCAGCTATGCTCTATGGAAGTGAATGTTGGGCGGTAAAGCAACAACAATTACATAAAATGAACGTAGCAGAAATGAGGATGATTAGGTGGATGTGTGGTAAAACTCGTAAAGATAGAATAAGAAATATAGAAATTCAAAGACAAGCGGGAGTAGCACCAATTGATACAAAGATTAAGGAAGGGCGGTTGCGGTGGTTTGGTCACCTGCAAAGACGGCCTACAAATGCCCCAACTAGAAAACTTGACTCAATAGATACTGTAGAAATTCGACGAGGTAGGGGTAGACTAAAGTTAACATGAGATGCATTAATTAGGAGGGATTTGAATGGTTTGGAAAGCTCACCATCAATTGCACTTAATCGAGCACAATGGAAAAGTTTGATCCATGTAGCCGACTCTAGTTAATTTGGGACTGAGGCTATGTTGTTGTTGTTTAAGTATCATTTTCCATGCGCATAGAGCATTCAGATTATTTTTGAGGGATTTTTATTGGACTTTCTACACAACTTAAAAGGGCCTCAAGATTAGATCTAGGAATCATAAGGCAGTGACATAGGCAGTGGTGAAGTTAAAAAATAATGTGAGGGGAACTAAACCCTAAACTTTTATTAAAAAATGATAGATATTGCCATCAATTATATGTAGTAGCAGAACCAAAGGGGGGGACTTTATAGTATCTATATATAATTATAGTTCCCCACTGCTTCCGCTCTCTTACTGCCCCCCTAATGATCAACATGTCTACGGTTAAAAATTTATCCTCCTCTAACTTGATTTTCTAATTCCAGCTCTGGGTTATATGGGATCCACTGTATATCAAGTTACCTCAACATCCAGCCAACCGATCTTCTTCATCTCACCTTTAAAATCACTCGAGCCATCCTCACTCAGAGTCACGGACACCAAAACCTGAAACCCACTTCTTTTCCCCCACCCCACCAACACGCAAGTAAGGCAAGAAGAAGTAAACTTCTTGGCTCCCAAGCAAGTGCCTAGACCGAGGCATCACTATTTAACCATATTGTTAATGTTTTTCTGCAATGTGAGCTTCATATATCTAGTCCGATATCTCATTTTGCTGATAGATATATATCAACCCAGAACTCCAGATTGTAGCCTTTTGTTATGCTTATTGACAAAAAAAAAAAAAAAAAAAAAAAAAAAAAACAGCTTGCACTTATTGTTATTTTGCTGAAGGGTGAAATCGTTGGCTGTTTATGTTTCCGCATACGCCCGTGCTGTGAAAAGTACCTTTTTGGTTTCGTTAATGCCATTACATGTTAATAGTGTCCTGTAGGCATGCTCTTTACTCTGTAAGCAAAGTAAACAAAGTGGTCCATTTTTTTCGTCAATGAACTAATCATAGTCATGCTTTTTGTGAAAACTTTTGATGATAACTGATTCATCATCAATTGCAATTGAAGGTAAATTGGTGGTATAGTGTAATGTGTTGGCCCATTTGTTGAATCAAGGTTGTGCTAGGCGTCTGACATTAAGAAGTTGGGCATTCCATTTTAGTTACAACACTTGGTTCTATTGTACATATTGAGGATTATTTATGAGCCTCGTTGATTCTACCAGTATTTATATAGAGATGCGTATGGTTTGGAACTTTCAATTCATAAGCTATTAGTCCATGTCATAAGGAATAATTTGATTGTCTAATTGCAGTTCATTTTCGCATCTGCTCACATCCTGAAGCTGCCGTTATTCTGGCAAGCCTGTGAATTATCCTTTGCAGATTGTGATAGCAGTGGATCTGGCTATATTTTAGAACATCAGGTTTTACTTCTCTTCCTTTTCTTTTCCGTTCTCTCGTGCTTTCTCATTTAATCTGATGTACTGTGCTTTTTGGCGCAGTTGGGAGAATACATCCGGCCTGCTATTCCCGAAATTTGTGATGCTGAGGTGAGTTGTTGAACTGATTCAATTACCTTCTTCTCCGTACTAAAACCTAATGTATCTGAACAAACTTGCGACCAACAAATGGTTAATGTCCGACGAACTACCTTGGTCAGATTCCCGAGTAGTTTTCATATTCAAAATTTTCCCTTTTGAAGTACTTATGTTCTGACTTAACCATCGCTATTTCATAACTGCTTATGGTTTCTTACTTGCAGATTCGCGGACTATTTAATTTATTCGACATTGATGGTGATGGAATGATCAGTAAGGATGACTTCATTCTCTGCTTACAGAGAAACCCACTTCTGGTAGCACTTTTTCGTCCTAGATTAGCGAACAAGGACTTACATGTGTCAGGTTATGGAATGCTTCAGAGGGTGATATAATGCCTGCCTGTGCTATAGCGCTGTCGCTGTATATTCGGCCATTATGTTTATCTGATGATGGTCAAGTTGCAGAATTTTATTTTTTTACCTGCAGCTTCTTAAATCTAATTATCTTGTAACATAGCCGTGATGCGCTGTGGGTTTGTAAGACGTATCCATATAATTATGGCGTAATTCTTATATTTGGACCAAAAAAAGGTTTTTTGTCCAGCCCCTCGAAATCACGTTATACCCAATGAGTTGCTTTATTGGAGACAGGTGAGTTACTAGATGGATCAAACAAGGTAACACGTAATGGAAGAGTTTGGTTTATGCAGGCTCTTGAAATTAATAAATGGGGTCAATCAACTGTAAGAGCTGTGTTACATTTATAGACTATTTGGTGCAATTACAACCGTTAGATGATTGGATAGGTGTTACAATTTGTGTGCACACTTTTGAATTGGGAAGCACTGCGTATAACTGTACGGACAGACTTTGCAGGGGTAGTGGCAGGTACAATGACAAGTTTATTTGGTGTGATTGCCAAGGATGATTTCGTTGGTAGTCCATGGCGAGGATGTATTGGCAGTGAGTGATTCGTTCTCACATCCCCTGCAAACTCGGCGGTAGGGAAGCGCATAGAAGACAGGATTGCGGACAAGGTATATAGCACTTTGGTTGTAACACCAGAGGATGGATTTCGAGGGAGAGCTGTAGTGAATGTCATTGAGTAGAGATTCTAGCCACGTAATTTGTGCAGTGGTGTGAGCAAGGGAACGGTATTCGCTCTCCGTACTGGACCGCGCGACTACTTGTTGCTTTTTGGCTTGCCGGGAAACTTGTGTGTCGCCGAAGAAGACACAACAAGGCTGAGACGTGAGCATGGTTTGATATGAAGTCCAGTGGATTTGGTGCCAGCCAAGTAGCAAAGGATCCGTTTGAGAGATTGACTAAGTCGATTCATGGCAAAGGAGATGTCCGGGCGAGTGTGGGCCAATTGTACGAGACAGCCAGAATAAGGATGACTCGAACGGTGGAGGGTTTGATTACCGGACTGTAAGTCTCATGGAAATCAATGCCGGTAGTTGTTTGCAGCCTTTAGCAACCAACCGTGTCTTATGCTTGTGGATGCTGCCATCTGTGTTGCGCTTAATTTTGAAGAGCCACTTAGTACCCACTAGTTTGTGAGTGTTGGAGGGAAGGAAGGGCTTGTAATTCTTGATACATAGCTTCCCGCCAAATAGGGAGTGAGAGGGCTTCATTGGCAGACGACAGGATAAGACCATACCCGGTGGACTCATTGGTGACTTTGGTCATGAGGACCTTTTTCTTTGAGATTCCAGCCTTCACCCTTGTGAGCATTGGACGAGTGTTCTGGGTATTGGGAGTTGCACCAGTGCCCCTATGTAAGTCATGAAACCGGGATTTTACATTTTCGGGATTTGTGAAGACATCCGGACCACCTAAACAGGTTCTATGATCCTTAACAAACATGTATTACATGTTATAAAAGGTTTGGTAGGGTCCCGGATGCGATAAGGGGTCACTAACTCTAGGGCTAAAAATATTTATTTTGAGGCCCCTAAAAGTTAGCGCGCTAATAGTTATATTAGCGTGCTAATTGCAGAGTTGGCGCGCTAATTTTCAGCATTAGCGCCCTAGCTTAGAGGATTAGCACCTTAGGTCAAAATATTAGCGCGCTAATTGCCTTTCTGACAGCTTTTTTTTAAAGGCTGAAAATCACACTTTAATTTGAATAGATGATCAAATCTGAGCCCTTGGATCTTTAGAACGGTCAACAATTGTTAAAAAGGAATGTAGAACATTCTCAAACTACCAAGAACATTCCATTGTCTTGTTAAGCAAGAAAACAAAAGAGTGCTCATAGTTTTCAAAGAAGAAGCTTGGATTTTTGTGCGCTATCACTTGTAATCTTTCGAGGCAACTGAATCATTCTCGAAACCAGCATTATCGAGGCGTTCAAAAGCTTATAACATCCACTCCAGAACTGATTTTCAAGTCACTCTCTCGGGGTTGTAAGAAAGTCCGATTTCCTAGCTTTTCTTGTGCTTAAACTTCATATTTTTGTGTGCTTGACTTGTGGAAATCATTTGTTGTGTTCTTGAACACATTTGTTTTGGGTTTTACACTTTAACTTGATTTACTAAACCCTAGGTCTCGTTTGGACAAGAGTTTGCACTTAAACTTGATTTTTATCAAACTTCTTGTTATTTGGATTTGAAACCAGATTTGTTTTAAATCGATTTGTTTGAAACAGTTTCATATTTGAGATTTGCACAAAATCAATAATATACTTGCATTCCTCATTTGTTCTCATACTTGCATGCATTAGAGTGGTTAGGCTCTAGGAGGCTTGCTTGTATTTGAATTTGGTGTCACTTTACTTTGTAAAGTGGATTTGATTATTTTCATCTACTCTTTGTAAGTGGCTGATTGTAAGACTTAGTGGGATCTAAGTCGAAGGGAAGACCTAGTTGAGGCTAGGCATAAACCCTAGTTGCGGCTAGGTAGGAAGTCCTAAATGACAATTAGACATTCTAGGCTTGTATGCTTAGGTTGTAACACTTATTAGCAATATAAGTGGGGGTTTGAAAATCCTAACCGCGGAGGTTAGGTAGTGGATGTAGATCATTGGATCGAACCACTATAAATCACGTGTCTCTTTCCATATCTTCTATCTCCTTCATCTTGCATTGCATTCATACTTGCGCTTGAGTGAGCATATAGCATCGTTATTGTTGAATTATTTTAAAAAGGCAATAACTTCTCGATACACCCAATTCACCCCCTTTTGGGTGTGGTTTCAATTGGTATCAGAGCAGGTTATTGCTTAAAGTATTACTAACGTATCTTTGAGTGTTTTTGTGCAAGGATGCAAACTTTAGATCCTGCTCGCCTTAGGGAAGGCAACTCCTCGAGTAGGCCTCAGTATTTTGATGGAACAAACTATGCTCATTGGAAAGTAAGGATGAAGTTCTACATTAGGGCGCAAAGTAGACTTTTGTGGGACTCTATCGAGAATGGGTACACTCCACCGGGCAAGCCCTTAAGAGAATACACCGCCGAGGAGACCAAGATTGAGCTCTCAAATGATCAAGCCATGAATCATTTGTTTTGCGCGCTAAGTGAGAACGAACTCAATCGAGTTAGTGCTTGTCAAACGGCCAATGAAGTGTAGGAAAAGCTTTAGGTGCACTACGAAGGTACACTTCAAGTTAAGAATACAAAGTTGAGAATCCTTGAGGAGTACTATGAGACTTTCCGAGTTGGCTCCGATGAAGACATAGCCACCGTCATCACTCGATTCACTAAGCTCTTGAATGAGATCAAGAATCTTGGAAAGAACTATGATCAAGAGACTTCGGTGTATAAATTCCTTAGAGGCTCGCCTAAGGAATGCGATGCCAAGAAGTATGCTATCCAATCGACGCAAAACCTTGGAGAGTACACTTTTGATGCCTTGTGTAGAGAGCTAACGGTCCATGAATTTGAACTAAAGGACCGAGCTAGATTGGAAGCATTGAGTGGAGGTACTAAGAGTTCAAGAAAAGAGATTGCTTTGAAGGCAAATAGCCCACCGACTATATTGGTTGAGATCATTGAAGATGAGAAATCTAGTGAGACAATGATCTTGAGGAGGAAGTAGTCATGCTCTCAAGAAAGCTCAACAAGGCTATGTACAAGCGAGACAAGTACAAGAAGAAGTTCAAAAGTGGAAGCAAGGGAGGAAAGTCAAGTGATACCATATGCTTCGGGTGTGGCAAACCGGGCCACATCAAGGTAGGAAGTCCTAATTGGCAATTAGACATTCTAGGCTTGTATACTTAGGTTGTAACACTTATTGGCAATATAAGTGGGGGTTTGAAAATCCTAACCGGGGAGGTTAGGTAGTGGATGTAGATCATTGGATCGAACCACTATAAATCGCGTGTTTCTTTCCATCTTTTCTATCTCCTTCATCTTGCATTGCATTCATACTTGCGCTTGAGTGAGCATATAACATCGTTATTGTTGAATTATTTTAAAAAGGCAATAACTTCTCGATACATCCAATTTACCCCCTTTTGGGTGTGGTTTCAACTGGAGCTAGTGGTAGTTAGCCTCCTACTACTTCAGCGGACGATTATCGAAGTTGTCTGACCGTGTAGCGGCTAAGGGGTAGCAGCTAGCCGATTTCATCTCCTTTTTTAAGGAGCACATGGCGGCTATCACACCAGCCCTCCCCGCCACTCATGCGACTACGGTGGCACCCCAGACCACCAGGATTGAGATTGCACCAGGCGCAACTATTATAGGACCTCGAGCACCCGCACCACCAGTGCCACAACCAAGTATATATAGACCCTTCAGCACCCCATCTACCGAAGTTACCGATATTGACTCTACAGGAAACAACTATAGCTAGGGACACATCCATTCCTACATCTACGCCTTCCGAGGCAGCATGACTATTGAGGGACGCCAAGTTCGTGAAGGAGTTCATTAGGCTTAGACCAGTGTTCTTTGCCGTAGAGCGAGACCATAAGAAAATTGAGTGGTTGATTCTCTCACAGGAGAAGTTACATCTACGGTTGGGCGTTGAGGACAGATTACAACCCATTCTCTCTTACTACACCCTAGAGAAAGGTGCAGATGTCTAGTGGAGGACCACAGTGGCGAGCAGAGGTAGTTTTACATCGTCGGATGATTTCAAGAAAAAGTTTTTCAAACAGTATTTTCCTGCCTCTATGGTGAAGAGAATGAAGAAGAAATTTATGGCGTTGAGACGGACTGAGGATGAGACAATAATGAGTTACAAAAATAGATATGGCTTCCTCAGACAATTTGTTGGGGATTTAGTTGCAGATGATGTTGATGACGCATTCTATTTTGGTGATGGTTTGAGACGGGATATCGCACGATCTGTTTTGAGCACTAGAGTCAGATCTCTTTAGGAGATGTATGAGCGGGCCCTCTCCTATGAGACATATGAATTGGGTGGAGATGAGGATGGACGTGCTGAGTAACCAGAGAGATGAGACGATTTTGAGCACAGATGATAGAGGGGTAAGAGGCAGAGGAGAGAAAATGGACGGTTTCAGAAGGGCGGAGCACATGGCATGTACATACGTCTATTGGCACATGCACCGCCACCAGCCCCCACATATGACACATATGGCAGACCTCCCTTACCTCCTCCCGTCAGGCAGGCATTTCTAGCATTACTAGCACCCGACAGACGACGAAAAGGTAGAGGCCGAGATTTTAAACAGGGACAAAGGTAAGCACTGGACAGGTCCAACATGATCAGGGTCAGAGACAATAATTTAGCTAGTGTGGACCCATTACATGTTGGAGATGCGGTCAGGTGGGGCATTTAGCCCAAGAGTGCACACAGCCAGCGACAACTTATCCACGGCAGGGCAGAGAAAGAGCCCAAATGGTAGCAAAGCCAGATTTTGGAGCGACACAAGAACTCATTGAGGGTACGATTTTCATTTCCAGTAGAGATGCTTAGGTACTGTTTGATTTTAGTTATACTGTTTCATTCATTATTGGTTGCATGGTAGACATCCTAGGGTTGACACTTATTAAGCTTAGTGTACACTTGATCTTGAGTACGGCAGCTGGGGATTGAGTTTACCCTAATAATTTTATCGAGGGATGTCTGGTCGAGATAGGTGAGGTAGAGTTACCTGCTGACTTTAGAGTCTTTGAGTTCTTAGAGTTTGACGTGATTTTAGGGATGGATTTGTTATCAACATACCACTTACATATCAACTGTTTCCTTAAGATAGTGATATTTGAAATCTCAGGGCGTTCGATATTCACCTATAGAGGTATTTCAGCGAGGATAGTAGGCACGAGAGGTCGACCTGCGATTAGAGAGGAGATGAAGGCATTGGTTGCACTATACACAGTGGCGGAGAGTCGGGGACCTAAACTCGAGGATATACCGGTTGTTAGAGAGTTTCCAAATGTGTTTCCGAAGGATTTACCTGGTCTATCGCCGCCATTGATTTTATTATTGAGTTGGTACCGAGCACCAGACTAATTTCCATACCGCCGTACCATACATGACACTGCGAGAGTTAGAGGAGTTGAAGACTCAACTTCAGGATTTATGACAAAAGGGATTTATCACATCTTCTATGTCGTCATGGGGAGCACCCATCCTTTTTGTAAAGAAGAAGGATGGTACTTTGAGACTTTGTATCGACTACAGACAGTTGAACAAAGTCACAATCAGGAACAAGCATCAACTGCCGAGGATCGATGATTTATTTGATCAGATGAGAGGAGCACAGTTTTCTCCAAGATAGACCTGCGATCAGGGTATCATCAACTTAGGATTAGGGATGAGGATAGGTCCAAGAAACTTTTAGTACGAGATATAGAAATTTTCAGTTTACGGTCATGCCATTTGGGCTGACTAATGCCCCTGTAATGTTTGTGGGTTTGATGCATCAGGTTTTTAAACCGTTTCTTGACCGCTTCGTGATAGTCTTCATTGATGATATACTAATATATTCGAGGACTAGAGAGGATCACGAACAACACCTTAGGGAGACTTTGCAGATCTTGAAGGAGCACAGACTCTAAGCCAAGTTCGGTGAATGTGAATTTTAGCTTTCAGAGGTCAAGTTTCTTGGGCATGTTGTTGGAGCAGCTGGGATAGCAGTGGATCCATTCAAGATTCAGGCAATTATGGATTGGCCAGCACTAACGTCAGTTGTAGAGATCATGAGTTTTTTGGGTTTGGCAGGTACTACTTGATTTGTAATGGATTTCTCGAAGATCGCTTCACCGATTACTAGGATGACCCAGAAGGACGTCAGATTTGATTGGTCTGAGTAATGCGAGGATGCATTTGCTCAGTTAAAGAAATTGTTGACTATAGCGTCAGTATTAGTATTGCAAAAGGCTGGACATGGATTCTTGGTGTAAACAGATGCTTCTTATATGGGTCTAGGTGGCGTGTTGATACAGGGTAGTGGTACGGTAACGTACACCTCCCGATAGTTGAAAGTACATGAGAAGAATTACCGCACACATGATTTGGAGTTAGCGGCGTAGTGTTTGCACTGAAGCGTTGAGACATTATCTGTATGGAGAGAAATTCACACTCTTTACTAATCACAAAAGTCTAAAATATCTCTTCACACATAAGGCATGAACATGAGACATCACATGTGGTTAGAGTTTTGAAGGATTACGACTTTTTGTGGAGTATCATCCTGGAAAAGCCAACGTAATCACAGATGCGCTGAGTAGGATATCGGTTAAAGATGCTGAGGTTATCAGGTGCTACACGACGCATGAGTATTGGTTACTTGAGGCAGCAACGATAATGACTCAGCCATATATTCTTACCGACACTCGAGTGATGATTTGTGCCCAGATGAGACTTCAGACTCTCTCTACACAGTGAGTGTCAGAGGGTCAGATAGCCGACATTCTACACCCGAGATTCAGTGAATAAACCCAAAGTACAAATTGTACTAACTAGACGGAGACGACAAATCTGTGTCTGAGATTTAGAGGCAGACTGTAGATACCGTCAACACCCGAGTTGAGAGATAAAATTCTTAAAAAATCATACCGTTTCTGATTCGCCGTTCATCCAGGCAGGACCAAAATGTACCATGATATGAAGATATATTTTTAGTGGACTGGGATGAATGCAGATGTGTCTGAGTTCATCAAGAACTGTGGGATCTGTCAGCAAGTGAATGTTGAACATAGCAGACCTGGAGGGTTGCTAAAGCCTCTTCTCATTCCATGATGGAAATGGGAGGATATCTTTATTGATTTTGTGAGGGGATTTCCCAAGACCGTCAAGAAACAGATTCCATATAGGTGATCCTAGACAGACTGATGAAGTCTGCTCATTTTTTACCAATAGCGCGCATTACAAGTTCGATCATATGAGTTTATTGTTCAACCGATAGATTATCAAGCTGCATGGAGTACGATTGACTATCACGTCAGATTGAGATGCTATGTATATGTAACGGGCCAAATTTAGTTAAACTAGGATTAGCGTTAATCTCGGGGATTAAGGGTCGTAATTCGGGCGTTGTGTGGACAACTCAGTTGACTTAGATACGAGAACCGAAGAAATATGTTATTTATGGATAATGGTTGTGTATATGTGGTGTTTAAAATTATTATTATTATATTGCACCGCATGTGTGTATATTGCTATCGAACAAGTTTGTGTGACGGGAGTTCGCCTCAAAAGGCGTGCCAACGCGGGTATCGGGTAGGCGAACTACGGGTACACTAGGAAACTCGACTAATTCACGTTAGGATGACTAGTTAAATAATTAAAATGGCTAATGTAACCATAGACTAAGTTGATTAAATTTAAACAATAGACTATGACATACCTCGAAATGCGTGCCGAAATGCGGGGCATTGAGTGCTGGGTAGTCGAGTGTTAGTGAGACCATTCGTGTGTCCATAGGAGGTTCTAAAAAAAACACTAACCCCATGAATTATAATGGGCCTAAGTTAATGAAATTAAATCCAATTAATCAAGGTCTATAATTTAGTTATTTAAATTGGAAACTATAGGATTTTTCTAGAGATGTGCATTGACACATCTAGGAACCATATGGAGTATCAATTAGTGTCATTTGAGTTTGGTTAGTAGGGGTTAATGGGCTAAGTGGCAAGAGATGGGTCATTAGATAAACCTCGGGATACGTAAATACATGAGGATCAAGGGCTAACCAATCTTACATTAAAATATATAAGGAGTTGATCAAACACATGCAAACCAATGACAAAATGATTTCAAGTTTGTTGGAGAAGAAGAGGTGATTGAGGAGTTGGGTTTCAAGGATTTAGAGGTAAATTTGAAGGATTTAAACTAAGGTAATCATCTTCTCCGTTTTACACACTTTCTAATGAACCCAAATTTAGTGTATTCTTGTTATAATGGAGTTGGAGGTTTTTATGGAAACTTGATGAATTGAGTATTTTATAACCATTTCTAATGGAGATTTATCATTGGTTTTGCTTAAATTGGGGTTTTTTGATAAATTTGGAAAAATTAGAGGATTTCATGGAATGGATGAGTTTGATCTAATTGAAATTGTTTTAAGGGTTTAAATGATGTTTTAGAATCTATTTTAAGTGGAAAATGCAATTGTAGGGTCTATGTAGCTGATTGAGAAGTTTGGGACAAAATTCTTGAGTTGAGAATTCTATCACTGAGGGTAATTAGCGCGCTAACTAGTCCGATTAACGTGCTAATGATTATGGGCTCTTAACTGTTTTTCAAAATGAAGAACAATAGCGCGCTAGACAGATCCCCTAGTGCGCTAACTTCACCTAGTGCGCTAGGTAGACCCATTAGCGCGCTAATGATAGATAAAAACTGAATTTAAAGGACTGTTTTGGATTTTTGACTTAAATACATACCCAAACACCTATAATCATACCAAATATGTAAAATCAGACTTCAGGGACTTATTAGGATATACTTATGACCGTCGGGACGGATTTAGGGTGTTCCCTTAACTTGAAATAACGTCTGGAGGGGTTCATCTGGTAATTGAAGTTGAGATTTAGTCACTGTAAGCCTGTAAGTATATACGTAGTTCTTATTCGATTTTATCGATTACTGGCTGGTTTAGGTCAGAGTTTTCTCGTGATTATATGGTTGTGTACTTATTAATGCTTTATTTCCGAGCATGTTTAATTGATATATGCTGCTTATTTATTTCACGCTACTGATTTTGCTTGTCGTGTGTTGTCTACATTCATGGGTATATGACGTACTGTTGACAGGTGTTATAGTTATTAGTTTTATTTCATGAATATTGTGTGGACTTCTCTTGGGATTTTACTTGTCATTGTCACTGTATTTGTTGGGTGACCGAGTGCAGATCCTTCGATGAGCAAGGGCAAGGAGGTACTGGACGACTACCTCTGAGATTGTGAAGCTAGCTCGTGTGTGACTACAATATGTACGTATTTATATTTTTATTGGGTTTTGGGGACTGTAGAACACCAAATACATATATATATATATATTTATATATGGATCTTTTGCTATACTTATTCCGCCTTAGATCTTTACATGGTATCTTTTTATCGGGTTTTTCACTACTTAGGATTGTTAAATGTTGCATAATTCACTCATTTAAAGACCTCCGCTGTAAAATGGTATTATAACTTCATAAATTGATTAACAAGCTAACCAAATCAGTAATACTTATATAAAAATTAATTAGCTATGTTAATGTTAGCTGAAAAAGTGTAAGCAACTAGTTAGGTCGCGAGACGTCAAGGATAAGAGGGCCATGGCGTGGTAGGGATTGGTGACGTGGAATGCGATATGAGGGGTCTCAAGGTGGCCTGAAATTTGGGGTCGTCATAGTATACGTCCAGAAGGTAGCGGAGTATGCGGGAGCAATATGATACACGCCTACAGTTTAGCACGGTTTTTCATCCTCAGACTTATGGGCAGACTAAGAGATTGATCCAGGTTCTCAAGGATATGTTGCGGGCTTATGTATTAGAGTTTGGCAGATCTTGGGAGGAGTACATGCCGTTATGTGAGTTTGTTTATAACAACAGTTATCTTGCCATTATTGAAATGACGCCATTCGAGGCTTTATATGGCAGACCGTGTCGCTCGCCATCGTGTTGGGCTGAGCCAGAGGACCGAGAGATTGTGGGGCCTGAGATTGTTGTTGACCATATGGAGAACGTCAAACTGATCCGTCAGAGACTCAAGGGAGCTCATGATAGACAGAAGAAGTATGCAGACAAATATCGCGGTGATCTCACGCACACTTAGGGAGCCTTTGTATATTTGAAGGTTTCCCATCGAAAGGGTCTTCAGAGGTTTAGAGTGAAAGGTAAGCTTGCACCAAGGTTCATCGGGCCTTTCATGATTAATAAAAGGGTCGAAAAAGTTGCATATGAGCTTGAGTTTCCTCCACAAATGTCAAGGATTCATCTAATCTTTCATATTTCGATATTTAGCTGAGTCAAGAGCAGGTGATCGACCGACTGTGGATTTAAGTTAGATAGACCTGAGTGATGATATTACTTATGAGGAGCAACCTATTCAGATCCTAGATCATAGGGTACAACAGTTGAGGAACAAGTCTATTTCGAAGGTTCTCGTCAAGTGATGTTCTATGATGATACATAACTCACTTGGGAGCAGGAAGACTATATAATGGATATGTTTTTGTTCCTTTTCGAGTCAGGTATTAATCTTAACCTAAATTTTAATTTCAAGGACGAAATTTTCATTAGTCGGGAAGATTTGTCACGACCGAATTTCTAATCGCTTATTATTCGTAATCAGGATCACAGACCCGTGACGTGGGATCTACATCATGATATGTGCATTGACCACGTGTACATGTTAGATTTGTTGTGGTGTATGCCTAGTGTATTGTATATGTGTAGACTACTAAGTACTTTTACTCGTGTATAGGTGTCGAGACGTGAGTGGAGACGTGCCTCGAGTTGTGTGCCAACGTGGGACTGGGGTAGAGAGTGTTGTGGTAAGTCTATTTTTAGTTTGTATAGCTCATATAATGGCTTTAATGTGGCTATAGTTGATTTTTAATTAAAAGTAACTTAAGTTAGCACTTTAAAACAATAGCCATATGATTTGCATCGAGACACGTATTATCACACCTAGAAACCAATTAAGTCACACATTGGAGTTAGTTGGCATGGATCAGTGGAGGTAAGTGAGACATGTGTTAAAAGGCGTACTATTAGATAGGTCTCGAGCTATGTATGTGTAATTAGATTAATGGTTATCATTCAACCATATCCATTTCATATATATAGTTAGAGATAATGCAAACCACATATTTTCATTCTTATGAGCTTAGGAGCTAAGAAACTTGCTGGAGAGGTTTGAGGAAGAAGAAAATCAGTATGGGTTGGTGAAATCAAGGTGTGGTGGTTGATCAAGCTTGTGAACATCAACTAGGTAATTCACTTACAATAGTTTGTTTAGTTAATTTGATGAATTCATGAATTAGATCATGTTAGTGGTTGTTTTTATGTTGTTGATGATGTCTTAGGGTTTTTGAAGTGTTTGTGGAGGTCCCCAAGGTATTGGCGAAGCCTATGTGTGATGTAAACTCAAAATCCTGGTTGCAAAATTTTGGGCTTTCTGCACATAGTGCGCTAGGTAGGATAGTTAGCGCACTAGAGATAGTAGTTAGCATGCTAATGAGGCCACTAGCACGCTAATCAAATCACTTTTCGCGCTAATTGCCCTGACAACATAAAAATTTGCAATTATCCAAATTTGCCAAAACACTATAACTAAGCCTAATACCCTAAGTAAAGGTCTAAACACATCAAAAAACATGTTATGTGATATCGGGAACCTAGGAAAGGGTTACGCGGGTTTTGAATACGAGATTTGAAGTGTCGGGAGGCCGATAAAGCTATGACTTTACATTGCGTGAGGTGAGTATACTCATTGATTGTTTATTTCCATTTCATTTCTAGTTTTTAACTTGTTTGTTATAGTCTATATTGACTATGTCTAGCATTGTGCTTTCATATCATGGACTTAATTGTTCTTCCTCACTTGTTGAGCTTGGTTTCCATGATACTTTGATAACTTGAAATCTTTTGAATCCATCCATATGCTATATGCCATTTCTTGTTGTTTTACAGTAAATTTAGTACAAATAGCATGCTATTAGGAACTATGGAGCTATGAATGGTTTTATGGACTTGTATTATTGGGAGACTTTGTGTTTTGTAGCATAGCCAACTTTTGGATCCTTAATGAGTGAATTTCTTAGAATTATAAAACAGTTATAGAATCTAGAGTCCATTGCACTATGAGTCAATCGACACACGAGGTTCGAGTCCCTGAGGATGTCGGCACTCGCCACTATGATGAGGCACACGGGGTTAAAGTCCTGGGGTTGCCCATATATGCCTTGATGATAGCGAGGTTAGAGTCACTGATGACACTGAGGTTAGATTCCCTAGTGATATTAGACTGTGCGACACCACGCACGTCCTATAGTGGTTAAGGCTTCAATGACGTATGTCACAACCGACCGGATCTAGATCATAACTATTTATCCTTGTGTCAGTTCACTTGTTTATCTGTGGTATTTCTTGGCATAATTGTGGTACTAGTCTTTCTTTATTGAACTTATGCTTTTAAATACCACTTAGTTTGTTTTGGAAATGTGAATAAATTTGTCGACAGGGATTACTGTTACTTTGTGTACCCACCGTCCTTTTTATGACGGTGGGTGTCGTCGACGAGTAGGTCGGGCAAAGAGAAGATTGGGGACTACCTCTAAGCCAGCGGCGTACTTATGCATCGACATTTTGTAGGTTTTGATATTTTGTGTATTAAACAATTTTATTTTTGATACATTTTGGGGTTGTATATTGGGTTGAACGTTTAGTTCCCTAACCTATGATGACATCGCACTGTTTATATTCTTCATTTTATTATATATGCATGTGATTGTTGTTTTCCTGGTTTCCACACACTTATGAATTTTAATAATTGCTTCCACATAATTTCTTAAGACTTCCTCTAAATTTTATAACCCTTAATTTTTTTTTAATTAACTATGAAATTCAATTGTAAAATGACATGTGTTTTATTTATCCTAAACACTAATATGGAGTATATTTGGATAAAAAAGCTGACTAGTACGTAGTTAAGTCTTGTAGAGTTAGGATTTGGGCTTAATTACGGGATTAGGCCGGGCGGTGCCCTAGATTAGAGAAGGGGTTGTCACAGTGAGGCTCGCCTCTGTCACGGAGTTCCTCTATTTTGAGGCCTTGGGCAAAAATCTATCTTTTGACCAACAGAGTTCCTCATTTCAACCGTGAAGTGAAGGTAAGGATTGCCTTGCCTCCAAGGCCTTCTCGATTTAGTATTTGCGTCTCGAGGCTCGACATCTATAGACCAAACTCGCGTTCCATATTTTTAACTATCTCAGCGACTTATATTCATGCTTTACATTTATGTTTTATTTGCCTTATCTGCATGAATTGTAGCCGTTTTCTTGTATTTCTTGTAAATACTAACTGAATTTCTTTAGGATTTACTCACTGAAACTTGTCATTATTTTTTGTTGCAAGTTGCAAATCATACGACGAGCCGGATCTAAAGAACCACAGTAGCTTCACTTGTATGTAATTGTATTTATGTATATAATACTTTTGGGATCATTTTTGGATACTTATTACCCGATACATGTATTTTGACTTTTATTATACCTTCTCGTCGCCTTTATTGATATGCATCATATCTTTTTGCCGGGTTTCCACCCCATAGGTTTGTTAATTAATGCGGAATTTATTTACATTACTTATTTGCATATTATTAAACTTCGTCTACTAAAATAACTTAAATGAATTAAAACAAATAAGTTAAGTTGTAGAATTTTATAACTTAGTAATTTCAACAAAATAATCATTTAAATATCGAAATTGACTAAGTCGGAATATTAGATGGTTAGTTCGCAAGCCGTTTAGGACAAGTGTGCAGGTGACGTGGTATGACCTGATGACGTGTCCGGCGATGTGGCGCTGCCCGATTTGCCTCGGAATTTGGGGCCGTCACACCTTCGAAGGTTTAAAGGGTTCATATCTTCTCCATTCCAAAGAACATGGAAGACACTGGATTTAAGCCCCTCAAGTATGACTTTAGTAAGGGTACTAGGTGTGTCTGCATCTTCAAATGTGTTCTATAGATGAAGTGCCAACTGAGTTGGTCGTAGGCTTTCTCCAGGTCAATTTTTAGGGCCATCTACTCTGACTTGCCTTTCGAATTATTAGTAAGTGAATAAGCTCTTGGGCAATGACTATGTTGTCTATGATTTGTCTCCCTACTACAAAGCTGGACTAGGCTTGATTCACCAGGAGGGGCATTTTCGACTTTAACTTATTGACCACCACCTTCATGATAAGTTTGTAGTTCACCATGCATAAGATGATCGGGCGAAGCTGGCTGAAGAGTTATGGATTGCTTACTTTGGGGATCAAGGCGATCAGGGAGCGATTTGATTTGGCGGGGATCACTCCATGTTCCAGGGCTTCCTGCGCCATGTGAAAAAAGGAACTTACAGTGGTCCAATGTGATTGGTAGAACAGTGATGTAACCTCATCGAGCTCGAGGGCCTTAATTAGGGGCATTTCGAATAGAGCTTTCCTGACCTCCTCCATGGTGACTCCAGACGCCATGTAGTGTTTGACCGCTGAGGGTATGGTTGGGAATTGTTTGCATAGGGGGAAGGTTAGGCCATTCGATGACTCTCCAGAGTACACGGTGCGGAAGAATATGGTGGCCTCAGCTCGCAGGATGTTTAGGTCCTCACACAATTGTCCATCAAGCAGCTTTAGGCCTTGGATAATTTGTTTCTGAGTCCTCTGACTGACTTTCGCGTGAAAGAAGGTTGTGTTATTGTCCCCCAAGCTTATCTATTTAACATTGTTTCTATGTTTCTAGATTAACTCCTCTTGCATGAGAATTGTCTCCAATTCTTCCCTTAAGTTGATGTCCAGCTTTTGCAAGTTTGGGATGGTGTGGGTCTCAAGGGCTCTTTGGATGCCTGCAATCTTTGCCATAAGTCTCCTATTCTTTTGTAATACATTACCAAAACAACTTCTGTTCCATTCATCCGCTTGTTTAGAGAAGTGCTCAACCACATCATCGATTTTGGCTTCACAAGTGCATGTCGCTTTCACAAAGTCTGGCCATTGGGGGTGCGACTCCCACCATCATGAATCGGAAGCGTCAAGTTGGTTTCATTGCACCTGCAATCGAGTCTACATCTAGAAGAAATGGGCAGTGGTCAGAGTGAATTTTGGGTAAGTGAGACTTCTTAAGTAGGAATAGGGAGCTATACTTTTTGTTAGTGAAGGCTCTGTCCAGTTTCTCATATGTGAGCCCTCGCAACCATGTAAAGGTTGGACCATCCACCTCTGGTTCACTGAGGCCTAAGTCCGAGACCCACTTTACATACTTTTTGCATGGACTGGGGGAGGGGGAGGGAGTTGAGAACCCCCTCTTTTGTCCTTCATTCTGAAAAGAACGTTAAAATCCCTAGTAATTAGCCAAAGTGCTCTTGTAGCCATGACAACTTCCCTCAATGCTCCCAACATGTACATTCTTATCGTCGGGGTAGGGCTCCCATACACCTATATGAAGAGCAAAGAGGATGAGGGCCCCAATTGGACTTTCATATGGATGAACTGCCAATGGATCCTGATGATCGACACTTTGACTTCTTGCTTCCATAGAACCCATACACCTCAAGAGAAACTCATAGCTTCTACCCTATATGAACTCTGGAAATTGAGTTGTTTGATTACCTTGTCTGCTTGGTTACCATTGATTCTTGTTTTTACTAGCGCAAGTGTTTTCAGCCTATGAAGAGAACGAATGGCCTTTAAAACCCAAATTAGTTTCTTGTCTGCTACCCCTTGGCAGTTCAATACCAATATCGATGTCACCATGGGATAACATCATTTCGATGGGGTGAAACCATGATTACCTCTGAGGTGTCAAACAAAGTGGTGGCACCGGGCCTCCTTTTATGCCCGAGCCATATTTGCTTCCATAACTTCAACAAGCTCTGCCACCGCTGAGCCATTAAGGCTTAGTTTGCCTTTTCCTACTTGAGTTTTAATTTTTTTTCACTCTTCAGATAGATTGCTTTAGAATTATCTGGGGGACAACCCCATAGCTAACTCTCCTCGAGTGCTCTAGGGATGTGAGACTATTCCTTCATTAATTGGAATCATCATATAGTCTGACTCCTTGCCTGCAAAGGTAACCACCGTGTGGAGTTTAGGGTCAAGGGCCCGCTCTACTTCAATGTCCATTGTACTATTATCTTCGACTCTAGAGAAAGTGGGGTTCGTAACCATAGGAAGCTGAGGTGGTTATGTATGGCGATCTTGAGTTTGAGCTGGGGAGGGCGTGCGCATGAGGCATGAGTTGTTAGGGCTAATGTTCTCTTTTTGGGCTGAATACCTCTTAGGATCATGCACCTCTCTCGTTTGGTCTTTAGCTTTGCTTTTGAAGGCCTGTGGTACAATTCAATTTTTATTTTTCAGGTCTGAAGAAGTGGATGGTCTGTGTGTCGAGTCTTCTTTATTCCACCAGTTTCATGTGGGAATTTTTGCTGTAAATGGTGGGTCATATGCTCATCATTCTCCTGATTTGTACAATCTTCCTACAAATTTGCCAGTGCACCATATCAGTCTGATACAACCACTAAGCCGCAATAAGGTTCCTGCTCCTGTTGTTTCGTAGGTGGTACGACCTTCGATCTGTCTCTTCTTCGTGATGCGTGTATCCACTTTCCTGTCACGTCAGGTGAGGCGATTATCGTTGCCTCGCTGACGACTCATGCGGCCTCTTGGTTGCAATCCTCCTTGGGTTTCTTCTGGTTAAGGGGACATTGTTTGCTGAAGTGTCTATATTTGGCGCATCTATAACAAATGAAAGGCAGTCCTTCCTACTCAATCCTATTGTTCTTCCCATTTATCACCATGGCTATCTTGAGGGGTTTGGTGAGGTCCAGGAACACCGCCATCCTAGCAAATTGCCCTCTCTGCCCTGAGCTGGTGTTGTAGTCTATTTTGATCAACTGACCAATTGTTCCAGAGATCTCCCGAAAGGATGTTCTTATAATGATATGCAAAGGATAGACCGGGAAGGCAGATTCATGCCGCAACCAAGGAAAGATTTTCCTAACATGGGTTGAAATAGGGGGACCAAGATTGTACTAGCAAGTAGTGGCCCATTATTATTCATGGGCCTTCTAAGAGAGACGCTAGGTAGGCTCTCTCTATAGAGAATCGCACCATGAAGAACCCTTTTTCTAGGTCTGTAATCTTTAACCTGCACATATAATGTCATAGGGTGGCCAGCCTGTTTGACAATATTCTAAAACCAACCTATCTTCCTTACAACTTGATTGTGACCACATTTTTCATTGAATAAGCCATTAAATTCCTTACCCTATCTGCGAATCGGATATGGCTCACACCATTAACCATTGAACGACCAACCTTCTCTGGTCGTACCACGATCTCTTCATTCAGGGCCCTAAGGACGCTTCTGGATCAGACCTCACTAAGGTATCCTTAAAGGATAGATTGAAACCCTCGTCCACCTTAACGCTCTCATTACTATCCTTACGGTTCTTCACTTTCTTAGTGGAACGATTCTCTTCCTTTAAGAGCGGTGGTTCAGGAGGGTTTGTCCTTCATTCCGGTAAGCCTGCCGGTGGGTTCAGAGGCCACTTCCACTTCCATTAGATATTCTCAATTGGTATACGGTTAGTTTTGGTGATTAATGAGCCACCCAATTTTGTTACGTTGTACCAAAAAAAATAAAGAAATTTGTCATGTTGTTGCTAAGCTATTCAAACATAAAGATATGGTAGGAAAAGTTGGTTCAATACAATTAAATGTAGACAAGAGCTATATATATATAATTTTTGGGGACAAATTAAAACAAAATGACTTGTCGAAAGCATTTCTAGTGAGATTGAGCATTTCTAGTGAGATTGATGAGGCGTCACTTGTTAAGAGGTAAGGTTGATGAGGTCTCAAGTTCGACTCGTATTGGACTTACTTATCTAAAAAAAAGGCTAGTAATGGAGATATAACCTTCCCTACACCATCTACATGATGATAACTTAAGTCTTAAGTCCTGTCACATTGTTATTTAAAACTTAATCGTCAGGATTTTTTAATATTTTTAATATCCGACGGTATCTAGATGAGCTTGACTATTCCCACAAGGCCTTGGTGCATTCGGCCTGAGTATACTCTAGTGACCCGAATAATCTTGACGTAATGGGGAATCAGATTTGAAACCTTGCGCCTGATGCACATAATCTCAAACTCGCCTTTACTGTTGAGTCAGTCTTTCAAAGTTTAACGGTCAGAAATAATAAAGCTAATTGTTTGAATTGTATTCAGTATTCTGGAACACATGCAAACATCAAAATCGTTAATCGTGGCAGTGTTTAAGGTACTAATTACATCACCAACATATTGGTGATAAGTGAAGTCTACCGAGTGGCCAAAATGGCCACTACTTGCAAGGACACATTAATTCCACCAAATATGTGCCAAAAAATTTAAGTCGTCTATTGTACTACTCCAATTAAAATTCACTTTTCATGTCTGTTGTCGGTCCATTATATCCCACTCAATGCACTTATAGATGATTGAATATATAGTGCATTAATTCATGCCAACAATGCCTTTCACGTGTTTAGATGTGCCATTCCTTTTATGAGAAACCCACTCATAGCCCCCCTCAAACTTGTATGGGTGGAGACTTGAATCATGTATATATAGGTAACGACTAACAATATAGGGAACCACTAACAATTACCTTACCACTCCCTACAAAAATATATGTCTCATAAAGTTATTACTTACTAGGATTTAGTACTTGAATAGCTTTAATTAAAACACAGAATGAGAATTTAGGATTTGGAAAGAGCCCAAACATATAAAAAAGAGTCGTCTCATTCTACACAAAAAATATAATTAATTAAAGGAAACTAGCAAGTAATTTAGAGTCGTCTCATTGTACGCAAACCATTAAAGCCAACAAGAGTTGAGTCCCAAGAGCTGCAATCGCCCCTTAAACGCGAATAAGGTTCGAGACTTGGTTTGTGCACAGAAAAATTCTCATCGACATCATGTTCTACAATGTTCGCGCGAATATCGAAGTAGCCTTTAGGTTTAGTTTCTGAAGGAACGATAGACCAAAATCATCAAGTTACATTAAAGAAAAATCGGAGCCATTTATTATTATTATTATTATTATTATTATTATTATTATTATTATTATTATTATTATTATTATTATCAGGGTTAGCCCTGGCTAATCATGGACTCGAAGAATATAGAACCACAAAATCGACGCCAAGAGTTTTAAAGTTTTTCCATTACCATTTCAAAACTTTTTTTTAATAGGATTAAGTTGTTTTTAAATGAGAATAACATTAGAAATTATACTGCTTTCACGCATCTCAAAAAGCCAAGTCGCTAATGTGGTCGAAAACCATAAATCTCTTTTTGATTCTTTTTCACGATTCCAAGTCTTGAACCAATGCAAATCTTCTCTTTTGATCAGTGATCGATGGTTCTAATCAGTGCATCTCCTTGTGTTTTATTTGTTCAATACGCTGCAGATCTTGTCAAATATATATATATATGTGAAAATTGAATATATTGTTGTTGTGGTACATCTTTCTCAATTACGATCGTTCGTAGATTTGTGCGGCTGCTCTTCTTTAGTTTTATTTTTAAGTAGTTTTGTCTTCTCTTGTTGGGAATTTTTGATTTTGTCTTCCCTTGTTAAAAGTCTTATATTTCTTCCCTCATCAAAAGTTTTGCTTTTCATTTTGTTGTTTTAATGATGTTTTTGTCTTGTCATGTGTTTTAGATGTTTGTTGAAAGCAACTTTTGATTGTCACCTTTGTTTTAATGTTTAATTATGATCGTATTCATGACCAAACTCATTACGAGTTCTTTTAAACAAATAGGATTAGCGAGTCAATATACTTTTATTATGTTTGTTCATGATTATGTGGCTTGTCCTGCATCGATCCATTTATGATTAATGAAATTTTCATTTTACTTAAAAACAATTATTTTCAAATGAGAGTCACTGATGAGCTTTTGTTGTAACAGTACCTATATCCATAACCAAGAATTTCGAGTTCTAGCTTCTCGTTCCCTAATGTTGGAAGAGGTATTGGGTGGCTTTGCTCGAATTCTTATTTGAATTAACTGATTGTGTCATCATATGTTTCAAAGCTACTTGGTGAAGGCAACCACTAGACTGTTAGCTAATGTTGGCCAATTGTGAACTTTTATTTCAGGTGCTTCAAAAGAATTACACTAAATTGAAACCAATAAAAGAATTTGATTAAGGTAGATGACCCTAATTAATTTGAGAAGTCGGGTTTTATTGTTGTTGTTTTTATTTTTCTCTCTACAACAACAACAACAACAACATAGCTTCGAGTCCCAAATTAATCTTGGGATCGGCTACATAGATCAAACTTTTTCATTGTGCTCGATTAAGTGCAATTGATGGTGAGCTTTTCAAACCATTCAAATCCCTCATAATTAATGCATCTCATGTTAACTTTGGTCTCCCCCCACCTCGTCGAATTTCTACAGTTTCTATTGAGTCAAGTTTTCTAGTTGGGGCATTTGTAGGTCGTCTTTGCAGGTGACCAAACCACCGCAACCGTCATTCCCTAATCTTTGTATCAATTGGTGGTACTCCTACTTGTCTTTGAATTTCTATATTTCTTATTCTATCTTTACGAGTTTTACCACACATCCACCTAAGCATCCTCATTTCTGCTACGTTTATTTTATGTAATTGTTGTTGCTTTACCGCCCAACATTCACTTCCATAGAGCATAGCTGACCTAATTGCGGTCCTATAAAATTTTCTTTTTAACTTAGTAGGAACATTTCGATCACAAATCACCCCATGTTGCACTCCGGCATTTCTTCCATCCAGACTTGAATTCTATGTGTAACATCATTTTCAATGTTACCATCATTTTGTATGATTGATCCTATATATCTAAAGTGGTTTACCTTAGGAACTTCTACTTCCCATAATTTTACCACTCAGTCATTTCGATGTCTAGTGTTTCTAAACTCACAAAGGTGCATGTATTCGATTTTCGTCCTACTCGACTTAAAGCCTTTAAATTATAATGTATTCCTCCAGAGTTCTAATTTCCTATTCACTCTATCTTTAGTTTCATCCACTAAGACAATATCATCTGCAAATAGCATACACCATGGTATATCCTCTTGAATATGTCTAGTTAGTTCATCCATAACTAAAGTAAATATATATGGGCTTAAAGCCGATCCTTGATGTAGTCCTATCGTAATGGGAAATCCTTTTGTAGCTCCTCCAAATGTCTTTATACTCGTTACTACTCCATCATACATATCCTTAATAGTGTCTATGTATCTAGCATTCACTCTTTTTCTTTCTAGAACCCACCAAAGAACATCTCTAGGGACTCTATCATATGCTTTTTCTAAATCTACGAATACCATATGAAGATCTTTTTTCTTTTCTCTATATTTTTCTAACAATCGTCTTACAAGGAAAATCGCCTCCATAGTTGACCTCCCAGACATGAAACCAAATTGGTTCTCTGATATTGTTGTTTCTCTCCTTAGTCTATTGTCAATTATCATCTCCCAAAGTTTCATAGTGTGACTCATAAGTTTAATTCCCTGGTAGTTTGAGCAACTTTGAATGTCTCATTTGTTTTTGAAGATTGACACAAGCGTGCTTCTTCTCCAATCCATTGACATCCGTTTTGATTTTAAAATTTTATTGAAAAGTTTTGTTAACCAAGTCAATCCAATTTCTCCTAAGCATCTCCAAACCTCTATGAGTATTTCATCTGGGCCACATGCTTTCCCTATTTTCATTCTTTTCAAGACCTCTTTAACTTCTACAATTCTAATATTGCGTGTATAGTTTACATTTCTTTCTTGGTGTGGGGTTTTCATCTATGATAGTATCAACATGTCCATCATTAAATAAACTATCGAAGTAACTTCTCCATCTCTCCTTAATATCCTCTTCGCGCGTTAAAACATTTTGATTTTCGTCCTTAATACATCTTACATGACTTAGGTTTTGTTTCTTTTATCTCTTAATTTGGCTAGCCTATATATATATATTTTTTAATACATCTCTATTACCTAACTTTGTATATAGATCTTCCATGAAATTTGTTTTAGCTTGACTAACTACTTTTTTAGCTTGTTTTCTAGCTTCTCTATATTGATTGTACACATCTTCATTTTGACACTTATGTATTTTCCTATACATCTCTCTTTTAGTCTTAATTGCTCGTTGGACATCCTCGTTCCACCACCATGTTTCCTTCTTTGGTGGTCCTAAGCCTTTAGATATACCTAATACGTTTGATCACACTCTCCTTATGCAACTACTCATTTCTAGCCACATTGTATTAGCATCTAAGTCAAGATTCTAAACATTTTCCTTTAGTAGTTTTTCTCTAAACTCTACTTGTTTACTATGTTTTAGGTTCCACCACTTTATTTTAGGGTCGCTACCTCTTTTATTCATATTATGTCGTCGTGTTAGCTTAATATCAAGTACTACTAACTTATGTTGGTTAGTAAGTGCTTCACCAGGTATTACTTTGCAGTTTCTACATATTTTTCTATATATTTTTCTATATATTTTTCTTGTTAAAAGAAAATCTATTTGACTCTTGTTATGACCACTACTAAAAGTAATTATATGTGACTCCTCTTTCCTAAAACTAGTATTTGCTAAGACAAGATCGTATCTTTGAAGCAAATTATAAGATTGATTATCCTTCTTCATTTCTATTACCGTAACCAAAACCTCCATGAACTCTCTCAAACTTATCGTTACTTGCCCCGACATGCCCATTTAAATCTCCTCCAATAAAAACCTTTTCATCTAATTGTATACTTTGCATAAATTCATCCATATCGTCACAAAACTTGCGTTTGATGCTCTTGCTTAATCCTACTTGTGGTGCATAGGCGCTAAGTATGTTAATTTTTTCGTCTCCGATAATTAATTTAACTAGAATCAATCTATCCCCCATTCTTTTAACCTCTACGGCCTTATCCTTATAATCATTATCCACCACAATTCATACTCCATTGCATTTTCTATCTATACCAGTGTACCACAATTTAAACTCTGTGCTTCATATTTCTCTACTCTTTTCTCCTACCCATTTTGTCTCTTGGAGGCAAGCAATATTGACTCTCCTAATCATGGTATCTACTAGTTCCATTGACTTCCCTGTAAGTGTTCCTATGTTCCATGTTCCTAAACGAATTTTTTCTCCCCTTTGTATTTGTTTTCCTTTTCTATTTCTATTTTGTCTAAAAGATTTAGTGTCGTATCTATGATTTTGTTTTTGTTTTCGTGTTTGTTTTGAACTTTTTTTTTTTCCTCTCGAGTGTGGTAATATATACATGGGAACAATGTAATCTTTCCAACAAAAGTAATTGAGACCTGGACTAGAAAAAAAAAACTTGGGAGACAAAGTCCATGGTTTCATGCTTACTTTGTGAACCCAATGATCACCCTCGGCAGTTATCTACAGAACATATTTTTTAAATATAATATTATGCATTTTAAGGTGCATAACACGACCAGTGGGTAGAGAAGTGTATTTAAGTATGTTATTTTCAAAAAAAAAAAAAATAGCTTATTCCTTTGAAGCGAAGCTGAAGGTATATATATTTATCACGTGCTACATAGGTGAGAAGGGTAAGTGTATTCACCAAATACGTATCATATTTTTCAAAAAAGAGATCAACAACTGTTTGGTATAAATGATAAATGACTTTTCCTCTTGAAGCAAAGGTTTTAAATTCGAGTTTGACAAATGAAATAATGAGATTAAAGAGGCTGCCTATAGAGCTCCTACTAGTATTAGTCACACTCAGTGCCCTTTAAAAACCAAAAGAAATTGTTTAAAAAAAAAAACAATAAATTTAACAATAACTCCCTCGTACCTGGGTCTGACCATCTGCAATGAAGCAACTCTGCCGTCCACATAGTTCAACACCCACGCGGGCCCCACTCACTCTTCCACCCTAGACTTTTCTCTCCTCACCACCGTACGTAAATATCTCGTCAAACACAATACATCATACCTCCCAGCCAATGATAGCTCGAAACGTGGCACAATTTTTTCGATGCTCCCCACAGTCCCGTTCGAACCACGTGAAAGTGTCCTCTGTTCACGAGTCGTCCGCCTCTAACCGCCACGTTTCACTCTTTCATTCGCTCCTCTGACTACCCAATCGTACGTCCCGGATGTCGACTCTTTTCTAACATTCGTACGGACCCAATCAAATTCCTCCCTTTTTCCTCTCTTGCCTTTTTTAAATCTCAGGACCCGATCCCCTGTCCCTCACTCCCATCAACTTTCACGTGCGCAAACCACACCACTCGATTAACATAGAGATCCGCCCCGCTCACTCCTAAAACGAAACGTGTATGCTTCATACAGTGGTGTCAGACGGTTCGATTGGTATCGACTACTGTGCCGATAAGAGTGGACAACCGTGATTGTGTGGATAAGGAAAGTAGGGGCCAGGAGAGAAACTCTGTGGTTTTCCAAAATAAGGAAGAAAAGGCGTGATCAATCATATTTGTTTTCTGTTTTTTTGCTTATTCAAGTAGAAAAAAAAAAGTAATAATAAAGAAAGACTAGTAGAGTGAGTCAGCTTAGAATCTTAGGAGCAGAGATGAAAAAGGAAAGTTTGTGGGCTTGTTTGGCTGTTTTTTGCATTTCCAGATAGAGCAAAGAAGGCGAGAAAAGTAAACAACGAAACACACACTAGCAAAGAAAGCAAAGAAAGCAAGAAAGCGGGAGAGAGAGAGAGAAACTCACTCTCTCCATATATCCATCTCTACACCTAACGAAAACCTAAACCAGATCAACTGTTCACCAGATCACCAGATCAGCAGATCCAATCGAAGCTGCGGTTTCTGCATTTACGGTAATCAAATCAGGACCGTCGATCGATCAATCGATCTTGTGTTTTTTTTTGTTTTGTAAGAAATGTGTAGTTGGCGGTGTTAATCGATGTTACGTTTGGTGGTAGGTGGTGATGGCGAGGGGGAAGACGTGTTTGAGGCGTATAGAGAACGCGACGAGCAGGCAAGTCACGTTTTCGAAGAGGAGGAATGGATTGCTCAAGAAGGCGTTCGAGCTTTCGGTTCTTTGCGATGCCGAGGTCGCCGTCATCGTCTTCTCCACTAGAGGAAAACTCTATGAGTTCGCCAGCTCCAAGTCAGTACTACTCATTTCTCTCCAATCTCACCTTAATTGATGCATACTAATCTCTGATTATTACAAATTTGAATCCGATCGAGATCTTCGTTTTCGCTCGAATTTCAACGTCTGAACTTGCTGAATCAGATCTAGCTAGCTAGGCAGTAATCCTATTTGTGATTCTGGAATCACACATAATAAGCAGATGATGAGATTTGTAAAATCTCAGTTTGTTTCCTTGTATGATTAGGTCAGCGTATGAATATGCTTTATACGTTGGAGTGCGTACAGTACTATTTTTTTTTGAATGGCTTCATCCAAGTATTTGAGAACAGTAGTCTTGTGCTTTGTTCACTGTTTTCGTTCAGGTTTTTCTACTTGGAGTTGTTTACTGACTCCAATTTCATTGTTTGTTACTTTTCTACCATTTGAGTAATTATAATTAATAGTTTAGTGAGTCTTCTAATTGGGGTTTAAGTTTCAGTACTATTGTAGTGATGATAATAAAAATGGATTTTACTTTATATAATACAATTACTGCTATTTGTCTTCATTGTGTGAAGACAAGTTATAGAATTAATGAAAGAAAGCTTTAAATAAAACAACTTCTACTGGAACTAAACCTAGGGGAACATTTTCTATGATGCACTTTGATTTAAGCTTTTTATTGAACTTCTGTCGCCTTGTAGCATGGCGTGCTAGTTAATATGCGGAGTTTTGATGTCGGTTCGTATTTGTGTTTACTGATATTGATGGTGGCTTGCATGGGTTCAAGAAAACTGGGTTTGATGAATTGCGTAAGAAGGTTTTTGCAGTTTATAGTGTTAGGCATTCTTTGGTGAGTTAGGTTGAATGTATGTTTACATGCACTATGCTTTTTTCTTTTTTTCTTTTTTTTTTTTGGGTTTACACAATTCGTTATCCCTCGAATCCGAGTAATCTGGGCTTGCCTCAAGTTGCACGTATTCGTTAAGAGGAAACTCCCAGCAATGGCGTCTTCGTGTGCGTGGCCATGCTCAAAACCTGAACGTGTGCTTATATAACTTAGTATTAGGCTTTCTTAAATTTTTTTCAAAGAAAAAATTAAAAATATAACTTCACTAAATTAACTAACAAACTGACACTATACATTCATCTTTACAAAGCACTTTCATTGCTTATATTTTTGTGTGTATCTTCTTCAATTGTACTACATACACGTGCGCGCACACACACACATATTTAGGCATTCTCCTTAACTAACTAGTAACTACCCATGACTTGGTAGTTCCACTACATTAGTAAACATAATGTAACTACACATGTACACATAATGTAACTATCCATTACGCATTAACAACTTAAGATTTGACTAGTTAAGACATTTTAATATATTCGAATCACATTCTCCAACATTCTCTTTTGATTCAAATATGTTAAAACTAAAAATAACACATCAAATTACTTCTACGAAGCACGTCACTTCAAGCGTGATTAAGTTGGGATTGAGGCTATGTTGTTGTTGTTGTGCTAATTCTTATGAAACACTTGTCTTCATAATGATGGTACTCTTGTCATCACCTTTCTTGGAGCGCTTATCTCCAAATACTCTTAGCGATGCCTATCTCATCACATTCTAAAGCATATCTCTTTGGTGGTCACTAGCTTCTACCTTCATCGTGTCATACATGATCAAAAATCAATTCATCATTGATGGCGTCGGTGTACTCGCACTTAATGTTAGAGCTTCATGGATACCACAATTTTCTTCACTTTCTTCGCAGCACCTTTCCGCGAATCAACCTCGACTTCTTGAATGAGATACGTCTCCGGATTGAACCATCGCTCTGATACCATGTTGAATTTTTTCAAAGAAAAAACTAAAACTATAACTTAACTAAATTAACTCATAAACTGTCACCGTACATTCATCTCTACAAAGCACTTTCATTGCTTACATTTTTGTGTGTATCTTCTTTAATCATAATACACACACACACATAATGTAACTACCCATGACTTGGTAGCTCCACTACATTAGTGCACATAATGTAACTACCTATGTACACATAATTTAACTACCCATTACACATTAACAACATGAAATTTGACTAGTTAAAACATTTTAACATGTTTGAATCACATTCTCCAACAAATAGGAGTGGTTTTGTGACCAGTTAATTAGTTGTCTAAATTGTCCATGCTAACTGTTAAACTAGGAATATAGGAAGTGATTTTTATCTTATTGAAACAAATTAAATGTTACATTGTCAAGAGTCTTATCGAATTTTAAATAGGGTAGTGCTATTTGGACTCGTGAGTCCCGGACTCAAAACTTTTTTTAACTTCAAATACATTATCGAGCAATTAATGAAGCAACCATAATCACTTGCAAAATTCCTTTGATACCTCTTAAATATTTACAAAAATTTTAAAAACCACCCTATGAGTCCGGACTCATGAGTCCAAGTAGATTTATTGTTTTAAATATATATACGACCAAGTGGCTCAATTTTTCAAATGGAGCTTTCTTTTTTGTCAAATCCAAAAAGGAGCATTCACAATATCAACTTTGGAAGCGGTGAAAAGCCAGATTTATTCTCGGTTATTTCTACTTTTTCTTCAAGAGATCTATTGGCCATTGAGAAAACGTATTCTTTTTGATAAATTAATGCGATAATAAGAAAACCCCATTTTAAATGCTACTAGTACTATAAAAAAATTGCAGTAAAATTTTAGGAACTTTAGCAAATGTCTGGCAATAAACGATCTTGGACCAGTAAGATTTTTAAGATAGTACTAGTAATGATATTTGATGTTACACTTTTTGCTCACTTGAAATAATTTACTAAGATTGGACAAGTGTATATATGTTTTCACGGCTTTCTTAGAGTCATGGAATAGTCCCAAGAAGCACAAGAATATACATATTGAATCCAAAGCATAAAAATTCAGCTTCTCATCTTATACTTTGTTAATATTTCTGAGATGCTTCAACGTGATGATTGTTATTAATTGGTTCCCACTGCTCGCTTAATTAGATGTACTTATTAACAATTTATTTTAGAAACCTACTTATTTACAAATTTATGAGATGCTACAACATTTACAATTGTGTGCCTACAATACATGCAATATAATTTTAATATTATGCTTATAAGCCTTAAATAACTCTTTTTTTTTTTTTTTGGCTTTTGTTTACTTGTTTGAATGTCACTGAAAACTTATTTAAATTCGTTGAAGATTTGCACCATTACAGAACTTAGGAAAACAATTTTAAAGGTTGGTTTGTTTGTTACAGTAGTCAAGGCATTTTAAGGTTTTTAAAAACAGATTTATTAACTTTAGATCTCTTTGGTTGGTCTTTCATATTTAGGTTTAATTTCTGAAAGATTACAAACTCAAAACTAATTAATAATAATATGAAAAACGATTAATAGTCATTAATTAGAACACGAACTTAGTATTTCATGAAAATTAATTAATTTCCTACGTTTTGTTTTTTTAAAGCTAATATTTTCATATGTAGTGCATTTAATGAGCCCAGTCAACTTCGAATGAGGGAGTAATTATCAAGCTTTTGTCGACCAGTAGTTCACCAAAGCACCAACAATTGTTAGGCCAAAGAACTAAAAGCCACTGATTTTTAATCATTTTATTATGCATTTTTAATTTTGTTCATTGGGAAATATGAGAATTTTCCTATTTTGTATCATCAATTTTGTTTATTCTGAAAATCGATATTTCTTTGGACATTTACTCGTTAAATACCCATTCTTGTTGATATAACATTACTAGAAAATTTGAGAACGATCGACCTAGGTAAAATTTGAGAATTTTTTAAGTCACAAATAAAATTTGAGAATGATCTAGCTAGATTAAAATTCTAGAAAATACAACAACAACAACAAAATAGCCCCGGTTCAATTTAATTGAGGTCGATTACATGGATCAAATTCTTCCATTATGCTCGATTAAGTGCAATTGATGGTAAGCATATCACGTGAGAAGTCATGTTTTCAATAATTGTAGCACCACATGAACATGGTGCATGTGAGAAGATTATATTGAGAGCATGATTGGTGTGAAAGGTTATTATTACAAGCATTATTTCATGCTCAGCATAGTTTGATAAGATGCATAAAATTATGACATTAGTTGTTTTCAAGAGTTGTAGGGGCTTTTAGAGAGTTAGCATAAAGTCATAAGCGATCTTTAACTAGACATTATGACTATCCAAATTGCAAGAAATCGATAACGTATAATAAATAGTGCATATCATATCTTTTTGTCATTCGGTATCCTAAAGCAAACAAAAGAATATGATATATATTATTTATTAGGTAACATCAATTTATTGATCTTCATGTAATTTGGGTAGTTATAATGTCTCGGTAAAAACCATTTATGATTTTATGCCAACCTTTCAAAAGCTCCAACAACGCTTAAAAACAACTTTTGCGTTATTTTTATGCATCTTATCAAAATATTCAAAGCATGAAATCATGTTTATAATAGAATCCTTCGAAGCAAATCATATTTTCAATAGTAATCTTCCCACATGCACCATTTTTGACACACTATATTTTACTTGATTTGACTAGTTTCATGTGTTTTCCAACATGATTAGTGTTTTGTTTAGCTAGTTTACTTGTAAAAATTCTTAATTTAATTAGAAGTTTGCACTAATTCTAGAAAGTATATATGCAGTTGGCAGCTAAGTTTGAACTTTTGACACATTATATTTTCGATAACTACAAGATTTAGGTGAATCTTATTGTTTTTGTGGTTATCCTTAAGGGAAACTTCTCAAACTTGTCCAAGATCTTTTATAGAGTGCTTGGCGACTGTGTCGAAGATATGCTTTACGTAGTATTGAAGCTTTTCTCAAGTAGATTGAGGGTGGTTCTTCACTTTTACTTCTTTGTTTCTCACACGTGCGTGTTTTTATTGGAGTGTTATCTTCAATGATTCTTTGAATGCAAGGCTGATTACCTAGAGGATATTGGGTTGTTTTTATCATTGTAAGAAAGAGTTAGTGCTTTAAGAGTGTAGATGAGGTAGTCATCACGGTGATATTCTTATGTAAGGCTAAACTCTTGTCTCAATAGTGAAAAATTGATATTGAGCAAGGCCTTGCAAATGTATGTCACGTGCCAAAGTGCGTTTACCAAAGTCTTCGACTCATTTGTGCAACTGCGCATATTCTTTTACATAAAATATTATTTGGTCCATAAACTTTTAAAGCTTTTGTTGATTTAGTCCTTAAACTTTCATCAATTCCCTTTTGGTTCCTGAACTTAAATTTCTCTCTACTTTTGGTCCTTTTGTTAAGTTTGGAGGATAACGACCGCTAACAAAGCGCTTCACGAGCAATTCACGGGTTGTTCACAACTGATTCATCAATCTGAAAAATCGATTGTGAACCGTTTTGTTAGTAACTATTACCTTTCAAATTTAACAAAAGGATCCAAAGTAGAGGAAAATGAAAGTTCAGGACCAAAAGTGAACTGATGAAATTTTAAGGACTAAATCAAGAAAAAACGTAAAAGTTCAGGGACCAAATTATACTTTTTGCCTTCTTTCATTGCTTTGCGTATACATATTGCATGTATTGGAACATTCAAATTCGTTGACTAGGATAGTATCAAAATCATATTTGTATATACATATATATGAATTACGATTGTAAATACAATATCTTTGTTGAACAAAATGTTGTTGTGGCCGCATACAACAGATTTGTATATATTGTGTCTGTGGTCACAGATACAAAACTGCTTGTTTTTTGGCATAAATTCAAAGGCAACAAATAAAGATAAATTGAAGTAAACAAAAGACACACAAGATTGTTTACGCAGCCTTGCCCGAGATCTAGGGCACCGCCCGTGTGTAATCCGTATGTAAGCCCTAATCATCTCCTCACAGGACTTAACTACGTATTAGTCGACCTTTCAACTTAAGTCTTTCATTAAATAAATTTTATTTGCGGAAATATTAATACTTATGCGGAATTCATTTATAATAACCTAAATGTGGAAAACCGGGAAATGATATCACATTGATATATATGTATATATATAATTGAAAACGTAATATAATCTAAGTCAAGTCGGGGAACTAACGCTCAACCCAATATACAACCCCAAAAAGTATCGAAAGACATATATAAACTATACAAACAAAATATCAAAAGAGACCTACAATTAATGTAGTGACGTGCGTGGCTCAGGGATAATCGCCGATCTTCTCTTTCCCCGGCCTGCTAGTAGATGGCTCTGCACCCACCGTCATAAAAAGGACGGTGAGTACAAGAATAAAACAGTAATCCCCAGTGACAAATTTAATTTGCATTTCCAAATATTCAAATGGTATTTAAAAGCATATAAATTGGAAAACTGAATAATAAATCATATGCGAGTAAATACCAGAGTTAAACAAGTGATACTGACACTAGGCTAAGTAGTAGTGATTTAGGTCCGGTCGGCAGTGAAACGTGTCACCCCGACCCAATAATCATATAGCACAAGGGACTCTAACCCAAGTGTTACCGGGGACTCTAACCCCGGTCAATAATCATATAGCACAAGGGGACTCTAACCCAGTGTTACCAGGGGACTCTAACCCCGTGTGTAGACCACCTCGGGGACTCTAACCCCGAGTGTCATACAATGTCAAGTAACATGTGCCGACATCCCCGGGGACTCTAACCCCGTGATTCGCGCACACACGATCAAGTACGGGACCTAAATGCAAAAACTACTTTTTAAATTTCAAGAAATACCAAGTATGGATTGTCAAGGCATAGGCACATCTACACACCTAAACAAATAAGGAATACAAGTCATCTTCAACATTTATAAGATATTCACTAGCCTAATAGCATGCTATTTATCATTCAATTCACATTTAAAACAACAAGAATAGACATAGCATGGAATGGAATCAATGAATTAAATCAAATGAATGGATATCATGCAAACTAGACTCATCAAATGAGCATAGACACAAAGAACACATGATATAAGAGTACAAAGGCAAATAGTCAAAAGGACTATGCAAGGATAATAATTAATAGGAATGAAATGCCAAGTAAAATTGTCAATGGGTATACTCACAACAACAAAGTAAAGTCCTAGCTTTACGGCCTCCCGTAACTCCAAATCTTGTCTTCGCTCTCCCGTACCCTTTTCCTAGGTTCATAGTTTGGTGTCTCATTAGTTCAAGTATAGTGGGTTTATTGTGTATTCAAATTGGTTCAATAAACTTTATTTTATCTAAATATAATTTTCCCAATTTTTCCAAATTTTTTTCAAATTTTCTTTCATTTTTCTCTATTTTCTCCCTTTATTTTTTAAAAATCTTTTTAATTTATTTAACTTTAAATATTATTTATTTTATTTTATTTTATTTTATTTATTATTTTTTCGACCCAGATCGGGTCGGACTTGACCCGGCTCCACCGAATCAGGGTCCAGGCTCGACCCATGGGCCGAGCCTGGCCGTTCCGGCCCGCCCAGCCACTGGGCACGCGCGCGCGCGCGCGGCGTGTTTCTTCTTCCTCCCGATCGACTGGTTCGATCGGGAGGAAGAAGAAAATCTTTTTTTTTTTTTTTTTTTTTTTTTTTATCTCTCCTCGGTGATGGGTTGGGGTGGCTCTCCACCCCAACCCCGGTGGAGTTTCGATGATGCGGGGACCCCCGCCATCACCACCTCGAGATCGCCATGGGGTTCGGCCCATGGATGCAACCTCGAACTACCTCAACGACTTACGTCCGACAGAAACAAACAAATCAACAACAACAACTCAAAAACTCACCTCAATTGCGTGATCTCTTCATTCCTTCCCATCGCATTTTCTTCTCCTCCTCCTCTCTTTTCTTCTTCTTCCTCTCTCGATTTTTCTCCCTGTTTTTGGTCGATCGATTTGTGTTTGCAGTGTGTGTGTGTGGAGATGTGGTGGGTGAGGTGGGTGTGTAGGCACGTGGTGGGGCATGGGACAAGTGTTGTGTGTTTTTGGACAAGTGTTTTGTTTTTTGGCCATGTGTGGGGTGTTGTTGACACCACATTGGTGACACCACTAAGACACTTGTCGTTTTCGGGCGTTTCGATGCCGTTTTCGCGTCCGAAACGTGAATGTTCGCATAACGTCGTGTCGATAGTTACAAAAATATAGTTCATATGTGTATTTTTGTTTTCCTTTCGACCTAATATTCAATTTAGTCAACTACCGACCGCGCGTCGACGCATATCGAGACGTGTCCCCGCTCTCGTCTCGTCTCGACGTCTAAAACCGTACCAAATGACTTAGTAAGTCTACACATTACATAACACTAGGCACACATCAATACAAAAATACCATCTAACCTCGGCCATGTGCCTCGGTCGGTGCACGTATTACGGTGCGGGTCCCACGTCCAAGGTCGGTGATCCTGATTAAGATATATAAATCAGGGTTAGAGATTTGGGCCGTGACAAATATTCCCAACAAAAATGAAATTTCGTCCTCGAAATTAAATTTAAGTTATGATTCTACCTGACTCGAACAGGTACGGGAATCTATCTCGCATGTAATCCTCCCGCTCCCAAGTGAGTTCCGTGTTATCGTGGAACTGCCACTTGACGAGTACCTTCGGAATGGTCTTGCTCCTCAACTGTTGTACCTTCCGGTCTAGGATCTGAATGGGCTGTTCCTCGTACGAGATGTCATCGCTTAGGTCGATCTGACTCAAGTCAACTGTCGGTCGCACTCCTGCCTTCGACTCGGCTAGTCGAAGCATCGAAACGTGGAACACGGGATGGACCCCTGACATCTGTGGAGGTAATTCCAGCTCGTATGCCACTTTCCCGACCCTTTTCTTAACCATGAAAGGTCCGACATATCTCGGTGCGAGCTTACCTTTCACCCCAAATCTCTGGAAGACCCTTTCGAGGGAAACCTTTAAATAGACAAAGGCTCCCTCGGAATACGCGAGATCACCGCGATACTTATCTGCATATTTCCTCTGTCTGTCTGCTCCTCTCGAGTCTCGACGGATCGGTTTGACCTTCTCCGTGTGGTCAACAACAATTTCAGGTCCCACTATCTCCCGGTCCTCTGGCTCAGCCCAACACGATGGCGAGCGACACGGTCTGCCATACAAGGCCTCAAATGGTGCCATCTTAATGCTAGCCTGATAACTGTTGTTATATGCAAACTCACACAACGGTAGGTACTCTGCCCAAGATCCGCCAAACTCTAACACGCATGCTCGCAGCATGTCCTCGAGGACCTGAATCAATCGTTCGATCGCCGTCGATCCCGAGGGTGAAAAGCCGTACTGAACTGTAGTCGCGTACCGTATTGCTCTTGCATACTCCTCCACATCCTGGACGTATACGTAGCATCTCGATCTGAAGTGATCGTTACTGGTACTCCATGCAGTCTGATAATCTCTCTCTCGAATAGTATGCTCAGCTGATCGAACGTGTAATGCGACGCCACTGGCAAGAAATGAAAGCGACTTCGTCGATCATCAACTATAACCCAGATGGAGTCATGTCTCTTCGCGGTCCTCGGTAATCCTCTGACAAAATCCATAGAGATGTCTTCCCATTTCCATCGGGGAATAGGAAGCGGCTGTAGTAATCCCCCGGGTCTGCGATGCTCGGCCTTCACTTGCTGACAGATACCACAGTTCCTGATGAATCTAGACACGTCTGCCTTCATCCCAGGCCACCAAAAATGTCTCCTCATATCATGGTACATCTTAGTCTGCCTGGATGTACGATAAATCTGAACGGTGTGACTCTGAAGGATTTCATCTCTCGACTCCGGTACCTCGGTATCCACAACCTACCTCGGTATCTCGGACAACGATCCGTCGTTTCGCCCATCATCTGTACACTCGCACTTCGTACTAACTCGCTTTGAATCTCGAGTACGACGGTCGTTCCTCTGTCCTCGACACTCGCATTTGTGTAGACACGATCTGCGAGTCTCATTTGGGCGCAAATCATCACTTGAGTCTCGATAGGAACCTCTCGTCGACACACTATCGTCGGCTTCCGAGTAATCCATACTCATGCATCATGTGACATGTAACCACTTCCGTGTCTCTACTCGGTCTCTCTACTCGCAGCGCATCTGCGACTACGTTCGCTTTTCTGGATGATATTCCAAGGAAAAGTCGTAGTCTTTCAGGTATTCCAACCATCTGCGCTGTCTCATGTTCAGTTCTTTCTGGGTGAACAGATATGTTAAACTTTTGTGGTCGGTGAAAAGTGTGAATTTTTCTCCATACAGAAGGTATCTCCAAGTCTTCAGCGCAAACACAACCGCTGCCAACTCTAGATCGTGAGTGGGATAGTTTTTCTCATGTACCTTCAACTGTCTCGATGCGTACGCTACGACACCACTACCCCCGCATCAACACACAACCCGGACACAGTATAACAAGCATCTGTGTACACTAGAAATCCCAGTCCAGCCTCTGGCAGTACTAACACTGGCGCTGTAGTTAATGACCTCTTCAACTGAGCAAATGCAGCCTCACACTTCTCAGTCCACTCATAAGCAACATCTTTCTGTGTCAGCCTTGTCATTGGTGAAGCGATCTTCGAGAAATCCTTCACAAATCTACGGTAATATCCTGCTAACCCCAAAAAGCTTCTGATCTCAGATACTGATGACGGCGTTGGCCAATCTGTGATGGTCTGAATCTTGCTCGGATCTACAGCAATCCCTGCTGCTCCAACAACGTGCCCCAAGAATTTGACCTCTGCAAGCCAGAATTCACACTTGCTGAACTTAGCAAACAGTCGATGTTCCCTTAATGTCTGCAACGTTTCTCTGAGGTGTTGTTTGTGGTCCTCGCGTGTCTTTGAGTATATCAAAATGTCGTCGATGAACACTATCACGAAGCGGTCGAGGTATGGTTTAAGCACTCGATGCATCAAATCCATGAATACGGCGGGGGCATTGGTCAACCCGAATGGCATGACCGTAAACTGGTAGTGTCCGTATCTGGTGCTTGAATCTTTGTCTTGTACCTATCTTCCTCCCTGATCCTGAGCTGATGATATCCCGATCTCAAGTCAATCTTGGAGAAAAATTTCGCTCCTCTCAGCTGATCAAATAAATCGTCTATTCGTGGAAGTGGGTACTTGTTTCTGATTGTCATCTTGTTCAACTGTCTGTAGTCGATGCATAGTCTCAAACTACCATCCTTCTTCTTCACAAACAAAACTGGCGCTCCCCACGGTGACATCGATGGTGTGATGAATCCCTTTTCCCCTAATTCATTAAGTTGAGTCCTCAGCTCCTCCAACTCCTTCGGAGCCATGCGATACGGCGGGATCGCGATCGGTCTGGTGCCTGGTATTAGGTCAATAACGAAGTCCACTTCTCGTGGTGGTGGTAATCCTGGTAAATCTTCGGGGAAAACATCTGGAAAGTCTCGAACAACTGGTATCTCCTCTAGTCTGGGTCCCTGACTCTCTGCTACAGCGTGCAATGCTATCAGAGTCTCCATTTCTCCATTGGATGCAAGTCGACCTCTCGTGGTGTTGAATCTCGGTGTACTACCTTGGTGAGCAAATATCGGACGTCCCGGTATCTCAAATATAACAGACTTACTGAAACAATCAATGTGCGCATGATAGGCTGACAACCAATCCATTCCTAACAGCACGTCGAACTCTAACATCTCGAGGACTCTAAATTCTGCCGGTAATTCTACCCCGTCTATCATTACTGGGCATCCTCGCACTAAACTATTTGGGTACACTCTATCCCCGGCTGCGGTGCTCAAAATTAGATGTACGCTAAGTCTAACAGGAGTCAATCCTAATATGCCTAACATGCGACCAGCAATAAAAGAAACCGTAGAGCCAGAGTCAAACAATGCATATAAATCTCTATCATAAACGGAAACCGTACCCTCGATGAGACTGCGTGTCGCTCCAGCGTCTGGCTGTGCAACCATATTAACTCGCTCTCTCCCTGCTGTGGAGGATATGCTGCTGGCTGTGTACACTCCCTAGACATGTGCCCCACCTGGCCACATTTCCAGCATGTGATTGGACGACGCTGTCCTGCCTTTTGTGCCTGTCCCTGTCGTGGTCCATTCTTACCGCTACCCCTGCCTCGACCACCCTGCTGCTGCTGTCGCGGTGCCGATGGAACTGGTAATGCCTGTCTAGTGGAAGGTGGTAAGGGAGCTCTATCATATGTATGTGGGGGAGCAGGGTGAGGTGCGTGGGGCACTGCTGAGATAGGGGTAGCAGGTGCCCCACCCCTCCGTGAACCCCTGTCCCATCTCCTCTGTCCCTTACCCCTCCGTCTCATGTCATAATCCCAACCTCTCGCCGCTCTCTCTCCTCCTCCGCCCCAACTCGTAAGTCTCTTGGGCGAGTGCCCTCTCATAGATTTCCTGCAGCGTGCGAGCCCCAGTGCCAACGATGTGTCTAGCTATATCTGGCCTTAGCCCATCTCCAAAGTAGAATGCGTCGTCTGCGTCGTTCTTCACCAAATCACCCGCGAACTGCCTCATCTGCCCGTATCGGTCGCGATACATCATCACTGTTTCCCCCTCGGCCTGTCTCAAGCTCATAAACTTCTTCTTCAACCTCTGCAACATCGAAGGCGGAAAATACTGCTTGTAGAACTCTGCCTTGAAGTCTGCCCAGGATGTGAAACTACCTCGACTCGCCACTGTAGTGCGCCACCAAACATCGCACTAGCCAACGTATAGTATGAGAGAATCGGCTGGAGTCTGTCCTCAACCCCCAGTAGTAAATGCAGCTTCTCCTGTGATAGGATCCACTTCTCAATCTTGTCGTGGTCCCTCTCTCCTGAAAAACACTCTGGTCTGAGTCTAATGAATTCCTTCACTAGCTTGGCGTCTCTAATAAACCAAAGTGATATTCGATATAGTGGGTATAGGCGTGTCTCTTGGTGACTCGTCGTTGGTACTACGGTGTGGTACCGTATTCGTGCCTCCGCGAGTAGTAGGAGCGATATCGGTGCCACAGGAGTCTCTGGGGTTGGGGGTGCTGTAGTAGCTGTGGTGACGGGGGCATGCGAAACTAGTGCAGTCATCTGTGCCGACATGTAGGCGATGAACTCGGCGATTTGTCTCTCCTGAGCGGTCATCCGGTCAGACAACCTCTGAAAATCCTCAACTAATACGGTGGGAGGTTGACTGCCGCCGGCTCCAGCGTCTCCGGCATCGCGCGAATCCGCCATCGGTGTCTGCATATTGATAATTCGTACTCGAATAAGCTACTAGGAGACGTATCTTATAGTCTTACACATATATCAATTAACATGTATATTGAAAATAATACATAAAACAAACGTACCCCCAACTCACCTTCACTCAATTCCCAACAAAAATGCCTAAGCAAGGATCATCTGGTTTCCACTTCTAAGGTTTGTGTTTTTCTTTCTTCTTTAGTTCTCAGGCTTTGATACCAACTGTGATGTTGGTATCACAATGCCTTAAACCATGAGACTTTTAAAACTTTCCCCTAGGTTCGTCTAAACCTAAGCTCTGATACCAACTGTGACGACCCCTCTCCTTAATCTAGGGCACCGCCCGGCCTAATCCCGTATGTAAGCCCTAATCATCTCCTCACAGGACTTAACTACGTATTAGTCAGCCTTTCAACTTAAGTCTTTCATTAAATAAATTTTATTTGCGGAAATATTAATACTTATGCGGAATTCATTTATAATAACCTAAATGTGGAAAACCAGGGAAATGATATCACATTGATATATATGTATATATATAATTGAAACTGTAATATAATCTAAGTCAAGTCGGGGAACTAACGCTCAACCCAATATACAACCCCAAAAAGTATCTGAAAGACATATATAAACTATACAAACAAAATATCAAAAGAAGACCTACAATTAATGTAGTGACGTGCCGTTGGCTCAGGGATAATCGCCGATCTTCTCTTTCCCCGGCCTGCTAGTAGATGGCTCTGCACCCACCGTCATAAAAAGGACGGTGAGTACAAGAATAAAACAGTAATCCCCAGTGACAAATTTAATTTGCATTTCCAAATATTCAAATGGTATTTAAAAGCATATAAATTGGAAAACTGAATAATAAATCATATGCGAGTAAATACCAGAGTTAAACAAGTGATACTGACACTAGGCTAAGTAGTAGTGATTTAGGTCCCGGTCGGCGGTGAAACGTGTCACCCCGACCCAATAATCATATAGCACACTCTAAACTCCAACCCAAGTTTACCAGGGGACTCTAACCCCGGTCAATAATCATATAGCACAAGGGACTCTAACCCCGAGTGTTACCGGGGACTCAACCCCGGTGTGTAGACCACCTCAGGGACTCTAACCCCGAGTGTCATACAATGTCAAGTAACATGTGCCGACATCCCCAGGGACTCTAACCCCGTGATTCGCGCACACCTCGATCAAGTACGGGACCTAAATGCAAAAACTACTTTTTAAATTTCAAGAAATACCAAGTATGGATTGTCAAGGCATAGGCACATCTACACACCTAAACAAATAAGGAATACAAGTCATCTTCAACATTTATAAGATATTCACTAGCCTAATAGCATGCTATTTATCATTCAATTCACATTTAAAACAACAAGAATAGACATAGCATGGAATGGAATCAATGAATTAAATCAAATGAATGGATATCATGCAAACTAGACTCATCAAATGAGCATAGACACAAAGAACACATGATATAAGAGTACAAAGGCAAATAGTCAAAAGGACTATGCAAGGATAATAATTAATAGGAATGAAATGCCAAGTAAAATTGTCAATGGGTATACTCACAACAACAAAGTAAAGTCCTAGCTTTACTGGCCTCCCGTAACTCCAAATCTTGTCTTCGCTCTCCCGTACCCTTTTTCCTAGGTTCCTGAGTTTGGTGTCTCATTAGTTCAAGTATAGTGGGTTTATTGTGTATTCAAATTGGTTCAATAAACTTTATTTTATCTAAATATAATTTTCCCAATTTTTCCAGAATTTTTCCAAATTTTCTTTCATTTTTTTTCTCCCATTTTCTCTTCTTTCTTTTTTTTTTTTTTTTTCTTTCTTCTCCTCCGGTGAGGGGTTGGGGTGGTTCTCCACCCCAACCCCGGTGGAGCCGATGGCAGGGGAGGCCCCCTGCCATCACCACCGTGAGCATGGGGTTCGGCCATGGATGCCGAACCCCCTCCATGCTTGGTCCCGAAACAACAAACCACAACAACCACAAAAACTCACCTCAATTGCGTCATCGATTCTCTTTTCCTCCTCTCCTTCTTTCCCTCTTCTTCCTCTCGATTTTTCTCTCTTTTTGGACGATCATCGTGTGTATGTACGAGTGGGTGTAGGTGGAGATGGAGGTGGTGAGTTGGGTGAAGAAGGCACGTGGTGGAGGAAGGTGGGACAAGTGTGTTGCTTTTGTATGGACAAGTGTTGTTGTTATTTGGCCATGTGTTGGGGTGTTGTTGTGGTGACACCAATTGGTGACACCATTACGACACTCGCCGCGTTTTTTCGGTGTTTCGATGCCCGTTTTCGCGTCTGAAACGGAATGTTCGCATAACGTCGGGTCGATAGTTACAAAAATATAGTTCATATGTGTATTTTTGTTTTCCTCGACATAATATTCAATTTAGTCAACTACCCGGCACCCGCGTCGGCACGCATATCGAGACGTGTCCCCGCTCTCGTCACTACGTCTAAAACCGTACCAAATGACTTAGTAAGTCTACACATTACATAACACTAGGCACACATCAATACAAAAATACCATCTACCTCGGCCATGTGCCTCGGTCGGTGCACGTATTACGGTGCGGGTCCCACGTCCAAGGTCGGTGATCCTGATTAAGATATATAAATCAGGGTTAGAGATTTGGGCCGTGACAATGTATATTTTGCTGAGCCCACATACAAGATATACCGGGCAAGGCTATTCAGAAAAATAACTGCATAAAATGTCATTAACAAAACACATTCCTTTGAAGTCGATACACAAGATGTGACACACAATGACAGCTCTAAGGAATTACGTCTTAACAACGATAGCGTAATTGATGTTTTTGTTCGTTTTCCTGAACAAATGAAAGGTAGGAAGATGAATTAAAAAAGAAATTTTGCAAAGAGAGAAGTTACAATGGAGTCCTTTTGGATTCTCCTTAAAATTCAGCCAACACATAAAATTGAAAAAAGTAATTAGATTCTCTATTTTTCAACTTAATCAACGTTATAATATTTATCAAAACAAAACCAAATTTAAAGAAATCCTATAATAACTAGAACTTCTACTTCTTATCTAATATAAATACTAAAAAGTAGTTATTATATAAAATATAGGACTAAATAATTTTGTGGGCACATAACTAACATAAATTCTGAAAATTCTGAAATGAATAGATTAACCAAAAAAGAATAAGAACGAAATAAAAAATCAAGTAACCTAAAGCAATAATTTTTACAGTTTTTAACCTCAAAAAATTATTGGAATTTGTAGGCATTGTGTTTAGTCGTGCGATGCACCTAGTAGGCCCAAGTAGGTGTCCAGCAGCGCGATACACCTCGAGGTGTGCGCATAACATCTCGAGATGTGTGCTCACACTCCTCGAGGTGTATCATATGGAAAGACATCCACTTGGGCCCATTAGGTGCCCAAAGTGGGTTACAAAAGCATTTTCCTATCTAATAATACTAGATAATTACTAAATCCTAGTCTAACAACAACTCTGATTTGCATCATTCTCCTCTGGTTGAGAAAAATTCGTCCTTGAATTTAATTCTCATTTTCAGATGTCGCACCAGTATACGTCACCAAACATTTGACATTAAACACGTTTGTAGTACTTATGTCTCGCGGTAACTTCAACTTGCAGGCATTATAATTTATCTTCTCAATAATCTCGAATGGACTCGCCTTTTGCTTAGACAACTTATGATACTCATGCAGGCACGTGATCTTTAGTGAGAATAACCCAAACCATGTCGCCAACTTCAAACTCAGCATGATGAAGTTTTCAATCCGCATCTTTCTTGTATTTTCGCAATAGAAGAAACCAATTTTCATGAGTAGTTTTATGAATATCTTGCAACTTCTCAACAAAATCTTCAGCTTTGACATGTATTCTACCAGAAGTAGGAATAGAAGCAAGATCGAGCAGATACCGAGGAATAAGACCATACAAGATCTCAAAAGGAAATAAACTTGTACTTCTATTTCGACAATGATTGTACGCAAACTCTGCATGTGATAATTTGATATCCCATTGACGAATATTCTCCCTCACAAGACTGCGCAATAAATCACATAGAGAGCGATTGACCACTTCTGTCAAACTGTCCGTCTACGAATGATAAACACTACAAAAATTGAGTCAACTGTTCGCCAACTTCCATAAACTCCTCCAAAAATGACTAATAAACCCAGTGTCTCTATTTGAAGCAATAGATGTAGGCAAACCATGCAAATGTACACCTCCCAAAAGAATAATATAGCCACATTCACTTCATCAGTCGTGTTGCATCCCCTAACCTGATTAAGGCGATACCCGGCCTGAAACCTTAATTAAAGCCAGATTTACCTTACTAGAATTAACCAGAACCAGCAGCCTTACCACCTTCACTTGATAAGCATTACTGTATATCAAATATCAAAATAAAATAATTTATAAACACAACGGAAATTTAAAACTTTTTTCGATAATTCAAACCACGATATACAATATTAAAACAAACCGAAATAAACCACGGTTATATAAATCACCCATCCCTTGTGATATTACAAAATTGTAATTCAGTACGAATATATAAGACCAGACGGCGTCAACACATCGAAGAGAAGATCAAGACGCTTATATCTTCTCTATCCGGTAGTTGTAGCGCTCGTCGGTTATCCTGTAATGTTAATTGGGGCGAGCGCTCCAACTTGCTCGAGTAAGTAGGGATTCACACTAATCATCAACATTCCATATAGTAATCAAGAATGTCATGCAATAACAACATGCACCAACGATATGTAACAAGAATATGAAAATCATATAAATTAGGGACGATTACCCACTGGCACCATTAATGTGATTGCTAGACCAACATATTGGCCGATATGCTCTCTAGCCCATCCACTAATGCCCAATGGTTTTATCCCAAACCCTCTAGTGAATATGTAACCCACGCAACCTATAAACTTAGTAGGAAGTTACATATAAGCCAGGAAGGGAACCCATCTCCTATATAACCTGGTCTCAGTTCCTAAAACTTACTATCGTGAATTACAATAAACATCGTTTTCCGTTTATTGAAAACCATCACAGTATACATAGTCCCCCATTCTAATCCATGAACTACATGAGCTTTATATACTAAAATAGCCAGATAATATTGATAAATAAACGAATCTATACTCCTAACTTTCGGGTCATCACACACTTCCTCGGTGTTCCTCAAGCTATCACCAATCATTTGTACTCAATTTAAGTCCAATATACTATATTGAGAACCACTAGACCAGTCCCTAAGTTCTCCAGAAATTATATATAAAATACAACAAACTTGTTGTTTTCAGGGGTGGGAGCGTACTTCCACATTTGTTGGAGCACGCTCTAGCAGCTGGGTTCATCTTCATCAATGAAGGGAGCGTGCTCCTCTGCGAGGTGGAACGCGGTCCACCCTGTGCTGTCGAACCAGAGCGCAAGGCAGCAACCACTGTTCTTCACTAAATCGCTCCAACAACCTCCGAACACTCCCAAATCACCAGGGAGGACCTCTAATGAGGTAACAAACCAACTTCCATCAACAACAACACCAATTCACTAAGATTTGATCATCACCATAAAATTAAACTTCAAAAAACTCAAAAACCAAACTTACCAAAGTGCTAGCTTTTGATTCGTTTAAGCTCTTCCATTCGTGTTGATTTAGCTCCCCGGATCATCCATTTTCAACCCATATGATCCAAAATCAAACCGAACCTCGGCTTCTTGAATGATCGATCGAATGAATTGACATAACGATGGATTTTTGTTTTTATATATATATTTTCTCGAGATACGTGTCGCACTATCTCGAGGTCGATCAAGTGGTTGAAGTGTTAAAGTGACACTATTTAAAGTGACACCAGATTTGACACATCACTCACTTACGCTTCTTTCGAGACGATCAAACAATCCATATAATTTCATTATTCTTTTACTTTCCAATATATATATATATATTTATATATCTAAAAACATATAAATATATATATCTCGTGTATTATTCACCAATAAACTCATCAGACATGCCTACAAGTGTCCTTGAGCGTGCACATTAATGCCACGACCCCCTCGTCACACTTGGTGCCCCGGTAAATTATTGTTTATTCTGTATTTTCCCTTTTATAGGCTTGTGTATAATTTCCTTGTTATACCATAACCTATATATAAATTGATTTAACAATTCAAACAAATACCATACATCATGCAAACGCACGCACATGCTAATCGAGGTATGCCGAACTTAACCACGAGCCTAACTCTGGTTAATTAGGATTTGAATTAGTACTAATCACCAGCTTAAGGTCACAGTTCGTTGCAGTCTCCCCAATTTAAAGCGATTTCGTCCTAGAAATTAAAGTAAATCCGAAATTACCTTTAGTTTCGAAGAGAAATGAAAATTGTTCCTTTTTTTATAGAATTCTGTTCTCGTAGGTTAGTACCTCATCTTTGTAAAATCACCATTTTACTTTAACCAAAGAAATTTATTTGGTTCTCAGCTTTATAAATCTTACGATCAAGTAACTCACTTGACTGCTCAACGTAAGATAAGTCTTCCCGAAGATTAAATTCATTCTAATCAATCATTGGAGTGTACTAAATCTTCATTTTACACAACCTTAACAAATGGAAGACATTAAGAATTTCGACTAGTTGAGGAGGCAACTTTGACCTGTAAATACCAGGATTAATCCTTTTCTGTATTTCGAACGACTCAATACACCTTGAAGCTAGCTTACCTTGCTATCCGAACCTATACAATTCCTTTCATATGTGAGATTTTCAACAAAACATATTCGTCCTTTGAAAACTCCAACAACCTATGATATTTATCGGCGTATCTCTTCTGTTTTAATTATGCTGTCGTCGAACGCTGGCGAATTTGCTACATTCCCTTTATGTAGTTCTGAATCAATTCCTACTCCAACAACTTGTATCTCAACCCCTGTTCAGACACTCTGGTGAATGACATGGTTGACCATACAAAGCTTCAAGGAGCATTCCAATGCTAGCTTGACAGCTGATTATTACAAAAGAACTCACACAGAGAAATGTATTTTTTCCAGTTACCACCAAACTTCAAAACACAAACTTGAAGTTTATCCTCTAGCACCAAAAATCAATTACTCCGCCTACCCATTGGTCTGCCAGATAGTATACCATACTGAGGTTAAGAACAGTTCCCCAGCTGTCGCAACAATTCATTCCATCCTCTGGACGTGAATCTCAGATCTCTATCCAAAATAGTCGACATTAGAGCGCCCTGAAATCTAACACCTTTTGTATGTATACTTTACATAATTAGTCAATAGAATTTCATATAGAAACTGGTAAGAAATGTGCAGACTCCGTCAACCTGTTCACTACAATCCATACCGTATTGTGCTTACACTAACTCAGAGATAAACTGGAAACAAAATCCACCGATCTATATTTCCATTTCCACTCAGGAATAGGCGAAAAATGCCAAAAACCCTCCAGTTTTACCGTGCTCACCCTAACTTGCGATATTTCTAATATCTCTTTACAAACTTAACAACATCAGTCTTTTCTTCCCAGATTAACAATAAATAAATAAAGGTGCCTCATTTCATGATATTTCTATTTTCTTTATTGTTATCTGGATAAATTTCATAAAGAGATCTATGAGATTTTCGTAGCACTTCCTGCCTCACTAATCCTGAACTGAAATTCACAATCTATCCCTGAACCGTAATGCACCATTGTCAGAAGCCGACAATCAGGATAATCTACACTAGATGTTAACCTCCAACGCTCTATATAATCCTGATTAGCTTTCTGACAACCAATCACCACTGAATTATTTCTAATTCAGTTTGAATCTGAACTCAAAAGATCAAATTAGTAGTTCTAAAATTAGCTATCTCAATTGATGACGTGTCAGCTAAACTTACACAAATCATCATCACCATCACTTCCTCATGAAGTCTAAACTGAGAAGCTCTAGCAATAGCTACATTTTCTCCATATATTTGAGTTGTAATTGTATACTGACAGTCTGATAATACCTTTCTGTAGTTTTAAATTACTCAGGCTCAAACTAATTTGCATCATTACTTCTCGTCCTACCAATTAACGACGAAGTAAAGCATACAAATTTTTAAGGTAAATATTTCAACATCATATATAGCCTGCTAAAATCAACACCAGAGAACTCACATAGTAAATATTTCTTACAGTAACTAACATCTTCCAAGTCACCAGCTCAGAAATTTACATTCTCTGGAAACTAAGAGCAGTCTCAGGGTATATTTTGTTAGTATTGAGAAAGTCCCTCCCATCTATTATACATTTCTTCTCCCAGAGAAGCTGACTTTCGATTCCTTACCAAAATAATAATCTTGGTTCTCCATAACTCTCAATTCTTCTATACACATATCTCATTTACTTTTCCACGAGAATTTTAAACCATAATACTGGCAAGAAATTTTTAAACTCTGTCAGTTCACAATTTTAACATTAATAACCTTCAGTTGTTACCACAACTTAGGTTACTCTATCATGAATTTCTAAGCATGAAATGTTATTCATATAAAACAAGAATAATATAACCCTCCACGTTAATATTATTTAGCTTTCTCCTACCTTGCTTTTGTTTCAAGTTCTAAGAACTTTCCTTACATGCTCAATATTTTGATATGAGATTATCTCTTCCAACATCAATAATTAGTAGTCACCCTTGACTTACTTAACAATCTCAATCAATTTCTCTCATCATTCATCACTCAATGAATCATTAGCTCAGTTCCAATCTGAGCTCCAAAGAACATACTTATAGTTATCGATTTAGTCAACTCAGCTGATGATATGCCTGCGCAGGACTTCCATTTGGCGTCAGTAAAAATCTTACTTAAGAGATATTGCTGAGCAGCTTTTATCATAACTATAGCCTCTGTCCTTTTTTTTTCGAGGCATTGTCCGCACAATCACCTTGATAAGTGATGTTTCAGAGTGAATTCCTAACATTTAGGAAATTTCGAAGTAACTATCTTACCTTCTATTTCTATTACTTTGGTATTTTCCACTTTTCAAACTTCCACAGTTTGAAACTTACTACTTAATCGTACACCTGTCCACTGGTGTTTTATTCCCAAGTTGTCTTTTAATGATTCTTGTAAGACTCTCATTAATCTCAAAGAATGACTAAAAGATTCTCAACAACCTTTCTTCTTAATTTACAAGTGATGCCTTGCTGTATTTGGTACCACTACCAAATTGGCTATCTCGAGATTAGTAGTCTCCAATAGTTCTCCTCACACATCTAGAACTGTATATGTAGAAGTAATAGGTATAATTTTGCTTTCTTGTGTCGTACACATTCTTACCTAAATCGAGAGTTTTAGGATGTACCTCTAACTTCTTCGCAATTTAGATATTTTCAAGCAAACATTGTAGTCAAACTATAATCCCACTTTCTTCCAAGGCATCCTCGTATTTGCTTTCAAGTTATAATTTCATACTTGAGTTAACTGAATAAATTACACAACGATATCAAGGATCATTGGATCAATCGTTTGCAATATTCAATTATTTCAAGCTTACTTTCTTTTTTTTGCCTTTGTGTTGAATATAGGACAACCTCATATTGTCTCAATCACAGTCAAATCCCCTGATTTGCTGTTAATATTTAACACTCATACCACTAATTAACCTTTGAAACTTAGCACTGGTACTTGCAAAATATGATCTAAACCAATTTATCATTACCAATTTCAATTATGTACGATAATTGCTCGTGCATTCTCTAAGTCTTCAAAGATTCCATGTAATTATTGAGAACACAATAACAATTTCAGTATAATAAGGTTTTCCATACTTGACACCCTTAATTTATGAACATATCATGAGTTCTCGTAAATTTTAGTGGTTTCCACCATCCACTTAAAATGATCTAGCAACCACCTGAAATCATTTTTTAAATATATCCTTAACTCTGATCATATCATTGTGATAATCAGATCTCAACTAACTCTTGAAAACCACTGATTTCACTTATTTTCAGAATGAGTCGTCAATCCTAGGTAATAAATATTCATCCCACTACTACATAATATTCTTTGGATTCCTCAAATCTTCAGATTCTTTGACCACTCATTCTCCACAATTTAGACTATACCAATCTAATAGATCAGACTAGAATATCTTACCAACTCACTGCTATATTCTGAATTAAACTGTCTTTTATTTTTATTTTTTTTTTTTTTTCACTTCTCATTAATTGACAAACCACTTGTTATTCCATGATGAATTCACACCATAACTGGAACATCTACTTCATAACAACTTATGAAGTATAACTGCATTAGTGGTTTCCTAACATCCATTAGGCTTTTATCATTAATCAATAATTTATTCACTGAATAACTTCCATTACTTCTTTACTAGTCTTAATACTAGTATTAAATCTTTTCTCAAAGTAGTCCACCACCTTTGAGTTTTTCCCCAAAAGTCATTCAATATTCTATTGTTTCAGTATTTTCATTCTCCTAATACATATTTCAAGGTCTTGATCTAATAGATATTTCTCCACTGACTAATTATTTGTTTGATAATATCAGTGAGAACAAAAACCATTGAAGATGCTACTTGGAGAAGAGTTTTTATTTCATCTTTGTAAGTTTTCTTATGTCTTTCCTTTTTGTCTCCCCCAGGTTAAGACTCTCCTAAGTTCTTACCTCCAACACCTTCTCATATCATGAGAAATAGATAGGCTTCAACCATCTTATTATCGTTCAGGAAAATCATACTTTCATATCTACCACGTAGATATAGTATACACAACAAATAACATATCTCAGTCTTTTATCTTTTTGGTTACCTCCCAAAATCACGATAAAAACCATTTATCAAACCCTAAGCTTATTCACAACTCGAGACTACTCTCAGAGTCTTATAAACTTAGGTTATGTTATTAAGTATTCTGATACACCTTAAATTTTAAAGTAGGCTAACATTCGCTTCGAACACCACTCTAAAGTGAATTTAGGGTCAAAGCCTTATTAATGATACCAAAGTGTATAATTGTTACCACTTTATCCCTAAAAGTGATAAACCTTAAACTCTGACACCAAACTGTATCCGAGGTATCCAATGTAACAAAACCCTTAAAACCTTGTCTCTAAACCAAAGCTGTAAATCGAGCTTTGACCTAGGCTTTAACCTCAAACCTGTTCTGGGCTTTGAAGTAAGCATTAACATTGCACGACCTGGGTTCTGATACTAAGATGTAGCATCCCCTAACTTGATTAGGGCGATACCCAGCCTAAAACCCTAATTAAGCCCAGATTTACCTTACTAGACTTAACTAGAGCCAGCAGCCTTACCACTTTCACCTGCTAAACACTACTGTATATCGAATATTGAAATAAAATAATTTATAAACACAACGGAAATTCAAAACCTTTTTCGATAATTCAAACCACTATATACAGTATTAAAACAAACCTGAATAAACCACGGTTATATAAATCACCTATCCTTTGTGATATTACAAAAATGTGATTCAGTACAAATATATAAGACCAGATAGAGTCAACATATCAAAGAGAAGATCAAGACTTCTATATCTTCTCTATCCCGTAGTCGTAGCACTCGTCGGTTATCCTGTAATGTTAATTGGGGTGAGCGTTCCAACTTGCTCAGTAAGTATGGATTCATACTGATCATCAACATTCCATATAGTAATCAAGAATATCATGCAATAACAACATGCACCAACGATATCTAACGAGAATATGGAAAGCATATAAATTCAATACATATAACGGATGTAAAGCAAATGTCTTGGACTATTACACTGTGATCCTCATTTTATTTATAAAACTAGGGCCGATTACTAATGTGATTGCTAGACCTACATATTGGCGATATGCTCTCTAGCCCCATTACCGATGCCCAATGGTTATATCCCAAACCCTCTAGTGAATATGTAACCCACGCAACCTATAAACTGAGTAGGAAGTTACATATAGGTCGGGAAGGGAACACATCTCCTATATAACATGGTCCCAGTTCTAGGAACTTATTATCATGAATCCCAGTAAACACCGTTTTCCGTTTATTGAAAACAATCACAGTGTACATAGTCCCTCATTCCAATCCATAAACTACATGAGCTACATATACTAGAATAGCCAGACAATATTGATAAATAAGCGAATCCATACTTACCTCGGGTTTAAGTCTTCGCTACCCAAACTCCTAACTTTCGGGTCATCACACACTTCCTCGGTGTTCCTCAACCTATCACCAATCATTTGTACTCAATTTAAGTCCGATATACTATATTGAGAACCCCTAGACCAGTCCCTAAGTCCTCTAGAAATTATATGTAAAATAGAACAAACTTGTTGTTTTCAGGGGTGGGTGCGCGCTTCCTCATTTGTTGGAGCGCGCTCCAGCAGCTGGTTCATCTTCATCGATGAAGGGAGTGCGCTCCTTTGCGAGGTGGAGCGCGCTCCACCCTATGCTGTCGAACCAAAGCGCAGGGCAGCAGCCACTGTTCTTCACTAAATCGCTCCAACAATCTCCAAACACTCTCAAATCACCAGGGAGGACCTCTAATGAGGTAACAAACCAACTTCCATCAACAACAACACCAATTCACTTAGATTTGATCGTCACCATAAAATTAAACTTCAACACACTCAAAAATCAAACTTACCAACGTGCTGATCACTAGTTTTTGATTCGTTTAAGCTCCGCAATTCGTGTTGATTTAGCTCCCGGATCGTCCCCTTTTGATCCGAATCAAAATCGAACCCTCGGCTTCTTGAATGATCGATCGAATGAATTGAGATAACGATGGATTTTTGCTTTTTGTGGATTTTTCTCGAGATACGTGTCGCGCTATCTCGATGTCGATCAAGTGGTTGAAATGTTAAACTTACACCAAATTTGACACATCAATCACTTACGCTTCGTTCGAGACGATCAAACAATCCATATAATTCCATTATTCTTTTATTTTCCAATATATATATATATATTTATATATCTAAAAACATATAAATATATATATCTCGTGTATTATTCACCAATAAACTCACCGGACATGCCTACAAGTGTTCTTAAGCGTGCATATTCATGCCACGACCCCCTCGTCACACTTGGTGTCCCGGTTAATTATTGTTTATTATGTATTTTCCCTTTTATAGGCTTGTGTATAATTTCCTTATTATACCACAACCTATATATCAATTGATTTAACAATTCGAACAAACACCATACATCATGCAAACGCATGCACACGCTAATCGAAGTATGTCGAACTTAACCACGAGCCTAACTTGGGTTAATTAGGATTTGGATTAATACTAATCACCAGTTTAAGGTAACAGGTCGTTACAAGTCGTCTTCTTGCATGAAATAAAATGCACTATCTTCGAAAAACGGTCAACAATGACCAATATAGAATCACACCCTCGTTGAGTTCGAGGTAAGCCAAGGACAAAATCCATGCTAATATCTGACCGAGGTATCGAAGGAATCGGTAGAGGTCAGTATAAGCCTACATTAGTAGCCTTGCCTTTTGAAGTTTGGCAAATCCTACAATGATCAACGAATCGAGCAACTCATTTCCGCATAGAAGGATAAAAATAAGATCGACTTACCAAATCAAATGTACGGTCACGCCCCACATAGCCCTCACAATGTAACTCCCGAATAATCTGTAGGCGCAAACTATAGTCTGGAATACACACTAGAGTACCTTTGAACAACTACCCATCCTGCAATATATACTCCATAAAATGATGTTCTCGAACATCCCTTAAAATCGGAGAAAAGAAAGCATCTTCAGCATATAACTCATGAAAAATATCGAAATTTGGTACCCACACCTGTAACTGAGTTAAAAGAGAATGTCGACGACTTAAGGTATCTGGCCAGTTTGTTCGTAGTACCTGCTTAATGTTTGATAGCAAAAGAAAACTGCTGAACATATGTCATCCATGAAGCATGTCTAGCAGAAAGCTTTTCTTGGCCCCCCAAATGATGTAAGGCGTCATGATCAGTAAAAAGCACAAACTCCGCATGGAATAAATAATGTCTCCAATGTCGTACGCCTCTTGTACAATACAATAGCATAGAACTCCACATCATATGCACTAAAACAAAGCTTTGAGTCGGATAATATTTCACCGAATAAGCAATCGTACAACCTTGCTGACTTAGAACAACACCAATTTCCACCTTTGAAACACCTGAATGCAACTTCAATGGCAAAGAAAAATCTGGGACAACTAGAATAGGAGCCGAAATAAGATTTTTCTTTAATTAATCGAAAAGGTTTGTTGGCATCTTCAGACCAAGTTAACTTCCCACCACGCATGCAATCATTGAGAAGAGCCATACTGCTGCTGAAGTGAGGAATAAAACGTCAGTAGAAAGAAGTCAGATAATGAAAACTTTGTGCCTCTGTCAAAGTCTTTGGCTAAGACCGCTGCCTAATAACTTCAACTTTAGCATCATCAACTTGCATACCATTGGCAGAAATCACGTACCAAAAAATAGAACTTTTTCGAAAAGAATGAACACTTCTTAAGGGAAGCATAGTACTAGCCCTTCGAAGTGTTGAAATGATGCAGCGGAAGTCTTCCAAACTGATTAATCGAGATCCGCAAAAAAACAATTTAGGGCAAGTCTTTATTCATAATCAATCAAAGTCCTCGGTTACATCTAAGTTGGCCATACATACAACAACAACAACATAGCCTCAGTCCCAAATTAACTGGGGTCAGCTACATGGATCAAACTTTTCCATTGTGCTCGATTAAGTGCAATTGATGGTGAGCTTTTCAAACCATTCAAATCCCTCCTAATTAATGCATCCCATGTTAACTTTGGTTTGCCCCTACCTCGTCGAATTTCTACAGTTTCTATTGAGTCAAGTTTTCTAGTTGGGGCATTTGTAGGCCGTCTTTGCAGGTGACCAAACCACCGCAACCGCCATTCCCTAATCTTTGTATCAATTGATGCTACTCCTACTTGTCTTTGAATTTCTATATTTCTTATTCTATCTTTACGAGTTTTACCACACATCCACCTAAGCATCCTCATTTCTGCTACGTTCATTTTATGTAATTGTTGTTGCTTTACCGCCCAACATTTACTTCCTAAAAGAAACGTAATCTAGCTACCTAATAGCAACTTTCTAAAAGACCCATCTTACACGTTGACACACACCTAAACAAGAAACTTATTTGCTAATTTGCTAAATTAAGATAAACTAAACATATTTCCTAATCTAACAAAATCTAACTTATTGTTATATATAACTTTCAGTATATGAGAATTTTTACCACTGTATGGATCTAAACTTTCTAAAGATTTTTAACGATAACTATATATACTTATAATAAAAATAAAGACTAAAATCTAAATCTAACGTGACGCCACTAATTAACTTTCGGTGTGTGCGCCAACTTGTCGTATCGATCCTCTCGTACGCCATGACATCGATCTCCATCATTCTCCCCTTGTTAGAAAAAACTTGACCTTGAATTTTCGTACCTTCGTGTGACTTTTGACGTGAAACAATTTTATCTTCACAACTAATCTTGACTAACTCAACATCGCTTGATGGAACCAAAATTTGAGGAACAATATCTTGAACCTCAACCATCAAACTATAGTTGTCAACAAACACACCACCGCTAGAGTCTTGAAGAGCGTCCACTAGTAACTCTTAATCCATGTCATCGGTTAATGAACAAAAATGTTTGGTCATCGCGAACGTCACTTATCTCCACACCTTTTTCAACTGGGTAGTTGTCGACGACACCATCATCAACCAAGTATTCGAAGACTTGTAGATTGCGGAATGACTTCAACAACAAGACCGTCATCTCCAAAGACCATCATGTGTTTGATGAAGTCTTCGTCACAAACATCAAACTTTGGCACCTTGTCAAAGTTGACTTGTTTTTCCTCGTCTTCAAATTCACCTTTTCCACAAAAAAAAGGAATCTCTTTCTATTTCTTTACTAGCAACAGATTCGCTTCGATGAATTTGAGTAGACCGTGGAATACGTTGTTGCCCATCGAACAACAAATCAAACCTCTGTTTGTTTATAAAAAACATTTCGGTGCGTTGTTGGTGAGTCTTCTTGGACGACGCGATTTCCCAATCACCCGGACCAGATTGAAGCTTTGATACCAAACTGATACATCTGAAGTCTTCCAAACTGATTGATCGAAATCCATGAAAAATCAATTTAAGGCATTGAGAATTAAAAACTTTAATTCTCTAAAAAGAAAACAAGTTCTTTATTCATAATCAATCAAAGTCTTTGGTTACATCTAACTTGGCCATATATAGAGGCCGTTAATTAAAGGTACGTAACTAATTAAAAGACACGTAATCTAGCTACCTAATAGCAAATTTCTAAAAGACACATCTTACATGTTGACACACACCTAAATGAGAAACTTATTTTCTTAAGATTTGCTAAATTAAGATAAACAAAACATCCCAATCTAACAAAATCTAACTTATTAATATATATATATATATATATATAACTTTCATTGTATGAGAATCTTTACTACTGTATGGATCTAAACTTTCTAAAGATTTTTAATGATAACTACATGCACTTATAATAAAAATAAAAGACTTATATCTAAATCTAACGTGACGCCACTAATTAACTTTTGGTGCGTGCGCCAACTTGTTGTATCGATCCTCCCGTACGCCATTACGATATCGATCTCCATCATTTCGAAATCCACGAAAAACCAATTTAGGGCATTGAAAATTAAAAACACTAATTCTCTAAAAAGAAAACAAGTTCTTTAATCATAATCGATCAAAGTCCTTGGTTACATCTAACTTGGCCATATATATAGGCCGTTAATTAAAGGCACATTACTAATTAAAAGAAACGTAATCTAGCTACCTTTTGGGAGTGAGGCTATGTTGTTGTTGTAATCTAGCTACCTAATAGCAACTTTTTAAAAGATACATCTTACACGTTGACACACACCTAAATAAGAAACTTATTTGTTAAAGATTGCTAAATTAAGGTGAACAAAACAAATTTTTCTAACCTAACAAAATCTAACTTATTATTATATATAAATTTCACTATATAAGAATCTTTACCACTGTATTGATCTAAACTTTTTGAAGATTTTTAATGATAACTATATATACTGAGACTAATATCTAAATCTAATGTGACGTCACTAATTAACTTTCGGTGTGTGCGCCAATTTGTCGTATCGATCCTCCCGTACGCCACAACGACATCGATCTCCATCATGCGGCGGAAGTCTTCCAAACTGATTAATCAAGATTCACGAAAAATCAATTTAGGGCATTGAGGACCCTAATTCTCTAAAAAGAAAACAAGTTCTTTATTCATAATCAATCAAAGTCCTGGTTACAAACTTGGCATATATAATGTGTATTTTGGTATTTTGGTTCTATATCTTATTTGAAGCAGTAACTAGGATTGCTTAAAAAGGTCTTTTACTATTTGGATGTGTTAGGTTAATTGAGATTTAAGTTTAATATTCAAGTGGCTTTCTGAAGGAATTAGGCTTAGTTGTTCGAATTTTACACAAATTAATTTTGTTTTATTGCCAAAAATTAATTCTTTGAGCTTTAGAGGGATTAATTCGATAAAATAAGAATGTGACTTTTCTATTGATATAAGGAGAACTGATGGTTTGCTAAGGACAATCTACTTATGATTTTTGTTTAATGATCTACAATACTTTATGAAGAGATTAAAATATGCTTATCAATATGATTTAAATAATATGTTTGAAAGCAAATCTAATCAAAGTTTCATTGTTCTGGATCTTTGTTTGGGTGTTTATTTTCTATTAAATTGAATAGAGTTTAATTTAGTGAATTTGATTTGTGTTAATTAAGTTAGTTTAATTAGTTTAATTAGTTTGTTTGATTATTATAGTTTGAGTTAGTAATTTTAGTTCTCGTTTTCATTAAAGTAAAAAAAATAATAAAACCCTTGTAAACACTTTTCCTTAAGAAAGGCCGTTAATTAAAGGTACACAACTAATTAAAAGAAACGTAATCTTGCTACCTAATAGCAACTTTTTAAAAGACACATCTTACACGTTGATACACACCTAAATAAGAAACTTATTTGCTAAAGATTTGCTAAATTAAGATAAACAAAACATATTTTCCTTATCTAACTAAATCTAACTTATTATTATATATAACTTTCACTATATGAGAATCTTTGCTTGGAGGGTATAATAGAAAATGACACTTTTTATTGGCTTGTCCTACATAAATCGTGGGTTATCTGTAGCGCGACCTTTCTTATTATTATCCAATTATAAGTTAATTTTTTTTTAATGAATTTAGTTAGGATAGTTCTATATAGAGGAAGTTATGGATGAACTAACTAGGCATATTCAAGAGGATATATCATGGCGTATGTTATTTGCAGATGAGTGAATATGAAATTATAACTTTGGAAGAATACATTAGAATCTAAAGGCTTTAAGTTGAGTAAGACGAATACCTAATACATGCATTGTGAGTGTAGAAATACTTGACATCGAGATGATGGCGTGGTAAAATTAGAGGAAGTAGAAGTTCCTAAAATGAACCATTTTAGATACCTAGGATTAATCATACAAAATGATGATAATATTGAGAATGATGTCACACAATATTCAAGTTGGATGGAAGAAATGACGGAGTGCAACAGGGTTATTTTGTGACTGAAATGTTCTTACTAAGTGAAAAGGAAAATTTTATAGGACCGCAATTAGGCCAGTGATGTTCTATGGTAGTGAACGTTGGGCGGTAAAGCAACAACAATCAAATAAAATGAACGTAGCAGAAATAAGGTTGCTTAGGTGGATGTGCGGTAAAACTCGTAAAAGTAGAATAAGAAATATAGAAATTCAAAGACAAGTAAGAGTAGCACCAATTGACACAAAGATTAGAGAAGGGCGGTTGCGATGGTTTGGTCACTTGCAAAGACGACCTACAAATGCTCCCGCTAGAAAACTTGACTCAATAGAAACTGTAAAAATTTGACGATGTAAGGGTAGACCAAAGTTAACATGGGACGCATTAATTCGGAAGGGTTTGAATGGTTTGAAATGCTCACTATCAATTGCACTTAATCGAGCACAATGGTATAGTTTGATCTATGTAGCCGACTCTAATTAATTCGGGACTGAGGCTATGTTGTTGTTGTTGTTGTTGTTGTTGTTGTTTTAGTTCTATATAAAGGAATTGTGTCTATAATTTTAGGGGGTTGATTGATGATTAATAAAATTGAGTTTTGAGTTTAATGGAGATTCTCTTGTGTTTCAACTTTCAAGGTTTTGTTTGTACTTGGTGTGTAGAGTGTGCTGTGGAAAAACGACAACAACAACAACAGCATAGCCTCAGTCCCAAATTAATTAGGGTTAGCTACATGGATCAAACTTTTCTATTGTGCTCGATTAAGTGCAACGCCCCAACGTTTATATGTGTTTGATCTATTTCGTGAAAAGTGACAAAAGTTTTACGCTAGCTGTCAACTTATCGCAACCCTCCATTTTTTAAGAATGAAAAATGGGCTTAAGGGCGCCCTCCCCCACTTTTAGAGTATGAAAATAGGTTTTGGACCTCCCTTACCCATTTTCCGATATGAAAAATGAGCGTCAGAATCATTTTTCATACCGAAAAATGGATAAAGGAAGTCCCAAATATAATACACTTGCTATCATTCTGCTTTTCTTAAAAAATAAATTACACTATTGTTATTTTTTGGTAGCGAGCAATTTGCGATTTTCTCGCTATCATAACCCCAAATAAAACACACTTGCTATCATTCTACTTTGCTTAAAAAATAAATTACACTACTGTGGTGACCACCAACTTTTAGGAAAGTCTGTTTTAAAACAGCCCCAAGAAGTAGTTGTTTCATTTTCCAAGGAAAGTAGAATGATAGCAAGTGTATTATTTATATGACAAACGTGTTTTAAGTTTTGTGAATTATACCTTGCTTCTCGCTATTTTACATTGAAATTATCACTAATAACCTCATCCATAATCAAATTTAAGATTTTAGTTCTGTCAATGACAATGAATTTATCACTAATTATACGTTTGTTATATAAATAATACACTAGCTATCATTCTACTTTGCTTATTACCTATCTTTTCATTGTCATTGACATAACTAAAATCTTAAAATTATAATGAAGCGATCAAAAGAATGAGCCCCAAGAAGTATGTTGTACATTTTCAAAATGAAATGTTTAGTCTCACATCGATTAGTTAGCACAACAAAAAAGAGTATAAATAATCTAACACTTCTTAAGTGGAGAAAAAAATCTCACAAGAAATGTGCCCAAGTGAACCATGGTGCGCTTGGCACGCATGGCTTGGGTGTCACAGATCCATACATCAAGAACAATATACCATAAATAAGGGATATATCATGCTCTCAAATATTTTAATCTCAATACATGAACAAACTAAGTATCTAACATGCAAGGTTTAAGGGATATATCATGCTCTCAAATATTTTAATCTCAATACATGAACAAACTAAGTATCTAACATGCAAGGTTTAGGGAGATCATGAGTTCGATTCTTGCTGAAGTTAAAAAAGAAAAAAAAGAAAAGAAAAGAAAAGAAAAAAAAACTAAGTACCTAACTGCAGTGCAACTAGTCCTACCTAACTGCGGTGCAACTAGTCCGATATTACATTTTGATAAAGTGAAGAACGAGAATTCACCGTTGTCTTTCTACTCAACTAGTCTATGTGCCACTATTCTCACATCCAACAACACCTATTTCCCCCAAACTATGGTAGCATTGCAGATGCTCCAAGTACTATACTTTTTTTTTTTTTTTTTGATAAGAAGACCAAGTACTCTATTTAGTAGTTCTTTAAAAAAGACAAATAACACATTAACCCAATTTCTAACCCACTCTATAAACTTTGATTTTTCCTCATTACATTACTAAATTTGGAATCATTTTTAGTTCCTGTTGACTTAAACATTTAGTGAAATATAAAATATAAAAACTATAGATTTTTTTTTCGGAAGTGAACAATAGAACACATACCCGTGTATTTACCTCAAGATGCATAACACATTTAGTAAGGGGGTGCCTTGTATATATTGTGTTGTCAAGAGTATTATTCTAACATTTTTCAAAGTTGAAATAAAAAAATAATGCAAATGATTCGAAACTCAGGGATGTATTCAATTGAGATTTTAATAGACTTTTGGTTACTTTTATAAGTGGATGATTTTTATAAAGTTTGTAGATTTTCGTAAACTTTTAAAGACTTTGATAAACTTTTATATATACTTCATTTTAATAACTTGTGTGAGTTTTATGTAGACTTTTAAAGATTTTAAAGATTTTTAATGACTTGTGAATTTCTTAAACATGATTTTAATTGGTACTAGAATATTTTTGTACTTTTTATAATGAAACAAATATTTTGCACTTTATTATAAAAAATAGATTAATAATTATAATTTTTTCTTAAGAATAATTACTAATTTTTAAAAAATACTTTTGTATTTTAATAAAAAAACCATATTGATATATTAATGAATTAATATCAAGGTAGTAGCATAAAAATAAGTAAATAAATATCAACAAAATAAATATATAAATAAATCATTTTTTAGTGACAAAAAAAAAATAGTAACATCATTACAAATGTTAATGTAAAAATTTTGCACTTTATTTTTTTGACTTGAGTAAAAAATTTATATATTTTTTTCCTTAAGAATGATATTATCTTAAGTTTTTTAAAATGCACTCCTTACATTTAAACAAAATTATAAGCTTATTTTCTCCAAAAATAATAATACTACACTTTTTGAGATTATAATAATACACTTAATAAATAAAACTACTTCGTAATAACGTTATCATTTTTATTTTCATCAACATAGATATTAGAGTATAATAGGTAAACAATGAAATCCACCGAGTTGTGGAGTGGTTGGAGAAGTTGATAAAAAATAAAATTAAGCGCTTATTTTCTCCAAAAATAATAATGGTACACTTTTTGAGATTATAATAAACAAAACTACTTTGTTAATAATGACATCATTTTCATTTTCATCAACATAAACATTAGAGTATAGTGGGTGAGAAATGAAATCCATCGAGTTGTAGAGTGATTGGAGAAGTTGATCAAAACAATTGATAAGAAAAGACATTTGTGAACAATAAAGTCCTTATGGAAGAAGGGAACCAACAAAAATTAGCAGGAGTGTATTCAATTGAGATTTTAATGGACTTTTGGTTACTTTTAATTATTAAAAAAGTTTAGGTGTATTCAATTATAACTTTTAGAGAGTTTATAAAAGTAAGGCGTATTCAATGTGAACTTTTATAGACTTTTTAAAAGTCTATAAAAGTTTTGGGGTATTCAATTTAAACTTTTAGAGAGTTTATTAAAGTAAGGTGTATTTAATTTTTTGGTGACTTTTGTGGTTTGGTTACGAAGCTCAACTTTTATAGACTTTTTGTATAAAAATACAAATAAAGAAATCTTTAACTTCTCCTCACCTCAACTCAGAAACTTTTAGTGACTTCTAATTTTTGTTGGTTCCCTTATTTAATAAGGACTTAATTGTTCATAAGGTATTTTCTTATCAATTGTTTTTATCAACTTCTCCAACCACTCTACAACTCATGGATTTCATTGCTCACACATTATACTCTAATGTCTATGTTGATGAAAATGAAAATGATGTTGTTATTAACAAGATCTCATTCTTGCATCATTGTACATTTTTATAGGGTTTTTTTACAAAGAAGTTTCGTTTATTAAGTGTATAATTATAATCTAAAAAAGTGTAATATTATTATTTTTGGAGAAAATAATCATATATATTTTTTTTCAAATGCAAGATGTGCATTTTAAGAAATTTAAACTATCATTCTTAAGGAAAAAAATGTAAGGTTTTTTTACTTAAGTAAAAAAAAGTGCAAGGTTCTTTTTTGCCATTAAAAGATGATTCATTTACCTATTTGTTTTGCTGATATTTATTTACTTATTTGTTATGTTATTGACCAAAGTTAACATGGTATGCATTAATTAGGAGGGATTTGAATGGTTTGAAAAGCTCACCATCAATTGCACTTAATCGAGCACAATGGAAAAGTTTGATCCATGTAGCCGACCCTAGTTAATTTGGGACTGAGGCTATGTTGTTGTTGTTGTATTTGTTATGTTATTGTCTTGATAGTAATTCATTAATATGTATATATGATTTTTTTATTAAAATACAAAAATACTTTTAAAAAATTAGTAATAATTCTTAAAAAAAATAATAATTATTCATCTATTTTTTATAATAAAGTGCAAAATATTTGTTTCAATATAAAAATCACAAAAATTTACTACTATCAATAAAAATCATGTTTAAAAAGTTCACAAAAGTCACTAAAAATCTTAAATGTTAATAAAAGTCATCAAAATGAAGTTTACATAAAAGTTTATCAAAGCTTTTAAAAGTCTACGAAAATCTACAAACTTCAGAAAAGTCTTCTACTTATAAAAGTAACCAAAAGTCTATTAAAATCTCAATTGAATACACCCCGTAGAAGTCTCTAAAAGTAGGAGAAGTTGAAGATTTCTTTATATGTATTTTTATACAAGAAGTCAATAAAAGTAGAGATTTGTAACCAATCCATAAAAGTCCCAATAAAAATTAAATACACCTTACATTTATAAACTCCTTAAAAGTTTAAATTGAATACCCCAAAACTTTTATAGACTTTTTAAAAGTCTATAAAAGTTTACGTTGAATACACCTTACTTTTATAAACTCTCTAAAAGTTTTAATTGAATACATCTAAACTATTTTAGTCATTAAAAGTAACTAAAAATTCATTAAAATCTCAATTTAACACACCCTTGTTAATAGAGGCGAATCAACATGGTGCATAGAATGGGTTAAAAATGGGGTTAGAGTAGCATTTCTCTTGAAGAAGAAACTTAAATATTTTGCGGAAATTCTAAACACTTTGGTGCTGTAAAATATATGGTGTGCATTAGATCCTTATGGCTAACAGACATTTGGTATCACCGCGTCAATAAGTCGCAAGTATTTCGACGTCTTCAAGTTATTCCAAAGGGATCAATTTGGTATGCCACTCATATACAACAATTAAAGTTACGTTGATATTTTTATTAGGTTATCTTTTTGAATAAGTAGTTTTCTTTCCAATGTTGAAAGTTTGTATGTCTTTCCTTGGAAATCTTTGTTTGTCTTCCCTTGTTGAAATTCTTATTTTTCGTTATGGTTCCAATAGTTTATATGTGTGCTATTGTGTTCTAGACATTTGTCAATTGAACAGTCACCGATCGTCATATTGTTCCATTATTACAGTTGCAATTTTTAAAAATTAACTCAGAAAAATATCTACTCTGTAGCTGTTAAATGTTCTTTTGAACACTTACGATTAACGAATCAATGTGTTGTTATCAAGGTAATTGATTCAATGTATGGTCATGTTCTATTTAACGTAGTGATTGCAAGGCTACGCCTGCCTAGGGATCTCCCAAACATTTTGAAGCAAAATCGCCTAGACACTTAGGCAGATGGTGTTTCTCTAAATAATTTTAAAAAATTGAAGGGACAAATTACATTTAAATTTGGTACTATGATACTTACCAAACAACAAAATCTTAATATAATTAATCATACATTAGGACCTAAAGTCTTATTAATATCTTTGAAGTATGTATTGATTATCTAACTTGTGTGCTTCGAGTGTCATAACTAAGCCATGCTTAACTTTAAGAGCGATGTTTGGTTCAGTGTGTCGCTAGCACTTGGTGTAACCAAAGCATTTAAACTCATGCTCATGGTTACACAAGTGGAAAAAGCCAAATTTGCTCAAACTTTTCTCTTCCCAAAATGAGTAAACACTAGCCTCAACGAACAGTTGATCCGTCGCCATTGAAGCTGCAACAGTCGAGCATCCATTGACTATTTTTTCTTCTCCATCTAGTAAACTCAACACGAGAGAGATTTGGCATTGAAGCCAACCAAGAGAGAAGATTAGCGTCCGTCGTCGAAGTTCCGCAACTAGAATAGCCATTGAAGCTGTCATTCTAGCTATTTTTGTTCTCTGTTTTCTAAGATTGTTTGGTTTAAGCTCTGCCGTTGAAATTTCTTTTTTTCTTTCTTTTTTTGAAGATTTGTGATTAATGGTAGCCTGTGCACCAAATCTTTGTATGAGATTAATATTTTCTTTAATTTGAGAAGAGAGTATGTAGGCACTGTTATGGTTTCCGTTTGGAGAAGAAAGAAATAAGAAATGGTATTCATGAGTGCAGGGTTGTTAAAGTAATTTAATTGATTAAATCTCAACTTGAATAAACTGAACCAAACACACATCATGGTTTATGAAATTGTTAGTCAAGCCAGCTCATAACTACATCCACCTCAAACAAACAGACCAATAGTGATTAATAGAAAGTTAATTGTAAATTAAGGACCTATAAATAAATAAATAATAATTCAAGGGCCTCTAAATAAAGGCATCTAGGCACCGCCTCACCTAGGCAAAGAAAATCACCTTGATGGCGCCTTGCAATCCTTGAAGTTTATAACCTTTGGACGTAGCCTACATACGTTTTTCATCTTGCTTATATCTATTACAAGTTTTTGTGTCTTTTGTCTTTCCTCATTCTTTTTTTTTTTTCTCCTTTTGATAAGTTCCTCATTCTTCTTTGTCCATTTTCTTTTGCATGCTAATCATTTTTTACATGTGAATTTTATATATTAATTATGGTTTACATTTAACTTAACAAAGTAGATGATGATGTGCCAAAGCATTTTTGCCAAAAGGCAAGGTTTGAGGAAGTCATGTTCGACTCCAGTTCAGGTCAAAAAAAAAAAAAAAAAAAAAAAAAAAAAAACACACACACACAAGGTAGATGATGTTGTGTGCAAAGTGACAACACAAGATCCAATATCCTATATTGTTTTTTTGGGCATTCATTTTTTTAAGGCTTCTAGATTGTTAAGTAGGGTTATAGTCTGAGCAAACAACATATATAACCTCAATCTCAAATTAGTTGTGATTGGCTACATGGATCAAACTCTTTCATTGTACTCGATTTAGTGCAATTGGTGGTATGCTTTCCAAATCATTAAGTAGGGTTTAGTCTCGATGCTGCTAATTTTGTTACTGATATAACTTGTTTTTCTGCAAGTAGGGTTAGGGTTTTGGTAGATTCCATTGTTTTTTTGTTTTTGTTTTTCCTTAAAACATACAGCATGACAAAGTGCTATGTAACCTTGTCTCTTTCTAGTATGCACACTTGTGAAGATTGGGGTTCCATTGATTAAGACAGTTTACAGAAATCAGAAATGTCTATAAAGCATTCCAATGCTTATGCAATTACTTACTACTCTATTCACATACATAAGATGTGTATTCATTTAAACCAGTTCTTGTATGCTGGATTTTGATTTTCCACTTGCAGAATTCATTAATACTACTTGAGTCTGCACCTTTTGATGGCTTGCAATTATATGTTGTTTATCTTTCGTCGAGATGAAAATGTCGAATGGTCATCTTATTTTTTATTTGCATGACTTTTCAGCATGCATAAGAGTATAGAACGTTATCAAAAGTATGCTAAAGATGGGCAAGGCGGTAACAAAGAGGTGGAACACAGCGTACAGGTCGGTGCTTCTCGTTCTCTCAGCTTTTAGGCTTGAAAATGTCATCCTTGGCATGAGTGATCATGCGATGAGAGTTTAAACGAAGGTTATATTGAGTAGCATGGCATAAAATGTATACCTAAGATGAAGCACCGCATTTGTATCTTTGTGCTTAGGATTATAATTTAGAAAAGTTCAAATGATCGACCATTATATAATCTAGTTTAGGATTGTTGCATGAACAAAGATGAAAACTATTGCAGCCGAAAGCCCTAACTGAGATAATTAGACTTTATATAGCTATGTATCTTTATTAGGGAATGGTTTTTCAAGCGATTATTTCACTGTGTATTCTCGAAACTGACTCATTATGCAGCTGGAACTTTTCTTGTATTCTCGAAAATCTCATTTCTTATCTTTCCGCTTCTGGCCGAGACATATAGTATAACTGTATAAGTTAATAGTACTACCCAATGGTTTAATTAAGAGAATATATAGTCTTAATATATCGATCTATGGCTTCTATGCATTTTCATTTGGCTGACTATACCAGAATGCAATTGCTGCAATTATGACTTCTAAAAGCTTCTTTTTTTTTTTTTTTTTTTTTTTTTTTTTTTTTTTTTTTCCTGCAACCGTCTTTTTATGTGATGCAGCATGTAAAGAATGAAACCGCATGCATGGCAAAGAGGATTGAGTTTCTCGAAAACTCTAGACGGTTCGAAATCTAATTCATCACATTAGTACAGATATTGCTTTCCAATATCTAGTTCTCTTTTGTGTCATAGACCTTTATTGAAATATGGACCTTTTTCTCTCTAGGAAGCTATTGGGTGAAGATTTAGGATCATGTTCAATGGATGAGTTGCAACAAATGGAAAGTCAATTAGAGCGAAGCCTAATCAATATCAGGTTAAGAAAGGTATGGTTAAAACATCAATAATGAGTACTGCTACTTGCGATCAATAAGGACAATAAACAATATATGGGATTTTAACACCAACTTCATCTTATGTAAAACATCAGACTCAATTATTCAAGGAGAAGATCAAGCAACTGAAGGAGAAGGTAAACTATATAATTTCCTTTAAAATTCCTCGTGGTGCATCGGAATAAACTTTTTTTGAAGGTTTTCTTAATTAACGCACTTCTATTTGTATGTGTTTAATTCAGGAGAGAGCCTTAACAGAGGAAAATGTGATGTTACGTGACAAGGTAACTTTTCTTCATTACATTGATAATTTCTTATGTGTGCTATGGTGAGAGTTCCTTTCATTTCTTCTTTTAAAATTTTTCATTGGGTGGTACGCGGTGTTTGAAACTGATACTTCTAATTAAGGACATTATGTTTCAACTCTCAGTCACTTTCTCTTCTTCTTTTTTGCACTTGAGCGAGTTTTGCGGGGAGACATAGAAGAGATGGGAAAATAGATAGATCTACATCAGCATAGTTAGACTAGACTTGTATATGTAGTTATGTACGATGTTATTGCCTAGTTTAGCATTTTTTCCATGATGTTTTTTTTTTTTTTTTTTAAATCAATGGTTTAGTACTTTTAGAAAGGAATTAAAGGATTTTGAAGACATGTCATCAAGGGCATTGAATCGAGTAGAATGGAAGAGTTTGTTCCATGTAGGCGACCTCAACTAATTAGGATTGAGGCTTTATTGTTGTTGTGGTTTAGCACTTACATAAAATTAGTACACCTGCATTACCATTAGATTCATCATTCCTGGCTGTACTCTTCTTTTTTGAATGTCTTTTTTTTTTTTTTTTTTTTTTTTTTTTTACGGAATTCTATTTTGATTGTGTCAATCGTATGCAATCAAGTCATTTTGCAAAATGTATTCTATGCGATTACGGAGTCTCCAATTCCCGACAAAGTGAGACTAAAATGTCACTTGGATTCAGTGTGGATGTCAACCCCAAAAGCAAGCTGAGATGACTCAACCGCTCCTCACAACCATACTACGCAACATAAATAATGATGGCGCAGAGGTGAGGACCAATGCGCCTTGCAGTCAAGATAGTCAAGATTCTGAAGTCATTACAGAGTTGTTCATTGGAAGGCCCTCTCATCCATCTCAGTAAAGGCTGATGACTTAGGAAAGGTAATGTGGTCGATTTTTACTTTCGTTTCATTTTATTGAATCTTAAGTGTGTTAATAATAATAACTTATCCTTTGAACCAACTATATATATTTGTTGTGAAATCTTATTTAACTGTAATACTAATAAAATGTATAATGCTTCCTCATTGCAAATTATGTGAATGCTTCATGCGCAAATGAGAAACCATTTCGGAAATATCGTGCATACCCAAAAAAAAAACTGATAACTTTGCTAACTGCATTGGAGATTTTCTAATATGTAGGGATGTGTGGACTGAATAATAGTCCCACATCGGTTAAGTGTGACTTAATAAAGAAGTACTTAAAATAGTTATCTCTTCCCAAATAGTACTTGGGCTATAAAGAAGTACTTAAAATAGTTATCTCTTCCCAAATAGTACTTGGGCTTTTTAGAGTAAAACCTCACACCTGTGACACAAAGGTGGTTAAGTTGGGGATAATATCGGTACTAGTGAGATCCACGGACCCACGGATAAAGGTGCGGGCGAACCCAACAAGTAGTATCAGAGCCGATGGTTCAGTCGGGACAAGGCATGTCTGTTGGTAGTCGCGGGTTCCTCGAGTCATCTCTCCTCGAGATGGAAATAGTATCGAGGAATTTTAGAGTAAAACCCTGCACTTGTGACCCAAAAGGTGGTTATCCGCAGGTCCATCTAGATGTTTGTTGTACGTATTGAGATTTCATGATGTTTTTATATGTTATGGTTGGTGATAAAATCTAGGACGTAGTAGAGTTTCATAACATATTGTAATTTGTTGCCTGTTGTGTCCAGGACGTATATGTGGAGTTTCATGGATTTTATTTGATAAACCTACTTGTTTACATATAGGTTTTACAATGCATGGCTACTTACTCTTTATAGAGACAATCAGACAACTCATGGTCTTTGCTTGAACTTCACTTTAATGGAGCAGCTGTTGCTTTAAGGAAAATCTTAATGAGAGTCTTAATTTATCTAAAACTAGGCTTGCTGCAGACAGGGTATCGATCGGGCTCACGCATAATATAGAAATCACGCTTGAATCCAATTTGTGCGGATTCTTCCTCCAACTAGTGGAAAAATCTTGGAAGAATTGCCTTCTAAAATTGAGCAAGAGTTTGCAACTGAGAGTATCTTAGAAAACACTCCATATTTAAGGTTGATCTTCCACTAAGATGTTGATGCTTTATTAATGTGATTCACTATAAATTAATATCATCTCATAAATGAATACTATACTGGATTCAATAGCATTCCTAGCAGCAATTTTGTAATCCCTTGCGATGCAAAGGATCGATCTTGTTGTTGACTGTCGAGGAGGTGAGCGTTCTGCCTCTTTCATCACATTACAATGAACTTAGTAAAATTCAATAAATACCACAATTCATTTCTCTCCAATGAGTATATGTTCTTATTTTAATTTATGCCACATTATTGGCTGATTGAGGGGCCATTAATCACAAAAACAATACAAATATCCAATCACAAGGGATTTCACCCTTCTCTTCCATCACATCAGCAACTGAAATTCTGAGGATCAACGTAGCCAACAATGGATCTGGTGAGTTGCAAGTCTGTTGGTTGAACACATTAATAGGGGAATTTAGTTCAAACCGCCTGGCAAATCAGGATTAGCTATGAACAATGTTCCATATACAAGAAGATCAGCATGTTCATCACCAATTGCTTTAGTTCAAACAACGGCTTCTACTAACTTGTGAAGGAAACAAACAACGATTCTTCATGCTCCCACCATATTCATCTGTTCGGTCATAAACCTTATCCTTCATGAATTGTTGTTGCATATGTTGCTTAACTATAGTATTGTGCAATTAAATGGAAGACATGCAATATATATCTTACTTGCCACTATAGCATTTCTAGCTGCAATTCTGAAGTCATTGATGATTTTACGAATCTCATCACTCCTTAAATATTGAACTGGTAAGAGTTTCTCACCTATGAGATGTTAATGAAATCAGAACTAATTCTGAAATGAAATAAATAAATAAATAAATAAAGCTTTGCAGGGAACAAGCTAAAATGGAGACCAAGAACTGTAAATAGTAATATGCCGCCCTTCGCGGAACATTGTCCACAATTATTTCCATGCTTCCACCTGCTCTTTACTCCAAATACCGGGGGTATTCGTATACCGATAAATTGAAATCGATCAGTTAAACTCTAGTGACCGGATTAAATAGAACGAAACGGAAGAGTTTGTTCTATGTAGTAATCGAACTTAAGTGACTGCTGCATATATAATGCTGAGAATTCTTTTAATTTATACATACTCTTGAGCGGTATCGGAGACTCCAGTGGCTTCAGTTACGAGGAGTCCCGCATTGGTAGCGTGCTGCGAGTAGTATAAGATGGTATGTTTTTGAGGCACATTCTTGACAGCCCTCCGCCTGATTAGTGGTGCCAAAACAACTCTGATCATGAAGAACAAATTAAGAATCAAATCACCAAATTAAGATTCGTAGCTTTTAGCTCCATATATACATCATCCTCAATAAGATAAATTCTTCTCTTCAACTATATATAATTTGCCTAGCTAGCTACCTTAACTGATAACAAATCCCAATATATTGTTACTTTGATGCCATGACTAATTCAAAATAAATAAACATTTACCACAAACCTGTGTGAGAGATGGAACTTGCCCATCTCGTAAGGTGTAATGAGAGGCATCTCCGAGCCGAATCTTTCAATTAGTCAGTCCATCTAATTTATATGGCTCTAGATTATAAGCTACTTTTGTTCAATTTGTATAATATAAATTCCAATCAATGGTGAGGAGAACGTACGTGGTGACTAATTTTATGTTTATATATGGGCTACAACTGTGAAAGTGAGGTTCACTTTAAAATGTAAGGCAAGATTGTGTGTCCTCTCCACACCTATAAGCTTTATTTTTCTAGACTATCCCAATATCTTTAACAACTTTGACAAAAAAAAAAAAAGCGCCAGGGTTAACTTTGGATGAAACATTCAATTATGAACCATTAGATTTTGCCAAACGCAAGTAGTCACGTGCTAAAATAAAGATTTCCCTATAAATAATTAACGGGAAGAGAATGGTTATGTGCGAAATATGCTTTAGGAAATACTTGTATATATATATATATACTAGTTTTAGGACGTGGTACGCATGATTGACCATTCGCTTTCATTTCATGAAAATTAATTTCTAAAAATTTATTAATAAGTTTCAAAATTGTAATTAAAATTTAAAAATTAAAAATACAAGTACCTTTTTTAGCTTATCAATATTATCTAATGTGATTGAAATAAGATGTGAATGAAAAAACAAGCTAGTCATGCTAGGACATTACTTCCTCGAAAAAAAAAAAAAAAAAAAAAAAGGAAACAAAGAAAAAAAAAACACAAATGGTTTGACCCATCAATTTGTAAACACTTGCTTGTGGAGATTCCGTAAAATTGTACATAAAGTTCAATATTTACCTCAAACTCTATAGATAGAAAGGATAATTTTTAAATTATGAATGTAAATAATTGAATTAGTTGGGATTAAAGCTTTAGACACCTTCTTTTTTTCACATGATTAATCGAATTTTTTTCATTCAAATTTCTTCGGGTTTTGGGTTTGTTCCCTCCCCCAACACCTTCTTCAAACCACCTTCTTTTTCAACCCCCACCTTCTTCTTCTCCTCTCCTATTCTCCCTTCTTCACTGTTTATATATATATATAACCGAACCTTCTCCTCTCTTCATCACACAATCAACAACCAACCACAACAACCCCTCCTAATTCCAATTTCGAACTCATAGACAAAACCAGTCTCATAGTCACTAAAATCAAACATTTAAATATTATCTCACATTCAACTGTTCTTCAACAACACCACCAACACTCACGCTCTCCTTGAATTTGATATATATATATAGGGAAAAACAATGAGGGTTTGGGTGAGAATGATGAAGACGATGACCGATGGTATGCACCCCCTTAAAATGTATCAAATGGTAGCATGCAATTCAAGCTTTCAACAGATACAATATTCATATAAATCGATTTTCCCCGAAACAAGTGCACACTCCAATTTAGAAGTCTCAATCAATTTATCAACCTCTCCGTCCCGTGTATTGGATTGATGAGAAGGAGTTTGTGTATTGGATTGATGAGAAGGAGTTCGTCCGGACACGAGAGTGATTGATTGAAGACTGAGAGAAAGAGAAATCCGTGTATTGGATTGATGATAAGGAGTTTGTGAATGATTTGGAGATAAGAAAAGAAAAAAAAAAAAAAAAAAAAAACGTGTGGTGAATTGATAAGGAGTTAGAGTTTGATTTGGAGACAAGAAAATGTTGATTTGGAGATGAAAAAAAAAAGAAATATGGGCAAATAGGTAAATTTGATTACCACTCAAAAATTTGTGATTCGTGCTTTTATATATATGATAGATATATTAAGGCCACCTAAATATAAGTGATCTATACGTACCCATTATATTTTTGCCTATCCATACATATGAAATCACGTTCTTTATTAATTGCATTTTATGTAAAATGAACAAATGTCTTAAGGCATCGTTTGGTTCGTTTTTGCCAGCTTACATGAGAGTTTTGTTACGGGCGGACTAAACTCCTTAGAGTTAACACAGTGAAAATCATATTTTCACGGTTAATTCAACTTTGAACTTACAAAGAAGTTGCAAATTTTTAAACAATAAAACACATGAATTGACATAAATACATTTCAAACAAAAGAGAGAGATATGAGTAATAAAGAAGTAATTAATGAAGAATAATTGTGTAGGGGAGTGGAGGAGATATCTCGACTCTCAAGTGTGAGTTAGATGGGAGATAACTTGGAGGGAGTTGGGTTTATACAACCAACCAAACAAAATTAGTTTCAACTCGCCCTCAAGTTATCTCACACCTCCAAATTCACCCATGCATATGGAGTATATAGTAATAACGTTTTCAAAGCTACGCAGTTCATCAGTACAAGTAATTGCCATCAATATTGACCTAAAAAAGGTCTTATTAATTCTCTTCTTTTTCTTAATGTGGCCATTAATTAATTTTCACCTCATCAGGTGCATAATTAAGATACTTGTCAAAAGTGATGGTCTGAAATGCCATTTTATGTTCAAGGCCTTGGCAGGCGTAGCACACTTGATTCAAAACCTTGGCCATCTAGAGCAAGATGGGTAAATTGCCTTCATTGCCAAAGATATTGAGCAAGTCATTACAATATGAAAACATGTATATTAATTTTCTTTTACTTAAATGTCTGTGACATATGTTTCCTAAAAATTAAAGAAGTTCTTGCCAAAGCATCTGGTGAGATAGATGAGGCATCACCAACATCGCTTGCTAAAAATTAAAATTTAAAAAGGTCATGAGTTCGACTCCACTAAGTCATAAAAGAATTAAAGCGGTTCCTATAATTACTTGAAAGGAAAGTTGTGCTGCATAGACATATGGGACAATTGTGTAGTCAGATAAGCCTCAAATCATGCAAATACACCTGGAGAGTTATACCAAAGTAACCTACTTTTGACACCATCAAATTGACATTAAGTAGGTTCATGTTGTGTGACGCACCTCAAAATGAGTGTGCGCATCCCATAGGACGGCACGGGCACACTTGGTGTTGATTGGGCCTTGTAAAAGTAGGTCACAAAATATTTTCCATTGGATATATGTAGCTATTACACCGCGTAATTTAGTGAACTATGCTCAAAATTGATCTTACGTACTTTCTCTCGAATTGATATATTACAACAAAAATGTACTTTCTCTCGAATTGATAGATCACGACAAAAATGTACGCTTGTCGTTCTTTTAACAAGCTTGTAAACGAAAAAACAAAACAAACAACAACAACATAGCCTCAGTTTCAAATTAATTGGGGTCATCTATATGAATTAAACTTTTTTATTGTGCTCGATTAAGTGCAATTGATGGTAAGCTTTCCAAACCATTGAAATTCCTCCTAATTAATGCATTCAATGTTAACTTTGATCTACCTCTACCTCGTCGAATTTCTACAGTTTCTATTGAGTCAAGTTTTCTAGTTGGAACATTTGTAGACCGTACGTCTTTGTAGGTGAATAAACTACATAACCGTTCTATATCAATTGATGTTACTCATACTCGTCTTTGAATTTCTATATTTCTTATTCTATCTTTACGAGTTTTACCACACATCCACCCAAGCATCCTCATTTCTGCTACGTTCATTTTATGTAATTGTTGTTGCTTTACCGCCCAACATTCACTTTTATAGAGCATAGCTGGCCTAATTGCGGTCCTATAAAATTTTCCTTTTAACTTAGTAGGAACATTTCGATCACAAATCACCTATGTTGCACTCCGCCATTTCTTCCATCCAGCTTGAATCATTCTCAATATTATCATCATTTTCTATAATTGATCATAAGTATCTAAAGTAGTTCACCTTAGAAATGTACACATAATCTTTACTTTAAGTATAGCTAGTAGTTTCTTCCAAAATCTCAAAAAAAAAGTACAGCTAGTAGAGAAAGCAAATTTTCAAGTAGGCCTAGGCTGCCTAGCTAGCTATCCAAGCGCGATAGTGTCCCCAACTTAATTTTTTCAACGTATAGGCATGAGTTTTTACTCCAAAGGCCTCTATGTTAATCAATTGAGAGAAGATCTACACTTATATACTTCATTACGAAGTCACAGTTAGCAATGACAGTCTAATTAAACACGTGTAATCAAACCTTATATTTTTCTACTCGACCACCAATATTTTCATCATCAATTTGAGTAAGCACATGATCTATATATTTAATAGGACATCGATGACCAACGGTTGGTTGGCACAACTGGAAGCGAATTGTTGTTCTTTTGCTAGTGACTTGAGTTCGAGTCCTGAGAATACAAACACCAACATTAGAAGCTTCCTCCATTTATATGGAGCATGATTCGGGTGAACCTGGAGTAGTCAGATAGTTAGATATATATGGAATAGTTTAGACAAAAAAAGGACACCGATGTGCATAACTGATCAAAAAATATGTATGCATTTGCGTTTGCATCTTTATTAATTATATTAACACCAGGGACGGAGCCAGACGCTCAAGGCGGGGGACGCATTTATCAATATGGGTTAGCTTTAATAAAATTTTATCCATTGCGTTAAAAAAAGTCTATTAATTAAAGACTACGATTATTACAATGGTTAGTATTTTACGTTGAGACATGTGCATATACACAAACCTTAGTGTACATCAAAAGAATTATTATTTCACCAAAAAAAAAGAATTATTACATTTTTGGAGCATATATATATATATATATATATATTGTAAATTGAGTTGGAACTTGCTAAGAACTAGAGAAGGAAAATAGAAGACTAAGAACTTCTACTACTACAAACTACTACTACAAATGAGAAGAAAAGAAATGAGATAGTTGGAATGAGAAGTTTTCATTCAACTTGGTGTGTGAATTACAATGGGGTTGGCACCCTTTATATAGGCCATTTGGTGATGATGATAATTGTACTTATACAATGTGTACAAGTTATACATACACCACAAGTCATACAACACATCACAAGCAACATAGACAATACATGAAAGAGTTGGTGTGCATTGAAGATGATTACAAGTTACATGACAATACATAGACAAGTGGAGGTACTATTAAGTGAGAAATACAAGTTACATGACTACACAATATGTTGGTGTACATGCATGGTCATCCATATTCCACAACACTCCCCCTTGGATGACATTTGCTTAGAGATTGTGCTTCGTTAAAACTTCTACTAAGAAAAACAACTTGTGGAAAAAATATAGTAAAAGAAAAAGAGTACACTATTCTCATAAATATTAAAATGGGTATAATATTGTTAAGATTGTCTCATTAAAAACCTTGCTAGGAAAACCCAATGGGATAAAACCATAACCAAGGGAAAAGAGTGCAATACACTAATCAATAACTCTCTCTCACGTGAACATGGGTGAAACTTGTTCGGTTTCTTTACTTGCAATGCCTTTAAGTTTACGCAAGCCAATACCATATGTAAGACTTTTAAATGTCGTAGTTGGTAAGGCTTTTGTGAATAAATCAACAAAATTATCACTCGATCGGATTTGCTTGACATCAATTTCACCATTCTTCTGAAGCTCATGCGCATAAAAGAATTTTGGTAAAATATGTTTTGTTCTGTCATCTTTTATGAATCCTTCACTTAATTGTGCAATACATCTGCATTATCTTCATATAATATGGTTGGAGAATCTTTTATTGAAGGCAATCCACATGATTCTTGAATATGTTCAATCATGTTTCTCAACCATACACATTCACGACTTGCTTCATGAATTGCAAGTACTTCAGAATGATTGGAAGAAGTAGCAACCATAGTTTGCTTTACTGACTTCCATGATACAACAATATTACCACAGGTGAATACATATCCCGTTTGAGAACGGGCCTTGTGGGGATCAGATAAAAATCCAGCATCAGCATAACCTTGGAGATTCAATTTTACCCATCTCGAGTAAAATAAACTCACGTCACTTGTTCCTCGAAGATATCGGAAAACATGTTTAACACCATTCCAATGTCTTCGAGTTGGTGAAAAGTTGTATCTTGCAAGTAGGTTGACAAAGAAAAGCAATGTCGGTCTTGTACAATTTGCAAAATACATAAGTGCACCAATTGTACTTAAATATGGTACCTCCGGACCAATTAGCTATTCATCACTTTCATGAGGTCGAAATGGATCCTTATCAACTTCAAATGATCGACAACCATTGGAGAGCTCAATGGATATGCCTTGTCCATATAAAATCTTTTTAATATTTTTTCAATATAATTTGATTGATGGACAAGTACTCCACTTGAAAAATGTTCAATTTGCAAACCAAGACAAAGTCTTGTTTTTCCAAGATCTTTCATCTCGAATTCCTTTTTCAAGTATTCAGATGTTCTAACGATGTCGTCGTGATTTCCCACTATATTTAAATCATCAACATATACAACAATAATCACAAATCATGTTGATGATCTTTTAATAAAGACACATGGGCAAAGCGGATTATTTACATATCATTCTTTCAGTAAATAATCACTAAGACTTTTGTACCACATTAAATCGGATTGTTTCAATCCGTACAAAGACCTTTGTAATTTTATATAATGCATGTTATGAGGTTTTGATTTTATTTCTTCGGATATTACAAATCCTTCAGGATTTTCATATATATCTCACTTTGTCTAGGGATCCGTACGGATATGTTGTAACGACATCCATTAAATGCATATCAAGCCCTTCGAAACCGTAAGGCTTATCAAGAATCGAAATGTGATTGCATCTATAACGGAGAATATGTTTCCTCATAATCGATGTCGGATCTTTGTGAGAAACCTTGAGCTACAAGTCTTGCTTTGTACCTTGTAACTTCATTTTTTTCGTTTCCTTTCGTACAAATACTAATTTATATCCAACAGGTTTTACGCCATCTAGCGTTTGAACAATCATTCCAAAAACCTCTCGTTTCCTTAACGAGTTTAGCTCTGCTTGGATAGCCTCTTGCAATTTTTGCCAATCGGTCTTTTTTCGGCATTCGTCCACTGATCGTGGTTCGGATCATCATCATTTTCACATATTTCAAATGACACATTGAAAGCAAATATATCATCGGAACAATCTCATTTCGATCTCAAATCTTACCAGAGTTTAAATAATTTATTGAGATCTCATTATTTTCATCTTTTTCCTTTTTTCTAGAGGCGGTTGTTCCTCGTCGAATCAACTTGTTCGACAAATCCTTATCAAAGGATTCTTGTGCTTTCTTATGAGTATTTTGATTTGTATTTATTTTTACTTTTTTTTTCCTCTTTCGAGGAATTGTATCCTTTGAACCAACTGGTCTTCCACGCTTTAAGCGTTTCGTTGGTTCTTGTTCATTTTGTTGCACAGAGACATCAATTCTTGCAGGAGTATTTACAGCTGGAATATGTGATTTTGTCACTTGTTTTGCATCATTAAATGCATCAAGTAATTGATTTGCGATTTGTTGCAAATGAATGATATTTTGAACTTCAAGTTCACACTGATTTGTGCGTGAATCATAATGTGATAAAGTTGATGCATTCCAAGCAATTTCGCGACATTCCTTTTGAATTGGCTTCTTATCTCCCCCTAATGGTGGAAAAATTGCTTAATCAAAGTGACAATCAAAAACGTGTAGTAAATAAATCCCCTGTTAAGGGGACGATGAGTTAAATCCAACATAAATCCCAAGTTTTCGTTGTGGACCCATCTTAGTTCTATTGGGAGGTGGTATAAGAACATATACTTGCACAACCAAAAATTCTCAAGTGTGAAATATTTGGTTGTTGACCTAAAATGAGTTGCATGGGGGAATGTTCATGGTATGCGAGGCCTATAACGAATGATAGATCTTTGCATGAAGGAATTTGCATGTCCCCAAATGAAGTTGATAAGTTAGTTCTCATGATTAAATGTCTCATCAATTAGTTGAATGCGTTTGATCGAGAGATTCTGCCAAACCATTCTGGGTATGCATGTGTGAAACAGAATGTTCAATGGTAATTCCTATAGACATGCAATGATTTTTAAATGCTTGAGATTGAAATTCCCCGGCATTATCAAGACGGATGGTCTTGATTGGGTTGTCGAGGAATTGTGCTTTTAACTTAATGATTTGTGCTAAAAGTCTAGCAAATGCAACATTGCGCGCGGTCGAAAGCAAACAAACATGTGACCACCTAGTTGATGCATCTATCAAAACCATGAAATATCTAAATGGTCCACAGTGAGGATGAATAGGTCCACATATGTCTCCCGAATGCGTTATAAGAAAACTGGGATTCCACAACAATTTTATTTGGGGATGGTTTAACTATCAATTTACCTTGAGAACAACTAGCACAATTATAATCACCAAATTTAAAATATTTTGTGACTCCTTAAAGGATGTCCATGCGAATTATTAATTACTCTTCGCATCATTGATGATCCTGGATGACCAAAGCCGGTCATGCCATAAAATGAATGTCTTTGGATCATTAATTTTCTTATTTAAGACGACATTCATTTTGACATGCCTTATATGAGTAAAATATAATCCAGATGATAAAGCTGAGAATTTTTCTAACACTTCTTTTTCCCATTTGAAACCAATGTGACATAGAGAAATTCTCTATTATTTTCGTTCATGGTTTCAATGTGACATCCATTTTGTCGAATATCTTTAAAGTTCGAGTAAATTTCTTCGGATTTTTCACAAGATAAGGCATTGTCAACATGAATTGTTGTTCCCCCAGTGCAACATAATATTTGCTCTTCCGAGAGCCATTAATCAAATTGGAGATGCCGATATTGTTTGAACATTAGCCTCACTAAGTTCAAATTGGAGAAATATTCTCTGTTTTTAAGGATTGTGTGCGTTGTAGCACAATCAATGAGACATATATCGCTCTTATTTGATTCATGATTTGAATACATGATTTGTTGATCCATCTAGAAAAATAATGTTTGGAAAATTAGAAAAAGAGTCATATTTCATTGATAAAATTCATAATATTTTGCCTTTGATTTTGAAGGTATGGTAAATGTCACAAAAATATTCAGGTATATATATGACAATATTTAGGCAAAATAGCCTTTCATATATGACCAAAAAATGTCACAATTATGAGCGCTCATTGTCAATAATTATTTGCCCTTTGTAGTGGTGCACCACTTTTGTTCCAATTTTTGGTGGAATTGTCAATACGACATTTACCTGATATTTTCACATTTTCCACGTCCATAAATTTTGTTATTGCGATCATGATCATTATATGCAACATATGCTTCTTAATTTGAAGCTGATCTATTTGGACGAGAGCGATATTATATTTATAATATCTCATTATTTTACTCAGCTACCATGAGACAAGAAATCAATCCTTAATATTTATTGGATTGATGTGCGCACTCGATATTTGTTACAAAGAACAAATCGAGGCGGGCCACATGACCTTAATTTTATTGTCTCATCGGTCATATTTCCACGTAGCCTCAACATAGAGGTAATTAAAATTGCGGAATTATAATTAATATTTGATGATTAAATTTTGTAGCTTGAGACTCAACCGCTCATTTTGAGCTTTTGGAGTATTACCTTTTTTGGTATTTATATATTTATAACTCCATATGGTGAAAAGATATATGAAATATTCACTTTTCAAATCTCTAAAGAGATATTGGCAAATGATTGTGTACAACATACAGCCTTGCATAGATGCAAGCTTTATTCATAATTTGTAATATCTAATTATCATGACAAGAATTATAATAAGGTAACAAATTCAACTATGCTTGATTAATATTTTGAAAGTAAATGTAATATAAAATAATTTTCTCTTTTCTTTTATGCAAAAAAAACATAACATATGATTAAGTATATATTCACAACTTGATTCATTAATAATCAAATGTACTATTCGTATGAGTTGGTGGGACAACCTCCAGGTTGGGTGGCGAGACAAAGTCTGCTTAATACCATACCTCCTCGAATGGGATAACCCGTTTCCCTTTCAATGTTTAGCTTTACCGGGGACAAGGCTTACTCACTATCAACTCGAACTTATAGCATTATTTGTATTATAAAATCAAGAATAGAACAATAACTAATCGTTTGTAGTTTTAAGAGAAAACTAGTTATGTCACATATTGACTTTTGATTTCTGATGTAGAAGATCGTACAAGACGCAACTACATAGCATACTTTCGCAATTGGTGACGTTATAATGTATAGTATATGAATAAAGTATGCATATAGAAGTGATGCATGTAATAAAATGAAGCAACCATGATAATAAATAAATAAATTGAACTTATTTAAATAACAAAAGTTAAATTTTCCTAGCTTTGTCTCCCGAACAAGCCTTCTTAAACTTCAAGATCTCCTTAATGCTAGAGCAAGCTCGTGCGATAACGTGTTGTAAATTGAGTTGGAACTTGCTAAGAACTAGAGAAGGAAAATAGAAGACTAAGAACTTCTACTACTACAAACTACTACTACAAAGGAGAAGAAAAGAAACGAGATAGTTGGAATGAGAAGTTTTCATTCAACTTGGTGTGTGAATTACAATGGGGTTGACACCCTTTATATAGGCCATTTGGTGATGATGATAATTGTACTTATACAATGTGTACAAGTTATACATACACCACAAGTCATACAACACATCACAAGCAACATAGACAATACATGGAAGAGTTGGTGTACATTGGAGAGGATTACAAGTTACATGACAATACATAGACAAGTGGAGGTACTATTAAGTGAGAAATACAAGTTACATGACTACACAATATGTTGGTGTACATGCATGGTCATCCATATTTCACAACAATATATATATATATATATAGTTCTACAATGAAGCTCAAATATATACCCATGTAATGGGTACTACATATCTCACAATTGGATCACTACGAAATTTCAATCTAATGGTGATTGATGTAGTGCATTTAATGCAAAACACATTAAATGCGCAATAAATGCTATGTAATTGGGTTCCATGGTAGAAGCACTATATATATACTAGTTTTCATGACGTTCTCCGCATGTGCGGTGCACGTGCTACGCACATGCAAAATGAAAAAATTATAAATGAAATAAAATTAATGTTTAAGAAATTCAACAAATTATAAAAAATATAAATTTTAATATAAGTAATTTATAAATGTAAGAACATAGTGCTATGTTAATAGTCGATTGATAAAAATCAGCATTACATAGTAAAATTAAAAAAATAGCCATTTCCTACTTCAAATATCATATTTTTTTAGGTAGGTGAAATATTATATTTTTAAACTATTAATGACCATACTTGACCATTTAAAGTGTTGGAAGCACCAGTGAGTTCTTTAAGAATATGAATAAGACCACAAGGGAGAAATTAAGATATATGATCATATTTTGGTTGCTTGCGTGATTGGTGCTAAGAACAACCCTATAACTTCTCGTCCATTAAATAACACCAAAAAAATATCAAATTGAATAGCTTAATCAATATGCAAAAAAGATAAAAAAATCAATAACTTTGTTGCGTGAAAGATGGTGGTTGTTAGTAGAAGTAGTTTATAAAGTTTAACGGGACATGTCGAATGATTATTTTTTTAGTCATTGACCAAAGCAGTGCAATCCCAAAAATGTTATCAGCACTATTAAGGTAAGAAGCCTAGCCCATACAACATTTATGACATCATTACTTAAAAAATTACCGTAAAATCTAATAAAAAGAGGGTCATATGAGGATCTAAATTATACTCAATGCAATGTTCTTACTATTCAAACCCCATGAATAACACAAACCATTCAAACTAATTAGATATACAATCTTATTTTGTAAGAGTAGTTGCATAACTAAAATTTAGTTCATGAGAGTGCATATATAAGATGATTTAAAAAACTATGCCTAAAGGATTTCACGGATTTCATTAGAAATGACATTTATCTATTCATACTCACCATGAATAGGTGGGGTTCGGTCCGAAAAATCCAATCATGTAACTGATCGCTCTATATACAATGATATTTTGGGTGATAAATAATGAGAGATATTACTCGAAAGAAAGGCTCATATTTAGATTTTGTTGAAAGCAACAATACCGCAATTTTGAACATACTCATTGATAAGCTCAGCACTGAGTGCTATTCAATAAGACTCCACTCCACACCCATGAACTCTTTCATTATGTTTTTTTTTACAGTGAGAGTTATGAACCTACAATTGGCATATACTTTACTTTTACATTAACTCTCAACTATTGTTTCGTTGAATTTAGTGCGAAGCTGTTTCTTTTTCTTTCAAGATTTACACGTCGCATAAAAAAAGTCAAGTCTTGATCCAATTGTACTTCTAAAATGACTTTCTTTGTCGATCGTCAAATTTAATATATCTCACAATCTTTTGAGAATGGTTTTAAATCGAATATTAACTTATCATTATAACTCGATATAGATCTGCAACACTTCTAAAAACATGCCACACTTTTAAAAATAGATAGATCTACTACATAAGGAAAGGATAGCTCCAAGGTGAAATGATCAACATAAACCTGAATCGACATAAAGCCTAACGGCCTAGTAGCCCATTTAAATTGAGATGCAATTGAAAGAGATGGACAACACCACATTCTAATCAAAAGAAAACTCATACCTGGTATATAATAGAAGATTAGACACACTGATTCGAGAGATGGCACGAACGATTCGAGATAGGGGAGAGCAGAGAGGGCAGAACGAAGGGATGAGGGATAGGGTTTGTGTCTCAGAGAGGACATGAGAGAGAGATGAATCGAGTGCGAGGAGAGGGCGAGGATAGAGGTAGGGTTTGTGTTATAGTTGTATACGATACGAAGTCCATTAGAAAGATTGTTGATGAAGATAGAAAGAAGTAACGCAAAAATAAGAAGGGCAAAGTTGTAACTTTGCTTACGACTCATCAAAAACATATTCGCTCTTTTGTTGTAAATTGAGTTGGAACTTGCTAAGAACTAGAGAAAGAAAATAGAAGACTAAAAACTTATACTACTACAAACTACTATTACAAAGGAGAAGAGAAGAAATGAGATAGTTGGAATGAGAAGTTTTCATTCAACTTGGCGTGTTCTTTACAAGTGAAGGAACCCCCTTATATAGGCCCTTAGTCATGATGAGAATAAGTATTTGCACATAGTGTGCAGTGTTACACCAAAGTCTCATGTCATACAAGATTACAAGTTACATGACAATACATGGACAAGTGATTATATATTGGAGTTGAATACAAGTTATGTGGAGTGTACAAGTTACATTCAATGTAGAAGTCATGCTTGATGTTACTATTCAATGTGAGAGACATGCTTGACAATTTGATCATTCATAAGCTTGGTTAAAGGGTCATCCAATTTACAACACTCCCCCGTATATGACACTTGCTGAGAGAATATGCCTCGTTAAAACATGTACTAGAAAAACCACAAGGGGAAAAACCTAGTATAGGAAAAAGAGTACAATGTTATTGTCAATCTTGATTTGTAGTATAATATTGTTTATTGCCTCATTAAAAACTTTGCTAGGAAAACCCAGTGGGATAAAACCATAGCTAAGGAAAAGAGTGTAACACATTGATACACTTTGAGAGAATATATATATATATATATATATATATATGCCTCATTAAAACCTCTACAAGAAAAATCATGTGGGAAAAAATCTAGTATAGGAAAAAAAGTACATTATTTGCTTTCATAATTTTTTTTTCTTTTTATATGGAGTATAATAATGTTAGGATTGCCTCATTAAAAACCTTGCTAGGATAACCCAGTAAAATAAAATCATAGCTAAGGGAAAAAGAGTGCAATGCACTAATCAATAACTCCTTTTGATTCTCCTCCTCATTTTGATATGAGTGAAACATCTTCTTATTTTGCAACAAATCTTTGCAAACCCAAATTTTCTTTTTTTTTAAGTAAAATAAATTATATGATGGACAACTATTTTACTTAGAAAATACATGATTTCAAAATGAAGGATAAATCTTATTTTTCCTAAAATCTTCCATCTTGAATTCCTTTTTCATGGATTCGAATGATATAACGATGTCGTCGTGATTTTTCATAATATTTAAATCATCAATATACAATGATATTATAATGAAGACATAAACCCCAAAAGATATATTAAATCATTACCAAAGAATTCTTATATCATCAGTATTTTATTTATTTTTACTCCTACCTTATTTTTCAAGGGTTTGTGTCATTCGAACCAGCTTGTCTTTTACGCTTTAAGCGTCTTGTTGGTTCTTGTACATTTATTTGCACATGGACATCACTTTATCGTGAACTTTTAATGCTTTGGAACATACGATTGTCACTCTTTTACATATAGTACTTGCATCAAGTAATTGATTCATAACTTGTTGCTAATGAATGATCCTTTGAGCTTCAAGTTCATATTAATTTATATATGGATCATAATACAACAGATTTGTTGCAATTTAATGTGTTTTAAGCAATTCCACGCCATTCCTTTTGAATTGGCTTATATCTCCCCTAATGGTGGGAGAATTGCTTTATCAAAGTGACAATTAACAAAACTTGTTATAAATAAATTACTTGTTAGGGACCCAAGACATCTTATAATATGATTGATGGATAGTGAAATCAATATAAGTCTCCTATTGATTTGTCTTGAGATAATCGCCAATTCGATAAACGATGTCCATGCGAATTTATGATATTTTCGCATTATTGATGATTCTGGACGATCAAATAGATCTTTCCACATTATGAATGTCATTTAATTTATGACGACATTCGTTTAATGTGCCTTACATATTCCGTAAGTTAAAGCCGTGAATTTTATACTCGATTAAATCATAATCATATAGAAAAATTTTCTATTATTCGAGTAAACTTCTTCTCAAACAATGCATTAACAATATAATTGTTGTACTAGATATTTTCTCGAACGTTAAGTTCAAATTTGAGAAATATTATCTTTTATATTAATATATATATATATATATATGCATGTAGCATAATACACAATCAATAAACTCATCGCCTATATTTAGCTCATGATTTGAACACATCTCGATGTGTCTGTTTTATCGAGCCATTTTCAATGATAAAATTCATAATTTTGCCTTTGATTTTGAAGGCATGGTAAGGTCATAAAAATATTCAGGTATATATATGACAATCTTTTGGCAAAATAGCCTTTCATATGTGACGAAAAATATCACAATGATGAGCGCTCATTGTCAATAATTATTTGCCCTTTCGAGTGGTGCACCACTTTTATTCATACTTTTAGTGTAATTGTCAATACGACCTTTACCAGGTCTTTTCATCTTTTCCACATCCATAAATTGGTTATTGTGATCATGATCATAATATGCAATATATGCTTCTTAATTTGAAGTTGAACCAATTGGATGGGAGCGATATTATATTTTATCTCATTATTTTACTCAGCTTCCATGAGATAAGAAATCAATCATTAATATTTATTGGATTGACGTACGCACTCGATATTTGTTGCAGCAATAAATCGAGGCGGGTCACGTGACCTTTTTATTGTCTCATTAGTCATATTTCCACAAAGCCTCAACATAGAGGTAATTAAAATTGCGAAATTATATTAATATTTGATGATTAAATTTTGTAGCTTGAGACCCAAATTACGTTTTGAGCTTTTGGAGCATTACCCTTTGGTATGTATATATATAACTTCATAAGGTGAAAAAATATATCAAGTGAAATATTCACTTTTCAGATCTCTAAAGAGAAATTGGCGAATGATTGTGTATAACACACAGTTTTGCATATATGTTTTATTCACAAATTATAGTATCTAATTTTCATGACAAGTAATTCTTGTCGAGTAATATAATAAGGCAACAAATTTAACTATTGTTGACTAATATTTTGAAAGTAAATGTAATATAAAATAATTTTCTCATTTTATGTAAAAAACATAACATATGATTAAATATATGTTCACAACTTGATTCATTAATAAACAAAATATACTATTCGTATGAGTTGGTTGGACAACCTCCAGTCGGGTTGGGTGGCGAGACAAAGTCTACTTAATATCATGTCTCCTCGAACGGGATAACTCGTCTCCCTTTCAATGTTTAGCTACCGGGGACAAGGCTTACCCACTATCAACTCAAATTCATAGTACTATTTGTATTATAAAATCAATGATATAGCATAACTAAGCGTTTGTAGTATAACGAGAAAACTAGTTATGTCACATATTGACCTTTGGTTTATGATGTAGAAGATCGTACAAAACGCAACTACATAGCATACTTTTGCAGTCGGTGACGTTATAATGCATAGTGTATGAATAAAGTATACATATATAAGTGATGAATGTAATAAAAAAAGCAACGATGATAACGTGGAAATGAAATTGAACTTGTTTAAATTAACAAAAGTTATATCTTCATAGCTTTGTTTTCTTAGCAAGCCTTCTTGAACTTCAAGATCTCCTTTATGTTAGAGCAAGCTCGTGCTGATAACGTGTTGTAAATTGAGTTGGAACTTGCTAAGAACTAGAGAAAGAAAATAGAAGACTAATTAAGAACTTCTTCATTACTACAAACTACTACTACAAAGGAGAAGAAAAGAAATGAGATAGTTAGAATGGAGAAGTTTTCATTCAACTTTGTGTGTTCTTTACAAGTGAAGGAACCCCCTTTTATAGGCCCTAAGTCATGATGAGAATAAGTACTTGCACAAAGTGTGTAAGTTACACCAAAGTCTCATGTCATACAAGATTACAAGTTACATGACAATACATGGACAAGTGATTATACATTGGAGTTGAATACAAGTTATGTAGAGTGTACAAGTTACATTCAATGTAGAAGTCATGCTTGATGTTACAATTCAATGTGAGAATCATGCTTGACAATGTGATTATTCATAAGCTTGGTTAAAGGGTCATCTAATTTACAATATATATATATATATATATATATATATATATATATATATTCGTAATCGTATTTACCTTGAATAGCTACGAAGAGGGGCCATTTGTGTTAATTCTTTTGTTTTAGAAGGAGGAGGGTACTAATACTATGGGGTGAAAATTACTTTGGGGGGCCAAGCCCCACTCACCATACCTTGGCTTCGTCCTTATTAACACTGCTACTAGCTAAAAACAATATTTACTTGCGCATCAAAAGATTTCGACCAATGTGTAGCAAATGTATGTTATTAATATTAAACACTCACATTCATATACAACCCAAGCATACGGTAAATTAACTATATTTATAATTCATATATTAGAACGGTAATTTGCATAGATTTATCATATATGTTTGTTTGGGTCTATCGCAAACTCACATCAGACAACATTAGCCGTCTGTGAGCGCCTCGAGATGTTGGCATATGCAAATTTCGATGCATAATACACCAGTAGAGAGCTCGATGTGCATTTTGGTGCGCGTTTGTGATATCACTGATATGTCATTAATTCTATATAACATTTTATGTACAAGAAATCTTAAATTATAAGGTGTTGTATTTTAGCCCCCCTCCATGTTGTTCGTGGTTCTGCCCCTCCGTATGGGATCAATTTGTTCATGATATTGGTTCAACAAATTAAATTTTTTTTAGATGCCTTCCTGGTAGTGCTAGGCTTCCTAGCGCCACCAATCCTTCACCTCCATTGAGAGTTGACTCCCGACCACTGTCATGGGCCGCCGGCGTTGCTGATCATGCCGGTGGCCCTCCCTTCTCTTTTTTTTTTTCGTTGTCCTTTTTCTCTTCTGTCCCGCGGTGGTTATGTCGGGAGGGATTCGAGCTTTAAAGTATGAGATTCCAGTGAATTCAAGGTTAGATTACATGGTGTGGCTGCATTTTGCGAAGATAGATGCGGGTGTGACGGCAGCGGGGAGGAGGGTTTTCAATGTGCATATCTCGTGCTAGTGTTTGGCCCATATTTTGTTCTTTTGGTAATTTGTATTGAGGTGTTGTATTGGGGCGGGTGTCGTCATTTTGCAGGGAAAATAATATATGGTCACTCAACTGTAATGGTATAGGGTAAGCAGGGAGGGTGGCTCATTTTTCCTTTTTTGGTTCTTTTAAACCTTATTTTTGTGTATGCCATATTTTTGTATATAACTTCTACATAGATTAATATATACATGGAGTTTCGCCTCCTTTTCATCAAAAAAACAAATTACAATTTTATTTTTTTATTTTGTTAGGATTGTATACACGTTGATGATTTCTTTTGTTCCTCAACAGAGTTGTTATGGCACCAATGGCCAGGCGCAGAGCATACAAATATGTTCCTCAAGAACATACCATCTCATATTACTCGCAGCACACCACTAAAGGAGGATTACTTATAACGAAGTTACTGGAATCTTTGACACTGCTCATGGGTATTATATACTCTCTCCATCTAAAAATATAAGTCCTTCTACCAAAAAGTTCTCTTTCAAAAAGTATTAGTCATCACTACTCATTTATACCAGTTAAAGCTATTTTACCTTTCCTTTAACTTAGCTTTTACACTTTTTTTTGTGTAATTAAAGCATTATTTTTTTCTTCAAAAAAAATAAAAATAAACAGTGGATAGGAATGTAATTTAAACTCATAATTGAAGTTATCCTTAGTATGTGTGTTTTTGGTTAAATAACTTACATTTTTGGATGGAGGGAGTATAAAATTAAGGAGTGCGCTAATTAAAAATTATATATAATTGCACATATCACTAAATACAACAAATAATAAAAAATATTGTGTATTAATTATTTAAATTACAATTCAAATTTAAAAAAAAAAACTTTTGCTAAGCTAAATTTTAAAAATTCAATAGCTATCTAATTAGTCTTTTATGCTACAAATAAGATTATTTCTTCTTTTATAATCGTGAGTATCCAAACTTATGTTATATAATAAAAAATTAACCTATATTTTTTTGATAAAAAAGAGCATACACCCCATTTCCAGTCTTTGACAAGTTAACAAAGTCAATAAAAATACCAAACAAAATTCAACAACAAATAAATATTACTCCCTCCGTACCATTATAATTGTCGCTTTAGAGAAATGTTAAATTTTCATATTTTAGCTTCATTGGCTTAAAAAATAAAAAATTCAGCTTTCATATTTTACAATTATTTTCATTATCGATCTCTGTTAATATTAATTAACTTTTCGACGACATAACCTTTTCCAGGACATCCAATTCAGCCCTTTCTTCCCATTCTCTTTCATTCCCCACAAGAAAGAATTCATTATCTTTTGCAAAGCATCACAAGTTGTTAATGGAATCATAAATGTCCCCATACAATATGTTGGTAATGCTTGTGCAGCTGATTTAAGAAGGATCTCCTTACCTCCCTTCGAGAAAAAACTTATGGCTCCAAGATGTTAGTCTTTTCCACATTCTATCTTTAAGAAATGCAAAAATCTCACACTTTCTTCTCCCGATCAGTGAGGGCAAGCCTAAGTAAGCACTGTCCTTTATTTCAGTTTGAACCCCTATTCTGTCCCATATCTCTTTCGCCAATACTTCATGCACATTGGAAGAAAACATCATCGCTGACTTGGATAGATTGATACCTTGACCTGAAGCTGATTCATACTCATCAAGAATTTGTCTCATAGTAGTCGCTTCCTCGGGAGTTGCTTGGAAAAAAAGGAAGCTATCAACCACGAATAGTAGGTGTGATATAGAAGGAGCTCCTCTTCCCACCATGCTACCATGAATTCGGTTGTCCAGTCCTGCCCTCTTCAATAATGCTGAGAAACCCTCCGAGCACAATATAAATAAATATGGTGATAGTGGACAACCCTGTCTCAATCCCCGTTGAGGTATAATGGACCTTACGACTTCCTTGTTCACACAAACTGAGAGTTTTATAGTGGTAACAAAAAACATAATCAGCTCCACCCACTCCCTATTGAAACCCAGCTTAAGTAATATAGCTTTCAAGAAAGACCAATCAACTCGGTCATATGCCTTGCTTATATCAATGCTGTCGTCCCTTTTTTCTTCCTTCTACTACATCTCATTGAATGTAAAGTTTCGAAAGCAATCAACACGTTGTCGACTATTGCACGGCTCGGCACGAAAGCTCACTGATTGTCTGATATAATCCCGGGTAGCCATTTCTTCAATCTGTTTGCAACTACTTTGGCCATTATCTTGTAAACAACATTACACAAAGCTATTGGTATGAAATCTTTCATGTTTTGTGGTCTATCCCCTTTTGGTATCAACACTAAGTGAGTATCGTTGACACCGTTTGGGAATTGCAAATCTCGCATCCACTTGCAGTAGTCTCAAAATACATCCGGCCCCAACAAGCTCCAGAACCGTTGGTAGAACCCCGGATTGAATCCGTCTGGGCCTGGTGATTTATCCGGATTCGTTTGAAACAAAGCTATTCTAAACTTTTCTATAGATTATGGAGCCATCAACTCAGCATTCATCATATCATCAACCTTCTCATCAACCAGATTTACCACCCTATCAGGAGGGCACCCCCATTGTGACCCAAATAAATAGAAACAAAATTTGTGGACTTCGGGGCGCACTATCGCACCTTGATGAGGGCTCTCGACAACGCGAAACCCGCGAGACCCACATTAGTGGACCCGAAGCAATTTGCTAATAAATTGAAATTGAGTAACTTTGAAATTAGAATTGCGAACTAATGCGAATGAGTCTTAAATTTTATAGATTAGTGAAACGATTCATATAGAACCTCAAGCGCGCAAGGATCGGGAGTGGATATCACGACGAGTCGATGTAAGTGGGACCTTCGCAAAGTATCAAATATGGCATGTTATTAGATAATTAAGATTCATGATTTGAACTCAAGACTTGGGAATGGGTTGCATTATGCTATTGACTTGATTTACTTATCTATTATTGAATATGTGTTGCACCAAAAATTGGGATTACTTTTCCTGGGCAAGGAGATGGAATTACCTACTCCTGGGTAAGGAGTTGGATGACCCTCTCCTTGGTAAGGAATTGGGATTACCCCTCCTGGCTAAGGAGATGGGGTTAAATTATTAAGGACATGAGCAGTAATAAACTTCTCATGAAAACTCTAAGTGATCTTGGTGCACATATCGGCGGCGGCTTAGACGAATTTACTGTTGATTTGATGAGACCATTAAGGGGACACAACGGCCATTGTGTTCACTAGTGATCTTCATCACCTCGAGAGTAAGGGAATCGATCACCTAATCAAGTTAACAACTAGTATGCATTGAATGGACCAATGACTTATAATTATTATTATCTTTATGGCATATCTTTAGTGGGCCCCTATGCATGAATGCTTTAAATTTCATTTATGATTTTTAAACATTTTGCTATTATGGTTTAAATGCATCTTTTTAGAACATGTCTTAAATGAATAAAATGAATGGTTTACATTTAATTATAGATATGAATCTTATTTTCATGCTTTCTACTAAATGCTTGATGATTTGATTTCAACCTCATGTTAGATCTTGCATCTTTATTAAGTAGTACTTACGTGTTTGATGTTTGAGCGGGTTTTCCGTATTTACTGAGCTCCGTTGGTTATTTAGCTCACCCCACTTACAATACAGGTCCATCTACGAGTGCGATAGATCGCGGCAAAGGGAAGGTCATTGCTTGAAGTCTCCTTGCATCGTGAGCATTACAAGATATATTTACTATTTGTTTTGAAAACTTTTAATAAGGGTTGTAACCTAGGCAAGTCTGTTGGGTAGTTCAACCTTCCTTCAGTTAGTTTGACACATGTATAAGCTTTTGAAGTTTTTGGAGATTTCATATTATTTTGATTTAGTTAGGTGAATTTGAGATATCCGATAGTTCGGTTGATGATGACATATGGTATTTATTTAAATTCAAATTTCGCATTATCTTGCCATATTGTCTATATGTTGTTTCGCAGGTTGTTTAGGCGTGTCAAACCGTTATTTGGGCCTGGTTCGGGTATTGGGCCTAAGTGGCGGTTTAGGGTCATGGGCGACCGACCCTAAGTCGGGGAAGGGTCGTCTCATTCACAATGATTGATTGGTGATCCTTCACAGATGGGTGTTTATGCGCGCATGATTTGATGTGTTGATGCTAGCGATTGATTGGATGTTTGAACGTGGTTGTTCGCGATGGCTATGTTCGATTGGATTGTGTGTTTGGTGGAGTTTTTCGCCAAAGTGGAGATTGTTGGGTTTTTGGCTCAAACTCCACGCCCTAATTTAATTAGTAGTTAGTATTTTAGTATGTATATAATTAGTAAGTTTGAGTTTTAGTAGAATTTGATAGTTTTCGGTATTTATGTTTGAGTGGAATTGTGAGTTAGAGTTTGAGAGGGATCGGGAGTTTGTGTCCTATATAAAAGACATAGTAGGTTAGTTTTGTGTGTGTGCTTTAAGTGTGTACCCGTGGTGCCTTTGTGCATCATCGTTGTGTTAGTTTGATTGTTAAATACATTATTATTGATGATATATATATATATATATATATATATATATATATATATATATATATATATATATATATATATATATATATATATTTAATGAGTGTTTGATTATGTGTTTTCACTGCGTCTTGATGTGGGTTTATCCTTAACATGGGGATCCCCTATATCAATATATCAACTCTGAAACACTCATCCACATAAAAAAACCTTATAATGAGATTTATAATTTTAATTTATTTGGTTAATTAATAACTATATATTTTGTTTTGAATTGTTTGCAACTATATTTATATTTTAGAATTTTAGATCAAAAGTATTGAAAAAAGTTGATGACTTTGTGATTTAAAGAGATAGTGACTTTGAGGAATATTTTGAATTTGAACTTTTCGTTTCCATGTGGCAATGATTTTTTAGAAACTTAATTATAAGTGTTAGCACTTGTAGTTAGAGTTTTTATTGCATGATATGTTGATTTTTTTTTTTGTTGGAATTTCAACAATTGAGTTGTTATGTATGTATATTTGACACCTTATTTGTTACAGTTCTTTTTTTTTTGAGAATTTCCTCAGGGATTCCTAATGGGCAATGGAATATGGAAAAAAATTTCTCCACGGAGATTCTCCATCCTCACAAAAATTACCATGAAATTCTCCACAGAGATCCTCAATGGAGAATGAAATAGGTAACATTTTACTCACCGAAATTCCCCATACCCACATAGATTTGATGGGTATGGAGATGGATATGAGAATTCATCCCCAAATGAGTATGCGTATGAGTACGGTGATAAATTTTTTAGTGAGTATGAGTATAGGAATGAGGTCCCCATACCCTACCCTACCCTATCATTTGCATCCCTAATTGGAGATGCTCTAAGACAAGGGCCAACATGAATTGTTGTTGCATATAGCATTTCACGTCACTTGCAACAAAAATTAATGTTATGATATATGTTTACTTCTGTGCATCAGATCGAGTATATTTATATGGAGCTTGCTACGGTAACCTATTTTGAGCAACGACTCACTTAAGCATCGCGTGATACACCTCTAAATACTCACGTGCGCGTGTTCAAGGTGTATCGCACGATGCCCGATTGAGTTGCGGTACCTAAAAGGGTACGCACAAATAAATAGCATACATTTGTGGAGGTACAATCAATACGCGTCAAGATTTCGGCATGTCAAAAACGAATGACTGACAGACATTGTTAAGCACAAACTAGATGATAATCAGAATTTTAGATGCTACCCCGTGTAGTGTTTTATAAAAAAATTGTCGGACTAATTTTTTTCTTACCTTCTGTACCTTTTTATACGCGGCAAATTGTTATGTCGATTTATAAGATTCGAAAATTTAGGTGAACCTGTTTTTTCGGCTATTTTATAATTTGTGTGCATATATTAATAGTATTATCACTATATACCTAGTTACAATGTTTTTTTCTGGTTACATACGTAACAATGTTATATTATAATATATCCATATAAATTAAACTAGTTTTGTTTTGATTAATTAAAACAAAGTTAAAAAAAAAAATTGAAAAAAGTTTTGCTTTGAAAAACCTTATAAATATATTAACTAAGGGGGATGTATTCAATTTGACAAATCCATGGATTTTTTTAAATGATGAATTTTCATGAATTTCATGGAATTTGATGGATTTAGAAGGACTTGATCCAAACCCATCCAAATCTTATGGGTAGATGTGAGATTTGGTTATGTGTGTTTTTTGAATAGAAATCCATCAAAATCTATTAAAATCCACTCAAATCCTAATGTCATTAAAAATTGAATATACCTAAACTTTTTACAAATCCATTAAAATCCTAATTGAATACCCATTGACTTTTTAAAACTTCATTAAAATCCTTTGAAATCCAAATTGAATACACCTCGATTTTAAAATCATCCAAACTCTTTTAAAATCTTTCCAAATCATCCAATTGAATACACCCCTCTAATACTAAGTTATTTTTATTTTTAAGCTTAAACATACACATTGATCGATTCATTGCTAATTAACTCAAACGAGTAAACTAATATGCTACAACATGATTTTATTGAGTGAAATGAAATAGATACTACGTCATATACTAAAACTCAAAATAACTATCTTATTAAAGGGAACTACTCCAATAAAAAGGACAACTACTTCAATAAATAAAATATATAATTTAATATTCGATATTTTCTGAAAAATAAATAAATAATATATATGTTATACATAACAAGTACTTTAATTTCATTTAGCATTATCAGCTACTCGATCAGCCAGTTTTTCCAAATAGTTTCATTTGATCGACAAAATCATCAGCTTTCAACTAGCAACTACTAAATTATCATTATCGCCTTTCGCTTATATTGGCTGTTTGGCATGCACAAACTAGCTTAGAAGCTAGTTTATCAACTAGCTTAGAAGTTAGTTTATCAACTAGCTTATAAATTTATAATCTACTTAGATAAATAAGTTGTGTTTGGTTAGCAACTTATTTTCAAAATAAGCTAGATAATCAGCTACAATCATAAACGCTATCCCAAATAGCATTTCATTTTTAATACGTCATTTTAGTTTTTTGTTCCAATTTTGCCCATTTTTTTCTTTTTGCCCATGTAAATAGCCGATTCTTAACTAAAAAATAATGAATGTGTTATAAAATGGATGGACACTTGTGCATGTAGGTGACCAAATTGTGAAGCATTGTTCTCACATTGAATTGTAACATCAAGCATGGCTCTGACACTTCATGTAACTTGTAATCCTCTCCAATGTACACCAACTCTTTCATGTATTGTCTATGTTGCTTGTGATGTGTTGTATGACTTGTGGTGTATGTATAACTTGTGCATATTGTATAAGTACAATTATCATCATCACCAAATGACCTATATAAAGAGTGCCAACCCCATTTTAATTGACATACCAATGTTGGAATGAAAATCTCTACATTTCTCAACTCTAGCTCTCTTCTCTCTTGTCTCATCTTCTCTACTTGTTCTAGTAGTTCTTCGTTTATGTCTTCTATGCTTAAGTTTCTAGCAAGTCCAACTTAAGTTCTAGTTGGCTTACAACTTATTTCACAACACGTTATCAGCACGAAATTGCTCTACAAGAGGAGGTCTTGAAGATCAAGAAGCTTTTCAAAGATATAAAGCTAAAAATGTATAATTTTTATTAATTTAAATAAGTTCAATTTATTTCCGTGTTGTAATGGTTAATTTCTTTTTTGTTACACGCATATTTAATTACGTAAATGTACTTTATTCATACATTATGCATTGTAACGTCACCGACTACGAAAGTATGCTCTGTAGATGCGTCTTGTACGATCTTCTATATCATAAATCAAAAGTCAATGTGTGACATATAGTTTTTCTCTTAAAACTACAAACGATTAGTTATTGTTATATTCTTGATTTTATAATACAAATAATGCTATAAGTTTGAGTTGATAGTGGGTAAGCCTTGTCCCCGGTAAAGCTAAACATTGAAAGGGAGACGGGTTATCCCGTTCGAGGAGGCATGATATTAAGTAGATTATGTCTCGCCACCCAACTTAGAGGTTGTCCCACCAATTCATACGAATAGTACATTTTGTTTATTAATGAATCAAGTTGTGAACATATATTTAATCATATATTATGTTTTTACATAAAAAGGGGAAAACAATTTTATATTGAATTTATTTTCAAAATATTATTCAACCATAGTTGAACTTGTTGTCTTATTATATTACTGACAAGAATTACTTGTCATAACAATTAGATACTATAATTTGTGAATAAAACATCTATGCAAGATTATGTTGTGTTATACAAAATTTAAATCATTTGTCAATATCTATTTAGAGATTTGAAAAGTGAATATTTCACTTTATATATTTTTTCACCCTATGGAGTTATAAATATACAAATACCAAAAAAGGTACTGCTCCAAAAGCTCGAAATGAGCAGTTGAGTCTCAAGCTACAAAATTTAATCAGCCAAATATTAATTATAATTTCGCAATTTTAATTACCTCTATGTTGAGGCTACGTGGAAATATGACTGATGAGACAATAAAAATAAGGTCACGTGACCCACCTCGATTTATTGCTGCAACAAATATCGAGTGCGCACGTCAATTCAATATAAAGTCGAAAAGAATGACAGAATGGAATAAATTTTATTCACCATTTTGGCGTGTTTAAATAGAAAATTACGAATAAATGCTTTACATAAAAATAGCAACTAATTGATCCTAATTGATCCTAATTGATCCTAATTGATCCTAATTGATCCTATCTTATCAAAACAGACATTACAATATAAAAAAACCGATTATACAACCTAATTACTTCTAATTCTAATTAATTACAAATATAATAAATATACTAAATAACAATCCTAATAATTATGGTAATATTCTCGACACCCTCCTCAAGCCGGAGAATAGATATCGATCATTCCCACTTGATAGAAACCCTTCGAACATAGCAAGAAAAAGTCCCTTAGTAAGAACATCGTGAGCCGCTCGGATGATGGAACAAAGGGTATGCGATATCGCCGTTTTCCGCTTTCTCCTTGATGAAATGTCGATCTATTTCGACATGTTTTGTCCCATCATGCCACACAGGATTCGAGCAATATTGATTGCCGATTTGTTGTCGCAGATAACCTCATCGGTTTATCTCCTTCAACCTTCAAATTTCTCTCTAAGATCTTCCGAAGCCATAACAACTCACATACTCCTTGAGCCATAGCTCGAACTCGGACTCGCAAGATCGCTTCGAGAAACAACTGGTTGTTTCTTGCTCCTCCAAGTAACTAAGTTGCCCTGCATTAAATGAGCAATAGCGGTGGTAGATCTCCTGTCCGTAGAACTTCCGCCCCAATCGCATCGCTGAAGATCTCCACTCTTCGACTCCCATTCTTTGAAAACATAATTCCTTTACCCGGCTTCCTTTCAAGTAATGAAGAATCCGATGAACAGCTCTTTTGAGTGTTTTTCTCGATGGACAATGCATAAACCGACTAACCAAGCTCACTTTGCAAACGCAAAATCTGCAATGTATGCGTCAAATAAATTAGCTTCCCCACCACTTATGATACCGGTTCTTGTCCACAAATTTCAAAGCACCATCTTCTTTTTCGAGTTTCGATTCGGATCGACAGAGTTGCAACCGGTTTACATCCGAGTAATCCGCCTCTTTCAAGAGATCAAGAACATATTTTCTTTGTGAGATAACTATTCCTTTTGAGGATCTAGCCACCTCCATTCCAAGAAAATATTTGAGTCATCCTAGATCTTTGACTTCAAACTGGTTGGATAAGAAGTTCTTCGATGACTCCAACTCTACTATGTCATCTCCTCGTCATCACAATGTCATCTACATACACAATTAAAATAGCAATTTTACCATGATTGTGTTTGTAGAACATCGTATGATCGAATGAGCTTGAGTGTAACCACATTGTTTCACGCTTCTCGTGAATCTTTCGAACCATGCCCTCGAGATTGTTTCAATCCATATATGGATTTCTTTAGCTTACATACTCGCCATCCTTTTTAGCTCATCAAAGCCTGGTGGAGCTTCCATATACACCTCCTCCTCTAGCTCGCGTTTAAGAACGCGTTCTTCACATCAAACTCGTCCGAGAGGCCAATCCAGCATTAGCGGCTAACGAGAGAAGAACACGTACGGTGTTTAGTTTGGCCACGGGAGCGAAGGTTTCCTTGTAGTCAAGGCCGTATGTCCGAGTGAAGCCTCGTGCTACTAGTCGAGCCTTGTATCTCTCAACCGAGCCATCAAATGATGGTATTTTATGGTAAACACCCACTTGCTGCCTACACATTTTTTTCCTTCGGGTAAAGAGGTAAGATCCCACGTGTCATTCTTCTTCAGGGCCTTCAACTCCTCAAAGACCGCCTCTCTCCATCTCGGAACCTCTGTGAGCTTCATGTATCGACTTAGGTAGTTCATCATCCATAATCCCGGTGGAAAAGGCTTTGAAATCTCGGTGAGAGCTTATGATAAGATACGAAATTGGATATTGGATGTTTTGTGGTACATGATCTCGACACCTTTGCGTAAGGCTATGGGTTCAAAGAAATCAGTAGAAGGTTCTAAATTTGGAAGAGAAGTAGGAAAAAGAAAGGCCGTACCTTGGACCTCTGGTCGAGTCCGATGATTGGCCCACCTCGGGAGCCGGTGGAATATTACTTGCTTGAGTCCTCCTTTTAGAATAAACACGAAGTTCGCAGTAGGTGGTTCCACGTTGTTTTCTACCCGGGTCTCACGAGGTTGATAATTTATAGGTTGTGAGATCCTAGGATTAGTTACATAAATAATTGATTCCACTTGAACTATTTTCAACCGATTTTGGCAAAGATATTTGTTCCCAAAAACTCATTTCGAATCATTCTCCCCGAATTGAGTTTTTTTCAAAAAAAGGTTGTTTTTCAAAAAAGTGACATCCATACTCACGTAATATTTTCCAGATTTAGGATCAAAACATTTATACCCTTTTTGTGTTGGTGAAAAACCAAGAAATATGCATTTATGTGCCCGGGATCAAGCTTTCCTCTATTATGGCCGTGTATATGAACAAAAGCAATGCAACCAAAAATTTTAGGTGTTAAATCGGTGAACGATCTATTTTCAGAAACATATTCTTTAATGCTTGCAAAGGAGTGATGTAATTAAGAACTCAGTAGGCATTCGATTAATCGATAAGTCATTAAGAGCGCTTCATTCCAAAAACGATTAGGAACATTCATAGCAAATAATAACGCCTAGACACCTCTAATAAATGCCTATTTTTCCTCTCACCACTCCATTTTGTTGGGGAGTATCAACGCAAGAACTGTGATGAATAATTCCTTTTTCTTTCAAAAATCACCTAAGATTGCATTAAAATATTCTCGGCCATTATCGGTTCTAAGAGCTTGAATATTAGTATGAAACTGAGTATTAATCAAAGAGTGAAAATTTTTGAAAACATTTGCGGCCTCGGATTTTTCCTTTAAGATAAATCCATGTGACTCTAGTGTGATCATCAATAAATGTGATGAACCATCTAGAACCTGAGACAATTTTTACTCTTGAAGGACCCCAAATATCACTATGCACGAGTGAAAAAGGTTTTGATGGCATATACTTCAAAGAATGATAAACATATCTATGATGTTTGCCAACTCTCAAACTTCACAACAAAAAGATGAAATGTCTTTATTTTTAAAAAGATTTGGAAACAAATATTTCAAGTAATTAAAACTGGGATGGCCTAACCTATAATGCCACAACATTATGTCATTCTCGCAAGACAAGGTAGTTAAACATCTTGGTTTCGAACTTGTTCATCCAAGAATTTTCCGAGACCAAGTGATAGAGTCCATCAACTTCCTTAGCATTGCCAATCATCTTCCCAAACAAGGGTCCCGAAATTCAAATCCAAAGAAATGTTATTGTAGCAATACATTTGCAATCATGAATAATACGACTAACAGAGATGAGATTGCAAGAAATCTTTGGAACATGTAGGACATTTAGTAATGTAAGAGATGGAGACATAATAATAGAGCCTTTTCCAGCAATAGAGGTTAGAGAACCATCGGCAATTTTAACTTTCAAATTTCCAGACAAAGGATAATATGAAGAGAATAGGGAGGAACTACCAGTCATATGATCGGTTGCCCCTGAATCTATGATCCAAGGGTTTAATTTTGAGCCGGCTGTGAAAGTTGTAGGGTAAGTACCTTTTTGAGCTAAAGAAGAAGAGGCAATGTAAGATGATGAGTTAGGAGTGTTGGATACAATTGAATGAGAACTCATTAGTTGATACAATTGCTCTAGCTGTTCTTTGCTGAAGGCAGACGTCTCTGAGGCAGATTTCGGCTCTTTGGAAGTGTCTTCGGATGAGGCATGAAAACCCTTTGAATCACGAGGATTCCGGTTAGATGAAGGGTTCTCAGCTGGCTTTCCATGCAGCTTCCAACATTTGGCCTTAACATGCCCTGGCTTGTTGCAATGCTCGCAGATTGGCGGTCTTTATCGCTGCGACGGTCGTTGCGTGCGTGGTGGTCCGACTAGAGAACAGGCGAAGGCTCGGTGGGAGCTGGTGAGTGTCCTCCGAGCATGACGGTCCGCCGCTCTCCTCTCTTCTCGACCTCGCAAAGACTTCTCTAGTACTCGGCAAGTGATCACGACCAAGAATGCGTCCTCTCACTTCATCTAATTCCTTATTAAGGCCGACGAGGAATTCGAAGACACGTTCTTTTTCCACCATTTTCTCGAAACAAAGCCCCGTCCTTCGCACAACTCCACTCATAATCGCCGAACATATCTACCTCTTGCCACAAGGTTTTTAAGTCGATAATATTGAGTGACGCTTTTCTCACCTTGTTTTAGCCTCCATAGCCGAGTTTTTAGCTCAAACCACCGTCCCGCATTCCCGAGATCGAATAAGTCTCGTTCACGTTGTCCAAATGTCATGAGCGTAGGTAGGAAGAGATAGGTTCTTCCTACACTCGAGTCCATAGAATTTATGAGCCAAGACATGATCATCGAATTCTCTCGCCTCCCATTTTTCGAACCTTCATCTTTCTCAGTGGGTCTCGCATTGGTACCGTAAGATAGTCGAATTTTCCACGGCCTCGAATGAACAGTTTCACCGATTGGGACCACTTTGTAGGAAATTGTTTTCATTCACTTGTGAGAAGTGATGGAAAGGTTTTGGAAAGATTCAAAGGTTAAGGGAATTGAGGGTGAGCGAATAGAGCTCATAGAATCGATACCGAGGTATCATTAGAGGTTTAGCCATTTAGGCTCGATACCATAAAGTCGAAAAGAATGACAGAATGGAATAAATTTTATTCACCATTTTGGCGTGTTTAAATAGAAAATTACGTAATAAATGCTTTACATAAAATAGCAACTAATTGATCCTAATTGATCCTAATTGATCCTAATTGATCCTATCTTATCAAAACAGACATACCTATAAAAAAACCGATTATACAAATAAATTACTTCTAATTCTAATTAATTACAAATAGAATAAATATACTAAATAACAATCCTAATAATTATGGTAATATTCTCGACAAATAATAATGATTGATTTCTTGTCTCATGGTAGCCGAGTAAAATAATGAGATATTATAAATATAATATCGATGTCACGCCAAATCTCTAACCCACGTTTTAATTTCTTAATTAGGATCACCGACCCTTGACGTGGGACCTACACCGTGATACGTGCACCGACCGAGGCACGTGGCCGAGGTATATTGTATTTTTGTATTGATGTATGCCTAGTGTTATGTATTGTGTAGATTTACTAAGTCGGTTTGTACGGATTGTAGGCGTCGAGACGAGAGCGAGGACACGCCTCGAGTAGCGTGCGAGCCAGGGAATCGGGTAGTTAGCATTTTGGTAAGTCTTATTTAATACTAATATGAAATAAGGAATTACTTCTAAGCCTATGGATGTGTTTGGTAATGTAAATCAAATTAAAGGTTTATAGTTGAGTAAATTAAATGGAAAATATAATATTGGTCTAGAGATACACATTGGCACATCTAGGAACTAGGTGAGTAATGAAATGGTGTCACTTGAGGTTGAGTTAGTGGGAGTTAGTGGGATATATGGCAAGAGGTGGACCATTAGATATTACTCGAGATACATAAATCCTTGGAGATCAAAGGCTACGAAAAACATCACCTTAATATATAATATTAGTGATCAAACAACATGCAAACCAAATCACTCATTCATTTTTACTGGAGAAGAAGAATGAATTGCTGGAGATGAGTGAATCAAAAGGTGTTGAAGGAATGCATGGGAGTTGGTGAGAAATTCTCAAGCTATGGTGCTACATCAACTAGGTACACATCTTTTTAGTTGAAATTAGAACAAGTTCTGGTTTTGAGCTAATTTCATATGGTAGATGATTGAGTATTTGAAATTGATTTATATATTTAGATTCCTCATTTCAAGCTGATAATCCAGCTATATTGAAGTTCTTAATTTGGTTTTGAAATCATAAAGATATGAATTTTTGAAGTTGCAACACCAAAACTAGAATTATGCATGTTGTATTAGGAATCAACCTGGGTAATTTGGTCATAATCTGCTCATTATAGATCCAAATTGATCCAAACTAGTGGCATTTGAAATATTATTTAAAGGGGAATAACTTTGCTTACATGAAGGTATTTTGATTCAAATGTTTTTATTTCCAAACATGCTCTACAAGTAGGTGCTGGAATTATAAAGGAAAGTTTTGAAACTAAATTTGTTAAGGGTATAACTCCCTAACTACTTATCCAAATAAGCTAGTCTTTTAGTATGTTATATTTGGGTATATTTTCTGCCTTGTGACCAAAAAATACATTTTTAGGAACTACAAATTAGGAGAAATAGATTTTCTAAATCCGTTGGTCGGATTAAATTCCAATTAGACCTATGTTTAGTAAAATCATGACATCTCTTTCATTTTAAATCAGAATTTTGAAAACTAAACCTTTCCGGAAAGCTAAGAGAGAGGCCAACAATAATTGTACGGACAGAGGATTTTGATATTTGGACCATTTCATGCCTAAAAGTGCATTAAAATGTAGGACTGAAATTGAAACTTAATTTAGTCTTTAGGGGCTGATTTAGGAAGATTGATTTAAAGTCTATTGAATCAATTTGAATACACAATAAACACCACTAAATTGAGCTTAAACCCACTATATTTGAACTAATGAGACACCAAACTCAGGAACCTAGGAAAAGGGTACGGGAGAGCGAATACAAGATTTGGAGTATCGGGAGGCCAAGAAAGCTAGGACTTTACTTTGTTGTGGTGAGTATACCCAATGAAAACTTTACTTGGCATTTCATTTCTATTAATTGTTGTCCTTGCATAGTCCTTTTGACTATTTTGCCTTTGTATTCTTATATCATGTGTTCTTTGTGTCTATGCTCACTTGATGAGTCTAGTTTGCATGATATCCATTCATTTGATTTGATTCATTGATTATATCTCATGCTATGTCTATTCTTGTTGTTTTAAATGTGAATTGAATGATAAATAGCATGCTATTAGGCTAGTGAATATCTTATAAATGTTTAAGAGGACTTGTATTCCTTATTTGTTTAGGTGTGTAGATGTGCATATGCCCCGACAATCTATACTTGGTATTTCTTGAAATTTTAAAAGTAGTTTTTGCATTTACGTCCCGTACTCGATCGAGGTGTGCGCGACTCACTGGGTTAGAGTCCCAGGGATGTCGACACATGTTACTTGACATTATATGACACTCGGGGTTAGAGTCCTTGAGGTAGTCTACACACCGGGGTTAGAGTCCCCGGTAACACTTGGGTTAGAGTCCCTTGTGCTATATGATTATTGCGTCGGAGTGACATGTTTCACCGCCGACCGGACCTAAATCACCACTACTTAGCCTAGTGTCGGTATCACTTGTTTAACTCTCGGTATTTACTCGCATATGGTTTAGTTTCCGCTTTTCCCATTTATATGCTTTTAAATATCATTTGAATATTTGAAAATGCAAATTAAACTTGTCATCGAGGATTACTATTTTATTCTTGTACTCACCGTCCTTTTTATGACGGTGGGTGCAAAGCCGTCTATCACAGATCGTGCAAAGAGAAGATCGGTGATTAACCTCGAGCTCGCACGCGCATCACCGCATTGATTGTAGGTCTTCTTTTGGTATTTTGATTGTATATGTTATATGTCTTTTAGATACTATTTGGGATTGTATATTGGGTTGAGCGTTAGTTCCCCGACTTGACTTAGGCTATTTTACTGTTTCAATGCATTACCTAGACGCGGTCATTGCGTGGAAGCCTATGGTTGTGTTTGTTGATGTAAATCAAATTAAATGCCTATAGTTGAGTAAATTAAATGGAAAACATAATATTGGTCTCGAGATACACATTGGCACATCTAGGAACTATGTGAGTAATGAAATGGTGTCACTTGAGGTTGAGTTAGTGGGATTTAGTGGGATATATGGCAAGAGGTGGACCATTAGATATTCATCGGGATACATAAATCCATGGAGATCAAGGGCTAGGAAAAACATCACCTTAATATATAATATTAGTGATCAAACAACATGCAAACCAAATCACTCATTCATTTTTGCTGGAGAAGAAAAAGGAATTGCTGGAGAGGAGTGAATCAAAAGGTGTTGAAGGAATCCATGGGAGTTGGTGAGAAATTCTCAAGCTAGGGTGCTACATCAACTAGGTACACATCTTTTTAGTTGAAATTAGAACAAGTTCTGGTTTTGGGCTAATTTCAGATGGTAGATGATTGAGTATTTGAAATTGATTTATATATTTAGATTCCTCATTTCAAGCTGATAATCCAACTATATTGAAGTTCTTAATTTGGTTTTGAAATCATAAAGATATGAATTTTTGAATTTGCAACACCAAAACTAGAATTTTGTATGTTGTATTAGGAATCAACCTGGGTAATTTGGTCATAATCTGCTCATTGTAGATCCGAATTGATCCAAACTAGTAGCATTTGAAATATTATTTAAAGGGGAATAACTTTGCTTAAATGAATGTATTTTGATTCAAATGTTTTTATTTCCAAACATGCTCTACAAGTAGGTGCTGGAATTATAAAGGAAAGTTTTGAAACTAAATTTGTTAAGGGTATAACTCCCTAACTACTTATCCAAATAAGCTAATCTTTTAGTATGTTGTATTTGGGTATATTTTCTGCCTTGTGACCAAAAATTACATTTTTAGGAACTACATATTATGAAAAATAGATTTTCTAAATCTGCTGGTCGGATTAAATTCCAATTAGACCTATGTTTAGTAAAATCATGACATCTCTTTCATTTTAAATCAGAATTTTGAAAACTAAACCTTTCCGGAAAGCTAAGAGAGAGACCAACAATAATTGTACTGACAGAGGATTTCAATATTTGGACCATTTCATGCCTAAAAGTGCATTAAAATGTAGGACTGAAATTGAAACTTAATTTAGTCTTTAGGGGCTGATTTAGGAAGATAATTGATTTAAAGTCTATTGAATCAATTTGAATACACAATAAACACCACTAAATTGAGCTTAAACCCACTATATTTGAACTAATGAGACACCAAACTCGGGAACCTAGGAAAAGGGTACGGGAGAGCGAATACAAGATTTGGAGTATCGGGAGGCCAGTAAAGCTAGGACTTTACTTTGTTGTGGTGAGTATACCCAATGGAAACTTTACTTGGCATTTCATTTCTATTAATTGTTGTCCTTGCATAGTCCTTTTGACTGTTTTGCCTTTGTATTCTTATATCATGTGTTCTTTGTGTATATGCTCACTTGATGAGTCTAGTTTGCATTATATCCATTCATTTGATTTGATTCATTGATTCTATCTCATGTTATGTCTATTCTTGTTGTTTTAAATGTGAATTGAATGATAAATAGCATGGTATTATGCTAGTGAATATCTTATAAATGTTTAAGATGACTTGTATTCCTTATTTGTTTAGGTATGTAGAGGCGCCTATGCCTTGACAATTCATACTTGATATTTCTTGAAATTTAAAAAGTAGTTTTTGCATTTAGGTCTCGTACTCGATCGAGGTGTGCGCGACTCACGGGGTTAGAGTCCCTGGGGATGTCGGCACATGCTACTTAACACTGTATGACACTCGGGGTTAGAGTCCCTGAGGTAGTCTACACATCGGGGTTAGAGTCTCTGGTAACACTTGGGTTAGAGTCCCTTGTGTTATTGCGTCGGAGTGAAATGTTTCACTGCCGATCGGACCTAAATCACCACAACTTAGCCTAGTGTCATTATCACTTGTTTAACTCTAGTATTTACTCGCATATGGTTTATTTTCCAGTTTTTCCATTTATATGCTTTTAAATACCATTTGAATATTTGGAAATGCAAATTAAACTTGTCATCTGGGATTACCGTTTTATTCTTGTATTCACCGTCCTTTTTATGACGGTAGGTGCGGAGCCGTCTACCAAAGCCGTCAAGGAGAAGATCTATGACTATCCCCGAGCCGCAGCGTCACCGAATCGATTGTAGGTCTTCTTTTGGTATTTTGATTGTATATGTTATATGTCTTTTAGATACTATTTGGGGTTGTATATTGGGTTGAGCGTTAGTTCCCCGACTTGACTTAGGCTATTTTACTGTTTCAATGCATTTTGAGGACTTTATAATGTGATGTCCTTACCTGGTTTTCACATTTATGATTTTATAATTGGCTTCCGCATAAGTTACAAATTGTTTTCTGCATAATCAATAAGACTTCCGCTAATTAATTAATTTAGTAAAAAGTCTTAATTAATTCTAAATTTTTAAACTGGTAGGACTAGTGTATTACTTATCCTGAACACGAGAAAAGAGTCGTCTAGGTTGTAAAGGCTAACTAATATGTAGTTAAGTCCTGTGTGGATATGATTAGGGTTTAATTACGGGATTAGGCCTGGCGGTGCCCTAGATTAGGAGATGGGCCGTCACAATCGCTTCTGTCCAATTAGTTCAGCTTCAAATTAAGAAGAATATGTTGCATATAATGATCATGATCGCAATAATAAATTTATGGATGTGGAAAATGTGAAAATATCAGGTAAATGTCGTATTGACAATTCCACTAAAAATTGGAACAAAAGTGGTGCACCACTACAAAGGGCAAATAATTATTGACAATAAGCGCTCATAATTGTGACATTTTTTGGTCATATATGAAGGGTTATTTTGCCTAATATTGTCATATATATACCCGAATATTTTTGTGACCTTTACCATGCCTTCAAAATCAAAAGCAAAATATTATGAATTTTATCATTGAAAATGGCTCGATAAAACGGCACATCGAGATGTGTTTAAATCGTGACTTAAATATGGGCGTTGAGTTTATATCTTGTGTACCGTGCTACATGCATGTACATTATAATATAAAAGTGAATATTTCTCGAATTCGAACTTAGCGGATGCTAATGTTCAGACAATATCTGGTACAACAATTTTATTGTTAATGTCTTATTCAGAAGAAGTTTACTCAGAATAATAGAAAATTTATCTATATGAATATGATTTAATTTGAGTATAATATTCTTGGCTTTAACTTCTGGAATATATAAGACACATTAAAATGAATGTCGTCATAAATTAAATGACATTCATAATGTGAAAAGATCTATTTGATTATCCATAATCATCAATAATGCGAAAATATCGTAAATTCGCACGGACATCCTTTATCGAACTAGATTTTTTTATCACCAAGATTATCTTAAGGCAAATCAAAAGGAGACTTATATTGATTTAACTCTCCATCAATCATATTATAAGATGTCTTGATCCCTAATAGGGAATTTATTTATAGCAAATTTTACTAATTGTCACTTTGATGAAACAATTTTCCCACCATTAGGAGGAGATATAAGCCAATTCAAAAGGAATGACGTGAAATTGCTTGAAACACATCAAATTGCATTAAATTTGTTGTATTATGATCCATGTATAAATTAATATGAACTCGAAGTTCAAACGATCATTCAGTAGCAACAAGTTATGAATCAATGACTTGATGCAAGTATTATATACAAAAGAGTGACAATCATATGCTTCAGCATTAAATGGTTCATATAGAAAACGATGTCCATGTGCAACAAAATGCACAAGATGTCTCACCCATGTGAACATGAGGTGGATAATCAAAATGAGTTATTAGTTAGTGTATTGCAATCTTTTTCCCTTTGCTATGGTTTTATCCCACCGGGTTTTCTTTGCAAGATTTTTAATGAGGCAATTCTAACAATATTAAAACTCTGTATCTAGATTGATTAGTGTATTGAACTCTTTTCCTTTCCCTATGGTTTTATCCCATTGAGTTTTCCTAGCAAGGTTTTTAATGAAGCAATCCTAACATTATTATACTTCATATAAAAAAAACAAAAGAAAAAATAAATTATGAGAGCAATTAATGTACTCTTTTTCCTATACTAGATTTTTCCTAAGGGGTTTTTCTAGTAGAGGTTTTAATGAGACATTTATATTCTCTCTAAGTGTATCAATGTATTGCACTTTTTTCTTAGCTATGGTTTTATCCTACTGGGTTTTCCTAGCAAGGTTTTTAATGAGGCAATCAATAAATATTATACTACAAAGCAATATTATATTCTTTTTCCTGCACTAGATTTTTTTCCACAGGGTTTTTTCTAGTAGAAGTTTAACGAGATACATCATTTCAACAAGTGTCATCCAAGGGGGAGTGTTATAAAATGGATGGACACTTGTGCATGTAGGTGACCAAATTGTGAAGCATTGTTCTCACATTGAATTGTAACATCAAGCATGACTTTCACACTTCATGTAACTTGTAATTCTCTCCAATGTACACCAACTCTTCCATGTATTGTCTATGTTGCTTGTGATGTGTTGTATGACTTATGGTGTATGTATAACTTGTGCATATTGTATAAGTACAATTATCATCATCACTAAATGGCTTATATAAAGCGTGCCAACCCCATTTTAATTGACATATCAATGTTGGAATGGAAATCTCTACATTTCTCAACTCTAGCTCTCTTATCTCTTGTCTCATCTTCTCTACTTGTTCTAGTAGTTCTTAGTTCACTACAAGAATAATGTAGAATAGCATCAAAAATTGCAACAGATCAATATGTTGCTAAACAACAACAAATCAAGAATATTCAGATCGATAGAGCGTTTGACTCGATTGACCAAAAAGCAACAAATCGCTGACAAATTTGTGACAAAAATTGTGACAAATTGCATTTTGTCACGATTTGTCGCTTGATTTCTCCCGCCAATTTTGTGACGATTTGCGACATATCAACACGAAACTAGTTTGTCGTTGATCTCAGTAGCTAAATCTGCGATGAGATCTCGCTACAGATCATCACGAGATTCAATTGTCATTGATTAGCGACAAATCAAGAATGCATACATTCTCGCTGATCAATGTCCGCTAATCTCACAAATATTAATTCCACGTAATGGCAATCGATCAACACAAAATAGCAACAAAAAATCAGCAACATACTGATCTGTCACTAATTTTTAAATGGTTTTTACAAACCAGGGGCTCTCCTCCTCGTCCTCGCAAACCCATTTCGTCGCTCCCACACACCAAGATCTCCGCCGCCGCACCGTCGCCAAGAGCGCCGCCACCACCGTGCGCCGTAGTCGCCGCCACCACCGTCGTCGCTCAGTCCGTCATCCGCGACCGCGAGTCGTCGCGCTCCTTCATCCCTGCCCGATCGACCGCGAGGCGCCGCCGCCGCTCCGCGGTATTCTCCTCCGGCGCCGCTCGTTGCCGCCGCCGCTTCTCCCGTGACGCCGTGATCCGCCAAGTCCGAGGCCCCGTGCCGCCGACGCCGGTCGCCTCCGCGATTGTCCACCGCCGCCGCTCGACCCCGCGCCGCCATTGCGCCGCGCTTCGTCGCCTCCGCGATCTTCCGCGCCGCATTGTTGGGCCCGCTCATGCCGCCGCCGCCACTTCTCGGCCCGACTCCTCCGCATTAGCCGCTGGTCGCCCTCGCTCCTCCTTGTTGAGTTTCGGTATCATCTGCGACTCATGGATTGCCTCTCGACTAGGCGTTAGGACATTTGAATCACAAATTGGTTTGCATTTTCTTGAACTTCTATTTTGATATTTTGGTTGATTTTTGTTTTCATGTAACTACCGAAATTTGGAAATCTATGGTTTCCTTTTACATATCAACGAGATCTTATACTTAGCCTTCGAAAATAGCGACAACGCGACACCGTGTTGCTAAAAAAAACAAATCAACAACTCAACCATCTCGTTGCTAAACAACAACAAATCAACAACTCAATTTTCTCGTTGCTAAACATCAACAAATCAACGTCGAACAATTTGTCGCTAAACAACGACAAATCAACAATCGAACAATCTGTTGCTAGACAAAGAACAGATCAACAAGTACAACGAATTGGAACTTGCATTTAGGTACGCAGCTTTAAATTGTCACCATGAATTTGTGATATGACAATCATCATTTACTATTGTAAATTGTAGTTCATATATAGTATGTTCATTGAATAATAATATAGTAAATTAGTAAATCCGTACATTGTATAAATTATTGTTTGGCAGTGCATGCATTTCCAACTAAAAATGAAATCTTATTGAGTTATAACTTATATATATTTTTATAATGTTTACTAATTGTGATTGTCACTTAGTTGATACGTATTTATATTTGGAAACTCAATGTAGTGTCTATATCTGTTGAATTGAAGAATAATTATATTTATTTGTAAAACAAAGAAAAATATATTTAGTTATATACTTCATTAGTAATAATTGATAAGATAATAGATTTTGCATAAATTAATATGATAAAACAAATCATTCAACTCCAATGTTTTGATCACATCCTGCCAAAATTAATGTTTGAAGTCTTCCAAAATGTGAAACATACAATGCATATAGAGAGAGGAACAAAATAGCTGACTCTTTCGCACCCAAATTACAGAAATACAAGGAAAGAAAGAGGCCCAAAGCCCCAACAAAAAGCGAATGCGAGTAGTTTAAAAAGCTATTAATTGTATTAGAAGCAACCAAAATAATAAGGATTCACTCTCTGACATTGGCGCAAGGCATATCCAAAAATCATAATTGAAGACATAACTAATAACTAATTGAAAAGCAACTTACATGTCCGTAGATAAACACATTACTTGTGGATAACATACTAATTTATGAACTACAATTTGGGAAAAAAATTAAAAAAAAAATATATGGCATAGGAAACACTAGAATACCAATAAACTCGAAACGAGTTACACTTTAGTAATTAGCCGATAACAAAGTATTTTCATTTCACAATCGACATTATCCCCACTTGGAGCCCAACTACCAACAAGTTTAGACTTCACTAACAGACCATCGCTTATCTGAGCCAAAAAACCAAAGAAACACAAATTTCTTAAACCAATTCTGACCCTTCCAAACAAAAGGAAGCCGATCACTTGGAAAATTAGGAGCAAAAAACCAAAAACCAACACATTTGACAGATTTCTCAATTCATGATGGTGAGGAATAAAATTTACTTGATACTTACTATAGGTATGTATCTATATTAGAAATCTCAAGGTTATTTATAATCCAATTTATAGAATATTAATTTGGATTATTTTCTGAATATATAGTTAATTTGTAGGATTTATATATGTTAAATTTTTTTAAGAGTTGATAAGATTTTTTCCAATGATCGGTTGAAAAAACTTAGGATCGAGATGTCTACTAATCGAGAATGGATGTATAGTCGTATTGAAAATGGCTTAACTCGACGAGAGTTCATAAACGGCGTGAACGAGTTCATCATATACGCGAAGACCACTGCAGGACATTCGCCACCGAGGAAAAATTCTGTCCATGCAACCATACGAAGTGTCGTAATCGTTCATACTATGATGTTGACACCGTAGAACTTCATATTCTTCGTCGGGGCTTTGTTCCGGATATCATTGTTGGTCGGAACACGGGAAGAAGATTATATGTACATTCAAAATGTGCCTGACGAACCTAGCAATACGATGAGAATTGATGACCACGAAGGGACACAGACGGCCAATTATTGTACATTGTATCATGAGATGGTGCACGACATGGCTGGTCGGAGTTTTAATTGGAGCCATGCGAACAACGGCCAACTCCCGGAACGGAAAATTTGTACGATATGTTGGACGCAGCAAGTCACCGCTATGGCATGGGTGCGAGAACATGACGAAATTGTCGACAATGCGAGACTCCTAAAAATCAAAGCGAACATCATATTTCGAAAAAGGCGTTCGATGAAATTCTTCAATTTTGTAAAGATGCATTGCCGAGTAACAATTGTTTAGTCGATAGCTTTTACGACACGAAACGACTAATGCAAGGATGGGGCTACCAGTCCAGCAAATTGATTGTTGCAAGTCCATGTGCATGATTTACTGGGGCGAGGATTCAGAGTTGACGACGTGTAAGTTTTGCGGTGAATCAAGGTATGAACAAACTAGAAGTGAAGGACGGAGTGGCGTGCCGCGGGCTCGAAAAAAAATGTATTACTTCCCCATAGCACCTCGATTAAAGCGTTTATTCGCGTCTGAAGCGACTGCGAGGCATATGCGTTGGCATGGGGAACACATTTCAGATGGCATCGTCATGCAACATTGTTCCGATTCTCAAGCATGGAAACATTTCAATGATGTGAACATCGAATTCAGCGCCAAATTCGTAATGTTCGTTTAGGTTTATGTACGGATGGTTTCCAACCATTTGGCCAATCCGGAAAAAAATACTTATCGTGGCCTGTAATTCTCACTCCTTACAACCTACCCCCTCAATGTGCATGAGTTCATGTTCTTAACGGTCATCGTACCGGGCCCGAATAATCCTTCAAATCAGATTGACGTCTTCCTACAACCTTTGATAAAAGAGTTAAAAGATTTGTGGCATGATGAGGTACTTACCTATGACATTTCCACCAAGACCAATTTCCAACTCCGAGCTGCACTAATGTGGACTGTTAGCGACTACCCTGCTTATGGTATGTTGTCTGGCTGGAGCACACATGGAAAGAGAGCTTGTCCTTATTGTATGGATGACACATATGCATTCCAATTAAAACATGGTGGAAAAACTTATTGGTTTGATTGTCATCGTCGGTTCCTACCGCGTGGTCCACCTTAAGAAGTGATAAGAACGGATTCGAGACGCGATACAACTTGTCGAAAAGGACCACCGAAATTAAAATCGGGGAACAAATTCTCGGCTAAAATTGAAGCTTTGGGACCGATGAAAGTAACTGAAATCGAAGTCGTTCATGTGAACAAAGAGATTGCCAAGTATTCAGAAACGAATCATATTTTAGGACTTACCATATTGGAAGACGAATCTCATTAGGCACAATTTGGATGTCGTGCACATTGAAAAAAATGTTTTCGACAACATTTTTAATACAATTATGAATGTCCCTGGGAAGAGTAAGGACAATGCCAAGTCGAGACTAGATGTAAAAGATATTTGCAACCGACCTTTCCTCGAATATGACCCTGCGTCCAATTCATATCCCATAGCGTCTTATACACTCGATAAACGTAAGAAAGAAGTATTGTGTGATTGGGTACGACAGTTACGCTTCCCTGATGGGTATGCTTCAAATATTAGTCGATGTGTGGGCTCCAACAAATTTAGAATGTTTGGGATGAAAAGTCATGACTGCCATTTGTTCATGCAGAGGTTGATTCTTATTGCCTTTCGTGAACTACTAGAGGAAAAAGTGTGGATTGCAATTAGCGAGTTAAGTTTATTTTTCCGAGACTTGACTGCTAGGAACCTTAATATGGCGCAAATCGAGTTGTTGCACTATAACATTCCCAAAATATTATGCAAGTTGGAGCAAATATTCCCACCGAGTTTTTTTGACTCAATTGAGCATCTTCCCGTACACTTGGCATACGAGGCCCATATCGCCGGACCAGTACAGTTTCGGTGGATGTATCCATTCGAACGGTAAGTTTATTATGCAATCTACATTTACTGTATGAAACAAGTAATATCTTATGTTATATTGGTTATTGCTACCTAATTTGACGGACATAACGTCCCAATGTTTCGTCTCATCATATAGGTATCTCAAGCATTTGAAAAACAATGTTAGAAACAAGGCGAAAGTTGAAGGGTCGATATGTAATGCTTACTTAGTTGAGGAATCAACTTCTTTTTGTTCCTTCTACTTCGAGGATCATATTAGCACTGCGCACGAAAGAATCCAACGAAATGATGCTGGTGGAGTAGGTCCGAGTGTTGCTAACAATGGTGCATTCTCGATTTTCATTCATCCGGGGCAACCATTGGGCAAAGCAAGGAAACGATACCTCACGTCAGAGGAGTATTTTGCAGCTCATCAATATGTGTTACTAAATTGCCCTGAAGTAATTCCGTTCATAAGGTATTAAAAATCAGGGTCATTTTTCTTCTGACATTTTTTCTATGCAGTGTATAATCTCATATCATTTTTCGTAGCATTTTCAAGTCAATCGTTCGTTTTCAAGAACCGAACATCACCGATCAAGCTATTGAGATCAAACTTGAGCAACAATTTGCAGCCTGGTTCTTGCAATACGTACGTAATAGTTTATATACGCATACGTCTCATTACGTTTCTTGGTTGATTTTAATATCGTAATTTTACATCTATTAGGTCAACAAAACGATGTGCCGTAGGCGATCGTCAAATTTCTCAAGGACCAATGCGTTCATGTACGAGTTATCCCGCATACCTCGTTAATGGATATAAGTTTGACACACTTTCATACGGTACGAAACAAAACAACCCAAAACAAATGGTGTATGCGTCAAAGGTGGGAACGATACTGATTATTACGGTGTACTCCCAGACATAATTCGAATTGATTACCATGATGGGTCGCTTCGAACAATGCTGTTTAAATGTGATTGGTTTGATCCTACTCAAAATGGTACACGACTTCTTCGTAAGTTCGGGGTTGGTAGAAGTTCATAAAAACCGTTGGTTCAAAAGGTACGAGCCTTTCATATTGGCAATGCAAGCACATCAAGTATATTATCTTCATTACCCTTATATAAGGAAGAAGGAACGAAGTGATTGATTAGTTATATGCAAGCTACAACCAAAGTTCGTAGATGAAACCAATGTGATTAGTTCGTAAATGGCCATCTCGCACAATGCATTTCAAGCGGATCAAAATGAGAATATGGACATCGTGGAAGTAGATGTAGATCCTTTTGCGTCGGCTCGGCAATGCTGATCCGACAAGTGAAATTGTGTCTCGACAACGATGAATTTGAGACAAATGCGGACGATGAAGAAGATGATGAGTTCACATCGTCATCAGACAGTGGTAGCGAAGTTGAGTTTGAGTGATTGGTGTGAGTTTTTAGTGCAATATATCTATCAAATTGCTTGAAATATGTTGTTCACGTTATATAAACTATATCTCTATAAATGTTATTTGTATGACTCAACTGAATTATTTGTTTATGCGATAGATATAGATACCATTATATATGGCGGGAGGTAGGGGACGTGGTAATCCAGAGGATGAGGATATGGAGGACATCAATAGACATCCGGAGGAGACTAGTACCACTAGACGAGGTACCCTGTCACACCATGCTACACATGCCCATCCGGATGGCCGTTACTCATTACATTATACCCACGGATGGTCACATGTGACTCGTCCATACCCGACTTATGCCCCGACCGTCGTCATCACATTATACATCATCATCGCCTCCCGGTCATCCATATCCATATCGCATGGCACACCATCTCCTCCAGCTTCATGCACTCCCACCTCAAAGCATGGTTTCATTCCCTCCTCGTCACACCACTCCACACCATCACCTCCAGGAGATGTATACCCACATGACCATGGTACCAGGTCGTCCTCGTCACATCACGCCACACCATCACCTTCAGGTCATCCCGCTCATTCTCTTGGAGTCGGCGACGAGCACACTTCTACATCTCGTAGGCCCCCAGCACCACATCGTCATTCATCCGCGAGGTCATCCAGTAGCAGGTTGCTGTCATCGATACCACCTCCGATTGAGGAGATCCCTAACTTTTTTAGACCTCCGACAGCCCCTGCGGAAGGTGAAAACCGTCTTATTTATATCATTGCTGAGCATGGCTTATACGTTACTCTCCACAAAATATATGCGTCCAATTTATAGAAATATTATTTTCCTAGTCTAACCTAAATGACGAAATGGTAGGTTACACCCTTCTTCTGTGGCGGCAAAGAATATGAGTTTAGTTTTTAAGAGCGGATATTTGAAAGAATGATGGAAATGGGAATATGTCTTACAATCCCAACGAGATATATATTGTCAACGTTGGAAGGTTAGTAACTTCACATCACCATCAAGGGTTAAATAGCTATGAAACTATTATATGATCATAGGATGTTTTCATAATACTTGTTCATCTGTAGGTGTTCTTCACTTGGGACTTGCCAATGTCCTTTGCGATATATGATGCGTGGTGTCGGAGGGCAACCATCCGGTACACGGGTAATATATATCTCATCGCGAAGAAAAGAATAGCACATATTTACTTAACAAGAGGTGTTTGAGCATTACAAGCGAAAGCAAGCAACAGATGAAGCATTCAAGAAAAAGTCCGAGCGGATGAGCAGCAATAGAAAGTCCGAGGTGGGAGGGCCGGGCACTGGTATTTCGCTGCATAGCGCTGGAACTATATCCGCTAGACAGCATGGTGATACGTTGGTACGTATACATACAGAAATAGTGTATTTAGTAGATGAACCGAAATAAAAACTATTAATCCTGTAACAATGTTGTAGGAGCAGAACATTCAACGTCGTCCCACACGGAAGGAGATGTTTCGACACCTCCACACCCATGGCCATGACGGACAATCAATCGTAGATCAGAGATCCGCGAAGATTGATGTAAGTAATATGAATTGCATATATATAACTAGTTCGAGACAACACATGTAGCCCATCAATTTACAATAAACCGGTAGAGTTAACTATAATTTCATACTATTTAATGCAGCCGAACTCACTCGGAGATTGGAGGAGATGTCCACCTGCACCCCGACACATCGATTGACGAGGATGTCGTTTATCTTGAGGTGGTGCCGGAGGTCAAGGGACGTGTATACGGATTAGGGTCACAAGGTTATCATCGCAAAGATATCTTCGGGGGAGCAAGCTCATCTCGAGGACCGGCGTACGGACTTCATGACTTGGAAGAGCTCCACGGACCACCAAAGGTTGCAAGAAACATTACTCGAAGGAGCGAATGGAAAGACAAGAACAAATGCAGAGAAACAAGATGGAATGCCGGAAGAAACTCGAGAGATGCGAACCTGGTTAGCACGTATGGAGGCATTGTTGATGCAACACCTTGGCATTAGGCCCCACGTGCCTCCGACACCGCGGACTCCACCATCACCGCATGAATGAGAGCGTTCGGTCCTCGTGAGTGACGACCACCACTCCCTGGTCATTTGACGACCGAGATAGCACATTCTCGGTCTCACGCACCCGCATGACCACCGACTGGGCATTGGACCTCTCCAGCACATAGAAGGATGTCCGAGGATCAACGTCATCTTTTGGATGATCATGATGAGTTTATGGAGCACCTTATGCCGCCTCCGCGACCACCGCCACTAAGGCAAGAGTGATTGGATGTCCTATCTTTTTAAATGGTAAACCGTTAATTACGAGTAATGTATATCTTCACATTTTTCCCTTCTAATGCAACGATGTGATTACTTCATTTGCAGGTATGTGCACCTATGACATTTGATATGGGTGTTGCATAGGAGGCAAACTTACATCACCAATTGGGTTGCAAGATTCAGAGATTCCTTTGGTATGCAACCTTCGCCCTTTATTTTATTCACAAAATATCCATTTAACATGTGAGGTCCTGAAAATAACTTGGGCAATTATATAGGTTGAGCTTATTATTTAAATCATCACCATGAATTTATATTTTGAGTTTAATTGCAAAAATGGGCAATTTGGTCATCTTATTATCGAATTTTTTACATTAAATGATGTTCTTAATTTAATCAAAAGAAAGACGTGCAAGCTTAGTAAAAGTTAGTGTTAAATTAATTCATGATTTCTTAGACTTTGCATTTTAACATGTGAGGCCTTCAATAAGCTTTGGCAATTATATAGGTTGAGCTTGTTATTGAAATCATCAAAAAAGGCTAAGTTGATGCATATCAAAAAAAGCTTTTATTTTATGTATTAGAAATCATTAACTCGTTGTGTGTATTTTGGAGTGGTTGTGTTGGTCATGTTATACATCGAGATATGAAGATCATGTGATAGATAGTGTGTACTCGAAACAACACTTGTATTCAATTTCACTTTACTTGGATGTGATGCTATTTTCATTTGTGTTTGAATATTTTGGTTGCATTTCGAATATTAGTGTTATGCGTAAAATTATGTTAATCGCGTGGTTCTCTAGGTACTTTTGTCTAATATACCCTCTTTTAGGTAATCTTGTTCCATGGCCCTTCTTACAATTGCTATTCATTTTCTCGGTCCTTCCTCTTTTAGGGGAATGTTGCCTCATAGAATGTTGTTATAGTTATAAGCATTCACTTTATGGAGTAAATATTGGTTATTGAGGATTGGTAACATAAATGAATTTCTGTTGGTTTTTTAGTTATGAAATTAATTGAAGTTAGAAACTTATGGACATGTAACAATATTCTATGTTCAATATATCTAATATTGGAACTTGAACCACATGAAAGAATGTACAAGAGGGAAAAAATTGAAAAAAACATGGAATGTCATGTATGGAAGTTCATTCAAATTCTTTTGAGTTGGAAATTTTTGTGTGTCATGTTGTGTGCGATCTTTTATATATGAGATCGATGACCAATGCTTAATTTTAGGATTTTTTTCATTTGTGTTTGAATATTTCGATTGCATTTCGAATATTGTTCAAGTTTTTCCTTTTCATTTTCGGGATTTGGATGGGACACGCACTCTTAGCCCTTAATTTGTATGGTGCCTATCTTCTATAGGTGAAACAATTGGGTAAGAGTGTTGGATTGACATTGTATATATATATATATATATATATATATATATATATATATATATATATATGTAAATTAATTTGTGTAGCCATCTTAATTTGTGTAGTATTTTATATTTTGTTGAATAATGTTCATCTAGTAGTATATAGTATACTACTAGTTAGTTATGAAATGTTAATCTCCACATTTTGTAGATATTTTTTGTCAAATTTTGATAATATACAAACAATTTCTCAATTTTCGCTTTAATTGCGTGAAAGGAAAATCTTTTTTTTTTTTTTTTTTTTTTGCAGATTTTACTACTTGCAGATTTCAATTTATCATTTTCGCGGAACTGTAATTTTTAAAAAATTACAATTCCAAATCAAGAATGAGACAAGTCTCTTTGTTGATTTGTACAACAAGAAAAAGATGTATGTTGCTGATATGTCGATGTTTTACAACAGATCATTGACAGACAACAGTTTTTGATCAGGTAAATCAAGAATAATGCCATTGTCTTGACTATGCAAATGAGCAACAGACTATGTCTCATTGATTTGCAACAGATTTGCAACATAACCTCTTTTGTTGATCAGATTACAATGCGCAATGATTTGTTTGTTCTTGTTGAAAGAACAGATTTACATACAAATCATGTATTTGAGCAAAGAATGAACCAAAATCTGTTGCTAACTTCAATATGCAACAAAGAGTTTAGCAATGACTACGATCTGTTGTTGATCTATTGCAGAGTCGCTTAGCAACAAATCCGTACCAATTCAACAACATATTAGTTTGTTGCTGTTTAATTTTTTTCTTGTAGTGGTTTATGTCTTCTATGCTTAAGTTTCTAGCAAGTCCAACTTAAGTTGTAGTTGGCTTACAACTTAGTTCACAACAGAATGTTCATTTATTCTTTTGGAAACAAAATAGCAAAAATATATAATAAAAAAACGCGTTTAATGTGCAACTACGACAGTGCAACGATGATAACACAATAGTGACAATATATACCTTATATGCAACGTAACATGATAAATATATTTTTATTCAAAAAGAATGATAAATACATTGACACAATTAACATCACTTAAGATTATTATGGTTTACAATATTATTAGTAATAGATATTTAATTGACCAAAATAATATAGACATACTTGTTCAAGTAACATCACTTAATATTACTAATTTACTACATGTGAAATTTAGAACACTATTATTTAAAAAAAATGTTTAATATAAACACGTGAGACATGACATGTTATGATTACTATCTAAAAACATTAATATTATGTTATTCTACATATATAATAATAAATTTATTTGTATATGTTAGGTAAATAATAGTTTATATAAATATATCTTTTTAAGAACTAAAAAAAAATCCTTTTATGTCATTTTGCATTTATCTGCTACTTGATCAGCTATTTTTTTCAAATAATTTTAATTGACCAGCTAAATTATCAGCGATCAGCTTGTTAGTTACTAGTTTTTCATCTATCAGTTAGATTATCAGCTTTCAGCTAGATTATCCGCTATCAGCTAGATTATCAGCTAGTGTTGTCAAACAGAGCATGTGTGTGTTGTTTGTGCGTGTCTTTTTTGAGTTACACAAGCATTAGCTTTTTTAAATAAAATTAGTGGCAAAATATATGATAATTAATTTAAAATTTATTGTTTTTTTTGAAAATCTATCATATATAACAGAAATATCTTTTTCTGAAATTAGCAATTTAGCATATAGAGTTGTTCTCTGAAATTATATTAAGCAACATTAATACTTCCAAAATGGTAGGAGTCGGAGCAAAGTTTTTTAGACAATTGAATGATAAGATAAAAATATCTACAGTAATCAGTATGTTTCAACATTTTTCACTATCCAAGTCAAAGTTTATAATAACAAGAAAAAGTCAAACAGTAGGAGTAATCGGAAAATGTGTTGAAATTCTAATTATGTGTACTTTAATTTGGGTTTACTCCCCGTAATTAGATGGAGACAAACAATAAATAAATTTTCCACGTGGTGGTTGCATAGGAAACGTGTCCTACTTTCCATGATTCAAGAATCCTCCTTACTTCGCAGCACCAATTCTACACGCTTCTTCTCTTCCAAAAGACTCCTCCGTTCCTCCGTTCCCATGCTCTCACCTGCCCAAATCCCTTCCCAACTCCCCCTCTATCGTCCCTCCACGTGTCCCAAATAACATTCACCTTCACTCTTAACATCGAGAGTCGGTCCTACGTATTTAGGTTGTTCAAAATAACAAAAATTCAATAAAAGTTAATAGTTCTTTTTTAAAAAAATAAAAGTAAAGCATTAAGCATACTTAGCCACACTTACAAAATGCAAAGTAGAATATAAATCACAAAGGCAGAGAATAAGTTGGAACGCTACTTGTTAAAGTAGAAAAAAATAAAATTTAATTTGAAAAGTAGATAATAAACCGTTTATTAAACAACATTTTATCACTTAATCAATAGTATTTTTTATAAACATCAATAGTAATTTTTTAATTATAGAAAATAAAAAGTTTTTTATATATGTATGTATGTATGTATATATTTTAAAAAATAAAAATAAATAATGTCCTAAGGCAGGGGCAAGGGCTTAGGGCGGTTGCCTCACTCACCCTTTCAGAGTCGGCCTTGTAAACATCAACAAAGTCTCAATCTTGATTTTACTTGGGGTGCTACACGAATCACACTCTTTCATCACATTCAATTTAGTGCATTTCGACATAAATTTTTCGCTATACGCTTTTTTCAAATTCTTTTAAATCCATAATTTCTAACGCATATATCAAGCTTAACATAGATTTGTTTTTGATAATTATTAGCGGTTGAAACTTTTTCAGCCTCTTCGATTCTTACTTTGTTCGACTAATTTCATAAGTTAATCAGACGTTTCAACCTCATAATTCGAGAAAAATTAAGTGAATATAATGTAACTACCACTTATCAAAAATCAAACTCATGCCTCAATCAGAGTTATGGTGCTCATTTCTTCCACGCTACTAACTACACCATACGTCTTAGCAAATACTAGTTTTAGGAAGAGGAGTCGCATATAATTACTTTTAGTAGTTGTCATAACAAGAGTCAAATATATTTTCTTTTAACAAGAAAAATAGATAGAAGAATATGTAGAGATGCGCAAAGTAATACCTGTGAAGCACTTACTACCCAAAGATAAGTTAATAGTACTTGATATTAAGCTAACACGACGACATAATATGAATAAAAAAGTTAGCGACCTTAAAATAAAGTGGCGGAACCTAAAACATAGTAAACAAATAGAGTTTAGAGAAAAACTACTATAGGAAAATGTTTTGAATCTTGACTTAGATGCTTATACAATGTGGCTAGAAATGAGTAGTTGCATAAGGAGAGTGAGATCAAACGTATTAGGTATATCTAAAGGCTCGGGACCACCAAAGAAGGAAATATGGTGGTGGAACGAGGATGTCCAACAAGCAATTAAGACTAAAAGAGATATGTATAGGAAAATACTTAAGTGTCAAGATGAAGATGTGTATAATCAATATAGAGAAGCTAGAAAACAAGCTAAAAAAGTAGTTAGTCAAACTAAAACAAATTTCATGGAAGATCTATATACAAGGTTAGGTAATAGAGATGACGAAAATATATATATATATATATATATATATATATATATATATATATATATATATATATATATATAGCCAAATTAAGAGATAAAAATAAACAAGACATAAGTCATGTAAGATGTATTAAGGACGAAAATCAAAATGTTTTAACGTGCGATAATGATATTAATGAGAGATGGAGAAGTTACTTCGATAGTTTATTTAATGATGGCCAAGTTGATACTATAATAGATGAAAACCCATACCAAGAAAGAAATGTAAACTATACACACAATATTAGAATTATAGAAGTTAAAAAGGCATTGAAAAGAATGAAAATAGAGAAAACATGTGGCCCAGATACCCATAGAGATTTGGAAATACTTAAGAGAAATTAGATTGACTTGGTTAACAAAACTTTTCAATAAAATTTTAAAATCAAAACGGATGCCAATGGATTGGAGAAGAAGCACGCTTGTGACAATTTTCAAAAACAAAGGAGACATTCAAAGTTGCTCAAACTACCGAGGAATTAAACTTATGAGTCACACTATGAAACTTTGGGAGATGATAATTGACAATAGGCTAAGGAGAGAAACAACAATATCATAGAACTAATTTGATTTCATGTCTGGGAGGTCAACTATGGAGGCGATTTTCTTTGTAAGACGATTGTTAGAAAAATATAGAGAAAAGAAAAAAGATCTTCATATGATATTCGTAGATTTAGAAAAAGCATATGATAAGGTCCGTAGAGATGTTCTTTGGTGGGTTCTAGAAAAAAAAAGAGTGCATGTTAGATACATAGATACTATTAAGGATATGTATGATGGAGTAATAACGAGTATAAAGACATTTGGAGGAGCTACAAAAGAATTTTCATTACAATCGGACTACATCGAGGATTGGCTTTAAGCTCATATATATTTACTTTAGTTATGAATGAACTAACTAGACATATTCAAGAGGATATATCATGGTGTATGCTATTTGCAAGATGATATTGTCTTAGTGGATGAAACAAAAGATTGAGTGAATAGGAAATTAGAACTCTGAGGAATACATTAGAATCTAAAGGCTTTAAGTTGAGTAGGACGAAAACCTAATACATGCACTGTGAGTTTAGAAACACTAGTCATCGAGATAACGGAGTCGTAAAATTAGGGGAAGTAGAAGTTCATAAGGTAAACCACTTTAGATACATATGATCAATCATACAAAATTATGGTAACATTGAGAATGATGTCACACATAGAATTCAAATTTGGATGGAAGAAATGACGAGTGCAACAAATGTGATTTGTGATCGAAATGTTCATACTAAGTCAAAAGAAAAACTTTATAAGACCGCAATTAGGCCAACTATGCTCTATGGAAGTGAATGTTGGGCGGTAAAGCAACAACAATTACATAAAATGAACGTAGCAGAAATGAGGATGCTTAGGTGGATGTGTGGTAAAACTCGTAAAGATATAATCAGAAATATAGAAATTCAAAGATAAGTAGAAGTAGCACCAATTGATACAAAGATTAGGGAAGGGCGGTTGCGGTGGTTTGGTCACCTGCAAAGACGGCCTACAAATGCCCCAACTAGAAAACTTGACTCAATAGAAACTGTAGAAATTCGACGAGGTAGGGGTAGACTAAAGTTAACATGAGATGTATTAATTATGAGAGATTTGAATGATTTGAAAAGCTTACCATCAATTGCACTTAATCGAACACGATGGAAAAGTTTGATCTATATAGTCGACCCACGTTAATTTGAGACTGAGGCTATGTTGTTGTTGCTGTTGTACTAACTACATCGTACCTTTTAAGGGCTAAATTAATAGACTTACCCTAGATGGTCTAATTTCTTTAATTTTTATTAAGTCTTATTTAATTAACTAGGGTATTTACTACAAGGCGCCTTTGGAGGTGTCCATCATTCATTAATTTTCAAGTAACATTCACCTTGGCACGTGGCATATTATGTACTTACACTATCCAACGCCTGGGAGCAGGAGATTTAAGGTGGGACCCACCTTAAGGATCTCTTCTAAGTATAACAAACCCAGGAAAGCGAAAGAAACCCAATCAAGCAAGTCTCTCTTTTGTGCCTTGAACGATACTTCTATTTTTTATCTTTTGAAACCAACTCCATTGAAATTGGAGTTTCGACAACAACAATTCGCACAAATCAAGCCAAGAAAACCAAATCAAATTCCCGGAAATGGCTTCAACTGCGAATATCGTGCTCCCAACACAGCTGAGACCATCTTCTCCATTTCCAGAATCGCAAAGAACATCCTTCTTTATCAAGAAAAAGAGGACCTTCTCTATTTCTCCAGTACTGCTCTGTTTCACTACTACTCCTAATGATTTGAATCGATTTTGTTTGGTTTTTTAATCTGGTCTCTTTCCGGGTAGTGTTAAAATCGATTGATTTACATGGGTTTTGAGTTGATTGAGTTTCTGTATTGATTAATTAAGGTTGCGAGGCTGTTTGGTCCGGCTATATTTGAGGCTTCGAAGCTCAAAGTTCTGTTTTGGGGATCGATGAGAAGAGAGACCCGGGAAGCTCCCTAGAACTTATACGCTAACGCACAGTGATATCACTGCGAAACTCACACTTGCTGTCTCTCAAACGATTAATGGATCTCAGGTAACGATTCATTGATTTATTGTTTGAAAAAACAGGGGACTCTGTGAATCGGTTGTTTTTTTTTCTTTCTCTGTTGTTACTTGATGTGATGTGTTGTTGATTTTGATGAACAGTTGCAAGGGTGGTACAACAGATTGTACAGAGATGAAGTGGTGGCAGAGTGGAAGAAAGTGAAAGACAAGATGTCTTTGCATGTTCACTGCCATATAAGTGGAGGCCATTTCATGCTTGATCTATGTGCTAAGCTTAGATTTTACATCTTCTCCAAAGAGCTTCCTGTGGTAATTACAGTTCAATTAATCCCTTGATCAAGTCTACGTGCACTTATATATTGTCGTCCCTGCAATATATGCACGCAACACGATGCAAAAACCAAGGGACGACAATAGATGCATGTTCACGTTAGGTTAGAAAAGCATTTTTTCTTTTATATATATTTGTTTCAATTATAAGCTCACGATGAGCAAATATAATTGGTAGGATCATAAAACTTAAGTGGGTTACAGTAAATTTATAAGCCTAGATGTGAATAATGGGCTTGCTTGTATGATTATTGTGATCTACAGTGAATTTGAATTATTTCATCAAAATTCATAATGAACGTTGACTAAATAACAACTAAAGATTTACCAAGATTCGAACCTTGTTTTTCTTCAGAAAAAATGTTAAACTTTGACCATCGTAAGTTCTAATTGTGATTGAAAATCAAATTGAACAGGTGTTGAAGGCCTTTGTACATGGAGATGGGAACCTATTCCAGAGGTACCCTGAATTGGAGGAAGCATTGGTGTGGGTGTATTTCCATTCAAGCATCCCAGAGTTCAACAGAATGGAGTGCTGGGGCCCGCTCAAGGACGCAGCTGCACCGTCCGATCATCATCATCATCATCATGAAGTGGGTGATGTGATGATCATGAATGGATTGGACGGCAACCACTGCTGGGGCGTACCAAAACCCTGTGAGGGGCAGTGCAGCTGTTGTTTCCCACAAGACAGTGTGATCCCATGGTCGCAAGGCTTGGGAGATCAAATGAAACCCAAACAAGAACAAGCCTTACAAAGATAGGAAACATCACTTTAGATGAACATTGTGATCTGTCTGTGAAAGGTTCTCTTTGTAAATAGAAATTAATGGATATTTATTTGAAAACCCTGATGAAAAATTAAACTAGAGGGTATACAAAATATATAGGTGTAGATTGTAGCACATTATTATTTGTTAACTAGGTGGTGTTTGTTCAATGTTGATTTGGGTATAACGAAAGTAGATTTTATTGTTTTCATTTGAAATTATGTGATGTTATTTTATTGTTTTGAAAAAAAAAAATTTTGATATTATTTTTGTGAAAAAAAATAAAACATAATCAAGAAGTTTCATAACAGTGGATTAATTATTGATAAGTTTTATGAAGAAGTGATGTAAAATTATACTGACTGCATGTAAGCATATTGAAAGAAACAGCTAGGTTATTCAATTATTATCTAAATTAGTCTGACATCCCGAGCTTTGCGCGGGCAAGACAAAGTAGCAAAATATTATAAAAAATCGAATTAAACGTATATTATATACCTAAAAATATGAAAAAAAAAACAAAACAAAAATAGGAACATCTACATAAAATATGCCACGTGTGATAAAAAAAACTTAAAAATAGCAAAATAGAAACGGTGACATCATCATGTCATGTGTCAATTCGTAAGAGCTTCTCATATGTCACGTGTCACATTGTGAGACCTTTTTCACAGAAACAATCTACTTTTTATATATATATAAAAAAAAGATTTTGTAAGTGATAAAAAAAAAGAGGAAAACAATTCACGTACGTTTGATACATCGTTGATACATTAATCATGCATCAAAGTGTGAAGAGGACATAATAAGTAATATACACTTTTTTTCAAACTTATTATCTAATACTATAAAATTATAAATGATGAGAAGGTTGCTATTCATTCATTGTACCATCAAATAGTACTTCACACGTATTTATAAACTTTGAGGATGCGTAAAGGTAGAGATTTTTATGGGCGTACGTTTATCTTAGAGTGGCAAAAATCCGGAACGGACATAAACGGACTTGGACACTAATTTTTAAAATTATTAAATTTGGTGCCGGACCGGTCCGTTTTTGAAATGGGCAATTTTTTTTGTCAGTCCCATATGTTTTACAAACATACGGGACTGTTTTGTCCGCTTTTTATTGTTAAAAATCTACAACAACAACCTTCGCGAATTCAAACACATTCAAAAACATCATCAAGTGACATATAACCAAATCCAAGAACATCAAATAAATCGCACTGGATCTTTGAAATCACCGCCCATGGAGACAATTGTGCGACTCGTCCGCCGAGGAATTGCTTGGCGACGCCTACTTCACATCGATCGACTCAATGAAATCAACAACACGATCGATCGAAACCGCAATTCAATCTCAACAGACCTCCAGATCGACCGATTTCATCGCTAATGAGGTCGATCGGATCCCGTGAAGACGAATCCCTCTCTCTCTGCGCGGATTTCGCTTAGTCGGCGCGATGCACCGGTCTCAGGTCCGGTGATGCTCACTACGAGGTCCGTCGATCCGCCGCTAGGGTTGGGGTTTCCGGATGTTTCGGGCTTGGATGATGAATCTCTCGAGCTCGGAGTGGTTCGAAACCATGGTGAGGCCCTAATGAGCGAGCCGACGACGAAGAAAGTACTGCGAAGAGGAGTGGCGGATCCGAGTCGTCGTGAGAGAGAGAGAGCGTGAGAGTCAGAGGCGAGAGAGAGCGTGAGAGTGAGAGTGAGAGGTGAGATTTGAGTGTCTTTGTGTGAGTGAGTCGAGTGAGGCGTGGATCATGTGTGTGAAGGGTGAACCAAATGAGAGTGAAATTAGCTTTAGGGTACCCCTTTTTAACAAAGTGAAATTACCTATATGCCCTTCAAATTAATCATAAACGTGTACTGTTTTTTAAAAATTTTGCCCAGACTGGTCCCGTATTTTTAAACGGACATAAAATATTGTCCGGGACCGTATGTTTGTCAAAAAAATATTGCCCTGGTCCCGTTTTAAACGGACCAGGACAAAACGGCCCAAACGGATTTGGGCACATTTTATGCCACCCTAGTTTATCTCTTCTTCACACAAGGACCAAAGTCGCCATTAGTTAATGTTTTGTTCAATCCTTATAACACCATATTTTATTTTATTTTTTGTCAAAAATGGGATATGGGAAGAGTATAGCTCAAAAAAGAAGCTTGAATGCAGCCTGGACAGAATATATTCCAAATTAACTTTCTCTTTTCTGTTTTTTGTTCATTCGATGTGAATTTAGCTTTTAATTCACTTTAAAGCGAAAGAAAATTGGTTGGAACATAAAAAAGCAAGGAAATGTGCATAGAATATTAAGTACTGCAACCTCAAAACCGGTAGAGAATATAATAAAAGGGTGAATTAAGATGTTACATGACCCATACTACTAAATCTTGACATTAATTTTTTATTGTTATTTTTATTTTGAATATTAATTAAGATGTTACTTGACCCGTGACATTCTTTTATTGCTCTTTTTATTTTGATAATTATTAGTATTACAATCTTTTCCAGCCCATCTTTACGTTGATTAATTTGACTAATCACATGAAAGTTAGTCATCAAGCGCTCCAACCACGTAACCAAGAAAAATCAAAATATAATGTAGCTATCAAGAATCGAACTCATGCATGATATTTGTCTTAAATTTTTTATAAGAAAAAAACGACACCTTGCCCATTGTGAGCCTTGAACTCCCAACATCTTACCTAAGTAACCCATACCAAACTAGTGAGTAATTCACTTGATCAATATACTGCTTTATTTAAAGTAATGATGCTTCTTTCTTTGTCATTGCACCACACCCACGGAGGGAAATTTGACATTTCTTTTAAAATTTAAATAGATGCATATAGATATATAGAACAATAATTAAATAGGCCAAATCCTAACAACACTAAACAAATTAAATGTTGTAGTCGAGGGCGGGGTAGAGTCCTGTCCACCACATATAACAATACTATTTAGGAAAAAAAAAGGGACCGAAATTAAATTAGATTTTTTTTCAACAAAATTAAATTAGATTAGCTTTGTGTTCAAGCCCCCGCCTTCAACGTGATTTTCTGTCAAAGTTGGTAAACTAAGCTTAATTAGCTTAGTCTGTTAGTTTTATGCATTCTTAGACGAGAGAGAGTGTGACATAACGGACTTTGTGTTGGACTTTTTTCTTTTTCGGGGGGGTCAAAATGATAATTGAGTTCAAATGCATGCAAAACGTGAGCTTTGATTGAGAGGGGCCAAGAGCAGAGCACATTATTATGCCAAGACAAAATTGTAAGACAACTCGAAATTAAATGCAGATTTTTCGTGATTCACGTGGAAATTAAATGATTTTATACCGACGCGAAATTAAATGGTTTTAAAAATACCCGCTAATGTCACAAATGTAGGTCATTTAAAGTAAAAGCGCAAGAATTAAGGGAAACAAGAGAGAAGATGTATAGAGAGAATGTAGAGATTGTATTCCAATATTGATGTGCGTTTACAAGAGAATGAGCCCCTTTTATAAGCCCTTAATCATAATGATCATATGTACTTTGAACAAAGATTACAAGCTATACTTACCGTGCAAGGTAAATAAAAGAGTACAAAAAGTGGAACAAGTAGCATATAGAGTACAAATAATTACATAGTTGATGTTACATATACATGTCATGAAGAGTCATCCAAATTATTTCAAACACTCTCATTTGGATGACACTTGCTAAGAAAATATTCTTCGTTAAAACTTTTACTAAAAAAAATCTTGTGGTAAAAACATCTAGTATAGGAAAAAGACTATACTGTTTTTGTCAATCTTGCTTTATAGTATAATATTTTTTATTTTTTATTTTTTTGACAAGAAAGAGATGTACGTGTACTATATCAAAAGTGTCAAAAATGTACATACAGGAACTTTGCTTCCACCCTTTTTACAAGTAAGTACAAAAATTTGATTTAGTCCCCACCTAACTATTTCCCCATTGTCTATCAAAGACGTCCCTGCTCCCTGCCCATAAAACTTTCATTCACCCACTGTAGCTCACTCGAAATGTGGAACCCGGGTTAGGCGGACTACTACATTCGTAATGCCCAGTTGGCCCAACCCAAGACTCCAAAAGACAGAACTTTCGGCAGGGTCTTCCACATTCCGCCTCATACAAACTTGTCAAAAACCCAGTGGTGCAGTGGGTCCAAAAATGCATCAATTAAAATATGAAATGCCAAAAAACCAAATCAAATACCCTCACCGAATTCTACTCCAATGTCCCACCAGATCAGTCCACCTCCATCCTATAAATTCTGTATGTACTGAGAGAACTGCGGCCACACGATCTTGATCGTCTCCCAAATATCCACCCACGTGCGATTTCTCTCACTGAAAACCCTATTGTTTCTTTTCTCCCATGTTGTCCAAGTTAGAGCCAGCATTCCGGCAAGCCACAAAGTCCCTCTTCTCCCTTTCAACTGGTGAGCCTCAACATCATCCGAACAATCATGCAAACTACTCGGCGTCGTCGGCGTCGTCCAAATCCGTCCTGCCTAGGAGGCCATCTCCATCCAAACCTGTTGTGACCAGGGACGAAGCCAGCATCCAAGTGTGGGGAGGAGACAACTTAAGAAAAAAAAAAAAAAAAAAAAAATAAGCTTAAAGTGCCTATGATACCTTTTGTTTTTTTTTTTGTCAAACAAGTGGTATGATACTTATTAGAATATGAAAGAAAATAACATGTCATATAAAATAAGAGAATGAATCGCTGACTAAAAAAAATTAAGAGCATATAAATAAACTATATATAACTAACAAAATCTCAAAAGACAAAAATAATATAAAACTTGTAACATACTAAAGTGTAGACCTTCGCTCCTTCATGTCACGAAAGTCATTGATAAGAGAATTTATGTCAAACTCCTTAGCAATTCTCTTTTCAATATATACAAATAAGAGTCCAGAAAGATATTCATCATCCATCTTATTGCGTTGCATAGTCTTGACAATTTTCATAGCCGAGAAAGATCGTTCTGTCGTAGCCGTCGAAACTGGAAGAGTGAGAATAAGAGTTATCACTTTATATACAAGATGATATATTACCGATTTTCTTGTTTTCACCAACCATTGACATAAATCGAAAATGGTAACTAATCGTTGAAAATCATGAAGTTCACACAAATAACTAAAATGCTAAAATTATGTTCTTAACTTCGTCATTTCATATTTAATAAAATCTTGCGGATAAAACTTCACCATCTTGCAAAAGTCATTAATTCGAATGATTTGCGCATCTATTTTGGATTCAAAACCGAGCTAAACATAAGCAACTCCACCGTATGATCACTAAATTTATTGTTTAACTCTTGCAATTGAGTGTCAATCACAACATTAAAAATATCAACTCGTAATGATGTCCGATTGTAAATTTATCTTGTTGATGACGGACCCTTCCTCTCCTTGCAACATATTTTGCATTAAGATCTGGAGTAGGCATATTAACTGCTTCACAAAACGATTTCACTTCTGCAATTAATTTTTCCCATTCTTTATCTCTCAATTTTTGAATCAACCCCTTAGTAGATGAAATAAGATGCATAACATTTAAAATATCTTATTCTTGACTTTGTAGTTCTCGACAAAGCTGATTAGAATAACCCAAAATAGTCTTCATAAGATGCATAATGAAAACAAATTGAAAATAAGTTATGTTTTCATAAGCGGTGTCTGCATAAGACGTTGAGTAGAAGTAATTCCCTTATTTGTAGAAATGATCAATAAAACTTCGCATATTGCACTTGTGAGAATTCTCTAATGAGAGAATGCTCTGTTGAGAAGAAAAGAATCAAACAGAATCGAAGAAACGAAAATTGTATTGATTGAATAATTGTTCTTACAACACAGTAAGAGTGCTATATATAGACACTCCAAAATAACCATACAAACTAACTAACAGTAATAACAACTTCCTAACTAACTTACAACAGATATAACAGAAATACAACAAACTTCTAACTAATCTAACTGATTTATAACAAGCTAACTAACAGTTTGTTACAATCATGAATCACAGTACATCAACAGCTTAACCATGATCAAACTGTCCACATGTTGTTGCTTTGTCACCAACTGTTGCTTTGTCACTGATCGAACCTTGATCTCTAACATGCCCGCTCAAACTGAATCTAGGTGAACAAATTAGATTCATTTGGAAGAAAGGAAAGAAACAGGAGTAGGAAGAACTTTGGTAAACAAATCAATCAGATGATGTTACGTAGGAACATAACGAAGATCAAACAAACCAAAAGAAGCTTTTCCTCAAAAAATGAACATCAACTTCAATATGTTTAGTCCGAGCATGAAAAACAGGATTTAAAGCTAAAACACGAGCACTAGTATTATCACACCACAAGATAGGCTTGGAAGAACAAGTAAAACCAAGTTCACAAAGAAGAGAGGAAGTCCATAAGATATCGGTAACACCCAAAGCCGGTGCACGATACTAAATCTCGGTGACTATAGCGTGCTACAATGATTGCTTCTTAGAATGCCAAGTAATAAGATTGCCACCAAGAAGAACACACACTCCACTAGTAGAACGACGATCATCAAGATCACCACCCAATCGAATCGGTAAGAACTTCAAGAGAAAAGAAGTAGCGGGACGAAACACAATACCAGGTTGTAAGAGAAGATTTCAAAAAACGAAGAACTCGTTTGACAAATTTACCCAATGAAGATCAGTAGGATATTCTTGAAATTGACTAAGTTTGTCGACAATGAAACGATATCGGGACGAGTGTATGTGAGATACTAAAGAGCACCCAAAGTACTTCTATACAAGGTAGGATCCGAGAAAGGAATACCATCATCGACTAAGTCGAACACCAACGAATATGGAGAAGACGGCGTGGCTTAGAATCCAACAAGTTTGTCTTCTTGAGAAGATCAAGAATGTATTTATGTTGTGATAAATACAATCCCGAAGAGTCACGATAGACTTCAAAACCAAGAAAATAATCAACATCACCCAAGGTTTTGAGAGAAAACTTGGAATTTAACCAAGTAATGAGTTCTTTGAATCAAAGAAGAATCGGACCACCGTGATGAGAATGTCATCAACATACACAAGAAGCATTAGAATAGAAGAACCGGACCTCGAAAGAAGAAACTAACATCAATTGAAGCTGACCGTAGTGAACCCCAAGTGAGCAAAACAGGTTTTGAGCTTAGAAAACCAAGCCCGAGAGCTGCTTTAGACCTTACAAGGCTTTGTTCGGTTTACAAACATACTTAGGATATTTCTTACTAATGAATCCTTCGGTTGGCTCATAAACACATATTCGAGAGTTCACCATTGAGAAAAGCATTGTTCGCATCAAGGCACATGTTTAATAGGCCACCGATAAGTAACAACAAGAGTGAGCATGATACGAAGAGAAGATGGCTTAATAACGGTGAGAAAGTATCTCCAAAATCTAGACCAGAATTTGATGAAATCCCTTAGCCACAAGTCTTGCCTTATACCTCCGAATGTCCCCAGATGAGTAGTTTTAACTCGAAAAACCCACTTACAACCAACAACACTCATATCGAAGTAGGAGGAACCAAAGTCCAAGTGTTGTTGTTGTCCAATGCTTGAATTTCATCATTCATAGCATAATTCCAATTTGGATCAATAAGAAGCGACTTTAACGACTTAGGTTCGGTAAGAGAATGTACCAAAGCATATGGAGAAGTAACAACCAATGCCTTTGGTTTGAAAACACCGATCTTACTTCTAGTCTGCATAGGGTGAGTGTTAATATTAGAACTGGTAATGACATGTTGTGATAATTCGATAGGTAAATAAGGTATTGATGGGTCATAAGTAAAGATGATGGTGGTAAACCGAGAAGAAAGAGAACTAGAAGAATCGATGTAGGAGAAACAGCAAAGCAGATGAGTTAGAAGAAGAAGAAACAGACAATGTATTGAAAAACAGATAAAAGAAGACTAGAAGAAGAAGAAGAAGAATGAATAGATGAAAAATACTAGGATAAGGAAAATCATCTTCATTAAACACAACATCACGAGAAATATAAATCTTGCCATTTGAATGTAAACACTTATAACCATGATGCCTAGGACTACAACCAATAAAAACACACTTTGAAGATCGAAAATTGAACTTGTGTTGAGAGTAAGCAGTAAGGTTTGGATAACAGGCACATCCAAACGTTTTAAAATAGGAATAATCAGGTAGTTTACGAAAACATACCTCATATGGAGATTTAAAAGCAAGAACAACAGATGGTAAACTGTTAATAAGAAAAACAGCTGTTAGAAATGCTTCTTCCCAAAATGAGAAAGGTAGCTTAGAATGAGCAAGAAGAGTGAGACCCATTTCAACAATGGAACGATGCTTTCTTTCAGGAACACCATTTTGTTGATGAGTATATGGACAAGAATAACGATGAATAATACCAGATGCATTGCAGAATTTCTCAATAGACTTATATTCAAGTCCCATATCAGATTGAAACACTTTCAACTTGGAGTTAAGTTGAAGTTCAAACATTTAATAAAATGAATAAAAGCGACATATGCATCGATTTCAATTTAAGAGGATAGAACCAAGTAAATCGATCGAAAGCATCAACAAACACAATGTAATACCTTGAACCTTGAGAAGATAACATTGGAGAAGGACCCCAAAGATCGAGAATAAACCAACTCCAATGGCTTAGTAGCGGTTATAGTGCGGGGAAGTAAAAGGAAGTTTGTGCATCTTAGCTACTTTACAAGAGTTACAAAAAGATATGCAAGATTTATTTGTAGATGTGTTCAATGAAGATAAAACTTTTTGCAATACGAAATTAGATGGATGTCCTAGCCGAGCATGCCATACATCATTATTAACGAGCTAAGCGATGAAGTACACTACAAAAAATAGTAAATCGAAACGGAATTAGAAAGGGAAATAATTTCCGTTGCTAAAAAAAAAAAGTTAGAGACGGAATTGAGACGGACTCATTTAGAGACGGAATTGAGACGAATCGAGAGACGGAAATAGAGACGGAAATAGAGACGGATTTAATTCCGTCTCTAAAAAATGGCGCCAACATTCCCACCAAAATTTCGTTTCTTATGACCGTTCATCAAATCTCGGGATTTGATGAACTTGGTTCGAGTCCCCACCCCCCAACCGAAACGAAAAGAAAAAAACCCCCAACATTCATCTCGTTCCCTCCCCCAAAAATCATCCCCAAATCATCTCAACAAAACCCTAGCGATCGTCCCCTCCCCGAAATCATCTCGTTCGATCGTCCCCAAAAATCCCCAAACCCCGTTCGATCGTCCCGTCCAAAACTCCCAAATCGGTCTCCTTCTTTGCTCTCAACTCTCGTCTCTCCGTCTTTGATTCCGCTGCTCTCTCTGGTATCTCTGGTCTCGCCGTCACTCTCGGGTCTCTCCGTCTCGTCGCGGTGGTCTCCGTCATCGGCTCTCAACTCTCTCTCTCTCTGGTCTCGCCGTCTCTTGCTTGGTGACGAATCTCTCACGAAGATTTTGTTTATGGTAAGAATTTTGTATTCTGTTGCCATGATCATGTGTTTCGATGTTTAAAATGGATACATTGTCGAAACTTCTATTTGATAAAAAGCAAATCCTATTTCTTGTTTAGGATGACTTGAAACAGAAGTTGTTCCAGATCGTTCAGAACACGTAGCTCTTGCAACTAAAAGAAAAGGGAAAAATACCTATTTTACACAATCACTGAGAATAATTATTCAGGTGCTTTAGAAATCTTTTTATATATAATTCCATTGTTTATCCGGTATTTAGTTCATAGCAAATGCTGTTTGATTCGATCCTGAAAAATTCATGAAATATTTTTTTGTTTCATTTCTCCCTAGTGTTGTTCCTTTGCTTTCGGTTTTAAATCGTCGTGATATCGATGCTTGGGCACATCTTGCATGCTTTTCAAATATAAATCACTCGTCGTGTCGTGCTATATGTCATCTCGATTGACACGCTTATATAGTGTGGTACAAGCGTAAGTGATTCTTTCTAGTGCTTTGTATGATGGTTACCCGATATTTGCACCGTCTTTTTGTTCTATCTGAAACCAATATTTCTGTTTTTCTCACTTGATGGTGATTTCTTCACCTTCTTTTGTAGCTCGAGTCTTGTGGAAATCAAGCGTTTGTATATGGTTCTTGTTAAGATTATGCCTTGAACTTCTCTTGAATTTCATTATAATCTTGTTGAAATTCTTATAAGAAGTTAATAGAATTTCAAACTCTTAATCTCAATTATTTTATATATTGGTTCCATCATGGATGGTAAGTTAGCGTTGTATGCCCTTCTTCTCGAAATTTTATTGGTATTTTGTTAGGTTTCATGGCGGGAGGTGATCATCCCCCACGTCGAGGTATACCATTAGGAGGACATCGTCCGATCGGAAGAGGTGCGGCAGACCGACCTCGGATGCGAAATACCGATCGGGCGTCATGGTCGAGGCCACACGAGGGTCCATAGAGGTCGTGGCGGTCGAGGTCGTGGGTCGATTCTGCGTTATCGATTCCGACTTCTCGTTCTCTCGAGCACGATCCAGCCAACGGCGTCACATTCGCCTTCCATACCGTCGGCGTCGTCTCGTACCATCATCTTCGTCATCAAGGACTATACCAAATTCGCAGTTCCAGTCACCATCGCCGACATCAAGGACTCCTTTACCCACGAGGCCTGTACCCCCAGCCACAACATCACCGGCAGCATCCCCACAATACGACGGCGGAGCGGGGTTGGAGGTGACAGGCCCTCGCGGCACCTCGGATGACGAGGGATGGAGCCCCCTCGCGTGCGGGGATCCCGATCGGACGATTGCCAATGATACGTAAGTTTGTATTTGATTCATATATGTCGTTTTAAATATGGATGTAAATTATTAAAGAAGTAGTTAAGATGTTATGCATGTTCATGAAACACGGGGAGTTGCATCCTTCTCATTTTTGTGCACGGAGGATGACAAAAGTTTTCAAAAGATGGATGATTCTGAAGGGTATTGTTGGAAGTCGGCATGCGACTCATCATAAAGACCAATACGGCGCCAATGGAAGGTAAACAGACTACTAAATGTCTTATGATTTATAATATTTTCTCAATGTCTCGTAACAATTGCAATCGCCATTTTGTAGGTATTTTTTAGATGGGATGACGTGATTCCAGGGATCTCATTCGAGCGGCGTACGACGGGCTTGCGAGCACAAGGTACACCGCATTGATGCACGAGTTAAAGAAGAATCGTGTGCGACCGGTGTATGTTACAGATGAGGCATGGAGGAGATACTTGAGTGCGGGAGAGCGAGGACTTCCTTGTCGGTCTAGGCAAGCGACAAATGAATAGGAACACCGAGGTCGAAGGCCACGAGGCCGGACCCTCGAAGCACGGTGGTGGTTCCGTGTCTTTTTGACTACCCATGAAAGATTGGTAAGTTTTTTTAACCTCTTGGTTATTTTTTACATTTATACACTTGTTCACTATGCTGAATTTATGATTGGTCCCGTACGTGATGATTCATCCGAGACGCCACCTACTCGTGAATGAATTGTATTTGCATCTCCACACCGTAAATCACGACGGATGACATTCATCGATACTAGATCGGAGCGGTTCTATGTAAGTATAGAAATGAAATGTTAAATAGTATTAAGTTTACTTTAAACCATATCATGTATGTTGGTTGTTGTTGATATCTCTGCAGGATAGGCTCCGGATGAGACGTCGGGAGGCGACCCGAGCTACACCGGACCAATCGGTGGATGATGAGGCGGTGTACCTCGAGGCGGCGGGTGAGTGTCCCAAAGGACGTGTCTACGGTCTCGGGTCTTTAGGGAGAAAGAAGATGAGATATGCGAGATCCTGGTGCCGCACGTCGTCCCGGATGCTCTGGATATGGTGTCGCGTGCAGAGTTCAATGTCGTTGCAGAGCAATTACGAAAGGTTATGGAGTTCATGCATCAGCATCTCGGGATGAACATGGACGGAGCAGGCCTATCTCAGCAACAACCACCACCACCACCACCACCTCATGACCAGCAACAGCTGCCGCAAATAGATCCGGTCGATCCACCACAACAAGGGGACAATGTTGAGCGAGAGACGCAAGCGTGGCTTACGAGAGATGAGCAGCTTGGTGATACATAGGTATTTTTCTTGTTGTTTGTGTAAATTATGAGATTATACCTTTGCTTTTGTAGATAACTTTAGCAATTCTTCGCATTACTTTATGATTGACACTTCTTTTTGTGCATATTTAGATTGATACTCCTTTATGTTTCACAATGAATTTAAAAAAGAAGTTTAAAAGTGAGACATTATTTAAATGAATTTTTTGTCTTTACATTTTATTTAATGCATTATTTGGGATTTAAAATAAGGAGTCAAATTCTTGGGAAGAGTGAGAAGTTATGATACCCTATCATAGGCAAAATTTATGGCATTCGATTTTGGGTTAAGTTTATTAAACTTTAGAAGTCTTCTTGCCTTTTTGGACCCATAATACATGTTCTATAATTTCCCTTCTCCATAGATAGGCATTAATTCGTCTAAATCATGATGTCACCTTTCCTTAATTTATCCACTTAGAATTGCTTAGACACTCAGGAAAGCATGTGCTCTTTATTTTATATTTCATAGTTTACAACCATTAGAATAACATATTAGCCTCTATTTGTGCTAGGATATATACTTCATCAATCAGATTGAATTTTAAGTTGCTTTGAAATGTTGATCTGAATTAATGATCTGATATGGTCATGTCACATTGTCAAATTATGCTATATTACTTGCCAAATCCCAAGTAGGTTTAGACTATTTGTATGAGTGCTTTGATCCTATTGACAACATTGCATAAATAAATAAATTACTAGTAGTAATATATGCCATATAGTATGTATTCTCATATTATTCTTAATTTCATATTTGATTGCTCCGGAGATGATAGGAACATGGCATTTCCAAGTCTTTCTTTCCCAGATTCGAATGTTAGGGATACACCACTCATGATTTACAAGGAGCCTCATTTTATCCCTACTTTCGAACGTTTGCATGCATGGGCAACATGGTTGTTACTATGAAGGTCAGTTGTCCTTGTTCCGTATCTAGCTGCAGTGTTCCCCCATTTTATTCTTCTAATTAGATTTTCTTTTTGTTCCGTATACTTCAAAGATTTTGGTTCCTTATTATTATATTATTGACAATCATTTTTTTAAGGATTTAGCTTCGTATTGGAACCTCCTTCTATGGAGCCGTGTCCTTACTCGGTTTCTCTGCTATGTTCTCTGCTATATTGCGCTCGGAAAGTATATATGGTCGATGGTCGCATATATGAAGGAGAGTGGAGAAGGGGTATGAGGCATGGGCATGGAAAGACGCAGTGGCCTTCCTGGAGTCATGTCATGATCTAATGCTCGGTTTACAACTAGGAATATAAGGTATTTCTTTTCTTTTACCTATTTGTCATTTTCTCAGTATCATACGCGTTATTGCATTTTGCATATCTAGTGGGCTTCTATAATGCACGTGGCGGCGGTGCACTTGATCTATAATGCGGTGGCGACGATGGCGGCAGTGGCTAAGATTTATATTTGTTTTCTTCATCTTTTTAGCTTAGTTATTTATATACAATATTTGCGATTCTCTTACTCATAGGAGTCTTAGTTTTAGTTTTTACTGACTGTTGCCTTACTTCCACTTAAGCAAGGACTATTTTGTTAACGTAACCCACCAATAGAACTATTAATCGATAGTTCATGTGTCTCGAGATTGAAGAGGGTGCGAGATGGGGTTTGGAGCATTGTTGGTGGAAAGGTAGGAGATTTATTTGTGAACTGTTTCATAGACTACAATTGGTATATCATTCTATCTCCGCTTTTGCTAGTGTCCACCATTATTTTCTAGTTTGTATGTTCATCTCTTTCTTTTATCAACTTATGGGCATGAACATCAAAAGCTCAAACAGTTGAGCCTCAATTCGAGTAGGCTCGGCTATCACACTTGAAGTTGAAATTTGTATGTGATATATGTTATCAAGGAATGAAAGAAGACTAAAAATTTGAGGTAGGCTCGTCCATATTTCGATTCTTTGGAGGATTGGAACCCCATATACTTTCCACCTCTCCCCTTCTTTTCCTATATATTTTTACTTCCTTGAAAGCTCTTGATGTTGTGTGGTGTATTGCTTTTACCGGACGTTGGAGCGAATCTGTTCTGGCGCTATTTAGCTCTCTATTTGGTTCGGATCTAGCTCGGAAGGAACCACCGTGAATATGCATTATCACTTTGGTTGTTGTCTCGAGATGGAGAATCGAAGTGCTTCAAAGGCTGCGTTATAGTTATAATATGGAGTCCTTATTGCTCTTCTTATTCGACCGATCATGTTGGAGTTTTGGTGATTGGAGTACATTGAACATTAGATGGATTTTGTTCTTGGTTATTAAACTTAATTCTTTTTGTGCATATTTATAGGATTGTAAGTTTTCTTTTTTTTTGTGGTTGAGGATTGTAAGTTTTCTTTTTTTGTGGTTGTTGAACAATAGGATTGGTGGTTTTTGTGAATACTTACAAATTTGGAGCTTTTGTAATACAAGACAATTTTCCGTGGATATATAAATCTTTTTCAAATTTTGAGTTTTACATTTTTTTTTCTCTCTTTTGAATATTTGTTGATATATATTGTCGATGTATGAATGTCAAATTTGGCTTTTTGTGGGATGTTAGCACCCCCAAGGAGTTGTTGGAGGGTGCAAAGGCGATGGAGTAGGTCCTATGGTTGTAATTTCAAGTTATAGGTTGGAGAACCAATTGGATTATGTTTATGTTTGAAAATTAAACGAAAAGGAAAATTAGAGACGGATTAGCAACGAATTCAAACATTCTGTTGCTATTCTCGTCTCTAGTTTTTTAGGAATATATGCATGAATCACAAACGGACTTTTGCATTCCGTCTCTGAGTCCGTCTCTGATTCCGTTTGTGATTAGCAACGGAATCAGAGACGGAATTCATGAATTTCTTATTTCCGTCTCTAATTCCGTTTCTGATTAGCAACGGAATCAGAGACGGAATGCAATTACAAATGTACCATTTCGAAAAAAAATCCATTTCTATTCCATCTCTGTTCCGTTTCTAATTTCCGTCACTAAATCCGTCTCTAATCAGAAACGGAATTATTCCGTCTCTATTCCGTCTCTAATCAGAAACATAATCAAAATTCCGTTTCTGATTGGATCAGCGACGACTAAATCAGAGACGAAATCTATTCCGTCTCTCATTCGTTTCGAATTCAATTAGAGACGGAATTTATGCAAATTAGAGACGGAAATTTCCGTTTCGATTTGTCTTTGTTTTTTGTAGTGGTAGTACAAGAATTAGATGAAGAAAAACAATTGAACAGAGAAGGTGAACCGGATGTAATTGAATCAAGATTTGGAAGACAATACAAGCCATTATGGAGCACTCCTTGAAGCAATGTTGTCTTCAAATCCTTGTCCTCGATGAAAGAAGAAGGAGTAAACTCGAATGACATTGTTATCACGAGTAAGCTTTGAAATACTTATAAGACTCTTAGCAATCTTTGGAACAAGAAGAACATTATGTAGTTGAAGAGAGTGAGAAGGAACTCGAATTATACTTAACCGCAGCATTACCAAGATATGAGAAATTTTTAACAACTCACCATTACCAACAATGACCAATCGATTACTTTTGTATTCGGTTTTATTGAGTAGAGCAGATCCATCAGAAGTCATGTGACTGGATGCTCCACTGTCCATGTACCAATTTGGATCAACAACATTCTCAGGAGTCACCATCATGCCTTGAAAATGATTGATCATAGCTTGAGGTGCGATTGGTTGAACATTATGAGACATTGGATAATGAATCAGTAAGAGGACGTCGATTCGATTAGGATAACTTGTAGAACCCAAGACGACCTTGAGGACCATAAAAGGATTGATCAAATCTATGATAACATTGAAGAGCCATATGTCCATGTCGATAGCACAATTGACAAAACACCTTTCCTCTATTTCCGGACCTTCCTCCACGATTCTTGAATCCACCACGAAAACCATTGTTAGATCGATTTTGAAAAGATGCAGAATCGACTTTCATACCTTGTGACTTCTTGTCACTTGTTTTCAACAAAGTTTGTTTGAAACATTGTTCATATCTCTGTTTGTGAAGCTTGATTCAAATCTTCTATTCTCTGTTCATGCATCATCAACATATATTGTGCATCTTGCAATGATATATTTATTCTTTGAGAAGAAATTAAAACCACAACAGATCAAATTCATGACCTATACCATTTAGAATTGATTGAATCATATCGAGATTCAAGTAACCACTTGACTTATCGACCTCGGTTCAAAGACCTATTGTTTTAACTTTGAGAACAAATTCGAAATTGAAGATGAACCTTTCTTGATGTTGTTTAGTTTCTTCTTGAAATTTCTGAACTCGTGTCATTGATGACCGAGCAAACAAGCTCTCCAATGTTTTCCAGATCTCAAAAGAGGACTCACATTCAAGGTGATATGTCCAATGACATCTTTGCTTATGTTTGAAAATAACCAAACCATAAGCAAATTGTCACATCTACTCGAACTTCATCGATTCTGGTGAATTGAATGATGTAACGATGATCTCTTGTTTTCAATGAAAAATCCAATCCTAAAGCTCGAATTGCAACTCTTACTTGAACTTTCCAAGAGATGTAATTACCTTCATCAAGCTTTGTAGGTAGATTGAAGTTGAGAGACTTTGCTATTGCGGTAACATCAAAGAAATGTCTTTGAGACCACTAGAATCTCCTTCATAAGAACTTGCTTCGCCATTGTAGGAAGCTCGATACCATGTGAGAATTCTCTAATGAGAGAATGCTCTGTTGAGAAGAAAACAGAATCAAACAGAATCAAGAAACGAAAATTGTATTGATTGAATAATTGTTCTTACAACACAAAGAAGAGTGTTATATATAGACACTCCAAAATAACCATACAAACTAACTAACAAGAATAACAACTTCCTAACTAACTTACAACAGATATAACAAATACAACAAACTTCTAACTAATCTAACTGATTTATAACAAGTTAACTAACAATTTGTTACAATCATGAATCACAAGATACATCAACAACTTAAACATGATCAAACGTCCACATGTTGTTGCTTTGTCACCAATCTGTTGCTTTGTCACTTCGAACCTTGATCTCTAACAAGACTAAACATATTCATCACACTACAAATAGATTTCAAGTGAGAGCTCCATTGAGTATCACCAGCTCTTTGTAAAGCTTCTATCGATTACGTCATTTTCCACTATCAAGCACGTTAGTCTCAAGTAAGAAATCAATATTTGCGGCATGCGCCGTTTTTAATTGGCCATTCCGTTAGACGATGCACCAAAATATTGACAACAAAGATTCAACTTATTGAAGAACTGATGGACTGGAATAACTTCTTTAGATGCAACAACCAACGTCAATTGCAAACTATGTGCAATATAATGAACATAATAGGCATATGGACATTCATTTGAAATCAATGCTTGTAATCCATTCCACTCTCCACGCATGTTACTTGCACCATCATAACCTTGTCCTCTAATATCTTGAACATTGAGATTATGCTGAGAGAGGAAGGCAAAAATACTCTTTTAATGTTTGAGATGCGGTGTCAGCAACATGAACAAGTCCAAAAAGCGCTCTTGCATAAATCCATTTTTGTCAACGAATCTTAAAACAACCGACATTTGCTCTTTTTTTATGCATCTCGAGCTTCATCAACAATTATACAAAACTTTGCATCACCGATTTCTTCACGAATAACATTTTTGACTTTAGTTGCCAACACTTGTAAAATCTCTTTATGTGTTATTGATGATCTATATGAAGTATTGTGTGGAGCGTTATCCAAGATTTCCGCTATTTTATCATTATAGGAGCATATAAAACTTAATAATTCAAAAAGTTTCCACGGTTAATTGATGTTTTAGACTCATCATGACCCGTAAATGAACAACCTTGAAATGCTAGCCACATAGCCGCTTCAATTGAAGTTTTCAAACGAAGTCTATTTTCTTCCTTAGCTTTAGAACTGAATTTCTCAATTCTTTGCATGATGTGAGATGGTTGGTTCATGAGATCTTCTCATGCTCTTTCCGCATTTCAATGTGGTGAAGTGAGATCTTACCGATATGTGCCGACAATCTTTTCCACTTCGTACCTTTTTCTATGATCGGAATCCATTAATCGTAAATGCATTTAATCCGTAAGGCTTATTTTGAGTATGAAATAAATAGTACGACAAACAAAATGCAGCATCTACACTATGAGAGTATTTTAACCATGAATGAAATAGCTTAAACCATGATGCTTGAAAAGTGCGGCCATGTGTATCTTTTGATTTCGGATAATTTAATAGCATGAGTTGTTATGGACCAACTTTAATATATGCTCTTCTAATCTCATTACGCTTCTCAACAGGGGTATTCTCATATTTGTTGTCTTAATCCAGGATCGCGTTCCAACAAAGTGCAATCAAGATTTTCATTGATTAGAAGTATTTCACACCATTCTTTTCGAATCGGCTTATATATCTCCCCTAATGGTGAGAAAATTGATTCATCAAAGTGACAATCAACAAAACTTGTTGTAAGCAAAAACCTTATTATGGGCTCAAGGCATTATACAATTGTTGGAAATCGACATAAATCAAAAGTTTTCTTTGTAAACTCATTGTAGTTTTATTTAAACATATGAAATAAAACATAAGCTTTATATTTGAAAAACTCAAATGTAAGATATTTCGTTGTTCATTTAAAATGGGTTATAAAGAACTTTGAATGAAATAAATATGGTGTGTAACGGTCTCAAATATGAAATCAGTACCTCAATTTTATTTTTTTATTTTTTAAATCAATTAAATGATAGCCAATGTATAAGTTAAAAATATATAAATACGTATGCATCTACTTGGCCGAAACATAAATTGAAGATATTTACTATACGATTGAATATGTCCAAATGTATTCATAAATAAATTATAAGCAAAAAATGGTGGTTTTCACAACATATTTACTTTGGGACGATTTAGCCAACAATTTACCTTGAGACTAGCAACGCAACCGTACTCTTCATTGGTAAAATCTTTTGGTTCCGCAATTGATGCCAACGCATATTTTCAATATTATTCTCGTAATTGACGATCATTAATGATCAAATTGATCATTTCATTTTATGAATGTCATTAGATTATATGACGACATTTATTTCAATATGCCTTATTCAAGTATAATCCAAAAGATAAAGCTGAGAATTTAAATTCTCAAATGAAACAAAATCATACAGAGTAACTCCTGGATAAAACATTGACAACATTATAGTTGTACCACATATTACATGAACATTAGCCTCTGTTAAGTTTAGGTTCGAGAAATACTCTCTCTATTTTATATTATATTGTGTACATAGTACAATAAGCAAGACATGCAATATTTGCATTTTTTTAGCTCATGAATTGAAGCGTTAATTTTATTGAGCTATTTTCAATAAGAAAATTCATAATTTTTCCTTGATTTTGAAGGCATGGTAAGAGATTAAAAATATTTGGGTATAATGTATATGACAATATTTAAGCAACTTAGCCTTTCGTTCGTAATGAAAAATGTCACAATTATGAGCGCTTATTGTCGGTACTACTTTGCCATTTCTAGTGATGCACCACTTTTATTCCAACTTGTAGTGGAATTGTCTATACAATCTTTACCAGATCTTTTCACCCTTTGCACGTCTATAAATTTGTTATTGCGACCATGGTCATCACACGCAACATACGCTTCTTAATTTGAAGTGAAACAATTGAATGAGAGCGATATTATATTTTTAATATCTCATTATTTTACTCAAATACCATGAGACAAGAAATCAATCCTTATTATTTAATAGATTGACGTGTGCACTCAATATTTGTTGCAATAATAAATCGAGGCGAGCCAGGTGTGACCTTCTTATAATTGTCTCATCAGTCATATTTTCACATAGCCTTAACATAGAGGTAATTAAAATTGGGAGTTATAATTAATATTTGACAGATTAAATTTGGTAGCTTGAGACCCAAATTAGCTCATTTTGAGCTTTTTTTTGACGAATGATTGTGTATAACACACAACCTTGCATATATGTTTTATTCACTTTAAAGCGAAAGAAAATGGGTTGGAACATAAAAAAAGCAAGGAAATGTGCATGAGAATATTAAGTACTGCAACCTCAAAACCGGTAGAGAATATAATAAAAGGGTGAATTAAGATGTTACATGATCCATACTACAAAATCTTAACATTAATTTTTTATTGTTATTTTTATTTTGAATATTAATTAAGATGTTACTTGACCCGTGACATTCTTTAATTGTTATTTTTATTTTGATAATTATTAGTATTACAATCTTTTCCAGCCTATCTTTACGTTGATTAATTTGACTAATTACATGAAAGTTAATCATCAAGCGCTCCAACCACGTAACCAAGAGAAATCAAAATATAATGTATAGCTATTAAGAATCGAACTCATGATATTTGTCTTAATTTTTTTATTAGAAAGAAACGACACCTTGCCCATTGTGAGCCTTGAACTCCCGACATCTTACCTAAGAAACCCCATATCAAACTAGTGAGTCATTCACTTGATCAATATATCTGCCTTATTTAAAGTAATGGTGCTTCTTTCTTTGTCATTGCACCACACCCGTCGGAGGGAAATTTGACATTTCTTTTAAAACTCAAATAGATACATATAGATATATAGAACAATAATTAAACAGGCCAAATCCTAACAACACTAAACAAATTAAATGTTGTAGTCGCGGGCGGGGTAGAGTCCTGTCCACCACATATAACAATACTATTTAGGAAAAAAAAAAGGGACCGAAATTAAATTATATTAGCTTTGTGTTCAAGCCCCCGCCTTCAACGTGATTTTCTGTCAAAGTTGGTAAACTAAGCTTAATTAGCTTAGTCTGTTAGTTTTATGCATTCTTAGACGAGAGAGAGTGTGACATAACGGACTTTGTGTTGGACTTTTTCTGTTTTTTTTTTTTTTTTTTTTTTTTTTTTTTTTGGGGGGGGGGATAAAAAAGATAGAGGGCCGCTAAGGGCACCCAACCTTTTCATGAAGGCACCCGGTTAATGTGGGCACAAACCAATTTACTTGGGGCACCCAAAAATTAGACCCGAAATACCCAAAATACCCCTCGTGCAAACCTCTCGCACCCCACCACCCCCACCACCACCTTCACCGAACTCCTTGTGGAAGAATCCATTTGTTTTGAACCGACCAGGTGAGAGGAATCCCCGAAAATCGTGTTTTCCGTCCCTCGCCGTGTGTTTCTCCTTCGTTGTACGAGTTTTTTGCGGTTGTAGGGTCGGGGTGTGAGCCGATTTCGTCTTCAAATTAGGGCTCGGTTGAAGATCGTCGAACACACGATTTTGCGAGAAATCGATCGTTTGAAGGTACGTTTATAGTATAATTAAGTCACATTTGGTAGAGTAGTTGTAATGTGTGTGTGGCGGTTTGTAGAATGGTAAAATAATTGGGAAATCGCGGTTCTCGGCCACACGAGCCGGAGATCGTGTTAATCGTCTCGGCTAAGCATGGCATGAGACGAGAAGCTAAATTTTTGGGAACTCGCAGTCTCGGCCACGAAGGCGGAAGAGTTCACGGTGTCTCGGTTACGCATGGCCGAGAATACTTCGATTATCTCGGCGAGACATGACGAGAGCTACAATTAGTGATAGGTAATGTGGCGTCGGTGGTGTACAACCGAGAATTTTCTCCTACTCAGTCGGTTGTACACCGGCGAGAGGGTTAGAGTAGGCTCGGTCGTGATAGGACGAGAGTAAGGCGAACCCTACTTCGGATAACCTCATAAAAAACACAATAAATTCGCAAAATTACCTCAAGTTCAACCTCCTCTTGCACCGTAGCATACAATCCTCCATTATATAGTGGAAACAAATTTGGATTTGAGGAAATTATCAAACCCTACGTTGACAAACAAATTATCATTTTCACGGTTTTACCCAACTAAACGGTTCTAAGAAACCATCATATGGTTGTCAAACATTGTTACCTCATTTGTCGGATGATGTCAATCCGCAAGAAATCGATAAACGCTCGTCAAACGCAATGTGGCTTTGTGGTTCAAGCTTAGTGGTGGGGTGCCCTTTTTCTTTGTCAAAATGATTTGTGGGGTTTGAATCATTATATATACAGGGGCAAAATGGTCTTTTCCAGTTTTGCTGGAATTTTTACAAATAATTTGAGTGCCTTCATGAAAAGGTGGGGTGCCCTTAGCGGCCCTCAAAATATAACGGAGTTCAAATGCATGCAAAACGTGAGGGGCCAAGAGCAGAGCACATTAATATGCCAAGACAAAATTGTAAGACAACTCAATTGTATTGTCCATCACTACGGGACTTCGCCCTTATGCATTCTCAACCGTACTTCTGTTTGAAAGTAGTCACAATAAATGCAGAATTTTTGTGATTCACGTGGAAATTAAATGATTTTATACAAACGCCAAATTAAATGGTTTTAAAAATACCCGCTCATGTCACAAATGTAGGTCATTTAAATGGTTTTAAAAATACCCGCTCATGTCACGAATGTAGGTCATTTAAAGTAAAAGCATAAGAATTAAGGGAAACAAGAGAGAAGATATGTAGAGTGAATGTAGAGATTGTATTCCAACATTGGTGTGCGTTTACAAGAGAATGAGCCCCTTTTATAAGCCCTTAATCATAATGATCATATGTACTTTGAACAAAGATTACAAGCTATACTTACTGCGCAAGGTAAATAAAAGAGTACACAAAGTGGAACAAGTAACATATAGAGTACAAATAATTACATAGTTGATGTTACATATACATGTCACGAAGAGTCATCCAAATTATTTACAACAGTCCCCATTGGATGACACTTGCTGAGAGAATATTCCTCATCAAAACTTACTAAAAAAAAATTTGTGGGAAAAAACATATAGTATAAGAAAAAGACTACACTGTTTTTGTCAATCTTGCTTTGTAGTATAATATTGTTTTTGTTTGTTTTTTTTTTTTTTTTTTTTTTTTTTTTGGACAAGAAAGAGATGGATGTGTACTAGGGGTGGGCATCGGTTTCCCTAAAACCGCCCAAACCGCCCAAACCGTATGGTTTGGTTTGGTTTTAAAACTCGTTGTTTGGGGCGATTTGAAAAACTTGAAAACCGCAAAATCGCGGTTTGGTGGTGGTTTTCAATTACGAAAAACCGCGGTTCACCAAACCAAACGATGGTAATTTAGTAAATTTATTTAATTCACATTTTAAAACCTTAACAAATATAAACAACAAAATAGCTTTCCTTTTTTCATCTCCATCTCAAGATCCTAAACATATTCGCTTCCACCCGCTGAGGTCATCCGTTGTCGCCTTCCACTAGTCGTCGTCATCTTGCCGCTTCTCACTCGATCGTCATCGCCATCTCCTACCAGGATCTCTTATCTGCTAGCGCTCCCACCATCTTTTTTTTTTTTTTTTTGAAAAATATGTAACAAGAAAAAACCGCGAAACCAAACCGACCAAACAACGCAAACCGCGGTTCGGTTTGGTTGCGGTTTTGGTGGTTCGCGGTTTGGTGGTGGTTTGCAAAATGATCGACCAAACCGCAAACCCTCGATTTGGTGGTTTTCACAACGAAACCGCGGTTTGCCCACCCCTAATGTGTACTATATCAAAAGTGTCAAAAATGTACATATAAGAACTTTGCTTCCACCCTTTTAACAAGGGAGTACTTACAAAAATTTGATTTAGTCCCCACCTAACTATTTCCCCATTGTCTATCAAAGACGTCCCTGCCCCCTGCCCATAAAACTTTCATTCACCCACTGTAGCTCACTCGAAATGTGGAATCCGGGTTAAGCGCACTACTACATTCGTAAGCGGACAAATGCCCAGTTGGTCCCAACCCAAGACTCCAAAAGACATAGAACTTTCGGCACGCCACAAAGTCCCTCTTCTCCCTTTCAACTGGTGAGCCTCAACATCATCCGAACATTCATGCAAACTACTCGGCGTCGTCCAAATCTGTCCTACCTCTGAGGCCATCTCCATCCAAACCTGTTGTGACCAGGGACGATGCCAGCATCCAAGTGTGGGGAGGAGACAACTTAAGAAAAAAAAAATCCAAGCTTAAAGTGCGTGCGATACTTTTTTTTTTTTTTTTTTTTTTTTTTGGTCAAACAAGTGTTATGATACTTATTAGAATATGAAAGAAAATAAAGTGTCATGTAAAATAAGAGAATGAATCGCTGAATAAAAAAAATCAAGAGCATATAAATAAACTATATATAACTAACAAAATCTCAAAAGACATAACTAATATAAATTAAACTTGTAACATACTAAAATGTAGACATTCGCTCCTTCATGTCACGAAAGTCATTGATAAGAGAATTTATGTCAAACTCCTTAGCAATTCTTTTCAATATATACAAGTAAGAGTCCAGAAAGATATTCATCATCCATCTTATTGCGTTGCATAGTCTTGACAATTTTCATAGCCGAGAAAGATCGTTCTGTTGTAGCTATCGAAAATGGAAGAGTGAGAATAAGAGTTATTACTCTATATACAAGAGGATATATTACCAATTTTCTTGTTTTCACCAACCATTGACATAAATCGAAAATGGTAACTAATCGTTGAAAATCATGAAGTTCACACAAATAACTAAAATGCTAAAATTATGTTATTAATCGCATCATTTCATATTCAATAAAATCTTGCGGATAAAACTTCTTCACCATCTTGCAAAGGTCATTAATTCTGAATGATTTGCGCATCTATTTTGGATCCAAAACCGAGCTAAACATAAGCAACTCCACCGTATGATCACTAAATTTATTGTTTAACTCTTGCAATTGAGTGTCAATCACAACATTAAAAATATCAACTCTGTAATGATGTCCGATTGTAAATTCATCTTGTTGATGACGAACCCTTCCTCTCCTTGCAACATATTTTGCATTAAAGTCTGGAGTAGGTATATTGATCGCCTCACTAAACGGTTTTACTTCGCAATTAATTTTTCCAATTCTTTATCTCTCAATTTTTGAATCAACCCCTTAGTAGATGAAATAAGATGCATAGCATTTAAAACATCTTATTCTTGACTTTGTAGTTCTCGACAAAGCTGATTAGAATTACCCAAAATAGTCTTCATAAGATGCATAATGAAAACAAATTGAAAATAAATTACGTTTTCATAAGCGGTGTCTGTATCAGCACGTTGAGTAGAAGTAGTTCCCTTATTTGTAGAAATGCTCAATAAAACTTCGCATATTGCACTAAACATTTTCATCACACTACAAATAGATTTCAAGTGAGAGCTACATCGACTATTACCAGCTTCTTTGTAAAGCTTCAATCTGATTACATCATTTTCCACTCTCAAGCACGTTAGTCTCAAGTAAGAAATCAATATTTGCGGCATGCGCCGTTTTTAATTGGTCATTCCGTTAGGACGATGCACCAACAATATTGACAATAGTATTCAACTTATCGAAAAACTGATGGACTGGAATAACTTCTTTAAATGCAACAACCAATGCCAATTGCAAATCGTGTGTCATATAATGAACATAATAGGCATATGTACATTCATTTGAAATCAATGCATGTAATCCATTCCACTTTCCATGCATGTTACTTGCACCATCATAGCCTTGTCCTCTAATATCTTGAACATTGAGATTATGCTGAGAGAGGAGGGCAAAATACTATCTTTTAATGTTTGAGATGCGGTGTCAGCAACATGAACAAGTCCAAAAAGCGCTCTTGCATAAATCCATTTTTGTCAAGGAATCTTAAAACAACCTACATTTGCTCTTTTTTATGCATCTCGAGCTTCATCAACAATTATACAAAACTTTGCATCATCGATTTCTTCACGAATAACATTTTTGACTTTACTTGCCAACACTTGTAAAATCTCTTTTCTGTGTTATTGATGATTTATATGAAGCATTGTGTGGAGCGTTATCCAAGATTTTCGCTATTTTATCATTATAGGAGCATATGAAACTTAATAATTCCAAAAAATTCCACGATTGATTGATGTTTTAGACTCATCATGACCTTTAAATGAACAACCTTGAAATGCTAGCCACATAGTCGCTTCAATTGAAGTTTTCAAACGAAGTCTATTTTCATTCTTAGCTTTAGAACTGAATTTCTCAATTCTTTGCATGATGTGAGATGGTTGGTTCATGAGATCTTCCTATGCTATTTCCGCATTTCGATGGGTGAAGTGAGATCTTTACCAATATGTGTCGACAATCTTTTCCACTTCGTACATTTTTCTATGATCTAATCAATTAATCGTAAATGCATTTAATCCGTAAGGCTTATTTTGAGTATGAAATAAATAACACGACAAACAAAATGCAGCATCTACACTAGGAGAGTATTCTAACCATGAAGGAAATAGCTTAAACCATGATGCTTGAAAAGTGCGGCCATGTGTATCTTTTGATTTCGGATAATTTAAGAGAATGGGTTGTTATGGACCAACTTTAATATATGCTCTTCTAATCTCATTACGCTTCTCAACAGGGTATTCTCGTATTTGTTGTCTTAATCCAGGATCACGTTCCAACAAAGTGCAATCAAGATTTTCATTGATTAGATATATTTCATGTCATTCTTTTCGAATCGGCGTTATATATCTCTCCATAATGGTGGGAAAATTGCTTCATCAAAGTGACAATCAACAAAACTTATTCTAAGCAAAAACCTTATTAGGGGCTCAAGGCATTATACAATTGTTGGAAACCGACATAAATCAAAAGTTTTCTTTGTAAACTCATTGTAGTTTTATTTAAACATATGAAATAAAACATAAGCTTTATAATTGAAAAACTCAAATGTAAGATATTTCGTTGTTCATCTAAAATGGGTTATAAAGAACTTTGAATGAAATAAATATGGTGTGTAAATGTCTCAAATCTAAAATCAGTACCTCGATTTTATTTTTATTTTATTTTTTAAATCAATTAAATGATAGCCAATGTATAAGTTAAAAATATATAAATACGTATGCATCTACATTGCCAAAACATAAATTGAAGATATTTACTATAAGATTGAATATGTCCAAATGTATTCATAAATAAATTATAAGTAAAAAATGGTGGTTTTCACAACATATTTACTTTGGGACGATTTAACCAACAATTTACCTTGAGACTAGCAACGCAACTGTAGTACTTTTCAGTTGATAAAATATTTTGGTTCCGCAATTGATGTCCACGCATATTTTCAATCTTATTATCGTAATTGATGATCATTAATGATCAAATTGATCATTTCGTTTTACGAATGTCATTAGATTATATGACGACATTTATTTCAATATGTCTTATTCAAGTAAGATCCAAAAGATAAAACTGGGAATTTAAATTCTCAAATGAAACAAAATCATACAGAGTAACTCCTGGATAAAACATTGACAACATTATAGTTGTATCACATATTACATGAACATTAGCATCTGTTAAGTTTAGGTTCGAGAAATACTCTCTCTATTTTATATTATATTGTGTACATAGTACAATATGCAAGACATGCAATATTTTCCTTTTTTAGCTCATGAATTGAAGTGTTAATTTTATTGAGCTATTTTCAATAAGAAAATTCATAATTTTGCCTTGATTTTGAATGCATGGTAAGAGATCAAAAATATTTGGGTATAATGTATATGACAATATTTAAGCAACTTAGCCTTGCGTACGTAAGGAAAAATGTCACAATTATGAGCGCTTATTGTCAGTACTAATTTGTCCTTTCTAGTGATGCACCACTTTTATTCCAACTTTTAGTGGAATTGTCTATACAATCTTTACCATATCTTTTCACCCTTTCCACGTCTATAAATTTGTTATTGCGACCATGGTTATCACACGCAACATACGCTTCTTAATTTGAAGCTGAAACAATTCAATGAGAGCAACATTATATTTTTTAATATCTCATTATTTTACTCAGCTACCATGAGACAAGAAATCAATTCTTATTATTTATTAGATCAACGTGCGCACTCGATATTTGTTGCAGTAATAAATCGAGGCGGGTCATGTGACCTTCTTATTATTGTCTCATCAGTCATATTTTCACATAGCGTCAACATAGAGGTAATTAAAATTGGGAATTATAATTAATATTTGACTGATTAAATTTTGTAGCTTGAGACCCAACCGCTCATTTTGAGCTTCTTCTTTTTTTGCGAATGATTGTGTATAACACACAACCTTGCATATATGTTTTATTCATTAATTGTAGCATCTAATTTTTATGACAAATGATTCTTATCAGTAATATAGTAAGGCAAAAAATTCAAACATGGTTGATTAATACTTTGAAAAATAGAGATAAAGTAATTAGTTTTTTCTCGTTTTACATAAAATAAATAATATATGATTAAGTATATATATTCACAACTTGATTAGTTATATACAAAATATACTACTTGTATGAGTTGGTGGGACAACCTCTAGGTTGAGTGGCGAGACATAGTCTACTTAATAATCATACCTCCTCGAACGGGATAACTGGTCTCCTTTTTAATGTGTAGTTTTACCGGGGACAAGGCTTATCCACTATCGACTCAAACTTATAATATTATTTGTATCATAAAAATCAAGAATAGAGCATATAAATTATCGTTATTAATTTTATGAGAAAAACTAAATGTCACGTATTGACTTTTGATTTCGATGTAGAAGATCGTGCAAAGACGCAACTAGAGAGCATACTTTCGCAATCGGTGTGACGTATATATAATATGTCTTGTATAGATAAGATGTACTTTATATTTTGTAAAATATTTGATAATGCGTGACATTGTTACACCAGATGAATTTGTCTATGGATAACTTGGAGCCAGTAGTTGCTCATCTTTTGGTTTTCGACCTACATATTGTTTTTATATTTGTTTTTATGTAAAACAATGTATGCATATGTGATGCATATAGTAAAAGATACAAATCATTCATATGTATAAAAATGGAATATTAGAGTAATGATTTGTTTGGTAACTTCTTCTTCTTCTTTTTTAAATAAGACGTAAGAGTTTATAATATGAATTTATCTAAATAAAATCATTGATAAACATAATATGCCGACACATAAATATATGAGAATTAATTTGCATGGATTTTATTATATTTCATAAATTTATATATGATGGACATAACCTTGCAAATTAAGGGCATAACTTTATGTTCAATTAAAGGAAAATATTATTTATTCCAAATCACCTTCAAACCCACTTTTCTTTTTTGTTTGGTTTTAGTGTGGGATAGCATAAAACATGCCTCGAGATGTGCCTAGACACATCTAGTGGTAAAGTTATGAGTAGCTGCAATTTCGTAGATCCGCGAGACATTGAAGAATCAATGACAAAATCAAATTAGTGAAAAATCCCACAAAAAATGAAAAATCGGGATTTACCAAATCTTACCAAAATAGGAAACTCGGATTTGACAATATCCCGATTGGAAACCAACAAGGGGCAAACCCTAGGCTATAATGACTTGTTCGCTTCACATTTTAGGGAGACTTGAGATCATGGGATTAGTTTGTGATGGGACTAACACATGGCTTTATGTATTACTCCCTTTTATGTATCTTGTTCGGTTGAGAGTTTTAAGGCTGGGAATAAATGTGGTTGTAATAGTACATTTACTAAAGTACCCTTCCACAAGTTACATCTCCAACAAATTTTGAAACTCGATTTCATCAATAATAACAACAATACAACATTACATGTACTAAACATAACGACAACCACGATTTTTCCCCTTTTTCATCATCACCTTCTTCCTCCCCTCACTTATTATCCAAACTGAAATCAATTTAATAACCAAAACTCATACCTTCCTCGATGATTTGATCCTCTGCTCTCACCCACCATATCCATGATCTCGCCACCGAGAGGAGCAACAGAGCCGAATAATTGTCGAAAGAGAGGAAAGGATGAGGGCGAGAGAGAGAGCATAAGCGACCAACAACATAGAGAGAGAGAGAGAGAGAGAGAGAGAGAGAGAGAGAAGTTTTCATCAATCGAATGATGAAGGTAGGAGATGAGTGCAAAGAAAGGGAGAGAGGGTTTGAGAGAACAAAATGATAGTGTGTAAAGATGAGGGGTAATTTGGTAATCCGCAATGGCCAACCATTGGGATTAGTTAGTCCCACCAAAATTGGTGATTTAGTTTAGTCACATCTACTCGACCATTAGTTAATCCCGTGGCCTAGTTAATCCGCGAAGTGAACACCATCTTATCCAGTCCAATGGGGTTAATTCACCCTAAGACTGTGAAGCGAACATGTCATAAATATACAAGTGATTGAAGGAAAATGTATGCTCACAATTCCAACCCTAACTCCTCTATCTTCTTGATTTCTTGCTCTGACTTCGACATCGGAGTGCTCTTCCTGAAGACCCCAACTCCGAGTCTGTTTTCGCAGAGGATGCTGACGTTTGCCTCGAAATTCGTGCCTTTCAACGTTCTAGATCATAGTGTGGTCTTTGACCCATCAGGTTTAAACATAATGGGCCGCTTTTGATTTTTGATTTTTGATTTTTTTTTTAATTTTAATTTTTAATCTTCCAAAGCCTCCTTGTTTGTGTTTTCTAGTGTATACAAAAAGATACGGCTATTCGTGGGGAATTAAGAAACGTGGTGTTTGAGTGAGTGCAATTAGATGGTCACTGATGATTATAAGATATAAAATCATTTGCTAACAAGCATTAACTTTTAACAAAGAATGCAAGAACCCTTCAACAGCAAATGATCAAGAAAACATTTACAAGATTTGGAATTAGAGAAGTGATTAATTAGAAAAATATTTGTAGGCGGTGTGTTGCACATGCATATGATGTAGTTTTCTTGACAACTTATTAGTTGAAAAATTCGGGTATTTATCTAGCCCATATGCATCAAACTAATTAATTTAATAACAATAATAGAATGAAAGTGATATCATGAACTAATTTAAATTAACAAAACTTATACCTTCGAAGCTTTGTCACTTAGATGTACTTTTTTTTTCTTCGAGACTTCCTTCGCGTAGAGCATTATCGTGCTGATAACTTGTTGCGAACTAAGTTGTAAGCCGACTAGAGACTTAAGCATGGAAGACATAAACTACGAACTACTAGAAATACAAGTAGAGAAGGGGAACAAGAGAGAAGAGAGTTAGAGAGAATGTAGAGATTGTATTCCAACATCGGTGTGTATTTACAAGAAAATGAGCATCTTTTATAGGCCCTTGATCATGATGATCATATGTACTTTGAACAAAGATTATAAGTTATACTTAGTGTGCAAGGTAAATAAAAGAGTATACAAAGTGAAACAAGTAACATATAGAGTACAAGTAATTACATAATTGATGTTACAAATACATGTCATGAAGAGTCATTCAAATCATTTACAACAGTTTCCTAAATATTATATGATGATTTTCTTATGCCGGCAAGGTATGTCTTACTTCTAACTTCATGCATTTTTAAAAAAGTTATTAATATAGTATATATACAATTAAGGAAAAGGGTAATTAATATAGTACTTATACAATTAAGGAAAATGATAGTGCTATTTTGACTCATTAGTCCGAACTCAAAAAAAAATTTTATTTTAAAGTCATCCTCAAGCAAATACTAAGTTGACTTAAATTGATAACGCAAAATCAACACGCACTTGTGAATGTCTATTAATTTATGCATCGATATGTGTGTGCGTGCAAAAATCAATGTGTATCTAAAGGACACTCACAAGCGAATGCTCATTTTGGATCACCTAAGTATTTGCTCAATTATATTTTTGTTAATAAATATAAATATATTTTACATATAATATTGTATATATAATATGTATAATTTTTTAAAAAAAAACTGGGGCACCCAAAACAAAAGAGGGCCGCTAAGGGCACCCCACCATTTAATGAGGGCACCCACTTATTTGTAAAAATTCCAAAGAAAAATGGAAAAGACCATTTTGCCCCGTATATATATAATGGTTCAAACCCCACAAACCATTTCGACAAGGAGTTAGGGCACCCCACCAAAAGCGTCAACCACAAAGCCACACCACATTGCGTTTGGCGAAGAGCGATCGATTCTTGCTCGTCCGACAATGAGGTAACAATGTTTGACAACCATTTTCGGGTTTTTTTTGAATCGTTTAGTTGCGTATAACAGTGAAAATGATGATTTGTTTGTCAACATAGGGTTTGGTAATTTCTTCAAATCCGAAGTTGTTTCAATCGTATAATGGAGGATCGTAATGCTTCGGTGCAGAGGAGGTCGTCCTTGAGGTAATGTTGCAAATGTTTTTGTGTTTTTTTTGCGGTTATCCGAAGTATCTGTCTCGGTGCGCGATTGTTTCGGCTCGCAGACCGAGATGTATGGTAATGTCTCGGTCGCAGAGGACCGAGAGGTTTCACGTAGGTCACGGTATGAAACGACCGAGGGTAATGGTAACTCTCGGTCTCACGTAAACGAGATTATGAAGAAAGTTTCGAATCTGTACAACCGAGAACCTATTTTTTTGGGTTTTTTTGTGATTGTCTTGTACATTTTGGTTGATTATAATGTTACACTGTTTGTATTGCGTGTAATGTCGTTATCTTGTAATTTTCCGGACTACAAGGACACTTTTACACCTTCTAAGCCATTCTCCTCTCGAGAAGCGGCAATTTCATGGCTTCAACCGATTGGTGGCGAGAACAAGTTTGTGTTAGTAACGAAGCGCTCGGATGCGGGGCATTAAGCGCGGGGAAGGGTGAAAATTGCCTCGTGACAGTGTCCGGGGACATATAGGGGACCGGCTCGAGAGTTGGGAAGGGGAAGCGGCAAAAATTTTAAAGAAATCAAGGAATGATGAAAAGGCGAGGACTCACACTAGTACGAAGAAATGTTGATGCCCTTTCCAAATTAACGTCAAGGAGAATGCGACTCCTTATGGTATGTCACCGTGATTTGTGGGAGGCACAATCACGACACCGCAGAAGATTGGATAAGGGGGAGGAGGAAGTTGAGGATGCGGGGGAGGACTCGAAAGTGAGCAAATTCGGGAGATTAGTCCACCTTCGTCTTTTGTGGAGTGCGAGCAAGAAGTTGAGGATGCGGGTGTGAGGACACCGGGGTCTCCAACCGGAGGCACCCCAAGTGTCGGAGGTACCCCAATCTCCAATCGGATTTGAGTCCTCCCACTCCACAAAAGCTTCTAGGCGTAAGAAAAATGCAAGGTTCCACAAATGCGTCGTGCCAGTCGACGCACGCAAAGTGGATCTAACATGGCTTATAGTCATTGCTTAGAACCGGATTGGTTGCCACATGTTGAGGCCATTATCGATGTGGTTTCCGATGGAAATTGTGGATATCGGTGTATAGCCTCTGGGCTTCAACTTGCCGACGTAGACGGATGGAGGATTGTGCGTAGAAGGATGTACGATGAGATTATCGGGTATGAAGACCTTTGGCGGGAAGTGCTTGGCTCGAGTTTCGAGATCAAGAAATGCTTTGTGCATTGCCCAGAGAAGCAAGAGGGGCATCTTTCAAAGAATGGTTGACACTTCCGGACATGGGATTGTTAGTATCCACCGCATTCAATGTCATTCTCGTCAACCTCTCGCGTGGGAGTGCCTCCACATTCCTACCTCTACGTAGTACTCCAACGTCGTCATTGCACAACGACTTATCATTGCAATGGCGAATGAAAGGAATATCCATTGGGTTAGGGTAAGTTCTATGATTTTTTTGTGAATTGGTTTGTTTCCCCCTTAATCGGGTTTGTGACAATATCTTCTATGTTCTACTGTTCACTTTGACAGTGCGGTTGCATGTGAATGCACCGCGCCATCCTTATATCCATCGTGGGATCGGTACGTTGAGGATCATGCCAAAGGTTGGCGAGATGGATTCGTTTTTCGAGACATCGCGCCCATTGCAAATCGCCGATCATGAAGCCACCATACCTGTTGTAGATTTAGATACACCGTAGGTTAAAGCTTGTACCTAGACGGCTAAACATTTAGAAATTTTGCCAATTCGTCCAGAATGTTCTATGTATATGCAAATGTTGTGTTGTGTTTTAATTGTTGTTTACTTATGGATGGACCCTTTTTAGAGTCGGTTTGAATGTTACGGAGATTTATAATTAATTAAGGTTCGGTGCAAATTGTCGTCTGGATTTTCAATCTTGCATTGTTAGTTTGACGACTACGGAGATTTTTTTGAAACCGTAATGTTCAAATTCATCCATTCCTCGATATCGCGGTCAAGCGTTCGTGAAACAACCCATATTTTCGGTCACCAATGACCGACAAGTATTCCAATATATCGTTCTTGTATAACCGAGTCCTATTTAAATTTCTCGGTTGTACACCACCGAGATGGATTGACCATTTCAATTCGCCTCGACTCGTCCTATGACGACCGAGCCTCTTAAGACCCTATCGGAAGTGGACAACCGATACGCGAGCTAACTCTTCCTGGTCTTCGTGGTCGAGACTGCGACTTCCCAAAAATATTAGCTTATGTCTCGGCCAAGGCCGAGACGGTTGACAGCCTCTGATCTCGCTTTGTGTGGCGAGAACCACGATTTCCCAATTTTTTTACATTTTAAAAAATCGCCACACACACATTACATCTACTCTACCAAATGTAACTTAATTCGTCGATCTTCAACCGAGCCCTAATTTGGAGACGAAATCGGCTCACACACCGGACCTACAAAATGCGAAACCTAGAACAACGAAGGAGAAACACACGCTACGAGGGACGGAGAACACGATTTCGGGGATTCCTCTCATTGGTCGGTTCAAAACAAATGAATTCTTCCACCAGGAATTCGGTGAACGAGGGTGGTGGTGGTGGTGGGGGTGGTGGGGTGCCCGGGGTTTGCACGAGGGTGGGTGAGAGGGTTTTTTGCACGAGGGCATTTTCGGTATTTTGGGTTTAATTTTAGGGTGCCCCAGGTAAATCAATTTGTGCCCACATTAACTGGGTGCCCTCATTAAATGGTGGGGTGCGCGGCCCTCAAACAAAATGGGGGCCGGGGCTGTTGCCCAACCAGCCATGCTCGGACCAAGAGAAGTTGGTTTAACAGCTAAAAATTTGATTGGCTAGAAAATCACATCCAAGTGGCAAATAAAATCCTCTCCGTACTGCTCCACAATATATCCCAACGGAGACTCGCTCAAATTTATCGGATAACTGAAAATCTAATAAATCTATTTCTCTTCATGTGGTAGAACGGGCTACCGGTGCCTAATCAACAATTAATTGCAGCTATACAAATGCATATATGGGTCCAAATTTTTTTGGCAAATTTTGACTGTGCCAAAAAATTCTGGACCATGCATTGTAAAGCTCCAATCGTTGAGCTCGGCTCGGTGTATTTGCATACACATGTATTAATTTAATGTTATTGTAGTATTTTTTTTTCTTTTTTTTTTTTTTTTTTTTAATGAAACAGAGGTAAAACTCCTTTACTCCTTTATTTGTATATAAGCATATAACAAAATGGGAAGTGCTAGATGGACTCAATAAGTCTGGACTCAAACAGAAAATAAGACTTAAATACCCTTTAAGTAAATCAATTATCTTCTTCTTCAATCCACCATTTACCACTCGTCATCGTCAACGTCGCTGTGATCACCAGCCACCGGTAGCACCACTGTCATCATCCACCACCGCCGGTGACCATCATCCCTTATTTCTTTTCTCTTTGGCATAGAGAGTGGCCACCATCCCCTTCTCTCCCGGCAAGATCTGGCCGCCTCTCTCAGCCAGATCTGGCGGGGGAGAGGGGGAGGAGGGTCGGCCATCCTCCTCCTCCATGCTAAAGAGAGACAGAGCGTTGAAGAAGAAGGGTTGGCCACCTCTTCCTCCATGCTAGAGAGATCGCATTGAAGAAGGTGTCGGCGACGGTCGACAACGGTCGATGGTGGAAGCGGTCAGCGATGGGCAGCTGGCAGCGACGACGGTCGGCAGCAGCAGCGGTGGAGGTGAATGTGTTTATCTTTATTAGTGTTAGGGGCAGGGGTAATTGTGTCTTTTTTACTTAGTTAGGTAACCTAACTTACAAGTAAAAACTATTAGAGTCTTGACTCAAAGAGTCCAAATAGATTTTTTTGTAACAAAAATGAGTTACAAACAATACAGAGGAGCAAAACACAAAATGAAGTAAAAGGAACCCATTGCATACTCATGGTGTTAGGAAGAGTAGACATGCTTAGGGAGTTCTGTGACGTCCCTTAATTCTGAAGCAAATTGGACACCGCCACGTCGTCAGACACGTCTCTAGTCATGTCACATCACATGCACACCTGTCCATAACGACCCGCAAACTAACCATATAATAATTCGACTTAGTCAATTTCGATCTTTAAATAAGTATTTTGTCGAAATATACTACGTTATCGAGTTTTACAACTTAATTATTATTTTTATTCATTTAAATTATTTTAATAGCGGAAGTCTTACTAATATGCAAATAAGTAATGTAAATGAAGTTTGTGTTCATTAACAAGCCTATGCGGTGGTAACTCAACAAAATGATATCGTGTATATCATTAATAAAAGGCGACAAGAAGGTGTAGTAAGTGTCAATATACATGAATCAAGTAATTGGTCTCCTAAAATGTTCCCAAAAAGTAATATATACATAAATACAATCACCTACACGTGAAGGTATTGTGATTCTTTAAATATGGCTCTCCGTATGACCTGCAACTTGCCACCAAAACAATGACAAGTTTCAGTGAGTAAATCTCAGAGAAATTCAGTTAATATTCACAAGAAATCCAAGAAAACGGCTACAATTCATGCATATAAAGTAAATAAACGAAAATGTAAGACATGAATATAAGTCGCCAAGATAATCGAGAATATGGAACGCGAATGTGGTGTAAAGCTGTCAAGCCCTGGTATGTAAATACTAAATCGAGAAGGCCCCGTTAATGAGGTAATCCCCGCCTCCTCTTCACGATAGAAATGAGGAATTATGTTGGTTAGAAGGTAGACTTCCGCCCAACGCCTCGAATGAGAGGAACTCGTGATGGAGGCGAGCCTCACGTCAACCCACTCTCAAGATCATCAACTCGTGGAGAGAAATCTCTCACGTAGTCAAAGGTATGACCAACACCGTAGCAATAATCGAATCATTATCTATGAGAGTGCTTGGAAATGGGTCATACCGTCCCTTCGACCATACATAGGCACACGTGGGAATATAGTAAGTATGCAAGCCAAACTGGCAAAAAGTAATAGTGAAATAAGTAAATTACAACTGAAATAAGTAAATTTTAAGCTGACTTTCTCGTGGGTTTACTTACCTCGACTTTCATGGAAATCGCTCTGAAATGACCCGCTTGCACCTCGAATAGCGTACCTGACACCCGACTAGTCTCATAATTCACTGGTGTCCAATTTTACCATTTTAAAATGTTTAGTGTCACATTTAATGGTTTTATAATGTAAAACAAAAAATTAGAACTTTATTCAAAATTTTAGTTGTGGCACGCTTTTCGAGTTACACCAGGGTGCGAAACGCCTGAAAAAGTCTCAAAACCTATTTTCTATTTTTTTCGATTTTTTTCATATTTATCTGATTTTTTTGGATTTTTTCATAATTTTCTACATATTTTCTATTTTATGTAATTTATTATATTTAAAACGTGACGCCCGAGTTCCACAACCTAAACAGGGCCCCGCCCCGACCTAGACTTACGTGGACCCCGAGTCAATTCTCGCGACGTCAACGCAAGCATAGTCAACCTTCATAACCATTTATCATTACATTTTTAGTGAGTTATTCAAATTTGTAAGTTATCAAAGTTTATGCGAAGCGATTTCAACTTAAAGAAATCTAAACAACTCTACACCAATCGCTTAAGACACTTTAGAGTGTGGAAACCCCGTATATACTCCATTTAAATATCTCACAAAACCTATATATCTCATGTGTAAGAAAAAATATACATAAATAATACAAAACCTACACAAAAATGTGAGAAGGAAAGCCGTTCCAAAGTCCTCATAATAAATCTCCTAGCACCGGCCCCTTTCCCTTACTCGATTTAGATATGCACTTAGTCAAACACAAGATTGATGAGCCCAGGTAAGTAACGCCAGTAGGATACTAACAACATTTCAAAATAAATTAATCAGTCCATATTCATGTAGATAGAAAGAAAGATATAAGGACGCATGAATAAATAAAAAACTGTAAATAAATTTAAAGCAATCGATACATGAGTGTCCAAAGAGTGCAAACAGAGAGGCGCAAGTAGTCCCGACCAATAGGTCGTTGAGTCTTGGCAAAACATCAAGACTCGGGTTATAGGACTCGGTACACTCACAAGTCCTAAACCCATGAGATAGTGAGACTTCTTGGAACAACCACGCTAAGAACTCACACCCCGTCAAAATCAGTATCCAGTGTAGTGCATCCCGAGGTCATGACTCTGGTATGTTACCTCAACCAACCACTCCTTCCAATGATCACCGTTGACTCCCTTGCCTCTGACAACTCAATTACAATTAGAATGGAATTTTCAAGGATAGATATTAAAGCAATGAACAACAATATTCAATAGCTTAAAATGAAATTACTGTACAATCTCCTAGCTGGTTTACTTACCTCGATCCACATGCTTATTCCCAACCTATCCAGCCTCCCAACACTCCAAAACGCATTCTCGAACCTCCGTATATCTTCCTTAGATTTCCTGATATCATTTAGTATCAATTCAAGTCCAATATCCTTGGTTTAGAACTCTTAAACCATACAAATACTGCAACCAAAGTACGCTCGAGAGTTATTTCTAAAAATAATACTTTATAATAATTTCAATATATTATCAACTAACCCACTAGAGTTACAGTTTTAACTCAGAAAAACCTCATAATTTGTCATGACAACTAAGAAGGAACTTGTAGTACTCATGATGTACTTTCCATTAACTCCAAGAATACTCAAATCGGATCACAAATGGAGAAGTTACGAATTTTCTAATATAGCATGTCAACTTGACAAACTTTATTCATTTTCAACTAGAAAATGTCTCCAAATCAATATTTTAGTAATTAAATCCTCAAAACTCAATAATAAATGCCACAAAATCACTCGATACCAACACCAAAATATTTTCACGGCTCGTGGAGTCAAATTGTATCTATAAAAACATTTCCAAAATAGTTGTCAACTGACTTGCATTAATTCAAATCATCAAAACTCTAACCCACATCGGTGGAATTTATCCCAAATTAACGCGAATCAATCCAATACACCAATTAACGACAATTCATACCAATTTCTATTGAAACCCCGCGAAAGAAATTGAAAAATTGCAAGAATTCAAATTGAATTGAGGAAAAATGCCCGACATTGAGAATTTACCAAATTACGGGCTGAATACCTCGTTTATGCCGCGGAAACTTAGCTCGAATTGATCGACTTGCGATCCTTTACAATTTTACAGAAAGAAACTGGGCGAAAATCGGATGTCGCGAGCGAAATCCAAAATGACGGGTTTAGGGAAACAACGAACTAAACATTATGTTGAAACAATGAAATGATTTTTTTTTTTGATTTTTCATTTCATGTTTTATATATATTTATATATAAACCCTCAAATTTCTTTTTATTTATTAATTCCCGAAAGTCCTATTTTGCCACGTTTTGACTTTCGGTGCTCGTTTTCGATCTCGTTTTCCACCAAATTGAACCAAACTCTCGACAAAATAGTCAATCTTTATAAAATGTCCAAAATACTGGTTTTGGTCACGCCAAAACCCCAAAAATCTTACATCTTCGTCCATGACATACATAACTCTCACAAACCAATTCTCTTGCCATATTTAACCAAGCTTACACCAAATTAAACTCAATCTCAACCTTGACTACAGCCAACTAACACGAAACTCAAGGCAAGATTTACCTACACATTTTTGAAATTAATTATTTTAAATTTTTCAATCTTTTGTATAATAAATAATACAAGCATCACACAAAAATAACATACATCGGTGTCTACACCTGAGATTTGGACATACGGATCACGACAAGTGGGTCCCACATACGACCCTGACATGACACGTGACATGAGTTAGATTTTTAGGGTCGTTACAAAAACTAATTTAGTTTATATTTTTTTAAAAAAAAATTATCGAGTCTGGACCGACTTGGCCCAGCCCGTCTGGAGGTAGCCAGGCCCAGCCCACCCGAATCTCCCCCCTATTTCTTCACGATTCATCTTTCTAGAGACGAATTCTTCATTTTTTAAATAAACAACTATAATAACAAAAACAATAACATTAACAACTTCACAACCAACACAATATCATCAATAAATCCACCATTAAAGCTTTCAAATCTTTTCGAAAAATTCACAACAAACACCACCACTTACCTCGGATTAGAAGATCGTCAGCATGAGATGTAGTAATGCCGAAGTCGAGATTGTCGTGGGAGGAGAGCTTAGTGAGGGTAAGACCAAATTTGATGATAAAGTAGTGATGGAGGAGAAGAAGAAGAAAATGAGAGGGAGAGATGAGAGGATCGGTTGGAGAGAAGGGAGAAATAGGGAGGTTCTTTTCTTTAAAAAAAAAAAAATTGTATAATAGAGATGGTGATACGATGGTGATGGTATGGGTGATATGAGGGGTGATGTGATTTCTAAACCCCTGACTACCCCATACACTTGTGTTACACAAACCCCGCAACGACATACGCTCTCGTCACTACACCCGTACAACGCGGTCAGTGAAAATCATAACACTAGTGCGATGCGAATATTTAATAATAATACAGTAAATTAATACGCATCACACAAAAATAAATATAATTCACCATATCTAGCATGCTCTAGCGCGATCCGAGCTCATTGTCCTAATTTGTAATTAATCAATTAATTAAGATTAATTAGAGCAAGCCATTACAAGTTCACAATATACCAAAAATTCACCTACAACAAGTGTAACCTGCAGACCATCTGAACCAAGAAACCTATCCCCGAAAGTACACACCGCCATGTTCTTTCCCACATCTGATAATCGTCCTCATTTGAAAATCCCCACATAAATTCCAACATAAATCTCCACAACTGACAACAACTTTGTGAAACCTTCAGACACTCTCTTGCCAAACCCCACCATCACCCCTGCAAATGCCCCAAACCCTCCAAACCATTGAACACCAACACCTTTCATGTTAACACCCAATCCACCAAGCCCTCTTGAGAAGAAGTCAGATTGAAAAGGCCAGCGTCGCCATCAAAGGCCAGTGCCGCTATCAACTACAGGTCGTCGCCGAGAAGAAGCCTCTCCAGCAACTCCCAGCGCTGCCACCAACAATAGGTCGCCGGCGAGCAGAAGCCCCTCCAACCACTCCTAGCGTCGCCTTCCGCTCCTCCAACCGCGAAGCCCCTCCAACAATAGTTCATTAATATTGGGAGCGGCTAAAGGGAGCTCGATTTTTGCTTAGAGGACATATTACTTCAACGTACCCCATTTTTTAAATTTTCTACTAAACGGACCCCTTTTTTCACAATACCTAGAATACCTTCATATTCAACAAACAATAAACCACCCCAACCCGTTTTCAAAATTCATACCCCAAATCGAAACAAAAAAACCCATTTTCTTCATCTTTCTCGGTCACTTACGTCGCGTGAGGGTCTATTTTAGTCGAACCCTGGCGAATCTGTCGTCCGCGTACTAAAATCGGAAGATAAAATCTGATGAGGTTCATGTAGTAATTTGGTGGGGGTATAAGTAAGATTGTGTTCTAAAAAATCAGAACCTCTACAAGTGTAACAGCCTAGCTTTGTTAACCGATAATGCCAGTAATATCGCAGACTTATGACTCCGACAACTACCTAAAATTTCAATATACAATCAGGTAAGGTTCGTGGAGTAAACTGGTTAGGTATAGGTGTCAAATTCCAAAATTTATAAACTGGTAATTACGTTTAATCAGGGATTAATAGAGACTAATTATAGTTTTGGCTACGAGTCGAGAGCTATGGTCCTGTGAATTGGATTTTCGGGTAATTTTACTTCTCTATTATGCGTGCGTAGTGTTGTATATTATATATTATGTTATTATGCGAAATTCAAGATAATCGAATAAATTCAAGATTTTACAGAGTTTTATCTCGAGATACATGTCGAAATGAGTCCCGATTCAGTTAAAATATCAACTCAAACTATTATTTCGAATGTTGCAAAACATAAGTGAAATTAAGTTTAAAAATTCAAATTTGAAATGGATCTAATGAGCCACCGTATGGATTTTGCCTCGATCTGCGTGTAAGTCGGGATTGGAGGTAGTGTAAAATGAGACGAACTTTGTGCGAGATCTTGTTTCGATTTTTGTGCCGATTGCGGTAGTCGAGGTTGAGATATGATCCAAATTGGTGCAAGTTCGGTTAAGTATGACAAGAGGATTGGTCTGTAAGACTTTTGTATGTCATGGATAAGCTAAGATTTTTGGGGTTTTGGCTAGACCAAAAACCAATTTTTTGGTCGTTTTATGAAAACGGATTGTTTTGTCGAAAGTTTGGTTCAATTTGGTGAAAAATTGGATCTAAAATGAGCACCGAAAGTCAAAACACGTCAAAATAAGAATTTCAAAAATTAATAAATAAATAAAAATTAAGCTTCTGAAAAGCAACTGAGGGTTTATATAAATAACAAAAAATGAAAAAAACAAACTATTCATTTTTTTTTCTTTTGAAAAGAACTTTTCATCCCAAACCCTTTCCGCCGATTCTTTTGCTCGCGGAGCTCTCTATGTTCGATTGTCGCCCGATTTCTTTCTACAACACTGTAGAGCATCACGAGAAGATCAGTTCGAGCTAAGTTTTCAAAGTGGAAACGAAGTATTTGGCTCGCAATTTGGTAAATTTTTAATGCGAATATTTTTTCACAATTCAATTTGAATTCATGCGATTTTGCAATTTATTTCGCGAGGTTTCGATAGAAATTAGTAGGAATTATTGTTAATTGGTATATTAGATTTATTTGCGTCAATTTAGGATAAATTACACCGAGTGGGTTAGGGTTTTGATGAGTTGAACTAATGCAATTCAGTTGATAACTATTTTGGAGATGTTTTAATTGTTGTTATTGATTTATATTGGTTTTCTGGATGAATTGATTAATGATTTTGATCCAATTTAACTCCACGGGCTGTGAAAATATTATGGTGTTGGTATCGAATGGTTTCGTAGCGTTTATTGTCGAGCTTTGAGGATTTAATTGCGAAAATATTGATTTGGAGAAGTTTTTCAGTTCAAAATAAATAAAGTTTGCCTAATTGACAGGTCATATTGGAAAATTCATAACTTCTCTGTCGGTGATCCGATTTGGGTGTTCTTAGAGTCTGTGGAAAGTAGGACATGAGTAATACAAGTTCCTTTTAAATCATCATAACAAATATTGATGTTTTCAAAGTTAAAAAGTTACTTCAAGTTGGCTAGTTGAGAGCTAGTTGAAACAGTCATATAAATTAATATTTTCGAAAACTGTTTTGAAGCAGATCGCGATTTTCATTGGGTTTCGTGACATGGTTTCACTTGAAGCTTGACCGAAAATATAATTGGGACATTTTCAAGGTGATCCGACACTCCAGGAACCCCAAAAATTAAGCTCAAAGTTGGATGTTTGTAAGGTTAAATAAATCTCATAGTAACATTTACATTGTATGATTATAATTTCGTATAAATTGCATTGGTCTTTGATATTGCATTTTTGTTGTACATGCATACACGGGTTGGGAAGATAAGGCGATTCGAGTGTCCTTATAGTGTAGACTATACCGTAGTTATAGAACAATATATTATGCTTGAGGGGTTGGAGTCGCTGATACTTTGCATCACGTGGTTATCATGAGATCACGTTGAACCAGATCATACTCTCATAGTCTAGAGGAACGATACTCGTTTGATTATTCTCCCTGAGCATGAGTCCATATTACTGTTTACTTACTACTTTCAGAGGACGTCATCTGATTGTGGTCGAATAACAGAAACGAGATTAATTCACGATTGTATTTAAATTCATTGAATTATACTTCTTCATTTAATTTCTTTGATTATTATGCATTTGGTTGGTACAGGTGTACTGGATAGTGTGAGATTTACTTATTTGACATTATTGGAATATTTATAATTGGGTAATGACAGTCTATAGCGGTGACAAGGAAAGAGAAAGCTTTTCGACTGGTTGTGATTTGCTCAGTTCCTTTCTCTTTATGAATGTATTAATTTTGAATATAATATATTGTATAAATGGGTTTTTGGGTTCGTGTAAGGTTAGTATCTCTTTTGAAATTGTTGAAATGGTTTTGAGACTGATTAGAATGTAGTGGAGCTAAGGTAATTATGGTTTGAGGATTTTGAAAATGTGAGAGAGGTTAGAATGAATAAATAATATTTATTATTGTGATATATATTGTTATGGGGTGGATTATGAGTCATTCGGCCTTTCCACCAAGTTGGGCAGGTTTTGATGAAGAATTTTTGAAGGCCGAATTTTTCGGTGTAGAAGCTTAGAAACATAAGAGTTAGTGTCGAAAAATCTTTACGTAATTTTGAGGATCATTTAACTAATCTAAATGAACTTTGATGATTAAATAATTAATTTTTACTTTAACTTTGAGGTTTAAGATTCAATTTAGAATCCTTTGTGGTTGATAAAGAATTACATTTGATAATTAAGAAAATAAAGTTTTAATTATTTATTGATGGTGAGAGTAAGGCTGCTAGATTATCAAGAGATTAATGTAATCTACGCCGGTCTGATGTCATAATTAGACGAGGTCTTACAATAGGTATGATTACATTGTATACTAACAGAAACATTTCCAGGCCTTACAGTTTGTAGTAGACGATAATATTAGTAATACTGCAAACAACTGTGCCCGAACTAAAGATAAAAATTCAAATATCCAATCGGGTGAGGTCCAAGTAGCAACTACGTAAGGTATGTATAGTTAGTCGGCCAAACAAAACAGATATGTAACTATGTATTTTGACTGTTATTCGCACAACTTACGAGGACAACAACAAAAAATGAAGGTTCTTCCTCGACGAAAAAGCCCAATAAAAAATCGTAAAAATGGTTCGTCGTTGTCAAGGTGGCTTCGTTTTGACGACTCCGTCGATATTTTGTACCAAAAATATGGAAATCATCAACAAATCAAAAGCTCTAAAAACCTAACAACAATCAACATCAATAATAGTAAAAATGATGGCAAAAAAACTCGAAAAAATCTACCAAACGAGTATATATAAACAAGGAGAGAACGGACTTACCGAGTCGATTTCGTGTGGATTCACATATTTTTGGTCGGTTGGAGATAAGAGCGTGGAGTCGATTTTGAGGTTTCGAATGAGGTCAAATTGGTGAAGGAGAAGAGAGGGTGGGGGTGTGGGAAGAAAATACCATTTTATATGAAAGGGTAACTTGGTCATTTCTTCTATGGGCAGAATGAAACTCATAAAAAAATTAAAATGTGTGGTCCTCTAAAAAATAAATGTGGTCCGTTTAATTGTTTCCATAATATTTGATGTTATTACAGATTAAGTCTATGAAGTAAACCACTATCTCCTCACCTATTTACTTCCTCGTTTTTCATTATATTTGTCAGTCTCGCCTAGGCCAAAACTTGGATAAAAAAATTAATTGTTTAGGATCATAATTGGAATAAAAACATTGTTGTAAATGAGTTTGATCTATGTAATCGACCCAATTAATTTGGGATTGAAGCTTCTGTATATATAAATGATATGTTTTTGTGAGAAGCTCTCACAATGCGACACGCGGAATGTGAGAAGCTCTCACAACGCGACATATGACATTATGATGTCATAATTGATATTTTATAAGAAAAAATAAAAAATACAAGTAATTGACATTTTTGCACTTAAGTGAGGGGTAGAATGATAAAATCGAGACTTTTAGAAAATCTATTTTTTTAGTTTTTTAATAATTTCCGTTTTTTTCTTTTTGGGAGTTTTTTTTCAATATTATTTTGGAGAGTTTTTATTTTTGATTTCGGTTTTTTTAATAATTTTCATTTTTTTCTGTCTTTTTAGGGAGTTTTTAGTTGTAACAAGAGTATTTGACAAAAAAAAATTGTAACACGAGTATTACAAGTTTTTTTTTTTTATCCATTACAACACAAATTCAATTAGTATTTATTGTAATAGAAATGTACAAAACTTATGGTATCTTATAAATAGATGTGCACTCTATGGTTTTTTATCACAATTTACAATATCTAAAGTTCAGTCAAGTGAGATGTTTGCATCAATATATAGATATGAGTTTATATTTATAAATATATAATATATACTATATATATTATAAATATATAATATATATTATAGATATATACCATATACTATATATATGTGATTTTTAATTCTTATATCTATAAAGATTTTCTTTTGATCTATAGATATATACTATACATAAAAAAGTAGCATTTTTTCACATTAGACACATGGACATACTTGCTTAATGTCATAATATTATCTCAAGTTTTTGTGAGAAGCTCTCACAATACGACACGTGGAATGTGAGAAGCTCTCACAACGTGACATGTGGTATTATGGTGTCATAATCGATATTTTATAAGAAAAAACAAAAAACACAAGCCATTGATATTTCTCGCATTTAAGTGAGGGGTACAATGGTTAAATTAGATTTTTTAGAAAATCTTTTTTTAGTTTTTTAATAATTTTTTCTTTTTTTGTGTATTTTTGGGATTTTTTTCGATATTTTTTGGGGAGTTTTTATTTATGGGAGTTTTTTTTCGATTTTTTTTTTAGGAGTTTCTATTTTCAGTTTTGGTTTTTCTAATAATTTTCGTTTTTTTTTCTGTCTTTTTTTTGGGAGTTTCAAATTGTAACTCAAGTATTTGACAAAAAAATTATAACACAAGTATCACAAGTTTTTTTTTTTTTTTCTTTTATCCATTAAAACACAAATTTAATTAGTATTTGTAATAGAAATATACAAAACTTATGGCATCTTATACATAGATGTGATCCCTATGATTTTTTATCACAATTTACAACATCTAAAGTTTTCTCAGTGAGATGTTTGCATCAATATATGTGAGTTTATATTTATAAATATATATACTATGTATTATAGATATATACTATATACTATATACAATATATATATGTGATTTTTTATTCTTATATCTATAAGGATTTTCTTTTGATCTATAGATATATTCTGTTCATAAAAAAGTGGCATTTTTTCACATTAGCCACATGGACATACTTGCTTAATGTCATAGTATTATCACAAGTTTAGTTTTTTTAAACAATTCTTTTCTTATTAATATTTATAGCTATTTTTTGAATAAGAAATATAATAGTATATGTCTTTCGCTAACCATACTTATTTTGTCTCTTTTCTTTTTATAACTTCAAATATTATTGAGGTTTTTTAACGTATGTTAAAATAGTTTTCTACGTGCTTTCGTTTTTTTTTTTTTTTTTGAGTTAAACGTGCTTTCGCTCTAACTATGTAAATTGTGTGATATTAATTATTATTTTCTTTTTTTTTTTGGAGTTTTAGAAGTGATTGAAACAGTTTAGCGGTTTTGAGTTGTATATTCTCCATTCTTACTGAAAAATTAAAAGATTCGATTTTGTCTTTAGTGAGATTAGAATCGGAAATGAAGCAATCGATGTTTAATTTTTCGATTTCTTAAAGTTACAGTTGAAACAAAAAATTCTCAAAACGTGACAAATATTTGGGAAGGGAGGGAGAATATCATCAATTTTTTTTTCCACTTTTTTTCCTCATCAAAATTTCTTTATCCAATATATAGATACTTATTCTTGCCCACGCGCAAGCGCATGAGATGCTTTCGACTAGTTATTAATAATATTGTTGTTGTGTTCATCCAAGAAAATAATAATATTGTTGTTGTATATGAAGAAGAGGAACAAGGAAGTTGCAAATGTTTTTTTGAGGTGAAGTTTGGGCCACAACAATTCAATTTTTGAAGTGCAATTCGGGCCATGGCCCATTAAAAGATACATATTACAATCTTGTATCGAATAAAAGCCCATGTTTTAACCGAAAAAAAAAAAGAAAAGAAAAGTAAAAGACCTGCCGTGGAATGAAAAATAAAAATAAGGATATGCTTAGAAAGGAAAATGACCAAACAACAATGCAGGAACAACATGCAGATCTTGGCACCCCTTGATTTTCACATCAAGATGTGCGCACACACATCCCGATGCTTATTGAAGGGATGCCAACAACTACGTGTTGCTAAAAGTGTCTAATTTAGGAATGAAATTTTTCGTTGCTATTTCTTTGTCTTCACTTCTGGAAATATAATAGAAACAAAAGCTTTGCTTAGTTGCTAAAAGAGATATTTGAAGCAAAAATAAAAAATAAAAAATAAAAAACTCGTTGCTTTGCAGTAAGTGCGAAATAGGTGCAAAATAGTTAGGCGCACGCCTTTGATTTCGATTCTCCATGACAGCCAAACATCGAACTAATGGTGGTCTCTTTTTGCAATCTCAGTGCCTGTGTGAGATTAATCAAACAAAGTGTCTAGATACTCGGTTACTCAAAAAAATAATGAATAGGTGCAAAACTAATAATTTGTTGCTAAAAACAGTGCTTAGCAATAAAACTTCGTTTTGCTTCTGAAAATTTGTTGCTAAATGCATAATTTGTTGTAGTGTTATACGTTGCTGGTTTACTCTAGTAGGGCCGCCCATTTGAAAAAGACTTTCATAATCTTGATAATAATTAAGCTCAAATTATCATCACTATGAATTTAATTATATTTAATAAAACCTTATGCGCAATTATTGTGTTAATATTTTCTCAGATAAAAAAGGAATTATATATATATATATATATATTGATGCAGCATATGCTCCACTTCAGAAATCCGTAGTGGTTATAATGTCAGAAAGCATTTTAGAAAATTGTACGAACTTGCAACTGAACTACTGGGAACTCCAGATCCACCAAAGCTTTCAAAAACATGCATGATTTAATAAAACCTTATACGCAATTATTGTGTTAATATTTTCTCGATAAAAAGGAATTCTATTTATATATATTTCGTTTCATCTGTTACTTGTGATGAGATACCACTCCAAAAGCATTCAAACTATGAATAAGTACTCCACAGTTACACCAATGCATGATTGGACTCCTCGTCCGTACTTGCTAAAAATGTAGAGAAATGCCACAATGACACCCTAAAGGGCCTAAACAGTAAACACATAACAGAAAAACATCTCCTTAATTTTAACCAATATGGGAGTGTGCACGCATCTCGATGACGCACATCCGGATTGTGCCTGAGCAGGGTCCAAAGATCAATTATATTTAGACTTTAAAGTTTCACACTATAAGCACACGCATACAGGTCGGAGTCCATCGATATGCATCGAGATGTGCCGATGCATCATGCATCCCTATTTTGCATCGAATGGCCTTCATTTTATGTGATTTCACCATAGTACTTCTAATGTAGCATTTTAAATCAAACCAAAAACAAAAAAAAAAAAAAAAAAAAAGAAAAGTAGTCTGAGAAATCCATGTGAAGGAAAGGCCCATTAATATCAAGAACACGACTTCCCAACTCTGTCTCTCCCTCTTTCTAGCAAGAGTCCAGAGTCCTAGCTATCATCATTAATCTTTTCAGAGCAATTTAAATCCTCTTCAACACACCATCAATTGGGCCTTCAACTAGCAAGCTAGCTAGGTATATAGTGTTGGAATTTATAAAGAAAAGACAACCTGACTTTTGTGGTTGAGCAATAGTATTAATTATTTTCCTGATCTAAGAGCTGCATATATATAAATATGATGTGGTACTAATTAATACTATACTATGAGTCTAAATCTATGACTGATCACTTGTGATCTGTAACATTGACTCATAGATCATTATAAACTGTATTTTTAAGCCACATTTCAAGCAAGCTAGTAGATATATATAGTTGCCGCGGAAGATGGAATTCTTTGAATTTGAATCACTAGCTACTTGAGTTGTATAGATGGAGATGGCGATGTGAGATATATCATACGTGCATGCATGTAAAGGGCCAGTAGTGTAGGTAATGTGGACAAGGAATGGAAGTTAAAGATAGAGAATCTAAGCATGTGATGAGCACAACAGGACGAGCAGCAATGGGGTCTTGTGCTTGAATTCAAAAGAAACAAAAGAATGGAAACTGGGCCTTGTCCTTACCTTAATAATACTCACTTGTGTGTATGTATATAGTATACCATACTGCACTTTAACTGTAAGGATTTATCCCACTTAGATATGTACCCTCCAGTCTCCACAATTCATCAATTCAACTCATATTCATTTTATATGTTGACTATAGTTTACAATATTTATTTATTTATATTTTAAGATTTTAATATAAATATGGGATTGAGGCTTTTTTTTTGTGGTTAAAATTTTAATATAAAATGACAAGTAATAATTTAAAATGTTGAACTATGTGTATATACACAATTTCATTTTACTCATGAATTTCTCCCAAAAGTAAAAAGTTTATCATCAGCTTTAATGCACGCAAATAATTACATTAAATCAAAGAGAGTAAAAAATTTTGATCCATATTACTGACCTCAACTAATTTTAAATCAATGAGAGTAGAAAAATTTGATCCATATTACTGACCTCAACTAATTTAAAATTGTAAGGGCAAACTTCACATTTTAAAATGCTTCACTACTTATTTATAAGGTAAAATTGACATATTTTACATGGAATTTTGAAAAGATAATGCATTCCTAGATATGTTTGATGTTTGATGTCTCTCCTACTTTTTGAACAAACGCTTTTTTTTTTTTTTTTTTTTTAAAGAAAAGAAAAAAACTAAGTCACATGTATAAACAATCAGCAGGACATCTCATATGTTTCCGTGCCACCTAAACAAGTGGCACAGGGGACCCTTACAGTAATCCGTGAACAAGAGGGGTTCACTCACCACGTGCCACCCATTGCACCACCTCTCGTTCAAAGTTCTAATAATCTACTGCATTAACCCCAATTAATTAATTAACTCTAACAATCTTCATGCTAGAGAGGTATCTATGTTTAGAAACGTTGAGGAATCTTTTTTTGCTAGTAGTCTACGAACACACGCCAATATCGATATAAAAAGTAGAAACTCAAAAGGTTACCTTTCCTACGTAAATCTTTTTAATTAGTATAGAGTAATCAGGACTCGCCTACCTTATTTATAGCCCGAGGGTATCCAAGTCATTGCCGCCAACACTGTATTGATAGTAGATTCGACTAGTCCCTCGTGGTCCTTAGTAGCCCCCACCAAAGAATCCAAAGAAGAAATCGAACCCCACACCTTTGGTGCCTTAAACCCTATTCTTACCATCCCATCAACTCCCCTAGGAGCGGCTTCACCAGCTTATTTTGCATGGAAACTTCCCGGCCCACAGCACCTGCACATCAACGGGGACCTTCAACTGATCATATACTATATTGAATCTCATAGTTAACACCCACTGCAATGCTCTTGTGGGCTCTAAAGTTGCTATCAGGGGAATCGAAAATAAATAAATGGACAAGTTTGAACGTCACCCCTTATTAGCAAATGTTAGGTATCACAAGTCTTATCTTGGAATCAAGTGAGATATCAAACACAGTTAAACCACCATTGATTGTGATGTCAGGTTCACCTCAAATCAAATGTTTCATGCAATTTAAGGTAGATCTAATTAACACCACTAAAACTATCCAATCAAATCCTTACATCCTATTTCAAATATGCTAGTTTCTCTTGAGTAGCGTGTCTCTCGTGATATAAGTTGAGTCTAATTAGGAAAAGATTGAGAAAAAGTTTGGACACCTACGATTATTAACAAAAAGAAACCTATACCCTCTATATGAATTAAAAAACAAACAATGCCAATTTCCGTATTTTCTGTCTCAATTTAATAATCCTAATCTTTTAATTTTTTTAGGGGGTTCAGATCTGATTTATTTAAAAAAATTAGATGTTCAAATTAGCTTTAAATGGGTGTGGATATAGATGTGTATTCAAGTCCAAACACCGGTTGCCACCCCGGATAGTGGTAATAACTGATCCCAAAGAAATTCCCATTTAAAGCCAGATGAGCAGTGCAACTGTGCAAGTGTGTGATTAATCACAGCGTTGAAGGAGCATATGCCTGCTCTCTTCAGTCCTCATACATCACCAACTGCTGTGTTAAATTTCAATTCCCAATGAGAGTGAGAAGAGGTTCTTATTTTGGGAGTTGAAGAAGAGATAAGATTGATTGAAATAAGAGAAGACTGAGAGTCTGAGAGCAGAGATAATATACTTTTTTTTTTTTTGTGCTCCTCAGCAGATGTTCTTCTGCTTTTGGATCCGCTTTTTGCGCTTCTAGCTGAACCAAACCAACTATACTTGATTGGCCAAGGTCCCCCCCCCAACTCAAAGACCCCAGTTTCTACAGTCTTTTTCAGGCTGATTCATTGCTACCCTTTTTGGTTTTCCCTCTCACTTGTCTAGCTAGCTATCTGCACAAAAAGAAAAACAAAAAAAGATTATAGAGAAGATAAGGCATAGATTAGGCAATCATGGGTAAAGTTCATCAGTGGCAATGGAGTAGTGGTGGGAGATTCACAAGGAGAACATCAAGTGGAGATAATAAGGAGAGCAGCAGCAGTAGTAGTACTAGTAGTAGTGCAGGATGCATGAGTGGTGTACTTAACCTCTTTGATTTCCATCAGTTTCAGTTCCCTATGAGTAACCAGCCCTGTTTCAAGCCAAACTCATCAGCAACTCTTCTTCAACAAGAGGACCTCAAACCCTGCACTGTCATCAGCAAAGGTTAGTACTCAGTAAATTACTCTCAAAAGCAGTACTGGTTTGCTTAATTTGAAGTAAAGATTTTGTCACTTTTTTTTTTTGGGGATTAATGGGGTTTAATGGTCATTACTCATTAGGTGTACAAGCACCAAGAAACAGCTTGGAATCAGAGGAGGGTAGTGAACTGTTTGCGAAACTTTCACCGCAAGCATCATCGCGAAACATGAAAGATCACCATGAACATCTTCTTGATGATCATGTTCCTGCAGTAAGTAATTAAACATAGTGGCAAATTCAATAATCAATCACATTATTGTTTGCAGTTTGTTAAAGCTTGTTATGTAATGCAGGAGGCCATTCAAGTAGTCTCGACGAAACCAGCGAAAATGGGAACCGCGGAAGGGGATCATCGAACCATGGCTAGAATCCGAGTAGTAGATGAATTATCTTCTTCAGACCAGAGCAGCTGTATTGGCTCTCCTGGACTGCCCAAGACACCTACTCTAGTCGCTCGGCTAATGGGTCTAGATCTCTTACCCGAAAATGGCTCTCCTTCACCTAAACTCCCCAATTCGGCACAATCATATCATCAACGAAATGCGGTCCAATCTCGCCAGCCATCACGGCAAATTCACAAAACCAACAATAAGAGCAAATTTGAGGATGCTAGTATTACAGGCACTCGTTCATTGCCGGAGACTCCAAGAATCTCATCGGCTAGGAAGTCAGACGTCGATGGGAGTAGGTTTTCGCTGCAAATCAACAAAGAGAACGCGATGGAAGAATTCGATTGTCTCAGTAGAGCTAGTAGTACTAGAGATCATCAGCAAAGAAGAAGAGAGCACTACTACTTCAACTACAGCAGACACGACGAAGAGATGATGAACAGAAGCCCGAGCCAGTACGCTCGCCAGTTAGCGAAACAAGTGAAGGAGAGCGTTAGCAGGCGAGTCGCCGGTCTCGACATCACCAACGCCACCAGAGAACACAATGCAGATAGAACAGAAGCTTCAGCTCCCAAATCGAAGAAGCAAAAGCGTCCAACGAAGAATTCAGGAGGCGGCCACGACGATCAATTGACCAATTCAAGCAAACACTACTCAACGAATTCACCACGGATTCGATCCGCAGAGCAGAAGAACATCAAATCGCAAACCTCAGATCAACAACAATCTGTCACTCACGCATCCGATGCCACAATCGGCACAAAATCGACTCACCAGCAACGTCGAAGCGTCGACAAATGCAAGAAAGCGAGCTGCGAACGATTCACCCAGCGCCGAGAAGCCGTCATGACGAACAGAGCTTCTTCGGCGGGAAAAGCAAATTTGAAAATCCAAGAACAGAAAAAATCAAAGAAAAACACTCCATTGTCAATTAAAGATCTCGTCGGCGGCCCCGCCGCGGTGAACAAAGAACACCAATCAATTCCATCAACTACTCCGATCATTTCCAGTCAAACTCATCAATTACCGGTAATTCCTTCGTTTAATCCATCGATACTCGCAATCTCTCTCAAAATTCATTCTTTTTGGAACTATAATTAGTACTCGTTTTGATTTTGAACAGTGTTCGTCATCGAAACCTAGCGAGTCGTCTACACAGTTATCTAGTAGTTCGAGCCCTAATTCGTACCAACCTCATCAACAACAATCGCAACGACTGTTACAGTTCGATAGCCGAGACGACAAGATCAATAACAGAACCTCCGAATTCCATTACGTAACAGAGATTCTGAAACGTACCGGATTAATCGAGAGAGATTCGTCGTCGTCGTCGTCGTCGTCATCGTCTTCTATAGTCTCTCCGTCTCATCCGCTCGATCCATCCATCTTCGACTGCCTCGAACAACACAATTGGTCATCGCAACGGCACAACAGGAGACTCGTGTTCGATCTGGTGGACGAGATTCTATCGGAGATTCTCAGACCGTACCTGATCGCGAAGCCGTGGCTGAGATGCCTCGAACAGCGCAACGAACGGATCAGATCGGGAGAAGAGCTTGTTCAGCAGATCTGGTCGAAGATCGGACGGTTCCCGAACGCCAACTGTCAGATTCTTCAAGACATCGATGATCTGATTGAGCAAGACCTACCAAATTCGTCATCAAGTCCGTCGACCATCATCTACGAAGAGTACGAGCCGGTCGTCATCGAGATCGAGCGGGATCTCCTCGACTCGCTCCTTTTGGAGATCTCGAGGCGGTAACCGCTAACTCGGTAACTCCTACTCGGACTCTGCAAGCTGCACGCACGTCGCATGGGGCATCACGTGATGAGATGCGATTGGTTCGCGTGGGACCCACGCGGAGTTGAGCGGGTGCCACGTGGAGTTATGGTGAGGAGTGAGGAAGTGATGCGACAGAGAATATTTTTAAGAAAATAAAGGGGGAGAGAGCGCGGGGGCGAGGAGATCCGATGAGTGACGAATTGGTGAGGTGGCGGGTCGGGTTGTCGGGTGAAATGGGCGACAGTGGTTAGACGTGGAGAGTGGGGGCTAATTCTGCAACATTTGGAGAGTATTATATGTATATATTTTTCAAAAAAATAATAATAAGAGAAATGGATTGAGGAATGGGGGTAGAGTCCAAACTATTCAAAAATTTGAAATTGCTTTGCCTAGCCATAACTTATGGATAAAGCTAATAATCCCCTGATAAGACATGCACTCGTGTGCGTCCCTTGATTTTCGCCGATATGTGCATATGCCCATCCCGAGTCCCAATAAAAGAAAGCGATAAAATGTTTGTCGTATGTGCATTTCCTATCAGGGTAACATTAGTTGGTTCCAAAACTTTTGTACACAAAATGCTTGAATTATGTACAATAGTTTAAGCTTCACTCGACGCTGACGATTAACTATGTTGAAAGGGGAAAGTGCTAGGTGTACATCACAAATGCATGCACATCAAAAAGCACGCTGCGCTCTGATGTGGCGTGCGATGCACTTCGAGATGTGATTCACGCGTATCTCGAGGAGCGTCACGTGTGCGTTTGTTGATATACGTATAGAATTTTCCATTTTGAAAGATTCACTTGAGCTTACTGCTTACAAATATTTGTTTCGGGTTTACTCTCAAAGGTTGGCCTCTAACTCTAAGGAATTCGATTTGGAATTCAATTGTCAATTGACATGTTAACATAACATAACAAGAAGTAGATGGCAGATCACATTAATATGACTATGCCAAAACCATGTGTAAGAAATTATTGTTTTTTACCATTTTAATCAAATTTAAATGGGTACTTAACTTGATAACTATCACATGAATGTCATCACATACAATATTCACAGTGTGGTTCACCAGTGAAGCCAATATTAACAATAAATTAGGTCCTCATTAAATGAAATGAAATGAAATGAGAAGAGAGTGTGACAGGTGTGACTGAAAGTCTGAAAGAGAGCTCTATAATCAAAGAATACAACTTCTAGGAGTTTGCCACTCCTGCTATTAAAGACGGCAGTATTACCAGCAGTAGCAGCATGCAGTAGCATCAGAAGCTTGGTTGAAGGCATAATTTTTTTGGTAGTAAGTTGAATGTATTAGGTGACATTTTTTTAGTCATGAATGTGGTCTGGAGATTCTTTAACTTGCCCTTACAATGTCAATGTCAAACATAAATGTGATGGGATATGAATTTAAGAAATACGAATTGGTCACAATGGTCAGTCTCAAATAAATGAAGATAATGCAGAATTTCTGCCCAACTGAAGAAGCTGATAGAATCATAAGAGAGAGGAGCTCATCAATCGTCAGTACAGCATAGAACTGGTTGAGCAGGAGTTGGGTCGGGAATTAATGGTGCAATAGGCCCAACTTCACTATTCATCAAAGATTCAAAAAGTACATCAGAGAATTTTATTTTTCAAAATAGAATTTGTAGTCTTAAATGCTATGTCATTCTACAAAATAAAATCATGTTCTAATCTCATTGACGCATTCCTAACATTAGAAGACAACCATCCTAATTGCTAAAAGACATGATTGATAATTCTGTAACAATGCACTCAAAAGTCGTAGCGTCGGTTGAGTTCAATATATGTTGTCGTGATCTTGGGGGTTCTGGATACCAACAGCAGCGACGCAGAGATTGAACCAACTTCATCAGTAACTCAACAACAAACAACAACAACATAAATTCGATCCTCAAATTAATTGGGGTGGCTACGTGGATCAAACTTTTCATTGTGTTCGATTAAGTGCAATTGATGGTGAGCTTTCCAAACCATTCAAATCTCTCATAATTAATGCATCCCATGTTAACTTTGGTCTACCCCTACCTCGTCAATTTCTACGCTTTTATTGAGTCAAGTTTTCTAGTGGCATTTGTAGGCCGTCTTTGCAAGTGACCAAACCACCGCAACCGTCATTCCCTAATCTTTGTATCAATTTGTGCTACTCCTACTTGTCTTCGAATTTCTATATTTCTTATTCTATCTTTTACGAGTTTTACCACAAATCCACATAAGATCTTCATTTCTCGCTACGTTCATTTTATGTAATTGTTGTTGCTTTACCTCCAACATTCACTACCATAGAGCATAGCTTGGCCTAATTACAGTCCTATAAAATTTTCCTTTTAACTTAGTAGGAACATTTTGATCACAAACAAAATCCCCATGTTGCACTCTTTTGATCATAGATATCTAAAGTGGTTCACCTTAAAAACTTCTACTTCCCTAATTTTACCACTCCATCATTTCGATGTCTAGTGTTTCTAAACTCACAATGATGTATTCGGTTTTCGTCCTACTCAACTTAAAGCCTTTAGATTCTAATGTATTCCTCCAGAGTTTTAGTTTCCTATTCACTCCATTTTTTGTTTCATTCACTAAGACAATATCATCTACAAATAGCATACACAAGCCAAATCCGAAGACGAACTGAGTTCCTGTATGAGAAAAAAAAAAAAAAAAAAAAAAAAAAAAAAGGAGCATAAGGGAATCCAAAATAAAAGCCATAAACAAGCCAAATCCGAAGACGAACAGACCAAGCAATCTTAATTCAAGAAGCAGACGAGCCACCATGAGAAGAGATCAGAACGTTTCCTTAAAAACAATTGCTAACATTGTTCCTTCAGGATTTATCGAAGCTAATCCCAACATTCTAGTTAATTTGGATTGGATCACTGACAAGTCATTTGCTTTTCTCTATTTAAGTGAACAATGCAACCTTTTGAATCAATGCGAAATAGAAACGGAAAATCCGACTTTATGGGCATCCATGAATTAATGGAGATTGTTCCAATAAGAACTGCCTTTGCCCATATAAGATAAATTCATTCAGCACTTCTTTCTCAGTTTCTTCCATCCACATCAAAACCAGTCCCAGTCCAGCCTTGCCCAGGAGACCCTCTACCTTTAGGTACAATTCCAGTTCCCTTCCCACCTCTTCCTGAAATGGGGATCTTTCTCTTTCCTCTTCCTTCCCCTTCGACTGACGGCTGTTGATTTTGGGTATTCACAACTGGGGCTACTTGACTATCTGCATTTTGAGCAGGCTGCACTGAAGTAACTGGTGCTGCTGCAGCTGATTCTGCTGATTTTGAATCCTACAAATGAAGAATGCAAGCAAGAACTGATTAGCTGCTAGTCTGATTTCTTTGTTACAAGTTTTGGGTGGTTCTAGTGAATTCAAGATCATTACTAGGTTTCGTCAAAAAATGAAGATCATTACTAGTTGCTACCACTCACAAGTGGAATCTGGAACACACTTCCAAGTGAGAATAGATTACACCATTATCAAAGAGAATAGAAGTACTAAGAACTTGCAACATATTGAAATAGTACTCACTGGTGGGCCAGACATAGATGCCCTGCTAGGGTTTAAAGCTTCAAGACGACGTTTTAGTTCCTCCAGTCTAGAATATTGAGCATTGCTACTTTCCTGAACCTATTCAAGGAAATAAACAATCACAATCACATCAATAAAATTGATTACCAGCAGCATATCCTGAAATTCAATGCAACTAGAGACTAGAGGTATATATATACCAGTCGGCTCAAGTCATCACAGAGCTTCTGCTTGACAGCTTCCTCATCTTTTACAGCTTTTGATGCTTCTTCCCACAGCTGAAATGCATCAGACCTTAGCAAAAAAATTTCATGAGCCGGAAGAAGGCAGAGATGAAAAATCGTGCAGACCAATAGATCATCACTAATCTGATATTAAGATAATATAAAATTTGATACAAAAAAAAAAAAAAAAGAATTCTCATTTTTGCTGGTTTAAAAGAACCATCATCAAGTCAGCATCGTATTTCCATACGGGTTGGTGATGGATCATTGGTTCAGTTTTTGAGAGGATAGATGGCTAGGAGGCGTTCCTTTTCATTCCAGATCTCCAAATGTCCTCTCACTCTCTATGCATCATACTCAGCCTATCATCTATTTTGTTTCTTCATCATTAAGTTTCGAACCTTCACCTTCCAAGTGGGTTTCACAATAAGGTTTCTTGAAGAAAAAAGATGAGTTGCTAAGTGTCCTAAGCCAAGTTAAACTTGATTCTAGTATAGAGGAAAAAGAACTTGGAACCGGAGGTGCATTATGATAAGATCCCACATCTAGGTCATATAGTACTAGTATGAAAGAGATAGTATAAATAGAAGTGAGTTAGTTAGATTACACATCTTGTCATCTTGAATGTAATTGGGGAACTCGTAGGAGTTTGGGTGAGAGAGTTGTAAGACTCTTCTCTGGGGTTACTTTCGAGTTTGTAATCGTTGTTGTCTCTCAATTCAATAGATCAAATTCAGTGTTCTATCATTGGTATCAGAGCATACTTCAAAGATGGAAGCTCGATTGGATAAGATGGAAGCTCTAATGGATCGAATTGAAAAGGAGGTGAAGAAGATCTCAACCATTGAGGCGTCAATTGAGAAGCTTAGATCTGAAGTGAAGATGATGATTAGAGGCTTGGCTCAAAGACTCGATGAGCAACTCCTTCATCATTGGGGGATCGCTTCATTGAGTTGCACAAAAGTTTCTGATCCATCAGATCTAGTGTTGTTTGAGGGGTTTCCGACCTTTGGTGAACCAGAACCACATCCGTCGGTCACACAAGTTCTAGATCCACCAGTTCCAACACTTCTTCATCCAGTGCAACAACTTACCAAGGTCTCTATGCTTAGAAGGTGAGCCAAGTTCAACTCCCGGTTCCAACTATTTACCATGTGATTGACCATACCTCTCCACCGCCATTTCAAACACCACTAAGTCTCACTCTCCAAACCCTAAAACTTCATATGAAAGACCTCCAACGCACTCTCGTAATGCCTTCACTCACTCGATATCCAAATTGCGATGGAAAATTCTCGTTTGAGATGTTGAAGGTAAACACCAACTTGGAACCCAAGCCACCAGATATGAGGTTCTCTGTTCTTGATTTTCTTCAAAACGGACCCAATCAAGCACGCTCCATTACCTTCACTGCAGTTTTGGAGTTCAACAACCAGATCTATGGATTTCTGCAACAATTTGATGGGGTTTGTTGTTATCCCTCTTCCGCCATGGCCACCTCCACTTTATCCTCGATCGACGAGTGCATCCATTGTTGTTGCAACTTCGTCTCTAGTTTTGGTTCTTGTTCGATGGAGTCGTTGGGGAAGAAGACTCAAAGGGGTCGATGTGTCATTCGAGATCATCGATGATTGAAGGTTCGCCATTGCATCGTTGTGTACGTCACTTCATTCTTGTTCACGCTTGTACAATGAGACTCTATGCGTATTGTCAATGGTCGATGGATTATCCTAGAGTTACGTACTCCTTATGTCACTTAAAGCGGTTGGGGCACTTTAGTTATACGATTTTCACGAATCATTTGAGGATCTTTGGTATTGTTTTCAAGTTCTTCTGTTGGATTGGAATTAGTTTTTGCCTCTCATTGTCATCTGTTCTCTGCAATATCCTTTCTTTTTGGTTGTGGGTATTGAATGGTTGCTTGCTTTAGTATTGTTGCTTGGTTTCTTGACGGCTACTTCTCATTGCGCATTGCTCCACCTAACGCTACACAATTTCTATGGATCTTAGCACGATTTGCTTTCAATAATACACCACTGTGGATCTTTATCGGTCTCCTTTGACATTGCTCGTTGTGCACAACAAGTGTTTGATAAATGACTTTGGCGAATGTCGCACCAAAAATTGTTCTCCTCATGACTTCGCTTCTTTGCTATTGTTGGGTCTATGTTCCTCGTGTTGTACTACATCACTGTTTGTTTCTTTTTCCACCTTGAGGACAAGGTGGATGTTTTAGGGGGAAGTAATGATAAGATCCCACATCTAGGTCATATAGTACTAGTATGAAAGAGATAGTATAAATAGAGGTGAGTTAGTTAGATTACACATCTTGTCATCTTGAATGTAATTGGGGAACTCTTAGGAGTTTGGGTGAGAGAGTTTTAAGACTCTTCTCTGCAGGGGTTACTTTCGAGTTTGTAATCGTTGTTGTCTCTCAATTCAATAGATCAAATTCGGTGTTCTATCACATTATCATGTAAATCATTCTCTTTTTCTTTAATAGAAGGGCCAGTTCAGTCACGCATTAAGCATTTCAAGGACTTTGTAAGGCCGTATATCCCTCCAAAGTTTAGTTTTTTGATTGGCTTGTTTTACATGGTGGTTTGAATACAAGTGATACAATTCAAAGGATAGTGCCTCATGTGCTTATCTCCCATTACTGTATTATCATGTAAATCATTCTCTCTTTCTTTAATAGAAGGGCCAGTTCAGTCACGCATTAAGCATTTCAAGGACTTTGTAAGGCCGTATTTCCCTCCAAAGTTAAGTTTTTTGATTGGCTTGTTTTACATGGTGGTTTGAGTACAAGTGATACAATTCAAAGGATAATGCCTCATGTGCTTATCTCCCATTACTGTTCTTGTTTGTGCATGATGGTAAGTGATCAAATGAATCGTCTTTTCTTTCATTGTCATATAGCATGCCAAGTTTGGAATAAGTGGGATATGTTCTTAGGAGGACTTGTTTCAATCCAAGACCATTGAATGAAATGAGATCAATTTGGAAAGGTTGGGAGGTAAAAGCAAAAGAAAAAAAAAACACTGGAGCAGCAACATTAGCAGTTTCATGGGGCCTTTGGTAAGAGAGGAACAAGAGGGCTTTTTGAATATAATGAGAGTTCCACGGAAGAATTATGGGACTCAACTACAATGATGGCAGTAAAGTGGATCGCATACAACAAATATGGTGTAAGATATTCGTCTATGGATTGGTATGGCCATGGGGCGACGGATTGCATAGAAGGAGATTTTTTGATTTCTTATTCTTTTTAACTGTATGGAAGAGTTTCTCATGGTTTCGTTTATCGTGTACAACCATAGTTAGTCATCTTTTCTCATAGAGATAACAATGTAAATTGAGGATCCATGACTCTCGCTCTTTTTATGATATAATATAATCTTAGTTTCTTATAAAAAAAAAAAGGGACAATCATCAAGTCAAGTACTATAATCATCCCCAAATAGTCTCCTCATCAGAATTATGTGACAAATAACAACAACAACAACAACAACAACAACAACAACATAGCCTCAGTCCCAAAATTATTACGTGACAAATGGATAGGTAAATAATAGATTTAACCAAATAGAAAAGACAGAGACAGGGCAAAATAAATCTCATCATAGTTGATAATGGTAAAACATCATCTCCTCAGTCCTCACACACTATGTCAAATTCAGATTGACCTAGATAGGGTCCAAGTCCAGGGGTTCTAACACCTTGACTTTGTTGGACATGGTAAGTTTCAATACCATAGCATAGGCCACTTGCAAGCACAGGTAAGAACATCAGCGGAATTCACTATTACAAGGAAAAAGCTCAAACTCTTCAAGTCATAGCTAGGTAAGGTGTGTTTCATCATTGGATTGGATACGAGTGATTATGAAGAATAAGCTCATTGTCATATGACCACCAGAAAGGACAGTTTAGAAGATGATGGTCAACATTAATGTCCAATATACCCATCGATGTAGCAAGAAACATCATACAACTAGCAAGAGACTAAGCTTGAAGTCAGTAAGATATGTTCATACAAGCAAGAAAGCATGAGACTAAACATTATAAATTCGGAGAACGAATCAAGAGCGGAGTCAAACTGGCACATAAATCCAAATTGTTTGTTTTATGGTAACACAAACATATCAAAGCTTATAAGAAATGCAAATGAAGAATTGCAGAAGTTGAAGCACATAGTGAGCAAGTGTGGTTTTTTCTGGTTTTGGTGGGGGTGGTGGTGAATAGTTCTATAACAAATTACCAATACAAAGTCCTCATGCTTTAAGGAAACAAAAAGCTCAGAGGGATCAAACAGAACCACATTTAAGAAACAAGCACTAGAACATATCTGTGCAAACTTGTTTGTTAGGTGTACTTATCCTTAGCTACCCTTAGGACCTTCATAGAATGGAAATGATGAACTGGATTCAGATTGGCCTATTTAGATGACAGAAGTTTTTGTTAAGTGGAGTTGAGAAGGGAAAAAGAAAAAGTAAGTAAATATTAACCAAGTAGTCAGCATTTTACTTTCATCTACATGTTGGAGATGTACAGGCAAAGTTATCAAACTCCTAAAGTTCAAGTTTAGAATGGTCATTATTAGATTGAATATGTTTAGACCATTTTAATTTCGAGTGAAACAACATAGAAATAGTGAGCATGTAGCATGTAGAAAGGAACCACCATAAAAAATCATTAAGCAATAAGGCAACTGGGACAAGAACACTAAAATAAAAATTCCATTATAGCAATAGAGACAAACTTTTTGTGCGTGTTCTTCTTTGAGCTTCGCAAGACGTATTTTTTCTGTTGACATTTCTATTTTCTTTCGCATGTGCTCAAGAGCTGTCGAGGCATAATATTAAAAGAGTTTTAAAAAATAAGCTGATGATGTTGGCATGAAGAATCTAACATAATATCAGAAAGTAGACAGTAAGTGAAGAATACTATACAAAGAAGGTAATCAAAGAGATTTTCCCAACCTGCTTTCTTTGGTCCAGCTGTGAGTTTCAATTCCAATGTAAGATTTGATAGTTCCCGTTCAACATCACGGATCTTAGAGTAATTTTCTTCAATATATCTGACCAAATCATGGACCTCGTGTTAGGTGCTGAAATGATATGGTTGAAAGTTCAAACTAGAGGATCAATTACTCAATGACATACACACCAACTCTAGAACACTTTTCTTCAATCTTGCTACAATGTGACGTTGATTTTCAAATTAGAACCAGTCCCCCTATCCAAACCACTTCAATAACCTAAAACAAGGGAAACACTAACCCTAGAACCCTTTTTTTTTTTACTTCAATGGGAGTCGAACCCACGACCTCCCTAAACCTTATTTTTTGACAAGTGATGCCCCTTCCATCTCACCAGAGATGCTTTGGAAACCCTAGAACTTAGTCTATAATGTAATTCTCATGAACCAAATAGAAGTTTGTTTCCATCTCATCATCCATTACTAGTGCCTACATAACAACTAAAATTGGAATTATTGATTTCCAAATGCCGACATTACAAACAATTTAACAGATTTTGAACTCTATTGCGGGAAACGAGAATTGACTTGAAACGCAAAATTAGGGCAAAGAAAGAAGTGATCTTACTTCTTCAATTGAAGCTGTTCCGCCTCTATCACCTGAAACATCACAATCACCAAATCATTCAAAAAATTGAGGACGATTGAAGAAAAACAGAGTTGTAAAAACAGCGAGCGAACCTTCTCGGTGTAAGCAATAACAGCGGCTTCTCTCGGCAAGCCATCTGGTCCGATTTCAGGAACCAAAGAGGGATTCATCGCCATTTGATCGAATCCAATCACTCTCTAATGCGATCTCCTCTTCGTCGTCTTCATCACCATCATCAATGGAATCGCTCGCACGCTCGCGAGAGAGAGAGAGTTGATCGTTCGTTCGTTCGTTCGCTCGCTCGCTCGCTCGACCGATCTGTGTTTCCACTTCGGCGATTCAACGTGGAGCGATTAAGACGTCGTGGGTTCGAATCTCAGAGAGTCCAACACATTTTCCTAAATATTTACTCCACTAAGCAGCTCCACGTGCGTTTTAAGCCAATAATTGGTTCGGCAGCATCTTCAATGTGGATTTAGGTCTCACTCCAAATTTGAACTTGAAAGGAAGTTTATAAATTTTAAAAAATAATAAAATATGAAAATTTGACATAAGATTAAGGGAGGTACGAGTTGAAAGGTAACTTGCGAGAAAAGTTAAGTTTATGAAACCAATCAAACAAGATTAATTCATTCTCTCAGTAAGTTATTTCACTTCATAGACATTCAACTTTAAAAATGGTCTACAATGCATAAGGCGGATTGAAACTTTTTTTTATTTTTGATTTTATTTTTATACAGAGTTTTTCTCATGCGAGAGGGATAGAGAGAGAGGTGGCAAGGACGAGGAGTGACGATGGTGTTAACGACGACGGATGTGAAGGTTGGGGTCCTTGTGGAGGAAGGTGGTGTGTTTGGAGTTAAAAATGGTATGTATGTGAGGAAGAGTAGTTGTTTCAAAATGTTTTAAGTGGTGTGTGTGTGTTAAGCAACTCCATAAAACAAGTAAATTGTTTGAAATGTTAAATTTATATTAGTAGAAACATGAAAAGTCTTTATATATAAAAAGCTCTCATAGGTATATATGTCTTAAGATTTCGTCAAATTTTTAAAAATATCCTACCATTTTAATTTTTGCATATATATGGTAAAGTTTGATTTCGATTCAAATTGTGTCATTAAGTGTAGCTTTGAAAGTAGCATCAATTATATCCTAAGGATTCAAAAATGATCAATTATATCCTAATCTTTAAAAAAAATATCGATACTATACGTATCCTTGGGCAAGTTTTCAGTTGGTGGGAATCCATGCATGTATCGATACCATCCTAAGTTGTGCTCTTATCTTTCTAGATGAAGCTTTCAATTTGAACTTTGCACCTTAGGTTGATACTGTAAATGGCATTTAAACTAGGAATTAATATAGACTATATATAGTTGTCCTCCTATTTTAAAGGATTATATAAACAATTTTATAATTATTGAAATGATATCATATATTGATTTGTTGAGTTCAGATTCAGTTGTATAGCTAGGGCTTTTTTCAAATAAGTTATATTTCTTTTAAATGATCTCTTTTTTCAATTTTGTTTCATTTGAATTGTTAAACTATTCGTTGTTGTTAACTTTTGATCATAAAGAATCTGGAAAAGAATCTATTAAATAAGAATATTCTTGAAGTTTTATGGATGGCTTCAGGGTTTGTGTTGATATTGTGTTATGAAATAAGGCAGATTGGAAGAAGATGATGATGAAAAAGAGATGATGAGTCTTTTCTGTTCTCTTTATATGCGTTTTTCGACTCTCATTTCCCTACAAATAACATTCATCCCTGGTATATCCACTTGAATAAATGTGCACAATTAGTTCCTTTATAACTAAAGTAAAATGTATATATGGACTTAATTAAAGGGGATCCTTAATGCAGTGTAATGAGAAATTATTGACAAAATAATTCAAAAAAAAAAAACGTAATGACAAAAAATAGATAAAGATGTATCATTATCACGTAAGAACAATGAATAGACTTGATGATCCGACATTATCAGTTTCTTTTAAAAAAATCAAGCTTGAAACTCACATAGTAACTTGTTGAAGGATTTTCTGAATTTGAGGACTTCAAAATAAGCATCAAGTCTCCTTTAACTTCCACCAAGAAGTGATCTGTGATGTCCGCAATCTCTTTTAGATTTTGAATTTGATGTATATGATCAATGAGCCTTATAGCCTTAGCCGAATTTATATTCCTCGGGAATTTCAAATTGAAAAAAATTGTCTTCCAACGTGGAAATGAAGATATTGTGCATCATCCTTGTAGGTGGATCGGAAGCAGGAAACATGAGCCATGGGGGTTGAGGAGGCACAAGATAAGAATAGCATTGCAGCGAAAACGATCTCCAAGTCCCGCACATTGATCTAAATGCCGCCTGACAAACAAGGAAGTGAGCTTCTCCCATTTGTGATGCAAAACATCATCAGGATGCTCAGGCTCGTATGTGGCCGTGAATTTTTTATTTTGTTTTTTTCTGAGGCCAATAATCTGCAAATTTTGGTTGACGTGGAACCCACATGCCAGATCCGTAGTTGTGCATTATATTATAATATAGTGTTGTCGTTCTAAAGATTTCCTTTATGTATCTTTCATGGCCATGACTAGCTTTAGGAGTAATTTTATTAGGAAGTAGGAGATCATATAAAGTTTCTATAATCATGTATATATTGATTATTTTTATTCTTTTGTATGCATTGATTTTTGGGCAATGAGAAATTCTTCCCACTTTTTTTTTTTTTTTTTTTGGTAGGTAGCAAAAATTCTTCCCAGTAGGACTTCATTGACTAACAAGCCATTTTATTTGATTGAAAAAATATTCATATATAATAGTGTTTGGCAATTAAGCACTCTAGTGTGTATCTATATATATATATATATATATATATATATATATATATATATATATATATATATATATATATATATATATATATAAAAGCACGAATCACAAATTTTTGAGTGGTAATGAAATTTACTTTTTGCCCATACTTTATTTGAGTGCTAATAAAATTTACCTCTTTGCCCATACTTCTCTTGCTTTTCCCTTAAAATTAATAAATTAATTCAACCTAATCCAAATTGCACAAATTTTTAAGTGGTAATGAAATTTACCTTTTTGCTCATACTTTATTTGAGTGCTATTAAAATTTACTTCTTTGCCCATACTTCTCGTGCCATCCCTTAAAATTAATAAATTAATTCAACATAATCCAAATTGCACAAATTTTTGAGTGGTAATGAAATTTACCTTTTTACCCATACTTTATTTGAGTGTTAATAAAATTTACCTTTTTGCCCATACTTCTCATGTTTTCCCTTAAAATTAATAAATTAATTCAACCTAATCCAAATTGGACGATGATAGAGGAGTCCGACTTAAATTAAAGATCAACAACTCAACAACTTGAGAGAATGCTACCTCTTCAATGTCTTGAACACTACCTCTTCAAATAGATCAACAACTCACTAATCAACCACTCTCCTTCCTCTTCAAATCATTCATTTTATGCTTTCCTTCATCGATTCATTCGCCGCTTTCCTTTGCTTTCTTCGATTCAAATGTGAGGTAATCCACATTTCTTCTCCAATTTTTTTGTTGTTGTGTTGATTGGATTTGGTATTGAAAATTTTTTAGATAACCATGATCGAGACTTTTTATAGAACTCTGTAATTCTTTGTTCTATGCATTCTATGTGTTTGGTGAATTATCTAAACCATAAAGTCAACGTTTGGTTGTTTTGAATTTCAGTGTTTATGCATTTTATGTGTTTGATGAATTGTCTAAACCATAAAGTCAATGTTTCGTGAAATGCCTATGAGAATATTGAATGTACTGTTTCATTGCCAACAAATTGAACCTCTGATTCTATATATGCAATTGATGAGTAGTTAATTAGCACTATTTTATAAGGTGTTTAATTAAAGTCAAATCAATATCAATGGATACCCAAGTCCATAAACAGTGTTACAATAAATCTATCTTATCTTTCAATCATTTTTTTATAAGAAAGAGGTATATGTATATATCAAAATTATCAAAAAGTGTACAAAGATGAATTTTGCTTATGCGCATTATTCATTAATTCTTAGAAATTAATTCCCGCTGAAAGCGTAAATGAAATCAATCGTGCGTAGCACGTCTTGAAACTAGTATATATATATATATATCATATCTATCATATATATAAAAGCACGAATCACAAATTTTTGAGTGGTAATGGAATTTACCTATTTGCCCATATTTCTTTTTTTTTTTCATCTCCAAATCAACATTTTCTTTTATCTCCAAATCAAACTTTAACTCCTTATCAATCCACCACACATTTTTTTTCTTATCTCCAAATCAATCCCGAACTCCTTCTCGTCAATCCAATACACAATTTTCTCTTTCTCTCAATCTTCAATCGATCACTCGCTCATGTTCCGGACGAACTCCTTCTCATCAATCCAATACACAAACTCCACAAGCATATAAACAAGTGATTGTGGACCGATTTTGTTTATGAATTTGAAACTGGAATTGAGATGAGGAGGTTCGGTTTTATATATATATAAACAAGTGAAGAAGAGAGAATCCGAGAGGAGAAGAAGAAGGTGGGGTTGAAGAAGAAGGTGGTTTGAAGAAGGTGTTGGGGGAGGGAACTAACCCAAAACCCAGGAAGAAATTTGAAGGAAAAAAATTATGATTAATCATGTGAAAAAAAAGAAGGTGTCTAAAGTTTTAATCCCAATTAATTCAATTATTTACATTCATAATTTCAAAGTTATCATTTCTATGTATGTTTGAGGTAAAGATTGAAATTTATATACAATTCTACGGAATCTCCGAGAAGCAAGTGTTCACAAATTGATGGGTCAAACCACTTGTGTTTTTTTTTTTTCCTTTTTTCCTTTTTTTTTTTGAGGAAGTAATGTCCTAGCATGACGAACTTGTTTTTTCATTCACATCTTATCTCAATCGCATTAGAGAATATTGATAAGCTAAAAAAAGGTGCTAGTATTTTTAATTTTCAAATTTTAATTACAATTTTGAATTTTATTAATAAATTCTTAAAAATTAATTACCGCGAGCAAAAGCGAAGCGGGTCAATCGTGCGTAGCACGTCCTCAAACTAGTATATATATATATATATATATATATATATATATATATATATGCTTTTGGGCTCAAAACTTTCAGCTAGAAATATTGAATGCACCACCAGCTATTGTCATTCTTACAGTCTTCATGAAGCCCATGATCAGTTGGTGGCATACCAAGTCCTGCTATTCTTAGAAACTATTGTCTGAGAAGGATCTGCGCTTAAAGGAGTAATTAAGTAATTAGAACTGCACACGACGCAATTCATCGCTATGCATGAAAATATCACAATATAGTAGAAGGAAGATAATTGAAAATCTAGGCAAAACTACTGTAAGAAAATAGTATTAGAACAAAGAAATCTGAAACACTGCACACCTCCAGCTACAATAAGCAGCAGGGACACAAGTTTGTTTTCAGTTGCAAGTTAATTCTACTTTCCTTTATTTCTCTAATCTAGACTACAGGGGCTTTTCTCAAATTATTTATAATAGTAGATATACATTTCGTGAAACAACAAAAGAAAAAGCAAGGGATCGATGAAAGCAAAGCAAACATCGACATACCCAATTGCCATAACCTGCAGGGACCTTGCGCTCGGATAAACTACAAAATGGAAGACGAGTATGCTTTTACCTCACGGATAGCTATAAAATAAAAGCAGTCTGGTAACATCTCATGAAGCAACTTTAGGTAGAATCCGAAGAACTGCTTCCTTTGTGGGAAGTGCAGGTATTGCTCCTCTCTCCATGACAGTTATGGCTCCACAGGCATTTGCAAATAGAAGAGCTTCCCTTAACTTTTTCTCATCCTGCAACAAACACAATGCTTATAAGCTTTCTGAAAATTCATTAACGCCAAAAAAAAAAATAATAATAATAACTCGACTGGGGTTTTAAAGAGAAAATCCCAAGCGATATTCTCTAATACTAGACTATACGTTATCTAAATTTCAGATATCAACCAAAGAAAATATCAGTTCTTATTTGACACTACAACAAGTACACCACCATCAACAAAATGCATCAGTCCCAAATTAGTTGGGTTGGCAACATGGATAGAACTCTTCCACTCCACTCCATTCAATGTATCTTATGGAAGACTATAAAGATAAGAAATCTAAAATTATCTCAAGGAGCAGAAACCGCAAGTTCCTGAACCGCACATGATTGAAAAATCCAACAGAATCGGGAGGTCCCGTTTAATGAAATAATGTTAGATTCATTATATGCCAAATGGAAAAGGCTGGTAATCAATCATATGTGAAGGGTATTAGATTCATTAAAATATGCACGCAAACTACATTACCAGCTTTTATGATCAAAATATTGAGTGAACATATTTATTTTATACTCCACATAAAATTTCCAGACTTGGTACAAACTCATTGGGGATAGTGATACTATGCAAACCATCAAAGTGCAACAACCACTACCAAAGAAAATAAAGAGCTAAAAAAAAAAAACTATAACACAGGACCCTTCCAATTAAACTAAATGCTTTTTCAAGTAAGAATACCCATTCCCATGGTTGGAGAAAGCAAATGAAAATTAGCCGAGAAGATAACCTGAAGATCAAATACTCATTTCATTTCCCAGACATATGGATTGGCTTTAAAAAACTCGTAATAATGGTAACAAAAACCTTAAATATCAGTAATAAAAGAGTGACAAATCAACTACTGAAAATATAGTTTGTTTCAACTTTCAATCATTACTTTTGAGGGTTAAATACAACAACTAACTTGTTTGTTTAGTAAAGGAGGGATAGAATGACAAATTGTCGAAAACAATGGTCAAGGGAGATAGAAGACCAAATAATAGGGATGACGATATAGCTAAGGACACTATTACAATTGAGTGTCTACTCCATTGTACCGTCGTACGGTCTGAAATTTAGGTCCAAGAATTAAAATTAGTTATCCCGGCATTTAGATTAAGAGATGCTAAGAGCAAGTCATATTTATCAACCTTTCCCCACTATCTTTGCTTTTATACTCTATTTTCCATTTCATACATTTGTCTCTACATGGTGATTGCATCAAATTATGAAACAATAGGCCTTATTGCTGATTGGTCCGGCTAATAAGTTGTTTTGGGCAACAAGTTGTTTTGAAAGAGAACATATTCATTCATTGCGTCTTATTCCGACCTCCCTTTAAATGATCGTGCTAGGAATGCCAAAATGCATTAAATGAATAATTATGATTATTATTGAGAACAATACAATTTTCCAGATCAGAAAGTATAAAACAACAACAACAACAACAACAACAACATAGCCTCAGGTCACAAATTAATCAAGGTCGGCTACATGGATCAAACTTTTCCATTGTGCTCGATTAAGTGCAATTGATGGTGAGCTTTCCAAACCATTCAAATCCCTCCTAATTAATGCATCCCATGTTAACTTTGGTCTGCCCTTTACCTCGTCGAATTTCTACAGCTTTCTATTGAGTCAAGTTTTCTAGTCGGGGCATTTGTAGGCCGTCTTTGCAGTGTGACCAAACCACCGCAACCGCCCTTCCCTAATCTTTGTATCAATTGGTGCTACTCCTACTTGTCTTTGAATTTCTATATTTCTTATTCTATCTTTACGAGTTTTACCACACATCCACCTAAGCATCCTCATTTCTCGCTACGTTCATTTTATGTAATTGTTGTTGCTTTACCGCCCAACATTCACTTCCATAGAGCATAGCTGGCCTAATTGCGGTCCTATAAAATTTTCCTTTTAACTTAGTAGGAACATTTCGATCACAAATCACCCCCGTTGCACTCGCCATTTCTTCCATCCAAATTGAATTCTATGTATGACATCATTCTCAATATTACCATCATTTTGTATGATTGATCCTAGGTACCTAAAGTGGTTTACCTTAGGAACTTCTACTTCCCCGATTTTACCACTCCGTCATCTCGATGTCTAGTGTTTCTAAACTCACAGTGCATGTATTCGGTTTTCGTCCTACTCAACTTAAAGCCTTTAGATTCTAATGTATTCCTCCGTAGTTCTAATTTCCTATTCACTCCATCTTTAGTTTCATCCACTAAGACAATATCATCTGCAAATAGCATACACCATGGTATATCCTCTTGAATATGTCTAGTTAGTTCATCTATAACTAAAGTAAATAGATATGGGCTTAAAGCCGATCCTTGATGTAGTCCTATCGTAATGGGAAATTCTTTTGTAGCTCCTCCAAATGTCTTTATACTCGTTACTACTCCATCATACATATCCTTAATAGTGTCTATGTATCTAGCATGCACTCTTTTTCTTTCTAGAACCCACCAAAGAACATCTCTAGGGACCCTATCATACGATTTTCTAAATCTACGAATACCATATGAAGATCTTTTTTATTTTCTCTATATTTTTCTAACAATCGTCTTACAAGGAAAATCGCCTCCATAGTTGACCTCCTGTGCATGAAACCAAATTGGTTCTCTCGATATTGTTGTTTCTCTCCTTAGCCTATTGTCAATTATCCTCTCCCGAAGTTTCATAGTGTGACTCATAAGTTTAATTCCCGATAGTTTGAGCAACTTTGAATGTCTCCTTTGTTTTTGAAGATTGGCACAAGCGTGCTTCTTCTCCAATCCATTGGCATCCGTTTTGATTTTAAAATTTTATTGAAAAGTTTTGTTAACCAAGTCAATCCAATTTCTCCTAAGCATTTCCAAACCTCTATGGGTATTTCATCTGGGCCACATGCTTTCCCTATTTTCATTCTTTTCAATGCCTCTTTAACTTCTACAATTCTAATATTGCGTGTATAGTTGACATCGAAAGTATAAAAGATGAAAAAAAAAAAAAAAAAGGAAACCTATATATGAAAGCAAAAAAATATTCAAGAACAGGATTATACCTCATACAGATTTAGATTAGAAGCCAGGCCGGTCAGCATCCCACTAACAAATGCATCGCCTGCACCAGTTGTATCCACGGGTTTGACTTTAACTCCAGCTACTCGACCTTTAAAGTTCTGCACAAGTTTGGTTTGAAAGAGAGCATAAAAATGCAGTCGAGTGAATCGTTACAATCAAAATGGCTGACAATAAGTAGAATTGGAGCATGACTGATTTCTTGTGCCTCCGCAAAGGAAATTTGGTTAGGATGGACCACTTTCCCAAATGGGCAGGTACTCATCCCAGTTTGCATAGAAGAAGTGAAGAGCTATGTTTTGCTCCTACTAATAGCATGACAAACATAAGCAAAGGAATAAGAACATGCACAATTATGGCTACCACTTGGTTTCTTTGAAAAGAGAAATGGGAGTATTTTTAAGATATATTTTGTGGCATCAACTGTGAAGGCATCTCCCTTGGGGCGAAAGAGACTGAATTACTATTAGGTTAGATAGGGCCAGGACTCCAAAACCCATAGAAAAAATCCCTTCCCGGATGATGGAAACTTAATTTCAGGCTGCATATCAAGTGTCAAATTGTCATTAGTGAGAGGAATTCTCGCTCGCATAGTTGATGAGAGGATATGGACACAATGTATAATTTTGGCAGTGTATGTAGAGGGGGCTGCATAGGCGCGAAGGAAGCGCATTTTGTTTCCTTTTATCTCAAACTGTATATTACTTTCGATTTCTGTTTATAGCTAGAAACCTCATTTCCTCCAAAGACATCAGAATCCAAATCTGCTAACTTGGATGATTCAGAAAAGTTATGCAAGTGAGCAATGCATCACACAAACAGCCTCATGGATTATTCATTTCATTCAACTGTTTCTCGGAAAATCCTTTCTATTAGTTACTAAAGCACACAATATAGGAGGATACGAGGGTGCCAAGTAACAAATCCAGTTGACAAGCACCACCAATAGTTTTGAAAGAAAAATCACTAGGAGAATGTATCTTATTCTTCTTAGTTTGAACCTAAATTTATAAGCCATGTATAGCATACAGATCTCATATCTCATTTTGCCATCAATATTTAATCATCTTTCGTCAAAGGGGACTTCAACTTGTAAATGGCACAGAAGTATCACTGTTGATTTAAATTGGAGACCTCAAACATATAGCTGACTGCCACCGAATTTGAACGAAGTGATCAATGTCACATGACATAAACTGATCAGACAATAATAACATACTTCAGAAATTATTTCACATGAAAAACAATGATATGCAACAGAAGTATGATTTATTGAAGATTCAGCACGCAAAAAAACTTTAAATGCCAATATGCTTACCTTTGTGTAGTATCTGCACCCTTCTGACCCTTCAGTTACAACCAAAAGCTTAAGATTAGGATGGAAAAGTTCCTCCAACACTACTTCATCATCGTACGGATCTTTGCCGCATGTTAAAAATGAAATTTCTTCCTCACTAATCTGCAAGAAGACAAAAGCAAACTTTTGCTGATATTTTCCGACTTCGACAAAGAATTGATACCCGTAGTGTATGACTGCAACAATTGACTAATTCCAAAAATTAAGAATTTAAAAAAATATAGCATCGCATGACTCAAATCTGAAAAGCTATACCTTAATTATATCTGCTTTATTCCAAATACTCATAATTCCCTTCCGAGCAGCCTCCTCTGATGGCCATAGTGGCAACCTCAAATTAGGATCATAAGATAGGATGCTGCCTGATTCTTTAGCTATATCCATAGCAGCTAGATGGGCCGACCTGCATGGTTCTTCAATCAAACTGATAGATCCATAATGAAAGATGCTCGCCTGGAGGTACAGTTATTGGTGCAAAACAGATTAACAAAATGAGTTATGTTGATCATCAATAACTTTGACTGTTTAGCTGTAAAGAGCAGGCAGATTCAAATTCAAACAGATTTAAAAACTAAGGCTATGTTTACCTTCTTAAGAAGGTTCACATCGAGTTCTGATTCATGGAGAAGCATGTCTGCACTAGGATGGCGGAAAAACAAAAATTCACGTTCACCATCAGCTCTAAGAGTTACAAATGCCAATGCAGTCCGTGCACCATGGTCAAAGCGAATGCCAGAATTGTCAACATTGTTTTGTTTCAAAATGTCGGCTAAAAGATACCCAAATTCATCCTCACCAACCTAAGAAAAATATTTAATGGAACTCGTTAGAAAATAAAAAAGCAAAAGCATTTCATGAAGGAAATAAATTCAAAAGAGAAAGATATGAGAAAAAATGTGAGCGGGAGACACAATATTGTAAATGAGGTGTACATGCTGAATTCAGTTGGACATTTGAATAAATTAAATCAATTAAATGGTACCACGACGTAATAATTTAGTCATGGCATAAAAGTTGTGCAGGCATATTTATGTACCTAATTTAAATACTACCACATAGGGCTTACATTAAAATATTACTATAGGAAACCTCTGAGGCTCTCAACCTCGTTAGTTATTATCTGGCACATTAATCAAATGAGACAGAAAAAAGAAATATCAGGAAAGATCTTTATTTTGATATTGAAAACTTCTTAGCTGATAGAGAAAAGGCGATGAAACATGGAAATCCAGAGTTATGATTATCACCTTTCCAATAAAGGCTGAAGAACTGCCCAGCCTTGATATACCAACAGCCACATTAGCCGGAGCTCCTCCAGGAGCCTTCTCGAAAGCTGGTGCTTCGGCTAGCGAAACTCCACCAACAGTTGGGACAAAGTCAATCAACATCTCCCCAAAGCACACGACAAGCGGTTTTTTCTCCTTCCTATTTCCATTAGCTGGATGAAAGAAAAGAAAAAAAATTTATGCCATTTCAGATGAATACCTTATTTAAAATCCAGTTTTCACCATAGCCAAATTATAATAAAAAAGCGAAGTACGATATCTATGGTTTCGTTCTTGACTATATTCCATTCAGATACTTATCAATCATGCTCCATTCATGACACATGATTTTAAAAGAAAAATGAGGAGCTTCGACTCATGTGGTCATGCAATAGTGTCATGTATTGTAGCCTTAATCACCCTAAAAACTTAATCAAAATTGCTAACTAAACACCCAAAAGAAAATTATAAGAAACAGATTAACAACTTCCACATCTGCTTGGCAGATCATAATATTCAGCATAATATTCAATCAAAACAAAAGGGGTGAGACACAAAAACCTAATGGGAATCCAATAAACCCAAAAATGCCAGACATTAACATGCATGACCAAAGACATAAATCTGACCAATTGTGACAAGATCTAAGAAACCCATAATTTTTCATAAGATTTGAATCTAAAATGAACAAAAAATCAATCTTTTGAACGGATCACCTTATCATATTTCCCAAAATCAAACAAAACCAAACATTTCTATTCCACCCAATTCTCAAAAATCCCAACCTTTTCAAGATTCCCCGAACTCCCCTCTCCCCAGTTTTCAATGAAAAATACCAAAATAGATCAAACAAATAAAAGTTCAACAAATCAACCAAATCAATCAAAGATAAAGAAGACCCACTACAGAGCCAACACAAGAATGCCAGAAATCACTACTCTTTAATGACACGGCCCACATACACATAAAAATATAGAAATATAGACAATAAGAAGAAATGGGCACCTGATTGGGGAGTAGACATCTTGATCTGAAACTAGAAAATATTCAATAGAAATCACATAGAGCAAGATCAAGGTTGAAGACGAAAAGGTGGGAGAATGGTGGGTGAAAAGCCTGAGATCACTGCTATGTAATATATAATGTGTACTGTAAACAAAACAAGTATTTCAATTATTGTTTTTTTGTGATATATATATATATATATATATAAAGAAAATGTTAAAATGACAGTCATCTTACGCGAATGTCTTCACGAGGAGGGTCAATATTCATGAAAAGTCATCTTACGCAATTCGAGATACACACCATCGTCGATGTTGTTGATGCGGTGAGAAAAAAAAAAAAAAAAAATTTTTTGCACACTCCACATCACGGGGATGTATATATATAGTACTAGCCAATGGCGCGTGATCTACACTTGAGGCGAAATTTGTTGGAAGTAAAAAGTGTCAACATTGAAGCAACGAGCAACGAAGCCAAAATCACTCATATTGTAGAAAACATCAGGTTAGAGAGGGATTGTTGAAAATTTTGTCTACGTGGTTCTCTTAAAATAAAATAAAAACTGCATTCCTACAAAAACTTATCAATATCGACTATTTCATGAGAGAGAGAGGGAGGGAGAGGAAGAGAGAGAAAGAGAGAGAGATGAATTTTACCGTCTTCATCACTATGCATCTTCTACTTTGTCTTCAATCTACTCTTGCATGCTTACTCCATTTCATGAGGGAACCCCACACATTTTTTTCAAAGACAAAACCCGAACTTCTTTTTTGGTTTTGAAAAAAATACTCATTTCAAAATACTAAAAGAAAGATATAGTTTCTTTGTTATTGAAACTGTTTTTAATCAATCTTATCTCTCTCTAAATACGTGCATCACTTTCTCTCTCTCTCTCCCCTTAAAACTCTCTCATCTCTCCATGTTCTCATCAATCAATCTATTTCCTTCTCTCTCAATGTCATTTATTTTTAATTTTAAAATAAGACATTTCTGCACCTTACTTTTTAAAAGGATATAGGTTGAAAAAAAAAAGGTTAAAAGACTCTTTAAAAGGACAAATATGTTAATAAGACTATTTTGGCCTCAAGCAAATCCTACCGATGTATTCCCATTATATATAAGAGGTATATATAACACACATATTTGTGCACACAGCTTCAAACAATTTAAGGAAGAAAATCTTTTTTCTGAGAACACTTTTTTTTGGTAGATTTTCCTTTTTTTTTGTTACAAGACACCACTCATTTTTGACTGATAATTTTGATTTTTCAATTGGAAAATAATTAGGTGACGCAGTTTTAGTACGTGTATTTGATACGATGCCGTTGGTGTTCCTTAAATTTGGTATGAAGATTCGCATTCGAGCGTTTCGATGTGATGTTTGTTGATGGCCGTTGGTGTTCCTTAAATTTGGTATGAAGATTCGCATGCGAGCGTTTCGATGTTTGTTGATGGTCACCCTTGCATTCTCAATTAAGATGTTTCCATGTATCTTTTTATTTTTTTAAGGTCTCAATCTAACACGAGTCGGCCTCCTGATCCAGCGCCTTTCGGGGCTGCCGTTTACGGCGCGGCCTTCTCCGGTGGTTGTAGACATTGTCAGTGGCCCTCTTGCTCGTTCTCCTATTTTTCTTTTTCTAGATCTAGCTTTTTTTTTAAAAAAAAAAAAAATGTGGCTTCTCTTAAGGTTTGGTGGGTTGGGTGTTAGCAAGAGATGTGTTGGTGTTCCGGAGTTTGGAGTGTTTGAGGCATTTGAGGTTGGAGGGTGTCCGAAGGTTTCATGAATGGAGGAGAGTTTGGTGGGTGGAAGAATTAGGGAGGAGTGTATGAGAAGTTGGTCGATTGATACATGCTTTTGAATTCTTTGTTGGTAGAAAGCCACATTGGTGTCTTATTTTTTTGGTGACTGCATCTTAATTTGGCTGGATTGTTTGTTTTTTATTGGATTTGATGGCGGAATTAATTTTGGTATCACGTTGCTATTTTATTTTTATTTTTTATCTTGGCTTAACGTTCATCGTGCTTTTTTTTTAATGCCTAATCTATTCTTTTGTACTATCTTTTGTATTATCAGTTTGTTAGTGCTTTTTTTTTTTTTTTTTTTTTTTTTTTTTGGTACATAGTGGAGTTGTATGTACCACAAAAAAGAAAAAATCCATAGTGGACGTATCACTTTGTTCTTTTTTTTTTAACTTAACGTATTGAGAGTAGACTCATGGTGCTTTTTTTAATGCCTAATCTATTATTTTGTATTATCTTTTGTAACCTTTATATATACCATGGTGATTTCCAATCACCATAGATGGTGACATTTAATTCTAGTCATTAGACATTGTGTCAAATTTGTGAAATTGGTAACTTATTATTCAAGTTACTACATTTAATGTTATGTATTTAATGGACTACATTTAATGTTCTACACATGATTATGATAGTTTCTACTTTTAATTATTACTCTATACATTATGTTAAATTTTTTAAAAGTATTGGTGTACTTTATATTTTTTTAGAATAGTATAATGCAATTTGATTAGTCTTAAAAGTCTCATTTTGCAATAAAATTTTTAAATAACTTTTTGTTTAGCTAAATAATAAAGTATGTAATATGAAGAAATTTTTAGATATTTAAAACATCAAGAATAAAAAATAATATATATTTATGATCTAGTCTTGTGATTTTTAGAAGAAGCAAAATTATGAACTATATTCATTTTAAAACATCAACAATATATATTATATTCATTTTAATGTTATGAACAAAATTTTTAAAAATATATGTAATGCACAAAATTATATATGTTGCATACTTTTTAAATAGAAAAATTATTAAATTAAATAGATAATATATATATATATATAATTAAAGAATGAATTTTATCATTATTTACAACTAAAAATACTTTTTCAATAAATTTAGAATTTCAGATTTTTTAGTATTTAAGAAATTTGGTGTTTTACTTTTAAAAAAATAAGTTAGGAATTTAATTAATTTTTTATATTTCCTTCAAAAAATAATTAGCAAGTTATTGATGAACTCTCCTAAAAAATAATCACGCAATATGATAAATTATTTTATTTAATAAAATTAACTTAAGAAAAGTCTGATTGGAACATATTTTGTTAAAAAAAAATCTAAATTAAAAAATAAGACTAATGTAAAATTTACCGCATTTCCTACTTAATCATAAAATGTCACATGTTTCTTTACATAATTATAAAATGTCACTTGTACATACTAATACAGTCACACATATTTACTTTCAAAAGAAAAAAATAATAAAAAATAAAAACTAAATTGACCTTTAGAAAAAAAACTTAAAAACTAAACTAACACATAAATAACTATTATCAAGAAAAATACAAAATTATATGAAAAAGTATAGAATTTAAATAAGATATTACAATATTATTTTTAGAAGTTATTATTAACTTTATTTTTTTATATCAAGAATTATGTTTTTTTTTCAAAAGGTAAAGTCTTTCTTTTATAATTTTTATTAGTTGCAATTACGCGCTCTACGCATGAGCAAGACTCGAATATCAATATAAAATAAAAATAAATTTTACGTAATAACAAAAAAAAATTATGATGTAATCTTTACTTGATTTGATGCAAGGAACAATATCAGTGGACAAACTGAGTTTATTATCACTAGGTATATTGTCAAATTTATTTAAAAGATTTAATTAATAAGCAAATATATCATGTTAATTTTTTATTTTGTAAAATCTTAATGTCACTAGCTTTTTTTTTTGTCGAATAGCGTCACATTAGTAATTATTGGGATAGTGAGCATAAAGACAAAACATAATCAACAATAAAAGTTTGCATGTTTTCTTTAAAAAAAAAAAAAGACCTTATGCATATCTTAATAATTATTATTGGAGAAATAAATTTATATATGTATCTCACTGAGAAAAACTATGACTTTTCATATGTTACAAATCATGGGTAGAGTAACTAGAGTTTAGTTGGTGTTTCACTATTGCACACCACTTTTTATAAAAAAATAAAAATAAAAAATTGGTGAAAACATTTCTTGAGTCGTTTAGAGAAGTGCTAGAATGACAATAAGTATGTCACACTGAAAGGCATATTGAGCATTTGAGTCGTCTACGTGTGTTTTAAAATGCAAGCATATATAAATCTTGATGCATGTTGATCAAGTCCTATAAAACTATGAATGACTTATATGAGTCAATGTGTCTTCTGGTGTGACATACATGTTATCATTCTAGCATTTTCCATTTAGAAATGGGTATTACTTGATTACATAGACAGACACCATGCACGGCAATGTTAAGGAATTTGTTTTTTGCTAAGAAATTACTTTAACTACAACACCCTTGACCTCAAACATAAGTCGAACCTTCAACTTAATTTGCTTTTGACAAGTGATTATCTCATCCATCTCCCCTCATGTAATCTTAGGATTAATGTGGATTGTGGAGTAATGTTGCAATCCCTTCATTTCGTATTGTGCAGCCAATTAATCTGGAAAGGTGGGACTTGAGAGGTGGGCCGTAGTCCAATCAAGATATTTTGGGAGATTCATGGTGGGGTACTGAAAATGAACATATTCACAGAATACTATCCTAACTGAATAAAAAAACAAAGTGAAAATAAAAAGAGAAATTGTCAAAGCCATTTCATCTGGGACTTGTCATTGTTGTGCTTAGGTTAAGGCGTCTCGTTGGACTTTGCCCTTAAATTTGAAATTGTAAACTGATCCATCCCTTTCACTTATCTGGTGAACGTGTGACGTACCATAATTTTGATGAAAATATCAACAATCAAGTATTTACTCAAATTTGTTTTTGTTTTTGTTTTTGTTTTTTTTTTTTTTTTTTTTTTTTTTTTTTTTTTTTTTAAGGATATTTGCTCGATACCAATTGTTAGACATTAAACATTAATGATCTTTGTGTGAACAAACACAAAGATCATCTAATCTAAATTGCGGAAATAAAATAAGAATTACCTCCAGCCATTGTTGTTCTTTCCAAAGCTTGATCTTCCAATTTCTTCTTCTCCTCTCCTTAATGGTGTTCGGAGTCAAAACCTTTTTCCAGAGAATAAAATTGGGGACCAAACTACGTTGATTAATATCCCAAAAGATAACCGCCCATCAACCGTTATCTCTAATCATAATTTGACACTTGTAATGTGTGGGGCCCACATGGATCACTTAGGATAAGTATAATGTAAAGAATACTTACATTCTCCCACTTGATCCATATACACATTACCACCAAAATTAAGAAATAAAATACATGAATCATGGCGATAGGTCCTCTATCAAGTGAGTAATATCTTCCATGTATCACAATGCATTAAATTTCTTAACATATTGTCATAACTTAATGAATAAACCTCATGTTTATTCTTGGTCCAAACTTAATGATATTTCTCAAATCAAATAAAACATGAATGTGTACACAATACATAAGTAAAGAAATACCTCAAAGAGTTCCAATAAACATCATTCTTACAATAATAATCACATAATGGATGTAAGTCCCATCCTATCAACATGATCCTTAAACTTCATTGGTGGCATGCCTTTAGTTAAAGGATCTGCTATCATTAATTCAAGGTGCTAATGTGCTCAATGACCACCGTTTTGTCCTTGACACGTTCCCTTATGGCTAAGTACTTAATGTCGATGTGCTTGCTTCGACTCCCACTTTTATTGTTTTTAGCCATAAAGATAGCAAATTTGAATTGTCACAATACATTCTCAATGGCCTAGAGATAGAATCCATGATTCTAAGCCCGAAATGAAACTCTTTAGCCAAACACCTTGAGAAGTAGCCTCAAAACAAGAAACAAACTCGGCCTCCATAGTGGAAGTAGCAATCAATGTTTGTTTTGCACTTCTCCATGATACTGACTCCACTAGCTAGCATGAAAATAAATCCCAATGTTGATTTACGTGAATCAATGCAACCAAAGAAAGTCTGAATCTGAGTATCCAAGTGACTTCCAAAATATTAGTTCGTCTATATGTAAGCATGTAGTCCTTTGTCCCACGAAGGTATCTCATGACCTTCTTTGCTCTCTCAGGTGGTCCATACCCGGTTACTTTGATATCTTCCTAACATCCCAATCGCAAATGCTATGTCGGTCTTGTGCAAACCCGAGCATACATCAAGCTTCCAACTACAAGCATAAGGGATGTTAAGCATTTGTTCCCGCTTTCGAGATCATTTTTAGGGGATTGGTTCAAACGAACTTATCACCCTTCACAATGGGAGCTACACTTGATGAACAATCCTTCATTCTGAATCTTTCCAAGACTTTGTAGATATAGGCTTCTGAGACATTCCAAGAATACAACGTGTTACGTCTCTATGGATCTTAATGCCAATAACATAGGATGCATCTCCCATGTCCTTCATATCAAAGCTATTAGAAAGGAATTGTTTCACTTCATGAAGCATACCCTTATCATTTGTTGCAAGTAAAATGTCATCCACATATAGAATGAGAAAACAAATTTTGCTCCCACTAACCTTCTGATATATACAATTATCCATAATATTCTCAACAAAACCAAATGAAGAGATAACATCATGAAACTTCAAATACCACTGTCGGGAGGCTTGTTTCAATCCATATATAGATTTCTTAAGTTTGCAAACCAAATTCTCATTGCCAATAGAGGAAAATCCTTCTGGTTGTTTCATGTAAACCTCTTCCTCTAGTTGACCATTAAGAAATGCGGTTTTCACATCCATTTGTTGCAACTCAAAATCAAAATGTGCAACCAAAGCCAAAATTATGCGAAGAGAATCTTTCTTAGATAAAGGAGAAAAAGTTTCCTTGTAATCGATTCCTTCCTTTTGTGTGAATCCTTTTGAAACAAGTCGGCCTTGTATCTCTCAATGTTGCCTAATGAGTCCTTCTTTGTCTTAAAGATCCATTTGCATCCAATTGTTTTGGCTCCTTTAGGCAACTCAACAAGGTCCCAAACATCATTTGATGACATAGAATTCATTTCATCATTCATATCATCATACCATAATTCAGATTCAGCACAATTCATGGCTTGTGAAAAGGTTTCGGGATCACTCTCGACTCCGACATTATAGTCCAATTCTTGCAAATACACAATGAAATCACTAGGTATTGCTGACCTTTTAACTCTAGTAGATCTTCTTAATGTTGCATCGACATTTTCTTGAAGATCATGTTGATCAACTTGTTCATTTACTTGAGGTACTTCATGAATAATTGGTTGTTCTACCATTTCAAGTTCTTCATGAACAACTTGATCTACTGGAGGATTGTCAACAACTTGTGGAGTTTGAACTCTTTGTTCCTCAATTCTCAATGGAACCTGAGTAAAACTTGGAATGACATACATATGATCACTACTTGATTTAGAAGGAAGATCATCAAAATGAACCCTTTTAGGAACATTATCCTGAAAATGATTCCTCCCACTAATCATGTCATTCTCTAGAAATTTTGCATTTCTAGATTCCACAATTCTAGTGTTATGAGAAGGACAATAGAAGCGATATCCTTTAGACCTCTCGGCATATCCAATGAAATACCCACTAATGGTTCTAGGATCCAACTTCTTTTCATGTGGATTATAGATTCTCACTTCACACGGGCATCCCCAAACGCGTATATGCCACAAACTAGGTTTCCAACCTTTCATTAACTCAAATGGCGTCTTTGAAACACCTTAGTTGGAACCCCGTTTAATATATACACTTTGTCGTTTTAAGAGCTTCACTCCACAAAAAGATAGGTAGAGTTGCATTACTACGCATACTCCTAACCATATCCATCAAGGTCCTGGGTTTCTTCTTTCTGCTACACCATTCTCACTTGGAGAACCTGGATTGGTGTATTGAGGAACTATTCCTTGCTCTTGAAGAAACTTAGCAAATGGACCAAATGCTTGTCCATCTTCATGTATCTACCATAATACTCACCTCCTCTCGTCGATCGACAATCTTAATTTGTTTCCCACTTTGTTTCTCTACTTCACCTTGAAAACTTTAAAGGCATTCAATGCTTCATTTTTATGATGAAGCAAGTAGACATACATGAAACGTGAGAAATCATCAATAAAGGAGATAAAGTATTTTGGACCAGTTTTAAAGTCCATATCACGGACAACATATGTCGATATGGATGATTTCTAATAATGTTGAACTTCTATGAGCACCTCTCTTGATACTTTAGTATGTTTTCCCTTTATGCGAGTTCACACAAATCTCAAAATCAATGCAAAGTCAAGAGCACTTAGTACTCCATCATTTACTAATCTTTTGATTCGATCCTTGGAGATATGTCACAATCTCCGGTGCCATAACATAGAAGATTCACCATTCATGACACTTCTTTTCAAACCAGTAACATGCATTGCAGTGGCATTATTTTCTAAATTCAAACAAAATAAACCATTCAATAAAGTACCATGTCCAACGATATTTGATTTAAATATCAAATCAAAAGATGTTCCAGAAAAGTTGAAGTGAAATCCCAAATACAACAACTTGGAAACTGAAATTAAGTTTCTGGAAAAATTAGGTACATAGAAAACATTGTCCAAATTTAAAATAAAGCCACTAGACAATTTTAAGATGCATGTTCCAACAGCTTCCACATGTGAGCGCATTTTATTTCCTGAATAAATGCTCAACTCACTTCCATTGGTTTCCATGATTTATCATATCCCGCAATGTATTGGAAACATGGATTGAAGAACGAGAGTCAATCCACCAAGTGTCATGTAAAGTATCAACCATATTAGATTCAAAACAAACATATGAAATTGATATACCTTTCTTTTGAAGCCACTTTGTTGGAATTTGATGCAATCCTTCTTCATGTGTCCCTTCTTTTTACTGAAAAAACACTTGGATTCTTTCTTCATAATTCCACCTTGAGGGGGTTGCATTTTGTCTTTCCCCTTCCAGTTGGCTCTCTTGTCCTTTTTCTTCTTGTCCACCGTCAATGACACCATTCTCTCCTTGCTCCATAATCGCTACCACTACTCCTCGAACACACATGGTCGTCAACTCGTTGATCGACCATTTATCTCTATGCGTGTTATAAGAGATCTTAAAGGGTGCATACCGAGAAGAAGGAGTGTGTTCAAAATGTAGTGGACTAAGAAGCTCTCGACATATCAACCTCAAGTGTTTTGAGTCCGGCGCGCTATGTCCTCATCCGCATGATGTGCTCGCGCACACCCTTAACTCCGGTCATCCGGAGTGATGAGAATTGCATGATTAAGTCGATGCCTTATCGGATGTCCGAAACCGATCCTCGATGGCCTTAAGCAATGGATGAACCTTGTCATACTTCTCCACCGTACTACCCGAATACTAGCCGTTATGTTCGTTTTAATGAACATAACACAAATGCGATTAGATCTCTCCCATTTTTCGTAGAGATCAACCGCGTCGGAAAGACTAGCCTCGGTGATTCTTTGGTGGTTCGTCCTTACGTATGGCAAAATCTATATCCATTACTCCCAAATGGAGGAGAATTCTCTCATTCCCTACCCTATAATTCTCTCCACTAAGAGTCGGGATCTCAAATTTTAACTCGAACCTAAGACGGGTATATGAGTAGCAAATATTAAATAAATAAATACATGCTTAACAACAAATAGAGACTACAAATAATATGTTTTACCAATGCAAACATAATAAAAGAAATAAATCAAGTGACGTAAAAACATGCCTGCATGGGCTAATGCCTTTACTCAATAAGATTCATTAACCATATAATAAAACTATCAAATTATTTTCATTTTCTCAATTCCATGGGGTAAATTAAGAAAATACAATTTGATATTCTATTCTAATTAATTATATGAGTATAGTAAAATATCCCTGGGATAAATTTTACCACAACCATATTACTAATTACAACAAATGCATGAATGATCCTATATAATTTAGATGTTGTGGCCACTCTAACATTATTTAAAATTTCACAAGCATGGATCATCCTACATTTAATCAATGAATTTCTTAATGTATTGCATCCTTATTTAAACAATACTAACAAATTATATACATGCATATATACTTCATGGCATATTATCTCATGTATTATTTAAATAAAATAATTAATGTGTCTGAAAATTAAATATATAGAACATAATACTCATCAAGTGATTATCAACTTGTACTAAACATGTATCGCTTCTATTATATATGCATATATATATAATCCCTCTTATGCACGTGTACTACTCTTAATATGTAGGCGTCATATTCATATAGCATATGTCGGTTCTATTATATATGCATATCCATGCATATTGAACATGCCAAACAAATATATGTGACATAGCTACACTTTTTTGTATAAAATTTCATATACTAGAGTGTAGCAAACAAAAAAAAAAAAAATTTGCTATTCCGCCTAATTTGATTTCAATGATATACACACTTTAATGTGCGTACGGAGGTCAAATTCAGAATTTATAGGAAATTCTTCGATCACCGAAACTAACTATGTGAGTATTTCGGTTTATCCAAAATTCCAAAATATTACGAAAAATCCTTTTCGGCACATGTATTAATAAATCCAATAACGCCAAACAAATCGGATTTTGAATAGAGAAACACAAAATACCAAATAAGGATCGACTCCAAAAAAAAAAAAAAAAAAAAAAAATTCCAAAGTAATGTCGATCAAAACAATACTCGGAAAAATTCTAGATCGACATGATATGAATCAAAGGTTTAACCACAAAGCTCGATACCAATTGTTAGTCATTAAACATTAATGATCTTTGTGTGAACAAACACAAAGATCATCTAATCTAAATTGCGGAAATAAAATAAGAATTACCTCCAAATCATTGTTGTTCTTTCCAAAGCTTGATCTTCCAATTTCTTCTTCTCCTCTCCTTAATGGTGTTCGAGTCAAAACCTTTTTCTGAGAATAAAATTGGGGACCAAACTACGTTGATTAATATCCCAAAAGATAACCGCCCATCAACCGTTATCTCTAATCATAATTTGACACTTGTAATGTGTGGGGGCCACATGGATCACTTAGGATAAGTATAATGTAAAGAATACTTACAGTAGTTACTCAAACCCATTGAAATGTGCCAATAAAACTCATTCAAATGAAATTACACAAGAATAACTACAGTGGCTAAATTTTGTTGAGGAGATTAGTTGGATGGAAGAACAAGGAATTGAAAGGGTAATGTTTGGATCTGATTCCTTACTAGTGGTGGAGGTTGTTAAAAAGGGTGTTCCAAACCTACTCGAAGTCGGCTCGATTGTTAATTAAGGAGAGTAAGATACTAATTAATGAGGAGGCACACTACCTGGAAACTACATCATGTTTGAATCTGATTCCTTACAAGTGGTGGGGGTTGTTACAAAGGGTGTTCCAAACCTACTCGAAGTCGGCTCGATTGTTGAGGAGAGTAAGATACTTATGAGGAGACACACTAACTGGAAACTACGTCATGCGTTAATTGACATTAATAGAGGAACATAGTGTTATTAAATGTCATGTGAAAATATGTTATGTTTTAATTTTTAATACATATATTACATAGAAGTTTTTTAAAATTAATATCAATTAGGTGTTATTTAGTAACACTCATCTTAAACAGGGGTTTTAATTAATACCTCTATTAGAAACCAAAACTGTTCTAATAATGTTGCTCATCATATGGCAAGATCTTCACAAAGTCATGCAGGAGTACATTATTGGAGCGTTTTACCAAATTATGTTCGAGCTTTGCTAAAACTGATGCACGTAACTCTGGTTTTCGACTTCAATGAAATTATCTTTTTGAGATCCAAAAAAAAAAAAAACTACATTGGCTAAGGTCTAGCTATTCAAAGTAGATCAAAGTTGGTCTGTTATTCAAAGTAGATCAGAGTTGGTCTTGGGCATGGATGATACGATAAATGTTAGGAAAGTGTTTTGGCGGGGACATCCTTTTGCTACGACCATTTGCTACAACCTCTTGCTATAAAGTTGTTGAAATCGATCTCTTAAATTTTGCATCAAAATGTGTGCACATGTCTTTTCATGTATGTCTAAAGGACTTCAACAACAACGTAGCAAAAAGTTGTAGCAAAAGGACGTGATGGATTACCAGGATTACCATTACCTTCTGTATCAACTCAAGGTTGATCCTAGTTCAAGTCCATAGATCTAGTAACATTAATTTAGGTCCACTATCATTACCGATAGTTATGCCGGTCTCTTGTGAGTGTCAAACGTATGTCAACGACCAATCATTTCCCAGCAAATAAAATTATAAAAGAGTGCCTTCCATATTGCCACCAAAGCAAGGATGTGGAGTCTCAAAGATATAAGTTCAATAATGGTTCAAAATAAGATTTTAATTAAGTAGCGAAGACAAGCATGCACACTTATAGCAAACCCATAGTGCATGGAAGGCATGCATGCAAGCATATTTATAAGTTACTAGTACTTATACAGATAGATTAACATTGCAACAGAAAGCATACAACTGATCAAAGCTCATATAAATATTTACCAAGTCTTGAGGGTACCATATATAATCTTAGTGGTTTAAAGAACCCCCCATCCCTGCATGAAATTACACTCGCCAGCTCCACCGCTCCTCGGAACATTCGCTTCTTCCGGAGTTACAAAGTGATGGTACCTATCACAACAACACTCCTACTCATTAAAACGAACTATCATCACATTAAGTGCATGTATATATAGTCAAATATTTTGTATCTCAAAAAGTTAGTACGTATGTGACTAGCTAGGAAGATGTATGTGAATCATATTGTGCAGTGGAATTTGGTAACTTACCCGATTTGCAAAGTGGGCTCGCAGTCCATGGCGTTGGACTGTTGGGGATGAACAGGATACGCGCTGTTGGCGACTAAAGAAGTAGACTCCCAAGAGCCTTGAATGGCTCTGAGTGAACCTTGTCCCTCCGCTTCCAGCTGATCAAAACCAATGTCACATTCCAAAAAAAAAAAAAAAAGACTTGTAAGTTTGATGAGCTCGCATGATTCATAAGAAATTTTGGTTTTAGCATTTAGTTCATGAGCCTTAAAAGAGTTATTAATTACAATGATAATTAAGAAACGAGACTGCATGCTGTCCCCGCCATTGGATCATGTATCAGCATCAAGAAAACGATATATGATCCGACGGCGGAGTGGTTTGGTGCAGTTCCTCCAAAGAGTCAGTTAATCAAGGGCTTAAAAAGAAAGGAATACCTTAATTTTTAGCTGCTTATTTATATCTCCAAGATGACGTTCCTGCAAAATATCAGAAGAATTGATGTCATAAAATGTACACATACACAAAGGGGAAGAAGAAATCACGGAAAGGGCACTGCCGGCAGGTGCATTTTAGAGTAACCAATATGCAGTACTGCTTCAGTTTAATTTGCTTTCATTAGAGCCAATGCATGAACCATGAAAATGTTATTTAGGCATGACAGGTAGGAAAAATACTGTGCAAAAAAAGGCCTGGGAGCTTGGAAAAGTTAATCATATATACTACAATAAATGCACATACCTTCCGGCGGAGTTCCTCCATTTGTTCCATCATTATTTGTGTCTGCAATGCCAAAGAAAGAACACAATGATCCACACATCACATTATCAAAATTGCAAATAATTTCAAGGGAAAATAGAGTTTAAAGAGGTGAAATTGCATAGAGTACTAATTAACACAACACGATGTTAATGAAGTTTAAACAGAAGTAATTTATGATTATATAACAGAGATCAGGCTGAGAGTAGTCGAGTGTGCCACACATGATTAAACTATATATGTCTTAGCTTAACTCTTCATTAGTAAATTTGAACATTTTCCTAAAAAGGATTTACCAGGATTTTATAGCTATTATGGCTGTTCTCCTCATGTGTAGCAAACATGGAATAATGCTTTCTACTTTCTAATTAATGTAGAGCTTCATCATAATTAATGTAGAGCTTCATCATAGAAGTAGGTCATGGAGAGCCAATCACTTTTACTTTGAAACTGTATACATGAAGCAACTCAGAATAAATTAATCAAACATTGGTATGTGACTGAGGAGACTACGTAAGAGTGTAAAATTTCAAATTTTCATATGTATAAGATTGTGCTATATATCGTGTTTGGCTTCATCAAATCGCTTCTCCATTTAGCTTTTTTTTTTTTTTGAAATAGCCTAATTGACAACACCATGCATGAATGTTAAATCATAAAAGTGTAACGTATCTCAAAGAAGAATATAATTTTACATGCTAATTTTCTATTTTCTACCAGCATGTAGCATACTGTTTTATATTTGGAATGTGTGTAAACACAGGACTTAAAGGTAACACAAATAAAAATACAACGTAACCTAGAACAAATTAATGGATGCTAAAACAGTTGAAAGCTTACCCTTCGCTGCCTTGCCTGTGAAAGAGCCCCTTCAAGCTGTTTCTCAAGATTTTGCAGCTCTTTCACACTAAGTGGCCCAAGGTCTTCCCCAAGCAAGTGCCTTAATCCAGTGCACCGGCCCATTGTAAGTTAGTAATGAGAGAAAAATTAAAATAAGACTATATATGCCATTCATCTTTGTCAAATATAATATTGAATTATGATCATTTGGAAGGAATGGCATGCAATAATGGATGGAGTTTAATTCAAGAGTATTTAAAGAAATAAATATTGATTTGACAGACCTCTGTGATCGCTGTAGAGACTCATATTTCGCCTTGAGCTTGGATACTTCTTGGTACCAACTCTGTGATTATGGCGTTTAAGGCAAAAGATGGAATGTCAAAAAAAGAACTAAAACCAAGAGAAGAAAAACTGACTATACATGTAGATTACAGCTCAGTTTGATCACTAATTATTACATAATGGAGCCTGAGTTGTTAGAGCATAAGGAATTATAAGCATCAGTTAATTAATATCTGCAAACATCTTAAATTATTTTTGAAGGAGAGAAATTCAAGTTGATGCTTTATTGGCACTCTCCAGAACTATAATTTCCTAGCTAGCATGCAAAGATTCTTCGTTCCTATTTAACTATATCTACTACATTGCTTTATCCAATTTTATGGCTCAAAACGGCATGAATATTGTTTGGAGTACGTAATTACATCTACACATCTGCTGGGAACAAATATATAGAACTTGATAATTTTCTCCAAGCGTGAAATTAAGCAAATTTACTTAAGACATTGCGGAAAGTCCAATTAAGACACCTAATACACAAGGACAATGTTCAAATTCAAGCAAATTAAATACATTAACTGTGCAGAAGAGAAGGGGTCTAGGAAATTAAGTAGTGATGCATGAACCAAGAAAAAAACTATGATGGCAATGAGACATATATACCTGAGTTTCCCGATCGCCAAGATTGCCATCTTGTGGATTGTAACAGCATCTTTGATATCTCTCAAGAGTTCTAGTCATACTAATCAATGAAACACAAAATTAGTTGGGCAGACACGAAAAAAATAGCATATATAGATCCATCGATCCTATTGAAGTTAAATTGGCAAGCATTGAAGTGCATACACAAGTACATATAACAGCATTTGTCTATGCTATCACGGTAGACATAAGATGTTTCAAAAGGGGAAAGTATATACAGACAGGAACATGAAGATAACTTTGGGTACGTGCACTGCTGATAGAGAAAGACCCTCTTTTATCAATCAATCCCTAATCTATTAAAAAAAAATCATGGGCTCAAAAAATTAAGAACTTTCTAATGCCTAGCAATGCTTTTCTTTGCACTGGAGAAAACAATGCTTTCCAGATACACCCAAGGAAATAGTTCTCCAAACCAAGTCTATTCTTCCATGATCTAGTCGTTGAAACAATCGGTTAACAAGATTCTTGGCAAAACCCACTGAAGCTTAATTTTTCAAAGCACTCTTCACTTCACACCAAAGTCTAAAGCAACTGAACAATGAATGAAAAGGTGATCTGACTGTCTTCTAGCTATCAAAGCACATGCACAAATCACACAACAGCTTAGCATCAAGGTCTAATTGGGTCTTCATCTCTGCAAAACATTCGCCGCATTTCAACCTGGTTATGGAACGCCAACCTGCTACACGTTAACCATTGATGCTACTGATCACCTTCCAAATGCATTGAAGCTTTGATCAGGAACATCGCTCACCACTTGTGTGAAACAAAATTTAACAATCATCTTGCAGTTTTTGAACCAGAAAATCCATCCAGCATGCAACTATTACCAATCTCAGCTAACTCTAATCCACTAACCCTAGTTTTTACAGGCTTACTTCAAAACCATAGTTTTCAACCAATTCTAGCTAACTCTTAAAACCAATCTAAATACTCAAAAACCACAAAACCCTAGGTTTCTAAACCCTAAATACTCAAACCACAAGCTTAAAAACTTAAATAACAGAATGAGAAATGACATCAAGCTTAAACAAAACAATTTGTACCGACGCCATGACTCAGGAAATGAATCGCACCGCCGGGATTAACAAAAGCCTGGATTTAGACTCTCAAACTAACTAACGTATTGCTAGGCCTAATAAGATGATAATCTAACATTCTATGAGACATACATTTGCTACACAATGGTGTAGATTTAATTGAGGTGTGTGGACCCCACAAATTTTAAAGGAATCTACACCATTGTGTAACAAATGTATGTAACAAAAGAATGTCAAAAAATCATTTTCCATCAATTTAACCGTCCTCAAAATCAAAGAAATTGATGCAACTCTTTGTGTAACACTTGTGAAACGATAGCGGTTTGTCTGAGTAGTAAGTGAATGCATCTATATGCATTACTCCATGCAAGACCTTACCCTCAACAACTTGTTATGGATGTACGGGATCAAATTCAGTCTCATATTAATTAAGAACTTTTAGAGATGTGTGGCAATGGACTGAAATATAGTCCCACATCGGTTGAGTAAGAATTTTGTAAAGAAGGATACAAGTGTGGATCTCTCCTCAAATAGTACCGCGACCTTTTTGAGTAAAAACCCCACACCTGTGAGCAAAATGTGGTTAAGTAAGGGACAATATTGGCATTAGTTAAATCCATGGACCGTGGATACAGTGCTACAAGAATATGCTAGAATGCGCTTTGAGATGCACACCATGCGTGTCACTTGGAACTGGCAGGAGTAATTATCTAGTTACTTGGTGTTCATTAAGTTTATTTTTCATTTTCTTTGACCAAGAAATTCCCATCCCTTGAATTTTTCAAAGATCGGAATACATATAATTAGTCGCTTGCTCTTCAACTGAGGTTGAATAACAAATCAAGGTTACTAGCAACTTCCATGAATTTATTTGGTTGCGGTGATTGGTCTAATAATTTAACCAATTCGCACGTTTGTTTTCCTATTATGCCTTGCCTATTGCTTACGACCATGCCAATCGCGATCACAACAAGCACATTGATATCATAATAAATGATTATGTTGTTAGAACTACCTTCACTAAAAAGGAAAGAAAGTGATTTCTAAAAGTATGGGGGGGGAAGTCTTGAGATATATATATAAGAGTTTACAATTAGCACAAGTAAGAAGTGTTATTAGGGGATCACGAAAAAAGACATTTTAGTAGTATCCTTGAAACAACATCAACAACAAAGCCTTAATCCCAACTTAGTTAATCATAAGAGAGCACTAGCTAATTAATATGGAGCATTCATTTGCCTAAAATTCAAATTTCATAACACTTTAATTCACACAATCTTTTCCTACTTATATAAAATCCTACTAATCTTTTATCTTTTTTTTTTAATTGTCTACTAATCTTTATCTGAGAAAAACTAAATCCATCTTATTTCAAAACAATTGAATCATCTCACAACTCAACCCTATAATGAAATATAAATTTAAAAACCGACATGCCAACTAAATTAGGTTTTTAAATGCATGGGGTTTTGAGTCGGATTCTATTAGTATCATTATCGTAATTTGTTGTCATTAGTTGTCTTATTGGAGTTTGATAAATGACTCAACAAAGTTGTGTTTCAAGTGCCCAAAAATCCAAATGTGAATTAGTTTGTTATTGATCTCTGAATCAATTTGTTACTAATCACCGAATCGATTTGTTATGGATAAGGATATGTAGTTGCAACAAGGATTCGATACGCGCTTGCAACAGGATCTCGAAATCCATTAAAGATATGTGGTTAAGTGGAGCAAAAGTTTTGAGACATGATTACCACGTGATCAATGTGATTAGACGTGGTTGTTTTGAAGATAAAGACACATCATATCTTAGTTGTTATGATTAAGATTGTGGGTCTTGTATCTGTCTATATAGTTCAAAGTCGATAGAGTATGTACCTCATCTACTTAGTATTTTGTAGACGTTGTTAGTTCACTTTTATCTCTGAGTTGTAAACACCATGGAAACTTGGTTATTCCAGCGAGGAGGAGCCTCACCGTGCAAGTATCGGGAGACTTGTGTAAAGTCCTCCTAGGAGGAGCTCAGTGAGGGAGTCACGTGAAGAGTCATGTATCCATTGTTCTTTACTTAATGGATTTTACGTCTGGACGTGGCCCCACAGATGTAGGTCGTGGATCGAATTGAGTGCACAAGCTTTCGTGTGTCGTGGTTTGGTTTACTTATTGTTTACTTTATTTACTTTGTTTAAGTACTTGCATTGTTATTTATTTCCCAGTTACGACAACACTATTATATGGTTGTAACCGCATTTGGTAATTTCAAATTCCAACAAGAAGATTACTCTAATTCCTCAATAAGCTTTCATGATTAGAAATAGTATGACATGGGGTCCTTCCAAAAGTTCAGATCTGAAGTTTAACACTAACTCGCGCAGCTTCTACAAGTTGCGTGTTACTATGGGTTCTATGAGAGAATCTAAGGGAGGACATTCGAACACTCATTTGTAAGAGGGTGTCGATGAATGAAGCTATCAAAAACTGGAATCTAAATGATCTATTAAGGAGTTGGCAACCCATGCTTGAACACGATCCGGGATAGGTTGCAGTCTGCGTTCTTTAAATGACAAGATAACAACGTTAATCTATATACGTCCAGCAAGGCAAGAATATTTGACTAACAACTCGAGAAAATTAAGGTAAGATTCCTTTAATCAACGAAGAAAGAAGGAAATAATATATTTGTCACATCATTGATTGAAGATGCAATTTAGAAAGTTTCCAAAATCTTGTATTGTATTTTCTTTATAAATTGTGTAATCAAGAATCGCAAATTGTCCCTTTTTTGGAGACCAAAAGTCGATCTTTAGATAGAGGAACACTATTTCGATCTTTTTTTTTTCTTTTCTTTTTACAAACCTATCAAGTGGACTTGACTTGTAAGTCGAGGGGATCTTGGGTATAAGGGGATCTTGGGTAATAGTGTAGGTTCATTGTAATTGTGGTTTGGCGCATTCAATTTTGTTTACTATTTTGCATTATTTACTATTTGGGTGCATTGATCCTTTCAAGAGGTGTGGTATGGTGTTTTATGTTTTTTTTGGCAGCGGGATGTTTCGTTTTTTTGCGAGCCATGGGAATTTGACATAGAAAGAGATGAGGGGCGTGGACGTTCTGTTTTCGTTTTTTGATTGGGGTGTAAATATTAGGTCAAGATGATGTATACCGTTTTTTGCAAAATATTATTTTTTTGATAGTGAAATGCTACTTCCTTTAACTAAAAAAAACACAAATTTCTTATTAAACGGACACTTTAATTCAAGATTATCTCCAACAGTGAAATCTTTTGGATATTTGCATCTGCTCGTGATTAAAATGATTTTACTTATTTAATACAATTTTTGTAAAGAGAGGTGAGAAATGCTTTGGCTTTTGCTTAACATAAACTCCTTGATAAATAAAAAAATAAAAAAAATAAGAAAAAAGGTTTCTTTTCTCATCAAACTCTTTCTAGTGCATAATAAAAAAAACATTAACCATATTTGGAAGAATAAAGATATTTATATAGTGATCAAAACAGAGCAATGAAGAGAACTATATGATTATGTAGCCTTAATCAAAACTTACATGGTTATCAGTTATAGAAGACAAAAATCAAATGTTAACTCATAGTTGTCAAGAAGCAAGCCATGCAATGAGTTCACATTTTATTTCAAAAATATGTTCATTTATGCTATAAGTCTATTTTAGTTATAATATAATACTGAATAAGATCCTATATATAAACAAAGCTTTCATCTTTCAAAGAAAAAAAAAGGACTAAAGTTTTAGTCACTATACATTAGGAGTTTTAAGCTCTTCAGTTCATTAGATCTCGAGTGGAATTGTTTCATTCATGGAGCCAAGAACAATTAACCTGATATTGAAGTTTCTGTTATTGTTGTTGTTTTGTCTTTGATGAAAGAACAAGAGATTTGTAGTTGTATCCTAGCTTATTTACCCATTGTTGTTTTTCAAGATTTAGACTCAAATTATTGAGTATAATTACTGATGGATGATAATTCTTATTGTATTTCATGAACCTTCAAGTCACAACTTGAAGAGATTCGGCAACACCTGAGTAATAAGGAAGCATATGGATAGTCTAGATCTACTTATAGAAAATAAAAAACAAAACAAAACAAGCAAACAACTTTTTTTTTCTGTCCACTAACAACTAAAGACTGAATTAGTTTTGTACACTTTCCTAATTTCCAATAAAATTGATTTCGAAATTAAGTGGGGAAAACAAAAAGTTTGCTTTTTTAAAATTTGGAAGGGCAATATAAGAATTTGAAATAGGGCTCGTACTGCATTAGACATCAAACAAAGAGTTTCATGTTGGTAAGGAGCAATTGTAGGTGTGGAGATCCTATCTTGGAGTCAATCTTGGTCAAGATTATAGGATATTGTTTGTTGTGTTAGAATCATGATTGCTCTATTCAATTAGGTCATATTATCATCAACCTAGCTGGCTCAACAATTTGCCCATCATTTGTTCTCAACATATATACCTCAAAAGCTAAAGTACAAGCTAAATTATGTAATTAATTTGGCATTACATTTATTATGCATTCATACTACCTTAGCTAGAATTGTTAGTTTGAAAATAATTGCATCCTTGCTCAAGACGAGGCATGCTTTCATTTTATTGATTAGTTTCACTCTTAAGTTTCAAGTCTTTCATGGTTTCTAACATACATGCATGTTAACTATATATACTAGCTAGTGGTTGCATGCATTTCTTACTATATTTATATGTCCTTTTCCCTATATTTATAAGGTAACTAAAAGTCTTGTAGTTGATCGGTATTCATTATTTTTGAGTTTTCTTCATTATCTAGTGTTAAGGTAAGAATTGAGCTCGTCATTATCTGTCACACCTTTGATATGGTTGCAAGTATTATTTAATTCTTATCTTTAAGTGATCCATATGGGTCCCACATATCTCCTAACTTGACAAGTGTCAAGTCTTAGTTTTGTAATTGTTGATAGGCGCTTACACTTATCAAAACAATCGTAAGTTTGGTCTTCAATTTATTCTCTTAAAGTTTTTACTTTCGAACATCATCTAGTAGAGGAGAAGAAGAGTTGGAAGATCAAGCTTTGGAAAGAACAACAATGGGTGGAGGTAATTCTTATTATTTTATTTCCACAATTTGATTGTGTGTTCTTTGTGTAAACATACACAAAGATCATCATATGATTAAAGACTTAATGTTGGTATCGATTAACCACCGAAGAGCAGTCGCAAAGAAGGTTATGAGATACCTTCATAGGACAAAGGACTACATGCTTACATACATACGGACTGATAATTTGGAAGTCACTAGCTACTCAAATTTAGACTTTGCGGTTTGATGGTTTGGTGGTGAAAACCATCAAACCGCGGCCAAATCGAAGGTTCAAAGTTTGGTCGTTTTGCAAGCCACCACCAAACCGTGAACCCTCAAAACCACAACAAATCGACCACGGTTTACGCGGTCTGATCGATTTGGTTTTGTGGTTTTCCTGCGACACATTTAAAAAATAAAACATATACTACACATTCCATACTTGTCCATTAACAACACATATAGATGTTCATACATGACCATGAAACATAACTTTATCAAAATTATGAGTTTTACTTAATTTTCAAATTTAAAACAACATTAAAAAGCTTCAACTCAATTCCAAGTTTGGGGGTGGTTTTACGGTTTAGTGAGTCGTGGTTTTTCATAGATGAAAACCACCATCAAACCACGGAATCGCGGTTTTCAAGTTTTTTAAACCACCCCCAAATCGCGATTTTAAAAAACCACAACAGACCACGCGGTTTGGACGGTTTGAGCAAATTGGGTGGTTTTATGGAAACCATTGCCCACCCCTAGGCTGCATTGATTCGCGTAAATCAACATTGGGATTTATTTTCATGCTAGCCGGTAGAGCTGTTTCATGGAGAACTGTAAAGCAGACATTGGTTGCTACTTCCACCATGGAGGCTGAGTTCAATCCTTGTTTTGAGGCTACTTCTTAAGGTGCTTGGCTAAAGAGTTTCATTTCTGGGCTAAGAATTATGGATTCAATATCTAGGCCATTAAGAATGTATTGTGACAATTCAACTGCTATCTTTATGGCTAAGAACAACAAAAGTGGGAGTCGAAGTAAGCACATCGACATTAAGTACTTAGCTATAAGGAAACGTGTTAAGGACAAAGTAGTGGTCATTGAGCATATTAACACTGAATTAATGATTGCGGATCCTTTGACTAAAGGCATGCCACCAATAAAGTTTATGGATCATGTTGATAGAATGAGACTTAGCTCCATCATATGATTGTCATTATAAGAATGGCGTTTGTTGAAACTCTATTTGAATATTTGCTCCCTTAAGTATTGTGTACACATTTATATTTATTTGATTTCTTGAGAAATATCATTAAGTTTGGACCAAGAATAAATATGAAGTTTATTCATTAAGTTATAATAAATGATGTTAAAATATTTAATGCATTGTGATTCATGGAAGATACTACTCGTTAATAGAGAAACTATCGTCATGATTCATGCATTTCATATCTTAATTTTTAATGAAAGTATGTGTGGATCAAGTGGAGAATGTAAGTATTATCTAATACTTATCTTAAGTGATCTATGTAGGTCCCATATATCTCCTAACTTGACAAGTGTCAATTGTTAGTTTGTAACTGTTGATGGGCAGTTACTTGCTTATCAAAACAATCCTAAGTTTGGTCCCCAATTCATTCTCTTAAAGTTTTTACTCTGAAATACCATCTAGTAGAGGAGAACAAAAGTTAGAAGATCAAGCTTTGAAAAGAACAACAATAGTTGAAAGTAATCCTTATTATTTTATTTCCGCAATTTGATTGTGTGATCTTTGTGTAAACATACACAAAGATCATCATATGATTAGAGACTTACAATGGTAAATAAGTTAACATAATGCATGTGATCAGCTATAATCCTATAACATGTCGGTTAAGGCTCTGTTTGGCACGTACAACTTAGCTTATTAGTTAGATTATAATATATCTAGACCAATAAGTCATGTTTCGTTAGCAGCTTATTTTCAAAATAAGCTAGATGGTCAGCTAAAATTATAAACAATACTTCTACGAGCGTTTCGTTTTTTAAACGTCAGTTTGATTTTTCTTCTCAATTGTGTCCCTCTTTTTCGTTTCCACATACAACTAGTCGAAGTTCTCTCTTTTTGGAAAAAACAATAAATAATGTATAACAACGAAACAGTGTAACCATGTAAACAATCGATGGGACTAGTTCAATATTATTTTCTCATTATAATATATAATTTGTATCCACCAATTTTATTAAATTTATCATATACACAATTTCAATTACAAATTATGAACAATATTTTATTTATACATATGAAACAGACCGTTCGTCTTAATAATTTCAATGTGCACTTTACCGAAAAATAATAATAATTTCAATGTGCATGTTATATATTTCAACTATAATTTAAACAATAAATGACGTCAAGAAAACAATCTAAACAATAAGTTTTTTTAAAAAAATACAACTATAAATAGTATGGTTATACATACATATTACATTTACTAATAATGTAATTATATATGAGCATATTATATGATATATTAAATAATAAAAAATACATTTGTTTATGCAATATATTTAAGTTTAGATAAGAATGTGCTTTTATGTCATTTTGCACTAATCGATTACTCAATCAACTAACTTTTCCAAACAAATTTATTTAATCGCTAGATTATCGGTTTCGGTTATCAATTACTAAATATTCAACTATCAACTAGATTATCGGCTTTCGCTTAGATTATCACTAATGTTATCAAATAGAGCCTAAGTATGTAAAACGTGTTTCATTATGTGCCTACGACACTGTCTATGGGCACACGTAGTTGTCTTAACATATATACATGATATTTGACAAATGTGAAGAATATTCTCTAACGGAAAAAATATACAGCTCGGATATTTTAGAATATATTTTCCATTATAGCCAGCTAAGAGTTGTCAATCTATATTGAAGATATACTTGGAAGTTGGAATGTGTTAAGATTTGCTGGTTTTCTCTCTAAAGGATAAAGTGTACAACTTGACATAGGGGGTGTCAATTTTTTGTCCGGCCCGCCAGTCCAGTTTTGTCCAGCCCAAAAAAAGGGTTTGGACAATATTTTTTTTTTAAATACGTGCTAGGTCTGGACAAGACTTTGATGTCTAAATTAAAATCTGGGGGTGGACACGACCCTCTAAGCCCCGGACCCGACCCGGATTTCAAAAAATACATATTTTATTTTGAAAATATACTTCCATACCTTCCATAATTCACAAAAACAATAATTGAAATAAAAGAAACTACATAGCTTGTATGGAAATGTATTTTAATTGTGAGACTTAGCTAAATTACTTGAGACAACATTATGCATTTTGTCTTTTGACAAAAAAAACATTATTATGTTTTGGAATTTAAAATATTAAATGCAACTTGAACATTCCTTTTTAAAATTATATTAGAGAAGATTATATTACGAGGAATTTACAATGATTTTAATAATTAAAAAAGCTTTTAAACATAAAATATTTTTTAACAAATTCAACAAAATGCAGACATTTGGATAACCCGAATTAAAAGTAAATCGAGTCTGAGCAAGGCATACTTGTCCGAATTTACAATCGGGTCGGGTTTGCACAATGCAAATGCTCGTTTATATCAAGGGCGGCCCAGACCCGAACCCGGATCCGTCCGGACTTGAAAAATTGACACCCCTAGCTTGACATATTAAAATTACTTACCATTCCAGCCAAGTGAGAATATCCAACGCCAACCCGCAAAATATATTTTCCTGGGCAATTTTTCTTTGTGCGAAATGGAGAATGAAGAAAAGGGAATTAGATATGCCTACCTATAATTGAAGACATACAAGGAAAGAATTCTAAAATGTATTTTACGTTTTCTTTATATATTCATGCATGTAATCAGATCTGGTTCTTTGTCCCTTCTTTAGAGATCGAAAGCCAATATTGAGATAGACGAAGACGAATGCTAGTTCGATCTTCTTCTTTTTTTTGCTTAAACATGTCAATTGGATTTGACTTGTAAGCCGAGGAGATTTTGGGTATGAAGGGGATCTTGGGCAATAGTGTATGTTCATTGTAAGGGAAGTGATGAGTGTGTCAAGGCTCAGTGAGGGATCACTAGTTAGGGGTTTTGTGTAAATCGCTAAATCTGTTGCTCATTCTCTTAGTGAAGCTTACACCTGGGCATGGTCCTGCAGATGTAGGACAAAAGGTCTGAATTGTGTAAATAAAAATGTTGCGTTGTGATTTGTTTGTCTTTTTTTTATTGCGTTTATTACTTGCAGTGCAGTGATTATATCATATAGTAATGATCGATTCATGTGCAAAGAAACAAGGGTATATAACACTTTAGTGAGAGGGAAACTTATCCATCAACGTAGGAAATTTATTATATGTGAAAGCATACAAAGTTAAGCTCTTTCAATAATGTGTTCCCATGCCTAACATGACAATGGAGAGAACGAATTCTTTAAAGTAAATATGTGTGGGAAAAACCTCTAAGTGGCACCCTAAGAAGGTTTTTCTCTTTTTCTTGATTATTTTAAAAATGTTTTGATAAATGAGAGCTACTTTGTAGGAGAAGAATGCATAGGGAAAAGAAGAGTACTATATATATATATATATATATATATATATATATATATATATATATATATATGAGTATAATTACAATTTTTCTAGGATGTGGGAAGTCTTATCCATTTGAGGAAAAAACTTATTATTTCTTTTCTTCTTTTCACTTCTTCCTCTCTTCTACTGGTTTTTATGATATTTCGAGTGTTTTATGGATATAGAGTGTGAGTGTTAATAATAATCCATATCGGTTATTCAAGTGAATATTGAGTTAGTTATAAGTTGGGATATGAATGAAATTCATCTTCATAGTAAGAAAAAACAAACAAAATTAAAGAGATATCTAATAAATTTTATCTAGTATTATTTTTGTTTTCTTTTCACTATCTTACCTTAGCGTTTTGGTATATATATACTTACTCAGCTACACGATCCCTCTCCTACACTTTGGATTTGGACATTCCAATATTGTATAAAATCTTATAGCAAGTGTTACTGAACTAAAGTTCTTAGTTCAAAGACAGTCAAGTTAGATCTACAAAAGTTGTGATATCTAATAAATTTTATCTAGTATTATTTTATTTTTTTCTTGAAGTATTATTATTTGTTCTTTAGTATTTCTATACCTACCATGCCTATTATTATGTGGTTGTTTTGTTGAATTTTACAAGTTGGCCAACTGTTCAATTTTCACAAGAAGTTATTGCCAATTAGAATATTATCAAATACATAGTTGTTTTTTAATAAGTTTGTTTTAGCAGTTCGTAGTCAAATAGCAAAACTCAATGTAGAGCAGTTTATCATGTTTTTGGCTAGAATTGGATGTCTCTCACATGATTTAATGTTCTCAATAGGTTAAATTGTTAGTGCTTGTATACAGTTATTAATTGATAAACAAAATAATTAAATTAAGAGCTCATTTTGTTTATTGAGAATATGAGACATATATAGGTTTATTTAATAAGAAAAAGACTTTTAATTATTTATCAAAATAATAAAAGAATGGGGGTGGGGACTTTTATGTCCCACAACCCATTACATGTGTATGTATGTACAAAAGATCGAGTATCTCTTCTACCAAAATCATACATAGGTTATTAATAGAGGTTATTATCAAGGGGACATACAATTAGAATCCACAAACTATAAGACTACATATATATATATATATACACACACACTTAGGGCAAGAGTTTTTCATATTAATATTTTTTTTAATTTACATTTTTATCCATTATTTGAGTTGCTTTCATTTTAGTCATAGAAAAGCCTTTTCATCGTAGATAAATTAGTTTCATCACCAATTCTTTCATGAATTCAATTGTGCTCATCATTGTTTATAAATTACTTATTTGTGATTATAGAGTAGGTTTAATTTTGTTAGCTTCAGACATTTATCAAATTATTAATATAGTATAAATTATAAGTAAGCACCACTAAGTTCTACTAAATTTAATACTTAGGAATTGATTAATTAGCATCTGTAATAAATCAAGAAGTGAAGAAAATATACCAAGAAAAGAAGTCCTCAACACATACATTTCGATCTCATGTTTAATTTTTCAGAAATATTTCGAAATTCAACTAGTAAGTAATACATTAGACTACCACAGTGAAAGTGTTTGACTCGTAAAAAAATGTGAATAAGAAATGTGCAATACTCAAAAATCAATGAAAAAATTAGGAGGGACAAATCAATATGATAAATTAACTAAGAAGATATATAACCACACAACAAAGCATAGTACATATCAAGAATATAAATATTACCGCAATTGTGCATGCAGTACGACTCATCCAAATTCTTTATATTGGCAAGGCCCGTAAAAGTGAAAATAAATATTACTAAATATTATCAAAATAAAGTGGTCATATCTTTACCAACTTATAAAGATAAAGAAACAAATGTCATAGAGCCAAACATCAACAATACCAAATTACATATTTGTTAATTAACCATAATCAAAACTAGCCTTATAAATCAATCAAATTAGGCAATACACCTCTTTCTTAGACATAAAATTTGGTTGTCGTCATGGTGCCCTTAATTAATCCTCATTATCACATGTGAATTCCAAAAAAAAAAAAAAAAAAAACTAAAGAAATCAAAAGATTTTTTAAGGTGGAACCAAAATCTAAATTTCAAATGTTAATCAAAACTCAACGTACGTTGTGTGCATTAATCATGAAACCCTAGGCATAAAAGGAGACTCCACTAAAACTCAAGTCACTTACAAAGATAGACCTGCACACCACAAAGCACTAACAAACGCCATAGCTTGTACTATACCTAGATTGGCTTTTCTTCTAAATTAATAATGCCCTAATTAAAAAACTTGAATTTAATGAAGTTTGGAGAGAAGATTTTTTAGCAAAGCTTAGTTAATACTTAAAAGCAAACCCTATATATCATATGGTGAGAAGAAAATTAAAAAAAAAATAAAGGTAGAGGAATTAATGGAAACGCGTACGATGGAGTCCACACTTTGTCCAGATCTAGCTAGCACCATTTTTGTCAAGTCTCGATGTTCGAGACCTGGATCGATGGTCTCAGGTAGCAAGCAAACCATCTGTCCAGTCGCCATCGATCTCCAACTGTGCTGGTTAGCAAAAATGGTGTGTGAGAGAGAGAGAGAGAGAGAAAGAAAGACTGAGATTTGGAAACCCTAGCTAGATCTGGCGAACGAAGAAGCGACGAGTGTTGATAGGTTGGTTCGATCAACAGATAATCTTATATATTATTCGCTTTTGCCGAACCGTACGTACAGTACGAGCGGTCGTCGCCGCGCACAACGCGAAACGCATGACACCAGGGTCGTGGAATTAATACGTGTCGAAACGCTATCGGCGAGAGCCTCTCCCGAATCTCTCGAAAGGACCACACCAACAAACAACAACAACAACAACAACAATTAAACCTCCTCGATTGAAGAAATTAATTTGCCAGACAAACACAGAGCGCAGCCATTACATAAAAAAGTTCAAGATCAAAGACTTAGAGGTTTTTTTGAAGCGAAGAATAATGGATCGTGATCGATTGTGAAAACAAGAGCATAAAATAACAAATCGGAGATGAAATCAAGAATCAAAACTCATTCATCGATCAAAGAGATGGATCTGATGATGATATGATGGTATACATACCCGGCGCTGGCGAACTCGTAGAGCTTGCCGCGGCTGGAGAAGATGATGAGACCGACCTCGGCGTCGCAGAGGACCGAAAGCTCATAAGCCTTCTTCAGCAAGCCGTTCCTCCTCTTGGAGAAGGTGACCTGCCTGTTGATCTTGTTCTCAATTCTCTTCAACTCAACTCTCCCTCTCCCCATCTCAAATTCAACACAACAAATATCAAATCAAATCAAAGCCACAACTGTCTCTCTCTCTCTATATATATCTATCTCTCAAGCCTTTTATATATAAGAGATATCACAAGACAGACAGCAAACAAGTAGCTGTTGTTGATGTTGATGATGGCAGTAGTAGTAGTAGTAGTAGTAGTAACACTAGCTAGATGGCTCAACAGTAAATTTGTGGAGTTATAGGGTGGTCTTGGGGAATTACTAAATTACTAAATGTGGTGGAAGTGGGTAAAGCTAGCTAAGAATAATAAGTTCTGATAAATTCCTTGTACTAAAATGGGTGGTTTTAGTTTCTAGTTTATATATTTCTCTATTATTATATCAATACATCTATTCATGTATTCTTACTACTTGGATACTATCTTGCAAGGAAATGGAAACCCTCTTGTTTTTTCCTCTTTGATTTGTTCTTCTTTAATTTAACTTCAGTGGTATTGTAGTTGTTGCAGTGAAGAGAGAGAAAGAAGAGAGAGAGAGGGAGGGAGAGAGAGGGACTAAAAAAGTACGTAGAGAGAGAGAGAGAGAGAACATAGCACTGTAGGTGATTAAATGTGGGGTGATGGTGTCAGGCTACGTGTCGATCAGCGTACGCGCTGTTCGCTTGTCAAGTGAGCGAGAGGTGTGCACCGTTGGATAACGCCGTTAGGGTTGGCGGGGATCTGATAACGTTTCAGAATTCTGACCGTTATTTGGATGGTCGTGGTGGAGTGGAATGACGGATTTGTCCTTCAGTGAGACCGCCCGACACGTCGACATTCCGGAACACTTGAAGTGTCCAGTACGTACATGCAACTTTGCTACTGTAATGCTCGATCATCCAATTAAACAGTCATCTGCCCATCTCTCCATACATTTACATTATCAAATTAGTTAATTACTGGGATTAATTTTGTCATGATCAGCTGTAATAGTCTACGGGGCGGGGCAAGTATTATGATCATCCAATTCAACAGTGATCTATACATTATAGAATTATTAATTGCATGAGTTTATAACACTATAAGAATAAGGTGGAATAGCAACAACAAACAGCGACAGCGTTAATCCGTTGCTAAACAACAACAAATCAACAACAAATGTACATCAGATAGGTCGTTTGACCCAGTTGACCACGAAGCAACTATTCAACGACAGAATTGTGACAGAAATTTTGTGACAGACTATGGGTTGTCACAGATCCGTTGCTAAATTCGGTTTCCCGCGCGTATGAAAACGTTTGGGGCAAAAACTTTTTAACAACAGATTTGCTACAAAATCAGCAATAAACCTAAGGTATGTCGCTGATCTGCAGCAAACTTAAAATTAAATAAAAAGAAGAATGTACATCGTCCCCATTTCACCATCTCACATACAGTTGCTCCCAAACCCTTTAGCTTTCGTGAAAAAGAAAAATGTGCATCGCCTCCCTCCACCGCACCCTCTCCGCCTCCCTCTACCCCTTCCGCTCCTCCTCCGTCCTCGGCCTCATCTCCTCTTCCATCTGTTTCGCCCTCAACTGCCCCATCAACTATGCCCGCAACTACCTCCCCCACCTCCTCCCCCTTTGCCTCCGCCGCGTCGTCTACCTCGACTCCGACCTCCTCCTTATCGACGACATCGCTAAGCTATCTGCCACCCCTCTCGGTTCTTCAATCATCCTCGCCGCCCCAGAGTACTGCAACGCCAATTTCACCTCCTACTTCACCCCAACCTTCTGGTCCAACCCCGCGCTCTCCCTCACTTTCTTCGACCGCCGCCCCTTCTACTTCAACACCGGGTCATGTTCATTGACCTCCAGCGGTGGTGCGCCGACAGCTACACCGTCAAAATTAAGAAGTGGATGAAGCTCCAAAAGAGAATGAGGATCTACAAAGTCATCAATTGAAAACCACTCGCTAGAAGACCCACTTGTGAAAAGTCATCAATTGAAGATCCAAATCTAAATGTGCTTGAAACTCATGTTAATTTCCTCAGTTGTTTGCTTGAAATTTTAATTAGGGCTTGTCATTAACATTCTATCTTCTAATTGTTCCCTTTTATTGATATTACGCGGGACTAATGAACAAGGTTCCTCATGTGTGTCTCTACATCTTTAACCAACCTCTTTTCAAGTATATTTGTATATTTTGTATGTTCTATTTCAATGTGTTGGGTTTCATTCAATAATTAATGTCATGAGAAGGACTTGGTCCATTTGTAATAGCCTATGTTCTTTCATTTGCCTACCTTTCAATGTCTTATATTCATGATTTCTCATGCAGTGGTAATTTGTGTGTGTGTGTGTGTGTATGTTGGCTAAGGGCTTGTCATTAACATTTTCTCTTCTAATTGTTCCTTTTTATTGATGTTATGTAGGACTTATGAACAAGGCTCCTCAGGTGTGTCTCTGTTTCTCTGACCAATTTCTTTTCAACAACGTACATTTGTATATCTTTTTTTTTTCTATTATTGTGTGCATAATGTTGCTCCCCGAGTTAGTCACTTTAGTTATCTATGACAATGCCTATCTGACCTCCATATCACTTCACCAAAGTTGTGGTACAAATAAGTTAGAATTATTTTTCTTGGATTTGTTAAAAATAGTTTTATATTCTATTTCAATGTGTTGGGTTTTATTATGCTTAAATGTCTTACTCATTAGATCAGGATTTGAGCATTACATTCTATTTGTTTTCTTGGATTTGTTAAAAATAGAGGGTATGTGAACGGTTTTTTTATTTGTGCTCAGAATTTTGAAGTTTTTCTTTGGTTTTGGATGAGCAATATCCTATGTACATCATGGGTCTTTATCTCTATTTCTAATTCTAGAATTATATATATGTCTTGTTGGTGACAGATGTTTGGTATTGTATTATAATTACTCTTAGTAAATTATTCGGCGGGATTGCGCCATGCTACCACTTATTCTATACTTCTATTAACCTATAATTTCTATCTTGATTAGCTACCCGATGAAATGGCACACTGCGAACCTAATATATCATGAGATGCATGGTCTTTTATTTAGTATGTCATTAGCTTAGCAATTTCTTAAAGTCAATGTTTGCTGATTTTTTATTGATTTTAGTCTTGTATCGAGATAGTGTGCTCTCTTGCTACTTGCTAATATATGAATTTTGCAGGTCGCGGGGGGTGAAAAGGGCGATGCGGATCGAATTTGGGCAGTTGATTTTAGTCTTGTATCGATATAGTAACTCACACCATTAAGTTGGAACCTAATTTTATCTATATGATGCGAATCGAATTTGGGAATTCATTAGTCAAATTTGTATATGTTACCCTTAATCCAAACAATGGCTTTCAGCCTTATTGTTGTTATAAAATAAATATTTGTATCTTTTAAATTGTTTTTGCAAATTTTACTGCAAGACATTTCTTATTTTTACTTTTTAATGTTTTCAAAATTAATTAATTTAAAAATTACTTTTTACTGGATCCCAGTCAGCTAAACATCAACATATTTGTGACAAATACAACAAAGGTCTTGATCGGATTCGATCAATGACAGATCGACGTCTGTCGCTAAACAGAAACAAACTTTTGTCGCAATTCTGTCGCTGAAGTCAGCGACAGACGTTTGTTGCAGTTTTGTTGCTGAACAACGACATAGTGGCTAGTATGTCGCTGATTCTTGTCAGCGACAAAGACTTCAACGACAACCTCTTTTCTGTTGCAAATTTGATGCAGAGCTCTTTAGCAACAAAATCGTACGAATTCAGCAACATATTGCTCTGTTGCTGAATTCGTGTTTTCTTGTAGTGTTATGATCTATATTTTTTTTAATAATCATATGAGTATCAAGACACACTTGTTTGAGACTAGACTTTGACGAGTCTCATAAGCCTTGGGATTATGGAAAGAGACCACAAGTGACCCGACAAGTAGCTGTCATGGGAATCGAACTCGAGACCGTGCCCATAACCCACACAATCTCGTTTTCGCCCTTAATTATCATTACTAGGCCAATCTGTCCAGGTTGACAAGTGTGTGTGTATATGTATGTGTGTGTACAATCAAAGTCGAATCGTTTTACAAAGTTTAATAATTTAACTAGTCAAAATAAAACTAACTGGTAATATATGTTTTTTATAATTAAGAATACTTGTATATATACAGTATAATTATAGAAATCACCCTTTAATTTCTTTAAACCTGATAAAAAAAACCCTATTATTTCCACCTAAAAAGAATCGAGTCATCCACCTCATATAAAGGTGAAGCACCCTTCATAATTACGGTCATTCATCCTTAATTAGAATTCTTCAAATTTATATCAGTTTAATTAATATATATGTTCCATCTTTCTTGTCACACAATTGAGTTAATTTTTTGGGCATGTTACTCTTTTTTTCGCTAATTAATATAAGTGACTCTAACATAAGTCGAAGTAGGATCTTAACCTTATTTTTTAATAAGTGATGTCTCATCTATCTCGTTATAATTAAATGCATTGGCAGTATATTAATTAATTAATTACCCATTGGTAGAAGCCATTTTTTTATGAAAAAGAAACAACTATTGCATCCATGCACCAAAGTTTGAACTCATGACCACTTACTTTCAAATCTCATATCAAATTATGGAGCAACTAATTAGTAAAACCAAGTTAATTAGAATGTGCAAGCTTGTAAAGGAGAAAAATATCTAGACCTATACACATTAATTATTTTCTCACGCACACCCAAGCATCTAATTCTCCATCGGATGTAGACGTAGCTAGCATGTTCACTCATTGGCTTAGTTGCTTTCCTAGGCTGAATAGGAGTGATGCTCTCAATTTTGTATTGTCTTACCTCTATATATATATATATATATAAGTAGTGCTATTTGGACTCATGAGTCCGGATATATAATTTTTTTTTATTTCAAATACATCCTTAAGCAATTAACGAAACAATCACAATCACTTGTAAAATTCATTTGATACAAAGTCTATAATAATTAATAATATAACTTCAATCGGTAACATGACTATTGACTAATATCAACAACAACATATATATAGTCAAAATACTGTTTATTATTTATAATCTGCTAATTTAGAAAACACTTCAAAATGAAGGATTGATGCCTCGAAAAATGGATCCGCGAGTGTATCATGATACATGTTATATATGTAACATGAACGTAGTGTTTATATGAACAAAAATTGCTACATTTTCTTTTCTGCTTAAGTGAAGGTTGAACTCGCAACTTCTTCAAACCTTGTCAACCTTTTTGGCAATAAATAATGCCTATATAAGTATATATGTTATTTCACTAAAGATGCTCAGGTGGGGAACCAAAATGCTATATTAATCAACCCTTCATTCTTTTACTTGTATTTGTCCAATAAATATAATGTATGTGTGCAATTCTACCAAAAAATAAATAAATGTGTAATATTGTTTACTTTCGAGTTTCGACACGTGACGATGGCCTTTGATTAGCCTCAACTGTAATTAACGTCAGATCCACATCAACTATCACAGAGTTCCTGTGGACCAGAATTAAATATCCTTTGGATGCGACCTACAAATTAAGCATATATGTGAAAGGTGAAAGAATAGCAGACAAAATAATGCACAAAATCGCATTTATTTTTCAAAATGGGAAATATTCTAAGATAATGTGCTTGGCACATACATAAGAATAGACGATTAATCTATTTATCTCTTGGGCGCGCGTGGGTCATATATGTGCAGAGTCTGCAGACTATAGTACTAGATAATCTTGACTTAAAAATCTTGTATGTATGTTTAATTCCTAATAGTATGGTTTTTTTTTTATAGGAATTAAACATAATTCCTAACATTATGGTTTCCTTAAGTGGGTAGTCCAATGATTTGGTATATATGTGGTGGCGGGTGGGAGTTCGAGTTGTAGGGACAAGAAAAGTTGGTTTTTTTAATAAGAAAAAAGTATATTATGGTTTGCTACTTTGCTTTGCAAATAAGTACATAAAAACTTAATAAGGCTTATCCATTGCCAAAGCATTTATGGTGAGATGGATGTGGCGTAGATTTAAAAGTGTTCGTGTGTTTTACCCAGGGTCAAGGGTCATATATATAAAGGGTTGATATTGGCTTGAATATGGGCCAAGTAACCCCATATGAATTTGGGTTAGTTTAATTTGGTTAATAAAACTCAATAATTAATTTAAGGTAAGTAGACTCTTAATATACAACATGATTTGTCTCCTAGTACAAATCTGATACCTAACTAGTGTATATAAGTAGGGTTTATCGACCATTAAATTAGTAATGTCTCAGTTAATGTATCTTTGATGGTTGTTGAGCGTGAGAGAGTTGGGAGGCTTCGTTGGTTTAATCTTCTGATTAATAAAATCTCAATGTTTTCTGTCGTGAACGTAAGTACATTGTCGAACCATGTAATTCTCTGTGTCAATCATGTGCTTGTGTTGTTTGTTTGTTGTGTTTGCTCTAACATAAGGCCTAGCTCGTTTAGTTTCATTTTCTCGATTTCTTGGAACTAAATTCTTAGAAATCCAACTTACTCAAAAGTTGATATATAGTGATGTATTTGGATGATTTTTATATAGTTCCCGATTTTTTTTAAGAGAGGGCGTGTATCGATCACAAACTATCTTTCCCTTTCTCACTTAAGAAGTGCACCTTATTCTTACAAGGGATTTAAGAACTCACTTTTTCTATATAGAGAAAGTTGTGACTCGGACGGGTATGGCCTAGTTGTAAGAACGAAGACGGGGTTGTATGGGTTAAGCGCACGACTTGGACTCGATTTCCCACGACATCTCGGGCCATTGGTGATCTCTTTCCGCAATCTCAATGTTTGTGGGATCAGACAAACAAAGTGTCTGGATTGGTTATTCAAAAAAAAAAAAAAAAAAAGTCGTAAGGTCTTGGTAGGGATGTGCATTTTTCAAGAAGTGATAAAAATCTAGACCAAATAAAGGAAATGCACTCTTCTATACCCCTTCTCCCAACCAATTAAACAAGGCCTTCTTTGTCTCCTTTTATTTTGTTTAAAAGGCGCCTTAATTAATTTTATTTACTACAAATACAAAAGAAGAAAAAAAGAAAGAAAGAACGAAAATATTGCTTGGGACACAATGAAATGATGGATGCTTCAAAATGTATCCTTAAAAAACTCATTCTTGTGTAGCTCGGCTCTTACTTAAAACAGCGAAGTAAGATCAAATGAAAACAGACAAGTATATAAGGAAATTACATGAAAAAAGAAGTATGTATTTGTATTTACATATAATTATATTCATGAAGGTAGGCGTGACAAGACACATTGATAGTATATTACTATATTATCTATCAGACGTTTTTTTATGGTACATAGGACGTTTGTTTCCATATATACAAAGCCCTTGTTGTAATTATATACAAGTACAAATTAGCTAGTTATGATATTAAATTTCATTTATTAAGCCAAACGAGCTTTCCACATGTCACGTCCAAACTCAATTAATCAATTTGATAACCAATTCATAATCTTACCCGACATGTTTAGTTAGTTTAAGTAATTGATTAGAAACATTAATTAAGGAGGCACTTTAATTATATATTGGGAAGCTTCTAAATTCTAATTCATGTGTCATTAGCATCTTTTTTTTTCGTCAATGTGTGATTAGCTATATAATAAAAATTCACATGACCAGACTGTATACAGTTTCTACAAAAGTACAAAGTGGGGAAAGAGAAAAGCTGGTGAAGAAAAAGGACTCCAACATGAATTAAATCACATGTGTTTTAAGTACTCAGGCGCGTCATATATTATATACAGATATACTTTAGCTATATAGATTTTAAAGATCTTTTGAATCATCGAGATATGTACGTGAACACTCCAATGTGTGTTCAAGGGACCTCAACTTAATTAGTTTGTAGCAAATGTACGTTAAAAAAAGTATATATAGTCAATATTTGATCTGAAAAACATATAGCTTGAACTGTAATAGTTTCAAAGGCGGCGTGCTCGTCTAATTCTCACTTTCTTTCGGCCTTCACAAATTAGTCGAAGAAGAGCTATAGCTAGCTCTGAAGCTCTATCACTATTTGTTATTGCATTTGTGTGGCGTGTACATGTACACATTAGTGAGTCTAGTGACTGTGAGTCTCTACGGGTCCAACTGTGTCGGGTCACTGCTCATGTACCAAAACTATCAAATCCTCAGCTCAGCTCACACAGTACTGTAACTCTGAAACCTAAATAGCTATAATTTTATTTACAAAACCAAACCATATATATATATATATATATATATATATAATTGCTAGAATGAAGACAATATGATGCATCACAAGGCACATCGGCTAGTAAGAGCCATCTATACGCACCTCGAGATACAGACATACACAGATCTTGATGCATAACACGTGGGTCGAGATTGTATATTAAACTTTTGTAAGCTAATATGTCTTGTGGTGTGACATTGTTGTTGTCATTCTAATATTTTCTTATATTTATATGAGAAGTGCTAGAATGACACACCATGACACACTGTAAGACACATTGGGTCACAAAAGTTATTCATGCACGTCTCTAAATACAAACATATACAAATCTTAATGCATAACATACGGATCGGTATATCATAATATGCACATGGTAACGTTTAGCTCACCAAATTATCAATCAGAACATTACAATTACACCTGATAGATTTCAAAGAAGAGTCTAAGAATTATATTGATTTGTACCCTTATTTATAGAGTTGAACAAAACATAAAATAAGGAAAGTTACATAAACTACTGAAATACCAAAATATAGAAACTTCCTAAATACTTAAACTATGGAAATATAACAACTACTATAGTTTCCTTAACACCTTCCCTCAAACTCAAGTTGGTTCATGAAAATCAACTTGAGGTTGTCAATCAAATTAGTATACTTGACAAATCTAAGGTTCGTTGCGGAGCAGATCAACGACCACCCAAGAAGACAAGAACAAATTTAGATGTGGCAGAATCAGAACAACGGAACTGTAGAACAACATATATCAGAGCCGACGGAGTCGACAACGTACAGATAGCAGAGTCGACGGAGTCGACGACGTACAGATAGCAGAGTCGACGTAGTCGACGACGTACAGAAAGCAGAGTCGACATAGTTGACAACAGGCAAACAACAGAGTCGACATAGTCGACGGCAAGCAGACAACGAGTCGACGGCAGACAAACAACGGAGTCCACGTAGTCGACGACAGACAGACACCGGAATGTGGCTAGATGCAATGATGGCACCGGCATCGTAAATTGTAAACGAATGATGATGAACACACCAACATATATGTGTACAGGTGTTGGGCAAGAGGCAATTAAAGAAAAACAACAAAGAGAGTGAAAACGACAGAAGCAGAGAAACAAAAACAAACGAGCACAAGCGGAAAAGAACACCATGGAGCGGTCGTCGACTCGAAGGTCGACCGACCTAGCACTAGAAACCAAGCTTTGATACCATGATAGATTTCAAAGAAGAGTCTAAGAATTGTATTAAAATGTACCCTTATTTATAGAGCTGAACAAAGCATAAAATAAGGAAAGTTACATAAACTACCGAAATACCAAAATATAGAAACTTCATAAATACTTAAACTATGGAAATATAGCAACTACTATAGTTTCTTTAAAAACACCAATAATTAACTAGGGAATATTATCAAAGCCTACCAAAAATGACGTATTAATAATTAATATTATGAACATCAAAGTCATAGATATATATATATATATATATATTGTAGGGGTGGGCAAACCGTTGTTTGGTGACCGCGAACCACCAAAACCACAACCAAACCGACCGCGGTTTGGTCGGTTTGGTTTTCGCGGTTTTTTCTTGTTAAATGTTTTCCAAAAAAAAAAAAAAAAAAAAAAAAAAAAAAAAAAAAAACCGCGTGGTGGGAGGCGGCAGTGAGAGATCATTGGTAGGAGATGACGATGGGAGGTATGGAACTGCGGGAGGCAGTGGTGGGAGGCAACTGTGAGAAGAGGTGATCGGTGGGAAGCAGTGGAGGAGGCGTAGAACTGTAGGAGCCTAGGAGGTGGTGGTGAGAGCAGTGGCGGTGGGACGCGGTGGGAGGCGGTGGAGAGAGGAGGTGGTGGGAGGCGTCGAGTGGCGCGGTGGAAGGAGGCAATCGGTGAGAGACGGCGGCGACGATGGCTGGTAGGTGGCGGCGACGGCGACTGGTGGGAAGCGGCAGTGACGACGACTGGTGGGAAGCGGCAGTGATGGCCTCAACTGGTGGAGGCGAATATGTTTAGGATTTTGAGATGGAGATGAAAAAAATGAAACGACTGTTGTTTATATTGGTTAAGGTTTTAAAATGTGAATTAAATAAATTTACTAATTAAATTACCCTCAGTTTGGTTTGGTGAACCGCGGTTTTTCGGAATTGAAAACCACCACCAAACCGCGATTTTGCGGTTTTCAAGTTTTTTAAACCGCCATAAAATCGCGAGTTTTAAAAAGCGGACACAAACCATACGATTTGGGCGATTTTAGGGAAATCGATGACCACCCTAATATATTGGTATGTAAAGTCATAGATATACTTATATATGTACGTTTGTAGGGTCTATTATATATAAGCTCTGATTAACTGCATATTAAAGCGTTCTGACCAAAAGGGAAGAGAAAGGTCAAAATGAAAGCGTGCTCACCACTTGTCGAGAAATGGAGTTGACAGCGCAAACTTGCCACTATGACTCAAGTACCACTTAATATTCTTGTCTTTGTTGTAGGTGTTCTTCTCCAAATCCAATTAATTAACCAATGGAAAATGCAAAGGTACTGAGTACTTTTTTAGAGTAGATCTAGATTGAAATATGTGCAGATAATTAAAAAAAGAATAAAATAAAATATGTGCATAAAAAAATTCAATTCTAAATTAGAGATGGATTGGTAGATTTAGCCCCATCGACAACTCCCTTGCTATTTAAAATTAGCGTTTCGCTATAGTGAAATTCGGCACGCGTTTCTCTTTTTCTTTTAATTATTTTAAAATAACTAAAAAACTAGGGGCTTGCTATTTGCGTGCGCACACACACTTTGCACTTACACACACCAATTTTTAGGACTTTTTGCTTGATTAGCATATATGGCCAAAATTTTGATCAACCCAACACACCCACAAAAATTTGACTGCAGTACATGCAGATTATCGCATGCAGATTATCGCATGCATAATATGCCCACTTCATTTGAAGCTTCTCATCAATCTTCTCATGATGATACACGTTCGAGGCATGACACTCCAGTGTATACTCCATCAGTACCTCTCAACCAGTTCGAGGCTCTATATACTCCATCAGTACCTCTCAACGAGTTTGAGACTCCACATACTCCATCAGTTCCTCTCAACATGGCATTCGAGGCTACGGAAGCCTTTCCATTTGACAGGGCACCTACATCTTCGCGCCATTTTAATGCAACTCCAGTAATGATGAATTTCTATGGGAGTTTGTGTACTCATGATGGTGAAATGCGTGATATCGATGATATTCAAAGAGAAGATGCTCAAAATCCTGCTGATGCGGGCCATTCGAATGTGCCATTAGGTTTAAATCGTAATGTCCGAGTCGTAAAGAGAACACGTTGTGGGACTGGAAGTCATTATTTGGGGTCAGACTAGGACTTTTTTTACTTTCACATGACATGTTTTTTGGTTTATATAATGCTTTGTAGTTCTTCCACTTCAATTTCCAAGTTCTTCATTTATATCAAATGAAGTTTTTGGCATCACTGACATTACTTTTATGAATTTTGTAAATTACTTGTAACTTCATATTTTATACTAGTTTGTATTAACAAAATAATCAAAACAACGACAGACGACTTGCATCAAAAGAAATCATCGGGACTTCAAAGTCAAGACAAAAAAAAATCACTTCAGAAACCTTCCTGTTTTGAAGCAAGTCGTGACTACAAGTTACATTTTCCTCACTCCACAAAAAAAAAAAATGACTTGGCAGTGAGATGGCAGTGACATGACAGGAAATGTGTTAGATTTGTAAATATTTCTTTGGGTGTGTTAATGTGATATATATTTCCATCAAATGTGTCAATCAAGCAAAAACTCCCCAATTTTTAAGTTTTGACTCAATTACTCTGCCTCAAATACGCACACATCTTTCAAAAAAAAAACACACACCATCTCCACCGTTCAGAACACACACCCACACCATTGCCACTACTGTCCCTCCACCGCCGCCGTCGCCTCCACCTCCATCGCCATCGTACCCCCACCACCCCTCCCACTTCCGGCCCCTTAATCCACTGCCAACACCACCTATGTCTTTCCAACCACTGTTTAACCCTAAATCATCATTACCTCCACCCTCTCCAACACCACACTGACCACTTTCACCTGTTTCCTATTGGTTGTTGCGCAAACGCTACCCGCCGTATCCCTCACGACATCTGGCTTCATGTTCGGCCACGCAAGGCCGAACACGATGGTTATGTTCGGCCCGAGTTGCCGAACATCTACCCTATATTTGGTCACTCAAACAGAACATATACACACATGTTCGGCCAGGGTGACCGAACATGTCCATCGTGTTCCGCCATGAGTGACCTGGACGTGAAGGGTGACCTTCTCTCTCGTGTAATGATGGATCTAAAAGAGAGAGATTGAGGTAGAGATCTAGAAGAGAGATCTATTGAGGGGAAGGAGAGAGAGACGGTCGCAACTAAATAAGGAGGTCATCGGTGGTGTTCGACGGTGATGGGGGTTGTTAGTGGCAACGATGGTGGTGGTGGAGGTGACGATTGGGGAGGGTGGTGGTGTGTCTGAGTTTAAAATGAGAGGGTGGCGCGTGTGTGTGTGTTTAGAATGAAGGAAGTAGTGTGTGTTAGAAGTGAGGGTAATAAAGTAAAAAACGCGGTGTGTGTAAGGGCATTGGGTTTGTGTATCATTTATTAAATTAAGGTAGTTTATTGAATTAATGTAAATGTTAATTTTTTTTTAAAAAATTTCTTGGTTAAATCATTTATTAAATTAATATAAATAAATAAAAAATATATAAATTGGAAATAGAGTTTTGGCTAAAAAAATTAATCGAGTTTGATGTGAAAAGCATGCACCCAAGCGGTGTGGTATAGAGGTAGCAACTCAAACTTAAGATGTTGGTTGAGGCAATGGTCCCGAGTTTAAGTCGCAACAACTACATTATATCATCCGACTACTTTCGGGTGTTGGGGAGTGTGCTCTTGATCACCCACATGGGTCTAGTCAGACTCTAATCGGGAAGGGACTGAGGCAATTTAGACACCATGAATCTCGAGAAAAAATTGAGGAACACTGAAGCCCTCATATATTCGAATGGGACGTCATGACATAGAAATGATGGTATGGTTAGGATTCAACTTGAGCCACATTCTCATATGTACGTTATGAGATGCATAATACAGTAGTCAATTGCATTAGAAATTTTATTCAAGTAGTATTTATTTTTATTTTTATTTTGATACATGTAGTATTTTCTTTTGGAAGATACATGCTAAGGTGACCCAATTTGGAGAGGGGATTAGCTAAAGTTGGGAGTCTGAAGTTTATTATTGTCTATCAAATACAATATTGTCTCACGTGTATGATGTATGGTGTGCTTTTGCACATTTGCCCTCTCACTTTTGCTTTTTGTGCACGCGCCCTTTTATTTTTTGTAGACATTACCAATTTCAAAGTCCCAACTTTAGCAAACCCATTCCCTCACTTTGGACACGCAATTGTTAATTAAAATGTCCCTTAAATATATATGTAGTGATTTGTGTGCACACAAACATCCATTAATGCACAAATCACGACATTGTCAAGGGCTTGTCTATTTGGCATGTATGAAGTGAGTCGCCAATCACTTTCCTTTTCTTTTTTCTTTTTTTAAGGAACAACTACGATAATTTGTGGTCGGCTATATTTTTATTTATTTTCTTTATGTATAAAAAAAGAAAAAAAAAAAGAAGTTGAGTTGGTTTCAACTACTTCTAATTAGTTTCCACTACGAACACGTTTCTAGGGTTTATCTCTTCTATGTATCTATCAAAACATGTGTAGAGAAAAAATACGTATATATAGAGATTTGGGAGGAAAAGACAGAGAGATCGGAAGTAGAGGGAATTTTGAGGGAGAGAGTTTGATACCGAGGCTTTCGATCGAATTTGGTATTGTTTTGTAAACTTTCTTTATAGTGGATTTTTCTCGCGCTACGAGTTTGTGGATGTTTCTCAATTAGGGTTTTACCACGTTAAACTTTTTTTTGTCTCTTGTTTATTTTGATTCTCGCAAAATTCTATTTCTTTTATTTTCTCGTTTGTTGGGATATTGGGATCAAGTTTTTTGTATCGAGACTAGTTTTGACGATCATTTTCTTTTCGAATCTATTTTGGTGGGGGTTTCATTAAATGCACGAACTTTGATAAAAGGGAAAAAAAGTAGTTCAAATAAATCCCGAAATCGACAAAAAAAGAGATCTACAAGTTCTACTCCACAAAATCCTCAAAAGGCCTCTGTTGAAAAGCTTAGAAGACAAAAATGAGATGACAAAAAATATGAAAAGAATTATGGAAATCATGCAGAGTCTCTCAATGTTAGCGGCAAAGGCTCCTCAAGTTTCTGATGCACCAGAGGTTTCATCCTCAAATCTTCAGAATTAGAATACTGAAGTGGTGGATCAGACTCCGTTCAAAGTAGAAGCGAAAATTGAGATTCATGCCTACAAAGGAGAATTAGATGCATAACAACTTGATGCTCGGTTGAAAGATCTTAAGGCATACTTCAAGATACTAAGATGTATTCATATCTCAGAAAGTCAGTTTAACAAGATTGAGATTGGGAGGAAATGCTCTTACTCGGTGGGAAGCACATACCACATGGCTGAGTCTCAACAATGAACCTTCAGTTACTACTTGGGTTCAGTTTGCAAGCAGTCAAAAATCAGTTCTACCATATTGGCTATAAGAGATGGCTACAAGGACATTAACATTTTCTCTGGCAAGGAAAATGGCAGAATGTGCAAGATTACACAACTGAATTTAGAAAGCAAGCAGTGGCTCTGAATATAAATCTACGAGATCCTCAAATCGTACACAAATATAAACGGGGTTTATTATCAAATATTCGAATAGAATTGCCGTTTTTTCCAACTACAGACATTGAAGATGCTTCGAAGAAAGCAATGTTTCTTGATATGAAAGTCGTCCTTCCAACAATTGAGAACCTAAAAATTCTTAAGAAAATGAGTTTTCAAAGGAGTGCAAGAAAAATAATGTAGTGGCAAATAAAGGGAAGCAATATTGTCACAATTGCAATACAAACCGTAATGCCAAAGAAAAATGTTGGAAATTACATCCAGAGTTGAGACCGAATTGGTTGAAAAATCACAGGAAAACAACAACAAATGCTTGTGTTGAAGATGACGGGAATGAAGGTTCCTCAGAACCTAATGAGAAATTGGTATTAATTATCACCTGCAAAGGAGAGTCGAACACCTCCAATGAACTAGCTTGTTCTCAAATTCCTATCGTTGTACCAGAATCCACCAAGGAATAACTATTTTGGGTCTATGCTCAAATTGGCGTAAACTCTAGTAATTACTATATTTGATAGCGAATCACAAATGGAACATGATTGCAGAACAACTGGTGAAACAATTGAAATTGGAGACTTCACCACATCCTCAGCCTTACCCATTTGCAGGTAAAAAGTTAATGCACTTTCAAATTTACAATTAATGAAAAACTTTATGATCAAGTGATTTGTGTGTCGTACCATTGGATGTATGCAAAATTATTTATGGCAATCCTTATTTATGGGACCAAGATGCTACTTAGTAACGGCGAAAGAATATTTGGCGGTTAGTGAAAGATGTCAAGGGGTTCAAAATTATGGCATTAAAAGAGAAAAAGAAGTTGCAACTTATGATTGCACAATAGACCAAGTATATGGTTAACTCCAGCCAGAAACTCGATTTATTGACGATTCAACCAACCCATGATTAGTTTGTCAATTCAGTAAGACTTAATTTTAATGATTGTTTAGATGATCATAAAAAAAAGCTTCATCAATCATTGAATGATTTCGAAGGTGTCATGCAAGAACCTTCGGGGTTTACCACTTCAGAGGATGTTTTCCAAAAAATAAGCCAACTAATGGGGTTTGAAGGAAAAAAAAGAGCATTGAAGACTTTGAAGAAAATAACTTGTAATGCAACAGTTCTTCGAAAAGTGAATGATCTAGTTCCAAGTGAAGCAGCTAGAGAAGACTTGATTCTGGACACAAAGACTTGAAAGACCAGAAAGGGTATTCATGAATTTTTCTGGATTTGTAAAAGGGCCGCTCCCAAATTGTGCGAAGTGGTACTCAAGGACAAGTCAAAGATAAGTATCCTCACTTATTTAGTGGAATGCTTTTGAGGGACCAAAAGCCTCATATGGGGAGGTCGATCCGTTATATTTTTTATATTTTTTAGGTGCAAAAAAGAAAAAGAAAAAAAAGGAAGTTGAGTTGGTTTCAACTACTTCAAGTTAGTTCCCACTATGAACATGTTTTGGGGTTTATTTCTTTCTCTCGTATCTATCAAAACATGTGCAGAGAGAAAAATTATGCATAGAGACATGAGAGGAAAAAAATGGAGAGATCAAGAAGTAGAGGGACTTTTGAGGGAGAAAGTTTGAAACTGAGGCTTTCAGCCAAATTCGGTATTGCTTTGTGAACTTTCTTCATAGTGAATTTTTCTGCTCTATCAAGCCGTGGATGTTTCTTAATTAGGGTTTTACCACGTAAAAAAAAAATCTCGTCTCTCGTTTATTTTGATTCCGCAAAATTCTATTTCTTTTATTTTTTGTTCGTTGGGATATTGGGATCAAATTGTTAATTAGCTTAGCAATATTAACACACATCGATCTAATGCACTACAATGAAAATGCCTTTTCTCTCTATCGATCACAGTTGGGAATCACGACAGGTGATCATTCAATTTAGGGGTTTAACTTATTGGAAAATGATTTTTTAACATTCTTTTGGTACTTGCTACCAAATGGTGTAAAAAAAATTTGACATTCGAGCGATACACATCCCAATCAAATCTACACCGTTGTATATACATTTTCTAACTTAATTATCTTGTCATGTACCGTTATTGTTATTTGTTGTTTGTCATTAAAGTTTTAAAAGGATGAAAATGCCAAATATCCGTGATTCAAATGAGTTTCAACAAGGTTTGACACGATAACACTCTAAACACTTCCGAACCAAAGGCTATAAAATCCAGAAAAAAATTCCTTTCTTTTTCAATAATGCTTTGGTGACCCAAGCCATTTTGAAACCCACTTGACTTTAACTCTTGATTTTTGCATTGATGTGTGCGCGCAAAAATCTAAGTACATCGAAAGGACACCCCATTAATTAATGTTTGTCAAAATGGCGTGTGAAATGACATTAGAATAACATGACTTTTCTTTTTTAAACAAAATCAAAAGCCTAAAACTTTTATTTTTTTTATTTTTTTATAAAAAACATGTACCTTTTTTTACTTCAACAAGAGACGAACCCCAGCTTCTCTCAATCTTGCATTTGACAAGTGATGCATCATCGACTATTTCACTATAGATGCTTTGACACTTGTTGATTTTTTTTTCTTATAAAAACCAACTTAACTACAATACTCTAAAGTCTCTAATGTGCGTCCAACCCTGACCTAGCTTGCTGACTTTGTGTGTGTATATATAATGTAAAATATTTTGACGGAAAAACAAATATTTAATTAATTTAATGGGTGATTTTTTTGCTGACTGTTTCTCTTATAAAAACCAGCTTTACCTGATTAATTATCTCCAAAAATAAAGGTGAGGGCATTAATGCTAATTTTTCACCTGTTTAATTATATATATATATATATATAACTTACTTTAATTCGTTGATATTTATTTTTTGCACGGATGAATATTTATTTAGTCAATTTAAAACCTCGTAAATATGGTTTAAATTGCTAAAACTAATAGTAAGTCTTTGAAAAACTTATTCACTTTTTTTGTTTTCTCCATTTGTCACCTTCTAATTAATGTAATAAATTTCGTATTTTCTTCTCTCTTATATTATTCGTGAATTAAACCAGAAAAAAAAGTGTAGTACACAAGTTGCACATGCAAGGTTTTGGAAATCATTTGCTTGTCCCATTCATGAAATTTGCGGGCAAACCAAATCACGCGTGCACTGCCCTTGTGTACATGTATCCTCATCTAGTACAATAAGCTGCCCCAGTTTTGCACGCCAAATTCCAATATTAAAGAGCTAGCTTTCAAATATGAATTAAAACATTGCCTTATCTTGTCATAAATATCATATAATAAGAGGACCAGTGGACCACTACTATACATGTTACGTGATTATATATCATGTTTCTTCTATAAGACTAGCTTTCAAATATACGAATTTAAGTTTTTGATCAGCATTTTTTTCTGATCAGTATTAAAAAATTCACCATTTTTCCTAGATAAAACTTTCTCGATTACCATGACTAGCTAGACAAAAAAGACCATGCCATAAACCCGAATGAGTTGGCCTCGAGACTGTGTGGATTACGCGCACGACCTCAGTTTTGATTCCTCACGACAGCCAAATATCGGATCATTAGTGGTCTCTTTCCGCAATCCTAATAAGGCTTATAAGACTAGTCAGACAAGTGTTTGGATACCCACATGGTTAATAAAAAAAGACTATCCATATATATATTATATACAAAGTTCTCATGACATAAGAACTTATTTAAGTTCCCATTCTAGACTTCTCCCTATATATTATATATGTACATAAATTATAACTATTTCTTTCATTAAACGTACTAGGGATTTATTTTATTTTATTTTTATTAAAGAATTTTATAGGAATGTAACAGGGGTGATTTGTGATCGAAATGTTCCTACTAAGTTAAAATGAAAATTTTATAGGACCGCAATTAGGCCAGCTATGCTCTATGGAAGTGAATGTTGGGCGGTAAAGCAACAACAATTACATAAAATGAACGTAGCGAAAATGAGGATGCTTAGGTGGATGTGTGGTAAAACTCGTAAAGATAGAATAAGAAATATAGAAATTCAAAAACAAGTAGGAGTAGCACCAATTGATACAAAGATTAGGGAAGGGCGGTTGCGGTGGTTTGGTCACCCGCAAAGACGACCTACAAATGCCCCAACTAGAAAACTTGACTCAATAGAAACCGTAGAAATTCGACGAGGTAGGGGCAGACCAAAGTTAACATGGGATGCATTAATTAGGAGGGATTTGAATGGTTTGGAAAGCTCACCATCAGTTGCACTTAATCGAGCACAATGGAAAAGTTTGATCCATGTAGCCGACCCCAGTTAATTTGGGACTGAGGCTATGTTGTTGTTGTTGTATTTTTATTAAAGAATGCATGGGTGGCCCCCAAGAGATGTGGTGCAGTGACAAAGGAATGAGCACCAAAACTTTGACTAAGGTAAAGGTCTAACTAGTCTCGATCGATTCTTAATTAGTAGTCACATAACATTTTCTTGATTTCTCCCGTGTTATGGGACGTTGGAGCACCCGACTAACTAGCTCTCTACAATTAGTTGAACCATAACAGTAAGAAAAACGTTTGGAGTCTTTGGACACCTAATAAATAAATAAATAAGTAACAAAGAACCTACCGAATAAAATCTAATCCAACAATGGTAAGGACACAGGAGGGGTTGTGTGAGTTGGAGCACCCGACTAACTAGCTTTACATGATTAATTTAAGGCCATAATAAGTTCATCTTAGGATTATAAAAAATATCTAAAACATTTATAAATGCCTATGAAGAAAAACCAAAAAAAAAGCTTTGTAAAGCCGGTCCAATTCGCCACAATGGTAAGGACACAGGCGGGGTTGTGTGAGTTAAGCGCATAACCTCGATTTCAATTTTTCGGCGTGGCAAAATTGCTCGGACCATTGGGGTACGAACACTCATGCCGATTGCACCGAGGCTTGAAAATAGTCACGTTCCCGTGGGCACCCACAGATATAAAATACAAAAAAGCTTTGTACGTAGTCGTTTGATGACATTGAAGAGACTGAGTTGAGGAAAAGTGGCCTTACATTTCACAAGCTAATTTTTGGTAATTCGTTCATAGAGAGAAAAGGTGAGGCAAATTTGCAAGGCACAGAGGTGCAGTTTTAGGTTCCCAAATATTGTTCTTTTTTGCCAATTAAGAAGAATCTAGGGCACTTTTTTTTTTCCATTTTCTTCTAACGGGGCATTATAATTAATGCCCTGGCATTTTGGGATATATTTGCAAAAGTGAGGGGTTGATTTGGATATTTAGCCTTTTTGGGTCATGCATTCCAATCTAAGGCCTTTGAAAAAGATGGTAGAATTGATGAGAGAGTAGTTTGGTGGTGGATCATGTGGATGGAAAAGAATATCATCATCTCCACATTTAATACATGCTTACTTTATATGTGAGTCCCACCACTACTAGGATTAATTTGTAGAAGAAGCCATGCATATAGTACGTACATGCTCAACTATATATGGTACTGAGTAATAAAAGTAAATGCTACAGTGATATTGGTACCGTAAATCTATTTAAGTATTTATCTAGTACTAAAATTACGCACGTTTGTGTATCCTATATGTATATAATATATACTTAGAGATTATAACTGCAATACACATCGAGATATGTATTCACATTGATATGTACATATACATCGCACGGCTTTTACGTAAGTGTGTTTCTTTGATTGTATATATCATATATTATAATAGCTGCTTTCAATAAGTATATGTAATTTCATTTTCATATGTATGATAGAAGATAATTTGGTTGATTAGTTGGAACTTATTAGTTACTCGTATTTATGTACGTAGGTACGTTACTGTTAATTAGTTTGAATCCTCTAATTTTTCGGTACTAGATACTAGCAATAAGAAAATGTGTATTATGCTAGTTTTTTTTTTTTTTTTTTTTTTGGCTAAAAATTTTAACTTGGTAATTAAATTTACGAACATATTTAATTTACATGAAATTTTCAAGTCCAGTTAAAGTTCAGCTATTAAAAATGTTCCAACTAACTCTGAGTATGTTTGTTTTATTAAAATCTTCTGTTTGTTTGTTTGTTTTTTTGGTTTTATCTTCTACAAATTATTGCAAGAGGTACCAATCATTGTCAATAAATTGGACTATACGCAGAGCAAAAAATAATCAAAACACAGCCAAATAGACAAGTCGTTGATTGGTTATTGTTTTATAAAAATCAAATTGATTATTTCCTTTCCAATTAATGCAAATGCAAATGCTATGAAAGCATCTCCATTTTGATTAAAATGTCCAAAGAAATGTTCAATCAATCAAAACCTTCTTGTGTCACGGTCGCAAAAAAGGTTGAATGTGATATTTCTTAGTGTTCATGTAATGTAATGTAATGGTCCATTCGTTTCTTGTCTGCCACATGAAAAGCAACATCTAGCTATTTTCACTTTGTCCTCTCAATCCCATTCTTCAAGCAGACTTGGCTGTTATTGTTAATATTGTTAAGAGTTCTAAAGTATCACTAATAAGAGTACGTACAATAATCATGTGGACATTTCGACTCTTAAGTGGGGTGATGTATTTATTTAGAATAGGGACGACGTGTTTTTTTCCCGCTCTACATTTATAGGGATTTTTTTTCGATTTACTTGAGGGAAACACATTGTTTTTTGCCTGTGTATAGTTATCTTGACTATATATTAAATAAAGTTTCCTTCATATAAAAAAAAAGAGTACAATAATCAAATAAATAAACAAATATATATAACGAACTAAGTGAATAAGTGATATAGCTTCAATGGTCTGGTATGTGGTAAATTGGTAATCATACATGAGTAGGGGTGGTAATTTGGGTTATGACACATTTAACACAACACGACGTGACACGTAATAAACATGTCATGAGTTTGGCATAAGTGGATGTGGGTCATAAACAAGTTAACACGTTTATACACGGTTAGTAAACGATTTATTAACATATCAACCTGCTTAACTCGTTTATAACTCGCTTAACAAGATTAAAGAATAATGTCTAAATAATAAATACGATATAATAAATAGATTGGTAAAAAATTCACTCATTTGAATAATGTTAATAACATGATTTTTTTTTGTAGACATCTTTTATCATATTTTATTTTATTTTTGAGAGAAAATATTCATTTTACTTTTGACATGTTATTTATGTTTTAGATTTTAATAATAATTATTTATTAATTAAAAAAAATAAAACTTTTCACCAAAGTAAAATTTATATATTTTTTAAACGATTCTTATAATTTTGTATATATGTTATTATTACGAGTCATTTTCGCTCTATTATTAAAAGTAATAATGAGTTGAATGCAAAAGTAAAGTAAAACTTACGACTATATACACCACATTATATTTTATTGGCTATTTAATTATGTTTGTTTAAATTTATTCATGTAGATATATTTAAAAAATAATAAATAAATTATAAAAGTTTAAATAAATTGAAAAATTTAAATAAAATATTTAATAAATGGGTGACACGAATGCACGACATATTTAACATGACCCACTTAGACACGAAAAAGATCAACGCGATTGATAAACATGTCATGTAATGGGTTTACATTATATGAGTCATGATCTGTTTATGACACGACACGTTTACGACTCGCCGACACGAATTTTCACCCCTATACATGAGGTTGAGGGTTCACGCCTTCCTTTCACAAGTGCGTAGGATAATAAAAAGTTAGATTTTTTTAAAAAAATAATAAAATAAAATAAAAAAATAATATATATACATGTTTTAAAATGGATATTTTTGCTAATTTGTAAGGAAAAAAATGTTTGCTAATTTGATTGTTGATAAATCCATATAGCACCATTTTTTTCTAGTAAGAATCAATTTATTACCACTTGAACTTTGATATGTTGAAGCTTCAACCTCATGTGTAGCTAATCATACCAAATCACTAAGCTATCACTTACTTATTGGTTTATAGTGCTATTTAATCATAATTCTACTACCATAGGTTGAGTAGTTTGACTCTAAATGCTTTTTAGTTAGATGTCTCGAGTCCGACTCCTTAAAAAAAAATCACATTGAAAAACTTCACAAAAAGCTTTGCAAAAAGTCAGTTCCAACAACTCTCCTCGATCAATTGCCTTGAGCATACAAAAGAAATTCTAACCTTAGCTTGACAACTAACTCAAATAGACAATTTTTTTTAAAAAAAATTAAAAACTCTCCAATATAACATTTTAAATGGCTTAAGAACATCCTTGAAAGTTTAAATCAATAATAACAGAAATGAGAACACACATGTTTCAAAATAAAAAGAAAAAAAAAAAAGAAATGAAAAAAAGAGCTCCTCCTCTGGGACTCTTCTGATTGGTTGAAATTAAAGACAGAGAAATGGATGGACCAGATTAGATAACAGGTGATCCATCAACTCATCTAGGTATCAGTCTCCATCTGGGGTATCTTACCTAGAAGGCAAGCTGCTAAGCCGCTAGACTCTCTTTAGTGACAAATAATTGAAAAGGGTAAAAAAGTAAAAGTTAGGTTTTCCTCTTTGGGAAGGTTCTCTGCTTTCAAGTTTGGAAGGTTTGCTTTAATGCACTGCAACTGTTTTCTCTGTTAGCTTATTCATCAACTGCACTTCCTAACCTTTAGTTTTCTTGTTTACTTGTGAAAAAGTGGTAAGCAAAACGTGTATAGTCAAATGGATCATTTCAGGAATTCTTTCTTTCTTACTTTCTTTCTTTCTTTCCTTTTTTTTTTTTTTTCTCCTGTTCATAATGAATTCCACTGCTTTGCTCTTAATGCTCACTAGATTTTCCAATCAGAGCAGTAAATATTGTATCATGAGTTAGGCCAAGCAATGTAAACTTTTTCAGTAGAACAATGGTCTCAAAGGGCCAAGGACTATATGTGACTTTCCCTTTGTGTTAGGCCCTCCTTTTGTTTTGGTCAGAAACATAATAGATTTTGTGATTTCAGAGGGTAAGAGTGAATATTTCTAGTTTAAGCTAATGGGTCTTCTTCTTGACAGAGACTTTTTAGAGTTATTCAAGTGTTAGGTACATGGCATGTTTCATACACATTTCCATTGAAAGATAGCAGAATTTCTAATTTTCTAGCTCCCATGACCCAAGAAAGTTCACATCACTGCTTCAAGCTCAGACTATTTTTAGCACTGCTAAGATCTTTAACTTAATGACTCTACTTAGTATGCCATAACAAGGAACTACAAGTTATGTATATAAAAGGCAAAAGTTGGTGCAAGAAAGAAGATTTTATTTACAAAAATATGGGAATTTGCTACATTGAAGTGTTCAGTTTTACAAAGAGAAACTCAGAAGCCTTATGAGCGTTACCATTGACTGTACAACAAGCCAAGGTACTGCTAAGGCCTCTCACTGTACATCTATACCTTAACAAAATGATAAATATAGATCAAAAGAAAGAAAAAATAAACTTGACGAGAACTCGATGGAAGTAGCCTTGACCGTGTCTCAATAAAACAATGTGGTATTTCGATTTGGATTCGCGACTCTAACAATGACTTGATGAAACAGGCACAAAGGCGTACCTTGACGATGGGCCTTAGGCCTCTAACAATGTACAAGGTTTTTCTGAACCGTTGGAAGTACCAATAATTCCGCTTTGTTGCTGTACTTGACGATAGCTTACCGTATCTGAGTTCTGCCGAGTGAAGATGCCCCAATATCACTGTCAGAATTCTGCAATAAAAAAAAAGTGCCATCAAGATTTTGATTTCCATTTGGCAAGTTGAAAGAGAACACTGACTGGAACAAAGCGAGGACTAAAAGATAGATGGGACCTCCAAATGCAGCTCATGGAGCTTTAATAAGGGGCCCACAGAAAAGATAGGAATAATACTGTTTGTAAGGCAAACTTGTGAATGAACAAGACGAAAATGTTAGTGACGTCAACCACAAAAAGGGAGAGAAAGGGAGGAAAATGGAGGAAGAGGCAAAGCAGTACTAGCTAATTTGCATGGAAAAGCAGATTTTAAGATCTAAAAATAAAAGGTAAACGGATACCTGAGATTTTGGAGATGGAAAGACATTCCAAAATCTAAGTGTTTCGTCCCCCGCTCCAGTAACGATTGTCTAGAAAAATAATGATCATTAGGACTTAGAACAACAAATGAAGAAATCCAAACAAATTAGAAATATGAGAGACAAATACCTGTCCATCAGGTGATATAGCAAGGTAAAGTACTCTGTATGTATGACCAGTTAGTGTTGCCAACTGCGACAACAAACATACAAGGAATCAATAAATGATCCAAGATATAAAAAGGAAAGATTATAATATAGAAGGTTCAGTTCTTCAAGTAGTTTTAGAGGAATTCTAATCATAATACCTTAGACATGCTTGGATATCTCCACACAATGATTTGGTTTTGAGAGTAACCATGAGTGCTGACAAGTTCATTAACATTTTTCGACCACACAAGATTGCAAACCTGTTTCATCAAGTTAAAAGATTTGATTAGTGTCAATGTCTTACAACAACATAGCCTCAATCCCAAATTAGTTGTGGTCGGCTACATGGATCAAACTCTTCCATTGTGCCCGATTTAGAGTTGATCAGTGTCTTATCACGACAAAACTTTACCGTCCACTTTCTCAAATCATGGACCTATAAACGTTTAGCATATAATGGAACATGTCAAGTCATTAGTTTTTCATGCTACCTAAGGTTGCTTAAACCCCTATGGCCTGTTCGGTTCACATACTTGGGAGACCTAAGATCATAGGATTAGTTTATACTAGGATTAACACTTGGGTTTAGGCATTAGTCCGTTTGGGATTAATGTGGTTGCAATTACTAAACTGCCCCTCTATTGAGGGTGGGATTAACGTGGGAGTATTGTGTTTTTTGTATGCATTTGATAAGGGCAGTTTCGTCATTTGGTAAGTGATATGGGTGAGACTAAATAATACCATCAAAACCATGATTCAGATTAGTCCCAAGGTTGTAGGCTATCTTAGTCCCGTGGACTATATAGTAGGCGAACCGAACACCAGGCTTAAGTAGTCCAACTACTTAATCCGGGCTAATACCATGAACCGAACATGCCACTAAGGTTTATGGTTTAGGTGGATACCCACCTAAAAATGAGTGAGTCTTGTGTCACTCGTGAGTGGCAAACCTAACATATCTCCCCCTCTTCATGATGAGCTAGGTCTTCGCCATGCTCAAAACTGCAACATCGGAAAAGTCCACATTCACTCTCAATGATACCTTAATCATCTAGTCCATTCGTGTCAGCATGGATTCTCTCAAGCTCTATGTTTGGACTTAGCTAGAAACTTAACATCTGCATGAATGGTGAACTTGTCCCATTTCTTTTCCAGGAGTTGGAGAAATGTCTTTATTCACAATTTAATGTCACAATGTCACATCTAACAAGCTCATTAAAATGGCCCTAGACATTGGTTGCTTTAGTATGAGTACACTTCAACTAGTGCTCTGTTGCCATTTTCACCATGACATGGAAAGTTTTGAATGTGACGAGTCTGTCAATTTTGGCTTTATGGCGCACGAACAAACCCCAGTATAAGCATCTCAAGACAATTCCAACATCTACCATGATGACCAAAGTGCAATCCATCTTAGCAAGAACCAATTTTTCATTCTAAGACAGAACAATAACAGTTGAGATTGCAGTTGAAGAGAAATGGCCATGTCTGTGACAGGAATGAGCCAAATATGATAAATAGGGTTTTATTGAAATGAAGAATGAAGTTTGAGTTCAAGATCAGAAGAGGAATATTAGTAAGCTTGGTTGCATGTGAGGAAAGAATCCCCACTTCCCTTGCTCCTGATCAGATGGGAGATTCATTATGTTTCTTGCTTATGAATGAAGAATCTCTAAATAACTAGCAAGCATCAAGGTGATATTCTTCTTCGAATTTTTGTAAGGGGGCTGTCGTTCAGATCCGATTTAGAAAGAATGTTTCGCTTATTCCAATTAGCTTACCTACCGAACAAACATTTATGTAGTCCCTAACCATTTTTAGTGAGAAAAAGCCTATGCCGCTATTTTACAGTGAGAGAGTCTTCCTATGATTCAAAACTATCACATTGAGGGGAATTTTTATGTAAATACGGTCTGCATACTGTAACATTTCACTTTATTTATTTGATTTGAAATATATCAACTGTGTTTAATACACATATATAAAACACAACACTTAGATACATAAGCTTATTTAACAAATAAAATTCAACTCTGACAAGATTTGCATTCATATTTTACTTTTATTCAATTTATAAATGTTATGTTTAACAGAATTCAAGCACTTGGTTTTGATAAGAACTAGTTAGACTGAATATAAGCTTTTAACTGGATTGCACATAGATAAAATTTTAGATTCTTTTATAAAAAACTTAAGGTTGCATTCCTATTTCATTCAACACTGAGATCATTTTGTACAACCATAACTACCTCATGGGGAGGTTGATTCCATACATTTGGCTACGAGAAAGCTGCGCCATTACATGAGCAACCCCATTCGCTTGCTAAATCCTCAAACCAAACTTCCAACAAGGAAAGCCAACAAGTTATTTCATAAAAATGCAAATCCATGGGGGAAAAACACCCCAAAGACGGGGGCAAACACCCCCCAAACAGGGACGAAATAACCCTAGATCTACAAGGTAGCCAATTCGTATCTATTATTTTCTCGAAATGGTGAAACATTTCTTTTGGACTGCCAGTTATGCTTTCCATAAAATCTCTAACAACCAGATATTAAGCTATTTCCACATGGCACCATGGTAATTAGTTCACAATCCATAAGGTGAACAGAAAACTTCAATTACTTATATTTCAGGTTTTAAGTTTGAATAATTAAACACTAATTTCCAAAGAAAACTTGCTAGCACAACAGTTTATTAAAATTAATGAGAAATAAATTAAACAAGAATTAAAATATAGCTAGCAAGACAAGTAAATCACCTGACTTCCAGTGTCCATGCAGCTAATGTGTGTATTTGTGGTAGTATTCCAGAAGCGAATGCATCGGTCAGCAGTGCCCCCACCTGATGCAAGAAGGCCATGCATATGTGGTGACCATGCAATGGCTTTCACAGCTGCAGTGTGCTCACAGTATTTAAGAACAGGTTGAGTTGCATTGTGGTTCCAAACAAAAAGCTACAAACAGGAAACATCAAAAATTATAAGCAAGTAGTAAATTGCATCCAGAATACCAATAAGCTTCTTGTTAAGTTTGAAAAACAATAAACCAACTCACCCTGTTGTCATTTCCACCAGAGGCTAACTCACGATTATCATAAGACCATTTAAGTCCGCAAACCTAGAATATTGACAAGAACATGTAAAACAATTGGGTTAATGTTAACGAAGACTTGATAAATCCAGATTCTGATGATTAACAAAAAATAGTAATAATCAGAAAATAATAGGACTACTGAAAGCATGAGAGTTTTACAGCTGAAATCGAAATAAGAAAGAATTAAAACAGAAAAAAAAAAAGGAATTGAGGCAGTAAGAATTCAAGCGAAAACTTCTTAATGATACAGTTTATTGAAGGAATTCAAAACAGTGCAAAGTTCAAGTTTCCATGAGGTATTAAGGTTTTCACCTCGGACTTGTGACCAGTAAATTTGCTAACGAAATCTTCCTGGGCACGTATATCACGTTGAAGAATACTCTTGTCTCGGCTACCAGAGGACAACACTGATGAACTCCAAGCAAGTGCTCCAACACGCAGTCGATGTCCCTCCATTGTCCTTACACTCTTACATCGAGATGCATCCCAAATCTACAGAAGAGCTTGAAGACATGAGAAAACGCAAACAGAGTAGCATACATAATCATCACAAGTTCAATTATTTATCAGGATGAACAAATTCATAGAATCTAACTCATTTTTTCTAGTGGTCATTAGACCCATGAAAAAAGGCTTCCAGTTAAAGCATGCTTTCCATTGGCTATTCTTTAATTTCAGATGAAGATATGTGTGTGTGACAAAACATGTAAAGCCAATTGACAGATGGCATGCCATAATTTAACAATGCTACCACATAAATGGAAGGTCGAGACATTATATAGACCGCATACAATGCACATGTTGGTAATTGCTAATAATTCTCTTCCCTATGTGACAAGTGACAAGTGACAACCATGACATAGTACATATTCCAAAATGCAAATAGTTCAATTGTGCAGTCATGCAAGAAGAATAAGAAGGTAATTTCCACTTCCTTTTGTGAGTTACTCTTGGAGATCTGGAACTGTCACCACACAGATGATATCATTCCACTAATTATAAAATTATTTATGCAATCCTTTGGAATATGGGGACAACTACATTCCTAGTTTAAATGCCATTTACGGCATCAATGAAAGGTGCAAATTTAAAATTGAAAGCTTCACCTAGAAAGATAAAACGCACAGCTCTTATGATCTCTCTATGAATATGAAAGATAAAGAAAGAAAGAAACATAGACAGACACGAAACTAAAGGTAAAACAGGATATATCTTCACCAATGAAAAGCCGTACCCTCCTATATGAAAGAAAAATTTCAAAAATAAGATAATTCTTCATCTCTTCAAAGATCTTAGGCAAACTTCTTCCTAAAACTAGGAATCTCCAACAAACAACAAACCAAAAAGACAAGAATTAATTTTTTTTAACATACAAAAAACCTATAAAAAACAAAAAGGTAAAGAAGAATATGGTCTATTCTCTTTCTAAAGGATTTTAAGAACAAAAATACCATGAACAAGTCAATTCTAGATATCAGTTAATCGCTATTATATCCAATAAAGAATCTTCCGGAAAAGAAAAGATCCTTCAGAGAACGACATATTAGAAGAAGGCAGACACTAGAGTAGCATAAGAGTTTATGTTGAATCACAATAAAGATGACAGTTTAATACAAACAGATGCCTCAAGACTCAACCCAAGTCAAAAGACGAAGCCTTTTTCCAACTATAATAAAAATTCTTTCCACCACTATATTACCAATCAAGTCTTCCAAAATTTAATAAGCCGTTGTACTTTTCTAAATTATCCTCATTTATATTACTTTATCAGCAATTTAGCATTGCTGTTCAAAGCTCCAATGAATATTCAAATCAAAATATTTATTGTCTTCTAATTCAATGTTCCTCTCCACATCTTTTTACACAGGAAAGAATATTTATATTTGAAAACATAACAAAAGATGGTGACATAACCTCTATATAGAAAAGAGAAAAATCAAAGGGAAAAGAAATATCCTAACATACTAGTTAGTGTTATATTAAATGTATCACAGAAAAATGTCTCTAATGCCAGTGTTCTCTTCAAGAGAGCATGAAATGCCTCATAGCTGTCACACAAATTATCCTTTTGCCTTCAAGAGGAGACCTTAATGGTACAGCATTCAATAGGTACAATGTTACCTCCCTCAATCTACTTCAAGCATAACAGTTTTATATCAAATGCCACGAAGTTGATATTCAACATACAACACCATTTCTTTCAAAAATTCATGCTAATATATTTTTGGTTTTTCTTTCTGAATTCTATCTGGAGTTTGCATACTGATAAAGCCTATTCAGTCCTCGATTTCATTATACATCTCATGACGAATAAACTATGGAAAAGAACGCCAAAAATGAACTATTCTCTTATTTACCTAAGGTACAATAGGAAACAACTGATAAGTACCACTCTTAGCATTTTAGTCCAGTCAATCATTCCAAGGAAAGATATAATTGACTCTTCCTAGCACACAATTCTCGTCAGAGATATTGATGGGAATAGCAATGCCCAAAACCTAAATAAAATACCAAATTTAATCATTCTAATAACTACCCAAACAATCCAATCAACTCTCTGCCATCCCTGTGCATATGTTATCCTTTAAAACCATCATCCAGCTTGCAAGTTGAAACACAAGTTCAGAAGAACTAGAGTAATAATTTATAGTATAGCTGGGACTTGAGATTAGCGATAGCATACTACGACTACCAATATTTTTCTAACAAGATAAAGTTAGAGGAAAGTAATCAGAGCATGGTGAATCCTAGATAACCCTTTCAGTTGCTTTGTAAAAGTTTATAAAACTTTATGATGGGACAGAACACTCGATAATGTATTGGCAACGAAACAACGGAAATAAAATTATCTTCCTTCTTTCCTAGTTCCACTTTCCTTTTGCTAGCTTTAGTTTCTTTAGCTGCATCAACGGATAAATTTGGTAAATTACTAACCACGGGACCCTGAATACATATCTTTCTCACTAAGACATGCTTGAAACATCGACAACAGTTTAGTCAATACAAAGTTTGGAAAATAATTTTGAATGATTAAAAATTGATGCTCAATATTGTGATGAGGACTCATGACATGGAAACAATAACATTTAAACATGGGGAGGCCAAATTGAATCAAGAAAAAACCATTGAAGGCTTTTGCTCAAAGGCCCTTTCATATTTAAGTATAAATTCGATGGAAGAGCTCATTCTTCTCCATAGCAGGATTGTAATTACAATACAAACACAACAAGCCTCAATCCCAAATTAGCTGGAGTTGGCTACATGGATCAAACTCTTCTATTGCACTCGATTTAGTGCAACTGATGGCAGGATTATAATTACATTCCACCAGTTAATTAAAAAAGAATATGGTCCTAAGAACCTTCCCTAAACTGTGGGCTGGTAATACTAAACACAAAGGAGAATGAAATTCCAATAACAGTAAACAAACAGACCCTTAAAGACATCTATAAATCATTCTCTGCATCACGCACATATTCAATCTGGTAACAGTTTAGTTAAGCGTAAACACAAGGATTACAGCCGTAAGGAAGTAAATTTACTCTGATTCAGCATATAGCAATGAATAGTATATCAAAGGAAGAACTTGAACAATGAAGACAATAAATTGTTAATTGTACAAGAATCCAACAATGACAGGTATAAACTTTTTTTTTTCATTGGTTCAACTCCTGCATGGGATCTTAGTTTAAAGCTGTTCTAATGATTTCGAATGAGTACATTAGCAACTCTATAAATTCAATTGAGAACGAATATCTTACCTGGACATTGCCATTGTTAGTCCCAACTGCAAGGTGAGTACCTCGCTGTGCCCATCCCACGGAGCAGACACTGTCATCCATTCCAAGGTCACATAACTTGGTCACCTATAAGTAGAAAGCCCGTACAACATTCAATCAGTTGACCCATGGCAGGACAGTAAGAACCAAAATCCCAACCATTCTTCAAGACAAAGCCAAAAAATTAGGATAATTAGATATCCGTCACAGAGACGACAAATTCAAAGAAACCAAACAAATCAATAACTCACCTTACTACTGCAAGCATTCCATAAATAAACACAGTTCCCCAAACCCACCGCCAACACATTATGCGACGACCAATCCACAAGGTTCAGGTAGAAGTCATCTTGCAATGCAGGTGCATCTAAAACCTATAACACAAAGAACCCACTTCACAATCAACAAAAACCAACTCAAAAACAATGAAAATGAAACCAAAATCCCAAAAAAAAAAAAAAAGCAATTCACCTTGTATGGAGACCGGGAAACCTTCCGCGGCGCCTTGGAAGGGCTAGGACTAACACCAGGCAACAATGCATCATCAAACCCAAACGGCGAAAGCGAATACAACGACCGCTTCGTCTCCGTCTTATACCGAAAGATATTCCTATTCGGAGGACTCAAAGGCGACACCTTTCCATCCAAAACCCACTGCCTCTCCGGCGTGGTAGGCGAAACCGCCCCCGAATCCGCCCCAAACAACACAGTCCTCAATAGCGCCGCATACGAACCCGCCCCGTCTTCCTTCCCCTCACTCGCCGACGGCGATATACTAAACAGCGCGAAATTCGACCCCGACCTGCTCGGAATGAACCGGTCACTGTAAATCGTTCTTGAAGGCGACGGATTGTACCCAGCCCCCACCATTCGATCCACGCGTGCTGAAATCGACGCCGAAGACGACGAAAGCGATGGGGCGTCGACGTCGACATCGAGAGACAGAGCGGTTCTTGACATGTTGGGCGGAAGATTCAAGAGAGACGAAGACGAAGAATGAGACAAAGAAGACGATTGGGGCGTCGTTAATCGTCTTGTCAGCGATCGATTGTTCTCCAGCGAAGGAAGCGTTTGGGGATCGTCCATTTCTAGGGTTTCGAGAGTGGAATTTAGGGTTTCGATTCCCAAATTGGGCGATCGATCGATCGGACAAACAAACAAACCCTAGCGAGAGAGAGAGAGAGAGAGCTGTGACGTTTCTTGGTTTTGTAATTTCTGAGAAGAGAGTGACTGTTAATCTCGCGGGTTAAAGTGGATAATAACCATTTTATTTCCCGGGAAAGTTAGTGGCCGTTATGTGGATGGGCGCATCAAATCTTGAAGGGATGTCTTTGGATGTGCGACACATGGAAGATTAGATCGAGAGTAAAGGAAATTGACACGTGTAGAGCAGGAAAGGATTGTACTTTCTAATTTTCCCTGGAACTAACCAATGCGACCGTTGGTAATTTTTGTTTTTATTTTGACACGTTTGAAAAAAGGTTACTTCTTTTTTTTTTTTTCAACCAAAAAAAAGTTTCTGTTTTTTTTTTTTTTTTTTAAATCTCTCCTAAATTTTTTATTTTTATTTTTCTGTTTTTTTTTTGGATTTTTTCCTTGATTAATATAATTAAGAGGAATAATTAACAAAAATAACATATCTTCGAAATAATTCCCAATATAACACATTTAGTGCCATGTCGGCGCCATGTCAACATGCTATGTGCCAAAGAAACAACTTCCCGACAAGAGGAAGTCGTGACCTCGACAAGAGGAAGTCGTAACCCAGGGTTACGACTTCCCGCTCTTCGACCCACTGGTTTAAACGGTAAAAAACACGTTTTCGTCCCGTTTGCTTTTCTTCCCCGTTTGCTCGCCTCGCCTCACCCGATCTCCTCATGTTTGCTCGCCTCACCGAGATCGTCCCCGTGCTCGGTCGTTGATGCCTTCTCCGGCCTCTCCACCGTCCCCGCCTCCACCGTCCTCGCTCCACCGTCCTCGCAGAGCCCTCGCCGGTCCTCGCCGAGCCCTCTTCTCTCTGCTCGCTGGTCCTCGCCGGTCCTTGATCGCTTCCTCTCTGCTCACCTTCCCTCAGGCACTCGCGCCGATCACTACTCACCTTCCCGCCGGTACATTTTTTGTTAGTTTCATGTTGTGATATTTGGGATTAATTACAAATTATATTCATGATTGTAAACAGTGGCCATGGAAGAGTGAAATTTGAAAATCCGAAATAGTTCATGCTTCATAATAGAACTTATTAAACAATGATAATGTAAATTGAAAGTAAATCTGCAATAAATAAGAAAACTAAAGATTTGGGTTAATGTTCCTATTAAAGAAACATATCACGTACAAATTTCTCGATGATGTAATCCTTCTTAAAAATGCTCAATACAAAAATCTAAGAAAAACTCTACAATTCAAAGCCTTTAGGCATAAAATTACTATAAAATGTAAAGATATTGCTTTCACGCCCTTTGGAACTTTGTAGGAAAGCATTATTTTACCCTCATTTAGGCAACATAGAAAATCTGGATAGCTCTGCCATATTTTCCTTAAAACTACTCAAATAAATGTGAAGAATCTATTTACCAAATCCAAAGATGCTTTTGACAATTACTAAACCAAATCCATTACAAAAGCAATGTTTCTTAGGAAAAGGCAATTAAGTTGTATTCACAGAGCTCATAAGCTCTTAGGAAAAAAATTTGATAAATTTGGAAAATGTTGACATTTTCTAGTATGTTTATCTATTTTTAGTTGAAAAACAATAATAGAGGCCTAATAAGTAAAGCTCCATTAGAAAAATTGGAACATCAAGATTTTTAGAATAAATGTTTTCATATTGCTATTCACTAAGATGTGGTCGTAATTGCAAATTATAAAGCCTTTGGCAACCCTAAGTGTTATGCACTTGCATTCGCTTTTAACCCAAAATCTTTTTTTTTTTTTTTTTTTTTTTTTTTTTTTTTTTTTAACTTTACTCGTAACTGTTTTTAGTATGAAAAACTAAACTTTTAAAAATGTTGATAGTGTTGCATTCACTAAGATGAGGCATGCATGTTTCACGTGAAATTGAGTGTATACGATGGAGCTTGTTATGTTTACATGTCCGAATTGAGTGTATTAATTATTATCACTTCTATTGATCATGCTTTGTATTCTACATATATAGATTCAATAATGGCTGATCGAAGAGTAAGTTTGTTGTGCTATATGAATGGAGACATGGTCGATGGACCATCAGGGATTTCGTACATGAAACCGCCTGTTCGACATCTTAGATCAAAAATGGGTTTAGGGTACGAGGAATTTAGTTTGTGTAAGCAGGATGGACACAATAGACGCACTTGCTCTCGTCGTCGGCAACAACAACCACCGAGTGCTTCATAGTGACAGGCTCATTCAAGTACTCTGACATTTAGTTAAGCTATGCCTACTTACCGTTGAGGGTCAATTTAATGACTAACTTTTGATATATTTTCATGAGTAGTGTCAATGTAGTTGATGATTTATTTCCATAATTTTGTTAAACCTTTCCTACTTATGAATGTTGCATTTATTGGTAGTTTGCATATGAGTATGTATTTTTTAATCTCAGCTTTAATGATGTCAATTGTTTGTGGGAGCATGAAAATAAAGAAAAACATATGAATTAACAAAGAAAATAGAGAAAAACAAAGGCACCCACCAGAGAATTCATCCAATTGAAGAAAATGATCAAAGTACTTAAACTCAAATCTAAAAATGTTTTATTGCATATTTGCTGGAAATGTTTCTTGAAAGGAATGTATTGCTACTTCTCATGTTCCTTCATTGGTAATGATTTGGGGTTGAAGCGCGATATGGATCCTGGCCCTATAGATGACTCGATTTTGACTACGCAAGCTCTCCATAGATCTACCCGAGTTTGGAATGGACCGGTAGGACTTCTTGCCGATTTGCATAATTTTATAGCTTCGTATATATATTTTATATCTTCGTATCTATATTTTAACTAATGTAACTTATATCTCGTATTTCCATAGGAGCCTGGTATATTGACTATCAGGCGTAATTCAGCTGCACTACATCGGTTGGTCCAACTGGATGAACGAATTGTCGAGCATCTTCACGCAGCTGGCTTTTATGGGACGGCGCGAATAGGTTTCATCTCAATTGATTGGCATCTAATCACTGCCCTTGTAGAGAGGTGGAGGCCAGAAACTCACACGTTCCATTTTCCTGTTGGCGAGATGACTATTACCCTTCAAGATGTACAAATCATCTTAGGGTTGCCCGTCGATGGATTACCTATCACTGGTCGTGTAGAGCAAGATTACAATGCCTTATGCTTGACACAACTGGGCTTCCCATTCCCCGAAAATAACAGGACTGGTGGGCGGATTCAAATTCGCCAACTGTCAAGATGGTTTCCAAACCTTCCAAATAATGCTGATGATGTGGAAGTGCAACGCTATGCGAGAGCGTACATCCTACAACTTCTTGGAGGAACTTTATTTGCTGACAAGTCTAACAATCTCGTTCACATCACGTATTTGCAATTTTTGGAGGACTTTGAGGCGACGGACAATACATTGGGGTAGTGCAACTCGGCTCACATATATAGACAATTATGTCTTGCGTAGACATTGATGGAGCGAGAGATAGCAGAGCGGTCATCTTATTGCAATTGTGGGCATGGGATAGGTTGCCTTTTCTCGCACCAATTATGGGAAACCACCTTCGAGATGACATCATACAAAATGAAGAATTATTTCCACCTCCTCCATTTGGTCATAGGTAATTAATATTTTTTAACATTACAATTTCAATTTGAGTATATTTACCTCCATTTCTTCATGCATGCTCTGTGTTGTTCGGTACATTTGGAAAGGTGGAGACATGCGTTGGAGACCACAGGAACATCGATGCACGTGCTGACAAAATACAGAGAAATGATTGACATGCAAGCACCCGATGAAGTAATAAATATACTTAATCATTCTCTCCAACTAGTGCTTATGTCGACATCTTGTTGATGACACCATTTTATTCATTTAATGTTGTTTTTTATGACTACAGGTTGTTTGGGAACCGTATCCCGAAACAAAGGATAAGGGACCTACCGCATATTGTAGCGAGGGTCGAGCAATTTGGCGAACGAGGGCACCTTTGCTTTTCTTCTCGTGTTGTCGAACCGTACAATCCCGATAGAGTCATGCGACAATTCGGTATGAAACAAAGGATACCTCATTTACATAGCACAAGTATGGAGCTACATAAGATTGACTTGAGAGGAAAACGGATAAGGATTGGAGTGCGTAACATAGTGCTTATGTTTGCTTGTGGAACGAACGTGCCTCCAACATAGCAATCCGATGAAATGTTAGACGAGCCATTGGACTTTTACGACCGTATATGCTATGGTTTCGTCGCATTACACGACGATTCATGTCTCGTCGTGGAGCTATTGGCCGAGGCATTGGTAAGTGCAATTTTATTTTTTCCAATCATAAATTTTCAAATAGTTGTTTTCATTTTACTTTCGCATACAAGTTCTTACATATTTTATATGTAGGCACATGGAATGACATCGATTCATCGCTTGACATTGGGTGATGATGTGTCGATTGCACGTATTACGATGTAGTCGCATCGACTTTGATCGCAAAGATTTGAGCATTATCGCATGCATAATGTGCCCACATCATTTGAAGCTTCACATCAAACTTCTCATGATGATACGCGTTCAAGGCATAACACTTCGTAGTATACTCCATCGCACCTCTCAATGAGTTTGAGACTCCACATACTCCATCGCTTCCTCCCTACATGGCATTCGAGGCTACGGAAGGCTTTCCATTTGACAGAGCACCTACATCTTCGCGCCATTTCAATGCAACTCCAATAATGATGAATTTCTCTGAGAGTACAAGTACGCATGAAGGTGGAATGCGTGATATCGATGATATTCAGAGAGAAGATGCTCAAAATCCTACTGATATGGGGCATTCGAATGTCCCATTAGCGTTAAATCGTAATGTCCGAGTCGTAAAGAGAACACGTTGTGGGACTGGAAGTCATTATTTGGGGTCGGAATAGGACTTGTTTTTAACAATAATAAGACTTCTTTTTATTATTGCTTTGTACTCAATCAACTTGCAATATCTTCATTTGTACCAATTCAAATTGCAAGTGCTTCATTTATAGCAATTCTTTTTTGTGAATTTAAGGACCTCAAAGGATTATAATTACTCAATGTTTGGTTTGTTTTTCTGCTATAAAGGAAAACGTGACTTGCAATCCTTCGAAAATGTAGACTTAGGCCATCTCAACAAACAATTCTAATTGCAAGTCTTTGGTTCTTAGAGGCATGTAAGGACCTCAAAGGATTATAATTACTCAATGTTTGGACTTTTGAAAAGAACCTCCTAAGTTTCAGATTTGGGTTTGTTTCATCTGGTTGACGGATGGTTATCATTAGTACGATGAAAGTTAGTCATTAAATTAAGGATTTAAGCTCTAACTATCTAAATACTTAATTTAATTTACCTTTCCTCCCAATGCAACTATTTATAGTGTACAACAAGTAAAACCCAGTTTATACACACTTGGACTCTCGTTAGGCCAACTTTGCAAACTATTTATAGTGACTGTTTTTTTTCTCTTGTTTTTTTTCCTGTTGTAAAACCCAACACTTTGGTTGCCACTTTTTTTTTTCCTTGTAGTAAGGAAAACGTGACTTGCGATCACGATTTCATGTGAAAGGAAGTCGTGATCGCAAGTCACAACTTCCACTAATATGGAAAACGTGAGTGGAAAACACGACTTTCACAAAACGTGATTTCCACTCACGATTTCCACCTTCACAAATCACTTGGTTTCCGCACATGGCGCGTGATGTGGCGCTACGTGGCACTAAGTGTGTTATATTGGGAATTATTTCGTAAGATATGTTTTTTTGTTAATTATTCCTCTTAATTATATTAATCAAGCAAAAACTCCTTTTTTTTTGGGTGTCGAACCTTTTCACACACTTTCGTTTGATTTGACTGATCTCATAAGTACTTTCGGGTGCTCTAACCTCATAACCCGCCAAAAAAAAATATAATGTTGATGCCAAAAATCGAACCCGTGAGTTCGTGACTACTAAAAATTTTAGTTTAAACTCATCGCATTAAAATCAAGATTATGGATCTAAGAATGATTTATTTTCACAATTAGTTAGTGAATAATATTTTAAATAATTTGAAAATGGCACGATTAATTGCATTAAATTGTAATGAAAAAGTAGTCCAACCTCAATTAATTTGAGATCGAGACCACGTTGTTGTTTGTGGTGGTGGTTTGTGGTGGTGGATAATAATATTTCACTTTTTTATTTATAAAAATATAATGTGTTTATCGTATCACTACGTTATTAATAATGTATTTATAATTTGTACGAAGGCTTTTAAACACAATTAAATTCATGACTAGGGCGTAATAGTAATTTAAGAGATTTTATTTGTTTCAACCTGCATTCTGATGTCAACCTCTTGACCTTCAATTTCATTATTTTTTTTGTTACAAATAAATTTCAAGATTTTTGTATTGTTTTTTTATTATTTATTGGTTTTTCATTTTGTGACTAGCGCCAATCACACTTACTAATACAAGCTTGAGCATTGTCGGGTCCCATGCAAGGGGCGGCATTCTCAACCCAAATTTTTTTATTCATGAGACTTAAACTCAAGACTTCACTTAAGAGGACCAAATCTTTTACCACTTAAGCCAACCGGTTGTTGGTTTTTTACTTTTCCATGGAGATGTTTTTTTCACTTTTCTTGCAATTGATTGACCAACAAACTTGTTTGGGCCTATTGTAATTGTTTGGGCCTTTAGTAAAAAACACTTGGGCCATTATTATTATCGTAAAGGTACTTTGTTTGGGTTTGGGTCCAGCCATGCTAGCGTGAGAAAGTCAGAGACCGGACGAGAAGTGAGAACTGAGAATAGCTTGACAATCATAAGTGGGACCTTTAGATCTCAAGAAAAATACCAAGATGACATGAGTTAAGACCTCAATAAGTACATTTCTTCGAGTGCACCCTGGCTGTTGCTTAAGGCACCCCATTGATATGAGCACCCAAAGTTTTTCTCAAGACATCCCAAGAGTTTCTTAAAATGCACTTTGTTTGAAACATGAGCATCCCACCATGAAAGCACATAAAACTAATTGATATGAGCACCCACCTTGAGCACCCCATTGATATTAGCACCCCACCTTGAGCATTTCGAGAGTTTTCCAGAATGTGTATCGTAAAGGCATGTTCACTTCGAAAATATAGTAGTCCCGTGTGTATAAGATTAAGTTATACATGTGATTGTGGCTTGGGTTAAGTGATTAGTCACGATTGAGTCACTTGTTCGGTTGGATGTGTTAAGTTTGGGATTAAATTTTTGAAAGTTGGTGGAATGATCAACATGCCCCCTAAGTAGATATCCACATCGTAGATATGATTGGGGAGATCATTGATCCTCAATTTACATTCGGAGAAGAGCAAGTTCTGAACAGGCCGACACTTGTTCTTGACCTGCTTTTTTAGCAAATTTGATGAGCTCCTTCATGTCGCTCTGCACGGCCCAAAATTTCTAATCGCGTTTTAATCCTTAAACAAGACCGATCACCGACCCGTGACATGTGACCCACATCGTGATACGTACACTGACCGAGGTATATTTTATATTTGCTCGATGATTTCCTAGTGTATCGTACATGTGTAGACTACTAAGTCATCTCTACTTGTTATTTATAAGTGTCGATACGTGAGCGAGGACACGCCTCGAGATGCTTGCAGAAGTGGAACTTGGGTAAAGAGTGACATGATGAGTCATTTATTTAATTGGATGTATTAATGTGGCTTAATTAGTTAAATTTGATGTGGCTATAGTTGATTTATAATAAATGTAGCCTAAGTTAATTAGTAAAATAAAATAATAGTCATTTGATGTTTCTCGAGATACGTATGGACACATCAAGAGATCAATGGAGTATGGTTTGGTGTTAGCAAATGTGAGTTCGTGGAGAGTTAGTGGAATTGAAATAAAATGAAAACCATTAGATTAGTTTCTAGACGAGTGTGAACATTTAGATCAATGACTATAAATCAATCCTACATAACTATATATATTGATTGGGATGAACATGCAACTCACAAATCCATTTATAGAGAAAACTCTGAGGTGATTTGTTGCTGAAATTGAGGTTTTAAGAGATCAAGTTCATCATCCTATTGAAGAGATCAAGCTAGGAGTATTGAAGAGATCAAGCTAGGAATCAAGCAACAACTTAAGTAATGAAGTTCATCATCTTTACATGTTTTAATTTTATGGGCATGAGGTCTTAAATTAGGAAGTTGTGATCAAAATGAATTTGAAAACCTTTTTCACTGATTTTATGAGCTAAATGAAGTATTAAGTGAGTCCTTGAACCTTGATCTTTGAAATTAAAAGTTTTCGGTAAAATTAAAGGTGTTAGTTTCAATTCTGGTTTTTGTGTAATTTCAAAGGGTAAATGATATCATTTCCAAAATTGATTTACATATTTGAATTCATCGTTTTGAGCTAATAATTCAGCTATTAAGAAGTTCCCAATTTGAATTTGAAATGAAAAAGTTATGAATTTTACAAGTTTTGAATATTTTTGAGCTTTCCAACAAAATGCATGTTTAATTTGATGAATTCGATAAAATTTATGAAGTGTTTGGTGTATTTTTTATGGAGGATGATGTTACGTATCCCTGGTGGCGGAGAACGAGGATCCAGGGCCTTGGAGGAGGCCATTCCGGAGAGGAAACTCGGAATTATGGTTGCAGAATTTTAAGTTCCAGCGCTCCTAGCGCGTTAAAGAAATTCTCTAACGTGCTAAGCAGCTCTAGCGTTCTAAGCAGCTCTAGCGCACTAGATAAAACTCCTAGCGCGCTAATAGGGTCCTATTAGCGGCTGGATAAGTTACTTAGAGCACTGGGTACTCTGACAGCATAAAAAATCTGCATTTTTTCGAAACACACTTAACCTATCTAACTTAGCCTAAAACCCAAAATAAAGGTCTAAACACACTCTAATACGTACTAAATTATACCAGGAGCCTAGGGAAGAGTCTCGGGAGTTTGTGTACGCATTTGGAGTGTCGGGAGGCCGGTTAAGCTAGGAATACATTGCGTGACTTGTAAGTAATCTTGTCGAGGTTCTTATTTACATTTCATTCCAATTATGTTATGTTTTACATTCTATTTGCCTATGAAATGCCTTGTATTCCGATATCATTAATTTGTTTCATATTCTACTCATTATATGGGTGTTTTAATCATGATATCATTTGCTTATAGAAATCATTGACTCTATTCGAGTGTTCTATGTCTTTCTTGCTGTTTTGATGAACATGCGATCGAGAATAACATAAGATTAGGATTAGAGTAAGGAAATTGGAGTATACATATGGACTTGTATTCTTTGAGTGTTGGCTTTGAAGCATATTGCCTTGTCTTGGAATCCCTAATGCGAGTCTTCCTTGAAATTATAAAGTAGTGGTAGAATTAAGAGTCCATTACACGATTATGAGATGCGCAACACACGGGGTCACTGGACTACTGGGGATGTCGGCACTCACCGCTACACTTGCGCGTCACACGGGGCATGAGACTCGGGGTAGGCGGCAATTATATATATACAGATGATCTATTTACGCGTAGAGCTCAGCTCTGCCTTTGAGGATTAGGATATGGATGATCATGGAGTCGTACAGCTTAGCTCCGACCTTCGATAGAGGTGTAGAGCACGGCTCCACCCTGAGATAGCGAAATAAGGCCTAGCGATAAGACTTACAACCAGCCGGAGCTAGATCATTACTACTTAGCCTGTGTCAGTCTCATATTGTTTAAATATGGTATTTCCTAGCATATTTCCTTTTCAACACTTTTTTGCTATATTTATGCTTTTAAATACCAGTTGATTATGTTTGGAAATGTACATGAGAATCTTCAGGAATTACTTTATTACTTATTGTACTCACCGTCCTTTTTATAACGGTGGGTGCAAATTTGTCTAGCGGTAGACCGTGCAAGGAGAAGATTGACGATTCTCACTAAGCATTCGGCGATTCTTCTACTTCATATCTTGTAGGTCTCGACTTTTGATGTATTATCTACTTTATGTCTTTTCTATATATTTTGGGTTGTATATTGGGTTGAGCAGTTAGTTCCCCAATTTGACACTTGACTAGCTCATTGTGTGATCATCCTTATGATATTTATATGCATGTGATGTTGTTTCTTGGTTTCCACACTTGGGATTTTTCATACTTGCTTCCGCATAACTATTAAGACTTCCGCTAGTTATTATTAACTTAAGTAAAAGTTTTAGTTAAATATGAAATTCAATAATAATGTGACACGCGTATTACTTATCCTAAACACGTTTAACGATGAGAATATGACAAAAGGCTTACTAATACGTAGTTAAGTCCTACGTGGCTGAGATTAATGTTTAATTATGGGATTAAGCTAGGTGGTGCCCTGTTTAGAAGAAGGGGTCGTCACGCGCTCACCTTGATGGTGTACTGCACATCGTAGGCCTCGATCACGGAATGACGCTGCTCGAAATGCGCAATGTAGTACTCGTTCTCATCGGCGAAGACGGTGCAGCCGTGCATGGTGGTTCAGGGCCTTCCAAATGAGGATCTCAATGGTGAGTCCGAACACGGGGAAGTTGCAAGGTAGGGAGCATTGTTGGAGGACGTGGGAGATAGAGTGGAGCGGGTTCAGGCATGTGTAGCACGTTCCGGAAACTAGTATATATATATATACTAGATGTAAAAAAATTTAGAGGAAATTTATTAGAAACTTTGGCGGGGAACTTTCCCACTATTTTTACTTTGTGTTCTAAGAAAAAAAAAAACAAAAAAATTAAAGGAGGGACAAAACTATGGCACACTTAAACAAAACGAGGGTAAGGGTGTTGACGATGGCCACTGAATGATTTTGGACGATTTGCGAGAAGATCGATTTTGAAAAGCGTCGATCAAGAACGAGAATAAACGAGTTGCAAGGGCAGAAGAGAGACACACCCATTGGTGGAGAGGAAGAAACTCCTTTTGTTAAGTTTTGGTCACATGGATTTCGCGTGACAAAGAGCGTCGACATTGAAATAACCGTTTAAGCTTTTTTTTTATAAGGGTAATATACATACATACATACATACATACATATAGTGGGCCGCGCATGGCCTAATTAAGGTTCGTAGGTCAAGGCCCGGTTGGGCTCGAGCCCGGCCCAAGCCCGACTCATAAACGAGTGTACCGGTAAGATAAGACAATTTATAGTTGATTTGTTTTTTTTTTTTTGGTGCAAGATTCGGTTATTAATTTGGCTATCGATTTATGTTAGTTACTTAAGATTAACACAGCTTTCTATTGAGAAAAAAATTTGCTAAATTTTCAATATGGATGGTGAGGAAAGTCATGACGGACATGAGTCATTAGCTCACGATGACAATAATGATTCAGGAGACGTAAGGTTGGATTTAACTTCTATTGATACAGAATTTAGCAGTACTGAGGACCCCGCCTTTACGGTAAACGAAGATGAAGAACAACATAATGAGGAAGACGAAAATATCGGTACCAGAAGCGAAGCGTATGAAATGCGGGCGAGAGGTGTTCGAGTTTCTCCTCCAAGATTGATTGATCGATTACTACAAACAAAGTATTTTTGAAAACATTACAAGAACGCCTCAGAATGTATGCATCCCCGTAGACAGCCCGGTTCACAGAGACCTAACACCACCAAGACGAAGAAGCCCATGAAGAAGAGCCGGTGCATAAATTGGAATGGCCCAAGATGGAGATGCTGCGATTCAAATGACCTAGCTTAGGCCCATAAGTTTTAAATGACCAAGTCATGTTATTAAAACAAGAGGTATATCAAGTCCTACTCTAAGATCGAGGAGAGGCTCTTAATCAGTCGCATAAGACAAGGCTCAGGCAAGGGTGAGTACCTTGGTGTAACCCCTTAGTTGAATTAATGTATAGACTGTTATTGGTTTAGATTATAGAAGCTTAAAATCCTGCCTCCGCCCTGAGCTCAGGTTATTTCTGCTTAATGTTCTAGTGGAAGTAAAACAAATCTCAAAATTTGGTAAAAAGGTGAAGATGAAACGGAAGACAAAGAATGTTACACTTAGCTATAAAGGCTGACTAAACGAGGGTTTTCAGGGTTGTAGAAAGAATTTTTGTGCGTGTTTGAGTTTTAGATTTATATTCTTTAATGCTTCGTATTTGTACGATTTGTTCATTCAAATAAAATCTCCAAATGTTTATTGTTTGTGATTTGTAAATAGATGAGGATTAGTGTTTAGTTCAATCTGTTGATATATATTTGAACCCATGACCTTTTACTACTAAATCTCATACTAAATGGAAATAGCAACATCTTGCTAAATAGTGAGGGATAAGCGAGGAGGGCTCTAATTGAACACGTTAATTACTTTAGCGGGTTAGCGACGAGCCAATGATCCATTTTCACTCCTGCGTGGCAGCTGAGACCACCACGTGGCAGCTGCGAAAGAGCCGCATGGCGGATTAGCGACGGATTAACGGCGAGTCCGTCGCTAATCCGCCCGCTAATACCACCATTTTTAACCCTCGATCAAACTGTCGCTAATACCGCCATCTTTAACCCTCGATCAAACTCTGATCTCTCTCATTCCTCCTCTCATCTCTCATCTCTCTGCTCTCAAAAACCCTAACTCCGTGACCGCCGTCGCCCCCGCCCCCGCCCCCTCTCTCTCGCCACCCCACTCCATCTCTCTCTCGACCAGATCCACCACTGCCTCGCTGCTTGCCCAGAACCATCGCTGCCTTGCTCCCTTCCAAGATCCATCACCGCCTCGGCCTCCCGCCACCACCGCTCCGGTCCACCACCCGCGGTCGACGCCTCCCTCTCCCCAAAGCTAGATGTTAGGTTTTTAATTATTTTCTTTTTTGTAGATTTAGGGTTTGTTGTTTTGGATTTGTTTTTTAAGGTTTTGATTTTTTTTTATGTGAAGAGCAGTGGCGGATCGAGTGGTTGTGCTACGGTTGAGGAGATGCGCGGAGAGTCTCGGAGATGGGGAAGTGTGGGTTTTGGCAGGGAAGTTTTTGTAGTGAATGTGTGCAATTTTGGTGGGTTTTTAAATTTTAAGTGTTGACAAAAATAGGAATCGGGTTTGAAGAATGGGAAGACTGTGAAGCATCATGACCCTGTAAGTGTTTTTGAGTGTCACTATGCTAGAAAATTTTTCTCTTGCCAGTAAGCGTTTAGTTTTTCTATCATTCCATCTTAATTTTGTTCTTCTTCTTCCGAAAGTTATGAATTAGAGATCGTTATATACCCGATAATCTTTATGCATTAATCCGTATCTCTTATTGTCCTGTTTATGTTAATGCAGGAGCATTATGCCAGTAAACTTTCCACCAAAAGTATAACCTACGACCAATGGACACAGTTTGAGCCAGAGCCAAAAGGCACTATTTTCTGGATGGATCAAGGACACATTTACTGGAGGAAAGAAAGAGATGCAAGAAATGATACATCAACAGCTCCGTTCTGTTCGTGGTTTAGCTCCAATGTGGGATAATTGTTTGTCATGAATGACACTCTGTGTGTTGTTATTTCTTATATATACTCTATTTGTTATTGAGAACGAACAATGTTGTCATCCTTGTTGAATTATGAAGTGTATGATATATATTTTTGGTGTTGTTATTATTTCATAATTTTGTTTAATTATTTGGTCGTATTATTAAACTATTTTTTTTTAAAAAAAGTTTCATAATATATATTTTCACAATTCAAAATCAGTTTTTTCAAAAGTCTGAAAAACAATAAAAAGATTTTAAAAAATATATATATTTTTTTTAATTTTAACAACCGGATCCGTATGCCACGTCACTTCTGGGTGTGGACTGGCCAACCTGGTCTTAGATTAGCAACGGGGATCGTCGCTAATTCGGTCGCTAAAACTAATTAGCGATGGGTCTTACTGCTGAATCCGTAATTTTTTGTAGTGTACTGGTTTATTTGCTGATTTTTTTTCTCTCTTTTGCATGAACAGAGGTCTGAAGTCTTAAATATGATAACAACTCTAGAAGAGTGTTCTAAAAAAAAAAAAAAAAAAAAAAGAAAGAATAAAGAACTTTTTGGAGTGGGAAAGGTAGAAGCTTTGGTATCGTTATTTTTTTTAATCGAATAACTCATTCTTAGTCTGCTCCCTCAAATGGAAGTCTTAACTATATTTTTTTTTCCTTGCACTTCAGTTTGGGGAATTCTATGACATGCAGTATGTGAAAATGTTTACTGTCTTCATGATTCAATTACAGGTAGTTTTTTTTTAAGTAGCTTATTTAAATAATTATATAACTTTTTGCCTTTCGTCAAACTTACTTAGTCAATTGAAGATCATTTGATTATTTAGTTTCTCCATCATGCTCATTTTTGTGTATGTATCGATGCTTGTAGAGCATTCTTCCACCCGGCACAAATATTCCTGATGCTTTTACCAATGGTTCAGGGGAAGAGAAGGTGAATGTGTCACATTTTATGCCGAATAATTTACATTCACTATTACTATACTTGTGGCACAATCTTAGATTTAGGGTTTAGTATTTAGTAGTTTCTATTTTATTATTAAGCAAGTTTCTATGTTTATTACTTAGTAAGAATTATTAGTAGTTTCTAATTAGAAGTAGTTTCTATTTCAATAGTTACTATCTTCTAGTTATCTATTATTAAGAAGTTTATATATTTATTTTAAATAGGTTTCTTATTAGTAGAACTTAATATTTATTAGTTTCTATTTTTATTGTATAAGGGAGTCTATAAATACAAGTATTAAGGAATCATTAAAGCAAACAATTTTAGTGAAAATGAACCAAAATAGGAATTGAAGTAGGAGAGTCATGGACTCCGTCTTTTCAATTACCTATTCTATCTCGAAGTTTTTACCAAAGTACACATGTTATAATATTTAATGAGGAAAATCGGGGTGAAAATTTTTTATTTCCGGGGAGTAGGCAATAACGCCTATTGAGAAGGCGTCATCTACGTGGCAGAAATTTTTGTTCTGCTGTTGCCACGTGGATAGCACCTTTTCAAAAGGCGTTATCCACGTGGCTGACATCGTGGCGTGTAGAACACTGATAGCGCCTTCGTAGAAGGCGCTATCAGTGTATGTGTCCACGTCGACATGTCCACGTGGACTGACGTGGACACATTACACTGATAGCGCCTTCTGCGAAGGCGCTATCGCTGTCCACGCGACGCATTAGGGTTTTTCCGGTCCACGTGGATCCAAGTGGACCGAGAAAACCGTGGCATACGATACCGCCTTCGCAGGGCGGCGCTATCATATGCCACGTGGGAAAAGATAAAGGGTTTCCTGGTCCACGTGGCTCCACGTGGACCGGAAACCCGTGACTTTGTGGGCGCAGATAGCGCCTTCCGAAAAGGCGCTATCTCGCACCCCACAAATCATCTTCCTGAAACCGACGCAGAATATATATCTCTCTGCGTCGGCTTCGTCCTTACTGTATAGGGGTAGGGGGTAGGGGGTAGGGGCGGTGTAGGTCACGGGGTCGGTCACGGGTTTACTGTGGAGAGTGGGGTGGGTCGGGTACTTAAGGAGGGGAGGGGGGGGAGCGAACCAGCAGAGAGGCGAGACAGAGGAGGGAGGAAGAAGGAGGGGCGGACAGACTGTTTTAACGGGAGAGAGTGGGCGAGTGTGTGCGCGCGGCGGAGACGTTTGTCGAGCTTGGCGGGGGTACGTGGTGGTACGTGGAACGTGGTGTTATGTGGCGGTCCAGTGGTGAGGCAGAGCAGCGGTGACGGCCAGCGGAGGAGGAGGAGGGATCTACGCGCGGCGGGGAGGAGGAAAGGAGCGGCGGCGAGGAGGAGGAAGGCCGTAGCAAATGGAGTGGAGGTAGGAGAAGGAGGAGGTATGTGTATATAGTTAAGTTAGTTTAGTTAGTTAAATAAGATTGTTTAAGTTAGTTTGATTAAGTTAATTTGAGTTTGTTTAAGTGAGTTTAGTTAATTAAGTATGTTTACGTTAGTTTAGTTTGTTTAATAAGTTTAGTTACTGATTAGTTTGATTAAGTTAGTTTTGTTAAGTTAGTTTTAGTTTGTTTAAGTGAGTTTAGTTAATTAAGTATGTTTATGTTAGTTTAGTTTGTTTAATAAGTTTGTTTAAGTTAGTTGACGTTTGGTAGTTAATTAAGTTTGATTAAGTTAGTTTTCATTGTGGAGTGGGTACATGTTTGTTTACGTTAGTTTAGTTTAGTGAGTTTGTTTAAGTTAGTTTGGTTAATTATATTTGTTTAAGTTAGTTTACTTAATTAAGTTTAGTTAAGTTGGTATAGTTAATTACGTTGCGGCGGAAAACCGGAGGAAACAAGTAGTTGTATCAACAATGGATCCAGGACCTTCAGATCCATCACTCTTGGAACTCCAATCTACTCACAGATCGACGCGAACCTGGAGGGGCGAGGTAAGGCCAATTTACATGAATGCGTCATATTTACGGCAATATTGTATCAAAAACATACATTAATACATTATCAATTCCAAGGTTTACGAAACAATGCGCGTACGTCGAAGACGTGGGGTCGTTGATCGAACGATGCAGTATCATTCTAGGATGATCCCATATCTTCGTTCCAGTGGGTTCTATGGGATATCCCGGTAGCATTTTTCACCTTGATTGGGCTTTGATTATCTTTGCGTTTGTAGAGAGATGGCGCCCGAGACGCATACATTTCACATGCATTGTGGGGAGTGCACAATTACACTCAAAGACGTGCAGAGTGCAGCTTGGATTACCTATTGAAGGTATGCCCGTGACGGAACGACAGAGACGCAGACTATGCCGATGTCTGCGAGAGGCTACTTGGACGAACTCCTGGTGGAGATGACATCGTTGGTTGTAAACTTAAGGTCGATTGGCTTGAGCGTAACGTTCCAAAGAATAGATGATGAAAACGATGACGAGCCGGTCCAACGTTACGTTCGATCGTACATACTACAACTCATCGGTGGTTGTCTTTTCGCCGACAAGTCCAATCGATTCGTACATTTGATGTTCCTACCTTTGCTGGAGGATTTCCAAGTAGCAGGCCAATATAGTTGGGGGAGTTGTGTCGCGGATCTCGCGCAGGGGCACATGAGGTTGCTGGCGCCTCAATTCTTGTACAACTGTGGGCATGGGACATATTTCCATTCATAGCACCGCGACGTCGCGTGTATCTGAGCTCAACAAATAACGGTGGATGGCCAAAACATGCTTATGGACGTTCCACTCGGACACGTGTATTAAAGTCGATTTGTCATTACTTTGCAAATAATTCTTGTCCATGTTAATTTATCTTAACTTATTGTTTCCTACACAGATGGCTCGATGCATTTTCGATTTCACAAAATGCGACGCACGTCGTATCGGCATACCGTGATGCACTCGACTCTCAGAGGCATGAGGATGATGTGGTGTGGCAACCATATAATGAACTCATGGGGTCTCTTCCCGAGTATCGTACAAATGGTCACTAGCGGTTGGCTCTCGACGTGTCCCCTTATTTGTTTTCACATTGTGGAGTGGCATCGACCGAGAAAGGGTCATGAGACAATTCGGCATGGTACAAGTAGTGCCACCTAATTGTGCTTACGACGCACAACTGCACCGCGTCGAATTGCGTGGACATCATCATGAAAATTGGGTGACTTTTCACGCAAGCTACATAAACATGTGGGAAAATCGTGGGGACACCATTGCGACAGCGAAACTGAATGAAGGGCATGACCATCAAGACTACACGACGTGGTATCGATCGGTCACTAGGAGATTCATAGGACACGACGGGGCGTTACGTGACTACTCGGTAATCTTCTAACTCTTACTTTTCCTCGAACATTTAATATTTTATATTGCGTGATTTGAGCTCTTATTTTTTGTATATCAGCGTAACTTGGTGCATCGACTTAGGCGTGTGTTTATTGAGGATGGTACGAGCAAGGACTTGCTGCCCTTGATGAAGGGATTAAAATTTTGGACGAAGATGAAAGACAAAGGTCTAATCTTTCGCATGACGGAATTGACGTCCAACAAGACATAGATGAGGATAATGAACAAGAAGATGAAGAAGACGATCGGGCGAACCAAACATAGAGGTGAGAAGAAGACGAACACGACCCGAGAGATCAAGCGGGAACGCACCGACGTCCTCGTCCACCACGTCCATCTACTCGGACCGAGATTGCTTTGCGAGAGAGTAGCGCACGTTCTCCTCCAAAGACGTTCATCTCGTTCGAGAGTGAGTAGAACAGAGAATGTTGGCGAGAGTAGTCATTCTTCTCACGGGTACATTCCCGCATCTTCCACACTCCAACCAAAACCTCAAAGGTTTGTACCAGTGCCGAGCGTGAATCTTCCTCCTTATTATTTTGATCCTTACGCACCGGGGCCTTCGTCTTCATATCTGGACCATGGAATGCCTCATCATCAAACATATCCATCACTGCCTCCATACATGCCTAGTCCATATACTCCTACTCCATATAATTACAATATGGCGTATAGTGGAGACCCTTCATTCATGAACTTGTTGACCATGCCGCAGCCTCATGTTCCATTCCCCCAACCCCATGCAGGAAGCCAGTATTTCGGGATGGTTGCTGTGAGGGCCTTGTGAGGGCCTAGGCCACACGGTGCACCTAGGCCTTCACAAAAAGGCGCCTTTTTGTGAGGGCCTAGGCCACATGGTGCACCTAGGTCCCCAAGGTAGATGTATATGCACCCTCCCGGAGCAGAGACATATACATCTTCTGTGTCCCCCCCATATATGCCACCACTGTGCACATATATGGGCACAGTCTTTCGCCCCCCAAGGCTCGAACCCGCACCTGGGGGCTTAAGTTACGAATTCTCGAGAGCCTTGTACCATTGGGCCACAATTTTGTGAGGGCCTAGGCCACACGGTGCACCTAGGTCCTCAAGGTAGATGTATATGCACCCTCCCGGAGCAGAGACATATACATCTTCTGTGTCCCCCCCATATATGCCACCACTGTGCACATATATGGGCACAGTGTTTCGCCCCCCCACGGTTCGAACCAACGCCCTAGGGGTTAAGGCGTTGATCCTTGAACCGTGTAACAACCAACCGAGCTAGCCCAGTTGGTTACAACACGTTCTCAAAATCTGTCTCTTAAGCCCCCAGGAGCGGGTTCGAGACGTGGGGGGCGAAAGACTGTGCCCATATATGTGCACAGTGGTGGCATATATGGGGGGGACACAGAAGATGTATATGTCTCTGCTCCGGGAGGGTGCATATACATCTACCTTGGGGGTGCCAAGGGCTCTGCTGGGTCGGGCAAACTCGTTCTCCGGGGTGCCTTGGGCCTTCACAGTTCCACCTCCTATTTTTGGTAGCATCGGTAGCAGAGGTGAGTCGAGTCAAGAACCAGAGGAAACACAACAATCTACTCGACGTGATTCATCGCAAGACCAGCTACCTCAACAAGCTCAACCGGATGTACAAACACATCGTCCAACTAGACAAAGAGTACGTCCGGTTTGCATCACCGAGCAACAACGTCAACGAACCGCCGAAATAGACCTGCATGATGAGTTTACTTGATGTCATGGTGATTTGTAAATAACTTATATTTTGGGTTCACGAAGTACGTGTATTCAACCTTCTCATTGAATAAACTTATTTTTCATGTTTTCCATATTATTATAATGTCGTAGATTTGATTACTCTTCAATAGTTAGTTTAGTTTGTTAAGTTAGTTTAGGTTATATGTTTAATTTAACTTAAGTGGTTAGCTTAGTTAGTTAGGTGTCGGTGGTTAGGTTATATTAGTTTAGTTTGGTTAGGTTAATTAGGTTAGTTAGTTAAGTTAGTTTAGTTTAGGTGTTGAGGTTATGTTTGTTTAGTGTAGTTGAGTTAGGGTATGTTCCTTAGTGTAGTTGAGTTAGGTTATGTTTGCAATTAAGCTAGTTAAGTTAGTTATTTTAGTTTACTTAGTTTGTATTGTTAGGTGGTTTGGTTAGTTAATGTTAGTTAGTTTAGTTTGTTAGTTACTTTAGTTTGGTTATGTTAGTTAGTTAGTTAGTTAGTTTAGTTGAAGTTAGTTAGTTACTTAGTTTAGTTTGGTTTGGTTAGGTTAGTTAAAGTTAGTTAGTTTAGTTTGGTTAAGGTTAGTTAGTTAGTTTAGTTTGGTTTGGTTAGGTTAGTTTAGGTTAGTTAGTTTAGTTTAGTTTAATTAGTTAGTTAGTTAGTTAGATAGTTAGTTAGTTTAGTTAGTTAGTTAGTTTAGTTTGGTTAGGTTAGTTAAGGTTAGTTATTTTAGTTTGGTTAAGGTTAGTTAGTTAGTTAGTTACTTAGTTAGTTAGTTAGTTAGTTAGTTAGTTAATTTATTTAGTTTAGTTGGTTATGTTAGTTAATGTTAGTTAGTTTAGAAAAGAGAGTTGAAGGTTGAAACCAATGTATATATATATATATATATATATATTCAAAATTGGTTTTTTTTTATACAAATATAAACTCCTCATATGCATATTCAAATTTGGTTGTAATTGTCGAGATCGCTCGACGACGACGACGACGACGACGAGCGGCGAGGGACGGAGCGGCCGAGAACAACGCGGTTGGTGACCCGGTTGGTGACGTGGCGGTGACAGACAGATCGACGAGTTGCGTTTGTGAGGTTGGCGCTGACGTGGCGGTGACGTGGCATGGGTTCGTACAGATAGCGCCTTTTCAAAAGGCGCTATCTGTACATGTGGCCTCCATGTCAGCGCCATGTCAGCGCCACCTCACAAACGCAATTTTATCTCAATAACGCCTTTTGAGAAGGCGTTATTGAATGAAGTGATGTGGCGCTGACGTGGCAAGGCGTTATTGAATGATGTGATGTGGCGATGACGTGGCGGTGAGGTGGCGGCCACATGTACAGATAGCGCCTTTTGAAAAGGCGCTATCTGTACAAACCCATGCCACGTGGACGCCACGTCAGCGCCAACCAAAAAACATCCCACTCAATAACGCCTTTTGAGAAGGCGTTATTGCCTACTTCCGTGATAAAAAAAAACCTCCCTATTTTTTGAAAAAATTTGTAAACTAACCCTACTGTTGGAAAAAACCCATTCTATCTCTCTCATCTCTTTTACTATTTTCTTATTTTTTTTTTCTATCAACATAGGTTGAAGCACAAATTCAACTGTGTCTAAATCTATGTACACAAAAGGTTCATAACAACTTGGTATCAGAGCCGCTTGTCATGGGTGACACAAAAGCTCTGGTCGCGAAATTGAAAACCTTTATGGAGCATATGAGCGCTCAACAAAAGGCTCTCAAAGAACATATGATGGGTCTCACTGCCACGATTCGATAGACATCAATGAAACCCGTCAGTGTTGATGCTAAGGAACAACATAGTGGTCGTGGAAGACACGACGCAAGGTTGGAGGAGTTCGCCAACTTGAAGCAAACTAGTTATGTGGAGGAGTACCAACATCAATTCCAATCTTTGTTGGTCAGGACATCGCACTTTAAACCGCGACAACAAGTGGACTTGTTCACTGCCAGTTTGATCGAGGACTTGCAGATTGACATTGAGTTGCTACAACCGGGCAATTTGGGCATTGCTATAAATCTTGCTCGTGCCTTAGAACGCAAGTAAAAATTATGTAAAGAGTCACTCTCAGCATGCATCATGTCCTCGGTGAGCATTCCCAAAACTAGTAGTAGTTCCATTAACACGGCTATCACCAAAGACTCTGGAGTACCCTTGAATGGCTAGTCACAAAAAGCAACAACTGTTACCACTAGTGCCAACACAATAATCGACAACTCCTCACCTTCGTTTATCAAGAAGTTATCAAAGGCTGCGATGACAGAATGAAGGGCGAAGGGTTTGTGCTATAATTGCGATGAATCTTACAACCCTGGACATAAGTGCAAACGCTTGTTTTGGATGAAGGTTCCTGAAGATGAAGATGGTAGAGCGGATAATGTGCTAGATGTCCATTGACCAAGTTCAAAAACTGAGCTTGAGGACAAGTTCAAATGATAGGAGGGGAGTAATGATATGGTTTTAGATTTAGGGTTTAGTATTTAGTAGTTTCTATTTTATTATTAAGAAAGTTTATATATTTATTACTTAGTAATTAGTAGTTTCTAACTAGAAGTAGTTTTTATTTTAGTAGTTACTATTTTTTAGGTGTTAATTAGCAGGAAGTTTCTATATATATTTATTTTAAGTAGGTTTCTTACTAGTAAAAGTTACTATTTATTAGTTTTTATTTTTATTGTATAAGGGAGTCTATATATATACAAGTATTAAAGAATAAATAAAGCAAGTAATTTTAGTGAAAAGGATCCAAAGGAAGAATTGAAGTAGGAGAGTCACGGACTCCGCCTTTTCAATTACCTATTCAATCTCTCTCATCTCTTCCACTATTTTCTTATTTTTCTCTATTAACATAGGGTAAAACACAAATTCAATTGTGTCTAAACCCGTGATTAGATCCTGCACAAAGGTTCATATAACAACTTGTTCTTATAAAGGGCTCATCATAGAACATTTCTGTTTTTGTTGTTTTTGCAAGCATTTATTCAGAATTTGGCTCTTTTTTCACTTCATTTTTCGAGGCAAGTCTCTAAATCGGATGCCTTTGTTTATTACATTTTCAACAAACATTAAATTAGACGTCACACATTTAAGAGCTGGTGGATTTTAAGGGTAATTTGTTTGTTTGTTTGTTTTTTGTTTTGTTTTTTTTTTTGTTTTGTTTTGGTTTACAATTGTCATGTAGTTATTGTATAACGGAAAAAGCTGTTTTGAAGAAAACTATATTATTGAGCGTTCTTGTAATCTTTTATGTTACCTTCAGTGTGGACAAATAATCTGGATTCGCCTTCGCTTTCGTGCATAAAGGTGTGGGGCTACCGATTGTCAATTAGTTTGAAGTATTAGTTTTACTTGCACATCCGCATGCCCCAATCATGGACTCGAGTCCACTGTTGAGAATAGGCCGGGAATTACTCTTCTAATGGGACTGGAATATCTTATCGACATCTCTTACGTCAAGGATACAGTGGTTTTCAAGGTCTGTGTTAGTTTCTGAATGGAATAAGTTTATTGTGTTTTATCTTGTATACATAGTACCCTATTTATATAGGCAAGTCTAAAATACAAGAAAGGAAAGTAATCACAAAAGGAACCTACGAGATATTGGGGGATACTAGTTTCCTTAACAGCTGGATACAATAAACAGTTTCCTTAACACCTTCCCTAAAACTCAAGTTGAACCCAACTTGAGGTTGTCAATCAAATCGGTAAACCTGACAAATCTGAGGTTCGTTGCGGAGCAGATCAACGACCACCGAATACGGCAGGAAACAGATTCTGATGTGGCAGAGTCAGAACAACGGAACTGTAGAACAACGGATATCAGAGTCGACGGAGTTGACGACGGACAGATAGCAGAGTCGACATAGTCGACGAAGGACAGATAGCAGAGTCGACGGAGTCGACGACGAACAGATGGCAGAGTCGACATAGTCGACGACCGCAAAAACGACACAATCGGTGGATGTGTAGCGGCGAGCAAAGCGAACAGATTGTTGTGTCTCGCACAACCGAGAGTTAGACAGATTGTTGTGACGCGCATAACCAGAGGTTGACGATTGTTGTGACTCACACAACCAGGTTAGACAGATTGAATAAACCGGAGGCAGTCGAATGGAGACGAAGGCACAAGCGGGCGGTATCGACGGAGCAATGGGCAGAAACGAGGGCGCAGAAGCGGAAGCAACGGCGGGCGAGTAGCGGAGAGGCAGCGACGCAAGGCGAGTTCGAGCAATGACGACGGAGCGGCGAACGACAACAGACAGCATGTGGCGGGCGTACATAGCAGACGAGAGGTCGGGCGGCGGAGACCGAGATAAGGCGCGCACGAGCGTGAGCGAGCGTCGAGATCGAGCGCGCACGAGAGCGGATCGTGCAACGACTCACTCACCGACTCGCTCGTCTTCTCCACAACAATGAAGAAATTCGGCTCGAAATGACCAAACTACCCCAAAAACAACCATCCAAATCCCCATCACGTCCCCCACCTCCAAGGAGCTCGCGGACAATGGGTGACGTGGATGGCGCCGGCGAGGCATTGGCGCGGACGGCTGACAAAGCAATGCGGCGCATTTGGAGGTGGTGTGGTTGTCGGTGTTCGGACAAAGCGCGGGAGTGGCGCGAATCGCCGGACCGCGCGCGCATGGTGCGGGTCGCGTGGACGGCGACGGTGGGAGCGGCGATGGCGCACGAGTAGCCAGTGGAGACGGTCACCGCGACGCAATGCAAGAAGGCGAGCAATGGCCGACGGCCGGAGCGCGAGAGTGTTGGCGCCGGCGGTGAGTGCGAGGAAGCTGGAAGAGGCGGAGGAGGCGGCAGATCTGGACGGGTGGCGGGCTGGAGGCTGCGGCGACGACTCCGACCAAGGCAGATCCGACGAAGGTGAGTCTACTCAACGGACGGCGATCCAGCCGGAGATCCGGACGGAGGAGTGGCGGGACGGGAGTGGAGATCGGCGAGTGGATCTGGCGGGCGGTGGAGCGGAGCAAGGGAGGTATGCGGATCTGGACGGGACGCGAGGGCGCGGATCAGGACGGGACAGATCTAAACGAAGCTGGACGCGCGGAGGTGCAGATCTGGCGATGGTGGTAGTAGCGGGCTGACGGCTGGCGCGGATCTGGCGGATCTGGTTGCGGCAGTGGTGCGAGCGGGAGATCGGGAGGCTCGGTGGATCTGGTGGGAGCGGCGGAGCAGCCTCAAGCAGGCGCGAGCGGGCACGACAGGAACAACTATGAAGCGGTCGTCGACTCGAGAGTCGACCGACCTAAAACTAGAAACCAAGCTCTGATACCATGTTAGTTTCTGAATGGAATAAGTTTATTGTGTTTTATCTTGTATACATAGTACCCTATTTATATAGGCAAGTCTAGAATACAAGAAATGAAAGTAATCACAAAACCTACGAGATATCGGGGGATACTAATTTCCTTAACAGCTGGATACAATATACAGTTTCCTTAACAGTCTAGTTGGTCGCTGATGTTGTTTGGTGCCCCGCTATATAATTAATGGAGAATCCTGCAACTGCCGGGGTGATGAGTCTTCAGGTACCATAGTTACTTTTTTGTTCTTTTTTTTTTTTTTGATTCTTGGATACGTGAATTCCACATTTATGGATTAGGAAAGAAGAAATTATTTTCTGGATAATAGCATCGACAATGAACATACTAGTAGCAGGGAATGGGTTGTGAAGCGTTGACGTTTTTAAATGCGATCATTTTCATGCAGTATATTTGATTATTTGGTTCAATTTACGTACACAAAGAAAGAAATCAGAATTTTATTAATAATTGCAGATATTGTTTCCCTTAGCAGAGAATATGCTTCAACAGAGCAGGGCGACCGCCTGGCCCCACCCCTCGAGGCTCATCCGCTTATATTTTAAAAAAAATTAAATATATAATTTTTTTTCTCATTAATAAAAAATTACTACTTGCATGTTAAGTGTAAAATGTTAGGCATCAAATTGTTCATGTATTTTTTAAATTAAATTTTAATTTTCTATTTGTTTAAGTAGTTCTTTCAACTTATTCTCTCAATGTTAGTGACATTTTTTTCTTCTTTGCATTTTGTATGCGTTATTACGCTTTATTTGTTTTTCCTTTTTCAAATATGATTGACTCTTACTTAATGTGAAATTTTTTGAAGATGTTTTGAGAAGCTTTGATCATGCTAGCTATTGTGTATTTATTGAACAAAATTTTTGTGGGATTTGCATTGTATTTGCGTTGTCTTACATAGGAATAAGAATATATATTTTTTTTCTATGTATCTATAATTGAGGGACCCCAAATTATAGTTTGGCTCAGGGCCCCTAAATAGTTTGTACCAGCCCTGTGCTTCAGATGCGTGGTTCTAAGTATGAATGTATCTGCAATAGAATTTCTATGAGATTGGGCAAAAAGATAATCAAGGATCAGAAATTTAACCTCACATCAACTGTATTAAATCGGGTGGAATGGATATGTTCGACTTATATATATAGCCAACCTTTAACTACTTTTGAATTGAGGCTTTGTTGTTGTAGAAATTCAACAAAATTTGTTAAGATATCGCACTTTAACCCGCGGAGGGTTACTGTCTTTATCTTGTAACATGCTTGCAACTCTTAAAGCTCGACAACGACGCGATAGTTTGTCATATAATATTTTTTTTGATAGAAACGAGACTTTATTTATTATAGCCCAATTGCAAAGAATTGTGGTATTTACAATGGCAGGAAACATTGTGTTTCCCATAAACAAAGCCGAAAAAAACCTATTGGTGTAGTAGGGGAAAATCGCGCTGTTCCCTAAACACTATTTGGATGGATGAACATCATCACCGGACGTCCATCCATTGTGCATGGATGTATGTGCATACATATCCCGATGCGTGAACGGGCGGACACCATCTCGAGTGTCCCATTACGGGTCACCCTAACATTTCCCTTTTTCTATTATGACGCTTTCTTTTTTATTATGGGGTGTATTACACTCTTGAACTATTTATGGTGTGTTGGCTTCGCTATACCCAACTATCCTAAATTTAACTGATTAACTTATACACATGATATGTAGTTGGATTAATGGAAAATATTTGGTTGACACAAAAGGGGCGCACAGCCTATGTGGCGCCCCTTTTATGTCCTTTTTCACTGGCCCCACATTTGAAAAAAGGGGGGGCCACAGGGGCGTTGACTGTGCGCCCCATGTGTGCACCCCATGTGTGTCAACCAATCACTTCCCTAAGTGATTAACCTCAGTTTGGGGGTTAATTACACACATGGTCACTCAACTATGTATGTTGTAACACTTTGGTCATTAAACTCAACTTTGTACCAAAAATATCATCATACTTTTTAAAACGTTTCACTAAAGTCACTTTGGTATGATGTGGCGCTTACGTGACATTGAGAACTAAAAGATTAATATCAACTCGCCTCGATATTCGTTCTTTTTCATCAAGATGCTCAATTCAATAATTCTTATGAAGTGTGTCCAAAATAATGTCACAAGGACTCCCATCACAAAAACACACAAACTAATCCTAAATTAAAAAAAAAAAATGGGAAGAAAAGTTAGGCTTCGGATTTATCACGTCGGACGGCGGCGGCGAGGATTTCTTCATCCACCAGTCCTTATCAAGTTAGAGGGCAACCTGAGCCTAACAGAGGGGAGTTCGTTGTGTTTTTAATCGACGACGACATCGTCGGACCTAACGACTGTCGTCCAGGGGAGTCAAAAATACATGGGTTTTGGCGGTGGCGGGCGACGGCCGTGGGGGTCGCGGTGGAGGTAGAGGTGGATATGGGTTTGGTATGTTTGGAGGCGGCGGCGATAGGTACGGTGGTGGTAGCGTGTATGAATTTAATGGTCGTGGTGGAAGAGGCGAAAGAGAAAGAAGAGGTGGTGCGGAAGATGAATGAGCAGCAAAGGCGGTAGTTGATATCAGCAGAGCGGCGATGACGGTGGTGGCAGTGGTTGTGGGCGGTATACGACAACGGTGGAGATGATGGTTGATTCAATTTTTTCTGGGCAAATGGACAGGAGATGCTTCAATTTGTGTGTTAATGGTGATGTGAGAGTCCACTACAAAAATGTACCAAAATAACGATAGGAAAACCCGTCGCTATTTTGGTACGGCCCGTCGCTCGCAAAAGAGGGTTGGCGATGAGATTAGCGACGGTTAGCAACGAGAATACCCATTGCGTCGTAGCTATTTTGAAATAGGTGTCAAAAATAGCGACGGAATCCCGTCGCTTAAGTCGGTCGCTATTTTTTGACGGATTGACAAAAAAAAATGTTTTTTTGAAAACATTGGTGTTTTCAAAAAAAAAAAAATCCTAAAAAATAAATGCAGCAAAAAATTAAAAACAACAAAAACAACAAAAATAAAAAATAAAAAGATGATGTTTATTCAACAACAACAATAATAGATAACAAAAAAAATCAAAATCAAAAGCCTATAAAAGTAGTAGTAGTAGCCGAATTCGATCCAAAATGGCGTCGTCGATGACAAACGGACCGCCCTCAATCGCCGAAGAGAACGACCAAGACCACACCATCTCCTCCTCCTCCATCAATTTCGGCTCCTCAGAAACCCTAGACCAGGTCCTCAACCTCACCGACGTGGGCGCCATGACTCGCCTCCTCCACGAGTGCACCGCCTACCAGAGAAACTTCGACCTCCAACTCGAAACCCTCCTCTCCCAGCGCACAGATCTCGAGAAACACCTCTCCAATCTCCAGAAATCCGCCCTAGTCCTCGAGATCGTCAAGGCCGACGCCGACCACCTGCGACCTCGCCGACCAGGTCAGCGGCAAGGTCAGGGAGCTCGACCTCGCCCAGTCCAACGTCCGTTCGACCCTCGCTAGACTCGACGCCATCGTCGAGAGAGGGAATTGCATTGAAGGCGTTGACCGGCGTGATGGTGCAGGAGGCGTTGATGGAGGAGGAGAGAAGGCGGTGGTGGAGCGGCAGCGGCAGCGGCGAGGAGAGAGGGACGGAAACGGCTCCGGCGAGGGAGGGATGAAAGTGAGAAGAGAGAGGAGGGGCGGATGGAAGTGAGAAGAGAGGGGAGGAGGCCGTGAAATGTGAGTAGATTGGTTTATAAATGTGAGAGGTTATGGTTTGGTTTGAAGTGGGGTGGGCAAATCGCGGTTTGGTGGTGGAAACCATCAAACGGCGACCAAACCGAGGGTTCGCGGTTTGGCCGATTTGCAAACCACCACCAAACCGCGAACCATCAAAACCGCACCCGGGCGGTATGCGCGATTTGGTCGGTTTGGTTTCGTTGTTTCGCGCGGTGGGAGGCGACGGCGACTGACAAGGGGCGACGGCGACAGGCGGTGGCCAAAGCTGACCGAGAAGGGCGACGTGGTCGGAGCCGACCGAGAAGGGCGATGTGGTGGTGGGACTCGCAGCGACCGAGGCGCGACTGGTACGAGGCGGCGGCGGAGGCGGGACCAGTGGGAAGAGGCGACGCGAGGCGACGGCGACGCTGCAGTGACGACAGCGGTTTGCGCGGTGGGAGGCGAGGCGACTGACAAGGGGCGACGATGACAGGCGGTGGCCAAAGCCGAACGAGAAGGGTGACGTGGTCGAAGCCGATCGGGAAAGGCGTCGGCGGCGAGATGGGGAGTGAGGAGAATGACGGCGAGATGGTGGCGAGAATGAAGGCTGTAAATGTTCTTGTAAATGTTGATTTTTTTTTTATTATTTTTTTTTAAGTTTTAAGGTTTTGACTTTTGAGTTGTTGTAAATGTTTGATATTTACTAAAATACAATCGGTTCGGTGAAACCGCGGTTTTTTTAAAATGAAAAACGTGACCAAACCGCAATTCTGCGGTTTTTAAGTTTTTTAAACCACCCCAAACCGAGAGTTTTAAAAACCAAACCAAACCAAACCATGCGGTTTACACGGTTTGGACGGTTTTTCGGAAACCGCTGCCCACCCCTAGTTTTAAGTGTAAGAGAGAGCGTGGGTCCCACTATCACGTGTGTAAATTTTTTTACTTGGGTGGGAAAATTCCAGCCCAACAATTAATACAGGGCATGTCGCTAAACTGGTCAACAGGTCAATAAAAGCCTCCGTCGCAAATTCGTCGCTAAGTAGCGCCAGGAAATAGTCCGTCGCTATTTCTCGTCGCTCTTTGGTTCTTTTTTTTTTGTAGTGGTCTTTGTGACATTATTTTAAACACACTTTATGAGAACTATTGGTTTGAGCATTTTGATGAGAAAAAATGAATATCGCGGCGAGTTGATATTAATTTTTTAGTTCTCAATGCCACGTAAGCGCCACATCATACCAAAATGATTTATGAAATGTTTTAAAAAGTATGATGATATTTTTGATACAAAGTTGAGTTTGACTGAAGTGTTACAACATGCATAGTTGAGTGACCGTGTAATTAACCCCTTAGTTTGGACACTTTTTCACTGGAATGCATCAACACTCGGCTTTGTTGTTTTAAGTCTTGTGAATTTACTTTCCTAACCCGCTTCACATCAAAACACACCCTACTCCACAAGCCCCAACACCACATCGTTGGAAAGGAGACGAGTGGCATTGTCGGTTGAATTTTTTTATTTTTTTGTCAAATATTGTCGGTTGAACTTGACCGCTCTCAATTGTAGCATAATTAATTCACCAGAAATCAAAATTTTCATTTCATAATACACAACGTTGTGCACACAAGACACAAGCCTTTGCAAACTCTATGTTGTCACATAACACAATCTCATATCGTCTTCACTAAAAAAAAAAAGAAAAAAAGAAAAAGAAAAGATTGATTCTGTGCTATACGAGCTTGTTACTTAAACAACTCCCAACCTTCTTGATTCGTTTTCTTTTCAACTCTCTGCAACTGCAACTCGGCAACTCAATTTTTTCGTTTCAAACGAAAAATCAACGAGGAAACTATCTTCTCTATGATCCCCCTAGAAAAGGCAACTGTATTTGCCTCTCTTTTCTTGTCTCAACGAGAAACCCAAACCTAAGATATTTCAAAAATTGACTGAAAGTAATTTGAGGGCCAATTTCGTCACACCATTATGCGACACGTCTGGATTAACTAGCGAACTCATGGGGTTCGCATACCTGGGTTCCTTAGATCATGAGATTAGATTATACACAAGATTGAGACTCAGGTTTAAATATTAGTTCGTTTTGGAGGACTTGTTCCTCTGGGAGTATGGTTGGATTAATGTGGTTGCAATACATGAACTTACAAAAGTGCCACTCTCTTTATAAATTCCCGAAATCGATGATGACCCTTAGTTATTTTTTGTTTATGGGATGTTAAATGACTAATTTGTGAATTTATATTTTTGGTGTGAGTTGAACATGCATTTGAAGTTAATGGTGTCACTTTGACAAAATAATAATAATAATAATAATAATAATAATAATAATAATAATAATAATGGTGTCGGTTCTAGTTAATGTGGTTTATCTTATTTATGTAAATAAAGTACTGTCAAATTTATGAATTTAATAATTCAATAATTTGACTCAATTAAATTCGCACGCACATCTATCGCGTTTCGACGTGCATTTCATGATGTACGCCTAACATTCCATCTGAAACTCTTGTTCTAAAACCCTAGCAAAACCCTAGCCGCCGCCCTAGCTTTTTCCCTTCATATCTGCCCGCTCAAAGGTCGTCGGCGTCAGTGCAACCAACTCCGGTGGTCAATCAACGATGGCGCTGGCGGCTCCTATGTTCGTTGTTTTTTGTTTTCCCCTCCCTCATCCTCCTTTCTCCCTCTTCCTCCCCTGGTTTTCATTGTTCTCTCCCTCCGCGTCTTCCATTGTTTTCTCCTTCGTGACCCATCCTCCACCATCTCTCGCGTCTTTCCTCCCGCATTTTTTTGCTTTTTCTTTAACTCATAACTCCCCCAACCAATCCACAACGCTCATCCATTTCTTTCCCCTATTCTTCTCCCCATATATTTTGGTAGCTTTTGGTCATGCAAGATGCGTGACGCCGGTGGTTTTCGGCGCAACCACCGCTGATGGCCTATTTTCGCTTGAGCTTTGGAATGGAAGGCGAAGCACCGACGAGAAGATTGCTAGTCTTCATGTCAACAGTAGCGAACGTCGACGACCGACTTTACGTGGTGGTGAGCGACGTTTAAGCGGCGCTTGGTATTCGTCGTGGTGTGAGTTTTAATAATTTTTTGTTTGTTCTTCCCTTCGCTAGAAGCTCATTGTGTTTTTTGTCCCTTTTATGGGTGTTGCCCTCTTTATGAGGTTTTTGCCATCCGTTTGGAGGTTGTTGTTGTTAGATTGTCTTTTCATAATTAATCTCTATTATATGTGACCCATATTATATTGTTACGTACTCCATGTTTTGGGCCCACAACTTGATGGTAGTTTGGGCATAAATGTTTTGAGTACGAGGGTTTTAATTCCTCCCTCTCTCATCAAAATAAATAGACCCAATAATTGTAAAACAATTATTGGGATATGATTTGTTTAAAACCAAAAGATCTCACCATCAAGATATTCGTCTAACTAAGAAGGCGAGAGAGGAGAAAATATTCTCAAACTTAATGGCAATGGAATGAGGTATGTTTATATTTTATGATTTATGATTGAATCAAAAGTGTTATATAGATCAAGTAAAGACAACATTGGTATCGAGCATGGTTAAACACTTTTGATTCAATTGAGTAGTTTAAGTCGATGTTTAATTTTCGCATTATAGATCAATACTTTGATCGACTTAACTTTGCGTTTTGGGTATATTGTGTTTTTGGGTATATTGTGTTTTTGGGTATATTGTATTTTCCTATTCCGATGCCGATATATTTGGCGTTAAAGAATTCAGATCTATAATAAATTGATATATATGTTGTTGGACAATAAAATCTCGCATGAACTAAAATTTGGGCTTTATTGATATATATGCGATGTGTACGGTCTTATGTATAAATCTAATTGCTATCATTACGTTAGTTTAATTATTCGTTTCTTTTGGTACAAATCATTTCCTTATCGATTTCTTAGTGTTGGTTAACGTGAATTGCACTTAAGAATAATGTGCTTGTAGGTGATTTGCCACGTTTGATATTACCATGACAATGTACTATGTATGGATTTGAAGACATAAAATAATGTATTGAGCAATTGATCAATCGCCATGGATACATACCAATAATTTTGTATGTCTTTTCCAATATGTCTTAATAGTTGCATGTTTAATTATTGTCTTAATTAATTACATGAAATATATGAAAATTAAGAATGTTCATTATGTATTAGAATTTAAAATTTTTCAAATTAAAATTAAAGTATGCTTAATTAAATGTTTATTTAATGAAAAGCTTGTTAGTCACCAAAGTGGCATAGCTTGAATAGATGTTAAATATTTAATTAAGACCAATTAGTTATAATGCTAGGAGGTCACCCAAAGGTGGACCATTGCTTATAATTAATGAAACTTAAGAGATTTATCTTCATACTTAATTAAAAATAGGTATGTTTTATTCAAAGATATCTTACTTATTTACCTAAGTATGATTGAATGTCTATGAAAGTATGCTTATTAAGAATTTGATATAGCATGAATTATGTATTAAAATACCACCCAAAGGTGAACTTAAATACATAATAAAAGTATTGTATGTCTGAATCTATTAGGTTTAACTCAAAGCATTAATGTGAATAATTTTGTTATATTTGCAAATGGTCCTCTAATATGTTTGCCTTGGGCAATATGACGGTTAAGTTCAATGGGCTCAACTACAATGATTGGTCTCAATGCAGATCCGGTTCCAACCGGGTGTAATGAACCTTGACTCGACAATCATTGTACACGAAAAGCTCGCCATTACGAGGCCACTCAGAAGAGGAAAGGTCTCTATATGAGGCTTGTGAGCGGTCTAATAGGCTAAGTTTGAATTTGATGCGAATGACGATTGCATAAAATGTCAAACCATCTATGCCCAAGACAAGCAACGTAAATGAGTTCATGATCCAACTAAAAGAGTACTCACAATCGGACATTGCTGACAAGTCCATTGTGGGAAGCTTGATGAGTGAGTTGACAACTAAGAAATTTGAGTGGTCACAGCCCATCCGTGATCATGTGACTAGTATGTCTAACTTGGCAGCGAAGCTCAAAGCAATGAGAATGGACGTGAGTGAATCATTTCTAGTTCAGTTCATCATTACTTCCCTTCCTCCTGAGTTTGGTCAGTTCCAGGCGAATTACAACACCATAAAAGAAAAATGGAACTTGCAAGAAATCAAAGCCATGCTCGTACAGGAGGAAGGGAGATTAAAGAAACTGAAGGGTCACCCAGTTCATCTCACTATGCATGATGGAGCTAGCAGCACCAAAACGATACCAAGAAGGAAGGACATAAAGAAGGACAAAGCCCCAATAAAAGTCCATGAGGGTCGAATCCATAAGGAGCTGAGGTTTCACTTCTACAGGAAGAGTGAGCACTTCAAGAAAGACTGTCCGAAACGAAAGGCATGGTTTTAGAAGAAAGGTATACATTACATTTCTGTATGTTTTGAATCAAACCTAATTGAAGTGCCTAATAATACCTGATGGCTTAATACTGGTGCAACTACTCATGTTTCACATATTATGCAGAGATTCCTTTCAATCCATCCCATAAGCGGAACTGAAAAGTTCTAATTTATGGAGAGCATAATGAAGACACGCATAGAAGGGATCGGGACTTACAGATTAATCTTGGATACCGTATGCTTCTTGGATTTAGAAAAGTGTCTTTATGTTCCCGAATGTTCAACGAACATTGTTTCGTGTCAAGATTAAATTGTGTAGGCTTTAATTTAAAGATTGGAAACAATTGTTTTAGTTTATTTAAACAAAAATACTATTATGGTTCTGGTATTTTAATTGACAACTTATATCATTTCAATCTTGATAGTATGTTTGTTGAATCCTTGTTTAATGTTGAGCATCTTATTGGAAATAAACGTAGTGCACATGATGAGTGCTCTATTTTTCTTTGGCATCAAAGATTAGGTCATATATCCAAAGAAAAAGTAAAGAGGTTAGTGAAAAGTAACATCTTACCTCAATTGGATTTTGTTGATTGGGATGTATGTGTGGATTGCATTAAGGGAAAACAAACCAAACATATATCAAAACATCCAGCCACAAGAAGCAGTGAGCCTCTTGAATTGATACACACCGATATTTGTGGTCTTTTTGATGGTCCATCTTGGAGAGGTCGAAAGTATTTTATCACCTTTATTTATGATTACTCACGATATTGTTATCTATACTTGTTGCATGAAAAGTCTCAGTCAATGGACATTTTAGAAGTGTTCATTAATGAGATAGAAAAGCAACTAGATAGAAAGGTAAAAGTGGTAAGATCTGATAGAGGTGGCGAATACTTTGGAAAGTATGATGAAAGTGGACAATGTCCATGTCCATTTGCAAATTTCCTTAAAAGTCGAGGTATTTGTGCATAATACACAATGCCTGGTACACCTCAACAAAATGGTGTAGTTGAAAGGCGGAACCGTACTTTTATGGATATGGTTAGGAGTATGTTAAGTCGTAACACTATGCCTTCATCATCGTGGATTCATGCATTAAAGATCTGCTGCATATCTCGCTGAATATGGCTCCTAGTAAATCGTTCCTAAGACTCCTTATGAATTTTAGATCGGTAGAAAACCTAGTTTGAGACATCTTCATGTTTGGGGATGTCAAGCGAAATACGGATATATAATCCACATGAAAAGAAACTTGATGCAAGGATTATTAATGGTTACTTCATTGATTATCCCGAAAAGTCTAAAGGGTACATATTTTATTGTCCTAACCATAATACGAGAATAGTTGAGTCCGGTAATGTTCGGTTCATTGAGAATGGCCAAATCAGTGGGAGTGAAGAATCACGAAATGTGGATATTCATGAAATTCTATTGAAAACTCCTGCATCTAGCATTTCTCCTCAAATTGTTGTTCCTCTTGTTGTATCACGATTATGCAACAAACCCGGACAACAAATCATTGTTCCAAATGAGGAAAATGAACTTATTGTTAATGAACCACTAATGATGTACAAGTTGTAAATGATCAAGTAGAGCCACAAGAAATAGCATTACGAAGGTCTCAGTAAGGACAAGAAGATCAACAGCTTCAAATGACTATGTGGTTTATTCATTGAACACGAATGTGATTTGAGCATTGACAAAAATCCGGTCTCGTTCAAACAAGCCATGAAATGTGATGATTCTGAAAAATGGTTTAATGCCATGATAAACGAGTTGAAATCAATGGATGACAACAAAGTCTCGAGAATTAGTTGAGTTGCACGAATGTGTAAAGCAAGTTGGTTGCAAATGGGTCTTCAAAACAAAACGAGACTCACATGACAATATAGAAAGACATAAAGCCGAGACTTGTCGCCAAAGGTTACAATCAAAAGGATGACATTGACTATAAGGTGACATTCTCTCCAGCTTTCAAAGAATGACTCTTTAAGAATTATAATGGCTTTAGTAGCTCATTATAATCTTGAGCTTCACCAAATGGATGTGAAAATCGCATTTCTAAATGGAGACTTAGAAGAGGAAGTTTACATGGACCAACTCGAAGGTTTCTTGACCACAAGAAAAGAAAACTTGGTGTGTAAATTGAAGAAGTCAATATATGGATTGAGACAAGCTTCCGGACAATGATATATTAAGTTCAATAATACCATTACGTCATATGGTTTTGTAGAAAACACTTGTTGATCGTGTATATATATGAAGATAAGTGGGAGCAAGTTTATTATATTAGTCCTATATGTTGATGATATTCTTTTTTATGCGAATGATGTTGCTTTGTTACATGATGTAAAAAGATTTCTCTCTATAAACTTTGAAATGAAAGATATGGGTGAGGCATCCTACGTGATAGGAATAGAAATACTCCGTGATAGATCATAAGGATTGTTAGGTTTGTCTCGAAAGGATATATCAATAAAGTATTAGAGATTTCAAATGGACAAGTGATCTCAGGAATAGTTTCTATTCGAGAAAGGGACAAGTTCGAGTTTAATGCAATGTCCTCATAATGACTTGGAACGTCAAGCAAATGCAATGTATTCCTTATGCGTCATTAGTTGGGAGCTTAATGTATGCCTAGACTTGTACTCGACCAGGATATCGCTTTTTGTCGTTGGAATGTTGGGTCGATATCAAATAAATCCTGGAATGGATCATTGGAAAGTCTGCAAAGAAAGTACTTAAGTACTTACAAGGCACCAAGGATTACATGTTGATCTACAAAGGTCGAGTCATCTCGAAGTGATGGAGTATTCAAATTCGAGACTATGCGGATGTGTGGACTCGAGGAAATCTACATTCTGCTACTTGTTCCTATTGGGCTGGAGGAGCAGCTTTTTCATGGAAGAGTGCGAAGTAGACTGTAATTGCTACTTCCACTATGGAGGCTGAATTCGTGGCATGCTTTGAGGCCAATATTCATGCATTATGGTTGCAGAATTTTGTGTCAGGACTTGCTATTATTGATAGTATAGCTAGACCTATAAGGCTATATTGTGATAATTCCGCAGCAGTTTTCTTTTCGAAGAATGACAAGTATTCAAAAGGTGCAAAACACATGGATTTGAAGTACTTTTCTCAAAAGAAGAAGTGCATAAACAAAGAGTGTCAATTGAGCATATTGGTACTGATCTGATGATAGCGGATCCGTTAACTAAGGGATTACCGCCCAAAACATTTATTTGCCATGTTGAACGTATGAGCATTATAGACAAGTCCTTGTTAACATAATATTGTGGTATGTATACATACATTTATAATTGTATTGCTCATATTATTGTCATGACACTTGTGAATTCAATTAAAGCTTTGTCTTTGCTTATGTACTTGTTATCTTCATTATATTTCAGTGAGATAACATTATGGTTAGAGGGTTGAATTATCCTTATAAAAGTTATACTAGTTGAGTTGATTGTGATACATGGAAGGAATCGCGTCGATTAAATGACTTGTGACCTCCGTGATCTGATCATTTTAATTCAGTGAAAAAGTTAGTTGATAAATTCAATAAAAGTGTGCAATTATATTTTATTTGAATCATCAAGTCATAATATGGGTCAAGTGGGAGATTGTTAGATTATCTTTTTCTAATTAATCTCTATTATATGTGACCCATATTATATTGTTACATACTCCATGTTTTGGGCCCACACTTGATGGTAGTTTGGACATAAATGTTTTGAGTACGAGGGTTTTAATTCCCTCCCCTCTCTCTTCAAAATAAACGGATCCAATAACTCTAAAACAATTATTGGGATATGATTTGTTTAAAACCAAAGAGATCTCACCATCAAGATATTATGTCTAATGGAAGAAGGCAGAGAGGGGAAAAACATTCTCAAACTTAATGACAATGGAAAGATGTATGTTTATATTTTATGATTTATGATTGAATCAAAAGTGGTATATAGATTAGTAAAGACAACAGTTGTCCCTCTTAGTAGAGTTGTTGGCCCCCTTGTATTATCTTTTATGAGTGCTTCGTTGGAATGTATTATCTTTTATTATTGTATCCTTTTTGGGTAATAACAACGTTAATACAACAAGTTTGACGAAAAAATAAAAAAATAAAAAAAATCACAAATATTTCGCATTTCCACCCTATCTTCTTGATCGAGACATCTATTGAACCAATTTTAGAATGAGCATTGACTTGTAAAGGCATTCAGAATTGAAATTGGCATGCCTTTGAAATTCAGTGTACCACACTTGTATCAATCATGACCTTTCTTTCAATTGCTTTTGTAATTGAAAGGCTATGTTTGCTGGCCCCTGTTTTTAGGGTTACACAGCCAACACTAAAGAGACTCGATTGCTTTGTATACACTTGACATATATTCATTCATGATTTATTGGCTAAAGTATAATATAATTTTGTTATCCATGCTATGACAAAAGGGGCTCTTTTTTCTTCTATAGTGCATAATATAATGAAGTTGTCATTAATTTAGGGATGGGCACGCCAGCTGAATTATGCAGAATCATTCCTCTGTTGCTTTTGCTTTCTTCTTTGCCACTGTTTACCAAGTATATGATGTTATCTTGCTACGGTTTCCACAATTATTACTATTAATGAAGCCTGATGTGCTGCATAGGGGGACAATATTATTTTCATTAGGTTGAGGTAGACCTTAATGATGATTAATGTAAGAACATTTTAACCATATGAAAATGCTAGAATAACACCTCAAATGAAAACCCATATGACACCCTAAGTGACATCCTTGTAACGTGGGTGATGGTCCATATTCATGAGAGGCGTCGTGCACGCTTCGAGATACACATCACGTGTGTTATGCATTAAGAACAATTTTGCGCACACTCATGTTTACGTGGGGCCCTCACGCCACGTCACAAACATGAGTGTCACTTGGGTGGTCATTCTAGCATTTTCCTTAAACCATCAAAACATAGCATCATGAAAGTGGTTTTTTTGGGTACTAAATTAAAGGCATATAATTAATTAATGTTCCTAATTGATTGCAGGAAATTAGGGGCACGAAGAGCATAACGATATGATTTGTACATTATCAAATACATTACATATTCATCAATCCAATTTCAGTCCTGTGTTATGGCCCTTAAATTAGTAAACAAACTACAAAATTGTAGTAATTTTAGTTACAATAATTAAGAACTATATACACTTCAATTTTATGTTCTGAACAATATGATTGAAATTTGATTCTTAATTCACAATTCAGTCCTTTGTGAACATTAAAGTAAAAATCCCAAAAACTGTTGAAAACTGAAATATTGTTACAAGCATGAACATTCTAAGTTTGTGAGAGCTAAAATTGAAAACAAAAACTGATAACCTTACATTGCCTAGCTCTTTGTAGACAATCTTTTGATGAACTGATCTTAATTATATCACTTGATTCCCCCTTTGAAATGGAAAAATAAAATAAAATGAAAGAATGCTTATGATTCCAAATAATAACATGCATGCATACATGTAGTTAACTCAAGGAGGAGGAATGTACTCATGTTCAATACTTGGTGTCGTTCTAGTTCCCGCCGCCGTAGGCGCCCTTACGTGCCCGACCATCGATATCTGCAGCGCTTCCTCTTCGTAAGCTCTTCGCTCCATCTCTGCTATCTGAGCTTTCCTCTTCACCTTAACAAGTAATGCCACTACAAGCAAACCTAACAGAAATGCTCCCAAGATACCTCCCACTGCACTCCCAACTATGATCTTCCATCCACTCACCTCACCGGGTGGCTGCAACAATGAAGCCTCGACAAGTAGTCCGAAATGCCCATGTTGCGTCGTAGCACAAATGTTATTCGATACTTGCTCCGTGACGTTAACATTTCCATCGGAATCAAAGCAAGCACAAAATGGCCTAATGGAAGGATCATTTATCTTTGTTAGATTAGAAAAATCGATGGTGATAGGTTCCGATCCAGATGAGATTTTTAGTAGAGAAGGGCTTGTGGAATTGAGAAATGTAGCATCATATGCTAGAAGGCCTAGAATAGGTGAAACAAGTTGGTAGCCAGGGACATTGTAATTCTCATAGTACAAAGAAGACCATGTATCTCCCAAGTTTTGGCTAACAATTAGTACTCTCTCCACACAAGGCTCCACTTCCACTCCCATTGCTAAATGAAACTCTTTAACTTGAGCGCCGTACCTGCGAAGACTACCGCACCGGAACCTCACCGTATTAGCGCGAATGCTAGAAAGATTCGAAGGCAGATGGATTCTGTATAGGAAACCGGTCTTGTTGTGCCTTATGTATGACTCAAATGCATAGCCTCCTAGAATATGGTCGAGGACACCAACATTAACTTCAGTTCCAAGAGCATCCACTTCCGTCGACGACAACAACAACAACAACGACCGCAACACAAACGCCACGATCACCGGAATAAAGCAGGGGAGAGAGCCCATGTGATGAGGAAGTGTGTACCTAATAAGAGAGCAATAGTTCTTCCTAACACTCCAATGTTGATTGTACTAATTCACCTTGTATAGGCTAACAAACACATTAAAAGAAGTTGGGCTTGTGTTGTAAAATTGGAAGTCTATATATGCCTAGCTAGCTTGTGTTACAAAAGTAGTGTTACTTCACAAGAGATATGTGAAGGAGAAGAAGAATATTGAGAGAGAGGAAACCAGTGTGGTTTGACTCTCTTTGGCATTTTAAAAATTGGGAAAAGCTAGAAAGTAATGAAGAGAGATCAAAAGAAAGGTTTGATTTTGTTGCTAATAATGCAAAAGTGGGCTTGGTGGGTTGTTATTTAAGAGTTTATATGAGCACGCTCTCCGTCTGCGTTGGTTAAGGTGGGATTATTGAGTTGGCATGTGAAGTGGGCCTGGGCCGTGCTTTTCCTTTTTTTTTTTTTTTTTTTTTTTTGGGACCTGTTTGACCTGAACCAGAAAACCTTTTTCAAAACCACTTTTCTTTCCAGAAAAGTGACATACAAGCGCAATTTCAAATTATATTATCAACTTTATATTTTGTTACAATTCTACGGTGCAGCTTAATTTTAGAATCAACTGCATTGACTTACATAGCACGTACAAACAATAAAAACATCATAGCAAGTAGAATTTGATAAATCATTGCAGCGTGAAATTAGTAGGCACTTCAACTAGCACGATTGGTCTTTAATTTATTAGATTGTGTGCTAAAATTGCAACAAACAAAAAAAAAAAGTTGCTAAAGTAAACAGTTTGATACCGGGCGCATATCCATATTACTGATTGAGCGGGCGCCTTGTGATGCTCCTCAATATGCATGCTCGAGGCGTATCACGTGACGTCAACTCGATCAGTGTCGATTTGCGAGTGACAAAAGTGGGTTAGAAAATCATTTTTTTCTTTTCGTAAATTTGCAAAAAAGTGTTGTTTATGTTATGATATGGATGAACAATTGACCAAGATTTTGGATAACCACATTGTCAAGCATGACTTTGTCATTGAGTTGTAATATCAAACATTGCTCTTACTTGTATTCATATCCAATGTACTCACTATTCCATGTATTGTCAATGTTGCTTGTGAAGAGTTGTATGACATGAGATGTATGTGTTATTTGTAAACATTGTCTAAATACATTTATCATCATCACTAAATGGCCTATATAAAGGGTGTCAACCTCATTGTAAAATCACACCAAGTTGAATGAAAAACTTCCCATTCCAACTATCTCATTTCTTCTCTTCTCATTTGTAGTAGTAGTTTGTAGTAGTAGAAGTTCTAAGTCTCCTACTTTCCTTCTCTAGTTTTTAGCAAGTTTCAATTTAATTTACAACACGTTATCAGCACAAGCTTGATCTTGCACAAAGGGAAGATCTTGAAGTTCAAGAAGGCTTGCTAAGGAAACAAAGCTTGAAAGGTATAACTTTTGTTAATTTAAATAAGTTCAATTTATTCCATGTTATCATGGTTGCTTTCTTTTATTACATGCATCACTTACATACGCATATTTTATTCATACACTATGCATTATAACGTCACCGACTGCGAAAGTATGCTCTATAGTTGCGTCTTGTACGATCTTCTACATCAGAAATCAAAAGTCAATATGTGACATAACTAGTTTTCTCGCTATACTACAAACGATTAGTTATGCTCTATTCTTGATTTTTATATTGCAAATAGTGTTATGAGTTTGGGTTGATAGTGAGTAAACTTTGTCCCCAGGTAAAGCTAAACATTGAAAGGAGACCGATTATCCGTTCGATGAGGCATGATTTTAAGTAGACTTCGTCTTGCTTCTCAACCTAGAGGTTGTCCCACCAACTCATACAAGTAGTACATTTTGTATATTAATAATCAAGTTGTGAACATATATTTAATTGTATATTATTTATTTTATACAAAAGAGAAAAACTATTTACCAAATTTCTTGACATATTTTTAGACTATGACAAACCTTCAAAAACTTGAATTTGTTACTCTCGATATCACTGACAATAATTATTTGCATGGCAACTGGATGCCGAGATACATCTCCAAGCTAAAAACATGGGAGAAACTATTATAGAAGGAAATGAAACATCAATGCAAGACCGTACGAAAGCACCGATATTCATTCGCCATCATCTCCATGAAGGTTTGAAAAGTGAGTATCTCACTATAAAATATCCTCTCACCTTGTGGTTAAGCTTGAAAGAGTGATATGATCACCAAAAGACGGTGATATTTTCAAAAGCTCAAAACGACTGGCTGAATCTTAGGCTACAAGATTTCAAAACAGTCAGTTAGTATAACTCCACCATGTTTAATATTACCTCTTGTTTGAGGCTATATGGAGAAAATATATCTTATGAGGCAATGATGGAAAAAACATTTAGTACTTTTCATGCCTCGAATCTGTTGTTGCAACAGCAATATCGAGCGTGTCAATTTAAAAAAGTACTCGGAATTAATTTCATGTCTCATGGTGGCTGAACAAAATAATGAGCTTTTATTGAAGAATCACAACTCCCGTCCAACTGGTTCCGCTTAAATTAATGAAGCAAATGTTGCATCTTATAATGACCATAAAAATGGTCAAGGAAAGAAAAACCACGGACGTGGAAAGGGGAAATGATCAATCGACAAAGATCGTGGCAAACATTCTAAATTTCGTGGCGATAAGTTCTAGAATAAATGGAATAGAAATGACGCCGCTCAGAATAAGGGAAAGAATGATGTTGAAAATGGGCATGCTCGTAATCGTGATCAACCATACCACATGTGTGGTCTGAAAGACCATTGGGCTGATGTACATCGCACGCCTAAGCATTTTATTGATCTTTATCAAGCCTTATTGAAGGAGAAGGGCAAAACAGTTGAGATGAACTTCACTGTCGAAGATGGCTCGTCAGACATTAATTATATGGATGTCCCGAATTTTCACGATGATCCAAACACTAATCTCGATATCTTTAATTATCATATGTAACGTTTTTTAATAATTATATGCACTAGTTTTTGTTATGTTTTTTAGTTTACATGTACTGGTTTCTTATTATGAATGAAATATTACTCTTTTTCTAATTTGTCAAACATTATTTGTGTAGATGGATCATCAAATCATGTGTTCAAATCATGAATCAAATAAGAGTGATATATATCTTACTGATTGTGCTATAACACACACAATCCTTAAAAAGAGATAATATTTCTCCAATTTGAACTTAGCTGAGGCTAATGTTCAAACACTATCTGGCATCTCCAATTTGATTAATGGCTCAGAAAGAACAAATATTATGTTGCATGGGGGAACAACAATTCATATTGACAACGCCTTATACTCTGAAAAACCCAGAAGATGTTTTTACTTAGCTTTAAAGATATTCGACAAAATGGATATCGCATTGAAACCATGAACGAAAATAATAGAGAATTTCTCTATGTCACACTGGTTTCAAATGGGAAAAAAGAAGTGTTAGAAAAATTCTCAGCTTGATCATCTAGATTATATTTTACTCATATAAGGTATGTCGAAACGAATGTCATCTTAAATAAGAAAATTAATGATCCAAAGACATTCATTTTATGGCATGACCTACTTGGTCATCCAGGATCATCAATTATTCGAAGAATAATTGATAATTCGCATGAACATCCTTTAAGGAGTCACAAAATATTTTCAGTTGGTGATTATAATTGTGCTTGTTGTTCTCAAGGTAAATTGATAGTTAAACCATCCTTAAGTAAAATTGTTGCGGAATCTCTAGTTTTCTTAGAACGCATTCAGGGAGACATATTTGGACTTATTCATCCTCACTGTGGACCATTTAGATATTTCATGGTTTTGATAGATGCGTCAACTAGGTGGTTACATGTTTGTTTGCTTTCGACCCGTAATATTGCATTTGCTAGACTTTTAACACAAATCGTTAAGTTAATAGCACAATTCCTGACAACCCAATCAAGACCATCCATCTTGATAATGCTGGAGAGTTTCAATCTCAAGCATTTAAAGATTATTGCATGTCTATAGGAATTACCATTAAACATTTTGTTCCACATGTGCACACCCAGAATGGTTTGACATAATCTCTGATTAAACACATTCAATTAATTGTTAGGCATTTAATCATGAGAACTAAGTTACCAACTTCTGTTTGGGGACATGCAGTCCTTCATGCAGCATATATCATTCGTTATAGGCCTACCATATACCATGAACATTCTCTCATGCAACTCATTTTAGGTTAACAACCAAATATTTCACATTTGAAAATTTTTGGTTGTGCAGTGTATGTTTTTAAACCACCTTCCAATAGAACTAAGATGGGTCCACAACGTAAACTTGGAATTTATGTTGGATTTAACTTATCGTCCATTATAAGATACCTTGAGCCAATAACAGAGGATTTATTTACTGCACGTTTTGCTGATTGTCACTTTGATGAAGCAATTTTCCCACCATTAGGGGGAGACAAGAAGTCAATTCAAAAGGAATGACGTGAAAGTGCTTGGAATGCATCAACTTTATCACATTATGATCCATGCACAAACAAATCATTCATTTGCAACAAATTGCAAATCAATTACTCGATGCATTTACCGACGCAAAACGAGTGACAAAATCACAAATTAATTCCAGTTGTAAATGCTCCTGCAAGAATTGATGTCTCTGTGCAACAAAATGCACAAGAACCATCAACGAAACGCTTAAAGCGTGGAAGACCAATTGGTTCAAAAGATACAATTCCTCAAAGAAGAAAACGAGAGTAAAATAAATGTAAATCAAAATACTCTCGAGAAAGCACAAAAATCTTTTGATAAAGATTTGCCAGAACAAGTTGATTATGACGAGGAACAAGTGCCTCTAGAAAAAAAGGGAAAAGATGAAAATAATGAGATCTCAATAAATTATTTAAACCCTGGTAAGATTTTGGATAGAAATAATATTGTTCCTGATGATATATTTACTTTCAATGTGTCATTTGAAATATGTGAAAATGATGATGATCCAGAACCACGATCAGTGAATGAATGTCGAAAAAGACCTGATTGACAAAAATGACAAGATGTTATCCAAGCAGAGCTAGACTCGTTGAAGAAACGAGAGGTTTTTAGATCGGTTGTTCAAACGTCAGATGACGTAAAGCTTGTTGGATATAAATGAGTATTTGTACGAAAGAGAAACGAAAAAAATGAGATTACAAGGTACAAAGTAAGACTTGTAGCTCAAGGTTTCTCACAAAGACCTGACATTGATTATGAGGAAACATATTCTCCTGTTATAGATGCAATCACATTTCGATTCTTGATAAGCCTTACGATTTCTGAAGGGCTCGATATGCGTCTAATGGATGTCGTTACAGCATATCTGTACGGATCCCTAGATATTGAGATATATATGAGAATCCCTGAAGGATTTGAAATATCTGAAAAAATAAAATGAAAACTTAATAAAATGCATTCTATAAAATTACAAAGTTCTTTGTACGGATTGAAATATCCGAAGAAATAAAATCGAAACCTCATAACATGCAAATAATCCACTTTGCCCATGTGTCTTTATTAAAAGATCTTCAACAAGATTCGTGATTATTGTTGTATATGTTGATGATTTAAATATAGTGGGAAACCACGATGACATTGTTAGAACATCCGAATATTTGAAAAAGGAATTCGAGATGAAAGAACTTAAAAAATGAGACTTTGTCTTGTTTGCAAATTGAGCATTTTCCAAGTGGAGTACTTGTCCATCAATCGAATTATATTGAAAAAATATTAAAAAGATTTTATATGGACAAGGCACATCCATTGAGCTCTCCAATAGTTGTCGGATCACTTGAAGTGGATAAAGATCTATTTCGACCTCATGAAAGTGATTAAGAGCTACTTGGTCCGGAGGTACCATATTTAAGTACAATTGGTGCATTTATGTATCTTGCAAATTGTACAAGACCCGACATTGCTTTTGCTGTCATCCTACTTGTAAGATACATCTCCTCACCAACTCGAAGACATTGGAATGGTGTCAAACATGGTTTCTGATATCTTCAAGGAACAAGTGACATGAGTTTATTTTACTCGAGGGGAGTAAAATTGAATCTCCAAGGTTATGCTGATATTGGATTTTTATCTGATCCCCACAAGGCTCGTTCTCAAACAGGATATGTATTCACCTGTGGTAATACTACTGTATCATGGAAGTCAATAAAGCAAACTATGGTTGCTACTTCTTCCAATCATTTCGAAGTACTTGCAATTCATGAAGCAAGTCGTGAATGTGTATAGTTGAGAAACATGATTGAACATATTCAAGAATCATGTAGATTACCTTCAATAAAAGATTCTCCAACCATATTATATGAAAGATAATGCAGCATGTATCGCACAATTAAGTGAATGATTCATAAAAGGGGAGAGAGCAAAACATATTTCACTAAAATTCTTTTATGCACATGAGCTTCAGAAGAATGATGAAATTGATGTTAAGCAAATCCGATCAAGTGATAATTTTGCTGATTTATTCACAAAAGCCTTACCAACTACGACATTTAAGAGGCTTATTTATGGTATTGGCTTGCGTAAACTTAAGGACGTTACAAGTAAAGAAACAGAACAAGTTTCACCCATGTTCACATGAGTGGGAGTTATTGATTAGTGTATTTCACTTTTTTTCCCTTAGCTATGGTTTTATCTTATTGAGTTTTCCTAGCAAGGTTTTTAATGAGGCAATCCTAACAATATTATAATCATCTTAAGATTTATGAGAACAGTGTACGCTTTTTCTTCTACTATATTTTTCCTACAGGGTTTTTTTTTAGTAGAAGTTTTGACGAGGTACATTCTCTCAGCAATTGTCATCCAAGGGGGAGTGTTATGATATAGATGAACAATTAAACAAGATTTTAGATAACCACATTGTCGAGCATGGCTTTGTCATTGAGTTGTAATATCAAGCATTGCTCTTACTGGTATTCATATCCAATGTACTCACTATTCCGTGTATTGTCAATGTTGCTTGTGAAGAGTTGTATGACATGTGATGTATGTCTTACTTGCAAACATAGTCTAAGTACATTTATTATCATCATCAAAGGGCCTATATAAAGGGTGTCAACCTCATTGTAAAATCACACCAAGTTGAATAAAAAACTTCTCATTCCAACTATCTCATTTTTTCTCTTTTTCTTTGTAGTAGTATAAGTTCTAAGTCTCATACTTTCATTCTCTAGTTTTTAGCAAGTTTCAATTTAATTTACAACAGTTTACTTTTTAAAATTTTGTTTTCTAAATTTTGAGGTTAGAACAAACATGGCCTGAAATATCCAGGGTCAGTGATAGGCCCAATTTGGCAACAATCTAATAATGACAATGCTGAATCTGTTTCAAGAATTTCAAGTCCAAGCCCAATTTCCATCCAACGTTGTTGTTCATTTTTTTAAGAGAAATTTCCATCCAACGTTAGATAGATGTGATTTTTTTTTTTCAAAAGATAAATTTAGATTTCATTAAAATAAGTACCATGTGACTGAGGCTATGTTGTTGTTGTTGTTGTTGACGAGTTTTGGCGCTCGACTAACTTCTATGAGATTAGTCAAATCAAAGTAATGAGGGGTTGAAATAGATTCGGATACTCATATAGTTATCAAAAAAAAAAATGGTCTTGTTTCGGTAGGGGTGGAGTTATCTCCCGGGAGATAACTTACATGGAGTTGGGAACTAATCTTGTTTGGTTGCCTAACTTGCCTGCAAGTTATCTCTCAACTTACACCCTAGGGTGTGAGATATCTCCCCACCATTCCTCCTAGGGAGTTATCTCTCCACCATTCCCCCTAGGGAGTTATCTCCAGGAGCTGTGGACACAATTACCCCTCATTAATGACTCACTTATTACCCATCTCTCTCTTATTTGAAGGCTATTTATGTCAATTCATTTTTTTATTGTTTTAAATTTGAAACTTCCCTACAAGTTTAAAGTTGAACCAAACGTGAAAATATTAACTTCAATGAGTTAACTCCAAGGAGAGAACTCTCAACTAACACAATAAGTTAGGAAAAACAAACCAAACTAGGCCTACGTGTTTGTTGTAAACTAAGTTGGAATTTGCTAAGAACTAGAGAAGGAAATTAGAAGACTAAGAACTTATACTACTACAAAAGAGAAGAGAAGAAATAAGATAGTTGGAATGAGAAGTTTTCATTCAACTTTGTGTGTTCTTACGATGAAGTTAGTATCCTTTATATAGGCCATTTGGTATGATGACAAATGTGCCTTAGCAATGTGGGACTAAAACATACACCCCATGTACATTGAAATGGTTACAAAGAACATGACAATACACAGACAAGTGGAAGTACATAACTACACAATATGTTGGTGTACATGCATGGTCATCCACACTTCACAACACTCCCCCTTGGATGACACTTGCTTAGAGATTGTGCCTCGTTAAAACTTCTACTAAGAAAAACCACATGTGGGAAAAAATATAGTAAAAGAAAAAGAGTACACTATTCTCATAAATATTAAGACGGGTATAATATTGTTAAGATTGCCTCATTAAAAACCTTGCTAGGAAAACCCAATGGGATAAAACCATAGCTAAGGGAAAAAGAGTGCAATACACTAATCAATAACTCCCCCTCATGTGAACATGGGTGAAACTTGTTCGCTTTCTTTGCTTGCACTTTGTCTTTAAGTTTACGCAAGCCTATACCATATGTAAGCTTTTTAAATGTCGTAGTTGGTAAGGCTTTTGTGAATAGATCAGCAAGATTATCACTCGATCGGATTTGCTTGACATCAATTTCACCATTCTTCTGAAGCTCATGCGCATAAAAGAATTTTGGTGAAATATGTTTTGTTTTGTCCCCTTTTATGAATCCTTCACTTAATTGTGCAATACATGCTTTGCGTTATCTTCATATAATATGGTTGGAGAATCTTTTATTGAAGGCAATCCACATGATTCTTGAATATGTTCAATCATATTTCTCAACCATACACATTCACGACTTGCTTCATGAATTGCAAGTACTTGAGAATGGTTGGAAGAAGTAGCAATCATAGTTTGCTTTATCGACTTCCATGATACAAAGCAGATATTACCACATGTGAATACATATCCCGTTTGAGAACGGGCCTTTTGGGATCGATAAAAATCCAAAGATCAAAGCATAACCTTGTAGATTCAATTTTACCCTCTCGAGTAGAATAAACCCATGTCACTTGTTCCTCGAAGATATCGAAAAATATGTTTAACACCATTCCAATGTCTTCGAGTTGGTGATGAGTCGTATCTTGCAAGTAGGTTGACAAAGAAAAGCAATGTCGTGTCTTGTACAATTTGCAAGATACATAAGTGCACCAATTGCACTTAAATATGGTACCTCCGGACCAAGTAGCTCTTCATCACTTTCATGAGGTCGAAATGGATCCTTATCCACTTCAAGTGATCTGACAACCATTGGAGAGCTCAATGGATGCGCCTTGTCCATATAAAATCTTTTTAATATTTTTTCAATATAATTTGATTGATGGACAAGTACTCCACTTGAAAAATGCTCAATTTGCAAACCAAGACAAAGTCTTGTTTTTCCAAGTTCTTTCATCTCGAATTCATTTTTCAAGTATTCAGATGTTCTAACGATGTCGTCGTGGTTTCCCACTATATTTAAATCATCAACATATACAGCAATAATCACAAATCTTGTTGATGATCTTTTAATGAAGACACATGGGCAAAGCAGATTATTTACATATCCTTCTTTCATTAAATAATCACTAAGGCGTTTACTACACATTCGTCCGGATTGTTTCAATCCGTACAAAGACCTTTGTACTTTTATAGAATGCATGTTATGAGGTTTTGATTTTATTTCTTCGGATATTATAAATCCTTCGGGGATTTTCATATATATCTCACTTTGCAGGGATCCGTACGAGATATCTTTATAACGACATCCATTAAATGCATATCAAGCCCTTCGAGATCTGCAAGGCTTATCAAGAACCGAAATGCGATTGCATCTATAACAGGAGAATATGTTTCCTCATAATCGATGCCAGGTCTTTGTGAGAAACCTTGAGCTACAAGTCTTGCTTTGTACCTTGTAACTTCATTTTTTCCGTTTCTCTTTCGTACAAATATCCATTTATATCCAACAGGTTTTACGCCATCTGGCGTTTGGACAATTGGTCCAAAACCTCTCGTTTCCTTAACGAGTTTAGCTCTGCTTGGATAGTATCTTGCCATTTTTGTCAATCGGTCTTTTTCGACATTCGTCCACTGATCGTGGTTCTGGATCATCATCATTTTCACATATTTCAAATGACACATTGAAAGCAAATATATCATCAGGAACAATTTCATTTCGATCCCAAATCTTACCAGAGTTTAAATAATTTATTGAGATCTCATTATTTTCATCTTTTTCCTCTTTTTCTAGAGGAAGTTGTTCCTCATCAGAATCAACTTGTTCTGACAAACCCTTATCAAAGGATTCTTGTGCTTTCTCAGGAGTATTTTGATTTGTATTTATTTTTACTCTCGTTTTCCTCTTTCGAGGAATTGTATCCTTTGAACCAACTGGTCTTCCACGCTTTTTCGTTGGTTCTTGTGCATTTTGTTGCACAGAGACATCAATTCTTGCGGAACATTTACAAATTGGAATATGTGATTTTGTCACTTGTTTTGCATCATTAAATGCATCAGGTAATTGATTTGCAATTTGTTGCAAATGAATGATCTTTTGAACTTCAAGTTCACACTGATTTGTGCGTGGATCATAATGTGATAAAGTTGATGCATTCCAAGCAATTTCGCGCCATTCCTTTTGAATCGGCTTCTTATCTCCCCCTAATGGTGGGAAAATTGCTTCATCAAAGTGACAATCAAGCAAACGTGCAAGAAATAAATCCCCGCTAAGGGCTCAAGGTATCTTATAATGGACGATGAGTTAAATCCAACATAAATCCCAAGTTTTCGTTGTGGACCCATCTTAGTTCTATTGGGAGGTGGTATAGGAACATACAGCCTTACAACCAAAAATTCTCAAGTGTGAAATATTTGGTTGTTGACCTAAAATGAGTTGCATGGGGGAATGTTCATGGTATGCGAGGCCTATAACGAATGATAGATCTTGCATGAAGCATCGCATGTCCCCAAACCAAGTTGATAACTTAGTTCTCATGATTAAAGGTATGACAATTAATTGAATGCGTTTGATAAGAGATTCTCGCCAAACCATTCTGGTATGCACATGTGGAACGAAATGTTCAATGGTAATTCCTATAGACATGCAATAATTTCTAAATGCTTGATATTGAAATTCCCAGGCATTATCAAGACGGATGGTCTTGATTGGGTTGTCAGGAAATTGTGCTCTTAACTTAATGATTTGTGCTAAAAGTCTAGCAAATGCAACATTGCGGGTTGAAAGCAAACAAACATGTGACCACCTAGTTGATGCATCTATCAAAACCATGAAATATCTGAATGGTCCACAGTGAGGATGAATATGACCACATATGTCTCCCTGAATGCGTTCTAAGAAAACTGGGGATTCCACAACAATTTTACTTGGGGATGGTTTAACTATCAATTTACCTTGAGAACAACTAGCACAATTATAATCACCAGCTGAAAATATTTTGTGACTCCTTAAAGGATGTCCATGCGAATTATTAATTATTCTTCGCATCATTGATGATCCTGGATGACCAAGCTCGGTCATGCCATAAAATGAATGTCTTTGGATCATTAATTTTCTTATTCAAGACGACATTCGTTTCGACATGCCTTATATGAGTAAAATATAATCCAGATGATAAAGCTGAGAATTTTTCTAACACTTCTTTTTTCTCATTTGAAACCAATGTGACATAGAGAAATTATTTTCGTTCACTTCGTTTCAATGTGATATCCATTTTGTCGAATATCTTTAAAGCTCGGTAAATTTCTTCTCGGATTTTTCGAGTATAAGGCATTGTCAACATGAATTGTTGTTCCCCCAGTGCAACATAATATTTGCTCTTCCGAGCCATTAATCAAATTGGAGATGCCAGATATTGTTTGAACATTAGCCTCACTAAGTTCAAATTGGAGAAATATTCTCTGCTTTTAAGGATTGTATGCGTTGTAGCACAATCAAGAAGGCATATATCGCTCTTATTTGATTCATGACTTGAACACATGATTTGTTGATCCATCTGACAAATAATGTTTGACAAATCGAAAAAGAGTCATATTTCAATGATAAAATTCATAATATTTTGCCTTTGATTTTGAAGGCACGGTAAATGTCACAAAAATATTCGGGCATATATATGACAATATTTAGGCAAATAGCCTTTCATATATGACTAAAAAAAATGTCACAATTATGAGCGCTCATTGTCAATAATTATTTGCCCTTTGTAGTGGTGCACCACTTTTATTCCAATTTTTGGTGGAATTGTCAATACGACATTTACCTGATATTTTCACCTTTTCCACGTCCATAAATTTATTATTGCGATCATGATCATTATATGCAACATATGCTTCTTAATTTGAAGCTGAACTAATTGGACGGGAGCGATATTATATTTATAATATCTCATTATTTTACTCAGCTACCATGAGACAAGAAATCAATCCTTAATATTTATTGGATTGACGTGCGCACTCGATATTTGTTGCAGCAATAAATCGAGGCGGGCCACGTGACCCTTTTATTGTCTCATCAGTCATATTTCCACATAGCCTCAACATAGAGGTAATTAAAATTGTGGAATTATAATTAATATTTGATCGATTAAATTTTGTAGCATGAGACCCAAATTACTCATTTTGAGCTTTTTGGAGCATTACCCTTTTGGTATGTATATATATAACTCCATAAGGTGAAAATATATATAAAGTGAAATATTCACTTTTCAAATCTCTAAAGAGAAATTTGTGAATGATTGTGTACAACATACAACCTCGCATGGATACAAGCTTTATTCATAATTTGTAATATCTAATTATCATGACAAGAATTATAATAAGATAACAAATTCAACTATGGTTGATTAATATTTTGAAAGTAAATATAATATAAAATAATTTTCTCTTTTCTTTTATGTAAAAAAAAAAAACATAACATATGATTAAGTATATGTTCACAACTTGATTTATTAATAATCAAATGTACTATTCGTATGAGTTGGTGGGACAACCTCCAGGTTGGGTGGCGAGACAAAGTCTGCTTAATGCCATGCCTCCTCGAACGGATAACCCGTCTCCCTTTCAATGTTTAGCTTTACGGGGGACAAGGCTTACCCACTATCAACTCAAACTTATAGCATGATTTGTATTATAAAATCAAGAATATAACAATAACTAATCGTTTGTAGTTTTAAGATAAAACTAGTTATGTCACATATTGACTTTTGATTTCTGATGTAGAAGATCGTACAAGACGCAACTACAGAGTATACTTTCGCAATCGGTGACGCTATAATGCATAATATATGAATAAAGTATGCATAGATAAAAGGAAGCAACCATGATAATATAGAAGTAAATTGAACTTATTTAAATAACAAAAGTTATACCTTCCTAGCTTTCTCTCCTTAACAAGCCTTCTTGAACTTCAAGATCTCCTTAATGCTAGAGCAAGCTCGTGCTGATAACGTGTTGTAAACTAAGTTGGAACTTGCTAAGAACTAGAGAAGGAAATTAGAAGACTAAGAACTTATACTACTACAAAAGAGAAGAGAAGAAATAAGATAGTTGGAATGAGAAGTTTTCATTCAACTTGGTGTGTTCTTACAATGAAGTTAGTATCCTTTATATAGGCCATTTGGTATGATGACAAATGTGCCTTAGCAATGTGGGACTAAAACATACACCCCATGTACATTGAAATGGTTACAAAGAACATGACAATACACAGACAAGTGGAAGTACATAACTACACAATATGTTGGTGTACATGCATGGTCATCCACACTTCACAACAGTGTTAATTTATATTCTCTATTTGCTTGTATTGAATGCTTTTACAACCAAGGTAAAAAGCCCGATCACGAATTGTCGTATTTGGAGAGCTTAGTATCTCCATTGATAAATGTGGATTGAAACCATGTAAATATAACGTAGCAATATATCGAGCTCACCCTCAGCTCAGTTAGAATTTTAATTAGTGCTATCTTTCTTTGCCACTGTAGCATCACACCACTTAAAGGGGCAATGCAGAGATGATATTAATAACAAGTTAGATGTGAGTATATCATTTTGAATTAATATGCATAATTAATTCATTTAACTAAAGTAAAATGTATATATGTTGGACTTAACTAAGGCGGTCCTTAATTAATGCAATCTTACTATAATTAATAAAAAATTATTGCAAAAAAATGAAGGCAAACTCATCATTTGGTCCCTGAACTTTATATTTTTTATGTTTTTGATCCCTGAACTTTTATTAGTACGCATTTGGTCCTTAAACTTTCACAAAGATTTACATTTAGTCTTTCCACAATTTTAAAGTGTTAAATTCTGGCGATGTGGGTAACAAAAGTGTTATGTGACTAGTCAAGAAGAGTGAAGTGATTTATTATATTACCGAACTGAACGACTTAATACATCGACCAACAAAAGCAAAAAAAAATTAATTTTTCTTAAAAACATAAAAAAAACTCAAATGTTTATAGACCAAATTTATCCTAATGAAAGTTCAGTGATTAAAAGCATAAAAATCTCAAAGTTCAAGGAGCAAAAGTTATGTTTGCCAAAAATGAACTCACATTTATTAAGAAAGATAAATAAATAAACCATTGCATTAATTAAAACTATAACAAAAGAAATTGCGCGCATGCATGATTACCATGCAGCGATGTCATGGAATAATCCAAGCAGGTCGTGGACGGTGGATCACTACATTTCCACTTACATCCGCTCTAAAAAGAGTTATAGATGTCCGGTTGATCGATCTCTGTAGAGTTACTAGCTATAGGGAAACCAACCACATTGAATATGCAATTCATCAGTCTATCAACTGATGACAACGGTAATTGTTCAAGACTTTAATTATATACTCCATCTTGTCATTTATACAAATCATTTAAGGTAAGGACACATGAATTAAAGCAGCTTTAATTACGAGTGTAATTTACATATATGTCATTTGACAATAAATAAATTGAAGAATTGAAGAATCATAAACGTTTGAATTGTATCAAGGTAAAATGGGTAAGAATGCAATAAATACATTCTTGAGTTCTGAAAATGACTTACAATTTTTAAAAAGAAGTTTTTACTAAAACGACTAATATAAATGACTAGAGGAAGTAAACAAGACATTTTGGGGATTATAGTCGATAAAGATGCATCATTGTCACTTAAGAACAATGAATATATAGCCTTGATGATCCGACATTATCAGTCTTTCTTTTAGAAAAATCAAGCTTGAAACTCACATAGCAACTTGCTGAATGATTTTTTGAATTTGAAGTCTTCAAAATGGAAAAAATTACACAAGTACAACACAAAACAATTTAATTGAGCAAAACAAGTGTGGTTTTTTTTTTTTTTTTTTTTTTTTTATTCGTGATATATGGTATATCAAGGCACTATCATGAGAGAAAAATTTTGGGCCACGTGGACACATGAATAGCGCCTTTTCAAAAGGTGTTATTCATGTGTCCGATCCACATTGGACACATAACACGAATAGGGCATTCGTGTTATTGGGATATATCAATCCACGTGGATGTCCACGTGGATTGATTGAACAGATTTACACGAATAGCATTCTCCGAAAGCGCTATTCGTGTAAATATTATAGGGTGGTCTACGTGGACATCCTACGTGGGAAAGACAAACAAGAATAACGCTTTTTGAGAATGCGCTATTCTTGTTTCACCGGTCCACGTGGGAAAGAGCACACGAATAACGCATTCTCTCGATGCTTCTTTCCACGTTGGCTCGGGTACATAGATAGCGCCTTCGGAAAAGGCGCTATCTGTGTACCCACTCTCCTTCTTCCCGAAACAGAAAATGCAGAGAATATATTCTCTGTGTTTTCTCGCTTCAGTCGCCCAAGTTATAGATATTAGGTAGGTGCTAGTTAGGATAGGTCACGAAGTTTGGAAGAGGTCGGTGGGGGTTAGTTTGGTATTTAAGAGTGTTGGTGACGGGTTGAAGGAGAAGATCGGTGAAGCTCAAAGAGGGCGAGAGAGAGAGACGAGCTTGAAGGTGGTGACGGGTTGAAGGAGAAGGAGAAGGAGGTGACGAGCTTGAAGGAGAAGGAGAAGGAGAAGGAGGGTCACTTGATGGGAGAAGGAGGTGACGGGAGAAGGAGGTGAAGGTGAAGGTGAAATTAATGGTTTAAGATTTAATTTTTGTTAAACATTGTTATTACATGATTTTTGGTTAGTTTTGGTTTTTGTTTAGGTTAGTTTAGTTTAGGATTAGCTTAATTTTAGGTTTTGGTTTAGTTTAGGAAATTCGTGTTGAAGTGTTAATGAAGGATTAACTATTTTTTTTTTTTTTTTTTTTTTTTTTTAAACTTGATGTTAAACAATTTTTTTGTTATTTACTGTTTCTTTGAGAAATTTTTTTTTTGTTGAACTTTGTTGTTAAGGTGTGTTTTTGGTTAGTTTAGTTTAGTTTAGTTGTTAGTTTAGTTAGTTTAGTTAGTTTAGTTTAGTTTAGGTTAGTTTAGTTTAGCTAGTTAGTTTAGTTAGTTTAGGCATTTTTATTTGTTTAAAGGTTTTGTTAAACTTTTTTTTGTGAAAATATTATTTTGTTCAACTTTTTATCATATGTATTGTGTATAGTTTGGGATCTCGTTTTGTTTTGTTTATTTTAGGATTTTGTTTAGCTTAGGAAATTTGTGTTGAAGTGTTATTTTAGGATTAACTTATTTTATTTGTTAAACTTGATGTTAAACAATTTATTTTTTATTTACTGTTTTTTTGAGATTTTTTTTTTTTTTGTTGAACTTTGTTGTTAAGGTGTGTTTTTGGTTAGTTTAGTTTAGTTTAGTTGTTAGTTTAGTTAGTTTAGTTTAGTTTATGTTTGTTTAGTTTAGCTAGTTAGTTTAGTTAGTTTATGAATTTTTATTTGTTAAAGGTTTTATTAAACTTTTTTGTGAAAATATTATTTTGTTAAACTTTTTATCATATGTATTGTGTAAGTTTAGGATCTCGTTTTGTTTAGTTTAGTTTAGGATTTGGTTTAGTTTAGGAAATTTGTGTTGAAGTGTTATTTTAGGATTAACTTATTTTTTTTGTTAAACTTGATGTTAAACAATTTATTTTTTATTTACTGTTTTTTTAGAGAAAATTTGTTTTTTGTTGAACTTTGTTGTTAAGGTGTGTTTTTGGTTAGTTTTGTTTGGTTAGTTTAGTTAGTTTAGTTTAGTTTAGGTTAGTTTAGTTTAGCATGTTAGTTTAATTAGTTTTGGAATTTTTATTTGTTAAAGGTTTTGTTAAACTTTTTTTGTGAAAATATTATTTTGTTGAACTTTTTATCATATGTATTATGTATAGTTTAGGATCTCGTTTTGTTTAGTTTAGTTTAGTTTAGGATTTAGTTGAGTTTAGGAAATTTGTGTTGAAGTGTTATTTTAGGATTAACTTATTTTTTTTGTTAAACTTGATGTTAAACAATTTATTTTTTATTTACTGTTTTTTTGAGAATTTTTTTTTGTTGAATTTTGTTGTTACAAAGATTAGGGAAGGGCGGTTGCGGTGGTTTAGTCACTGCAAAGACGGCCTACAAATACCCCAACTAGAAAACTTGACTCAATAGAAACCGTAGAAATTCGACGAGGTAGGGGCAGGTACCAAAGTTAACATGAGATGCATTAATTAGGAGGGATTTGAATGGTTTGAAAAGCTCACCATCAATTGCACTTAATCGAGCACAATATAAAAGTTTGATCCATGTAGCCGACCCCGCTTAATTTAGGATCGAGGCTATGTTGTTGTTGTTGTTGAACTTTGTTGTTAAGGTGTGTTTTGGTTAGTTTAGTTTAGTTTAGTTTAGTTAGTTTAGTTTAGTTTAGGTTAGTTTAGTTTAGCATGTTAGTTTAGTTAGTTTAGGAATTTTTATTTGTTAAAGGTTTTGTTAAACTTTTTTTTGTGAGAATATTATTTTGTTGAACTTTTTATCATATGTATTGTGTATAGTTTAGGATCTCGTTTTGTTTCGTTTAGTTTAGAATTTGGTTTAGCTTAGGAAATTTGTGTTGAAGTGTTATTTTAGGATTAACTTTTTTTTTTTTTTTGTTAAACTTGATGTTAAACAATTTATTTTTTTATTTACTGGTTTTTTGAGAAATTTTTTTTTTTTTTTTTTGTTGAACTTTGTTGTTAAGGTGTGTTTTTGGTTAGTTTTGTTTGGTTAGTTTAGTTTAGTTTAGTTGATAGTTTAGTTAGTTTAGTTTAGCTAGTTAGTATAGTTAGTTTAGGAATTTTTATTTGTTAAAGGTTTTGTTTAACTTTTTTTTGTGAAAATATTATTTTGTTAAACTTTTTATCATATGTATTTTGTATAGTTTAGGATTTCGTTTTGTTTTGTTTAATTTAGGATTTGGGTTAGTTTTGGATTTTGTTTTAAGTGTTAATTTATGATTCATTTTTTTTGTTAAACTTTGTTTGAACCTATTTATATTTGTTAAACTGTTTTTTTGTTTAACTTTATTATTTTTTTAAACTTTTTAGTTAAATTGTTTTATTGTTCTCATGTGTCCCTTGATAAACACACAAGTTGAACTAACTATATTTTTTTTGAGTTATTACAGTCCATTTAAATAAAATAACTAACTATATTTTTTATCGCAGGAATATTAATTTGAAGACAAAAAGATGAGGAAAATAGTAAGTTAAAAAAATTAATGTTTCCATTATTATTTATTTGGTTTTGTTATAATTTTCATGTTATGTAGTGACATATGTATTTTATTAAAAAAATGGTTGAGATGTTCATTGCATGGTATATGTGCTTAAAACATTAAGTAACTCAAACAGATGGTGTACTTGAAGCAGATGAATGAATATGCTCTGTAGTTGCACTATTAAGGCAATCATCTACATCAGAAAGTTCGATTGCGCTTTAAATCCCTCCAATTTGATAAAATTCTTGGCTTGATATTTGAAAAAATGAATGAAAAAAAACATAAAATAATTGATGATAAATATAATATATATTAGTCCTTAGGAACAAATTAGTATGATCTCGTTTTGATGAAGTACGTGCTCCTTATGAACTAGTTTAGTAGTTTTCATCATTTGGGATGTGAATATGAGTTATTAGTTGGTACTTGATGCAAGCAAATGAGTAGGCTCTGTAGTTGCGCTGTTATGGCGATCTTCTACATCAGAAAGTTCGATTGCGCTTTAACTCCCGTTAGTAATCAACTTTTTCGCTTGATATATTTGTAATCATGTGTGTAATCCTTTACGTCAATGTCCAATAAATTATGTAAGCCATGGAACATTGAAACATCTCATTTCTATTTTATGCGCACGGTGAAATTGTAAATGGTTTAAATGACATCGCGTACAACGCACCTTCATCAACAAAGTGTTGATGGTTAAGTTTGGGACGAGTAGCCGACAATTGATGGATGACGTGTGTAACGCGTTCAATATTTCATCTATGGAGACTCTAGTTAGGACGACTTATCGCCACGAGATAATCCTCCCCGAGGTTCGCAATATTTCGTCCCCGTATTGCTGGATGATGCGACACACTTCGACTTGATGTGGACGACGATGGCCAATTTACCATTACCCGTAAATCGTAGATATCTATTTAACATTTGAGTCAATCGACTCGTTTCGAAATCCTACGGTTCATTCGCAAGTCCGTGATGATGATGTCGGCACATCAGACGCTAGATTGATGATGGAAAGACTGTATATGCAATCACCACAAGGTGATGTCGCGCAAGATGGATTTGTTAGTCCATTACATGATGACATTAATGCCTCTAGTGACGATGAAGTTAACGACGACGACAATAATGAAACAGACGAGGACGTACGTTCCCACGAGGATGCTGCAGCAGCTGTCGATTAGGAGAACGTCAATGTTGTTACGGATAACCCAAGGTATGAACCTCCAGGTGCGGAAAAAGTGCAAGATGATGAGCAGTTTGCTATCGATGAAGAGAATTTCATGGAGGAAGCAAGTGATAATGAAGTTCACCAACCATTGTTGGTGGTGTGTAATGAAATCGATTGGGAGGTCGCTAACTCCGCTGCAACCCAACATTCTCGTCATCAGACTTGGGGAGACATTTCTAATTTTCAGTTGGAAATATGATTGTGCTTCGACAATAAAAAAAGACTTACAACATGTCGTCAAAGTGTGACATGTTAATAGACATTTTCAATACTATGTGATGGAATCGACTACAACTATGTGGGCGATCAAGTGCGTAAGTGCGCAAGACGGGTGTATGTGGCGTCTTCGTGCACTTTTTGCGAAAGAAAACACAATTATGGGAGATCACACAATTAGACGTGCCGCACAATCGTATAAATCCCGACGTAGAACGCGGTCATGGCCAACTTGAAGCCAACAAGCTTGCGCGAGATATCCAAAGCGTTGTCCAGATAGATAAAGTAATAACTATCAAGACATTAATACAAATAATTAAGGGAGAATGCAGACAAGAAGTAAACTACAAGCGAATGTGGGATGGCAAAAGGAAGGCAATTGCATATGCATTTGGAGATTGAGATGAGTCATACACTATATTATCAAGATGGTTGGCGGCTGTGAAGAATAAGAGTCCGGGGACAAGAATCGAGTGGTCACATAAACACTGGGCTGCCGATGAGATAAGAACTGCGTTTCCCCAATTTCGTCGTGTGTTTTTCGCATTCGAAGCATCGATACAAGCTTTCAAGTTTTGCAGGCCTCTCGCTTCGATTGACGCGATTTTTTTATATGACAAATATAGTGGTAAGCTAATGACTGTCATCTCTGTTGATGGTAATGAACACATACTACCGGTTGCATTTGCCGTTGCAGAGAATATGCATTCGTAGGGATGGTTTTTGAGGATGTTGCGCAAACACGTGACGAATAGAGATGGGTTTGCCTTATTTCTTATCGTCACCCTAGCATTCTGAGGCAAATCACACCCCGACCAATGGTTTTTATCCCCCAAAAGGATACCACCGTTATTGCCTCGCGACACTTGCTCGCAATTTCAACACCCAATTCAAAAATGACCCCTTGAAAAACTCATTTCTCGAGCACAATGCTCAACATCAAGAACGAAAATTTAATGCGTGCATGGAGCGTTTTGCATACTTATCATCACGAACTCCTCAATGTCTCGCAATATGTCAATGTCATCCCCAAAGAACTATGGACTCAATCGCATGACAGAGGCATGCGGTACGGATACATGACTTATAATAGTGTTGGTATGTATGAAATGCAAGTTATGTTTTGCACTCAACAATATAGTTATCGTTGAAGTAATTTTACTTACACGAACTTTATCGTCACTTGTAGAATGTTTTAACGGTTTATTAAAGGGGGCTCGATTCTTGTCAATAACAACGATGACTCATATGATTTACTACAGATTGGTGACATACCACGATCGGCGTAAGCAGAAATCAATGAAGCAATCTCAAACGGCCTATCCTACACAAAATATGTCACGGATAAACTCACACATTATGAACAATCTGCAAAGAGACATCAAGTCAATTTGATCAATCGTGATATATGTGAGTTTGAAGTGTCGAATGTGGAAAGACAAAGAGATCTCATGCATAAAGGCAACAATACCCAAATCGTCAACCTAAAGGACCTAGGGTGTGCGGTTGCAATAAATGGCAATCGTTTGGTTTCCCTTACTCATACGTCTTAGATGCATGTGCCTTTATTCGAGTGAGCTACGCGCAATTCATTGAGCCATACCGTAAGAAGATGATGTGTACGCGCAATGTTACTCCTCTAATTTCAAAGCCATCCCGATGAGAAATATTGGCCGACTTTTTGCGACGAAGATCATACCGGACCTAAGTGCAGACGTGGCGAGGAGACCAAAGGGAATGTGAAGGCAAAACGAAATGGATCTTCCTAATGTCTCGAGGCCCTTGCGATGTGGCATATGTCATCAAGAAGGACATAGAAGAACAACATGTCCTAATAAAGACCGTGAACGAGTCCCTACTAGGAAGAACCGGTGTGGTATTTGTCGTTCGATGGACATAACAAAAAAATTGTCCAAGTAGAGCTCAACCTTCCAATGAAAATCGATAGTCGATTTTGTATATTGTTTGTGATGGCTTAAGTTGGTAATTTGATTATATTGAAATGTTTAAGTATTCGTTATTGTTTGAACATATATGAAGGAGTTATTGTGAGTTCTCGAACAACACGACTAATTTTTTTAAATCAGTCATTTGTAGTTTGTACACCAATGGATTCAGGTCCATCAGATCGTTCGCTTTTACATCTCCAATCTATACACAAATCGTCGTGAACCTGGAGGGGTCAGGTAAACTTTTTTACATGTATACGTCAAATGTTCTTACATAAACGTATAATATATATATATATATATATATATATATATATATATCGACTAATACATTATCAATTATAAGGTGTACGAAACATTGCGCGCGCAAGCGTCGAAGACGTGGTGTCGTTGACCGAACTGGCAGTGCGGTGCCACTTTCGAGGATGATCCCATATCTTCGTTCCAGCTGGGTTCTATGGGATTTCTGCGTAACATTTTTCAGCCTTGATTGGGCTTTGATTACCGCATTGGTAGAGAGATGGCGCCTTGAGACACATACTTTTCACATGTAATGTGGCGAATACATAATTACACTCCAGACGTGCGCAGTGCACTCGGCTTACCCATTGAAAGTATGTCCGTGATGAGAACGACCAATACGAGACTATGTTGAGGTGTGTGAGAGGCTACTTGGTCGAACTCTGTTGGAGATGACATTATTGGTTGTAAACTTAAAGTGGAATGGCTTGAACGTAACGTACCGGCTACGAGCTACGATGACGACATCGATGAGGAATCGGTGCAACGTTATGTTCGATCGTACATACCGCAACTTATCGTGGTTGTCTATTCACCAATAAGTCAAACCGATTTGTACATTTGATGTTTCTACCATTGCTTGAGGATTTCCAAATAGCTGGACAATATAGTTAGGGGAGTGATCGTTTGGCTTATTTGTACAGGGGAGTTGTGTCGCGGATCTCGCGCAGTGCACATGAGGTTGCAGGCGCGTCAATTCTTGTACAAATTACGGGCATGAGACAGATTTTCATTCATAGCACCAAGGCGTCTCGGGTGTTTGTAGAGTTCGACCTCGAACAATGGATGGAGAACACATGCTTATGGATGTTCCATTAGGACACAAGTAATACAAATATTATTTCATAATTTCTATAATATTAACTCCATTTTTATTTTCTATATATTGTTTTGTATACAGATAGCTCGATGCATTTTCGGTTACACAGAGTGCGACGCACGTCTTATCGCCTACGTGATGCACTTGACTCGCAGAATGAGGATGGCGTGGTGTGACAACCTTATGTCTTTGAAGTCATCGGTCTCTTCCCGAATACCGTATCGACGGTCATGGTAGTTGGCTATCGACGTGTCCCCTAATTTGTTTCCACATAGTCGAGTGGCATCGACCGTAGAAGGGTTATGAGACAATTCGAAATGATACAGTCGTGCCACCAAACCGTGATTACGACACCCGATCGCACCGCATCGAATTACGTGGACGTAATCGAGAAAATTGGGTGGCTTTTCACAATGTGGAAAAATCGTGGTGACAACATAGTCACAATGCATGGTACAAGAAGAAGGTCGAAATCGCCAAGACTACATGACGTAGTATCGATCGCCACTAGACGATTCATTGGACACGACGGGGCTTTACGTGACTATTCGGTAAACTCGAAACTATTATTTTTCTCCGAACAAGTAATATCTTAAATTGCATCTATTAAACTCATGTTTTTATATCAATGTAACTTGGTGCATCGACTGAGGCGAGTGTTTATTGAGGATGGGTACGAGCAAGGTCTTGCTGCGCTTGATGAAGGCATTAAAATTTTAGATGAAGATGAAAGGCAAAGGTCTACTTTATGGAATGATGGAATTGATGTCGAACATGACATAAATGAGGAGAATGAAGAGGAAGATGAAGAAGAGGAACATGGCGAATCAAATAGAGAGGTGAGAAGAAGAACAACACAAACAGAGACTGTGGGGGAAAGCACCAGACGTCCTCGTCCACCACGTCCATCTCGTCGGACTGAGATTGCTGCAGAGAGTAGCAGACGTTCTCCTCCACCACGTTCATCTTGTCCGAGAGCGAGATGAACATAATCGTTGGCGAGAGTAGCCAACGCTCATCCCCACCAAGTCATTCTTCTCATGGGTATATTCCTACATCGTCCCCGATGCGACCGTAACCTCAAATGTTTGTACCCAGTGCCGCCGATCATGAATCTTCCTCCTAACCATTTTGATCCTTATGCACCCGGCCGTCATCTTCATATGTGGACCATGGAATGCCTAAACATCAAATGTATCCTTCATTGCCTCAATACATGTCGAGTCCATATACTCCGCCATGTTATAATTACAATATGTCATATAGTGGAGATGGCTCATTCATGAACCCGTTAAGCATTCCGCCGCCTTATGTTCCTTTCGCCAACCAGATACAGAGAAGCCAATATTTTGGAATGGTTCAACCTCCTGTTTTTGGAAGCATTAATACCAGAGGTGAGTCGAGTGAACCAGAGGAAGAACATCAATCGACTCAACGGCATTCAATGCAAGATCAACAACCTCAACAACCTCGACCGGATGTACAAACACAACGTCCAACTAGACATATAGTACGTCTGATTTGCATCACGGAGCAACAACGTCAACGTAACCATCGTAATAGACCTGTATGATGAGTTTTTTTGATGTCGTGGTGATTTTTTTTAGCTTATATCTTAGGTGAATGAAGTTGATGTATACAACCTTTTCATAGTATGAACTTATTTTTCAAGAGATCATTATTGTTTTAATTTTAAATTCTAGACAAAGAAATAACGTGGTTCTCGCCTATAATTATTTTAATCTTCGTATCTCTTTTTATTATCACGAGATAGAAGTAAAACAAAACTTTAAAGGATGAGTTGCATGGTTACTATGGGTTGTACGGGTTGTCCGTCTCGCGATACGTGCGTGACGTTTGTATGAGGTGCACGGTCTATAGTGGATATGCATGGGTTATCCCCTCGAGATACGTGCATGACATTTTGCATGGATTGTCCACCTCGAGATACGTGTCTGTCATTTGCATTAGTTGTTCACCTCGAGTTATGTGCATGACGTTTGGATGGTTTGCATGGACTGCACCAGGTTGCATGAGTTTTCTACCTCGAAATACGTGTTTCACATTCGCATGGTTTGCGTGGATTGCACGAGGTTGCATGAGTTGTCCACACCTCGAGATATGTGTGTGACGTTTGAATGGTTTGCACGAAGATGCATGACTCGCCCACCTCGACATACGTGCATGGCGTTTCTATGTGTTGTCAATCACGAGATACGTGTGTGACGTTTGCATTGACTTTGCCTCCTCGAGACACGTGCGAGTCATTTGCATGATTTACTTGGATTTTACGAGGTACATGGGGTGTCCACTTCGAAATACGTGCGTGACCTTTGCATGGTTTGTATGGATTAGGCGAGGTTGTATCGCTACAAGAACATGGTGGAATAGCATCAAAAGATTGTGATAGACAGAATATGTTGCTAAACAACAACAAATCGCAATAGCTTCGCATCGACAAATCCGTTTGACTCGGTTGACCCAAAATCAACAATTCAATGAAAGATTTGTGATAAAAATTGTGACAAATTGTATGTTGTCACAGATCATGTCGATTTCTCCCGTCGTACATTTCCCGCCAAGGTTGTGACAGATCTCTACATGGATCGCGATATAGAATCAAGTCTGTCGCGATATGTAGCAAAGTAAAAATAAAAATAAATGAGACCGTGAAAGATCTTCTACAGATCAGCGATAGACTTGATTTTGTCGCGATCCGTAGTGATCAACGACATAACAAAGTATGTTGCTTGATCTCGACGATCAACAACAAACAGATAATCACGATGACTTGATCTCGTCGATCTATCGCAACATAAAATTTTATTTTACTCTATCTCCTATCCTAGCGATCACTCCCTCTCCTCTCACGTGCTCTCTCTCTCTCTCACTCTCAAAGCAATCTCACTGTCTTATTCTCTCTCTACCCGAAAACAACTCCTCCATCTCTCATTTTCTTTTTACTCTCCTCCACCACTCACAACTCTCATCACTCACCCCTTTCGGCCTCCTTGCGGCTCAGCGGCCACCGTCGCAGATGACGCCCTCCACCACTCTCGGCTCCTCTCTCGGCGACGGTGACCACCCCCACTCGGCGACTCCCGGACCGAGAGAGGGAGCGAGGAGCCGGCAAGGCGTTGGTAGAGCGCTTTTTTGGCGGCGGCGAGGAGGGGGATCGGTATTCGACAACGGCGATGGTGTTGTCGAAGAGGGCGCCAGCGAGGCCGTGGCGAGCGCTTTTGCGGCGGCGGCGAATGTGGGGGGCTGGTATTCTTCGGGCGTTGATCGTGGTGTTGTCGAATGGGGAGTTTGGCGGTGGCGCGGTGTTATTGAAGGGCGTTGGCATTGGCGCAGGCGTTGGCGTAGTTGCGGGGGCGATGTAGTACGGGAGGAGGCTCATCGGTGACGAGGAGGTCGTGGGTTTGGCCTGGGAGTCACGAGGACTCGGTGGTGTATGGTTTTGTGTAGGAGGTGTCGATTTCATTGTTGAGTCGGCTTCATGGCAATTTTTGGGCTTTGGGTTTGGTCTTTGGCGGGTTTGGGAGCTTCGCCATCTCCTCCTTCTTCTCTTTCCTTTCGATTAAGGTGGCGTTTTTCGCTTTGTTCATTGTTGTTTGTTGAGATTTCTTTGTGTGAAATCTTGGGGGTTTTGGATTTTGTGTGTTCTTTATTTCCCCCTTTTTGTTTGGTTTGATTTTGTCGAGTTTGAAATGTTTGTTGTGAATGTGCAGCATTTGATGCTTTTATTGAGCTGATTTTCTTGGAAGATTCACAAGGTATGTTTAAAGGGTTTCGATAGATTTTTTTTGGATGGTTTGTCATGAATTCCTAAATTATTATAGGTTTATTCAACTTTTAGATTTTCTTGTACTTGAATTTACTCATTTTCTAATGCTCAGATTGTACTCTCAATGTGTTGGTTCTATTTGTTTTATATATGTGAAAATGTAATTTTGAAGGTTGTCCTAATTTTATTCATTTTTAATTTATTGTTTTCTTCTTTTTTATTTTTTCCAATTTCTTCTTTTCATATTATCTTAGACTTATGTCCATATTTATGTTGCAGCCATGAGTTACCAAAGTGTGTCAATGCTAAGTTAATTCTTTTATAAGAACTCGGTTGTTGCCATTAGTTTTGTTTTTAGCCATCATTTCAATTTCATTATTTAAAGTTTTAATTTTTTTTTCCAAAGTGAATGTTTTTCTTTTACTCATATTCGAAATTATTTATAAATGTAGGTTGTTTGCATCTTATGATTTGTTTTATGCTTCATCTAAGGATTTCAAACTTAAGTATTATTGATCCAAATTAAACTCATCAAAGTTAGTGAAGCCTAAGGTAGCAGGTTGAGAGACAGATTCCAACTTATTCACCTTGGCCTCATTGTACTAGGTGAGCTCAAGATACATACACTATTTTATTGTTTTCATCTCTTTCTCTAATGTATATTCGGACCTCGGAAGAAACTGAGAAAAAAATAATCTATTTATTCTAGGATCATAAAGATTTTCTTCTGCATATATGTAATGAGATTTCATTTCTATCAACGAGCTAACACATATAAACACCTACTTGTAAGGATTGATAACATATGTTAAATAATCTATTGGTCTTACGTTTTTATGCATGTTCCTAATTAACACGGGTTGGTCGCAAAAAATGATACCTCTCTTATAACCTTGGCCACCTCTTCTCTTGCAATCCTTCCTTCCTCACCATCTCCTCCGCATCCCTTCACTCTATTTGCTTCCAATCCTACACCCAACTCCACCACCAATCTTGCATTCATTAGCTGATCAATGTGCATAGACATAGCTATAATGGGCACTCCAAACAAGGTTCCTCATGTGTGTCTCTACATCTTTAACCAACCTCTTTTCAAGTATATTTGTATATTTTTTATGTTCTATTTCAATGTGTTGGGTTTCATTCAATAATTAATGTCATGAGAAGGACTTGGTCCATTTGTAATAGCCTATGTTCTTTCATTTACCTACCTTTCAATGTCTTCTATTCATGATTTTTCATGCAAAGGGTAATTTTTGTGTGTGTGTGTGTATTGGCTAAGGGCTTGTCATTAACATTCTTTCTTCTAATTGTTCCTTTTTATTGATGTTATGTAGGACTTATGAACAAGGCTCCTCATGTGTGTCTCTATTTCTCTGACCAATCTCTTTTCAACTACGTACATTTGTATATCTTTTTTATTATTATTATTGCGTGCATAATGTTGCTCATTGAGTTAGTCACTTTAGTTATCTATGACAACGCCTATCTGACCTCCATATCACTTCACCATAGTTGTGGTACAAACATGTTAGAATTATTTTTCTTGGATTTGTTAAAAATAGTTTTATATTCTATTTCAATGTGTTGGGTTTCATTATACTTAAATGTCTTACTCATTAGATCAGGATTTGAGCATTACATTCTATTTTTTTCTTGGATTTGTTAAAAATAGAGGGTATGTGAACGGGTTTTTTTATTTGTGCGTGAAGTTTTTTCTTTGGTTTTGGATGAGCAATATCCTATGTACATCATGGGTCTTTATCTCTATTTCTAATTCTAGAATTATATATATATATATATATATATATATGTTTTGTTGGTGACAGATGCTTGGTCTTGTATTATAATTACTCTTAGTAAATTATTCGGCGGCATTGCGCCATGCTACCACTTATTCTATACTTCTATTAACCTATAATTTCTAGCTTGATTAGCTACCCGATGAAATGACACACTGCGAACCTAATATATCCTGATATGCATGGTCTTTTATTTAGTATGTCATTAGCTTAGCAATTTCTTAAAGTCAATGTTTGCTGATTTTTTATTGATTTTAGTCTTGTATCGAGATAGTGTGCTCTCTTGCTACTTGCTAATATATGAATTTTGGCAGTCATGAGGGTGAAAAGAATGATGCGGATCGAATTTGGGCGCTTGATTTTAGTCTTGTATTGATATAGTAACTCACGCAATTAAGTTGGAACCTAATTTTATCTATATGATGCGAATCGAATTTCTGAATTCATTAGTCAAGTTTGTATATGTTACCCTTCATCCAAATAATGGCTTTCAGCCTTATTGTTTTTATAAAATAAATATTTGTATCTTTTAAATTGTTTTTGCAAATTTTGCTGCAGGACATTTCTTATTTTTACTTTTTACTGTTTTCAGAATTAATTAATTTAAAATTTACTTTTTACTATATCCCATCAATAAACAAGAATGAACAGATTTGTGACAAATACAACAAGATCTTGATCAAGGCACAATCAACGATGACGATGACAATGATCGTCGCTTAACAACTAGAGTTGTAGTTGCGATAAAAACGCGTCTTTGCTGACTAGGCAAATCAGCGACAGACAATGTCTGTTGCTAAATAGCAACAGATTTGCAACAGACACGTCTTTGCTTGATCGAACTTGATCAAGAATGACGCGTTTCTTCTTGTTGTTCAATGACAGACGCGTTTGTCACGAATCTGTCATTGAACAAATAGAATACCAAATATGTCGCTTGAGTTGCACCAAAGAACAAAGATTTTAGCAACATCTACTATCTGTCGATTTGATTTGTTGCAGAGTGGTTTAGCAACGAAAATCGTATCAATTCAAAGATCGATTAGTTTGTTGTTGATTTGGTTTTTTTGTAGTGTATGAGTTGTCCACCTCGAGATACGTGTGTGACATTTGCATAGATTGCAACATGTTGCATGAGTTGCAACCCTCGAGATACGTGCGTGAAGTTTGCATGAATTGCATGAGGTTACATGGGTCGTCCACCTCGACATACGTGCGTGGCGTTTGCATGAATTCTCCACTTCAACATACATGCGTGACGTTTGCTTGCAAGGGTTGTCAACGTCAATATGCGTACGTGTCATTTACATGGGTTGTCTACCTCGAGATACGTGAATGACGCAGTTGTTTATCTCGATATGCACGTGTCGTTTGCATGGGTTCTCCACTACGATGTGCGATATTTGAGTTGAACAAATAACACATTTTCAAAAGGAGTCATTCATAGAGTTTAGTATTTTATATAGATAGCTCATTTTCAAAATGAGCTATTCATACAAGTTTCTTCTACCTCATCAACGATGCATGCCACCTCATCATCAATAGCTCATTTTGAAAATGAGTTATACATTACTTTTGTAATTTTAAAGTAAGCCCCACTTTTTGATGAATAAAAAATTAATGCCACATTATTTCATGAAAAACACCTTCAAAATGAGCATCAAGTCCCCGTTGACTTCCACCACGAAGTGATCTATGTCGTCATGCGCGATCTCTTTTAGAATTTGAATTTGATGTATATACAACGATAATGATAGTCATAATAAGGAGCATGACCATCTTCTTCGCAAACAAAAATCATCCCAGATTGATCCACTGCATGAAGTTTTCCTTGATAGAATGCAATGTCATTGATTTTTAATGCTTGTGACGCGGAATGTCTTGGTACTTGCAAGAAATCTATTATTACATTTGTCCAAGCTTCATCACCTACATGCCAAAATTCATAGAGAATCTCCAATGATAAATGTGGATTGTAGGTATGAATTCTTGTCACGTCATTAATGTGAAGAGAATATCATCCCATGTAGCTCGAATATACATTGGACTCCAAAAGTGATCTCCAACGATAAATATAGATTGAACTCAATTGATGAAGTGGCATTTATTTTTATAATTTTATTAATTAAAATGTAAAAATAAAATCTAAACAAAATAAGTAATAAATATATTGATCTGGATGTTAATTTGAATGTTTAGAGTTCACATCCGAAATTGACAATGCCAATTTTTTTATACCATTTCAACATGACATTCTAAATGCACATTCTCATTGGATACATTTTTTTCATTTCAATGTCAATTTGATCTTAAGTGACGCACATTGATATTCAATCAACATTCCATTATTGGAGATACTCTTAGCATATACCCAAAATGTCTCTTGCACCCTAGCTAGCTATAGTGTTGATTTTTTTTTTTCATGCCACTTCAGCAAGACATTAATTGCAAACCCACAGTTGTATAGGAGGCAGGGTGAGACTAGAGAGGGGCAGGGTGGGCGGTCGTCTCGGCTCGAGACCCCCTTGTAGCATACCCCGCCTCAGACACCTCTCCCGCCCCCTACGATTGATACACTTTCTAAGTAAAAATACCAAAAGATTTTATAAATTTCATGAAGGTGCTAACCAAACTGCAAGTGCAAATTAATCTAGGTGGTCTGCACATTTAAATTATCGCACTTTATATAGTGTTCTTAAGTAGGGTATGGTCTATATCATCTTTTTTACAATTTAAGTCAGTTCCATGAAGTTGAGTGCGCGTATCGGGTGTGATCCAAACTTATAAATAAATTTATAAGTTAAAGTTCGCCCCCTAAATAAATTTTTTAGTTCCGCCAATGATTGGAGGAAAATTTTTTATTTCAATGGCTATCATAATCAAGCTAGTGCGTGTAAAAATGGAAATGTTGGGTACAAAGCATTATATTTGATTATTTATTGAAAAAAAGAGAAGATTATATAAATGAAAAAGGAGAAACACAATTGATCACCTCATATAAAAGGGTGACATGCAAACATACATCATATATGATAAAATATTACAAACATGTACTACAACTCATCTTAATTAGTCAAAAAGAGTTTATGACTAAGCAAAATAATTAAAAGACCTCATGATATATAGGATGGATAAATAAAATTAATTAACTAGATCAGAGGAGGTTAATTTCCATTAATTAACGGAAATTAACTGAAGCCTTGTAACTGACTCCCACGCTCCAATCAGAAGGAGCCACGTTCAAAGCAACAATGGTCTCTTTGGTGGTGTAGGAGGTGATTTTGAAGGACAAAGACTGGCCCCCGAGTGTCGAAAATGCTTGATACGAGGCACCCCAGTTGTGGCTCATGCTTATCCACCCCGTTTTGCTCCCCTTCACCCACATACTTGCAATGTCTCCACCTCCCCCAACATTCATCACGTACACTAGCAACCAATATCCATTCCCTTGGAAAATAAATCTAAGGCCCCCACTTTTCACACATGGCACTCTGTCATCATCATAATAAAAATATATACACAATTAATCAATCAAAATAATTAAGTATACACATGCATCCAAGATACACGAATCATAAAGTTTTATGTTATTAATTTGAGGCGCATCAGATAATACATAAGTATTAGTGTAACTTTTTTTTTTTTTAATAAGAAAGAAATTTGTTGATGGTGGAAGTCGAACCCTAACATCTTACGCCGATAATATCATACCTAACCATTGACCACCCACATAGTTGAGTAAGAGTGCTGTAATGATTTTGCAATTCCTTTAGCGATCTTTGCAGTTTGAATGAATTTCCCAATGGTAGCTTAAACAAAATATTTATCTATACATTTTCTTTTGGGAACATCAAATTATATAGTATCTAATAGTAACATATAGATATTTTTTAAAACTTTATTAAAGGGTATTGGTTAAAATATCCAAACTTTTTAAAATTTGTTATTATATTCTAATCTATTGCTTGATTTGTATTCAAAGTCGCTTTTTAATTAACTTTAAATTTGATGAGTTAACACTTGATAATGGATTTAAATAATAAATTTAGTAATTATTTTAATAATTATAGGTGATGCATGAGGCGATATTTTAAATTTATTATTTAGGTGCTACATCATCAAATTTGAAGTAAAAAAAGTGATTTAAGATACAAATTCAACATTTTATTAAAATTATGATAACAAATTTTAAAAAGTTAGAATTCAATAACAAATTTGAAAAAAATTAAGATATAATAATAAAAGTTGTGAAATGTTAAGATATTTTAACCATTTAAGCCTTATTAAAAATATGTATATACATGACCTGATTTCAAACATGCTTGCAAGTCACTAATAGATCGTGCCACGAACTTAACAAACCAATATGTATAAGCGGAGCTTAGTTTGAATAGATACGGAACGCTAGTTAAATAATCAAATGAGATCACACGAAAATACTAAGTTGACCAAAAATATGCACATAAAATTGACACACACTTATGTGTATCCATTAATTTATGAATCAATGTGTATGAATCTGTGTGCACAAAAATTTATGTGCATCTAATGGACACACACAAGTGTATATTCATTTCGTGTGTTCATTTTTTGTCACCCTAGCTAGCATATCCCAAGATCATATATAATATAATTAGTCTATAGGGGCCATAACTACATTTGAATATAAACCATACCTTCGGTACATGACAGGGACGATCCCAGCTTTCCAATTCGCAATTTTCATGAAGGCCGGCTTAGACATGTCGAAGTGAGATCTGGGAGGGTTGCACCAGCCACCGGCGTTGGAATCCTTGGCCCAGTTCGGCGGGCAGAGGTTCGTCGCGGTCACGGTGGTGACCGGATTCCCTTTAAGACACGCCGTTGCTTGGGCACACTTAATCTGGTAACAAGTTCCACATGCGTAACCATCTTTGAACAAGGTCGAGCTCAATGCCACTGTGTCGGTGCCGTAGCCGCTGCTGAACAAGTTTCCGTACCCACATGCCCCGCCTGATGAGAATTAAAGTTTAGACAGAAAATTTTGTCACTTAATCACCACTTCTTAATTAAAATTATGTATTTAATTCAATAAATAAAATTTTAATGTTTTAACCAATTGGGTGGCCCAATGGTTTGATGTGAGATTTGGAAGTAAGTGGTTATGAGATTGAACCTTGGTGAGTACAAAAATTATTTCTTTCTTATAAAAAAATAAAAATAAAAATTCAGTGTTCTTATTTTTTGACTTTAATGGAAGTGTTTTTGACAATTGATGTCTCGTCTATTTTACGGTCGAGATGCTTTGACAATTCAATATCATTATATACAAATTTTAAGTTATTTTGTTACCATTTTTAAAAGTGTCATAATTAGTAGTAATTACCACATTATTCTAGAAATGAGAAAAAAAAATAGAAAAAATTAAACTACACAGAAATTCTTAGGGCTCCAACAATTAGTGGGGACTAGGTAAACCATAGTGCAACAACAAAAATAACAAAGTCTCAATCTCAAATTAGTTGGCCAAGGTTGCATGAATCAAATTATGTTCTATTAATGTTTGTGATCGTGATCATGAGCAGTACTTGTTAAATTAGGCATAAATATTAATGCCCAACTGCAGTTGAATGATATATACTCAGTTCTTTTTTTTTTCTTTTTTTTTGTTACACGTGTTAGTTGAGTATTCTGACTGGAAACCTAGATGTGTATGTGTGCATCACGATGTTTGTCCAAAAGACTCTAATTAGTGTGTCAAAAGGCTTGATAATATTGTGATATATAACCTTTTTTGGCAATGTTGTATACTCAGTTTTTTTTTTTTTTTTTTTTTTTTTTTTATGTTACTGTTTCTTTTTTGAAAACATGTGTACTTACTACTTAGCATATAGGCCTCTAATGGAATGGCAAATTTCTTGAGATAGGGCCATTGACTCATCTGGTTAGAGTGATTAGTCGAGTGTAAGTAGGAAGGGTCAAATAAAAAAAAGATGCAACACCTACAATTTTTTTGCTATATTCATCATACATACCCATAGTTTCAGAAGCAGTTTCGTCACCGTAGAACGTTGCATGAGCAACGGTCCATGAACTTGGCTGAAACCCGCGGGCAGGCGCAGGGGTTGTGTAACTCGCCCCGGGTGATGCAAAGGTTGATACGGAGGCCATGCTCCATGTCAAGATCGTACTTAGGAAGCCAATAAGCATAAATGATCTCCATGACCGAGCCATTAATTATACAAGCCTATGTTGATCAGTCTCTCTAGCTTCCTCTTATTGTAGCCTTGGTGAACAAAGTAGATGTGATGTGGAGATAACAATGTGTGTGTTTATATAGTCCTCTTCAAGTAAATGTTCGTTAATTAAGCTAAGTACTACTCTAGGACATGTTCACTTAGTGACCCTCACGTATGTATATAATTGTCTAATGTGTGTTGCAAGTCAAATGGAATTTTTAGTAAGAGCAAAATAATATTTCTTGTCACGAAAAAAGTACTAGTAAACTCTTTTTTTTTTTTTTTTTCTAAATGAATGAATATTTTGATTAAAAAACTCGATATATTAATTAATAAATATACTAAGTGCCGACCATGAAAATGTTTATGGTTCTCACTTCTCACCAAACCAAGGCCAATGGTCAACTAGCCACATTTATTTTTCATAAACCTTCATTCTTGTTTATAGCTCGAGATTCTCAACTTGGGAGGTTTGTTTGGCAAGGAAAATGATTTCCCACTTTCGAGGCTGCAAAATGGACACCGCCCGGGTCCGTGTCATTCGATGCACAGCACATGCATCTCAAAGTGTATCACATAACACAGAGTTACATCCCAAATTGATATCCACATTTGACGGTGTGAGTAGTGAGTTACTTTAGTAAGGTCCAATTTAACTTTTCAAGAATTTTGCGGGTTAATTTCCCATGGTCATCCAACTTTACTATTTGTATTAATTTGGTCACTAAACTTTATTTTGTAACAAAACGGTCACTGAACTTTTACAAAAAATTTACCCATGGTCACTCATGGCTAATGCAACAATGACGATGTAGCAACGCACATCTCGAATAAGATCTGATGATCATAAATAATTTTTTCTTTAAGAAACAATTATTTATGACAATCAGATCTTCTTCGAGATGTGCGCTACATTGTCATCAACACGTCAGCCATGAGTGAGTCAGTGACCATGGGTGAAACTTTTGCAAAAGTCTAGTGACCATCTTGTTACAAAATAAAGTTTTGGTGACTAAATTGATACAAATGATAAAGTTGGATGACTATGGGTGAAATTAACCCACAATTTTGCAAAAATATAACTTTTGATTTTGTCAAATACATCATAACTTCCAAATGTCTTATAAACTGTAGCATCAAAATAGGTACAGTGATTCTTTCATTGTGGTTTAGCAAGCAAACAAAGATACCAATTTGCGTGAAATAAAAAAATTTGCGATATTTTTGTAAAATACTTGAATGGTTAGAAAAAATGATCATACACAAAACCTTTTTTACATATTTGCTTAACGCTGTCCAGTGATTCAATTATCGAGATACACGCTCGTGCATCACAAGTTCATCCAATGGACTAGCAACTATCAAAAAGTATGTATTTTTTTTTTTTTTTGGCAAACTATCAAAAAGTATGTCAATCATGTATTTTCTGTCTAGCTTATTTTTGAGTTTAGTACAGACTGTTTTGAAATCCACAACCAGGTAAACCCCAAGGAAACCAAATCCAATTCATTTAAACTAGATCTGATTATGGACTCGAGAACCCGCCCGATCTATCCAAACTCGAAAAAATCTTCAGGCTTGGGCAACTCTTTTCAAGAAAAACCTGATTCGAACCTGAGCCCAGTTTGTCATGCTTTAGAATGAGCCACCTTAAAAAACTCAAACCCGGCCTATAAATTAATATATTATTATGTTTTAAAATAGTTAGTGGTGCAGGTGAAATTTGATCCTTCGACTTTATGTATATATAGATTAATTGATGCTTACCATTTGAGCCACTTCTACTTTTTGCAAGACAAATGGTATTGAAAAAGTTCATAAAAACTTTATTGAATGAATAAATAATTTATTTTTATATTTTTAATATTAAATATTTATATATGGGCTTGATAAGTTGAATTTAGGCTTTGTACTTTTTACATGAGTCTAAGCCTAAGCCTATATGATGTCACACATAAAATTCAAGCTGGATAGAAAAAATAGCGGAGTGCAACATGAATGATTTGTGATCGAAATGTTCCTACTAAGTTAAAAGAAAAATTTTATAGGACCGCAATTAGGCCAGCTATGCTCTAGGGTAATGAATGTTGGGCGGTAAAGCAACAACAATTACATAAAATGAACGTAGCAAAAATGAGGATGCTTAGGTGGATGTGTGGTAAAACTCGTAAAGATAGAATAAGAAATATATAAATTCAAAGACAAGTAAAAGTAGCACCAATTGATACAAAGATTAGGGAAGGGCGGTTGCAGTGGTTTGGTCACTTGCAAAGACGACCTACAAATGCCCCCGCTGAAAAACTTGACTCAATATAAACTATAGAAATTCGACGAGGTAGGGATATACCAAAGTTAACATGAGATGCATAAATTATGAGGGATTTGAATGATTTGAAAAGTTCACCATCAATTGCACTTAATCGAACACAATGGAAAAGTTTAATCCATGTAGCCGACCCCAATTCATTTGGGACCGAGGCTATGTTGTTATTTTTTGTTGTAAGCTTAAGCCTATATATAAGCACGTGTATATATAGTGGGCTAGGCTTGGATAAGGTTCTTAGGCCCATCTCATGAACAGTTTGTTTCAAACAATGTACACAGTTTTCAGGCTTCTAAGTAGTTTCCGGAGCTCCTACTACATCTTCATCAAGCACTACCAAATCTAGAAATTCACTACTTTCATGACTTTTCTCTCAAAAAATGGAAGACAAAGAAAAATGGTATTTGAGTTCCTATGGATGGGAAGACAAGAAAGCAGACTAGAAAGGCTTTCCAGCCTCACCAGACATAATTATAAGGGATGATCAGATGATTATGGTTTACTACTTTACACTATTGCCTGTCTATTACCTTAGATAAAGTTCAGTTTACTTCTAAATGAAAAGCAAATACTGCTATGCTACTAATTCCAAATTTCAAATGATCTCATCTTAGCATCAAATGAAGGATTAACATATGAGTAAAGGAGGCAACACACTTAATTCATTCAAAAGAAGGAAATAGAAGCACTCTTAAACACATATACACATGGACTGTACATACTCAGGATTTTATCCTTCATGGATTACTTACAAGGACTTCAAATAATTTAGATCTAAATCTGTTTTTGTCGAATTCAACCTAACTCCATTGTGCTTCAGCATAGTTGCGGAACTGTAGAACAGGAAGGAATGCATACCTTCACCAGAAATTCAGTTGCTTCCTTATGGCAATGTTATCAACCGTGTCCTTGAATCATATATCATATCAGTCCCGCAGCTGGCAACAAGTGATTATAGATCATGATTAAAAAAAATAAAAAATAAAATGTAAAAATACTTTTTTTTTCGTTATTAGCAGGAAAGGCTTGGATAAATTATGAAATGAAATTAAAATAGGCTAAACAGATGGATACTTACTCAGTGCATTTAACCTTGTTGTCGTCACCACCACTAGATATTGATAGTATAGTGCCAAAGAAAGAAACATTTTCTGTTCCACAGTTTGGACATTGGCCCTGGAGAAAGGATAGGGTCGTCAAATATTATGTACTGACTGAACATGCTCAAAAGTTTCAAAACGTCATATAAAAGACACTCAACGACATTCTTTTAAATACCTTCAAAATCAGGAAGTCCTTGACAATCGCATTTGTAAATACTTGAGACAGCCAAAATATCAAGGGCAAGGCAGCAAACCAAGTGAAGATAAAACTGAATGGTTCAGGAAGCTGCAAGAAAATGATTAAACCATGTCTATCTTCAGAAGGGGCAAAGCTTGGAGCACAATCACTAATCCAATCATATAGACTTAGTTGAAGTTGAACCAAACATCAGATAGTAATTAGCAAGAGAAAGATGCATGTCCGCGATCAAGATGACTGCTCGAGCATTTTTAAAACTAGGACTTCATATAAAATTAAATCACTTCGCAGAAAGCCACCTTGTGAATTTGGAATCTCAAATCATCTTATTCCAAGTGAAACATAGGCCAATTAAGGATCTTCAATAATACAAGGACAATGGATACATGACCCTTCTTGTCTAGCCGAAATTACACACTTAAACCCCACAATTGCCTCATAATGGGTATTTTTTATTGTATGCGAGGGATGAAATTAATTAGATGGGATGCCTCGTGTAATAATCTCAACGTTAAAATCTGAATCTTTCAAGTTCATTTCATGCTAAAACTTTAAAACTTTGTAGCAGAGCCCTTGCATAAATTGCTTAACAATCATATACCATAATATTTATGCAGAGAAGCCAGCATGCAATGCACTGCCTTTATATTTTTAGCGATAATTTTTTTAATCTTCTAATTTATTTGAGAGCCAAAACAGTTTTTTTAAGGTTGTGTAACTTATGACAATATGCGACCTACGCATGATACAATTTTTTTTTATAAGAAAACCAACTTGACTACAACATGAGTCAAACCCACAACCTCCCCCAATCTTGCTTAGGCAAGTGATGCCTCATCCATCTCACTAGATATGATTTGGCACCTATACATGTAAAAATTAATACAACAGAAGGAAAACCCATATTGGTTTGTTATCAGTTGACATTAATAACAATTATAAGACATACAAAAACTTATGATACCTGGACTCTTCACTTTGAGTGAAGTACCCGTGTTCGACACGACATGGACTCCAACACTTGATATGTGTCGGACTCTTCAAAACTACTTTGGACATTTTCATTATTTATTCAAGAGAAATTAACGTAAGAGAGAACTTAAAATTGTAAATATTTGGTCGTATTAGGTATATTTCACTCTCATTGCTAAAAAACTTACAAGTTATAGTCAATTTCCTTTTATTAATTTTGATGCATTTTTATCCTATTATATAATTTCATGATGAGTTAATGATAATATTTGTTGTATAATTGCAGGTATTTTATCTTATGCCTTTCTTTTCTTTTCTTTTTTTTTTTTGAGTTGTGCATTTAGAGTATATTTTTGAATTTGTATATGTACATTTACCAATATTCGTATAAGATAATGAGACATTTTCACTTGTATGCCATGTCCGAGTACCCATGTCTGAATTTTCAGACACTTTTAGCCGAGTCCACAAGTCTTTCAAATTAGAGAATATCCAAGTCCGACCTCTAGACACATACCCGTACCCGAAACCCACACTCGAGTCTGGGAAACATAGACAAAAACTCCTCCATAATGATTAATTTCAACAGTTCAAGTTTCTAATTTCTAAATACATACCATGATCCAAGATAATGAAATTTATTTAGTGATAAGAGACCTTGTTCAAACAACAGCTGAGTATAAATAAGAAATTCCTACTAAAGCTCTTAGTGTAATGAATTTTCAAGTTTAATGAGCAATCGCCGTATTTATGAAGCCTTATATACTGGTTGCCAAATTAGTGCACGTAGCCAATTATGACAGAGAGTACTCAGTTATTCTACTTGATGAACAACGAGAAAGAAACGAGAAATACAAGTTTTACTGATGAAAATAGTGATTGCTTTTTAAGGAACGACAGAGTAATAAGCGACTAAAGGTGCAGAATTTCCAGTGAAAGGACCTCTAGCTAACTTGCATGTCAGACCTTATCAAAAAATGAATAATCACTAACCTCCAGAAGATATGTGATTTCAAACCCAGTTAAGTCATCCAAGAAAAAGAACCTGTTACCATCAAATCAATGTTAGACATGTTCGCTTCATATTTTGTTGTAGAATGATATGCTTTAGTACAGTAAAATGCACAACATAAAAACACAACTTTTTTACATGAAGGAATTTACTGGGATTGTCACCGGGCACTGTTAAATATAAGCTTAGTTGCTTATAGACAATACTGCATTTTTATTGCCCCATGAAGAGGTGTGGAGAAGCCAAACCAAAGACGCTACCTCTTGGATGGCAAAATACTGGCAAGATGTTGTTATATACAACAACAACAACAACAACAACATAGCTTCAATCCCAAATTAATTGGGGTCGGCTACATGGATCAAGCTTTTCCATTGTGCTCGATTAAATGCAATTGATGGTGAGCTTTCCAAACCATTCAAATCCCTCCTAATTAATGCATCCCATGTTAACTTTGGTCTACCCCTACCTCGTCGAATTTCTACAATCTCTATTGAGTCAAGTTTTCAAGTGGGGGCATTTGTAGGTCGTCTTTGCAGGTGACCAAACCACCGCAACCGCCACTCCCTAATCTTTGTATTAATTGGTGCTACTCCTACTTGTTTGTAAGATGTTGTTAGATACGTAATTTATTTCTGCTTTTGTTTTCGTGGACTCACTGTGGCTGGGCTTTTTTTTTTTTTTAATCCCTAAAGTTTATGAACGAATATCCATGCACATAGGTGCATTGAGTTATTAAATTTGAATACTCATTTGTTCATCCTTGTTGTCCAAATTGAGAATATCATGCCAAGTATATTTTGCCAAGAGAATTAGCATGCCCTTCAAATTTTGAAATGATAAAATCTCTTAATTCACACTACAATTTGAATGCAACATATAGGCATATAATTCTCATTCTCTTATTCCGTTGAATTCCAATCGTATCCACGATAACAAAATTATGTTCCATCTTCTAATTAAGGTTCCGGACCTCATGGTTCAAATTTGAATTCAGCCGTGAAGTGCCACCATCTAATGGCTACTCTTTGGGTCAATGGAGGTGATTTCGTTGGAGCTTGCACTGAGAACAATATCAAAGAGGTTATTCGCACCTTAAGGAAATGAGTGGCCACACATGTATTACATTGCAGGTAAGTTTTATATTTATTTATTTTCTTGCATATATTAATTAAAAAAAACTCATAATTGCACATCTCAATGTGACCAAGTTTCCCCATTTGATACATTTATTAAAAAATTTGCATGTCCTCGATGAGTTATATTAAGTGACAAGCCAGGCTTCAAAAAAAAAGTGACGAGCCAAAATAGCAACTCTCTAGGATTGTTTTGATATTCTACCACCAAAGTTAGAAAGGAGTGGAGACCTAAAGTCAATGTCAACAAAAAAAGGTATCCATATGAGATTAATCTTTTTCTTTTGATAAGTCACAAAACCAAACAGTACTTTGTATCAGAAATATGCAAAAGAACAGATATAAGTATGCTAAACTGATGAATTCGAGTAATGATAAATTGATAATGGAAATAAGACTTGTACGTAGCCCTTCCTACTATAAAAAAAGGACTTGCACGTAAGAATGAATCATCTATATTTCCTATAGTGCAAATAAGGAAATGATACTTGGTTATCAAAAAAGGAAAAAAATGACACTTACAAAAGCAACGCAACGACAGCAGCTGGGACGTTCAATAAAAACATCTTGAAGTAGTCAACGGACAGATCACTGTACACCTAAGGAAAGAAAATCGAGAAATAAATATGTGCTTAGACAAATTCATAATTCATATGCTAGTTCTGACTTCTGAGCTTTGACTAAACTCCAAAAATGATGCAAAGACATACTAGAAAACCAAACAAAAAATAAAGTTCAAAGAAAAATACCTTTCTGCTGCGGAGACTGCATCTTGGACCCTCCACAACAATTTCACTGCCTTCCGACTAAATTGTGATAAGACATGCAATATAGGGATATCAAAGCATAAGAGACTATTAACAATGAGGAATAAGAATTGTTAACTATTATATGCATAGATTGTACAGTAGTTTCTCATCAAAAAATTGAGAAAATTACCTCAACAATGACCCAAATAAATGGAATAGCATGTGGATAAACAGTTAAACACATGACGTACAAAGCAGCCAACCAAATCTCAGATGCATAAAATACCATTAACGATACTTAAAAAGACTCATTTATCAAAGCATTCAACATTTGAAATCTTGAACCTCAAGCAAGGTCATACATATTCAAATTCTAGGATCGACTCCAAGCAACTTTCTCGTATTTTCATTTATCAAAGCATTCAACATTTGAAAGCTTGAACCTCAAGCAAGGTCATACATGTTCAAATTCTAGGATCGACTCTAAGCAACTTTCTCGTAAGAAAAAATAAATTCCCTAATCATTTAAGACCACTAAAGATCAACAAGAACAGGAACCATAGAGGATTCAGTTGGCATCCCACCACTTGGGAGGTCAAAGGCTCAGTAGGCAAATGAGGGAAAAAGGGTATTTAGTTGCGATCACAAGGTGACCTAATGATTATTTTTTCTGAAAAATAAAACTCTACAAAAGATCAGTGACACAATAGATCAGAGACAGGAATAGTTTTTCTAATGCCTGTTTGGGCCCATCAAAAGAAGGCACTTTATAATTAAGTGAAACTTCATCAGATAGAAAGCACAAGCATATCTCTCTCTTGAACAATCTAGAAAATGGAAGGCGCAAATTTATAATGAGTAAAGTCAAGAAAGACATAAAGCCCACTTGCATATCTCTGTCACAGAGGTAACAGCAATAACATACAGTATTTCAGATCAACAATTAAAAAACAAACCTTTAATCTCAACTTCAGTTCATCAAACTCTTTGTCTGTCAATATTGGGTTTCCAGAAACATAAGCCATGGAAGCTTCTAGAAACTTCTGTTCGTCCGAACCTGACAAAATTACGAAACCACTAACTCAGAACAGAACGGACTGAAGAGAAAGGGAGCAGATCAATACTGAGAGACCAAATTCACGGCAGCCTTCACTTAGGAAATTCGATGGACATACTTAGCATGACGACACTGCTTCCTTCCCACATTAATTCTTCCTTGAGATTGTCAAATTCCTCATTTGACATGATAGCTTTTCCTTCATAATAGAACGCCTGAGCCACGTTGCATGTATACACATCAAAACAATCCCCTTTTTTTCTTAAGCAAAATGGCAGCTTCTTCTTCTCATTTCAAAAAGTCTCTAACCTATTATGAGAAACGAGAACACGAAATCACCATGGTACCTGTAGAGCCTGAAGAAACTCTTGCTCCATCTCCCCTATCGACTTTTTCTTCTTCTGCCCATCAATGCTACAGTACTGCATGATGTTACTGTCAATAACCTCCTCTTCTTGAACTTGACCTGAAAAGTAACAGCGCCGCATATAACTACAAATCCCTTCCTTTACAATAGACGATAACCATGCTTATAAAAAGCATTGGACATAAATTTCAAACTAAATCGATACTTGGAAACTCGGTACGCAGTATTAATTGAATAGAAGATCCTCATAGTGAGGCGCAATTAACAGGTAAAGCACAAATACACCAGTTTAACAACCCTAATTTCTAAACCATGAACGAAACATTTGAAATTTGATCAATTACAAACCACAAAACCCCAATTGGAACTCTCCAAGAACAAATCAACCGAAACGCATCAAACATCAACAATGGAAACACAACAAACCCTCGATCCCAAATTAGTCGGGATCCACTACATGGGTCAAACTCTTCCATTGCGCTTGATTTAGCACAACTGAAAACTTTAACAACGAAACCCTAACCTTGCTGTTCAGTGGCCCTAGGAGCGACAACAAGAGTGGTCCGTCGCCATGGCGAGAGCTTACGAGCAGCGAATTGCGAGGACGGACTGAGCTGAATCCTCGAAGAAGGAGAAAGTGAAGGGGGCGATCGGGAGAGAGGAGGAGCAGAGATCAGTCGAGGAGAAGACGAGAGAGTAAGCCCTAATTGGCTCACCATCTCTGCAGAGGAGGAGAGGAATCGAAAGAGAACAACAGGGAGTCGACAACATGGTGAAAATGTGAAGAGGAGAAGTGAAGAAGAGAACGAAGCAGATAAGGTCAGAAACAAATGTGTGGATTGGAGGGAAAGCACTTGGGGAACCAGAAATTTTACATGACCTGCTTGTATTAAATAAATGGAAAATATTATTTCAAAAAAAAATACATATATATTTATATATATATATATATATGAAAAATATTAGAATGACTCAGTAATTCAGATTATGGGCTCGCATACCTACCCAGCCCGTTAAAAAATAATCAAGTTTGGACAATTTTTCTCAAAAAAAATTCAGCTCGGGCCCAAGCCCAAATATGCTCGCTTTAAAATGGATTGGGCTTGATCTATCTTAAAAAGCTAAAATTTGAAAATAATAAATGTCGTGTGAGATATTTGAACCTAAGCACACATTAAGTGATGTTTATCATTTGAGCTACTTTTTTTTTTGTAAAATATATGAATATACTATATACTTATATAAATGCATATGGTGTCAAAAAAATCCATAAAAAACTTATTAAATGAAATATTTTATATTTTAAATACAAAATATTTCTTCATGGATTTGATGGGTCGGGCTTGGGCTTTACATTTTTTATATGAGCCAAGTTTGAGCCTATGTATAGGACCTCATATATATAGTGGACTGAATTTGGGCTAAAGTTCTTAAGATCGGGCCCGATTGGCTCGGCCCAAGTCCGACCCATAAACGGGTCTATCACCACTCACCAGTGATGGGAAACCCGAGTGGAATTTTGGGTGATGAGGACACTCAAAATGGACATCCGGTGATGATCTCAAAACATGCTGAACTCGAATTATCTTTCACCACATGACCTACTGTTTGTAATGAGTTATTTGTCAAATCTAAGGACTTCCCATTGTCAACCTGGAGAATTTGTCAATGTTGGACTTGCTCATGGAACTATATATGTGTGAGTCAGGAAGGTGCCTTTCAATAGGTAAGCTATAGATCTATTCGTAATTCTTACGTTGCTCTTTTTATACAAATCAAGGAAATGATGTAAGATTAAACTCGATCAACAGTGTATATATCTTTGACATGAATTGATTTGATGTGCTTTGGTGAAAACTGTTGATTCCTTCAAATGAAATGGCATATAGGAAAGCCATATTTAGGTGGGTACACGCATAAAGGCGAATTCTTTTGCTATCAAGAAAACTGATTATGATGTTCCGAGGATTTGATATGAATTAATTGATGACACACCCAAATTTGAGTTAGTATCCAAGTGATTCAACGACAATGCTGATCCAGTTGAAGGGTTTTGTTATTCTATCTTCTTAGTATATGTTTCCCCTAATAATGACAAAGATTAATTCTTTTTTAAGGAAGTATGGGTGTTTTCCTTTGTGTGTTGGGATTCATGTCCTAATTTGAGAAAAAAAAAAAAAAAAAAGAACAATGAAAGAAGAGAAATATATTTTCTCAGTTTGTGCAAGATGCTTGACATTATTTAGTGATGTGGGTGGTTGTTTGTTTAGGATAAAGAATTAATGGCAAGAGAGAAGATTCCGATCAGGAAAATCGACAACACGACGGCGAGGCAGCTGGTGACATTCTCGAGGAGGCGTAGAGGGACTTAATTTCAAAATCGTCGCTCTCATCGCCTTCTCCGCCGCTGCAAAGCTCTTCGTGTACTCTAGATATATAGTTCAAGGTCTCTATAACACTCTATTTCTCTGTCTATGCGTATGTCGGCATAGATGATTCACAATTAGGTTGCAATGGAAGTGCATTATTAGAGAGATTTATGAGCCGCAAAGAGACTGTTATAGAAACTATTTCATGAGAAGAAAGGTTCATCAATATATAGCTCGGATTTGGTGTGTATCGGTTACTGTTGAGAACTAGGACTATTTTTAGCTTAAGCAAATGCACATTTCATTCTTACCCATATTTAGTGTTTCCACGGTAGTCTATGGAGGGGGTATGCTGTGAGTTGTGACAGCATACAGACTTGAGTTCAACTAAATGTTAATGGTCTTTAACTTATAGATGACTCCTAATAATCAACTTGGGTTTGTCTTTCGTCGAGAGATGCAAGGGTTGCAAAGATATAAAACGCTAGAATTAATGTTAAGTAATTAACACAGACTCATACATTGATTGAAAAACAAAGTCTTAAATCTACACTTATAGCTAGATTAAATTTCTTAAGAAAATTGTTTACCAAAAAAAAAAAAAAAAAAAAAAAAAAAACATTTCCAATTACAAAAGCACCGCTAGCTAGTCGAAAGGTTTTGAGGGCCGCTAAGGGCACCCCACCTTTTCATGAAGGCATCCAACTTATTTGTAAAATTCCAAAGAAAATGGAAAAGACCATTTTGCCCCTTTGTATATATAATGATTCAAACCCCACAAACCATTTTGACAAAGAAAAAGGGCACCCCACCACCAAGCTTGAACCACAAAGCCACATTGCGTTTGGCGAGCGTTGATCGATTCTTGCGGATTGACATCATCCGACAACTGACGAGGTAACAATGTTTGACAACCATATGATGGTTTTTTAGAACTGTTTAGTTGTGTAAAGCGTGAAAATGATGATTTGTTTGTCAACGTAGGGTTTGGTAATTTCTTCAAATCCGAACTTGTTTCCACTATATAATGGAGGATTGTCTTTTCGGTGCAAGAGAGGTCGTACTTGAGGTAATTTTGCAAATTTATTGTGTTTTTTTTGCGGTTATCCAAAGTTTACGTCTGGGTGCGCGATTGTTTCGGCCTCGCAGACCAGAGATGTATAGTAATGTCTCGGTCATAGAGGACCGAGAGGTTTCACGCGTAGTCAGTCACGGTATGGTATGACCGAGAGTCTTGAGTAACTCTCGGCCGTACGTGGCGAGAGACTCGAATAAAGTATCGACACTGTACAACCGAGAACCTTTTTTTTGGGTGTTATGGTGATTGTGCTTTGTACATTTTGGTTGATTATAATGTTACACTTGTTTGTATTGCGGTAATGCCAGGGTATCTAGTAATTTTCCGGACTACAAGGACACTTTTACACCTTGTAAGTCATTCCCCTCTCGAGAAGCGGCTATTTCATGGCTTCAAATGATTAGTGGTGAGAACAAGTTTGTGTTAGTAACGAAGTGCTCGGATGTCGGGGCATTAAGCGCGGGGAAGGGTGAAACTTGCCTGTGAGAGTGCGGGACATATAGGGGACTAGCTCGAGAGAGTAGGGAAGGGAAAGCGGCCAAAATTTTAAAGAAATCAAGAAATGATGAAAAGGCGAGGACTCCAACTGGTACGAAGAAATGTGGATGCCCTTTCCTTATTAACGTAAAGGAAAATGCGACTCCTTATGATATGTCACCGTTATATGTGGGAGGTACAATTACGACACCGCGGGAAGATTGGATAAGGGGAGCAGGAAGTTGAGGATGCGGGTGGGAGGACTGAAATTCACGGCTCAGGGAGATTATTCCACCTTCGTCTTTTGTGGAGTGCGAAGCGGGAAGTTGAGGATGCGAGTGGGAGGACACCGGGTCTCCAATCGGAGGCAAGGCGATGTCGAAGAGAAAACAAGTTGAGTCCTCCCACTCCACAAAAGAGGCCTCCACTTCTAGGCGGAGAAGAAAGACAAGGTTGTTCCACAAATGCGTCGTGTCGGTCGACGCACGCAAAGTGGATCTAACATGGCTTATGGTCATTGCTTAGAACCGGATTGGTTGCCACATGTTGAGGGCATTATCGATGTGGTTTCCGATGGAAATTGTGGATATCGGTGTATAGCCTCGGGCTTGGACTTGCCGATGTAGACAGGGTGGAGGATTGTGCGTAGAACGATGTACGATGAGATTATCGGGTATGAAGACCTTTGGCGGGAAGTGCTTGGCTCGAGTTTCGAGATCGTCAAGAATGCGGTGCATTGCCCGGAGAGAAGCAAGTGGGGGCATCTTTCAAAGAATGGTTGACACTTCCGGACATGGGATTGTTAGTATCCACCGCATTCAATGTCATTCTCGTCAACCTCTCGCATGGGAGTGCCTCCACATTCCTACCTCTACGTAGTGCTCCATCGTCGTCGTTGCACAACAGACTTATCATTGCAATGACAAATGAAAGGAATATCCATTGGGTTAGGGTAAGTTCTATGATTTTTTTGTGAATTGTTTTGTTTCCCCTTAATCGGGTTTGTGACAATATCTTATATGTTCTACTTGTTCACTTTGACAGTGAAGTTGCGTGTGAATGCACCGTTGCCATCCTTATATTCATCGTCGGATCGGTGCGTTGAGGAATGCGCCAAAGGTTGGCGAGATGGATTCGTATTTCGAGACATTGCGCCCATTGCAAGCTGCTTGATGAAGCCACCATACCTGTTGTAGATTTAGATACACCGTAGTGTAAAGCTTGTACCTAGAAACCTTGATGGCTAAACATTTAGAAATTTTGCCGCATTCTTCGAATGTTCTATGGATATACAAATGTTGTCTTGTATTTTGATTGTTGTTTACTTATGGATGGACACTTGTAGAGTCGGTTTGAATGTTACGGAGATTTATAATTAATTAAGTTTCGGTGCAAATTGTCGTCTTTGGATTTTCAATATTGTATAGTTAGTTTGACATACCACAAAAAAATTTACAAAAAGTAATGTTCAAATTCATCCATTTCGATGTCTCGGTCAAACGAGGTTCGTGAAACAACTCATATTTTCGGTCACCCATGACCGACAAGGAGTCCAATATATCGGCGGTGTACAACCGAGTCCAATAGCAAGTTCTCGGTTGTACACCACCGAGATGGATTGACCATTTCAATTCGCCTTACTCGTCATATGACGACCGAACCTACTAAGACCTCTCGGAAGTGTACAACCGAGAGTAGGAGGAAATTCTCGTCATGTCGCGCCGAGATAATTGAAGTATTCTCGGCCATGCGTAACCGAGACGCTGTTAACTCTTCCGGTCTTCGTGGCCGAGACTGCGAGTTCCCAAACATATTAGCTTCTGTCTCGGCCATGCTTGGCGAGACAGTTGACACGATCTCTCGGCTCGGCTGTGTGTGGCGAGAACCACGATTTCCCAATTTTTTTACAATTGAACAAACCGCCACACACACATTACAACTACTCTACCAAATGTAACTTAATTCGACGATCTTCAACCGAGCCCTAATTTGGAGACGAAATCGCTCACACCCCCGACCCTACAACCGCTGAAAACTCGTACAACGAAGGAGAAACACACGGCGAGGGACGGAGAACACGATTTCGGGGATTCCTCTCACTTTGGTCGGTTCAAAACAAATGGATTCTTCCACAAGGAGTTCGGTGAAGGTGGTGGTGGGGGTGGTGGGGTGCTCGGGGATTTCCACGAGGGGTAGTTTCGGTATTTCGGGTCTAATTTTTGGTGCCCTGGGTAAATTGGTTTGTGCCCACATTAACCGGGTGCCTTCATGAAAAGGTGGGGTGCCCTTAGCGACCCTCAAGGTTTTCCGCTTCTCCTGTAGCCACCATAGGCGGTGGCACCATATTGAGCCACAAGGCACAAGATTAAGACCGCCATAGCTCCGAGAATGGGTCCCGGGCTCAACCCTTTAAGACCTTGGACACGGCGAATAAGCAAATTGGAGATAGCATCACCACTCCAACCATCGCGCAGGATAATATGAAAGCGCCAACCAACTTTAATACCATTGACACTTGAGAGAAATAAGGAGCAGCATTACAGAGCCGTTTAACGGTCCTAATATTATAACTAATGCCTAATAAAAACAAAAACAAATAAGTATACGATGAATTAATCCTAATTAAACGCATCTATTTATGCAAGGGCGGAGCTAGCATTTCAAGTTCCCTTAAGCTATACCAATGGTAGTTTAAGCATTACTTTCATTACAATTTTTTTTTTTTACAGATCTTGGTGTTATATAATACGTTATTAAAACTTATTAAATTTTAAATTAATATATAACTTAATATTATTAACGAAAAAAATAGTTATGAACAATTGACTTACTACAAGAGAAAATTTAAACAACAACAAACAAATCTGATGCTGAATTGGTACGGATCTGTTGGTAAGCGACCGAAGAACAAATCGAAACGACGATACAAGCTGTTGCTAAACTCTTTGTTGCTGATTGAACTCAACGACAGATTTGGGGTTCTGTTGCTGTTCAGCTACAGATTAGTGACAAACGTCTGTCGCTGAATAGCAACAGAAACAAGTATGTCGCTATTTGTAGTCCGAATCAACACAGTGCGTACTATCATTGATCTATTCTTCAAATTCACATGCAAATTGGTATGTCGTTGATTTACTTGATCAATGACACGTACGTCTTGTCGTGTTGATATGCACAAATCAACAAAAAAGCGATCTGTCGGCCGATCTGTCGTTGAACGATGATGAGATCAAACAAACGACTTTCTTGTCGATGCATATCAATGACAGAACTTTCGATGGCCTGTCGCTGAATTTGGAATGGTAATTTTGGAAAAAAAAACAGTACACATAAATAGTAAAAAAACTCTGCAGTAAAATCTGCAACAAAAAATTTGTTCCTGCTGAAAATAATACGAAAATTGGAAAAAAGTTTGTATATTATCAAAATTTGACAAACAATGTATACAAAAGGATGAAATTAACATTTCATAATTAACTAGTAGTATACTATATAGTACTAGATGAACATTATTCAACAAAATACAAAATACTACACAAATTATGATGCCTACACAAATTAATTTACATATATATATATATACAATGTCAATCCCACACTCTATAACTTTGTTTCACCGATACAAGATAGGCACCATACAAATCCTTTAGGTAGGGAGCGTTTCCCATCCAAATCCTGAAAATTAAAAGGAATAACTTGAACAATATTCGACATGCAACCAAAATATTCCAACACAAATGAAAATAACAAGTCACAATGCATGTATTCCAACCAAAATATTTTATTCCAACACAAATGAAAATAACAAGTCACAATGCATGTATTCCAACCAAAATATTTGTAATGTCATTCTCATTGTGACCACTTTTTTGTATCATTGATCCTAAATATATAAAATTGATTCTAATTTTACTACTCTAATTATCTTTATATGTACTAGACTTGACTAACAAGTCACAATGCATGTATTTCATTCACTCGCAAATGTAAACTCTAAAATTTAAATACAAAGACATCAATGAAATCAATCAACTTTATAAAGAGGAGATCCAACTCTTTAAAATTAAAAAACTTTCTAAAATAAAAGAGGTCTATGAAGTCATTTGACTCAAGAAATAAAAGCAACCAACCGACAAACAAAATTGAATTGATTGAACAAACGAACGTTATTTAACATGGAAAAAGAAATTTCCTTAAGAAAAACATGGAAAAAATAACATAGAACAGAAACTAAGACCTCACTTAAAAATATTATCATCAATACAACGATGTCATATATGAACCCCAAGTTTCAATAGGCCATGAACTTAATTAGAAACCATTACAAATGATAAACCCATACATTGTAATTGTACAAAAGGTTATAGGAACACGTGCAAGCTTTTTGCAACAAAAAGCTTATAAATTAATGTTAATATAACTGCTTTGAGGTACATATAAATGAAGTGATGATTCTTCCAAAAATTCCAAGAACTTCATGCATGTCCCATGCTTTGCCTAATTAAGGCTCATTAATAAAATAACTAGAGAAGATTCAAACAAAACCATTGCCCCTAACGAGAACCGTTATATTGGATGTTACCCAAATTTTAATTATCAAGCATATTTCACAAAATGCGTAATAAGTAGAACAAGAAATCCTTCCACACTTGTTATCAAGAAAAAAATTATTCTACACTCGAGATAATCTTCTTACAAAACTAAAAATTTTAAGCAACTTAAGAAAGGACACACAAATGACATAAAATTATGAATATAAATATTCAAGTGTTTTAATAAGATGAACAATTTGTTGCATAGAAGGATTAGAGGGGGACAAGACTACTCATAAAATATTCAAGTGTTTTAATAAGATGAAAATTTGTTACAATCTTATACATGGTAAAATGTTTAAGATCAAGACAAGACGAGTTCGATGGAGATTTTGTGAATAAAATAGATGGCGAAGGCCGCATACCAAAGGAATCTCTCGAAACTTGAAACCCAATTTGTGATGTAAATTTGGCATCCTCATTAAGAACTCAACGGGCATAGAGGACTTCGTGTGTCCTAATCATTGCCTCTCTACGCTGGAGATGCCTCCCTATGCAACACTCATATAAAATGCCACCGGTGCACATACCGCAAAGGAAGAATCACATCGACTACATTAGAAGGGAAAATGTGAAGATATACATTACTCGTAATTAACAGTTTATCGAGAAAAAAGATAGGACATCCAATCACTATTGTCGTGGCGGTGGTCGCGGAGGCGGCATAAGTTGCGACATGAACTCATCATGATCATCCAAAAGATGACGTTGATCCTCAGGCATCCTTCTATGTGGATCGGTCCAATGTCCAGGCTGGTGGTCATCCGGGTGCGCAGTTTGAGAAGGTGCTATCTCCGTCGTCAAATGACCAGTGGTCGTCACTCGAGGACCGAGAACACTCACATTACGAGGTGATGGTGGAGTCCGCGGTGTCGGAGGCACGTGGGGCCTAATCCCAAGGTGTTGCATCAATAATGCCTCCATACGTGCTAACCGGTCCTGCATCTCTCGATTTTCTTCTTGGCGTTCCATCTTGTCTCTCAGCATTTGTTCTTGTCTTTCCATTCGCTCCTTCAGCAATGTTTCTTGCAACCTTTGGTGGTCCCGCTGGAGCTCTTCCAACTCATGAGGTCCATACGCTGGTCCCCGAGATGAGCTTGCTTCCCCTAAAGATGTGCTGCGATGATGACCTTGTGACCCTAATCCGTAGACACGTCCCTTGACCTCTGGCACCACCTCAAGATAAACGGTATCCTCGTCAATCGATGTGTCGGGGGTCTGGGTGGACATCTCCTCCAACCTCCGAGTGAGTTCAGCCTGCATTAAATTAATAAACTAATAGGTAACTCTACTGTTTTATATTAAATTGATGGGCTACATGCCTTGTCAACTAGTTATATATATATGCAAACTTATTACTTACATCAATCTTCGCGGATCTCTGATCTACAAAAGTTTGGCCGTCATGGCCATGGGTGTGGAGGTGTCGAAACATCTCCTTCCGTGTGGGACGACGTTGAAGCTTCTTCTCCTACAAGCGAGTTACAGGATTAATAGTTTTTATTTCCGTTCATCTACTTAAGAAAATATTTATGTATGTATACGTACCAACGTATCACCATGCTGTCTAGCGGATATACTTCCAGCGCTATGCAACGAAATACCTGTGCCCGGCCCTCCCACCTCGGACTTTCTATTCGTGCTCATCTGCTCGGACTTCTTCTTAAATGCTTCATCTGTTGCTCGCATTCACTTGTAATGCTCAAACACCTCATCTGTCAAGTAAATAGGTGCTATTCTTTTCTTCGCGATGAGATATATATTGCCCGTGTACCAGATGGCTGCCTTCCGACACCGCGCATCATATATCGCAAATGACATTTGCAAGTCCCAAGTGAAGAACACCTACAGATGAAAAAGTAATGGACACATCCTCATTTCTATAATCGGATACTAGTTTCAATAAATTCACTTCAATGGTTGATGTGAAGTTACTGACCTTCCACTTAAGCCGGTATATATCTCGTTGGGATTGTGGAACATATTCTCATTTCCATCATTCTTTCAAATATCCGCTCTTAAAAACTAAACTCATCTTCCCTGCCGCCACGGACGAAGGGTGTTACCTACCATTTCGACGTTAAGCTAGTTTAGGCAAATAATATTTTTATAAATTAGCGGTATATATTGTGGAGAGTAACATACAAGCCATGCTCAAGAATCGGATAAATAAGAGGGTTTTCGACTTCCGCAGGGGCTGTCGGAGGTCTGAAAAACTCAGGGATCTCCTCAATCGCATGTGGTATCGATGAGCGCAACCTGTTACTGGATGACCTCACGGATGAATGACGATGTGGTGCTGGGGGTTTACGAGATGTAGAAGTGTGCTCGTCACCAACTCCAGGAGAATGAGCGGGATGAGCTGAAGGTGATGATGTGGCGTGATGTGACGAAAACGGCCTGATAGCATGGTCATGTGGGTGTCCATCTGCTGGAGGTGATGGTGTGGAGTGGTGTGACGAGGAGGGAATGATACCATGCTGAGCTGGGAGTGCATGAACTGGAGGAGATGGTGTGCCATGTTGATATGGATATGGATGACCGGGAGGCGATGAGGAGGCATAATGTGATGACGACAAATCCGGGGCATAAGTCGGGTATGGACGAGTCACATGTGACCATCCGTGGGTATAATGTAATGAGTACCGACCATCCGAATGGGCATGTGTAGCATGGTGCGACAAAGATCCTCGTCCATTGGTGCTAGTCTCCTCCGGATGTCTATTGATGTCATCTATGTCTTCATCCTCTGGATTACCACGTCCCCTACCTCTCGTCATGTATAATGGTATCTATATTTATCGCATAAACAAATAATTCGATTGAGTCATACAAATAACATTTATAGAGATATATTTCATATAACGTAAACATCATATTTCAAGCAAATTGATAGATTGCACTAAAAACTCACACAAATCACTCAAACTCATGTTCGCTACCACTGTCTGATGACGATGTGAACTCATCATCTTCTTCATCGTCCGCATTCGTCTCAAATTCATCGTTGTCGACACAACTTCACTTGTCGGATCAACAACATATCGACGCTAATGGATCTACATCTACTTCCACGATGTCCATATTCTCATTTTGATCTGCTTGAAAAGCATTGTCTCGATATGACCATTTCGAACTAATGACATTGAATTCATCAACGAACTTTGGTTGAAGCTTGCATATAGCTAACCAATCACTTCGTTCCCTTCTTCCATGCACAGGGGTAAGGAAGATAGTATACTTGATGTGCTTGCATTGCCAATATGAAAGGCTCGTACGTATTGAACCGACGATTTTTATGAACTTCTACCAAACCCAATTTACGAAGAAGACGTGTACCATTTTGAGTAGGATCAAACCAATCACATTTAAACAACATTGTTTGAAGCGACCCATCATGGTAATCAATTCGAATTACGTCTCGAGTACACGTAATAATCGATGTCGTTCCCACCTTTGACGCATACACCACTGTTTTGTGTTGTTTTTTAAATGCACCGTGCGAAAGTGTGTCGAACTTATATCCATTAACGAGGTATGCAGGATAACTCGTACATGAAAGCATTGGTCCTTGAGAAATGTGACGAATCGCATCTTGCACATCGTTTTGTTCAGCTTAAAATGTAATATTACAGTATTAAAATCATGCATGTTACGTAATCAGACGTTCTACTTCTAAACTGATTTGAATTAAGTTTATATAAATTGTTACATACATATTGCAAGAACCACGCTGCAAATTGTTGCTCAAGTTTGCTCTCAATAGCTTGATCGGTGATGTTTGGTTCTTGCAAACGAACGATTGACTTGAAAATGCTACGAAAAAAGATATGAGATTAGACACTGCATAGAAATAATGTCAGAGGAAAAATCACCATGAATTGTAATACCTTATAAACGGAACTACTTACGGGCAATTAAGTAACACATAGTGATGAGCTGCAACATACTCCTCTGACGTGAGGTATCGTTTCCTCGCTTTGCCCAATGGTCGTCCCGGATGAATGAAAATCGAGAATGCACCATTGTTAGCAACACTCGGACTTACTCCACCAGCATCATTTCGTTGGGCCCTTTCGTGCGCAGTACTGATATGATCATCGAAGTAGAAGGAACAAAAATAAGATGATTCCTCAACTAAGTAAGCATTACATATCGACCTTCAACTTTCGCCTTGTTTCTAACATTGTTATTCAAATGCTTGAGATACCTATATGATGAGAGGAAACATTGGGATGGTATGTCCAGTCAAATTAGGTAGGAATAACCAATATAACCTAAGATATTAGTTATTTCATACAATAAATGTTTATTGATTACAAAAATTACCTTTTGAATGGATACATCCATCAGAACTGTACTGGTCCAACGATATGGGCCTCGTATGCTAAGTGTATGGGAAGATGCTCCATTGAGTCAAAAAAACTCGGTGGGAATATTTGCTCCAACTTGCATAATATTTTTGGGAATGTTAGAGTTCAACAAATTCGATTTGCGCCATATTAAGGTTCCTAGCGGTCAAGTCTCGAAAAAATAAACTTAACTCGCTAATTGCAATCCACACTTTATCCTCTAGTAGTTCACGAAAGGCGATAGAAATCAATCTCTCGCATGAACATTCATGACTTTTCAGCCCAAACATCCTCAATTTGTTGGCGTCCACACATCGACTAATATTTGAAGCATATCCATCGGAAAGCGTAATCGTCGTACCCAATCACACAAGACTTCTTTCTTACGTTTGTCGAGTGTATAAGACGCTATGGGATATGAATTGGACGCAGGGTCATACTCGAGGAAAGGTCGGTTGCGAATATCTTTTACATCTAGTCTCAACTTGGCATTGTCCTTACTCTTCCCAGGAACACTCATAATTGTATTAAAAATTTTGTCGAAATTTTTTTTCAATGTGCATGACATCCAAATTGTGCCTAATGAGATTCGTCTTCCAATATGGTAAGTCCCAGAATATGCTTCGTTTCCTCAACCCTGAATACTTGGCAATATCTTTGTTCACATGAACGGATTCGATTTCAGTTACTTTCGTCAGTCCCAAAGCTTCAATTTCAGCAAGAATTTGTTCCCCTGATTTTAATCTCGGTGGTCCTTTTCGACAAGTTGTATCGCGTCTGAAGCCGTTCTTATCACTTCTTAAAGTGGAGCCACGCGGTAGGAACCGACGATGACAATCAAACCAAGAAGTTTTTCCACCATGCTTTAATTGGAATGCATCCGTGTCATCCATACAATAAGGACAAGCTCTATTTCCATGTGTGCTCCAGCCAGACAACATACCATAAGCAGGGTAGTCGCTAATAGTCCACATAAGTGCAGCTCGGAGTTGGAAGTTGGTCTTTGTCACGGCCCAATAATTTATACACGTTTAATTCGTTAATTAGGACACAATGACCCGTGACGTGGGACCCGATGATGCGATACTTGTCACTACCGAGGCACGGCGGCGAGGTAAATGTTATATTTGTTGTGTTGTTTGCCTAGTGTATTGTATATGTGTAGACTACTATGTCATTTACGGGTATGCGATACTAGAGACGAGCGGGGACGCGCCTCGTGTTGCGTGTCTTGACGTGGGCCCGAGGCAAGAAATCGTGGGGTAAGATTAATTAATTTACATTAAAAGTAATTTAATGGTTTGTTTAATACGTGGCTATAGTAGTGGTAATGTGGTCACATTAAATCAATATGCAATGGCCTATAGTTTGCAAAATAAAATCATAGCCGTTGGATTCGCCTCGAGATACGCATTTCGCGGGACTCGAAAAAAAAATATATATTAAAATCTGGACAAACAGAAGGCGGTGGGGACAAAGTAGATATTTTTTGATTTCGCCTCGAGATTCGTGTTGCACGAATCTCGAGGACATCAAATACTTAACCCCCATCTTATCCATTCGATGAAAAAAGACAAAACGAGAGAGAAAGAAGAAAACAGTGGCGAGAGGAGAAAGAAAGGAGAAAGAAAGATCGAGAGAGAGACCGAAAGAGAGAGACCAAGCTTGAAGCAAGGTGAGTTGTTAATTTTCGTTGTTGATTCGGTCGTTGTTGTGTTGTCGGCTGTTGTTGTCGGCGTGGTGCGTGGTGGCCATGGAGGCCGAACCTCCATGGCCGACCCCGAGAGGAACGGGAGAGATGGCAAGGGTATCTCCCTTGCCATCAAAACCCATTGGGGATTGGAAGCCAACCCAACGCCTCAAGAAAAAAAAAAAAAAAAAAAAAAAAAAAAAAAAAAAATCGGAAACCAGAGCACGAGTGCTCTGGTGAAGAAGAAGATGGGATCGGGTCGGGTCGGCCCGAACCCATGTGAGACGGGTCGGACCGACCCTGACCCGATGGAGACCGGGTCAGAGCAACCCGGGTCCGGTTGGATCGGGTCGGGTTGACCCGGATCCACTTCAAAAAATAAAATAAAAATATATTTAATTATTTAATTAAATTAAATTGTTTTATATATATAATAAATTCTGAAAATAGAGAAAATTATAGAAAATTCAGGAAAATTCCAGAAAAATGGGAAAAAAATATATTTTTGATCCAAATCAAGAAAACTTCACAATGTCTATAAAAAGTGAAGAACTCGGGAGTCGGTCGAGGCGTATCGGGGTTTTACCTCGAAAAACGCGAAATCGGCAAATAGGTCTCGAACTTAATTTTGGACCGATATCGACCAATTTCGAATGTTAAATCATTAAACTTGAATCTAAATTGGGAAACTTTCTAAAATGTTAGGACCGTAAAAGGAGCTATTACGGGGTTTGGGTGCGTACATCGACGCGACGGAGCCGGATAGCTTAGGACTTCTTTGTGTATGTAAGTAAACGATTTGAGACATTTATTTACATTTCATTCCATTTATTTATTTCTTCTCGGTTATTCGAACTGAATTACATTTGAAATCCATATGCTATGACTTGTTCGATTGTTCATTTTATGATGTTCATAGCATACTCTGTTTTGTATATCATTGATTCTAATTCATATACTTTGTCATATTGATTGTCATGTGTGAGTCGGTGATATAGCATGCTATTAGGATAGTTTGGTTATTTTGACTCAAATCCTTTGTGCATTAGTGTGCTATTACATCTTTTGGATTCCAATGTTTGCGTCATTTTTGAATATGAAAGTGGTTCTTGTGGTTAGGGTCATTTGATGATAGAAATTCAGCTTTCATACGAGGGTCACTAGACTTGTCGGGATGTTAGAGAATTTCTCCACTACCTTGCATGACACACGAGGTAACGTGCCTCGAACGGGGTAACCGGACCTCGGGGTTTGTTGGGGCAAGAATAACTTGGGTGAACATGACGAGTTTTAAAACTCGGGCATGTTAGCAAGTATACATTCCGTGACGACTAATTCACTTGGAATAGAAAAGGCGTAATCGTAAGTACGACCTTTTGATATTATGATATAGAGCTCAAACTTGTATTGAAATGCTATAGAGCAGAGCTCAAATTGTAGTGGACAGGCTGATGTGATGAAGATCGCGGCCGACCGACCCTAATCCATTACTACTTAACCTTGAGTCAGTTTCATATTTGATTAACTCAAGTATCTCTTTGCATGATGTTTCTTTCAGCATAGGTTCGATTTAAATTATGCAATTTGATACTTGTTGCCTATTTGGGAATGTGGATCGATGTCTCTCAGTATTACTTAAATAAATTCATGTACTCACCGTCTAGTTTGTGACGGTGGGTGCAGATCAGCCGAGTAGCAGACCAGGCAAAGAGAAGATTGGTGACTACCTCTGAGCCGGTAGAGGACTTTCTACGGCATACTTTTGTACGTTTTGTATTCTTTTGTATTACACTTTTATGTACATCCTTTTACTTTTGGGTTGAGTGATAGGAATACGACTATAGACACATGTTATATATATCACCATTTTTGTTTATATATGCATGTGATCACTATTTCCTGGTTTTTCCACAATAGGTTAGGCCTTAGGATTTCATTTCCACTAGTAACTAAATAAGACTTCATTTGAATAATTTGTTAGAAAAAAAAATTTAGTAACTCGATTTATAGACAACCATAGGTTAGTCACTAGAACAAGTAAGTTAACTATAGGTGGTATCATAAATGGTAGGTATGTAGGTGTTTAACTAAGGTGACTAATTCCTTGTTAGGTCATATAGGGGAGATTAGGGCTTAATTAAGGGATTAGGCCGGCGGTGCCCTTATTTGTAGTTGGGGCCGTCACGGTTGGTATCGAGAGACATGGGTTAGAGATCGCAAAGGTTTAAGGCCATATGATACCACCACGGTTGGTATCGAGCTAAGGTTTATAAAGCTTGGCTTACTTATGTGGTGTCGAGCTATATGATACTAACATAGTTTGTATCGGCGCCACGATTTTGAGAAAACATGACTATAAGATTGTAGAATATGGAGTTTCTACAATATGATACCACAACTATAATATGTAGTTAACGGCTACTTTGTTCACTATAAATAACTAAAAGATTTAAGAAAGGTAGAAATTAGAAAACCTTAGATAGATGTGGAAAACCGAGATGATCCTCGCCTAGAAACTATTAGTTGGGAAGTGAGTGACGGTGAGTTGGGGATTTAATATATCTATATACATGTTAATTTTGGTATGTGTATATATGCGTTATTCACGTAGTAGCTGATTCGCGTTCGTTCTCCATTTGCAGTCGGAGATGGCGGATCCACGCGATAGAGATGATGCCGGTACGAGTGGTAGCCATCCTTCGCTACCATCAGCGGAGGATTTTCAAAGGCTTTCTGATCGTGTCGCTGCTCAGGGTCAGCAATTGGCGGACCTCATCGCATTGTTGACTTCTCAATTTGCTCCATCACCACAAACCAAAGACAGACACCTAGCCCTATCGCGCTACGGTGCGACCGTAGTGCCGATCGTACCGCGACAACGATGATAGCAACCCCGAAATGGAGAGACAGTCTACACCATCTTCCACACCCCCATCGCCTAGTTTGACATCGGTAGTTCACCGGTGAAAGATTTCATCGAGACGAAACCAAGTATACTTTGACGCCTGGAGGGATTTTGAGAAGATAGAGAAGTGGGTGCTGTCGCAGAGAAGCTCCATAGAATTTTGCAGATTGAGGATAGACTCCGAGCCGAGATATCGTCGTACACTTTGCGAATGGCGAGATGCGATGTATGGGTGGCGTACGACGATAGCGCCAGAGGAGAGTTTGAGTCGTGGGATGCATTTAAGACTAAGTTCTATCGGCGCATACTTCCCACCTCCAGTGATGAAGAGGTTGCGGAAGGAATTCATGACTTTGAGACAGGGAGCTGATGAGACGGTGATGAACTATCGAGACAGATACGGCTATTTGAGGCAGTTTGCTGGAGATCTTGTGAAGGAGGATGCTGATGATGTATATCATTTTGGCGACGGACTGAGGCCGGATATTGGTTTTTACGTGGTCAGTTCAGGTGCCAGGACACTGGGAGAGATTTTCGAGCGTGCACTTGCTCACGAGACTTATTATATGAGCCGAGTGGCTGACGGGACACCCTTAGTACCCGCGCTGACACCTGATCAGATGGCGGAGTATGAGCGGAGGAGACAGAAGGGCAAAGGACCGAGGAGATGGGACAGAGGTGCTCAGGGGGCAATTGTGCCTTATGTAGCATCTCCTACACCTTTGCAGACGATTGTGGGTAGACCTCCCGTACCACCACCAGTCAGACCTGCATTGCCAGCTCCTGCTACGTCTACTTTACCAGCTTTACCAGCACCACCAGCTCTCCACGTCAGCAACATGGTGGTAGAGGCAGAGGTAGAGGTAGAGGACGAGGACGAGATAGTTCCAGACCAGGGCAGAGACAAGCATCTACACAGGCCCAGGATCGGACGCAGGGTCAATCTAGAACAGTCACGTGTTTTCGATGTGGCCAGGTTGGACATGTGATTCGAGACTGTCCACAGCCAGCGACAGTGATACCTCCACAGCGCCGAGAGGTCGTCCATACGATTGCACAGCCTGACGCAGACGCTTCACGAAAACTTATTGATGGTATGGTTTCCATTTGCGGTCATCAAGGTTATGTTTTATTTGATTCAGGTTCGACCGTTTCTTTCATTTCGGTCGCATGGTCGCATGTTAGGGTTGAAACCAGTTAGTGTCGAGTCCATTTGATTTTGAGTACGGAAAATAAGATAGAGTGTATCCTAATTCTCTTGGTGGAGAAATGTCCAGTAGAGATTGACGGGGTAGAGTTACTGCAGATTTCAGAGTGCTTGAATTTCTAGAAATTGATGCGTTGCTAGGGATGGATTGGCTAGCATCATATCATGCTCATATCGACTGTTTTGCAAAAACAGTGAGATTTGAGATTTCAGGGCGTCCAGTGTTCGTGTATAGTGGTAGTACACCGAGAGCCGTGAGCACTCGAGGTCGGCTTGCGACTAGTGGGGAGATGGAGACTTTGGTATCTGTATATACCGTTGCAGAGAGTCATGAACCGAAACTTGCAGAGATTCCGGTTGTGTGCGAGTTTCCCGACGTGTTTCCGGAAGACTTACCTGGATTACCACCACCGAGGGAGATTGATTTCATTATTGAGTTGGTGCCAGGGACGAAATCGATATCTATACCACCATACCGCATGGCTCCACGAGAGTTGGAAGAATTGAGGAAACAGTTGCAAGAATTGAGCGAGAAGGGATTCATCACACCTTCCATATCACCATGGGGAGCGCCGGTCTTATTTGTGAAGAAGAAGGACGGTACTTTGAGACTGTGTATTGATTACAGACAATTGAATAAGGTCACAGTCAAGAACAAGTATCCACTACCGCGTATTGATGACTTATTCGATCACCGAGAGGAGCGCTTGAGTTTTCTCCAACATAGATCTACGATCGGGGTATCATCACCGAGGATCGGGGAGGATGATAGATACATAACAACGTTTAGTACGAGGTATGGACACTATCAGTTCACAGTCATGCCGTTTGGTTTGACTAATGCTCCTGCCATGTTTATGGATTTGATGCATCGAGTGATGAGACCATATCTTGACCGCTTTGTGATCGTATTTATTGATGATATATTGGTGTACTCGAAGACTCGAGAAGATCACGAGCAGCACCTCAGGGAGACGTTGCAGACTTTGAGGGAGCACAGACTATATGTCAAATTCAGTAAGTGTGAATTTTGGTTGTCTGAGGTTAAATTTTTGGGTCATGTTGTTGGAGCAGCAGGTATTGCTGTAGATCCATCAAAGATTCAGGCGATTTTGGATTGGCCAGCGCCGACGTCAGTGACTGAGATTAGGAGTTTTCTGGGGTTAGCAGGCTATTACCGAAGGTTTGTGAAGGATTTTTCAAAAATCGCTTCGCCGATGACCAAGTTAACCCAGAAAGATGTGAAGTTTCAGTGGTCAGAGGAATGCGATGAGTCATTTGCTCAACTGAAGAAATTGTTGACTACTGCACCAGTGCTGATATTGCCAGAGGTTGGAAAAGGTTTCGTGGTATACACAGATGCTTCTCATATGGGTTTATGTTGTGTGTTGATGTAAGAGAAAGGCACAATGGCATATGCATCAAGACAATTGAAGATACATGAGAAGAATTACCCAACTCATGACTTAGAGTTGGCGACGGTGGTGTTTGCTCTGAAGATATGAAGACATTATCTGTATGGAGAGAAATTCACTCTATACAGACCATAAGAGTTTGAAATAACTCTTCATACAGAGAGCTGAATATGAGACAGCGCAGATGGTTAGAGTTTTTGAAAGACTATGACTTTTCTCTGGAATATCATCCAAGAAAAGCAAATGTCGTTGCTGATGCGCTGAGTAGGATTCCGACCGGAAATGCTGAGACTGTTCGATGTCATATGACACACGAGTATGGTTTACTCGAGGTGGCGGCGAGGCTTAGTCAATCAGATATTGTCAATGACACGGAGGTACTGATTTGTGCTTAGGTGAGACTTCAGACAATGTCGACTCAGAGAGTGTTAGAGGATCAAAAGTTCGACATACGTATCCGAGATTCGGTGAGTTAGCGCGAGTTCCGAATGTACTGATCGGGCGGAGACAACAGATCGGTGTCTCGTTGCGAGGCGGATTGTGGATACCGCGAATGGCGAACCGAGAGATGAGATTCTTCAGGATTCATATCGTTCTGATTCACTGTTCATCCAGGGAAGAACCAAAATGTATCATGATATGAAAAGATATTTTTGGTATCCTGGGATGAAAGCGGACATACGAGAATATATTAGGAACTGTGGAATCACGGCGAGTGAAGGCGAGCATCGTAGACCTGGAGGATTACTACGGCCCACTTCCCATTCCACGATGGAAGTGGGAAGACAGACTATGGATTTCGTTCGAGGACTGAGGACTGTTCATAGACATGATTCCATCGGGTGATTGTGGACATTGACGAAATCGCCCATTTCATACCGGTTTGCAACTCATTACACATTTGACCAGTGAGTGTATTGTTCGAGAGAGATTATCGTTTGCATGGAGTACCTTTGACTATTACGTCGAGACGAGATGCTATGTATACGTCCAGGATGTGGCGGAGTATGCGGGAGCAATATAGTACACGTTCTGATTTAGCTTTAGCAAGACCTTTCACCTCGGCGATGGGCGGGACCGAGAGGTTAATACAAACTCTCGAAGATATGCTCGGGCGTGTGTACTTGAGTTTGGCGGATCGTGGGAAGAGTATTTACCGTTGTGTGAATTTGCATACAACAACGGTTATCGAGCGAGCATTGAAATGGCGCCATTTGAGGCGTTATATGGTAGACAGTGTCGCTCACCATCTTGTTGGGCTTAGCCGAAGACCAGAAATTTATTAGGGCTGAAATTGTTGTCGATCACACGAGAAAAGGTAAGACAGATTCGCGAAACTTAAAGGAGCCCGGAGAGGCAAAAGAAGTATGCGGACATGTATCGCACGATCTCACGTACGATGAGGGAGCTTTAGTGTATCTAAAGGTTTCTCCTCGTAAGGTCATTATCGATTTGGTTTGAAAGGCGAATTAGCACCGAGAGTCATCGGGCCTTTCAAGATCAAGAAACGGGTTGGAAAGGTTGCTTATGAGTTAGAGTTACCTCCACAAATGTCGGGAATTTATCCGGTGTTTCATATATCGATGCTTCGACTAGCTAAGTCAAAGGCGGCGAAAGATGACAGTGGATTTGAGTCATATTGATTTGAGTGATGATATCTCATATGAAGAGCAACCGATTCGATTCTTGACCAGAAGGGTACAACGTTAAGAAACAAGTCTATCCCGAAAGTGTTAGTCAAGTGGCGTTTCATGGAGATTCGAACTCACTGGGAACGGGAAGACTATATGCGAGATTGATTTCCGTACCTTTTCGAGTCAGGTACATTTTTAAATTTGTTTAGTTTAAGTTCGAGGACGAACTTCCTATTAGTTGGGAAGTATTGTCACGGCCCAATAATTTATACACGTTTAATTCGTTAATTAGGACACAATGACCCGTGACGTGGGACCCGCAGTGCGATACTTGTCACTACCGAGGCACGGTGGCCGAGGTAAATGTTATATTTGTTGTGTTGTTTGCCTAGTGTATTGTATATGTGTAGACTACTATGTCATTTACGGGTATGCAGATACCGAGACGAGCGGGACGCGCCTCGTGTTGCGTGTCGACGTGGGCCGAGGCGACGGCTCGTGGGGTAAGATTAATTAATTTACATTAAAAGTAATTTAATGGTTTGTTTAATACGTGGCTATAGTAGTGGTAATGTGGTCACATTAAATCAATATGCAATGGCCTATAGTTTGCAAAATAAAATCATAGCCGTTGGATTCGCCTCGAGATACGCATTTCGCGGGACTCGAAAAAAAAAAATATATTAAAATCTGGACAAACGATAAGGCGGTGGGGACAAAGTAGATATTTTTTGATTTCGCCTCGAGATTCGTGTTGCACGAATCTCGAGGACATCAAATACTTAACCCCCATCTTATCCATTCGATGAAAAAAGACAAAACGAGAGAAAGAAGAAACGAGAGGAGAAAGAAAGGAGAAAGAAAGATCGAGAGAGAGACAGAAAGAGAGAGACCAAGCTTGAAGCAAGGTGAGTTGTTAATTTTCGTTGTTGATTCGGTCGTTGTTGTGTTGTCAAATTTGTTGTTGTCGGCGTGGTGCGTGGTGGCCATGGAGGCCGAACCTCCATGGCCGACCCCGAGAAGAACGGGAGAGATGGCAAGGGTATCTCCCTTGCCATCAAAACCCATTGGGGATTGGAAGCCAACCCAACGCCTCAAGAAAAAAAAAAAAAAAAAAAAAAAAAAAAAATCAGAACCGAGCACGAGTGCTCTGTGTGAAGAAGATGGGATCGGGTCGGGTCGGCCCGAACCCATGTGAGACGGGCCAGACCGACCCGACCCGATGGAGACCGGGTCGACCAACCCGGTCCGGTTGGATCGGGTCGGGTTGACCCGGATCCACTTCAAAAAATAAAATAAAAATATATTTAATTATTTAATTAAATTAAATTGTTTTATATATATATAATAAATTCTGAAAATAGAGAAAATTATAGAAAATTCAGGAAAATTCCAGAAAAATGGGAAAAAAATATATTTTTGATCCAAATCAAGAAAACTTCACAATGTCTATAAAAAGTGAAGAATTCGGGAGTCGGTCGAGGCGTATCGGGGTTTTACCTCGAAAAACGCGAAATCGGCAAATAGGTCTCGAACTTAATTTTGACCGATATCGACCAATTTCGGAATGTTAAATCATTAAACTTGAATCTAAATTGGGAAACTTTCTAAAATGTTAGGACCGTAAAAGGAGCTATTACGGGGTTTGGGTGCGTACATCGACGCGACGGAGCCTGGATAGCTTAGGACTTCTTTGTGTGTATGTAAGTAAACCGATTTGAGACATTTATTTACATTTCATTCCATTTATTTATTTCTTCTCAGGTTATTCGAACTGAATTACATTTGAAATCCATATGCTATGACTTGTTCGATTGTTCATTTTATGATGTTCATAGCATACTCTGTTTTGTATATCATTGATTCTAATTCATATACTTTGTCATATTGATTGTCATGTGTGAGTCGGTGATATAGCATGCTATTAGGATAGTTTGGTTATTTTGACTCAAATCCTTTGTGCATTAGTGTGCTATTACATCTTTTGGATTCCAATGTTTGCGTCATTTTTGAATATGAAAGTGGTTCTTGTGGTTAGGGTCATTTGATGAGATAGAAATTCAGCTTTCATACGAGGGTCACTAGACTTGTCGGGATGTTAGAGAATTTCTCCACTACCTTGCATGACACACGAGGTAACGTGCCTCGAACGGGGTAACCGGGACCTCGGGGTTTGTTGGGGCAAGAATAACTTGGGTGAACATGACGAGTTTTAAAACTCGGGCATGTTAGCAAGTATACATTCCTATGACGACTAATTCACTTGGAATAGAAAAGGCGTAATCGTAAGTACGACCTTTTGATATTATGATATAGAGCTCAAACTTGTATTGAAATGCTATAGAAATGCGAGCTCAAATTGTAGTGGACGGTGATGTGATGAAGATCGCGCCGACCGACCCTAATCCATTACTACTTAACCTTGAGTCGTTTCATATTTGATTAACTCAAGTATCTCTTTGCATGATGTTTCTTTCAAGATAGGTTCGATTTAAATTATGCAATTTGATACTTGTTGCCTATTTGGGAATGTGGATCGATGTCTCTCGGTATTACTTAAATAAATTCATGTACTCACCGTCTAGTTTGTGACGGTGGGTGCGGAATCAATAAGTAGCGAGACCATGCAAAGAGAAGATTGGTGACTACCTCGAGCCGGTAGAGGGCTACTACGGCATACTTTTGTACGTTTTGTATTCTTTTGTATTACACTTTTATGTACATCCTTTTACTTTTGGGTTGAGTGATAGGAATACCTGACTATAGACACATGTTATATATATCACCATTTTTGTTTATATATGCATGTGATCACTATTTCCTGGTTTTTCCACAATAGGTTAGGCCTTAGGATTTCATTTCCACTAGTAACTAAATAAGACTTCCGCTGAATAATTTGTTAGAAAAAAAAAATTTAGTAACTCTGATTTATAGACAACCATAGGTTAGTCACTAGAACAAGTAAGTTAACTGTAGGTGGTATCATAAATGGTAGGTATGTAGGTGTTTAACTAAGGTGACTAATTCCTTGTTAGGTCATATAGGGAGATTAGGGCTTAATTAAGGGATTAGGCGGGCGGTGCCCTTATTTGTAGTTGGGGTCAAGTCACGATCTTGGTGGAAATGTCGTATGTAAGTACCCCATCATGCCACAAATTTTGCAACTCTTTTATCAAAGGTTGTAGGAAAACGTCAATCGATTTGAAGGATTAGTCGGGCCGGTGCACGATGACCGTTAAGAACATGAACTCCTTCTTCATGCACATTGAGGGGGTAGGTTGTAAGGAGTGAGAATTACAGGCCACGATGAGTATTGTTTTCCGGATTGGCCAAATGGTTGGAAACCATCCGTACATAAACCTAAACGAACATTACGAATTTCGGCTTTGGATTCAATGTTCACATCATTGAAATGCTTCCATGCAATAGAATCGGAACAATGTTGCATGACGATGCCATCTGAAACGTGTTCCCCATGCCAACGCATGTGCCTCGCAGTCGCTTCAGATGCGAATAAACGCTGCAATCGAGGTGCTAGGGGGAAGTAATACATTTTTTTCCGAGCCCGCGGCACGCCACTCCGTCCTTCACTTCTATTTTGTTCATACCTTGATTCACCGTAAAACTTACACGTCATTAACTCTGAATCCTCGCCCCAGTAAATCATGCACATGGACTTGCAACAATCAATGGTAGCCCCATCCCTTGCATTAGTCGTTTCGTGTTGTAAAAGCTATCGACTAAAAAATTGTTACTCGGCAATGCATCTTTACAAAATTGAAGAATTTCACCGAACGCCTTTTTCGAAATATGATGTTCGATTTGATTTTTAGGAGTATCGCGATTGCGCCGACAATTTCGTCATGCTCTCGCACCCTTGCCATAGCGGTGACTTGCTTTGCGTCTAACATATCATACAAATTTTCCGTTCTAGGATTTGGACGTTGTTCCGCATGACACCAATTGAAACTCGGACCAACCAAGTCGTGCACCATCTCATGATACGATGTACAATAATTGGCTGCCTGTGTCCCTTCGTGGTCATCATTTCTCATCATATTGCTAGGTTCGTCAGGTACATTTTGAGTGTACATATAATTTTCTTCCCGTGTTCGACCAACATTGATATCCCGAACACGCTCCGACGAAGAATATGAAGTTCTACGGTGTCAACATCATAGTATGAACAATTACGACACTTCGTATGGTTGCATGGACACCGAATTTTTCCCTCAGTGGCGAATGTCCTACAGTGCGTCTTTGCGTATGTGATGAACTCGTTCACGCCGTTTATGAACTCTCGTCGAGTAAAGCCATTTTCAATACGACTATACATCCATTCTCGATTAGTAGACATCTCGATCCTAAGTTTTTTAGCCGATAAATGGATAAATCTTATCAACTCTTAAAAAAAAGATTATAAATCCTAAAAATTTACTATATTTTTAAAAAATAATCCAAATTAATATTCATTAAATTGGATTATATATAATCTTGAGATTTCTAATATAGCTACGTACCTAGTAAGTATCAAGTAAATGACAATCACAATTAATATAAACAATATATAATTTAAAAGTTCAAAGGGAAATACGATTAAGCTTCTTCAGGTGTGCTTTCCCTACAAACATGCTATGTACCAACATTATATATTTTTTTTCCTCACCATGAATTGCCCAAGTTATTTTTTCAAAATCTCCATATACTCTCGACATTTCTTATCAATTCTTACTAATGAAGTATAATAAATTAATATACTTTTCTTGATTTTACAAATAAATCTAAATATTCTTCAATTCCTAACATATATACAGTATTGAGATTTCAAATATAAATACGTACCAACTAAATGACAATCACAATTAATAAACATTATAAGAATATATTAGTTATAACTCAATAAGATATCATTTTTCGTTGGAAATGCACTGCCAAACAATACTTTAAACAATGTACAGATTTATTAATTTACTGTATTATTATTCAATGAACATAGTATATATGAACTAAATTTAACAATAGTAAATGATAATTGTCATATGACAAGCTAAGTGAAAATTTAAACTACCTAAATGCAAATTCAATTTGTTCTACTTGTTGATTTGTTGTTGTTTAGCGACAGATTGTTCGATTGTTGATTTGTTGCTGTTTAGCGACAGATTGATTAGACGTTGATTTGTTGCTGTTTAGCAACAGATTGTTGAGTTGTTGGTTTTTTGATGTTTAGCGAGTTGTTCCAATGCTACGCATAACACACATACGATTTCGTTGATATATAAAATGGAAAACTTAGATTTCCTAATTTCAGTAGTAATGAAAACAAAATTCAACCAAAATTCCAAAATAGAAGTTTAAGAAAATGCAAACCATGACTGTTATGCCTTCGTGCTTGTCCACCGAGGTGAAGCTCGGCCGACAGCGGTGTCGGTGTGCGAGTCGCGGAAACGTCGCAGAGGAGACCCGAAACTCGGTCAAGGAGGAGCCGGGAGCGAGCAGCGGCGGCGGAGGAGCCGGGCCGACTCAACGGCGAGAACGGGGCGCAGCGACGGCGGGAACAGGGGTCGCGGAGCCGTGGTGGTGGCGGCGGCGCGTGCTTCAATGTGGGCGGCGGCGGAATCGGACGGGGACGGAACCGCGGCGGCAAAAAATGGGGCGATCACGACAGCGAACACCGCGCCGGAGGAAGAAACAGCAATAAGCAGCGCGGACGACAATCTCGAGCAGGGGCGGCGCGACCCGCTGTGTCGACAATCTCGAGCAAGGACAGAGCCGGCGAGTCGCGGTCGACGTCGACGATGTCAGTGGACGACGACGACGGCGACGGTGGCGGCGAGGCTCGTGCGGCGGCGGGGAACGTCCAGCGGCGGCGGAGAAAAGAAAAAATGTTTGCACAGAGAGGGGTCGAGGCGGATCTGGATTTTACCATTTTGGGATTGTCTGTCGCTGATCTGTCTCAGATCTGTCACATATTTCGCTACAGATCAGCAACAGACTTGTTTCTGTCGCTAATCTGTCGCAGATCTGTTATAGATAGTCATGTTGGACATTGATTAAATATTAAATAAGTTTTAAAAACGTAGAATATAAGAATATATTTAGATGTTATAAAAATATTTTTTAATGTAGTGTTTGACGAGTGTGCTAGCTTACATATTTTCAATTTTTTTTTCTTTTTCACTAATAGGGGTTCACACCAAGGTGCCCTGGGCTATAGCCTAGGCAGCCTTGTGGCTCCGCCCTAGTATTTAGGGACATGCAACAATTAATACATAAAGTCACATAAACCATAAGAGCCATCTAATAATGCCTCGAGATGCGAGCATGCATAAATTATGATGCATAACACACGAGTCGAGACCGCTTAATATGAATCATGATACATCACATAATAAAATCTACTAAGAAAATATATTCACAAAGTTTATATATATATATATATTAGTAGGATATACACTTATCAAAATATCAACAAGTGACACACGTCTTATACTTATTTTTGCACATGATAAAAACAATTAAATAACTAACAAGAATCAAGTAGCATTGCAATTAATCATGGTAAAAGAAAAACTGCTTGACATAAAATAAAATAATTACTATGATAGTATTCAAACGTGATATATATATATATATATTGAGAATGGAATGGAATATATAGCAATTAAATTGATTAAAAATTAGAAGTGATTAAGTAAAAAAAACTTACCTCTACTGGATAAGTAGAGGCCGGCGTGCCGGAGGAGGCGGGCGTGCCGGGGTGGTTTTCAATGCAGTGGCCATTCCCGCTGTCAAGACGGTGGCTGCCATCATTGTCGGCATATCGGTGAAGGAGGCCGAGGTCGTGGTTGTTGGGGATTTCGTCGTCCAAACCACGGAAGCGGACGGTGTTGCCACAGCCTAGGCGGTGAAGTCGGCCGTTCCCATTGAGGATACTTCCGCCGTTTCGGCTTTGGAAGCTGTCGGAGCGGGATGAAGGAGGGAGGGAAGTAATGTAGGGAGTAGTGGAAGGATTTTGGAAATGAGTGTTGACAGTGGGGATGGGGATGGAGATGGAACAATGCTTGACACCATATCGCGTTCGCCGGACTATAGGTTTGTACCTTCGTGACCACTTTCGATTGTCTTTCTCGTAACGACCGCTTTATATATTGGGCACACGACCTGCCTTATGGCTGCTTGAGACCCCGATTCCACCTCGATCCGCCCCCGAAAGGACCATCAGGGAAATCCCGCACCCCCCACGGGTTCGAACCCTACGCCTCGCGGGATAAAGGCGTAGGCTCATGGAGCCGTGTACCACTTGAGCTAGTGCGGCTCAATGGTACACGGCTCCATGAGCCTACGCCTTTATCCCGCGAGGGCGTAGGTTCGAACCGCGGGGTGCGGATTTCCCTGATGGTCCTTTTCGGCGGATCGATGTGGAACTGGGTCTCGCAGCCATAAGGCAGTCGTGTGCCCAATATACACCAAGAGGTCCTTTGGGCGATCTTGGGCCGTTACATTCTCCGTCGGAGTGGATCTCCTCCCTCACGGTAGTGACTCCTTAGAAGAGCGAGGAGACCCTTAAATCTCCAATGGAGAATTGGACTTTGTCAAATCCTTCCATATCAATTGCTATGTGATCCGGACGCGGAGGCGGAGGTGGTTGTAGATTTGCTAGTGGTGGAGCGGGCGGAGGTGGTTGTAGATTTGATTGTGGTGGACTTAGCGATATTGGCTTGATCGAGAGATGGCTTGGTAGGGCGAAGCCACATACAAGGCCGCCTAGGATCGATATAGCCCAAGGCACCTTGGTGTGAACCTCGATTAATGAAAAAAGAAAAAAAATTGAAAATATGTAAACTAGCCCACTTGTCAAACACTACATTAAAAAATATTTTTATAACGTCTAAATATATTCTTATATTCTACGTTTTTAAAACTTATTTAATATATATGTAATCAATGTCCAACATGACTATCTATAACTAAAAAATTAATGTGTAATGATTTATAATTTATTGAAGTTTTTTGTTTTATAATATTTATTCAATTGTTAATAACTATTTTTTTCATTAATAATATTAAGTTATATATTAATTTAAGATTTAATAAGTTTTAATAACGTATTATATAACACCAAGATCTGTAAAAAAAAATTTTGGTAATGAAAGTAATGCTTAAACTACCATTGGTATAGCTTAGGGGAGCTTGAAATGCTAGCGCCGCCTCGATGATGCAAAGGTGGCCATTCCCGCTTTATCGGGACGGTGGCTACCATCATTGTCGGCATATCGGTGAAGGAGGCCGAGGTCGTGGGCTGTTGGGGATTTCGTCGTCCAAACCACGAAGCGGACGGTGTTGCCGTTGCACAGGCGGTGAAGTCGGTCGTTCCCATTGAGGATACTTCCGCCGTTTCGGCTTTGGAAGCTGTAGGAGCGGGATGAAGGAGGGAGGGAAGTAATGTAGGGAGTAGTGGAAGGATTTTGGAAATAAGTGTTGACAGCTGGGGATGGGGATGGAACAATGCTTGACACCATCGCGTTCGCCGGACTATAGGTTTGTTCCTTTTTGACCACTTTCGATTGTCTTTCTCCGTCGGATTGGATCTCCTCCCTCACGGCAGTGACTCCTTGGAAGAGCGAGGAGACCCTAAAATCTCCAATGGAGACTTGGAATTTGTCAAATCCTTCCATATCAATTGCTATGTGATCTGGACGTGGAGTCGAAGTTGGTTGTAGATTTGCTAGTGGTGGAGCAGGCGGAGGTGGTTGTAGATTTGATTGTGGTGGACTTAGCGATATTGGCTTGATCGAGATATGGCTTGACGGGGCGAAGCCACATACAAGGCCGCCTAGGATCGATATAGCCCAGGGCACCTTGGTGTGAACCTCGATTAATGAAAAAGAAAAAAAATTGAAAATATGTAAACTAGCCCACTTGTCAAACACTACATTAAAAAATATTTTTATAACGTCTAAATATATTCTTATATTCTACGTTTTTAAAACTTATTTAATATATAATCAATGTCCAACATAACTATCTATAACTAAAAAATTAATATGTAATGATTTATAATTTATTGAAGTTTTTTGTTTTATAATATTTAGTCAATTGTTCATAACTATTTTTTTCATTAATAATATTAAGTTATATATTAATTTAAAATTTAATAAGTTTTAATAACGTATTATATAACACCAAGATCTGTAAAAAAAAAAAAAATTTGTAATGAAAGTAATGCTTAAACTACCATTGGTATAGCTTAGGGGAGCTTGAAATGCTAGCTCCGCCCTTGATGCAGTGGCCATTCCCGCTGTCAGGACGGTGGCTACCATCATTGTCGGCATATCGGTGAAGGAGGCCGAGGTCGTGGCTGTTGGGGATTTCGTCGTCCAAACCACGAAGCGAACGGTGTTGCCGTTGCTGGGCGGTGAAGTCGGTCGTTCCCATTGAGGATACTTCCGCCGTTTCGGCTTTGGAAGGCTGTTGGAGCGGGATGAAGGAGGGTGGGAAGTAATGTAGGGAGTAGTGGAAGGATTTTGGAAATGAGTGTTGACAGTGGGGATGGGGATGGAACAATGCTTGACACCATCGCGTTCGTCGGACTATAGGTTTGTACCTTCGTCACCACTTTCGATTGTCTTTCTCCGTCGGAGTGGATCTCCTCCTCACGGCGGTGACTCCTTGGAAGAGCGAGGAGACCCTTAAATCTCCAATGGATACTTGGACTTTGTCAAATCCTTCCATATCAATTGCTATGTGATCCTGGACGCGGAGGCGGTTGTAGATTTGCTAGTGGTGGAGCGGCGGAGGTGGTTGTAGATTTGATTGCGGTGGACTTAGCGATATTGGCTTAATCGAGAGATGGCTTGATCGGGGCGGAGCCACATACAAGGCTGCCTAAATTATAATCCAAGGCAACTTGGTGTGAACCCCGATTATTGAAAAAAGAAAAAAAAATTGAAATAATTAAGCTAGCCCACTAGTGAAACACTACATTAAAAAATATTTTTATAACATCTAAATATATTCTTATAGTCTACGTTTTTAAAACTTATTTAATATTTAATCAATGTCCAACATGACTATCTATAACTAAGAAATTAATATGTAATGATTTATAATTTATTGAAGTTTTTCGTCTTATAATATTTAGTCAATTGTTCATAACTATTTTTTTCATTAATAATATTAAGTTATATATTAATTTAAAATTTAATAAGTTTTAATAACGTATTATATAACACCAAGATCTCAGTAAAAAAAAAAAAAAAAAAAAAAATTGTAATGAAAGTAATGCTTAAACTACCATTTGTATAACTTAGGGGAGCTTGAAATGCTAGCTCCGCCTTGATGCGATGGCCATTCCCGCTGTCGGGACGGTGGCTACCATCATTGTCGGCATATCGGTGAAGGAGGCCGAGGTCGTGGCTGTTGGGGATTTCGGCGTCCAAACCACGGAAGCGGACGGTGTTGCCACTTGCCTGGGGGTGAAGTCGGTCGTTCCCATTGAGGATACTTCCGTCGTTTCGGCTTTGAAAACTGTTGGAGCGGGATGAAGGAGGGCGGGAAGTAATGTAGGGAGTAGTGGAAGGATTTTGGAAATGAGTGTTGACGGTGGGGATGGGGATGGAACAATGCTTGACACCATCGCGTTCGTCGGACTATAGGTTTGTACCTTCGTCACCACTTTCGATTGTCTTTCTCCGTCGGAGTGGATCTCCTCCCTCACGGCGGTGACTCCTTGGAAGAGCGAGGAGACCCTTAAATCTCCAATGGATACTTGGACTTTGTCAAATCCTTCCATATCAATTGCTATGTGATCCGGACGCGGAGGCGGAGGTGGTTGTAGATTTGCTAGTGGTGGAGCGGGCGGAGGTGGTTGTAGATTTGATTGTGGTGGACTTAGCGATATTGGCTTGATCGAGATATGGCTTGGTGGGGCGAAGCCACATACAAGAACGCCTAGGATCGATATAGCCCAGGGCACCTTGGTGTGAACCTCGATTAATGAAAAAAGAAAAAAATTGAAAATATGTAAACTAGCCCACTTGTCAAACACTACATTAAAAAATATTTTTATAACGTCTAAATATATTCTTATATTCTACGTTTTTAAAACTTATTTAATATATAATCAATGTCCAACATAACTATCTATAACTAAGAAATTAATATGTAATGATTTATAATTTATTGAAGTTTTTTGTTTTATAATATTTAGTCAATTGTTCATAACTATTTTTTTCATTAATAATATTAAGTTATATATTAATTTAAAATTTAATAAGTTTTAATAACGTATTATATAACACCAAGATCTGTAAAAAAATTTTTTTTTTTTTTGTAATGAAAGTAATGCTTAAACTACCATTGGTATAGCTTAGGGGAGCTTGAAATGCTAGCTCCGCCCTTGATGCAGTGGCCATTCCCGCTGTCAGGACGGTGGCTACCATCATTGTCGGCATATCGGTGAAGGAGGCCGAGGTCGTGGCTGTTGGGGATTTCGTCGTCCAAACCACGGAAGCGGACGGTGTTGCCGCTGCCTAGGCGGTGAAGTCGGCCATTCCCATTGAGGATAATTCCGCCGTTTTGGCTTCGGAAGCTGTCGGAGCGGGATGAAGGAGGGTGGAAAGTAATATAGGGAGTAGTGGAAGGATTTTGGAAATGAGGGTTGACAGTGGGGATGGGGATGGAACAATGCTTAACACCATCGCGTTCGCCGGACTATAGGTTTGTACCTTCGTGACCACTTTCGATTGTCTTTCTCCGTCGGAGTGGATCTCCTCCTCACGGTAGTGACTCCTTGGAATAGCGATGAGACCCTTAAATCTCCAATGGAGACTTGGACTTTGTCAAATCCTTCCATATCAATTGCTATGTAATCCGGATGCGGAGGCGGTTGTAGATTTGCTAGTGGTGGAGCGGCGGAGGTGGTTGTAGATTTGATTGTGGTGGACTTAGCGATATTGCCTTAATCGAGAGATGGCTTGATCCCAAGGCGGAGCCACATACAAGGCTGCCTAGGCTATAGCACAGGGGCACCTTGGTGTGAACCTCGATTAATGAAAAAAGAAAAAAATTGAAAATATGTAAACTAGCCTACTTGTCAAATACTACATTAAAAAATATTTTTATAACATCTAAATATATTCTTATATTCTACGTTTTTAAAACTTATTTAATATTTAATCAATGTCCAACATGACTATCTATAACTAAGAAATTAATATGTAATGATTTATAATTTATTGAAGTTTTTTGTTTTATAATATTTAGTCAATTGTTCATAACTATTTTTTTCATTAATAATATTAAGTTATATATTAATTTAAAATTTAATAAGTTTTAATAACGTATTATATAACACCAAGATCTGTAAAAAAAAAAAAAATTTGTAATGAAAGTAATGCTTAAACTACCATTGGTATAGCTTAGGGGAGCTTGAAATGCTAGCTCCGCCCTTGATGCAGTGGCCATTCCCGCTGTCAGGACGGTGGCTACCATCATTGTCGGCATATCGGTAAAGGAGGCCGAGGTCGTGGTACTTGGGGATTTCAAGCGTCCAAACCACGGAGCGGACGGTGTTGCCACCGCCTGGGGGTGAAGTCAGTCGTTCCCATTGAGGATACTTCCGCCGTTTCGGCTTTGGAAGCTGTAGGAGCGGGATGAAGGAGGGAGGGAAGTAATGTAGGGAGTAGTGGAAGGATTTTGGAAATAAGTGTTGACAGCTGGGGATGGGGATGGAACAATGCTTGACACCATCGCGTTCGCGGACTATAGGTTTGTGCCTTCGTCACCACTTTCGATTGTCTTTCTCCGTCGGAGTGGATCTCCTCCTCACGGCGGTGACTCCTTGGAAGAGCGAGGAGACCCTTAAATCTCCAATGGATACTTGGACTTTGTCAAATCCTTCCATATCAATTGCTATGTGATCCAGACGCGGAGGCGAAGTTGGTTGTAGATTTGCTAGTGGTGGAGCAGGCGGAGGTGGTTGTAGATTTGATTGTGGTGGACTTAGCGATATTGGCTTGATCGAGAGATGGCTTGACTGGGGCGGAGCCACATACAAGGTGCCTAGGCTATAGCCCAGGGGCACCTTCGTGTGAACCTTTATTAATGAAAAAAGAAAAAAATTGAAAATATGTAAACTAGCCAACTTGTCAAACACTACATTAAAAAATATTTTTATAACATCTAAATATATTCTTATATTCTACGTTTTTAAAACTTATTTAATATTTAATCAATGTCCAACATGACTATCTATAACTAAGAAATTAATATGTAATGATTTATAATTTATTGAAGTTTTTTGTTTTATAATATTTAGTCAATTGTTCATAACTATTTTTTTCATTAATAATATTAAGTTATATATTAATTTAAAATTTAATAAGTTTTAATAACGTATTATATAACACCAAGATCTCTAAAAAATTTTTTTTTTTTTTTGTAATGAAAGTAATGCTTAAACTACCATTGGTATAGCTTAGGGGAGCTTGAAATGCTAGCTCCGCCCTTGATGCAGTGGCCATTCCCGCTGTCAGGACGGTGGCTACCATCATTGTCGGCATATCGGTGAAGGAGGCCGAGGTCGTGGCTGTTGGGGATTTCGTCGTCCAAACCACGGAAGCGGACGGTGTTGCCGCTGCCTAGGCGGTGAAGTCGGTCGTTCCCATTGAGGATACTTCCGCCGTTTCGGCTTTGGAAGCTGTCGGAGCGGGATGAAGGAGGGAGGGAAGTAATGTAGGGAGTAGTGGAAGGATTTTGGAAATGAGTGTTGACAGCTGGGGATGGGGATGGAACAATGCTTGACACCATCGCGTTCGCCGGACTATAGGTTTGTACCTTCGTGACCACTTTCGATTGTCTTTCTCCGTCGGAGTGGATCTCCTCCTCACGGTAGTGAGTCCTTTGAATAGCGATGAGACCCTTAAATTTCCAATGGAGACTTGGACTTTGTCAAATCCTTCCATATCAATTGCTATGTAATCCGGATGCGGAGGCGGTTGTAGATTTGCTAGTGGTGGAGCGGTGGAGGTGGTTGTAGATTTGATTGGGTGGACTTAGCGATATTGGCTTAATCGAGAGATGGCTTGATCAAGGCGGAGCCACATACAAGGCTGCCTAGGCTATAGCCCAGGGCACCTTGGTGTGAACCTCGATTAATGAAAAAGAAAAAAATTGAAAATATGTAAACTAGCCTACTTGTCAAACACTACATTAAAAAATATTTTTATAACATCTAAATATATTCTTATAGTCTACGTTTTTAAAACTTATTTAATATTTAATCAATGTCCAACATGACTATCTATAACTAAGAAATTAATATGTAATGATTTATAATTTATTGAAGTTTTTCGTCTTATAATATTTAGTCAATTGTTCATAACTATTTTTTTCATTAATAATATTAAGTTATATATTAATTTAAAATTTAATAAGTTTTAATAACGTATTATATAACACCAAGATCTGTAAAAAAAAAAAAAAAAATTTGTAATGAAAGTAATGCTTAAACTACCATTTGTATAGCTTAGGGAGCTTGAAATGCTAGCTCCGCCTTGATGCGGTGGCCATTCCCATTGTCCAGGACGGTGGCTACCATCATTGTCGGCATATCGGTGAAGGAGGCCGAGGTCGTGGCATTGGGGATTTCGGCGTCAAACCACGGAAGCGGACGGTGTTGCCACTTGCCAGGGGGTGAAGTCGGTCGTTCCCATTGAGGATACTTCCGTCGTTTCGGCTTTGGAAGTTGTTGGAGCGGGATGAAGGAGGGCGGGAAGTAATGTAGGGAGTAGTGGAAGGATTTTGGAAATGAGTGTTGACAAATGGGGATGGGGATGGAACAATGCTTGACACCATCGCGTTCGTCGGACTATAGGTTTGTACCTTCGTCACCACTTTCGATTGTCTTTCTCCGTCGGAGTGGATCTCCTCCTCACGGCAGACTCCTTGGAAGAGCGAGGAGACCCTTAAATCTCCAATGGATACTTGGACTTTGTCAAATCCTTCCATATCAATTGCTATGTGATCCGGACGCGGAGGCGAAGGTGGTTGTAGATTTTCTAGTGGTGGAACAGTGGAGGTGGTTGTAGATTTGATTGTGGTGGACTTAGCGATATTGGCTTAATCGAGAGATGGCTTGACTAGGGCGGAGCCACATACAAGGCTGCCAGGCTATAGCCCAGGGCACCTTGGTGTGAACCTCGATTAATGAAAAAAGAAAAAAATTGAAAATATGTAAACTAGCCAACTTGTCAAACACTACATTAAAAAATATTTTTATAACATCTAAATATATTCTTATATTCTACGTTTTTAAAACTTATTTAATATTTAATCAATGTCCAACATGACTATCTATAACTAAGAAATTAATATGTAATGATTTATAATTTATTGAAGTTTTTTGTTTTATAATTAATATTTAGTCAATTGTTCATAACTATTTTTTTTCATTAATAATATTAAGTTATATATTAATTTAAATTTTAATAAATTTTAATAATGTATTATATAACATCAACCTATGTAAATTTTTTTTAATGAAATTAATGCTTAAACTACTATTGGTATAGCTTAGGGGAGCTTGAAATGCTAGCTCCGCCTTGATGCGGTGGCCATTCCCATTGTCGGGACGGTGGCTACCATCATTGTCGGCATATCGGTGAAGGAGGCCGAGGTCGTGGCTGTTGGGGATTTCGTAGTCCAAACCACGGAAGCGGACGGTGTTGCCGCTGCCTGGCGGTGAAGTCGGCCATTCCCATTGAGGATAATTCCGCCGTTTTGGCTTCTAAGGCTGTCGGAGCGGGATGAAGGAGGGTGGGAAGTAATGTAGGGAGTAGTGGAAGGATTTTGGAAATGAGTGTTGACAATTGGGGATGGGGATGGAACAATGCTTAACACCATCGCGTTCATCGGACTATAGGTTTGTACCTTCGTGACCACTTTCGATTGTCTTTCTCCGTCGGAGTGGATCTCCTCCCTCACGGTAGTGACTCCTTGGAATAGCGATGAGACCCTTAAATCTCCAATGGAGACTTGGACTTTGTCAAATCCTTCCATATCAATTGCTATGTAATCCGGATGCGGAGGCGAAGGTGGTTGATTTGCTAGTGGTGGAGCGAGCGAGAGGTGGTTGTAGATTTGATTGTGGTGGACTTAGCGATATTGGCTTAATCGAGAGATGGCTTGATCGGGCGGAGCCACATACAAGGCTGCTTAGGCTATAGCCCAGGGCACCTTGGTGTGAACCTCGATTAATGAAAAAGAAAAAAATTGAAAATATGTAAACTAGCCTACTTGTCAAACACTACATTAAAAAATATTTTTATAACATCCAAATATATTCTTATATTCTACGTTTTTAAAACTTATTTAATATTTAATCAATGTCCAACATGACTATCTATAACTAAGAAATTAATATGTAATGATTTATAATTTATTGAAGTTTTTTGTTTTATAATATTTAGTCAATTGTTCATAACTATTTTTTTCATTAATAATATTAAGTTATATATTAATTTAAAATTTAATAAGTTTTAATAACGTATTATATAACACCAAGATCTCGTAAAAAAAAAAAATTTGTAATGAAAGTAATGCTTAAACTACCATTGGTATAGCTTAGGGGAGCTTGAAATGCTAGCTCCGCCTCGATGCAATGGCCATTCCCATTGTCAGACAAGGTGGCTACCATCATTGTCGACATATCGGTGAAGGAGGCCGAGGTTGTGGCTATTGGGGATTTCAGCGTCCAAACCACGGAAGCGGACACAAGTGTTGCCACGCCTAGGGGGTGAAGTCGGTCGTTCCCATTGAGGATACTTCCGCCGTTTCGGCTTTGGAAGGCTGTTGGAGCGGGATGAAGGAGGGTGGGAAGTAATGTAGGGAGTAGTGGAAGGATTTCGGAAATGAGTGTTGACAGTGGGGATGGGGATGGAACAATGCTTGACACCATCGCGTTCGCCGGACTATAGGTTTGTGCCTTCGTCACCACTTTCGATTGTCTTTCTCCGTCGGAGTGGATCTCCTCCCACGGCGGTGACTCCTTGGAAGAGCGATGAGACCCTTAAATCTCCAATGGATACTTGGACTTTGTCAAATCCTTCCATATCAATTGCTATGTGATCCGTACGCGGAGGCGAAGGTGGTTGTAGATTTGCTAGTGGTGGAACAGGCGGAGGTGGTTGTAGATTTGATTGTGGTGGACTTAGCGATATTGGCTTGATCGAGAGATGGCTTGATCGGGGCGGAGCCACATACAAGGCCGCCTAGGCTATAGCCCAGGGCACCTTGGTGTGAACCTCGATTAATGAAAAAAGAAAAAAATTGAAAATATGTAAACTAGCCGACTTGTCAAACACTACATTAAAAAATATTTTTATAACATCTAAATATATTCTTATATTCTACGTTTTTAAAACTTATTTAATATTTAATCAATGTCCAACATGACTATCTATAACTAAGAAATTAATATGTAATGATTTATAATTTATTGAAGTTTTTTGTTTTATAATATTTAGTCAATTGTTCATAACTATTTTTTTCATTAATAATATTAAGTTATATATTAATTTAAATTTTAATAAGTTTTAATAACGTTTTATATAACACCAAGATCTGTAAATTTTTTTTTTGTAATGAAAGTAATGCTTAAACTACCATTGGTATAGCTTAGGGAGCTTGAAATGCTAGCTCCGCCTCTTGATGCAAGATGGCCATTCCGCTGTCGGGACGGTGGCTACCATCATTGTCGGCATATCGGTGAAGGAGGCCGAGGTCGTGGGCTTTGTTGGGGATTTCGTAGTCCAAACCACGGAAGCGGACGGTGTTGCCGCTTGCCTGGCGGTGAAGTCGGCCATTCCCATTGAGGATAATTCCGCCGTTTTGGCTTCGGAAGCTCTCGGAGCGGGATGAAGGAGGGTGGGAAGTAATGTAGGGAGTAGTGGAAGGATTTTGGAAATGAGTGTTGACAAATGGGAATGGGGATGGAACAATGGTTAACACCATCGCGTTCGCCGGACTATAGGTTGTACCTTTGTGACCACTTTCGATTGTCTTTCTCCGTCGGAGTGGATCTCCTCCCTCACGGTAGTGACTCCTTGGAATAGCGAGGAGACCCTTAAATCTCCAATGGAGACTTGGACTTTGTCAAATCCTTCCATATCAATTGCTATGTGATTCGGACGCGAGGCGGAGGTGGTTGTAGAATTGCTAGTGGTGGAACAAAGCGGAGGTGGTTGTAGATTTGATTGTGGTGGACTTAGCGATATTGGCTTAATCGAGAGATGGCTTGATCAGGGCGGAGCCACATACAAGGATGCCTAGGCTATAGCCCAGGGCACCTTGGTGTGAACCTCGATTAATGAAAAAAGAAAAAAAATTGAAAATATGTAAACTAGCCGACTTGTCAAACACTACATTAAAAAATATTTTTATAACATCTAAATATATTCTTATATTCTACGTTTTTAAAACTTATTTAATATTTAATCAATGGCCAACATGACTATCTATAACTAAGAAATTAATATGTAACGATTTATAATTTATTGAAGTTTTTTGTTTTATAATATTTAGTCAATTGTTCATAACTATTTTTTTCATTAATAATATTAAGTTATATATTAATTTATAATTTAATAAGTTTTAATAACGTTTTATATAACACCAAGATCTGTAAATTTTTTTTTTTTGTAATGAAAGTAATGCTTAAACTACCATTGGTATAGCTTAGGGAGCTTGAAATGCTAGCTCCGCCTTTATGCGATGGCCATTCTTGTCTTTGTCGGGACGGTGGCTACCATCATTGTCGACATATCGGTGAAGGAGGCGAGGTCATGGTTGTTGGGGATTTCGTCGTCCAAACCACGGAAGCGAGACGGTGTTGCCGCCGCCTAGGCGGTGAAGTCGGCGTTCCCATTGAGGATAATTCCGCCGTTTTGGCTTTGGAAGTCATTTTTGTCGAGCGGGATGAAGGAGGGAGGGAAGTAATGTAGGGAGTAGTGGAAGGATTTTGGAAATGAGTGTTGACCAAATTTCAGTGGGGATGGGGATGGAACAATGCTTAACACCATCGCGTTCGCAGGACTATAGGTTTGTACCTTCGTGACCACTTTCGATTGTCTTTCTCCGTCGGAGTGGATCTCCTCCTCACGGTAGTGACTCCTTGGAATAGCGAGGAGTCCCTTAAATCTCCAATGGAGACTTGGACTTTGTCAAATCCTTCCATATCAATTGCTATGTGATTCGGACGCGAGGCGGGAGGTGGTTGTAGAATTGCTAGTGGTGGAACAGTGGAGGTGGTTGTAGATTTGATTGTGGTGGACTTAGCGATATTGGCTTAATCGAGAGATGGCTTGATCAGGAGCCACATACAAGGATGCCTAGGCTATAGCCCAGGGCACCTTGGTGTGAACCTCGATTAATGAAAAAAGAAAAAAAATTGAAAATATGTAAACTAGCCGACTTGTCAAACACTACATTAAAAAATATTTTTATAACATCTAAATATATTCTTATATTCTACGTTTTTAAAACTTATTTAATATTTAATCAATGTCCAACATGACTATCTATAACTAAGAAATTAATATGTAACGATTTATAATTTATTGAAGTTTTTTGTTTTATAATATTTAGTCAATTGTTCATAACTATTTTTTTCATTAATAATATTAAGTTATATATTAATTTATAATTTAATAAGTTTTAATAACGTTTTATATAACACCAAGATCTGTAAATTTTTTTTTTTGTAATGAAAGTAATGCTTAAACTACCATTGGTATAGCTTAGGGAGCTTGAAATGCTAGCTCCGCCTCGATGCGATGGCCATTCTTCTTGTCGGGACGGTGGCTACCATCATTGTCGACATATCGGTGAAGGAGGCCGAGGTCATGGTTGTTGGGGATTTCGTCGTCCAAACCACGGAAGCGACGGTGTTGCCGCGCCAGGCGGTGAAGTCGGCCGTTCCCATTGAGGATAATTCCGCCGTTTTGGCTTTGGAAGGCTGTCGGAGCGGGATGAAGGAGGGAGGGAAGTAATGTAGGGAGTAGTGGAAGGATTTTGGAAATGAGTGTTGACAAATGGGGATGGGGATGGAACAATGCTTAACACCATCGCGTTCGCGGACTATAGGTTTGTACCTTCGTGACCACTTTCGATTGTCTTTCTCCGTCGGAGTGGATCTCCTCCTCACGGTAGTGACTCCTTGGAATAGCGAGGAGTCCCTTAAATCTCCAATGGAGACTTGGACTTTGTCAAATCCTTCCATATCAATTGCTATGTAATCCGGATACGGAGGCGGTTGTAGATTTGCTAGTGGTGGAGCGGTGGAGGTGGTTGTAGATTTGATTGTGGTGGACTTAGCGATATTGGCTTAATCGAGAGATGGCTTGATCGGGGCGAGCCACATACAAGGATGCCTAGGCTATAGCCCAGGGCACCTTGGTGTGAACCTCGATTAATGAAAAAAGAAAAAAATTGAAAATATGTAAACTAGCCGACTTGTCAAACACTACATTAAAAAATATTTTTATAACATCTAAATATATTCTTATATTCTATGTTTTTAAAACTTATTTAATATTTAATCAATGTCCAACATGACTATCTATAACTAAGAAATTAATATGTAACGATTTATAATTTATTGAAGTTTTTGTTTTATAATATTTAGTCAATTGTTCATAACTATTTTTTTCATTAATAATATTAAGTTATATATTAATTTATAATTTAATAAGTTTTAATAACGTTTTATATAACACCAAGATCTGTAATTTTTTTTTATTATTGTAATGAAAGTAATGCTTAAACTACCATTGGCATAGCTTAGGGGAGCTTGAAATGCTAGCTCCGCCTCTTGATGCATGGCCATTCTTCTTGTCGGACGGTGGCTACCATCATTGTCAAGCATATCGGTGAAGGAGGTCGAGGTCGTGGTGTTGGGGATTTCGTCGTCCAAACCACGGATGCGCAGACGGTGTTGCCGCTGCCTAAAGCGGTGAAGTCGGTCGTTCCCATTGAGGATAATTCCGCCGTTTTGGCTTTGGAAGGCTGTCGGAGCGGGATGAGGGAGGGAGGGAAGTAATGTAGGGAGTAGTGGAAGGATTTTGGAAATGAGTGTTGACAGGTGGGGATGGGGATGGAACAATGCTTAACACCATCGCGTTCGCGGACTATAGGTTTGTACCTTCGTGACCACTTTCGATTGTCTTTCTCCGTCGGAGTGGATCTCCTCCTCACGGTAGTGACTCCTTGGAATAGCGAAGAGTCCCTTAAATCTCCAATGGAGACTTGGACTTTGTCAAATCCTTCCATATCAATTGCTATGTAATCTGGATGCGGAGGCGGTTGTAGATTTGCTAGTGGTGGAGCGGCGGAGGTGGTTGTAGATTTGATTGTGGTGGACTTAGCGATATTGGCTTAATCGAGAGATGGCTTGACTGGGCGGAGCCACATACAAGGCTGCCTAGGCTATAGCCCAGGGCACCTTGGTGTGAACCTCGATTAATGAAAAAAGAAAAAAATTGAAAATATGTAAACTACCCTACTTGTAAAACACTACATTAAAAAATATTTTTATAACATCTAAATATATTCTTATATTCTACGTTTTTAAAACTTATTTAATATTTAATCGATGTCCAACATGACTATCTATAACTAAGAAATTAATGTGTAATGATTTATAATTTATTGAAGTTTTTTGTTTTATAATATTTAGTCGATTGTTCATAACTATTTTTTTCATTAATAATATTAAGTTATATATTAATTTAAAATTTAATAAGTTTTAATAACGTATTATATAACACCAAGATCTGTAAAAAAAAAAAAAAAATTTGTAATGAAAGTAATGCTTAAACTACCATTGGTATAGTTTAGGGGAGCTTGAAATGCTAGCTCCGCCAATTTTTTTTTTGTTATGAAAGTAATGCTTAAACTACCATTGGTATAGTTTAGGGGAGCTTGAAATGCTAGCTCCGCCTTGATCTTGTGGCCATTCCTCGCTGTCGGACGGTGGCTACCATCATTGTCGGCATATCGGTGAAGGAGGCCGAGGTCGTGGCATGTTGGGGATTTCGTCGTCCAAACCACGGAAGCGGACGGTGTTGCCACCGCCTATGGGGTGAAGTCGGTCGTTCCCATTGAGGATATTTCCGCCGTTTCGGCTTTGGAAGGCTGTTGGAGCGGGATGAAGGAGGGTGGGAAGTAATGTAGGGAGTAGTGGAAGGATTTTGGAAATGAGTGTTGACACTGGGGATGGGGATGGAACAATGCTTGACACCATCGCGTTCGTTGGACTATAGGTTTGTACCTTCGTCACCACTTTCGATTGTCTTTCTCCGTCGTCGGAGTGGATCTCCTCCTCACGGCGGTGACTCCTTGGAAGAGCGAGGAGACCTTAAATCTCCAATGGATACTTGGACTTTGTCAAATCCTTCCATATCAATGTTATGTGATCCGGACGCGGAGGCGAAGGTGGTTGTAGATTTGCTATTGGTGGAACAAAGCGAGGTGGTTGTAGATTTGATTGTGGTAGACTTAGCGATATTGGCTTGATCGAGAGATGGCTTGATCAAGCGGAGGCTATAGCCCATGACACCTTGGTGTGAACCTCGATTAGTGAAAAAAGAAAAAATTAAAAATATGTAAACTAGCCCACTTGTCAAACACTACATTAAAAAATATTTTTACAACATCTAAATATATTCTTATATTCTACGTTTTTAAAACTTATTTAATATTTAATCAATGTCCAACATGACTATTTATAACTAAGAAATTAATGTGTAATGATTTATAATTTATTGAAGTTTTTGTTTTATAATATTTAGTCAATTGTTAATAACTATTTTTTTCATTAATAATATTAAGTTATATATTAATTTAAAATTTAATAAGTTTTAATAACGTATTATATAACACCAAGATCTGTAAATTTTTTTTTTTTTTGTAATGAAAGTAATGCTTAAACTACCATTAGTATAGCTTATGGGAGCTTGAAATGCTAGCTCCGCTAGCTCCGCCCTTGCTTGAGATGCCGTTTAGAGAGGTTTAGAGAGACTGAGAGGGAGGAGGCTAGCATGTTTAAATCTATGATTACCATACATGCATGCATGATATATATGTATGATGATGATGATGAAAGTCACGTGGTGTGGACAACTTGAATATTTCCAAAATAGAAGATCCGAACTGACCACTTTTGGAGACGTGCAATTTCTCATCACGATGAGTATTCCACTTGCTTTTTTTTATATGTACGAAAAAAAAAAAAAAAAAAAAAAAAAAAAAAGTTGTCCATTACATCAATAAGCAAAAGTTGAAAGAATTACGCTTGTGGCGCTATAAGGTCTGTAATTTTATTTTTATTTTTTTAAATGAGTCGATAATCCATTAAGTTGAAAATTTTATGTACAATCATTAAAAAAAATAAATCTTTAAACAATATAATGTCTCATACAACACATATTTCCAAATCAAAAGAGATAATTTGCCACGAACACACCAAACCCAAACCCGCCGAATCCTCCACAACGTCCGACAACCGCTTTCAGATGCCGCCTCCAACGACTCCATCGATGTCCCCAACCCCGTCAATTTCTTTTAATTAACATTGAGTTTCCTCATATTTGTTCGACTAATCTCATGTGCTTAGCCTGAGATTGTGGAAAGAGATCATTAGCAGTCCGACATTTTATTCTGGTGGAGAATTGAATTTGAGGTCGTGCATCTAACCCACATAGTTCTACATGTCTTCGTCCTTACCATTAAGCCAACTCATCCTGGCTTAGGTATGTAACAAATTAAAATGAGTGCACTGAATCGCACACCTAGGTTGTTTCTTAGGGCACCCCAATGATCAGGGCACCCAATCAATTTCTCAGGGAACCCCGTCAAGTTTCCCAAATTGCCTCTTTGTTCAAAAATGAGCACCCTACTTGATCAAGGCACCTCATTTGTTTCTCAAGGCACCCCAACTATCTCGGTCTCATAAGTTCGAGAAACAACATGCAGTCTCGGTTGCATATGTCCGAGACTATTCCTCAAGTTTCGATATCCAATGACCGTGACTAGTACCACATAGTACATACATATGGTTTCGGTTGCTTTAGTTCGAGACTCATGCAAAAGTGTCGGCTAGATACAACCGAGACCTTATGTAGTATCTCAGTCATGTGTGGCCGATCACTTCGCGTCCCCTGTACAGTTTGAAAAATGAAAAAAAAATACAAAAAACATCAAAAAAAAATTTTTTTTTATCTTGTTCTATGTCCGTCTCTCACTCATTTTATTCACTCATTATACATTAACAGTGATGCAAACATACTGAATCTAACAAACCCTACAATATAAACGGACATTATTTTCTCATCTGAAATCGGTCAACTGAGTTCATTCAACTCCGCGTATATGCGGCTAGGGATCGATTGCACTTGTGAAAAAATAGGAGGATTGAAGGCGGGGTGCGCGGGAAGGAGAAGTTTTCGATCGTGAGTGAATTGTTGGGTTTGAGAGGGCATTTTTGACATTTCTTTCCAAAACTAATTTTAACAAAATTTTTGCTGGGTGCCCTGATCATTATGCGGGGTGCACATAGCCTGACTCATTAAAAATGATGAAATATCAGAATTGCCCCCCTAAGTCTTAAAATTGTTTAAGGTGAGGAAGTTTTAATTTGACGAGTTAATTAGCACGTTTGGCGGGGCCTATGAGCTTAATTTGAATTGCTGTGTTCGCTCTACAATATTACAAGGAACCTAATTAATTAGGACCTGCAATTTGCCTAGAGTTAATTGCAAAATTAACCATCAATGATTGATCAATTAATCATATCTAATATCTATAAAGAAAAAGGGAGTGTTAGGCTACAGCACAACTCACATCAAGTGCGATGCACCTTGGAATGTGATTCATGTGCATATCAAGAAGCAACTGGCACATCAAAACGCCATATTATGTGTTCTGATGTGCGTGTTGTTGACACATGAGTAGAATTTTTTGTTAAAAAAACTTCGGTAACTCACTTTAGAGACGGAAATTGGGTTCTGATCACATGATACACACTTCGAGATGCACGCGTGCGGCGGACGACTTCGGTACCGCACCAGCAGTAAGCATGACAGTGCCCAAATTGGGTTACACGTAGCAGGCTCCATGCTGAATCCAAACATTCATGCAAATTAAGTAGTCTTAATCCACTAATTAATCTCCAATTAACGTAATTAGATGATGATGATGATGATGATTGGAAAATAAAGCACTCCCTAGGTCATCAGGTGTGGTGTAGTGTGGTGAGAGCATATATATCTTTGGACTAGACATGCTTTCACCTCTTACAGGAATTGGATGGATGTTTTATGGCCCCACGCTGCTAACCAACGGAAAAATTACAAAAATACTAATGTTTTTAGTTTAAATTCGAAAAATAAGGTTGTGTTTTTTTTTCTCCGAATAGGCAATAACGCCTTTTCAAAAGACGCTATCAAAGTGGGTGAATTTTTTGTGATGTGGACGGTCCACGTGGTCATCCTACGTGGACATCGGTACGACCGAATAGCGCCTATGGGTTGTACGGGTTGTCTCGCCTCGCAATACGTGCTAATGTTTACATGAGGTCTATGGTTTGTAGTGGATATGCATGAGTTGCCCCTTCGAAATACGTGCATGACGTTGGCATTGGCTTTGCCACCTCGAGACACGTGCGTGACGTTTGCATGAGTTGCACGAGGTTGCATGGGTCGCCCACATCGACGTAGGCGTGTCGACATTTGCATGAAATCTCCTGGTTGACAATCCATGCAAACGTCATGCACGTATCCCGATGTGGGCAATCCATGCAAACGTCGTGCACGTATCCCGAGTGGAAGTGTCAACTTCAGATTTTTGATATTTTGTCACTAATTTATGAGAAAAAATTACAAAATTACTTTACCTTTTACTTTAAACCCCGAAAAATAAGTGTGGTTTTCTTTTTTTTTTTTCTTTTTTTCTAAAATCGGGCTATGTCGCTTTTCAAAAGGCGTTATTGGCTATTTTTGAAGTTTGTGAGGTGGCGGTGAGTTGGCGCGACAAATGTATAGATAGCTCATTCTCAAAATGAGTTATCTATACAAACATTTACAAATTATGTCCCCCTATGCCCCGCCACCTCACAAACTTCAAAAATAGCCAATATTGAAAATTTGTGAGGTGGCGGTGAGGTGTATGGATAGCGCTTTCGAAAGGCGCTATCCATACAACCTCACCGCCACCTCACAAATATCAAAAGCAATAACCCATTTTCAAAAAGCGTTATTGACTATTTTTGTTATGTCAAAGTACACCACCCTATTTCGTGAAATAAATTGTAAATGTGCCTTACCTTTTGGAAAAACACCTAAACAACGCACCTCCACTCTCTGTCACTGATTCAACGGTCATGTGACAGGTTACTTTTTACAGTTCTACCCCTGCTCATCTTTTGCTAATTGATCTGGGCCTTCCTTGTTTGGTTAGAGAGGGACCTATGTTCCTAATTCAACGGTCATAATGCATGCCCATTGCGTAATAAATTAGTACTCCAAGAAACATTAACATGAAGTACTGTACCATATTGATATCATTAGTTAATTATTCGACAAAGAAAAATTAATAAAGTCTGGTTCATATAAAAAAAAACGTACTAATCATCTGACAAATTAATCAAAGAACAACCTCTACAATTAATTAAGGAATATATATATATGTACTGTAAAAATAATGGGAAGGGGTATTTGTACAAAAAAAAAAAAAAAATAATAATAATAATTCAATTCATCCTAATTAACTGCACACCTCTCTCTCTCTGTGCATGCATGACTGTGGTGGTCCTCGGGATAATCCAAACAGGTTGTAGATCCGTGAGATTCCAATCATCGACTTGAAAAAGATGTTTATTACATACTGATTCTCCTCTAATGTAACCACTAACTATGAACTTGCACTTCAATGAATATGGATTCATTAACGAGGATCCTTCATTAACTTTACAAAATACGCTATCCTTATGATAAGGAATTATTGTAGACATAGATGCATCACCGCCACTCAAGAATAATGAATGACCTTCAAGATCCTTTGTGCTTCGCAGGTTTCTTTTAGAAAAATCAACCTTAAAAAACGACCAGCCTAATGATGAACTGTCGTTTGCTATTGCTTTGTACCTTAAAAGAACCATCAATCTCCCTTTAACTTCTACCAAGTAGAGCATCGTGATGACGGCCTCGTGGTTTATTTTTTGAATTTTATCATGTAAATGATCGATCAGCTTTACTGCCTTCACCGGACAACGACGGTGGTGATCATTGTAATGTGGAGCGTGTGCATCTTCTTCACAAACAAAAACCATCCCAGATCGATCCACTACATGAAGTTTACCTTGGTAGAACACAATGTCGTGGATTTTAAATTCTGGTTCTAAAGAAGGTACCACCGGTGGTTGATGTAAGAAATCCACTTCTACGTGCGTCCAACGCTCTTGGCCTAACTTTATATATGCCAACTTTTCTCCTTTATAGAAAACACCAAAAATCATATTATTCTTGATCAAAGGACCAGGAGTAGAGACAACAAATTTATCGAATTTTTTCAAAATTGTTTCTGTTCCGGGTATGGAAGGGAGAAGAATATGAATAGAAGACAAAGGATTCCATACTCTAACTCTTTCCACTTTGGTGTCCCAAAAGGTTAGCCAAGTACCTGAACCCCGACCAATTGTATATTCTTCCGGAACCTCAACATCAAAAAATTGTCTTACACCATCAAAAGTGTAGAAATTGTATGTCGTCGATGCGGTTGCGTGAGCGGGAAAGATGAGCCATGGTGGTTGAGGAGGCACAAGATAAGAATAATGTTGTTGGGCAAACAATCTCCATGTCTTGCACACTGATCTGAAAGCCGCGTGACAAACCAAGGAACGGAGTTTACACACAATGAGATGCAAAACATCATCCGGAAGGTGGAGCACGGAAGATGTCATGGATAATCTGCAAGTTGAGTTCCTAGTGAAAATCGATGAAAATCTTCTAAACATATTTTCTCTCGGTCTAGCTTTTAGACAAAATTCATCACCGAATTAATTTTTGGATAGTCACTGCTCACGATTGATTTATATAAAGCTAGCTAATAAGCAATATATAGTACTAGCTTTTATTTGGAGTTGTAGTTTGACTTGGTAACTCCGCTAGTGATAACAAGGACTCAAACACCTCAAACATGGAGCTACGTAATTAACAATTAATACTTACTATATCTACAACTAATCGATTTTCTGCGCTTTGCGCATGTGTTATTAAAACTAGAAGATAAAGTTAATAAATTAATTTATATAAATATATTATAATATTTTTTACAATTAAAATTACAATTCATAATAATCAACCCATATTTTTTAGAAAAAATTATACGATAGAGAGTTTAAAAAATATTTACTTATAAATCATTGAAGTAACTATTCATTAACAAAAAAAAAAAAAAAAATTTGGATGAACATAATTGTTGTTTCAGTGCCCTAAACAATATATATAAATAATGTTGCGGTAACTAAATCGATGATGTAAGATTCGAAACAAAAACTTAATGCATTGATGAACAAATCATTAATTAGACCGTCGTTTAGTTGTTTAAAGCTGGATTTTTCGTTTTTCAAAAATATGGGGATGAATATATTTTAAAAAAATATATTCATTGTCGTAACTCGTCCCAATTTTAAATTCAAACAATATTTTTTGGATAAAAAAATTCGGACAACATTAACTTGTCCATACATGTTTTACTCAAAATTTGGATTATCCGATTGTCCGAGTTTATCGCAATTTTGAAAACTAACTTTTTATATTGAAAGTCTCTTCAAATGTTAAAATATACATATATTATAATCTCATATACAACAATAACAACAACAACAACAACAACAACAACAACAACATAGCCTCAGTCCCAATATTATAATCTCATATATATGATGTAATTTAAAAAAGTAATGTCAAAGTCTCAACAATATTAAACTATAATTAAATCATTGTAACATTAGTGGTACGTTGGGACCAAGTCCGCTTCAACCGTACCAAAACCATTTGACACTGTCGGCTTACTTAAGCTGCTGCCCGAGAAAACATTACAAAGGGAGCCACAGTCGCAGCCGGATGCTCAACCGTAATGGAATCCTTGAAGTCTTGTGAGGAGCCACGACACTTGGCGGATGCTCACTCAGAGGATTCAATCTCGTTTAGGAGCCACGAGCGCGACTCGGATGCTCAACTCACGAGTAAACAACGACTTAACTCGACCACTTAGACCCTAAGTCACTCGGTAGGAAAGTAGAGTCCAACAATATTTATCATTTTTCATCAAAAAATGCAAGGAAAGGAAAAGAATTAATATTGAATTTCTTATTGGTTTACTTACAATACATTCGCATAAATTGCCACGTCAATTCGATGATTCGAATAGCCTAGTTGAGTCCTTCTTGCGTATCTACAATTATACATAGGTACAACAAAGTCGTTTAGACTGTATTTAGTAGTATAAGAACCATTTGCTAAATCAAAGCATTATTCATATTTTATGCTTTCCTTAGTTCATGAATCATTATAACTTTCAAGAAGCATAGGTTACTTTCATGTGTTAGTGAAATGAATTTAGAGTTGTTCACGTAGGCATTTACATTACAAACTCTTCTAAGTTATTTGACTCAAATAAACGGTTTTCAAAAGGTTCAACGCTACTAAAACACTACTCCTTACTTCTAATTTAAACCATTCACGACTCCAAAATCGATAACTAATATTTCAAATTAATCAAATTTGATGATTCGATGAAAATCGATACGCGGTGAAACAAAATATGAAAAATCCATGAACCTGGATTTTTTTAACATAAGTCAAATAGGATCGACTAATCAAGACCAAAGAGATAAATCATCTCATAAAAGTCAAGTTCGACTTAAAATTCCCAAATCATAACATTTAGTCCAAGAATCCATGAATTAATCGAAGTAAGTTCATTTGCAAGCAATAAGTCTCATTGACTTGAAAACCATGTAATTCCACTTCATTTAGTTCCTAGAATGAAGTTCATTTTAAAAACAAAACCAAGTCCTTCATTAGGACTAAAATTAACCTTCGCATGAATCGACACAAGCCACCACGAATAAACCAACGCGTCGAACATGTTTGTTATCAACAAGTTTTGTCAATGTAAGTCCTTTTCAAGCTAGATTTGATCAACCATATGTTTAAAATAAACCTAGAGTTCATAGAATTCTATTTGAGTCATACAACTCTTTTTATAGTCAAAGAAACCATATAAGCTAATTAAAAACCAAGTTTGATAAATAATCCACAAAATTTAGGACTCATGTCCATCCATGTTGTTTTAGAAAAATAATAGAACATCTCTTTTTATAATTTCATCAAACATTTAGAGTGCATCACTTTCAAAATATGGAAACCTTTAAAACAATCTCAACTCCTCGATAAAACTCTTTAATATGCAATTTACAAAAGAAGACCCATTTCAAAGCTAGATAAATAATAGAGTGCAAAACCTCTGTAATCAACTAGTTTCCATCAATAATATTAGATTCATTTCAAAAATGAGAGGGTTAGAATCTCACCAGAGCCTTCACTGCTCTTGAGCAATTAATCCCTCTTGTTCAATCTTTCTTCCCTTTCTTTTCTAATTTTTTTCCCTTTTTTCTCTTCGCGAACAACGCCACCATCAAGCCTCGCCGGGGTCGCGTCGTTGCACCACGTCATCCGCGCGCCGCTGCTGCTGGTGATTCACCGCTCCTCCTCGCCGGCGTCGCTGCTCGTCGGCGTCGAGTCTTCCGCGTCTCGCTGGCCATCCACGGGAGCCGGTGTCCATTCGCGCGTCTGCTGGCCGTCGTCCGCGCTTGTAACCAGACCAGCCAGCTGGCCCGCCGCTGCTGGAGCCGCGACGAAGTCCAGCCGTTCACGCCGGAGCTCCAGCCGCCTCGCCGCCGCTGCTGCTGGCCGTCCGCGAGCTCCTCCGCCATGGCCGCTGTCTCTCTTTTCTTATTCTTCTTCTTCTTCTCTCTTTTTCTTTTTATGTTTTTTTTTTTTTTTGTTTCAGTTTGGAGAGAGAGATAACCGGTGAGAGAGAGAGAGTGAGTGTGTGTGGTGGAGACTGAGAGAGTGATTTAATGAGGAGTGAGAAAAAATAAGAGAAAAAGAGTGATTTAATGAGGAGAGAGAAAAAAGTAAGAGAAAAAGAGTGGTTGACGTGAAAGTTGGTTGAAAAAAAATGATGATGTGTTCACAATTTAGTGGTTGAGGGTGAGTAACTTTTTGACTTATTTTTGTTTGAATTTTATGGAATGTATCACACCAAAAACTTCTTTACACCAACTTTTAAACTACACTCAATCATAGAATATCACTATATTTTTTATTGAGCATGTCGACTAAATGCAACTCTTAGTCGGGTTTTGTACCACTAATGATACGTGATGAGCAATTAATTAATGAATTAAAAATACGAGTTGTTACAATCTTCTCAATTAAAGGAAAAACTCGTTTTCGAAATTAGAAGGAAGTTACGCCATTGCGAGTTTAAGTAGAGATAATGTTGAGTGCAACTTTCTTCACCTTGAATCTATAATTTCATTACATTTTAACTTGTGTGCTCTCTTATGATAGTTTGAATGACCAATCAGTTTATATATTGCTCATTCAATTATTATCTAATCTCTTTGGTCTCCTCTGTGTGATTCTTTAAACAATCACTAATTTCAATGTCTCCACACCACTACTTATCAGAATTACAAGGCATCTCTCGTAGGGGTCTTAAATAGAGTCACTCCACTTTAGTTCAATAGCAAAAGTCATATTTACATCATGCATAGAGGCAAACAATCTTCCTCGCTTATTACAAAATTCGTAATACAAACATGATTCTAACTTCCAAAATCTAGAACAACCATGCAGTCTAACCGTTAGACTGAAAGTTGTAACGACCCATTTTAACAATGCCGTTAATTATCTTGAAATTGCAGACATGGGCGCCAGCTCAGATCCACGTGGACGCCGCGGGTAGGCTAGGACACACGTCGACCTAGGTACACTAGTTTAATTGTGTATTGGATGGCTTAATTGCGGTGCAATTTATTCAATTATTGGTTAAATAGATCGCATGTGTGTATGTTGAATCACGAGAGCGTGCGAGGTTGTGTGACAGGTAGCTGCCTCGAAGCGCACGCTAACGCGGGTATTGAAAGGCGAGATACGGGTACACTAGAGAAAACTCAATAAATTTACATAAACAATGTCAAGATTATCAATTTGGCATAATGAATGTAACCATAGGTTATCAAATTGAGATGATTAATGTGACCATAAGCTTATTAAATTAACTCGAACAATAGGCTATGACGCACCTCGAAATGCGTGTCGAGAAGCAGGGCACCGGTACGAGTAGCCGAGGTTTAGTGTGACGATGAGTTGATTTAATTTGATAAATAAAACACTAGCCATATGGTTGGATAAGACTTAATGTAATGTGACATTTAATAAAATAAAGGGAAGCCTATAGTTTACATTAAATTAAAGATGTCATGAGATGGACATCTAGATTAACATAGTGTGGTACTTGATGATGAGTGTGATATTAGAGTCACCAGGAGGTATAGGACAGCCTGCTTGTGAACCAAAAGATATTTCTCGGGATACGTACAATTGATTCCCATAAAATATATATAGGAGAGATAGTGGAGTGTTATCACAAACACTCACCCATCTCATGCAAATAGAGAAGAATCTGAGGAAGGAGAAGAAGGATTTCCAGCTGGAATTCAACATTATAGAGACCAAACCAAGTGATCTAATCTAGGTAAACATATTCTCCACCTTCTAAGCTTGCAAATGAACCCATTTTGGGGTGTGTTTAGTAAAATTCGAGTTGATGGTTTAGCCTCTGGTTTGCTGGGTAAATGTGATGCATTTCATGTCATTAGATCATATATAAGGAGAATTTAGCACTGGTTTAGTTAGTTTTTGATGAAATTGGTTGTTAATGGAGATGGTGGTAAATGCATGATTTGTGGAAAATTGATATACATAGATGTTTGGAGTGTTCTGATTCATGGATTGAGGTTATTTTGATGAGGAGAGGGTAATAGACCAGTTAAAATAGCTAATTGAGAGGGCTAGGACAAAATTCTCGAATTGAGAATTATGTCCCAAAATGCAATTAGAGCGCTAATTGGAACTATTAGCGCGCTAACTGTCTTGAGTATGCCGCTGTTCATCGCAATGAAGAACAATAGCGCGTCGTAACGGCTCAAAATTCTTAACTGTGTTTACGTCTTTACACAGGCTCAACGACCCGTACTGTGGGACCCACACTGTGATATGTCCGTTTACCGAGGCAAGGGCCGAGATACATTTTATATTTGTGTGTTATATGCCTAGTGTACTGTAATTGTGTAGACTATAAAGTCATTTACGGGTATGCAAGTACCGAGACGAGCGGGGACGCGCCTCGAGTTGCGTGTCGACGTGGGACCGAGGTAGTAGCACATTGGGGTAAGATTTAATTATTTAAATAAAAAGTGAGATTTTTGGTAATGTGTGGTGTTAATGCGGCCACATCTACTACTATATAAGAAAAGGGCCTAGAGTAAAGCATTAAAACATCCACCACTAGATATACACACACATCTCTAGAAAATGTGTTAAGGTTTTGAGTCACTCATAAGTGACTTGGGGGACAAGTGTGGTGTTGAAGACCACATGACGTGTCTCGAGATGCATGTTTGGTTGGAGATGCGTGGCTCACATTCAAACTACCCATATCATATATATATATATATATATATATATTAGTCCACTAAGACCAAACTCTAAACGTATCTCCAAATTATCTCCAAAGTCGGTGGTGGAGAAAGAAAAAAAAGAATGAAACAGAGGAGAAACGTAGAGAAGTAGAAGAAGCCGAGGAGAAAGGAGAAGCCGAGGAGAAAGGAGAGAGAGAGAGAGAGAGAGAGAGAGAGACCGAGACCGAGCTCGAAGGTGACCCCAAGGTGAGTTGAATTTCCGTTGTTGTTGTGTAGTTTGTTGTTGTTGTTTCTGTCGGTCGTTGTTGTTGTTGTTCGGGTTGGCGAACTCGAACGAACTGCCATGGCAGTTCGTCCGAGCTCGAGGAAGACAGGGGAGTAGTCTCCCCTGCATAGGAGACCCAACATGGGTTTGGGGATGGAAGCCAAACCCCAGTGACGAACGAAAAAAAAGAAGAACATAGCAGTTCCTTTGTTGTGTGGGAGGAAGAAGAAGAAGAGCCTGAACCGGGCCGGTTCGGCTCGGGCAAGCCGAACCCGGTTCGGCCCAGTTCTGACCCAAAGAAAAAAAAAGAAGAAAGAAGAGAATAGGAGAAGAGTGGGTGAACTGGGTCGATTCGGCTTGGGTGAGCCGAACTCGGTTCGACCCGATTCAAACCCACAAAAAAAAAAAAAAAAAAAAAAAAAAAAAAGAAAAAAAAAAAATAGAAAAAGAATAGGAAACTTGAGAAAATTCTAGAAAAATAGGAAAAATTTCAAAAATTTATAGTTCGACAAAGTAAATAGAAAATAAGGAATTTCTAGGAAAAATAACATATTTGGCATTTTTCGGGGGTTTTACCTCGAAAAATGCAAAATGGGCCAAATGGCCGAAAGTAAATAAAAAAAGGGTTTTAGAAATTTGTTTCGATTTCGATTTGGCCTAAATTGAGACATTATTTAATGGTAGGAAACTAAGGGGATAACTCAGGCGTTTGGGCACGCACTTCGAAATTGTCGAGGGATCGGATAGACTAGGACAATCGTGTGACTTGTAAGTACAACTGTGAGAATTTTATATTTTATTTCATTCTCTTATTGCTTTATTGGTCTATTGGTAGACAATGCTACTTGAACTCGTACATCATGTTATTCTTGTATCTATTCATGGGTGAATATTGTGACATGATGCCTTGTGAATTGTTTCGTTGCCTCTAATTCCTACACTCGATGTCATTCTTGAACAAAATTGATAAAAAGCATGCTAATAAAATAATTTGGATTTAATTGGACTTGTATTCGATTTCCTTTGGGCTTTGTAGCCTAACTTGTTTTGGCATCCTCGAATTTTGGAATTATTTGTTTTTGAACGTAAAGTAGGGGTTATCTAGTGTCCATTGCACGAGAGATAAGCGGTTCACGGGGACGTGGGTCTACCGGGGTTCCGGTACTCACCACTACACTTGCGCGGCACACGAGGTATGGGACTCGGGGTGGTCGGCAAGCATGAGATTGATGTTGTAAAGCGTAAAGCGCGGCTCCGCTATTTATGTGAGATATGTTGAGCACAACTCCATATAGTAGTGGGAAAGGTTAGGCGCCGACCGAACGTATATCATCTCGACTCAGCTTATGTCTGTCTCTACATCTTTAACTATGATATTTACTTACATTTCTTGTTTCAGCACTTTATTTCGCTACTTTATGTTTTTAAATACCATTCGTTTATTTTGGAAATGTGGCATGCAATTCTCCAGTTAGTACTTAAATATCACTATACTCACCGTCTAGTTTGTGACGGTGGGTGTAGGTCCATAAATAAGTGTAGCTGAGGTTGTTGAGTTTGTTAGAAGGTTGTCCAATGAGATGTAGACAATTGTATTAGTTACCGTACTTTCACAATTATATAAATACCTCATACTCTTCCTCTAGAAGCTTCAGAGAAGAAGAGATGAGTTTTTCAATTGAGTTCTTGATGATAACATGATATCAGAGCTTTTGAAGGCTCATCGCCATTGTTAGTGGCCTGTGGTTTTTGAAGAATCATCATCGACAGTGAAGAAGATCATCGCCATTGCTGATATTATGTAGATCTTGAAGGTTCATACATCAACATGGAAGATCAAGTGAATTCTTCAAGGCTTTCTTCTCCAAATGTTTCCTATTCTTCTGCAAACAATCAATCCATGATTACACCATTTGGTAACTCTCTCAACCAAATTGTATCGATAAAGTTGAATGATAGTAATTTTTTGTTATGGAAATCCATCATTGTACATGCATTCGAAGGATGTAGGTTAGATGGAATCTTGTTTGGAACAATCAAAGTTCCTTCATTGCTTACTGAACAAGGGGAACCAAATCTTGAATATCAAGTTTGGCAATCTCGGGATAGAATGTTGTATGCCTGGTTGTTATGCACATTGGAACCACATATTGCAACATCAGTGGTTGCAAAAGAGGGAAAAATCTACACAGCTAATGAACTGTAGCAATCTATTGAAGAACTTTATGGTGCACACAATAGAGTACAGATTTAGTTCAATAGAACTGCAATCAGAACTACCAGGAAAGGATCTACAAATATGAGTGATTATCTTCGAAAGATGAAGGAATTGGCTGATAATATAGCTACTGCTGGAGAGCAAATTTCAGTTGCAGAACTCATTTCTTGTACACTTTCTGGTTTAGATGGAGAGTATCTTCCAATTACAACTATATTGGAATGTCAAGGAGATCTGAAATGGACTGAATTACAGTCTTGTTTACTGAGTTTTGAAGCAAAACTTAGTCAGTTACAGATGTTATCTGGAATAAGTTCTATGAATCTTCAAGGTTCAAATCAAGTGAATGCTGCTGAAATAAAACAAGGTGGATCACACAATAATTGGAATAAAAATTTTCAGAAACAAGGAGGAAATGGTGGCAATAATTTCAATAACAACAATAGAGGTCGAGGTGGTAGATTTCGAGGAAGATGAGGTTTTTGATTTCCAAATAACAATCGACCAACATGTCAAATATGCAACAAGGTTGGACACTCTGCTGCTTTCTGCTATTATAGAGCAGATATGAATTACATGGGCACACAAACTAGTCAGCCACTTGGGAATCAAGTCTTTAATGGATTTCGGGGCAATCAAAACTTCAAAGGAGGACTTCAGTTTCAAGGAGCACAACCAAGTGCACATTTTCTTGGTACTCAAAATAATGTTGGGAGTTCTTCTGGTATTGGTTTCAATTCACCAGAGTCAGTCAGTGATTTATCTTGGTATGCAGATAGTGGTGCTACAGCCCATGTTACACCAGATACTTCTCAAATGAATCATATTTCACCTTATCAAGGTAATGATTCTTTGATTGTTGGCAATGGTAATTCTCTTCCTATTCAGTATATTGGTACTACTAATGTTACATCTGCTGATTCTAGACTGCAATTTTCAAATACCTTATGTGTACCAAACATAAGAAAGAATCTTATCAATATATCTCAACTGGTTAAGGACAATAATGTTGTTATTGAGTTTACTAATAAGAATTGTTTGGTGAAGGATTCTTCAACTAAGGAAGTCCTACTTAAGGGTGTACTTCGAGATGGATTATATCAATTTTCCAGTTCTCCACTATTCTCACAGCAGAAATCTTCCAGTCGTGCACAAGCTTACTGGGCATCCAGAAGATCAATCACATCTCTGTGGCATTATCGTTTAGGAAATCCTGCAGTTCAAACTTTACAACATGTTCTGAGATCTCATCTTCATCTACCATGTACCTCTCCTGAATTTTGTCATGTATGTACAATGGGCAAACACCATGCTTTACCATTTTCACAGTTAAACTCAAGATATACTCATGTGTTAGACCTCATTCACTCAGATGTTTGGGGCCCTTCTCCAGTTACTTCTCATAATGTTTCAATTACTACATTGTATTTATTGATGACTGGTCAAGGTTTACATGGATTTTTCCTTTAAAACATAAATCTGATGCACTTTCTGCTTTTAAAGTGTTCAAATCTAGAGTTGAAAATCAGTTTAATACCAAGATCAAATGTTTACAATCTGATTAGGGTGGTGAGTTTTGAAGTTTCAAATTGTTCTTGGAAGAGCAAGACATTTTCTTTCAACATCCATGCCCATATACACATGAACAAAATGGTAGAGTGGAAAGAAAGCACAGACATATAGTTGAAACAAGTCTCACTCTTCTTGCTCAAGCTGGATTACCTTATCAGTTTTGGTATGATGCTTGTGAAGCTGCTACATTTCTGGTAAATAGGTTACCTACAAGAGTGTTGCAGGGCTCTTCTCCATATCAGATGATGTATAATGTTCCTCATGATTACATGATTTTGAAGGTGTTTGGCTGTACATGCTATCCATATACAAGACCATATAATGCTCTCAAGTATCAATATCGATCTGAGAGTTGCTTATTTTTGGGATATAGCTCTATTCATAAGGGATATAAATGTCTGAACTCTGCTGGTAGAATGTATGTTTCCAGACATGTCTTATTTAATGAAGATGAGTTTCCTTATCACATGATGTTTTCTTCCAAGCCATTACCTACATCTGACTGTCCTACTGGTCCACTGATATCTCTACCTGTACCTATATGTTATTCATCATCAGAAGAGTATCCCATCACTTCTCCTATACAATCTTCTCCTACAAGTTCTTCTTCACCAGTAGCTGATCATACTCCACCTGCTCCATCTACTGTTTCAACTAATATACACCCAATGGTTACAAGAGCTAAAGCTGGCATTATTCAGAAGAAAGTGTTTGCCTCTACTACTTCTTTTGCTATAGATGAAGTTCCTAAATCAGCTAAACAAGCTCTTCTTATTCCTCATTGGAAAGAAGCAATGGACAAGGAGTATCAAGCTTTGGTTAAAAATGGGACTTGGTCACTTGTTCCATCTACTAATCATCAAAATATTATAGGCAACAAGTGGATCTTTACAATTAAGAAGAATTCAGATGGTTAAGTGAATAGATATAAAGCAAGATTGGTGGCAAAAGGGTTCAAGCAAGTTCCTGCATTGATTTCTCAGAAACTTATAGTCCAGTTGTTAAAGCTTCTACTCTTCGAGTTATTTTTTCTATTGATGTCACTATTGGATGGAATATAAGGCAAATAGATATAAATAATGCTTTCCTAAATGGACAACTCAATGAAGAAATCTACACCAATCAGCCTGAAGGTTTTGTGCATCCAAATTATCCTGATATGGTGTGTCATCTTCATAAGGCATTGTATGGTTTGAGACAGACACCAAGAGCTTGGTTTGACAAGTTGAAAAATCAATTAATCTCTTAGGGTTTCCGAAATGCAGTCCCTGACACTTCTTTGTTTATTTTAAATCATCAAAGCACTCTTCTATATGTTCTATTATATGTTGATGATATCATCATAACTGGAAACAATGCTGACCTGATTCAGTCCTTTATTGATCAACTGAATCAGAAATTTGCTTTGAAGGACATTGGGCATCTCAATATGTTTCTGGGCTTTGAAGTTCACAGGGATCACTCAGGTATCTATCTTACTCAATCTAGCTATGTTTCTGAGTTACTGAAGAAGGCCGGTATGCTCGATACTAAACCAGTAGACACACCTGCTGTTGTTACCAAGTCTCTGCCTGATGTATCTGCATCTTTGTTCGCTGATCCTTCTCTTTATCGAAGCATCTTAGGGGGTCTTCAATATGTTGTTAATACTCGTCCTGACATTGCCTACATCGTCAACAAGCTAAGTCGGTATCAACAGTCTCCTTCCACATTACATTGGCAAGCCTTAAAAGAGTTTTAAGGTATTTGAAAGGGACCATTCAAATGTGTCTGTGTTTTAATCCAGGATCTAAGTTTTTGCTAATCGGTTATTCGAGATCTTGATCGGCATCTTCCATTAATGATTGTAAGTCCATTGCTGGTTATGCTGTCTATTTTGGATGCAATCTCATTTCTTGGCAGTCCAAAAAGCAAGGTGTGGTGGCCAAATCCGCTACAGAGTCAGAGTATAGGGCTCTTGCTCGTGTTGCATCTGAGATAACTTGGTTAAAGTCTCTCATATCTGAGCTTCACTTTCCTCTTCATAGTACTCCAGTTGTGTGGTGTGATAGTTTGAGTGCTACGACATTGGCCAGGAATCCGAGCTTTTTCATTCCCGAACAAAGCATATAGAAATTGATGTCCATTATATTCGTGATCGTGTTCTCAAAGGCTTGTTATCTCTTCATCATGTTCCCTCTCATGATCAAATTGTGATTGTTTCACTAAGGCTTTATCTACTTCAAAGTTTTGCTATTTGAGAGACAAACTTGGAGTCGTGATACTTCCCCTTCGTTTGAGGGGGATGTTAGCATAAATCATTGAGTGAATGATATATCAAATGTATAGGTCATCAGTATGTATGTATGTGAAATAAGTGTAGCCGAGGTTGTTGAGTTTGTTATAAGGTTGTCCAATGAGATGTAGACAAGTGTATTAGTTACTGTACTTTCACAATTATATAAATACCTCATACTCTTCCTCTGGAAGCTTCAGAGAAGAAGAGATGAGTTTTTCAATTGAGTTCTTGATGATAACATGGTGGGATGATGGGAGTCTCTCTTCTCTTAACTAGATGTCTCGAGATCGAGTCTTGAAAAAGGAAAAACTTTAACTACCCTCGCTAGAGGCGCGAAATAAATACTAATTCAAATCCACAAATACGGGTGTGACAAGCCCAAGATGATTATGTGATCAATCAAGGTGAAGTTGATTCACATTTCAATTAATCAATTGATCAATAAGTACGAATCATGAACAACAAATAAGCAAGGTGAACTAGTTTCAAGTCACTTCATTATAGCATCAACTAGTTTTAGGCCGAACATTGTCTCAGAATATTATGAATCTACATTTATTTTCTTATAAATAAAAGTTGTTGTTTAAAAACCAAATATAAAAATATAAAGAATAATGCAATGAAGTTGTTGTTATGTACAAAAATAAAAGAAATTGAAAATAATGTACTTAAGCTATTAATTAGGATATTGATATTGAAGGTTTTGACCTGAATAGGAATTAAAAATTATTAGCGGGAGCGTACCTTTGTCATATTTCTTGTTGTGTGGTCTTTGGTCTTTTCCACAACCCAAAGATTTTAGAGAAACACTACGGGAGAACTCTTTTCACACACTGATTGCCAAAAGCCTCAAAATCATAAATCACACTACGTGATTTATTATCCTATCAATCTTGGGACTTCCCGATAGATCAGGATTGTTGGGATTTAGAAATATCTATTAGCTATCAAAAACATTATCTTTTCATATATGTTAAACGTGACCCACGTGGTCAACGTGGCCAACATCTCCCACTCGAACATCGTGTGTAGACTTTTTGTCGAGTCCGGGTCGATCACACATATGGGCGCCCATGTTTTGATAACATAGATATCTCTCACTCGCACATCGTATGTTTTGATAACATATAGACAGTGTTTCATTGTAACTAATGGGTCGTGCGACCATGAGATAAATTGCAAGCGGGAGCTCTACACTAACAACTCAATTACAGTCATCTACCTTTTTAATATATATATATATGCATATGTCTAACTTTGCCTTAGATGCATATATTCATGTCTATTCAAAAATTCTCTAACCCCTTTTAAGTGCAATATTTGAACCTTAAATTCATATCGTTATATTATAACTAATATTGCCATCCAATTGATGCAACACTAGTGTCGCGACATATAATATAAAATGAAATGACATGATTCCATATGATATTTCTTTGCCCTCCAACTACTTAGTTTAGAATCAGCTGCTTTCCTAATGTAGCAGCTTTAGATCGAATCTTACTTGACCATAGGCATGAGACCCAAAGCACCAGCTAGAGGCATCCGCGCGATCGGCTTACTCCGGCGAGCACCTCAATGTGTGCGCCGACACCGGTCATCGGCGGATTCTGGCGAAAAATCTATAAAACTGCCACTTTACGTAGTAAGTTTTTTTTTTTTTTGGCTTTTTAACAACTAAAAGTCACCGACTTTTGGGTTCATTGAGATCGGACCATAAGGGCGAACACCCCAATGGGTGCGCTGACTTCGATTGCGATCGGATTCGGGTGACATCACCCGAACCCATGAAACCCCAATTTTTTTTAATAAAAAACAGAATTAAAATAAATAACTCTAAAAAAATAGATTTCAAAAGTATTCCAACCCAACTCGGCGAAAAACTCCAAAATCATCTAGGTGCGCAGGATAATAATCACCTAGTTGCTTTGATACCAATGAAGGTTTTGATCTGAATAGGAATTAAATTAGACTTTTTGTCGGGACGGGTCGATCACACATATGGGTGCCCCGTGTTTGATAACATAGATAAATATCAATTAGACAATTAATTAGGCAAACATTAATTTGAAAGCTACGTAGAGTAGAGTGGACATGCGTCAACATGTACATAGCTTTCTTGTGTTATTGGTTAATTAGCCTCTATAAACTATACAATTATCATCTTCATCGTCGTCATTGTCATCATGGTTATAATCATCTTTTCCGATCATATCTTTTGCTAGCACCACCTCTTTCCTCCTCATACAACCCCCCTTCAACCACTCCGCCACATCCATCATACTAGGCCGGCTCTCGGGATTGCTATCGGTGCATTGCAACGCAATCCTTACCGCATTTATCAATTGAGCTCTATCAAATCTCCCCTTCAACCTTGGATCAGCAATGCTCTCAAAGCTCCCCTTCTCAACAAATGGAGTAGCCCATTGTATGATGTCGCGCTTCACCCCACCGGGGAGCTTCTCCAACGGCTTCTTACCACTAACAATCTCCAAAAGTAGAACGCCAAAGCTGTATACGTCGCAGCTCTCCGAAACCTTCCCCCACATAGCATACTCAGGAGCCAAGTATCCTAGTGTCCCTTTCACTCTTGTGGTCAAGTGGCTCACCCCTTCAGGGATCAACTTTGCAAATCCAAAATCTGCTACTTTTGCTTGGAATTCTGAATCCAAGAGCACATTGCTTGCCTTTATGTCCCTGTGTATGATGTGTGGACTAGCCTCATGGTGCAAGTACCTTTCATTAACAAGATCATCAAAACAACAAAAAATTAGTTGAACTAGCCTATGTATATAGATTGATTCGAGGCTTCCATTCAGTTCGATTTAGGCTCTGTTTGACAACACTATCTTATAATCTAACTGAAAGCTAATTTTAGCGATTGATTATATATAACTAGCTACTTACGCTATACCCTCGCGGAGCCAACAACGATGCGCATTCGACGGGACCAATCAAGTTGAACATCGGCGGCGAGAGGGCCGTGTAGGTGAGTGATTAAGCTGTGGTTAGGCATGTAGTCATAGACTATAAGCCTTTCATCACCTCCAGCGTAGAATCCCCTTAGACCCAACAAATTGTTGTGCCTCACCCTTCCAAGTACCTCTACCTCCATAGCAAATTCCATTTCAGCTTTGGCACTCATGGCTTTTAGTCTCTTTACTGCTATCTGCACATACAAAACAAGTACCAAATACTCTATATGTTAGAAGTATATATAGATGGATATGAACAAATTAATATATACAACAACAAATTAATATGTACTCATATGACATATATATAGTATACCTCGACGCCTTTACTGGTGCGACCCCAGAAAACGCTTCCGAATCCACCTTCACCTATCTTGTTGTCTTTGTGAAAATTGTTTGTTGCACTAAGAAGCTCTTTGAGGGAGTAAATCTCCCAAGGGTAGCTTTTGGTCTCTGATCTGATGAGGAAACAAATTTAAATATATACATATAAGATTATTATCACGAAACTAATTAATGACTTAATTTGTATAGCAAGCTAACTAATTACTAAGTCATAGTACTGATCAATACATACATGATGAAGATATTTATTCGGAAATTAGGATCCAAGAGAAGGTATATATGCTGATTAACTATATACCTTGTATTAGGTTGGGGTTCTTCAACCTTTGGGATGCACCAACACCATCTCCAGCCCATTTTCTTCCAAGTAGAAGAGCGGATTGATTGGCAACAGAACTCTGTGGTAAGAGAGATGTTCGAGCATGAGCAAATCAGGACGAAAGTGGTTTCGGATTTTTCAATGCAATGCTTCTAGCTAGGCTTCAAGAAGAAGAAGTCTCGAGATGAAGACAGAGGAGAGAGCTAGGAGAGTCAAGGCATGGAGTTTAGAATAGAATAATAGTAAAGGCATGACCAAAAGGGATGTTTAGCCAAGAGAATAGGCATTGGAGGTTTGTAGTGTAGTGTTTATTCATTTGTGACGAGGGTTTTCTTTCTTCATTTTTTTACTAGAACGACAAGAAGTATGTTACATTGAAATACGCATCAGCTAACAGAGCCGTCCATGCGCCTCGACCTATTTGTTATGCATTGGATTTGTGTATGGCGCAAGGATAACTCAAAGGCCCGATGCGAGTGTCATCACAAGTAGTTATGATGTACTGCAGTGAGAGTAGATTACTAGTAGTGCCAATATCAAACAATTTACACTGAAAACTGTAGAGATCAGCAGAAACAACAGAACTATAAGAGAAAACAACCAAACAGAACTTGCTACATGTAGGACTGCACATATATATAATTAATAATTAATTGATGAATGAATTAATGAATTAATGGTTGAGTAATTTAACTATATGCATCTGAGTTAATTAATTTGGAGATTTTCCAAGTGTTTCTATTGAATGAATTAATCAAGAACACAGAGAATTACATTCACGGGATTAGAGAACAAGAAGATACACAACAATTACTTGGTTTTACAAGTTGACATGGTATTAGTTAATACTTTTTTCATACAAATATATAAGCTAGTTGCAACAAACTTGTTAGAAGTATTTTTTATACAATAAATCTACTTGGATTCATGAGTCCGGACTCATAGGGAGGTTTTAAAATTTTTGTAAATATTAAAAGGGTATTAAAGAAATTTTACAAGTGATTATGGTTGCTTCATTAATTGCTTCGAGGATGTATTTGAAATAAAAAAAAAAAAAAAAAAAGTTTTGAGTCTGAACTCGTGAGTCCAAATAACACTACTATTTTTAATATCTTTTCCTATAAATCCCTATATATTAAGGGGGATACAAATTTGGTCAATAGTCGAGTGATCGTTGAACAGATAACGAAGCGCATCTCGCACAATTACCAAATAGGCGTGATCGAGTGACTTAGCGTGTGACCTTAAGCATGCGAATGCAGCTAACATTGCCTTGATAATTAGATATGTATCATCAGTGGTATGAATTGTGTAATTAATTAGCTAGGCATACAAATTCATTAATTGTGATAATTGTACATGCATTGTGCATGTATTTTTACGTGCTCCCTTAAAGAGCTTCCTAGCTACAAACAATCTATCTATATCTATATCTACATACAATAAATTTACTTGGACTCATGAGTCCGGACTCATAAGTGTTTTTAAAATTTTCACAAATATTTAAGAGGTATCAAAGGGATTTTACAAGTGATTGTGTTTGCTTCATTAATTAACTAAGGATGACTTTGAAATTAAAATAAACTTTTGAGTCCGAACTCATGAGTCCAAATATCACTACCCATCTATATATATATAGGGTGCTTCTGCCATGGGTATCAAAAAGATACACATGGCATGTGTACTTGATTTGAACCATCGAATCAAAAGATCAAGAGAGAGATAAATTATTGAAGTATTTAAAGCATTAATGTTAGGGGTGGGCAACGGTTTTCGAAAAACCGCCCAAACCGCCCAAACCGACCAAACCGCACGGTTTGGTTTGTTTTTTAAAACTCGCGGTTTGGTCGCGGTTTGGAAAACGTAAAAACCGCAGAATCGCGGTTTGGTCGCGGTTTTCATTTTGGAAAAATCGCGGTTTAACCAAACCGATGGCATTTTGGTAAATACAAACCAAAAACCCTAAAAAGCTAAAACATAACCAAAAAAAAAAATCCTCTCATTCACTCCCTTACCTCTCTCCTCTCACTCCCGTCACTCCTCCTCTCTCACTCCCGCTCCTCACTCCCGTCACTCCCGGCCTCCTCTCTCCCTCTCACCGTCGTCTCCTCTCTCCCCGCCGGCTCCTCTCTCCTCTCAGCCAGCCGCCGCCGGAGTCGCTGGTGTTGTTCCGCGCCGACCCGTCCACACGCCGCACCACCCCACGCAGCCTCCGCGTCGGCGGGTCCGCCACTGCCGCAGCCGCCGCCGATGTTGAGACGTCGCCACCGCTGCCGCGGTGCGTCCGCGCGCTTCGCAGTGTCGCGCCGTTCGTCCGCCGTTGTTGGAGCTCCTCCGCGAGCCCCCTTCGCGCCGTCGGCTCCGCGCCGGGCTCCTCGCTCCTGCCGACGCCGCTCTCTCTCTCTCTTTTCCGTCGTCTTTTCTCTCTCTTTGGTTCCATATCTCTCTCTCCCTCTCCCCTCTCACACTCGCCGTCTCTCTCTCCTCTTGAGCACTCTCACCGTCGTCGCCCGTCGCGAGTGCCCGTCTCACTTGCTGTCGCACTGCCGCCTCGCACCGCCGCTTTCGCACCAAAACCGCGAAACCAAACCGATCAAACCGCGCAAACCGCGGTTCGGTTTGGTTGCGCTTTGGTGGTTCGCGGCTTTGGTGGTGGTTTGGAAAATCACTAAACCGTAGACCAGTTTGGTCGCCAAACCGCGTTTGCCCACCCCTAATTAATGTACACACTTTTGACTCTCCTCTCCATAAATAAGTAGTTTTCTCTCTCTTAAAAAAATGATAATATTGACACACTTAAGTCACACAAAGACTTTCTCTCTTTCTAAAAAACTATTTTTAAACAATTAAATAATAGGAAAATAATGTGCAAAAATTACATTATAAACAACTATATTATAAAATAATATATTTTTTTTGGTACATATGATAATTTTTTTTAAATTACTTAATTAAAAACAAAAAAGTATTTAGTGTTAATTTATTTTTAGATATCATGTATAATACAAATAAGAAATATTGTAATTCATGTAGTAAAATAATATAATTGAAATTAATGAACTTGTGCTCGATTAAAGCTAAGCTGACCAAAGTTGGTTTGTGTGCAACCTTATATTGACTTTTCAATAGTAGATCAACGATACAAGACAAGGTGGCCTTGATGGCGTGGTCTTTGTTTTGTATAGGTCACCATACAATATATAGTGGAAAATACTTATTTTTATATTATATCAAATTAAATTATTATTTTATTAATAATTAATAGGTTAATTTAATAATTGAATACATTAATTATTTTTGCATACTATTTATTGGTACCCTTATTTATTCTCATTATAGGGTACTTTTACTTATTTTGTGGAGCTAGATAGTGATATTTGAATCGTGTTTTCTTTTTTTAAAAAATAAGAATTTAGCGGAGTCGAACCCACGATCTCTCTAAACTTTGTCTTTCGTGTCTCATCCATCTCATGACGAGAGGGGCTTTGTTGACTATTAAATCAGCTTTAAATTTATAATTCACGATTTTTTTATGATGATCAAGTATTGCATGGTTCTTAAAAGCGTATTATGCACGATATGAAAAATAGTTGAAGCAATAATTTATCCATTTGACTTTCTCTCTCCATAAAAATGTGGTTTTCTTTAAATGCTAATATTTACTATTTTTTTTGCAGGGAATATTTACTATATTTCTTACAAAAATGAAGTGTTAGACGACACACTTTAAGTCATAAACCAAGTTTTAGTATGACAGTTTAAAGTCATGCATCTAGTTAGGTGGTATATGTCTGAAAATTATATCATAAATTTTCTTTTTTCTTTTAACTTAAAAAATAATATTTATAAATAAACATATTATATGACAATGGGCGAAAATTATATTGATTGTATATAATGATAATATTTGAAATAAATAAATGATTAACATGATTGATTTAATTTTAATTTATTTTTAGATATCATGCATAGTACAAATAAAATCTTGTAATCATGCATGTAATAAAAACATAATAGAAACAAACAAAAAGAATATAGCTTGTCTATAATTAAAAATAAAAAATAAATGTCAAAGCATTTCCAGTAAGATAATAGAGACATCACTTGTAAAAAGGCATGGTTTAAGAGAGGTCTTGAGTTCAAATTTCACATAATTAAGTCAAAAAATAATAAAAAATAAATTGTCTTTAAATAAAGCGTATCAAAAATAGAGACCAATTTTTATATGATATGATCATATGTGACTTACGTGTAACTAAAATGATCTCATGCTCGAGGTGACTAAAGTTGGCTTAGTGTGTAGCTTTATTGGTTTTAATTGACCTAGTCTAATTGAACAAAGTAAGACATAGTGACCTTGACGGCGTTGCCTTCATTTTCTTTTTATTTATTTTTTCCGTTAGGACATCATCATACAATATATAGTAGAAAATATTCAATTTTATATTGTTCAAATTAATTTATTAATTTATTAAATTTATTTATTACTAAGTTATTAAATATTTAAATATTTAAATTATTTCTATAATTAATAACTTTATTGGATCGATTGAATGTTGCATGTATTTTCAAAAGCATATCATAAAAGAACAAATTTATGTGTCTTGGCAAGAAAATGCCACGTATCTTTAGTTTGCTTCTTAAATAAAATAATACTATACATTAAATATGTAGTTTTTTTAATTAAGAAAATTATTTTTTGTGAATCTTTAACATAAAAGTTTCATTTTAAAAATAAGAATTTAATTTGAAACAGTATAAAGATATAAAATAATTATTCTTTCATTCCATAAATTATAATATTTTTTATTTGTATTATGCATAATAATTAAAAATAAATTAGAAATAATAAATTTTATTTTTAGATAAGTTGTTTATAACATTATCATGTAAGATGATTGTTTATGGTTTTCACATAGTATCATATAATATGGTTGTTTGAAAATATTATTTATTTATAAATGTAATTTCACACATACACCACCTAAATAATATAATTTATTTAGTGTGTCATATGAGCACTAGGTTCGTTAGTTGTAATTATGTATTGAAAAATCATGTGGTTTAATCGTGACAATAATATTAAATAATTTTTTTAATTAAGTAATTTTAAAAATATTATCATATGTACCAAAAAATATATATTATCATATAATATAGTTGTTTATAATGTAGTTTTTGCACATTATTTTCGTATCATTTAATTTTAAAAAAAATAATTTTTTAGAAAAAGAGAGAAAGTCTTTGTGTGACTTAAGTGTGTCGATATTAGCATTTCTTTCAAGAGAGAGAAAGAAAGCCATTTATTTATGGAGAGGAAAAAAGTCAAAAGTGGGTACATTAATGCTTTAAATACTTCAATCGTTTCTCTCTTAATCTTTTGATCCAATGGTTCAAATCAAGTACTCATGTCATGGGTATCTTTTTGATATTCATGATAGAAGCACCCATATATATATATATATATATATATATATATATATATATATATAAAGGAATTATTTTTGTGAGAAGGTCTCACAACGTGACACGTGATTTTTTAGAAGCTCTCTTAACATGACACGTGGCATGATGATGTTATAATTAAGATTTATAACAAAAAAAAAATTACAAGTCATTAATCTTTCTCGCACTTAAGTGAAGGGTAGGATGGTAAAACACAAATAAGATTTTGATCGTGACATGGTGAGACATAATTAATTAAAGTATAATTTCTATTTTCATTTTTTTTTTCGCTATTTTTTAGGCTATGTTTTAAATTGTTATACAAATAAGATTTTTCGATTTTTAAGTTTTTTTTCGTAATTTTTAATTTTGTTTTTTTTTTTGCTATTTTTAGGTTATGTTTTTAATTTTTAGGATTTTTTGGTTTTTTAGTTTTTTTTCGTAATTTTTAATTTCTTTTTTTAGGTTATGTTTTTAATTCTTATACAAATAGAATTTTTTGTTTTAAAATTTAAATTTTCTAATTTTCTTTTTTTGCTATTTTTTAGGTTATGTTTTTAATTGTTATACAAATAAGGTTTTTGGTTTTTAAATTTAATTCTCTAATTTTCATTTTTTTTTGCTATTTTTTAGGTTATATTTTTAATTGTTATGCAAACTAGTCGATGCCCCGCTCTTCACGCGCGAGCAAGACAGTATATCAATAAATTAAATAAAAAAGTTTAATAAAGAAGAAAATGAAAAAGAATTATTATGTAAACTCTGATGGACTTGAAGTTGAGAACAATATCACCGAAAAAGATATATAACTCTGAATTTTTTTACATATACATAAAAAAGTATTTATTAAATGTTATTGAGGCTGCTCATAGGTCCCTCAATTAATAAGCACACATTAAGCACACCTCACAATCTACTACTCCTACAAGGAATACTTGCAAGAACTACACATATTTCACATTCTACCAAGAAAAATATATATTTGCTAAAGAAAACAGCTAAAAACGAACTACACTTTTTGCTAAATGTTAGAGCATCTCCAATGAAATTAGGGGTGGCAATTCGTGTCGGTGAGTCGTAAACGTGTCGTGTCATAAACAAGTCATGACCCATATAATGCAAACCCATTGCATGACATGTTTATTAATCGTGTTAATCGTTTTCATGTCTAAGTGGATCGTGTTAAACATGTCGTGTATTCGTGTCACCCATTTATTAAATATTGTATTTAAAAAATTTATTTTATTTAAACTTTTATAATTTGGTTACTACTTTTTAAAATATATCTAAATGATTAAATTCGAACAAACATACTAAAATAGCCAATAAAATATAATGTGATTGTATATAGTCGTTAGTTTTACTTAACTTTTTCATTCAAGTCTTTATTACTCTTAATAATAAAGTAAAAATGACACGTAATAATAACATAAACAAAATTATAAGAATCATCTAAAAAAATATCTAAATTTTACTTTGGTGAAAAGCTTTATTTTTTCTTAATAAATAATTATTAATAAAATCTAAAATATAAATAATATATTAAAAGTAAAATGAGTATTTCATCTCGAATATAAAATAAAATATGATAAAAGATGTCTATAAATAAAATAAATAAATCAAGCTATTAACATGCATTCAAATGGGTGAATTTTGTATCAATCTATTTATTATACTATATTTATTATTTATACATTATTCTTTAGTCGTGTTAAGCGAGTCATAAACGAGTTAAAAGGTTGACATATTAATGACTCGTTTATTAACCATGTATAAACGTGTTAACATATTTATGACCCGCACTCACTTAAGCCAAATCCACAACATGTTTATTACGTGTCGTGGTCGTGGTCGTGTTAATCGTTTCATGACCCAAATTGTCACCTAAATGAAATGTATAATATTGAATATCAATATGTGCCACCTAGAACTAAATAGACATTGGGATGAAAAAAGTCTCCAATAGAATGTATATTTTAAATGTCTAGCGACGTGGATTGACATTATCTACTTTGAATGTCAATTATAGACATTCAAATTGCCACCACGTTGAATGATTGGTCTTCTTAAATATTTACTTATTTTATTTAGATTTTTATTTTCACGTTTTAATTAATAAAAATAAAAAATGTCACCTCATCAATTGAGCTACAATCCACATCTACCATTCAAGACCTATTTTGAAGTTCAATGTCTATTTGAGCCACATAGGATGAACATCCTCTTCATGTTAAGAATTTACGCCCACATCATTGTTGCATTTCTCATCTAAAAAATAGAGTAAGAAAAGGAAACTAAACGTCAAAAAATAGGCATACTAAAATAGCAAAAAAAAAAAAAAAAAAAGAAAAATCGTGAAAGATGTCATTTGTTGTATTAAAATTCTTTGGTGTGTTTCCTTATGATCTCCTTAATTTTAGAAATAGATTATTAGTATTGTGATTAGAATAGAATCCATGTTGTTGGAGAAAAGATCTATGCAAATTACAATTCTTATAAAGTTTTTTTTTGTTTTATCATAACAATTCTTATAAAGTTACTAAAAACAACTAAACAACGACAACATAGCATCAATTCTTATAAAGTTACTAAAAACAACTAAACAACAACAACATAGCCTCACTTCCAAAATAATTTGGGCCCGCTACATTGATCAAACTCTTCCATTGTGCCCGATTCAGTGTCGAAAAAATCACTGTTGTAACACAATTGTGAAACAAGAAAATAGGCGAATATCAAAAAAATATAGCCATATATTCTAATTGGATTGGAAAAAACTGAAAACTCTAAAAATCCTTAAAAAAACAGTAAGTATGGAATGTGTATGCCACATGTCATCACAAAATCTATAAAAGAAGGCCATTGTATAATAGTAGTTTTTTTTTTTTTGACTTCAGTAAGAGACGATCCACGACCTCCCGAAACCTTGCCTTTTGGCAAGTGATGTCTTTACCATCTTACCGAGATGCTTTGACAAACATTGTATAATAGTAGTTGTTCATCACTAACCATTATGTATTCAAGACTTTACAAACATAATTTTTTTTTATTAGAAAGAGAGGTTTATATTCAATACCTAAAGAATATTATCATTCACTTAATTTGATAAGAAATAGAAAACTGAAAAAAAAAAAAAAAAAAAAAAAAAAACTATGTCATCTTCGGACAGTAAGCGAAGAACAGTACAATCATCCAATTTCCTTGTAAATAATTTAAACGGATAAATGGATAACGTATATGTAACACAAAACATTTTTAAACTTTGCATGCGTTGCTTTTGTATAGTAGTAGTTGTTTATCACTGATCATGAAGGATCTAAAAAAAGAGAGCTATAAACTTCAACACCAAAATCCAAATTAATTGATGTTAAAAATATAAAACATATTATATTTTTTATATTATATTATTTATTCTAATAACTATAAGGATAGGGAAATTAAAGGAAATTAAAGTTAATAATTGAAGTCCATTAACCAAAATGAATTAAATACAACAAAAAAAGTAAATTACAACTATGAAAATGTACAAAACAAGATATGAACAACCTAAGGCTAAATATGCAAGGAAGTCAACTCAATCGTTGAGATCGTCGTCGGTCTCTGAGTCTTCAGTTGGAATATCTCTCGAAGGCGCTGGCGCGAATGAAATCCTAAGTCTGTCCATTAGAGCATGCTCCATGCGATTCAACTAGCCTTGGACATCTCCCAACTGATCTTGAGTTAGAGTGTGATCCTGCATAACCCGAAGAATGCTTGTCTGCATCGCCTAGAAGTCCTTCCGCAAAGCTCGACGGCTTATTAGGAGAAGAAATAGGTCAAAAGATCCAACTCCTCCTCTAGCTCCTCCAAATGTAGCATGTCTGCGCCGCGACCCAAGTCCATATGTCCGTCCTTTGTCGTCGCGCTCAACAACGGACAAATATAGCTCAGTCTCATCTATCGGGGTGTCAGGTTGCGACTGTGTCAGCTCAATCCGCCTAGGCTGGATCGCCGTCTAAATTAAGAATTTAAAACATTTACAAGTCATTAATACATATCATTAATTAACTAAACAAAATTTAAAAGCAAAACTATTTACTTACGACGATCTTCTCTACTCTCGAATCGAGGAAAGTTACGTCTTCATGATCTTTCGTATGGAAGTATAAGCATAACTCCAAAGCAGTCGAAGGTCGACCCAACTTCTCCGCCTACAAAACATATATTTAAAGAGGATTAAGTTTGAGACTAAATCCATGCATATTATATATATAAACTTATTATAACATAACTTACCAGCTTCTATGCATGCTGATAAATGGATATTGAGCCACCAGTATGCACTACGATCCCTGTACCGGGTCCCCCTGTCTCAGTTCTCCGATTTTTACTTGCTCGCTCTGACTTCTTAAAATCAGGGGTGGACCGCATCTTCTTATAGTGGTCGAAGATCTCACAGATACATGTTCGTGGTTCTTATCTTTGGAGCACATCTTGCTAATAAAATCAGCGTACATGGTGGCAATCTGCCTATCGTACGCCTCTCTAATAGCTGCATCATCCGATGGCTCCCAGTCGAATGACAACTATAGGCAAAAAGTAATAAAATTTTAAATTTATCTATAAATACTTTTCAATTATTTTTTGTAAATCTTATGTAAATGAAACAACATTAACTTAAACAACTTTACCTTCCATTGATTTCGAGAAATATCTTACATGTCTTGCGGGACATGCTCCCAAGAATAACTATCTTTGTGCGAGTAGTGTTTGTATGCCCTAGTCATCTCCCAGGGCAACTCGTCGACGGGTGCAATTTCCGTCCACTAAATTGAAAACGAGGCGTCGGACCAAGTTTATAAGAAATAAGTAAATGTAAAACTTCGTACGTATACTTACTATCTCGTCATCTTTCCGACCAATAATATCCGCCTCGAGGCTTGGCTAGTAGTACTGTTTCGTCGTCGTCCACGTGGGGCCGTACCTATAAACGAGTCACTCGAATGATGTGCCCAAAAACACGGCGACTGCTCTACCGGCTGACCCTGAGAGGCGAGGCATGCAAATCATAATGGAGTGGTGGTGGGACCGTACAATGGTCGTGCGTACGATCATGAAGATGCAAGGGAGATGTTGATTCCCCTGATGAAAAAGTAGGGCCGACACCTAGCCTAAACGTACCACGACCATCAACGGGTGGAGTGGGTAGTGAGGAAAGTAAAGTGGAATACATCAGCATAGAGGTGGAATAATCACAAAAAACAGATGGCAAAGACATGAAAGATGTAGATGGATGTGCATAATGTAGGGGAGGCGTCTGAGGGAGAAATGGGGTATGCCGAGAAGGGTGGTATGGGTACGGATGAAATGGGGTCTGCTGAGAATGGTGGTATGGGTATAGATGCAGACTCTGATGACCCTGACTAGTCTACGCAGGTGGTGTAGCATCATCATGAGAATAACGGTGTGATCTATTCGATCGTCGATCTCTAGAAGCGTTGGATCGTCTGCTGGATCGACTACCAGATCATCCATCGGAGCCCTCACCAGAAGATGAGGCGTAACTTCTGCCTGATGATATAACTTTATAAAAAAATAAAGACTAAGTTAGAATTTTGGGTTGAACCTCCAACATTTGAAATATTTCGTAACAAGTAAAAAAATATAATTGCATCATTTACCAACTGAACAAGATAGTATCTTGGTTCGTCGTCATTGTCCTCATCTTTTGATGAAAACTCGGAGTTATCATTTTCATCGTCTTCTTCGTCGACGTCTGACATGTGTGCGCCACTAGGATCAGCTAGCGAAGTTGGAACATTGTTGCCAATATCAACCTCGATCATGCTAAGGTAGCCGCTCTGAAAAGCATCTTGTTCTATAGGCGCACTTGTCAACGTTTTCGACTAAGTTTTGTTCATCGATGAATTTGGTTGAAGTCTGCATGTAGTTTGCCAATTATTCTCGCACATTTCTTACACGTGAGTATGAAAGAAAGTAAATCGACTAGCTTGCATGGCTAGTATGAAAGGCTCGTACTTGTTCAATCGCATGATTTTGATGTACATCGACGATTTTTAAGGATCGGTGAACTTTTGCCCCGACATTGATCGTGGGATCGAACCATTGACACTTGAACAACACAAAGATGCGTAGGAATCCACCGTATTCGATTTCAATCACTTCTTCTAATTGCCCGTAAAAGTCATTGTCACATTGTGCGCAAATTTGTGCCCCTAACGCACGCTCCGTTATTACGCATATATTTGTTTGAGCGATGTGACACGCCTAAAATTTGTATCCATTAACAAGATACGCGTGGTATACGGTGCAAAGTCGACTGGGGTCGTATGACAATATTTGAAGTGTTGTATCTTGAATAGATGATGGAGTCTACCGCCAAAAATGTTTCATTCATAAACTTCAATTTCAAATAAACAACAAAAATAAAGAATTATTTTAATATCCACGTACAAATGACTTACGAATTGTTGAAACCAACTTGAGAAATGTTTCTCAAGATGTTCATCGATGGCACTTTGTGTAATATTCGCGTGTTTGGAACGCAATTCTGATACGTACATCCTTACAGGAGAATTGAAGAATGTAAGGATTGCGATTGAATAAATTTAAGATAATAATTAAGATTAAAGCATACCTAATGAATGGAGCGACCTCGGGACAATTTAACAACACATATGAGTGTGTGGCGTTACACTCGTCATCCATGAGATAACGCTTATTTGATCTCCCGTAAGCCCGACTTGGGTGGGTGAATATTGAGAAGTTGCCATTAAAATATTGAGTTGGTCCGACTCCACCATCGTAATTGCGGGGCGAACGGTTGTGCGAGGTGGAGACGTGTTCCTCAAAATAATAGAAACAAAATGCGGCTGCTTCTTCCACTAAGTAAGCATTGCATATTGAGCCTTCAACCTTTGCATTATTCCTAACATTATTTTTTAAACATTTCAAATGCCTGCATTTGTAGATGTACGTTAGTTAAAATGTATATGTTAGACTGTGATATAAATTGTGTACGAGTCTAGTTGATTACCTCTCGAAAGGATACATCCACCGAAATTATACTGGGCCAGCAAGGATAGCCTCGTACGCCAAATGGATAGGGAGATGCTCCGATTAGTCGAAAAAACTTGGCGGAAATATCTTTTCCAACTTACACAATATCTTATGAATGTTTTCATGCAAAAGCCGAAGATTCTCAACATTTAAATTTCTAGCAATTAAATCTCTCGAAGAAAATGCTTAACTCGCTAATTGCAATACATATGTCATCCTCAGAGATCTCGAAAAGCAATCGACAAAAATTGTTGCATGAAAACATGACAATCATGACTTTTCATCCTAAACATCTTAAAATTCTTAGAATTTACGCAATGACCGATGTTAGACGCGTAACCATCGGAAGTTCAATTCATTTATCCACTTACACAACGCTTGTTTTCTTCGTTTGTGTCACGGCCCAAATCTCAAAACCCATTTTAATTCCTTAATCAGGATCACCGACCCTTGACGTGGGATCTATACTGTGATACGTGCACCGACCGAGGCACATGGCCGAGGTATATCGTATTTTTGTATTGATGTGTGCCTAGTGTTATGTATTGTGTAGACTTACTAAGTCGTTTTGGTACATTGTAGGTATCGAGACAAGAGCGGGAACACGCCTCGATATGCGTGTCGACGCGGTATCGGTAGTTAGCATTTTGGTAAACCTTATTTAATACTAATATGAAATAAGGAATTACTTATAAGCCTATATAGTCAAATAAATAATATGGAATATATATATTGAGTAATTACCGACGCGGCGTACGCGGATATCACGATTCGACGTAAAAATCGGGCGTCGAAACGCCCGAAACACGGCGAGTGTCCTAGCGGTGTCACGAACAGTGTCACACACTTGTCCAAATTCAAGTCACACTTGTTCAATCACAGCAACACATGTCCAAACTCTCCCACCACGTGCCACCACCCCCACCTACCCACTTACACCTACATCACATACACACACAACACACATGCAAACACAAAACACAAACACAAACGATCGGCCAAAACAGGGAGAAAAACCGAGAGCGAGGAAGAAGAAAAGGAGAGGAGGAGGAGGAGAAGTGACGCGTCGGGAAGGATCGAGGTGAGTCGTTGTGGTTGTTGTTGTTTGGGTGTTGGCAGTGGGTGGCCAAGAGTACTGGGGTTCGGCCTCCATGGCCGAACCCCATGACCGCGGTGGTGATGGCAGGGGTGCCTCCCCTGCCATCGGCTCACCGGGGTTGGGGTGGAGAGCCACCCCAACCCATCACCAGATTTGAAAACAAAAAAAAAAAAAAAAAAAAAAAAAAGGTTTCTTCCTTCCTCCCGATCAAACCAGACGATCGGGAGGAAGGAGGTCACACGCGCGCACCGCGCTCGTGTGCACCCTTGCTGGCCGGGCCCAGAACGGGCCAGGCTCGGCCCATGGGCCGAGCCTGGACCTGTTCTGGCCCAGGCCGGGTCGGGTCCGACCCGTTTGGGTCGACCCGATCCAAACAGTAAAAAAAAAAAAAAAAAGAAAAAAAAAAGAAAAAGGGAAAAAATGGGAGAAAAATGAAAGAAAATTTGGAAAAATTCTGGAAAAATTGGGAAAATTATATTTAGATAAAATAAAGTTTATTGAACCAATTTGAATACACAATAAACCCACTATACTTGAACTAATGAGACACCAAACTCGTGAACCTAGGAAAAAGGGTACGGAGAGCGAAGACAAGATTTGGAGTTACGGGAGGCCAAGAAAGCTAGGACTTTACTTTGTTGTTGTGAGTATACCCATTGACAATTTTACTTGGCATTTCATTCCTATTAATTATTATCCTTGCATAGTCCTTTTGACTATTTGCCTTTGTACTCTTATATCATGTGTTCTTTGTGTCTATGCTCATTTGATGAGTCTAGTTTGCATGATATCCATTCATTTGATTTAATTCATTGATTCCATTCCATGCTATGTCTATTCTTGTTGTTTTAAATGTGAAATTGAATGATAAATAGCATGCTATTAGGCTAGTGAATATCTTATAAATGTTGAAGATGACTTGTATTCCTTATTTGTTTAGGTGTGTAGATGTGCCTATGCCTTGACAATCCATACTTGGTATTTCTTGAAATTTAAAAAGTAGTTTTTGCATTTAGGTCCCGTACTCGATCGAGGTGTTCGCGAATCACGGGGTTAGAGTCCCCGGGGATGTCGGCACATGTTACTTGACATTGTATGACACTCTGGTTGAGTCCCCGAGGTGGTCTACACACCGGGTTAGAGTCCCCGGTAACACTTGGGTTGAGTCCCTCAGTGTTATATGATTATTGACCGGGTTAGAGTCCCCGGTAACACTTGGGTTAGAGTCCCTCAGTGCTATATGATTATTGGGTCTGGGTGACACGTTTCATTTCCGACCGGACCTAAATCACTACTACTTAGCCTAAGGTCGCATATCACTTGTTTAACTCTCGGTATTTACTCGCATATGGTTTATTTTTCAGCTTTTCCAATTTATATGCTTTTAAATACCATTTGAATATTTGGAAATGCAAATTAAACTTGTCATCTGGGATTACTTTTTTATTCTTGTACTCACCGTCCTTTTATGACTATGGTGCAGAGCCGTCTACTAGCAGCAGTGCCGGCAAAAAGAAGATCGGCGATTATCCCTAAGCCCGCGCGCGTCACTACATCGATTGTAGGTCTTCTTTTGATATTTTGATTGTATAGTTTATATATGTCTTTCGATACTTTTTGGGGTTATATATTGGGTCGAGCGTTAGTTCCCCGACTTGACTTAGACCATTTTATCGTTTCAATGCATTTTGAAGACTATATATATTTATGCGATGGCATTTCCTGGTTTTCCACACTTAGATATTATAAATGGCTTCCGCATAATCAATAAGACTTCCGCTAATAAATTCATTTAATAAAATGTTTAATTAGAAAAGGTCGACTAATACGTAGTTAAGTCCTCGCGTGGATATGATTAGGGCTTAATTACGGATTAGGCGGCGGTGCCCTATATTAGGAGAGGGGCGATATCTTCACCCGATTTATTAGCTGGTGGCTTGTCGGATACAATTCTATCTCTGCAAAAACTAGACTTGTTTGTCCTCTCCTTCGAATATCGCGACAAGAAACGTCAATGACAATCGAACCAACTTGTTTTCCCTCCGAACCTCAACTGGAAAGCGTCGGTATCTTCCATGCAATAAGGACAAGCAGTCCTTCTGTGCGTGCTTCAACCCGACAACATGTTCTAAGCTGGAAAGTCGGTAACAGTCCACATAAGTGCAGCGCATTTGAAAGTTTATCTTAGTCGATACGTTGTAGGTAGGCACTCCGTCATACCACAACTCTTGCAATTCTTTCACCAACGGTTGGAGAAACACATCAATTTCTTGCGATTGATTAGTTGGCCCAGGTACAATTATTGTTAAGAACATCACTTCTTTCTTCATACACATCGAGGGAGGCAAGTTGTACGGTGTTAGAATCACCGCCACGAGTACGGTTTGCCGGTCATTCCGAAAAGTTGAAACTCATCAATGCATAAGCCAAGTCGAACATTACGAACCTCGGAGCTGAACGTAGAGTTCACTTGATTGAAGTGGTTCCATGCCAAGGAATCAGAGCAATGGTGCATATTGCCCTCTTCTCTGACGTGTTCTGCGTGCCACCGCATGTGTTTCGCAATAGCTTTCGAGGCGTACAAACGTTTGAGACAAGGCGCCAAAGGGAAGTACATCATTGTCTTATGTGGGTGTTTTTTAGAGTTAAGTCTAAATTCTCCACAAAATTTACAAGATGTAAGCTCGTAGTCGAGCTCCCAATAAAGCATGTACAAGTTAGGACAACAGTCAATTCGCTCATATGGGAGACCCAACCAGTGCATCAAGCCCTTACATTTGTAAAAGTTATCTATCAAACAGTTGTTTTCAGGCAACATGTCTTTACATACTTACAAAATTTCATCGAATGTTTGCTCCGAAATATGATGATTCGACTTTATCGTCAATAAACATGTCATTGCTGAGAGTTTAGTCATCTTCTCGTGACCCGGCCAAAGCGGTTGATTCGTCGCTTCAATCATTTCAAAGAAATGTTTCGCTTCAGGGTTTAGCTCATCTTCATGATTCCAATCGAAACTGTGGCCCGCAATGTAACGACCCTCAGATTTACACATGTCACGTGTTTCAGGACCGTTGACTGGATCGACGTGACTTTTCGTACTTGTCGACACCTCTGGAGTTGATGCCGAGGTAAATTTTATTTTTCTGTGGTGTATGCATTATTTATGTATACCTAAATGTGATTTTCTAATGTATAAATGTATGTTTATTGTGTTGTGCCGAATTTGCGAGTAAGGTATACGCGGGGCATTCGGTAAGTAGAGACATGAGCGGGGACGTACCACGAGTTGCGTGTTGACGCGGGACCGAGGTGGTGGCTTATGGGGTAAGTGTAAGTTGAATTATTTATAATGGTGTATAGCTTTAATGTGGTCACGTTGAAAATTCAATTAGCAAGCCTAAGGTAGTGAAATAAAACAAAGACCTTTTGATGTGCATCGAGACATGTATTGAACTATCTAAAGACCAAGTGAGTGTAGGTTTGGAGTCATTCATGCATGACTTGCGGGACAAGTGGGAGAGAATAGTCCATAAGATAAGCATTGGGATATGAAAGTGTACATAGATGTGTGGCTAAGTTTCAATCAACTTCAAACACATATAATCAAATAGTCAAACAACCTTATCACTTGTTTTGCTCTCAAAGATTTGGCAAGGAAGAAGAGAAGAAGAAAGACTATGGAGTGCTCAAGAGGTGGAGAAAAAGCTCAAGAAATCAATGAAGTGAGGAAGAAGAGCAAGCTAGGTACTCCATTAACATAGCTTGATCAATTCATTCAAGTTCATGAATTCATGTGTTTGTTGTTTTGGGGTGTTATTTCACGTTGGGTTTGATGTTAGGGACCTCTTGTAGTATGTATGAGGGTCCCTAAGGTGTTAACATGGCCTATGTGAAGCAAAAATCCGAATTCGAAATGCGAAATCTAGGTTCTGCTGCAAATAGTGCGCTAGCTGAGAAATCTAGCGCGCTAATGTTGATTAGCGCGCTAGATATCAAAGGTAGCGCGCTAATGTTAAAAACTAGCGCACTAATATGGATTAGTGCGCTAGATGTACACGGTAGCGCGCTAATGTAGAAACTACCACGCTAATTTCCCTGACAGTACATAAAGTTGCAATTTTCCAAAATCTCCAAAACACTATAAATTAGTCTAAAACATGTTCTAGGACCTCGCAAACCTAAGGGAAGGTCTCGGGAGTTCGGGTGATCGTTTTGGGAAGCGTGTCCGAGCCGCGAGGGCAGATCAACGCAAGTCCGAGGTATGAAAGTAAACCAGTTAAGGAAATGTATAGTAATTCATATTTTGCATTTATTGTTTTAGTTGATATATGTCTTTTTGTTGGAATTTTATTCTTTATTCCTTGGTTGAGTGTCTATGGCCTAAGTGTGTCGGGAAGGTACTCCCGAGATTATAGGCTGGTTGGGCTAACGTGAACATTACCTCGGGGTGCAATTTGCCCAACCAAACGTGAGTTTTCCCAGTATCGGATTGTTGTGGATTGTTATGGATTTTACACCACTTAGTATGCTTCTTTTGACTCCTAGGCACTCGCATTCGTCGTGCATATATGTCGATCTGTTTATCATGCATTTATTCTCTTTTATTTGTCTTTACTTACCCGCATGATATTTGAACTGTTTTTAAATGATTCATGAATTACTTGTTTATATCCTTCTCGTTATTATTTTCTATTTTATTGTACTCACCGTCTAGTTTGTGACGGTGGGTGCAGAGCTTTAGAGAGACGAGCAAAGGGAAAGGACTACATATCGGTGATTTTCTTTGAGGACTTTTGGAGCGGTTCCTCCTTTGCACGCTAGTACGTTTTTGTCATTTTTTGTTGTAATTATTGGATATTATTGTTTTGTTTACATGAGGACATTTTGGGATCGAGTGTGATGGGATAGCATATGCATGTTTATCCGATGATTTCAGGGTTACCACACTATAGGTTGTTTCACTTTTCTAAAAATCTGAGTTATTTAATCTTGTCTTAAGTTTATTTCCGCTGCAAACTAATCTGTAAAAGACACAATATAATAACTCAACATTGGAAATATAAAGTTAATATGGAAGTAACTCTTGGAGGCTGACTAGGCCTGCGTTGACTTCACGAGGAACGACTCGGGGGTCTACGTAGTTTTAGGCCCCGGCGGAGCCCGCTTTTATGGGAAATTGGGGTCGTCACGCAATGTCGTGTATCATATGATGATATGATGTCTGATATTCATCCATTGGATCATCACCTCCATCGTCCTCATCGCTTACTATTTCTTCCTCCCCATTCGCGGTCCAACAATAGTAATCGAGAACGAATCCACCCCTCACTAGATAAAGTTCTACGGTGTTTATATCGTAGTATTTGTCGTTGCGACATTTTCGATAAGGACATCGAATTTTCGCTTCGTTCAAGTAAGTGGTGCGGTGTTGCATGACAAGTTTTATAAATTCCTTCATGTCATCCACAAACTCTAATCTAATGTAACCGCCTTCAATACGGTTCTACATTCAATCTTGAAACACAGACATCTCGAAAGACCTAAACAACCCCAATGGAATATACATACACATCAATCACTATATAAATTTTAGTCGAGTGTTAATCGTAATTATTCGAACCGATTGCATTTGCACATAGTTTGCGTAATATATTTTATACATTTTAGTTGATTGTTTACCGTAATTAGTCGAATTGGTTGCAATGCACATATTTTTGCTTAATTTTGCCTAATTTTTAATTTTTCCTTTGAGATTTTAAATTTTACTTCAATATTTGCAGTTTATAATTTTATTTTGTCCCATTTATATTTATATTTATATATATATATATCTTGTATATAAGCATTTTTATATAAATATTATTTGGTTCAACTAATTCTAATTTCCTTATTATAGTTAAATTACTTTTAACTACTTTATATTTATTCATAGTATATATTATACTCTTCTATTTTTGTCCTAATCGAAATTTAATTTGTCCAATAAATTTGCATCAATTTATTAAATTTTTATCAAAAGACAATTTACCGTATTAATATTTCATTTAATTTGTAACTTCATACTTATTTTAATTTCAACTTAACATAATTTATATATATATATATATATATATATATATATATATATATGTATGTAAGCGTTGTTATATAAATATTATTTTGGTCAACCAATTACAAATTTATTTATTATAGTTAAGTTGCTTTTAACTACTCTATATTTATTTATAGTATAATATATTATACGTACTCTTTTATTTTTGGCCTTAATCGAAATTTAATTTGTCCAATGAATTTGTATCATTTAATTAACTTTATACTTATAAGGTTGTTTCAACTTAACATAATTTATTTATTATAGTTAAATAGATTTTAATTTGATTTTTTAAATTAGTGTAAAAAACAATTAAATAATAGTTTAATGGACATATTTGAGATTCAACTAATTTAATACTAAAACATTACAAAAGAAGTACATATATATCAATACTAAAAAAAAATCATACAATAAACATCACAAATAATCAAATAATAATAATTAAATTCATATCACAAGCATGCATTTTATTTGTCACAAAAATAAAGAAATAATAAATATCAACATACATAATTTATTGCAACATTTTGATCAATTTAACAAATTTTATTCACCTAAAAATACGCGAAATACAAATTTAATTTCCAAAATTTTATTCCAACATAAAATACAAAATTACAAGATTTTAATCAAACCATTACATTTTTTAATTTAACATGCATATATTTACAAAATTTATTCCAAATTTTCATTCTAATATAAAATACAAAAAACCTTATTTTTCATAGAAAATACAAATTATCAAATAAATTACAAAATTTCACAAAAAAAATATTATAAATCAACTTAAATAACAAAAAATATAAATAAATCAACTATAAAAAAACATAATATATAAAATATATAAAAAATTATACCTAAATCCCAAATCAAGAAGGAGATGGGAGTCGGGCGATCGTGACGAGGCGGAGGCGGCAAATGACCGAAAGCGAGCGCGACAATGGAATGAGGCGGATCGGCGGGGGTGGCCGATTCGGAGGCGCGGATCGTGGGGTGGACTAGGCGAGAGGAGGAGGAAAGGAGAGGATAGGGTTACGATGAGGGAGATGGTCACGGTGAGGGAGAGGATAACAAATGAGGACAGGAGAGGATCGAGGGGAGATCGAGAGGAGAGGAGAGCTCGATAAAAACCAGAGAGGAAGAGAGAGGGTTTTGGTCCTGGATCTTATTTTTCGGATTAGCGACGGGAATAGCGACGAGGTAATCTCATCGCTATTTCCACATGTGGCCCCCTCGTTTCCGCCAAGTGGCGTTCTCTTCGCCACGTGGCCGAAAAAAAAAAAATGGTCCTGGGCGGGAAAGCGACAGAGGGGCCATCGCTACCCCATCGCTATTTTTGTCAACGGTCACGATAAGGAATCACTATTGGCATCCATTTTTTGTAGTGAATTGATCGAAAACAAAGATAATAGTCCATATTTATAGGCTTACCATATAAGAATCTTGAAAAAAAAAAAAAAAAAAAAAAAAAAAACATGTGAATTTCTCAACTTTTTAGAAAGATCCCATACATAGAAGTCTTGAGCGTTTTGCATCATATTAATTAGAATATACGGCTATGTGAAAATCGCAAATAGAAAAACATTTAAAGAAAAGGTATGTGTGAAAAACTAAAACAGGAAAACTAAAATAGAAATATCTAAAAATGGCAATACAATAAAATTAATTAACTATATAATCTATAATGGAATTAAGACCAAAAATGTCATCAATGTATTATGTAATCTCTGTTGCAAGATGCCTCAATTCTATCATTTGCATTGAACCCTTTAATACTATGTATAGTACAAGAACATAAAATTTTACCGTTGATCACTTCCCCAAATTGGCTTTTGAGGTTTTCTCATCAATTCGCACAAGTTAAAAAAAATCGAAAAAAAAATATGACTTTTCTTCAATTCAAAGCTTATGTATAGTAAGATATTATATTCGCTAAAAAACATCCTCCCAAAAAATAAATATCAAAGAAAAAAAGCCACCCAATACAAAAAAAACATCAAAGAAAAAGCCACATGTCAACATGTGGTACTGGCTCCCACAAAAAAAAAACCGCTCATCACAAAAAAAAGAAAAAAAAAACCTTTGTGAAAAATGGGACGCACGTCCAAAACTAATTGTGTGCTAAACTCTTTTTTTTTATCATAAAAATCGATTCATTCATAGCTTCAAAGTGAATTACATTAGTGAACTAACAATCATAGGAGCTACGGCCCAAATTTTGGGACTTTCATAACGTCGCGAGAGCTTTGTGAAAGTATGTGCAACCTCGTTCGCTTGTCGATTAACATGCTAGGTTTTCCAACTCGAATGTGCCTTCAATATAGTTCTACAATCTTCAAATAACTGGCCCATGTCAGATTCATTTAGGCCGCTACTGGACATCCCTATTACAGTTGCCAAAGAATCCAGTTCAAAGATTACGTTTGGGAAGTCCAAACCTTGTACCCATAAGAGAACTTCTCTCGTATGTTGTGGCCTCGCTTCCGTGGAATTAGAGCGCCCGAAATGACTTTGGTGAATCCTATCAAGAATGAACCCTCATCGTCTCGATTGTACCTCCGATCCCAATCTGCTACGAGATCCACAAAGGTAGCCGCATCTATGTTGCATTTCCCCAGCTTTTGTGGTGGAGGGTTCCATGTTACACGAGCTAGTTGTTGAGCCGGATCTGAGTTGAATTCGGAGAATCTGGGGTTTGAGTCGAGTCTTCTTCCACGAGACCGATCGAGGTTGTATGCAATTACTCGATTAAGATGTTGATTCTTCTTATTCCACAAGATGTTGTTCCTAAGTTCCTACAACCCCCATAATGTCACACAGATTTTGGGGATATCTTCCAAGTTGATCTTGATCTACAAATCAAAGAACCACTCCTTAAAATCGGTAGAGTCTGCGATTGAGGGTTGTCACCGAACCCTATCCAACCACCATCCTTTCGTATTTGGACAATCAAGGAAAAAATGGAAGGCATCTTCATCAATCTCTCCACAACATGACACACGATGTGTCGATTTTCATTCCTCGAGCCGCTTGAGTCTCACTTTCAAAGGTAAGCATCCCCTTATAAGTCTCCATGTAAAGTGTTTTATTTTCGGTGGCAATTGTAAATTCCATAGCCGATTCCATTCCCCTTCCAATTTGTGATTATTGATATCTAAACAAAGTGATCTACGAACGCGAAACCCGATCGAACCTGGTACAAACCGTTGTTGGAGAAGTGCCGGATGATTCGATCTTCGCTCTCTTGACTCAAAGGTATACTTTTAATTAGTTTTGCGTCGCGTTCCAGGAATATATCATCAATCGATTCGACATCCCATTCCTTACGAATGGGTATCATCGAATCCGCCACTTTCATATCCTCAAGTCCTTCATTAGGTTAGTAATCACCCCGAGTTCTGGTATTCCCTTAGCCATGGATCGGTCCACACACCGATATCTAGGCCCCTTCCAACTCTCCAACCGCACCCTCGTTCCAAAATTTCCTTCGAAGCAATGATCCTTCTCCAAGTGTAACTAGGGTTTGGCCTATTTTGGCATGCATGAAGTTACATCTAGGAAAATATTTAGCTTTGTAGATTCTTGAGATCAAGGCATTCGGATTGGTAAGTATTCGCCAACCCTGTTTTGCAAGTAGAGCCAAATTGAAGCAGTGAAGGTCTTTGAATCTCATCCCCCCATTCTCCTTCCTTACGCATAGTCTAGACCATCCCATCCAGTTCATTCCCTTTTCTCTGTACAGAAAGAATTCATCATTTTTGTAGAGACTCACATATCGATAACTAATGAGGAAAGTGCCAATACAAGATAAGTAGATAAGGCATGACCTATAGATTTAAGACTTCCTTTCCAGCTTTAGAAAAGAATTTATGGCTCCATGATGACAGTCGTTTCCACAACTTGTCTTTTAGGAAAGCAAACACTTCACATTTTCTTCTTCCTAGCAATGAAGGTAAGCCTAAAAACTGGTTATTCTCAGAGTTTGACTGAACACCCATTAATTTCTCAATAGACTCTCCAACTCTGTTGTTACATTGGCTGAGAAGAACATGGCTGACTTCTGGAGGTTTACAGCTTGTCCTGAAGCCTGTTCATACCTATCCAAGACTGATTTGATTCGGCTAGCTTCTCTGTAGTTGCCCAGAAGAATAAGAAACTATCATATGCAAAGAGCAAATGAGTAACTCGATGGAGCCCTCTTATAACTTTACACCCATTGATTCTCTTTTCGACTTTTTGGTAAGTACGGCGGTTAGCCCTCAAAGACACAATATAAACAGATAGGGTGAAAGGGGACACCCCCGTCTCGAGACCTCTCTTGGGGTGATAGGTCCCACCAATTCACCATTAAGATCTATATTGAAGGAGATTGAGCTTAATAGGACCCATTGGTTGTCGAACCCCGAACTTCAATAGAATCCCTTTGAGAAAACTCCAGTCCACCCTATCATGGCTTTATTGATGTCCACCTTCAATGCTACATGTCCAAATTTCCCTTTAGTATTGCATTTCATCCCATGTAAAGTTTCAAAATCCACCAAAACATTGTCCACAATCGATCTTCCTGGGTATGAAAGCAGATTGTGTTTCGATATGAGGTAGGGAGGTGAGTTTTGAGTCCGTTTTCCACCACCTTTGCTATCAGCTTATAGAGCACATTGCAGAGTGAAATAGGTCTGAACTCCTTCATCGAAGATGGGTCGTCCTTCTTAGGAATTAAGACAATTGTAGTATCATTTATCCCTGCAGGAAAGTTCATGCTTGAGAGCCAGTTAGTACGGTTTTGGAAAATTCCTAGCCCTATTAAGTCCCAGAACTTTTGATAAAAAGCTGGGTTGAAACCATCCGGTCCAGACGCCTTTTCTGGTTGCATTTGTGATAAGGCATTTAAGAACTCCATTTGGAATGGCTTTCCCATTTGCTGGTTCATCTCATGTGTGACTTTGGTTTGCACAACTTCTAGTATGTCTGATGGATCTACTATCGAGGGTGAAAATAAATCGGCAAAATAAGAGATCACGATCTCCTTCATTTATGTTGCATCATCAGTCTTGTTTCCTGCATCATTCAACGAATGTGATAAAAAATTTCTTTCTCCTTTGTGTTGTCGTCGCGTGAAAATATTTGGTATTCATATCTCCTTTGTGTTGTCGTCACGTGAAAAAGGTGTTCAGGGTGTGGTGCACCTCCCACGGCACGGGTCGTTAATCGTGTTTAATGCTTGAAACAGGATCAACGACCCGTACCGTGGGACCCACACCGTGATATGTCCATTGACCGAGGCAAGGGTCGATGTATGTTTTATATTTATTATGATGTATGTCTGGTGTACTGTATATGTGTAGACTATTAAGTCAATTTTATACGGCTGTATAGGTATCGAAATGAGCGGGGACGTACCTCGAGTCGTGTGTCAACGTCGGACCCAGGTAGCGGCTTATGGGGTAAGCTTAATTAATTTGAGTTAATTGTGAATTTATATTGGTTTTGTAAGTGGCTAATGTGGTCACATTTAATATAAACAATAATGTTCCTAAAGTTAGGAAAATAAAACAATGTACACAAGATGTGCATCGAGACACGTATTCACCCATCAAGAGACAAGGTGTCAACTTGTTGAGTTACTCAAACATGACTTGAGGGACAAATGTGACAAGGTGATCCACTAGTTGAGCCTCGAGATACGTGTGCACACAATGATCAATGGCTAAGGTTCAAACATATCAACATGGTCAAATGAACCTATAAGTCAAAGAATTTGGTTTCTTATCTTCATCAAATCGTTGCTAGGAGGAGGAGAGGAAGAAGAGAGGTTGCTGGAGTGATTTGGAGAAGAGAAGTGAGAATCATTGAAGGTTGAGTGAAGAAAAACGAGTTTTTCAAGCTAGGTAACTTCTCAACTCCATAAACTTTGTAAATTCATAAAATTTGATGTTGTTGTTGTTGTTTTGTGTTGGGGTGGGTGTTAGGGACCTCTTGTGATGTGTATGACGGTCCATAAGGTGATAACAAGGCCTATGTGTTGCAAAAACCCAGAATTCGAAGTGCGGAATTCTGGGTTCCGTTGCACATAGCGCGCTAGGTAAAACATCTAGCGCGCTAATATCAAGTAGCACGCTAGATATGTGAATTAGCGCGTTAATGTTTCCATTAGCGTGCTAATGTCAAAAGTTAGTGTGCTAATACTGAGTAGCGCGCTAGACATTCGAGGTAGCACGCTAATGAGGCAAGTAGCGCGATACAATTCACAATTAGCGCGCTAATTGCCCAGTCAGTACTAAAAATCAGCAAAGTCCTAAAATGGTTTAAACATCATAAATGGGTCCAAACGCACTCTAACACCTATCAAACGACTCCGGGGGAATAAGGGGAGATCCCTGGAGTTTGGTAACGCATTTCGGAGTGTCGAGAGATTAGATAGGCTAGGACAAGCGTTGTGCATTGTAAGTAAAGCTGTGAGAATTCTATATTTCATTTCATTGACTCTTATCATTTTATGGTCTATTTGTAGACATTGCTACTTATAATCTTACATCATGTTATTCTTGTGTTTATTCATGCTTGAATATTGTGACATGATGCCTTGTGAAATGTTTCATTGCTTCAGATTTTGCTCTTGATGATATCCTTGATAGGTAATTGATCAAAAGCATGCTATTGGGATAAGATGAATCGGATTAGACTTGTATTATATTCCTTTGGGCTTTGTAGCCTAACTAGTGTTGAAATCCTAGAGAATTGGAACTATTGATCTTTGAAAACTAAAGTAGGGATTATCTAGTGTCCATTGCACAAGAGATGCGCGGTTCACGGGGACATGGGTCTACCGGGGTTCCAGCACTCACCACTACACTTGCGAGGCACACGAGGTATGGGACTCGGGGTGGTCGGCAAGATTGAGATTGAGGATGTATATGCGTAGAGCGCGCTCCGCTTTTGGGTATGAGATATGTTGAGCACACTCATATAGTAGTGGAAAATGTTATGTGATAGTTTCTCACCGCCGAAATGGACGTAGATCATCTCGACTTAGCTTGTGTCGGTCTATACATTTTTATCTTTAGTATTTACTTGCATTATTTTGATTCAACAATTTTTCGCTACTTTATGTTTTTAAATACCATTCTTTTATTTTGGAAATGTGGCATAGAATTCTCCAGCTTATTACTTAAATATCACTATACTCACCGTCTAGTTTGTGATGGTGGGTGTAGGTCCGTTGAGCAAAGAAGAGACTCTGGAATGAGAAGATCGACGACTTTCTCTGAGCATTTCGGCGACTCTCCTATCTCATTTTGTATGACTCGACTTTTGTTGTATTATTATTGTTTATGTCTTTACTGTACAATTTGGGTTGTATAGTGGGTTGAATGTATAGTTTCCCCGTTTTGAAACTAATATATATACATGCATGTGATGCTTTGTATTCTTGGTTTCTCACACTTAGGAATTTTGAATAATAATAACTTCCGCATAATCTGTAAATTACAAGATAATATTAAAATGATTAAAAAGTTTTAATTAACTCTAAAATCTAATAATATATGAATATGCGTATTGAAGAATATAGGAGCGAAATGTTGACTAATACGTAATTAAGTCGACTAATACGTAATTAAGTCTTATGTGGCTAGGATTAAAGCTTAATTAAGGGATTAGGCCTGACGGTGCCTGTTTTTTGCGAGAATGGGGCGTCATAATTATACACCATGGAAAGTGGATCTCGGCGTGAGAGTGCTTTCGTAGGTTCCACGACTGTCTTCTTCTATCTCTCCCGGAAACCCATAGTAACCCGTTAATCGCCACCCCGATTGGTTTAGGGTATTGATCATGAGGTCAATATGATTGTTTTAGTATCCAAGTAATGAGCATTGGTCTTTATTTCGCCATAAAGCCGCTATCCCGCCTCCATGTCCTACTTTATTAACAAAGAAACAACCTTCATAATTCAAACTTGCTTTTATTTCTAAGATTATCGGGCTTATTAGATCTAACCAGATCTTTTAGGACCAGATTGTCCGTGGATTGCCAATTCCACGGTAGTTCCAACTTAGGCACTTTCATAGTCGCTTTGCTCCTATCATCGACAATAGACTCTTGACATTACAGTTGGTGAATTTCTGAATCAATAATTTCATATCCCTCAATTCCCGTGACGGGTTCCATGCTCTTGGGCTCGGATGAGAATGAGCCCACATCTTTGTGAGTGCTTATTTGAGCCCACTTTCCTCTTTTTCCTATCTTAACCGAGACGTCAATTACGAATTTTGAAGATTTCCATTTCCCTACTCGCTTCATACATAAATCCCACTTGAAGATCATAAACTTGGGCCCAAATCATCACATGATTCAAACTAACTGTCGAGGCACCTCGGCCCCCTCCAATCGCTTCGTAATCAACAGTATCCGCCGAAGGTCCAGGGACCCGAAGTTTTCACAAAAGTACTAATGTTTTTAGTTTAAATCCGAAAAACAGGGGTGTGTTTTTTTTCCCGAGAATAGGCAATAGCGCCTTTTCAAAAGGCGCTATCAAAGTGGGTAAATTTCGTTGCGACGTGGGCCGGGTTACACGGATAGCGCCTTTTTCAAAAGGCGCTATCCGTGTAACCCTCGTGCGACGGTCACGTGGACATCGATGGGTCGAATATCGCCTATGGGTTGTGCGGGTTGTCCGCCTCGCAATACGCGCACTACGTGTAACCCGGTCGACGTGGACATCGACCGTTTCGGTCGGCGCCTATGGGTTGTGCGGGTTGTCCGCCTCGCAATACGCGCACTACGTGTAACCCGGCCGACGTGGACATCGGCCGTTTCGGTCGGCGCCTATGGCATGTTTGGTTCACATTTTAGTGAATCCTAACACATGGGATTAATTAGTGATGGGACTAACACATGGGTTTAGATAGTTTAGTCTCATTTGTGTATCTTGTTTGGTTGGGAGTATTAAGGTTGGGATTAAATGAGGTTGTACATGTACATTTACCAAAATACCCTTAGATAAATAACACCAAAAATCCCCCCATTTCACACATTTCTCATCTCCTCCAATGAAGACCGCTGCTTGTCTCTCTCCCGATTGTCTCACACTCTCATCTCTCTCAATCATATCTCTCTCGTGTCTGTGGTCTCTTGTCTCTCTCGCTCGTTTGGACTGGAGAACGAAAAAGAGCAAAACCGAGACTGTTAGGGGTACATCGATCAAAGGTGAGCATCGAATTTCAATTTGATTTTGTATTAAAATGGTATGGGGATTGTGAAATCGAAAATAAGAGAGAGGAGAGTTGATTAACAACACGAACAACAATCAAACAGTTTAAAAAAAAAATAGCAGCAGAGCTGCTGCCGCGGCCATTAATGGCGAGAGGAGGAAGGAGAAGAGAAAACAGAGAAAAGAGGGAGGTGAGCGTTAGGTAGAAGAAAAACAAAATGAAGGGAGGCGAGGTAGGGGCAAGGAAGAAGATGAAGAGAGAAGAGATCAGGGAATTGTGATTTGGTGGTGTGTTAATGTGAGGGGTAAAGTGGTAATCTCCTCTTTCACTTACAATGGATTAGCTAATCCCACCAAAAATGGTGGTATTGTTTAATCCACTACCATGCCTCTTAACTAATCCGCTGGCCTAGTTAATCCTCCAAGCAAACAACGGATTAACTAGGTCCAGTGTAGCTAATCCGGGCTAATCCCACGAACCAAACAGCCATTAAAATGCTACGTGTAATTGTGTGTTAATCGGCCAAAAAAATTGTGTGTTAATCAACTCCTAATTGCGTGTTAATCGGCCAAAAATAGCCAAATGCTACGTGTAATTGTCGCGACCTTGTTAATCATTTCGAGAAGATCTTTTTCAATATATATATAGATAGGATTTTTAATTTTTAAATTTTCATTTTTTTTGCTATTTTTTAAGTTATGTTTTTAATTGCTATACAAATATGATTTTTGGTTTTAAAATTTTGATTTTTTTTTTGCTATTTTTTAAGTTACGTTTTTTATTGTTATACAAATAAGATTTTTGGTTTTGATTTTTTTTTCGAATTGTTTCGTGAGAAACTCTCACAACGCAACATAGGGCGTGTGAGAAGTTCTCACAACGTGACATGTGCCATGATGATATCATAATTGATTGGGTGGCCCAATGACATGGTATTAGATTTAGAAGTAAGTGGTCATGGAATCAAACCTGACTATTTCTATGTTACATTGTAAATATTTAATATTTTGTGTAGATTTAAAAATATGCATAGTGTTGATGGACCTAAAACGAGCGACTTTGAGTTCATATTAGAGATTACATAATAATTACTTTTACATTTTTTTCAACTTTTTTTAGATATAATATTTTGGTACTAAGTCTTGCCCACTCGTGAAGCGCGGGATGCCGACTAATTTTAACAAAGACAAGAAGACAGGTGAAGAAGGTGGATTCGGAAGTGGCTTCTGGTGTTGAAACATATATAATTTCCTTTTCAAACAACTGGAACTAGAGTCTGGAGTAATGAGAGGAAATTATGTATTAATGTAGAAATTATCCAAGTCTCCCTCCACAAATCTATCTAGGGGCCCAAGAGGTTGTGTATTCAATTCCTCCTTCCTACATATTCTAAATTTTGTCGTGATGTTACCATGCTTTCGAAAATCAAACAATTATTGTCTCCATTGACTTCAGAAGTTGTATTGACTCGTGACAGGAGACAGAACAATTAACCTCGCACTAGTCACTGGAAAAGGTCAGTTGGTGAGTTAATCTTGGGCTTAGTTTGTCCAATTGAGTCGGACCAGGCCTCACAAGTCACAAAGCCAATCAACAACAAAACTGGGCCCAGCCTAGCAGCGGAATTGGGCCTATCATACCAACGGTCCGATTGGCAAGTCTTTATCGGTAGAGATTTGGTTTCCTGTCTACCAAACTGAAATCGAACGGTTCCTCTTGGTGGCATGATATAAGAGTTGCGTATCTAGACATTTGTCGGATTAGTTATATGAGCCCGACGTTTGGTTGTCATGAAGAATCGAACCCGAGACTGCGTCTAACTCACACAGTCCACCTTCGCCCTTATCGCTAAGCCAACTCGTCCGAATTGCATATAATCTGGTATGTTGATGGAATTGGTGTTTTTTTATGCATTTTTTTGTTTTAGAGTTTTGTTTATTTTCCTAATTAAATGCATAGTCTAGTACGTTGATTTTTTGTATAAAAAGAAAAAGTACCCAAAAATTCAAATCAATAGCTAAGCGCTTGGAACAAGTATAAACCAAAAGGAATTCCATAAATTTGAACTTAATTACATCATTGACAATTTATATATCTATGAAGTAATACAAAGCACGAAGCTAAATATTACGAATCCCAAAATTAGCGCTAACATTACCAGAACATGTCAATGTTTGATAAATTAAGTCATGAGCCATCTACAATCTTCGAAGCTATTGAGAAATCAATCCCAAAAGATGTTTTCAAGTTTATAAACTCATAAGATTTTATTTGGTAAAATAAGTCATTTCGTCTCACAAATTTTTCTATAGAGCTTAAATTAGAACCTAAAAGCAGCGAGAGAGGAAAACAATATTGTATTCTTGTTACCAAATTTTAATTAAAAATAAAAAGTAAAAAGTCAATGTCTATCCATGAAAACTATTTTTAATAGAAGCATGATTAAGTTTTCACTTGGTGATGCTCAATGGGCATACCATTCACATCATAATAATCATATTCCAATTAGATATAAATCTTAAACTGAAAAAATACATCAATTAATTTAGTATATGCGAACATAAATCTTCTTCTATCCGAATAGCGGCAACTTGAGAAACAGAGGGCATGTTGAATTTTCTTTGATCAAGTTTGACACTTGAAACTATTTCCACAACATGCCAGAATTTCCATAGTTATCAAATTACGGAAACACTTTGCATATGGATTATTGTTAATCATGTCAATTAATCTTTTTAAAATTGTCTCAATCATTCTATCTAAGCAACGCATTTGATTTTGTACTTCATGTTAAGTGTCATAAAAATATAATTGCAAAAAAAAAGGTTGTTCATTGACAAAACGTAAACTATTTATATAATGATATATTTGACCCTGCACTCTGAATGTATATACTCACATGTTGTTTCTTGACAATTAATGCTTTATCGCACTTGACACCTAATGAAGTAAATCCAAAGTTCGAGTTATAAGTATGAATATAATCCCGAAACTCTTGTGTTTCATCTGTCTCTAAAGTGAAAAAGTCAAAATACTGCTGAGCCACTACGTTAGGGGCCAGAGATACTTGTCCACTTGAACAACAAAAATTGGTAGTTTCGTGAAAAAAAAAATTGCACCGCAATATTCACAAGAGGGTGCATATGGTAATATATATGCTGATTCAACTACGCAATTAAAACCCATTGCGACATAAAGCTTTTGTGTAGCAACAACATGCGCTTGTCCGTTTTGTGAACCTATAAATTAACAAAAAAAAAATTAAAAAACAAGTTATTTTGCAATTATTGAATCAAGAGGTTTCATTATTGGGTTAATACCTAAAAAAAACACAAACTATGGATTTTTTTGCAAATGTAGAACAAAATTTATTTTTTAAAATATATCGCAAACTTCATTTTTATTTTTATTTTTTTTTATTTTGCAAATCTATCACAAACTCTATGTTAGATTTAATTTTGGGATCCACTTTACCATATTTTGATATTTTTATTACATCTTATTTTGACCGTCGTCCTAATTAAATCACTATATATAACTAAGGATCTAGATAACTCAAAAAGGGGATTTCATGTACTATAGAGGAAGACATTTTTGAAACGTAATCTTTGTGATTTTTAAATTTAGAAAGTGCGGCTTGATCTAACCGTGGTTTTGCGACCTATGGATCCAATGAATTACAAACAAAAGTTGATGTTTGTTATCAAAATTTGAAAAAATTGAGGTCATATATACACATTATTTTATCTCTAAGCAAATAAATAATAAGAGAACAATCCAAAGCATGATATGATGAGCATGGTATGCAACCGGTTGGAGTCTTTTACATTCGTATTTTTTTGTGTTTCATGAGAGATATTGAAACCAAAATAAGGATTGTGATATATTGGAAAAAAAAATATAAAGTTTTTGATATATTTGAAAATTTTCAAAGTTTGTTCTAGATTTGCAAATAACTTATTTGTTTGGGTTTTATTTTGTTATTAACCCTTCATTATTTTTATGTCATTAACTTATTTTTTAAATTTACAAATACTATTAGGTTTTATACTCATCAGTGTTATTAACTCATATATAAGATACCAATCACAATTGCCTCCTTTTTCTCCCAATAAAGTTGCCTTCGACGTGCTCGTTTCCTCTCTTTTTCCTCTTTTGTAATGGACAAACGGTTTGACCTATCCACCTCTCTACGCAAACAATTTCTAGCCTTTCTCATAACTTCATCACTATATTCAGGATATTAATATATTATAAATAATCTATTTAGTTGAAGAATAAGAAAATAGTAACGTTAATGGGTTGTGTAACTATAACCTTGTATCTATAACTTCAATATGCAATCGAGTCACTGGTTAAAACACCTTATTGGCTTTTAGAGGAATCTTCATTGTTATATGGTGATGTCGTCACATATGAAATGTTTATTGAAAGTAAAAAAATTAGTTTATTAAATCTTATCAATTTATAAAAACAAGAGAAAAATAAAAGGAGTAAGAGAAACATAAAACGGTTCTAAGTTTACGTTTCGACAATAAAATTGGCATTTGATGAAATTGTGACTACATTACCATGAAGTACCTTTTTATCCAAACAAACAACATATATAACAAAGAAATGGACAAAATAAGGGCCATCTCAAATTCCTAAAAAATTTGTAACAGTTGGTTTTGGACTGCTAATTTTTAGCCCATGTTAACATTATATTACTCTACCATCTCAAATTCCGAAAGAATGTTGAAAGATCAAAAACCAAAGAACACAAAAATTGGGAAAAGGGGGTATGATTTGATTCATTCACCTAAAAGCTGATGGAATCACAATTATGTGTCTCAAAAGATGCAATTAAAAATTGGGACTTCTTTCTTTCAGTTTTTAACCTAAAATATTTATCTGGTTGATCTTTTTTCAGGGATATTCTTTGCATTGACAAAACTGGTATTCTTAAAATGGATAATTGAATTGCTACCCATCATTTATACATGTGGGGACAACTAAAGGAGTGGGTCCTGCAATTCGCATTTCTTAATTCATACTTCAAATCTGAGCTGAAGAATCCTTTGGATGATGCAATTTTGGTTTATGTTTGTTCGAATGGGTAAAAGTTTAAGTCATCCATGTGGAGAAAGATAGAAGAGATTCCCTTTAATTTTACAAGGAGAGGAATTTATGTTATTATAGAGACGAATATGAATTCAAACAAGAGAGATGGCCATAGTGACAAGATATATAAATACTAATTAATATTACACTATGGGAATTCTATACAAACACACAAATGCAAACGTTTTGATAAGTAATTTTTATTGAGAGCTAACTACATTTTTCATAACTAATAGGCTGCTGCTTATAGCAAGAGTGGTTGATTTGGAAGAGTGATAGTCACTAACTTATAGGCCTTAGCTATTTATGTGCATTTTTTTTCCTTTCTATATTTTTACATGAGTCTTGCTTAACTTACATCGACAGGGACATCTCGTAGCATTTAAGGTCTATTGGCTCGACTAACTTTGGCCAACTTTTGTAGAGTGGAGCCTAATGGGGGTGAGTCATCCAACAAAACATTCTCCACATGTAAGGTTCAAACTTGAGATCTCTAATTATGGGGCGTCGAAGCTCAAAACCTTCTCAACTCCATAAGTTTGGTAGATATCTGAGTCAATGTAAGTCAAGCTTTCTTTGCCTCTTTTACTTATCTCTTGTAAGGTTAATTAAGTGTGAGGTTGCTACTTCATAACAAAGGCGGGTGGCAGTTGTGGCAACACAAGTAGTTGGAGTAGTTGGGTCGTCAAGTTACTGAATGATAACGTGATTAAACCTAAACATGCATATATAAGCTGAGAAATTTTCAACTTCAACAGAAATTTGCTTGACATAAAGCCTTCAATTGATTAAAACTTTGTCTGCGTTGTTATTTCTATATATGAGTGAACTATATATTTGATGGATATGGGTGAAACAAGGGTTTAATCTTCCACAAAAAGGATTAGGATTTTGTCATTCTCATGCGATTGGCTTTTGGCTTTAGGCCTAATTAAGGGCGTAATTAGACTGATTCTCATTTGGTCCTTTATTTAAACTGTTCGGGCAGAGTTGGGTGAAGCTTTTAATACCAATGCAGCTACTTTCAAAATTCCAATCCCTTCATGCATGACAAGATCTCTAACAAATATTTTGTCTATTTATGGAATTGGTCTATCGGAACTATTTTTTGAGTATTCAATACAAAAAACCATTGAATAAATTAAAGGGAGTAAATCATGATAAAACACATGAAACATTTGTCATGCATTCAATACAAAAAAGGATAAAAATTAAAGAATGATTAATATAGGTAGGGATTACCTTAGAACTTTAAATTGGGGATGTGAAGCAAGCATCATAAGAAGAGAGAGGATGTGAAAGGCTTTCGACCAAGAGAAGTGATCGAGAGATGTGGCTGTAGGTGCCACCCATCGATAAATATCATCACCAAATATTAGTTTCTTGATGTCCACTTTATTATTAGAGCTAAAACTACCTTCACTACTACTACTTACACTATTAGTAACACTACTAATCCCTTGGACCTTCTTAAAAGTGAATCATGTTTTTGTCCTCAGTGGAGTTGATGGTTTTTGGATTTGATCTATCAATATTTGAGAAGAAACATTTACCCTATATAACGGATACGAGAATTTGTTCTTTCTCTTTATATCATTAGTGATCACACAAAATCAAACCTGTAATTACCCACCATGAACTTGTCCTAAGAAAACCAACAGTCTCAATTACCAATTCTTCACGAGAGTGATAAGGAAGAACTGTTGGTGCAATCTCATTCACTTCCTATTTTGTTCCGTTTCTTTTTAATAAATTCTTTCATTGATTACAATTTTAATGTGTGTACAAAACCCAATCACCCAAAAACCCAAATCAAACAAACACCTGACCCTTTATAAAAACCCTAACTTTAAATGTTTGAACAATTTTGAACAAGCAAATTTGCACCCACATCTCAGAATAGTACTTGTAAAGCAGAGCAAAGTAACTTAAAAAAAAAAAAAAAAAAAAAAAAAAAAAAAAAAAAAAAAAAACCAAATACATCAATAACCAACAATGCAGCCTTCGCTGGTTGTGAAAATAAGAAGATGAGATTCGTTACTAACCTCGCCAGACGCGCGTGAGAACATCAACAGCTGAACGAGCAGCAAAGCGGAGTAATCGACAACAAGTGAGTGAAATAAGAGTGGGCGAAGAACTTGTTTCACGCAGGAGAGTAATTGACGCACGTGAGTGAAGAAAAACCCTCACTGCAATTAACATAACGAAACTCAGAGAGAGCAGAGAGATAACGGAATTGGGGGCACAATTGAGTTCAGGGTATTGTCGTCACAAATCGATCGAGCGCACAATTGAAGGTAGCGCACAATTGAGGAGGGCATTGTAGAATGAGGGCCGCTAAGGGCACCCCACCATTTAATGAGGGCACCCAGTTAATATGGGCACAAATCGATTTACCTGGGGCACCCAAAAATTAAACCCAAAATACCGAAAATGCCCCTCGTGCAAAAAACCCTCTCACCCACCCTCTTGCAAACCCCTGGGCACCCCACCACCACCACCACCACCACCACCACCCTCGTTCACCGAATTCCTGGTGAAAGAATTCATTTGTTTTGAACCGAGCAGTGAGAGGAATCCCCGAAATCGTGTTCTCCGTCCCTCGCCGTGTGTTTCTCCTTCGTTCTTCTAGGTTTCTGCATTTTGTAGGGTCCGTTGTGTGAGTCGATTTCGTCTCCAAATTAGGGCTCGGGTGAAGATCGACGAATTAAGTTACATTTGGTAGAGTAGATGTAATGTGTGGTAGAGTAGATGTAATGTGTGTGTGGCGGTTTGTTAAAATGTAAAAAAATTGGGAAATCGTGGTTCTCGGCCACACAAAGCGAGATCAGTCATAACTCTTCGGCCTTGGCCGAGACATAAGCTAATATTTTTCGAACTCGCGGTCTCGGCCACGTAGACCGGAAGAGTTAACCACGTATCGGTTGTCCACTTCCGGAGGGTCTCCGTAGGCTCCTGGTCGTCATAGGACGAGAGTCGCGAATTGAAATGGTCAATTCATCTCGGTGGCGTTCAACCGAGAAATTTAAATGGGACTCGGTTATACAAGACCGATATATTGGAACACTTGTCGGCCATGAGTGACCGAAAAATATGGTTTGTTTCACGAACCCGCTTGACCGAGACATCGAAATGGATGAATTTGAACATTACAGCTTTCAAAAAATCTCCGTAGTAGTCAAACTAACAATACAAGATTGAAAATCCAAAGACGACAATTTGCACCGAACTTTAATTAATTATAAATCTCCGTAACATTCAAACCGACTATAAAAAAGGTCCATCCATAAGTAAACAACAATTAAAACACAACACAACATTTGCATATACATAGAACATTCGACGAATTGGCAAGCTTACACCTACGGTGTATCTAAGTCTACAAATGTGTATGGTGGCTTCATGATCGCAGCTGCATTGGGCGCGATGTCTCGAAAAACGAATCCATCTCGCCAACCTTTGGCGCAGCCTCAACGTACCGATCCCACGATGGATATAAGGATGGCAATGTGCATTCACACGCAATCGCACTGTCAAAGTGAACAGTAGAACATAGAAGATATTGTCACAAACCCGATTAAGGGGAAACAAACCATTTCACAAAAAAGTCATAGAACTTACCCTAACCCAATGGATATTCCTTTCATTCGCCATTGCAATGATAAGTCTCTCAGTGCAATGACGACGTTGGAGTACTACGTAGAGGTAGGAATGTGGAGGCACTCCCACGCGAGAGGTTTACGAGAATGACATTGAATGCGGTGGATACCAACAATCCCATGTCCGGAAGTGTCAACCATTCTTTGAAAGATGCCCTCTCGATTCTCCGGCAATGCACCGCATTCTTGATAGGCTCGAAACTCGAGCCAAGCACTTCCCGCCATAGGTATTCATACCCGATAATCTCATCGTACATCCGTCTACGCACAATCCTCCACCCGTCCACGTCATGAGTCCAAGCCCAGAGGCTATACACCTATATCCACAGCTCCCATCGGAAACCACATCGATAATGGCATCAACACGTGGCAACCAATATGGTTCTAAGCAATGACTATAAGCCATGTTAGATCCACTTTTGCGTGCGTCGACCGGCACGACGCATTTGTGGAACCTTGCATTTCTTCTCGCCTAGAAGCTTTTGTGGAGTGGGAGGACTCAAATCCGATTGGAGATTGGGGTGCCTCCCACACTCAGGGTGCCTCCGGTTGGAGACCCCGGTGTCCTCACACCCGCATCCTCAACTTCCCGCTCGCACTCCACAAAAGACGATGGTGGACTAATCTCCCCAGCCGCTCACTTTCACTCCTCCCCCGCATCCTCAACTTCCTCCTCCCTCTTATCCAATCTTCCCGCGGTGTCGTGATTGTGCCTCCCACAAATCACCGTGACATACCATAAGGAGCTCGGCATTCTCCTTGACGTTAATTTGGAAAGGGCATCCACATTTCTTCGTACTAGTGTGAGTCCTCGCCTTTTCATCATTCCTTGATTTCTTTAAAATTTTTGCCGCTTTCCCCTTCCCAACTCTCTCGAGCCAGTCCCCTATATGTCCCAGGACCACACAGTAATTTTCACCCTTCCCCTTCGCTTAACGCCCCGCATCCGAGCGCTTCGTTACTAACACAAACTTGTTCTCGCCACCAATCGCCAAGCCATGAAATTGCCGCTTCTCGAGAGGGAATGGCTTAGAAGGTGTAAAAGTGTCCTTATAATCTGAAAATTACAAGATAACGGCATTACCTCGCAATACAAACAAGGTAACATTATAATCAACCAAAATGTACAAAGACAATCACAAAAAAACCCAAAAAATCGGTTCTCGGTTGTACAAAGGTCGAAACTTTCTTCATAGTCTCGTTTACGTGAGGCCGAGAGTTAGCAGAACTTCTTCGGTCGTTCCGGCACGTGACCAACCCTAAACATCTCTCATCCGAGACCGAGACGTAACCATATATCTCGGTCCTGCGAGGCCGAAAGAATCGCGCACCCAGACAGATACTTCGGATAACCGCAAAAAAAACACAAAAACATTTGCAACATTACCTCTAGGACGACCTCCTCTGGCACCGAAGCATTACGATCCTCCATTATACAAAGTGGAAACAACTTCGATTTGAAGAAATTACCAAACCCTACGTTGACAAACAAATCATCATTTTCACTCATATACGCAACTAAACAGTTCACAAAACCCGAAAATGGTTGTCAAACATTGTTACCTCGTTTCGGACGAGCAAGAATCGATCGCCTCTTCGCCAAACGCAATGTGGTCGTGGGCTTTGTGGTTGAAGGTTCTTCAGTGGGGTGCCCTAACTCCTTGTCGAAATGGTTTGTGGGGTTTGAACCATTATATATATACAGGGGCAAAATGGTCTTTTCCATTTTTTTTGGAATTTTTACAAATTAACTGGGTGCCCTCATTAAATGGTGGGGTGCCCTTAGCGGGCCTCTTGTAGAATTCAAGTCGCAGCTTGATTAACTGATTATTCTCACTTATTAAGTAGTAGTAGGCTCTGTTTATCAAGGCTAGTTGATAATCTAGCTGATAGCTGATAAACTAGTTGATGGCTGATAATCTAACTGATAGCTGATAATTTATTAGCTGGTAGCGGAAAGCTGATAATCTAGTTGATAAACTAAAAATTGTTTGGAATGATAGCTGATTGATTAGCTGATAAATGCAAAATGACAATAAAGGACATATGACACAATTAAGTATATTAATTATATAATCACATAATTAATTGTTATAAATAACTCTGTATTTTATTTACAAAATACAAATTAATACCATAAAATAAATTATATTATTTAGAAAACTAAATTATGTGTGTCAATAAATGTTTATATGAAAATAACTATATTAATTTATAAGAATTTGCAAAAATAAACACATGTAAATAAAATACAATAAATGACTTGGATAACTATATGTATACCTAATGCATCATCCATAATTGAGAAGCAATGTTATTGCGAATATTCTTCATTTCTAGAGAAGTCTCTCTATAACTTAAAAAAATAGTAGATTAGTAAAAAAAAAAATTAATAATATGTAGGATAGCTCACCACTCGAACACTACATTAAAAAATATTTTTATAACATCTAAAAATATTTTTTATACTCGACGTTGTTAAAACTTATTTAATATGTAATAAATATCTAACAAGATTATCTATAATTAAGAAATTAATGTGTAATGATTTTTAATTTTAGTGAAATTCTTTGTTTTATAATATTTAGTTAATTATTAATCACTATTTTTTTCATTAACAGTATTAAGCTATATGTTAATTTTAAATTCAATAAGTTTTAATAACGTATTATATAACTGTTGGTCTAGCCTAGAAGAAATTGAAATGCCGGTTTCGCCTCTGCCAACTTTACCAGGGTATAATCGCGGGGTACTAATATTCGCGGGGTTTGTTTAACTATTTACGTATTTTGTTTCCACTAATTTGCAAGGGCATTAATTTATTAATACCGTAAAAATAAGGGTATAATCGCGAGAAAAAATAAACACAGCTTAACCAAATAAACTAGCTTATCAACTAGCTGATAAGCTAGTTTGTGCTTACCAAACAGAGCCGTAGTGTGTATCTATCATATATATAAAAGCACGAATCACAAATTTTTGAGTGGTAATGAAATTTACCTATTTGCCCATATTTCTTTTTTTCATCTCCAAATCAAACTCTAACTCCTTATCAATCCACCACACGTTTTTTTTTTTTTTTTTTTTATCTCCAAATCAATCCCGAACTCCTTCTCATCAATCTAATACACGGTTTTCTCTTTCTCTCAGTCTTCAATCGATCACTCGCTCATGTTTCGGACGAAGTCCTACTCATCAATCCAATACACAAACTCCTTCTCATCAATCCAATACACGGAGACGGAGAGGTTGATAAATTGAGGGAAACTTTTAAATTGGAGTGTGCACTTGTTTCTGGGGCAAATCAGTTTATATGAACATTGTATATGTTGAAAGCTTGAATTGCATGCTACCATTTGATACGTTTTAAGGGGGTGCATACCACTGGTCATCGTCTTCATCATTCTCACCCAAACCCTCATTGTTCTTCCTCATATATATATATCTCCCGGTTGGAGATCAAATTCAAGGAGAGTCGTGAGTGTTGGTGGCGTTGTTGAAGAACAGTTGAAGGTGAGATAATATTTCAATTTTTGATTTCAGTGACTATGGGACTGGTTTTGTCTATGAATTCGAAATTGGAATTGGGAGGGGTTGTTGTGGTTGGTTGTTGATTGTGTGATGAAGAGAGGAGAATGTTCGATTTTATATATATATATATATATATATATATATATATATATATATATATAAACAGTGAAGAAGAGAGAATCTCGAGAGGAGAAGAAGAAGGTGGGGGTTGAAGAAGAAGGTGGTTTGAAGGTGTTGGGGGAGAGAACAAACCCAAAACCCAGGTGAATAAAAAAATTCTGATTAATCATGTGAAAAAAAAATGTATCTAAAGCTTTAATCCCGACTAATTCAATTATTTACATTCATAATTTCAAAGTTATCATTTCTATATATAGAGTTTGAGGTAAAGATTGAACTTTATGAACAATTCTACGGAATCTCCACAAACAAGTGTTCACAAATTGATGGGTCAAACCACTTGTGTTTTTTTTTTCTTATTTCCTTTTTTTTTTTTTTTTTTTTTTTTTTGAGGAAGTAATTTCCTAGCATGACTAGCTTGTTTTTTCATTCACATCTTATCTCAATCACATTAGAGAATATTGATAAGCTAAAAAAGGTACTTGTATTTCTAATTTTTAAATTTTAATTACAAATTTAAATTTTATTAATAAATTCTTAGAAATTAATTCCCGCGAGCGAAGCGAGCGGGTCAATCGTGCGTAGCACGTCCTGAAACTAGTATATATATATATATTTATATATAAAGAAACTGTTTCCGTGAAAGTATCTCGCAACGCAACACGTAGAATGTGAGAAGCTCTTATAATGTGACACGTGGCATTATGATGTCATATTTGATATTTTATAAGAAAAAAAAACACAAGCCATTGATATTTCTCGCACTTAAGTGGGGTAGGATGGTAAAATCTGTTTTTTTCAATTTTTTAATAAATTTTTTTTTTTTTTTTTTTTTATTTTTTGGGAGTTTTTTTTTTTCGATTTTTTTTATGAGTTTCTATTTTCGGTTTTGGTTTTTCTAATAACTTTCGTTTTTTTCTATCTTTTTTTAGGAGTTTCTAATTGTAACAAGTAAGTATTACAAGTTTTTTTTTTCTTTTATCCATTACAACATAAATTTAATTAGTATTTATTGTAAAAGATACGATTTTGTCTTTAATGAGGTTAGAATCAGAAATGAAGCAATTGATGCTAAATTTTTTATTTTCCAAGATTACAGTTGAAACAAAAAATTCTCAAAACGTGACAAATATATTTATGAAGGGATGAAGAACATCATAAGTTTTTTTTTCCTCGTCAATATTATTTTATCTAATATATAGATATTTATTTTTGCTCGCGCGCTAAGCGCAAGATGCCGACTAGTTTATAATTGAAATACTAAATAATGTTCCTTCTTAGAGTTGACATATATTATAATTTCAAGGGTTTGAGTTTATGTGAATCATATGATTATCTTTTCGCTCTAACAACTCCGCATGGCACAAGCCTACGCATGGTCGAAAATTATTTAGATGTACCACATAAGATTTAATTAATTTTTACGTGGAAATTAAACCTTCTTGCTTATATTTCTTTTTGGTCGAACTTCCCTTTTTTTTTTTTTTGCTGTGGGGTTGCTTATCACATAGCAAACATTTTTGGATGGACTTATTATAGACTCTTTTGATATATATATATATATAAAAGGTAGGGCCCTATTCGCACTTCTATATCTCATTTTGTTGGTTATAACGATAAATAAAGTCCTTTTTTTATAAAAAAATTGAGTGACTATCAATATATGGTTAATGAATTAATTAATGAAGCACTTGGCACGAGGAATTAATTAATGAAGCACTTGGCACGAGGAATTAATTTAATTATCTGAATAGTATTTTGAATCTCGAAGTGTAGAACCAGAGGTTATGTCTTTAGAGTTATAGCAGGAATTGGGAGAGACTGATGGCATGAGAGTAGCCTGAAACGGAGCGAAGTTGTTGAAGAGGAAAAGTACTAAGTTGTTCATAAAGAGAGAAATTGCAAGAGTTCTGAAAGCATATATGTAGTTGCACGGTTGTTTCTAAGTTTGTTTTGATAAACAATTTTGTTTGGCGTCACTGTAAGAAAAAAACCTATTTAACTACATTGAACAATGTAATTGATAAATACGTTGTTAAAATATTATAATACATAATTAATATATTAATAAATATTTTGTTTTCAACAAAATTAATAATAGTATGTTTAGTCGATTCGTTATTAGGTTTACGACATTTAATTAATAACTCATGACATGAAATTTTTTAAAATTAATGATATATTATAATATGTCAATAATATATAAACTAGTCGTAGACCAGCGCTTTACGCGCGGGCAAGATATAGTATCAATATATTATAAAAATAAATATATTGAAAAATAAATATAAAAAATGATCGTGTAGTATCATATGAAATCAAACCTAATAACAATATAGAAAAATAGATAATATAGAATTGAAAAGATTTTTTTTTACATACATCTCTAGTGAACATTTGAAGAAATTCAATATCATTTTGAAAATCACCAGATCGTTTCAATCACCTTGAAAAACACAAAAATAACAATTATAAGTAGCATATAAAATTCTCATAATTGAAACAAAAGCACGTAAAAAGATAATTAATACATCGACGAGATTTTTTTATAAACTCAACTCAATATCTAAAATTGTTCATCTCAAAAACTGTCTATTTCCTTAATTTATTAGTCCATAATTGATTCATTATTAAATTGATTGAGAGAAGGTTATTTGTTAATATTGCATCGCATAATATACTTGAAGTAAGTGTGTCCTCCCATCTTGGGTTATTTTTTCTTCTATTCACTTACAAAATAAATTTTAGATAAAAAACTATAGAAAATATATATTAAAAGATTACCTCATTAGCATCATCTGAGGTGCTAATATTTTGGAAGATCTCATTATAAACGATGTTGTCTTAAAATTCATCATATTAAAACATATTATATATTTGCATTTAATATTGACATGACAATGTAAATAGTTAAAACAAATCTATATATTGTTGAAGAAACAAAGTTGTTGATGGAATAATAATTGGTGTTGGTGTTAGAAATTTTTTAAAAATCAATGATGCTCACTTAATTGGAATTCGTGATCGACTTAAACACAATTAATATTAATATTAATAATTTGTATAAATACAAAACTTTTGTGTGATGGTGTGTATTGTAAAAGAAGATGAAGATGTAGATTTATATGGAAACATTTTATGCTAAAAAAAGACAGAGAAATCACGACATTGCATGATAGATAATCGAAAAACAACCAAAAACTGAAAATAGAAAGTGACCATGTGTAAACTCGACTCAATGATATTTCAAGTGGTGGACCACCTTCTTTATCAAAAAAAGAAGAAAATCAACATACTAAGGGATTAAAGGCTAACCAACCCTCAGTTAAACCTGCCTTCCGATGATCACTTTTGTTTTCTAATTAACGGATCAACCCCAAAGCAAGAAAGTAGGAGCTCTTGAATACAACTCTCGACTTCAAATGGGATAACTAATTGCCCGATACTAATACATGAAACAGAATATCGAACACAACTCTAAAACTTTGTGTATTGAACTGACAACCTAAAGAATTGTAAAATTATAGTAATTGTTAAATAGTTCAATTAGGACATATTATAATTGTCTATTAATGTTTTGAAATCAGCTAATTAGGTTCTAATTAATAGATCGTGTAAGTGCATGTAAATTGGAGTGCCTCAGAAAAGATTGAGGTGCTTATAGTGACACTTTAATTAAATAGTTCATTTTTTTACTTCAATAAGAATCGAACCCACACTCTTCCCAAACCTTTTCTTTTGGCAAATGATCATTGTCTATCTCATAACTAAGCACCCAAAAAAAAGTGATGTAATAATATGCTACGTGTCAATACATGGCTAAAGAAAAAAACTAATATAAACTATGACTTTTTTTGGGTAGGATAATATACATTATGACTAATAATTGTATCATATTGTAATTGTGTTTTTTAAAATATATATTGGCTTCAAAAGCAACAACAATTACATAAAATAAACGTAGCGGAAATGATGATACTTAGGTGGATGTGTGATAAAACTCGTAAAGATAGAATAAAAAATATAGAAATTCAAAGACAAGTAGGAGTAGCACAAATTGATACAAAGATTAGAGAAGGGCGGTTGCAGTGGTTTGGTCACCTACAAATGCCCCAACTAGAAAACTTGACTCAATAGAAACTGTAGAAATTCGACGAGGTATGGGCAGACCGAAGTTAACATGTGATGCATTAATTATGAGGGATTTAAATAGTTTGAAAAGCTCACCATCAATTGCACTTAATCGAGCACAATGTAAAAGTTTGATCCATGTAGCCGACCCCAGTTAATTTGGGACTGAGGGTATGTTGTTGTTGTTGTTGTTGTTGTTGTTGTTGTTGTATATTGGCTTCAAAAAAAGTAAATGATATATTAATCAGCATGATAATCACAAATTGCTATAAACAATTTTGATATGCTAAAAAAAGAAACGAAAAAAAGCTCACGAAAAAAATAAAAAAATTAGCTATGTGCCCTTAATAATGAAAAAATAGGTGTATCAAATTGCAAAAAAAAAGGAGAGCTTAATTTCTCCGGAAAATATACGAGTTATTTTTTAAATAGATGACTTAATTATTAAAAAATAATCCGAAAATAGTAAAAAAAAATGTATAAAAATAGCAACTATATATGTCATGTGTCATTACAATAGAGCTTAAAATAATAACAATTATGTCACGTGTAATCACCGTAGAAATCTTCACAGAAGATCTTGTTTTATATATGTATATATATAGATATGTTTTGACAACATAGCCTTCAACAACATTTATTTAGTGTTTTGAAATGTTTTTTTTTTTTTTTTTTGTAGTGGACGGGTTAGCACGTCAACCTCAACTATACTTCATGACGATCCACTATACATCTCTGTACTATTCAGCTATGACCCCGTTTCTGACAAACATACACAAAAAAAATAATACTAGCAACTAAGACAATGTATAGCAAATGTTTTAATAAGTAACTTGGTGGTCTCAGTAATCATTTCTACGGGAATTGTATAGAGAAAAGCATGTGGATGGACAATTACGTGCAATTACTTCTTAACTTGGTATGCATTAGGAGTCAAATGTGAATTGATTGATTTAATTCCAAAAGGGAGTTGGGAGTTATGACCCAATTGCCCCTCCTTAAATCCCTCTCTCATGTCTCTCTCTATACTTTAGGAGTCAATTGTATATTTTATTATTTTTAAATGAGTTAACCTCCCGAAAAAAACTAAAAAAAACACAATTTCTGTTGTGGAATATGGATGACCATGCATGTACACCAACATATTGTGTAGTCATGTAACTTGTATTTCTCACTTAATAGTACCTCCACTTGTCTATGTATTGTCATGTAACTTGTAATCCTCTCCAATGTACACTAACTATTCCATGTATTGTCTATGTTGCTTGTGATGTGTTGTATGACTTGTGGTGTATGTATAACTTGTACACATTGTATAAGTACAATTATCATCATCACCAAATGACCTATATAAAGGGTGCCAACCCCATTGTAATTCACACACCAAGTTGAATGAAAACTTCTCATTCCAACTATCTCATTTCTTCTCTTCTCCTTTGTAGTAGTAGTTTGTAGTAGTAGAAGTTGTTAGTCTTTTATTTTCCTTCTCTAGTTCTTAGCAAGTTCCAACTCAATTTACAACACGTTATCAGCACGAGCTTGCTCTAGCATTAAGGAGATCTTGAAGTTCAAGAAGGCTTGTTAAGGAGAGAAAGCTAGGAAGGTATAACTTTTGTTATTTAAATAAGTTCAATTTACTTCTATATTATCATGGTTGCTTCCTTTTATCTATGCATACTTTATTCATATATTATGCATTATAGCGTCACCGATTGCGAAAGTATGCTCTGTAGTTGCGTCTTGTACGATCTTCTACATCAGAAATCAAAAGTCAATATGTGACATAACTAGTTTTCTCTTAAAACTACAAACGATTAATTATTGTTCTATTCTTGATTTTATAATACAAATCATGTTATAAGTTTGAGTTGATAGTGGGTAAGCCTTGTCCCCGGTAAAGCTAAACATTGAAAGGGAGACGGGTTATCCCGTTCGAGGAGGCATGGCATTAAGCAGACTTTGTCTCGCCACCCAACCTGGAGCTTGTCCCACCAACTCATACGAATAGTACATTTGATTATTAATAAATCAAGTTGTGACCATATACTTAATCATATGTTATGTTTTTTTTTACATAAAAGAAAAGAGAAAATTATTTTATATTATATTTACTTTCAAAATATTAATCAACCATAGTTGAATTTGTTATCTTATTATAATTCTTGTCATGATAATTAGATATTACAAATTATGAATAAAGCTTGTATCCATGCGAGGTTGTATGTTGTACACAATCATTCACAAATTTCTCTTTAGAGATTTGAAAAGTGAATATTTCACTTTATATATATTTTCACCTTATGGAGTTATATATATACATACCAAAAGGGTAATGCTCCAAAAAGCTCAAAATGAGCTTTGGGGTCTCATGCTACAAAATTTAATCACAAATATTAATTATAATTCCACAATTTTAATTACCTCTATGTTGAGGCTATGTGGAAATATGACTGATGAGACAATAAAAGGGTCACGTGGCCCGCCTCGATTTATTGCTGTAACAAATATCGAGTGCGAACGTCAATCCAATAAATATTAAGGATTGATTTCTTGTCTCTTGGTAGCTGAGTAAAATAATGAGATATTATAAATATAATATCGCTCCCGTCCAATTAGTTCAGCTTTAAATTAAGAAGCATATGTTGCATATAATGATCATGATCGCAATAATAAATTTATGGACGTGGAAAAGGTGAAAATATCAGGTAAATGTCGTATTGACAATTCCACCAAAAATTGGAATAAAAGTGGTGCACCACTACAAAGGGCAAATAATTATTGACAATGAGCGCTCATAATTGTGACATTTTTTTGGTCATATATGAAAGGCTATTTTGCCTAAATATTGTCATATATATACCCGAATATTTTTGTGACCTTTACCATGCCTTCAAAATTAAAGGCAAAATATTATGAATTTTATCATTGAAAATGGCTCGATAAAACAGGCACATCGAGATGTGTTTAAATCGTGACCTAAATATGGGCGATGATTTTATGTCTTGTGTATCATGCTACATGCATGTACATGATAATATAAAAGTGAATATTTCTCGAATTCGAACTTAGCGGAGGCTAATGTTCAGGTAATATCTGAGACAACAATTTTATTGTTAATGTCTTGTTCAGAAGAAGTCTACTCAGAATAATAGAAAATTTATCTATATGAATATGATTTAATCTGAGTATAATATTCCCGCTTTAACTTCTGTAATATATAAGGCACATTAAAACGAATGTCGTCATAAATCAAATGACATTCATAATATGGAAAGATCTATTTGATTATCCATAATCATCGATAATGCGAAAATATCGTAAATTCGCACGGACATCCTTTATCGAACTGATTTTTTTTATCAGCTGGAGATTATCTCAAGGCAAATCAATAGAGACGTATATTGATTTAACTCTCCATTAATTATATTATAAGATGCCTTGGATCCCTAATAGGGAAATTATTTATAGCAAGTTTTGCTAATTGTCACTTAGATGAAGCAATTTTCCCACCATTAGGGGGAGATATAAGCCAATTCAAAAGGAATGACGTGAAATTGCTTGAAACACATCAAATTGCATTAAATTTGTTGTATTATGATCCATGTATAAATTAATATGAACTCAAAGTTCAAAGGATCATTCAGTAGCAACAAGTTATGAATCAATTACTTGATTCAAGTACTATACATAAAAGAGTGACAATCATATACTTCAGCATTAAATGGTTCATATAGAAAACGATGTCCATGTGCAACAAAATGCACAAGATGTCTCACCCATGTGAATATGAGGGGGAGAATCAAAATGAGTTATTGGTTAGTGTATTGCACTCTTTTTCCCTTTGCTATGGTTTTATCCCACTGGGTTTTCTTTGCAAATGTTTTTATCGAGGCAATTCTAACAATATTAAAACTCTTTATCTAGATTGATTAGTGTATTGCACTCTTTTCCTTTCGCTATGGTTTTATCCCACTGGGTTTTCATAGCAAAGTTTTCAATGAGGTAATCATAACATTATTATGCTCCGTATAAAAAATTTATGAGAGCAATGTACTTTTTTCCTATACTAGATTTTTTCCCTACAGGGTTTTTCTAGTAAAGGTTTTAATGAGGCGTATATATATTCTCTCAAAGTGTATCAATGTGTTGCACTCTTTTCCTTAGCTATGATTTTATCCCACTGGGTTTTCCTAGCAAGGTTTTTAATGAGGCAATCAACAATATTATACTACAAATCAAGATTGACGAGAACATTGTACTCTTTTTCCTATACTAGATTTTTTTCCCACAGGTTTTTCTAGTACGTGGTTTTAACGAGGCACAATCTCTAAGCAAGTGTCATCCAAGGGGGAGTGTTGTGGAATATGGATGACCATGCATGTACACCAACATATTGTGTAGTCATGTAACTTGTATTTCTCACTTAATAGTACCTCCACTTGTCTATGTATTGTCATGTAACTTGTAATCCTCTCCAATGTACACCAACTATTCCATGTATTGTCTATGTTGCTTGTGATGTGTTGTATGACTTGTGGTGTATGTATAACTTGTACACATTGTATAAGTACAATTATCATCATCACCAAATGACATATATAAAGGGTGCCAACCCCATTGTAATTCACACACCAAATTGAATGAGAACTTCTCATTCCAACTATCTCATTTCTTCTCTTCTCCTTTGTAGTAGTAGTTTGTAGTAGTAGAAGTTGTTAGTCTTCTATTTTCCTTCTCTAGTTCTTAGCAAGTTCCAACTCAATTTACAACAATTTCTATAGAAGTTTTCTTTCCTGGTATTTCATGTGGTAAAATACCATGAAAGAAAACTTCCCCTAAATTTGAGAAAATGAACTAAACAAAGTCTTGGTTTCCTATTTACCAAACTCGAATTGAAAAGATGTGCATAGACTAGTATTCATATTTTGTTTTAGAATGACTGTGATTTTTTTCAAATACAAATTGTAATTGAGAAAAAAAAAAACCCTTTCGATACCTCAACTTGAATTCAACCTTTAATTGGAAGCCACTATTCGATCTTAGATCACACCGTCTTTCCTTAATTTCATCCACACTTTGTTCAGATTTCAATTCCTCTTTAATCAACCCTATACTTTGTTCGAAAAAAAATATAAAAAAATAAAAATCCAACTTTGTTAGAATATTCATTTTTCATAATCAATTCAATCCAAAGGCATGTTCAAGTTTCAATTTTTTTTAGTTTATCATGTGATGTTTCTACATTAATCGCATCGATTTAATTTATGTTCAAAAATTATCAAAACTCATATAAGAGGGGACATCCCCAACCCAAATTTCTTTCACTACGATGTTTAAGAGGAATCGAGTTGTATGACACTTAGACCACGAGTTTACTTGCATCATCCTCCATCTAGAATTCGCCCAAATCATGGTAAGGGAAGAAAGTAGCAATTTCTATTAGGAGCACTATGTAGGACCAAAGAAATAAATGGTATCCTGGCACCACGTGTCCTCATCTCAAGCTCACAACAAAAGCACATCTCTAGAACCATGCACCAAATATGGGTGGAATGGAAAATGTCCACCATTGTCATCACTCATCACAAAGATGTCAAAAACCCAATAAATCTTGAACTCTTTTGATCCAAAAAAGAGAACCAATAACCCAAATTGAAACCCAAAATTTGCTCTCAATTTCCCCATTAATGGATCCCTACAAGTTCCTAAACATCTCTCCAAACCCAGATGGATCCCTCACTCGCCACCCCCGAATCCCCACATGCCCACCAAGTAGTACAGATCAGCCCAACAACAATTCAACAGTGATCTCTGCAGATTTCCCTCTCAACCCCTCAAAGAACACTTGGTTCAGGCTCTACAAGCCCATCAACACCCCCACCAACACAAAGCTCCCAATTATCATATACTTTCACGGAGGGGGTTTGTGCTCTTCAGCGCGGCCTCTCAGCCCTTCCACGAGTCCTGCACTGAATTAGCCTCTCAATTGCAAGCCCTGATCCTATCCGTGGAGTACCGCCTTGCGCCGGAGCACCGCCTCCCTTGCGCCTACGAAGACGCCATTGATGCCATTCTTTGGGTTAGAGAGCAAGCCCTCAATGGGGGCAACAATTGGTTTGACAATTCAGTTGATTTCTCAAGGTGTTTCTTGATGGGTAGCAGCTCTGGTGGCAACATTGTTTACAATGCAGGGTTGATCTCATTGAAGGTGATGTAATTTGGGTATAAATTTTGTATTTTTATTTAAGAAAATATTACAATGATAAAAATAATGTCACATACTGGTTCATGACCTCGATCCGCTTCTTAAGGATTTTTGTATGCTTGCATGCATGTTTTTTTTTTTTTTTTTTTTCAAAGGTAGAAATATAATTTAAATTCGTAATTAAAATTATCCTGTGTGTTTTGTTTTGTTAAGGACTTATATTTTTGAATGGAGTAACATATGGATTGATGTTCGGTGCTCCCATATTTCAAAGTGTATTATTGCACAAGTTTCAAAGTATGTTGCACATATGAATTATCAAATATAGTTACCAAATATAGGCAAGTGACCTAGTGTGCGACTTTTTGTGTGTCAATATATCATCTATATGCATAATCCTAATCTAACAATGATATCTAATCTAACTCAAATTAACATGCAGATGTAAATTCTAATAAAAAATAAACTTATTAACTCATGTCATTTAATTTTAATTAAATTATGTCCAACAGATGGGACTAATTGGTGGTGGCGATGAAGAGCATGTAAAGATAGATGGTTTGATTATGAACCAGCCCTTCTTCGGAGGGGTGGAGAGGACTGATTCGGAGCTCCGGTACGCCGACGACCGGATATTGCCGGTTCCCGCTGGGGATCTGTTGTGGGAATTGGCTCTGCCAATTGGGTCTGATCGGGATCATGAATTTTGCAATCCGTTGAGGAGTGGTGGTAGGGGTGGGATCATTGAGAGGTTGCCTAGGTGCTTTGTCAATGGGTATGGTTGGGACCCGTTGATTGACAAGCAGAGAGAGTTTGCGAAGATGTTAAAGAGAAGTGGAGTTTGTGTGGTTGAGAGGTTTGTTGATGATGGGTTTCATGCTTGTGAGCTTTTTGATCCTGCTAAAGCTAAGGCTTTGGTTGTGGCAATCAAGGAATTCATTTATGGTAGTGGTGGTGCAAAATCAGCTCTGTAATTGTGAGGGAGAGAACATATGTTACATATCATTATGTTTTTATTGGTAATTTGGTTGCTCTATGTGTCTTTTTTTTTTTTTGGATATCAATAGATGATTTATTGAAGTGTAACACACAGAAGAATACATCATTTATATATAGCATAGCTCGAACATATATTCATTCTCTGGTTGTTCTATGTGTTATTTCTTTTTTCTTTTTTTTTTTCTTTTTGGTTGCTCCATGTGTTCTTATTTGTGTTAATATGCAGTGATAAATTTATTTGGTTGCTCAACAATAGCAAATGAACTATAATTTTGAGCTTAATCTTGTTTGTGATTAGGCCCAACAAGAGTTGTGAATTGATAGACAGTTAGACAGCAAACTAAAAAGAGGTGTACGTAAGAGCATCTCCAATAGGACCATAGATTGGGTGGAAATAGATTCACCTAGAATACAATTCATATTCAACCTAAAAAATATTCTTCAATAGAATTATGAATTGATAATGTTTATCCTATTCCTATGTGGCATGGAATCAAAGTGGATAGTTTTGGACATTGTGGTAGACTACCGCATCAAACAAATGGAGTCTTTTTATTATTTTTTTACAGTTTTCTTATTTTTAGGCCTTTATTAATATTATTAAAATTAAAAATAAAAGTATCAACTCATTAAATCTATTGTCTACCCTCGCGAGGCACGCACGTGAGAACAGCAACAGCTAAACGAGCAGCAAAGCGGAGTAGCAACAGCTAAACGAGCAGCAAAGCGGAGTAATCGACGACAAGTGAGTGAAGTAGAGTGGGTGATGAACTTGTTTCACGCAGGAGAGTAATTGACGACAAGTGAGTGAAGTAGACTGGGCGAACAACTTATTTGACGCAGAGAAAAACCCTCATTGCAATTAACATAACGAAACTCAGAGAGAAGAGAGAGATAACGAAATTGAGGGCACAATTGAGTTGAGGGTATTGTCGTCACAAATCGATCGAGCACACAATTGAGGGTAGCGCACAATTAAGGGGAGAGCATTGTTGAGAATTCAAGTCACGGTTGATTAACTGATTATTCTCACTTATTTAGTAGCAGTAGATATATCTATCATATATATATATATATAAAATCACAAATTTTTGAGTGGTAATGAAATTTACCTATTTGTTTATATTTCTTTTCTTTTTTTCATCTCCAAGTCAACATTTTCTTTTGTCTCTAAATCAAACTCTAACTCCTTATCAATCCACCACACGTGTTTTTTTTTTTTTTTTTTTTTTTTTTTTTTTTTTTTTTTATCTCCAAATCAATCCCGAACTCCTTCTCATCAATTCAATACACGGTTTTCTCTTTCTCTCAGTCTTCAATCGATCACTCTCGTGTTCCGAATGAACTCATTCTCATCAATCCAATACACGGAGACGGAGAGGTTGATAAATTGAGGGAGACTTCTAAATTGGAGTGTGCACTTGTTTCTGGGGCAAATCGGTTTATATGAATATTGTATCTGTTGAAAGCTTGAATTGCATGCTGCCATTTGATACGTTTTAAGGGGTGCATACCACTTGGTCATCGTCTTCGCCATTCTCACCCAAACCATCATTGTTCTTCCCACTACAACAAAGTGGGTCTATAGCAACACTTTTTTGCCAACACTAATAAAAAATGTTTTCAAATTTTAATTTTAGAGACACATGATATATAAGCGTTGCCAAGTTTAAAATTTTGAGACGCTTAACATACAAGTGTCTCCAAATTAAGGACACTTGATATTAAAACGTCGTCAAATTCAAAATCTCGAGACGCATAATGTACAAGTGTCTTAAAATTAAGGACACTTGTTAAAAAAATGTTGCCAAATTTAAAATTTGAAGACACTAATTTAAAAGTGTTGTCAAGTTTCAATTCTAAAGACACATAGTTTATAAGTGTTGCTAAAATTAAAAATGAGGACACAAACAATAAGTGTTGTCAATTTCAATATTTAAAGACGCATAATTTATAAGTGTCTCCTATATTAGAGACGCTTGGTAAATTAGTGACACCAAATTTTAAATTTGGGGACCCTAATTTACATGTGTTGTCAATATTCAAATTTAAGGACATATAATTTACTAGTGTTGTTAAGTTTTAAATTTAAAGACACATAATTTACAAGTGTTGTTAAATTTCAAATCTAAGGACACATAATTTACAAGTGTTGTTAGACTTTAAATATAAAGACACATAATTTAGAAGTGTTGTTAGACTTTAAATATCAGACATATAATTTACTAGTATTGTTAAGTTTTAAATTTAAAGACACATAATTTACAAGTGTTGTTAGATTTTAAAATTAAAGACACATAATTTACAAGTGTTGCTAAAAAAAATGACACATAATTCAAAAGTAGCACAAAAAATGTAGAACAGTAAAAACTACCAGGGAAAATAAAATTTGATTACTAAATAAATCTTTTTTTGGTGAATTCTTAGTAGCAATGAATTACTTAATTATATTTAATTGACAAGTTAATTATATTTATTTTACTTAATATAAATATTTGTTTTTTTTAAAAATAAATATTTATTTTACTTAAAATTCAGGACGCTTTTTCTGTAAAAGCGTCCTGAATTAAGGACGTTTTTCTTGTAAAGCGTCCTGATTGGGGACGCTTACAATATACAAACGTCCCCAATGTCATATCTATTTGTATTGAAACAATCTCAATCTTTCTCTTCAAAAAAGTTTGTATACCATTCAAGATATTCAAGTTGACTTGATGATTTTTTTGTTGATTTTCATCGCTTGTTCTTTGGCGAGGAAGGATACACTCTCTGTTCAAGCTTCTACAATGGCGAAGATTTGAAGCTAGCCGTCGATCTGGACTCGAGCAAGGCAGATCTCTTCGTCGACAATGCTCAAGCAAACGTCAAGCTGAACAATCTCTTACTCTCTGTTCATGGAAGGTCGTAGATGCGTAGAATTGTTGAAGGAGATCCGAGAGAGATAGAGATGTTGTGGAAGCGACTATGCGAGTTTGGCAGGTTTGTCCCCAAACTCACTATAATCTCTTCTCTCCATTTCGATCAATTGTCGTTTTGCTTGATTTGATGCGTGTTTTGGTTTTCAACCTTCTATTTTATGAGCTTGATATGAAGTTGCGTTGTTGTAATTGTTGAATTTGACGAGTCTTGTTGTGTGTAGAGGAATTTAGGGTTTTAGATGGTGTACATTTGTGAGTTGTTATCGGGATTTAACCATTAATGTTGATAAATTAGGTTTTACTGGTTAAAGAAGTATTTCTTTAGGTTCAACATTGGTATATATAATCATGATTAGTGGACATTGATGCGATGGAACTGAACGTCTCTAGAGATGCTGCCTTTACTCGTTTTCACTCCATCGCCGAGTCAGACATCGAAGCTGCTATGCAGCTTTGATTTGATTTGATTCGAAACAAGCAGGTCCATCGTCGAGTCGGTTCTAAAGTTGATTTTTGTATGTTCCTCGTTTGTCTCTCGCTTGTTGTCGTCTCTCAAGGAGAAATTGATGTAGTTAAGCGTGTACGAGTTAACTAGTGAAATGCAGGAATACTGTGTGTTAGATATGGGCTAATCGACCCATTCGCGGTGTTCTTTGATGCCTTCTTTTAGAGAAAGAGATTGATTAGAAGAAATGTAGCACAAAATAACCTAGGGGATGGGCAGTCCACCTACTTATCTAATTGAGTTGGTAATCCTCCAATGCATGATTCACTCTCTAATTCTGATTGCTAAGTGTGACATTATGGAGGAATTAGTGGTCTATTGACCTAGAAATGCTTGACATTTGCATCTCATTTCATTTGTTTTGGCTAATCTTTATGATGGTTAATAATTGAAGCAAGAACCAAAAAACAATGGAAGGTGACGCTCAAGTAAAAGGAGTTGTTGCTTTGCACCAAAAATTAAGGCTTGACTGATTTTGAAGTCCTAGTTTTGCCCAAGTGATTTTTTTCTTCTTTTTTAGCACTTGAATGTTTAAGTTAGACTGCAAAAGAAAATGGACTAATCTGATTTGGTTGTTGTGGATGGAGTGGTTTGTTGTGGTTGTTGTGGTAGATGAGGTTCCGTATTATGGAGTTCTTACAGATATAATTGAGATAGATACTAGATTGTTCAAGGTTGTGATGTTCAAATGTGATTGGGTAGATATCAAGTCACCAAAGGGATTAAGAAAAGATGCTAATGGTTGCACTTTGGTTAATTTCTCTAAATTAATTCATACCGGTCTGTCATTGCAAGATGACCCCTTTGTATTCTCATCTCAAGCGAAACAAGTGTTTTATGTGCAAGACCCAAAGCTTAATGAATGGTATCAAGTGATTCATACGAAGCCAAGAGATTTATATGATATGGGGGTTAACTCACATTTTGAAGACGATGATGACACTTACACACAATGCATGCCTCACAATACAATTGCTTCTGACGTTGAGCGAAACAATTGGGTTAGAGAAAATATTGATGAATAGTACAACTACAGTGGCTTCCACCAATGGTACTCATCTCTTGGCTTTTTTGAGTTACTTAGAATTGTATAATCTAGTCTATTTTTTTCCACAGTTTTGCTAAAAAAGAAATCCAATCTTAGCTGTGGTACATAGTACACTCTCATTTAATCACTTCTAGTACGAGTACTAGACATTAGTTTAGTTTCTTATTTTTCCCCTTGGATGAAATGCTAATTTTGGTTCTTATAATAGTATTCCTTTACCACCTTTTTGTAGGTTATTATCCTTATTGAAAACATAGATGAGGTAGCTTTCCTCGTTACATTTATTTAAGAGCTTTACATCGTGCAGTGAAGAACTTACACAAGACGTTAGAAGCTGAAAAGAAGGTTTATTTCTTGTCTTTTGGTTATCCATGCAATATATGTCATTCTTTTCTTTCTCTCACAAACATTTCGCTTTATATGTCCTGAAAGTGTTCTCAAGGTAAACGCTTAACTTGATGTCGTGCAATTTATTTTTGTAAGCTGAAAAGAAGATTTATTTCTTGTCTTTTGGTTATCCATCGTGCAGTGAAGAACTATTTTAATGTTTGCTTGGTTTTCTGTCTTTTCAGGAAATTGCTCCACAACTTAGCAATTGGCTGTGAATATTACTATTTGAGAGCTTGTCTTTTCTGATGAGAGCTTGGATTTTTTCCCAAATTTGTCATTGTATTCAAGTTCCATACACTATTTGAATTTTACTATTTGAGGATCAGTCTACTTTACAACAATGGACTTTGTAATAGACTTTTTCCCAAATTTGGAGTTTTTCTATCTCAGTTTTTCCTGAAGATAGCTAGTACTGAATATTTGTAGTGGTTAAGCATTATTTGCTACTTTTAGCTTGTTGATTATTAGCGCAGTTAATATGCTTCAGTCATCACTAACTTGAATGATTTTCCATTATGTGCAGGTACTTGGTGAGCCAAAACATTATGAAAGTTGGAGAACATTCTTTGTCTCTTTTTTCAACACTTTTAATGATATGTTGTTACATGGATTTTTTTGCAGTTTATCTTTTCCTGTTACAATTTTTGATATAGAACTTTTAGATCTCTTGATTTAGCAAAGAATGTTTTCCTGATCTCCATTGCAAAGATTGATCGATGACTTTAAAGTTCCTTCTTTCTCGCTCATGAGTCTTGGCGCACCACATGCACAGACTATATTATTTCTCTAGATGCTGGTGACATTTCAAGGGGAAGCAGTACATATATTGGAAAGTTGAGGTAATTTTTTTTCAATTAAATTAATTGGCATATTAATTCGTAGGCGGTCAAAGTTTCATATATTGCATTAATTGACAGATCAAATTTTCTGGGGACAAAGTATACTATTTATGACAAAAACCTCCTCATCTCGAGAGCTATAGTGACAAAAACCGCTCCACTAGCCGGTGGGTTTGAAACAAGTTGCTCATCGGTGCCTTCTGGTAACTATTCAGTGGCACGCATTTCATACGAGTTGAATGTTTTGGGTTCCAGGTCAGGAATTTATCTTTGTATATATAGTTATATACGCATTTATGAGTTTTTTTTTGTGGGAGCTTCCTTTTTTGTTAGTTTTTGTGTTGATCCAATGTATGAAAATTGTTATCAAGTACTATGTCTCATGATATATTCAATTCAACTGACTTTATTCAATTGGTTATATTTTTGAAGTAGGGGTCCAAGAAGAATGCAATGTGTCATGGATGTTATCCCTGCTGCTTCAATTGAACCAGGGGGTTCAGCACCCACACCATCTGAATTTTTCATTAGTAACCTGGACTTGTTTCCTTCAATTCCATTTTTGCGATCCAAATCAACCCGTATGGACAACTTCTCTTCTGGACCACTGAGTGGTCCAAAAGACGGAATGCTTGTGTTGAAGAACAAATCTCCACGGTGGCATGAACAACTTCAATGCTTGGTGTCTTAACTTTCGAGGCGGTGATCTGCTGCTTCGTGAAGAATTTTCGCTTAGTTGCTTCTCCGGAAAATGGGCCTGGTGGACCCGAGCATGAGAAGGTGATTCTCCGGTTTGGGAAAGTGGGGAAGGACTTGTTCACCATGGACTATCGATACCCGATTTCCGCATTCCGGCATTTGCTATCCGCTTGCCAGCTTCGACACTAAAATTGCTTGTGGAATGAACATCTATGCACATATGTTCATATTTACATGTCTTAAATACTTCTCTCGAATCAACTTTTACACTTGTTTATGTTTTGCGCTTTATTGTTTACTCGATAAAATGGATGTTTGCTGGGGCTAAAACTGGTAAAGTTCTATATGGTCGTCAATGGTATGAATTTTAGATTAACAATTGACATTTTCAAGTTTATAGAGATTTTAGCCGTATATGTATGTCTAGTAATTAATATATCATTTTTATTGGTTTGGAAAGTTTACAATTTGACTCGAGGCTTGTTTGGTATTACAATTGCTTATTGTTAAGTGGAGAGATGTTCGTGAAAATTACATATATGTGTTTATGTATGTTAGTTTGCCCAATTCATTATGTATATTGAAAAAGTGATTTATGATGATATTGACTACCTCATGATTTTGACTCATATATATCTTGATTTAATTGTGTTTGGGTTGATTTTGTTTGTTTTGCAGTTGTAGAAAAGTGTTGTGAAAGATGAGCATATCAATTCAAAAATATCATCTTATACTTTTGTTTTGCATAGTTGGAAGTTTCTATCTTTTTAGTATATATGTTGATATCATTGTAAGTAAAAATATATTTTTGAGAATGTATTGTAGTTCTCTTTTGAATTGAAAAATAATTGAAAAGTATATAAATTGTTTTCATTTGTCTTTCTTTATGTTTGTTTTTATATCTACAAATAATAATAATAATAATAATAATAATAATAATAATAATAATAATAATAATAATAATAATAATAATAATAATAATAATAATAATAATAATAAGATTGCTAATTTGGAGACATTAAGTGCACAAATGTTGTAAATTTAAGGACATTAAGTGTATAAAGGTTGCTAATTTAAAGAAATTAAGTGTGTAAATGTTGCTAATTTGGAGACATTAAGTGTAAAAATGTTGTCAATTTAAAGACACTAAGTGTGTAAGAGTTGCTAATTTGGAGACATTAAGTGCACAAGTGTTGTCAATTTAAGGACACTAAATGTTTAAGGGTTGCTAATTTGGAGACATTAAGTGCACAAATGTTGTCAATTTAAAGACACTAAGTGTGTAAGAGTTGCTAATTAAAGACACATAAATAAAAAAATGTCCCCACGTTAAGGACACTTATTTCAAAAGTGTCTTAAATAAATATTACCAACACATACATTTTGCGTCGCAAAAAAATGGGGCGACATCACTTTTACCAACACAAGTGGCAACACTATATGATGCGTGGGTAAAATTTTTAGAGACACTAATTAATGTCGTTAAATGACTAAATTAATGTCGCTAAACACACAATGTTTTGTAGTGTCCCCATATATATATATATATATATATATCTCGGTTGGAGATCAAATTCAAGGAAAGCCATGAGTGTTGGTGGCGTTGTTGAAGAACAGTTGATGGTGAGCTAATATTTCAATTTTTGATTTTAGTGACTGTGGGACTGGTTTTGTCTATGAATTCGAAATTGGAATTGGGAGGGGTTGTTGTGGTTGGTTGTTGATTGTGTGATGAAGAGAGGAAAATGTTCGGTTATATATATATATATATATATAAACAGTGAAGAAGAGAGAATCCGAGATGGAGAAGAAGAAGGTGGGGGTTGAAGAAGAAGGTGGTTTGAAGAAGGTGTTGGGGGAGAGAACAAACCCAAAACCCAGAAAAAATTTGAATGAAAAAAATTATGATTAATCATGTGAAAAAAAAAGTGTCTAAAGCTTTAATCCAAACTAATTCAATTATTTACATTCGTAATTTCAAAGTTATCATTTCTATCTATAGAGTTTGAGGTAAAGATTGAACTTTATGTATAATTCTACGGAATCTCCACAAGCAAGTGTTTACAAATTGATGGGTCAAACCGCTTGCGTTTTTTTTTTCCTTGTTTCCTTTTTTTTTTTTTTTTTTTTTTTTTTGGAAGTAATGTCATAACATGACTAGCTTGTTTTTTCATTCACATCTTATCTCAATCACATTAGAGAATATTGATAAGCTAAAAAAGGTACCTGTATTTCTAATTTTTAAATTTTAATTACGATTTTGAATTTTATTAATAAATTCTTAGAAATTAATTCCCGCGAGCGAAGCGAGCGGGTCAATCGTGCGTAGCACGTCCTGAAACTAGTATATATATATAAAGGAACTGTTTCCGTGAGAATATCTCACAACGCGACACGTAGAATGTGAGAAGCTCTTATAATGCGACATGTGACATGTGACATTATGCTGTCATATTTGATATTTTATAAGAAAAAAACACAAGCCATTAATATTTCTCGCACTTAAGTGAGGGGTATGATGGTAAAATCTATTTTTTCAATTTTTTAATATTTTTTGTTTTTTTTTTGGTTTTTTTTTGGTTTTTTTTTTCCATTTTTTTAGGAGTTTCTATTTTCAGTTTTGGTTTTTCTAATAATTTTCATTTTTTCTTTTGTCTTTTTTGGGGAGTTTCTAATTGTAACACAAGTATTTGGCAAAAAAAATTGTAACACAAGTATTACAAGTTTTTTTTTCTTTTATCCATTACAACATAAATTTAATTAATATTTATTGTAAAGGATACGATTTTGTCTTTAATGAGGTTAGAATCAGAAATGAAGCAAGTGATGCTTAATTTTTTATTTCCCAAGATTACAGTTGAAACAAAAGAATTTCAAAACGTGACAAATATTTGGGAAGGGAGGGAGAACATCATAAATTTTTTTTTCCATTTTTTTCTTCGTCAAAATTATTTTATCCAATATGAAGATACATATTCTTGCTCGCGCGCGAAGCGCAAGATGCCGACTAGTTTATAATTGAAGTACTAAATAATGTTCTTTCTTAGAGTTGACATGTATTATAATCTCAAGGGTTAGAGTTTATGTGAATCATATGATCATCTTTTCGATCTAACAACTCCGCATGGCACAAGCCTACGCATGGCTCTACCCACGAAAATCATTAACGATCGCTCTAGCTCAGTGACCTTCTAGGCAATAACAACACAGAGGCAAAAGCATGGCGTTAGAAATGAGTCGAAAATTATTTAGATGTACCACATAAGATTCAATTAATTTTTACGTGGAAATTAAACCTTCTGGCTTATATTTCTATTTGGTCGAACTTTTTTTTTTTTTTTTTTTTTTTTGCTGTGGGGTTGCTTATCACATAGCAAACATTTTTGGATGGACTATTATAGACTCTTTTGATATATATATAAGGTAGGGCCCTATTCGCACTTCTACATCTCATTTTGTTGGTTATAATGATACATAAAGTCCTTTTTCTTATAAAGAAATTGAGTGACTCTCAATATATGGGTAATGAATTAATTAATGAACCACTTGGCACGAGGAATTAAATTAATTATCTGAATAGGATTTTGAATCTCGAAGTGTAGCATGAGAGTTGCGGAAGCGAAGTTGTTGAGGAGGAAAAGTACTAAGTTGTTCATAAAGAGAAAGATTGCCAGAGTTCCGAAAGCATATATGTAGTTGCAAGGCTGTTTCTAAGTTTGTTTTGATAAACAATTTTGTTTGGTGTCACTATAAGAAAAAACCTATTTAACTACATGTAATTGATAAATACGTTGTTAAAATATTATAATACATAATTAATACAGAAATAAATATTTTGTTTTCAACAAATTAATAATAGTATGTTTAGTTGATTCGTTATTAAATTTGCGACATTTAATTAATAACTCATGACAAGAAAGTTTTTAAAATTAACGATATATTATAATATGTCAATTATATATAAACTAGTCGTAGACCCGCGCTTCACGCGCGGGCAAGATAGAGTGTCAATATATTATAAAAATAAATATATTGAAGAATAAATATAAAAAATGATCGTGTAGTATCATATGAAATCGAACCTAATAACAATATAAAAAAATGGAGAATATAGAATTGAAAAGATTTTTTTACATACATCTCGAGTGGACATTTGAAGAAATTCAATATCATTTTGAAAATCACCAGATTGTTTCAATCACCTTGAAAAACACAAAAACAATAATTATAAGTAGCATATAAAATTCTCATAATTGAAACAAAAGCACATAAAAAAAACACAAAAAAGCACGTAAAAAATAACTAATACTCGAGGAAGTTTTTTTATAAACTCGACTCAATATCTAAAATTGTTCATCTCAAAAACTCTGTCTATTTTCCCTAATTTATTAGTCCATAATTGATTCATTACTAAATTGATTGAGAGAATGTTATTTGTTAATATTGTATCACATAATATACTTGAAGTAAGTGTGTCCTCCCATCTTGGGTTTTTTTTTCTTCTATTCACTTACAAAATAAATTTTAAATAAAAAACTATAGAAAATATATATTAAAAGATTACCTCATTAGCATCATCTGAAGTGCTAATATTTTGGAAAATCTCATTCTAAACGATGTTGTCTTAAAATTCATTATATTAAAACATATTATACATTTGCATTTAATATTGACATGACAATGTAAACAGTTAAAACAAATATATATATATATATATATATATATATATATATATATATATATATATATATATATATATATATTGTTGGAGAAACAAAGTTGTTGATGGAATAATAATTGGTGTTGGTGTTAGAAATCAAAAAAAAAAAATGATGCTGACTTAATTGGCATTCGTGATCGACTTAAACACAATTAATATTAATAATTTGTATAAATATGAAACTTTTGTGTAATGGTGTGTATTGTAAAAGAATACGAAGATGTAGATTTGTATGGAAACATTTTATGCTAAAAAAGACATAGAGAAATCACGAAATTGCATGATAGATAATTAAAAAACAACCAAAAACTGAAAATAGAAAGTGACCATGTGGCGCGCCACTTGTTGCTCCATTAATTAGAACAAACTTAGTGTAAACTCGACTCAATGATATTTCAAGTGGTGGACCACCTTCTTTATCAAAAAAAAGAAGAAAATCAACATACTAAGGGGTTAAAGGCTAACCAACCCTTAGTTGAACTTGCCTTCTGATGATCACTTTTGTTTTCTAATTAATGGATCAACGCCAAAGCAAGAAAGTAGGAGCTCTTGAATACAACTCTCGACTTCAAACGGGGTAACTAATTGCTCGATACTAATACATGAAACAAAATATTGAACACAACTCTAAAACTTTGTGTACTTGAATTGACAACCTAAAGAATTGTAAAATTACAATAATTGTTAAATAGTTCAATTAGGACATATTCTAATTGTCTTGAAATCAACTAATTAGATTCTAATTAATAGATCGTGTAAGCTCGTCTAACAATATAATAATTAAAAAGCACGGCTAAAGGCAACCCAAAATGTTGCGGTGCCTCACATAAAATGCATGTGTAAATTAGAATGCCTCATAAAAGATTGAGGTGCCTATAGTGCCACTCTAATTAAATGGTTCATTTTTTTTTTACTTCAATAAGAATCGAACCCACATCATTGTCCATTTCATAATTAATCATCCAAAAAAAAAAAGTGATGTATGTAATTATATGCTGTGTCAATATATGGCTAAAGAAAAAAAGTAATATAAACTATGACTTTTTTTTTGGTTGGATAATATACATTATGACTAATAATGGTATCATATTGTAATTGTGTTTTTTAAGATATATATTGGCTTCAAAAAAGTAAATGATATTAATCGGCATGATAATCACAAATTGCTATAAACAATTTTGACGTGTTAGCTCGTCTAACAATGTAATAATTAAATATCACGGCTAAAGGCACCCCAAAATGATGGGGTGTCTCACGTAAAATGCATGTAAATTGAATTTTTTACAAAAAAAAAAAAAAAAAAAGTCAAAACTCTTATAGTGAATTAAAACGCGACTTATCGAATACATTTCTCATATGACATTTAATAACAACCATCTTTCATAGAGTTTTTTTTTTTTTTGAAAGATCTTTAATTAATAAGGGTTTTGAAACTTCTATTAAAGACCAAAACTGATCTATATGGCTACCCTACACCTTAAGAGGGCCACCGGGCCCTTAGTAAACAACAGCCGGCAACAACATCGCTGCACCTAGAAACCACACGTGGGCCCCGCTCTATGTGGCTGCCAACAGCCACATGCTATTTGCAACAAAGTCAACAATTAAAAAATCATCCCTAATTAAAGCTAAAATCATCCACTTTTTTTTTTTTGTGATCAATAAAATGTCCAGGAGTACCGTCTCCATCCTCAAAAAAAAAATTTACAGAGCTAGAAAGTGAAAGAGCTGCCATCTTTATTGATGTAACATGATAGCAATATTTCTACATCGATATATATCACATATGGTGATACATGATGAGTAGACAAAACTTATTCAGATGGCTTCACATATAGCTAGCTAGCTACCATCTTACTTACACTTTCCATAAGTATAGTGGGTGATATCCATGCATTGGCATTGAGGAGGAATGGACTTGGTGCACCTGCAGTTTTTGCACGCTGCATGGCACTTTACACCTTTGTCCATGCAACGACACTGAGGAGGGCATGATTTAGTGCATATCTCAAGATTACAGCAAGCCACTCCTCCACAATTTATGGCGTTTCCTGGTGTGAGACACAAATATTTTTAGGTTTACTGGTGATCATGAGATGGATGAGGTATTATTTTTTTATTTGAAGTTTCTCATTTGCTAAAGGCAAGATTGGAGAAAGTTGTGGCCCTTGTGGGTTTGGCTCATGTACAAGTTGTTGATTATTTTATCAAAAATAGTAGTTAACATATATAGTGAACGGCATATATATTACATGAACAGTACCTTCATCATTTATGCCTAAGGAATCAACCACGGAGAGGATGTTGGATTCAGTTGTCTCATCAGAAGATTCTTCGACAAAAACAGTATCCAAATCTACAAGAAAAAAGAAAACGCAGTTACTAAATCGTTTTATGACAATTTCTTTTGCCGGAAATGATGAAAAAAGATATAAAATTAAGGCATAAATATTCAGTAGTTCAACCAATAAGTTGTCCTCAAATTTGAAGTTAGAAGTGCTTGTGAGTTTAAACCTACCTATGTTTTCTAATGATTCAGCTGAGGTGGTGGGAATGGTAGGCGCGTTGGTTCTAGCTTCTACTGTTGGAGGGGAAGCTCCAAGTAAGGCTACCAACACCACAGCCATCGTTACAAACTTCAAAACACCCATTTCTCGAACTATCTCTCTTTCCTCAAACTAGCTAGTCTCAAGTAATTGATATCTATCAAGAACTTGCACAATGAAGAAGTTTAATTAAGTGTCCCATTTATAGACCCAAACGGGAGAGATTCGAGGGTGTAGGACCACATACTATTGCATAAATTCTTACAAGTAGCATATATTAAATTACAAAATTATATAATTTATCTATATATTTTAGTACTCCAACAACGTGTCATTTTTTTAAGAAAAAGGTGCAAGTCAAACTTCATTAATAAGTAGTTTTATTCTTTTCCTCCAAGTCTTCCTCCAAGTCAGTACTTATCCCATTTACCTACCATTGATTTAGAGCATATGCAAATGAGACCATGGATTATGGTAGAAATATATCTAGGTAGGACACAATTTACATCCAATTCAAAATATGTTTTCCAATGGGCATTTTGGGGTGCCTTTAGTCGTGCTTTTTAATTATTACATTGTTAGACGAGCTTACACGATCTATTAAATAATTTATTTATTTTAACGTCAACAAGAATCGAACCTACACATTTCCTAAACCTTTTATTTTGGCAAGTGATCATTGTCCATCTCATAATTAAGCATCCAAAAAAAAGTGATGTATGTAATAACATGCTATGTGTCAATACATGGCTAAGGAAAAAAACTAATATAAATTATGACTTTTTTTTGGTAGGATAATATAAATTATGACTAATAATGGTATCATATTGTAATTGTGTTTTTTAATATATATATATTGGCTTCAAAAAAAAGTAAAGGACATTAATCGGCATGATAATCACAAATTGCTATAAACAATTTTGACGTGTAAGCTCGTCTAACAATGTAATAATTAAAGAGCACGGCTAAAAGCACACGTAAAATGCATGTAAATTGGAGTGTCTCATAAAAGATTGAGGTGTATAAACTGTCACTCTAATTAAATAGTTCATTTTTTTTCGACTTCAATAAGAATTGAACCCACACCCTTTTCATCAAATCTTTTCTTTTGGCAAGTAATCCTTGTCCATCTCATAATTAAGCACAAAAAAAAGGTGATGTAATAATATGCTATGTGTCAATACATGGCAAAAGAAACTAATATAAACCATGATTTTTTTTTGGTAGGATAATATACATTATGACTAATAATGGTATCATATTGTAATTGCGTTTTTAAGATATATATTGGCTTCAAAAAAAAGTAAAAGGGTATATTAATCGGCATGATAATCACAAATTGCTATAAAAAGAATTGATATGCTAAAAAAGGAAACGAAAAAAAACTTCACGAAAAAATGAAAAAAAATTAGCATATGTGCCCGAAAATAATGAAAAAATAGGTGTATCAAATCGCAAAAAAATGGAGAGCTTAATTTCTCTAGAAAATATGCGAGTTAGTTTTTAAATAGACGACTTAATTAATTAAAAAATAATCCGAAAATAGCCAAAAAAATGTATAAAAATAGCAACTATATATGTCATGTGTCATTACAATAGTGCTTAAAATAATAGTAAGTATGTCACGTGTCGTCACCATATAAATCCTCACAGAATATCTTCATTTATATATATATATATATATATATATATATATTAGTTTTCATAACATGCTTCGCACGTGCGTGCACTTGCTACGCGCATTACGTAAATTAAATTAAAAAAATAATATTTATTAACATTTTTCTTACTAACTATTTTTTTTTACTTTAAAAGGAGTTCAACCAATGACCTCCCTAAATTACCTTTTGAGAGGAGATACCTTATCTATCTCACCAGAGATAGTTTGGCAACCATAATTTTTTTTTTTTTTTTTACTTATAAGTATTGACATAATCTTTAATTTAAAATACTAATTTCATAGTTTTATTAATATTAATTTTATAATTTTCAATCGCATAACTTGATCCAGCTCGATCCTTATTTAGTAAATTGGATCAAATCGGATTAGCAAAATAAATAGACTCGATTGGATTGTGATTTTTCAATTCGCAATAAATGGATTTAATTACGGATTGACCTAATTGGATTGGATCCAATATGTGTGCACCTGACTCATTACTCATTAAATAATTAAACCAGTAAATGTGGTTTTCACTTTAGACTAATGAAGATGATATGTAATATAAATCAATTAAATAATAAAAGGGCATTGTTTTGATTTGAGTTACTGTTAATAATGAATTTGAATCAAGAGATATGAGTAGAAAATTAAAAAGATGGGATTGATCAGTATTAATACTAATATATATACATACAAAGATTAATTAGCTAAATAAACATATACTCGCCGAAGTTGAATGCATATCAATCAGATACGAAAAAAAAGACAAAACCGTCCGAATCTAGATTTTTTCAAATAGGAGAACTTGGATTGATGGAGAATAAGATAAATCCGATTGTTATCAGAATGGGAGGAGAAAGAGAACGCAAAAATTGACTAAAGAGTAAAGACTTGGTTGATTCACTAAACAAAAAAGACACATCGCTGGAAGAAGGGCATATTCGACCATGCATCTTGGTCGAATAGAAATCGTGTGACTGACATATGAGAGTTTTCGATCATGAGAGAAGGATGCCAAATAGGATACCGCTTGACGAAAAAGGGTAAATTAGGTATTTCATCACGGTCTATATTCACTCTTTTATTAAAGTAGTAGATATATATATAGATTAAGTTTTGACAACATAACCTTCAACAACATTTATTTAGTGTTTTAAAATGTTTTTTTTTTGTAGTGGACTTAACAAAATAGGGGGTTAGCACATCAACCTCAACTATACTTCATGACGATCTACTCACTACAAGAAAAAACTGAATCAACAACAAACTAATTTGATGCTGAATTGGTACGGTTCTGTTGCTAAATCACTCTTCAACAAATCAACGACATATAATAGTTGTTGTTAAAATCTTTGTTGCTGGTGCAACTCAGCGACATATTAGGTATTCTGTTGCTGTTCAGCGACATATTTGTGACAAACGTTCGTCACTGAACAGCAACAGAAACGGGTCTGTTGCTTGATCGAAGTCCATGTTGGGGCATGTGCCCTAGGTCAATCAATTAACTGTCTTTATGAATACTTTTAGTTAATAAAATAGAGGATTTCATTTGCTGTTTATTATAATTAATTTGCATGTTTACATTATAATAAGATCCATGGGTATTTACAGAAATATCCTAAATGTTCATAGTCGAACATTATACTGGGAACTATAATGAATTAAGACTAGTGTGAGTCTTGATCGATGATCATATGATGATTATACGTATAGGGATACGAATCAAGATCACGAGTACTTGTTAGGGAACAAAGTACTGGACCGACCCGCTATGAGAACATCACATGGATTAAGTCATAGTTGTTTCTCATGATAGGTATATTTTTCAATCCTCTGACTTGAGGTTACCAGAGTCTTCAACATTAGGAACACAATGATTTGACACAATCAAACGTTGTCTTTAACCGAACGATTATAAAGGTTGTGATTGGTTACTGTGTGAGCAATGTGATGAAGTTGTGTAATCGAGATAGAATTTGTCCATCTCATAAAAAGAGAGATATCCAGTGGATCCCTCGATGTATTAGACTGTTAAAAGGCCTTGTCTAAGTGAATTGATATTGATCAATGTCACTTGGATGTTTTCAGTCTACCTAGAGATCGAGACTAGTACGATTGAACATGTTGGATGACAATTTCATGCCTTATGTTTGATCAAAAGGATATCGCATGACAAAAGGATGTCATATGCACTATTGATTATGTTGTATCGATTTGATATTCGTACAACTTGGGTAGTCATAATGTCTTGCTAGAGGTCGCTTATGATTTGTATACCAAAATGGGTTTTGGTACACTGCCAACGTTGTATGAGCCTATTGGGTCGCACACTAAGAATGGTTTTGCGAGATTTTAAGATGGTTCAGAAAAATGAATTTTATATGATAAAATTCGTGACAGAAACATCCTTGTGGTGTATTACAGTTATACTTCTTTAAGTAGGGGTATATGTGTAATTTACTTAACCGTCTATATACAAGGGTTGTATAAATAGACGTTTTAAGTTAGAACACGTGTATAAAAAAAGATTAAGGGCCGAAACTCTATTTTCGTTTAAGAAACGAATAAGATTTTTCTGGTACGCTCTGGATCGTTTTGGAGAGAAACAAAAAAAAACGTTTGGTATTCTCTCGAAGCTAGCACTTCGAATCTCGGCCACCGTTCGTGTGTGGACTGCTGGTAGATGGCGTTCGTCGTTGGCAGCGCCTTAGAGATCGATCAACCTTCAGAAAGGTATATCGCGACCGTTGTATGATTAAGTTTTCATGGTTTAAACGTTTTTAATGGAATTAGATTCAGATCCTGTTGGGGTTTTTGTCAAAATTATTTTGTAATTTTCGCTGCATATGAACCCCAAATTCCAACAGTCCAGTCAGCACAAACGTTTCTGTTGCAAATATGTCGCTATTTAGCGACAGACGTTGTCTGTCGCTGATTTGCCTAGTCAGCAAAGACTTTTTCTGTCGCAACTTTGTTGATGTGACTCTGCCCAGTCAGCAAAGACGTTGTATGTCGCAACTCTGTTGCTATTCAGCGATAGACAGCGTCTGTTGCTATTCAATGACAACAGACGTGTCATCGATCGGTGCCTCAACAACGACTCGTTGTGACAAATTAGCGACAGCGCTGAGGTCGCTAATTGTTGAATGATAATTTTTTCAAATAAAATTATAAACAATAAATAGTAAAAGGAAAACTTGTAGTAAAATCTGCAAAAATAAAATAAAAGCTACTAATATTACGAAAATTGAAAAGATGTATGTATATTATCAAGATTTGACAAACAATGTCTACAAAAGAATGAGATTAACATTTCATAATTAGTACTATACTATAAAGTAGTAAATGAACATTATTCAACAAAATACAAACAACTACACAAGCTGGCTACACAAATTTACATATATACAATGTGTACAAAACACTCATATAGCATTTTTCACTGATACATATATATGCACTATACAAGTTCTGTAGCTAGAATAGCGTATCTCATCCAAATCCTGAAAATTAAAAGGAACATGAACAATATTCGACATGCAACCAAAATATTCCAACACAAATTAACATAACAACCCATTCCAATTTAAGTGAAATCGAAGACTATAAAAACTCTTCTTAAGCAACTTGAGATGTAGGGTACTTATTTAAAATGTATAGTTGAATCTCAACTTAAAAGGCTAGGTTAAGGTTTAATATAGTCGGATTTGTCCATAATCTAGCTTTGATCAATGTAATAAGTAAACTATATATAAAGCAAAATCATTTGGATGGAATCAAAGAGAGTTGTAAAATCAAAAAGAGAAGACAAGGAAAAGAAAAAAGGAAGCCAAGTACAAGATAGAGCACTCTTTCAATCAATTATAAGGCTAGTAAAAACTTATGACACCAACAAATGTTAACTCTAACAAAAACTACCTATAAAGAATTTTGCATGAAAAAACATATAGTGACATTATTATTTAATACAATCACTTGGTCTCTCAGTAAAACCAAAATACTCTCTTAATCAACCCCCATTCTCCAAAACATTAGATGCAGAAAAATAAACATAAAATTCAACATGGGAGTTGTAAAGTAATTATATCTTACCCAGCAAAAACAAAGAAGCCTTGTCAACTCCTTCTCTGTAAGCAACATCAATACCAAATGCCACCGCCGCACATACCTGCAAATGAAGAATCACATTGACTACATTATAAGGAAAAAAATGTGAAGATATACATTGACTCGTAATTAAAAACTCACCATCAAAAAAGATAGAACATCCAATCACTATTGTCGTGGCGGTGGTCGCGGAGGCGGCATAAGTTGCGACATAAACTCATCATGATCATCCAAAAGATGATGTCTATCCTCAATCATCTCTCTATGTGGATCGGTCCAATGTCCAGGTTGGTGGTCATCCAGGTGCGCAGACTGAGAAGGTGTTATGTCGGTCGTCAAATGTCCAGGCTGGTCGTCACTCTGAGGACCAGAACGCTCTGTAACTGGTGATAGTGGAGATCGCGGTGTCGGAGGCACGTGGGGCTTAATACCAAGGTGTTGCATCAACAATGCCTCCATAGTGCTAAATGGTCCTGCATCTCTCGATTTTCTTCTTGGCGTTCCATCTTGTCCCTCTGCATTTGTTCTTGTCGTTCCATTCGCTCATTCGGCAATGTTTCTTGCAACCTCCAGTGGTCCCGTTGGAGCTCTTCCAACTCATGAGGTCCATACGCTGGTCCTCGGGATGAGCTTGCTTCCCCTGAAGATATGCTGCGATGATAACCTTGTGACCATAATCCGTAGACACGTCCCTTGACTTCTGGCACCACCTCAAGATAAACGACATCCTCGTCAATCGATGTGTCGGGGGACTGGGTGGACATCTCCTCGAATCTCCGAGTGAGTTCAGCCTGCATTAAATTAATAAACTAATAGTTAACTCTACTGTTTTCTTTTAAATTGATGTGCTACATGTGTTGTCTCGAAAACTATTTATATGCAATTCATATTACTTGCATCAATCTTCGCGGATCTCTGATCGACGAAAGTCTGGCCGTCATGGCCATGGGTGTGGAGGTGTCGAAACATCTCCTTGCGTGTGGGACGACGTTTAAGCTTCTTCTCCTACAAGCGACTTCCAGGATTAATAGTTTTTATTTCCGCTCATCTACATAAGAAACTATTTATGTATGTATACGTACCAACGTATCACCATGCTGTCTCGCGGATATACTTTCAGCGCTATGCAACGAAATACCAGTGCCCGGCCCTCCCACCTCGGACTTTCTATTCGTGCTCATATGCTCGGACTTCTTCTTGAATGTTTCATCTGTTGCTCATTTTCTTTTGTAATGCTCAAACACCTCCTCTGTCAAGTAAATATGTGCTATTCTCTTCTTCGCAATTAAATATATATTGCCCGTGTACCGGATGGCTTCCTTCTGACACCACGCATCATACATCGCAAATGACATTTGCAAGTCCCAAGTGAATAACACCTACAAATGAACAAGTAATTGTCACATTCTCATTTCTATAATCAGAAACAAGTTTAAATAAATTCACTTCGATGGTTGATGTGAAGTTACTGACCTTCCACCTAAGCCAGTATATATCTCGTTGGGATTGTGGAACATATATCATTTCCATCATTCTTTCAAATATCCACTCTTGAATACTAAACTCATCTTCCCTACCGCCACTGAAGAAGGTGTAACCTACCATTTCAACATTTAAGTTAGTCTAGGAAAACATTATTTTTATAGATTAAATATATATTGTGGAGATTAACATACAAGCAATGATCAACAATGAGATGAATAAGAGGGTTTTCGCCTTCTGTAGGGGCTGTCGGCGGTCTGAAAAAGTATGGGATCTCCTCAATCGCAGGTGGTATCGATGAGCGCAACCTGTTAGTGGATGACCTCGCGGATGAAGTCCTATGTGGTGTTGGGGGTCTACAAGATGTAGAAGTGTGCTCGTCGCCTACTCCAGGAGAATGAGCGGGATGAGCTGAAGGTGATGGTGTGGCGTGATGTGACGAAGAGGGTCTGATACCATGCTCATGTGGGTATACATATCCTGGAGGTGATGGTGTGGAGTGGTGTGACGAAGAGGGAATGATATCATGCTGAGCTGGGAGTACATGAACGAAAGAAGATGGTGTGTCGTGATGTGATGCCGAGGGACTAGCATCATGCTGAGGTGTGTATACAGTTCCTGCCGGTGATAGTGTGGCATGTTGATGTGGACATGGATGACCGGTAGGCGATGAGGATGTATAATGTGATGACGACGGTCCGAAGGCATAAGTTGGGTATGGACGACCTACATGTGACATACTAGTGTGATGTGGCAACGGTTCAGTGTCGTGACGTAAGTAGGCATAACTCGAGCGTGATGGAGTGGTGTGATGTGGTGAGTACGAATGAGTCGGATGTAATGAGTACCGACCATCCGGATGTGAATGTGTAACATGGTGCGACAAGGATCCTCGTCCAATGGTGCAAGTCTCCTCCGTGGGTCTATTGATGTCCTCCATGTCCTCATCCTCCATATTACCACGCCCCCTACCTTTCGCCATATATAATGGTATCTATATCTATCGCATAAACAAATAATTCAGTTGATTGATACAGATAACATTTTTAAAGATATATGAAGTCTAACATAAACATCATAATTCAAGCAAATTGATAGATTGTACTAAAAACTCACACCAATCACTCTAACTCATTTTCGCTACCACTGTCTGATGACGATGTGAACTCATCGTCTTCTTCATCGTCCGCATTCGTCTCAAATTCATCGTTGCCAGACACAATTTCACTTGTCGGATCAACAGCTGTCGACGCTAATGGATCTACATCTACTTCCACGATGAAAATATTCTCATTTTGATCGGCTTGAAATGCATCCGATATGACCATTTCTGAACTAATGACATTGGTTTCATCTACGAACTTTGGTTGAAGCTTGCATATAACTAACCAATCACTTCGTTCCCTTCTCCCGATAGAAGGTTAAGGAAGATAATATACTTGATGTGCTTGCATTGCCAATATGAAAGGCTCGTACCTATTGAACCGACGGTTTTTATGTACTTCGACCAAACCCAATTTACGAAGAAGTCGTGTACCATTTTGAGTATGATCAAACCAATCACATTTAAACAACATTGTTCGGAGTGACCCATCATAGTAATCAATTCGAATTACGTCTCGGAGTACACCGTAATAGTCAGTATCGTTCCCGCCTTTGACGCATACACCAATATTTTGTGTTGTCTTGTTCGTATCGTATGACAACGTGTCAAACTTATATCCATTAACGAGGTATGCAGGATAACTCGTACATGAACGCATTGGTCCTTGTGAAATTTGACGAATCGCATCTGGCACATCGTTTTGTTCAACCTAATATGTAATATTACAATATTAAAATCTTGGATTCGTTCGTGCGCAGTACTGATATGACCCTCGAAGTAGAAGGAACAAAAAAAAGTTGATTCCTCAACTAAGGGGGGTGTATTCAATTGAGATTTTAATAGACTTTTAGTTACTTTTATTGACTAAAAAAGTTTAGGGGTATTCAATTAAAACTTTTAGAGAGTCTCTAAAAGTAAGGTGTATTCAATGTGAACTTTTATAGACTTTTAAAAAGTCTCTAAAAGTTTTGGGGTATTCAATTTAAACTTTTAGAAAGTTCATAAAAGTAAGGTGTATTTAATTTTTTGGTGACTTTTGTAGATTGGTTACAAATCTTGACTTTTGTAGACTTTTTGTATAAAAATACACATAAAGAAGTCTTCAACTTCCCCTCACCTCAACCCAGAAACTTTTAGAGACTTCTAATTTTTGTTTGTTACATTTTTCAATAAGGACTTAATTGTTCACAAGAGGTCTTTTCTTATCAATTGTTTTTTATCAACTTCTACAATCACTCCACAACTCTTGGATTTCATTGCCCACTCATTATACTCTAATATCTATGTTGATGAAAATGGATTGATGTCATTATTAACAAAATCTCATTCTTGCATCACTATACATTTTCGATAGTTTTTTTTTGATAAAGAAGTTTCGTTTATTTAGTGTATTATTATAATCTCAAAAAATGTAGTATTATTATTTTTAAAGAAAATAATTGTATAATTTTTTTTAAAATGCAAGAAGTGCATTTTTTAGAATTTAAACTATCATTATTAAGGAAAAAATATACTTTTTTGCTTAAGTCAAACAAAAAAATAAAGTGCAAAATTTTACACTAATATTTCTAATGATCTTTTCTCAAAAAAGAAAAAAATATTTTCAATGATCTTACTTGATTCTTTTCTACCACTAAAGGATGATTTATTTACCTATTTATTATGTTGATATTTATTTACTTATTTGTTATGCTACTACCTTGAGAGTAATTCATTAATATGTATATATGTTTTTTTTTTACTAAAATACAAAAATACTTTTTAAAAAATTAGTAATAGTTCTTAAGAAAAAAATATAATTATTTATTTTTTATAATAAAGTGCAAAATATTTATTTCATTTTAAAAATCACAATAATCTATTAGTATCATCAAAATCATGTTTAAGAAGTTCACAAAAGTCACTAAAAATCTTAAATGTTGATAAAAGTCATCATAATGAAATCTACATAAAAGTTTATCAAAGTCTTTAAAAGTCTACCAAAATTTTACAACTTCATAAAAGTCATTCACTTATAAAAGTAACCAAAAGTCTATTAAAATCTCAATTGAATACACCCCTGTAAGTAAGCATTACATATCGACCCTTCAACTTTCGCCTTGTTTCTAACATTGTTCTTCAAATGCTTGAGATACCTATATGATGAGAGAAAACATTGGGACGGTATGTCCGTTAAATTAGGTAGCAATAACCAATATAACCTAAGATATTAGTTATTCAATACAATAAATGTTTATTGATTACAAAAATTACCTTTCGAATGGATACATCCAACCAAACTGTACTGGTCCGGCGATATGGGCCTCGTATGCTAAGTGTATGAGAAGATGCTCCATTGACTCAAAAAAACTAGGTGAGAAGATTTGCTCCAACTTACATAATATTTTGGGAATGTGAGAGTGCAACAGCTCGATTTGCGCCATATTAAGGTTCCTAGCAGTCAAGTCTCGAAAAAATAAACTTAACTCGCTAATTGCAATCTACACTTTATCCTCTAGTAGTTCACGAAAGGCAATAGGAATCAATCTCTCGCATGAACACATGACAACATGACTTTTCACCCAAACATCCTCAATTTGTTGGCGTCCACACATCGACTAATATTTGAAGCATATCCATCGGAAAGCGTAACTGTCGTATCCAATCACACAAGACTTATTTCTTACGTTTATCGAGTGTATAAGACGCTCTAGGATATGAGTTTGACGCAAGGTCATATTCGAGGAAAGGTCGCTTGCAAATATCTTTTAAATCTAGTCTCGACTTGGCATTGTCCTTAATTACTCTTCTCAGGAACACTCATAATTGTATTAAAAATGTTGTCGAACACATTTTTTTCAATGTGCATGGCATCCAAGTTGTGCCTAATGAGATTCGTCTTCCAATAAGGTAAGTCCCATAATATGCTTCGTTTCCTCCACCCTGAATACTTGGCAATCTTATTGTTCACATGCACGGATTCGATTTCAGTTACTTCCATCAGTCCCAAAGCTTCAATTTCAGCCAAAATTTGTTTCGCAGATTTTATTGTCGGTGGTCCTTTTCGACAAGTTGTATCGTGTCTGAAGCCGTTCTTGTCACTTCTTAAAGTGGAGTCACGCGGTAGGAAACGACGATGACAATCAAACCAAGAAGTTTTTCCACCGTGCTTTAATTGGAATGCATCCGTGTCATCCATACAATAAGGACAAGCTCTCTTTCCATGTGTGCTCCACCCAGACAACATACCATAAGCAGGGAAGTCGCTGATAGTCCACATAAGTGCAGCTTGGAGTTGGAAGTTGGTTTTGGTGGAAATGTCGTAGGTAAGTACTCCTTCATGCCACAAATCTTGCAACTCTTTTATCAAAGGTTGTAGGAAGACGTCAATGCCATTTGTAGGATTAGTCGGGCCCGGTACGATGACCGTTAAGAACATGAACTCCTTCTTCATGCACATTGAGGGGGTAGGTTGTAAGTACTCCTTCATGCCACAAATCAGCTCTGTAATTGCGAGGGAGAGAACATATGTTACATATCATTATGTTTTTATTGGTAATTTGGTTGCTCTATGTGTCTTTTTTTTTTTGGATCGCAATAGATGATTTGTTGAAGTGTAACACACAGAAGAATACATCATTTATATATAGCATAGCTCAAACATATATTCATTCTCTGGTTGCTCTATGTGTTATTTTTTTTTTAATTTTTCTTTTTCTTTTTGGTTGCTCCATGTGTTCTTATTTGTGTTAATATATATGCAGTGATAAATTTATTTGGTTGCTCAACAATAGCAAATGAACTATAATTTTGAGCTTAATCTTGTTTGTGATTAGTCCCAACAAGAGTTGTGAATTGATAGACACTTAGACAGCAAGTTGACTAAAACGAGGTGAATGTCAGAGCATCTCCAATAGGGCTATAAATTGGGTGGAAATAGATCCACATATGATACAATTCATATCTAATAAAAAAAAAACATTCAATGAGACTATAGATTGATAATGTATATCCTATATGACATGGAATCAAAGTAGAGGGTTGTGGACATTGCGGTAGACCGCCGCGTTAAACAAATGGAGTCTTTTTATTATTTTTTTTAAAGTTTTTTATTTTTTAGGCCTTTATTAATATTATAAAAATTGAAAATAAAAGTATCAACTCATCAATTTATAGTCTAAATTCATTGTCTATTGGAGACCGTTTTGAGAGGTGGAGAATGTCTATTTAGTACCACATACGATAGACATCATCTCCACATCCATGATGTGACACCAATCTATGGTCTAATCCACATTATCATTGGAGATGCTATAAGGGCACAACACATTATCCTATCAGAAAGCATGCATGCATGTCAAAAAACATCTCCAATAGAATGTTGATTGAATGTCAATGTGCGCCACCTATGATTAAATTGACATTGAGATGAAAAAAAGGTCTCTAATGGAAATGTGTATTTAGAATGTCATGCTGACGTGACATAAAAAAAAACTGACATTATCAATTTCGAATGTGAACTTTATACATTCAAATTCGCATCCACGTAGGACCAACATATTTATTACTTATTTTGTTTAGATTTTTATTTTCACATTTTAATTAACAAAATTATAAAAAAAAAACGCCACCTCATCAATTAACGTTCAATCCACATCTATCGGTGGAGATCATTTTTAAAGTATAATGTATATTTGAGCCACATAGGATTACATTATCTTCACGTCGATGACGAAGCCAAAATTCATTTTTTTTTATAAAAAAGAAATAACTTGTCTCATTGAGGGCTTGAACTTATGACCTCTTACTCTTAAATTACGTACTAAATCATTGAAACACTCAATTAGTTGGTTGTAAGCACATCTTTTTGTCACCTATTTATGAAAATACTTCGCCGTCAGACTTCAATATAATAAAATTGTATTAGTGAATGAGAATATAGGAGAGCCTAGTCTTTAGGTTTGACATAACTTGTTACGTGAAGGATGTTGATTGTTTCAATTGTTTTTTGTCTTATATATCTTTTTAAAATAATTGCAACGCCTTAAAAACTTGGAATACTCGAACATGTAAAATAAGCAAAAAGATTGTGACATCTAATAATTACGTAAATGAATTATACAACAAAGAAAACGCATTTTCGTTTTTAAAAAAAAGAGTACACGCATCAAACATTCATCATGTATAATGTATGTTTATCTTTTTCATCAAATGCATGCATGTGACCTTATCACTTTCCTGTGTAAAACCCAACTTCTATTCACAACAAGAAAAAATGTCTTTTACATTATTTGAAAGCTAGTCGATTTCCTGCACCCTGCGCAGATTTTATTAAAATTTTAAGAGAAAGTTAATAAACTACTAATTTATATGAATATATTGTAATATTTTTTACAATTAAATTATAATTCACAATAATCAACTCGAAATATACAATACAAGGTAAAAAATATTTAGTTATAAACCACGCACTTATCGAACATCTTGAACAATCTTTATAACAACGAACATAGATATTTGAAGTTGTTGATCGCACTGGAAAATCTCTTATACGTCTTGGAGTGTCATGCGCTCAACAATCGCCACAACATTGCATTCGAGTGTGAAGAACTCTATGAGAGGTACTTGGATGTTGCTAAAACATACACTAATTGTGAACTTATGATATATATATATATATACTAGTTTCAGGACGTGCTACGCACGATTGACCCGCTCGCTTCGCTCGCGGGAATAATTTCTAAGAATTTATTAATAAAATTCAAAATTGTAATTAAAACTTAAAAATTAGAAATACAAGTACATTTTTTAGCTTATCAATATTCTCTAATGTGATTGAGATAAGATGTGAATGAAAAAACAAGCTAGTCATGCTAGGAAATTACTTCCTCAAAAAAAAAAAAAGGAAACAAGGAAAAAAAAAAACACAAGTAGTTTGACCCATCAATTTGTGAACACTTGTTTGTGGAGATTCCGTAGAATTGTTCATAAAGTTCAATCTTTACCTCAAACTCTATAGATAGAAATGATAACTTTGAAATTATGAATGTAAATAATTGAATTAGTCGGGATTAAAGCTTTAGATACCTTTTTTTTCACATGATTAATCATAATTTTTTTATTCAAATTTCTTCTGGGTTTTGGGTTTGTTCCCTCCCCCAACACCTTCAAACCACCTTATTCTTCAACCCCCACCTTCTTCTCCTCCCTCTCGGATTCTCTCTTCTTCACTGTTTATATATATATAAAACCGAACATTCTTCTATCTTCATCACACAATCAACAACCAACCACAACAACCCCTCCAAATTCCAATTTCGAATTCATAGACAAAATCAATCCCATAGTCACTGAAATAAAAAATTGAAATATTGTCTCACCTTCAACTGTTCTTCAACAACGCCACCAACACTCACGACTCTCCTTGAATTTGATCTCCAATCGTGAGATATATATATATATATATATGAGGAAGAACAATGAGGGTTTGGGTGAGAATGATGAAGACGATGACCAGTGGTATGCACCCCCTTAAAACGTATCAAATGGTAGCATGCAATTCAAGCTTTCAACATATACGATGTTCATATAAACCGATTTGCCCCAGAAACAAGTGCACACTCCAATTTAGAAGTTTCCCTCAATTTATCAACCTCTCCGTCTCCGTGTATTGGATTGATGAGAAGGACTTCGTCCGAAACACGAGCGAGTGATCGATTGAAGACTGAGAGAAAGAGAAAACCGTGTATTAGATTGATGAGAAAGAGTTCGGGATTGATTTGGAGATAAAGAAAAAAAAAAAGTGTGGTGGATTGATAAGGAGTTAGAGTTTGATTTGGAGACAAAAGAAAAGGTTAATTTGGAGATGAAAAAAAAGAAATATGGGCAAATAGGTAAATTTCATTACCACTCAAAAATTTGTGATTCGTGCTTTTATATATATGATATATATATATATATATATATATAAAGAAAAGATTAATGATTTGTATAAATGATGTTGCGGTAACCAAAGGGATGGTGTACGATTTGAAACGTATATTAAATACATTGAAACAACCCTTGGTTAATGAAGAAAAAAATTTAAATGCACTTAATTGTTATTTCGATCAAATACAAACTATAAATAAATTCAATAAATAGGGGAATGAATATATTCCTTGAAATAATCAATAACACATAAATAAATACCTTAAAATAGAAAAAAATAGAAAATTAGAAAATTATATTGGTGAAAGGAGAATGCATGTCAACTTTCTCTCAGCTCTAACTTTTATATATATTATTATATATATATATATATAGATATATAGATGTTGTTATACTACTCCATTTTGTTAAAACTATCTAATTAATATGCAAAAAATATTTATAATAAATTAAAATTAATGTGTATAAGGATTTATAAATTTAATGAGTTTTTCTTTTTGGTTTTATAATATTTAATCAATCATTGTATGTTTTGTCGTAAATAATATTTTGTTATATATTAATTTAAAACTTAGTAAGTTTTCATTGTATAACAATAATTATTAAATGTTGTGGAGGATTATTTTTCTTGTAGTTCATTCACTACAAAAAATTTCTGCCAACAGCGGCGGGGAATAGCGACGGGCTATTCCCCGTCGCGAAGTAGCGAGGGGATAGCGACGGGGATCGTCGTTGACCCCTTTGACCAAAATAGCGACGGGGATAACAACGACCCCCATCGCTATTTTTGAGCGGGAAAAGTCCCGCCCAATGGTAAAAAAAAAAAATAATTTTTATGCCCACGTGGCAAGTGGGGGCCCACACACACTCTCTCACACTTAAAAACAAACCATAATCCCTAGCTCCCACTTATAAACCACTCTCACTTCCTCTCTCCCCCTCTCCACCGCCCCTCTCACCCTCTCTCCACAACCTCTCTCTCTCCACCGCCCCTCCCTTCGCCGTCTCTCCCACCGCGCCTCCTCTCCAGTACCGCGCCTCCTCTCCAATCGCGCCTCCTCTCCAACCGCTCCTCCTCTCCAACCTCCTCTCCAGCCACACCTCCTCTCCAACCACCCTCTCCAGTCTCACCAATCTTCTCGCCGGTTCCTGCTCTCCAACCGCACTACCTCCGGTCAATGGCGAAGCTAGATGTTGGATTTTTTTTTTTTTTGTAAATTTCAGATTTTTTATTTTTATTTTTTGTGTTTTTATTTTTTTATTTTTCTTTGTTGTAGTTGTTATTATTAAATAAATTTGATTTATTTGTTAGATTTGTTGTTGTTTTTGGTATATTTTGTAAGATTTGTTGTTGTTTTTTTTTTGAAAAATTATTATTTTTATTTCAAAATTAATACGGTTTTTATTTTAAAAATAACACTGATTTAGTGATGGGGTACGGTCACAATTCCGTCGCTATTACTGACACCCGTTGCTATTCTATTATAGTGACGGATTGTACCAAAATAGCGATGTCGATTTTTGTAGTGATTATTGGCCACTATATTGTTTAATTTGATTGGCGAATAGATCGCACAAACAAAGTTCGACCATCCATATTGGTTATTGTTCTTTGGTTTACATAAAAAATCTATTTCCCACCCTCCATTTGTCACCAATTTGTTGACACTATATTAACCACCAACCCAACCATCAAAAGCAACCTTAAATTAAAAATCTTCATTAATCCTCAATTTTACAATCATTCTTCTTCCCCTACAATGGAAGAGCCTTCACAAAAGACCACAACCTCCAACCACAACGATAATAAAAAAGTTGATAAAGTTGACAAGAATATTGATCCCTATGAACACTTGAAGATCACCCTTAACCCTGATGGATCACTCAACCGATCCCAATTCCCTTTAGTCCCACCCAATTGCACCGACTCCGAGCCAATCACGACCACCGAGCCCGTCCTCACCAAAGACATCACCTTCAATGAGGAAACCAAATCTTGGCTTCGTCTTTATAACCCAATAAATCCCAACAACAACAACAATGAGAAAAAGTACGAGGATCAAGAAGAGGAAAGCGACGAGAACAGCGATAAAGATGACAATAATAAGGAGAAAGAAAAGAAAGACAACAAAAAGCTCCCTATCATACTCTACTTCCACGCAGGAGGCATGATCCTCTACCACACCAATACCATATTCAACAACGAGCCATGCACACGCTTCGCCTCCGAACTCCACGCCATCGTCGCCTCTGTGGAGTACCGGCTTGCCCCCGAAAACCGCCTCCCCTCTGCCTACCAAGACGCCATCGATGCGCTCCTCTGGCTCAAAACTCAAGCCTCATCTCCCAACCCGGACCCATGGCTGGCAAACCACGCCGACTTCTCACGTTGCTATCTCATGGGTTGCAGCTCAGGCGCCAACATTGCCTACCGAACCGCTCTCACTCTTCCTACCATCGACATCGAGCCTGTCAAGGTCGTTGGACTTATCATGAACCAACCGCTGTTTGGAGGCGAGGAGAGGACGCGGTCGGAGCGGCGGCTGGAGACGGACATGGCGATGCCGATGTGCGTGTTCGATCTCATGTGGAAGCTGGCCTTGCCGGAGGGGTCGAGTAGGGACCATGAGTATAGCAACTTCATGGTGAAGGGTGAGTATGGTGGGAACATAGGGAAGCTCCCAAGGACACTTGTGAGGGGGTTCGAAGGGGACCCCTTGTTGGATAGGCAAATGGAGTTCGTGAGGTTGTTGATGAGGCATAGGGTGCGGGTCACGGCTCATTTTGGTGAGTTTGGGTTCCATAACATCGATTTTGTGGATGCTAAGAGGCATTTGACGATGATGAAGTACATGAGAGAGTTTATCATAGATTGATGAATGATGATCATCATTCATGCATGCATGTATGTATGATTAATTTTATATAAATCCCTTCATTGAGGTTTGATACTATTAGAATTTCTTCTAATATATAAAATTGTCATTTGTAAGGCTGCAGATTTTTTTTTTTTTTTTTTTCCAAGGGTGTAATATTTATATATTGCTCCCATATATCCAGGCATCTATCTCTAACATTGAAAATTAATTATTATTTCTTTTTTGCTGAAGAAAATTAATTAGTTTGTTTGTTGTTAACCCTTTTACACGTACATTTTCCTCTCCACTTTTACACGTGCATATTATTAACTTTTTTTTTTTTATAAATACGTTTTTTTATAATAACAACAACCTAGGTACGTACATTACCTAAGTACCTATTAGGAGTTGGGACCAATAACTAGCTACATGAAATAAACTTTTTTATTCTTTGCTCCACGAGATACACTTATTTTCACAATATTTTTAAATCATTATTGATAAACGCATGAATCTCAAGTTATTTTATAAAAAACACATTTAGGGTCGGTCTTGATATTTTGGGGCCTAAGGCGAAACCTTAAAAATGGGTCTTCATTAAAATTATTTTATTTTATTTTATCAAAAAACTTTTTTATTCATTGTTCTGTCAAATACACTTGATGATGTATTTTCATAATATTTTTAATTCATTATTGATAAACGCGTGAATCTCAAGTTATTTTATCAAAAAACACATCTAGGGCCGGTCCCGATATTTTGAGGTCTAAGGCGAAACCTTAAAAAATGTGTCTTCATTAAAATTATTTATTTTTTATATCTTATTAATTATTAATATTAAACTACAATTATACTTTAAAAATTGATTTCACACCTTTTCCCTCTTTTCTTCAGATTCGAGATCGACAATAAAAGTATAGTTTACGTACTTATGCACGCGTAAACATGAGCCCCTTTAATCAGTATGCCTAACCCTTCAATCTTTTTTTTTTTATATATATATAGGAAGGTGATTTTATTTATTAGACTTAATAGAAAAATATATCATAATGTTTCAAAGTTTTTGCAAAAATATCATAACGTTTGAATTTTAGCAAAAATATCATAACCTTTTGATTTCTATTAAATTATATCCTCACTTTTATTTTTTTTTAGTGAATTACACTTTAAAATATAAAAAAATTACGCATACAATTGAGAATATCATTTTGTATAAATGCAATTGGTATGTAATCTAATGACCATTCATCACTTTGATTGTGGTTTGATACATAATAATTACAAGCAAAGATACAATTTACAAGAAATAAAAAAGTTAGGATATTTTTACCAAAATTCAAAAGTTAGGATATTTTAATTAATTTGGGACTGAGGCTATGTTGTTGTTGTTGTTGTTGTTGTTGTCGTCAAAAGTTATGATATTTTTGCAAAAATCTTAAAACATTAGAATATATATATATATATATATATATTTGTATATTAAGTTTATTTATTAATAGCAAAAATAATTAAATAATTAATGAGGCGAGAAACAATATGTACCCCTAGCCCTTTCAAACTTTGCCATCTATAATTAAAAATTAATATATTTTCTGGAAACCTATATATACTAAGCTAGACACATGAGTTGGAAGGCCTTCTTATTGGTGGTTAGGCCTGGGGCGATTGCCCTGATTGCCCTTGTTGCCCCACCCCAGACACGCTCCTGATTACACACTCTAAGTTAGTTTACCCTTGTAATTTCAAACTATTCAATTTCTATTACACGGAGTTTCTGTTATTGTAACATATTAATTATTATTATTGATTATATAGAGTCAAATTAGTAAATGTATTTGAAACTTGCGCAGAACGAAATTTCGATTCCGTGGTAAGTTTATTAATTCATTTCATAATTAAGTAGGTGATTATGATATCGTTATTTACGTAATAATTGCTCATCAATAGGTGAACATTCTTTTTAACAATGCATCGGGAAATGTGTTTTATATATTAATAGTTATTTAATTAGCTAATTAATTACATTTCCTTTACTGTATATCTTTGTAACTAACTTTCCTATATCAATAAATCTACTTGGACTCATGAATCCGATCTCATAGGGAAGTTTTTAAAATTTTTGTAAATATTTAAGGGGTATTAAAGAAATTTTACAAATAATTATGATTGCTTTATTAATTGCTCGATGATGTATTTGAAATAAAAAAAGTTTTGAGTCCGAACTCATGAGTTCAAAAGCCTCTAATAAAGATTAGAGAACATGCACCGAGAGCACCCCACATTAGTTAGTCTAGTACTCTGAACTCTAAATAAACCATCGAAGAGAAGAATCTGACATGATACCATGGTTCATCAATTCCATGTGACCAAACCATAGCATGGATATATACCCGACACATTATTTCCACAGTAATTCAATGCATCCATTAAGCGTTTCTTCTGCATCACTACTACTACACGTTTGTATGGTAGTAATCACTCAAAAAAACAAAAAAAAAGAACAAAATCTCATCTTGATATGTTTGTATCTACTTTGGATACTCTCTCACTAAATTACTATTATGAACTCCTCCCTTTCAATTTAATGCGGCACCTTTACCATTGGAAACATCGAGATTCTCTCCAGATTGAGAAGTATTAAAACCATCGTCAACTTTCCATACTGATCGAACACTTGTAGTTCAACAATGACAACATCAAGAGTCTCGCTCAGATCCAACGGCCCAGAATTTATCTAGGCCTCGAGATGCGAGTAGCTGACTAGACTAGTTACTCCTCCTCCTCTCTAGTCCTCTGTTTCTCTGCAACTACAAAACCTCCCAAAAACCAAAATCAAATCTCTCTAGTTTGATCTTGATTTCATCACGATGGACGGCGGTCGTGAAGCGGCGGCGCCGCCCATCCCCGGCGGTGGTGGCCAATTCCTCCTCCACTTGCTCCAGAAGCCTCTCCTAGCAGACCCTCTCTCGCAGACGGGGCTGAATGGGTCTGGGTCTGGGTCTGGGTCTGGGATGGGGCCGCGGCGCGTGCCGAACCACATCGACACGGCGTTGGGGGCGATGGGGGCGCCGGTGCCGGTCCGGCAGTGGCCGCTGCAACAACTGTACCCTCGGCAGCCCACAATTGACTCCAACTTTGGGGTCGGCCCGGCGAGCCCCTGGACTCCACCGGTTCGGCTTACCAGTCTCGTCCCCCCCAATCGGACCGCGGCGTCAGCGAACAACACGGTGATGTTCGGTTCGCTGGCGTGCGAGATTGGGGAGGGTTCGTCTTCTTCGGGGAGTGAATTAGGTCAAGGGATTGATAGGGCGATGGAGGCGAATGTGCAGAGAGTGATTGACATGATGGATGGGAGCAAGGGAGGGAAGGGCGTGGGGGTTATTGGGGATCGGTCCGGCTCCGGTTCCGGTTCCGGCAGGAGTCATCGTCGCGGCGGGGAGGGGGAGAGGGAGAGGGAGAGGGAGAGGGAGAGGGAGAGGAGGGGAGAGTATGAGCAATCGGGGAGGGTGGAGAGGAGGGAGGGGACGGGGACGGCGTCGGGGTTTATGCTGAGGCCGTCTATAGTGGAGGAGAGGATAATTGTGGGGAAAAGGAGGGAGCTTGAGCGAAATGCGGGGAAGGAATGGGTTGCTAGGGACTTGTTGAATCAGAGAATTCAAAATTCGCAAATGGGTAGAGTTGGGAGGATTGAAGAGAATGGGATTCATAGATTAGGGCTTGTGAAGCAGCTTGATCAGCCGGGTCCGAGGGTGGGGAGTGACCTGCATTCGGTTCCGGCGATGGATATCGAAGAGTCTCTAGGGAGCATTCATGGGGGAGGAGGGGGGAGGGGAAGGAATGAGTTCATGAGGGGGGAGAGTAGTCGGGGTGGGAGCGAAGCTAGCGGTTTAGGGTACGAATCGCCTAATCCATTCGAACACAATGATTTGCTCGAGCGTTTTGCGAATTCGTTGGTTTTAGACAATGAATTTGGAAAAACTGATGATAGAAGAAAGCATACTGATCCATTCAATAAGGTAAATCCTTATTGCTTATGTTGAGCTTAAATTGTTTGAAAATAGTTTGTACTTGTAGCCCATGTTACCTAGATCCTTCACTCTAATGAATTAGAGTGAAACATGTCGAGCACTTTGTAAACTAAGAAAATATAGGTTTATAGGCTACTAAACATGAATTAGTTTATATATCTAAGCATCTGCATGTAAGTTTTTGGACATTTTTGACAAGTTCCCGTGTCCTTAAATTAGAGAATAGGCAGGTATGATTTTTAAATAGATTCCCACACCCAACACCAGTTTGGAACATAGCTTTTAGCCTTGTAGGTAAGTCATATTGGAGTTTTGAGTGCTATATAATATGAAATGGACGTGTGAATGCCCAAACTTCAAGATCAGATTGTAAAAGAAGATACGAAGCACAATTGCTACAAGCAACATAGCGGTTGGTAAGATAATAAAAGAGAGCACCATGAAAAGCAAATTTCCCAATAACCTTGAGCCACAAAATCTACAAGGATCTGATAAATTCAACGGTCAAGCTCTTTCCTTTCCAAATGTGTTCCAATGTAGGAACGTGATAAATCTTGTTTGAAGCTTCCTATAAGTGTCAAATCAAGATCTCGTTATGTTCCGATGTTTATCTCAAGACTATGGCCTGATTATGGAAATTTATCTTCTAAAACCAACAAATTTAGGCTATTCTATTTCTAATACCTTTCTAAAAACATGGAGAGAAAGAATTTATTATTTGTCATGAAAATGGGAATTTCGTTTAATTTTATATGTGAGGACTAGAGAATAAATTGGAGGAGCATTGTGGAAGGTGGTTAAAGAACCATTGGATTTTTATTCCATTGTGTTCTATGCTTGTATACTCTCCCATTAGGGGATCTTTTCCCGAGTCTTTCTTCTTTTTGGTTCTTTGTTTATCTGATCTTGTATTTGTGAAAACCGTTTGTGTGGTCTCATCTCTTGTTGACAAAATAAAAAGAAACTTTGGAATTTAAGCTAACACACATTACTTTTGCAAGGTATTGGCAGTGTTCGCTCACAGCCCCTGAAGTAGCACTGTACATTTCTCTTTATGAATCCTCCAAGATGGCAAAATAGTCATTCTTTGTACCTATTAGTTCCGAGAGTACAAGCCAAGGGTCAGTGGGTCACATTAAAGGACCAAATTAAAGAAATACCGTATCTATTTCATAGTATAACAGACTGGTAACACAATATTGACAAATGTTTGCCAATTGTTACTTCTTCTTTAGATCCTTGTTGGTAAGTTCCCAAATTTGTTACTATTTATTAGATCTTTAGTCGTAAGTTCCCAACACTTTTCCCCTGCAGTTCAAATATGATGACTCTTTTTCTTATTCCATCTTTAACAGTTGCGTTGAGTGACTTGAGTCAGCTTAACGTGTAGTAGTTGAAAGTTGAAACTGGGTTTGCTGTGACATGAGGCTCTTTCGGAACCTTCATTGCTATTTTAACGATTTTGTATGCGTAGCATCTGTAAATGGAGATGGAATGTTTGAATTATCATGGGTAGTTGAGATTTTCATATTTTATTTTTAATGGTGTGGAATCTTTTCAGCGAAATTGACAACTAAATATGATTTTTATGGTATGGTTGAATATGTTATTGTTTTCATTTAAGCTTCGCTAAGTTGCTTTGTTTTTGTCAGGACCCCAGATTAAATAGATCCAGAGAACCTCAAGGAATCGGACAACGGAAGAAGCACTATAGAAGAGTAGTTCAATGTCGTATGGACATAGAAAAGTTTAAAGCTCATTTTCTTGCAATATACCAGTCCTTAGTGCCTGCAGAAGAAGAAAAGGCGAAGCAGAAGCAGGTGCTAGCATTACTTGAGAAACTGGTCTTCAAGGAATGGCCCAGAGCTCAGTTATATCTCTATGGATCTTGTGCTAATTCATTTGGAGTTTCCAATAGTGACATTGATGTTTGTCTTGCAATCGATGATCGCGATATCAATAAGTCTGAGCTTTTGTTACGATTGGCAGATATTTTGCAGGCTGATAATCTCCAGAATGTGCAGGTGAACCTGAAATCTCTCTCTGTCGAACATGAATTAGTTTTTATTAATTGATCTTGAAAGAAAGGTTAGTAATTGAAATGATACTTTTTAAAAAGTAATACTTGTTTCCTTGGAGGGCGTTTGCGTATGCATTGGAATTTGTTTATGCTTTACCGTTACACCGTGCGCTTTTGGAGAAAGTGTAGAGGAATTTTGAACTTGGGTGGAGGTGGTTCAAGCTCTCTCCTTTTCGTCGAATGTAAATATTTTCTTTTTAATATAAATTTAAAACTGTGTAAATTGTTGTTGCTTAGGCTTTTCTTTTTTTTGGTTAGTCAAGATAAGTTTAACATGTATTCTCCATTAGAACAGTCATTTTGTTTGAGAGGCTGTGTACTCCTAGGTAGAAATAGCTTATTATATACATGAAAGTTTTCGAGGAAAATTGAGTCTGTTTATTTGGTGTAAGATTCAAGCACAATTTTCTATTTTCAAATCTTCAAAAAAGAAGGGATTTGCTTGCAGTATAGTGATAACAAAAACTGTTTTTTAATTCAACCGAAAAAAAAGGGAAAACATAGAAATCAACTTTTTTGTTTCTGAAGTTTCCAAAATTGTTGGCTAAATCGAAGGAAAGCTTTTTTCAGATTTTATACCATTTGCAGCCTCATATTTGTATATGTTTATCCATATATTGGAACCTTATATCTCAAGTTCAATTGCTACAGGCGCTGACTCATGCTCGAGTTCCAATAGTAAAGCTTATGGATCCAGCCACTGGACTTTCTTGTGACATATGCATAAACAATGTTCTGGCTGTTGTTAATACAAAGCTCCTACACACATATGGAAAAATAGATGTCAGGCTGAGGCAATTGGCTTTTATTGTGAAGCACTGGGCCAGGTCACGAGGAGTCAATGCAACATATGAAGGAACTCTTTCTAGTTATGCGTGAGTTACATTTGTGCTGAATATTCATCATTATCTAAACTTCTCTTAAAATATTGGATTTACATTTCTAAGAATACATCAACTCCTGTCATCTAATATTCTTGTCTCTTGCAGCTATGTGATAATGTGCATACACTTCTTACAACAGCGTGAACCTGCTATTCTCCCGTGCCTACAGGTATAGACTGTAAACCTTGCGTTCATCCGTTTGAGGCACTTTGTATATTCTTGGTCATTTGGTGCTTTAGGTCATTATTTCATTTGAATGAAAGCATTTTTCTATGACAATCTAATAATCCACTTTACTATTACAATCTATAGATTTCTATAGAAAAGGGAGATCATATATTCCTCTGAATTCCCCACCTGAACTTGATTAACAATTCAACAAAGAAGTCAATTACTTAGAATTAGCCATGCTATTGCTATCCTGCATCTGAAGCAAATGGTGGATATCTCGCCACATCAGATAAGGATTTTCAATCGTGAGATTCAGGAGACGAGTGTGAATCATATAAAAGTTTCATAATTGAATTACTATAGTCATGTTTTTCTTTCCTTATACTCTGCCAACTTTACATATGGCATTTGAATGTTCATTGGTTAAATTGCAATTGCTTATGATTGATTAAAGCTGATTGCATTTGAAATTATGATATGCTATTACTCATTTGGCCTTCTACCAATATTTTCGCTGGCAGGTTAGTGGAAGGTGCGATTAGGATGTAATTATTATATTTACTAAAATATTTCTTTGGTTTTGGTGATTTTTTGAATATTGTTAACAGATGTAATAAGCCTTCTTTTTTCAATGTTTATCTACTTATACTTGGTTTTTACTAAAGTACCATGTACTTTTAATGTATCTAGTTATAGTCATTCTGATGTTGAACCTTTAAAATTCTATAGTTTCTCTCTAAATCTCCGACATATGCAACTCCTGATTTAGTTTCATAGATACAATATCATTGGTAAACTATTATACCTAAAAAACATATTGAACGACATTAAAGGTCTTAAAAACTATACACGAAACCAGAATATGTATGAGAGAAGGAATTTTTTTTAGTTGTTCCTGCCAGCTAGCTTCAATTAAGCTTGTTACATAATGTTTTAAATATAATGATCCCCAAAGTTGTTGAATTACATAAATTTCTTCAATCAAGCTATATAATTAAATTTTTAATAGTTTACTATATGCCTTGTTTGAAAGAGGCGAGCAACTTAAATCATATGTATTAGCTTAGCAAGAAAGAAATTCTAGAGCTAGGCCTCTTATCTTTATCCTTAAGCAGTCCTGCCTATGTAGGCCTTCACTACTTTGTCTCCTTTCATTTCTCTTCTCGAACTTGAAAACGTATTTCAGGCTTGAGAAACTTCGTTACCAATCCGCAGAGAGAGATATGACCACCAATTTCATGCTTTTACTAGTGATTAGACATGAGGTAAAACACTCAACGCTTACATGGATAACAATAACTTATCAATTGTAATCGTAGCAATCCATGCTTAAGATTTGGGGTGACAATTCGTGTTGGTGGGTCATAATCATGTCTTGTTTAAACGGGTCACGACATGATTACCTTAAACATGATCATTAATCATGTTTTGATGTTCCAACACGAACATGGCATGCTTAATGAACGAGTGACTCACATACGACACGATAACACATTCATTAATACGTCATATTTGAGTCATGTTTAACCTTACATGACATATTTATTAACAAACTCGGTTTGATCTATTTTTAACGTGTTTATCCTATTAATGTAATTCTAGCATGTTTACAATATATTTAGCATGCATAAATCTTAATTAATGAAGTAATATTTTTATAGAGATATAATAAGTAATCAAATAATCGTAAAACACAAAATAAGACACTATGGAGTTAGTTTATATATATATAAAATCAAATAATTGACATAATACAAATTTTAAAGCAAAATACACATTTTTAAAATTTATTAACATTAATTCATAAGAAATTGAGTGTTCCAATGTATGCAATACTACTATGCTAAAGCAAGATAAAGAAAGCGAACTCACAAAAGAAATCAAGGGAATTTGGAACGCAGTTCGGGCAGTATCAACCCTAAACCCTACATTTGTGGGACCTCGTCCAATATCAACACTTTCACTTTTAAAGACAAGCGTACAACCTTACACAAGAACCCCTTGCCCAGTATTGTCATCAACTTCACCCGAACATTCAGATCCATCGTCAAAGTCTCCTGTTCCAATTGATGTTCCTACAACCACTTAACAGTCAGATTCGTTGTCATAGTCTTCTATTCCAAGTTCCAACTTCTGTTCGTTGCCAAATACGTAACTTGCTATCCTTGCAACCTTCCAAAAATAACTGAACTAACCAAGAATCGCTGAAGAAGCAATATTCCACATCTTTCAAATATAGAAACTTGCTGACCCCATCTGATTTGGGCTTGAGGCTATGTTGTCGTTGTTTCAACTTTCAAGTATAAAAACTTTCAAAGAAACTATTTGATTCACTTAGACAAATAATGACTAATTGACAACTTCTATAATGCAAAGTTGCCAACTTGACATTAGCAGAAATAAATGAACCAAAGAAATCTAATTAATCATTCTTAATACAAAGACGCACACACGTGTAAATATATTTTGTCATTCTAAATTTTTTTTTTTTTTTTCCATATAAATAACCCATGATAGATATCCTTAGCTGTGCAAATTAAGTAACAAAGTTAAATTGTTAAGCAGGTTTATTTATTAACAACTTGAAATTTAGCGGTGTCTAGTCCTGTTTTACTCGTTTTAGTCGTGTTTTACCCATTTTGGCCCAAAATCAAACCCGTTAACTTCGTGTCGGGTTATTGTGTATTTGTGGGACACGTATTGCCACCCCTAGTTCAAATCAGCTTCAAGGTTCAATCTGGACTATAGGTATCCATATCGTATCTTTGTTTGACTTTGTTCTCGATTTCTAGCCAACCACTTATGGTTGCGCTAGTAGATTCTTTCTTGCCTATATCTGTTTTTTAGTTGTATATTTGTCATGTATATGCTTCTATTGTCTTACACTTCTTTATGTATATTTTCTTGCCTTTGAAACTATAGTTTGAATCTTATTGTCTAGTAAAGCTTTTTTTATATTTAAATATCGAATATTTCATTTTTATTCCAAAACAGCAAAACCAAGCTTTTAAGTTGATTTCGCATCTGAAGCTTGGAACCATATTTATTTATTGTTTGATGGTCAAGTTGCTTTCCTGGACTGATAGACTATATTCCATTGATTTATCTTCTTTTTTTTTTTTTTTCCTAGCAAATGGCTCCAACTTACAGAGTGACAGTAGATGACATAGACTGTGCTTTCTTTGATCGAGTTGACCTTCTTCAAGATTTTAGTGCACCTAACAAAGAAAGCTTACCTCAACTGGTTTGGGCATTCTTTGATTATTGGGCATATCGTCATGATTATGCAAATGATGTTATCTCAGTCCGCACTGGTTCCATAATCAGGTAAGATTGCTGCTCGTATCAAAACGTATTCATGAAATTGCACTGTAAACAAACATACCGACAATATTTTTTTTCCCGTGATGGCTACCAAATTAAATGTTCTTTTTATGATTGGAACCAAGGCTTATACTGTCATACATGCTTCCAAGTAGACTAATCTTAAATAAGTAGTGACTTCTAGTTTTGGTAGCTTTTCATGAATCACATGAAACTTAGTGTGCCACTTTGCCTCTATGTTCATTTATTGTTGAGAAGGGAGAGTACTTGCGCTTCTTGTTCTTGATTTCAAATAGATTCTATGTGTTCATTTAAGGCCTTATTGGCCTCCTTGTGTTTCATATTCAATGTGCAAGAACAGATCCTGACGTTGTTGAGTTACTCAGTTATTTGTCATTGTTGTGTTGCAATTGCTTGAACAATGTGATGTTGGATTAATACAATGTAATTTGTAGTTGGAGCGGCAAGTGACGCCGTGGAAATATGAAAATAAAAATGCGGTCAATAACTCAATATTCATTTTTAAGCACTCTTTGATTCGATGAAAATTGAAATCCTTAGAAAGTCTATCTAATTCTCCCTAGCTTCTCAACTTGGTTCCCGCTTTTTAGGACATTGTTTGGTGTCTCGTAGTTGCATGCAATCGGCAACTCCTGCAGATTCTTGACCAATGTGTACAACAATTATGAACGTATTATCAAAAAGATTTAATCGTAATAATAAGTTAACTATATGTAATTATTATTACGCCGTAATTCAATGACATAGGTTCGTTAATTGTGATCTAGGAGTCATGAGTTTAAACTCTGGAACGACTTTTTTGCAGTTTAGGGGTGAGATTGTGATTATGTGACAACATCTTATGCTAAATTTCACTATAGTGGAAGCCCCGTGTAATTCCTTTTTATTTACTTTCCAAAAAGGCTATCAATGTTGTCTGAAATCTGCAACTAAACCCAGGGATGCATAAGATGTGCATATTTGGATAAAGCAAAATTATTTTCGCACCTAGCAAAAAAAGGGATAATCACATTTTTTCAAGAAGTGACACTTCGTTTTCTAAAGTTTTTGAAGCTATTAGTAATTTTTTTTTGGATTAACCGTGCGTAACTAGACACTTGTCTGGCTAGTCCCATGGGCCCTGGGAAAAAGACCACGAGTGGCCCGGCGTTTGGTTCTCGTGGGGAATCGAACTCAAGACCGTGCGCCTAACCCACACAGTTCCGCCTTCGTTCTTATTACTAGGCAACCCGTCCGGGTTTGGAAGCTATTAGTATTAATTAGTGAAACTTTTTTCGGTAACTATCTAGTAATAAGTTGTGGAGCTAATCAAATGCTTTAGGTAAATGATACATCATAAAGAGAGAAAAATGGAGGGAAAAAAAGGAAAGACGAAGTACTCGTTAAAGATTGGTTTGCATGAAAAATTGAGGTGAATGAAATAGCCTTCCATCTTTTAGTATAGGTCTGTCTATTGAATGTCTCTAGTCATGATTGTTTTGTTCAACATTTGGAAGGTTATGATCTAGCGCGAAAAAGAATTAATTCTCCCAGGCATCCCCGCAACAAAAATAAGAAATTTTCTCTTTGTTTGTTTAGTCTAAGAATACATGGACATACGAAGAAGAATGTTCTCTTCACAAACACCAAGTAAATAAATAAACGATATTTTCTACTAAAGAAAACTCCCAGAGTTCATTAATCAAACCTCAACCATACCAAAAACTTTCAAACTCAACATCGCTAAGCATTTAAATAGTTGCACAAGATCCTATATAGAATTGAAATTGCACTTGGACCATTAAAAAAATAAACATTAAAATTCCTAATATAGCTAAATTTCTTAATTTACCTAGATTTCTTAAATACTCAAGCAACCCTTAAAATAGAAAGCAAAGTTTCATAATGAAAAGTAACAGACAAACTCTTAAAACCTCACTATTCATGAACGGTGTTGCCTCGTCATGGAAAAGTAGTCAACACAGCGAGTGAAGACGTAATGATCACTTCGACGTCAATAGTCCTGCCGCGTCTCTCAACTAGATTTAAGATACACCGGAGACAAATTCATTCATACTTTGATTTTATTAATGGTTTGAATTGTTTGAAATCTCATGTTGGTTTGAATCTCATTTTAAATCAATATATAGTTTGATGTCATCAGGGCCTATAACTCCAACACTCGAAGCTATAATTGTCATATAAACTAGTGATCTATTCATAAAAGTTAGCCCCTTTCCAATAAGGAAAAATTAAGTAATTATTTTGTGAAAGCCGTGGGAGATACATTTTCCATAAATGCTAAGTTGGTAAAGAATTCATTTGGACTAATATATCACATGAACACCTTGATTGAATAGATGGTATCGGGCTTGGGCTTAGTATGATTGTTCGCTAATTGGTATGCTTGTGCCCTTTATGAACTTCATGTGGGGAGAAAGAGATAAATGTTTATGTTATTGTTTGATTGTTGAATAGCGGCAATAGAGAAAAAAAATAAGAGAAGGGTGATATGTTGGTCTAGACACGTTCGAAAGCAACTTGGAAATGCCTCAGTTTGAAAACTCCATGCACTATATATTGAAGGAATTCAAATTTGGAGGGATAGACCCACGAGAACTTCAGAATCCACATGCATTGAGTATAAAATATTTCTAAGAATATCGAAGCACATCGTTAATTAATTAAAAGCTAAATGAAAATGTTGCCATCCACGTAGCCAACCCAAAATTGCATAAGAATGATGTACATGCAAAAATGCTTAATATTTGTACTAGCGTGTGTAAGGAATTTAGTTCATCACTTAAAACAAATTCATTGCGAAAAGTTTATTGTCTGAGAAAAAAAAATTGAAATAGTTAGCTCAATATGAGGGATAAATGAGTTCATATAAGGCCAAGAATTAAATGAATGGTTATTGTATTATTTCAATTTTCTTTAATAATGTGTGTTTATTTTTTGTATTTTACAAAAAAAAATAAAAAAGGTTTTACCATTCTAGTTTTGATGTAAAATTTTAATCTAATTTCATCCTTATTGATTTCAATTTTCACTATTTGATTTTTATTCAACAACTATGCTTTAAACACATATTTTTATATTTCTTTTGAATTTAAATTTATTTGAAATTGATCATATAAGTTAACTTTCTTTTCAAAAAAAGATAATACAAATTAACTTTAACAATTTTTATTTAAGAAATCGTAAGAATGTTGTTGGGACTTGTAATGGATCAAACATTTTTTTCCCGATTAGAAACGACTTTTGTATTAGTAATAAGATTTTAAAATTACGAAAGCTAGAACAAGATTGAAATTTGGAAAAATGCTACCTCATATAACTCATCCCAAAACAAAAATTGTTAAGCCAATCTCAACCAACAACTTCTTTTCGAGGTAAACTCGACTTATCCATAAATGAGGAGGAAGATTAAATGTTATTTTAATTTATTTGGTAATTATTCGACATGACTATTAAATATATTGTAATAACTTAACACTAATATGAATATTTTTCATTAATTTCTTTTCTTTTCCGATCCTGGGATAATTACTTCGATAGCAATTCAAGTTCAAAAGTTAGCTTTGGATTACTTTTGCAATTAAAGATACTTGATAGTTGATTGTTAAATGAGAGTAGTTCCAGTGCCGCAAAATAAATTTTGATCTTTCATGGGTCAATCATAAACATATAATTAGGTATTTAATCTTTACTATGGAGGACATTTTGAGAAAATAAAGTAAAATAAAACTTTCCAAATCATCTGAATTACTTTATTAAGATGATACGAATTCCTATTTCATTAATGCGCAAACACAAAGTTTCGTACTTCTTGTCGGTGTGCGCATCACATTCTCACTTCTTAACTGGGCGCCTCGTCAAGAAAAAAAATCTTCGGAAGTGAGTTTTAACACATTCATTGGTAATCTAGTTGTAGCGCTGACCTAATTATATTAATAAGTTAATAACACGTACTATAAAAAATTATTAATTAGTACTATCTATGTAATATACTTCATCTTATCTTTACCAACAACTGGTTGGTCTACGTGGTAAGGGACTCGATTCCCCTTAAACGAGGTCTCGAGTTGGAGTCTCGTGGATGGAAAAATTGGGGGGGAGGGCCGCCTTGTATGGGGCCCGACAAAGTGCCTGGTACGGATTAGTCAATGCAGTTGGCGCCAGATACCACGTGGAAAATCAAGGAAAAAAAATAAAATAATGATGGCTACTATTTCTAAAATGTGAGCCAATCACTTATGGATTCCAAGGCCCGATGAAATCTACTAAAATAATTAAGGTCAATAATTTGACTTCATGCTATGTGTAGGATATTTGGATTAGAATCATTGAATCCTCAAAATTCGTGGTTATCGTACATTTTGAATGCCTAATGATTATGTAGTTAATAATTTGTATAAACAATATAAATATTATTGGTAAAATGGGGAGGAAACTAAATTGAATGCCAATGTGAATCTCTTTAGGAAACTGATTGGAGGTCCCTTTTCTGGAGGTGGCTGTTTTTTTATTTTATTTTTTTCGTGGTTTGAGGAATGTGGTAAATTTAGAGGTTGATGGTGGCTTGCGGGTTTAAGTGCACTTGTTAAGCAACAAGGACCACCTACCTAGGTCGTTACTTGTACTTGCTTGAAAAAACTGCTTAACCCAGCTAGAAATACATAAGCTGATTTGCATTCTTCTGCTAAATGACTCAGCTAGCGACTTTTTCCATTTCTGTTCATCTTCTTTTGTGGACTTTAATACAGTAGCTTTTGAATTAGTTTGTAATATTTTTTTACATAAATGAATAAATAATGATTTCACGACAATAGTTTGGGGGGAAGGGACCCAATGTTGCTTCAACCAAGTCGTGAACTCTTAAAACCCTGCATTGAGGACCTTCTCTGATTAATGAACTTTTCTTGATTTCTTGGTCGGTTCTTTAGTTTTATTTTTTCTGGTAGTGAGCTGTTATAGATTCTTCATCAGTGCATCATACAGAACATCATTTTTTTTTTTTTTTTTTTTTTTTTTTTTTTTTTTTTTTCTTTCATGTTTAAGCATGTTAGAGGCTAACAAAGCTCTTCTTCTTTGCTCATTAATTCATTCACGGAGATTAGCCTTTAGGAACGAGTATCTATTTCGTGTGAAAACTCGATTATCTGATTGAATTGTGAATCCAATTTGAATAAACCAACTTCCACTGGCTTATATCTGCTCTTACTAGTGTAATATTTCTTATCACCAGTGATTGGCAGCAACGAGAGCTATTGCTTTGCATGATGTTCTCCTTCATAAGGGCCTTATAAGAAAATAATGAAATTTCATACATCACGGTCTTCATAATATTATACATCTGTGGTTTTATGTATGCTTCTGAATCATCAATTGCCTTTTTTTAGAATGCTATGAGATCCTAATTATCAATTCTGATGCCATCGACCTTTTTGATTCCTGCTGTTTGTGTCACATTACTTTTTAAGGTTATGATATGATATATGGGATTCATTTCTCAAAAACTGTGATATGTTAATGGTTGATACCAACGCAAGTCATCCAATTAGCTATAGAATGGCATTTTAGCTTTAATTTCGTAAGACTCAGACATGTCCTTTTGTTTTGGATAATTGCCATTTTATGGTCTGCATGTTAATTCATGATTGTAGAATGTTGGAATTTAATTCTTACATTCTTCTTGCTGATTTATGATCTCTCCTTGCTGATTAATTAAACTAGCTTGATTGTAGAGAAATTGAAGGAATTGTGTTTTGTAGAACATTGTTGTTGCAGTCCCTGAAGTTTTGTAACTTCTGCATTGGAAAATTCAACATCTGCACATTCCATGTCTTGTATCTTCATATTGTCATTTTGCTTTGTTCTTCAACGCAGCAAGCACGAGAAAGACTGGACTAGGAGAGTTGGCAGAGATCGTCATCTAATTTGCATAGAGGATCCATTTGAGTTATCACATGATCTTGGCCGGGTCGTTGACAAGCATAGCATAAGAGTTCTAAGGGAGGAGTTCGAACGTGCAGCCAACATACTGCAGTACAATCCCAATCCTTGCGTAACACTCTTTGAACCCTATGCGCCTACTTGATTGATTATGTGTTCTGAGAAGCCATTAGATAACATATGAGCTAGTGTTCGTTGCCCTTTTTGCGTTTCTTTTTGTCCATATTGCATGTAAAAAAACATCCAAGTGTTTAATTATGCTACTTATCAGCCCTTTCATTGTGATTTATGCTTTGTATATGTTGTGTTTGTCCTTCGTGTGTGTGCACTGCTGGTAGTCGAGTCAGGTTCATTTTGTTTTCCAGGGAAAGCCTGGGCACATAGCTAGCTCTGAGATCCATTTACAGGCTAGCGAATAGCGATCGAAACTTTCTAAGCTTTCATTTTTTCATTACTAGTCTTTGTTCTGGAAAATTCCCATATGCATTGCAGGCTTGCAGCTCCTATGTGGTTTAGGCTCTAGTGGAGGAATTTAACTATTTGCATCCAAGGTGACCTGCTGAACCCAGTTGGACTGGATAACAGATTTATATTTTCTCAACTTGGACATAGTCAATCATACTGGTTGAGTCCAACAGATCTGAAATAAGAACTGGACAGGAGGCTTGTCTTGTCATATGAGGAAAATCAATGTTTTCTTTCTAGCCTTCTAGTCGCGCCTTGCCCAGTATCCGAGGCAATGACTATTCCTGCCTGATCTTCGGGAAAAGCGCGAGGTCGCGAGATTGATTCTTGTTAAGAGGCATTGAGTCTCAACTTATCATTCCGATAGAGCTGAATGTCGGTTTTTTGTTGTTTGATTTATGTAGTTCGTTTTGCACTATTAGCTTAGAATATAGCATGGAGAGTTTGACATACTATGAAACACAAACTCGCATGCCTGTTAGAAGTCCATCAGACGTTGCATTAAGAAATATTTCTGGGTTTGGGCTCTCTAGGCTGGATTTTTTTTTTTTATTTTTTGTCATAAAAGAAGGTAAAGGGAGTGACTTTTATATAATTGCAAACTGTAAGATTTTCAAAAAATTTCAAAATTACCAATCGCAAATAAGATGGAGAATCTATTAATTTTTTTTTCTATTACTAATTTACCCCCACTTTAACTGACATTTCTTTTAAGCCAGAGAATAATAATTTTACACGTTTACCATTTTACGCTTCGAAATGTGTGCACACAGTTTTCGATGCATAACATGTAGGTTGTGTATCTCGATACGCACACATATGGCTCTCAAAGTCGATATACGTTTGAGGTGTGTGTTGGGTGATGTCAAAAAATCATTTTCCTTTGCTAGTGAGGTAAATTAGTAATAGAAAAGTTAATAGATTCTCTTTCTTTTATTTTTCAAAAGAACACAGTGCGTTGCGATTGGTAATTGTGAAATCTTACAATTTGCAATATTGTATAGAAGCTGCTTCCATTCGCAGGGGATGCAAAACCTAATTTTTTATGAAACAAAGACAACATGGTTTAGGGAGACGGAAACATGGACTCCAGGAGTTTGCAATCGGTGAGGGGGTGTAGCTGGCGCAGCCAATGGATCGAAAGGAAACAATTCCTCATATCATTTTTATCCCATGGTGGCGTCCTCATTCAAGAAGCGTCAGGGAGACGGAGTTTGTGCTTAAAACTGGATTTGAGGGAGCTTATTTGGGTGCATAGAGCTTTGGTAGAGGTGATTGGGAAACAACAATGGGTACGATGAAGCTTCAGGGGAGATTCAGGGACTCTTATTTTCCAAACTCTGGACAATCATGCGGGAAAGATCCTACACATATGGTAGGTGGGGAAAAATGGGTGGGACACCATTCTCGTCCCCGATGACACTGGTAAGGGATGAGGCATGTTCCTCCACGGACTAGTAGATGATGAAGAGGTCCCTGTGAAGATAGTACAAAGGGCAGCACCCCAACAAGTTTATGTGCCTTAAATCCCTTTGCGTGCATCGCTGAGCCAAGACACTGGACACTACGAGCAGGATGCAAGATCCTATGCAGATATGGTAGCTATTCATGGGAAAGAGGTGATAAACTCTCGTGGTACGGAGAGGCAGATGCCTCACGTGAACTTGCACAAGGTGGCGGGACCATCGTCCCATATGACCATGCAAAGGGAAACAATCCCGGAGGAAAAACATATGTCACGTTATTTTGGGCAATCGTTTGAGGGGGAGAAGAATTTGGGTGAAGAGATAAAAGATATTGTAAGTTGAGTAAGTCTGAGGGGCGGTACTCAAGGAGGCCTACAGGCAGGAAATAAGGATGATCCTGTGAGTGAATGGAATAGGGCAGTGGTGGTATATCGAGTCTCATGGTGCACCGCTTGGCATCTCATTGAGAAGAGGATCAACTCATACCTAGCTAGAGAAGTGCACCTGATTCTCGTGGGAGATGACAGAGCAGTTTTGGTGTGTGCATCTAAAGAGGAAAGAGGGAGGATACTCAAGGAGGAGGGCTTAGTTGGAGGGGATCTAGTTCATCGAATATCCACTTGGAGCCCGGAGATCCATTGGAGCGAGGCTAAGTGGGGAGGTATCAATTGTTGGATTTCGATTCATGGTCTCCCGATGAATATGTGGCACAAAAATGATTTTCGGCTGATCGGTGGCAAGTTTGGGGGTTTGGTCGAAGTCAACGCTGGAACGTTAAAGAAGGAAGACTTGGGGAGGGCCGTTATTAGAGTTAAAGAAAAATGGAGGGATTCTTCCCAGCTGAAATTTCAGTCCCTTGTGGCTCTAGCCAGGCTAGGTTGTGAGTTGGTCGGCTCACCGGAGAAGATGACCGAAATAGTGGCGAGGGGATCGAGGCAGAGATGCAAGCACAAGGAAACATCAGAAAGAGTGGGGAAAATGTCGAGGTAAACTCTGACAGCTCGCACTAACCTCGCATACGGAGCACATAAGGGATGACGGCGGCAGCGCAGCAAAACGTGGGAGTGCAGAGACAATTTCGTGCAATTGAGCTGGAGTCACCAACTGCAGCAGTTGATATTTCTAATTAGAGGGTGCCAAATGGAAAAGCGGTGGACAGAGCATTAATTGAGAATTCGGGTGTTCGAGTATTGGTGATTCGGTCAAATACCGAGAAAGGGTGTGAGCCGTTAGATGCTACAAAAGAGAGAGAAGTGGGGCAGAGTTCAAAAGGTGCATTTAATGAGGGTGGGACTAACTCACAAACGTGCTCACTGTGCGTAGATGAAACGCCATATCGGGAGGGGATTTCAAATACCCTCTTGGAGAATGGGGGCGGCTGGGAGTCTGGTGGGCTGTCCTCAATGTGTTGTGGAGAACAAGGCCCATGAGGAAAGTGCTTTCCAACGTAATGAAAGCCCAATAGACGGTCCAAATCAAGCGAATCCAACACAAGTTGAACCGGAACCGGTATGTCCGTTATGCGTGCGGGACGCTCCCACTCGACAGCGGGCCTAAACTGAGGAGGTGGGCTTGGTTGTTGGGGAAGCCCAACAGACTGTAGAGGCCTAGGGTGAAGGGAACATAGAGGTTAGCAACTTTGGGCCTCATTCTCTAAGACACATGATACATATTTGCATGGATATGGCTAACTCATGCTATATGGACCGTACTCTTGAATATTTAGCTATGAAACCTAAAATCTCAGGTGGTTACTCCCCATCACCCCCAACTTTAAGACAAGGTGTTCTTCGGTTTTCGCAACATGACGCAGTCCGGTGCAACCATGTATCTCTCTACACAATAACGATAGGGCTTCGGGGATGATGTGACAAAGTGGCGGACGCCACGAGGACCCAAATTGAGCATTAATCGGGATAGGGCACGATGATGGACATGGCGATGTTAACGACATCGATTCGGGGAGTGATGACGGTTTGAACGAAGCATGGCACATGGACGATAATGAGTGGGTGGACGAAGGAGTCCTCGATACTCAATTGGTAGTTCCGCAAGCCGAGAGAGAGTTGACCACAACCGAAGAGGTCGAAGCGAGAGGTAGAGCGATCGAGCGCCAGTGCGAGGAGCGAGTACACGTAGGATTATCCGGTATAGGTTCATCCAATGACGACTCATTTCAGGATGTCCCAACCTCGAGTTCACATTTGGAGGTCTTGCACATACATGATGTACCCCCCACCCAATTTGTTCCCAGGGAGGGAGAGACAGAGTCAAGTGATGACGACTTAGCGAGTGCATTTCTATCACAAAACAGGATCCAAGTGAGAGAGAGACCTAGACAGAATATGCTGGTCGGGGAAACAAGCGCACCGACGTCTTCAAGAACATTACACAAAGAGCTAGAAAGACTTGATTTCAAGATTGATTACAAAATTCCGGATAAGAGGGCTTTTGGAGGAGCGCAATGAGGATATAAAGTTGGAATATCCGCGACATAGGAAATCCGAATAAACGCCTGTTAATTAAGGAGGAGGTGCGCAAAGTAAATCCAGATTTTTTAGTTCTACAAGAGATTAAGAAGGCTGATTTCGGTAGGGCTCAAGTAAAATGTGTATGGGGAAGTCGGTTTAAAGAATGGGTTACACTTGATGCGGAGGGCACATGTGGAGGGGTCGCAATAATATGGGACAATAGAAGAGCTAAGGTGGTGAACAATATAGTTGGAAATTTCTCAGCCTCTATACAGGCGGAAGAGGCATGCAGGTCCACGTGGTGGTTGTCAGGGGTGTATGGACTTAGTGGAGAGGGGAATTGTGGGAGGAGTTGGGAGCCATGTATGGTTTGTGTGGGGCCTAGTGGTGTGTCACGGGAGATTTTAATGTGACACGGTTCCCTTCAGAAAAGAGTAGTAACCAACATTTCACGACAGGCATGAAGGAGTTCGATGATTTGATACAGGAGATGGAACTTATTGATCTCCCCCTCCATAATGGGAGATTCACTTGGTCTAATGGCAGGGCATAACCTATATACGCGAGGTTGGATCGATTCTTGTTTACTAGTGAATGGGGGGAGTACTTTGAAAATGGGAGACAATTCCTCCGTAGCAGGGTCGCTTCGGATCATTTCCCTGTAATTTTGGAGATAGGACAAGCCAAGTGGGGGCCTACCCCATTTAGATTTGAGAGTGTGTTGTTGACACACCCACAATATGGGGATAAGTGCAAGGATTGGTGGAGACGTGTAGAGGATAGAGGTGGACCAGGGCACAGGCTCATGGGAAAATTAGGGAGCATGCAAGGGAATATGGTGAATTGGAATAAAGAAGTGTTTGGTCGTGTGGCTCTGTAAGTCACCAACCTGAGGAAGATTATTAAGGAGATTGATGAAAGGGAAGGAGAACCGGGCTGGGATAGTCAATTTGTGCATCAGAGGAGAGTGTCCAAGCAATAATTGGAACGAATTCTCTTACTTGAAAACCGAATAGCGAGTCGAAAGTTGCGGGTTAAATGGACGAAGGAGGGAGATGCAAATACGAAGTTCTTTCATCAAATCTTAGGGGCAAGAAAGATCAAAAACATGATTGGGAGACTTAAGCTGGATAACGGGGAGTTTACAGAGGATGCGAAGGAAATCGAAAGTGCAATCCTATCCTTCTATTCAAAGCTTTATACCAGCGATAGGGTGAGCGCGTGGGAAGGAGATAGGATTGCATGGGATCCCATTTCGAATGGCATGGCTGGTGAGATTGAAAGGGATTTCTCTGAGGAGGAGATTTGGAGCGCGATGTGCAGCTGTGACATCGATAAGGCCCCGGGGACGGATGGATACACCTTTGCGTTCATTAAGGAGTGTTGGGGAATTATCAAATGTGATGTCCTTGCGTTCTTTGCTAACTTTCATCGAACGGGATAGCGAATCCGAAGATGAATTAAACATATATTTGTCTCATCCCGAAAGGTTCAAATGCGAGAAAGCTCGATGACTACGGACCTATTAGACTCGTCACTTCAATGTACAAATTATTAGCTAAAGTGTTGGCGGCTCGGATGGTAGGTGTCATCGCGTCTACCATTACGAAGGAACAAAATGCCTTTGTCCCCGGTAGACAAATGTTTGACTCTTTCTTATCGCAAGTGAGGTTGTTGAGTACGCCACGAAGATAAATATTCATAGTTTTGTGATGAAGCTCAATGCGAAGGCATATGATAAGGTGGATTGAGAATTTTTGGATTACATCATAATGAGAAAAAGGTTTTAGGCTCAAATGGAGGAAGTGGATTCAAGGATGCCTTAAAACGGTAAATTACTCAATCCTACTTAATGGAACCCCCTGTGGGAGCATTAAAATTCAATGAGGACTGCGCCAAAGGGACTCATTATCCCCGTTCCTGTTTATCGCAGTGGCAGACGTATTGGGACGCATGATAGATGTCATGAAAGGTAGTGGGACAGTTAGGGGCATTAAGGCAGGAAGAGAAAGGATGCACATCACTCATTTGCAATACGCTGCTGATTCTTTGCTCTTCATGGATGGAACACTCACGGCGGTCCAAAACATTTAGGTGTCAGGTGGGGTCGTGGCCATTGAAGTATTTGGGCACGCCATTGGGTGGCTCCCCATTGTCCACAACATTTTGGGAGTCGTTGCTAAAAAAGATTGCGCTGAGACTAGATGTGTGAAAGTGTGGATTTTTATCGAAAGGGGGAAGAGTCACGCTGATAAAGTCGGTACTAAACGCCCTCCCCACATATTTCATGTCACTGTATCACATCCCTGTAACTGTTGCGGATAAAGCCGAGAAGTTGATGCGAAACTTCCTTTGGAAACGAATGAGTTCGTAAAAATCATGGGCATTGGTTGCACTGGGACCAAGTGACAAAGCCAAATGAGCTAGGTGGTCTTGGCCCCAGGAATTTGGTACGAAGGAACAAAGCTTTGGCGTGTAAGTGGTTGTTGCGATTTCGATGAGCTAGAGGCTAGTTAGGTGGAGGTGGTTAAAAGTATGTATGACACTAACTCAAATGGCGGGACTTAAGACGCCGATTTAGAGCATTGTATAAGGCCCCGTGGAAGTTCATATTTGATTGTAGAAAGGATTTCGAGAGGGTTTGAAGTTAAAGGTGGGAAGTGGGAGTCGGTTGAAGTTCGGAGAGATTGGTGGTGTGGGGATTCAAGCCTCGAGGAGGACTTCCGGATATATTTGCTCTAAGATCTAACCCCAACATCGCTAGTGGGCGAGGTAGCGCGATAGGATGATTTGGATACCGACGAACCTAATGTGGCCCAAAATTTCTATTTGTGTTTATGTCTTTACACAGCTCAACTACCCGTACTGTGGAACCTACACCATGATGTGTCCGTTTACCGAGGCAAGGGCCGATGTACATTTTATATTTGTGGTGTTGTATGTCTAGTGTATTATGTTTGTATAGACTATTAAGTTAATTTTCTACGGGTGTGTAGGTATCGAGACGATCCGGGACGTACCTCGAGTCGCGTGTCGACGTGGGACCGAGATAGCGACATATTGGGGTAAGGTTACTTTATTTGACTAAAATGTGAATTTATTTGGGAATGTGTGGTTGCAATGTAGCCACATGAACCTTTAATAAGTAAATGGTCTATAGTTATGCATATAAAACATGAGGCATTGGATGTGCATCGAGACACGCGTTAACCCATCATGAGGCAAGGTGTCACATTTATGATTCACTAACAAGTGACTTGGGGACAAGTGGGATAATGTGTTCCATGTGATGAGCCTCGGCATACGTGTGCACACTAAGATCAAAGGCTATGGTTTAAAGTGACCACATATAAAAATCATCTTCTTATCCTCACAACCTCATCACCTCACCAAAAAAAAAAAAAAAAAAAAAAAAAAAAAAAAACAGAGCAAATCGGGAGAGAAGAGAGGAAGTAGAAGACTCGCTGGAGGAGGAGAAGGAGAAGGAGAAAATCCGAGACGAATCAAGGTGAGTTTGTTGTTTCCATTTATTGGTGGAGTGGTGTCGGTGGGGTGTGGTGAGGGAGCTCGGGAGCTTGGGAGCTCCCGTGCTCTCGAGGAAGGAGACGACTCGGGAGAGTCGTGTCCTCTCCCTACATGAGCTGGGGTGGATCGCCAACGAACCACCCCAAACAAACTAGAAAAAAAATCAGAAAAAAAATTGTTATCTCCCCAACGAACCAGGGAGTTCGTTGGGGAAGAAGAGCCCAAACGGGCCGGGCCAAGGGGCTGGGCCAGGCTCGGCCCATGGGCCAAGCCAGGCCCAGCGCCTTGGCCAGGATCGGGTCGACCCGACCCAAAAACAAAAAGAAAAAAAAAGAAGAGAAAAGAGAAAAGAAGAGAAAAAAAACAAGAGAAAAAAAAGAAAAATTGGAAAAAATTCCAGAAAATAGGGAAAGATCCCGAAAAAATATATTTCGACAACATAAATAGAAAATAATGAATTTCTATGAAAGTAAAATATTTGGAATTTCGGACGAGCATTTTACGGGGGTTTTACCTCGAAAAGCGCGAAATGGTCCGATTGGCCGAAAATAAATAAAATCTTTTTAGAAATTTGTCTCCACTTCGATTTGGCCTAAATTGAGACATTATTAAATGTTAGAAAACTAAGGGGAGAACTGCGGCGTTTGGGCACACATTTCAAATTTGTCGAGGGATCGAATAGACTAGGACAAGCGTATGAATTGTAAGTACAACTGTGAGAATTTTATATTTCATTTCATTCATTTTTATTGATTTATTGGTCTATTGTTAGACAATCCTACTTGAACTCACACATCATGTTCTTGTATCTATTCATGGATGAATATTGTGACATGATGCCTTGTAAATTGTTTCGTTGTCTCTGATTCCTACACTCGTGGCTGTTTGGTTCGTGGGATTAGCCCGGATTAGCTACACTGGACTAGTTAATCCATTGTTTGCTTGGAGGATTAACTGGCCACGGATTAGTTAAGAGGCATGGTAGTGGATTAAACAATACCACCATTTTTGGTGGGATTAGCTAATCCATTGTAAGTGAAAGAGGAGATTACCATTTTACCCCTCACATTAACACACCACCAAATCACAATTCCCCGATCTCTTCTCTCTTCATCTTCTTCCTTGCCCCTACCTCGCCTCCCTTCATTTTGTTTTTCTTCTACCTAACGCTCACCTCCCTCTTTTCTCTGTTTTCTCTTCTCCTTCCTCCTCTCGCCATTAATGGCCGCGGCAGCAGCTCTGCTGCTATTTTTTTTTTAAACTGTTTGATTGTTGTTCGTGTTGTTAATCAACTCTCCCTCTCTCTTATTTTCGATTTCACAATCCCCATACCATTTTAATACAAAATCAAATTGAAATTCGATGCTCACCTTTGATCGATGTACCCCTAACAGTCTTGGTTTTGCTATTTTTCGTTCTCCAGTCCAAACGAGCGAGAGAGACAAGAGACCACAGACACGAGAGAGATATGATTGAGAGAGATGAGAGTGTGAGACAATCGGGAGAGAGACAAGCAAATGGTCTTCATTGGAGGAGATGAGAAATGTGTGAAATGGAGGGATTTTTGGTGTTATTTATCTAAGGGTATTTTGGTAAATGTACATGTACAACCTCATTTAATCCCAACCTTAATACTCCCAACCAAACAAGATACACAAATGAGACTAAACTATCTAAACCCATGTGTTAGTCCCATCACTAATTAATCACATGTGTTAGGATTCACTAAAATGTGAACCAAACAGCCATCGATGTCATTCTTGAACAAAATTGATAAAAAACATGCTAATGGAATAATGGAGATTTAAGCAGAATTGTATTCGAATTTCTTTGGGCTTTGTAGCCTAACTTATCTTGGTATCCTAGAATTTTGGAATTATTTGTCTTTGAAAGTAAAGTAGGGATTATCTAGTGTCCATTGCAAGGGAGATGCGCAGTTCACGGGGACATGGGTCTACCGGGGTTCCGACACTCACCACTACACTTGCACGACACACGAGTTATGGGACTCGGGGTGGTCGGCAAGCATGAGATTGATGTTGTAAAGCGTAGAGCGCAGCTCCGCTATTTGTGTGAGATATGTTGAGCGCACATTCATATAGTAGTGGGAAATGTTAAGTGATAGTTTTCACCGCCGACTGGACGTAGATGATCTCGACTTAGCCTGTGTCTGTCTTTACATCTTTAACTTTGGTATTTATTTGCATTTCTTGTTTCAGCAATTTATTTCGTTACTTTATGCCTTTAAATACCATTCGTTTATTTTGGAAATGTGGCATAGAATTCTCCAGTTAGTACTTAAATATCACTATACTCACCGTCTAGTTTGTGACGGTGGGTCTAGGTCCGTCGAGCAGCAGCAGACCGGGGAAGAAGAAAATCGACGACTTCCTCTGAGTAGTTCGACGACTCTCCTCACTCATTTTGTATATCTCGACTTTTATTGTATTATTATTGTTATGTCATTTTGGGTTGTACATTGGGTTGAGTGAATAATGTCCTATATATACGTGCATATGATGCTGTCTTTTCTTGGTTTTTCACACTTAGGAATTTTGACTCATAATAGCTTCCACATGATCTTTAAACTACATGAACATGATAATATAGATCAAGACATGAATTCAGAGAAATATAGGGACGAAAGACTAACTAATACGTAATTAAGTCTTATGTGATTTGGATTAAGGCTTGATTACGAGATTAGGCCGGGCGGTGCCCTGTTTTGTAGTTGGGGCCGTCACACGAACCTTCATGGTGTTTTGATTTACAGAGGATGCCCCAGGATACATAAATGGTGTCATTTGATGCCCTTTTGCAGCGTTTAGAGGGACACACACCGATGGGAGCGAGGATTCGAGGTCCTGGCGATGGGAAAGATCGGGCGAGTTTTCGGTAAAATCCGTGTTTCATAATCTGTGTGTTGATGGTTCTACGATGATTAGACAAGCTTATAAAACCCTTTGGAAAAGCCCAGCGACAATGAAGATTCAGGTGTTTGGATGGTTGACGTGGTTAGGAAAGCTCAATACTTGTGATGTTCTTCAGAGGAGGTGTCTGTGCTATGTGTTGTGTCCTACACGATGCGAATTATGTAAGGCGGCCGGGGAGTATCGATCATGTGCTATGGCGATTTGGTGTGCTTTGTATTCAGAACTCGGAGTCAACCGGAACTCACCGCAATCCTGTAAGGAATGCATTGAAGGTTCGCCACCACAGGTTAGAGGTGGAAAGAAGAAAACGCTGTGGCATTCGAGGAGTCTTCATCTTGCTTGGGGCTTATGGGCAGAGCGAAATAATAGGATATTTCACGAGCGGGAGAGATAGTGGATGGAGGTTTGGGAAGGCACGAAAAAGGTGTGGCATCGGTGCTTTTTGGGCACAAGAACTTCAAGGGGATACAATGGTCGACACTAGCGGAGTCATGGAATGTTTTAATTGTCTAGCCCATTTTTAGCCCTTAGTGTCTGAGCATTGATGCGATTTATGTAGTGTGATTGTGTTTGGATTCTTCTCTTTGCTTAAATTGTCTTAGCCTAATGTGGGTGTATGCTGGCGGAATAATTTGTGCACGGACTTGTGCAGGGATGGAAGGCGTCGAGATAGGATAGCAGGGGGTGTCGAGGCGATTTGGGGATCAGGTTATCAAGTTTTTGATGGTTTGATACATCTGTTTATCTTGGTCTGTGACGTTACCTTGTATCTTGGTTGTAATGTTACCTTTCTTTTTGTGAGTGTGTAGCTATTTTCTAATTCTTGAAGGTGATGGAAAGATGCTGCACTAACAAGGAATTGGTAAACCCACATTGTCTTGCGTTTTTCTTGATTTTTGAACAGTTTGCGAGTGTCAGAGGATGGGAAAGATGGTGTAGCAGACTCAATAACATTACTTGTGTCTCACTCAAATTATGGAAGGATTATTAAGATGTATTTCAATGACTGCATACTGGGATAAGTTCTCATGTGTATGCATGTGTTTGTTATGTTTATAGCTCCACTTTTAAGTGGTTGTGTTTTTTGGGGCATCGAGCTGGAGCTCGACGGGTCTTTGACCTCTTCTTCTTAGCCTTTCTCGAAAGGAGTTTTTGTAATGGCCCAAAATCGCTAACCATGTTTACGTCTTTACACAGGCTCAACTACCCGTACTGTAGGCCCCACACTGTGATATGTTCGTTTACCGAGGCAAGGGCCGAGGTACATTTTATATTTGTTGTGATGTATGCCTAGTGTATTGTATTTGTGTAGACTATTAAGTTAGTTTTCTACGGGTGTGTAGGTATTGAGACGAGCAGGGACGTACCTCGAGTCGCGTGTCAACGTGGGACCAAGGTAGCGGCATATTGGGGTAAGTTTAATTTATTTGAATTAAATGTGAATTTATGTTGGGTTGATAAGTGACTAATGTGGCCACATTGAAATAAATACGAAAGTGTCTATAGTTAGTGTAAATAAAACAAGGTTCATTAGATGTGCATCGAGACACACGTTAACCCATCGAGAGGGCAAGTATCGACCTGTCGAGTCACTCACAATTGACTTGGGGGACAAGTGAGACAATGTGATCCATGAGATGAGTCTCGATACACGTGTGCACACAATGATCTATGGATATGGTTTAAACTTGCACTATATAAAATTTGGTCAACAGTCTCATTTTCTTATCCTCAAATCGGTGGAGAATAGAGAAGAGAATCGCTGCTGGAGGAGGAGGAGAAGGAGAGAACCCAGAGAAGAATCGAGGTGAGTTTGGTGTTGATGTTACGTTGTGGGTTGGTGTTGGCGAGGGAGCTCGCGAGCTCCCGTGCTCCTCCGAGTCGTCTCCCCTCCCCAAACGAGCTGGGGTTGGATCTTCGACCCCAGCTCGTGAAGAAAAACATAAATTTTTTTTTTTTTTTTTTTTTTTTTTTTGCTCCCTCAACGACTCCCTGGTTCGTTGAGGAAGAAGGGGGCACACGCACGGGCCGTGCGTGTGCACCATTTCCCCTATTGGGCGGGCAAGGCTGGGGCCAAGCTCGGCCCATGAGGCGAGCCAAGCCCGCCGCCCGGCCGGTCGGTCGAGTCGACCCAGACCCAAATAAAAAGAAAAACAAAAAGAAGAGAAAAAAGAAGAAAAATGAGAAAAATGGAAACAAAATTCCGAAAATCTAGGAAAACTTTCGAAAATTATATTTCGACAAAATAAATAGAAAGTAATAAATTTCTATGAAAAATAAAATATTTGAAATTTCGGACGAGCCTTTTACGGGGGTTTGACCTCGAAAAGAGCGAAATGGGCGGATTGGCCTAAAAATTTAAAAATTGGTCTCGAATTCGATTTGACCTAAATTTATACATTATTGAATGTTAGGGAACTAATGGGAGAACTCAGGTGTTTGGGCACGTATTTCGAATTGTCGAGGGATCGAATAGACTAGGACAATCGTGTGAATTGTAAGTACAACTGTGAGAATTTTATATTTCATTTCATTCACCTTTATTGATTTATTGGTCTATTGGTAGACACTACTACTGGAACTCGCACATCATGTTGTTCTTATGATTATTCATGGATGAATATTGTGACATGATGCATTGTGAATTGTTTCATTGACTCTGATTCCTACACTTGATGTCATTCTTGAAAAGATTGATGAAAAGCATGCTAATGAAATAATTTGGATTTACTTGAACTTGTATTCGGTTTTCTTTGGGCTTTGTAGCCTAACTTGTTTTGGAATCCTAGAATTTTGGAATTATTTGTCTTTGAAAGTAAAGTATGGATTATCTAGTGTTCATTGCACGAGAGATGCGCGGTTCACGGGGACATGGGTCTACCGGGGTTCCGGCACTTACCACTACACTTGCGCGGCACACGAGTTATGAGACTCGGGGTGGTCGGCAAGCATGAGATTGATGTTAGATAAGCGTAGAGCGCAGCTTCGCTATTTGTGTGAGATATGTTGAGCGCAACTCCATATAGTAGTGGGAAATGTTATGTGATAGTTCTCACCCCCGACCGGACGTAGATAATCTCGACTTAGCCTGTGTCTGTCTCTACATCTTTAACTGTGGTATTTGCTTGCATTATTTGTTTCATCAATTTAGTTCGCTACTTTATGCTTTTAAATACCATTCGTTTATTTTGGAAATGTGGCATATAATTCTCCAGTTAATACTTAAATATCACTATACTCACCGTCTAGTTTGTGACGGTGGGTGTAGGACCGTCGAGCAGCAGTAGATCAGGGAAGGAGAAGATCGACGACTTCCTCTGAGCAGTTCGGCGACTCTCCTCACTCATTTTGTATGTCTCAACTTTTGTTGTATTATTATTGTTTATGTCATTTTGGGTTGTACATTGGGTTGAGTGAATAGTTTCATATATATATATATATATATATATATACGTACATGTGATGCCGTATTTTTCCTGGTTTTCCACACTTAGGAATTTTGGAGAATGAATGCTTCCGCTTAACATGATAATGACATTGGAATTAACTTTCAATTGAATAATATAATCAATACATGGATTTAGTGGACTATAGGGATGAAAGGCTGACTAATACATAATTAAGTCTTATGTGGTTATAATTAAAGCTTGAGTACGGGATTAGGCCGGGCGGTGCCCTGTTTAGAAGTTGGGGCTGTCACAGTTTTAGACTCTAGTCCGAGTTTGTGAAACGACGGGAAAAACTAGAAAGTTGGAAGCTTTGGCTTCGTGTTGGCTACGACCTTTTTGCGTACATATGGATGGGTGGTATGTGGGTCTTACGATTTATGTTTGGGAAGCTGGAAGAAGACGCCCCCGCTGATGTACATAGCGCTGATGTACATAGCATTCTTTACCATTCTTTTGTAATTATCAGTAGGAAGGCACACACTTCCTCGCTTGTACATAGCAAACTGACAATATTTTTTTTTTTTTGCAAAATGAATCTTTTCTTTATCACCACTAATCATAAGAAAAAAAAAAAAAAAATCATAAGAACTCCACTATCCTTTCTGTTTTATTCCAAATTTTGTTTAGCCACTTTTGAGTTTTGAATCTAATTTGCTTTCCTAGTTTAATGTCTCCAAACTGTCCGTACACAACTAGGAACCAATAGAGCAAAAAAAAAAAGATGAACCGTCTTTTTGTGAAGGCTCTCATCAATCATATCAGTTGCAAAAGATTCACTGCTTTAATACCCAAAAAGATTGAACTAGAAAAGGCGAAATCACAAATGGAAGATTTTAAAAGCAGTTTTATTTGGTTCTTAAGCAAATCAACTTTTGTTTACCATGACATGAAAGATCACAAGCTGGGGAGAAATCCAAAGTTCCAATACATAAATAATGCAGCATTTCAAGACAAAAGTGAGTAGCAACTCATTTGGTTCTAAACTTATCTTAATTATCTTTGATTTTTATTCCTAACCTTATTTAATTACCAACATTTTTCTTGATTCGTAATACATGCATGCACCCCTTCTTTCTATTACTATATATTAAGGAAAAAAAATGTTTAAATTAGAGTATGTTGAACTAGAATTGAATGAGGTTTCTACATTCTCTATTTTGTATTTACGGTTTCAATTAGAAAGGGAGAACTCTTATTTAAGAGCCCCAATGAAAATCCTATTCAAATGGAACTAAAAATCCTATTCAAATGGAAAGAGCAACCTTTTTTTGTCAACGGGATTCATGTATACCTGTATAGCTAGTTTTGGTAGCCTTTGAAGTACATGGCCAAACTATTTAAAATAACTTCAACTGTTACAACAATTAATTAATATATGAGTATTTTCTTATAATAAGAATATAAGCCTATCTTTTTCATCAGTCATTGGCTTGAACGAGAAACTGTATATAAAGAATTAAAAACAGAACTATAGAGACTATAAAATTGAGAAACATGTGGACCTATATATAGACATATATGCTTGACGAATATTTATATATTTAGAGCTTCAAATGTGTCAAAAGAGAGGAGATTCTTGTTATCACCCATTAATTCACGGTATCTTTCTTGACAATCAGTTTCGTTTTTGTTTGATTGATTAGATGATAAGAGGCAATGGAAGACATGATATATATTTTATCAATAAATCTACTTGGACTCATTAGTCCGAACTTATAGGGAGGTTTTTAAAATTTTTATAAATATTTAAGGGGTATCAAAGAAATTTTATAAGTGATTATTGTTGCTTCATTAATTGCTCGATGATGTATTTAAAATTAAAAAAAGTTTTGAGTTCGGACTCACGAGTCCAAATAGCACTACCCATATTTTATACTCACTATATGTTTTAATTATTTTAATCTTACTGACGTCATACCTTTTAATCTTCCGATACGTGCCAATCTAGATAGGAATTATATTAAAACACATGCATGAATTTCGCTCAATCAAACTTTCATGTTGATTAGATGGCCTTCCTTTTTGTCTTATCTATTAATAGTAAGTCCTTACCATATATACTCTTATACATGTACTTAATTAAGATCAAACTCACATCAATTCGTTGGGTGCATGCAAATGTTCTACTTCAATACAAATTAATGAAACCATATCTAAGGATGATTTCATGTATATATTTACATGCACATGTTCTACCTTGATACAAATGAAACCATATCTCAATGATGATGTCATGCATATATATATATATATATATATATATATATATATATATATATATCACGTTGCAAAATACATATGTGTGGCGCTATGTGCACCCCAATCATTACTCAGGACACCCCATTTACGAGGGCACCCAAGAAATTTGTAAGAGCACCCCCCAATTTTGACCAAAATACCCCTGGATGTAACCGTTGAGCACCCCAGTTGGATTGAACAAAAAGCTTTGGAAACCCTAAGCATTTCCACATTTTCGTTTCTCCATATTTCAAATTTCTTAGTCTTCTAGCTCGTTCCCATTCGCGCGGTCCATCTAGCGAGTTGTGTGGGTGTTAACTGGGCAGTTTTTGTGCTTGGCGTTGTTAGGGTTCGCGGACGTGTTTGGATTCGGTGATTGCGTGTAATCGAGGGGAAATCTTAGGTATGTATGTGTTGTAGTTCATTTTTACCTAGATTAGGTTTGTTATTATTGTTGGATGCCATCGAAATTTGAGAAATAAGTGTTTTTTCTCAAATCCCGTGGTTTTCTTCCATACAGGACCATTGGTTCATATCTAGTCTCGGCCACACGGTGCCGAGACTAAAACCCTTGTCACGGACATAAGGTAACCAAAACATATCAGTCTCGTATCGTTTAGTATCTACCGAGACCGCTTGAAGTGGTCTCGGTGAGCCTTTACCGAGACAATATTATATTGAAATTATGTTGTTATTGTCTAAGAACCTACAATCTGAGACTACCCAATATGTCTCGGTTATGTCACACCGAGACCGTAACAATGATCTCAATTATGCTTAACCGTGAGTTAATTTTTTGTCTCGGACCTGCTTGACCGAGACATTGTGTTTTTTATTTTTAATTAATTTTTTTGAATAGCAGTGAAATGTGCTTAACATTCGTTTTCTAATCAGATATGGCAAGAGTGAAAGCAGCGGTATCGAGGCAGTATGTAGATGGTGAGCCGACAAGAGCACAACGTCGGGCCGAGGTGGCGATGACATCTACTAGTCCTTCTGTCCCCGCTCACCGTGGCAAGAGGAGGCCACGGACTGCTTCTTACCGGAAGGAGAAGCAACTGGCTACTCAGACTTCGAGTGTACGTGGACGCCCATCTTCGGGGATGCGGTGGAGGCCGAGGCATCTAATGTCCCCGTGGGGAGCAGGAGTAGTAGCGGGGCAGAAACCACTACATCCCAAAGGCAAGCTAGTGGTGGTGGCGACCGGAATGCTGTGGAGCCTGAGCATGACCGATGTGCTCCATTCCTCGGTGGTCTCATTGACGGGCCTTTACTGAAGAGCTACAAGGATCATGTTGCGGAATCAATTTGGGATGGGGATGTATGTTCTCGGTGTTTACTTTCATTTGATTTTGCAACAATTCTCTCAATTCATAAATGATAATGTATTTACTAATGACTTGTTTTTTGTTGCGATATCGTCCGATGCTTAAGTGCATAAACCATGAGGCCCAAATAGCTGAGTGGGATCTCCAGTCTTGCCACCCCGACATCCAGACACTAAAGAGATTCATTCAGAGGTTTGGTTTGGCTCCACTCATAGACTGTTCCTATATAAAGGGAAATAAGGAGGTCATCTCAGAATTCGTGGAGCGGTGGCATCCAGAGACTAATACATTTCACCTACCATTTGGTGAAATGTCCACCATGTTCGAGGATGTTAGCATGCTTTTGCGCATCCCCGTGGTTGGGAAGGTGGCAGCGGTCAAGAATTTCAGCCGATACACATAGGAGTCTCGCATGGAGGCGATCAAGATTGTTTCCAACTTGCTTGGAGTTGGAATTGACGAGGCTGAGGAAGAGGTTAACTACACGAGAGGTCTAACAGTGCGACTAGCTTGGCTGAAGAGTCATTTTTGCCCACCCAAGTCCGGTAGTAGTTCCACTTCTCGTACGTACCCTAGAGTGGAGTGCACTGCACGAGCATACTTATTGTATTTGCTTGCGTGCACTCTAGTCACTGATAAGAGTGAGCCAAGAGTCTCAATTTCATTGGTAAAGGTTCTAGAGAACTTGGATGAGGTCGGGACCTACGCTCGGGGTTCTGCCGCCCTAGCTTACCTCTACCGTCACCTCAGGTAAGCTCGCAGAGCGAGGCCTCACGATTGCAAGATATCTAACTTTACTTGAGGTCCATATTTTGTCGTCCTTGTGGTTTTGTTACGTTTTGATTTGGTCTTGTAATTGTGTTTTTACTACTTAATTAAGTTTACTTAAATTTGGTCATTCGTATTTAGGGATGGATATACGAGCACTTCCCTCTCCAGCTGGCATCGTCTAATGCGAAATATTTCGAACCCATACACCCATGGGTCTTGAGGTGGATACAGAAGCATGAGACGATAGTGAATGTGGACAAAGTCAGTGCCATTCGCAGGCCCTTGATATGTTGCGGCCGAGTGAGGTGTGTGATTGATTTGATTATTTTTGGTATTCTAATTTATGACGAGTATGTTTTAGTGGTGTTGTTGACTTCATTGGTTTAGGTGACTTGGGATTCATACTTTGATGTCAGGCCCGACGGTGTCGTTTGCTTTCTACTCTGGTACGCTTAAGTGCATGGATGTGGTGGAGCCGTACCATCCGAAGAGGATCCTTCGACAGCTTGGTCATGTTCAAGGGATACCACCGGCTCCATATCGCCCTCTCGAAGCGAACCGAGGCCGCATTGCATTGAAGTACTCGGTCAAGTACGAGTTCGTACCCGAGAATTGGGAAAGGTGGCGTTCCCATTCACTTGCAATTGAAGACCGAGGCGAGAAAACGAGGTTCGACTTCATGGCCACACCAGAGTATCTGTCATGGTTCCTTCGAGTCTCGCATCCTATCATTGAGAACTCGGAGATTAGCGATGGAGACGACGATATAGTTGCGGACCATGAGTTGTTGGAGGTAAAATGCTCAGATTTAATATTAACTTGCTTGTGTTATGTATTGTTTTTATTGACATTTTGGGTTTTCTATTGAACAGCGTAATCGGCGTGCCTTAGACACCGCGTTGGCATGGCTACACTTGCTGGTGGGAATGGCCAAGATGGAGGCGGCGGATAAAATGGCCAATGATGTGATGGACTATTTGACGGGTAGGGGTCTTGGCACTGCCACCACCACCACCACCACGGCACCGACCGCGCCTACTAGGGATTCCCAGGGTGACAGCACTACCACACCAAGTTTTTCCCAGCCACCCAAGTCACAACGTACATACATTAGGGACAAAGATAGGAAGAAGGCTAAATTTAGTTAAGTACTTGTTGGATTTGTGAACTTGGTTAAGTACTTGTTGAATTTGTGATTGAATGAGATGTTGTTTTGGTATAATTTGTTGTGAATTTTAATGCATTTTTTCTTTTGTTGGTCTATGCACTCGTGTATTTCTTACTGTTTGGTACATGTTTTGCTAATATTTTAGTGTTGGAATGGTGGTAGGCCCACTTTATTTGTTTAATTTATTGAGAATTGGAAGTTTATTGTGTCAATCATTTTGCTAACAGAGTCTCGGCCAGGCAGGTCCGTGATTCATCACAACATCTCGGTTAGGCATAGCCGAAAGAAGTGAATTTATTTCGGTTATAGCCTACCGAAACTTGTATTCGTATTGTACGTACTCAGGTTCTCGGATACGCACATCCGAGAATTATGACAAATTACGATACCCCATGGCCGAAACGTTGTACACTATTTTGGATATATGGTACCAACATTATCTGGGCGCCCCAACTGATTTGATGAAGGCACTACAGTTTATTCCGAGTGTAAAGGGTATCGGCAACCTATGCACGTTATTTGACATTTTGGGTTTTCAATATCTCCCTTTTTCTTCCCCTAGTTAAAATTTTAAACAAAAAGGTGCTAGGCCTTTCAATTTGATTTTATATATTAATTAGTGTAGGATTTATGAAATTACTTAATTGCCCCTAGGGTAGGTGTATCATCCCCTAACCTGATTAGGGCAATACCCGGTCTGAAGCCCTAATTAAGCCTAGATTACCCTTACCAGACTTAACTAGAGCTAGCAGCCTTACCACATACACCTGATAAGCACTATTGTATATCGATTATCGAAATAAAACAAATGATATTCGCAGCGAAAATTTAAAACCTTTTTCGATAACCAAAATAAGATATATAATATTAAAAACAAACCAGAATAAACCTCGGTTATATAATCACTCATCCCATGCGATATTACAAAATTGTAATTCAATACAAATATATAAGACTAGAGAAAGTCTTTACATCAAAGAGAAGTTCAAGACACCTATAACTTCTCCATCACGTAGTCGTAGCGCTCGTCGGATCTACCTATAATGTTAATTGGGGTGAGCGCTCCAACTTGCTCAGTAAGTATGGATTCACACTAATCATCAACATTTTATATAATATTCAAGGATATCATGCAATAACAACATGCACCAATGATATCTAACAAGAATATGTAAATCATATAAATTCAATACATAAAAGGATGCAAAACAAATGTCTTTGGACTATTACACTGTGACCTCCATTTTATTTATAAAACTAGGCGGCGCCATTAATACGAGTGCTAAACCAACACACCGTGCATATGTGATGTTTAGCCAATCGATTAATGCCTAATGGTTCTATCCTAAACCCTCTAGTGAATATGTAACCCACGCAACCTATTAACTGAGTAGGATGTTACATATAGGTCGGGAAGCTAACCCATCTCATATATCACCTCGTCTCAATTCCAGGATCTTACTCTCGTGAATCACATTAGACACCGTTTTCTATTCATTAGAAAAACCATCACAGTGTACATAATCCCACATTTCAATCCAACAACTACATGAGCTATATATACTAAATAGCCAGGCAATATTGATATATAAGCGAATTCGTACTTACCTCGGGTTTAAGTCTTCGTTTCCCAAATTCCTTAAGTTTCTAGTCATCTCACGTTTCCTCGGTGTTCCTCAACCTATCACCAATCATTTGTTGTCAATTTAGGTCTAGTATACTCTAATTAGAACCCCTAGAGCCAAATCTTTCGACAACCACTCAAATCCAATCGCCTTTTGTCTTGATTTGAGTGTAGATAACGTGCTATGTCCCGGAGCTAGCGCACTATTCGCACTACTGAACTTCATACACACTTTTGGGGTATGATAGCGCACTACCTGATATGGATAGCGTGCTATCTGTATGTCAGTCATGTTCCCCAGTACATGTAGCGCGCTATGGCCAATGCCTAGCGCGCTATGCGCACTGACTGCTGCAACACCAACACACTTCGACTGATCCAAACTTGACCCAAACCACGTCCAAACTCAACAATTACACTCCCAAATGATCCGAGAGGACCTCTAATGAGGTTATAAACCAATTCAAATCAACAACTTCAATTTACAGAGATTTGATCATCACGAGATAATTGAATATCAGCAAACTCAAAAATCAAACTTACCAGAGTGATGATCACTAGCTTTTAATCTGTTTACGCTCCTCAACTTGATTGAATTCGGCTCCCGAAACAACCTCCTTTGATCCGGAATCTAACCAACCTCCCGAACCCTCTCGAATTATCAATTGAATTGGATAAGAATGAATTTTTTGTTTTTATATATGAATTTTTCTCGAGATACGCATCGCGCTATCTCATGCGTTAAAATGACACAGCTTAAAGTGACACAAAATTTGACACATCAAGCACTTACGCTTTGTTCGAGACGATCCAATAATCCATAGATTTATAATATTATTTTATTTTCTAATATATATTTATATATTTAAAAACATATAAATATAAATATATATATATATATGTATATCGCATATTATTCACCAATAATCTCACCGAACATGCCTACAAGTGTCCTTGAGCGTGCACACTCTTGCCACGACTCCCTCGTCACACTTGGTGTCCTGGTAAACCTTAGTTTATTGGGTATTTTTCGTTTTATAGGCTTGTGTATAATTTCCTTATTATACAACAACCATATATAAATTGAATTAACAATCCAAACAAACATCATACATCATGCAAACGCATGCATACGCTAATCGAGGTACGCCAAACTTAACTACGAGCCTAACTCGGGTAAATTAAGATTTGGATTAGTACTAATCACCAGCTTAAGGTAACGGGTCGTTACAGTAGGTCTTTTGGATTTTTGGGTCGTCACAGTAGTAGTAGAAGTTCTTAGTCTTCTATTTTCCTTTTCTAATTTCTAGCTAGTCTCAACTAAGTTGACAACATATATATATATACAGGGAAATTCTACAATGAGGCCCAAACATATACTCATGTCATGAAACTCCTCAAAATGTGTCGTGCATTAAATGATTTATGCATTTATGACACATCGATTAATATATTGGATTAGACTCCAATATTGTATCCTCACCATTAGATCTAAATCTTATAGTGAGAATTTTAAATCACCATTCATGGTGATTTAAAAAAGTCACCATTGTAGAATTATATATATACACGCAACTCAATATGGATGAACATATTTTGACAAATATAGCAAATGTGTGTATACTCAATTGCTTTCCAAATACTTATATGATGACTTGTAAGGATGGTTCAATTAAAAACACGATTAGTGACTAATAGAATTAAATTAGAGAAAGATTGATTGGAGGGAAACTAATGAAAATGAATAGAGCTAATAGTTAGACTAGAGAATTTGAGTATAGCTCTTTTATAATTAATATTGTTTGGATGGATACAAGGGTTGTTTTGTTGTATGTGTTGTATTTTTTATTTTTTTATTTTGTCTTAATGTGTTAACTTTGTTTGTTTGTTTGTGTTTTTTTATTTAGAAAAATGGTAATTCTTTTCTACAAAAACAAAATTAGTTTATTAATTAAACCATTAAATTATATTACTCTTTATGTTTTAAGAACTCTTAAATTTCTTTAAATCTTAGTTTATTAAAATGTTTTTATTACTAAATATAATATAAAATGACCTGCAATACGATTATATAAATCATTATGTCATATTTCAAAAATAAATAATATGTTAGATTAATTATACAAATCGATTGAATTTTAACAATGTAGACTTCAACAACTTATATATTAATTAAATGTTATCAAAGATAATTTTTCTTATAGTATATAAATCATAAATTGCTCGTATATAAACTATATATACATGTATATATTATTTTTTTGGAAAAAATAAATAAAGTGAAATGACCGTATATATATATATATATAAAAGAAACAATTGGCTGTCACTTTCAACCACGTATGACAACAACCTTTGTAGAAACAAAGGTTCACTCATCACATGTATACCGTACGAGTTCCACAGCCCAATCATAGGACGATACGTTGTGAAACTTGTGACTTAAGCGGACATCAAGTTGCATGTAAACAAATCGAAGTAATTCTTTCAAGCTAACTATGGGTATATAATTACTTTGACCAAAAAAAAAAAAAGAGAGGGTATGTTAGTCTATATTACTTTTAATCATTTTGCTAAGAAATCGATTTCATTCTTTAATTTTTAATTTTATTTTTTTAAGAAAATAAAACTTGACACTAATATAAGTCGAATTCAATGATGATATCCCTCTTAATTATCTATCGGTAATTGATGTCTCATTCATTTTACTATATATATAAGTAACTTTGACAATGTTGATAACTTGTAGCTAACAAAAGTCATAATGGTTCATTGATTAAATTGATTGAACTTCACTAGTGTGACATTCAAATACACTATGATTGAGAGTTTTGAGTTTACCTGCTGCACTTGCATGCATAAGTAGATATTAACCTTTAAAAAAAAAAATAACTAAGTTTACATTTATTATAGTTTGATGCATAATTATAAGAATAAAATAAATTTCTTTAATTTTAAAAAGTGAGAAAAAAAATTTATTATGTTTCTATTATAATCATAGTGCAGGGAAATCGGCGATGATGATATACCAAATAAATTATATTTACATGTAGCAAACTTCTTCTTTATTTTTTAAGAAAACCAAAAGTATTTTTTAAAAAATAAGTGATTAAGCATTAAACTCCAAGTCGAATAGGAAATTAAGATTCCAAATTTTGACATATTCATTATAAAAGAATATTCTTATAAAAAACTCTATGATTACTTGATTAGCTTATAAAAGTGGTACTTTACATTTTGTCATGTAGCAGAGGTCCATGGTTAGCTAACGCGGATGCCAAGGACAACAATAACATACTCCGCTATAGTAGTTTTCATAGCGTGCTTTGCACATGCGCACGCTATACACATTACGTAAATTAAATTAAAATAAAAAATATTTATTAACATTTTTCTTACTTACTATATTTTTTTTACTTTAAAAGAAGTTGAACCAATGGCCTCCCTAAATTACTTTTTGAGAGGTGATACATTATCTATCTCACCAGAGATAGTTTGACAATCATATTTTTTTTTACTTATAAGTATTTGTATATTCTTTAATTTAAAATATTAATTTCATAGCTTTATTAATATTAATTTTATAATTTTCAATCCGCATAACTTGATCCAGTTCAGTCCTCATTTAATAAATTGGATCAAATCGGATTAGCAAAATAAATAGACTGGATTGGATTGTGATTTTTCAATCTGCAATAATTGGATTTAGTTACAGATTGACCTAATTGGATTGGATCCAATCCGTGTGCACATGACTCATTATTCATTAAATAATTAAACCAGTAAAGGTGGTTTTCACTTTAGACTAACGAAGATGATATGTAATATAAACCAATTAAATAATAAAAGAGCATTGTTTTGATTTGCGTTACTGATGATTGGTTAACAATGAATTTGAATCAAGAGATATGAGTAGAAAATTAAAAAGATGGGATTGATCTGTATTAATACTAATATATATACATACAAAGGTTAGCTAAATAAATATATACTCGCCCAAGTTGAATGCCTATCAATTAGATGCGAAAAAAAAAAAGACAAAACCCATTGTCCGAATCTAGATTTTTTCAAAGAGGAGAACTTGGATTGATGGAGAAAAAGATTAATCTGATTGTTATCAGAATGTGAGAAGAAAGAGAACGCAAATTGACTAAAGAGTAAAGACTTGGCTGATTGGCTAAACAAAAAAGACACAGCTGGAAGAAGGGTATATTCGACCATTCATCATGGTCGAATAGGAAACCGTGTGACTGACATATGGGAGCTTTCGATCATGAGAGAAGGATGCCAAATAGAATATCGCTTTACTAAAAAAGGTAAATTAGGTATTTCATCGCGGTCCACATTCACTCTTTTATTATAGTAGTAGATATATATATATATATACTAGTTTTCATAACGTGCTCCGTACGTGCGGTGCACGTGCTTCGCACGCTATGTAAATTAAACTCTGACTGAAATAAAAAAATAGTTATAATCGAGCAAACAATATAAATATAAACTTTAGTAAAAATATATTATACTAAAGCATCCCATCAATAATAGATAAATTTATATATAACTTTAAAAATAGCTTCTAATAGGATAAAGCGTGCATTAATTACAACAATGTAAATTCAACAAGCAACCAACACTTCTATAGTTTATACTAACTAAATTTTTATTATAGAAAGTTTCTGAACTAAATGAGCAAATTACTCTCTTTATTAGATCATGAGCTCATTATTTTCGCTTCTTGCGGCTTTATAATTATATTTCACTTGATCTCAAGCATAAAATAAGGATATCGGTTATTAGTATTAATTACAACAATGTAAACTCAATGAGCAATGATATTTTTATAATTTTCCCTAACCAAATTTTCATTAAAAGAGAATTTTTGAACTAAATGAGAAAATTATTCCCTTTATTAAACCACTACTGACGATCCACAATGTAAACTCAATGAGCAATTAACCTAAGGCACTTTTATAGTTTCCCCAACCAAGTTTTCATTAAAAGAGAATTTTTGAACTAAACGAGAAAATTATTCCCTTTATTAAATCAATACTGATTGATCTACTCGAATATGACACACTATCAGTACTAATTAAAAAGGAGAGGGTATCTTCATTCGCAAGAAAATAAAATGCATTAACAAGAGCTCAATTCACAACTTCATTATACCAACCAATTGGAAGGCCCAATGATACGAGATTTGGAAGTAATAAGTCATGGGTTTAAACCTTGGTGGGAGTAGAAGTTGTTTCTTTCCTATCAAAAAAAAATTCTCAACTTCATTATTACAATCAATAGGATCAAATAACCATGGGAGATCGAAATTGTAAACAACGAAATAACCATATGACCAGGAGGAAAATCGAAGAAAGCTGAAATTATATGAAACTAAACCAACATTCGTACATTACTTATTTGTTGGCATTACATAGACAATATAATACATCCATAAATTAGAATAACAATAATCAATTATTCTCAAAAGAGGTGCATAATGGCAGTAATGTACAAGTACCACATGTTGATAAGCTCCTCGATGAATGCTAGCACATAAACTATTATATAAGTAGTAGGGCATAAAATTGAACTTATTTTAATGAATAAGAAGAAATGATACGATCAATAAATGCATAATCAAGATAAGAAAACCATATTAAATGTATTGTTGCTTGTAATAATTCTTTTATGGTGCAAAATAATGATAAGAACAAGATTGCTATCACACAGATACAAGGTATTAACCTTCACGGGCCACACAACTATCAATATTGATATCCATGAAAAAATTTTGTTTCGTACTTTAGACTATATAGAATCATATTGAAAGTTGACAACATGTTTGCCAATATTGAGGCACAAATAAGAGTACAAGAGAAAAGATTGTCTTGTTTATCTCTAATTAGGGAAAAATTCATATCATTTTATGTGGATTCTCACTATTTCAGCATCCAATGATTAGGCAACATTTTCTAGCTAGCTACTTTAAAATGGTTTAAAATCAATATTTGTTAGAAAAACCAGCCACATTGATTCCCTATATTGTTTTGTGAGTTTGTTTTGCCATGGCAAGCACCTACTAAAAAAAGATTCAACAATCGACGACGATATCAACATCAACTCAAATGGCATCAAGGCTTAGCTATTTGAGATTAATCCCTTAAAGACTTACATTCCTCAAACACAAAATCAGAAATAGTGCAACAAGTTTTCAAAAAAAGAAAGAAATAGAGTTAACAAAACTAGTCAGAATAAATTGAAAAATTGTGAAGACAAATATTTGGGATGGAGAGCGATTGAGAATACAGAGTCTTGGGAGAAAGCAGAGAGATGGCTTTTTGTGTATGAGAGAAAGAGGGAGATAGATAGCAGATAGCAATTTATTGAAGAATAAGATAATGAAGAGTCTTGCATGAAATAAAACAAGAGTCATGCGGGATAAAACGGAGAAGAAGAAATTGAGAACGAGTTGGAAGATAGGCTGGAGAGCGAGTTAATTCTCAAAATTCTTCAAATAAGAGCAGCCGGATAGATGAACAATTAATCGGCCAGAAAAGATGTACCACAAAAAATAATCTAGAAGAGATCATGTGTAAAGTCTGATAGAGATTCAAATTGGGACTTCGGGAGAAATCGATAGACAAGTTGGAAACAGAAACAGATTCTAAGAAGACAATGCAAAAGGTAGAAAAGGGTGATATTTCCTCACGGTCCATATTCGCTCTTTTAATATAGATATATATATATATATATATATATATATATATATAAAAATATATATAAATCAACTTTTCTCCTCTTGCATGTACTCAAATCCACACCTTATTCCAACAATATACCACATATGACATATCAAGCCATTAGGCCACCTACTTAGTTGGTACTTTACGCATAGTTCTCGTTAATTTGCACTTTAATTTTTTTTTCTTGATAAGAGTTATATATATTGCCTCCATTAATTAGTAAATCAACTTTTTCTATGTCGTCTATATTCTAATTAAAATTTCACATATTAGTTTCTATATAGCTACTTCTATATATAATAGTATTATCAGTATATAGTTTAATGTATATATACCTGCTTCATTTATGCGGATATATGTACACACAAACATATGCATGCCACATATGCAAGGAAGAAATTGATTAAGATTATGTTTGGCAAGACAAAACTATGTTGTAACTACGTATATACTTTGACAGGAAATCTGCGTTTAGTTAATTATTGACTAGACTATTATGTTTGGCAAGACAAAACTACACAAACATACCTCGTGTGTGAGTGTGTGTGTCGTGTGTGAGTGTGTGTATATATATATATATGAAGAAGTTTAAGTTAAGAACTTCTACTGCGTTCTAATTTTACTACTTATATCATGATCGATGTCTAGCTAATATTCATTAACTTGCAATGCAAGTATTCGATTTTAATCCAACTCAACTTAAACTTTTTAAATTCTAACGTACTTAATTTGCTTATTTGAGTAATCTCAATAATACTGAATTCCTGTGAGATAGCTAGATTAATTAGTGGCCACGAAGGATTTAGTATTAATATACAACAACTACAACTACAACAACATGGCCTTAGTCCTGAATTAATTAGGGTTTAGTACATGGATCAAACTCTTCCATTGTGCTCGATTTAGTATCAATATATTAGATAAAAATGTCCAACTAGCAATTAAGACTAAAAGAGAGATGTATAGGAAAATATCTAAATGTCAAGATGAAGATGCGTACAATCAATATAGAGAAGCTAGAAAATAAGCTAAAAAAGTAGTTAGTCAAGCTAAAACAAATTTCATGAAAGATCTATATACAAGGTTAGGCAATAGAGATGGCGAAAAAATATATATATATATAGGCTAGCCAAATTAAGAGATAAAAATAAACAAGACCTAAGTCATGTAAGATATATTAAGGACGAAAATCAAAATGTTTTAACACGCGAGGATGATATTAAGGAGAGATGGAGAAGTTACTTCGATAGTTTATTTAATGATAGCCAAGTTGATACTATAATAGATGAAATTAAAACTCACACCAAGAAAGAAACGTAAACTATACACGAAATATTAGAATTATATAAGTTAAAGAGGCATTGAAAAGAATGAAAATATGGAAAGTATGTGGCTCAAATGAAATACCCATAGAGGTTTGGAAATGCTTAGGAGAAATTGGATTGACTTGGTTCACAAAACTTTTCAATAAAATTCTAAAATCAAAACGGATGTCAATGGATTGGAGAAGAAACACGCTTGTGTCAATCTTCAAAAACAAAGAAGACATTCAAAGTTGCTCAAACTACCGAGGAATTAAACTTATGAGTCACAATATGAAACTTTGGGAGATGATAATTGACAATAGACTAAGGAGATAAACAACAATATCAGAAACCAATTTGGCTTCAGGGCATCGCCCGGCCTAATCCCGTAATCAAGCTTTAATCCAAATGACATAAGACTTAATTACGTATTAGTTAGCCTTTCGTCCCTATATTTCTCTGAATTCATGTATTGATCTATATTATCATGTTCATGAAGATCATGTGGAAGCTATTATGAGTCAAAGTTCATAAGTGTGGAAAACCAAGAAAATACGACATCATATGCACGTGTATATATATATATATATGACATATATAATACAACAAAAGACACTGATTCACTCAACCCATCTTCTCCTTCTCGGTGTACGGACATACCCAAAATGACATAAACAATAATAATACAACAAAAGTCGAGACATACAAAATGAGTGAGGAGACACATGTAAGTCGAGATGATCTACGTCCTGGTCGGCGGTGAGAACTATCACCTAACATTTTCCCCTACGGTAGACCCATGTCCCCGTGAACCGTGCATCTCTCGTGCAATGGGCACTAGATAATCCCTACTTTACTTTCAAAGACAAATAATTCCAAAATTCTAGGATTCCAAAACAAGTTAGGCTATAAAGCCCAAAGGAAATCTAATACAAGTTCAATTAAATCCAAATTATTCTATTAGCAAGCTTCTCATCAATCTTTTCAAGAATGACATCAAGTGTAGGAGTCAGAGTCAATGAAACAATTCATAAGACATCATGTCACAATATTCACTCATGAATAGATACAAGAACAACATGATGTGCGAGTTCAAGTAGTAACGTCTACCAATAGACCAATAAATCAATAAAAATGAATGAAATGAAATATAAAATTGTCACAGTTGTACTTACAATTCACACGCTTGTCCTATTCTATTTGATCCCTCGACAAATTCGAAATGTGTACCCAAACGCCGGAGTTCTCCCCTTAGTGCCCTAAAATTCAATAATGTTTCAATTTAGGCTAAATCGAAGTCGATACAAATTTCTAAAAAAAAAAATATTTTCGGCCAATGCGTCCATTTCGCGCTTTTCGAGGTAAAACCCCCGTAAAATGCTCGTTCGAAATTTCAAATATTTTATTTTTCCTAGAAATCCATTACTTTCTATTTATTTTGTCGCAATATAATTTTTCGAAATTTTTCCCAAATTTTCTGGATTTTTTTCCATTTTTTTCTCCTTTTTTCTTCTTTTTTTCTCTTTTTTCTCTTTCTTTTTTTTTATTTTTATTTTCTGTTGTTTTTTGTTCACGAGTGGGGTTGGCGATCCAAATTTGCCACTCGTGTCCTTCTCCCTCGGGAGCATGGGAGCTCCTAAGCTCCCTCACCAACACCACACCAACACCACTCCACAACACCCCGTCAATTGAACAACACCACACTCACCTTGATTCGTCTCAGGTTCTCTCATTCTCCTTCTCCTTCTCCTCAACCTCCACCAGCAACGATTCTTCTTTCTCTCCTCTCTCCCGATTTGTTTTTTTTTTTTTTTTTTTTTGTGAGGATAAGGAGATGACGTTAACTTACTTATTTATATAGTGTAAGTTTAAACCTTAGCCTTAGATCTTGGTGTGCACACGTATCGTCACATGGAGCACATTGTCTCACTTGTCCCCCAAGTCACTTGTGAGTGACTCAACAAAGTGACACCTTGCCTCATGATGGGTTAACGCGTGTCTCGATGCACATCCAATGCCTATTGTTTTATTTTCCAAACTTTAAGACTTACCTAAAAGTGGTCACATTAAAGCCACTCATTACCCAATAAATTCACATTTTATTTACATAAATTAACCTTACCCCAATATGCCGCTACCTCGGTCCCACGTCGACACGCGACTCGAGGTACATCCCCGCTCGTCTCGATACCTACACACCCGTAGAAAATTAACTTAATAGTCTACACAAATACAATACACTAGACATACATCACAACAAATATAAAATGTACATCGGCCCTTGCCTCGGTAATCGGACATATCACGGTGTGGGTCCCACAGTACGGGTCGTTGAGCCTGTTTAAAGACATAAACATGGTTAGCGATTTTTGGCCATTTCAGAAACACTAGACATCTAGATGATGGAGTGGTAAGATTAGGGGAAGTAGAAGTTTCTAAGGTGAACCACTTTAGATATCTAGAATCAATCATACAAAATGATGGTAATATTGAGAATGATGTCACACATAGAATTCAAGCTGGATGGAAGAAATGACAGAATGCAACATGGGTGATTTGTGATCGAAACGTTCCTACTAAGTTAAAAGGAAAATTTTATAGGACCGCAATTAGGCCAGCTATGCTCTATGGTAGTGAATGTTGGGTAAATCAACAACAATTACATAAAATGAATGTAGCAGAAATGGAGATGCTTAGGTGGATATGTGGTAAAACTCGTATAAGAAATATAGAAATTCAAAGACAAGTATATAGGAGTAGCACCAATTGATACAAAGATTAGGGAAGAGCGGTTGTGGTGGTTTGGTCACTTACAAATACGGCCTACAAATGCCCCCGCTAGAAAACTTTACTTAATAGAAACTGTAGAAATTCGACGAGGTAGAGGTAGACCAAAGTTAACATGGGATGCATTAATTATGAGGGATTTGAATGGTTTAGAAAGCTCACCATCAATTGCACTTAATCGAACACAATAGAAAATTTTGATCCATGTAGCCGACCTCAATTAATTTGGGACTGAGGCTATGTTGTTGTTGTTATTGTTGTTGTTGTCGTTGTTGTTGTTGTTGTTGTTGTATATTAGATAAAAATGAATTTAATGATAAAAAAAGCTACTTTAATAGTAACTTTGAAATATCAAAAAAGAGCTAAAAAATAGGAAAAGAAAAGGAATTAAATTACAAGCGTAATTAAAAAAAGGCATGTATACATGTTGAACATGTGTAGACTAAAAGTTAGTCTCACATCGATTAAATAAAACTTCATAAAGAAGTATATGATTGTTGATCCCATCTCAACTAGCATCGATGCCTTTTAAATTAGAGCCCCAAACCAATGAGTTGAAGGTGGTTAAGTTGAGATAATGTTTGTATTGGCGGAGATCCACAAGCTCGTGCCCGCATGTGTAAGCAGGTTTAATATAAAAATTAACATATGATATCAGAGTCCATGGTTTGGATTAGACTTGAGAGAAAAAAGCTCCTTAAATCATGATACTTTCAGTTCAAGGTGAAGTGTTAAAGATGTGTAGACCAAAAGTTAGTTCCACATCGATTAAATAAAACTTCATAAAAAAGTAAAGAATTGGTTATCTCCTTCCAACTAACATAAGTCTTTTTGAGTTAAAATCTCACGCCAACAAGAAACCTCGCATGAACAAATTGAAGGTGGGCTCGTGTCCAACAACAACGACAAAAAAAACCTCAGTCTCCAATTGATTATGGGGCTAGAGGGGCCAAGGCATGAATCAAAATTAGTGGTAAAATGGAGAAGTATAATTAGTTTAGATATGGGAGCTTGGGCCATTGCAATGGCAGACATTAACAAGGTCAACCCCCACTTTGTTCCGTCACTTCCCCATCACAAAAAATAAAAATCTATTAGTGGACTGCACACTTATTAATTTTCTCCCATAACTAATAAATTCACGTGTTAATTTCTTTTGTATAATTTATAATCTCTAAATTAAACAAAATCCATACATTAAACATATAAATATTATTAATCTTATACTTATTTATTTTATTTGTGCTATCTGTGCACCCAAAACACACGTGCACTACACCTAATTACAACAAATACCTAAACTTTTTTTTTCCTTTTAAAATAATTAAACTAAGATATTCATGAATTGGTTAATTGAAGTTCAAAGATATATAATCAATAAAAATATAGCTTAATTAATTTCTACTCTATAAAATAAAAAAGTGTTTTCACTAGCTACCTATATAGCCTTTAGAGATGGTCATTAACAATTTTGTTTTTTTTTTTTTTTTTCCTTGATCTTGATCAAACGAAGACTTTTAAATATTCCTTAAAATTTATTTTCAAATTAATTTAGTTCTGAATCAAACAAAAACCTAAGAAAACTCTAGCTAGCTCTGCTAATTTCATCGTTTTCTGTTATTGTCTTATTACCAATTAGTAATATGTACAACCTATACTTTAAAAAGCGGAATATCATTATCATAGTTAATAAAGAGGGACCAATAGCTAGACACAAAAATAATATATTGGTATAGAGATGAGGTTGTAGAGAATAATAAAGTGGGACCAATCGCTAGCTAGACACGATCCTAAAGGGCGTCGTTACTATAAGATATAGAGATACTGTGTTATTTTGTCCTTTTATGTAGAGTATAGTAGAGAAGCTTTAATGTATTAGTTCTTGTAATTTGTCCTCATCTTGGCTTAGTGGTAATTTCATTCTTTATTTCGCTGATTAAAGTAAATGTGTTGAGTTTGAAACTTATCTAATTTTTATTTTTATTTTTTAATTTCTTTCTTAGGCTTCTCAGTGGGGCAACTAATTAAAGTCTCCTTAAGAATTAATCGAGTTTGCTACTATTAATTTGGTGTGAGCGATATTGAGTCGGATATCTTCTGTTATTAAAAAAATTAGTTTTTACATTATATATATGTATAACAAGATGATAAACTAAAGAACAAATTGTGTGCCACGTGATGCGGGGGTTTTGGAGCCACTCGCAGGGCGATCCTTGTCCATTGTTGTGGCTGCAGTGGCTGATCGGGCTGATTACTACACCCTTTAATCCCACTCAAAAAACACACCCAAACTCTCACAACAATCCTCCCCTTTGGGGCAAGATTTAATTGAAACTACGTAATCTTTGAATTAGTTGTCATTTAGGAAAACATGGAAAATAGTTCTTTGTCATTTTCTTGTTTCCTTTTTGTTTTAAATTTTTTTGGATGAGTACTTGAATACTATTGGACCAAGCATACTCTCTCAAATGTTATATTTCAGATATTATATAATAGAAAAAATGTGTAAGGATTTGGAAAACATTTTTCATGATTCAGTATTTTGAAGCGTGCCTTATTTGACGTGATATTTATTATTTTCGGGTTTTGCTCTAAAATTATTAGTTTTTTTTTTTAAAAAAAATAACTTGCCTTGACTGAGATTTGAACCTATAATTTTTTATTTTTGAATCTCGTACTAAACTATTGAATCACTCAATTAATTAGTTCTAGGTTGTTGTCATATTATATACTATCGATAACATTTTTAAATTGATAATTATAATTAAATAACACAACAAAAAATACATTATGCGCAATTTCAAATTAGTTGAGATTCATTACATGAATCAAACTCGAGATAATATCTACAATTAATGATCGGACACACGTATCTCGAGGTCCGTTTAGTAAGATCCAAAGGAGCATGCATCCAAAGTGAGTGGACAAAATATATTAGACAATCATTGTCCCTTGGAAAATATTGATAGCTAGTACAGCATGTGGGACGGGGTCGTCTTGTTGCGTACACATACAAACACACGCACTTGAAACAATATATTATACACAAACAAAAACATCAAAAACATTATAATATATAATCCGAAGAATGTTGCAGCGTTTCGCGACAAACATCAAGACAACTACACACCCACACACACAAATCTATCTCATCTCATCAGTGACCATCATCGCTGCTATATATTGCATTTCATGCCAAATCTTTCTATATTCAATAATAATTTTGTTTGTTTTTTCTCATATATTTTATTGCCACATATGTCAAAAGAAACTACCCCACCTCCCCTCTCCCTCCACGTGGCCAGTTCGATTCTACTCACCTTGTGGGCCACTTGGCCCACCTCAAACCCTGGATGTATTATTTTTTGGAAAATTTTAGGGTGATATTAATGGTTGAGAAAATGCTAAAATCACAATCCAAATAACACTTCTTGTGACATACATGTGAAGTGGCTTGAGAGCCGTCGTGCGTGCTTAGAGTTACACACTACACGTATTATATATCATGAACTATTTCGCACACTCATTTTTACGTGAAACTCGCGCGTCACATCACATTAGTATCATGGGGTATCATTTAGCGTGCCATTTTAGCATTTTTCTGGTTCATACCTATATTTGACACAATTATTATGGTTTTTTGAATTTTACATCAAGATGTGCATATATACACTATTTTTAAAGTGTGTGTGAGGAACCTCATTGGTCAAATATAAGGGTAAAAAATGTGTCACCCTGGCATTACCCTTAATTTTTAGCAGTTAAGTGTCCACTCGCATTGAAATTAAAAAGCAAATATTTAAGATTCAATTGTTTTCTTTTTAATATTTTTTAATATTGAGATATAAATCAACAATTAATAAGTCTCAGCAACTGCATCAAAATAATAAGTGGGTTTTTTATGCTCTTATCTTTTGATTGGTTTAGACTTTAGATTGACCTTTTTGCAAGACATGTTTCTCGAGTCATGCGTGTAGAGTTTCATAGAGTGCTCTTTGACATAGGATAGGAATGACCAAAAAATAAAAATAAATTGAATGCAGCTATATAAAGAAATTAAAATTTTCTTTCAACTGTCTACATATTGCCTTCAATTGCCCTATCAAATAAGTTTCTCCTCTCACTCTCTTGGCTAAGCTAATAAGCTAAAAGCTAAGGAAGGCAAAAAACCAACCTTTTTCAACTTTCTACCTATGCACCAAGGTACAGCAACCTTTCACAAATATATTGATCATCAAAGTCACTTTCCTTACTGCCAAAAGTGCTGATTGAGACAATTTCTCACCCCACCCTTTCCATTATTTCTTTTTTTTTCATCTTTAAAAAAAAGAGTAAAAAAAAAAAGTAAAAAAAGAAAGAAAGAAGAAAGTAATTTTTTGGTGCTGCCCTGTCATCAGTTTTTATTAGTTGCTATTATTCAGTTGTTGTTGTTGTTGTTGTTGTTGTTGGAGCCACTGAGTGAAGTGGTCTAGTGTGTTCATGTCAGCTCTGTAGTGCTTCTGAGTGAAATCAAGCAAGGTCGACCAAGTGAAGTTTGGGTACATTCTTGGATGCTCGTTGTCCACCAACTCATTTGGTGCTCTCACCAACTTGTTCTTCTCCGGGCACAGGAAGAAGGCCAACGACTTCCGCGCCACTTCGCTGTTAACGACTGCCCGGTGCAAGCAACTCTTGAACCTCCCATTCGACAAAGCCTACAAAGTTGATACATACAATAAAAATGTTCAATCAATTCCCATAATTCAAAACCTTAGTAACCATGATGAAAGTGTCCCTAGCCTTTGAATTTTTGCTTACCATGAAAGTGTCCCCAATGTTGACGACGAATGTCTCCGGTTCGGGCGCAACCGACCACCATTTCCCATCGACGAAAACCTGAAGTCCCTCCATGTCCTGGTACAGGATTGTGAGGGATGTCGGATCGCAGTGAGGGCCGGTTCCGAGGGTGACATCGGGCTTTTGGCACGGCGGGTAGAAGTTGAGTCTTAGGACTGAATCGTTTCCTTTGAAGAACTCCTTGTAGTGCTCTCTCTCAACTCCTAAACTAGTCCCTAGAATCTCCATTATGCCTAGACTGAGTGTGTTCATTGCTTCACAGTACTCCTGATACACTTTCCTACAATACAAAAAACAGGGCAAAACAGGGGAAAACAGGGGAGGGGAGGTGAGTGTTTGTTGTGGTGAAAAACATGGGAAATTTGAATCAATTTTGAATGAATTTTGGTTGTTTGGCATTCTGAGTAGCCTACCCGACATGTCGAAAACCGTCGCCCATGATGCCGACGAAGTAATTCTCGACTAACTCGGAGCAATTCGGGCTGTCGGAGTAGGCAAATGTGAGGGTCTCCTTCCAAGGCAGCCTAGAATGGAACCTCCCAGTGAAGGCACTGGAGTAGCCACAGTTTTGGCCGGGCTTCCTCTGCGCCCGCTGTTTCTCGATCAGCGGCATGTCGAAGAAGCAGTCGGAGAGTTGCTGCGCCGCAGCGATTAGCGACGGATCAACCCCGTGGTTCTTCACTAGGAAGAATCCATGTTTCTCACAAGCCTCCCCAACAATCCTTGCTGTTTCCTCACAAGCAACCGGGTCTCCTAATAGGAAGCCACCCAAGTCCACAATAGGCATTTGGAGGACTTCCACGCCGGCGGTAGGCCTCTCGTCGTCCGGCCAGACAAAGGCTTGCGGTATCGCCGACACGTGACGCAGCACCGATGAGTCGAAGACGACTTGTTCGGGTTCATTTTTGGCTAGGTGAAGGCTAGGATTGAGGGCAATGCAATCTGTGGCCATTGATTGGGTTGGTTTGGAGAATTTGAGAGGGAGAGTTTGTTGATAGGGCGGAAAAAAAAGCCAAGGCTTTTTGTTTTTTTTTGTTGGTGTGGTTGTCCCAGGTTCAGCAAACCCCATATTTATATACAAGTAATGTGAACCATTTTTAGTAATTGAATTCAATTGGAGATTTGTTCCTAATTAATAAGTAATCAAATATGATCTTATCAAGCATCCATTTCAGATGTGAAATTTAGTGTTGGAAATATTCTAGAGAACAGTCCAAGGAACAGTGAAGATCTGAACAAAAAAAATAAAATATGCTATCTTTATTGTCCGATGCGCCTCGAATCATGCAACGACGCATATTCAAGGCTTGTCTAACAATAAAGAAGTGCCTTTGCCTGATTGATGTCTTGTTTTTGGACTTTGATAAGATAGAAATCAACATTGTTTCGTTTCAGAATCGAACCCCAACCTCTTCGACAAGTGGCACCCTCCATATCAATCCAGCAAAGCAAACTACTCACTTGATTGTGATAAAAATTTCATGGTGGCCTCTTCTCGCTCATACAGATGTGAGCCCGTTGGTCTCCCTATTAATTGTTCTCAACTGAACCACCTTTAATTTATTGATATAGATTTTTAACTCAAAAGGATTCGGTACTAATTGAAGAGAAATAATAACTTATATATCTCGTACAAAGTTTCACTTAATCAATGTTGGGCTATCATTTCGGTTCACACAACTCCAACACTCTACCTTAGAACGAAAACACATTCAATGTCTCTTCTCGTAGGTCCTAGCCGATGGCTCAATGCAGGTCCTAACCAAACCCTCGGCTTTGATACCATGTTAATTTTTATATCGGGTCTTCCCACACATGTGAGTGTGAGCCCATAGATCTCCTTTCAATTAATACATATGCCTTTTGAGTTAAAATCTCACATCAATGAGATGGAGGTGATTAAGTTAGGGATAATTAATATCAGTATTGGGGAGATCTATGGGCTCCTTTGTGGGCCCAACATGAAGACAGTTTTAATTTGTAGGCAAAACATATTTTTTGGTCCTTGAACTTTGAGTCTTTTATGCTTTAGGTCCCTGAACTTTTATTAGTGTACATTTGGTCCCTGAACTTTCATTTTTGTACATTTGGTCCCTGAACTTTTGAGTTTTTTATGCTTTTGGTCCCTGAACTTTGAGTTTTTTATGTTTTGGGGGAAAATTAATTTTTTTTTCGACTTTTGTTGGTTGATGTGAGTCGTTCGGTTCAATAATATAAACTACTTTACTCTTCTTGACTAGTCACACGACACTTTTGTTACCCACGTTGGTGGAATTTAACACTTTAAATAGTGGAATAACTAAATGTAGAATCATTATGAAAGTTCAAGAATCAAATGTGTAGTAATAAAAGTTCAGGGACTAAAAGCATAAAAAACACAAAGTTCAAGGACCAAATCATTAGTTTTGCCTAATTTGTAAGTACAAATAATCGTCCTTCCAGGTTTGCTTTGATGCATATTACACTTTATATAGATCAAGAGTATACATATGTACACTTTGTTACTTAAAATAATACTGAAATTAATTGGCTATATTACATGTCGAAAAATCGGCTATATTGGCTCTGTTTGGCAATACTAGCTGACAATCTAGCTGATAGCGGATAATCTAGCTGATAGCGGATAATCTAGCTGATAACTGAAAAGTTAGTAACCGATAACTGATAGCTGATAATCTAACTGATCAATTAAAATTATTTGAAAGAAATAGCTGATCAAGTAGCTGATAAATGCAAAATGACATAAAAAAGACTTTCTTTTTAGTTCTTAAAAAAGACATATTTATATAAACTATTATTTACATTACATATACAAATAAATTTATTACTATATATGTAGAATAATGTAATATTAATGTTTTTAAATAATAATCATAACATGTCATGTCTCATATGTTTACATTAAACATAATTTTTTTGAATAGTAATGTTTCAAATTTTATATGTAGTAAATAAGTATTATTAAGTGATGTTACTTGAATAAGTATCTATATATTATTTTGGTTGATAAAATATCTATTACTAATAATATTCTAAACCATAATAATGTTAAGTGATGTTAATTGTGTAAATGTATTTATAGTGTTACATTGCATATATGGTATTGTCACTATTGTGTTATCATCGTTTCACCGTCGCACTTGCACATTACAAGAGTTTTTTTTATTGTATATATTCGCTATTTTGTTTCCAAAAAAAAATAAGCATAAGTTATTTTTTAGTCATAAGTTATTTTTTAGTCAAGAATCGGCTATGCAAAAAAGGGCAAAATTGGAATCAAAAACTAAAATGACGTCTTAAAAATGAAACGCTAGTGGGGATAGCGTTTATGATTGTAGCTGATCATCTAGCTTATTTTGAAAATAAGCTGCTAACCAACCATAACTTATTTATCTAAGTAGTTGATAAGCTAGTTTGTGCATGCCAAGCAGAACCATTATGATAATTAAGTAGATAGAACAACTAAAGTGCATATTATGACAAACCAAATGGGATATTTTGTTAATTTTGTATATGGTTATATATTTTAAGCATTTATAATTTGGTACATGGATGGTCATCTAGTCATGATGAGGTTGAGGGCAACTGCATGTACATGCTCAAGTCTCCTCTTGTTCAAATTTGAAAAAATCACAGAAGATCCTGTTATTAAGTTGCTACTATACAAAAGTCACAGAATCCTGTTATTAAGACCTTTTCTTTTTGAGATAAGTATCCGTGCCAATTCATTGATTTTTTTGTCTTTTGATGAGAAGTGCCAATTCATTGATTAGAAGATCCTGTTATTAATTAAGTTGCTACTATACGTTATAAATTCTAAGTGCAATGCATTATGCATGCACATTCCATGACTAGTAGCAAGATAAGATCAACATAAATAAAAATATTTGCTTTTATAAATGCTGGATGAGAATAGTATATATTTAATTGGGTATTTGGGTGTGTGATCCATTTTTCGTTATCAATTTAGAAAAAGAAAAAGTGGCGACTTAATTACAACAAAAAAAAAACCATTGCAATACACTACCTAATACAACAACAACAACAACATAGCCTCAGTCCCAAATTAACTGGGGTCGGCTACATGGATCAAACTTTTTCATTGTGCTCGATTAAGTGCAATTGATGGTGAGCTTTCCAAACCATTCAAATCTCTCCTAATTCTATACACTACCTAATCAAAAACAAAAAACAAAATTTGCCAAAAAGGAAAAAAAAAGAAGAAAAGAAATGAAAATCGTAATGACATTAAAATTAATTACTAGTATTAGAATTACTATGTAATGGAGGAGATGTATAGTTTACTTGCATGCACTTATCCTTGTTAATTAATTGAGAACCATGCGATCATGCTTGTTTACTTTAAATTCTAAACTAGTTTTAGATTCGGACATCGTTTCGAAATACTATGAATATATATTTATTTATTTTTATAAACAACAATTGTTTAAAAATCAAAATATATAAAATATATGAAAAATGATGTAATTTTAATTCTCAGAATAACTAAAAACCGTAATCTTCGATTAAAGTTTAAAAGATAAAAAATACTTACACTAAATTACTATGAATCTATAATTATTTTTTTATAAATAAAAGTTATTTAAAAACCAAATTATATAAAATATTTGAAGAATGATGTAATTGTAGTTCTTATAATAACTAAAAACTGTAATCTTCGATTAAAAATATGAAAGAAGAAAAAGACGCACACTAAATTATATATAGCTATTATTTTTTATTTTTTAAAAAACTAAAAAAGTTGTTATTGTGTAAAAAAAATATCAAAAATAAAAAAACAAAAAAATTGAAAACAATGTACTTAATTAGGCTATTAATTAGGATACTAATTAATACTAATTGGGGGTAATGAAAGTACTTAGGCTATTAATTAGGCAAAGTAATTAATACACCAAAACATTTCAAATCTATGTAAAGTTGGCATGTGCAAGCAATGTACATAGTTTTCTTATATATATAACTTTTTAAGTTAAGTCTCGACTTTTTCAAACCCATATTTTTTTTAAGAAGATCGAGATTTATTTTATTAACTTCAATTCAAATATTAACGCCTTATAGTTTTATATTAATTTAAAGAACCAAATCATTCTAGCTCCAATTTATTCATGATTTGATAACAAATTAATTAATATTCACTACAAAAAGCAGTTTTTTTTAAAAAAATATGGAAATCAAGTATATGTTTTTTGTATGATTTATTCCTAAATGTATAGTCCTCCAAAAGTGCTTGCAAAACTTATATTCTTCACCAAAAAAAAAAAAAAAAAAAGGGTCTCATTACCAGGAAGTTTTAGCTGATCGATATATATATGGTTTGGTATATATGTGGTATCTTTTAACTTTTTTTAAGGATATGTGGTATTTCTTTTTTCTTTTTTTTGAAAATAGGATATGCGGTTTCTTTTCACTTATACTACCAATTAATTAAGTTATAGAGTATTCATATTAACTAATTAATAAGCAACCAAGTGTGATAGTTTAATGATTTGGTATATATGTGGTTATTAATTATTTAAACAAGAGCTTGAATGTTTGAGTTTCATGATGGACGAATTTCTTTTTATAAAGAAATAATACGCATAATATAATATATCAATATATGTATTTAGCTACTACTTGGTTGGTAATTAAGCAGAAGCGAGGAAGGCAAAAAAATAAAAATAAAAAATTAAAGTAGACGTAGAAAAAAGTACGTAACAAAGGGAGTTTTTAAGAGTACTATATTTATATATATATAGTCAATATCGCGACAACTAAATATTTTTAAATATTTAATTAATTTCTCAAGAAATAGAAAGACTTCATTATATATATATATATATATATATATATATATATATATATCAATTTTTTCAGAAAGTGTAGTTTTCAGGAAATCAACTTTTGGGAAATACGTTACACTTCTTAAAGAATCTCCAATGGAATGTGGATTGGATGTCAATGCGCGTCACTTAAGACTAAATAGACATTAGGTGAAAAAATCTCTTCAATGGAACGTGCATATTAATTGAATGCCGAGCTAACGTGGATAGACATTATCTATTTTGAACGTCTACTTCTAGAAAGTGCATTCCATAGCCAAGTCGGCAATTCTTTTCAAAATGTAAAGAAAACAATAAATTTTTAAAATAGAAAATATAATTCACATTCACTATTGGAGAGCACTTTTGAACTTTAACACTATTCAAGCCGCATCTTCTCCGCGTTGCTGATGTGGATTCAATCCACGCCTACAATATTCCACATTTGCCATTGGAGATGCTCGATCTTCTTACGAAGTTAGAACCAAATGGGACCTAATTTGTTGTCGGCACTCCATGATGCCATGCACAAAAGAGACATAAACATACACATGTTTGGTTCAATATGTTTGTTGGTTACATGCATGCAAGTAGTAAACAAAGATACTTATATGTTTAGTTCTTCTAATTCCACGGTCATGGGGTCTATCTAAATTGACATTTTGTTGAACTAGCAAGGACAATATATCTCAAGATAGCTTAGCTTGCATTTGATTTTATATGCCAAAACCACGTTATCAACTTATCATGTGAAAGGAAGTGGGTCTGAAGATGGTACCATACTATAAATCAGATGGTTGTGAGCTGACTTTCAGGCTAGGCTTTATAGCATTTATTGGTGTGAGATCTCTTAGACACAAAGTCCCCACACATTGTGTTCATCCTTGGAAAGAAACAAAAGATATACCAACCATGCATGCACTGATGTGCCAAAACATGTTACAAATGAAGAACGTTGCAAGGGACCCAACCAAATTAGATATGACATCCGATGGGATGGTGCTATATGGACTCATGCACATGTAATATCGTGGTCTTAATTACATTAATAACCACATTCACAAGTTATTAAGTTCGAGACGTGTTACTGTTAGAAATAATTTCGTGTTATGAAATATAAATTCCAATTAAGACCTCATTGCTGCATGTTCTATAGACTATATAATACTATGATGAAGAAACATTAATGTTTTTTTTTTTTTTATATAAAAGAAAAAAATTTGCTTCCAATGCATGGGAATCGAACCTCCAACCTCTTACACCCGAAAAAACATTAATGTAATATAGATATATATCACCTGGAATTGGAGTAATTGGACTTTGATTTATATACATGTGTAATTGTGTATACTGAACTAGTCGTGCAAGTTTCAGAAATCCAGTCATTGAGCACTAATATATCCTTTCCAAACTTCTTTTTTGAATATGATGAAATTAGCACCCGTTACGTAATTTGAAATCCATATACGTACCAAAGTTTAGCTAAGCATCTACATACAGAACTCTATATATAAAAAAAAGGTTGAAAATGATCAAATGTTTTAAAACTAAGATCACAAATCAAACAAGACCATCAACATTATATTCAACACAATTATAAACTATGAGAACCATCGAAAGGGAATATATGAAAATCATTATATTTGTCGGTTACACAAAAAAAATGGTCATTATCAAAGACCTTGTAATCAATTAATCGTTGATTAAAAGATTATTTTCATGGACGAGATCGAAGAATTTTTACTTGTCGGTTACCGTCTTTACTTACTAATTATGGATAGCATTTCGTCAATGATTTGATGCATGACAATTAAATTTAAGTTACATACATATGAAGTAAAATGAGGAGAAAAGTAGAAATTACTTTTTGATTGGCAAAGAAAAGGGAGTTTTTGCCTGATTAATAGAATTTATAGAAAAAATTCCCAAAAAAACACATCTGCTTAAATAATTCCCAATATAACACACTTAGTGCCACGTAGGATGCCACATGGGACTTGAGCGAGTGATCGGGTGTGGGAAAACGTGAGTGGAAATCACGTTTTAAGGGAAGTCGTGATTTCCACTCACGATTTCCCCAGTGGAAGTCGTGACTTGCAAGTCACGACTTGTACTCGAGGGTAAGAAAAAAGAGCACGAGAGGCCTCCTCTATACACCGAAAAACCCGAAAAGAGTTGGACATAATCCATTCAAAGAATGATAATGGCTATTTAAAATGACTTAACATCATAAAAATCAAAGGCCAAGTTAATAACTAAACAATTAATGAAATGTTAATTGGAAAAATAAGTTTGGAGTGTTTAAACCGAAGGAAAAAAAGTTATTTCAAAGAATGCAACAAAGGAAAAAAAAACAATTCATCAAAATAGAAGTACTAAAACAAGCATGAGTACATACATACATCCAAACATAACATACATACATAAAATTGCAAAGTGATTGAGTACAAAGCAATAATAAAAGAAGTCTTGTTATTGTTACACACAAGTCCTACTCCGACCCCAAATAATGACTTCCAGTCCACAACGTGTTCTCTTTACAACTCGAACATTACGATTCAACGCTAATGGGACATTCGACCGGCCCATATCACTAGGATTTTGAGCATCTTCTCTCTCGAATATCATCGATATCACGTATTCCACCTTCATGTGTACTTGTACTCTCGAGAGAAATTCATCATTATTGGAGTTGTATTGAAATGGCGCGAAGATGGAACGACTTCGCAGAGCTCGAATGCCATGTAGGGAGGAACGGATGGAGTATGTGGAGTGTCACGCTCATTGAGAGGTACTGAAGACGTATACACTGGAGTGCCATGCCTCGAACGCGTATCATCGTGAGAAGTATGATGAGAGGCTTCAAATGATGTGGGCACATTATGCATGCGATAATCTGCTCGTACTGCAGTCAAAGTCGATGCAGCTACATCTCTAATGCGTGCAATCGACACGTCATCACCCAATGTCAACTGATGGATCGATGTCATTCCATGTGGCTACATATAAACTATGTAAGAACTTGTATGTGAAAGTAAAATAAAGTTCCGCCAAGAAGTTGTAGGATGTACGCTCTTGCGTAGCGTTGCACGTCCTCATCATCAGCATCCTGTGGAAGGTTTGGAAACCATCGTGACAGTTGGCGAATTTGAATCCGGCCACCGGTCCTGTTATTTTCAGGGAATGGAAATCCTAGTTGTGTCAAGCATAAGGCATTGTAATCTTGCTCAACACGACCAGTGATAGGGAATCCATCCACGGGCAACCCTAAGATAATTTGTACATCTTGAAGGGTAATAGTCATCTCGCCAACAGGAAAATGGAACGTGTGAGTTTCTGGTCTCCACCTCTCTACAAGAGCAGTGATTAGATGCCAATCAATTGAGATGAAACCTACTCGCGCCGTCCCGTAAAAGCCAGATGCGTGGAGATGCTCGACGATTCGTTCATCCAGTTGGACCAACCGATGTAGTGCAGCCGAATTCCGTCTGATAGTCAATATACCAGGCTCCTATGAAAATACGAGTTATAAGGTACATTGTTTAGAATATATAGACGCTGATATAACGGTGTAGTGCAAATCGGCAAGAAGTCATACCGGTCCGTGCCATACTCGGGTAGATCTATGGAGAGCTTGCGAACTCAAAACTGAATCATCTATAGGCCCAGGCTCCATATCGCGCTTCAAGGGGACATCATTACAAATTAAGGAACATGAAAAGTCCAAACCGCAATTTGTAAAATCAATGTAAGGTAAACAAATTCTTTCACGCAAGCCAAATGCATTAGTTCGTGCATACATCAATTATGTGTGAATGGTCATTTACATATTAGAAGATCATTATAAATGTTTTTGAAAAAGGAAAACTCGTTTTTGAAATGTATTTAAAAAGAAAACTGAAAATTTGCAGGAAAGCCCCTAATAAGTTGTTAAACTTTGAATTTCCGTTTTCGGGGTTTATAAAATTATCCGGGCCACCCAAATAAGGTTAATGACTCATAATAAACATGTATAACATGTTATATAAGGGTTGGTTAGGTCCCGGACAATTTTAAGGGTCGCTAACACAAAGGGACAAAAAAAAATTCTGAGGTCCCTGCAGTTAGCGCGCTAATACTGTCATTAGCGCGCTAAGAGTAGTGTTAGCGCGCTAAGCCACAGTATTAGCGCGCTAATTGCTCTCTGCCTGCAATTTCTGACTTTTGGAAATCAAGCTTGAAATTTGAATTTTTGATTTCCTGGATTCCTAGAACGGTCAATCAATACCATATCAAAAGTACAATTCTAAAACCTAGATGGAACAATTCCGAACATATTACCATAATGGAACAATTATGAACAGTCACGGTTTGATCACTAGACTAGTTGTTGTTGTTTTTTTTCCAAAAATAAAAAACAAAAAAGTCACTAGACTAGCTTTGTTTGGAAACAAAGCTATGTAACTGCTATAAATGTCTTATAGAGATTTCAAAGTCAATTGAAGATGTTCAAGGGGTTCATTTCTAGATGAGCTAAATAGGAAATGGCCTTATCACGACAATGCATTGCAAATGATTCAAGACACGACAATGCATCTCTAATGATTCAATTGAAGATGTTCAAGGGGATTTGGTTTAGTATTTGTCAAAAGCATCTTTGGATTTGGTAAATAGCTTCTTCACATTTAATGAATATAATTTGTAATTAATCCCAAATATGAACATGAAATTAACAAAAGAATATACCGGCGGGAAGGCAGTCAAGGACCGGCGAAGGACCGGCGAGGGACCAGCGAGCAGAGACAAGAGGGCTCGGCGTGTGACCTTTGAGGGCTCTTCGAGGGACAGTGGAGGCAGCGACGGTGGAGGCGATACGACTACAGAGACGAGACAAAATCGTGGTGGCGGGATGGCGGCGAGGGGACGGTGAAGGCGGCGTTGGTGGCGCGAGGGACGGTGAAGGCAGCGTTGGTGGAGGCAGGGACGGTCGAGGGACGGTGGAGGCAGCGACGGTGGCGGCAGGGATGGTCTATGGACGGTGGAGGGAGGGACGGCGGCAGGGACGGTGGAGCCCGGAGAGAAGGCAGTCAACGAGACGGGGACGGTGGATGCAGGACGGTGGAGACGGGGACGGTGGTCGCAGGGACGATCTCGATGAGGCAGAGGTGAGCAAAGAAGAGGAGAGATCTCGGTGGCAGAGGGGAAGAAAACAGGGACGAGAGGGACGAGAGAGAGGCCTCTGTGCTCTTTTTTTCTTACCCTCAGAGTACAAGTCGTGACTTGCGGAAATCACGACTTCCGACTTCCACTCTGGGGAAATCGTGAGTGGAAATCACGACTTCCCTTAAAACGTGATTTCCACTCACGTTTTCCCCACACCCAGTCACTCGCTCAAGTCCCATGTGGCATCCTACGTGGCACTAAGTGTGTTATATTGGAAAATATTTAAGCAGATGTGTTTTTTTGGGAATTTTTTCTCTAAATTCTATTAATCAGGCAAAAACCCCCAAAGAAAAGTACTAGAAATTATGATGCAAGGTTAGGAAACAATCCAAAACACTTGTTTCTTTAGAACAACAATTAGTAGTAGTAGCAAATATATATATATATATATATATATATATATATATATATATATGGTGGTATCCAGCAGGTGGTCGATCGAAACTAGTGGGTGGGGAAGTTGCACAAAAAGAAGGGGGACACATGAACATATACGACCTGGATTTGGTGCATAATTGAACTTAAAGACTTACGATGTTTAAATAACTCCCTGTGGATTGTCAGATATTCATCGAATCTCACTTAATGCGTGATCTGATGGACACATAGTTAGATAGGGTTTAGGGTTAATCGCAACTATATATCTTATTTATGATGGGCTTGTGAGCTTTATAAAACTAAAAAAAAACTGCTTAACGCAATGAAAATAATTTTTAGGTAAATGCTACATTTTTTGAGGAAAGTTATAAACTAAATTAAATTCACCTATATATTTGGTAACCATGGGACACATTTCAAAATATATAATACACTCAAGGTGTATAGCGCGGCTGGACATGCACCCACTCGAGCCCACTAAGTACCCAAAGTGAATATCCAAAGTGGGTTACAAAAACATTTTCCTAATTTCAAATATTGCACAATTTTCAAATAGATTTGTGACTTAGGGGGGTGTATTCAATTGGATGATTTGGAAGGATTTTGAAAGAGTTTGGAGGATTTTGAAATTAAAGGTGTATTCAATTTGGATTTCAAAGGATTTTAACGGACTTTAAAAAAGTCAAGGTGTATTCAATTAAAATTTTGATGGATTTTAATGGATTTTGGTGAATTTCTATTCAAAAAATACATATAACCAAATCTCACTCCTACCCATAAGATTTGGATGGGTTTTGGATCAAGTCTTTCTAAATCCATCAAATTTCATGAAATCCATGAAAATCCATCATTTAAAGAAATCCATGGATTTGTCAAATTGAATACACCCCCTTAATGAACGTGTGTGATCTAACCTGTGCAAAAATAACATTTCCCCTTTTATATATCAAGATGAAGGCACACAATAGAAAATGAGAAAAAAATGATAACTTTTACCACATTAAACTGTGAGGAGGATGATACATCGCTACCAAAAGGCAAGATTTAGTAATCAATTAAGTAACCCAATGATTTAATATGGGGTTTGAGAGTAAGAGGTCATTAATTAGTTCGAACCTCATGCAGTGGGGACAAGTTGTTTCTTTCTTATAAAAAAAATATGCTAGACATTCAACTCCTTTTGAAGTTGAAATAACCAAATGCAGTTACAACCAAATACAAAGGTGGTTGTAATAGGGAAACAATAATCAATGCAAGTACTTAAAAATAAAGTATGTAGAAAAGTGAATCAAACCAGGACACCAGAGATCTTGTTTACACAGTTCGGTCCACGATCTACATCTGCGGGGCTACGCCCAGATGTAAAATTCACTAAGATAAAAGAGTTACAAACTTACGCAACACCCGAACCAGTGATCCCTCACTAGGCTTGCAACACTACTCTTCATCTTCACAATGGACTTTACGCAAGTCTCCCGTTACTTGCATGGTGGGGCTCCCCCTCACTGAAATACCCAAGCTTTCACTCGGTGCGTCGAGCTTCCCTCGATGGAATACAAGTCTCTCACTTGCACTATGAGGCTCTCCCTCATTGGAACACCCAAGTCCCTAGTGTTTATATGTTGATAGAAGTGAACAACACATTCACAATACGAAGTTAACAGTGACACATACTCTATATATAGACTGGTGAAGGATACATAATCTTAACAACATGCTAAAAATATGCCCAATCTTCATTTTCAAAAAACCACGTTCTTGCACATTAAACACGTGGTGATTAGTCTTTGAATCACAACTCCAACTTCCATGAGATTTTCAGTTGGTTGTAGATAAGTCCGATTCAAAGATCCTGTTGCAACCGCCTTCCGCATTCTGTTGCAACCGCGTATCTTCATCCAAATCATCCAAAGTTTACCTTTTGATTTGCGCACGTGAAACAACCATATTGACAATCCAAACAATCGATCACGACACTAACAAAAGTAAAAAAAATAAAAATAAATAAATAAATAAAACATTTCCTTTGATTCAACACGCATTGTAGTTTTTTGCGTATATTTTCTTATAAGAAACTTATATTTACATCCAACTATCTCTACTACACTTTCGTCCAAAAAAAAAAAACTGTCTCTACTACACAATTATTAAGAGATTGAAACTTTTAATTTTATATAAGAGTGAGAATATACCAAAACTAGTGTAGCTACCATTTGATTGATCTCGAAATACATATTTTGAATGAAAATTTTGAAATTAAGTAATAATCAAAATACGTAGGTGTGTGTGCATATGTATATATATCAATGATTTTGCGATTGAAGCTATGTTGTTGTTATATTATATTAATGATGTTTACGGTGGACACTTCTGTAAATAGAGGGATTAAACTACTATTACTATGCATTAAGGAAAACAAAAGAAGAAAAAAATAATTTTCTTCTAGTGGCATCTGATGACCAATAAGAGGGAAGCGCCCCTCGTGAGTCTTGCAAGCATTTTTGAAACTTGAATATATCACAGATTCACATACACCACCGACGCCAGCCCACCACTAATACAGACATACTATATACCTTTGGCGCAAAACAAGAATAGCATTGCCAGTTTTAAGCAGAACGCCAAACACCCACTCACGCAAAACGTGTCCTCATTTGGTTGCATATTTTACAAGAATTCAATCATTAAGAACGTCCAAACTATTAACCTTTTTTAATCTCTAAAGCTGTTAACTTCATCATACGTCAATAACATTATTGTTTATCTAAAGCTTCTATGTCCTTCTAGCGCATGTTACCACTTCCAAGGTGTCTCGAACTGGGTGTTGGCCAAAAGTGGTTCTTAAGGGTCAGGGGTCTCAACTTGCATTGGCTAAGCAATTTTTCATAATTGCCTCGTCAGCTCTTCACTTTTTACGCTTTTGTGAATAAAATACTGTATTTGTGGGCATTAAATATTTGGCAGTTCAAAAGGGAGGTCTGTAGACATAGGAAACGAGGAATTTGCATGGAAGTCATGCCACTATGAGAGGGAGCCAGTTGCAGACTCACAGCGATGGACCCAGAATATGTACGCAGTGGACCCCTTATTAAGTAGAGGCCAAAGCTTTGTGTTTCGATTCTTGAATGTTGAATTTGGCTGCTGCATGCAACACCCAGATAAACACGGGAGATGATTTGCTAAAGTGTGGGAGTATGTGCATTGCGTACATTCTATCAATAGCAAAAGAGGGTGTATGATGTAAATGTGTTCTTACACTTTTGCTCTCTTCACTTTTATTCTGTTATACATGTGGCATGTTGCTATTGGTAGAATGTATAGAATGCACTCACAAACTTTAGCAATTCCTCTCTCACAATAAACACCCATGGATATGTATACCAAAATAATCCGTGGTAAAGTTGTAGAGATCGATGTGCTAGGTGATAAAAGAATCAATAAATCTACTTGGACTCATGAGTTTGAACTCATGAGTTTAGACTCATAAGGAGTTTTTTAAATTTTTTGTAAATATTTAAGGAGTATTTTACAAGTGATTATGGTTGCTATATTAATTGCTCGACGATGTATTTAAAATAAAAAAAGTTTTGAGTCCTGAATCATGAGTCTAAATAGCACTACCCTTTTCATAACAATAAATCTACTTGGACTCATAAGTCCGGACTCATAGAGAGGTTTTTAATTTTTTTGTAAATATTTAAAGGGTATCAAATGAATTTTACAAGTGATTATGATTGCTTCGTTAATTGCTCGATGATGTATTTGAAATTAAAAAAAAATTTAAGTTCAAACTCACAAGTCTAAATAGCACTACCCTTAACAAAATTGAGCCAATACATATATTGAATTTTCAGAAAAATAAAATCTGAAAATTAAAGTACACATTTTGAGGACTTAAAATTAAAATAAAACTAAATTCGTTGATTTTTCTTGAATTATAGTATTGGATCCGTTAATAACTTAATATGATTTTTCTTGAATTATAAAATAGAGACGTCCAACTAAATCTCATGAACCCAAGTAGAGTCGAAGGGAAAAAAAACTTGACTACAATTATCATAAGAAAAACTTTAGAACACCTTCTGACGGTACACCCTCACTTTCCACCATTTAAATCTTGTGATGCAAAACCCTCCCTTATCATAAACGGGAGGGAATTTGATCAAGGTGGAAGTGTGAGATTGGGACACGAAAGAGTGCAAAAGTGCAAGAACACATTATACATCATACACGTTGCCCTTTACTATTTGTTTTAACAAATCTTCTCCCATCATAAACATACACATGAACACATCCTCTCTCTCTCTCACACTCACACACTTTAAGGCAATGACATGACTTTTGAACAGTGGTTCATGGGGAAAGGTGGGGAATGCTTTTTTTAGGAATTATTGCAGAAATGACTTTTTTACTAAAGGTTGTGCTATTTGGACTCAAAATTTTTTTTAATTTCAAATACATCTTCGAGCAATTAACGAAGCAATCATAATCACTTGTAAAAATTTTTTGATACCCCTTACATATTTACAAAAATTATAAAAACATATTTATGAGTCCGAACTCATGAGTCCAACTAGATTTATTATTTTACGAAATAGGGGCAACTCTGCCGTGCCTCATCTTTTTCAGGTCTTTAAGTTGAACTCAAGTACAATTTTTTCAGTCAGTGTAAGGCACCAACCGTCCTATAAAACGTAGTGGAATCAGACTCTGATGCAAGATCCTTCTAGGGAGTGGATCCTTTTGGGAATTGGGTGTGTTTTTATAAGTGCTATATTGTGCTAACAAACATGGAAAATTATTGCGGTTAAACCACTACTTGGTTCGATGAGTTTTCCAACTTCCACTAATAAGACATACGTAACAGCATTTCTTGCATTGCCCAATACGTAGTTGATAAAATGGGAATAGCTGCTCATAGTCTATAGAGAAGAGATTAATATATACTGTATCTCCCATTATTATTTTGAAGAAATGCATTGCAAGCAAAACACAATTAACCAGAAAAGACAAAGAAAAAGTACAAATCAAAAGAAAAGCCAACTTAGATTCCCCTAATTTAGATGCACGTAGTTGGTTGTGAGGTCAATGTGCGAAACACAAGCTCGTGACTTCACTGTTGAGTGCTTTATTTCTAAGTACATTATCTTCATGGGTGCTTAAGATGTAGGAGTACACAAAATCCAAAAACCACCTGGGTGCTTAAAGTGAATACCATTGAGATTTAAGTGTGACTTGAACTTAATCAAAAAGCGCACTTACGATTCTCACTCAAATCTGTTCCTTCAATTATTTTGGTGGTTGTACTCAAACTCAACGATTCTCACTCAAATATGTACCTTCAATTATTTTGGTGGTTGTACTCAAACTCAACTAGCAAATGCTTAACCAAGAGACTCTGCACAATAAAAATCGAAGAACTTCAATAGTATATGTTAAGGAAATTATAGTAGTTGCTATATTTCGTAGTTTATGTATTTATGAAGTTTCTATATTTTGGTATTTAAGTAGTATTAGGAAACTTTACTTATTTTATGATTTGTTCAGCTCTATAAATAAAAACACCCTATTGTACTCAATAAGAACACATTAATACAATTCTTAGTCTCTTCTTTGAAATATATCATGGTATCAGAGCTTGATTTCTAGTATTAGGTCGGTCGACTTTAAAAGTTGACGATCAATTCGTGGTGTCTCTTTCAATCTCTCGTTGTTGTTCTCGCTTTGAGTTGTGTTTTTCAGAGTCCTAATCGTGAGTTTTCGTTTTCAATGTCCTCTGGTTGTGTGTGACACAACACTGTTTTCAGTGTAAACGTTGTTTCACGTCTGTCACGTCTGCCACCTGTCCCCCGGTCTCTTCGCACTCGTCTGTCACCTCCGTCTGCGCTGCACTGCGCGTGTCCGCCGCAAACCGTCGCCCAATCACGCCCACCCGCCCACTCGCTTTATGCTCCCCGCGCCGTCTGTCAGAATCTGGTCCGCCGCTGCTGCTGGTCATCCGCGTCGAAGGCTCCCCGGAGTCGCTACTGTCCGCCGACGTCGCATTCTGCTGGTCACCCGCGTCGCTGCCCGGTGTAGCGCCGACCACTGCATCGCCGTCTTGGAGGCTCGCCTGACCTTCGCCGCCCTCGCTGGTCCACCGCGCCTTCGCTCCATCCGCGCCGTCCGCGTCCACCCTGAAGTCGCTGCTCCTCGTCGCCTTGCGCAACTGCTCCGCCGCTGCACATCGTTGCACACCGGATCCGATCCACCGCTGCCACCGCTGCACACCCACACCAAATCCGCCACTGGACACCATACCCAATCCGCTCCTTGATGTTCGCCTGCCCGTGCAATATGACGCCTATGCTTGTGCGTCTTGATAACACTGTTGTTCTGTCGACTCCGTTATCTGCTATATGTCGTCGACTATGTCGACCATGCTATGCTATCATGTCGATTCATTGCATGCGACTCGATCGCTATCGTCGACTCAGTCGACTCTTCTATCTCTATCGTCGTCGAATCCGTCTCACTCGCTATCTCACGTCGTCGACTCACGTCGACTCGATATCGCTTGTTCTACAGTTACGTTGTTCTGACTCTGCCACATCAGAATCTGTTTCTTGCCGTCTTAGGTGGTCGTTGATCTGTTCCGCAACGAACCTTAGATTTGTCGTCTTCGGTGGTCGTTGATATGTTCCGTAACGAACCTTAGATTTGTCGTCTTGGGTGGTCGTTGATCTACTCCTCAACGAACCTTAAATTTGTCAGGTGTACTGATTCGATTGACAACCTCAAGTTGAACCAACTTGAATTTGAGGGATGGTGTTAAGGAAATTATAGTAGTTACTATATTTCGTAGTTTAGGTATTTATGAAGTTTCTATATTTTGGTATTTAAGTAGTATTAGGAAACTTTCCTTATTTTATGATTTGTTCAGCTCTATAAATAAGAGCACTCTATTGTACTCAATAAAAACACGTTAATACAATTCTTAGTCTCTTCTTTAAAATCTATCAGTATAGGTATATATCTAAAATTACCTTGAATGTATTAACTATGAAAGTACACTATCAACTGCATCACATAAAGTGAAGTAAAAAATATTTAAACCATGGAACTATATAACCGTCCCCAACTAATTTGATATCGAGGCTTTATTACTATTTGTTATCAAATGGGAGAACTATCAAATGTTGAAGATGCGTGGACCGAAAGTTAGTCCACATCAATTAAATGAAACTTCGAAACGAAATATATAAGTGATTTACTCCTCCCAACTAGTAACGAAGCCTTTCAAGTTAAAACCCCACACCTAAGAGTTGAAGGTGGTTAAGTTGAGGATAATATCTGTCACGGCCCAAAACTCTAACCCCCATTTTAATTCCTTAATTAGGATCATCGACCCCATGCGTGAGACCTACACTGTGATACGAGCACCGACCGAGGCACGTGGCCGATGTATATTGTATTTTTGTATTGATGTATGCCTAGTGTTATGTATTGTGTAGACTTACTAAGTCGATTTGTACAGTTGTAGGTGTCGAGACGAGAGCGGGGACACGCCTCGAGTAGCGTGCGAGCCGGGGAACCGGGTAGTTAGCATTTTGGTAAGTCTTATTTAATACTAATATGAAATAAGGAATTACTTATAAGTCTATGGTTGTGTTTGTTAATGTAAATCAAATTAAAGGCGTATAGTTGAGTAAATTAAATGGAAAGCATATGATTGGTCTAGAGATGCACATTGGCACATCTAGGAACTAGGTGAGTAATGAAATTGTGTCACTTGAGGTTGAGATAGTGAGAGTTAGTGGGATATATCGCAAGAGGTGGACCATTAGATGTTCATGCAAACCAAATCACTCATTCATTTTTACTGGAGAAGAAGAAGGAATTGCTGGAGATGAGTGAATCATCAAGGTGTTGAAAGAATCCATGGGAGTTGGTGAGAAATTCTCAAGCTATGGTGCTACATCAACTAGATACACATCATTTTAGTTGAAATTAGAACAAGTTCTGGTTTTAGGCTAATTTTAAATGGTAGATGATTGAGTGTTTGCAATTGATTTATGTATTCATATTCCTCATTTCAAGCTAATAATCCAGCTATATTGAAGTTCTTAATTTGGTTTTGAAATCATAAAGATATGAATTTTTGAAGTTGCAATACCAAAACAAGAATTATGCATGTTGTATTAGGAATCAACCTGGGTAATTTGGTCATAATCTGCCCATTTTATATCCAAATTGATCCAAACCAGTGGCATTTGAAAGCTTATTTAAAGTGGAATAACTTTGCTTAACTGAAGGTATTTTGATTCAAATGTTTTTATGTCCGAACATGCTCTACAAATAGGTACTAGAATTAAAAAGGAAAGTTTTGAAACTAAACTTGTTAAGGTAATAACTCCCTAACTACTTATCCAAATGAGCTGATCTTTTAGTATGTTGTATTTGGGTATATTTTCTGCCTCGTGACCAAAAATCACATTTTTAACAACTATAAATTGGGAGAAATAGATTTTCTAAGTCCGCTGGTCGGATTAAATCTCAATTAGACCTATGTTTAGTAAAATCATGATATCTCTTTCATTGTAAATCAGAATTTTGTAAACTAAACCTTTCCTGAAAGCTAAGAGAGAGACCAACAATAATTGTACTGATGGAGGATTTGGATATTTCGACCATTTCATGCCTAAAAGTGCGTTAAGATGTAGTACTGAAATTGAAACTTAATTTAGTCTTTAGGGGCTGTTTTAGGAAGATTGATTTAAAGTCTATTGAACTAATTTGAATACACAATAAACACCACTAAATTGAACTTAAACCCACTATATTTTAACTAATGAGACACCAAACTCAGGAACTTAGGAAAAGGGTACTGGGAGAGCGAATACAAGATTTGGAGTATCGGGAGGCCAGTAAAGCTAGGACTTTACTTTGTTGTAGTGAGTATACCCAATGACAACTTTACTTGGCATTTCATTTTTATTAATTGTTGTCATTGCATAGTCCTTTTGACTATTTTGCCTTTGTATTCTTATATCATGTGTTCTTTGTGTCTATGCTTACTTGATGAGTCTAGTTTGCATGATATCCATTAATTTAATTTTATTCATTGATTCTATCTCATGCTATGTATATTCTTGTTGTTTTAAATATGAATTGAATGATAAATAGCATGCTATTAGGCTAGTGAATATCTTATAAATGTTTAAGAGGACTTGTATTCCTTATTTGTTTAGGTGTGTAGATGTGTCTATGCCTTGACAATCCATACTTGGTATTTCTTGAAATTTAAAAAGTAATTTTTGCATTTAGGTTCCGTACTCGATCGAGGTGTGTGTGACTCACGGGGTTAAAGTCCCTGGGGATGTCGGCACATGTTACTTGACACTGTATGACACTCGGGGTTAGAGTCCCTGAGGTGGTCTACACACCGAGGTTAGAGTCCCTGGTAACACTTGGGTTAGAGTCCCTTGTGCTATATGATTTTTGAGTCGGAGTGACATGTTTCACTGCCGACCGGACCTAAATCACCACTACTTAGCCTAGTGTCAATATCACTTGTTTAACTCTGGTATTTACTCGCATATTTTTTATTTTCCAGTTTTCCCATTTATATGCTTTTAAATACCATTTGAATATTTGGAAATGCAAATTAAACTTGTCATCGGGGATTACTGTTTTATTCTTGTACTCACCGTCCTTTTTATGACGGTGGGTGCAGAGCCGTCTACCAGCAGGCCGAGCAAGGAGAAGATCGGCGATTATCCATGAGCCTGCGGCGCGTCACTGCATCGATTATAGGTCTTCTTTTGGTATTTTGATTGTATATGTTATATATGTCTTTCAGATACTATTTGGAGTTGTATATTGGGTTGAGCGTTAATTTCCCCGACTTGACTTAGACTATTTTACTGTTTCACTGCATTTTGAGGACTTTATATATGTGATGTCATTTCCTGATTTTCCACACTTATGATTTTATAAATAGCTTCCGCATAAGTTACTAATTGCTTCTGCATAATCAATAAGACTTCCGCTAATTAATTAATTTAATAAAAAATTTTAAGTAACTCTAAATTTTATAAACTTGTAGGACTAGTGTATTACTTATCATGAACACGAGAAAAGAGGCGTCTAAGTTGTAAAGGCTGACTAATACGTAGTTAAGTCCTGCATGGATATGATTAGGACTTAATTACAGGATTAGGCCGGGCGGTGCCCTAGATTAGGAGAAGGGCCGTCACAGTATCGATGCTAGTAGAGGAGATCCACGGGCTCGCGCACGTGTGTGCGGCGCGGTACACGTGCGCGGTTGTGAGAAAATTTGACATGGTATCGAAGCTCATGATTCAGACGAGACTTGGGAGAAAGATGTGACTTTATATCCATGGGGAGTGTTGAAAATCTGTGGACCGAAAGTTAGTCTCATATCGATTAAATGAAACACTTCAAAATGAAATATATAAGTGATTTACTCCTCCCAGCTAGTACGGGGCCTTTTAAGTTAAAACCTCACGCCTGAGAGTTGAAATGGTTAAGTTGGAAATAGTATTGGTTCTAACGGAGGAGATCCACGGGCTAGCATATGGATGTGCGACTCGGCCGTGAGAAAAATTGACATCAAGTACCACCAAAGTGAATCCTCGTTTGCATTCATTCATCATTATGCTTTGAATCTGCGAGCGTGCGATAGAGAATCGCGTTCCTCCTTTTGTTTCATATCGTTTTAAAAGAGAATCCCGTTAAAGTTCTTGTTCATCACCCTTGCTTGCTTGAACTTCCATGCCTTCGGATTTGACATTAATGTCAATGAAGAAGTAACCACGGAGGCCATCGGGAAAGGAGACAATTTGTGGACTTGGGAATATTCCCAGATTGTCTATGTGAGAATGTTTGCTTGTGGGTAGATTTTTAAATGTTCCAAGTGACAAGAAAAATGTTGGTAAATGAAGAGGAACATTAGCATCTTTTAAGAGGAAAAGCAAGAATATAGGATTTACGGACCTTGCTAAACACAAAGCAGCTGGTCTGATGGCAAAATAAATCAATCGTGGGACAAAACAAATGGCTCATCATTGTAGGGTAATATACTTTTATGCGGACAGGGTACTATTTTTTGCTTCTTTGAATTCCAGATGGAAAGTCTGTTTTTGTGAGAAGACAAGATTCTTTTTACTAATAAACAAGAATATACTTTTTTCATAAAAAAAACAAGAATATATTTATTAGTAGAAATATCTTTGAAAAAATTCTGATCAAACTTTGATGATTAGCTAAAAAGAAAATTATATGAACCACAATATACACAGACCAAATTGGGTAGCCCAATGATTTGGTATATGGTGTTGTTTCAAGAGTGGGAGTTTCAGTCCAATGGGAACAAGAAAAGATGGTTTCTTTCTTATAAAAAAAAAGGAAGCCGCAATTATGCTAACTATACTTTATGAAACGAAGTAAATATTTAACGGCAGTAGCGCCACTCTATAGCAAATGGAGATTAACTATAGTTTAGACACCAAAAAATAGTATGCCAATGCTCGAATAAAAAAAAATAAACAAAAAAAATAATGATTCAACAGTATAAAGATCAATGCAAAATAACTTAGAATGCATTAAATTCTGCAGAATAAAAGAGTTTGATCCATATTACGACCCCAACTAATGGGATGAGGCTTTATCATTCTACTTAAAAAAAAATTATGAAAGACAAGAATATAGTTTAAAAAAAAAAAGGAAAATCACATAAAAGTACTTCCAAATTTTCCATTTAAGTAGAAGCTGTAATTGCCAACCATTCTGGAGACAACTCCTGCTTAAAAGAGATTGACCTATCCATGCGCATGCATAGATTGTACCAAAGACAAATTAAAAAGAATGGAGTCCCACTGTTTCTATGCATTGCATTTGTACCCCATTTGAGTACAAATTAAGAGAATTCATTGTATCTACGTAACTTCCCAGTAGTACTCACACCCACCCCACACAAGGGTCACATTGTGAGAAACTTTAGTAAAACTCACTCACTATGTGTTGAAGGACACTCTCGCAAGTCCTAAGGCCCATTCTGCCCTCTAAGAGGGAAGAGATCGAATTACACTTGAAACAAACTAAGTGTTTGTATCCTAAAAGTTGAATATGTTTCAAAGTCCCCAGAAAATATCTGTTGTTGGCTTTGTTTGATTCCCTTTATTGTGCTGTCTTTGTTGTATGACAAAGTTGAGTATCATGGCATTAGGAGATGTATTTGGCTCACCTTTAGTTCAGTAGCAGAAAACTGCCAATGCGATCAAAACGCAAGCCTAAAATATGGATACACCTTAATAAACAGGATCTTCCACCCAATTATTGTTAACCTACGATGGGTCCACCGACTCAAACTTTTAGCGGAAAATTTTCAAACCTCGAACCTTAAGGATCAAAATCCGCCCTGAGGCACCACGCCAATTGCGAGTAGAGGGATACCCATGACTAAAACATTCCTACAGCTTCAGCTGCACTTGCCACTTATTTCCACGCTTTCCACATAGGCCTATGGACTCCAAACTTCACCAAACCTTCGCATTACCTTTTTTGATATCATGACCAAGTCTATAAGCCTAGCTCATCTGTGAAATCCTACTAGCAAAAAAGGGTTGCCTAAGACTGAAAATACAAAACCCAAAGTACTCCAGCAATGTACAAAAATTCATAGAGAGAGAGACTATGCAACTCTTTGATATTATTTAACTGCATTAGCCAATCATCATCATAGAAAAGAAATGAAAAAAAAAAACCCAAAGTACTCCAGCAATGTACAAAAATAGGTATGATTGTCATCAACTAAAAGGAATCAATTTCAGGAAAATCTCATGTGTGCAAGAATCATGGGTAAGCAATAGTAGTAGATTCTTTTTTTTTTTTTTTTTTTATAAGAAGCCATAGTAGATCTTTGAACACATAAAAATGCAATCCAGTGATGTACAATCAACTATGCATTTGTGTCATGAGTTGTGTATCACAAATATATAGAGAGAGATTAGAAAGTGAGAAAGAGAACAGTGTATTAGTGCGTAGAAAAAAAAAAAAAAAAAAGCAGTAATGAAGCACTAAAGCTTTCAACATAAGCACAAGGAACAGAGACTAAGTGATCAAAGGTGGCCCAATTCTCCTGTTTCATGTACACAATGACCTCAGAAAGGAACTCCAAAATGAAACCCACTCGAAGGGCACCAAAGACCAATGAGACAGGACAAACTGAAACTAAAAACTAGATTTCTCCACCAAACCATATCTCAGATCCCACATTATCAAATTTGTCTCCAACATATCCCATACAATCCATGTGAAGTCGCCTACACTTGTTTCAGTTTTATAATGGGCACTACTTCAACACCTATCTCATGTCATCTACAGTTAATGTTGAAGAAACCACTCACCAATCTCATCTCATGTACTTGGGAGGAAAGGATCACTAATTGAAAAAGAATTTGTTGGGCCATTATCAAAGATTAGATCCATATATAATGAAAATGGACAGCTTTAAGAGCATCGACAACAAAAATAGTTCATGAATTGAGCAAAACTATCCGAGTCTGAGAGTCACAGTTTCAGTATTCAGTAAGGTTTTGGTGGTAAATGGTAGTTCTATTATAAACATATTGGATAACAATAACAGTGCAAAAAGTGAAACAATGGCTACAATCAAGTGTTACTACTTTGGCACTTAATAAGTAGATGCAGAACCTCTAAAACTTCTAATGACATGAATTAACAAGACACTTTATGTTCCATAATCAACCTTTCCTACAGTTCTGTGGTAGGATCTCCTTTGGGCATCACAGCTATGGGAGGGTCAACGGACACCTGAACCTTACAGACTAATGGGAAGCTGAGTCATCAAAGGACAAATTCTATATCTTTTAGGACAGCATACCTTAAAAATTGGGAACCTCTTCAAACAATTAACTTGGCGTCAGTCAACATATCTGACACCGACGGAATAGCCAAGAAATATTGTGGGGGTTGTAGAACTCAATTTCATACCAAGACTTTTACCACTAAACTCTAAGAAAACGACGATGCAGCATGATCTATATAGATAGTCTAATTAATATCATCAAACAAATCCAAGTAGAATAGAATAACTGATAGGAAGAATCAAACCATGAGAAACCTGAAACCCGCACAATATCCTTTCTCAATGGTGGATTAGAACAGTGCAATGCTCCAAGACCAGCTTGTGTGATAATGACAGACCCAACAAGCTTGGATCCCTACAATAATATTCAGAAAGTAAGAGTCACTTTGAAGACCAAGTTAAAGACTTGTCAATATCAAAAGATCAAGCACCTTTTTTTCTTATCTGTAGCGGCGTTTGCAAGTTTGGCAGCTTTAGTGTTGTGACTTGTGAAGGGAAGTTGGTGGGTCTGGCGATCTTAATTTTGATGAGATAATGGGGAGCACAAATAATCCCCCACCTGATTTTGTTACTGGACATGAAGAGTAGAGAAGGCTGTATCGAAGTGGCCACAAAAGGTTAATGTGCAGAGAAAAAGGGGACAAACAGAAACTAGAAATCATAAAAGGAAGTAAGAAACAATTCATAGTTTGATGCTACTTGCAGAACAAAACGATGAATTCAGATAGAAACAATCTACAGATGATCTTTACATGAGTGGGTGATGCACCTAGATATCAATTATTTAGGTTTTAGTTGACTCGCAAAACCTGGTGACAGTGCAGACTGCAGTCCTATATGTTTGCTAGGACAAGTTCCGTCCTTCGATTTCTGAGAAGCTCCAATAATAATACTAACAACTTTGTTCATCATACTTGAAACTAGAACTCCAAACTACTTGTTTATAATCCATATTTTCTAACTTCCACCAACGATTTCATCATCCATAAAAAACAAGAGACAAAAATCTGTAGAAAATCTAGGTTCGTATCACATCGTTGAAATACATCTCGATAATCTGAACATGCTTCAGATTCCAAGGGAGAATTACGCTAATCACGCCGTATGCCCCAGCTAGTGCTTCGTTGAGCCTTCTGTTTTCATGTGTCCAGCTTTTCATCTTCCCTAATAAATTGAACAAAAAGGTCCCATGCTATCTAACATTATTTTGGTCGCCTAGATTATAGCTTAGGGTCAATGGTTCTCAATTTACTGCAGCATTGATACCGGCTTCCACCCAAAAAGTTAAAATAAAACAAAAGAAAGCACCATGATCAGTGTTTCATTTACTTTCATAAATAGTGTGTGATATGAGCAATAATGGCAGGTAAGCATATATAATCTAAAACTACATAGCCTAGATATAAGAGGCAATAACAACAGTAAGTAACACAACAGAATAAAACATGGAAATCATGAGAAACCCAGTTTAGATATTGACCATAGGTTGAGTTATAGTGAAACAAGATCGGCAGAATAGCAATGACTGGCCCAGGTTCCCATCAGCAAAATGACATTGAAAGTAAACCCCCACAGAGTTCTTTTTATTCTCGGAAATTTTAATTATTTCAGCAAGCAGCCCATTGACAGTATCTATCAATGCTGCTGGAAAGAGAAGATCCCTAGTGAGGACGTAATCCAAATTAGGCAAATTAGGCTACACACTTACAGAAACCAACTAAACTTAAACATAAAGAATATATCAAAAAGAAAGCAGTATATGTACACCATCTTAATTATTACGATGCTAAAAAAGATAGGAGTTTACATGGAAAACAAAATTGAATACAAAAATGTAATGATGGGTAAGAGAGTAGAGAAAACATTTGACTTGCCTTTCTACCTGAATATAAATATTATTTGATTTATATGAACCTAACACAAAAGAATGAGCTCTAAGTGATGACAGTTGGCTTCTCCCTTCCTGTAAATTCCTTCAGCTTTGAAACAGATAACGCCAAATCTAAACATAAGGAGACAATTAGTCACCAGACTCATTACCATATATTTAAACAATGCAAGAGTAAAAGTAACTAAAGGTGATCTAACCTATTAATGGCTTCAGTGCTATTTGGGCATCCACGTCATGATTCGAGACGTCTGGTTCAAACTGTTCAATATAAATTCGAACAGTTGCACCAGCTGAACCAGTTCCCTGAAAATTGTGAACTTGTGAGTGTTTCCAATCCCGACGTACGTAAAGAGCAACAAATAACTTTCAAAGCATTGTACTCACTGATAACCGGAATATAATTCTAGATCCATCGGTGAAAACAAAGCGAACGCCTTGCTTGGATGCTATACTGCCATCCACCTGACATGTAAAAGATATGAGCTAGAATACGTGTAGAGCTAGTCGGACTAAAACCAAACTAACGGTGTGTTCGGTTCGCATGATTGCTTAGCTAATCCATTGGATTAAATGTAATCCGTTGTTCACTTCGCATGATTAGTTAATTCAACGGATTAGTTAATCACACAATCTGTGGACTAAACAAAGTGGAGCCTTTCCTCATCATTAGTTAGTCCGTTCTCACCCATGAAGTGAAATGAGAGATTACCCTTCAATTTATTTCATCAAAACCAGTTGAAGCCTACACGATTTAGGCTTCTCCAAATTCGTTGATGAAGTATTATTGAAACCTAGCTAATTTGGAAATATATTGCAATTGGTGATGAAACAGGTGATGGTGGCGGCGGCGGCGGCGGTGGCGAAAAGAGAAGCCCGGAACCGACGCCGTGGTGGAACCCTAAGACGAAGCAGATACGCATATTGGAGGGGCCATATTCAACGCAATTTGGAAAATTATTTTTAATGGCGTTGGATGAATTTATTGGGTGGGTTGTGCTTTTACTCTAGCATGAACAACCCTAATGCATACTAATGGATACCCATACATACAGATTTGTTGGATTTCACCTCCATCAAGATTTTTTACTGGAGTATTGCCTCCATTAAAAAAAAAAAAAAGCTGGAATAGGATACACTGATGTTCTGATGTTCTAGAAGAAGAAGAAGAAAAAGAAAAAGTCAATCGAACAAGTCTCCAAACATTGATGCGTGCTATTGCTCGTCGTCTTCCTTTCAAACGCTGTTGTCATGCTGCTTGTTGGGGTTTTTATATGGGGAGGGGTAAAATTGGCATTTTTATGAAACCTCTTAAAATCCTATCATGCCAACCGAACAAGTCTCTAAACTCGGATTACCCCTAATTCATAGCCATGTAATCCAATGTTTGTTAATCCGACCCTATCAAGATAATCTTATCAACCAAACCGAACGCACCATAAGTGATTAAACTCACAAGACAAGTGCAGAATCAAAGCATTCCAATTAAACTTGTTGAATCAAGCAAAAACAACTTAACTTGATTTAACTTACGGGGTCTGTGTAGGTAAAGTCATCAGCAAATTGCAGGTTGTAGGTCCCTATAACAAAGCAAGAAGTTTATTTAGAATTGAAACTGAAAAGCTCCAGATAAATTTATGAAGTAAGCTTACCATACACATCGCCAGCCTTGCTCACAGATACCAAGTCTCTAAGATATTCAATCATTTTAGTGGCACCATCAGACTCACATTCCTGCAGGATAGTGTCGAACTAACTCATGACTGCAAAGCTCTTAAATAACTTGTGACTATATTTAGTAGGAATCGGAAGAGCAATTAAAAAGAAAAACTATACAACTTAACGTTTGTCTAAAACGTACATCGTGAAAAACATTTCTGTGATTAAGGTCAAATAGAAAATATAACCTCAGATGATGATAATGTACCTCATAGTCATATCTAGAAAAGAAATTTCTTCCATATGTCGCCCAATGCTCCTTGACAACATCGGCAACAGAAACCAATTTCTCCCCAACCTTCTTGTCCTTGTTCCGATACGCAATGATTGAAAGCCAAGCTAGCACAGCCCTTTGAATCACAATAAAAAAAAGATAGTGTTATATAACAGTTCACTAAACGTAAGAAATAAATAAATAAATAAATAATAAACAATAAATAATAATAATAATAATAATAATAATAATAATAAGTTTCTTCAGTAATATTTTTCAAAAAAAAAAAAAAACTTCAGTAATATAAGGGTAAATTTCATCACTCTTATTTTGCTCGCTGCTAAACCCAGTAGAAGCCTTTTCCCAACTATATCGGCTCAGCTTTGCATATCCAATTTCTTAATTTGCTTTATTCAAGGTTACATCCATAAGCATAATCCTATTAGTGGTGCTCATTTCTTTCTTTGTTTCAGCCATTGTCATTCTTAGTCCACCCCTTGCTCTAACATTACTTTTATGGTCACTTTTCCAAATTGATGTTCTCTCCCTTCATCTTTGTATTTGTTTATTAGATCCTTAATGTTTCTATCTTTCAGTATTCTACTTTTAGCACATATCCATCTCAATTTCAACATTAATATTAAACTTATTTTATTAACATATTGCTCTTTTCTCACCCAAAATTCAATTACATAGAACATAGCTGGCCTCAACATATCCTACAAACATTTATTTTCAAGTTTAATGGGATATATTATTAGTTCTAGACTAAATATCTGCAGGGGGTTGGGGTAGTAATTTTCACAAGAAAAAAGAACTAACACATTCACATGATATTTTCTTTTCCTTTTTAGTTATTTTGTTAGACATTTGTAGTGTGATTGTGTTGTATCAATGTCCTATATTAATGTCAAAGTTCCATAATTCTGAAAAGAACAGAAGGAAAGAGGAGTCCGTGATAATAGGTTACCATATGCCATCTTTCTCCCGAATGTGATCGGAGCCTGTTCCAAAGCTTTCTTCTCCACAAATTGACAACTTCCCCGCATCCATAAGATTTCCAAAAAACTTCCAACCAGTGGGAACCTAGACTCAATAATGGTCAAACAAAGCATTTGGTTTCAAAAACATTTATAAATTTTGTAAACCGTAAAAAAAAGAATATACAAGTCCAACAATAACCCAACCTCAAAGAACGGGAGTTGCAATTTCTCAGCTACACGATCAAGAGCGCCACTTGTTGGCATGGATCGTGCTAGACCCTTGTATAAAGAAACATGAAGAGTTTACTAGTATTTAGCCAAAATAAAATAAAATAAAATAAAAAAGCAAAACTGAAGAGTTTACTACCTTGATGCCATTCTTAAAATAAGGAATAGCTGCCTTTGCATTAGCTGCAATTATAGCAACAGAATCTGAAGGAGTAACAAAAAACTCTCTGCCAAGAATCATGTTTCGATCACCATCCCCTGAAAGTAGAGTAAAATCCTCATCACTAGGTCAACGAATTTTTGAAACTCACTTTAAGCCTAGAAACCAATGGTGAAGTAGGTATAACTAGTAATAAAATTGTTCATTACTTCCAAGTGCAATATTACAAATTCAACGTAAAAGAGTTTGGCAACCGCATTCAATGATTTATTCACAAATCTATCTATTTAAAACATTCAAATTAGCATATTTATAAATGTATTGGGATTGAGACTTGGTTGTTGTATATTTATAAAAGTTTGTTACGCATAAAAGTGGTTTATAGAATGATGGAATCAAGCATTGACAGACCCAGGTTCAATAAGTCCCTAGGCTACAGCCCACCCCAAGTTGAAAATATTTCCTGAATATTACTTACCTATGTTTAAAAGAAAAGCATCATATCATATATTAGCCCACCTCAATTTTTCACGAAAAAAAAAAAAAAAACAAAAAAAAAAAAAAACAAACTAGCCCACCCCACCTGAAAAATGACTAATCAACCCCAATAAAAATTGAGAGGAAACGATCAAAAAGTTTGTTTATTCAGTTTTTTATGAATTTATATATATATATATATATATATATATATATATATATATATGTTGATCATTATTAAAATTATATTTTTCTTCAAAAAATTATCAATATTTTCTTTATCATTTCCTAATTAGATTTTGTTAATAAAATTGTTCATTACTTCCAAGTGCAATATTGTAAATTCAACGTAAAAGAGTTTGACAACCGCATTCAATGATTTATTCACAAATCTATTTATTTAAAACACTAAAATTAGCATATTTATAAATCTATTGGGATTGAGGCTTGGTTATTGTATATTTATAAAATAATGTTATGCATAAAAATGGTTTATAGAATGATAGAATCAACTATCAAGGTTCAGCAAAGTTTTTTTTTTTTTTTTTGCATCTAATTGACTTTGATTTAGTGTGTAAATATTACCTTCTGTATACTTATTATATCTGCAATGTTAACATACATGAGAAAAATATGATTTAAAAAATAAATTTAATTTCACAAGTAATACATAATTGAAATTTAGTTTCTATAACATAAATAATATAGAAAACCCATGCTATGAAACAACAATAAAAAATAATAAAAAATTATTATGTCAGATGCATATCTATGGCCGCTGACTCACTAAATAAAAATTAGATTTGAGACCAATTAAGATTTTAATCTTTGGCCTCAAAAAATCCATTTTAAGCTTAAAATCTCAAGACAACACAATTACTTACAATTATTATCCATATCCATAGAATAGTTTTAATGTCTTTTCATTTCTAAGTTTTCTTTCTTTATTTCATTTTTTTTTTCCCACTAAAAGTAAGAGAAAGAAAAGAAAAGTGGAAAAGATTCAGCATGTTATGTATGAATTGGTCTAAATGGCCATGCATAACAACTACTTGAAAATTACTTACAATTATTATCCATATCCATAGAATAGTTTTAATGTCTTTTCATTTCTAAGTTTTCTTTCTTTATTTCATTTTTTTTTCCCACTAAAAGTAAGAGAAAGAAAAGAAAAGTGGAAAAGATTCAGCATGTTATGTATGAATGGGTCTAAATGGCCATGCATAACAACTACTTGAAAATGCCCAAATACCTAATCCACAAGCGTACGCATTCCTTAACCAATATACTGAAATACTTTGAGGTTCCTTGTATAAGTATTGATATAAAAGCAATGAACCCGACAATAAATTCTTTTTTTGTTATTTCTTTACATTGATAATCTTGGGTATCAGGTTTAAGCAAAGAATTGTGCTAAAACACTTGCCCTTGTTTGCTCGAGTGAACAATACTCCCAGTGTCCATCTAAGTTCCCTAGCATTTCTTAAAATACCACAAACTAAAGGCCCTCCCACTGTTATTTCATAGTGCATTGCACCCTTATTTGTGCCACAACATCTTTATAGATAAAAATAAATAAATAACTACTTTGGCCTTTGCATTAGTAAAATCATTTTACAGTTAAAAAAAGTACGTAACTTCTTGGAACGATATCCAAGGGTGAGAAAACTTAAGATATGAATACAGTTAAATGCCTTGCAAAAACAATTATCCAAAGAGAAACACAATTGGCTTCTTTTTTAAAAAAAAATCTTAGCTCACACCACAACATTAACAAAACTGTTATCTAAAACACAAATTTTTCAAGCTTGAATAACAAATTATACAAAATATTTTGATCAGAAACTAATTTTAGGTTGGAATATGTAAATTAGTGAACCATTATTATTACAATCAAAGAGTCTTATGAGTAATGAATCATGCAGAACCTGCAAAAAAAAAAAATTAATAAAATAAAACACACCACAATTCATGAAATTCACCAAAAAATTTCTTCACATACCGTCACTTGCAGCCCCAAAGGCGGGACCATTCTCTTTGTACATTATATCAACCAACTCCTTGGCATACCTTTTCATAGAAAAAGAAACAGAGGTGATGGATGCTGGCACGACTAGTTAGCAACCCAAGCACAATAATTAAAGCTTACTCACGTAAGATTGGGATCTGGATGGCCATGACCAAAATCTTCTAAAGGAATTCCATTTGCAATTGATTCCTACATAATTAAAATAAAACCAATTAACAATGGATTCATCACGATTATCAATATAATTATAAAACAAATACTAGGTGATGCAGAAACATACTAGACTGCCCTCCAGGCGGTCCACAAAGATAGGTTTTGCATATGCTCCAGTGACTGCATGCATTGCATCAAATATAAACCTGAAACACAAAATATTAACAAAGAGTCAAGGATGTATTTCACCTTGACGTCATAGAAGAAAGTAAATGAGTACAAGGGTGGGTGACTGATAAGGTTACATAAACAAAAAAAGACATTATCGAGAGAGGGAGGGAGGGGGGAGGGAGAGATCAACCATAACAGTAAGATGTAACTCTATAACCATAATATCAGCTTGACAACTGGGGAGAACAAACATTGAATTTACTCTGAAGACTCAGCCACTCAACTAGTATTAAGTGCAAAATGCAGAGAAACGAAGAAACTTGTAATTCTTCTTTGCATTCAATTAGAATGTGCCCTGAAGACTCAACCACTCAACTAGCATTAAGTGCATAGAGAAATGAAGAAACTTGTACGTCTTCTTTGCAGCAAGTCCAAAGTATTAACTTTTTCTAAAGAAATCAGCTATCAACCACTCAATAGCATTAAATGCAAAATGCGGAGAAATGAAGAAACTTGTACGTCTTTTTTGCAGCCAGTCCAATGTATTAACTTTTTCTAAAGCAATCAGCCCCTATTCAAGTACTCTTTTAACCTTTAAAAGAATGGTAGATTTCCATATGACACAAGCCGAGGAAGCATTGGGATAGTTAGGCTATCTTTTTTTTCTTAAAAAGGGCTTACAAATTATACGAAGTGTCAAGGTTACAGGAGTGCTGTATCGAAAGACAAGGAAAACATCTAGCACTTTCTAGTAGGGAGGATGGAGGTCACCTTATCTATTTGCCTTTTAGGAAAATTCCTATATGAAAATCCCCAGTGATTTGGTATCCATGATAAAATCAGCAATGGTTTTGGAGTAAGAAATTGAATATGATTCTATTGTATGATGGAAACCTATTTTTATTTCACTCCTCCGAGAATCTCATTTTTATGCCATCACCTCATGCAAAATGGGGAATAATGATCAAAGAAAGGAAAAAGGCAATACACTTCCTACATGTGGGCCAAGAAGCTGCTCTTCTAACCGCAGATTTTTTTGGTTAGACCACTTCATGATCCTGACTGTCAAACTACTTTAGTAAAACATCCTCAAGGTTTCATCCCATTTAAGTAAATGTTAAAGCTTCTCTCCATCCTCGCTTTCCACAAGAAAATCTTAATCATTTTCTCAATCACCCTAGCTACTTCTCTTGGGACTTCAAAAGGGAAAAGTTGTAGGCAGGTGAAGAAAACTGCCCACATAAAAATCGAAAGGCCAAAATCAGAAAGATAATTCTTCTTTCATTTTTTTTTCTTTTAGAAACTTTAATGATAATCGGCCCCTTTCTTTCAAATGAAGTCCAGCTTTTATGACCTCAGATCCTCCACTCAATAATTTATCTCTTACAAGTAACAAGGATGCAGTTATGGAGCTTTCTAACAACAAGCATAGTGGGAACCAAAAAAAGAACAACATAATGGCTATCACTCATGGCGTGGATCTAGACAATTGTCATTTTCTCTTTAGCTATATTGATTCTTCACAGAGCATCAAAATATCTTCACCATATATATATATATATATATTTGTGTGTGTGTGGGAACTTTAGAAATACCCATGGCATGGGAATTTTCATACTAACCGTTGGATTAGCATCAATATCCAATTTTAATAAGCTAAACAAAGTACACAAAATAAATGACCTACTTACCCGGTCATACTAGGGGAGTTAATAAATAACACGTCAATTAATGTGGATAGAAACCCAATGTGTCCTCTTAAATTACTCCTTTCTTTCATTTTTTTGGGCCAATCCCTTTCTTTCATTTGTGCATGCATTAAGCATAAATATATCTTCAAAAAAAATTCAAAGTATAGATGTATATTACTTTCGTTTGTACTTAAAATTTAATATACTAGTACAACTCAAAAGTAATACTATATTAGTATAATATAACAAAACAAAATATGCTGATGAAATATGGGACATTTGAACTTCATTAATTTGATTTAATTTTATTTTTAGTCATGCAATTTATTTATTAAAATTAATATTTTTTTGGTTTCCATTAAAATTAATATTTTTAATTAGTTATGATTGAACACTATTTTTATTGAATTAAGATTGAGATATTCCAGTTTAATAATTATACGTAGTATGAAATAAATTTTAAACTTGATTTTTTATTTAAGAATTCATAATGCATACATTATTAATTAAGAAAATGCTAGCTAGTTACCTTTGATATTTTCTAACATGCGTGCGCACATCATAAGGTCCTTTGAATGGACACACAATTACATGTCAACCTATTTGAGTGTCCGATCAAGGCTATCCTTGTAGAGCCCTATTTATTGTGAGAATTTATCATCCGCTAATTTCATAAATCAAGATTCTTAAAATAAAATTGACGATTTTCATTGATGACGTCGTATAACCTTTTATTTTTTAAATAATGATAATCATTTCACCAATAATAATAATAATAATAATAATAATAATAATAATAATAATAATAATAATAATAATAATAATAATAATAATAATAATAATAATAATAATAATAATGAACTCAATCTTAAATAAATTAAGACCGACTACATAGAGTTAAGGTTTCATTTAGCTCGATTTAGTTCTTAATATAAATGTCTGAGCTCAAGTAGTCTTTGACATAAATATGCATGTTTGTTGTTCGAACCCAACTTGTTAAATTTTCAACTCAGACAAGTGTGCATTATCCATACCTGGTTTACTTTAAAATCGAGTTATCCAATTAATTATTCGGATTAATTTGTAGTTTTCTAAAATTAAAGCATTTTATGTTTAATTTAGTTCTTAATATAAATGTCTGAGATCAAGTAGTCTTTGACATAAATATGCATGTTTGTTGTTCGAACCCAACTTGTTAAATTTTCAACTCAGACAAGTGTGCATTATCCATACCTGGTTTACTTTAAAATCGAGTTATCCAATTAATTATTCGGATTAATTTGTAGTTTTCTAAAATTAAAGCATTTTATGTTTAAAATATTTTTTTCAAATGATAAAATTATTATAAGTTACTGCACATTATATAATCTCTTTTTGACATAATTTTACAAAACATTGTTTAAGTGGCATTTATTATTTTAAATTACAAGCAAACACAATCACTTGTTAAATTCTTTTGATACCCCTCAAACATTTGTGAAAATTTTTAAAACCTCCTATTGAGTCCGGACTCATGAGTCCAAGTAGATTTATTGTTAATTATATGTGAGTTTCCTCATTTTTATTATCATTTTTTTGTAAATTATATATTGTATGACTATATTTTTAAAGTAAAAGTAGGTGTCAAAATTTTTTTATTGTTATTGTTATTTTTTGTTATTTTCTTGTCTAAACTTGAGTCAAATTTTAATCCGGATAAGAAGCCTTGCATATATAAGTCCAACTTAAATTTAGAAAATTATTATTAATGTTCAAACCCCTTTTTCGGGTTGGACAAAAAAGTAGACATCCCTATTCATGGTAAATAATTGTATGAAAAAATTGAAATTTATCAAAACATTTTGATTTATTAGCTGGAATAACATGCAATGAATTAAAATTTAACTTTTCAATCATTTAAATGTTACTAAGTCATAATATAGTTTTTTTGTTAAAAAAATGACAATACGATTTTTTTTTAGTAATATTATTATTAATAAGAATTCATTTATTGTGTAATCTGCAGTGGCCAAAGTCTAGCATTTCCACCAGAACAAAGTACTACAGACAAGGTTCGAGTCTCGTGGAATGCAAAATAAATGTTAAATCTTAGTTTAGTTAATATTTATTCATATGAGTTTGTAATTGTGACAAAATTATCTCTTAAAGAGGTGGAGTTGCTCTAATAAACTTATAATAAAATAATAATAATTTATTATGTTTTCATAAAAAAATCCAAATATTACGACACTTGTATAAATAGGGCTGGCAATTTAGTGTCCGGACCCGGAGCCCGATTTTGTCCGGCCCTGAATGAAAAGGGTTTGGACAATGTTTTAATGAATCTGGGTCGGGTCTGGACAAAGACAACTTGTCCGAATTTAAAATCCGGGTCGGGTCGAGTCGGGCCTTGCAAATTCAGACCCAGCCCGGACTCGGTTCGAATTTTAAATAGAGTTAAAAATATCTTTAATAAAAGAATATATTAAACACTTACTACTAATTAAATAGATTAACAAACATAAATCTACTCTAATACATATAAAATTTAATGTATTAAAGATATATTTTGATAGTAGAATGAATTAAATTTTATTTTTTTATACTTGAATAATTGTTTATAGACATTAAATGTTTAATTATATAAATTTAACGATAATTTTTCAAATTAAATCACATGAGATTATAATATGTGGGTATTTTAGTATATGAATAGGCTTTTAATATAAGAAGTTGGTTTTCAAGATTGCGACAAATTCAGACAATCGGACAACCCGGATTTTTAGCAAAACGGGTCTGGACAAGTTAGTTCGAATGAATTTACTTCTTTATGGCAGGTTTTTTCCAGACCCAAACCCGAATTTTTGCCACCCCTATGTATACGTATATTAATTGGTCTCGCGCAGGGGTGTATATATTAGTTTAATTTCTTTTCCTTTATTTTCTTTTGTTTGTTATAGATCATGCGGTTGATTGGGTTCATTTACGTTGGAACTCGCACACAATAATTACGGTGTGCTAATGCATGCAATTAATTTAATGTAAAAAATCAGCATGCATGTTTTAAATGCATTAATTACGTCCCATTATTACAATATGAGCGATTAAACAAGTTACCCATTTTGAAAAAAATCAAACTAAGTGGAATGTACACTATTGATGCAAATCCAATGGCCATTATATATATATAAAACAAATGTCACAATGCAAATAACGCACCTGAAATCAGGTCCAGTGAGCAGACTTTTGATAAGCTCAAAATCAAACACACTCTGCACATATGGCACCCATAACAACAGCTAAATACATATGAAGAGGGCATATTTTGAATGGAGTATAAATATGTTATCCATAGCAATTACCTCCATCAGCTCTAAATAGTCAGAAACAGGATCTATTACTTCCACAATAAAGTTACCATATTCCGTAACCCCTGTTCTCGAGAGATCAACATCAGGAATTTCTGCTATCTTGATTTCAAAAATCTGCAAATGCAACTCCGGCGTATAAATATCATGAAACACCATGAATCGCAAGATGCATACTCACTAAATAGAAAAAACAAAAAATTTGTATCAGACTGAGAAACATAAAAAAATTAAAATAGAATGACCGCTCAATCAACACATAATTGATCTGTTAGATATCATCTGCTTTTATAAAGTAATTAAAATTTAAATTATAAACAATGCAATAATCTAGTTTAGGATTTAGGGTTTAGTATGGCTAGCAATATTTAGACATTTAGACGAGATAGACGAGATTACTTCCCAAATATTGAATTAAATGTTGACAAAAATGAACTGCAATACCTTATTGAAGTTGAGTAGCCAAGAAACAAAAAAATTATTAAAGATAATCTAAAGAAGGAGAAACTTAAGAATTTGAGTAAATATACAAATAAATTAAAGACTAACTATGGGGATTACAGGGGTTTTTTCAATCATTTAAAAAAAATGGTTATGTACAAAGGAATAGAAGAAGTTATGCGCTTATGATTAAAAAAATTAAAAAAAATTGATCAATTACTTTTTCATAAAAAGAATTCTCAATATTGTTGTTTAACACCAATCGCAATCAGCGAAGTTTCTTTATGCTGCCGCTATGATTTATTATCCACCTTTTCATATTTATCGAAAGATCATAAACGGTTCTTCACTTTTACCATTTAGGTTCATCAATTGTTAATTAATGCATTTATATTTCAAATTGTTGAAATAAAGTACTCAAAAAAACTCAATGACTCAAGACGCTTCTAAGAATCATAGTCAACAATTATATTTTAGTCCACAAGAGTGGTAAGTAACCAATGAAAAGATTTTATGGGACTTCAAATAAATGACTCCTCAACATAATAATAATAATCGAAATCGGAATCTCAATGTCGAGGAAGGATAGCTCTAATTTAATCGTTGGAAATTTAAAAAGCTGAAAAAAATAAATTAACCACAAAAAAAAAAAAAAGATGAACGGTGGCTGTTAGTAGCAAACAAACAAATAACTCAGAAAACTCGAAGAGTAAAAAATGTACACTAAAGGTAGATACATACAGACAGTGTATTTCCATATATCTTGTCTGTGATTGATTCTGGTGCAGGTTGTCCACTGTTATAGTTGAACTGAAATTAGCAAAAAATAAGAGAACGATAGCATTCTGTGAGTGAAACAAGCTAAACAAGCAGTGAAAGCAACATACAAGACTTATGCCCAATTCGCAAGGATTTAAAATGAATCCTTCCTAGTGGCGGTCACATTAAAAAAAAAAAAAAAAAAAAAAAAAAAAAACAGTAGAACATCAATAAGTGCACTTGAGCTGATCGAGTCCTACGTTACAAGTGATTATATGGAATTAACCTTTATGCCCCAGTCATATTCAGGTCCACCAGGATTATGGCTCGCACTCATTATGAAACCACCATTGGCCTGCAAAGATATTGGAAAACTGATTTCAATCAATATGTTCCACATCAGAATCCATATGCGAAAAGCATATGAAATGATAACAATGTCTTGCCTTTTGCTTACGTATGACGGCAGAAACAGCTGGAGTTGACAAAATACCATCCCTGCCAAGAAATAGACCTTCAGTTTTTTTTAATGCAAATGCCTCTGACGTCTACGCCAAAACGTCAAAAAAAAAACCATTAAGAAAATTGCCATTTTCAGTTTTAAGACAGTTACACATCAATAATACATACAGAGTAATTTGCATCCAATAAAATAAACTAAATAGAAGTAGAGAATCTCCAGAATAAATTGATAATGATGTTCTCTACAAGTTCCAAAGGTAGATACATATAGACAGTGCATTAATAACTACAATACGTACCTGAATGATTTATAGTTACCTTGCATCATGCTCTCACTAAGCCTTAGAAGGTATATGTGATGCTAATATTATCAAATAATAACAAATTGTAACTAACAACAACGAACCTTCAGCCCACAATTAGTTGAGGTCAAAATTGACCCAATGTTTCCATTCTCAATTTAATGCACTTAATGATATACCTTGGTAATCTTTTATGATTAATGCATCCTAAGGTATTTTAGATCTACCCCTATACCTTTGAATTCCTTCAATTTCTAGCTTTTAGAGCTTTCTAACTGAGGCATTTGCAAGTCAACTTTAAATGTCTTAAACCATTGAAACCACCTTTATCTCATTCTTTTTTCCCTCTTTTATCACCACTCATGCTTTTCTTTGAATCTCCATGTTTCTTATTACATCCTTGCATCATGCATCCCTCTAAGCATCTTCATCTCTTCTATGCTCATTTGTGTATGTGTTGTTTCTTTACGACCCAACATTCACTTCCACGAAACTTAGTTAATCTAACTGGGATCTCATAGTTTTTTGTTTTTTAATTTTAAAAGGGGTATTTCAGTAACATAACATGCATGTTGTCCTCCGCTTCTTCCATCTAATTTGAATTCTATATAACATCATCCAACTTCAATATGTCCATCTTTTTGCATGATGGATCCTCTAAAATATCCACCTTTGGAACTTCTACTTCTCCAAACTGCACTACTACTTTTATTCTGATTTTTATTGTTTGTAAACTCACGATGCAAATATATATAATGAAATTCTCATCATTTTATTGAAATTATGAGGAGCTCATGCGCAAAATCCAGAGACAACTGCTTTGAGTAGCACCTAATTTCACAAATATAGTACAAGATAAACATATTCTTTAAAGTTCAAACATGGTTCAATGTACCATGTGCCCAATTCTACATTGAAGTTCTGCAGCTCTGCCACAAATTTACTTGTAATAAACAACCATGATCTCATCAAAAAAACGAAACAAGCTTATCATGGTAATGTTAGAATTAATAGTGAAGTAAAGTCTTTTGCACCATTGATCCTTCTTTCGGTATTTGTTTCCCATTCTGGTCACATATAGATCTATATATAGATAATGGAACATGATTTTGAAACGCTACCCTAGTTAACAATACACATACAGGGAAAAACACCACCAGGAAGGCAAGTTTCAAACCTGCCAACAAGAATTTTTCCAACACCATTCCCTGCTGCGATTTTGATGATTATCTGAACTCATTTTCGCATTGCATTCCAAATAAGAGACAGAGGATCACAAATATTGTAAACCATAAAAAAGAACAAAATTCAAAGTCATCAATCATCTTATTGAGATAGAAGAACCTGTGCAGCCTCGCGATTGAAGTACCGACCATCACCTCCTAAAACTAGCACTCCATCCTTAAAATCCTCCGGCGGCAACGAATTAAACAAAGCCTACATTGACATCGCCTTAGCTACATCATCTACCTAACGCAAATCGAAACAAAGTATTAATCAAATAAACCAACAAACCACGCACCTGAATCCAATTCGCCAGGTAATTCTCTTCCTTGAACACTTTTACCTAAAAACATGGACACACAACCAAAACCAAACCAAACACTTCAAAACCAAAATCCGAACAACATGTTAGACCATTATGTGTCTCATAATTTTAGTTTATGCTTACATATTAACCAAGGTAGCCGACACCAGTTAATTTGGGACTGAGGCTATGTTGTTGTTGTTACATATTAACCAAAATATGTAACTTATGTTTTAATCGATATTATGTCCATTAAGCATCATTGACGTTACAAATTTGATGGAAATTTGTACTTATTGTGGAAGTTGAATGGTTCTCCCTCAAGCCTATAAAAGGGCACTTGTACCATCTGTTAGGTTTAGAGACACCGCAATGACACACTTTATTAATCTCTAATAAACTCGTTAATTACAATGCGGGGGCTTAACTCTAATTTATAGACTCACATAAGCATACTCCTAATCCAACTAGGAGATCCTAACTAGACTCATACTCTAACTCAAAGTCCTAATCAAACTCAAACACTAATCTAATTTAGATTACAACTCCAACATCCCCCCATAATCTAAATTACCTATCTGAATTAAAAAACAAAACATCATCCCCCCATAATTCAGATTGTCATGATCTTCCACTTGATCTTCTCTTGAAATGCAGATCTCGACCTCCATCGACGACATCCTTTATCGTTCACCCGCCATCTATCTCGCACAACTTCCTCAATGTTGAACAGTGCACAATGCACTCGATTGCCTTTGTCATCAACGACAATATCATGGGTGATCTTACAATCCTGAAGTCGAGCTGGTTGTCCCACACTTCTTTGTGGTCTGCAATTGGTACGCTGGGGTCTAGCGTCAATACCGACTGAAGTGGAAGCTTCATCCTCGCATCTAATTGTTGATGGTTGAGCAATATTCTTTCCTTTTATGTCCCAAATCCATGCACTCTTTTCATCAAACTTGACATCTCTGCTAACAATGACTGCATTGGTAACTGGATTGTACAATTTGTACGTTCCAATCCTCCCTGGAATATAGCCAATAAATATGACCTTCACGCCTTTGTCATCTAACATTTTCCTGTTAGCATCAAGAACATGTACATATGCAGTGGATCCAAACACCTTCAAGTGTTTGACACTTGGCTTGTAACCACTTCAAGCCTCTTCTGGGGTTATATGGGACTAGGGGTGGGCAAACCGCGGTTTGGTGGTGCAAACCACCAAACCGCGACCAAACCGAGGGTCTACGGTTTGGTGATTTTCCAAACCACCACCAAACCGCGAATCACCAAAACCGCACCAAACCGAACCGCGGTTTGCGCGGTTTGGTCGGTTTGGTTTCGCGGTTTTCATGCACCCTATTTTCGGAGAAAAAAAAAAAAAAAAAAAAAAAAAAAAAAAAAAACAGCAAGCTGTCAAGCCATATGTACATAGAAATTTATAACAACAAAAGAAGATTAAATTGCAAAAAAAAAAGAAAAAAAAACAGCAAGCCTGCCAAGCCATATGTACATAGAAATTTATAACAACAAAAGAAGATTAAATTGCAAAAAAAAAAAAAAAAAAAAGCCTGCCAAGCCATATGTACATAGAAATTTATAACAACAAAAGAAGATTAAATTGCAAAAAAAAAAAAAAAAAAAAAAAAAAAAACAGCAAGCACATGCCAAGCCATATGTACATAGAATTATAGTTTGATAAAAAGGGTGTACTGCATGCGAGGCAAGCGGCAGCGAGGCGGCGGTGGACGCGCAGCGGTCGCGCGGTGGAAGGCGGCAACGATGGCGATGGATTCGGCGGCGGCGGTGAGAAGGGGAGTGAGGAGGATGAAGGGCGGCGGTCCACGACGGGCCGACGGAGAGTGCTCGAGAGGAGAGAGGAGACGGCGGCGGCGAGAGAGTGGAGACGGCGGGAGTGAAAGGAGAGACGGCGGCGGCGAGAGAGTGGAGCCGGGGGGAGTGACGGGAGTGAGAGGGAGGTGAGCGGCGGGAGTGAGTGAGAGGAAGAGGGACGGGAGAGGGAGGTGAGCGGCGGGAGTGTGAGAGGAAGAGGGACGGGACGGGACGGGAGTGTGAGAGGAAGAGGGGGAGTGTGATAGGAATAGGACGGGACGGGAGTGTGAAATTGTGAATGCTTGTAGGCTTTTAGGGTTTTTTGTGGTTATTTACCAAAATGCCCTCGGTTTGGTTAAACCGCGGTTTTCCCAAAATGAAAACCGCGACTAAACCGCGATTCTGCGGTTTTTACGTTTTCCAAACCGCGACCAAACCGCGAGTTTTAAAAACCAAACCAAACCGTGCGGTTTGGTCGGTTTGGGCGGTTTTTCGAAAACCGCTGCCCACCCCTATATGGGACACACCTTTTGTGGGAGACCTATTCAGTAAATAAACCGAACATGCAAGCTCGCTTGACCCAAAAGGAATCGGGTAGACCTTTGGCTTTCAACATACTATGAGTCATGTCTATAATCGTCTTATTCTTTCTCTCTGCAACACCATTTTGCTGCGGTGTCTGTGGTGGCATGATCTCATGTTTAATCCCATGACGATCACAAAACTTTGAAAATGTCGAGGACGTGTACTCACCACCACCATCTGTCCTCAAAGTCTTGACGTAGCGTCCACTCTGTTTCTCCACAGTAGCCTTGAACTTCTGAAAGCAACTAAAGGCATCAGACTTATTCTTTAAAATATACGCCCAAATCATCCTGCTTTGCGTCATCAATAAAAGTCATAAAATATTTGCTTCCTCCTAGTGAAGCGATGCACGTGGACCATAAACATCTGAGTGAACCAACTGTAGTAGAGATTTGGCACGCCTTGGATTGTTGGAAGCAAACGTTCGTCTATGTTGCTCCCCCGAAATACACCCCTCACAAAATTGCTCTGGATGTTGAATCACAGGCAATCCTTTCACTAAATTCTTATGAGTCAACAACTTCAGACTTTTGAAGTTCAAATGACCATATCTTAGATGCCATAACCATGACTCATCAGAAACAATGAATTTAAAACACGGATAAGATCCAATCTTAATCTCAATTTGAAACAACCTATTTTTCAAATGAGACTTAAGAATGGTCATACATTTAGAGTTAAACACAGTGAGATGACTATCTTTGAAATCCACTGTGTACCCTTTCTCGAGCAACTGCCCCAAACTTAGCAAATTGCATGTCAATGTCGGTACATATAACACATCTGAAATATACTGATGATCACCATTCTCCAACTGGATCAGAATTCTTCCTTTTCCCTTAACTGGAAGTTTCCTATCATCAGCAAACTTGACCTCTGTCAACATTGACTCATCCAACTCATCAAAAAATTCTCTATTGCCACACATGTGGTTAGAACATGCACTGTCGAGATACCACATGTTACTCTGAGCATTCTCCTGGGCTGATGAAACCATCATTAGTGTCTGATGACACTCCTCATCTTGCTCAGTCTGCTCCTCAAACTCCGACTCTGACTCTGATGATTGCTTTATCCTGCATTGTCTGGCTATATGCCCAAATTTGCGATAGTTGTAACACTGAATCCGATTTCTCTGTTGATTGCGACCTTCGTCTCGTCCACGACCTTTATTTCTATCCCACCGCTGCTGATTATTATTCTGACCTCTGCCATCGTTGTTGACTTTATCACGGCCTTTAAACCCATAATTCTTCTTTAGCTTCGGGACAACTGTAGTCTTCAATGTCTGCTCAGTAGGCTTGACTTTTTCACTTTTTTCATTGATTCGTTGCTCATGTGCTCGTAATGAACCAATGATTTCTTCAACTGACTTGGTCTCATAATCTGTCCCGGACTCCATAATAGCAGCTACTACGTGGTCGAACTTCGTGATCAAGGTGCGCAAAATCTTCTCGTTCACATCGAGATCGGCGACATCTTCGCCATTCATCTTTAACTGATTGACGATTGTCTGAACACGATTGGTGTACTTCTCTATATCTTCGGAGTCATCCATCTCGATCAACTCGAATTGTCGCCTCAAAGTTTGCAACCGAACTTTCTTGGCTTTCTGTACACCCTTGTAGGACGTCTTTAAAGTGTCCCACGCTTCCTTTGATGTCTTCGCCAGTTGCACTTTCTCAAACGCCACATCATCAAGCGTTTGCAAAATAAAATAAAGTGCCTTCTGATCTTTCTTGCGAAGCTCCTTTTGTGTCGAGGTAGCGGTGGCCCCTGGGTCGTCGAATCCATCTTCAACTACTGTGAGCAAGTCTTGAAAACTGAACAAGACTCTCATCTGAGTGCTCCATCTATCAAACTTCTTCCCATCGAATATTGGAAGAGTAGGTTGAACTTGGCCGTTACCCGATGTCGCCATAATTCACACCAAATAAGAAAATCAAAAATCTCAATTTTGATTTTAACTCTCTGTCGCACACACTTTGAACAAATAGTTCAAATCTTCGTTTCTTCTTCAAAACAAGAAACGGGCACGCTTCGATCTCTCAATAGATGCGAAGCCCAAATTCTTTATTCGATCTTGAACAAAGTCTCACACCGTAGATCTAAAATCTCGGTCTCACTCTCACAGATCTCAGGATCTCACTTTTGCTCTGATACCATGTTAGGTTTAGAGACACCGCAATGACACACTTTATTAATCTCTAATAAACTCGTTAATTACAATGCGAGGGGCTTAACTCTAATTTATAGACTCACATAAGCATACTCCTAATCCAACTAGGAGATCCTAACTAGACTCATACTCTAACTCAAAGTCCTAATCAAACTCAAACGCTAATCTAATTTAGATTACAACTCCAACACAAACAATGTGTCGAATGCGTTGAGGCTCATGAGGGCGATAAGACTTTGGTGCAGTGCTTAAGGTATTTCAACTAGTTAATTGCTTCTGCAGGTAATTCTCTAACTGATCTATTATTATTCTTATGTTTTGAATGTTAACACAACAATCTCTACGCAATCAATCAAAAAACAACAAAAACCTTCTTCCGCAAACCGCTGGTCCCGGTCTTCTGTCCTTCGATCGGGTTCGTCGGCACCGAAGTGATCTAACCAAAACGAAAGCCACAAATTCCACTCAAACAAGCACAAATCCAATCAAATCAAACGAACAAAACCAAAACCTAGCACCACGAACCTTGATTCCGTCAGGCTTGGCGACTGTAGCGGAAGACGAAGAAGCGCGGACTCTGAAATCGATCCGTCTCCAGTCTCTGCTCAACCGATTCGGTCTCGGAAGACGAGGAGACGCGAAGGAGAGGAAGGTAGGGTTTGAGAGAGAGCGGAGATTCGGAGACGGAGAAGACGAAGAGAGGGAGGAGCAGTGGATGTTGAGTTTGATGAGAGAGAGCGCCATCGCCAATGGAAACTATGGATTTATGGATTTCTCAGTTTCACTCACTCACTCACTCTCTCTCTCTCTCTCTATGTCTCTATTTGGGTTGGAGTTTGGGAGCAGTGCAGAAAGTGGAGTGAATGAGTTGCTAAATTTGATCTACTGCCAGTCTGCCAACAGTCGGTCAGCGGAGAGCGAATCGAGATTGTGAGCAAGCGGTGCGGTGTGGGTTTAAAACTGCCACGTGGCAGTAAAGTGGGTTGTTATCGCGTCATCCCGCGTTTCTTGTGGATTTAGTTAGTGCCTGCCATTGGAGGGAAAGGGAAGGCAGCCCGTTTGGAGAGATGAAAAATCAGTATTCCTGGTCTTTTAAAACATCGCGCACACGTAGACATCAAGATACGTGTTCGTAGTGTATTTAACAGCGCAGCTGCGGATTGGTGGATATTGTAATCATTTCCAAAAAGATTTCCTCCAATTGCTTGAAAGAGAGAGGGTACATATTATTGAGCTCTCATTTCTTATGCTAAGGGCATCTCCAATGGTAATGTGAATTTAGATTATGGATTGATCCCACATCATGAATGCGGAGATGATGTCTATCATATATGACACTAGATAGACATTCACCTTCTAAAATGATCTTCAATGGTAATGTGGATTTAGACTATGGACTGATGAGTTGACATTTTTATTTTGAATTTTCATAATATTAATAAAGTCTTGAAAAAAAATAAAAAACTTTAAAAGAATTAATAATGCTGACATGACAGTCTACCACAATGTCTACTTCTACACATTGTGGTAGACACCCTCCACTTTGATTCCATGTCATATAGGATGAACATTATAAATCCATGGTCCAATTGGAGAGCATTTTTTGGGTTGGATGTGGATTTTATCTTAGATGGATCCATTTCCACCTCAATCTAAGGTCCCATCGGAGATGCTCTAATTGTTTCTTTGATCTTTTTTATAAATTTTAAAATTCTATATTTTTAATACAAACGTCTACATTTTCTTAAAATTGCAAACTTCTATTAACATTGGTGTCGAAGAGGTAGGGGCAGACCAAAGTTAACATGTAATGCATTAATTATGAGGGATTTGAATGGTTTGAAAAGCTCGCCATCAATTGCACTTAATCGAGCACAATGGAAAAGTTTGATCCATGTAGCCGACCCCAGTTAATTTGAGACTGAGGCTATGTTGTTGTTGTATTAACATTGGTGATTGGTGTCCTACCAAAAGCATATTTAGTGAGATGGTTAAGGCATCACTTGTCAAAAGGCAAAAATTAAGGATCGAGTCGTGAGTTCGACTCATGTAAAGGTAAGAAAAACAAAAAAAAAAAAAAAAAAGACAAAAAAAGAAAACAACAACATCGAACGTGATCTGATTACAAGTAAGGCACCAACAACAAATATGAGAGAGATTCAAAAGTGTGGAGCCCTGGTGAATAGTGCAAGCATGATTAATAGCAGGGGCAGACGCAGCCTCCGGCTTGAGGGGGCCAAAATTTTTCTCTAAATTGAGATTCCATGATAAAATAACCTTTTAAAAACTAAGTGCAAACGAAATACAATGTTGGGGTGACATGTTTTGGATACCCGAGATGGGCACCCAGGTTGTTGGTGTCCCTCAATGAACCTGTTTGTTTGTGATTTTGGTATCGCAAGATGCAGACATATGTTTGAGGTTTGATGTTATCCCATCAAACCCGTATGTTTAAACTTGGTTGGCATCCGTCAAACTAGAGGTTGAACGAGCTATGACCAACACTCTAACTAAAAGTTTGGTAGGCTCCAACCGATACTCTAACTAGGGATTTAGACTTGCGTGGCCAAATCACTCGAGAAATGAAGGTTCCTCCGTTTCGAAAAAACCCTAAAAACGCAAAAATATCGAAGAAATACATCTTCTTTTTACAATTGTTTCCATCGTCTAACCCTTTTGTCCTTAAAAATCCTTGGAAATGAAGTCAAATCGATGATGCCTTACAAATCACCAAAGAGAGTAATGTAGGAGAACAAAGACAGTGGCAGTGCACAAAACGAGCGGAAGAAGTGAAAGGTGCACATAATGTTGTGAGCGCATAAAGTTTATTTTCATTTAGCGTATGATCAGAAATGACCCTTCGCTCCTTTTTTATTTTGGCACAGACGGAGTGAATGGGGGCATAAACTTGAATACTCCGAATTCGGGTTCAAGCAATGGTACGTATAACAACTTGTTGGAACTTGAGACAAAGTCAAATGAATTTGAATAAAAAACTCTTTAGTCCCATATTGAAAAATTTATAAAGTGGAAACTCTTCAAATATTGCTTTAGATAATCCAGTGGATGGAGCCCAAGTGGCAATGGATAATAGGGTGTGTATATATATTTTATATAATATTTAATATTTGAAATCAAAGATAGGGCTTCGGGGCTTTGAGCTTAGATTGTTTGGCCCTATAAAAAACAATTTTTTTGTTTTTTAATTTAATTTTTCTTTAATTCCGTAATTTCAAAATTAACTATTGTGACAATTAATTTCATTATGTTGTTAACAGGTGCGACTGTTGGGTATTAGCTTCGGAATTAAAAAGTCGCACAACTTTGAAACAGTGCGTTAACTTTTATTTTAGTAGAAGTGAAATCTTGAATATTTACTTGATTTTCGAAATACTTGAGAGAAACAAAACACAGTTTTACAGACTTTCGAATTGGTGAACTTTGTTTCGGAAGGACATCCGGTTGTATCTTGGGGGCAGATCTCTGTGGGAAAATTCAATCGCTGAATTCACAGAAATTTATGTCTTATGATATTGCTTCTGTGCAAGCCTCCGATTAAATAATTTTAAATTTACTTGTTATTTCAACTCCGTTATTGATTATTGTAGTTTCGTTTTATTTATATCAATTTAGTAAACTTTATAGATTGTTGTGGATAACACAACTAGCTATTACAAGCATTTCAAAGCTACATAAGTCACTTTTAAGCAGCAAACCCAACAGATCGTGAACAATAACATGCAGCTTCAATTGAAGGTTATTTCTCCTAGCTCCTTGGACAAAGCCTCCTGTTTCTTCTTAAAGATCTTACTCTCAAAATGTTGAGCAAATGTGCGAGGAGGGAAGCACGCTGGCTCGGCCTCGGAGACAAGCTCCGGTAGCGGCTCGAGCACAATCTTCTCCTTAGGAGGCTCACAGAACACAGCCCATGAAATCCTAACTTTCTCCTTGTTCACCAGTCCCCTATGAAGTATGCTCTTGTACTTGCCATTGCTCAGTATCTCAATTGTGTCCCCAATGTGCAGTATGATGGAGTCAGGAACACATTTTGCAGTCACCCACTTGCCTTCATAAAGGACTTGCAGCCCTGGCACCATGTTGTGGAGTATAAAAGTGAGCGCGGAAACATCGGTGTGTGCTTCGACGCCTAATGCTAGCTCTGGTTGTGGACACTTTGGATAGTAGTTGATCTTCATTTGCATAATCAACTCTTCCATACCCCCAACTGCACCTTCAAGTCTCCCTTCTTCCAGTCCTAAGCACCACGAAAGCGCCGAAAACACCTTGGTTGCTAGAGCTCTCAATTGCCTCGCATACTCCGACACCGCCTCACTACAACCATGGACAATGAATCAATCAAAACATATTTGCATATTATGTTTGTATCATCTAATTAAAACTACTTACGTGTAGTCAGATGGTGTCTTCGGCCATATGGACATGTCGCACTTGTCTTCGGGGAAGATGGGATGGAAGAAGTAGTCCTCCCATTCAAGCCTGCCAGTATCACTTTTATTAAGCTTGCTTCCATACCCTGCAATCTTACCAGACTCATGGTCATTGGCATACTTCTCCTTCTCCTCGACGGGCAGATCGAAGAACCCCTTCCCGGCTTCCTTAACTCTGCTAAGAATCTCATCAGGAATCCCATGGTTCACAAGGTGCATTACACCCCACTCCATTGCAGCCTTCTTCAACTCTTCCCTGCACTTCTCCCTCTCGAACTTGTCATCGGATACAATGCCCTTTACATCGATTACGGGGACTTGAGGACCGTCTTCGCGCTTCGCCTCATTGAACACGTCCCCGATGCTTTCTCGTTCAGCTTCGAGACGGACATATTCCTTGGGTATTGACTGTAGCCCACTACTTGCCAAGCTTTCAACTCTTGCTGGCACTGCCAATACAGCTCTTGTTGCCATTGCCATTGATATATTTCACTTCTTTTTCTGCACTCCTATCTGTTCTTTGATCTCGATTTGCTTAACTGCAATACTAGTTGAGGAGAAGAGTGTATGCATGACTATAAAAAGATATATAGATAGCTAAGCTAGTTACATCTGTTTTAGCCTCAATGATAAGATTATTGTAGTTGAGAGTTAAGTAGTTAGGTTGAGAGCACGAGGGACCAACCAACTGCACATATATCACCAACCAGATGAGAAACCATGCACATTGTGCCTACCTTTCCTCACCCTCTCCACTACTTGCCAGATTAAGCTGATTCTCTTGATTTATAACTCTTGAGATAAACCAAAACTGGGAACAAACATCATGTCTGTGTAGGATTGGCATTCAACACTGACTTTCATGCAAGTTCTGGTAATGTTGATGCAATTTTCAAGTCCCAGAAAATAGCTAAACCAAAACTGGGAAGAAACATAATATTTGTGTAGGATTCAGCATAATTTGTATAACATTATAAGTAAGCAAATAAAGATATTAGCCTACTTCAACCTTGCCATACAAAAGAAACTTCAGAGCTAATTCAAACTGTACACGCGATAAAACCAACATTCAAATTGCGTGGTTAGGACTCAATGTATTTTTACTGAAATTTCAAGATCAAAGCCCGAGTAAAAAGAAAATCGTGTTGAGAAACCTCATCCACTCAGTGGGTTGGAGCTTGATGTCTTTTTAATGGAAATTTCAAGTTCAAAGCCTTATAAATATATATACATATATATTTCATGTTGAGAAACCTCATGCCCTCAGTGTCATATGAATACAGGCTAGTCAGGGCGGGTAGCCACCAAATTTGGATGGAGAGCACCCAAAAAATACGTACAATCAATACAAGTGCAAAAAATAAAAAGTAGACCCCTACTAAGTAGCAAATTAAAAACAACACCAAACACTAAAATTAAGTGGAGAGATTGCAAGGCAATTGAAGTAAATCCTTCTGCATAAAAAAGGAGGCTTGAAGATTAAGGAACAAATTCCATTAAAAAACTTCCAAATGAAATTTAGTTTCCCTTGTACCTCCTGAGCAAAAATACAGTGGAGTAATACATGTAGACTCTGCAGAAAATTGTACACTTCCCTGAAGGGAAGAAAGTGTTCATCAGTTTACAATAATGCAAATGAATCAAAATGAATCGAAGTCGAAGAATATAACCAATATGTTGGTAAACAGAGCCAGTAAACACTGCATAGGAAGTATGTCCAACCTCTTCTCATGCATCTAAACATACCAGGCTTATCTTCTGTCCGGGCATGAGAGGTTATACCTTCAGCTTCATGGTAAGCATATGGAGCACATTGTGATCGGTATTTTCATTCACTTAGGTGGCAGTTACGAAGGTAGGGATGACTGAGATTTATGTACTTTGTCCAGTATCCTCTATATTTGGTCATTGCTATCTCCAGCCATGGCTTCATATTACCATTATAGTGAACAACAGCTGCGTTCTCTATCTCTGCACGATCAATGCTTGGGTTATACCCTAGCCCCAGAACATGCCAAGATTTCTCCAGTGGATGGGTTAGCCCATAGAATGTGATCAGCCCTGGAGGCAAGGTTCCGAGTTTCCACAGCACCCTGTCTTCGTTCTAATGCACGAAGAAAAAACAATGAATATTGCCCAACTTAAAATTAATAATAAAAAAAGGAAAAGCACGGTCGCAAGCAGAATCCCCACCCTCCAGAATAGAAATGACAGCTGAAAAATTTTGCTGTACGCACACCTAGAATATTATGATGCAGATCATGCTCAAGAAAAATAAACTCTTACGAAAAATTAGTGATCGAGAAAACTTATAACAGAAGTCTTCAACGGTCTAGATAACAGAAATTCTCGAAATTTCTTTTTGCAATCACATAAATTGCGAAAGATCTTAAAAAAAATGATAGCCATGATTTGGGGGCTATTGAACCAAAATAAAAATAGAATCTATTATGTAAACCTAATGAGTGCCATATATCAGAATATCACAGAACAACTTAACATGAGGACCTTTTGCGTAAACATTTTGCTACTAAATACTATAAGAAAATGCAATCAAATTAAACGTCTGACGAGAATGCTACAATGACACCCTGAAGTCATTTGTGAAAAATCAACTCTTTCAAAAGTTAGTAATTGAAAATCATATAACAGAAATCTTCAACGGTCTAGATTAGATAAGGAAATTCTCGAAATTTCTTTTTGCGAGCCCATAAATAGTGAAAGATCTCAAAAAAATGATGGCCATGATTTGGGGGTAATTACAACAGCAACAACATAGCCTCAATCCCAAAGTCAGTTGGTGTCGACTAATTTGGGCATAATTAAACCAAATAAAACTTGCGTATGCAAACCCAATATGTGCCACATATCACAGATCAACTTAACATGAGGACCTTTTGTTTACACATTTTGTCACAAAATACTGTAAAAACACATACGATCGAGTTAAACATCTGACAAAAGGATATTATTCCTAATGGAACATGATGCTACAATGACACCATGAATTCACACAGATGGCACATCATCAGTCTCGAATTATGCGGGTGATTTGAAGTGTGAATTCATGATGCAAGAAATCATTATCCTTGAATCGTGCGTGTTGAAGATGTATGCTAGCACATTCTGTTATTTGTGATTTCACCTAGATATCCTTCAATATGTTAATAAAGTATGTTCAAAATGTTTACTTACCATATTCTGCCATTTGTGATATATACCAGTGATGTCCTTTTTCTTCCACTCGTTCAGATCAAACATGTTCATACCGTATGCCCATCCACACGCATTTGGATCAAAATTTTTTGCTATGTTAGGATTTGAGAAATTGAGATATTTGTCAAACCGGTGGAAACTTTGACCGCATGTCTCAACTGCACCATTTACTTTTCCACGGAGATCCACAGACCATAATCCAGTCAGGTCCTTCTGAACCACAATGTCATCGTCAAGAAATAGGATCTTATCCAACTTAGGATAAACCTGAGGTAAATAGAATCTCAGGTGGTTCAGCATTGAAAGATATTTTGGATTCCGGTATTTCAAATTAGAAGAACCAGCTGAAAGAGTTGTAGGATGATCTGCTTTAAAATAGTATTCTTTCATAGCAGCACTATCCATCTGGCGCAGAACAGGACAATAGGATGAATTGAGCCACTTGAATTCATCAACATTCTCAACATGGATGGTTGCTTTTCCAGGTGGGTTCAACAAAAACCACATATTCATGGCTCCAAAGTTTAATTTATCAGTGACCAGATGGAAAACATGCTTTTCAGGTTCCTACATCCAGCCAACAAGAATTTAATGTCAAACAAACAAAGGGAATATTCTCAAACAAAAGTTAATCGAGCCATCCAATTAATTACACTTGACATAGAACTTGGAAGGAACCACAAAAACTTCAATAAAACTGAAATTTTCTACTTTACCTTGGCATTAACAACAGCTGAGTTGACAACCACTGATGCCGCTAAAACATTGTCAGAGAAAAGGGCATAATGGTAGAGATTTGGATTTTCCAAGTTTTCACTCCTTGGGAACTTTCTTTTCTCAGGAGGTAATAGATAATAGTCAATTGTTAAGCGCATAGATAAACAATGGATCCCATTGGGCATGGTCTTGGCTGCTAATTGACTTAGGAATGTGCTCTGCTTCTTCAAGCTCCGCACCTGTTCATCCGCTGATTGAAGCATCGCTCTGAGCCTCCTCGTTACCAAGTTGCAGTCATATAGCTCTGCTTTCGCTTTTGTGAGAACTTGACCCATGAATTTAATTCTTTCAGGCGCACTAAGATTTTGTGCAAAGACCAAAAAGCAAAATGAGAAAAGAGAAAAACTTAAATAGTGTACAACAGAAAAATATGAAATAATGTGGAAGTGCGTACCTGTGCTGTAAATCTGCATCAGTTGTTGCATCCCCAAGGGCGCGCTGACTTTCTTTCAAGCGAGCCAGTAATTCATTATATAGGTCAAGTTTCTTCTTGGTCATTGCAAGACTCGAATATACCCTAGCCATTATAATCTGATCTCTCATCAAGCGCACAGTTGAGTCAGAATTTTCATTCTCATTATCCCGTCTCCATATGTTGTATTTACCTAAAACTGCAGAGTCAACTGCTTTGGAGCGTTCAATTGCAGCATTTTCGAGTTTAACAGTAGTTTCATCATCTTGTTGAGCCAATTGAGCCGCACGTTTTTCACGCCTTTTCTCTCTCAATTGCTGCATCATGAAAAAAAAGTCCTCTCTAAATTTTGTAATATGGGAAGCAGTCATACACCTAAGTACCTAAAGTAAATCAAGAACTACATTTCTGGGCTTGGCATAAGACATAAGTTTTAACCCCAAATATTTCTTGTTAAATATGACTCTAAAAGCAAGTAACACTTACCCTCCGAGTTCGCGTTGCTGGGGTATCAACAAACGGTGAATGATCATCTGCATGGAAATGTAAGGATCCCATCATAAATGAAAGGGAAAAAGAAGATAAGCATACAAAATCAAACTTAACAGCCAAATAAATGATTCATCAAAGACTATACCAGCTGTGGTGAAAATAATGTCCTTTTTCATTGGAGGCGTCTCTTTTTTCACATCAAGTACTGTCTGGTTCACAAACCGAACAAATGATTGCTAGTAATAAGAAGCTACAAAAATTTGATCCAAGCATTCTAATCAGCAAAAGATACCCAGACATGCTTAAAGTTGTACTTACTTCATCTGAAGTGAAATTGTTCTTGTTAGACATTTCAACACCCACAACTTTCCACGACGAAGAAAATGGATTTTTTCGAAGAGAATCAAGACTCCAAGGTCCCATATCGTGGGCGTTGGCTGTCATGCTCTCTATCAGCTGAATATAAAATTGTTGTCACAACATTCTGAGTAAGGCAAATTGCAAACTAAGCAAAGTAAATAGAACAAACTCAACAAGGCACTGAAGCTTAGTCTTTCTTACCTCCTTCGAAAGAAGGGATTTTAAGTGTTGCACGGCCATTTGTTCTCTCCAATTTGCCATCTACAATCATTTCCAAATTTCGGAAACTCAAAATAAAGAACCTACAAAGCAAATATAGAACACAGACGTGGAATAAAGGGAAAATAGCACCATAGAATACCTGTCCAGTGGTTGAAGCTTCATTTCCAGCTGTAAAAGAAATTGAACTAAGTTAGCCTTTTAGAGAAAAAGAAACTACAAAGGAGGATGTATAAAAAAGAAAAAGAAAGAAAGCATACATTCAAATGCAGAACAGATAAATTAATTATGAAAATTTTAATGGATTACAAAAGCACATCAACTGCATCAAATCAAGCTGCGCAAAAGTGTTGGATCCATATAGCTATTAAGGCTTTGTATTTGTTGTTGTGACGCAGAAAACATTTTCAGCTCTTAATTCTCGCTAGATAAGAAGATTTTTCGTTGAATAATTCAAATAAGTTTTCATTGTGGAGGCTAAATAGCATTGGCAATTTAGAAGGGAAAAAGGGTCCTTGTGGTAAAAAGGTGATCTCTGGCAAACATGAAACAAGACAAAGTGAATGGTTTGCAAGTATTTGAAGCCAAGCCTCCGATACAAAACTTTGGATGTTAATCCAAAGCACTTCCAAGTAACGAAACCATTCCACTTTAGAGTAGGTGCAGGGGACCATATTGCATTTTGGAAGGTTGCATGGATTCACTAAAACCCACAATCATGTCTTTTACCTTCATTCTTTAAGCCATCCCAAAAGCATAGAACCCCTATAGTCAACTTCATTGAGGAACCTATAGCCTTGTTAGTTGGAATTTTCACTTTTCTGGACCAATGAAAAATAGCGAAACCAATGACCTTTCTGTCTTTTTCAATACCCTTGAACCAATAAAGACTTTCTTCCATGTCAATGACAAGGATCTTGGACACTTGATAAAAGTGCTCAACACTACTGTAAATCCAAATTGCTTACTTGATCTCACGTACTTCTGACCAACCTTTTTCCCCTCTTCTTCATTTGGAAAGCACCCATCCTTAACAAAAATTAAGGTTTTCATATAGTCGATGGCCCAAGAAAGTAAAATTTCCAAAGAACGTATATTTTGTACATTCCATGATGATGGAATTTGTTTTCAGATTGCAATTATTTTTCCAAAAACTATGAGTTTTGATGCTTAGAGAAATCAGAAGGCCCAATGTGATTGGTTAGCAATTGCAAATTTGCAATGCTTAGCAACAAAGAAGTAGCATCCGAAGAATGCCAAGAGAGTTTATGCTTATAGTTGCCCACAATGTTGTTGTCTCGACTATTGCATTTATGGCCCGAGAGAAATAATAAAGTTTTCATGGATAAAAGCAAGAGAATGGAAGCAACATGGCATTTTATCACGCATCGGTTTTCTTTTGAAGAGTGGAGAAGGAATTGGAGCACATTGGCAGAATGAGAAAATCCTTTTCATAGATAGGGAATGCTTGCATGACATTTATTTCATTTCTTTTTCTGCAGCTTTTTTATTGCATTGCTTGTGTACGCAGATTGGCTTTCAATTCTCAAGATTTCAGCACTCATCATCTCATCCTATCATGTAGAAATGCTGATGAGCAATACTAAAAGGGGCACCCATAAACACTCCCAAAAATCTATAGGTGGCAGACTATCTTCCCCATTGGTTAATGTTTCTCTCAATAGAAAAAAGAGAAAGACAGAATTTGAAGCTGGTGAAAAGTTATGTGGAGAAGTGATTCACACAAAACTGTGTCATTGAAGTACATCTTCGTAATTTGAGAATTCAAAGCTCATGTCATTTAAAACAAAGATGATGAGCATGGTGCTGGATCGTGTCATGGGACCTTGACTTGGAAGCTAGGGGGAACTGTCTAAGATAGTGGCCGTCCAAAAGCCAAAAGGAGAAAGCGAAATCAACTTCAAGCTATGGGTGAAGTTGTCGAATAAGATCCCGCTAAATTGGCTAAGCGAACCAAAACTTCTTTTTGGTAAAGAATGTACATAATTTATTTGTCCTACTTTGTGCTCAAACGAATATAGAATGTTTGATATGCTTAAACTTTGAATATTTGATGTTAATAAGTTGTGTTAAATATTAAAATTGTGTGAAATAAGTATACATATTTCACTTTGAACAATTATGTTGATACTATAGAAAATTACAAATTTATAGGAAACAAGCTTTTCATTCAAAATAAAGAAGTCAATGGTTGAGGTCCGTGACACCTCCAAAACAGTGAGAAAATAAAAAGACAATAGGAAAGGCATAAACATGATATGCAAGAAGTCAAAACAAGCACTGAAATCGAATACCCTCATAATATAGCTTTTATCCCCGACAACCCTACAACAGCCTTTACAAAGCTCGCCTATGACTTGACAAATATAGGTATTCTAGTAAGATCAAACACTCTATTACTGCTAAAAACTGTGAATTGAGAATTTGAGACTCCCATTAAAAGCCTCCAGTTCCTCTACAACCATCTTGTTCATATGTTATGCCTTCCAATACCATTTAGATCCAAGCATAACTCCCAACAGTTTCTCTTATTTCTATCCTCCTAGAAACAAAAGGGTTCAACCCCTAGTCTCCTACCCTCCTCGAAGCAACATGATTTAGCACCTTGTTTCACTGTTTTGGTTTAACCAAATACATATATTGCCCTGCAGCAACCCTACAATTACCTCAACAATTTTCATCTCAAAGTGGATAATTTACAATTTACTAAAACCTTCCGTATTAAAGATTTCATTGAATGCTTAATTCTTGATGGAGGAAGAACAAGGATTGCATCAAAGAAGTGCACATGCTTCTCAGCTCAGACTCAAGCTTCTTGGTCCGCTCTAGGTGTGATCGATTAGCAAAGTAAAAATTTTAAGTGGAGTACCCCCCCCAACTTTAATTTGATGGGTTTTTTATTTTATTTTATGAAAATGGAGTTCCATTTCTGATTTCTTCAGTTAAGTGTGAGCATAAGTTTAGCTGACCCCCAACTAAAACGTGAGTGTAAGTTATTATTAGGAAAGAAGAATGACATAAGAAGAACATAAATAAGAATTTTGAATTTTAGTTCTCTACCACAGTTTTTAGGTTTAAAAACTTTCTAGTTATAGAAGGTTTTTAGTAATTAGTAGTTTGTCCTTTTTAATTTCATAAGCGAATTTTGAAGTGTTTAAACATGGTTTAAACTATGGAAAATGATTGGGTGGCCCGCTTTGGACACCCACTTAATAATGTAAATTGATTTGTGCATCGATGTTTGTGCACACAAAAATCGATGTGTATTTAAGGGACACCAACAACTGGGTGTCCATTTCGGGCGTCCAAAGTGGTTCACCCAAGCACAACAAATTTTCAATAATTTTAGGAAGTTTTTACTAATACTAGATATAAAAAGTCTTATTCAATTCAATCGAATATTACTATCCTTGATTTTTTATTCTCAAAAACGTCAAAATCTATTGATTCCACAATCTTCACTCAAATCGATTGTGATCCAGATGCGCTTCTTCTACAACAAGGCACCCAGCAGTCGCCAACTTCAATCAAAAGCCAAAGCATCCCTTCCAATCTGGTAAACTAACAAGGCAAGAAAGAACTATAGCTACTCTCTTCATTCCTCTCATACAAAACCCGCCAATGGGGATTTGGACTTTTAAGTAGAAACCTCATCTTAAACAGAAACAGAACACCAGCTTCGGTCCAGCATTGTTTGATTTCACAGTTTATTCATTTGATATAAAATTAGCAAGAAGATCTAACTTCCTTACATGGTTTAGTCAAAGGAAGCATTCATGATTCATCAGTATCAATTAATCAGGTGTTCATATAATAAAAGTACATAACTAAATACTAAATAGTGACGCTCTTAAAAAAATATTTACCACTAACCACTAAATAAGGAATAGAGTTTTTTTTTTTTTTTTTTTTTTTTTTAAAAGACAGTAATTCATAGCAAAAGTACTGATATTATTAAAACATCGTCCTAAAGGAAGTAATGAAGTCAATCTCCAGAAAAATCTGTTAGGTAGGCCAACTCTGCGCACCATAGTAACAGCATAGCCATCAAGCGACACATGACTCCGATCTACTGGTTGCAATTGATTCAAATACATTAAACAGAAAAGATCCACTCATCTCAATTGAGATTAAATCTCCAATTTACTTTTCCATTGCTCTCCTTCTCAGATCAAGAGTCTAGACTCATTCAATTCACACCATGAAGTAAGAAACTAAGTTCAGGACTAGAAAATAGAAATGTAACACATTTAGCAGAAAATAATTGGCCAACCTCAGCAATAAGCATGTCTTATTATTACTATTATTGTACATTGGACAGAAAACCATTATCAAACCTGAGATAACACACAGATACAGGCATCATTTGGGAGATAACCGACGACGACCCCTCAACTAACATAGTAAATGTTTTTTACCTGAAAAGGGGGCTGAAAACCTGAACTTGCACATACAATTGGAGATTATCATCCTTTCAGTCTAAGAAATCCCATGAAAGCAACTACCAAAGTCAGCAAAATCAAACCCCTTTTCCAGTCTACTCTTTATGCACTACCTAGACATGCCCTGATGTTAACGTCCTCATTTGCTTTCTCAATCAAACCCAATTATGACCTAATTCATCCAACTAATTCAACAATAGCAACAGACCACAAATATGGCAATTGCAACACCAAGAAAGCAATTCACACAGTGAGATCCAACACCAGAACATATAATTCATGCTCCTGATCTCGCAAACAAGTAATTGTCACAATCCAACCAAATAGCCCTAAAATAAAACAACCCAAGAGACTCACCGGCATCGGCAGTGGAGTGGATCCCCCGCCCCATGAAGAACAGCAGCGGCGCGAACACGCAGAAGAAGAGGAGAACAACGACGGGGACGTTAATCCCGCAACATCTCCCTCTGTTGCTGTTGATGTGGCGATGAAGCCCGGACCCAGACGAGCCCCGCTTCAACCTCATCTCAGATCAGCAAACCCTAGAACCAAAATTGAACCAAATCAGGCGAAATCGATCTCGTTCGAGAGAGGGAGAGGAGGAGAGGAAGCGGAATCGGATACTTACAGCTCTAGGTATCGATTGGATTCAACAATGGCGGAGAATTATGGGAGGATCTGAGATCGGACGAAGAGGAGTGAAATTGGGGAATCACGACGAAAGATGGAAAGGTTTGAGTTTGGAAGTGATGAAGAAGAACAAAAGAGAGAAACGTCGGTGAGAGAGGCAGTGGCAGAATGGTAAAATTGGGGAAATGATGAGGGCTGGATGGACCAAGTGGAGTCACGTGCGATGGAGATGTCTATCAAGTGCTCCTGTAGTTGTGTGGTGTGTGGTTAAGTACACAATGGTGTATGTATCAACGATCACATATTGGCATAAATTCAAATGCTAGAATAATCCCATCGTTTGTGTGCTCCTCGTGATATATCCTTGCGCATCCCGAGGTCCAATACACGGTGGGTATGCTAGCATTTTTCTATTCAAAATCAATAGGATGATTTCCAAATTTTGAAGTGTACGTCATGAGATCGAAATTAATATGCATTTTAACAACAACAACAACCACGACATAATCTCATCCCAAATTAATTGAGGTCATATTAAGGTTTTTTTTTTTTTTTTTGATTCACAAGTTATTTTCTCATATGATAGATTGAGAAAATAGAAAGCAAATTTTAACGACTTTTTGTTGGTTTCATGCATAGATTAATTTAAGTTTGAGTACTATCGAGTTTCATAAGGAGAGCGATCCTTCCAACTTTTTTTCTTTTATCTATGAGCTTACATATGTATATAAATTTTGTAATTAAATGAAAGTACATCTAAGATGGAGAAAAACAAATCAGTCGACCAACACAATCTTCAATTTATATACGGGTATTACGTATTAATATTGAACTTAGCTAGCCTTGTTTGGTTCATAATTAAGCTATTATAATTGGCGAACTTCGAGTAATAAATATGCTATCTTACCCTAGTGGTATGTTTTTGATTTGTTAATCGATTTTACTGCGAAGCTATCATGGAAGGTTTCTCATCCAGTAGGGAGATCCATGATCGGTATGCTGATTTGGAGATTAAGGATGATAATGATGGGGGCTTGATTATTGAAGATAATCAAGAAGGGGAAGAAGAGTTCAATTGTTCTAAGATTGTTATTGGGCGTATGTTTTCTGATTGAATGGTGAACTTTGGAGCAATGCGGGATACTTTGGCGGTAATATGGAGACCGGTAAAAGGGGTCTATGCTCGAGAGATCATATATGTCCTAACAACATCAAAAACATGTGGCTGGATTACCTCTGGATTAAAGTTCGCATGGATGTTCGTAAGCCTTTAGAGATCAAAATGAAATTAAAATGCACCGGTGGGAATTGGTTTTGGGTGGAGTTCATGTATGAAAGGGTTTTAATTTTTTGTTTTTACTGTGGTCGAATCGGACATTCCGATAAGTTCTATGAATTATTGTTTGATAGTGAAGGTTCTTCCCCTTAAATGACGTACGAGAATTTCTTAAGGGCACCAGTGCGAAGGGGGAACTCGACGATAGCAAACAGGTGGCTTAGGAGCCAGGATGGGCAAAAATTACCGGTGACCGGAGGTGGAGGAGCCAGTGCTGACTGGGTAGCCAGTTCGAATGTCCATAATAGAGGCCAAAATTTTAGGGATTTTGCACAAAATGGGGAGGTGATTGGCGAAGGAAATTATGGAAAGACGGTTGGTGGAGTTTCAAATTCTCGACAAGCGGAACAGTTAGAAGCAAGTCCTAAACGTCCATGCATTGGGATGGAAATCGATGGGGATGCACAAGGCGGTTCAAAAAACATGTACAAGTAGATATACATTAATTCATTTTCTCAATGTCGATGGCGTGTTGGTGATGGGAGTTTAATTAGGATATGGAAGGATCCTAGGTTGGCAAATAAAGAAGAACAGAGAATGCAATCTCACGCACCTGCAAAGCTTGAGGATGCCACTGTCAATTCTCTATTTCAAATAGGAAGACGTGAGTGGGATAGAGATATTGTTCATGACTTGTTCGAAGAGAGAGACCAATCACTGATTTTTTTCGATTCCACTGAGCCTGGGAAACAGAGAAGACGAATGGATGTGGGATGCTGATACGAAGGAGGGATACATAGTGAAGAGTGGGTATATATAACTGGTGGGAGACATGAATGGGAGTTCGGCTCAAATTGTAACGACCCAAATTAATTAAACTAGGATTAACATTTGTTAGTGTAGTGATTATATCGACAACTTAGATTTGTCATTATCATCATTACAATTGACTAAATGAGTCATCCAAATTCAACATATGATACATGTGCTCTAAATCAAATCCAAAACAGTTGGAGATTTTGATAATGATATGCGGTTGCAACTGGTGGATCGAAGAGGTTGCAACAGGATTTCTGGATCAGACAGTTGAAGATTTGATCTTATCCCAACCGACTGATAGTTAACTGAAGATTATGAAGAGGTTGGAGACTACAATTCAAAAGATTTATCACCATGTGTCACTACAAAAAAAAACCTAAACAACAACAAACTAATCTGATGCTGAATTGGTACGGTTATGTTGCTAAGCGACCCTGCAACAGATCAATGACAAACGATGTTATTGCTAAACTCTTTGTTCTTGATTGAACTCAATGACAATTTGGTGTTCATGTGCTCAAAATGACAGATTTGTGACAAACGTCTGTTCTTAACAAGAACGAACACCTCTGTCGCTAATTGTAGTCCAGTCAGCACAGTCGTGTCTGTTGCAAATCATTGTTATTTAGCGACAGGCATCGTGTCTGTCATTGATTTGCCCATCATCAAGAAAGACGCGTCTTTGTCGCGATCAAAGTTTTACGTTGACATACTCGGTCTGTCGCTGATTTTCGAATGGTAATTTACAGTACACAATAAATAGTAAAATCAAAAGCTGCAGTAAAATCTACAAAAACAAATTGTGTCAGCTGCAAATAATACGAAAATTGGGAAAATGTATGTATATTATCAAAATTTGACAAACAATGTCTACAAAGGGATAAGATTAACATTTCATAATTAACTAGTAGTATACTATATAGTACTAGATGAACATTATGCAACAAAATACAAAATACTACACAAAGTTGGCTACACAAATTAATTTACATATATATATATATATATATATATATATATATATATATATATATATATATATATATATATATATATATATATATATACAATGTTTACAAAACACTCTATAACATTCTTTCACCGATATAAGAAATGAACTATACAAATTCTTTAGCTATGAGAGCGTTTCCCATCCAAATCCTGAAAATTAAAAGGAACTTGAACAATATTCGACATGCAACCAAAATATTTCAACACAAATCAAAATAACATCACATCCAATTAAAGTGAAATTGAATACAGTGTTGTCTATGAATACACACTATCTTTCACAGTCTTTCTATCTCGATGTATAACATGACCAACATATACAACCACTCCAAAAAAACACACAACGAGTTAAGGATTTCTGATCCATAAATTAAAAGTGTGCGTTATGACCCTAAAAAAGATGGAGACACATATTACATATAGAGACCAAGTTGAGTAGCATGGGGTGTCCATCTCACCGAGAAAAATGAAATGGACCATATAGGATTAGATAAACTACTCAAAAATTTAAAAACTTTTTTAAAAAGGAGATCCAAGTCTTTGAATTAATAAACTTTCAAAAATTAAAGAGGTATATGAAGTCATTTGACTTAAGAATTGCCTACAAAACATATATAATTCAATCATAGTGATCTAGTTCAAAAATAATTTATTCTAAAGCCGCTAAGTACTCATGTTGTTCTCTATCGTCGGCATGAAACACGAGTAAAATACATATTCGATCATATTTTCCAATAGCGACGAGCAAAAAAAAACATATGTTCCCTTCATACGCAAAGAAAAGAACAAATTCAAAAATCAAGTTTCTTCATGAAATGACAAATGGAAAATGTTGAAGAAACTGGTATTAAATATTATATTAAAGATTTAAAAATACCAAAGTATGACGAAAATAATAATAAGTTAAAACACAAGCATCTCTGAAAGAACACAAAATAAACAAACTCCAATTAGAAAGTAAAAAAGGGAAACATCTCAAAAAGGAATATATTACAAGTAATAACATAAGAATGTATTTGTAGCATATGCTGTAAGACCCTTCTACCACTCATTGCAACTATCCGAATGTTCAAAAGTTCATAATAAACACTGCAGTATACATGGTAAAATGTTTAAGATCAAGACAAGACTGAGTTCAATAGAGATTTTGTGAATAAAATAAATGGCAGAATGTTGCATACCAAAGGAATCTCTGAAACTTGAAACCCAATTGGTGATGTAAGTTTGACATCCTCATCAAGAACTCCAAGGGCATATATAGAGGACTTCAAGTGCCCTAATCATTGCCTCTGGCGCTGGAGATGCTAACCAATCAAACCCTAAGATATTATCTATACCCAATGCCTTTAACTATCACAAAAAAAGAGAAATCAATAACACATGCAAGAGCAAACATGCAAGAGCAAACTATGGTAAGTAATTTCCACAATGAAAGAAATATAAAGACCCAAAGCAAACATGCAAGAGCAAACTCAAATATTCACAAGAAATCCCTCTTTTACTATAGTAATACTTGAAAAGTGTCTGATCAAGTATAATGTCTTTCTCAAATGTGTGGAAGTGATGCAAAAGACGCATAAAGGAAATTGTGAAATAGGATCCTATAAGGTTTTAGTGTGTGGAGAATTTTCAGGGAATCCACATCATTTCACGGGAAACCAAGATGCAAAAAATAAAAGCAACAAGTTTCAGAAATAAATAACTCACAGAATAAGAGGTGAAAACAAAAATTCAAGTTTCATTACAACCCACTCTTAGAAATAACAAATAATATAACTAAGAAAGGAAATTAGTATCCCAACTAAATCAAGAACATACAAAATTAAGAACCCCAAAGATTAATGAAACATGTTGGCATCTTGATGTTGAAAAATTGTAAGATATGCCAAAAAGTTCAAATTTTTTCTAACAAACTATGGAAATCAAAGCCCCAACCCCTGATTCTCAAATGAAGGTACAACCCTTGTAAAGTTGCACTCAGTTAAGTTGTCACGTGAAATCGTGATGGATAAGAGATTAGTGATGTATTTGGTTCTTACACAAAACATACTTTTCATATGACCAATCACTCGGATACGTTCAACAAATTTTATTACAAGTTTGTCATCTCTAGAGGAGAAACATTTCACTATGTGATACATTTATTGTGTCAATGATTATAAAGCAATCACTTACTGTAAGACAACTTACTTGGTACAATTTTCTTACCCAGCAAAAACAAAGAAGCCTTGTCAACTCATTCTCTATAAGCAACACCAATATCAAATGCCACCGGTGCACATACCTGCAAATGAAGAATCACATCGACTACATTAGAAGGGAAAAAATGTGAAGATATACATTACTCGTAACTAACAGTTTACCATAAAAAAGATAGAACATCCAATCACTATTGCCGTGGTGGTGGTCGCGGAGGCGTCATAAGTTGCGACATAAACTCATCATGATCATCCAAAATATGACGTTGATCCGCAGGCATCCTTCTATGTGGATCAGTCCAATGTCCAGGCTGGTGGTCATCCAGGTGCGCAGACTGAGAAGGTGCTATATCCGTCGTCAAATGACCAGGCTAGTCGTCACTCTGAGGACCAGAACGCTCTATTACTGGTGATGGTGGAGTACGCGGTGTCGGAGGCACGTGGGGCCTAATCCCAAGGTGTTGCATCAACAATGCCTCCATACGTGCTAACCGGTGTTGCATCTCTCGATTTTCTTCTTGGCGTTCCATCTTGTCTCTCTGCATTTGTTCTTGTCTTTCCATTCGCTCCTTCAGCAATGTTTCTTGCAACCTTTGGTGGCCCCTCTGGAGTTCTTCCAACTCATGAGGTCCATACGCTGGTCCTCGAGATGAGCTTGCTTCCCCTAAAGATATGCTGCAATGATAACCTTGTGACCCTAATCCGTAGACACGTCCCTTGACTTCTGGCACCACCTCAAGATAAACGACATCCTCGTCAATCGATGTGTCGGAGGTCTGGGTGGACATCTCCTCCAATCTCCGATGCATTAAATTTTTAAACTAATAGTTAGCTATACTGGTTTCTTTTAAATTGATGGGCTACATGTGTTGTCTCGAACTAGTTATATATATATGCAATTCATATTACTTACATCAATCTTCGCGGATCTCTGATCGACGAAAGTTTGGCCGTCATGGCCATGGGTATAGAGGTGTCGAAACATCTCCTTCCGTGTGGGACGACGTTGAAGCTTCTTCTCCTACAAGCGAGTTACATGATTAATAGTTTTTATTTCCGTTCATCTACATACGAAACTATTTATGTATGTATACGTACCAACGTATCACCATGTTGTCTAGCGAATATACTTCCAGCGCTATGCAACGAAATACCAATGCCCGACCCTCCCACCTCGGACTTTCTATTCGTGCTCATCTGCTCGGACTTCTTCTTGAATGCTTCATATGTTGCTCGCATTCGTTTGTAATGCTCAAACACCTCATCTGTCAAGTAAATATGTGTTATTCTCTTCTTCGCAATGAGATATATATTGTCCGTGTACCGGATGGCTGCCTTCCGACACCACGCATCATATATCGCAAAAGACATTTGCAAGTCCCAAGTGAAGAACACCTACAGATGAACAAGTAATGGACACATTCTCATTTCTATAATCAGAAACTAGTTTCAATAAATTCACTTCAATGGTTGTTGTGAAGTTACTGACCTTCCACCTAAGCTAGTATATATCTCGTTGGGATTGTGGAACATATTCTCATTTCCATCATTCTTTCAAATATCCGCTCTTAAAGGCTAAACTCTTTTTCCATGCCGCCACGGAAGAAGGGTGTAACCTACCATTTCGAATGCTTAAGTTAGTCTAGGAAAATATTATTTTTATAAATTAGCGGTATATATTGTGGAGAGTAACATACAAGTCATGCTCAGCAATGAGATAAATAAGAGGATTTTCGCCTTTCGCCGGGGCTGTCGGCGGTCTGAAAATTCAGGGATCTCCTCAATCGCATGTGGTATCGATGAGCGCAACCTGTTACTGGATGACCTTGCGGATGAATGACGATGTGGTGCTGGGGGTCTACGAGATGTAGAAGTGTGCTCGTCGCCTACTCCAGGAGAATGCGCGGGATGAGCTGAAGGTGATGGTGTGGCGTGATGTGACGAAGATGACCTAATACCATGGTCATGTAGGTATACATCTGCTGGAGGTGATGGTGTGGAGTGGTGTGACGAGGAGGGAATGGTACCATGCTGAGTTGGGAGTGCATGAACTGGAGGAGATGGTGTGTCATGCTGATGTGGATATGGATGACCGGGAGGCGATGAGGAGGTATAATGTGATGACGACGATCCGATGGCATAAGTCGGGTATGGACGACCTACATGTGACCATCCGTGGGTATAATGTAATGAGTACCGACCATCCGGATGGGTATGTGTAGCATGGTGTGACATAAATCCTCGTCCAATGGTGCTAGTCTCCTCCAGATGTCTATTGATGTCCTCCATGTCCTCATCCTCTGGATTACCACGCCCTTACCTCTCGCCATATATAATGGTATCTATATCTATCGCATAAACAAATAACTCAGTTGAGTCATACAAATAACATTTATAGATATATATTTCATTTAACGTAAACATCATATTTCAAGCAAATTGATAGATTGCACTAAAAACTCACACCAATCACTCAAACTCATCTTCGCTACCACTGTCTGATGACGATGTGAACTCATCATCTTCTTCATCGTCCGCATTCGTCTCAAATTCATCGTTGTCAGACACAATTTCACTTGTCTGATCAACAGCTGTCGACGCTAATGGATCTACATCTACTTCCACGATGTCCATATTCTCATTTTGATCTGCTTGAAATGAATTGTCCGAGATGACCATTTCCGAACTAATGACATTGGTTTCATCAACGAACTTTGGTTGAAGCTTGCATATAGCTAACCAATCACTTCGTTCCCTTCTTCCGATAGAAGGGTAAGGAAGATAATATACTTGATGTGCTTGCATTGCCAATATGAAAGGCTCGTACCTATTGAACCGACGGTTTTTATGAACTTCTACCAAACCCAATTTACGAAGAAGTCGTGTACCGTTTTGAGTAGGATCAAACCAATCACATTTAAACAACATTGTTCGAAACGACCCATCATGGTAACCAATTCGAATTACGTCTCGGAGTACACCGTAATAATCAGTATCGTTCCCACCTTTGACGCATACACCACTATTTTGTGTTGTCTTGTTCGTACCGTATGAAAGTGTGTCAAACTTATATCCATTAACGAGGTATGCAGAATAACTCGTACATGAACGCATTGGTCCTTGAGAAATTTGATGAATCGCATCTGGCACATCGTTTTGTTCAGCCTATGATGTAATATTACAATATTAAAATATTGCATGTTACGTAATGAGACGTTCAACTTCTAAACTGATTTGAATTAGGTGTATATAAACTATTACGTACATATTGCAAGAACCACGCTGCAAATTGTTGCTCAAGTTTGATCTCAATAGCATGATCGGTGATGTTTGGTTCTTGCAAACGAACGATAGACTTGAATATGCTACGAAAAATGATATGAGATTAGACACTACATAGAAAAAATGTCAGAGGAAAAATCACCATGAATTGTAATACCTTATAAACGGAACTACTTACGGGCAATTTAGTAACACATATTGATGAGCTGCAACATACTCCTCTGACGTGAGGTATCGTTTCCTCGCTTTGCCCAATGGTCGTCCCGGATGAATGAAAATCGAGAATGCACCATTATTAGCAACACTCGGACCTACTCCACCAACATCATGTATAGGTCGGGCCTAAGCCCACTGTCCCAGCCGGCGCTGGGGTCGGGCGAGCCAACCTGCATCCAAGGCGGTCCAGTTAGGGCGAATCCGACCCAGTGAACCGAGACCGGCTCGAGACCTAACCCCATAATAAAAAAAATATTTAATTAATTAAAAATAACTAAAAATTAAATAAAATTATTTTAAATCAAAATAAATTACATAAAATGGATAAAAATAGTAGAAAATTATGGAAGATTCCAGAAAATTTCAAAAAAATATAAAAAATGAGAAAAAGCTAGAAAAATGAATTCTGAGGTTTTTTTCGAGCGTTTTGCACCATGATATAACTCGAAAAGTGTGTCGAAATCAGATTTTTTGGAATAAAATTTTAAATTTTTGGTCCCCCATTATTAACACACTTAATGTAATTCTAAAATAATTAAAGTGGTATAATTGGACACCAGGGACTTAGGAGACCGTAGTCGGGTATCAGGTGCGCATCTCGAGGCGTGAGTGAGACATTTTGGAAGGATATTTGCGATTGTTTGAGGTAAGTAAACCCACGAGAAAATCAGCTTAGAATTTACTTATTTTCCTTGTAATTCACTTATTTCGCTATTACTTTTCGCCAGTTAGGCTTGCATGCTTACTCTATTCCCGCGTGTGTCTGTGTATGGTCGAAGGGACGGTATGACCTCTTTCCGACTCTCTTGTAGATGAAAATCTGATTGTTGCTACGGTGTTTGTCATAACTTAGACTACACGTGAGATTTCTCTCCGCGGATCGATGATCTCGATAGTGGGTTGATGTGAGGCTCGCCTCCGCACATAGTTCCTCTCATTTGAGGCGTTGGGCGAAAGTCTAACTTTCGACCAACAGAGTTCATCATTCTGACCGTGAAGAGGGGGCGTGGATTTCTTCGCCTCCAGGGCCTTCTCAGTTTAGTATTTGCGTCACAGGGCTTGACATATACACCACACTCGCATTCCATATTCTTGATTATCTCACGACTTATATTCATGTTTTACATTCCTGTTCATCTACTTTATATGTATGAATTGTAGTCATTTTCTTGGATTTCTTGTGAATGCTAACTTAATTTGTCTGGGATTTACTTACTGGAACTTGTCATTATTTTTGTGGCAAGTTGCAGATCTTACTACGAGCAGGGGGAAGGCGGTGTTTAGCGACTACCTCTGATCAAGAGCGCCTCCACTAGCTTTACTCGTAGGTGTTTGTATTTATCTATATGCTATTTTTTGGATCATTTTAGGAGACTTATTACATGATACATAAATATTGACACTTGTTATACCTTTTGTCGTCTTTATTGATATACACGGTATCCTTTTGCAAGGTTTCCACCTCATAGTTTGTTAATTAATGCAAAACTTGTTTTTACTATTTTTTGCATATTATTAAGACTTCCGCTATTAAAAATAACCAAAAAGAATGAAAATAAACAAATGAAGTTGTAAAACTTCTCAACTTAGTATATTTTGACAAAATAATATTTTAAACAACGAAATTGACAAAATAATATTTTAAACTTCTCAAGTTGGATTTCTAGATGGTTAGTTCGCGGGCCATTATGGCCAGGTGTGCAAGTGACATGGCATGACCTGGTGACGTGTCTGGCGACGTTGCGGTGCCCAGTTTGCTCGAAATTTGGGGTCGTCACAATAGAATACAAGTTCATATACACTCCAATGTCATTTCTTTAATCCTAATAGCATGCTATTCTCGATCGCCCTTTCATCCAGGCAGTAAGAAAGACATAGAACACGATAACAGAGTCAATGATTCCATAAGCAAATGATATCATGATGAAAACACTCATAAATGAGTAGAATATGAAACAAATTCATAATATAATAATACAAGATATTTCATAGTCAAATAGACTGTAAACCAGAGCATAATTTGAATAAAATGTAAACAAGAACTTCGACAAGATTACTTACAAGTCACGCAATACATTCCCTAGCTTAAGCAGCCTCCCAACATCCTAAAACGGTTACCCGAATTCCCGAGACTCTTCCCTAGATTCTTGGTATGTTTACATAGGATTTAGCATGTACTCAAACCATTAAATGGAATATTAAGCTTAATTTATGTGTTAGATTTAAAATGTAGAAATTATGTTGTTTAGTCAGTAGCGTGCTACTGGTGCATAACGCGCTATAAGAACTGGGTAGCGCGCTAGCCGCACTGGAACCCAAAATTTTGCAACATAATTTTAGGTTTCCACTCATGAATTAGCCCCCTCTTTTGCCTCGAATCCCCGTTCTCCACCATCAGAGACCCAATATATTCTTCAAACAATCAACAACCTACACTTCATATATGACTCATCAAACTATCATTTTATACGTGCATTTTCATAGAAAGTTCAAAAATCCCTTAAAACTTTGATCGATCATAACATGGTCAATTTAACTCCGAATTTCTAACTTCTTTATAGCAAGTTTAATGTTTTTTCGTAAGGAACCCAAATATGTAAACCAATTTCGAAAATGATTTTATCTACCCTCTGAAATCAGTGAAAAACTATATGGGATTCAAACCCAATTTTGTCAAAAACCCACAATTTTGAGTTTCAAGCTTAGAAAATTGAAACAAGCCTTCAAAATTGACCACACTACCTTAAAAGAACTCAATCTTTTCCAAAATCACAACCCCTATCATTCATACTCAAAAATCCATGCATTTTGAGCATACAAAAACTTGTAATTCTTACCTAAAGTGTTGGACTTAGATCCTAACTTTTGCCAATCAATTTGTTGATGGTTTGCTTCTTTGAGAACCCCAAATTCAGCATCCCTAGCTCTGAGTTTTTCTTTGTAAACCATTAGTATGCATCTGTGAGCTTTTGTGGAAGACAAGTCCTTTATCTGTGTATTTGGATGGCTTAGTTTTTGTCCCTACATCTCAGTTCTTAAACACATCTTTAGGATCATCTAGTGGCTATACTTACTCAAAAACCCACTAACTTCCCGCTAACTCGCCCTTGATAACACCAACCTTAACACAATTTACATTGTGATGGTGCACACACGTATCTTGAGGAACATCATATGGCTAATGTTTTATTTAGCTAACGTAGACTAAATTTAATGTAAATCAACTATAGCCACATCAAATTTAACTAAATAAACCACATTAACTTAATGTTAGCTTATCATATCGATCTCTACTTGCTCTCACGATTGCACGCATCTCGAGGTGTGTCTCCGCTCGCGTATCGACACATATAAATAACCAGTATATGTGACTTAGTAGTCTACACATATACGATACATTAGGAAATCATCACACAAATATAAAATATACCTCGACTGCATGCCTCAATCAGTGTGCGCATCACGATGTAGGTTTCATGTCACGAGTCGATGATCCTGATTAAGAATTAAAACGCGATTAGAAATTTGGGACGTGAAATATAGACCCCAAAAAAAGTAAGTAAGACGTCAAATGCTTTATCTATATATGTATCAATTAGCTTAACCCATTCAGATTGCCACAATGGCAAGAGCGAAGGCGGGATTGTGTGAGTTAAGCACGCGACCTCGATTTCGATTCCCCGGTATGCTATGCTCGCTCGGGCCACTGGGATACGTTCAGGCCGATTATACCATTAGATGTAGGGCCTATATAATTATATATATGCAGTGCATTAAATGCACAACATCAATCAACATTAGATTAAAATTTCATAGTAATCCAATGGTGAGATATATAGTTCCCATGACATGGGTATATATTTGAGCTCCATTGTAAAATTACCCTATATATCTATCATATATATAAAAACACGAATCACAAATTTTTGAGTGGTAATGAAATTTACCTATTTGCCCATATTTCTTTTTTTTTTCATCACCAAATCAACATTTTCTTTTGTCTCCAAATCAAACTCTAACTCCTTATCAATCCACCACACGTTTTTTTTTATCTCCAAATCAATCCCGAACTCCTTCTCATCAATCCAATACACGATTTTCTCTTTCTCTCAGTCTTCAATCGATCACTCGCTCATGTTTCGGACGAACTCCTTCTCATCAATCCAATACACGGAGACGGAGAGGTTGATAAATTGAGGGAGACTTCTCAATTGGAGTGTGCACTTGTTTCTAGGGCAAATCGGTTTATATGAACATTGTATCTGTTGAAAGCTTGAATTGCACGCTACCATTTCACTACAAGAAAAATGTGGAAATCAAAACATTGCAACAGGCTGAATCTGTTGCTAAACAACAACAAATCAGCAACAGTTCTGCATCAGATAGAGCGTTTGACTCGGTTGACCAAAAAACAACAAATCAGTGATTTGTGACAAAATTTGTGACAAATTGTATTTTGTCACTGATCTGTTGTTGATTTCTCCCGCCATTAATTTCTCGCCCATTTTGTGACAGATCTGCGACAGATCACCTACAAAACCTAGTTTGTCGCTGATCTGTAGCTAAATCTGTGACAGATCTGCTGAGATCGAATCGCGACAGATTATATTCATCGTTGATCAGCGACAAATCAAGAAGAGATTGTCGCCAATAGACTAATCTGTTATGATCTCTGTCGTCGATCATGACAAATTAGCAACAAACAAATCAAAGAACTGATCATTGTCATTGATATGTCACTAATTTTTAAATGGTTTTTTCAAACCGGGGCTCTCCTCCTCGTCCCCGCAAACTCCATTTACCACCGCATCGTCGCCGAAAATCCGCCCATGCCAGTCGCCGTCGATTCGCCACCACCACCACCATCGTCACGATCGATCCAGGCCAGCGCCGCCGCAGCGCTAGCGGTATTTGCCTCTTATTCAAAGTAAAATATTGTCATGAATTTTCAACTTCTAAAAAAATTTTGAAAATTAAAAAAAAAATTGACATAACATAATAAAAGATTTTTTCCTTAAAATTTGCACGTACTCTGAATGTAATCATTGTTTTAACCGACTTGTTTACTTGCAAATGTGAGAGAACAAAAACGAGCTTGTCACTCAGCGGGGTGGTAAAATGAAGCAACAAGTTTAATTAAGATATTCATTAAAGAAGTCTCAGTTATTTTAACACTTACAACCATAATATATATATATATATATATATTGTATGTAGTGACCAAGAAATAATTAACTCGCAAGAAATAATTAACTCACATATAGTACATTTCTATATGTGCTATCTAGTTTATTATTTTTATTGTTGTTTTTTTTATATAAATTATACAATGTATAACGACATATTTTCAAAGTAAAATCTTTTGAAATTTTGGCTAGGTATGAGGCTTAATTAGAGGGTCTTGTTTAGATCTGGCGCGAACTTCAATTTGAATATCACAGTCTTGCCCAGTTTCAATTTGAATTTTAAAAATTACTATTCAAAATATGTTTATTGGGCGGGATAAATCGAGCCAATGAGCCAAACAAAAAAAATTGACACCCTTTAACTTCAAGGTATTTTGAGAGATATTAATTTTGTCTCAATCAATCAGTCATATCAAACTTCTTCAAAAAAGATGACTTTATTTAAGTCAAGAAATGATTATTAATTTGATTTTAGAAATTACCTTTCTTATGGAATAGAATGAACGTATATATCATATTTAAGTTAATCTTTTTTAGGAGTATTTAAGGTAATCTTAGCTGTGAGACTTACTCATTTTTAATTAGATAGCATTAAGTCAATGCAACGCAGGGAACTAATTAAAACATGATGTCCACATAATTATCTTACATATATGTATGTCTAACATTTATACAAAATATATATAGATTCCATTAATTAATTAGTAATTAACGAAGAAATAGAGTGGATATCAAAAGTACCTTGCTTCACGTATAAAGTTGAGAAATCATGATTTTGATTAAATCATGATGTTGTTGCGGCTAGAGGTAAGTATAGCAGTTTCAATTCTCATTAAATATATATATATATATATATATATATATATATATATATATATATATATATATAGTGTATAGTTTGAATTAATTTGAAGATATCTCTCAATTTCAATTGATATATTGACTTCATCATATTGCGCGTTTGTGCGAATTCCAAGAGCACTTGAAGAATTTTATTTTGTTTTTGTTTTAGTTTTGATATGAATGAGATTTTATTTTATATAGCCAACAAAAGTAATCTGTGCAAAGCGGGAAACAATGTGTTTCCCTTAAATAAAGTTGAGAAATCATGATTTTGATTAAATCGTGAATTTTCAAGGGATTATATGCATATATAATTATTTATTCTCCAATCAATTAATTTTCAAATGAAGCTAATTTCCTCTAATTAAGTTTGTCTTGATTTTTTTTGTCGAAGTTGTCTTAATTAATTAACCTTACCAAATCCCCTAGTTTGTCTTAATTTTTTTTTTTTTTCGAGGTCTCACAAATTAAGATTAGCTTAGAAGGATTTTAAAAATAGACCTGTATGAGCCCACCCATGACCGAGCAGCAATGATGTATGGCAAACGCGAACAACGACAACGACGATGGTGGCGGCTTTGTGGGAGTGACGAAATATAATGCAAATGCAAGTCAAATGCATTATATACATATAGTTTGTTCTTGATCTGTCATTTGAACAACGACAAATCGAAGAATTTAGATCGCTAGTGTCCACGTAGGCTGATCAGCGACAAATTTTGATCTATTGCTGATCGGCAACAAAATAGCAACAAATGACACGTAAGCTGTCCACATAGGCTGATCAGCAACATATTTTGATCTGTTGCTGATCAGCAACAAAAAACAACAAACACGTCAGCAACAGACTAATATGTTGCTGATTTGTCACTAATTTCTAAATGGTTTTAACAAACCATTTTCTCTCCTCCTCCTCCTCCAAACCCATTTTGATCGTCCTTTGCAAAAACCATTTCGCGCCGCACCTTCGCCGGAGACCGCGCCAAAGATTTGGTCGCCGTCGTCATCGCCGCCACCACAGTCGCCGCGCTAAGTCGTGAGCGTCGCGCACTGCCGTCGCGCGCTCAGACGCCGCCTGACGTCGGCCAGGAGGCGCGCCACCACCGCCGCCGCTGTGTTCGTCGCTGCCGCATCCCCTTCTCTAGATCCGCCGTCTCTTCCTCCTTCTCCAGATCCGCCGGCTCCGCCGCTCCCTGTGACGCCGGGATCCGCCTATGCGTGCACCAGCCGCACCGTCAAATCGTTGCTCGCCTCTGCGTGCACCGCCGCCCGCCGCTTGAACCCCGCGTCGCCGCTGCTCGGACCTGCGCCGCCATTGCTCGGTTGCAAGCGCCGCCACGCCTAGGACTACGCGACGTCGCAGCTCGAACTCCGCGCGCCCGCCGCTTCTGTCGCCTCCACAATCTTCCCCCGCCGCCGGTTGGGCCCGCCTCCGCCGCCGCCGTTGCTCGGCCCGACTCCTCCGCAGCCGCTGGTCGCCCTCGATCGGCTCCTCCTTGACTGAGTTTCGGGTATCATCTGCGGTTTGCATTTTCTTGAAAATCTATTTTGCTATTTTTGTTGATTTTTGATTTTATATGACTACCGAAATTTATATATATATGGTTTGATTTTACATGTCAAATTTTTATCCCTTCTTGATTACAACACCCAAGACTTTTACAAAATAACGAAATACATGGCTATATGAAATACTTATTAATTTATTAAAATATGCATAAATTATTGAATCTTGAAGGTAAGTATGAAATTTACATGATTCTTGAAGGTAGTTAGAGGTTATAGAAGAGACTTAGTTATCATAGTTGAAGAAAAGAGATTGCAGAGGTATCACTTGTCAATTTCGACTTGTGTAAAAAAATAGTTTAATATAAATTTAATAAATTAAGAACTTAAACCCCGTGTCTTTATTTGTATATGTATATCTTTTTAGGTTGATATATAGTAGCGACACTTCCAACGCAAAGTCATGCATGATTCAACCAACTTAATTTAATTTCTCTGACAAAAATATTCCAAAAATCTATACTATATGGATGTGGTGTTGAAATTAGCAAAAGGCCTCCTAATTTGCGAAGGCAAGGTGGCCAAGCACCCAAAAAAAGAAAGCAGCGTGGTCAAGCATATATAGAAAAAACAAATCTGATCAACTAAAAAATCCTTAACTTTTGTTATTCTCTTTTTTTTTTTACTTATTTTTTGACAATAATGTGAGATACAAAATATTAACAAAAAATGAGAGAGAATTCCCACTTTTCAAAGTATGAATGTCATACCAAAATAGAAAGGGTTCATGTTGCTTTATCAAACATGGTACATCACTTCCAAATCAGTCATTGTGAGAAGTATATATCTATCATTAATTGGTAAAATAAAATTAAGGAATCATGAAATCAAGAAAAGTAGAATACGACACAACCGAAAACCAACAAATGAAGGGTAAAACAAAATTAACTGATCCCCACTTGGAGCCCAACTACCAACAAGTAGTTTAGGACTTCACTAACAGGGACCATCGATTATCTAAGCCAAAAAGCCAAAGAAACACTAATTTCTTAAAACGATCTTGACCCTTCCAAACAAATGAAGTGAACACTCCACGTACACATATATATCCCTAGATTTGGTATCGTCAATGCCCACATATAACATGTTAATAAGTCTCTCTGATTCTATTGAAAAAATTAGAAAATACTTGGCATGAGATTCAATGTTTGTTGGAGTAAGCGGACACCTCACAACAAACATAACAATATAAGATTATCTACCAAATATATATTGTTCTGCGAGTCAACTCTATATGATGTTAGTAACTTCTTCTATTAGGAAACCCTTGTGCAACCAAGCAAGCCCGAGATTCAATGCAACAATTAATCATCCTTGTTAAGATACTTCTGCCATAATTGTTAGCAACAAATGCTTTATATGTTGTTTAAAACAAGTTTCTTGTAGGCACTATTGTTATAAAAGAGGACTTTTCAAAATTTACTTAGGATTATATTCAAAAGTCCATTCCCTATTTTGAATATTTATTTAGTATTATATGTGATTCATTGAATTAAAAAAGTTGGACGTCTCTTATGAAAAAAAAAGATTTATTTAGTGTTATGGGGTAAGTTAACGGTGACTTCAAGACACCGTAGTACGCCATGTTTTCTAAGTACACGATCTTCGTCATTTGTTTGTGATTAGTTGGTTGATTAAGTAATATCTTTTATGGTCAATAAGTCAATAAGTAATTAGTTAAGTTGTAATTGGAATGGATTTCAAAAATAAAGTTGTAATTTGCAACTAGACTATAGAAATCTTTGTTTAATTATATATTAAGTATGTTTTCTATGTAATATATTATTTCTAAATGGCTGACTAGGCCTCGGAAGGGTGGATATTATTATTAAAATAAAATAACTTTTTCAAATATACCTTGACTTTGAATCATCCCTGATGATTATAGTTTCATAGTTTTCAGAGTTACAATCACATACATGAGCTATATGGATTATTGAGTGACTTTTATATGATATGTATACATGCATGTATTTTCAATATTTTGTCAAATTCCCTTACATGCATAAATTAAGAGATTTGTCCTCCTATATGTTACCCACTAATCTCTACTTACCAACCCTTTTATTAATTTGTCTTGTGAGTGTCTCCATGCAACCCAACACATAACCTAGTGACATATTTTGAGATTTGTTCTCATGCTTCTATATACATAATATAAATTAACTTGGCTTGATTTTTCTGTTGTTGTTGTCTATGTTTAAACATTGATCTAATTTCTTCCTACTCATTTGCTTTAATATGAGGTAAAATGTTTGTATATAACCAATAGGTGTCTAAATGCATGTTAGTTGGTGGATGAAAATATTGAAGTCTAAATTGGAACCATATATGATATATTTAATAGGAGGTAAAATGTTTGTATAATAAGATTAACTTTGTCTTGCAAGGTATAACGATCTCATTCTAGTATATTTGCAGCACTACAAGAACAAAAGAAATTGGAACCATATATAATATATTGTTGTCCTCTTAATTAATTTATTTCATAGTATATATCCATTGCAATAGAGTGGTGAATTAGAAAATATGAATTCGATTTGTATTATAAAAGAAGAATATGAATTTTTTCATGTCATTGACTTTTTTCAATTAATAGTTACATATTTTGAGATTTGCTCAATTATCTTAGATTTGTTCTCATGTCATTGAATTTTTCCATTTTTTGCTGTTTTGAGTTTTTAGAATGGTTCATTTGTGGGCTGCATGGTGTCTTCTTTTATGTTTTTAACTTCTTATATATATGAATGAATGTACAAGAGGAAAGAAATTGAAAAAATGCATGGAATGTCATGTATGGAAGTTCTTTCATTCCCTTTTGAGTTTGAAATTTTTGTGTGTGTCACTGTGGACGATCTTTTATGTATGAGGTCGATGAGCAAGGCTTAATTTTAGGATTTTTTCATTTGTGTTTGAATATTTTGATTGCATTTCGAATATTGTTCAAGTTATTCCTTTTTATTTTCAGGATTTGGATGGGACACGCACTCCTAGCCCCAGAAATTGTATAGTGTCTATCTTGTATCGGTGACACAATTGGGTAAGGGTGTGGGATTGACATTGTAGATATATATATGTAAATTAATTTGTGTTACCATCTTAATTTGTGTAGTATTTTGTATTTTGTTGGATATTGTTCATCTAGTAGTATATAGTATACTACTAGTTAATTATGAAATGTTAATCTCCACATTTTGTAGATATTTTTTGTCAAATTTTGATAATATACAAACAATTTTTCAATTTTAGTTTTAATTGCAGCATGAAAAATTATTTTTTATCGATTTTTATCTTTGCTGTAGGAATTCCATTTACTATTTACAATGAACCTAATTTTTAAAAAAAATTACAATTCCAAATCGCAATAGATAGACCAAGTCATGTTCTTGATTTACCAAATCAAAAAAAGTTGTATGTTCTTGATCTGTCATTGTTTTGCAACAGATCAAATGAATAGACAACGGTTTTTGTTGATCAGTATAAATCAAGAATAGATTTGGTATGTCATTGATTTACCGATCAACAAAAAAAGGTATATGTTGCTGATATGTCGCTGTTTTGCAACAGATCAACGACAGACAATGACGGTTTCTTGATCAGGTAAATCAAGAAACAATGCCATGCGATATCTTGATCAGGTGCAAATCAAGAATAAATTTTGTCTCATTGCATTTGCAACAGATTTGCAACAGAACCTTCTTTTTCAATCTGCAACAGATTTTTTTTGTCACAAATCTGTTGCTGAACAGCAACAGAACCAAAATCTGTTGCTAACTTCAATCTGCGACAAAGAGTTTAGCAACACCTCGTATCTGTTGTTGATCTGTTGCTGAGTCCCTTAGCAACAAATCCGTACCACTTCAACAACAGATTAGTTTGTTGTTGTTTACCTTTTTTCTTGTAGTGTTTGATACGTTTTAAGGGGGTGCATACCACCGGCCATCGTCTTCATCATTCTCACCCAAACCCTCATTGTTCTTCCTCATATATATATATATATATCGGTTGGAGATCAAATTCAAGGAGAGCCGTGAGTGTTGGTGGCGTTGTTGAAGAACAGTTGAAGGTGAGATAATATTTCAATTTTTTATTTTAGTGATTGTGGGACTGGTTTTGTCTATGAATTCGAAATTGGAATTGGGAGGGGTTGTTGTGGTTGGTTGTTGATTGTGTGATGAAGAGAGGAGAAGGTTCGGTTTTATATATATATATAAATAGTGAAGAAGAGAGAATCCGAGAGGGAGAAGAAGAAGGTGGGGGTTGAAGAAGAAGGTGGTTTGAAGAAGGTGTTGGGGGAGGGAACAAACCTAAAACCCAGAAGAAATTTGAATGAAAAAAATTCTGATTAATCATGTGAAAAAAAGGTGTCTAAAGCTTTAATCCCAATTAATTCAATTATTTACAATTATAATTTCAAAGTTATCATTTCTATCTATAGAGTTTGAGGTAAAGATTGAACTTTATATACAATTCTACGGAATCTCCACAAACAAGTGTTCACAAATTGATAGGTCAAACCACTTGTGTTTTTTTTTTTCCTTTTTTCCTTTTTTTTTTAGGAAGTAATGTCCTAGCATGACTAGCTTGTATTTTCATTCACGTCTTATCTCAATCACATTAGAGAATATTGATAAGCTAAAAAATGTACTTGTATTTCTAATTTTTAAATTTTAATTACAATTTTGAATTTTATTAATAAATTTTTAAAAATTAATTCCCGCGAGCAAAGCGAGCGGGTCAATCGTGCGTAGCGCGTCCAGAAACTAGTGTATATATATCAATTAGCTTATATAGTTTATGGAACCACGGTACACTAGATAATTTTCCAGACATTTGTATGATAGAAAGTTAGAAACTGCATGTGGGAATTATTTTGGAGGATTTGCCGTAGTTGGTATTCAGAGAAATCTATTTCTTAATATAATTTGGTTACATTCTTCTTTGTTTTGTACTTAGCTAGCTAATCCCCTTCGTAATTGAAAACACTAATTAATCACGCATTAATATATGTTAATACTTTATAAAAGATAAATCACTTATATGCCATAAGTGGGCATCTTTAGGAGATACGTCAGACTTATTATATGAGATACGGTGCTGAACCAAACAGGAACTATATTAATAAGAAGATCAATAAGGTGCATGTCGTATAAATTAAAAATGAATTGAAAGGATTTTGTGTAATCACTTCGATGATATCTTTGTCCCACACGGTCATATATAATATTGGTATATAATTCATCATACGGTAGGTCATGAGAGCATAATACAACAACTACAACAAGCTAGCCTCAATCCCACATTAGTTAGGATTTTGTGTAATCACTATAGCTTGAATGATCTTTGAATGATCTTTTCACTCAGCACGATTTAATGCACCTAATAGTACTAGATTAGTTGTAAATTTTATATTATCTAATAGATTAGTTCATCTTAATGAGATTTTCAAATTACTGAGAGGCCCAATTAAATTTAAATTAAACCAAGCTGCAAAAGAGTTGTTTATATATAAGATGCATGGTACAACCAAATTTCCAACTGGAAAAGATAATTGACTAATGACTAATGACTAATGACTAATGACTAATGAGTCAATATCGATCAGTCACTTAACATCTTCCAAAGACAAATCCCTGTCGCGATCACACAACGTGGGTTTTGCATCCCATTCGAAGTTTCCTCATGTTCATATATATATTGATGTTCATAATTTCTTTTGTTATCCGTGGTTGTCCAAATGAGTTTTACTATTCCCACGAGGTCTTGGTGCAATCAATCACTTTGAAATAAGTACTTATCCTTTTTTTTTTTTTTTATGTACAGAAAAAAAGAAAAAAAAAAGAAGTTGAGTTAGTTTCAACCACTTCTAGTTACTTCCCATTATGAACACATTTATGGGGTTTATCTCTTTCTCTGCATCTATCAAAACATGTGTAGAGAGAAAAAAAATACACAGAGAGATTTAAGAGAAAAAACAGAGAGATATGAAGTAGAGGGAATTTTAAGGGAGAGAGTTTGATACTGAGGCTTTCAATCAAATTCGGTACTATTTTGGTGGGAGTTTCGTTGAATGCACGAACTCCGATCAAAAGGAGAAAATACGTAGTTCCAATAAATCCCGAAATCGGCAGAAAAAAAAAAGACATCAACAATGTCCACTTCGCAAAATCCTCGAGAGGTGTTTGTTGAAAAGCTTGCAGAAGACATGAATGAGATGAAGAAAAATATGGAAATGATGATGGAAATCATGCAGAGTCTTTCAATGTCAGCGACAAATGCTCCTCAAGATTCTGAAGCACCAGAGTGTTCATCTTTAATCTTCTAAAATAGAATATTGAAGTGGTGGATCAGACTATGTTCAAAGTAGAAGCAAGAATTGAGATTCATGTCTACAACGGAGAATTAGATGCTAAACAACTCGATGTTTGGTTGAAATCTCTGGAGGTATAATTCTATATTAAGATGTATTCAAATCTGCAGAAAGTTAGTTTTGCAAGATTGAGATTGGGAGGATACGCTCTTACTTGGCGGGAAGCACATACCATAGGGCTGGCTCTCAACAATGAATCTCTTGTTACTATTTGGCTCAGTTTGCAACTGCAATCAGAAATCAGTTCTAACCTAATGGCTACAAGGAACAAGTACAAGAATGTTGGCAGTTTCTCAAGCAATGAAAAGGGCAAAGTGTGCAAGATTACACAGCTGAATTTAGAAAGCAAGAAGTGTCTTTGAGTATCAATCTACGAGATCCTCAAATCATAGATAAATATAAAGGGGTTTGTTCTCAAGTCTTCGAGTAGAATTGGCGTTCTTTCCAACTACAGACATTGATGATGCTTCGAAGAAAACAATGTTTCTTGAGATGAAAAGTCGTCCTCACAACAATTAGGAACCATATAATTTTCAAGAAAATAGGTTTTCAAATGAGTGCAAGAAAAATAATGTAGTGGCAAATAAGAGAGAAGCGATATCGTGACAATTGCAAAATAGACCGTCATGCCAAAGAAAAATGTTGAAAATTACATCCAGAGTTAAGACCGAATTGGTGGGAAAGATCACAAGAAAATAACAACAACTGCTTGTGTTGAAAATGAAGAGATTGAAGGTTCCTCAAAACCTCATGAGAAATTGGTATTTACACCTGCAAATGAGAGTCAGGCACTTCCAAGGATGTAGCTTATTCTCAAATTCCTGTTACTGTACCAGAATCCACTAAGGAAAAACTATTTTAGGTATATGCTCAAATTGGTAGAACTCCAGTAATCACTTTATTTGATAGCGGATCACAGCGGAACTTGATTGCAGAATAATTGGTAAAGCAGTTGAAATTGGAGACTTCACCACATCCTCAACTTTACCCATTGGGATGGTTGAAGAAAGATTTGGAGTTCCAGGTAAGAAGCTGATGCACTTTCAAATTTGCAATTAATGAAAAATTTTAAGATCAGGTGACTTGTGATGTCGTACCATTGTATATGCCAAATTATTTTTGGTAGTCCTTATTTATGGGGACTGAGATGCTACTTACTATCGGCGAGCGAATATTTGGCGATTAGTGAAAGATGACAAGGGATTCAAAATTGTGGCATCAAATGAGAGAAAAAAAGTTGCAACTTATGATTGCACAACGGACAAAACATATGGTTAACTCCGCCAAAAACTCAATTTATTGATGATTCAACCAACCCAAGATGAGTTTGTCGATCAATTTAGTAGGACTTAATTTTAATGATTGTTCAGATGATCAAAAGAAAGTGTTTCATCAATCATTGAATGATTTCGAAGGTGTCATGCAAGAACCTACGGGTTTACCACTTCAGATGATGCTTTCCAAAAATAAACCAACTATATGGGGTTCGAAGGAAAGAAAAGCATTAAAAACTTTGAAGAAAATAACTTGTAAGGCAACAGTTCTTCGAAAAGTGAATGATCTAGTTCCAAGTGAAGCAATTACAGAATACTTGGTTTTAGATATGAAGGCTCGAAAGACCAGAAAGAGAAGTAAGGGACTTTTCTGGATCTGTGAAAATGGTCAGTTTTCAAATCATGCAAAGTGGTACTCTAAAGAACAAGTCAGAGAGAAGTTTCCTTAGTTAGTGGAATGCTTTTGAGGGACCAAAAGCCTCTTATGGGGGAGGTCTGATCCGTTATTTTTTTATGTACATAAAAGAAAGGAAAAAAAAGTTGAGTTGGTTTCAACCACTTCTAGTTAGTTCCCATTACGAACACGTTTCCGGGGTTTATCTCGTTCTCTGTATCTATCAAAACATGTATAGAGAAAAAAAATACACAGTAATTTGGGAGAAAAAAAACAGAGAGATAGGAAATAAAGAGAATTTTGAGGGAGAGAATTTGGTTGCGAGGCTTTCAGCCAAATTCGATACCGCTTTGTAAACTTTCTTCATAGTGGATTTTTCTGCTTTCCGGAGCCATATATGTTTCCTAATTAGGGTTTTACCATGTAAAAAAAAATTCTTGTCTCTTATTTATTTTGATTCCGCAAAATTTTATTTCTTTTATTTTATGTTTGTTGGGATATTGAGATCAGTACCTCAGTGGCTCAAGCAATCTTGCAGCATTCTTGTCATATCGAAGAATCGAAACTAAGGTCGTGCGCTTAACTCACACAACGCCGTCTTCGCCCGTACTGTTATGGCAACCCAACCGAGTTTTGATGTTCATGATTTAGGAAGTAATGACTTATACTTTTAATTTAAAGTTTTTGCATGCGCCTAAAAAAATATAAGTAATTATATATTTATATTGAATCTATATGTATATATATAAAAGTTGGAGCTGAGAGGAAATTGACATGCATTCTCCTTTCACCAATATAATTTTCTAATTTTCTAATTTTTTCTATTTTAAGGTATTTATTTATGTGTTATTGATTATTTCAAGGAATATATTCATTCCCCCATTTATTGAATTTATTTATAGTTTGTATTTGATCGAAATAACAATTAAGTGCATTTAAATTCTTTTTCTTGATTAACAAAGGGTTATTTCTATGTATTTAATCTACGTTTATACAAATCATTAATCTTCTCTTTATATATATATAGATCATAAATTTACAATTACTGCATGTTTTAGCAACATCCAAGTACCTCTCATAGAGTTCTTCACACTCGAATGCAATGGTGTGGCGATTGTTGAGCTGTATGACACTCCAAGACGTATCAGAGATCTTGCAGTGCGATCAACAACTTCAAATATATATGTTCGTTGTTATAAGGATTGTTCAAGATGTTTGATAAGTGCGTGGTTTATTACTAAATATTTTTTACCATTTATTATATTTTCGAGTTGATTATTGTGAATTATAATTTTAATTGTAAAAAATATTACAATATATTCATGTAAATTAGTAGTTTATCAACTTTCTCTTAAAATTCTAATAACTTCTGAGCAATCGACTAGTTAAATTATAAAGTAAAATACTCTCTTTGTCTGCGTTTAATATATATCGTTTTGGAGCTCTGCTCCAATTCTCGCTCAAAATTTTTTTTAAAAAGGCTCTTTAATTGTTTATCCTAGCTGATTTGTTATAATTTGACTTTTGCACGAGAATTAAAAAAAAAATGATCGTTTAATTGATCAAATTCACAATCACGCTCAATTACCTTCCTATATTTATGACTTCATTTACAATAAATATTATGAAAAAAATAAATAATGCTATGTTTATAACTAAATTATATGGGGTTAGCTTGAAAACAAATAAATCAATTCATTATTTTTAGATTTATTATTGTTACACTTTTGTTTGGAACAAAAAAAAATCCGAAAATACGACAAAAATTAAGGAATTAAATCAAGTTCATGTTCTCATTGATCCTATATTTTTTTTTATAAAAAAGAAAAATGACAAAGGGGCTCTTATCTCACCCCTCTTACAACAATATCACATACCAAACCACTAGCCACACCCATCGATTGGTAGTGAATCTAGTCATTGATATACGGTGTGAGTGCCTAGGTAAAGAAATTAAGGAATTGATTCTCCATGTTTCGCACCCAACAATTCTCTCCATCGTCTCATTAATCAATGCCATGTTTGGTTAGTGGGAATTAAATGAATCCAAGAAGTGCCTTGCTTGTTTGGCTGGCTTAGGCTCCTAGCAGTAATTATTTCCCCCCTAAACTATGTGTGTTTTGAATCTTTTCATAAATGAATAAATTTTTTTTTATAAGAAAGAAATAAACTTGCCCTGACTTAGCCCTCTAAGGTTTAACCCATGAACTCTTACTCCGTATCAAATCATTAAGCCACCCAATTTATTTTCCCCCTCAACTTTCTTTTATTTGATCAAATTTATTTTAGTGCATGTACGTACAAGTACTTTTTATCGATAATGAAAAAACAACGGAGATTTGACAAAAAAAAAAAAAAAAAAAACAAGGGAGATTGTGTATACAATGTTACAATCCGTGTCATGCGTTTCGATTACATGCCTATCAAATAACTTTCGAACCCGCGGATGTCTTGATTGTCTAAAATTGGAAGGACAAAAACAAATACAAACCATGCGTACAAGTACTTGTACTTTTGTGCTCAACTGTAAGTAGTCGTTATAATAAGTTTTTTTTTTTTATAAGATAGTCGTTATAATAAGTTGCTTATATAATAAACGTTCACCATTGGAGGACGGAATTCTACCTAGACAAAACACATCAAATCTTGAGGAAAATCGATGGGCATAATCAATCTAAGTTTAAGATTAATATTTCTGAAGCCATGCACAAATATAATTAGAGAGGATGATCTATATATATACATGCTTTAAAATGGAATGAAGCGCAGCGCAAAAAAAAAATGTGAATTTACCTTTATATATATATGGTTAGGGGTAGTGGAGTTAGCTCTCGGGAGATAATTTGGAGGGGAGTTGGAACCAATCTTGTTTGATTGCCCAACTTCTTTGCAAGTTATCTCTCAACTTACACTCAAAGGTAAGAGATATCTCCCCCACCTCTCTTTAGGGGATTTATTTCTCAGGAGTTTGTGGACACAATTTAACCCTTCATTAATTATCTTTTATCACCCACATCCATCTCTTTTGTTTGAAGGATATTTATGTCAATTCATATATTTTATTATTTAAAAATTTGCAACTTCCCTGCAAGTTTAAAGTTGAACTAAACATGAAAATATGTTCTTTCGGCCTCGTTTAGTTTGTTTTTTGTCAATTTACAGTGTGAGATGAGTTAACTCTTTGGAATTAACTCACAGTGTAAGATCATATTTTCATATTTGGTTCATCTTTAAACTTGCAGAGAAGTGACAAATTTTTAAATAATAAAATACATGAATTGACATAATGAATTGACATAAATATCTTTCAAACAAAAGAGATGAATGTGGGTAATAAAAGGTAATTAATGAGGGGTAATAGTGCGCACAAACTCCTGTGAGATATCTCCCCTAAAGAGATGAGAGAGATATCTCTCACTCTTGGTGTGAGTTAGGAGATAACTTAGAGAGAAGTTGGGCAACCAAACAAGAGTAATTCCATAACTCATCTTCAAGTTATCTCCCGGGAGTTAATTGCACCTCTAACCAACAAGCCCTTGGCGAGTTAACTCCGCTCCCACTGTAAGTTGTCAAAAACAAATCAAATGAGGTCGTAATAGAGATTAATCATATCACATGCACTGACATGTTGCATTTTATAGTAGGTACTAATTCATTCACATCATCGATACCAAAAATAGGAAATTAATGGCGCTTTCAATTTCAAACAACAAAATGGTGATCGCATAAACTACTAATCATACAGATCACAATTAATATATATATTCATCACCACTAGCATGATGCATGCACATTACTCTTTAATTTGAAAAAAAAAAAAAAAAAAAAAAAAAAAACCATATGCATATGCATATGATTGATGTTCATCTTGATCAAGTAATCAATTAGGTAGGTCGAAATTACTACTTAAATTCGCGCGACTGGCTGATGACACCATCACCAAATTCATCAGTTTCTGCTGAAGCTCAGACATCTCAATGTTGGCCTGATGAGTGTTCCTCACCTGCAAAAGAGATAAAAAGGATGAGTTCACACAAATTAATTAATAAAGTACTAGAGCTAGTCACATAATTTTCTATACATACATATATATACACAATATTTGGTTAAAACCCTAACCCTAGGTCCCTAGCTAGCTAACATATATGAACTCTACTGCATATATATTTGTTGTACCTCGGACTGAATGTTGTGAACTGAGGTTTCATTGGCATTAGAAGAAACACAGCTCACCACAGAGAGTCCTTCTTCAAGTAACAGTTCTAGAACTGAGGAGAGAGGCAACATAGATCTAACTCTCAAGTTGGTGGAAATAACAACCTCAATTCCAACCCTAGATGGTTGAACAATCACATTAATATTGTCATTTTCACTACATGATGATGATGATGACGATGATGATGAATTGTTGTTGCGTCGACATATTTTGATGAGCCGATCTCTCCTCTCACTCAACTCCTTAATCGTCTTCTCCTTGTGCTTTATGTAATTAATCGCCTCACTCATGTGATCGCATATCGATCTCTTCCCCTAATTAATTAAAACCACATGATTAGTAGTGAACCTAGCTAGAAATATTAAAGTTTAGAGACTAACTATATATAGCTAAAAAATCTCAACATATATATCATGCATGATGATGATCATCAATTAGAGGTGACTATATATAGCTAGCTCTAGCTAGCAAATCAATTAATTACCTGTATATATTCGAGGGGGAGTTTCGACCGAAGATCCTTGTAAAGAGCAGTCATCTCTAGCCTTCGCTGTCGCTCGGTCTCTCTATGTTCCATTTTCTTCTTCTTCTTCTTCATGGCATCGTCGCTGGAGGGTGCCCGCCGACTAGCTTGACCTTTATTATCATCAAGCTTAAAGGAGAGAGTACTATTATTAGTAGGCCAAGGAGGAACCACATGATGAAGTAGGGTTTGTTGTTGGTGCTCATGAATAATTGTAGAGTGGTGGTGGTGTTGTTGAAAAGGATCAATTGATGATGATGAGATCACATGGAAGGAAGCAGTACTATTGATCTCATCACTTTGTTGTAAAGAAAAGGCAGGAGAAGTAGATGAATTATTAGAAGAGTAGTTCATCAAGCTTAATTAAGTACTAGATATATGTCTAGAGCCCTCTAATTGTAATCTCACACATAATCTTGAATGGAAGGATATGTTTGTTGAGGAGATCTTTGATGGGCCTTCTTTGATATTATGCTTGATCTCTCACAAGTCACAAACAAAGAGGAAGATAAGCAGTACTGACCTAATTAATTACGAAGCATATATTTATATATATTATAATAATTAGGGGAATTATATTTAATAGGTGGTGACTATATATTCACGTACTGAATACAAATTAATTAATGGGAAATCGACTTAGGCTTTAAAGTACTACTGCGATATATTATAATATGGGGAATGATATAATTGTGGCACCCTAAAGTCACACTTTAAGGCCCACCTGTGTCCGTACACATGTAATGTACATCTCCATGTATATCCAACGGTCTCCTCAATATTGCAATGCAACTTTTCACATATTGTTGTCCTTGTAATAATCTGAAATGCCCGTATCACATTGAGCAACTCTATAATTACCTTCTTTAATTAAAGCTTAAATGTTAAATTAATTAAAGCTTAAAAGTTAAAAGCTTAATTTGTTAGGGGAACCTCTTATATATAGAGCTCCCAACATTTGGTGTTTCTACTTTCATGACTCGAACTTGAGTCATTATCTAGCTAGGGACGCAACTCAGTCACTTCTAGTTGCGCCAACCAACAGTTGTTGTTGGTATTATGTACATATTTCTGATGTTGCTTTTACTTCTCCCTCTAGCTAGCAAGATTTATTCCAAAAAAAACTAGTGCATATCAGCATGTGTACAAGTGCACCTCTAGCTGTAACAATTTTTACTTCATAATCAAGTCCCATTAATCGATTAGGAGACTTCAAAAGTAATTTAACATCTGTACTTTACTGCCTCCTCATGAAATTAACATAGAAAAGAAAAGTTAAGGTTGAATCTATGCGTTCCCACATAATTAAAACAAGGGAATATGAACAATTTAGCAATATTGAGATCGGCTTTTTAGCTAGGTATGAAATGAAATGACATTAAAGACAAACAAATATATAAAAATCAAAGCTGCTTTGCCAAAGAAGGTTGAAAGGACTTACTAATTCACTGTCATTGGATCCTAAGTTTTGAGAGCATTACTTGCAACTGTATATGTGTATGTCAGGGTTATGATGTCAATCTGCTGACATAGGTCTCTGCTGACAGGCACGAAGCCGAAGCCAGAGTGAGGGGCGCTCCCCGGCCTCACCCCACCCCTATGTTAAGTATTTTTTGCATTCGTTATTTAACTTTTAACTAGATACCCCTCTCCCTTACCCAATTGTTTTGTTTGCGTAAAAAAAAAAATTACGTCATTTGCATGTTTTAATTCTTATCAGTGACTTTTGAAGCAACATAAATAAACTATAATTAAAAATCTTACTTTAATCCTAAAATTCTAGATATGAAAGACATGAAAGTTTCGGACATGCAAGTTTCAAAGCAATATTTCAAATCACACTTCAAATTTGTACATATACATATACGCAAGCATTAATTAGTCAAAGACATCCATGCACACTCCTACGCGAGCGTGTGATTTTTATTTAAAGAAATCAATTTTTACCTCTCAAATTTGTCACTTTTAAACTTATATACATTTGACCTTATACAAAAATATTCCATTCGTTCTATATTATCTGTCACATTAAATTTTTTTCTTGTTCCACAATATGTGTCACATTAAGAAATTAAGGGTGCATTTATTATCTTTTTTCCAATCTTGCCCCTAACTTAAATTTATGTTATTAATGCCAATTGGAGGTTTCGCATTAATTACTAAAGCAAAAACTCATTAAAAATAGGCTATTAATTAGGGGTATTTTAGTCTAAATGTCTTTCTTTTTAAGACTTTCAATCATCACCGTAATTCTTGTATACAAGCCTAAATGTAACAAATAATATATATATATAATAAGCCTACATCTTGAGTGTGACATGTGGCAGTTTCGAGCCTTCTCGTAACGCCACGTGGCATGCCCCAATAATGTAGGCTTCATCAAGCTACATATGGTATGTTACACTTGGCATTTTAGATCTTTTTCGACACGCCACGTAGCATACTCAAAATGTAGGCTTATTATATAGGACATAGCATATATATTTTATGTGCCACATGCCATTTTTGAGTCTTCTCGTATCGCCACGTGGCATGCCCAAGTTGTCGGTTTTGTCAAGCTATATATATATATATATATACCCATGACATGGAACCCTCTCAAAACGTGTTGTGCATTAAATGATTTATGCATTTATGACGTCTCGATTAATGTATTGGATTAGAATCCAATGGTTGTATATAGTGTACCCATGACATGAGTATATATTTGATTCTCATGGTAGTAGTACCCATATATATATATGGTATAAATGTGACACATGGCGTTTTGGAGCTTTTTCAACGCACCACGTGTCATACTAAGATGTAGGTTTCTACAACCTATATAAATAGTACGCCACGTGTCATACTAAGATATAGGTTTCTACAACCTATATAAATAGTACGTGACACGTGGCATTTTTTAGAGGGAGATAAATTTAGAAATTAAATAAGTTGGTACTATTGTAACGTATGCATTTAAGTTGAGAAGGTTATGGCATGTATGTTGCTTATGATTTTCCTTTCCTGATATTTATTCTATTTAATTTTTAATGGACCAAATGGAAGTATTGTAATTGATCTTAATGTTGTTTATTAATTTGCCGTGCAATTTTTTACTCTTATACCATATATTCATATGATTGTGCTTTTATATTAAATATGCCATTTCACTAATGATGTTAAAGACCAATGAACCCAATGAATTTACGTTTCATGCACTAATAATTACATCTTCAAGACAAATTAATCTATTAGTAGCTTGATCCCTACATTATTTGGTTTCTTTCGGTCTTCCGTACATATATGTAACTACCTAAATCAGTTTCTTATTCATTGTTTTAATTTATATTAAGCCCTACTTTAAATGTTTTGAATTACAAAGTTTATATAAATCACTTTCATGGTAATTGGTTTTGAGGTGAGAGAACAATGTATTGGTGAACCAAACTCACAATGGTGGTTCAAGATATGTTGAATGCATCTTCAAACTTCTTCAAACTTTTACGAGTTTGCGACAGTTTTGAGGGAATGCAAATATCTTGATTTAAGGTATGAAGAATGCATCTTCAAACTTTTTCTAAGTTTGCGATAATTTTGATGGAATGCAACTATTTTTTAATATCTACTTCGTAGTTTTAATTTAATTCATGTTTGTAGGATATCTAACAAGGTTGCCAATTGCACTTATGAATATGAAAGTCTTCAATTTAGTTTATCATCATCACATCAGTTATATAGTATCTCCTCCAATATTATTATGTTGTGTGCTTTATTTGATATTGATGAAATTATATTTTTTGTTTACCAAAAAAAATATAATTTGGGTAGAGGCCAGAAAAAATTCATATAATAAGTTCTTTTTTTCACTTTTCTTTTTCTTATCAAATTTGTTTTCGTTAATTGTATATCTATATGTATTCTAATTATTTTATTGCGCGAAGCGCGAGATGACAATCTTAATTTTAAGTTTTATATTCTCATTTATTTTTACAAGAGTTTTTTGGATTAATTATAATGTTTTCTCTTTTTATTTGTTAAATGAGAAGTAAGGCCCATCTTATAAACTAAGTTTCCGCAAGTTATATTGTACTTTCAATTACTGCATCGATGAGTAAATCTTTATTCTAAGTTATTTTTTTCTTTTCTTTGTATAACCAAATTAATTTTCACTAGAGTATATATTTTAATGCATGTACATTTTAGCTACTATTAAAACTCAGTATTTTCCGTGCGCAAAGAGTGGGATGTCGACTAGTATAGAATAAAGGGAATATATTTTTTCGAGGTCAACTATTAGCATTAGAGTTAATACTTGACGATAATTAATTATGTGAATTTACTACATGTTTGTTTAGTTTTTCAATATATATCAATCATGCATTTTTTCACTTAATAATATATGTGGAGGTTTTGGCCCTCTGGCTTCGTCCCTGTCCGCTGAGGCCTTGTTTCACATTATTATCTGTTCAAACTTCTGCAAATTAATCACTGAGAAATTGAAAAAGAGGAAGGCATGCAAGAAAGAACTAATCCATCACTTGGCAAGTTATCCGAAACCAACCGTTTTTTTTTTTTTTTTTCTTAAGAGAATCCGAAACCAACTGTTACAACTAGTTAGGATCGAGCTCGTAAAGAGAGGAACTTAAGGGTATTGAGTTTCAACCATTGAACTGGCAACTTGTATATTGACTTAATTTTACTCCCCTCTTTACTGATTTTGAGCACTATATATAGCTAAGGCCTTCTAAGGTGTCAGCTACCAAACCTTGACGAGTTCTAATACGGATGCATACCACAATAAGTATGATTTGCCATGGTTCCCCCAGTACTCAAGCTTTTGTTGAAGATGTGTGGACTGAAAGTGTTAGTCCCACATCGAGTAAATGAAACTTCATAATGAAGTACGTAAGTGATGATTTCCCCTTAATTAACACTGAGGTCGATGTTGGAGAATTTTACAAGCTTCCTTTAAATCCATTAATACAAACAAGGCCCAATGGCTTCATTTATGTAAAGCCTATTACAGTCCAAAATGTTCTGTAAGATTCCTCAAACTAAAAATAGCTATTAATGAAATGAATCAGATCTACAAGGCCGAACTCAAGACAATTAAGTCTAAACCTTGCCTTTTGACAAGTGATGCATCTACCATCTCCAGATATGCTTTGGTAAAAAATGAAAAAAAATAAAAATAAAAATAAAGAGAAACAATAAGGTGATATTAGACAAGGGCAAGTCCTACATTAAGCATTAAGTAGGTAGTTGATAGATGTGCAAGCCTATGGCTTAAAATGATTATTTCAGTTAAACATTACAGGCAAACAACAAACAACAATTGATCCATTTCTATCGACTACTATAATGACAACAACAATGTCACACCACGAGACACATTGTCTCATAAAAGCCTTTCATGTGACCGTGACCCACATGTTATACATCAGGATCTATTTATGCCCTCATCCCGAGACGCACATGGATGGCTCTTGTGAGCCAATGTGTCTTGTGGTGTGAAATGGTGTTGTCATTCTAGCACTTCTCTAAAATAAATGCATCCAGGAATAAATCTGAAGAATGCCAAAGCAGTGCAGTTCAAAGTGCAGTTCAAAGATTGTAAGAAAATAAAGTTTCATGAGATATATCGACGTCGGCCGTGTCAGTATATATTAACCAAAACCTGAAGCAAAACAAAGCATGTCATTCAATCTTTTTTGGATATTAGATCTGGAAAAAGAACGAAGAACATTACACATGCGAGGCCATCCAACTACTAACAAAAGAAGACAAGAAGTCACATCCAGCTCAACTCAATCAGTCGCAACAATGGTCCAACTAAAAATTATCATTGGGACAGACGACCAGATGGCAAAACAATATTTAATCAAATTTTTAATGACTTCCCATTCCACTGAATTTCAAAGAACAGATATCTGAGTTGCTTGATTGCTGGAAATTAGTTTGCTGGAAATTAGTCATCAATACCTCTAAAGGAACTCTTTCAAATGAAGTATGTTCAAATAAGAATGAAGGTGGTAACTTTGAATGTTGTACCAAAGCATACAATTTCAGAAGTAGAAGTAAATTACAATCGATTGCACTAAATTGCGCACAATGGAAGAATTTAATAGCATGTAGCCAATCCCAACTAATTTGAGATTGAGGCTGTAGTAGTAAAAAAATTACAATGAAGCGTCAAATATAGGAATTCTAAGAATAAAAACTCAGTAAAATTCAGTTACTGTATCATAAAAAAAAAAAAAAAAAAAAAAGATAATGTGAAAAGCTAAAAGAAAAGATATATACAAACAATTAAAGAAATATAGTCAAGTGAAACAGTTCTGGAATAAGCAAATGAGCAGATAAAGTTTGTCAGTAAATTTTTAAGGTCTTATTTCCAGAATCATTAAACCAAAATCAAGCATATGCAATAACGATGCACCGTTTATTGTTATTAATTCGGACAAAAAATCACACAAAGAAAGTTCAATTGTCATGACAGAAAAATTGACTGGATTGCACCACACAGAACAAAAGCAAGACAGAAAATATCAAGTATCGAGAACATTAATTAGTCTCTTGTGCCTAACAACATCAAGAAACTGGTTATCTAGGGAAAAAATGATGAGAACAGATGGAGCGGGAAAAAATGCCAACGACATTGCAGATCCACTATGGCGCAGTGTCCCAACAAAGTCTTTATATAGGCATTATCCATTATTTTGCATAAATTCTACAATATATAATACCGAGATTTAACATACATGTCGAAGTATAATGAAGATTAAAAGCAAATAACATTCATTAAACACAATATTAAGGAAAGAACCACAGATAACACAACAAGTATGCATTTTGGCGAAGTAACAACCAACAAGCAATATATTGAGTTGGAGGATCTCTGCCTCCTTGTTCAAAACAGCAGAGCTGAAACTTGCTGAGTGTACAGCAAATCAATCAACGCGAAAGGGCTAGAACTGCACGGGAAAAGAAATTGACCAGGTGCAAGCAAAGAAGATGGAAGTAAAGTGATCGACAGAAATACAAGTGAATAATCTAATTTATTTCCAACTAAAGCTGAATGCAATTTCATGGTGAAAAACTGGGACATAGATAGAAATACAAGTAATGAGAGTAAATGCACATGCAAGGTTTATCCAAGAGCTCAGGGCCAGATCTCCTACTTAAATAATTTCATTTGTTTGCAGTTTGTTTGCAATTTATTGCCTTTTTGAGTATTTCTTTTCTTATCAGGCAACTCCTGCTTGTATCTTCCATTTTAGACGCACAATAGGTACAGAAGTTACTTAGTTTATGTATAGCTACTCATTACAAAATAAAAGGGCACACTGACGTTAACAACTTACATTTAATCAAGCATTTGATTGGCATCATGAAAAATGAAAACAGATTATAGTATTATAACAAATTAAGAATACATTTTTCTTGATATCAACAATTGCGTTGCTGCTGGCAGGCTCAAAGATGCTTATTGTCAATTATTTCGAGAAAAAATAGAGGTCCATAAGTGAAGAAATTCTAAGAATCGACTTCCCAAGACAAGGAGTATACTGATTACTAGACAAACACACAGCAGATGAAAAGGTTAAAACTTAATTGATCTATGTGTAAGGCTTGGCGCGGCATGTGACCAACAAAAGTTCAGACTTCTTGTAAGCATACAATGCATCTAAAGAATTTCTTATCGGTTTTATATGATGATGGTGATGTTGAGAAACAACCTCCTCTATTTTTTCCTCCAAGGATTGAGGGATCCCACACGGGACTGATGTTGATTCTTCCCATCCCACTTCTCATTTCCTCCGTATCAACTTTTATGGTGGGTCATTGTCTTTCATTTTCTTTTTAAGAATGCCAGCCCATGAGCAAGAAAGATCAGTTTAACCTACTGTCAACTCCAGTAGACTATCCGATAAAGAAATCAGGTTAATCCATTCCACAAGAAAGTTAAAATGGTAGCAAGGTTATCAAACTATACGTGAAAAAATGTGGATTTGCTACCTTTCAGTTTATAGTTAATGACTCGAGAGGAATCCCACAGCATATCAATGGCACCTCCATTGTGCCCGAGACCTCAAACAAGTTGCCAAGAAAAAAAATAAAATAAAATAACTCTGTGGGAGGTCCGAATGCAAAGAGAATATTTCCATTTAGCTAGAATGCAAGGAATTACAACTGTTGAGTTTTGAAGAATCTATTCATAAACAATCACATTCGGATGAGAGAGAGCACTTTCATGACTACTGCGGACAAAACCTCCAGAATACAGCTAGTTCCACTTTGGAAAAGTAAAGAGAGGCATCACTTTGCTGCAAATAAATTATACAATCATGAAACAAAAATCGTTATCCATTGATTCCCTGAACAAAGATGAAATATATGGCCAAGGTTGTCTCTGAACTAGAAACACGACGGGGCTACGTCATTATACTTTACATTTACATACATGTCTAAGATTACTAAATTGAAATAGCCTAAGGACAACGGTGAATGGGCATCTTTTTCTTTGGATCCCTCTCTTGTATTTCAATTTTGATTACTGTAGAAAACCATCTAACATCTTAAACGTGACTTGTAGGTCAGACTACAATCAGAACAAGAGCAAGCAAGCAAACATATATAAAGCTGGATTCCTTTTTCTTTTTTTTTTTCTATTTCATTTTCACATAATCAGCTTCAAAAGGCATTGAATAAATATGGCCTACAGTGGTATACTAATGTTCAGGAAAATCAGTACAACAACAACAACAACAACAACAACAACATAGCCTCAGTCCCAAATTAACTGGGGTCGGCTACATGGATCAAACTTTTCCATTGTGCTCGATTAAGTGCAATTGATGGTGAGCTTTTCAAACCATTCAAATCCCTCCTAATTAATGCATCCCACGTTAACTTTGGTATGCCCCTACCTCGTCAAATATCTACAATTTCTATTGAGTCAAGTTTTCTAGTTGGGGCATTTGTAGGCCGTCTTTGTAGGTGACCAAACCACCGCAACCGTCATTCCCTAATCTTTGTATCAATTGGTGCTACTCCTACTTGTCTTTGAATTTTTATATTTCTTATTCTATCTTTACGAGTTTTACCACACATCCACATAAACATCCTCATTTCTGCTACGTTCATTTTATGTAATTATTGTTGCTTTACCTCCCAACATTCACTTCTATAGAGCATAGCTGGCCTAATTGCGGTCCTATAAAATTTTTCTTTTAACTTAGTAGGAACATTTCGATCACAAATCACCCATGTTGCACTCCGCCATTTCTTTCATCCAGCTTGAATTCTATGTGTGATATCATTCTCAATGTTACCATCATTTTGTATGATTGAAACCTAGGCATCGTGGTTTACCTTAGGAACTTCCACTTCCCCTAATTTTACTACTCCGTCATCTCGATGTCTAGTGTTTTTAAACTCACAGTGCATGTATTCGATTTTCGTCCTACTCAACTTAAAGTCTTTAGATTCTAATGTATTCCTCCAGAGTTCTAATTTCCTATTCACTCCATCTTTTGTTTCATCCACTAAGACAATATCATCTGCAAATAGTATACACCATGGTATATCCTCTTGAATATGTCTAGTTAGTTCATCCATAACTAAAGTAAATAGATATGGGCTTAAAGCGGATCCTTGATGTAGTCCTATCGTAATGGGAAAATTCTTTTGTAGCTCCTCCAAATGTCTTTATACTCGTTACTACTCATCATACATATCCTTAATAGTGTCTATGTATCTAGCATGCACTCTTTTCTTTCTAGAACCCACCAAAGAACATCTCTAGGGACCCTATCATATGTTTTTTCTAAATCTACGAATACCATATGAAGATCTTTTTTCTTTTCTCTATATTTTTCTAACAATCGTCTTACAAGGAAAATCGCCTCCATAGTTGACCTCCCAGGCATGAAACCAAATTGGTTCTCTAATATTGTTGTTTCTCTCCTTAGCCTATTGTCAATTATCCTCTCCCAAAGTTTCATAGTGTGACTCATAAGTTTAATTCCCCAGTAGTTTGAGCAACTTTGAATGTCTCCTTTGTTTTTGAAGATTGGCACAAGCGTGCTTCTTCTCCAATCCATTGGCATCCGTTTTGATTTTAAAATTTTATTGAAAAGTTTTGTTAACCAAGTCAATCCAATTTCTCCTAAACATTTCCAAACCTCTATGGGTATTTCATCTGGGCCACATGCTTTCCATATTTTCATTCTTTTCAAAGCCTGTTTAACTTCTACAATTCTAATATTGCGCGCGTTCAGGAAAATCAGTACATGATATCAAAATCCAGATAACTCACCGGGCCGCCTTCTTCCTGCACTTGAACGGAAAGCTCGATGGAGGCGAAGGTGAGAACTCAATGGGCAGGTGAGGAGGCTCTGATTCACCAGAAAGCATCCCCACAACTTCTTGAATCGAGGGTCGCATTGCAGGGGAGCGGTGCAAGCAAAGGAGCGCAACAGTTACGCAAAGCAGTGCCTGCTCTTGATCCAGAGACTGCAGAGCTGGATCGAACAGGTCCGAAAGCTTCCCTCTATGAGCCAAATGACGGGCCCATGAAATGAGGTTTGCCCGCTCGAATTCAGACATCGGCGAGGCCGTCACTTGGAGCGGCCTTCGCCCGGATACAAGAACCAACAGAAGAACACCATAGCTATACACATCACATTTCTCAGATAGCTGACCACCGCCACCATATTCAGGTGCAATGTAGCACACAGTGCCCCTCATACTAGGAGTACTACTAACTCCACCACTCTTAGGGATATCTCCACTTGCCCAATTCTGGCTACTTCTTCTACCAATCCGAAACTCGCCGCTAATCCCATCAAGCCACCAATCCACACTGTTCTCACTCCCCTTACTCCTGCTCTTCTTCTTCCTCTTCCGATCGGGCGCCAATTCTTCTTCGTCTCTATGCCACCAACTATCACCTGGACTACTTCCACTGCTTGATTTCTTCTTCTTCTTCTTCTTTCGGGCAAGCTCCTCGCAGAACTCCTCGCGCCACCACTCCCTCGCCGGCCTACTCTTCTCCTTCTTCTTACAATTCTGCTCATCATCCAATGAAGTCCACCAATCCAACCGCCTCTGCTGCTTCTTCTTCCTCTCCGTCTTCCCACTCGGCTTCGGCGATATCCAATCGCTCTTCGGCCTCTCCTTCTTAATCTCACTCCCGATCCACTCCATCACGTAGTTCTTCGCACTCCCACTCTCAGACCCTCCCCCATTGTCCTGCCTCCACCACCAATCCTTCCCCCTGCCACACTCTTCTTCCTCTGATTCCCACTATCCACACTCATCTTATCAACGCACCCCTCCGACGCCGCCTCCGCCGACGCCGACGCCGACACCGACACCGACGCGCCCCCGCCACAATTCGCCTCCTCAAACCCAGTATTCACACTCACACTCACGCTCACGCTCTCACTCTCCTCAACTATAGATCCATTATCCTCAACTTTAGATCCTTCCTCCACCTCAATCGCTAAGTTCTCTTCAATCTTAGCCCTAGCTAAACCAAAATCGGCGATCTTCGCATTGAACTCCGAATCCAACAATATGTTGCTAGGTTTGATATCGCCATGAATGATCGGCGGATCGCAAGAATTATGCAGAAAATCCAACCCTCGAGCGATCCTAACCGCAATCATGAATCTTTTACTCCACTCCATTAATTCTACGCATTTTCGATCCAGCAGCGCGTCCTGCAAGCTCCTGTTCTCCATCAATTCGTACACCAAGAGCATTCTCCGGCGCTTCTGATCACTCGAAAACCCTAACAAGGACACCACGTGCTCGCTGTCGATCTTGCCGGACAAATTGAGCTCGTTCTGGAACTCGCGCTCGCCTTGGAGGGATCCGGAGTTCATGAGCTTGACGGCGATGCGTTGGCCGGAGGGGAGGGCGCCGCGGAAGACGGAGCCGAAGCCGCCTTGGCCGAGGCGGTTGGCGGCGGCGAAGGACGAGGTGGCGCGGCGGAGGGCGCCGTAGGAGAACCGGTGTGGGGGTTTCAGATCCGCCGGGGCGGTGCGGTTGCGGGTGAGTTTGCGGAGGAGGATGGCGATGAGGAGGAGGAGAGCCGCCGCCGCGGCCGCCGAGGCGGCGGCGGCCGGGATGAGTAAGTGGGGGCGGGTTTCGCGGTGGTGGTGGTTGGGGAAGCCGTTGGCCGTTATGTTGGCGGTTAGCGGCGGAGGAGTGGCCTGCGCCACCGCAGTTAGTGGCTGGCGAGAAGGCATGAGTTGGACTGGTTCATATGATGATGAGTAAAGAAACAGAGAATATTAATTGACGAGTGAGTGAACAGTGGAGTGTGGAGTGTACGTTTTTTTTGACTAGATAGGGTGTGTTATGACGGAAATGCCCATGGATGGTGGGGGGGGATTGAGAAGGGAGGAGAAGGGTAGTTGGGGGATTTAATGGAGTAGTTTTTAACTTTACAGTTGGTGTGGTTTGTTGAGAGAGGGGAAAGGATTAAAAAAAAAAAGTGAGATCATGTGAGACCCAATTGGGGTAATATGAGTACTTGGACCATTGGTTATGTTTCCAAGGTCATGGCTTTGGAAAAAATTTTGAGAGTAATAATAGCAATGCTAATTTTAGTTTAGGATTGTATTAGAAAATGTAAAAGAAGAAATGGGGAATGTTGCATAGTTCTTTTGAGGGGGTGATTTGATTTTTAAGGGTTGGAGGGTTGGAGGGTTGAAGAAAATGTTGATAAAGGTGAGAGTATTGTGACAGGAGACCTAAAAGAACTGAGAACTGAGAAGGTCGACACTTTTTTTTCTATGTAAAAAGAGAGTATAATAACTGTAAAGGGCCTTTAGATTGGATGAGCCCCTTTGCTGCACTTTAAAGATATATCACTTTGAATGATGGCTTGTGCTCTTCTTTTTTAAAGTTCATGAGCTTATACTTTAAGTGCGTGTTCAATTGGCAGGATGGGCATATATATAAGTTTTGGAATCCGCAAGCTTTTTGTTGTTTGATAGAACGTAAAAATCAATCACAATGAAAGAGTTTGATCCATGAAGTCAATATCAACTAATTTCAAATAGAGGACCTGTCGCGCTAGATTCGCCTATTTTTTTTTGGTTGAGAAAATCTAGCATGCATAATATATGAATTAAACGCGTCGTTAAGGTCTAATCTTGCGTACTATTTCAAGTGTTTAATTTATACGTTTGAGCTAAAAAAAATACTCCCTCCATTTTATATTATATGTCACATTTTGACTTGTGCACAAAAATTAAAGTGACGATTAATTACTATTAAAATTTTATAACAAGACTAGATCATCTTTCCATAAAATGATTTCATTTATTATATGTTTTGTATAAAAAAAAAGTAATTGTTGGTGTCATTAACTAAATAGAATGATGTTAGAATTGGAAATAAAACATTTAATGCTTTTTTGATTACCTAATGTAACACATATTGTGGAAGAAAAATAAATACCCCAATGTGACAAATAATATCTAATGAAGGGAATACTAGTTGTATGGGATTCAATCGTTTTAGTAAGATGACACTTGATCGGTATTTATAGTATAAACTTCGATTAATTTGCCCCCAATGAGTGTGGCGGGGTGGCTATGAACAGAGTTTTAGTACTTTCACAAGCTAAGGTAGAGGTGATGAGTTCGATTCACAATAACTGCATCATATTCCTTCGATATTTGGGTTAATAATATGAGCATTATTTTAGCCCCTGTGGGATAAATTGGGTCTTAATAGTACCAAAAGTCGTTTTAGTGACATTGGATGCCTTCTTACAAATGTAATTTGACAACTAGAAACTGATAAAAATGATTAATTAGTGTTTGTTGTCAACAGAGTCTCGTGAAATGATATAAATGTGATATAACGCGTTCGTCACCTCCAATGTGAATTTTGATTTTTATATATGATGGGATATGATTAAAATCAACTAATGCATTAATCATAACACTCACAATATCTTGAAAGTCTTGTGCACCGTAATGTCATAATGAAATATACGAATGTCTTCGAATTCATCCGATCATCATCATTCATCAATCGCCGTTGATTTTGCTATATAGTTTTCTTTAACACATTGAGAGAAAAATTTGAGTTTTTTTATTCAAAATTTTAAAGGTTTCATTCGTTTATTTTTTTTTGAATTATAAGCTTACAGAGCAACCCATGCCCCCTTGAGAGACAATTTAGTCTCGATTACAAATTTAACAAGCAATTTTAAGCTTACTAACGTTCAATGCAGTGCCGACCCTAAAAGCGGTGAGTGGGACGACCGCCTCGGGCCTCCGCCCCCTAAGGCCCCACTTTTTGAAAAAATTAAACTGAAGAGATATGTAAAAATTGTTTTTTCAAAGAATTAGTTACTATTTGATTAAGATATTAATGTTAATTAACAAATTTTTATGTACTTTCAAAAAAAAATTAATTTTCACCTTTGACAAATTAGCAGCTCTTTCAACTCACTCTCTATGTGACTTATCTTCTCATTTACATTTTGTAAATGAAGTTACGCTTTTACTTTTTTTTCTAATTATGATTAATTGAAGATGTTTTTAAAGATTTTGATCATGTGCGCTATTGTGCATCAATTGAGTAATTTTTTATGATTTGCATTGTCTTACATATTTGGTAAGAATTTGTTCTCCCTTTCACGCATTTATAATTGAGGGGCTCCAAATTATAATTTCGCCTCGAGCCCCTAAATATTTAAGATCAACATGATTCAATGAACATACCTAATTAGTCATATTAAACTCATATAACCTAGGCGGGTCATAACAAATTCATATAGCTTATGAGAGCTTAATGACCGGACCTGACAAACCCACATGCATAACTACCATGCAGGAACTGTAGTGGATCGACATGGATTGTTCTACTAAGATTAATTACGGACTTGAAGTAAATTCAGCTAAAGGTCGATTTATTCTTCATCTTGATTTAATCAATGTTAATTATCAGAGAACCATCTAGAGTTGACATGATTTTCGTTGGCAAGTCCGAAAGGCAAAAAAGAATATGGATTAATCAGCAATCAATCTTATCCGAGAAGGAGATGCATTCTTGATTCACATATAATATCTGATACACATTGAATTACTTAGAATTTTTTCTTGATACTAAGAATCCATCATCCAACCTCACAAAAGTTGGAGAATATCTTTTCCATTGCGTTGAAGGCGGGCGTGGTTGGTGACAATTTACCTATAAGTTAGTATATTTTGAAAGAGGAGAAAATTGGTCATTGTTGTTGTAAACTAAGGTGTAAGTCAACTAGAACTTAAGTTGGACTTGCTAGAGACTTAAGCATAGAAGGCATAGACTAAGAACTACTAGAACAAGTAGAGAAGATGAGACAAGTGAGAAGAGAGCTAGAGATGAGAATGTAGAGATTTCATTCATACATTGGTGTGCGAATTACAAAGGGATTGACACTCTTTATATAGGTCATTTGGTGATGATGATAATTGTACTTATACAATGTGCACAAGTTATACATACACTACAAGTCATACAACACATATCAAACAACATAGACAATACATGGAAGAGTTGGTGTTTATTAGAAATGATTACAAGTTACATGAAGTATGAAAGTCATGTTTGATGTTATAATTCAATGTGAGAACCATGCTTCACAATGTGGTCACATACATGCACAAGTGTCCATCCATTTCATAACAATTGTGGATTTATAATTATTTTCAAAAATATAAAAGGTATTATAGTTTTTGTGTCAACTTTTTTATTTTTTAAACTAATTAAAAAAGGCATATTTTGTTTCAATTACAATCTCATCGATGATGAGCAATCTCAATTCTCAATCTTGCATGGGCCGCAACAGGACCACATAACTACCATAATATATAATACTCCATGACAAAAATATGGTTATAATTTTAATTATATAGGTTTGAATATATTATTCGATGAGGAGCAATCTCAATTCTCAATCTTGTTTCAAATTTGACAAAAAAAAGAAAAATCTTGTTTCAATTATATAGGTTTGAATATGGAAAAATTACAGATGTACTGTTAAAAATAAAAGAAATGAGTAAAATAAGATAGATTGTTTTTATTCCAAAACTAAGGTAAATCGCCTTTTTCTAAATGCGTTTTTAGATGTACCCAAAATGTTTACACAAATGGCGCATTTTGAGAATGCGTCATTGATGTCCTACGTGTCACTGGGAAAAAATACACGAATGACGCATTCTGAGAATGCGCCATTCGTTTACTGTACCCTCGTGATCGTCCTCTTCCTCGAGAACGCAGGGAATATTCCCTGCGTTCTCGAGATTGTGCAGGTAGGTTTTGCAGGCTAGAGGTAGGGGCAGCCATGCTTGGGGGGTTTTTTAAGGTGGGTGTTGGTGGGGTGGAGCAACCAAGAGAGCGAGCGAGAGAGAGTCCGGTGCCGGAGAGACCATGAGAGGGAGAGAGGAGAGAGCAGCAACCGAGAGAGAGTTGGAGAGACCAGCAGAGGGAGGAGAGAGAAGAGCGAGAATGAGACGGAGATGAGGGGGCGAGAGAGAGAGAGAGAGAGAGAGTCGGGGACCGAGAGACCGCGAGAGAGAGAGAGAGTTGGTGACCAAGAGAGAGAGAGGGGGACCTTGACAGAAGAGAGAGAGAGAGAGAGAGAGAGAGAGAGAGAGAGAGAGAGAGAGAGAGTTGGGGGTGGCTTGGGTTGGGTTGTGAGGTTGGTCAATTTTTAATTTTGTTTTTTCAGGGAATAACAAATAGAAGATAAACATTAGTGGGTTTGATCTGGGCTGAAGGTTGTTAAAAGGTTCGGATTTTTATATTTATTTTTTACGTCATTTCGTTGTAGTTAGTAATATTTATATAAGTAAAAGCTAATTTTTTATTTGTTTTTTCAGGGATAATCCAATTGAAGATAAAGGAAAAAAAGAGGGAAATTAGTATGTTAAAAAATTTATTTATTTTTTTAAGTTCGAGTAAGTTTGACTTGCTAATTTAGTATAAATAAATAAATTTATTTGGAGTTTGTTTGTTTAAAAAATTAATATGTGGAGTTTGTTTGTTAAAACCAAATTTTTTTATGCTGAGTTGTTTTTTTTTTTAATATGCCCTAATTTGACATAGTTGATATAAATATGAGTTTTTAATTGATGTCATGTAGATGAATAAGTATGCTCTGTAGTTGCGCTATTAAGGCGATCCTCTCCATCAGAAAGTTTGTTTGCGATTTAAATCCTCAATTTGATGAACGAATGACGTTTGATATAGATGCAATTTTTTTACATCATCATTGTCCAATAAATTATGTAGGTCATGAAAAATAGGAACATCCCATTTCTCATTCATGAACATGTTAAGCATGCCGCCGCCTCATGTTCCTTTCGGCCAACCACATACAGGGAGTCAGTTTTTTGGGACGGTTCAACCTCTAATTTTTGGAAGCATCAGTACCAGAGGTGAGTCGAGTGAACCGAAGGAAGACCATCAATCGACTCAACAAAATTCGATGCAAGATCAGCAACCTCGACAAACTCAACCGGATGTTCAAACACAACGTCCAACTCGACATATAATACGCCTAGTTTGCATCACGGAGCAACAACGTCAACGTAACCGTCGATAGACCTGTATGATAAGTTTTTTTGATGGAATGAAATCATACTTTCAAAACTTTGTTATTGTTTTAATTTTAAATTCTAGACAAAGATATAACGTGGTTTTCGTCTTTACAGTTTTTCACTACATATCTCTTCTTATGATCACGATTGTGTTGCATGGTTTTTAGTACATATGCATGGGTTGCCCCCTCGAGATACGTGCGTAACGTTTGCATGGATTGTCCACCTCGAGATATGTGCATGTTGTTTGCATGGCTTGTCCCCCGCCATATACGAGCGTGTCATTTGCATGGGTTGCTCACCTCGAAATACGTGCATGACCTTTGCACGGTTTGCATTGATTGGACGAGATTGTATGAGTTGTCCACCTCGAGATACGTACGCGATGTTTGCATGGATTGCACGAAGTTGCATGAGTTGCACACCTTACGATACGTGTGTCACGTTTGCATGAATTGCACGAGGTTGCATGGGTCGGCCACCTCGACATAGGCGCGTGTCCTTTGCATGACTTCTCCACCGCGAGATACATGTGTGGCGTTTGCATGAGTTGTCCACGTCCATATACGTGCGTGTCCTTTACATCAGTTGTCTACCTCGAGATATGTGCGTGATGCGGGTTGTCCATCTCGAGATACGTACGTGGTGCAGCTTGTCCATCTCGAAACGTACATGACGTTTGCATGGGTTCACCACTTTGAGTTGAACAAATTACTCATTTTGAGAGTAAATAAGATGTTTTGTATTTTGTATAGATGACTCATTTTGAAAATGTGTCATTCATTCCACCTCATTAGTTGTATAGATGACTCCTTTTCAAAAGGAGTCATTCACTCCACCTCATCAACACACATCGCCACGTGGAGCCACATCATCATCAATGACTCTTTTTCAAAAGGAGACATACCTTAATTTTGTAAATAAAAAGTAACTATCCTTATTTCATGAATTAAAAAGTAAGGTTACCTTACGTTATGAAAAACTCCGTTTGAATATACAATTCCACAATAAATTTTGACAAATGTAGTACATTAACTAAAGATTTTGCATTTATTATGTCATTTACTCCTATATGAGTCTGGACACAACAACTAGTGCGTGGTTGGTTGTGTCATGTGTGACTTGTGTTGACTTTTTAGTTTTTAAGCCAATTAATTGCATATATAACTCATTGCTAATTACATGGAGTCAAAATTTTAATTTAATTTAAGCAAGTCCATGACAAAAATTTGGTTATAAACAAATATTATATGCAAATGCAAATCAACTTTTGGAATACTATGCATGAATGAAGACTTGGTGGTTAGGTCTAAATTTCTAATCTCGCAAAAGAGAAAAGCCTGGTTAATTGTCAAACTATTATGTTAACAAAAAGTCATCTTTACACTACAGAGACAAAGAAAGGCCTAGTCAGTTTTAAACTATAGTAGTCATTAAAAAACTTACAAGTTAATTAAAATCTTTTTTTTTTTGAAAAATAATTAAGAACATTTTGATTCGTTAATTATTCAAATAGGTTGAACTTGAGCAGTAAATTATATCAATCCGATGTCAACCAATTGGGTGGCCCAATTACTTAATACTATTAAAAAAGCTTGAGCTGAGTGTTTTGTGAGGAAACGTTAAGTGTGTGTACACGTGATATAAACGTGATGAGAGTTAGCAAAAATATTGTTATGTGCGTGTGAGGTTGTTACAGTCAAAGTCATAAGATAGTACCACGTGTATGGTTGAGATTGTAACCCCCAATTATATATAGTGTACACTGTTATCACATTTGCTCATTCAGTTGAGCTGAGACTGAAAATCAAGAACTTCATTCTGTGTTTTCGAGGTTGTTACACTTAAATAACAGTAAATCAGGCTCAAAATTAGAGCTAGACGACTAATTCAATTAAACGAGAAGGCACGTGACACCCAAACAAAGAAACAATCAAACGCACATGACAGCCGGATGACCACGTGATGGAGACCGGAACCCACGTGACCACGGAAATTGGAGGCGGACAGATAGTAATAGATATCCAGTTCCAGCCGTTAGATATGAAAATACGTATCATTTAGTATATGAACGGATGAAATGCGTTTGGATAATTAATTAATAATTGGACAAACATATATCAACGTCTGAAAATAAAGGCGAGATTCACAATGTGGTCCGCACCAGCGTCGGCGCGTCGCGGTCACGGCGGATGAGGACACGTGGAGAGAATCTATCACATCAGACAGTGCGCCACTTGAGGAAAATCCAACAGCAGATGAGACGCTCGTGGAGCGATCGTGGGGTTTTCAGGACCAAGATGTTGGTTTGCTAGTTAGCGTCTGGGTGTAGAAGACAAAGTATGAGTATGATGAGAAAGCGACAGAAAATAAGTGCGAATACGAAGTGGGCGTTTTTAGTATTGGCGGTTAAAGTGGCTTGTCACTGCTGACGTGGGAAAGAGAAATTTGAGCGAGCTTTGACTTTGACGGATTCCCCGTTTCCAATTTTAATTGGGGAAGATGCTGGAAGCATTCCAGCAAATGACAGCACAAATTCGCACCCTAATTCTCAACGAGTTCACATGGAAGCATTCCCCGTCTCATATAAAAATAAGTATATATATAGTTCTTGGTGGTTGACATGTATGGTGTGTATTTTGATACCCACATAAATGATTTTGAAAAACGTGAGGCTACACGTCACATACTCAATGTGATTTGGGAATGACATTGTAGCATTTTTCTTTAATGTGATACACATCGATACTAGATTCCGTCAGGTTAGCTAGTTAATGTTGTTGTTCTGCCACGTGTTATTTAGTTGGTGATTATAAGGATGTTCCTTTTTTGTCAAGTTTTGAAGTAGGAACAGTAGCTTACTTTGGACGCCGACCCTATTAGATGTCGTGTAATACAACTCCAAATATGTGCTTTTGCATCAGGAGGTACATCGCGCGACACCTAACTAAGTCGGTGTCCAAAGTGAGTTACCAAATATTTTCCTTTGAAGTAATCCACTTTATTATAGTTTGAAGTTTGAGCCAAATTATACAAACAATCAATTTGACGTGAATGCTTATAATTTTTTTTTTTTCGAATAAAGAAATCACGCACGTATGAGGTTTGAACTCTAAACTTTTTAGTCAAGTAATCTCATATCAAATCAATGAGAATTTTGACTCATAAGAAATCGAACAACTTATACTATGCAAAAATATACCAAATTAACTTGGGATACATTAGTTAAAATAAGGATTTAAATGATTTAATTAATTTGAAAGCACATCATCAGCGGCGGATCTAGAAAAGTAAATAGTTAGGGAGGGGCGAGTTTTAACTTGGAGATATTCATAGACTTGGATACCCACTCGACCTATTCATGTCTTTCATAAATTACAGTAGCATGGTACTTTATAATTAGATATGACTTTAGTTGGAAACTTGGAGATAATTATTAGATATGACTTTAGGATACCTCATCAATATCGTTTTCCTTGCACTTCATGTGTGGACATGAGGAAAAGGTCCAAAGGATAAGAGTTTAGCAATGGATAATACATGGAACAGTACAATAGACGATCTTATAAGTGTATGCATCAATAACACATCAAGAGGTCGCACTCATTTGGGTCAGCTATATAACTTATAAGCCACACACCTTTGAAAGTATCCCATTGGCCTCATGGGCTACAAAGCCCGATAACATGTTTAAAGGATGAAGCATGCAAGAAGTAGAATTGGACTGAATGGAGAATGTATGTTTTTCACATGCACTTGATGAGTTGAGGTAATTCAATTTTGAATCATGTTTCCTTTTTAAGAAAAAAAAAAAAACACGAAAGTCATAAGAGAGTCTGAAGTCATTAGTTTTATTTGTAGGTTTTTATTTAATTTTTATTTCTTTTGTGAAGGCTCTGTGAATTTTGTTGATAATCTTGTGAAATTCCTTACAACATCAATACAATATTGAAGATCGGCTTCATCAAGAATAAAAGAAGCAAAGTGAAGCTTCATCGCAAACTACCACCAAAGGCTTCTTGGGCATAATAGATGAAGAATTACACAAAAGAAAAACATCCTTATGAGGGACAATAAATCTTACACCAAACTTATAAGCCAATTAATGTTTTTTCTGCTTATCTAATTGAGGCGCCAACTGATTATCTTGAAATGCTAGTCAAGCCTAAAAAAAGGCTCGACAACAACAACAACAAACATCAACAACAATGACAAAAGCCTCAATTTTAAATTTGTTGGGGTCGACTGAATAGATCAAATTCTTTGATTGCACTTGATTTAACGCAACTGATTTGCTTTTCAAATCCTAAAAGGAAAAACAAAGTAGCTAAATCTTGTTACATGTCATGTGATTTAAGTTTCGTGAATTCACTCCACATTTTTTGGATGTATATACATTGAGATGTGCGTATTAATTTACACACAGATAAATGTATTATTATTTAATAAAACTAGACTTTATTGAATGTGTACCCAAAGTGTAAGTGTGCAAATTAACAACTCGTACTGTACAGTCTATACCGTAATAAATAATGGGCCAACGATTTGTTCGAGACTCTCTAATGCACATTTCTCGGAAGAAAAGAAAGATTTTTTACTTTTTATTTTTTATTTTTTATTTTTATTTTTTTGTCAAATGGAAGAAAAGAAAGATCGGTTGTTCACCAGCTTTACATAAAAAATAACAACATAGTCATAGTTATAGTCCCAAATTAATTGAGGTTAGATAAAATAGAACAAACTTTTCATTGTGCTCGATTTAATGTAATTGATGATGAGCTTTCCAAACTATTTAAACTAGTCGTAGACCCGCGCTTTGCGCTTGGGCAAGACGGAGTATTAATATATCAGATAAAAATTAATTCGATGAGAAGAATAAAATTTTTTAAAAAAATTTATTAGACAACCTCGATTGTCTCTAAAGCATTTATGGTTAGATGGATGAAACATCACCTGCCAAAATGTAAGGTTTAGGGAGATCATGAGTTGGACTCCCGCATGAGTCTAAAAAAAACTTTGATGGTCTCGAAGCAACATCATTCAATTTCCTTGTTAGAGAAAAATGAGATGTACAACTCAAATATACTTTTTATACATATACGTACTGAGTAATTATTTGGAGAAATTCAATTTCCTCCTAAAAATCACCAAATTGCTTTAATCACTTCTGCAACAAAATAGAAGACCCCTATCAAATCTAAGAAAAATATAAACTTCACTCAACAATAATTAACGTTGACATCTTGTGCTTTGCGACTTGCCCAAGTATTAATATCTACCTTAGATAAAAATGAATTTGATAAGATTTTCTCAACTATTGTAAGGATGTAAACAAATAGGGTACTATGAAATTTTCCCTATCCATACCCATTTTACGATACTAATACTACGTACTTGTCCCAAATCGAATTATAATATGCATAGATTTGAACACCTACCCATTATTTACCTTATTGGAATTATCAAAGTCTTTTAAGAAGTAAGTGTAAAACACAATATACAAAAGAATAGCTACAATATTAAGTAAAAAAAAGATATGTGAAAAATATGAAAATTAAAAAAACATAATTAAATATCCCAAAAAATAGGCACACAATAAATCTAATCCCCTGTAAAAATTGGAAACTCAAAAAATTTAAAATACTTATTAAAAATATCTAAAAATATTAAAAAACAAAAAATAGCTAAACAGGAAAATCGAGAAGATAAATATATTAGGACACACTAATATTAGCTATCCAATTACTAATACAATTCATATTTAATAAAAAATAATTAAAAAAATGAAAAATCTTAAAACAATTAAAAAATAGCTCAAAATTGGAAAAAATCGAAAAAAAGGAACAAAAATACTAGGGGTGAGCATCGGTTTCCGAAAAACCGCCCAAACCATCTAAACCGCATGGTCTGGTCTGGTTTTTAGAACTCGCAGTTTGGGGTGGTTTGAAAAACTTAAAAACCGCATAATCGCGGTTTGGTTGCAGTTTTCTTTTTAAAAAAATTGTGGTTCACCAAACCGAGGGTATTTTAGTAAATATCTTACATTTAAAACTTAAAACCCTAAAACTTAAAAGAAAAAGAAAAACTTTTTGCTTTGCTCGATCTTGTCCTCACTCCTCAACATCTCACCGCCGACGCCCAACCATTTGCCCTCCCCCGCCGGCTCCCACCACCGCCTATCGCCGTCGCCTCTTACCAATCGTCGTCGCCTCCCACCTCGCCAACCATCAAAGCCACCACTACTGCGTCCACCGCTGCCTCACACCGCATCCTCCCACCGGTCTCGCCTCCACCGCTGCCTCGCATCGCCTCCTCCCACCGGTCCCGCCTCCACCGCCGCCTCGCACCAGTCACGCCTCGATCGCAACGAGTCATACCATCACTTCCTACCAATAGTGGTCGTGTGACGACCCCTCTCCTAATCTAGGGCACCACCCGGCCTAATCCCGTAATTAAGCCATAATCCTATCCACGCAGTACTCAACTACGTATTAGTCAGCCTTTACAACTTAAACGCCTTTTTTCTCGTATTCATGATAAGTAATACAGTAGTCCTACCAGTTTATAAAATTTAGAGTTAATTAAATTTTTTTTATTAAATTAATTATTTAACGAAAGTCTTATTGATTATGCGGAAGCAATTAATAACTTATGCGGAAGCCATTTATAAAGTCCTAAGTGTGAAAAACCAGGAAATGACATCACATATATAAAGTCCTCAAAATGCAATGAAATAGTAAAATAATCTAAGTCAAGTCGGGGAACTAACGCTCGACCCAATATACAACCCCAAATAGTATATGAAAGACATATAACATATACAATCAAAATATCAAAAGAAGACCTACAATCGATGCAGTGATGCGCCGCGGGCTCAAGGATAATCACTGATCTTCTCCTTGTCAGGCCTGTTGGTAGACGGCTCTGCACCCACCGTCATAAAAAGGACGGTGAGTACAAGAATAGAACATTAATCCTTGATGACAAGTTTAATTTGCATTTCCGAATATTCAAATGGTATTTAAAAGCATATAAATGGGAAAACTGGAAAATAAACCATATGCGAGTAAATAACAGAGTTAAACTAGTGATACTGACACTAGGCTAAATAGTGGTGATTTAGGTCCGGTCGGCAGTGAAACATGTCACTCCGACTCAATAATCATATAGCACAAGGGACTCTAACCCAAGTGTTACCAGAGACTCTAACCCCGGTGTGTAGACCACCTCAGGGACTCTAACCCCGAGTGTCATACAGTGTCAAGTAACATGTGCCGACATCCCCAGGGACTCTAACCCCGTGAGTCGCGCACACCTCGATCGAGTACAAGAACTAAATGCAAAAACTACTTTTTAAATTTCAAGAAATACCAAGTATGGATTGTCATGGCATATGCACATCTACACACCTAAACAAATAAGGAATACAAGTCCTCTTAAACATTTATAAGATATTCACTAGCCTAATAGCATGCTATTTATCATTCAATTCACATTTAAAACAACAATAATAGACATAGCACGGGATAGAATCAATGAATCAAATCAAATGAATGAATATCATGCAAACTAGACTCATCAAGTGAGCATAGACACAAAGAACACATGATATAAGAATACAAAGGCAAAATAGTCAAAAGGACTATGCAATGACAACAATTAATAGAAATGAAATGTCAAGTAAAGTTTCAATTGTGTATACTCACCACAACAAAGTAAAGTCCTAGCTTTACTAGCCTCCCGATACTCCAACTCTTGTATTCGCTTTCCCGTACCTTTTTCTAAGTTCCTGAGTTTGGTGTCTCATTAGTTCAAATATAGTGGGTTTAAGCTCAATTTAGTGTGTTTATTGTGTATTCAAATTGGTTCAATAGACTTTAAATCAATCTTCCTAAATCAGCCCCTAAAGACTAAATTAAGTTTCAATTTCAATCCTACATTTTAACGCACTTTTAAGCATGAAATGGTCTTAAATATCGAAATCCTCCATCAATACAATTATTTTTGGTCTCTCTCTTAGCTTTCCAGAAAGGTTTAGTTTGCAAAATTATGATTTAAAATGAAAGAGATATCATGATTTTACTAAACATAGGTCAAATCGGAATTTAATCCGACCAGCAGATTTAGAAAATCTATTTCTCCCAATCTATAGTTCCTAAAAATGTGTTTTTTGGTCACAAGGCAGCAAATATATCCAAATACAACATACTAAAAGATTAGCTCATTTGGATAAGTAGTTAGGGAGTTATACCCTTAACAAATTTAGTTTCAAAACTTTCTTTTATAATTCCAGCACCTACTTGTAGAGCATGTTTGGAAATAAAAACATTTGAATCAAAATACCTTCAGTTAAGCAAAGTTATTACCCTTTAAATAATCTTTCAAATGCCATTAGTTTGGATCAATTTAGATCTAAAATGAGCAGATTATAATCAAATTACCCAGGTTGATTCATAATACAACATGCAGAATTCTAGTTTTGGTGTTGCAACTTCAAAAACTCATATCTTTATGATTTAAAAAGCAAATTAAGAACTTCAATTTAGCTGGATTATTAGCTTGAAATGAGGAATCTAAATATATAAATCAATTGTAAATACTTGTGACGGCCCCAGTTTCCTACAAACAGGGCCCCGCCCGGCCTAAGCCCACGTGGACCCCCGAGCCAGTCTCGCAAGGTCAACGCAGGCCTAGTCAGCCTTCCAATCCCTCATTATACGCAATTTCACAATTTTAAGTTGAGTTATTAATATTTTGCAAGTTTTACAAATTTGGCTGAAGCAACTAATACATTAAATAACTCAACAAAAAGATCAGGGTGTTAGGCAACCTAATTGTGGAACCCAGTAAATACGTTATCATCAGAGGAGAGTAAATACAAAATATACAAAAATTTCACCTAGCTATGGAGCTTTCCTTCTGCTACTCGTCTGCGGCTCTGCACTCAGTCAAACACGAGATTAACGAGCCTGTGTAAGTAAAATCCAAGAGAATCTAAACAAGAATTCAAAATAAATGAAGCGAGTCTAAAAATCATGCGGATAAACGAAAGCTATATATATATATATATATATATATATATATATGAAATGCATGATAATGAGACTGTGAAGATGAAAGTACAACGAGAATGAGTGTCACGGGCAAAGATAGAGAGGTGCCCAAGTAGTATAAGACCACCGAATGCGGGTGCCACAGGGTCGGGGTCACAGAGTCGCGGCAACGCCAAGTAGACTCGGGTCATAGGATGCGGCATCGCCGTACCTAAAATGTCGCGAATGAGGGATATCAACGGTGCCCCGGATAAAACACATCTCATTCCGACCACTCAAGTGACTCGAGGTCATGACCCCGGTTGCAAGCCGACAACCACTCCAATCAGAGACACGAGTTTGACTCACTTGGCCCTCGAACAATCATAAATGGGTGGGAATTCCAAGAAGGGGACATGGTTGAACATCAAACAAAAATGCAAGCTCAATGAACTACTGTACATTTTCTAACTGGTTTTACTTACGGTTTCCGCGAACAATCCAATTCGTCCTTAACACGTCCGCTCACGCCTCGATTTGCGCACCAGACACCCGACTCTTACGTCCCTGGTGTCCATTTATATCATTTACGTTACTTACGTCATTCACATCAATATATTTCATAATAAAGGCAACGAATTTCACAAAATGGTGTAGGACCTCACCATGGCATTCAACTCCATTTGGAGCTATCGCGTCGTCGCACGTCGTCGAATCACACCCTCGTCGAAGATCGACGGCCCGACGACGTGCCATCGCGCTGCTGCCGCTCTGCCGAGCCGACGCCGCCGCCGCGCCGACGCCGTTGTCGCTGCCACTCGCCGGCGCTTACCGCTGCCCTCGCCAGCGTTCTTCGCCCATGCTGCCTCTCTCGCGGCGGCCTCCGTGTGGGCCGCGCCACCCCCGGCGCTGGAGCCACCGCCCGCCACCATCGCCATCGCCGGCCAGTCCGCCATGCGCCACCTCCATGCGCCTCGCGTCGCCGCCGCTATCCTCCGCGCGCCGATCCGTCGAGCCGTTGTCGCCATCCGCCACCGCGCTGCCGATCGCCACCTCTCGCGGCCTCACGCGGGCCAGCGGCTCGTCTCGTGAGTTGCCGTCCGCGCCGTGCCGTCCGCGGCTTGACTCCACCGCCGCGACGGCCGCTTGGCGGACTTGCGCTCGCGCCGCCGATCTCCTTCTCCGCCACCTCTCTCTCTCTCTTCCCATCTATCTCTACTGCGTTTCTCTCTCTTTAAACCAAATGTCGTCGAGATCCGTGCGGAGCGGAACTCGAGGCACATAAAAAACATATATTTTCAATTGTTTTCCTTAAAAATTAGGCAACGCGCATATCGAGACATCACAAATATGCACATCACTACCACCTCATTTCACATTCTCGACACTCGCGCCACACGCATCCCGAGGCGCATCCAATGTACATTTTTCCTTTTATTCTTAATGTGACCACATAGCCACATTAAGCTGCTACCTCGTTCCCACGTCGACACGCGACTCGAGGCGCGTCCCCGTTCGTGTTTTGGCTCACGACATTCCCCGCATATACTTTTCTCGACAATTAGCATTAAAATCTTAAATTGAACATTTTCGATGTCTCCACTCAAGATTCTGACATATGTATTCGACGAGTGGGTCCCACATACGACCTTGACCTGGCACGTGGCACAAGTTAAATTTTCGGGCCGTTACAATCTTCCCAACGAATTAGAATTTTGTCCTCGAAATTTACGCACTTCGATAGTGTGTTATGACTAAAGACCCAAGGCTATACCCGCCCAAGGCCATACCCGCCCAAGGCCATACTTGCCCAATGCCATACCCACATCTTACTCTGTAGGGCTGGGCTCCTCCGCGACAAGCTGGGCTCCTCCGTGACGAGTTGGGCTCCTCCGAGACCTCCAAGCAAAGAACACACAATCTGCCTCCTCCCATCAATATATGTCAGGACAACATCCTTACAACATATATTGGAATACAAATGAACATATTAGTCTCATGATCCACCGTCACTAACATACTCATATCTGCAGTATGTCCGCGAGAATGTAAATCAAGCTCTATGTCTGTCCACCCGTCTCTCTGATCGAGTGGGTCCCAACCCAACTCATACTCTCTATCCGCTTACGATGGGTAGTAGTCGGACCTTGCGCGACAACAACATGAATCTGCTCCTAGCTCTGTTGTGCCTGCCCGCTGTTGTGAACACGTACTGGTGAAGTGACCTGGCTGTCCACACTCCCAAACAAGTAAGTTGAAATCTCGATCCATATGGAACATGTTGTCCGTCCCTGCACTTGACTAGAACTTTAACTCTGTCTCTGGCCACTTCCTCTGCCATCAGCCCTTTGATGGTACTGATGCTGAGGATCTGACAATGCTGGCTGATGTACCTTGCGCTGGACCAACTAATACCGGCGCAGTATACGCCGCATATGGTGGAAACTCAATAGATCCTACGCTCAAAGCTCGATCTCTTAGCCACGACCGTCTCACTCTCTTTTTCCTTCGATCATCTCCAAACCCTCGCACTGACTATAACGATGCCGATAATACGACCGGTATTCCGGCGCGTGTGCTCCCAAAAGCTCTCGCTAGCCATAGCCCTCGCTTAAGCCTCCTGTACTGTGCTCGGAGCCGTCGTCTCCCAACAGAACGAATAAATTCTAGGAAACCGTGTATGACGTAGTAAGCTTGGTCAGTGTCCGTGTCAGTCGCACCCCCAGCATACTTCATCCCGCGTATATACCGATCCATGTATTGCAACTGACTCCCTGGTCCTCTGTCCAATGGTCTGAAACTCAGTACTCTTCAGGTACGATTGTTCCCCATCGACACCTCCGTAGTACGCCACCAGACATCGACCTCGCCGACTAGTGGAGATGATGAAATACTCGGCTGCATTTGCGCTGATACGGCCGTACATCATGTATCTTCAAGGTTAATACCCCGTGCAACTTTTCCCAATATTGCCTCTAAAACTCAAGAGCCTCGCCTCGCCTCAATCGTAGCCCTAACACCGTATCGGTCGGCATGCTCGCATATCCTCAAGTAGTGTCTCAGTGTATGAAGTACGAGCTCAACCCGAACTCCGTGCCTCCTCGACCACCGTAGGCCCCGCTCGAACTAGAGATGTTTCAGGTGGGTCGTGACACGCTCAGCTTGAATAATTAGTTGCCGACATAGACAACAACAGTGTAGCCTGTGCCCTTAACAGTCGAAGGATCTCCTGCAGTTGTTTCTCGCGCAATACAATCTTTTTTTTTTTTTTGACAGAGTAGGCAGCTCCTTCGCACTCGCAAACTGCGAACCTGCAGCCCCACGATCATGCATAGAACCGATCTGAAAATTCATCGCATTTTCTATCGCTACGATTCATCGAATCGGCGTATATTTACCGCTATCGTATATAGTATATTACCACACCACAAATATACCATATAGAATCAAGTGCTACTCTTTTCTTAGCAACTTTAAACGCACTTTTTTTTTCTTTTTTTTTTTAAGGTGAATTGCTAGTCTTAGCAACTTTACAAAGTCCCATTACCTTTTCACTCTATTCAAAGGTGCTCGTTCTTTTTAACATGCACTACTTGCACGAGAATTTCCTTAAGTATGCTTACTGGCATATCTCCATCAATTCTAAATATGTGAGAATCTTACGATTTATAATCTCGTAGGATTTATACTTAGGTTGCCTTTAACCTCGAGAATGATTCACAGACTCTACCTCTGCCGGTAACACTTAATTCATTTACAAATCCCTAAAGGCGGTGGTCGACTTCACCAACCCTGAGACTATAAATGCATAGTGTCACTAAAGTGAAGTTACTTGGGCTTCTGATTCAACACTACTACTCCAAAGCTTTCGTCAAAGCTTAGGAGTCCGTACATGATGTAATCGTTAGCGCTCAAGTCATCTCAACACTTTGTTCCCTTAGAGTCTGCATTAACTCACTCTTAAGAAATTTTTTTTTTTATTTTACACGTCCCTCATTTTATCATGTCACTTCACCAATTTTTTTTTTCTTTCGGACAAGAAAGAAGCAAGTATTTAGGGTTAAAGGTTTATCTAGCAAGACATTATTATCCAATGCATAATTACATTATGATTGTGATGCTGACCTCATTGTGCCAATATGATCAATATGATCAAATGACCAAAACCAAACTCTCCACTCAACAACCATGGTCGCAATGTTAGCTTGCTCTTCAAGAGAGTTTTTAAATCGTAAGAGACATGTCCATCTCTCTTCTTAGAGACTTTCTGAGTTACCTCGTCAAAGTGCACAAGTGGAGATGGAGATATAACTCCTAAACACTTTCTTTCTTTGTTGTCCGCACAATCTCAAAGTCCTAGTAAAGGATTATCAAGCAAGGACGAGATCATCATCGCACCTCATTTAAGTGAAACAGGTGTGTCACTTAAAGTATTGTTGTCATTCTAGTATTTTCCATTTTCCACAATCCAATCTGTTCTAGCATTTTAAAACTCCAAAAGCTCTCTAAATTCCAAAACATTGATTTCAAGTTCCAAGTAGACTCAAAATTATTCAATTGTCTCCATATTACCAATTTAAAATAACTTAGAGACTCAAACTTCCATTTCAAGTCTCAATACTATAGGAAATCCTCAATTTCAGTAATAACTAAACAACTTGAAATGAATTTAATTAACTCTTTTGAGTCCTAAATAAGATCAGAATTCCTCTAAATGGCTTGAAAACCAATTCACAAGTTTGTTTGAGTCCTACATGACATTTTAAGTTTCAATTGAAAATTATACCCTTTGTAATACCAAAGTTTCGAATTGAAAACCTTAAAAACCTTAATTATCTCATTTTACTCAAAATGAATTGTTTCATTTTCCATTGGCTTCACCAAACCAACAATGATATTTATCTCAATTTATCAATTTCTCTGAATCCGATAAATTTATCGTCAATCTTTTCATTTTATTCATCACGTCTCACGCGACACACAAAGTAAATATCGTATATCTATCGATAATACAACACATCAAATATCACATATAGTTCAAATTTTAATTTCTCCAACTCTCCTCACTTCCCAACGAAGACTTCAGTCAGGATCATAGGGTTCCACTCTAAGTTCAACCATTCCTAACTTCCGCATTGATTTTGTGTTTTAATTTCAAGAGTCGAGTATTTAAAACTTCGTCTCGATACCAATCGTGACGCCCCGCTTTCCCACAAATCGGGCCCCGCCGCCTAAGCCCACGTGGACCCCCGAGCCGCCTCTCGCAAGGTCAACGCAGGCCTAGTCAGCCTTCCAATCCCTCATTATACGCAATTTCACAATTTTAAGTTGAGTTATTAATATTTTGCAAGTTTTACAAATTTAGCGGAAGCAACTAATACATTAAATAACTCAACAAAAAGATCAGGGTGTTAGGCAACCTAATTGTGGAACCCAGTAAATATGTTATCATCAGATGAGAGTAAATACAAAATATACAAAAATTTCACATAGCTATGAAGCTTTCCTTCTGCTACTCGTCTGCGGCTCTGCACTCAGTCAAACACGAGATTGACGAGCCTAGGTAAGTAAAATCCAAGAGAATCTAAACAAGAATTCAAAATAAATGAAGCAGTCTAAAAATCATGCAGATAAATGAAAGCTATATATATATATATATGAAATGCATGATAATGAGACTGTGAAGATGAAAGTACAACGAGAATGAGTGTCACGGGCAAAGATAGAGAGGTGCCCAAGTAGTCTAAGACCACCGAATGCGGGTGCCACAGGATCGGGGTCACAGAGTCGCGGCAACGCCAAGCAGACTCGGGTCATAGGATGCGGCATCACCGTACCTAAAATGTCGCGAATGAGGGATATCAACGGCGCCCCAGATAAAACACATCTCATTCCGACCACTCAAGTGACTCGAAGTCATGGCCCCGGTTGCAAGCCGGCAACCACTCCAATCAGAGACACGAGTTTGACTCACTTGGCCCTCGAACAATCATAAATGGGTGGGAATTCCAAGAAGGGGACATGGTTGAACATCAAACAAAAATGCAAGCTCAATCAAATACTGTACATTTTCTAACTGGTTTTACTTACGGTTTCCGCGAACAATCCAATTCGTCCTTAACACGTCCGCTCACGCCTCGATTTGCGCACCCGACACCCGACTCTTACGTTCCTGGTGTCCATTTATATCATTTACGTTACTTACGTCATTCACATCAATATATTTCATAATAAAGGCAACGAATTTCACAAAATGGTGTAGGACCTCACCATGGCATTCAACTCCATTTGGAGTTATAGCGTCGTCGCACGTCGTCGAATCACACCCCTCGTCGAAGATCGATCGGTCCGACGACGTGCCACCGCGCCGTTGCCGCTGTCGAGCCGACGTCGCTGCCGCGCCGACGCCGTTGTCGCTGCCACTCGCCGGCGCCACCGCTGTCCCTCGCCGGCGTTGCTGCGCCGCTGCCGTCTCCTCGCCGGCGTCCTCCGTGGCAGTCGCGCCACCCCCTGCCGGCCAGGTCTGCCGCTGCGCCACCTCCCGCGGCCTCCGCGTCGCCGCCGCCATCCTCCGCGCTGCCGATCCGTCGAGCTGTTGGTCGCCATCCGCCACCGCGCCTGCCGATCGCCACCTCCCGCGGCCTCACGCGGCTGCAACAGCTCGTCCGTGAGTTGCCGTCCGCGCTGGCCGTCCGCGGCTTCGACTCCACCGCCGCGACGGCTCGCCTGGCCGGACTTGCCGCTCGCGCCGCCGATCTCCTTCTCCGCCACCTCTCTCTCTCTTACCATCTCTCTCTACTGCGTTTCTCTCTTTCTCTCTCTCTCTCTTTTTTTCTCTCTCCTTATCCGTTCACTCTCTTTTTGAAGAGAAACCAAATGTCCTCGAGATCCGTGAGGAGCGGAACTCGAGGTACATCAAAAAACATATATTTTCAATTGTTTTCCTTAAAAATTGGGCAGCGCTCATATCGAGACACCACAAATATGCACATCACTACCACCTCATTTCACATTCTCGACACTCGCGCCACACGCATCCCGAGGCGCATCCAATGTACATTTTTCCTTTTATTCTTAATGTGACCACATAGCCACATTAAGCTGCTACCTCGTTCCCACGTTGACACGCGACTCGAGGCGCGTCCCCGTTCGTGTTTTGGCTCACAGCATTCCCCGCATATACTTTTCTCAACAATTAGCATTAAAATCTTAAATTGAACATTTTCGGTGTCTCCACTCAAGATTCGGACATACGTATTCGACGAGTGGGTCCCACATACGACCTTGACCTGCCACGTGGCACAAGTTAAATTTTCGGGCCGTTACAATACTCATTCATCTACCATATGAAATTAGCCTAAAACCAGAACTTGTTCTAATTTCAACTAAAAAGATGTGTACCTAGTTGATGTAGCACCCTAGCTTGAGAATTTTTCACAAACTCTCATGGATTCCTTCAGTATCTTGATGATTCACTCATCTCCAGCAATTCCTTCTTCTTCTCCAACAAATGAGTGATTTGGTTTGCATGTTGTTTGATCACTAATATTATATATTAAGGTGATGTTCCTTCCTAGCCCTTGATCTTCATGGATTTATGTATCCCGATGAATATCTAATGGTCCACATCTTGCCATATATCCCACTAACTCCCACTAAATCAACCTCAAGTGCCACCATTTCATTACTCACCTAGTTCCTAGATGTGTCAATGTGACGGCGCCTCTCCTAATCTAGGGCACCGCCCGGCCTAATCCCGTAATTAAGCCCTAATCATATCCACGTATGACTTAACTACGTATTAGTCAGCCTTTACAACCTAGACGTCTCTTTTCTTGTGTTCAGGATAAGTAATACACTTAATTAATTAGCGGAAGTCTTATTGGTTATGCGGAAGCAATTAGTAAAATTCTAAGTGTGGAAAACCAGGAAATGGCATCACATATATAAAGTCCTCAAAATGCATTAAAACAGTAAAATAGTCTAAGCAAGTCGGGGAACTAACGCTCAACCCAATATACAACCCCAAATAGTATCTGAAAGACGTATATAACATATAAAATCAAAATATCAAAATAAGACCTACAATCGATGCAGTGACGCGCCTCGGGCTTAAGGATAATCGCCAATCTTCTATTTGCCCTACTGGGTAGATTAGACTTCTGCACCCACCGTCATAAAAAGGACGGTGAGTACAAGAATAAAACAATAATCCCCAATGACAAGTTTAATTTGCATTTCCAAATATTCAAATGGTATTTAAAAGCATATAAATTGGAAAACTGAAAAATAAACCATATGTGAGTAAATACCAGAGTTAAACAAGTGATACTGACACTAGGCTAAGTAGTGGTAATTTATGTCCCATTTACGGCGGTGAAACGCGTCACTCCGACTCAATAATCATATAACACAAGGGACTCTAACCCAGTGTTACCGGGACTCTAACCCCTGGCCAATAATCATATAGCACAAGGGACTCTAACCCAAGTGTTACCAGGGACTCTAACCCCTGTGTAGACCACCTTAGGGACTCTAACCCCGAGTGTCATACAATGTCAAGTAACATGTGCCGACATCCCCAGGGACTCTAACCCCGTGATTCGCGCACACCTCGATCGAGTACGGGACTTAAATGCAAAAACTACTTTTAAAATTTCAAGAAATATCAAGTATGGATTGTCAAGGCATAGGCACATCTACACACCTAAACAAATAAGGAATACAAGTCATCTTCAACATTTATAAGATATTCACTAGCCTAATAGCATGCTATTTATCATTCAATTCACATTTAAAACAACAAGAATAGACATAGCATGGAATGGAATCAATGAATTAAATCAAATGAATGGATATCATGCAAACTAGACTCATCAAATGAGCATAGACACAAAGAACACATGATATAAGAGTACAAAGGCAAATAGTCAAAAGGACTATGCAAGGATAATAATTAATAGGAATGAAATGCCAAGTAAAATTGTCAATGGGTATACTCACAACAACAAAGTAAAGTCCTAGCTTTACTGGCCTCCCGATACACCAAGTCTTGTATTCGCTCTCTCGTACCATTTTTCCTAGGTTCCTGAGTTTGGTGTCTCATTAGTTCAAATAGTGAATTTAAGCTCAATTTAGTGTGTTTATTGTGTATTCAAATTGGTTCAATAGACTTTAAATCAATCATCCTAAATCAGCCCCTAAAGACTAAATTAAGTTTTAATTTCAGTCCTACATCTTAATGCATGAAATGGTCCAAATATTGAATTCCTCCATCATTACCATTATTGTTGATCTCTCTCTTAGCTTTCTAGAAAGGTTTAGTTTTCAGAATTATGATTTAAACTGAAAGAGATATCATGCTTTTACTAAACATAGGTCTGATTGAAATTTAATCCGACCAGCAGATTTAGAAAATCTATTTCTCCCAATCTATAGTTCCTAAAAATGTGATTTTTGGTCACAAGGCAGAAAATATATCCAAATACAGTAAACTAAAAGATTAGCTCTTTTGGATAAGTAGTTAGGGAGTTATACCCTTAGCAAATTTAGTTTCAAAACTGTCCTTTATAATTCCAGCACCTATTTGTAGAGCATGTTTGGAAATGAAAACATTCAAATCAGAATACCTTCAGTTAAGCAAAGTTGTTCCTTTCTATATGAACTTTCAAATGCCACTGGTGTGGTTGAATTTGGATCTAACATGTTCAGATTATGACTAAATTACCCAGGTTGATTCCTAATACAACATGCAGAATTCCAGTTTTGATGTTGCAACTTCAAAAATTCATATCTTTATGATTTCAACACCAAATTAAGATCTTCAATATAGCTGGATTATCAGCTTGAAATGAGGAATCTAAATATATAAATCAACTACATATATTCAATGATCTACTATCTGAAATTTGCCTAAAACCAGAACTTGTTCAAGTTTCAACTCAATATGTGTACCTAGTTGATGTAGCTTGAGGATTTCTCACAAACTCCCATGGATTCCTTCAAAACCTTGATGATTCATTCCCCTCCAGCAATCTCTTCTTCTTCTCCAGCAAGAATGAATGAGTGGTTTGGTTTGCATGTTGTTGGGAGGGGTGTAGGTGTAGGTGGGAGTGTTTGGTGGGTTTTTGTGTGCATGTAAGTGGGGTTGACACATGGCCTGAATTTTTCCAAGTGTTGCTTGAGTTGGGACAAGTGTGACTTGAGTTGGGACAAGTGTGACACCTGTTCGTGACACCGCTAGGACACTCGCCCGTGTTTCCGGGCGTTTCGACGCCCGATTTTTGCGTCCGAATCGTGATATCCGCGTACCGCCGCGTCGCTAATTACTCAATATATATATTCCATATTATTTACTCGACTATATAGGCTTATAAGTAATTCCTTATTTCATATTAGTATTAAATAAGGTTTACCAAAATGCTAACTACCGTGCACCCGAGACACGCATATCGAGGCATGTTCCCGCTCTTGTCTCGACACCTACAACTGTACCAAAACGACTTAGTAAGTCTACACAATACATAACACTAGTCACACATCAATACAAAAATACGATATACCTCGGCCATGTGCCTCGGTCGGTGCACATTGTAGATCCCACGTCAAGGGTCGGTGATCCTGATTAAGGAATTAAAACGGGTTTTTAGATTTGGGTCGTGATAGCCAATGTGTATCTCTAGACCAATCTTATGCTTTCCATTTGATTTACTCAACTATAGGCCTTTAATTTGATTTACATTAACAAACACAACCATATGCTTATAAGTAATTCCTTATTTCATATTAGTATTAAATAAGACTTACCAAAATGCTAACTACCCGGTTCCCAGGCTCGCACGCTACTCGATGGGTGTCCTCGCTCTCGTCTCGACGCCTACAACTGTACAAACCGACTTAGAAAGTCTACACAATATATAACACTAGGCATACATCAATACAAAAATACAATATACCTCGGCTACGTGCCTCGGTCGGTGCACATATCACAGTGTAGGTCCCACGTCAAGGGTCGGTGATCCTGATTAAGGAATTAAACGGGGTTAGAGGTTTCGGCCGTGACAGGTCGCCTCTCATGCCGCCTCCTACCACTAGTGACCAATAGCTTTGAGTGCTAAATAATTGGTCTTACTTGACAAATTTTTGGGTTTGACTTTGAATGTTGAATGTTCTGGTTTTGAATGGTTTAAATGTTTTTTGAATGTTTTGGCTTTGAATGTTGAATGTTATGTCTATGACCTTCCTATTAAGTTCCATAATCTTCTCATCCGTTTTCTTTCTTTTTTGGTGTTTGAATGCGACAGTACTATATGCAATATTATTTTATGGTATGTAACATGTATGATTGTTTTCTTTTTTTGTTTGTTGTTGTTTTTTTTTTTTTTTTTTTTTTAAATGGGTCGCAGGAAAACCGCGAAACCAAACCGACCAAACCGCGCAAACCGCAGGCGGTTTGGGTGCGGTTTTGATGGTTCGCGGTTATGTGGTGATTTGTAAATCGGCCAAACCGCGAACCCTCGGTTTGGTCGTGGTTTGATGATTTTCACCACCAAACCGCGGTTTGCCCACCCCTAAAAAATACATAAGAAATTGGACTAATTATTAGGCTTAATCTACATGTTAGAGTATTTAGGCTAAAAATGAAAAAATAACCCAAAAAATGGGACAACAAAAATACACAAAAAATAGACATTAAAAAAGAAATTGACCCAAAAATATGTCACGTGTCACATACATAAGAAAATCCGAAAAATACACGAAAAGTAGGTGATAAGAAATAAATTGACCAAAAAATATGTCATGTGTCAAATACATAAGAAAACCAGAAAAAAACCTAAAAAATAGGCAATTAAAAATTCGAAAATAAAAACATTCCATAAATAAGCTATGTGTCGCACTTTCATTAACTCACCCAGAAGATCTTCATTTATATATATATATATATCTTTCATATATCTTTCATAATTAATGCGTCCCAAATAGACCTGTTTACGGGTTTAAGCCGGACCCAATCGAGCTCGAGCCTAAAAACCTTAACTGAAACTCGACCCGCTATATATATACGAGCCTATACATAGGCCCAAGATTGCCCAATGCAAAAAAAATGCAAAGCCCAAGCCAACCCATCAAACCCCTAAAATAAATATTCTAATATTAAAAAATCTACAAAATAAATTATTTATTCATTTAATAATTTTTATAGACTCTTTTGACACCATATATGTTTATATATGTATATAGTATATTCATATATTTTTCAAAATGGAGGAATAACTCAAATGGTAAAACATCGTTTAATATGCGCATTGGGTCCTAGTTTCAAACCTCTCATGCAACACTTATTATTTTAAAATATATTTGTTATAAACTTATATTCGGCCCAGATCCTGACCCGACTTGGGCTTTTTTAAAGTGGACCAAATCCAGCTCATTTTAAAGCAGGCCTACTTAGGCTCGAGCCCAGGCCGGTCTTTTTTTGAAAAGGGTCCAAACCTAATTATTTGTTCACGGGTTTGGGCGGGTCTGGACGAGTACCCGAGCCCATGATCTCGGTCCAAATTCCCCAAGTTAATTGTTAGAGTATACACAATCCTACATCGACAATATAATAAGAGTTGACGTTGTATATGAGTAGACCTCTGCAACAGACGGGCCTTGGCAAGTTTTTTTATGAAAGCCCTATCCGAACCTGTCCAAGCCTGCTTTTTTATTTGGCGGGCCTAAGCTCGCCCAAGCCCACTACTGGCCAAGCTTGAGCGGGCATAAATGTGGTTGTTTACAATTTTTTAAAATCAAATATATTTAATAAATATTAAGTATTATAAGCAAGGATAAGGTGATGTAATGGTTACAATGTTTACTAGTACCAAGAGGTCTTGGGTTTAGAACCGACTTTTATTGTTACAAGAATACAAGCCCATTTGTGAGTTCCAATATCAGTGTAAAAACATTACAATCAAGTTATTTCCTTCTTTTTTTCTTCGCAATTTTTTTTTTTAATTTTTTCGGCTTAAGATTATAACCAATTTCCAAATAGGCTCATATTAATTAGAGACAAGAGGGCCCTTAATTAATACTTTTTTTTTTTTTTTCCCACATGTTGTCTGACATCAACCGCTAATCCATGTTTGAACACTGTTGTCGGGCCTAATACGGGGGGCGATCCTCCCAACCTAATTTTTTCATTCACAAGACTTGAACTCGAGACCTTGTTTAATAGGATCAAGTCTCTTACCACTTGAGCCAACCTATAGTCAGGGAATTAAATAATTAATACTCTTTTTGTCACCACTCAACACAATATCAAGATAAAAACACCTGATGAACTTTATGACACCAAAAAAAAAAAAAAAAACACCTGATGAACTGGCGCTTCTCAACCGTGCGATACACATAGTCGAAAAAACTCACCTGGACTCAAATCCAACGGTCATCAGACCGTGTGTCCGTCAAAACGTTTCTTTCCCCAAAAAGGGATGTGTAGCAAGCAGCATCTAGATTCGTACAAGACAAGATTTGATGAATAAACTCGCACTCCCAACAAGCCCCCAAAAGGGCCAAAACGTTCTACTTTCGATTCTTTCCACTTCGGCTTTCCAATTTTTTATTGTTTTTTTTGGTTTGAATGGTTGGACTGTCAGATCTTCGAATCCGAAATCGAAATCCCTAACGAAGCGAACGAGAAGAGCTAGTGAGCTCATCGCGATTGGATTCCGATCCCGATTTCGATTTCGACTCCTTCGTTGTTCTTCGATCGTTCTTCGATCGAGCTCGATAGCTCATCGACATTCGCGCTAGATCTCTCTCTCGCTGTTAATCGTATCGTCGATGCGGACAAGCCGAGCGAGCGAAGCAATTCGTTTGTATTGATTTGGTACGTTTTTATTCTCTATCTCTGTCTCTCTCTTTGTAATCTTGTTTTGTTTCTGTATCCGTACATCTGTTGTGTGGTTTACAGTCTTTCGATTGGGAAGGCGAGGGTTTGAATCTGATTTGGTGGCGTTGATGTTGCGAATGCTTGAAATCTTGTTTATCGAGCTTTTAATTATTTGTGATCGGTGAAGATCATAGATTGTAGGTTTTCGAAATCAGGCGACTTGACGAACACGAAACGAGTGAATCACTGATCTCTCATTGTCCACGAATCACGATGATCTATTGCGGTATTGGCAAATTTGATTGCGAAATCAATCGTTTTGTTTATACATGATTAGGAAGTAGTATTTGTTTGATTCCTGTTGAAACATTTATGCTTGTCCGTACAAAAAATGGCTTTGCTTGTTAAGATTTCAGGCGAGAGAGGCTGATAATTGATGCTCTTTTGTTGTTTCGTAAGCGAAAGTTTTCGACTTGCCTATGTTCTAGTGTTCCAATTTTCATTTTCGTTGTTCGAATTGATGCTTGAGATATTGTGTTTGTTTTCTTCTAATGCGGTTGGTTGAATTTTCTGCAGTCTACTGGATATATGCTGGAACCTAAAATGATATTCAGATCTAGGATAAAGTGGGCTGCGCTTGGGATACTCGTCTTATCTTTGTTTTCTATGCTCGCGCATCTTCTTCTTGCTAAGTATTCCAGCGCAGAGTTAGTACAATACAGTGCGTTGTCAAGCTTCAGTGAGGATTTTACTCTTAAGTTAGAGCAAAAGGTAGAACTTGAACTATCCGCCGCGAAACAATGTGAATTTGATTATTCTCTTTATTACTCTAGTTTGCAGTTTGCATGCATTGCTTTTTTTTTTTTTTTTTTTCTGGTACATTTTGTTCATTTTATAATATATATGCCTGGATGTTGCAGAAAGGTAAGTATAAGAAGTTGTGGGGGAATTTGCGGCGTTTGGAGCCCCTGCAGCCTTATGCCAAACCAAGAACAGAATATCGTGGTAAGGCTGCTTAACTTACGGATTCTTATTTCGACTGTTATAATTTTAACTCTGATTATAACTCCGGATGCTACCCAGACATAACCTCTTCTGAGGTGAATCAGATGTTTGCAGCTGGAAACTTATGGTGACTTTTGTTTCATGGGAATTATACAACTTTCTGCCTTTTTAAGAGTTTTTAATACCATGCCTGGGTTTTAAATTGGGTACATGTGTTTGTGTATAAATCTTATTATGGTTAAGAAGTGATGCAGAAAATACAATCATAAAAAGAACTTCCGAGATGGTAAATGATCCAGACCTACCTCAATGCAATTTATCCTAAACATATTTATTGGCATTCGTCCTGGGGTGGACACTGATTATATCAGACTATTGAACCTCACTTTGTAGTTGTAAGACTTATAAGTGTTCTGCACATAACACATGGTGAGTCTGACCCCCATGACCCATCAATGTGGTTCTAAAAGTTTTCTGCATAATGGACATGCTTGTCCGAAAAACCCAAATTGGTGTGAAAACAACGTGTTGTTAATTTATGAAGTTGAAAAAAAGTGCACTTTTATAATCTTTTTAAGTGTTCTTATCTTAAAGTCATAAAATAAATTGTTGTGGATGGAAGTTGTTAATGTACATTTGCAAACGATCCAATTGATAGTTAAAATAGTCCTATTGCATGTTACATACTCCTAATTTTCTACTTTCTGAAATATCTTAGCAGTTTTGTTGACTTTACGGGCTTTCACAATATAATGCTTTCTGCATTTGTTCTTTTACTATGTCAACTTATATGGTTCCCTTCTTTGGTTGCCTCAGTTCCAAATGACCAAAACAATGGTATCATCTTTGCTAAAATCTTTGGTGGTTTTGAGAAGATAAGATCTTCGGTAAGTGACAAAACAATTTCCTTCTTGCAACAGTTCTCTTCATTGAAATTTTTATCAAAAGTTCGTAACATGTTTGTTAATTTGCTAGATTTGTGATCTTGTCACCATATCCAGGCTTCTAAATGCTACTCTAGTCCTTCCAGAGATTCAAGACAGTACTCGCTCCAAAGGCATCAGGTTTCTCCTGGTCAATCACTCAATTCTTTGATTTTTATTTAGAACGCTAGAGCAAATAACTAGACCTTACAGTTGTTTTATGTGCTTATAATGCAGTTCCAGATTCAAGAGCTTTTCTTATCTTTATAATGAGGAACAATTTATTGCTGCCCTTACAAATGATGTTATTATTATGAAGAACCTGCCAAAGGGGCTGATGGAGGCAAGAAAAAGGAATGAATTTCCCACCTTTAAGTTGAAAAGTTCGACATCCCCAAGTTTTTATATCAAAGAAGTCTTACCACAGTTAAAGAAATCAAGGGTTATTAAATTGGTGCTGATTGATGGAGGGTGCCTTCAGGTACTAGAAATTTATGCCATAAGATTTTCCACTTTTTTTTTTTTCAAGTAACTATTGGTGTTGATATGTATGCCTTGACCTGGCATCCTCTTACAGTAGTTCTTCTGCATTGGTTGAATTGTTACGATCAAGATGGTGGCATGATTTGGGTAATTTATTCACTTTGCATTGTAGATTTTGCTACAAATCTTATTTTTACTTCGGAAGACTGCGCTTAAGAGGTATCCTTTCTTGACTTGCGTTGGGTGGGGACTTCATGACCTATAATCCAGTCATCATCTGTCTAGGAGGATTCTTCAACGTCCAAGTATTGGTGTTGGGAAACTAGTGAAATTTTTATCATGCCTTAACTCGGATAATCTTTGATAAGTTGGCTTCTCTGGGATTAGTCATCACCATTGTCAACAGTACTGATTTGTAGTACATGTCATATTTGTAGGTTTATTGCGTACATTTGCGATGGAGTATCCTAAGTTGAGAATTGAGATCTTATTTGTCGTTGAATTGGTTACTTGCGTGGGGCTTTACTTTATCTCTTTCCTTCTCTCTCTCTACACACACACAACAGCGCTCACCTCCACCCCTCACCCACAATGGCGTGTTGCTCTAGCATATGCTCCTACACACATCCAAAGTCATGACTTAGATTAACTAATTTTTGTAGTTTTCACTCTAAATTTTGGCATTTATAATTTTTTTTTAAATCATGTTATTCATTAACAAATAATGTGTCTACTCTTCAGTCAACTCTCCCTCCTAGTATGGTGGAGTACCAGAGACTAAGATGCAGGGTGGCCTTCCATGCTCTTCATTTCCGTCCAGAAATTCAGGCTCTTGGGCGGCGAATGGTGGAGAGGTAAGGCTTCTAATTAGTTGGTTTCTTTTTTTGGTTGTTATGAAACCATATTTTGTTATACTTGTTTGGTAGAAGGATCAGGAGGTGCCCATCACTGATTCACAGTTGCTCTTGTGCTGATTCCTAGTTTTTGTCATTGAACAGGTTACGTGCTTGGGGCCAACCTTACTTAGTGTTTCATTCTGGACTCATGAGAGACACTTTGGCATACCATGGCTGTGCGGAACTTTTTCAGGTAGTTCAAAAGGATTGCATTTCACATTTGATTTTTTTTTACAAATGAGGTCTCGTTGTCTAAAATATAATTCTTTGACCCATGGCGTTTACCCTGGCTTGCATGGGATTATATTGTGTTTTCCATGTGGCTGAATTAAAATGATTTACTCATATATATTAATGATGTACTTATGATTTTGTTTGAAATAGGATGAATGAATCTTCAGCCTGCTCTTTTGAATTTTTTCTCCCTCTTGTTCCTGTTGTTTTTAACTTTTTATAATTTGTGTACCTGTCTAGGATGTCCATACTGAACTCATCCAGTACCGGAGGGCACAGCTGATCAAGAAAGGAATTATTAATGAAGAACTAAGTGTTGATTCACGCTTGAGGAAGCTAAATGGTTCTTGCCCTCTCATGCCTGAGGAGGTATAACTTCTTTCTGTTTTAGTTATATTTAGTTTTCTTGAGTGTTTTTTTTTCCTTTTTGAAAAGCTCGACTCAACCCAACATGATTCTTATGATCGCCGCATGGTCTATTAATTTATGTGGTGGTTAATGCAAATCTATTTCTTTTTATACTGCTCTCTGTTTCCTTCCCTTGTGTATAGTCTACTACTATAGCTTTGTTGTTCTAACCAGTTTGTCCTCCGCGTTTCTCAAAGTAGTAAACCTGAAAGTAAGTCTGGTGGCAAAATGTGAAAGAGAGGGTTGGTTTCAAAATCTCTTTTATATGTTTTCAGGCTAGCTGGAGAAAATGATATAAATCCTCTTTGCTACGATGATAACTAATTTAGCTGCATTTCAATAATTAAAAATAAAAGAACTTATTTAGTTACATTTTGCAGGTAGGACATCTTCTTCGGGCAATGGGTTATCTACCAAAAACGATAATCTATTTATCAGGTTCTGAATTATTTGGTGGTCAAAGGGTCCTGATACCTCTTCGTGCCATGTTCGCCAACTTGGTTGATCGGACTTCTTTATGCAGCAAGCAAGAGCTGTCCAACTTAATTGATGTTGAAACTCCTCTTCCCTCTGATTCATTTCAACCACCTCCAGCCAAAAGTAAGGAAGAGCTTCGGGAAGAATGGAAAAAGGCTGGTCCACGTCCTCGTCCTCTTCCTCCACCTCCGGACAGACCTATTTATCGTCATGAAAAGGAAGGCTGGTATGGCTGGATTGCGGAAAAAGATACTGAACCAGATCCTTCACCTTCAGATCTGAGGATGCAAGCACACAGGCTACTCTGGGATGCTCTTGATTACATTGTATCTTTAGAAGCAGATGCATTCTTTCCAGGTTTTCACAATGATGGTAGTGGATTGCCAGATTTCTCTAGCTTGGTCATGGGGCACAGACTCTATGAAATGGCTTCTGCCAGAACATACAGACCAGACAGGTGACACGTCCAAAAACTTCATCTCCTTTGGTTTTAATTGATTTTTATCCCAAAAATGTGAATACTGCACTCTGGCAAATATATTGAAGGTTTTTCCTGATCCTACCCTTGATTTCTTCTCCTATTGCAAAGATCTTCATGGTGAAATCGTCCAGCGACGATGTATGTTCAAACCATATAAAGATATAATCGTTAAATTTTATTTGGGTAGCTAAGATTTCCAAAGAATGTGGTTTCATGATAAAAGTTGGACAACATTTCTGTCTATTTCATGCCTTTTGGTGTTTCCTTCTCTCTGGGTGTCATTTGAATTCTGGCAACCAGAACCTTGAACTTAAGACTGTCTTGAACCAATGCTGCCATTTCGTTGTTTATGCTGACCCGTTATCTATAAACTAAAGAGGGCAGTGCGTCATGATATCCTGCTTTATCAATGTATATTTTACAAGTTCTTGGTCTTTCATTTGCTCAAAGTCGGTTTTTAGATTTGCCGAGTTCTTGGCCATTCATGTCTTATCTTCCTAAAAAGTTTGATTTCATTTTGTTATTTCCCTTTTGTGCTTTAATTCAACTTTTCCATGCTATCTTGTGCAGAAAATATATTGCCGAACTGTTCAAATCTAGCCAAGATAATATATACCATCCACCTCGTAATTGGACACTCATAATGCGGGAACATCTAAACAAGAGCTTAAGTGAGGAAGGCCTTGTGAAGGAATCTCGCTTCTCAAAGCCATTTTCATTCCTTGCCCATCCACTTCCTGAGTGTTCATGTAGAATTTCCGAGTCTTCAGAAACTCATAATGGAAAGAAGGTTGTTGACAATGATGGTTTGATTTATGAACAAGTAGATGAGTGTCCCACCTGGATGCAACATGGTATCAAAATGGTTTCCTTCGGAGCTACCGGTGCTAAAGAAGAGATGGATGAAGATGACACACCTGAAGATGAAACTGATTTGGATATGGAGTTTGAATCTGATGATAAAGGGGGCGGCATCTACTCGACTCCATCTTCAGAGCAGGATGAAGAAATGGATCCTGATGACTGATTGAGGAAACATGTACACTAGATATAAGATGATATAAGTTTATGCTCTTGCGATGACCATCTGCCCACAGCATTGATGATGGAAGTCTTTAATGCAGCAAGGCAACTTTCCAAGATTGCAGTTCCTGTCTAATTTTTTTATTTCAGAGGGGACGACAGCATGAAAGAAAATCATTTATTGGCACGGATCTAAATTTTCCAAATAGATGATGACAGAAAAAGTGAAGATCCATCAAGCAAGCAATGCACAAGGCATGGAAAGAAGATAATGGATGTCGAACAAAACGGATTTTGTCAGTGATGCATGTCTTCGGCACCAGGAAGTGGAAAAATAGAGGTACTACAGTTTCTCTTTTTCTGTTTTTTTGGGATCAGATAAAAAAAAAATGAACATCATTCTTTCATTATACGCACAGAACTTCGTACAGTATAAACGGCGCATGTTTTGCATATCTGTTTGTAGAGATCACAGAAAAAAAGGTAATCAGCATACCAAATAGTTTGAAATTTTGGGATATTGTTTGATGATTCTATTATTGAGGATCATCAACAACGATAGCTTCTTATGCAAATGAAATCAAGTTATACAGTATTGATGAAGCTGATTCTCTTTTATTTGTCCTCTATGTTTCTGCTTTGTTGTGGTTGCTAATTAGGACAGAAACCTCTTTTCACTGATTTACCATCTGAAATGCTGCTATCATCCCTCATGACCATTGTAGTTGATGCTCATATACAGTTAGGGATGCAGGAGTTGTCCATGACTAGGGCATTTGATTAGATCCCAGCCTCCCAGACTCCTAGTTATATGTTCTACAAAACCTACTGAAGATCTGCTGTCGCCGTCGCCATTGCAGATACTCTCTTGGAGTAGGGACTTGGCAAGAGGAAAATGCATCACGTTGGTATGAAACAATGGCAATGCATGAGATCGAAAAATCATCGAAGATCAGAGCATGATCATGCGCACGGTGCTAATTCGTGTTAAATGGCATTTTCTCAGCTTTACTTGAATGACATAACACTTCAGACCTGTCTGGTCTCTTCTTCATTTATATAAAAGGACAATGTTATGGTGATATCCTTTTGCTATAATGTGTTTCAGTTCCTTGAATTTTGCATCGTTATGTGTGCGCACGTCTTTTCATGGTTGTCTAAGGGACCTCAACAACCCCAAAACCCCTGCCGCGTCCGCTGTCCTTGTTCACCTCAGGACGCGATGCATCAAGATTTATAACACGGTTAGGTTGGGAGGGTGTGCCTTCCCGTGTGCACTCTAAGGGTGTCATATAAGGTCAGCTGAAATGGAATCATTAATAGACATTATACATAGCACAAGTGATTTATATATATCCTCTGCTGTGGTTTACTTACAAGCCTGTTCATGATGGTTTGAAACCCTCTACTTTGTATTTGTATAGACATGGAAGAATAGCAATAGCTTATTAATAGAGATCAGCCTCAGCATTGCCGTATGTATAACTTAATTGTCTCTAGTCTTTGAAGCTACTGTCACGTAACAAAGCTTCCTGAAAGTAACAAGCAAGAAATGAATGGTCAGTCGGCGTTGAGTGTCCGAAACTCCGCGAACCTGCCGCTACCAGTGCCACTCACGCTTCGCATCCACCATTTTAAGGCTGGTGGGTTGTAGGGGCATGTATCCATAGAGAGAGATGAAGTCATTCAAGCATTTGTTCCTTCTGTTGCTGTGCCCTTTCAAGCCGCTTATACCAGTTGAGCCTATTTCATAAATCTTTCCTGCAAATGCAGCATGTAAGCAAACTCCATTTCATAGACTAGATGTGCCTGACAAGGAAAGTTGGAGGATGTTAGTTACCTTTGACCCAAATCGGAGCAGCGCCTGTGGCGTTGGCGACAAGCAGAGACATGGCAATGTCTTCGCAGTTTCTACACCATACCGAGGAAAAAAGGTTGCTAATTAAGCATCATGGCTTAGACACTACACAAGATGGCAATGAGGGAAGATAAACAAACCTTTCTCTTGTAACATAGTCGTGAATCGACGACGGCATCTTATTGGTGTATAAATCTAAGTACTTCTTGTGGAAAAAAGCGGCTTTCGAGAGAACCATACTGTAAGTTCCAGTCCACCAGACTGACCACCAACCTCCATATTCATAGTAAGCAACACCATTTTTCTGTTCACAAGGAATGAAACTCTATTCAAATTATATCATCAGATAACAGAATGATTAGTATTCAAATACTGCACATTTCTTTGCATATACCTTCATATCAAGCCAATGCATGCGCGGAACAAATCCGACCATTGTAGATGGAGCGGCTTGCCACACAGAGAACGCAAAATCTAGAGTATGGCACGGAACAATTACATCGTCGTCAATGGAAAAAATGGCATCGGTTCTCAGGTCCTCGATCGGCTTGAATCTATTGTTAAGATTGTCTTCCTCATTCAAGTTGAACCTGAAATTAGGCTTGTGTGCTGCTTGTGATTTTGACTGTACAATTCTCCTGAGATATGCCTTTAAGCCTTCTGAGGGAGGCTCACTTTCACTCCACACTACATGTATTGCATCAGCTCCTTGACAGGACGCGTAATGAGCCACAGCGCGCTTAAGAAGAGAATTTCGCTTCCATGTGTTAATCAATACTGTATAGCCACCCCTGAAATATACATAGATGCAAAAGCCTGTTCAAATGCGATTTCTACGTGAGAGTAGGATCATCATATCATCAAAGCATGGTTATGCATCTATACATTGTGGAAATGAAACTAAGTGAAAGTCTAGACCAAATGAATTACACTCGTTAAAATCATGTACTTCCGATAGCATGCATGATTACTAGTCACAAATACACACACAAAAAAAAAAAAAAAAGCAGAAGAATCAAAAAACAAAAAGTATTGGGATTTTATGGCATTTGCAAAGTCTGTATTCTGTAAAGTTTACAAATGTTTCCTGGGAATTGTAAGCCAAGAAATTTAGCCACCACCAATCTGCAATAATACCACATCTACTCATCCCTGCGAGTCGAAGAAAGCTTTTTCTATTTGTTTTGAACTGTAAAATCTAGGCATCTAGAGAGTTGAATTAATGAAGTCCCAAATTAATGCAACTGAAAAATTGAGCACCTGTGCTTTGTTCATTTTTAACTGAACCAAACACCTATTCAAGGAATGCATTTACCATGGTGAACTGATGATCAAGGGATAAAGAATTTCTTTCTTTTTTGACAAAAGTTTAGCCTAAAAAATGAATGCTCTCTTTCCAACAATCATTTGAACAAAAAATGATCAGTTGAGAATATTTCTTTCTCCATAATCCAATAACCATAGCAAAAGACACAACATCTTTAGTCTTTACTGAAGCTACTAATTGATATGTCATATATTACATGTTCACCATAGCAAAAGATGTTTCAATGGTTGATATCAAAAACAAGTAAAGATGCTTTCTCAAAAAAGATAAAACAATTAAATTAAGAAGACCATCAACGCATATAGCCCAAAAGATCATTGAGCACCTATAAGAGCATGAAAATAAAGTTTCTTAATCTAAAAGAATGCAAATGAACAAGTCAACACAATAATATTAATTAACTTAAGGGCTGTGATCTAAGCAGCAGTTTTAAGTGTTTAACCGCTATGAAATTGCAATGCCGGATAGTAACCTCAATAGAATACTAAATTACTTAACCTTAAACAAACACCATGATCTACTAGACCGCAAAAAAAAAAATCCAAAACTTGACATACTTTAACTTGACATACTTTCCTGCAGAAGTCACTTATAGAGAGTAAAGAACAATTGTAAAGGAAACAGCTAAATACTAGCATGGCATACAAATTGCCAATGAAAGATAATAAATTAAAAAAAAAAAAAAAAAAAATTCAAGTGATAGACTAAAAACATTAGCAGCCAACTCGAAATTTTTTTTTTTTTTTAAATAAAATTAGAAAGCAACATTTGGGATTAAGGCTACGATGTTGTTTGGTTAGAAAGCAATATTTTACTCCAACATAAGTCGGAATTCCAACCTCCCCCAACTTTGCCTTAAGGCAAATGATGTCTCAACCATCTCAACCATCTCATTAGAGATGTTTTGGCATTCAAAACCTGATCATGAATCAAGGCATGTAAAAGCAATAAAACAATAAAAAATTGTTTTGCCAATCCCAATGTTTCATTTACTTCGATTAAATCTTTATCTTCAACTAAGGGCAGTTTCACATTCAAAACTCCCCATTATTCATCTTAATGGTCCATTCCCATCATTTTCAAGCTTTCCCAAATTTCTTTCTCTTTTTTTTTCAGCCCCTCTTGCATATTCATATGGCCTACCATGAATAAACACTTTTTTTTTAGATAAATCAATAAACACATAAATTGTTTTTTTTTTTTTTTTTTTATTGCCGAGAGCATCCGAGCTGGCAACCGTCACCTACACTAATGAATGACGGTGCTACCACTAATTCGAGAGGTCGAAAGAGAAATAATACAGTCGTTGCAAATCTAACTCATCACCTCTACCTTAGTACTAAGACCCTCTTTGAAATCACTACACGGGGCATAAACACATGGTTTACAATGACATCAAACAAAGGAGGTATGAGGTCAACTATTCTGAAGAAAAGCACAAGAAAACACATTGACAACAATTCTTTATAAGAAGAAGACAAGTTGACAACCAAAACATACAAAAACAAATTGAAACTCCCATTTTTTAACTTTATGTGCAGAATAAAACCCAATAAATAAAACAAAGGAAACCTATAAATTAATTAATGAGTCCTCTACAATGTTGCTTCCCAAAACAACAAAACCACACCACAAAACACAAATCCACACAAAACCCATATAGAAATCACAGAATCACAAAATGGGTAGTTTTGATTTCGAAAGATGCACCTTGAATGGGAATCGATGAAAGAAGGGTAGTAGTGATCGTGATTCCAACCCATGACGAGAGAAGCGATTCTTGAGCAGAGGAAGAGGAGGGCGAAAGCAATGCATAGAGATGAGATTAGTTTGATCTTTGCGGCGTTGAAGAACAATCTGATGCGGCGGAGGAAGAGCGGAGACCTGGCGGCCTTCTCCTTCGCCGGAGAATAGAGGGCTCCGGCGCCGGCGCCGGCGCTGCTAACCGTGGTGTTCAATGCGGGCATTGCGGCGCTCGCAACTCCATCAATCGATGATTTCTGTCGAAATTACAAACAAACAAACACACAGAATTGATTCGTTCAGATACTTCTGATGATATCGAATCCAAAAGTTTCCATTGATTCGAGGGAACAATTTTAACTGTTTAAAGGCGCACATTTTCGAGAGTTTCCATTTTTTTTTTCTTACAAAACAGAATAAAATTAAAAATTGTTGTGTTTTTTTTTTTTTTTTTTTTTTTTTTTTCAGTTTTAGGCCGTCAATTTTTTTTTTTACTTTTCTTTTTCTTTTTCTTTTTCTATTGCCGGCGTAGCAAAAAAAGAAAGAAAGGAAACTACTTTTTTAAGCCAGAAAAGACACGCACTTGTTGACTTCCCTTATCTTTTCTAACATTGTGCAGATCGCATGTCTTTTTGGCTTACAGTAGCATGATCCGAAAGAAATTGGATATGGATGCAGCTCACCCACGCCAACTATTTTTAATATTTATTTTTGAAAAATCAACTTTTTTTTGAATTGATGATTTCTTGTTATATTTTTCTTTTTTTTTCGTACTCGTTATTTCAATAACTTGATCAATTTTTATTTTCACCGTGCATGAATTGTATTTTGAAATGAGTTTCATACATCAGCACTGTTTTTATTTTTTTTTATTTTTTTACTTTCCATATGGTGTCTGTCATCAATCACACTAACTAATTCATGCTAGAGTACGAGTACACACTAACTAATTCATGCTAGAGTACGAGTACCGTTGAATTCCATAAAAGGCAACCACCCCCATCGTCAACATAAAAACCCCAAACCACAAAACCCAATTGTTGGTAAGCGTTGTAGCTATCTTTTTTTTATACATCGCAAAATAATAATATAATGTACATGTGTTATTATTTTATATCAATGGTCGAATTACAATTTTAAAAGTTCATAAAACAAGGTAAAGCATTATTATTTTTTTTAAAAAAATTATATGCATAGTTTCAATAGTAATCTAAACTAAATCTTAAGAATAAGATATTATTTTGAAAAGAAGTTTGTATTTTATGTTACTCTGATCAAATTATAAAATAATAAATTAAATAATATATCATTTAAATGGGTTAGTTGGGTTGACACGATAGTACAAAAAATTAACAAGTAAGCGTTAGGGTTGAGCTTGCGGGGATTAGTATCGTAAACGGATTGATACCGATAGGTGCAAACCCATTTGACCACCCTATTAAAAAGTGTGTTATTCGCGGCCCGTTTAACTAAACCAAACGACACGAAACGAAACAAAACAAGCCTTATTAATATTATTGGAGCATCGCTATGTGCACTTCAATTGTTTGAGGCACCCCAAAATGCATGTAAATTGGTACACTTTTGAGGTGCCTTCATAAATAATTGAGGTGCACATAGCGCCCCTCATATTATTCGAGTCCGTTTTCCACAACACGTCTTATATTATATGAGTCCGTTTTCCATAACATAGATAGAGTCATAGAGATTAGAGAGAAAAGAAGAAGAAGAAGAAGATGTTGAATGCAGAGCAGGTGATTGAGAAGCTGAAAGACGACGGAGATTTCGACAATCTTCGTCTCAAAATCATTCGCAAGCTCAAAGAAAACGTAAAACCTAAATATCATGTTCTCTATTTTCCTTCTCCAATTCAATTCCCATGGTTTTAGGGATTTCTCGTTTTCGTGTAGCACTGATATTTCCGCTGTTTTGAAAACCCTAATTGGACCTTATGACTTTGTTTTTGGTACGCGTGTTATAGGTATTGAAATTTTAAGATATAGAAAAAAAAAAAAAAAAAATTGAAGCTTTCAAGTCTGTGAAATAGTTTGGCTTCATCTTTAGGTTTCAATAGCCTCAATCCCAAATTAGTTGGGGTCGGCTTTATGGATCAAGATCTTTCATTGTGCTCAATTTTGTGCAATCGATGGTGTGCTTTCTAGACTATTTAAACCCTCCTAATTAATGAGTTCCAAGTTAACTTCACTCTACCCCTACCTCGTGGAGTTTTTCTTCGGTTTCTATTGAGTCGAATTTTCTAGTAAAGGCATTTGAAGCCTGTAGGTTGTCTTTTCAGGTGTCAAAACTACTGCAATCGCCCTTCTTTAATCTCTGTGTCAATTGGTGCTACTCATACTTTTCTTTGAAGTTTTGTATTTATTTTTCTATTTTTAGGAGTTTTACCACACATTTGGCTAAACATCATTATTTCTGCTACATTCATTTTATGTACTTGTTATTGTTGTTGCTTTACCACCTAACTTTCACTTCCATAGAGCATAGCTGGTTTAATTGCAGTCCTATATTTTGGTTTCAATAACTTCGTAAAAAAATTTTAATCAGTATTAAGGCATTCTCTATTTTGAAATACAATGGAATATTTGGTCTTCATTTTGTCTGATTTTGGACAATCAATGTATCTCTTTGTTGGTTAATAATATGTGATTTTTCACGCAATTATATCTTTGATGATTGACTGATGACTACATTGCAACTATGGCACAATTGTATCGTAAAAGCCGTATGTGCGATGCGCTAATAAATACCGAGCTATTTCAACACCCTCGCCTCTATATTACATTTGAAACTACCATGAAAGCAAGTTAAAGACTCAAATAGTCACTGCACGGCGGCATTGTCATGCTTTGTTGTTGTTTTAGTTTTCGGATTCTCAAGATGTATGGTTGCATATTATTTGTATATATATTTTCAATATACCTGTCCATTGTTTCTGAATAGCATTCATTCTGTTGCAGGAAGAGCTGCGCAACAGCATTATTTCTGAAGTGAAGCAGTCGGCTGCAATAGATCGCGCAGGTGCAGAGAACTTAAAACCCAGACAGCTTTCAGATGCGATTCATGAAGAAATTGGGTAAGCCTCTAATCTTTGTGAGTTGCTTATCTATCCAGTATATTTCTAATTCATTAATTGCACTAAGTCGAGCACAATGAAAAAGTTTGATCCATGGCCGACCCCAATTAATTTGGGACTGAGGCTATGTTGTTGTTGTTGTTGTTGTTGTTGTTTCATTTTTCTAATTCTCTACAATACTAAAATTCGAATGACAATCCTCAAAAAAGTTCGAATGGCATTTGTTGTTAGTTTTCCTGAAACGGACAGTGTGCTCTAATATTTTGCGGTTATGGTTTCGCTTATTCAGCTGGACCGTAAGTGGGATTAAGGTTTCTGGTATTTTGTTTTGAAATTCGACAATTGGAATATACAGGAACAAAGTGATGAGCCAGATATCTGATGCGTTGTGGCAAGTAATTAGGTCGAATGATGGGATGCAAAGTGAAATCAGAGAGACCGTGGAATCCGTCTACAATACGTTGTTGAATCCCAGAGGAAAGGATGTTGATGAAGTCGAACCATATCCTGGCGATGAACCAAAACCCGTTCAAAATGAGGCTCTTAGCAGCAGCCCTGCAACTTCTCCTTGTGAAAGAGAGAACTCGCCATCTAGCAGTGAACCAAAACAACCGCCGGGCTTCTCTGACGACAATTGTTTACAACCTAACAATGGCCAAGAAGAACATAGAGAAGAAACGAAAGTAACAATGGATCACGACCAAGAATGCGGAGCAGAAATGGAGTATGAACCTAACACCCGTGAAATGTCCCCGAGCGATGCTAGTCTTCCGCCGGGTTTTAGTGCATCTGTAAACAATCCGCAGTTGTGCGATGGAAGTGATGATGATGATGCTGATCCAGATGTCCCTCCTGGTTTTGGGTAACTATGGAGCATCTCTAGTTATACAAACTCTTTTAAGTAGAAAGTAATCATAAATGGATATTGTTGTTCTACTATGGAAACAAGTTCACCTTCCCAACTTGTGTAATCTCTCCTGTGAAACTATTGTTTCATAGATGCTTTCTATTTATCTTGAATTATGCCCTGAAAATCAAATGCATGTGCAACAATCAGTTTTCCATTGGTATGCTAGTGCTGCATTTTTCGGCTCATGTTGGAGTCAAAAGCGTCGTAATTAAATTGGTTTCATATAAAAAAAAACATAGAAGAATGGCGTGGAACGCAACGGTTCGGGTTAGAGACACTCAGTTGAACAATTAGACAAGTAATAGAATTACAAATAGGTACATGTTATTCATTTATTCAGTGAGGAGGATTCAAGAAATCAAAAGTACAGAACATTCAAGTTGTCAATTCAAATCAAACATTCAAGCAGGATACGAACTAAATGCACACTAGAAAGAAAAAACAGAAGCAACTTCCCATTTACAACAAACTAATCTTGCTTAGCACCGCCATTTTCTTCAGCAGGAGTTACTGGAGTACTGGTGCCACTCCTCCTGCTGGGCGCGCTTGATTGCCCAGTAAAGGTCCTGCCCATGAATTTACCTGCCTTGGTAAGCCCGGAGCTGACGGCGCCAAAACCGCTACCGACGATCCCAACTCCTCCAGCAATGCCACTTCCAACAAGCCCAACCCCGCCAGCAAGGCCAGTTCCGACCAACCCAACACCAGAACCTACCAACGATGCTGCACCTTCAAGCGCGTCCATAGTGCTTCCTATCACCCCCTCCTCTTTCAATCTTTTCCTCTGTTCTAGGATCTCCTTCTCTTTCTCAAAGGCTGCCATCTGCTCTTCTTTGTTAAAATGATGATACAAAACCTGCATATTAGAAAACACGAGGAAGGTAAGACGAATTCAATAATTTGCGCAGCAAATAGTGGGCAAAGTCAACAAATCCATCTGTGCATAATCATTCTTTCTCAAATGAAATAATACCTTCAGTGTCAGAGTTCCTCTATCCTTCTTATCTTTAATTTTTAGCATGTCAAGGGATGGAAGCAGTCTCAGAGTGACCTCTTTTAGAACCTCAGGTTCCAAGTCAATTAACTGCAATTTCGCTATGCCCAGCCGTTTGTCTTGCGTGACGTCCTTATCAAAAACCTGCCAGTATGGTTTGCGAAGATTAACAAACTGAAGAAGGAATTAAAGCCAGAAGGATCAAAGTTCCAACAAACTGAAATGCAAGAGACAAACCTCAAAGATAATCGATTGTGTTTCCTTGTCTTCGACAATCAAATCAAATGTGTCATTCCAAACTGGATTGAGGTTGTTGTCGACGACTTTTGTCTTGTACTTGAATAGAGGACGAATATGAAGAACCACATATGGATCAGATTTACCAATCATTTCCATATTCTTCAAATCATCCGCTTTGACTACAGCAACTGAAACCGTTCCCTGAGGTTTGAGCTCTAAGTCACTGAATAAAAAAGTCATTATGATGACAAGTTAGGCATTAGTACCCAGATAATATAGAACTAAATTCACAAGTAAACTACTTAAAAGTAATTCACAAGCAAACAACAAAAGCAAAAGCAAAAACAAAAACAAAAACAGATCGACAAAAGTGAACTGCTCTTCTCCATTACTATAGAGTCTAGAGTCAAGACCATGCAATTTTAAAATTTTGAATAAATGAATATGCACTAATATTAATGAGAACGAGAAACAATTTTTTCCAATTTAGTTATTTTAAGTTCATAAATTTCATATCATCACCATTCTTATTTGCACTTCACATGATTGCTCAAATAATGATCTACTGAATGCATCACTGTTAAACTAACGGCCTCAGATCTAGAAAATTTAAGATATCCATGGCATCTTCAAGCGAACATATTGCAAGAGATATTCAAGGAACAAGATGTCCATCTAAGCTGCCTAATAAAAATATACAATTAAAATGCTAAATTGGCAAGGTGTCATAAAAGGTCTCATTAATGACTTGAGAAAAGCGAATCCAAAAACAAAGATAACGCTACTTCCAAGATTCACTGATACATCATACAGCATTGCAAATTCCTATAGGTCTTTAGTTTTGGTGAACAAAGAAAAAAAAAAAAAAAACAATATGATGCATCAGAAGTAGCCGATCATTTTGCTTTCTTTTAGTAAAGATCATTCAGCTTTGAAAACAAAATAAAATAAAATTGAAGAAGAGCTTTGAAAACTTTTTTTTTGATAGAAAAAAATGTTGGAGTATGAGGCTACTGGCACAACACAGTAAAAGACTAAAAGATACCAACATTTCTTTTAAGTAAAAAGAGACAGGTACTTAGAGCTTTCAAATCTTTTTTGAATAAAACTTTTCAAGATCAAATCCAACACGATTCTGAAATACCTTGTATCCACGGCTGTACTACCAATCGGAACAACAATTCTGTGAGGCCATAGGAGCATGTCATTGACAATTGTATTTACAGTATCCTACAAAGGAACAAAGATCAACAACAGAGCTTTACCAACCAAAACCTAGAATGAAAATAGAAGGAATGCACCATTTTTTTTTTTGATGATCGAATGCACCATTTCTTCATGCTCCGTAAAAGCTTCCATAACATTACTTAAGAATAATGATAAAAAATTAATTAAGAATAAAATTCTAAACATTTTTTTTCTTTGACTGTGAATCAAAAACTTACATCAATCATATCTGAAAGTCCTGGAATTGCAGTTAAGCTTCCACCCACAGCCTTTAGGGTATAATCAATTCTGGGCTTTGGCTGATCAAATAGACACGGCGGACATTATTCTCAAATTTCCAAGTACCTTTAGTGAAACAAAGAAAACAACAACAAAAAAATCTCCAGAGCAGCTGATATATTATGGACTTCTTTAAAAAAAAACAAAAAAAACAATTTTCATATTATAACAGCTTCAACCTATTTGGCCATCACTGCTTTTTTCACTGATAACACTAAATTGGACGTCTCTTTGTATTTATACATTCTTAAGCCTAGATAGATACCAGTATCTTGATGTAGTATTATTATATCATATATGATGAAAATTAGAGATACACAGTGCACAGTGGAATGATGTAGAATGCAATTTTAGTTAAGATGATCCAAGGATATCGTGCTATTCATGAACTGGAAGAACAAAATCTAACTGTGTATTTGATTGTTATATAATAACATAATAGAGCACCTTCAGAAATCTATAACAAATGTACCCTAAAATGTTCATTTAATGTTTGTGCAAAACTAAAGAAGCCATAATTGAAAGATGCAGCAAACAAGTGAATAGAAAGTATACTGTGATGAAGGCAAAAGCAACATTTGTAATAAGCTTTCCTCAGTACACAGGAATCAAAGAAAGCCATGAGAGAATTGTCATGTCCTGTGACTTGCACAAGGCAACCTCCAATAATATGGAGTGCCAATAAACAGTAATGTTCAGATACTAGCAATATCAAATGCATTCATAACGAAATTGAGTAAATTTACCAATTTCCATTCATTTTCAAAGTGTAGGTAACCACCGCGCACCAAAAAGAATCAGAAGCATTGTGCATAAACTTAAAGCTCAATATTTATACCTCAGAGAGTAGGGCAGCAACAACAGCAGATATACAAGGTATTTCATCTGAAAGTTGGAATATGACGCGTGCAACAATAAACACTTGAAGATCCTTCAACTGCAGCAAGCACCAGCAAATCCGACAACTTGTTACACACCGACTAATAGTTTATGACACAAAACAATAAAAAATACTTAAACTGCTGCTGTAATGAAACAAAAACCTTTGAAAAAGAACAAACCAAAATAGACTTATGAGCCAAAATGAAAGTCGAATACTGGACTCAATCAACGTCTAAAAAGTCAACTAATCATTCTAAGCCATTCTGAACTTCGGAAGGGATACACATTTCAATTATGAAAGAGAGTTATTCTTGATGCTTATAATCACTTTATATACATAATAATGATTTATTTCTTTGACATGCATAATATCCACACATCAATACATAGCAAATTAAAGTTATATGTTCTTGAATTCGTCCTTTCTTTTATTATTACTTTGGCATATTCATTGTTTATACTGTATTCACTCATCATATGTTGTCAAATCAACAGCTTTCTAGACAGATTTGATCTCAAAAGTCAAAAGGTTTACTAATATATTCCCTCTTTTTCCAGATTTTACAAATTACAACAATTTGTTCTCATATATCCATGCAACAAAGTAATTCCAAACTTAAACTTTGTGACAATTACTGCTATTATGTTGTAAAAAAAGGTACTGGAAAGAACAGGAAAGATTTTCAATATATCAACAAACCTAGCAGTTGATGAACCAACCTGAATAGGAATTGAAGCAACAAGAGCTGCTTCCACAGCAAGAATGATGCTTGGATTACCGCCCCATCGCAAGTCAATATCCATAGTGATTTGACCTTTATTGAGGCTCTGAACTCGAATGCCTGCATCAGTACATCCTCATTTAGTCGAGCTCCAAAATATATGTATAACATGATATGTGCAGATGTGTCCCGAACTTCACTAGTGAATATTACAGGTACATGTAACTGAACCTTTTGTCACAGCAGATTACAAACCAAATAAAAAAAAGATAGAAGGTGAATAATACAACCAGCTTTGTTTTTATTTAATAAATGATCTCAAATTTAATGAAGACTTCAACCATGAATATATAATATAAAACCATGGTTATTTGGATAATCATTCTAAGGGAAGGACCTCAGAAGTCCGAAAACGCAATGTACTCCTATATGCAGTTAAGTATAGTACATCAAATATTTAAAAATTACAGGGGCACTGAGTTTTGACATAAGTCATTGACATACGCCCAGCTCCTCCCACTAAAAAGATGAAAAAAATGTCTGAATAAAGGACCACGTATTTCTTTAAAATTCCCCCAAAAGGCAGAACAACATGGACATCCATGTAAAGCTAGCAGGATAAAGTAGTAACACTTACTTATCTGGCCTTTGCAACTGATAGCAGCCAACCATCGTACAGAATTAATAATACAATAGAAAAAAATATCATTTAATTTTTTTTTTAAGGAAAAAATATCATTTAATTGGGGAAACAAGAACTTGAAAAGAAGGAAGCTTGTAAACAGACCTTCAATCTTGGGTGCGACATTTCCAAGTGTGAGCTTACTGAATTTCAACGAAGTAATTCCTGGAGGACGATATTCCTCTAACAGTGGCTCAACAGATTCTTTTATGACCAATGACGTTGCCTGAGAGAAAGCACAAAATAATAAGCTCAAATCACAACATAATAAAAATCAATAGTAAATAATACAAAAACATAGTCATTGTAAAGAAGAAAATATAAGCATAAAAAAAAAAAATCAATATTCTGTCACCAAATATAACCAGTCACTGAAAAACAGTGTCACGGAAAGCTTGTACACATACCATAGGCAAACCAATCGCCACATTGTTAACTCCAAGAAGAAGGAAAGTGGAAAAAGTACGAACAAATTATTTCCCACATTGTTCCCACAAAAACATAAAAAGGGATCTTTAAATCAAGTTACTATATGAGAATTAACGCTAGAAGAACTTTCAGAAAAAAAAGAGGACTTTTTAGTAAACTCACTAGCGGATATTAGATTCTGAAACCAACAACAACAACAACATAGCCTCAGTCCCAACTTAATTGGGGTCGGCTACATGGATCAAACTTTTCCATTGTGCTCGATTAAGTGCAATTGATGGTGAGCTTTCCAGACCATTCAAATCCCTCCTAATTAATGCATCCCATGTTAATTTTGGTCTACCCCTACCTCGTCGAATTTTTACAGTTTCTACTGAGTCAAGTTTTCTAGTGGGGGTATTTGTAGGTCGTCTTTGCAGGTGACCAAACCACCGCAACCGCCCTTCTCTAATCTTTGTATCAATTGGTGCTACTCCTACTTGTCTTTAAATTTCTATATTTCTTATTCTATCTTTACGAGTTTTACAGATTCTGAAACCAACAACATATAGAAAAAAAAATTGCATAGGAAAAAAGAAGGAAAATGCAAGGCACATACCTCGGCAATGTAAGGCCACATTTTGGTCAGTAATTTGTTTAGCCACTTCACCTGAGAGAGTTAATACAATAAAAAAAAAAAGTAAATACAGAATGAAAGGAAAAATAATAATGCACAGAAATATAAGAATTTTTTACAATTCGATGTTTGAAAAGTAGCGCGAGTCAGACGTTTGAAGTTAAATACATAAATCCGTTATCATCTCATGCAAGTAAGCCCCAAAGAGTAGCCAGCAAGCATTTTAACATTACCTACCTATTGCCTACTTATGCAAGTAAACAATTCAATTTTGCAACCAACTTTAAATAAATTAGAGAAACATATAAAAACAACTAATAAGTGAATAAAAATGAGGGAATCATCTAACCTGCTCAAACTGAGGGAAAGATATCCATTCAGGAAAATTCTCCCCACAAATTCTCTTCAAACCATCCCTATCAAGGGATGCAAGTGTCTTCAGATCAGCTGCCTGCAAAGGATATATAGCATCAACAACGGTCATGATTCATCATTCGGTCCCAGATAAGTACATCTCACACGTACATGTATATTTCCACACAATAGGTTATAGTTCATCAATCAATTTCCCAATACTGAAATCAATCCTGAAGAGTAAATTCGTCCTGTAACTTCATCCTATAACTGTTACTATTCAAATTTCCTAACACAAATAAGATGAACAAACCCAATGCACAGCATTCGTCACAAACTGTAAAGATTGCAACCAATTTTTCTTGTATTCTCAACAAATTTAGTTCACATATCAAAGAACAGATCAAATGCACACGCAAACACACAAGATCATCATCAACAACTGTTCCGTTCTCCACCATTACAACACAAACCCCCAAACAAATCCAAACTTTCAAACTCCAACATACAAAACTCACTCAAATTCCAAAACTAGGCCTTGAAACAGTGGGATCAGTCCTGAAATCCCTAGTTTTTTCACACGAACTGTGAAACCAACACTTCAACTACCACAATCAAGTGAGATTAACAGTTCAACAACCAAACAAACACAAAATCGGCACAAATTGAGCACACACCTTCGAAATGCGCTTCGCGCTTCGGTACCGCTTCATCTGGCGCCATCCGGCCATCAGAGCGATCCCGACGAGGATCCCCATTATAGTCCCCGAAATCAAACCCATCTCGTACAGAAATTCGAAGAACAAATTCACCAATTCGACTACTTGTGATGAACACTGAAAAGCTCAACGAAACGAAACCCTAGAAATGCTGTTCGTGTTGTTCGTGAGAGTGAACGAGAGAGTATTCGTGCCAGTTCATGTGTAGGGTCACCGGACGGACGTACGGACCCTCTTAATCGCATTTACTTCGGAAATTGAACATCGCCTTGATCCGTTACAGTTTCGGAGAGAGAGATGAACGATCGTAATAAATTGCGGCCGTTCGATTGAAGCAAATAGTTGACTGGTGAGTGGACTTTGATTATGACGGTCTGATTTGCTTCGGTGTGGATTTTCGGACAGAGAGGAAATGCTTCGTTGCGTAGAGTTTAGTTTGACTCACGGGATCGGGGACTCTGCGGTTTTTCATCCGTTGGATTGTGTCGAGATTTGTAAAGCTAATCGTAATGTGGATCTATGGGCTTGAAAGGCTGTGGGCAGGGCGTACGCGTTTATTAAGTTGATCATTTTTCTTTCTGGTATGGGAGTAACGCTAGGGCTGGCAAAATGTGCCCGGTCCCGTTTTGCCCGCTTTGTCCGGTCCCGTATTTTTAAACGGATCTGGGCAATATTTTTTGTCCGTTTTAAAAATACGGGACCGGGTCTGGGCAAAAATTTAAAAAACGGTACCGTTTGTGATTAATTTGAAGGGTATATTTGTAATTTCACTGTGAAATTTCTAAAAACCTACTTCTCCATCTCCACTCTCCAGTTCTCCTCTCACTCTCTCGCGCGGCTGATCTCTCGCCTCACTCTCACGTCTCACGCGGCCGATCTCTCACCGTCTCACGCTTCACGCTTCACGCGCCGATCTCTCACTGTCTCACGCAGCTCACGCTCTCACGCTCTCACGCGCCGATCTCTCACTCTTTCACGCCTCACCGACCACCGTCTCAATCTCTCTCCGTCTCAATCTCTCTCACGCCGCGGTCTCACCATCTCCTCTCACGCCGTCTCACCATCTCGCTCCATCTCGCCGTCTCCACCGTCTCCACCGTCGCGCTTCTCCTCCGTAACAATCCGCCGTCGCCACCATCTCGGTGTCTCGCGGTCGCCACCCGTTTCTCTGCCGTCTCGCGCTCGCTGGCCCCACCATCTGGATCTCGCTTTCGCCTCTCTCCTCCAGCTTCTTCGCTGCTCGCGCGCTGGTTGCCATCATGGCACCGCCACAAACCTAAATTGTGATTTAGTTCATGACTTGGTTGAATAGTTCATGACTTCATTCACTTTCCACCTCCCTTCTCGTGCTCCCTCTCCCTCTCTCTCTCTCTCTTTCTCTACTCGCTCAACTAAACCCTAGAAATTCAACATTTCAATCCACTCCGTTCGTTGATTCTCGTTTGCGATATCGATTTTGGTGGAATTCGTCCGTCCGTATGTTTCGATCTCGCCTTTTGTTAATTGTGATTTTGATGATGATCTTATTTATCTGCTTCGATTCAATTCGAGGTGTTGGTATTTGTTGTTGTGGGCTTTGATTTGTGTTTTTGTTAATTTGTGTTTTTGTTAATTTAGGTTGTAGACTTGTAGTTGTAGTTGAGGGGTTTTTTTAAGATAATTGATAAACAAAATATTTAATTTTTTTTAAAAAAAAACGGGCAAAACTGGGTCCCGTATGTTTTACAAACATACGGGACCGGACAAAAAAATAGTGCCCGTTTTGAAAACGGGACCGGGATCGGGCACCAAATTTTATCATTTTTAAAATAGGTGTCCAGTCCCGTTTTTGTCCGTTCCCGTATTTTTGCCAGCCCTAAGTAACGCAATGACGTTGGAGAAATGTAACCAACTTAACTATGCATTGAAAACAACGGCCTCTTCAGTCATTTTAGACTTTTTACTGCACTCATCCTTCTTTTTTTTTCTTCTAGGAAATAAATAATTTGCCCACTAAGCAGGGTCAGCCTTGTGACAGGGCCAATAGGACGACCGCACCAAGCCCCGTTCAGTAGAATGCCCCAATTTGAACATATAATATATATATATATCTATACTATTATAATAGCAATCCTAAAACTTAACAATGACCCCGTGAATTAATAGAAATAGTTAAAATTAAGGATAAATTAGTAATTTAATTGATAAGTCCAAATTAATATGCGAATTTTCTTAATAAAGTGGGATTTAGAGGATTTTTCTTCTCTCTCTCCTCCACGTTTCTCTCTTCCACTCAATACACCTTCTCCTCTTCACTTCTCTCTCTCTCTCTCACTGTTCTCTCTTTCCCTTCTCTCTCTTGAAGTCAAAATAGCTTTATTGACCAAAATACCCTCTCAAGAACTCTTTACACTAATTACTTTCCATCCTCTGTCCTATAAATAAAAAAGGGTAAATAAGGCATTGCATTAGACAAAAGATAATAGGAAGAGAACGTGTCTATATCTGTTTTGAATAGCTAACTGACTTTTCGATTTTGATCTTTACTTTTCAAAATAACCGTATTAACTCTCCACGCTTACTTCGAAAATAAACGCATTAAATATCTCTTCCTTATAAATCGAAAAAAAAAATCTATGTGATTCAAGAAGAAAGCTTTTGGAATGACAGATCCATGCTCCTAAGTCCCAACAAACAACCTAACTTCGGGCCATGGTGCATTGAGTTTGCGGTTAATGGTGTCGATCGACACATGGTAAGAATCCTACCACAACTTAATTTGTTTTTTAATATGATCACAATTTTTATTTTTATGAAATTATATGATCAAAGTTAATAATAAAATACAACATTATTTTCTTAACGCAGTGAAAATTATAAAGATGCGGCTTTAAGTTTTGAAGAAACGTTGAGACCGTGATATTGTGAATAAGTCATGATTTGTTGAAGAAACAAAGAACACAAGATCTGTTCTAAACTCCAAATAAAATAGTTTTCTTATATTTCCAACAACTTATGTAACTTCGATTCTATTTTAAAAATGGATGAGATCAACAACTCAAAAAAATACTTTGAATGAAGAACCTTTTATAACTTCGCTTATCAATGATATTATTTTGTTTCTAACCCACAAAAGTAAGAAGGCAAAGGATTCATTAAGAACGTGCACAAACTTTCATTCATTTAGAATTTATTCAAAATTTAATTGTCCATTACGTGCGAAGCACGTGCCTGATGACTAGTATATATATATATATATATATATATATATATATATATATATATATATATATTTACTTATTTATTTATTTGTTTATTTTTTCTTTTTTTTGAAGAACATGTTTGTGTATTTTGGAAAATGCTACAATGACACTTCCAAGTGACGCTCTTATGGTGTGGCGCGTAGACCTCACGTAAAAATGAGTGTGCATAAAATAGTTCCAAGTACATAACACGCGTGGTGTGTCTCTCGAAGCACGCACGACGACTCCCATGGATGTGGGCCCTCACGCCACGTCACGTAGAGTGTCACTTGGGATGTCATTTTAACATTTTCCATGTATTTTCACTTAATTAGTAGAAATTTAACCCACTTATTTATGTGTTGTCTATTATGGCGAGGACGTATCCCTAGGTGCATCACACCACACAAACATATAGGTTAAGTTTATTGGTTATAAAAGTATTTTTTATATTTTAATATCACAAGACTACACAGAAGAAAACGTGAGTTTGATCGTTTCTCTTAACTCACGTACGCGACTCAATAATCAATATATTAGATTATTACCATCAAGCTTATAATCAATATATTATATCCTTATAAGATCAACTCTCTCTCCCTAATGTATATTTTTTATATTTAACAAATGTATAGTGTGTATTATAATAATGCTTGAATTGCGTATATTTTATGTTATTGTGGTATAAGATATTTTTTTTTAGTTAACTTAAATAAATACTTACTTAAAAAAATATTTGCTTGATAAAGCTTACATAAATTTTTACTTCAAAAAATATTACTTAAAGTCATTATACACTACAAAAATAATAGAATTAATATCTATTTTTAATCGAACTAGTTAATCAAAATTAACATTGTAATAATTTATTTATAACTTTGTTAAAAAAATTATATATTTGCTCATCATACAAAAGCGTGTTTAATTTATAAAATTTTATAATCTAATAATAATAAAATTAGATACATTATACACAAAATAAAATATTTTTTAAGACAAATAAGTGTTGTTGAATGTTACGTAAAACTTAATCAATATATAATGGTCATATTATAACATATTGTTAATTTTGAAAAATCACATGTAATGATTTATTAACTAATATATAAACTTAATAATGTAATGACAAACATATCTTTATATGTTTAATTTACTTAAAAAGTAGTTTTTATGTATTAATTATGCGTTTAATATATTTTTACAATGTAGTTATAAACAATAGTTTTTATGTTGTAAATTATATTTTAATTTTATTGATTTAAATCAAAGATAATTAAGTTATCAAACTTATAAATTACAATTTCTCATCTCACCTTACCTCATACCAAAATAAATTGATGTGCAACATTTATGATGACAATGGTCAAAACATTTCCACCTGAAAAACTAAAGTTTTAGTAACAAGGAATAGATGCATAAGAAATGCTAAACATTTACTTATACGAGCTCATCATAAATAATTCAAGTTTATGAATTCAAAATTCAAATAGTTATAAGAGATAGTTATAAGAGCTCATTAAGCTCACCCAGGATTTATAGATTTGTTGGGACCTACTAAGTCTTATGGGTCTACAATAATCGATGTAGGTGCTTATATGTAATTGAAACAAAAATAAAAAAATGCACATTAGTTCCTCAATCCATTACATTTACGCTTATTTTAGGATTTTTTTTTGCATATTATCTCTTAGACTACACTTTTAACCCCATCTCAAAAAATTTGCACTTACAACCTCTTTGACTGGTCAACATCAGATAGATAAATTAAAGGCACATTTTGAAAAGATGTCTTCTAAAGACGCATTTTCAAAACTTGTCTTCAGGTCAAGTAAACCATTGTGTGGAGGCAAACATTCATTCTATAAACACGTTTTGAAAACGTGCATTCAATTATTATGTTTTATCATGATGATTTGCTTACGTTGCAAAAAAAAAAAATCAATTGACCAGTCAAATGAGTTATAAGTGCAAATTTTTTGAAGTGGATGTTAAAAGAGTAGATCTTTTGCCACCATGTGAAAAATGAACGATAAAATTTTTACGCAAACTTAAAATAAAATTTCAAGTGCGAACTCGTGTGTTATTGATTAGAAATATGTTACGGCATAGAAATCAAAAGAATAAAGCAAAACATATTTTTTGGTTCTTGAACTTTGAGTCTTCTATGTTTTTGGTCTCTGAAATTCATTAGTGTACATTTGGTCCCTAAACTTTCATTGTTGTACATTTGATCCTTGAACTTTTGAATTTTTTATGCTTTTGGTTCCTGAACTTTGATATTTTTTTTATGTTTCGAAGGGAAATTAACTTTTTTTTTAGCTTTTGTTGGTCGATGTGAGTTGTTCGATTTAATAATATAAACCACTTTACTCCTCTTGACGCGACACTTCATTACCCATGTCGACAAAATTTAACACTTTAAATGTAGATCTTTATGAAAGTTCAAAGACCAAATGTATAGTAACAAAAGTTTATTGGCCCAAAGCATAAAAGACACAAAATTTGAGGATCAAATGATGAGTTTTGCCAAAGAATAACAAGTGAAAAAGCCTGAGGGCCGCTAAGGGCACCCCACCTTTTCATGAAGGCACCCAACTTATTTGTAAAAATTCCAGCAAAAATGGAAAAGACCATTTTGCCCCTGTATATATAATGATTCAAACCCCACAAACCATTTTGACAAAGAAAAAGGGCACCCCACCACCAAGCTTGAACCACAAAGCCACATTGCGTTTGGCGAGCGTTGATCGATTCTTGCGAATTGACATCATCCGACAGCGAGGTAACAATGTTTGACAACCATATGATGGTTTTTTGGAACCGTTTAGTTGTGTAAAACCGTGAAAATGATGATTTGTTTGTCAACGTAGGTTTGGTAATTTCTTCAAATCCGAACTTGTTTCCACTATATAATGGAGGATTGTACCGTTTCTGGTGCAAGAGAGGTCGTACTTGAGGTAATTTTGCAAATTTATTGTGTTTTTGCGGTTATCCAAAGTTTCGTCTGGGTGCGCGATTGTTTCGGCCTCGCAGGACCGAGATGTATAGTAATGTCTCGGTCATAGAGTACCGAGAGGTTTCACGCAGGTCACGGTATGGTACGACCGAGAGTACGAGTAACTCTGGTCGTACGTGAGCGAGACTCTGAATAAAGTATCGGACCCGTACAACCGAGAACCCGTTTTTTTGGGGTGTTATGGTGATTGTCTTTGTACATTTTGGTTGATTATAATGTTACACTATTTGTATTGCAGGTAATGCCAGTATCTAGTAATTTTTCAGACTACGAGGACACTTTTACACCTTGTAAGCCATTCCCCTCTCGAGAAGCGGCTATTTCATGGCTTCAAATGATTAGTGGTGAGAACAAGTTTGTGTTAGTAACGAAGCGCTCGGATGCGGGGCATTAAGCGCAGGGAAGGGTGAAACTTGCTCATGAGAGGTCCGGGACATATAGGGGACTGGCTCGAGAGAGGGAAAGGGGAAAGCGGCCGAAATTTTAAAGAAATCAAGAAATGATGAAAAGGCGAGGACTCCAACTGGTACGAAGAAATGTGGATGCCCTTTCCTTATTAACGTAAAGGAAAATGCTGACTCCTTATGGTATGTCACTGTTATATGTGGGAGGCACAATCACGACACCGCAGGAAGATTGGATAAGGGGAGCGGGAAGTTGAGGATGCGGGTGGGAGGACTGAAATTCAGCAGCTCAAGGAGATTAGTCCACCTTCGTCTTTTGTGGTGTGCGAGCAGGAAGTTGAGGATGCGGGTGGGAGGACACCGGGGTCTCCAATCGGAGGCAAGGCAGTGTCGAAGAGAAAACAAGTTGAGTCCTCCCACTCCACAAAAGAGGCCTCCACTTCTAGGCAGAAGAAAGGCAAGGTTGTTCCACAAATGCGTCGTGTCAGTCGACGCACGCAAAGTGGATCTAACATGGCTTATGGTCATTGCTTAGAACCGGATTGGTTGCCACATGTTGAGGGCATTATTGATGTGGTTTCCGATGGAAATTGTGGATATCGGTGTATAACATTTGGGCTTCGACTTGCCGATGTAGACGGGTGGAGGATTGTGCGTAGAAGGATGTACGATGAGATTATCGGGTATGAAGACCTTTGGCGGGAAGTGCTTGGCTCGAGTTTCGAGACTGTCAAGAATGCGGTGCATTGCCCAGAGAAGCAAGTAGGGGCATCTTTCAAAGAATGGTTGACACTTCCAGACATGTGATTGTTAGTATCCACCGCATTCAATGTCATTCTCGTCAACCTCTCGCATGGGAGTGCCTCCACATTTCTACCTCTACGTAGTGCTCCACCGTCGTCGTTGCACAACAAACTTATCATTGCAATGACAAATGAAACGAATATCCATTGGGTTAGGGTAAGTTTTATGATTTTTTGTGAATTGTTTTGTTTCCCCCTTAATCGGGTTTGTGACAATATCTTCTATGTTCTACTGTTCACTTTGACAGGTGAAGTTGCGTGTGAATGCACCGTTGCCATCCTTATATCCATCGTGTGATCGGTACGTTGAGGACTGCGCCAAAGGTTGGCGAGATGGATTCGTATTTCGATACATCGCGCCCATTGCATCGCTGATGAAGCCACCATACCTTGTTGTAGATTTAGATACACCGTAGTGTAAAGCTTATACCTAGAAACCTTGATGGCTAAACATTTAGAAATTTTGCCGCTTTTCGAATGTTCTATGGATATACAAATGTTGTTCTGTATTTTGATTGTTGTTTACTTATGGATGGACACTTGTAGAGTCAGTTTGAATGTTACAAAGATTTATAATTAATTAAGTTTCGGTGCAAATTGTCGTGCTGGATTTTCAATATTGTATAGTTAGTTTGACATACCACAAAATTTTTTTACAAAAAGTAATGTTCAAATTCATCCATTTCTGATGTCTCGGTCAAGCAGGTTTGTGAAACAACCCATATTTTCGGTCACCCATGACCGACGAGGAGTCCAATATATCGGCGGTGTACAACCGAGTCCAATAGAAAGTTCTCGGTTGTACACCACCGAGATGGATTGACCATTTCAATTCGCCTTACTCGTCCCATGACGACCGAGCCTATCGAGACCCTCTCTGGAAGTGTACAACCGAGAGTAGGAGGAAATTCTCGGTTGTACACCACCGACGCCACATTACCTATCACTAATTGTAGCTCTCGTCATGTCGCGGTCCGAGATAATCGAAGTATTCTCGCCATGCGTAACCGAGACGCTAATAACTCTTCTCGGTCTTCGTGGCGAGATCGCGAGTTCCCAAACATATTAGCTTCGTCTCGACCATGCTTGGCCGAGACAGCTTGACACAGCCTCGGCTGTGTGGGCGAGAACCACGATTTCCCAATTTTTTTACAATTGAACAAACCGCCACACACACATTACAACTACTCTACCAAATGTAACTTAATTCGACGATCTTCAACCGAGCCTTAATTTGGAGACGAAATCGGCTCCACACCCCCGACCCTACAAATCGTAGAAAACTCGTACAACGAAGGAGAAACACACGGCGAGGGACTGGAGAACACGATTTCGGGGATTCCTCTCACCGGGCCTGGTTCAAAACAAATATATTCTTCCACAAGGAGTTCGGTGAAGGTGGTGGTGGGGGTGGTGGGGTGCTCAGGGATTTCCACGAGGGGTAGTATCGATATTTCGGGTCTAATTTTTGGGTGCCCTAGGTAAATTGGTTTATGCCCACATTAACTGGGTGCCTTCATGAAAAAGGTGGTGTGCCCTTAGCGGCCCTCGAAAGCCTCGATGGCATCAAGAGAAATCAATTGATGTGATGTTACTTAGTTTCAGCCAAAACAAGTGGTGAAAAAGTAAAAAATAAGGATCGAGACGCATATTATTTTGAAAACATAGAAACTACGACCACCAACCATATTATAATTATTTTTTGGTTTCTAATCCATATTCAAGCGCTGCATAACCCCATATGAGACAGCTCCCAACCAGATTTCTTCCGATTCACAAAACCCATACAACCTACCTTAAAAGGAACTGAAACTTTATGATATGTCTGATTCATATACTTAAAATTCCTTATATCATGAGATTAGCTTATACACTGAATTGAGTTTAAATATTAATCCATAATAGAGGACTTGTTCGACTGAGGGTTGAATTAAAGGACTTGTTCAATTGAGAGTTGAAATAAACGAACTTACAAAAGTGCCCCTCCAAATTAAGAACTTACAAAAGTGCCCCTCCAAATTAAGTAATCCGACTTGTCATTTGATAAGTGAATGATAAGGGCAAACTTGTCATTTGGTATGTGAGTCCATCGGACTAACTAAGACTATCAAAACCATGATTCAAAATAGTCATAAAGATAGTTGATTGCATAGTCCGCTCGACTAGATAGTAGGCAAACCGAACACCCAAATTAAGCAATCTAACTGCGCTAATCCGACCTTGTAACACAAAGTAAGCAAACCGAACACCCAAATTAAGCAATCTAACTGCTTAATCCGACCTTGTAACACAAACCCGACCTTATAACACAAACCGGACATGCCATTATTGCTAACTGAAACCCTCGTTCATAATTTTATATGTATGTTTTATTAATTGGAAAATGCCAAAAGATCCATACTTTTGTTACAACTTTTGAGTACCACAATGATGAATCCATTGAATCATGTATCAAGATGTAATGCGTATCCAATGTTGCACCCAAAGGTTGCACCCAAAATATATAACCTGTCATTTCTCTTATTAATTACTCCATATATTTCTAATTTAGAAACAGAAAGTTTTGAAATTTATATTCGAATGAATGGAGGAACACATACAAGATTAGAAAGGACACACGAGACAGCATGAATCAAGCATTAAATTGATAACAAAATGAAACTTCAATTTCATATATTCCCTAAATAGGTGCGCAACTTCTCCAGAATCATTGCTAAAATTCTCAACAGAAATTTAGATGAGAACCTTAAATTTATTTTTTCTCATTATATCCAGTACCATAAATTTTTCACAATCATAAAACTCAGTACCATAATATTTTCACAGAATCTTGGATACTAGAATCCAGGCCTTACTGAAACTTTAAAGAAGGCATCCCCTAAACTCACTAAATTCAAGATTGTAAGGTTAAATATATTTTTCTCTGTACAATTACAACAATGCACGGCTTAAAAAGGAATATTCATGACAAGCCAAAAGAAAATAAAAATTGAGCAAATAAAGTTAATTTAGAAAGAAACAGACCTTATGGTGGCAAGCAGGGTGAAGATTGATTATATATCACAGGGCACGCATCGTTGGCAGAACCTACAAAAACGTACGTCTAAGCAGTCAAGCAAGCAAGCTCGCTCAGAGCTCACATGCTCTGCGCCATATAATCCTCCAGAAGATTACTGAAAATGCAATCTTTCTACTCAATTCATCACTTTCTGCACAAGGAAACCTATACATCCCTCTTCCGAACATTATACGGAGATAGAGAGACCATTTCATTGTCGCTTCTCTTAAAATTTCTTTGATGGTTGCCACTTCTTAAACCCTCAAGCAGTCCTTTTCAAATCGATCACTATGACACTGATGTTATCAGAACTTTTTCTTCCCAGCGCGAGGCGAGTGAGTAGCGCGGCGGCAAGGGAACACCTAGATTGTGAACGTTGAACTTCTGACAAATTTTCTTCAGGCGTTTCAGTGCTAGGCAAGGTGTTGAGATCAACTGCAGAAGATGTACTGCCCTCAAAGAGACATCGACGAGCTATATCACATGCAACGTCGTTCGATAGCACATCCCACAAGCCATCACTTGCAAGAATCAAGCACTCGTCTTCCGGCATCCTCTTTGTGAAGCTTACCTCTGGTTGGGATATTACGATTGGCTTTAGATATTTATCTCCTGTTCATAGAAAAAGAGAGTTTAAACTTTAAATGCATTTATACACCAAATCCTCAATCAACCATGTCCAGATAATACATGAGTACGCACAGGCTAACGACATTGGGGATATTTGTAGCTTGAAGAAGGAAAGCTCAAACAATTGACTTAAATCTGATTATCAGGGCACATGCACTGGCACGTCAACCGAATCAAGCAGTTTTTTCCTGCTCTCCCAACTTCACACAAGGCATGAAAGTTCACAAGCTAATATCAAATGAGCTCACTTTGGTTCACAAATCTACCAGGTTAAAAGTACCAGCGCCTGCCAACAATTTGACTCAACAAGACCCTTTTGGATGTCGAAGTTAGTTTACATGAATTCATACAAAGGAACAAACATCGATCCATTCAAACAGCCTCCACATATAACTAGGGCTGGCAAAAAAAAGGGAAACCGACATAAACGGGACCGGACACCTCCTCTTATAATGATTAAAATTAGTGTCCGAACCCGTTCCAGTTTTTAAAACGGGCACATTTTTTTTTGTCCAGACCCGTATTTTTGTAAAACATACTGCTCCCGTTTTGTCCGATTTTTATTTTTAAATATAATTAAATATTTTATTTATCAATTATTTAAAAAAAAAACCTCAACTACATGTCACCTAACATTCAATTACCAAAAAATAAATACATAACATCACAATTTTTTAATTTCCAATATAAACACCATAGATAAAAAAATCTTCAAGGAATGCAAAGCAAAGCATCACATCACTATTGTCTAAGTTTTAAAATTATATGCCCACATCACAAAAGTTTCAAAAAAAGAGAGATAATCTCAATAGTCCAAATTAATCGCTAAACGGGTATCCGTTTTTTTGAAATTGTTGTCCGGATCCGGTCCCGTATTTTTAAACGGACACAAAAAATTGTCCAGACTCGTATGTTTTTTACAAAAATATTGCCCGAACCCGTTTATAGCGTGTCCGGACAAAACCGGACAAACGGGTCTGGACAACTTTTGTCAGCCCTACATGTAACCTTCCACGTAGAGAACCAAAAGAGAAAGCAGAGTATGTAAATTTCATATATGACAAATGAAATACAGCAAATGGCAATGATGAGACTTCAATTCAAGACCTACCAACCAAAGCTTTGCTGCTGTTTAACATCACCAATCCATCGAAAAGCCATCACCATTTAGGTGTTATCCGCGGATATTAAGCTATTCTAATGAGTATGATGACATAAATACAGCCCTTGGGCAGAGAAAGCAGAATCATCCAGTAGACCACCAGTAGCAGGCAAAAAACATTGTAATGACTATAGTGCGAAATTATGAGTTTTAAGTTAATGAATGATACCGATGATGTAGGACGATAAAGCAAGACATGTCAGTAACGATGTACTGGTAAAGTCTTGGACCATATGTCAGCTCAACTTTTTCGCTTCGATCCTTCTTCTTTGCATTATTTATTGTGTGCTCTCTATCAAAGGTCTTAAAGTATTAGCAATGCCTTTGATTGTTCAGAACTTGTAAATATCTAGAATACTTGATATCTACAGTTTCCATACCCAACATCTATAGCTTTATGGATACTAATCTCGGAACATGATACCAGAGCCATGGTTTGCAGGCACTTCTTGTTCTCATATTGCATATTGTAACTTGCACTCTCTTCATTTTCTCTTCCACTATTGTAGACTTTGTAGTTCATACACTCTTATAGTTCATTGGTGTTCAAACAATATTATTATATCATCACTAAAAATATTTTTTTAGTTTTCAATGACATACATTATCATTAACATAATTCATAGACAAAGACGCCTTTTGCACACTAAACAATTTACTATGCATGGCTATGGCTATGGACTTCCACACAATTAAATTGCATCACTCGGATAAAGAAAACATTTTCGTCAAGTGATCTTTGTGCATGCAGTGTGAATTTGAGATAGAACTACAAACAAGAACAGAAATTAAGAAAAGCACCAGAGTACTGCCACTGCTTTACTCCAAGAACTAAGGAACAATGCTTAGTTAAACTCCCTTTCTACATTGAAATTGAAAGCAAAAGAAAGGGGGAAAAAAGAAAAACAAATAGAATACCTCCTCCTCAACGGAAAAATATTGACCCCTCAGCCTCAAACAATCAATTGTAACAAAATTCAAGACAGGCCAAGATTAACTTTGTTGGAACGAGTTTTGTTCTAGTATGTTTGAAAGAAAATATTAGTACCACATTGGAAAACCAAAAACCACTTTCTCACTTTATATATGAAAGCAACCCAATCAACTTTGTTTTAAGGCAAATGGTTGAAGTGGGTGACCCACTGCGGTGCACATGGGTATGGGGTGCACATGGGTAATAGGGTGACCTAAATACATTTTAAGTCAAAGATGAGCCTTGTGCCTTGGGGCTTGGTTGGCTTTAAAACATAATTTTATTTTTACTACTTAATTTTTTAATTTCGGGATTAATTAAACAAAAATTAATTTTTCGATTTTAATTAACTGTTTGAACAGTTGTGACTGTTGAACCCCAACATATTTATTAATTTCGAAATTAAAGGGGTGTGTTGTTTAAAGGCATCTCTTTAACATCTATTTAAGTCTTACTCAAACACTGATTATTAAGTTAATTTTATTTTCGAAATATAATTATTATGAGAGAGAAAAGAGTACTACTTGGCAGACTTCCAAATTTGGTGATCTTAGAATTTGGAAGAGCACTCCAGTTGAATCCTAGGGATAGATTTCTGAAGAGGTTTCATTAGCAAATCATGGAAACAATTCTGTCTTAGGACATTGCGAAATTCGCAGTAAGAATTTTGTTTTTTTTTATTTAGTTCTGTTTTTTAATTTATTGTAATTTCGTTTTGTTTAAAGTATTAAGATATCATTACAGATTGGTTGGTATAACAAACTTAAAATCAACAAGGATAATAGTCATAGGAAAAGTGTCTCACCAGAAATGAACTAAGATTTACTGCTCACAATCGAGGACAGTAGTCCAACATATAAATATCAATCCATTAAAAAAATATCTCACCTGAAATTGGAAAAATATATGTTGGCCTATGGAAACCACAAATAGTTCTCTATCTCCTAAGCCTTACATATAGGCGGTTTGAAGTTTGCCTCCCTCATCGATAATGAGAAAGCTACCTCCAAGAGGATAGAGGAAAACGGACATTCCAAAAAAAAAGAAAAATAATCTCATTGAATTACCACCATTTTATTATAAAAACCAAATCCCAATATGCAAAGGAGAAGAGAAAAAGAAATGGACCACCAGCTAACTAAGTCACCACCTAAAACGTAAATCCACAATCATGCACATCATCTTTTACAGTAAAAAAGAATACACCGTGAATCTAAGGTCACATCAAGTGAATAATTACAACAGAGAATAAGTTACGTTCCACCAAAAACAGGATAAGAACATTTAATTGAAACAAACATGTGCAAGGATTACTCTACAGTTGGATTGGACAAGCATTAGGCCTCAAGCAGTTCGAAATGTTCAACTTTTTACAAGCATTTGGTCTTTAATCAAAGAACAACAAAGAAAGTGCATAATGGTGGCGCATTAAGATTTCTAAAAATTTAGTGCCAAGCTACTACAATAGAATAACACAATCACTCATTAGATGATGATGTTGTTACCACAGCACTAAGAGTTGCATAACCTGTGGAAGTCAATTTCAGGTGGTAATGGATCAATAAGGAAAAGGTTAACCATTTCCAGATACCGATCTGACATATCTTTGCATCTTGTTACATTTTCTTGCCTTGAAGAGATGGGAGGGGAATTGCCACCAATATTCTTAAGCTTTGAAGTGATCTTAACCTAAACTTGACTAACAGTTAGATTGATCTTTTACTATTGACTAAATCTTTGACTCAAAGCTTTAATTTAAATATCAATTAAAACTTAGTGTACCTTCAGACCCTACCCAAAAGTCCGAGAAAGATATAAACTAGGATACTTAATTATTAATTATTCTCCATTTGTTCAGATTGCAACAAATAGAGATGGAAAGAAAAGCTATTTAATTCTGAAGTGAAGATTCCCATCTAAAAGAGGAGAAAATCTCAACTTTCTGCTCGAAGAGTAAATTCGCGAAGTACAAATGGAAAGAAAAGCTATTTGATTCTGAAGTGAAGATTCTCATCTAAGAGATGAGAAAATCTCAACTTTCAGCTCAAAGAGTGAATTCACTAAGTACAGACTCCTTTTAAATGAGAGGATTCAAAGACTCCCAACAAACTACGCCATTCACCTAACATAGTAATGGTAAGTACTATAATAGTAATTGTTGGGCCAGTCCGCACCTGTATACGCGGGTCCGTAAATCTCACTTGCTCCGAAATTGTCCCTACCTTCAACTCACGGGCGTGGGGTTCACTCATAAAGGCCTCGATATTATTTGGGATCCCTTAAGTACTTCTTTATGAAATCACACTTTTTTTATATCTGTGAGTGTCCAGGCGAGTCTGACTATTCCCACGAGGCCTTGGTGCAATCGGCCTGATCGTATCTCAGTAGCACAAGCAATCTTGCCACACCGAGGAATCGAAACTGAGGTCGTGCGGTTAACTCACACAATCCCGTCTTTGCTCTTGCCGTTGTGGCAACCTAACCGAATTTTATGAATTCGCACTTTAACACAAATGGGACTATATTTTGGTTCCCATCCCCAACAGTAATGAATGAATAGGCTATCCAATTGGGTTATCACCTAACCCACTGGACTGAGAATCTACACTTTGAAAGGCCCCCCCCCAATTAATCATACTCCCCCAACTTGTTTTATTCCTGAAAGGACACGTTTCAGAGTTTGGCCAATCAAACAACAACACGAGTAAATCAAAGTGGACCAGCGCAACACAAGACCAACTCATCAACCCCACCACACTGTCTATTGCTTTCCTACGTAGAATAAAATAGTAGTATATTCCCCTTCATAGACCACAACACGTGGAATCCAGACCATAAATGTTGGAACGCTGTGTCAACCAAACTCATAGAAAGTAAAGCCGAGAAAAGATAGTAAACAATTACCTAATGCTCGCGACATTGCAAGAATTCCCAGAACTCGCGCCCCGTTGAGGAAGATCACTCGTCCCCCCGCCGCTTCGATCCTCTCCAGCTCGTCCGGCCTGTCTGGCTGCACCAATTTATAATAAAAAAATTAGTTGAAGCTAGCTACATGAATCAAATTATTTATTCTTTATTCAGTTGGTTTCAATGAGTAAAAACTACTAAACAATTTCATAAAAGGGCATAGAATTACACAACAATTACAAGAGAAGTACTAGAATTACACAACAATTACAAGAGAAGTACCAAATGACAACCTCATGTCCAACTGCAATTCACGTGGCTCGTTACGAGCCGTTTATTAAGATATACAAATTTCAACGCATATAATAGCCGCATGGTTGGCTAATGTGACTAGCCACCGTACCTTGAGGTGTTACATCCTTGTTGTCATCCTAATATTTTCTGACCAGAAAAGAAATGTGGTATATATAATAACATGCGCACCTTGTGGTCGGAGGAGAGGGGGATGGCACGGCCGCCGCGGCTGAGGACGGCGCGGGAGTCGCCGCAGTTGGCGACGAGGAGGCGATCGGGAGTGAGCACGGCGACGACGGCGGTGGACCCCACGATCTCGGAAGATAATCCGGCCCTGTCGCATCCGCACCGGCCACCTATGCTCCCGCAGGCGCACGCCATCAGTGCCAACTCGTCCATCTTCTCGAAGCTTCTCTCCATCGCTACTCTCCATTTCCCTTTCCTTCTCTCTTCCTTTTCTTCCTCATCATTGATCACAACAGCAGCACCGCTTTGTTGATGTAATTCCTGTCGTTGATGATGAGTGAACGGTGGTGATTGTGTCGACGATGACGCGGCCGGGCCGCCACTCTCGTCCAGCTCCTGCGGCTCCTCTTTCATTAATTCCTCTTCTAAGAACATGTGCATCCTCTCTTTGCACAGCTTTGCTACCTGAATTCGATAATTAATTAGTGAATTCCTGTTCATAATCGTTTGAATTTGTGATTGGAATATATGGAGAAGGATAATTATTAATATACAGTTGAGATTTACATGTGCACCACCATGTCCATCGTACACGCCGAAGAAATGAACAGGTTTCCGGCAAGCGATCGCCGGCCGGCACAATCCAGGCCGTTCAGAGATGGCGTCCTCCATCTCTCGCGACCGGCCAGACACCGATATCGAGCCGAACACCGCCACGGATACAACCGCCGGAGCCTCGCCGGAAGTGGACGGAATCGGCGAGGACAATTCCGGCAGCTCGCCGGAAGACGTGGATGAAGAAGCTGAGGTTTCAATTAGTCGGTTCCTTTTTCCGCCGTCCGTCGGTCCCTCCGGAGTCTCGGTCCGCTTCTCCTTCCTGTTCCGGTTATCCTCCGTGGATGTCTCGCCGGAGGCGGCGGTGACGGTGACGGTGGCGGAGGAAGTGAAGTACCGCCGCATCTCGATCCTCCGGCGACGAGCTTCCCGGCATTTCTCCGGCGAGCCTTGGTTGCTCATCGTTCCCAACCAAATCTCCGCCATTCGAGTCCGCGAAAACCACTACAGAGAACTTGAACAATCTCTAACACTCTCACATCCACGCCGTCGATCATCTCCGGTGAGAATCTCGATCTCGATCACGATCTCGATCACAACCTCAAAAACGAAAACCTAGCTTTCTCTCCCTACAAAAAATCTCCAAAACAAACGCTCTTTCTCTCTCTACAAGGCTTCGCTTCATTTCGTTTCGTTGCGCCTGTGTCTGTTTCGAAAAGAAGCATTAGCCCGCCGAAGCCAACGCCACGGGCAGCTTCCCCAGCTGCCCGAACTGCCCGTCACCGACCGCTCCTCGCTGTCCTTCCGACACGCGTCCCGTCTGACGCTGCACTCCTTAAAATCTCCCCAACTTAAAGTCTCGCGAGAAACTGGGCGGGATATTGGCGGAGCTGTGGGAGGTCAAGTGGACCGACTGAAGAGTCGCGGTGCGGTCGCTGTGGGTACGTGTCGCGCCATGGTGTGATTGCGGGGGCACGTGGGCCAACGTGGGGCCTCCACTGGAGTGCTGGGAGCCGACCACGTGTTCTCAGACGTACGTCGTCGCAGTTCGCTTTTACGACTCTCGTTGTCTTCTCTTCTTTTTGTTTTAGGAATTTTGGGTGCTACGTGGCGGGCTCAGGGAGGGGAAGAGGAAAGAGATGACGTGGGTAGGCCCGGGTTGACACGTAAGAGTCGCTGTGCGTGCGAGAGGTGGACGTCTGCGGATTGAGGAATTGGTGACGGATTGACACGTGTTAGGTAGGGGACAGGGTGGTGGGTTTTGTCTTTTTGCTTTTATGGTTTGTTTTCGCCACGTGGCGCGCAGCTTCAACTGTGGTTAAAATAGATTTGGCACGTGGTTTGATGTTTTGATTCCTCATTATTATGCCTTGACATTTTAAAAGGAAAAGGAACTGCTCGAGTTCGGCATCACCTTTGAGCAGCGACTTCGTCGTGTAATATATATCGAGATATATGTATATTTTATAATGAAATTAGTCATTTCTCTGCGCTTCGAGCATGTAATAATAATAATAATAATAATAATAATAATAAAGCACTATATTCATAGTTATTCTCATCGAGTCAAACGAAAGGTTTATAAAAGAACAATAATAATAAGAAAGAACAAAATGTTGTAAATTGAGTTGTAACTTGCTAAGAACTAGAGAAGGAAAATAGAAGACTAAGAACTTCTACTACTACAAACTACTACTACAAAGGAGAAGAGAAGAAATGAGATAGTTGAAATGAGAAGTTTTCATTCAACTTGGTGTGTCAATTACAATGGGGTTGACACCCTTTATATATGTCATTTGGTGATGATGATAATTGTACTTATACAATATGTATAAGTTATACATACACCACAAGTCATACAACACATCACAAGCAACATAGACAATACATGGAATAGTTTGTGTACATTGAAGAGGATTACAAGTTACATGACAATACATAGACAAGTGGATGTACTATTAAGTGAAAAATACAAGTTACATGACTACACAATATGTTGTGTACATGCATGGTCATCCATATTCCACAACACTCCCCCTTGGATGACACTTGCTTAGAGATTGTGCCTCGTTAAAACCTGTACTAGAAAAACTCAGTGGGAAAAAAATCTAGTATAGGAAAAAGAGTAAAATGTTCTCGTCAATCTTGATTTGTAGTATAATATTGTTGATTGCCTCATTAAAAACATTGCTAAGAAAACCCAGTGGGATAAAACCATAGCTAAAGGAAAAGAGTGCAATACACTAATCAATCTAGATAAAGAGTTTTAATATTGTTAGAATTGCCTCATTAAAAACCTTTGCAAAGAAAACCCAGTGGGATAAAACCATAGCAAAGGGAAAAAGAGTGCAATACACTAACCAATAACTCATTTTGATTATCCCCCTCATATTCACATGGGTGAGACATCTTGTGCATTTTGTTGCACATGGACATCGTTTTCTATATGAATCATTTAATGCTGAAGCATATGATTGTCACTCTTTTATGTATAGTACTTGCATCAAGTAATTGATTCATAACTTGTTGTTACTGAATGATCCTTTGAACTTTGAGTTCATATTAATTTATATATGAATCATAATACAACAAATTTAATGCAATTTGATGTGTTTCAAGCAATTTCATGCCATTCCTTTTGAACTGGCTTATATCTCCCCCTAATGGTGGGAAAATTGCTTCATCAAAGTGACAATTAGCAAAACTTGCTATAAATAATTTCCATATTAGGGATCCAAGGCATATAATTAATGGAGAGTTAAATCAATATACGTCTCCTATTGATTTGCCTTGAGATAATCTCCAGCTGATAAAAATAAAATCAGTTCGATAAAGGATGTCCGTGCGAATTTACGATATTTTCGCATTATCGATGATTATGGATAATCAAATAGATCTTTCCATATTATGAATGTCATTTGATTTATGACGACATTCGTTTTAATGTGCCTCATATATTACAGAAGTTAAAGCCGAGAATATTATACTCAGATTAAATCATGTTCATATAGATAAATTTTCTATTATTCTGAGTACACTTCTTCTGAACAAGACATTAACAATAAAATTGTTGTCTCAGATATTGCCTGAACATTAGCCTCCGCTAAGTTCGAATTCGAGAAATATTCACTTTTATATTATAATGTACATGCATGTAGCACGATACACAAACATAAACTCATCGCCAATATTTAGATCACGATTTAAACACATCTCGATGTGCCTGTTTTATCGAGCCATTTTCAATGATAAAATTCATAATATTTTGCCTTTAATTTTGAAGGCACGGTAAAGGTCACAAAAATATTCGGGCATATATATGACAATATTTAGGCAATATAGCCTTTCATATATGACCAAAAAAATGTCACAATTATGAGCGTTCATTGTCAATAATAATTTGCCCTTTGTAGTGGTGCACCACTTTTGTTCCAATTTTTTGTGGAATTGTCAATACGACCTTTACCTGATATTTTCACATTTTCCACGTCCATAAATTTATTATTGCGATCATGATCATTATATGCAACATATGCTTCTTAATTTGAAGCTGAACTAATTGACTTTGAGCGATATTATATTTATAATATCTCATTATTTTACTTAGCTACCATGAGACAAAAAAATCAATCCTTAATATTTATTGGATTGACTTGCGCACTCGATATTTGTTGCATCAATAAATCGAGGCGGGCCACGTGACCTTATTTTTATTGTCTCATCAGTCATATTTCCACATAGCCTCAACATAGAGGTAATTAAAATTGTGGAATTATAATTAATATTTGACTGATTAAATTTTGTAGCTTGAGACTCAACCGCTCATTTTTGAGCTTTTGGAGCATTACCCTTTTGGTATATATATATATATAACTCCATAAGGTGAAAAAATATATAAAGTGAAATATTCACTTTTCAGATCTCTAAAGAGAAATTGGCGAATGATTGTGTACAACACACAGTTTTGCATATATGCTTTATTCACAAATTGTAGTATCTAATTGTCATGACAAGTAATTCTTGTCGGTAATATAATAAGGCAACAAATTTAACTATGGTCGAATAATATTTTGAAAATAAATTTAATATAAAATAGTTTTCCATTTTTTATGTAAAAACATAACATATGATTAAGTATATGTTCACAACTTGATTCATTAATAATCAAATGTGCTATTCGTATGAGTTGGTGGGACAACCTCCAGGTTGGGTGGCGAGACAAAGTCTGCTTAATACCATGCCTCCTTGAACGGGATAACCCGTCTCCCTTTCAATGTTTAGCTTTACCGGGGACAAGGCTTACCCACTATCAACTCAAACTTATAGCATTATTTGTATTATAAAATCAAGAATAGAACAATAACTAATCGTTTGTAGTTTTAAGAGAAAAACTATATGTCACACATTGACTTTTGATTTCTGATGTAGAAGATCGTACAAGACGCAAATACAGAGCATACTTTCGCAATCAGTGACGTTATAATGCATAGTATATGAATAAAGTATGCATATAGAAGTGATGCTTGTAATAAAGAAAGCAACCAAGATAATATAGAAATAAATTGAACTTATTTAAATAACAAAAGTTATACCTTCCTAGCTTTGTCTCCTTAACAAGCCTTCTTGAACTTCAAGATCTCCTTAATGCTAGAGCAAGCTCGTGCTGATAACGTGTTGTAAATTGAGTTGTAACTTGCTAAGAACTAGAGAAGGAAAATGGAAGACTAAGAACTTCTACTACTACAAACTACTACTACAAAGGAGAAGAGAAGAAATGAGATAGTTGGAATGAGAAGTTTTCATTCAACTTGGTGTGTCAATTACAATGGGGTTGACACCCTTTATATAGGTCATTTGGTGATGATGATAATTGTACTTATACAATGTGTATAAGTTATACATACACCACAAGTCATACAACACATCACAAGCAACATAGACAATACATGGAATAGTTGGTGTACATTGGAGAGGATTACAAGTTACATGACAATACATAGACAAGTGGAGGTACTATTAAGTGAGAAATACAAGTTACATGACTACACAATATGTTGGTGTACATGCATGGTCATCCATATTCCACAACACAAAACACTATATTGCATTCTTTAGCTTTTGTAGCATTCTATGGAGTGAACAACATCTTTAAACAATGTTAATCCCATGCAGTAGTGTATATTGATCCACTATAACCGTTAAATATAAATTCCTCCATATCGTCTGTTCACTTCAATTGAAGAATCTAAACCAACAGACAACATAACAAAGGCAGCATAAAGGTCACGTGATTATTGATTTGTGTTATAGATATAATGATTCACTTCAGTCTTGAACTTATGGAAAGCGTACCAAACGATTAGATCCAATATAGAGCAAACATACATAAAGGAGTGCGATCAAAAGCGGTTTAGCTTATAAGCGTTGTGAATGGTTTTTATATCACTGGATGCATGAAGCTATGGGTAAGTAAAACAACTTTTGAATGTACAGGGGATGTTGAAATCCATCGATCCTATCTTGAATTTATTGGGCGATAATTGGTTGAGAACTGGAGGAATCTAAGGTTATGTATAATAAAATTGGTTTTTTTTTTGTGATTTTTTGGAAGGTGAAGGAAAAAAAAAACCAAGTCGATTGCAAGAAGAATGGATGAGAGTTGAAATTTATAGGGGGAATGTAACTTGCACTGCACTCAATTCCTTGTATTTACCCATGATTTCAAGTTCAACGTACTTAATCTATTAATGATAAGATAATCACTATTAATTATTAATAAATGTACACATAATGTATAATTATATCTCTTGAAATAATAAATAAATAAATAACAAAAAATAACTGAATTCCTTGTATTTACCCATGATTTCAAGTTCAACGTACTCAATCTATTAATGATAAGATAACCACTATTAATTATTAATAAATGTAGACGTAATGTATAATTATATCTCTTGAAATAATAAATAAATAAATAAATAAAAATAAGAAAATTGAGAAAAATAGAAAAATAGAATGGTGAGATGAGGTAACTTTTAAACTCTCTCTCTCCTCCGACTTTTTATATATATAGATGTATAATATTTAATTGGGTCGGTACGTAAAATAAACTACTTTTGCATTTTTAAAAGAAAATCTCACAGTGACACTTCAAAGTCACACTCAGTAATGCAGAGTGTAGGCTTCGCGTAAAAATGAGTGATTTTTGAGTGTCGCACATAATTTTCGATGTATAACAATATAGGATGTGTATTCTGAAGTGCGCATAGATGACTTTTAAAGATGTAGGTTCGCACGTCACGTCATCCCGTGTAACTTTGAAGTGTCATTGTATGTGACATTTTTCTTTTAAAAAAGTAAATTTCTTTTGTTACTCAGGGAAGACGCACTTGCTCGTGATTTAAGGTATCATTCGTTTTATTTTTACCAACTTGCAACGGAGCAATAATTAAAGTGAAATGGGTAATTGTGTCCATAAGTCTCATAGAGATAACTTCCTTGATGAGGCGAGGGAGGGAGTTATCTCACTTTATAAAGGTAGTTGAGATTTTTTTTTTTTTGAAACCAAAGAAACTAATTTTATTGCAAATCATTAGTCAATGCATGACCACTAATTCTGATCAGATAAATAACTAGCTCCCCTTGCCAGTTGCCATAATATGAGCTGCTATGTTCTGTTGATCTACAAACATAAGTAACTCAGTAGGACCTCAAGTATAGGGTTGATCCTGAAGGAGGGCGAGTGAGGAGATCATCTCGGCCCCTAGCCCATTCAGGGCCCCACTTTCTTAATATATATGAAATTTTATTTTTTTACAATTAAAGAATTACTTGTTTTTAAGTAATAAAATGTTGTTTAACAAATTTTTCATGTAATTGTAAAATTATATTTTAACTTTCTTCTTGTATTTTTATTCATAAAATAAGATATTAATTTTTTTGTATTTTTTATAATAACTTTCTACTGGTATTAGTAGCTCTTTCAATTAATTCTCTTCATCTTAATTAGTAATATTATCTTCTCCTTCGCATTTTGTATGCGTTATTATGCTTTACTTTTTTAAAGTATGATTGACTTTTACTTAATGTGAAATATTTTAAAGATATCTTGATATGTTTTGATCACGTTATTGTGTATCAATTGATGATCAAGTTTTTTGTGAGATTTGTGTTATCCAGATTTTACGTAAGAATAATACATTTTTTTACATGCATCTACAATTAAGGGCCTCCAACTTATAATTTCGCACATGACCCTATGTAATTTGGACTGGCTCTCAAGTCCGTTAACATCTCCACAAAATCCTTTACCATCGCCCCAAAATAAAAATTATATTCGTTTTTCCAAACAAGATCATATTAGTTGAAAACTTCCCTGTAAGATATATATATCTCACTCACCCCAACCCCTCCAACCAAAGGTGGCCATAATTTTGTCATTTTTTTTTTCCGTGCATGTATCTTAATGTACCTTGAAGGGTCGCCATTGAAACGACCCTCACCTGAAATAGGGTCGGGTCGTCCAGCCCAGACCATTACTCAAGCCCAATACCTGAACCAGACCCGAATAACGATCTAGCACGCCTGATTCAACCTGCGGAACAACATACTACCATATAAGACAATAAATGCGGAATTGAAATCAACACTAAAATTCATGAAATCGCCAAATCAGCATGATAGGTATCCAACGGTCTGATCATCTCAATAAGTTTCCAAATCAACCTCGAAACTTCCATAATAATCTGAAAATAGATAAGGAGCCAAGGAGGGTTCAACTCTACCCCAAGTAAAACTACCTAGAGTTACAACCCAATTTATTGTTTTGAAAATCAAACAAATATATATATATATATATAATAATCATGCAAAATTCTCATAAAGCAAGGAGACTTCAAGCAATGGTCTTCCCCTTGTCAAGATCGTTCGCACTCGTAGAAGGAACTGTATTATAAGTGGGGTGAGCTAAAGAACCAACGGAGCCCAATAAGAGAAGAACTACGCTCAAATATTAAACATGCAAGTAATACATATAAATCAAAATAAAACTAGCATGCATTTAAAATCAGGATACATTGAAATATGTAGCATGACATCAATTTCATATAGAGTAAGCATATCATAATTATAGAGCAACTTGAACAGATATATGGAGTATCAAGGATTGTAAAAACATAAGAAATTCAACTTTTGCATGCAAAGGGGTTCCAAGAGATATACATAGAATGTAATAGATATAAATGCAAGTTCGTGGTCACATTTGTTATTACCTTCCCTTATTGACCAATCATCATAATATAATAAATATGCGTGGGTGACTTGATTCCACCGTGTGCCCACGACTCCTCAAGATGCCCGAGTGACTTGGTTCCATCGTGAATCCACGACTCCCCAATTGGCCCTTACAGAAATGGGTGACTTGGTTCCACCGTATTCCTACGGCTCCCCAAGAGGCCCTTAAGCATGTAAGGTGACTTGGTTCCACCATATGAGTATGGCTCCCCAAGAGGCCTTACATGAAGTCAACCAAGGTAGGTAACGACCTCATCCCAAGTCATTTTTCTTAAAATAATGAATTCCTAATTATTCTAACAGCATGCCATATTTAATAAATGAGCGAAGCTCCCCACTTACCTCAACTCGCAACGACGCCTATAACAACTCCTGGTACGCTCAGGATCCGATGCGAACCTTCACGCGATGCTATACAATCATAATGCATCTCATCAATAAATAACTTGATTTAAGTTAATTAAATCTTTCATTAATCGGTCCTTGGGCGCGGGTCCCCCATCGCTCGATGTGAGGGTTGAGGGATGAGACCTGATCGGTCACCCTCGAAGACGTGATAGCGTCCCGTTCCAAAGCATTCACTTGCTTTTATTTTGTTCTAAATATATATGTATATTTATTATTTTATTTCATTATATATATAATAATATCGTTTTTGGGTTCTGGTTCCGGTTCAGGGGCCGTTTGACTCGTTACACGCGACGGCGTAGCGCGCTTCCGCCTGGGGCTGGCGATAGGGGGAGCAACGCTCCCCTCACTGTCCATAAATTGGGGGCGCACCAGCGCCCCCTTCAGGGTTGGCCGTTCTGGCTAACCCCGCGGTGGGGTGCGATTGGGGGGCGACAGTGAGCCGCCCCCTCTCTCGTACTTCCTATCATGGGGCCTCCACAATGCCGCCCCTCTCTCGTGCTTCCTATCATGGGGCCTCCACTAGGAGGCCCCACCATGGGGGGCGGCGGCGGCGATGCCGTTGCCGCCTTCCTCCAGTGGTGGCCGCGACTCGCCGCAGTCCTCTTCGGCGGCCGAGACGCTATTCCACCTCCCCTCCATTTTGTGTACATTCTTCACCAAAACTTCAAACAAAGAGAACTTAGATATACATTAGCTTTTTTTGAGATCTGTGCAGTTGTTGTCTCCTCCTCCACCTTCTCCTCAACTCTGGGGTTTTGAACACAAAAAGGGGGTTAGAGTTTTAAAATCAATTTATATTAGGGCTACATTGGTTTAAGGTTTGTGAATTTATTAATTTGCCCCTAGGACATGTATATTTAGTTTTGGGTCATCATATCCCCAATTTTAAAGAACTTTCGTCCTCGAAAGTAGAAATAAAGTTATACCTTATGGTTCGAAGAGAAAATGAAAGTTCTCTATCATATAGTCCTCCTGCTCCCGAGTCAACTCCTGGTTCTCCGTTGAATTGCCATCGAACTTGCACCAACGAGATTTCTTTCTTCCGTAGCTTATGCACCTTCCAATCCACAATTTGGATAGACTGCTCTTCATAGGACACGTCTTCCCTCAAATCAACTTGCCCCCAATCGATCATCGGTGCATGTTTATTATGTGCCTTCCTCAACATAGAAACGTGGAAGACATCATGGACTCCAGCTAGCTGTGGTGGTAACTCGAGGCAATATGCTACCAGGCCTATTCGTTTCTTGATCTCGAATGGCCTGATGAACCTGAGAGATAATTTTCCTTCAATCCGAACCGGTGATGCCCTTTCATTGGTGACGCTTTTAATAGCACAAACTCTCCTTCACTGAACACAACCTCTCAATGGTCCTTATCAGCATACTTCTTCAGACAACTCTGGGCGGTCTCCAATCGTTGCCTAATCAGCTTTATCCTCTAGGTTTGGTCATGCACAAACTCCGGGCCGATCAAAACGGCATCTCCGACCTCGGTCCAACAAATTAGGGATCTACACGGTCTCCCATAAAGTGCCTCGAACGGTGCCATGCCAATACTCGCTTGGAAACTGTTGTTGTACGCAAACTCGCACAACGAAATATACTTCTCCCAACTCCCACATAAATTCAACACACAAGCTCTGAGCATATCCTTAAGTATCTGAATTAATCTCTCGGTCTGCCCATCTGTTTGTGGGTAAAAGGCCGTAGTGAGATTGAGCCGAGTCCTCATCCGGTGCTGAAACCCATTCCAAAACTGAGAGGTAAACCTCGGATCACGATTCGACACAATAGACACCGGGACTCCATGTAATCTGACGATCTCATCTACATATATGCCCCCAACCTGTATGCTGAATACTCCATGGAAATAGGGACGAAGTGGACTGACTTAGTCAAACGATCAAAGACCAACCAAACGACATCATGACGAGTCACCGGTAGCCCCGAAACAAAATCCATAGCTATATGTTCCCACTTCCACTGCGGAATAGGTAATGGTTGCACAATCCCCCCGGCTTCCGGTGGTCTGCCTTTACTTGCTAACAAGTTTCACAATTTTAGATGTAGGTAGCGATGTCCACCTTCATCCCCGCCACCAATACATCCTCCTCATGTCCCGATACATCTTATTACCCATGGGATGACCGGTGAATCGAGATATGTGCGCCTCTCGGAGTAAGTCATCCCTCAACTATATACGAGATGGTATCCATAATCTATCCCGAAATCTTAACGCTCCATCAGCTGAAAGTCTCCAATCCACATCATCACTGCTATCTGCAAGTGTCCTATATTTCCCGTACTCTGAATCGGTTCTCTGACAATTAACCACTCTATACACAACTACTGGCTCTGCTCTCATCTGAACTCGCGCCTGACCTTCTGAAACATCTGAGCTGATCCCTGCGCCATCTGTGGGTACTCCCTAAATGTTCATTACGGTCTCGGACTCTGTCTCTAGTCATATACGGCTCAGAGAATCTGCTACTACATTAACCTTCCCCGAGTGGTACTCGAGTGTGAAGTCGTAATCTTTCAAAAGTTCCAACCATCTCATTTGTCGCATATTCAACTCGCTTTGTGTGAACAGTACTTCAAACTTTTGTGGTCCGAGTATACAGTGAATCTCTCCCCACACAAGTAGTGCCTCTACAACTTCAAAGCAAACACAACTGCCGCCAACTCTAAGTCGTGCGCTGGATAGTTCTTCTCATGTAATTTCAACTGCCTGGACGCGTAAGCAATTACTTTTTTGTCTTGCATTAATAGACCTCCCAAACCAGCCCTTGACGCATCGGTATACACTGACAACTCCCTGCCGGCCTCTGGTAGAATCAGAATTGTTGTGGTAGTCAGACGGTTCTTCAACAACTGAAAGGCTTCCTCACATGAATCATCTCATTCATAGGCCATGTCTTTCTTAGTCAAGTTGGTGAGTGGTGAAGCGATTGATGAGAAACCTTGCACAAATCGTCGATAGTACCCTGCTAAGCCTAGAAAACTCCGAATCTCGGATGTGTTAGTGGGTTGTGGCCACCTAAGGATCGCCTCGATCTTTGCAGGATCAACTGATATCCCTTCTTTATTCACCATGTGCCCTAAAAACTTCACCTTTAAAACCTAACACTTGCATTTGCTCAACTTAGCATAGAGTTTATGTTCCCTCAATGTCTGCAACATCTTCCTGAGGTGCTTTCTGTGATTTGACTCGGTGTTGGAGTATATCATGATGTCATCAATGAACACAATCACGAATTGGTCAAGGAACAGCTTGAAGACACGATGCATCAAGTCCATGAACATTGCCGGGACATTGGTGAGCCCAAATGGCATCATCGTAAACTGAAAGTGCCCATAGCAGGTGCTAAAAGCTGTCTTCGGTATGTCCTCCTCCCGTATCTGCAACTGATGATAGCCCGATCTCAGATATATTTTAGAGAAGAATTTCGATCCCCTCAACTGGTCAAACAAGTCTTCAATCTTGGGAAGCGGGTACTTGTTTCAGATAGTCACCCTGTTCAATTGTCGGTAGTCAATACACATTCTCAAACTGTCGTCCTTTTTCTTTACAAATAACACTGGTGCTCCCCACGGTGATACACTCGGTGTAATGAAGCCTTTCTGAGTTAATTCCTCTAACTGAGCTTTTAACTCCTTCAACTCTGTAGCCGTCATACGGTAAGGTGTCTTGTAAACTGGTCTCGTGCCGGGTATGAGGTCAATCATAAAGTCAATCTCTCGGTGAGGAGGGACTCCCGGAAGATCTGAAGGAAAAACATCAAGAAAATCTCTAACGACTGGGATCTTCTCAATCAAAACTTCTTGTCCTTCCTCCCCAAAAAAAGTCAAGCTCGCAATGGTCTCTATCTCAGCCAAACTTGCGACTCTACTACGTGGGGTGGTGCTGATCGATGTACAACCCTTAAACTCAAACGGGGGGATGCTCGGGATTTGGAAGACTATAGTTTTATGAAAACAATCTATCTTGGCGTGATACGCCGCTAACCAGTCCATACCCAGTAATACATCTAACTCAAGACACTTTAAAACCCGTAAATAAATCATCATCGTGTGATCCCCAATTTTAATTTTGCACCCTTCACATACCATATTAGGATAAATTCGTTCAGTAGAAACTGTGCTCAGAATCAAGTAAGTGTGTGCTCTAATCGGTTGCAACCACAAAGCATGAACTACATTCCCCGATATAAGTGAAACAGTGGAACCATAATCAAACAAGGTATGTATATCTTGGCCATTGTGACGACCCCAGTTCCACAACCTAAACTGGGCCCCGCCCGGCCTAGACTTACGTAGACCCCAAGTTAATCCTCGTGACGTCAACGCACGCCTAGTCAGTCTTCCTAACCATTTATCATTACATTTTTAGTGAGTTGTTCAAATTTGTAAGTTATTAAAGTTTATGAGGAAGCGATTTCAACTTAAACAAATCTAAACAACTCTATACAAATCAGTTAGGACAACCTAAAGTGTGGAAACCCCGTATATACTCCATGTAAATATCTTATAAAACCCATATATCCTATATGTCAAAACAATATACATAATTAATACAAAACCTACACAAAAATGTGAGAGGGAAAGCCGCTCCAAAATCCTCACAATAAATCTCCTAGCACTGGCTCATTTCCCTTACTCAATTTTGGATTTGCACTCAGTTAAACACAAGAATAACGAGCTCATGTAAGTAACGCCAGTAGGATACTAAACATCATTGCAAAATAAATAAATAAGTATATATTCATGCATATAGAAAGAAAGGTATAAAGAACGCACGAATAATTAAAAGACTGTAATAAATCAGAAACAATCGATACGTGAGCGTCCAAAGATGCAAACAGAGAGGCGCAAGTAGTCATGACCAGTAGGTCGTTGAGTCTTGGCAAAACATCAAGACTCGGGTTCTAAGACTTGGTATATTCACAAGCCCTCAACCCACGAGATAGTGAGACTTCCTGGAACAACCACGCTAAGAACTCACACCCCGTCAACAATCGGTAACCAGTACAGTGCATCCCGAGCTCATGACTCTGGTATGTTACCTCAGCTAACCATTCTTTCCAAGGATCACCGTTGACTCACTTGCCCTGGACAACTCAATTAGAATGGAATTCCAAGGATGGATAACAAAGCAATAACAAAACAAAGAAGAACAATATTCAATAGCTTAAAATGAAATACTGTGCGTTTCTTAGTTGGTTTACTTACAACCAAACCAACCCAACGTTGGTTACGAAGCCTTACATATGTTCCTCGGGCTTTCACGTACTTCAACAAGTCCTATTAAATCACGAATTCACATTTTTAAGAGTTACAACTCCACTTGAATACTAAAAATTCATATTACAACTTACAATGAGATTAAAACTCATTTTCAATCTCATAATGGAGTTCAAACCACTCAATAACTCTAATACCTCTTTTTAGAGCTCATTTCCATGTTTTGATCTCTCAATTAGAGTCTCGATTTTACTCATTGTATCACTAACACTTTTATTCACCTCCATTTGATCATCAATTCATTTCATTAACTAATTAAGTTAGTTCATTACTTTTGGCCATTTTCACAACTATTTTTCACCAATTTAAAAGTTGTACCAAGGTCCAAGCTTAGGTTCTATTCAAAGTAGGATATATAGGGATTCTAAAAAATTCAACCTTAGTTCATTTGGAGAACAAATACCCATTTAAAACATTACGCAAAGTTGTTAAGTCGCAAATGTCATAATTGGACAGATTTGAAGCATACTAACATGCTATGTTTTACATTGTTTTTCATTGATCAAACAAACTCCAATGGCCACAATCTTTATTGATCATCAAAATAGGTTATACTAAGATTTAAACGAACCTATTTGCAAGTCAAATGGATCTCATTTGATGTCTCAAATCAATTCATCAACATGCTTACTCAAAACAGTTTAAACACATGACAATGCAGTCTTGATTTTTAGTCTCCTTTCCGGCCTTTAAAACACTATCAAAACTTCTCCAAATCAAAATATGACTTACATGGATTAAGTTTGATATATAAACACGAAAACCCATTAAAAACTTCGCTCAAAAACCTTCATTTAATTTCTCAAATCATTACCCCAAAGTAGCCCAAAAACTGGACTGCACAGTGCATTTATGCAATAATTTTGACTCCAATTAACCTACGAAATCATTTCGAAACCTCAAGCTGATTCTAAGGGACCTAATTTGATATATAAACATAAAAAACAATGTGTAAATTCAACAAAAATCCAACGCTTAATCTCTCAAAATCATATCCCAACATGACATGAATCAACAACAACACTCAATTCGTGAATTCTTGAAATGACCAAGCTATGTTAATGGAGTTACCTTGCTTGATGAACTTCAAAGCTTGATTACCAAGATTCCACTAATTCCACTCTTCTCTCTTCCTTGAGCACTCTCCATCAAACCCTCTATTTCTCTCTTTCCTTGCCAACGATTTTGATGAGGAAATGATGATAAAAATGTTGGCTTATATGTAGTGGATGAGTTTAAACCATAGCCATTGATCTTGTGTGCACACGTGTCTCGAGGCTTGTCTAGTGGTCCACTTTCATTCAATCATATACCAAGTCATGCATAAATGACTCTACAAGTTGACTCATCCAATCTCTAGATGGCTCAACACTTATCTCGATGCACATCATGTGGCCAATTCATTTATTTACTAACTTAGGCCCACCTATTTTCCCATTAAACTTAACCACATTAAAGCTAGTTAAAACCTTAATTAACGCACATAAAACTTATCCCATAGGCCGCTACCTCGGTCCCACGTCGACACGCAACTCGAGGTACGTCTCCGCTCGTCTTGACATCGATATGCCTGTGTATACCTTACCCGAACATTTCCAAAAGATATTAGTTTAAATTGTTCAATCATGTATAATACATAATACATAATACAAGCATCAAACAAAAATAACATACCTCGATGTCGACTCCCTAGGTTTGGACATATGTATCACGACAAGTGGGTCCCACGTACGACCCTAAAATGACATATGACACGAGTTATATTTTCGGGTCATTACAGTCTTCCCACCTAATTAGAATTTCGTCCTCGAAATTGAAGCAATTTACAAGAGAAAACTTACCGAAACTCAGAAGAGATAGGGAAAATACTCGCGCATATATGACTTGAGCTCCTCCGTCAGCTCTTCGTCACCGTGATGCTGCCATTTGACAAGGACTGATGGGATCTCCTTGTTTCTAAGAATCTTCACCTTCCGGTCCAGAATCTGAATAGGCTGCTCGTCATAAGTAATGTCATCCCTCAAGTCTATCCAGCTTCAAATCCACTGTCGGTCGTCTGCCCTTTTTCCACTTATCTAGTCGAAGCATAGAAACATGAAATACATGGTGAATCCCTGATAACTGAAGTGGCAACTCCAGCTTGTACGCAACCTTGCCTATTCGTTTCTTCACTTTGAATGGACCAATGAACCTCGGCGCAAGCTTCCCTTTAATCTCAAACCTCTTGTGACCCTTCATCGGAGAAACTTTCAGATATACATAGTTTCCGACATCATACTCTAACTTGCCGTGATACATATCATAATACTTTTTTCTGCCTCTCCCACGCACCCTTCAGCCTTAACCTGATCAGTCGTATCTTCTTTGTGTGATCCACTACAATCTCAGGCCCAATAACTGCCACATCCTCCGGATCTGCCCAACAAGATGGAGATCTGCACGGTCTACCATAGAGTGCCTCAAACGGTGCCATACCAATACTGGCTTGATAACTGTTATTGTAGGCAAACTCACACAAATGAAGATACTCTTCCCATGATCCACCGTACTCTAAAACACACATCCTCAACATGTCATCGAAAACTCGAATCAGTCTCTCTGACTGTCCGTCAGTTTGTGGATGATAGGCTATACCGAGATCCAACCGTGTGTCGAATTGTGCCTGCATGCTCCACCAAATCTGAGACGTAAACTGCGGCCCTCTGTTAGACACAATCGATAACAGTACGCCATGTAGTCGCACAATCTCCCGCTCATACAAATTCGGCAACCTATCAACCCGATGTGTGGTAGAGATCGGTAAAAAGCTCACAGACTTTGTCAACCTGTCCACAATCACCCAGATACTGTCATGTCCGAGCTGAGATCGAGGTAAGCCACTGACAAAATCCATGGCAATGTGCTCCCACTTCCACCGAGGAATGGAAAGTGGCTGTAATAACCCACCGAGTCTCCGATGCTCAGTCTTAACTCGCTAGCATACCTTACACGCTTGAACGTAATCAGAAACATCGGTCTTCATCCCAGACCACTAGAAAAGACAACGCAAATCAACATACATCTTGGTTCGATCCGGATGAACCGTAAAACGTGAGCGGTGGGCCTCATCAAGTATCACATCACGTAACTCATCCACTGATGGAATTCACAGTCAACCTCTAAATCATGAGCACGAGCCTGTTGATTGAATCCAATCTGGATGATCCAGACTCTAAGCAAATTCTAAGAATCTCTAGTACTACTCATCTGTTTACTGACCCTCAAGTACACTCTGAATCAACACTGTCTGGGTCCTCATATGCCCACAAATCAACACTCTGGTACCGGTCAGAATATCAACAGAATACATCGACTCGACCGCCTCGAGTAAACCATACTCGTGTGTCATGTGGCAGGTAACAATATCTGAATCGGCCCCTCTACGGCTCAATGCGTCTGCAACAACAATGGCCTTTCCCGAGTGGTACTCCAAGGAAAAATCATAGTCATTGAGGAACTCAAACCAACGCTTCTATCGCATGTTCAACTCTTTTTGACTGAAAAAAGGTACTTCAAACTCTTGTGGTCGGTAAATAACACAAACTTCTCTCTGTAGAGATAATGACGCCAAATCTTCAATGCAAAGACTATTACCGCTAACTTTGAGTCATGTGTAGGGGGTAGTTCTTCTCGTGAACCTTCAGCTGTCGGGACGGGTAGGCAATCACTCTACCGTCCTGCATCAAAACACAGCCTAAACCGACCTTGGAAGCATCGATGTTCACCTCAAAACCCTTCCTTGACTCAAGTAGTGCCAACGATAGTAAATCTTTCCTTCAAAGTCCTGAAAGCTTGTTCACAGCTGTCGTTCCACTGAAAACTCTTATCCTTTTTTGTCAATTGCGTCATTGATGCTGCAATCTTCGAGAAGTCTTGAACAAAACGCCTGTAATAGCCTGCCAACCCTAAGAAACTACGGACATCTGTCACTGACCTTGGTGTAGGCCAATCTATCACACCTCTAACCTTAGCGGGGTCTACTGACACTTCGCCGACTCCAACAATGTGCCCAAGAAATCCGATCTCTGTAAGCCAAAATTCGCACTTACTGAATTTTGCATACAGTCTGTGCATCCTCAACGTCTGCAAAATCATCTTGAGGTACTCCTCGTGATCCTCACGAGTCTTGGAGTAAATAAGGATGTTGTCGATGAACACTATGATGAACCTATCCAAATACTCTCTTAACACTCAATGCATGAGATCCATGAACATTGCCGAGGCGTTAGTCAACCCAAAAGGCATGACTGTAAACTGATAATGCCCGTATTAAGTGGGAAAAATAGTTTTCTCCATGTCATTTGCTCTAATCCTCAGCTGAAGGTACCCAGATCTCAAATCAATCTTCGAGAACCACTGTGCTCTCGTCAGCTGGTCAAACAAGTCGTCAATGCAAGGAAGTGGATACTTATTCTTCACAGTCACCTTGTTGAGCTGTCTGTAATCAATGCATAATCTCATACTGCCATCTTTCTCCTTAACAAACAAGACTGGCGCGCCCCAAGGTGACATGCTCGGGTGGATGAACCCTAATTCTAACAACTCATCAAGTTTTCTTCTCAGTTCCTATAACTCATTCGGAGTCATCCGGTACGGTGGAATAGTTATAGGTTTGGTCCTTGGAACCAAATCAATGATGAAGTCAATCTCCCTAGGTGGTGGTAATCCTAGTAACTCTGCAGGAAAAATATATGGGAACTCACACACAATAGGTACCTCCTCCAACCTAGTCTCGACCCTTCCGTCGTACTCAAAACATTAGCGAATGTCTCGACCTCTACACTAGAAGCTACTCGGCCTCTATAAAACTGAACTCGCGATATCCGAGAATCTGAAACATAACTTTCATACTGAAGCAATGGATCTGTGCATGATGAGCACTCAACCAATCCATGCCCAACAATGCATCAAACTCTAAGAACTACAACTGTGACAGCCCCAGCTACTAAATAGGGCACCGCCCGGCCTAATCCCGTAATCAAGCCTTAATCCAAATCAATAAGACTTAATTACGTATTAGTCAGCCTTTCGTCCCTATCTTTCTCTGAATTCATGTATTGATCTATATTATCATTTTCATGTAGCTTAAAGATTATGCAAAAGCCATGATAATTTAATATTCCTAAGTGTGGAAAACCAAGCAAATACAACATCACATGCATGTATATTTTATGAAACTATTCACTCAACCCAATGTACAACCCAGAATGACATAAAAACAACACATCAAAAGTCGAGACATACAAATGAGTGAGGAGAGTCGCCGAACTGCTCGGAGGAAGTCGTCGATCTTCTCATTCCCTGGTCTGCTGCTGCTCGACGGACCTACACCCACCGTCACAAACTAGACGGTGAGTATAGTGATATTTAAGTACTAACTGAAGAATTTCATGCCACATTTCCAAAATAAACGAATGGTATTTAAACGCATAAGGTAGCGAAATAAATTTATGAAACAAGTAATGCAAGTAAATACCACAGTTAAAGATGTAGAAACAGACACAGGCTAAGTCGAGATGATCTATGTCCGGTCGGCGGTGAGACCTATCACCTACCCTTTCCCACTACTATATGGAGCTGCGCTCAACATATCTCACATAAATAGCGGAGCTACGCTCTACACTTTCCAACATCAATCGCATGTTTGCCGATCATCCCGAATCCCATACTTCGTGTGCCGCGCAAGTGTAGTGGTGAGTACCGAACCCCGTAGACCCATGTCCCCGTGAACCACGCATCTCTCATGCAATGAACACTAGATAATCCCTACTTTAAGTTCAAAGATAAATAATTCCAAAATTTGAGGATACCAAGATAAGTTAGGTTGCAAAGCCTAAAGAAAATCGAAGACAAGTCCAAGTAAAACCACATTATTCCATTAGCATGCTTTTTATCAATTTTGTTCAAGAATGACATCAAGTGTAGGAATCAGAGACAACTAAACAATTCACAAGGCATCATGTCACAATATTCATCCATGAATAGAGACAAGAACAACATGATGTGCGAGTTCAAGTAGCATTGTCTACCAATAGACCAATAAAGCAATAAGAGAATGGAATGAAATATAAAATTCTCACAGTTGTACTTACAAGTCACACGTTTGTCCTAGTCTAGTCGATCCCTCGACAAATTCGAAATGCGTGCCCAAACGCCTGAGTTCTCCCCTTAGTTCCCTACCAGTCAGTAATGTCTCAATTAGGCCAAATCGAAGTCGAGACAAATATTTTCTTTTTATTTTCGGCAAATCGACCCGTTTCGCGTTTTTCGAGGTAAAACCTCCGCAAAATGCTCGTCCGAAATTCCAAATATTTTCTTTTTCCTAGAAATTCATTATTTTCTATTTATTTTGTTGAACTATAAATTTTCGGAATTTTTCCCTATTTTTTTGGAATTTTTTTCCATTTGTCCAACATTTTTCTTTTTTTTTCTCTTTTGTGGGCCTGAACCGGGCCAAACCGGGTTCGGCTCACCCGAGTCGAACCGGCCCGCTTCACCCACTGTTCTCCTCTTCTCTTTTTTTTTTTTTCTTTGGGCTTGAACCGCCCGGTTCAGGCTCATCTTCTTCTTCCTCCCGCACGACAAAGCAGCCGCTCTGTTTTTTTTTTGTTTTTTTGTTTTTTTGTTTATTTTTTTCGTTCATTGCTGGGGTTGGGCTTCCATCCCCAACCCCAGGTTGGGTCTCCTATGCAGGGGAGACTACTCCTTTACCTTCCTCGAGCTCGGACGAACTGCCATGACAGTTCGTCCGAGTTCGCCAACTCGAACAACAACAACAACCGACACAAACAACAACAGCAAACGACACAACAACAACGACAACTCACCTTGATCACCATCAATTCGACTTCCTCGAGCTCTCCTTCTCTTTCTCTCTTTATCCTTCTTCTTCCTCCTTCTCAGCTTACTTTCTTTCTCTGGCTCGTTCTTTTTTTGTTTTGGGAGATAGAATAAGATAAGGTTGGACTTTAGGGGTGTATTTGACTTATATATTTAGTTGGCTTGAATGTGAGCCACACATCTCAACCCACACACGTATCTCGAGGCCTATCGTATGGTTCTTGCTCATACCACTTGTCTCTTGTGTCACTCTCAAGTGACTCCAATAGTTGACACCTTGTGTTGAGATGTGTGTGTGTGAATCTAGATGTATATCTAGTGATGTCAATTTTTTCTTCTTTAACTTTAGGCCCATGTTATATATATATATATATATATATATATATATATATATATATCTATTAATAGATGTGGCCACATACAAACCACACATTACCAAATGATTGTCAATTAATGTAAATAATTGACTCGTACCCCAATATGTCGCTACCTCGGTCCCACGTCTACACGCAACTCGAGGCGCGTCCCCGCTCGTCTCGATACCCGCATACCCTTAAATGACTTAGTAGTCTACACATGTATAGTACACTAGACATACAACACACAAATATAAAAAGTACCTTGGCCCTTGCCTCAGTAAACGGACATATCACGGTGTGGGTCCCACGGTACGGGTCGTTGAGCCTGTGTAAAGACAAGAACACGATTAAAAATCTTGGGTTGTTACAACTCTTCCCAACTAATGAAAATTCCGTCCTCGAAATTTAAACGTCGAACCAACTGGTATACCTTACTCGAATAGGTATGGAAATCTATCTCGCATGTAGTCTTCCCTTTCCCAAGTGAGTTCTGTATCATCGTGAAACTGCCACTTGACGAGTACTTTTGGGATAGACTTATTCCTCAACTGTTGTACCATTCGATATAGGATCTGAACAGGCTGCTCCTCGTATGACATATCTTCAGTCAAGTCTATCTGGCTCAAATCTACAGTCAGACGATCACCTGCTCTCGACTCAGCTAATCGAAGCATGGATATATGAAACACTGGATGAACGCCTGACAACTGTGGAGGTAGCTCAAGCTCATACTTAACCTTTCCGACTCGTTTCTTAATTCTGAAATGTCCGATAAATCTCGGTGCAAATTTACCTTTCACTCCAAACCTCTGCAGACCCTTCCGAGGGGAAACCTTTAAATAGATAAAGGATCCCTCGGTGTACGTGAGATCACCGCGATATTTGTCTGCATATTTTTTCTGTCGATCCTGGCTCCCTTGAGTCTCTGAGGAATCAGTCGTACCTTCTCCGTGTGATCGACAAGGTCTCCCAGTCCTCTGGCTCAGCCCAACACGATGGCGAACGACACGGTCTATCATACAAAGCTTCAAAAGGCGTCATCTCAATATTGGTCTGATAACTGTTGTTATATGCAAACTCACATAAAGGTAGGTACTCCTCCCATGATCCGCCAAACTTCAAGACGCACGCTCGTAACATATCCTCGAGAACCTGTATCAATTTCTCAGTCGGCCCGTCAGTCTGAAGATGAAAAGGCGTATGAAACTGTAGGTGCATACCATACTGCTCCTACATACTCCGCCACATCCTGGATGTATACATAACATCTATATCTGACGTAATAGTCACTGGTACCCCATGCAGTCTAATAATCGCCCGCTTAAACAGTTTACTCAACTGATCAAACGTATAATGTGCGGCCACTGGTAGAAAATGAGTAGACTTTGTCAGTCGATCAACAATAACCCAGATGGAATCATGTCTCCGGGCGGTTCTCGGCAATCCTCTCACAAAATTCATAACAATGTCTTCCCACTTCCACCGTGGGATGGGAAGAGGCTGTAGCAATCGTCCAGGTTTGCGATGTTCAGCCTTCACTTGTTGACAAATCCCAGAGTTCCTAATAAACGTTGACACATCCGCTTTCATCCCAAGCCACCAAAAATGCATATTCATGTTGTGGTACATCTTGGTCCTACCTGGATGAATAGTGAATTGGGAACGGTGTGACTCCTGAAGAATCTCCTCCCTCAGCTCTGGCATTGACGATATCCACAGTCTACCCCTGAAGCGCAAGCACTGGTCAGACGTCTCCGTCCAATCAACACAATCTGTACTCTGCGCTAACTCACTAAACCGGGAGTACAACCTGTTGGTCCTCTGACCCTCTGCCACTCTCTGTGCAGATACAGTCTGTACTCTCATCTGTGCGCAAATCTCAACTCGAGTTTCAGTAGGACCCTCCGCATCTCCAACAGGTATCCTACTCAGCGCATCAACAACTACATTCGTTTTTCCCGGATGATATTCCAAGGAAAAGTCGTAATCTTTCAGAAATTCTAACCACCTGCGCTGCCTCGTATTCAGATCCTCTTATGATCAGTAAATAGTGTAAACGTCTCTCCATACAGATAATGTCTCCATATCTTCAACGCAAACACTACTGCTGCCAGCTCTAAGTCATGCGTATGATAATTCTTCTCATGTACCTTCAACTGTCTGGATGCATATGTACTGTACCAGTACCCTACATCAACACACATCCCAGACCTCTAAGTGAAGCATCAGTATAGACGAAGAATCCCTGTCCAACCTCTGGTAACACTAATACTGGCGCAGTAGTCAATAGTCTATTCAACTAAGTGAATGCCTATTCACATTCCTCAGACCAATGAAATATCACGTATTTCTGAGTCAATTTAATAATCGGTGAAGCGATTTTCGAAAAATCCTTCACGAATCAGCGATAATACCCTGCCAAAACCAGAAAACTTCTGATCTCAATAACTGAAGTCGGAGCTGGCCAATCGATAATCGCCTGAATCTTGACTGGATCTACTGATATCCCTGCTGCTCCGACAACATGCCCTACAAATTTGGCATCCGACAGCCAGAATTCATATTTACTGAATTTGGCGTATAGTCTATGCTCCCTCAAAGTCTGCAACGTCTCTCTGAGGTGTTGTTCGTAATCCTCCCTCGTCTTCGAATATACTAGTATATCATCGATGAAGACTATCACGAAAAGGTCAAGAAACGGTTTGAACACACTGTGCATCAGATCCATGAACACTGCTGGAGCATTAGTCAACCCAAACGGCATGACTTTGAACTGAAAATGTCCATATCTAGTGCTGAAAGCTGTAATGGACCTATCCTCGTCCTTGATCATAAGCTAATGATACCCGATCGCAGGTCTATCTTGTAAAAAAATTGTGTTCATCTCAGCTGATCAAATAAATCATCTATCTTCGGGAGTGGATATTTGTTCCTAATTGTGACTTTGTTCAACTGTCGATAGTCGATACAAAGTCTCAACGTACCATCTTTTTCTTCACAAAAGGATGGGTGCTCCCCTTGGCGACATGGAAGGTGTGATGAATCCCTTATGTACCAAATCCTGGAGCTGAGTCTTCAACTCTTCTAGCTCTCGTGGAGCCATCCGATATGGTGGTATAGAAATCGGTTTCGTACCTGGTACCAATTCAATAATGAAATCGATCTCTCGCGGCGATGGTAAACCAGGTAAATCATCTGGAAAACATCAAGAAACTCTCCGAAAATCGGTATATCTTCCACCATTGGTCCTTGACTCTCTGGTACAGTGTATAACGAAATCAACGCTTCCATCTCCTCACTAATCGCAAGTCAACCTCTGCCACCCTGCGGCTGCTGCCGTGAAGCCTGTGGGGGCAGGAAGTGCAGGAACAATAGGAGCTGGTAAGGCTGGTCTGATGGGAGGTGGCAAGGGAAGTCTGCTCACGGTGCTCTGTGCTGGAGCAATGGATGATACAGGAGGCACAGCTAGTGGGTGCGTAGCTGTCCCAGAACCTTGAGATCCTCGGTTCCATCTCCTTGCTCCCTTACCCCTATGTCTCCTCCTCTCATACTCTAAGGCCTGCTTTGCAGACAAAACTGGACCCGGTGCTCTGCCATCAACAACTCTGCCCAGATAATATGTCTCATACGCTAGGGCTCGCTCATAGATCTCGGTGAGTGTCCTCGCGCCTGAACTGACGACGTAATACTTAATATCGGGTCCGAGTCCATCACCGAAGTGATACACATCCTCAGACTCATCTCTCACCAAGTCCTCAGCAAACTGGCGCAGATAATCGTATCGGTCCATGTACTGCATCACAGGCTCCTCTGGCCCCTGTCTCAAGTCCATGAACTCTCGTCTCAATCGCTTCATGACTGAAGGCGAAAATACTGCTGATAGAACTTCTGCTTGAAAGCTTCTCATGTCTCGAACTCTCCGTGAGTGGCCACTGTCATACGCCACCACACGTCGGCGTCTCTCTCGAGAGTATATGATGAGATCTCTGCCCGAAGTCTATCCTCAATCCTCAGTACCCGATGAAGCATCTCCTGAGACAAGATCTATTTCTTGATCTTCTGAAAATCCCTGACTCCATCAAAATAAGTTGGTTTAAGTCTGATGAAGTCCTTCACCAGCTGAACTTCCACTGAAGTGCTAGAAGATGCGGGCGTGGGAGACGGTACGGCCTCAACTGTCTCCACCACTGGTGCGATCACGGCTATCGGCGCTGCTAAAACTGCAGTAGGAAGTGCTGACACTTGGACAGTCGGTGTAGCAGTGGTAGGAGTTGATGTCGATGCCGATGCAACAAAACGATCGGTCATCATCGCGATGAAATCAGTCAACTGATGGGGACCTGAGTTGTCACTCGATCAGACAATCGCTGTAAATCATCCGCTATAGTAGGAGGCGAACTAGCGCTAGGCTCTGCATCTCCTCCTCCGCGTGTATCAGCTATCGGGGTCTGCAATGGATAACGAACGTGCATCAGCTTCTACGTGACATAGCGCATAAGTATATATATACATAGAGCAATTAACAAGTACTTATCAAAAATCCCCAATCTCACTGTCACTAACTTCCCAACTAATGGTGTCTAGGCAATGCGTATCTGGTTTCCACAACTAAGGTTCGTATTTTATGCATTTTGGTCGCTAACACTATGCTCTGATACCAACTGTGACGGCCCCAGCTACTAAACAGGGCACCCCCGGCCTAATCTCGTAATCAAGCCTTAATCACATAAGACTTAATTACGTATTAGTCAGCCTTTCGTCCCTATCTTTCTCTGAATTCATGTATTGATCTATATTATCATTTTCATGTAGTTTAAAGATTATGCGGAAGCCATGATAATTCAATATTCCTAAGTGTGGAAAACCAAACAAATACAGCATCACATGCATGTATATTCTATGAAACTATTCACTCAACCCAATGTATAACCCAAAACGACATAAAAATAATACATCAAGAGTCGAGACATACAAATGAGTGAGGAGAGTCGTCGAACTGCTCAGAGGATGTCGCCAATCTTCTCCTTCCCCGGTTTGCTTCTGCTCGACGGACCTACACCCACCATCACAAACTAGACGGTGAATATAGTGATATTTAAGTACTAACTGGAGAATTTCATGCCACATTTCCAAAATAAACGAATGGTATTTAAACGCATAGGGTAGCGAAATAAATTGATGAAACAAGTAACGCAAGTAAATACCACAGTTAAAGATGTAGAGACAGACACAGGCTAAGTCGAGATGATTTACGTCCGATCGGCGGTGAGACCTATCACCTACCATTTCCTACTACTATATGGAGTTGCGCTCAACATATCTCACATAAATAGCGGAGCTACGCTCTACGCTTTCCAATATCAATCTCATGCTTGCCGACCACCCCGAGTCCCATACCTCGTGTGCCGCGCGAGTGTAGTGGTGAGTGCCGGAACCCCGGTAGACCCATGTCCCCGTGAACCACGCATCTCTCGTGCAATGGACACTAGATAATACCTACTTTAATTTCAAAGACAAATAATTCCAAAATTCTAAGATACCAAGAAAATAGGTTGCAAAGCCCAAAGAAAATCGAAGACAAGTCCAAGTAAATCCACATTATTCCATTAGCATGTTTTTTTATCAATTTTGTTCACGAATGACATTAAGTGTAGGAATCAGAGGCAACGAAACAATTCACAAGGCATCATGTCACAATATTCATCCATGAATAGAGACAAGAACAACATGATGTGCGAGTTCAAGTAGCATTGTCTACCAATAGACCAATAAAGCAATAAGAGAATGAAATGAAATATAAAATTCTCACAGTTGTACTTACAAGTCACACGTTTGTCATAGTCTAGCCGATCCCTTGACAAATTCGAAATGCATGCCCAAACGCCTGAGTTCTCCTCTTAGTTCCCTACCAGTCAGTAATGTCTCAATTAGGCCAAATCGAAGTCGAGACAAATATTTTCTTTTTATTTTCGGCAAATCAACCCATTTCGCATTTTTTGAGGTAAAATCCCCGCAAAATGCTCGTTCGAAATTCCAAATATTTTCTTTTTTCCTAGAAATTCATTATTTTCTATTTATTTTGTCGAACTATAAATTTTCGAATTTTTTCCTTACTTTTTTGGAATTTTTTCCAATTGTCCAGCATTTTTTTTTCTCTTTTGTAGGCCTGAACCGAGCCGAATCGGCCCGGTTCACCCACTCTTCTCCTCTTCTCTTCTTTCTTTTTTTTCTTTGGGCCTGAACCGGGCCGAACCGGCACGGTTCCGGCTCCTCTTCTTCTTCCTCCAGCAAGACAAGAGAAGCGAAATGCTTTTTTTTTTTTTTTTTTTCGTTCGTCGCTGGGGTTGGGCCTCCATCCCCAACCCCAGGTTGGGTCTCCTATACAGGGGAGACTACTCCCCTGCCTTCCTAGAGCTCGGACAAGTTCACCAACTCGAACAACAACAACAACCGATACAAACAACAACAACAAACGACACAACAACAACGACAACTCACCTTGATCACCTTCAATTCGACTTCCTCGAGCTCTCATTCTCTTTCTCTCTTCCTTTTTCTTCCTCCTTCTCGGCTTTCTTTCTTTCTCTGGTTCGTTCTTTTTTTTTGAGATAGAATAAGATAAGGTTGGACTTTAGGGGTGTATTTGACTTATATATTTGGGTGGCTTGAATGTGAGCCACACATCTCAACCCACACATGTATCTCGAGGCCTATCGTGTGGTTCTTGCTCACACCACTTGTCACTTGTGTCACTCTCAAATATCTCCAATACTTGACACCTTGTGTTGAGATGTGTGTGTGTGAATCTAAATGTATATCTAGTGATGTCAATTTTTTTTCTTTAAACTTAGGCCCATGTTATATATATATATCTATTAATAGATGTGGCCACATACAAACCACACATTACCAAATGATTGTCAATTAATGTAAATAATTGACTCGTACCCCAATATGCCGCTACCTCGGTCCCACGTCGACACGTGACTCGAGGCGCATCCCCACTCGTCTCGATACCCGCATACCCGTAAATGACTTAGTAGTCTACACATGTACAGTACACTAGGCATACAACACACAAATATAAAAAGTACCTTGGCACTTGCCTCGGTAAACAGACCTATCACGGTGTGGGTCCCACAGTACGGGTCGTTGAGCCTGTGTAAAGACAAGAACACGATTAAAAATTTTGGGCCGTTACAACAACACTCTCAGATCTGCTGGCAATACATAAACCTTTATTTCTACCAAAAAATTAACACACAACAAGTTCGGGTATATTTTATCCCCAGCAGCTATGCTAAGGATCTAGGGTCTCTCTAATCTAATGAAACCCAACTCATTTACCATGCGACCAGAAATAAAAGATACTGTCGAACTAGAATGTAACATGGTATACATAAAACGACTGCAAATGTAGATCATACCCTCCATCAGGTTGCGGGTAGCATCTGAATCTGGCGCGACAACAGCATGAACCTGCTCATGGCTCTGCTGTGGCTGCCTTTGGCTCAATCGTGGACACGAAATGACCTGCCTATCCACACTCCAAACACATACGCTGAGACCCTGATCCTGATCCAGATGATACACTCTGTCCCCGTCCATACCTCTGCCCCGACCACTACCTCTCGCCCTCGCCATCGCTTGCTCGCCTTTGATATTGCTGTCGTTGAGAACCTGACGGTGCCGACAGCTGTGATGTGCTGATATAACTCCGAACTGGAGCAGATGGTATTGGCGCAGTACGCACTGCAGGAGATGGATATGCAACAGACCCCACACTCTGAGCTCGATCCCTCGACTTCCATCGTCTAGGTCTTTTCCTCCTCCCGTCACCACCCGGTCTGACATCTGACTGTGATGGTGGTGGAGCCGCGACTACTATACCAGTGCGTGTGCTAAGAAAGGTCTCACTGGCCAAACTTCTCTCATATGCCTCCTGTAAAGTTCTTAGAGCTATGGTCACCACCATAGAACTGATCTCACCCAACATGCCATTCATGAAGTAGTAGGCCTGGTCAGCGTCCGTATCAACTATGCCTCCCGCATAGTCCATCAATCGCAAATATCGGTCCATATACTGCATCACTGTCTCATCAACCGCCTGTCGGATGTTCTTAAACTCGATCCTCTTCATGTTCCTGACCGAATGAGGGAAATAATTCTGATTGAACCTCTCCTTGAATTCAGCCCAGTCCTTGGGTTTCCCCTTCGTAGCCACCATGTTACGCCACCACACATCAGCCTCTCGGCCTCATATACTTTGGTGTAGCCAATATATCATGGATCTTCTCGTGACTCCTCATAATTTTCTCGGCTGCTCCGAGATCTGTACCCCCGTGAAACTTCTCCGGGTGATGTCTCTAAAACTCGCGAGACTGCCTCGCCTCTGTCATTGCTCGAGTGTTCCCATCAGTGGGCGTGCTCGGCGTATCATCCGCCGGTGTATCAGGGGTAGATGGTACTCTCTCAGCTTGAACCGGTACTCCCTCAAGTCTGGTCGGCGTTGTAGGTTTCATAACAGCCGCCTTGTACTATCGGCGCACTCCCGCCCTGAGTACTTGGTGCTGCAGTTGCAAATATAGAAGGCGATGATGTAGCCAGTGCCCTCTATAGTCGAAGAATCTCCTGAAGTTGCTGGCCATGTAAGGTGACCAGCTGGGACATCTCATCCAACCTTTCCTGAACGTCACCCGAACCAGTATCGCTGATCTCGTGCTGATCGACCATCGCAATCTGCAAAGAATGTGATTTCTCGATCATGATATAGCTATCGATAATAGTAATATACAATACATCAAATAGCTCATATATTCAAATTTTAATTTCCCCAACTCTCCTCACTTCCCAACTAAGACTTAAGTCAAGATCATAGGGTTCCACTCTAAGTTCCAACCTTATCATAACTCTATTATTGATTTGTGTCTTATGTTGGTTGTGGGTTGTTCTTGAGTTAGGCGTAAAAACGTGGGCTCTGATACCAAATGTGACAGCCCCAGTTCCACAATCTAAACTGGGTCTCGCCCGACTTAAACTTACGTCGACATTGAGTTAGTCCTCGCGACGTCAACGCAAGCCTAGTCAGCCTTCCTAACCATCTATCATTATAAGGCAGCAAAAGTTTTACAGTTTTAGTGAGTTATTCAAATTTGTAAGTTATCAAAGTTTATGCGGAAGCAATTTCAACTTAAACAAATCTAAACAACTCTACACAAATCAGTTAGGACAGCCTAAAAGTGTGGAAACCCCGTATATAATCCAAATCCTAAAGTATATCACAAAAATCCATATACCCATGTGACAAAAACAATATACATAAGTAATACAAAACCTACAAAAATATGAGGAAAAATCGCTCCAAAGTCTTCACAATAAATCTCCTAGCACTGGCCCCTTTCCCTTACTCGATTGCGGATCTGCACTCAATTAAACACAAGAATAACGAGCCCAGGTAAGTAACGCCAGTAGGATACTAAACATCATTTCAAAGTAAATAAATCAGTCTATATTCATGCAACTAGAAAGAAAGGTATACAGAACATATGAATAAATAAAAACTGTAAATAAATTGAAAGCAATCGATGCATGAGTGTCCAAGAATGCAAAAAAAGAGGCGCAAGTAGTCCCGACCAATAGGTTTTTGAGTCTTGGCAAAACATCAAGACTTGAGTTCTAGGATTTGGTACACTCACAAGCCCTAAACCCACGAGATAGTGAGACATCCTGGAACAACCACTCTAAGAACTCACACCCCGTCAAAACCAGTATCCAGTGCAGTGCATCTCGAGGTCATGACTCTGGTATGTTACCTCAGCCAGCCACTCCTTCCAAGGATCACTGTCGACTCACTTACCCTCGGACAACCCAATTAGAATGGAATTCCAAGGATAGATAACAAAGCAATGAACAACAATATTCAATAGCTTAAAATGAAATATTGTGCATTTCCTAGCTGGTTTACTTACCTCGATCCACAAACTTGTTCCTAGCCTATCCGGCCTCCCGACACTCCTAAATGTGTTTTTTTGAGTCCCCGTAACTCTTCCTTAGATTCCTGATATCATATTATAAGTTTTTGAGTGCGTCGAAACCTTTACTTTGGGTATTACACCAAATTAGAGTGTTTAAGAAACTTTTAAAAAATGCAGATTTTTGTACTGCCAGGGTAATTAGCGCGCTAATTCTGATATTAGCGTACTAATTTCTCACTTTAGCACGCTACCTTAAACCTCTAGCGCGATAATCAAGATTAGCGCGCTACTTTGAACATTAACGTGGTACCTCTGATATCAAGCGCGCTAATACATATTAGCACGCGAGATTATCCACTTAGCGCGCTATGTGCAGCAGAACCAAGAATTTTGCACTTCGAGTTTCGGGTTTTCTCTACACATAGGTCTTGTTTATGCCTTGGGACCCCTCATACACATTACTAAGGGTCCCTAACATCAATCCCAAAGTAAAAACAACAACAACAACAACAACATCAAATTCAAGAATTTGGCTAAGCTATGTTAATGGAGTTACCTAACTTGTTGATCTTCTTCTTTTTCACCAATCTTTCACTGAATTGCTCACCTCTCATTCTCCTTGATCACTCCGACAGCCTCTCTTTTCTTTTTTTTTCCTTGCCAACGATTTTGGTGTCGAAATAGAAATCAAAATGTTGACTTATATATGTATTAGATAGGTTTAAACCTTAGCCCTTAATCTTGTGTGCACACGTATCTCGAGGCATGTCTTGTGGTCCACCTTCATTCAATCATTTACCAAGTCATGCATGAGTGACTTTACAAGTGGACTCATCAATCTCTTGATTGGTTGATACGTATCGCGATGTACATCATGTGCTTTTTAATTTATTTCAATACTTTAGGCCCAATTAATTCCACATTAATTGTGGTTACATTAAAGCTAGTGTAAAACCTAAATTTACTCACATAACACTTACCCCATAGGCCGTTACCTCGGTCCCACGTCGACACACAACTCGAGCTATGTCTCCGCTCGTCTCGACACTGATATGCCTCGCGTGTACCTTACCCGCACATTTCTGAAATTAATTAGTTTAAATTGTTCAATCTTTTATATACATAATACAAACATCAAACAAAAATAGCATACATCGGTGTCGACTCTCGAGGTTTGGACATACGTATCACGACAAGTGGGTCCCCCGTACAACCCTGGAATGACACATGACACGAGTTAAATTTTAGGGTCGTTACACACTCCTTCAAAGGATTACCATTGACTCACTTGCCCTCGGACAACTAAATTAGAATGGAATTCCAAGGATAGATAACAAGCAATGAACAACAATATTCAATAGCTTAAAATGAAATATTATGCATTTCCTAGCTTGTTTACTTACCTCGATCCACACGCTTATTCCTGGCCTATCCAATCTCTTGACACTCCGAAACACGTTCCCGAACTCCTCTTAGGTTTCTGATATCATATTATAGGTTTTTGAGTATGTTAGGACCTTTTCTTGGGGTATTACAACTGTTTAGAGTGTTTAAAGAACTTTTGAAAATTGCAGATTTTTGTACTGTCAAGGTAATTAGCGCGCTACCTTAAATCTCTAGCATGCTAATTTAAACATTAGCGCACTTACCTCTAATATCTAGCACGCTAATAAATATTAGCGCGCTAGATTTTCCACCTAACGCGTTATGTGTAGCAGAACCCAGAATTCTGCATTTCGAATTATGGGTTTTTTGCTACACATAGACCTTGTTAATGTTTTGGGACCCCTCATACACACTACTAGAGGTCCCTAACATCAACCCCAACACAAAACAACAACAATAACACCAAATACATGAATTCTTGAAATGACCAAGCTATGTTAATGGAGTTACCTAGCTTGATGATCTTCTTCTTCACCAACAAACTTTCGATGATTTGTGAGCTCCTCTCCTCCACCAAGTTTTCTCCAGCAACCTCTCATTTCTCTCTTCTTCCTTGCACAAACGATTTTGATGATAAGGATGGTGTGATCAAATGTTGACTTATATATATTTGACTAATGGGATATGTTTAAACCATAGTCATTGATTTTGTGTGCATATGTATCTCGATGCATGTCTAGTGGTCTACCTTCACAAAATTATCACCCAAGTCATTCTTAAATGACTCCAATAGTTGACTCATCTAGTCTCTAGATTGCTCAACACGTGTCTCGATGCACTTCATATGGCCATTTCATTTATTTCACTTACTTAGGCCTACTTAATTCCACATTAAACATGGCCACTTTAAAGCTAATATAAAACCATAATTAGCTCACAATAGACTTACCCCATAGGCCGCTACCTCGGTCCTATGTCGACACGCAACTCGAGGTACGTCTCCGTTCGTCTCGACATCGATATACCCCGCATATACCTTACCCGCACATTTCCGAATTTAATTAGTTTAAATTGTTCAATCTTTTGTATAATAAATAATACAAGCATCAAACAAAAATAGCATACCTCGGTATCGACTCTCGAGATTTGGACATACATATCACAACAAGTGGGTCCCACATACGACCCTGATATGATACATGACACAAGTTAGATTTTAGGGTCGTTAAAGCGTCGACATGGAAACCTGAGATGTAAGTGGGGTGAGCTAAAGAACTAATGAAGCTCAATAAGAGGGAAGACTCGCACAAACATTAAACATGCAAGTATTACCTATAAAGCAAAATAATTCTACACATGAAGTAGTAAACCGAATTGTAAAACATTTAATGAAAAGCAATAGAGACATGGTTCTTGTTCGTAAAGGAGTGTAAACAAGTTCCAAGTCTAGTAAAACATAAAGGTAAGATTCATAAGTAAATAAACAAAAAAGTGAGCATTCTTTCAAAACCACATAATGAAAGATAATTCACAAGTTCGTAAATTGTAACGACCCTAATAACTCTAATCCTAGTCAATTGCCTAATACGACCATGACGTGGCGGCTAATCCTACATGGCGACTCGGTTAGAACTCGGACGTCGACACCGAGATAATAATTCAATAATTTTATTTGTGTGTGATGCCTTGAGTATTTTTATGTTTATCTGTATGCACGTGCAACTATATTGATGTCGTTATCGAATTAACGAGTTAGCATAATTCTCGATTTGGGCGCGTACACGGGTATTTGGGCAGGTCATCGATATTGATTTAAGTTGGTTTAATGGAACTTATTTTATTGAAATGCCTAAAATGAGTCATAAGGGCATTTAGTCATTTCACAAAGTAGAATTTTTAAAATATAAATTAGAATTATGATGTGTCAACTTCTTGTGGTTTATGGAAAAATAATGACAAATTTTATAAAAATTAAATAAAGAAAATTGTGTGGTGGTGGTTCACCCACCTAATGAGAGTATAAAATGAGAGAGCCTCTTTGTTCATGAGATGATGTAGAGGTGGTTTGAAGTGGATGAGAGAGTTCAACCTATGTGGAGATCATTTTGATTAAGCCAAGTAAGTTTAATATTTAATTTCATTTAATTTTGTTGTTATGGATTTAATACATAGTATATTAGATTAGTTCATTGTTGGTAGTTTCATTTAAGTGGAGTTGATTATTATTGAAATTGATTTTAGTTTGGTTGATGAAAAAAAGAAGTAATGTTATTAATTTTGTTGAAGAAATAAGAAAGAAAAAAAAAAGAAAAGAAAAAGGAAACCATAATCACGTATGTGATTTGGGGAGGAAGGGGAGGACGCCCATTGCCTGCGCGCGATCCCCAAATTGGGCCGACACCACCAAGCCAGCCCAATTGTGAACGAGTCAAGTGGCGACTGTGCCTCGGGTTCGGGGGCCAAAAGCCCCCAAATTTCAAAAAAATATATATATATATTTTTTTTAATCTGTAAAAATAACATAAAATCATAAAAAATAAAAAAATCAAGAAAATTGGGAAAAAATTAGAAAAATAAGAGAAAGTGAGAAAAATTGTAGGAAAGCGAGTTTGGAGATTTTTCTAGGATAATTTTACACCGAGACTCCCTTGAAAAACGTGCTACCACTAATAAATTTCCTATTATTGAACTTTTTATGGGACTTAAAATATAAATCTTATCAAATATGCTCAAACACACCTAATACATTGTAAATTGATACCAGAAGCCTAGAAGAGTAGTGTCGAGTATCAGGTACATATTTCGAGGCATGTGGGAGCCGCAATTTTGCTTGGTATTTTACGTATTTGAGGTAAGTAAACCAGTAAGAAATTCAATATTAATTCTTTTCATTTCCTTGCTACATTTGATGGAATTATTGCTATTATTGGACTCGACTTCCCTACCGAGTGATCTAGGGTCTAAGTGGTTTGGTATAGTTGTGTCCACTCGCGAGTTGAGCGCCGACTAGCTCTCGTGGCTCCCCGACGGGCATGAATCCTTTGAGTGAGCATCCGCCATGTGTCGTGACTCATCTCGGGTATTCGAGTTCCATTGTGGTTGAGCATCCAATTAAGTCTGTGGCTCCCTTTGGAATGTTTTCTTGGGCTGCGGCTCAAGTGAGCCGAAGTGCCGAACGAATTAGGTACGCTCGATGCGGCTTTGACTCGCCGCACCAGTGTTAGATACTTACACGCTTTAAGTGGCTTTGAGCCCACGTGTAGAGTGTCAGGACTACTTACTCCCTTTCATTTGCTTCCTGGTCACTTGGTCCCTACCGTTGACCACTGTAGTCTGTCTATCATGCATTTTATTGATATTTTCTCAACACTTTATTTCTTTCCAGCATGATTTATGGACTCATTTATTGTGTTAATTTGAATTACTGTTGAACTTATTCTGGATTTACTCACTGGGATTGTTTTTGCTTTTGGTGGCAATTGCAGGTCCCTCTAGTAGCAGGGGCAAGGAGCCTGTGATCGGTGACTTCCTTTAAGCTTCCCTCAGAGTTAGCTCCTCTTTGTTACTACATTAGGTTTATTTTGATATTTTGGACTGTACATATTATATATACTTATGTTTTTGATTACCTTGTGGTTCATTTTGGGTTGCGAGACATTTGATACATGTATACGACACTTTTTCACGCTGTTCATCACCATATATGTATATATATATATACATGAGATATGCTTTTACAGGATTTCCACACCTAGGCATATCCCGACTAGTGTTTACTTATTTAAGTTGCTTTAAATATTTTTAAATTCTGATGCGTAAATGTTAAGACTTGTTAAACTAAATAATAAACTTATTAACCAACTAATGATTAAATAACTTGGATAAGAGGCTGACTAAGCTTGCGTTGACTCTGCGGGAGTTGACCGGGGTCCACGTAGGTTTAGGCTGGGCGGGATCAAGTTTGTGGGGACTAAATAATTCCATTTATTCATGCAACATGGTTCAACATGAGAATTACCATAAGAAATAAATAGTACGTATAAGCTATTGTTCCATTCAATGCATTCTAGCTAATAGTATGAATCCGGTGATCGAAACACTCACCCTTGAGGTGATGTAAACCATTGTTGGTCACAATGGCCGTTGTGATCTCCATATAGTTCCATCAAACTAACAGTAAGTGTTTCGAAGCCATCACCGATTGTGACCACTTATGAACTTGATACTTCGTGGTGCAGACCACTATATTTTCAATGGGATCATAGCCACACTACTGCAATTCGTGGCGCGGACCACTATCTATTGGTAGGCACACTGCCACACCACCGCTACTCGTGGTGCGGACCTGTGACAGCCCAAACTTAATTCGCCGTTATTAATAATGTAGTTGCAGACGTGGCTGGCAGCTCAGACGCTCGCGGGACCCGCAGCTAGGCTAGGGCGCGCTTGGAGTTAGGTAAATAGTAATTTTGTGTGTTGATTTGTCTAATTTACGATTTTTATGTTGAAATGGAGTAAATGACATCAAAATGTGCATATTATATTACGTTTGACGTGCGAGACTATGTGTTAAGTATTCATCTCGATACGCGTGTCGACGCGTTTACCTGGTAGGCTAAAAGACTAAATATTAGGCCCGGGGATATGATACACAGATGAAATGAATAAAATGAGTTAAATAATGATATGTAATGTATATTTGGTGGTTAGGGTCGTGGTAGTACGCGTATGTTGCGTTTTGGGACGCAAAATCGGGCGTCGGAACACTCGAAAGACAACTTTTTGGGTTAAAAACAAGGGCAAGTGTCCATCGGTGTCACTTTAAGAGTCATTAGGGGTTGGAAAATGGAGCAAATAGTGCTCATTGGATGACATAGGGATGCACAAGTGAGGAGAGATCCTTACATAGTATAAAAAGTTAAATTTGACTTCATTTCCACCACCTTTTCTCTATCCTTATCAAGAAATCCGAAAATTAAGACCAAGAAATAAGGGTTTTGGAGCTTCAAACTTGATCATTTGAGGAGCTCGGAGTGGTTGGTTCATCAAAGCAAGGTGAGATTCACTATCACCTCAACTTTCTTCATCTTTTAGTACAAATTTTTGGGGTGTTTAAGTGAATCCAATATGGATTGTTAAGTGGTTCTTATGCAGTTGTTTTGGTGGGTTTTAAGTGATATGAAATTAAGTAATATATGTTGTTGTAGTTGTTGTTGTTGGTGGTGATGTTTAAAAAACAAAATCTTCAACCAAACTGTTGTCCAGAACCTCATTAACGCGCTAATGAGGTCACCTAGCGCGCTAAATGACGATTAGAGCGCTATGTGAAAAATATAGCGCGCTAATGTTCTTCCTGTCGAAGATCATTTAACTGCCTATAAATCTAGCGCGCTAATCATAAGACCTAGCGCGGTAGATATTGTAAATTTCAGAATATTTTTGCTAAGTAACATAAAATACATCCAATTAACTGAAAATCAATTAAAAATGGAAATAGGTTATTTCGGGTGGTAATTTAGATATCAGGGATTCGACGGAGCCGGTCCAGGGGTTATTTATCGGGAAACGGAGTGCGGGTTGAGGTGTGTAGTATCCCAATTGAAATTTCTTGAGCATTACCTTATTTTTGCTTTTGAATTCAAATTATATCCTTCAATACTCTATTCTTGGTTTTGGTTTAAATGGACGGACGTTGAGGCTCTCCCTCCGTACCATTTTTGTGTGTATGTTCACTAGGCCATTTCACGTGTGTCAGGGATCTCGGTGAATACTTCGACCCGCGAGTTACGTCGATACACGTGTAGATGCGTCGTAGGTTATACGCCGACCACCTAGCTGATCCAGATAGTGGCCTTGCTTGAGTGGTATTCGCCGACAGTATATTGTGGAGAGTCCGAAGTATGGCACTAGTCTGACCCTAGGCTCTAGGAACACACTTTAAGCTTTCACTATTACTTATCCATGCGATGATCACAGTTGCCTGTATTTATTTCCGCATGTTTATTTAATAGTTTTTTTAAAATTCTAGTATTTACTTTTTGTATTGCTCACTTAATTTCTTTGGGAATACTTACCCTGGACTCGTCATCTGCCTTTTTGTGATGACTTGAGTGCAGATTCGAGTACGAGTCGTGGCAAGGGTAAGCTTGCAGAGTACCCGTGATTCAGAGATATTGAGCCATACTTGTACGTTTGTATTATATGTACTTTGTTTTTATTTTGGGAATTTGGGAATTGTGAGACACTTCATGACTCTATCTTTTTGATATTTTGAGACATTGAGGTGTATTTTTGGTCTATGTTGACATATGGGTTTTCCACACTAGGTATCAGAGCTAAATGCATGACTTTGATGTTTTGATTTTTGATTTGTCATGATAAAAGACTTCCTCTGTGGTTTATTAAGGTTTCAAACAATGTTATAACAGATGAATTGAGTTGATTAACAAGTAAACAGTAAATTGTTATTTATTAAGGTTAATAATGATTAAATGGTGGAGGAGATAGCATGTGGGATACAACTGGTGCTGATAGGCCAAGGTGTGGGCCCACATTGGCCCCCGTGGCGGTTTATTTGGAAAATGGGCCGTTACAGGACCACTCTCTTTTGATAAGCATATAGCTTCATCACCGCTTTTGGATCAAATAACAAAATTTGTTCACGTCACATGCATTCCATAGATAAACATATTCATACCATTAACTAAATGCAACCCAATCCCAAGTCTTTCGATAAGAATATGAAATTTTTATTTATCTAATATTCAAGCTACATTTAATGCATGAGTGAAACTCCCTACTTACTTCAACTCGCCGCGAATCCTATAATCACTCTCTGCACGCCCGGGGCCTGATGTGAACCGTCGCACATCACTAGACAATACATTTAAGATCATATCAATGCATAATTCAATACCGAGTTATTTTTTCTTTATTTCATATATATTTAAGGACTCACTAGTGTAAGTCCCACGGTCATTTGCCGAGAACTTTGTCGGGGTCCAGTGCAGTGTCAAGGGGTGGGACCCGCTGCCAGGTTCCCCGAGGAACGCGAAGACTCTCCCAATGAGGCTGGAATATTTGTCCAGACTGGCCCCTGGTAGAGTCCAGGGTCAGTTTGGCCCCTAGTTAACCAGTCTAGGGGTCTGTTGACCCTTGTCAACTAGGTCAAGGGGTCAACTGACCCTTGACTGGTCAAACGACCATGGGAGGGGGAGCTCAAGCTCCCCCTAGTGGCCGTGGGAAGGGGAGCACGAGCTAACCATATCCCGTTACACGACTACCCCAGCGTCTCCAGCGCTAGGGTCCCTCGGCCCGGCTGGCGGAACTCCGGCCAATCGTGGTCGAGAGGGGAAAACCCCACCGAAGGGAGGCTAGGGCCACCCTTCCTACTCGATCCGTACGGGTGGGATGCCATGGCATGTCCATCCCCCACCCAAGCTTGACGACGACGATGCCTCTCCTTCTCCTTCTGGCGGCACCGCCTCTCCCCCTCCTAGCGTACTTTTTGCACCAAAAATTGAGAGAGAGAGAGAGAGAGAGAGAGAGAGAGAGAGAGAGAGAGGTTACCTTCATTGGATGTAAAAACATTCCATCACCATCATCTCCACCATCTAATTATACCATTTTTTTAGGGTTTGTAGATCAAATAAAGGTAGTTAGGGTTTTTTTATTTTTTTTTATTTTTTGCAAAATTACAAAATTGCCTTTGGGGTGGGTATTTCGAGTTTTGGGTCGTCACACTGGATGATATTTTATATGATATAGATTCATCATATAAAACATCAAAGCAAGTTTGAGATATGCTTGAAAAGAAATATAAAACTGAAGATGCCGGGCCGAAGAAGTTCGTCATTGGAAAGTTTCTCAAGTATGTCATGGTGGACTCCAAAAATAGAAGAGATTCAAGTTCTGATTCATGAGTTGCATTCGAAGGGGTGTTCTATCAATGAACATTTTCAAGTCGGTGCAATAATTGAAAAGTTGCCTCCTTCATGAAAATATTTTAAGATCTATTTGAAGCATAAAAGGAGAGAGATGACTTCAGAGGACTTGATTCTGAGGCTTCGAGTTGAAGAAGATCACCACAAGGGAGATAAAGTTAAAGTACCTACTTTTACTGCTAAGGCAAACGTGGTTGAAGGAGAGACATCAAAGTATAAGTTTCATAAGAACAAGGGCAAGAAGACTTTTACAAAGAGTGTCAACAGTCTTGCACCTAAAGCCAAGCCTTTTAGGAAGATAAAAGGTAATTGTTGGGCGTGTGGAAAACCGGGATACAAGGCTCAAGAATGTCGTCACCGTAAAGAGCAAACTAGTTAGAAATTCAATTCAACATAATCAAGCCAATGTCACTACTACTGATGAAGACTTGGTTGCTGTGATTTCTGAAGTCAATATGATTGAGAATATTGATGGTTGGTGGATTGACACGAGTGCTACAAGGCACACATGTGACGACAAAAGTCTATTTTCAACCTTTGAAAACATCACCAATGATGAAAAACTCTACATGAGGAATTCATCAACTTCAAGTGTCAAAGGGAAAGGAAAAGTCTTATTGAAATTTACTTTGGGAAAAGTTCTTACTTTACTTGATGTCTTGTATGTTCTTGAAATAAGGAAGAACTTAATTTCAGGTCCTCTCCTTACTAAAAAAGGATTTAAACTTGTATTTGAGTATGAAAAGTTTGTACTAAGTAATGGTATTCGATGTCCAAAGTAAGTTACTCTAGCAGTTCTCTACCGTCTTTGTGGCTCTACCTTCCTCGAGGTTTGAGATTAGTCGGGGCAAAAACAACCAACAAAAAAAATGAGAAGTGCTAGAATGCCAACATGTCACACCACTAGACACATTGACTCACAAAAGATATCTAGCGTGTCTCGAGATGCAGACATAAATAAATCCCGATGCATAAGACGCGCATCGAGGTTGTGTAGAAGTCTCTTGTGCGCGAATGCGTTTTGGTGTGAAATTGTTGTTGTGATTCTATTATTTTCCAAAAAAAAATCCCCTTTATCTAGATTTGGTTTATGTCCTTTTATTTTGAGTAACTAGCTGGCCAAAATGGCGATTCTGAAAGCCTTGAGCGTCACAGCTGCGGCACTCGCTTTCGCTGCTCACTCTTCTTCTTCTCAATCTCCAAACCCCTCTCTCTTCAAACTTTCAAATCTTCCATTCCTCTCGACGTCTCTTCTCGCATCGTCTGATCGATTAGGTCTATCTCGAACAATCGCTTCTCCACGCGCTTCTCTTCGCATGGATTCAACCACGTCTGTGCAGACGATCTCCGTCAAGGTTAGGGTTTGCGGTTCGCTTGGATTTATGTTTTTCACATGATTTTAGGTGGAATTCAGTGAGTTCGTACTTCGTTGGTTCGATCTGATGAGTTTTTTGAGTTTTGACTCGTTTTGATTCGTTTTGTGGTTGATTTGCAGGAGAATCGTGTTTTGCCGGAGCTCATGGTGAGGATTTGTTGTTAGGTTTAGGTTTTGTGCGATTGATTCGTTGTTGCGTTCAATTTAGCTTGTTATTTTGAAATTCTTTAATTTGGTTTTGTGTTCTTGTGTTTCTTTTGTGATTACTGTTGTGGATGAGTGAAATTGTTGTTGTGTTTCGTGTTTTATGGCTTAGATGTTCTGAGAGATTGGTTTTAGTTTGTTCTCAGACGGAGTTCATGGTGGATATGAAGTGCGAGGGCTGCGTGAAGGCTGTGAGGAATAAGTTATTGACAGTTGATGGTATGAGTGATTGTGTTGTAGTACTGGTGGAAAAACATGTTTTTGCATCTGTTGGTTTGTTTAAGGAATAATGTGGTGAGTCTGTGTTTTCAGGAGTGAAAGAAGTCGAGGTCGACTTGAGTAATCAAGTTGTGCGCATTCGCGGTTCTTCTCCTGTGAAGCGTATGGCAGATGCACTGGAAGAGACGGGGAGGAAGGCTCGATTAATCGGTCAGGGGAATCCTGAAGGTTGGATTTTTATTCTTACTCTTGAAGTTGGTCTTCTTTAGTTCTTGTTAATTATTTTTCTTTTCTTCATTTTCATGATCATTTCTGCTACTTACCCAAGTACTGAAAGGTTGTAGGCTTGTAGCATTAGTTGTTCCCTCGTGGAAATGTATACTGCATCACAATCTGTCAATTGTCAACCGCTTTATGCATTCAGTGAGTCATATAATACGATCAAGAAAGGACACATCAAATAGTTCTATTTGTGCATATTTGTACAACTCCCTATCATACATTGCATAAATAACAAGTGATTCACCAACCATAACTAGGTGAGGTAGTTGCCTGGAACGTGATAAAGAAAATTTTATGGGTCATTGTATCACATGGTTTGGTATTTCATTCACCCAAATCGACCCTAGTGAACTTATTGACTTGTTAAGCTTTTTGTTTTTTGATATAGAATCGTTAAGCTTTTCAATTAAAAGGGAACCTAACTAAATCTGACCAAGTTAGTGAAGTGAATTGGTGCAAGTTATCTTGAACCTTAGTGAATCAATCTTTGTGGTCACTATTTTCCTATGAAATGGTATAAGCATTTAAGCTTGTGGTGGATACATGATTTTTCTCCGCTCATGAATATTGAAGATTCATTATTCAACAACAAAGCCTTGGTCCCAAATTAGTAGAGTTCGGATACATGAATTCAACATATCCATCATGCTCAAGTCTAATGAAGTAGATGGACTGATTTGATAATCTTTCAAGTCTTTTATAATTAATACAACCCAGGTTATTCTAACAACAAATTTATATCTTCGAATTCCTTCAATTTGGTTCAACCGCTAACCCTTAGAAGTTAGAACAATGATTTTGATTCACAATTTCAGAGTATGCTCGCAATGTACTGCATTATCCTCAATTGCATAGAGGATTAAATTATTAATCCTATTCGAATCATGATGTAACTACAAGAAATTAAACTTTCCAATAATTGGGCACAATGATCATGTCAGATTATGCATGAAAGGGCAAGAAAATGAATAGCATTGAACGTCAGAACCTGACATTCAAAAAGGATGTTCCTACTTATGAAATGCTCCCAACTAATTTGGGATGGAGGCTAAGTTGTTGTTGGTTGTTGTTGTATATAAAAGTAGTGACTAAAAGTTGAGCAACGAATTGCCAATTTGCCATGTATCTTGTTTTGATCAGCAGAGTTTATAAATTTACTTTGTGGCAGAAGAGAGCTATTATAGGAGGAAGCTCGCATTTTCCTGTCATAATCGTTTCTTAATATATATATATATATATATATTAACAGTTTTAGAGAACTAAATAGAAGGCTAGAACTTTGGCTTTTAATAGAAATAAGGTGGGGAAAGAAATGCTCACAAACGATGCTAGGAAGGAAAAGGCATAAGGTAATATGTATAAGCAAATCATGGTTGTTAGTCGTTATTTCCACCTGTATTTTCTTTTATTCTCGATGATTAGTAGCATTTATCCTTTATCCTTTGCTTAAGCGCATTGGAGGTTCTTTACTACACCACTTACTAAGGTGCATACATGTAAAAAAAAGGGTGTGCGCATGTAATTAAGGCCTATAACATTTGTATCTGTTGGAATGGAATCACTGATTGCTATTTCAATATGTTCTTTTGAGCATCTCAATAACAATTTTATTTTCCTAACTGTGTGCAGAATTTTTAATTTCTGCTGCGGTTGCTGAGTTTAAAGGTCCTGATATTTTTGGCGTTGTTCGTTTGGCCCAAGTGAATATGGAATTGGCAAGAATTGAAGCAAGCTTTAGTGGATTGCCACCAAAAAGAATTGGTTGGTCTATAAATGAGTTTGGAGATCTAACTCGTGGAGCAGCTAGCACAGGGAAGGTGTTCAATCCAATAAATCAAGTTGATAATGAGGTTTGCCCCCTATTTTATTTAATTTATGCTTCCATTTCATGAATATACTCTTAGCAATTAGCTATTTGGAGGTTTGCCTTTTTTATTGCACACTGACATTAGATCTCTGTATGTTGCGTGTGCACTCTACAGTCTTTACCGTGTGTATTCTGATAAATTTTATAGCATGAACACCGCCCGTTATAACTTAGTTTAGTTAAAATATGGTTAATATATGAAGACGAGTTATTAAAAAGGAAATCTCATTGGCACGTCAAGCAGGATTACCTGCAAAGATGCGGGAAGTATTAGTCCTCATTTCAGGGATCATTTCCGTTGTTTGAGGTGTAAGTTATCTCTATCTCCATATAAACCAGATTATATGGCCCCTTCCATCATGTTGCCTTTTGTGTTTTAGTTACTGTGGAGATTCCTGCAAGTGAACTATTTTGGGAGCAGGAATATATTTGGACTAGAATCTGCACTGCACTTAGGAATTTTAGTTTAGAAATTATAGCAGTTTATTGATTGAAGAACCAATGCATATGCAATGGAATTTCTTGATTGATCCAAAGTTCTAACCAATTATGACAAGAATTAAATGGGGAGAATTGTTTTATTTTCCTCAAGTAGAGTTTTCCAATAATGAATTGTGTAAAGGGTTGTCATCGTTTTGAGCCTGAGGGAATGTTGTGGTCTGTTGGCATTCATGGGTACTCTAGCACAAATAGGTGAGGCAGGAAAGTTAATTAATGGAGTAGTTGCTTGGGGAATTGGATTGCTACTAGTATTCTTGTTATTTTAATTATCGAAGAATTGCTTTTAAGATTGCCCTTTGATCCTTGCGCAAGTCTTAATTTCAATTTGTTTGTACCGATATATCGCAAATGATCAAGTGAAGAATGGTGAAAAAGTTTGTGGTTAGTATTCCATAAGAGTACATGGTATTTTTGGCTCCATCTTTATAGTCTCCTAAAAATCCAATATTCGTCACAGTTTAGATGCATCTTTTGCTTTCCCCTGGTAGCACTACTCACACCTTGGATGATGATAGGCTCTAGCAATTTTTATGTTCCTGTTCAAGAAATCATTATCTGACTGTTATAATTGTAAGATTTGTGCACATTTGTATACCATGGTAGAGCCTGGATATCTACTTGTTCCTTTTTCCCCCTTTTTAAGTTAATGTCTTGTTAACTGGGTGTATCTTATTCTGTTAAGCGGCTGGGCGACCTGGGAACATTAGATGTCAAAGAGGATGGCGAGGCCTTCTTCTCTGGTGTTAAAGAGAAACTGAGAGTTGCGGATCTCATTGGGCGATCCATTGCGCTATATGCAACTGAAGATAAATCAGACTCGGGCATTACTGCTGCAGTTATTGCTAGAAGTGCAGGTGTTGGCCAGAACTATAAACAGCTCTGTACGTGTGATGGAACCATTATTTGGGAATCAAGCAGCAATGATTTTGTTGTTAGCAAGGTTTAATGGCTCATCCTACAGTGCACACCTTGTTCTACTTGTATCTCTGCATTAGCATGCCACTGAAGATGGTGTATGTGGTGTTGTACTTTTCGATATTTCATGCATGTCTCGCAATTGCAAAATAAATTATAGAAACAGATGCCTTTCTCTGTTTTTTTCATAGTCAATAATGTGACAGAAATCTATCACCTCCTGCATTTTTTTTTTCTTTTCAAGAAATAATTTATTTGATTCTAAATTGTCTAGAGCAGCTTGAATACTTATGAAATACAGGTAAAGTGGGCTACACTGGTGGCAACCATGTAACAACAATTGGGCTCCTGACCTTGTGCACTCCATCAGTCCACATCAAACCTCCGAAAACTGGAGTTGGCTGTCTAGACTTTGTGATGAAAGTTACCTTGTAAGGTAGTTTCTGGCTTGTGCTCTTAAACTGCAGGATACTTGGCTCGACAACTACATTAACACCTTTGAGTGGTGAAACTCTTGAATGGTAAGTTGAGGAGGGAGGACCGACATTGGTTACAGTTCTGTACAGGGTCAAAACAGAAACAGAGGGCTGTTCCGGGAACACTGCAGAGATGGCCGGGTAATTCAAGTCTCCAGGATTTGCAGGAGCATGTTTGCAGGTTCGGTTAGCCGATTTAGCGAAGATCTTCAGCTGAGCAGGTGTTGGATTCTGCGTGCAGAGGAAATCGAAGTAGTCTTGCGCGGTTAAGTCGTAAACCAGTCCAGGATTAAGTGCTTTCACAGGGTTTATGTGGCCAGCTCCATGATCAAAAGGAGTTGAATATCCATCTGTAGAATCATCCTTCAGGGGCTTGTTGGTGTTGTCGTGAATGTAAGCTGTAGTCATCAGTGCTGATTTGATCGCAGCGGGACTCCAGTAAGGGTGCCGAGCCTTCAGCAGAGCTGCAACTCCACTGACATGCGGGCAAGACATAGAGGTTCCTGACAAGATGTTGAACTTCACTCTCCGGCGGTCCGTGGACAGGCTCGATGGTCCTGTTTTTTCAGTCCAAGCTGCAAGGATGTTCACACCAGGTGCTACCAAATCAGGCTTCAGAATCTCCAATGTTAGACGGTTGGGTCCTCGAGAAGAAAATGCTGCAACTACTGGAGAAGGTCGAACGTTCAACTTGGTTCCCATGAAAGCAAGAGTTGCAGTAGGTCGCGGATGCGTCAGAGCGTAACGTTTGATAGCATTTCCGGCCCTCTCTCCAACTGCTAATGCTGGTAGAAGGTGACAATCTGCAACTAACTCCTCTCCATTCATTTCAGTGTTGGCCAGTATCATGCCCACTCCTCCAGCATCTTTCACTACCTGCCCCTTCTGCACTCTCGGGCTGATCCCTCGGTCGCATATCACGATCTTCCCTGCCACTGCTGCTGGATCTAGAGTCCCCTCGAGACACAACGAGCCTGGATCAAGTGTGCTTGAGTTGCCATTGCCCATGTATACTAGTGGATATTGATGATCTCTCAACAGCCTCATCTGGCCTCTGTACAATGAGACACCTGACATTACTTGCCCGGTGCCCAACATAGCAGTGGCTGGAAATTCCCTATCTATGGTGCTAGCTCCGACTGTGGTGATCCAAGGTGAAACATTGGTTAGGCTGATGGGATCAGGGCCTCCATTACCAGCTGAGCAAGAGACGAACACGCCCTTCTCCATTGCCCCAAATGCTGCTACCGATAAACTGTCGCGGAAATAAGAAGACACTCCGCCGCCAAGAGAGATCGACAGCACATTGACTCCATCAGCTACAGCCTGATCTACTGCAGACAAGATGTCCGAGCTGAAGCAGCCTCCAACCCAGCACACCTTGTATACCGCCACTCTAGCTCGAGGCGCCATTCCTCTAGCCGTCCCCTGAGCATATCCAAGGAGGTTTGCGCCGTTTACTGGTGCCCCTGCGACTGTGGCTGCAGTGTGTGTGCCATGCCCATCTTGGTCTCTCGGTGATATGTACTCGTCTTGCTCATTTAGTCTACCTGTTGCAGCTTCATAACCCCGGAAGAATATGCGTGCCCCGATGATCTTCCTGTTGCAGTGCCGCCTAGTGAATGCCCGGCCGGTCTCACAAGCTCCCTTCCAATGTGCAGGAACAGCCAGCATTCCAGTGTCATTGAAGCTCGGACTCTCAGGCCATATCCCAGTGTCCAACACTCCGACCACAACGTCGTGATCTGACAGCGTCTCGGACCAGATATTGTTATCACTGTTGTCATCAGGTGCTAGGCCGAGGAACTCCGGACTCCTTGTGGTGTGCACTTGGTATATGGTCTCTCGATTCACAGAGACCACACCAGGTACGCTTTCAAGCCTCTTTGCTTCTTGTTCACTTAGCCTGACTGCAAAACCATGAAATGCTGTTCCATAGGTATAGAATATCCTCTTTGCTGCATGATCTATTGTTGTTTCATCAATAATTTCTGGTACATCCATCACTGAGTTCACCATGCGTGAGTACCATTGTTGGTGTTCGAGGAAGGACTCGGGCCGCTCCAACACGTCCACGTGGACGATGTATGTTTCCATAGGAGAAAAACTTGCTGTCGATACAGCAGTAGTGAATATCAGGTAGAAGATTAGCCATGTTAGTTGATACTTAGACATGAGAACTAAATCGGAGAAGTATTGGTTGAAGAGGAAGAAAGGGTAGAGAGAATTGCAACGCAGCAAGAACAAAGAGATTGAAAGACTGAAAATGAGAGTGTGTAGTGAGCAGAGCAGACTGTGTCGGTCTGTTTTGGCTCAATAGGTGGTTGAAGTTATGGGCAGGGGAGAGGTGATTGAGTGATCGAATAATTTTCCTCTTCACACACTTCCCACACTTCCCACACGTACATACATTCTAGTCCATTAGATACACATTGAGATGTTGAATACTAGATTGGAGCACACATCTCGATGTGTGTAATTAAGATTGTGTTGGTAAGTGTGTCATTATAGGATTTGTCTTGGATGAATTGTCTAATAAAGGGTGTACTGGAACAAGAATCCACTGACAAGCAGGCAATGGGGACATCAATGGCTTCACGCGGTCCCGATCAAACAACTTGCCTTTGCATTTGCTGCAGAACTACCCACTTTTGTTTTCTTAAATACTATGAAGATATTTTTGTGGTTTGATGAACTGGTTGCTCATTAGTGGTTGTTCATTCTACCTTAATCATTCCATCCCTAACTAGTGCTATATTGCTGTTTTTGCTAGTTCTAGCTCATTCGTAAACTGGAGACATGAATTAGTACTTACTTTGTTTGAAGGAAATGAGCTTTCATCAGAATTTACAGCTGTGTGGTGATTACTTTTGAAACTTGCCAGTCATTAATTTGTTTCGACTGTAGAAACAACTTTATCCTTCATATCAGTTTCAACAATTTCACTAGGGATTAGATTGGTCTCGCAACAAAATTGTTCAGATCCCCTTGGTGACCAATGGGTTATGAGATCTAATCTTGTCATCCTAAATTCAAAAATGTTGGTTTGTCTCGAGTCATGAGGTTGGGTTGGACTCCGTTGGAGTGCTCGACTGACTCGTGGAATTGATCGAGCCTAAGTAGTGAGTAACGAAAATAAAAAAAAAAAAAAAAAAAAAAAAAAAAGTTCAGGCACCTGTGATTATCAAAGAAAAAACTAGTTTCAACAAGTTCCTGGAAACTCATTACTTCTATCAATTATACAAGCTTATAGTATTGCCTTGATGATTATCAAAAGGCCCTGGTCAATCTGGTCTACCAGATAATTAGTACAAGCAGCTGAACCCACCTGTTGTATTTAAGGCAGGAGCATGGAGGCCTATGAGCCATTGTTTCATGCCTTCATGGTATCTCTAATAGTACTACTGTAGTGCCATACATGGAGCGGTGGATCCCAGATCACATGCATTGGTGCCTGGTGGTTGGGTTCCTCATTAGAGTCAGAGAGGGGGCAGAGAAGGGACTGTAGTCCCACCACTTTCAATAACTCTTATTGATTTCTTACATGGAAATGGATTGAGTGACAAAACTTTGATACAAATATCTTCTGTACTGTTGTTTGGAATATGTTGGATTATGGATCCACTCAAGTGACACACATCTCAATGTATATAATGAACTTCAATAGTACTAGTTTGGTAGCTAGCGTGTTAATGTGCTACTGTGAAAAAGTCATCTAGATACTTTACTTTTACGTGTGGGCGGTCTTTTTTCTCTGGTCTTTACTGCTCTCATGGTCTCACCTGACTTGCACACCCACTTCTTTAATACTGCATTCATAGCTCTCATACCTATGTTTGTTGTTCTTCAAGAATCAAAAGCATTTACTTTCTCTACTACAACTAGCTAGAGACTTAATGTAATTTCTCTTTCCATTTTGGTCTAGAATGCACAATGCATTGCAAATTTGCAATATTGCTTTACTTAGTAAACTTTGAGGTCACCCTTCAATTTTAAACGCATTTCAAACTCGCTTCAACTTGTAAGAGTGGTTATATTTTGCTTATATTGTGTTGTCCTATTGTGGCATTGTCGAGTATAGCCAATCTGTTCAGGCTATTCTAGAGAGAAGTTATGTTATTATAGGATAAAGACTTGTGCCGTAATTTTGTTCATGTGAGGAGTTGGGATCTTGTTGTCTCCAATCGAATCAACGCTTTGAATGATAATTTATAAGAGTTGGGGATTATAAGTTATAACTTAAATTATCTAAATCTAAGTATAAAAGACTAAAAGTGGGAACCATCTGTGATAAAATTGGGAAGGCAATCTTTGTTAATTTTAGGTTAGAAAAAACTTACATTTCCATTAGCTGGGTATATCAAAAAGGAAAAAAAAAGCAGCACGTCACGTGGCTCATTGAGGGATTGGGAGTTCGATAGGTATCCAAACCTTGGAGTTGATCTTGCTTTCTTGCATTTACGGTAAGAGAATGCAAAACGCCATCTCTTTGAAGAAGAGCTTTGAGCCTTTGACTAATTACAACACTAATACCATAGCACTCAAAAGCCACACAAAGCAATACATACATTCATTGGATTCCGTTGATTGATTGTACTGCACCTTGCTCTTTGTTGCATGCTTCCTATATATATATATATAACCTTGTTTATTTTTGTTCCTACCAAGTTGTACCAACTGTTTTTTAATTAAGGATATATGATTTCATGAATTTTTATAAATATTGTGTTTGTGTTGTTGATTTTAAGTATCTTAAGCTTTATAATTATTAATAAACTTCATTTTTTATTTGTTGTAGGGCAAGATGTCAAGTTTGGATTTGGAGAGTATTACAGAAGATGTACTTAACTTGAGTGTGAGTGATGATCCACGGTCAACTACTTGCTCAAACTCTGTTGGAAACTAGAGAACTCGAAGCATTTTTTGTTCATTAACCTTGAATTTATCTCTTACTTCTATGTTAACTTCATATAACCTTGTAGTTGGGTTATTAAACTTGAACTTGACTATTTGAGAACTTGTATTTTTAATTTTTCCTTGTATTAGATGGGTTTATAATTTTATATTTTATGTTGTTTGTATTGATTTTGTAGTGAGATATCATTAATCTAGTAGCATGTTTAACAGGTTAGGATGAAGGCCAGTTGATACGATATAACACATGCAATTATTATCAGTCTTAACCAATGGGTTGGCTCAATAGGAAGGAAAAGCTTGGGATTGTGTGTGCACGGTTCCAGGTTCGATTTCCTATTGTGTGAAAATTGTTCGGGTCATTAAGGTATGCTCAGGGCGATTGCATCATGGCATCATGAGAATAGTCAAGCTTGTTTGGATACTCGGGATATCAAAAAAAAAAAATTATTATCAGTCTTGCGACTCATAGAATTCAGACGTTGCCAAATGAACCAAGTCTGATCATTAGAGAGGACATCATGGGTAGGGATGCAAGTGGGGTGGGGAATCCCCACGGGGAACGGGGACGGGGGATGGGGATGGGGATAGGGATAAAGTTTCATACCCACGCGGGTATGGGTACGGGGATGGAGAAAAAAATATATTCGCGGGGATTCACGCGGGGAATCTCCATTGGTAATATCCGCGGGGATTACCCATGGGGATCCCTGCGAAGATCCATGTATTCATCAAATACATCTATATACATTGTATATATCAATTTTATATAATATTACAAGGCTTTCACCCAAAACACTAGTGATAAACAAACTCTAATGTGATATATAATTTTAACTTGTTTGGTTAATTATATGTTTTTTTTAAATGATTATGTTTTTTGTTTTGAATTGTTTGCAACTATATTTATATGTTATACTTTATTTGATTGAAATTTTCAACAATTGTAATTATATGCATGTGTACCATACTTTTTATAATTAAGTGAGAAAAAATATTTCCCCGCAATGATTCTTCGCAAATTCCCTGCAAAAATTCCTTCGGAGATATTCAATGGGGAATGAAATGGGGAATGTTTTTCCCATGAGATTCTCCATCCCCGCGAGATTAGGCGGGGATGGGGATGAGGATGGGGATGAGTATGAGAATGGGGGATGAATTCTTAAGCGTGGATGGGGATGGAAATAGAGTCTCCATCCCCTCCCCTCCTCATTTGCATCCTTAATCATGGGTATTGCTTTGCCTCAAATGCGTAGGGGTGTAATTTGAGAATTTCAGCCCCTACATCTAAAAAAAAAGTAAAAGGTAAATCGGATGTAGCATTTGCCATAATTGTTTTTAATACTATTCGAGATATGTTGGAAGCTCTCAGTATTGGTGTTTTTATTTTTCTCGGGCTCGAGCTTGAATCACTAGTTAAGAGACAACGATCGCGTCTTGTGGGACCTACCATTGGTCAATGTTGTGTGTTTTTAGTACTCAAAATTGATTAATAAAAGGTGTCCAGCAAATTCCAGATGGCCTCCTTTTAGGGAATATTGAACTATTTGAACTATATGAAGCCCGCCGGCCCATCAATACGTTTGGTCCATATAATTTCGTGGGCCCAAGCCCACCATTTAGAAACTCGAATTTGGATCGACTTCCAGCAAACCGCCCAACTCATTCTAATGGTGGAATGCGGCCCACGATGCCAATATTGGTGATGTATAGAAATAGTTGAAGAAATTTGATTGTAGGGATGTCGATGTAAGGTCATTTGAGAGGCATTAATTAGAAAAGTTTTTAAGTATAGTAAAACTCGCACTCAAAGTCACGTTGGGCACATGAGCCATTCATGCAGCCTCGACTTGAGTGTTATACATCGAAATTTGTGTGTGCCTGCATTTGAAGATGAACTCTGACAGCTCATGCATGTGTGCTTGTTGTGACTTTAGATGTGACTTAAGCGTGGTCATTCTAGTATGATTTTATTTTTTTTTTTTTTATTTTTTATTTTTATTTTTTTTCCTTGAGGTGCTTCTGGTAGGAACCTTGCATCGATGAATTCATTGTGTGTGCAGGTAGTTTGGATGTGAATATACGTGGTTTTCATTTTGTACACATAATGAAAGGTAATTTTAGTAGGTTACCATTTCTCCCTCGTGCGCATGTTAGCTTATGTCGTTTTTGTCCAGAGAAGTGAGGAGTTGAAAAATGTACCAACACTCATTATTATAAAAAATATTAATAATTATTTAATTTTTTTAAGAAGATGTTATAATGGCACCTCAAAGTCACACCTTAGTGTAGTGGCATGTAGTCTGACCCCACGTGAAAATTAATGTATGGAAATAATTTTTGGTAAATAACGTGCATGGTGTATATCTCGAAGCGTGCACCAAAAGCTCTAAAAAATGCGGCCCCCACGTCACTTCAAGGTATAGTACAAAGCCTTTAAACATCAAACTTTTAGGTATAATACAAAACCTTTAATAAACACGTAAATATCAATTTTTGAAAAAATTATACTTCCTTTATCCAAAAATATAGATTGTGTATATATAGGCTAAAACACGTCAATTTAAGATTACTTTTCAAATTTGTCCCTTGACAAAAAGGAAAAGAAAGTACTTTAATTAGAGGGCCGCTATGGGCACCCCACCAATTCATTAAGGCACCCAGTTGTTGAAGACACAAAGTCATTTACCAAGGGCACCCAAAATTGAGGCCCAAAATCCCCAAAATACCCCTCATTTAAAACAGAGGCACCCCACCACCGTCCTCTTGAAGCAACCAATACTCTCTCAACGAACGAGCAAGCAATCCCGAGAGTCATTTGTCTTCGTTCCTCTCCGTCCCTCTCCTCTGTTGTAGGACGTTTTTCGAGTTTGAAGGCTCGGGTATTGGTCGATTTCGTTTCCACATTAGGGCTCGGTGCTCAAGTTCTTCGTTCACACACTCAAGTCGTGAAATCGATCGTTTGAAGGTACGTTGATAGTCTAATTAAGTTACATTTGGTAGAGTAGTTGTTATGTTTGTGTGGCGGTGCATTCAATGGTTCATTTATTGGAAAGTCGTGGTTCTCGCCACACAGCCGAGAGATTTTATTTATAGCTCGGCCAAGCATGGCCGAGACTAAGGGAAATTTTTGGGAACTCGTGGTTCTCGGCCGTACAGGACACTGAATAGTTTACACGCCTCTCGCAACGAATGGCCGAGAATAATTGTGTTATCTCGGTCACCACTTCACGAGAGTAACCATCGGTGTATAGTTTATGTCATGTCGGTGATGTACAACCGCGAATGTAGAATATCTCTGTTGTCCATTACCGAGACTTTTATTGTCGTCTCGGTCACCACATCGCGAGAGTAAGTCGAAGTGTATAGTTTATGTCATGTCGGTGATGTACAACCGAGAACGTAGCATTTCTCTTAGTTGTCCATTACCGAGACTTTTATTCATTTCTCGGTTATGCGTCACCGATATTTTAAGGTTTTTCTCTAACCTCGCTTGACCGAGACTATAGAAATGGTAGATTTTGTTCATTTTTTTTGAATTGTACTTTTGTTTATGCTCCAGGCATTTACATGTTGTAGTGTTTTCAGGTATGGCTCGTTCGAAACCCCGGGTGACTAGGGAGGAGGTTGGTGTTGAGGTGTCGAGGGGTAACCGCTGGCGAGGCGGCGGAGACCCCGATCGCATCTTATCGAAAAATGAAAGAGAAGGAGAATGTAGATGTTAAGGGAAAGGCTAAGATTGATGGAAATCGTGCAAGGAATTTATAATTGCCCGAGGCGAATAGGAGGCTCATGCATCGGAGTCTAGTAGTAGTGACTCGTCACGGCGACGAACACCACGGAAAACCGATCGTAATGTGGGTGGGAGTACTAGTGGTGGAGGTGGCCATAATGAAGAAGAGTCACAAGGGCATGTAGAAATGCGTGCTCCTTTCCCCGGTAGTCCTTTAGACGGTGCTTTGTTGAAGAACTTTAAGGATCATGTCGCATTAGCGATTTGGAGCAATGAGGTATATAAAGTTTCATTGAATAGAGTACTTAAAAACTTAGGGTGTGTTTGATAGCAAAAAAAATCTTCAATGAGAAAAAACTTTTTTTAGCAAATCTTTTAGAGAGAATTTTATAAAGAAAATTTTCTCATAGTTGTTTGATTGCACGAGAGATAATTTTCTTTTACGGTTCAATCCGTGTGCGCATCTAAATCATCGTCGATGTCGGGCGCTCGACGATGATGTTGGTGATGAAGCTGGAGACGAAGAAAGAAAGAAAGAGTGTGTATCCGCGAAAAAGTAGCAGATGCCAAGTTTGTTTGGGTGGAAGAAATGATCACTCGTGAGAGAGATTGAGAGATTTTCAATTTTCCACGCTAAAAGATGAGAAAATAAATGAGGAAAATAGGGGGATGTGGTTTTTTTTCTCAAGGTGCGGTTACAAAGTTATCAAACAAAGGGAAAAAACGGTTACATAAAAAAGTAGACAATTTTCTATGATTTTTTTCATTTTCTTTGCTATCAAACACACCCTGTGTTTTCACTAAGTCGATGAGATGTTTTTGTTGTTGCAGGAGCGTCTGGTACTCAAGTGTATCAATGACGAGCTCGGATCCAAGAATGGGATTTACAATGTGTCACCCCGATACCGAGGGCTTTCGTAGAGGATTATTCAACGTTCGGGTTGAATACGCGATAGATTGTTCATACCGCAAGGCTAACAAGGAGGTTATCTCTGCATTTATGGAGCGCTGGCGGAGACGAACACATTTCACTTACCATTTGGTGAAATGTCGATCTCCTTGGAGGATGTGAGCATCCTCCTGAAGATTCTTGTGACGGGCAAAGTGGTGGCAGTTGAGAACTTCGCGAGGTACACGGAGGAATCTCGCTCGGATGCTATTAAGCCGGTCTCGAAACTACTTGGGGTTAGCATTGAAGAGGCTGAGGAGGAAGTGAATATCAGCAAGGGGCTCACAGTGCGAAAATGTTGGTTGAAGAGTCGATGGTGCCCCAAAGCTGGTTCGAGGAACACAACTTATCCTCTTGTGGAATGCACAGCGCGAGCGTACTTGTTGTATCTACTTTCTTGCACCCTATATGCGGATAAGAGTGGATCTCGGGTATCTATCGCGTTGTTGAAGCTTCTAGAAGATTTGGACGACTTGGGAAAGTACGCACGGGTGCAAATTTGCATTGGCGTACTTGTCAGACCGACACTTGGGGTCCGCCACCGATTACAAGTTTCTCGATTGCCTGGCTACCTCACATTACTTGAGGTTTATTATAAAATTGACTTACATTGTTTAGGGTATAATTATTATTAATTTTTGCATTTTCGGACTAACTAACGTTGTATGTATTTGCGGGGATGGGTGTACGACCATTTCAAACTTGGGCTCGCCACACCCAATGCGAAATACATGGACTACGTGCAACCTCGTGTCGATGATGGATTCAAAAGCACGAGACCGTGATGAATATTAACAAGGTCGGGTCCATTAGGAGAACGTTGGATAGGTTGCGACCTAGTGAGGTGGGATATTTAGCCAAATCCGGATCTTAATGTTGCATCTAGTGTATGGTTACTAATAATGGTTGTCTATGTTTGATTAGGTCACTTGGGACCCATATGTTAATTACAGGGATAATGGAGTTGTACACGCGATGGCCTTCTACAGTGGGACACTGAAGTACATGGATGTAGTGGAGCCCTACCATCCGGAGAGGATTCTGAGACAGTTTGGCCACGTGCAATCTATACCAGATCCTTCGTACCGCCCATTGGAAGCACATCGAGGCCCGTCTGCGAACAAATACTCGGTCAAGTATGAGTTCCAACAAGACAATTGGGAGCGTTGGCGGAACCATTTGTTGGCCCCCGAAGTTCGTGGTGACAAGGCAGAGTTCGAGTTTTTGGCTACACCGGACTATCTACTTTGCTTCCTCAAAGTGTCTCACCCCAGCTGATCACCAACCCGCGCTATGAGGACGAAGAGATGGTCGCCACAACCATCGCCGACAATGAGCTATTGGAGGTATTGAATATGTTATACGTATTATGTAGAAGTACGTGCAATTTCTTGAAATCGCGATATGTATTACATTAACACTAACCATTTTTCTTTTCATCGAGCGTAATAGGCGTGCGTTGGACGCGGCATTAAGATGGATGGACCTCCCGCCGGAGTTGTGTACGCTTGAGTCTGCGAGGAAAATGGCGAGTGACATCGTCAATTTCCTTTTGGGGAGGAGTATCGGTCCCACCACCACCACTACTACCACTCCGACCACCTCAACCGACAACCGACACATCCGCCCCTACCGAATGTTTGTTTAGTCTAGGTGCCGCGTAACCGAGAATTGTCTCGTCGGGTCGCGCACGGTCAACGAGTCGTTGCTGGAAATTGACAGATTACATAGACAAACATCACTATCGCAATGTCGTGCCGAGAAATTAGTTAGGTTTCGGTAGATAAATGCCGAGACTATTTAGTGGGTGACGGACGGCTATGCCGAGAGGATAATTTTGCACGAGGAAAAACCATAAAATATCAATAAAACTACTTTACAATGTTTACATTAACAAAATTTACAACACACTCGTACTTATATACATGTTTTATACTACGGTGTACCTAAATCTACCACGGAAAACGTGCCTTCTTCTTGAGTTACAACGGCACGATATCTCGAATTACGAATCCATCTCGCCAACCTTTTGCGCACTCTTCAACATACCTGGTCTCACGATGGATATAAGGATGGCAAGGTGCATTCACAATCAACTTCACCTGTCAAAGTCAAAAGTAGAACGAGAAGCTATTGTCACATACCCGATTAAGGGTGAAACAAAACAATTCACAAAAAATCTACGAACTTACCCTAACCCAATGGATATTCCTTTCATTAATCATGGCAATGATAAGTCTCATATGTAACGACAACGGTGGAGCACTACGTAGAGGTAGAAATGTCAAGGCACTACCATGCGAGAGGTTTACTAGAATGACATTAAAAACCGTTGATATTAATAATCTCATGTCCGGAAGTGTCGCCCATTATTTGAAAGAGGCACCAACATGATTATCTGGACAATGCACAAGCAGCCTCTTGACATTCTCGTAACTCGTTCCAAGCACTTCCCGCCAAAGGTTTTCATACCCTGTTATCTCATCAAACATCCTTCTACGTACTATCCTCCAACCGTCTACATCGACAAGTCCTAGCCCGGAGGCAACACACCGATATCCACAATTTCCATCGGCTAGCACATCGATAGTGCTCTCGACATATGACAACCAATCTGGTTCTATGCAATGAGCATAAGTCATGTTAGATGCACTTTGGGTGCGTCGACTTGTACGACGCATTTTAGGCCCCACTTTACTTTTCTTTGTCCTCGAACTAGAAGCCTCTTCTATTGATAGTACGTACTCAAATCCGCTAGGCAATCTTGTCGTCGAAGAATCGTCTTTATCGTGTTTTCTCTTTGATCATGTCTTACTTCCTCTTTTCAACATACTTCCGATTGAAGACCCCGGTGTCCTTCCCTTTGTCTTTATTTTCGTAGGTGGCACAACTCCCGGTGTAGACGAAGGTCGACTAATCTCCCTGAGCTGCTGAAGATCGTCCTCATCAGTGCAAGCATGAAACTTTTGCAACACCCTTTCAATCTCATCGTGCACATTGTACCCAGACCGATCCACAGGATTCTTAGGTATCATACTCAACTTTCGCCAAGTACACATGAATGTCCTCGAGAGGATGGGTGACCCAAAGAAATTTATGAAGGTTTAGCTCGTGTGCACAAGGAAGGCCATGTGTGGTACGTATCTAGCAACCACAACGAGTTGAGTCGTGTCCAACATCCTCTCCACGAGTCAATTCATATATAATTAACTTAAGCGCTCCGTTGAGAGACATAACCACGCAATCGGCGATATAACTCGTCAAAATATTCATGTTGGACCACATTCAAACCGAGCTCAAATGATGCCTTAATGTTGTTATGTTGGATCCTAAGGATACCATCAACCACACTCCACAAAGTCTCAAAATTTTTCTCGATCAAGTTGCCAAGATGTAGCTTCATAGTGGAATGCGCGATTCAACCCTCTGTGTTGTTGTTTCCCCAAAGTGCATAATTCGATTTGTCCATGCCGGTACAAATTTCTCCTTGTAGGTCTTTACCCATGTGTTATTCAAGTAATCAGTAGACCCTTCACATTCCCGAACTCACGACGTAAGTCATTCATCCTAAGTTCGAATAAGGCCTCCGACTTAGCATACATCACACTCGTCCACATATCCATGAAACGAGCGAAGCCTTCGTTATCCCCAAACATCTTCTTAGTCTTGGTCAATAGTACTTTGTTGATGTGCCAAGAGCAAAGAATGTGAGACGATGATGGAAATACTTCTTCGATGGCACTAATAAGGTCTAACTCTCGATCCGTAACAAACACGTCGGTTTAAGCCACCCATCCAATATGAATATCAAGTTCTCCAAGTGCCCAAACATAATTTGCATGAGTCTCCGTTGATATGAAAGCAAACCCAACAGAGAACGTCAAATGCGTAGAAGTGATGCCAACAATCTCCAATAACGGCATTCGATACCTATTTGTTTTGTACGTGCAATCCATCAAAATTACCGATGAGAAACACCTTAGCAACTTGATTGAATCGGATGTGACCAAAATAAATCGGTGACGACATTCGTATCGGGATGTTTCCTATGCCACGACATCCACTTATTCTTCTCCAATATGTGCAATAGTTGTTGCATTTGAGTCCTCCCACCCGCATCCTCAATTTGAAATTTTTGTCGTGCATTATATATTGTCCGCATTATCGATACGTTTGTAACATCTCTTTGCTTCAACGTATTGAGGATGTCTCTTGGCTTCACATTACCCTTTGTCATCTGCACCACAACCTCCTGCTCCCCCTTATCCAATCTTCCGGCAAATGAGTGGCCGTCCAAGTTTTTTGCGGGTCGTGATTGTGCCTCCCACATATGACAGTGACATACCACAAAGAGTCAGCATTTTCCTTGATGTTAATAAGGAAAGGGCATCCACATTTCTTTGTACCAGTTTGAGTCCTCCCCGTTTCCTCTTCTTCTTCATTTCTTGGTTTCAAAGCAATTTTTGCCGCTTTACCCTTCCCAACTCTTTGTGACATTCCCCTATATGTACCGGACCTCTCACACGCAAGTTTCACCCTTCCCTACGCTTAATCCTCTCGGCATCGAGTGATTTGTTACTAACACAAACTTGTTCTCCCGACCTATCATTTGAAGCCATGAAATTGCCGATTCTCTAGATGGGAATGGCCTACAAGGTGTAAACGCATCCTCGTAGTCCGTAAATAAAGTAGAAATCGGCATTACACTCGCAATACAAACATTGTAACATTATGATCAACCAAAATGCACAAGAAATTCACCAAAAACCCAAAAACCCAAGTTTTCGGTTGCAGACAGCCCGCGAGTATAAATACGCTTTCGTTCATGTCCAACCGAGACCTACGAAATAGTCTCGGTCGTTCCATACCGAGACTATGACTTCGTTTCGTTCACATCATGACGTGAACTACGTACAAGTTTCGGTGGATGTTGACCGAGACGTTTGCATAACTCTCGGTCTTGTGAAGCCGAATCAATCGCGCCCGTGAAAAACGTCCGAAAATTTGAGAAACCGCAAATAAAACACATTAAATTTCAACAATTATCTCTTGTTCTACCTCCTCTTGCACCATTGCGAGGTTAGGGGTGGGCAAACCGCGACCAAACCGAGGGTCTACGGTTTGGTGATTTTTCAAACCACCACCAAACCGCGAATCACCAAAACCGCACCAAACCGAACCGCGGTTTGCGCGGTTTGGTCGGTTTGGTTTCGCGGTTTTCATGCACCCTATTTTCAGAAAAAAAAAAAAAAAAAAAAAAAAAAAAAAACAAGAAAAAAAACAAAAAAAAAAAAAAACAAGAAAAAAAAACAAGAAGCCTAAACTGCAAGCTGGCGGCACACACCACATTCACAACAAGCCATTCCTGAAATATTGAGACACGTCACTCCGCGACGGGCCGACGGCGGCGGTGAGAGTGCTCGAGAGGTGGCCTGCAGTGCGGGAGTGAAAGGAGAGACGGCGGTGAGAGGAGGAGCGGCGGTGAGAGAGACGAGAGTGAGGAGCGGCGGTGAGAGGGAGGTGAGTGAGGAGCGGGCGAGTGGTCGTGAATGAGAGTGAACGAGAGCGTCGAGAGGAAGAGGAAGATTAGTGGTTTTTTTTTGGTTTTTAGGGTTTTTGGTTTGTATTTACCAAAATGCCCTCGGTTTGGTTAAACCGCGGTTTTCCCAAAATGAAAACCGCGACCAAACCGCGATTCTAGCGGTTTGGTCGTTTTCCAAACCGCGACCAAACCGCGAGCTTTAAAAACCGGACCAAACCGTGCGGTTTGGTCGGTTTGGCGGTTTGGGCGGTTTTTCGAAAACCGCTGCCCACCCCTAATTGCGCAAGCAGTACAATCTTCCATTTTATAGTGCAAACAAGTTCGGATTTGTCGAATTTACCAAACCCTACGTTGACAAACCAAATCATCAATTTCACGAGCTTTTTGATCCAAAAACAGCTTCCTTCGAAGCTTCATATGGTTGTCAAACATTGTTACCTTGTCGGATGATGTCAAGACGCAAGAATCGATACACGCTCGGCAAACATAATTGTGGCTTTAGGTTTCACTTGTGATCCAAGGTGGTTGGGTGCCCCGCTTTGCTTTGAAAATGGTTTGTGGGGTTTGAGTGAGTATATATGAAGGGGCAAAATAGTCATTTACATTTTAGATGGGAGAATAAAAAAAAAATATGGGTGTCTTCATGAATTGGTGGGGTGCCCATAGCGGGCCTCCTTTAATTATGACTTACTTTCACACGTTGTCCCTTTGTCAATTCATATTTGCTAGAAGAAGAATTGAAATGCTTTAAACCATTAAATGTTCCCTTTCCAAAAATAAGTGAAATAGGTACATAACATATCAAAATATGAAAACAACTTAGAATTCTTGAAATGATTTTTTTGCCCAAAATGATTTGTAATATTAGATGGAGTAATTAGTGACAACTTGGAAAGTTGCCTTAATAAACTACGAGGAATGCTACATTAACTCAATTTATAATCCACTATGCACTATACCGAATCACCGATACTGATTTGACTTCATTATATCACTAAATCTAAAATTATTTATATTATTTTTTACTTTTACATTTACTGAAATATAAAAATATAAAAATTGTAAAAACTTTTTATAAACTTGGTACTTGATTTTATAAAGTAAATCAAACACGGATTGTCCATATTCATCTCGAGGTGCATAACAAGTTGCGTAGGGATCAGGGGCGGACCCAAAAAATTATGTTGCCCTGGGCTAAAGTAAAGCTACTATTTAAAATACATTATTTAATCGAACTTCACACATTTGGTGTGTTCAGCCACCTCCCTCTTCTCCTTATAATTTTTACCTTGAGTTATTTGGTGGGGAGGCAAGCAGGGCACTACTAGGCGTGCATCACGACTCACATCAGAACACACATCGCATTCTGATGTGCGTGTGATGTACCTTAAGGGTCTGATTTACGCACATCTTGAGGAGCATAACACGTTTCGATGTGCGTACGCCTAGCATTTTTCGAGCAACTAAGAATCCCCAAGGGACTAGTTGGGTTCATCATCAATTCGATAGGTGTCGAGAGGTTTTGCTTGGTCCTCTCCGTTTGTCGAGAGGTTTCTTGGTTCCCGTGTAAACCCAATGGAGGGTGAGTTTGCCTATCTAGATTTATCGATGGTGAGAGTGAAGAGTTGCAAATCGAACCGATGGAAGGACAGAGGTTGAGCCTGAAGGCTAATCTATGCTTGGTGGGAAGGTTTTTAACAGAAAGAAGCATACATTTCAACACCATGAGACAGAAAATGGCCTCCATGCCCCAAAGAAAGGTATTTCTATCACTGAATGTCCCCCAAATAGATATATCTTTCAGTTTTACCATCGAATTGATATGGGAGAAGTGGTAAAAAGAGGCCCGTGGACCTTTAATGGGTATTTATTGATCCTCAAACAACTGCAAGAAGGAGAAATACCGCGACAAGTATGCCTCGATGATGTGATGATATGGGTGCAAGTTTACGATATACCAGTGGGTTTTATGTTTTAAGGAGTCGGTAAACAACTGGGAGACTTCATAGGAACCTTTGTGGAGTACGATTGCAAAAACAATGCAGGGGGCTGGAAGGAGTTCATGCACATCCGCGTCACTATAACGGTCAAGCGCCCAATCAGGCGGGCAAAAAAACTGAAGATGTCCGAGATATCCAAAGTGTTGTGGTGAACTTCAAATATGAACGTTTGCCCACTTTTTGTTTTCTATGTGGTGTTCTGGGCCACAATGAAAACTATTGCCCCATAGTTTTTGAAGTGAAGATGCTGAAACACTACCAAAGAAATGGGGAAGCTGGCTGAGGGCTCCACTGCGCAACCAGGACAGAAGCGGGGATCGATGGCTCCGGCACGGAGTCGACGATGAACGGGGACGACTTGGATTCTCCGGATGCCATGGAAACGGGAATGATTCACAAAGCGAAATCTCGGCCAAACTCAATCAAGAAGCGATGTCGGGCAACCAATCGGAAAGAAATTTCAAAATCGGGGATCGATCATCAGAATCGGAGGAGACCGAAATGGAAATAGCGGATGAAAGGAAGAAAAGGAAAGTTGGGTGGAGTTGGGCTTGGATAAAAGCCCAATTATCCATGGGGAGAAGACGTTATGGTCGCATCAAACGTCTTAGCAAGCGGCCCAAATGCGGCTACGAGCAAGATACGAAAGCCTCAAAAAGGTTGTTGAATTATAAGTTGAACTGTCGGGGCTTGGCAATCCTCGTATATTGCCCTAAGGATTTAGTTAGGGCCAGGTTATTTTTCTTATTGAAACTCTCACTATAGAGAGCAAAATTAAATAAAACGGAAGTTAAGATACGAAGGTTGTTTTGTAGTTGGCGTATAGGAAGAGGAAGATTTATGTCGTTGTTTATGCTCGTTGTTGGGGTTTCTAACAACCATATTGATTTATTAATAAACCCACCTAACCACCAGGGTGGAGACTTACGGATTCTATGGTTTCCCCGATAGAGGTAGGTGTAGACAATCTTGGAACCTCTTGCGGGCTCTCTCGCGTCAACACCCCAACCCCTGGTGTGTAATAGGTGATTTCAATGACATATTATCCCCAAATGATAAAAAGGGGAGCACCTCATCCGTAGAGAACCTTTTCAGGATTCGGGGAGGCGATTGTTGATAGCGGTGGTCATGTTGGATCTTGATATGCGAGGTCACCGATTCACTTGGGCACGAGGTAGGGGCGTCGGCTTGTGTAGAATAAAGACTTGATCGCGCACTTTGGTAAACGAGAGGCTGGTTGTTGCGATTCCCCGATGCCCGATTGTCGAATTTGTGTGCTCCTACATCGAATCATAATCCTCTATTTCTTCAATGTCACTGCAGAAGCCAAAGAAAGGAGGGTGCCGGTTTAGATTCGAAAATGTGTGGCTCAAAGAGAATGAGTTACAAGAAGTTGTTCATAGGGTATGGAGTGAATCAACAGGCTCACTTTGTGTTAACGAAGCTCGAACCACTCGCAAAAAAAGCCTTAGAAAATTGGGGACAAACCATTTATGGTAATTTCCGACGAGAAGATAAAATAGTGCAAGGAGAAGATGAAGCTCTTCTTGTCGAATTCAAGCGGGAAGCCCAAGAAGAAATGATAACGAGAGAAGGAAATATAGTGAATTTCTCATTCAGAAAGGTTTACTGGAAGCATAGAGCAAAATCATTTTAGGCTTCGTGAAGGGGATTTAAATACCAAATTCTTCCACTCCACCGCTGCCTCCTCCGAAAGAACTCCGAAAGAAACAAAATGTTATCACTAGTCTATCAAACGATGCGTGACACTCTAACCGAAAATCATGAAGATATGAGCCGAGATTATCATCCACTATTTTACAAATATATACTCTCCATCTAATGCCAATCCGTTAGACGTACTTGAAGCGGTTCATCCAAGGGTGATAAATGAGGTAAATGTCCAAATTCTTGAAACCTTTTCTAATGGAGGAATTCACGGCGACAATTGCACAAATGCATCCGAGACAAATCCCCGGTCCGACGGTTTCAATCCAAATGCGTTCTACCGAAAGTTTTGGCCTCTAATCGGGCGAGAAATTTTCGTAGTTGCGAGAGATTGGATGACGAATCTTGATTTTCCCAAGAAAACTAAATGATACAACAAAGTGGTGCTCATTCCAAAAGTCGACAATCCCGAAAATCTCAAGAACTACGGACCTATAACTCTCTCGCAATGTTCTTTACAAAATCATGGCGAAAGTAGTGGCGAAACAGATGAAGAATCACTTGCACTCCCTCATCTCGGCGAATCGTCGCCTTTCATCCCGTAGATCTATTGTTGATAATGTCTTTGTGGCTTTTGAAACATTGCATGCAATGAAGTGTAATACAAAAGGTAAGTTTGGGAATCTGTGCTCTCAATGTTGATATTAGCAAGGCATACGACGAGAGTTGATTGGGCTTTCCTTGAAGGAATCTTACTAAAGATAGGGTTTGAGAACCAATGGGTGAGGTTGGTGATGTGCCTAGTTAAATCGGCGAGGTTCGGGGTAAATCTAAATGGCGATCCGATCGACCCTATTATCCCACACAGAGGATTAAGACAGGGTTGCCCACTATCTCCATATCTTTTTCTTCTATGTCTTTGAAGGGCTATCCTCTCTATCGCATAAAGCCGAAAGGAAAGGAAGATAAATGGTTGTAAAGTGGTTCGAAGTGCTCCAGCGATCACACACCTTTTGTTTGCGGGCGATAGTTTCCTTTTCTTTCGAGCTACAGTGGAAGAGATGAGCTTTATGAATGATCTACTGGATCGGTATGAAACTGCATCGGGACAGGCAGTGAACCTGAACAAGTCAGCTCTATTCTTTTCCGCTAATGTGTCATCAACTATGAAAAATCAAGTAAGAATGACCTCAGGGGTTCAGCACAACCTAATCAATAGCAAATACTTGGGGCTTCCATTTCTTATTGGCAGGAAAAAATGTGAGATATTCTCATACTTAAAGGATAGATTATGGAAAAGATTATCCTCTTGGAGTCATAGATTCTTCTCTAAGGCAGGTAAAGAGGTCCTCCTGAAGTCGGTAGGGCAGGCATTACCGACATACTGTATGGGCACTTTCCTGATTCCTGCTTCTATTTGTGATGCACTCCAAAAGATGATGAATTCGTTCTGGTGGGGTTCGAATCGGCATGAGAAGAAAGGAATAAACTGGATGAGCTGGGAACGATTGTGTAGTAGGAAAGAAGATGGGGGAATGGGATTCAAAGATTTGCGCAGTTTTAATTTGGCTATGCTAGCTAAGCAAGGATGGAGAATTCTCAGTGACCCAAACTCTCTAGTCGCAAAGATCTTCAAAGCTAAATATTACCCGAGATGTAGCTTTATGGAGGCAAAGTTAGGCCACAATCCTAGCTATACTTGGAGGAGCATCATAACGTCCAGAGTAATACTCGAGAAGGGCTGTAGATGGAGAGTGGGGGATGGAAGAGGTATAAATGTTTGGAACGATCTTTGGCTGCGTGAGGCACAGAATTTCAAAGTCATAACCTCCCCTATCCACGGGATGGAGACATTGGAAGTTAGCGAGTTGATGAGACCAGAGGCAAGAGAATGGGATATGGGGAAAATTGAGGCCCTTTTCAATGAAACCGATGTGACTCTAATCAAAAAAATTCCCCTAAGTATCGGAGGGGGGAATAAAATTGTATGGCACTACTCAAAGGAGGGATTGTACCAGGTAAAAACGGGATACCGTGTCGCAGTGGATCACTGTACAGTCATTCATAGACATAAACAACCTGGTGACTGGAGTCGCATATGGGACTTGGATATTCCACCTAAGGTCAAGCATTTTGCCTGAAGACTCTTAAGGGGTAGTTTACCTTTCCGAACGAGACTGGTGGATAGGGGAATACAGATTGACCCGACATGTGTATGCTGCGAGCAGGGGCCGGAATCAGCGGGACATCTGATGTTAGAATGCTCAGCCACGAGAGGAGAATGGTCGTCGAAGTTACAAATACCACATCGAGGAGAGCAAACAGGCCTCAAACAATGGTTTTTCAATCTAGGGAAAACCCTGCGTAACAAGGAGATGTCAAGATTGCGCGTAATCATGTGGGGAATATGGAACTTCAGAAATGATAAACTGTGGAGCAAGAATTCTCACCAGATTTCACAAACCATAGCATCGAGCCTAGAATGGGCTCGTACTTGGTCGATGACCCGTAGCCGTGACGTTTCTGAAACTCATCCTCCTTGTCTACCACCAAACACGCTCAAGCGCAACGTCGACGCCGCCATCTTCACAAACTCTCATCAAGTGAGGGTGGGGGCAGTCATCCGTGATGAAGACGGACAATTTTTTATGGGGATGTCTAGGTTTTTCTATGGCGGCAACAATTCAGGAGAGGCAGAAACGTTGGTACTTAGGGAATCTCTGTTGTGGGCTCATGAGTTAGAGATTGATAACATTATTTTTGAGTCAGATGCCCTTAATACAATAAGGGGTCTCACCAACAGTGGGTCAAATGAATCAGAAATGGGTCTATTGTTGAAGGATTGTAAGGAAGTGTTAGCGCACCATTCGAATTGGAAGACACAACATGTTTCTCGACAAGCGAATGAGGTTGCTCATAAAATAGCAATGCTCTCGCGATGTCACGATAACCCCAAATATTGGGACGAAGCTCCTATGTAATGATTCAAAAATGTACTCTTCTAAATAGTGAGCTCAATGATATCAGTATGACTATTTTGGTCAAAAAAAAAAAAAGTTGAAAGGAATGAAAATTAGTATTTAAGGCTTTTAAGCCCACACTCACGACTGCGCACTGCACATCAGGCTGTACAAGGCCCAAAAAAAAATTATAGCCTCAGTGGCTATCAAAAATCCCGGATTCGCCCTCGCATGAAACCCCTCCCCCTCACAAATATATGTTGCTCACCATAGCTTGAGAGAGAGAGAAAGTATATAACAAAAGATATAGCAACACAAATAGAATCTACGATGATGTATAGTGGTGCTCGTAGGTGTACGTTACACGTCCCTCGTGCACGCATTGAGATGTTCATGCACATAATTCTTGATACATAATACATAAGGAGTATATCCCGAGACACACTCAAATGACTCTCAAAGCTTATATTACTTCCAAATGTGATTTTGATGATGTCAAAATATCATTTCGCTTAGTTTTCTAAATATATATATATATATATATATATATATGTAAGTACCTACATTCATATTTTGATAAAAATATTGCATAGTTTTCAAATAGATATGGACAAGTGCATGGGTACTAATTATAGTTGTATCATTCCGGCCCCTGCATGTATGTATAGAGCTAGGAATTTATCACTCAATGGAGTATGATCATTTTCATTCATGCATGGCCTTGTTTGCTATCTTTACTACTACTTCATTGCCTTCACAAGTCACAACTACAATGCCATTGCCTACTACTCATAATCACTTTCCTATTCTTCCTAACATGCATGATCAAAAGACTTTTCATCTCATCACCACGACGAGTCTACATGGTGGACTTCTCATGCTACGCTCCCCCACCATGCTGCCGAGTCCCCCACGCCGCCTTCATCGAAAACGCCACCCTCTTCAACTGCTTCACCCCCAAAACCTCACCTTCATGTCCAACCTCCTCTCCTCCTCCGGCCTCGGCCCCTCCACCTCCCTCCCACCTCCCCTCCACTACATCCCCCCACCACCCACCTCTCCCACTCCCTCTCCGAGTCCCACACCCTCCTCTTCCCCCTCCTCTCCGACCTCCTCTCCAAAACCGACACCTCCCCCGCCTCCATCGACGTCCTCGTCGTCACCTGCAGCGGCTTCTCCGCCGTCCCCTCCCTCGCCAGCATGATCGTCAACAGGTTTTGTAAAATCTCCTCTGCTAGCACTAATACTAGCTATATTCCCGACTTAACCACCTTCAACTCTTACAGGTGTGGGGTTAATTTTAACTTACAACAGGCCTCGGTGCTAGTGTGGGGTTAATTTTAACTTATATAACAGGCCTCGGTGCTAGTCGGAAGGAGTTAATCACTAATTATATACTTCATTTTGAAGTTTCATTAATTTAATCGATATGACTTAACCACCTTCAACTCTTACAGTGTGGGGTTAATTTTAACTTAATAGGCCTCGGTGCATGCTAGTCGGGAGGAGTTAATCACTAATTAATTATATACTTCATTTCGAAGTTTTCATTTAATTGATACGAGATTAACTACTTTCAGTCCACACATCTTCATCAGGTTTTGCATGAGGGAAGACGTGAAGAGCTTTAACTTGTCTGGGATGGGGTGCAGCGGGGGAGCCATTGGGGTGGACTTAGTAAGGAGGGTGTTGACGAGTGGGGGAGGAGGAAGGTGTGGGGTGGTGGTGAGTACGGAGGTGCCGTCGAGTGGGTGGTACTGGGGGAGGGAGAGGTCTAAGCTGGTGTTGAACTGCTTGTTCAGGACGGGGAGCGCCGCGGTGTTGATGTCGACGTCGAGAGAGAGGAGGGGGAGGTATGAGGTGGTGGATAGTGTGAGGACGGGGAGGGCGTGGGAGGACAGGGCGTATGTGTCTGCGTTGAGGGAGGAGGACGGGGAGGGGATCGTTGGGGTCAATCTCACCAAGGACTTGATGCAGGTACGTACGTACCTCGAATCATACGTTTTGTGCAACTCGAGGTCTTCAATATTATATAGTACAATAGTATGACTAATGAGAGATTAATTTGGGTACTACTTAATCTGAGGCCCAGCCTGGGCCCACTAATTAATGTTCAAGCACTTGATGGGGGCTGGCCAGTCTGCATGGGTTTGCTTTTGTTACTCAAACTATATCTAGTGAACAAGATCATGATTACGAACCGGCTGGTGCGTAGGAATGGTTCCACCAGTTTTAATTAAGAGGCCTCGAGTTTTACTTTTTTTGGTAGGCCGACTTGGCTAGAGCTTGTAGTAATAGGTTATGTTCGGATACTATGCGGTCTAAACCTATAAAAGAATCATGATTATGATTCGAAAAAAAAAATAAAAATGTTTTGATAATTGTTTATTTTGAAGTTTTTTTTTCTTCCCCACTTAGGTTTGTATAGTTCTTTGTTTATGTAGGAAAGTGGTGTTTGTATGCAGTTAATTAAGGCTACACATTAATTCATGCACCTATTTAAAAACCACGAAAACATTTAATTCAAGATGCGAGCACACAAATTTTGATGTGTATATTGAGGGTTTTGTGAAATTTAGTATTCCCCATAGATTAATTTATTAAATCCACGTATATGTGGATTAATTGAAATGCCAACCAAGCCTACAGCACATTAAAAAAGGCTTACTTCGACATTGTGTAAGGTCGGGTGTCAATATTAACTTAAGGGGCGCACTAAGGCACCTCGTCTGTGTATCAGGGCAAATCAACGTATATAATTTAGTGAAATCCATAAGAGTCATTTTCAATGAGGCCGGGTTAAAAAAAAAAAAAAAAAATTAAACCAATTATGGGTTTATGCATAAGGTACCTTTAATTAATTAGCGCGACTCTTAAGTTAATTAATTAATGACATTTTTTATACGAATTAGTTTAATTACATTTGATGATGTTGTACTAACAACTCATTTGACACAAGGTGGCACGGGACTGTCTACGGACCACATAAGAGTTGTAGGCGCCAAAATCCTACCCATGAAAGAGAAAGCACGCTACATTCTCTGGCTTCTCTTGAAAAGAAGTCATGAAAAACCAAACTATGTACCCAACTTCAAGTCCGTGGTGCAACACTTTTGCGTGCCCACCTCCGCGAAGGCGATGATAAAAGAGATAGGCAAGGGACTGCGCTTGGGAGAAGGAGAAGTAGAAGCCGCCATGGCTACGCTGCATAGGTTCAGGAACCAGTCTTCGTCGTCGTTGTGGTATCAGTTGGAGTACTTGGAGAAGAAAGGGAGGGTTAAGGAGGGTGACTTGGTGTGGCAGTCAGGGATGGGGAGCGGCCCCAAGTGTTGTAGTGTTATATGGAGGTGTCTCGATAGTAGTAGTATCAGTAGTAGTAGTAGTAGTAAAGGGGCCTGAAGTGGGTGCATTGATAAGTATCCGAGCGTTATTTATAATTAATAATGGTGTTAGTGGTGAGTGAGATTGATAAGGTTTTGGTGGAATAATAGTGGGTGCTTACTAAGAAAAAAAAAGTGTGGGTGTGTGCTCATTAATATGTTTATGCCTGTCGACATAGTATGTTATGAAATGGATGGACACTCGAGCATGTGGATGACCACATTGTGAAGCATGGTTCTCATATTGAATTGTAACATCAAGCATGACTCTCACACTTCATGTAATTTGTAATCCTCTGCAATGTACACCAACTCTTTCATTTATTGTCTATGTTGCTTGTTATGTGTTGTATGACTTGTGGTGTATGTATAACTTGTACACATTGTATAAGTACAATTATCATCATCACCAAATGACCTATATAAAGGGTGCCAACCCCATTGTAGTTCACACACCAATGTATAAATGAAATCTCTACATTCTCATCTCTAACTCTCTTCTCTCTTGTCTCATCTTCTCTACTTGTTTTAGTAGTTCTTAGTTTATGCCTTCTATATGCTTAAGTCTCTAGCAAGTCCAACTTAAGTTCTAGTTGGCTTACAACTTAGTTTATAACACGTTATCGCACGAAATTGCTCTACAAGCTAGAGGAGGTCTTGAAAATCAAGAAGCTTTTCAATGAGACAAAACTAAGAAGGTATAATTTTTGTTAATATAGTTCAATTTATTTTCATGTTATCATGGTTAATTTCTTTTTGTTAAATGCATTATTTATGTATATACACTTTATTCATACATTAAGCATTGTAAAGTCATCGACTACGAAAGTATGCTCTATAGTTGCGTCTTGGACGATCTTTTACATCGAAATCAAAAGTTAATGTGAGATAAATAGTTTTTTTTTCTCTATACTATAAACGATTAGCTATGCTCTATTCTTGATTTTTATAATACAAATAATACTATAAGTTTGAGTTGATAGTGGGTAAGCCTTGTACCCGGTAAAGCTAAACATTGAAAGAGAAATGGGTTATCCCGTTCGAGGAGGCATGGTTGCTAAGTAGACTTTGTCTCGCCACCCAACCCGGAGGTTGTCCCACCAACTCATACAAGTAGTATATTTTTTGTGTATAAAATAATCAAGTCGTGAGCATTCATTTAATCGTATATTATATATTTTACATAAAAAAAGGAAAACTATTTATATCGTCTCTATTTTAAAAAAAAAATAGTATACTTGATTGAATTAATTGCCTTAACGTTGTTGACAAGAATATATAGTTATTTGTCAAGGCAATGAGTTGCTAAAATCATATATAAAACATCTATGCAAGGCTACGCGTGTAGCACTTATTTTTCACCAATATCTTTTTAGAGATTAAAAAGTGTATATATTTCACTTTCTCTTATCTTTTCACCTCATGGAGACCACAATTGGTGATGCTCCAAAAATCTCAAAATGAGTGGTTGGATCTCTCATGCTACAAAATTTAATCGATCGAATACTAATCATAACTCGCAATTTTAATTACCTCTATATTGAGGCTACGCGAAATATGACTCGATGAGACAATAAAAGGAAGGTCATGACCCGCCTCGATTTATTACGCAACAAATATCAAGTGTACACGTTAATCCAATAAATATTAAGGATTGATTTCTTGTCTCATGGTAGCTGAGTAAAATAATGAGATATTATAAATATAATATCACCGTCACGACCCAAATCTCTAACCCCGTTTTAATTCCTTAATCATTATGACGTGGGACCTACACCGTGATACGTGCATCGACCGAGGCATATGGCCGAGGTATATTATATTTTTGTATTGATGTATGCCTAGTGTTATGTATTGTGTAGACTTACTAAGTCGGTTTGTACAGTTGCAGACGTCGAGACGAGAGCGGAGAAGCGCCTCGAGTAGCGTGCGAGCCGGGGAACCGGGTAGTTAGCATTTTGGTAAGTCTTATTTAATACTAATATGAAATAAGGAATTACTTATAAGCCTATGGTTGTGTTTGTTAATGTAAATCAAATTAAAGGCCTATAGTTGAGTAAATTAAATGGAAAGCATAGGATTGGTCTAGAGATACACATTGGCACATCTAGGAACTCGGTGAGTAATGAAATAGTGTCACTTGAGGTTCAGTTAGTGGGAGTTAGTGGGATATATGGCAAGAGGTGGACCATTAGATATTCATCGGGATATATAAATCCATGGAGATCAAGGGCTAGGAAGGAACACTACCTTAATATATAACATTAGTGATCAAACAACATGCAAACCAAATCACTCATTCATTTTTGCTGGAGAAGAAGAATGAATTGCTGGAGAGGAGTGAATCATCAAGGTGTTAAAGGAATCCATGGGAGTTGGTGAGAAATTCTCAAGCTAGGGTGCTACATCAACTAGGTACACATATTTTAAGTTGCAATTAGAACAAGTTCTGGTTTTAGATTAATTTCATATGGTAGATGATTGAGTATTTGCAATTGATTTATATATTTGGATTCCTCATTTCAAGCTGATAATCCAGCTATATTGAAGTTCTTAATTTGGTTTTGAAATCATAAAGATATGAATTTTCGAAGTGGCAACACCAAAACTAGAATTCTGCATATTGTATTAGGAATCAACGAGGGTAATTTGGTCATAATCTCCTCATTTTAGATCCAAAATGATCCAAACCAGTGGCATTTGAAAGCTTATTTAAAGGGGAATAACTTTGCTCAACTGAAGGTATTTTGATTCAAATGTTTTTATGTCCAAACATGCTCTACAAGTAGGTGCTAGAATTAAAAAGGAAAGTTTTGAAACTAAACTTGTTAAGGGCATAACTCCCTAACTACTTATCTAAATGAGCTGATCTTTTAGTATGTTGTATTTGGGTATATTTTCTGCCTTGTGATAAAAAATAACATTTTTAGGAATTATTGATTGGGAGAAATAGATTTTCTACGTCCGCTGGTCGGATTAAATTCTAATTAGACCTATGTTTAGTAAAATCATGACATCTCTTTCATTTTAAATTAGAATTTTGCAAACTAAACCTTTCCAGAAAGCTAAGAGAGAGACCAACAATAATTGTATTGATGGAGGATTTCAATATTTGGACCATTTCATGCCTAAAAGTGCGTTAAAATGTAGGACTGAAATTGAAGCTTAATTTAGTCTTTAGGGGTTGATTTAGGAAGATTGATTTAAAGTCTATTGAACCAATTTGAATACACAATAAACCCACTATATTTGAACTAATGAGACACCAAACTCAGGAACTTAGGAAAAGGGTACGGGAGAGCGAATACAAGATTTGGAGTATCGGGAGGCCAGTAAAGCTAGGACTTTACTTTGTTGTTGTGAGTATACCCAATGACAACTTTACTTGGCATTTCATTTCTATTAATTGTTGTCCTTGCATAGTCCTTTTGACTATTTTGCCTTTGTATTCTTATATCATGTGTTCTTTGTGTCTATGCTCACTTGATGAGTCTAGTTTGCATGATATCTATTCATTTAATTTGATTAATTGACTTTATCCCATGCTATGTCTATTCTTGTTGTTTTAAATGTGAATTGAATGATAAATAGCATGATATTAGGCTAGCGAATATCTTATAAATGTTTAAGAGGACTTGTATTCCTTATTCGTTTAGGTGTGTAGATGCGTCTATGCCTTGACAATCCATACTTGACATTTCTTGAAATTTAAAAAGTAGTTTTCGCATTTAGGTCCCGTGCTCGATCGAGGTGTGCGCGACTCACGGGGTTAGAGTCCCTGGGGATGTCGGTACATGTTACCCGACACTTTGTATGACGACACTCGCAGCTAGGTCCCTGGTAACACTTTGGTTAAAGTCCCTTGTGCTATATGATTATTGAGTCGGAGTAACATGTTTCACTGCCGACCGGGACCTAAATCACCACTACTTAGCCTAGTGTCAGTATCACTTGTTTAACTCTGGTATTTACTCACATATGGTTTATTTTTCAGTTTTCCCATTTATACGCTTTTAAATACCATTTGAATATTTGGAAATGCAAATTAAACTTGTCATCGGGGATTACTTGTTTTATTCTTGTACTCACCGTCCTTTTTATGACGGTGGGTGCAGGACCGTCTACCACCAGTTTGGGCAAGGAAAAGATCGGCGATTATCCCCGAGCCTACGGCGCGTCGTCACCGCATCGATTGTAGGTCTTCTTTTGGTATTTTGATTGTATATATTATATATGTATATCGATACTATTTGGGGTTGTATATTGGGTTGCACGTTAGTTCCCGACTTGATTTAGACTATTTCTTGTTTCACCGCATTTTGAGGACTTTATATATGTGATGTCATTTCTTGGTTTTCCACACTTAGGATTTTATAAATGGCTTCGCATAAGTTACTAATTGCTTCCGCATAATCAATAAGACTTCGGTTAAATAATTAATTTCATAAAAAGTTTTAATTAGCTCTAAATTTTATAAGTTGGTATGACTAGTGTATTACTTATCATGAATACGAGAAAAGATGCGTTTAGGTTGCAAAGACCGACTAATACGTAGTTGAGTCCTGCGTGGATATGATTAAGGCTTAATTACGGGATTAGGCGGGCGGTGCCCTAGATTAGGAGAGGGGTCGTCACAATCACTCTCGTCCAATTGGTTCTCGCTTCAAATTAAGAAGCATATGTTGCATACAATGATCATGATCACAATAACAAATTTATGGATGTGGAAAAAGTGAAAGATTTGGTAAATGTCGTATTAAGAATTTCACACTAAAAGTTGGAATAAAGGTGGTGCACCACTAGAAAATGCAAATAATTATTGACAATGAGTGCTCGTCATTGTGATATTTTTCATCACATATGAAAGGCTATTTTGCTAAAATATTGTCGTATATATACCCGAATATTTTTATGACATTTACCATGCCTTCAAAATCAAAGGCAAAATTATGAATTTTATCATTGAAAATGGCTCGATAAATAGACACATCGAGATGTGTTCAAATCATGAGCTAAATATAAGCGATAAGTTTATTGCTTGTGTATTATGCTACATGCATATATATTATAATATAAAAGAGAATATTTCTCGAATTTGAACTTAGCCGAGACTAACGTTCGATACAATATCTGTACAACAATTATATTGTTAATGCCTTGTTCGTAAGAAGTTTGCTCAGAATAATAGAAAATTTCTCTATATGATTATGATTTTATCTGAGTATAAAATTCTCGGCTTTAACTTTTGGAATATATAAGACACATTAAAATGAATGTCATCATTAATCAAATGACATTCATAATGCGGAAAGATCTATTTGATCGTCTAAAATCATCAATAATGCGAAAAAATATCATAAATTCGCTAGGACATCGTTTATCGAATCAATTTTTTATCAACTCGGTGATTACCTCAAGGCAAATCAATAAGAGACTTATATTGACTTAACTCTCCATCAATCATATTATAAGATACATTGGGTCCCTAACAGAGAATTTATTTATAGCAAGTTTTGCTAATTATCACTTTGATAAAGCAATTTTCCCACCGTTAGGGGGAGATATAAGCCAATTCAAAAGGAATAGCGTGGAATTGCTTGAAACACATAAAATTGCATCAAATTTGTTGTATTATGATCCATGTATAAATTAATATCAACTTGAAGTTCAAAGGATCATTCATTAGCAATAAGTTATGAATCAATTATTTGCTGCAAGTACTATATGTAAAAGAGTGACAATCGTCTGCTGTTCTCCAAAGATTAAAAGTTCGCGATAAAGTGATGTCCATGTGCAAATTAATGTACAAGAACTAACAAAACGCTTAAGGCGTAAAAGACAAGCTGATTAGAATGACACAAATCCTTGAAAAATAAGGTAGGAGTAAAAATAAATAAAATACTGATGATATAAGAATTCTTTGGTAAGAATTTAATATATCTTTTGGGTTTATGTCTTCATTATAATATCATTGTATATTGATGATTTAAATATTATGAGAAATCACGACGACATCGTTATATCATTCAAATCCATGAAAAGGGAATTCAAGATGGAAGATCTTGAGAAAAATAAGATTTAGTCTTGATTTGGAAATCAAGTATTTTCCAATTAAAATAGTTTTCCATGATATAATTTATTTTACTCAAAAAGAAAATTTTGGGTTTGCAAATGTTTGTTGCAAAATAATAAGATGTTCCACTCGTGTCAACATGAGGGGGAGAATCAAAAGGGGTTATTGATTAGTGCATTGCACTCTTTTTCGTTAGCTATGGTTTTGTCCTACTGGGTTTTCTTAGCAAGATTTTTAATGAGACAATCCTAACATTATTATACTCCGTATAAAAAAAAAAAATTATGAGAGCAATTAATTTACTCTTTTTCCTATACTAGATTTTTTCCCACAGGGGTTTTTTAGTAGAGGTTTTAATGATGCATGTTTATATTCTCTCTAAGTGTATCAATGTGTTGCACTCTTTTCCTTAGCTATGTTTTTGTCCCACTGGGTTTTCCTAGCAAGGTTTTTAATGAGACAATCAACAAATATTATACTACAAAGCAATATTATACTCTTTTTCCTGTACTAGATCTTTCCCACAGGGTTTCTATAGTAGAAGTTTAACAAGACAAATTCTTTCAGCAAGTGTCATCCAAGGGAGAGTGTTATGAAATGAATGAATACTTGACCATGTGGATGACCACATTGTGAAGCATGGTTCTCACATTGAATTGTAACATCAAGCATGACTCTCACACTTCATGTAACTTGTAATCCTCTCCAATGTACACCCACTCTTTCATGTATTGTCTATGTTGCTTGTGATGTGTTGTATGACTTGTGGTGTATGTATAACTTGTACACATTGTATAAGTACAATTATCATCATCACCAAATGGCCTATATAAAGGGTGCCAACCCCATTGTAATTCACACACCAACGTATAAATGAAATCTCTACATTCTCATATCTAGCTATCTTCTCTATTGTCTCATTTTCTCTACTTGTTTTAGTAGTTCTTAGTTTATGTCTTTTATGCTTAAGTCTCTAGCAAGTCCAACTTAAGTTTTAATTGGCTTACAAGTTAGTTTACAACACTATCTATATATATAGAGTACTACTACCATGAAAATCAAATATATACTCATGTCGTGGGTACACTATTTACAATCATTGGATTCTAATCTAATACATTAATTGAGTTGTCATAAATGCACAACACATTTTGAGAGGGTTCCATGGCATGAGTATATATTTGAGCTCTATTGTATAATATCCCATATATATAAAAGCACGAATCACAAATTTTTGAGTGGTAATCAAATTTACCTATTTGCCCATATTTATTTATTTTTACACTCTAACTCCTTATAATAATTTTCTTTTGTCTCCAAATCAAACTCTAACTCCTTATCAATCCACCACACGTTTTTTTTTTTTTTTTTTTTTTTTTCTTATCTCCAAATCAATCCCGAACTCCTTATCATCAATCCAATACACGGTTTTCTCTTTCTCTCAGTCTTCAATCGATCACTCTCGTGTTCCGGACGAACTCATTCACATCAATCCAATACACGGGACGGAGAGGTTGATAAATTGATGAAGACTTCTAAATTGGAGTGCGCACTTGTTTTACGGGGCAAATCGGTTTATATGAATATTGTATCTAGCTTGTTTTTTCATTCAAATCTTATCTCAATCACATTAGAGAATATTGATAATGTAAAAAATGTACTTGTATTTCTAATTTTTAAATTTTAATTACAATTTTGAATTTTATTAATAAATTTTTAGAAATTAATTCCCGCGAGCGAAGCGGCGGGTCAATCGTGCGTAGCACGTCCCAAACTAGTATATATATATATATCGGGTAGTGCTATTTGAACTCATGAGTCCGGACTCAATTTTTTTTTTAATTTTAAATACATCATCGAGCAATTAATGAAGCAACCATAATCACTTGTAAAATTTCTTTGATACCCCTTAAATATTTATAAAAATTTAAAAAAACTCCATATGAGTCCGGACTCATAAGTCCAAGTAGGTTTATTGATATATATCTACTACTATATTAAAAGAGGCAATATCGACAGTGTGGAAAGGTCGATATTGCCCTTCCTATGTATATTTCTGAGTCCAAATTGAAATCTTAGTCAAAGTTACATGAATTTTCATCAATCAACTCTCCATCTCTCTACTTCCACTCAGCTCTCTATCTTCATCAACAATTTTTGTATTGGACTTCGTATACAACTCAATCTCCGAACGAATAGGAGATTGAATTATAGTATATATTGGGTTAACAATCATATCAGATTTGTTGATCTCTGATTTCTTTGCTCTTTCTCTCTCTCCGAAATCAATGAACATGATTGTATTTATGTATTCACTTTTGGATATGCTGAAGATGTGAGTGTAGTTTCGTTCTATACATCTTACTATTTCCTTTCTCTATTTTAGTTTATATTAGAGTTGAGATGAAGTAGAGAGATGGAGAGTTTTGTTATTGGCAATGTGTTCATATAACGTCTTATAATGAGTATCTATGGCTTGCTAACATAATTTGGTTTTTCTTTCTGTTAATTTTGGTTTTTAGGGTAGTTTTCAATTGAGTTCAATGTTCCTACACTAACTAGCTTCATTGACATTAGCATTGCTTAATTTTGTTGTTTATTCATTCCATCTAATTACTGTGACGATATTTAGATTTATTTTCTGGCATTTTTCGTTTTGAAGAACCAAGAAACTGGTGAGGGATGTATTATCTTCAATCAAATGGAAAATACAATATTTTTCTTAGCTGGGGATTTGCTTCAATAAAGAGAAAAAAATAAAAAAGGAAGAAGAAGAAAAGAAGAGTTGGGAACATAGCTATGCAGTTCAAAAAGTAGAGTGATAACAATTTCTATAACTCCGATCCTTAGGTATCTGTAAAAGAGAATATTGATAGGGTAACCAATTGGGTGGCCGGTTGATTTGGTATTTAATTTGAAAGTAGTAAGAGGAAAAGAATATTGATAGGGTATAATGACATTTTTGATTATTAGCTTGGTGCTATCTCCTTGTAAAAAGAAGGAAAACATGATAATGACGAATAAAACCATAATTCATTGAAGGGAAATTTTTTCCTTAGTACGTTGAAATGAGAGCTTTTAATTTCTATGGTAACGTGCTACATGGATATTTATATTTCATTTCTTTATATGCTTCTATTTTTTTTGTTAAATAAATATTTCCTCTATTGAAATGACTAAAATATATCTCCTTGTCCAAGCTTCAAATTAATATGATGCTTCCTTGGTATTTTGTGACTTTTGTTTATCTCTGTTTCATGTAAGCATTACTACCTCGAGTCCTCGAGTCTCACAATTAGAGGGACTTGGAAATTATGTATCCAAACAGAAACTCACTTGTGTTCTCCATTGGTTTCAGCTTATTTTGTTTCATAAACTTAGTTATTTTGATGTTTTAAGTATGCTGCCAAGATTTATGTGAGGGTGTGCCCATAGTTTCGTTTGACACAATTCAATTGGGTTCTTTAGTTTGGCCTTTTGATATGGACGGGTGTTTTTGGATGTAATCTTGCTATTAAATCGTATCCCTACCATTTGATTTTTTTTATCCCTACCATTTGATATTTGAGTAGTTTTTTTTTTTATATTAATGGGAGACTAAAAGTCTTATTACAAAGGGATCATTCTGGGGAAGCCCATTCCCCTTATATCATCAATTAAAAGTGGATGTATTCCTGCAGGTACATTTGGCCAGAACATGGTGCCTATACTGAGTTGCCTAGCCAAACTAGCCATGCGATCCGCCACCCGGTTGCCTTCCCTGTGCACATGCTTGACTTGCACTTGCCAATGGTCATCAAGAAGCTTGAGTATTTGCGATAATAGTGCCCAGCGTTGATTATGAGACACACACCGATTATTAATTTCAGTAACTGCTGCAAGGCTATCCATTTCCAAAATCACCTTGCGATAGCCCATTCTCCATGCATATTGGAGACCAATTAACGCACCCCATAGTTCAGCTGTGTAGATAGAGCAAATTCCTATGTTGAACATAAAGCCTCCTCGCCATTCGCCACTTGAGTCTCTAAGTACTCCCCCCGCTGACGCTTCGCCCGAGCTCAGTAAGGCCCCATCAGTATTCACTTTGAGCCATCCGGACGGTGGAGCATCCCACTTGACATACTTCTCAGCTTTCTTTTTTATCTCTCGGCTCATGAATTTGTCATACGCAGATTGGATCTCTCTAGCTTGAGCCCGGATGGAGGAGACAAGGTTGAAATCATCACACTTTTCATTGGCAATTACCTCTTTGTTCCTACTTTTCCATAAGGCCCAGCTCGCTGTTGCAAACAATATTGGCCATCGGACCTCTTCCAGCACAACATTACTTGTGAGATTTGCTAAAAACCATTCCTCAGAATGTACGCGCTTATGTTGCAGGGTTGATGGTTTAGGATTCAACGCGCCTATTGAACTCTTCTAAAAAAAAAAATGTACGCGTGAATAGGTTTGTCCAACTATAATTGATGAGCAAGGCTGATTATATGCTTCTTGCAGCAACACTTTCCTAATCAGCCTTGTAAACATGTTATACATAGAATCCTTTTTAGTTACACCCTTCCAGCTATAATTGAAATCTTTCAGATCGAAACCTTTCAATAATCTAAAGTTGGATGAAGGCATAATCATTTTGCTTCTGTTTTTGCTGAGAGCAAGAGATCTTATAAAGCATAACAAAGGAAGATGATGATTTTCATGTGAAGAACCTTCGATAAGAAGAATAGTTACATTACTAAATTAAAATAATTTTAATCTGCATTTGTTTCAAAAAAAGAAAAATTATTTGAATCAGCATTGCTAATGTAGTAAGATTTTCTCATTCAACATGTTGATGTGAAGAACCTCGGATAAGATGATAATTTTCATATGAAGAACCTCCAATAAGAAGAACGGTTACATTACTTAATTAAAATAATTTGAATCCGCATTTGTTTCAAAAAAAGAAAACTTTATTTGAATCAGCATCTATATATCTATCTATCTATCTATATATATAAAAGTTGGAGCTGAGAGAAAGTTGACATGCATTCTCCTTTCACCAATATAATTTTCTAATTTTCTAATTTTTTCTATTTTTAAGGTATTTATTTATGTGTTATTGATTATTTCAAGGAATATATTCATTCCCTCATTTATTGAATTTATTTATAGTTTGTATTTGATCGAAATAACAATTAAGTGCATTTAAATTCTTTTCTTGATTAACGAATGGTTGTTTCAATGTATTTAATCTACGTTTCAAATCATACACCATCCCTTTGGTTACTTCAACATAATTTATACAAATCATTAATATTCTCTTTATATATATATATAGATCACAAGTTCACAATTACTGCATGTTTTAGCAACATCCAAGTACCTCTCATAGAGTTCTTTACACTCGAATGCAACGTTGTGGCGATTGTTGAGCTGCATGACACTCCAAGTCGACGAATCAGAGATCTTGCAGTGCGATCAACAACTTCAAATCTCTATGTTCGTTGTTATAAGGATTGTTCAAGATGTTCGATAAGTGCGTGGTTTATAACTAAATATTTTTTTACCCTCTATTGTATATTTCGAGTTGATTATTGTGAATTATAATTTTAATTGTAAAAAATATTACAATATATTCATGTAAATTAGTAGTTTATTAACTTTCTCTTAAAATTTTAATAACTTCCGTGCAGAGAGCAGGATATCGACTAGTGTGTGTATGTACATATATATCTATATATATGTGCATACATTTATTTTGCGAATTATCTTAATTTGTACGACATTTAAGGTATATGCCATCACAAACTAGCTCTGATCTTTTGTTTTAATCGCTTTTACCTTGAACGTAAAATTTATCTCTAATTAATAGTGCATTTGGTCTCATCCCCTTGTCTCGACTAGCTTGACATCTCTTATAATACTCTCATTGCGATCTAAAAAATTGTTATCTCGACACATTAAGCATATATATATATATTGCTTGCCACGGAACAAGGACTTAATAGTAGTATTAATTGGCTATCAATATTGTGTATATGGAGATTAATTTCTTGGAATATTGGACTTAATTATTTGTTTTAAAAAGAAATTCAATGCATTAAAGAGTATATATAAAACAACTATGGTACCAAAAAAAGAGGGCATTTATAAAATAGAGATTAAAGATTAGTACATGGAGCTGTAAATATGAATGTAAGAGTTTATAAAGGCAAATCTTTTAATATAACCAAAGTTTACTGTTGAGATTTATTACATAATTATTTCAATTTATTAGGAAATAAAATTACAATTAATGGCTCGTGCTTGTAATAAACATATACTTATGTTACATCTATTTCTTTTAGCAACCACGACAACTTGATATTAATATAATTATTTAGAACTTAAATCTTTATTTTTACTAAATCGAATGTACGTCATAGAAGAGTTTGATCCATTCAACCGAACTCAGCTAAAATGAGATTGAAGCTATGTTGTTGTTAAATCTTAGTTTGTACGTATGTCGTCGAGAATATTACTCACTTTAATTTTTTTTTTCTAGTTACTAATATAGTAAGATTTTCTCATTCAACATGTTAACAAAATTAATCATCTATCGGTCATTTCATCCATAGTTGATTTAATTGTAAAATTATGAATTTTATACACATTATTTTAATTTAAATTTTAAAATCAAATTTTTGTAGCGTGTGCGTAGCATGTGTATCGCACGTGCGAAGCACGTTTTGAAAACTAATATATATATATATATATATATATATAATAACTGTTTTTGAGAGAAGGTCTCACGACGTGACACATGGCTTTGGAGAAGCTCTCTTAACATGAACCGTAGCATGATAATATCACAATTAAGATTTATAACAAAAAAATATAAATCATTGATCTTTCTCGTACTTAAGTGAGGGGTATGATGATAAAACTCAAAATAAGATTTTGACTGTGACATGATGACGTCATTAATTAAAGTATAATTTTTATTTTCTGTTTTTGCTATTTTTTAGTTTATATTTTAAATTGTTATACAAATAGGATTTTTGGTTTTTAAGTTTTTTTTCGTAATTTTTAATTTTCATTTTTTTGTTATTTTTAGGTTATGTTTTTAATTGTTATACAAATAGGGTTTTTGGTTTTAAATTTTAATTTTCTAATTTTCATTTTTTTGCTATTTTTTTAGGTTATGTTTTTAATTGCTATACAAATACGATATTGGTTTTTAAATTTTAATTTTCTATTTTTTGCTATTTTTTAGGTTATATTTTTAATTGCTATACAAATATGATTTTTGGTTTTAGAATTTTAATTTTCTAATTTTCTTTTTTTGCTATTTTTAGGTTATGTTTTTAATTGTTATACAAATAAAATTTTTGGTTTTTAGTTTTTTTTCGAAATTTTTTATTTATTAGATACTACATACTACGTACATGATATATTAGATTATTTAAAAAGAAATTAAGCTATACATATTTTTTAGGTTACGTTTTTAATTGTTATACAAATAGGATTTTTGGTTTTTAATTTTTTTTCGGAATTTTTTATGTGAGAAGCTCTCACAACGTGACATGTGACATGATGATATCATAATTGATCGGGTGGCCCAATGGTATGATATTAGATTTAATTATGAGTAAGTGGTTATGAGTTCAAACCTGATTATTTATATGTAATATTGTAAATATTTAATGTTTTGTGTGGATTTAAAAATATGCATAGTATTTGCAAGTTTTTTTTATTAATTGTTGAGAGACCTAAAAGGAGCCACTTTGAGTTCATATAGAGTTTACATAATAATTATTTTAATTTTAATTTTTTACATTTTTTACATTTTTTTAGATCAAACCTTGCGTTTTGATACTTAGTATTGCCCGCGCGCGAATCGCGGAATGCCTACTAGTTATATATATGTTTGTTGAAACTAGAAACTACTTCCTCAAAACATCTTTGATGAGATGGATGAGGCATCATTTGCCAAAACGCAAGGTTTAAAAATTAAGGTCGTGCTCGCGAATATATTTTTCTCTCTATCCCCGTACTCATACCCGAGTGGGTATTAGATTTTATCCCCATCCCCCGTGAAGATTCCCCTCAAAATCTGTGATGAATGTGAATCTACCCACTTTCACTTGCACATTCAAGACTCTTTCTATAGTTGATATCAACTTGTCGTCGCTACTTGAAAATTTGTTACATCGAGACACGCATAAAAAAATGGAACCACTAGACAACACGCATGCTTTATGTGCCCTTTCGTTAGTTCCATCAAACCAATTGTAGGTTCGTCTAAAGCCATCACCGATATGTGCACCAAAATCACTTAACGTTTTCATGAGAAGTTAGCCACCGTTCATGTCCCTATTAACTGACCACAAGGATTTCTATAAATTCAAAGAATTTAAAACAATTTCTCTAAATAGGCTATAGGTTTTGAGGTCACCAACATCCTAGTTCCCCTATTCTCGATATATAGGGCAACCGCTCTCTAAATACTTCGACTCCTGTTGAAGTACTCAAAAAGAAAATAAAAAAATAGAAACTAGTTATTATTTGCATTTAATAGAAGTATTTATAATATTATATATATATATATATGGAACTGAACCAAAAATCTATTATCCTAATAAAAATACATACATATATATATACTAGTTTTCATAACGTGCTCCGCACGTGCGATGCACGTGCTACGCACCCTGCGTGCATAAATTAAATTAAAATAATAATATATATTTATTAAATCGAACAATTTTATAAATATAAAATGTAATATAAATACATTATAAATGAAAAAAATATAATGATAAACAGATTAGAAGTGACGATGAACATATTAAATATAAAAATATAAAGATGTCACACCCATGCAATGAGGTACATCAGGTTGGAATGACAGTTGTCCTATTTCTCTCCTCTATTCTCTCATTCTCCTATTTATTTACTTGTTTACTTTATCTAGCTTAGTCCTAGTTATTTTACAACATTAGGCAATTACTTGTTTTTTTTTTTTTTTTTTTTTTTTTTTTTTTTTTTTTTTTTTTTCGGCTATACGCACCAAACATTTTACTTAGGGCTCCCAGCGAAAAGGTCAAACTAAAAAAAAGTCCATCCTATTGCAAAATGACACTTATGCCATTCACTGTGAAAACTATAAGATAAGTCTCAGCCACATGTCGCCCAACTTAAAATAGATATCTCGACCAAGGTTTTGGAGTTTGGTGCTTCAATTAGGATGAAGGGGTATATATAGCGGAGCTCTTTTTTTTTTAATTCAAGACATTTAATTAACACAGTACAAAAAAATAATGTTTAGTTCTATAGTTTTTTTTTTTTTCAGCATATATTTACTATATTATTAGTTGTTTTTTTGTTAGATTATAGTTATTAGTTGTTGTGTTTAAGTTTAAGTGGAACACTTAAATCTTGTATACTTGTATATTTACACGCTTTTAAGATAGGAATGTACGAGCTCAACTCATTATCCCTATCCAATTACAATGTCTACAATTAAATAATTGGGCTAACAAAAAAAAATCGATAAAAAAGATAAAAATAAAACTTAAACTGCAGCGAAAGCCACAAATCAAAAAACTCAAGCCAAAAATAGAAAACAAAGGTTAAAATCGTACTTTTCTCACGGTCCACATTGGTGTTTTTAATATAGTAATATATATATATATATATATATATATACATACATACAAAGATTAGCTAAATAAACATATACTCGCCGAAGTTGAACGCCTATCAATTAGATGTGAAAAAAAAAAGACAAAATCCATTGTCCGAATCTAGATTTTTTTAAAGAGGAGAACTCGGATTGATGAAGATGATAATTAACCAGTAAAGGTGGTTTTCACTTTAGACTAATGAAGATGATATGTAATATAAACCAATTAAATAATAAAAGGGCATTGTTTTGATTTGAGTTACTGATGATTAGTTAACAATGACTTTGAATCAAGAGACATGAGTAGAAAATTAAAAAGATGGGATTGATTTGCATTAATTAATACTAATATATATATATATATATACATACATACAAAGAAATAAACATGTACTCGCTGAAGTTGAATGCTTATCAATTAGATGCGAAAAAAAAGAAGACAAAATCCATTGTTCGAATCTAGATTTTTTCAAAGAGGAGAACTTGGATGATGGAGAATAAGATAAATCCGATTGTTATCAGAATGAGAGGAGAAAGAGAACGCAAATTGACTAAAGAGTAAAGACTTGGTTGATTTACTAAACAAAAAAGACACAGCTAGAAGAATGGTATATTCGACCATTCATCATGGTTGAATAGGAAATCGTGTGACTGACATATGAGAATTTTCGATCATAAGAGAAGGGTGCCGAATATGATACCGCTTGACTAAAAATGTTAAATTAAGTATTTCATCACGGTCCACATTCACACTTTTATTATAATAATATATATATTCTCAAATTTTCGGACACTGTTATTGTAACCCAAAAAAGACACGTATTAAAGATAAGCACTTGTTGGCGTCGGACACTGTTATTGTAACCCAAAAAAGACGCGTATTAAAGATAAGCACATGTTGGCGTCTTACACTGTTATTGTAACATTGAGATGCACGTGTATACACACACGATGAAAATCAAGAGAGGCAAACAATTAATGTACTGCGTGTCTTTCTTGATAAGATACTAAAATTAATCATTAATTAGTTTTTGTTTTTGATAAGATACTAATGCTGTTTGGTTCGGTTCGTGGGATTAGCCCGATTAGCAACACTTGGACTAGTTAATCCATTGTTTGCTTGGAGGATTAACTAGGCCAGTGATTAGTTAAGAGGCATGGTAGTGGATTAAACAATACCACCATTTTTTGTGGGATTAACTAATCCATTGTAATCGCAAGAGGAGATTACCACTTTACCCCTCACATAAACCAAATCACAATTCCAAGTCCCTGTTTTTCTCCTGGGGATTTGGGAGACGGAGTGGATGAAGAAGGCGAAGATGATAATGGAGGAGAGGAAGATGAGAAGGGGCTCGACAACCACCGCATCTCCGGAGTCTGCCGAGAACACATGGTACAGTCGAGCCTCCTCTGTGAGAGATCAGTCCGCCATTAAAGATGACGCGAAGCTCGAGTGGTGGTTCGGTTCGGTTCGTGAATGGCGACGCGGTTTTGATCGGAGGATTTGTTGAGGGCGTTCTTGGATGCTGGGATATACAGCTTTGATTTGGAGGATTTGTTGAGGGCGTCGGCGGAGGTTTTGGGGAAGGGGAGTGTGGGGACTTCGTGGCAAGGCGGTGTTGGAGGAGGGGACGACTGTGGTGGTGAAGAGGTTGAAAGACGTGGTTGTCACTAAGAGAGAGTTTGAGGTTCGGATGGAAGGGTTGGGGAAGGTCAACCATGAGAACATTGTTCCTCTTCGAGCCTTTTATTACTCCAAAGATGAGAAGCTACTCGTCTATGATTTCATGCCCGGAAGCCTCTCTGCTCTTCTTCACGGTATGCAAATTTTTTTTTTTTTTTCGGGTTTCGAACCTTCAAACCTTCACGACCATGGAAATCCCGGAAATGAGAAATGTAAAGGTGAGCCGATTCAAGCAAAGGGTCTTCATTGGAGGAGATGAGAAATGTGTGAAATGGGGAGATTTTTGGTGTTATTTATGTAAGGGTATTTTGGTAAATGTATATGTACAACCCCATTTAATCCCAACCTTAAAACTCCCAACCAGGGACTAAACTATCTAAACCTATGTGTTAGTCCCATCACTAATTAATCTCATGTATTAGGATTCACTAAAATGTGAACCAAACAGGCCATAAGAACTTGACTCCACGAATGTGAACCAAAATATCCTCCAACCTTTAAGTCGTCAAGTGATGACTCCTCTATTTTACAGGAGATGGTTTTGACAAAATAGACAATCATGAGATTCATGACATATTATTTTACTTAAAAAAAGGACCCTGCTAGCGCTAGGCGTTCATCACAAAGCATATCAGAACACACATCGCGTTCACACGCATCTCAAACGGCATCGCATACAAACGTTTGGTAATGTACGCCTCCCATTTTCCTAAAAAAAGTGAGTATTAGTTAAATATTGAGGGTACATAACTTGACCTATCTTCTCCGATCTGATTCCACAGTTTTTTTTTTTTTTTTTTTCCAAATCTCCATAATAATTATTTTAAGATTGTATACAATATTCACGATAGCTCATTCTCAATTAATTGTGTTTTGTTTCAACGAAACAGCTCAGTTCGTTTTTTTTTTTTTTTTTTTTTTTTTTTTTAAGGTGGCACAATGCTTTGATTTCTGCAAATATCAGGTCTAATTAAGATCTTTACTTTTGTGAATCTTTATAGTATATATTTTTTTTTTGGTGACAATCTTTATGGTAATGTGTAGCGTGGATTTGATATATTGTATGTATATGTGCTGATTTGGTAAACCTTAATTATTGTTTTAATATTTATTTAAAATTTAAAATACGCTTTTGTAGGGAAAATCTTTAATTCCACATGTTAGCATTACTGTCAGTATCTCTCAAAATTCAACGCTCACAATTTCCAAAGATGTACCTCAAAACTCAATCAGTGCCCATTGAAAGGAAAATATTAGAAAACTCGGACAGGTGTGGCTTAATGGTAAATGTGAGAACATGGTTGTGTGGGTTAGGCGCCCAATCTCGAGTTTGATTCCCCACGACATCTAAACGTCGGGCCACTGGTGGTCTCTTTCCGTAATCTCAGGGTCCGTGGGACTAGTCAGACAAAGTGTCTGGATAACCGTTGTTACTCAAAATAAAAGGAAAATATTAGAATAACAATGGACAAGTCACACCTCAAGACATATTGGCTTACAAAAGCCGTTCAGGTGGCTTTGACCTACGTGTTATGCACCAAAATATATGTGTGTGACTTTCTGTGTGACTTGCTCTTTGCTATTGTAGTGCTTCTCCACATTGAGATGACTTCGATAATGTATGCAAATATTCTAATATAATGTTTGCTTTTAATAAAAAATATGCTTATGAAGATGTCACTTAGTTTTTTTTTTTTTTTTTTTAAGAGAAATTTCATTAATCATTCATGGCTCAATACAGGACCAGGACTAGACATAGAATCAAGTATATTGATTTGCTAATCCTATTTTTTCAAACAAACAGTCATTAATTTAGCTGTAATTGCGAAATTGAAACAGTTTGGCAATTAGATACTGCTCTCCACAATATTGAAACTCATGACAATACACAAAACTACTAGAACCACAAAACGAATAAAGAAACTTCCCAACAAGGAGAATAAAACCTAAAACTTCATAACAAGGAGAAGACAAATCAAAGACTTTCAACCATGGAAGTATTGAACTAGAGTTTCAAAGGTTAAGAAACCCTAGAAGGGAAGAAGATGAACAGAGAGAAGAATCAGATCTGAGAGATTTTTCTTACTTTTCTCAGTCGGTTAAAGTATATATATATATATAAAAGAATTGTTTTTATAAAAAGGTCTCACGACGTGACACGTGATTTTTAAGAAGCTCTACTAACATGACACGTGACATGATGATGTCATAATAAAGATTTATAACAAAAAATAAAAAAACACAAGCCATTGAATTTTCTCGCACTTAAGTGAGGGGTAGATGGTAAAACACAAAATATGATTTTGAGTATAATTTCTATTTTCATTTTTTTTTTATTATTTTTTAGGTTATGTTTTAAATTGTTATACAAATATGATTTTTTGGTTTTAAAGTTTTTTCGTAATTTTTTTAATTTTAATTTTTTTTGCTATTTTTAGGTTATGTTTTTAATTGTTATACAAATATGATTTTTGGTTTTTAAATTTTAAATTTCTAATTTTTCCTTTTTTTACTATTTTGTAGGTTATGTTTTTAATTGTTATACAAACATGATTTTTGGTTTTTAAATTTTAATTTTCTAATTTTCGTTTTTTTTTGCTATTTTTTAGATTATGTTTTTAATTGCTATACAAATAGGATTTTTGGTATTAAAATTTTAATTTTCTAATTTTCGTTTTTTTGCTATTTTTTTAGGTTATGTTTTTAATTGCTATACAAATATGATTTTTGTTTTTAAATTTTAGTTTTTTTTGTTATTTTTTAGGTTATGTTTTTAATTGCTATACAAATAGGATTTTTGGTTTTAAATTTTAAATTTTAATTTTTTTTGTTATTTTTTATGTTATGTTTTTAATTGCTATATAAATAGGATATTTGGTTTTAAAATTTAATTTTCTAATTTTTTTGCTATTTTTAGGTTATGTTTTTAATTGTTATACAAATAAGATTTTTGGTTTTTAATTTTTTTTTCAAAATTTTCTATTTATTAAATACTACATACTACGTACATGATATATTAGATTATTTAAAAAGAAATTAAGCTATACACATTTTTTAGGTTATGTTTTTAATTGTTATACAAACAAGATTTTTAGTTTTTAATTTTTTTTCGAATTGTTTATGTGAGAAGCTCACACAACGCGACATGTGGCATGATGATATCATAATTGGTTGGGTGGCCCAATAGTATGATATTAGATTTAGGAGTAAGTGGTCACGGGTTAAAATCCGGCTATTTCTATGTAATATTGTAAATATTTAATGTTTTGTATAAATTTAAAAATATGCATAGTATTTGAAAGTATTTTTTTATTAATTTTTGAGGGATCTAAAAGGAGGACTTTGAGTTCATATCAAAGATTACACAATATTTCTTTTTATATTTTTTTCAACAATTTATATAATATTTTTGATGCTTAGTCTTGCCCGCGTGAGAAGCGCGGGAAGCCGACTAGTATTATATAGTGTCCTCAACATTACAGCTGAACCACACGATCAGACACATCATAGCCGTTTGATCGTGACAATGTCTCTAGATACCCATACACTGTGACACACATCTCACACACACTCATATAGTAACCACAAACATTTACAACAATACATGTACATCATTAACCACAGTAACTTCTGTGATTTATTCTCACATCCCCCCTCAAACGAAAGGGGAGTGAAACTACCCTAAGTTTGCCACGAAGATAAGTAAACCGAGAAGCCGCAAACGCCTTTGTGAAATAGTCGGCAATTTGATCATGATTGGGAACATGTTGAACTAAGTTCTAACCTGCCAACACTTTATCTCTGACATAATATATCCAGCTCTATATGCTTAGTATGGGCATGGTACACCGGATTATGAGCAAGGGCTGAGCACTTATATTATCACACCAAATGACCAGTGTAGCATGAATAGTAAGCTGAGGTTCATACAGTAAAGATTGTACCCGAGAGATCTCTGCGTAGCCACATGTGCAAGAGCACGATATTTAGATTTCGTACTTGATCGAGCCGCCATCTGTTGTTTCTTGAACTGCCACGATATAAGATTCAACTCAAGAAACACTACAAAACCCGAAACAGACCTGTGATCATCGGGAGAAGCAGCCCAATCCGCATCCGAGAAACCCGTGACAAACATCGAAGAACTCGAACGAAATCAAATACCCTAATCAGATGTGCCTTTAAGATACCTTAACACCCTCTTCAACGCTTGCCAATGAGTGACAGTAGGACAACGTTGGAATTGACTAAGCTGATTGACAATGAAATATCGGGCCTAGTATGAACCAAATACTGCAAACCACCAAGTAAATTGCGATACAAAGTAACATCCGTGAAAGCAAGAAATGTATCAGCAAAGAGAGGCTTGCCCACTAACGCATGAGTATCAATAGCCTGAGCTTGGAGCATGCCCCCTTTTTAAAGTAATTGTTTTATATAGGCCGATTGAGTAAAAAATAGTCTAGTAGAATCTCTCCTAGCCTCCATACCCAAAAACAGATTTAAATCTCCAATATCTTTCAAAGCAAAACATTCATTCAAATTTGACACAAACAGGGAAATCTGATTAGTATGAGAACCAGTGACAATAATGTCATCACTGTACACCAAAACATATAAAATCAAGCGGTTAGCGATAAAAAATAAACAACAAATTATCTGCCTTTGAATTCAAAAAACCCCACAACAGTAAAGTTGATCTCAATCTATCAAACCAGGCTCGAGGGGCTTGCCTTAGACCATAAAGAGCCTTGTGCAATTTGCAGACAAAATTAGGAGAGTTACCATCCACAACCTCAAGGCTGGTTTGTATAGACATCCTCAATTAGTGCCCCATTTAAAAAGGCATTATTAATATCAAGTTGACGAATCGACCAACCAAACTGCACAACAATAGAAAGAATAACGCGGATAGTGGATGCCTTAACTACTGGACTGTAATCTTATCAAAATCAATACGGGGCAACTGTTTGAAGCCTTTAGCCACTAATCTAGCTTTGTATCGATTGATGGAGCCATCGTAATTCTTCTTAATAGTGAAAATCCACTTATTATCAACAACATTATGAGAAGAGGAAGCAGGCACCAAAGACCAAGTACCAGTCTTGATGATAGCTTGCTACTCTTTCTCCATGACCTCTCTCCATTTAGGTTCCTTGAGAGCCAACTCAACTGACTTAGGAATAGGATAATCAGACACATAAGTTGTAGCTAAAAACACATTTTTCATAGAAATATCATTTTTAGCTCGAATAATCATTGGATGAATATTGTGTGGTGCCTTAGATATATGATTGTCAGGAGCATTTCAAGAACCAGATTGGGGAGAATTACGGTGAGTAGTAATTGACTTAGGTAACACAGTAGGACAATGAACATGAGCAACATTAGGCACAAACTCAATAAAAAACTGAGATGATGGTGCAGACGATAAAGGAAACCATGGAATAGGAAGACAGACTGTGGAATAACCCCCTGACCCACTCTCATTGGAAGAAGAGGGAAACAAAGACAAGTAAGGTGTGATGGCCCGAATTTAATTCGCCATTATTAATGATGTTGTTGCAGACGTGGCTGACAGCTCAGACACTCGTGGGACCCGCAGCTAGGCTAGTGCGCGTTTGGAGCTAGGTAAATATTTATTTTGTGTGTTGATTTGTCTAATTTGCGATGTTTACATTGAAATAGATTAAACAACATCATAATGTGTGTATTTATATTACGTTTGACGTGCGAGACTGTGTGTTAAGTATTTGCCTCGATATGCGTGTTGACGCGGTACCGGTAGTAGGCTAAAAGACTTCCACTGTGGTTTATTAAGGATTGAAACGATGTTATAACAAATGACTTAGCTCATTAACAATTTAAATAGTAAATTGTTTTTCATTAAGGTTAATAATGATTAAATGGTTGATGAGTTTGCATGTGGGACACATCTGGCACTGGTAGGCCAGGTTGTGGGCCCGCATTGGCCCCGTGGCGGTTTATTTGGAAAATGGGCCGCTACATAAGGGAATTCATCTTCATTAAAGACCACGTGACGAGTTATACAACTCTGCGATTTGTTTAGACACTTGTAACCTTTATGTGAGGAACTGTAACTCAATAATAGACACTTATTTGAATGAAATTGGTACTTGTGAGTATTGTATGGGTGTAAATGAGGAAAACAAGCACACCCAAACACTATGAGAAGGGAGTAATCAGGTAAACGACCATACAATTTCTCATATAGAGACAAGTTAAGTAAGACCCATGTAGGTAAGCGATTGATAAGAAACACAACCGCTTCACAAGCATCCCACCAAAATTTATATGGTAACTGACTATAAGCTAAGAAAGTGAGACTCATTTCAACAACATGACGATGTTTCCTTTCGACCCGACCATTCTGTTCATGAACATGAGGGGAAAATGCTGAAAACCAATCCTCCATGAGTCAAGAAGTGGTTTAAAAGGTCTATATTCTCCACCCCAATCTGATTGAACTTTATTGATGCGTGTAGAAAACTGATTTTCAACAAACTTTTTAAAATGCATAAAAACATGAAGTGCATCAGACTTAACCTTCAATGGATAAATCCAAGTGAATCGAGTACAATTATCTATGAAATGAACATAGTAATGAAAATGAGAGAGAAGAAGATGGGTTGGGTGAACCGGGACGGTTCGAAACCGGTTCGGCCCGGTTCAACCCAAACCCAAATTTTTTTAAAAAAAACAAACAAACAGAAAAAAAAAAGGATGAAAATTGGGAAAAATTTCAGAAAAATTAGGAATAACTCCGAAAAATTATATTTCGACACAATCAATAGAAATTGATGAATTTCTAGGAAAAATAAAATATTTGGAATTTCGGACGAGCATTTTGCGGGTGTTTTACCTCGAAAAACGAAAAATGGATCGATTGGCCGAAACTAATAATAAAGAACAAAATTGGTAAAAATTTGTCTCGACTTCGATTTGGCCTAAATTGAGACATTATTGAATGTTAGAGAACTAAGGGGAGAACTCAGACATTTGGGCACGCACTTCGAATTGTCGAGAGATCGGATAGACTAGGGCAAGCGTGTGACTTGTAAGTACAACTGTGAGAATTTTATATTTCATTTTATTCATCTTTATTGATTTATTGGTCTATTGGTATACAGTCCTACTTGAACTCGCACATCATGTTGTTCTTGTATCTATTCTTGGATGAATATTGTGACATGATGCCTTGTGAATTGTTTCGTTGCCTCTGATTCCTACACTTGATGTCATTCTTGAACAAAATTGATAAAAAACATGCTAATGGAATAATGTGGATTTAAGTAGACTTGTATTCGATTTTCTTTGGGCTTTGTAGCCTAACTTATCTTGGTATCCTAAAATTATGGAATTATTTGTCTTTGAAATTAAAGTAGGGATTATCTAGTGTCCATTGCACGAGAGATGCGCGATTCACGGGGACATAGGTCTACCGGGGTTCCGGCACTCACCACTACACTTGCGCGACACACGAGTTATGAGACTCGGGGTGGTCGCCAAACATGAGATTGATGTTGTAAAGCGTAGAGCGCGACTCCGCTATTTGTATGAGATATGTTGAGCGCAGCTCCATATAATAGTGGGAAATGTTAGGTGATAGTTCTCACCGCCGACCGGACGTAGATCATCTCGACTTAGCTTGTGTCTGTCTCTACATCTTTAACTATGGTATTTACTTGCATTTCTTGTTTCAACACTTTATTTTGCTATTTTATGCTTTTAAATACCATTCGTTTATTTTGGAAATGTGGCATATAATTCTCCAGTTAGTACTTAAATATCACTATACTCACCGTCTAGTTTGTGACGGTGGGTGTAGGTCCGTCGAGCAGCAGCAGACCGGGGAAGGAGAAGATCAGCGACTTCCTCTGAGTAGTTCGGCGACTCTCCTCACTCATTTTGTATGTCTCGACTTTTGTTGTATTATTATTGTTATGTCATCTTGGGTCGTACATTGGGTTGAGTGAATAGTGTCTTATATATACGTGCATATGATGCTGTTTTTTTTTTTTTTCCACACTGAGGAATTTTGACTCATAATAGCTTCCACACGATCTTTAAACTACATGAACATGATAATATAGATCAAGACATGAATTCAGAGAAATATAGGGACGAAAAGCTGACTAATACATAATTAAGTCTTATGTGATTTGGATTAAGGCTTGATAACGAGATTAGGCCGGGCGGTGCCCTGTTTCGTAGTTGGGGCCGTCATAGAAAATCACCAGTAGATGCAATCGGAGAAGGACCCCATAAATTAGTATGAATGAGATTAAGCACATGAGATGATTGATTACTCGAAGAATGAAATGGCAATGCATGACTCTTTCCTAATTGACAACTAGAACATAAATCAATAGGACCGAAAAGCCACATTTACCAATTGTAACACCTTCTGCAATGTGTTCTGTGCAGGATGTCCATTGTGAAGAGTCCTATGAAGCAGAACCTTTTTAGTTCTGATATCCTTCACAAAACAATCATTAGCATAAAACTCTATTAGCACATCGTTCTCACGGGTCATCTGAGACACATTGAGAAAATTTTTCTTAATCTGATTGTGAAATGATAGACTCGAGACAGAAGAAGGTAATGATGCAATATCAATGCCAAATATAGATAATGAGTGTCCATTACAACCAATCAGAGACTGATTACCTTAATAAGACATGCAGTTATTCAGTTGGGAATAGTCTGTCGTAATGTGTGAGGAAGCGCCACTATCGGTATACTATGAAGTGTCGCAGTCTAGTTCAGAAGCTGCGTAAAATATGTTTTGTCACGAAAGCAGAACTCCGAGGAGGAAATAGCATATGGGGTGAAGGAAACCTCTTGAGGACCGATTCTGGTTCGTCTGAACACCCATATATGTCTCTACGAAAATAACACACTGCAGCTGAATGTCCAAACTTCCCACAGATCTGACAAGTCAATTTATTATTATTTTGAGACTTGAAACCTCATCGGCCACAAAAATGACCACCACGACCACAATTATTTGAACCACGAAAACCATTATTAAAGTGAGTGTTATTCTGATTACCAAACCCAGTTTCGACTTTGAAACTGACCACCATTGGTATGATTGACCTCAACCGAATGAGCTAATGGAGTCGAATGTTGAATCACCAAGGAATTTAACCCAATGAGAGTCTGAATCTGACTCAGACTCGTGTTGCTTCAAAACTCAACAACGATTCTTGAAACTCTGTCCACCGTAGATACGCCTTCTCTTATAACACAATAATGATGGGAAAATACTTACTATCAAGACCTGCAAAAGTGTTGGAGATTAGATCTTCATTAGATATCGGTGCACCAATAATAGACAAGTTATCTGTTAACTTTTTCATCTTCAAGAGATATTCAGATATTGAAAGAGACCTTTCTTGGAACTCTGAATCTGTCTTTTATACACCTGAATATGAGTACAGCTATAAGAATCATAATGTTCTTCTATTCGCCTCATTCTTCATGGGCTGAATCTGCACCAACTACTGCATGTGCAATATCTTTAGATATAACACTGACTAGCCAACCCAAACAATACTGATCTTTATTTTACCAGTCTTCATACGCCGGATTCAGTTCATCATAATCATCCAAGAACTCTGGTGGACATGCACGGGTACCAAGAAGATGACCATCTAAACGACATCCTCAAAAAATCGGAAGAACCATAGCTTTTCAAACTAGAAAACTTGTACGATCTAACTTCATAGACACGATTTGGTTAAGAGAGTTACCAAATGGAGTCATCAACTGAGTAGTTGTAGATTTTGTGCTTGGCGATCCAGATCCAGGTGCTGGAGACCCAAATCTAATGTTGACACCAGATCTGCGATGAGATGACTTAGATCCATCATTTTGAGAACCGGATCTGTCAAGATCTTGATTAGCCCCTGACCACCTCTATGCTACGTTTACCATTGTTGAAGATGAACCTTCTTGGTTTGATCTTACATCAGGAACCTTCTTAACGTGAGCCATTATGACTCTGATACCATATTAAACTAGGGTTTCATAGGTTAAGAAACCATAGAATGAAAGAAGATGAACAGTAAAAATAATCAGATCTGATAGAGTTTTATTACTCTTCTCACTCGTTCAAAGTATATTATATAATGTCCTCAACATTACAGCTAAACCACACGATTAGACACATCATAGCCGTCTGATCGTAACAATATATCTCTAGATACCCATATACTATGACACACATCTTACACACACTCATATAGTAACTACAAACATTTACAACAATACATATACAACATTGACCACAATAACTTAAGTGATTTATTCTCACAAGAAGAAAATTAACTATAAATAAAACTAAAGACAAGATCAATCCAGTGTCGCATAAATCCACGCAACACTGTTGATGAAGATGCACCGCAATAAAGATGAACCAATCTTCATAAATCTGATTAGATCCATTAGTTATTGTATGAACAAAATGCAAAAAGGATTTGATTGGAACCACCGCCGATAAAAGAGGAGGATCGATGATGGTTCAAGAATAAAAATTACAAAAGTGAATCAAGAAAAGAATTCTAGGGTTTTTGGAGAAAAAAAGGCAACTCTATTAAAAGCTATCACTTAGTTAACCACAACCTTCCTAGTTTTTTTTTTTTTTTTTTGAAGAACTATAATTTTCATGTTAAGCAACTACATATTTTAGCCCCTTGATACAATTTAAGTGGTTTTTTTTTCTTCAATTGTATAATTCTAGTGCCGCTTTGTCACCTTATATCATGATTATCATCAAATACCCTAATGTGATGGTTCACTGAAAAAAAATCCTAATGTAATGTTTTGATGACATGATTATGTAATTTTTTTCTACAATTGTATAATCTTAGTGCCCCTTTGTCACCTTATATCATGATTGTCATCGAATGTCCAAATGTAATGTTTTCGTGTCATAATTATGCATTTGTTTGTAACCAAAAAAAAAGAGTGGCTAAACGGACCCTAGTTATTGCTTAGAGGACCCAATTTTATTTTATTTTTTTGATAAAGTTTCGATTCTGCCCATAGAGGAAATGGCCAAGTTACCTGTCATATAAAAGGGTATTTTCTTCCCAAAACCTCACTTTCTCTTCTCCTTTACCGACTCGTCAAAATCGAAACCCCAAAATCGACTCCACACTTTCGTATCCGGCCTATAAAAACACGTGAATTCACATGGAACCAACTTGGTAAGTTCGTTCTCTCCTTGTTTTCGCTCGTTTAGAGAGTTTTTTCGAGTTTTTTAACCATCATTTTTGTTGTAAATTGAGTTGGAACTTGCTAAGAACTAGAGAAGGAAAATAGAAGACTAAGAACTTCTACTACTACAAACTACTACTACAAAGGAGAAGAGAAGAAATGAGATAGTTGGAATGAGAAGTTTTCATTCAACTTGGTGTGTGAATTACAATGGGGTTGACACCATTTATATAGGTCATTTGGTGATGATGATAATTGTACTTATACAATGTGTACAAGTTATACATACACCACAAGTCATACAACACATCACAAGCAACATAGACAATACATGAAATAGTTGGTGTACATATGAGATGATTACAAGTTACATGACAATACATAGACAAGTGGAGGTACTATTAAGTGAGAAATACAAGTTACATGACTACACAATATGTTGGTGTACATGCATGGTCATCCATATTCCACAACACTCCCCTTGGATGACACTTGCTTAGAGATTGTGCCTCGTTAAAACCTGTACTAGAAAAACCCTGTGGGAAAAAAATCTAGTATAGGAAAAAGAGTACAATGTTCTCGTCAATCTTGATTTGTAGTATAATATTGTTGATTGCCTCATTAAAAACCTTGCCTGGAAAACTCAGTGGGATAAAACCATAGCTAAGGAAAAGAATGCAACACATTGATACACTTTGAGAGAATATATATACGCCTCATTAAAACCTTTACTAGAAAAACCCTGTAGGGAAAAAATCTAGTATAGGAAAAAAATACATTGCTCTCATAAATTTTTTATACGGAGCATAATAATGTTAGGATTGCCTCATTAAAAACCTTGCTAGGAAAACCCAGTGGGATAAAACCATAGCGAAAGGAAAAGAGTGCAATACACTAATCAATCTAGATAAAGAGTTTTAATATTGTTAGAATTGCCTCATTAAAAACCTTTGCAAAGAAAACCCAGTGGGATAAAACCATAACAAGGGAAAAAGAGTGCAATACACTAACCAATAACTCATTTTGATTCTCCCCCTCATATTCACATGGGTGAGACATCTTGTGCATTTTGTTGCACATGGACATAGTTTTCTATATGAACCATTTAATGCTGAAGCATATGATTGTCACTCTTTTGTGTATAGTACTTGCATCAAGTAATTGATTCATAACTTGTTGCTACTGAATGACCCTTTGAACTTTGAGTTCATATTAATTTATGCATGGATCATAATACAACAAATTTAATGAAATTTGATGTGTTTCAAGCAATTTCACGCCATTTCTTTTGAATTGGCTTATATCTCCCCCTAATGGCCTGTTTGGTTCGTGGGATTAGCCCGGATTAGCTACACTGGACTAGTTAATCCGCTGTTTGCTTGGAGGATTAACTAGGCCAGCGGATTAGTTAAGAGGCATGGTAGTGGATTAAACAATACCACCATTTTTGGTGGGATTAGCTAATCCATTGTAAGTGAAAGAGGCGATTACCACTTTACCCCTCACATTAACACACCACCAAATCACAATTCCCTGATCTCTTCTCTCTTCATCTTCTTCCTTGCCCCTACCTCGCCTCCCTTCATTTTGTTTTTCTTCTACTTAACGCTCACCTCCCTCTTTTCTCTGTTTTCTCTTCTCCTTCCTCCTCTCGCCATTAATGGTCGCGCCAGCAGCTCTGCTGCTATTTTTTTTTTAAATTGTTTGATTGTTGTTCGTGTTGTTAATCAACTATCCGTCTCTCTTATTTTCGATTTCACAATCCTCATACCATTTTAATACAAAATCCAATAGAAATTCGATGCTCACCTTTGATCGATGTACCCCTAACAGTCTCGGTTTTACTCTTTTTCGTTCTCCAGTCCAAACGAGCGAGAGAGATAAGAGACCACAGACACGAAAGAGATATGATTGAGAGAGATGAGAGTGTGAGACAATCGGGAGAGAGACAAACAGCGGTCTTCATTGGAGGAGATGAGAAATGTGTGAAATGGGGGGATTTTTTGTGTTATTTATCTAAGGGTATTTTGGTAAATGTATCTACAACCTCATTTAATCACGACCTTAATACTCCCAACCAAACAAGATACACAAATGGGACTAAACTATCTAAACCCATGTGTTAGTCTCATCACTAATTAATCCCATGTGTTAGGATTCACTAAAATGTGAACCAAACAGGCCATAATGGTGGGAAAATTGCTTCATCAAAGTGACAATTAGCAAAACTTGCTATAAATAATTTCCCCATTAGGGACCCAAGGCATCTTATAATATAATTAATGGAGAGTTAAATCAATATACGTCTCCTATTGATTTGCCTTGAGATAATCTCTAGCTGATAAAAAAAAATCAGTTCGATAAAGGATGTCCGTGCGAATTTACGATATTTTCGCATTATCGATGATTATGGATAATCAAATAGATCTTTCCACGAAATGAATGTCATTTGATTTATGACGACATTCGTTTTAATGTGTCTTATATATTCCAGAAGTTAAAGCCGATAATATTATACTCAGATTAAATCATATTCATATAGATAATTTTTTTATTATTCTGAGTAGACTTCTTCTGAACAAGACATTAACAATAAAATTGTTGTACTAGATATTGCCTGAACATTAGCTTCCACTAAGTTCGAATTCGAGAAATATTCACTTTTATATTATAATGTACATGCATGTAGCACGATACACAAGACATAAACTCATTGCCCATATTTAGGTCACGATTTAAACACATCTCGATGTGCTTGTTTTATCGAGCCATTTTCAATGATAAAATTCATAATATTTTGCCTTTAATTTTGAAGGCATGGTAAAGGTCACAAAAATATTCGGGTATATGTATGACAATATTTAGGCAAAATAGCCTTTCATATATGACCAAAAAAATGTCACAATTATGAGCGCTCATTGTCAATAATTATTTGCCATTTGTAGTGGTGCACCACTTTTGTTCCAATTTTTGTAGAATTGTCAATACGACCTTTATTTGATATTTTCACATTTTCCACGTCCATAAATTTATTATTGCGATCATGATCATTATATGCAACATATGCTTCTTAATTTGAAGCTGAACTAATTGGACGTGAGCGATATTATATTTATAATATCTCATTATTTTACTCAAATACCACCATGAGACAAGAAATCAATCCTTAATATTTATTGGATTGACATGCGCACTCGATATTTGTTGCAGCAATAAGTTGAGGCGGGCCACGTGACCTTATTTTTATTGTCTCATCAGTCATATTTCCACATACCCTCAACATAGAGGTAATTAAAATTGCGGAATTATAATTAATATTTGACTGATTAAATTTTGTAGCTTGAGACTTAACCGCTCATTTCGAGCTTTTGGAGCATTACCTTTTTGGTATGTATAACTCCATAAGGTGAAAAGATATATAAAGTGAAATATTCACTTTTCAAATCTCTAAAAAGAAATTGGCGAATGATTGTGTATATATAACACATAGTTTTGCATATATGCTTCATTCACAAATTGTAGTATCTAATTGTCATGACAAGTAATTCTTGTCGATAATATAATAAGGCAACAAGTTCAACTTATGGTTGAATAATATTTTGAAAATAAATTTAATATAAAATAGTTTTCCCTTTTTTATGTAAAAACATAACATATGATTAAATATATGTTCACAACTTGATTCATTAATAAACAAAATGTACTATTCATATGAGTTGGTGGGACAACCTCCAGGTTGGGTGGCGAGACATAGTCTACTTAATACCATGCCTCATCGATCGGGATAACCCATCTCCCTTTCAATGTTTAGCTTTACCGGGGACAATGCTTACCTACTATCAACTCAAACTTATAGCATTATTTGTATTATGAAATCAAGAATAGAACAATAACTAATCGTTTGTAGTTTTAAGAGAAAAACTATATGTCACACATTGACTTTTGATTTCGATGTAGAAGATCGTACAAGACGCAACTACCAGAGCATACTTTCGCAATCGGTGACGTTATAATGCATAGTATATGAATAAAGTATGCATATAGAAGTGATGCATGTAATAAAGGAAGCAACCATGATAATATAGAAATAAATCGAACTTATTTAAATAACAAAAGTTATACCTTCCTAGCTTTGTCTCCTTAACAAGCATTCTTGAACTTCAAGATCTCCTTAATGCTAGAGCAAGCTCGTGCTGATAACGTGTTGTAAATTGAGTTGGAACTTGCTAAGAACTAGAGAAGGAAAATAGAAGACTAAGAACTTCTACTACTACAAACTACTACTACAAAGGAGAAGAGAAGAAATGAAATAGTTGGAATGAGAAGTTTTCATTCAACTTGGTGTGTGAATTACAATGGGGTTGACACCAATTATATATGTCATTTGGTGATAATGATAATTGTACTTATACAATGTGTACAAGTTATACATACACCACAAGTCATACAACACATCACAAGCAACATAGACAATACATGAAATAGTTGGTGTACATATGAGAGGATTACAAGTTACATGACAATACATAGACAAGTGGAGGTACTATTAAGTGAGAAATACAAGTTACATGACTACACAATATGTTGGTGTACATGCATGGTCATCCATATTCCACAACAATTTTCACATTATTAATGTTGGTTGTTATTTAGTTTTTAGGGCTTTTGATTTGTTGTTGATTTTATTAGCTTTTTTCATCGAGGAAGAACCTTCATTTTTTTGTTGTTGTCCTCGTGTTGTGCGGAGCAACATGGCTTAGACATGTATACACGTTTCGGCAAAGAGGCACCGATATTTATGGGTAATTGTCATTTTAGTTGAACTGATATTGTTACTGTAGTTTCGATGCCTGTCAGCCGAAACACATATTTACATATCGACTTTGTTTGTCCGACATATTGTATATACCCTACGTAGTTGCTACTTGGACCCCACCCGATTGTGTATTTGAATTTTTAACTAAAGTGTCAGGCACGGTTGTCGCGATATTACCATCATTATTGTCTACTACTGACCGTAAGGTCTGGAAAGGTTTCAATTAGTATACATTGTAATCAAACCTATACCCCACGAGTTTACTCTACGGGCCCCACCCGATTATATATTGAAATTTTAGTTAGCTGTCGGAGTTATAAGTCCGAGATATTACTGGTAATTTCGATTAACAAAGAACATTATGCTTGTAGAGTTTCTAATTTTCTTAGATCGTAGTCTTACTTATACCCTACCAAATCTTTTTGACGAAATAAAAAAAAATTATGCATATGTTAAACCACTCTTAATGTAATGTTTTTGTGACATACTTATAGGACCGTTCGTGGTGTCATTGTTAAGTGGACAAAGTGTTAGCCACGTGGCTAAAACATATTTGGTGAAATGGTAGAAATATCACTTGCCAAAATGCAAGGTTTGGAGAGATTGCAAATTTGATTACAACTTAATTGTACATATATAAAAATAAGGTCAGCCACATGACTCTTTAAATTCAATGCAAAGTGCAATCTTTAGTTTTTTATTTTATTTTTATTATTATTGTCAGGTATGCAAGACATATCCACAACTTGTTGTGGATTCGAGGAATGTAGAACTACAAATGCGACACCTCTAGCCAAAGCGCAATCTTTCAATGATGAAGGAAACGTTACAATTAGGGATGCAAATGGGCAAGGTAGGGGATTGGGACCTCATTCCCATACCCATACTCATACCCATTAAAAAATTTATCACCTATACCCATACTCATATGGGGATGAATTTTCATACCTATCCCCATACCCATCAAATCCCCGTAGGTATGGGAACTCTATGGGTAAAATATTTTACCCATTTAATTCTCAATTGGGGATCCCCGTGGGAATTTTTGCAGAGATGGGGAATCCTTGTAGAAATTTTTTTCCAATTCTATTCCCTATTGGGGATCCCCGCGGGGATTCTCAAAAAAAGAATTGTAACAAATAAGGTGTCAAATATGCATACATAACAACATAATTGTTGAAATTCCAACAAAAATAAAAAAGTAAACATATCATATGTATATATATATAAATAATAAATATCATATAGTGTATATATTTTAAAAAAATCTTCATTCCATTTCTCGTTAAGATGTTTTTTGTTATATGTATGAGTGTTTCGGAGTAGAAACTATGTAATATTATGTAATATTTATATATAAATATCATATGGTATATATATATATATATATATATATATATATATATATGGTGTATAAATTGATATATGGAGATTTTCATGAGTAGATGGGTATCCCAGTAAGGATTACTCATCAGAGATCACTGTGGGGATTACACATGGGGCTTCCTGTGGATATATTTTATTATTCGTACCCATACTCATACACATACCCGCATGTGTATGAGATTTTGTACTCATCTTCAATTCCATCCCCATTTAAAATCCTCATACTCGTACCCTTTATGATAAATCTTCAAGGTATTCTCCTATTCATTTGCATCCCTAATTACAATACTTGTGAATACATTCACCTCACGACACTTGCCTATATGGTATAGCACATGTTTGGGATGCGACTTGACCAATCTCGAAGTGCATACCACGTGGTTAATGAGTGCCCCATGCGTAGCATTGTATCTACCGCTACAGCCGCTCGTGAGCGGACATCTCTATATGAACAAAAATCACCACCACATAGAGTGGCAGAGAACAAAACAAATCCAATACGATTCCAACCCAAAAATTCCAAACTTTCAATTATCACTCTCTCTCTCTTTCCCTACTTTTCAGTCCCCCTTTTAGTCTCTCACTCTCTAATTGATCAATCAAACCAAAAAAGCAGAGCAACGGTAGCTGCCCTGTTTCTCACAATGTCATCAAAAACACGAAAAACACTCTGTTTTTCTCCTCTGTTTTTAGCTCTGTTTCTACAAGCGCTCAAATTAGGTGAACCAAACCGTGAACTTGCAGTGGCCCCACCATTGCCAATCCTCCCGTTACCGTCATCGTCACAGCTGAAATGGCAGAGACGAGAATTGATAATGTTTCTTCATTTCGGCGTCAACACCTTCACTGATTCCGAGTGGGGGACCGGCACTGAAGACCCATCTGTGTTCAACCCGGTTGGGCTTGATACTGATCAATGGGTCGACGCCGCGGCGAGGGCCGGGATCTCTCTGATGATCCTCACTGCGAAGCATCACGACGGGTTCTGTCTATGGCCGTCTAAGTATACTGATCACTCTGTTTTGGGGAGTCATTGGAGGAGTGGCAATGGTGATGTTGTGATGGAGTTTGTCGGCGCGGCGAAGGCGAGAGGCGTCGACGTCGGATTGTATTTGTCGCCGTGGGATCGGCACGATGTGAGATACGGGAAGGAGATTGCTTACAATGAGTATTACTTGGCTCAGTTGCAGGAGTTGCTCAATAGGTGAATTGTGTTCTGTTTTTGCTGTTGTTGTTGTTGTTGTTCATGTCATTGATATGATAAAAAGGTTGATTACCTGTTGGAGACAGTAAGATACGCCTCGAGATGCGAGTCACATTTGCAGGTGGGAGTGTTTAAGTCTATGCTCAAAGTGAGTCTACTAATCATTTTTTTTTTTTTTTTTTAAATCGGGGTATTCCAACCTTCGGTCAGACTATTCCTTTAGGAGCTAGTCAAACGCCAAAATTTTATGACCCAAAAGAAACCTATATATATTTAGGCCTTATTTTGTTAGGAGTGGAGTTTGTTGGTTTTAGAAACTCAATTCCACTAAGTTATCTCCCAACTCACACTTAAAAGAGCGAAATATATATCTCCCTCACCACTGTACAAGAGTTATCTTCGTGCGCTCATGGACGCAATTACACCTTATTAATCACATCTCTATTACTTACATCTCTTTTTTATTTGATGTGTATTTATGTCAATTCTTATATTTTATTATTTTTAAATTTGCAACTTTCTTGTAAATTCAAAATTGAACCGAATATGAAAATGTTAACTTCTTCATGGGTTAAATCCCCATGTGAGAAAACTTACACGTAAGTTAACAAAAATGAACCAAACGAGGCCTCAGTGTTGGAATCAAACTTAGGACCATTTGGAGGGGCAGGTTCGACAGGCCTAACGAGAAGTGCAACCACCACGTCAATTCTCTAGTTGGCATGATAAGATTGAATTTGATTGAAGATAATTGTTTTTTTGTTTGTTCATGGATGAGTTTCTTAATCTTGCTGTTGTTGTTGGTTTGGTAGGTATGGGAGTGTTGAAGAGATTTGGTTTGATGGGGCTAAGGGGTCTAATGCCCCTAACATGACTTACTACTTTCAAGATTGGTTTTCAATGGTGAAGGAGTTGCAGAGCTCAATCAACATATTTTCTGATGCTGGGCCTGATGTGAGATGGGTCGGAGATGAGAAGGGCTTCGCCGGAAGTACTTGCTGGTCGACGATCAATCGAACTTCGCTTCGAATCGGGGATGGGAGCATTGTTGGGTAATTGACAATGAACTATGTATCATGAAAAGAAAAGTACACATAGTTATGTTTGTGTTTGTTTACTAGAATGTACCATGCAAATTGATATATACAACTATTTGAGTACATGAAGTTGATGGTTTTGAATGATAATGCAGCTATCTGAATGAGGGTGACCCGAGAGGAACCGATTGGTTGCCCGCGGAGTGCGATGTTTCGATTCGAACGGGTTGGTTTTGGCACAAATCCGAGGCGCCGAAGCCATTGAAGCAACTTCTCAACATATACTACCATTCAGTAGGAAGAAACTGTGTGCTCCTATTGAATGTTCCTCCTAACAAAACAGGACTAATACAAGACACTGATGTTCAAAGACTAATAGAATTTCGAAAAGCCATCGACACCATATTCGCCATCAATCTCGCTGAAGGTAATGCGGTGAAGGCGAGCAGCCAAAGGGGGGGAGAGCAAGGCGGGTTTGGAGCTGTAAATGTTCTCGACGACGATCATCTATGGACTTACTGGGCACCTAATGAGGGCAATGCAGGAAATGAGCATTGGATTGAAGTTGAGGGAGTTGGTAGAAGTTTGAGTTTCAATGTGGTGAGAATTCAGGAAGCAATTGGGCTTGGGCAGAGGGTTAAAAACCACGAAATTTACGCCGACGGGAAGCGAGTGGCGAAGGGGACGACAATCGGTTACAAGAGGCTTCACAGGCTTGAAGAGGGAGTGGTCAATGCTAGCAAGGTGAGGTTTGTGATCAAGGACTCAAGAGGGTTGCCTTTGATTTCATCCATTGGACTTCACTTTGATCCTTTTTGGCACCCAAAGTAGGAGCATAGTAACTATTTATATGTCAAGAAAGGTGACCTCAGATAAAGCTTCTTTCAATGATTGTACTGCCAAGCTTCTTCTATGTTTAAAATTGTGGAATCTGTTTTCACTTCATAATGCTGTAATTCAGCTGTATTGATGCATCATATCTTATTAACTACAAAAAGGCCTTCATTAGTTACTCTAGGTGTCAATATATGATTTAGGAAGATGTTAGAGTAACACACTTTTGACACTCACTTTGGGCACCTAGTGGGTCTAAGTAGGTGTCTAACCGATCGATACACCTCGAGGCGTGCGCGTAACACCTCGAGATGTGCACTCACACTCCTCGAGGTGTATCACATGGAGGGACATCCGCTCGAGCCCACTAAGTATCCAAAATGGTGGGTTACAAAAGCATTTTCGATATAATACAACACAATGTTCATTCTCTAATTTGTAATTTGTAAAACCTAAGACTGTAGTTTCTTATTGACTAACTTTCGTAGGATTGATCGAACTAAAGTAAAAGAAGAATAAGAAAAACAAGAAAAAAAAAAAAGAATAATGAAGAAGTAGTGGTAAGTCCAAGCAGGCTGAATTGAACATAGTTCATTCTCGCATTGAGGAGGGTGGCTCGAAAAGGAAGGGTCGCAAGAGCAAGGTAAATTTTTTCCAAGGCAAAGATTTGTTAAGTCGGTGGTTCAATGTAAAAGGGGCATAGAACCTAGTACAAAAGTATATTTACAGCAGACACATCCTTCAACTCAAGGCCTCTCCATTTATATCTTGCATTTTAGATGCTTCGCCATATATGCTCTGCCCTATGTCGATATGATTCTCTTTCTCTCTCTCTCTATTGGAAAACATTAAGATTTCATCCTTGATTTCATCCTTCTACATCTTATATCATGTCGCATCATGAAAAGCTTGTATGATTTATACTTACAAACAAAGCAACGATCGATATGCAATTACTAGTACATCTCTAATGGCATTCCTTTCCTTTAAAGTTCATCATTTAATCTTTCATTAATTTCATATGACACTCACACTTACACACACCCACTTGTTATTCAAAAAATTTCATTTTTTATAAGACTTAGTATTATTCAAAGACATTATTTTTTATTCTAGTATTATTCAAAAGCCAGTGGAGTAGGACGAAACATCACTTGCTAAAAAGCAATATCCGAGAGATCTTAGGTTCGACTCGTGTTGGAGTCATCTTATCAAAAAAAAAAGATATTAATGAAGCTTGATGTGAAAAAAAATATATTATTTGACCGTATTAAGCACATTGATCCATCAATTACATTAAATCGAACACAATGAAAGAGTTTGATCTATGCATTCGACTCCAATTAATTTAAGAGCGACGCTATGTTGTTGTTTAGTTAAAGAGTTATTAACACTGATGTGCTGTTTAAGATCCGCGGTGCGTCAACCAAACGGGGCCTTCCCGTTCGCGTCTTAATCTGACCCTCTCTCTCTCTCTCTCTCTCTCGTCGACTCTCATTTTTCGATCCGTTGTCGCGATTTGAATCGCTTCAACAACACGAATAACACAATCTTCGAAACGCGCATCATCAATGTCTTGAATTCCGGATCTGTGATTTTGGTATCGATTTCTATCCTCTATCGATCAATTGTTGTTCAATTGGATCTGCTCGATTTGCAAATCGCCGTTCAATTTCATTTGGTTTTGAATCTGGTTTCTAGGGTTCTGATTTCTCGATTCTGAAACTTCACGTACTGATTTGCGTTGTTGAGGTTCAGATTTTGATGGCATTGTGGCGTTTTGATGATTCAATTTGCGTAATTGGTTGATAGGTTGATAGTGCGCGCATTTGTTTGGATTCTAAGAAGAATTGTTGATTTGCAGGAGTTGAGACAATGAGTGGATCGGGTTTCGATCGTCTATGATTCGGAAAGGTACGCGTTTGGACGAAAGTTCAATTTTTTGGTTCATTGTTTTGTGATTTTGAGGAGTTCTTGTATCTGTTGATGCCATGTTAAATTAGAATTTGTGAATTAGGTCGTGGATAATACAATTAGGGTTTGCTAGGTCTCGAGTGATAGAATGGAAGAAGATACGCAAGAATTAGGGGAGATTTCTTTGAGGGAGGAGGTTGAAAAGGTTGGAGAAGTTGCAGATGAAAGTAGAGGGGCGGTGAGCTCGGGCGGATTTTTAGTTGAGCTGAGAAGTGGATTGTTGCATGGGGAGAATTTGTTGGGTTCCGGTTTGGGTAGTGAAGATTGGAGTGGGCAAACAGACCTTGAAGAAAAGTTTGAACAGGTATCCTTGAAAGATCAGGAGGGGGGGAGTGTGTTGCATTCACAGATTGACTTGGATTCTAATCGAACTTATAATTCGGATGGCACGGGCACCATTACTGGAAATGAGGATAACTTGGAACATTCTACCAGGAAATTTTCTTATGAAGTGGACTCTAGTTTAGGTGGTGAGGCGCAAGAGCGTGCTAGTGTTAGCCCAGTTTCCGAGGGACAATCAGGTTTGGCAATCAAACATTCCCGTTCTCCTAGCAGTGTTGGTTCACCTTCCAGTTCTGGTGGAGAGGTTGGATATGCTTCTCCTGTTGTTTCGCCTCGAAAACCAAAGTCCAGACCTACCATGCCTAATGTTTCACCAGAGCTTTTGCATTTAGTTGATTCTGCTATCATGGGGAAACCTGAAGGATTGGGAAAACTTAAGCTTGTTGTATCTGGGAAGGAGAGTTTTGGGGGAGAAGATGAAGCTGACTGTATTGCGTTGTTGGTGGTGGATTCTCTACTTGCTACAATGGGTGGTGTTGAGTGCTTTGAAGAGGGTGAAGATCATAACCCACCTAGTGTGATGTTGAATTCTCGTGCTGCTATTGTGGCAGGTGAACTGATACCGTTTCTTCCATCGGAATGTGATTCAGACGAGCATATGCCACCGAGAACACGAATGGTTCGGGGGTTGCTTGCTATATTAAAGGCTTGCACAAGAAATAGGGCAATGTGTTCCATGGCTGGTTTGTTAGGGGTTCTATTGGGGTCCGCACAAGAACTTTTTCTACAGGAAGCAGACACCGGAAAACAGGTGCATCGAGATGGTATTCATTTGTGCTACTGTATCCAACACTTGGCGTCACATTCCCTCAGTGTAATTGATCTACACAGGTGGCTTCATGTGATAACAAAAACAGTTACGACAGGCTGGGCTAATAATCTGATGCTTGCACTAGAGAAAGCTATTGGGGCAAAGGAGGGAAGGGGTCCAGCTTGCACATTTGAGTTTGATGGTGAAAGCTCTGGTTTGCTGGGTCCAGGGGAGGGGCGTTGGCCATTTACGGGCGGGTATGCATTTGCCACATGGATCTACATAGAATCATTTGCCGATACTCTAAATACAGCAACAGCTGCTGCAGCAATCGCAGCAGCAGCAGCTGCTACATCAGGAAAATCATCAGCCATGTCAGCTGCAGCTGCTGCAAGCGCTCTTGCTGGTGAAGGTACTGTTCACATGCCACGGTTGTTTAGTTTCTTAACTGCAGATAATCAGGGTGTAGAAGCATATTTTCATGCTCAATTTTTGGTCGTTGAGACTGGTAGTGGTAAGGGAAAGAAAGCGTCCTTGCATTTTACTTATGCATTCAAACCACAACAATGGTACTTTATTGGACTGGAACATACATGCAAGCAGAGTATTCTTGGGAAAGCAGAAAGTGAACTGAAATTGTACATCGATGGCTCGTTGTATGAAAGTCGCCCATTTGAATTTCCTCGGATCTCTAGGCCCCTTGCTTTTTGCTGCATTGGGACTAATCCTCCTCCTACAATGGCTGGATTGCAACGGCGCAGACGTCAGTGTCCTCTTTTTGCCGAGATGGGCCCCATTTATATCTTCAAGGAGACACTTGGTCCAGAGAGAATGGCTCGTATGGCTTCTAGGGGAGGAGATGTGTTGCCATCTTTTGGCTATGGAGCTTGCTTGCCATGGCTAGCTACCAATGATCATATGCGAATTCTGGCAGAAGAAAGTATGCTTTTGGATGCAGACATTGGAGGAAGCATTCACCTTTTATATCACCCAAAGCTGCTTAGTGGAAGATTCTGCCCAGATGCTTCCCCTTCAGGCGCTTCAGGTTGGCAAAGTTACTCCTTCCTTTATGAAAAGTGTAGGATTCTATGATATATTTAGTGTTTTTTTTTTTTTTTTTTTTTTTTTTTTTTTTTTTAATCTTCGGCTACATGGATCAAACTTTTCTCTTAAGCATATTTTAGCTAGGTTTCTAAGGCATCTGACCTATAATTTTTGAAAGTAACTTGAGATGGTTTTAATTGTTAATTTTCATGTTTATATTTTCCCCTTGTATAAATTTGCAATGTATATCTAAAGTTGTGTTTTTTTGGCTTACGAAGGAACTGCGTATTTTGGCCATATCCAATGAAGGAAATGGCCCAAGTTTTTCTTTTTACTTTTATGGTATGTAGTTCCACGCTGTGATAACACAGGTCTGAAAAATTTTGCCATATCTTAAATTAGCATTTAAATTGTAAAGATGGATAATGGATATAGTGATTAATTCCTAACGTTTGACTGGGCTTAGACAATTGGTAGTAGTCAGTGCTTTGCATGCCATGTACTCAAGAAAGTGTCAACTTATGTCATGCTTCTGTTTTTTGCAAGGACTACTGACCTAGGACTAGGACTGGGATGTTATGTAATTTGTCACAACTCACAAGTACTCAAGTAATTGTCGACTCATGTCATGCTTCTGTTCTAATGACCTAGGAATAGGATGTTATGTAATTTGTCAGGTTTTTATTTTTATTTTTATTTTTATTCTTAATTATATATACTTTATGAGTTTTCTCAATAAAATTATGTGTATGAATTTAGCCTGAGAAGGAAGAGGATGACTCAATAAAGGGTTTTTTCTTTTCTTTGCCAATTCAAACAAGAACGATTAACAAACTAATACGACATTGAAGTCTTGAATTTTATTATAGGCAATCAGTCCATTAAAAAACTTTAGTAATTTGCAGCTGTCTAGAGGTCTATGTCTTTGTCACTTTTTAAATCAATGGTTTTGATTGCATGCATGCTGTTGCCCTCAGATTGTGAATGTTTGAGACAACTGTTGGCAAGTTATTTCCAACCAATTTTTTTTTAATTAGCAAGGTGTATACTTTGTTTCCTTCCTAATATTATCTTTGTGATTCTTGTGGGAAGGTTTCAAATATTGGTTTACTGAATTCTGTGTTTCAGGAACACATAGGAGGCCTGCTGAAGTTCTAGGGCAAGTTCATGTTGCTATTAGAGTGCGCCCTGCTGAGGCTTTATGGGCTTTGGCTTATGGAGGTGCAGTGTCGCTGCTTCCATTGGCAGTAAGCAGTGTGCAGAAAGACAGTCTGGAGCCTGTAGAAGAGACTAGTTCGTTGTCTTCGATTACAACTTCTCTTTCTGCTTCGATATTTAGAATTATTTCCATGGCCATTCAGCATCCAGGAAACAATGAAGAGTTGTGTCGTGCCCGTGGACCTGAGATTTTATCAAGGATCTTGAAGCACCTGCTGCATACATTGTCTTCATTAAATCTTGGAAAGCAGATTGGTGTTGGAGACGAGGAACTTGTTGCGGCAATTGTCTCTCTTTGTCAAGCACCTAAAAATAACCATGCATTGAAAGTGCAGCTTTTTAATACTTTGTTACTAGATTTGAAAATGTGGAGCTTATGCAACTATGGGATACAGAAAAAGCTCCTTTCTTCTCTGGCAGACATGGTTTTCACAGAGTCATCAGCAATGCGAGCGGCTAATGCTGTCCAGATGCTTCTAGATAGCTGCAGGAGATGCTACTGGGTTATTCGTGAAAAGGATTCAGTAGATACATTTTCCTTAGATAAAGCACCACGACCAGTTGGCGAAGTAAATGCTTTGGTGGATGAGCTACTTGTGGTTGTTGAACTCCTGGTGGGGGGTGCATTCCCATCAATGGCCGTCAGTGATGTTCGTTGTTTAATGGGGTTTGTGGTTGATTGTCCGCAACCGAATCAGGTATGCTGCTCGATGAACCTCTACTGTTTCTCTTTCTTCTGCAGGATTTGTGTGTCAGTACTATCTATCCTACATGTTTAATCATCTTATATGTCCGTGAGGGAAGGAAGAGAGATAATAATGATTATTTACCCTGCAATTTAAAATGTTGCCATAGGTATACGAGTAGGGGACTTGTTAGCTTCTTGACAAAGTGCGCCTTTTGAAAAATTCTATATTTATTTCCCAAACCCTATCTACCTATGAAGTGTGAAGTTCATGGTGAACTGTGAAAGTGGACCCTCGGTAGTTGAGCTTGTACAGGCTCTTACTTAGGCTAGTAAGCATTGGGATAAACTGATTCTCGCAAATGATATGTCAATGGTGATTTTGTTTCTTACAGGAAACATCTTCTAGTTTGCATATGATCTGACTTGTATTGGCACTTAGTTAGGCTAGTAATCATTATCATTGTAATAAACTGATTCTTGCAAATATCATATCAGAGGTGGATTGTATTTCTTATCATCTACTAGTGTGTTGTGCGCGTATTTTGACTTGTGGAGAGATTTTCTCATTTTCAAATTCTTTAGATTTTCTGATTTTCAAATTCTTATCACGTATGCGGTGAATATACAGCTAATGTTGAACCTTGCAAAAATAGGCTGCTGCTTATGTTTGGGGAAAATTAGCCTCTAGTTCAAAGATGATATCCAAAAAGATCATCCAAGTGGTTTTGGTTGAACATATTGACTTTGTTTTTACTAAGACTTTTCTCTTTATCAAAATGAATAAAAGGTTCGGAGCCATGTCTGAATTTGAAGTGTTAATTTAGGAGTGCCTTTTATGTTTCTGTATGATGATCATTTAAAAAGATAGCAAATTGATATGAGCCTTAGGGTAGTTATAAGTATATATATGCTTGGATCATTTATTCATTTGTAAAGCTTTCACTAAGAAAATAAGTTGTCTCGAGAGGTTTTTTAGGGGTCTTTACATTAGTGAATTTGAACCCAATCACTGAGAAAATTATATTTATTCCTCATGGTTTGATCTTCTAACTGTGAATAATTTTTCCTTTTGCTTATTTTGATGATTTTCCCCAAAAATAGAAGAGATTGTTTCTTTTGGAATAAGAAAACTTTTTCTTTCCTTTAAAAGACTAGTTTGCGATCTTGAACTTTCGTTTTTTTAGAAGCACCTAATAAATTTGCATTTCCAGGTTGCCAGAGTTTTGCAATTAATCTACAGGTTAGTGGTTCAGCCAAATACTTCTAGGTCCCACACATTTGCAGACTCATTTATATCTTGTGGAGGGATAGAAACACTTCTTGTCATACTGCAACGGGAAGCTAAAGCTGGTGAATGTACTACTTCAGATGATACTGGCATTAAGAGTGAAGCAAGTGAGTCTGTCCACAAAACTGACCTGGATGCAGGTTTGGTACATGGAAGTCCTTCCGATGAAGATTCACTATCTCTGGAGACAGAGCAACCTATTTGTCGTGAAGGTGGTTCCGAATCATTATCTCTTGATCGTGGTAGAAGCTCTACTTCTCTTTTCATGGTTACTAACATCCAAAGAACAATATCTATTCCTGAGAATCCACTCATAAAAAATTTAGGTGGTATAAGTTTTTCAATAAGTGCTGAGAGTGCCAGGAATAATGTATATAACATCGACAATGGTGATGGTGTTGTTGTTCGAATCATCAACCTAATAGGTGCGCTAGTCACAACTGGGCATTTGAAGTTTGATGCAAATGCTTCTCCAGATGTAACTAGTAATATTTTCGGTAATGGACTGCATGATGGAGGTGGTACCATGTATGATGATAAAGTTTCACTTTTACTCTTTGCACTCCAAAAAGCCTTTCAAGCAGCACCGCGTAGACTCATGACTGGCAATGTTTACATGGCCTTGCTTGGTGCATCGGTATGGCTAATTTTGTTAATTTTTCCTTTATCACTTTTCAGTAATGGTGTGTATATATAATACAGTCCATAGAAATACTGAGTTCTGCCCAATTTTCTCTAAGACTTTCATGCTGCGACGTAGTTTCATTTTTTAGTGGCAATTTTGGTATGCTAGTATGAGGTATCCTTTGAGAAATGCTAACTACTTCATGGTTCTATCAATTGTTAAATTAATTGGCTTATTAATTAATTTCTTCACTTAATTATTATTTTTATTTTACTATTTTGATGTCTTAATAAGAGCCAGGCTAACACACGCCACTCATCTACAAGGGCAACTCGATTTTGAGTGCACCCCAAATTCAAATCTCGATTTATGAGGGCACCTCAACTTTTTTCTTACCAAAATACGCCATCGTCCCAACTGAAGCACCCAACTCTGAAACCTTAGCCCACATATTTATTTTTAGTTCGGCGACACATCACCGAGACTTATCTTCTAGGTTTGTTTTGTCCGACTGAACCTCTTTGGTGAAACTTGATTGACAACTCCCGACCTAAATGTTCGGAAGGTTCCAACCGACTCTCCAATTAAAGGCTCGACGGGCTTCGACTAACTTTCCAACTAGAGGTTTGGTGGGCTCGACCAATTCTCCAACTAGAGATTTGGACCTACGAGGCCGAACGATTCGACGACGCCCTACAAATCACAAGGAGTGCGTGGAGGGATGAAGGTAGGGTGCACAAAACGAGAGGAAAGGGAGGCGGGGAGCACAAAATGTAGTGAGGGGGACAAGGGTCATTATCATTAGAAATGACATTTTCAAAAGTTTTGACTTTTTTTCGTTGGGTCGCCCTTATGGATGAGTGGGGTGTGTATAGCCTGGCTCCTTAATAATTTTTTTTTTTTTTTTTTTTTTTTTGGAAGAGTGCATGATTTATTTAATGTTCTTTGGTTCATTTCAGTACTATTTCTGTTATTAATTTGGGAATTGAGAGTTGGAGAGATTATTTCTGTTATTAATTCAGTAGCTGCGATTTGAACAAATTCTATCATAGCTCTTGACATTTTGGGTTTTGTCGAAGTCGGTACATCCTTTTCATCCTTGTCCACATATGGTTGACTAATTTGTTTTTTCAATTCTTATTTGTTTCCTGACGTTAAGAAGTTATTTTTTTCTAAGCAAATTAGCTTTCTACTTGCTTTTATTTGCATTAATGACCTATTTGTCTTGCATTTAAGTCGAGCAGAGTGGAAGATCTCAATCCATGTGGCCGATCCCACTAATTTGGGATAGAGGCTTTGTTTGAATTTTAAAATTTGTCATGCTCATTTGTTTGCTTGTGCTTTCTTTGAATTCTAAAATTTTTGATTCCTGCCAATACTGAGCTGCTTGTTGGATACATCATTTATGTTGTCTAATTCTTCTTTGTATTGACTGAATCTCACGCAACTATCTTTCCCTTTCTTGTTTCAGATAAATGTTTCTTCAACAGATGATGGGCTCAATCTTTATGACTGTGGCCATCGGTTTGAGCATGTGCCGCTGCTGTTGGTTCTTCTCCGTTCACTTCCATATGCATCTAGATCATTCCAAATACGAGCTATACAGGTATCCCCATTTCATATTCATAGGAGAAATCTGGTGAAATCATTGCTTCAAAGTAAACCTTGCATTTATGCAGTGAGAAAATAGAGGCAGCACTTGCATGATAATGAGCATTGTGCTATCCTTCTGTAAATCTACAATTTGCAAGTAGTTACGTACATTTGTCGAATGAAAAATGCCGTCTAGATTTAATTTTCTTTTTCGTGGCTCTTATGAGTTGGCTACGAGTAGTGGAATGATGTTTCCAACCATGAAGTCAGACTCGCATCTAAATATTTTTTAACTAATGTGTTAGAAAATTATCTCTTTGTTGTGTTTTACCTACTTTCTATCTATTTTCCGTCCAAAAAGTCCACTCCAATTTAATATTGTAAATGATGGGGATTGCAATTCACATGATGGAATTGGAAATTAGCACATTTAGGAGATGGAGAGTCAGTAGGACTGTAGCAGGAGTGACTGCAAGTTTGCAACAGAAGAAATAACGAGATACAATTTATTATGGTAAGAAGGAATTTTAGTATGAAGCCCATTGGACACTCGGTTAGGTTACTTAGGTATGCTCTTTTTCCTCTAAGGTTTCTATTCATCCAAAGAGTGCAGGCCTGCTAGGCTGCTATTCTCAAAATACTCGGGAAAATGTTCATTTTTTTCCTTCTAGAACCTTGCAGCTTTTGTAGAATTGCAATTAGGCCACTATGCTTTATGGAAGTGAATGTTGGGGAGTAAAGAAACAACAAATACATAAAATGAATGGAGCAGAGATGCTGATGATGATTAGGTGAATGTATGATAAAACTTGAAAATATAGAATAACAACAACAACATAGCCTCAATATCGAATCAATAGGGGTTGGCTACATGGATCAAAACTCTTCCATTGTAGTCAATTTAGTGCAAATGATGGTGTGCTTTCTAAATCATTTAAATCCCTCCTAATCAATGTGTCCCAAGTTAGCTTCGGTTTACCCCTACCTTGAAATATCGAATAAGAAATATAGAAATTCAAAGAAAAATAGTAGCACCAATTGACACAAAAATTAGAGAAGGGTGGTTGTGGTAGTTTGGACTCCTCCAAAGACGACCCATGAATGCCCCAGTTAAAATACTCGTCTCGATAAAAATTAGAGAAGGGTGGTTGTTGGTTCTCTTCATGACACTGTTGATGAACTTGTTGAAAAGATAGTTCTCTGAAGATCAAGTCATTCATCATGTCTTGTATAGACCTCTCTTCATGTTGAGGAATCTGTGGACTTGGCATGAGCTCAAAGAAGTCGGGTTGTGGTGATGCATAGCTAGAATAGTGATGATTCTCATACTTTGGATAGTAAGGACAATCATATACAACAACAACAACAACAACATAGCCTCAGCCCCAAATTAATTGGGGTCGGCTACATGGATCAAACTTTTCCATTGTGTTCGATTAAGTGCAGTTGATGGTGAGCTTTCTAAACCATTCAAATCCCTCCTAATTAATGCATCTTATATTAACTTTGGTCTATCTCTACCTCGTCGAATTTCTACAGTTTCTATTGAGTCAAGTTTTCTAGTGGGGGCATTTGAAGGTCGTCTTTGCAAGTGACCAAACCACCGCAACGGCCCTCCCCTAATCTTTGTATCAATTGGTACTACTCGTACTTGTCTTTGAATTTCTATATTTGTTATTCTATCTTTACAAGTTTTACCACACATCCACCTAAGCATCCTCATTTCTGCTACGTTCATTTTATGTAATTGTTGTTGCTTTACCGCCCAACATTCACTAACATAGAGCATAGCTGGCCTAATTGCGGTCCTATAAAATTTTCTTTTTAACTTAGTAGGAACATTTCGATCACAAATCACCCCTGTTGCACTTCGTCATTTCTTCCATCCAGCTTGAATTCTATGTGTGACATCATTCTCAATATTACCATCATTTTCTATAATTGATCCTAGATATCTAAAGTGGTTCACTTTATGAACTTCTACTTCCCCTAATTTTACCACTCCACCTCCTACAATCATATGTGGAATGAAAATATTCTTCACAAATTTCACAAACCTCGACCTGTTGCACAAAAGAATGCATGTTAGAAAATTGATGTCCATTATGTGACATACTTACCCCATTCACATTGTAATAATGTGAGTCTTTGAATCGACCATAATTGTGGCGAGTAGGAGGCCATCGCGGAGTTGCCTGCATACATGTTAAGAACAAGAGACTAGATAGGCAAAATACAAAAATAAAATAAATAAAAGAACACCAAAGAAAGAAAAAAACCAATCCCCGGCTACGATGCAAAAAATTGACTCGCGCCGAACGCATCAATAAAATAATTTACATAGACCAACTATTTTGTAGATAGTGATAAATGGTCGATTCCACAGAGATTGATATCTTTCTAAGGTCAAAAAGAAAAGAAAAGAGAAAAATGGGGGTTTTGAGTGAATGAATAAATTAACTAATCTAAGTAGCAATAAAATGAATAAAAGAATGAAAATTGTTTTAAAATCAAATAATGAAAAACACCTAGGTCAAGACATACAAGTTCGGTTCGATAAAAGATTGGATTTGGTCATCAATCTATGTAAATTATGCAAATTAAAAGTATCCTAGTGTAGCTATAGACCCGGTAACGTACACGGTTCCTCGCACTTCCTGTTCTCGATAGCCAAGGTACGACAATGACTATTTCCCTAACCAATCGTATAAACCTATACTCAAGCGTATTGGGTTTAACACGATGACCGCAATGGGTTTTGTGAAGGCACTACACCTAGACAACCGGATCACTAGTGTGTCCGATTTAGCCTCGATCCTTAAGGTATTCAACCGGTCCCAAAGAGGCGAATCAATTGGTAGGGTCAATTGCCACTTGTGTGGTCTTATTGCATAAGGATGGATGCTTACAACTCACTGGCAAAATAATCAGACTTTAAACCTAAATTTAACCCTAATTAATCAATCAATAACAAAGGGAATAAAATACCAATGACAAGCAATGAAATTAAAACAAATAAATCTCACAAATTCATGGATGGGAACAATCAAACCTCCCTCGTAGTCTTGCCTAGGCCATGAGATTAGTGTCTCATGGATGAAGAACACAAAAGAAAAAATAGTAGAGAGGAAGAAGAATCGAATAGAATAGCGAGAAATAGAAGTCGAGTCCCCCGTTTCAATGAATCCCTAAGTCCTATTTATTTAAAACTACTAAAATTATTCTCTGGAGGAGAGAGAAACTGATTCTCGTGGGGTCTAGAATGACACGTGCGCCGAGGAAAATTTGTGGCTGTTGTGAGTTTGTTTGCAGGTCCAAGACACGTGGCGTGCATTGATTTGTTGAAGCTGCTGGCGTGGCTGATGTGGCGTGAGCTGATGGGAGGAGAAGCTATTGTTGTGACGTGTTGGGCGTGCGCCGCGTCGACACGTGGCACTGGCTGGTGGGAAGGAGAACTCGCCCGACTCAACCGAAGATCTGGGAGACAACACGAACACGCATCCCGATGAAATCCAACAGCAGCTGAGGCGAGGGAAGAATCGCATGGGAAATCGTTGAATAACTAGGAGAGAGTGACACACGCATCTCAAGGATCATCGTAGGGCTGCTGGACCGAGAAGAGACGTGCAAGAGTGCGTGCGAAAATGTTGGAGACCACACATGCACGAATCACGAGGCAGGTCCACGACTGTGGTGCCGAGTGACTAACGTGTGTCATCTTCCTGCGTCTCTTTAACTGCTCTCCATCTCCGTGCAATGCGTGTCTTGAGGCTGATCCAACAAAGTAGTTGTTTACACTGCATACATATACTCTATTTTGAGTAGTTTTTCGCCCCGGATTCAACTGCGCACTCCAATAACCCTGAAAATTATAAATAAACACAATTAGGCTAATATTTTGGAGACTTGACAATAAAAAATATATAAATATCCTATATATTATTACATAATTAACGACTTATCAATATAAATTGTAGAGATTCGACAATTTAGGGTTTGACCAAAGCTAACTTGGGACACATTGATTAGGAAGAATTTAAAGGATTTGGAAAGCGCACAATTAATTGCACTAAATCATGCGGAATGGAAGAGTTTGATCTATGTAGCCGACCCCAACTAATTTGAGATTGAGGTTTTGTTGTTGTTGCTGACCTTACACCTTTATACTTACAAGGAATTATAACTAATTCTTTAATGTTTACAAAACACAAATGAGCTGGGAAGGAATGCTAGGTTTTGAGGTGAGGAACTTGGGTGTTGAGGCTGTTTGGTCTTGATGTGGTGTTTCCTCTTTGTTTCGATTTTGAGGACGTCTTGTTCTCTTGTTCTTCTTGTATGTGTACTCATTTTCCTATTATTAAAGTTTTCAGATGGGAGTTATCAAACCAGAATATTTTGATTTGTTACAATCAACTATTTTTCTGAATGAAATTATTGAGTGGAATTCAACTTATATTCAATGATGTTTTGCTTCTTCTTATACATGAGTAATCTAACTTTTCATAGGCTTTAATTTCTGAGCTTCTTCTTTCTACGTGATTTCAGGATCTTCTGTTTTTGGCTTGCAGTCATCCTGAAAATAGAAGCCAACTTACCAGCATGGAAGAGTGGCCAGAATGGATTTTGGAGGTTCTTATTTCAAATTATGAGGTAATGGCCTTATTTTGGCAGTTGCCTTTTCTTTTTATTGAGAATAATGTTATGCAAACTTGACTGCTAAGTACTGTGTAAAACAGTGTTCTCTTCTGTTTCAGCATCTTGCGCATTCCATTATATCTTGAAGGACATCTTATTCTTTGTGATCATGATTAAATGCTTGCTTCTGCAGAGAGGTTCAAATAAATCTTCTAATGGTGCAAGCATTGGTGAAATCGAAGATCTCATTCACAGCTTCTTAATTATCATGTTAGAGCATTCAATGCGTCAAAAAGACGGCTGGAAGGTTGACCTTCTTTTTATAATTTGTTCATAGTCCTTAACCATTCTCAGTTATTTTTTATGCTTATTTAAGTTTTTTCCCATTTGATTAAGAATTATGTGGATTATGGATGTGGAAGAGTTGGTTTTGAGTTTTCCGTAGTTGCATATTTAACAAATTTTTCACCTGATATATTTGTACAAAATTACTTTTGTTGTTCTGAGGATCACCAGGACTATTGGAAGTTGCAAATCTTTTGCTTATTATTGTATTAAAACTTTTTTTTTTCTAAGACCAAGCTCACGCCTATAATTGAAAAAAATTACACTGGGAAACCCTCTTGTCTTCTTCATGTCCCTTTCACAATTGGTTGTGTTTAGATATTCTTTGCTTTCTTTTGTTGCTGATTCATCTACTTCATTTACAGTTTAGTAACTTTTTGCCTGTGTAGGATATTGAAGCTACAATTCATTGTGCAGAATGGCTGTCTATGGTCGGTGGATCTAGCACTGGAGATCAACGAATCAGGTCTCACATTGTTCTTGGCTTCAGTTTTCCATACTCTGCCTTCTTAGCAGAACCTGTTAACGTATAATTTTCTTTCATGCTTTTTGTTTCATTTTAGAAATAAATATTAGACCTGTGAAGACTATTGATCAGAAATTCCATTACTTTGAATTATTCATTTAAATTAGTTTTGGTTTCCTGTTTTTACCTTGTCGATCTTCTTTATGTTGAAGACGTGAGGAATCATTGCCAATTTTCAAAAGGAGGCTATTGGGTGGTTTGCTGGATTTTGCTGCCAGAGAATTGCAGGTTCAGGTAATATTTTCTCCTTGAAATTTACGTTAATATATAAGTTGAATGGAATAACATAATATATTTTTTTGGTAAATTTTAAAAAATAATAAAAAACACGTAATTTTAGGCCTTGTAACTTGTCATCATGTGAGCAGGTGTTTGCATTTGCTATTGTTATGTGATGTTTTTGATGATAAATTCTCTAGTGCAGCTCCACGATTTCTTTGTGGTTTTATGTTGGCAATGTTGCAAAAGTTTGATTTTGCTTGCTATTAATGTTTCTAACTGAATGAATAATCATTCTGAACGTCTGTTCCACGTGGAAACATTAGAATAATGTCTACATCCAGATTTTCATTTGCAGCAGACTCAAGTTATTGCAGCGGCAGCTGCTGGTGTTGCAGCGGAGGGGTTGTCTCCAAAAGATGCCAAGATGGAAGCAGAGAGTGCTGCACAGCTTTCAGTGGCTTTGGCAGAAAATGCAATTGTAATTTTGATGCTTGTTGAAGATCATCTACGGTTGCAAAGCCAGCTTTTAAGAGCTTCCCGCTCAGCAGCTCTTGAATCTCCAGTTTCCTCTTCATTGACTGGTAGTCGTTCAAATTCATTAGGTAGAGATGCTGGCGAATCTTCTGAAGCTGTAAGCATGCGTAGATCATCGTTGGGTGATTCCGGAGGGGTGTCCCTGGATGTATGTCTAATCTTTATCTATGTCAATATTACAATACTTTCTCTTTGGTTACAATGAGTTGTAGTTATGCATTTTTTATTTTTCTAACGTATACTTTTTCTTTTCTCTTTTTATTTTTTTAACTGTTGAGATCAAATTTTGTATACTTTTATGTGTCTATTTTCCTTAAACGTTTTCTTCGAGACTAAATATTTGACATGACCATGAATTTATTACATGTTATACTGACATCTATTCTTTCTCGAGTTAATTTATGCCTAACGTATCAATTTTATCTTAATTGCAAACAATTCTTTTATGCCTTATGTTTTAGTCACTGTCTTTGATGTGGTTGAAAGGTTCACATTCGGTTATTGCGGTAGAGAGTTCTTTGCTTCAAGGATGCAAAGTACTGAGATTGGCAATATGGTTGGTTTTCAAACATGAAGTTGATTTTGGTCATGCTCATTATGGCTTAAATCATCCAAGGGGGAAAGAAAGTTAGTTTCTTTTTTTTTTTTATCAAAAAAGTAATGGCTTAAATGATTAAATAGTGGAATTTCCAAGTATGTGGGTGTGTTAGCTTGTGAAAATGGACGTTGTTGAGGTTGAAATCTCATATATTTTTATGCACAGTGGTACAGAAGAATCCTCTTGTTAAAATTTCTAACCTATCAACTTTCAGAGTTTTCATGATGTAAAAACTTGCCATTGCCAACACAAGTTTCAGGATTGTTTTGATCACCATTGATTAAAAGAAAGGAAATATGTGTTATTGCTTTTTTTTGTCTACATTCTGTAATTTTTGTCTGGCTTATCATGATATAAAACCTTGTTATCTTATGGAGATCTTATATGTGCTTGTAAGCTTTGACATTTTTGTTATTTTCTAAGTACGACAACTTTCACACTTTGCTTCTCAAAGAAGATCTTTCTCTCAATGTTTTCTTCTTGTGTATAAAGTGGCTACATCTTTTCTTTTCTTTTTTCCAATGTTGTATTAAAATTTCTTTTATTTATTTTTTATGCTGGCGTAATATCTTTTGTGTACTTTTCTTTTAACCTCCTGACGAATATCTCTGAATCAGATTCTAGCTTCTATGGCTGATTCGAATGGGCAAATTTCTGCAACAGTTATGGAACGCCTTACAGCCGCCGCTGCTGCAGAGCCTTATGAATCTGTACGATGCTCTTTTGTCTCGTATGGTACCTGTGCTTCAGATTTAGTGGAGGGTTGGAAATATAGGAGCCGTTTATGGTATGGTGTAGGCCTTTCCTCAAAAACTTCTGTCTTTGGCGGCGGCGGCAGTGGATGGGAGTCTTGGAAGTCTGTACTGGAAAAGGATGCAAGCGGAAATTGGATTGAGCTTCCTTTGGTTAAAAAGTCAGTTGCTATGCTCCAGGCGTTATTGCTAGATGACAGTGGACTTGGTGGTGGTCTTGGTTTGGGTGGAGGTTCTGGTACTGGAATGGGTGGAATGACAGCTCTCTACCAATTATTAGATAGTGATCAACCATTCTTATGCATGCTCCGGATGGTACTTGTCTCAATTCGAGAGGATGATAATGGTGAAGATAGTATGTTTCTGGGAAGCGTAGGTGTCAAGGACGACATTTCAGAAGGCTTGCATTGGCAACCTGGCAATATGTTGGCATTAGACAGCAATGTTCTTATGTCTTCTAGAAAACCACGTTCAGCTTTGCTTTGGAGGTACAGTTGCACGCATTTAATTTGCAATTGAACTAATATATTCCATCCATGTCCTTTGCTGAAAGCACATTTCACATGATGTGCACCAGTTAATCAGCCTCAAGGACTAGGAAGTGCCTGCTGTTGTGATTTGAATCAGATGGAACAACATTTCATGGTTTTCAAATTCATTGACATGATGACTTAGCGGGGCAGAACCTTTTTCCCTGCACCTAAATTTTTAGCATTGGCATTTAACTTCTTTGATAAAACATTTTTATGGATGACAATCTGGATTTCACTTTGCCAAGGAGAAAAAAAGGGAATTTTTATGCTTTCAAGCCTAACTCCATTTAAATTAGGATGAGATATGTATTGTTTGGAAAGAGACAAGGACTGTATAAATTCTGGTAAAACATGCCTATAATTGTTGAGGATCAGTGTTCATTATTTTTTAGCACCCACTTAATTGAACCAACTTCTGTATTGTTAAGATTTTGAGACCCTTTCCTCTTCTATTGGTGTTTATTTTATATTTCTTGCAAGATATTTTACCTATATTATTGATTTCGCCACAATTTTTCAACAGGTAATTATTAAGATGCATTCTGACCTGTTTGGTATAGCCATTGTGGTTCATTTTTTTTTTTCTTGGTTTGTGTTTTTAACTGTCTGCTGTATTGGGTTTTTTTTTTTATAAAAAAAAAAAACTTTCTGCTGCATCTGCGTTACCATTTCGTTGATTTTTTTTGTTTTTTGTTTTTTTTTGTTTTTAAATGCTTCATCTTGATATAAATGCTTGAAGAGTAGCTTAACGTTGATGTTTTCAGTGTTCTTTCACCTGTTCTGAACATGCCAATTTCTGAGTCCAAGAGGCAGAGGGTGCTGGTTGCTTCCTCCATTCTTTATTCTGAGGTTGGTATTTTATGAAGTCATTTTCTCTTGTATATTTATATGTCGCTGGAGTTAGTATTCGGTAGGCAAATACCCTAGAAGTTCTCCAATGTTGTGAGGGTGTTGCTTAGGTCATTCTCTAGACAAGCATTAGGGCTTCTATATAATGAATACTTGAAGCATTTATGATTATATATAAAAGAAATCACTTGTGTAAAATGAATTTATTTTATTTTATTTTTTAATCTTTTTCTTCTTTTATGTATGTATACATAGTGATACAAAGTACTTCGGTATATTTGAAAGGAAACCTGCTATATTTTAGATAATTCATTCAACCTATAGTGAGTTTATTTTGCATAAGCTCGTGGGATATCTTGACATTTTCACCGAGGCATATAACATCATTTTGGACAAGAAAATAAACAACTCATCTTTAGTAAAAATATTACTATTATTATTTTTATTTTTTATTTTTTTATTTTTTTATTTTTTATTTTTTTTTTTTTCATATCTTGTATCTTCTTGGTGACTATGGTTGTTTGTTCTCTCATAATCCACATTCTTTTTTGTTTTTACCTCAAGCTAATTTGTTTTCCCGATGTTCCCCTCCCATTGTGTATCTGTATTTGATCTGGAAGACTTTTTTTTTTTTTTTTTTTTTTTCCTTTGTATTAAAGAATTATTGTAAAACTCCTCAATTTTACAAATAAGGTGCTAACTGATTTGTAATATATCATCTAGGCATTTGGCTTGAAAAATTCCCGGGCAGTTGTCTAGGTGGCATCTTGACAACACCACTTTGTGAAGATCTCAACGTTTTCTCTGTTTGTTGCATATCATATCTAGGACGGAGTCTTAATTCTGATTCATGTGCTTCTTTTAAGTTATGAGATGGTCATCAATTTCTACACCAATTTATTTGTTTGGTATGACTGTGATGCAGGTGTGGCATGCGGTTGATGGAGACAGAAAGCCTCTCCGCAAACAGTACCTAGAAGCTATTGTGCCACCATTTGTTGCAGTTCTTCGGCGTTGGCGCCCTCTTTTGGCTGGTGTTCACGAGCTTACTTCGTCTGATGGTGTCAATCCCCTTGTTGTTGATGACCGTGCTCTTGCTGCTGATTCACTTCCTCTAGAGGTGATTGAACTTGAAATTAAGTCTCGTAATATTCTTTGTAAATGTCCTGTTTATATGCATGTAAGCTCACCTACTGTCATTCTCTAATTTATAATGGTTCACTTGGAAAATTTTATTTATATTTTTCTTCCATTAGATGGTCTCACCTTCAGTAAATCCCTTGCCATTTGTGGATCACTTAACTGTACATTGGTTTTATAATTTGTTCTCAGATTATAAGTTCTTTGATGTCGTGAACTTAAACACTCGCATTCACAAATGCCAATTGTCAACATTTTAATACTTTATTTTACACTGTACTGGCCTTGATTGCTTAAAAGACAGTTTATTTATTTATTTATTTCAGGCTGCTCTTGCCATGATATCTCCTGAATGGGCTGCTGCTTTTGCATCGCCTCCAGCTGCGATGGCTTTGGCAATGATAGCTGCTGGTGCTGGTGGTGGGGAAACTGTAACTCCTGTAAGGAAGACGCAGCTTAGGCGCGACTCTTCAATGTTTGAACGAAAATCAACAAGGCTCCACACGTTTTCAAGTTTTCAGAAACCTTTAGAGACACCTTCTACCTTTCAAAAGCCTGTAGAAACACCAAATAAGTCGCCAGCCCCTCCAAAGGACAAGGCAGCTGCAAAAGCTGCAGCCTTGGCTGCTGCAAGAGATCTTGAGCGCAATGCTAAAATTGGTTCTGGAAGAGGTCTTTGCGCAGTAGCTATGGCCACATCTGCACAGCGGAGAAGTATAAGTGATATAGATCGTGTTAAGAGATGGAATGTCTCTGAAGCTATGGGTAGTGCATGGATGGAATGCTTACAGTCTGTTGATACAAAGACTGTCTCGGGGAAAGATTTTAATGCTCTATCCTATAAATATGTTGCAGTACTTGTAGCAAGTTTTGCTTTAGCAAGAAACATGCAACGATTGGAGGTTTGTTAATCTGAAACTTTCAGTAGTAGTATTATTATTTTTTTTAATCAACTGTTTTGATTCTTCAGGTAATACCTGTTTTAAATTTTGCAGGTTGACAGGCGTGCACAAGTTGGTGTAATAGATCGACACCGTGCTTGCATTGGTGCTCGTGCTTGGCGTAAACTCATTCACTGTTTGATTGAGATAAGAAGTCTTTTTGGGCCATTAGGAGGGCATCTGTACAATGGAGAACAAGTGAGTGTAGGATAAGAGACTCTTGGCCATCAAAATTTTTATGTGGACTCGAAGGGCATATTATCTGTTACTGCCTTTTTTCCCTCTATTTGATTAAAGTATCAGCTCAAACTTTTTATGCCATTTTGTATTCTCTCTTTGTGTATTCAACTCTGGATATACAGGTCTTCTGGAAATTGGACTTAATGGAAAGCTCCTCAAGGATGAGAAGATGTTTGAAAAGAAATTATAAAGGATCTGCCCATTTGGGTGCAGCGGCTAATTATGAAGACCATTTACAACTTAAACCTGATGAAGGGAGTATAATGAATCCTGCTACGGCTTCTATTCTGGTGCCAGAAGCAATGACATTGGAGGAATCAATTGATGATGACGAACAGACAGAAACTGATAATTTTGAGCCAAATAGTATGAGGCAGAGCGTAGACAATCAACAGAAACAATCAACTGATAGGCGACATGAGCAGGTGCCAGTGGAATCTATGGATTCTCAAGTTGCCCATGACCAAGATTTAGTCCAAAGTCAATCTGCAGCTGCACCTGGATATGCTCCCAGTGAATCTGATGAAAGAATTATCCTTGAACTTCCTACGTCAATGGTCCGGCCATTGTGTATTTCAAAAGGAACCTTTCAGGTATTTATATTTTCTGCTTTCTGGAATTACCTTTTATTCCTTGTGGATCACTTGCTCTTCTTTCTTGTGGTGAATTCGCCGGTTATGGTAATTCAAGCTTTTTGTGATTTGCTCATCTACATGTTCAATAAAACAGCTGAAAACTGAAATATGGAAGTATACCTCTCTATTGTCCTTGCACTGTGCTCAATTTTGAAAATATCTTTTAAGGTCCAAAAATAACATTCCAACTCTTGGTCTGAGGATAATTGTCATACAGTTTTTCTTTGTATTTTATTAGATTCTATCATTCAATGTTGGAACCATTTTCCAATTTCAGATAACAACTAAGCGGATCAATTTCATTGTTGATGATCACAATGATGACGATACAATGGAGGACAGATTGGACACAAGCATAAAAAATAATCATCAAGAAAGAGATCGGAGCTGGATGATGTCCTCACTTCATCAGATACACAACAGAAGGTTTGGGGATTTTTTTTCTTAAATCTTCATTTACTGGAGGTTGATGTCCTCAACTCAACTCATCTTGGAAACTCTCAATTTGTTTATTTTTTAGTTGTTGGTCTTGGTGCGGCACTTGGGCAAATGTGTAAATTCCGTTTCTTTGGTATTGAGTTTTTAGATGCATTTGAGGTGGTATTACTTATTAGCAGAGAGGCAACGATGGCAAGGTGTTTCCTAGGTGGTCGTATAGGAAACGCGTATACATTTTGAGAAGTAATCGCCTAGGTAACCGCCTAGGCGGGTGGTGGGCTAATAACGGTTTTTTTAAAAGAAATTGGAGGGACTCATTGTAATTAAGTTACTAAATACAAATACAACCCTACCAAACAAAACCAACCTCTTTCTCTCACAACTCCACTCCACCCTCATTGGTGACCAACAACTCCTTTGACAACTCCATCATCTAACGGCGACTCCTTTGGTGATATGCCATTGATAAAATGTTGTCTAGATGTCTTTTCAGACATTTTTTTGCAAGTATGATAGCATTTTAAAATATGTATTGAATAAGGATGACAATGACTGGTAAACCATTAGTCATGGGGCTTGTAAATAAAAAATTAACTATTTAAGGAACTCTAAATAAATTAATATTGACTTCGCATAGATATGTGGAGATGGGATGTAGTTGCTATTCGAGCAAAATAGAATAGGACATCCTCTTTGGCTATGCTTTGTTCAGCAAGGTGGGCACGACAACAAGAGCAATAACATTTTTGAAATTTGAGAGTGTTATATTAAGGATGGCCAGATTTTGTTATATTCATTCTTTTTTTTGGTTATTGGGAGGCAAATTCTTATGGGTTTCACCATTTCAAGATAGCTTAGAGGTTGACAACTTAATGTGATTTGTGGAACTTTTTTTTTTTCGCATCTCCGAGAATTCTAGCAGAACACAATTAGGTCACCAATACTTTATGGGTGTGAATGTTGGGTGATATAGAAACAACACATAAACACAATGAACATAGCAAAGATGAGGCTGCCTAGGTGAGTATGCTGGACCTTGCTATTTTTTTGAGTGTCCTCTAGATTTGTAGCTGTCTTGTAACCATCAATCACGATGGAGCTTCATTTTGCCATATCAATCACCTTTATTTATGTTGACGCTTGTCATTAAAATGAAGTGTGCATCCTTACAACCTTTCATTATTCATGCAGATATCTCTTGAGGAGAAGTGCATTGGAGTTGTTTATGGTTGACCGATCAAACTTCTTCTTCGATTTTGGGGTACAGTATTCTAAAAAATGTGTCCTCCCTTTGCATTTATTAAAATTTAGCCTTCATCTGTTCCTAGTGAACTTACAAACGGTTGGATGATCCAGAGTATTGAAACTCGAAAAAATGCTTATAAAGCTATTATTCAAGCACGGCCTCTTCATTTGAGCAACATGCATTTGGGGACGCAGGTTAGGGACGCCCATGTCTTAAATATACTAGTTATGTGGTTTAATCTTAAGTAGCTATGCTTACACAATTTATTCTCTGTAACTTTTTCTTTTGCCTTAGAGACCTGATCAACTCCTTAAAAGAACCCAGCTGATGGAACGTTGGGCAAGGTGGGAGGTAAGGAACTGAAGAATGAGGTTATGATAATAAAAACTGAAATTCCAGCTTCATATGTATGGAAAGAGTATCTGGTTCAAAATGTTCGTTTTTGTTTTTTCAGATCAGCAATTTTGAGTATCTCATGCAGCTTAATACACTGGCTGGACGTAGTTATAATGATATTACTCAGGCATGTTCCTTAGGCACGTCTCTTCAATTCTATGCTGTTACCTTTGCTCATTCAATAAACATTGCTTTCTTTTTCATGACATTAAGAATCCTAATTATTAATTACTTCCCTACAGTACCCTGTTTTTCCATGGATTCTTGCTGACTACAGTTCAGAGATGTTGGATCTCACGAATCCTTCTTCATATAGAGATCTATCAAAGGTGCCGTATGGGGGAAACGTTTTTTATTTGTGTTTAGTTATTTGTTTTTTTTTTTTGATGGAAAAATGATCTTTTTTCATGATTCGTTTTTCTTTATAGCCTATTGGAGCATTAAATCCTGACCGACTAAACAAATTCCAAGAGAGATATGCCAGTTTTGAGGATCCCGTTATCCCCAAATTTCATTATGGTTCACATTACTCCAGTGCTGGAACTGTAAGTTTTTTCTCTGTTGTTAGTTGTTTTGCACTTAGTGGATGAAACAAAAGATGGAGTGAATAGGAAATTAGAACTCTGAAGGAATACATTAGAATCTAAAGGCTTTAAGTTGAGTAGGGCGAAAACCGAATACATACACTGTGAGTTTAGAAACACCAGACATCGAGATGGCGGAGTGGTAAAATTAGGAGAAGTAGAAGTTTCCAAGGTAAACCACTTTAGATACCTAGGATCAATCATATAAAATGATGGTAACATTGAGAATGATGTCACACATAGAATTCAAGTTGGATGGAAGAAATGGCGGAGTGCAACAGGGGTGATTTGTGATCGGAAACGTTCCTACTAATTTAAAAGGCAAATTTTATAGGACCGCGATTATGCCAGCTATGCTCTATGGAAGTGAATGTTGAGCGGTAAAGCAACAACAATTACATAAAATGAACGTAGCATAAATGAGGATGCTTAAGTGGATGTGTGGTAAAACTCGTAAAGATAGTATAAGAAATATAGAAATTCAAAGACAAGTAGGAGTAGCACCAATTGATACAAAGATTAGGGAAGGTCGGTTGCGGTGGTTTGGTCACCTGCGAAGACGGCCTACAAATGCCCCAACTAGAAAACTTGACTCAATAGAAACTGTAGAAATTCGACGAGGTAGGGGCAGACCAAAGTTGACATGGGATGCATTAATTAGGAGGGATTTGAATGGTTTGAAAAGCTCACCATCAATTGCACTTAATCGAGCACAATGGAAAAGTTTGATCCATGTAGCCGACCCCAGTTAATTCGGGACTGAGGCTATGTTGTTGTTGTTGTTGTTAGTTGTTTTGCACATTGTGCTTTATGGCTTTGTAATTCCTTTTTTCCTGTTTAATCCATTCTGGCAAGCTCAATTTTTTTGAGTTTTAGAGTGACAACTTTCCATGATCCAAAAATGCCCTAAGCTTGTTTTATTCTCATACTGCTGCACTGACATCATGAACTACTAAATTTAAATGCTCTAGTTCCTTTTCATCAAGTTGGAATCAAATAATTACGATGATTGAGATCTTTTATATGTATTCTCTTACGAACTCTTTGGTTGATGCTATAAACTTCAAGAAAATCTTGCCCCACTTCGACCTAAATAGCCTTTGTGAAACGTCATAAAGCAAAAATGTGGCTTATTTTTCTCCTTTTTTGTATATAAAAATGACAATGTGTTGAAGGAGACCTTATGTGTGGCATTTTATATTTTTTGATTCTTTGTGGGTCTACGAATCATCTCAACTCTTGAAAGCTTTGATAAAGGAGAGGTTGTGGTCATTTATGACTATGACCAATCTAAGATTGGTTAAGTTAATCTCATAATTGCTGAAATTTATCTTGATGATGGACCTTGCATTTAAATTTTCAAGTATGATATGGGCCCAACGTCCTCATTTCTCCTTCACTAAAGATCCCAATAAAAGTAAAGGTTTCATGAAGAAAGATGTTTGAATCTGGTTCAATTTTTTGTGAAAATTGCTTCATGTTTACAGAAATAAAATTAGCTAGAATCTCTCGACCATATTCTTCGCACCAAAATATCTCCTTAAAATAATTAATTTTCCTATCCCTTATTTAGAAAGCACATTTTAGAAAACTTATGATGAGTTGAAGAGATGGAGTCATAAAGGTCAATCTTGTTGCTAGACAAGTTTTTTGTGAAGCCCATTCTTACCCTTGAAAATTTTGTGTTGTTGAGAGATACTCGGGAAATTGCCAAAGGTATTTTTCTGCTAAATCACTACTTCCAATTTTATTTGCAAGAGCCAAACATTATATTTTAATTATCAAGAGCAGTCTGAAAGATAGTTGACGTGTTAAGAAAAGGAAAATGTTCATTGCTATTCTTCTTTAACTCTTCTCAGCATCTCAACTAAAAGTTAATGACTTAAGTAACTATATTTGTTGAAAGAAAAAGGCTATGTCACAATCTTTTTGAAGAACGAAAAATCTTATTTAATTCACTTTGGAAGTGAATAATGATTGCTAATGTTTTTTGTTATGCTAAAATCTCGTTCAAAAGTCTTTTTCTTTTTTTCATCTTTGGTTAGTCTTTTTTAGAGTGGTTAGTCTTTTCTTAGAGGGTATAGGCCCTTAGATAATCGTTTCTGTAATATGAACTAAGGCTGACATAGTTTGGGTTAGGCTAAACTGAACCTTTTTTTGCGACCTGGACAGACCCTCAAGTAAGATATTTTGTGCTCGACTTCACTCAGTTGAAAATTATTGTCTTGCTTGATCTAGTCTCAAGCAAGTTGGATGAAGTAGTTTGCTGGTTGGGCAGAGTGAGAGGAGAGGAGAGAGATGGCAGGAGGGGAATCACGGAGAGAGAAAAAGAGAGAAGGGAGGACAATAGGAAGAGAAAGAGGAGAATTGTGACGGACAAAGAGTAGGGAGAAAGGACAGATCACATACTCGGAAGAAAGGAGGCTGAATTTTGGGGGTTTTCCTTGCGGGTTACGTTGTGAGGGCATAAGTTGGGTTTTCTTTTGTTGTGTCTGTGTGGCAGGTGACAGATCAAGCGCTCGAACTATGACATGCAAATTATCCACTGCTTGACCTGTAAAAGTTGGGTCTAGCTTTTATTTACTCAAGATCTTCGTAGGGCACATGGTGTATAAGGTTTAGCAGCTTAGCTTGGGTTTTTGGGTGGTGTGGTCCTCCCTAAATTATTAATTATGTTTCGACATATTATTTGTGTATCATCCAAGTTCCAGATGCTATTGTGGTAACTATGTGAGTTGATCTCATTCGGTAGCAATTATTTTATAGGTGTTGTACTATCTTGTTCGGGTGGAACCGTTTACAACTCTCGCAATTCAACTTCAAGGTGGAAAGTTTGATCATGCGGACAGGATGTTTTCAGATATAGGTGCTACTTGGGATGGTGTTCTTGATGACATGAGTGATGTTAAAGAATTGGTAAAATTTTGCTGTACCTTTACTTGAATGACATTCGACTTAATAATTCTATGGTATCTACAGAGTTCCTTATTTGGTCACGAAGTGTTTTTTGCCCGTTTCTTGTTTCATTGCTTTTCTTTCCTTACAGATTATGGACATTGATGGTTTTATCATTATATATTAGGTTCCAGAACTATTTTACCTTCCAGAAACTCTTATCAATGAAAACACAATTGATTTTGGTACAACCCAGCTTGGTGGAAAGCTTGGTACGTATGTCTATTACTGGGATTGGCAACTTAAAATACATTCTTATTCAACTATTTCTTTTGTTCTCCTTGTGAACTCTTTAACACATTCATTCATTGCAGATTCAGTCAGACTTCCTCCTTGGGCTGGGAACCCAATTGATTTCATTCATAAGCATCGGTTGGCTCTTGAGAGTGAGTATGCATCGGCTCACTTGCATGAGTGGATTGACCTCATATTCGGGTAGGTTTTTATTTATTCGTATATGCCTCTTGGAAAAATCATTCCCACATTTTTCTGTTTTCATCTGATGGACTATTTTTTGTAAATATCGATTTCCTTATAATTTCGATACATTTTATGGATGATTTCCTTCCAGTTACAAGCAGCGGGGAAAAGAGGCTATAATGGCCAATAATGTGTTCTTCTATATAACTTATGAAGGGACTGTTGATATTGACAAGATCTTGGATCCTGTATGCATACTTACCCCTTCTATGTCATTTCTCCTGATAAATCATGTAACTTACTCTAATTTTTTGGAATAAAAAAATTATTGAAAGGTACAAAGACGTGCTACTCAAGATCAAATTGCTTACTTTGGACAAACTCCTTCACAACTGCTTACTGTCCCTCACTTGAAAAGGCGTCCATTGGCCGATGTTCTTCACTTACAGGCATGATTTGATTTGATGTCTCTTTATGCTGATTATTTTGATGTTTACTTCAAACTTTTCAGTTTCAATGCATTTAGATTATATATAATGCACTGTCGCTGTCGTGGAACAATTTTCACAAGAGATTGAAATAGCAATGACACAATATCTTATTAGATATTGGTTGACAAGTTGTTATATCGTGGGACAAAGTAATAGCATGCCTTAACAAATGCAGGAATATGTTTTATAAAGTATTAGATGAAGTACTTACGGAAATAACAGGGAAAACGAAAACAGATGCAATCTTAACCGCTATAAAATAAGCATATCAATTGACTTGCATGCATGCAGTAGAAAAATAGAGACATGCATAAAAGTCGGCGCTCACAGCTAAAACAAGAAAAAGGATGAATCTTAATTTCTACAAAATAAGCAGACACTCGACTAAAATTGACATGAATGAATGTATTAAGAAAAATAGACCCTTGCATCTTGAATAAAAGAGTACTTGATGTAGGATGTTTATTTTTATTACTAAACTTGATGTAGTAGATTCGAATAAGAAGAGTCTAGAAGCCAAAAAAATGCTGCATTCGGTCTCTGATCTGGAAAATGTTTTCTACACCAAAAAGAAAATGGTTTTCAAAATTTGATTGTATATCAATTTATCTTGTAAATGTACCGTGTCAAGTGTCAACTTGTTATGAAATTTACAAACAGTGAAAATTTGTTTGTGTTTTATTAAAAATAAAATGGATGATGTAAATTTTTTCTGAGAACACAAGCAATTCTTGTATTCAAATCCAAAATAATAAGTTCTCTGAATTGCATGCCCAAGGCATTTTCACATTTAGTCTGTTAAATGCTTCCAAAGCCATTTTCTTTTTCTTTTTTTTTTTTTTTTTTTTTTTTTTTTTTCGAATTTACATTTTCTTGGTTTTGATGTATCAAGATAGAAAAAAAAATTGGGCCTGATGCTAAACCAATTGCAGTAGTATTGCTGCTCTGAATATAGGGATAAGGCTAGATTCTAGTAGTATTGACCTCGATTGGGATATATAACTCTGAATCATAACTGTGATCGTGATTGGGATTTTATTAATTGATCTGCATGGGGGGTGGCCTATGGTTTATAGAATCTTTCCTTGAGAACAACCTAGAAGTACCGTAGGTACTTGAGAATCAGTCCAAATACACTAGACTGTAAAATCATAGAATGGTAGTCACTAAAGGGGTCTTGAATCCCAGTTAGCATGCTCGAATCACTGAATGTACAGATGGCTCAACCAGTCAACCCCGAATCTAGTTGTATAATGTGTATCAACCTGAAATAGAACCCTTTTTTTCTTTTTATTGAAAGCAACTTTTATATCAGTATTAAGATTTTACCAATTACAAAAGCAAAAACAAGATCAAAATTTGGAAAAGATCATAACACATAGCTTTAAAAAAAATAAATTAAGGCATCGTCATCTAAATTTGGGACTGAGGCTATGTTGTTGTTGTTGTTGTTGCTGTCATCTAACAATTGTTTGCCAATGCCTTTTTAAAATTTTTTAAGGCATCGTAATCTAACTGCAAATTTCTATTCCAATCATTGATGGAGAAATCAAAATGTTTTGAATCTCATAAATAAAACCCATAAACAACGTATAAAGTTAAATTGAATTGATGAACATAAAAATTACTGGATATTAAGTGTATTGAATCTCTATAAAATTCTTTCTTATCTTGAAAGTGAAATATACATTCTTTAATTAAACATAGAAATGCTCTACTTTAAATCTAAAATAAAATAGACATGGAAATTTTCAGGAATGTATTTTACAACGTTGAAGGTGCTTTAGGACGGGATTCTGGATTGATAATGTGAACTTAGAAGATTTATGTAGCTCATTATTTCATCTTCTACTCTGGAATTCAGCTGCATGTACCGTGACGACCCCAACCCTACAAATTGGGCACCGCCCGACACTAGGCCTCTATTAACCCCCGGTAAACCAGTGTGGAGGCCTAGTCAGCCTCACAAACCGGTCCTCAGTACCTGATAGTTCACACAACAGAGTATATATGTATGAAATCATATGTAGTGAAATTTAAATGCGGTGAAAACTCGATAACAAATAAATTCAACACACAACGAGTTCTAGGTGCGGAAGCTAGTATGTGGAAACCCCGTACAACATATACAATGTACAAATTATAGTGACGTGGGGAAATACACGTATCTCTCAACCCAAATACCCATTTATAAAAATATAATAAATGTAACATAGATACATCAAATGACCTGCGTATGCCGCACATTAATGTTCTCGAGCTCGGAGATTATGCTTGTAAATGTCACCAAAAGCGTAGACAATTCTAGTGAGTAAATCCAGAAGAAGTTGAACAAGTAGTTCAGATTAAACAATAAACAAGTCATAAATCATGCATGAAAGAAACGGAGCTGAAAAAAACTATAAAGCGCATGATAGACATACTACAATGGTGATAGAAACCAAGTGACCTGGAAGCAAAGGATATGCGCCTAAGTGGTCTTGACACTCTACACGTGGGCTCAAAGCCACTTGACTACGGGTAAGTGTCAAATACTGGTACAGGGGGACCAAGTCCGTTTCAACCGCACCTAATCCGTTCGGCACTATCGGCTCACTTGAGCCACAGCCCGAGAAAATCCCAAAGGGAGCAACTGTCGCAACCGGAATGCTCAGTTGCAATGGAATCCTTGAAGTCCTGTGAGGAGCCGCGACACTTGGCAGATGCTCACTCAGAGGATACAATCTCGTCTAGGAGCCACGAGTGCGACTCGGATGTTCAACCTACGAGTAAACAACGACTCAATTTGACCACTTTAGACCCTAGGCCACTCGGTAGAGAAGTCGAGTCCAATAATTTTACAATAGGTATCATTTCCATCAAAATATGCAAGGAAAGGAAAAGAATTAATATTTAATTTCTTACTGGTTTACTTACAATACAATCGCATAAATCGCCTCGTCAAATCGATCATTCGAATAGCCTAGTTGAGTCCTCGCGTATCCACAATCATACATGGTATAACAAGGTTGTTTTAGGGACCATTTGCTAAATAGATGTCTTATGTGTAGCTCAAATAAACTAATTCATCAATTAGTTCTTTTAAAGACTCAAGTCATTACATAAAGGGCTTAATATACTAAGACAAACATATATTAGTTTCACTCTTGAACTTAATGAATATAAGTTTAGGAATCCCAAGTTCATAAAACATTTGTTCTAGTAATTTAAACCAAAACAATTGTTCAACCATTTGGTTGTATACGAAAATATATTCAAAGGTGTCGAGTTGCTTTAATTCATCAAACCATCAAATATAGCTTCAATAAGTTAGGTTCATTTTCAAGAAAATAGATTAAAACTCTCTTTTATGTCAAACTTGACACGTACACCGGTCAGATCGATAATACTTGCTTATTAGTTTGGAAGAGACTCAAGCAACACAATACTTTTCATTCCATCTATGAATTATTAATTTTAGGCTTAAGTTAAAATCACTTGAAACAACAATAATTCCTTCATGCGACTCAAATCGAATCTATTTCATAAATGGGAGTCAAATAGAAGATCCATATTTTCAAACCAAATCTTTAAGTCAAAATTCGATATTAAGATGAGGTTGAGTTCATTTCTTGGATTCATATAACTACCAAATATAGCTTCCAAGTAGCATAGTTGATTACGCAAGGCTAGCATTAATATTAAGTAGACCTTTTAAATATGCAAGCCTACTTCCATGTGCTAGTAAAATGAATTTATAAGTTATTCTCATTGGCATTTACACCTAAACCTTTTTTAGGTTTGTGATAAGATCCCACATCTTAGTGAGAATAAGATAGTATAAATAGGGGTGAGTGAGTAAGATTAGACATCTTTTGAAATTGTATTGTAATTGGGGCACCCTTTGAGTGACTTGGGTTGAGAGGGTTTTAAGACATTTCTCTGGGGTTACTTTCGAGTTGTGATCGTTGTCATTTCTCTTAATTCAAGCAGTCGATATCGGTGTTCTATCATTGGTATCAGAGCGAATCAATGGGCCCTAAGGCGGATGTCCGGATTGACGCTTGTATCAGTGCCTTGAAGGAGCTGATGAGATCGATTCCAGTGTTGTTGCAAAGAATCGCAGCCATGGAAGGTTCGTTGGGAGAACTGAAATATGAGGTCCAGGGGCTAAAGCAGCAGATCAAAGGCATATGTCTTCACCAAGGAACACCAGCTTCGACGGCGAGTCAAATTGGAGAAGGAGGCAGACAAACTCACTTGATCCAGCCAGATCCACCAGATTCGGGTGCTCACATGGAGGCTCGATGGGTGGAGCGATCAGATCCAACTTCGGCGACCTATCGATCTGCACCGAAAGTTCGTAAAATAAAATTGCTTCTGCAGACATGGTAGAATAGCATATGGGAGCACTTGGCGGCGCAAAAGCTTCAATTCCGCCAGATCTAGTGGCATCCAAGGTGTTTCAGTTCATTGTAGATCCTGAACGGGTGAAGAATGAGTCGTTTGATTTCAAATCCATGGTGAACTCAGAAATTCGAGAGGTGATGTTGCAAATTGAAGCGCCTTGCATTCAACTCCTAGAACCACCAGATCAAGAGCTGCGCATGTTGCCGACTTCAATGACATCTTTGGCGTTTTTGTTCTATGCTTCGATGGAGCTGATCGATTCCCTCTTTTTGTTGAACGAAGATTGCTTTGCCGCCTTGGTTTCGCCTCCTTGGCCACCGCCAAGATTTCCAGTTCACTTGGCGAAGACAAGTTTCGCCGATGGACGTGACACTCGAGTCGATCGGATGTTGGGGGGTACTATTTTACATACATGGGTTTTAGCTCAATACCACCTCCAATTTCTCTTATATGGGAAGTCACTCTTATGGGCCTTTCGATGGTTTCTCCGGTACTGTATTAAATTGGATTTTTCAGTTGATGAGGCATTAAGTTTTGTCCTTTCACATGGGCTCTTCAGTGTGCCTTGTTTTCAAGGTGCCAACATCATGGGCGTAGATACTTTGGTTGAGTGCACTATAAGAGTTGGATCCATTTATGTGCTTGACTTTGTTGGTTTTGCTATGGGAGCCATTTTTGCACTTGTTGTGTTGACTAGCAGTTACTTCTACATCAACAAGGTTCTCTATGAGCCTGATTGGGATGCCCGAGTACTTGTGTACATACCCAATGACCAAAAGAGAACACTTTTTGTTTCCATGGTTGCTACAAGTCTGCAGGTTGTCCTCATAAATGTTTGGGACATTACAGTACATATTGTTCTTCTGACACATGATGTGGTAACTGTGGTTCTCATAAATGTTTGGGACATTATAGTACATATTGTTCTTCTGACACATGATGTGGTAACTGTGGTTCCGAGGGTCATTAATGGGTATGCAACACTTGTTGCACTAGTTGTTGTGTCGCTTGTAGTTGTGACCACTCCCTACTTTCACCGAGCAATAAGGGGTGCTAATCAATGGACAACTACAAGGACGTTATGGGCTATATCATGGTCTCGTTCATCTGCAATATGCTTGCTCCCTTTCTTCACTGCCACCCCTCTGTCGCACATTGCTCAGCCTCTTGCTGCAAGGTCTCTTTGGATCCTAGCATGGTTGCATTTTGAATATACTCCTTATGAATATGTGTTGGTCTCCTTTTGCACTATTGGCGGTACACAACAGGTGTCTGTTCACGTGACACTAGTGATTGTTATACCCAAGGTTATTCTCTTCATGACTTGACTTGATTGTAATGTCGGGTCTATGTTTCCAGTGTTCTTCAATTTCCCTATATGTATCTTTTTTTGTCCTCCTTGAGGACAAGGTGGATGTTTTAGGGGGGAGTAATGATAAGATCCCACATCTAGGTCTTATAGAGTTAGTGAGAATAAGATAGTATAAATAGGGGCGAGTGAGTAAGATTAAGCATCTGTTAGGCCTCTCATTTCCAAGGTGTATCAATGTAGGGGTAAAAGGAGTACTTGAGTCATAGGGGTGCCTTGTGGGTGGGGTGTGTCATATATGTGGGGTGCATGTGGGTCAGTACATGAGGTCGTCATGTGTATGTGGGGTGTGGGTCAGGGAAATAATCAGAGAGTCAGTTAGTTGTGGGTAGTACTATAAATAGGGTCTGTTGAGTTGGTGGGGTTCATTCATGTTTGTTGTGTCGGTCTTGACAAGGCATCTGGTGAGGTGAGGTGGTGGTATTCCTCTCTCTGGCAACTCAATTTTTCTCTGTAAAAACTAGTTTCTCTTCAATAAAGCGAGCTTTTGCTCACTTGGGTTCGGGGGTTTATCAGTGGTATCAGAGCAACGATCGTCATGGGGCCGAAAGCGGATACGCGCATAGAGGCGGTGGAGGCGGAGCTGAGCAAACTCAGGGAGTTGGAAGGCTCGATTCATGGCCTAAGATCGGAGTTCCAGACTCAGATCCACACTCAATCGCAGATCCCAAGTCAGATCCAAGAGTTATCACTGCGGATGGAGGAGTTCTTCCTGCGAGGTCGGGATCCCGGGAAATCGTCACAGATCCGGCCACAGGGGAGCGGCTTGACACCAGATCCACCAGATCTGGGGTCGGGAGACGCGGATCTGTCAGCGGAGAGCTCTACTCGCCGATCCCAGCCCTATAGATCGGGGCCGAAAGTCCGCAAAATCAAGATGCCAACGTGTAGCGGCGAAGACTTGCTTGGTCAGCTCAACCAAAGGAGCATTATTTCGCCTTGCATGATATGTCGGAGGAGACCAAACTCCGCGCCGCTCGGATCTGTTTGATCGGGCCAGCCCAGATCTGGTTACAGACGGAGGAGAAGGTGCAGGCATTCACGTCCTGGGAAGAGTTGAAGACACAGTTGACGTTGAGATTCACGGAGGCCGATCCCCTCTACCTGTGCCAGCAGTTTTTCTCGATTAAGCAAGAGACGACCGTGAGTGAGTATCGGCAACGATACGAGCTCTTGCTGCTTCATCAAGAGGACTTGACCGAGAGACAGAAAATCGCGGTGTTCATTAATGGGTTGAAAGATCGGCTGCGGGTGGAGATGATGGTGGAGCCGGCATCGACCTTGAAGGCGGTGGTGGCACGCGCAGGAAGATTGGAGAAGAAACTGGGAGAGACGGAGTCTCTTGGGCTTGGAGGGGGCAAGGCCCAATCCAGTGGAGTTGGGCTCAGTTCTAGAGCGGACTCCAAGGGCCCCCATTGGGTTAGTCACACATTTTCGAGCCCACATAAAGAAGCAACTTCCAAGGCCCAATTGCCTGTGGGCTTTCCGCATAAACCCAGTTCTTCCTCCTCCTCCTCGTCCAGTCCGAGCTCTTCAATGGCAGTTACCCCCAATGTTTCCCCCCCGATGCATAAACGCCTATCGGAGTCCGAGGCACAGGCACGTCGGAAGCAGGGTTTGTGTTATCGTTGTGATGACAAATGGTCTGTGGGGCATCGTTGCGCAAAGAAGGCCTTGAATGTACTCCTCGTGGATGACGATCCGGCGGATGACGCCCCTTCGGAGGTTCCTGACGAGCCAAGGGAGTTCACTTCCATCGAGTTGTCTGCTCACGCCCTGGCCGGAGGACCGGATCCTCATACAATCCTTTTCGGCTTTCCACCTTGAGGACAAGGTGGTTGTCCACGAGGGGAGTATTGTTAGGCCTCTCATTTCCAAGGTGTATCAACGTAGGGGTAAAAGGAGTACTTGAGTCATAGGGGTGCCTTGTGGGTGGGGTGTGTCATATATGTGGGGTGCATGTGGGTCAGTACATGAGGTCGTCATGTGTATGTGGGGTGTGGGTCAGGGAAATAATCAGAGAGTCAGTTAGTTGTGGGTAGTACTATAAATAGGGTCTGTTGAGTTGGTGGGGTTCATTCATGTTTGTTGTGTCGGTCTTGACAAGGCATCTGGTGAGGTGAGGTGGTGGTATTCATCTCTCTGGCAACTCAGTTTTTCTCTGTAAAAACTAGTTTCTCTTCAATAAAGCGAGCTTTTGCTCACTTGGGTTCGGGGGTTTATCTGCATCTTTTGAAATTGTATTGTAATTGAGGCACTCTTTGAGCGACTTGGGTTGAGAGGGTTTTAAGACCTTTCTCTAGGGTTACTTTCGAGTTGTGATCGCTGTCATTTCTCTTAATTCAAGCAGTCGATATCGGTGTTCTATCAGTTTGGTTAGGCTCAAACAAGTGATGTTAAACGGTTCAACTCTACCAAACCATTACTACTTAATTTCATGGAAGTCAAAACCTCTTCCAAGATCAATTTATAAGTAGTTTACTTCAATTAGCCAAGCTTCGGTTGTTATATCCTTAAAAATACTTGCAAATGATGAGCTTCATCATGTCAATATAATTACTCTTTTATCCATGTATATTTTTACTTTTGAATTTGGAAAACGAAGACAAGTTTCCTTTCATGCATTATATCAAGCACTTGAAGTGCATTCATCAAATGAACTATTTTAACTTCAAGTTTTTCTTCCTAATTATGTCCACAATCTCTACCTCACTCAATTCAAGTATTTCAAAGCATCAATGCAAATTTAGAATGAAGTCTAACCATTGGACTTTTGAATCTTCACTTCAATAGTCTAAGTTAGAGTTAATTCATGAATTTTAGTAAAAACCCAATTTGAGACACATTTTTTTGTAAGTTCAAATGCATATTAATTCAAATCGATCAAACCATGCCCAAAACTCGAAATGAACCTTATTTGAGTCATTTTATCAAACATTTGGTGTGTATGTTCTACACACCAACTAGATTGATTCTTAATTTAGAAAAACAACTTCAAGTTCAACAACAACAACTCATTCAAGGCCATTTCAAACTAAATTTGACTAACAACACTCATTTTGAAAGTAATTCGAACTTGAAGCATGATTTAAATAAACATGAAAATCTCACCTAGCTTTTGATGGAGTCGTCCACTTTGATTCTCCTTAAAAAACACAAGTCTAGTCAAGATCTATACCTTCCCTACCATTTTCAATCAAGATTCAACATCAAACATCAAGGTTTAGTTAGATATAACCAAAAACCTTTTTTTTTAGACTTCAATACCTTCTTTTCTTTCTTCTTCTTTCTTCTTCTCCTTCCTCCCAACTCGTCGTCGGCGTTCACCTTGTCGTCACCGACGTTTGCGTCGCCGATGCCTCTGTGTTGCACCCGCTTGTGCGTCTCCATTTCGGACCTCCGCCATGGCCAGCCTCCCTCCTTGTGCGTTCCCTTGTTGAACAAAATAGGGCAAACCCTTATTTCGTTCAACCCATTTTTTTAATTTTTTAATTTTTTTTTTTTTTTGAGGAAAAAGTCTCATCTACACATCTTTTTCTCGATCCAAGAAATAACATGTTCTATGGTTGATATTGTCTTCTTCAAATTAGATATGAGGGTCTTTATTTCTCTTGGTCACTTTGTGACTCCAAAAGTTACACAATTAACACATGCAACCCTTGTTTGAACCATTTCTTAGCTATTTTTAAATAAATTAATAGCCTAAAGTCTCGTTGTCATATGAATTTAATTTAATTAAGTCGAAATAATGTCACGATACTATATACTACACACAGTAGCGCGCCAGACATAATTAAAATTATTTTATGTTTCTTTTATAGATGTTCGAGCTTTTCGACTCATCGCGACTCTCGGTCGGGTATTAACTACTAATAATTCGAGATTATCGATTAATCATCAAATTAAAAATACTAGTCGTTACATGTACAATGCTCGATATGGTGTCCTCTGAAAGAAATTTTTTCTTGTTGACACTGATTATGTGTACAAGTTCAATTCCCTCAGTTATTTAGCTCCAACTTTTTTTTCTTAATGATGGGAATAAAGAATGGGATAAAACTTTATTTTTCTCTTTGATTTCAGACAATCTTTCGGAATCCAAATGAGATCCGGTCATATGTCGTTCCAAATTCTGATCGTTGTAATGTACCGGCTGCTGCGATATATGCATCACCAGATTCTGTCATAGTTGTGGACACAAATGTTCCAGCTGCTCACATTGCACTCCATAAGTGGCAGCCTAACACACCCGATGGACATGGCACACCATTTCTGTTTCAACATGGTAAAGCAATCACAAGCTCCTCTGGTGGAAGTTTCTTGCGCATGTTCAAGGGGGCAGCTGCTTCTGGTTCAGAAGAATGGCAGTTTCCTCAGGCGCTAGCTTTTGCTACAGCCGGAATCCGAGGCTCATCAGTGGTTGCCGTCACCAGTGATGAAGAAATTATCACAGGTAAGCTTTCCACAGCAAAATTTTATGTGGTACAAGCCATATGCGTGACTTGATTTATGAAGCTGACTGTGTCATATTGTTTCAGCATATTCTTTTTTTGCTCTATTCCCTTTTAAAATTTTGGGCCACGCCTCCAGTTTATGAAGGGGAGATTTTCCTTGGGGGTTTCATTTGTTGGCTGATAGTAAAACAGATTTATTTAAGAACTCTGCGCCTTGCAGATTAAACAATTGAGGTTAGGTATTTGCATCTGAAACGCTGCAGGCACCGGAAATAGGAGAAATTGCATGGAATTGAAGGGCTAAAAGTTATAAAAAATAAAGTTAATAATGAAGATAATTTTGTATTTTGCAAAAGATGCCATGGGTAGAATTGACTAGAAAAGTGGAGTACTGAATACTCCTGTAATTTAAAGCTCAACGAAATGAAGCGACTAAGAAACTTATCAGAGGTGGTGATTTTTCTTCTTTATGTGGAAATGCTAAGAATATTTGGCAAAGCTTCACCTTTAAAAGACTGGAAATGTTTTGAATTTCCTTTTTTTTAAAGTACGCGCCTCTTGGTTTCTTTGGCGTTGTTCTCTTGCTCGTTTACCACTTGCACAGTTTTTCTTGGACCACTTGTATGCTTTTGATCATAACTGAGTCTGAGACACTATTCCACTTGTTACTGATGGAAATAAACTTATTTAGCAGTAAACTATCTACTTCACACTAGTTAATTAGATCAGTAACTGTTTTCTATTGATCTGCTTGTCGTTGAAGTGACTCTACCATAAATTATGATATGCTATGTGTGTGAATGAGAAATGTTTAATAAATCTTTACTACAGAGTTTATCGCCTTGGGAAGCTATAGTTTTTGTTTGATGATGTCGCTCATCCTTTATTTTGTTTTCGAGTAGGTGGACATGCAGATAACAGTGTCAAGTTGGTAACCTCTGATGGAGCAAAAACCATTGAAACAGCATCAGGCCATTGTGCACCAGTTACTTGCCTTGCTCTCTCGCCTGATTGTAACTATCTCGTGACTGGTTCTCAAGATGCAACAGTGATACTGTGGAAAATACATCGATCGTCCACATTGAGCTCGAGCAACTTCTCAGAATCTTCTGCTGCACCAGTCACACCAACTGCTACCACAGGTGGTGCCTTGGCAAGCATTATTACCGACCATAACAGACGGCGTCGTATTGAAGGTCCTATGCATGTATTGAGAGGCCATCTTCGCGAAATAACTTGTTGTGCTGTCAGTTCTGATTTGGGCATTGTTGCTTCAAGCTCATCTTCTGATTTGTTGCTTCATTCCACAAGGAACGGTAGATTGATCAGGAGGCTAACAAATGTGGGAGCACATTCAGTCTGTCTTTCATCAGCAGGAGTTATTATGACTTGGAACAAAGTAGAACATTTACTCTCAACCTTTACTGTCAATGGGATACCCATTGCCTCTGCAAAACTGTCCCTCAATGGCAGCATCAGTTGCATGGAAGTGTCCCACGACGGTGAATGCGGTTTGATTGGCACAAGTTCGTACTTGGAGAATGGCACCTACGATACCAGTGGCGGACTGGAATCCCAGAAGAGTATGGCTGATACTCTTATAAATGGCAAGAGCACTGAAAATAGATTTAATATTTCTGTGCCTTCAATTTATTTCCTGAATCTTCATACTCTCAAGGTATGATTGTGCCTATGAAGTTTATCTTATTTTCTTTTCTCTAAAGAATCCACTCCTGAAGAACAAATATTTGATCTTTGGTGTAGGTGTTTCATACATTGAAGCTGGAAAAAGAGCAAGATATCACAGCTCTTGCTCTGAACAAGGACAACACAAATCTCTTGGTGTCAACTGCTAATAAGCAATTGATAATCTTCACGGATCCAGCAGTAAGCACAAAACTTGATATATAATTGCTTGATTTTATGAATTCTTGTCTGAACCATGGAACAAAAAGTTGAACTGTGAATTCATTTCTTTTTTGGGGGTTTACAGTTGAGCTTAAAGGTTGTAGACCAAATGCTTAAGCTTGGATGGGAAGGCGATGGTCTCAGCCCTCTCATAAAATGAAGCCTTTCTCATGTGATTGGTTTTTATTCAATGAAGGAATACCCAAGCAAGGGACGCTCGAGGATAGCTTTACTCGATTTGTTGATGGCAGGCTAGATGCTCGAGGGTAGCTTTGTTCAAGCCAGAGAGTGAGGATATTGTTTTTGAATTGCGATTGATGGATCATTTTTGTAAGGGTTGTGTAATATATGTATGTAGTGAGTGAAACGATTTCTTGATATCATACGTGATTGGTATATACTTCAAAGGGGGGGGGGGGTTCATGTCATCAACTATTATTAGCACAGGGTTCTTTTGCACCATTTTGTCAGAGTTGCAAGTTTTCCAGTTTAGAAGATGAGATGGAGTTGTGTAGGCCATTAGCTGTTTTTTTGGGGGTTGAATAGTTTCCAACTCTGTTGTATCCTCTCTTTAAATTCCTTTCTAATAAATAAATAATAAAAAAAAAAAACCTTTAGGAGTGAGATTTGGTGCTTTTTTTATTTTTTTACTGAGGGATCTGTATCAATCTGTTGTAGCCAACCTCAATTAATTTGAGACTGAGGTTGTGTTGTTACTGAAGGATCATCGGGGAAAAAGCTCTAAAACATGCAAGGTATTTTTTTTATTTTATTTTAAAAATTTTGGCAAAGCTTTTGGATTAAGTTCCCCACTGGTTTTCTTCTTGATTGTTTTAGAGCTTTTTATGGCAACACCTTTTGATTGTTCTGGAGCTTTTTTTTTGGCCAATGAGAGTACATCTGGGGCTTTGTTTGATAATTAATTTCTTAATTTACATTTTAGGTAATTTATTTCACCTTGACTGACTGCAGTGAAATGGTTCTAGTATGCATTGGTTTCTTCTTTCACTTCTCTCGACTTAATGCTTTTGAATTTTGATGGCCTTGTCCCAAAATTCCCAAAATTCTTTTTTAAATATTTCTTATCCATAATCTCAATTTATCTTAGATATATCCTATACTAGTGAATGTTCAAAATTTTTTACCAATCAAAAGTCTATATAACTAGCTAAAAGCTAACTAGACGCTCTGCCCACTCTCCTCCTTTTCTTCCTCAACAAGAAAATCCAGATCTAGGGTTTGTTTGGGGAGGCTTTCGACGTCGCACCGATGGCACTAAGTTGACCGGCAGCCCCCCCCCAAGATCAGACTAGCGCCATACTTCAGACTCTTCCACAGATTACTACCGGCGAGTAGCACTCAAGCAAAGCCGGTATCTGGATCCGCTAGGTGGTCGGCGTGGAACCTACGACGCACCCACACATGCTCATCACTCTCTCGGGTAGCCCTATTCACCGAGATGGCACACGTGCTATGGCCTAGTGGACGTACACACAGAAATGGCACGGAGGGAGAGCCTCAACGTCCGTCCATCATACACATACCAGGAATAGAGTAGTGAAAGACAGAAAATGAATCCAAAAACAAAAGTAAATAGTGCTCAAGTAATTTCAGTTGGGATACTACACACCTCACACCGCATTTCGTGTACCGTCACTAACCTCCGGTCCGGCTCCGCCTAGTCCCGGATATCCCAAATTACAGTCCATAATGACCTAGTTCCATATATAAATGATATTTTGGCATTTGTAGGGGTTTTAAGTCATTTCACACAAAATATGTCAAAACAGGGGTGCATTAGCGCGCTAGATGCCCAGCCCGTTAGACGTTTTTAGCCCAGACGAACATTAGCGCGCTAATTTTCTGGTATAGCGCGCTAATTGTCATTAGCGCACTAGATCCTGCGATTAGCACGCTAATCGCGTTCTGGACAGTAAAACTGCCGAAATTTTTGGGTTTTCTTCTCCCCCAACAACAGCCACAACACCAATAACAACACTTCAAAACACTAGAAACACATCTAAACATCAACCCACACATCTCCAAAACATCACCGACATCTACAAAACTAAGATCAAAAGATAAAGAAATGTGTGATGTTTGTGACTCTCACCTTGGATTTGATGTTTTCTCACTCCAAGCTCCACAAATCACCACAGTTGTTCCACCCAAAACCCTGATTTTTCACTTCCAAATTCAGAAAGATGGTGAAGAGAGAGAAAAGGTGGTGACAAATAGTCAAAATGTGACTTATATAGTGGGATTTTCATCACCACTCACTTGTGTATCACAACGCCATCCTAAGCACCTCATTTGTTGCCGAACCGCGACATACGCGTACTACCATGTCCCTAACCACCAAATATGCATTCCATATTAATTATTTAACCAATTTTATTCATTTATGTGTGTCTTATTTTCCCCAACCTAGTATTAAGTCGGTTAGACTACCCGGTACACTCGTCGACATGCATATCGAGGCGACTACTCAACACACGGTATCGCACGTCAAATGTAATATACTAACAAACATTGCGATGCCATTTACACTATTTCAAGATAAACATCGCAAATTAATCAATTCAGCACACAAAAGTACTATTTACCTAACTTCAGGCGCGCACAAGCCTAACCGCGGGTCCCACGAGCGTCTGAGCTGTCAGCCACGTCTGCAAACACGTCATAAATAATGGCGAATTATATTCAGGCCGTTACATTCTGGTGATTTTTTTGGGTGTTTCCTCTTATGTTTACCTCTTTATGAGCAATATGTGAGAATTGTTCTTGTTGTTTTAGTGTTTTTAAGTTTTACCTTTTAGGGTCATTTTTTTTTCCTTTTTTTAAGGCAATTTGTCCGGTAGAAATCGATATTTCTTCCCCATGCACTGCACCCAACTGGCCTTTGATGGTGGTTTGGGATGTGGCTTCGTTTGCCTCTATTTCTCAAGGAAACTGATCTACATTGTTGTATCTGCATTTCTCAAGAGAGATTGATCTACATTGTTGTATTTAAATTGTAATGGTTCTCACATTTAGTTGCAATGAATTTCATTGTGCTTTTGACCAAAAAAAAAAAAAAAAAAATGTTCAAAATTTTTACAATGTTGAGTCTTATGACTAAAGTTTGTTTGAAAAGTTGGTCTAAGAAGTCCTAGTGAAGAGACAAGGTAAAATTAAAGTAAGGCGCCCTAAAAGCTTCGCACTTTCTTTGAGCTCCTCCCTACTTAGGCTGCATTATTTTCATCAGAGGCAGTCGAGGGCATCAACATATTTAAAGTTAAATGATAAGATTCGATCTCAGTAATTTAACCCGGACGGACCTTCACCAGACCCTCCTCGGCTCAGTTCGAGATGGGAGGGAAAGGGCAGAGGAGGAGAGAGAAGAACTACAGGGCCGCTCACGGCGGAGACCACACCGCTCGTCTTCCTCCGCCGCCCAAACCCACCGACGTCGACGCTCTTCCTTCCAAGCTCCGAAGAATCATCGATTTCACCGCCAGAGGTCTCAATCTCACTCACTCACTCACTCCTCCTCCTCCGAATTCTCATCTTCTCATCTTCTTCTTCGTTGTTCTTCGTTTTCGCAGAATCCGTGAAGGTTTCTTCTGCTAACGATGGGGAGCAGAAGCGCAAGCGCAAAGACCTCGTCAATGTGACACCTCAACTTCTTCATCTTCTTCTTCTATCATTCTGTGTTGTTGTTGTCTTTTTTAGGGTTTATAGTGATTTTGTTGTTGCGCAGTCCAGAAGGGAACAAATTCTAGGTTTTTAGGTTAATTGTCTTTGCGGATCCATTGCACACATGCACGTTCATGTTCTTGTGATTGAATTCAGTCAGGTTGATGCATTTCACATTTCTGGGGAGATATTCGATGAATGTTAGGTCAGATTTAGGGTTTACATGCATTTTTATGAGCTTGTTCAGTTTTTTTTTCATGAAATGCGTTTTTTCTTAGAAAATTTGATGAAATCAGTGAATTTCTTGCCTAATTGTCTGTAAAGTTGCGAACTTGGTAATTTTTTTTTTTTTTTTATGATTCTGTTTGCAGAAACCTGGATTAGGAGAAGAGGGGTTTTCTGAAAAACTTACAAACCCTAAAAATAAAGATAGAAGCAATGGCATTGCTCAAGAGGATGAACATGATAAGAAAAAAGCGAAACGAAAGAGGAAGCAGGGTGAAGATCTTCGATTTGAGTCCCTGACTCAAGTTCTAGGTTCTACTAGTACAAAGAGAAAAGAGCGCAAAAAGAAGTAATTTTTTTATTCATCTATTGATTGTTTGATGTTCTACTGTTTAATTTGTTGTGTAGATTATTCAAATGTGTGCTTCTAGTTTGGTTTACGTCACACCTTAATCATTCTCATGACTGGAGTTCAAATTTACTTAGGTATTTGGAAGCGAAGAAGCAGAAAAACAAGAAAGCCAAGCTGGAGGACGCGGATTTCCCGGGGCATGAGAAAATCAAGTTTGGGGACATAGTTGAAGCTCCACCAAAGCTTTCAGTAGTTCCTAAGGTATGTCTTGTTTCTTTACTAATCACATGTGTGACAATATTATTTAAAATGATGCTTGATTATGTAAGGACGCTGTGGTCTCTTGAAGGTGCTAAAGACTGTGCAAGATGCTTCCCAAGAGAGGCTTCGTTTGCAGGCCGTTGAAGCATATAGAAAACGCAAAGGATGGGAATCGAGACCAGGGGTTCAGCTTCCTGGACCTGTATCGTTAAATACATCTTCTTAAGTTTTGCAACTATTTATAGGATTTAAATGCTTCATTTTTTCCATGTACTTCCCTCTTCAAGCTCATAATGTGTTTTCATTTTAAAAATGCTGAGTATCAATTAATAGAAGTTGTGAAAAAAAAAAAAGTTGAATCTAACTGCTCAAACTTGTTATTTTTTGAACAACACTATGTGACCATTACATTTCGATTGAATTTTTTTTTAATATATATGAGTTTTTCTTCTGATATTGGAGCGACTTTGTATGAGTTGTATAGTAGAAAAAATGGTTACCCATTCCCAAGATGCTGCACCTTTATTCCTTGTGAAAAAGGCTATATAGATCATAAAATGTATGAAATTACAAATTACACAAAAAAGGCACAATGCATGCAGTAAACTGTTGTGCTAATCATTTTTTGGTCTACTTAATAACTTCTGTTTGCAGTACTGAAAGATATCAAGTCACTATAGTTCTAGCTTGCATAAGCATTCCTTAAGCACCATCACCCCCACTCATGATCTGTGTCCAATGTGCTCCTCATGGCATATGTAGTTCTGGAAAAACACTATCGATTCTTCTACTTGTGCAGGTGAGCTTGCACTAGAAATCGGAGACAGATCGAGCATTGAACTTTGTTTAATGATCTGGGAAATGCACGAAGATGCAAACCTCCGTCGATGTGGAGATTGATCATGGTTCTATAGTTAACAGGCCTCTTTTAGTCACATAACTTAAATGTGAAGCAGCCTAACAAGACGGCGGAAAAGATCTTCATCTGTCTGTAAGAAAATTCTTTTCCCAGACAAATTCTTGGGCCTGCCTGCTAGTAAATTTTTTTAATCAGAAAATATAAATACAAGAAAATAATTAATCTTCCTTATGCAAACTGAGCTGTTGATAATTGCTAAACTCAACCAATGTCATTTAATTATTTACTCTGCACATTTTGTTAGATATGCATTGTTTTTCTTCTTTCTTTCTTGGTTTCTGTAGTTGTTTTAGCCTATTCTTGTTTATGACAGCTGCTTCAGTCTTCTTTTCTTTACTTATTTATTCTCTCTGACTTAGCATGCTACAGCTGTATTTTTTTGTTTGCTTGAATTCGAATATGCTCCTTATGGACTCATCTCGTTTCTTTAATAGGATGTGAGTTCTGCAGAGGCTTATGTTAAATTTACTGTTGCAGACAAATAGGATGTAGTATACATTGTAGGGGTTGATTAAGTGAGTGCAAGTGCTTCGCGAGACAGTATCCACTTAGAAAGTTCTATAAAGATCCACAGTACGGGGGGATCAAATTCTAAAAAGATAGTTAAGCTAGAATTCTACATCTTATCATCATTTGCCTAACTTACTCATAGTTGAAACCTCGAGAATCTAGGAAATTGCTACCTAGCAGGTAACATCAAGGGGGCTTTGTTTGGGGAGGAAAAAGTCATAAGTTGGAATATTGAATAGACGGGTAGAATAATTCCTTTCCTTTATAACTGCTCACCTGGAAAACTGGAAACTTGAAAGGACTCTCACTCTGGAACACTCCATTGTCACTGAGCCATCTTTCCGGTCTGTACTCCTCTGCATTATCTCCCCATATAAATTTCATTCTACCCATGGCATAGGGTTGATAGGCCACCATGTCTCCTTTCTTTACACTAAATCCGTCTGGCCAGACATCATCTGCAAGAAATATTTTTGCATCCTGGCGCACATCTACAAATCAGTTTGAATTCACATAGAAAAAGATCAAATTCAGTAATGGAATAACCGGTGAATGAATGATGTCAAGGTAATTAGAGCTTGTTTCCCATTACCACAGGAAGGGCAGGATAGAGCCGTAGAGTCTCCGTTAGAGCTGCTGTAAGATATTGCATCTTGTCTTGGGCATCCTCTGTAATACTAGCAGCGAACTCATCGAATGTAGTGTTTCCCTTTTCTTGCGTTGCTTTGCATACTTCTTCTGCAACCTTTTCTTGAATGATGGGATGCTTGCAGAGCATGTAAAGGAACCATGAAAGAGCAACAGCTGTTGTATCTTTGCCAGCGATTACAAAATTGAGGATTATGTCTCTTAAGTACTTTGGATGAATCTCATTCAAATGAAGAAACCTTGATAGTATGTCTTCTTTCTTCATCTGTCATTCCATAAAACCACGTTGTCAAAGCTTATGTGTTACCTGATGTATTTTAACGCTGAATTGGGCCCTTAGCCTAGGAATCAACCTGATTTACTTTGTCTTTGCTTCCTCAGCCTATCTTAGCTTAAAAGAATGGACAGATATATCTATTATATATCTATCATACATCTAGTAACCATTTACATGGGATTTGTCCAATTATAAAACTTGCCCACTTTTCAGGAACTGCTCCTCCTCCAACCAAACAAGGCCTTAGAGTTTAAGTAGTGTTTTTAACTTACATGGGAGTTTTCATTATCATGGTCGTCAAGTTTTGAACTGGACACTTGTTCAATCTTTCTGTTAATCAGTTCTTGCACAAAAGCATCAATCACTTGAATGTTCTTCTTCAGTTTAGCTTCAGCCCCGATATTCAACCACCTTTTAATCTTCCACGACACATCAACATATCTCCTGAGTGTCAATCTGCTTGAATCATCAAATGCATTCGAAAACTTCGTTCCTTCCTCGCTTGATCTGCATATGCTGTCAAGTTCCACGCCAAATGCCACTTTGAATATCGAATCCATGGTCGATTTCATAAACAAGTCCTACCAACCAACCAACCGAGGCGTTAGATTTTTTTAGGTTAACTGAAAAGGCTGTCATCATAGAACTTTTCCTGTCAAATGGTTGTGTTAAAAGGGATGTCATAGCCTTTTGACACACAGTTGTCAGAGTCCTTTGAACATACATCAAGACGCGCATCTCCTCACCTTGATGCATAATTGAGTGGTTTCTGACATCGTGTCCAAAAGTGTCGTTAGAGGCCCTTTGATTATGCATCAAGATGTGCGTGTGAATATTTGTATACCTGTCCAAAGGGCTTTGACAATTGTGTATCAAAAGGTTGTCATCCTAGCCTTTCCCTTAATGAAAATGATTGGGTGACATCGTTTTTACTTGGTGTTGTTAGAGACCCTTCGATTATGCATAAAGATGTGCATGTGCGCGTCTCGACGTATGTCCAAACAATAACAAGAAGTGCAAGGAAGAAAATGATGATTTCTTCCTTGATTGGAAAGTCTCTACATACTATATCCTCAAAAAATAAGAAAGTTTATACATCCTCTCCTCATAGACATGGTCACTAATCTAACAATCTATAACTAACTGTTGTTTACTTGTAACAATTCACGAACCAATTGTTACTGACAAAACTAACGGTTAACTTTTACAACAACAACTAACAACACTAGTAATGAAACTCCTAGTAAAGGACTCCAAAAATAGTGTATTAAAAGGCTGCCATCCTATCATTTCCCTGTTAGTTAATCATGTGGTTTTCATGTTAGTGATTCTGTAACTCTGCACACTCGCACACACCTGAATGTCGATGGACTTATTAGATTTTGCAGCCTCATAGATTATGTGTGCAAGTTTTGCGGCGTTTCTCTTAAAAACGACACTGCTGAAGTTCTTCAAGACTTTGGTGGAGAACTCATGACTTGACACCTTCCTTTGGTCCAGCCACTTCTCACCATCCACAGTGAAGATGCCATCTCCAAGTAAGTCCTTCAAGATATCATAATTGTACCTACCCTGCAAGAGATTTAGCGATTAAAAACTGTCTAGACTTTTAAATAAATCTAGGCAATCAGGTCTGATGCGAATTTTATCTAAAACCTTACCATAATTGGGGAAATTGGTTTTGAGGATGTGGTCAACATTTGCAGGGTCCGAAGTGTAGATCTCACTGCGCATAAGGCCTAGCAGCCTGTACGTTCTGTGGGTGCGAGCAAGATCTGTCATTTAGTGGTGAAGCCTATTGAAATTGAGAAGTTGGTTGAAGACAGTGCCACCTATTGGGTGGTACCGTTTCTTCTTCTTCTTCAACTCTAGTGATGTTCTGGTAAGGAATCTGAAGATACATGTAGCAATGAATGCTGCAACTATGCTTGCGAATGCAGCTTTGATGAAGAAATCTTTGGAGTCCATGGTGGGTGAAGATCAAAGGAGATGGATGTTTCTGCTCTTCAGACTGGAGGATTTTGATTTCAAAAAAATCGCATGGTGCTGAAGATCAGAGGTTTGTCTTATTTATAGTTTTTTATAAGTCTTATTTATAGTTTTCGTGTCAACATGGAATAAAACTTTATGTTGTCTTCTTAAGTCGTGGAATTTTAGGGAAAGGTTTTGGTGGCAAGCAACAATGCTAAGTGCCCACTTGTCCTGGGTGTGGTTGGCAGTTATAGTCATGGCTGTTTCATACTGAATTTTTGAGTTTATAGGTTATGGGAAATGAAACATATATAGGGCAGGCATATCAATTCTTGTTAATCTAATGTGTTTCAAGGTGCATCCAATGGATGCAAGTAGAGGATGTGTGCATCTAATGCTGGTGTCTTTGTAGCATGCAATGTTTGTGAAAGGAGTTCATATCCCCTTTATGTCATCCGATGCGTATTTCAAGGTGAGTCGGACGGACACTAAAAGAAGATGTCATTGTCCAATGTCCATGTATTTGTATAGTTTAAAAAGGTTTTATTCAATGGAGGTTCACCATAGTGATCATATTTAAGTCCTATACACATAGTATAAGAGTATATTTCCCCTAGAGTATTTGAAAAACTGTAGCATTTGCATTGTAGTTTCACTTCACAAGTTTTGTTTTGTTTTTGTTTTTGTTTTTTTTTTTTTTTTTTTTTTTTTTTTTTTTTTTTTTTGTTTTTTTTTTTTTTTTTTTTTTTTTTGTTTTTTTTTATTTTTTTTTTTTTTTTTGTTTTTGTTTTTGTTTTTGTTTCTGTGTATCATGGCCTCCCAATGATATTATATCACTGATGCGATGCCATGTATTCGCACTACGCATATAGATTGTATGCTATATGCTTATTCTCCATTTAGGATCTGTATTCACTAAAAGGATTTCTAATGGCTCTTCTTGAACTTCTCATATCATTTATATTGAGTAATGCAAAACAAATGAAGCCTTGATCCATAGAGGAGTGAACATAGTGCTCGATATGTAACTTTTGGATTTGGATTTTTGATTATCTGAGTTTTTTCTGATACAATACTGGATTTGAAACACGGCGACATAAAAAAAAAAAAAAAAAAAAAAAAGACTAGTTTTTTTTTTTTTTGAAGAAAAGTAGATATTTCATTAATCATCAATTGTTTGGTACAGGACCAGTCGTAAAATCAATTCCCCTAATAAAAGTATATGGATTCAATTCTATTTGTTTAAAAACTTTCATCCATTTGGTCGTGAATGCGATTGTAATATTGAAACGATGTGACAATGAAAATGAAGAACTGTTGTCTACAACATTTGGAACACATAACACTACATAAACACCACTAGAACTACAATGAAAAACAAAAAAACTTCCAACAAAGGCAAAACATTGGTCTACCCCTACCTCGTCGAATTTCTACGCTTTCTATTGAGTCAATTTTCTAGTTTGGGCATTTGTAGGTCGTCTTTGCAGGTGACTAAACCACCGCAACCGCCCTTCCCTAATCTTTGTATCAAATGGTGCTATTCCTACTTGTCTTTGAATTTCTATATTTCTTATTCTATCTTTACGAGTTTTACCACACATCCACCTAATCATCATCATTTCTGCTACGTTCATTTTATGTAATTGTTGTTGCTTTACCGCCCAACATTCACTTCCATAGAGCATAGCTGGCCTAATCGAGGTCCTATAAAACTTTCTTTTTAACTTAGTAGGAACATTTCGATCACAAATCACACATGTTGCACTCCGCCATTTCTTCCATCCAGCTTGAATTCTATGTGTAACATCATTCTCAATGTTACCATCATTTTGTATGATTGATCATAGGTATCTAAAGTGATTTACCTTAGGAACTTCTACTTCCCTAATTTTATCACTCCGATGGGTATTTCATCTGGGCCACATGTTTTCCCTAAAAAAACCTAAGACTTGATAAAAAAAACTTAAGACTTCCAACAAGGAAAGACAAAATCAGCACTTCCAACAAGAAAAGACAAAACTATCAAATGAAAAAATTGAAGAAAATATCAATCCACGAAAGATTGTTAAGAGAGATGTACCACAACAAGAATAGAACCAATTAGTTTATTGAATAAAAAAAAAAAAAAAGACTAGTTATTATAAGTTATAAAGATGGTACAATGCACAACAGTACAAGTCACATAAAAAAAAAAAAAAAAAAAAAAAAGGCACAAATCATATATCACTATACGGTATCTTTTTTACTTCAAGTTCCTTATCTTGTAGTGCAATATGTTACTGAAAGAGATCAAATTCCTATAGTTCTTCATGATCTCTAAAATATGCTTCAACCACCATGATATTGTGCTCCTCAAACAGCATATGCAGTAATACTGAAAAAGACACTATCAACCCTGATACCTGTGCAGGGGGACTTGAACTTAAAATCAGGGAACAGATGAGGCATTGAACTTTATGATCTGCGAAAAGCATGAAGATGCAGACCTCCATCGATGTGGAGATTGATCATGGTTCTGTAGTTCACAGTCCTCTTTTCGTCGCTCAACTTAAATGAGAAGCAGCTTAACAAGACGGCCGAAAAGATCTTCATCTGTCTGTAAGCAAATTCTTTTCCCAAACAAATCCTCGGGCCAGCCTGCAAGTAAAACTAAAATGAGAAACTTGATCCTCCTTGCATAGAAAAAGGAGTTTCGATGATTGCTAAAACTCAACCAATGTCATACTATCATTCAGTATGCAAGATGCATAAGACATGCAAGGTTTCTTTCTTTTCCTTGGTTTCTGAAACTGTTTTAGCATAATCTTGTTTTCCTTAAAAGCTTATGTTGAATTCAAATTTGCTCCTTGAGGATTAGGTGAGTGAATTTGCTTTCTGTGACTGTTTCGACTTTTAAGGGTTCTTCTGAAAAGATGCAGAATGCTATAGGGTTCTAAAAACTTTCTACTTCTTATCATCATGCATTTTGCATTACTGGATTGTCCCTCACAATTTTAAACCTCGAGATTTAGGGAAGAACTACGGAAACGGATAGCGTCTAGGCAGTTTTGTTGGGGAAAGATAGATAAAACTGATTGCTTGCATTCCTTCTCACCTGGAAAGCTGTAAACTTGAAAGGACTCTCACTCTGAAATACTCCATCATCACTGAGCCATCTTTCTGGTCTGTACTCTTCCGCGTCATCTCCCCATATGAATTTCATTCTGCCCATGGCATAGGGCTGATAGGCCACCATATCTCCTTTCTTCACACAAAATCCGTCCGGCCATATATCATCTTCGAGACATATTTTTGCATCCTGAGGCACTACCACAAATTAGTATGAATTCTCATGGAAAAGATTTTTTTTTTAAAAAGTACAGAATAGTTATTGAATGAATGATTTCATTTCAGGATAATTAGATGATAACAAGTTTTTCATTACCACAGGAACGGCGGGATGAAGTCGTAGAGTCTCCGTTAGAGCTGCAGTGAGATATTGCATCTTGTCAAGGGCATCCTCCGTTATACTTGCTGCGAGCTCATCAAATGTAGTATATTCCATAGCTTGTGTTGCTTCACGTACTTCTTCTGCAACCTTTTCCTGAACAAGAGGATGCTTGCAGAGCATGTAAAGAAACCAAGAGAGTGTGGCAGCTGTGGTGTCTTTGCCAGCAATCACAAAATTAAGGATTATGTCTCTCAAGTAATTCGGATCCGTCTCATTCAAATGAAGAAATCTTGATAATATGTCTTCTTTCTTCATCTGCCATTCCATAAAACCACATTCAAAGACTAATTTGTAGGAATGTTATTAAGCATGCACAAAATCTATTTTAGAGGCCTACCTTCTTCGTATATCGGCCCGACAGTAGGTTAGTCTAGATTAGTTGGAGTGTCGAGGGAAAAAAGTTATCTAAGATGATTGTTTTCTTTGGCAAACAAATGAGCTAAGAGTTTGAGTGGTGTTTTTCAACTCACTTGGGAATCACCATGGTTGTCGTCAAGCTTTGAATTGGAAGCTTGTTCAATCTTTCTGTTAATCAGCTCATACACAAAAGCATTAATCACTTTAATGTTCCTCTTCAATTTAGCTTCAGCCCCTACATTCAACCACCTTTTAATCTTCCAAAAAACATCAACATATCTCCTGAGCGTCACAGCACTCGAATCATCAAACGCATTCGCAAACATCCCTCCTTCCTCGCTTGATCTGCACATGCTATCCAGTTCCACACCAAATGCCACTTTGAATATCGAATCCAAAGTCGATTTCATAAACAAATCCTACCACCATATCACCAAACAAGTTAGAATTCTTTTTCAGAAATTTAGTTAACTCCACCTAAAAAAAAGTGTTCTAGATAAAGGAGGCAGGGTTTTAAATCATAATAAAGGAGGGGAGGGGTGGAATATATTGAGCATCAACGTAAAACTTTTGCAGTGGACTCGACTGATCCCTCGGGGTCCTTAGTTGGCCCGCCAGGGAATCCAAGAGAGAAATTCTGAGGGAAAAAGTAATCTATAAGTATTGAACTCTGACACATCTGCTTTAGTTAGCGTATTAAAGAATGAAACTTACCACTCCCTGGGGCTCTTCACTCTTTATGAAATAGATCAAACAGACAATTTGGGATTGTACCCATGATTTGAATTCTAATTCAACACACAAAACACACCTGAATGTCCATAGACTTGTTAGATTTTGCAGCATCAGAGATGAGATCTGCAAGCTTTGCTGCATTTCTCTTGAACACAACACTGCTGAAGTTCTTCAACACTTTGGTTGAGAACTCATGACTTGACACCTTCCTTTGGTGCCTCCACTTCTCACCATCCACAGTGAAGATCCCATCCCCAAGAAAGTCCTTCAAAATGTCATAATTGTACTCACCCTGCAAGAAAGAAAGGAACTCACCCATCAAAACCCCAAAAACCGAATTGGGTGAATACCCAATTCGAATCAACACTGAAATCAATAGAGCAACAACCTTGCCGTAATTGGGGAAATTTGTTTTGAGTATGTGCTCAACATTTTGAGGGTCTGAAGTGTAGATTTCGCTGCGTAGAGGGCCGAGGAGTCTGTAGGTTTTGTGGGTGCGAGCGAGGTCGGTCATGTAGTGATGGAGCCTGTTGAAGTTGATGAGTTGGTTGAAGATTGTGCCCCCTATTGGGTGGTAGTACTGTTTTCTCTTGTTGTTCTTCAGCAACTCTGATGATGTTCTTCTGGTGAAGAGTTTGAACATCAATAGAGCAACTATTGCTGCAAGTGTTGTTGCTAGTGCAGCTTTGGTGAAGAAGTCTTTGGAGTAGTCCATAGTGGTGGTGAGTGGAGATCTTCAGATTTTTGTTTTTGTTTTGGCAGCCTTTCGTTTTTTGTTTTATAGGGAGAAATAATGGGGCAAAAGGTGTCACGTTATATCAAGATATGCGTTAACAAGGTTGTCCATCACATGACAACATCATCGTAAAGTCATGAGGGACTACAACATTAAAGTGTTTTAACTGATTTTGTACTAGCATTGCAAAGAATGATGTAACGCTACTTGTTAATCTTCAATGATATACAACTCGATCACATGGAGGAGTAGATGCAGATAAGATCGATAAGCTTTGTGGGAGTTCCCTTGCAAAATTTGCAAGTACGTTCGCCAATTTATTGCCTTCACAATATATGTGGGAGAAAATTAGAGCCCAGTCCCTGTCGAGTAATCTTCTAATATCGCAGATAAGTTGGTAATGATAGAATACTTGTGCTGGCAGCGTCTTACCTAATTTATTTGTCTAACATAATTCATATCTTAGTTAATCTTTTGTTTATTTCTACCCAAACTGTGTTAGGTAAGATATTTTGTTGGAATCTTATGGTCTTTCCGCATCATCTTCATCTTTGTTTTATTTAAATAGGAGAGAGTAAAGTTGTATTTTTTACCTTTTTTTAAGTTGGACTTACCTAAAGATAGGGGAGGTGTATCTTTTGGTACAAAGGTTCGAATGTTTAGGTAAGACTAAGTGCTAACTCACATCTGAACCAAACACCAATCTTAAAGTTAAGCCAAGGCTTAGCTATGCTAGCACTTAAAGCAAAACAATTCATAATTATAAACTCCTTACTAAAAGATGCACGTCTCTCTCCTATTTATAGGCAAGCCCAACTTACAAGGACAAAAAGTATAGCCCAACGCATGCATAGATTATAGAAGTCATCAATTCTACTAATTAAATGCTGTTTCACTATTACTAAACAATGAAATAAGGAGATGTGTTAGAATGACAATAGCATGTTGCATTGCAAGACATGATAGCTCACATGCAAGAGCCATTTATGCGTGTCACGGTATGCAGACATACACAAATTTTGATGCATAACGTGGGTCGAAGTCGTATGGAAGGCTTTTGTGAGTCGATGTGTCTTGTGGTGTGACATTGTTGATGTCATTCTAATATTTTCCATACGTATATTGAAGGATAAAGAAACACAAACTAACTTGGAATTGAGGTTTTTTTTTCAAACCCAAAAAAAAAAATAAAAAAATAAAATAAAATTGAGAGATTGGTATGTTGTAAACTAAGTTGTAAGCTAACTAGAACTTAAGTTGGACTTGCTAGAGACTTAAGCATAGAAGGCATAAACTAAGAACTACTAGAACAAATAGAGAAGATGAGACAAGAGAGAAGAAGGCTAGAGTTGAGAAATGTAGAGATTTTCTTTCTAACATTGGTGTGTGAATTACAATAGGTTGGCACCATTTATATAGACCATTTGGTGATGATGATAATTGTACTTATACAATGTGTACAACTTATACATACACCACAAGTCATACAACGCATCACAAGCAACATAGACAATATATGGAAGAGTTTGGTGTACTGTAACGATCCGCTCTAATTAATCTCGATTAACTGACAAATTACATATTAAGATCCTAAGCTTGGAGTCACGCGGACGTCGCGGAAAAGTCCAGGGTACGCCTAACGAGGTAATTTTTGTTATTTTTGTGTGTAAGTGTTTATTTATTTTACTATTATTAAATAATTTGTGTCGCATTATTTGATATTTTATTGGTCGGGTTGTGCGCGTGTAGTAACGATAGTGTACGACGTCGCGGTGAGCGCGTAACGCCGGTGTATGGGATAGCCTGAGATTTTGTTGTCACATCACACATCTCATCACATCACGCATCACTTCACCATACCTAAACTCATCCCTCATCATTTCTCTCTTTTTCTCCAAAATAAAATAAAATAAAAATAAAAATTCTCCTCATTTAAACACTGATAGAGAGAGAAAGAGGGAGAAAATCGCCAAGAGAGAGGGAAGGGAGGAGAGGAAAGAGAGAGAAAGAGAGAGAGAGAGAGTCACGGCCAGCAGAGAGAGGGAGAGAGAGAGAGGCGGCCAAGGTAAAGATTGAGGGAGGTGATGGAAGCTCCGGCGAGGAGCGATACGGGAGGCCACGGACGGCGGCTCGCGGCAGCGAGGCGACGGGCAGCAGCTGAGGCGGCGGGAGATCGCGGCGGGAGATAGGCGCGCGGGAGATCGGGAACGAGCAGCGGCGTGAGGCGGCCTGAACCCCGGCGGGACCCAGCGGCGGCGGCCTGAACCCCGGCGAGGACCCAGCAGCGGCGCGGCGGCGAGTCGACTCCAGCAGCGGCGCCGGCGAGGCATTTCTCTCTTTTTTTTATTCTTATCCAAATCTTTATATATATACTGTTGTAAACTAAGTTGGAACTTGCTAAAAATTAGAGAAGGAAATTAGAAGACTAAGAACTTATACTACTACAAAAGAGAAGAGAAGAAATAAGATAGTTGGAATGAGAAGTTTTCATTCAACTCCAGCAGCGGCGGCGGCAGCGGAGACGGCGCACGGCAGCGTCAGGCACCGGCAGCGCGAACGAAGCGGAGTGAACGACGGTGCGGTGGCGCGTTGCCGGAACGATCGACCCCCGCCGAAACGCAACGCCAGTGGACTAGGATACCATAGTCGGGTGTTGGATACGCACTTGAGGCTTGTGCGGGACGTTGTGAGGGTGATTTGCAATTTGTTTGAGGTAAGTAAACCCACGAGAAAATTAGTTAAAATTCATTTATGACACTTACTTTATTTCACATTTCAATTATTTCATTGTGCTATTTATTGTTGTTCATTCACTGTTTATCCACTCCCACATGTGTATGTGTGTTTGTCGACGGGGTCGGCATGGCACAGACTCACACCCCGGGGCTAGCTACTACCCTCCTTTGTTCGAGTAATTGGCCATGTTAGGGCTATGCGGTGGTTATTCTCCGCGAGACCCGTAGGTTGAGAGATGTTTGACGAAGACCTAAGTCTACGTCATGGGTTCCTTTCGAGAGATGTTTAGATGAGGTTCTACCGTTCATGGGTTCCTCTCGAGAGATGTTTTGATGGAGTTCTACCGTTCATGGGTTCCTCTCAAGAGATGTTTGGATGGGGTTCTACCGTTCATGGGTTCCTCTCATTCGACCGTGAGATGTTTGGCGAGGTGGTCGTCATGAGTTCCTCTCGGTTTAGCTAAGACGATTCCCGGATGTCGATCAGGGTTCTCTGTCACACTACACTCGTGTCCAAATTCGACTTCTCTACGACTTATTTTCATGCGATTACTTTATTCTCGTTCCTTATTTAAATTGCATGAATTGTAGCCTTTTTATTGGATTTCGTGAATATTAGCTAACGTTCTCTGGGATTTACTCACTTGGGATTTGTCATTGTTTTTGTGACAAATCGCAGATCCTACGACGAGCCGAGGCAAGGGGGTCTTAGGCGACTACCTCTGAGTTAGGAGAGCCCCATCAGCTTTTTGCGTAGGTGTTTGTATGCATAATTTATTGCTTTTATGGAATTTTTGGGAGGACTTGTATACCTGATACGTGTATATGCTCATCTTTTGTACTTTTGTCGCTCTTTGATATACATGGTATCTAATGCCGGGTTTCCACACTATAGGGTTATTTATAAAATGCTAACTTTTCATTTCTACGATATTTGCATGCTTCAAAGACTTCCGCTTTGATGTAACTTAACTTAGTCAATTTAATGTAAATATTCATAAAAACATCCATAAATACTAAGTTAAGGCGAATAAGATACGTACAAAGGTTTAGGTCGCGGGAAGTTAAAGACAAGTGTGCAGTGACGTGGCATGCTTGGTGACGTGTCTGGCGACGTGGCGTACCCGGTTTGCCTCGGAGTTTGGGGCCGTCACATGTACATTGGAGAGGATTACAAGTTACATGAAGTGTAAGAGTCATGCTTGATGTTACAATTCAATGGAGAACCATACTTCACAATGTGGTCATTTACATGCACAAGTGTCCATCCATTTCATAACATGGTAAAGTTTTTTTGGTCTACAAAATTAGTTGCTTTTATTGACAGTGCATGGAGAGGGGAAACTGGATTATGAAAAGAACACAATGTGTACTTTATTTTTTATTTTTTTTCTCAAATCCATGGACGTGTAGAACTGCATCATGTAGTCACAATAGGAAAACTGCTTTCTTTGTTTTCAACCATAGACATCTGAATTATTACTACTCTAGTAATAGACACGCGAAATGGACATGCAATTGAACTTCGCCATTAGATGCACATAAATTTTCGTACTCACATATATACAAGTGCAACAGAAAGATCTTGCCAAAGCTGCATTAGAAGAAGTTAACAAGGTATATATAAAGTCAGTCAATGCATTATTATTTTTTACTTCGTTTTTAGGGGCAGGGCCAGGATTTTTTTTTTTTTCCGTATTTGTTCAAATTTTCGCTCGAAAATAATACAATGGTCAAAAATAAAAATCACCATCCATGGTCTTAGACTCTTAGTGGAAGTTTTTGTTATTTTTATGTTATGTACATTCTTTCAGACAGAATGAGACAGCTTGCTCAAGGTGAAACAGAAAAGATACTCCTGTTGAAGAAAGCAGAACCCGAGTCGAAGGCCAAGTACTTTGCCGGGGTTGGAGTGGCCTGGAAGCATCAAGCCATCGCCAAGGGATTGAAAGAAAATACTTGAACAGGGTCATGAATATTGTACAGATTTGTAGGCACAACTTTGTTACTTTTAAATGCAAATGCATAGTATTCAAAAGATGATTTTATTTTCAATAAAGGGTCTGTATAGATCATTCTCTCTCACACTGATATAACTTATATTGAGCCATCTTGGTATAAATTAGATTATTCAAGTAGCATAATAAGATTACATAACATTCTTTTGTGCCAAATATGGAGCTCTTCAATTGTGAAGACACTTTTTGCCACCGACGCCATCTTTGCTCAGCCTGTGAAATGCAAACAAAGGAAGCCCTTGATCCATATGAAGAGTGAACATGGTTCGATATGTAGCTTCTTTTGTTTCGTCTGCAAGTTTAAATTTGAAGAAAGTAAGGAGGAAGGCCGCCAAGATCTTCATCTGTCTATAAGCAAACTCCTTTCCTAGGCATATTCGAGGCCCCGCCTAGACACAGTAAAACCAAAGGTTAAGATAAAATCTTGTTTCAATCATTTGCAGCAGATAAAGTTAGTCTTGGATCTTTAGGAGTAATTAAACTTGAATGATACCTGAAAGGCGGTGAACTTGAATGGGCTTTCCGGTTGAAACATGCCATTCTTGAGCCATCTTTCCGGTCGGAAATCCTCTGCATCCTCACCCCAGATGTCTGTCATCCTTCCCATGCCATAAGGCATGTAATTTATACCATCACCTTTCTTCACTCTCAGTCCATCAGGGAGAACGTCATCCTCTTTCGAACATTTTCCATCCTGCCAAATAAAACAGATTACACAAACAAAACTGTACTCGGAACAAAATAAAATTTAGAAAGTAGAAAAAATGAGAAGCCAACTTTCTTAAGAATTGTTTTTGAAGAGAAAAATCTTTCAGAATTTGCTTACGAAAGTCGGGACTAGATTTTGTTAATTAAGCTTTGATGAACATGGGCTGAGTTTGGTGTGCATGAGTGTGTATTTCTAGGCTTTTTGGTCACATTAGATGAGTGATTACCACAGGGACTGCTGGATAGAGCCTCAGAGTCTCAGTTAAGGATGCATGCAAATACTGCATCTTATCTAAAACTTCTTCGGTTATCATCTCTGCGAATTCGTTTACAGACGTATCATCATTCATGCCGGTTGCTTCCCTCACTTCCTGCACATTCTTCTCCTGGACGAAAGGATGCTTACAGAGCATGTAAAAGAACCAAGTGAGTGTGTTTGCAGATGAGTCCTTGCCCGCTATAACGAAGCTAAGAATTATGTCTCTCAAGTACTGATCAGTCATGTTTACTTCATCCTTTTCACTCTCAACCAGAAACCTTGACAACATATCTTGTTTTCCTCTCTGTAGTCAGGGAACAGCCAAGAAGTAAAGTTACATGAATTCATGTTCCATTACGGTTGTGTAAATAGTATGAAAGCAAATAATTCCTTACATTGGCGGTTTCAGTCTTCATTTGCTCCCTCTTGCACCTGATCACTTGGAAAACAAATTCATCAATCAGTTTGATGTTTCTCCTAAGAGAGGCTTCTGTACCGATGTTCAGAAACCTCTTAATCTTCCAAAATGGATCAACAAACCGCCAATAAACCAAAACGTTAGAATCATCGAAGGCTTTGGTGAAACGATTGCCAAACTCGTCAAGTCCAGATAGGCTATTGAGCTCAGTACCAAATCCCACCTTAAATATGGAATCCAAGGTTGATTTCATCAACATATCCTGCAAAAGGCGAAGATGTATTTTAAAACTAGCCACACCAGGTTTTTCACCTAAGAGAAATTTCTTTCATAACTAACTTAGAACCTGCAAATCCATCATCTTCTTTGAGGCTGCCACTTCTGAAATGTTTTCAACCAACTTAACTGCATTTACTCGAAACACCGTGCTACTGAAATTTTTTAGAAGTTTATTTGAGAATTCGAGGCTTGCAAGCTTTCGTTGTTGACGCCATTTTTCTCCATCAACAGCAAAAATTCCATCTCCAAATAGATCCTTCATTATCCCGTGGTTATATTGCCCCTGAAATGAATCCGAGACAACTCAAGATACTGCATATATAATTGATGAATCAGAAACAAGGGTGACTATCATGAATGTGTTCTTACCTTCCCATAATTTGAGAAGTTGGTTTTAAGTATGTGCTCAACATTGACAGGATCCACTGTGTAGATTTCACTATGAAAAGGTGCAACATGGCGGTAAGTTCGATGCTTTCGAGCAAGGTATGTCTGGTAATCGAAAAGTGTATTGAAGTGTACCAGCAGATTGAATATGGAACCAGCTATAGGTGCTTGTTGGTCTTGGATCATCAGCCCTTTGGCATAGAATACCAGATGTACAATTGCAAATACTGCCACCAAAAGAAAGACCAGGGCTAAGCCAGCGACGAGAATAGAGACTGTTGTAGCGATTACAGAAAAAGGATCCATTTCTCAACAATTTCACAACAGTTCAACTCCAGATACTACATTAGAATCTAGTATATCTTCTCATTCTTGTGGTCACTATTTAGAGGTCGCTTTCGATCCTTTTCAAGGTAGTCGAACCAAGCCAATTCAAACTTTGTTAAGAACCTATTTAATTTAGGGATGGTGGGCCAAAGTCCTTTCCTATAGTAATGTGACAATGGAATATTATATATGCAGCCAGAAAACACTCCTAGAATAAAGACGAGGAAACATCAAGTTGTCCTCAACTCCTTGTCCAGCAAATCAAGTTTTGCAGGATATTTTGTCTGAACTAAATCTCTGTATTTGCAGGAGTTGATTACCGACATAGAAACTGAAATTTTTAGATTATTCCTTTTGTGCTTCTTTCTCCTGTAATTTTAAGCACTTGCTATTAAGTATCCCTCAACTCCACCTATGTTGTACATTATGTGCGCTACATAGCCGGTCCCAAGTTCGGATAAAGGAGGAGGACTCTGACGCCCATTTTTTCATACCGAAAAATGGGTAAGGGAGGTCCCAAACTCACTTTTCATACCCGAAAAGTGGGGAGGGAGGCCCCAAGCTCATTTTCATTCTTGGAAAATGGAGGAGGGTTGCGATAGGTTGACAGCCAGCGTAAACTTTTGTCACTTTTCATGAAATGGATCAAACATATATAAACGTTGGGGCGTTCCCACCTAGCGACGCGCTGCATCGGAGCCCGGGTGTAGCGAGAAATGAGCAAGGGTGTGTTTCACATCGCCGCCTGGGTGTGAAGAAAAATGAGCAAGGGTTCCCACACATAGGACGTGTGTGGGTAAAGAAGCTAGTTCAAAACAAACACGAAAACAAAAACAAAATCATAGATACGGACACTAGATCTTTTAGACAAAATAGAAATAGAAAAGGAAAACAAATACAAAGCGGAGAAAAAATTCGTTTAGGAACATGGAACATAGGAACACTTACGGGGAAGTCAATAGAACTAGTAGATACCATGATTAGAAGGAGTGTCAATATTGCTTGCCTCCAAGAGACAAAATGGGTAGGAGAAAAGAGTAGAGAAATTGGAAGCGCAGGGTTTAAATTGTGGTACACTGGTATAGATAGAAAATGCAATGGAGTATGAATTGTGGTGGATAATGATTATAAGGATAAGGTCGTAGATGTTAAAAGAATGGAGGATAGATTGATTCTAGTTAAATTAATTATTGGAGACGAAAAAATTAACATACTTAGCGCCTATGCACCACAAGTAGGATTAAGCGAGAGCATCAAACGCAAGTTTTGGGACGATATGGATGGATTTATGCAAAGTATACCATTAGATGAAAATGTTTTTATTGGAGGAGATTTAAATGGGCATGTCGGGGCAAGTAATGATGGGTTTGAGAGAGTTCATGGAGGTTTTGGTTACGGTAATAGAAATGAAGAAGGAGAATCAATCTTAAAATTTGTTTCAGCATACGATCTTGTCTTAGCAAATACTAGTTTTAGGAAGAGGGAGTCGCATATAATTACTTTTAGTAGTGGTCATAACAAGAGTCAAATAGATTTTCTTTTAACAAGAAAAACATATAGAAAAATATGTAGAGACTGCAAAGTAATACCCGGTGAAGCACTTACTACCCAACATAAGTTAGTAGTACTTGATATTAAACTAACACGACGACATAATATGAATAAAAGAGCTAGCGACCCTAGAATAAAGTGGTGGAACCTAAAACATAGTAAACAAGTAGAGTTTAGAGAAAAACTACTAATGGAAAATGTTTGGAATCTTGACTTAGATGCTAATACAATGTGGCTAGAAATGAGTAGTTGCATAAGGAGAGTGGGATCAAACATATTAGGTATATCTAAGGGCTTGGGATCTCCAAAGAAGGAAACATGGTGGTGGAACGAGGATGTCCAACGAGCAATTAAGACTAAAAGAGAGATGTATATGAAAATACCTAAGTGTCAAGATGAAGATGTGTACAATCAATATAGAAAAGCTAGAAAACAAGCTAAAAAAGTAGTTAGTCAAGCTAAAACAAATTTCATGAAAGATCTATATACAAGGTTAGGTAATAGAGATGGCGAAAAAAAAAATATATATATATATAGGCTAGCCAAATTAAGAGATAAAAAGAAACAAGACTTAAGTCATGTAAGATGTATTAAGGACGAAAATCAAAATGTTTTAACACGCTAGGAGGATATTAAGGAGAGATGGAGAAGTTACTTCGATAGTTTATTTAATGATGGCCAAGTCGATACTATAATAGATGAAAACCCACACCAAGAAAGAAATGTAAATTATACACGCAATATTAGAATTGTAGAAGTTAAAAAGCATTGAAAAGAATGAAAATAGGGAAAGCATGTGGCCCAGATGAAATACCCATAGAAGTTTGGAAATGCTTAGGAGAAATTGGATTGACTTGGTTAACAAAACTTTTCAATAAAATTTTAAAATCAAAACGGATGTCAATGGATTGGAGAAGAAGCACGCTTGTGCCAATCTTCAAAAACAAATGAGACATTCAAAGTTGCTCAAACTACCGGGGAATTAAACTTATGAGTCACACTATGAAACTTTGGGAGAGGATAATTGACAATAGGCTAAGGAGAGAAACAACAATATCAGATAACCAATTTGGTTTCATGCCTGGGAGGTCAACTATGGAGGCGATTTTCCTTGTAAGACGATTGTTAGAAAAATATAAAGAAAAAATATCTTCATATGGTATTCGTAGATTTAGAAAAAGCATATGATAGGGTCCCTAGATATGTTCTTTGGTGGGTTCTAGAAAGAAAAAGAGTGCATGCTAGATACATAGACATTATTAAGGATATGTATGATGGAGTAGTAATTAGTATAAAGACATTTGGATGAGCTACAAAAGAATTTCTCATTACGATAGGACTACATCAAGGATCGGCTTTAAGCCCATATCTATTTACTTTAGTTATGGATGAACTAACTAGACATATTCAAGATGATACACCATGGTGTATGCTATTTGCAGATGATATTGTCTTAGTGGATGAAACTAAAGATGGAGTGAATAAGAAATTAGAACTCCGGAGGAATACATTAGAATCTAAAGGCTTTAAGTTGAGTAGGACGAAAACCGAATACGTGCACTGTGAGTTTGGAAACACTAGACATCGAGATGACGTTGTGGTAAAATTAGGGGAAGTAGAAGTTCCTAAGGTAAACCACTTTAGATACCTAGGATCAATCATACAAAATGATGGTAACATTGAGAATGATGTCACACATAGAATTCAAGCTGGATTGAAGAAATGGCGGAGTGCAACAGGGGTGATTTGTGATCGAAATGTTCCTACTAAGTTAAAAGGAAAATTTTATAAGACCGCAATTAGGCCAGCTATGCTCTATGGAAATGAATGTTGGGCGGTAAAACAACAACAATTACATAAAGTGAACGTAGCAGAAATGAGGATGCTTAGGTGGATGTGTGGTAAAACTCGTAAAGATAGAATAAGAAATATAAAATTCAAAGACAAGTAGGAGTAGCACCAATTGATACAAAGATTAGGGAAGGGCGGTTGCGATGGTTTGGTCACCTGCAAAGATGGCCTACAAATGACCCAACTAGAAAACTTGACTTAATAAAAACTGTAGAAATTCGACGAGGTAGGGGCAGACCAAAGTTAACATGGGATGCACTAATTAGGAGGGATTTGAATGGTTTGCAAAGCTCACCATCAATTGCACTTAATCGAGCACAATGGAAAAGTTTGATCCATGTAGCCGACCCCAGTTAATTTGGGACTGAGGCTATGTTGTTGTTGTTGTTGCTATTAAGTATCCCTCGATGCCCATCATAGAAGCTTGATTGATCCAATAGTTGGAAATAACTTTCACATTCATCTAGTCTCATTGTTTACACCAGTAGTAGGGGCAAAACGTCAAGCAAACTTATATTTCTTCATCTTCATGAGACAATTATCTTCAAGACATTAAGACTCATCAAACTCCACCTGGTAATGCTTAAGATGCAATCCTCCATCAATGTGAAGAGCGAATATGGTCCCGTATTTTAATTGTATATTTTGATCAGCTATTTTGGATTAAAAGAAGTCAATTAGAGCCGTCACAACTATCTTCATCAATCGCTAGGAAAAGCCCTTCCCTAAATACATTTGAGGGATGGCCAGCAAATGAAATAATTCAATATAAACACAATAGCAGCAATAGTAGAGTACACAATAGAAAATGTTATGGAATTAAATCGTTTGTCAGAAATATTCTCAGGCAGCACACGAGATGATGAAACCAACAGTCTTACTTATGTCATGAAATGTGATTAATTTGATTGGTGGTTTAGGTTAGAAACTTCGTCTGCAAGCCATCTTTTAGGTCGAAAAAAACTTAGTGCTGGATATCACCTACTCCTTAGAAAAATAGCAGAGCAGAATGGGAAGGACTAAGAAGATCTTCCACAATGGTTGCCAAAGTAAAACAAAAAGAAAGAAAAATCAAATTAGCTTCTTAAGCAGTCATTGTTATACGAACCAAATTCAATGCAAAAAGGTTTAACAAGCAATAAAAGCAGAGCTTTCTTAATTTTCAAATATAACGTGTAGTAGTGATGTGTGAAATGCACTGACTCCCTTCAAAATATCCACTACATGTTTGAATGATTCAGATGAGTCTTTGGCTATAAATTCATCAACCCCTTTGACAAAAAGAAGAAGAAAACAAACAACCCCCTTGAAAAATTTCAATAGCCTTACATCAGATGATGCCCATCACATTATATGATACATTAACTTTTGATTGCTCAAAACCAATACTTGGAATCATACATAAAAGAGGGCGAGGTCCGTGAGGTAGGAGTATATTTCTATTCCAACTAAAGTTTACATTTTTGAGTTTCCATTCACAAGTTGGTTTCCCCAGCTTCACGCAAGAAAAATGACTAAGTAAATTAGACTTGACAGCACTTAGAAAAGGGAGAGACAGATTAATATTAAATTCAAAATTATCTTGTATGAGATGGATTACCTTCAAGAATCAGGAGGGTTATCGCAACACCTATTCCTTTTTTCGCATTGATGTCGAAGGCTCAGATCACCTGGACATGAGTCAAACAACGTTGATGATTAAAGATCCTTGAAATAAGTCGACTAATAAATCACTTGGTTTAATATTGCGATGAAATCAAAACCTGATCTTGGTTATAGAAAAGAAAAAAAAGGTGTCTCGATATCTGATAACATGTTGGTTGCTTTCTTTTTCCTACTCGCGCATACCTGCCTATTGTCAATCAATAAGTAGCAGCTAAGGTGTCTACAACTCATAACCAAAATTATTCAAAACCCATTCTATCTCCTTCATTGTAGCTCCCGGTGATCCTTGAACAAAAAACTCATGAACTATGCCATTTACTTCAATCATACTACATCCGGCCACTGCCTTCCTAATCCCTTTCTCTACCATAGAGGTCCTAACTCTCTTCATGTCATCGAACCTATTGGCCTTGGCATATAAATCAGACAAGATAACATAAAAAGCATGGTTCAGAGGCTCCGACTCGATTACTCGAAAAGCAATTCTTTCTCCTAGCTCCACATTCCCATGCATCCAACAGCTTCCAAGCAATGCACCCCAAACAAAGACATCTGGTTCCATGGGCATGCTTGCAATAAGTCTTTCAGCCTCATCAAAGAGTCCAGCTCGACCAAGTATATCGACCATGCAAGCATAGTGATATATCTGCGGCTCGATTAAGTATACGTGCTTCATTGTGTTAAAACACCAGCGGGCTTTCTCTACTAGGCCAGAATGAGCACACGCAGACAAGAGACCAAGAAACGTCACATGGTTTGGTTTGATCCCTTCCGCTTGCATTTCCTCAAATAGATCAAACGCCTTATCTCCAAGTCCATGGAGAGCAAATACCGCAATCATAGCCGTCCATGCCAAGACATCCTTCTCTTCCATCCCCATAAAGACTTCAATTGCTCTCTCCAGACATCCACATTTCCCGTACATATCCACCAGCGCAGTTCCAATCACCATATCACACTCAACTCCTCTTCTTTCCATATAACTATGCACCCATTTCCCCTGATCAAGCGCACCAAGCGACGCACAAGCCGAAATCACACTAGCCACCGTCACCTTGTCAATCAAATCCTCCTCTAAAACCTGCATTTGATGGAAAAACCCCAATGCCTCCACCGCCCGACCGCCCTGAACAAACCCCGTTATTATCGAATTCCAACTAATCGCATTCCTCTCCTCCATCCCCATAAACAAATCCCGCGCCGAATCAAGACAACCACATCTCAAATACCCAATTATCAACGAATTCCACGAAACGACATTCCGTTCAGACATTTCATCAAACACCAAACGCCCAAAACCCAAATACCCAAATGAAGCATACATACTAATCAAAGAATTCCCAATAAACAAATCCGCTCCAAACCCCAACTCCACAACATGGGCATGCCCAATTCTACCCACATCGACATCTCCTCGCCGCGCGCATTCCTTCGCTAAAAACGTGAAAGTTAGGTGGTCTGGCCTGACCCCTTCTCTCAACATTTGCTTGTAAAGAAGGGCAGAGCTTTCAGACCCATTACCGATTCGGGTCGCGAAAGCTCTGATCATCGTGTTGTAGGCGTAAAGGTTTGGCCTTTCGATGAGATTGAACAGATTTGTGGCGTAACTGAGACACCCAGTTTGGGAGATTGCGCAGAAGAAGAGGAGGCGAGTGATGAGGAAGTGGTGATCTTGTTTGGATGCGTTGTGGGAGAGTAGGATCTGGGCGTGGATTTGCTTGAGCTCTCTCATGCTCTTGCATTCATCGATTAGTCTGCAAATGAGTCTTCGTTGTTGTGTCATCAGTACTGACGGTTTGGCAGTTATTTCGGTTGGAGAACTTGTGTTCATGTGTTGCAGAAGCATGAGGAACAAAAGTGTCCTTATATCTAGTCCAATAGAATCTTGACACGTACTTCCTAAACCAAAAACTAATTATTCAAGTTTGAAAATATTCAAATACTAATTATTGGCTAACAAAATGGGGAAAAGAGTTGAAGAGTATCTTGAGCAAAATTTTCAAGTTTTGAGAAGTTGGATTAGTTTCGTGAATGGAGCGGAACTATCGTAATGGAGTCAAAGAGTAAGTAAGGAGAGGTCTTTTTCTCGATAGTTTTTTTATAAGATTTTATATAATTGTCGTCTCTGTCGCATTTCTCGCTTTTTTAAGAATTCTTTAGTAATCGGCGTGTATGTAACTCATTCAATTAAAAATTTAATTTTTTATTGAATTTTTGACATGTTAGCTAGCAACTATGGATGTCGAGAGGGTATAGAGATTAAAAGGTAATGTTTGAAAAATAAATTACAAAGAAATACTGGATTTTTTTATTTTTTTTTGGTGAATAAATAGTGGATTTGATTACACAAAAAAAAAAAAAAAAAGTTTGCTTAAAAGTATTTTTTGGCGAATATTCTATGATTGAGTTGACTACTTGAAAGAAACCCCTCGATTCGTGCATCGATTTCTTGCGCACACAAATCGAAGTGTGTTTTAAGGGACGTGGGTGTCCAAAGTGAGAAATTCCAGTAACATTCATCAACGCAGTAACAGCAACAACAACAAATCTCTAGAAGACTCCATGAACTCTCTCTCTCTCTCTCTCTTCTTCTGCCAATTCTTCTCCACAATCGATCGATCGATCGATCGATGAATCGCGGCGATGAGCTTTCTGAAGGGCTTCATCGATTCTCTCGGCGAGGCGTTCTCCAGCGTCTACGCCTCCGATGATCAACTCGCCAAACCCTCGAAACCTTCAATGGACGGTGACGGCAATCGAGTCCTTGTTTCGAACGAGAAGACGGCGTACAAGTTGAAAGGATACTTCGATTTGGCGAAAGAAGAGATCGCCAAAGCAGTTAGGGCAGAGGAGTGGGGCTTGATCGACGACGCGGTCTCGCATTACATGAACGCGCAGCAAATTCTCGTGGAGGCGATGGAAATTAGGGCTCCGTCTTGTGTTTATGCTTCTGCGAGGTGAGGTTTCGTGTGGATTCTCGGTTTTTGGTTGATTTTGAATGATTTGGAGTTGGTTTTGGTGGTGCAGTGAGGTTGAGAAGGTGAATTTTTATCATCGGAAGGTGTCGGAGTGGCAGGGGAAGGTTTCCGAGCGACTGCGATTGTTGAGTCGGCGCGATGGCTCGCAAGGTCTTGTCTTTTGGCATTCTATTGCTTTCAAGTTTTTCAAATTCATGTTTTTTTGAATTAGAGTTGATTTGTTCTTGTTGTTGTTGTTGTTGTTGTTGTTGAATTGTTTTCATCCAGTTGGTGCTTCGACTGCGAATAAGGTATGGAATGTGGTTGTTGAACTGTAAGTAAGTATGAGTCTTTAGCTGTAATCTTGTTGTTTCGTATTTGACAATTTTTAGAAACAAATTTAGTTCATGTTCACATTGAATGATGGAGTAATGCATTGCCTATGATGCTGCATTTCTTGGGATTTTATCAAAAGAAAAATGATTTGGTGACACATTTTGGAATACCCGGAATGGATACCCAGTTGTTGGTGTTCATTGATTTCCGCATTGATGTTTGTACCATACAAATCGATGTGTATTGAATGGACGCCAACAACTGGGTGTCTCAAAAAGGTCACCTAGCATTGTCCTTATTAAAAACATTCTTTCTAGATCGCTCTAGTTGATTCTTATAAGAACTTTGCAGGTCGTAGCTAAACGTTCACAACCTGCCACAACTTCATCTACAGTAGTTGACACTCAAAAGTATATTAGTAGGACACCTAACTTACCTAGTAGGAATGATTCATTTAAAAGAAGTTCGACAAACAACGTAGGCAGCTCCAGACCTGCTCAAGATTCTTCTAGTAGTTGCGATCCCAAACTTGTCGAAATGATAAATACAGTGATTGTGGACAGAAGTCCTTCAGTCAAATGGGAAGATGTTGGTAAGTAGTTGTAAATTGCTTCCTATTTTGATCATTTGTGAACTTTCTGCTTACGGTCGTCTCTCATATTATTCTCTGCTTCCAACTTCTTGTACAGGTGGTTTGGACAAGGCAAAGCAGTCTTTGATGGAGATGGTTATCCTACCTACCAAAAGAAAGGATCTTTTTACTGGTCTTAGGAGACCTGCTAGAGGTTTTCTTTCAGAAATCAATCCCGCATTTGAGTTTTTGTCAATGCACCTCTATGATTTACTTTTCTTTTTCTTCTAGGTTTGCTTCTTTTTGGTCCACCGGGTAACGGTAAGACTATGCTCGCCAAAGCTGTTGCATCAGAGTCAGAGGCAACATTCTTTAACGTTTCTGCTTCCTCTCTCACGTCAAAGTGGGCATGTCTCTATTCCAAGTCCTTTTTCCGCTTACCACGGGCTGACATCTCTATTTTTTTTTTTTGTCAAATTTCTGAGATTAGGTTTGTCAATAAAATTTTATTTGTTGCTGAAATAGGTGGGGGAGGCAGAAAAGCTTGTTCGAACTCTTTTCATGGTTGCTATATCCAGGCAACCATCCGTAATTTTCATGGATGAAGTATGCAGTTCTATCTTTTTTACCTTCACCAAAAGTAGTTCTTCTTTAGTGATTTCTTTATATCATATTTCAAATTCGCTATGTTAATAAATTGTAATTTCTGGTTTTATATCTTCTCAGACTTTGCGCATAGTTTTGCAACTACATCCCTAGTGACCTAAACCCTATTGAGCAACTCATACTATATATCTGCGCGCAACTTTAAAATCCATGTTGTGATTACAAAAGTACTTTTAGTTTTAAACTTAGTTAGATGTTCTTTGGCCATGGTAAAAGTTGTCTTTTGTGGATTTTTTTACCATCCAAATGTGACCAGTTGATTCATTTTCAAAATTTGTGAAGCTGCTCGGATAGTGCAGCTAATTAGGAGGAATTTAAATAATTTGGAAAACTCACCATCAATTGCATTAAATCGAGCACAATGGAAGAGTTCGATCCATGTAGCCGACCCCAATTAATTTGGAACTGAAGCTATGTTGTTGTTGTTGTTGTTGTTGCTCGGAAAGTACAGCTCCAGGAACGGTCCTTCTCTCATAATATGAATCAATTTAGTGGGCCGAGTGGTGATAGTTTGCCCCTTATTATTTTAAGGAACATTAAAGACTGGATTACTTGATGGAGAAAAAGTGGGTGTTTTTCAGTCTGCTACCATTCTTTATTATTTCCGTTGTATTGAATTTCAACTAAAACAAGCAGCTACCAGTAAACTTCCCGCGATGATACAAAAGGCTTCTTTTGACGTTTTTTTATAATTATCTTAATTGCCATTTCAGTTAAGATTTATTTTTCTTTTTTTTACAGATTGATAGTATTATGTCAGCAAGGTCGGCTAATGAAAATGATTCAAGCAGGAGATTGAAGTCAGAGTTTTTAGTTCAATTTGATGGTGTTAGTTCAAATTCAAATGATCTGGTAATTGTTATTGGTAAGTTAGATATTTTGACCCTTGTTTTTCCGGTTTCCGCAACTTGCTTTATCTTGTTGTCTGTTTTCTTTTTGGAGTCATCTCATCTTGTTGCCAACACCGACCATTTTGTTTGGAGCTTAATTATGTATTTTTATTTTATCTTATTAATAAAAATATCTTGAGACGAATGCACTTACTCTCTCCCATTGGAGAAGAAATTACTGACCAGTTACAGGTTGAGATTCATACTCAGTAGACTTTTTCTTTCTACTTTGTTTTGTGTGTTTTTTGTGCTAACTTTCTTGATGTTTAAATTACAAATCAGCCTAGGCATACATTTTCTGGCACCTTGATTTGTGCACATTTTTCTATAGCTCAATGCAGCAAATCATTTATCCTGCTACATGCAATCCCCCCTTCTCCACTGTATATGTCCATTACACCATCTTTATCATATTTTGCTGCCAATTGGGCTTTGCTTTGTCATTTCTTAAATTACGCCTCCTGGTTTCCGCTGTTGCTTTTGTTTTCTCCCACTTGTTCAATAGTTTAAAGTTGACCTAAATTTGATATGCGATAGCTGCTTCTGACTAGTTCACCTCTTCTTCATAATTCATTCATTTCGAAATGGACATTGCCATGCTGTAAAAAAATTTGAAAAAGTGCATGACTTCATGGAAGGGAAAATAGTTAATGGATTATTATGTACCAGGAGGAACGTTATTACAATTATCTATAAAATAGGCAACATAGTTCATAATATAAATAAAGATTGCTAATGTTTCTTGCAGATGTTTTTTTTTTTTTTTTTTTTTTTTTTTTTTGTGGGATCATTTCTTTGGTTTACATTACATGATTGCAGGTGCAACCAATAGGCCACAAGACCTAGATGATGCTGTTCTTCGGAGACTGGTTAGTTGCTGCTGACATGATTCTTCTATTTACCATAGGAATTTTGAATTCTAAGACTGCTCACATCTACTTTTGTAGAACTGGGACCATAGTTTTTATAGTGAATAGATTTATGTGGTTGTTTTTTGTGATTGTGAACATTTGGTGTCTAAAAATTTATGTGATGCACGAGGATCTTGAAATCACATTTAAGACTTGGTACTCATCTCAGTGATGAGGGAGCAAGAGAAACTTCAAGAGAAGAGGAGAATAAAGAAATTAATATTCATTTCATTTTCCAAATTCATTTGAAGTCTTTCGACAACCTATTGGTCATATAATAATGAACCTGTTTTTTTTTGCAAACATCTCCAATAGATATTATCCAATTAATTCTTTCTCATTAAGGATGTATTGTTACTTTGTTAGTGAAGGTCAAACGTGATTGTCATTCCATAGTTTTCCACAGTATTTTTTTATGGGAAGACCATGTCTGGTTTACTGATGCTTAGTAACTTTATGGACTCTGGCTCTTCAAACAAAGGATAAAGATGCAGAATAATAATGCAAGTGTTTTAGTCTAGCTAGTAACTTCAGCTACACATCATCTGTAGCAGCCTCTAATTATTTTGAAACCTTGGACAGGTGAAGAGGATATACATACCTTTGCCTGACGAAAATGTGAGAAGATTGATTCTCAAAAATAAACTTAAAGGTCAAGCATTCTCTTTGCCTGGTAAGGCTGCTCACTTATAAGAAGCAATTGAAAAACTACGATTTTTTTTTTCTTACAATTTATAGATCTGTCATGTGCATATATCTAGTTAATGATAGTGACGAGTTTGGTTCTATGTCTTACATTTTTGGCTGAATCTTAAAAAACGGTTTTTGGCTGAACCTTACTGACTGTAACTTTTTTCGTTAATATTTCTTTTATTTTCTATAGTCATTAATGTAGGACCTTTTTTTGAGGACAAAGTTGCATATATAGGACCTTTCATTTGGTCACTAACGATGCCTTTTTATTTTGTCTTCCATATTATTTTTGCAGTTTGAACTTGATACACCAATGACGCATTTAGCATTTTATCTTTTTTATGAGAAACGAACTTTATTAGAGCCCCTTTGACTGTAATATGAGATGAAACCCGACCTTGCTTTTTGGTAAGTGACGCCTCATCCATCTCACTGAAGATTCTCTTGCAGGCTTTTGGAATATTTTAGGATTTGTTTTTTACATAACATAACAAATGTTCTATTTATTGAGTACTAGTTGAAGTTCAACTTTTGACAGCGCGACTCTTTCAAGTGCATGTAAGACATTGATTAGGCACAAAGCAGAGATTTGCAAGAGAAAGATACGCTCTTTTCTATTTGTTGATAAGAAACTGAGGTCTTGTATTGGCAATTTGTACATATGTTGTTAATATATTAATGCTTTCACTTGGCCCATGATAGAGTGGGGATGGTGTGAGTTGGTACAAATACAGCTAATCATGAGTCCAATCTTTCAATCTAAAAAATGACCGAGTTGGATCAATATCCATAACTTTACGAAGGATCTAAGTCCATGGTCTATGCTCCCGTTTTCAAATAAAACAACAAACAAAATATTGAATTTCCATAGGACATACGCTAGATTTTGCATAAATCTCTTTTGATGTTGGTCTTGTCTCATGTCTTCTCCAGGTCGAGATCTGGAAAAACTCGTACAAGAGACTGAAGGTGAGTTGCTTTGAGATTCCATATTTCCTATGAAATCTCCAGCTTCCCTAATAGAAAACCTTATATTTTTGTGCAATGGTTAGGTTACTCTGGAAGTGATTTACAAGCGTTATGTGAAGAAGCTGCTATGGCTCCAATTAGGGAACTTGGTCAAAAAATTCTTACCGTGAAGGCAGACCAGGTAAGCAATCGGAACCTGTTGATTTATCATGGTTTTCCCGTGATGGCCATCCTGAAATTCAGATTCTTGTAGCTATATCTAGGAATGAAATTTGATGCAAAAGATATTTGGAGTATATTGTTTTGATACAATACATACTGCTGTTAATTTATATTTTGTTTGAGTGCTACCCTACTACCATTTGCATTAGGTGGAGAGAACGTACTTGCGCGATATTAAACTTAAACTGTGTGGCCATCATGTTTTTTCAGGTGAGACCATTGAAATATGCAGATTTTCAGAAAGCGATGACCATCATAAGACCGAGCTTACAGAAAAGCAAGTGGGAAGAACTTGAGAGGTGGAACAAGGAATTCGGTGCCAATTGAAAACCTAACGTCATGTGCCATGATCAAACTCATACAAGTCAGGAGGCCCGTCGTAGATAAGTAATAATGCTTGATTATTCAAACCCAATCCTGGCAAGATGCATGAACCACTTTCGCAGGCTCTTACGGCTTCCCAAATTCGAGATTCATGGAATATGAAGTGGATTCTCTTGGAAGAGCTATTACTGAGGCAGCTCGGTATAAGTTATCGCCTTCGCTGCAGTATGTCACAGAGGTTTTCAGGTGATGCATAAACGCACCGAAGCTAATACCCTGTTCTTGAAATCTATTTTGATGCCAAAAGATTCATGTACTGAATGTAATTGTGACTGCAATATGTCAAGGAAAGGTTGATATTTTTTTTTTTTTTGTCAAAGCAAAAGGTTGATATTGTCACCACACAAGATATGGCTCTATATTCTTGCAATTCAATATATATATGATCATATACATGTGCTCTTCATGGACAAATGGAATTTCACCTTTCAAGTGCTTTTTACTGCAATTTATTGATACAAATGCAGATTTTGAACATCAAAAGTTACAAAACTATTACAACAAGAGAGGAAGAGCAACTGTAAATCTTTGTAGGCCCTTACAGGTTGATTTTGATGAAGTGGTAAGAGAAGCTTTGCCGAAAATGTAGCACGGCTCCTCCTTACGCGCAAAGTTTCTTATTTCACGCTACTCGACTTCATGACTCGCCCAACAAATTCTCTCAAGGAGAATGATTCGATGAGTACTTTCGAGAAATAGATTCACACTACAGTTGTTGGTTACTGGTATGTGCGTGCATCAATCAAGATGCACGCAGAGACGCAGACTCCAACAACTGTGTAGCAAATGTATGATCAAAAGTCTGTAACTCTATCAATTTTATTTTCGAAAATAATCACAACAGACTATAGCACAAGACTAGAAACTGAGACCTGATCTTGGTGTCACAGAAAACCATGAATTCCTCTTCCTGCCCTTACTTCCTTGTATATGTTCAGTGCCTCTTGCATTACTTTGGCTTCCGCAAGCAACCGTGCTCTCTTCTTTCCGGATGGGTGGGTGGAGAGGTAATCTCTTAGTGCTGAATCGCCGGTGAGTTTTCCTAACTTCTCATACACGTGGGGAGCGATTCGAGGGTCACATCCAGCAGAAGCCATCAACAAAAGCCCAATGTAATCTGCTTCCATTTCCATCCTAATAAACAAAAGAGATCCAACACAAAACAGTATCAACAACAACAGAGCCATATAACATAGTCATATGCTAATATTTGCCCACACAAGAGTAGAGAAACTTATTCTACATTACCCATATTTCGCCTATAAATATACCAAAACATCTTTTTATTATACAATCATGAGCAATTTATGAGATTCAATGCATGGCTTTTCTTTTAATAGGTAAACATAACTTTTGTAGGCAAGCTTTACTCAGTATAAAATAGTTTCAAAAGAAAACGTATGTGAACCACTTTCGCCAAATTCATTTTCTTAATGTGGCAAAGGAAGATGTAGAAAAAAAAAATGCAAAATCTTCATTGAGAAATCCATCTGAAAACACCACCTTAAAGTAATTATGCTCGGGTACCCCCAAAAGATCTTGAAACTAATTTATTGGGAAGAGCGCAAAACAGGATACAAGATGCTGTAAATAAAATTAACTAAGTTCTCAACAAAGAATGCAACCGCTACAAAAGACAACCAAAGATAAACTGCAAAGAATGCAACAGCAAAAGGGTTAAACACATAAAAGATATTTGATAAGAATAAATTCACTCTCTTCCTCAGGGCCGGTCCTGACATTTTTAAGGCCTAGGGCGAAACAAAAAATCGGGGCCCCAATAATTGACTAGTTTAAATTAATTTTAATAAAGAAATATAAATAATAAAAATGGGTTGTAAATAAAAGGATAATAACATATAATTGACGAGTATTGACAATATTTTTTTGTTAGTATGTTTATGTTTCTCATTTTTTTACATAATCATTGATATATAGTTGAATTTTTTTTGAGATCACATATGAATAATTGGATTTAAGTATGTGTTGGACCAAAAAAAAAGTTAAGCATATGATTTTTGTGGTGTCACTCTATCATTTTTTTTAATTTTTTTTTTTGGAAAGGAGTCATTCTATCATTATTAATTATATAAGTTAGTATATAGTTTTTTTTTTTACGAAATTATTGAGTTTAATATAACTGAAATTGAAAAATAAATTTATAGAAAAAAATATATAAAAAACAAATTAATTTGTGCTTAAAAATACTTGAATATATAAACAAATAAAAAATATACAATATTTAGAAAGATGTATGGGGTAATTTCGTTACTTCAATTTGGGACTGAGGCTATGTTGTTGTTGTTGTTGTTGTTGTTTTTGTTGTTGATGTACGGGTGGTAATAACGATGTTTATCTAAAGGCTTCCACAAATGTGTGGCAAATGTAAGTACAAAAATAGATTAGTTATTAACATCTCAACATTTATTAGGAGAGAGAAAATTTCTGACACATCAGGATAGAGAGAAGGAAGTGGGACTGTTGACATCTTTGAACTCAACACAAATTTATGACGAAAAAGCACAACTTACTTTACACGTTCACGATAGTAACAAAGGTCAAAAATGTAATTAGGGGGCCTTGTTTAGGGAGGCGGCCTAGGGCAGTCGCCCATCCCGCCACCCCCAAAACCGGGGCTAGTTTCTCTCTATTCCTCTCAAAAGAAATACTCTAGAAAATCATCAAGAATAAGTTCACATCATAGAGTTTCTCGCCAGTACTCCTTCAAACATCATTCCACAATTGCTTCAACATGCAGCAACTTGCATAAGTTAAAGTTTTGTTTTTTGGACGAAAAGCATTAAGTTAAAGTTAGGATATTGCAAAAAGGAAAGGTGAAAAATGCGAAAGCCTGTCTTTTTCCATATAGCTATTGACATATAAAAGTTAGGATATTGCAAAAGGTTTTTTGTTTTCCTGAGACATACAAAAGTATTTCTTCAAAATTTGAGAATTTTCAAGAATACGATGATTACACAGACAAAAAAAAATCATAAGGTACATGCACATTGTATACAATTGATTTTATTTATTTATTTTTGTGTGAATAAACGTATACATTTATCAATGGTGTGCTAAATGGGCTTGATGCCTAGTAGAATAATTCCAACATAACGTTGAGAACCCAACTAGCTTTAGTGCAACAAGTTCAGCCAAAGGCCAGGATACCATGGTTAACAAGAAAAAATTGAATAAAATAAAGTTAATAAATTGGATGAATGTCAATACGTATTAGATGTATTTATGCATATAGTTTGCATTGAATTATACACAAAGGCAAAGATTACGTCAAAGAGAATTAAAAATTTGAGCAAAAATGTCGATGTATTGGGAGACTACTTAAATTATGGGTATGAACACAACACAACTGACTTTTACTCAAACAAAATCGAAAGCATCACGAATATACAGGTTATATCTAAAACATAATGGAATAAAAAGACTATTTAGAAGAATCGAAACTAGCAAGATACCTTCGAGAAAATGGAAGACTCAGAAGGAGATGCGACATCATGTTGATTAGATCGGGCAAAAAGATAAACTGCAACAGAATTAGCTGAAAGATTGTAAACCACATATTCCTTGTGATCCCCTCGGCTGAGTGGCGAGCCACGGTATGCCCAACCTGATACATGCCAACTACAATCAACATGGCGAAATTGAAGCTTGAACTGAAAACATTCCTACGACCACTAATTCTTCGAGATTCAAACAATGTCGAAAGAAAGACTCAATTACCTCATGCCCAATTATTGTGGCTATTTCGGCATCAGTCTGAAAATGCTTTAGCAATCCTGTGAAAACTACAATCTTCCCTCCCGGAAGACAAAATGCATTGACAACTGGTTCATCCACCACAACAACCTCCCAATTCAATCCTTCCAAATGCTTAGTCGCCGCCTGAGAACCCTTATCCTTCCCTCTCTGCCTACTCTTCTGAACCCACTTATCATCAAGAACCTCATCCTCCTTATGCCAATCGCCATCCAAATCCAACTTACTCTCCCCCACCGCGCTACTCAACGCCATCAAAACATCTTTCGCACTCTCGTCGTACTCCGAACCCGAACCCTCCCGCCCATACTCAACATCACTCCAAACATTGTCCTTCACCAACCCCCTCTCCAAAGCCTCAATTATATCTTTCGCAATCAACCTCACTCGAACGCTCTGCGGATGCAATGGCGGCAAGATCTTCCCTTTAAACGCCGCCTTAACCCTCTCGAACTCAAGCTCCCCTAGCTGCTTCTCCACATTGATCGGTAAGAGCACGAAATGCGTCCTCTTTGTGTACGGCACCGTCTCCAAATTCCCATAATACATAGAAATCGCAACTCCAGAACCAATCACAACAACAATCGCAAAATTTCTAGGGTTCTGAACCCACCGCCGAACCCCTCTTTTCTTGAAATGACGAACCTCGTACCGATCCGCATAGTAATTCCTCTTACCGTAACCTTGAATTCCCCAATTTGAAACCTTTTCGTCGAAAAACCGATCGGAGAAGAACCGATGAATCCAGAAGAAACCCTAGGACTGGTCTTGCTACATTGGTTGAATCGATGAGAGGAGTCTTGCACAATTGGCGATCGAGATGAGGTCGCACTGTTCGATGTGATCTTGGAAGCGAAATTGCGAATCGAATTGATCGCCAATTTTGCTTTTCTGTAGCAATTCATGGTGATCTGCAGAAACCCTAATTTGAAACTTCCAGCGAATTCGAAGAACACGAGCGCGTATATCTGTTACACATTTCACCGAGATTCGTACCTTCACATCTCAATGCACGTTCACCGGCTTGAGCGGTCAGAAATGAGCCGTTATATTTCAAATTTTGAGTTGAATTTGAACATGAGTACAAACATTAGTGACACATTTCACCGAGATGTGTGCTTTCAGATCGTAATGCAGGATCTAAAGATCCGTAACGAGTTTGTACAAAATACGTGTGTAATAAAGCGTTGGTGACTCTTGATTCTACAGTATATGTATATCAGATCAGGTTTTCTTCTCCAAAACCTCTCTGAAACCTAAAAGGCTAAAACCAAACCCCCCGAAATCGCCAAAAATGCGAGTCGAGAATCGCAAGAATTCCGACGAACAACGACGCGAATCGCTTCCGAAACCGTGGACTCTTGGAGATTTCGAGATCGGGAAGCCTCTGGGGAGAGGGAAATTCGGGAAAGTGTATCTCGCCAGAGAGATTAAGGTACGGAGATCACATCACCATAAAGGTTCAATTTTTATCGCTCTGGAGCGTCGAAACGATGAATTGAAGAGTGGGGTTTTTGAGGGTTTTGGTGTTGTTGCAGAGCAAGTATGTTGTGGCTTTGAAAGTGATCTTCCAACAAAAGTTGGACAAGTACAGGCATTACAATCAGCTGCGGCGAGAGATGGAGATTCAGAGCAGCCTTCATCATCCGAACGTTCTGCGGCTTTTCGGGTGGTTTAGGGACGGCGATCGGATGGTGTTGATTCTCGAGTATGCACACAGAGGGGAGCTTTACAAATTGCTGAGAAAGTTTGGGCATTTGTCGGAGAAACAAGCCGCCACGGTGATCGAATTAGGGTTTTTGTTTTGATTCTCTTTGGTTCTTTTGATTTGGGGGTTTTGTTAGTCTTATGAAGTTCATTTGTCAAATGCAGTACATTCTCAGCCTTACGCAAGCGTTGGCTTATTGCCATGAGAAGCATGTGATTCACAGAGACATCAAGCCGGAGAATCTATTGCTTGATTTTGAGGTGATACTACTGAACACTTCTTTTCTTTTCTTTTTTTTTTTTGAATTGGATTACCTTTTTAGAAAGCGCCCCATCAATTGCACTAAATCGAGCACAATCAAATTATTTTGAGGTGAAAATACTTCTTACCCTATATACGAATTTACATCTTATTTAAGATACCGAAGAGAAACATTTCTCCCTTGAATATTTTTTCAGATTTTCTCGATGCAATTAAATTATTCATTAGTCATTTCCCTACGCAATTGAGAGAGGGTTGCGATAGATTGACAACCAGCATAAAACTTTCGTCACTCTTCATGAAATGGATCAAACACATATAAATGTTGGGGCGTTCCCACCTAGCGACGCGCTGCATCAGAGCCCAGGTGTAGGAAAGCTCACCATCAATTGCACTTAATCGAGCAAAATGGAAGAGTTTGATCCATGTAGCGATCCCAATTAATTTGGGAGTGAGGCTATGTTGTTGTTATTTGTATTAGTCATTATTTAGGTTTAGATATTGTGACTTTACATATCACGAAGTTGTGCAGTAGTATGCTTATTGTTCCTTTGGCATTCAATTGAGTTGTATTTGATTCATGCAGGGTCGACTAAAAATTGCAGACTTTGGATGGTCTGTTCAATCAAGGAGCAAAAGAACCACCATGTGTGGCACTCTGGATTATCTAGCACCAGAAATGATAGAAAAGAAAGCTCATGATTATGCTGTGGATAACTGGACTTTAGGTGTACTTTGTTATGAATTCCTCTACGGGGCGCCTCCATTCGAGGCTGAGAATCAAAGAGACACATTTAAAAGGTGAAGTTGCGGTTTTACTAACTTTGGCATTGCGCGAATAATCATCAAAGAAAGTGATTTTTGATACTCTACCAAATCTTTTTTTTTCTTTTTTGGTTATAGGATAATGAAGGTGGATTTAAGCTTTCCTTCGGCGCCTCAAGTGTCTACTGAAGCCAAAGATCTTATTTGCAAGGTAGGTTCATATTAGAACAAAATTTAGTGAAATGAAGAACTTTTAGAGGCTAGAAGAATTTCTTACATGATTGATTGTGTTCTTCAAAATGTGCAGCTTCTAGTGAAGGATTCTTCCAAGAGACTCTCGCTACAAAAGATCATCGAGCATCCCTGGATCGTGATGAATGCGATCCCTCCGGCACTTGTAACGACGAGTAGCACTGCAGGAAAAAGAATGCACCTTATCGAAACTAACTTGTGCATATAGTTCTTCTATACACTTCTCATTGTGTTCCTTGTGTGCTTTTTCGGCACTAAATCATTCAATGCAATGAACAATCTGGTGTCTAACCATCTCCCAGATTGATACATGTTGATGAATTGTCTAAATTCATTAGAACCTGTGTTGTATCACTCTGTTAAAAGATTTACATAACTACGTTATGTCAGCAAGATTGTATTGGTTTCCATGTTTGATTATACTCATTCAAATTCAAAATGATCTCAGATTCTTGATGATTGCAAACAGTAGTTATAGATGCAACAGTTTTCTATGTCATAGTATCATAAGTGATTATTTCCTTCCAAATCAACTATACAAGATTTTGCTTAAGACATTATGCTATCAGGATAGAACAAGAGCTATATTACAGGTTGTTGCAATAGATGGCACTTTCTGAATGCCAACATGAAGCAACAGTTAAAAAAACAAAACAAAACAAAACAAAACAAAATGAGAAGGTACAACTTAAAAATGCTCCATGAGCCTCAAAGTCGAGAACTGACTTGGTTCATGCTTAAGGTATCTTTACTCAGTGTTGCTGCATTGGCTCCTTTAACTTTTCCAGCTTCAGTTTTTGAACTCTTAATACTCTTCTTTGAACAGATATAAGAAAGAGATTGCAACCATGAAACTAAAGTAGGCTTTCTCGTAACGTCATCGGACTCGGCAACCAAAGCATGTATCTCATCTAGTACCAGGTTTTGGCCATCTTTTGGCAATTGAACCACGAGTTGCGCTATAAGCTTCATTAAGTGGGGCAATACCTGCGCAGAGCAACCGGTAGGAAGGCCATTACCAGCTATGAAGTGGCGAAAATGTTTTATGGGAAACTTATTAATCTCAAGCCCTGGTTTAATTCACAAACATGCATTGCAGAAGGGAAATATAGATTTTCGTGAAAAGGAGTTCGTTTAATCGAACACTGGATCAATAAATACCTGAATATCAACTAGAGATAAGAGCCTCAAAAGTAGCTCAAGTAGTTTTTTGCAGGGATGTGGGTCTCCTTGCCAACTCTTCCATATATCAGCATCCTGTGCTATGGCTTTACTGCAAAGGTCATTAGCTTTTTCGCATAGACTGTGTATACAGTAAAATATGGCCGGGCTTCCTGCAGGAAGATGTCGAACCAAAGCTGCGATTCCTGAAGCCATACCTTCAAATGGAGTGAGCATTGGATATCCCTACAAACATGTCAATAAAAATAGGCCAAAGTAGGGTTTATAATCCTTGAGCATCCTGTTCGAGTCCTATAAAAAGAGTTGATTGTTGTGCTTCACATACCTCTAAACTTTTCTTCATGTAATAGAAAACCAATTGTTCCTTTAGTATCTCCCTATCTTCTTGGTTAGAATCCTTTCCTGAGGATATGAATGCCACAAATAGAGAATGAGCGGCACGGGCTACTTTCGAATTTGGATGACCCATATATCTAATTAAATTATTGTCAAGGAAAGGATCAGATGAACAAAACCAGATTTAGAATCAGTTACCATGATAAAAGCACATTGATTCGCTAATCATAATTGTTCAAAACAACATTCAACTGCAACAAAGTTGATTTTGAAAAACTGCAACTGCAACAATGCAACAGCATGATGATTAGTGATTGTTCTCTTAACAAACATCAGGAACACGACATAGCAAAAAAATTTTAAAGTTTTCCCTATATGGGAAATTTTTCAAGGATACAAGAACATGGTTGGAGCCACCAATTTTCTGAATACAGGACTTGGAACATGTTGGATGGAAGTGGGAATAACACGCAGGTAAAATAAAATGCGAGCTGTTTGTACATCATCCTTCAACCACACATAGTCAAGTTTTTGTGAAGATCCTACAAGAGAGCATTTTCAACCTTAGCTAAATAGTCACCACTCACAGATAATAGAAGGCAAGCCAAATACAAATTCCAAAGCAACTGCTAAGAATTATTGATTGAATGACAATAGAAAGAAAGATCTATAGAGCATTACCATTGCAGCTCATCAATTCAACATAAGAAGGCATTGACTCGATAAAGGATACGCAAGAAGACTCATTCTCCTGAACGCTAACAACGGCTCCACGAATAGCATCGGTGTACTCCGATAACCTTACACGCCTAAAATACTCAATACAAGAAAACGAAATCAAGATCTTTACGGATACTTGCAGCTGCATTTCGCGGGAGAAATGTGGATCCAATCTATGCTTTGTCACCAATGATGCAAAAACTACTACCATAATAAAACAAGCCTCTGCAATTTTTTCCAAATCACCCAGCAACTCCTTCCCATTGAGCATGAAAGCAACTCGCCGATGCCCCAAGTAGACATCTTGGCAATAACCCCATATAAGATTCTCCACAAACTCCTTGTTTTCGTCATTTGCCGATGCATATTGATTGCAAAAAGCATTAGTTACAGCCCCGGCTTCCTTGAAAAGTACACTATTCAGATGATTTTTAACCTCATTAAGATCCAACAAAGGGGAAGAATTGTCATGTTGAGCTCTAATAGCCCTAGCATAGAATGATCTCAAAGGGAAGATCTCAACTAGCAACGCCGACACAAGACACGAAAGCAAAGGCGGGCGGGAGCTAATCGGTCCAATTCGCGACATCCCCAATGCAATGCATTGCAGAAGCAGCCTATCACTAGGATTATCATCCCCAATCGAGTCAAACAAACCAACACCACCACCACCACCACCAGCGGCGCTGCTTTTCGACATCAAATCCCTACCAAACCCTTCAACACACTCCTCTAACAACTCCCTCAACTCAAAACCAACCTTCCGCCAACCAGCATTAGCACCCCTATTGAAACCCCTCAACGCCCCTGCCGCGGCCATGGCCACCGCAAACGGAGCGCAACCCGAATCCCCCCGACACCCCGAAACGACACCGCAAATCAACCGAACCCCATCAAAAGACGTAGAATTTAACACCACCCACTCAATCATATGCAGAATCATAAGCCCGTGACTCACATTAGGCACAACAACACCACCACCACCACCACTAAAGGTCTCAAATTTCCTCAAAACCCGAAACAAGCCCTTCAAAAGCCTCTCAAAGTAAGCAACATCAGACCCAGATGAAGAGAGTGAAGACAACGCATACCCAACAGCAGCAATGACCTCCGGAGGCAGGTCGCCTCGGACTGAGGCGAGGAGGGAGCAGAGGAGGTCCAAGGAGGCGGGTTTGTGGGAGTGGGGGAGGGAGGGGAGGGCGGAGGCGAGGAAGAGGAGGGAGTGGGGGGGTGGGGGAGGGGGAGGAGGGGGGAGGGGGGGGGAGGGAGGGAGAGGAGGGTGGGGAGGGAGGGGCGGGGGTCTTGCGGAGCCAGAAAGAGAGGAGGGAGAGGAGGAGGGGGGGGGGGGGGAGGTGGTTGATGGGGTGGGAGGTGAGGAGGGAGAGGAGGAGGGCGGCGTGGGGGTCTCCAACGTGGAGGGTGGATGGGGAGGCCAGGAGGGTTTGGAGGGACTGCTGGATGGAAGATTGGTTGGGCTGGTGGGGGTGGTGGGCGGCGGATCGGAGGTCGGACCAGGCTTGGATTATGGCTCGGGCTGAGGGTGGTGGGGGTTTTGGTTTGGTGGTGGTGGGGATGCCGCTGGTGGTCCGGAGCCACTCCTCCAGGAGAGTGGTTTGGGTTTGGGTTTGGGTTTGGTTGTTAGGCATTCTACCTAGTTTTCTCTTCTATCAATTCCCAACAATGGTTGTGTTGAGAATTGGCTTCAGTGTTTGTTTGGGCAGTGGAGGCAGTACTAAGAGAAAAGGTTTCTGATGTCACAAGACTGGCAACGTAAATAAGGTTTAGTTTAACCCCAACTCATAGACTACCTTAGACGGACTGCTATGGCCTTTTTTTGGTTAGGAGTGAAGTAAATTCCCAGCAAATAACTTCTCATTCAAGGGTGAAATAGTTATCTCTCAAGAGTTTGTGAATAAATTGGCAAAAACAAACCAAAACGAGGCCTAAAAACTCACTCCAAATCAAACACAATTAGAGTAAAGAGTTCTTAAGCTCCCAGCTATTGGAGTCTTTATTCATAGCGCTAAAAAAAAAAACTTGAGCCACAATTTAAAGGACTTGAGTGCTTAACCACTCGAACCCACCGAGTCGGTACCTATTTCGCAATGTCGATTTTGGTAGAGATTTTGGAATGGCATACTAATAGAAGTAAATAGTAAACTGTAATTGTTTCAAGAATAAGGTACACAAGCGAGGAAATCACCTCGGAAAATATGTAATGGATACACCATAAGACTCTTGACTTGCACCATAAGAACATGAAAGCTTTCAGTGATGACTAAAGAACCGGGAGGACAAAATCCGGTTGAAATAAATTGAAACAATAAAGGACACACTCTGATCTTGACTAAGAATTCGCCACTAAACACAGCACAAAATAATAACTTTATAACTTAGCCTCTGCCGAATTGAAACTTGTTGCCGCGGATTTCTACAAGAGAACAATTTTCTCATTCCTTAAGAACATCCAAAGCCTACAGTCACCATGATTTTCTAGCACCGCCACCTCTTCCACCACCGGAAAATCTATTGTTCCCACGGTCAGAGAAGCCGTTGCCACCTCTGCCACCAGAATATCTACCACCGCCACCACGTCCGCCGGAATATCTACCTCCACCACGGCCGCCAAATCTTCCTCCAGAAGGTTCTCTCACTTGCAATTTAGGCAATGCTTTAAGAACTTCAATGCTGACATTAGCAGCATTTTCCTGACCTGTAAGAGCAAATTCCAACACCACAACAATAGATGCTAAATACTGTCAGATCGGCACTGTTGCATCTAAAATCAATACTATAGTAGGCATAGGCCTACTAATGAATGTCAAGTTATTTCCACAAATCAATAGTCATCTCTTTTGGACTTCCCTCCAGACTAAAAACTACCAAGCAACGTATGATTATTGATTTGATTCTGTTCCCCTAAGTATCAAGCAATCAATGTTGACAACTAAATAAAAGGTTGGTGCTCAATGTCTCCACACAAACCCTACAAAGAAAATTACCTGCGAGAAACGAGTCCAGATCTTCATCTGACACGTCAAACACAGCACCATTTCCATCAGCTGTAAGGGCGAGGCCTTTCACTGACTCGACCTTCTCCTCGGGTAAAAATCTCCTCAGGACAGAATAAACAAACCTGCAGCCAAATAAGGAACACGCAACTCATTCTAGTGATTCCACAGGCATTCGATGTCTAAATAAAAAGCACCCAATAGTCCAGCTACTGCCAGAATAACATAACCCGGAATTAGTAACAGTTCAGTGTCCATGATTAGAAAATCCAGCACAGAAAAATCTCCTCTCCGGTATTCAAAGCGACATCGACTTAATTATGGGCATGTGTCAAGTCATTAACACTTAGTTACTATGCACAAAAGAGCAAACTTTATCCAAAAAATAAAAGAACTTGTAAAGCATGTTTCTTTCTTTATCATAAATTATAATCTAGGATAAGAGTTTCCTCTCTAGACTCTAAATGCGTATCGCATTTCATGAAATCTCGATTACGTTGCACCAGGAAACCTATACGGTGGATGGAGAAAACCTATTGTTGATGACTAGGATGAAAATTAAGAAAACCGACAAAATCTTTTAATGACAGATATCATCTTCGTACGATAAAGCTGTCGGAGAAAAGAAGTGTCCTCTGTTCACACTCAAAATAAATGAAAACTGAGATGATTGACCAGTAAGCTTCTATCTTGGCATTTAATCAAATATCAAATGGATGATGTTGCTACATCAAGATTACCATCAATCTAAATGAAAAACCACATATTGACATTATTCAGATGTAATTATTCTGCATTCATCAAGTATAACTCAGAAAGCTATGAAACAAAATAAAACTTTTACATACTTAAACCATCTCAACAGATTCTCTCATTAACTACAATCTGTGACAATTCTCTACTGTCCCTAATTGTACTTCCTGATTTTAATTTCACACCAGAAGTAGCTTGCATACATTACCATGACATACGTACAAGTCCCCGTCAAGAATATCAAGCTGCTTCTATCATAATTCTGTATGGTGGGAGCCCATAACTTGCCCATCTTCTATCGTCTATAGGTTATTAATACCCTCTAACTATTCGTAACTTATCATTTGTTGTTTCTTAATTCAACTGCACTAACCGTACAAAAAAGACGATTAAGTTACCACTGACACTAAGTTGAAAGAACACTTTCAGAGAAATCTGGCACAGTAAAATGACAGAATTAATATTAATAATAAAAAATAACATTAAGTTGGTTTCTTATCAAAAAAAAAAAAAGAAAAATAATATTTAAAATTGAAGCATAAAAACCATCACATATAGAAACTTTCAGATACTCACGAAGGCGAGTAGATGGGTTTTCCAGTCTCAAGAAGTACAGTAACATAATTTTCCATGGACGTAAGGAGTGACCTGCTCTTCAATTCTGTGTAACCCTGTATAACAAATCAATGGTTCAAAATCTAGAAACAATTATTATGACGAAAGAAGACCAACATGACAGAATGGTACGGGTACTTACAGCTGCTTTTGCAAGTGCTTTTGCTAGTAGCTCCACAGCTGAGAGGCCAGAAGAACTCAAAAGCTCCTCTGCCGCTGACTTGAAAGCCGGAATGACACTGCATTTTGTAACATATTAACACCTGTGCTGAAGATGCAATCATCAAGAATGCACAAGTACAACAAAAATATACCTATCGGACACGTTGGTGATTGCCTCAGCTGCATCAAAACCAACTGCCTTGGCAACATCCGCTGGCTGAGGAGCAGTTAAGTGCTCAAATTTTACACCAGATTCTCTTTCTATCCTAGAAAAGTTTGACTTCCTTGGATCATAAAGCATAACGGCAACACCAGTGTTCCCTACAATAACAACCATAAAATCAGTCCATACAAAAACTAAACTAAATTGAACCATTGGGTGCAAGAACTAAGTGCACCTGCTCTTCCTGTGCGTCCAGATCGATGGATGTAGGCTTCAACATCACGTGGAGGCTCGCACTGAAATAAAAGAATAGAATCAAATAATGAAAAACAATCAAAAATTAAAAGCTTCATCAAAAGAATGTGGTCCCCACATTAGGTGAGAGAAGAAGTAAAACCTGAATGATCAACTGGACGTCATTAATATCCAAACCTCGTGCTGCCACATTTGTGGCCACCAATGTCTTGAACTTGCCGGATCTAAATCCACCAAGGGTGACCTGCAAGGAAACTTGCATCAGCATCAAAACGAAAGCACCATAAGGGGAAACACCAACACCAACAACATAAGAGACCAACAGAGAAACCAAAAAATTCATTGCTACAAGGTTTTGTGTTTTGAGCATTCTGTTGAACGATATGGTGATTCATAAATCTCGAAGCACAATAAGCATGAAGCTTATTTGTGCTTGGTATAAAAAATTTAACATGAACAGCTTAAGGCTATATCATTATAAATCTTACTTCACGAGTGGCTTGTTGTATATCTCCATGCAAGGCACGTGCATCACACAATAGACCAGCAAGCTGAGAAGCAGAATCTTTTGTCTCAGTGAAAATAATTGTACGGCCACCACTGAATCAATAACAAATGAAAGAACCAATGATCAATGTAAAACAGGATTAAACAAATCAATTACTTAGTTATAGGGTGAAATGATTGCAACCAAGATAGCATCATATGATAATAATATTTATTAAATCATTGATATGACAAATTTAAGATCTTGACAATAGAAAACATCAAATATACATTCAGAAGGAACCTAAGAAATCAACCTGCTATAGCACCGAATAATATCTGGAATAAGCTGGGGTTGAGCAGCACTTGAGCAGGGGAGAACTATATGCCTAACACTAGCACTAGCCTTCATCTTATCATTGCCCACAAGGTCTGCTGTCTTTTTGTTAGGTTTGAGAAACCTAGCAGATATCTATTAAGAAACAATCAACGTTAACCACACAAGCAGAGAAAGACAAGGGGCCACAAATTTTAAACAAAATTCACAACTTTGCCCAATTCCCACCTTCTTAACCCAGTCTGGCAAGGTGGCACTGAATAGAAGTGTCTGAACTTTGCTAGTATCCTTGACCTTACCTACAATATAAATTTCATAGGTTAATCATAATAGAAATACAAAAGCAAGCTGTAGGACAGTAGTAATTGAGGTACTCCTGCCAACTATACAAAATATCAAACTCTTAGTCCTTAATATAAAGGATTCATATTTTAAACAATCTTTCTTTCTCAAACTTTAAATTTGTAATTGTAACCACTAAATGAGGAAATTGTGACTTAAAAATAGTGGGAGCAGAGACGACCCAAGGCAGATACATGGTTGTAATAAAACCTTAAAAATAAATAAAGAAAACTTTACTACTATGTCAATGTTGAACTATTAATACATGTACAAAATTTCACCATAATTACACATCTAAATGCACCATGACTGGACTTTAACAGTAGAATGTCAGAAAATTTACTCTGGAGAAGGTGTTTTGGGGCCACTCAACTCCAAAATAAATCAGCATATCAGTCCAAGGACGACATTACAAGGAATTCATCTAGGCAAATGTGCAATTGACATGGGTTAAACAACCTTTTCAGTTCATCCTCTTCAGGAATGAGATAAATAGAAAGCAAAGAATAAGTTGATGTAAAAAATTAATAAGGAAAAAAATTCCACTTTGGTTGACTGGAGGCTCCTCGAAGATGTGTTCCAATAGATATCACAATTGCAAATAGTATCTACCGATCACAAATGTATTCCCTCATCTAGAAAATAAAAAACTTTGCAGAAACTCCAGTAACAACAAAACCATAGGTCCATATACCAAGTGAAAGACAATTTTCGTGTACTAATTTAGAAAGTTAACTAAAATGGTTAATATTAAGAGCCAAGTACCCAAAATCAGTTCAACGTCCTCAACAAATCCCATCCTTAGCATTTCATCAGCCTCGTCAAGAACTCGAAATTTCAGTGAGCTAAAGTCAACATTTCCCCTCTCTATATGGTCCTGCACAATGACATCATTAGTCAGCAAATATTGCCTCAAAATAACAACAGAATAACATAGAAGCCGAAACTGAACTTGACGCACAATAGATCAATAAACTTACCTTGATCCGCCCGGGGGTTCCAATAACAATATCAACACCTCTTTTGAAAGAAAACTCTTGTTCTCGGTAAGAGGATTGACCATACAAACAACATGATTTTAATCCCAACGCTCCACCATAAAATTGAAAGTCCTCAAAAACCTGAAAATATAAAAGAGATTTTCAAGATCACCGGTATTGTGCAACAGTATACTAAAGGAAAACAATCTCAAAGAACAAGCCGCTTGCACACCTGTTTCGCCAACTCCCTTGTCGGTAGAAGAACTAGAACACATGGTGACCTACCATGGCTTGTTGATCTTGATGAACTAGTGGGACCATTTGTCAATGACTCCAGGATAGGCAAGACAAAGGCCAAAGTTTTACCCTATGAGGGAGAATTCAGAGACAGAATTATCAGCATGGAACCGATTTTAGAACAATTGAGGCAATTAAAAGGAAAAAGGAAATAACTTGCGTTACAACAACACTAATACAAACCCAAAAAAACTACTCAAAGTTTCTGATTAGAAATGCAGATCGATATGCAGTAAAGTACAAAACAAAACAACTCGCTAAGTTTGATCAAAAAGAATTACAGGTAAATTTTGTGGACCTGTAAAAACATATCTTCTCATACATTATTTAACCTCCTATTAGTACGATGATTAAAGAGACTCCAATCACAAACAACCAGTCAATAATAAAAACTTCAACAATCTTGTTAAACTAGTAATGTAATACAATGCCCATTTCTGCTTCTTCATTTCATTGAATATGAATTTATATATATCTTTGTTAGCACACCAGCGATTGCACTAAATCGGGCTTAATGTAAGAGTTTGGTTGTTTTATATCTTTGTTACCTAGCCCCCATGCCAACTTTCCAAGGCATCGATAACTTCTCCATCATGGCGACGGCACCACGTCTAGAACACCATCAAACATCTAATAATTCCACTATTATGCAAGCACTAAAGATCTCATACAATAAAACAGTTCAAGTAAATTACTTTCTCAAACTATGCCAAACTAGGGCTTCAATCACATATCAAAATTCACAAAACTCATCTCAATTTCAACACAACCACAACAATCAAACCTAACAAAGACACAACCAGACCAAATTCTTACCTGACCAGTCCTCGCCCTCCCGACCAAATCAGACCCATCGAGAATCGTATTAAAGGTCATAGCTTGGATAGGAAACAACGCCTCGATCCCCTTCGACTTCAGCGCCGCCTTCAACGCTTCCGAGATTCTGAAATTCGACACCGCATTAGGGTTGTTCACCGCAACAACCTCGCCGCCGTCATCCTCACTGTCCGCACTCAACTTCTGATTCTTCTGCTTCTGCTTCTTGTCCGCCACAATCGGCTCCCCGATCTCAGAACTCGTCTCGCTCTTCTCCTCGAAATCTTCATCGACTTCGTCGACCTTTCTCTTGTTCTTCTTCGATTTCTTGCTCTGGTCGGAATCGGAGCCGCTCTGATCGTCCTTCCTGTGCTTCCTCTTCTTGTTCTCTTTGGTTTCCTTCCTCTTCTTCTTCTCGGCGATCGATTCGAAGAGATCCATTGATTTCTTAGAGTTCTTGAGATTCTCTTCCACGAATGAATCCGAAACCACTAGAGAAGGCATGTTATCAGAACAAAAGCAAAATTGCTCTCCCGCGACTGCTAGGGTTTCGCAGTTGCAGGAGAGAAAGAGAGGGAGACCGATTAGGGTTTCTGATTTTATAGGTTTGAACTCTCAAGTTGTCGTAGAATCCTGACCGTCCCCACACGAAGATCAAAATAGTAGAATCGTGACCGTCCTTTACTCGAATATCAAAATACTCTAGTTTTTTATCACCGAATTGGTTGCTAAGTATAATATCAAAATAGTAAGTCACGGTTACTATTGTTGTAAATTGAGTTGGAATTTGCTAAAAACTAGAGGAGAGAAAAATAGAAGACTAAAAACTTCTACTACTATAATGGAGAAGAGAAGAAATAAGATAGTTGGAATGAGAAGTTTTCATTCAACTTGGTGTGTGAATTACAATGGGATTGGCACCCTTTATATAGGTCATTTGGTGATGATGATAATTGTACTTATACAATGTGTACAAGTTATACATACACCACAAGTCATACAACACATCACAAGCAACATAGACAATACACGAAAGAGTTGGTGTACATTGGAGAGGATTACAAGTTACATGACAATACATAGACAAGTGGAGGTACTATTAAGTGAGAAATACAAGTTACATGACTACACAATATGTTGGTGTACATGCATAGTCATCCATATTCCACAACACTCCCCTTGGATGACACTTGCTTAGAGATTGTGTCTCGTTAAAACCTGTACTAGAAAAATCATGTGGGAAAAAATCTAGTATAGGAAAAAGAGTACGATGTTCTCGTCAATCTTGATTTGTAGTATAATATTATTGATTGCCTCATTAAAAACCTTGATAGGAAAACCCAATGGGACAAAACATAAGCTAAGGAAAAGAGTGCAACACATTGATACACTTTGAGATAATATATATGCCTCATTAAAACATTTACTAGAAAAACTGTGGGAAAAAATCTAGTATAGAAAAAAGAGTACATTATTTGCTTTCATAATTTTTTTCTTTTTATATGGAGTATAATAATGTTAGGATCGCCTCATTAAAAACCTTGCTAGGAAAACCCAGTAGGATAAAACCATAGCTAAGGGAAAAAGAGTGCAATGCACTAATCAATAACTCATTTTGATTATCCCCCTCATGTTCACATGGGTGAGACATCTTGTGCATTTTGTTGCACATGGACATCGTTTTCTATATGAACCATTTAATGCTGAAGCATATGATTGTCACTCTTTTGTGTATAGTACTTGCATCAAGTAATTGATTCAAAACTTGTTGCTACTGAATGATCCTTTGAACTTTGAGTTCATATTAATTTATACATGGATCATAATACAACAAATTTAATGTAATTTGATGTGTTTCAAGCAATTTCACGTCATTCCTTTTGAATTGGCTTATATCTCCCCCTAATGGTAGGAAAATTGCTTCATCAAAGTGACAATTAGCAAAACTTGCTATAAATAATTTCCCTATTAGGGATCCAAGACATCTTATAATATAATTAATGGAGAGTTAAATCAATATACGTCTCTATTGATTTGCCTTGAGATAATCTCCACCGATGATAAAAAAAAATCGATTCGATAAAGGATGTCCGTGCGAATTTACGATATTTTCGCATTATCGATGATTATGGATAATCAAATAGATCTTTTCACAAAATGAATGTCATTTGATTTATGACGACATTCGTTTTAATGTACCTTATATATTCCAGAAGTTAAAACCGATAATATTATACTCAATTATATTCGCATAGATAAATTTTCTATTATTCTGAGTAGACTTCTTCTGAACAAGACATTAACAATAAAATTGTTGTACCAGATATTGCCTGAACATTAGCCTCCGCTAAGTTCGAATTCGAGAAATACTCATTTTTATATTATAATGTACATGCATGTAGCACGATACACAAGACATAAACTCATCGCCCATATTTAGGTCACGATTTAAACACATGTCGATGTGCATGTTTTATCGAGTCATTTTCAATGATGAAATTCATAATATTTTGCCTTTAATTTTGAAGGCATGGTAAAGGTCACAAAAATATTCGAGTATATATATGACAATATTTAGGCAAAATAGCATTTCATATATGACCAAAAAAATGTCACAATTATGAGCGCTCATTGTCAATAATTATTTGCCCTTTGTAGTGGTACACCACTTTTATTCCAATTTTTGGTGGAATTGTCAATACGACCTTTACCTGATATTTTCACATTTTCCACGTCCATAAATTTATTATTGCGATCATGATCATTATATGCAACATATGCTTCTTAATTTGAAGCTGAACTAATTGAACGGGAGCGATATTATATTTATAATATCTCATTATTTTACTCAACTACCATGAGACAAGAAATCAATCCTTAATATTTATTGGATTGACATGCGCACTCGATATTTGTTGCAAAGAATAAGTCGAGGCGGCCACGTGACCTTATTTTTATTGTCTCATCATCATATTTCCACATAGCCTCAACATAGAGGTAATTAAAATTGTGGAATTATAATTAATATTTGATTGATTAAATTTTGTAGCATGAGACCCAAATAGCTCATTTTGAGCTTTTGGAGCATTACCCTTTTGGTATGTATATATATAACTCCATAAGGTGAAAATATATATAAAGTGAAATATTCACTTTTCAAATCTCTAAAGAGAAATTGGCGAATGATTGTGTATAACACACAGTTTTGCATATATGCTTCATTCACAAATTGTAGTATCTAATTGTCATGACAAGTAATTCTTGTCGGTAATATAATAAGGCAACAAGTTCAACTATGGTTGAATAATATTTTGAAAATAAATTTAATATATAATAGTTTTTCTCTTCATTTATGTAAAAACATAACATATGATTAAATATATGTTCACAACTTGATTCATTAATAAACAAAATGTACTATTCGTATGAGTTGGTGGGACAACCTCCAGGTTGGGTGGCGAGACATAGTCTACTTAATATCATGCCTCCTCAAACGGGATAACCCGTCTCCCTTTCAATGTTTAGCTTTACCGGGGACAAGGCTTACCCACTGTCAACTCAAACTTATAACATTATTTGTATTATAAAATCAAGAATAGAACAATAACTAATCGTTTGTAGTTTTAAGAGCAAAACTATATGTCACACATTGACTTTTGATTTCGATGTAGAAGATCATACAAGACGGAGCTACGAGAGCATACTTTCGTAGTCGGTGACGTTACAATGCATAATGTATGAATAAAGTACATTTACATAATTAAATATGCATGTAACAAAAAAGAAATTAACCATGACAACATGGAAATAAATTGAACTTATTTAAATTAATAAAAATTATACATTCTTAGCTTTATATCTTTGAAAAGCTTCTTGATCTTCAAGACCTCCTCTTGTAGAGCAACTTCGTGCTGATAACGTGTTGTAAATTGAGTTGGAACTTGTTAAGAACTAGAGAAGGAAAATAGAAGACTAAGAACTTCTACTACTACAAACTACTACTACAAAGGAGAAGAGAAGAAATAAGATAGTTGGAATGAGAAGTTTTCATTCAACTTGGTGTGTGAATTACAATGGGGTTGGCACCCTTTATATAGGTCATTTGGTGATGATGATAATTGTACTTATACAATGTGTACAAGTTATACATACACCACAAGTCATACAACACATCACAAGCAACATAGACAATACATGAAATAGTTGGTGTACATTGGAGAGGATTACAAGTTACATGACAATACATAGACAAGTGGAGGTACTATTAAGTGAGAAATACAAGTTATATGACTACACAATATGTTGGTGTACATGCATGGTCATCCATATTCCACAACAACCATCACATAAATTTGATTTTACTTATTACTATATTTTATTAGTATATTTGTATTTTGTTTTTTCCCACATGATTTTCGCACCAACTGCCCTAGATGCTAACCCGATTATGGCGATACCCAGCCTGAAACCCTAATTAAGCTTCATTAATCCCGCTAGACTTAACTAGAGCCAACACCCTCTCCTTTTACACTGATAAACATCATTGTATATCGGATATCGATGTAAAACATATAGTAAACACAATGAAAATTAAAAACTTTTTCAATAATTAAATACGATATACAGTACCGAATCAAACCGGATAAACCTCGATTATATAAAATCTCTCATCCCTTTATGATAATATAAAACTGTAATTCAATATAAATATATAAGACAATGGAAGATTCATTACATCGAAGAGAATATCAAAGACTCATAAATCTTCTTTATCCAGTAGTCGTAGCGCTCGTCGGTTTTCCTGAAATATTAATTTTGGGGTGAGCGCTCAAACTTGCTCAGTAAGTAAGGATTCACAAAGCCATCAACATTCCATATAATAATCAAGAACATTATGCACTAACAATATGCACCAATGTTGACTAACAAAAATATAAAAAGCATATAATTCAATAAATAACGGATGCAAATCAAACTATCATTGACTATTACACTATGATTCTCATTTAATTTATGAAACTATGGTCGATTACCCACCGACGCCATTAATGTAATTGTTAGATCAACACATTGGTCGATATGTTGTCTAGCCAATCCATCAATGCCCAGTGGTTCTATCTGAAACCCTCTAGTGAGTATGTAATTCACGCAACCTATCAAATTGAGCATGAGTTATATATAAGCCAAAAAGGTAACCCATCTCCTATAAACTTATTCTCAAAACCAGGAGTTACTCTCGTAGGTCACACTACACATCATTTTCCATTTATTGAAAACCATCACAGTGTACGTAGTCCCACATTCAATTCATAAACTACATGAACTATATATATTAAGATAGCCAGACAACATTGATTAATAAGCGAATCCGTACTTACCTCGATTCATGTTTTCGTTTCCAAACTTCCTAGGTTTTCGAGTCACTCACGTTTTTCATGTGTTGCACAACATATCACAAACCATTTGTGATTAATATAGGCCTAATTCCATGTGTGTTAGAACCAATAAAGTCAGCCCCTAAGACCTTAGGAAATTCTATGTAAAACTCAGCTTATTTGTTGTTTTCTGGGGCAGGAGCGCATTGCCTCAATTGGTGGGGCGCGCTCCACTAACTGGGTTCGTCCCAATTGATGAAAGGAGCGCACTCCACCCTTTACTGTATTAACAGTAAACATGGTAGCAGCCATTGTTTCATTCACAAATCCATACAACAATAATAAACATTCCCAAAATTCAGCAGGGAGGACCTCTAGCGAGGTAACAAATCATTTTCAGTCATCAAACAACACAATTCACAGAGATATCATTACTACCATCGAATTGAACTTCAAATATTCAAAAACCAAACTTACCAACGTGATGATCTCTGGATTTTTAATTGTTTAAGCTCCTCAATTCACGTTGAATCAACTCCTGGATTGATCCCCCTCCATATCAAACCCTCACTACTTTCCCATGTATTTCATGTCTGCTCGATAATAACAAACAAGAATGAGTGACCAAATTTGCCACAAATTTGGCAAGTAGGTTTACTATTCTTGTTTGATGAGCGAAATCCTCATCGACCTCGAAAACCACCATTACGACCTTTAAAACCACCATTGCCTCTATTTCCACCACTACTATTATTCCAATTCTGCTTGGAACCATTTCCTTTTATCTCTCGCAGTAGCGTTCGCGAGAATGTGAATCTTGTATCACCAAAGAATTAATGCCCTGAGCAATGTTATACTGATCCAATGTCTCCTCAAACCCTATGAGAGTGGAATATAACTCTTGCCATTAGAATCGATTTGCCTTGTAAGAATGTCGTGATCGGCAAATACTCACGATCTAATCCAATCAAGACACTTGAGACCAAGTCATCCATACTCATCGCCGATCCAAGAATTGCTAGATTATCGAAATTCCCTTCATCTTTGACAAATACTCACTCATCTTCATACTCCCTTTTCGAGTTGTATGTATTGCTTTCTTTAGTGACTGAATATGTACTCGGTTGTTAGAACCACAGTAGAGCTTCAATAGCCTCCCACAACTCGTTGGCTGTTTTCTTGGGTGTATTCCCTATGATCTGCATAGCTGTTTCCGGGGTCATTGCATTTATCAGCCAACCCAAAAGGAACCTATCTCGACTAAACCACAACTTGTACTCTGGATTAGCCGATCCATCAGCCAGAACAGTTTCCGGTGATGGAAGAGTCCCAAATAGGTATCCATCTAACTCAAACCCTTGTATAGCCGGTATAACAATTGATTTCCACAACAAAAAATTTGACCCATCAAGCTTCACAGTAACAAATTGACTCAATGAATTTCCAAACAAAGTAAAAGTAGTTCCGAGTTCAAACACGAACATCCACAGAAACCGACACCGACGATGACGATCCGAGGCCATACTCGCAGATCTACACCGACTTCACTTGTGTAGTCACAAACCCTCCAGATCCGATGTTTTCCTTTCCAGATCTAGTAACTTGAAATGAGAAATTTCAAGAAACTTCATATCTATTCTTTGAAACTCGACGATCGCCTTCAAACTTTTCAAATCTGGTGAAGCTTTCCGGATCTATCTCTTCTTCTTCTTGATCTAGTGATGATCTAGTACTTTGTACCTAGATTGGACCTCCGATGCGATTTCTTGAGATCTCTGTCACACTCTTTCCACCTATGCACCAGGCTTCATCAACCTGGTTGCTCTCACTTTGATCGAACCACCTCCGCGTTAGCCTTCGTAGCTTTGATACCATGTCGAGTTCGAGATGAACTCGAACCCATCATTAGGGTTTGAGAAACTCGAAGCTCAAAGAAACTCGCCGATGCTCCTGTTCTTTCATTTATATATGAAACCAAGAATACATCCACACCGTCCATCCGTTCTCATTACAACCCTTCAAACCATAACACTCTCTAAACACACACATACAACACTAACAACATATACAACCACGTAACGAGTCCTCGAGATACACATACAACACTTACGGTTTAATGATTCACTCTAACAGTCCTCTTAACAAAAAATAAGGACAGTGCCACATTTACTCAATTGCAGTCACACACCTATTTTGTAACCATGAGATGCACTTCAAATTCAAAATCCATGCGATACACTTAACAATACGTGCGAACACATCTCGAAATGCATCACACGTCTTTCAAGCAAGTGTGTGACTAACAACAACATAGCCTAAATCTCACGATTAGCTAAAGTCGATTACATAGATCAAACTCTAGCTTCCACTCGCTCTCAATTTAATGCAATTGATGGCGTGCTTTGTAAATCATTTAAGTCCCCTCTTAATTAATGTGTCCCAAGTTAGCTTCGAGCTATCCTTACAACGTTGAATTTCTTCAATTTCAATTAAGGCGAATTTTTTGGAGGGGCATACCGATTTTGGAAGTGTATGATGACTAAATGCGTAATTTGAAGTGTCAAAAAATCATTCCCCATTGCAAAAAAAGAAAAAAAAACAAATAATTTCCGAAAAAAATGATCAATGTCACTAGGGGAAACAATATCCTTAAATCTAAATCAATGGAGGGATCAAGCCATAAGGGGAGTGGCAATGTCTTGAAGAAAGGCCTACGTCTTACATGTAATATAGATGCAACAATGTTCCAGATAGAGGTTATAGAATGCAGAATTAGTTTGAGTTTCAAGAACAAATAATTCGGTAACCCACGCACTTGTTTGCAAGCGAGCATCCATCTCGGTGAACATGCTTCCGAAGGTGCATCGCACAGCTTGTGGGCTACACTAGCAATATACTCAAATGGCTAAAAAGAAGATACGAGAAGAATTTATGCCCACAATCGACATTGAATCATAATTCGATTTAATGGAATGCAGCATTGGAATACAAGGCATCATCGTCATTAGAAGACATAGGCATAATATGAGAGAACTTCTAGTTAAACATTGCTGTAAATATTTGAGAAATCTGGTAGGCAAAGCCATCAAAAGCAATTTGTTGACCTCACAAACCCAACTTTTTATAAAGCAAACGTTGATTATTAAGTAACGTTCATGGGCAGATTTTATTGACTATACAATTATAGATACTACTACTAACGGCAATAATGACATCATTCATCAATTCCTCCTATTTCCGCAAACAAAGCAACATCAAGAACTTTTATAACTATACATTATCTATATTATACAGTCGCCTGACTATATGCCCAGAGTTAAAGTAGTCGAAGTAATCCAAATATTAAGTCCCAAGACTGAAAAAGAGAGATCTGATGCTCAATTGTTGAAGTAGTGAAGGCCTTTGACCCTTCCCTTAGACGCATTAGGGTTTGAATTTATAGTATCTCAATAGCATTAAAACATTTTTAATGGGATCATGGATTGGGGTGGAAATAGATCCACCTAGGTTACAATCCATATTCAACCAAAAAAATGTTCTCCAATGGGACCATAAATTAATAATGTCTATCCTATGTGGCATGGAATCAAAGTGGATAGTGTCTACTACAATGTCTACTTCTAGACATTGTAGTAGACTACTATGTTAACATTATTAATTCTTTTAAAATTTTTATTTTTTGCAAGCCTTTATTAATATTATGAAAATTGAAAATAAAAGTGTCAACTCATCAATTTATGGTCTAAATCCACATAACCATTAAAGATCATTTTAAGAGATGAATGTTTATATAGTGCCACATAAGATTGACGCTCTCTTCACATCCATGATATGACATCAATCCATAGTCTAAATCCATGTTACTATTGGAGATGCTCGTAACGCAAACTATCAAGTAGAAACTGTAGTATCTTAAAAACTATGCTTGTTCTTAACTCTTTAATTAGACTTCATACATTTTTTTGTATGTTGCATGTTGCAACGTACACTTTTATGTGCTTTTGTAAGGGTGTACGGTGTGAATTTGTGGATAACATATTTATTTATGTAGAAACTTCCATTTTAAAGGTTATTGTAATGACAAGTTTGTGAAAAATATGTTATATATAAATTTGTCATTCGAGATGCATGATTTTTGTGATTCATATGATAAAGTTTAATGTCATTAATTTTTGGATAGAAAAACGTTAATTCGCGAAACTTGATCCAGTCATGTCCGCATTTTGCAAGTTTACAATTGAATTGGATTGGATTGCGGATTGAACCTAATTGGACGGGATCCAATCCTTGTGCACCCCTCGTTTGGAAACCCTAGCGTCGTCTCTACCTTACACCACCTTCAGAGAGCTCCCACGGACGTTTGGGGGCTCCTGCAAATGTCGCGACATGCGCCGGCGATCATGAGCGTGTCAGTGGCCCCACATCCCTTCCTTTCTCTCTTCCTTCCGCCTCTCCTTCTTTCATCACTTCTTCTCCTCGAGTTTTCTGACGACACCACCACCGGATCTGGTGGAATCTAGTACCGCCAGCAAATATCTGAGGCACCTGCTCCCTCTTTTTCTTCCATTTTCAATTCTTTCTTCTCTCTGTTTCATAGCAAGTTTCAGGTTTAGGGTTCGGCGGGTATAGTGGGTCGGCGCTGGGGTATAGTTATCATGTTTATGGGGTGTTTTTAGAGGATTTGAAGGGGTTTCTTCCAGTTGGATTGGATGCATTGGAGATTCTGTTGAAGCTTCTAGTTTGTTTGATTGTTTGATTGATAATGAGGAAAAGCTTTTGAAGGCGAAGAGATTAGGTAATGGCGGTTATGAGGACAAATTGGACAGTGTTGTTGATGAGGTGGTGGTGTTGGGGACGATTGAATTGAAATTTGATTTTGTTAGCAAGTTTTTTGAGATGGGTTCGGCAAGAGATTGCGCTCAGGGGAATCGAAAAATGTTGTTTTATTTACATTAAAGTTTCAAGAAGTTGGAGAAGGAATTGACTAGTTTGAGAGTTTACGGTTCCGCAATACGAGGAGTTGAGATTCCAATTTCGCAATTGGAAAATATTGTACTGCCCACTTTTTGTTTGGACATTAATTTTTCAAATATGTATATATATTCAGTAATGGAGTGTCGCCTCCTTTTTTTCATATATAAAAAAAGAGATATATAAAGTATCATAAATAAGCCACGTACCATACCTGTTCATATCAATATCTACATATACAAAATCCTGCAAAAAAGCAGATTTCAACAAAAGAATACAATTAATATCCCCCCCACAATCCCTCCCCACAAAACCAATTAAACGCCACCTATATAAAACTAACCTTATAACATATAGCAACAGCCTCCATATAAAATACATGAACTCACTTGGGTATATAGTCCTCTTTATTCCATTTACATTACTCCATCCATTATTCTCACCTCCAATTCTTTTTATAATCACGGGGGTGTCCAAATTACTATCCTCCCACGAGACCCTTTAGTACCTATCCATTGGGAGACGATCCTACGAGGAATTAAATTCGTGTACTTAACTCACATAATCTCACCTTCGCCCTTACCCGTCCGGGTTATTCTCACCTCCATTTTGGCCCTTCGCTAAACCTCCTCAAAACCCCATCAACAGCCACATCAAAAGCATCCCTCACTCCCCCAAAACCCCCCTCATCAACGTCCGCATACACTAACTTGGGTATACAATCGATCACCTTATTCCTCATCCTCCTCACATCCTCTCTACTAAACCTCTCCAACACTCCCCTAATAGACGTCCCATTCTTCACTTCATTCCGGTCTATAAAAACCGAGTAACTCCCCGGTTCGACCGGCAAGAACCACTCGTACTGATAGTACGCGGTCCGGCGCCAGAAAAAAACCGGGATCGAACCGGCCAACATGCAATCGAATATCGAACGCCTCGTGAAACTATCCCCCCTAGGCTGCAAACAGAAATCCGACCCCAAAAACGTTTTCAAAATATCGGCCGTTCCGTTCGCGCAACGCGTGCCGGCACAGTCCACGACCCGGCACGCGTCCGGCTCGTCGTAACAGTGCCGCAACAGAACCCCTCTGAAGTCGTTCCTGATCGCGCCGCGTGTCGCGCCTGCAAATGAAAACAGTAAGTCCCGCCGACGCGTGCGTACGAAGTGCTGCCACGTGTGGAGGTCGGATTGGGTCTTGGGGTGGAATCCGGTGGGGTAGGGCACGCCGACGTCGAAGTAGTCCCAGGGGTTCCGCTCGATGAGGAGGCGCGTCACGTTCTTCATTTGGTTCATGTAGATGAAGCTGGACCCCCAGTCCTCGTCTTTGGACCGTCGAAAGTCCCACGTGATGCGCCCCAGCGTGATGAAGTGGTCCCAGCCGTTGGATCTGTTCCAGTAGGGGTGGTGGTGCTGGGCCCACAGGAGGAGTGCTCGGGAGTGGAAGTCGCGCTCGGGAGCAGTGGAATTGGACCAGAGGAATTTCCCCACGGCGAGGCCGGCGTAGAAGGGGAGGTAGAAGGCGGTGGCGGAGTCGGGATCTAGGGTTCGGCATTGGTGGCGGAGGACGCGGCGGTGGAAGATGAGCTCCGTCGCGAACTGGTCCGTCCAGAACCACCGCGACGTCAGATTCTCCGGCACGATCCCGGCCATCGCCGCGCCGGCGCTCCGGCCGAACCCGTCGTTGGCGAGCGCGTCGCAGCGCGAGCCCCAGGGGTTCAAGTCGTGGCAGTTCTCCACCAGTTCCTTGTTGAACATCGGCGGCAGGTCGTACACGTAAACCCTACCGTACTCGCACGCCGCCGCGGAGGATGAAGCTGCGGCGGCGGCGGAGGCGGCGGTGGTGGTGGCGGAGGGGAGGGAGCGGATGGTGAGGAGGAGGAAGAGCTGGAGGAGGATAATGCTGAGGAGGAGCCATGTGCGGGGGTGGGTGGAGATGAGGATATGGACGGAATATAGAGGATTGTTGGTTGTTTTCGAGAGATTTGACGAGGAATTGGGTCGCTTGAGTGGTTCCGGCGCCGGAGAATCTGATGATGGAAGCATTAGCGGTCGTCCCGGGCGGATCGCGGCGACAATTCCGGCGAAACTCGCCGGAAAGAATGGCGGTTTCGAGGTTTCGTGGTGTGAGGGTTACGTTGTTGGTGTAGAGACCATCTGACCTGATGAGGACGACGAAAGAAGAGGAGGTAATGAAGAGAGAGAGGTTTGTTGTCGTGTTTGGCGGGTGTAGCGAGTTCGATGTTCGGGGGTTTGGATGAGCGCCACGTGGGATGGGGAGATTGTGGAGCGAGGACCACCGACAGCGTGAGAGAGATTGTACACGCGTCGAGGATGCTCGGCGGGGTGGACACGTACTGTGGTGGGGTGAGTACGTGGAGGGGCGTGATTAGTGGGTGGAGGGTTCGGACTTGAGGGGGTTTTATGAAATGCGGTTGAGGGAGGGTGGGGTGGCGTCCGGGGAGGCCGTGTTGGTGGGAGCGGGCAAACTGGCGTGGACCACGGTGGGGGAGGCGGCTGGGTACCGACACGAACGTGGCTCAGAATGATAGGTGAGAACATAAATGAAAAATAAATAAATTTAATTACTACATTTTATTTTCTTTAATTTAAATTTCATTATTCTTTTAGGGAGTGACTATTGGTCTCCCATTACCCTATCTGCCCTCCATTTATTAGTATCCCCCTCACTTTTTAGATGATTTGCTAACAATACCCCTATTATACTATTCACCCCCCACAACCTCCAAAGCCCCGCCTAAACAAAATCATGGCTGCCCCTCCTTAAACTCACGTTGTATCCTCCCAAACCTCTCATCTACTACATCACTTCTATTCTCCACATACATCATCATCATCATCTATTCCAAAAAATAAAAATAAAAAATCGATGGAGATGGTCATGGGTGGTGTGATTGGTTGTAGAGGATGAAGATGGGGTTTAGGAGGAGTGGATGATGATGTGTATGAGCACAAGAAGATAATGAGGAAGCGGACTGTGATGATAGGTGTTTGTGTGAGTATAATGTAGGTTGAAGACAAAGATTGGGAGTGGGGGAGATGGAGAAGAAGATGATGAAGGAGGCAATATGACGACCCCTTCTACAAAACAAGGCACCGCTCGGCCTAATCCCGTAATGAAGCCTTAATCCAAATCACATAAGACTTAATTATGTATTAGTCAGTCTTTCGTCCCTATATTCCTCAATCACATCTTATAATATATTATTAAAGTTAGAGTTAATTAAAATTTCTTTATCATGTTACGCGAAGCTTTCATTATCCAAAATCCTAAATGTGGAAAACCAGGAACATACAACATCAAATACATGTATATATATGGAACTAGTCACTCAACCCAATGTACAACCCAAAATGACATAAACATAATAATAGAACAAAAGTCGAGACATACAAAATGAGTGAGGAGAGTCGTCGAACTGCTCAGAGGAAGTCGTCGATTTTCTCCTTCCATGGTCCGTTACTGCTCGACGGACCTACATCCACCGTCACAAACTAGACGGTGAGTATAGAAATATTTAAGTAATAACTGAAGAATTTTATGCCACATTTCCAAAATAAAAGACTGGTATTTAAAAGCATAAATAGCGAAAGAATTGTTAAATCAAGTAATGTAAGTAAATACCACCGTTAAGAATGTATAGACTGACACAGGTAGGGCTTGCAAAAATACGGGACCGGACATAAACGGGACCGGACACCCATTTCTATAATGATTAAATTTGGTGCCCAGACCCGGTCCCCTTTTTGAAACGGACACTTTTTTTTTGTCCAGTCACGTATGTTTGTAAAACATACGGCTCCCGTTTTGTCCGATTTTTATTTTTAAATATGATTAAATATTTTATTTATCAATTATTTAAAAAAAAAACCCTCAACTACAAGTCTACAAGTCACCAATTACCAAAAAATAAATACATAACATCACAATTTGAAACAAATTTTAGAAAAATCAAACCATAAACATGGATTGGATATGAATGGAGAATGAGTAGAAAAAATTTACATTAAGAGCAGAGAAATGAGTGGGCATGTGGACACTGTGGTGGATCGAGCGAGGTGACGGCGATCGCCACGCGACGCCCGACTAGTCATGCGCTTCGCCGCTGCGAGTGCGGAGAGTGGAGCTAGAGACGATCGCCGACGCCCGACGAGGCCGAGAGGAGAGAAGCGGCGCAGATGGCGACCGGTGAGCGAGAATGGGAGGGAGAGGGTGACGGGCCGACCTCCGACGACACGGGTGAGGCGGTGAGCCGCACGCCGGTGAGGCCGAGGCCGCACAGCGGCGGCGCGGCGGCGACCGGCGAGCGAGAAGCGGAGGAGAGGTGACGTGTCGACCGCCGACGCACGGCGAGTGAGCGGAGAGGCCACGCCCGGCGAGGCCGAGCCGCACAAAGCGGCGCCGCGGCGGCGATCGGCGCGCGCGAGACGAGACGAGAGCGGCGACCGGAGAGCACGAGACGGCGAGATGGTGGCGACGCGAGTCGAGTCGCGGCGGCGATGGTGGCGGCGATGGCAGAGGGTGGGAGAAGCAGAGCCGCAGATGGTTTGGTGAGAGAGACCGTGAGAAAGACGGTGAGACGGTGAGAGTCGTGAGACTGTGAGTGTGAGAGTGAGTGTGTGTGAAATTAGGTTATGGAGTGTGAAATTACCTATATGCCCTTCAAATTAATCACTAAACGGGTACCCGTTTTTCAAAATTTTTGTCCAGTCCCGGTCCCGTATTTTTAAACGGACATAAATTATTGTCCAGACCCGTATGTTTTTCACAAAAATATTGTCCGGACCCGTTTAAAACGGGTCCGGACAAAACCGGACAAACGGGACCGGGCACATTTTGCCAGCCCTAGACACAGGCTAAGTCGAGATGATTTACGTTCGGTCGGCGGTGAGAATTATCACCTAACCTTTTTTCACTACTATATGGAGCTGCGCTCAACATATCTCATACCGAAACGCGGAGCTGCACTCTATGCATATACTTCATCTATCTCATTCTTGTCGATCACCCCGAGTCTCGTAACTCGTGTGCCGCACAAGTGTAGTGGTGAGTGCCGGAACCCCGGTAGACCCATGTCCCCGTGAACCGCACATCTCTCGTGCAATGGACACTAGATAATCCCTACTTTAGTTTCAAAGACAAATAAGTTAAAATCTCTAGGTTTCCAAAACCAAGTAGGCTACAAAGCTCAAAGGAATAGAACACAAGTCCAGTGAAATCCACAGTCTCCTAATAGCATGTTTTTCATCAGTTATCTATTAAAAACAACATCAAGAGTAGGAATTGGAATCAATGAAACACCTCACAAAGCATCATGTCACAAGATTCAAGCATGAATAGACATAAGAACAACATGATGTAAGATGACAAGTAGCAATGTCTACAAATAAACCAACAAATCAATAAGAAAATGAAATGAAATATTGAATTCTCACTGCTCTACTTACAATTCACACGCTTGTCCTAGCCTATCCGATCTTTCGACACTCCAAAATGCGTTCCCAAACTCCCGGGATCTCAGCTTAGTCTCCCGGAGTTGTTTGACAAGTGTTAGAGTGTGTTTGGACTCATTTATAGTGTTTAGACCATTTTTGGATTTGGCTGATTTTTAGTATTGGCTGGGGAATTAGTGCGTTAATTGTGAACAGTAGCACGCTAATTGCCATGTTAGCGCGCTAACCAGTATTAGCGCGCTAACTTTTGACATTAGCGCGCTAATTCATATATCTAGCGCGCTATGTGCAGCAGAACCCATAATAATGCACTTCGAATTCCGAGTTTTTGCCACACATAGGCTTCGTTTTTGCATTAGGGACCCTCATACACGTTACATGAGGTCCCTAACACTCATCCCAACCCGCAACAGCAACAACAACATCAAATTTATGAAATCACCAAGGTTATGGTGTGAACCACTTACCTCACTTGTTTGTTATTCCTCTTCCTCACCAAAACTTGCAATGATTCACACTTCTCCTCTTCTCCAAGCACTCCAGAATCTCTCTTCTTTCTCTCCTCCTTGCCTACCCAACGATTTTGTGATGAGAATATGAGATTTGTTGACTTATATATGAAATTTGACTATGTTGATATGTTTGAATGGTGGCCATTGATCATTGTGTGCACACGTGTCTCGAGGCTCATCTCTTGGTCCACCTTGTCCCACTTATCCCTTAAGTCACCATGGAGTGACACAACAATTTGACACATTGCCTCATGATGGGTTAACGCGTGTCTCGATGCACATCCAATGCATATTGTTTTACTTCTCAACTATAGGCACATTAATGCTTATATGTTAATGTATGTTAGCCACTCACTAAAACCAACATAAATTCACGTGTAACTCAAATAAATTAAGCTTACCCCCAATAAGTCGCTACCTCGGTCTCACGTCGACACGCGACTCGAGGTGCGTCCCCGCTCGTCTCGATACCTACACACCCGTGTACATTTGACTTAATAGTCTACACATATACAATACACTAGGCATACATCACAAAAAAAAAAATACCTCGGCCATTGCCACGGTGAATGGACATATCACGGTGTTGGTCCCACAGTGCGGGTCGTTGATCATGTTTAAGGAATTAAACACGGTTAGCGATTTTGGGCCGTTACAGGTAGGGGTGGGCAAACCGCAGTTTGGTGGTGAAAACAATCAAACCGCGACCAAACCGAGGATTCGCGGTTTGACCGATTTGCAAACCACCACCAAACCGCGAACCATCAAAATCGCACCCGAACCGCCCGCGGTTTGCGCGGTTTGATTTCGTGGTTTTCATGCGACCCATTTTCAAAAAAAAAAAAAAAAAAAAAATCATACATATAACATACCATAAAGTCCGTACATGTTTAATGTTAAGTTTTTCATCAAAATTTCAACATAAGATACAACAAAACATCAAAAAAAAAAAAAAAAACAATCATACATATTACATACCATAAAGGCGATGGGTTCGACGGCGGCGGTGAGACGGGGAGTGAGGAGGATGAACGGCACTGGAAGATTTGTAGAGACCAAATCTTCCACTGTTGACTCAACTCTACAAAGGTCTTTTTTTTTTTTTTTTTTTTTTTTTTTTTTTTTTTTAAGTTTTAGGGTTTTGAGTTGTAAATGTTGGGTATTTACTAAAATACCATATGTTTGGTGAAACTGCGGTTTTTTTAAAATGAAAATCACGACCAAACCGCGATTCCGCGGTTTTTAGGTTTTTTAAACCGCCCCCAAACCGCGAGTTCTAAAAACCAGACCAAACCATGCGGTTTACACGGTTTGGGCGGTTTTTCGGAAACCGCTGCACACCCCTAGTTACAGGCAAATAGCAAAAGTTTTGTAGGGGTAGATTGGTGACTTCATGAGGGGAGTATTTAGAGTTTAGTGGGGGCTACAAATAAACGAGGGCTGATATAGGGTAGTAGGGGGACTAATAGTCACTCCCTTTTTTTATAGGGAAATTATTTTTTCAGGTCACCAAACTTAACGCCCCGAAGTTACATTAACTTGCTTGGTAGCCTTTCGTATACATTTCAAAATGCACATATTTCAAGACACGTATAAACGGCTCTCAAAGACAGTGTGACTTCGAGGCGAGTTTGATATACCAATGCAACATTTCCCATTTAAAAACATTTGAATAATTTTTTTTTAACTTAGTGTGAGTTGAACTCGACCTATCAAACCTTATCTTTCGGCAAATGATGCATCTTACCATAGATGCTTTGGCCAAAAAAAAAAAAAAAAAATCATCCCGTAGTTTTCGCTTATGTGTTGTGACTTCTTTTTTAATGTGTTATTTAGCATTTCCCTATGATCAACTAGTACTTTCGATTGAAAAAAATATGGTGCAAATTGAAGAACAAGTGACAATTGCACATAATTTGACCAAAAAAAAAAGTGACAACTGCAAATAGAGTAAATACTGTTTGCTATGTTGAATTTAAATATAGCATTGCATCAGTAATGACCCCTATTTTTTTTTGGGAAATATTATAATGCTTATGAAGTTCTCTTTGTGTAGCCCCTAATTAAGTTATTTGCTCTATCACTATCAATAAAGTATATGCATGATTATATGCATATGTATATATGTATATATAATACATATGTAGCTAGCTAAATGATGCACGTAAGCAATACTTTATAATAGATGGACGGATATGTAGCTAGGTTTCCTAGTTAAAGTGGCGTGTTAACCATAAGATTCTTACTTAAGCAGGATTAGGGTTTGAATTATTGGAGCAAGGAATATAAATGCAATAGTGGCTTTCACACTCATAATTGAGGTGGTGCCCGTGGCATGACACTTTTAACACAACTTCTTTGTATCACATATAAGGGTTGCATCTACTAACGTCTGTGTTGATTGAATGGTTGGAACTCATTGCTCTTTAACTAGAACTACATATATCGAAATTACATATACTGTACTGAATAGTCGGTTTCAAATTAAATACTTAAGCAGTAGGCTCTATTGTAATTAAGTTGGTTCAAAATAGTGAAGCTAAGTGATTACGTGGGCAAAAAACAAATTTTTGCTTGCCTAGTGAGAGACAATAAGACTGATGGTGTACCAGGTTGTAACCAATGATGCATAAGGTTGCATTACTAAGAAACTCCAAAAATATGTTCGTTAGGAAACAATGCTGAACAACTAATTAAAGTTGGCGGAAATGATGGACCTTAGTGTGTGACCAAACGAGATGCAATTAATACCACTCATATGAACATGTGCTTGGTTCTCATTAGATTGCATAATTCCAATGCATATGTAGAGATTAAAAAAAAAAAACAATTAAGGCTTATAAATCATGGTTAACATCAAACTCCTGCTTGCATGTGTTTTGGATTCTTAATTTATGTTATCAGGTATGGTTTGTTTGGATGGCATTCTAATAAAACAATGAAAAAGGTGTTCAAAAAGATATTCCTAGTTGTTGCTTATTGTCATCTTCTGCTTCTTTGGATTTTAATCACCTAATTTAATTGTGAATTAAAGCACTAGAGTTACTGTTCTATTTCTATTTTCTATTTCTTGGGCAAATACTATACAAACTCTGTGACATCAAGAGTCAAGACTAAGAGCTTCATTAGGTAAATTAATCGTTAGAATATGACCAATTATGGAGACAAAAATATTCTTAAACTGTAATAGAAGGATAGCAGCACAGTATTTTTTCATCTAATTAACACAAGCCCTTCAATTGGCAAGTAATACTGCTTGATGTTATAACTTACATGTGGCTGCTCTGGCCCATTAAAAAGACATAAAGTTGTCCTGTATTTATTTGTTTACTTGTTAATTTTGTATGTAAAAGTGGACCCTTATTTGGTTGTAAGTGGTAAGCTATGCTTTTGCGCAAGGAGAAGGGGCATTGCAAATACATACTGCACCTCTTGTGCGTCATCAGATGCGTCTCGAAGCAAAAAAGCCTACACTTCGAGGTGCAATCTGATGACTCGCAAGGGAACAATGTGAAATTTGCAATGCTTGTGTAATTCTAGCGTTTGTTTTAGAGGCTAAGGGCCCCCACTTTCATAAAGGCACCCAGTTAATGTGGGCACTAACCAATTTACATGGGCACCCAAAAATTAGACCCGAAATACCCAAAATACCCCTCCCATTAAAAACCTTGCAAAAAAACAGAGGCACCTCCACCACCCCACCACCGTCCTCTTGCTTGGCTTTCCCCATTTCTCGTCAACGAACCACCTAGCAATCCCGAATCTAAGTTGTCTTCGTTCTTACTCTCTAAATAATTTATTGTCTCTCTCCTCTGTTGTATGACATTTTTCGAGTTTGAAGACTCGAGTTTTGGTCGATTTCGTCTCCAAATTAGGGCTCTGGTTCTCAGTTTTTCGTTCACACATCGATAGTGCCGAAATCGATCGTTTGAATGTACGTTGATAGTCTAATTAAGTTGCATTTGGTAGAGTAGTTGTTATGTTTGTGTGGCGGTGCATTCAATGGTGCATTTATTGGAAAGTCGTGGTTCTCGCCACACAGAGAAATTTTGTTTACTGGTGTGGCCAAGCATGACCGAGCATGACCGAGTAAGATAGATCTCGGTTGTCCATGACCGAGACTTTTATTGTCGTCTCTGGTCACCACATCACGAGAGTAAGTCGAAGTGTATAGTTTATGTCAACTTAGTGTCGATGTACAACCGAGAAACGTATTTCTCTCGGTTGCGGTTGTCCATTACCGACCACCTAGTTGAAACTTTTATTCCTTTCTCGGTGGATGTTATAATCACCAAATGAAAATATTTTGTGACCGAGACGTTTGCATAACTCTCATTGGTCCCCCAAGCGAGCCGAATCAATCGCGTCCGTGAAAAAATAATCGTTAAAAAATTTGAGAAACCTCTATGTTGACAAACAAAATCATCAATTTCACGGATTTTTGATCTAAAAAACAGCTTCCTTCAAAGCTTCATATGGTTGTCAAACATTGTTATCCAATGTGGCTTTAGGTTTCACTTGTGATCCAAGGTGGTGGGGTGCCCCAGATTGCATTGAAAATGATTTGTGGGGTTTGAGTGAGTATATGAAGGGGCAAAATAGACATTTACATTTTAGATGGGAAAATGAGAAAAAATTTGGATGCCATGAATTGGTGGGGTGCCCTTAGCGGCACTCTTGTTTTATTGTATATATATTTGTTGCTCTCACTCACAATTTAAAAGTATAATTATATAGGTGCCACAATAACAAAAACTAAGAAGAAAGGGACAAGGGAATCTTTAACAGCAAAAAAGGTATGGCATTGATTGTACTCTTCCATCCTATGACTTCAAACATGTTTTGTTTAAGCAAAATAGAAGTTGCTTACTTTGACATTTTTCAAAAGTATGTATAGTCGATCAATAATATTTTCATTGCGAGATGAGATAAAAAGTTGCTCTAAGCTTTGGTATCTTTGTGCACGTTATGTCTCAGCATTGATTCATGCAGTCGACACAAATTAATTTGTGATTTAGACTTTGTTATTGTTGTCCCTCTCTTTGGGATTTAAATTGCATTCTCGAGTCCCTTTAAGATCAACTTCAGACTTATAAGTAAAACTTACGCAGTCCCCACCTAATTGGGAGGTTATTACCCCTGTTTTCTTCGTGAGGATGTTGTTCAAGTTTAATATATATTATCCTCGATGTTGTTCAAATTTGACCAAAAAAAAAAAAAGAGAAAAAGTTACAAAAGTGCGTGCCATGGCCCATGTTTACTCAATAGTAACAAGGACATCAAATATATGTAATCACCACACCTAATAAAAATGTCACGAGGAGATCAAAATGTAATTAATTTAATTAGAAGCATTACTCCTTGGGTTTCTTCAAGAGCAGAGGACCAACATTGTCTCCAGTGGCCTTGTTGTGCTTCACATGGCTCCCATCACACAGTGGAAATGTCCCAGACCTCCAACACCTATACATGCATATATACATGCCCACATGAATCAACAACACAAACCCAGTTAGTGAACTTAATTTTTAGATTACCTGCAATAAGCAGTGAGGGGCTTGGCTAGCTCAGAGACCACCACAGAGTCCACAACTTTCTCCTCACTCTTCCTGATTTCTGGGTTTATAGCTTCTGCTCTGATGGTCATGATTCCTCTCTTGCCATTAATGGGTTTTATGCTGCAACTACTACTGCTTTTAACATGTCCCAGTAGTGGTGTTGTTGATGGGCTGTATGAGAACCCAGCATTGATGCAGTTCAACATTGTTGCCATTTAAGAAATTAAACTTTGTATGTAGACTATGTAGTGTTGTCTATTGAGTGACTTTGATCTCTCACAGTTGTAACAATTGTAACTTGTCTAAGCCTCCTGGGAAGTGCTTATTTTAGTGAGGAAAGGTTGGTGAACTTGTGGAGCACACGCGCTGTGCATGAGCCACACACGAGAGTTGGGATTGGTTGGACTCAATTTTGACACGTCCCTGCATGCTCTCCCTGTTAGTACTTGGTGTAGAGTCTGTAGACTGTATAGTGTATATAGATAATATTATGTGCATGTGAGTTGCATCTCTAGAATATACTTGGAGAAAACAGAGATTTGGAGAGTGTCAACTCTAATAAGAAGGGTAGTTCAAAAAATATAAACAATTAAGATAGAGATCGGTTGACCCACTTTGAGCGTCGAGATTTGATACTTACTCACTCGGTGTCTGCGCAATACGTCTCGAGATGTGCACGCATCTCGAGGTGTTTCGCACGAGCACCGAGTGAGCTAATTGCAATGCCCAAAGTGGGTCAACCTAGCAAGCTTCGTTTTTGTTCGATTTTATTTTTAAATATGATTAAATAATTTTATTTATCAATTATTTTTTTAAAAAATCAACTACATGACTGCGAGCGCCAGGAGAGATGAGGCACTGAGGCCGCGCCTCGCGTGAGGGCGAGATGGGAAGCCGAGAGAGGTGAGGCCGTGAGTGTGACTGCGTGAGTTGAGGTCGTGAGCGCTTTCAAAGTTCGAAGGTGAGGTTTGTGAGGTCGTGCATGGGGCTACGAGGCGAGGGTGGTGTGTGCGTGCGTGAGGCCGTGAGGCCCGAGGTTGTCTCAAAAGCCACGTGAGAGACAATGAGAGGAATCGTGATTTCGTGATGACAAAAACAATTTAAGGTTTTTGGCATTTGGGATTTAGTGAAATTACTTAGATACCCCTACAAAATAATCGGGTACTCGTTTTTTCGAAATTGTTGTCCAGACTCGGACCCATATTTTTAAACGGACACAAAAAATTGTTCAAACTAGTATATTTTTTTAAAAAAATAGTGTCCGAACCTGTTTAGAGTGGGTCCGAACAACTTTTGCAAGCCCAAATTTAGTTCCTCAACTTTTAAACTTTTATTGATTTGATCCTCAAACTTTCATCACTTCACTTTTGGACCTTTTGGTCCTTGAACTTTTATTTTCCTCTACATTTGTTTATTTTGTTAAATGTGGAGAATAACAGTCACTAACAAAATACTTCACGAGATTCACTACTAATTCATCTATCAAAAAATCGATTGTAAATCATTTGGTTAATAATAAAGTAGAGGAAAATGAAAGCGGACGGAACCAAAAGTGAACTAGTAAAATGAACTTTCATTTTTCAAGTACTTCATAATTTCCCGAGCTAACGGGAGAGTAACGAACTCGTGCTTCCACACCTAACGAACAAGACGTATCAAGACACCCACCCACACCATCACCGAATCTCCTTCCACGTGTCACTATCCAACCCTTACATCACCTTTCCCACGCCAATCCCAATGCCATCTCAGAACCATCGTATCAGTAACACCACCTCCAACGCTACAGCAACCACTCCAGCTCTCCAACAAAACCAGATCTGACGAACCCGTCGATCGATTCTCAGTGTCGATCGATTCCAGGTCGGATCGTGGAAGCTAGGGCATCATCAATGGCGGACTCGGTTGTTGCGAAGAGGAATGGGGGGTTAGGGTTGTTGGTGTTGGTGTTGCTGTGGTTGGTTTTGGGGGCGAGGGTTTCGGACGGGATGAGGACGGACAAGGAGACGAGGGAGAGGTTCTACGGGAACCTGACACTGGGGGCGGCGCCGCCGGTGGCCGGCGAGGGGAGCATTGCGAAGATGTTCGATCAGGTGCTCGAGAAGGAGTTCTCCGCCGAGAACGACACGCCGGAAGGTTAGGGTTTCTGCGCGATTGTTTGTTTGGTTTAGTAAATTTGAAATCTTGTTTGGTTTTAGTGCTTCCTTTCTTGTGAACATGAATAATTGTTGTTGAGAATGTGTTATTGAGAGTCTCGCCATGTAGCTTGTTTACTTGTTCTCTAGCATGACTGCTCTCTGAGGTTACATTTTTTTGGGAGATTGTATGTACCCGATTATACCACCACTTGTTTGGAATTCAACCCAATTGGCGAGGAATTCGATGTACTTCGAAGTGTAAAAGTCGTGTATTTCTTGTTTTTTGATAAGAAATGATAGTTGTGGCGGGTTCATAGAGATGTCCTTTGTTGGGTATTAGAAAGAAAATGAGTTTATGCTTGGTGTGCTATTTGGTAAAAAATAATTGGAGGTTTTACAATTTTTATTTGTTATTATAGGACCACATTTAGGATTTGCCTTTAGTCCATATGCCTTTGAATAAGTTATGGAGAACTAAGTGTATGCTATTTTCAGACGATATTGTTTTAATAAATGAAATAAGAAATGGAGAGAGTGGAAAATTAGATTTTTGGAGGAATATGTTAGAGTCGTAAGTTTTAAGTCGAGTGGGACTATGACCGAAGTATATGCATTTGTGAGTTTGTTTAACTAGATTTTAGAATATTGTAGTACAATTAGGAGAAGTTGAAGTTCCAAAGATGATATATTTTAGATATTTAGGTTCTCTCGTACATAAGACTTTACACATAGAATTTAAGTTGGATGTAAGAAGTGGAATTCAACTAGTATGATATGTGACCGAACTATCCCTATTAAATAAAAATGAGATTTTTGTAAAACCACAATTAGACTAACTATGTTGTATGGGAGCAAATATTGGATTGTAAGGAAACAAGTAAACAACACATAATACGTAAAATGAGTGTGGTAGAGATGAGGATGTTTATGTGGGTGTATGGTTAAATGCATTAAGAAAGAATTCGAACTCAGATTTTCAAAGAGAAATAGGAGTAATACAACAACAACAACAACAACAACAACAACAACAACAACATAGCCTCAGTCCCAAATTAATTGGGGTCGGCTACATGGATCAAACTTTTCCATTGTGCTCGATTAAGTGCAATTGATGGTGAGCTTTCCAAACCATTCAAATCCCTCCTAATTAATGCATCCCATGTTAACTTTGGTCTACTCCTACCTCGTCGAATTTCTACGATTTCTATTGAGTCAAGTTTTCTAGTTGGGGCATTTGTAGGCCGTCTTTGCAGGTGACCAAACCACCGCAGCCGCCCTTCCCTAATCTTTGTATCAATTGGTGCTACTCCTACTTGTCTTTGAATTTCTATATTTTTTATTCTATCTTTACGAGTTTTACCACACATCCACCTAAGCATCCTCATTTCTGCTACGTTCATTTTATGTAATTGTTGTTGCTTTACCGCCCAACATTCACTTCCATAAAGCATAGCTGGCCTAATTGCGGTCCTATAAAATTTTCCTTTTAACTTAGTAGGAACATTTCGATCACAAATCACCCCTGTTGCACTTCGCCATTTCTTCCATCCCGCTTGAATTCTATGTGTGACATCATTCTCAATGTTACCATCATTTTGTATGATTGATCCTAGGTATCTAAAGTGGTTTACCTTAGAACTTCTACTTCCCCTAATTTTACCACTCCATCATCTCGATGTCTAGTGTTTCTAAACTCACAGGGCATGTATTCGGTTTTCGTCCTACTCAACTTAAAGCCTTTAGATTCTAATGTATTCCTCCAAAGTTCTAATTTCCTATTCACTCCATCTTTTGTTTTATCCACTAAGACAATATCATCTCGCAAATAGCATACACCATGGTATATCCTCTTGAATATGCCTAGTTAGTTCATCCATAACTAAAGTAAATAGATATGGGCTTAAAGCCGATCCTTGATGTAGTCCTATCGTAATGAGAAATTCTTTTGTAGCTCCTTCAAATGTCTTTATACTCGTTACTACTCCATCATACATATCCTTAATAGTGTCTATGTATCTAGCATGCACTCCTTTTCTTTCTAGAACCCACCAAAGAACATCTCTAGGGACCCTATCGTATGCTTTTTCTAAATCTACGAATACCATATGAAGATCTTTTTTCTTTTCTCTATATTTTTCTAACAATCGTCTTACAAGGAAAATCGCCTCCATAGTTGACCTCTCAGACATGAAGCCAAATTGGTTCTCTCGATATTGTTGTTTCTCTCCTTAGCCTATTGTCAATTATCATCTCTCATAGTTTCATAGTGTGACTCATAAGTTTAATTTCCGGTAGTTTGAGCAACTTTGAATGTCTCCTTTGTTTTTGAAGATTGGCACAAGCGTGCTTCTTCTCCAATCCATTGGCATCCGTTTTGATTTTAAAATTTTATTGAAAAGTTTTGTTAACCAAGTCAATCCAATTTCTCCTAAGCATTTCCAAACCTCTATGGGTATTTCATCTGGGCCACATGCTTTCCCTATTTTCATTCTTTTCAATGCCTCTTTAACTTCTAGAATTCTAATATTGCGTGTATAGTTTACATTTCTTTCTTGGTGTGGGTTTTCATCTATTATAGTATCAACTTGGCCATCATTAAATAAACTATCGAAGTAACTTTTCCATCTCTCCTTAATATCATCATCGCGCGTTAAAACATTTTGATTTTCGTCCTTAATACATCTTACATGACTTAGGTCTTGTTTCTTTTTATCTCTTAATTTGGCTAGCCTATATATATATATTTTTCGCCATCTCTATTACCTAACCTTGTATATAGATCTTCCATGAAATTTGTTTTAGCTTGACTAACTACTTTTTTAGCTTGTTTTCTAGCTTCTCTATATTGATTGTACCTGACAGAGGAAAAAAAACAAGAGTGTGTATTTGGGATGGTTTGAACATATCCCAAGAAGGCATGCCCAATGTAGAAAGTTCGGCATGCTCGATATTAGGATACGCCTAAGATAACTCGGGATACATTTATTCTGAAAGATTTAAAAGACTACCAAGTCGCATCAACAACTGCATCAATTTGAGTTGAGAGGAACCCCTACTACTTTGGGATTAATTTGAGATTCTATCATGAATAATGCTATACTTGTTTAATACAAAGTTGGAAGTTCTTACTTTTGAAGATGGTATCATCAATTATCCATAGATAGAGACATATCTTTGAACATGCACTTGCGGGTTGTGGCATTGACTGCAGTGGAGGTTGAATGCTCAATAACCGTTGAATTGATATGATTTTATATAAGAAAAATACCTGCAGAATGAAATAAAATTGTATCAAAGAAAATGATTATGTTCATTAGATGACAAGTCTCTTTGACTCCTTCTGTGTATATATTTTCTGTTAATATGGTAAAATCTCTCTAGAAGTGGAAGTGTACATGGTTCATATACTACGCTTGCAAGGAACTTGAATCAGCTGACATTTTACTGCTTGATATTCACTTTATTGTGATGTAAAATCCTTACTTAAAGCTGCCTTAATATATGGACTATCAAATACATCTTATTTTGACTGTGAAAATTGGTTTGCCATATGTAGCCGTTCATGCCATTCGAATGCGCTTCATTTTCTCTATGTGGAACCATCTTTAGTCTAATCAAAGTTAACATGGGATGCATTAATTAGGAGGGATTTGAATGGTTTGGAAAGCTCACCATCAATTGCACATAATCGAGCACAATGGAAAAGTTCGATCCATGTAGCCGACCCCAATTAATTTGGGACTGAGGCTATGTTGTTGTTGTTGTTGTTGGAACCATCTTTAGTCTACATTTGATCAAGATTTAGGTGACATGTTCTTTGGATACATCGTAAGATTTGAAATCTTGTAGTGTCTATTATTGGATTTCAGTCATTTTTCTATGGAGGAATCATGAATGGATTTGAACTCATTTATAAAAATATACCCTCAAACTATATGATTTTACACTTTCTTGCCTTCTCGTCCACTGAAACTTTTATATTAGCTATGTATCTTGTGTACTCTATGCATGCTCTTCTCTCCTTACTTTTTACTCTGCATGCTTATCTGTGAGTTTCCCTGTACTTTTTTCAGGTCCTGATCCAAGCAGCTTCAACAGCAGTGTAGCAGATCAACAAGTAGGTTTCACCCATTTTGATATCATTAGAATAACAGTATAATATATATCGAAACTCTCAGTCTCAATGCTGAGCACTTCTAAATATTCTTGAAGGAGAAACTGAACTCCGAAAATCAATTTGCTACCTTTTCTTTACCTTGGATCATCTATCAAAAATTACTTACCTGCAAGGCTTATATGAATCACTGATTTGCTTCTTTTTATTTATTTTTATATCAGTAGCTCAAATTCTATAATTGTGTATGCTAAGTTTTTTTGGTCATATGGCTTTTCTCACCATCTACCCTTTAGTCCATCTGCAAATTCCATTGCATTCATCAGAATTTTAATTTTTAGCTAAGTTTGCTTCACCTATTGTCTTGTAGGCAGTATTGGAGACTGTTGCCAAAATTACTCATGAGAAACCGAAGAAAAATGATACGCGGGAGGCAAAGTATGTAAATTTGTGGGATCACATTTGTGACTAAAGTATCCGTCTTAAACATAAAAACTTAGAAAATATTCTTTATTGGCTATTTAAGTAACATTTTCCGTGCAGTGGCACTAGATCCTTTCAAATCCAAGACATGTTCTCCTTGGAAAATGAAGATTCTGATGATATGACGACTTTGATAGATAGAAAGGTATGTCTGAACTCACATGTTTTAGGAAGTTAATAACATTTTGCTTTTAATGCCGCTCTCTCAATTTTTCTTCTTCTGAATTCATGCTGACATTCACACCTTGTTGACTTCACCGTAGGACAATGTGTTTGTGATGTCAAACAAAAAATCTAAGTATCCAGTGCTGCAAGTTGATCTAAGGTCGAATTTGTTAGTTTCACCTTGTGAAGTCTTCTACTTTGCTGTCTTTTTGCCACTATACTGGTTGTATCAATAATTTAAATGCATTTTTGCAGGTTAATTTCAGACTTAGTGGTAATAATTGTTTCTGCCACTATTGGTGGAATTGCTTTTTCCATTTTGGGGCAACCAGTAAGTTGGCATTGCATTGCATTGTTTTTTTATTTTATTTTATTCTGCATCTAACTATTCATTTCAAGTCAGCATCACTCTAGATATGCTTTTACCACCACTTCTCACTTCGGCTTTGAATGCTAGGTTATTGTTGGGTATCTACTTGCTGGTTCTATTATTGGACCAGGAGGGTTCAATTTCATTAGCGAAATGGTACAGGTATGCTGCAAGTACTACAGTGTTTAGTAAAATGTTAGCACTGATCTTGTCGTGTAGTCATATGATCTTTTGCTTTGTTTAATTATTTTGACGTAGATCTTCATAAGGCCATTTTTGTACATCTGCGTAGCTCTTCTGAGTGGAAGCTAAATCATTCTATGATTCCCAATAAAGTATTTATACAAAGTGTGTCGATGAACTTTTGAGGCATTGTTTTTTGCAAAGGTTAGAGAAGGATCCTGCACTACATGTATGGTACCACGTGGATAGTTCCTATAAGATTTGATTCTTGAAGTAAAACCTATTTTAGATGTGGGCTAGCACAAGAATCTTTTTCATATTTAGAAATTATGCACTAGGCGCTTCATGTAGAGCGCTTCATGTAGATAAGTACTATGCCTTTGTTGACACTGGAATGTCTAGATTTATAAGGCCGATGTGTTGTTAATTTGTTGTAGACTAATATTTGAGACATGTATTATGTAAAAAGAGGGTGCCAATAGAGGGAAAAAATTAAGAAATTTAAGATAAGGGCAGTTGCAGAGGTTTGAACACATACAAAGACCACATGCATAAAGAATTTAACAGACTACCAAATTACATCACCAACTGCATTAAATCGAGCTGAATGGAAATGTTGGATCCATTTCGCTGACTTTTACATAATTTGGGATTGAGGTATTGGTAGAAAAATCTGATCAGGAACTTACATCTCTAAGTTCAAATTTATTTTATCTTTTTAATGTACTTAGCAAGGATTTAAAAAAATTCTCAACGCATGCCTTCAAGGGCATTGAATCCAGCGGAGTGGAAGAGTTTGATCCATGTAGCTGACCCCAAATTATTTTGGGATTGAGGCTTTTTAAGGATTTTTGTAAAACACAATTTTTATGTGCGTTTGTTTCTTCTTAAAAAAAACTTTTATGTGCATTCATGAGGCTCAAAAAGTTTAACTTGTTAGAATACCAATTCAACTGCATAATTAGTTAAAATTCAATGAAGAAAAAGTTAAAATTCACCATATGGTATGGGAAAAATTACTCCGCACTTTGACATGAGTTATAATGATTTTGTGTTATATAACTTATATTTAATCCTAAAAAAATTGTAGATTCTTAGGATTTGCTTTTCTTATTTGACGATATACCATTCAAGTCATACATTCCATGCAATCAACGGGACTCTTTACTTTTAGTGAAGATATGTAGTTTTATAACATAGAGTTTCTCTCAACATTTTGACTTTCAAATATAAGTCCGTTACTCCAAATCAAAGAAATTTTGATCATTGAGCATGACTTTCAGGGATGATTGTTGAGTTTCAAATACAATAATAAAAAATTTGTCAATTAGTTTTCCAAGGATGAGTTCTTGACAAGGAAACTGATTTAAAAATCAATCTTTCCATCTAGAGAGTTACAAATAATTAAGCAAGACACGAATACGTGTATTACAAGTATGATTTTAGCCCTTGATAATGTGGAATGGAGAAAGTGAATTCATGTGGCCTACAAAATTTTCTTGGGAAATATTTAGCTGAATAGAAATTCATCTCCACTGTCACAATTCCCAAAAGAAGGCATGGAAAATGGTCACATCTGCAGAACTTGAAATCATTTTCCTTATGTATAGAAGTTGCATGGTTTTTATTATTTCTATTATTCTAACGTTGCATAATTTGCATTTGCTCTCTCATTCAGGTTGAGACGGTTGCACAATTTGGTGTTGTTTTTCTCCTTTTTGCTTTGGGCCTTGAGTTCTCTTTGGGTAAGGTAGGTCATGGGCATCTAATAAGATGTTTGATCACTCATTTTATTTTAGCCTGCACCTTTCTAGATTTTCTATTAACTATTTTATTTTTCTTATCGATTTCTTTGCTTTGAGATGTTCTAACATGTGCTATTGGTTTAGTTAAAAGTTGTGGCTCCTGTTGCTGTCATGGGAGGACTGCTTCAAATTATTATATTCATGTCCATAAATGGTGTAATTGCCCTGGTAAAACATTGAAGTTTTCTTTATATGAAATCTTGTTTTTGATACTTGTGTTAGTTTCTGAAGTTCTTTCTTTTTTGGACGGAAGTCAGTCTGATCACTAATTTAACTTCTTGGTTTAGTTATGTGGTGCAAAATTGTCGGAGGGTATCTTTGTTGGATTCTTCTTGTCAATGTCTTCAACTGCAGTGGTAATTCTTTCATGTTCATATATTGATGCTCTTGTAGTTTGGCCATTCACTGTCTCTTGGATGCAACTGTCTCATCAAATTTAGTTTGCATTATCACTTTTGTATCCATTATTGGAATCCCTTTCTCTGTTCGTTGTTGTTATCTCATCAAATTTAATGTCCACCCTTTTTTCTCCACTAGGTGTTAAAATTTATGGTTGACAGGAACAGTAATAATTCTCTGCATGGTCAAGTCACAATTGGGACACTCATCTTTCAGGTATTATTTGCATCTTTAGGACTGGTAGTCTGGTTTATTGTTCGATAGTATATGAGATTATGAATTGAGACTCAAGAATTTGTGCTTTATGTAGGATTGTGCTGTTGGTATACTGTTTGCTCTGCTCCCAGTTTTGGGTGGTAATAGTGGTCTTCTTCAAGGAGTTATCTCGATGGGAAAGCTGTAAGCTCTGCGCGCGCGCGTTTGTTACTTTCAAACTTTTAATTGGAATTTTCATTCTTTCTCCCCCTGTTTTTACAGGCTACTGGTGTTATCCATTTTCCTAACTGTTGCATCCATATTGTCTTGGTCCTTTGTTCCTCGCTTCTTAAAACTGATGATTCAGCTATCGTCTCAAGTGAGTAATTATTATTCCCAACTTTTAATGTGTGCTATACTATAATTATCTTATAAATATATGAATGATGACTACTTTATTAAGTTGGTTGATTTTATTCCTACCTTTGGGTACTACGGCTACAATATGGGTTGAAGGATCTATTTTGCTGAAGTTTCATCTTCATCTTAAAAATGTTAGTAGCATGTCTACATCATTTGCTGATCAGGGGACTTAATTGGTCCCATCTTTGATGGGTGAACTCCTCATCTATGTTAAGATTTGAGTAGCACAACCCCTTTGTACTCTTTTAAGTAGGCGTTTTCATTCAATCCACTCACTATGTGGATGCGGTGGTTTGAAGTCTCTATATGTTGTCAATCGACATGCATTTAGTCAAAAGCCTTTGAAAATTAGCCTTCAGCTTGACTTCTTAGTTGTTAGACCATGAGCAACTGTCAGGTAGGCTATGATAATCTCAACATATAGAGCTTAATACTTTTGCAAACATAGCATTTGTTAATTGTAATAATACATAAAAAATCCCTTCTTCGTGAAAATACTCCAGATATGGCCTTGCAATCTGAACCTATTTGCCGTTGATCATCTATCTTTAAGTCGCTCTTTTTTTAAGGATGTCCTCCACCAACCCAAGTTTCCACTGTGAAAGTGTTCATGAGAATGCAAGGATATTCCAGAACCTCAATGGAGGGGCTATGGATAATGATTGCTTTCCTGTTTGACTCAAAATGCTCAAAGTTGACAGGTTGAATTTATTAAAAGGTAGTTAGATATCGGAGGGTCTCACATTCCTATAAAAAACCAGAGGGTCTTACATTTGATGTAATTGGACTCTTGAAAAGATGATTTAAATGTTTATCATAATCTTAGCATTCTACATTTTTAGATGTGATTCCAAGAAGTTCTTGGAGCGATTCCAGATATTGTGGTTTATTCCAATCAGTGTTTTCAAGGTAGCAAGGCGGTTTTGTCCCACTCAGCCTAGGCAGGGGTTAGGTGAGGACTAGGCGGTGCCTAGGGTGGCAATTCGTGTCCGCGAGTTGTAAACGTGGTCATGACCCATATAATGTAAACCCATTACATGACATGTTTATTAATAGTGTTAATCGTTTTTGTGTCTAAATGGGTCTTGTTAAACATGTCGTGTATTCGTGTCTCCCATTTATTAAATATTCGATTTAAAATTTTAATTTATTTAAACTTTTATAATTTGTTTACTACTTTTTTAAATATATCTACATGAATAAATTTAAACAAATATAATTAATTAGCCAATAAAATATAATGTAGTTGTATATAGTCGTAAGTTTTATTTTACTTTTTCATTTAAGTCTTTATTACTCTTAATAATAGAGCGAAAATGATTCGTAATAATAACATATACAAAATTATAAGAATCGTCTAAAAAATATCCAAATTTTACTTTGTTGAAAAGTTTTATTTTTTTTAATAAATAGTTATTAATAAAATCTAAAACATAAATAATATATTAGAAGTAAAATGAATATTTCCTCTCAAAAATAAAATAAAATATGATAAAAGATGTCTACAAATAAAAAATAAATAAATTATGTTATTAACATTATTCAAATGGGTGAATTTTGTACCAATCTATTTATTATACCATATTTGTTATTTATAAATTATTCTTTAATCGTGTAAAACGAGTCATAAACGAGTTAAGCAGGTTGACATGTTAATGACTCGTTTATTAAGCGTTTATAAACGTGTTAACATGTTTATGACCCAGACTCATTGATGCCAAACCCATGACATGTTTATTACGTGTCGTGTCATGTCGTGTTAAACGTGTCATGACTCAAATTGTCACCCCTAGGTGGACTAAAAAGATATTTACTTAGACCTCCCTAAAAGTAATATAATTTATTTAGAGACCCCTCAACAGCAAGACCCATATTTTAATATGGTGAGTGAAGTGAGAGAGGGTCCCGAGTGGTGAAGTAGAATCATGAGGGAGATATGTTAGGTTGAATAAAAGTTTGGTTTAATATAAATAAGTTTTAATAATCACAGAGACCTCCCTAAACATTTTAAAATATTATTTTCAGGCTGACTGTCGGCCTAATTGAGGCCTAGGAGGTAAAGCCCCACTATCGCCTAATGTGGCACCTAGGTGACGCCTTGCAAACTCTAAATTCCAATCAATCGTTCTCTTATGAGCATTTCCAATCTAGATACTTACAAATCAATTTCACTTGTTTTACTTGTTTCAGTCTAATTTTTCTCCTAGCCTACGCAATTCAACTGCTATTACTTTACATATTATTTACATACTATTTTTCTGCCTTTTTCTTTCTCAGACAAATGAACTTTATCAGCTAGCTGCTGTGGCATTCTGCTTATTATCGGCTTGGGTGAGCAATGTCCCCTTTCCTTTCTTTTCTCTTTTATTACTTTATTCCAATTTTCTTGTATGTGTGGTTACTGTATGTTACAGCTGTTAATATTATTGTGAATATCTGAACTAACCCATTCTATGCGGTGGCAGCGGTGCAAGCCCTGCATGGAATTTTTAAAGTGTTTTTGTTTTATGGACAACTTAACAACAAGAAAATCCTTGGAAATATCCACTCAACTTTTTTGTACATGGGATCATGTTCTAATTATGATGTATTACACAATCTAGAGTAACGATTATGCCAGAAAACCGATTCAATAGATCTCTGCTATTATTCTAATTGCCAATCTAAGTATCAATTATCAAAACAACTTTCACACCATGGGGATATGGGAACAAAACTAGGTGAGGGAATTATTGGAAATGTAGAAGTACAAAAAGCGGAAGATTGGTTTCGACTTTAGAGTATGCTTGCTTGCGAATGAAAACTTTAGATTGTTTGATAGTGTAGCTCCATCTTCTCTTTGCTCAAATTATCATATTCTGTGGAATCTGTCAATTATTATGTGGTTGAGTTCTGTTCTGTTTTGATAATGTGTCGTGTTGGTCTAGGTTTAGACATAAGTAAGATAATACAAGATAAATTTAGTCTGGCAGTGGACAACTCATCCATCCACTTCTAGTTACTGCCATCACCTTCTTAATTTTGAGTTATTCAGATCATCTTTTTAATGTTCATCCCCTACTAATGGTTCTTCAGCTTCTGCTATCTTTCTCTTGATCTTTTAGAGGTTCTGGTGTCTATCGCATGATCTTTTGAAAGTAATCTGAATCACATACCTAATACTCTTTTTTCTGCTGTTTCCTTTTCAGTGCAGTGATAAGCTGGGTCTTAGTCTTGAGTTAGGGTCATTTGTAGCTGGAGTTATGATATCTACTACTGACTTTGCGCAACATACTTCTGACCAGGTATTGCTTGTTTGGAATTTGTTATCCACTAACGTTGTTATATTGATATTCCTCTTTTTCCGCCATGATCTATTGGGGTGGGGTCACTAGGGTGGTTTGGGTAGGATTGTCACTAGTGAGTGGTTCATGCAGTTGTCTGTTGATCAAATTCGTTCATCACACCTTCATATTTGAAAGTTTCATTTTATGTTGAAATGTCTGATCTTTTTGGGTTGATCACTTGATCTTTTATACGCCTTTGTGGAGGTGAGACAGGCAACACTAATTAATAGTCCAAAGGAAAGTGATTGGCTGATATCCTTTTGATACATACAATTGCTACACAGTTGTTTATATTTTCTGAATTGCAGGATGTGTGCAGTACACATGCACATCTCAGTGTGTGTTCCAGTGACAACAAGAACTGTGTAGCAAATGTGAAGTGTCAGAATTATGTCACTGACTCTCAGTTTTCTATCTCAAAATATGTACCTACGAACAGTGTTACTCGTTGTTGGTGATGCTATAAATATTTCGTAGTTCACGTGAAAGGGATGCGTAGGATTATGCTCTTTTATATTATTGTCATGCTTTTAATGGAACGGACAGCCATCTTCAAGTACTCGTATATTTGTGTAAACTAAAACTGATTTTTAAAAGAAAAAGCGTTAAAAGTATGTGCATAGAGAATGACATCTTGGAAGCAATTTAGAAAAAGACAAGGATGGGAGCTAGGATAGAGTTTCTTCACTTTTGATGTTTTTAGTAAGGCTAACCTTGACGCTTGGGATATCTTTTGGTTGTTGTGTGATCTGAAAAATTGAATCATTAATTCTTTTTGCTCTTGTACTTTTATATTGATTGGAGCATAGCTCTGATGAAATCCTGGATTTCTCTCCATTTGTCTCTTCTTTGTAGTTAGAATGGTTTCTTTTGCTAGTGCGACGAGGGTAAAATCTTAATGCTTGATATCATAGATATCCTTCTTACTTATTGAAGAAAACGATGGTACTTGTTAAAGAGCAGACAACTTTTAACATTTTGAGTTGTACGTATTACAGGTTGAACCAATTCGCAATCTCTTTGCAGCTCTTTTCCTATCAAGCATTGGAATGCTCATAAATGTTCACTTCCTGTGGAATCATGTGGATATATTGCTTGCATCTGTGATTCTAGTTATTGTTGTTAAGACAGCTGTGATTACTGTAGTCACAAAGTTGTTTAGATATAATATCAGGACATCATTCCTGGTGAGTATTTCCTGAAGATATTACAAACATTTTTGTGCAATAACAGTCACCCATTTATTGCTTTACTAAATCTTCTCAAATAATTTCAAAGGTGGGCATACTACTCGCTCAAATTGGAGAGTTCGCATTTGTTCTTCTTAGCCGTGCTTCAAATCTTCATCTTGTTGAGGTAACCTCCCCCTGCTAACCAAAAAAATAAAAATAAATAAAAATTTTAACACTTGTACACTTGGCTATAAATGCATGTGCAAACATCGTTCTGATGCTCTAGTTTACTGCATTTGTACATTCTCTATTTATTTATTTGTCAATTCTAGAATGCCCTTTTTTTTTAAGGGAAATGGAGTCAAGCTCCAGAAAGTTATAATTCTAGAATGCTTTTTAGATTGTATTATTGACATGACTTAAATTTGGTTTCCATCTCTTACCAAGTGACACTCATGGCTACACATGTGCTTTGATGGTTGAAAACCTAACTTCAATTGACTTAGTTAGCTCCCAAAGTGGCATGTCTTGATGATTTTGCCGTGACTCCATGTTCTTCAGCCTTGATGTCATTCTTCTTGTATTTGTAAGAGGAAGCAAGTCATAATTTTAGTCAAATGATGACATGATGCCTTAAACTTAAAAGTATTGTCTCTACTAGAAACAGCTGCAAGAAAGAATAAGTGAATTAATGAAAAACTTGAAAAGGGTAGTGCTAGAAAGAATAAGCACTTAAAACTCAAATGACGAGGGTAAAACATTAATGCATGATATCATAGATATCGTCCGATGGGACCAGAACGTAGAATCAGTTTGGAAAAAGAAATAAAAAACTGTCGTTTCTTTCAAAAAGAAAAGAAGAGTTTGATTACTGTTGCCATGCCATCATCTCAATGCTTTGACATTGACTTTTCTATTTCTTTTTTTACTTTTGTAATTTAGGGAAAAATGTATCTTCTTCTTCTGGGAACAACAGCGTTCAGCCTAGTAAGTTCTTTGCTTGTACAGTTACTTTTGAAGTTGGATTTGTTATGATACTTACATTGGAGAATGATATTGCAGGTAACAACGCCTGTACTGTTCAAATTGATACCTGCTTTGATGCACCTTGGTGTCCTGATGCATTGGTTTCCTGCAGAGAGCAATACACAGAATGAGGTGAGAATCTAATAGGATGAAACAAAATTTCTGCTTGTTCTCAACTTTATCCCGCAGAAACTGAACCCGAGTTATTTGAACTCATTTTGCTAATCTCTCTTTTTGATTTCAGGAGCGATCTTCCGTGTTGGAGGAACGCGATAGATTATTATGACCTTATTGCATGACACGAAACAACTCTTCAATTCATCATACGATCGGAAGCCTATTGTTCAACATTGAAACAGCTCATCACGTAGCTTGTCAATTTTGCCAGATTACGACATCTTGGTCGCTACAGATAATTACGGTTCCTTGTATCATCATCCTACCGCCACATTCTTTAACTTGTAAATATATGCATTTTGTATTTCCATCTCATTTTTCGAGAAAGCATGGTTTGCTATTCTCTGCAGTAGAGTGGTTTAGATTCATTTGAACATGAGAAAGTCCTCTCATCATATATATACAATGTACTCAAAACTAGTGCAGTAATTATAGCTGATCAAAGGGTGGTATAATTTTCATCTCTCTCCCCTCTCTCCCTTTGTTTTAGTGCTTTACTAATTCAAAAACTTGCATTGCAGGTTTTGTTTGCAGAAAATGTTACGTTAAGTTTAAACAGATTTTTTTTTTTTTTTTTTTTATATTTTTTTTTGTCAAAGAGGTTTAGACAGATTTTTTTGATGTTTGGAGTGATGGGTGTCTGTATCTTTGGTCAACCAAATTCAAAATGGGCTTCTCGTGACCTAAATTAATGCGAGAAGCAGAGAGAGCGACTAGAGAGACTTGGAATGGTGGTGAGTCTGTCATGAGCGTGCACTACATTGTTGCTTAGATTTGTGTCTGGCAGAACCAGTCAAGTCTCCATTAATGTTCATGGCCCCTCCAACCTCTTTATTTGTTATGAAATCTTCACACTCTAATTTCATGCCAGACTAAATTCAAAGAGAACATTAGAGTTAACAAACCAAACTTAACCAAAAAAAAAAAAAACTCCATGAAAACCTCAAGCCCGAGTTAGTTGCGGTCGGCTACATAGATCAAAATCTTTCACTTCACTTGATTCGATGATAAAAGGTTACTGATCAAAATTAGATTTCATTGGAGATTTTTACTTGTTTGTTTTTTGAAAACCAAGTGAGAATCTTGTTAGAAAAAAAAAAAAAAAAAAAAGAAAAGTGGTATAAAATCAGTTATCAGTGACGGATCATACTAAAATGGGGTTTGTCAATTTATAATGAAGAACGAACCCCTACCCCACAAAAAAAAAAAAAAAAAAAAGAAAAATCTCATCTTTACGTGTATGTTTTCAAGGCCTTAGGAAGGAACAAGTTATTTGACTTGCCAGACCTCATAAAAGTGAAATGGACATACACAACACCATTCATTTATGAATCACAACATGTTTGTCCGATACACATGTACTTTGAATTGATTTGAATTATTACATTGTGGAAATTTACGTGTATTCATATATTACATAGATAATAATCTGATACCATTCAATTTATGAAGTAACTTTTATTAGTGTTAATGAACTGTTATCTTTTCGAGATTTTTTATGTTTGAAATTAATTTCGATGTTTTTCTTACTTTTATTACCCACATTATTAAATTTAACACTTTAAATGTTACGTAAAAGTTCAATAAAAAAATACGATCAAAAAGATAAAAAACAAAATTCAAAGTAACTTTGTAGTTAATAAAATACCAATCAATTTATGAAGTGAACTGACTATAATCACCATGTCGAAATTGATATCTTTTACTATTTGTAGGTGCATTGGAACAACTCTACAAACGATGCTTACAGAGCCTCACTCGTTCGTACGTCTCTGTACGGGCGAGCTGCCACGGGGCACGTTGCCACGTGCACCTCACGACGTACACGTCAGCAGAGAATGCGTTTCAAAAATTAAAATAAGAGGTGGGACCCACACGACAATGTAAGGATGACGTGTGTCCTGCTCACCAGAGGACAGAAATGTTCCCTGCACCTGCACAAAAGCTGAACAGCAGCGTCTGAGCAACTGACCCACTCTCTTCAATGTGTGCCACCACACACCTCTCGTCCACAACGCCTCCCTGCACCTGCACTTCATAAATACTAGCACCTTTGAATACAATACACTACATTTGCTTGTATTATCTTTACTATAATAGGTGTATAGATGTTACGAGGCCGACAACAACAATTACATAAATCTTTAGATCCAAATTAATTGAGGTCATTATTACGAATCAAACTTTTATTGTGCTCGATTTCGCGCAAGTGATAGTAAATTTTTTAAATTATTCAAATATTTCTTTCGTTTCAAGTTAACTTTGGTCTACCCAATATAAATGTTTTAAGAATTATGATATTTTTAATAATTTTAAGTATTTTATTTTTGTGAGTGCTACGTCTACTATCGCAAAAATATTTAGTAAACACAAACGACATAATAATCATTTATTTAGACATTCTACGTAAAAATCGTTTATTTGAACACGCGATTAAGCACTTGACCTAAGTATCTAATAGCTCGTTGTTCAATACACTTCGAGATACACGTTTGAAGGTGTATCAAACGGCAAGTGAGTCTGTCGATTATTTTCCTTCTACAAACACGCTGGTAGTAGTAGTAACGTAGTTTGTCAAGTAAAGTAATGCATTATGTTTGAGACTGGTACAATGATTATGTGATGGCATCTGTAGAGAAGGTGGTGTGGAGTGCCAGTGCAGAGAATATTCTGTGAAACAGTAACTGAGCTGAGCTGAGCTGAGTTTTATCTCTACTGCTCCTTCTAACACACAACCTTTTAAAATACCTTTCTAAAACCCCTTCTCTCTCTCTCTCTCTCTCTCTCTCTCTTTTTTTCAGGGTTTTCATTCAGTCTTCAGATCTCTAGTTGGTTGTTGCAGTCACTGAAGTCATCATAGTTCATAATCTCTCTCTCTCTCTCTATCTCTTCTACTGGTCTGATCAGGCCCATGTTATAATGGAGGCCCATAGTCAACCTGCTAAGATCCCACGCTTTTCAGACTCCACAACAGGTACCACACGCGCAACCCCCTCCTCTGCTTTTCCTCTGTTTCATCTCCTCTGTAATAGTTGTTTCATTTCTTTGAAGGAATAGGAGTAGTGATGATGGGTGGTACTCAAGATCAATCAGCAGTAGCATCAATTGGGCTAGACCTTGGGCTCGGCCCAAGACTCGCCACCCATGCCAGATGTGGCTTCACATTCCTCCAATTACAAGAACTAGAACACCAAGCACTCATCTTCAAATACATGGCTGCAGGAGTCCCAGTGCCTTCCCACCTAGTCATCCCAATCTGGAAAAGCCTCTCTGCCTCCACTGCAATCACTGGAATGTACCCAAGTTGTAAGCCCAAATTAATCCCCCTTTTTTTTCTTTTTTTTTTTCTTGGTTTATGAGGCTAATCACATTACACTGACAAATCCACGCTTGGACCCTACAGGAACTGAGTTCCCTTACCACTCGAACCAACAAGTAGTTGATAATACCCATTTTTTTTTTTTTTTTTTCATTTCTAACTTGGTTTTCGAGGCCAATCAGACTGATTAATCCACGCTCGAGACCCAAATAGGTGGCCCGCTCAATCTAATTTTTTTAATTAACTCGAACTTGAGACCTGATTTAAGGGGAGTCCTTACCACTGGAACCAACGAGTAGTTGGTAATCTCTATTTTTTTTCATTTTATCTTGGTTTCCAAGGTCAATCACATTGACTAATCCACACTCGGGCCCAAACAGGTGGCCCGCCTAACTCAATTTTTTTAATTAACTTTAACTTGAGACCTGGTTTAAGAGAGTCCTTACCACTTGGACCAAAGGATGGTAGGTTTCAATCCGGGCACTCTTATTTTTCACTGATTTGATGTGGGCATGTCTTGGTTTTCATGATTTTGGGCTTGATTTTGGTTTTTCAGTTTTGGGGTTCAGGGGGGTCTGCTTTGATTACAAGAACAGCATGGAAGCTGAGCCTGGAAGGTGTAGGAGAACAGATGGGAAGAAGTGGAGGTGCTCCAAAGAGGTCGTGCCTGATCAGAAGTACTGTGAGAGACACATGCATAGAGGCAGAAACCGTTCAAGAAAGCATGTGGAATCCACTTCACAACTCTCAAATGTCCATACCAACTCAAACTCTAATAACAACAATCTCTCAATTTCAATGCCTCTTCAACTCATGACACCCAACACCACCACCACCACCACCACCACCATTACACATAGCCATAGTTTTGTTCAACACAATGGGATTTGCAAAGCAGAGTCCACTTTGTGAGTTTTTTTTGTTTTTTGTTTTTTTTATTGAATTACTTGTTGTTTCAAATGGGTGAGACAGGGCAGCAAGTGTTGCTTTGGTGGGGAGAAAGTTGGTGGGCCCTACCACCATGTTGTTGTCTTTACTTGTGTTGGTTTTTCAAAGTTGTTGGATCTCAAATGACATAGATATGATGTCTTTTTGTTTCTTACTTTGCTTCTTTGTTTTTTTTTTTAATCTCTCTTGCTGTCTTGTTTGTTTGTTTTCTTTTAGCTTTTCTTTCATGCATTCCTTCCTCTCATGAGCTTTTTTTACTTGGTTCAGTAACTTATGTGGTTGGTAATCTTATCATTGCAATTTTGACATTTGCGTTTATTCTAAAAGGTTAAAAGTTGGCACATGATCCTATGGTTTTACCGAGGTAAGTTAGTTAATTGACTTGAAAGTTACCTCTGTCCGCATGATTGAAAGAGTCCTACTATTCTAACTTTAATTTCACCCAATCACTGAAAATCCCTTAGATTCACATCGGCTATATCCAATGTGAGTAGGATTCGGTAGCAATCCTCTATATTTAATTTAAACTATTACCCAGATTGTATTTTTTGTATTTTTTGTATTTTTTTATAGCTAAGTGTATCTGAGTCACCGATGATGATGCTGACGCTGGATTGATGGTGGACTTGACTAATCCCTCAAGAGGTTAGGAGGGCGTCCCTGCAACTAATTTAGACGTCGAAGAAGAAATAATGCAGTTGTTGCAAATTGAACCCATCACTTCTACCTTAATCGGAGTGCTAAGACACTCTTCGAAACCACTGCATGCACCGCACCACTTGGGAGCACGACAATTGTATAACCACAACTGCAGATGCCCAAAATATGGTTTTTCCAATCTTAAAGAGGCAGATAATAAACAACCCCAAATGATGCAACCACCTCTTTTAATTTCTCTAATTTAAATTATTCTAATTCAGTCTTCATTTTCTCAAACTCCAAAGCTACAAAGAGAAGCATCACAGAAAGAGCGATCATGGTGAACTTGGTGGTAGCAGAGAAGTCATTGGTGCATTGGCTTATGAAGAAAGCAGGAGTGGTGCCTCACACTCGCACATTAGAAATTGAAGAAGGAACAGTGATGGACTTCTGGGTTCCTACTGAAACTGTGAAGACACAAAGCAAAGACAAAGGCAGTAACATTATTATTAGTGGTGGACTACATGAAGGGACTAAAGAGCAAAAGCAAAGCAGCCGCAAAACCAGTTGTGGTTCTAATACATGGATTTGCTGCAGATGGCATTGTAACATGGCAGTTTCAGGTGGGATCTTTGGCGAACAAGTACTCGGTCTACGTTCCCGATCGATCTGCTCTTCTTTGGAGGATCAACAACCAGTAGGACAGACCGCTCCAAGGCGGTTCAAGCGGAGTATCAGGTTATGTTCAACAACAGAGAAGAGAGAGCTGAATTCCTAGACGAATTGGAAAACCAGAAGAGCTGCACAATGCATAAATTCCAACAGGTACATATATGTCCACTATAAAGGATTTTTAAGTCTAAAGCTTATGAGATGTTTAATATTGTTTGTGCTACTACTTATTAATTTGGATATCTGCTTTGGGGAGAGGAGGACAAGATTTTCTCACTGGATGCAGCTCAAAGAATGAAAGAGTAATTAGTCAATCAAACTATACGTACCTCATGCATGTCACATTCTTTTTATAGGATGGGGATAGAGTTTTATTGTTCTTGGATGACATTAATTAATTACTTCTCCAATGCTACTAAGAAATTAACACCATCTGCAATCCGCAGGCGCAAGACTTAACTAGTTTTTGGTGTGTGTATCCTAGCAGGAAACTGGGAGAGAAAGTAACCCTGCAGGGCATAAAGAAGGCAGGCCATGCACCTAGTTCATGTGGAGCGACCATGCGCCTACAACAGGTGCCTAAAGGAGTTTCTTGCAACCTTGATAGAAGATTAAACGAAGAATGACATGCATGAATTTTATTCCATCAACTTGGAGAGAACTGGGAGATGATTTTTACTTTTCTATCTGCCAAATTGTTTGAACTATTTGTCTTTGCGTTTCTATAGATAATTTTCGTCTACCCCTACATTGTTAAATTTCTTTAGTTTCTATTGCATCAAGTTTTCTAATGAGGGCATTTGTAAGCCGTCTTTGGAGGTCTCTAAATCACCACAACTGCCATTCCCTAATCTTAGCATCATCAATTGATGCTACTCCTACTTTTCTTTAAATTTATGTAGTTCTTAACTTCTTATCCTATCCTTTACAAGTTTCGCCGCACATCCATATAAGCATCTTCATTTTCACTGTGTTCATTTTATGTATTTGTTATTTAATTTAATTTGTTTACCGTCCAACATTCACTTCCATAAAAGCACGACAAGCCTACAATTCTCTATTTTTTTTATTTTTTTTCTTTTGGCTTGGTAAGGATATTTCGATCCCATATCACACCTGTTGCACTCCTCCACTTATTTCATCCAGCTTGAATTCTACGCGTAGCGTCATTCTGAACATTATTACTATATGATTGTGATAGGATCCCATATAGAGTCTCTTTTAGAGCTACTTATAAAAAAAAAAACTATAAATTAGGGTGAGTGAGTGAGAGTGGGCATCTTGTCATCTCAAATGTAATTGGAGAACTCTTACGAGTTTCGGTGAGAGAGTTTTAAGACTCTTCTCTGGAGTTACTTTCGAGTTTGTAATCGTTGTTGTCTCTCAATTCAATAGATCAAAATCGGTGTTCTATCGAATTGGTCCTGAAATCTAATAAAGTGGTTTCACTTTAAGAACTTTTCCTTCCCCTAATTTTTTATGACCTTCAGCTTCTTGATGCTTATTATTTCTAAACTCTCACAATAAAGTCTAATAAGAAAATACAGTTCAAGATGTTATACAACTTCATATTGATGAACCTACAAAGCATATATAGAGATAGATAAAAATGACTAAATCTAAGAGACCAAAAACACAAAGAAGAAGAAGAAGAAGAAAAAGAAGACCTGCAACTTGAGATATTATGACATTGGCATCTCAAATGGCACAGAATCTGATTTAAAGTGAAATGGAGGGGCTTTTTCGACCGGTGAGTGCTACCTACTTATTGAGCGGCGCCAATATTTCTTGCGGATTCGACCAGATTGACTGCTCTACTGTTGTGGTTGATAAACCTAATAACGACATTTCATCAAAAAAATTAAATCTAACGACAACATGGGATTTTTTTTTTTTCTTTTTCACAACGGACTACTCCGAGCTTGAACCAAATCGACTTATAAGGGACTTTGGGTTTTTTTTTTTTCAATAAAGATGTCTTCAGTTTGACTCATTCTAAAGTTAATATATATACACCCAACAAAAATGTAAAGAGTCTATTCATCTTTTTTTGGGACTAAACCATATTAATTTTTGTAATATAAGTCTATATTCAAGGTAAGGATAGTGTGATAATTAGTTTATGTATCAGCTTAAATGTGAAAGCGGGTTCACTTTAAAATTGTAAGGCCAAATAGAATGTCCACTCCACTATTGTAAACTTTATTTCTTTTATCTAACTAGTTGACGTGGGAGTATTCCCAATACCTCTAACAGAGTCACTCAGTGTCTAGACTATTTGACCCTATAATCAGGGGAGGAGCTTTCGACGTTGGCATTTCTATTTTCAAAGCTCGAACTCGATATGGGTCAACGAGTTAGGCCAACGAGCCGTTTGTTGGGTGTTCATGAAATTCACGGATTCAATTTGATCCAGTCCGTTTAGTTCTAATTGGTTCATGTATTCATAATTTGAATTTGATAAATTGGATTGGATTGCAAAACAAAAGTTGCGATCCGCACGGATCAGATCGAATTGTAAATGTAGCACCTTATTTCGCAGATCCGATCCGTAATCCAGTCCAATTAATATTTATATACCTTACATTATCTATACACATTATACATACATTCTTAAAATCTTGAATTATATTTAGATGGGGTTAGCATTTTTATGCCACTAATTCATCTATAAAATAATGATTGGGGTACCCACTTTAAGCACTCAATTTGGCGCACCTTGTTAAAACATCTAGCTCGTGATACACATTTGAGGTGGATCGAACCACGTTCATTGGTAGGTGCACCGAATTTGGTGCCTAGCATCTTTATTCATCTATTATCTATTCATACACATTTTAAAATCTAAATTCTTATGACTTAATCTAATTCTTTTCATATTCAAGTGTACATTTTAAAGCTATATATCTAGTCAAATAAATGTAGAAAATATTAAAACTAATATATTTGAACTAAAAGTCATATTCAACATTTTTTTTTATTAATCATAACTTTCTTTGTTACTCATTGAAATAGCCAAATTCTTAATTTAAAATATTAATTTTATAATTTTATAAATATTTATATTGTAATTGTAAGTCTGCATAACTTTATCCAGTCCGGTTCGTATTTACTAAATTAAATCAAGTTGAATTAGCGAAATAAATTTACAGGCTTGGATTGCGATTTCTCATTTTGCAATAATTAGATTAGATTATAGATCCACCGGATTGAATCCAATTCGTGCGCACCTTAGAATGTGTGGGCCTGGGCCGGGCCGGGCCGGGCCGTAAAAAGCCCGAAAACCCAACGATCCAAAGTTGCCAACTCTGCTACAGCGCTTCGCAGAGGCTCAGAACTCGAAAGATCTGTTCACCGTCGACCATGGCAGGCGAGACCAGAAATCATCGTCAACAACAACAACAACAACAACAACAACAACAGAGATTGCAGTCTCTCTTCGATCTTCCGCGCGACTTCTTCGACTCGTGCACTCTCTCCCTCTCTGTCGGGCCCTCTCTGTCTTCCTCTTCTTCGCGCGCCCAACCGGTCGAACCCCTTCGAAGGGACGCCATTGAAGAGGAACTCGCTGAGGAGGAAGAGAAGGGAAAGAAGGGTTTGTCGAGGTGGTCGTGCAACACTTGCAAGTCCGAGTTCGAGTCGCTCGAGGACCAGCGCTCGCACTTCAAGTCCGACCTCCATCGCTTCAATGTAATTGTTCAATCTCTCTAACGATTCTTGGTTTTTGGTCATTTTTTGATGTGATTATGCAGAATTGGTTGTTGTTGAAGTGGAATTTCAATCGGGTTTATGCTATTTGAGCCTAATTTGATGGAAAGATTGAAACTTTACAATTGGTGCTCTGTGATTTCAAAAGTGCAATTTTTTAGGGTTCGGTTCAACTAGGTTTTCGAGTCTTTTGTGTTGACCTAATTAGGGTAATGGAATAGCGTATGAATGAATGTTCAAGTATGATGAATGACCTGACTTTTACTCTAGTTACAGTGGTAATCCAAAGTTAATGTTTAGAATTCGAATTACTTCATTAACCAAAATGGGCGAAAAGCGGCGTAGAAAATCATGCAATTACTTAAAAGGAGTAGTTCTGAATTCTGAGATAGAATTATACAACATGGCGAGCATAACACTCTTCCTTTACCTTGCTTCATTGAGTTTATTCTGCTAAAAAACCAAAGATTTGTGGTTGTGGACAATAGTCAATAGGTTGCGTCGTTGATGGTTAGTTTGAGTTTATTATTCATATATGTTTACATACGTAGTTGTTATGGAAATGAATAATTCTACATTGCTTGTCAAACTATTTCCATCTTTCCTTGAAAGAATTAGGGATACGGAAATGGCGTAGCTTAGTTGAGTCATTGAATATGCTACATGAAGATAAATTTGTGTGACGCAATGGAAGAAGTGCAATAGTACAATTATCTGAGATGATTTTGAGTTTTTGCTTTTCTTTGCGTTAATTGTTCAAGTTTCTCAACCTTTCTCAATATGTGTTGTTGGTTATCAGGTAAAGCTAACTATTGCTGGAAAGGCTGTGATCCGGGAGGAAGAATTTGATGAATCTGTATCAGATTCTATATTCGACAATGATGATATATCCAGCATATCAGGGTCAGAAGATGAAATGGAGAAGGGCAATGAAGTGCACAAAAAAGCTGGGGATTCTGCTAAACAGAAGATATATGTTAGTCTTCAGACTGGAGAGGTAGTTTCTCTATGGAAGAATTTGTTTTTGAGTGAGTCTGAGACTCTCTGCCATGATAACAATGATAAATTATTCAGCAAGGAAAGCAGTGGGAGTACGACTAACGTGGGGAGCACTGAGCTAGTAAAGAGGTTGAAGGATCTAATCACTGAGCCTAGGGACAAATCTCAGTTGAGGATTCTGTTGCTTGCCAGTGGTGGACACTTTGCTGGCTGTGTATTTGATGGGAACTCTGTCCTGGCTCACAAAACATTCCATAGGTTGGTGGTTGGTCTATTCTTATTTTCCAAATTCCAAGTTCACATGGCATACTGGACTGATTATATCATTGGTTACTAGTAAGCTTACAACCTGCTGAATGATGCATTCGGTTGGTTACAATTTAACTTAAAATCTCGTAGCCTTTTGATGTTATCAAGGATGAATTAAATGAGAAACTAGGTCATCGTTGAATAGCTAGCATTAGAGTGGCATTCTAGTGTATCATAAAGGATTTTAGGGTATTTTTAGCCAGAGAAGTTGATATGGAGGCTTATCGAGTAATTGCAATGAGAGGGGTGGCAACTAGAAAGTGGAAAGCAGTTATTGGTGTTCTCGGGTGGGTGAGGAATTGGGGTAATTTATCTTTGGTGATGGTGTTGTACCTTTCTAGCAGGGTTTTCACTCTTCAAGTTGTTTGTTCATGTTGGGTGAGGGACCTGTTGGGTGAAACTACATTGACTAAGAATTTTTAATTTTATTTTGCTTCTTCTAAGCACAAAAATTGCTCGCTGTAGTCATAATGAACTTACATTCTGAAAAATTTATCACTTCTGCTGTGACTGAAAGTTGTTAAAGATATTTTAAGTTTATGCACAGATTTACTCATGAACTCTCTCTTATTGGTCTTGGTTGGAATGGGTTTTAGCGAGATTTGTTATTCTAAATTTGACGTTGGAACTTGACTAGAGCCCTACTGGTGGGTCTAGCAAATTTAATCATTGAATGTCCTCATGTCCAACTCAACCTGAGATTTAATTAATTAGTTTCTCTTTCTTTCCCACTCTCTCCTTGTTGTGCTTCAATGACCCCTCTCTCCCTCCCATGACTTGTTTGGCCTGTCGGACTAGAGTTACTGTTGAGAGGGGAGGCCCAAAGAAATTGTGGTTCAGGTTTGAGTTCTCTTCATGGTTGACAATATTTTAGTCTGTTAGGTAGATTGGATGGGCCTGAATCCAACCGACGTGTAACACTACTAACAGATGTTAGGTTTTGATTGCATCTTTTATTCTTTGTATGAAACTTTTTTCTACTTTAGGTGATTAATTTTATATCTGTTGTATATTCAGCCAACTACAATTATAAGCATATGATCTTCATGGAGATGGGATTTTTTTTTTTTTTTCCTAATGAGATGGAGATGGAAATAGAATTCCAAAACCTTGATCTATATGTTGAATTGTTGCTTTATTTCTTGTAAAGTGTTTAGGTATATGTAAACATGTTTCATAACTTTCGTAATCTCCTTCTTTGTTCCCTAGGTATGTTGTTAGAGCCAAATCTGGTAAAAAACAATCATCCAAGGATGCCACTGGAAAAGCAGCAAATTCAGCTGGAGCTTCTCTACGCCGTTATAACGAGCTTGCTTTAAAGAAGGTATTGTACCATTTTATATTTTATGACACACTGCAAATCTAACCTGATGAAATTTGATATTGTGAGGTTCCTCTCAAGTTTTACACTTTCTTCTTGTAAGACTTTTTTATATGGTTTCATGCTTCCAGACGAGGCTGTTATATTGTGATCCTGGTTGTTGGTCCTTTGCACAATAATCATTTCTTTGATTATTATTCAATTTTTGTAATTTAAGACTTGCTTCATTCTTGGAAGCTTCATTCAAGGCTTCCTCGTGTGTTTTTGTGCATACTACTTCGACCAATTATTACTGCTTTTTATTGGAGAGGAACCCTGATTTAGTAATCCAAATTGTAATAGTCAGCATCTTGTTTTGCGATAATTTCTTTGTTGGTCCACTAATTGCTGATTATTATGTTGTTATTGCTTTAGGAAATTCATGACTTGCTTTCTTCTTGGAAGTCATATTTTGATGCTTCCTCGTGCGTATTTTTCTATGCTCCTTCAAACAACCGTCAACTTCTTTTCAATGGGGAGGAACCATACTTTAGCCATACACATTGTGTGGTACGACACATTCCCTTTACTGTTCGCCGTCCCACATTCAAGGAGGCTAAGAGGATATACTACCATTTAACAAATTTGACATATGAAGTTGTTGAGGAGCACCCACCAAGCTTGAAAATTGAGTTGACCTCTAATGGTACAGAGGGCGGCAATCTGGGTTCTGGTGAACAGTTGGCAGATTTCGTTGATTGTAAGGAAGTCAGAGTGGAACATCAAATTGTTGAAAGTTTTGATGCATTGTCTACATCTGATGAGATTCATGAGAACAATGTCCTTGGTACATGGACTCCTCTACATGAAGCAGCAATGTCTAGCAATGCTCAGTGGACACTAGAACTTCTCGAACAGGGTTTGGATCCATGCATCAAAGATGAAAGAGGAAGGACCCCCTACATGCTTGCAACTGAAAAGGAAGTTAGGAACTCCTTTAGAAGGTTCATGGCTTCAAACCTTGACAAGTGGGACTGGCAAGCTGCGAAAGTGCCTAGTCCATTGACAAAAGATTTGGAAGAATCTCAAGCAGCTAAGCAGGTAAGGTTGCTGTTATTGCTTATCTGTGCTGAATGGTTGAAATTTGTTGACTTAGTAATGGTTAAGTTTAAATTTTAATATTCAATGCCCAAGTGAGTGGCATGAATGCCACTGCTGCTTTGTCCTTCCCGCTGATCATATTACTTGAACCATGGGTTGTTAAAGTATTAGACTTTTCGTTATATTTCAGCAACTTAATTTGAAACTATTTCTGCTCTGTTAAAATTTCGAGTTTGGGACCATTTTGAGACAATGAATTTCATCTCACTCTTCTGGTTCATGTACTATAATTTAGTTTAATGAAGGTGTATAGTTGATGTGGTTCATCACCTTCCTTGTGGTACAAAAATTATTAAAAATCAGTACTTTTTCTGTGGGATGCACAGAAAGCAATGTCTTCAGCATTAGATAGAAAATACTAAAGAAATCCCAATTGGTCCAAGAAATTAATAAAAGAGAAACACGGGAACATAATAACCCTGTGAAAGAAAACCTCAACGGCACTGAAGATTTATCCCTTGGTTAGTTTCCTACATGGTCTAGTATTGGGAAAAAGTTACAACTTACAAGAATTTGAAACAATTAGAACACCATTCGGTTTGTACAAATAGCTATTTTAATAAAATTGGATAATCAGTTTTTTAACTAGTTCTACATGGAGCCCTAGAAACCGTCTAAGTAGGTTGAATTGCAAGGTAAATTTACAAACCAAAAATATAAATTCTTGTTTAACTTTTGATGTTTGGTTATAGCATCGATACGTGTTGCTAAACTCATTTGCAAATACGAGTCACCTCTATGTGTACTGCTAATGGTAATCTGTTTGTGTATGCTTAGGCTGAGAAAGATGCTAAGAAGAAAGCAAGAGCTAAAGAACTGAGGAAGGTGCGTAGAGCGAAAGAAAAGAAAGCTCAGGTACGCAATTGTTTCAGTCGAGACCTCTTGATGTTTATTAGGAGCTTGTGATGGAATTTTGCTTTAAATAACCTCTGGGCGTGGTTGTTCTGGTGAATCTCTCCTTGAAGGTTAACAGCTCTGTTACCTGCTTACAGGGTCATCATTTTGAAATTCTTTCATGATTGTTCTTGATGGTACACATAGTGCCATTCTGTCAGTTGTATGATATCCTACCGAATGCCTTTGTTCAAGAATCCTTGTTAGAATAGAAACCAACTTCCATCCCTTCATACTTTTCTCCTTTTCTTGGTTTTTGAATTCTAATCGACTTTTAAACTAGTCTATATTTTAGTATCAATTTTTTGAGTGCTTTAAATTTACTGAGACTGTGGTTTGCAGGCTGAGTCGGCGGTTCCCCAGACTGCCTCCGTCGTCTCAAAGAGTCTGGGTTTCAATCAAGTACCGGTGCTTGGACAACATTCGCAGTCTAGCAGTGGCGGAGTACAACTTTCTAAAGAGGTATATTTCCATTTAGATCATATCACCTAACACTCTTTTCATGAACTTTAACATTCATATGTTCCCAATCTTCACTTTCAAGCAACTGAGCCTAAAACCACAACAATTGTGATTTTTATTAGGAGGAACTGAAGAGAGCTCGAGAAGCTGAGCGAGAGAAGCGTGCAGCTGCTGCCGAAAAGAGAATCGCTGCAGCAGCTGCCCTTAAAGCCCAGACACCCTGCTCAACACTCCCAAGCGATTCCCAACCACCCCTCAAAGGGGCGGCGTCCAGCGACACAAACTGCTCTTGCTGTAATGTCTCCTTGGCAGGGAAAGTCCCCTTCCACAGGTACCACTACAAATACTGCAGCACTTCATGCATGCATGTCCACAGAGAAATGCTGGAAGATGAATCATAAACACCATCTTTTTTATGATCATTATTTCAACTAATCAAAGAAGAGCTTTTGTACCATTTCAACATTTTCCTGATTATCGCGTCGTACATATTTATAAAAGAAATGTTTAAAATTCTAATATTTGTGTGTAACCGAATATGTTCATATGAAAATTAGTCCACTACGTTTTTGCGTCTTAATATAACTCAATGCTCGCCACCCTCTATTGTACTCTTTATAGACTGTCTCTGCTCTACCTTAATTTTATTTTATTTTATTTTCGATTTTACTGGCACTGCCACTAACCCTGGTTGTCTATTAATTGTATCTATTTTAACATTTGATTCATGTGCCTAATTGATATTTTTGTTGATGCATGCTATGAAACAAAATCTTCTAATATAACCAAGCATTTGCCATTGACAAGAGTTTTGTGAAGTTGGTCCACCTTGAAATGGCATCAAAACAATGTGTGCATGAATTTTTTATTTTTTTTTTGGTAGAGTTTTTTTTTTTTGGTAGAGATGCGTGCATGAATTTAAGCCAACAACAAAGTAAAGTAAATGAAAGCAAACACAAAATAAGTGCACTGAATAGGCCAACCACGTTCCTTGTGACCCCACCTTTCATGATAACAACATTTCCACATGCCCATACACTCTCAACGTCACCCCAAACTTTCCAACCATCTGATCATCACCATATGACGTCATCTCACTGTACAATCTACGATTCTATATTAGTACAGAATCACTGCCCACCGTCTTCTTTGCTGTTTCTCAGTTGCATCTGATTCCCTGCTCCCGGCCGTCAAGCATCACAAAATGTAGGGAATGATGTAAGTACCCTTCAAGGACTGCAGTCACTCAATCCAGTGCGCAATCGAGTGTCGTCAAATACTTGGACTTCTTTGTTCGAAAAAAAAATTCCATGTTATAATCAGACTTGACCAATACCGACAGTCCGGTATATCCCCACTCAATCCCCACCCTCCATTCCCTAAATCTAGCCCTCCACCGTCCGATCAAATCCCATCTCATCAACAAAAATCCCCCAAAGCCCCAAAACAACACTCCACAAAAGATCAAAATCCAATCTTTTCTTCGCCATCTCCTCCATTCCAAGAACTCTCGATCAGATCAGATCTTGAAGACCCAAAAACCCTCCATTTTTGGTGAACCAGAGCACTGAAAACAGAGCAAAAGAGGGGAAAAAAGAGAGCAAAAACAGGGCAAAAACAGAGGACACATGGTGGAAGCTCAGACATGGACGACGAGGCGAGGGAGCAACCCAAGACTGGAGGCAGAGCAGGTAATAGACATTCCTGCAACCCCAACAAGCGATTTCCGAAACAACAACGGAATCGCTATAAAAATCTCATCTTTAATATCGCCCAATCTCTTAACCGCTATAATAATCCTGTCATGGTACTTGTCCAACATTGGCGTTCTCCTACTCAACAAGTACCTCCTCAGCTTCTACGGCTACCGATACCCAATCTTCCTCACAATGCTCCACATGATCTCCTGCTCCCTCTACAGCTTCATCGCCATTCACTCTCTCGAACTAGTCCCTCCTCAGCAGATCCTCTCGCGCCGCCAATTCTTCAAAATCTTCGCTCTTTGTCTCATCTTCTGCTTCTCAGTTGTTTGTGGCAACACCTCCCTTCGCTACCTGCCCGTCTCGTTTAATCAAGCGATCGGCGCGACGACGCCATTTTTCACTGCTGTGTTTGCTTTCTTGATCACTTGTAAGAAGGAATCCGCAGAGGTGTACTTGGCATTGCTGCCCGTTGTGTTTGGGATTGTTTTGGCGAGTAATAGTGAGCCATTGTTTCATCTGTTTGGGTTCTTGGTGTGTGTTGGATCGACGGCGGGGCGGGCTTTGAAATCTGTGGTGCAGGGGATTCTGTTGAGCAATGAGGCTGAGAAGTTGCATTCTATGAATTTGTTGCTTTACATGGCGCCCATGGCGGCGCTGATTTTGTTGCCGGTTACCCTCTACATTGAAGGGAATGTTTTGGGGGTGACATTGGAGAAGGCGAAGGAGGATTCGTATATCGTGTTCTTGTTGGTGGGGAATGCGACGGTGGCCTACTTGGTGAACTTGACTAATTTTTTGGTCACCAAGCACACCAGTGCATTGACATTGCAAGTGTTGGGGAATGCCAAGGCTGCTGTGGCGGCGGTCGTTTCGGTTTTGATTTTTCGGAATCCGGTTACTGTGATGGGGATCACTGGTTTCGCTGTGACGATTATGGGGGTTGTCGCTTATAGTGAGGCGAAGAAGAGGTCTAGAGGTGCTGCTCCACATTGATAGATTGGTTGATTGATTGAAGGATATGATTCTTGAATTTGATGAGGTAATTAGTCCAATGACTAATGAGGGGGCTTTGTTTTTGTTTTTGTTTTTGTTTTGATTTTGTTCTTCAATTGAATGCTATTTTTCGCTTTGTTTTTCTTGGTTTCAAATTTATCTTGTTCATTAAGATTGAGTGAGATGAAAAGGAAATCATAGAAGGAATCAAGAAATTGAGATAGTTGGTCATTAAATTTGCTTTGTTTATTTATCAATTCACATTGTCTTGTGATATAAGTAAATAAAAGTGAAAACTTGTACTTCCTCTCAATATCTTCCTTCTATCTTCCATCTTATTTACCATCTATGATCTCACCTGCAAGTCACATCCTCCTTTTTTGTTAGTTTTTTAATGGGAAAAACAAAGAAGATTGATTGAAATTTTAAGGGTGTTTCAGTGGTACAAGGAAGAACAGTTGAGAAGAGTAGGGTCTACTGCAATTAATCTCAGGAGTCACACTCACACATATCCAACTTGCTTCTTTCTTTTAATACTTTGTGGTCCCTTTTTCTTGCAATATGATATGTGGTATGGAAATATGCCTCTCTTTGTTCTTTAATGCATCTAACTTGTTGCCTCTTGTGTCTTGACCTTTGTTTCTAGTTTCTACTGGAGTGGTAGATTATGTCAAGACTCTTCTTTTAATCTACATCAATTCTATGTCTAAAGTAAACCTTTGTTTAAAGTGAGCTTAAGTTTTGATATAATTTGCTGATTTTTTCTGCTTATTGTTGTGAGCTTGTTTTGATGGCTAATATGCTTGCTAAAAGTTGAGAATACAACTTTTTTCTCCTATGTGAACTTTGTGGAAAGAAAAAGGGGCCTTCTCTGCTTCTATTACAAGTTTAGAATCTAAAATTCTATTGAGTTTTCATGTGATTCATTTACTATCAAGTTTAAGCCTGTTACTTCATTTGAAAAACCCGACGAGTCTTATTGTTCATACGACTGATGTTCACGTTTATGTGCCGCTCCTACACAAGTCGTGCAACTGAATTATGAAACTTTATGTGCTGTCAATCAAATTGTAGAACAGTTTGGTTGAATTCTTGTTGATGGAGACGCATATATAGATGATCATCTTCGTTTCAACTGCTGTACAAGACTAGTAAAACCGTGTTCTTGATCAGTAGTGGTGCTTGCTTTTGTGGCTAGAGCTATAAAGGGAAAATGCTTCCTGACCCCATATGCTTGCTTTAATTAGGTGGAATCCTACTATGGAGATTTACATGCATATTAATTATTTTGCTTAACTAAAGGGGTGTTCTGAAGGGCCCATGTTTGCTTTAAGAGGAATCCTGTATAGAGCAAAGTTGGTTTTGCTTTATAAATATTAGAACTTGCCACCATCATGACCTGTTCAAAAAAAAAAAAAAAAAAAAAAATCAACTTAATTGATGTTAAGAGATCTCAAAATTTTAGTTTGTACAATTGTTTTTTGTGTCCTTTTCTGTTATGGTTTTTGAAATTCCAGCTTAGACTGCAAGGATTAGTTCATAAAACATTGTCATCAAGTTGCAGATACATCAACTACCGAAGGAGTGGATTCTCTTTTTTTTTTTTTTTTGAGAAATATGCAAGGGTGACCCGGAATGGGACACTTGGAGAAGATAATTGAGAAATTTAATTGATGCAAGGGTGACCCGTGTTACCTGCCCAATGGGACACTGATTTGAAGAATCAGGAAGATGGACACCCGGTGAAGGTGTTCATCCATTCACCATCGGTGTGCACACACATTGATGCACGATGGATGGACGCCATCACTGGGTGTCCATCTCAGGTGCCCCTCACTAGGTCATCCTAGTATTTCTCTCTTTTTTGTTGTTGTTGTTGTTGTTGTTGTTGTTGATTGAGATGCACTTTTTTTTTTTTTTCCCCTGCCTGGTTTTACACTTGGACCCTGCTATTGTAACCTAGGAAATTAAGATGCGCACTTGGTGATGCTCTTTCAATGCGCATCGGGACGTGTGCGCACAATTCACATGTATCTCTTAAAGATCAAGTTTTGTAGATAAAACAAAAGAAAATTTTGGTAAGGTAGGTGGCAAAAGTATTCCATGACTAGTTCTTTGTTTTGAAGACGTCTTCAATAATTAATAGATTCCTGTATGGAGCAAAGTTGGTTTTGCTTGATAAATATTAGAACTTGCCACCATCATGACCTGTTCAAAAAACAAAAAAAACATCAACTTAATTGATGTTAAGAGATCTGAAAATTTTAGTTTGTACAATTGTTTTGTGTGTCCTTTTTCTGTTATGGGTTTCAAAATTCCAGCTTAGACTGCAAGGATTAGTTCATAAACCAGTGTCATCAAGTTGCAGATACATCACCAACTGAAGGAGTGGGTTCTCTTTCTTTTTTTTTTTTTTTTTTTTTTTTTTTGGGAAAATATTAGAATGACAACGACAAAAATGTCACACCACAAGACACATTGACTCACAAGAGTCTTCCATGTGATCTCGACCCGCGTGTTATGCATCGGACTGTGTATGCCCGCATCTTGAGGCGTATATGGATGACTTTTGTGAACCAATGTGTCTTGTGGTGTGTCATGTTGTTGTCATTCTAGCACTTCTCTTTTTGGTTTTGGTTGTTTTTTTAAAGAGAAATTTCATTAATCATTCATGGTTCAATACAGGACTAGGACAAGACATAGAATCAAATACATTGATTCGCTAATCCTATTCGTTCAAACAAATTGTCATGTAAATGCGAAATTGAAACAGTTTGACAATCAAAACAGGTTTCTACAACGTTGAAACTCTTGACAATACACAAAACTTTTAGAACCACAAAACGAATAATAAAACTTCTCAACAAAGAGAAGAAAACTTAAAACTTCACAATAAGGAGAAGACAAATCAAAGACTTCTGATCAGGGAAAAAACTAACTATAAAATAAAATTAAAAACAAGGTCAATCCAGCGCCGCACAAATCAACGCAACACCGTTGATGAAGATGACCACAATAAAGATGGATCAATCTCTAATTAGATTTGTTGGTTATTTTATGAACAAAGTGCAAAAAAGATTTGATTGGAACCACTTTCGATCGAAGAGAAGGATCGGCGGTGGTTCAAGAACAAAAATCACAAAAGTGAATCAAAAATAAAAATTTTAGGGTTTTGGAGAAAAAAGATCGAGAGGCGGCTCTGCTCCACAAGAAATAACAATTAGGTAAGCATAGGCAACAAAATTTTGGTTTTGGTTGTTTTTGATTGGGAATTTGGGATGCTCTTTTCTTTTTCTACCTGGTTTTACACATGGACACTGCTATTGTAACCCAGGAAATTAAGACGCGCACTTGGTTGTGTCCTTTCAATGTGCATCGGGATGTGTGCGCCACAATTCACATGTATCAGTACAAGTTTTGTAGATAAACAAAAAGAAAATTTTGGTTGATAGGTGGCCAAAGTATTCCATGACTGGTTCTTTGTTTTGAAGACTTTGTAACAGTTCATGTCTACTAGAATTAATTAATAGATTCCACAGATTAAATTTTCAGTGAAGACGGAGTTATGGATCACGGATCACAATCTTTTCAAGAACCTGAACAAGGTTCATGTAGAAGGTTTGCAGTCATAGAGAAGTTCATGTATAAAGTCTCAAGTTCATGTAGAATGGATGCACAATTTCGTTTGTCAATCTAGCTAAGTGTAATGCAAATGATTTTTGCTTATTTGTTTTATTATATGGATGTGATTTCGCGATGATTTATTTGTGTATTTTATCATTGCATGTGTATGCAATACTTAAATTAATCGTATCATATGACAACAATAATGACATATTAGGATAACGAAGCATCCAATTGGTGATACCGAACATCTTAGCCACTACAATGAATAATAATACCACAAAACGTTAGTTAATTACTTAATTAGTACCCAAAAAATCTCTCGCAGAGTCTCCAACCAATCATCTAACCTCACCAGTTCAATCCTCACTCAATGTAGAACGAGAATTACATATTTAAACCGTTAGAAACCATAGCAATGGCGAGTCGATCACCAGCGAAGGTGACTTTGTCGCAAGGGGATTTCTCGAACTAAGTCACTAGTTAAGGAACAACCTACTTTCAGTTGTGCCTACGAGCATTGGTTCAAATCTCCCTTTTTTTTTAGGGCCGCTAAGGGCACCCCACCTATTAACGAAGACACCCAACTTTTTTGTAAAAATTCCAAAAAAACTGGAAAAGACCCTTTTGCCCCCAGTATATATAATGATTCAAACCCCACAAATCATTTTGACAAAGAAAAAGGGCACCCCACAATAAGGTTGAACCACAAAGCCACATTGCGTTTGTCGAGCGTTTATCGATTCTTGCGGATTGACATCATCCGACGGTGAGGTAACAATGTTTGACAACCATATGATGGTTTTTTAGAATGTTTAGTTGTGAAAAACTCAGAAAATGATGATTTGTTGTCAACGTAGGGTTTGGTAATTTCCTCAAATCCGAACTTGTTTCCACTATATAATGGATGATTGTACTACTATGGTGCAAGAGGAGGTCGAACTTGAGGTAATTTTGTAAATTTATTGTGTTTTTTTTTTTTTTTACGGTTATCCGAAGTTTCGTCGATGTGCGCGATTGTATCGGCCTCGGGGACCGAGATGTATGGTGATGTCTCGGTCGTAGAGGACCGAGAGGTGTACGTAGGTCACGGAATGGTACAACCGAGAGTACTCGGTAACTCTGGTCGTACGTGAGCGAGACTCGAAGAAAGTATCGGACTGTACAACCGAGAACCTATTTTTTGGGTTTTGTTGTGATTGTGCTTGTACATTTTGGTTGATTATAATGTTACACTTGTTTGTATTGTAGGTAATGTCGGTTTCTTTCATATTTCCGGACTACAAGGACATGTTTACACCTTGTAGGCCATTCCCCTCAGAGAAGCGGGTTTCATGGCTTCAAATGATAGGCCGTGAGAACATGTTTGTGCTAGTGACAAAGCACTCGATGCCGGGGGCATTAAGCGCGGGGAATGGTGAAACTTGCTCATAAGAGGTCCTGGAACATATATGAGAATGTCTCGAGAGGGTAGGGAAGGGGAAAGCGGCCAAAATTTGTCTGAAAGCAAGAAATGATGAAGAAGAGGAAAAGGCGAGGACCCAAACTGGTACGAAGAAATGTGGATGCCCTTTCCTTATCAACGTAAAGGAAAATGCTGACTCCTTGTGGTATGTCACTGTCATATGTGGGAGGCACAATCACGAGCCCGCAAAAAAACTTGGACGACCATTCATTTGCCCGAAGATTGGATAAGGGGAGCAGGAGGTTGTAGGGCAAATGACAAAAGGGAATGTGAAGCCAAGAGACATCCTAAATACGTTGAAGCAAAGAGATGTTAGTAATGTATCGACAATGAGGACAATATATAATGCAAGACAAAAAGTCTGAAATGAGGATGCGGGTGGGAGGACTCAAATGCAACAAATGTTGCACATCTTGGAGAAGAATAAGTGGATGTCATGACATAGGAAGCATCCCGTTACGAATGTTGTCACCGACTTATTTTGGTCACATCCCGACTCAATAAAGTTGATAAGGTGTTTCTCATCGGTAATTTTGATGGATTGCACGTACAAGACAAATAGGTACCGAATGCCTTTGTTGGAGATTGTTGGCATCACTTCTACGCACTTGACGTTCTCCGTTGGGTTTGCATTCATATCATCAGAGAGTCATGGGAATTATGTTTGGGCACTTGAGAAGTTGAGATCCATATTGGATGGGTGGCCTAAGCCTGACGTGTTTGTTACCAATAGGGACTTAGCCCTTATTAGTGTCATAGAAGAAGTTTTTCCGGCCTCGTCTCACCTCCTTTGCTCTTGTCACATCAACAAAGTAGTATTGGCCAAGACTAAGAAGATGTTTGGGGAGAACGATGGTTTTGCGCGTTTTATGGATAGGTGGACGAGTGTGATGTATGCCAACTCGGAGGCCTTATTCGAAGTTAGGATGAATGACTTGCGTTGTGAGTTTGGGAATGTCAAGGGTCTTACTGAGTACTTGGACAACACATGGTTAAAGAAGTACAAGGAGAAATTTGTCTCCGCTTGGACAAATAGAATTATGCACTTTGGGGAAACGACAACCGAGGGTGGAGTCTGCGCATTCTATTCTCGAAGTTACACCTTGGGAACAATCGGACCAATTTTGAGACTATGTGGAATGTGGTTGATGGCCTCCTTAGAATCCAACACAACAATATCAAGGCATCGTTTGAGCTAAGTTTGAATGTGGTCCAACATGAGTACATTCATGAGTTGTATCGACGATTGCGTGGTTATGTCTCTCAACGGACGCTTAGGCTAATTAGAGATGAATTGACACGTGGAGAGGATGTTGGTCACGACTCCACTCGTTGTGGTTGCGAGATACGCACCACACATGGTCTTCCTTGTGCACATGAGCTAAACCATCAAATATTTGCTCGATCGCCCATCCTTCTCGAGGACATTCATTTTTACTGACGAAAGTTGAGTCGATACCCGAGAATCCGGTGGACCCGTGCGGGTACAACGTGCACGATGAGATTCAACGGGTGTTGGGAAAGTTTCATGCTTGCACCGATGAGGACGATCGACTCGGGATTATTTAGCGGCTCGGGAGATTACTCGTCCTTCGTCTCACGTCGGGTGTTGTGCGGCGGCGAAAATTAAGACAAAGGGAAGGACATCGGGGTCTTCGAAGAGAAAACACGATGATGACGATTCTTCAACGAGACGGTTGCTTAGAGCGGATTTGAGTACGTGTTATCCACGAAGGAGGCCTCCAGTTCTAGGCAGAAGAAAAGTAAAGTTGTTCCTAAAATGCGTCGTGCCAGTCGACGCACGCAAAGTGCAACTAACATGGCCTACGGTCATTGCGTAGAACCGGATTGGTTGCCACATGTTCAGGGCATTATCGATGTGGTCGCCGATGGAAATTGTGGATATCGGTGTGTTGCGTCTGGGCTTCGACTTGCCGATGTAGACGGGTGGAGGATTGTTCGTAGAAGGATGTATGATGAGATTATCGGGCATGAAAACCTTTGGCGGGAAGTGCTAGGCTCGAGTTACGAGAGTGTCAAGATTGCGGTGCATTGCCCATAGAATCAAGTTGGTGCATCTTTCAAAGAATGGTTGACACTTCCAGACATGGGATTGTTAGTATCCACTGCATTCAATGTCATTCTTGTCAACCTCTCGCATGGGAGTGCCTCCACATTTCTACCTCTACGTAGTGCTCCACCGTCGTCGTTGCACAACAGACTTGTCATTGCCATGATAAATGACAAGAATATCCATTGGGTTAGGGTAAGTGCTATGAATTTTGTTGAATTGTTATTTTTTCCCCCTGAGCGGGGTTGTGACAATATCTTTATGTTATACTGTTCACTTTGACAGGTGACGTTGCGTGTGAATGCACCATTGCCATCCTTATATCCTTCGTGGGACCGGTATGTTGAGGATCACGCGAAAGGTTGGCGTGATGGATTCGTCTTTCGAGACATCGCGCCCATTGCAAATCGTTGATGAAGCCACCATATCCGTTGTAGATTTAGGTACACCGTAGTGTTGAAATTGTACCTAGAATTCTTGATGGTCGTACATTTAGCAATTTTGAAAGTTAGTTGTCAAGTTGTATGGATATACAATGAGGTATATATCGTACTCACTTTGGGGTATTGTTGTACATTTTGATTCTTGTATAGTGATATTATCCTACTACATTGATATATAATTACTTTCGTTTTACGTGGCTATTGTCGTGTCGGATTTTCATTCGTGTAAAGTTAGTTGGAAAGTTAGTTGTCAAGTTAGGTGGAAATTGTTGCTGGAACAGACGTGTCGGCCCTGAATGACCGAGACATACGGTACAGTGTCGGCCATACACCACCGAGAACTAACGTTAAGTCTCGGTTGCACAATGCCGAAATTGCCTCTTCTCGTGGACCTATGCGCGACCTTACTCATGGGTTCTCGGCCATGAGTAACCGCGACTTGCTCCACCTTCTCGTTACCGTCGACCGATAGCAATTGGTCTCCACGTTCACCAAATGCACCGGCTTATCTCGTCGAGCAGTGGCTGAACTCCATCGTATGATGTCGGTGACGAGTCACCGACAGTCTTTGAAAGGTTTCGGCCATCAGTGACCCACACATATTTAAATAATGGAATCAGCGACATTCTCGGCCGGGTAAGACCGTGAATCCTGCATTTTTGTCGGTTGTTCAGTATCGAAAATTCCAAATGAGAGTCGGCCACTTGACCGAGACACCCTCAGAATCAGAAAAAACAAGTATCCTAGAACAAAATAAGACCAAAATACAACAATAGGCAATGTAACATTACAAACTTTCATAACACATGTAGTCAATAGACAACAAGTACTCATGAAACTTTACAAACTGTCATAACACATTAGAAACTCTCATAAAAATGTCTCCGCAAACATCATAAAACTCAAAGAATGTCTATGTTCCCCATGCTGGGACATAAAAATATCATAAAAATGTCTATGCCTCCGCAAAACGGTCATTGCTTTGGTTTCTTCAGATTCTTCCTTTGATACTCATTCCCAAGCATTCTCTTCGGAGGGCGAGCATCGGCCGTGGCGAGGCCGAGCCGTGGTCGGGGTGGAGTGTGTGGAAGTGCTACCATGCTTTGGGGCCGCCTCGGGCCTCGCTTTCGGTAGGGCGGATGTGGCGGTTGTGCCGGTTGTGGTCGCCGGAGTCGTACTCGTGGTGGTGGGACCTATACTCCTCCCCGAAAGAAAATTGACGATGTCACTCGCCATTGTCCTCGCAGACTCGATTGTACACAACTCCGGCGGAGGTCCATCCATCGCAACGCCGCGTCCAACGCACGCCTATTACGCGATGAAAGAATCGAGTTAGTGTTAGTGTAAAACAGATCGGGATGAATAAGACATGCAAAATACAACTATATAACCACTTAAATACCTCAAGTAGCTCGTTATCCGTAATGGTTGTGGCGACCATGTCATGGTCCTCGATGCTCGGATTGGTGATAACGGGATGAGACACTTTGAGGAACCAAGGCGGTAGTAGTGCGGTGTAGCCAAAAACTCAAATTCGCCTTGTCGCCCGAACTTCAGCCAACAAATGGTTCCTCCATCGCTCCCAATTGTCTTCTTTGGAACCCATACTTGACGGAGTACTTGTTCGCATATGGGCCTCGGTGTGCTTCCAATGGACGGTACGGAGGATCCGGTATAGATTGCACATGCCCAAACTGTCTCGAATCCTCTCCGGTGGGTAGGGCTCCACCACATCCATGTACTTGATCGTCCCACTGTAAAAGGTCATCGCTTGCACAACTCCATTTTCCCTTAAATTCACATATGGGTCCCAAGTGACCTAATCAAAATGCAACAACCATTGTTAGCAAAAAATAATTACTAAAACATCAACCATCAGAGGATATGGATAACCATCTCACCTCACTTGGGCGCAACCTATCCAAGGTTCTCCTAATGGCCCCGAGTTTGTCTACATTCGCCACCGTCTCATGCTTTTGAATCCATCTGCAGACACGAGGTTGCACGTAGTCCATGTACTTCGCATTGGGTGTGGCCAGACCAAGTTTGAAATGGTCGTACACCCATCCCTGCAAATACATACAATGTTAGTTAGTCCACAATTGCAAGTTGGCCTAATTGAAATACAAAAAGAAAATTAAGTCTATTTTATAACAAACCTCAAGCAATGTGAGGTAGCCAGCAATCTGAGACACTTGCACTCTCGTGGCGGACCCCAAGTGTCGATACAAGTAGGCCAACGCAGCCGCACCCCATGCGTAGTTTCCTACGTCGTCCAAGTCCTCAAAGCTTCGCAGCGGCGCGATCGACACCCGAGACCCACTCTTATCGGCAAATAGAGTGCGGGACAACAGTACATCGTGTACGCTCGGGCGGTGCATTCCACATGAGGATAATTTATGGGTCTCGAACCAGCCTTTGGGGCACCATCGACTCTTCACCAACATTTGCGCACGTGAGCCCTCTTGCTAATATTCACCTCCTCCTCGGCCTCCTCGACGCTAACCCCAAGTAGGTTCGAGACCATCTTAATCGCGTCCGAGCGATATTCCTCCGTGTACCTCGCAAAGTTCTCCACCGCCACAACTTTGCCCGTCACATGAATCTTCGGGAGGAAGGCGACATCCTCTAATGAGATAGACATTTCACCAAAAGGAATGTGAAATGTGTTCGTCTCCATTTACCACCGCTCCACAAATGCAGAGATCACCTCCTTGTTGGCCTTGCGGTATGAGCGATCTATCGCGTATTCAACCCGAACGCCGAATAATCCTCTCGAAGTCCGGCCGTGTCCTGGTGGCACGATCCGTAAATCACATTCTTGTATCTGAGCTCCGTGATTGATACACTTGAGAACGGGACGCTCCTGCAACAAATAAATACATCTCGTCAGTATGTTAAAACCATGAGTATTAAGTTACTCCGTTCAATGAAATTGAAATTACCTCATTGCTCCAAATCGATAACGCCACATGATCCTTGAAGCTCTTCAACAACGCCTGTCTATAGGACCACCGGGAATGGAGCACGCGCTTCAACGGGCACTTCTGGCCCTCCTTCATTATGGCCAGCTCCACCACTACTACTCCCGCCCACATTACGATCTGTTTCTGTCGTGTTCCCCGCCTCTGAAGAGTCACTGCTACTAGGCTCCGATGCATGCCCCTCCTCTTCCCCTGGACAACAACAAGATCCTCGGTCGCCCAAAGATCGAGGGTCGAACCCTCATCGTGCAAATGTAACATTCCACGAGTACCATCTACCTTCGCCTTGCCCTTAACATCCTCATTCTCCTTCTCTTTCTCTTTCCTAGGTCACGATGTTTGTCGGGGTCTCCGGCCACCTCGACCTCGGTTAGGCCTCGACACCTCAACACCACCTCCTCCCTAGTCACCGGTACGCTTCGGACGAGCCATACCTGAAAAAATTACAACATATAAGCGCATGGAACAGAACCCAAAAAAAATTTACAAAAAAAATGTTCAAATTCATCCATTTCTGATGTCTCGGTCAAGCAGGTTCGTGAAACAACCCATATTTTCGGTCACCCATGACCGACAATGCCTCCAATATATCTACGGTGTACAACCGAGTCCAATTGAAAGGTCTTGGTTGTGCACCACCGAGATGGGTTGACCATTTCAATTCGCCTTGCTCTCGTCCAATCACGACCGAGCCTACTATAACACTCTCGCCGGGTGTACAACCGAGAGTAGGAGCAAATTCTCGGTTGTACACCACCGACACCACATTACCTAGCACTAATTCTAGCTCTGTCATGTCTCGGCGAGAGAACTAGAGTACTCTCGGCCATGCGTAGCAGAGCCACCCTTGTGAACTCTTCCGCCTTTGTGGCGAGACTTCGAGTTCCCAAAATTTAGCTTCTGCATCTCGCCATGCTTAACCGAGACATTTAGCACGGCTCGGCTTTGTGTGGCGAGAACCGCGAATTCCCATTTTTTAACCATTCAACAAACCGCCACACACACATTACAACTACACTACCAAATGTAACTTAAGTATACTAAAAACGTACCTTCAAACGATCGATTTCACGCAAATATGTGTGTTCGACGATCTTCAACCGAGCCACTAACTTGGAGACGAAATCGGCTCATACCCCGACCTTACGACTGCAAAAAAACTCGTACAACGAAGGAGAAACACAAGAGGGAGACACGGGAAACACGATTTCGGGATTCCTCTCACAGGAGTCGGTTCAAAAGAAATGGATTCTTCCACAAGATTTCGGTGAAGGTGGTCTTTGGGGGTGGTGAGGTGCGGCGGGATTTCCACGAGGGGTATTTTCGGTATTTCGGGTCTAATTTTTGGGTGCCCTGTAAATCGGTTTGTGCCCACATTATCTCTGGTGCCCTCATTAAACGGTAGGGTGCCCTTAGCGGCCCTCAAAAAAAGGAGGACCGCTAAGGGCACCCCACATATCTGGGTGCCCTCATTAAACGTTGGGGTGCCCTTACTTGGGGCACCCAAAAATTAGACCGAAATACCGAAAATACCCCTCGTGGAAATCCCGCCGCACCCCACCACCCCCAAAGACCACCTTCACCGAAATCTTGTGGAAGAATCCATTTCTTTTGAACCGACTCATGTGAGAGGAATCCCGAAATCGTGTTTCCCGTGTCTCCCTCTGTGTTTCTCCTTCGTCGTACGAGTTTTTTTCGCTTTGTAGGGTCGGGGTGTGAGCCGATTTCGTCTCCAAATTAGGGCTTGGTTGAAGACCGTCGAACACACAGATTTTGCGCGAAATCGATCGTTTGAAGTTACGTTTATAATATAATTAAGTTACATTTGGTAGAGTAGTTGTAATGTGTGTGTGGCGGTTTGTAGAATGGTAAAAAAAATTGAGAAATTGCGGTTCTCGGCCACACAGCCATAGGCTGTTTTAAGCTTGTCTCGCCAAGCATGGCCGAGATAGAAGCTAAATTTTTGGGAACTCGCATCTCTCGCCACGAAGGCGGAAGAGTTCACGTGTGTCTCGGTTACGCATGGCGAGAATACTTCGATTATCTCGGCGAGACATGACGAGAGCTACAATTAGTGATAGGTAATATGGCGTCGGTGGTGTACAACCGAGAATTTTCTCATACTCTCTTTGTACACCGGCGAGAGGGTTAGAGTAGGCTCGGTCCTCTATGACCGAGACATTTCAATATATCTCGGTCTGCGAGGCCGAAACAATCGCGCACATCGACGAAACTTCGGATAACCTCATAAAAAACACAATAAATTCGCAAAATTACCTCAAGTTCAACCTCCTCTTTGCACCGTAGCAAGATAATCCTCCATTATATAGTGGAAACAAGTTCGAATTTGAGGAAATTACAAACCCTACGTTGACAAACAAATCATCATTTTCACGCTTTTACCCAACTAAACAGTTCTAAGAAACCATCATATGGTTGTCAAACATTGTTACATCATTTGTCGGATGATGTCAATCCATGCAAGAATCGATAAATGCTCGCCAAACGCAATGTGACTTTGTGGTTCAAGCTTGGTGATGGGGTGCCCTTTTTCTTTGTCAAAATGATTTGTGGGGTTTGAATCATTATATATACATGGGCAAAATGTTCTTTTCCGAGTTTCTTTGGATTTTTTACAAATAATTTGGGTGCCTTCATGAAAAGGTGGGGTGCCCTTAGCGGACCGCTTTTTTTAGGGCCGCTAAGGGCACCCCACCGTTTCATGAAGGCACCCAAATTTTTTGTAAAAATTCCAAAGCAAAAATGAAAAAGACCATTTTGCCCTTGTATATATATTGATTCAAACCCTACAAACCATTTTGACAAAGAAAACGGGGCACCCCACCACCAAGCTTGAACCATAAAACAACATTGCGTTTGGCGACCGTTTATCGATTCTTGCGGATTGACATCATCCGACAAATGATGTAACAATGTTTGACAACCATATGATGGTTTGAAGGAACTGTTTTTTGTCAACGTAGGGTTTCTCAAATTTTTAGATGTTTTTTCACGGGCGCGATTGATTCGGCCTCGCAGGACCGAGAGTTATGAAAACGTCTCGGTCAACATCCACCGAGGACTCTCGTGAAGTGGTGACCGAGACGACAATAAAAGTGTCGGTTATGGACAACCGAGAGCTATTCTACATTCTCGGTAGTACATCAACCGACAGGACATAAACTATATACTAATGGTTACTCTCGTGAAGTGGTGACCGAGATAACACAATTACTTTCGGTCATTCGTTGCCGAGACTGTGTAAACTATTCTAGCCTGTCTGCCGAGAACCACGAGTTCTCAAAAATTTCCCCTCAGTCTCGGCCATGCTTGGCCGAGACTGTAAACAAAATCTCTGGCCTGTGTGGCCGAGAACCACGAACGCCTAATAAATGAACCATTGAATGCACCGCCACACAAACATAACAACTACTCTATCAAATGCAACTTAATTAGACTACCAACGTACATTCAAACGATCGATTTCTCGACTTGAGTGTGTGAATGAAAAACTAGAACCGAGCCCTAATTTGAAGACGAAATCGGCAAACACCCCGAGCCTACAAACTACAAAAACCTCCTACAACGACGAAAAAACACACGGAGACGGACGGAAACGACGATTTCGGGGTATCCTCGCAAGGAGTTCGGTGGTGGTGGTGGGGGTGGTGGGGTGAGAGAGGTTTGTTCGAGGGGTATTTTGGGTATTTTGGGTCTAATTTTTTGGTGCCCCAGGTAAATTGGTTAGTGCCCACATTAACTGGGTGCCTTCATGAAACGGTGGGGTGCCCTTAGCGGCCCTCTTTTTTTTTAGAATGAAACGGGCCGGGCTGGGCCGGGCTGGGCTGGGCTGAAACGATAGAGCGGCCCATCACTAATGTCTCATAAGCTTTACAGAGGCCCGAAGCAGAGTCCGTGTTGGTGTTGGATTGGATTCGATCGAGTTCATCTTCTTCGCAGAGAGAGAGAGAGAGAGAGAGAGAGTCGAAGAGATCTGCTCGAACAGCGATGGAGAAGTGCGGGAAGCTTCGGTGCCAGAGAATCGGATGCAACGCATTCTTCACCGATGAAGACAATCCCGACGATTCCTGCACTTACCACGACTCCGTATCGTCTCTTCAATCTCTAATTCTCTTCTTTCGTCGCTTCAATTTCTGCTTGTTTTCCCCCTTTTTGATGTACTAATCGGTTTCGATGCATTGAGTTTGGTCTTTCACTTCTCAAGCTCTGATTTTTATGAAACCTAGGAGTTGTTTACGAACCGATTCGGCTGAATACGCGTTTGATTGAATCCTAAATCTTCATGTGCCCCTTGAATGCACGAACGCGTCGAGAGTTGGTACTCACTGGTTAATCTTATGTGATGTTGATGAAAAACAAGTAACGCAAGGGTTTGGAACATTCATCACAACGTGAGGAGTCCTGTTGAGATTTTTAGGGCTTAAACTCAAGTATGTGTCTTGGATGGATTGCTATGGATTTTACCGGTTATTGGGCGAAACGATATTTACTAGAGGATTTCATTATTGAGGTAGGGGTAGGATTGAAGTTAACTTGGGACTCATTAATTTGGAGGGGTTTAAATTGAGCACAATGGAAGAGTTTGATCAATGTAGCTGACCCCAACTAATTTTTGGGATTGAGGCTATGTTGTTGTTGTTGTTGTATTTCATTATTGAGTGATTTTAGCATTTTTTCTACATAATAAGTTTTTTGGGGGGCAATTTTGGTTCTATGGAGCAGTGTCATTCAATTTTCTTTTGTCACATCCTTTGCGAGTGTATCATGTTTGGTAATGTTAAAACTTATTCTCTTACAATGTGAAGCATCAAGTTTTGTTTGCTCTATTTGTTTTGAAACTGATGTTGAGTTTTCTTAATCCATGCTTGGTTTTGCCGCTGTGGACTTGATGGCGAGACTTCTGCAGGGAGTAAGTGAACATCCATTTGTTATCACTTAATATAGTTTTATTTTCTTGTGTTTTGTTTTGCTAAGTGATTGTGGTTTATGCCTTTTAACTGATAAATTTTCAGCCAATATTTCATGATGGTATGAAAGAGTGGAGCTGTTGCAAGCAAAGAAGTCATGACTTTAGCTTGTTCTTAGAGCTTCCAGGGTAAGTGCCATAAATTTACTTATCTTACGACCTTTTGATCTGTTTCTAGTGGATATAGCTTGCACATATACGCTATTGTTCATGCGTTTACAACATCATTCTACTCTGGGATAGTTGATGAGGAGTCTTGAGTTTTTCAGAACTACCTACTATAAGAAGTCGAACTGACGATTTTGTTTCCCCTTGCAATGCTAACTCATATATCATTCAAAATCCAGTTCTAGGAGTTTCGCAGCGTTATTTTGTGTATTTGAGACTTGTACATGTTTGTGTTTGTCTTCTATTTATGTATTGATTTTTTAATTATATTGTGGTGAATTGCACTGTACAAAGTTGGAAACATCCATTAATGAGTGTCAAGACGGCCTTCAAAAGCCAAAATACTAAGCACCCTTGTAATCCTGTTGAGAATATAATGAAAAAAAAAAAAAAAAAAAAAACCACTCCAAATTATTTTCTTTTCTTCTTTTCCCGGTGTCTTTACTTTTTGATGGAGAAAGCCAACTTTTTCACCAATGGAATTATCCTTATTCATTATGATCAAGTTTTTTTGTGTAACTTCTAATCTTTATTATATTGGCCCAAGTGTGCAACAATTTATTTGACGCTGTAGGAGTTGAATGGTATAATCCTACTGATCCTATAATTTGATGCCTGTCATACTGGTCCTACAAAATGGGTGACTTCGTGTGTACTTTTAAGTATTATAATGATAATTGGTTTTATGACCGGAAGTTTATTAGCAGAGAAAGTTGTTACTCTTCAGTCGATGAATTTTATTTTATTAACTTTCAGATATAAATCAATTTGTGTCCAAAAAACTTGTTATCAAAATAAAAGTGAGAACTTCTTTTTATTAATTTTAAGACCAAGTGAGAACGTTGTCTGCATTCCTCCTTATATTATTGCTGAATGGTGAAGTGATATGAGTATGTCTTGCTGTCTACCTACAAAAGATGATCATCTCAATAGGAGCTTCTAATGTTCTCATTCATACTCTGTCGTTTGCCTTATTAAAATATTTTTTCTTCGATAACTTGCCTTCTTAAGATTTCATTGCCCTCTACCTCTTTACTGCTATGTTAATTATCACCATTGATGTTACAAAAGATCTTCTCATTTGTTTACTAATTTTTGAAAGGATGAAAGTACTTGTTAGTTATTATTTATGGACTTGAGACCTGTGGGTAGTAGCTAAGTTTGAGCTCTTTAATCAATTGGACTTGTATGATTCTAATTTCTTGGTTTTCAATCTTAATATTTGCTAGATTCACTCTGTTTTTTCCCAATTAATTTGTATTTTTCTTTTTTAATTGAAGATGCAAAACGGGGAAACACACAGCTGAAAAACCAGTGACAACAAAACCTCCTGCCGCTAGTGCGATGAAGCCTATTGCTGTTTCATCTCCAGCGAAGGATTCGTCATCAAATCTGTCTTGTTCAAGGTGCCGGCAGGGTTTCTTTTGCTCTGATCACGGTATTGAATTTTATATGGTATTGAATTTTATGTATATTTTCCTCGGCAAAGTTACCATTCAATGAGTATGGGGGCGTTGTTATGGAGGTCTTTTTTGAGGCAAATGTGTGATGCTTAGATTGTTCATTAATTGAGTTCAACAAGTACACACCTAGATGGATTGTTAGAGATCAATCTGTTTATAACATTTTGACCTGGCTGTGCAAATAAGATGTCTGTCCAAAATGTTCTTCGAGCATAAGGATTTTGCTTACCTCAAAATTTTCTTAGGCCTGAGGGCAACTATCTAAGTTTGTTCTTAAAGAAAAGAAATTATATTAATGTTTTAAGATGTAGTGCGTTATATATTATTTGATTACTAAATTTGTTAAAAAGGAAAGGATAAGAACATAAGTTGTGTTTTGAAATCTCAACATTGGCCTCTTAAATTTGTCTTCACCAATTATTTTCTAGAGTTCTAAAAATATAGACAAATAAGTTGCTATCTACATATGGCCAGATGATCTGTAGACAGCATCTTGGCCTTTTCGGTTCTTAAGCTTTGTTTTACTCGTGCATCTTCCTGAGTTGAACTATGTCAACAACAACAAAATAACTTCTGATTGGCTACATTTATCAAACACTTTAGCCCAGGTGGGTTTAAAGCAGTTTTTTTTTTTTTTTTTTTTTGATAAAGGAAGAAGCTAGGTGGATTTAAAGCAGTTGATGATGTGCTTTCATAATACTTTTAATCCTTCCTAATTAATGATTCCAAGTTATCTTAGTCTATCGCTATGCCGTCAAATACTTCCAACTGAATTGAACTGTTGAAATACGTTTTTCATTTTTCAGGTTCACAACCCAGGCATGTAAATTCTAAGCTTCTGAACACCAACACAGATGCTCCTGACAATCAAAATGCTGATGTTCAGCAAAGCTCTCCTGCTACCGTGAAGAAGGTCGTGGACATAAACGAGCCCCAGACTTGCAAAAATAATGGATGCGGTGTAACTTTCAAAGAAAAGGACAACCATGATAGTGCATGCGCTTACCATCCCGGTCCTGCTGAATTCCATGATAGGAAGAGAGGGGTAAGATGCAATTTGTGATGATTCACTTTATCTGTTATATTTATTGCTTGCACATCAGGTTTTAAAGATATTGACGGATGATGCTTTGTTTCATGAACTGCAGTGGAAATGCTGCGACATCTTTGAAAAGGAATTCGAAGAGTTCATGCAAATACCTCCATGCACGAAGGGCTGGCACAATGCTGATCCAGTATCATGACAAAGATGATTTGGTTAGTTATGCTCAATTTCGCCTATGGCTGCCACTTCTAAAGTTATATGAATTGAGCAAACTAATGGATGACCATTCAATCTAAATTTGTGGTAGATATTTACTGATAGTACTTATTTTCACATGCCTATTATCTTTGTATCAATCGAGAAAAGCTTGTTTTTGGATTGCCATCTTCCTAATAGATCTAACTACTGAAACTACAATTTATGGAACTACTCGGATGAACTTTTTAGCAATTGAATAACCCTTCAAAACTAAGACTACAATGCTATTAGGCAGGCTTGTCCTTGCTCTTAGCAAAAACCCGTTACGCAACCAGAGAGTTCATCTTTGTCCAATCACCTAGGATTCCATTTTCCTGATCGTGTTTTCGAAATATTTGCCCGCATGAAAACGTGGGTTGAGCATACCCATTCTCCAATTTTTTTAAATACCCTAGCCACTCTCTACTCTGGCTCGGCTTTACTCCACGAAGGTTAGTCGGGCGCTCCAATTTCATGACTAGGTAGAATTTAAAAACCAACATATTTGAAGATTGATAACATGATTTGATTCCATGACCTATTAGTCACTAAAGGTATCTTAGCAAATTTAGGGTGACTAACTCATCCTCCATGTTGGATCCTTATTTTTCTTTCCGCCCAAGAGGGGGCAAGAGGGGGAGAGAGGGAGAAGGAATAAGGATGGAAGAGTTCCAAGAGTAGTAATAAGTGTGAGTTGTTTCTTGTGTTGAGCCTGTCCTGGGCTTAATTGGGTTAGCCGTGTGTGGTGTGATATGCTCTGGACTCTGGAGGACCACTTGAATAACTCTACTGCCTTGCTCAGCCTTACTCAGCCTCTGCCCATATAGCCACGCCACTGCCTTCTGTCAGGCTCTTGCCCAACTTTACCCACCAATCCAATCTGATTTCTGTTTTTGAAATTATATGCTATATCATTGTTCTTTAAAGTCAAAAAGTATGTATTATACAAGTCTGATCTTTCAGTATTGTCTCATTTTGCAATCAAATACTACTATGTTATTGTGACACATGAACTGCAAATTTTTATTTTTATTTTTTTAAGGTGACATAATATTTGATGATAAATCTGTGACTAAGTGAACAAAAACTACTTTTTTGTTGCATGTTATGAAATTAGAGAAAAGTTGAGTTAAGAGGAGCTGGCCAATGTGTGGATGTTAAGGCATCGTTTGTTTCATGTGGCTGAGTTTTGTACTTTTTGAGGGAGGTAACATTTTTTGTGTTTGATTCAATATTCTACCTTTCGGGAAATTGAAATACAACAACAAAACCTCAATCCCAAATTAGTTAGGGTTGGCTACATGAATCAAACTCTTCTATCGTGTTCAAACAATTTATCTTTCGGAAATTGAAATTTGAAAATAATATTATCATAATTAACCTTAATATGTACAATTTGTTAAGTAAGATAACATTGGGTTTTAGTAGCAGTTTAGTCGTGCAACTACTCTAAAGGTACAAGATTGTCAAACTTACAATTTTTTATTTTTTTTTATTATAAGATACCAACTTTTTCTAACTCTAACTCCAACTTCTTACATAAGAGGGTTCATACCAAATCGAGCCACTCACTTGGTAAAGCATCTCCTAATAGTTTCTACTAGCCTGAAGCCTTCTAATAGCCCAATTTTGTTAAACTTCAATTAATGTTTCTATCCAACATTAAATGTTCCAATAAAGTCATAAATAAATAAGCTTCAATTTATAATGCAGACCAATCTTTCCTGTTATGTTTCTTTTAACTCATTGTCACCAAACATTATGAATTATAACATTTTAGTCACAAAAATTATCTTTGTAACACAAAAGTCACAAACCTTTTAAAAATTTTGCAATCTGCGGTCACCAAAATCTTTTTTCGGTCAATTTTTCAGAAATGTGTCAACGTAGCAATGACGTGGCGCCACATGACAATTAAGGGTAAAAAAGATCACTCTAAATCGAATAACTTTTTCAATTTTGTAAAATAATTTTGGAAATCTTTAACCCAAAAGATAGCAATACTTATGTTTGTGTTCAAAAAATTTTCATTTTTTTAAAATATAATGCTATAACCTTGATCTTATTCTATTTAGCTTTTTGATTTTTTTTTTTTTTTGTTGTTTTATGGGTCATAATGAATTCATGTTATAGCTAGCTCTCTCGTAGCTCTTTAAACCTTTACTTTGATGTGGATGCTTTGACTTTGATGTTTTGAATTTATATGATATTGATGCAGCTCTTAATTGATCTTTTTGTTTATTGATACTTATTTACATTGCATTGCATTTTTTATTTTTTTTTGAGATGTTGTAGGTGATGTGTTGCTTTGAATTAATTTATTGCCTTCGTGGAAAAGGAAAATAATGTTTAGAATGATGTAGATGAGTTCAACATCAAGGCAAAAATTTCATCTTTTTTTTTTTTTTTTTGAGTTCATAAATTTTCTTTTGCGGTGAATCGTTTTTTGAGATTGTGAAGATTGAGATTGTCAATTTTTTTAAAAAAAAAGTTGTCCGATTTGGAGTGAGGTCTTTTTGACATTTAATTGTCATGTGGCGCCACGTTATTGTCACGTTGCACATTCACAAAAAAATTGACCGGATATGGATTTTGGTGATCGCAATTGCAAAATTTTTTGAAAATTTTTTATTTTTGTGTTACGAAAATAATTTTTGTGATCAAAATGTTATACAACAACGTAGCCTCAGTCTCAAATTAAATCAAAATGTTATAATTAATAAAATTTTGATCACGAGAGAAATTAACCCATTGCCTGTAAGTTACTCCAAATATTTATTAAGTTGTCTGCCACGTGTCACTTCGACATTGGCTTGGCACTTGAATCAAAACTAACTTAACATAGAAGCCTTAAGATCAAAGGCCACAGTTCATCAGACGGGCTATTTCCAGTACTTCCCACGATACAGTTAATACCAGCTCGGGACCACACAACTGCCACGTGGCAGTTTCGTAATCAATCACGTGAATAATATAAATGACGAGGACGACCGTCCGCCCGGTCTTCTTACCATAGGCCCTTAATCGAATCCCAAATTATCAAGACACGATCTTTTCGCTTGCGGGGCCCACCGAATCGAGCCGTGGGGACCGCACGTGACGCAACCCCCACTCCGTCACCGTCACCGTAACAGCTACGGTTGTCTATGCCGTTAGTTCGCTTTTACGTTCTGACGGAGACGGCGCGTGACGGCAGAGACCGGCGTATGGAGGGCCGAGTGTTTTGTTCGTGATACGCTCGCTATCGCTATAAACGGTCAGCTGTCAAAGTAAAACATAGAGCTGTCACGTGTCCTTGCTTTTCTTAGCAATTTGGCGCCTCGACCACCTAAACAGCTGAAAAGGGTTGTGTTGGGATGCGAAAGGACGAGAAAGTCCTTGGACTCACTGTACGTTAGCCGCCGATTTCACTGGTTATACGCCTTGGAAAGTGGCGAGATCGGATCACGCTTTTGTCCTCCGGGGCAGTTTTGGAAACCCCATATGTCCCCTGTGTTTGAAGACTTGCCGCCAAGGTTCATAACCCTTGTCACTTAATGAAAATGAGGTTTCATGGTTAGAGACAGGGACATGGATGATTACTGTAATTAAGAAGTACTTATTTTTATTACTTTTTTTTTTGTCAAATTACTATTTCATTTATCATTGTGTTTGGTGGATTTAATTGTCCGATGGGGTCTCATGCAAAAGTAACAAAGCAACTAGATTCTTTGACAAAAAAAAAACAAAAACAAAAAAAAAACAAAAACAAAGCAACTAGACACTATTTTTTATTGTAGCGATGAAATAGGTGAGACATCACTCAATAAAAATTAAAGTTGTAGAATTCTCAAGCTCGACTCATGTTGGAGTCAGTTATCAAAACATGCTATTATAAAATTGAACTGAAACCTTTAATTGGGGTTTAACAGACTAAAGATCTACATACAATCGTTTCTAAAACTTTTATAGTTAAAGTTTCACGCAATCTAGATATTATATACATAATGACATAGGAATTTAATGTAACAATAAAGGTAAGATAATATTGAGTTGAGACTGTTGAGCTTTACATTTCGTAACATGAGATCGTCCAAAATCAATGTATTATTTGTATGATGAGACCAAACCTTAACATACATTTAAATATAGCAAAGTATAGTATTCAAAAACACAGAAAGGACATACGAAAAAGAGGAATAATGAGAAGAAGGCATAAGAAGAAGCAGCAACATTTGAGCAACCCAAGAACGCATGAAAGCGGCGTTACGACAAAAAATAAAGAAACAACTCAAAAACACATCGCCTCTTCCGTTGCAGGCTTTATACGTAGCCCGCCCTGCTTTGTGCAGCAGAGATTTTCAACTTCATTTCATAATCATTTTTTTATTTGCTCGTCCAAACGCGCCCTCCACAAACCAACCGCAGACCAACACGTGGCGGGCTAGTTTTCGAGTCAACGAGTCAATGGATGGGCTGCCGCTGCTGCAGCTACTACTACTACTACGTATGGTACGTACGGGCATTTGACGGCCCGACACTTAACGTCTGTTCACCGCCGTCTCTCTCTCTCTCTCCCTCTCTCTCTCTCTAGAGATGATGTTGTTTCTTACAGTTCACGCTAAACGCCTGCTCACACTCACTCCACTTTCTCTCTCTAGCCTTCTTGGGGGGGTGTTATGGAATTGGACCTTATTGCATGATTGGGGGACAGTCCCCTTCATAACTACAACAACAACAACTGTTCTTCCAACTCTAGTAGTTGCAGTAGTAGTAGTAGCAGTTGTTGTTGTGTCCTTTGTTGAATCTCTCTCTCACTCTCTCTCTCTCTCTCTCTCAACAATGGAGGTGATCAAACTCAACATGGGTGGTCATCATTTGCTGGTTATGATGATGGGTTTGGTCTTTTGTTGTTGTTGGTTTTGCCCACTCGGCTCATCATCTCTTCTTGATGAAGGTTTGTTGGTTCCTTGTGTTGTTGTTTCCAATGGTTTTTTGGTGGGTGTTTCTCAAAAGTCCATTTTTTGCCATTTTAGGAATGTGGGGAGGTTTCGGTGGTGTTTTTTTATTCTACCCACTTTTGTGATGTTTTTGATTCCTCAAATGCTTTTTTAGTTGTCTGTACAAGTTTGGTTATATGGGTTTTTTGATTTTTCAAGACAATGGTGGTGCAGGGAAGGCTTTAATGGAGATTAAGGCTTCGTTTAGTAATGTGGCTAATGTGCTGCTTGATTGGGATGATTTGAGCAACAATGATTACTGTTCATGGCGTGGTGTGTCCTGTGACAATGGGAGCTTCTCTGTTGTCTCTTTGTATGTACTTCTCAACTACTAATGTACACTATTTAATGGATTTTTGCGATGTGTTTTGTTGATGGGTTTTGTTTGTTTCATGGTTTGACAATGTGGGTGCTTGTGTTTTTGAAGAAATCTGTCAAACTTGGACTTGGGTGGAGAGTTTTCACCCTCTATAGGAGACTTGAAGAATCTGCAAATCATGTAACAACAACATTGAAATTGTCTTTTTTGTTTTCTAGTCTATTAGCGGGGATTAGTGTTCTTAATTAATTGGGTTGTACTCTATACGTTTAGAGACTTGAAGGGTAATCGCTTAACGGGGCAAATCCCAGATGAAGTGGGCAATTGTGTTGCACTAACAATCCTGTAAGAAAATCTTTTGGTTCTATTATGTGTTTGTTTGTTCTAATCTTTGCAAATATTGATTTTGATGCTTTGGGTTTTTACTATGTTATGCAGCGATTTGTCTGCAAATCTGCTTGAAGGGGACATACCATTTTCCATATCTAAACTAAAAAATCTTGAGGAGTTGTATGTTGATGCCTTTAATCCTTGTGAATTCCTCTTAGTTTGTGTCTTGCTTTGGGGTCTAATATACAGTCTTGATGCAGGACCTTGAAGAACAATCGGTTGACGGGTCCAATCCCCTCAACCTTGTCGCAAATTCCAAATCTTAAAGTCTTGTAAGCTTCTTGTTCTAGTTCAATTGACTTTTTAGCCATTTATTAATTTTACGTTTCTTCAGACAATAAGTTATATGATGTAGCATAATGCATTTTTTTGATAGTAAGAGGTAGCATAATACATTACTTGTAGCAGTCTGGAATTTTGCAGTTGTATCACCTTATTGTGCAATTTGATTGATTGATTATAGTCTAGTGATACCATTTTTTATTACTATTACTTATAGGGACCTTGCTCAAAATCAACTAATTGGTGAAATTCCTCGGCTAATCTATTGGAATGAAGTGTTGCAGTACCTGTGAGTAATTTTTTAAGTTAGTAAAGTGCCTTATGTTAGATATACACAATTGATTGTTCCTTCGTCCTCCACTTTTTGATCTATGGAGTCTTCAGTGGTCTGCGTGGTAATTCATTGACGGGGACGCTATCACCTGATATGTGTCAATTGACTGGTCTGTGGTACTTGTAAGTTCTCTTGTTCTCATGCTCCTGTTTAGGATTTACTTGTACTCCAGTCGCGGATTTTAGTACTCCAGTGTATTTATAGAAGTTAACTAGTAAATTTTGTGACTGCAGTGATGTGCGAGGTAATAATCTCAATGGTTCGATCCCTGATGGCATTGGCAATTGCACTAGTTTTGAGATATTGTATGTTTTCTCTTCTTACGTTTGATTTTACTGTCATATGAATACTATTAAGCTGTAACTCACGCGTCATTATAATTCTCAGGGACGTCTCTTACAACCAAATTACAGGGGAAATTCCCTATAATATTGGATTTCTGCAAGTCGCTACCTTGTAAGCTGTCTCCTTACTTGTGCTTAATTTTTATTGGTGCACGAATCTTATTTCACGGATGTGGTACTTTTGTTGGAATTTCTTGAAGCCTACTGATTAGCATCACAAGACTAATGTTTATTCGGCTTCCTGGTTTCATATTTTGTTTAATTTTGTCATTTGGTTTTGCGTTATGGTCTTGCATCCTTTGTCAGGTCACTTCAAGGCAATCGACTTACTGGAAAGATCCCTGAGGTTATTGGTCTAATGCAAGCCCTTGCTGTCTTGTAAGTTACTCCTGTTACTACAACAGTGACCACTATGCTCAATTAACTCTCATTTTGGATAATGGACAAAGCTATGGAAATAACTATTTGGTTCATCAAAATCTTGTGGCATTCGTGTAACCATAGGCGTTGCTTTCTGCTTTTAGGGATTTGAGCGAGAATGAATTGGTTGGCCCGATTCCTCCAATTCTTGGCAATCTCACCTACACAGGAAAACTGTGAGTTGCATGTGCATTCATTCATGATTAGCGCATGCCCTCCTTTTTTCTTTTAGTAACTTCTTTTCTACTGAACTTTTCTTAATGAATGTTATCCAGATATCTGCATGGTAACAAGCTTACAGGACCAATACCGCCAGAGCTTGGCAATATGACTAAACTTAGCTATCTGTGAGGACTTGTATTATGGTTTTTTTTTTTTTTTTTCTATTTGATTATGACAATGTGTATTTTTATTAATAGTAATTTCTATTTGCTTTTCTACAGTCAGCTGAATGATAACGAATTGATTGGCACGATTCCTGCTGAACTAGGAAAGCTTGAGGAACTTTTTGAACTGTGGGTTTTTACTGTTCTACTTTTTTAATTTTTGTTCTTATTCTTATTATTGTAACTTGTTTAACATGCTGCAAGAAATGAACCTTCGATATCATCACTTTCAAGCTAATTATGTGTATAAACTGTTGCAGACATCTTGCCAATAACTATCTTGAAGGTCCTATTCCAACAAACATAAGCTCATGCACAGCACTCAACCAATTGTAAGACTGCCTCTAGATGCTTGTATGTAGAAAATGTGGCGAGCTCTTACCTATTATTATTCTATTTGTTGCAGCAATGTCTATGGTAACCATCTGAATGGTTCAATTCCTTTGGGCTTTCAGCATCTCGAGAGTTTGACATATCTGTAAGTACCATTTCTAGAGGATGATACTGAGAAAATGCTCCATCTTCTCTTCGCTGTTTCTGTTGTAATCATTAATTCTATATCATTTTTAGGAATCTTTCATCAAACAATTTCAGAGGTGGCATTCCATTTGAATTGGGAAGAATTATCAATCTTGATACACTGTGAGCTGTAACTAGTATTTGTTTTTTCGTTTTTTTAATTTAAAATCATTAACTGTACTGACTATTTTTTTTTTTTTTCTTTTTTCAATCAGGGACCTCTCGAGCAATAATTTTTCTGGACATATTCCTGCTTCTGTGGGGGACTTGGAGCACCTCCTCACGCTGTAAGTTAGCGTCTCATGTCAAACCATGCGAACTTATCATTTTTTTTTTCTTCTTTCAATGACCTTTCTTTCAAACAGGAACCTAAGCAGAAATCATCTAAGTGGTTCTGTGCCTGCTGAATTTGGAATTCTCAGAAGTGTTCAAATTATGTGAGTTTGATAAGCAGCAATTTTTAATATGTGATGTATACTTTTTATGCTCAAGTTCTTTCAACCTCTTGCAGTGATCTTTCATTTAACAATATTACTGGTAACATTCCTGAGGAGTTGGGCCAGCTTCAAAATATCAATGCCCTGTAAGTTCGCCTCCTATTTGTGATCAAAATAGTAATAAACATTGTTCATCTTCCTTCAATTTGTATCTCACTTCAACACTTTTGCAGCATTTTGGGCAACAATGATCTTCGAGGTGGAATTCCGGCTCAGCTGACCAATTGTCTTAGCCTAACAACCTTGTGAGTTTTGTTGAATTGATTAGCATGGTTCCTTTCATTGTTCATCCATATTGAGATAATTAACTCTAACCATATGCAGAGACTTGTCTTACAATAACCTGTCTGGAGATGTCCCTCCAACCAAAAACTTTTCTAGATTTCCACCAGAAAGGTGATATATTTTTATTGCCTTGAATGTTGTTTGTGAAGTTTTGGCTATTTTCCTTGAATGACTAATATCTAAGACAATCTTTCTATCAGTTTCATTGGAAACCCACTGCTGTGTGGCAATTGGTATGGTTTATCATGCGGACTGTATGCTCAACAATCCAAAGGTAATGCGGAAATAGGATTTTCATTTTCAAAAATAACAAGCATTAGTCAATTTTAATAATTCTCACATCAAACCTTCAAGTGCCTCCTTTTTGCTTTAGCTATTATGTCAAGAGCTGCAGTTGTTTGCATAGCCTTGGGGTGCTTTGCTCTTGCGTTGATGGTTGTACTTGCAATCTACCGAGCCAACCAATATAACCAATTTGTGAAAGGTTCTAGTGGAGTGATTCAAGGTATCATTGAATGTGGAATACTTAGAATAAGCATTTCTTCCCGTTTTCTTTATTCGAGCCGTGTTTCTTGTGGTATCATTGAATGTGGAATCCTTCTTTTCCTGCATAGGTCCGCCGAAACTAGTGATTCTTCACATGGATATGGCTATTCACACATATGAAGACATATTGCGAATCACTGAGAACTTTAGCGAGAAGTATATTATTGGCTATGGTTCTTCAAGTACTGTTTACAAGTGCGTTCTTAAGAACTCCAAACCTATTGCGATTAAGCGGCTTTATGCTCGGTATCCTCACAATTTGAGAGAATTTGAGACTGAACTTGAAACAGTTGGTAGCATCAAGCACCGAAACCTTGTCAGCTTGCATGGTTACTCACTGTCTCCCAATGGGAACCTTCTTTTCTATGATTACATGCCTAATGGCTCGCTGTGGAATCTTCTTCATGGTTAGTTTTCATCACTTGGTTTATAATCTTGGTATATGATTGGTGGTTTATGAAAGTAATTTATGCGCATCATTTCTCATCAGGGCCATCGAAAAAGGTCCTCCTAGATTGGGATACAAGGTTGAAAATAGCAGTTGGAGCCGCTCAGGGCTTAGCTTATCTCCACCATGACTGCAATCCTCGCATTATTCACAGAGATGTGAAGTCCTCAAATATCCTACTTGATGAAAACTTTGAGGCCCATCTCTCTGATTTTGGTATTGCAAAGTGCATTCCTTCGTCAAAAACTCATGCTTCGACTTTTGTCATGGGCACTATCGGCTACATTGATCCAGAGTATGCTCGAACCTCTAGGCTTACAGAGAAATCTGATGTCTACAGTTTTGGCATAGTTCTCCTTGAGCTGCTTACTGGGAAAAAGGCTGTCGACGATGAATCGAACTTGCATCAATTGGTATGACATCTAGATTTCTATTGGTCTATATATTGATGATATGTTTGTTTCTTTTGAGTTTTTAAATTAATGATATGCTTTGATATCAACCATTTTTTTTCTTCAATTTCCAGATTTTGTCCAAGGCAGATGACAACACAGTGATGGAGGCAGTTGATCCAGAGGTCTCAATTACTTGCATGGACTTGAATCTTGCGAGGAAGACTTTCCAACTTGCATTACTATGCACCAAAAGAAATCCATCAGAGAGGCCAACCATGCATGAGGTTGCTCGCGTGCTAGTCTCACTACTTCCATCTCCTCCATCCAAATATCTCGGCGCCCCTTCAAAGTCACCAAAACCAATCAGCTACACCCAGTTTGTTGTCAACGCAGAAGCAAAGCCGCAGCATCAACAACATGCTGATCACAGTTCATCTGATGCACAATGGTTCGTCAAATTCAATGAAGTCATATCTAAGAACACCCTTTAAGTGTTTCACCACATTCACATCCACCAGAGGAGATGCAAAGAGGTCCCAATTTATGGTCAAGCGGTTCGGCTCTTCCTCGCTTGCTTACAACTTTTCTAACAACTCTCTATAATGTTTTGAAAAGACTCATCGATGATGATCCGCTCCTGTAAAGGAATAGAATATATACTTATTTACTGTTTGATCGTTAGCTTTTTTACTGCTTAGCTCTATATGCAAAAACTCTTTTGTTCAATGCACATTCACTTGATTGTTGTTGCATTAATGCCTGCCCATGTATATTCATGTATTTTGCAGTAAAGAATTTAATTTTTGGTTCTGCAAGTATGTCTGTCATTGATTAGAATTCTGTACTAAAGAGGATTCACGAGCTTGGCAATTCTTTGCTTGAAATTCAAGAAAAGATTGAACTACATTAATGAATTTGGTGGTGATTGGATGAGCTGTGTGCTATGCTTTCTTTGCTAAGATTTTTCTTTGAAGATGAATCTATGTGACAAGGAGTAATACCTCCTAAACATATTCTAAAGCTTTCTGACACTTTAATAGCTTGTACCACAAAATTGTAATCAATGATACTTGAACCTATGGAGTTGTATTCTCTCATTTCTCTGTGACCTTATTTAATTGTCTGTACTGTTTGACCAAGATCAAAGTAAGTTCCTAAGTTGTATTTCTTGTTTCCACTGTAGTACTAGAAGTGACTCCAAGAGATCAGACTACCCATAAGACCAGGAGCTTAAAAATTGTAGATTGGAAGAGGAGCTTATGAACCAAGACTCGCCATCGATGAGTTTATTCTTCCAACTCCTTGTGGTGAAAGTTCAAGATCTGATTTAGCTTTTCATTTGGTCCATGGCATCAACTGAGTATGCTCTGAAAACAATTAGATTTTGCTTTCAAGGTCGGTTGCTTAGAGTCATCAACTTTTTTATTTTATTTTTTATTTTTATGTTTTTGGTTTCTAAACTTATATTACTACACATTTGATCTACGAACTTTCATAAAGATGAAAATTGGTCATTCCACCGTTTAAAGTTATACTACTACACATTTGATCACGCTAGCGCATCTAACAATAGTGTCACGTAGCTAGCCAATAAGATTAAAGTGGTTTATATTATTGAATCGACCAACTCACTTCAACCAACAAAAACCAAAAAAATAAAACCCAATTTACTCAAAGCTTATAAAACTCAAATTTCAAGAACCAAAAACATAAAAAATTCAAAAATTCGGAGACGTAATATACACCAATAATTGTTCAGGGATCAAATACACATTAACGAAAGTTTAGAGACCGAAGACATAAAAAAAAAAACTATCAAAGTTCAAGGACCAAAATCTATGTTTTCCCAGGAGTTGTTCATGGCCGAACTTGGATCAAGCTCGGGCCTAAGAACATTAGCCCAAGCCAGCCCACCATATAAATGCAAGCCTACACATAGGCCAAAGTGTGGCCCATATAAAAAATACAAAGCCCGAGCCTACCCATCAAGCCCACATATAAATATTTTAATATTAAAAATATAAAAAAACTTTTTATTTATTTAATAATTTTTATGGACTTTTTTGCTAAATATATAATATATTGTTGTGAATTCGGTTGGAACTTGCTAGAGAAGGAAAATAGAAGACTAAGAATTTCTACTACTACAAACTACTACTACTACAAAGGAGAAGAGAAGAAATGAGATAGTTGGAATGAGAAGTTTTCATTCAACATAGTGCGTTTTTACAACGAGGTTAGCACCCTTTATATAGGCCATTTGATGATGATGATAAATGTACTTTATACAATGTGTACAAATAACACATACACCCCATGTCATACAACACATTACAAGTAATTTGACAATACATGGAAGAGTTGGTGTACATTGAAAATGGTTACAAGTAACATGACAATACATAGACAAGTGGAGGTATTATTAAGTGAGAAATACAAGTTACATGACTACACAATATGTTGGTGTACATGCATGATCATCCATACTCCACAACATATATATTCATTTATTATGCAAAAAAAAAAAGAAATTGCTCAAATTATAAGCAATCATATAATGTGTGCATAGATTCTAGGATCAAATCTTGTCTATAACACTACCTATTTTATATTATATTAAGTATTAATTTATATTCAGGTCAGCCTGCCTCCGGCTCGTGTTCGAGCTGAGCTTTTCTTGAAAAAGGATGCCCAAGCTCGGCTATTTGGTCACGGGCTTAGGCGAGCCCCGAGCCCATGATCAGGTCTAGACTTTTGCCTAGTGAGGGTGATGAAACCAGAACTACAAAAATTTAAACGGTGCCCATGTTGATAAAAAAAAATAGAACAGGTTCCAATGAGATTGGAAGCTTTTTTTTTTGAAGAGAAATTTCATTAATCATTCATAGCTCAATACAGGGCTAGGACCAGACATAAAATCAAGTATATTGATTTGTTAATCCTATTTGTTCAAACAAACTGCCATTAATTTGACTGTAAATGCGAAATTGAAACAGTTTGAGAATCAGGGACTGCTCTGGACAATATTGAAATTCATGACAATACACAAAACTACTAGAACTAGGAGAAAAAAATCTAAAATTTTCTAACAAGGAGAAGACAAATCAAAGACTTCCAACTATGGAAGAAAACAAAGTATAAGTAAATATAAAGACAAGATCAATCCAGCGTCACACGAAACACAGTTGATGAAGATGCACCGCAATAAGGATAGACCAATCTCCAGAAATCTGATTAAATATGTTGGTTATTATATGAACAAAATGCAAAAAGGATTTGATTGGAGCCACAACTGATCGAAAGGAGGATCCGCGGTAGTTCAAGAACCAAAATCACAAAAATGAATAAAAAAGAATAATTTTACGGTTTTGGAGAAAAAAGAGAGGCGGCAACTCAATGACATTGGAAGTCATGAAGGATATTATTGAAAAATAAATGAAGCAAAAGAGAATAATCCTTGATCCGCAATTTGAGAAGAAATACGCTTATAGATAAACTAGTCGGCCCATTTTTCCAAATGGACCGCTACGGGGGCCAATGTGGGCCCACAACCTGGCCTATCAGCGCCAGCTGTATCCCACATGCAATCTCATCCACCATTTAATCATTATTAACTTTAACATTTAATCATTATTAACTTTAATAAACAACAATTTACTGTTTAAATTGTTAATGAACTTAAATCATCTGCTTATCATATCATTTGAAACCATAAGAAAACATAGCGGAAGTATTTTATCATGACAATTAATATATAAAACATTATAGTCATGCATTTAACTCTGATACCTAGTGTGGAAAACTCATATATCATCATAGACCAATAATGTACCTCAATGTATCAAAATATCAAAAATATGGAATCTTGAGGTATCTCACAATCCCACATCCCAAAATAAAACAAAATATGTATATACAAACGTACAAGCCTGACTATATGTCTCTGAATCACAAATATTCTGAAAGTTTGCATTTGCCTCGATTTGTACTAGGATATGCACTCAAGTCATCACAAAAAGACAGATGACGAGTCCAGAGTGAGTATTCCCAAGGAAATTAAGTGAGCAATACGAAAATTAAATACTGGAATTTAAACAAAATTATTAAATAAACATGCGGAAATAAAAACAGACAACTGTGCTCATCGCATGCATATGTAATAGTGAAAGCTCAAAGTGTGTGTTCATAGAGCCTAGGGTCAGACTAGCGTCATACTTCGGACTCCCAACAGACTACTGCCGGCGAGTAGCACTCAAGCAAGGCCAGTATCTAGATCCGCTAGGTGGTCGTCATGGAACCTACGACGCACCTACACGTGCCCGACACGACTCTCGGGTCGGCCTGTTCACCGGGATGGCACACATGCTATGGCCTAGTGGACGTACACACAGAAATGGCACGGAGGGAGAGCCTCAACGTCCGTCCATTATAACACATCAAAAATAGAGTAATGAAAGACATAATATGAATTCAAAAGCAAAAGTAAATACTGCTCAAGTAATTTCAGTTGGGATACTACACACCTCAAACCGCGCTCCACAAATATAAAAACAAATCTCCACGCCTCCAAATGCGTACCCCAACACCCGTCGATCAAATCCAAGTACCTAATATTCGTTAATTTATCAATTACCAAAACTTTGGAATTTTCCAAATTCACATTAGAGCATCAAATTCATCGTATTAATTCATATTATGCACAGTATTGATCCCCGGGATAGGCCCCCAATTGGCCGAATCGAAACCTAAACCTCGACAAAACTTGGCGAAACCCCGATAAAACTCCACAACTTCAACACCACCATCCACAACATTCAATATCATGACAATTGCTCTCATCCAACTTAAAAATCATAGCAACCATCAAAACAGCCTCCAAAACAGCCATATATCACTCCATTTGAAATTCATACAAGCACCCAAAAAAATGGTACCAAAAGAACAAGAAAGTTGAGGTGATTGTGGTTCTCACCTTGCTTTGATGATTCCACCACTACAAGGTCTTCAAATGATCAAATTGAGTGCTTCAAACCCTTGCTTTTGATCTCTTAATTTTTGGATTTGTTGCTAAGGAAAGAAAAAAGTTGGTGAACAAATGATTTTTTTATACACTTAATGCATCTCCCTACACTTGTGCATCACAAGGAAATCAAATGAGCACCATTTGCTCCATTTTCTAACCCCTAGTGACTCCAAATGTGACTCCAATGGCACACTTGCCCTTGTTCTTAACCCAAAAAGTCGTCTTTCGGGTGTTTCGACGCTCGATCTCGCGTCCCAAAACGCGACATACACGTACTACCATGACCCTAACCACCAAATATGCATTACATATTATTATTTAACTCATTTTATTCATTTTATGTATGTATTATTTCCCCCGGCCTAGTATTTAGCCTTTTAACCTACCCGACACCCACGTCGACACGCATATCGAGGCAACTATTTAACACACAGCCTCGCACGTCAAATATAATATAAATACACACATTACGATGTCGTTTACTATATTTCAACGTAAACATCGCAAATTATACAAATCAACACGAAAAATAACTATTTACTTAGCTCCAGGCGCGCACTAGCCTAGCTGCGGGTCCTGCGAGCGTCTGAACTGTCAACTAGTCTGCAACCACGTCATTAATAACGGTGAATTAAATTCAGGCCGTTACAGGGCAAGACCAAGTATTAATATACAATTCTTTGGAGAAATCTAATTTCCTCTTTAAAATCACCAAACTGCATCAATCACCTCAATAACTCTAAAATGACACAAAAGTAACAATTAATATAAAACAATTCAAACAATTAGAACAAAAACATGTAGAAAAATACAAAAAAAAAAAAAAAAAAAAAAAAAAAAAAAAAAAAACTTGGCTCAATAATATTTTGTGTGTTATGGATGCTTATTGAGCGAGTAATTTGGTAATCTCAATATTATTGAATTCTTTATGGAGAGTGACTAATGAGAGGGAAAGATCGAGTATCAATAAATAAGATAAACAACCAATTTGAAGAAAAAGTGAAAAAAAGAAAAACTTAATATGCATTTTTTAAAGGATTCGAAGTCAAGGAAAATATGTAACTCAAAAGAGTTTTTTCTTAAAGATAAATAACCACTCTAGAGTTAAAGCCCACATAATACACTTCAAGCCTCCCACACATCAAAGATCAAACCATACTTACTATTGCCTTGGTGTAGTGGTTAAGTTATACTAGTTATTCACTTGGGCTGCTGTGAAGTCTTATGTTCTAATTTCCTAATTTTAAGAGGCATATGTCTTGTGGGGTTGGGTCTGTATCTTATAGAATAGTTGGGGTAATTCTGAACACCACGGTAAGAAAAAGTTCGAGGTTACTTGTTCAACCTTGCATAATACTTCCTTAGTAAACTATCTCCTCTCCTCCACCACTCCATCTCCTTCACTTACCTTCTGTAATGTCTAACAAAAGATAAAGACTTATAAAGTGTTGTACTCTTTTAAGTTGGAACCAAAACAGCACCTGTATTGACTTTTAACTCTATCAATATGCATGGATCTTTCACCCACACACGAGATAATCCTAAGCATGAAATCACCTTTTCACTTTTTTGCCTTACAAAGTAATGGCTCCTTTTTAACTCCTCGTGATTCTATACCAATATGTCAAACTTAATACATTACTGTATAACTCTTGAGAGATCTAGATTGTAGTCATTTGATACCAAACAGTCTATGAGAATCCCTCAATATGGCGATGAACAATGCGTCAAGCTCCACAGAAGACAAGTTTATAGATGTTCAAGAAGCATTACCTCGAGAAGAAAAGCCGGAGAACAAGTTCGAAAAGCGGCATTTGAATCGACCCGTTAAACTGAGAGACATGAAGAAGCAACAGGGTAGTTTCAACAGACAAGTATCACTTGAAACTGGCTTCTCTGCATTGCAAAGAGAGTCCAAGGACAAGGATGATAGGAAGTTGCTTTCAAGGAGTGGCGAAAGCTTTGGAGGCTTTGGTTCGGCTAATAGAACAGGCACCGCCGTGGAAGGGAGGAGAGGAGACTTCAGTATTTTCAGGACCAAATCAGCTCTTAGTAAGCAGAATTCAATGTTGCCTTTGAAGAAGGAGACGGATTCGGAGTTGCACAAAACAGATCATAGTAAATTGAATAGAGATAATCATGAAGACCCTGTAAACAGAAGTGTACCTGCTGGAAGATACTTTGCTGCATTAAGAGGTCCTGAACTGGATCAAGTCAAGGTACTGCTGCATAGTTTTTTAAGTTGTGTTCATCCCTTCTTTCGCAGTGAATTCGCGCTATGAAATACTTTGATTTTTATTGCAGGACAATGAAGATATTCTCCTCCCCAAGGATGAGCAGTGGCCATTCCTCCTAAGGTTCCCTATCAATTGCTTCGGTATCAGTCTCGGCCTCAGTAGCCAAGCCATTCTATGGCGCGCTCTTGCATCGAGCCCAGCCACAGCATTCCTTCGCATTCCACTCCATATTAATCTAGTCCTCTGGATTCTATCCCTACTTGTTCTCTTCTTTATCTCCATGACTTACACTCTCAAGTGCGTCTTCTACTTTGAAGCTGTTCGACGAGAGTACTTCCATCCTGTCCGCACCAATTTCTTCTTCGCTCCCTGGATCGTCTGCATGTTCCTCGCCATTGGCACACCTCCTATGATATCAACAAATCAGCCACACCCTGCATTGTGGTGCACCTTCATGGCGCCGGTTTTTCTTCTTGAACTCAAAATATACGGGCAGTGGCTATCAGGCGGGAAGAGGCGCCTGTCGAAAGTAGCAAATCCATCTACTCATCTCTCTGTGGTTGGGAATTTTGTTGGTGCAATCTTGGCCTCCAAGGCAGGATGGCAAGAGCCTGCAAAATTCTTCTGGGCTGTTGGCTTTGCACACTATTTAGTAGTGTTTGTCACTCTGTACCAAAGATTGACAACAAGTGAAGCTTTGCCTAAAGAGCTGCACCCAGTTTACTCCATGTTCATTGCAGCACCATCAGCAGCAAGCATGGCTTGGCAAAGTATATATGGTGAATTCGACGGCCTGTCAAGAACATGCTACTTCATCGCGCTGTTTCTTTTCATTTTGCTCGTCGTCAGGATCAATTTCTTCATGGGCTTTAGGTGATGATCATTTTCAGGCTGTCAGAACTACTTCAAGTATTACCTGTAAAAATGTTTGCTTACACAGAATGGATTTTCCCTCCCAAACTTGCAGGTTTTCAGTGGCTTGGTGGTCTTACACATTTCCCATGACGACTGTTTCATTAGCGACAATCAAGTACGCTGAGCATATCCCATGTGTTCTTAGCAAGGTCCTCGCACTAAGCCTCTCCTTCATGTCTTCAACAATGGTGTCGGTGCTGTTCGTCTCTACCCTACTTCATGCTTTTGTTTGGCGATCTTTGTTTCCCAATGACCTCGCCATTGCCATAAAAGAGAGACGAAGCAATGCCAGCGGTGGTGATCATAAAGGGTTTAACAAGGACAGGCAGCCCTTCAAGAAAGCTTACAACATTCGGCAATGGACCAAACAGTCTCCGCTCGCCTTGGTTTCCTCTGTAACTAAGAAGAATACTGCAGATAGCAAGAAAATCAGTGGGGTGCAACTGGTATAAAAGGGAAGGGGTGCCATACCATTAATTTCATCAAGAATAGACAAATTGTATAACATTGTGAGCGCAAATTTTCCCATGAAAAGTTGATATATTAATCTTTTGAAATGGAGTTTCGCTACATTTTCTGAGTGTGACAAAATTGAAAGGGTTAAGGCCTTTACAACTGTACAGCTCTGGCCCTTCTGCACATTATTAAGGAGCTCGAGCTATCACTCACATGATGGCAAGCAAACACTTTCCAGTATGTGAGCTACAATCGGTTGATTGCCGTTGTATGTGTGAACAAATTTCACCTGTATCGAAGACTTCATGAACGACATGTACAGGGTGGATTTGGCGGTGTTATTCATGAAAACAGAAAGCTATATCGCTTTAGCTTTCTGTAGATAGCCTGTCATCTCTGACGAAAAACAAGTATCAGACAGAATACACACCGATCAAACCGCTCTTCCCTCTCAACGGATGCCCAAACTCCTGCCAAAATCACCAAATCCAAACCGACGAGTTAAATTTCCACAAAAATCAAAATCAACAATTTGATAAAAGAAAAGGAAGAATCACTTCAAGTAACAAGGACTAGATGTTATTAGTTTTCATTACTTATCAAGACTCGAGAGTCAAGACTTTTAAACCAACGAAAGAAATCGCTATTGTGATCATTACATAAGCTACGAACATAGCATAATATGATTTGATTTGCAAAACTTATGCATTTGATTTCGCATAAATCCCAAAGATGAACTTTAAAATGAGACTCACCTGTTCATGTTAGCATGGGATTCAATGTCACTGATCCCCCTGTTGACCCCACATTGAGAATGCAACCCCGCAAGCCGCTGTGCTCTATCTTTGACTAAGAATGTTGCCTACTTGCAGTTCATGGGATACAAGGTCAATGACAAAATCAACATAAAACTATAACAAACAATACCACGATCCAATTATGAAAATCACAAATAACAAAAAGCTCAGTTACAATAGCTAGTTTTACCCTATTATCATGTCTGAAATGATCTATTGCGTTTTCTTTTGTGCCCTAAGCAAATAACACAAGCACACAAGTTAATAATAGAACAATAAGACGAACTACAGTTAAAAAACTTTTAGCAGCTAAACATAACAAAGAAGCCTTGGGAGTTACTAGATTAGGAGGTTGCAATTTAGGCTGCGACTCAGAACTCTGTTGAGGCTCAGAAGTCAATGTGAGCTAGCATTAACAAATAGAAGAAAATTTCAGTCTAACGTAAAAGGCAGACAACGTCAAAAAAGCGGCAGAAATTAATAACTGAAATAGCAAATATAACACTTCTTGAAAATGGTGGCGATCATTCGAACTTAAGAGGAAAATAAAGAATAAAGACTACCTTACCTTGTTAAACAGATCAATTGGCGGGTTGCATTGCAACCTTTTATTCGTAGAAAAATTAAATTCCTGCACGGCATTGAAATGTAGTTCCGAAGTTCCATTTAGTTGTTCACTACGAAGAACTAACCAACAATCAACACTATGAGCTGATTAGATTACCATCGGGACAGTTACTTCCCGCTTGTTGTTACGAAATATTCCAATATCCCCCTTGCTTGAAAATATCTATATTCAAAACAATTTTCAAAATCAATGTCACTACAGATACAGGAAATGACAACTGGTGTCTACCAAAGAAAAAGAAGAAATGGCAATTGGTAACTCTTTTGTTATGCTACCTTCTTATTAAGAGGATGAGCTTTGAATATGTGCTTCGTATCACACTCCTCTCCCTTCGACCTGTCAGGAAGATTTGATCTTTCTTGAGAGGGATTCGGAACATTTGATCTGGGAGCACCAAACAACATTAGGTCATGTGTGAGACATAATCAATTACCAATATCATATGGGGAAAAATTGTCAAACCAACTCGCATCCAGCCAAGAAGTTCAATAAAAAGAACCATAGTAAAGATGAAATGAGCTCAAGGTAAGGGAATAGGAGTGCTTTTCCGACGCAAGGAAATCTCATGATGCTTAAAACCCTCTTGAAAAAGGAAGGAGCCAAAAAAATAAATCACTCTGCTAGACAAACAACCAAAGAGAGCTAAAACTAGCGCATACCCCCCTTGCAAGGGAAGAGCCAAGTTACCAAGTAGCAAGAACCATTCAATCACACGAATAAGTGATAGGAAGAATGGAATGAATAATATCATAAAGAAGAATGCATCAGGAACCTCAACAGCAAGTAATAGGGCTAAACAACCAAGTTACCAAATAGCAAGAACGAGATTCAATCACAAGATCTAGTGATAGGCGAAGAATGGCGTTCTATTTCACCTTACAAAATCACTCTGCCTGAAAACACTAAACTAGTGCAAACGAACTGGAAAGAGGACAAAGATAACAGAGTCCATTTGAAAAAACCTCAGATCAATAGATAAGTTAAGACAGTTTATACAGTTGCAACTTGCAACATAGAAAGCTAGGAAGAATGAAATGAATAATATCATAACGAAGAATGCATCAGGAACCTCAACAGCAAGTAATGGGGCTAAAAAATTAAGATAGTCACCTTTTGAAGTTTACAGAATCACATTTCGCAATAGAACTAGAGTCAATCTTGTGTGATGCCTGCAAAAGATAACAAACAATCAGTTTTATTAATTAGAGGAACAATGAATTTCTGGTGGATGAAATATAATAAGCTTGCACCAAATTTACCAATTACCAATTAAGTTAAAAAAAAACTTATAAAATATTGTAACAGAAATATAACACATCCAGAATTAATTGAGTGCAGAATAAACGAAAACTACTATTCTGTAACTTGCCTTTTCAGATTTATCATCAGGTAGCAAGAATGATGAACCAGCAGATGAATGCTGCAAGGCTCTTTCTGATGTTTTCAAATTAAATACCTAGAGAAAGAAATGGCGTCATGTGAAACTTTCAGCAGCCAAGATCATGTCAGTAAATTGATTAGTTGAAGACAATCTAGCATAAAGAACCCATGAATTTGGCAAATAGTTATCAACAAAGACGAAAGACGAAAGTCACAAAACAATTATAAACCAAAACAATTATAAACCACATACATGAAACTCAGGTATTCGAGGTGTGCTCTTCTTTGGAAGTGGTAGCGAAGGAGCCTCAAGAATCTGTAAAAACACAAGATTAAATATATACCTTTATTCTTAAAGAGTAACAAACACAAAAAATAAATGCCACTTGTGCATTTAAGGAACCCATTCAACAGCTGCGAGTACTAACTTTTCGGTTCAAAGGCCGTGCTCTAAACATAGGCCTATTCAACTTTGTGCTCTCTCCTAAGACGGTACTTTCCTTTTGCCTGAAAGTTTCAGAATTAAAGGGAAGTCGGCTTAATAAAAAACTTTTGCCTCACCCAGATGCACAAGAAAAATGACAAATTTGGCATAATCATACCTCATCCTTTGTGCTCTATGTGCTGTTTCAAGTTCAGGTTCTCTTGGGATGGTGAGCTTTAGCCTTGTCTGCGTCATGTTGCATTCAATATGATCATCTTGCTGAAAAATTTGGAATCATTAGCAAGGTTACTATAAAAATGGAAAATTATTAACCAAATGTCAGCAAATTCCCCACAAACTACATGAATGACAAAACTGGGAGATAGCTTACCTTCTTAGATGCCTTATGTGTAAAATTACAATGTTGGTTTGAACCAGGAACCTGTTTGAAAAATGAAATATATGGTAACGGTCAAAACAGCAGATTACTTAAAAAAAGAAAGAAAGAAACAACAGATAGTTATTAATTTCCACAAGCGAATATGATAAAATGTTATGTAACAAGATAAAATACTGTTACGTATCCATGATTATCAAAATTACCACAAGCGAATACGATAAAATGTTATGTAACAAGATAAAATACTGCTATGTATCCATGATTATCAAATACAAAAACTAGCAGATTACGTAAAAAAAGAAAAAAGAAAAAAAAATAGCAAATAGTTATTAATCACCACAAGCGAATATGATAAAACATTATGTGCCAAGATAAAATACTGTCGTACCCACGATTATCAAATAAAAAAACTAATAAACAGCTAAAAAAAAACCACAGAAACTCATGGCAAGAACACTCAAGTTTACGAGTATTTTGAAAAGGAGTTTGTAATGTTAACATAATGGAGGCAGGAGCAGCTACTGACTCAAGGTTTCATAACATGAAATATAAATCTTGTCATATGAAAGCTTCTCACATCAAAATCATATCCCATCCTCAGCTTAAACAAATTGCATGTGAGAACAGGCTTGAGCGTCACTAGCTGTGCTCATACTGTAATTGAAGAGACGTTGACAAACGAAAAAGGATGAATATCAGTAAATTAAACAAAACTGAGAAAACAAAAATGTGGCTGATGCAGAATCAATATGATCCATTTTACATCTCAGTAGAGCTAGACAATAACATGAAGCTGCGATATAAAAAAGATTAGCAAACTAAACTCAAGCTTAGTGACCCAAATCAATCTTGGGACAAATTTGAGTTTGATGCGATTTAAACGAACGAAAAGGCTCAACAACCACAATAAAGCCTCAATCCAGGGGTCGGCCATAGGGATCAAACTTAAAGACTTGTACATAATTTTAATTTACCATAAACACTTATATTCAAACAATAATATTCAAACTCCCGCATCTTATAGTACTACCAAGGATCACTACCAACAGCTGCACCCATGCAATATATTAGAAGTGGTGAATCAATCAAGTTGACAAAAATCCGATGCCATATATTATCATGCTAAGGGACTGCTCATGTTAAGCAATTGTGTTTTTTTTCTTTTAGTGAAGTGACTGTTTGAATGGACAGGTTGAATGTCATTAGGATTCCAATTGTCAATAATACAACAAGTTCATCAATGTATAACAACTAATCTGATTACATTTCTTGGCCCTCCATCACATCTCTATAGATGACTAGAACGTTCATGTCATGTGAGTGGAACACCTCGGTCTGTGCAATGTTATGAGCGACTGCACACATGCCTGACAGAATAATCACATCACTAATTCATTTCATCAAATGCAATAACCCACTATCATCTCATTTTTCGGAAAAGCAATAACATCCATTACCATGTAAGAATTCAAATAATACCCAAAAGTAAAAAAGTAATATTAAAACATACAAATAAATTGATTTAACAAGAAGCGGTCGGCTAAATTAAAATGCACCTTACGCAATTGACCGCCTTCTAGCTTTTGCCTCTTGGAAGGTTGAATTTCAACAACAGAAACAGTATCTGAGCTATTATTTTTATGCAACAGCTTGTAAGACCTATAGAAAATCAAACAGGATTAAATTGAGACATGAAGCACGGCTAAAAAAGCTAAGGAAGCTAAAAAGATCAAATTTCAAAAAGAAACGTTTAACATTCAGACACTTCCAAATCAAAAGGATTCACACATGTAACAACGCCCTGCGAGCAAGCATAAAAAACTCCTTCTCTCTACACTACGCCTAGTAAAAATAAGGAAGCAACTTGAAAAAGTTCAATTCAACATGAAGAATAATTATAGAATTCCCTAATAAAGAAAATTTCAACTTTAATTCTATATATAACGAGATAACACTTCACTAGATTATATAATTTAAAAAGAGTTTAAAAAATAGAGAGCTTAAAGAAGGTTAAGCGAATCATTATTCTTCTATAATTAAGTCATATACTATACATTATATGGAAAAGAAGATACTTATATTACCTTTTACACATAAAATGGAGGGACCAAGGACCCATTGACAACAAAATTTAAGTAGATTAAATCTAAACTTGCTGAAGTCATCATATAATATTGAATTGATGTGTATAAATGTTTATTGAATAGAAGAAGAACCAAATTTTTTAATTCTCTATATTTGGTTCAACTTATTCTCTTGCACTTTTCTTACTTTCAAATTTCAATTTGACAAAGCATTTAGACATTGTTCAATTAATTTCGTCGATTTTTAGAATGTTTCAATGACATGAATATCTAGTAGCCCAAAATAAGCCAAATCAATTCAATTTTCCATTCCTTGCCTTAGCAATGTTTACTGTAATTTGATCATTACCGCTAAATTAAATGCATAACTTTATACCTAAAACTATGCGCCATCAGCTCCATACACCAAAAAACATTTAAATGTCTTCAAAACCCAATACACTAACGAATGAATAAGCCACATTACACCCCCAATAAATAGAAGTCAATAATCCATTAACTGGGATAAAGAAAATTAAATGACTGCTAAATAGTTTCACATACTTAAAACATGTGATACAAATAGATGCATGTAAATAGAAGTAAAATGTACTTTCCACCAGTTGTTTTTCTTACATTAATGATTAATTTTGAAAAGAAAGTATGAACTGGAGACCTGAGACATACTTTTATACCACCTGTTAACCTGGCAAAAAAAGAAATTCATGCCAAGTCAAAAATTTTGGAAACTATACCTGTCCCAAGATCGATTGGAAACATGAGGATTGCGTGGCCGATTTTGTTTAGCCAAATGACTCGCGGTTGGTTTCATCAAAGTCGAGCCCCTTGTCAAAGCCGCCTTAATGGCGGTCTTTGACTTTGCATTTGGGACATCTAGAGTGAAGTGATTGTTAAATGTCAACCCTGGGAAAGAAAATAAGAAAGTCAAAGGTAAAGTAGCAAGATCAAAATCGAAAAGTGGAAGAGAAGATGCAAAAGAAACACAGTTGGACCATGATAGTTACACTTCGTAGAATCAGCTATACCCAAAATATTACCATTCCCTTTCAAATAATAAAAACATCAAAGTAATTAGGTAATCAAACAACCCACTAATCAGCTATGCCCTAGTTTTTTTCATAATTTTGTTTCAACAAATGCAACTTATTTTTATTAAAAATTAACCAAGATTTAAAGAGTTTCCTAACTATCTAGAAAAGCAATGCCATAACTATCCATACAAAAGAATTTGTGCTCAAAGAATAATACTCACCTTGAACATTTGGCAAACAACTTGTAAATGGGTTCACTTTGACATCTTCTTTACCTCCTACAATTGGCAATAATTTCAAGACAAAAAGATGTAAGAACTCGGCAGATTTATATTGATTAAGCAGAGCTTGAGTGAATAATGCATAAATAAAGAAAAAAAAAAGAAGCTAAAAGAAAAAACCACTATGTAGCACACGAATATGATACAAGTGCAAAGAATCCATCTAATAATTGTATTATCAAATGGCAAAACATCTCATCATCAATGTAGTAGATGTGCTCATGAAAAAGGTGAAGTTTAACTAAATGATTCAAACTAGCCAAGTTCATTTTCAAAAAAAGACGAGTGGTAAGCATAAAGAAAAACTTGTACCTACAACATCAAGATAGCAAGCTAAGGTTTTTGATCAAGCATAAAATTGAGTAAGAAGAAAAAGCATGGAAAAGGTTACTGAAACTAAGTTGTTGCATCAAGTCATATTCTCGACATTTTTCAATTTATATCACTTTTTTTTGCATAAGAAAGAAACAACTTGCCCCCACATCAAGATAGCAAGCTAAGGTTTCTGATCAAGCATAAAATGATAAAACCGAGTAAGAAGAAAGTGCGATACGGAAAAGGCTACAGAAACTATCTTGTTGCATCATATCGTATTCTCAACATTTTTCAATTTATATCACATTTTTATAAGAAAGAAACAACTTGCCCCACTGGAGTTCGAACCCATGACCTCTTACTCCCAAACCATGTATCAATCCATTAGGCGACTCAATTCGTTGGTAATTTATATCACATTATACCACAAGTTTAAGCCTTTGCATTCCGTTTCAAACACATGAACTAAGTTGTTGCATCAAATCGTACTCTTAAGTTCTCAACATTAGAAACTAAGAATCAAATTTAAGTTTTTTGGTGTAAAAATTTTCTAAGCCAATCACTAAATGATAAGAGCGAATAAGGTTACAGAAAACAAATTATGCACAATTATATGTCTCCGGCTATTTGTAAATTACTTCCAATCCAAGAAATCATGGATTCATGGAGAAATCTAAGAACTAAAATAAAATTTCAATATACTAGGAAAAATATCAGATGCGTTAAACCTATGGGCATCCATTAAATGGTTGCCAAGTCTCTTTGGGACCTTGGGTATATATACTCTAAAAAACACAATCACTGGGAAGAAAAATATATAGAGCACGACAACTCCGATTATTTAATTCCAGTAAAAGGTATATTCAAGAACAAATATAACCATAATAAAATGCTACCTCTACAACTTTGATTGCCACCAACAAATTCAGAGCTCATGCGAGTGTCAGAGTGACTAGTTGTAGAATCTATGCTTGCTCTTTCTTTTTGTTCAGCAAATGTACTGTCATTTTCCTCGAGGATTCCTTCCAAATTCAACTTTATCACAAAGGCTGGACACAACATAATAAACAAAGATGATGCAACAACTCAAATGGACCATGTACCTTGTAATTAATTATCAATGAAAAGCAAAATATGTGAATCAAAACCATGCAGTTCCTTATTAGAGCTACAAGGGTTAATGGTGCAAAAGTAACTTACAATGATTTCATTTTGGAATTTGTCTTTCATGTTATGACAAAAGTGTTCTCATGGCGTTATCAAAACAATGTTTAGGAATTTAACCGAAAATCACCTACTAGGCAATTATGGAGGCCTGGCCAACATGGAATTTCTCCATGAATTTCAAAATCTTGTGTCCAGAAAACACCACAAAGAAAAGAGTATCTTTAAGTTCATATCCGTTTCCATGTGTTTCTTTTTTCTACAAACCATATGTTATCAGCTATTGCTAATAAATCTTGTTCGCATGGCATACTTAATCTTTGAGGTCTTCATAAGATGTCTGACATTTTTTAAATCTTATTTGATAGATGCAAATTGTTTAAGATTCAGAATCTAAATTAGTTTAAAATCCCAACACATTTGTTTCCCTACACATTACTTTCCACCAACCAGGCGTCCCCTGCCACATTTAGGCATTTGCCTTTAAAGTTAGAACCGTCTCAAACAACAAGATTAACCCAAAAAATCCCTGAAGAACTTATGATGCCAAATATATATATATATATATCCAAAAAAAAAAGCTAAAGAACTTATAATCACAACAAAAAGTTATATCCAAACAAAAACGTCGAAGACACTAATTTAAAGTGCAAAGATAAACCCATATTGTCACGTACAGAGTTGAAGCTTATGAATCCTCAGTTAAATAAATGCCAAAACTAAATCAAAAGAACTGTAATGCATTCTCTAAACAGTTCTGTTCTATTTTTTATGCTTATTCTGGCATCAGTTTTGTATGCATTATTTATTCGATATGAACAGTTATAAAGAGAACGCACAGGCCTGACTTCTCCAGCTGCAACCAACAGAAAGAATGATCTCCTCAGTACCCATATTATACCACTCAAAAACTCGGAAACAAAGCGAAACAAAACACATGAAAAACAACCCAAACGTATGAAGGAGACATCTAGCGTGTGCTATCTAATTAGTGAACCCTGCAAGCAGACAAAGCAGACCCACATTTGCAATCACAAAGAGGGGCAATAAAAAGGCACAAACTTTTCAGTCCTGCAAAACATTTGGTCACAGAAAATCAAAACCTAGTCAAACACAAAACCCACCCATATTCATCAGACCTAAAACAAGATTTCACGCCAAGATTACGCCCAACCCAACACACGCTAACCTAAGCTCCCAAATCCAAAAACAAAGAAACCAATCAAAAACCTAACAAGAAACAAGAGAACGCACGCGATGGGGGATAAGTCTGGGCCGAATCGAACCACATCTCCGCCTCCCGAACCTCCACCGCCGTCTCTCCCTTGACGAAATCGAAGTACCGCGACGCCTCATACTCGTAATCGAAATCAACCTCCTCTGCAACCAAAACCCCCTCATCACCACCGCAATCCATCTCTTCGTCCATCTCTTCCACAACCACCAAACCCTTCTCCGTCCGCTCAAACCAAAACACGAATCTCTGCGATCGACAACAACATGAACATCAAAGGCGCCATTGATCGATTCAATCAACCTCTGCGAATCTCCCTCATTGAACGCAAAATCAAAACTTTCTCAATCAATCAAACCCTAATTTTGGCAAACGAACCGCGCGCGAGAGACTCTCTCTCTCTCTCTCTCTCTCTCTCTCTCGAAATGAACGGCGAAGATTCCGTCGATCGCAATTTGAACTGAGAGGTCGGAAAAACGTTAAAATATTCTTTCAAAGAGAGACGTTATTCGAATCCCATGAAATGACGGTAATACCCATGGGGTTTTGAGGTAATGACGGGGGTCGCTTTCGTGGGTTTTAAAATTTAAACCGGGGATGGGATAATGCGGTCATTTGTCAGAAAGATCGGCAGTCCGTTTGTCTTTTCTCGCTTTTCGAGGGGAAGCGAAGCATTTCGGGAGTTGGAAGTTTCGGTGCGGTTTTGGCATTGTTAAGAGCGAAATGACAGTGGAGTCCTCAACGGTCTATTTTGTGTTGTCAGAGCGAGGGCTTTTTTGTCATTTTACTTACAATGCGCTCCTCCACATGGACTAGTAGGACGATTTTGGTAATCTCGCACTATTAATGAAGCGATCATTTCAACTGATATCAACGCTCGTGCTTTGTGTAGTATGCCCTCTAATGACGATTTTGCCCTTCGATTGTCTCCCTTACCTTCCTAAGTCGAGACAAATTTATGAATCTAATTGTCCAATGTATGTTTCATATATAGTAACACTTTTTTATTATTATTATTATTTTGTCTATGTATAAACAGTGAATTCCAATGAGATTATGCGGATCTTCTCAAAATGGAAATGGATTAATGAGTAACATATTTTGGTACATGTATTTTTATTTTTATTTTTTTTGAGAAAAATTTCTGTAAATTTCAAACTATTGTTGATAAGAGCGGCACTTTCCTTTCAAAGATCGACACCAAGGGTGTTGAAATGATTTCAATGAGAGTATGGATTGAAGTAAACCATTGTCTTAGTGTAGTAGTCAGGACCTACGAATTGTTCACTTCATTGTCTTAGTATAGTAGTTAGGACCTACGAATTGTTCACTTTTGAAGAGGCGGGTAATTCGCAATTGGCAATCTAGTCAGACTTTCGTAGGTATTCATGTAAGCCACTAGTTGGAATATGCCCTCTTTTAATTTTTTAAGGCAATCTCTTGAACACCACAATATCGCTTTCAAAAAAAAAAAAAAAACGCACACACAATATCAAAAGTGTATCAAAAGTATGTATATTACCAATTCACTTTTCAAGGAATCATTACCAAATTGTCTCTGGATTCCAATGTTTAATGAGTCTTGAGAAAAAAAAGAAAAAAAAAAAAAGTGGAGCTATTGGCGTGGTGATGTGGTTCATTCCAAATTATCATTTAGGCAATTAAACTGATGTCTTAGGCGTTGTTTCGTTAGGGGTGGAGTTAACTCTCGGGAGATAATTTGAAAAACAATTTTTTTAAAAGTTATCTCCCAACGCACCCAAGAGAGATATCTCCACCCACTAAGGGAGTTATCTCGTAGGAGTTTGTATACATAATTACCCCTCATTAATCTATACGATTATAATAGCAAATATGGGGTAGTTGACGGTTAAGCCTTATTGGCCACCGTCTTTCAAAAATGCCCCTAGATTTTTACCTTTTTATTGATTGAAAAATTAGGATATGAGGGTAAATTAGGGAAATAACTTAAATTAAGGAAACTTTTATTCTTCTTTAAACTCACGGTTATTGATTTATTAGTGTTAAAAAAATTATAGTAGTTGCTATATTTCGTAGTTTATATATTTAAGAAGTTTATATATTCTGATATCTAGGTAGTTTTGGTAACTTTCTTTGCTTTATGATTTGTTCAGCTTTATAAATAAGAGCACCTTATTGTATTCAGTTTGCACACATTAATACAATTTTTAGTATCTTCTTTGAAATCTATCAATTAGTTTCAAACTCTCCATGATTTTCTCTCAACTCTCCCTCGCTCTCTCTCTCTCTATCGGTCATGTCTCTCTCTCTCTACATGTATCTCTCTCTGCGCCACATTTCTCTCTTTCTCTCTACATGCATCTCTTTTAAATTCCATTTCATCTCTTAACATGTATCTCCCACACACAATATATATATTGTATACGGGGGTGTGGAACAAAAACTCCCATCCTATTCTTTTAATATATAAAATATCTCTGATCAAAAAAAAAAAAAAAATTCTTCCCGTTTTATTTTTTTTTGTTTGGACTCATAATGTCAATTTTGATTTACCGAGCAATATGAGAGTGTAGTAATATATGCGAGCATTTTTGAACAAAATTACTTGGCGAACATTGCAAGAATAGTTAAAGAGATGATTCCATAACCATAGTGACAAAAGGGCTTCAATCTATCTAGCCAGTACGTAATTCCTCGATACATCGATGTGATCATTAAAAAGTTGCTATATATGGACAATATGGTAAACACATTAGACTCTATCAATTTTTTTTTTTTTATGAAGACTATGGCTTTCTTAGGGTACATCAATGGGGGCACATGAGAAGTTTTAGAGAAGTTTGTGAGATCAAGTATTGATTGAGTTTTGATTTTTGTAGAGATTTTTGTAGGGGTGGTGTGATTTGGGCTAAGAATATAGGGTGATGGAGATACATTTCTTTTGGTACAATGTGATACTTCATTTTTTTCGTAGGGGGTTTGAACCCCAATTTTGTGTAAGTATGTAAGTTGCAACCTATTTACAATCAAATGATAAGTTGTCTTTCATAATTACTTTCTTTCATCTTGGTGGGCAAACCCAAATGCCTCCAACTGATTGTTTCAATTGTATTAAAAGTTTAAAAGCTACATAATAGAGCTTGAAAAGAAAGCATGTCCGTCATAGAGAAATATGATGTTGTTTGTGACTCCAAGTTCATGTTATTCATTTTTTTTTATAGTTTATGGTTTCTTTCTAAAATTATTATCTGTTTGTTAATTAATTGTCATTATTATGAAAAAATATCAATTTTTTCATGAAATAAATATTAATATTTCTATTAAAAATTTAAAAATAGTATTTTTCAAAATTAAACTTTCATTCTCCAAACCCAACAAATTCCAAATTAACATTACTATTTTGTAATACTTTGTACAATAGTAAATATACTTTTTTTTTATCATACCAATGAAAATCACTTTTTCTCCTTAATTTAGTTGTTAGTATAGATTTTTTTAAATATATTTAATGGATTCAACACGCTATTGTTTGTGTTTCTAAATCAAAATTTGATTAGCTAAAATAAATCATTCATGACATCCACTTCATTATATAGTTTGTCACTAATAGGGATTTCGTTTATATATTCTACTTACAAATTTATAAAAAATTATATTTTTTTATTAAAAAAACCTATTTAAGATTTTCTCAAACTTAACAGGAATTGGTTTAATCTTTTATATTTTGCAAAAATATATTTTTTTGTACGCATTCGGTTCGTTGTACATCGTGTCACCATTAGGAAAAAATTTTATATATTGTAATCATAAATATAAAAAAAATTAATCTTTAAATATACAACTTTAAATCTTTTGCAAACTGAACAAAATCTATATAAATATCTGTATAATTGTTTTTTCTCTATCCATGACTTATACCCGTCATAGCTAGCTATAATACGATATAAAGACAAAAAAACATACAATAACAATAAGGTATAAATGTTGATTTTTACATTTTTTATTTTCTTTTGCATAGATTTATAATGTTTACATACATTCTATTCTATATGGTCTAACATTTTGGATTGAATTTATAAAACTACAAGTTCTAAAGTATATGGATCAACAAAGCTCACTACAAGAAAAAAAATTAAACAGCAACAAACAAATCTGATGCTGAATTGGTACGGATTTGTTGCTAAGCGACCTACTGAATGATCAAGATTAGAGATTAGAGCTGTTGCTAAACTCTTTGTTGCAGATTGAAGTTAACGCATTTTTGTTCATTCTTTGTTCAAATGACAGATTTGTGACAAAAAATCTGTTGTTGAATAAACACAACAAAACAAATCTGTTGCTAATTATCAATACATCTGAGAAAAAAAGAGTTTCTTTGCAAATTTGTTGCAAATCACGATGGAACATGATGCATGGTCTTGTCGATTTGCCCGCTCAACAAGACAAGCTGGCTATTCTTGTTGTGATCTGTTATTAATCAATGACAGATTTCTCGTCATGTCGCCGATTTACCTTTGACAAATAAAAATCGTTGTTGTTGGCTTGATATGTCGCTAAACAGAGACATATCGAAGAATGCATGACAACTTTTTTGATCGTATAAATCAAATCACGATGACTTCGATCCTGTCGATTTTTGGAATGGTAATTTTTAAAAAATTACGAGTTCACAAGAAAATAGTAGAATCCTGCGCAATGAAAAAATGCAAAAATACAATTTTTCTACGCCGCAAATTAAAACGAAAATTGAGAAATTGTTTGTATATTATCAAAATTTGACAAACAATATCTACAAAATGTGGAGATTAACATTTCATAATTAACTAGTAGTATACTATATACTACTAGATGAACATTATTCAACAAAATACAAAATACTACACAAATTAAGATGGCTACACAAATTAATTTACATATATATACAATGTCAATCCCACACTCTTACCCAATTGTTTCACATATAGAAGATAGGCACCATACAAATTCTGGGGCTAGGAGTGCGTGTCTCATCCAAATCCTGAAAATGAAAAGGAAAAACTTGAACAATATTCGAAATACAATCAAAATATTCAAACACAAATGAAAAAATCCTAAAATTAAGCCTTGGTCATCGATCTCATACATAAAAGATCGCACACAGTGACACACACAAAAATTTCCAACTCAAAAGGGACTGAATGAACTTCCATACATGACATTCCATGCTTTTTTTCAATTTTTTCCTCTTGTACATTCTTTCATGTGGTTCAAGTTCCAATATTAGATATATTGAACATAGAATATTGTTACATGTCCATAAGTTTCTAACTTCAATTAATTTCATAACTAAAAAACCAACGAAATTCATTTATGTTACCAATCCTCAATAACCAATATTTACTCCCTAAAGTGAATGCTTATAACTATAACAACATTCTATGAGGCAACATTCCCCTAAAAGAGGAAGGACCGAAAATGAATAGCAATTGTAAGAAGGGCCATGGAACAGTACCTAAAAGAGGGTATACTAGACAAGAGTACCTAGAGAACCACGCGATTAACATAATTTTACGCATAACACTAATATTCGAAATGCAACAAAAATATTCAAACACAAATGAAAATAGCATCACATCCAAGTAAAGTGAAATTGAATACAGTGTTGTTTCTGAGTACACACTATCTATCACAGTCTTCCTATCTCGATGTATAACATGACCAACACAACCACTCCAAAATACACACAACGAGTTAAGGATTTCTAATACATAAAATAAAAGCTTTTTTGATATGCATCAACTTAGCCTTTTTTGATGATTTCAATAATAAGCTCAACCTATATAATTAATACAGTGTTATTGAAGGCCTCACATGTTAAAATGCAAAGTCTAAGAAGTCATGAATTAATTTAACACTAACTTTTACTAAGCTTGCACGTACTCTTTTGATTAAGTTAAGAACATCATGTAATGTAAAAAATTCGATAAAAAGATGACCAATTTGCCCATTTTTGCAATTAAACTCAAAAGATGAATTCATGGTGATGATTTAAATAATAAGCTCAACCTATATAATTGCCCAAGTTATTTTCAGGCCTCACATGTTAAATGGATATTTTGTGAATAAAATAAATGGCAGAAGGTTGCATACCAAAGGAATCTCTGAAACTTGCAACCCAATTGGTGATGTAAGTTTGCCTCCATATGCAACATCCATATCAAATGTCACCGGTGCACCCATATCAATTGTCGTTGTTTAGCAACACGGTGTCACCTTGTCGCTATTTTCGAAGGCTACGCATAAGATCTCGTTGATATGTAAAAGGGAAACCATAGATTTCCAAATTTCGGTTGTCACATGAAAGCAAAAATCAACCAATATATCAAAATAGAAGTTCAAGAAAATGCAAACCAGGACTGTGATTCGAAGGTCCTAACGCCTAGTCGAGATGCAATCCACGAGTCGCAGATGATAGCCGAAACTCAGTCAAGGAGGAGCCGAGGCGACCAATGCGAGCTATGAGAGTCGACCGAGCATCGACTGCGGCGAGTCGGACCGAAAGCAGCGGCGGCGGCGGGGATCGCGGGGCGACCAGCGGCGCGCGGAGCGGGTCCGAGCAGCGGCGGCGGACGATCGCGGAGCGACAAGGCGTCGCCGACAAGGGTCACGGAGTGGGCGGATCACGCAGACAGGGGGCGCGGGGGTTCGAAACAAGGGGTAGCGGCGGCGGATCCAAACAAGGGGCGCGTCGGCGGCGGTTCGAAAAAAGGCATGGCGGCGGCAATGGCGCGCGGAGGAGAAGACCGCCAGAGAGGCGCCTCGCGGCCGATCGGGCAGGGGCGCTCGACGACTCGCGGTCGCGGATGAACGACTGAGCCGGCAAGTCGCGGTCGACGTCGACGATGGCAGTGGACGACGACGGCGACGGTGGTGGCGGCGGATCTTCGGCGACGATGCGGCGGCGGAGATCTTGGCGTTTCGGATGAAATGGGTTTGCAAGGACGAGGAGGAGAGCCCTTGGTTTGTAAATACCATTTAGAAATTAGTGACTGATTTTTTGATGCTAGATTTGTCGCTGATCAGCGCCCCTAGGTGGAAAAAACCATTTTGAGATTAGCGACAGATCAGCAACAGACTAGTCTGTTGCTGATTTGTCGCTGATCAGTAGCGGATCTGTCACGCATTCTACGATGTCGCCGATCTGTCATGAGATCATCACTTTAATTGGCGAAAATTAATGGCGGAGAAATCAAGCAATAGATCGCTGACAAATTGCAATTTGTCACAATTGTTGTCACAAATCAGTCACTGATTTGTTGATTTTTGGTCAACCGAGTCAAACGGTCTATCTGATGCAGAACTGTTGCTGATTTGTGGTTGTTTAGCAACAGATTCAGTCTGTTGCAATTTTTTGATGCTATTCCACATTATTCTTATAGTGGCTACAATAGAGCCTTCATCGTAAATGAACAACATGAGCGTCGTCGTTTTTCACAAAGACGGCGACAAAATATGTTAGATTCAGCCAGAGCGAACCTACAAGCGACTCGAAGAAATCAGCGGACTCCTGAGAGTATTGAACAAAGACACATTCGATATCAAAGATACCTACAACATTATATAGAAGGTGAATATATACGTTATTGAAACACATACCAATCTATATAGTTTTTAAGAATTTAAATTTTTAATTTAAACGTTGACACATCGTCGCACTAATTATTAAGTATATTTTATAGGTTCATCTACAAGTAATAATGTGCATAGTTCAAGAACTTCAAGGTTGACACGCATTCGCCAGTTGGCGAGGTTACCTTCCTCCGAAGAGAAGGTGCGCATGTAATTTTATGTCATTAAAACAACTCATATATTTCATTCAACCAATAGCATTAAAAAGTACTTATATATTATGACATTGTAGGTACATCTACAAATAATGTTGATCATAATACAAAATTGACAAACATTAGACGACAAGCAAGGCTATGTCCTGGACAAAGAGAAGGTTAATGCGTAACATATTTTAATACCTTTATTAGTAGCATTTTGTTGATAATTTAGACCATTAATAAGTGAATTCCTCCTAATCTGATTCCTCCTAATCGGATATATTTTGTTGGTTCTTAGGCGAGGAAAGTAAAGTGGGAGCATTTATAGGTTATGTTGAGGATCCGAAAATATTTTCCTCAAAAAGCGCGCTTGTACGGATCACGAGGCGGAGGAAAACGTGATCAGAGGCGAGTGATGAAATGATGATATTTCACATGGTTTCATATGTTTGAAGGTGTTTGGAAGTTTCGAGATGAGAATACATGGTTTGGGCAAAGAACGACATCAAAGTGGCTAAGTTTCAACAAAGTCTATTTTGACTAAGCTTTATTATTTTAGCCGTAACTACCACATTTCAAGTCCAAATGACTTGTTATTTATTTTTTTGGAAAGAAGATCCAGAGCTGAACGTTTTCATGTTTCATGAGCGTAGTCAAATTTGGTCTCTAAGTGGATCAAAATCACGTCACAAAGTGAAATATATGTACATGATTCTGATCCCGGCGCCGCAGCGCCCAACTCAGCGCCATGGAGCCCAAAACAGCGAAAAAGCTGCAGTGGGCGCTGAACTTGGCGCCCCAGCGCCAGGGTAGGTGCCCAGTGCAGCCAGGACACTCGTATTACAAGTTTTTTGGGATTTTAGACTATTTTTTGACCAAATTACCCTCAGGGATATAAATAGATTTGAAAATTAGGTTCAAAAAATCTTTTTGCTTTGGAGAACTTGAAGAGAAACTTGTGGAGGCTTGAAGATTGGGTTTTGAATCTTGGATTTCTTCTCAAATCTAGGTTTGAATTCATGATTTCTTGCATTTCCATCATGTTTTGTGTTGTATTGAACCCACTTACGGGGTAATCTCTTTTGTTCTAGGGGTCTGTGAACCCCAAGTTGGATTTCTTTTGATTTCAATGTGAATGTGTTTGTTCTTTCAATTCAATGTGTTGATTTGTGTATTCTTGTGTGCTATGCTATACTTACCTTGATGAAGCAGGTGTAGAACTTAGGGGTTGAGAGTCACCATGACCATTGGGGCTTTAGACCCGAATTGGGGAAACACAACCTTAGAACATATGGCGCATCGATCGATGGTCATTGACTAGGGAAGCAAATGAATTTGGTGTTTAATGCGGTTTCTTACTTACGTTATTCACGCCGATCGGTGGAGTCCGAGTGAGACGCTAGAATCTCCACTACCGTGACGGCCCATCTCCTAATCTAGGGCACCGCCCGGCCTAATCCCGTAATTAAGCCATAATCATATCCACGCAGGACTTAACTACGTATTAGTCAGTTTTTACAATATAGATGCATCTTTTCTCTTGTTCATGATAAGTAATACACTAGTCCTACCAGTTTATAAAATTTAGAGTTAATTAAAACTTTTTTTAAATTAATTAATTAGCGGAAGTCTTATTGATTATGCAGAAGCAATTAGTAACTTATGCGGAAGTCATTTATAAAATCTTAAGTATGGAAAACCAGGAAATGACATCACATATATAAAGTCCTCAAAATGCAGTGAAACAGTAAAATAGTCTAAGTCAATTCGGGGAAACTAACGCTCAACCCAATATACAACCCCAAATAGTATCTGAAAGACATAACATATACAATCAAAATACCAAAAGAAGACCTACAATCGATGCAGTGACGCGTCGCGGGCTCAGGGATAATCGCCGATCTTCTCATTGTCTGGCCTGCTGGTAGACGGCTCTGCACCCACTGTCATAAAAGGACGATGAGTACAAGAATAAAACAGTAATCCCCGATAATAAGTTTAATTCGCATTTCCAAATATTCAAATGGTATTTAAAAACATATAAATGGGAAAACTGAAAAATAAACTATACGCGAGTAAATACCAGAGTTAAACAAGTGATACTGACACTAGGCTAAGTAGTGGTGATTTAGGTCCGGTCGGCAGTGAAACGTGCCACTCCGACTCAATAATCATATAGCACAAAGGGACTCTAACCCAAGTGTTACCAGGGACTCTAACCCCGGTGTGTAGACCACATCGGGGACTCTAACCCCTAGTGTCATACAGTGTCAGGTAACATGTGTCGACATCCCCAGGGACTCTAACCCCGTGAGTCGCGCACACCTCGATCGAGTACGGGACCTAAATGCGAAAACTACTTTTAAAATTTCAAGAAATACCAAGTATGGATTGGCAAGACATAGGCACATCTACACACCTAAACAAATAAGGAGTACAAGTCCTCTTAAACATTTGTAAGATATTCACTAGCCTAATAGCATGCTATTTATCATTCAATTCACATTTAAAACAACAAGAATAAACATAGCATGGGATATAATCAATGAATCAAATCAAATGAATGGATATCATGCAAACTAGACTCGTCAAGTGAGCATAGACACAAAGAACACATGATATAAGACTACAAAGGCAATATAGTCAAAAGGACTATCCAAGGACAACAATTAATAGAAATGAAATGCCAAGTAAAGTTGTCATTGGGTATATTCACAACAACAAAGTAAAGTCCTAGCTTTACTGGCCTTCCGATACTCCAAATCTTGTATTCGCTCTCCCGTACCCTTTTTCTAGGTTCCTGAGTTTGGTGTCTCATTAGTTCAAATATAGTGGGTTTAAGTTCAATTTAGTGTGTTTATTGTGTATTCAAATTGGTTCAATAAACTTTAAATCAATCTTCCTAAATCAGCCCCTAAAGACTAAATTAAGTTTCAACTTCAGTCCTACATTTTAACGCACTTTTAGGCATGAAATGGTCCAAATATCGAAATCCTTCATCAGTACAATTATTGTTGGTCTCTCTCTTAGCTTTCCGGAAAGGTTTAGTTTGCAAAATTCTGATTTAAAATGAAAGAGATATCATGATTTTACTAAACATAAGTCTAATTGGAATTTAATCTGACCAGTGGACTTAGAAATCTATTTCTCACAATCTATAGTTCCTAAAAATGTATTTTTTGATCACAAGGCAACAAATATACCCAATACAACATACTAAAAGATCATCTCATTTGGATAAGTAGTTAGGGAGTTATGCCCTTAACAAGTTTAGTTTCAAAACTTTCCTTTTGAATTCCAACACCTACTTATAGAGCATGTTTGGACATAAAAGCATTTGAATCAAAATACCTTCAGTTAAGCAAAGTTATTTCCCTTTAAATAAGCTTTCAAATGCCACTGGTTTGGATCAATTTGGATCTAAAATAAGCAGATTATGACAAAATTACTCAGGTTGATTCCTAATACAACATGCAGAATTCTAGTTTTGGTGTTGCAACTTCAAAAATTCATATCTTTATGATTTCAAAACCAAATTAAGAACTTCAATATAGCTGGATTATGAGCTTGAAATGAGGAATCCAAAAATATAAATCAATTGCAAATACTCAATCATATACCATCTGAAATTAGCCTAAAACCAGAACTTATTCTAATTTCAACTAAAAAATGCGTACCCAGTCGATGTAGCACCCTAGCTTGAGAATTTCTCACCAACTCCCATGGGTTCCTTCAACACCTTGATGATTCACTCCTCTCCAGCAATTCCTTCTTCTTCTCCAGCAAAAATGAATGAGTGGTTTGGTTTGCATGTTGTTTGATTACTAATGTTATATATTAAGGTGATGTTCCTTCCTAGCCCTTGATCTCCATGGATTTATATATCCCGAGGAATATCTAATGATCCACCTCTTGCCATATATCCTACTAACTCAACCTCAAGTGACACAATTTCATTACTCACCTAGTTCCTAGATGTGCCAATGTGTTTTTCTAGGCCAATCCTATGTTTTCCATTTAATTTACTCAACTATAGGCCTTTAATCCGATTTACATTAACAAACACAACCATAGGCTTATAAGTAATTCCTTATTTCATATTAGTATTTAATAAGACTTATCAAAATGCTAACTACTCGGTTCCCTGGCTCGCACGCTACTCAAGGCGCATCCCCGCTCTCGTCTCGATGCCTACAACTGTACAAATCGACTTAGTCTACACAATACATAACACTAGGCATACATCAATACAAAAATACAATATACATCGGCCACGTGCCTAGGTTGGTGATCCCACGTTAAGGGTTGGTGATCCCGATTAAGGAATTAAAATGGGGGTTAGAGATTTGGGCCGTGACAATTACCAAGACCTCAGGATGGGGTTAATTTTAGGAATTTCGCCCATCATCACACGAATTAGGAGACTTTATAATTACATTGGACTTGAAGGATACAACTTGGGTGAATTAGATTCCCTAGGACGTTCTCTCAATAGCTTAAGATCATTTTTAATTACTTGCAATTAGTTAGCTTAATTTAATTAGTAATTTTTATTTACAAAACCAAAATCAAAGTGCCTAACTCTATTCTTTAGTTGGATTAAAAATTAGTTTTTAACCGTCTTTGTAAATACGATATATCCGACACCAACACGAATTGGTGCCACTATTACTTTGACGATTGTCGTACACTTGCGGTCACTGTTAAAGGTACATAAAATGTCGTACAACAACAACAACATAGCCTCGGTCTCAAATTAACTGGGGTCGGCTCATGGATCAAACTTTTTCATTGTGCTCGATTAAGTGGTACATAAAATGTCATACCTTTCAAAAAAATTTAACATCATGTACTATCACTTGATTAGAATTTGATTAGTTTTTCTATTAATATCCACGTAGGTCTCATGGATACTATTGAAATTAATCGACATTCTATGTCGTTGCGTAATTATGAACAAGCAAGACCGAGCTTTTCAAACATCATACAATTTCCTAATACACATAACAGTGGTAGGAATTTTATAGCAACAAACAACTACCAAACCCCAACTTTTCAAGAACCTAGAACTTGCCCACATTGCAGATCTAAATTGTTTCCTCACGAGATTTTGGATTTATGTTGCTCTAATGAAAATTTAAACATTCCAATTTTAAAAGCTCCACAAGAATTGTTAGACATGTTCTTAGATTAAAATGAGGAAGGTTGCCACTTTAGGGATAACATACGCTCTTACAATCACGTATTTTGTTTTACGTCATTAGGTGTTAACATAGATGAAAACTTAGCAAGTGCTAGGCAAAGAGTGTTTAGTTATCGTGCACAAGGGTCTATTTACCATAAAATAGGGAGTCTTCTACCAATAGACGAAACAAAATCAATATACTTGCAAATGTATTTATATGATACTGATAATGAAATAGAGTATCGACGACAAGAAAGAGTAGTAACACGACCAAGTATATTGCATAAGTTAAAGATTATCTTAGATATGTACAATCCATATGTTCAAGTATTGCGTCAACTAGGTCAACGAGAGGATGTGATAAACTGTAGACTTTTTATACAAGAAATTAGTATTAATCGATATAGTCATGCCCTACTTCAACACCACAAGTAGCGGCCATTTTGACTGGAGCTGACGGTTTAGAAGACATAGGAGAAAGAGACATTATAATAGAAACAAAATCTGGTAACCTTCATAGAATTGCTGACACTGCAGAATATTACGATCCACTACAATATCCTCTTCTCTTACTTTTTGGTGAACATGGTTGGCACTTGGAGATGCGTGCATTATCCGGCAAAAGAATTAGCTGCAGGCAATACTACTCATATATTTTGCAGGTATCAGATACAACAATTATTTTCACACACTTTAAAGTCATTATTATCTTAGCTTAACTTATCATTTGCATGTGTCAGCTCTTCCCAAACATATCACTAATTCTTCGTGGTGGACGCCTTCTACAACAATATGTAGTAGATATTTATGTCAAAATCGAAACAATGTGGTTACGATATCTTCAAAAAAAACCAAAATATTCTACGTATTGAACTATATCAAGGTTTACAAATGCAACGGATACATAGGAAACAAGTGCAGGTTGGTGCATTTTCAAATTACTTAATTAATTAATCAACTCAAATATCAACATATTTATGAATTTTAACAAATATTGCATTGTATCATTTGTAGGTAATATTGGTAAAAGAACTATTCTTCCCTCATCGCACACCAAGAGTCTAAGAGATATGTACAACCGCTACCAAGATGCAATGGCCATCGTTAGAAGGTATGGGAAACCCGACTTTTTTATTACAATAACTTGCAATATGAATTAGCCTGAAATAACAAGAGAATTAGTTCCTGGACAAATGGCACAAGATAGACCTTACTTAACAACTAGAATTTTTAGGGTGAAACTTGAAAAGTTGAAATTCGATTTATTTGTTAGAGGAGTGCTAGGAAAAGTTGTAGCTCATGTGCATGTTATTGAATTTTAGAAAAGGAGATTGCCCATTTCACATGTATTGATAATCGTAGAAGAGAGTGATAAGATAATTAGCCCAGATGACTATGATTCCTTAGTTAGAGCCGAGATCCCATGCGTTGAAATTGAGCCTAAATTGTATTATATAGTGAAAAAACATATGATGCATAACCCATGTGGACCTTTAAATCCTAATGCTATATGCATGAAAAATAACACCTGTAAAAAATCATATCCTAGATCTTTTGCTGCAGTTACTTCACAAGGGAATGATTCATACCCTATATATAAGCGGCGTGACGATGGGAAACAAGTTATAGTAGGTAGTTTTACGTTAGACAATCGTTGGGTAGTTCCATATAATGCTTACCTACTTTTAAAATATAAATGTCATATTAATGTAGAAATTTGTTCAAACATTAAGTCTGTAAAGTATTTGTACAAATATATATATATATATACAAGGGACTAGATCGCGTTGCTTTTGGAGTGTCTACACATGCAAATAGAGGTGACGAGATAACTCGGTTTGTAAATGCTAGATGGATATATATATATGCCCAAGAAGCTTTGTGGAGAATATTTAAATTTCAATTGAATGGAATTTCACCTTCAGTAGTTGAAGTACAAATACACTTGCCAAATCAACAACAAATCCAATTTAATAGAGATGAATCTATAGAAGACATCTTGAATGGCCCTGATAGATAAAAAACTATGTTAACTAAGTTTTTTAGGAAAAATGGTAATGACTTAGACTCTAGACAATATTTATAACACGAATTTCCAGAAAAATATTGGTGGAATAAAGGTAATAGAGAATGGATATGCAGATGTAATACACGTAAGGTAGTTGGTAGAATATACGTCGTTTCACAATTAGATAGAGAGCGTTACTATTTAAGATTATTACTTAATCATATTAGAGGACCCACATCTTTCGAAGATCTACGAACAGTTGATGGATTCACATATCCCACTTTCAAACAGTCAGCCGAAAATAGAGGGTTACTTGAAGATGATGATAGTGTAATTCAATGTCTACGAGAAGCTGCACATGTACATATGCTACGTTCTTTAAGAAGACTATTCGCTTCTATTTTAGTGTTTTGTGAATCACTTAGTGCAACGACCCATTTTCCAAATGAGCCGCCACGAGGGCCAATGCGGACCCACAACCTGGTCTACCAGCGCCAGTTGTGTCCCATATGCAATCTCCTCCACCATTTAATTATTATTAACCTCAATGAACAACAATTTACTGTTTAAATTGTTAATGAACTCAAGTCATCTGTTTTAATATCGTTTGAATCCTTAATAAACCACAGCGGAAGTCTTTTATCATGACAAATCAATTCTTAAAACATCAAAGTCATGCATTTAACTCTGATACCTAGTGTGGAAAACCCATTCCGAGCAGCTAAAAGTTCTTCGTCAGGAAGAACATTAGCGTGCTAATTAGGTTCTGGACAGCAGTTTGGTTGAAGATTTTGGTTTTTAAACATCACCACCAATAACAACCACTACAACAACATATATCACTTAACTTCATAGCACTTAAAACCCACCAAAACAACCACTTAACAATCCATATTGGATTCAATCAACCACCCCAAAAATTTGTATCAAAAGATGAAGAAAGTTGAGGTGATAGTGAATCTCACCTTACTTTGATGAATCAACCACTCCAAGCTCCTCAAATTACCAAGTTTGAAGCTCTAAAACCCTTGTTTTTGCTCTTCAATTTTCGGATTTGTTGATAAGGAGAGAGAAAATGTAGTGGAAATGAAAGTCAAAGTGACTTTTATACACTTATGTGATCTCTCCTCACTTGTGCATCCCAATGCAACCTAATGAGCACTATTTGCTCATTTTTCAACCTCTAATGACTCATAAAGTGACACTGATGGCACACTTGCCCTTATTCTTAACCTAAATAGTCGTCTTCCGGGTGTTCTGATGCCCGATTTCGCGTCCCGAAACGCGACATACGCGTACTACCATGACCCTAACCACCAAATATGCATTACATATTATTATTTAACTCATTTTATTCATGTGAATTATATCCCTCAGCCTAGTATTTAGTCTTTTAGCCTACCCGGTACCCGCGTTGACACACATATCGAGGCGAATACTTAACACGCAATCTCGCACGTCAAACATACTATACATACACACATTACGATGTCATTTTCTTTATTTCAACATAAACATCGCAAATTAGACAAATCAGCACGCAAAATAACTATTTACCTAGCTCCAGATGCGCACTAGCCTAGCTACGGGTCCCACGAGAGTTTGAGCTGTCAGCCACGTCTGCAACCACGTCATTAATAACGGCGAATTAAATTCGGGCCGTTACACTTAGGGTACGTGAATTATGGGATGAGCTCAATACATATATGATTGAGGACTATAAAAAATCATGTATACAAAATCAACCGCTAGATGGCACATTCTTCTTAAATTGTTGCCTTAAAGATTTAAATAATTATCTCTCCCAACATCAAAAAAAAAATAGTTGATTATGATTTACCACAACTATATTCTGAATCAATAACCAACATGAACAAGTTCATAATAGAAGAGCAATCTATACAAATATCAATGGAAGACTTAGATTCTATAGGAAAATTAAATATGCAACAAAAACATGCATTTGATAATGTCATACACACTATAGATAGTCATGCAAATAAAATTTTCTTTATAGATGGACCTGGAGGTACAGGAAAAACATTCTTATACAAAGCAATCTTAGCGTATGTACGTAGTAAAAGAATTAATTGCTTTAGTCACAGCTACATTAGGTATTGCTGCTATGTCATTGCCCGAGGGTCGTACAACACATTCACGATTTAGAATACATATTATTTTAGATTTCACTTTGACATGTTTTGTAAGTAAACTGTTGGACTTAACAGACCTTTTCTGTCATGTTGCGCTTATTATTTGGGATGAAGCAACTATGGCACATAGACATGCTTTTGAGGCATTAGATAGAACATTACGAGATATTATGAGGCAACTTCTAACAAGTACTACCAGTTGTCCCAAATGCTACTAGAGTTGAAACCACTGACACCTCTCTTATTAGAGCACAATTTTGGAAGGACGTAATAAAAATAAAATTGACAGACAATATGCGTGCTAGAAACGATAGTTCATTTGCTGCTTTTTTGCTACAAATAGGAAACGGTGGAGAGAATTGTACCATGGAGGATATGATTAAAGTACCTAATGAAATAAATATTCCTTGTCGTGGAGACCAAACGATACATGAACTAATAGATTTCACATTTTCATCATTGTCTGAAAATTTTAACGACAAAGAATACATAATCAATAGAGCTATACTAACACCAACAAATGAATCAGTCGAACAAATAAATAATTTAGTTATTGAAAAGTTTCTAGGTGAACCATATACATATTATTCATTTGATAGCATAGAAGATGATGCATTGCACATTTATCAACAAAAATATTTAAATTCGATTTCTCCAGGAGGATTATCGCCTCATAGGTTGATTTTAAAAATAGGGTGTCCAATGATTTTACTTGGAAATCTAGATCTTCAAATATGCTTATGTAATGGAACGCGTTTGATTTGTCATGTCTTTCATAGAAATATTATAGATGTCGAAATAGCTAACGGATCTTTTGAAGGCACTAGAGTGTTTATACCACGAATCCCACTAAAACCTTCAGATTATATAAAAATGTCTTTCAAACTTATTCGAAAACAATTTCTTATAAAACTAGCATTTGCATTGACAATTAATAAATCCCAAGGAAAAACTATACCAAACGTAGGAATTTATCTCCCTGAACATGTATTTAGTCACGGCCAGCTATATGTAGCTTTATCTCGAGGTGTGTGTATTAGTCAAACCAAAATCTTAGTTAAAAAAGGCAAATTAGATAGAAAAATAGGTACCTTTACAAAAAATGTGGTTTATCTTGATGTCCTCCATAGTTGTAGCTAAGTACAATCATAACACACAATATATGAGAAAAAAAAATTAGTAATTAAGATTATGATTGCTTTCAATTTTTTGGTTATATGTTTTCATGTACTATGTAACTGTGCTACTTCATATATTTATTTTGTAACTTACTAATGTGCTATATGTAGAGAGATGTTTTTTTTTTAAAAAAAAATGCATATTGTTTATCTGATTTTTTTTCATATTGCATACTTTTTGGATTAACTCTTTCATATTGCATATGTTGTACAAGTAGACAAAGAAGTCTTAAAATTTTTTGTAAGAAATACATCCCAACTTTTATGTTTGTAATAACTTTTTCAATACGATATTGACACGAACTCATTTTTTTAACCAGCTTGACCTTTCCATTGGGATATATTTCTTAAAAAAATTATGTTAAGACGTTTTTGCTTACTTATATAAACCGTTTTTAACTCCGCCTATGGAAAACAACACATCCATTGCCGGTCCCAAGCCCGAAAAAGGAGGAGGGAAAACGTTTAATTTCATGACAATATGTTATGAAAAAAAAAAATTCATATCACGTGCCTCTCTGACTAGTAACCTTTTAGTTACAAACATCCATCGCTTTTGTTTGAAGGGTATTTATGTCAATTCATATATTTTATTGTTTAAAAATTTGCAACTTCCCTGTAAATTTAAAATTGAACCAAACATGAAAATATGATATTTCACTTTGAGTTGACTCCAAAGAATTCGAAGTTAACTCCGCTCGTATTGTAAGTTGTTAAAAACAAACCAAACGATGCATTAATTAGATTAGCGTCACAACGAGTGAGTTCCTTTCTAAGTGTTTCCTATATCATCATTCCTCATCGTACCAACAACGACAACAAAGTCTTTTATTTTCTTATTTTTTATTTTGGCAAGAGACAACAACGTAACTAATCTAAAACTAGTGTCAAAAAACTAACAAAAAAAGTTCCTTCCAAAAGGAAATGGAGACAAAATCAACACCTTTGTTTAGTCCGATTGATCAATTATTCAAGGTTTAGTCCGATTGATCAATTATTCAAATGAGCAACGAGTTTGTGGGGGTTAAGCGTACGACAGCCAAACGTCGTATTATTAATGATCTCTTTCTGCAATCTCTGCATACATGAGATTAATCCAACAAGTGTTTGGATACCCATGATTAAAATAATAATAATAACAACGAGCCTTCGAACAAAAGGGAAAAGATGGGAGAGGAGTACTAATTAACGGGCCTTATCTAGTACTCAAAGGGGCATTTATTCCTTTTTGTACAAATGTACATTTAATGTGAGTGGGTCATATACATGCAATTCGCATGGTTTGCCTTCAATGACATCCTTGGATTCTCTTTACCCTGAAATGCACCAGAGCAGCTATGTAGTATCGTATTCACTCAAACATAAATCAATGTTAAAAAAAAAAAAAAAAAAAAAAAAAAAACAACAACAACAACCACTATTTTGCCAATTAACCAAGTGGTTGTGGGTTGTGTGCAAAATAAACCAAGTGGTTGTGGGTTGTGTACCTTTCACTAGTTTTTGTAGGAAATTACACAAGTGTTTCAGTATTATAAGCATATATGTAAGTTAATTAAGATATGGACTTGCGTCACAACAGATTATAAATAGCAAATCAATATTAAGTGCTTTTAGTGCAAAACATAATGTTGCAAAATTCAAGCTTCATAATCAAGGCACTCATAACTAAGTGGGTACTAGCTCACTGATATGGTACCGGAGCCTTTTGGGTAAAAGGTTGGAGTTCGAGCCTTAATATATAGAGGCAAGTTGGAGTATATGTGTACTATATGTGATTAATTAAGTCACACCTGTTTGAAAGTCATACCATGCATTTTTTGAGATGTGGAACACATATTTCAAAGTGGCATGCAACTGCTACACGTACGTCGCTCATCGCACATGAGAACGCAATGTGCGATGCACCTCGAGATTCACGTGCATTGCATCAAGAATAGAGGTGCATTGCACAACTGTCAGAATGCACATCGCGTTCCGATGTGCGATGGTGATGTAGGCCAAACCTTTTCCTTTAAAGTGTGTCCATGCATGTATCATTGCCCTCAAGCGAATTGTGATTTGTGATCGAGTGATGAGATGCAAGCTACTGCTCCTATGATTCAGAGCTTCTAAGGCGACAAAAAAAAAAAAAGGAGAACACATGCAGTGATAAGCAAAGAAGACAAGAACAAGAATCTGCAGTCCAATTTACGTGCGTGCAACGGCAAGCAACACAAGGAAAAGTATAAACATATACATTTGCTACACGGGTGTTAGTTGTTACTGTCCTTATATTTATACATCCTACATGATGTGTGTCCACGCATCCCGATGCCGTCCAAAATGTAATAACAACATATTATTTTACTTTTTTTTTGTCAAATAACATATTATTTTACTTCGAAATTAAAACAACAGTTATATATATATATTTGCAAGGTAAGTATAAAATTTAAATAATCAACAAAAAATTACAAATTTATAATTTATTTGATTTTTTATTGAAAAGTTCAATTTTTTCGATTTTAATTTTTTACGAAACAATTTATTTGATTGTTAATTAACAATATCCATGGTTGAAATAAAGAATTGTCGTGCTACCAGTTACCAACCACATTCAGGCTCTGTTTGATAACACTAGCTGATAATTTAGCTGATCATGAATCAAATTCATTTAAAAAAAATAATTGTCTAGGTAGCATGCATGATAAATGCAAAATGACATGAAAAAACATTTTATATGTACAAATATATTATAATATTTTATACGTATGAATATATAAGTAAATTATCTATAGTTATAATTTAATAAAATAACATAATGTACAAATATACTATATTCTAATATATTATAATCTTTTAATAAAAGTGATCCACCGTTTATGTATTCATACGAAGCTGAGTTCAAATTGCTAAACAAGTAACACGTTGGCGCGAGTGTCGGGTCATATATGTATGATCGATCAAATTATTTAAGGTGGTGCAATGTATCATTTATATAAAAGACGGGTAAAAGTGAGAGATATATATAAAACATAATATGACATAATATGACGTTTAATATCTCAAACACTTCTAACATTAGCGTTTGAAAATTTAACGTTACTAACCAAACACAACTTATTTTTTAGTTTGTGCTTACCAAACATAGCGTCAATAATAAAACAGCGTGTTTGTATGCATCTCGAATTAATTAATCATGTGTTCTTGCATGATTCAAGGTGCATCGGACATACATGTGGTACTTGAATGTTATGATGCATCGATCTTAATTGCATCGTGTGTTTTTGCATGATTCGTTGTGCATCTGACAACACAATCCGCACAGTAGATGTCATGCATCCTAGCTAGGCCTAGCTAGCCAAACTCAAACCACGTACAAATTGGTTTGCTAGATAGTACTCTCCATGTATGTCTCTTTCTCTCTATCATCTACTTAATGAGCTTAATGTCGTTGGATGGCTCTTCGAACCTACATTGTTGTAGTACAAACTACAAATTAATACTTCCATTCATTGAAGGAGGCGAGCAGCTATTTTTGTACGACAATGCAACAATATATTAATGTCGACACTCTCAATCCCATCAAACCACGATCTCAAATCCCACTGTGTAAGAGTTCAATAGACTTGCTCATGAACTTAAGTGTCCGCTCGCCCGCCTAGGCTCACCACCAAAAGTCGAGCTTGGGTTGATTAGTGAAACACAAGCCCGACTTGGCCGGCTCAATTAGTATGAACTTTTTAGTTTTAATCGACAATTTCACATATAAAATAAGTACAATAAACAACGTATTTTATAAGTAAATAAATTATTTACTTTATTGATTACAAATTCTCAATAGGCTTGTTATAAAAAAAATAAATGAAGGAAAAAAAAATGAGACGTGTCAATCTCATCTATAATTAAAGAGATTCAAACATGGGGCTGAAGTTGCTCGTGAATTCGTTTCCACCCATTTTCGATATAGATCTAAAGCCAAAAAGCTCTTCAAACGCCACAAATTTTACATATTGGATATCATACACATCAATATCAAGACTTAACAAATTAAAGAAAGGAGCAATATATATCTTTGTGTCGCGGAAAAAAAAAAAATAGCTGACATGCAATTAGGTTGTGGTGCTTAATTGTGCAATAGTTACAATCACATGCATGAGAAAAATAAGATGGCAGACTAAAAATATAAATTTCAAAACACTTATCACTCGAAGCCAATTAAGCGGTAGCTCCTTAATTCGACACAACTGATTTGACATGCGCAAAGCACGTTTCTTATCTTAAAAAAAAAGGCAACACTTCCATTTTGAAGATCACCCGGATTTTAATTAATTGAAATTTGAGCTTTAATTGAAATTGGAGCTTTAGAGCAAGCCTAAATTCTTTTCAATTTTTGTTGGCCAAAATAACTAAATGATTGCCAAAGCATTTTCTGGTGAGATGGTAGACACGTCACTTGCCAAAAGATATATAATTTGAGGAGGTCATGAGTTGGACTCTCACTCAAGTGAAAACCAAACTACTAATTGATTGAAATCATTGAGAGTGAGAGATCAAATACCATAAACTCCAAATAAAGCACGCATGCATATCTCTAAACAGACCCAGCATTGTTGTTGTGTTGTTGGCTCTGCTTTGACGATTTTAACAATCTATTCCTCACCTCAAACATCCACATCCCCTATTTTTCTCCTCCCACATCTTCAAAATAAATTGTCATCGGCCCCTAGCTACTTGGCTAATTAAGAAAAGTTTGGAATGGATTTATGGTAAGTATGAAAAGGATGGTTTTGGGCTGAACTTTTAATAGGACCGAGTGGCCAGCTTTGATGGGGCCTAAGTCCATGGTGGGGGGGCCATTAAGGACAAATTTCAAATTTTGGTTTGGAATTTTGTGTGGAGATTCTTGTTACTTTTTCACTGTCTATGTTGATGGAGATTCCTAGATCCTAGCTAAGGATTTAGAAGGGGCCAAGGACACAAGTCACACAACTGGCGAGTAATCCCAAGTCATTTTTTTTGGGGTAATGTAATCCCAAGTCATTAAACCGCCCGTTCATTTGGGGGATTAGGCTGCATTTATAAATCTCAAAATGAACAAAAAATATTTTTTTTTGAAGCACAAAAATGATCACTTTGTCAAATATAAGAGCATCTCGAACCGAACTCTATTTTCTCTTGTTAAATAGAGTTCGTGAACTGCATTTTACAAATTTCTTTTTTTTTTTTTTTTTTTTTTCCGTTTTTAAAATGCGAATTTTCAATTATATTTATTTTAAAATTTAAAAATATACAATACTTTTTTTCTGAAATTTTTATTTGCTAAATAATTTATTAAAATTATTATAAATAAGTAAGGAAAATGAATAAAAATAATAAATAGAGTTTTGGAAAAGAAAAAGAGTTTGTGGTTAGAGAAGAAATATAGTTTGATGTGACATAACTGTTAAATAAATGGGAAAATAGAGTTTTGTGGTTGGAGATGATCTTTACTCTTCCACTAATAACACATAACAAGTGCATGAGATTGACAATATTTTTTTTGTAACCCATATAATTTACTTTCGAATTGTAAAAATAAAACTAAAATATGTGTAAGAACTAAGAAGAGTATAGTATTATGCTGATTTTATTGCCCTAACTATTTTGTTTTTTTTTTTTTTAAAACACTATATCATTCTCTCTAATTAAGTATTACAAATAAACATCTCAAGAGTTCACTCTCATGCGTGTCGAGCGCTCAAAGGACATATCAACTGTAATTGAAAATATCCCCTCCAAAGTTATTTCTGAATTTATAGAATGCATAACCTTAGTTTTATGAAACAAAAATAAAAAATAAAAATAAACATTCACGGCGACAATATACCAATAGAGCTTGTGTGAATTAAAATGAACTTATAAAAGTTGGATTAGAATTTAACTACTCTATTATCTACGTTGAAATCTGAACAAAATATAATTACGCAAACTACTCAATAGTATTGTTAACTTTTTTTTTTTTTTTTTTTTGTCATGTTATTCTACACAAAGTCTTTACTAATCCCAGACTCGAGGATTGTGGGATCATAAAGGCTCAAGAGTTTTAAAGTTTTTATATTCTCAAGACTCAAAGTCGAGACCTCTCTAATTTTTGAAAGAGTAACTCGTGACATCCCACCACATTCCCGGTTGTTGTTAATAATAGAACATACGCTTCATTATCTACCAAAGATATGAATAAATTTGTAGTAGTTGATCTACCTCATCAAGTTAAAAGATGCTTCTAACTCACCCAAAGTCCCAAACAGCCAAATCTCTCCTCCCCAAACCAAACCAAGGGGGGTCTTTGGTAGTCCCAACAAAATGAAAGGACCAATCAGCAAAACCAGCAGCCCAAAGAGCCCCACCAACAAAATATCCCAAACAAACGCCAAAAAAAAAAAAAAAAAAACACAAAGAGAGAGAGAGAGAGAGAGGGAAGAGATTGGAAATTTGCAAGGGCGGAGCTCTCCTAGGTAGCAGCTAGTCCCACCACCCATGTCACATTCCCGGCCGTAACATGACCCAAAAACACCACCAACAACAACAGGAACAGAGCAGCAACAGCAAGAGCGGCGGCGGCGGCGGCGGCGGCGGCGGCATGAGAGTGATAGTGCCATTGCAAGGGGTGGTGCAGGGGAGGGGGGGGCTGGTGCTGGGCTCCGTCATCCCCTGCGCACTATTCTACTTCCTCCGGCTCTACCTGAAGAGAAACAGGGCATCCCCATCGTCCCCGTCCCCATCCCCATCCTCCTCCGACCTCCCCCGCACCCACTCTCGAACCCTCCTCTCCCCGCGAGGCTCCCCCGCCCTCCTCTCCTCCCGCGCCAATTCCATTTCCAAAGCCCCCGAATCCCCCTACTACGCTGGTAGGAAGAGGGCCCTCCATGACCCCTACCACCCCCTCTCCAACCCTCACGGGGTTCTCGATTTGGGCCTCGCCGAAAACAAGGTTTCTGCCTTGTGCCCCCACCCCCCTTTTTCTTTTTATATTTATATATATTTGTATCCGTAGGTATCCAGGCGAGCTGACTATGACTATGACTATTCCCACCAGACTCGGGCCTTGTTGGTGTTTTTTCCTTGGTTGGAATTGATGGTAATTTGTTTTGTGTTTTTTTGGTTGTAGTTGTCGTTGGATTTGATTGAGGAGTGGGTGGTGGAGAATGGGAGGGATTCAATTGTGGGTGGTGGTGGTGGTGGTGGTGGGGAGTTGAGTATTAAGGGGATCGCTACGTACCAGCCTTTCGACGGCTTGTTGAGCTTCAAAGTGGTGAGTTTCTTCGTCTTTCGGTGATTTAAGTTTGATTGAATTGTTGTTTTGTTCTAGTATTTTGATAGAGTTGTATGTGCATTTGAAAGGGCATTTTGTTAATCCTTGTCCTTGTTTTGAATCTGGAATTGGTGATAAAGGATCATGAATTGCTAATACCTCATGAAGACTGATGAAGGTCTCACTGAATACCCTTCATTGTTACTTTTTCTAGATTTAGTTACAAAAGAGAATTCCATTGTCTTTAGGAAGTAATTGTATATTCCGCGAGTATTTTCATGTTCAGTAGACATCGATGCTCTAAAATATGTTTCGGGTATCGTCCTTTCCTCGGCAAGAAAGGTTTTTCTTGCATTCTCATAGGCAATTGGCTTTGTTCATGGACAAAATTCTTCATGTGAAACAATCCCGGACGTTGCTCTCAACTTTTAGTTTTTCTATTATTATTATTATTATTTTGGGATTGGTGTTATTATGAAGTTTAGAATTATAAAATGAGATAATGGAGCTGGCCCCTAGTAGTTGGGACTTAAGGGAGGGATTTCTGTTTCACAAAGAATCCATCCTTGAATCTTATATCCACATATCATGTGATCTGGTGGACAGTCCATGTGTATTTATGACAAGTTGATTGTTTATTTATTCTAAATGATAGGGAACCGTGGTATACTTTGATTGTCAGGAAAGCATAGATCTATTGAAACATGAGTTATTCGCTATAAAAAAAAACTCAGTAAAATGTACTGCAATCGACATTGTGTATTTGCTCTAATCTGAGCCTTAAACATTACTGAGACAGTGTATTTGACATCAAGTTAAAATAACTCACTTCTGAATTGAAAGTTCAATCTACTCCGATGCCCCGCAAAGCTCTGTGGCATTTCACCTACATAATGAGGATAGCATGACTCCCAAGCATCTTAGAAAAAAAATTGTATGTATTCCTGTTTTATATGTTGCAAAATCATATCATCACTATTCTTCTTTGCCATAGAGAAAACATCTTCTCAATTTTGTATTTCCTTTGGAGGGTTCTCAATTGCACTTAATCGAGCACAATGGAAGAGTTTGATCCATGTAGCCGACCCCAATTAATTTGGGATTGAGGCTATGTTGTTGTTGTTATTTGGAGGGTTCTCAACTATATCACATCATAACCATCTTTGTGCGACTAGCTTGTACTTTACACCTAATGATATTTTCTTTTTTACGGTCAGTAATGTCTAATCAGTTTCAGTTTATTGAATACTCATTTGAATTACTCAGGCTTTGGCAGGATTCATGTCTGAAGTCATGGGAAGGTCAGTTTCGTTTAGCCCATCGCAGATGGTATTAACAGCCGGTGCTAGTGCAGCGATTGAGATTCTCAGCTTCTGCCTGGCAGACAGTGGAAATGCTTTCCTTGTTCCTTCACCATATTACCCAGGGTAAGTTTACTTCTTCGGTATATTTAGATTCCTATTGCAGGGTTTTTGCGTGTTGCACTCAAATTGAAAACTGAAATAAAAGTGTGTTATGCAGCTTTGATAGGGATATCAAATTGAGAAGTGGTGTGGAGATCATACCAGTGACATGCCGCAGCACTGACAACTTCAATCTAAGCATCAGTGCTCTTGATCAGGCATTCAATCAGGCGAAGAAAAAGGGGCTAAAAGTTCGAGGTGTTCTCATTTCAAACCCGTCAAATCCTGTTGGGAGTATCTTAAGTAGGGATATGCTTTACAGCCTACTAGATTTTGCCCAAGAGAAGAACATCCACATCATCTGTGACGAAATATTTGCTGGGTCCATCCATGGTGATGAAGAATTTGTTAGCATGGGAGAGGTTCTCGATTCGGCAGACTTTGACAGGGATAGGGTTCATATAGTATACGGCTTATCCAAAGACCTTTCTCTTCCTGGCTTTAGGGTTGGTGTTATTTATTCTTTCAATGAAAATGTTCTGGCTGTTGCAAAGAAGATGGCTAGGTTCACTTCCATCTCAGTTCCAACCCAACACCTTTTGATCTCAATGCTTTCGGATACAAAATTCATCCAGGAATATATCAAGACGAACAAAGTGAGGCTTCGGAAAATGTATACCGACTTTGTGTCAGCATTGAAAAAGTTGGGCATTAGGTGCACAAAGAGCAGTGGTGGTTTCTACTGCTGGGCTGACATGAGTGGGTTGATTCGTTCTTACAGCGAGAAAGGGGAACTCGAGCTGTTCGATAAATTATTGAATGTGGCAAAGATTAATGTAACCCCCGGCTCAGCTTGTCATTGTATTGAATTTGGTTGGTTCAGGTGTTGTTTTACTACATTGACAGAAAAGGATATACCTGTAGTTATCGAACGGATTCAAAAAGTCATTGAGACTTATAAATCTTGAAGTTAGAAGTCTTATTTGGTTAGTGTTCAGTCTACCACTCAGATTGCTTGCAGAAACTCTTTTTGCTAGGAAGCTGTTTTCCATGACTTACAGTAATCAGGCTGCATGCACAAAGTCAACTGGAAAGGTGAACTTGACATTCTCAACGCTTTCGATTACTTGAACATGGAAAGTGAAAATACATTCATCGTCTAGTATTCCGAAGAGAGAACATTAATAGGTGAAGTCACTTACAATGCAGTCCGAAGGACATGAACACATATTGCATCACTTGTATATGTACAGAAGAGGTGCCGTTCGAGTACATTATCTGCCTTCCAGCCTCCTTGCAGATATTATTGCAACTTCTAGAAGATGCAACATCCAAGCATCTTCTTCTTCGTAAAATCCTGCCATTTCCCAATGAGGCGAGCGTTAAATAATTTAAAGGCAAGAATATTTCTTTTTATCCAATCATTTCTATTTTCGCAGAGATGCAGTACTCTTTTTCAGTATATATTTTTGAGATAGCAGTCCACAGTTTAGCCTGTTACCATGTTTCCTTCAGTTCTCATCTTTCTTAGGTACCATTCTTTTAGTTCTCATGTTTTAGGAAATTTTGGAGTGCGTTGAATGCCTGGGCTTTACTCATTTTTTTTTCTAGATTTAAGATAGAGGCTAAATTGAATGATGTGGAAAATCGGCAAATTACCAGATGGGGGCTTTGCTTCTGTATGTTGACGGATTTCCTCCGATAGCTCATCCGAATCAATTCTCCAAGTGTTGGCGTTCGTCTGACAATAGTGCCACTGTTGCCTTTGTATCCCAACTTTTTCATCTGTGGTGGAGGTGGTAGAGGATATAACTTCCTTTCCTGGCATCCAACCTTGTCAAGAAAACCGGATTTTGGTGAGAACAATGGAATTAAGCCATCTAAGAAGATAAAGGAGTCCATGGAACTTATAGTCCCTGTTGCATAGCTACTGGTGGTACTGTCTGTCCTGGAATTTGGTGCCGCAAAGTTCTCCGCCACACTAGAGTAGTCCTTCACTGAATTCTCAGTAACTGGCGTGGCGTAAGAAATCAGTGCCGACGGTAGTAGGGCATTTGCTAGGAGAGAAGGGGAGCCTCTAAATGGCTCATCTTCATCAGAACTAAAAGCTTCATAACTCATATCGAAGATGTCTTCTACGTCATTGTCGCCACCCATGGTTTCTTCTCCTTCGTCATTGTCATTGCTGCCATAGTCATCGTCGCTAGAGTAAGTCTGCGGCGGTGCACTTGGATAATCCAACAAGGGTAAATGAAGGTTTCCGAGTCCTTGCAGGAGGAAGCGGAAGAAGTGGAGAGTCCTTCCGCGAATCCTTGAAACAGTCCAGCGGCTTTCCGGGCTTTTCCTCCCATTGGAATGGCACAGAGGTTACAAGCTTCACTGGTGGTGGTGGTGGTGGTGGGATAGAACTGGTCTGAACCCTCTCAAGCATGCACTCCCATTTTGGTGTTCCTGGTTTTTCTTCCCATAGAAATGGAACTGATCCTTGCTGTCTCACCTGTTTTTGGTTTGGTGGGCAAACTGATCCTTTGCTTTCCATGCCTGAATAGAACAAGAAGTTATTGTTCCATATCCTTTCCCTTCTCTCGCTGCGACGATGCGACGCATATATAATGATCTTATATAGTGGATTAGATGGCTTACTACTAGTTCCACCATGTCTTGGTTCTGATGCAACTACAATGTCTTGGGGGATTAGGCTCACCTGCTTTTATGTCAGTTTTATTTGCACTGTCTTGCATGGATGCATGGATTCTTCTTCTAAGTACTGAACTCTTAAAAACTGTGAAAGTGTCTCAGAAGAGTAAAAAATTGAATTCAACAAGTTTTTTTACAAGAAAACAAAAAGTATGAAAGAATTAAATTAATTTCATTACAACAATTACAAATGATAATTGATTGCCACAAAAAGAATCAAAAAAGAATTTCTTTTCCTAAAACAACATAAAGAATTGGGTGAGCCCAAAATTCTCTATTTGATTAGTGTAGTTGAGGCACAGGCCCTTTGAAGATTCTCAAACAGACCTTATGGACTCCAGAACCTGAACAACTTCTGCCATGCTGGGTCTTCTTGATGGAGCCTCAGAAGTGCAAATCAACCCTAGTTTCATGACTTGGATCAACTCATTCTCGGCGAAACCTCGTAAACTTCTGTCGAAGCAATCCGAAGCAGTGCCATTCTCCAACAAACCCCTAACATAGTCACATAGAATCACTACTTCAGCTGCAGCTGGGCTCTCCACAGGCTTCCTGCCAGTTACCAGTTCCAGCAGAATCACTCCAAAGCTATAAACATCGCATTTATCGCTGAATCTCAAACTCTGGCAAGCTAACTCCGGCGCGACATACCCAACCGCGGTGTGGAATTTAGTTAAATTGTGGGTGTCCAATATGGGAAGCAACTTCATTAGGCCATAATCAGACAACTTGGCTTCATACCTCTCATCTAAAAGTATATTGGTGGACTTGATGTTGAGATGCAAAATTTGAGGTCTACAATCATGGTGAAGGTAGGCGAGGGCTCTCGCCGTTCCAAGCGCTATGTTAAATCTTCTGAACCAATTCAATTCACCCCCACCATTGCTGGTGCTTGGCCCTGGAGAAATAAGCCCATGGAGGTGCTGGTAGAGATTTCCATTGGAGACAAACTCAGAGAGAACTAGCTGCATTGTAGATGACCAGTAGTAGCCTTGGATGGCAACAAGGTTAGGTTGATGGAGATTGCCAAGCCGTCCGATCTCTTGCTCGAATTCGTCTTGGTTCCTAATTCTTCCTAGAGTCTCAAGCTTCTTCACTGCAATGGAAATCCCGCCTTCGAAACTGGTTTTGTATACTGTGCCAATGGAACCACCTCCAACCAAAGAGTCCTTATCAAGCAAGGCTTTGGTACCAGCTTCCCAATCCTCATACTTTGAGGGTAAGCTTTTGCTGAACAAAACTAGCTTCCCAATGATGAGATTTGAATCTGTTGAAGCGGGCGGGGTGCTTTCGACGACCACAGTCTCATCTTCTCTCCTTCTTCGCGCTCTTATGTTCATTAAAGTAGTGATGCAAACACCAGTTAGAATTACCGCCGCAGCGACAATTACCACTATTACGGAGACACTCAACTTGGCTCTCCTCGACGTGGTGGTGCCACTGGGATTACTAATGCAGTTTGTGTCGAGAGGCGGTCCGCAGAGTCCTGGATTGTGAGTGAAAGCTGTAGGGCCAAAAGCTTGGATGGTGGGACTCAGAGGAATTGCACCAGTGAGGTTGTTGAAGGAAAGATTAAAATGTGTTAACAAGGTTAAATTGCCTAGAGAAGAAGGAATTGGGCCGGACAAGTCGTTTTCCGACAGATCGAAAAACTGAATTCGAGACAGGTTGCTAAGGGTTGAAGGAATGCTACCATTCAACTGGTTATGATGTAGGTCAAGGATTTTCAAGTATGACATATTGTATAAGGTTTGAGGGATTTCTCCTTGTAAACTATTACCAGACAAATCACTGCAACAACAATTACAACAAAAGAGCTTGAACTTCAAATTTGAGATGCACAAACTATATATAAGAACTAATAAATAGAGATCATCACACTCACAGCTCAAGAAGAAACCTGCATTGCCCTAATTCGCTCGGTATTGCGCCGCTGAGACGCAGATTGTGCAAGTCTAGGACCTGAAGGACCTCAACCCTTCCAATCTCCACAGGAACAGTTCCATCAATTGAGTTGTTACCCAGTCTAAGCACAGATAGACCCTTCAAATTCACAATGTCAATGGGGATATTCCCACTCAACCTATTAAACCCCAAGTTCAAAACCTTCACACCGGCGCATTTTGAGAAACTTGAAGGAATTCTTCCACTCAAACCATTGCCCGCGACATCGAAAACGCATAGCCGATCGCTGCAAGTAGTAATCTCAGGGATCTCACCCTGAAACCTATTCAAAGAAATGTTGAAATAACTCAAATTCTTCAAGCCAATTAGGTTAAATGGAGGCAACCCAGTAAACAAATTGCTCCCCAAATCAAAAAGCTCCAAACTTTGACACTTCAAAACCATTTCCCCCCTCACAACCCCATCAAAAAAATTGCTCCTTAGAGACACATAATTTAAACTGGGCAACTCACAAATCTGATAAGGAAAACCCCCATTGAGCCCATTGTATGAGAAATCAAATCCAACAAGATTCTCACAATTCCCAATCTGGGTAGGCACCAAACCTGAGAGATTGTTGTGAGCCAATGAAATGAACCTAGTCTTCAAACAATTCTTGAACAAAGCTTCAGGAATCTCACCAGAAAACCCATTTCTTGACAAATCAAGCAATCTCAAACTCCTGTAGTCCCCTAAGAACTCTGGAATCTGCCCAGACAACTCATTGGAGCTGAAATTGAGCTTCCAAATGTCGCGCAACTTCTCGAACTCTCTAGGGATGTTCCCGGAGAAGCGATTGCCGTAGAAGGACAGGATTCTAAGCGACTTCAAGCCAGAGAGAGTGGAGTTAACACTCCAGAGAGATTGGTGTTCCAAAGAACAATTTTTTCAACTTTTTCAGCAGCATTGCAGACCACACCAGAGAAATCAATGCAAGGGTTCCCATTCGGATCCCAAGATTTTAATGCGTTCGAGGGATCATCTGTGATGTTGGCTTGAATTGGAGCAAGATCTCCTTCTCAGATTCCTGAGAGAGAGCAAATGTTGATCCAAGAACCAAGAACAGAGGAACAGCAATGGAGAGGAGAAGATGGTGGCGGCGGTGGTGATTGCGAGCACGAGAAGCTAAGCAAATTAAAGGGTACCTTCTCATGATCGAATGGAAAAATGGGTAGAAGAGAAAACCCTCATTGAATGTGGAAAACTGAAGAAACTTGATCGACCTCCATTGATGGAGAAATGGAGGTTTTTGTTGCTAATTGGGGAAATTTGTTGCTAATTGTGGACACAAGGGGTCAATTGACTCAATTTGGTCATCTCCAACTCAGCAATCTCTCTCTCAATGTTGGTCTCGGATTCATGACAAATGAAACCCCAGACATGAAGAATCCGAACTACTGTCTAGGCGTCACGGTGTGTGTTGTAGGGGTTAGTCGGGTATATAAGAGGGGAGGGGGCGAGGCGGGTAGATGAGAAGGTGTGGGCTGGTGTTGGCAGAGAGAGAGAAATCAGTCGAGTTAGCGATGATTTGCATTTAAGAGGGATGAGGGATTTAGGCGAGAGGATTTGGGCGAGCAGAAGAAGAGAAGGAGGAGAGGAGTTGACTGAGCGTTGCGGAGCAAGTGCGGTTAGTCAGTAGTTAATTAAGTTTGTTTAAGTTAGTTTAGTTTAGTTTAGTGAGAGTGTTTAGGTAGTTGAGGTAATTATGTTTGTTTAAGTTAGTTTACTTAATTAAGTTTAGTTAAGTTGGTTTAGTTAATTACGTTTACTTAATTAAGTTAAGTAAATTAAGTTTAGTTAATTAAGTTTTGTTTAATTTAGTTTCAAGCTCATTTAGACTTTGAATTAATTGCGATCCACTTAAAAACACTTGAACATATCTACAATTTTTGGTTTTTTATTTTGGATATGTTTACGTTTTATTAGGTACTTTTAGAGAGAGAGACGATTTACATGAATGCGTCATATTTACAAAGAATATTGTATCAAAAACATACATTAATACATTATCAATTCCAAGGTTTACGAAACAATGCGCATACGTCGAAGACGCTGGGGTCGTTGATCGAACGATGCGATATCATTTTAGGATGATCCCATATCTTCGTTCCAGTGGGTTCTATGGGATATCCGGTAGCATTTTTCAGCCTTGATTGGGCTTTGATTACTGCGTTTGTAGAGAGATGGCGCCGGAGACGCATACATTTCACATGCATTGTGAGGAGTGCACAATTACACTCCAAGACGTGCGGGTGCATTGATTACCTATCAAGGTATGCTCGTGACGATTTGAACGACATACACGGACTATGCGATGTCCGCACGAGAGGCTACTTGGACGAACTCCTGGTGGAGATGACATCGTTGGTTGTAAACTTAAGGTCGATTGGCTTGAGAGCGTAACGTTCCAAAGCAATAGATGATGAAAGCGATGACGAGTCGGTCCCAACGTTACGTTCGATCGTACATACTACAACTCATCGGTGGTTGTCTTTCGCCGACAAGTCCAATTGATTCGTACATTTGATGTTCCTACCTTTCTGTTGGAGGATTTCAAGTAGCATGCCAATATAGTTGGGGAGTGCATGTTTGGCTTATTTGTTTGGGGAGTTTCGCGGATCTCGAGCGGGGGCAGAGAGAGAGAGAGAGAGAGAGAGAGAGTGAGGGAGAGGAAGAACGTTGTGCTGTGCTGTGCTGTGCTGTACTGTGTATTGGTAGAGACAGGTGAGGAAATTAAATAGTGAGAGTGGGAGAAGTGAGTGTAAATTGTGTGTGGCTGTGGGGACTGTGGTGGTCACTGAAAGCCTGGAAGTGAAGAAGCACGTGGTCTTGAATGCTTTGTTTCTCTCTCTAATGGAGGTGTAAAGAAGTAAAGGCCGATGAAGTATATAGTAGGAGTAATTGGATCCATTTATGTGCTTCAACTACCACCGCCACCCACCACACACACACAAGGAAGTAAATACTAGGGAAGGAGAATGAATCAAATCAAGACTACATAATTTGTAGTAGTAGTAGTAGGTACTAGTGTAGCTTTTGTAGTTAGAGATAATAGTACTAGTTAGAAAATATCAAGCCCCGACCGAGTGTGGTGGTAAAGAAAAGAGCATTTTAATTGTGACTGCAGTAGAGGTCATGAGTTCGATTCTTGACAGTAACATTATATTTCTTATATTTTTCTCGGTTATGAGGTTGAGGTGTCAGACTAACTCTTATGAAAAATAATAATAAAGGATGTAGTGACTTGTAAGGTATACCATGATGTTTTGAATGAGATTTGAGGCACTAAAGTCACGTACTAAAGTTTAATATGAGGCTTTTGTTTTAGTCTTAAAAATAATAATAATAAAAAAGCTATAAATACTCCGATAATAATTTAGAAAAATATATTTTTTTTGAAGAGTCACCACATTATGGTTGATCTTGTGCTGTCAACCGTTGGATGCGTTTCGAGATGTGTTGTATCCCATGATTTGTAACTAGGATTGTGTTTTTGAATGTGTACATTTGATGTGGAGAAAGACATAGTAGAGGGGTTGGTGATGCTGTAGGTGGTGCAGTGTGTTTTATAGAGTTGCGATCCGTTAGAGTGAGCGAGAGAGACACACAAGCGAATCTTCAGCTTTGGGCGCCCACATACGCGCACGGACATGGTACATTTGTCGTTGTGGCCTCGTGGGTGAGTTTTTTTGCCTTGTTATTTCTTCTGTCTTCTTCTTTTTGTTATTCCAAGTGACTTTAAAGAGTCCCGACTTGTATAAGGGGGTTTTCAAAATTGAGGAGCTAAAGATTCGTGAGCAATTCATCAAATTTTCATCAGTTCATTTTTATCCATAAACTTTCATTTCTCTTTACTTTTGGTCCTTTTGTGAAGTTCGAAGAACAACAGTCATTAACAAACGCTTTAAAGCAATTCACATGCGGTTCACAACTGATTCATCAACTCAAAAAAAGATTGTGAACCGTTTTGTTAATAACCATTAACTTTTAAACTCAAAAAAAGGATTAAAATAGAGGAAAAAGAAAGTTAAGAGACTAAAAGTGAACTGATGAAAGTTTAAGGACTAAATCAAGAAAAATGTAATAATTCGGAGACCAAATGATACCATTTGCCAAAAAAAAAAAAAATATTGTGCCTCACTTTTTTTGTTTTTGGTCACCCCTTTTTTTCTTATTGGACAACATTAACCAAATATGAAATGACAATACAAAAGTTAAAATTGACTAAGCCTATAAATCTTTTAGCAAAGAGTCACAACAAAAATTCCCATCATATTTTCTTTGAAAAGAGCACTAAACATTTCCTTAGCATGACTTCTCATCAAATTAAATCACCGAAAAGATGCAAAAATGACATTTTCTTTCCTCAAATCTTTCCTAAGCCAGAAGGTCCACAGCAACCTTGTCCTCTAGATATGTGTTCACGCAACTTTATGTACATCGCCTAGTCTTTATAAGTGTGACTTTCGACTTGACACTTAAATATCATCCTAGCATTTCAACTCTTTTTTTAAAAAAATTCTATTTGATTGTGTAGGACCGACCAAACAAAAAAGCTATAATAATGTACAAAATAGTGGTCAATTGTCTCTCGTGCTAATTAATTAAGCTCTCTAACATGGGTCTTCTCTTTTTACAGGAGAATCATTTAAATATATTATATGAAAAAGGCATCAAGTATGGCCCTTTCATGTCCTTATTTTAATTCACAATGAAGTATAAAAGTGTAGTCGTCTTCTCAATTAATTTAAATCCATTTTGAAGTAAAACTCCATACTTATTAATTAAAGGTGGTTAATAATTAATGACGATATCAGAACTGACAGATATTCAAAAGTTCACATGGGCTCATGAAAAAAAAGTGTTACAAACAGTCTGCGAGCGAACCTATCAACACTACTGCCCTTTCAAATCATCAATTTGAGTGCAACATTTCGTGATCGATTGAAGAGAATTTCGTCACCAAATTGGTACAAATACATTTTAGAGTAAAACCACACACATGTTAGTTGAAGGTGATTACTAATTAAGAACAATATCATAGTCAAATATTCAAAGGTTCACACGGGCTCACGAAAAAAAAATGTTACAAACATGCTGCGAGCTGACCTAGCGACACTATGGCCCTTTCAAATCACCAATTTTTCAAATCACCAATTTGAGTGCAACATTTAATGATCGATTGGAGAGAATTCCGTTACCAAATTGGTAATTAAAAATGTCTTTTGGAGTAAAACTTCACACCTATTAGTTGAAGATGGTTAATAATTAGGAACGGTATCAGAACTGACAAATATTCAAAGGTTCACACAAGCTCATGAAAAAAAATGTCACGGACATGCCGCGAGCGGACCTATCAACACTATGGCCCTTTCAAATCACCAATTTAAGTGCAACGTTTCGTGATCGATCTAGAGAGAATTCCGTCACCAAATTGGTGATGCTCTTAAAACTCACTCACAATTTACCACATGTATTGAAGTTTGTAGAATTATACTATACTCCTCCACTAAACTAACAGTTTCCTATTAAGAAAGCAATGCATTGAAATTAAAATTGTATAAAAGATTTCAAAAAAATTGTATAAAAAGAGCTAGCTTTTCAGACTCATTGGGAGTGCTTTTCCTACCTGTCTCAACTGCTTTGATTAATGCTCTAATTCCCAATTCTCCCCTCCCATCTCTCTTTCTCTCCCCCTCATGTAGTCATGTTCTTATGCTAAATGTTCCTTTTTGGTCATTGCCAAGCTTCTTGCATGCTCATCAAATGTTGAGCTCACCGGTTGTTCTTGTTGGAGACCTTGTCTTAATTAGTCAAGATTTTGATTTTGATTTTTTGCATGCTCATATCTCCATGTACGTATATGATATATCAAAGGAATTCCGATGTAGAGAGAATCAAAGGAGGAGAAGTGAAGAACAAATCGACAAAAAAGATAAACACATAAACATCCAATCCATAATTTCACAACTCAATTCATTAATTCGTTTTGACAAAAGCTACAAATAAAATTGTGCTTGCACTTTTTATAATAGCTAAACTCTAATTAATGCCTCAAAATTATATATATTCTTAATATACCCTTATAGTATATCATATTATAATTCTAATATTAAGCCCACATAGCTACTACATCAAATCCGTCCATCGATTTAGAGTGCCTTGGTCTTCATCTATGACACCAATAAAGACTATAAAAAAGCTTGTTACATTTCACTAATTCATGGTCACAAAGTTGATTGCATTGTATGTGAAACCTTTGCTGTTGGACTATCTGTCACTTGACATATATATTAATTGAATACTTTCACCACTGTTTAACCAGTTAGTTGCTTAGTTACCATTTAAAAAAAAAAAACACTAATTGTGCTTACGTAGACAACATCATTATTTAAATAAGTACAGTTAACATGCAACAAATAAGCATGTTAATTCAAATGTTTGACGTACATGTCAATTCATGTCTTGAGTAATGGAAAGAACATAGTATTAATTAAGTGTTTGAACCCTTCTGATGTGTGTTTTAATATGTGATAATGATTAGACCATAACAGTACCATGTGTCATGTGAAACATAGAAAAGAGCTCCATGCCTCCATGTCCTTCTAAAAGATTTTGCACAAAAGTTGATTTGCAGGCAATCAATTAAATTCTTAAGCTTAAAGACAACAGGTACAAGATCCAAATAAAGCAATTGAAAGGTTTTTCTACACTTGCTGTTAATTACTCCATCAATTCTTCCCCCACTTTTTTTTTTTTTTTTTTTTTTTTTTAACATTAACACCAAAAAAAAAAAAAAAAAAAAAAAAAAAAAAAAAATTGGTATTATGACACATTAAAGTAATCCTAGAGCGCAAGTCTAGGATGTCATTGCAATTTCTTCAATATAATAAAAATGACAAGTAACCAACGGAAATTGGGCTCAATGTCCCTTAAGCATGGTTAAGTTCTAATTTGTGGTGTGTGCATGGTGCAAGTGTCATTGGGAAGGCAACCGACGATATGCTGACAGTACCAAAACCCATGCTTCGTTTGGTTCATTTTTGCAAACTTACAGTATTAGTTGAGAGTTAACTAAGAATGAGAATGCTAGGTGCCCCAACACCGACACAGACTTCCAACAAGCACTTGTTGGTGTTTTTGCAATATACATCGAGATGTGCAAGAGCATCTTGATGCGACAATGGATGGACGGTAACACATGAGTGTTGGTAGCGCGTGTCCGTTCTGGCACCCTAGCAATTTCCTAGATAGAGTTATAAAGAGAGATAAGATACAGGACTGAATTGTTGATTTATAGAGACAGCTATAATGAAGTCTACAGAGTCCCAACTCATAATTCCACCAAGAATATAGCTAAGCTTGGCTAAAATGATTTTGTCTCAAAAAATGGTTATCATGGTAGCTAATGATGTACAGGAACGGGAAATCACATGCAGGTCTGAAAAAACAGCACATGCATCAAGTAGCTTATTTCCATTGTAAGCAAACTAAATGTGCAATTCTGAAAATAGAAATGAAGAAAAAGGTCCTGCCTTCAATGTCTTCGATGGAGAGGATGCAATACTTATGTTTTTGGATGAGAGTGCCTAGCCATGTGGGCAACTCATAAAACAGAAATAGAGCAATCAATGTTAATTTCTCATACCTTCAACCTGCAACCCCAACTCGTTTTATTGTGCCGCGCCGCCGGAACACATTGGAATTGCTAAAATGTATACAAGAGGTATTTCACTAGTCCTGCAATTTCTGCAACATTCAATAAGCTCAGATTCTATATTATATGCATGAGAGCTTGCAGAGACCAATCCTGTCAATAAAATGCGATATGGGCTCGCACTGGTTAAGTTCACAACTGAGAAGTTTACCTGAACAGAACAGAAACAGCCAAGTTAAAAAAAAAAGGTTTCTAGAGAAAACTCAATACAACTTGAACCAGACGCTAAGAGGTAAGAAAATGTAAAGATGCATCATTCAAGCAGAATTATCATTTAATGTGAGGTTCAAACAATCTGTATATGCAACTCCAGCCTATCGTTTAGTTTGATTTATCCATTTACAAACACCTCTCTTAGATTCTGTCGTTGGTATCATACTTGCTATTGCCCAGGAAGTGGGTACTTCTGTTATTTTCATACTCAAATGAATTATCATCATGTACAATTATCTTTCCCAATTCCACCATCATCCATACCACTATCGGCATACACTACCCTGCATTTGCTCCGGTTACGACATGTTTCAGGTCCTATAAAATAATTGACTCAGATCCATGTCACCAACATCTTAAAGAAGAGCTTCATAAATTGCGAGTTAACGCCCAAGATGTGCTACTAATGAGTTAAAATTTGCAGCTCCATTGGGCTTGTTTGCTGAGAGTTTTTCCCTTCCAAGCCGAAAGTAATACTATTGTAGTAGTGGCACTTCTTCATCCTGTAATTTCTTGAGATATCTCTTTGCGTAAATTGTAATGGCTACAGTAGCAGCAAGGGTTGCAAGAAATCCAAGAACATTGTAAATAATCTGAGGTGTTGTGAAGGACTGAAAACCTTGGGTTGCATCAGCCAAGTTCCGAATCAGAATACCACTGAAGAAAATAAATATAAATGAGTGACTACATAATATGAAAATTAGATATGCAATCTGTGAAACTCAAAAGATAAGAAGAAATCATTTGAGAGCTAGGGAGAAGAAGGATGTCAACAGATTTTTTTAGCAAGTTCTTTTAAACAAAATCACAGGCCCCCAAAATAGAAAGAAAGATGCCAGCAGATTTAGAGACTTTCTTCTGTTTTGTTTAGTGTTCTGGACATCAAATTTATCCAGCAACTTAGATCTGAGTGTAGTTCAAATGTGAAATCAAGATAGGAGTCAACAACCACTTCCTCCAATTTCTCATTGACAATTTGTCTACAGATCAGAGCAACATTGTAGTGGATTAGACAAAAAGTGAAAGATGTAGAAATCGGTTATAAATGTAAATGATATTAATTTCACACTTTCTGTTTGGATCAACAAAACCCGGTCTGCTTTTGGCCTCCAGGTGTAAATAATCCTAGCGACCTATCACTACATATCACTAAACAATGATCCCTTTGCAGATCTAAACATTCTTCTTTAACAGGCTCTTCTAATATTAAGAGTAAAAATCAAAATGCTGTGGATAAAAGCAACAGAAAGAAGGGTAACCGAATATGTTCATTCAGGCATCATAGAGGATGCCTTGGTCCGATTCTACAAAAATAGTCCAGGACCTGACAAAAACTTCCTAGTTTATAATCTTGAGATTGATTTCGATCCCAGTGCACCAAACATCGAAAGAAAAGTGAATTTGATCACAAACCAAGTGGGAAAGGAATCTGTAAAAGAATATGAAGTACATTATTTATTTGCATATTCTGAGTGGGCAGTTAGTTCTCTCCTTGTACCAAGAGAAAGAGAAAGATTCATATCTAAATATCCCAAAAATTTATGAAGTTAGGAAATTCTATTAAAGAAAAAGTGCCAAAGTGGATACTTTCCTTTAAAGCAACATTAGATTACCAAACATTTTCTAGAATTTTTTACAAATAAAGATAATGAGACAAGTCATACCTAAGTTTCTCTGTACCATAAGTTACCCTACCAAAGACCTCTGGGATTACAACAAAAAAAAAAAGTAAAGAAGATTTTTTTTATAAGAAATAGGCATGTCTCTCTTTTTCCTACCAATTTATTGCTAACAAGGTAAACTGAGTCCCATAGTTGAAACTCAGATACAGAAGTAGAAGTAACAAAGACCAGCAACGTCTTCACATCTCCTACAAGTCACAAAGTTCTATAATGGAAAAAATTTTCCACATGTGTGCTCTGTAAGTGTTTATCTTTCTCATGCAGTTGGGAATATGTAATGTAGCTTAACATGTTTCTGTTAACGCATCAATACTAGCTGATTCACATACAAAGAAGCATTCACATGAATTAAAGGAAAAAAAAGAGGTACCTGTAAATTGTAACAAATATTTCAGGTATCACTCCAAATGCCGAACCGAATATGTAAGGACCATATTTCACATTTGTCGCAACAGCAGCGTAATTGAATATAATAAATGGAAATGGTGAAATCCTAAGTAAGACAACAGCTCGAAACTGATGAAACCAGTTGCCCTCACCGGCTAATCTTATAAGAGCAGCTTGCTTGGGCCATTTTTCAAGCCACATCTGCACCGACAAAAAAATCAGAAATTCAGAATGAGCACATGACAAATAACCCTCTATAAATTGGACTGAAGAAAAGGAGTTAGTAATCAGATAACAATAACTGAAATCATGGAGAGAAAATGAAGGTACTCACATGGAGTCTATGATAACACATAGAACCAATGAAATATGGCAATGACATGCCCAGACACATCCCGGGTAGAATCAATAAGAACCCGTAACCATAACCGAAAGCTATCCCAGCCACCCACATTGTGGGCGTAGATGGCAACAATATGGAAGGGAAAATCACAAGAGAAGCAAATAGCAAAAGCCCGAGCACTTGAGGACTAAACGTTCTCATCACCCAATCCAAAATCGGTATTACCTCCTGTAAAATCAAATTCACAAATAAGAGGCACATAATTGATTACCCAAAACATTATATTACACCGGATTAAGCAATAAAAGGCAAGAAGATCAATCAAAATAAAGGAAAGATCATCTATTGCCTGTTGGTGCTATTTCGCGCAATACATTCAAACCTCGTCACGCCCCCCCGACCACTTGATATAAATTATAGCAAAAGCACAATACAAGTTGATATTGTAAATCATCAGGAAACAATGAGTGTCTTCCCTCTAATCTTGCTCTAACATTGCGGCGGAACGGGCCTCACACAGGACATCAAAACCCAGATAAGCTTGGGTACGCAGTAGACCACAAATGCAACCAAATCATAAGAATGCCATAATTTAACGTGATCAACTCTAGCAAAACTCATCAGATCATGAGTAGAACAATGAAACCCTAGCTCAAAGAACGCAAAATGCACCAAGAATCATCATCGTCATTATCGCCATCACTGTCGCCGTAATCATTCATTGAAAAAAAAAAAAAAAAAAAAAAAAAGGGGAAAGAAATCGCGGCAACATGAGCGTTTGATGAATCATAATTACTGAAATCCAACAAGATCATGGAAAGAGAGTGCATCAAATCATTGAACAAACAACTCAACAAATTAACCGACTTTGAAAATGAAGAAAAACACCGACTTTGTTCAAGAGAAAAGGCCCCGCCCAGACGACGAAAACCACGCCGATCGCAACCGCGAAAACGACCAACAGAGCCATCTTCAACCACCAAGAAACCGGCCTGCACTTCCTCGGCGACGGCGGAGGGTCGGCCCCTCCAAACTCCTCAATCTCGCACGCATTCGAGTTCCTCAGCACCGCATAACCCCCATTCCGATCCCCAATTCTTATGCTCCACTCAGGAACAACCGAGTCATCATCTTCTCGGTACGTCATCGAAAAATCAATCCAATTCAATCCAAATCTAGCCCTAATAAAGTCGAACACGAACAAACCCTAGAAAAGCAAAAGCGAGCACCACTTTATTCCCAATTTTCGCACAGCGAAACCCCAATCCCTCCCCCTCCCCTCCCCCCAAAAAAAAAAAAAAAAAAAAAATGATCTCCTCGAAAACCCAAGAATCCCAAACTTCCAGGATTCAACAAATTTCCACAACAATTGAAACACCAGAGACAAAATAACGGCCGTTTTCTTTCTCTAAGCGAAATTACGAAACTGCCCACTGGTCTCCTCTCTCCGTTTCTCTCTCTAGCGTGGCGGCGGCGGCGCCGGGAGGGGTGGCGCGGCGGAGGGTGGAGAGGTGGGGGAGGTTGGGGTGGGGGTGGGGGTGGTTAAAGAGAGGGGGCGCGGGTTTTGAAGGGGGGACACGTGGAGAGAGGAGGGTGACGTGGCGGGGTATGGGGTTGGGTTGGGTGACACGTCGGATAACGGCAGAGAATCGGTTGCGTTGTCTGTCGTCCGCGGTTTTTTGATCGACCGTGACGATATCGTTTTTTAGTGATGCGGGACAGCTACGGTGCTCCTCCATCTGTTGTGAGGTGGCAGTTTTTTTTTGGGGGGGGGGGGGGGGGTAATGGTAACTCTCTCGGCCTCACGTAAACGAGACTATGAAGAAAGTGATGGGGTGCTCCTGATGCGAGTTAAGTGGGCCCAAGAGAGTGGTACGTGGCGTGAAGAGAGAGGCTTTGACGCGTGTTTGGTGAGGCTGTAGTGTGCCGGTGCCGTCTAAAATAAAGAATGGCAACTGGCAACGCAGACAAACAAAAACAATATTTTTAAAACATCAAAAATTAAATAAAAAAAAGGTTTGTCTAAAAATATAATAAATAAAAAAGAAATGATGCTTTTTTGTTTTTTTTTTTACTTACTTTAGGCGTATCAATTTGTCACGTGATTGATTTTAATCCTTAATTTTTGCATTCATATATGTACACAAAACTCAGTACACATCTAGAAATTTTGAATAAATGTGTGTTCATTTGAGGTGCCCCAATTGTCTAAAATCATCTTAACAATTTTTTTTTTCTTCCATGGGCCCTATTCATACTTTAAAAAAAAATTAAAAAATTGTGTTTTTTTTCCATCTATAGTTATAAAAAATTATTTAATTTTACGCTAAGCTAACTGTTAACTTGACACTGTCCTTCTCTACATGGACTTTTTTTTTTGTCAAAGTTTTACATGAACAATGAAGCAAAGAATGTTTGGTTTTGCGCTATATTCAGTTGTAATCAATTTCTATCCAATATATCTATTTTAAATTTTATGTATACTTAGTTTTTTTTTTTGGCAAGGTACATACTAATAACGCTACCAGGTCCACCGCAACAATAGTCTCTCAATCTCAAATAAAGTCTTCTCGATCGATCCAACTCTTTCATTGCATTCATTTAGTGCACAGCGTGCTTTCCAATTTTTTAAATATTTTCTAATTTATGCATCTAATTAGTTTGGTCAATCCTTACATCCTCAAATTTCTTTAATATTTATTGACTCGATTTTTATTTTTATTTTATTTTTGTGACTTCTGTAGAAATCGAAACCGCAACCTCCCAAATTTTGCTTTTTAGCAAGTAATGTCTCGTCAATCTCACGAGATATACTTTTTGCTAGTGACACGAGTTATTGATTAAAGTAGGCAAACGGCTAAAAAAACCTCAATTTTTGCTAAATAGACTCTAGTTTTTTTTTAAAAAATAATGCAGGTGTGAAATGACCCCAATTGCCCCTCTATATAAATGGGTTTTTGCTTACCCATACCCCGCTCACACCTACTCACTCATACCCCAGTCACCCTTCTCTCGAATCGCGCTCTCACTTCTGGCCCAAATCGATAAAATTCGAGCGAAACCATATCGATTCGATGCCATGGGTGTATTCTCCACTTATTTTCATGTCGATTTTTGGGTTTTCTTGAGTTTTTTTTTTGGCGTCTTTTTGAGTCGGTAGTGGTGTTTGTAGTTTTGTAGTAGGCTTTTGGGCTTTCCGAGTAAAACGTACTAATTCTTCGATCGGTTTCATGTATTTTTCAGGAGTTTTAAAATTTTATTGCTCGTTTTTGTCGCTCGTGGGTTTCGGACACACAAGGCCGAGACCGTTTTGGAAGTCTCGATTACACGAGTCCAGGACCGCTTTTGAAGTCTCGGTCACACAAATTCGAGGCTTCTTTAGAGGTTTCGGTCGGCTCCCACCGAGATCAACATCAAGACCGAGACCTCTTCAAATGCTTTGATTGGAGTCGGTCGAGACCTTTAAAGATGTTTCAATATAAGAAGAGACCTCTAAAGAGATCTCGTCCACGGGTGACCGAAACCCTCATCGTCTTACTTCTTCACTTCGTCATGGGGTAAACCTATTTTTAGAAATGAAAATAAAGGCCACAAGCCATCGAGGTATTTTTATGATCTACGAAAAAATTGCTCCGAATCATGCAACCCTAGTCTATTATTTGTATTGTTTGGGGGGCACCCGCGCATCCACCAACTAAAGCCAAAGGGGCTTCCCTTCCAAGTTCATGGTACCAAAAAGGGAACCTCGGAAGATCGCTTTAACCAGTTCGACCTTCCATTCTCACGCTCTCCACAGAACCTCGGAATCGTAAAGTATTCAAATGGTACGTACGTTCTATGCTTCCCAAACTCTCCGAATTCCTCTGTTTCTTCTTCTTCTTCTTCTTCTTCTTCTTCTTCTTTGTCTTCTCTCCTTTCCTCTCTCACTCTTTGACTCTTTTGTGGTGGCAGTCAGTGACTCTGCACACTAACCTGGGCGACATCAAGTGCGAGATCGCTTGCGACGAGGTTCCCAAAACTGCCGAGGTACTACTATCACACCTACCTAAACTGCTACTTTTGTGCTTACTATTTCTATTTGTTGCTAATCAATCTCAACTTCTCGACTCATTGTTAACCCTAGCCGCGCCTTGTGAATTTGGGGAGTACCCTTCTTGTTAGATTGTAATTTGGATTCAGAGATTTGCTCTTAATTCAATTATATTGGAATTTGATGGAGATTGAAGGCATTTAATTACTGCAGGGTTTAGGGTTTAGTTGAATTGTTCAAGAACATTGCAAGTCTTAAGTAATGCCCGCTACAAATTGTTAGTTGAAAGGCATTTAGTTGAAGTGTTAAGTAATGCATACACGAACTCAGAAACCGCAGTTGGGAGAGCTTTACCCTTAGTGAGCCGACCAGGCTCGAGCCCGGAGTAGTCGGTTTAGTCTGGATACCGGGTGGTCTAGACCAAAAAAAAAAATAATGTATCCGCGCGCCATCAATTTTAGTCTACAAAACGCAAATTCTTACAAGACGATACGATACATGTAAAGAATACTGATTGTAAGGGATACTATGCTTTTCATGATTAATGGGTAATAGGATATTTGGGACAAGATAGTCTTGATTGATTACTTTTTTATCTGGATGCATTGCAGCCATGAAGTAGAGGCACTATCTTGGTAAAGAGATAGCAGGTCATTGCATGTTCCTGTAGGTTTTGGAGGGGACTAAAGTAACGCTAAGAATCTTAGCTCTGCATTTCGTTCTAACTTTACTTAAGCGCTACTCGATACTAAAAAGCTTTCTTTAGAATACAACAACTGTTCTACGACTAATTGATCACAAGCTATCATTTGTAATAACTTGAGTCTTCAATTGGCTCTTTAGCCACTAAATTTTCATGATTAACCTACCTACAGAGATTGATGTCTCGTTGTGGGTTCGGGGATTTTATTTTTCCAACAATCTGTCTTATTGTATTTTAAATTCTTTCAAGTTTCTTTATTGAGTAGTAATTTTTTCCTCTTCTTAATAAATGATTTACGAATAATATAACTATAAGACTAGGTACATTTGATCAACTCCATAAATTCTCTTCTGTCGAGATTTGGGGGTTCATCTTAGTGAATAAACTTTACCTTGTGCATTCTTTGCACTAAAACATTGAGGCGTTGAATGACCATTGAGGATCTCATTTTCTGGAAAATCAAAATGATTGACTCTAATTCGATCCTTCCATTTTCGTAGGATCTAAAGCCTCGGTGTTCAAGCACTTTGGGAACTTAAATATCACCAATAGTAACTTGAAGATCAATTTCTAATCTGAAATAGGCAAATGAATATCCTAATTTTAGATAGGATGCAAGGAAGTTTAGCCTCTTTTACAACAAGCTCGAAAAATTTGTCTTATAAATCTCAAATGGTTTGAAATTATGTCTCAATATATGCCCTTTCCTTTTTTTTTTTTTGCAATTGTGATGTGCATTTAAAGGTGGTGGATTAATCGGTTGGCCTTATTGTTTTGTCATTCCGGTGGTTGAGTGAGAGAAGGGAGAGAGATTGCTTCCTGTATTAAACGAGATTTCTTTCTATCCTCATGATGAAATATCTAATTGCAGAGCTATTTGCTCTGTGCTTTCTTTGAATTTTGAGAGCTATATTTGCATCTATACACTAAAAATCCAAAGTATAACTTGCAAGATCCGCTCTCTCTTAATTGTCTCTTATATTGACTTTTTCCGTAGAATTTCTTGGCATTATGTGCAAGTGGTTACTATGATGGCACTATATTCCATCGCAATATTAAAGGTTTCATGATCCAAGGAGGAGATCCCACTGGCACAGGCAAAGGAGGGACTAGCATATGGGGTAAGAAGTTCAATGACGAGATACGCGAGTCACTTAAGGTACTTTACACCAAGCTGTACTAGATCTGCAAGTAAACACATCTCATTTTATTTTGTTTTGTACTGCCCATTTTGTTGATTTCTACATTGTATCATGGCTTGATACTTAACATATTTTGTTGATTTCTAGCACAATGCGAGAGGGATCCTTGCAATGGCAAACAGTGGGCCGAACACAAATGGAAGCCAGTTCTTCATTATCTATGCTAAGCAACCGCATTTAAATGGATTATACACCGTGTTCGGCAGAGTTATTCATGGATTTGAAGTACTAGATCTGATGGAGAAGGTAACATGTCTTTCTACATCTTAGTAGAGTAGACTAGTACTCAGCAATCCTTTTCATGAACCTCTATTCGGAAAACTTATTTGCTTTCTCAAGCATTTAACAAATTACGTTTCTTTGTCGAATTCCATGCAGACTCAAACTGGAGCTGGCGACAGACCTCTCGCAGAAATCAGGCTGAATCGTGTGACGATCCATGCAAACCCTCTCGCTGGCTAGGCCGAAAACCTGTTCAATAGCTTAGTTCCATTATTATTCCTTTTAAACCTCGCCTTATGTCTATTGTCCAAAGTTGTGTGTGGAAAAAGAGAGAAGGAATTGCATCCCTCCCGTTGATGTCCATTGAAGTTATGTAAATTGCATCCCTCTACTGTCTTAAGCAGAACACATAAACATTATAAGTTTTATTGATGTGCTTAAACCTTATGTTTTATTAATGTGCTGTTGAGAGCTCACATAAACCTGATAAGTTTATGTGACGTGATCAGTCTAGGCCATCTATTTCTCGAGATGAGCATCACGTATCACACAAACTTTATAAATGTGGCATGATTTACTCAAATTATTTATTTAATTAATGTGCTGTTAGGAGCACATTAGCCTTATAAAGTTTTTTTTTTTTTAAAAGAAATAACGCATAAATCTAGAGATGGGAAAAGGAGAGAGCAAAGGTCATATTGGTTTAAAATATCTTAACTTTTTACAACTTTTAGTATCATATTTTAATTTTTTTAAATTTGTTATTATATTTTAAATGTCAAGTGACGCTATGAGAAAGCTCGAAATCGTCACGTGACATACTCAAGATGTAGGTTCATTGTTACGAGAAGGTGGAAATCGTCATGTCGTACATCTAAAATATAGGCTTATTATATATATATATAATATAGATATAGACTAGTCGGTATCTCGCATTTCGCGCACGGGCAAAACAAAGTATTAATGTATTAGGTGAAAATAAATTATGAGGTAAAGTAAAAAAAATGAATGATTAAGGCACACCAAAGAGATCAATAATGCTACATTAATTATCACAAAACGGTTACATAATCATAGAAAATGTCATTTTAAGATGTAATAAAAAAAATTGTTACATATATATACAAACGTGTTTTTTAATTAATGAAAACTTGTACGTATAGTTAAGGAGAGATTTCGGTTTTTTAAAACTGTTCACTTTTATTATAAAAAAAACTGTTCACTTTTATTTACCAAAAAAAAAAAACTGTTCATTTTGTGTTATTTAATTTTTTTTTCAAATTAAAATATGTTTTAGCCTCCAAAATTTGTAAGGACGTGATGGTGGAACCATGTTAAAGTGGGTTAAATAAGAGCAGTTTAGAAAATAATGCTATTTTGACCTCATCACAACCGTTTTGAAGGTTTGCCATTATATATAAGATTATATAGCCAAAATAAGAGATGAAAAAATATATTACAAAAAAAATACATCTACCGAAAAAAGGAGATTGAAAAACTTAAAAAAAAATAACCAAATACATACTATTTTTTTTCTATCAAAAAGAGGTAATTGTCTTAATTGTATCAGAAACTTGTACAATACATGAATGTATTTACAAAAAAAAAAAAAGGAATCAAACCCAACTGCCAACCAATATACAGTGATTAAAAATGAAATGATCAAAACATCACAAACATATATTGCCAGTCAAAAACTTCACAAACATATATTGCTACTCAAAATTGAATTGGAATAAAACCTTAAGAGTCATTGATCCCTCAACCCACTCACGATTGTGTTGACCTCTGCCACGGCAGATAGACATTGATCATTGGCAGTTTAAATCGATGCTCTATCCTTCTTCCAATTAGCACACATCAAATATATATAGTATCAAAAATGAAGAACTACGAATCTAAAACAAAACAAAACAAAACGATAAGTATAATAAAGTACTTGCACAAAGAGTAATCAACAATTGTACTTCACACCAAAAAATACAAACAAAAATTGAACAGGATAATCAAGCATATTCGTGAGAACCCACCTAGCCTCTGATGTGAATTAAATTTATTTTGCACCAAAATCATAGACCGCGTGCTTAGCACATCAAATAAAAGAGAGCATTAGTGTAGAGGAGAGATTAAGCATGGGTAGGGAGAGATGACATTGTTTGAGATAGAACAGTTGGGGAGAGAGATTTGGAATATATAGTTGTTTTTTTTTTTGGGAGGTATATACGCGCGTTATTTATTTATTTTTTGAAAACGAACTCGCGTTACTTTTGGAAGATAGAGAGGCAATTTTTTAGAGATGGATTTAAGTTTTGGTAACTAACTATAGTTAAGGAGAGATTTCAGTTTTCTAAAACTGTTCATTTTTTTTTTTATAACAAAACTATTCAACAAATTAACTATTCATTTACCAAAAACAAATTAATTATATGTAACGTTTTTTTTTTTTTTTTTTATTAAGCCAACGTATTGTTGTGCCACGTGACGCGTCAAGAGGGCTCGAGAACGCCATGTGGCACATACTATATGTAGGTTGAAGTAACCTCCATCTTGGATATGACATGGGTGAGTCGATAATGCTCAAAAATACCACATGGCACATACCATATGTAGGTTGACGATAACACTTGGCGCGTCGAGAATGCTCGAAAACGTCACGTGGCACATACCATACATAACTCGACAAAACCTACATATTAATGTGTCACGTGGCATGTCGCGAGGGCTCGAGAACGCCATGTGGCACATAGGTACCATATGTAGGTTGAAGAAATCTACATCTTGAATATGACATGTGGTGAGTCGATAATGCTTAAAAATACCACGTGGCACACACCATATGTAGGTTGACGAAACCAAGAACTTAGATATAACATGTGGCACGTCAATAATTGTGACGGCCCCAGCTCCCCATAAAACTGGGCCCCGCCCGGCCTAAACCTACGTGGACTCCCCAGTCATTCCTCGCAAAGTCAAAGCAGGCCTAGTCAGCCTCAAACAGTTGCAATCTCTTAAAATTTGTATTTTTTTTTACGCCGAGTTATTATATTATGTCTTTTACAGATTGGTTTGCAGCGGAATTAAATTAAAGACAAGGTTAAATAACTCGTACTAAGTAAAGGTATAACAACCTACAGTGTGGAACCCCGAAATCAACGGATAAACAAGCATATCCTATACCACGTGGACTCCCGAGTCATTCACTACCTTCGGCCCGGTTCAGGCCCAAAGAAGAAAAAAAATAAAAAAGAGGAGAAGATGGGTTGGGTGAACCGGGCCGGTTCGAAACCGGTTCGGCCCGGTTTAACCCAAACCCATACAAAAAAAGGAGGAAAATTGGGAAAAATCTCAAAAAATTAGGAAAATTTCCAAAAAATTTTATTTCGACAAAATAAATAGAAATTGATAAATTTCTAAGAAAAATAAAATATTTGAGATTTCGGACGAGACTTTTACGGGTTTTACCTCAAAAAGCGCGAAATTGGCAAATTAGTCTCGAATTCGATTTCAACCAATTTAGAAATTTTATATAATTAACTTTGAATCTAAATTGATTAATTTTCAAATTGGCAAATGTTAGGACCCTAAAGGAGATATTACGAGGTGTTGGGTGCGCATAGTGACGCGACGAGAAGCCGGATAGCTTAGGAATTGTTGTGTATGTAAGTAAACTGAGTGAGACATTTATTTACATTTCATTTCATTTATTTATTCATTCTCAGTTATTCGAACTGAATTTACCTTTGAAATCCATATGATATGCCTTGCTTATTTCTCATTTTATGACATTGCTCATAGCATACTCTGTTGTTTATATACTATCATTGATTCCAATTCTTATACTTTGTCATGTTGATTGTTGTGTTTGGAAGTCAGTGATATAGCATGCTATTAGGTTTGTTTGTTTATTTTGACTCTAATCATTTGTGCATTAGTATGCAGTTACATCTCTTGGATTCTATTACCGGGTCATTATTGAAAGTGAAAGTGGTTCTTGTGGTTAGGGTCATTTGATGATAAAAATTCAGCTTTCATACGGGGGTCACTAAACTTTTCGGGATGTTAGGGAATTTCTCCACTACCTTGCATGACACACGGGGTAACGTGCCTCGAACGGGGTAACCGGACCTCTGGGTTTGTTAGCGCAAGAAGAACTTGGGTGAGCATGTCGAGTTTTAAAACTCGGGTATGTTAGCAAGTATACATTCTGGTGACGACTAATTCACTTGGAATAGAAAAAGGCGTAATCGTAAGTACGACCTTTTGAAATTATGATCTAGAGCTCAATTTGTAATGAAATGATATAGAGCAGAACTCAAATTGTAGTGCAAAGGCTGATGTGACGTAGCTCACGGCCAACCGACCCTAATCCATTACTACTTAGCCTTGAGTCAGTTTCATATTTGGTTAACTCAAGTATCTCTTTGCATGATGTTTCTTTCAACATAGTTGCTAATTAAATTATGTCATTTGATACTTGTTGCCTGTTTGGGAATGTGGATCAATGTCTCTCGGTATTACTTAAATAATTTCATGTACTCACCGTCTAGTTTGTGATGGTGGGTGCAGATCAGTCGAGAAGCAGACCGGGCAAGGGGAAGATTGACGACTACCTCTGAGCCGGTGGAGGACGGCTACTGTGACGGCCCCAATTTCTCATAAAATTGGGTCCCGCCCGGCCTAAGCCCACGTGGACCCCCGAGCCAGTCTCGCAAAGTCAACGCAGACCTAGTCAGCCTTCCAATCCATCATTATACGTAAATTCACAATTTAAATTTGAGTTATTAATATTTTGCAAGTTTTACAATTTAGCTGAAGCAATTTCTACAAATAAATAACTCAATGATAATATAAAAAGTTAGGCAACCTAATTGTGGAACCCAAGAAATATGTTATCATCGAGAGAGTAAATAAGATATACAAAATAATCACATAGCTATGAAGCTTTCCTCTCTACTACTGTCATGCTTTCGCACTCGCCAAACACGAGATTGACGAGCCTGTAAAGTAAAATCCAAGAGAATCTAAACAAGAATTCAAGATAAAATGAAACAGTCTAAAAGGCATGCCGATAAACGTAAAGTCGTATGGAATGCATGATCATGAGATCAAAACAAAGAACGTACAACGAGAATGAGTGTCACAAGAAACAATAAAGAGAGGTGCCCAAGTAGTCTAAGACCACCGAATGCGGGTGCCACAGGGTCTGGTCGCAGAGTCGCGCAACGCCAAGCGACTCGGTCATCGGATGCGGCATCGCCGTACCTAAAATGTCGCGAATGAGGGATATCAACGGCGCCCGGATAAAGCACATCTCATTCCGAATACTGTGACTCGAGGTCATGGCCCCGGTGGCGAGCCGGCAACCACTCCAATCAGAGACACGAGTACGACTCACTTGGCCCTCGGACACTCATAAGAGTGAGAATTCCAAGAAAAGGACATGATTCAACATCAATCAAACATGCAAGCTCAAATGAAATACCGTACATTTTCTAACCGGTTACTTACCTCAAAATTCGTATATCACCATCAAGACGTCCCGCTCACGCCTCGATTTGCGCACCCGACACCCGACTATACCTCATAAGTCCCTGGTGTCAATTTATATCATTTTAGGCATATTTTTCGTAAAATCATGCAAATACAATTTGGTGAAATAAACATTCACCTCCATCGCGTCGTCGCGATTTCGTCGAAATCGCGCATCCGACTAGTCGACACCGAGCCACCGCACCGTCGGCGTCGCTGCTGCTCCGCCGCCGGCCGCTCGCCGGCGCCGCCCAAAACCGCCGTCCTCCGCGTCGCGCCGCTGCCGACCTTCAAGTCGTCTCACCGCGTTGCGTCCTGTCGCCGCGCTCGCGCGCCATCGCAGCCGATCCGACCCGCTGCCGTGCCGGAGTCGCTGCCGTCTCGCCGGCGTCGCTGCCGAGTGCCGCCCGCGCCGCCGTCCGTCTCGCGCTGCTGGCCGCAGCTCCCGCGAGCCACTGCTCGCCCACTGCTCTTCCCGGCTGGTCATCCGGGCTGCCGCCGTCCATGCCTTTGCTCACCGGCGTTGCTGCCGCCTCTGCGCTGGCCGTCGTCCCGCTGTCCGGCCAGCCGCGCTAGCTCGCGCCAGATCTGGCCGCCCCTGCTCACCTCCCGCGGCCTCCGATCTTGCCGCGACCACGCCGATCTTGCCGGAGCTGATGTGACGCAGCTGCCTTTCTCCTCGCCGGTGTCGCGTCGGGAGCGTCGTCGTCGTCCCTCCGTCGATCTCCTCCTCCCGATCACTCGATTTCTCCCTCTCCGCCATTTTTTCCTCTGTCTCATTTTCTCTTTTTCTCTCCTCACGATTTTTCCTGATCTCTCTTTATTTTTTTCATTCTTATCCTTATCTTATCCCATTATATATAAATAATATATATATATATATATATATATGGATATTTCTTTTCTCTTTAAATTTCAAATCAAAGCGTCCTCGAGATTCGTGCAACACAAATCTCGAGACAACTCAACAACCGAGTAGCGCGCATCTCGAGGCACCAACCCGCTTCATTTCAAATCTCGATACTCGCGCTACACGCATCACGAGGCATATCCAATGTACATTTTAAAACCACATAAAGCCACTATAGCCACATTTCGGTCTCCCACGTCAGCACGCGACTCGATGCACGTCCACGTTCATGTTTCGGCTCCCCGAATTCCCCGCATATATATTTCTCAACAATTAGCATTAAAATCTTAAATTGGACATTCTCGGTGTCTCCATTCAAGATTCGGACATACGTATTCGACGAGTGGGTCCCACATACGACCTTGACCTGGCACGTGGCACAAGTCAAATTTTCGGGCCGTTACACCTACGACATATTTTGTAGGTTTTGCATTCTTTTGTAGTACATTTTCTATGTATTTGATATTTTACTTTTGGGTTGAGTAATAGGAACCCTTATCATACACATGTTGTATATATCGTTATTTTTGTTGTATATATGCATGTGATCTCTATTTCCTGGTTGTTCCACAATAGGTTAGGTCTTATGTTATCATTTCCACCAGTAACGTAAGAAGACTTCCGCTGAATAACTTGTTAGTTTGAAAAATTTAAAATTAACTCTGATTTGTTAGGTAGTTGAACTATCTAGTTGACTGCATGTGATACCGTGTTTTTAATATGGAATAATTGGTAGGTGTTTAGGTGTTTAAATAAGGCTGACTAGTTCCTTGTTAGGTCCTATATGGGAGATTAGGGCTTAATTAGGGATTAGGCCGGGCGGTGCCCTTATTTGGAGAAGGGGTCGTCACAAATATAATAATAATAAATTTAAACACCACATTTACACAACCACCATTCCACGAATAACATATTTCCTCGATTCTAGAGTTCGATTCAACCGAGTTGTTCGCGTAACGCTCAAATTACGCCCGTTAATCCTCGAGATTAACGCTAATCCTAGTTTAATTAATTTGGGCCTTTACACTATTAGCCCCCCACTACCCTATATCAGCCCCCCATTTATTTGTAGCCCCCACTAAGCTCTAAATATTCCCCTCATGAAGTCACCAATCTACCCCTACAAAGCTTTTGCTATTTGCCCCCTTCTATTCTTCTCCATCTCCCCCACTCCCAATCTTTGTCTTAAACTTACACTACACTCACACAAACACATATCATCACAGTCCACTTCCTCATTATCTTCTTGGGCTCATACACATCATCATCCATTCCTCCTAAATCCCATCTTCATCCTCTACAACCAATCATACCACCCATGGCCATCTCCATCATTTTTTTTTTTTTGGATAGATGATGATGATGTGTGTGGAGAAAGAAAGTGATATAGTAGATGAGAGGTTTGGGAGGATACAACGCGGGTTTAAGGAGAGGCAGTCGTGATTTTGTTTAGGTGGTGGTTCGGAGGTTGCGGGGGCGAATAGTATAATAGAGGTAATGTTGGCAAATCATCTAAAAAGTGAAGGGGCTTATGGGGGCTACTAATAAATGAGGGGCTGATATAGGGTAATGGAGGGCCAATAGTCACTCCCTACTTATTTAATAAACTAGTTGTTTCCTTGCGCTTAGCGCAGCTGTCAGCGAAGATCTTCATGGTTTATATGTATGAAAAAATGCAAAAAATAGGAAAGTTACAAAATGGTGGGTGTCGTAGTTGACCTCTATGTCAAGCAAAAACTATATATATATAAAATAAAAAATAAAAATCGGCGTGCTCGACCCATTACGTAAGCCAACCCATGGTACTTGTGCATCCATTCAAACACAAAAAACCCCTACAAACATGTGCACTTGGAGACCCAAACAAAATTCAGATGATGGCCAAGCACTCCCCAAAAATTCCTCAAACTGGATGCGAGAGAATTACAACGTAGAAGAATGGATGAGAGGTGAAATTTATAGGGGGAATAGAGCTTGCACTACACTCAATTCCATGTATCTGCCCATAATTTTTAAAAAACTTTTATCACACTCCATTTCATGTATTTGCCAATGGTTTCGAGTAGAATGTACTAATTGTATTAATCAATTCGTTGATAATATAACCATTATTAATTATTAATAGATGCACTCATAATAAATAATTATATATCTTGAGACAATCGATAATAGAAATAAATAAATAATAAAAAATTAGAAAATTAGAAAATTAGAATGAAATTAAAAAATTAGAATGGTGAGAGGAGATAGCTTTGAACTTTCTCACCACTCCGAATTTTAGATTTTAGATATATATATAGATAATTGATATATTATTTTTTTAATAACGTAATTGATATATTATATATTATTAATTTTGAAAATTCATTTGTATTGATTTATTATTAAATTATATAAACTTAGTTACTGGTTTTATTACTGGTCTGTAAAAACCCATTACTAGAAAAGATCTAATCTGATTTTAACAACGGAAACTTTTATCTAGTGCAAGTTTGCTCTGTTTTTCCAATCTTGGTCGAGCTTTCTGATTTAGAGTTGTAGACTTTCTAGGGTTCCTGGTTCAGTTCCTCTCATCTCTCCGTCGCATTGGCTCTGATGGCGATTGAGGAGGAGAAGGTGTGCGATCCAATGTCTTCAAAAGCGGTTCCGAGCCCTAAATCGCAACCGAGCCCTTCTTGTCCGCCCGATCAACAACAGGACACCACTCCTTCGAAGAAAATCCAGACCGGTAAAGATTTCATTCTCTCAGTCGCTCGCAACTACTCTTCTGAGCCCGTTCAGAACTCCGATCACAATGTCTGGGGCGTTCTCACTGCAATCTCAAACAAGTCTCGCAAGAGACAGCAAGTACTCATCCCCTAAAACCCTCTTTTGGTTTCTCTGATTGTTCTTGGCATTGTTAGTGAATGTGTGGCGAGAGGAATGATAAAGTTTTGATTTTTATTGTTTCGTGTCTATGAATCAATAATTTTCTTGTGAGAACCCAGCCGGGTTGGCCCAACGGTAAGGTGAGGGCGAGCTTGGGATTACGTGGCTTAGGCGTAGAGTCTCAGGTTCGATTCTCTGTTGCATCAAGATTGTCTGGACCTTTGGGGGTGGTATACTCAGGCAGATTGAACCTGGGCCTCGTCGGAATGGTCTGGCTCGCCTGGATATCCACGGGTATAAAAAAAAAAGTAATTTTATTGTGAGAATCTTTAGTCCGTAATAAAAAAAGATGAGTTGAGGCTTACAATTCAACTTTAGAAATTCAAGCATATTGTTGCAAGTAAAATAAGGATCACAATAGTTGAATTGTTGACGTGTCATGCATTTTGAGATGAATGTGTTGGATATGGCATGGACGACAATCCTGTATTGGATTACATTTATGCTTTATGGATGTGTGCTTTCTCTTGTGTTTCTGATCGACCTATTGACTCAATCAAATGTCATGGAATTTTGAGCTCTCTTTTGCTGGCATTTTAAAGGTTGTTTTTGTCCGTCATCATTAAACTTATATCTCACCCAAATTGTTAACCAGGGGATAAATATTCTCTTAACCGCTGATGAGCATTTCTTTGGTCGATCAGTAGAGGATAAGCGATTTCGCATAGATTCCAATGCAATCAGTAGTAGCCATTGCAAAATTTACAGGAAGAAGATTATTGCTGGAGATATTTTCCACACTTCTGTGTTTCTGAAAGATACCAGGTTGCGTATTTAGGCATGTAATCTTTATGGGAGGCATTTATGCATTCTTTTTTTTTTTTTTTTTTTGAGTAATACAGATTACTCGAATCTTTTGCAGCACCAATGGTTCATACATTAACTGGGAAAAGCTAAACAAGGATAGCCCTGAAGCTATGCTTCAACATGGAGATATTGTTTCTTTTGCTGCTGCTCCTCAGCATGGCAAGTAATTTATTGTTTTCACCTTATTTCTGATACGTTTTCTTCTTTTTTCCTGCTTTGATGTACATTCTCATCGGCTTTTCTGTTCCTTGTTTTTCCCATCTTTTATTCTTTGAAATGCAATTGAATTGATACCATGGGACCACCCGATTTGTAATAACAGACAAGAATCATTAGTTGTCTGCAACTAGGGGGGGCAATTCGTGTCGGCGAGTCGTAAACGTGTCGTGTCGTAAACAGTTCACGACCCATATAATGCAAACCTATGTCATGACGCATTTACTAATTGTGTTAATCGTTTTCGTATCTAAATGGGCATGTTGGGTATTCGTGTCACCCATTTATTAAATGTTTTATTTAAACTTTTTAATTTATTTAAACATTTATAATTTGTTTATTATATTTTTAAATATATCTAAATTAATGAATTTAAATGAACATAAAATATCTAATAAAATATAATGGGGTTGTAGTCTTAATAATAGAAGGAAAATGACTCGTAACTAATAGCATATAAAAAAACTATAAGAATTCTCTAAAAACATTTAAATTTTACTTTGGTGAAAATTTTTATATTTTTCTTAATAAATAATTATTAATAAAATCTAAAACTTAAATAATGTATTAAAAGTAAAATAAATATTTCCTCTAAAAATAAAATAAAGTATGATAAAATATATTTGCAAATAAAAAATAAAATTTGTCATTAACATGTATTTAAATGAGCGAATTGTGTACTAAACTATTTATTATAAATTATTTATTATTTTTACATTATTCTTTAATTGTGTTTAGGGAGTTATAAATAAGTTAAGCAGATTAACCTGTTAATGACTTGTTTATTAACCGTGTATAAATGTGTTAACCTGTTTATGACTCAGACCCATTTATGTCAAACTCATGACATGTTTATTACGTCTCGTGTCGGGTTAATCGTGTCATGACCCAAATTGCCACCCCCTATCTGCAACTACCCCTAATAGAATCATCATAATGGGCATTTGTTAGTGCTTGATTCCATATATTGAAACAACTTTCTGTTTTCGTTGTTGTGAGAGAAAACATCTTTATATTTTTTAGCTCTCCAGAAAATCATAAGATACAAGATTTGTATTTAGTATATTGTCGTGAGAGATTTAGAAATTGTTGTTTTTTTTGGGATTTAATTGCTATATACAGTTAAAAATATTGAGAACCTCAGTGGACGACTTTCAATCGTCTATTAAGTATTCTTTGCAATGTTGGGCAAGAATTTAAAGAAAACGGTGAAACTACTTTTGAATGTTAAACCCAGTAGCTACAGCCTTATGAATTGCCCACGACCATGGTATCATGCAATGCAAATCAAATCGTAGGAATGGCAGAAAGATGGTATTCTCCCGTTGTCGTAAAAGATGACGTGAGAATATAACTTTAACCTAAATGCCATGAGGTCATATATTTGGAAGATTATATACAACAACATAACCTCAATTTGAAAGATTTATGTGCCATTAACGTGTTGTGACGTGGTTGAATTTTGTAAGAACATTTTAATGATTCCAACTTTTCTGAAGATTTAACTTATTTTTTATTACAGAACTTGCATATGCATTTGTTTATCGAGAAGTTTCAAATTCTTTACCAGCAGTGGATAGTTCAACGTCAAAACGAAAGGCAGGTATTGAAGTGAGAATAGTCCATTCATTAACTTCTAGTCATTCTTGCTGTTCCTCTAATATCATGGTTTATGTTGATTCATTGGTTTACCTTTGCTTAATTTGTTTTTATTGATGCGCATTGGTATTCGTGAAGTGTAACTCATAATTAACTCCAAGAAAATACTGATATCTTACTGCGTTGATCACGCATACAATTACTTCTCTATTTTATGAAATTTAGTTTGCACATATTCACTTCAGATTAGTGTTACATGAGTGAGGTTCAATTGAATTTGAGCAAGAAGTTGAATCATCACATTCATAATCAGTATTTGGATGAAGCACTATTCTGTCAATTTATATTTGCTCTTTATGCACTTTTGTTCGTCTTTTTCTTGACAAAATAACAATTGGTGTGTATTAGATGATGCTCATGTAATTGAGGAGTATGTGATACTTGTTTTCTGATTAAAATATGTTATATCTGCCCTTTCCAAGGACCATGCTATATATAGTGATGATCTGATGGTACCTTTCCGTAATTATTTTTTGAAGAGGAATTTGTGTCTGAAAACAAGAGGCTAAAAGGCATTGGCATAGGTGCGCCTGAAGGTCCTATATCACTTGACGATGTTAGAAGTCTTCAAAGATCCAATACGGTATCTTCTTATTTGATTTATTTCTGTATTAGTTACAGATGTAGATTTGTTTGGGTTTTACTTTTGCCATGGTTTAAATATATTATACATATGTTCTCTTAAATCTGTTCAGGATCTGAGAAAACAACTGGAATCTCATGTTGTCACCATTCAGACAATGCAGGACGAAAGGCGATCAGCCGATGCTCTACATGAAAATGTATGCTCATGTTCCCTTGCATGTTGTTATGGTCATGGATCACAATAAGTAGCCCTTAGCTTTTACAGGGTAGAATTGTTCTAGTGGAGGTCGTTAAAATGTCTGATGCTTTATCCGTAGCTGATTATAAATCAAGACTAGCTTTGGGATTAGAATTGGTGCATGTGGTATGTGGAAGCTAAATTGAGTTCCAGATGTCCCTCGACTCCACACATCCTAGAGAATAAACTCCTATATGTAAGGGAGATCTACTATGCATTAAAACCAGCAACATCTCCTTGGTATTTTCATTTGGTGCTGAATTTGCTTGTACACTGTATCAGTGGGCTGAGCGGTGGGAATTGTTTTGTTGCCGTAAAATTACCACCTTATTGATGGCATTTCTCTCTTAATCAGATTTGATCGAGATTCGAGTGCAAGAGTAGTATAAGAATTAATTGGGTTTTTATCAAAAAAAAAAGAAGTCATGTAAGAATTAATGCTCCCAACAATAGCTTTTTTAACCCTTAGATGGTAAAATAGCTTCATTATTGCTTGGATCATTTCTTATGCACTTGAGTGAAGTTAAGAAATATTATTATTATAGGAAAATAAGGTGCACCAATGTTGACTTTTGCTTTTTCATTGTTTTCTTCAAAGCAAATTTGAAGCAATCATAAATGATGGTAACAGAAAAAGTAATTGGATAGATTTTTTCTTTGAAAAAGAAAAAAATGATTGTGTATTTTGTTGGAGCATGAAGTCTGTCGGTGTTAATGATTAGCTATACAAGATTCATGTCCTCAATAGTGTTCACATTCTGCGGTCATTTTAATTACCTGTGACCCACGACAACGTTTGTGCCATCTTGAGTCTACTATTGATTCTAAGTTTACCTACAACAACAACAACAACAACATAACCTCAATCTCAAATTAATTGAGTTTACCTAGCAGTAACAAAACTGTTTTTTTTTTTTTTTGGGCTAACCCTTTAATTTTATGTCTCTGTTGTTTACGGATCTTAAACAAATGAAAATTTATTTTGCAGGAGGTGAAATTACTGAAAGAAACAATATCTCAGTCTTACCATGTTGAAATTAAAGATTTGAGATGTATGTTGGATGAGAAACAGAAAGAACTGGTTAGAACTCATGCAATGTCAGCTGAAAGACAACAAGCCATGGAAGATTTGAACGAACGACTTAGGGCTTCATTGCAGTCACGTACTGATGCGGATGAGATAATCAACCGGTAATATCAAGAGTTTAATATGTGAAACAAAACAATCTTCTTTTCATCTATGGGATAAAATATGTTCTTCACTTTATATAATATCCTGGCTTAAGGTAGAGTGGAAGTCAAAATTCGTGTAGAGGATAAAGTCACCAAGGATGCTGTAAGCTAGTTTTGATTGAGGAATACACTTGTCCTCATTGCAATAGCGTTCATGTGGCTTCTCAAAAGAAAGAAAGAATGATAGTACTTATATGGGAGAAAGATCCAGGATATTTACAACCTTGTTTTTCGACCTGTTACATTTTACAGATGAATACTGCCTATATTTTTATTCTATCATATCAGAACTTTTGGGCATTTCACATCAATACTATTTTCTCTTGCCATACTTGGTGAAGACTCAAAGTTTGGAGGCAGATTATTTCTTCCATGGAACTTCTTTTTATCACTTTGTTTTCTTGTTAAAATTTCCTTAAATGTTGATGAGGGCACTGAAATATCATGGGACATTGTTTTCCATATGCTTGGTAATGCCATGTTGTTTATAGCGTATGAAATCTTTTTCTTAGAGGTTTTCAGCTAATTTCTGTTTGATCAACAGTCCACACATTTTTATTGAAAGCTGCTCTCATTATCTTACTTTCTATTTCAATCATAAAGCAATCAAAAGAGTAGGTGGAATAGTGTCTGTAAGATCTAGTGAATTTGGTATTAAGAGACATGTGACTTCTTTATGTACTTCAATGTTTCGTTCTTTTTCAATTTCATCATTTTTATTTTTGTTTATGCTTATAGACTTGCAGTTTTGTGATTTCTGCTTTTTATTTATGATTTTGCAGTTTACTACTTGAAATTCCTTATATTTGAACCTAAAACAGTAATCTCATTTTTTCTTTTAGTCAGAAAGGGACTATATCTGAGCTTGAGAAACAATTAGATGAAGAGCGGAATCAGAGAAAGAAAGAAAGGGAAAAGGCTTTAGCAGATCAGAAATCTGCATTGCAAAGAGCTCAACTAGAAGCTCAGGAAGAATTAAAGCGACAATCTGATATTGCCTCTAGACAGGAAAGGGAGTTGAAAGAAGTCATAAGTAAACTTCAGGTTAAAAGCATTTCACTTATCATGTATATCTAGCTGTCAAGAATGCACAAATTAGGGAGTTTGATTATCTTGTCTTCTTAAAATTGACAGGAGTCGGATAAAGAAAGCCGTTCTCTTGTGGAAGCTTTGAGATCGAAGCTGGTAGTTTTTGACTTATTGTTGCAACTGTTCTGTGTAATTTTTGCTGCTTCTCTGTGTTTCTCAATATTGATGGGATGTTGTGCTTTACTGTTTTGCAAAAGGAGGACACAAGGGAAAGTTTGGTTTTATCTGAGAAGAAAGTTCGCCAGCTAGAATCCCAAGTTCAGGACGAGCAGCAGTCATCTGCAAAGGAAAGAAAAGTATGACCATTAAACATATTGTTCTGACGTATCTGATAACTTTTTCTGTTAATTTCTCTTATATATACTGACATTTTAGTATTCAAGTGTTTGTTTGTGCTTTATTTCTTGGGAGTTTTACATCAGCCCGTGGCGCTAATTTTTATGTCTTTTGCACTATTATGCATGTGGTAACAGAAAACTGAAACTTTGGAGCATGGAATGAAACAACTAAAGAAGGAGCTTGAAGATGAAAAGGTATAAATTACACTTTTCTTGTTCCTGAACTTGCTAACTTCTTGTAGATTTGATCCTGTAAGAGGAGTTCCTTCTGATTTGTTTTACCAAGACACTCAGTCAAGGAACTGTTTTCATCTATTTGCTAATGAACTAAGGGAAATGATCCGTTGCCACAATGCTATGATTTTCATTATTCCAAGGAGCTGTCTTGCATCGAGTTGCGTGATTAGCATTAGATGCATATGTGATCATGCTATCTCTATGTTCCCTCATCTGAGAATGGTATTATTTGTTAATTTAATTTGTATCCCTGGTTAGATCCTTGGAAAGTGTCATTTATGGCTCCAGATACAAGAGTTAAGGTATGCTAAATCTAGGGGCTGTGGTGCATGTGCATGTGTAAGAGAGAGTGAGAGAGCTGAGGCTCCATCCCAAATTAGTTGGGTTTAGCTGCATGGATCAACCGCCTCCTCTCAGCTCAATTTTTATCGTTTTCTTATCAAATATGCAACAATTGCCGAGGCATTTTTGATATTATGGGTTCGTGTTAAACTTAAAATTTGCATGGGAATATCGAGTGTGTTTGTAAGAGGTTGGAGGAAGTCGTGCGATTTGTCTTCAGTTCTAGGTTTTTCTATTTCAGAGCTGAGTTTCTTTTCTTATTGTGGTCAGCAGATGGCTCGGGAAGAGGCATGGGCTAAGGTTTCTGCTCTTGAGCTTGAAATTGCTGCAGCAATCAGGGACCTTTCTACTGAGAAACAAAGGTTTCAAGGTGCCAGAGAAAGGATTATTCTCCGGTAAGAATTAGAAGAATTATTTCCATGAGCCTTGCTGTTTTGATCAGTATTCTTACATATTAAAAGTAAGGAAGCAGATAAAATTTTCTGTTAGCTATTTTTTCTTTCTTTTATTAGTAATTTCTGAGAGCATTGTATGATTTAATTTGGTTGACCCTCATCTGCCTGATTGCTCAATCGTAATGAATAAATAAATATGCTATCTTCAGTGATCTGTCCTTTAAATCCAAAACATTGCACAATCTAAACCTTTTTGGCTCATGCATAATAGCTAGAGTCATAATTGCAATAGAAATAATACTGGTCAATTATACTTTTCTTGGATCCTTGATTTTTCTGGTGGGGACTCTTTCCACTGGTGGCAATTGAATTAGGGTGAAGGTTCCTTTTAATGCATTTGTGCAAATGGTTTCTTTCTTTAGTGAAGGGTTTTTGTGAAATGCTATTTGGGCAATGCGGATTTTAAGTGAACAATGCTCTCAAGGCTTCACTTAACGAGGATTTTTGTTCTTATTATTTAATCAGAGTTGTGCAAGAATTCTTATCTACTTGGTTCTTTGTCAAATTCTTGGTAGTCTGCACTTTTGGGCTTATGCCATACTGGTGTTTCATGTTATTATGACGGCATTTGTGTGGACAGTCTGCCGACTAGTAGTGTTTGCTCTACGGTCAAATTGGACATGCTGAGAAGAAAAACTTTTGCCGATTGTTTAATTATCTACAGATTTTAATTGTTTGACAGTTAACCAAAATCGCATTCGCAGTTGTATTCTCACGTTTGGGTGCTGTGTTTATGTTTTTTATTTTTTTTTCTTGATTGTTTGTAGGGAGACACAGCTGCGAGCGTTTTATTCCACCACTGAAGAAATATCATCTCTGTTCGCAAAGCAGCAGGAACAGCTTAAGGCGATGCAAAAGACACTCGAGGACGAAGATAATTATGAAAATATGTCTGTGGATATTGACCACTGTGCGACAAGAGAAAACACAGTAGTAGAAAAGGTGAAGAGCCACCGAAGCAACACAAATGTCAAGGAATCCTCTGCTGCTTCAACTCCGAGGGTTGAGAGAATACAAGTTGAAAGCTCAAGCGACGAAGCCAGTGTCACAGAGAAGCATGAATGCGACATGAAAAGCCAAGGAGATGGTCACCACACCCAGGAGCAGGAATGCACAAGCGGTGAACGTGCAGTTAATGGTGGGTTTGGTTCCGACATTAATGGTATTGATACAGCTCCGATGTTGGATGGAGACCCCATTGAAACTGAGAGAGTGCTCGGAACTGAAAGCCCTGCAAACTTTGACGTAGGAAATATTGACTTAAACAAGCAAGACACGTTCATGGGGGATACAATGCAGCTGGACAATGATACATATGTGCAAGAAGACGGTGGGGTTCAAAGGGTTTTCGAAGATAGCGCCCGCTGTTCTCAATCGAACAAACCTCTCGAGTCTCTAAGAGCCACGGAAGATACAGAAGGTGCGACCGCTACAATCAGAACGGCAGACCTCTTGACATCTGAAGTAGCTGGGAGCTGGGCAATCAGCACTGCTCCTTCTGTCTACGGAGAGAATGAATCGCCTGGAAGTGGTGAAAGAGGCGATGGTGGCAGTAGAAACAATGGTGATGATGCAGTGAAGGGTATGTTGGGCTTGTCCGACAACCAAGCTGCCGGGAGCCAGACCATCCCCGTCACAACCGCCGCTACAAAATGGAGTCAAGACCGCCAGGCCTTGAATGCAATGATCGACATTGTAGCTCCGGAGTTCAAGGAGCAATTTGGTGGTAATGGTCTTGTTAGGGTGGTAAACAGTGAACTTGTTTCAGTTTCAGATTCAGACACAGACGATGGCAATAGTGACACCGGTGTCAAAGAAGTCGAGGCTAATGGTGGCTCAATTTCCGACGAAGATACCCAAGAAGGTAGCGACGAGTCCCACTCTGGTGACAACGATAATCAAGCGAAAGATGGAGCTAACGACTGCAATGATGCAACACAAGAAGATTCTCTTGGCTAGCAGATGCAGTGATAGCAAGTTGGGAATGTAAACTAGTATTTGTCTTTCCTGCTTTGTTTTTGCTTATTATTTTGGGGTGGTGTGGTGTTGGTTGGTTGGTGTTAGAGAGGCAGGCAGAGATGTAAATATGTAGAAACTCTTCTCCACTTTATTTATTTATTTTGAAGAAATATAAATTTCAATAATCATCATTTGCTCTCCATAGATTCGATGGAACATGACAGGACGAGATATAGAACCAATCAGCTTGACAAGTTAATTTCAAGAATGACGACTGTAACAATGAAATAGTTTGACGATCAGTGATTCTTTTGATAAACATTTTAAAACACGACTTTATATAGAAACAATACTCAAACCATAATGAAAGCTAAAACTTTCTTATCTTGCACATAAATTAATCACGACTCATAGATCTCGAAGTACATCTTACCATCAAGATTTGTATCGAAGAATACCTTGAAATATGTGTGCACATTGTTAAGATCAAACGCACATCAAATGCAGGGGAAACACACAATCAAACACTCATAAATTTATTCAATTAATAATAAAAACATTTACAATCAAACTCCTCCAAGACACTCGAAGCACACATAAATCTAATATGCTAGGCCCTTTTTTTATAAACCACAACTCTGAATTTATATCAAACTCTAACTCATGATCCCACTCAAATACAAATAGGCATAAAGTATCATTTGGCCTCTAAACTTTCAAGTTTTTATTGATTCGGTCCTCAAACTTTCACTAATTCACTTTTAGTCCATGAACTTTCATTTCACTTTACTTTTTGTAACGGCCCATTTTCCAAATGGACCGCCACATGGGCCAATGCGGGCCCACAACCAGGCATACCAGCGCCAGCTGTGTCTCACATGCCATCTCATCCACCATTTATTCATTATTAACCTCGATAAACAACAATTTATTGTTTAAATTGTTAATGAACTCAAATCATCTGCTTATCATATCATTTTAATCCTAATTAAACCACAGTGGAAGTCTTTTATCATGACAATTAAAATATGAAACATTATAGTCATGTATTTGACTCTGATACCTAGCGTGGAAAATTCATATATCATCATAAACCAAAAATTCACCTCAATATATCAAAATATCAAAAGTATAGAGTCATAAGGTATCTCACTAGCTCAAATCCCAAAATAAAACAAAATATATATAATACAAACGTACAAGCCTGGCTCGATGTCTCTGAATCACAAATATTCCGGTAGCTTGCCCTTGCCAAGGCTCGTACTAGGATCTGCACCATCACAAAAAGGCAGATGACGAGTCCAGAGTAAGTATTCCCAAGGAAATTAAATGAGCAATACGGAATATAAATACTAGAATTTAAACAAAACTATTAAATAAACATGCGGAAATAAATACAGACAACTATGCTCATTGCATGCATAAGTAATAGTGAAAGCTCAAAGTGTGTTCCTAGAGCCTAAGGTCAGACTAGCGTCATACTTCGGATTCCCAACAGACTACTGCCGGCGAGTAGCACTCAAGCAAGGCCAGTATCTGGATCCGCTAGGTGGTCGGCGTGGAACCTACGACACACCCACACGTGCCCCAACGCGACTCTCGGGTCGACCTATTCACCGAGATCCCTGGCACGAGTGCTATGCCCCAGTGGACATACATACAGAAATGGCATGGAGGGAGAGCCTGAACGTCCGTCCATTACATCACACCAAGAATAGAATATTGAAAGACAAAATATGAATTCAAAAGCAAATAAAGTACTGCTCAAGAAATTTTTGTTGGGATACTACACACCTCAAACCGCACTCCACGTCCCGTAAATAACCCCTGGTCCGGCTCCGCCTAGTCCCAGATATCCCAAATTACCGCTCGAAATAACCTATGTCCATTTATAATTGATTTTTAGTCAATTGGATGTGTTTTAATTCACTTAGCAAAAACAATGTCAAAACTGCAGGATCTAGCGCGATGAGTCTGGGAATTAGCGCGCTAGATTCCCATGCAGTTATACGTTCTCCATTAGGAAGAACATTAGCGCGCTAATCGCGTTCTGGACAACAGACTTGTTGAAAATTCTGGGTTTCCAACAACCCCACCCACACCAACAACAACCACAACTCCAACCACTGAACTACATAGCACTTACAACCTCCCAAAACAACAACTCAACAACCACCAAACAATCCCTATTGGATTCACACCAACACCTCAAAAATTAAGATCAAAAGATAGAGAAAGTTGAGGTGTTTGTGATTCTCACCTTGCTTTTGATGTTTTCCCCACTCCAAGCTCCTCAAATCACCAAGTTTAACACTTCAAACCCTTGTTTCTTCTCTTCAATTTTTCGGATTGAAAGATAAAAGAGAGAAAATGTGGTGGAAAAATGATGGTTATTTGACTTTTATAGTCAAATTATGATCTCTCATCACTTACACATCTCAAGGCAATCCAATGCACCTTATTTGCTCCATTTCCAACCTCTCATGACTCTGAAATTGACACCAATGGCACACTCGCTCGCCCTTGTCTTTAACTCAAAAAGTGGTGTTTCGACGCTTGGTTTCGCGTCCCGAACCGCGACATACGCGTACTACCATGTCCCTAACCACCAAATATACATTACAAATTAATTATTTAACTCATTTTACTCATTTCTCTGACCAGTGAGTCCCTCTCGTACCATGATGCGCGCCAACGAACCAACACCTTAGTGCATCTCCCCGTTCCTAAGCAGTCGAATTGCGCGATCCACAATTTCTATCGGTGCCGCTCCTCATATGTTACATCAGCCGAACCTCGATCTCGTCTCAGTCAACCAGTCGGTGCTCCTGGCCCCGACTTAGCCGGTCTTAACATTTCGAGATATGAAACGTAGGATGAACCCTGAGCCTAACTCGCTGTTTGGCAAGTCCAATCTGTAAGCCACACCGCCAACTCGTGGCTTTGCGACTCTTGTAACGGTCCTGTATCTCGCGCCAATTTCCCTTCAATCCCAAATCTCCGCCGGCCTTTCCATCGTTGGGAAACCTTCGTATAAACCATGTATTAGCGCCTCTCTTGGCTCGGACACTCGTGGTACTTATCCGCATATTTCTTACGTCTCTGGTCTGCGTGTCGCAAGTCTCAAAGTCGAATCTGTCTTATCTTCTCTCGTGTGATCAACAACTATCTTCGCCCAATCGCCGGATGTATCCTCGGCGCCGCCCAACACGTAGGTGATCTGCCGGGGCACTCGCCATACAACGCCTCGAACGGAGGCATCCCGATACTCGCCCGATAGTCGTTATTGTAAACAACCGACACGGTGGTAAATAATCCTCCCACGAACCTCCAAATCGCAAATACAAGCTACGAGCATATCCTCCGTAATCTGTACGCATCCTCGATTGTCCGTCTGTCTGGTATGGTATCTTAAAGCGCAACCTCAGTGCCAAATCGTTCTGCATCGCCTCCTGTAATCTCGAAGTCAACAACAGATCTCGGTCCGGATCTGATAGTAGATTGGCACCTGCATGCAATCTAACGATCTCCTCTCGAAGATAATGCTCCGATGTGCACTGGGAACGAATATCTCCGTAGATATAGGAATGAAATGCGTCGATTTCGTTAGTCGTCGATCACAACCCAAACCGCATCGTGTCTCCTCGTAGCGGTCTGCGGTAGCTCATCGACAAAATCCATAGCGACGTGCTCCCATTTCCACTGTAGAATCGGTAGTGGTTGTAGTAAACCGCCCGGTCTCCCGTGCTCGCCTTGACTGGCTTGGGAGATATGACAACTCCCGACGTGCATTTCGCCAACGTCGCCCTTCATCCTGGCCACCGGAATAATCGCCTCAAATTATGATACATCTTGTCCGACCAGGATGAACCGCAGAATAGCGAGACTCGTGTGCGTCCTCCAAAATTTTGTCCGTATCTCCTGAACGCAGTATCCACGGCCTCCCGGTGTCTCAAACACCGATCTGTCGACTACGCCAGCCCACTCAATCCGAGACACTACGGATCCCGAGCCACACCATCAAGCCATTCGCGAGCCCATCACCCTTCCGACACTCGCAAGAACTCGCTCGATAGATACCGTCGGGACTCTCATCCGACAACAAATATGTGGCTCCTGGCGTAGTGGAAAACATCTGGCCAGTGCACATAATCAAACAACAACTCAACAACCACCAAACAATCCCTATTGGATTCACACCAACACCTCAAAAATTAAGATCAAAAGATAGAGAAAGTTGAGGTGTTTGTGATTCTCACCTTGCTTTTGATGTTTTCCCCACTCCAAGCTCCTCAAATCACCAAGTTTAACACTTCAAACCCTTGTTTCTTCTCTTCAATTTTTCGGATTGAAAGATAAAAGAGAGAAAATGTGGTGGAAAAATGATGGTTATTTGACTTTTATAGTCAAATTATGATCTCTCATCACTTACACATCTCAAGGCAATCCAATGCACCTTATTTGCTCCATTTCCAACCTCTCATGACTCTGAAATTGACACCAATGGCACACTCGCCCTTGTCTTTAACTCAAAAAGTGGTGTTTCGACGCCCGGTTTCGCGTCCCGAACCGCGACATACGCGTACTACCATGTCCCTAACCACCAAATATACATTACAAATTAATTATTTAACTCATTTTACTCATTTTATGTGTGTATTATTTCCAGCGGCCTAGTATTTAGTCTTTTAGACTATCCGGTACCCGCGTCGACACGCATATCGAGGCGAATACGTAACACATAATCTCGCGCGTCAAATGTCATATAAGCACACACATTGCGATGTCGTTTACTCTATTTCAATATAAACATCGCAAATTAAACAAAACAACACACGAAGTAACTATTTACCTAGCTCCAGACGAGCACTAGCCTAACTGCGGGTCCCACGAGCGTCTGAGCTGTCAGCCACGTCTGCAACCACATCTTTAATAACGGCGAACTAAATTCAGGCAGTTACACTTTTGGTCCTTTTGTTAAGTTTAGAGAACGACAGTCACTAACAATGTGTTTCACGAGCAATTCATGGGCAGTTCACAATTGATTCATCAACCTTAAAAATCGATTGTGAATCATTTCGTTGGTAACGGTTACTAGGCCAAACTTAACAAAAGGACCAAAAGTATCGCAAAACAATCAAATCCTACTAAAACTCAAACTTACCAATTTCTCCCTATGGTAAAAAAATGTAAGTCGTTTAAGGTAAAAACATAAGAATTAAAGCAGCCTTAATTATGAATGCAATTTACATATACATCCTTTGACATTAAATGAATTGAAGAATTGAAGAATCATAAATGTTTGAATTGTATAAGGGTAAAATGGGTAAAAGAGCAATAAATACACTCTGGAATTTCGAAAATGACTTATGATTTTGAACAAGAATCTTTTGCTAGAATGACTTATATTATTGACCGGAGGGAGTAAACACAAACTAAAACACTACTAATTCCTAATTACATTAGGATACTTAGGATACAGAGTTTGAGCTAAAATCCAACACATATATCTCTATGTTGCCCAACTACTTTTCTAATTGAAAAATGATTTGGTGACCCGTTTTGTGACACTCGGAATGGACACCGAGTTGTTGATGTCAATTAATTTCTTTATCGATGCTTGCGCACACACAAATCTATTTGGGTGTTTGCATTCCTCACAAACTTGGGTCCTCTTAGACTCGGAAAATGTTCGGGAATACTTTGGATCTATATTTATATATTTATTTTTACAAATAATCAATCGCATAATAAAAATAAGTTGCTTAAAAAACAAAGATATAAAATAAATGAAGAATGACGTAATTCTCATAATAAATTTTGGAAGACTTCTTTGTATACAACATTGAGAGTAGAATTTGAACAATTGTCCTCTTTGTCGCATATTAAAATCTTCAATCCGGATATGCTTTTAACTCTTGAAACTACGACATACATTTGTCCATGGGTAAAAACTGGTTAGGGCAAATATATAGCAACATGTAATAAAGATTGACCTTGTCTTTTATTTATTGTCTTGCAAAGGAGACAACCAATAGAAATTTTCTCCGTTGAAACTTGAAAGGTAATTTGATATCTGATGGAGTCACCACCAACCTAGGAAAAAAAAACCCTGCTACCTACACGACTCCCAATAATAATTTATGCTTCAATTGCATGTCGTCCGAGCCGAGATACAACTAACCTTGTATCATTGCAAAGGCTTGCAGTTTGATCTATATTACGGAGTAGCATTACTGGTACACCCACCTTCAATGTTAATTTGTGATTTGGGAGTTTTGAAACAGATATGGTATTTAAAAATCCAAGAGTGTAAATATCTTCATGGGAGCTTGAATGTAGATCCACTTTACATACACTATCTGAACTTAGATAAGTTACTTCTTCCTTTGGCCATGAGGACATGACATAATCATTTACTATACTCACAACTTCGAATTTAGGAGTAAGAATAACACGTTCTTCCAAATATTTTGCATCTCGAGCATTGGCTATAAGATCAAGGTATGTAATATTGACGATTGTTCCAAATGGATCATTACAATTCCTTATAAGTACATCATCTAGAATACCAAAATCAATGACACCATCATTTTCCATCACCGGATTTTAAAATCCATTTTGAAAATGATCTCAACTCATTAGCATTTATATGTGAACTGCCACTTTGCAATCTCATGTTTTTAGATAATTTGAGAATCTTGCAGAATTTCCACAAATATGATGAGTTAAGAGCAGCAGACACAACTTATTGTCTAGTTCCTTTTGGAATTACTGGTAATATCTGCCTGAAGTCTCAGCCAAATACAACTTTTCCACCAAAAGGTACCTCCATGTTATCGAACCTTGCAAACCAAAGCACGTCTCTCAACGTTCTATCTAGGGCTTCAAAACAATGCTTTTGTACCATATGTGTTTCATCCCATATGATAAGCTGAGCTTTGACAATCAATTCAACCAAATGACTCATTTGCTTGATGTTACACGTTGAATCTTCATTGATAGCCAAAGATATGGAAAACCTTGAATGTGCAATACTACCACCAGGAATAAGAAGAGCTACTATTCCACTTGATGCTACATTGAGAACAGTTTCACCTTTTGATCTCAAAGCAAAAGATAAAGTTTTCCATATAAAAGTCTTTTCAGTAACCATATATCCATACACAAAAAAAACACCTTCGCCTTTGACAACAACACTCATGATAGTATCAAATACACCCATTTGTTCATCATTTAATGATGAGTGAAAGGAGTTTAAACTCTTACTTCATTGTTTCCATGTCATAACTGAGCTCATCTTGCATTAAGCGATTTCTTTCTTCTTCCAATAATGCTAAATCTGGAAATGCCTTAATATCTTTTCAATTTCGGTAAGTGCATAGTTTTTCGCTTGATCATCAGACAATTGCAAATCTATAGATATGAAAATATTATTAAGCTTTGTAATTTTAAATCATATACATATATATATATATATATATATATATATATATATATATATATATATATATGTGAAAAAAGTGAATTTGTAAATATTAATTAAAATATACCTGAAATATTCAATAATTTACGTTGGTTGTAAACAACGTCTTCCGATAAAAGATGTCATGTGTAGTTCCATACTTCTTCAGGCCTTGACATGTAATTTGACAATAAAAGTGTTGCAAAAAGAAATCGTAGATGATGCCTTGATCCTGAAAAGGAAGCTTCTATCATAGCATGGATGTACTCTTTATCATTGTCCAACCGGCCCAACGCAAAACATGTTTATTTAAATGATGGGTGTAATATATTTCACAAACTAATTTACAATATCAAAAAGGGAAAGAAACTATTTGCGTACATTTTTTTAAACTCAGCCACCTCAGGAATATCAGTATTAAAATACAATCTTAAACAAAACATTGCATTAGACAGAGTGAAGGCCTACAACATAGAAAAAATATTTGTCAGACAAAAGTGGTAATATATATAAAACCTTAATAATAAAGAGATCAACGGAAAATATAATTAGCATAAAAGAATTTGTTGACCTCGTCAATTTTTAATTTTTGCATTGCGAAGAACTATGACTACTAGCAATTGATTGTGCTTTGTGAATTCAGTAAGCTGAAGGGCAAAGTAATCCAATAGAGTACACTTGAGTATGTTATTCCTAGAGAAAAAAATTCGAATTTATATTATTAATAATTGAATTAGCACAGTTAGTCACTTACTGTCTTTTTAACATGGGATGCATTAATTATGAGGGATTTGAATGGTTTGCAAAGCTCACCATCAATTGCACTTAATCGAGCACAATGAAAAATTTTGATCCATGTAGCCAACCCCAGTTAATTTGTGACTGAGGCTATGTTGTCGTTTGTTAGTCTCTTACTGTCTTTGCAATTTGAATTTGAAATTTCAATGGAAGCAACTTCAACTATTTGCCTAACAACATCTATTAAAAAAGTGACAATATTAAATAATGTTCAAAATAGAATATGATAGTATAATAGTTTGAACTAAGTGAAAAAACACTTACCCACTAAAAAAGAGTCATCAATTGATGAAGAAAGAATGTCATCAAATGATGAGACTTCATTTTTTATTTCCAGTCATTCCAATTCTCTCACCTGTGTATTAAAAAGAAAAGTAATCTCGTAAGGATGTTTTGTGGCTTTGTAGTCGCCACTAGTTTTTCCGACAGTAAAGTTTCGGACAAACTAACATTTTTCTTCCTCCAATTTCAGTCCAAATTTAGCCACGAAAGGTTTTTTGATGTAAGCTTGAATTGTAGTATCCGAAAGATAAAAATATAAGAAACTAAAAAGTTTAAACAATTTTAAAAATAAGGTGAGTCAACATGAATAAAATTATAGTGATCTTATTTGTATACCTTTTCATCAAGGAAAACAACCTCGTTACATCTCGTTTGATTCGGTCGGTTGAACAATGGAACTTTCCAAAGTCTTATGAGACGGACTTTAACTTCCCAAGTCTGTTTATATGTTGGTTAAGAAATCATATCGTTGTGCCATGTTGCGTAAGTTGATAAAATGGAAGAAATCGTATAAGTTTGATGAACGTATATATGTCTATTTATATGTGACATATGCACATATTATTAGTTTTAATTCGAGTTAATCAATAGGTGCATGATTATTACCAATATACGTATGTATTGAATATGAATATATACATGTATAGAGAATGAACACATGCATGCATGTATATGAGATAAGGTGCTCAAGCCAACTAAATGACATCTTAAAATTACTCTCTTTACATTGATCAATCCTAGCAATTGCAAAGCAAACCCTTCATATTCTTATGACTTGCCAGTGCCCTCCAAGTGCCTGGCATTTGATGAGTAAATTTACAACTAATGCATGCATATATTTGAGTGCAAATACATACTCCCTCCGGTGTTTATGCAAGTCGTTTTTAGCAAAAACTTCTTTTCAAAATTGTAAGTCGTTTTCGAAATTCAAAAGTGAATTTATTGCATTTTTACTCATTTTACCCTTATACAATTCAAATATTTATGATTCTTCAATTCTTTAATTCATTTAATGTCAAATGACATATATGTAAATTACACTCGTAATTAAGGCTGTCTTAATTCTTGTGTCCTTACCTTAAACGACTTATATAAATGTCTGGAGGGAGTATGTACTGTATATTGGCTATTTGGGTGAGCAAGGTGGGAACTTTTGTATGGAGAGCAATAAAGGCATATGTTAAATTGAGTAGGCAACTTGGGAACTCTTGTATGGAGAGCAATAAAGGGACAGACTGTATGTTAATGTGGTATGATCTTGTATGCTTTTGTATAGAGAGCAATAAAGGCAGATGTAAATTTGGGTAGGCAACTTGAGAACTTTTGTATGGAGAGCAATAAAGGGACAGACTGCATGTTAATGATCTTGTATGTTCAGTAAAAAATTTAACTTGAATGAATAAGAGCATCTCCAATGGGGATATAGATTGAATGTCAATGTGTGTCACTTAGGACTAAATAGACATTGTAGTGAAAAAAAACATCTCCAATGGAATGTGCATTTTAAATGTCAAAATGACGTAGATAGACATTGTCTATTTTGAATGTCACTTTTTGATATTTAAATTGACATCCATGTTGGATAATAAGATTTTTTTAAATATTTACTTACACTTTTATTTTTACATTTTAATTAATAAAATTACAAAAAATGTCACCTCATTAATTGAGCCACAAATTCGTATCTACCATTGGAGACCTATTTTGAAGTTTAATGTCAATTTGAGCCACATGGGATAAACATCCTCTTCACATTAAGAATTCATGCCCACAATCCACGTTTACCATTGGAGATGCTCTAATCTATATGTATATATCTATATATGTATATATATATACTAATTTTCATAACGTGCTACGCACCGCACTATGCACACTGCGGAAATTAAACTCAGATTATAATTTAAAAACAATAGTTATAAGATTGAACAAACTCTATAAATATAAAATTAGCATGAATACTTTATGAATGAAAAAATGATAATACATACATTTGAGAGACGACAATGGAAATATAAAATGTTGAATGTAATTTGAAAAATATAATAATAAATACTTTATCCTAAACAAGTTGAGTTATTTTCAATAGGCTCCCACAATGACTCATTAGACTGCACTGAAGCGTGTGCCTCGTTATTTGAAGGCTCTTTCACATTATTCTTTGTATCTGCAAGCTTCAGTTGGTTTTTTTTCTCACATTTTTTGAAGACGTCGATTGGGCAACCTCTCTAGATGACAGTAAGTCTATAGCCGGTTAGTGTGTGTATTTAGGCGAGTCTCTGATTTCTTGGCAGTCTAAGAAGCAGAGTGTCGTAGCTCGATCAAGCGCGGAGGCTGAATATTTGGCATATATTGCAGCCGAGTTAGCTTGGGTTCAATCTTTGTTGAAAGAGCTCCATTTTCATCTCATTTCTATTCTAGTTGTTTGGTCTGATAATATGGGCGTTGGATCTCTTACTTTGACCTCAATTTTTCATGCCAGAACGAAGCGTATTGAAATTGACATACATTTCGTAAAGGATAAGGATAAGGATATGTTCCCTAGTTCTTTGAATTGAATTGCGGATTATATGATGAAGGCTTTATTTGTTTAACGTAGCAAGCTATGTGTTCTTCCCATCCCCTCTCACTTGAGGGGGATGTTAAAGAAGCTCATTAGGAAGTAATTTGGTTATTGAAAGCACGTGCTGTGTGAGTGCTTGAGTGATTATTCTAAGAGAGTTTGGTGAGTGATAAAAGCCAAGTGTAAAGTCTCATAGTGAAAGCCCTCTTTGTAAGCTGTGTATAAATATAATACTCTCTGTACAATTACTATTCATTGAATGAATCAGATATGATGAGACTGAGAGGATGCGTTCTCTCTCTGATTCTTGATTTCTTTCTTTCATCTTCGACATTTCTCATAAGTTTAACTGAAAAACCAATAGACAACAATATATTTTGCCAGTTAAGGTACATAAATTAATACTTTACAACTTGACCCCTTTACCTGTCTTTTAAATAACCACTTTTAAGATTGTAATAGTAATTAAGATGCACTCCAGTATAAGGTGTTAGACTGTTAGTGATTAGTGAAGATTGTTGTATATAATTGACTTCATTGTGATTCACCATTTAAGGAGAATAGAGATACGAACTACTTTTGTGTCTCTATATTGTTGTTCTAGATTAAGCATTGACCTTTAGTCTCCTCAACTTCTCCGTGCGAAAGTAAAAGTGGTTGTGATGAGCAAAGAAAAGCAAGAGATTGGAGAAAAAAAAAAGGCAACTCCATATAATTAATAAAAGTTAAATACTTGAAATATATATTGAGTCAATGACTTAGTATTTGTAAAAGGTAGAATAAAAGATTTAAATTCAAAATAACAAAACCCAAATCATTCTGATTGAGCTTTACTACAAGAATGATACATGCGTAAGGGATTGATCACCATCCTAAACTTCAAGAATGAACTAAATCTAGCCTTGTCAAAATTAAAAAAAATAAAATAAGTGGTTGTCCTTGAACAACACCTCTCTGCTTCGAAAGTATTGCTTGATAAAGAGATTTTGCGAATCTAGGTGAACACTAATGGAGAAAAGACTTAATAATCGAAGAACCCAAAAAAATAAAAAATAAAAAATAAAAATAAAAGTGTACACAGCTTTAGTATATACAGTAGATATAGATTATATGTGGCCAATCACTTAGACTTATTAACTCCACGGCGGGTCCTTCGACTTCATCATCTGTAGTCACGAACTCACACTTCTCGATCTTTCCACTATGAATCACGCTCTCATACTTCAGTCTCCACAGCAACCGCAACGGCTACTTGTTCTTCGACCTAATTTGAACTCTTCCACACCGAACGGAACTCTCCGATTCCCGCCAAAACTTCAAACTCCTCGACTCTTCTCTTCAATCGGTTCGTCGTCGCTGCTGTTCTGTGGCTCGTGATCTCATCTTTTCAACCTTTTCACTCTTGTTTACGATTCCGTTCTTCGATTTCGCAGATTCGCGGTTTCTAGGGTTTCTAGGGTTTCCGCGGCCTCTTCGCTCCGGTTCGATCAGTAAGTTTGATTCCTCACTCACACTCTTTGAATTCAATTGAACCTCTCTCTCTCTCTCTCTGTTTAGGTTTTTGAATTTGTTCTGGTCGATTAGGAGGAAATTGTGTGCCGGCGAATGTTTCCGATGCGTCGTCGCCGGACGGAGTTCCTCAGAACGGATGCGCTCCGTCAAAGGTTTGCGCGCTTTTAATCTGCGTTGTAGAGATTGTAGAGGCGTTTGATTGATTGAATTTCGTGGTTGTTGGTTCGATTTGTTTGATTTTGTGCTGCTTTAGTGTTTTAGGGATTGGAGGAAGAGCAAAATGATTTTTTGAAGATTCTTAGCAAGTCGAATGCTTATATTCCGCATATAGTGCTTGCGAGCACGGTGCTGGCTCTCGTTTTTCCGCCTTCTTTCACGTGGTTCACGACCAGGTTTTGAGTTCTCTTTCATGGACGTTCTGTGAATTTTTGCATGAATTCATGTTTTGATTTGTTTAGGAAGTACTGAATCTACTGATGCTTCGCGGCATTGCTTTATATTGTTAAACTTATGATTTATCTATCCAAGTCCGGGTTCATTTAATAGTTAAACCTTAAAATGGTTGCTTACGATTTTTGTGCATGGTCTCAATTTGTACCATATTGCTTTGAACTGAGGGGAATGGAAATGTTGGATCTATGTAGCCAACCCGAATAAGGTTGGGATTGAGGCTTTAGTTTAGTTGTTGTTGTATTTTGTATTTACCGTAGTCAACTTGAGGGAACTGGCTAAGATGGGTAATCCTTTATTATTTCTTTAAAATACAAGTATAAGAAAGGAGGAGCGATAACAAAAATTAATAAAGAAATTGAGAATTTCTCAATAACCTCTTGAAAGACGTGGATGGGAAAGGCTTAGAAGACCTTTTCTTGGAGCTACAAATTTGAGGGTATACCTTATAGTGCTATTGCTTTGCTGAAGGATGAAAGTTGTATGAATTAATTTTATAGCTCCTACTTGGTTCAATACAAAAAATGCTCAGGATGTGATGATTGTTCTGGTGATATGTCCACGTAAAATATTTTTCCCACCCTCTGCTCTTCTCTTTTTTTATCTTTTCAGGTCTTTTTTTTTTTTTCAAACTATTGGTAACTTTTGAACATGGTCTATTGTATTCCTTTCAGGTACTATACACCAGCATTAGGGTTTTTGATGTTTGCTGTAGGGGTGAATTCAAGTGAAAAGGATTTTATTGAGGCATTCAAAAGACCAGCGGCCATTTTTGCTGGATATTTTGGGCAGTTTGTTGTAAAACCTCTTTTAGGATACTTCTTTGGGGTAATTTCATTAACAGCTTTCCATCTCCCAACATCTATTGGTGAGAAACTTAGTTTCTTTTGATTTTCTATATTTTATAATCATTTGTCTTTACTATTAATTGTCTTAAGTATGATAGTTCATTCATGTGGATCTCTGTATTAGGTGCTGGAATCATGTTGACGTCTTGTGTTAGTGGAGCCCAGCTTTCAAATTACGCAACTTTCCTTACAGATCCTCCATTGGCTCCTCTAAGCATTGTTATGACATCGTTGTCTACCGCTTCAGCAGTTTTTGTCACGCCAGCTTTGTCACTTTTGCTAATCGGGAAGAGGTTACCAGTTGATGCAAAGGGAATGGTGTCCAGTATCATGCAGGTTGTACTTGTACCAATTGCTACTGGCCTTCTCTTGAACAGGTTTGCTTTATTTTTCTCTCTCTTTTCTGAAACTTATGCGTTCAATGCTTATTCGATGAAAATGGGGTCTATGTTTAGTTTGAAAATGGGAGTCACCGTGTAGTTGAACAAAGACTGTTGGTAACACATTTCAATCCCTTGTCTGTGTATGCTATGTTTTGTAGCTTGACTGGTATATCACAATTACAATCTTCATCAAAAGTCATGCCACTGCAAATGAATGTAATCTATAGGATATGTTATTTTGTTTAGAAAAAGATCCTGTCTTTATTATGTGGGATTTTAAAATATGTTTGCTGATGGTTCATTATTAGCTAATTTAGTTATCAAATTCATTTGTGGTTTGTCGGATTTGTCTACTCCGTGCATTTTCCTAACATCAGTTGCTACTTATATTCCTCGCATGATATTTGCATTATATAACGCTTATCAATTTGAAATTCTCACTAGTTATCTCACTCTGATTGACAGATTCTTCCCTCGTCTTTGTGATGCTATTCGACCACTGTTACCTCCCTTATCTGTTTTTGTCACAGCTCTTTGTGTGGGTTCACCATTAGCAATAAACATAGATGCGGTTATGTCACCTTTTGGATTAACCATTTTGTTGCTCATTATTGGATTTCATGCATCATCATTCATTGCTGGATATCTTCTTTCTGGCTTCGTTTTCTCCAAGGCACCTGACATGAAAGCCCTGCAGAGGACGTTGTCATTTGAGACAGGTTCTTTTCTGATATCCTTTGACTACTGCCAATGAATTCAATCGCAAAGTAACATTTGGATTGCTAAATTATTCTTTTTTCAGGGATGCAAAGTAGTCTTCTGGCCCTTGCTCTGGCGAATAAGTTTTTCCAAGATCCACTCGTGGGAGTGCCACCAGCGATCTCTGTAAGTCCTTATTCATCACTGCTATGAATTTATACCTTCCAAAACATTTCAGCTATCTATCAGATGGCTCTGTTCGTCATGATAAAAAAAAATACGTAGTCATCATTTTCAATATGCTTTATTAATTATTATATTTAATTCTGAAACTATCCTGGTTTTTCTTTTCGTTTTTTATTTAATTGGAAAATGAAACTATGTATTGAAGAACAGGAGCTATAACATTTATTTACAACACTCTGACCATTAAGTAACTATCCGCCTCAGGACAAAGGTTGTGTTCTATCCCCTCCTTCCCTATTTACATTTGTAGCATTGCCCATTTGATAAGCCACCAATGGAACAGTGAGGCATTTTCTTATGAATTAAAATTCAAAGATAATTGTTTTTTTATTGTAATTTCCATGTTTCCTGGAGGTAATGTTACTACTAAAAGTAGTAGATGTGGCTAAGAGGTAGATCAGCGTCACGTTGATTAAACTTTTCTTAGGCAGGTTAGAATTCCTCCCAGTAGGATAGACAAAGGAGGTTGGTTATCGGATCTTTTGGTTTGCTTTCATACATATCCTAATTTCATCATCTCATTGATGAATCAAGCTTTTAAAGAGCTTTGGAAAATCTTTGTGCCCCCAAAGTTAAGGTTTTTGGTTGGATTTTTCTTCATGGTGGGTTGAATAGATTTACAAGCTTTGACGAAGAATGCCAAATAGTTGCGTTTCACCAAATTGTTGCTACCCATGTACAAGTGACAATGAGAGAATTGAGCACCTTTTCTTTCAGTTTGGCAGTGCTTGTAAAGTTTAGAATAACTGGGATGTCTTCTAGAAGTTTTCAATCATAGACCTTCATAATGATTGGATTATGCTTGATAGATTGGAAGGGAAGAGCAAATGGAGACAAATCATAGAGGTTGCAACAACAGCAATGTAAAAAAGGGTGTTTGAGAACAAGGCTTCCTCTGAATGCGAGTTTTGGTATTCAATTAGGTTAGCAGTTAGCAAGTTTAATAAAGGCTAAAGTGTGCACTTTCTATGGATTGGTTATATGATTTGAGTTGGATTGCTTATATGATTGGGCTTGAGAACTTTTGATAAGGTGGAAGGAAGCTTTGGCCTTAAGTGTCAGGTGGAAAGTGGTGTGTAGTCGAGGTAAGGTCTTTTCCAGAGTTCTCAAAGAGGAAAATCTGCGGCTTTTTTTTCTCCAATAAAATAATCTGCACACGTTGTCTTCTTCTAGGTGTTGTAGCATGAGTGCCTCAGGCATATGCTGTTGTCAAGTTGCCTTGTTCTTTTTCGTAGACTGATGTAGCTCTTACTCCATGGTTAGCAAACCTTAAGCTTGGTCTTCCTTCTGTAGTGCGGCATGGACATTGTTGTTTGGGTGGGTTGGATGTGATGCATGTCATCCTATGAAAATCTTTAAATGTTGATAAGAGTCAAATTTCTTTTTAATGACATTAGGTGTGTCTATGTAGGAGAATACTTTTGAAAGAATGAAAGCATTTTCACGGTTGTTGGAAACCTTTCTCAGCATATTAATTAATATTCTTTTGACATTTGTTAAGCACTCGTGGACTGCCAATATGTTGACAGGCTTTCACTACAATTCGTCAGCCTTCAATATTGATGAATATTAATGGCTCTTAGTCACTTATTTCTGTAGAATAAGGTGGTGAGAGTATTTAGATTTGGTTAAACATTGTAACTATTCGTTGATTTGTATATGATGCTGAGTTGCTGATGCAATGACAAGAAACAGATTGCTATGCACAAAGATACTACCTTGTTAGTACGTTGTTTCCTAAATGTATGAGCTGTCATACAATCATACTGATAACTCCCAAACATGCAAGAACAAGGGGGTCGCCTCGGTAATCTTTATTGATGAAAATGAAGGGACAGATTACACCGCAGAGAGCACAACTAACCCCAGAGACACAAGAGACTCTCTTGTGCTCTCCCACACCACAATGGTTTCCCCGAATTACAATACTCTCGATACCCACTCTTATCAACTATACATCTTATATACTAACTCGCTCATACCCACCCTACGTGCTCTCACGCGTGACTCAATACAGAAGACTCTAGACCAAACGCGGGCCCACTGCTGAACTAATTCTGCACAGTCGCAGCTGGATCTGATCTAGTGCTCTTGAACTTCTTCCTTTGATAGAATTTTATCTTGGGCTTGGAAACCCCATGTTGAGCCGGGTTGTTATCATTACTCTCCCCCTGAACAACCACCTTGTCCTCAAGGTGGAAGGCTGGAAAAGACTTTTTGATGTGCTTGACCAACTCCCACGAAGCATCCGATGCGGGAAGCGAAACTCACTTGATCAGTACCTCTGGTCCAGCCGACAAGCAATGATACGAAAGGATTGATTCGGGCTCTACAACAGCCACCAAGGAGTCCAAGCGTAAGGGAGGAAGGGTGGAAGACACCGGGACTAGTCCCACATATTTCTTCACTTGGGAAACATGAAACACAGGGTGCAGAGAGGAAGATGGTGGCAGCTCAAGTTTGTAGGCGACAGCCCCAATACGAGCCAACACTTTGTAAGGACCAAAGAAGCGAGGGCTCAGCTTCGAGTAAGACTCCCTGCCCAAGGACAGCTGCCTATAGGGGCGCAACTTGAGGAAGACAAAATCCCCAATGGTAAACTCCACATCTCGACGACTAGAGTCAGCACGCTGCTTCATCCTGTTATGGGCAGCCAGCAGCTGTTCGCGCAATTCCTGTAGCACTTGATCACGGGACTGGAGCATGGCATTGAGGTCTGAGGGTGAGGGCAAGGAGCTCGGGCTATGATGAATCAACGTCGGTGGGTCACGCCCATAGACGACCTTAAATGGGGAACACTTAAGTGATGTGTGAAAGGAGGTGTTGTACCAGTACTCCGCCCAATGTAGCCAATCCGACCATTCTTTGGGTTGTTGAGAGATGAAACATCGAAGATAAGTCTCCAAACAGCGATTTACCACTTCGGTTTGCCCATCGCTTTGGGGATGATACGCGGTGCTTTGATTCAGCCGTGTGTGTTGAAGACGAAACAACTCCCGCCAAAAATGACTAAGGAAAACCTTGTCACGGTCAAAAACAATGCTGACAGGGAAGCCATGAAGTTTCACCACGTCCTGGATAAACAATTGAGCCACAGCTTTAGCAGTAAAATGGTGCTTCAAAGGAAGAAAATGAGCATACTTACTAAGCCTGTCTACCACCACCAGTATCGAATTAAACCCACGAGAGGGGGGGAAGACCCGCCACAAAATCCATGGAAATATCATTCCACACAGCCATAGGGATAGGGAGAGGTTGGAGAAGACCACCCGGAGCCATAGTTTCATACTTGTGGTGTTGGCATACGTCGCAGGACTCGACAAAGGATTTCACATCTTGCTTCATGCTTATCCAGTAAAGCTCAATCGAGACACACTTGTAGGTCTTGCGAAAGCCACCGTGACCCCCAACAAGGCTGGAATGAAACTCCAAGAGGATTTGGTGTTTGAGGCTGGACAAGGTAGAGAGAACTAACCTATTACGATAGCGTAAATGGCCACGAAATTATTGACCAGTGAGGCTTGGCTGATGCATCGGCCGACACCGCTGTTAGAATCGGACTAAGGATTGGATATGCTGCCACCTCAGAAGCGAGAATCGAATCGTCGTTGAAGGATAGAATGGATAGGGACTGGCACTCTACTGTGATAGGATACCGAGAAAGTGCATCAGCGACGACGTTGGAGTGACCCGGTTTGTAATGAATGTCGAAGTGGAAGCTGAGTAATTTGACCAGCCATCTTTGGTACTCGGGAGCAACTAATCATTGTTCGAGGAGAAACTTGAGGCTCCGTTGATCGGTTCTGACCAAGAAACGACGACCCAACAAGTAATGACACCACTTTTGGATGGCGAGCACGATAGCCATGAGTTCTCTCTCATACGCTGATTCGTTACGAGCTCTAGGGGACAAAGCCTAACTGAAGAAGGCGATTGGTCGATCTCGCTGAGATTGGACAACACCCACCCCTACACCCGATGCATCAGTCTCCACAACAAACAACTCCTCAAAATCTAGTAAGGTGAGAATAGGGACTTCCTTCATAGCCTACTTCAGGCGGGCAAAAGCAAAAGAAGCAGTATCGGTCCACTCGAAGGCGTCTTTTTTAGCAAATGTGTAAGGGGGGCAGCAATCTTTCCATAATCACGAACAAAACGACGATAGTACCCTATCTGGCCGAGGAAGCCAAGCAAGTCCTTAAAGGAAGAAGGCAAGGGCCACACATCCATCACCTTAACCTTTTTCGGATCAGCCAGTACACCTGCTTGGGAAATGATGTGGCCCAAGTACTCCAAACTTGTCCTGGCAAAACAACATTTCTTCAAATTAATAAAAAGAGAATTAGCTCTCAAAATAGAAAGAACCTGTGAAAGGTGAGTGCAGTAGTCACTCAGGGACTTGCTATAAACCAGGATATCATCAAAAAACAGAAGTACTGATCGACGTAATAGCCCCTTGAAAATGGAATTTATCAACGATTGGAATGTGGCCGGAGCATTCGAAAGCCCAAAGGGCATAACCAAGAACTCGTAGTGTCCTTCATGAGTGCGAAAAGCAGTTTTGGGCACATCCACAGATCGGACACGAATCTGGTGATAGCCGGAGCGAAGATCCAGCTTAGAGAAAAAACACGCCCCGTGGAGTTCGTCGAGCAACTCGTCAATATTCGGAATGGCAAATATGTCCAGAACAGTGGCCGCGTTCAAGGCCCTATAGTCAACACAAAAACGCCAGCTGTCATCTTTCTTTTTAACGAGCAAAACCGGACTGGAGAAGGGGCTACAGCTGGGTTGTATAATGCCCGCAAGCAGCATCTCAGAAACCATCTTTTCAATCTCGGATTTCTGGATGTGCGGGTAACGGTAGGGGCGCACTCGAACAGGTTCAGTTCCCTCCTTAAGGACGATGGCATGATCGCAGCCACGGGGAGGGGGAAATCCAGATGGAGGAGCGAAGAGGTCCTGAAACGAGTCCAAAAGCGCCTGAATGCACGGTTCAACAGGCTGGGCAGGAGCAACAAGTACCCATAGCTGAGACCTGAAGACATTCCACCAAGAAACACCCCAACATATCCTCCCTCGAACGTTGAAAAACCTTGCACGAAACAGTGGCACGATGCAGTGTCGGGTCCGCATGCAGTACCACTGGTTTGCCCTCAAACTGGAAGGACATTGTCAAGTTCGGCCAATCGTTAGTGGTAATACCCTACGAATTCAACCAAGCCATACCCAGGATCAGATCAGAACTGCACATTGCACGTACCAATGGGATAAAAATCCACAGTAAACGAGAGTCCCTGGAAGGAGACGGTAACACCATTGCAAGCCTCTGACCCTGAAATACGTGTCCACCTCCCACAAACACACCGTATTCCTCGGTAGGAGACAATGGTAAAGACAAAGCAGAAACTAAAGCAGGAGAAATGAAATTGTGGGAGGCACCACAATCAATTAAAACTACCACTGGCTTACCTTGCACTGTGCCCATAAGCTTGAGTGTGTGTGGTGCAGGCACTCAATTCACCGCATGAGTCGAGAGCTCCATTGTGACCATTTCAAGCTGTTCCTCTGTTGTGCCCTTCGGACTCTCCGAGGACTCCTCATCTTGATCATCACGTACCACCATGACGTTCAGAACTTTCGGGTTACAACGGTGGCCAGCAAACCACTTGTCATCGCATCGGTAACACAACCCTATCTTCCGCTGTGCCTGGGCCTCGAATTCGGTAAGGCGTTTTGAATTTTGGGGGAGAGGCGTTGGGTGTAGCAGCTGTCGATGCAGTTGGGCTCGAAGATCCCGAGGTCGCTGGGCTTATTTTAGGTGTTGGGCCGCTAGTGGAATTGGGCTTGATTGAAGTAGTTTGTTGTCAACTCACTCATCAAGCTTCCCACAATGGACTTGTCAGCAATGTCCGATTGTGAATACTCTTTTAGCTGGATCATGAACTCCTTTGCGTCCCTTGTCTTGGGCATAGATGGCTTGACATTTTCTGCAATCGTCATTCGCATCAAATTCAAACTTAGCCTATTAGACCGCTCCCAAGCCTCATATAAAGACTTTTCCTCTTCGGAGCTGGCCTCAGTAATGGCCGTAGGCTTTTCGTCTATAATGATTGCCAGATCAAGGTCCATTACACCCAGTTGGGACTGGATTGGGCCCAGATAGTGTGTGTGACACCCAACCCAAAGAATGGGCCTCAGCTTTACACGGGACCCTAGGAGTCACGGGCCCCTTTGCCCCATGGACCAGCCCAAGCCCATCACCCTCCTCAAACTTCTTCTCTAAGCTCTCAGCCGTCTCCGCCACCGCCCTCATCGACGCCGGCTGATCCACCATCAATTTCAACCAGAGTCGATCCTTCAGCCCATTGATGAACACTGCCGTTTTGTACTGCTCGTTCAACCCCGGCAGATGTAGTGACAGCAGCTCAAAGCGTTTCCTATACTCAGCTACAGTCGACTCTTGCTTGACGGAGAAGAACTGCTGGTACAGATGATTAGGATCGACCTCCGTAAACCGTCGTGCAAGCTGTGCTCGTAAGTCGTGCCAACTCTCAAAAGGCTTGATCATTTCCTCAGTTTGTAGCCAGTTCTAGGCTGCCCCAATCAAGCAAATTCGAGCAGCTCGAAGTTTCGACACCTCTGGCATATCATGCAATGCGAAGTAGTGTTCGGCCTGATTCAACGATACAATCAAATTATCTCCATCACATGTAGGCATTTTGATCTTCCTTACTTCCGGACTGGATTTGTAATGAACGGCCATTTGATCTGAGCTATCTTCCATCGCCGATTCAGCCCCTAACCCCAAATCTTGTGGATCTGGGCGTTTTGCCCCACTGGACTCACCGATCTGATGAGATCCGCCTCCCATTGACTTCTGCTGATGCAGTAGGGCTTCCATCTTCTGGGACAGAGCCAAAAACTGCGACTTCATGGAAGATCGTTGTGAATCGACAGCAGATCACAACTCCCCCATCGAAACCTCCGTCTTCCTAAGCTCAGCCTCCAGTGCCTCCACTTTGTTATCTCCTTTAGGTGCCATGACCGAATGTTGCTCCGATACCAGTTGATAGCTCCCAAACGTGCAAGAACGAGGGGGTCTCCTCGGTAATCTTTATTGAGGAAAATGAAGGGACGGATTACACCGCAGAGAGCACAACTAACCCCAAAGACACAAGAGACTCTCTTGTGCTCTTCTATACCACAATGGTCTCCCCGAATTACAATACTCTCAATACCCACTCTTATCAACTATACATCTTATATACCACTCACTCGTACCCACCCTACGTGCTCTCACGCGTGACTCAATACAGAAGACTCTAGACCAGACGCGGGCCGACTACTGAACTAATTTTGCACAGTCGTGCTCTTGAACTTCTTCCTTTGGTAGACTTTTATCTTGGGCTTGGAAACCCCATGTTGGGTCGGGTTGTTATCACATACATTACAAACTTTCTGTTCTATTTGCAATGTATTTTAATTATCAACTGACTCGTTAACCTTTTTTTACTCATGAGTCTAGATTAGGGATGCTGAAACACAACTATTGCTTTGATTTGTAGGTCGTGATAATGTCTCTGATGGGATTTGCTATGGTAACGGTATGGGCTAAGAAGGAGGCTAGAGCATAAGTCATACAAGAAAAGACTAAATGTTCCCATGGTTTTATTTATAATAATTGTTTTTCGACGCTTGTAGCCCCTTTTTTCTTTTCTTTTCTTTTTTCTCTAATATTTATTGCATGTGTACATATAGAGAAAATAGCCATATAAAAGGCCTGGGTTACTCTGATATTTCAAGTTCTTTGCATTTTTTATAAGGTATGGAAGAATAAATAAAAGATAGGATAGTTCAAATCTTCTTCTTTTACGTGATTTTGGTAGTAAGCTCTAGGGAACTTTATGATTCAACTGAGTTTGACAGATAAGTGCAACCACCAAATTAGGAAGTGGTATTTGATAGCACAGTAGATGCAATGCAACAATGGTGAACTAAAAGCAAGCTTGGAGAGTGATTGGAGAGGCTTCGGCTAGTGCCTTTGGTGGGAAAGGTACGTTTAAGATTTTCAAGAACTCTTCTTTGGTAGCTGACGTGCTTTCATTTTCTTCGCCAAGTCGATGGTTACTATATCCCTCATGGAGGGTCATTATACCATGTGAATAGACTTTCTTAGAATGGTTGTTACTTGTTAGTAGGCCTGCTTGTGTCCTCTTAGGTTTCTTTCGGGGTGGATTTATCACATTTAATTACAATCGGGTTAGGAGATTGCACAATAGTTAGGGCTCTCTTTCTTCCTTTCCTTTCCATTTTCATTTCTAATGTAAAATCTTTAATCTGTCCTACCTATCATGCAATCTCGTTTTTGCAGTCTTGTTTCGCTTTTAATTAGTGAACGTGAACCAAGAGATGTAAGGTTAAATCTCAAATTATAGTTTCAAGCCTGTATCAACTTAACATTCTCTAGAAAAGCTTTTAAAAATACTCTCTTTAGACAGATAGTACTGCTTAGTCAATCTCACCTTTTCTTGTTAAACTTTTTATCGACCCACCAAATAGGGCTCAAATTTAAACTTTATCATTCCATCAAACAGAAAGAATATTATGTTAAAGGTACACTTTAGACTAATAAAATAATAAAGCACATGCAAACAAATATATAAAATTTAAAACGGCAAAAAAGCGTACTAATTTCTAGAGCTTGAAATGCTAACAAATTTAAGTTAGGTGAACAGTGAGTTAATATGATTGCTCTGTGTGTGAATGTGGAAAAACAAAATTTTATCTTCAACATTAAAAACAGAGTAGTCAGCACCGCCTGTATGACCCTTTTGTGAGTTTTTCTTCCATAACAAACTCTTTCATTTTTGTCAAACAATTTGGTCATCCTATCTTTAATATGCTTCTCAAGGCACTGCATAATCATTATTCTTCAGTTCTTGGAACTTTCTTGTATGCTCTTTTTTTGCACCTTTTTCCCTTAAATTTGTAGCTCCAGTTTTAGATTTAGTCGCTTGGTGCCTGTTGAATCTTTGACCTTTAAGTTGCTAGAGAAAATGGTCCTCTTTGGAGTCTATATCTTTCAATTAAGGGGAATGTTTGTTCACATAAAAGTACATAGCAGTATGAACTCACATAAGACGTACAAATATGTTATCCAATCGAACTTAGAGAGACTGCAATACACATTGAAATGTACATGCAGATGTATTTCAATGTGTATCGTCCAATCTTCAAATGCTTTTACAGCTTTAATGTGTGATAATACTATCTCCCTATCAGCCAACTCATGTATAATGATTAATGACATAGCATTACAAATGCGACCAAACTATCTCATTTTTTTAAAACTTGTAGAAGGTAATTAAAGTTTATTAATTTTTGGATTTGTTTCAATAGTCTTTTAAGCTTATCTGGCCTCGCTCTGTCCTTGGAGAGTTTTATTCATGTCGAACTTATGCTACCCTTCCAGTATCAGAACTAATTTGAATAAAACATCAGAATAAGAAAAGTACTGCATGGATATCCTTCTAGAAAAAGATTATACTGTTTAGAATGTTAACAATATTTTGACTAACCAATTAATCTGCTATGCTACTAATATTTGCTAATTATTTTGTACAAAAAGATCAATTTGAACTTGATCCAAACTTGTAATTCATCATGTGGGGGATAGGGTCACTGACACCAATCAAGATATTTAAGTCATGACATTTTTGTAAATGTACTGATTTGTTAAATCACTGTACATGTGTATTACATTTTATTTATAGTAGTAGATGATCTTAAGTGGAGTGGAAGACCCATGTAGTCAACCTGAACTAATTGAGTTAAGGTTTGTTATCGTTGTAGTAGACCGTCATTAGTGAAAATTATGATATGTAGCATGTAGGGTTATATTTGAGATGGGCCATAAGTGGAAGAGAGAGGTCTATAGTTGTCAATGAGGAAATAGATGACCTGGACCACAGAAGGAGAAGAAGTTTAGGTTTCTAGCAACCATCATCATTATCAATAAGTGTATGTGAACAATGTCCAATGTGTACAACACCCAGAGAAGAAGGCACTATTTTAGAGGAAACAAACAAGAAATTGAAAGGTAGAAATAGAGAGAGATTGATTTCTTTGTTGACTAGCTCAGCATATATAATTATAAGTAGAAGAAGAAAAACAAAAGGGCAGTGGTGGTGGTGGTGGTGGTGGTAGTAGTAGTAGTAGTAGTTATAGAGGTATATATATATAGAGAGAGAGGAGGGTGGGCTTAGTGAGTGGTCCTAGTAGTGGTGCTGCTCTTCTTCTGCTCATCACTACTAAAACAAATCAAAATGGGCTCAACCCTAAATGTTCAAAATGACATGATGAGTGTGGAAGCAATCCATTAACATCATGCCCATGTAGCCATACATTAGGCATCATCATCCATTGCAGAGAAAATACATAAAAAGGGAGATGATGAACTCAATTGCCCTTCAAATGTGAGATTGACTCTTAGCTTTTTGTGTTCAAACTTGGCATAATGAAAGAGAAGGATTGAGAGCGATTGGGATTAAAAGGTGGACAAAGATGATGTAAGAGAGATGAAAATACAAAGATCAAGTTAAGGAACCACAATTTGATTAGTCAAGCCAAGGAAATAGAATTTAATTGTTTTTGTAGAGAGTGAAGAAGCAGACCCATCTCATTAAAGAGTGAATGGAGTGCATTGGACCAGTTTTCTGCACTGGCCACGCTCTGTTAGGGTCCACCAATGCCAAAACCATGCCCCCATGCAGCCTCTCTCAAGTAAGAAATGATGGGCTGCACCTGCAATTTCATATCATCACATAGTTCCTAACTGGATTTCATGATTTCTTTACTCTTATGCTTCTTGAATTTGCAACAGCGGACATTGTAACTGCATTAAATTGAGCGGAGTAAAAGAATTTACCAATACAGTTGATCTAATTAATTTAAGACTGAAGCTTTGTTGGTGTTGTCGTGTTGAGTTTGACATAGATGAACTCGAAAGTTATTATAGAAAATTTGAAAATTGAAGTATATTTGTTTTTTCTGGAAATTATTTAGAGTGAGAAGTCAAAGGCCTTCAAGGCTTTTTCTATCTTTAAAATGATCGTGTGCCAACTTTAGTCAAAGAGTTTGTCAATATTTGATAACACGTTAAGCTCCAAAAAAAACCCATTTTTTGGCCGAAGAATTGAGCAGAGTTGAAGAGTTTGTTCTTTGTGGTTGGCCCCAACTAATTTAGAATCTAATTTGAAATTGAGACTTTGTTATTCTTTTTGTGGTGGCTAACACTTGAAATTTACGATTAGGCTTCCATTTTTCCGGATAAAATAAGGGGTTGGAACTAACTGCTAATAAAAACATTAATTAAGTTTGCTAATTTAGTGAAACACAATTAATTCAAGGTAAGGGGTGCACACGGATTGGATCTAGTCTTATTAGGGTCAGTCGATCCGTGATCCAATCCAATAATGACGGATTGGAAAATCACAATCCAATCCAACTCATATATTTTATAAATCCAAATTGATCCAATTTACTAAATGTCGATCGAATTGGATCAAGTTACATGGGTTGACAATTATAAAATTAATACTTGTAAAACTATAAAATTAATATTTTAAAATTAAAACTTAAACAAATCCTAATAAATAAATAAAAAAGAAAGTTACGATTGATGAGGAAAATGATGAATAAGGTTAAGTTCAAATAATTAGTTTAGACTTTTTTTATATTTATTTGACTTTATAGCTTAAAATATGATACTTAAGTAAAAAAAAATTAATATAAGTTGCAAAAAATTAGATTTTTAAGTGTACATAGATAAATAGTAGATGAATTAGAAACATAAAAATGTTAACATCATCTCAATATAATTCAAGATCTTAAGATTTGAAAAAAAAAAAAAAAAAAAAGATCTTAAGATTATATGTGTATATACAATATAATGTATATAAAGATTAATTGGACCAGATTGCAGATAGGATACGCAGATATCCACAATCCAATTCAATACATGTGGATTACAACTTTTAAATCCAATCTAATTTGACAAATTCTACTACGAAACAACTAGAGCTAATTGAATTGGATCAGGGATTTCTTGTGCAACATTGTAAAGAAGTTCAAGCTCTTGTTTGTTGAGAGTTAATTTAATAGCGAATCCACATTTCCTCTTGTAACTAGTTAGTCTCGACATTGATGGAAGTGTGAAACTTCATTTGTTATTCCTGGACATCCACATCAAGCAATTTAAAGGGGAAAAAGATTGGAACAGAGTAGTGGGCAAAGCAGCTAATATCAGGGCATGGACAGCTAGTTTCCCACTTTGCATCTCCTCTTCAATTTTGTTTAAATTGTAAATCTGTCTCTCCACCAACCATAACACTGATATATGGGTTTACTTATAAGATAACCACAATTATGTCTTCAAAAGTAAAACTATTAAGCCTTGCATCTATTAACTTCATTGACAGATTTGTGTTCTTTTCTTGTGCTTATAAAAACAAACAAGAAAAACATGGAAAGGAAGAAAAGTCATGTTCAAGGGGTACACCAAAAGAAATATTTAAGAGCAACATGTGTTTGGGGACATCTAGAGGTAGTAGACCCACAAAAGTAGCATGCAATATATATCTCCATCTCCATCATGTGTTTTCTTACTTCTCAAGTTCATGGATTAGGTGCAAAAACACATCACGGTGAAATAGATATCAACTATGCCTTAGCTGATACTCATCATTTCATCAACAATGTAAATGAAGACAATAAATAATGATGTGAGAAACTATGTGTCAAAGTTTTAGGGAGTGATTTGGAAGTAGCTAGCCTTGCTTCCATGCTAAAGCTGACTTTTGAACAGTATTTAAATATGCAAAAAGATCTAGTTACTACTAATTTATCCTGTCTTCTTTCAAATATGTCCATCGTGTAATCACTTCAGTTAGATTTCTTGTTTTTGTTCTAATTTGGTGGTGGCACACACAATAAGGCACCATACATAGCAATGGCAGCTACGAAGACAATGATGAAAGACCTCACTTTAAAATATGCTTTTGTGGAAGGTCGATTCGAATTACTCCCTCCGTTTCATATTATCTATCACATTGAATTTTTTTTTTCTTATTTCACAATATGTGTCACATTAAAATATCAAAGGTGTATTTATGATTTTTTTCCAATTCTACCCTCAATTTAATTAGGATTTTGCTCTTCCACATTAATTATCAAAGCAAAAATTTATGAAAAATAAATTATTAATGAGAGATAATTTAATTTCAACGTCTATCTTTTTAAAACTTTCAATCGTCACTTTAACTTTTGTGCACAAACTCAAATGCGAAGGATAATAAGGAACGGGGAAGTAACATACTAATTAAAATAGTTGGCTCGAATTAACATCAAATGGACACAAAACATAAATTCTCGTATTGTTATAGATCTCATAGAAAGTTGGTTTGGACTATAAATTACCCTAAAAAATGGTGAGGATATCAAATAGAAAGCACAAAATAAAACCACGGGCATCGACTAGTGAAGATGGTTGACCTCGTCTACACATTACAAGTAGAGAACTTTAGATGTCCATCTGAATATCAGATGGAGGGAAGTAGTCCTTAATTGCTTTATAGAATATCATTTTTCATTGTTATGGTTCACCATCATCATCATAGATGAAGAAAGTTCCAAAGGAAGGACACGGTGCCGCTAATCTAGGGAGAGAGAAGGAAAGGCGGGGTCCTCTTGAGAGAGAGAGAGAGTATGCAATACTAGTAATGTTGCATGAGAGATGTATCATGTATGGGATGGGGTGGAGCCAGAATGGCAGCAAGAGAGGGCTCACAAAGCCAAAGGCCTGATGGGTCCCACTTGAAAGAGATGGACACAGACCATCATGATGATGATGCTATGCCCTCTCTCCATCTCTCTCTCTCTCTCTAACTTCTTTCATTTAGAGAGAGAAAGTTTGAGAGTAATGAAGATGACGATGAAACCACATGGGATGGCAATTGAGTGCATGAAGAAAAGGGACAAAACAACACAAGAAACCAAACCAAACCAAAGCTAATTTATAGACTTTTAATCAACTCCACATACACAAACATATACATGAACCAAAATGTCAAAATGACCACGTGGAAGTCACACTTGAAATCACATCTGGCCTTTCGGCCGTTCGTTTCAGGATATAGTCACACACAGATCTCAATGTATAATACTCGGGTCGAGGTTATTATATGTGACTATGAATGCGACTTCAACATTATCATTCTAGTATTATTTAAAAAAAAAAAAAAGACAAACACATATTGGCATCGATCACCATTAATTTCACCATCTCACCTTCCCTATTAATTTCCATCCCCTCTCACATGAATCCGCATTCAACACAACTCAACTCTATTTATATCTCATCATTTTCATCTCCTCTGCTTGTTGGCATCTCTACTTGCCTCCATTAATGACATTTAATCAATAACATGTAGTTCTCTCTTTCTATCATATCTATCTATGAACAGATTAATTTACTGTTCCTTAGACCATGGACATGCCCACGAGGAATATGAGTGCATAGTAGAACCACCTACCTTGTTGATGGATCCTTACTTAAATTATAGTTGTCGGGTGCATGGGCATGCACCTCCGTGATTGAACTTTAAGAGAATTATATGTGCATAGGTGAATAATGCTTGAATATTCACTAATAGCAAAATCATATAGTAATAATAGTATCGAAATCAAAAATTAAGTTTGGAGAATAATTTTCTATTATAAATGGACTTGGCCGTCGTAAAATAAGTAACGAGAAATTGACAATTATATATTTACAGTAACACTATAGAAATGCCCTGACCCTCTTTAGTTATGTCATAGTAGTCAAACCTGATAACTATCGACAAAGCATATAGCATGGTGGTAGAAACTAAGATCCCGAGTTCAGGTCTTCCTCAGACTATTTAATTTTTAGAATTTGTTTATTGCTAGAAGTCCTAATATTTGCAATGACCTTAATAGTTGCAAATTAAGAAAAACTATTTTTAATTAGAATTCAAGAGACTGGAGAGAAAAGCCTCGAGAAAAGGTAAAGTTAACTAAGTTTAAGTTACGCAATAAAAAAAAAAAAAAAAAAAAAAAAAAGATGTTTTACCACCCAAGTTAGGCATCACTAATATAATATTGCCAAGGCAGATTTTATGGTCCCTAGCAATAGTAGCGGCCCTTCATTATGTGACTTTCATTAATCCCAACATCCTAGTAACGTGATATGTCCATCTATTCAGCAAATAAGAAACTTGTGAATAATTTGATAACTATTGAGATCTCACAATGCATATTATAATCAGCTTCCAGTCTTTTAAGTCAAGAAATATTTCAAGTACGAAATGATCTCTTATGATGCAAATTTTGAAATTCTATAAAGTTAGAACTTTACTTAATTAAATGTCATCTATCATATAGTATAAACTAGATATGCAACATGTAAGGGAAAGGTTTGGTATAATTGCAAAGTAAAAACGTGGCATCCTCAATTCAGTTATACTTTTCTTTTGGTACAAGTCACTGATGAAACAAATTCAAAGAAGTCATCAAGGTTAATCTAATTTGTTTAAAAATGTGCAATTCATCAAAGCTAATGCCATGCAATATGAGCAATTATAACCTTGACCAACTTTATCAACTATGTCTGCTCTTCATGATTCAAAGACACAAATATGGAATTAAGTTTCAAACATGGTATACCAAATAAAAACTAAACAAATTAAAAAAAAATCTCTCGAAAATCAATTCACTACCAAAAAAAAAGAAAACAAAAAATAAATTTTAAAATTCTTTTTTTCCATTCACGCCCGTTTTACAAATTATTGACTTTCAGCCACTACTTAAATGTAGTAGACTCAACGTTATCAGCGAACAGAGAAGCAGTCTTTACAGCAAAAAGTCAATAATTTATAGAACGAATTTTATTATAACTAAAAACCAATTTTTCTCACGCAACTGTAACATAAGATGACGAAACCTCACAATTGAAATCCTACAAGAATATATTCTTCATGGAGTTCTACAGTTACATTTGAACAACAAAACTATTGTACATAGCAAATAAATTCAAGTGCATCACTGATTTAGCTAAGCAGGTAAACAGCACTATCACACTTATTGTAGCAAAAACAGGGCAAGTCTTTTGAATTACTGATCCTCCCCTGACTAGACTGTGAGAGAACCTGCAACCCCTGAAGTAGTGAATTTTGGAGGACAATTTGGTCATTCAAAATCAAAAACCAAGAATCAAGAGAGTTTGGCCTCGTTTGGTTCGTTCTTGCTAACTTGCAGTGTTAGTTGGGAGTTATCTTCTTAAAGTTAACTCCTTGAAGTTAATATTTTCATGTTAGGTTCAACTTTCAACTTGTAGGGAAGTTTCAAATTTTTAAACTATAAAAAATACGAATTGACATAAATAGCCTTCAAACAAGAGAGATATAGGTAATAAATAAGTCATTAATGAGGGGTAATTGTGTCTACAACTTCCGGGAGATAACTCCTTATGGGAGGTGGTGGGGAAACTTCTCACACCCTAGGGTGTAAGTTGGGAGATAACTTGCAGGCAAGTTGGGCAACCAAAAAAGACTAGTTCCCAACTCCCTGTAAGTTATCTCCCGGGAGATAACTCCACCTCTAACCAAACAAGGCCTTTGCCTTGGGATGACGCGAGTCCCTCCTCCTTTAATCAGAAGTCTCGAGTTTGAGCATTGAGAATAGAAAAAATTTAAAACTTAGAGGTTGCCGCCCTTGTGCTCCTTCCCTCCTTAGAGTCTGGGATGGCTGAGATTAGTCGGGGCAAAGCTTCGAATACCCTGCCAATAAAAAAAAAAAAAAAAAAAAAAAAAAAAAACCTTAGAATTGGATTTCCTTAATTTTGTCCTTGCCTTTTGGTTCTCAAAGATCGAGATGGGTTGCTGTGCACAGCAATGATGAGTCCTCGTGCTATCATTGCCAACTTTGCCTCTTCTTCTACTCACAATTCCACATTTACAATCACTCCAAAACTCACACACACATTTAAACACACATGCTCCCAAGTCACACCTCTTCACCTATTTATATCTCTTCAATGCCCACTTTGGTTCCTCAATTTCCTCTCATTCAAATCCAAATTAATTCTTCACTAGTGATTGTACACACATACCACATAATGTGTATTTACTACTCTCAAGCCCACCCATATGGGTCTTCTTCAAATTCTTGCAATTCAATGTTCTTGGTGAGGCCAAAGAGGTCCAAAATTAGAGTGCGCAGGCTCAGCATGACTAGGTACGTAGTAGTTGTCTAGTTTATCAATTCTTCTGTTTTGGCACATGCATGGGTGTTCACTAAAATTGTTTAATCCATGGTTTTAGACACAAAAATTTGTTAAAGTTGTGATTTTGTTTAATGGTTGTGTTGTTGGCTTGGCAGGAGAATTAGATGTGATGGAGAGATGGAATTGAAGAACTTGAAGTTGTACTTGGAGAACAGAAGCATCATAGCTGAGAATGAGAAGTTGAGGAAGAGAGCTTTGTTGCTTCATGAAGAAAACCAAGCTTTGATGTCCGAGTTGCAGAAGAATTTAGTCCCACATGTTCATCATGAGAGATGTAAATAAATACATGTGAGAGAGTTACTTGTACCACCTAGCTAGTATTACTAAATCTTGTAGAAGAAGAAGAAGAGCTCTTGGTTTAAACAAAGATAGTAAATAAATTAAGGAAGATATAGGAAGTGAGAATTGTAGTAATTGAGGGATATTCCAAGAAGTTCAACAAGTGATCGATCAAGTGGAGCTCTTGATTTGTTTGCTCTTAATAGTTCTTGTTACAGAGGTCTTTCTTTGTTTTTTTTTTTTTTTTTTTATTGTTATTATAGAGGTCCTTTGTTAGTATTTCCTTATATGTTTTTTAGTATAATTTCATGGTGGAAGGGAATAAGATGACAAAGTTTACCTAATTAAAGGGTACTTGTTTCTGTGTCAGCTAGTTGTAATGCTTTCTTTTAATTAATTTACTTTAATTATTGGATTATGCAAGTTTATGCATGACTAGATGATCACTTTGTATCAATATTTTTTAACCAATTGATTAATTGGATTGTGCATGTACGAAGACAACAACATCAACAACAATATATATATATATAGTCTCGAACCTAAATTATTTGAGATTGGTTATAGTTTATATAGATCTAATTGTTTTATTCTGCTCGATTTAATGCACTTGATCGATGGTTGCTGGTTTCAATTTATTTTAGATCTATTTTTATATTATTTTTAATTTTTATTATGTCTAGTTTTTTAACGAAGCATTTCCAGATCACCTTTGTAATATACATATAATCAGCAAATTAATTCAATTAATTAGGATCAAGGGTGGATAGATGGCCCTTATATGGTGTGGGCCCTTTCAAATCCAATGATCCCAACATGAAATTATTGGCTTGGTTCCAATTTTAATATTGTCAAGAAGGTTGGCAGCAAAGAAAAGAGGATATATAAAAGCAGATGAACATGTTAATTAATTACTTAATTAAGGTGCTTTATAAAACAAAAAGACGCCTAATAAAGCATAGTTTATATTGGTAAACACATGTGGTTATGAATAAGTTTGACTGGGTCAGACAAGTAATCCAATTTTATAAGGTAATTTAGACACTTTTACATGTGGGTGTGAAGAAAAATATTGTTTTAAAGATGGGATTCAGATTTGGAACAGTATTCAATTTAAATAATGTTTGACATATATAAGACAAATTTACAATTGAGTGATATAACTTAAATAATATACTTTACAGTGTCATCAACAAAGCATAATATACATGTCACAGGTGAACAGACCAACACATGTTCAGTTCTTAAAAGCTCAAAATGACCCGCCACATGTAGTATGTATAATGTTTGATTGCATACGATGCTAAAAACTAAACCATATATATAGAAATGGAATCAATTGATGCTTTCATCTGCTAAAATAAAATGCATGGTTGGATAGCATGATAGGAATTCACTGTAAAAGTTAAGTGACTAGAAAGAAAAAGTAAGTTGTTGGCTAGCTAGAAGAAGCTCCAATAATGCATATATAACAACAATAACAAAGCCCCGATTGTAAATTAATTGGGATCGGCTATATGGGTCAAATTCTTCCACTCCTCTCAATTTAAAGCATTTAGGAGTTGGTAAATATTATGTTTTTAGTATTAATCCTTGAATTACTCTCAAGTACATACTGTCAAGGTAATAAATTAAGGATCCTTGTATATATGGATAAGGGAGAATTGACATTCAAGTGATACTCAGATTGAAGAGTTACAAATAAGTCTAAGAAAGGTAGGAGAGGCTGGACTTCCTGGGGGATTTGGTGAGACTTCTATTTTTCTTTATGGACTAGTTCACTATTTGAATGAAAGTTGTTTTCATTAATAATAACACATGCATCAACCTATCCACAAATGAAAGAGACAATTTACTTACTACAAAGGGGGGAAAAAACTTAATTAAATCATTATTGAAGGTGAACCCTTCATCTCTCAAGATGTTGTAGAATCCAAGATCGCTCTAACGTTGACGCATCCTTCGGATGGACCTTGAAGATCTAAATTTTATTATCAGTAAAGTATGTCTAAGAGAATTATTTTGGTGAACTAGCTGATAATTTATCTGAAAGCTAAAAATTAGTAGCTTAAAATCTAGAAATTGAATGTTATTATTGTCTAAAAAATTTAAACTAGACTAATTAGAGCAAAACATATCTAATTGGTCAAAATAGCTTAAGCTAGTTTGTGTCTGCAGTGGTAGCTGTTGATATCTAAAGCACACCATCCTCAGCAGTAAAAAGTACTCTTGACCCAAGTAACTAATGAGAGATCATAATGAGATGCATAGCAATATGATTCATTCAAAAAGACTTGATACCCGCACGAATGACTGGCACCACTTTCTCGTAAAGTGAGCAGCTAATCACTAAATCTTCTTTTAAGGGATTGAATTTACTGTTTCAAATGCTTTTAAGATGGACTTGTAGGGTTTACTAGTGATTGTATGGTGCCCTTCACGTGTAAAGCAGAAACAATATACCAATTCAACATCACTTGTCACATGTTTTTATTAGTTCACAGCACTAATGGTCCAATTCACTTGAGCATCTACAAAGAGAATCAGACCTTGTACTTCAGCTTTCTCTATTCATCTCTTCATATATGATGCAAGAACTTTCACTAATTGAGCCTGTAAGGCCCTGGGCCACCATGAATGGGCTAGGCTGGCTAAGGATAGGATATGTGGTCCAAATAAAGCATGGATTGCTATATATGGGCCTACACTTATCCCAACATGGTTCAGGGCCTAGCCCACTTGAGGTTATCAATGTAAAGAATCAACATCACTTGTGAATCTGTGATTTACTCTCAACCAAATCAGCAAAATCTCTACATTATCTCACACAAAAATTAATCTTGTCACAGCTAGCTTTCCAAACTTATATTAAGGCTCTGTTTGGTAAGCAGAAACTAACTGATCAGTTAGATTATAATGTAGCTGATAAATTAATTTGACAAATAAGTCGTGTTTGGCAAGTAGATTATTTCAAAAATAATCTAGCTGATCGGCTAGAATTGTAAACGCTACCTTGAAAAGCGTTTCAACAAAAAACTGCCAATAACTTTCTTTTTTCCATTCGTGCCCTCAATTCATAATTAATTGTGCGGGTTAAAAAAAATTTCAATGTGTGCTCACCAAAGATGTAGAGCGAAATTAGTGGTGTATCGTTATAAACATATTAATTGATATTTAAGATAACTATGCATGATTGGTTTCAAAAGTAAAAGATGCATATCTTTTTGATAAATAAAAAGATAAGGATCAAAGGACATAATACAAATTTTTTGTGGCAGATCATAATACAAGTTTTTAAGTGAATGTAACATATATGGCCAGCCAAATATACATATTTAGTAACTAATACTAAATTAAAATTATTTTTACTTGAAAAAAAATAAATTTAAAATATATTATATAATGTTTATTTGCATGTCCCTTTATGTCATTTCGTATTTTTCATCTACTCCATCAGCTATTTCTTCCAAACATTATTAATTATTTAGCTATATTATCATCTGAGCAGCTACTAACTTTTCGACTATCAGCTAGATAATCAGCTGTCATCTAGATTATCAGTTGGTGTCGTCAAACAGAGCCTAACTCACAGCTATCTTTCCTATTTTACTTATTTTGATCGTTGAACGTACACATTTGTATTTATATTGTACTTTTTTTTTGTCAAAGCTTCATTGATAATAAGAACCCTTACATCGATACAATATTGAAGGTTCAGTCTCAACGAGAGCAATTGAGGCATAAGATCTCATCGCAGCCCACCATCGAAAGCCTCTATACTTTTGAACTATATCAATACACGAACATTATAATCTCTATATACGAAATAGAAAATATACATATATATAGAGGGTTGACAGTGCCCGATTGTAGATTAGTCGATATGATTGGCATAAGACACTACGTGAGACACCAAAACTACAAATACTAAGATGACCCGTTTAGAGACACCTGAAATAAATACCCAATTGTTGGTGTTCATTCTGGGTATCCCCGGGTGTCCTAAAAAGATTACTCTAGCATTACCAAAAAATTACAAACTAAGATTTTGCAAAGCTATTTTTCTTTCAAAAATTGCAAGCGTGGTTTTTTTTTTCCCTCGGAAGTAGGGGCGGCAATTCGTGTCGGCGAGTCGTAAACGTGTCGTGTCGTAAATAGGTCATGACCCACATAATGTAAACTCATTACATGACATGTTTATTAATCGTGTTAATCGTTTTCGTGTCTAAGTGGGTCGTGTTAAACATGTCGTGTATTCGTGTCACTCATTTATTAAATATTTTATTTAAGCTTTTATAATTATTTACTACTTTATTAAATATATCTACATGAATAAATTTAAACGAACATAATTAAATAGCCAATAAAATATGACGTGGTTATATATAGCCTTAAGTTTTACTTTACTTTTTCATTCAAGTCTTTATTACTCTTAAGAATAGATGAAAAATGACTCGTAATAATAATATATACAAAATTATAAGAATCTTCTAAAAAATATCTAAATTTAACTTAGATAAAAAAAATTTATTTTTTCTTAATAAATAATTATTAATAAAATCTAAAACATAAATAATATATTAAAAGTAAAAAAAATATTTCTTGTAAAAAAAATAGAATAAGATATGATAAAAAATGTCTACAAATAAAAGAATAAATCACGTTATTAACATGTATTCAAATAGGTGAATTTTGTATTAATTTATTTATTATACTATATTTATTATTTATACATTTTTTATAATCGTGTTAAGCGAGTCATAAATGAGTTAAGCAGGTTGACATGTTAATGACTCGTTTATTAACCGTGTATAAACATATTAACATGTTTATGACCCAGACCCACTTATGCCAAACCCACGACATGTTTATTACGTGTCGTGTCGTATCGTGTTAATCGTGTCATGACCCAAATTGTCACCCCTACTCGGAAGTGATTGGTTGACACACATGAGATGCACAGCCTATGTGGCACCCCTATGGCGCCCCTTTTTCAGGTGTGGAGTCCGTTAGAAATGACATAAAGGGGGCGCCACATAGGTTGTGCGCCCCCATGTACGTGCTCCCTTTGTGTCAACCAAATATTTTCCTTTTCCCTTGTTGTCCAAAATTACTTTGACTATTTTACGCGAGATGCGTTCCACGACTCCCCTATAAGACTTAAGAGATATGACTCACAAAGCAAATAATTAGTTTCACCTACTTCACCAAGGCATTGGCTGGCGTAAGTATTTGCCAAACGACACTGGTAACCACAACTTCATTTTGAAAAGTTCAAAAATCATTGTAGGGAAATCAATATCATGTGAAAAGTATAGTTCGCATTCGAGGTTATTACTTATTTCATCAGACAGTTGGTGTGCATTGTTATACAAGAAGATAAAACCAGCAAAAATTACACCGACATTCTTAGAGAATTTTCAATGATAAATGTGAATTGTGAGCGTGGATTCTTGCAACGTTAGCAGCTTGAAGAAAATGTCATCTCGTGCAACTCAAATAGAGATTGGATTGCACTTTTTGATTTAAAAATTTATTACTAGTAGAACTAAATTACTACTTTGGCCTTCCTCGGGCTTAAAACCCTTCAACTCTCTATGCATCGCAAAACGAGTCTTTTCTTAAGCCTTATTTGGTACGAGGTGGAGATAGGGAGTTGAAAACTAATTTTATTTAGTTGCTCCACTTGTCTGTAAGTTATCTCCAAATTTATATTTTAAGGTGAGAGATATCTCCTCACCACCCCCTATGAAGTTATCTCTCAAAAGTTGTGGACACAATTACTCTTTATTAATGACTCTTTTATTACACATCTCTCTTGTTTAAAAGTTATTTATGTCAATTCATATTTTTTATTGTTTAAAAATTTGAAACTTATCTGCAAATTTAAAGTTAACCAAACATGAAAATATTAACTCCAAATAACTCCAAAGAAACAACTCCGAAGTAACACATTAGCAAAAACGAACCCAGGTCTTAAATGTGCATAAAGATTCGCTTAATGACCATCACAATGCATATATAAACCTAGCTCCTACTCCAAACAAAAAATATCGACGGACGATAGCAAACCACGTGGACGGTCAACACCGCGACAAGTACCTATATCAAAGTGTCACGTAATTTCCTCGTCACAGTTGCAATGACACGGTTCTGGGCCCACCACTGACACGACTTTGACCTTCCAATGGGCCCCAGCTCTCCCTTCGCCGCCTGTTTATTAAACTTTACTTCACGAAAACGTGCCACGTAGGGTGCCACATGGGACGCGAGTGAGTGAGGGAGGAGGATGGAAAACGTGAGTGGAAATCACGTTTTGTACATGTCGTGATTTCCACTCACGATTTGCCTAGAGTGGAAGTCGTGACTTGCAGTCACGACTTCCCTTCGATGGAAGTCGTGACTGCAAGTCACGACTTCTACTCTGAGGCTCAAAAAAAAAACAGTGGCCTCCTCTATACACCAGAAAACAGGAGAAAAGACTTGGACATAATCTCAACAAAGAATGATAATGGCTATGTAAAATGACTTAACATCATAAAAATCAAAGGCCAAGTTAATAACTAAACAATTAATGAAATGTTAATTGGAAAAATCAGTATGGAGTGTTTAAACCGAAGGAAAAAAAAATTTATTTCAAACCATGCAACAAAGGAAAAAAAACCATTCATCAAAATAGAAGTAGTAAAACAAGCATTGCATCTTATGTAAAAAAACATGAAAAAATAAAAATAGAAGTACAAACTACACTAAACCATAGAGGATACACATAACCTCAACAAAGAATATTATTACCATAATAATTTCAAGAATTTATAAGCATGAGTACTTGTTTTGGCATAGGCAAAATGCCTTAGTTTTTTCAAGTGCCATGTTTGACTGCTAATTGTAAATGACGTTTGTAAGCATGAGTACATACATACATCCAAACATAACATACATACATAAAATTGCAAAGTGATTGAGTACAAAGCAATAATAAAAGAAGTCTTGTTATTGTTACACACAAGTCCTACTCGACCCCAAATAATGACTTCCGGTCACAACGTGTTCTCTTTACAACTCGAACATTACGATTTAACGCTAATGGGACATTCGATCGACCCATATCACTAGGATTTTGAGCATCTTCTCTCTGAATATCATCGATATCACGTATTCCACCTTCATGCGTACTTGTACTCTCGAGAGAAATTCATCATTATTGGAGTTGTATTGAAATGGCGCGAAGATGGAACGACTTCGTAGGCTCGAATGCCATGTAGGGAGGAACGGATGGAGTATGTGGAGTGTCACGCTCATTGAGAGGTACTGATGACGTATACACTGGAGTGCCATGCCTCGAACGCGTATCATCGTGAGAAGTATGATGAGAGGCTTCAAATGATGTGGGCACATTATGCATGCGATAATCTGCTCAAATCGCTTTAGCGATCAAAAGTCGATGCAGCTACATCTCTAATGCGTGCAATCGACACGTCATCACCCAATGTCAACTGATGGATCGATGTCATTCCATGTGCCTACATATAAACTATGTAAGAACTTGTATGTGAAAGTAAAATGAAAACAACTATATGAAACTTCATGGATGGAAAAAATGAAATTGCACTTACCAATGCCTCAGCAATAGCTCCACGACGAGACATGAATCGACGTGTAATGCGACGATACCATTGCATATACGGGTCGTAAAAGTCCAAAGGCTCGTCTAATATTTCATCGATCGCTATGTTGGAAGCACGTTCGTTCCACAAGCAAACATAAGCACTATGTTCGCACTCCAATCCTTATCCGTTTTCCTCTCAAGTCAATCTTATGTAGTTCCATACTTGTGCTATGTAAATTAGGTATCCTTTGTTTCATACCGAATTGTCGCATTACTCTATCCGGATTGTAGAGTTCGACAACGCAGAAGAAAAGCAAAGGTGCCCTCGTTCGCCAAATTGCTCGACCACCATTTGCTACAATATGCGGGCATGTCACTTATCAAAGTTTCCTGATACGGTTCCCAAACAACTTTGTAGCATGAAAAATAACATTAATTGAATAAAACGGTGTCATCAACAAGATGTCGACATAAGCACTTGTTGGAGAGAATGATTAAGTATATTTATTACTTCATCCGGTCCTTGCATGTCAATCATTTCTCTGTATTTCGTCAGCACGTGCATCGATGTTCCTGTGGTCTCCAACGCATGCCTCCACCTTTCCAAATGAACCAAACAAAACAGAGCATGCATGAAAAATGGGTTGTACATATACTCAAATTGAAATTGTAATGTTAAAAAAAAAATAATTACCTATGACCAAATGGAGGAGGTGGAAATAATTCTTCATTGTCTATCATGTCATCTCTAATGTGGTTTCCCATAATTGGTGCGAGAAAAGGCAACCTATCCCATGCCCACAATTGCAATAAAATGACCGATCTCTATCTCTCTGCTCTCATCAATGTCACCGCAAGACATAACTGTCTATATAGGTGAGTCGAGTTGCACTACCCCAATCGTATCTTGTCCCGCCGCCTCAAAGTCTTCCAAAAATTGCAAATACGTGATGTGCACGAGGTTGTTAGACTTGTCAGCAAATAAAGTTTCGCCAAGAAGTTGTAGGATGTACGCTCTTGCGTAGCGTTGCACGTCCTCATCATCAGCATCCTGTGGAAGGTTTAGAAACCATCGTGACAGTTGGCGAATTTGAATCCGGCCACCGGTCCTGTTATTTTTAGGGAATGGAAACCCCAGTTGTGTCAAGCATAAGGCATTGTAATCTTGCTCAACACGACCAGTGATAGGTAATCCATCGACGGGCAACCCTAAGATAATTTGTACATCTTGAAGGGTAATAGTCATCTCGCCAACAGGAAAATGGAACGTGTGAGTTTCTGGTCTCCACCTCTCTACAAGGGCAGTGATTAGATGCCAATCAATTGAGATGAAACCTACTCGCGCCGTCCCGTAAAAACCAGCCAAGCGTGGAGATGCTCGACGATTCGTTCATCCAGATTGGACCAACCGATGTAGTGCAGCCGAATTCCGTCTGATAGTCAATATACCAGGCTCCTATGAAAAAACGAGTTATAAGTTACATTATTTAAAATATGTACACGGTGATATAACGGTGTAGTGCAAATCGGCAAGAAGTCATACCGGTCCGTGCCATACTCGGGTAGATCTATGGAGAGCTTGCGAACTCGAAACCGAATCATCTATAGGCCCAGGCTCCATATCGCGCTTCAAACCCAAATCATTACCAATGAAGGAACATGAGAAGTAGCAAACTACCAGTAATGTCAACATGAATAAGTAGGAAAGGTTTAACAAAATTATGGAGATAATTCATCAAATAAAGTAACGCTACTCATGAAAATATATCAAATTTCAGTTACAATAATGACCCTCAACAGACAGGAGGCATAGCTAGCTTAACTAAATGTCAGTATGCTTAAATGAGACTGTCACTATGAAGCAGTCGGTGGTTGTTGTTGCTGACGACGAGAGCAAGTGCGTCTATTGTGTCCATCCTGCTTACACAAACTACATCGCAGCGTGGTTGGGGTCTCTCTCCATTCATTCTCACGCTGCATATGACGTGGCAAGTTTTAAGTTTGCTTCTCCAATCCATCTCTGTGCGCAGACGTCGTTGTTGAGGGCGACCTTTTTTTACTCGCTTTCGAGATGGATCAGCCAGTAACGAGTATGGAAGTCTGGCGTTTGGCCAATAATCTTCGTGGGGAATGGGATGGAAATTCGCAGCATAACTTTGACTGTACACAACCAATCTGTAGTATTCCTCAATGTATTGATGAGCATCCATGGCAACACTGGCGCAGACTGCTTGAACATGAGAACATGGAATGTCATAACACTGCCATTTCATACAAGTGCATTTACGAGCCTGCAATTTAACTATTTGCTTGTTAGACCCTTTTCGCAAATGATGGCCACGTGGCGCAGTGACGACTTCAAATGTACCATTATCGCGATTCACTAATGTCACATTGTGCCCGCCAGAAGACTTTGCCCAATTTGACAACTTCTTCAACGCGTAACTTGTGTACACTTCGCCCCTTCCTAAGGCTGCACCTATTTCGTCTCGCCTTTTGTTGAAGAACTCCAAGACACGATAGAATGTCACTTGCACTAACGCGGTGATGGGATAGAATCGCGCGCCTTTAAGGACCCCGTTAAAGCATTCTACAGTAGCAACAAAATATGCATATGTGTAGAATGAGTCACCACAAATCGCCTGTGTTCATCCATCTACATATTTCTTACATCGAACAATCCATACATTAGGTGTAGAATGAGTCACCACAAATCGCCTGTGTTCTTTGATGCTATACAACTTCACGGCATGCTGGATATCTACTTTACACATGAACCGCATGCCCTTTTGAAATTCTGCTCCCTCATTCCATAAAGACCTTAAAGGGATCATAGCATTCTCATTGAGGGGTTGCAATGCCTCACTACTCAATTCCATAAATGCAGGAGAAGGTACGACAAATTCACGTACACCAACGGGCGCACCATCAATTCCAAAGACCTTTCGTCGAAAAAATCATCGTTCCCAAGCTCGCTCGAAATTGGAGGACAAGATAATGAGCCATCATCGGCAATGACTCGATTTAATGTGTATCGAATCATGGCATCATCAACATGATGAGCATCAACCCCTTCATCATCCAATCCATCATCGCTACTCTCTTCACTAGTACCTTCGTCACTACCGCAATAGTCTTCGTCTTCACTAGTGTTCAACTCATCACAGGAACGAGGATCCTCGTCCATCTCGGGATTTGCAGTCATCAAGGGCGATGCACAATGACTCTGCTCCATATTTGGTTGAGTGCTAGGTCCACCACCAGAATCTAACGCCATATTACAGTTTGTACTATTATACGAATCTCTCGTTCTCAAATCGATATAAAGCTCCATGCATTTTGGTGGTGGTAATTCTGCCACAATCTCCCAAACATCTTTGAGACTCGCCTCATCATCTATTCGCACAGGGACGTAGTTGGCAGTACCACTACCAATGTACGCTGGATATCGATATGTGATGGTCAATATCATCTTTTCATTGTCTATCTCCAAATAATTATAGACAAAACTCATAAATTCCTCGTACCCTAAACCCATGTTCGCTCTAAGATGTCGAACAGGCGGTTTAGTGTATGAAATTCCTGATGGTCCATCGACCATGTCCCCATTCATATAGCACAACAAACTTACTCTTCGATCAGCCATTATTGAATCTATATATGTAGAATACAAAGCATGATCAATAGAAGTGAATGCAACAATATCAACACTTTAAAAAGTGTAGTGGTTCATACTAAAAACAGTTACGAGTAAAGTTAAAGAAGGATCCATCCCCAAAGTAAACAATTCCGACTTTGTCCAATGGAAGGTAAAAAACAAAAATACATAACTAATGAGAACAATTCAAATTTGATGTAGAGAATTTATATTAGGACATTACATGTCCGAAGTTGATATTTTTAACTAATCCATAACCAAAGTCGCTCAACAAGGTTTTAGGCGACTCTAAACTAAACTAGATGGTCATAACAGTGAACTAAAGAATGCATGAACATACATGTAGTCACAGAACGTACCATGGCCATAAATACACTAATATATAGGCTATTATGACAAGAAGGTGCATAAACAAATTTAATGGAAATAGATCGAAAGGTCATAAAAATAAGGAAAGAAAATTAGTGAAGATACATAACCATACCATATCAATCAATACAATGCCACTAAACTTGATCTTCTTTAATTTATTATCATATATAAAAAAAACAACAAATAAAACAAGGGTTGCCACATCATCAATTCAATCAGTTTGGAGTTGGACCCACCAAAAGTACAATTCTAAAACCTAGACATGAACCTAATCTTGCCTTCCATAGATGTCAGATTTTGATTTGCTTCAGTGTTTTTAATTGGACATATTACCATAATGGAACAATTCTGAACAGGCACGGTTTGATCACTACACTAGTTGTTGTTGTTTACTAGTTGTTGTTGTTTTTTTTTCCAAAACAAAAAAAAAAAAAATGATCACTAGACTAGCTTTGTTTGGAAACAAAAATGTAACTTCTATACATGTCTTATAGAGATTTCAAAGTCAATTGAAGATGTTCAAGGGGGTTCATTTCTAGAAGAGCTAAATAGGAAATTGCCTTATCACGACAATGCATTGCAAATGATTCAAGACACGACAATGCATTGCAAATGATTCAATTGAAGATGTTCAAGGGGATTTGGTTTAGTATTTGTCAAAAGCATCTTTGGATTTGGTAAATAGATTCTTCACATTTAATGAATATAATTTGTAATTAATCTCAAATATCAACATGAAATTAACAAAAGAATATACCTATGGGAAGGTGAGCAGAGAGAAGGCGATCAAGGACCGGCGAAGGACCCGAGCGGACCGGCGAAGGACCGAGCGAGGCTCGCGTGTGACCTTAGAGGGCTCTGCGAGGGACGCAGTGGAAGCGGCCACGGTGGAGGCGGGGACGACGGCGAGACGAGCGACGGTGGAGGCGAGGGATGGCGGCGAGGGACGGTGAAAGCGCGTTGGTGGAGGCGAGGACGGTCGAGGACGGTGGAGGCGGCGACGGTGGCGGCGAGGATGGTCTAGGGACGGTGGAGGGGACGGCGGCGAGGGACGGTGGAAACCGGAGAGAAGGCGATCAACGAGACTGCGCGAGGGCTCTGCGAGGACGGTGGAGCGGGGACGGTGGAGTCACGAAAACCATGCGGGGCTGCTGATCGCCTCTCCTGCCTATGACGTGTCGCGTTCTCAGCACAAGTCCATCAAAACCGCTGTCAAAGGCCCCACGTAATTAAATTTTTCTCGATCATCACAGTGATCCGACTCTCGGCTTGATCAACAGTCAGGATCAAAAGTATAAGAAACGATTTTTTTGATGAGAAAAAGTTTAAGAACAAATTGAAGAAGCTTTTTTTTAAAGTAAAATCAAATTTTCATTATATTCATTCGCTAATTCTATTTGTTCAAATGAACATATATCTAGTGTGAATTTACTGTGAATGCAAATGTAAAATTAAAATATTATTCTCTATAAACATATAAAATGCATGATAGTACACAAAATATCACTCAAATTATATAACAACAAACAAAACTTCCAACAAGGAAATAAAACTTAAGATTTCCGACAACGAAAGACAAAATCAAAACAAATTAAAGAAACTTAATCAAGAGGAAACGTGGAATTATAAAAGTCAGTTCCAATAATCAACCAGGAAGTTCCTTTGCATGAAACTATCCTTCTTTTTTCCTTCAATGTCTCCAATAAATGGTAAGTTTAAGAGAAGTAATGCGGAGGGTATTTTAGAGCATCTCTAATAGTATGTTGATTGAATGTCAATGTACGCCACTTAGAATTAAGTTGACATTGAGATGAAAAAAAAGGTATCCAATAGGAATGTGCATTTAGATTGTCATGCTGATGTGGCATAAAAAATTTGAAATTGTCAATTTCGGATGTAAACTCTAACATTCAAATTGACATCCACATAGGATTTTTGTTTCTTTTTTTAGATTTTTATTTACGCATTTTAATTGACAAAATTAAGTTATTAATATAATCAGATAGCGTACTCGCAAATTTATTTTGTAATTATTTTTAATGAATTACATCCTTTTGTGTTATATTTATTATATAAACTATAAATTTGTTCAGATTTGAGAAAATTGGTTTCATTCTTGGTGCGTCGCATATCTCACAATGATCGTTAGTGTATTTGTGCGGTTGTTGAGTTAATATTTTCTTTAGTTTTTTTTTTTTTTCTCTTATAGTAAGTTATGATTAGTCTAGCTTGCCTTGTTGGAAGTCTTATGTTTTCTTTCATGTTAAAAGTTTGGATTCTCGTTACAGTGTTTGTGTAATATCATGTCTTTCGAATATTTTGTTGAGATCAGGTCCTTGATTGTTATATTGTTTCAATATTATAGTTGCATTCACAGTAAAATGGATGACAATTACTTCGAACGATACAAACAAATACAATTAGCGAATCAATGTACTTTTACTAGGTCAATTGCTTCAATGTCTGATTCCGTAGCCAACCATTCATAATTAATGAAATTTCTATTTTACTTCAATAATAATAATAATAATAATAATAACATTAATATTAATATTAATAAAATTAGTACTTTTGGATTCGAAGTCCACGAGGCCTCGTGATATAAAAATCAGCAAAATTGTCACCACAATTAGAAATACTATTTTTACAAAAAAAAAAAAAAAAGATTCGAAATAGTTTCCAATTACCAAATTTTCAACATGGAAATAGAATATTAAAAGAGAGAGAGAGAGAGGGTTGTTAACAAAGTACAATAAATATCCTCTATATATGCACACGCTCTACTTCTATTTTCTAAAGTAAAAACAGATGCTCAACTTTTTCACAAACTTTCTTATCGATCAAACAAGAGGGTTTCGAAAAAAACCAAACAACCCTAGTTTTATGAATTTGAAACCCTAGTTTCTGCTTCTGAGTTTGAAGAATTTGAAGAAGATGAATTCTGGCAAGGACAACACAGGCTGCGAGCACCCTGAAAGGCCCCAACTTTGCGCGAACGGGTGCGGGTTCTTCGGCACACAATCGACCATGAATCTCTGCTCCAAGTGTTACCGAGACCTTCGCGTCAAAGAGGAACAGGAGGCCTCGGCGAAGGCCGCTTTCGAGAAATCTCTCAACCCCCCATCGAAGCCCCAACCCCGACAACCAGAAAAGAAGGTTGTCGTGCCTACATCTCTTGATTCTGCTGCTTCGGAGGTCGTGGAGAGTTCGAAACCGAGCGATGTCGTGGTGAAATCGGCGTCTGGAGCGAAGAACAGGTGCTCTTGCTGCAATAAGAAGGTCGGATTGTTGGGGTTCAAGTGCAAGTGCGGGAGCACCTACTGCGGGGATCATCGGTACCCGGAGAAGCACGAGTGCTCCTTCGATTACAAGAAGGTCGGGCGCGAACAGCTCGAGAAGGCGAATCCGGTCGTCAAGACTGCGAAATTGCAGACCTTTTGATTGATTGATTCTGCTTGGTAATTTGGGTTCTTTTTGTTCTTTGTTTTCTGGGTTTTAAGGGTTGGGGATTGTTGGGGGGTTTTGATCATCATCTGTGTCGTGTGTTTTCTGGGTTGTTGGAAGTATTGGGAGTTCAGTTTAGGGTAATTGTGTAGTTAGTTTTAGATTTCTACTTTGTAATGCAACAGAGCATCATCAGTAAAGCTTGCTTGATTTTTAAGTTTATGACCAAATTTTAATTAATTGTTTGACTAATGTTTTGATCTATGAACCAAACTTTGATCTTTTGAAGATTTGGTGTCAAGAGCTTGAAAGTGTAGATTGTTTGTTAGTGCGATTAGACCTGAAATTGATTCACTTGCGAGCCTTGTGAGTCAGTGACAGTGACATCCTCTATGAAATATCTTTACAGCACATTCATAGATGTCCATTGCATGAAATTAAATTGAATTGATGTGATTTGTTCTTTTGCCCCTTTTGTGAAGGCTTGGTTTGATTTTTAGAATTTTTTTTTTTTTTTGATTAATAGGGAGCTTACAAGCTCAAGTTACAATGAATACAATCCGGGGGCATTATTAAACCAATTCGAATGTGAATAGACAATTCATATACCTCCAATAATCCAACTTCAACTGATTGGTGCAACATCAAGATTGCCCTTTATTTTTCAAAATTTGTTGGACATTAATCAGTTCAGGCTTTAAAGGTGTTTTGTTACTCTTTTTTTTACTTCCCCGAGCTGCACTTCACCTTAAAGATCACCTCTTAAGTTGAAATGCTTCGATGTATCTGAAGACCGTCAAAGATCACCTTTTAAGTTGATGCTTCGATTTATCTGAAGGCTGTCTAGTGTAGCTTGATCTTCGTACAATAGACGGAGTTGTGGAGAAAGAGTCTGAAAAGACCACTATTAAGTGATGATTATGATCGAGGAGGCGGCGGCAACAACAACAACAACAACAACATAGCCTCAATCCCAAATTGATGATTATGATTATGATCGAGGCAAATGCTTAAAATCTCCCTTGCCTCTTCAACAATTCACATGGTAACATCCTTCAGTGTTTCTCCTCTTTAGAAAGTTTTTGATAGAATCGGATTAGAATTTAGAGATTTATCTAGGTAGAAATCTTTTTTTATTATCCTATTACAAGTTGGGAAATATTTGTTTTAGGAGCCACAAATTAGAGTTCCACTGTAAGTTTTGTTTTAGGAGTTCAATTAGAGTTACAATAAGAGTAACCGATATGAAGGCATTATCTTTATTATTGTAGGTAATTAAGCTCCAAATATCTATTGGATTACACCAATAATTTTCTTTCATTGGGATCATTTTTATGATATAATGCCCCAACAAAGATGTAACTATTATTTGATTTTGCCAATCAAGATATCAATGATGCCATTATTGTTTTCACTATTATCAACTAATAGTCTGCTCTTGCAAAATTGACGATTTTCATAGTTCTTACTTCTTAGTACTATCTAATGAAATAGTCACAATCAAACATCTTGCACATCCCATCCACCAATGTTGTTCTTTCAGACCAACCAATCTTATTTTCCCTAAAAGCTTCACTCATCAAGAACCACTTGGTCCAAAATATCGACAATCTTCAGCGGGGCTTGGTCTCACATTTAAGTATTGGGAAAGCAACACTTTAAAGTTTCAATTTATGAGTACAAGCTTTGATCTAGCAATCCTCATTAAAAAGGATTTAAAGGATTATGAGATTACACCATGAACTGCACTAATCGTGTAGAGTCAAAGAATTTGATTTATAAGGCGAACATTAACTATGGAATTGAGGCTTTATTGTTTGTATGTATGGGATATAATCATTGTATTTTAGCATTCTTATTAGCGATTACGGCACTGTCATCCTAATTTCCAAAGACATTTGAATCCAATACCACTGCTTCAATATTGGGAATTTGGGATTTGGAGGAATTAGTCTTGTAAATGAATGTTTACATTGATGAAGTCATGCCCTTTGAATTACAAGTGCAGGGTATACAGATAAAATTATAGTCATACCTAACAAGTTGAGTTGATATGCTACCTTCAGGACCATTTACTTTTCTATCAAACACTTTTGAGCTTTTAGGTGCACAAGCAGGTGTCCCAGTCAAGACAAGAGTAAAGGCAGAAAAAAAATTAAAAAGGCAGCAGCCTTGTAAGAAATGGGAGCTAGCAATGCAAGAAGAGATGCCCCTTTTTCTCTTGTTTATGCAGCTCAAACACAATTCAAAGTTCACACTGCACACAAAGCTGATAGAATAAGCTTTCCATATCTGATGAGATGCCCAACTAAGTGAGATGTGAGTGCCAATCATATTCACTACTGCTCAGTTTCTTGCTTCCCTCCTTTCTCTCCACAATGGTTTGAAAAGTCATGCTTTAACTAATAGAACAAGAGCATAAAGTATCATTTGATCTCTAAATTTTCAAGCTTTTATTGATTTGGTCATCAAACTTTCACCAATCCACTTTTGGTCCTTGAACTTTCATTTCTCTCTATTTTTGTCATTTTGCTAAGTTTGAAGAACAAAGGTAGCTAACACAGTGCTTCATGAGCGGTTCTCAATTGATCCATTAACTTAAAAAAATCGATTGTGAACCATTTCGTTAGTAAGCGTTATTCTCCAAACATAACAAAAGGACCACAAGTAGAGAGAAATGCAAGTTCAAGGACCAAAAGTGAACTGATGAAAGTTTGATAACCTAATCAACAAAAACGTAAAAGTTCAAAGATCAAATGATACTATTTGTCTAGAACAATTAATAGATTTTATATATTCCTCCAACAACTGCATTAGTTCTCCTTTGACCTTTGAGTTAGTAGTAGGGACGCTTCGGACACCCACATTTATATAAAATAGGCAAAACCCATCATTTGATCCTTGAACTTTATGTTTTTTATGCTTTTGGTCCATGAACTTTTATTACTATACATTTGGTGTTTGAACTTTCACAAATATCTACATTCAGTTCTTCCACCATTTAAAGTGTTAAATTTGACGATGTGTGTAACAAAAGTGTCATGTGACTAGTCAAGAAGAGTAAAATGATTTATATTACTAAACCGAACGACTCACATCGACCAACAAAAGATGAAAAAAATTTTTTTTCTCAAAAACATAAAAAACTCAAAGTTTATAGGCCAAAAGCATAAAAAAACTTTAAAGTTCAGGGACCAAATGTACAATAATGAAAGTTCAAGGACCAACTATACACTAATAAAAGTTTAGGGATCAAAAGCATAAAAGCCTCAAAGTTCAAGTTACACCTTGTCCTAAAGACAAAAAAAGGTATAGTGTGCCTAATTGTGCCTTGGACAGAAAATCATATGGTCTTCAAGTTGAAGTTTGAATTTATAAAAAAATTGCCCCGGACTGACTGAAAACTTGGCAAAACTTGGTAAACACTATTTGTGAAGACTTTGTGAAAGAAAAAAAAAAAAACCTTACACATAAGATTTCACTTTTAGTTTGGATTCAACATCAGCCATGGTCCCTGCAAGTGATGCCAACACCACTTAATTGGGGGATTCCAACTTCACATTGCACTGGCTAGACTCTGTTCTTGATTCTACTTTTTCCCATTTTGTACAACTTTTTTAGATTTGATTCTGCCAAGCGCACCCAAGCTTGTATGGTACACCTCACCACTCAGTGCACTCACCAAGCTTAATGTTTTATTGTCATTGTGGGTTCCTCTGCGTGACATCTCCTTTGGTCCAAGCCATCCGATCGTCCTCGTTTATGAGCTACTAGAATCACTAAGACAATGGTACAGAGTCTATCAATGATTGTTCTCCTAGAGATAAGTTGTTAGCATCCCATAGATAAGTGGTCTATTTATTGAAAAAATTGTGTGGTTTTGGTTGGTGAGACTAAGATAGTGCAATTATTATTGCGTTCGAATCATGTTTTTTCTCTCATGTTTTCCCTTGAAGAAGTGATTGATGCTCACCATCTCTTTCTTTTGTTAAAAATGGTGCGACTGTGGGCTTACAAGCAAACAATTAATTCAAAATGAAGCAATCTTATAGATATTTTGATGTAGCTAGCTAGGTGTAACTTTTCTTTTTCTAGTTCTTTGAAAAAAAAAAAAACTTTTCTTTTTCTAGTTAACTGCATTGATTTATTAGATTTAGTGTGTTTGTCTCGTCATGATATATAGATATTCAATGCTCAACACCTAAAGTCACAATTAATAAAATTATTCTTGCCTGAATATACAATTATAAATAGATCTATCATAATAAGATTTGGAATAAAAACTCACGAATAATGGTCTTCGGGTTGGATAGGCAGTAGAGATAGGAACTCCTATCTGTAGGGCGGGCTTTCAAGACACAGATGAACTACTCCATCTGGAAAGGGCTTTCCCTCGGGGGGAAAGAGACTGAACTACTATTAGGTTAGGTAAGGCCAGAAGGAGTCCAAAATCCATCGAAAAAATCCCTTCCCGGCCGACGGGACTCTACGTCTGGGTCTTATCCCATCTCAAACTCGGATTAGGAAGAGTGCCCTTGAACTACGGACCCATAATAGTAAACAAGACAAAGCTAGTTCATAGATCTTTGGGCTTCGATTACCAAGGAATAGAAACTTTACAAATAAAGCCCGAGGATTGGTACTCCAATATGCATTGCGATTCGCAATCAAGATATTGGGATTAGCTTTGTTAATCGATTCATAACCTTTCGAGCACAACCAATATCTATTCGAACCCCCTTGACTTGCAGGAGTACGTCTTGGATCTGTCGATTATGTTATGGTCGAAGTCCCACTCACGGCGACCTGGTCGAATTGGGAGAAGCAATAGGTATTATTGCAGGTCAATCTATTGGGGAACCTTGGAAACTCGTGGTTCTCGGCCAGACAGGCCAGAATAGTTTATACAGTCTCGACAAAGCATGGTCGAGACTAATTGTGTTATCTCAGTCACGCGTCACCGAAGTTCTAATTGTGTTATTGTTTTAGGTAGCGTAACGCTGTGATTGCTCTCGGTCACCACATCACGAGAGTAATTCGAAGTGTATAGTTGATGTCATGTCGGTGATGTACAACCGAGAATGAAATAGTTTTCTCGGTTGTCCATTACCGAGACTAATTGTGTTATCTCGGTCACGCGTCACCGATATTCTAATTGTTTTCTCAAACCTCGCTCAACTTGCCGAGACTATAGAAATGGAAGATTTTGTTCTTATTTTTTTGAATTGTACTTACTTTTCGCTCCAGCGCTTACATGTTGTAGTCTTATCAGGTATGGCTCGTTCGAAAACCTCGGTGACTAGGGAGGAGGTTGGTGTTGAGGTGTCGAGGGGTAACCATGGGCGAGGCGGCCGGAGACCCCGATCGCATCTTATCGGAAAGAGAAGAGAAAGAGAAGGTAGATGTGAAGGGAAAGGGTAAGATTGCTGAAATCGTGCAAAGAATTTACAATTGCACGATGAGGGTTCCAACATTGACACGCGGCGACAAAAAGATCTTGTAGTTGCCGAGGCGAAGATGAGGCTCATCCATCAGAGTCTAGTAGTAGTGATTCATCAGCACCGGTGGACACCACAAGTACTGATCGTAATGTGGGTGTGAGTACTAGTGGTGGAGGTGGCCATAATGAATGAGAGTCGCAAGGGCATTTGGAAATGTGTGCTCCTTTCCCCGGTGGTCCTTTAGATGGATCATTGTTGAAGAGCTTTAAAGATCATGTCGCATTAGCGATTTGGAGCAATGAGGTATATAAAGTTTCATTGAATGAAGTACTTAAAAACTTAGGGTTTTCACTAAGCTGATGAAATGTTTTTTGTTGTTGCAGGATCGTCCGATACTCGAGTGTATCAATTACGGTGCTCAGATCCAAGAATGAGACTTACAGTCGTGCCACCCTGACACCAAGGGCCTTCAAATGATTATTCAGCGCTTTGGGCTGAATACGTTGATAGACTGCTCATACCGCAAGGCTAACAAGGAGGTTATATCTGCCTTTGTGGAGCGGCGGCAGCCAGAGACGAACACATTTCACTTACCATTCGGTGAAATGTCGATCTCCTTGGAAGATGTGAGCATTCTCCTGGAGATTCCTATGACGGGCAAAGTGGTGGCAGTTGAGAACTTTGTGAGGTACACCGAGGAATCTCACTCGGATGCGATTAAGCTGGTGTCCAAACTACTTGGGGTTAGCATTGAAGATGATGAGGATGAAGTGAACATCAGCAAGGGGCTCACATTGCAAAAAATGTTGGTTGAAGAGTGGATGGTGCCCCAAAGTTGGTTCGAGGAACACAACTTATCCTCCTGTAGAATGCACAGCCCGGACGTACTTGTTGTACCTACTTTCTTGCACCCTTTTTGCGGATAAAAGTGGATCTCAGGTATCTATTGCGTTGTTGAAGCTTCTAGAAGATTTGGACGACGTGGGAAAGTATGCATGGGGTGCAGCTGCACTAGCCTACTTGTACCGACACTTGGGGTCTGCCACCAGAGTACAAGTTTCTCAGATTGCCGGCTACCTCACATTACTTGAGGTTTATTATTAAATCAACTTACATTGTTTTATGAATAATTAGTATTAATTTTTGCAATTTGCCACTAACATACCACAAAGAATCAACATTTTCTTTGATGTTAATAAGGAAAGGGCATCCACATTTCTTTGTACCAGTTTGAGTCCTCCTCGTTTCCTCTTCTTTTTCAGTTTTTGGTTTCAAAGCACTTTTTGCCGTTTTACCCTTCCCTACTCTTTGTGACATTCCCCTATATGTGTCGGACATCTCACATGCAAGTTTGACCCTTCCCCTGCGCTTAATCCCTACGGCATCAGAGTGTTTCGTTACTAACACAAACTTGTTCTCACGACCAATTCGAAGCCATAAAATAATCGATTCTCTAGATGGGAATGACCTACAAGGAGTAAACGCATCCTAGTAGTCTGGAAATAAAGTTGAAACCGACATTACCTGCAATACATACATTGTAACATTACGACTCAACCAAAATGCACAGTAAATTCACCAAAAAATCCAAAAAACCAATTTTTCGATTGTACAGTCCGAGACTATAAGCAAATTTTCGATGGTAGGCAATATTAGAATTTAATATCTAATTTTTATGTGTTCTCTTTTAAATGTTAATAAGAGAGGTCCACTACGCCATAACCCCAAATCAAAGGTCATCTCTCCCACCCTCATATGAGTTTATTATTACTCTTCACCCTTTCGATGCCTAACATTTTATATAGTACTTTTATATAATTATCATCATCTAACTCGAAGCTAAAAACTTGTCACGTAGTTTTTTAGCTCCACTGATATGCCGGAACACTGCCTGTGGATATGCTTAATTTGTCTACAACATTCAATTCATAAAAATATTTGGTACATATATAGTTTATCACATCGCATACACGAATCGAGAAGAAAAATGGCGAGCCATATTTTGATATGTGATGCACTCTCCTTGGTAGATAATAACGTCAATTAGAGACCTAAATTTCTCTTCTTCTTTTGTTTGTCTCTTTAACAAGAAGGGTAATATTAGGTTGGATTTTTTCAGTGAAACCCAACATTCTACAAGGACAAAACGTGGAACAAAAACATCATCGTCCCTAAAAAGAGCTGATATTTCTAAAGTATCCCCTAACTTATGGTCCATGGTCCCAAACATGTGGGTCGCTTTGAAAAAGAATGGTGTAATTCCCATTTAAGCGAAGGGTATTAAAGTAAAATCAGAGAAAACTTTAAAATCTTGTAAAAAGGTCAAATACCCTTTTTGGCGCCTAATGTATTTATTTTATTTTAACATAAACTATGTAGACCCAACAGACGAAGCCCGTTCTCTCACTTTAGTACCTGTGTTTCCCTTTAAAGACATGGATCCAAACCTCATCATCCCCCACAAATCTTTCATAATTTCATCTCTCTCTCTCACCATTCTCTAATTAGATCTTTTGCTTTAGAAAATTCTCGTGACCTGCTTACTAAAATGCCCTTGATTAATTACTAGTTAAATTGGGTGGGCTTTTACTAAAATACCCTTTTAAGCCTGCCCCTTACGTTTTCTTTTTCGAAGTAAAATATAAATTTCATTAATCACGATGACTCAATACATTCAATAAAATATGACCAAATATAGAACCATTCGATTAAAATATATTAATTCATTTCACAAAAAAAAAATACATTGATTCACTAATTTTAATTGTTCAAACGAACGCTCAACTACCGTAAAGTTAATTTTAAAAAAGTGCGCTAAACCTAGTTTTGCCATGAACCTCGTTTTATTGTAGTTAGGAACTTCAATGATTATCGATCTTTAAGAATGATATATACTAATATTAAATTGCATTCCATTAACTGATTCTATCATTCTATGGGCATCTATAAACTTTGGCTTGATAACCCTTGACTATAATTTTTTCCAACCAATAACTAATTTTTTTTTTTTTTGTTCTTATTTTTGTTTGTTTTTTTTGAAGAATGTGAAGAATAAGCAACTAATAACTAGATGTTTTTTACCCAAAAAAAAAGAAAAATAAAAAGAAAAAATAGTTGTTTAACTAGCAAGGGAGACTACCTTTAATGTTACTCATAAATCATCGATCTCTCCACCCATTAAATGACAATAAATAATATCCAATAAAGTTCACCCAATAACAATCCCCTTAATCTTTTACTGTTATTATCTCGAAGTTTACGAGCACCTTGCATGAATTCAGGATCAAGCTTTTATTCAATTTGAGGTGTTTATACAAGTCCATCTCCATACACATTATATCATAGTAGTACTCATTTACGCTGTAACGGAACTATAAAATCTTGTTATATAGGGAGCAAACTTTAACCGTAAATTTTTTTTTTCAAACAAAAAAATATATTAGTATGGAAAAAACTAAGTATAACAATTTTATTTTTTTTTACAATGTTGCACTCAAAACACTTCAAATAAATCATTTTTGTTGATAATGCTACACTTGTTATATAGGAAGCGTGTGTCGATCTTATGAGGTGAAAATGACGAATGAGCTATATGATTAGAGAAATATGTAAAGGTACTTTAGATGGTCTCGAAGGTTAAGGAGGCGACTGCCCCTACCCCTAAATCCGCCCCTACATTTAACTACTTCAATTAACATGTTGTTGAAAAGTAAAAGATCAACTTCGAATAGTTTTTCTTTTTGATAATAATAAGTGTCATCACCTTTTTCAGCCTTTCTTATTTTTATTTAACTAATTTTATTAGTTTTCAAAAACACTAATCTTGTTAGAGTCACCAAGCGCTCTAACATATTTTGAAAGAAATTAAAGAAATATAATATAACTACAAAAAAATGAGCTCTTGACTTATACTTTAGTCATCTAATGTTGTTTCAAATGCCTAAAAGTTAGATAAGTTGTAGCAATAGATCAGAGACTGAAGCAAATTAATGCAGCCTTTTATGGTGTTTTTCCAAAAGTAGGGTTAGTTTACAATTAATTTCACAAAATAGGGAGGATTTTTTTTTTATTACTGAAGTAGGCAATAGCGCCTTTTCAAAAGGCGCTATTGGGTGTGGTTGGCGGTGACGTGGCGGCAGGCGTGTACAGATAACGCATTTTCAAAATGCGCTAATTGTACATGTGGCCGCCACGCAACCGCCACCTCACCAACATCTGATAACGCCTTTTGAGAAGGCGTTATCGATGGGAAGTCATGGCGGTGAGGTGGCGATTACGTGGCGGCCACATGTACGAGATAGCGCATTTTGAAAAGGCGCTATCTCGTACACGCCGCGCCACGTCACCGCCACGTCATCGCCACATCACCAAATGGACTCGCCGATCTTTCCGCCACCGCCATTGCCGCCGTCGTCCGCGACGTCCCATGGACGTTGTTCTTTGGCTGCGTTGTTCACTCGCCGCCAGTCCTCGCCGCATGGTCGTCGTCGTCGTAGTCGAGCGATCTCGACAATTACAACCAAAGGAGTTTATATTTGTATACAAAAGAAACCAATTTTGAATATATATATATATATATATATATATATATATATATATATATATGTTGTAAATTGAACTGGAACTTGTTAAGAACTAGAGAAGGAAATAGAAGACTAAGAACTTATACTACTACAAACTACTACTACAAAGGAGAAGAGAAGAAATGAAATAGTTGGAATGAGAAGTTTTCATTCAACTTGGTGTGTTTTTACAATGAGGTTGGCACCCTTTATATAGGCCATTTGGTGATGATGATAAATGTACTTCATACAATGTGTACAAGCAACACATACACCCCATGTCATACAACACATCACAAGCAACATAGACAATACATGAAAGAGTTGGTGTACATTGGAGAGGATTGCAAGTTACATGACAATACATAGACAAGTGGAGGTACTATTAAGTGATACATACAAGTTACATGACTACACAATATGTTGGTGTACATGCATGGTCATCCATATTCCATAACACTCCCCTTGGATGACACTTGCTTAGAGATTGTGCCTCGTTAAAACTTTTACTAAGAAAAACCTGTGGGAAAAATATAGTAAAAGAAAAAGAGTACACTATTCTCATAAATATTAAGACGGGCATAATATTGTTAAGATTGCCTCATTAAAAACCTTGCTAGGAAAACTCAATGGATAAAACCATAGCTAAGGGAAAAAGAGTGAAATACATTAATCAATAACTCCCCTCATGTGAACATGGGTGAAACTTGTTCGGTTTCTTTACTTGCAATGTCTTTAAGTTTACGCAAGCCAATACCATATGTAAGCCTTTTAAATGTCGTAGTTGGTAAGGCTTTTGTGAATAGATCAGCAAGATTATCACTCGATCGGATTTGCTTGACATCAATTTCACCATTCTTCTGAAGCTCATGCGTATAAAAGAATTTTGGTGAAATATGTTTTGTTCTGTCCCCTTTTATGAATCATTCACTTAATTGTGCAATACATGTTGCGTTATCTTCATATAATATGGTTGAAGAATCTTTTATTGAAGGCAATCCACATGATTCTTGAATATGTTCAATCATATTTCTCAACCATACACATTCACGACTTGCTTCATGAATTGCAAGTACTTCAGAATGGTTGGAAGAAGTAGCAACCATAGTTTGCTTTACTGACTTCCATGATACTGAGATATTACCACATGTGAATACATATCCCGTTTGAGAACGGGCCTTGTGGGGATCAGATAAAAATCCAGCATCAGGCATAACCTTGGAGATTCAATTTTACCCTCTCGAGTAGAATAAACTCATGTCACTTGTTCCTCGAAGATATCGGAAAATATGTTTAACACCATTCCAATGTCTTCGAGTTGGTGATGAGCTGTATCTTGCAAGTAGGTTGACAGCAAAAGCAATGTCAGGTCTTGTACAATTTGCAAGATACATAAGTGCACCGATTGCACTTAAATATGGTACCTCTGGACCAAGTAGCTCTTCATCACTTTCATGAGGTCGAAATGGATCCTTATCCACTTCAAGTGATCTGGCAACCATTGGAGAGCTCAATGGATGTGCCTTGTCCATATAAAATCTTTTTAATATTTTTTCAATATAATTTGATTGATGGACAAATACTCCACTTGAAAAATGTTCAATTTGCAAACCAAGACAAAGTCTTGTTTTTCCAAGTTCTTTCATCTCGAATTCATTTTTCAAGTATTCGGATGTTCTAACGATGTCGTCGTGGTTTCCCACTATATTTAAATCATCAACATATACAACAATAATCACAAATCCTGTTGATGATCTTTTAATGAAGACACGTGGGCAAAGCGGATTATTTATATATCCTTCTTTCATAAATAATCATCGAGGCGTTTGTACCACATTCGTCCTGGATTGTTTCAATCCGTACAAAGACCTTTGTAATTTTATAGAATGCATGTTATGAGGTTTTGATTTTATTTCATCGGATATTACAAATCCATCGGGGATTTTCATATATATCTCACTTTATGGGATCCGTATGAGATATCTGTAGAACGACATCCATTAAATGCATATCAAGCCCTTCGAGAAGCGCAGGCTTATCAAAAACCGAAATGTGATTGCATCTATAACAGGAGAATATGTTTCCTCATAATCGATGCCAGGTCTTTGTGAGAAACCTTGAGCTACAAGTCTTGCTTTGTACCTTGTAACTTCATTTTTTTCGTTTCTCTTTCGTACAAATACTCATTTATATCCAACAGGTTTTACGCCATCTGGCGTTTGGACAATTGGTCCAAAAACCTCTCGTTTCCTTAACGAGTTTAGCTCTGCTTGGATAGCATCTTGCCATTTTTGCCAATCAGGTCTTTTTTGACATTCGTCCACGATCGTGGTTACGGATCATCATCATTTTCACATATTTCAAAGGACACATTGAAAGCAAATATATCATCGGGAACAATTTCATTTCGATCCCAAGTCTTACCGAGAGTTTAAATAATTTATTGAGATCTCATTATTTTCATCTTTTTCCTCTATTTCTAGAGGAAGTTGTTCCTCATCGAGAATCAACTGTTCGACAAACCATTATCAAAGGATTCTTGTGCTTTCTCGAGGAGTATTTTGATTTGTATTTATTTTTACTCCCGTTTTCCTTTTTCGAGGAATTGTATCCTTTGAACCAACCGGTCTTCCGCTTTAAGCGTTTCATTGGTTCTTGTGCATTTTGTTGCACGAGAGACATCAATTCTTGCGGGAACATTTACAAATTTGGAATATGTGATTTTGTCACTTGTTTTGCATCATTAAATGCATCGGGTAATTGATTTGCAATTTGTTGCAAATGAATGATTTTTTGAACTTCAAGTTCACACTTTGATTTGTGCGTGGATCATAATGTGATAAAGTTGATGCATTCCAAGCAATTTCGCGCCATTCCTTTTGAATTGACTTCTTATCTCCCCATAATGGTGGGAAAATTGCTTCATCAAAGTGACAATCAAAGAAAACGTGCAAAAATAAATCCCCTGTTAAGGGCTCAATGTATCTTATAATGGACGATGAGTTAAATCCAACATAAATCCCAAGTTTTCGTTGTGGACCCATCTTAGTTCTATTGGGAGGTGGTATAGGAACATACACTGCTGCACAACCAAAAAAATTCTCAAGTGTGAAATATTTGGTTGTTGACCTAAAATGAGTTGCATGGGGAATGTTCATGGTATGCGATAGGCCTATAACGAATGATAGATCTTTGCATGAAGGATCGCATGTCCCCAAACTAAAGTTGATAACTTAGTTCTCATGATTAAAGGTCCGGCAATTAATTGAATGCGTTTGATAAGAGATTCTGCCAAACCATTCTCGGTGGTATGCACATGTGGAAACGAGAATGTTCAATGGTAATTCTATAGACATGCAATAATTTCTAAATGCTTGAGATTGAAATTCCCCGGCATTATCAAGACGGATGGTCTTGATTGGGTTTTCAGAAAATTGTGCTCTTAACTTAATGATTTGTGCTAAAAGTCTAGCAAATGCAACATTGCGGGTTGAAAGCAAACAAACAAGTGACCACCTAGTTGATGCATCTATCAAAACCATGAAATATCTGAATGGTCCACAGTGAGGATGAATAAGACCACATATGTCTCCTTGAATGCGTTCTAAGAAAACTGGGGATTCCACAACAATTTTACTTGGGGATGGTTTAACTATCAATTTACCTTGAGAACAACTAGCACAATTATAATCACCAGCTGAAAATATTTTGTGACTCCTTAAAAGATGTCCATGCGAATTATTAATTATTCTTCGCATCATTGATGATCCTGGATGACCAAGCCGGTCATGCCATAAAATGAATGTCTTTGGATCATTAATTTTCTTATTCAAGACGACATTCGTTTCGACATGCCTTATATGAGTAAAATATAATCCGGATGATAAAGTGCTGGGAATTTTTCTAACACTTCTTTTTCCCATTTGAAACCAATGTGACATAGAGAAATTCTCTATTATTTTCGTTCACGGTTTCAATGTGATATCCATTTTGTCGAATATCTTTAAAGCTCGATAAATTTCTTCGGATTTTTCAGAGTATAAGGCATTGTCAACATGAATTGTTGTTCCCCAGAACAACATAATATTTGCTCTTCCAGAGCCATTAATCAAATTGGAGATGCCAGATATTGTTTGAACATTAGCCTCAATTAAGTTCAAATTGGAGAAATATTCTCTGTTTTTAAGGATTGTATGCGTTGTAGCACAATCAGCAATGCATATATCGCTTTTATTTGATTCATGACTTGAACACATGATTTGTTGATCCATCTGGACAAATAATGTTTGGCAAATCAGAAAAAGAGTCATATTTCAATGATAAAATTCATAATATTTTGCCTTTGATTTTGAAGGCATGGTAAAGGTCACAAAAATATTCGGGCATATATATGACAATATTTAGGCAAAATAGCCTTTCATATATGACTAAAAAAAATGTCACAATTATGAGCGCTCATTGTCAATAATTATTTGCCATTTGTAGTGGTGTACCACTTTTATTCCAATTTTTTGTGGAATTGTCAATACGACATTTACCTGATATTTTCACATTTTCCACGTCCATAAATTTATTATTGCGATCATGATCATTATATGCAACATATGCTTCTTAATTTGAAGTGAACTAATTGACGGGAGCGATATTATATTTATAATATCTCATTATTTTACTCAAATACCATGAGACAAGAAATCAATCCTTAATATTTATTGGATTGACGTGCGCACTCGATATTTGTTGCGGCAATAAATCGAGGCGGGCCACGTGACCCTTTTATTGTCTCATCGGTCATATTTCCACATAGCCTCAATAGAGGTAATTAAAATTGTGGAATTATAATTAATATTTGATGATTAAATTTTGTAGCATGAGACCCAAATTACTCATTCTGAGCTTTTTGGAGCATTACCCTTTTGGTATGTATATATATAACTCCATAAGGTGAAAATATATATAAAGTGAAATATTCACTTTTCAAATCTCTAAAGAGAAATTTGTGAATGATTGTGTACAACATACAACCTTGCATAGATACAAGCTTTATTCATAATTTGTAATATCTAATTATCATGACAAGAATTATAATAAGATAACAAATTCAACTATGGTTGATTAATATTCCGAAAGTAAATATAATATAAAATAATTTTCTCTTTTCTTTTATGTAAAAAAAAAACATAACATATGATTAAGTATATGTTCACAACTTGATTTATTAATAATCAAATGTACTATTCGTATGAGTTGGTGGGACAACCTCCAGGTTGGGTGGCGAGACAAAGTCTGCTTAATGCCATGCCTCCTCGAACGGGATAACTCGTCTCCCTTTCAATGTTTAGCTTTACCGGGGACAAGGCTTACCCACTATCAACTCAAACTTATAGAATGATTTGTATTATAAAATCAAGACTAGAACAATAACTAATCGTTTGTAGTTTTAAGAGAAAACTAGTTATGTCACATATTGACTTTTGATTTCTAATGTAGAAGATCGTACAAGACGCAACTACAGAGCATACTTTCGCAATCGGTGACGCTATAATGCATAATATATGAATAAAGTATGCATAGATAAAAGGAAGCAACCATGATAATATAGAAGTAAATTGAACTTATTTAAATAACAAAAGTTATACCTTCCTAGCTTTCTCTCCTTAATAAGCCTTCTTGAACTTCAAGATCTCCTTAATGCTTAGAGCAAGCTCGTGCGATAACGTGTTGTGAATTGAATTGGAACTTGTTAAGAACTAGAGAAGGAAATAGAAGACTAAGAACTTCTACTACTACAAACTACTACTACAAAGGAGAAGAGAAGAAATGAAATAGTTGGAATGAGAAGTTTTCATTCAACTTGGTGTGTTTTTACAATGAGGTTGGCACCCTTTATATAGGCCATTTGGTGATGATGATAAATGTACTTCATACAATGTGTACAAGCAACACATACACCCCATGTCATACAACACATCACAAGCAACATAGACAATACATGAAAGAGTTGGTGTACATTGGAGAGGATTGCAAGTTACATGACAATACATAGACAAGTGGAGGTACTATTAAGTGATACATACAAGTTACATGACTACACAATATGTTGGTGTACATGCATGGTCATCCATATTCCATAACAATATATATATATATACATTGGTTTCAACCTTCAACTTTATTTTCTAAACCTAACCTAACTGCCGACCGAAACGGCCGATGTCCACGTGGACCGGGTTACACGTAGTGCGCTTATTGCGAGGCGGACAACCCGTACAACCCATAGGCGCCGACCGAAACGGCCGATGTCCACGTGGACCGGGTTACACGTAGTGCGCGTATTGCGAGCGGACAACCCGTACAACCCATGGCGATATTCGACCCATCGATGTCCACGTGGACCGTCCACGTCGATAAGGGTTACACGGATAGCGCATTTTCAAAAGCGCTATCCGTGTAACCCTGTCCACGTGGACGACCTTACACGAATAGCGCGCTTTTCAAAAGGCGCTATTCGTGTGTGTAAGCGCCCTACGTGGGCCGTCACGCGTCGCAACCAAATTTACCCACTTTGATAAGCGCGCTTTTGAAAAGGCGCTATTGCCTATTCTGGGAAAAAAAAAATCACCACCTTATTTTTCGGATTTAAACTAAAAACATTAGTACTTTTGTAAAAAGATCCAGCCTTTCATGGCCACAAATTTGATTAATCCAAAATTAGGCAGCTTGAAAATACCAATACCATGTCAAAATACGTACTTTATAGTTGCAAGGGGCGCACGATACGCATCTGACGTAGCTGACAACAACACATGCATGAACGGGTGGGATACTTCGCGAGAACTTCACATCGTACTCCCGCGTCTCACGTCATCACAATTAACCCCCATAATTGGGGGCATTCCCGGTATTTCACCCTCATCACTTTCGCCACTACAACCTCCCCGCCTGCGTAGTTTAAGCGGGACACGAGGGTCGGTTGCGCTTAACGCTATTAAAAAGAGAGGGTCATTCTCGTCATTCCGCCACAAACCGCAAGACATAAAAGCACACCCAGCGGGCCCCACCCAGTCGTGACGGTGCGGCCTCCCTCGTGCGGGCCCCACCACTGCTCCCATTTCAAACTCACTCACGCCTTCTCTCTCTAAAAATCACTCTTTCACACAGAGACAACAGACACACACACACACTCTCTCTCTAAAGAGGGAAAAACCCCAGAACCAGCAGAGCTGTCGCCGTGTCGCCATTGCTGTTCTTCGCGAAGGGTTTTGGAGTCTTCGATTCTAGGTTTTGGTTTCGATTTGGTGTTGGATCGAGAGGATGAGCTTTTGAGGAGGAGCGAGTCATGGCGTCTGGTGCTTACAGGAACGGAGTCGCCAAGGGATCGATGAAGGTGGAGAGGAGTGCTGTGGCGGTCAATCCGAGCGCGAAATCTTCTTCGGGAGTCAAGGTCAAGCCCGCTCCGTCTTTGACCTCTGGAGTCCGTCGCAGCACTACTGGATTGCTTGGAGGCTCTGGCAAGGACGATGCGAGCGGTTCGTTCGAATGATTTCATTTTCTTTGATTTGTTGTGGTTTGGTGTTCGACTGAGTGGATTTCGATTTTGGATTTCTGTTTTTGTTGATTAGTGCATTCGGTGGTTGAGAGCCGTTTTGATCTGTTTTTGGCGGTTTGACTTGTGGTTCTAACTCTCTGTGGTGTTTGTTCGTCTTCGGTTGGGGTTTTGATCTGTTCCTTATCGATGATTTTGATGGTTTGTTGACAATGAAGAAGGAAACTTTGGTGTTTTCGCTGCTCTGGATTTCGAAATTGCGCCGATCTTTTACTATGTTTCTATTGTTTGTTCATGTATTGAGTGGTTACTGGAGAGGATGAACTCCTGAAACTGCTATTTTGGGAAAGAGATCTGCTACAGTCGTCTTGTTAGGTAAATGGATTGGTTGTTGTTTAAAGTCCGATGCCAGTGAACAAGTCAAACTGATTTCAGACAAATAAAGTTATATATTTCAAGTAGTCTCGATGGACAATCGTAGGAAAAACGTTAATTTTTGGTTTTGTTGAGTGGTGTGGAAATGTGTGAGTGATAGAGGAATTTGATGAATGTCAGGGGTGTTGGATTGGTAATCCTTTCTTTGAGATCGCATTGTAGTCTGATTGATGTAGAACAAGTTGGTTTCACATTTTCTCAATTCTACCAACTAATCTTTATATACATATATATCTACACAAGCATTGAATGCTGATTTGAAACTAGACCTTGTTCTGCTGATGTGTCTAGCCTTCATGAATAATGAAATTCCGTGAACATTATAATGGATTACACGCAATTGGATCTTCTTCTGTAGATCTGTTTTCTTGTTGTTTATCTGCTAATGTAGTCTAGTTTTGTGAGGTTTAAGTGGTAAAATTATTTAGAGAAAGTGTAACATATGATTGCTTAGAATTTGCATTGTTTTTATGTTGTACTTTGTGTCTGAGGCTTTGTTGTGTTTATTATAATTTGAGGAAGCACCTTGAAACTGCGATGAACAAAGGTACATAATCCATATTTTGTTTAGACGGAAAGTTTAGAAACCTATTTATGTCCACTTAGGCTTCCATGCATTGCTTCTGGCTTTTAAGTCTCCAAAGGTTGAATTTTTCATTTTATTGAAAAGATATTGCGAATCCAACAATCAGTTCATTCCATTATTGATAATGATTCTTGATTCACACTTTCATCAATGAAAAAGGAAGAGGAAGTTGGGAAAAAGCATAAGGTTGAAGTGTAAATTAAAGCCGTTTCAAGTATTCAACAACAACCACAAAGTCTCAATCTCTAATTAGTTGGGGGAAACTACATGAATCAAACCCTTCCATCGCGCTCGATTTGGTGTACTCAATGGCGTGCCTGTCAAGTATACCAGTCCTGATTTTTTCCACCTTTTACTAGATTCATGTATTGTATAAAAATGAGCAATAAACATTTGACCTGTAAACATACTCACACCCTAGACACCTAAACTGGAACTACTTGATTACCTCCAATTTTCTTATTTGCATGGAATTGTTTAATTCTCCTAAGTCTATCCTTACTAAAATTGAGAAAATTTATTTCTACTATGTTTGCGTTATAGAATTTTCTCAATATATATATATATTTTGATAATGAATCTTCTCAACTTATTCCTTACTATTGTTGCATTCTAGATTGTTAGGATTCAATTGAAATATCTAGCTTATTTGTGATCTCTTATGTCTGAGGCAGTTTCTGGTAGAGTTCGAGTGGCTGTACGGTTACGGCCTAGGAATGCAGAAGAGATGGTGGCAGATGCCGACTTTGCTGACTGTGTAGAATTGCAACCTGAGGTATCTTTGATGGCATGCCTTCACTTTCAATACACTTTCAAATTAATATATAATAATTGTGCTTAGTGCTTCCATTGTCTTAACATGTTAGTTTATTATGGATTGCAACCGGTTGTTTCCAATTTGTTGGGTTTATCTTTTCTGCAGCTTAAAAGGTTGAAGCTTCGCAAAAACAATTGGGACTCGGACACCTTCGAATTTGATGAAGTTCTCACGGAATTCGCCTCACAAAAACGTGTATACGAAGTCGTTGCGAAACCTGTTGTGGAGGTTTGTAGTAGTTGGTACAGATTTGTGTTTGTCATTTTCAATTGGTATCAATAAACTCTTGGATGTGACTCTAATAGTTTTGGTACAGATGTTGATGTATTCTTTCTTTTGCTTTCTAAACTAATCGATACTGCCCAAAGGCCCCAAACGTCACATTATGAGCAAGACTTTTAAATTTGTAATTTTCTGCGTAGTTTCTGAAGACCTTTTTTTTTTTTCAAAATAATTTTTACATGTTTTTAATATCCTAATTTTGACAGGACTTGTGCTATTTTTGTTGTGAGGTTTGTTGAATGTAATATAATTAATATTTGATAGAAAATATCCCAGTTGCATTTTTCTTATTCTATAGCTAATGGTTTTGAGTTTTGTTGATTGTAGGTCTTTCAAGTCATGAAGATAATATGAATTTCTTTAAATTAATTAGATTTTTTAGACACCAAATTAAGAATTAAATACTAACAAAATTTTAGAAAAATAAATAATCTCATCAAAGTCGGGCGAGAATTTTAGGATTAGATTTTTTTCAGATATAATTTTTTATCCATTCTTAAAGAGCGACAAAAGTTGTACGCTAGCTATCAACCTATCTCAACCCTTTACCATTTTTCGGGTATGGAAAATGGTCATGGGACCTTCCTATCAAAAAAAAAGGCATGGGACCTCTCTCCCCCATTTCTTTTAAGAGAAATCTTTAGATCTTTTCTAAATGCTACTCATGAGTAAAAAGATCATCGTTGGTATTCATTTTTCTTCTATTATGATTTTAATTGGATCCATACTATGATTTTAATTCTAAGGTCTTCTGGTGACTTGTGACTTGTTTTTTTGGTAGTTCTTTGTTTTAGAGAGTTATAGTCTCTTGAATGTTGTCGAATTGTTGTTCTAATTCCTTGTTTGAACGATAATAGTATTGTTCATCACTGAATTCTCAGTGGATTCTAGAGGGTGAATGTAAGTCAATGAAATACTTGAGATTGATTTTATGTATGAGGGTTAAGTTCTAAAGAATTACTGAAAGAATAAAAAATATATTTAAAAGGATAAGAAACGTCAACGTTGAATTTCTAAAGAAAACCATAAAAGTGGAAATTCAAAAAATAAAGATTCGGTAGAAAAAGAGAAAATAGATGTTCTGCAATTGTGTAGTTTAAAATATTCGTGTGAATATTAAATATATATATGTTTTAAGAATTAAAAATTAGATGTAGTTTCTTTCTTACAAACTATATGCCATGCATTATATGAATGGTAAATCTTATTTTAAACCATCGTCTAATCTAATATTGTACATTTTCCTTTAGTGTGCCTTGATAAAATTTGGATCATTCTAAGTATTAGGAGCTGTTTATACTTTTCCATAGTGCCGATATTGGCAAATTACCTACATCAAATTATGCTTCCCTATATTATTTGTGATTTTTTTAACAAAATGTTACGCAAAGTTGATTGTATGATTCTTACTTTTTCCTTCGTTTACCTTCAATGGTCTTGGAGATGCGCGCAGCGCACTGCACACATGCATGCATGCACATGTAATGTATGCTTCTTGACTCTAAAAGGCATGGTAATTTAAGCACCAAAAAGGGCGTAGTAATTTACCATTTTGTCTAATTGACTTGAAGTGTTTACTTCCTTCTATATGCTTTTGTTTGGGAAATTGCAAAGAAATGTTTTGAGCTGATTTTTTTAAAGGCCCGAGCTGATTTTTTCAATATGCATGGTTTTACCATATATAATTTGGTACACCGTATATGTTAAGTGTCCTACTGTTGCCAAACGATTTTCCTAACTTCAAAGTAGATTATGAATTCACAGCTTTCATTTAGTCTTGACTCTTTTATACTTGAGCTGATATATCATGGCCTGATGTAGAGTGTTCTTGATGGCTACAACGGGACTGTAATGGCTTATGGACAAACTGGCACGGGCAAGACGTTCACTCTTGGACGTCTTGGGGAGGAAGACACTGCAGATCGAGGCATTATGGTGCGTTCAATGGAGGATATTCTAGCAGATGTTTCGCCAGAGAGTGATTCTGTGTTTGTTTCTTACTCGCAGGTATTGAGCCTTCCCTCATTCAGAAAATGCATATTTTCAATTGTGTTGCTAATTCTTTTTCCAGCTATAGCTCTCAAGTTTATGTAGTCAGACATTACTTATTAATTTCCTCTTGATTTTAGAACGCATTGACTGCTCCGTCTTACATTCTTCCTTGTTAATGTATGCAGCTTTATATGGAGAGCATCCAAGATCTTCTTGATCCAACAAATGATAATATTTCTATTGTGGAAGATCCCAAAACTGGAGACGTTTCAGTTCCAGGAGCAACCCTTGTAGAAATTAGGGATCAGCAAAGTTTTGTGGAACTGCTAAGATTAGGGGAAGCTCACCGGTTTGCTGCAAACACAAAGTTGAATACTGAATCCTCTCGAAGTCATGCTATTTTGATGGTGAACTTTCTGTGGTGTTATTGGATTGCATTAAATTCTTTAGGATCTTGTTCATTGCTCTTAATGTTTCTTACTTGAAATGGTCCTTCCTCTTCTTGTTTTTTGTTTCTTCTCTAATCATTATTATTATTTTGATTAGGTACATGTGAAAAGATCTGTAAGGGGTAAGGAAGAACTGCTTTCTAGTGAAAACGGTAATGGTTCCCACATGGTTAAAAGTTTTAGGCCTCCTCTTGTTCGAAAAGGAAAGCTTGTTGTGGTAGATCTTGCGGGTTCAGAGAGGATTGATAAGTCAGGTGTCTCCTAAGCTGGATTTGTGTATTTGTCCTAGATAGCTACTTTTCTGAACTTCTGCATGTTTTGTACTTATGTATTGTATGAGTTGGTCGCATTTTTAAACTTATTTTTCTTGATGATTGTAGGGAGTGAAGGACATACACTAGAGGAAGCTAAATCTATCAACCTCTCATTGAGTGCACTGGGCAAGTGTATAAATGCACTTGCAGAGAATAGTCCACATGTGCCAGTTCGTGATTCAAAACTTACAAGATTGCTCCGAGATTCATTTGGAGGTATCAATCTTTGTTTGCTTGAATTTCTTATATTACATTTTCTATGTAATTAATTTTTGTTGTTGAATTGAAAGGAAACAAAACGTGAGAACACCTTGGCAATTGAGTGGTCCCTTAATATCCATAAGACTGTTTCACCAATCCATGGCAATTGGGTAGGAATACCTATTTAGAGCTGATACTATAAGACGTGTAGATTAGCATTTAACCATTGCTTCTCTGGTCTTGTGGCTATTAAGTGTGCTCTTAATAAAGCATGTTTTGTGTCTGTGAGTCATCCTTATCAACACAGCCATTTTGGACCCCAAGTAACAAAGGGCTTGGGGGACTATTGGCATTAATCTGCTTTATTGGAGAAAAAAAAAAAAAAAAAAAGTCAATTGTGATATTGTAGTTTGTCATGTATATGCAGTTTTTAGAGGGAAAAATAAAACATTTTGTTCTCTATACTAACCTGTTAAGCTCCTTCTAAGGCAAAGACACAAATGTTGCTCTTATTTCATCAGCTTCAAACTTCTAACTCGATCTTCTGGCCATTCTGCTAAAAGCTTCAAATTTCCGCTGCGCTCGATTAGTATTAATACACATATTTGTATAGTTATTGAACTCCTTAGATGCAAGCATGTGAGAGCGAGAACATGTCTAACTTTAATCTGTGTGGGATTCTATTGTTTGGGACTGAGGTTTTGTTGATTGGTTTACCTTCAACAGTCGATACAACAAGAAATGATTGGGTTGTTGGTAGTTCTCACACATAATCAAATTGGTTGATTATCCTTATTGTATTTGGCTAAAAATGGATTGTATTGATTAATAAGAAAAATATATCATTAGTTCCAAGATCAAATTCATTGAGGATCAATGGCTCTTTTTAAGGCAAACACTGAACCGTAAAATCCGCTGCATGGATTACGCCCAATTTCTTATCTAAACATCAATAGAATAATCAGAATCTACCTTACAATTTGCCATCCAACCTTCTCCTACTAACTTGGCTTCTTCCTGAACTTGGAAACTCGAGTTTCCCTTATCTTTGCATGTTCTAACATTCCTCTCACACCATATAATTCACTGAGCAGTGAAACCCTCTTGTTGATGCTCCATCTCTTACATGGCTTAGAACCATGAGTTAGATTAAGTAATTTGTTGTCTATTCAATAATGACATGATAGATAATGGTGTTGTCTAATATCTTTTTATTTTTTTGCTATACAACTATATATTAAGTTCCAATATCCAGTGCGAGGCTTGACATTTCTTAACATGTAACAGGCACTGCAAGAACTTCATTGGTTGTGACTATTGGTCCTTCCCCACGTCATCGCGGAGAGACTACAAGTACCATAATGTTTGGACAAAGGGTCTGTTGTTGAAGTTCAATTGCTAATTTGTTTTACTTCTGCAATTGCTATAAAAGTTGGAAAATATGTATTTTTTCCAATCTTGCTGCATCTATTGATGGATAATATTTTGTGAATTTAGGTAATCACCGAATACTCTTTTTTTTTTTTTAAATGTTAGTCTGTTTGTTCCAGGCTATGAAGGTGGAAAATATGGTGAAAATAAAGGAGGAATTTGACTATAAAAGTTTGGCCAGAAAATTGGATATACAGCTTGACAAACTGATTGCAGAAAATGAAAGGCAGCAGAAAACTTTTCAAGATCAAATCAATCGAATAGCTTCTGATGCACAGAATCAGATCTCCGAGGCTGAAAGAAATTATTCAGATGCTTTGGAGGTTAGTTGTGCTAGCTGCTCTTTGTTTCATTGGCTATATTAAATTCCATTAGTAGATAATGAGTATGCACTTCATATGCATAGATAATAGTGCAGAATTTGTAGTACAATTTGTTGAATGAGATTGAATCACCTAGGGAGGCTGGATTAGGTCTATTAGTTACTTGTAATTTACATTCTTTTGCATCCGAGGTTGTAATTGTGATTCTCATTACTAATACAATGATTGTTTCCTATCAAAAATAAAAATTAAACTTAAAATGGACTCTGTTTACTTGAGAACTGTAAATCAGCATTAAGACGTCTGGTTCAATATATCTCAGTAGGTTGATGCATTTATTATTGTTCTCGTGCTGCCTTTAAATTGTCATTATTGTGATCTATCTTCTCCTACTTTCTATTGCCAATTGTACGTGTATGGCAGAAGGAAAGAAACTATCATATTTTCAATGACTATACATATTTATCTTATTGTTTCCTTTCCTTTTTTTTTTTTTTTTCCTGTGAGATATTCTGTAAAAGAAGTGTTTCCTGTTGTCTGATTGATATCTTACTATTGTTTTCTCTTTTTGTAAATGATTTTTTTATTAGACACTCTTAGTAAATGATAGCGCAGTTGATATAGAATTGAATGTTGTGCTAACAATGCTAAATGTTGGCCTAATTTTCTTTTTTTTATATACTATTACTACGTTATTGTAGAATGAGAGGCTTCAATATGAAAGGGATTATAAGGAAACAATTAAAAGGCTTGAGGTACAATGGGCAACAAATCAACGAAAACGTGACGATGACAAGTTGATTGAACCCAAGAAAGAATGCTTGGATATGGTATGTATATTGTTATACTTTTCTTTTATGATCTTGTCAGCAGTTCTTACCACTTTCTGTAGTTATATTGTATATTGTGTATTATGTGTACATGTTTGCATAGTTGTTGTCTGTATTATTTAGGATACGAGGTTGAAATGAAATGATAATAAATCCTATTGTAAATAGGGTTTGTTAAATTAAAGAGAAAACACATCTTTTTTTTTTTCTTAAATTTACATGAATCTACTTGTTTAAACCGAGTATGGTAGTGCGTATAAGACCTAACACGAATTATTTATTATAGCTGCATGTTCACACTTGAAATCCTTCGAATATTGGGAAATGACCAGCATAGCCACCTCTTGAAAAGCCATACTTACTGGTCTATCAGATTGTTGCACAGTCCTATCATATATAGCCTAGAGAAGACGCTTCCGATGATTTCTTTGTTCTTTTGCACAAATATGTTATTGAACTCCTTTTTTTTTTTTTTAAGAATCCTCCCACATCGAGTATTCAAGTGAGTGTTGAGTAGGATACAAGTTAGGATGAAAAACTCTGCTTGTTTGGTATAGCTTTTCATTTTTGCTTATACTTTTGGTGTGGTTGATAATTGCTCATGAAAAGTTAAAAGCATGTAGATAGATGCTTTTAGAAATCACTTTTGTTTTGGTAGTGTTAAAGTTGTTTGTTGAGTGCCATGCCAGTGATAACTGATAGGCAAAGCAAAAGCTGTACCAAACAAGACCTCTATCTTGCCTGGCATTTTAGTGCATACTCTCTCCTAACTCAAGCCCCACTCACTCTCACTCTTTCTTTAACTTGGACTTGGGCATTTCGTCATATTGCAAAAAGTGTAAAATTGTATCCGAGCAATAAATAAATGGATGTCCATGATTTCGTTCCAAGTTGTATCTACCAAGTAGGCTATCCTCTTGGTCTTAAAGATCTATTGACGTCAAGTCTCAAGTTGGTTAATACTTGTCCTAAGTTGGTCAATGCTTCGTTGGACCGTCCCAGTTGGCTAGTTGCCCCAAAATTGGTTGATGCGCCGTTGGATTTGAGTTGGCTAATAATGCCCTTCCCAATTGTCTAGTTACATGTTGGATTTGTGGCGATACCCGTTACACTTGAGGATCCAAGCCTTAACTTGGCTAACGCCCATTGAACGTGAGGAGTAGTGTTAAGAATAGTCCCACATTGAGTATTCAAGTGAGTATAGAGTGAGTTATAAGTTAGGATGAAAGACTCTATCTTGCCTTGACATTTTGGTGTATGCTCTCTCCCTAAATTGAGCCCCACTCACTCCCTCTCCTAAGCTTGGACTTGGGCATACCATCCTACAATTTCTAATATACTGTGCAACATATGATTACCTTTTACTGAAGAGTTAAGAAAAATAAGCAAGCCTCCCATTCTTTCTTTGACGCAAGTGACTTCAACAACAACAACAAAGCCTCAATCCCAAATTAGTTGGGGTCGGCTACATGGATCAAACTCTTCGCTTGCCGTCGATTTAGTGCAATTGATGGTGTGCTCCCTTTCTCTCTTTTTTAATTGATGGTGTGCTTTCTAATTGATAAGTGACTTGTATTAGTAAAATGGCCTTGCAACTGCTAAACCAAAAATATCAAAAAGTGAAATAAACTCAAAATAATAAAAGAATCATGCAAAACCCACATGCTTTATGGTTCAGCAATTATCCAACAGCGGCTCCTTGATCACTAACACATTTATCCCCAGAGAACCCAAAGCTAATGCCACAACAGACATGGGCACTTTATGATCATCCCAACAGAATGGGTTAGTACTTAAATTATGTAGATTAAGCCTTATCTAAAAAATTATGTAGGTTGAACTTCTATTGCTCTATTTTGAACTGCAGAATTGAAGCAAAGACTATATTATGTAAATAATGTACTTTTACATGGTAATCTAAGGATGTTAATGTTAAGGATATTCAGGGAGAGAGTGCCACACCCACTGATTTGATGTATTGAAGGTAACACCCAGGGATCATATCGGTGGTGTTTAAGTGAGTGAGTTGGCTACGGTGTTTGACCATGCAGGTTAATTGGCACATGCTTCATGTGTCGACTTTTTTTCTCAAGTGTATATGTTCTTTAATTTGTCACAGCTTCCCTGCTTATCTACCAGTTTTGTTCTTTCTGGATGATAGGGTCTAGGTACGTCTTCTTCTGAACAAATTGCTGAGCTCAAACAGTCTCTGCAGAAGGAAATTAGTTTAAGACAAGCTGCAGAGGAGCAAATTACTACTCTTAGAGGCGAAGTAGTACAATGGAGAAGGGCAGAGGTATTTTTTCTCAATTGTTCTTTCTTAGGGAACGAGTTACGAAGTTTGAACTCATAACCCCAAGCTTGTGCGTCCAACATTGAACCGTTAGGCTTATTATTCATCCATTTGATACTGGTTGTAACTGTCATTGACTGTTTTCTTGCATGATTCTTTCTTAATTTTTTTTTTGTTATATAAAGCTAGTTTTAATTTTCTAGGCAGTTGCAAATACTGAAGTCATTAAACTTCGCAAGAAGTTGGAGGATGAAGAAAAACAAAAAGTGAAGCTCGAAGAAGAAATTACAATTCTGGGAAGTCAGCTGTTACGGTTGAGTTTTGAAGCTGATGAGGTATGACATTCATTATTTATGGCAGATACTCAAAATGAGCAAGTCTTTTTAGTGATGTAGTAAGCATGTAGTTTATTGCTAAGTATTGGTGATCTGGAAATTGCTTTGATCTTTTGAAGTACTTTTTGGAGATGTATGGATGTTAAGCATAACTCCAGATCCGTATTAACTGTTGTTAATTATGTTCATATGATCTTTTTCTTCTTCTTTTTTTTTTTCCATCTGAACCTGTTGTTATAGAAACTGCTTCTTTACGAGGCTGATGGCAGCGTCTACATGTCAATTTCTAATGGACATGTTTGGTTTATAGACAAGGAGAAGTCTTGACAGAGGTGATTCTGGAAAAATCCTTACTGGCTTGGATTCCCTCATGTCTCAAGTTCGACATTTACAACTCAAGGATTCAGGAAACGGGCAAAAGGCTTCAATTGCCAAGCTATTTGAACAAGGTAAAAGACAATGAACAGGAACCCTTCTTGGTGAAGAATTATTGAAGCTAATTACTTGGAATTTAGTCATTTCGTTCTGTGTTCTTAAGTCAATCTGTTTATACTGCAGTGGGATTGCAAAAGATTTTGTCATTGCTTGAGTCGGAGGATGCTGAAGTCAGAATTCATGCAGTAAAAGTAGTAGCAAATCTAGCTGCTGAAGGTAGGTAATTTGCATATTTAATTGGATGTCTTTTTGCTTTTTTTATTCTTGGACATCCCACAGCATTCAGTGCTATAAGATTGTATGTATATATCTTAGGCTTGACTATTCTGGTGTTTGTGTGTTTGCTCGACTCCATGTATGTTGAACATAAGAATTTCACTATGCTTGTCCATTAACTGTCAACTTGGACAACAACAAAAACTAAAAAAAGGCTTAGTCTCAAATCATTTGTTATTGGCTACCTGTAACTGAAGTTTCCATTAAGCTGATCGAATGTCAATAGGTAGTTATATGTCTGCATTTAATATGTGCTTGATTAATGCTGACAAGTAAAATAGTATATACTTAAATTGTGGTAACTTTCAATATGTGCTTTTTCATGATTTAGCTTATTGTTTCACGTGCAGAAGCAAATCAGGAGAAAATTGTAGAAGCTGGTGGTCTTACATCGTTGCTCATGCTGCTTCGGGGCTCAGAAGATGAGATGATACGAAGAGTAGCAGCTGGTGCTATCGCCAACCTTGCAATGAATGGTAAGTATTTTTGATTTGATTAAATTTAATTTCAATTTGACTTGAGTTGTTGTGTAGGAAATATGCATTATAATGACCAATTTATCTGAACTCAAAAATGTATCACCATGTCCATCTCTTTAAAGATATGAATATCGTTCCTTCCATTATTCCATGCCATCTGATTTTTTTTTTTTAATTTCAGAAAGCAACCAGGAGCTTATAATGGGTGAAGGAGGCATCAGTTTGTTGTCAATGACAGCTGCGGATGCTGAAGATCCACAAACGCTTCGAATGGTCGCTGGGGCAATTGCAAATCTATGCGGAAATGGTAAGTTAATCTTGTTCGAGCTGAAGTTCTTGTTCAATTCTTTTTCTTTTTTTTTTTTTTCAATTCTGTTTCCTAATTCTTTTTTACCCATGTCTTTTTTACCTGTCATTTTTTCAACTATTGCCTGCTGGTCGTTTGCAATGGAAGAAACTGATTTTTTTCGTTCCGTGATGACTTAAAAGTGTTTTTGCATAATGATACTTATTCTCAGAAAGATAGAGTTCATACGTGCATACCGGATTTTTTTGTTAGGTCTGGGCGGAGGCGAAGGCGGGCTTGTCCCGGAGGTTCAAGGGGCTCATCCTTTGGAACCGTGTGCCAACAGTTTTCTCGGTGAAGCGGGAGACGACGGTCGCGGCGTGCAGAGAGGTTCGAGTTGCTATCGGCGCATCTTGGGTCCGTCCTTTCCGAAAACCACAAGATGGCCGTTTTCATCAACGGCCGCACGAACGCATCAAACTCGAGCTTCTCGGAGACCCACCGGAGACGATGAGGGTGGCTCACGGATCGGGCGGAGTGGATCGAGGCCAAACTGCTCGGGCTTGACAACCTTGGGCCCCCGTCCAAGATAAGCCCAACGGCTCGGTCCATGCCACGAGGGGCTTTAGCCAAGGCCAGGCCCGATTCAAGGCCCAAAGGATGGGTGACCCATTCAATTGCAGGCCCCAACGCAGGGAGGGCCCATGGGTCCCAGGGAACCAATCTAAGGCCCAATCCACCAATATTTCGGCCCCGGCCCCCGACGCGGAGTTCTCGGTCCAGCGATATCATATTCGGCCCGAGCCAAGTCATCGACAAGCAACTTCCACGATTGCTCCACCCAGTTCGAGGCCACCGGAAGCCGAGCGCAAGTGCAGCGGAGCAAAGGACTCTTTCTGTTGGCAGGACGGTGTGACGAAGTATTTCAACGGACACACGATGCAAGGTAAGGGAACTACAAGTCATGTTAGTTGATGATGAACCTTCGATGATGTTGCTTCTCCGCCAGGAGGAGAGTGCGAGAGGGAGTAGACTTGGCGAGTTCTCGAGTTGTCCACTCGGTTTGTGGAAGGGTATCCGAGACCAGCGCACTATCAAGGTTCGGGGACGGGTCAATGGTGTGGACGTCGCGATTTTGATAGATTGTGGGGCATCGCACAACCGTCTCGGATGATTTGGTCTTGGCTTCTTGCATTACACTTTTTTGCCAAATTTGTATCCATTATTTTCACATGTGATTAAATCTTGTATGATGGGCAAATTGATGTGAAAATGCTAATTTGACTCCAATTTGGCATGCACTCATTGGAGCCTGTTGATTTTTGCATCCATGCACGTGTGTGCGCACGAAACTCGATGTGTATCTAATGCACGCCAATGAGTATGTGCCAAATTGGCATGTCAAATTGGAGTCAAAATAGCAGGGTTCAATTGATATTTCACATGTCTTGGAGGACACTAGGGTGGCTCTCTTTGGGAATGTTAGCTTAATCATGAATCAGCCATAACTTAAGACATTTACTTGTGTTGGTAGAAATTCTGCGCTGTTTCACAAGGAGTCCTCTATAAGGCTATCTCAGAATTACATTTTGGCTTGGCCTCCTGTCTAAATATTTTTACAAAGAACAGTCAACATGTAAATGAAGGGACCAAAACCTTCCTGATATAAATTTATAAAATATTGCAGGAAAGGAGATGGAACAAATAATTGGAGTAGGCATAAAAATGTCAAATATGTTAGAAATAGTAGGCCAGTTCCCTCACCGCATGTATCTAAGTACGTGTTTGCAAATTTAGACACTTTTATCTGGGTCCCTCTGTTCTCAAAACTAGAGAATCAGGCTTAAAAAAAAATAGAGAATTATTTTACCAAAAAAAAAAAGAAAAAAAAAAAGAACTAGAGAATCATCATGTCCTTTGAGACACTTGCCTGACACTTCTAATTGAGTCTGGAAATACAGGTTTACCCTAATCCATCTCGTAACTGTTGCTGCTCGAGTGCTTCGTCATTAAAATTTCTTCTGTTTCTGATTTTTTTTTATTATTCCCAATATTTTAGGAACAACTAGGGCTTTAAAAATCTAGAGTTGCGATGTTCCAAGCATCCTTGCAACCAATGGAAGTTTGTCTTATCCCATGTTTTGGCTGATCAAGTTCGTAGAGGTGATCTCCAAATGAATTGATCAATAGCATTGGCTCTCCAGACTAATTGATCAAAATCGCGGAACCTGTTTATTAGGGTTTTGGTCTGAGCAATATGCTACCATACTTTTGAGACATTTGATGACAATTTATTTGGATCCTTTGGATTAGCTGAGTGAATTGGTATTCCATTGTGCAGTCAGATTCTCTCTCTAATCAGAGCTTTTTAACAGCTACGACTTTTTTTTTTTTTCAGATAAGCTACAAACCAAATTAAGAGGTGAAGGAGGTATCAAAGCATTACTGGGAATGGTTAGATGTGGACATCCAGATGTTCTTGCACAAGTTGCGCGTGGAATTGCGAATTTCGCCAAGTGTGAATCAAGGGCATCTTCTCAGGGTAAAGTTATTAAATATAAGTAGATTTTCTTGGGCATGAATACTTTTCCTTCTAAAGTAGTGATGGGAATCACTCTCTAAGGGAGGACTTATTTATTGCTTAAACCGGAAGCTTCAAATTTCAATTAAGTATTGTGTTTTTCTTAGATATACATTGTTCATGACACTACTATTTCCTGGCACAGGATCAAAGCTTGGCAGGTCTCTTCTAATTGATGATGGTGCACTTCCGTGGATAGTACAGAATGCGAACAATGAAGCGTCTCCTATTAGGAGACACATTGAACTCGCTCTGTGCCACCTTGCTCAACACGGTCAGTGAGTTTTCTTTGGTACCTCGATGGTTAATTAAATTAAATTGATATTAACCTGTAAGGTTGCTTTCTAATTTGCAGAAGTCAATGCAAAAGACATGATTAGCGGTGGAGCTTTGTGGGAGCTTGTTCGCATCTCGCGAGACTGCTCCCGAGAAGATATAAGGACTCTTGCACATAGGACACTAATTTCTAGTCCAACATTTCAAGCAGAACTCCGCCGTTTACGAATTGAATGTTGATTTCCTCTCTGATATGTTTGCTGAGTAATCTTTATTTTGGTGGATATTCTGAAACACAGCGCAGCAGCGCTCGTGTGGTTGTTGAAGAGTCCACGCCAATCCTAGCAGTTCTGAATTTTCGTGGTCACGGAAAGAACCGATATTGGAGAATGGAGATGCAAACAAGCTGGTCGTGTATCGGTCTTCTGCCAACATTTTGCTAGAGTTGGGAATATATATGCGGTGGTCGGGTGAGCTATTAACTAATTCATTGTAGGTTCCGATTGTCTACTTGGAAGGTTGGATTCATTCTATTAGCTTTCGTTAAGCGAATGCACCATCTGGGTACGATTATGTGTATTGTAGAAATTGTTTGTATATGTAATCCTTAATCCTTAAAAAAATGAAAGAAAGAACTGTCAGTTTTTCGTATGACTTGCATGTTGTTCTGTTCTTTTCCTTATCATCTGACTTTTCATTCCTCGGATATAATGGACCGTTGTTTTTGGAAGGAGCTTGCGAACGCAGAACGAACACACAGGAATGTTATGCCCTTGTTGCCGTCCCTGCAATGCGCATCTAGGTGTGTGTCAATCACAAATAAGTGGGTGTCCGAATGGTTACAAAAATGCCTAGGGAGACGGAACTATCCTGTTTTAGAGTGCAAGTAATGACATTACATAATCTGGTACATTTTTTTTTTTTTTTTTTTTTTTTTTTGAGAGAGAGATCTGGTAAAGATTTTATGACGCCCTAAAAGTTACGTTTCAAGTTAGGCACTTTTTGTAGATACAGTGTGACATTGACCCATTTTTTAATGGTAACGCAAACATATCAAGGTTTATAACAAATGCAAGTGAAGGAGGAGCCGCCCCTCTTTTTTTTTTTTTTTCTCCAAAACTCCGAAATATTCTCCAAAACTCCGAAATATTTACTTTTGTGATTTCAACCGACAGGACATAAACTATACACTAATGGTTACTCTCGTGAAGTGGTGACCAGAGATAACACAATTACTCTTGGTCATTCGTTGCGAGACTCGTGTAAACTATTCGCTGTCGGCCGAGAACCACGAGTTCCCAAAATTTCCCTCGCTCTCGGCCATGCTTGGCCGAGAGCTCAAACAAAATCTCTGGCCTGTGTGGCCGAGAACCACGACTTTCCAATAAATGAACCATTGAATGCACCGCCACACAAACATAACAACTACTCTACCAAATGCAACTTAATTAGACTACCAACATACATTCGAACGATCGATTTCTCGACTTGAGTGTGTGAACGAAAAACTAGAATGTGGAGACGAAATGGAACAAAACTGAAAGCCTTCAAACTCGATATTCCGCCTACAACAGAGGAGAAAGACAGAGGGGAATGAAGACAAATGAGTTTCGGAATTGCTAGTTGGTTCGTTGACGAGAAGTAGTGCTTGCTCGTTGAAGAGGACGGTGGTGGGGTGGTGGGGTGCCTCTGTTTTGAACGAGGGGTATTTTGGGGATTTCGGGCCTAAATTTTGGGTGCCCTTGGTAAATGACTTTGTGCCCTCAACAACAGGGTGCCTTCATGAATTGGTGGGGTGCCCATAGCGGCCCTCTTTATTTTTGAACCACCGCCGATCCTCCTCTTCTATTGGCTGGTGGTTACAATCAAATCTTTTTTGCATTTTATTCATACAATAACCAATATATCTAATCGGACTTGTGGATATTAATATATCCTTATTGTGGTGCATCTTCATCAATGATGTTGCGTGGGTTTGTGCGGCGCTAGATTGATCTTGTCTTATGTTTTATTTTATAGTAGTTTTATTCCATAGTTGGAAGTCTTTGATTTGTCTTCTCTTTATTGGAAAGTTTTAGGTTTTCTTGTCTTTGTTAATAAGTTTTGTTATTTGTTTTGTGGTTCTAATAGTTTTGTATTTTGTCATGAGTTTCAACGTTGTAAATTTCTCTTAAAAAAAAAAAAAAAACAAATGCAAGTACAAAAAGGCAGAAGTTGAAGTCGCATAGTAAGCAGGTGGGACTGTTTTGGTTTTGGTGGGGGGCTGGGGAGGGGGTGAATGGTTCACTACAACAACATAGACTTAATTCCAAACTAATTAAGGTCTACTACATGCATCAAACTCTTACATTATGCTCGATTTAGTGCAATAATTGGTTTGCTATCCAAATCAGTTAACTCCCTCCCATAACAACACACAATTCCCATACTTAACAGAACCAAATTTGAGCAACAAGCACTAGAACAAATCTGTGTGAAACCGTTTGTTATTGTATTCATCCGTAGTTATACCCTTAGTTTGAAATATATGTTTCTATGATTCTATTGATGTGCATATTCTTTTTTGAAAGCAGTTGAACGGACTCCTGTTTTTGCTTGAGGTACCCCATAAATCAAGCTTTCCCTCTTTTTGAATTTCAATTGCTAAGCGTACGTCATTTTTTTTTTCTCCTGAAATCCATAAAATACCATTGCTCACTCCATCACCCTCACCCCATCACCCCTTAATTATCTATGTTTCTCGGTTTTTGATAGTGTAGAACATTTGTACTAAGTTGGAAGTGTCGCAGGAGTTTTTTTCGTCAAAAAAAAGGGTTGGATCCGGAACCACCAGTGCCTAAAAGTGAAGAAATATCACCCGTGGGTTTCGAAAAAGTGAAGAAATATCACCCGTGGGTTTCGATCACACAAGGCTGAGACATTTTGAAGAGGTATCGACTTACTTTCACTTAGACCTCTAAAGAGGTCTCACATCATTCAATAACGCCTTGCCACGTCGGCGCCACATCACCTCATTCAATAACGCCTTTTCATCTGACTTAACAAACTAAACAAACTAACTAAACTAAATTAACCAAACTAAACTAACTAACCTTAACAAACATAAATACATATAATAAACTTAACTTCTAACCTAAACTAACTTAACTAACTAAACAAAATTAAATAACTAAACTAACCACCAATACCTAAACTAAACTTCTAACCTAAACTAACTAAACTAACTTAAACAAACATAATTAACTAAACATACCTCATCCTTCGGTAAACTAACTTAAACAAACTAAATTAACTCAACTTAATTAACTAAACTTATTTAACTAAACTCACTTCAACAAACTAACTAAACTAAACTTAACTAACTAAAACAAACTAATTAAACTACACTTAACTAACTTAAACAAAGTTCATTACCTCCTCCTTCCACTCCACTGCCGGATTCTCTGCCGCTGCCTCCGCGTCTCCTCCCTCCGCTGCCGCCGCCGGAGATCCCTCCTCCGCGCCCTCGCTGGGCAGCTGTTCTTCCTCCACGTACCACCTTTTCATCGAGACTTATACTTATGGTGTGGAGACCCTTGGTATGACCGTATGAGTCTCGACCCTGTAAAATCGAAACCCATGGGCGATAATAACAAGGAAAAGTGTCTAAAAAACTTTAATAAAACGAAAGAAAAATAAGTGTTTTGTTGTAAATGACTACTCTTCTCGAATCCATCCATATTTCCGTCTCAAAAGCCGAGATTGAACCCAAAATCTCAAAAACGATACAACGAAGAGACAAAAACACACCCGGTATCTAGACTAGTCGACTATATATGTCCAAATTATAATCACTTTTCAATTTAAGCAAAAAAGAAAACTATATTAATTCAAGATAGTGCAATAATCTCACATCTACATACTTTCCATCATATGTCCAAAATATAATCACTTTCAATTAACACTATAATTTGATAAAATATAATTTAGTTAACTATAAAATTATTTCTCATTCACTCATTAGACAATAATAACTGTATAACTCTCTTTTATCATCATTTAATAACTTTTCTATACTTTACAATGTCGTAAGTTAATTTAAATCAGACAAATATGTTCTAAATTATCACTAAGTGTAAAAAATAACATGTAAATTGATTTATTATAAATACAAAAACAAAGAGTTTTATTAAATGTAAGTCATTATGTATTTTAAAAATGGCATTTGTTATTTATTAATCAAATATTAAAAAAAAACTTAGTGTATAACATCATTAGATTTAATGATGTTGTAAAAGATATATATATTATCCTTTAAAATTGTTTTCTTTATCCAAAAATATCAAACGATTGTGCCATAAAATATATAATTAATAATCATTTGACATATATAATAGAGTGACATGAAATATAATTATATTCTTTTTGTGGAATACTTATACTTATTATTAATAATTCGGAACTCAATCTTAGACTTGTTTCTTAAGATCAAAATTTTGACGGGATTAAAAAAATCAAGAATCTCTCCAAAATAACAAGTGACAACAAGAATAGGATTTATGCATAGAAAACTAAATAAAAATGAAACTACGTACCAATTAAATCTCTCGTAAATTCAAAAAAAGATAACTAATCATATTCTATATCATTGAAAATATAGTAATATTTTAAGCATATATATTAATCTTGCAATAATATAATTAGCTCATCATAAAGAGTATCAAAAATCATATTTTTTAGAACAGAAAAATCATATCTTTTATTTTGTTAATTAAAAGATTTAAGATCATGACCCCCGAAAATATGTAACTTTGATAATAATTTAGAAAATTAATCCTTTGCTATGTTTATTAGTTTTTCTAACTTAAAGAAAACAACAATGTAGAGAATACAACAATAAATAAAGCCAAGCTCAATCCCAAATTAATTAAAAGGTCGATCGGCTACAAGAATCAAACCATTCTATTAAGCTCGATCTAGTGCTGCTCTAAAAGGCAATTTACTTTCAAATCCTGTAAATCTTTTTTAATCAACGCGTCCCAATTATTCTATCTTTACCGCCGGTTTTATACCATACATGCATCCACCTAAAAGCATGCATCTCTAATGGAATGTGGATTAGATGTCAATGTATGTCACCTATGACTAAATAAATATTGGAATGAAAAAACCTCTTCAATGAAATGTGCATTTCGAATGTCGAGCTGACGTAAATAGACATTGTCTATTTTGAATATCTACTTCTAGCTAGACGGTGCAATCCATAACCACGCCGGCAATTCTCTTCAAAATATATAAAAAAAATAATAAAATTTTAAAATAAAAGTGCAATCCACATTCACCATTGAAGAGCACTTTTGAACTTCAACGTCTATTACGTCTATTCAAGTCACATCCTCTCCACGTTGCTGATGTGGCATCAATATTCTACGTCTACAATCAACATTTTTCATTGGAAATGCTCTAGTTAAGTAAGTACATTCTCATTCCATTACATTCATTTTATGTATTTAATTTATTTTTTTCCCGACCACTTCCAACATTCACTTCCATAAAAGCACAGTTTATGAAGTTTTTCTTTTAGCTCTTTGCTTTTATTATGTGTAGCTCCGTTACTATCATTATGTATAATTGATCTTACATATCTAAAGTGGTTATCTTATTGCAAACTTTTAACTAAAATTTACCACTTCATTATTTTTACTTTTAAAATTTTTAAACTCACAATGTACATGTATTCGATTTTCGTCATACTCTACTTATAAACCTTTTAGATTCAAACATATTTTTTAAAATTTTAATTTTTTATTCACTCTATCTCTTGTTTTTGTGACTTTTATTGTCTACTAAAACAATATCATTTGCAAATAACATAAACCATATATATGATATAAGTATCTTCTTAAACACTCCTAGTTATGTAATGTACATAACTAAAGCAAAGAAATACATATGAGCATAAGGCGTATTCTTGATATAGTTATACGAAACAAAATATTTCTTCTCATGAAAAATTTCATTCTATTTTGCCAAATTATATGAATATACAACAACAACATAGCCTCAGTCCCAAATTAACTGGGGTCGGCTACATGGATCAAACTTTTCCATTGTGCTCGATTAAGTGCAATTGATGGTGAGCTTTGCAAACCATTCAAATCCCTCCTAATTAATGCATCCCATGTTAACTTTGGTATGCCCCTACCTCGTCGAATTTCTATAGTTTCTATTAAGTCAAGTTTTCTAGTTGGGGCATTTGTAGGCCGTCTTTGCAGGTGACCAAACCATCGCAACCGCCCTTCCCTAATCTTTGTATCAATTGGTGATACTCCTACTTGTTTTTGAATTTCTATATTTCTTATTCTATCTTTACGAGTTTTACCACACATCCACCTAAGCATCCTCATTTCTGCTACGTTCACTTTATGTAATTGTTGTTGCTTTACCGCCCAACATTCACTTCCATAGAGCATAGCTGCCTAATTGCGGTCCTATAAAATTTTCCTTTTAACTTAGTAGGAACATTTCGATCACAAATCACCCCTGTTGCACTCCGCCATTTCTTCCATCCAAGCTTGAATTCTATGTGTGACATCATTCTCAATGTTACCATCATTTTGTATGATTGATCCTAGGTATCTAAAGTGGTTTACCTTAGGAACTTCTACTTCCCATAATTTTACCACACCGTCATCTCGATGTCTAGTGTTTCCAAACTCACAGTGCATGTATTCGATTTTCGTCCTACTCAACTTAAAGCCTTTAGATTCTAATGTATTCATTCAGAGTTCTAATTTCCTATTCACTTCATCTTTAGTTTCATCCACTAAAACAATATCATCTGCAAATAGCATACACCATGAAAAAAGAAGTTGCCCCAAACCCTAGCTAAATTCTAATTAAATAAAGTTATACACATGAATTTCCTTTATTGAGGATCATGATATGGTTCATATGTATGTATGAATAATGAATATGATTATCAAAAAAAAGGAGGAACAAAAGGGCTGGAAACAATGAAGCATGGATAAGGAAGTGAAGAGAAAAGAAGGACCAAAAGCAGTGAGTGATGAGGTGGGCATTTGAGAGTTTCCATACAGAGAACCTGAGCTGCGATTTTTGAACTACAGCTCTGCCCATTCCACACTATACATAATTCAATAAAATAATTCTCATCATACTTACCTCTCTCACTCTCTCTCTCTAGGTTCTGCTCTGCTGGCTTTATTTTGAAGCCAACCAACCATAGCAGAAGAGAACCTTTAACGCTCTCTCTCTCTCTCTCTCTCTCTTAATATTATGACTGTCGTCGTTGTTGGGTTTCCATTGAAGTGCTGTTTGCCTCGAAAAGGAGCATGTTCAGAGCAGCGCACGTGTAAACCAGTACCAATGCTCGACTCTTCTTCACCTCTTCTTTCATTAAAAACAACCTTTCATGCTCTCCATAAAATCCATGCCCATACCACACCTGCTGCCTTTGCCTCTTCCTTTCCATCCTCTACTATTATATACTTACTATATGTATCATCACTCACTCAAAACATAGATCATCATCAACAAACAAACAAGATTAATTAATTAGCTAGGAAAACAAAGAAATGTACAGTTAATTAATTCAATAAATCATGCCACACACACACACACACACACAGCTAGATCGATATATAATGAAAATTAATACTATATATCTACCTATCTATCTAGATATATAGAACTTTCTACATAAGATCATGCATGATGAGCTTATATATATAATTAAAGAGAGATCTGCTTGCCCATCATGGGTGTTTCTCCTCCCATGTATATATGTATGCATGTGTGAGAAAGAGCTAGCTAGAGAGAATGAGGTGATGCATGTAGATCTTATAAACACGACAGAAACTCCTCGAAACGTAAATATATAGAGTAAGGGTTGGTGGGGATCAGAGTGTTCACTTTTAGACTTCTTTTTTCTTTGGGATTTGAATTCTGCAAAATAAAATTGTAACTGAAGCACAAACACAAGTACATAAACTATATAAACATGCATAACAAAAAAAAAAAAAAAAAAAAAAAAAAAGAGAAATCGAAACTGTAAGCTAGCATAAACTAATCAGAAGCCAAAATGTCATGAAAAACCAATAAAATTAAAACCCGTCAGATTCTTTGCTGAGAGAAATAAAATTATCAAACAAAGTACAAGAAGAAGAACACCTAATTAATCAAAACAAAGAAGAGAGGGAAAAAAAAAAAAAATTAAAAGAGAGAGGAAGTCAGGCCTTGCCATCCATATATTAATTTTCTAGCTTCTTGATCAATTCTTCTTTGCTTATTGGTTTTCTCATCGATCATTTGCAGGCAAGCATGTAGTGTATGTTGCATTCAATCTACCTAGCTAGCCAGCTATCCAAGAATTCGATCTTCATCACTTTGTACAACCTTCTTCAACCATTGGGAGCTGGAGCTTCAATTCAATAATTAAACCCATCACAAAATTAAACCAAAGAGTGAGAGAGTAGAAGAAATTAAAGATGAAAGGTAAACCCTAGCTAGCTAGCTTGCTGCTGGCTAGCTAGCCGGTAATTGGCATCTTAATTTGAGCATCATGCATCAAGCGCGCATTAGTCCATGCTATATCCATATATAGCAACCAAACTCTAGCTAGCTAGCTAATTAATAATCTGCAATGATGATGATATATATGATGATGACGACGACGACGATGGATGGCTCTGATTGAAGGAAAAACTTGATCATGATTCATAAGTGGAGTGATGATCAGTTGTTGTTGTTGTTGTTGTTGGTGTTGGTGGTGGTGGTTAATAAGGCGGGCGACCAGTCGCCCAATACGCTTCAGCTGGTAATTGGCATGAATTGAGTAGGTTTGGCGGCAGTCCTGAAAATGGATTATTAGGATCCCCCACAAGCTGTTGCTGCTGCTGCTGTTGTTGTTGTTGCTGTTGCTGTTGCGGACTCACCATCCCCGGCGACCCAATCGGCCCTCCTCCTCCTCCTCCACTCCCTCCCCCTCCTTGCATCCCCCCCATCCCCGCCGCCGCCGCCGCCTCCTCCTCCTCCTCCTCCAACGGCAGCCTCTCGTAGGCTGCGTTCCCGAACGACGCCGCCATGATGACCACCGGCCCCGACGCTATCAATTGCCCCACCACACTCCCCCCCACCACCTGCCCTTGTCCCCCTGCCAAGTAGATAGTTAGTCCAGTCGCAGAGGGCGGCGCTGGCGGCGGTAGGAAGGATCCGGAGAGGGATAGTATCTCGAAGCGGCCGTGCAAGGTGACGATTGCGCCGGGGGAGGCGGGCTGGCGGAGGGTGACGTTGGTGACGGTGCCGCTGCCGCTCAAAATGCAGACGCCACGCTGGCGGCGGCGGGCGAAGGTGGAGACTCCGTCGACGATGTCGCAGCCGTTGGCGATCTCCATGACGTGGGCGCGGAGGGCGTTGGCGCTGTCTCTCGTAATGATGATGGGAGGCTTCGGCTTGTTCTTGGAGCCGGCGGGGCGGCCTCTAGGTCTCCTAGTGATCTCGCCGGCCTCGCCGACTACCAGGTCCTTGCCGTCGCTGTTGTTGTTGTTGTTGTTGTTGCTATTGCTTGTGTTGTCGTCGCCACCGCCGCGGTCGCGTTTGGTGCCGCGGTTGATCCCGCTGCTGCCTTCCTCTTCGGAATTCTGTTGTTGGTGTTGGTGATGGTGGTGGTGGTGTTGGTGGTGTTGCTGGTGGTGGAGGTGGAGGTCTGATCTTGTGTGGAAAGGGGGCGGGAGGGAGTGGCCGTGCGCTGATGCTGTTATTGGATCCATTAATTAATATTAATAATATATATAAACTCTCTTATCAATTGCTCTCATGTGGTCGGTCGATCAATAGCTGCTGCTGCTGATGATGATGAGGTGGAATACTAATCCTGCTAAGGAAAAGATGGAGAGATGGAGAGAGATGGGGATGGGGATGGGGATGGGGATTTGTGATCAGTCACCCATATATTAATTACCAATTTGATTTGTAGCTCAATAAGAATTATTGGTTGCTATGATTGTGCTTCTTCTCTATTTCCTAATTGGTGTGTTGGGAGAAGAAGGTGGTGGTGGTGGTGGTGTTGTTGATGAGGGGTTGTTAGGAGATAGAGAGGGGGAGATGAGGGAAGAAGGATGAGAAGCATATCTGAATAGTGGGAGGGAGGGAGAGAGGGAGTGGGGGTGGGAGAGCTTGGGTTAAGTTTGGGTTATGGTTAGGTCAAGCCAACTGATGATGGATGGGTTAATTTGGTTTCAGTAAGACAGCGTGCGCATGGGCGGTGGCTGGGCCCCACCCTCCCCCCCCCCCTCTCTCTCTCTCCTCTTCCCTCTTGTGTCTTCTCCCAACACACCACGTTCTCTCTCTCACACTCTCTCTCGATTAAAAATGAAAAATTAAAATCATCAACTCCCTCTCTCATCACTTACTATATATATATATATATTCTTCATCACTTCTCTTCTTCTCAACTTCATCTATCTTTCTTTCAACTTCAACTACTCCTAAATAAAGAAACTTCTCCTTCTAAACTCATTGATATTGTGTATTTCTAATTTCACTTCTTCATCTGATTGATTTCGCTTCCAAAGTTGCAATTATGTGCGACGTCGTCGAATGAATTACTTACTTACGATTCTGCCTCTCTAATTAATGACTCATCAATTAATGAAAAACCTACTACTGCTCAGCAGTAGCACAGACTTCACCTTCTTTTTTGTTTCATCATCATCATCAACAACAACTTCGATCTCATCAGCTGTACCTATTCAATCAAATCATCAAATCAAACCACTTCCATGCACATCCTGCAGGTCAAATATTCATACAGAAATTAATTAAATTAAATGATATATTAAACCAGAGGATGGTCTTAAATTAGGCCAACAGACCGATGGTCAGAAACGCCATGAAACCGCACTTACACTTAATTGGAGTACGTACTCCAGTTAAATCTCACCAACCCCCACCAGATGTACATCGCCATCTTCGCAATCCACACAGATCTCTCATATCGATCTAATTAAACCGAGATCGAACAAGCGTTTCGATGTCCTTCTCCGACAAAATCACACCTCATCATCCCACACATGTTGCATCGGTTGACCACTACTGATCCACTGCACCTAGTAACCGACGTCACATAGCAAGGAAACTTCCGGGAGCACCCAGCGAGACCGAGTGGTATGTGTAAGTAATGTAAATGTAAAATGCAGGCGCGCGCGCGCGCGAGAGCGAGCGACGTGTGGGGGCGTGGGTGCATGTGAGGGTGGTCCTGGGAAAGAGGAGCTGAGCTGCCAGGGTCGAACGGGCTCGAATCTCGGGCGCACCCTCTCCCTCTCTCTCTCTCTCTCTCTCTCTCTAACAGTAATTAAAACACGCTTTCTCTCTCTAAAATGTAAAGTGGGCCCGGATGGTGTTGTAAATAGGACACGTTTCACCTCCCCAAGCCCCCTCCCCTCACATCCTCAATTAATGACCCTTCGCTCTCACTCTCTCTCTCTCTCGATATGTATTTCTTTCTTTCTTCTAGTATTAGGTGGCAATCATGATCTCGACTCCCCCTCATCTGTGCTCTTGTGCTGCACGTGAGAGTGCGGTAGTCACACTCATGGGCCCCACTAAAGCCCCACACAGGTGGGTCCCTTCCCGAACCAGTTTCTTATCCAGTGCTCCCGCGACTCCGCACGTAATACAGATCGATACTTGAATGAATAATCGTGATCGTTGATCGCGTCAACGTTGGAGGTCGATGTTTGTCACTTAGACACTTACGCACGCACGTAAATGCATACGCGCGAATGGGTTTTCATCTTTTCGTTTTTCTTTCTTTGATGGTGATGTAATATTTCTCTTCATATGGATTGTCCTTTTTTGTTTGCTTGCTGTGGAAGTACATTTTGCGTTGCAATTGAAGTACCTTTGAGCTAAAGTACGTGATGGATGCTGACATCTTTCTCTTCTCTTTTTTTTTAATAACGAAAAATTAAATGAAAAAAGAAAAATATTAAAAAATAACAATGAAAAGTCACACCTCAAAAAGTAAATAAACACCTAAAAGCCGTTCATATGATCTCGATTCACATGTTATATATCGAGATTTGTATGAACTCACATCCTTATGTGCATATAATCAACTCTTGAGGCCAATGTTTGTACGAGATAACTTTTCATTGTCGTTTCCTAGTACTCCTCAAAAGATAAATTGTTAGTATAAGAGTAATAGTATAGATTTGAATTAATTTTAAAATGTTGATAACTCTTTCGAAATCCTCTACCTTAATTACTAGTACTTTTGATCGATACTCGAATCATGTAATTTATTTATTCACCAGTCATTATATTTAATTAATTTGGAGGACAAAGTATATATTAATTCTTTCAATCTTAGTATATTCCATTTTCCATGCCACGTACCACAAATTGAAGATTGAAGAGTACTCGTCTTACCATTTATTTAGTTGACAATCTCTCCTGCTATATGCGAAACAACAATACGAGGAGAAACAATAAAGTCTTCGAAAAATTTAAATAACAACAATAGTTGTATAATGAATTAGTAGTACTTGCAATAGACATGTTAGAATTTAGTAGAGTAGCTATAAAGAAGAAAACATTTGCATGTTTCCATAAACTTTAACAGAATTAGTGCGAATAAGATAATTAATTTGCTAGCTCTCAAATGCAAAGTCAACTCATTAAACATACATAATGAGAAACAGTATATAAAACATAAAGATGTTAATGGAGAACCTAACCTTCATAGAAAGTTTTAAAAACTAAAATTGATAATGATCGGCCGTTCCTGCTCATGTCAAAGGTAGGTTCATGGCATCTTTCTAAACACACATGTTAATTGTTTATTGGACAAATTCTCAAGAGAAGTAGCATATATTAATTAATTTATAGATCTCTCCGAAGAAAAAAGTTGGAAAGAAAAGCTTTAAAGTATATATAGTTCATTAAGTAATTATTACAATACTCTAAAAGAATTAAAACATGTAAATGGATCATAGGCCCTTTGTTTTGCACATAATTAAATAGATGTGAGCAACTCGAAAAAGCTTAAAAAAAGGTAGTGTCAAATCATAAGCCCACATCAACATTTAGCCTTAAAAGACTGTTCAGTCAATCAATTAAGTCGCTTAATGATTTGATATAAATGGGGCAAATTTGTTGTTTCTTTCTTATGTATAAACACTTCTCCCGTCTCATTTAAAAAAATGGATGAGTCATCTAAAGACATGAAAAAAAAAAAAAAAATCAAAATCCAGAGATATCAATTAACGCAAGACACACGTACATGCAGCAGTAACTTGATCACATTATATCTGTGCCCATAAATTATCTCCAATCTAGCAAAACTGTTTTAGGGGACTTCTTATTTGTACTAAAGTTAACTATATATATATATATATATATGAAATGAAAACCACATACTTAAGTGTGGATCTCTCCCTCAAATAATATCAATCGACTGCCGAGATCTTTTGAAGTAAAATCCGACACCTATTAGCTCAAGGTACATGATTAAGTTGAAGACAAATATTGATAATAGTAAGATTCACGGACAAATATCAATAATAGTGAGATTCACAGATCCATAAAAAGGTGCAGCCCAACAATGAATATATTTTTAAAAAAATTAAATAACAACAATAATTTTTCACTTTAAAAAATATATTAAAAATATATATATTCTTCGTAATTTTGCATTTATCATTTTATATGGGATATATTTACTTCAATGAGAGGTTATATTATACTAAAAAATAAAAATTGTGTTTTGAGACATAAATATATATCTTTGAAAGTTACATTGTTAAGACTTACTTAATGTACAGTATATAGTTTCGAACTTTTGTAAGTTAGTACATAGTGATTTGTTAAATGTATACAACAACACCAACAACATAGCCTCAGTCCCAAATTATCTGGGGTCGGCTACATGAATCAAACTTTTTCATTGTGCTCGATTAAGTGCAATTGATGGTGAGCTTTTCAAACCATTCAAATCTCTCATAATTAATGCATCCAATGTTAATTGATTTGATTTGTTAAATGTATAAAAATGATAATTTGACATCACGATGATTTCTGTTTGAAAAGGAGTATTATGGGATAAAGGGTTCATTGGATTGTAATTTATAAATTGATTAAAAAAAGATACCAAATTGATTGGTTTAATTTCTTAAAAAGAATATAGTTTCGGATGTATTATATATTCCTCTATTTATAATTCTATTTGTCAAAATTTTAGACCTTGGACACAATATTAAAATGAAAAGGAGAAAGCAATAATTACTTACTTTATTTTCAATTATAATTAGTTTTAGTTGAATTATTGTATAAGAGTATTAATTAAAGCAAATGACGAAAAAAAAGTTAATTCAAATGTGATTTTCATTGAATTAATATTATTATCTTTATCTTCCTAAGCTTCAATATGTTTATATTTTTAATGTCAATAATGTATATAGGTTTATATTGGCATGATTAGTACTAGCTATTTGTATTTAAGTCTTATTCCTTTTTGTTACTTTATTTCAAAAGAAAATTGGAAAAAATGAATTTTAACATTAATTTGTTACATACATTTTTCACACAGCATAAATTCCAATTGAATTTACACCCTTGTGCGAATTGAATGCTTCTTAGAATGTTAAATATCATTTGTTGCAACCTTGGGAGTAGAAGAAGAAGGGGAGTGAATGGTGTGGGGGTTTTTAGAAAAGTGGGGTGGATATAGTTTATATTTCACAAAATAGTGAGGTTTACTTTTAAATTACAAAAGTAAGGTATAACTCATTTTGAAAAGAAGGTATTGATGATGAGGTGGCATGCATGGTGGTGAGGTGGAAGATATTTGTATGGATAACTCATTTTCAAAAGGACACGTGCATATGGAGATGGACGACCCGCGTCACTCGCGTATCTCGAGGTAGACAACCAATGTAAACAACACGCACGCATATCGACGTGGACAACTCATGCAAACGTCACCAATGTATGCTGAGGTGGAGATTTCATGCAAATGTCAGGCACGTCTGTCGAGGTGGGCGACTCTTGCAACCTCGTGCAACTCATGCAAACGTCACACACGTATCTCCTGGTTGACAACATATGGAAACGCCACGTACGTATGTCGAGGTAGGCGAGCCATGCATCTTCGTGCAAACCATTCAAACGTCACACACATATCTCGAGGTGTGGACAACTCATACAACCTCGTGCAATCCATGCAAACCATCCGAATGTGAAACACGTATTTCGTGGTAGACAACCCATGCAACCTGCTGCATTCCATGCAAACCATCCAAACGTCATGCACGTAACTCGAGGTGGATAAGTAATGCAAACGCTAGACACGTATCTCAAGGTGGACAATCCATGCAAACGTCATGCATGTATCTCGAGGGGACAACCCATGCATATCCACTACATACCATGGACCCCATGCAAAAGTCACACACATATCGCGAGGCGAACAATATTTTTTGTTATGTCCCTCAGAACGACAAATACCACACCGGTGGCAAGTACCCCGAGCCCACGTGGTAAGTACACACAAATAGCGCATTCGGAAAATGCGCTATTTATGTATACTTGCCACGTCGACATCCACGTATAATGTCCACGTCAGCGACAAATTTTTTTTATAACTAATAGCGAATTTTCAAAAGGCGATATACCATACTTTTTGAATAAAAAAAAATCACACCTACCTTCCGCATTTAAACTAAAATATGTTGTATTTTTGTAATTTTTTCGAACGTTGAGAGTAGTTTTATGGTCGATCCGAGTCGAAAGCTAGCCGTGAAAATTGATCGAGAAGCAAACAAGACATCAAATCAATCTGATGGTTAGAAACTGCATAATAAAGTCTGACCACTGACCATTGACCTAAAAACTAGGAGCAATGGCGCGCCATGCACGTGGGCATGAGAGTTGGTGTAGACAGAGACGCTAGCTTATCTCAATCAAATCTCTTCTGCAGGTTCACCTATCCATCTACTGCATAGCTAGGCAAGGCTGGCTAGCTAGCTATACGCAGTGCGTGAGCGAGCGAGCGAGAGAGAGAGAGAGAGAGAGGCGCACGAGCGCTCGCTTGCTAAACCCCAAATGCTTCTGTCCGTCAAAGAGCACGAGAGAGAGAGAGAGAGAGAGAGAGAGGCAGGGCCAACGCCCTCTCTCTGGAGTCCAAGATGCCTTTTGTCGGGCATACCCCTCGCTACTGGGCCCCACGCCTTGCAAATTGTGGGTGCTCCTCACGCTCTACTCTATTATATCATCGACATCAATGATCATCATGAGTTTCAGTGGAGGTCACGATTTCCATCGAACATAACACAAACAGATCCAGATCAACTCACTCTTCCTTCCTTCCTTCAACTCCCCAACGATTCCTTCCTTCAACTCCCCAACGAACGATCAGCTCCACTCTTCATTCCTTCAACTCCCCGATTAGAACGAACTCCACTCTTCGTTCAACTCCACCGACCCGAGGTCACGACCCTGATTGGCTCCATTGGTGCGGATCTTCTCTCCATCTTCAACTTCGGATCCGAATCATGCAACCCACCCCAACTCAATCTGTGTATACAACTCGTAAGACCAACTTGTTTGGGGATTTTGTTTGTTTATGCTTCATGTGGTTCATGTCTTGTTGGTTGTTAAATTTTTTTTTTTTTTTTGTATCCTAGTTGTTATTGTATCCTATTATTTTTTTTATCCGATTTTTTATTTTTATTTTTGCCAATTAGTTGATGTGAGTTCTATCGGGGTTTTTTAGTTTTTTTTGCAAATTACTTGATGTTAATAGTTTCAGTGCTCCTTGAGCCACCTATCTATCCAGCTTCTGATGCAGTTTGGATTGGGGTCACGGTGGTGGCTCACTACCAAATAGTGACCCTAGGCATATGAAGGGTTTCTATGATCAAGATGAATAAGGTTCAAACCTTATCAAATGCTAAATGAATGTTAGGCTTTTAGTTATCATTTTGACATACTTTGAGCTTCGAGATAGGCGCATTTACTAGGTGTGTGCCGTTCGATGCCAGTGTGATGCGCATCTCGAAGTGCATTACGCAGTGCCCACTTAGCTAGTAGGTGTGTGATGCCTAAAGTGGATCAATCTAGCTAGCACTTCTCTTTTAGTTAAAATTTTGCTCAAAAAGTGTCTATTATGAGTTTTCATAAAATAATTTAAGTATGTCATGGTTCCCTTAGTATGCAAACTTGTCTAGTCTACTATGCTCGTCTAGGCTTTATGTATTCACTGCTAGTTGTGACCTGCTAAAGTTATATGAGCCTATTTTATTTTTTTTTCGATAAGAAATAAACTAACTTTTTTTTTTTTAAAGACTCTAATTCTCACCCCTTCCAACTTAACAATACAACATTCTAAATCATTGGGCCGCCATGAACTTGGCTAGTAGTCTACTATAACCAATTAAGTTTGTCTACTTAACGTATATACAAGTTAAGCTTTTTTTTTTCAAGGGCATATACTAATTAAGTTACCTCTCATGCAATTGAGCATATATATTATGTGAATTAATGTTGGTTGCTAGCATTCAAAAGGAGCATCAATTCGTATATACTTGAAACCGCCTAAAATGGGATCGTGAGTATAGTAATGCTACTCTTATCAAACTATGGTGGCTGTTCAAGCAGAATTCATCACGAACAAATTAGAGGCTATTATTTAAGAACGTTTGCAATATATAATGTCCACAATATCAATGCAACGAAACCTTTTTCTCCTGTATATATTAATACACACCCTAAAAAGTACTCATTTGTTTGGATATATAGGCAGCATGTATATGCTTTATTTTTAATCTATTACGCATTATTTTTATCAGACATGCTAGGCTCTCTAGCTATTTTATTTCATTTTATTTCTTTTATATATTTATTTTTATGTATTAATATTGTATATATATTATATAACCTAGCTAATTATATTAAAAGCATGAGGACGACTTCTGTTTATAAGTAAATTCATTTTATATACTAGCAAGGACACAAATATTATGTACGCGAACGTGATATTTCGACTGTTTATAAATATATATATACTTTGGATGCTGATCATTACTTTATACAGGACACATGCATGATTAAGTTAAATAAAAAATCCTTGATTTAATATCACTTGAATTTAAATATTTACTTTACTGCGAGTGGCTAAATGAATTAAATTAAGTAAAATTTGTTTCCCATACTGATATTTGAAGTGATACATATAATTTGTTATGATATTGATGAACAATTGATCAAGATTTTGGATAGCCACATTGTCAAGTATGGCTTTGTCATTGAGTTGTAATATCAAGCATTGCACTTACTTGTATTCATATCCAATGTACTTACTATTCCATGTATTGTCAATGTTGCTTGTGAAGAGTTGTATGGCTTGTGATGTATGTGTTACTTGTAAACATTGTCTAAGTACATTTATCATCATCACCAAATGACTTATATAAAGGGTGTCAACCTCATTGTAAAAACACACGAAGTTGAATGAAAGCTTCTTATTCCAACTATTCTATTTCTTTTCTTCTCCTTTGTAGTAGTAGTAGTTTGTAGTAATAACAGTTCTTAGTCTTATATATCCCTTCTCTAGTTCTTAACAAGTTTAAACTCAATTTACAACATAATTTATATATATTATAAATTATATAGGACCAGTTTTCTTTTTCTTTTTCTTTTATATATATATTCAAGGGTTTCTCATATATTTTTTTTGTTGCTAATCATGGTGGCCTAATCATTTTTTCAATCCTTATTTAGATTTGACTAATTTTATGAAATCAAGTCACGTCGATTACCCAACCTTATAACTTAAAGCAAAACTAATTTATTTAGAATTGATCACATGATTTGATGATCTCGACCTATTGATCACCAAACAATTTTTGTCACGGTACATGCCTCGACAATTTTTGTCACCGTATCAATTCTTACGCTACGCGGCTAGGGGAAAGGGGCTTATATTATAGATCGAACACTAATCTTGATTGTCTAATTTTTTTTTAAAGGACCAACTTCTACCCTTTTGTTTTAATTACAAACTTACGAACAACAACTGCAATGTTACCGTTCGGTGGCCGTATCTAACTTTTCATAGTAGACTTGTAAAATCTAGGCTCGGATTACAAATTTCACAATGAATCTATATGAGCTATCTCCGATGGTAATGTAGATTTAGAGCATGGATTGATGCCACATCATGAATGTGGGGAATATGTCTATCATTCATATGTGACACTAAATAGATATTCAAATTCCGAAATGATTCCCAATGATAATGTGGATTTAGACCATGAATTATGACTTTTCTTGTCTTCATATGGATAGTATGCGCCTTTTATTTTGTCTTTTTGTTTTTTCTTTGGCTATCATGTATTTTTATTTATTTCTCTAACAAAAAGTGATGGCGTGGCGGTGGAGAAGATGTCTACCAAAATGTCTAGAAGCATTCATTGGGGTAGACACCTTCTATTTAGATTCCCTGCCACATCACCTAGACATTATCAATCCATGGTTCCACTGAAAAGTATTTTTTGGGTTGGATGTGGATTTGTGTCCAACGTGGATTCATTTTCACCCCAATCCATGGTCCCATTAGAAATGCTCTAATGTCTAGAAGTAGACATTGAGGTAGACAACCTCTATTTGGATTTCCTGCCACATCACCTATATATTATTAATCCATGATTCCATTGAAGAAAATTTTTTGGGTAGGATGTGGATCGTGTCTTACGTGGACATATTTTCACCCCGATCCATAGTCCCAGAGTCCCATTTGAGATGTTCTAAACCCTTGATGAGCCTAATAGGCCAAAAGGGCCCATGTAACTACAAGGATTTAATGAATTTGAATTATTATGTCAAGATTTGTAAAGAACTTGATTAATTCCACCAAATATCAACTAAAGTTCTATTATTTATTGCGTATTCCCTGAAAGACTCAACCTTAATTCTCTTTGAAAAAATGCAAAACCTTAGCCACCCTGGCGGTTATATACCACACTCTTCATTAGCGGTGGCAATTTAATTAGTGTTTGGACCCTCTGACTCGATTTTTTGTTCGGCCCAAAATAAAAAAGGGTACTTCAGACAATGTCTTAATAAATCTGGGTCAGGTCTGGACAAATACGCCTCTTGTCATAATTTAAAATCGAGTTGAGTCGGGTCGGGTCTGGACAAGGCTCTAGAACTGCATACCCAGTCCGGACCTGGTTCGAATTAGTTTTAAATAGAGTTAAAATATCTTTGATAAAAAGGTATATTGGATATTTAGTACTTATAAAATAGATTAACAAACATCAATCTATTATAATGCACATAGAAATTAATGTACTAAAGATATCTACTTTAATTTTAAAATGAATTAGATTTTAGTTTCTTATTATTGAACATTTGTTTTTCGACATTAAATATTTAGTTACATGAATTATTTATAGTAATGTTACAATGATTTAAAGTCTACAATATTTGTTAAAACTTACTTTTTCAAATAACGTCATATGAGATTATAATATATGCATATTTTAATATTTGAAGATGTTCTTAAAATAAGAAGTTAGTTTTTAAGATTGTGACAAATTCAGACAACCGGACAACCTAAGTTTTAAGTAAAATGAGCATAGACAAGCTAGGTTTGTCCGAAATTAAAATCGAGCCGGATTCGAACAATGAATATACTTCTTTATAATAGAGGTTGTCTAGATGCAGACTCGTTCGGTGCCACCCCCAGTGTTAATGCATAAGATAGAGAGGGTTGTGACTTGTGTACGTTGATCTCTCGGTGTCCGGGAGGACCGGCCCGTAATCTTCTCTCGTCGTCACGCTAGCCCACTTCGTGCCTCTCCTTAATTAGATGTGGCCGGCACCTCTCCCTCCTATATGATTCTATTTGTTTGTAGTTTTGTACACATGCAACATACAATATGTGAAGTAACATACAAAGAAAGAAATTAACAAAGGAAACCATCGTTTTCGAGACCAGTCAACGAATGCACTCCCCACCACCACGGACCCTCGCTCTCTTCAAAATAATAGGACAAGGCAAAAGGTACTGAAATCCATGCCCTCCAATTAATCTTCCCTACCCGACAAACCATTTACTAATCATGCATTCCACCTCCACCACCGCATACAACATACGCCCATAACACATTGTCTCCTACTTGTATGCTACCTATAGCTCTCTCTCTCCTCTGTTATTTTTTTTCAATAAATCTACTAGTTCCGATTCAGAGCAGATTTTTAAAATTTTTACAAATATTTAAAAGGCATCAAAAAAAATTTACTAGTGATTTTATTTGCTTCATTAATTGTTTAAGGATGATTTTGAAATAAAATTTTTTTTGGATTCAGACTCATGAATCTAAATAGTCCTACTCTTTTTTTTACCATGCCATTTTGATCTATTTTTTACACGCCAATTTTTTGCACATTCATTGAAAGTCTTGTGCATGCACACATCGATGCAAAAATAATAGTCACAATCAAGTGTGTGTGAGAATGACGTGTAAAAAGTGGGTCAAAAAAGCTTTTTTTTTTTTTTCAAAAAACTTAGAATCACGCTAAAGACACCCCGATTGTGCATAGGGATAACTCAATGATTTAATTTTTTTGATCCCTCCTTAAAACGACTCATATGCTTTTTCACTAAAATATATATGTTGGCTTGCCCACAATTGGATGCATTTAGCACGGCTCGAAACTTATTGGACATAGTTGATGAGAATCTCCTATAATTAATCAACCCTTAATTTAGGCTTTTGTTTTAGTTCTAATTGTTAATTTGCGAGTGTGGCACCCCACCTGCTGATTACTGGCTGAATTTTTGGTTTATTATATGGTCTGTTTGGGTGTTTTCGTGCGTTCTATAAAAAGACATGTACTCTCCACTATTTTTAATTCAAGTTGTAAGGTTTGAAAGCCATGGTTTTAGGTAATATGCTACATGACAAATTCTTTTTAGGTAACAGAACAAGCCAAAATTGCTTGCTAGGAATAACGTAATTGATTCGTCCATTCAAACAACAACTTCAAAAGAAAAAAAAATCTATTGAACCTTGTTCTATTGTTTTACTCTCCTTTCTCAATATATTTGAATATAGTTTGTCTTGATTATAACATACAACCTCTTCCTTTTTTTGTATATACAAGAAAATTATTAAACTTCTTGGGACGATTACAAACAATTTATACTAGCTAGGACTAGGAGCTTACCTTAATTGTGGTGAAAAATAAAAATAAATTTCTTGTAGTAAACTAAATGTATATTTATATATAAGACGATCCCAAGGATTTTAATTAACTTTAAGCATGCCATCAACAGCTAGAAAAATCGAGCGAAGTGGAAGAATTTGATCTGTGTGATAGACTTTTGAGATTGAGGCTTTGTTATAGATTACACGATATAGTAAAAAGTAAATTTTATGTCCTTAGCAAAAAGATATTAAACTTTTGATAATGGACGTCTCAATTAATCCTTGTGTGAATGCGCCAATAGAGATGATGATCATCTTCAATTATATATAGCCGCTTTATCATTTTAAAGTTGGCTCCTTAGCAAGATCAAGAGTTATATAACTAGCTACCAAGCCGTTCTAGGAATTTGTCAAATTTGGATATTAGTAAACGCATGCATTATAGAGATTCCATTCCATGAAGTCTACATTTATGAAGCTCTTGTAATGTAAATCAGGGGCACAGCTAAGCACACTTGCAACTTTTAAAAGGAAGTGAGGTCCTCGTGGAGTCTTGTGAACATGGAGTTGGTTTTTCAATGAAGGGCATAGTTCTCCCTTTAAAGAGAGACCTTGAAAAGTTTGTATGCATAAACAAAAGCACATCCATAATTAATAATTAATATAATTATAAACGATTTCTTAATCAAAAAATTAAGTCCCCTTATTAAACTAATCAACCCCCCATTTCCCTCTACCTTTACCAACTAATTATATTAATTAATTAAAGCTAATCCAAGGACCACTTCAAAAGCAAAGCCATTACTTAATCCATGTGACTAGCACCGTATTTAGTGATCTCTTAGCCGGCATGTTCTCACTTTCTTAGGAGAACCCGCTTTAGGCACAGAATGACCAGGGCTGTGTGTTGCTTTGTTGCACCACAACACAATGTACATTGTGCAAGCTTATCCTCCAGGGAAGACCAACTGATGAAGAAAGCTCTCACAATTAATTAACTAATCTTGTTGTATTGATCGATGCGTAATTGAGATTATTTTAGTGACTAACAACCGACCAAACTACTGAGACTCCCACGTGATCGATGGCGATTCGTTTGGAATCGTTCTAGTCATCCTTTCGCCTTCGATGCAATATCGACGACCCTGACTTCTTCGCTCGCCATTGGCTTGCATTATGTCAACGGTTCCTTTCTCTAATTTGCTCAAGATTCCGAGTCATCTATGTAAGATCATAAGATCTTGATCTATATACCTCCTTAATTACCCTTGTGAGGAGGACCAGTCTTAGTTTCTTAATTAATTATTATATGTTAGATACATATTGGTTTCCATGACCTTAAAAAGAGACTTATTTTAAAGCATTTTGTGACATTATTTTCACCTATACATATGTATGATCTATCAACTAATTAATTTCATCAAATATTCTTCAAACTTTGATTAATTCTTATCAAACATACAGATATAGCTACGTATATACATATAAAAAAGTGTTTATATGTCTTTCTCTAAATCAAATATATGGAATTAGAAATAACCTAGTACTTGTTAGCTAGCTATATATATATATATATGTTGTTATCCAGTAGTAGTGTGTTCATGCAAAGATTAAAATATATGTATGCTCTAGGAACGCTTTACCTAGATTAATTGTTGTCCCTTATTTTAAATTGCAATCAAACTGTAGGAAAATATAATTGCAATCATGCATGTTGGATCTTCAAATTTTTATATTTTTCTCAATTTGATCTTGCTTAAATAAAAGTATAATTTAGGTGCATGATGCTGTAGTTTACAATTAACTCATGATTTTCGAAAACCTAATGGATTATAAGTATATTATAGAGTACTTTATTGAAAATATCCAAAAAGTTACGTATATTTAAAAGTTTTTACATACCTACATATACGGAAGAGCCAATTGCGATCAAACAAATATACCATGTGAATCTTAATATATAGTTATCCTTTTATAAACTTTCAAAAAAAAAAAAAAGATTCCACGATATATAATTAAGTTTGGTCTCTTTTAAAAGAATTGAAAGTAACGGCTTAATGCACTTAAATATTTCTTCTTGTGTACTTGCTTGATGAACCTCATCTACAGATAGATCGTCTTTAATTTGTATATATATGATGCTAAATGTGAGACATAAATTAAGAAGATATATAACTTTGATGAAATACATGCTTCTTTTTAATTAATTTAGTAGTACTCATCAAGCTATACAAATTCTAAATTTATAGGATATGTTAACAGTTAATTAATCAAACATGTAGAACAGATATTTGAAAACCTTATCCATATATATAAAAGCAAGAGCAGTAACCCTTTTAACAAATTTGATCTGTGATTGCTTCCTATATAAGGTGTCTCATACTACAAATATATTACTTTTTGACAAGAAACTCTCATTATATTATAAGAAGAAATAGAAGGGCTAGACATTAATCAAGTAGTTCTAAATTAACTCAGCAGAATGATTATATATGAAATTGTGCAAGTGGCAAAGTACGGAGTAGTTTATAGAGAGAGGTTTTAGAACTCAAGTTGGCAGAAAGAGTGTTGAGAGTTCACTTTTAGCATACAAGTCATCATGAAATTGATTGAAATGTCTGGGGAACATAAAAACTAAGGAAATGATGTACTTGTATGGTGGTTTAATACTAATATTATTGTAGACAAAGGAAAAAAAAAATGTTAGAGAGTTCCAAAAGGGCATGTAAGATTAACTAATGATGCCAAAAGATTTAGATTGTAATCTTTTACTTAGTGGCATGCACAATCAATATATCGGATAAACTGTTTTTTTTTTTTTTTTTTATATGTTATGGTGCCCAATATTAACTCTTACAAATTACAATCCTACAAGAGACGCACCTTATCCTCTGTCTATATATATATATATATATATATATATATATATATATATAACATAAGAATCAAGGTAAAATAATATTATATAACAAAATCTATATTTTAATGTGCCTATAAATAAATTTTACTTTGGATTAAATAATTACTTGATGATGCGCGCTTAAAGTATATAGATTAATTTTATTTGCATTAATCCAGTTGTGCAAGAAAAAAGAAAGAGTCAACAGAATGTAAATTTCTCCCAAGTTTGAGATTCACAACAAACATTTGTAGGTTGTACCTTCCCATTGGACCCATTCTAATTCTAGTCCAAGCTAGTGGGCCTTATTCTACTCGGCCCATGACCTGCGATCATTTTGTTGAGCTAGGGTTTTAGGTTACAAAGCCTTAAATAACAAAACTGGGGCCTCATTGAGCTCGATGTAGTCAATTAAGTCTGAATACATGCTGGTGGTTTAAACAAAAAAAAGAAAAAGAAAAAAAGAATTAGATATGTGATCAGTGGTTGTGGTTCAATGCTCAAACCACATCGCGATTGCTCTTTCATTTTCGTGCCATGCCATTCATGTCTTTAATTTTATTTTATTTTGGTGACAATGCCATTCATGTCTTTACTTAACAAAAAGTGTTTAATGAATAGTGACAGTGTTGTTCTATTATCTATCGCTGATTTCTTTTAGGAATGAATGGTTTTTACCCAACTTTACAGATAAGTTTTGTTTTCGACTTTATTTAGGGAAACACATTATTTCTAGCCTTTTGTATTACTCTTTAGCTATTAATAAATGAAGTCCCCTTTCTATAAAATTAAGTGTTTAGTTTAATTACTTGGGTATAAGTATAACTTATAAGCGACCAACCAATTGAGTGGCTCAATGATTCAATACGATGTTTAGGAGGAAGAGGTCGTGGGTTCAAAACCTCAATGGAGCGGGCAAGTTGTTTCTTTCTTATCACAAAAAAGAGTGTGGCTATGTGCACCCTGCATAATGATCAGGACACCCAGTCAAAATGTTGTAAAAATTGGGGTAAGAAGGAAATGTCAAAACTGCCCTCCCAACCCAATCGATTCACTCACGTTCCCAAACTTCTCCATTCCCGTGCACCTTACTTTCAATCCTCCAATTTTTTTACAAGTGCAATTGATCCCTAGCCGTGCACATACGCGGAGTTGAATGAACTTAGTTGATCGGTTTTGGAGGAGACAATTATGTTGGTTTGTATTGTAGTTAGATTCGATATATTTACATCACTGTTAATGTATAACGGGTGAAGAAAAGGAGTGAGAGGCAGACGTAGAACAAGATAAAGTTTGTTTTCTTGATTTTTCTGTATTTTTTTATTTTTAAAACTGTACAGGAGACGTGAAGTGATCAGCCACACAGGATTGAGACATTACATAGGGTCTCGGTTGTATCTAGTCAACACTCTTGCATGAGATTCGACTAAAGCAACTGAAACCATATGTATGTACTCTGTGGTACTAGTCATGTTCATTATATACCAAGACTTGAGGAATGATATCAGACATGTCCAACCGAGACTGCGTGATGTTTCTCGAACTTATGGGACCGAGATAGTCGGGGTGCCTTGAGAAACAACCAGGGTGCCCTGATCAGGCGGGGTGCTCATTTTTTAATCAAAGGGCAATTTGAAAAATTTGACGGGTGCCCTGAGAAATTGATCGAGTGCCCTGAGAAACAGCCGGGGTGCACATAGCCGCACTAAAAAAAATGTATTAACTTATTAGCTTGATACTTGGGCTGCAGTGTAATTTGTCATTGCGAAATGGAGGCCCAAAAGGAGGGCGCTGTACAACTTGGCCTTTTATGTCTCGGGTTGGTCATCCAATGCCTAAATGTGCTGTATTGACTTTTATATATATATAACTATTGATCTTTCCTCAAATCACTATAGTGATCCAATTGAGATTACATGTAGAAATTTATGGGTTTAGAGAGCTTCGCCATACATACATGTGGATATATAAATTGGGTTGAAACCTTATCTTGCACAAAATTAATTAGCTTGTGGTAAGATTCAATCTACTTCACTCATATATCACACCAACTCAACTAATTGAGTGGCCAAATAATTTGATATGAAATTTGAAAGTAAAAAGTTATGGTTTCAAATCTTGATGGGCACAAAAATTGTTTATTTTCTACCAAAAAAAATATATCACACCAACACTTATTATATTTGAACCAATTATTTAAGAACGTGACACTATTTTCAACTAACTTGGCAAAGTTAACATCACTTCATTTTCATTTCCACGTGTAGTTTGAGATTGGGTATGCCCAAGTTTATCATCTCATGACTCTCATCCATTAATGTAAATTATGTGTTGCATTATTTTCTTTATCAAACTTTTTTTTTTTCGTCAAATATTCTTTATCAAACTTGTCCGCATCCTAGAACGACGGATAATTATATTTAGTTGCAAAAAGTAGAGAAGTGCTACAACCACAAGGCGAAGTCACATCACTAACACACATTGGCCTGTAAAAGTAATTGGTGTGTATCTCAAGATGCAAATATACACATATTCTAATAAGTAACATGTGGATCGTGGCTACATGAAGAGTTTTTGTGGGTCAATATGTATTAGGGTGATGTGACCCAGTTAAGGATTCCTTTTTTTGCTTGGCATGGAGACATATAGGTCTCGTTTGGTTCGTTTTTGTCAACTTACAGTGCAAACTGATGAGATAACTCCTTGAGTTAACTCACAATGTAAGTTCATTTTTCATATTTGGTTGAACTTTGAACTTGCATGAAAGTTGCAATTTTTTAAAAATTGTAAAATATGATAATTGACATAAATACCCTTCAAATATATTTTTAAGATAAAAAGAAAGTATTATTATTTTCACTACATGAATTACTATTTAATTATGTAGAATACAAAAATTTGAATTAAATAAAAAACATGAAATATTATTTACAAAAATATTAAACAACATTAAATAATTATAAGTATTTTTATTATTTATTTGAAATAATAATTAATAATAAATACTATAAAATACAACTAATGGTAATTTTTTAAAATATTTCTCACTTGAAAAATACTTTTTTTTTGTGAATGAATGATTTATTTAATCTTTTATTGTGGATTAATAACAAGCATTTGAGAAGGTAGTGACATGAGTAGATGTAAATTTGTGAGGGATAATTGTGTCCATATAACTCTCATGAGTTATCTCCTTATAGGGGAGGGTGGGGAGATATCTCGCACCCTTTCTTATAAATTGAGAGATATCTCCATGAAGTTGGGCAACCAAACAAGATTAGTTCTCAACTTTATATGAGTTATCTCCACCTCATACCAGACAAGGCCATAGTCTATAGATCCCGATATTCGTTCGCAATCCAATTTCCAATTGAAGGCACTAGCTAGGGAAAACGTACAGTGGTTTGTTTCTTGTGCCTTCATCCTAGCTTTCATTAAAAACCTTCCCCGGTTTGTTTCTCGTGCCTTCATCCTAGCTTTCATTAAAAACCTTCCCCATTCCTAAACAATGGGAGTCTAAGCTTCTTTTTTTTTAATATATATATATATACATCCCTGGGTATCCAGACGAGAGTTTAAGCCTTTTTAACTGTCTCTATTTAGACTCAACTGATTCGCGTATGAATCTCGACTTTGGTACCATATTAAACTTGAGGGGTTGATCGAACCTGCTTGCACACGCGGACACATGCTCGTAAATCTCAGCTATGATACCATGTTAAAGAGCATTTCACCGTGAGCCTATAGATTTTTGTTAGTATCAATATTGTTCGCAACTTAACCGCCTTTCAACTCATAAGTGTAAGATTTTAACTCAAAATGTCTCAAAATTAATCGAGGAGAGACCCACACTTTTTTTTTTTAAAAAAAATAGAAATTTAATTAATCATCAGTAACTCTCAATATATTCAATTGAACTACCGTGACAAATTGATTGATTAATCATATTGCTCAAAACATAAATTTATGTGAAATCCAGCTTTTCTTCCCATACACAAGAATCTGATAGCACTCGAGAAAAATTAGACAGTACTTCCTTCAAATTAGATGAAATACATGCTTAACCATACCACTAAATGAATGTCTAGATTACACATAACACTGATTAACAACTATTACTTATATCAAAACTGAATTAGAAGCCACTTTTCTCGGCTTCTAATTTATGATCAGATGATGAACCCCCAAAAGCACCAAACCCCATCATCATAGACCTGAACTCTTCAAAACTGACCTGCCCATCACCATCCCTATCAACTCCTCTAATCATAAGTTTACACTCCTTGAGAGTACACTCGTCATGCCCAAGACTCACCAACACACGCCTCAACTCCTTAGCAGAGATGAACCCATTCTTATCACAATCAAAAACCATAAAAGCATCCATCAATTCATCATTCTTGCCACCACCCACCACTTCCATGAACTCATCCAAGTCGATGAACCCATCTCCATTGCAGTCCACTTCACTCACCATCCCCTCTGCCTCCTCTGCTGCTCTCCCCCTCTCATGTCCAAGGCAGAGAAGCACTTCCCCCAACTCAATTGGGGAGATCTTCCCATCTCCATTGGCGTCTATTAGCTTGAACACTTGCTTCAATTGGGTTGAAACCTCCATGGACGTGAAAGATGAAGCAATCCAATCAAACCCATTTGAGAGAATCGTTTTTTTGGGTTTTCCCTTCTTGGGTAGTGCTTTGAATTTGATTTGGTGGGCACACTTGCTCACCCATCTCCACAACCTCTCCATGAAAACAGAGGAAAACAGGGGAATTCCCAAATTGGGATCACATGAAGAGATCTTTCAGAGATTGGACTGATGAGGTTGTGCCCTTCATTGTAATTAGAGACATAGATCAGAATATGAGATCAGTGTAGATTCTATGGACTGATTATTGAGCTATTTATGTGAGAGAAGAGAGAACTGGTGGACAGAACATGAGCTGTTGTTTGTTAGTGCTGAAAACGTTGTTGTTTGACATGTTGTCTTTGGTAGGTATGGTGTCCCCATAAAATGATCCTGTGCTCCAAAGCGCTTGTTTAGATGTAAAGGAAAAGAGTGCAACACATTGATACACTTTGAGAGAATATATATACGCCTCATTAAAACCTTTACTAGAAAAACAATGTAGGGAAAAAATCTAGTATAGGAAAAAAATACATTGCTCTCATAAATTCTTTTATACGGAGCATAATAATGTTAGAATTGCCTCATTAAAAACCTTGCTAGGAAAACCCAGTAGGATAAAACCATAGCGAAAGGAAAAGAGTGCAATAAGCTAATCAATCTAGATAAATAGTTTTAATATTGTTAGAATTGCCTTATTAAAAACCTTTGCAAAGAAAACCCAGTGGGATAAAACCATAGCAAAGGGAAAAAGAGTGCAATACACTAACTAATAACTCATTTTGATTCTCCCCCTCATATTCACATGAGTGAGACATCTTGTGCATTTTGTTGCACATGGACATCGTTTTCTATATGAACCATTTAATGCCGAAGCATATGATTGTCACTCTTTTATGTATAGTACTTGCATCAAGTAATTGATTCATAACTTGTTGCTATTGAATGATCCTTTGAACTTTGAGTTCATATTAATTTATACATGGATCATAATACAACAAAAGTAATGCAATTTGATGTGTTTCAAGCAATTTCACGCCATTCCTTTTGAATTGGCTTATATCTCCCACTAATGGTGGGAAAATTGCTTCATCAAAGTGACAATTAGCAAAACTTGCTATAAATAATTTCCCTATTAGGGACCCAAGGCATCTTATAATATAATTAATGGAGAGTTAAATCAATATACGTCTCCTATTGATTCGTCTTGAGATAATCTCCAACTGATAAAAAAAATCAGTTCGATAAAGGATGTCCGTGCGAATTTACGATATTTTCGCATTATCGATGATTATGGATAATCAAATAGATCTTTCCATATTATGAATGTCATTTGATTTATGACGACATTCGTTTTAATGTGCCTTATATATTACAGAAGTTAAAGTCAGGAATATTATACTCAGATTAAATCATATTCATATAGATAAATTTTCTATTATTCTGAGTAAACTTCTTCTGAACAAGACATTAACAATAAAATTGTTGTACCAGATATTGCCTGAACATTAGCTTCCGCTAAGTTCGAATTCGAGAAATATTCATTTTTATATTATAATGTACATGCATGTAGCACGATACACAAGACATAAACTCATCGCCCATATTTAGGTCACGATTTAAACACATATCGATGTGCCTGTTTTATCGAGCAATTTTCAATGATAAAATTCATAATATTTTGCCTTTAATATTCAAGGCATGGTAAAGGTCACGAAAATATTCGGGTATATATATGACAATATTTAGGCAAATTAATAGTCATTCATATATGACCAAAAAATGTCACAATTATGAGCGCTCATTGTCAATAATTATTTGTCATTTGTAGTGGTGCACCACTTTTATTCCAATTTTTGGTGAAATTGTCAATACGACATTTACCTGATATTTTCACATTTTCCACGTCCATAAATTTATTATTGCGATCATGATCATTATATGCAACATATGCTTCTTAATTTGAAGCTGAACTAATTGGACGGGAGCGATATTATATTTATAATATCTCATTATTTTACTCAGCTGTCATGAGACAAGAAATCAATCCTTAATATTTATTGGATTGACATGCGCACTCGATATTTGTTGCAGCAATAAGTCTAGGCGGGCCACGTGACCTTATTATTATTGTCTCATCGGTCATATTTCCACATAACCTCAACATAGAGGTAATTAAAATTGTGAAATTATAATTAATATTTGACTGATTATATTTTGTAGCATGAGACCCAGTCGCTCATTTTGAGCTTTTGGAGCATTACCCTTTTGGTATGTATATATATAACTCCATAAGGTGAAAATATATATAAAGTGAAATATTCACTTTTCAAATCTCTAAAGAGAAATTGGCGAATGATTGTGTATAACACACAGTTTTGCATATATGCTTCATTCACAAATTGTAGTATCTAATTGTCATGACAAGTAATTCTTGTCGGTAATATAATAAGGCAACAAGTTCAACTATGGTTGAATAATATTTTGAAAATAAATTTAATATATAATAGTTTTTCTCTTTTTATGTAAAAACATAACATATGATTAAATATATATTCATAACTTGATTCATTAATAAACAAAATGTACTATTCGTATGAGTTGGTGGGACAACCTCCAGGTTGGGTGGCGAGACATAGTCTACTTAATACCATGCCTCCTCGAACGGGATAACCTGTCTCCCTTTCAATGTTTAGCTTTACCGGGGACAAGGCTTACCCACTATCAACTCAAACTTATAACATTATTTGTATTATGAAATCAAAAATAGAACAATAACTAATCGTTTGTAGTTTTAAGAGCAAAACTATATGTCACACATTGACTTTTGATTTCTGATGTAGAAGATCGTACAAGACGCATCTATAGAGCATACTTTCGTAGTCGGTGACGTTACAATGCATAATGTATGAATAAAGTACATAACTTCAAGATCTCCTTAATGCTAGAGCAAACTCGTTGAAGAGTGCTTCTTGCTACGTGGATAGCAGAGGGAATGTGTGGTGGGTAACTAAGTGACTCACTGAGTCACTGGAGTACTAGATCGAGATTTTTTTAAGCCAGTGTGGGGGCAGCACCAGCATTGGGTTGTGGTTTTCCATGTTGTGTATCTCCGGAAGCAACGGAAAGGAATTTGACCAAGTCAAGTCCAAGTGTTTACGAGGGCAATCACTAATCAGTAATCAGGGTTGTTGATTCTGGTCATGTGGCCGGCAAATGATGAAGCTTCTTAGTGCTCCAATGCTAATTATGTTTGTTGTCTTAGAGGATAAATTGGAGAATGATCTGTGAGTCACTTGTGAAACTATAAATGGAGTGCAATTTTTTTCTTTTCAACGACTTGCTTGTAGTGCATATTTAACGAGGGAAAATGCTAAAATGACACCTCAAGTGACACATCTATGACGTGGCGCGTAGGTCCTACGTAAAAATGTGATGTGACGTGCTAGTTTATATCCATGGGAGCCGTCGTGCGCGCTTCGAAATATACACCACGCGTGTTATAAAGTGAGACCCGCACATCACATTATAAAGATGTCACTTAAAGTATTATTTGAAGTGTCATTCTCGCATTTTACTTAAACTAGTTACGACAAGTTTCACAGTATATATATCTTGTTCAAGTGAGAAAAAAAAAAACTGTGGTTTGAAGAATTTATACATATGGTACCATAGCTTCAATTTCAAAATTAAGTGATAACTTTACTGATTTGACATATCTTATATCTTCAAGTTAAAAAGAAAATACTTTAGTAATACAATAATTTTTAATAATACTATATTTTCAAAGGCTTAATAATATCATTTTCAAGATTTTTAGTTTCTTTTATTTATTTTTTATTTTTGAATAATCGCGGGTGTCGAAACTTTTTTTTTTTGATAAGAAAGAAACAACTTTGCCCCCATCGAATTAGAACCCACGACCTCTTAATTACTTTAAAATCTCATGTCAAACCACTAAGCCACCCAAATGTTTAGTTACTTTTTTTTTGGCCTCCCTATTTAGGCTCGACTATTCCCACGAGAATCAGTCGGACGTTTCAACCTCATGACTTGAGATAAACCAATATATTTAGAGTTGGATGACAATATACCACGACACTAATTCCATTAGGGGCATTCGTTTTAATTAGAAGAACTATCAAAAATTACTATTTGATTGGTCTAAATATAAATTTGTTTATCAGTTCATGTATGATTATCAAATTAAGAGTTCAAAGCTTTGATCTTAATAATTGTTTTTTTTTTTAATAAGAAAGAAAACCACAACTTACCTACAATGAAGCCTGATCTCTCGACCTCTTACCAAATAATCTCATATATACCAAACTAGTGAGCCATCCTCCACTTGATTACTCTGATCATATTAATTGTTAAGATATTAATGTTATACGAACAAATGGGCCTAATAAAGTAAGAAAATGTCATCAATCATTATAGTTGCCAACTTGAAACGTTAATAATGGGGTGGTCAAGTTGAAGAAATGTAGCAATTGCTTGATTAGCAAATAGGTAAGGAAATACTAGAAGAAAATGACGCTTAAGATTTTGGGTGAGTTCCGTGTGGAGTCCTCCTCTTTGATGTGATACACATTTGTCGTTTTCTCTTTCACAGCAATGAACCCTTCAATAAACTCAGGTCCACACCAAAATTTTAATTGGAAAACTTTGCCTTCTAATATTAAAAAGCCATTACTAATCTGAACCGACCTAAACCTATTTCTTCATCCATTAAGGAATGAGTGCCGCTACGCAGTTTTTCTCAATATCAAAGCTTGAAACCTCAAACACAAGCCATCTAGTAAATCGCATATCTTGATGCTTATCGATAATTCGTCAAGGGTTAACTTTAAACAGGTTTTGTAGAAAGCTCAACTAGGCTGAGTTCGCCATTTAGGAATAGAATTAGGAATCTAGCTCCTTGAGCTACTCTAAGTTTTAAATATAAATGTAAGAATTATTCTCCTAATAATAAAGATCAGAGATTATATTCTAAAGAAGGTCTATATCTACTTCACTATGATATATTGATACACTAAGATTACTTCACTTTTACTAGATATTCTCTAGGTGTTGGTAGCTCATTATTCCTTCATTCCATGTTTAGTTCATATGGTACTTGGTTACTTTTCTTCCCGCACAAGAATATTGGCCTAACCTTCATGCAGATCAATCAACACATGAAGAATTAGGCAAGTGTTAAGAATCAATAAGAACAATAGAATCTGAATCACAGAAGAATTTTTACCTAACACATGTCATGAACCAATTCAATCACAAGAATCAAACCTTAAAAGAGAAGGCATAAAAGCTTAGAAAGAAATTGCATAGAGCAACCCGGTCGGGTTGCCACAACGGTAAGTGTGAAGGCAAGGTTGTGTTAGTTAAGTGCACAACCTCGATTTTGATTTTTCAGTGTGGCAAGATTGCTTGGACCACTGAAGTACGCTCAGACTGATTGCACCAAGGCCTCGTGAAAATAATCAGGCTCGCCTAGATACCCACGGATATCAAAAAAAATTGTATAGAGCGAAAACGTGAGATACGTTTGGTGTATAATAGTCACCTCAACCTCAAATTAGTTTGAGTCTGCTACACATATCAAAATTCTCTATTTTGCTCAATTTAATGAAAGTTTCAACCCTTGTAATGACTTTAAAACTAAATCAATTCTGTATTTCTTGCTAAAAATCTAAAAGGGATTCCAATCCCATGTCCAATTATAGGCGCAAGCCCTCCAATTCAAAAAATCGGTTTTAACACCCAACCCACAAACTCACTTTGGTGATCTTCATGCATGGGAACGATATCAAGCATAAAGACCGTTTCACAAGTATTAGTATATACGCAACAAACTCATGATCACTTTATCTAATAAAAGGAGAGTAGTGGAGCGCAAAGGTCTCAGAAAAAGTTGTGACAATGAAATAAATCTCTTCTTGTTTTATGGTCTTGGTGGGCACCCCCATTATATGATAAGTGTCACCAATCATAGCATCAAATATTGGTATTCTGAAGCTAAATACATAGTAGCTACGATCATTCCCAATTTGAGATCATAATATCATCAGGCCTTCATCTCTAAACACGTGTAGCGGCAAAGAAAAGAGTACCATAGCTCGGGTGAGTTATAACGGGTTGAGATATGTCGTAGGTTCAATTTTTTGTGGCTATATTACATTTTCTTAATTTCTCCCCATTTCTCTCCGGTTATGGAGTTAGGTTGCCTAACTGACTTCCGTAAGATCAGTCAAACCAAAATAAAAATAAGAGGTAAAAAAGGCAAAGCATATTTGGCAAGATGAATGAGGCATTGCTTGCCAAAAAAATAAGGTTTAAGGAGGTCATAAGTTGGCTCCTGCTGAAGTAAGAAAAAAAATAAGAAAAAGGAAAAAAAAAAAGAGCACAAAAAAGTCCATACGACGACGACGACACAACGATTAAGAGCACCTACATTGATCAAACTCTTCCATGGTGCTCAATTAAGGGCAAACAAAAAAGTTCAGGCACCAATGATTATATAAAAAGGGTTTTCATAATCATAATCTTGCAGAAAAACTAGTAAATAATTTCTTCATTCGTCACATTGAAAGTTGGTTGGATCAACTTACCCCTTTGAGCAGCTCATTTTCATCTTTATTAAGCAATCAATGCTTTAAGTGGCCAATGCCATGAAAAAAAACCCCATTATTTTTTAAACAACTTTATCATCTGATATGCTTATATTATCCTTTAGTCTTTTGCATTACACTCTCATCACGCACTACATGCACCCCCCCCACCGGCCACCACACCTCTTTTCCACTCAATCAGTTACCAAATTAAAGGTGCATCTCTTCCTTTAAAGATTCATTACCTTCACGAAACCCATACAGTTGGTCCCTTAAAGTTCCAAACCAGCTTAACATCTTCAGATATGGAAAAACACACCAGAAGACTAACCACACATACAGTCTATTTTACGTACTGAAGCATGTCTGAAACACTCAAATTGGAAGAGAATGCACTAGAGAAAGTCCCTTCTCAACCAACAGGAACAGAAACTTTCAGTCAAAAATGGGCTACCAAACTCCACCAAATCATTGTTTCAGAGTTCAGATTGCAGAAGGGAATCTCAGTTCCATTAATGGCTATGAATCTAACATGGTATTTGAAGCTAGTAATTACGACGGCGTTTTTGGGGAGGTTAGGGGAGCTTCAGTTGGCAGGGGGAGCTTTTGGTTTCACATTTGCTAACGTGACAGGATTCTCGGTTCTAAGCGGGCTGTGTGGTGCTATGGAGCCTATTTGTGGCCAAGCTCATGGAGCTAAGAACTACAGACTCCTCCACAAGACTCTCCTCATGACAATTTTACTACTCTTGGTGGCAACAATTCCCATCACTTTCTTGTGGCTCAACGTGGACAAGATTCTCATCCATTTTGGCCAACAAAGAGAAATCTCAACTGTCGCGAAAGACTATCTTTTGTATCTTCTCCCTGATTTGATAGTGACTGCATTCCTATGTCCTCTCAAATCCTACTTGAGCTCACAAGCCATAACAGTTCCTATCATGCTCAGCTCTGCGACTGCACTAGCCGTTCACGTGCCGCTCAACATCTTACTCTCAAGGTGGAAGGGCCTACAGGGAGTTTCTATGACAGTATGTCTTACCGATCTCATAGTTGTGATTATGCTTACAGTCTACGTGATCATGTCAGAGGCAAGGAAGGGCGAGAACTGGAGAGGAGGGTGGTGCGATCAAGGAAGGTCGGATTGGCTTCGCCTAGTGAAGCTTTCTGGTCCATGTTGCCTAACTACATGCCTAGAATGGTGGTGCTATGAGATACTAGTCCTACTGACAGGGCACTTATCCGAAGCTAAAGAAGCCGTGGCAGTTCTAGTAGTGGTGTTGAACTTCGACTACTTGCTCTATGCAATAATGCTTTCACTAGCAACATGTGCATCAACAAGAGTATCAAATGAATTAGGAGCAAAGCAGCCCATACCTTCTTATCAGTCTGCACATTTTTCCTTGGCGATCAGCATCATCTGCGGAGTGATAGGCGGGTCAGTAATGGTAGCTGCCAGGGGCTTATGGGGGTCTTTGTATAGCCATGACATAAGAGTTGTCAAGGGAGTTAAAAAGACAATGCTGCTTATGGCTGTGATCGAAGTGGTTAACTTCCCATTAGCAGTATGTGGAGGAATAGTACGTGGAACTGCAAGGCCTTGGTTAGCCATGTATGCAAACATTGCAGGGTTTTACTTCTTGGCTTTGCCTCTCGGCGTGGTCTTGGCTTTCAGAAACGGTCTCAGGCTCACTGGGTTGTTGTTGGGCTTCTTGATTGGTATGGTCAGCAGTCTGATCTTACTGTTAATGTTTGTTCTGAGGATTGACTGGGTTAAAGAAGCTGAAAAGGCACAAAAACTTGTTAACGATACACAGAGAGGTAATTCGGATGCTACTAAGGAGATGGTAGACAATAACAATGTTTAAGTGCCTCCCGGTTCCTTTAATCTCTCATAACCAGGGAGAAGAGCTTCTGTAAAAAAAAAATTCCATTTGTTGCTTCAAAGATCCGCGCGTCCAAGCGGCGTGCTCAGATTCTTGTCTCTTTCCCTGCTCATGATGCAACACAGGGAATCAAAGCCAATGATAAGAAATCTTTAACGGATCTTCTAAATGAAAATCTAAAACAGGCATTTCTTCCCCCAAAAATGATTTTACAGACTGGGCAACTATTTTACCTGAGCTTCAATTAATAGCAGCAGAGGTGGTTCGGAGTATTTCCTGCGGCAGGGGACGTTTGAACAAGTAGGAATTAGTTATATACTAATTCAGCTCCTGTAACCAGACTAACTGATTCACAGATCAATATGACGTTAGTATGATTTAAAAACAAAGACTGGCATGCCTGCATAGTATAAAATTCTGGAAGTGATGATTATTAATTAAATCAGAAGATTTTTCTTTTCCTGTATGCCTCATAGTAATCCTTTACAAACAGTTCTTCAGGAGCCCATTATCCCAACAATCACTTTCTAGCAAATAACATAACAACTACTTGGGAATTGATCTAAATGTGGGAGCCATGCTCTTCATGACATGAAGGTTCAAAGCACCTACGACCGAAATCAACCTTACTCTTCATACACTAAACTACACCTCCTCGATGACGATTTAACGAAAAACACGAGAACAAAATGGCAATCATATAAAGATTTAGGAGAAAAAAGAATATCATACATCACAAAGTGTGAGAAGAGATTTGCTGCCAAATCAACAAGACTGTAGCAAAACTGGACCCACAGACAAGCTGAGCATGTCACTGAGGGCCACCTGAACTTCGCTAGACCCATGTTCACAACTAATCAAGCTTGAGAAGAGAGGGAAGAAAGCACCCAAGTTCTGGTGGAATAAATCTTCTTGCAATCCAGATATAGCCTGGAGGGTAGCTACCACGAGTGGCGCTCGTGCCGCTAGTTCCCTCCGCCTTCCAGAGCCAAGAGGTATAACCCAAAGAGACCGTGGATGACTATAGCTGGACGATTCCAATAGCTGACCAGGGTGAGCAGTATCCAGGTAAACCTGAAGGATCTCCTTGCAGATATCAACAAGATAGGTCTCCACTTCAAACTCTTCATAAATGGAGGCTCTGTCAATCACAAGATTCTGTAAGAATGTAAGACACATTTGATAAGATTCATTCTCTAACCGCAACAAAGGAGGGTCTTGCATCTGGGTGATGGAACCAAGCTCCTGAAGCTTTGTCCGAAGAGCATTATCGCAATTTATCTTGTGAGCATGAGATGCCACAGCATGCAAAGCTTCGAATAGTATAATTGTGGACTTGGCAGATAGTTGAGTCCTATACATGTTATAGATCTCCATCACGGCCTGCATAATTTTAAACAGGAGTTTGGTTTGAAGACTGCTTCGCAAATAGAACTTTCGAAAGTATGAGCATTAAGCATTTAGAAAGGGGGAGTACATCAACAACCAGATTTACAATCCATTCTACCATGAGTAAAAATTAGGACTAGTATTTGCGTCCTGCACTAAAAAAAATGTTTTACCTGTATCAATAGAAGCTGAACAGCAGTACGGCACTTAGCATCATTTACTGCAAAATAAATACTAGAGGCTTTTGAACTCTCAAAATCACTGTCACTAGAGACAGACCCTGCTGAATTCCCATTAGTCTGAACAGCAGAGGAATCCACCCGATTAATACTCAAAACCTCTCCATCATGCATACATGAGAAATCAGGTAGAGTTGCAATAGCTGCCTCTTTCAATGACGATACAACTTCTAGCCACTTTTCCTCTGAAAATAGATTAGCTGAGTTACTCATCAAACGGACAAATGCAGCAATACCAATGCCAGCAAGGCTTTGATGGGGGCGCTTGATAAAACTTATCAACAACAATAGCACTTTTCTCAGAAGCGGATTCACAGTATCATAAAACTTAACAAAGAGGTCAATGACTAGTTGAAGAGACAGTGTACAGGTTTCGTAAAGCCATGCATCTTGATCAAGTTCATTTGCATCACCCTCAAGTCCCAGTCCTTGCGAATTTCCACCAGAAGGATCAATAGCATGGCGAACATAGTCAAATATGGGAAAAAGAACAGAATCAAATACTCTTTCCCATAATGGTAACGAGAAAAGATGACCATGATTACGTAGTGTATCAAACAGAACCTGCAGAGCACTTTGTCGAATATCAGGCCTGAGGTCAAAGCTCAATTCAGACAATCCTGCACATAATATATAAGAAGTACTATTTGTTATGATTAACACCCAAGAATGAGGCGAAATATGAAGCACTTCAAAGATGTTATTGGCTGTATCTACTAAAATTAGTTCAAAAGCATTTTCCTACCTACTAATAATGGAAACCAGAAATAGAGATGATCAGGATACTCAGCAATCTGCTGCTTTCCGTCTTTGCCAGTTTTGGGGGATGTCGGATAAACTTTTCCACTTTCCTTATCTTTGCTTCTTGTAGAGAAACCAAGATCTCCTTCTGCAAGTTTTGCCGCACAGAAGCGAAGAAAAGCTATTGCATTGAGGCCAATATCTTTGTTGAACCTATTATTGGTGAAAGCAATTACACAGTTCACACAATCTGTAAAGGTTGTGGATTCCGTTTCAGTGATATATGGGAAGTAGTCACGAATAATCTTCTCAATGATCTCAAAAGCTAAGAGCACGATATTTTTGTGGTCATCAGAAGCAGCAGTGGTGAATACCTAGCAATGCATCGCAGCTCACACTGAGAACTACTTCAAATTCGTTTAGAATTTATGAAGTCTGGAGTAAGGGTAGAAAAAAAAAATATAAGGACTACAAAACAAATTGTGTGCGAGAGAGAGAGAGAGACATACCATGAACATGCTTTTCCACCCTGATTTTACGTTATTGACACGTGCCAACACCATTTGAGAGACACATCTAATGATCAATTCTCTGATTTCAACAGCCCTACTTTTACGCATCACAACGACAAAAGGTTTCATAAACTCATTCTGGAAATTATAGTTGGCCAGTTCTTCCCGCTCTAAGAACTTCATCGCGAGCTGACGTAGGGAGTCCATGGCAAAAATGGCTATCGAGAGATTATCAAAGCAGCCAATGGTGACAAAGAAATCTGAAAGAACGTGCCAGATACTTGACCACACTAGCCTGATGCGGTTCATGTTGTAGTGCCTGCAAAAGGAAAATAGTCGTGAACAAAACAGAACTATACCAGAGCAGCTGATATAACATATGGAATCAGAACTATACTACGATTGCAGCAGAAAAAACAAAACAGTTAGGTGATTTGAGCCCTTACGCAATCTCAACAATCTTTGTAAGACTGAACACCCGCGGATCAGTCGTTGATCGCAATTCTTCCATGGAAACCTTACAGAGGGCCTTAACAAAGTCAACAATAGCCTCACTATTTAGCTTCTGACTCCGTGTGAATATGCGATTCATTTCAGAACTTCCAACTTGTTCCAGCATGTTTAAGTTGGTAACCAAATTATTCATCTGCTCAGATGTGACATGCCCTGTTGGAAGCCCACCAACGCCAACATCATACGAACCCCTTCTAGCAGCTGATGCTGCATTTTGCGGTCCCTTCTTTTTCAGAACGGGAAGTATGGTTGACTTGGATTGTCTTGATTTTTCTATGTCATTTTGAGGGATTGCAAAGAAAGTAGCATCTGGTGGAGCACCTTCTCCTACAAGATGCAGGTGCTCAAACCGTGATACACAAGTCAAAACATGTTCCCAGGCTTCTTGTAAATAATTTCCGTCTTCATCAGCAATGGTCACAATAGCCTGAAGAATGCAATGAAATGATTCAATTAATTGTCAATCATAGCACAGACACAGGAAAATTCTCAAGGTAAAAGATTTATGATGCCTGCATGATGAAAAAGAATACAGTACTTGTAATTTAGTGACATGTAAACTTATACACCATGGTCAGTAGAAAATCTTTCAGATTTCTCAATGGCCAAGTCCGTTACCATGATAAATTCAACTGGCCATAAAGGCAACTTGTTAGCAGAAGAATTATTTACCAAATAGAAAAAGCCAATACAAACCTTGATGGCATCAATATTCTTCTGTTTGATGTCAGAAGGTGAGTGTAGGGAAGTGAACTTTGCTAGAGAAGTAACAAAAGCATCTCTGTGAGTCTTCATTGACATCACTGCAGTAACATGGATCGCATAGCGGAATCCTTCAAGACACTGAGATATAACCACCTCATCATCACTCTGGTCGAGGGGAACACTGAAAGCAGCCAACATAGGAGCCCAGCAAACCTCGATCATGAATCTCAAAATTACTACATCGGTTGCGGCATAGTAAACAGACCTAAACATTGCAATAAGGGTCTCAATCAAAAAGACAATAAATGGATCAATCTACATTTACAATCCAGAAAATAAAGAAGCCCCCCACAAAAAAGGCTTGCCTCACTGCATCATATTATGCATGCTTACTCAGATTTTCGCGCTTTTTCCTTAAATTGCTCTTGCATGTGCTTGATGAGATCATCACTGGTCTCATGCTCTTCACCCCGCTTGCGAATTACAATATTTAGAATCCCATCCAAGCCCAGTAATTTGTTAGGATTTGCGGATTGCTTTTGTTGGAGAGCCATATTATCCCCCTTCATCTTAATTTCATTTCTTGAAATTCTCTCGTACAAGGATCTCAGGTAATCTTCGGGCAAATCTTTTCCATCATCTATACCACGGTTATTCCTGATAAAATCATCAGGCAACATCTGCACCATTTATCAATAATGAAATCAACAATCTATTTAATAGTCCCATAGATCAATCAGATCTGAGGATATGTGTATACCTTGTTCTTAACCATAGGATTATGTGCATCAGTGTTGAGCATTATCACAGAGTACGCTAGGACATACGCAGTGTCAGCACTAGTAAATGCCTTTGGATTGCATTTGCAGTAACGTTCAGCGAACTTCTCCATGATTCGGTCAATCTTCTGTGCTTCACCAGGCAACCTAAAGCCTTGAAGAAAAGCTCTGATTGCCTCATCAAACTCCATGCCTTGGAAGTCAAAGGAGTCTACATATGCATGCATTACTTTTAGAGGTAACTCATCCCTCTCTCCTAGGTAATCACCAATCAAAGTCTTATTCAATCCAGATGCATCTTTAAGGAATGCTGCTATCTCCTCTGGAGAGTTGCCTACCTTCTTTGCAGATACAAGAAAATCAATGCCCTTTTTAGGTTTCCGATTAAAAAGAGAGATACCTTCCTGCCATGGATTTCACATCAGATTTCATTTCGCAAGCCAGGAACAAGATGAAGAAACACGGCAATCAAAATATATATATTTTTTAATTTGTTTACCTGAAGTTCAAGTTTATAAGCACGGCGTTGTTCAATGGTGGAAGCCTCAGAAACTTCACTGGAAGTTTCAGATTGAGAATCTGATCCTTCAGCATGCTCACTACCATTCCCATTTGCCAAAGGAGGAGATTCAGATTCAGAACCATGCTCAAACAGTTCTAATTTCTTAGGGGAATGAGGATCAGGGATGCGCAACTGTTTGTTCATCCAATCACCCATTGATTTCAAAATTGCCACTAAGCATTTCATTGCTTCAAATTTCATGGTGGCTTGTTGTGGTGGCAATAAGCTAGTTGCGACACCAGCAGGAACACCTTGGGCAGTTTTTAGAAGGCCGTTGACCATTCTGTCATAGACAAAAAGAAGCTAAATATACAAGTAACTTCAAAAAAAAAAGGCTCCCTTTGGAATGGAATTTAAACACAGTTTCAGACACTTGGCAGCATTTGCACAGATTTTCTCGCTCTCTCTCTCTCTATATATATACCCAAATTCTGCCTCATAGTAAAACAACAGAAAGTTGCTATCAAAATTTCCACTTGTATAGTGAACTGCTTTTGGATGTGGTGGTCCTGGTGGACACGTGAATCCTCCTTCATTTTTTTTATTTGTGGCTTTTTAAGGATCTTATGGCAAAAACTGATATTACTTCTTGAACCAAACACAGCATTAATTTTTCTAAAAAGAACTTTAGAGTTGTTTTTGAAACACAAAAGCGACTTTTCAAATCATTTTCTTGTTCCTTTCACAAATTGTTGGATTGTACTCGAAAGCTGTATCTAAAATTTCACAGAATAGCACAACCAAACAAAGACAAACGATTTTTTTTGTCAGAACAAATGATTTTTTTTTTAAATTATAATTGTTGTACTTAAACTTTAAACTAGACTAAGCCTACACACATTACTCAACCATCATCCAATAATTAAATGACTAAAAAAGAAAGCAATTCATTGAATAACATACTGTAATAAAAAAAATAAACAGGAAGCTTCAGTACAGGAGGAGTTTTCATAGTAGCATCATACCTCTCAAAAATGTTTGATGAGTTTACATCACAATCATAGTTGATGAAAATATCTACCAAAATCTGTGAATCAACACACAGCTTTTCCAGAAACCGAAGCACTATCATTTTCTGTTGAAAATTTGGTTGAGCAACATTTTCCAAAACTCTCAGAACAATCATAGGAAAGAATACACCAATCTCTGCTTTCAATCCGGCCCTAAACCTTGAAACCAAACTAATAAAAATGGAACAAGAAAGCTGAAAAACAATCATAAGGGTGGAAGCACTGTTCTTCAACAATGAGAGGCATAAATACTGCTTAATAGCACCCAAAAATCTGCAACACAAGCAAAGTCAGTCAGTTATTAATTCAGAATAAAGGTTATCCTGATAATACTCCACAAGTGCATAACAAGTCAGAAGGACAGACATGGATTTAGTATGGTAAGAAAGCATCCATCAATTAAATAACATAAAACTAATTGGAAAAAAGAAACATCTGCATCATTAGGTGTCTCATGTCTGATGGAGGAACTGCATTTTCCCTTTAAAAGAATATTGTATGATTGAACCATGCAATTCCAATAATGAAGATAGCAAGAAAAAAAACTGAACCGCAACATACAAGTCATGGCAATAGTACTACGCTTCTATCTTTAGATTCTTTACCAAAAGTGAAAAATGTCTCGAACATGTTCACCACACATTTAGTTTGATGATGGAAACACATAATTACATCATTTTATAATATACATACATATTCCAAGGATTACAAGACACAAACCTACGCAGTTCACCTAACCTAGTGAGAAGAGTAATATCTATTTACTAGTCCCTGAAAACTAGCAACCATTCATAAGGCCCTGTATGAATGACTGTCTAATTTTCCCTGAGTTTTTTTTTTTTTGTCAATTAATTACTCTGGAATCCAAGCAGAAATCAATTCCCTTAAGTATCATTACTCTAATAATCCATGTAAAAGAAAATAGAAATAAAGAAAAAAAGAATATAACTCATCTAATCATTATGAAGCTACAAAGGAGCTCAACAAATTACCAAACACAACAATGCACGAAATTAGTTTAAGACTTCTAGAAAAATTATTTTCTAGTGCATTGCATTTGTTGCCTACCACGCCGCCTTTGCAATTCGGGGACAAAATCTATAGATGGAAAATCATTTTCTCAACCTTTCGTCATCTCCTACTACATTTTGCCCTTACATAAAACTTCCAAGTTCCTCAACTTAGTTTGTACTTTGATACGATTCAGGGTCGTCCACCCATCCATCAAGTGTATATGAGAAGAGATGTGGGAACAAGAGGTCCAAGTCATATGTGGGTCCAGTTGGGTCCAATTGATTCAGCAAGGCTGACCGGGTACTTATAAGAATAACAGGCTATACAATGAGTATAATTGTGTGTCACTTTGCGTGTCTATAGAGTCATAGCAAGAGTCCTTGTATAAAAGGTCAGTTGAGTGAGTCGGTTGGCATCTTTTGGTCATTGAGTGTATTGGTGCCTTAGTGTCTGGTTGAGAGTATTTTCTCTCAGGGCGATTGTGGGGAGAGTCCCTCCTCCTCTCGTTATATCCCTTTTTTTTTTCTTCCCCTTTTGGGGCTTTCAATAAGATCTCTGAGGCGACCCCCTCGATCCTCCGTTCGGGCCTGAGCTAACATTGGCATCAGAGAACTCCAACGATGCCACCAAAGATCGATACTCGTGTGGAAGCCCTGGAGGCGGAGTTGCAAAGACTGCCGGCGCAGTTGAGCCGGATTCCAGATCTACAGTTGTCGTTGGCTGGGATATCATCGACGGTGGGAAACTTCCAAACGAAGGTCAGATCTGAGATCTCGGATGTGATGGCAGAGATACGGGGTTAAACTCAGAAGATGGAAGCCTTTTTCTTCCAGGCGAGGTCTCTGTTGTCTCCGAGAGGTGGTGATCCGGTGAGCGTTCCTCGGGGGTCACAGATCGAGGTAGATCCGGGTGGCTCGGGTCCGGATATGAGTTCTTAGATGCCAGATCTAGCGAATCCGGCCCGGCGACAGCGAGATCCAAGTGCATACTCAGCAGAGCTACCACCGTATCGTAGGGGGCCGGAGGTACGGAAGATAAAAATGCCCACATGCGACGGGGGAGGACTTGATCGTGTGGCTTAACCAGGCGGAGCACTACTTCGCCCTCCATGAGATGTCGGAGGCATCCAAACTGCGTGCAGCCCGGATTTGTCTGGTGGGAGCGGCCCAAATATGGCTCCAGGCGGAGGAGCAGGAACGAATCTTCGTTTCCTAGGCGGACTTGAAGGCAGAGCTCTCTCGGAGGTTTAAGGGGGCTCATCCCCTGGAGTTATGTCAGTAGTTCTTCGCCGTCAGGCAGGAGACCACGGTGGCCGCGTACAGAGAGAGGTTCGAACTGCTTTCCTTGCACCTGGGCTCGTTGTTATCAGAGAACCACAATATGGCTATCTTCATCGATGAGAGTGGCGTTGGATCGAGCTGAGTGGATCGAGGCCAAGCTTCTTGGGCTTGAGAATCTCGGGCTTTTACCTAAAATGAGCCCCAAAGAAAGGACCAGCTCCATGGGCTCTTCTTCATTGCCCGATCCAAGGCCCAAAGGGTGGGTAACCTATACGATCACGGGCTCCAGTACGGACAGCTCTTCAGGACAGCCCAAGGCCCATTCCAATGTGGGCCCATCCCTGTCAAAAGGCTCACCGGTTTCTTCTACTTCTTCATCCGACCCAACAACCTCTTTTGCAGCCACTCCCACTACGTCTCCTCCCAAGTTTAAGAGACTTACAGAAGCAGAAGCTCAAGCGCGGAAGAGCAAAGGGCTGTGCTACCGGTGCGATGAGAAGTACTTCAATGGCCACCGTTGCAAGGTCCGGGAACTCCAGGTCATGCTCGTCGATGATGAACAGTGTGAAGACGACGCTTCTCCTAAATCGGTGTAGATGGAGGACTGCGTAGACTTAGCTGTGATCGAATTATCTGCTCAGGCTATTGAGGGGTACTCGGGTCCGCGTACTATTAAAGTTAAAGGATAAGTGCAAGGAGTGGACGTGGTCATTTTGATCGACTGTGGGGCTTCACACAACTTTGTGTCCGATGCACTGGTGAACCTCCTCCGGTTGCCAATCTCTCCAACATTCAAGTACGGTGTCCTCGTGGGTGACGACTATCAGGTACAACGCTCCGGGATGTGCAAGGAGGTCGCTATCCAGTTCCACGGTATCACGGTGGTTGATGATTTCTTTCCAATGTCTCTTCCAAACTCGGATGTCCTGTTGGGAATGAAATGGTTGTACTCGTTGGGAGTGACAACCACGGATTGGCCGAACCTCACTCTCACGTTTGAGTCTGAGGGCAAGGAATATTCAGTTATTGGGGACCCGAACCTCCATAGAGCATTGATATCTTGTCGATCATTACAACAGACCTATGAGGATGATGCGGGCTGCTTCTTGATTGAACTATGTCAAATCTCAGCTGATTCAGAGGAAACGAAACCCCCTGTGGTGGAGCCTTGTATTCAATCAGTTTTGCAATCTTTCACTTCTCTTTTCCAAACGCCCACTACCCTTCCACCTCCCCGTGACTTTGATCACTCCATCGTGTTGAGGGAAGGCACGGATTCGGTCCGGGTGCGCCCCTACCGCTACCCCCACATCCAAAAGGAGGAGATTGAAAAAATGGTGTCGGAAATGCTCGAAGCTGGCCTCATTCAGCCAAGCAGTAGCCCATTTTCAAGTCCAGTCCTGTCGGTGAAGAAAAAGGACGGTAGCTGGAGATTTTGCGTTGACTATAGAGCGCTCAACAAGGTCACGGTGCCAGACAGATTTCCTATTCCAAATATTGATGAGTTGTTAGATGAGTTACACGGAGCTACAATCTTCTCCAAACTGGATTTACGTTCGGGATATCATCAAATCCGAGTGCGGCCCCAGGATGTACATAAGACACCTTTTCGAACTCACGAGGGCCACTACGAGTTCTTAGTGATGCTTTTAGTCTTTCCAACGCCCCGGCGACTTTCCAAGCGCTAATGAACTCTATCTTTATGGGTCTTCTCAGGCGATGCGTCCACGTATTTTTCAACGACATATTGGTTTTCAGCCGCTCGTTGGACGAGCATGTGAGTCACCTAACGCAGGTCCTCTCGATCCTATCCGCTCATTCTCTTTTTGTCAATGTTAAGAAATGTTGTTTTGCTAAAATGGAACTTGATTATCTTGGCCACATCATCTCGGGCAATGGAGTGATGGCCGATCCAGGGAAGGTGCAGGCGATGGTGGACTGGCCGACTCCCACAAATCCTAAGGAGTTACGTGGGTTCCTTGGGCTGACGGGTTATTATAGGCGCTATGTGAAGAATTATGGAAAGATTGCGGCTCCACTTACCCACTTATTACGTAAATAAGGGTTTTCTTGGTCCGAGGAGGCCTCAGCTGCTGTACAAGCCTTAAAACAGGCCATGGTTGTTGTCCCAACACTAGGATTGCCCGACTTTGACGCCCTATTCATCATCGAGACTGATGCGTCCGGGGTAGGGGTGGGTGCAGTCCTTTCGCAACATGACAGGCCAATCGGCTTTTTCAGCCAAATTCTTTCTCCTCGCGCTCGTCAGCGTTCAGCATATGAGCGAGAGTTGATGGCTATTGTGTTAGCCGTACAGAAATGGCGCCACTACCTTTTGGGACGGAAGTTTGTGGTTCGAAGCGACCAACGCAGCCTTAAGTATCTTCTCGAGCAGCGGGTGGTTGCTCCGGAGTACCAGCAGTGGATGCTTAAATTGTTGGGTTTTTAGTTTGAAATCTAGTACAAGCCGGGATCTTCTAACGCTCCCTTTCTCGCTTCCCGTGTATGGAACTTCAGTCCATCACAACTACTTCCTTCTTGGACATGGCTCTCATCCACTCGGAGGTTCAACCTGACCCATTCCTGGCACCCATTTTGCTAGCCTTACAGCAGGAGGCTGAGGCTCCCCCCGGCTGGTCCCTTTTTCGGGGGCAATTACGCTTCGATGATCGAGTGGTCCTCTCGGCGTCTTCATCACTAAAGGAGAAGATCTTAACCGAGTTCCATGCGAGTCCGATTGGAGGTCATGGGGGCTTTCTAAAAACCTACAAGCGGGTCATGGCGGAGCTGTTTTGGGTTGGCATGAAAAAGCGACATTAAGTTGTTTGTAGCTTCCTGCGATGTCTGCCAACGCCATAAATACGAGACACTGGCCCCGGCCGGCTTACTCCAACCTCTCCCGATCCCGACGACTATTTGGGAACACATTTCAATGGATTTCATTGAAGGACTGCCACTTTCGTCGGGGTGGAATTCAATCTTGGTAGTGGTGGACAGATTCAACAAATACAGCCACTTCCTTCCCTTGAAGCACCCTTTCTCAACTAAAACAGTGGCGAACGCCTTCCTTCATGAGGAGGTACGCATTCATGGCTTTCCCCTTAGCATTGTCTCGGACCGAGACAAGGTATTCCTTAGCAAATTCTGGTGTGAGCTCTTTCGCCTCCAAGGTACAAGGCTAAACCGGAGTTCGGCCTATCATCCACAGTCAGATGGGCAAAGCGAAGTGGTTAATCGTTGTTTGGAGACTTATTTGTGTTGTTTTATCAGTCAACGTCCGAAGGAATGGTCGAAGTGGCTTAGTTGGGCCGAGTCCTGGTATAACACATCCTTTCATTCGTCTCTCAAGTGCTCTCCGTTCCGCGTCGTTTACGGACGAGACCCGCCCCCACTGGTTCGCTTGGGGACAATCTCCTCTTCGACCAATAACGAAATTGATGCACTGCTAACGACCCGTGACGTTGCCTTGGTGGAGTTACGTGACCAATTGTTGTTAGCCCAGAATCGGATGAAGCAGCAGGCGGATAGCGGTCGTCGTGAAGTCACATTTGCCGTCGGCGATTGGGTGTATGTCAAGCTCTACCCTTATCGCAGCAATCGGTGGCGCGTCGAACAAACATGAAGTTGAGCCCCAAATTTTTTGGTCCCTTTGAGATCATCGCAAAATTTGGCTCTGTTGCCTATAAGCTCGCTCTTCCTTCCTCGGCGACAATCCATCCAGTTTTCCATGTTTCCCAGCTGCGTAAGGTACTTGGTAAGCACACTGCTGCTCCTGCCCTCCCTCCTTTTCTCTCGGATTCTCTCATTCTTCCTACTGAGCCTTAGGAGGTCCTAGCCTATCGGAGGGTCCGATGGTGTTGATTAAGTGGCTGGGGTTACCAGATGCGGAAGCCACCTGGGAGCTTGTTAAACATGTGCGCCGCTCTTTTCCGGCTTTCCACCTTGAGGACAAGGTGGCTCTTCATGGGGGGAGTATTGATACGATTCATGGTCGTCCACCCATCCATCAAGTGTATATGAGAAAGAGATGTGGGAACAAGAGGTCCAAGTCATTTGTGGGTCCAGTTAGGTCCAATTGAATCAGCAAGGCTGACCGAGTACTTATAAGAATAACAGGCTATACAGTGAGTATAATTGTGTGTCAATTTGTGTGGCTATAGAGTCATAGCAAGAGTCCTTGTATAAAAGGTCAGTTGAGTGAGTCGATTGGCATCTTTTGGTCATTGAGTGTATTGGTGCCTTAGTGTCTGGTCGAGAGTATTTTCTCTCAGGGCGATTGTGGGGAGAGTCCCTCCTCCTCTCGTTGTATCCCTTTTTTTCTTCCCCTTTTGGGGCTTTCAATAAGATCTCCGAGGTGACCCCCTCGTTCCTCCGTTCGGGCCTGAGCTAACATACTTCTTCAAGTAGAGCTTATTCCGCGACATGATTATCTTGTACTTCACTTCCGCATCGCTAGCATGTGGAATTTCCTAACACTAATTATAATACTCATTTGAATGGGTTCATTTTTTTCTAATACTTCCATAGAAATCCTTTCATGGAAACGACGATGACTGAGCGAAATTCCTCTTCAATAATTATCCATTTGGCATGACAATACTGCTTGTTAATACTCAATATTTTCCAGCTATTTGAACTGAAAGAACCAAACTACTAAGAATAGATTTATGCTCATTTATGCATGCCATTCAGTTGAATAGTAGCTGATAGATAAGAAATTCAAAAAGGCTTTTACAATTTATTTACCTTTTTGAACTTTATCTTGATATCGAATATTCTCATTACACTTTACACACTGATGTCAGTCAAAGCATACTAAATGAGTGCCGAAAAATCTCATAGATGAAATTTTTTCTTTGGACAAGAAAGGCCTTTCGTATTACAATTACAAAGGGATAACTATCAAAGTAAGGAAAAAACAGCATGCCCTAATAAACCAGCATCTAGCGTCCTAACAATTTGAATGATTACCCATTCTACAACAATTATCCAATCCCTAACCACAAATCCATAAAGAACCACAACTTTTTGTTTGCAACCAACAACAACGTAGCCTCAATCCCAAATTAGTTGGGGTAGGCTACATGGATCAAACTCCTCCATTCCGCTCAATTTAGTGCCATTAAAGGTGTACAACTTTTAGTTCGCAACCAAACACATAATAATCTTAAGTTTGGTACTCTCCCGCAAAACTTCCATGTCGGTGCACCTATTTTTAAAGAATTTAATGTTTCATTATAGCTACGCATGCCAAAGGACACCTAATACCGTCACTTTCCAAGCAATCATTTTGGAGCTCCCACACTCATAGATGAAGAACTTAATAGTCTAGGTCACATCCTGATCAAAATCTTAATAATATTGACGCCCAAGAGAGAGGTCCACTAAATAGTCAGTGATTTCCTATGAGTCTGACATCACTACAAGCTTTTCCAAATCCGCAGATCCAGCCATACGAATTTAATCTGAAAACCGCTATTGAAGACCTATGAAACGTATGCAGCAAAGCTTGCAGCGAATTGAATTTGGGTACAAGATACTACAAGGTTGAAATTATGTTAAGAGCTCATAACTGAAAAGAAAAGGAAGTCACATAACCGCATTATCAGTTTGCCAACAATAACTTCTTTCTTATATGTTTTAGAAGAAAGAGACATTTGTACACATATGCATTAAAAAAAAAAAAAAAAAGTATGAGATGTCCCAGTCCACATTTCACAGTTACAATACAAAACAAGAACATTTAAATTATATTATATATACATATATAATAAATTAACTATAAAATACCAATACCAGAAAAGACGGAAGGAATAATACAAGAAAAAAATTCTACAAAATACAAGGTAACAACATTTTACAAATAAACACAAGGAAAAAGACTGAAATTGTTTATCCAGTAGCAGCCATTAAGAAGCTTGAAAATGTATAGATTCCTATACCTCTGAATATCTCTTTGTGTTATCCTGAAAAAGGTTCACTGATTTCATCCATTCCATGCGCGCCATGTTATGGCAATTCATGTAAGGTCTTTACCACATCATGAATTAAAATTTGGTGATCTATTCCTCTCGAAAACATTGGCTAATAACATATGTATTTACTTAAGGATGGAGACAAAACAAATCCACATGAGACAAAAAATAATAGAAGGCATTGGATAGTTGTTAAATTAGAGGGTAAACATGTAGAAAACCGAAAATCATATAAATTTCAATAGGACTCAATGATTTTCATCTTATTCCATGTAATATGAATGTATTAACCAACAGCAAAGCCTCCATCCCATATTAGTTGTAGTATGCTACATAGATCCAACATTTCCATTTGCCTCTATTACATGTAGTTGATGATATGATTTTATAATCTTCTAAATCTTATACAATTAATGCACCCCAAGTTATCTTATCTATCCCTACACCTTCAAAATTCTTTTAATTTCTAGCATGTCGAGTTTCCCAACTAGGACATTTGCCATTTCATCTTTTACATGTGTTCAAACCACCGGAACCACCCTTCTCTTAATTCTTTTTCTATTGACGTCACACCTACATTTCATTGAATCTTTGTATTTCTTATTCAATATTTACAAGTTCTACACATAACCACCTCGACATCGTCATCTAGCTATGCTCTTAGGAAAAAAATGAGATTGTGCTAACTTATGGAATAGTAAAGAAGCTAGACCGTATATTAGACCAACATGGCAACATGTTAGTACTGTTCATATTTGATTTGGACTAAGGTGCTTGTGATCCACTGATCCCATTGAAAAAATATATATAAAACAATGAAAACGACAATTTATCTTTATCACTTACAGGGATGAGCTGAAAATAATACAGTTCGTTCTTCTAGCTTCCTAAAAAGTCTTTGAATACCATGGGCGAAATAGATAATGCCTGTTTTCGAGATTTTGGACACAATGGGTCATATTTGAATTCGGAAAAAAGCTCAGCTGATCTTTTTTCTTTCATACCTTGTACGTCAACAAAATCTCCCTAAACTTGAAGTAGGACAACAGCTAGTTTAGCTTCTCAATAACATTTATTGTTTGATCCATGTGGTTGACATAAACTAATTTGGGATTAAGACCTTGTCCTTGTTCCTTCATCTACTAAGTTATTTCACAATCTTCTATTCCATATGCCAAAGTGATCGAAGAAAAGAAATAAATTACTTCACATTCTAAACAAAAACTCTTTCAAAATGAAATGAATAAGAACAAAATCTATAGAAAAGAATCAAAAGATTAGCAAAGTACCTACCTGTCACTAGTCCTAAAGATGGCACCAGCATTCTCCAGCAAAATCTTAAGCAGCTCCAGCGCAACAATCTTCCCACGCATTAGCTGCGCATCAGCCAATGCGTCTTTCGGAGGTGTCTTCATGGATAGCTTGCAAAGCGCCCTGAACACCAAGAATGCGTCCCGCCGCAGTTTATTACCAATCTGAATTTCCAAATCATCATCTCTATCTGCCTCTCCATCTGCCAGCTCCCCCTTCCTCCCTTCCAACGCAGTCTTATACATACTAATTTCCCAGTACTTAGCATCAAGCATGTCTTTATCCGTCGAGTCCAACAAGTCAGCTGGATTCGTCGTCTCCACCGTCGTAGTCTCAAACGCGCCATCATGTCCACTCAAAGAAACCTTTCCAGGCGTTGTCGGATTCAAAACCACATCAATGTCTTGCATTATCTTCGTAATAAACCCCTGCACAAACTGAGTCATACTCCCATCCACATCAGACTTCTCCACCGGTTCCATCAGCTCAGCCACCACAATCGGCTGAACCGGAACGGTAGACGAATCCGCCTCCATTCGCCGAAACACAATCACCAGCATCTGAATCAGCGACGCCTTCGCAGTCGTCTGATTCACGACATTCTTGCTCCCCAAATACAAATCATAACAAGTCTTGACCACCAACAACAAGCTATCCCCATGGATCCGCAACGACATCGACGTCACCGCCGACAGCAGCGTCTTCAACACCATCAACTCCACCGCATCGTCCCCCAAGTCATGACATTTACACACCGACTCCACCAACCGCGCCAACAGCCGCGCCTCCGCTCCGCCAGACGGATCCGCCTCGCCTCTAACGTATCCGTGCGCAATCAACTTCTGAATCGCATCCAACGCCGGATCAGCGATCTTCAGAACTCCAGATCCACACGCTGAGATCAGAGGGCTCAGAATCGATTCCGACTCCGCCAACGAGAGCTCCACCGCTCCTCCGTCGTGTAGCGGACCTGGAAGCGAACCGTGAGGATCCGACTCACCACTATCAGGCGCAGATGCTGACGCGGACAGTCTCTCGATCACGGACTTGCACTCGTGAGCGAGCTTGGAGTGTTTGCGCCACGAAGCGTTCTTGATGATCTTCTCTAGGGCTGGGACCAGGACCAGATTCAAACGGGAATCGGCTTCCGAAGAAGCCATTCCCGACCTGACCTAGGAGGGTTTCAGATCTGGAGAAGAGCTAGGGTTTGCTCGCACAATCGAATTAAGCGGATCAACGAAGAAGATCCATTGAAGTGCTGTGCTGTGCTGTGCTGTGATGCCCTAGAAGGTTGGATTCGCGTTCGTGAAAGCGAATGGTTGCTTCGTTGAATACAGTTGGAGTTGCAGAAGAGTGCGTGAGAGAGAGAGAGAGAGAGAGAGAGGGTTTTTGGTTTGGAGTTTCGAAATGGTGAGTCGAGCGAATTGAGACTCGGTAGATCGGGATTTTGGAAGTGAAATGACTGAAATGGGGTTGGTGTGGGCGATGGAAGTCATGAAGTCGGTGCTGTGAAGGTCCTTGGGGTTGTGGTGATTAAGTGAAGATGCAGGGGTATTGTTGTAACTTAAAAATAATATTAGAATTTAGATGCTTGTGCGAGCTGGTGTAGTAGGAGAAGCCAACAACAGTTGAACGTTTGGACGAGTTATCTTCAGTTCTCAGTCACGTTTGGGCGACTTCACTCTCACGTGAAGTCCGTTGGACGCTCATCGAGATACTAAATCATGTCTCGACTGATGAAACAACAAAATTTCAACAGTCGTAAATCAAATTGTCTGCGATCTGCATTAACAGGAAAGCCGTTCATTTTTATTTTTTATTTTTTGTCATGCATGGTACAACCTACAAAGATTTTTTCCTTAGTTAATCAATGTTACTGCGGCTAGCTGATAAGCTAGTTTATTTGTTAAGCTATGTTTGGTTTGTAGCTTATTTTAAAAATAATCTAGATGATAAGCTTCCAATTGAAACGCTACTAAGAGTAGCGTTTGAACCGAAAATCCGTCGTTTGGATTTTTTCTTACGATTATACCCTTATTTTTACGGTATTAATAAATTAATACCGTTGCAAATTAGTGGAAACAAAATACGCAAATACTTAAACAAACCCCGCGAATATTAGTATCCCGCGATTATACCCTGGTAGAGTTGGCGGAGGCGAAACCAGCATTTCAAGCTCTTCTAGGCTAGACCAACAGTTATATAATACGTTATTAAAACTTAGTGAATTTAAAATTAACATATAGCTTAATATTGTTAATGAAAAAAAATAGTGATTAATAATTAACTAAATATTATAAAACAAAGAATTTCACTAAAATTAAAAATCATTACACATTAATTTCTTAATTATAGATAATTTTGTTAGATATTTATTACATATTAAATAAGTTTTAACAACGTCGAGTATAAAAATAATTTTAGATGTTATAAAATTATTTTTTAATGTAGTGTTCGAAAGTGGTGAGCTATCCTACATATTTTTAATTTTTAATTTTTTTTTACTAATCTACTATTTTTTTAAGTTATAGATGATGCATTAACATTGCTTCTCAATTATGGATAATGCATTATGTATATGTATAGTTATCCAAGTCGTTTATTGTATTTTATTTACATGTGTTTATTTTTTGCAAATTCTTATAAATTAATATAGAGTTATTTTCATGTAAGCATTTATTGACACATATAATTTAGTTTTCTAAATAATATAAATTATTTTATGGTATTAATTTGTATTTTGTAAATAAAATACAGAGTTATTTATAACAATTAATTATATGATTATATAATTAATATACTTAATTGTATCATATGTCCTTTATTGTCATTTTGCTTTATCAGCTAATCAATCAGCTATCATTCCAAACAATTTTTAGTCGATCAGCTAGATTATCAGCTTTCCGCTACCAGCTAGTAGATTATCACTATCACTAGTTTATCACTATCATTAGCATTCTTGCCAACGAGCTGAATAAGGTTGACATCTCCCACCAATTACAGCTTTCACTGTCCACACACCACGCACTAGTAAATCCTTAACTATACTACAAAAGGATATTGGAATCCGTCGCTAATCCGGTATTTCCCGTCGCTATACCGTGTTAGTGACGGGATTAGCGACGGGACACCCCGTTGCTAAATTTCTCGTCGCTAATTTTTTTAGCGACGGTGTGTCAGGTTTAGTGACGGGATCCGGTCGCCACTTCCCGCCGCAAATTTGCCACGTGATTTTGGTCGAATATCGTTTGACCATGCTACGTGGACAATTAGCGACGGGGCCCGTCGCTAAAACCCCGTCGCCAATTGTACACGTAGCTCGTTGGTCGCCACGTGAATTTGGGGTCCCCGTCGCTAAATTGGCAAAAAATAAAATAAATAAAAAGCTTGATATTATATATAATATATATAATATTTAATATTTAAAAATATTTAATATTTATAAAATTCAAAAAGTATTATATATAATATAATATAATATTTAAAAATTTAAAATTAAATATTTGAAATATAATTAATTTATAAAAACTAAATATTAAAAACTTTATTAACAATTATTAAATTTTAAATGAAATTAAATGTAAATATTTAAAATATTTAACTATTATATATTTTTATATAAATGCAAAAACTATTATATATAATATTTAATAATTTTACGAAATTTTTAAAATTCAATTAAAATTAAATGTTTCAAAATAATATTTTTATAAATAATATTTAAATTTAAAAATTCTTTATAAAACTTTATTAAAAATTATTATTAAAATAATAAATTTTAATCTATACTATATAATTTATTCAGAATAACTATAAAGGACAGAAAAATTAAAAGAAATTAAAGTTAATGACTGAAGTCCATCAATCAAAATGAATTAAATACAACAAAAAAAAGTTAATTACAAGTATAAAAATGTACAAAACAATATATGAACAACCTAAAGTTAAATATACAAGGAAGTCAACTCAATCGTCGAGATCGTCGTCCGTCTCTGAGTCATCAGCTGGAATATCTCTCGGAGGCGCTAGTGCGAATGATATCTCAAGTTTGTCCATTAGAGCCTGCTCCATGAGATTCAACTGGCCTTGGACCTCTCGCAACTGATCTTGGGTTAGAGCGTGATCTTGCGTAACCCGAAGAATGTGTGTCTGCATCGCCTAGAAGTCCCTCCGCAAAAGCTCGACGGGCTCATTAGGAGTAGAAATAGGTCGAGAATATTCAGCTCCATCTCCACCTCTAGCTCCTCCAGCTGTAGCATGTCTGTGTCGCGACCCCGAAGGTGTCCACCCTAGTCCATATATCTGTCTTTTGTCGTCGTGCTCAACGACGGACAAATATAGCTCGGTCTCATCTATCGGGGTGTCGTCATGATCAGTCAGTCACTTTCAATCCGCCTACGCTGGATCGCCGTCTAAATTAAGAATTTAAAACATTTACAAGTCATTAATACCTATCATTAATTAACTAAACAAAATTTAAAAGTAAAACTATTTACTTACGACGATCTTCTCTACTCTCAAATCAAGGAAAGTTACTCCGTCATGATCTTTCGTATGGAAGTATAGGCATAACTCCAAAGCAGTTGGAGATCGACCCAACTTCTCCGCCTACAAAATATATATTTTTAAAGAGGATTAAGTTTGAGACTAAATCCGTGTATATTATATATATATAAACTTATTATAACATAACTTACCAGCTTCACTGCGTGATGATAAATGGAAGTTGTGCCTGATAAAGTTCGTCTTCCAATAAGACAAGTCCCACAATATGCTTCGCTTTCTCCACCCGCCAGTCTTCGAGACTTCGTTGTTTATTGCATCTGATCTCAATTCAGTGTCTTTCATCAGCCCTAAAGCTTCAATTTCTCGTAAGATATCTTCACATGATTTCTTAGCCGGTGGCTTGTCGGATACGATTCTATCTCTGCGAAAACTAGACTTGTCTTTCCGCTCATTCGAATATCGCGAAAAGAAACGTCGACGACAATCGAACCAACTCGCTTTCCCTCCGAACCTCAACTGGAAAGCGTCGATATCTTCTATGCAATAAGGACAAGCAGTCCTCCCGTGCTTGTTCCATCCCCACAGCATGTTGTATGCTGGAAAGTCGCTAACAGTCCACATAAGTGCAGCGCGCATTTAAAAGTTTGTCTTAGTCGATACATCGTAGGTAAGCACTCCGTCATACCACAACTCTTGCAATTTTTCATCAACGGTTGGAGAAACACATCAATTTTTTGCGACGGATTAGTTGGCCCAGGTACGATTACTGTTAAGAACATCACTTCTTTCTTCATATACATTGAGGGAGGAAAGTTGTACGGCGTTAGAATCACCGGCCACGAGGAATACGGTTTGTCGGTCATTCCGAAAGGTTGAAACCTATCAGTGCATAAGCCAAGTCGAACATTACGAACCTCGGAGGTGAACTTAGGGTTCACTTGATTGAAGTGGTTCCATGCCAAGGAATTGGAGCAATGCCGCATATTGCCCTCTTCTCGGACGTGTTCTGCGTGCCACCGCATATGTTTCACAGTAGCTTTCGAGGCGTACAAACGTTTGAGACGAGGCACCATAGGGAAGTAAAACATTGTCTTATGTGGCCGTTTGTTAGAGTTAAACCTAAATTCTTCGCAAAATTTACAAGATGTAAGCTCGGAGTCAAGCTCCCAATAAAAGCATGCATAAATTGGGACAATAGTTAATTCGCTCATATGGGAGACCCAACCAGTGCATCAAGGCCTTACATTTGTAAAAGTTATCTATCAAACAATCGTCTTCAGACAACATGTCTTTACATACTTGCAAAATTTCGTTGAATGCTTGCTTCGAAATATGATGATTTGACTTTATCGTCAATAAACGTGTTATTGCTTAGAGTTTATTCGAAATGCGGTATCTCACTTACATTATTTACGCCGACCAATGGAGTCCGAGTGAGGTGTTAGAATCTCTGTCACCGAGACCTCAGGATAGAGTGAATGGTAGGAAATTCGTCCATCATTGCATGAATTGGGAGACTTTATAATTAAATTGGATTCGAAAGATACAATTTGGGTGAATTAAATTTCCTAGGATATTTTCTTCATATCTTAAGACCTATTTTAATTACTTGCAATTAGTTAGTTTAAATTAATTAATAATTTGTTTTTACAAAACCCAACTTTTAAGTGTCTAACTCTATTTCTTAATTAGACTAAATATTAACACACAACCGTCCTTGTGGATATGATACACCGACACCAACACGAGTTAGTGCCACTATTACTTTGACGTTTGCCGTACACTTGCGGTTGTTGTCAACTACTCTATATTTATTTATAGTATAATATATTATATGTACTCTTTTATTTTTGGCCCTAATCGAAATTTAATTTGTCAAATGAATTTGTATCATTTAATTAACTTTATACTTAAAGTTGTTTCAACTTAACATAATTTCTTTATTATACTTAAATAGATTTTAATTTGATTTTTAAATTAGTGTAAAAAACAATTAAATAATAGTTTAATGGACATATTTGAAATTCAACTTATTTAATACTAAAACATTACAAAAGAAGTACATATATATCAATACTAAAAAAAACATACAATAAACACCACAAACAATCAAAAAAAATAATTAAATTCAAATCACAAGCATGAATTTTATTTGTCACAAAAATAAATAAATAATGAATATCAACATACATAATTTATTGCAACATTTTGATCAATTTAACAAATTTTATTCACCTAAAAATACATGAAATACAAATTTTATTTTCCAAAATTTTATTCCAACATAAAATACAAAATTACAAGTTTTTAATCAAACAATTACATTTTAAATTTTAACATGCATATATTTACAAAATTTATTCCAAATTTTCATTCTAACATAAAATACAAAAAACCCTATTTTTCACAAAAAAATACAAATTATATATCACATAAATAACAAAATTTCACAAAAAAATTATTATAAATCAACTTAAATAACAAAAAATATAAATAAATCAACTATAAAAAACAGAATATATAAAATAAATAAATAATTATACCTAAATCTCAAATCAAGAAGGAGATGGGAGTTGGGGCGGCAGTGACAAGGTGGAGGCGGGGCGGCCGGTCAAGGCGGAGGCGGAGGCGGATCGGCGGGGTGGCCGAGGCGGAGGAGGAGGGAAAGGTGAGGGAGAGGATCACGGTGAGGGAGATGAGAGGATCGGGAGGAGATGGAGAGGAGAGGAGAGACGGAGATGAAAACCAGAGAGGAAAATAAAGGGTTTTAGTCTAGATCTTATTTTCAAGATTAGCGACGGGGTACTCTCGTCGCTATTTTCACACGTGGCCTCCTCGTTTCCTGTCACGTGGCGTTCTCTTCGCCATGTGGCCGAAAAAATCTGATCCTGGGCGGGAGTTTTCCCACCCAGAAAAAAACCAAGGGGGGTCGTCGCTACCCCGTCGCTGTTTCCGTCAACGATCGTCGCTGACTCGTCGCTATTGACATCCATTTTTTTGTAGTATATGCCCCTTGACCTCACATCGAGTGTGACGATAACTAGACAACTTGAACACACCTTGCAACAGGCTCGAAAAAACACCTTCTTCCCATCCATATGTGGAAGAGGAAATTCGATCCTGCAACTATGAGGCCGAAAGGTTGTAAGTTCAAAAAACGTGTCAATCGAGCTGCAACTCAATTGGCAACGATGCAACTTGATTTGACGAATAACATGCCAGTGTAGGTTTTTACAGGAAAGTTGTGGAAGAGAGATTCACTTGCATTCTTTCCAAAATTAGTTCTCATTGGGATTATATATATTTTGTTCGAGGCATGACTCATCCCCAACATAAATATTTATACAAAATGTACAAGTCCCCTACCTCAAGAGGTATGGTGCAGTGGCAAAGAAAAAAATACTAAATATTTACTTGATTTTCTTAAGTTACGAGGTTGAGGAACTCGACCAAGTATTATAAAGCTAGTAAAACTAAAGTAAAGAATAGCTGAAAAAGGTTTGAACGTCATGGTTTTCAAAAAAATGTACTAGTCCCCTGATTAATTTCTATCTTACGGTATGGGCAGGTAATGCACTACTAGTTAGCACTTTTGGACTAACAATTTTATGTGTGTGGAATGCATTCTTGACTTGCACTCTCGAAAAGAATGATTGGATCAGCTTTAATTTGGACTTCGGTTTTCCTAGACCAAGAGCTTGGAAGTTGGAACCTTATTAGACATTGTACTTGTTTAGGATTGGGCCTCACTTGGTTTCGTAGCCCAAACCTTACATCCATGGAATTCATAGGCTGGGAAATTTTTTGCTGTTAACTTGTACCTACTTTGAAAGTTTATGCAAAAGTAGTGCTAATGGGAAGTGCTAGAAGCCTAGAAGACCAACTAACTGAGAAATTCTCCATTGAATAAGCAACAATCGAATCATTAGGGGTTACATCAAGTGAGAAATAATATATATATATATATATATATATACTAGTTTCAAGACGTGCTACGCACGATTCCCCTTCTCGCCATTTCATGCGGAATTAATTTATAAGAGTTTATTAATAAAATTCAAAATTGTAATTAAAATTTTAAAATTAGAAATATAAGTACCTTTTTTAGCTTATCAATATTCTCTACTGTGATTGAGTTAAGATGTGAATGGAAAAACAAGCTAATCATGCTAGGACATTACTTCTTCAAAAAAAGTGTATTGGATTGATGAGAATGAGTTCATGATTGATTTGGAGATAAAGAAAAAAAAAACGTGTAGTGGATTGATAAGGAGTTAGAGTTTGATTTGGATGAAAATGTTGAGAGTTTGATTTGGATGAAAATGTTGATTTGGAGATAAAAAAAAGTACGGGCAAATAGGTAAATTTCATTACCACTCAAAAATTTATGATTCGTGTTTTTATATATATAATAGATATATATATATATCATTAGGGGTTACATCAAGTGAGAAATAATATATATATATATATATACATGAATGAAAATAATATTATAATTCAACACTTCTCTTAAATATAAAGTAAGGATGGTCAGAAATATAGAAAGAAATTAGGTTCCTTAATATTCAAAAATTGTGCAACTTCTAGCTAGGATCATAATATATGTGAATCTCGGACGGAAGCCATTCCTTTGGCTATCTCGTCTAGTGTAACTATTGATCTTCAATCAATGATGAATGAAATTGCATGTTGGGCATTAAAAAAAAATAAATAAATTGCAACTTGGCAATCAACTTTCGAGCATAATCTATACAAAATAGTATGTATTTTACAACTTTTATTACCTTTTATAAATAGAAACACAATATTCTTTATTTTTGTTGTAAATTGAGTTGGAACTTGTTAAGAACTAGAGAAGGAAATATAAGACTAAGAACTTCTACTACTACAAACTACTACTACAAAGGAGAAGAGAAGAAATGAAATAGTTGGAATGAGAAGTTTTCATTCAACTTGGTGTGCTCTTACAATGAAGTTAGTATCCTTTATATAGGCCATTTGATATGATGACAAATGTGCCTTAGCAATGTGGGACTAAAACATACACCCCATGTACATTGAAATGGTTACAAAGAACATGACAATACACAAACCAATGGAAGTACATAACTACACAATATGTTGGTGTACATGCATGATCATCCACACTTCACAACACTCCCCTTGGATGACACTTGCTTAGAGATTGTGCCTCGTTAAAACTTATACTAAGAAAAACCCTGTGGGAAAAAATATAGTAAAAGAAAAAGAGTACACTATTCTCATAAATATTAAGACGGGTATAATATTGTTAAGATTGCCTCATTAAAAACCTTGCTAGGAAAACCCAATGGGATAAAACCATAGCTAAGGGAAAAAGAGTGCAATACACTAATCAATAACTCCCCTCATTTGAACATGGGTGAAACTTGTTCAGTTTCTTTGCTTGCAATGTCTTTAAGTTTACGCAAGCCAATACCATATGTAAGCCTTTTAAATGTCGTAGTTGGTAAGGCTTTTGTAAATAGATCAGCAAGATTATCACTCGATCGGATTTGCTTGACATCAATTTCACCATTCTTCAAGCTCATGCGCATAAAAGAATTTTGGTGAAATATGTTTTGTTCTGTCCCTTTTATGAATCATTCACTTAATTGTGCAATACATGCTTTGCGTTATCTTCATATAATATGGTTGGAGAATCTTTTATTGAAGGCAATCCACATGATTCTTGAATATGTTCAATCATATATCTCAACCATACACATTCACGACTTGCTTCATGAATTGCAAGTACTTCGAATGGTTGGAAGAAGTAGCAACCATAGTTTGCTTTATCGACTTCCATGATACAAGAAGATATTACCACATGTGAATACATATCCCGTTTGAGAACGGGCCTTGTGGGGATCAGATAAAAATCCAAAGATCGATAACCTTGTAGATTCAATTTTACCCTCTCGAGTAGAATAAACCCATGTCACTTGTTCCTCGAAGATATCGAAAAATATGTTTAACACCATTCCAATGTCTTCGAGTTGGTGATGAGCCGTATCTTGGAAGTAGGTTGACAAAGCAAAGCAATGTCGGTCTTGTACAATTTGCAAGATACATAAGTGCACCAATTGCACTTAAATATGGTACCTCCGGACCAAGTAGCTCTTCATCACTTTCATGAGGTCGAAATGGATCCTTATCCACTTCAAGTGATCTCGACAACCATTTGAGAGCTCAATGGATGCGCCTTGTCCATATAAAATCTTTTTAATATTTTTTCAATATAATTTGGTTGATAGACAAGTACTCCACTTGAAAAATGTTCAATTTGCAAACCAAGACAAAGTCTTGTTTTTCCAAGTTCTTTCATCTCGAATTCCTTTTTCAAGTATTCAGATGTTCTAACGATGTCGTCGTGGTTTCCCACTATATTTAAATCATCAACATATACATCAATAATCACAAATCATGTTGATGATCTTTTAATGAAGACACATGGGCAAAACGGATTATTTACATATCCTTCTTTCAGTAAATAATCACTAAGGTGTTTGTACCACATTCGTCCGGATTGTTTCAATCCGTACAAAGACCTTTGTAATTTTATAGAATGCATGTTATGAGGTTTTGATTTTATTTCTTCGGATATTATAAATCCTTCAGGGATTTTCATATATATCTCACTGTCAGGGATCCGTACGAGATATCTTTCGTAACGACATCCATTAAATGCATATCAAGCCCTTCGAAACTGCAAGGCTTATCAAGAACCGAAATGTGATTGCATCTATAACGGGAGAATATGTTTCCTCATAATCGATGTCGTGTCTTTGTGAGAAACCTTGAGCTACAAGTCTTGCTTTGTACCTTGTAACTTCATTTTTTCCGTTTCTCTTTCGTACAAATAGACAATTGGTCCAAAAACCTCTCGTTTCCTTAACGAGTTTAGCTCTGCTTGGATAGCATCTTGCCATTTTTGCCAATCATGTCTTTTTCGACATTCGTCCACTGATCGTGGTTCTGGATCATCATCATTTTCACATATTTCAAAGGACACATTGAAAGCAAATATATCATCGGAACAATTTTATTTCGATCCCAAATCTTACCGAGTTTAAATAATTTATTGAGATCTCATTATTTTCATCTTTTTCCTTTTTTCTAGAGGAAGTTGTTCCTCATCGTAATCAACTTGTTCGACAAACCTTTATCAAAGGATTCTTGTGCTTTCTCGGGGAGTATTTTGATTTGTATTTATTTTTACTCCCGTTTTCCTCTTTGGAGGAATTGTATCATTTGAACCAATCGGTCTTCCACGCTTTAAGCGTTTCGTTGGTTCTTGTGCATTTTGTTGCACAGAGACATCAATTCTTGCGGAACATTTACAAATGGAATATGTGATTTTGTCACTTGTTTTGCATCATTAAATGCATCGTAGGTAATTGATTTGCAATTTGTTGCAAATGAATGATCTTTTGAACTTCAAGTTCACACTTTGATTTGTGCGTGGATCATAATGTGATAAAGTTGATGCATTCCAAGCAATTTCGCGCCATTCCTTTTGAATTGGCTTCTTATCTCCCCCTAATGGTGGGAAAATTGCTTCATCAAAGTGACAATCAAGAAAACGTGCGAGAAATAAATCCCTGTTAAGGGCTCAAGGTATCTTATAATGGACGATGAGTTAAATCCAACATAAATCCCAAGTTTTCGTTGTGGGCCCATCTTAGTTCTATTGGGAGGTGGTATAGGAACATACATCGCACAACCAAAAATTCTCAAGTGTGAAATATTTGGTTGTTGACCTAAAATGAGTTGCATGGGGGAATGTTCATGGTATGCAGTAGGTCTATAACGAATGATAGATGCTTTGCATGAAGGACTGCATGTCCTCGAACTGAAGTTGATAACTTATTTCTCATGATTAAAGGTCTGGCAATTAATTGAATGCGTTTGATAAGAGATTCTGCCAAACCATTATGGGTATGCACATGTGGAACATAATGTTCAATGGTAATTCCTATAGACATGCAATAATTTCTAAATGCTTGAGATTGAAATTCTCCGGCATTATCAAGACGGATGGTCTTGATTGGGTTGTCAGGAAATTGTGCTCTTAACTTAATGATTTGTGCTAAAAGTCTAGCAAATGCAACATTGCGGGTTGAAAGCAAACAAACATGTGACCACCTAGTTGATGCATCTATCAAAACCATGAAATATCCGAATGGTCCACAAGGTGAGGATGAATAGGACCACATATGTCTCCCCGAATGCGTTCTAAGAAAACTGGGGATTCCACAACAATTTTACTTGGGGATGGTTTAACTATCAATTTACCTTGAGAACAACTAGCACAATTATAATCACCAGCTGAAAATATTTTGTGACTCCTTAAAGGATGTTCATGCGAATTATTAATTATTCTTCGCATCATTGATGATCCTGGATGACCAAGCCGGTCATGCCATAAAATGAATGTCTTTGGATCATTAATTTTCTTATTCAAGACGACATTCGTTTCGACATGCCTTATATGAGTAAAATATAATCCAAATGATAAAGCTGAGAATTTTTCTAACACTTCTTTTTTCCCATTTGAAACCAATGTGACATAGAAAAATTCTCTATTATTTTCGTTCACGGTTTCAATGTGATATCCATTTTGTCGAATATCTTTAAAGCTCAAAATTTCTTCTGGATTTTTCGAGTATAAGGCATTGTCAACATGAATTGTTGTTCCCCAGCAACATAATATTTGCTCTTCCGAGCCATTAATCAAATTGGAGATGTCGATATTGTTTGAACATTAGCCTCAAATAAGTTCAAATTGGAGAAATATTCTCTGTTTTTAAGGATTGTATGCGTTGTAGCACAATCAATGAAGGCATATATCGCTCTTATTTGATTCATGACTTGAACACATGATTTGTTGATCCATCTGACAAATAATGTTTGGCAAATCGAAAAAGAGTCATATTTCAATGATAAAATTCATAATATTTTGCCTTTGATTTTGAAGGCATGGTAAAGGTCACAAAAATATTCGGGCATATATATGACAATATTTAGGCAAAATAGCCTTTCATATATGACTAAAAAAAATGTCACAATTATGAGCACTCATTGTCAATAATTATTTGCCTTTTGTAGTGGTGCACCACTTTTATTCCAATTTTTGGTGGAATTGTCAATACGACCTTTACCCGATATTTTCACCTTTTCCACGTCCATAAATTTATTATTGCGATCATGATCATTATATGCAACATATGCTTCTTAATTTGAAGCTCAACTAATTGACGGGAGCGATATTATATTTATAATATCTCATTATTTTACTCAAACTACCATGAGACAAGAAATCAATCCTTAATATTTATTGGATTGACGTGCGCACTCGATATTTATTTGTTGCGAATAAATCGAGGCGGGCCACGTGACCCTTTTATTGTCTCATCAGTCATATTTCCACATAGCCTCAACATAGAGGTAATTAAAATTGTGGAATTATAATTAATATTTGACTGATTAAATTTTGTAGCATGAGACCCAAATTACCATTTTGAGCTTTTTGGAGCATTACCCTTTTGGTATGTATATATATAACTCCATAAGGTGAAAATATATATAAAGTGAAATATTCACTTTTCAAATCTCTAAAGAGAAATTGGCGAATGATTGTGTATAACACACAATTTTGCATATATGCTTCATTCACAAATTGTAGTATTTAATTGTCATGACAAGAATTATAATAAGATAACAAATTCAACTATGGTTGATTAATATTTTGAAAGTAAATATAAAATAATTTTCTATTTTCTTTTATGTAAAAAAAAAAACATAACATATGATTAAGTATATGTTCACAACTTGATTTATTAATAATCAAATGTACTATTCGTATGAGTTGGTGGGACAACCTCCAGGTTGGGTGGCGAGACAAAGTTTGCTTAATGCCATGCCTCCTCGAACGGGATAACCCGTCTCCCTTTCAATGTTTAGCTTTACCGGGGACAAGGCTTACCCACTATCAACTCAAACTTATAGCATGATTTGTATTATAAAATCAAGAATAGAACAATAACTAATCGTTTGTAGTTTTAAGAGAAAACTAGTTATGTCACATATTGACTTTTGATTTCTGATGTAGAAGATCGTACAAGACGCAACTACTGAGCATACTTTCGCAATCGGTGACGCTATAATGCATAATATATGAATAAAGTATGCATAGATAAAAGGAAGCAACCATGATAATATAGAAGTAAATTGAACTTATTTAAATAACAAAAGTTATACCTTCCTAGCTTTCTCTCCTTAACAAGCCTTCTTGAACTTCAAGATCTCCTTAATGCTAGAGCAAGCTCGTGCTGATAACGTGTTGTAAATTGAGTTGGAACTTGTTAAGAACTAGAGAAGGAAATATAAGACTAAGAACTTCTACTACTACAAACTACTACTACAAAGGAGAAGAGAAGAAATGAAATAGTTGGAATGAGAAGTTTTCATTCAACTTGGTGTGCTCTTACAATGAAGTTAGTATCCTTTATATAGGCCATTTGGTATGATGACAAATGTGCCTTAGCAATGTGGGACTAAAACATACACCCCATGTACATTGAAATGGTTACAAAGAACATGACAATACACAAACCAATGGAAGTACATAACTACACAATATGTTAGTGTACATGCATGGTCATCCACACTTCACAACAATTTTGACATAAAGACCAATAAGATGTTTTAGCTCATAGACATATTTCTTCCAAAAAAAAAATATTGCCCTTCTAAATGTTTATTTGATTCGAGTAAAATGATTCTCAACCATTTTGGATTGGAAAACTAATGCGTCTTACATATATTTTGATGAATTTGAAAAACTATCAAATGCGTATGTCACAAACCTACATCCGATAAAAAAAAAATTCATCGATCCTACTAGATCACTTTTCATATATGCTGGGTACTTTTTAAGTTGTTAAATAAATGTTGTTGAATACTTGATTTATTCGTAAGTGATATGTACGTTATAATTTGTTATTAATTAATTATATAAACTTAATTTTAATCGAGACAATTGTTTAGTTACAACTCACTACAACTTAAAATCTTGGTTCCGCATCTCCCCATCATAACTAATTTTAATGGAGGTTCTTATTGTTATTATTGGTTGCTTTCCTTAAAGAACTACTCTTCTTATAGATTATGACCATTTATACTTCTTGAATCAAATATGGTCCATCAAGCTTAATTTGATTACACCACCCAAGTAAGGCTAAAAAATCGATACCTCTCTACTTTGTTGACAAAGAACATTTACATTTGACAATTTTTTTTCATTCAACGAGTACTTGAATAATTGACACTTCAATTCATTTCATACCTCAATCTCAAAGTCAAGAAGGCACATGAGCAATTGTGAAGGCAAGAAAGAGATGAAGAGTGTCATATGTAATTATGTGTGGAAGTACTGTGATTAGTGGGCTTATATCATAGTATTGGAAGGTCAAATACATGGGAATGGTACTCATTCCATAGTTGAATGAGGACAAGAGGAACTTTACCAAATATGTGTGATTGATATTCATTTTGTCTAGTAAGGAAAAAACACCAACTCGCTTTAGTCAAATAAGTGCTCAAGTACTCCCCAACCTACACTTGTGATAAATCCCTATTGATAATGAAAGGTTGAGTAACTCCTTAGAAAATTAGCATACGTGCCCATTTTGTTTTCCCTCTACAATCAAATCAACCATGTTTCGAATCTTCTAACTTTTCGAGAGATATTTTATATCAGGTTAAGAGTGTCTAACATGGAATAGTGAAGCGTAATCTTGGTCACTATTATATCATCGAAAAAAAATTTCATTAACCTCTATTCTAGTGCAATATATCCTTTCGATGCAGTAATTTGATGCGCAACATAATTAAGTTCACAATTTGATAAGAGTCGGTCTGATATCCCAACCTTACTTGAAATATGACATGATTTAATCTCGTGACCTTTCACTCACTAGGCTTGTTCATGCAACTGTTTGCGCTGCACCATTTTTGGATTAGCGGCATAATCAACTCATTGAGGGAATCAAATCTCTGATCTACACTTAAATTTCATATAGTTCTTGTTCTGATACATAAATGGAGGATTAAAACAATAAATATAGTAGTCTCGAATTGCAATATTATTAATGAGCAAAAAAATGAAGTTCACTCATCAATTTTATATAATTTATACAACTCTATACTCCAGAATTTACAGTTCAAATCAGTTAGCCCCCAGCACCACCACAAGCCCTATTGATCACTGAAGCAAATTAAGAAACCTCAACCTAATTGAAACATAGACATAATTTTGCGAAAAAAAATCGCCAAAAGTGAATTAAAAAGCTCAACAAGAATGATCCAAATTGGAATTGGCATTGAAGTTACAGCACTCTAACAATGCCTTGGCATTCATCTCTCTCTCGAACCTCCAAATATAATTAAGCCCGACGAGAAGCTCCGTAATGGCGGCCTCCGTCTTCGGTTGGTTAGCAAAGTAGAGAGTTTGTAGGAGCAGAACATTAGTCCTCGGCGTCAAATTCTGCTGTTCGAAGCTTCTCTCGCTTTGCCACTTGATCATATTATGCGCCAAAGGCGATAACCAGGCTAAGATCCTTGCCATGGCTTCTTGCCACTCCCTTGCAAGCTCTGGATCAGTAGCTGAGAATCCAACTCCCCTTAATCTAGCCCTTAGTGACACTCTTATAGTATTAGGCAACATCCCATATAGATCATCCCTCGCGTCGATTCCTACGAGTTGCGGCGATCCAATCATCTTTTCAATCACAATGATCAAATTGGAGTAGTGTAGGGAAAGTGCTGCAGCTCCTAAAGTGCTTGGTGGAGGAACCAACAGCTTGGAATTGGACTGGAAGAAGTTGGGAGTAATGTGGTCATCATTTTTAGATATTACCTTTAGAGGCCCTGAAACAAACTTGTTACAAGAAGTAGAATTGTCGGAAGGGTAGACCGCGGCGGATACCGATAGGCTTCGGGGCAGCACCGATGAGGTATCGCCGATGGGAATTCCGAAAACTAGTTTGATCCTAGCTAGAACTGTGAACACAGACCTTGCTAGCAACGATGTGACCGTGTCGAAGCTTCGGTTCCATAATGAAGTCTCTTTCAAGCGCTTCACCTCTTGTTTGAGCCAGAACAGCTTCTGTTGAAGATCAGTGATCTTCTTCTCTTTGATCAATTGTTCATGATCACTACATTTAAGCAACTTTTTGAGTCCATTCTCAATGTTGCAAAGCTCATCCATTTGTTTATGCAGAGTTGAAGTTAAGGCCACATACCTATCCATCTTCTTCTGCCTACCTTCCATCTCCTTCCAACTCAACACCCAAGAGTGAGGATCCATGCCCGAATCCGCAAACTCCTCGAACAACCGATCGAAACCCCGAAGACCCGAATCCTCACACCTGTTCCCAAGCCTAGAAACAGCTCTCCCAACCAGTTTTAGATTCTCCACAACCTCAGCACAGGCCAGGCTGAGGAGAAAAGTGTCGTCGTTGGAGACGATCTTGCGGACGCCTTCGAGGCCGGAGATGGCCTCGCGTCGAAGGCGAACGATGTTTTTATCGGAGAGGGAGCGCCATAGGTGTACAAGCTTGGACATTAGGCCAGCAATCTCAAAGGCCAAGACACCAACTTGGTGAGACTTCCTACCCATGTTTTTAGCAGTGATTATTATGGGGGTGTTGGAGAGGGAGGTCTTCACCTTAATTAGCCATGTTTCGAGGGCCATATTAATGGGCCGGCCGGGGGGGAGAAGATGGATGAGTTAATTAATTAAGTTGGAGATCGATGTTAAATGGTGGTGGTGATGAAGTAGGAGTAGGAGTAGGAGTAGGAGTATGAGAGGTTGGTTGGTTGGTTGGCTTAGTTAGATGATATCAATTGGAGGGAGTACTTAGTACTATAGATATTTGGACATGGATGAGGAGGAGACAAAGAGGAGGAAATAATTGAAGAGTGGAGATGCAGAGATAAGGATAAATGGTTTTGAAGAAGGTGGTGTGTAGGCTCGTGGGATGTTGAAGGCTTTTCAAATAGTCTATAATGGGATTTGAATGTGTGTCACTGTTGCAGAGAAAGAGAGAGATGGGGAGTGTTCCTTTAGTTTTTGGTGTTTGTATTTTATGTTTTGGTTCATGGACTCATGGTGGTGGCTCCTTATAATTTATTATTATTATTTGAGTCCCTCCTTGGGCATACTAAGATATTGTTTACTGACTATATTATGCCCCCTCTCTCTTCTTTTTATAAGGCTAAAGAGCAAGCAATTATGATTTCACATACAAATAAGACTTTTACAAGGGGTATAGTTCATTAAAGACCCTTTTTTGGAGTTTGAGGGTCAATTTTTATTAAAAGAGAAATTGGGAATTAAAAAAGGGAATAAAAGAAAAAGAAGGAAAATAGTGATTTTTTTTAAAGGTTTATTCATTTATTACGTCGGTATTGAGTTTTGAAAGACTTTTACTCAGTTAACTTGATGTGCATTAATTAAGAGGAATTTAAATGATTTGAAAAGTACACTATCAATTATTCTAAATTGAACACGATGAAAGAATTTGATCCATGTAATCCCGACTTCAATTAATTTTGGAATCCAGTCTATGTTGTTGTTGTTTTTGAAAGATTTTTTTTTTTTAGTTTTTTTATTTATGTATTATGTCGGTATTGAGTTTTGAAAAGTTTTTACTCTACTACTAGAGCTATTGGAAGCCAAAGCCAATCTTTATAGCTTCAACTACAAAGAAGATAGTGAGTAGTTTTCGACAAAGAATTAATGAGTTTGAGAGGAAATTTTCCCAAAGGAAACATCACAGAAGGATTAAAAAAAAAAGGCGCTTTATTACTATGTTACAATTAATTAATTGGTGTCGTCTTTAAATAAAAGTATATAGATAAAGAGATTATCAACAGAGATCAATGCAAAATCCATATTATAGGACAAAACATTAACAAAATCCAATTATAGGAAAGTGAAAGATTATAAATTGGATCCCAAATCCATATATAACTCCATTAACAAAATCCAACAATGAAATTTCGGTTTTGATTTGATTTCTTGGATTGTGGTCCTAAGTCGATTTCTTGATGAATTTGATCTCTTTTAGACCAACTATCACATTAAATTTGGTTCGACATGACACAAATTAATTGGACTCTTTGAACTAATAGGTGCTTATCCATAAAAAATTAACTTTTAATTTTTTTCAAAAATATAGATTAGTGGTCGCACGTGCGGTCGAGGACAAAAGGCTCCGTGCGTAGGACCGAGCACGTGCCAAGGACCTATTAGATTTCAAAAGAAACAAGAAATGATAGCCTGCGTCGCGCGTGGACCAAACAAATACAGCTCTTTTGTTCACAAAAGATCAGGCCAACTTGGGCCCACATAGACACAATGATCAGATCAATCAGGTCAAGCGTGCAATTATTCAATTTTTCAATCTAACACTGGATCAACGGCCGAGATCGGCCGAGGCAGCTAAGGCTTCTTTCCCTACGGACTACTAGATCACTATAATGCACATAACTAACAAGTAGAGATGTCTGACCAAGGAGAGACACAACAAACAGTGTTCATTGCTTGGAGTGGGATCTCAAATGCATGCATTGTATTGGGGATTTGGGGAACCCCACTCACATGGCTGGTGGATTGAAGGAGAGATGAATGTAAAGACGATGTAAAATTAGGGTTTAGAGTTTGATAACTAAGCATTGTTTAATCCATGATTATGTTGTTTAGTGTTTAGAGGGCAAATCACTAGATCCTTGCTTTGTTGTTTCGAAATGGAGAGCAATCATCTTAATTTTAGACATATTGGTACAAGTGCTACAGCAAATGGAGTGTGTGTGTGTGTTTCAATATTTTTTATTTATTTATTTAAGAGGAGTGATTTTTGTTTTGGGTCTATATCATTAAAAATGTATATAATTAGTTAAGTGATCATTCAAACCCGTGTGCAAAGGGATATGTAGAGATTTTTCATTTTGTATTGTTTGGGAACAAGGGTAGCAATTATAATTTTTTAATGATTATAAAAGCACGTCATCAACTACATTAAGAATAAATTTGTACACCAAATTTTACAAAAAACTTTCTGTTTGAAATTTTACAAAAAAGCTTTCAGCATCTGCTTTTTATCCGAGATGTGTTTACGGTTAAGCTACTATATAATTTAATTGATTAAATTGATTTTAAACCAAACTCAAATACTTTTAATTCTAACCTATTCCCCCTATATAATATTATTTTCATCAGCAGAAGATGGTTTGGGGGAGAACAAGCTAATGGTGTCACGTTTTAAAATTTACTGAATAAACACAGTAATTAGCAAGTATAACTAAACCAATGGACTTAAATACAGTGAAAAAGTGACAGCAAAGGAAGTTGCAAAAGCAAACGATATGTCCTAGCCGTACTACACATGCAAATTAAAGTAATGAATTATTGGTTGTGTTCTTATAAACTTTATGTTAGTTTCCAAAAATTTGAAAAAACAAATAAGCAAATTTTGTGTCACATTATAAAACCTAATATGATTGAATAAGCATAGAAATCAAGAAGATTCTTCTCAATCAAAAAGGTATATATATATATATGCAAGATTTTAATATGTTTATGAATTATTGAATCTTATCATGATAATCTTTTCTTATACTCTTTTTCCAAATATTGAGGCATATTAATATACATTATCTAAGAGGGTATAATTTTCATTAAAAAATACAGAAACAAGAGGGACTTTTAATTCAAACATAGCACAGAGGGGCAAATGGCCTCAATTCTAAGCTGAAGCATGGAGATAGGACAGAGTCAGCTTTTGCTTTCAGTACAAAAAAGAGTAGAAAACAAAGTGAATTTCTTGAGTAGAAACAAAGTGGTTTTTATTGTACACTTTGTACTTGGAGTCATCTGTTACCACAGAGCAACAATACCTTACACCCTGTTTGTCCTTATTATAATGTCTAGCCTTCTAGGTACATACATCATATTTATTGTATATGTATATCATAACTGTAATGGATAAATATTATAATACAATCTCAAAAGTTACTAAATTAGAGTTTATATTCCTCCCACGTTGACTTGAATCTTGATTATTATTTATACATAGCCTTTATGCTCGTTCTTAGCTTTGAAGAATAGCATTTTCCCTACAAATTAATAAGAATTTGTGGCGTATGGATGGTAAAAAATTAGTTGCCTTTTAAGTAAGATTAAAATTGTAATTTTGTTTTTAAAGTTAGAATGTTGTCAAAAAGACTTCTCGCTGTAACTATTTGAAAGGAGAGTGCCTAAATTTAGAATGGTCACAGTAATCTTAAACAAACAAATGAACAAAATTCTTAAAATATTGAAGTAGGTTAAAACTTTGTTGTTTATTTTGAAATAGTTAGACATTGGTCATAGTAACTACTAACTAGTCCACTATAGTTTTTGTATAATGTACAAAATTTATATATTAATAATTAGAGAATATTTATCATCAAAAAAAAAAAAAAAATTGTGGCTGAAAAGAGGGTTCCTATGATATGAAATCATGGAGGCATGCACATATAAAAAATAACCTTCATAAATTGACATATCAAAGTCAACATATCTAACATTTTAAATAGATCTGATCTCCTTATATGCATGTCCCATATCTGACAGTTAATGCACTAAGGAACCAATGTTCATATGGACAACAATGAGACAAGTGGCTTAAATTCTTCTAGTATCAAATAACCAAGACTGCACTGAAGCACTAGTACTTCAACTTAAAATGCACATCCATTTGAAAAGTCATTTTCTGAAAAGCATTCAACAGAGAAGCTCAAGACACACATTCCTCTGGCCATACATGACAGTGGCATAGTATTGAATGAAGACCATGGAAATTCACCAACCAATTTGACACATTTGTGTAGAGCTTAAATGATCAGACTATCAGTATACATGGTGGCATTAAAACTAAAAACCCTTACACCCCACCACCACTACCACCACTACCGCCACCACCACCGCCACCACCATCACCGAACCCCGAGCACCCGACCACCCCCACCACCACCTTCACCGAACCCCGAGCACCCCACCACCTTCACCGAATCACCGAACCGTTGTGCAAGAACCCATTTAGTTTGAATCGACCAGTGAGAGGAATCTCCAAAATCGTGTTTTCCGTGTCTCGCCTTGTGTTTCTCCTTTGGTTTACGCTTTTTTGAGGTTCGTAGGGTCGTGGTGTGAGCCGATTTCGTCTCCAAGTTAGGGTTCGGTTGAATAGTTAAAGAAATGAGAATTCGCGGTTCTCGGCCACACAGCCGAGATCGTAGCTAACAGCTCGGCCTCGCATGGCCGGACGAGAAGCTACGCTTTTGGGAACTCGAAGTCTCGCCCAAACAAAGCCTAAGAGTTCACGGTGTCGCGATTACGCATGGCCGAAAGTACTCTAGTTCTCTCGGCGAGACATGACGAGAGCTACAATTAGTGGTAGGTAATGTGGTGTCGGTGGTGTACAATCGAGAATGTGCTCATACTTTCTCGGTTGTACATTTGGCGTACCATACCGTGACCTAAGTACACCTCTCGGTCCTTTGGGACCGAGACATCACCATACATCTCGGTCTGCGAGGCCGATACAATCGCGCACCCGGACAAAAACTTCTCCCAACCGCATAAAAAACACAAAAAATCTCGCAAAATTACCTCAAGGACGACTTCATCCGCACCAAAGCATTACAATCCTCCATTATATAGTGGAAACAACTTCGGATTTGAAGAAATTACCAAACCCTACGTTGACAAACAAATCATCATTTTCACTGTTTTCCACAACTAAACAAGTTCTAATAAACTATCATATGGTTGTCAAACATTGTTTACTCGTCGGATGATGTCAATCCGCAAGAATCGATAAAAAGTCGACAAACGCGGTGTGGATTTGTGGTTCAACCTTGTGGTGGGGTGCCTTTTTTCTTTGTCAAAATGATTTGTGAGGTTAAAGCCAACCCAAATAAAAATCCCTTATTGGAAGGCCCCACGTGGCGATTGGAGATAGGTCGTCGTCGTCAGTTGTCATCGAATAGTGACATCCATATTAATCCTATTGAGCCACTAAGAATCCAATTGAATAAATGAAAGGATCCAGAGAAAGGATCCTTGGTTTCTACTTTGTGTAGTGTTAAAGAAACTAACTTTTTTTTTTTCTTAATAGGACTCGAACCTCACACCTCCTTGTTCCGGTTAATATCATTTATCAAATTATTAAGTCATCGACTTTGGTTAGTATTTTATTCATATTAAATGAATTTCCCAATATTCAACCACCCTGATGATTGGACCTTAATGTGCATTGCCAAGATTCCACCATGGTTTGTCAAAAGAATAATTCATTTTGTTTGTTTATTTATTTAATATGCGTGGTATTCCATAAATTATTAAAACTTTTAAAACTCGAGTCCACGTACTCAATCGAGGAAAAATTTACCAAAGTACAAAATTTTGTACTTTAAAAGAAGTAACTAGGGTGGGTTTTCTTTTTTTTTCCCCACACTAAGCAATAACGCCTATTGAATAGGCGTTATTGCTAATGTGTCTGCCACGTGGCGCCAATAGCGCCTTCGGAGAAGGCGCTATTGGTGTCCACGTGGACATGAAGGATACCCCGGACCACGTGGATCCACGTGGCGGTCCACAATGCAATAGCTCGCGCCTTGCCGGCGCCGCTGCCTCGCGCCGCCGTCTTTGGTCTTCTGCCTTGCCACGCCGACCACCGCTGGTCGCCGTCTCATCCCCACCGCGCAGCCCGCGCTAGCTCACGCTGCATCTCTGGAGCCGCTGCGCGCTTTCCGCGTCGTGTCGTCGCCTCGCGCATTGCTGCGGCTGGGCTCGCTCGGCTGCGTCGGTGCCTTGCTGCTTCTTCGCGCTCGGAGTTCCGCCTCCCTTTTCTTCTTTTTCTCCCGATCACTTTTTTTCTCTCTCTCGTTCACTTTGTTTTTCTCTTTTTTTTTTATTCTTATCCAAATCTTTATATATATATATACTAGTTTCGGACGTGCTACGCACGATTGACCCATTTCGCTTCGCTTCGCTTGGGGAATTAATTTCTAAGAATTTATTAATAAAATTTAAAATTGTAATTAAAATTTTAAAATTAGAAATACAAATACCTTTTTTAGCTTATCAATATTCTCTAATGTGATTGAGATAAGATGTGAATGAAAAAACAAGCTAGTCATGCTAGGACATTACTTTCTCAAAAAAAGGAAACAAGGAAAAAAAAAATACAAGTGGTTTGACCCATCAATTTGTAAACACTTGCTTGTGGAGATTCCGTAGAATTGTACATAAAGTTCAATCTTTACCTCAAACTCTATAGATAGAAATAATAACTTTGAAATTATGAATGTAAATAATTGAATTAGTTGAGATTAAAGCTTTAGACACCTTTTTTTTTCACATGATTAATCAGAAATTTTTTCATTCAAATTTTTTCTGGGTTTTGGGTTTGTTCCCTCCCCCAACACCTTCTTCAAACCACCTTCTTCTTCAACCCCCACCTTCTTCTTCTCCCTCTCGGATTCTCTCTTCTTCACTGTTTATATATATATAAAACCGAACCTTCTCCTATCTTCATCACACAATCAATAACAACCAACCACAACAACCCATCCCAATTCCAATTTCGAATTCATAGACAAAACCAAATCCCACAAATCACTAAAATAAAAAATTGAAATATTATCTCACTATCAACTGTTCTTCAACAACGCCACCAACACTCACGGCTTTCCTTGAATTTGATCTCCAACCGAGATATATATATGGGGAAGAACAATGAAGGTTTGGGTGAGAATGATGAAGATGATGACCAGTGGTATGCACCCCCTTAAAACGTATCAAATGGCAGCATGCAATTCAAGCTTTCAACAGATACAATATTCATATAAACCGATTTGCCCCAGAAACAAGTGCACACTTCAATTTAGAAGTCTCCCTCAATTTATCAACCTCTCCGTCTCCGTGTATTGGATTGATGAGAAGGAGTTTGTCCGGAACACGAGAGTGATTGATTGAAGACTGAGAGAAAGAGAAAACCGTGTATTGATTGATGAAAAGGAGTTCGAGTTTGATTTGGAGATAAAAAAAAAAAAAAAAAAATGTGGTCGATTGATAAGGAGTTAGAGTTTGATTTGGAGACAAAAGAAAAGGTTGATTTGGAGATGAAAAAAAAAGGAATATGGGCAAATAGGTAAATTTCATTACCACTCAAAAATTTGTGATTCGTGCTTTTATATATATGATAGATATATATATATATATATTTAATGTATATATTATATATATATACATTTTCTTTTTAGTTTCTTTTTTATTTCAAATCAAAAGTGTCATCGAGATTCGTGCAACACGAATCTCGAGACAACTCAACAACCGACCGGCGCGCATCTCGAGGCACCAACCCGCCTCATTTCAAAATCTCGATACTCGCGCTACACGCAACACGATGCATATCCAATTGTCGAGATCGCTCGACTACGACGACGATGGCCAGCGGCGAGGGACGGAGCGGCCGAGGACGACGCGGTCAAGCAGCTCGCGGTGACGGCCAACGCAGCGATTTGCGCACCCGACACCCGACTCCTACGTCCCTGGTGTCCATTTATACCAATTAAAATTTTAGGGTCGCATTACATGCAATTATAGTATGTGATTATAGATTTGCCATTTTTATTTTCATAAAAATTAAGTTTTTAGCACCCTTTTTCGAATTATACCGGGTGCCAAACGCCCGAAAAGCCTCGAACTCATTTTTTTTCTAGCTTTCCCTATTTTTCATATTTTTCGAGAATTTTTCAGAATTTTTCCATAATTTTTGTCTATTTTAATCTATTTTCTGTAATTTACAGTTTATATAAATCAGTTTAATTTTTCCATAATTTTAATTATTTTAATTATTATTTGTGAGGTGGCGCTGACGTGGCGGTGATGTGGCGTGGGTTTGTACAGATAGCGCCTTTTCAAAAGGCGCTATCTATACACGTGGCTAGCCACGGTGAGGTGGCGGTGACGTGGCGGCCACATATACATATAGCGCCTTTTCAAAAGGCGCTATCTGTACAAACCCACGCCACGTCACCGCCACGTCAGCGCCAACCAAACCAACCACACACAATAACGCCTTTTGAAAAGGCGTTATTGCCTATTTCGGTTAATAAAAAAAAATCTCCCTATTTTGTGAATTAAAATGTAAATCTACCATACTTTTGAAAAAACACCCTCAATCGAGCCCGATATCTATCTTCATAACACCGACCGAACTCTATATCTACATCATTCTTACGTACGATATTACTACTTCAAAGCTTAAGCAACATCTTCATCTTTACCTGCACCACCGTGCGACAACCACGTATAGATATTAATAAAAGAATTAACTAATTAATTTTAGGACACACCTCAAAATTAATCAGCTACAAAATCCTCCATATTTTTTTTTTATACATAATAAGATCAGAAGAGACATTGAAAGTATGGGGCTTGAGGTCTGTGTCACATCTAGATTGTTCTTGCAGACAGAGAGAGAGAGAGAGAGTTTTAGTCCTTTAGAGGGAGAGAGAGAGGGTTTTTGCTGTGCTTTAAGTGGACAAATTAAAAGGATGGTGTCCCAAAAGTACACTTAAGGAACCTAACCAAGGAAGCTCACGTTCCATGGATACTGATGATAGGGTTGGTCGCACGTGGAAATCATCATTGGGTTTACGTGGACGCCCGTATCATTCGATTCACACACGCGCCGCTTAAAAAAAATTGCATGCTTTCACACGCATGCATGTTTAAGCCTCACACGCGTGATACAAGAACTAATATACAACCTCTCCTTCATAATTTGATTAAGCAAAGCTAGATTCTTGTTTTTTTCCTATAAAAATGAATTGTTTGTGGAAAAAAGGTGTTTATAGATTTTTTTTTCTCCAATTCAAGATTACAAGTCCCTCTTGGGCCTCAATAGGGTTGCAAGTGAAGCAGTGCGGGGATTTATTCTCGCAAATTCTCCGCGGGGCAAAATTTTTCGCCCCACGCCTACCCCACGGGGATCCTCGCAGAGAATCCCTACGGTGCCCCATCAATTTTGTAAAAAAATATCTATTTTGATCTTTATTCCTCGATCATTTTGACACTTAAGTACTACTTTCTCAAATTTTTTAAAAACTTTTTTTCTTAAATTGAAGAATTAATGCGGATTTGTTTTGTTCATTGAGTTACAAGTTATCTTACTTAACTAAATATAAAAGATTTCCAAAACTAGTATGACAAATATATTTCAATTATGTTTTAAATATAATTTTATATCTTTATGATATATATATATATATATATAACTAATTTAATGGTAAAAGTAAATTTTATTGTTGAAGATCTTGAGTTTTCATATATTACATATGTTTTAAGTAAAAAAATTACATAAATTTTTTTTTTTTTTGTAAAAAGATAAAAAAATAGAGAATTTTATGTAAGGGATGCGAGGCAGGGAAATCCCTCGGGGCGAGAACAATTCCCGTCCCCGCCTTGCCCCGTGCCCCAACCCGCGGGGGCAAAAAACTGGAAATCCTTGCTCCACCGGGGCGGGGCACCGCGGGAAACGGGGTTTCCCCACCTCACTTGCAACCCTAGGCCTCAAACAATATTTTTTAAAACACTAAGAAAAACAAATATCTAATTTTTTAAAAAAATTGTGAAACACTTCCAAATCGTAAAACGAGACTATATTTTGAGTTTAATGGATGAAGTAAAGTTAGAGACGTAACTCATATAGACCCAATAGTAACCAAGCATAAAATAGTTATAGCAGTTAATGTCAGATATCATGTGAAGAAAAAATAAAAAAATGATTGAACGAAAGCCAAGACCTACAGTAAAACATGAGTACCCAAAAACTAAAGTTCATTCAACAAGTCCGGTTTTTTCCTCTTTTTTCATGCTTTAAAAAACCAAAAAAGATTAGTGGAAACATAAGAAATATGGGGTAAGCCTAATGTCCAAAGGGGGTCACAAGCATATACTAAAAATAAAAAGAAGAAAACAGATGTGGGCTGGCACTTGGCAAGGGTCCAGGGACAAGGAGAGAGCCAAGCAGACAAGATGAAATTGATTGGAGGAGTGGGTGCAAAGCGCCATTAGTGTTCTTAAAATCATTGCTTAGCTCCAATAATAAAAGCACAAATATCCTCAGTACTCTTCCAGATAAGTGAAAGGATTTTTTGGAGACTTGAACAAAGTTTAGACATCATTACCTCTCTTTATTGCTTTGACTAATTCTTTTACATTGCACATATATACCATTGCTTTACTATGAGAGATCCCATTAATAAAGCAATTAAGCAAACACATATTTTTCATTGAGACCTTTAGCATGATTTAAGTTTAATCTGGAGTGGCATAGCCTCAATTTTTGTCGGCAAAAAACTGGCCTTGTACATATTGATCCTGTAAAGTGATCAGAGTCTGAATCCTGGAAGGTTATCTTAACATCAAACATTGTGACGGGGAGCTTTCAATTAAGTCCTGAGCCACTCACTACAAAAGGGACATAAATCCCATTAATAGTCTACTAGTGAATCCTCATTAGCTTTTGAGACAACGATCGACAAAGTCCATTCAAGCCGCATATAATCCAGAACAATGGATGAAATGAATCTAGGACAACCTGTCAAAGGAGAAAAATCTAGTACAACTAGGGAAGATAATTGGGCGATGTACTTCTGCTACATAGTTGTTAATGTCTTGATTTACGGCGTGTATCCAAAGGACACCAACAAGGTGTAGTATGCATGCAGCGCAACATTTTCGATACCGCCTTCATGGCAATGAAAAATATTAGATCCTTTAAAAGTTGAATCAGAGTTTCACCTCAACTCAGCAGCAGCACATCGTTCTACCCTCCAAATAGAAAAGAAGTAGTGCCAATAACATGGTATCCATGAACAGAGACAACATGACCAGCAAGCGCAGCTGAGGTCGTCTAGTGCAAGGCAAAGTCATAAAGATAGTTGCACACAAGCGACATAAATGGTCCATAAAGAAAGTTGAACACCCACACTCACCTGCAGTGGAGAGGATGTGAGGCCAACAATACTTGGAAAAAATAATAAGAACACAGGAATGGGCGTGACTCATGAGAAGATCATTGTTTGATTCTATAGTTGGACTCTCATATATCTATTCTACAAAATCTGGCCCACAACACAACACAGCATTAGTGCACTGGTGGTTTGGTCCATCACATCCCAGCTTGAATAAGCAAGACACCATCACTTCACTATTACCATGTGTGGTCCTAGCATACATTACAACTTAACAGAAAAAAAAAAAAGCTTCTAAGTTGTTTAATTTCTCGTTGATGTTGGAAGGACCACACAAACTAGTAGGATTGAAAATAAAAAAAGTTATGAACATGTTTGGACAATTGACATTTCTTCTCAGAACAGTGTTCGACTTGGTGAATTTGAACCTCTTGGAGGGTCCACTAGGGCTGCCACTGTCCATACAGAACGGACACAAAATGCTATAACAAGGCTTCTCCACTTCTCTTAAAGCTAAAAGATGTTTTCTTCTGTTATAATCAAACAATGAGGAAGAAACAAACAGTAAAGCGAGGTAATCGACTTAATAGCGTCTTGAATAATTAACAGTAAGGAGACATGGAGAAGTTAGAAAGTCACATTGATTGGATAGATAATCATATTCCATTGAATGATTCCGGCTACTGCTGTATCACAGAGTCCAGTCTGCACTCTGCATGAAAGAATTGAACGAAAGAACATCAGTGCATTACAAACTGCTGAGTAGTAATAGCAGTACTCACATAAGTAAGCATACAATACAGTGTGAGCAACGTATCCTACAACCCAGTATGGATACGGCAACATTAGCGTCACTCTTAGACTGGCAGGACTATAATACAGAGAAAAAGAGCTGCGGCGGTCCACAACTACCATAATGATGAAGTGTCGACTTGAGTTCTTAAGGAGTATGTCGCAGGCTTGAAACAGAGTCAATTTTCTTTTCCACCACTTGGTTCCGCATGGATCTCATACATTCAGCCAGGATGTACCACCATGCAGCTCTCTAACGAGTAACGAGGGTGAAAGTCCAAACTATGGAATCAAACACCGATCTTTAGAATCTGATAAAATATTTTTCGCAATGTTCTGCTCATAAAAAGCTCGTGCCAAGCGATAAATCATTTAAATTAGTTAGTATCTGTGCACGGGTAGTTCCTATCTGCTGTGCAATCTCCAGCTGTTCCTCCAATGGCAGCATCTCGTAACTGTTGGATCATACAACCAACACGAATATTAGTAACTAAACGCAAGTGTGGCAGAACATCAACAAAAATAGGCATCTTATGTCTCCTCAAAAGTATATGCATGTAGTATTCCAAAGCTCCCTCCGATTTATGTGAATGATGCTTTCCCGACTAAATTGTTTTAAAGTGAACAATTTTTATTTTTATTTTTTTTTGACAAAGTAAACAAAATGATTTTAGTCGCAAGCAAAAAAGCTGATGTTAAGAAGGAAATACAAATTGCAATCAAGCAATCAAAAAAATAAAAAATAGGTCTAGCTTTTAAATTATTTATAGGAACTACAGATTAGATCACAACAATTCAACTTAAAAATCCTGGCGGTGAACAACCAAAGAGTATATAAAAGCGTGTTCATTTTTTTTTTTTTTTTGGTTTTGATTTCCCAAGTGGTATCCAATGCCAACCGTGCTGACTAATCTGTGCTTGGGACTAATTGCCCCCTTACGGAGGGCGGCCCTCCCAACCCAATCAGCTCCATCCACGAGACTCGTACCACTATCTCATTTAAGAGGAATCGAGTTCCTCGCCACTCTAACCAACCAATTGTCAGAAAAGTGAGTTCATCATAACCATTTCAACAATAAGAATCAGATAAGGTACATGGATTTGCTCTCTCCATTCTGTTTTACTACGTGATAAATTTATAGATATTATATTAGGCACATTTTCCTTTTTCTTTTTCTTTCCCAGATAATCACTATCTAGGTAATTGTAAGTATTTCCCTCCAACACAAGTCGTGACTCAATCAACCAGCCCTCCAACCATGAACCAGGATAATTAAAAAACCAGGACTTCGATCACTGAATCACAAAATCTGCAAATACAATTAACACTTGAGTTGTCCAATTCATCACTATAAATCCTTTTACATGTATAAATTCAATGACATAAGTGTTTATGGTTCTTCAAGTAGTGGAACCACTACCTATCCAGAAAAATATGAGGTTACATGTTAATTAACAACATACATGGATACAAAATTTGAGAAAATGAATTTAATCACAACTCAAATTAATTTGGCTACAAATATTAGTAGAAGATGGAGAAAAGCTTGATGCTTAACAAAATATTTATAATAATACAAATATAATTGTTATTCAACATTAGAGATGCGCAATCAATGTATCCGAAGTTACCTTAGGTCTACCCCTCTTCTCCTTTTGCCTTCACCAATCATGGGTAGAAGAATATGACTAATTAAAATTGGCGAACCTGTAAAAAGGTTATATGCTAATTTTGTTTGGGTGTAAAAAGTCCTAGTAAGCATTTGGGCTACATAGATATTACTTCCATGGAACTGATGAGTCACAGGTACTGTGCAAAGGCAGGAGGAGAATACATGACTTCCTAAGATATTTGGGATTGAGAAGCTAAGATAATATCCAGAAGCATCTGTGATGGATCTTCCAATAACTGTTTCTGTTCATTGCCCTATCCTTCTCATTACCCACTCATGCATTATAGCTAAAGGCCTTCTCCCATTTGGATCGACTGACCAAAGTGGCTTGGTTTGGACAACCTGAATTATCAGATTTTTTGTAACAGAAACTTGGAACATTCAACACTTTGTCTCCTTCACTACCAGAATTCATATTAGCTCTAAAAGGCTGGAACTCAACAGTTTTGGGGAATATTATAAAAAGAACCTATAAAGCGGGCTTTAAAGATGTCAGGGGGCTTTGGAGGCAATGCGTGGTATATTTATTCCCTGAAAGTTTAGGTTCTGGGTTTGGAGGCAAGGGAATTTGGCTTCAGAAAGCTCACAATTCCCAGAAACTTTAATGATTCAGCAACCTATAGATGCAACTTCAAGAGTTCACAGTGAATGCAGCCGATCCAATTTAATCAAATTTATGTGTCTTCTTCCACAAAGGTTCCTTGATAGTTTAATCTGTGAGTTTGATATATATCAATAAAGTTTTTTTCTTAACTAGTGGTGATGGTGGTTGTTTAGTCCACAAGGCTTGAAAGAAACAGACGGATTTATGATGAAAAGGAACATTACGCAACATAGTGCAAAGTATTAGCAATATTCAAGATTGACTCCAGGATTGCTGCAGGAAACTACACAACGAGGGTTTTCCTAATCAGCATAGAATTTGGTACACTTATATGTAAGTGGAAGCATGGATGGAATGAGTTGTGTGCCAAAGATTTTGAGCAACAAGGTACCCAGTTTTACTTAACCAAGTACAGGTATCTGAATAGGACTACTGTAGCAATAATCTCAACTATGTAGGAACCAAGAGTAAGGTCTCTGATGAGCACAAAGATTTAGTAAAATCATATGAAAGTTAAAGAAACAAAATGCCAAATGAAGGATAACTCACTGGATGAGCAGCTCACAATCAATCATGTTGTCTGGTCCTGGTCGATGGGCCTTCCCATTAGACTGGAACTGCCGGAAAGACCTTGGGTTCAAACCAGCAATATGGGGAACTGCATCAACTAGCTTTTTCTGGAGGGTCTGAAATCGGCGGAAGGTAATTTCTTCAAGGGGAGCAATACAGCCGATGCTCCCATCTAGAGTGCCAAATAGCAGGGCAAAGCGGTTGGTCTTGTCAGAAGCAGCAGCAGAGCCAGACCGATCAGAAAAGGTAGGTAGCATTTGGAGCCGCAAGAACTTTGTTATATGTGCACCCACATGAAACTCGGCTCTAGAGAGAAGCTTCTGTCCTTTCCAACTCTCTGACATCTTTGGGGCATAATAGAAGATCTGTTTCGACATTAAAGGTACAACAGAACTTTTAGGAAGGTTGACATACTAGCCAAGTACATAACAAACTACAGTTAAATATTTAACGTCCTATCACCACATAATAAATTTAGGATATATTAACTTCAACAAAAAATAATAATGAAACCAAGTAAAAAACTTTCTTACATTAGAACTAGGAGAAAAGCTGAAAGAAAAAAAATCGAAAAGCTGAACAATATTTTTTTCCCCGATAGGAACAAAGAAATTTATTTAAAAAAGGGAAACAGGAAATGTTGGAAATCGGCTTGTCTTCTACTTAAAGTCTTCCTTTAAGTACAGCAAATGTTCACAAAATACAACAACAAAGCCTCAATCTCAAATTACTTAGAATCGAGAAGAGAATACAACAAAACCATTTTAGGAAAAGAAAAGGAAAATATAGTCTAAAGATCCCAGATATAAATTACTAGATTAAGAACAGAGCAAGAAATTTTAGGTTACTTGTTTTTGTTAAACAATTCATAAATTCATAAAAAAAGGAAAATAAGTATACAAACAACATAGCCTCAATTCCAAATTAGTTGGGGTCGGCTATGCTCATAAAAAAAGTATATCTTAACATAACCCCTAAAAAAGAAATTGACTTTTACAAGATATTGCATAAAAAGAATTAATATTTCTGAGAAGACCAAAGTAGTTAGTTCAATAAACAACTTTCCCGACACGAAAATGGATTATTGGATTTGACCAAGTTATTCCAACAACAATGCCCCATATGTTTGATCCATGTTCCTAGAGTGTGACAAAGTCTTATGTTGGTTGTTAACCAACCGCAACCCTCCACCTTAATCAAAGCATAAGACCAGTAATGTAAAGCAGGCGAGAAGCACCTATGCTTACATAGGTGGAGTTCAAATGAGTTGATTTTTCAGTAAAATATTAATTTTATATCAAGCTAAGAAAGATAATATGATTGTATAGTTAGAACAATTCTGGGATCTTCTTAATGGTACATGTCCTACCATTTCAGTCTCCGGAAGTTTCCTTGCCACAAAAGGACCGTAAATGGTTTTATGAAAAAGAGAACAAAAGAAAAACAGATCAAAAGTTAAGAGCCAAGTTAAAATTCATACAATTCAGATATAAGAGTCTAAGACACTCCCAACCATACGATATATATAAATTGTGATTTTTTTTTTTTATTGTGCATTTGAAATGAAGAAGTTATTACAAGAAGCAAATGAAAGAACAAAAATAAAAGAGATAACAATGCAAAAATCATATTCCTAAACAAATTAGCTAGATAGAAAATCAATGCTGTTAACAAAGCTGACAGGATCAAGATTGAAACCCATAAGATTCTAGAATTCTAGGGACCTTCATAGATTTGACTGATACATAGAATAATTTTGATTGCAGCAGGATTATTATGGGATTCTAGGATCATAGCAAGACCATTGTAGATTTGGAATGCAAATTGATTCCACCGATGTATTAAAAGATGCAACTTGGGTTGCAAGATAATGGCCAAAATTGATAAACTGGTCATACACATGATTACCTTATCGAGTAAAATCAAAAGATTGAATCAACATTAAGCAAGAGACGTAGCAAAAATACTTATATTTATAAAAAAACTTAAATATAGGATCATTGTAGAACCTTTTTTTAGTATTTTGATTTCAGTATTTACTTCAGTGGTTTTTTTTCCTTTCGCATTTTCTATTGTCGTATTTCTTCTCTTCAAAAAGCTTTTTTTTACTAATCTTTCCGTTTCATGTTCTTTTTACCAGTTTTAGACTGGCTTCTACCAAATAACTAGCATTGCAAAACTTAAATATATATTTCTCAAAAGTTAAAATAGTGTTTGAGATCATTTACGTAGGAAATTGACTTCAATGGCATGTAGATCATTTATTTCACGCTATCTATGTACACAATGAGAATGCATATCTAACGCTTTGTAAAATTAAGATTCACAACTCAATCCTACATTCGGATTCACAAGTCTCCCTCACCAATCCCATTTATGATTCCTGTTCTGACGGCCTTGGTTGTCAATACCTTGAGTTTCAAAACAATGGAGATATCAATTACAAACATAATACGTAAATCATAAAGAGGTTCCCGATACATACGCCTAACTTAGTCAAGATATAGATCATTGTAGTGATAGGTGACCCGCAGTTGATTTGTCAACCTAAGTTAAAAATCGAAATAAATTATCAAAACCAATTTATTGGATATTTCACTCAATCCTCTAAAAAAAGATAACTCACAGATAAGACAAGGCTTTCACCCTTCAATGACACCATTTTGGCTTTTGGGAATCTCATCACTTAAAGTCTAAACTACACTTTGCAGGTCATTAACGAGACCATATTCTTGTCCTCTCACTGGAAATGAAATGGCTACGAAATCCTTGAATATTTCACTTGCCTATTGCAAAAAAAATGTAGAAAGGCCTTTATAAAGAAGGATACTTTGAGGCACTTCATCCTTCAAAGACAGTATAAAAATACAAAATAGTAGTATTTAAAGGGATACATGCCCTATTTATATATACTAGCAAACGGAGAAGGCGCTAAAGCATCTCTAGTGGAATGGATGAGGCATCACTTGTTAAATGGAAAGGTTGGGGGAGGTTGTGAGTTCGGCTCATGTTGGATTTAAGTTGCTTTCTTCTAAAAAAGAAAAAGAAAATAAAAGAAAAGAAAACAGAGAAGGCTTCCACCTCATCTTATTTATATATGCTTAATTAAATTTCCCAAGGAATGCCTTATTTACATGTATGGACAAACAGAGAAAACATTGCCAAGGTAAGCCCTCCAAGAAGCAGAAAACCCACAACTCAAATAACTAATTTGCCCATTCATTCTTACCCCTCAAATTGATCAAAAGATCGTATATATGGACCTAACTTGAACTCATTACATGACAAAATAGAGAAGTGTGCCTTTTCATGGGAGAAGCTGGAGCATGCAAGAGCAATGCATGGCTAGTGTCACACAGGAGGACATAGCGGATAAAGAAACCACAACCTATTTCTTGGTTTAAAATTCTGTTGACTCAGTGGTATTAGAGTTTGTGAAGTAAATGCCACATCATATATGCTGATTGTGAAAAGAATTTTCTAAACTGTATCAGTGTTTAGGAAAAATTGGAAAAAGAGAGGTGTGTTTACCGAAAAAAGAAAAAGAGAGATGTATCGAAGTCATTACTAGGAAAATCTTGACATAAAACTCGAGAAACAAGTAAATTGCAAGAGAATTATTTCAAGGTTACCAACCACCAATTTCCACCTTTAAGAGACCATTAATTTCATAAAAACCTTGACTCATTTATTCTATGTAAATGAACAAGACCATCACAATTCAATTTTCTATGGATTACCAAAAAAGAATTTTGATTTGAAGTTTGAAGTTCGAACCATCCTAGAAAACAAACTTACATACATACACATAGCAGACGAAATTACTCAGATTCAGTCTTAAAAAGTAATGGCGGATGAATAGTAGAATTTCAAGAGGGTAATAGGTATTGCTTTAAACTTGAACGAGATTTTCCAAAAGTCACTACCAAATTTAGTGAGAATTTATTAACAACACAGCCTAGATATTTTAAACAATGTTCTTCCAATTAAATGCATGGTTTATCAATTGCATTTATCTGATCATGATGATAGTAAGAGAAAAGTGGTGTTGACCTGAACGTTTTTCTGCTCATCTGACACTACAAGACTTAATGTACTTCCATCAATTAGAAACTCCGTACTGAAACAATCAAGATTGCCAAAATCCTTTGCCAATAAGTTCAGCTGAGCCCCTTGTTCTTTCCAACTAAGAAAGTATATGCTTTTATGAATGTCACCGACCAGAACAAAATTCTTGACCTGCAAAAGAGTGAATTTAGATTCCAGTTCAAAGTTGAACACATATTGAAACCAGATTTGCTTGAATGTTTATTCTGCTAGTCTTTGGAGTAATCAAACAAACGACAACAACATGGCCTCAGTCCCAAATTAATTGGGGTTGGCTTGACTAAGTGCAATTTGTTTCTTCACACCCAGGCGGCGATGTGAAACACAACCTTGCTCATTTCTCACTACACTCGGGCTCCAATGTAGCGCGTCGCTAGGTGGGAACGCTCCAAAATTTACATTGTGTTTGATCCATTTCATGAAGAGTGACAAAGTTTTACTCTAATTGTCAACCTATCGCAACCCTCCACCATTTTCCATTCTTGGAAAATGCGTTCGGGACCTCCCTTACCCATTTTCAGGTATGGAAAATGGGCGTTAAAGTCCTCCTTCATCCGGACTTGGGACTGGCTATGTAGCGCACATAGTGTTCTAAATAGGCGGAGTTTGTAAATAAGAACACTAAAACCTATTATATGGTGCAGTCAAGGAATAGAGCACATGCCATTTGAGCCATTAAATCAGCTCAAAATGCCATATATATATATATATATATATATTACTCAAACACAGAAAAAGGACCAAAACCGACTATTAAATACCAAAAGAAAGAAATCAATTGTGATCCTATTTTCTATAAAGTGCACAAATTTAGGTTTTAGATGTGATTGAACCTGCATTTAAGTCACAGCATTACTTTTTTACCAGACGTAGTCTTTCTGCATTTACAGGCCAACTTATTTCAATATGAAAGGCAGATCACTGACTAAACAGAATCTTAACTGAATAGAATACCATACAAGTGCTCATTTAAGTCATAATGCACAGCAGTTTTTTTTCCATGATAATATGCATTTCAATTGAGATGTACTTATTTGATAGGAGCTAATTGAGATACATGTATATGATAGACAAAAATCATGAGCAGCAAAGCATTGCTATTTCTTCCCCTTCATAGTAGAGTTGAAAGATAGATATAATCATATAAAGAGAAATGCTTACAATATTCAAGCTCACTACGTATAGAGGAGGAGCGTCATAAAATGCAACACCATTCAACTCAGACCCTGTCCATTTGTGTAAGATAACTTTAGGGCCAGAGGCTATCAGCAAATGGCCCTGAAGTGAGGCCAAGGCAGATATAGCTCCTTTCAACTCCTTTGAGTACACCTCTGTAACCTAAGAGAAGACAAATAAACCTTTAAAAAAGGCCCCAATCAAACCAAAAATTAGGAATAAAAGAAGCCAAGCTTAATACCGAATTTGGAGAACTATCAGCATTTTTTCCAATAGAAAATAAAAGTATACGTCCTCTAGCAGCAACATCCTCTCCTTGCACATATGCCGTCCCAATTGCCAAAAGTGTTTCATTCTCATTTGTCATTGAATTCTAGAAAAGAGCATGGGTTGATGAAAACGACACACATTATACATCAAATTTTTGAAAAAAATAAAATACTGAATCAGCAATTAAGACTCCTGCCAAGCCCAGGAAGTAATATAATCTGCAAATTTGATGAATATAAAAGATAAACCAAACACAGCTAAGAAAACTTACATGCAGTGTAACCATTCGCACAGTTAATGCATTTTCAGAATTTTGCATAGAAATTGTAGCCCTGGTTTGCCAGGGGCCACCAGATTTTTCCGGCTCTAAAATGCGGACCTCAAATTCTTCAGTAGTATAGGTCTTGTTGAATTCATCAGAGGTCGAGTTATCATGCTCAATCTGATGGCCAATTTCTTGATCAACAATGGAAGAAATAACTTGATTCAATGGCTTAACAACCTGCGTGAATCCAGAAAGTTTTGAAACTGAAACTCCGTGTAAAACTTCTAAAAGAACAAAAAAAAAGGAAAAGAGAAAACCAACAAAATCTTAATACTCATAGTAGTAGTCAGCCAGTGCTGGTTACTATCTGGCCTCAGTGGCCTGTTTCTGACCAAAATAAAGTTACTATTTGGCCACAAAATGCTATTTTCTTTGGGTACACATGAAGAATAACAGTCTTTCTACATTTTACTTTTTTCTAAAGAAGTGCTTTCAATTACCTTGTGAAATTTCCCCGATTTTCTGAATTATATAGATTTTTTTTTTCAAACACTGAACCACGAATAGCATGCAAACGAAACTTTGTAAAATCCGTTCCGAAGTAAGGAAAAAACAACATGATCGACAAATCTTAGCGCTAACTTGTAAGAAAAAAACTATTACAGCATATGTTAATTATTTAAAAAAAAGATACTCCTACAAAGTAGAAACATATTAGATAATGCAAAACTCCAAATTAATACCAAGTTAATAATATATAACACATTGCAAAAGAATAAGATATAAACAAGATCTAAAAGGGTGAAAATCATCATTATTGAACTTAAGAGTCTTTATATAAACTATTAAAATAGAAAAGACAAGAAATATGGTAAACAAATGCCTCGTTAATGTGCCTTGAAAAAAATTAGTCTTGCCAGCACTTAGATGAAGCATTTTATAGTTCTCTTCGAAATTTTACAAAATATTCCTCCATCAAATGTCTTGCCCAAATAATTTTTCGAATTTCAAGATATTGAGTCAAAGGGGAGAACAGAATTTTCAATCCTTCCCTCACAAATGAGAAGCTTTCAACTCATGTCTTGTAAGTTGTAACATAATACAACTGTGCTTTATATATATATATAAGCGTAGCATGTATTTGAAGAATACCTCTACACTTCACGTGCTTCTCTTAATTCTTGAGTACATGTTCATATAAATGATTATAAATGAGTAAATTAGCAAAAAAAAAACCTTACCATTCAAGTATCTTAGCAAACCATAACTCTAATCCCTTCATTCATTTGCATCCACATCCAAGACGAGAGATTTCATCTCACGAAAGTGGAATATAATGGAAGAATAGACCAGCCTGACAGTACTTACTAGTTTTTATCTCATTGTAATCGGACTCAAACTTTAGATCAAAATCAAACAATTCCGAACAAGCCAGGATGTGATTGCTGAATGGTAATCGTAAAAAGTAACTGGAATTAATTTTTCCTTTCCAAGGAAAGAAAACTCATACACCAAACTAAGATACAATTCAGCCAAACAGACAATTCAGCAACAAAAAAGCTATATATGTCAAAGATATCTATAATCTAAGTCTCTAACTTCAAGAAATCAAAAAACTAGCTTATTACTTAAGACTTAAGAGGCAAAGAAAGAGAGATTGTCCATCTACAACAACAAAGCCTTAATCCCAAGAAAAATATTTAACTTGCCTCTGCTCTTAATGAATATTTCAACATCTAATACTGAACTGAATAGCGTCATGACTAAAAATATTAGTCATGATGTACGAGAAGCATTCATGATGCACCCAGATGTCTTTGGTATTTGTAAATCAAGATACCCTTTCGAAACTCCGATTTTATTTTCACAACAACAACTTCATCAGTTGCTTTACAATTGGCCAAACAGTTTCAAAAGAGAATGTTTACTAGTTATCAAGATATAACTCTCCAGGAGTTCAATTGAATTTCACAACCTTCATCACAAACTAGTAAATACAATTAGAATTAAAAAGCACTCAGAGATTATTGTATTAAACAAAGTTGAAATCAGATGAGATGCTCCAGAAATGATCACTCACAGGCATTGAAACAATAATCGGATAGAGGTTCTTCTCAGCATAGTAGGTAACTTGATGTGGAGTTCCCCTCAAAGGGATCTGAAAAAATCACAAATGAATTGTTACATTGATGTCGAAAGAGTCAAACTTCACAAGGAGAGCAATCCAATTACCAAATAAGTGAGCAATGAACATTAATAATGCACCTTTTGGACAGGCCAATAGTTATCATAACTTAATACAGAAGGAAGTTGGCAAATCTTGAGGAAGCCCTGAAATAGTATAAAAGAGATGACTGTTAGATAAAATACCCAATCATTATTAGTAACTTTACTATAAAAAACAACTTAAGTTAAGGACCTGAGAGGTGACGTAAATAAGCCCATGATTGCAATTGACATTGTGAAGAACAGTGAAGGCCACTATAGATCCATCACAAAGCTGTTAAAAAGAATTATATAATAAGATCAGTAACAAGATAAATCCACCATTAGGAACAAAACTACACACTGCCATGTGTTGCTCCACCTCAACAAATAAAAAGAAACATGGTCATTCTAATGTCGTAAAACATGTTTATGCTTCTAAAAGGAATTTTCCAGTCTCCACTCTGCATGTTACATAAGTGTTTGGCAATTTACATTTTTGGAAAATTAAGAAGATTTGAATGTTAACTAAAGCATTTGTTTCATGCAATACTCCTAATAAATTAAATACTTAGCCATTATCTACAAATATATCCAATCATATTAATTAAATATATCACTAATCGTGAAAAGTATTTTGAAAAGCCCTTGACCATAATATACAAGTAGTGAATCACTCAACAAAATTGTCAAGTTAAATTAAATGGCAGCGCAACTCTGTTTATGATGTCCAATGATTCCAATCAATCCCCAGTCTACAATATGCGGATGTCATGCAATTCTTGTTGCTCTAGCATATAAGACTCAAAAGATAATATGATTCTGTTTGATATGGTGTAAAGAAGTCCATTGTGTCCTCATTTCCTTCTTTCTCAAATCCCAAAGGCACTGTTTTCCAACTAAACTTATCATGATTTGATATTTGATTTTCAGTTCAGCGTCTGTAATTAACAAAAAGTATTTACATATAATTGCTCATGCTATCGAAAAGATTGGACTATTCACAATTGCATCTTTGCACCAAAAAGAACAACCACAACTCAAACATCATGACAAAGGCAGTCTACCTACTGGATGATAGATGGAAAAATTTGAATACAAGATTTGAATACAAGTCCATAATGATATTCATTCATGGCAATAACACATCATTAACAGTAAAGGAGCAGGAATACTGGCCATTTCACCATTGCAAGAGATGCCAAGAAAGAGAGGAGAAAACGAGGAGAGAGCAGATAAACTATTGGTCTTCCATTACATTTTACTTATCTAAGCACATTAACCCAGATATGCTAGGCGTGTTATTCCATAAAATGGCAAAGCTTAAATGATTTTAGATAAAAGATCACATGAATGACCCAATTACTTCTTTTTCTTCATTTACTTATTTCCAGGAAAATCTCACTCACCTGTGGGTGAATTCGAAGACGTTCTCTGCAAACCATAAACCAAGTAGGTCTCGACCCAGAAAGAAACAAGCCTTGATAGCCCCCAATATTCTTGAAAACGGAGAACCTTTGGCATGGGCTTACAGCAGAAGCCTCTTCCCTTGTATACGTTTCCAGTGGAACACGAACAAACCTTAAATTTCTCAATCTAGATGTACTTGTACTACTTATGTTAACAGAATCTTGTACAGAGACACCTTCCTCAACTTTAGGCGTGTTTTCCTGAATTTCGAACAAGTATGCATGGTAGCAAAGCAATGTTCCATCCGCCAACATTCCAAACAGATATGGACGGCTATACTGGCCTGCCCATCTGTGCATGGCCAACTCTACAATCATCATGCTTTGTGTAGTTTCTTTGTTAGCATTGCTGGCTATTTCTTCAAAACCTTTGTTTTTAACATCCTGACAATCTTTTGATGTTTCCCAAACAAAAGTATCAGCAAGGTAAGTCTTTCCAGAAGTAAATCTATCAACTGAGAAAAGGCATTTGTAACTTGGCACTTCAAAAATTTCAAGGCAACCACTTTCATAGCAAACCACACAGTATATATCACCAAGATCAGGCAGTGCACCATCTGCCCCATCAAATGCCTCTCCAAGCCCAGTAGAAAGCCAAGCATCAGTACTTGTTTTACGTAGCCATGGCTCAGGTCCTTTATCATGATAAAGTGTACAAGCAGATATTTTTCCTTTTGAACTGTCAAATATCGAAGGGGTACTAACAGATATGGTACAAGTTGAAGGATCTGCAGAAAACATTTCAAGAACCACATGACGGGTGAGGGTAGAAAGGTAAATATACGAAAAATATTGCTTGCACCTTCAATGCAAATGTGTCCAAAAATATAAGTAGACAAACTTTTTACTCTAAATTCTCTAATAACTATATATATATATATATATATATATATATATATTTATATGGAAAGTTTTACAATGGGAAATAAAATAAGTTCCCATGACAGGTTTTTATGTTATGTATTTAATATTGTTATCATTAATGACCCATGCTTAACACAAAATGTACAAGTGCAGATCGAAAGGTCCTAAAAATGGTTTCCATGACTACTACCTATATACTACCCTATATAGTCAAACAGCCTGCCACTTCTTCGAGTATATTTAACTGGCTACCCCCTCTGGGCCTCCCCCGCAGAGCCTCTGAATTGTGTCAATATGAGAGAGATTTGGAACACTGGTATCCTGCTCTGCCTTTCACAAATCTTTCTCTCAAGGAATTGACCATCATACTTATCTTAGTTCTCAACTATGATTATAAATTACAACATGCTAAAAATAATTAAAAATTAAGAACCATTGAAATTTACATAAGTTCATCCGGCGAATGACGCTAAAGCATTTTGTGTACAATGGCACTATCAACCAAGTGGCTTTGAAGAGTTACAAAGAAGGATGCAATCACGCAAGCAAGTGCAAATAGAATGCAGAGCGCAACTTCAAGCTGATAGTCGGAGAAAAGAGATCTAATAGAATGTAGAGTGCTATTCCAAGCTGAGAGTTGAAGAATTAAAAAGAAGGACGTAAACTAGCGCAAAATAAATACACAATACTGTCAATGCTTAACAAACCAAGATTGAAAGCAAATTATGCAATATTAAAGTCTAAACTAAATCTCAACCTCATACTCTTCTCATTACAATTTCAACTAGAACTGACACCATTTAATTCAACCCAAAAATTTTACAATTGAATGATGATTAGCAAGTACAACATGCCTTAATATTAGAGTAGCTGAGTAGGCATAAAACAGTACCATAACAACAGTTTTAGAACAAAACTGTAGGAATAGTGGATAAAAAAACTAACTTGCAGCCAAGTTCAATTCTTGAAAAAAAAAATTAAAAAATCCTTAGTCCATTGATCATGGTATTCAGAAAAATATTCTAGATTTGAAAATAGAGCTTAGTAATCAGAATATGGTCCTAAATCCAAGCAAGCAACTATATGGTGCTTTCGTGTTGAATAAGAGAAATTAGAAGGAAATTGAACGTAATATAAACTTATTAGATTCAATCAATTTTCACCCCGTGTAGCCAACCGCAACTAATTTGGGATTGACGCTTTGATGTGGTTGCTAGTGCCACTTGCCACACATACTTTTCAGCCACAATATAGTTCCAAATATCATAAACAATATGATGTAGATATCAAATATCAATAACATCCAACTTTCTTGAAGACTCCACTATTCAACCAATCAAGGGGGGAAAATAAGAAGCTGTTGAACCATAAGACGCATAGACAGAATTATCGCATGATATACCTCCAACAAGAAGCTGGATACTTCCATCGGTCATTCTCAACAGCACATATGGATCTGCGATGGAAGCAGAAGCAACAACTGAACTGTCAGCAGGTGAAGTTGAATCAGAACTGGGAGCTCCTAAGCTTATATCTTGAGTCATATAGGAACCATCAAGTACACGAGCTCCACGCGCAAAAACTTGGACAACACGACGTCTGAAAGGAAGATGGTAAGCTTGTAAAGTTAGAGCAGTTATCAACAGAATAAGGTTTGGAAACACACCTTCAAGCCAGAAGAAATAGACTACAAGAGAAGACGAAACGTATCTTCTCAACAACAACAACAACATAGCCTTAGTTCCAAAATAATTGGAGTCGGCTACATAGATCAAACTCTTCCATTGTGCTCGATTAAGTGCAATTGATAGTGAGCTTTCCAAACCATTCAAATCCCTCCTAATTAATGCGTCCCATGTTAACTTTGGTCTACCCCTACCTCGTCAAATTTCTACAGTTTCTATTGAGTCAAGTTTTGTAGTGAGAGCATTTGTAGGTCGTCTTTGCAGGTGACCAAACCACCGCAACCGCCCTTCCCTAATCTTTGTGTCAATTGGTGCTACTCCTACTTGTCTTTGAATTTCTATATTTCATATTCTATCTTTACGAGTTTTACCATACGTCCACCTAAGCATCCTCATTTCTGCTATGTTCATTTTATGTAATTGTTGTTGCTTTACCGCCCAACATTCACTTCCATAGAGCATAACTGGCCTAATTGCGGTCTTATAAAATTTTCCTTTTACGAAACGTATCTTCTCAAAATATATTAATACTAACAGTCATAGTAAGACTTACAAACACACAGAAACTTAATAAATGCATATATATAGGTTTATATGATATCGTATGCTTCCTGTCTTACCAAACATAAAACATTACCAAAGGGATCAGCACAGAATGAACTACATACTAATAATCCCAAACACTAAAGTCTCAAGAGACGTATTATTAATGGGATTGAATATTTCATTAACATTAGATCTTAAATCAAATCACAAATTATAAACAAAAGCCAAAAGGTAAATAATCATATTACTCAAATCAAATTGATCCTCTGATAGACACAAAAAATGAGTCGTGACTCGTGAGTTCAACGTTGAAAGTTGAAACACAACTTAACCGTTAAAAGAAAAGCATCAAATAACCAATGATCTCAGCTGTCCAAATATGACTACTGAAACAATAACATACGACTCCACACCAAAAAATTAGACATCAACCTAAAAAGAAAAAAAAAATGAAAATAGAAAATCGCATTTTACTAAAGAAAGAGAAATGTGAATTGAAAATACCAATGCACAAATGAAACAAGAGAAATATCAATTAAAAAAAAATGCTAAGCCTTGCATGGATAAGTAGCTGAAGAAATAGACAACAAAAACACACACCATACTTAGGTACAAAAATCATGCCTCCTTTAATTAATGGCAGCAATGAAGCTCTCTCACCATTATACTCCAAAGATTTAAGTTTTGCCAGCGAAATAACATCCCTCAACGTTACAATAGATATTTTGCAGCTTTTGCTAAACTCCTATCATACATCAAGTCGTCACCAAGCCTCTAGGATGGCATTGCTTCCACTTGCATGCATGTGGATTGCATAAATAAATAACAATACCATGAAAGACTGCAATTAGCCATCCATGAGAACTGGCTACAAGGCAAAAGCACAGTCAAATCTAAACTCATCGTCACTATATACTAAAATGATATTTGACCAAAATCACACAAATATATCTAGCTATGTACAATTCTCGACTGCTTGCACTAAGAAATACTCTAATCAACTCAAGAAGAGTCTTTGTCCCATCTATATGGGGCCATCTTTTCATGTGTTGAGGATGTAACAAAGTTTGCAGCTATCAACTACCTAATGCAACAACTTCCTCCTTCACAAGGCTTTGGGACCAGGTGCATGGAATTCGACTGCTCAACTTAATGACAGAATAATAATTGATATAAAACAAGAACAAGAGAAATGCCTCAATTATTAAGCAAACAGTTTATCTCCGATAGAACGCAGCAGTTATTCATCTATAAGCAAGTTTGTATCAATATCATAAAAGATCATCATTTACTCATCTAGCCACATGATGTTTTGGCCATTTATGCAATAATTTTCATAGCAAGTATATAAATTTCTTTATATAAAAAGAAAAGATAATAACCAAATAACTACGGAGTTGAATTTATGAGTCATTACATGGAATGTGTTTGTAGAATCGCACAAGGCAGATTATTTTTAGCCATTTGATCATTAATTTCGAAAAATAATTAAGTTAAACAAATTAATTAAAAGGAGATCTAAAATAAATAGATAAATATTTCAAACCAATTATTACAATAAAGGGACTAACTAGAAAAAGGTAGAAAAGCTTTCACCTTCCAAACAAATTCCCAGCTGCAACCGTACTTCCTTGAACATAGTAGTCAACACTTTCTGTAACCTCCCCAAGTAATTCGCCAGTTTCAAGAACCTAAAGGACAAGTATGGAAAAGCATCTTTAAAGAAAAACAGCCAATTAGAGTAGAAAGCTCAAACACAAAAGTCGAAATTTTAGCCATAGGGTTGCACGCCATCTATTCTCCGTCTACTTTTTCCATTTTCATTTGTCTCTACTCTCCCCCCATAGATAGATAGAGATAGAGAGAATAGGAATTAAGGGACAAGTAAATCACAACAAAAACATCATATATTTAGAACACACATTAAAAATTATAAAATTTCTTTAACGGTGATACATGACCTTGAGGCTTGATCAATGGGAAACACTTGATCAGTGTGTGCATTAGTCTCACTTTCATAGTGCCCTTTTCAAATTAAAGGAACTGTAAACAAGAAAAGAAGGCAAAGCGAAAAAAAAAAAAAAAAAAAAAAAAAAAAAAAAAAAAAAAACCCCACCACCAACAACAACAACAACAACAAAAAAAAAAAAACAAACAAACAAACAAATGGAGAGAATTGAAATTAAGGGACAAGTAAATCCCACCAAACACATTATATATTTAGAATGCACATTAAAAATTACAAATTTCTCTAACAGTGAGGCATGACCCTCATACTGACTTGATGAGCATTAAATAAATTATTGATTGTACTTCATGAATTTAAAAGGTAGCAGAAGTAATTGTTAATGTGATAGAATAAAGCATTAATGTCATTATATTTATGGGTCAATGCCATGAAATAATAAGAAACGAGCTTCCTCCATAGTGAACTTATGCAACCATCTAAAAGGAAAAAACAGCAGACTACAATAAATAACGTGACTGAAAAATATTACTGAAATAGCTTAGTTTCTCAAAAATTTCAAAAATAAATAATAAAATTGAGTACCATAGTTCGTGATTCCAAGCTTATGATCAAATACGCATGATACTCATCATCATCAGATGACATTTTTGTTGCATCAGAATTGTGCCCGCGTGCATTCTTGTGGTACACAGTCCAAATACCTTTGCAACCAGGCAATTCAACCTGTAAAAATACAGTGAATTCAATTGGTACAGTAATAAAGAATATTGGCCATCTACAAGGTCATTATTGTTAAAATATGAAAAAATAAATTAAACTACGTGACTTAGATAGATTTTTCAAACACCAAGATAATAAAGAGAAGTAAACAAAACTTTACAAAAACAACCCACTGAATGAGAACGGAATAATTAAAAATTGGGAAGAAAAAAAAAAAAAAAACCTTCCTCGCTAATATTTTTTTATTTTTATATGCTAAATTCTTGAAAGAAGAATATAGTTAGTATCACTTATTGTCAAAAAAAACTTCCCAGTGAATTAATAACATATAACATAATGCAAAAGAAGAAGTTTTTTTTTGAAGTAAATGCAAAAAAGCAGTTAATCCAGTGGACTAGAAAAAAAGAAAATATAAAACCACTGATAATAAACTTTAAAATAGAAAAGACAAGATACAAAAATTGCAAGGACATTAACTATTCTGATTCTCTGAGCTACGTTTGTGTGTGTGTGTGTGTGTGTGTTTGCGCGCGTGTATAAATTAACAACAACGTCAAAAGTAGTTTGTTGCTTATGATATATATGTCAAGCGATATGTAAATCATTATATTGTATAATTCATAAATTTAGAAGCCCATAAACATGAATCTTTAGTCTGTCTCGACAAAACATGAATCTTCTTAACACTTACATATAGTTGTTGTAATTTCACAAAAATACAACATCAACATCAACATAGCCTCAGTCCCAAATTAACTGAGGTCGGCTACATGGATCAAACTTTTCCATTGTGCTCGATTAAGTGCAATTGATGGTGAGCTTTTCAAACCATTCAAATCCCTCATAATTAATGCATCCCATGTTAACTTTGGTCTGCCCCTACCTCGTCGAATTTCTACAGTTTCTATTGAGTCAAGTTTTCTAGTTGGAGCATTTGTAGGCCGTCTTTGCAGGTGACCAAACTACCGCAACCGCCCTTCCCTAATCTTTGTATCAATTTGTGCTACTCCAACTTGTCTTTGAATTTCTATATTTCTTATTCTATATTTACGAGTTTTACCACACATCCACCTTATCATCCTCATTTCTGCTACGTTCATTTTATGTGTAATTTCACAAAAATACCAAGATAAAATTAGACATCAATTAAGTAATTCAAATTTGATGTGACTGAAGCCCCTTTTGGGCCAACTATGGCTCGATGGAGACTAGCCTAAATTACATATCATTACATCTTACCAAATCCAAACCTAATATTTAAGAAGAAAAGACCTAGCATGTCATAGAAACTACCATACAGAAACTAGAACCCTAAGAAAAGAAGGTAAAGTACCAAGAATTATGAACTAAACATGAAGTAGGCAAGAACACGTACAAAAAAGACATGCAGCATGCAGGAATCCCACGTTTGGTACCTTTGGTGCACCGAAAAAGGGGTAACCCCCGACAACAAATTCATGCAAAAACCTTACTACTTTCACTGAGGTTTTTAATGGTGTGCAGCAAATTGTAACCCTAAAAATAGAAAACTTGGTGACAATAGTCCGTTCATCCCCATACTCAAGAAGCATGCAAGAGTTTTGGGCATCTCTTTTTACCTTTTTATAAATATAACATGTTTCAAGTTTTCTTCGCTTCACAAACAATTACAGTTATTCTGAATTCACAACTAATAAAGTAATAATTTCAGACTATAACGGCAACGTTTTAAATATATATCATACCTGTTGTGGAATATGGATGACCATGCATGTACACCAACATATTGTGTAGTCATGTAACTTGTATTTCTCACTTAATAGTACCTCCACTTGTCTATGTATTGTCATGTAACTTGTAATCCTCTCCAATGTACACCAACTATTCCAAGTATTGTCTATGTTGTTTGTGATGTGTTGTATGACTTGTGGTGTATGTATAACTTGTACACATTGTATAAGTACAATTATCATCATCACCAAATGACTTATATAAAGGGTGCCAACCTCATTATAATTCACACACCAAGTTGAATGAAAACTTCTCATTCCAACTATCTTATTTCTTCTCTTCTCCTTTGTAGTAGTAGTTTGTAGTAGTAAAAGTTCTTAGTCTTCTATTTTCCTTCTCTAGTTCTTAGCAAGTTCTAACTCAATTTACAACACGTTATCAGCACGAGCTTGCTCTAACATTAAGGAGATCTTGAAGTTCAAGAAGGCTTGTTAAGGAGACAAAGCTAGGAAGGTATAACTTTTGTTATTTAAATAAGTTCGATTTATTTATATATTATCATGGTTGCTTCCTTTTATTACATGCATCACTTCTATATGCATACTTTATTCATATACTATACATTATAACGTCACCGATTGCGAAAGTATGCTCTGTAGTTGCGTCTTGTACGATCTTCTACATCAGAAATCAAAAGTCAATGTGTGACATATAGTTTTTCTCTTAAGATTACAAACGATTAGTTATTGTTCTATTATTGATTTTATAATACAAATAATGCTATAAATTTGAGTTGATAGTGGGTAAGCCTTGTCCCCGGTAAAGCTAAACATTGAAAGGGAGACGGGTTATCCCGTTCGAGGAGGCATGACATTTAAGCAGACTATGTCTCGCCACCCAACCTGGAGGTTGTCCCACCAACTCATACGAATAGTACATTTTGTTTATTAATGAATCAAGTTGTGAACATATATTTAATCATATGTTATGTTTTTACATAAAAAGAGAAAAACTATTATATATTAAATTTATTTCAAAATATTATTCAACCATAGTTGAACTTGTTACCGTATTATATTACCGACAAGAATTATTTGTCATGACAATTAAATACTACAATTTGTGAATGAAGCATATATGCAAAACTGTGTGTTATACACAATCATTCGCCAATTTCTCTTTAGAGATTTGAAAAGTGAATATTTCACTTTATTTTTTTTTCACCTTATGGAGTTATATATATACATACCAAAAGGGTAATGCTCCAAAAGCTCAAAATGAGCGGCTGGGTCTCATGCTACAAAATTTAATCAGTCAAATATTAATTCCACAATTTTAATTACCTCTATGTTGAGGCTATGTGGAAATATGACTGATGAGACAATAATAATAAGGTCACGTGGCCCGCCTCGACTTATTGCTGCAACAAATATCGAGTGCGCATGTCAATCCAATAAATATTAAGGATTGATTTCTTGTCTCATGGTAGCTGAGTAAAATAATGAGATATTATAAATATAATATCGCTCCCGTCCAATTAGTTCAGCTTCAAATTAAGAAGCATATGTTGCATATAATGATCATGATCGCAATAATAAATTTATGGACGTGGAAAAGGTGAAAATATCAGGTAAAGGTCGTATTGACAATTCCACCAAAAATTGGAATAAAAGTGGTGCACCACTACAAAGGGCAAATAATTATTGACAATGAGCGTTCATAATTGTGACATTTTTTGGTCATATATGAAAGGTTATTTTGCCTAAATATTGTCATATATATACCCGAATATTTTTGTGACCTTTACCATGCCTTCAAAATGAAAGGCAAAATATTATGAATTTTATCATTGAAAATGGTTCGATAAAAAGGCACATCGAGATGTGTTTAAATCGTGACCTAAATATGGGCGATGAGTTTATGTCTTGTGTATCATGCTACATGCATGTACATGATAATATAAAAGTGAATATTTCTCGAATTCGAACTTAACGGAGGCTAATGTTCAGGCAATATCTGATACAACAATTTTATTGTTAATGTCTTGTTCAGAAGAAGTCTACTCATAATAATAGAAAATTTATCTATATGAATATGATTTAATCTGAGTATAATATTCTCGGATTTAACTTGTAATATATAAAGCACATTAAAACGAATGTCGTCATAAATCAAATGACATTCATAATATGGAAAGATCTATTTGATTATCCATAATCATCGATAATGCGAAAATATCGTAAATTCGCACGGACATCCTTCATCGAACTGATTTTTTTTCATCAGCTGGAGATTATCTCAAGGCAAATCAATAAGAGACGTATATTGATTTAACTCTCCATTAATTATATTATAAGATGCCTTGGATCCCTAATAGGGAAATTATTTATAGCAAGTTTTGCTAATTGTCACTTCGATGAAGCAATTTTCCCACCATTAGGGAGAGATATAAGCCAGTTCAAAAGGAATGGCGTGAAATTGCTTGAAACACATCAAATTGCATTAAATTTGTTGTATTATGATCCACGTATAAATTAATATGAACTCAAAGTTCAAAGGATCATTCAATAGCAACAAGTTATGAATCAATTACTTGATGCAAGTACTATACACAAAAGAGTGACAATCACATGCTTCAACATTAAATGGTTCATATAGAAAACGATGTCCATGTGCAACAAAATGCACAAGATGTCTCACCCATGTGAATATGAGGGGGAGAATCAAAATGAGTTATTGGTTAGTATATTGCACTCTTTTTCCCTTTGCTATGGTTTTATCCCACTGGGTTTTCTTTGCAAAGGTTTTTAATGAGGCAATTCTAACAATATTAAAACTTTTTATCTAGATTGATTAGTGTATTGTACTCTTTTCCTTTCGCTATGGTTTTATCCCACTGGGTTTTCCTAGCAAGGTTTTTAATGAGGCAATCCTAACATTATTATACTCTATATAAAAAGAAAAAAAATTATGAAAGCAAATAATGTACTTTTTTTCCTATACTAGATTTTTTCCCACAGGGTTTTTCTAGTAAAGGTTTTAATGAGGTATATATATTCTCTCAAAGTGTAACAATGTGTTGCACTCTTTTCCTTAGCTTTGGTTTTGTCCCATTGGGTTTTCCTAGCAAGGTTTTTAATGAGGCAATCAACAATATTATACTACAAATCAAAATTGACGAGAACGTTGTACTCTTTTTCCTATACTAGATTTTTTCCCACAGGGTTTTTCTAGTACAGGTTTTAACGAGGCACAATCTCTAAGCAAGTGTCATCCAAGGGGGAGTGTTGTGGAATATGGATGACCATGCATGTACACCAACATATTGTGTAGTCATGTAACTTGTATTTCTCACTTAAAAGTACCTCCACTTGTCTATGTATTGTCATGTAACTTGTAATCCTCTCCAATGTACACCAACTATTCAATGTATTGTCTATGTTGCTTGTGATGTGTTGTATGACTTGTGGTGTATGTATAACTTGTACACATTGTATAAGTACAATTATCATCATCACCAAATGGCCTATATAAAGGGTGCCAACCTCATTGTAATTCACACACCAAGTTGAATGAAAACTTCTCATTCCAACTATCTTATTTCTTCTCTTCTCCTCTGTAGTAGTAGTTTGTAGTAGTAGAAGTTCTTAGTCTTCTATTTTCCTTCTCTAGTTCTTAGCAAGTTCTAACTCAATTTACAACAATACCAACAAAATAATGAAAGCAATGTGATATATGGTAACCAAAACACCAGATTGAAAGTTTGCTTTAGTACATGTGGCTGTGAACTCCCAAAATCTTAACAAACTCAAAAGAATCATAAATGTCAAAGGATGAACAAGAGACAAGAAACTAATAATAATCAACAAACTGACCTCAGTAATTAACTCTGGGCGTATTGATTGCTGTAAGATACAGAGAGCACCATTTTTCCCATGGCCAGAGCAGCAGACCTGAAGAAATAGCAAATTTTGTTGAGTAAAAATAGCAAAAGTGATCAGCACATCAAAATAATACCACATAACTGTAGTGAAGATATTAGTAAATTTTAAAGGGCACCAAACACATGAAACAATCATTATATCCGGTGATACTATTATATAGATGAGCAGGAGCTCAAGATTAACAAAATGTTAACAAACCCAATCAAAAAATTTACAGATCTTAACAAACCAAGGCCACGAAGTATGGGTAAAAGATATCATTTATTTGAAGCTTCATTAGATCACTTCAATTTTTCTATCATAAAAATGTAATTGCACATATAATAGTATTAAATAAATATTAAATGGAAGCAGACAATACATATAAATAATTTAGTTCAACAACAACATAGCCACAGTCTCAAATTGATTGGGGTCGATTACATGGATCAATTTCTTCCATTGTGCTCGATTTAGTGCAATTGATGGTGAGCTTTCCAAACCATTTAAATACCTCCTAATTAATGCGTCCCAAGTTAACTTCGGTATACCCCAACCTCGTCGAATTTCTTTAGTTTCTATTGAGTCAAGTTTTCTAGTGGGGGCATTTGTAGGCCGCCGTTGCAGGTGTCCAAACAACCGGAACCGCCCTTTCCCTAATCTTTGTGTCAATTGTTGTTACTGCTACATTTATATGAATTTCTATATTTCTTATTCTATTTTTACGAGTTTTACCATACATCCACCTAAGCATCCTCCTCATTTTCGCTACGTTCATTTTATGTAATTGTTGTTGCTTACCGCCAACATTCGCTTCCATAGAACATAGCCGGCCTAATTGCGGTCCTATATCTTTTTAACTTGGTAGGAATATTTCGATCACAGATCACACCTGTTGCGCTCCTCCATTTCTTCCATCCAGCTTGAATTATATATGTGACATCATTCTCAATATGTGAAATGGGAAATGGGCTTGGGCCTCCCTCCACCTTTTTTCGGGTATGAAAAATGGGCTTTGGACCTCCCTCCCCTATTTCCCGGTATGTAAAATGGGCTTTGGAGTCCTCATCCTTTATTTAGCGCATATGATGTTCTACATAGGTGGAGTTTAAGTAATTTAGTTCAAAGGGGTATAATTAATCTAAAAAAGCTATTGGGAATTCTTATGCTTTTGAAAAAATTGCAAGTTAAAAGATGATGAGCTTAATTGATCATCAAACAGTGCAGTTTTAAAGCAACCAATAGCATTATACATCAATGGTTGACCTGCAAAAAGAAACAATAACAACTAAGAATAGAATATATGCCAATTAACTCATATATACCTAGTGTGAGTTAAAAACATTATATTGCTTGTTAAAGTCAGAAATTCTTAGCAAAACTAGAAGCTCCGAAAATTGCATAACCTTTATATAATAATATTGGGAAATGCTGAAGTAACCTATTTTGAAATTGACACCTAGTTATTTTGGTCCTAAGGATACACTTCGAAACACGTTCACACTTATCACAATCCAAAAATCAAAGGATGTCAAAAACTAGGTGTCAAAAGAATGTCAACCAATCATTTTCCATAAATAATTCCTCCATTCTTTTTTTCAAAATTCCTTCATAACTAATCATATCTGTCACTCCAGTTTGCTAATTTATCAAATTTGTTATTTTATAAATGTATAACCACGCTTAATCGAGTGCAATGGAAGAGTCTGATCCATGTAGCTGACCCCAACTAATTTGGGATTGAGGCTATGTTGTTGTATAACTACACTAGTATACCACATCATGAAAGAGATATAAACCTCCCTAACATGGGTAAAGAATTTATCCATAACAATCAATAACAAATGAACTACTATATCTTACTAATTTAAAGCAAATACTTTATCATTCTTAAAAGACCAACCAACTCATAGTTGCTTTGCTTTGCAATTCCAGCAGCATTGGGGTCAGCATTTATCCGCAAGCCATATGAGAAGTCCTTCAAAGGCCCAACATTAACAAGTGAATCCCTCACGGCAAAAGAGAATGTCTTCTACAAAACCAAGGATGCAATTAGATTAGGACCATCTTGACATACTAATCACTGTGAGAACAAAATGATAATAAGTAAAAAAAACCAAAACTCTTTTTGACATATATGAAGAAAAGCAATCTTATAACTGCGAAAAATAGAAACCTTGGCATCAAGCCCCCTCTCAGAACTAATAATTTCAAAATATAGTTTTGGTCTAGCATATAACTAAAAAGTGACATACTATACTAATCACTGTGAGAACAAAATTATAATAAGTAAAAGTGCCAAAAAATTTTAGACATATAAGAAGAAAAGCAATCATGTAACTGTGAAACATAGTGACCTTGGCATCAAGTCCCTCCTCAAAACTAAAAATTTCAAAATATAGTTTTGAGCTCACTAGTGTGTCCAAGGCCGGCCCATGGTAGGCGGGTCAGGCGGGTACCCAGGCCCGTGAATAGGTCTACATCTCTATATACGAAGATGAATTTTGCAACAATAAACCCTAGAAACAGTGTCTAAATCAAGCGCAACGGAAGAGAAGTAGCCGACCCCAACTAATTTGAGATTGAGGCTAAGTTGTTTGTTTCTGCAAACACTAGAAACAATATGCAACTTTCTAAGTCTCACCACAACTTTAGTTGTAAAAGGCACAAAAAATAAAGAGTGCGGCTATGTGCACCCCGCACAATGATTAGGGCAACAAGCCAAAATGTTGTAAAAATTGGGGTAAGAAGGAAATGTCAAAACTGCCCTCCCAACCCAACCGATTCACTCACGTACCCAAACCTCTCCATTTCCGTGCACCCCACCTTCAATCCTCCAATTTTTTCACAAGTGCAATCGATCCCAAGCCGTGCACATATGCGGAGTTGAATGAACTCAGTTGACCGATTTTGGAGGAGACAATAATGTCGGTTTGTATTGTAGGGTTTGTTAGATTCGGTATGTTTGCATTACTGTTAATGTATAATGGGTGAAGAAAATGAGTGAGAGGCGGACGCAGAACAAGATAAAGTTTGTTTTCTTGATTTTTCATTTTTCAAACTGTACAGGAGACGCGAAGTGATCGGCCACACAAGACCGAGACACTACATAGGGTTTCGGTTGTATCTAGCCGACACTCTTGCATGAGTCTCGAACTAAAGCAACCGAAACCATATGTATGTACTCAGTGGTACTAGTCATGGTCATTGGGTACCGACACATGAGGAATGGTCTCGGACATGTGCAACCGAGATTGCAAGTTGTTTCTCGAACTTATGGGACTAAGACAGTCGGGGTGCCTTGAGAAACAACCGAGGTGCCGTGATAAAGCGGGGTGCTCTTTTTAAACCAAGGGGGCAATTTGGGAAACTTGACGGGGAGCCTTGAGAAATTGATTGGGTGCTCTGATCATCGGGGTGCCCTGAGAAACAGTCGGGGTGCACATAGCCGCACTCAAAATACAAGGACGAACTCAACAATAATCAACACTAAGAAATAAGAAGCAAATAAAGTAAGACAGCTCATTATCGGACCTACCTGCACCGACTCTGAAGTATTGGGAGCTGAACTATGCAGTGAAAGCTCTTCAGTAGTTACAATATCCTGTAATGTATCAGATGAGGACCTTCGTAGTCGTTTTGCGGAAGGAAGATCACCTTCAATGTCTCCAGCCTGCACGGGAAGAAGGATTTATCCGAATATAACAATATCACCATGCATTTACACTAAATATTTCATTTATATGCAAATCAAATGAAAGAACTAATCGGACAATACTACAAATAAACCACTTGCACTAGGAAATGATAATTGAAACACAAGTATGATATGCTAGCACAGGATGGCCTATGTAAAATATGTCAAGAACTATTTGCACAAGAAACTGTTGAAAATTTGAAAGCCTAATTTTGTAATACAACAGGAGGCCCTCAAGAGCCTAAAGTTTCAATGTAGTATTATTGCCAAAAACTGATCAATTTTCATAGCTAATTCAGGATGACTCCTACAAATCATCCATATACCTTAGCTGCTCAGCATTCCCATAAGTTTTTTTGTCTGCTTATCTTAGGAATGATCCCCCAGTCTCATTTGCAATCAATATATTATTTTTTATAGCGCACGGTTATTACCATTCAACTTCTAGTATTAGAAAACGGGAATCCTTGTGCTAGAAAGAAACTTTTATGCTTGGCTTTGAAAAAAAAAAAAAAAAAAAAAAAAGAAGAAAACAATTTAGGAATCTTACAAGTTACATGCACTAAGAGCAACATCAATGACATCCAAATCTCTTTAATCTTTGGGAAACTATGCCATTTTTAGCCTCAAACATACGAAAGCAAAAATATATTTTGGGCAAAAATTTTAAAAAACGAGAAATGGGTGTCCGATCCGTTTACGTCCGTAGAATCATTGACACCAATAAAGTAACAATTGTGGAAAAAAAAACATAGAATATCTACATTTTGGAGTCCATATAACTTTCCATATGATCCAAACCAACCACAAAGAATTGAAAAACAGAAAACACATCTGATCTAAATAACTCACTAATACAGTTCAATTCGCCAAATGCCAACTGCAATAGATCAAGTCACACAGTTCGCCAATATAAAATTAATAAGTGTGATTAAGATTTATAACTAAAGCAGTGAAATAGCAAAGACAAATGCACTAGCACACGACCCATTCCAATCACCACTAAAATCTATGAACCAAACCCCTTAATAATATTCACATTTTCTTATTTCTTGGTCATTTAAATTGAAGTTCATGGAATGATTAATTAGTTGATTTGTTTTCTTCTTCCTTTTTTTTTCTACTCTAAATATATTCTTACTATGGCTGCTTACACAGTTACACATAGAAGTTTATCAAGCTTCTAACTCCGCAAAATAGCATAATGGGCATATGAATACATGATTTTTGTTTGCATATCAAACAATTCTTTCTAATAAATTTCATATTAAAAAGACAGAGGAACAAAACTAAAGACCCTTAAAGTGGTTCAAGGTCGTGTATCTATCTATGTTCCTAAAGACATGAGCTTATGTGTGTGTATTATTTTAAATGTTTACCAGACTGAACCAAAGTAGATACATGGATTTCAGTTATCCAATAACCTACAATCAAATCAGATCTCAACTAGTTAACTTCGGAATAGAATGGATTGCAATTTATCGGCAGATTGACAAATTTTTTAAACATGTCTATCACTGATAATCACAAAAGCCATTGAAGTCATTACAATAAGATCCTCAGAAGTGGGTGATTGGGCTTACTTATATCTGAAAATGTACTGTTTTACCCCTCAAGAAAACATAAAATACCATGAAACCACCAGTTGCATAACTTCAAGAAAAATGATAAAGAACACTCAATGATCAAAGCTAAATTGCCCAACCAAAAATCTAAATAATAAAAACGACAAAGGATACCCCCTAATTACTCAAGAAAGGGCAAAAAACGAAAATAGCATCAAAATGAACCACAATTCCCTTCTCACAGAAACGTCTACACTTTTAAAGTAGCTGCACATTTATTTTAGACCCCATTAACCCAACGTGCTATAACTTCCCACCACCAAGAATTATTTAGGACAACCTGACCTATTGTCAAGAGGATGGAATCTCTTTTCCCCGTCATTTCCATAGTTTGACAAGTAATTTTTTTTATTCTATAATATGATGTGCACAATGCATCTTCAAAACAAACATTATTTGAGTGAGAAAGGGCGTAAAACATAGTTTTCCATGCATAAACCATAACAAGCAGTCACCTATATGTTAAAAGGCAAACTCAAGCAAAACACAGCCTTTGACAAACCCTTAGTAGGAATCAAATAGTATCAGCAGTCAGCAAATAAAAACAGACCTGGCAGAAATAAAAGGAGGATTTTCATTTTTCTTATTAGTTTTCCCAGTTTCATGATAGAAGTTGCTTTGTCTCGTGGTCGGTGATTAATTCTAGGTTCAACAACCTGTGACTCAATAAAAAAAACTATGATTTTGATAACAGATCAATAACAGAATATTATAATAGAACAACAACAACAACAACAACAACAACATAGCCTCAGTCTCAAATCAATTGGGGTCGGCTTCATGGATCAAACTTTTCCATTGTGCTCGATTAAGTGCAATTGATGGTGAGCTTTCCAAACCATTAAAATCCTTCCTAATTAATGCATCCCATGTTAACTTTGGTCTACCCCTACCTTGTCGAATTTCTACAGTTTCTATTGAGTGAAGTTTTTTAGTGGGAGCATTTGTAGGCCGCCTTTGCAGGTGACCAAACCACTGCAACCGCCCCTCCCTAATCTTTGTAGAATATTATAATAGAAATTCATAATAATTAGAGAACAACCGAAATACAAAGTTAACATATAAAATGAACATATGTAGCACCAGAATTTTTTAAAATCTCCATCAGTTATAAAATGTAAATTCCACATCCAAGTTCCAAAGAAAGCTCATGAACAGAGAAAAACTTAACATCTGAGACTGTCAGAATAATTTCTTGTGCCTTTTCACTTATAAATAGATATATAGATAAAGAAGACCATCCAATTTCTTGAAGGGTATTGCAAGAACATAAGCAAAACATCTAAGTTGTAGAACAAACCTCTTCCTTGACAGAACCAGAACTCCCTGATGATGCTCCCAACCCACAAGTGTATTGCACAAGCAAACTATCTCCCAAACGACTACCCAAGAAGAAGAATGAGTTTCCAATTGTTGCCATACCCTGAAAGATAAACAGGTTGCTTTAAATTCAAAATGACACACTGAAAAGAACTGACCACAATACAGTTCGTGGAAAATGTAACTCAGGGGGGAACAAAAGATGGCTTCAGCAAATACAGCTAACCGAAGTCAAAACGGAAGCTCTAGATTTCGAAAGTTCCAGTCTTTGAACAACCCTGCAAATAGAAACTAATTACTAAAGTTCAACTACAACAATACAAAAAGACATCATCAAATTTTTGTAAGTGGAAAATCAGAAAAATATAATTACTGAAAGTCTACAAGGCGGACGAATCCCTTGAAAAGTTGCATATATCAACGGAAAATAGTTTCCAACAGAATGGCATACTAACTATTTATCGGTTATTTAACCATTGATAAGACTAATTTTCCTGAGAGCAGATGACTACATAAAAAGCTAGAAAGAAAAATTCTTGAAGGATCCTAGTTCTACATAACCCTGACAGCCTCAAGAAGTGTTGTTAACAATTATAAGCATATAAAAAAGACAATTGCTTCAATCCAGGAATGTGTATATAGAGCAATCTTGGTCATTCAATATTGAAAATAAATAGAGCTTCAAGTGGTGGACCAGGCTCCTAAAAAACCAAGACTACTCAAACAAAACAAAAAGACCTTAAAAATTCAAGCATGGGTTCAACAAAATTACACGGAAAAAAGGCAAGAAATAAAATCAAGCATTCAATCACAACCTTAAAAATTCTACTTTGATGGAAGCTGTTACCAAAACCGAATCAAAATTATCAAAAGCTCAGCTATTAACTCAGTACAGTTGCACCCAAGTAATTAGCATAAGAGCCTACCAAAGACAACTATGCAGATGTTTAGAGTTTAAGGTTTAAACTCGAAATAAATCAGAAAAAAAGAATGAATGAACGAAAAGGAACATACCGACCATCATAAACCAATGTGAGTAGAAGTAATTCCCCTGTTTTTGCTGAAAGCATGGCTACATCATGCGATAACCAGGTCGCATTGGCTGCATCAAGCTCCACATTGAAACTTGACCTTGGCATATCTTGACTACAATTAAAAAAAGGTTAAATAAGAATATGAAAATCAATTTATCTTTTGGAAACTGACTCCAACTTTGTTAAGACACTTTGGAGGGATAACCTAGGTGTTTCCTTAATCGGAATCAGCGGAGACATGAAAACATAAAGGAATTTGCAAAACAACAAAGGACGCGTTCCGAAACGACGAAGACTAACATGCCCAGAAGTTGATTAACCAGCTATGACTACTTGAAGTTGAAAATTTTAATTGAGCCAGTGAATTCCAAGGAAGTGGCCATTTTCATCGGTGTTTAATTTGTAACAAATTTTCTATTTAACCGGGTAGGACACTGATTGAAACAGATTATCAATAACAAACCTACCAACAGTGCATTGGTCCACTCTGAAGGGAAACTTCATAGGACTATTTAATAGATTCACATACAATCAAAAATTACCTCAAATAAATTAAGCATGAAACATGTGAAAACGTGAACCACCAAAAATTTCTTCGATTCAATTGGATAAACAGATCACAAATCAAATCCATCTAAACTCAATCCAATTAAATCTCCTCCCAACTTTAATAAAGCAGAAACAGGAATCCACATCATTCAACCTCAACCAAAACAGAAGCCAGATACACTTGCGTGCAAATCAAGATATGCATAATCACAAAATTAAAAACTAGCACATAAAAACAAAAAAAGAGTAGAAGTTTCTAAAAAAAACTACAGCAAAAAACTAACAGAGTTTAAAGAAAAAACAAGGGATAGAAGAAACCTGATATCGAAAGGCATAGCAAAACTATTCAAGGCCAGTGCACATGATGCCGACTGCCCAAGCAAAAGGAAAGACAAGTATAAGGCAACTAAATGAATAAATGACCGAGTGACATTTTAGACCTGGATGAAAGATGTGACAACAACTAGAAATGTTAATTATTAACTATGTATACTTACTTGGCTGTGATAATGTAAAGCATTTGCGCTAATTACAAGAACTCCACCAATAGGAGATGGGACAGCAATAAGCTTGTAGGCATCGTGTGGAAGGTTCTGATGAAAACACAAAAAAAAGACCAGATACAGTTATAGGAAAAAATCAAAAGCAAGCAAGTTCCTTGACAAGGTTCCATATGATGCAACTTAATGAGTGAGATTGATGAGGTATTTATCAAACCACGTTAACATAAAAGCGGCTAAATTGCACACCATTTATATCACGAAAAGAAAATAACATCGAACAAGTCAAAGTATCAAAAGTAAATATTTGATTACATATTCAAAACTATAGAAAATAAACAAGGAGGTGGATCAAGATTCAGGTATTGGATATCTGTGCACAATATTCTCTATTATTATGTTTCAATTAAATAGCCACCAATAATTAATTTTCCAATTTTCTATAAGAAACAATTACGTATCCGAAGATGGAAGTTTTGTTATTTCTCTTTCCCCTTGTGCATACTTGTCATATCCTCCATTCTCCTTTTATCTAGACCTACCACACCTTAATAAAGCTATTTTATCCACAATTTGAATCCTTTCCATCTCATAACACCTGAATGAAATCAATCAAAAATGTCACGTTTCATTCATAGTGCAATAGCATAACGATGGAGTTCTATGAATGAACAGCAATTGCATCACTAATTCTTAGGATATAGGATTGGATGACATACTATTGAAAGACATATCTTACCATTGTTTGAGTATGATGACATACAATTGACATACACATTCTTCCATTGTTTGAGTCTATTGGATAAACATTGGGATGTATGAGCATACACCTCGATGCATTCCAATGGACCCAACAATATGCATCAAATGAACATATAACAAATTACACCAAAAAATGGCAAACTGATAAACCGATCATGACAAGCAGGACAGCACTATAGATTGAACGGAAACCTTCCAAAATCAATAATTGACTCAATAACATTCATCCATCGTTCAATCATTCAACCTAGGAATGAATCTACCAAAACGGATTCTAGAGTTACTAAGTAGTGTGGTACTCATATCAAAACAGGAGTGGAATTCAAACACCTACCCAATTTTGTTATTTCAACTTTCAAGAACTTAAATATAGACATTTTAAGTCAGGCACTTACGAGAGAAGACCATATGAGAGGATGTTGTTTCAATGTTGTACTAATGCTAAGAGCAGAAATCACACAGGTATGATGCTTCCATGAGATACGTCCCGCCCAAGTGAGCTCCCGCTCGTGAAGTATTACCATCACAGGCTCAATATAACCTACAAGGTAAAAGTCAGATCAAATTTTTAGAGGAATAAAATAAGATTGTATAAGGGACAGAAAAAAAAAAAAGGAAGAAAGAGAGAGAAGTCATGAAAGAGTAAAAAAACTGCAAAAAATATTGACTGCCAATGCTGTCAAACATGACTCTTGGTCTAAATCATAAGATATATGGAATCCTGATTTGATCGTCGTCGTCCTAAATCATCATACTAACGAAACTCATTCGAGTCAAAATCTGCAGTTTACAAAACTATCATTTTTCTTTGAACTTAATACTTTCTATAACAGTATATTTTCAAAGCTCCAAAGATAGGCTTAAAAAATTTTCATTGTTAAACCTGAGTTAGGACATCAAACAGTGACAAAAGTATCATTTTTTCTTTGGAACTCAATACAATTCAATGCCCTAAATATATGGCTCATATTGACAATATAGTGACCTACCCAAATTGACTCAGAAGGTTTAGTGAGTCAGTGACAAAATAAAATAACCAATTTGAGTTTAACTAAAACCTTTTTCTTTTTTCTTTTCTTTTTTTTGAATTGTGCACTATCAGAGAGAATTTACAAATACAAAAGCAAAAGGGATGCATCATGAAAAAAGAAAAGCGAACACAGCCCTGAATAAGCTCAAAACCACTTCACGCCACAAGGTCATTCAATTTCTACTCCATTCATCATAAGAGAATCCCAAACTGCTATCAAAACTTAAATTAATTGTTTCCTCCATCCAACAGCAAATACTGCACCAAATTAATGATAACTGGCAGGTGCAGACTACAGTTCAACAATTCCAAACGCCACCACCCATCAGTAGCACAAAGTTGTTGCCAAGGCTTTAGTAACCTAGAAATGGCATGCCTTAAGCAGGCAAGGCAGTGCTTAAATGTGGCCCAGATGATCAAAATAAATTAATTGCATAAAACAAGCATGATAATTTTAAAAATTATAAGATTTCTCAATAAGAATAAAGATTTTTAGCTTTGAGCTTAACCGATCCATAAAGATTTGAAAGTATCTTTTTTTTATATAATCGTGGGTGCCTGAACCTTTTTTCCAACCCCTCCCGACTTAGACTCGACTAATCCCATGAGAGTCAATCGAGCGCCCCCAGCCCCATGACCTTGGAAGAAACAAACATATTTAAAGTTGGATGACAAGATTTGAAACCATAACCTTATTGGTCACCAAGTGCATTCAACAACTTTGCCACCGCACCAATTACATTAGGGAAATTTGCAAGTATCTCTTTTAAATCACTTTCAAACACTTTCACAAATCATAGGGAAAAAACTGTGTTTGAAGCCAAAGGGGAAAAAATTAAAAAATCTCAAAAAAAAAAAAAAATTATAGTGGGCCAGCCGGCCGGGGAGTAGCAGAGATTAGTTGAGATGAGAAAGTATAGGCCAGAACTCATTATTCCCACTCACTCCCATTCCATACCATGCACAAATGTGAAGTCTTTAATGTGCTTCATGTCCAAATCCCCCAAACTAATCACATATGATGACTCGACCCGAGCAGATCTTGTAGCTCCAAAACCATTGGCCTCGTCATCTCCAACTAAGCCATAACCAGCCTAAGAGTCATGAAAGTCAAAAACATAAATAAACAAAAACACAATAAAATTTCAAATGCAAGTACAATATAGACGAAGAACCAAAAAATATATATAAAAGTAAAATGTCACTGTAATAGTGACCTTACTGCTTACAATTTATGCAAGCTCATCAACAATATTTATCATGCAAATCCATCGTAAGAAGAAACATTCAAAGACGAAAAATTCAGATAATAAAAAAAACGGAAGAATTCTACCTAAGCAAATGATAAAGCATAAAATGTTCCACATTATTCAAAAATGGTTGTTATAGTAAAAATGGCAAAGATTGGAGACTTGCAAACTAAACATTTACCATTAATATGGAAAAAAAATTTCGTCAAAAAAATTAATATGAATACTTTTACTAAATTATGCCTTGTAAAAATGAGCATGTGAACACTGAATCTGCAAGGTAGCATAACTGCATTTAAAATTTTAAAAGCACACATGAGATGCAAGTGTAAAACACGGGAAGCACTTCATTGTCCTTGTTGAACAATTGACAAAATCATCAGCAGCCATAAAAATAAAAAATAAAAAATAAAAAAATCTGCAACACACTTAGAAGTACAGAGTTGTAGGTTATCATGAAATCAAGACCCTTCGTCTTTCTCATTCAAGCACTACAAATACGCAATTATCATCATTTCTTATATTACTCAAATTTGCAGCACCGTCTCCAATCCATATTCTTTTTTAGAAGAAATAGTAACAATATTTCATTGTTGTTAAAGAAGGTGTAGTTTTTCTTAATTATTACAATAACAATTTTTTTAAATAATACTAATTACCAAAAGGCATGCAAATAGAGTGCAGATGTACGGGGTATGCTAATCAACACCAATGCTACAAGGAAGTGAAGGAACTGAAAGAAGCATAGGGTCAAATTTGATAATTAAAGAAGGCCAATAAAGTACTTTTTTTTTCTTTAGAGGATGCCATCAACTGATTTAATCATTTGATTCCTTTCTGGTTCCTAGTAAGTTGTAAGCACGAAGATCATTTTATGCTAAACACCCTAACCTGATTGCTATTTAGAGGTTAGCGAGCAATATGAAGGTCGGGATCAGGGTGTTACACAAATTTCTTTGGACAACTTAAATTACCTTCCTATTATTCCACATGGGAATCTAACCCTACACACAACTTCCACTACACTGGCTTTCCTTGAAACATAATAGAAAGCATAAAATTAAAAACAGAAAAATCCAAAGACCCTCAATTCTAGTGTCAAATTTGTTTATACGTTGTGTTGTAATCTAGAACAAAGAAAGCAATGTTAGCTGTTGAGCTCTAATATATGAATATATGTGAATCCTTGCCAACCAAGTGGTAGCTCCACTAGTTTGGCATATCCTCACTTCTTATTTCAACCCTCCCAAGTGGGAGTCTGATTTGTTTGTAGAGGTAGAAAAGAAGCATAATTTTCATTTAGAAAAAAATAAGAATGTGCATGAATACCTCATATAAAAAGCACCATGTATAGTTACTCTGATTTGTAAAGAAATATGGAAATCACTTAAATATTGATTTGCTTGATGCGGTATATTTAGGGCTAGACCAAGTTGGTACTTGTCACGATGCTGAAATTGTGTATCTTTGTTCATGCTATGGTTGTGTAATCATTAGATATACCAATTTTCTCCTTTATTACTGATTTTCCTAAATCTTACTAAAATACTAAAAGTTCGAAAGGATACGAAAGAGGAAATTACCTGAGCAGCCTTAAGTATTATCATTTGCATATCATAAACCAGTACTCCACCACATCGACCTTGAGGGTCGACCTTCACTAATGGGCCTCTAGAAAATGATTCTCGACCTCTTTTCAAGTACTGCCATTCTGGACCCTCAAAACAGTGCATAGAACTGCACCAAATACAAAATTGAAAAAATATGAAACATGGACTGGCAAATGATGTCACTCACAAAATGGTAGACCAAATGAAAAAAGATAACTAATTCGCTTCCAGCTATATTATCTAGCGAACTGAAAATGCACCTTCTTCTACATACAACGTCAGCAGAAGTTTGTTAAATGAATAATGCAATGGTACTTGGAGCGAATGCAAAATAAGAATAAAAATCAGTTAAGAAAAGGCAATGGTTAATCTCAGATTAAAAGAAGTAAATAATTTTTTATTTACTATCACTTCAATATTTCATCCAGCCCCACCATGACAAACTTGAAGCCCTTCAAACTTTCTACCAAACACTAGATTTCTTTCATATGCAACACAGTCAGAATACATTAGCACCTCAAAAGCAAAGTACGGGTTTAACTGACCAGTTACAACTTACAACATATTATATATGCGTTTTATTCTCAAATTTACTTTAAGTGACAGAATGGCATTATGCAATGAGTGCACAATTAATATATATATAGATTCTGCATCTATTATACAACTACTAAGAAGAGAGACAACTAAATACACAAAAGTAATGAAGTTGTTGAAGGTTTTGATGTAACTGCATAATAAAAGTTACGGATTTGCAATCAAGAACATTCCAGAAGATTTTGTGGCTGTAAAAAAGCACATTGTAGCAAAGTGAAAAAAAAAAAAAAAAAAAAAAAAGAACATAAGATTAAGTCCAAATCTGAAAAGTGTAAAAAGGTTTTTACCCAGACTGTCCAGAAGACAGATTTTACCTTCACTCTTCAACCTAACCTGGATCCTATGAAGAAACTTCAAACCTTAACTGCATTCCATCTAAATACCCCATGAACCATGCTGGCCATGTAGTTTGCCAACTACTAAATATAGGCATCAACTACACATTCATACCCTTTTGAGGACCGACAAGAGGCTACTTAGTTTCTCCTGAAGGGACTTGACACAAGTGAGACATGAGAAATATTGCTAGGATTATGCCATATTCTGATTTCTTCTTTGAGACATGAAGATTTTTATGATTATATAAAGATTTTAAATATGGTTTCGTTACCTACCCACCTAAAAATATGATTGCGTGCACTTGAAACAAGACCAGATTAACAAGTGTCACTAAACTTTCAAGTATTTGCAAAGACATAAAAGAAAACTCACCTCGTACGGAGTCCATAAATTGAATCATCAAACTCTAGGATGGAGATTTTTGCATCTCGAAATGCCAAGATTATTGAATCTCCCTTCTTATGATTGTCACCACCTTCCACGGGTAATATAGCCATAGTTTCCACATTACCGTGCAACCTGCAAACAGCAGAAATATATTTCCAAATTAATTTTACTAGTAAAAGGAATAATAAATAACAATGAAAAGAGAAGCGCACCAAATCCCCCAAAGATCTAAAACAATTCATACAAAATTATGAAAGAATGTCGTGCCAAACAATAAGTTACACGAAAGAACTCAATAACGTTACATCTACAATAGTTTCTTTTTCTTTACTTGTGATCGCTGGATGATTTATGAATCGCACTGCAAATTATTGCAAAACCTCACGTAAACTACTAAAGTGGATAACTTGGAAAACAACATTTTATCATTTTCCAAGTTTCTGCTTCTCAGGCAGATCGGTAAAAATAGAAACTCTTTCTAACTCCTAACGAGTATTGTCCATTCCATTGGAATGATAACAATTACTTACGCACTTTTCATCTCTCTCTTGCATTATTTTAATCATCCTTAATTTTCGCATCATTTGCAACGCTAGGGGTGTCAGTTTCAGTAGAAACAGAATCCATTTGAATATTGGTTCAACAAAACCTGCTTTCCACACTCAAGTTAGCAACAGAGCAAGAACTGAATTGACAAATAACATTAATCACTTCGAAGGGATTATTTTGACGAGATTTGGCTACTTCTCATCAAATCAATTTCACATTCTTAACCTATAAACACTACACAACATATACTAAACCTTGATACAACAACACTCAACCGCAATCAAGGCAACAAATTAGTACAATTCGGAAAACCTACAGAATTCGCATCACAAAACGCACATCAAACAAGCTTTTGATACTAAAAAACTTACTTGTAATGGCAAACGAGCTCCAGAGAAGCGCCAGACAACCCGGCCATGAAACCGCCGCGCTTCGCTTCAACAGGCGATCGAGAACCCTTGTTATCATCCTCTTCTTGAACTCTAACAGCATACACCTCAAGAACATTACCAGCAGTCACGACCAAGTTCGGAATCGGACCAATTCCCTTCTTAGCCGGCCACTCGGTCTCGAAATCTTCGCTCGGAACCATGGGGATTTGCGGCGCGAAGTCCGCGCCGCAGTGCGTGATGAAACCAGAAGCGCAGTTCTCGATCCCGGTCGGCCAATGCATCATCTTGTATGCCGCGTAGCTCATCTCCGGTGTTCTGCGAATTCTAGGGTTTTGGTTGGTGAAGGTTAGCGGAGATGAGAAGATTGACTGGAGAAGACGAACGGAGATCGAAGGTGATCGAGTGAGAGAAGCAATTCGAGAATTAGGTTTTCGAACGCGAAGGTTGAAGAGTTCGAAAATGGCGGAGGAGGTTCGTCAGTCTTAAGTCTTAAACCCTTCGTACTTGGCGGGACGAAGAGAGAGAGTGAGACCTAGGGCAGTGATATTGCCAAACGATCCGTATCTGCGTCTCCGGACTCTCGTCGCACTTACATTTTTTTAATTTTTTTTTTTCAAAAACTAAAACAAAATATAAACAAAACAAAACAAAAAAAAAAAGTTCTTAAAAATTTTAATAGTGCTATTTTGACTCATGTGTATCGACTTTTTTAATTTGGTCAAATTAGTTAAAATATTATAAAATTAAAATTTTAATGATGATTTGAATTAAAATAATGATCATAAAATTAATAATTATGTTGATAACTATATGGGTGATTAAATGATTTTTTAAACTCATATTAAAATGCCACATTTTATCAAAATTTAAGTTAAAAAATGATTGGAATACAAATTAAACAATTTGAAAATTTATGATATTATAATAATAACAAATCTCAAAAAAATTATGATATAATAACAAAAATGGTGAAAAATTAAAAAATTTTAACCAATTAAGCCATCTCTATTTATTATTATTTTTATTTTTGTAGAAATTCACAATCTAACTGTGCTTGTGTTATTACTTATTTGTGTTGTTTGTCCACTTAATTATTTTCAACACATTTTAATAAGAACTGTTTTTTTTGTGCTTGTGTTATTACTTATTTGTGTTGTTTGTCCACTTAATTATTTTCAACACATTTTAATAAAACTGTTTTTTTTTATGAAATTTTTTATTATATAAATGAAGGCAATTGAACTCTTTTTGCACCCACCAAAGTTTGAACCCAAGACTTTTACTTCCACATCTCATACCAAACCATTGAACCACCCACTTGGTTTTGATGAAAATTTTAATGAGAACTGTAATTAGACGATCATCTTGTATGGTTGGATTTTTTTTTTTTTATTTTTTTCAAAACAATTGATTCTAAAACTAAACAACAAAAATGAAACGCCAACCAACTTATATATCGACCACTGCCTAGTCCTTTCCGAACTATATATTCCTTAATTAACCCTGTTACCATCAATAGATTCAATACAATTAATCAAGGAGTTATCACCGTGGCGGCGCAACCGAAGTAATAATATTTGGTTCAACAGAAGAAGCAGAATTGTGTCTTTGAAGCAATTCTCGTGCCAACGCTTGAAGATCACCACCAATGGAGCATTGAACAGTATTATTACTAAGTTCACTTGTAGTACTTGTACTTGCAGTAGGAGCACTAGTGCTAGTACTGCTACTACTCGCGTACTGTCGAGGATCATTATTAACTAAGTGACGCTGCTGTTGGTTGTTTTGCTGGTGATGAGGCCACGACTGCCATGTATGTTGTGTAGTTGATAGAGGATCGAATAGTGAGGACAATTCGAAGTTCATTGATGAAGGCATTGCAGAAGCACTAGTGTTGGCACTAGATGAGGAGGCGAGGTCGGGGATTAAAAAGGGCGCATTCGACGATGCAGGCAGTACTTGAGGTGGTGGCGGCGGCAGTGGCGGTGGAGATGGTAGTTGTAGAGTTGCAAGGTGAGCTTGCATGTATGATAGTTCTGCTTGCAAGTTCACCACCTGATGATGAAATATTACTCATAAGTTCAGAAGATATTGTTGCAAGGAATTCTTTACATACCACAGTAGTCTACAAGTGGTTAGTGATATATAGAATGTTTGATCTGTGTGGCTCTGTGATATTAAATATATAATTAATAAAGATCAACATAAAGTAATAGTTGTCAAAATATCTTTACTAACATCGATCACTTGCTAGTAGATGAGGTTTGAGGAGGTTCAAGTTGGATTCATGTTGGAGTCACTTGTCAACCAAAATATCAAAATAAAAAGCAACAAACATTGTAGTAACAATTCAAAAAAGGCGCATTATGTTTGAAAACTTCATTAACTAACAACAAAGATTCAAAAATGTTTTTCATGATCTTTTTGGCTTTTAACTTTTCACAAGTCATTGAATAAGTAAACAACTTTCCTTCAAAAAGTCGAAAAGAATGACACGGGCATTTTACATATTTTGGCAAAATAAATAGTTCTACATTTTTTATAGATACCATGCATCTCCAATAATAATAATAATAATATTATTAATATTATTTGTATTATAATATTATTATTATTTAGCAATATAGCAATTAATTAAACTTAAAAATTGAGCACTAATGATAGTAGTAGTAACTTTCTACCATCAAACACACATCATGATTTCAAAAGTTGTACATACTACCATCTCCCAATAACAAATAAAAAAATTGATCTATTTTATCGATGAATTTTTGTTTTCCACTTTTGTATTTCTCATGTTACAGGGCACAGGATCACGTGTTCAACTTAATTAATTAATTCGGTATGAATGTGGCACCACAAAGGCGCGAGATGCATCAATGACCTGTCATCGGTGTCAGGGAGTTGTTTTCTGCACTTAGGGAACGAAGTTTTTTTTTCCCTACGTGAGCTTGATTTTTTTTGACTTTTTTTATAAAAAAAAACACATTATTTCTCGCTATTGTCATTACACAATTCTTTAATTGCAAGTGAGTTTTGATGAATAAACTCTCGTTCCTATAAAAAAAAAAAAAAAAAAAAAAAAAAAAAAAAAAAAAAAACTACATTTGAAATCAATTAAACATCGATCTTAAACACACACACTCCAATTAATTCGCGCTTAATCTTAAGCAACACATAAAACACGAGTCTGGTTCCAATCCATCACTAATCAAATAAAACATCTCCCGGGAGCACAAAATAACTAATTAATTAACCGAGATAGATCCTCGCCCCTTATATTTTCACCAGCATTAATTACCAAATTAATTAACCACACAGTCAAAACAAAATAATTACTCCCTCCGATTATATTTAAATGTTTTTTAGAGGATGTTGACAGTTTAAAAAAAAAAAGTCATTTAATTATCTTAAATAAGAAAAAAGTAGCAGTTAAATAAATGACTAAATCACCCTTTATTTTTTTAATCCCACCACTTCTAGCTACACAAGTTATTAATTTGCAATTAATAAATTTTATTTTTTTATAAAGGATATATATAAAAGTTATTTAATTAATTAATTAATGTGTATTGAAATTTTGAAATATTTCAAAATGGCTAAAAAGTCACTTATAAAAAAACGGAAGAAACAACTATCACGATCAAAACACCACCACTACAAATTACTATATAATCCACCATCATCGATCACAATTAATCATCACTAGTTATTAATAATTAATCGGGAGTCACGAGAATGAATGAATCAACGGCGCACCTGTTGCTGGAGAGCGAAGATATGCGCAACACAACCATAAACAGGGTCCCTGAGCCGCGACTGCGCCTCGTAGCATATAGTGAGCACCGCGTCGGGCCGCTTGTGCACCGGAATGTGCAGCAGGAGCTTGGACACATTACTAGCCCCGAACACCTTGTGCACCGCTGCGAAGTGCACCGCGCCTTGCTCCGAGTCGAAATATGGCGCAAATATGCACCCCACCACGCACTTCCTCCTCAGGAACTTGCATGCACCACATGGGCCACCCCCACCCCCACCACCACCACCACCACCACTGCTCGTATTATTATTATTATTAGTACTACTCGTACCACTACTACTCATGATCGATATACCTATGATGTGCGTATGTAATTGGGCTTGTGTTTAATATATAAATTATATGTGCGTGTATATATGGTGAAGTGTATATTATAAGTGGAGACTCTTTAAAGCTAAGCGAGATGAGGGACGATGAGCTGGGGATGGTGCTTGCGTGAAGCAAACATGGGGGCACGTACTACTACAACTACTACTATTACTAGTACTACTAGTCATGCTATGCTGCTAAGCCTGCTATAATACAAGTTAATATGGTATAGTACTAAGTGGTATGTTTGATACATGGATTTGTGATTGTGTGGTCTCTAGCTAGCTAGCTATTTGAGTGATGATGATGATGATGAGTTGGTGAAGAGGGATGATGGGGAGGAGAGTTGTGCGTGACGAGAGAATATTGTAAACGTGGCGAGGGTGAGAGTGTATGTGCTTGAATGCGTGTTTTAAGCCGCCTTGAGAGCAAAAGACGCCAATTCTCTCCCTCTCTCTCTCTCTCTCTCTCTCTCTTCACCTGCGTTTCCTGATCATCTTCCAAATTGACCTCGATTTCCATCCCAATTTTCCTACTAACCGAATCGCCTATCAATCTTAACTTGCCCTGAAATTACGAAATGTCCTGGTCGGGGTACTATTGTTTTACTACTATTTTTAACAATGGATCAAGTGTGAGAACTAATTACCAAGTCATTTAATAATCTATAATATATATAATTATAAAAATATTTAATTTTATTCACTTCAATATTTTTTATTTGATCTCATCACTTTAAACTTGTTGTAGTTTTTTTATTTTTAAAATAAAAGATTAATACGTATTATTTTTTAATGAAAGAATGTAGTACTTTCAAAAATTTATATAACTAATTTGTTCAAAAAAAATTATATCTACTGATTATTAAAATATATAAAACTTATAAAAAATGTGTACGTATTTTCAAAACCTGACATTAAAGAGAGATCGACACGTTTTGTGTTTTATTTAATTATATTTATTATTTTATGTCAATTGTATTATGTACAACTTCTAAACATTAATTACTCGAAGAAAATAGGATTGGAGACAAATTGTAGTTATTTTACATGTAAAAAGGAAATGTAAGAAAAATGTACCCATGCTTAAAGGGTAGTTTCGTCTTTCAACAACTATGAGAAGCTACAAAATGGGGCAATATGGTCATTTCGTCATCGTCAATTAAAAAAGGGAGTTTAAGGCAAAAAAGAAAATAAAAGAAAAGAAAAGAAAAGTCAAAGCCAATTTAGGTGTTCAAAGCATATCGCCAGCGGCACTGTGCTGTACCCAATCATACCCCGCCACGTACGAGTCGGTGGGCCGAACGTAACGGCCTCGTAGACAAGATGACATCAGTGGGCCCCACCCCAACTTTCCAAGCCAAAACAAAAGGGCAGACTTGTAAAAATACTTGACCATGCGTGCGGGGAACACTAACAAACACCCACCCCCATCCATTCATTCATCAAATCACAAATCACAAGTGGACAAGCAGTAGTCTCGTAGTTAGTGAAACAGTGGGACGGCCTGTGATCTGGTCTCGTCGTACGCAAGGGAGCATCGAATACGCTCTCCATGGAAACAGAACAGCCGTACATTATGTAGTAATAGGATTTGAAATTTAGGTGGTGAGAAAAATAGGGGGTCTGTAGTGAAGGGTAACGGCGCATTGCCGCGCCGTCCGGTTGTTGTCTAATGTCCGGGCTAGCCATTGTAATTCCAAGGTTTCTGTTGTGACACGTGCTCTTCTCATCAATGCTCACTTCGTACAAATTACTTCTATGTGCGACATACTTGAATGAAAAAAAAAAAAAAAACAAAAACTAAATGTGTAACCGATTCAAATTGTTTAGTGTAAAGAATACCGGTACACTGACACAATTTTGGGGCAATTAGAACTAATGTACACAACGCTGTACTACATGCTATTAACAGTTGAGTACTCCTTATTTTAAGTTTAACGTAGTACTCCCTCCAATCATTTATATAAGTTATTATAATAAAAAAAAATTGTTCATAAATGTAAATCATTTTTGAAATTTAAGATTGCATTTATTATATTTCTACTCATTTTACCATTATACAGTACAAACATTTATGATTCATCAATTCTTCAATTCATTTAATATCAAATATGTAAATTACACTCGTAATTAATGATGTTTTAAGTTTTGTGTCCTTACCTTAAACGATTTATATAAGGGTAGTGTTATTTGGACTCAAGAGTCCGGACTCAAAAAAATTTTAATTTCAAATACATCCTCGAGCAATTAATGAAGCAATCATAATCACTTGTAAAATTATTTTGATACCCCTTAAATATTTACAAAAATTATAAAAACTTCCATATGAATCCGGACTCATGAGTCCAACTAGATTTATTATTTATATAAATGAGCGGAGGAAGTATTAATTAAGGTGATATTAATATTAATTCTTTTTTTATTTTTATCATTTGATAAAAAAGTGCTTTAATGACCATTAAATACTTGATTAAAAGAGAGGGGAAATGAGTATATAAAGTGTCAAATTGTGAAAACATTTTATAATTATGAAAAAGAAGTTTTGCCTCAAACAACATATATTTTTGAATGGAGGAAGTAATAAACAACATTATTTAAATGACTGACTTCTAAAATTTGATCTTTCTTTTTTGGCGTTGAGAAATTTTGGTCTCGCAAGTAAGTAAAATTAACTTCTTCTCCAACTAGCTGGGTAATATGAATATGGGTAATATGAATATGCAGTCTAAAACGCAACCAAAACAGTTAAAACCATGGAGAACACCAAATGCATACCAAATAAATGTAATTTTTTTCAAATTTTTATTTTCCTCGGGATACGTATAAGTTTGGCGTATTTGACGTGGCATAGAAGTCAGTAGAGAAGTCGCTGGGTCAATTCGGTCCTTAACACGTGCAGTCAACGTCAAAGGATCTGAAAGAGAGGAAAACTTCTCTCTGTGTTCGCACCTTCCACGGCAAAATATACATTTAAGAATACAAGATGTCACCTTAATCATGGACAGTAGAGTAATTAATTAATCAAATACTCCACTAGTCTAATAAGCAATGTTATGATTATTGTATTTTTTAACAATAAATCAAATTCACATTACAATGAGAACTGTATCTACAACATTACGAAAGAAATTAAACCTGTTTGACAATAGCTGTACATCATAAAGCGCGAGTCCTGACCTCACATGCTGTGTGCCTACTACAATGATAAGGCAAAGTTAATTACACTCAAAATTACTAACAATAAATCTATCAGAACTCGAGAGTTCATTTTTACAAATACTTAAAGAGTATCAAATGAGTTTTACAAGTTGTTGTGTTTGTTTCAATTATAGCTTGAGGATGACTTTGAAAAAATAATTTGAATCCGAATTTATGAGTCCAAATAGCACTACTTATACACGAATCATTTGGGTGACACGATAATTTGGTATGAGGTTAATATATGAAGGCAAGGGTTTGTGTTGAATCATAAAGATCAAATAAGAAAACACATACACGAAGCGGAAGCAAAAGATAGCCTTTACTTGTTCACTGGTCATAGGCAAAATCACCAATAGGGAAAATGTGACGGCCCCAACTACAAATAAGGGCACCGCTTAAGCCTAATCCCTTAATTAAGCCATAATCTCCCCTATAGGACCTAACAAGGAATTAGTCATTAGTTAAACACCTACACACCTACCATTTATGATACCACCTACAGTTAACTTACTTACTTACTAGTGACTAACCTATGGTTGTCTATAAATCGAGTTGCTAAATTTTTTTTTTCCTAACAAATTATTCAGCCGGAAGTCTTATTTAGTTACTAATGGAAATGAAATCCTAAGGCCTAACCTATTGTGGAAAAACCAGGAAATAGTGATCACATGCATATATAAACAAAAATGGTGATATATATAACATGTGTCCAGTTCTATAGTCCTATCACTCAACCCAAAAGGCAAAAGAGCATGTACATACAAAAAAGTTATACAAAAGCATACAAAACGTACAAAAGTAGGTCGTAGCGCCCTCCGCATGGCTCGAGGTAGTCACCAATCTTCTCTTTGCCTCCGGTCCGTTTACTCTCGGTTGATTCTGCACCCACCGTCACAAACTAGACGGTGAGTACATGAATTTATTTAAGTAATACTGAGAGACATCGATCAACATTCCCAAATCGGCAACAAGTATCAAATTGCATAATTTAAATAATAAACATCGTGCAAAGAGATACTTGAGTTAATCAAATATGAAAGCCGACTCAAGGCTAAGTAGTAATGGATTAGGGTCTGGTCACTTGCCACGATCTTCATCACATCACTGTCCACTACAATTTGAGCTCAGCTCTATAGCATTTCAATACAAGTTTGAGCTCTATATCATAAGATCAAAGGTCGTACTTACGATTACGCCTTTTCTATTCCAAGTGAATTAGTCGTCACCGAATGTATACTTGCTAACATACCCGAAGTTTTAAAACTCTGCATGTTCACCCAAGTTATTCTTGCGCCAACAAACCCCGAGGTCCCAAGCACCCGTTCGAGGCACGTTACCTCGTGTGTCATGCAAGGTAGTGGAGAAATTCCCTAACATCCCGACAAGTCTAGTGACCCTCGTATGAAAGCTGAATTTCTATCATCAAATGACCCTAACCACAAGAACCACTTTCATATTCAAAAATGACGCAGCATTGGAATCCAAAAGATGTAATAGCACACTAATGCACAAAGGATTTGAGTCAAAATAAACAAACTATCCTAATAGCATGCTATATCACTGACTCACACATGACAATCAATATGACAAAGTATAGGAATTAGAATCAATGATATACAAAACAGAGTATGCTATGAACATCATAAAATGAACAACTGAACAACTCATAGCATATGGATTTCAAATGTAATTCAGTTCGAATAACTGAGAAGAAATAAATAAATGGAATGAAATGTAAATAAATGTCTCAAATCAGTTTACTTACATACACACAACAAGTCCTAAGCTATCCGGCTTCCATCGCGTCGATGTACGCACCCAAACTTCGTAATAGCTCCTCTAGGATCCTAACAGTTGAAAATGTATCAATTTACATTCTAAGTTAATGATTTAACATCCCTAAATTGGTCGACATCGGTCAAATTAAGTTCAAGACTAGTTTAATTTCACGTTTTTCGAGGTAAAACCCCGATATAACGCCTCGACCGACTCCCGAATTCTTCACTTTTTATAGGAATATTGAAGCTTTATTGATTTGGGTCACAAATATATTTTTTCCTATTTTCTGCCTCGAGGCAATCTCAAGCATATCCATTTCATTTCCACCGCCTTACTATTTGACTACATTTTTTTTCGAGTCCCGCGCAATGCGTATCTCGAGGCGAATCCAACTCTTATGGTTTTATGTACACACTATAGGCCCACTAATAAATATTTAGATGTAGCCACATTGTAGCCACTAACTTATATCATTTTCCATTTTTTTATAAAATGAAATTCAACTAGTTACACTTACCCCACGAGCTACCTACGGGCCCTACGTCTAAGACGCGACTCGAGGCGCGTCCCAGCTCGTCTAACTACTTATACGCGAATCATTTGGGTGACACGATAAATTTGGTATGAGGTTAATATATGAAGGCAAGGGTTGTGTTGAATCCTAAAGATCAAATAAGAAAACACATACCCGAAGCGGAAGCAAAAGATAGCATTTACTTGTTCACTGGTCACAGGCAAAATCACCAAGAGGGAAAATGCCCAATAATCACAGCCTAAGTACTCTTGCAGAGATTAGAGAGAAAAACAAGAAAGTTTGTGCGTGAAATTCTTGTTAGGAGATTAACACAATATCCTTATTTATATCTAATATAGATAACTACTTAGTTATTTAATCAGTTACAAAAACTACCCAAACCACTTTATGTGCGTACGTGTATTCCAACATCTCCCACTCGCACATAATGGGTTTAATTTCTCATAAGTTCCATCTATAGAGAACAATGTTTCTTATCTCTGCAAAAACATATTCATACAAATAAATAGGCCGTGCGACCAGCATACAATTAATATCTGAGAGCTCATAGCTATATAACTGTTAGGTATATACAGTAGCTCAACTTGTAAGTAGAGTATGTAAGCAATACCCTAGATACATCAGTCACATTTGAATATCTTAAGATCTTTTTTATATGTTTATTTCAAATTCTCGTGTACCCACAATCATATTTAACAAATAAATATAATTGGTCGACAAGTGGATACAACTTAAGCAAATGAGACACTTCGATGATCTTCCTTTTCAACTTTTATCTTTCCATTTTAAATCAACTGTTCTCTGAATATGCCCCGTTAGATCGAATGATTCATAATCATTGGTGACATTTCAAGATAACTAACATTGAGATAAAACTTCAAGATTAGTCAAAAAGTACTGATGGTACTTAAATGAGATTCCTTAATCTCTAAGGCTCACACAACTTAGAAGTAGAGATCAAAAACTTATGTTACCTTTATTGGTCGCAAAATGCACATGTGGTATGAAACACATGCTACAATATTATTCTCCTTTTGTTATGGAACGTATGTCTAACTAATATTGTACAGGTGATAGTTCAAATATACTCAATATCTAACTTGAGTCCACAACTCTACTTTAAATTCTCAAATTATAATCACAGGACTCCCACCTGGCATATAAAGACAGTTAAGGTAAACTTGTGGGAGGTTTTACCTTTCGATCACAATTTAATTTAGTGACCTCATCTTGATTCACTATCAAGGCAATTTTCCGTTTTAAGCTCGAGCTCTCCAAATTTATATCACAAAGCTTAAAACCAATCTCATTTCTATGCACTACTAAGTCATAGAAGCGATTGCCTGTGTGAGAAGGCCAATCTACTGTCCGACATACCTTTACTTTTATGTACATAACATAGATGTGTGTGTATGCATGATAAGACAAAGCACAAAACTTTGATACGCATTAATATATAGTAAATAGTATATTACAAATATAAAGGAAGAATAACAACAAATTGTTTTTCATCAAGTACAATACATACATGCTAAACTCTACGCAATCCTGGAGATTTCATATGACCATTGAATGCGTCTCTAGGTATAGGTTTTGTAAGAGGATCAGCAATCATCTTCTGCGTAGATATGTACTGCACTTTCACTTTTTATGTGCAATCATGTCTCTAATAAAGTTATACTTGGTATCAATGTGTTTGGTCTTCGAGTGGTACTTGAGATCTCTTGTGAATGCAATTGCAGCCTGACTATCGCAATTCACCAAAACTGGACTTGATGCATCTTTGTCAAATCCCAAGTGACTCAAGAATCTCCTAAGCCAAACCACTTCTTGCACTTCTGCTGAACATGCTACAAATTCAGTTTCCATTGTTTACAAGGCTATACATGATTATTTCTTACTACTCCATGAAATCACTCCATTGTTCAGTAAGAAAACATAACCTGAGGTAGATTTTCTTTCATCTAAATCTCCTCCCCAATCAGCATCTGTATAACCAACTAGATGCAAATTATTGCCTTGATAACACAATGAATAATCAACAGTGCCTTTGAGATACCTAAGTATCATTTTGACAGCTCTCCAATGGGTCTGTCCTGGGTTTGTCTGATATCTACTTACCATGCCAACAGCAAAGCAAATATCAGGTCTTGTACACATCATTGCATACATGAGGCTTCCAACAGCACTAGTGTAAGGAACTTTTGCCATTTGTTCTCTTTCATGTGGAGTCTTAGGACACATTCTTTGATTTAGACCTTGGTCTTTTGTAATAGGAGTATTAATGGGTTTGCAATCTTGCATATGGAATCTCTCAAGAATTTTCTTGATGTATGGCTCTTGTGAAAGAGCTAGCATCTTCTTTGATCGATCCCTTTTAATTTTTACACCAAGTATATATCTTTCTTCACCCATGTCCTTCATCTCGAAATTGGAGGACAACCATTGCTTAATGGTTATTAAGTACTCCTCATTATTTCCAGCCAATAGTATGTCATCCACATAAAGTGAAAGAATCACAAATTTACTATTAGATCTCTTGACACACACACATGGTCTTCATCAATCATCGCAAAATCATAAGAAATAATTGCTTGATGAAATCTTATATACCTCTGCCTGGAAGATTGTTTAAGACCATAAATAGATCTTAATAGTCAGCACACTTTGTGCTCTTGACCTTCAACTATGAAACCTATAGGTTGTTCCATATAGATTTCCTCTTCCAGTTCTCCATTTAGAAATGCAGTTTTTACATCCATTTGATGTAACTCCAAATCTAAATTTGCAACTATGGCTATAATTAACCTTATAGAGGCAAATCCTCACAACTGGGGAAAAAGTTTCTTCATAATCAATTCCCTCTTGTTGTGTATACCCCTTGGCTACAAGTCGTGCCTTGCATCTTTCAATAGAACCATCAGTATTTCGTTTAATTTTGAGAACCCATTTGTTCCCAATAGCTTTACGTCCTTCAGGGAGGTCGACCAATTTCCAAACATTGTTTGATCTCATGGACTCCATTTCCTCTTCCATTGCAATTTTCCATTTCTCTTTAGCAGGACAAATAAGAGCCTCTTGAACAGTTTTAGGCTCATCCTCATCTTGAGGTGCAATCATATAAACGTTATTTTCAATAGGAAAATGGCGTTTGTGGATATTGCCACGATTGCTACGCCTTATTTGTGATTCAGTTGAAACAGATTCAACATCTTTTGTCTTGCTCCCACTTGGATGAGATACTATCGGCATTTGTTCAGACACATGAACCAAACGATTCATCAAAGTAGAATTTTCTTGATCTTGCATCTCATAAAGAGATAAAGATTGATTTATCTCACCCTTTGTTGGAAAATCATTTTCCATAAAAGTAGAATCTCGAGACTCAAATTCAGTTATGCTCCCACTCGAATGTTCATTAATGAACACATAACCTTTTGAATGTTCAGAGTATCTTATAAATATATTTTTTTTTCCTCTTGGACTTAATTTTCCATGTTGATGATGTAAATCATGAACATAGGCACCACAACCCCAAGGTCTTAGATTATATAAATCTGGTTTTCTATTGGTCCATAACTCATAAGGAGTGGATGAAACTGATTTGGAGGGTACTCGATTGAGAATATAAGTGGCAGTTAACAAAGCATCACCCCAAAAGGTGATTGGTAAATTGGCTTGGGCCATCATAGACCTAACCATTTCAAGAAGAGTTCTATTTATTCTTTCAGCTACTCCATTTTGTTGTGGAGTGTATGGAATAGTTAACTGCCTATCTATTCCCTTTTCATCACATAATTGTTTGAACTGATCAGACAAATATTCACGTCCTCGATCCGTTCTCAACATTTTTATTTTTCTATCTAATTGATTCTCAACAAGATTAATGTATTTCTTGAAGCACTCTAAAGCTTCAGATTTATGAGAAATCAAATAAACATAACCGAAACGTGTGTAGTCATCAATAAAAATGATGAAATAAACACCTCCATGCTGGGATCTCACATTCATCGAACCACAAATATCCGAATGAATCAATTGCAATGGAAATTCAGCTCTTATTCCTTTGCCAAATGGTTTTCTTGCCATTTTTCCCGCTAGACAATTTTCACACATTGGTAAATTAACATTTTCAAGGTGCCCCAATAGGCCCTCTTTTGCTAATCTATCCATTCTTTGTTGACCTATATGGCCAAGTCTAGCATGCCAAATATTCACATCAGCATTTGAATCAATAGAATATGTAACAAGGGAAAAACAAGCACGATAAATATTACTATTCGAAACATAGTCAATATCCAATACAATAAAACCATCTGACACATAGCCACAACCATAATAAGTTTGTTCTAGAAACAAATTCACACTAGTACCATAGAAGTTCATAACAAATCCACACTGTAGAAGAACAATAACAGAAACTAAATTTCGTCGAATCTCTGGAGCATATAACACATCATATAGGATAAGAGGTCGTCCACCACGCATGCTCAACTTGCAGGTGTCAATCCCTTTTACTTCAACACGTGAGTTGTTTCCTACATATATCCATTTTGTTCCATGAGGAATTCGACGAAACTCCACGAACACATCACGGTCATTAGCTACATGGTCTGTTGCTCCTGAGTCTACAGTCCACAAAGGATGAGATTCAGTCAAATAAACAGAACTAGAAAAAAAAATTGCACTTCTTAAAACATTATTTATAGAAAATGCATCAAGGGTTTGTACCTTCTTTGGCTCGTTGCACTTACGAGCAAAGTGACCTTTTTTCCACAGTTGTAGCACTTGAGTTTAGCCTTGTTCTTCTTCTGATGAGCCATATGAGCTTTACCCTTTCCATGATGATCATATTTTGCACAATGATGATCACCTTTAGCTCTCTTTGATCCTTTCCTTTTGTAGCCACCATGAGGCTTGCATTTATAGCCACTATGACCTTTTTTATTACTTGAGCTAGCCATATACACATCGGTATCAGGCCTTGAAGCCTCAATGCGGTCTTCCTCAAGTTCCAAATGACGCCCAACATCATTAAGGGTCTTGATGTTCTCATTATGGGTCAAATTAACCTTCATATGCTCCCAGTTGTGAGGTAAGGATCGTATAACAGCCTGAACCTGTTGTTCATCAGTCAGAATGTGTCCGGCCTCCCTTAACTCATTGATCATGTTTGATAGCACCCTTAAGTGCTGCCTCATGTTATGGTTAGGGCGTTTCTTGTATGTGTCAAACTTAATAGTGAGTTGTCGAAGCTTGGTGACAGAGGTTCCACCAAACTTCTTCTTCAAGGCCTCCCACATTACTTTGGCAACATCATAACTCTTGAACTCTCGCATTATATCATTTTCCATGCTACTAAGCAATGTAATGCGAGCCGTTGAGTTTTTCTTTTTCCAGGCCTCAAATGCCTCACGGTCCCTTCTATGTTGAACTGTGTTGCCATCTTCAGGCTCAGTCAAGATATTGTTCAGAACTTCAAGAGCCTCTTGCTCTTCCAGGACATACTGGATTTTCAAACTCCAGATTTCATAATTGTCCCCGTTCAATTTTTCACCCTTATTGAGCTCAGCAACAATGTTCTTGCTAGCACTTGCCATTTTCACAAAGAAATATGTATCCGAAGCGGAAGCAAAAGATAGCCTTTACTTGTTCACTGGTCACAGGCAAAATCACCAAGAGGGAAAATGCCCAATAATCACAGCCTAAGTACTCTTGCAGAGATTAGAGAGAAAAACAAGAAAGTTTGTGCGTGAAATTCTTGTTAGGAGATTAACACAATCTCCTTATTTATATCTAATATAGATAACTACTAAGTAGTTATTTAATCAGTTACAAAAACTACCCAAACCACTTTATGTGCGTACGTGTATTCCAACAGTTTGAATACCAAAAAAGGCAAAAAAGTTGCTTTCTTTCTTATATTTAAAAAAGGGGTAGTGATAGATGGACTCAAACAACAACAAAGACTTAAATACCTTTATTATAAATTCATTACCTTCTTCAATTTACCATCCACCACTTGCCGCCGCTGCCGTGACCATCGCCACCGTCAATGCCACTCTGACCACCGACCATCGGCACCGCCGTTATCATCCACCACCTCCAGCGACCATACTCATTTTCTTTTCCCTCTCTTTGGCATGGAGGGTGGCCACCCCCTCCTCCATGCCCCAGAAGAGAGAGACTTTGAATATGAGATAAAGATAGCGTTAAGAAGAATGTGTCGATGGCGGTGGCGACGGTTGGCAATGGCGGCGATCGGCGGCTGTGATGGTGGAGGTGGCGTAGGAGATGAATGTGTTCATGTGTATTGGTGTCAGGAGTGAGGGTAATTGTGTTTTTTGTTTAGTGAGGTAGCTTAAATTTCTAGTAAAAGCTCTTAGGGTCAAATAGATTTTGTTAAAAAAAAAAATTACTTACCTGATACAAAACAGGGGAGGGGATTTACTAAAGGAGAGGCTGAAGTAGGTAAAAATCTAGTTCTCAATTACAACGCGCACATTTACATCTTGTGGCATGTATTGATTGGCTCACATGATGACTCGTTGTTCATTTTTGTCAAACTTTTAGGAAAATTTTCTCCTTGGGAAGTGCTCCCTAAAAGTTAAGGAGATTGACCTCACTTTCCTCAACTTTCCCTATCCAAATAACGCCACTATCCCCCAGTACTCATTTTGAGTTCGGCATCTAATGTGAAGTATAACTACTACTACTACAACAACAACATAACTCAGTCTCAAATTAATTGAGGTCGATTATATGGATAAATTTTTTTTATTGTGCTCGATTTAGTGCAAAGCGCGTCACTAGGTGGGAACGCCCCAATATTTATATATGTTTGATTCATTTCATGAAAAGTGACAAAAGTTTTACGCTGGCTGTCAACCTATCGCAACCCTCATTCATTTTTCAAGAATGTAAAATGAGCTCGAGGTCTCTCTCCCTCACTTTTCGGGTATGAAAATTGAGTTTTGGACTTCCTTTACCTATTTTTCGGTATGAAAAAATGGGCGTCAGAGTCCTCATCTTTATCCAGACTTGAGACCGCTTATGTAGCGCATATAGTGTACAACATAGGTGGAGTTAAGTATAACTACTACTCCTATGAAAATCATCTATTCATCCCTTGAAAAAAAATAAAAATAAATTGAAGCTTGTCGCTATTGGGGACAAAGAAAAGCATAACTACTATACACGAAAGGCCAAAAACAAATTTTTGTTAGTCTCTAGAAGGTCTTTTAAGTTTCAGCTAGAAATTGACCAACATTAAATAGAGGTTTGGGCTCACTTTAATTTTCTATGTGGAAGACATCCAACTTTCAGCAGTCTTGATTTTTCAAAACAAATACTAAGTGGTGCTGGTCGGGAAGAATGGCTGATGGTCTATCAGCTTTGTTATTTAATTGAAGTAGATAGTCGTTTATGTTGGGAAATGAGAGGTACAGGAGACTCAAAGCAAAGACAAAAGCTTACTTGCAAAAGTGGATGTGTGTCCCTGACTTAATTTGATGGAGAATCTAGTTGAAAATGATGAATGACTATTCCTTTATTTTGAGAGAGAATTAAGACTAATGAAATCAGTTGATCTAAGGGCATGCCCTTTTTTAAGGGACAAATAGTCGTACCTATGACCTCCCCACCCCACTCTATGTCTGGTCCATCTCAGTAGAAATATATATATATATATATATATATATATATATATATATATATATTCAATTTTTGATTTATTATGCTCAATCTACGGTGAGCAAAGTGTAATGATTAGTTTTATATATGGGCTTAAGTGAATGAAAGTGAAATTCATTTCAAAATGGCAAGGCAAAATAGAGTTCCACTCCACACTTATAAGCCCTCAAGTCCAATTAAGACTTGCCCGCAGTTCATATCAACTTGGAGGATGGGTCTAATTTTATCTTTTTATTAGGCTATCTTAACCTCAAGTTAAACCCTTCATTTTTATTAGATGTGTACAAAGCCCTTCTATCCTATAACAATGGGCTCTCATATCAAATTCAATTTTTGTATTATTGAGCCCAATCTAAAGTGATAAGAGCGAGGTGACCGAGTTTAAATGTAAAATTCAGATTCACTTAAAAATGTAAATGCAAGATTGAATGTCCACTCCACACTTATAAGCCCTAATTTTTTTTCTTTATTTGGTGGATGTTGTCCCTGACATCTCGAACAAGAACAAAAGATGCTTTGGCACACGACAAGTACATGGATTTGTTTAAGTACATTTACTTATCAAAAGACTCTGAGTCTATGATATGCATAGAGATGTGTTCGCTCGCTTCGATGGATACAAGGTACACCGGTCGATAAACATGTAAGATATACATCGAGATGTGTGCACACTCTTCCATGCGCAAACCAACAGAATTTACTAACGTCTGGTAAGTTGTCAGGACTATCTTAACAACATTCTTTATTAGCAGATGATGGCCTTCAAAAGCCAAAAATAGAGCTTTCTAAGAAACTATCACTTCTTGAAAAAAAAAAAACCCATAAGTTGTATCAAACCATCAAGAAGAGTAAATTGGAAAACATGTTCACTAATTTAGAATTGACATGCCTTCATTACTGTTATTTTTTATGACGGAGAGAACAAGTAAGCAATACACTGGCCACTGTCCGTAGATATTTCTAACAATTATCATAAATTACATTTCAGATAATGAATCTTACCCCTTCTTTTCTACGAAATCTGCATTTAAATTCGAGTAAAAATTCCTTTTTCCAAGACTCAAACAAGAGCAACAGGAGCATAAATTGAAATAAATAATGCATCCACGCAACTAGACCTCCACATCAAAAAACACTACATTCAAGCCGCTCCGCCATCTTTTGGTAAGACTTGTTAGGAGGATTCACGAGAACGAATAACTTACTTTATGAACAACTCTTCTTCATCCTACCTATAGCTTAGCGTGGCATCCTCGTCTACCTGCAATAACAAAAAGTGCGTGTTACTTCTGAAAGAGAGAGATTTTGCATTCCTCTAAACATTGGTGCAAGGACTTACTGATTTGGCAAGTTCGGCAGCTTTTGTGTCGTCAAAACCAAGTGCAGCCAATATCTTGTGGCCGGCTGATTCTTTCTCGGACCAAATCCCAAGCAGCAAATGTGTAGTGGTTATTTCTCCGCTATCACCTGATGTTAATGGCAAACTCTGGGTCAATGTTTAAGACATTGATTTCTTACAGGAAATGGCAAATCAACCCCGGAGATGAAGTGAAGTAACAAGTGAGATTCAAGCAGGTAAAACACAAGATGAAGTGAAGTAACAAGTGAGATTCCAGCAGGTAAAACACAATTTTACAGAACATAAAGCCAATGTATATATCAAAAACACCCTCAATAACAGTGAACAATTTGCACAATACAATTATAGACAAAATGACCAACGAGAACACGAACTAAACAGTCCCTATGAACTGACCTCTGATCACACCAAATCTTCTTTTGAATTCAATGGGGGGCAAGTTCACATATTTCCTTCTTATTTCTAGATTAAACAATAGTGAAATTCATTTTAAGTACTTGATCATGCTTTTATTAATTTTTGTCTCTACATGATTTTGTACTATTTTTCGGCATTCTATTGTCTCCATAGACCATACTGCATCACTTTCTCGTTCTTCAGAAAAACTCAAACAGTTGAGGCCACGACATAAAGCCTCCTCATAATCTCGTATATACGCATAGTATGACACCATGAGTTCATAAATAACCTCTCCTTCCATTAAGGGGAAAAACATGAAAAAATACACCAAGATTGCGCAGCTAGGGACTCAGTTTGGAAACTGCAGGGATAAAGTCGAACTGTCCTTAAAGTTCACACCCAAGTAATTCCAAACACAAAATCTTTGTAGATGCTTCCGCTTATGAAGAACAAAACCTACAATGGACCACATGCATGTGCCAAAACAACTCATGCATGCATATCAAATACTAACTACAACCAACAATCAGTGTAATATTGCAACTTACAGAAAGCCATACAAACATTAAATCTTCATGTAGGCAAAAAGATAAAAAGAATTACCAGATTTTAGTTTCTCATCAACTGCCCAATCGAGGGCCCTTTGAGCAGGTTCAGTCAAAGGTGGATGCTCAGGACTGAAAAAGTACATATCAGATTTTCCAAGCAACTTAATAGTTTCATCTCGAACCTTAAAGAGAGTAACTCCATTTGCACGCAAGAACTTCGCAGCATTACTGGTTCCTACATGACCAATGAAGTGCAGAGAAAATGTGAAGCCCTAATAAAAGCAATTATGTAAAAGAGCAACAATATCAGTTTAACTTCATGCAAAAATAGAAAAGGTCAAATATTATACATGCAACTTATCATGCTTATATAACTTGGAAAATGAAAAACCTAACAATATTAAGGCAGTATAATTGGCTTCTCTGCCATTCTTCTCGGCTATTAATTATATTAGTCAGAATTTGGTTGGCATCCTCATTTCAGACTTCGGAGGAAACAATTATCGAATATGTTCTCTCAGCTTTACATAAAGAGGAACACTCAAGCTAATGTATTACTAAGTAATGAAAAAAATAGTTTGACGTGCTTCTTTTTTTCATATGCCATGCTTTATGTGATGGATATCCCAACGTTTCGAATCAGTGCCTTACTTCAATTTTAATTTCAGGATACTATTTACCAAAACATTTTTGGAAATGAGTTCAATATTAGAAAGCTAACGAAGAATTATGTGAGTTCAAATGCTGTGGAGGAATTAAACAATTTGAAATTCAAATGATGTAGTGGAGGAATTACACAATTTGAAATTACTAAGTGTGTCAATTTAGGAGTACATCTCCCTTGGGGCTATATTTTTTATTCATTCATGTTTAATGTATTATTAGTTTCGTATCAGAAGAAAACTATAGAGTAAGATTTTTGAAGAGATTGGTTGAAGATAAAAGTATGACAATAAAAAGAAATTAACTCACAAGTCTCAATATATATGCCAATGCAGTGACAGCTTTTGATAACTGGGTTTTCTTACCCTTCAAATATGGAAAGGGGAGGGACAGGTCTTGAGCATCCAAATCTCATGAGCTGGGATACTCAAATGAGAGCTCTCCCTTGTAATGAGAGCTGTCCCTCGTAAGGGTAGCACTAGGGATTGCATCTGAATAATTGCACCATTTCAATCTCTTAAAATCCCAACCTAAGGCATATAAGGCACGAAGAATGCTCCAACTACTTCCTCTCCTTGTTTAAAATACCGAATAAGGTGGCCAAATTGATTGAACGAAGAATGTGTGAATTTTTGAAGGCATCAATGGAGAAGAGTGGCAAGAATCAATTGGTGGGATGGAAACAAGTTCAAAAAGCCGTTTAGGGATTGGTAAAGTCAAAAAAAGAAAAAGAAAAAAAGGAACGAAGCTCTGTTTCCTCATAGAAGTAGAAGGGTATTTGAGGACAAAGCACGTGATTGTTTTTCCATGTGTGATCAATCGAAGAATCTCTCTTCATTTTGGATTGCTCATTCTAGATGGGGAAAAGACTAGTCTTTTTCCAACCTTGTACATGATTGGGGAGTGTTATGGATAAATTGAAGTGGATCTAAGGCCATTAGTTGCTTGAGAATGTATATTTTTGAGTTTTTTGCTTTGAGAGGAGTCACTCTCCTCTCTACTTTTGTTTTTGTTATTACTGTGGCGCAAAAGAAGTAAATTACAACATAAATCCACCTTTAATATCACTCCATGGATCTTATTCAACAGAATCAACAGAAAAACAAATTATATGAAAGTTTCTTCCCTTAATCTGCAATTCTACAGTTCAACCATGTACGGTAGTAGTCGCAGTGACCTCAGCCAAAGCCATTTTTATAACTGTTCACTTTTTCACTGAAGCTTTATCGTCACCAGTTTTTTCTTGATAAGTTAACACAACTAGTAAAACATTTAGTCAAGATTTACTATCTTCATCTAATCTACCAAATCATCATCTTCTTTGAGGTTCATTTAACTTGTAACTTTTCAACTATGCATTTCAAACACCTAAGTTTCCACAGTTTCATGACCTGAACTATACATTGAATTGAATTAACGCGGCAACTGAATTCCTTCACACCAATCAGGGACAACCAGTTGTTGTAAGCCTGTAATAGGCATACGTCCTGAACAAAATTCTAACATTAAAGACAAACTCTTTCCTTTGGCACATTCCAAAAGCTTGGCATTCTAATGCAAATTCCAGAACTATGCACCTAACTCGAGTCAATTTGATACTCAAAGGAGTTTTTTTTTTTTCTAGTTTCCAACTCTCCTTCCATTTTGAAACGAAGCACATTGTACCAACAAGTCCAATACTACTAAACACATAAAGAAAATTATCAAAGAAGTAAAATGTCATTAACACTAACCCTCCACCAAGATCCCCATGAGAAGCGCTTCGGTCCCAGTTTTCGGATACTTGAGCTTCCTCGCCTCCAACTCCCCCATCGCAAACGACTTTATCGATCTAGCAGACCACCTAAACCAAAACATTCCATCATTAACAAGACATATGACATTACTTTCCAACAAAGCCAATACAAAAAGCATTAGAAACTCACTTTGGAGCCTTATCAGTAGAACTCCTTTCAGGATTTCTGCAAACACAGCACAAACAAATCCAACACAAACCAAATCAAAAACACAAAACCCTAACAATCCATCCATCACAACAACAACAACAACAACGAAAACCAGTCAAAGATTCGAACTTTACGCGGTCGGCAGACTAAACGAGACCGTCATCACAGTCGAGCATCTCCGCTTTCGAATCACAGGAACTGAATCCCTAATTCGAACCGCAATCCTGCCATTCCCAAACAACGAACTCCCCAAACCAGTCCTCGAATTGCAAGGCGTAACCAAAGACGAAGAGCTTCCATTCCTTCCGGAATTACTACGAATTGACGAACTCTTCCATACTGTCAACGCCGAGAGAGTCTGAGCCGCCATTGTCGCACAGAAACCCTAAATCACGAATCTTGAGAGCACCAGAGACGAATTGAAGAAGTAACGAAAATTTCGTGAAGCGAATTGTTTAGTTTGAATGGCTTTTATAATATATATTTTTTTTTATTGCGAATAGGAGTTCGCGACGAATTCGAAGTACTTCGTTTGGGATTTCGGGGTTGCTTGCGAAGTGTGAACTTCTTGTTGGTATCGGATAGAAGGAGAAAACTCAGAACAGTTCGGACTAGAAGGCAAGGATTCTAGTGGATGATACAGTAAATACCAAATAGGGTGGGCACTTGGGGTGGGCTCACTCTTGCAAAATCGTCCAAACCGTTCAAATGGTCCAACCCGAGAGGTTTAGAAAACTTAAAAACTGTAATTTCTGCTAATAATGGTGTGGTTGACCTTTTAAACAACACAAGCGATCATGATCCTATCAATCAGCACCGCCACCTTATCTCTTTAATTCCTAAGCTATTAGAGAAGTCTTGGTTACTTCGAATAGTCCATACATATCGTTTGAGGTATTGCTTCCATCTCCTACGGCATGGAAGACCAGGTTGAAGATTTAGAGCTCTCGGATGATGAAGGCGTGGTGCGCCATTGGCTCCAATCCATGACTCCTCTGGTAACAAAAAACCCAATCTATGTCAGGTGGGCGTTTTTCGACCGAGAAAGATCTCGCGTTCAATGTGATGAGGAACGAGAATCGCAACCATTTGGCAACCGACGAAGGGCCTTTCTCAGAATCTAATGTCCCCCCGAATCGCTACATCTTTCAATTCTACCACAAAGTAGATTTGGAAAGAGCACTTAATGGAGGACCATGGACTTTTAATGGGTTTCTCCTGATCCTCAAGCAGTTGACGGATGGTGAGATACCAAGACTTGTAAGCCTTGATGAAGTCATGATTTGGGTCCAAGTCTATGATCTACCGCATGGATTCTTGTATGAGGAAGTGGGCAAACAGATTGGCAATTTTATTGGTTTGTTCTTGGAGTATGATTTCGAGAACAACTCGGGTGTATGGAGAAACTACATGAGAATCAAGGTGTCTATGCCGGTGACGACGCCTCTGAAACGGGCAAAGAGAATCACAATCGCGGAGGGGGTATGCGGTACCGTCAAGTTCAAGTATGAACGATTGCCAACGTTTTGCTTCTTGTGTGGTATCCTGGGGCACAATGACAGCTTCGGCCCGAAGCTCTTCCAAGAAGACTACTCAGCGGACATGCCGAGGAAATGGGGGCCATGGCTGAGGGCACCGTCCAAGAAGCAGGACCGGAGCGGCGAACGGTGGCTGCGTCATGGCGTGAACGACGACCGCTGGACGAGGAAGGCAAGTCCGGATTCTGGGGATCCCACAACTGATTCTCAGGCGGTGGTTATGGAAAGAAATGAAGCACTTACCATGCTTCGTTCCACAACAGTTGGCACTTTTGAAATTCAAAAATTAGGGGAATCTAGTGCAAATGATGAGGAGGTGGGCCTGGTTCTAGCTGAAGACAGGAAAAAAAGGAAAGTGGCCCAAGGTAAAAGCCCAAGTAATAGTCCTACTCCAGTTTCTACAATGCTCGATTCGAGTATGATCGTGGAGGTGGACACCCCCCTGGAGAAGAACTCTTTTAAGGGAAGCATAAGCATATCGGCGGGTTCCGTATCGGATCCTGACCGGGAGCCATGAATTATCTTAGTTGGAATTGTAGGGGACTTGGCAACCCCCGATCTCTCTTAGTGATTAGAGAGTTAGTTAATGCTAATAAGCCAGATGTTATCTTCTTGTATGAGACTCTAGCCTATGAGGCAAAAATTATTGAAATAAAGAATGCTTTAAAGTATGACGGATGCTTTGTTGTGGACCGTGTGGGGAGAGGTGGAGGTATTGCCGCCCTATGGAGAACGACAGATTCTTGCTCTCTTTTGGGCTACTCAAACAATCACATAGATCTTTTAGTGGTATCCCCAAATGCACAAGAATGGAGATTAACTGGATTCTATGGCTTCCCAGGGAGTGGCCAACGAAAACAGTCTTGGAATCTCATACGAGCTCTCTCACGTCAACATGCTTATCCATGGTGCATAATTGGAGATTTTAATGATCTTCTCTCACCCTCGGATAAGCGCGGCGGGTCTGCTCATCCAAACTGGTGTTACGAGGGCTTTCGAAACACAGTGATCGAATGCGGATTGGTGGATATACCTATGGATGGGAATCGTTTCACTTGGGAGCGTGGCAGAGGCTCACCACACTTTGTTGAAGAAAAACTGGACAGGGCTCTAGCAAATGAATCATGGTTCAGAGCCTTCCCGAATGGTCAAGTGGTTAATCTACAAGCCCCCATCTCCGATCATAACCCAATTGTACTTCAATGTCGCCTATTTGAAGTTGCTTCGAGACGTTATCGATTCCGTTTTGAGAACACCTGGCTTAAAGAGGAAGGATTGCAAAGCTTAGTCCAAGAAGCATGGGAGTCAGGTAACGCTACATCAGTGCCGCAGAGGCTGAAAAATTGTGCTGGCCAGTTAGCCAAATGGGGACGACAGGTGACAAAGAACTTCAAAAATGAAATCCGAACCAGTAAGCAGAGGATTGCGGTTCTGCAGGGTGATCACAACAATGGGAACTCGCATGAGCTGTTGGAGGAGAAGCACAGATTGAACCAGATATTAGAGAAAGAAGAGATTTACTGGAGACAAAGATCCAAAGCTTTATGGCTTCAAGAAGGTGATAGCAATACAAAGTTTTTTCATGCTACGGCTTCCCATCGAAGGAAGGCGAACACAATTAGTTTTTCTTTGAGGAGGATGGCACGAAGGTGGTACATAAAGAAGACATGAAGCGGGTGGCTCTTGAATATTTCCAAAATTTATTCCAGTGTTCGAGTGCGATCGAGTGATGTCTTTGGAGATTGTCCAATGTAAAGTGACACCGGAGATGCGCGACCAACTAGCGCTTCCTTACACTAAGGATGAATTCACCAACGCTCTGTCACGAGATGCATCCGGATAAAGCGCCGGACCGGACGGCTTTAATCCGGCGTTTTACCAAAAATTTTGGGGACTAACGGGGAATGAGATTTTTGCTCAATGTGCGAGTTGGATGGAGTCACTACAATTCCATGGGGCCTCAATGATACCACTATAGTATTGATCCCGAAGATGGAGAAACCACAAAGTATGAAAGACTTTCGACCGATCTCATTATGTAATGTGTTATACAAAGTAATGGCGAAGGTTGTCGCGAATAGACTAAAATCCCACCTCCATCAAATCATCTCTGATACGCAGTCCGCATTCGTCCCAGGTCGACTAATTGTTGACAATGTAATGGTGGCGTTTGAATCACTTCATGCAATGAAATGTAATAGCAAAGGAAAGTTTGGAAATGTCGCTCTAAAGGTCGACATCAGTAAGGCATACGACCGAGTGGATTGGTCTTTCTTGAAGGGTATCCTACTCAAACTGGGCTTCGATGATCGTTGGGTGCAACTGGTGATGTATCTGATATCTTCCGTATCATTTTGGGTTAATTTCAATGGTGAGCTTGTTGGTCCCATCCACCCACAACGTGGACTGAGACAGGGTTGTCCTCTTTCTCCTTACCTATTCATTTTGTGTGCTGAAGGCCTTACTTGCGCTACTTTCGAGAGCGAGAGAATGCGGGCATGCTACACGGATGCAAGGTTACTCGAGGGCCCCTCCGATTAGCCATTTGTTGTTTGCTGACGATAGCTTGTTCTTCTTCAGGGCATCACTTGAGGAAGCTCAATGTATGAAGAGCCTGCTCAACAGGTATGAGAGAGCCTCGGGGCAAGCCATCAATTTGTCAAAGTCAGCTATGTTTTTCTCGCCGAATGTCTCAGAAGAATTGGAAGCCCATATTCGTAATGTCACGGGGGTGTATACGGACATGGAAAATAGTAGCTACCTCGGCTTACCATCATTCATAGGACGACGCAAATGTGATATATTTTCGTTCTTGAAAGATAGACTTTGGAAACGATTGTCGTCTTGGAACCACCGAGCATTCTCGAAGGCGGGTAAGGAGATTTTACTCAAGTCGATAGGCCAAGCACTTCCAACATATTGCATGAGTACCTTCCTTCTCCCACTTTCAATATGTGAGTCCCTTCAAAAAATGATGAACTCCTTCTGGTGGGGTTCGAATTGCAGTGCAAAGAGGGGCCCAGCTTTGGACATCTTGGGAGAGAATGTGCACAAGGAAGGAGCATGGTGGTCTAGGCTTCAAAGAATTACACAGCTACAACCTCGCCATGATAGCCAAGCAGGGGTGGCGTTTGCTCACAAATCCCCACTCGTTGCTTGCTAGAATATTCAAGGCTAAGTACTTCCCTAGGGAGTCCTTCATGACAGCGAAACTGGGGCATAATCCGAGCTACATTTGGAGAGGTATCATGGCATCTCGAACTATACTTGAACGAGGTTGTCGATGGAGGATAGGTAGTGGCAGTGGGGTCAGGGTATGGGGGGATCCTTGGTTAAAAGATGACCAAGATTTCTTTATTCATACACACCAAGACACCAGTTTAGGTGACGTTTTGGTGGAAGAGTTGATGATTCCAAATCGACGGGAGTGGGATGCAGAATTAATCAATGATATGTTCAATGTTAGAGATGCAAAACTGATCCAATCTATTGCACTTAGTAGAGGCGGGAATGATCGAATAATATGGCACTTCTCGGCGGATAGCGACTACCATGTGAAATCAGGGTACAGGGTGGCATTGGATAATTTCACAAACATACACATACATCGAGTGGATGGGGAATGGACTCAGCTATGGAATCTGACACTACCGTCCAAGGTTAAACATTTCATTTGGAGACTAATGAGAGGATGTCTCCCCACGAAGTCCAGACTTATGGATCGAGGACTCCAAATCGATGGGTTATGTTCTTGCTTGTAATCGGAGATTGAATCGGATCATTTGTTTCAAATCTGTTGTGCAACCGAGAGGATGGTGGTCCACATTACTCACCAACCGAAATTCGAGATGAGATACAACAATGAAGGAATGGTTTTTTAACTTGTTAACGAGGTGTGACAAGCGTGGTGTTCAACGCATATGCATAATCTTGTGGGCGCTGTGGAAATTCAGGAACAACATAGTATGGAAGAAGAGAGAAGTACCGATCAGGAAGGTCGTGGAGGATGGCTTAGACTGGCTGGAATGTTGGAGGACTGCCAGGCAACCACCACACAAGCAAGGGCATCTCTCAAAGAATGGATGTCAAGAGGGAGTGAGCTGGGTACCGCCTCCAACAGGGACATTAAAATGTAATGTTGACGCAGCAGTTTTCTCCAACGACCACAGAATCGGCATGGGTGCGTGCTTGCGTGACTCACAGGGAGCTTTCATCATGGGTATGTCGAAATCAATGGTGGGAATGTGCAAATTCAGCCAACCGAGGCAATTGCGTTCGTAGAAGCTCTTCTTGGGTACATCAACAATGCCAAACTAAGGTCATCTTCGAACTCGATGCGAAGGTAGTGGTCCAAAAATAAAATCCTTAAACAAATGAGGAATCCGAACTGGGCCAATTGATGGAGGATTGTAGGAATATACTTAATGCTCATGACCAATGGTCTGCTAAACATGTTGGTCGACAAGCGAATGAGGTTGCTCATAAACTAGCAAGGCTCTCGCAAAGTCATATCGAACCGATTGTGTGGAATGTTGCTCCTATGGAGATTATATCACTGTTAAACTGATGTAATAGCGAGCATTTGAATGAAAAACTCTTTTTCATCAAAAAAAAAAAAAAAAAAAGAAGAAAATGTATGGGTAAAGATATTAATATAAAGAGTAGCGCGGGCCTGAGCTATCTAGAAGGGATTCTGCCAAGAGCCCAAAGAGCCCAAAAATACTACACTGTTGGGCTTTGTCTATTATACATTATTTATGGGCCCAACCAATTAAACTGAAAAAGACTTTGGCCCATGTTAGCTAGGTAAAGGAATTTTTTTTTTTTTTTTTTTTTTTTTTCAACAACGCGTTGTTGTTGTATGTATGTACGTTATTGTCCTTTGGATTGTGCAAGTCACATGCGATTCATGACAACTTGTTTAAATGATGGAGCAAATAAAATAAGTTGGAGGAATCTTAATCAGTTTAATAAAGCAAAGATTAATTATAGTAAAGAGTAACTTCTTATCTTAAACCATAAATAATTGGTGGGTCGCAGCCATGAAGAGATGCGGTCAACGAGTCAAAGAAAGGTTAATGTATAGTCAGATCAATACATGCTATGCGACAATAGTTTATCTTCTAATTAATTTGCTAGACCAACTACCTTGTGTAACGACGAAGACAACAACTAGTGGCGGACCCAAGTAGACAATCCCCCTAGGTTGCAGCCCACCCCAAGTTAAAAACATTCATTGAATATTACTTACCCTTGTTTAAAAGAAAAGCATTATATCTTATATTAGCCAACCTCAATTTGTCACAAGAAAACCTCCCTTGACTATAGCCCATTGCACTTCAAAATCTTGGGTCCGCCGATGACAACAACAACAACATGACCTCAATTTTTCAAATCATAATGGATTGGTTACATGCATGTATGAAATGTTATCATTACTTTATCATTACGCTCGATTAAATGTAATTCGTGGTGAGCCCCTATTTCATTTTAATTTGTTTTATTTAATAGAAAAATAAGTCTAATTCGCGTGCCTCATACAACAACATTATGGAAAGGAGATGTAAAGAAAACTGGTATTGCCAAATATAAAATACCTTTCTTCAATATGTATTATATTACGTGCATATAGTCATGCATGTACTGTATATATATGTCAAACAATGCAAAACTAACCATATCAATACATTCACTGGCACGCGTATGACATGTTTATTAATTCATTTCTTTGAAATTGTTATAATTCTTTTTTGTTAATTAATACCTTAATCAGAATATTGAAAATACATCAATATGAACTTAGACTAAAAATGAGGACACAAACAATAAGTGTTGTCAATTTCAATATTTAAAGACACATAATTTACTAGTGTTGTTAAGTTTTAAATTTAAAGACACATAATTTACAAGTGTTGTTAAATTTCAAATCTAAGGACACATAATTTACAAGTGTTGTTAGACTTTAAATATAAAGACACATAATTTAGAAGTGTTGTTAGACTTTAAATTTAAGGACATATAATTTACTAGTGTTGTTAGGTTTTAAATTTAAAGACACATAATTTACAAGTGTTGTTAAATTTCAAATTTAAGGACACATAATTTACAAGTGTTGTTAGACTTTAAATATAAAGACACATAATTTATAAGTGTTGTTAGACTTTAAAGACATATAATTTACTAGTGTCGTTAAGTTTTAAATTTAAAGACACATAATTTACAAGTGTTGTTAAATTTTAAATCTAAGGACACATAATTTACAAGTGTTGTTAGACTTTAAATATAAAGACACATAATTTAGAAGTGTTGTTAGACTTTAAATTTAAGGACATATAATTTACTAGTGTTGTTAAGTTTTAAATTTAAAGACACATAATTTACAAGTGTTGTTAAATTTCAAATTTAAGGACACATAATTTACAAGTGTTGTTAGACTTTAAATATAAAGACACATAATTTATAAGTGTTGTTAGACTTTAAAGACATATAATTTACTAGTGTTGTTAAGTTTTAAATTTAAAGACACATAATTTACAAGTGTTGTTAAATTCCAAATCTAAGGACACATAATTTACAAGTGTTGTTATACTTTAAATATAAAGACACATAATTTAGAAGTGTTGTTAGACTTTAAATTTAAAGACATATAATTTACTAGTGTTGTTAAGTTTTAAATTTAAAGACATATAATTTACAAGTGTTGTTAAATTTCAAATTTAAGGACACATAATTTACAAGTGTTGTTAAACTTTAAATATAAAGACACATAATTTAGAAGTGTTGGTGAATTTTAAATCTAAAGACACATAACTTACAAGTGTTGTTAGATTTTAAATCTAAAGACACATAATTTACAAAGTGTTGTTAGACTTTAAATTTAAAGACACATAATTTACGAGTGTTGTTAAATTTTAAAAATAAAAAAATAAAAAAAAGTTAATTTAGTGTTAAGTGTATAACTAAAACAATTAGATTAACTTTTTTCAAAAAAAGTTATTAAACAAAAAAATTAATTAGATATTAATTTTTAGTTATTACTTTAAAAACTAAGTGAGAAAATAATTTATCATTGCTTTAGGTAAGCAACAACAAGAAAAATAAGAATTTTATTACAACCTAACATTAAGCCAAAAAAAAGTGTAAATACTAAAAATTGACCAACACTCGCCCTCGCATTGAAACAATAAAAAGGGGAGCCAAATCTGGATCATTCAAGTCCAAATCCAACAACCCATACAACCGCATGTACTCCACACAGTGCTCAGGAGGCTCAATCGCTTGGGTGCGCATCCGTGAATCCTCTCCGTATCATGAGCAGGTTGAGGGCCACCATTTCAAGATCATTAATTTCTTATGTATTATATAAATGTTTTATGCTCTAGGTTTAAATTATATGTTAATACAATGTCTTATATGCATGTCTTACTAATTATATGTTGTATAATATATGGTTTAATTAAGGATCCATTGAGTGCTCAAACACCCCCCCTTCCCCCTCACATTGATACCCTAGGGTTTAATTAAGGAGGGTCGTCACACACCCGATTAAGGAGGGTCGTCACACCCGCAAATCTCGCCCCTGCAAATCTCGCCTCCCCTCAATATCGCCTTCGCCTCCGACGTCCGCTCTTCTTCTCCGACGGCGTCCGCCTCCACGTCTCGCTCTTCTTCTCCGACGTCCGGCTCTTCGACTCGGTCGATCACGCTTGTCTCGTCTTCTCTTTATTTTCTTGAGTTTGCTCTTCCTTCCTCTCGACAGCTTGTCTCGTTATCCCTCTCACAAGCCACGCTTCCCGCAAATCTCGCCTCCCCTCAATATAGCGCAAGACATTCCCGTCCTCACATTGCTGATCACGCTTGTCTCGTCTTCTCTTTATTTTCTTGAGGGAGGTACGAATTTCTTGTATGATTGGTTGTTGTTGTTGTTGCTTACGTTGAGAATTGATGGAAACGAAGAGGATGTTGTTGTTATTGTGAGAAATTTACACTTGTTCAGCTAATTGTTGATTTTTCAATTAGTTTTGTTGATTTGAAAATTGTTGAGTTTTGTTATTACCTGAGATTCAATTTGGGAAAGAAGAAAGGAGGCACTGTTAGATAGATTTTGATGTTCATAGATTTTTGTTATTACCTGAGATTCCATTTGATGATTGGGTGGTGTAAATTGTGGAAATTAATAGGCCTTAGATAGATTTTGATGTTCATAGATCCTATTTGAATTGTTTTAGGATTCCAAGAGGTTTCATCAAGTTTATTGATGATTTGAATCGAGTTGCGTGCTTTTGATCGAATTCAATCGGTATGAAGCATGTTTTAAAATTAAGTTGGGATTTTTGCAGTTTTATTATTGTCATGGTTTGTGAACAAATTTGGGGACTCTAGGCTATGAATCATGATTTAAACATTTCAAATCAATATTTGTATATCAATTTAAATATGTTCATTTCTATTTGGAACTTTAGAAAAGTTTTTGAGGGATTCGGGAAGGTTTAGAAAAGTCAGTTCATATGTTTTTTGAAAATTAGTTTTTTTTCACACTAACTGGAGTGTGATTCAAACTACATTAATGATTCACACTAATTGATAATTACATACTGAATCCTACTGTGTATCATGATTAAGTTTTGCTGGAAAAAATATGTAATTTATTTGAAGCGTTCTTTTTTTAAGTTTTTGGTCTAATTGATTATGATATTTTATTAAGCAGAAAAGAAATGGATAAAAGTTGGATGAATGAGTCAAGGTCAAGCAGAGCTTATTTAGACGGAGTATCCAAGTTCATACAATTTGCTATTGAGAAAACATCCGTTAATGGAGCAATCTATTGCCCGTGTAAAAAATGTTATAATAGACATTTATTGGATTCTGAAAAAGTTCACGGACACATGTTATGGAATGGTATGTTAGAAGGATATAAGAACTGGGTGTTTCATGGAGAACCCATTTTCTCTTCATCAAGTGTGCAGACTAATGACTTAAATCCTACAACTAGTGTCGTGCCTTCAAGTAATGACGGGGGTTTTGAAATACGAGAACTTCTTCATGATGCTTTTGGGGTTGTTAATACGAGAACTTCAAATCCTACAACTAGTACTATGCCTTCAATGGGCTTACCCACGGAAGTGCAAAATCCAGAAAATGTGACGAATGAGCATTCTTTTGTTAATCCATCACCAACAAACTTAGATAAAAATCCGTTGCAAATGTTGATGGAAGATTGTGATAAGGAACTATATCAAGGATGTACGAAATTCTCACGGATTTCATTTATATTGAGATTATACCATCTGAAGTGTTTGAATGGATGGTCAGGCAAGTCATTTAGCATGTTGTTAGAGCTATTAATTGATGCATTTCCAAGTGGCACTTCTTTACCATCCTCGTCTTATGAGGCTAAGAAAATAATTAAGGACTTAGGATTAGGATATCAAAAAATTGATTCTTGTCCTAATGATTGCATGTTGTATTGGGGTGAGAATGCCAATTGTGAATCTTGCAAAAAATGTTTGTCCTCAAGATGGATGAGTGTCACAAATGAAGATGGCGATTCATTAGAAGGTAATGATGGCAAACAAAAAAAGAAAAAACCTGCTAAAGTCTTACGGTATTTTCCATTGATTCCAAGGCTGAAAAGGCTTTACATGTCATCAAAAACAATTTGCATCAATGAGGTGGCATGCGGAAAGGAGAAATAAAGATGGAAAGTTAAGGCACCTCGCCGATGCTTTGGCATGGAAACACTTTGATGAGCGTCATCCGTAATTTGCGACAGATCCTCGTAGTGTGAGACTTGGCTTAGCAAGTGACGGTTTAATCCTTTCGAACGATGAGTACCACACATAGTACTTGGCCAGTTGTATTAGTTCCTTATAATTCAGAACCTTGGGTTTGCATGAAACAATCGTCATTGATATTGTCTATGGTGATTCCTGGAGAAAAAGGGCCAGGTAATGATATTGATGTGTTCTTACAACCTTTAATTAAAGAATTATTGCAATTATGGGATGGTGTGGATGCCTTTGATGCCTATTCAGGGCAAAACTTCAAATTGCATGGTGCACTTTTATGGACTATCAATGACTTTCCTGCTTATGCGAATTTGTCTGGTTGGAGCACTAAAGGTCGAGTTGCATGCCCATGTTGTGGGGAATTGACTTATTCTCGATGGTTAAAAAATGGGGGTAAGTTTTGTTATATGGGCCATCGGAGATGGTTGGATCAAGATCATCCTTTTAGATTCCAAAAAGATCTATTCGATGGCACCGTTGAGTTACGAGGAGCACCTTTAACACCTTCAGGCACAGAAATATTAAATCAATTGCATGGTGTCGTTTTCTCTTATGGAAAGTCTTTGAAAACAAACAAAAGACGATCTAATGTACAATTTGACAACTCTGAAAAAGAAGTTATGTCTAGTCGTCAAGAAGTTTTTGAAGATAATGATGATTTTAATGGAGACGTCATGACTTTTGTCAATTCTGAAAAAGGTGACGGTGTAGGTGCTTCTATGTCACCTTGTTTGTGGAAGAAAAGGAGTATCTTCTTTGACTTGCCATACTGGGAGTTTAATCTTCTTCGTCACAATTTGGATGTCATGCATATTGAGAAGAATGTTTGTGACAATTTAATTGGCACTTTACTAAATCTTGAGGGCAAAAGTAAAGACAATTACAAAGCAAGGCTTGATTTGATGGAATTGGGTATAAGGCGTGAACTCCATCCTATATGTGGAAATAATGATGTTATCCGTTTGCCTCATGCATTGTACACAATGACTTCAAAGGAAAAAGAAATTTTCTTAACGGTGTTAAAGAACTTGAAGGTTCCAGATGGTTATGCATCAAACATTTCAAGGTGTGTAAACTTGAAAGAGCGTAGAATCTCAAATCTTAAAAGCCACGATGGTCATATATTAATGCAGGATATTCTTCCTATAGCATTAAGAGCATCCATGCCTCCTCAAATTGTTTCCGTTGTCTCTGAGTTGTCATCATTTTTTAAGTCATTATGTTGTAAAAGCCTTGATGTGCATGAGCTTGACCAATTACAAGCAAGTGTGTCTAAAACACTTTGTCTTCTAGAGAAGATCTTTCCTCCAAGTTTTTTTACCATTATGGTTCACTTAACCATACATTTGGTTGCTGAAGTAAGACTTGGAGGTCCTGTTCAGTACCGATGGATGTTTCCAATTGAAAGGTGATATATATACTATTCACGTTTTTCACTTATAAAATATTTGCTATTTTCAAATGCGTTACTATTTGTTAACTTTTATCTAAATTCTCGTGTTTGAAGGGATTTGATGCGTTTAAAATCACATGTCCGAAATCGAGCACATCCGTAAGGCTCAATTGCGAAGGTTATATTGCGGATGAATGTTTGATATTTTGTTCAAGATATCTTGGAGGACTAGAAACAAGGATCAATCGTCCGCAAAGAAATTTTGATCGTGTTGATACTAGTGGAAAGTTCATGTTCACAACTCGGAGGACGTATTTTGGGGAAAGCGAGAAAGCATTGTTCTTGATGAGTTGACCTTAGCACAAGTCAATCGTTATATGATGCTACACTTTGACGAAATATCTCCTTATCGTAGGTAAGTTTATTAAAAATAAATGATTTAATTGATTTTCTTTGTTATATAGAAACATAATTGATTTGTAAATTCTTTTAGCGAGTTTTTGAGTGTACAAAAAAGGGCTTATCGGCCAAACCGAGCTAACAAACGAATTGAACAAAAGTGGCTATTAGAGAGATTTCCAGAGTGGTTTTGCAACCAAGTGAGTAGTGGACAAACATTATTGCTTTCTTTATAAAAGAGTTGCATGTTTTGAAAGAAAACATTCTTAAATATTTTATGTATGATGTTTTAGGTCCCGCGAATGACAAAGAGCAATGCTTCAAAGGAATTAATTTCTATTGCTAAAGGCCCAAACAATGTTGCCAAAAGATTTAGTGGGTTCATTATAAATGGCTTTAGATTTCATACCAAAAGTCGAGAACGATTCAGAAAAACCCAGAATAGTGGAGTGGTTGTTGTGGTAGATGAGGTTTCGTATTATGGAGTTCTTACAGATATAATTGAGATAGATTACTATAGATTGTTCAAGGTTGTGATGTTTAAATGTGATTGGGTAGATATCAAGTCACCAAAGGGATTAAGAAAAGATGCTAATGGTTGCACTTTGGTTAATTTCTCTAAATTAATTCATACCGGTCTTATCATTGCAAGATGACCCCTTTGTATTCTCATCTCAAGCGAAACAAGTGTTTTATGTGCAAGACCCAAAGCTTAATGAATGGTATCAAGTGATTCATACGAAGCCAAGAGACTTATATGATATGGGGGTTAACTCACATTTTGAAGACGATGATGACACTTACACACAATGCATGCCTCACAATACAGTTGCTTATGACGTTGAGCGAAACAATTGGGTTAGAGAAGATATTGATGAATAGTACAACTACAGTGGCTTCCACTAATGGTACTCATCTCTTGGCTTTTTTGAGTTACTTAGAATTGTATAATCTAGTCTATTTATTTTTCCACAGTTTTGCTAAAAAAGAAATCCAATCTTAGCTTTACATCGTGCAGTGAAGAACTTACACAAGACGTTAGAAGCTGAAAAGAAGGTTTATTTCTTGTCTTTTGGGTATCCATGTAATATCTGTCTTTGGGTAAACGCTTAACTTGATGTCGTGCAATTTATTTTTATAAGCTGAAAAGAAAGTTTATTTCTTGTCTTTGGGTTATCCATCGTGCAGTGAAGAACTATTTTAATGTTTGCTTGATTTTCTGTCTTTTCAGGAAATTGCTCCACAACGTAAAGGCTGGTCATGAATATTACTATTTGAGAGCTTGTATTTTTTGATGAGAGCTTGGATTTTTTCCCCAAATTTGTCATTGTATTCAAGTTCCATACACTTTGTTTGAATTTTACTATTTGAGGATCGGTCTACTTTACAACAATGGACTTTGTAATAGACTTTTTCCCAAATTTGGAGTTTTTCTATCTCAGATTTTCCTGAAGATAGCTAGTACTGAATATTTGTAGTGGTTAAGCATTATTTGCTACTTTTAGCTTTTTGATTGTTAGCGCTGTTAATATGCTTCAGTCATCACTAACTTGAATGATTTTCCATTATGTGCAGGTACTTGGTGAGCCAAAACATTATGAAAGTTGGAGAACATTCTTTTTCTATCTTTGTAGTGGTAAATGCTTCACCAAGACATGCTTGTTATCGGATTCGAGACTTGGTGCATTCGCGAGAAGCGTAAATGGAATGTTGATCTCTAGAAGTCTATTTTGTCTATCTTTGCTAATTTTCTTCTTTGTTGTCTGCAATGTTGTTGAGGATATGTTGAACTTAAACAGACCCATATGTTTAACCTAATTTTGTTAGGTATTGATTTTGAAAGTTGAACATACAATCAATCATTTCCAATTAGACTAATGTTCCTTATTGGACAAGAGTTCAAGTTGAAGCCTATGTTGCTATGGTGGAAGGCCATCCTCCATTCTTCAAAGCATACGCAGCAGAGGAAGTCTTCCTCCTATCGAACTGATCGGGTTTGTTGAACTCTTACTTTTTGACACTCACCTTCCTTCTGAAAAGCAGTGTGATTCTTCCGTAAGGATAAAAGCTATTAGGAGTTTGCTTTGTGTATCGTACTATTGTTTATGTTATTTTACTCTCCCGTCTTATGTTTCATTCCCTCACTTGCACTACTTTAATATCATCTTTTAGGAACTCAAGAAGTTGTTAAAGAAAACAAATGATCCCGAAGTCACAAACTAATCAAGAATCGATTGATGTACAAGTGTTGTGAATCGTACTATCAAAAATAAAATCAAATAAAGGGACTTAAGAAAGTGGTATTCGAGTTGTCATCGAATCTCACTTGGTTTTGTATCAAACTATAATATGCATACATATGCAAGCTTGTGGATGTGCAATGTTATGATTTTATTTTTTTGCAACTTGTTGTCCTAACTATAATGGTGAAATAAGAACTTGTTTTGTGTAATAGATGAATACATTGTTTTGTTCTATTCTATAACTCATGTGATTAATAAACATTTTTTAGATGTTCCAATGTTTCAATATTTGTCAAACTTAATTTCAATAGGATCATGTCATCACATTGTCTTTAAGTGGATAGGCTCTCACATACATTCCATTTCAGTTGATCACATTGTCTGTAGTTTGGGTTACTTATATATACGCTCTCACATACATTCCATTTCAGTTGAGCAACTCAACACCAACATTTCCTCTCTCTCGCTTCACATACATTCCATTTCAGTTGAGCAAAACATTTCCTCTCTCTCGCTTCACATACATTCCATTTCAGTTGAGCAACTCAACACCAACATTTCCTCTCTCTCGCTTCAACTCTGCTGCGACTCGCTCAGTTCGTCGCTTCTTCTTCGCGTTCGCGGTCCATCGATTCGAGATCTCGGTTTCGCTTCTTCGGCGAGCTTGAATTGTTGATTTGATCGGAGTACGAGTTTCGCTTGTTTGAGTAGTTCGAATTTCGGTTTCTTATGTTTCGGTTGAGGTTTTGATGGTGGAATGTGAAGTTAACAATGGAGGGTTTCGATCTGTCGATTCGAGATCAAGCTTCTTCTGGATATCGGTTTACTCTTCTTGGCGAGCTTGAATTGTTGATTTGATCGAGTACGAGTTTCGCTTGTTTGAGTAGTTCGAATTTCGGTTTCTTATGTTTCGGTTGAGGTTTTGATGGTGGAATGTGAAGTTAACAATGGAGGGTTTCGATCTGTCGATTCGAGATCAAGTTTCGGATATCGGTTTACGCTTTCTTCTGCGAGCTTGAATTGTTGATTTGATCGAGATTTCAGTAGTTCGAATTTCGCTTCTTATGTTTCGGTTGAGGTTTTGATGGTGGAATGTGAAGTTAACGAGGGTTTCGATCTGTCGATTCGAGATCAAGCTTCTTCTGGATATCGGTTTAACGCTTCTTGGCGAGCTTGAATTGTTGATTTGATCAGGTACGAGTTTCTGCTTGTTTGAGTAGTTCGAATTTCAGTTTCTGCTCTTCATATTTGTTGGTTGGTGATTGCAGGACCTATTGTTGAATGTTTGTTTTATTAGAATCCTAAGCAGTTCACTTTTGATTTGCAAGGTATATTTTGCAGAACTAATTCTCACTCGAACTATGTTCGAGTGAATGAACTTGCAAGTCGATTAGAATGGTGACTTGCAATTGACAATAGTTTTACATGAACATGCATTAACCGTAGTTAGTGACTGAGAACCTTAGACTTTTGCCTGAAATGATTTTGACCTTTAACTTGTTTAGACAATACAAGGAAATTACTGAAGTAAACTAAACTAAAAATTAAAAATTAAAAAATAAACTACATATCAATTTGTATGGTACCTGGTTTAGATTCGCAGATGCACAATCATGTATAGATTTTCTTTCGGCATTTGTTCTTTCATATATGGAACTGAAACTTATATTAATTTCGTATCCGAGTTTGGTTTGCTCGCTTATCCATGTTTTAAATTGAGCTGAATAGAAATGCAGGATCCATGTAGCCAACCAAACTAATTGGAGATTGTTGTTATTCGTCATTATTTATGCGGCCGCAACGATGAACATTGTTTCACCATAAAGGACTAGGTTGCAGATGGTATATATATCAATCTTGGTACTTTAGTCCTTGTGTTTGTGTATATATGTAATCTGACATACCTTCAATTTTTGATGGACAGAGCTGAGGCATTTGCAGCACCCACTTTGCTAGTAATTAAAAAAGATCAAAAAACTTTTGTGTATCATCACTTCAGTATATTTACCCTTTTGTTCCCATTAACAAACAATGTGATTATGATATCTTGAACAAGACATATTTACTTTGTATATGCAACTACACTCTATCCATCCATATAGTACTTGACATTGAGAAGTTTCTTCAATGCTCTTATTAAATGTTATCTTCTTGTCCAACCACATATTTATTATATGTTGCACTAGCTGTTTAGTTCATTTTACACTACAATTTTCAATTCACACTTTGTCTCGCACGAATATGTATTGGTTTCGAAATGCTTATTTTCATGACCTATGTTGTGCATTATTTTTCTCTCATTGATACTTATCATATAAGTATTATTTTCATGACCTATGTTTGGATCATAAATGTGATACATCATTTTTTTATATTTTCTTAAAGCATCTCTCTGAAAGGGGTAAAGCGGCACGAACATACTATAAGACGCCACATACTACTGGATCTAAAAGTTTTGCTCGAGTCGGACATGATTTTGTAAGTTCTCTACTATTAATATATATATATATATATATTTAGTCTTGAAATTAATTAATCTTTTTGTTTCATGTCGACATAGGAGATGACCCAAAAGAAAACGCCTGGGAGAATTGAGTTTTTTTCCCTCACCCATAAACGAAAGGATGGGAATTTCATCAATAAAGAGGCACAAGAATTAGCGGAGAAAGCGATCAGTCTTATTGAAGAACAGGCTGCAACGGTGGAAAATCATAGTGATTACGATATAGAAGACGTTGTATTTGCCTCGGTTTTCAAAGAAGACAAGTATGGGAGGGTAAGAGGCTATGGATTGGGGGTCACACCAACACAACTTTCTCGGTGCACTACAACCAAAAGAAGGGCATCTCAATTTGAAGTAGATAGGCTTCAACACCAAATGGAGAATATGCATTCCCTTTATGAGGCAAAGATAGAGAGTATGAAGGAGGACTACGAGAGAAAATCAATCGCAATGAAGATGGACTATGACGAAAAGTTGAACAGTGTGACTAAAGCCTATGAAGAAAGGTTAAACGATGTCACAAATGAACATGAAAGAAGGTTGAACGGTGTCACAAAGGATATGGAAGAGTTTCGCACCAAGTATGGAACTCTTTCAAAAGTTATTTTCACAGTTGGATGTTCATTTTAACCATTCTTTCACTTTCCAATGATGTTTGTGCATTTCTTTAATTCTATCTTAACTCTCTTTTGTGAACTATTAGGGGGTTCCTGGGTGATCTTACTCCATTGATGACAAGGTTTGTGAATTTCTTAAATTTCTTATTTTTTCTTATTAAACTTTCATGCTTATTAAAATAACCAGTAGTTTCTTTTTATCTCCTGCAATTGACTTGAACCAATTGTTAATCGAAATTGTTCTACGGTCTTTTTCAAGTATTGTTCTCTCTTTAAGCTTTGGATGCTCTATACTCTTTTTTTTATAAGACTACTTGAAAGAGTATTATAATCAAGATAGTTGTTTCCAAAGTCTTTCGCTATGCTATCTCAATAAAAATAATAAAAAGCATCACTGCATCAAGTTCTTAACCAAACAGTTCTGATTTTAGAAATTGTATGCTGTGTTATCATGGAATAATTTCTTTTTAATCTTTACGTATGTTTCCTTACTATTTTGTTAGTCTTTCCTTGTGCCTAGAAATTATTATTACTATTTTTCTACTTTGTGCCCAATCATTCTTAGTTCGATCTATTTTTTATTACATGAATTAGCCTTTGATTTACAATTGATGTGTGAAAAAATGACCTACATGTGATTGAAATTGTAATTAATATATACGTGATTATAATTTTTCTATTCGGACATTTGGTTGGACATAATATTTGAGTGAAGATTGCTAACATAGTGCTCTATACTCTATACCCAATTGTTTGGAAGTATTCTTTGAATTAATTGATTTCCTTAACGATATACAAGGTATCGATTGGGGGTTTGAGGGGTCGTGTTACACATGGTCTAATATGAGGAAAATCAAAGAATAGTTGCGAGGCTAGATAGGGAAAATCAAAGAATAGTTGCGAGGCTAGGTTGAAACGCTTGACCCAAGACATAATTTGAATCCCTTTCGATGCCTAAGTGATTAGCGGCGGTGCTATAACATATAGTGTCATGGTGCACCGCCTCGAACTACCCAAGTTTCAGAGAACTACAAATGCACCACTTCGCTTACATGGTAGCTTTGTTCATGATCAATCATTCTCAATTTTCTTAACACAATAACCTCGCCTAAAAGTGCTCATGGAGTCATGATGCGAGATCCTCGATTTATACGATAATAATAATGCTTTGTATTGACGATAATCTAGATATGACAAAGTGATTAGGGAGTTGGGAAGGAATTGTTTTTGTATGTTGCTTTCAAGTAAAGTAGTTGAATTGTTTTTGTTTCATACATACAATACGGTGTATTTAAGATTGGTTCTTTTGTTGGAGTCTTTGTCTCCAAGCATGATTTGTTTAATGTTCTCTCCGTATTTTGGTGTACAATTACAACGTTTGAAGATCCGGATGGTTGAGACCAAGAAGAACGAGAGCAATTGGAGAGGAATATAAGAAATAGAGATGTAGTGCAACTAAGAAGGTAAGAGTTGAATTAGGCTTCAAATGCATTCTTTTGAAGTCAATAACTTTTGGGTTGGTGCTCAAAATTAATTGTGTTTGGGTTGATTTTGTTTGTTTTGCGGGTGTAGAAAAGTGTTGAAAGAGAGGAGCATATCAATTCAAAATATGATCTTATACTTTTGCATAGTTAGAAGTTTCTATTTTTTTTAGTATACATGTTGATATCATTGTAAGTAAAAATATATTTTTGAGAATGTATTGTAATTCTCTTTTGAATTGAAAAATAATTGAAAAATATATAAATTGTTTTCATTTGTCTTTCTTTATGTTTGTTTTTATAATAATAATAATAATAATAATAATAATAATAATAATAATAATAATAATAATAATATTATTATTATTATTATTATTATTATTATTATTATTATTATTATTATTATTATTATTGCTAATTTGGAGACATTAAATACACAAGTGTTGTCAATTTAAGGACATTAAGTGTTTAAGGGTTGTTAATTTAGAGACATTAAATGCACAAGTGTTGTCAATTTAAGGACACTAAGTGTGTAAGAGTTGCTAATTTGGAGACATTAAGTGCACAAGTGTTGTCAATTTAAGGACACTAAGTGTTTAAGGGTTGCTAATTTGGAGACATTAAATACACAAGTGTTGTCAATTTAAGGACATTAAGTGTTTAAGGGTTGTTAATTTAGAGACATTAAATGCACAAGTGTTGTCAATTTAAGGACACTAAGTGTTTAAGGGTTGCTAATTTGGAGACATTAAGTGCACAAGTGTTGTCAATTTAAGGACATTAAGTGTTTAAGGGTTGCTAATTTGGAGACATTAAATGTACAAGTGTTGTCAATTTAAGGACACTAAGTGTTTAAGTGTTGTTAATTTGGAGACATTAAATGCACAAGTGTTGTCAATTTAAGGACACTAAGTGTTTAAGGGTTGCTAATTTGGAGACATTAAGTGCACAAGTGTTGTCAATTTAAGGACACTAAGTGTTTAAGTGTTGTTAATTTGGAGACATTAAATGCACAAGTGTTGTCAATTTAAGGACACTAAGTGTGTAAGAGTTGCTAATTTGGAGACATTAAGTGTTGTTAATTTAAGGACACTAAGTGTTTAAGAGTTGCTAATTTGGAGACATTAAATACACAAGTGTTGTCAATTTAAGGACACTAAGTGTTTAAGGGTTGTTAATTTGGAGACATTAAATGCACAAGAGTTGCTAATTGTTAGATTAACAAATGTTGTCAAGTTAAGGACACTTATTTCAAAAGTGTCTTAAACAAATATTATCAACACATACATTTTGGAGTGGCGACATCACTTTTACCAACGTGGCGACACTATATCATGCGTGGGTAAGATTTTTAGAGACACTAATTAATGTCGTTAAATGATTAAATTAATGTCGCTAAACACCTAATGTTTTGTAGTGTTGGTTTAGTGATAAGGGCGAAGACATCGAGCCACTGGTGATCTCTTTCTGCAATCTCATGACCAATGAGACTAATAAAACAAGTGTATGATTTAATCAAAACTAATATGCATACAATGATTTAAAAAAAATAATCCACGTGTAAGTAGGAAATGGCCAATTGGCTAGCAATACTTAATTGAGATCTATAAAATTAATGATTGCGTCTACTTGATTAGTTCCGTTTCTACACAATGGTCGGCTGACAAATATTTTAGGCTCCTCCAAAACTTTGTTAAATAATTAAGTCACTAATAATGCATGCATGCATGCCAAGGTTCAAAGCACTTAGATGCAAGTATGCAACCAGGATTTAATTATCGATTCCACACATGTACTTAATCAAATATTATTTAACCAAGCGCGACTGAATTACTTTTAGTTAATTGTATGCATCGATCGGGATGATTAACTTTGAATCCTTCCAAAAGTATTTCCATCACGTTTGCTCTCACTCTCTCTCTCTCTCTATATATATATATATCCAAAAATATTTCCATCACGTATACACTGTTAAGATCAAATTAAATCGTCATGTAGATGTCGATTAAGTATAATTTTCCTTTTTGTAAACATGTCTTAATTGTATACGTCAATTAGTAAATTGAATCTCGTGTTTTTTTTATTGAAATAGCTTATATAAGGTGGCAAAAGTGCATGAACAGTATTATTTGGCTTCAACCTAATTGATTTCATGTAGCACTTTTGACTTTATAAGCCAAAAGGAAAACCAAATTTTACTGTAAAAACATTAAAACCAAAAGGAAAACCGAATTTACTTATTCACTCTTGTGAGTAAATAATTAAGGAGCAGAGTTAATTACCACGAGGAAAGCTGTTAATCGAGGTCAAGACACGTGTGTGCTCTGCTTCGAAGATTGCCGCGGCCACTTGTATGTGCGTTCGTCTATACACTACTCTTTTTTTTTTTCAAGTGATGAGAGATCCAACGATCGAATAGCTAGCTAGCTAGCTTAATATCAGCTACTCTACTAGTGTACGTAGCAATACTAGATTACATATATAGATTATACTGTAAAAACAGTAGTTACAGTGCTATAGTGCTGTAAATCGTAAGAGCATGGACACTGCATGCACTATTATTAATTACCAGTATAGGCGTGCAGTGCAGCAGTTAATAATCTACAAAAAATTACGTGTTACTACATGCATACGTGAATGCATGTATATATTGTATTATCAATAAATCTACTTAGACTCATGAGTCTGAACTTATATGAAAGTTTTTAAATTTTTTATAAATATTTAAAAGGTATTAAAATTTTTTTACAAGTGATTATAATTACTTTATTAATTGTTTAATGATGTATTTGAAATAACAAAAAATTTTGAGTCTGAACTCGTGAATCCAAATATTACTTCATCGATCACTTTGTCTTAATGCATAGATTTCTTCACTTCCAAAGAAACATGACTACAATTAATGGTTCGGTACTCCTTTTATGATCTCTCGAGATCCGACAAGGGGCGGACGGCGCGGCTGTTACGAGTCTTTTTCAGTGCTACTGTAGTACTCATATATAACAAGTCTATTAAACAAACAAAAACAAACAAAATAGAGAGCGTTTTGGTTCTGCTCATCGATCGATTTTGATAAAGAGAAGAATTTAGCGTGTGTTATGTGTGTATCGATCATAGTAACAGCGACAGTCGTCGTTACTTGTTGCTTTGGACACGTGTAAGTATGTGTGCGTAAGTTATGTGTGTATGCGTGATACGAGAAAAACGGGGAGTTGGTCAGTGTCAATATGAGGTCAGCTAGAGCAACGTGTTGTATAAGGAAACGAGGAAGGACAGACTAATGCATGTGACAACAGTTTGGCAAGCGTGTTTTTGCGTGCGAGCGTTCGTTCGTGCGTGCGTTCGTGCGTGCGTTCGTGCTCAGTGCGGCTGTGGTTTGATCATCAACCACGTAATTCACACTCGCAGGATCAACACGCGTACGTTCGTTCTGGATCTTCAGCATGTGTTGTAACCTCGTTAATTCTACATTTGTTGACATTGATGGTGTATTTAATTAGTCAATCGTGTATTCAACAAGGCCGATTGCTACCATGATCCGTACCTAATGTCATCATGATGGCAAAATCGGTCTTCTAATTACGCTCATTAAAATAATCTTTCATTTTTCATGTTTTATATAAGTGCAAGTTGTTTGGTTTTGATATTATTGTAAAATTCTCCAAATCTCTATCAGTATCAATACTAATCCCAACTTGACTACTTTCAATTTATTGGCGTGAAGTTTTAATTCAATGGGGCCTCAATTTTATTAAGAGGAAGATAATTTCTTAATTATATATTTTTTTATAAATCAATTTTTATTTAATCAATGTGGGACTAACTTTATGTCCACACACTTTCGTCAAGTATCATGTCATTAATTTTAATGTTTGAACTAGTGTTTGGATGTAAGTTTTAAAAGTTTGTCGATTATATATATATATATATATAGAAACTACAAATGATTAGTTATTGTTCTATTCTTGATTTTATAATACAAATCATGCTATAAGTTTGAGTTGATAGTGGGTAAGCCTTGTCCCCAGGTAAAGCTAAACATTGAAAGGGAGACGGGTTATCCCGTTCGAGGAGGCATGACATTAAGCGGACTTTGTCTCGCCACCCAACCTGGAGGTTGTCCCACCAACTCATACGAATAGTACATTTGATTATTAATAAATCAAGTTGTGAACATATACTTAATCATATGTTATATTTTTTTTTTTACATAAAAGAAAAGAGAAAATTATTTTATATTAGATTTACTTTCAAAATATTAATCAACCATAGTTGAATTTGTTATCTTATTATAATTCTTGTCATGATAATTAGATATTACAAATTATGAATAAAGCTTGTATCCATGCGAGGTTGTATGTTGTACACAATCATTCACAAATTTCTCTTTAGAGATTTGAAAAGTGAATATTTCACTTTATATATATTTTCACCTTATGGAGTTATATATATACATACCAAAAGGGTAATGCTCCAAAAAGCTCAAATGAGCGGCTGGGTCTCATGCTACAAAATTTAATCAGTCAAATATTAATTATAATTCCACAATTTTAATTACCTCTATGTTGAGGCTATGTGGAAATATGACTGATGAGACAATAAAAGGGTCACGTGGCCCGCCTCGATTTATTGCTGCAACAAATATCGAGTGCGCACGTCAATCCAATAAATATTAAGGATTGATTTCTTGTCTCATGGTAGCTGAGTAAAATAATGAGATATTATAAATATAATATCGCTCCCAATCAATTAGTTCAGCTTCAAATTAAGAAGCATATGTTGCATATAATGATCATGATCGCAATAATAAATTTATGGACGTGGAAAAGGTGAAAATATCAGGTAAAGGTCGTATTGACAATTCCACCAAAAATTGGAATAAAAGTGGTGCACCACTAAAAAGGGCAAATAATTATTGACAATGAGCGCTCATAATTGTGACATTTTTTTTAGTCATATATGAAAGGCTATTTTGCCTAAATATTGTCATATATATGCCCGAATATTTTTGTGACCTTTACCATGCCTTCAAAATCAAAGGCAAAATATTATGAATTTTATCATTGAAAAATGACTCTTTTTCGATTTGCCAAACATTATTTGTCCGAGATGGATCAACAAATCATGTGTTCAAGTCATGAATCAAATAAGAGCGATATATGCCTTGCTGATTGTGCTACAACGCATACAATCCTTAAAAACAGAGAATATTTCTCCAATTTGAACTTAGCTGAGGCTAATGTTCAAACAATATCTGACATCTCCAATTTGATTAATGGCTCTGGAAGAGCAAATATTATGTTGTCCGGGGGAACAACAATTCATGTTGACAATGCCTTATACTCTGAAAAATCCAGAAGAAATTTACTGAGCTTTAAAGATATTCGACAAAATGGATATCACATTGAAACCGTGAACGAAAATAATAGAGAATTTCTCTATGTCACATTGGTTTCAAATGGGAAAAAAGAAGTGTTAGAAAAATTCCCAGCTTTATCATCTGGATTATATTTTACTCATATAAGGCATGTCGAAACGAATGTCGTCTTGAATAAGAAAATTAATGATCCAAAGACATTCATTTTATGGCATGGCCGCTTGGTCATCCAGGATCATCAATGATGCGAAGAATAATTAATAATTCGCATGGACATCCTTTAAGGAGTCACAAAATATTTTCAATTTGGTGATTATAATTGTGCTAGTTGTTCTCGAAGGTAAATTGATAGTTAAACCATCCCCAAGTAAAATTGTTGTGGAATCCCGAGTTTTCTTAGAACGCATTCGGGAGACATATGTGGACCTATTCATCCTCACTTGTGGACCATTTAGATATTTCATGGTTTTGATAGATGCATCAACTAGGTGGTCACATGTTTGTTTGCTTTCGACCCGATGTTGCATTTGCTAGACTTTTAGCACAAATCATTAAGTTAAGAGCACAATTCACGACAACCCAATCAAGACCATTCGTCTTGATAATGCTTTGGGAATTTCAATCTCAAGCATTTAAAAATTATTGCATGTCTATAGGAATTACCATTGAACATTACTGTTCCACACGTGCATACCTGAATGGCTTGGCGAGAATCTCGATCAAACGCATTCAACTAATTGCCGCTGACCTTTAATCATGAGAACTAAGTTATCAACTTCAGTTTGGGGACATGCGATCCTTCATGCAAGATCTATCATTCGTTATAGGCCTCATCGCATACCATGAACATTCCCCCATGCAACTCATTTTAGGTCAACAACCAAATATTTCACACTTGAGAATTTTTGGTTGTGCAGTGTATGTTCCTATACCACCTCCAAATAGAACTAAGATGGGTCCACAACGAAAACTTGGGATTTATGTTGGATTTAACTCATCGTCCATTATAAGATACCTTGAGCCCTTAACAAGGATTTATTTATCTTGCACGTTTTGCTTGATTGTCACTTTGATGAAGCAATTTTCCCACCATTAGGGGAGATAAGAAGCCAATTCAAAAGGAATGGCGTGAAATTGCTTGGAATGCATCAACTTTATCACATTATGATCCACGCACAAATAAGTGTGAACTTGAAGTTCAAAAGATCATTCATTTGCAACAAATCGCAAATCAATTACCTGATGCATTTAATGATGCAAAACAAGTGACAAAATCATATATTCCAATTTGTCGAATGCTCCCGCAAGAATTGATGTCTCTGTGCAACAAAATGCACAAGAACCAACTAAACGCTTAAAGCGTGGAAGACCAGTTGGTTCAAAGGATACAATTCCTCGAAAGAGGAAAACGGGAGTAAAAATAAATGCAAACCAAAATACTCATGAGAAAGCACAAGAATCCTTTGATAAGGATTTGTCGAGACGAGTTGATTCGATTAGGAACAACTGCCTCTAGAAAAGGAGGAAAAAGATGAAAATAATGAGATCTCAATAAATTATTTAAACTCGGTAAGATTTGGGATCGAAATAAAATTGTTCCCGATGATATATTTGCTTTCAATGTGTCTTTTGAAATATGTGAAAATGATGATGATCCGAACCACGATCGGTGGACGAATGTCGAAAAAGACACGATTGGCAAAAATGGCAAGATGCTATCCAAGCGAGAGCTAAACTCGTTAAGGAAACGAGAGGTTTTTGGACCAATTGTCCAAACGCCGATGGCGTAAAACACATTGGATATAAATGGGTATTTGTACGAAAGAGAAACGAAAAAAATGAAGTTACAAGGTACAAAGCAAGACTTGTAGCTCAAGGTTTCTCACAAAGACTGGCATCGATTATGAGGAAACATATTCTCCTGTTATAGATGCAATCACATTTCGATTCTTGATAAGCCTTGCGGTTTACGAAGGGCTTGATATGCATTTAATCGATGTCGTTACGACATATCATACGGATCCCTAGACAGATGAGATATATATGAAAATCCCTGAAGGATTTATAATATCCAGAAAAATAAAATCAAAACCTCATAACATGCATTCTATAAAATTACAAAGGTTTTTGTACGGATTGAAACAATCCCATTTAATGTGGTACAAACGCCTTAGTGATTATTTACTTGAAAGAAGGATATGTAAATAATTCGCTTTGCCCATGTGTCTTCATTAAAAGATCATCAACAGGATTTGTGATTATTCTTTGTATATGTTGATGATTTAAATATAGTGGGAAACCACGACGACATCGTTAGAACATCGAATACTTGAAAAGGAATTCGAGATGAAAGAACTTGGAAAAACAAGACTTTGTCTTGGTTTGCAAATTGAACATTTTTCAAGTGGAGTACTTGTCCATCAATCAAATTATATTGAAAAAATATTAAAAATATTTTATATGGACAAGGCGCATCCATTGAGCTCTCCATGGTTGTCGATCACTTGAAGTGGATAAGGATCTATTTCGACCTCATGAAAGTGATGAAGAGCTACTTGGTCCTGAGGTACCATATTTAAGTGCAATTGGTGCACTTATGTATCTTGCAAATTGTACAAGACTGACATTGCTTTTCTTTGTCAATCTACTTGCAAGATACGGCTCATCACTAACTCGAAGACATTGGAATGGTGTTAAACATATTTTCCGATATCTTCGAGGAACAAGTGACATGGGTTTATTCTACTCGAGAGGGTAAAATTGAATCTCCAAGGTTATGCTTGATCTTTGGATTTTTATCTGATCCCACAAGAGCCCGTTCTCAAACGGGATATGTATTCACATGTGGTAATCTTCTTGTATCATGGAAGTCGATAAAAGCAAACTATGGTTGCTACTTCTTCCAACCATTACAAGTACTTGCAATTCATGAAGCAAGTCGTGAATGTGTATGGTTGAGAAACATGATTGAACATATTCAAGAATCATGTGGATTGCCTTCAATAAAAGATTCTCCAACCATATTATATGAAGATAACGCAGCATGTATTGCACAATTAAGTGAAGGATTCATAAAAGGGGACAGAACAAAACATATTTCACCAAAATTCTTTTATGCGCATGAGCTTCAGAAGAATGGTGAAATTGATGTCAAGCAAATCCGATCGAGTGATAATCTTGCTGATCTATTCACAAAAGCCTTACCAACTACGACATTTAAAAGGCTTACATATGGTATTGGCTTGCGTAAACTTAAAGACATTGCAAGCAAAGAAACTGAACAAGTTTCACCCATGTTCACATGAGGGGAGTTATTGATTAGTGTATTGCACTCTTTTTCCCTTAGCTATGGTTTTATCCCATTGGGTTTTCCTAGCAAGGTTTTTAATGAGGCAATCTTAACAATATTATACCCGTCTTAATATTTATGAGAATAGTGTACTCTTTTTCTTTTACTATATTTTTTCCCACAGGGTTTTTCTTAGTAGAAGTTTTAACGAGGCACAATCTCTAAGCAAGTGTCATCCAGGGGAGTGTTGTGAAGTGTGGATGACCATGCATATATATATATATATATATATATATATATATATATATATATATGTAATACTGAGTGCAAGTCTCAAGCTAGTCAATTTTTTTGAAAATGCTTTTAAAGCTATGCTGTTTTTATTTTATTTACTTATTTATTTATTTTTAATAAAGAGACTTTATTATTAATTAAGTTTTTAAAGTTATGCAGTAGTTGCAGATGTAATTAGAGAATGTTATTAAGTTTTAGGTTGTGTAATAAATGCCTAGAAGTTTTTATAAAAATACGTTTGACCTAGCTATTTGAACCATTGGAATGCTGAAATGTACTGTATTAAAAAATTAATAAATCTACTTGAACTTATCCGGACTCATAGGGAGGTTATTAAAATTTTTATAAATATTAAAGGGGTATCAAATAAATTTTACAAGTGATTATGGTTGCTTCATTAATTGCTCGAGAATGTATTTAAAATTAAAAAAAATTTGAGTCCGAACTAAAGAGTCCAAATAGCACTACCCTTAAAAAATTAATTAAAAATTAATTCGAAAAGATGAATAAGGAAAATAAAGCAAATGGCGTGCATTATTAATTGCGTATCAATTTTACCACTCCAAATGTTAATTCCCGATCTTACAAGGAGGGGAAGTACTGATCTTCTTAATAAATGAGCTGATCGACAGACAGAACAAACAGTATACTATAGCTAGACTCCTAGTGATCAAAAGGTTAGCTCATCTGCTACATATAATAAAGCTAGAAATGACGGGCAAAGTTACTCCTTGCCTTCTACTGCCTTTATATATATATAGGGAGTGACATGCATGAGTGAGTGAGTGAGTGAGTGAGTGAGAGAGAGAGATGGGACGGAAAAGACAAGAGAGAAAAGCTAATTAACTAGGAAAGGATGTTCGTCCCACGTGACTCTCCACACGTGGGAATAGCTGCGGCCGTTGGGACTTAAGTACGCTTTGAGCTACGTAGTGTTGCCTCCTCCCTCGCCCTTCCCTGTCCGTGCGTGCTTGCTTCACGCAATCTGCTTTGCTACCTCGTGTTGCCTTCGCCTTAAAGTCTCTCTCTCTCTCTCTCTCTCAAAATAACTCTAACTAATGTTCTATTAATTCATGACCCACCACCAAATTAATTACCACCCATTTCAATATTATTTATTTATTTTTAATAATTATGGGTGTTGCCGAGACTTTTTTTTCAATCCCTCTTTATTTTAATTCGAATAATTCTCCAACTTCATAATCAAGATCGATTATATCGAATATATAGTAGTTACCAAAAATCGATCCTATATATAACTTCTTTCTCTATTAGAGTTTGGTGCTCTTTTAAACTTTGCCACTGCACTACAGTACCCCTTGGGGCACATACCCTTCAATATGTGTATCAAAAAACAAAGGAAAAATATTCTAAAAATACATCAGAATGCGATGGTAGCACTCCCCAAATTAAAACAAAACATGAAAATGAAATTTTAATTGACACATTCGACAACACACATGCATGTTCCAAAAGTACAAGTACGTATATATATACATGGAGATGTGTGCGTGCATATTTTGATATATATCGAATGATGCGTATCTAATGTGACTTAAGTGTGTTAATTAATGGAGAGTTTCCTAAACACAATAAATTAAATGATGAACACTAATTAAAGCACTCCAGCACACAAGTGATAGAGACAATGTATAGGCGCCGCTCTCTTACTATCTTTTTCTATCCTTCCCTATATAATAACAGTACTCATCCACCCTTTCCCTTCATTTGCTTCATCTCCTCTCTTGTTCGTTATTTAGTCGCAGCACTATCTAACTAGCTATACACTTCTATTATTACATGTTGGATGAGAAGAAACATGAGTAGCAGCAGCAGGAGCAGTAGTAATGCTAGCACCACTATGACCAACAACAACAACAACAACAGCAACAGCAGTGGAGGTGGAGGTGGCGGTGGCGGTGGCGGTCCTTGTGGCGCTTGTAAGTTCTTGAGGAGAAAGTGCGTGAAGGGGTGCATCTTCGCGCCCTACTTCGACTCCGAACAAGGCTCGACGCACTTCGCTGCGGTGCACAAGGTTTTCGGTGCCAGCAACGTCTCCAAGCTCCTCCTCCGCATCCCTCCCCACAAGCGCCTCGACGCCGTGGTCAGCATCTGCTATGAAGCCTTGGCCCGCATTCGAGACCCCGTCTACGGCTGCGTCGCCCACATCTTTGCCCTCCAACAACAGGTACGTACGTACGTACACATGTACACTCAGTGTCTATACATTAATTCCATGTATTCATTCTCTTAATTTCTGAAATAATATATTCGTATATACAGGTCCTCCAGCTCCCTTAATTAATCATCATGTAGTCCTAGTTTCGAGCTTTGGCTAGTAGAAATGACCCTCTTTGCTAAATTAAGTTGACATATATAATTAACCTTACATGCATCCAAATTGTTCCCTCAAAAAAAAAAAAGAAGCTGGCATCCAAATTTGGATTAATATATATATACATAGATATTGTAGCTCATGACGTAACACATGCATGAAACAGTTGTACAAAAATGTCCATCTCTTCCTAGCTAGATTCCATTTGACAAATTGCACGCAAAGACATTCATCCACGAAATTATATAAGAGTAGAAAAATTAAAACAATTTAGTACTCTTGATGTATATCCTATCAAAAATTAAAGTCTATCTCATGCATCTAATAAAACCTTATGTCTAGATATATAGTTCTTTTACATGTGAATATATGCCCTAGCTAGCCAGTTATTTGCAATTTTGTTTTGTCAGGTAATCGGATCTATTCTACTAATTTAGTAGTTTAATTAATTCCCTAGCTCTTTTCTTTGCCGGAGCTAGCTAAAAAAAAAAAAAAAAAAAAAAACGAAGAACTCGATATTCAATACACGGTTTTGACTATGAGGGCTCAGAGTAGCTTATGTAGGAAGAAATATGTGTAAAAACGCAGCATGTGGCGTTCACATGGGCGATTTGGATAGAGAGGTAAGTTAATTGGGTGCATTGGGAATCCACCTGATCATCGGCTGGATTTAATTTGGTTTATGTTATGCGTCCTCGTTTTTCGAGGGAAGAACGTAAGAAACATGCATGTATATATATATTGACCATGAAAAGTCAATAGATCGAGAATTTAGGGTATCAAATTGTTTTTTTTTTTTTTTGACTACTTCTTGATCGGTCTTCTCCTACTTAGTTAGCTAGCTATAGCTAGGGTTTCTTGCCAGGTACTAATATATTACTAGCTAGGTACTCTATCACTATATTAATTATCAATGACTGTAGTATATATAAATGTAGTAATGTTGTGTGATTACCTTAATTGGCTTTAACGGGCGACATGTTTTTTTAACTATGTATATATGTTGTCCACAATTATGCAATATATGTATTAACTAACTAAATAATTATAGTACTATTTCTTCTTTAAATATTGTAAGTATGTATATACAATTAACACTAATTAACTAAAACAAAATTAACTAAAATTTAGAAAGTGCATGCATGCATATTGCAGGTGGTGAATTTGCAGTCAGAGTTGGCATTTGTGCAGGCACACCTCTCGACTTTGGAGCTTTCTTCTCAGGCCACCTTTCCTGCACAATCACCCGAATTAGCTGCCCTAATTGCTGCTTCTTCAAACATGGAGTCCAATATTTCTGGCGTAGCAACACATTTGATTCCTTTGCATTCTCACTATGCAGCTCTAGATGCTACATCAAATTGTAGTCAAGCTCATCAGCATAGCAACAATTTCGGCGATACAGATGATGATGATCTCCAAGCTGTAATGGCTCGAGATTTTGTTACTAAGTACTTGGCATCCGGAGAAAGATTCAAGTCATGATAAAAATAAGAGAAAATAGAAACAAAAGAAATGTGTAACCAATATTTAAAGTAGCTAGCTAGCTGCCTATAGTGCAGATGCAATGACATCCAATGTTGCATGCATGCCTTTATAGTTAACCAAAATGTAGCCAGCTAATTAACCACTTGATTTCTTTCTTCTTTTTTTTTGTTAATTAATTAGTTAGCTAGCTAGCCAGCCAGATCATCGTCATCAAGTAGTAAAATAAAAGAAGAGATAGCTGTCAAATTATCCAACGAGCTAGCAGGGTATAAAAACAAAGGTGGCCCGGCGCTTTGGAGGATGAAATTGATGAATATTATCTGTTGTGTACATTTGATCCGATATTTTTTTTTTTTTTTTTTTTTTTTTTGGGTATGAAACCAACACAGTACCTCTGACACTTGCACATAAAGAGAGCATTCATGGATGACAATGTATCAAACCGGCCATTGAGTTTCTTTGGATTTTTTTTTTTTTTTTTTTTAATAATTAACTTAAACAAACCTACCAAGTGGATATGCTTCGCAGATAACTCACTGCAGATTAGGTATTAGGTGTTCGATTTACTTAGGTAGGTAAGAAATTGGGAGTTCGAGCTTTTACTTGTTGCCATGACCATCCTGCGAATTCTTTATGTCCATGCAAGGTCAAGCCTACATTCCTCTTCGTAGATTCCCATATCTCTTGCCAAGTGTTGTCAATTTCTTTAAAAATTCGTTGGTTTCTCTCCCCCACGAAGCCCAAAGGAATGCCAAAAGTCCGACTTTAAACAACAAATTCCTTTTATTGCCGCATGAAATAGCCAGCGCTTGTTCCATCCATGTTCTTAAAGATTGGGGATTTTGCCACTCGATGCTTATCTCCCTCGACAACTCCTCCCATAACCTACACGAAAATGAACATGCCAAAAAAGGTGATCAATGGATTCCATATGAGAAAAACACAAACAACATCTTGACGGCAAGAGGGTGATATGAGAGGAGTCGTTTTTGGAGCACATATGTCGTATTAATCTTTCCTAGCAACGCCATCCAAGCAAAAACCCTAACCTTCATAGAAGTAACAGATTTCCATATTAGATTATAAACCTAAAAAATGCCAACGAATTTTCAAGACAAAGACCATAGAAAAAAGATTTAACAAAGAAGAGGCTGGGAAGGGTCCCAACCCCACCCACGCTTATCCTCCGTGTGTGGGGTAAGGGAAACTTCCGGAGACGATGCGTGAGTGTCGCGAATTCTATAGCTTATGTTTCTCCTAACCTCCGTCGAAACCGTAATGCCAAGAGTGATCCCACTCGCTCCCCGACAAAAGAGGCCACCTCCGCCACACTTGCTTCGGGATTTCGCGAGAGAGAAAATAAACCGGAAAGTCCTCAAGCAAAAGATGGCGTCCGTTCCATGCATCCCGCCAAAAGCGCAGTTTCATGCCATTCCCTAGCGTGAACTCCACACCTTTGATGAAATCCTGCCTGCAGCTAGCAATAAAGCGCCATGGAGATCTGAACGAGGGCCTAAATCTTAATGATGTATCCTAACCATTAGCCTCCTTACCATAAATACTTCCTATGACATTCGCCCAAAGAGCCTCCGGCTCCTGCTGGAAACGCCAGAGCCATTTACAAGCAAGGGCCGTATTGCGCATTAAGAGGTTTCCAATTCCAAGACCCCCAAGCCGTTTGGGGAGCTTTACTTGGTTCCAAGCCACGAGCGGCCACGAAGCTTGGCCATCCCATCGTTTCCATAGGAAATCCCGCATCATCTTTTCGGCCCTCTTAGCAATACCTACCGGGAGTCGAAAGAGTGACATGAAATATGTCGGAATGGAGTCGAGAACTGAAGCGATTAATGTGACTCTACCTCCTTTGGATAAGAAGCCTCGCTTCCACCCATCCAACTCGCACGTAATTTTTTCTGGAGAACCGATTCCCAAAATCGGCCTCAAGTGGGAACCCCTAATGGCATACCAAGGTATTTCATGGGCCAAGTCCCGACTCGACAATTGATGCCCTCAACCGCTTTGTAATACGATATCGGCCGACACGTTGATCCCCAACAAGTTTGCATTTGGACAAATTTAGTTTTAGACCCGAGATATTGCGAGAGACCCGAACGAGCTGCATCACCTTGTGAACCGCCTCCTCCGAGTTTTTAACGAATAACAGCGAATCATCGGCATACTGCAGGTGTGTGACGTGAACCCCTTCTCTGCCTACCTTAAAGCCTTCTACCATTTCATTGTTCTTGGCAGTGTCCATAATTCTTCCCATGACATCAGCCACCAAGATGAAGAGGAAGGGAGATAATGGGTCCCCTTGTCTCAAACCCCTTTGTCCTTTAAAGCTTCCTTCAGGTCGCCCGTTAATGAGAACCGAATAGTGAGCCGATGAGACACATCCTTTCATCCACAATCGCCATCGCTCGCTAAAGCCTTTCCTTTGAAGCACATAATCCAAAAAGGTCCAGTTCACTCGGTCATAAGCTTTGGCAAAATCCAGCTTTCGAACAAAGCCTTGTAATCCCTTTTCTGGCATATTCAACCACTTCACCGGCTATAAGAACCGAATCCAACATCTCTCATCGTGGGACAAATGCGATCTGTTCCATCGCAATTGTATGTTTGAGAACCGCCTTGCAGACGATGAGCGATGACCTTTGCCAACGGTTTGTACATAGATGTAACCAGATTGATAGGCCGAAAATCCTCGATCCTCCCAACTTGGGAGCCTTTGGGAATCAAGCATATGAATGTCTCATTCATGTTTCGACTAATCACTCCGTTACTATGAAAATCTTCAAAGAACTTCATAATGTCACCTTTGATAACTCCCAAGATCGTCGATAAATGCGAAGGTGAATCCATCGGGTCCGGTGCTTTATCCATTTCGCAGGAAGTAACCGCCGCCCATACCTCGTCTTCCGAGAATGATCTCTCCATATGACTCGCCTCCTCTCCCGAATGACACCCCAATTAATACCGTTGATCTCCCATGTACTATCCATTTCGTCCGTGTATAAATGTTTGTAGTAGTCAACAATCTCTTGCTTGATTCTACCGCTTTCCTCGATAAACTCCCGCCCCAGGCTGTATCATGTCGATAACGTTCTTAGACTTCCTTGCTCCCAAAATGCGATGAAAGAACTTTGTGTTCGCATCCCCTCTTTTACCCACTTAACTCGCAATTTCTCGGCTCGCCGATCGATTTTCAATAAGTAAGACATTCGCATATTCATCCTTCGCCCTCATTCGCTCTCGCCAACAATATGTCATTCCAATTAGGACCACCTCTATATCATCTAGTTGTTTAATTCGAGCACTTAGCACCTCTTTCCTAGTTTGAGTCGAGCCAAAGACCTCTCTATTCCAAGTCTTCGGTTCCTTGCGAACTTTCCCTAATTTCTCATCAATTTGAAACCCGCCCTCCATGTCTTACCTCCCGAGACCACCAAATTTCTATGTGGGTTTTGAAGGAGCTGTGATCTAGCCATACATTTTCGAAACGGAAAGGCGCAGGGCCCCACTGAATCAAGCCTGTATTTAGGATCACCGGAGAATGGTCTGAAGTTAAGCGATTTCCCAGGGATTGTCTCCCATTCGGGAACTGTGCCCCCCATTCACTTAGAAAGAGAAATCGATCTAATCTTGCACATATAGGGTTTGCGCGAAGATTAGACCATGTAAATTCTCCGTTAAGCAAAGGTAGATCCGTAAGTTCCATTTCTCTGATGAGATTATCGAACTCCCGCATACTAGACGTCAACCTTGTGCTATTCGATTTTTCTGTCAAAAAACGAATAACATTAAAGTCCCCGACTATGCACCACCTTGTCCACACAATCCAAATAATGCCTCTAATTCCTCCCAAAACTCATGCCTACCGTCTTGGTTGCTTGGAGCCCATATACCCCGGTCAACCACCACGTGGAATCATTCTCGCCTTCAACGTGCACTGAGACCGAGAAGAGTCCTACTAAACTAGAGATCACCTTAACTCTCCTAGTGTCCCAGATGATTACAATTCCCCCACTAGCGCCCACAGAATCCATTACCACCCACTCCTTGAATCGCCCACTCCACACAGCTGACACCTCACCACGACTAAATGATTCCCTCTTCGTTTCTTGTAAGATCAAAAAATCTGGGTTCTGCCTCTTAACCTCCTCCTTAATCGCCTTTCTTTTCTTATTTGCATCCCCGAGACCCCTAACATTCCATGTCAAAATCCTCATCTAGGCGCACGAACTCCCCTCCTGTCCGGTTTGCTATAGTCTATGCTAGATTGTATTCGGCGTTGTTCTCTCACTAAGGGCGCAATACTCGACTCCCCTGGGGTGGCAACCCTGGGTTGCCTCATGATCTCAATGCCACATTGAGAGAGAAAATCCGTTGGGACCACTGCCCCGCCAGAGCTCTCCTCCTCAATGTTCCTTTGACCTTCCCCCCTATATAGGACCTCAAGTTCGGATGAATCTATTAGTGCCGCCTCACAGCCCCCGTCCTCAATATCTGTGGCTCCTATGGGAGGTAATCCCACAGCCGCCCTTGACTGCGTAAGGTGTTGGATTGCCTCCACTTCCATTTCAATCAAATTCCCCGTAAGTGGTTCCGTCGGCGTCGTATCCGCCATTTGGGCTTCCAAAATCCGTTCCTCGAGGGTTTCCGCAATAATTTCGTCCATGTCCACCCCCACCTCTATCTCCCTAGATTCACCCGAGTCATCAGACTGGGACTCGGCGTCCAATTGTGTGTGTCCTTCCTCTTGTAATCCTTGGAGAGTCTCGTTGGCTTCTATGCCAAAATCGTCACGACCGGCCTCTCCTCCCCTTTCATTAAACAAACGCATCCATCCCCCGTTGGTGTGTCTGCTCAAACCACCGTAGTCGACCCGATCCTTCATATCTTGTGAAGTCTCCCGTGTGACCCATCACACTCGTCGTGGTTGTATGGCCAGAGCCTCCTCCTCAATTTGGGATTCCAGGCCCATACTGCGATCACGTTCAATTGGGATTCAAACATTAATCTCCATGTACCAGGCCCGACATCTTGAATTGTCACCCGATCAAAAACATGACATAGACCCGCATCTATATTGGACATCTCCAACTGGGCTTTTGTGGCATTTAGGCCCATTGAATTAGTGTGTAAAGAATGTTCTAAGAGGTCTTCACTTCGCCAGTTATCTCGGATAGGCGAACCTACACGCATCATCGCCGCCAGTTGTATGTCGACATTGTGAAGGTCTTCAATCCCTTTGAGAGGGCACGTGTTCCCATCATCATGCCTGGTACTAGGTCGTACACCCAGCTGCGGCACTCCCTGATCGCCACCGTGAGCGCATGGCATCACGACCCCTCCCTGATCTCCGACCACCTGTTCTTCGGGCAAAATCGGAGTATCCATAAGAGACTCGTGGGCCCGTCTAAGTCCGCCGTCGGCGATGTTGCCTCATCGGCTCCACCAACAACGTATATGGCCTCACCGGACCGTGTGCTCCGTTAGCGTAACCGACGCTCGTCCCAGTCCGGAGGCGGGCGATGTTGCCTCGACGGTTCACCGGTCTGCAGATTTGGGCTCGCAGGATCGTGTTCTCCATTAGCCCAATGGCGAGGCCGTTATCATCGCCGGTGCGAGCTGCAAATCCTTCCTAGGCGTGAGATCTACTATAGTCGATAGATATCTCGGTGTAGGAGTATCGGCGGCTAGCTCGGTGGCCTATCCATCGCCCGACTCCCAAATTATGTTGATTCGAATGATTCACCACTCCGGGAGCCTTCAAATGAACAACTTCAGGGGTTCGAGAGATGAACAATTTCGCAGTACCATTCGGGCATGGGATAGTCAACTCCGAGGGGTAGAAGCCTTTGATTCTCCCTTTGACTTTGATTATCGCTGACTCAAAGTTTTGTCACCTCCTCGTCTGCGCGTCAACCTCCAACAGCCCACCGAATCTATCTCCAATCATCGACAGTGCCTCTGTGTTCCAAAGGCTAAGTGGGAGTCCTACAATAGAGATCCAACAATTTACCCCTCCCCACTTGCGATCCTCCCAATGTAGCTCTGGTTTCCACGGCGACGCCGAGGCCACAAGGTCTCCTCCGATTGATTCCAACCGATGGATTATCCGCATCCTTTCCGCCTCCGAGGAGCAAAACAGTATGGCCCGATCTTCCCCTATAGATTTCAGACTGGTGGGACGATTAAGGGCCAAAGTTAGTCGTTTTCGATCTCTTCCCAGAAAGATATCGCGACGAACGAAAGATCACAAGTGCTTGGTTCCCAATCGCACGTCGTGACGTTGTTACCTCTTTGGAGGGGACGGATTGGGTGTCCTCCTCGGCGACCACCATACCTCGATGTGGTTCACAAACCAAACCACCATTTGATGAGGTAGAAACTTGAGGTCCGACGAGATACCCTTGAAGTTCGGCCCTTCATGCTTGTCTTGTAGAGCATCAAGAAATTTACGCCAAACATGTTTGTTGTCTCCTTCCTAATTAACACCATTTGCCTCCCATTTGCTTGATAGCTTCAAGATCTTCAAAATCGCCCCTTTGTTGTTGTGTAGAATTTGCAAGGAAAGAGTAACAAGCCCTTCATGCCGAACTTAGGTGAGGATAACTCTTTCGCCCCTTTTACTATCCCATTAATTACCCCAACCATCCATTGTACATTACCCTTGAATCAACCAATGCCACGTAGGATTGCTTAGAGGAAAATTCGGTAACTCTTATGGCCCCAGATTTCAAAAGATCCACTGAGAACTGTTTTTCTCTCCCGTGAAGTAGCACCGAATTTCATTCCCTTCATTGTCCCACCCATTCTTTTCTCCCACCTTTTGTTTCCTTTTTCGAAGGACCTCCGTCCATGCCTCCCGAACCATTGTAGCCACTAGTCCAATGTCATGACATAGCCAAGATCATGACCAAAAAAAAAAAAAAAAAAAAAACGACGGATGCGCACCTACGGATCTCGATCCACCTCAACAGATCAACAAATCAATAACGAAACAAACAATCGCAACCAACAACAACAACGTTATTCATCAAAGTAGGTTCAAATCACATCAAATTGAAAATAGATCACAACCAAAACGACAAAAAAAAAAAAAAAAAAACCGAGAGGATCGATCGATCGAGAGATTGAAAGAGGCGACCAAGATGACGAGTTATTTATCGTTGGCACATCTTACTTACGCGCATTGAATCTCCAATTCGTTGAAATCTTTCTCACAAACGATTTCCCTCACGAATCCCTCGATCTCCACCCTCCCCTCTTTGAGCCCTATCAAGAACCAAAGAACTCGAGATCGCGAACTCGAGCGACCACCGAACAACTCCTCCAGATTCACTCACCCACCGAGATGCGGTCGAGATCCGTGACGAAGGTGCTCAAATCGTTGCCTAGCACCAGCGCGAACGTTGAGTACTTCCTCTCCTCGCTCGCGAATGCGTCGCCCTTCGCCAGGGGGCATCACCCGCGAAGACCTTGTGTGCGATCACTACAAGAAAAAAAATAAACAAAGAACAAACTAATCTGTGTTGAATTGGTACGATTTGTTGCTAAGGGACTCAACAACAGATCAATGACAGATCGAGGTGTTGCTAAAGTCTTTGTCGCAGATAGAAATTAGCAACAGATTTTGGATCTGTTCTTGTTCAAAGAACAGATTTGTAATGAAAATTTGTTCTTTGAACAACAAAAAAAAAATCATTACGCAGATTGGAAAATGAGGTTTTGTTGCAAATCTGTTGCAAATCAGCAACAGACAAAGTCTGTCGATTTGCACAAACAAGACGAACGGATGTTGTTCTTGATCTGTTGCAAATCAATGACAGACCAAGTCATGTCAGCCGATTTGCACATGAAAAAAACCATCTTTTGTCATTGATCTGTTGCAAATTTTTGCAACAGATCAGCAATGACAGATATACCTTTTTGTTGTGCTAATCAACACACAGACCAAGTCTATTCTTGATTTGCATAATCAAGAAAATAGTTTCATCTGTTCTTTGATCTGTTTCAAATTTGCAACAGATCAAGCAACATACATTTTTTTTGATTGTGTGCAAATCAAAGAATAATAAAATCAAGAAAATAAATAAATTTTCCTACAGTGATAAAATTTGGAGTAAAATCAAGAAAATCATCTTGATTTGGAATAGTAATTTTAATTTAAAAATTACAATTCATTGTAAATAGTAAATGAAATTCTACTGAAAAATCATGTAAAATAAATAAATTTTCTCATTTATAATTAAAACTAAATTTGAATAATTGTTTATATATTATCAAAATTTGACAAAAAATATATACAAAATGTGGAGATTAACATTTCATAATTAACTAGTAGTATATTATATACTACTAGATGAATATTATCCACCAAATACAAAATACTACACAAACCGACCTTCCAACACAAATTAATTTACATATATATCTACAATGTCAATCCCACACCCTTACTCAATTATGTCACCGATACAAGATAGACACTATACAATTTGGAGTGCGTGTCCTATCCAAATCTGAAAATGAAAAGGAATAACTTGAACAATATTTGAAACGCAATCAAAATATTCAAACACAAATGAAATAATTCTAAAATTAAGCCTTGCTCATCGACCTCATACATAAAAGATTGGCCACAGTGACACACTAAAATTTCCAACTCAAAAGGGAATGAAAGAACTTCCATACATGACATTCCATGCATTTTTTTCAATTTCTATTATGTATATAGAAGCATGAGAACAAATCTCAAAATATGTCACTAGGTTATGTGTTGGGTTGCATGGAGGACAAATCTCTTAATTTATGCATGTAAGGAATTTGACAAAAAATTGAAAATACATGCATGTATACAAATCGTATAAAAGTCACTCAATAATCCATATAGCTCATGTATGTGATTCTAACTCTGAAAATTATGAAACTATAATCATCATGGATGATTCAAATTCAAGGTATATTTGAAAAAGTTATTTTATTTTAATAATAATATCCAACCTTCCGATGCCTAGTCAGCCTTTTAGAAATAATATATTACATAGAAAACATACTTAATATATAATTAAACAAAGATTTATATAGTCTAGTTGCAATTACAACTTTATTTTTGAAATCCATTGCAATTACAACTTAACTAATTACTTAATGACTTATTGACCATAAAAGATATTACTTAATCAACCGACTAATCACAAACAAATGACGAAGATCGTTTACTTGGAAAACATGGTGTACTACGGTGTCTTGAAGGCACCGTTAACTTACCCCATAATACTAAATAAATCTATTTTTTTTTCATAAGAGACGTCCAACTTTTTTAATTCAATGAATCACATATAATACTAAATAAATATTCAAAATAGGGAATGGACTTTTGAATATAATCCTAAGTAAATTTTGAAAAGTCCTATTTTATAACAATAGTGCCTACAAGAAACTTGTCTTAAACAATATATAAAGCATTTGTTGCCAACAAGTATGGCAGAAGTATCTTAACAAGGATGATTAATTGTTGCACTGAATCTCGGGCTTGCTTGGTTACACAAGAGGTTTCCTAATAAAAGAAGTTACTAACATCATATAGAGTTGACTTTCATGAGAACAATATATATTTGGTAGATAATCTTATATTGTTATGTTTGTTGTGAGGTGTCCGCTTACTCCAACAAACATTGAATCCCATGTCAAGTATTTTCTCATTTTTTCAACGAATCGATTCACTTATTAACATGTTATATGTGGGCATTGACGATACCAAATCTAGGGATATATGTGTGTACGTGGAGTGTTCACTTGATATTCTAAGTTAAGTATCACTATAATGCCAATATTAAACTATGTATGCCATGCACATTTATTTAAGGTACGTACAATAGTTTATGGAAAACATAACAAACTAAACTTACAATATTAAACTATAATGCCAATATTAAACTATGTATGACATGCACATACCAAAGGAATCTCTGAAACTTGCAACTCAATTGGTGAGGTAAGTTTGCCTCCTTATGCAACACCCATATCAAACGTCACCGGTGCACATACCTGCAAAATGAAGTAATCACATCGACTCCAAATCTAGGGATATATGATGTTTAGCAACAAAAAATTACACAGTGTCGCGTTGTCGCGTTGTCGCTACGTTCGAACCATAGATATATAAATTTTGGTAGTCATATAAAATCAAAAATCAACAAAAATAGCAAAATAGATTTTCAAGAAAATGCAAACCGCAAATGATACCCGAAACTCAGTCAAGGAGGAGCCGTCGAGCGACCAATGACTACGGAGAAGTCGAAGCCGAAAGAAGCAGCAGCGGCGGCGGAGGCGGGCCCAACCAGCGGCGGGTGAAGATTGCGGAGGCGACGAGCAAAAAGGCGGCGGCGGCGGCAATGCGGTGTTCGATCTGAGACGGCGCGTAGTCTAAACTGCTGGCGCGGCGCTTTCAACGAACGGCAGCAGCCAGCAGCGAAGGGCAGAAGGACGGCCGGCAAAGGCAGCGGCAGCGAGGGCCGAGCACCGTTATCGCGAGGTCCGGCAATGGCGGCTGTGCACGAGAGGCGAGCGATGAAAGGATGTGCAGGCCGCTAGCGCAGCGAGAGGCGGATCCCGGCGACGAGGCAGCGGCGGAGCCAGCGGATCTGGAAGGAAAGAGGCGGCGGCAACGACGGATCTAGAAGTAGGGGATCGCGCGGCGACGAACAACGCGCGGTGGTGGCGCGCGATGACGACGGCAACTGCAGTGCTGCGCGAAGGTCGGCGGCAACTCATGGATCTGAGCGCCAGCGGTGGTGCTGCGTTAACGACGGCACGGCAGTCTGTGCGAAGATCTGTCTGCGAAATGGTTTTGCGATGACGATCGAAATGGGTTTGGAGGGAGGAGGAGGAGAAAATGGTTTGTTAAAACCATTTAGATATTAGTGACAAATCAAGCAGATTAATGCTGTGGCGACGTGTTTGTTGCTATTTTGTTCTTGATCAACAACATATCAAAATCTGTTGATGATCTTCCTACGTGGCATTTGTTGCTATTTTGTTCTTGATCAATGACAGATTGATCAAAATCATGTTCTTGATCAACCCTACGTGGGCACTTACATGACATTTGTTGCTATTTTGTTCTTGATCAACAACATATCAAAATATGTTCTTGATCAAACCTACGTGGCATTTGTTGCTATTTTGTTGCTTGATCAACAACAGATCAAAATATGTTGCTTGATCAACCACGTGGACATTTAGTGATCTATTCTTGATTTATTTGTTTGTTGAAAGAATGATCAATGAACAAACTATATATATAATGCATTTGACTTGCATTTGCATTATATTTCGTCACTCCCACATCCGCCACCACACGTCGCTGATCGTTGTCGCAGCTCAGTCCATTGGGTGGGATCATACAGTGAGGTCTATTTTTAAAATCCTTCTAAGGTAATCTTAGTTGTGAGACCTCCTCGAAAAAAAAAATTAAGACAAACTAGGGGATTTGGTTAAGGGTTAATTAATTAAGACAACTTCGACAAAAAAAATAAAAATAAATAAAAGAACACAAACTTAATTACGGGGAAATTAGCTTCATTGGAAAATTAATTGATTGGAGAAGAAATAATTATATATACACATAATCCCTTGAAAATTCATGATTTAATCAAAATCATGATGATTTCTCAACTTTATTTAAGGGAAACACATTGTTTCCCGCTTTCTTTTATATTACTTTTGCTTGGCTATATAAAATAAAATCTCATTCATATCAAAACTAAAACAAAAAAAAAAATCTTCAAGTGCTCTTGGAATTCGCACAAACGCGCAAAATGATGAAGTCAATATATCAATTGAAATTGAGAGATATCTTCAAATTAAATCAAACTATACACTATATATATATATATATATATATTTAATGAGAATTGAAAGCGCTATACTTACCTCTAGCAGCAGACAACAATACTAATGATCATGAAGAGATTTAAAAGGAAACATCACAGCAAAACGTCCTCCGGACCCTTTAAGCTGAAAGTTGCCATGTATATATGCGTGATGATGATATGATATATACGTGAAGCAAGGTACTTTTGATATCCACTCTATTTCTTCGTTAATTACTAATTAATTAATGGAATCTATATATATTTTGTATAAATGTTAGACATACATATATGTAAGATAATTATGTGGACATCATGTTTTAATTAGTTCCCTGCGTTGCATTGATTTAACGCTATCTAATTAAAATAAATAAAATAATAAAACCTCGCTTTCCTGTGAAGTTTGCAAAATATCTGTAGACACCATATCCTTATCACTACTAAAAATTTATTATGCACGCTCGACACGTGTCGGTGGACATACGTTTTTTATACCCACGGGAGAATAGAATGAACAAAAAAAGATTAAAAAAATTAAATCGTCTGCATGATCGCTAGTTTGCTTCTCGTATTAATTGATGTTTAAGATGTTACCAAAGATGAATATCCTATATCGAAAATCCATAACTCGTTTTTAAAAATGAAAAAAATTTTATGTTCTCCTTAAAAACTCTACAACGGCTGAGAAACCTAACTATTTTTCTAAAAATGAAAATTAGGCTACAACCCTGCTAATTTATCTAAATTTTTTTAAAATTTTCAAAATTATTTTAGAAGTTGAAAATTCATTACAATATTTTACTTTGAATAAGAGGCAAATACCGCGCAGCGGCGGCGACGCTCGCGGTCGATCGTGACGACGGTGGTGGCGGCGGATTTTCGGCAACGATGCGGTGGTAAATGGAGTTTGCAGGGACGAGGAGGAGAGCCTCTGGTTTGAAAAAACCATTTAAAATTTAGTGACATATCAGCAACAAACTAGTCTGTTGCTGATTTATTTGTTGCTAATGCTGATCAGCGACAGATTAGCAACAGATTAGTCTGTTGCTGACAATCTGTTGCTGATTTGTCGCTGATCAGCGACAGAATATAATCTGTTGCTGATCAGCGACAGATCAGCGACAAACAACATACTGTCGCTGATCTCATAGCAGATCATCTGTCGCATTTAGCTTCTGAGTCGGCGACAAACTAGGTTATGTAGGTGATCTGTCGCAGATCTGTCACAAAATGGGCGGGAAATTAATGGCGGGAGAAATCGACAACAGATAATTTGTCACAAATTTTGTCACAAATATGTCACTTCGATTTGTTGCTTTTTGGTCAAACGAGTCAAACTATCTATCGATCGATGCTTTAATTGTTGCTTTTGGGTCAAAGAGTCAAATGGATTGTATCATGCGACGAGTATTCTTTTCGATTAGTTGTGTTTGTTTAGCAACATATTCTTTCACTAGAACAATTTCTATTTTTTGATGTTATTCTACCATGTTCTTGTAGTGAATTAACAATATGTTACAATAAAAATAGTATAAGGTGATTGGTTTTTAAAAAAACATTGATCGAGTATTGCACTAATTAAAAAATATCTTTTGCTAATCACCCACATTTGATAATATTGTTGCAATTTCTTTTTTGAAACGCGAAAGACTGCATATTATAAACACCTTTTAGAATCTCATGTTTGAAAATAATAACATTTAATGACTAATGATTATTGTTAAGAAGTTTTGTTTGTCCTTATGTGATTTTAGTTGTGTTTTGTATTGTATATGTTCGAGATGTTTGTATAGAATAGTCCCTGAATATTATCACATTGTTTTAATGTTACAATTACATTCACAATTCAAAAATCATGGCGCATAGATGTTCTTTTGAACAAACATAGCGAATCATTGATGATTTTATCTGTGGTCCTACATCATGCCATTAATGATTAATAAAGTTTATATTTTACTTCAATAAAAAAATATAACATTTGATAATAAAAATAAGGAAATAGGCAAGTTGTTTGTTTTTTTATTGGAGTATATATTATATTACCCAAAAGAAAAAACAAATAAGAAAATTGAAAACTTACTTTCTAATTTTAAAGATTCATTTGTATTTTTGACTACTTAGTTTATACAATCTAGCACCAACCAATTAATTGGGTGGTCCAATATATAGCTTGGTATATATGTGGTATTGTTATAAGAGGATAGAATTGGAGTCTATATGGGGGCAACAAAAATTGGTAGTCTTTTATTATTTGGGATTGAAGCTTTTGGTTTTTTTTTTTTTTTCTTTTCTTATCGAAACAATTTTCATCAAAGTAATGTTGGTGAATACAACAAATTATAACAATGCTCGAATGCACTCTGGTACATTACTCCAAATAGTAACTCCTTCGTGACCTCGCGACGATTTGCTAAATAATGAGCAAATCTCGTTCGCTCGACGAATTTCCCATTCCTCACAGTGACTAAGTAAAGAATTCACCTCTCTTAAAAATACTGCCCAATTCAAGGAGATTATACGGTGGTTTCATGATTCCTTGAACTGACTGCAAAGAATCAGATTCATCAATTATCAATCTTTGTATGCCTAGCTAATTCTCCTTGAACTGACTGTCGATCATATGCTTTACTGATATTAGTTTTTAATGTCGCTTGTAGTCTGGACTTCCCATTCTTGTTCATTTCATTGCATGCAGACATTCAAAAGCAACGACAACATTATCTACAATCAGTCGATCTATTGGGCACAAACGCTGATTGTTCTTCAGAGATAATATCCTGCAAAAAACAAAATTTTAATATGTTGGCCAAAACTTTAACGATTAGTTTATAGAGCACATTACATAGTGAAATGGGACGAAACTCCTTCATAGTTATATATCGGCTTGTCACATTTAGGAATCAATACAATGGTACATAATATGGATCACACCCTTCGGCATACGACAATCTGCAAACCAGCTCCTGCAATGATTGAATATGTTGCAACCCAACGCCTTTTTTGATAAAAAGCTGGATTAAACCCGTTTGTCGGGATGCATTGCAAAAATAGCTTCCTTATATGTAACGGTCCAGTTTTACATTTTAATTACGCCGCTAATATGACGTATTTTCAAATGTCGACACTAGCTCAACATCTCGTGGAACTCACCGCTGGGACCGGGCACACCTGAGATAAGTAAATAGTTAGTTTTGTGTGTTGTTTGCTTAATTTGCGATATTTATGCTTAATTAATTATGTTGAATTGCATCGCAATGTGTGTATTTATATTGTTATTGTTCGTGTGAGATAGTGTGATGGGTATTTGCTTCGATTAGCGTGTAGAAGCGGGTACCGGGTAGGCGAATGACAGTACACTATATAGGTTGGAAAATATTGCACACATAATAATGAATAAAATGCATTAAATAATTAATATAAAATGTCGTTTAGACCTTTAATGGCGTGAATGTACGCGAACGATACGCGTCGTGGCGCGGAGCCGGGTACCGAACGACCGGGGTTTAGTGTATGGGATTGGAGGAGGATAAGATCAAGTGACAAAGTCAAAAATCTAAGTCACCTTAGATGGAATTTTTGACATTTTTTCAACCATCCAAGTGGTCATTGGGATCTACACACACATTAGATGACAAAAAGACTATAAAAGTCAAGAAAATATCTCATTTCACCACTTTTTCTCTCTCCTCTCTCATTTTGGACGAAAATTTGGGGGTTTTGGTGAATTTCAAGTGAAGATTTGGAGGTTCATACAACGAGCAATTGACAATCCAAGGTGAGATTCATGTTCTCCTCGTCGTTCTTTACGTTTTGAGTATGGATTTTCGGGTTTTGACGTGAATTTTGGAAATGTGAGTTAGATTGCTGGTTTGAGGGTTTTTGTTATAATTTTTTAGTTGGATGTGAGCAATTATCATGGTATTAGATGTTGTGGACGGTGGTGTTGAAGTTTATGGAGTTTTTTTTGGGTTTCGACGAGTTTTATCGCGGTTTCGACGAGTTTTGTCGGGGTTTTGGTTTGAATTTTGGACGAGTTTTAACGTGGTTTGACGTAACCTATGGTAGTTTTGGTGAACCATTATGGATTGGATCGAGTTCGGGTCGCGAAGTTGGAGCCGGGGTTCCAAAAAACCTCAAGGAACACCCTGTAAGAAAGGCGCCACGAGCGGCTCTCACGGCGCCACTTGCGATGCCGTTTCACCTGGAATAAAAAAAAAACTTTTTTCAAATTTGGGTTTCTATTCGGCTAATTGGGGGCCTATCCCGGGGATCGATACCGGGTATAATATGAATTAATATGATGGATTTGATACTCTAATGTGAATTTGGGAAATTTCAAAGTTTGGGAAATTGATAAATTAACGAATATTAGAAGATTTGATCTACGGGTGTCGGGGCACGCATTTGGAGGTGTATTAGTAGAGCGCGGTTTGAGGTGTGTAGTAACCCAATTGAAATTCTCTCGAATATTTATTTATTTGTTTCTTTATTTGCCTTCCATTCAGTTATTCATTATTCCTTTATGGTATAGTTTATATGGACTGATTGGTTGAGTGCGCTCCCACCGGCCATTCTGTATATATGTATGTCCATTAGACTATAACACGTGTCACCCAAGGTCTCGGTGAATAGTTTGACCCGAGGATCTTTTCAGTGCACGTGTCGGTGCGCCGTGGGACCGCGCCGACCATCTAAAGGACTCGGAGGTTGGCCATGCTGAAGTGTAACTCGCTGATAGTGTCGTGGGAGAGTCGAGTATGGTGCTAGTTTGACTTAGGTTGTGGACACACATTTTGAGCTTGTTTATTATGTATTCATGTGATGAGCACACTTGCACTTTTAATTTTCCGCATGTTTATTTAATAGCTTTATTCAAATTCCTGTATTTTATTTGTATAAATGCTTATTGAATTTCCTTGGGATTACTCACTCTGGACTCGTCATCTATTTTGTTGTGATGGCTTGAGTGTAAACCCCGGTACGAGTCGAGGCAAGGGAAAGCATGAGGACTACCTGTGACAGACTACAGCCTCTCTCGTACGTTTGTATATATTTATATTTACTTTTGAGATACGAGATACATTGTGAGCTACCTATGACTTGTATATTGGCTTATTTTGAAGATTTTGGCCACCTTTCTGATTATGATGTTTATATTATAGGTTTTCCACATTAGGTTGATGCTCATAAGACTTGAATTTATTTGTTTACTGCTTGATCAAGTCTAATAAGTTTTCCGCTATAATTTGATTGTTAAAAATGAACTTAACATGTGAATTGAGTCTAATGGACTAACTTGTAACTTTTCATAATGTAAGTTGGTTAAGTATTAGATGTTGAATGAATAGGTTAATGGCATGTGGAACACAGCTAGGCCTGACGTAGTAGGGTTGTGGGCCCGCGTTGGCACCTATGGCGGGCCTCGGGATTTAGGGTCGCTACATTAAACTCTTGCAAAGTGAATGGCTTTGTTAGTGAAATATTCATGTCATCAGTCACTCTCGGCTGGACTGCCGAGATCACTAGGGTCGATCGGATCCACATTAGAAACCTCGAAGAGATCATGAAATTATTGTACAGCTACACCTTTTAAACCTTCTGGATCATCAAATTTCCTACCTACATCATCAAACGAGATACTCCATTTGAGTTAATTTGGGACTAAAAAAATAAGTTAATTTGGGACTAAGGCTATGTTGTTGTTGTTGTTGTTGGGTCACCGTCGCGTGAAGAATTTGGTGTTAGAGTCGCCTCCTTGAAGCCACAAAACTTTTGATCTTTGTCGTCGATAAGTTTCCTCATGTTCGAAGAGAGTCCCTAGCCCCGGTCTAGCATTTTTTTAATGCTACTACCTGTGACGATTCGAATGTAAATAAAAACAACATATGGCGTAAATGCGTGTTATGTTTGATTCAAACCCTAGTTTAACTCACCTTAATGTGGGCCCACAAGAGAGCACGCACTTAATAGGAACGCCTAAGAGATGAGACGACGACTGGGGTTATTGGTTGCCCATTCGGAGTTGTCAATTAAGGAAAAAAAGATAATTGAAAATCCTTGATTGATTTAAAATAGGAATGATTTTTGGACTCACCCACGTCACTTTTTTAACAAAGTGGGAGAGAAAAAGAGTGCACACAAATCAAACGTACAAGTGACCGGAAAAGAGAGAAAACGCAAAGCCGAGAGAGGGACGAGGAAGGCGATATTGGAAATTCCTCGTGCTAGGTAACCTTTTGTCGTGTTTTAATTTATTAGATCAAGTGATTTCAAAAGTTCATCGGATTTTCTATCGATTTACTGTGTCATGGGGTCTATTTTGAAAACGACGTATGGATCTAACTTAAAAAACCAGTATTGCGTGAAATCTAGACAAGTTTGAGTTATGTGAACAAATTCCTTTGTTGATCATAAGAGGTTTTGTGGAGGTTTGATGTTTAATTAAATAAAAAATTAAGATAAAGAGGGGGGAGGCAACTGCACTGTCTGTGCAGTTCGCGGGTGGAAGAAAGGGAACGGCCCACTCGGGTCTGGAGTGAAACCAGGCCCGACCCTTAAGTTGGGCCGATTAGGGTCATGATTGACCTAACTGTCTTGTTTATATATATCTACCTATATATTAAAAGCACGAATAGCAAAAGATTCATTCGTTGCTTGAATTATTTTTTTACCCTTTAATTATTTATTAAATAATTAATTTTTTTAATAGTTTATTTCAAGTTTAACCTAACCAATTACCCACTAAATAGAATTTTAATTAAGGCATACAAATAGAATCTATATATGTATAAAATTTTAATTAGCTATAATCTGCCAAAAAATTAATTAGCTATGTTTTTTTTTTTTTTTTTTTTCTTTTCGATGATTGAAAAATTATAGTAAAGCAAGAGTTTATGTTCAAGTCAAACTCCAATCACTGATCAAACACCTATATATATATATACACGAATCGTGACACCAATTAACGCTCTAGACCAAGTATATATAGTAATGATCATTTCGATCTTTTTAACTCTCTCTCTCTCTCATTGTGAGTATGCGATGATGATTTACCATTATGAAATAAAAAATACTTTTTATATTGATAAGCACTTCATTCTTTGTTTTTATATATTGTTTTGTTTCTTCATATTAGAACTTAATTTTTGTATGTACCTTTAAAAATTTTAAGAATATTTTATGAATAATATAAATATATTTCTGTACGTAGTTGAATTAATTCCCGCGAGCACAAGCGGGTTTGAGTTCGATCGTGCAAAACACATTTGGAAACTAGTATATATATATATACAAAATAATAATATAATAATGTACCTTTCAAAGTATTTTGAATATTTATTTTCTGAAGATTCCAAAAGACTTTCGAAAATTAGTTTTTATTTACAAAATTTAGGTTAATTTGTATAGTTAACCAACATTTAACGTATTTAAGTTGATTGAGGTTTATAGTATGCTCGTGAGTGCCAATCAAGAATTTGGGAAATAGTGTACCAGGTAAGTTGAGATTTAAGTTATTGGTTTTATGATTTTTTTACCTTTATACTAGTCTATATGATAGGAATCATGTAAGTAGGACATATGGGTAGATTGAGGTGCATTGTTATACATTGTATGTAGATAACTTAGTGGAGCTCGTTAGGAGTCCTTGCACCTACTACAAGTTCGGGACAGTTGAACCGTACAAGTGAGAATAACAAAAAGGGCAGTCGCCTAATAAATATTTTATAATTGAGAATATGATTAACTCCAATGTTCTCAATAAATGTTTGGTAGTAGGTGCTAAGTCCAGTTGGACTAGTTTGTGGACTTGGTGATAGATAAATCTTTCACAGTGTAAGGGAATGAAGTGTTGATACCTCTATGGCCATAGTAGGGTCAATCTTCACGAACTTCAGCGTGGTTGAGGAGTCTATCACAGTAGCTCATACATGTCTAGCATTTGCACATTTTGATGCATTGATTATTATTTTGTTTATATACTTTCTTGCTTATTCCCTTTGTCATATTAAATATTTGCGAGTCATGCATTTATTTATTGTTGCATCTATTATATGGAATGTTCATAGTGCCCATAACTTAACCTAAACTTATTGAGAATCGTTGCCCCTTTGTGCTCACCCAACAATTTTCCCCCACAGGTTCTTCATCGAGAGTTGATAAGGGGAAAGGAGTAGCTCCAGTTGTCTAGAGGATTTTTCTGGCTGTTGATTGGTATGGTTCGAGATCGAACAAATACTTTGTTTTTATTTATATTATTTATCATGGGATTTGAGATTTGAAATAAATCGAGCTAGAGGAGTATTTATTCTAGTTGATATCTCTTGATTTCCATTATTGGCTTTATGTGGAAACATTGAAATAAATTTTAATTAATAATATTCCGCTACATGCATTTATGATTATTTAATTTAAATTTCAATTGCTGATGAAAGATAATGAGTTGATTTCGAAAGAAGGCTTACTAGTTAGGTTCATAACTCAGTGACCGAGTTGGTTAGTGAGTTATAAATCGAGCTAGGCCGGTCGGGATTCATTTAGGAAAACGGGTCCTGACACTGCCTTACCCGGAATACGTGACGACCACAAATCGATCTTTAACCTTATTTTTACTGGCGTGGATCTTCCTTTTAAAATGACCGGTAACATTAATATTGTGCCTACCCCATGATTGGAGTGCATATGCACAATTGCTTAACTTTACTTGAACATCACGTACCCCCCCTGCTTACTACCCCACGTATTGGCAATTAGATCCATTGCATGCTCCATGCTCCCTGAACCAAGAATTTTCAATCCTAAAAGGATGAGTATGACTTGTGTGTACCTGTTCAATAAGTTTGAGGAAGACTGGCGAATGATCAGATGTGGGCGCCGAGAGATTGTGCAGTGCAATGCTACAATGAGTCTGATATCAAAGCAGCCCCCTATCCAATCTTTCTTCAACCAAATTAATTACTTCTCTGCCCCTCTCCCACGCATAACCTTAACCATTTATAACAACAACAACAACAACAAAAACATAATTCAAATTAACCAATGGATCAAATTTTTTCGACTTCCAACCTTACCCATTTATAAAATAAAAAATAAAAAATTCATCAATGGACCGACCCAACACTGTCCCTGATCATAGAGGGCCACAAATGTCCCCATTTTCACATGTGTGTAACTAGTAAGATAAGAATGCATAAACAAACCTGTTATCATAGAGGGCCACAAATTAAAGGCGAATGTGCGTCTGAATTTATCAGAGCCATTTTCACATGTGTGTAACTAGTAAGAGAAGAATGCATAAACAATAAACCAGACAAATCTAAGGTTCGTTGCAGAGCCGATCAACGACCACCGAAGACGACAAATCTAAGGTTCATTGCAGAACATATCAACGACCACCGAAGACGACGGGAAAATGGTTCAGATGTGGCAGAGTCATAACAACGAAACTGCAAAATAACGGATATCAAAGTCGACGACGTACAGATAGCAGAGTCGACGGAGTCGACGACGGACATATGGCAGAGTCGACATAGTCGACGACAGACAAACGACACAATCGACGGATGTATAGCGGCGGAGCAGGCGAACAGATTGTTGTGTCTCGCACAACCAGAAGTTAAACAGATTGTTGTATCTCGCACAACCAGAAGACAAACCGGATTGTTGTGGCTCGCACAACCAGAAGTCAACAGATTGAATAAACCTGAGGCATGCTTTGAATTGTGACAAGGGCACAAGCTTGAGTAGTATCGACGAGTACGGAAGCGCGAGCGGAAGCAGCGATGAGCATGCGTGGTTGTGCTGGCGGATCTGTGTTCGGCGTCGCGCGATGGCGGCCAGCGGCTATGGTGTCCAGAAGCGCGACACGATGCGAAGCGACTGCGCGGCGCGGTGGCGGCAACGGCAACGAATATTGGGTATCGCGGCGGCCAGACGGAAACAAAGAAGGGTGGCGGCGATGGAGCAAGAGCGATGATGGCGGAGCGCGAAAGCGGTCATCGGCGGTGCGGCGGCAGCAGGCGCGTGATCCGACGTGCAGTGGCGGCACGGATCTGATCGCCCCAATTGCCGCGACAGTGGTGGGTGCGGCGGCAGCGGCATGAGCGATGGATCCGGTTCGAGCGATTGTCAGCGGATTCAGTGCGCGGCGGGCGATTTGGGCAACGTCGGATCTGTGTGGCGGAGCGACGGAGATGACGCGGTTGTGCAGCGGTTGTCCAGGCAGCGACTGGAGTGGACGACCACAACGGACTGGTGTGAGCGCGGCGATCGTAAACGAGTAGGGGAGGCGGCGGCGACGCGCGGTCGTACGACGAGCAGCGGCGAGGACCGACGACGACAGTGGCGGCGACGGAAACAGACGGTGGTGGCGGCAAAGACACCCAGAGAGGACAGAGAGGTCAGAGATGGTGGTGGTGGTCGCTGATGCGTAGGAGCTTGACAATGTTGTCTCACACAACCAGGGAAGTCGACAAAGCGAGAACAACAACGAGAGATCGAAAGAGACACCACGAATTGGTAGTCGACAGACCTAATACTAGAAACCAAGCTTTAATACCATGATAGATTTCAAATAAGAGACTCAGAATTGTATTAATGTGTATAAACTGAGTACAATAGGGTACTCTTATTTATAGAGCTGAACAAATCATAAAACAAGAAAAATTATCAAAACTACGTAAATATCAGAATATAGAAACTTCCTAAATATCTAAACTACGAAATATAGCAACTACTATAATTTCTTTAACACAAACAAACACAAATAGTACTTATTAAATAAGAGGGCCGCTAAGGGCACCCCACCTTTTCATGAAGGCACCCAACTTATTTGTAAAAATTCCAACAAAAATGGAAAATACCATTTTGCCCCTGTATATATAATGATTCAAACCCCACAAACCATTTTGACAAAGAAAAATGGCACCCCACCACCAAGCTTGAACCACAAAGCCACATTGCGTTTGACGAGCGTTGATCGATTCTTGCGGATTGACATCATCCGACAGCGAGGTAACAATGTTTGACAACCATATGATGGTTTTTTGGAACCGCTTGTTTAGTTGTGTAAAAAGCTGTGAAAATGATGATTTGTTTGTCAACGTAGGGTTTGGTAATTTCTTCAAATCCGAACTTGTTTCCACTATATAATGGAGGATTGTCTTGCCGGTGCAAGAGGAGGTCGTACTTGAGGTAATTTTGCAAATTTATTGTGTTTTTTTGCGGTTATCCGAAGTTTCTGTCTAGGTGCGCGATTGTTTCGGCCTCGCAGGACCTAGATGTATAGTAATGTCTCGGTCATAGAGGACCGAGAGGTTTCACGCAGGTACGACCGAGAGTACTGAGTAACTCTCGGACGTACGTGAGCGAGACTATGAATAAAGTATCGGACCTGTACAAGCGAGAACCTGTTTTTTAGGGTGTTACGGTGATTGTGCTGTACATTTTGGTTGATTATAATGTTACACTGTTTGTATTGCAGGTAATGCCGGTATCTAGTAATTTTCCAGACTACAATGACACTTTTACACCTTGTGAGCCATTCCCCTCTCGAGAAGCGGCTATTTCATGGCTTCAAATGATTAGTGGTGAGAACAAGTTTGTGTTAGTAACGAAGCGCTCGGATGCCGGGGGCATTAAGCGCAGGGGAAGGGTGAAACTTGCCTGTGAGAGGTCTGTGACATATAGGGGACTGGCTCAGAGAGTAAGGAAGGGGAAAGCGGCCAAAATTTTAAAGAAATCAAGAAATGATGAAAAGACGAGGACTCCAACTGGTACGAAGAAATGTGGATGTCATTTCCTTATTAACGTAAAGGAAAATGCTGACTCATTATGGTATGTCACTGTTATATGTGGGAGGCACAATCACGACACCGCAGGAAGATTGGATAAGGGGGAGCAGGAAGTTGAGGATGCGGGTGGGAGGACTGAAATTCAATAGCTCAGGGAGATTAGTCCACCTTCGTCTTTTGTGGAGTGCGAGCAGGAAGTTGAGGATGCGGGTGGGAGGACACCGGGGTCTCCAATCGGAGGCAAGGCAGTGTCGAAGAGAAAACAAGTTGAGTCATCCCACTCCACAAAAGAGGCCTCCACTTCTAGGCAGAAGAAAGGCAAGGTTGTTCCACAAATGCGTCGTGCCAGTCGACGCACGCAAAGTGGATCTAACATGGCTTATGGTCATTGCTTAGAACCGGATTGGTTGCCACATGTTGAGGGCATTATCGATGTGGTTTCCGATGGAAATTGTGGATATCGGTGTATAGCCTCTGGGCTTCGACTTGCCGATGTAGACGGGTGGAGGATTGTGCGTAGAAGGATGACGATGAGATTATCGGGTATGAAGACCTTTGGCGGGAAGTGCTTGGCTCGAGTTTCGATCGTCAAGAATGCGGTGCATTGCTCGAGAGAAGCAAGTGGGGGCATCTTTCAAAGAATGGTTGACACTTCCAGACATGGGATTGTTAGTATCCACCGCATTCAATGTCATTCTCGTCAACCTCTCGCATGGGAGTGCCTCCACATTCCTACCTCTACGTAGTGCTCCACCGTCGTCGTTGCACAACAGACTTATCATTGCAATGACAAATGAAAAGAATATACATTGGGTTAGGGTAAGTTCTATGATTTTTTGTGAATTGTTTTGTTTCCCCCTTAATCGGGTTTGTGACAATATCTTCTATGTTCTATTGTTCACTTTGACATGTGAAGTTGCGTGTGAATGCACCGTTGCCATCCTTATATCCATCGTGGGATCGGTACGTTGAGGATTGCGTCAAAGGTTGGCGAGATGGATTCGTATTTCGAGACATCGCGCCCATTGCAACTGCTGATGAAGTCACCATACCTGTTGTAGATTTAGATACACCGTAGTGTAAAGCTTGTACCTAGAAACCTTGATGACTAAACATTTAGAAATTTTGCCAGTTACTTCGAATGTTCTATGGATATACAAATGTTGTGCTGTATTTTGATTGTTGTTTACTTATGGATGGACACTTGTAGAGTCAGTTTGAATGTTACATAGATTTATAATTAATTAAGTTTCGGTGCAAATTGTCGTGCTGGATTTTCAATATTGTATAGTTAGTTTGACATACCATAAAAAAAATTTACAAAAAGTAATGTTCAAATTCATCCATTTCTGATGTCTCGGTCAAGCAGGTTCGTGAAACAACCCATATTTTCGGTCACCCATGACCGACAAGGAGTCCAATATATCGGCAGTGTACAACCGAGTCCAATAGAAAGTTCTCGGTTGTACACCACCGAGATGGATTGACCATTTCAATTCGCCTTACTCTCGTCCTATGACGACCGAGCCTATCGAGACCTCTCTAAGTGTACAACCGAGAGTAGGAGGAAATTCTCGGTTATACACCACCGATGCCACATTACCTATCACTAATTGTAGCTCTCGTCATGTCGCGGCCGAGATAATCGAAGTATTCTCGGCCATGCGTAATCGAGACGCCGTTAACTCTTCCTGTCTTCGTGGCGAGATGCGAGTTCCCAAACATATTAGCTTCTGTCTCGGCCATGCTTGGCCGAGACAGTTGACACAGTCTCTGGCCTGTGTGGCCGAGAACCACGATTTCCCAATTTTTTTACAATTGAACAAACCGCCACACACACATTACAACTACTCTACCAAATGTAACTTAATTCGACGATCTTCAACCGAGCCCTAATTTGGAGACGAAATCGGCTCACACCCCCGACCCTACAAACTGCAGAAAACTCGTACAACGAAGGAGAAACACACGGCGAGGGACGAAGAACACGATTTCGGGATTCCTCTCACGAGTCGGTTCAAAAGAAATGGTTAGCGGCCCTCTTAAATAACTAATGCATGCAATTAAGACGAAGAGAAAGGCAGAAGTGAGTCTGAATTTATCCGATCCTTCGACTCTTTCTCATCTATTACAAACGTATTCAAATCAAGCAGTCCAAACCCCGTGCGCTGTTTAAACTCATTGCACCCGTGACCACGCCGTCCACGACCCTACCTATCGACGACGACAAACAACAACAGCAAACAAAAATGCTTGTAACCCATTTTAACACTCATTAGATCATGACCCTCGATTTGATGAAGAAGTGCATCTAAGGGACAGGAAATCAGTGCGTGTGAAAGTTGCGTTAGAATAGCGGGAGATCGTTCCCGAAAGTAGTCAAGACACACTCGAAGAGCCAAAACCAAATCCATGGATAACGAAACCATACATTAAAAAAAGCCAAAAAAATCAAAAAAATTCATTCATTCATTTGTTCGTTCATTCATTCATTCATTCCCAATTCCAATTTCTTCCGATGAACCCCCTAAAAACCCACCACCCTCACTTCCTCCACCGCCACCACCACCACCACCACCAAATCATGGACCCACCGCCGCCGCAACCGCCACTCCAACTGTCCCAGCCGCCGCAACTGCCCCACGAGGTCCACGAGGTCCACGGTTCCTCCTTCTCCCTCCACTCCATCCCGGAAATCGTCGTTTTTCGCGACGAAGACGAGAGGACGAAGCCGACGACGAGAAGCAGGTCGCGGATTCCCCAAGCCCTAGCTCCTCCGACGCCGACGCGGCGGAAGGCGAAGGCGAGGGCGAGGGCGAGGGAACTGGCGGTTCGGAGGCGGGGGCGGGGGCGGGGAGCGCGAGGAACGGTCCGGCGTACATCAACCCGGAGCCGCACGTGTCGTCGCAATTCTACACCTTCAACAGGGAATCCCATGCCCTAATGGCGCTCTGCATTCTGGAGAGGCGGCTGGCGACGCCGGACGAGATCCGCCGGGCGACGCCGCGGGCGGTGCTGAAGAGCTGGAGGTCGGTCTGGAAGGATCGGAACGAGGACACGGCGTACCTGACGGCGTGGAAGAGGATTCAGGACAAATTGAACGCTCACGTCGACGGCCATGGAAACCAGGTGTTGTACTTCAAGAACAATTCGCAGCAGTTCGTTTCGCATGTGGAGCAGTGGCAGGACATCGTGATGAGCTTCCATGGCGACGCGGATCTCAAGCACCTAGGGCTTAAGGAGACCATCGACCGAATCAAGCAGGTATGGACTGTTGGGGCTAAGTTTTACGGAATTCCTGAATCCTTTATTAGGGTTTGCGTTTCTTCTTGTGTGGTTTGCTCTGATTCGTCGGGGTCGGCCGCGGCTAGGACGAAGAGGCGCCGATTTGAGTATACTGAGTCGTTTGATGTTCCTGCTAAGGAAGTGCCGCATAGGCTTCAGCAATTAGCGGCTAAGCACAAGGTTGTGCTTTGTATTAGGCAGAAGTACATTAGGTACAAGCCGTTTATGGCTGAGGTTAAGGATTATGCTTGTCATAGGGCCGGCGAGCCGGCGGTTAAGAAGTCGAAGATTTTGAAGAGGGAGCCGTATGCGTCGAAGCGGTGTGGATGTGGGTTTAGGATTAGGGCAATTGTTCCTATTGCCAATTACAATGAGAAAGATAAGACCTTTGTGTATCAGGAAGAAGGGATGGCGATATTCAAGTTGTATGCGGTGCATTCCGGGCATGAGCCGGGGCCTTTGGATGGGAATGCTAGGATAATGCACAGGGTGGTGGGGCACAAAGGGGGAGGGTTCTTGTTGGATCAGGATGCAGTGTATGGGCTGAATGAGGATTTGGAGGCTGATGCATTTGGGTTAATGGGGAAGGATGACAGCAATTTACAACTTTCGGTTTTGCATCAGTTTCAGGAAGCGAAACTGGAGATGGGTTTGTTAGAAGGGAAAGTTTCAAAGATGCCGAGAGATTTATTGAGTTCGTTGTCTCGAGAATTGTCGGATATTGTAAATAGACTTAGAAATATAAGGGAAGAATCATCTAGGTCTGTTGGGCTGCTTCATGGGAAACAGCATGCAGACGACGTGCTAGTAGGTGAGAGTGAGCTGGCGCATTGGGGACATGGCCATGATCAGATGTATGGGGATGGTAAGGAGGTAGAATTGATTGAGGATGATGAGGACAGCTTTGAAAGGACACTGGGTGATGTTGTGCCGTGGGAGCGGATTAGGACAGAGTGCAGAACTAGAAAGTCCGATAAGTGGTTGAAGGATGCATGTGGCGGGTTTGACGATAAGAGCATCCTTGATTGTGAGGATTCAAAGTTAATAAAACCCTTAAGGCACGATGGAACAATAGTGTCGGATTCCAGCCTTGTTGGCATCCAGGTTGACAGTTTTTACCCAGAGAGCACTAAGTGGTATGATTCTCCTTGTAGTTTGGATCCAACTGGTGATTGTGGAGATAGTGATTTCAGACCTGGGGAGATTGTATAAGGTTAGAGAATTTGGATAACCCACTCTAACATACTTATTTTGCAAAAGTTGTCATATTTCCCTGTTCTCGAAGTTGGAAGTGGGGTTGTACATTATGTATACAGAAGGAAGGAGTCTTCCAAAAAGGATCCGTGAGTTATTTCATGGCGGTCTTATTAATATTATTCCCTGACGGGTGGCTTCTCTGCACAGGCTTGTTCTTTTAACCATGTCTGTAGACTGAAGTTTTTTAGCTTCGCTTTTTTTTTTTTTACAATGAATATCTGTCAATCTATCTCCATTTCTTGCATTTCTTCTATAGTATATTATTTTTTCCCTCTTTCTTTCTGCATTTAATGCTGCGACCAATGAGTTTTCTTATCATTTACAAATCTTTGTCTAAATGTATGGTTTCCTATGTCCTACTACATCAATTTGCATGTGGAATTTGATGGTTAATATTTGCCAAACAATTAAGTGATTTATGTCTATTGTCTTCAGTGGTTTACATAGTGTATTATAATTGAAGTTGAGTTCGAATAAAAAACATACAAACTGATAGCAAAGGAGTTATGTTTGGACAGCTTGTCATTTAAACTTGAATCAGCTTATTGGCCCATCTAGACAAGAAGAAATTTGTTGTAACATGGTTCTCTTCCACATATATAGAACCTGACAAAAGTTGCGATTTTCACTATCCAGTCCTTATGAGCACGAAACTTTTAAGTTTTACTACGATGGAGAGCTATCAAAAAACATTTCTCCTTGTAATAGTGATTCAATGCACATATGAAATATTTTAGTTAATGTATATATATATATATATATATATATCTTGTGCTTGTAACTGTTTTTCCTCTTCATGGGCATCCTATAATAGGTTCTGGTGCTAGGTATGAACTTTTTTCTTGTAACTTCTATTAAATTGTGTTTGCATCACACTTAAAGTAAATTTGTATGAAGTCTAATCAATGCGGCTTGATTTGGAGAACTTCAAAGAATTTTCGTACACTATGAGCTACCTAGGGTTTTCCGACGTTGTATTAATTTGGTTTGATAAGTGGTTCTGATTTATGATTTGGGCTAATTTCCCTATTCAGCAAATACCCTGTATTCCCCATCATGGTTGTTATTGAATTTGTTCTTTTAGATTTTGTGTATAGTGATTAAATTTGGGTAAGATTCAGCCATTATAGCTCTTATTTGGCCAGTGTTTTCTCTATAAAGACCCATATCCATCAGCTATTGTAATTTTTGGATGTTTCCATGTTATCATGCTTTGACAAAAAATATTGCTTTGCTTTGGGGAATTGTGGGTGAGAACAGGTGAATTTTGGATTTTTTTTTATTTTTTTGTACTTTTTGTAGAGGCCAGAGACTAGGATGGCTTTCAAAGGTAGCCAAATCTTAATTACGAGCGCCAAAATGCACTTGCAATTTTTTTTGTCTGATGAGCCCTTTAAAATTTCATTGGAGTTAATTAGTTGTTGATAATGGCTGCTTTTTAGTATAAAACCATTACTAACTCCATCCCAATGTTTCTTTACTTTCAATTTGTGATCATAGCTACTGAGAATGTTCGAGATTAAATTGAAACAGTTATTCAGTTATTGGTATTATCTTTTACTGTTTATAGACTTCATATATTATTCATTACATGATGCTGATGAAATTACCTTCCACAATGGTTTTGATTGTCATTTTTTCAGAGGATGTACCTCAAAGAGGAAGAAAAAAAAAGGCATTTTTTGTGCAGCTAGTAGATACGATACCTTGTTTGAAAGCGCTGCTTGAAATTTATTTTTATTACTCTATTAGGTTAGCTTGTGACAGTTCCACTTCGCAGTAAAGCTAGATTGCAGAAGCACTTAGGATCCCTAATGAAGGAGATAGATGGCAGAAATGCTTAGGATGCCTATTGAAGGACTTCTGGGGCTTGCTTATTTATAGTGAACAATCAAGGCCATTGGCTGGAGGATCAAATAGAAATTGCATTCAGAATGTTTGTGGTCTTTTTGGATCAATTTGGTTATTAATGAGATAATGATGCGCGTAATGTCTGATTTATATGTGAAGAGCGCTCTTCAGGAGGGCAGAAAGTTGTGGGGATTGTCATATTTCACCTGGTTTAGTGGTTTTGTGAAGGCCTGGGTCGCCTGACTTTTGAATTGAAAGAGTGAGATTTTGTCAGGGTGATTGTTGCCACAATCCTTTTTTCTTTAGATGTAGGTATCGTAACTGTTATGGTAAGTGTATCCTATGACTGAATTCCGACACTAATCACGAGCTATGCTTTGTTATGGATAGTACATTAATAGATTTTGATGGGAACAATTAAACCAGTTTTTTTAGAAATGGCAATGAAATTCAAAATAATGTATGGAAGATGTGATGTCTGACTGAGGAAGACAATCTCCCATTAGTGCAAATGGAGGTAATGGTGGAAATTGGAAAGAGTGGTAGGCTACTGGTAGTGAACGCCCTTCTCTTATTAAGGATAAGGACATGGCAATACTTAATCACAGTTTCTTTTGAAAAGCATTACTTCGATCCATTCCTCTTGCATCCTACTAGAACAGTGAACCCTGAAAAAGTAGAGCATCTTGCTATTCAGTTCTGCACTCTTGGAACAAAACAGTTCATAGTATTTTTATAAAAATGACAATGTGTAGGACCTCAGGTATATGTGTTCGTAGGTGCGTTATAGCAGGAGAATTTTGTTGTTTCTTCTGTTTCTTGTAAAGCTGTAATGAAATAGTGATACGAATATTCTTTGGTTCTAAAAAAAATTACATATTTGAAGTCCAAAAAAAGTATATATTTTAAATCGTAGATTCCGATATTATTCATTAGTTCCTTTTCTTTGGTGTGCGATTCTTTAGAGTTCCTTTAGCTTAGCATGTATGTGAATCAAGATATCCATAATCTCCAATTATAATTTCTAAAGGCTGTTTTTAACATTGCATTGGCAGTCTGGCTAGAGTTGACCTTAGTAATTAATTTGGTTGAGATTGAGTTCTTCAACAAGAAAACATTGGTTGAAGTAACTTTTTGAATTATTCAAAACAATACCAATTTGTGGACTGTTTTATTTATTTTTCTGGGAAAATAATCATAAAGATTATGGCGTATTTGTTTCAGTTTTGTTTCTATAGAAATCAGATTAGGCTACTAACTTTAGAATCAGTTTGGATGATGTCCTTACCGAATAGGTCATTGTTACATCAGCATCTCCCATTCTGGATCATTGATTTGGGTCCAAAAGAGTGCCTAAGAAGTCTATTTTGATAGGAATGGCTAAGAAGTTGATTAAATCCATTGTATTTGATGTTATGTGCAGATAATCGGATATGCTTGGTGCATCAGATGATTACGGTGCTATCAAGATGCCAGTTTTATCATACTATGATACTATCTCTGGCTTTGGACCAACAACATGTCATAAGCCTCAATCCCTAATTAGTTGGGTTCTCAAATCAGAGTTCAAATTTCTTTGGAGAACAAAACGATTTCCTTGTTGCCAAAACGTTGAACAGTTTCTACTGGTGATCAGTAACTAATTCGCTTGGTATATTTTGATGACGACGTCAATGTTATATGTGTTTTTGTTTAGTGTACGTATGATGATAACATTATTAGAGCAGAACCTGTTTGTATTCTTTCTAGTTTTTGGCCATTTTCTTTCTTTCGAAGAATACACTATGATCAGGCTTTTAGTATCTCAATTGAGTTTTTTCCTGTGAAGTAATGGTGTGTTTTGTGAATTTTTTAATGTGGGAGACACTTTTATTTTGCAAACTCCCTTTGTCTTTATTTCCTTGCTACTATTGCTGTCAGTTCTGACTCCATGAAAACTGTTTCCTGAGCTTCAGAAGCTCTTGTAATCACCTGTGATCTGCCTGATGCGCAGATTCCATGATGTTGGAACCACTGTTATTACTTGCATACCATGAAGTCATTCTAAAATTGCATCTAATGGACGGGTTTGAATGTTGACGCTGTTTTGTTATTTGAACATTATCATGTACGTGTAGATGCCAGCCCAAGGCTCAACTGTGGCAACAAAAATAAATAAATGGAATAGCCATTTTAGCAACTCTAGTTAAACATTGAAAGATGTTCAAATTGGCCTTTCTTACTTGCAATTTGTGACAGTAGATGTGCATGATATCTTCCTTAATATCGACAACATCAAGTTTTTTGTTTTTTTTTTTTTTTTTTGTGCTTATGCTGTAATTCCTCTCTTGGTTTTCCTGTTAATACGATAGACTGTTTTGATTCTATATTTTCTCGTACAACATCCTTTGGTGAAATGTGATTCTGATTAATGCTACTTGGGGATTTTCAGCTTCAAAGGTGTAAAGTTTCTTGATTGACCAGTGGCTGCATTTTATATCAGCCAGCAATATTGCATGCCAAATCAGTGAAACAGAAATCTAGATCCCTGCTTGATGCACCTTTTCATTTGTAAGCGATCAAAAGCCATTAGCTACAATTGGCTGCTGTTGTAACAAGATCTTTGTGCGTAAGAGTTTTTTAAGTTACGTCTATGATCTAACTGATTAAGTACACTTACTTTTCTGGTCTTCAGGATTAATACTGCATGCTGTTGTGTAAAAACCAGTTCAATTTGTCATAATAGCATGGGCTGTGTGGCAAGAATTTTTTCAAAATCTTGCCACACTGCGTATGATTAAGTACAATTCAGATGTCAGTTTATGTTTGATTTAGAGCCGTGTTCATGTTTAAACTATGCAAGAAAACCTGTTAAATGGCGCTTAAATGATTTTAATTTTGTTTATGATCTATTTTGAATCTATGAAATTAACTTCATCTAGCCTCTTAAGGTTTTGCAATTTTCTCCGAGAAATATTAGGGATGTTTGTTTGGAGAATTTTAATTGAGCTCTGGGTTTGTTTATCTTTGGTACATGTATGCAACTGAAAGAACAGGCAGTATCAATTGAATCTTGTAATTAGATACGGAATTGGAGCAGCATTGATGGAAGGTACAAGCAACTTGAACCAAGCCGTCTCATGCTTGCAGGTTTTCAGAGTTTTCCTTTAATCTTGTTGTACTCTACTTTTATAACTTGCAAATATCTTTTATGATTTCGCAGTCCTATTTGTTGAACTCATTGCTTCATTTTTTTGGGAGTTTCTTCATGCATCTCCCTGCTTAAAAGAACGGTTGTTTAAGTGACTGTTGAGTCTGTTTTAATTCGTTTTCCTTGAACCATTCTCTTCTTGATAGTGGTTGACTGGCCATATATATGGCGTCCCTGCAACGCTCCTACATCTATCCATGATAACTTTTACGAGATCCATGCTTATTGCCTGTGGGTCTGTCTAGCCATGATTGAAATATTATTATTGTTTATTTTTTCTAGTTTTCCCTCTGAGAACATTGAAAATTGTGAAGCTTGAAATAAAAATGTCTTTCATGGAAATGCAGGTCCAGGTGCTGCTTACATTTCCAGTTCGATCTGGGCTTTTCATCTTTTCCAAATCTTTAGGATTTTTTTTTTTTTTTTATACTGTACCGATTAAGTATCTAATAGTCACCTTGCGATTTTTCTACTAATTTACTTCCATTTTGTGACTCGTTACTTGTTAACAAGTCTCGAAACTTTTTTATTATCATGAAGACTTGTGCTTGCTTCGCGATAGAGATTCTTTTACTTTTTTTGGTTCGGTTTTCCCTTACGAATCTTTCTTTTTCATTACTTCAATAGCATTGTGCTATTTCATTCTACATCCATATAGACATAACTAGCTTGCTTTCCAACATCAACGTCATTTTGTTATCAAATTACAGAATTCCACTACTTTGATGAGTGATGCCCTTGGGATGTGCCATATGAAACTATCTTTGAACTGAATACTGCTCCAAATTATATCCTGAGAAAGTTATATTAGTCTTTTAGTTGCCGTGCTTCAATTTCAGAATGAAAATGTGTCGGAAGGCCTCTGCGAAAAATCTCTGTGCAGCAAATGTTTACTTAAAGTAAACTAAGGCAAAGTTTCTCAACAAAGTAGAATTATAATACATCATATCTCCTAGGCTAGTCTGAAGCAATGAGAATAAGGTTTGGTCATGTTACTACTAATAAGCCATTATTTAATGACTGCGTTCTGTTTCGAATTGCTTACTTGTATTCACCAATGTTTGGCGAAATACGTAATCAATTAAAATCTTTGGCTAATGTAGTTTTTAGGAATTATGTCTTTTCTATCAATGTGGAGACTTGTTTTTTTTTTAAATTTTAGTTTATAACTCGCCCTACTCTTTAATGGTTGCAGGTAGAGTTGCAGAACACTTTCTACTGCCATGTCTTATTTTCTATATATATGTATTGTATGATTTTAAGGAAGAACACGTTTACGTGGAGAGTCATAAGGAACTTGACTCTCGTACTGTTGCACGCCGCCGCAAAATTGGAGATTGAAGCTCAACTAATTTATTCACATATGAAGAAGTAACTAGTGGCAATGGTTCTAGTTGCTTTCCATGAAAACCTTAATCTAGCTGTTAAATCTAGATGGAGTTGAGGTGTATCAGAGCGTTCAGCTGGGTTGGTTTAGCAAGTCCACTTCTTTTAGGCAACTAAACTGTGTGCTTAAATCAGAGTCTAACGAAGTCTGCAGTGATGTTGTTATGCAGGAGATGAGCTCACTAAGGATATGTGCAAGGAAATAAAAGGATGTAGGGAATAGCAACAGAGCAAGTCAACACGTTCACTCTCTCGGTGAAGATGTTCATGCAACATCACTAATAATAATAATAATAATGCGTGGAGCGTTTGCCAAAGCTTCTGCTAAAAGGCATGGTTGGGAGAGGTAACTAAAAAGGGGAGTGATCAATACACATTTCGAGGTGCATAACACGGTTTTAGGATGTGGGGGATGTGTATTATTGGTGTTATTCTAGAATTTCTTTTTTTTAAAAAAAAAAAAATGATGATTTAATACTTTATTATTTTTTATAAAAGTATGAGTTTTGTGTAGTTAAATTGAATCCAACTTGCCATGGACCTCTTCACAAATACATTGTGGGCTTCATGAACTCACCTAGCTAGCCCACTACAATCAGTACAAAAAGTCACAATTATCTGATCTTTTATTGTGCAGCCCACGCCATTTGCCCTCCCCATTATCTTTTACCTTTGTTTTTTGATCAAGTTTTTTAATTTTGTTAATTATTAAAAAAAAAAAAATTAGATTTTAGGGTTTATTCTAAATCAATACTTGACTTATCAAAAAAAGAAAAGTATATTTTTGTCCTATGAATTGTATTAAGTTGTTATTGTTGTTGTGATCCATATATATACGCTATATGGATCACAACAAATCGGTTGAGTCTAAATAAGTCTAGTGACATGAATCCAGAATGCAATCCATAGTTGCAAGCATGGGAGACTATTTTTCAACTTCAATATTTATTATTGAATAAATTACGGGTAGACATCATCTCCACTTGAAAATGTGACATGAATCCATGAATGCAATCCACATTAATGGACATAAATTATATATATCGACATGTAAACATACAATATATAAAGTTAACCAAACAAATAAATAGTTATACCAAATTAAAAAGAAAATCAAAAAGCTTGATGTACTTATGTCATGGCCCATGTGCCAATCAGGCGTTATTTTCTTCAAAAACTTATGTCCATAATATGATTAACTAAACATCGCTAGTGAAAATGGTGGCATCGTTTGCAAAGATATAAAGTTTAAAGAGATCGTGGGTTCGACTCTCGTTTAAAGAAGAAAAAAAAAAAAAAAATTGAAATATGGATTCCTCAAAAAAAGAAGGCATAATATGGATTAATAATTATCTAATTCAAAAATCAAAATCATGCCAATATTTCGCTCTTTCTTTGAAAAATGTACAGGTCAGTGACACAAAAAAAAATGTACATGTCATACGTAATCAAGAAAATACTTCCTTTCCTTTTGTTTTTTTGTTTTTTTTTTTTCCAATTCCCACTATAATTAAAAATCCTTTGAATAAAATCTTTGAGAATTAAATTCAAATAAAATATTAACCAACCAACTATTGAGGACCTGAACAACTGGGTGAAAGAAAAATTCAAATAAAGTATAAACAATTGATTATCGATCACATGTATAGATTTTATTTTATTTTTTCCTTGAGAGCATACCACATGTAGAGATCGATATGGAAAATACTAGAATAACAAAGATATGTCAACTGGAAGATACATCAGACCTGCGACTTCGATCCGTATGTTATTATGCATCGAAATTTGTGCATGGAAGGCTCATAGTCTACCTTGGTCAATCCACATCCCAATATATCGCGCCGATCTTGACTCAAGTACTCCTTTTTAATTTTGTGAAGATTACGTCCCATTTGTACGTAGTTGCATTCATGCATGGACGATCAATGTCACGAATACTCACCGACTCTTTCTGATGATACTATTATTGCATCTCATTGTGCGTCTTTTAAATTCCTTTGTTTGTCATGCAAAATTCAGGTCGGTGTACACGTCGTGGAGATCGTTTTCACTTCGACATTACTCTCGATCATCCAGTGGTTCATGAACCGACCTCCTTGGCTCATACTTCCCAATACCATATTATTATTAGATTTATATATATATATTCAAACATCTTTATTTTCTACGCAAGCAATGTAGGTATCTTTCACATTCAATGACTTGGTTGATCTTGCAACATATTACATAAAATAAGATATTAGCTAGATATAGCTAGTGTGGAATCCATTGTCTTCTATTCGTAAATGATCCATCAGTGACCGCCACGAATGCATGGTGTCAATATGAAAGCTAAAATCAGACTTAAAGTCGAGCATCAATATAAGAGTAAATTTAGCATTTATACTCTATATGATTTAATAATTGTACGTGTAGGTATCCAGACACTTTGTCTCACTAGTCTGACCCTGAGATTATGCAAAAAAAACCACCAGTATATGATGGAAAACGACTGGTGGGTGTGTTATTAATTAGTTCAGCATTTAAAATTGCCATATTATAACTAGGATCTTGGTGGATCCATTAAATCTTAACATGTGATGTTGCATGTATATATATGTGTGTGTGTGTTCGGTACACATCACGTGTGTGTAGGCTAAAAACAAAGGAGAGTTTGGGTCGCTGCTCCAAACCCTAAATTTTTTGCTTTGATGATCTTTCGTGCTTATAGATCTTGAGTCGCTGCTGAAGTGCTGATCTTCTTTTAATTAGCTATATAGGCTAGTTAAATCGAATTGAATTTTCAGCTAGGCATATATACTACACTGATTAATTTTTCCATTCACAAAAACAAGTCATTGACCAAAATATTAAGAAAAAACGATATGGGCCCACCATCTGTGCAATTGGGCAAGGTTATCTAACAATGTTGGATAAAAAAAATTTATGAACTGCAACGCATTTGGTTGATTTTTGCTAATTAACAGTGAATTTTTGTATTTTTATGGTTGCTTTAACTTTAAACTTATAAGAAAGTTGCAAATTTTAAAATAATAAAATACGAGAATTGACATAAATACCGATGAAACAATAAAACATATAATAAATATATGATTAATCATGAATAGTTTTGTCAATTTGTCATGAATGAGATAATTTTATAGGGGTGAGTTGAGAGAGTTATCTCCCTCTTGAAAGTGTGAGTTGAAAGACAATTTGCAGTGAAGTTGGGTTTATAAAACTAATTAAATAAGGTTAGTTCCAACTCGCCGCAAGTATCCCGCTTTTCTCAACTCCACCCCTAACCAAATAAGTAGGTGGAAAAACCAAACGAGACTTGCAACGTGTACGCATTTTAGAATATTGGATTGGATGTCTTGAAATTACAGCCTGGACGCTGAACCGTGCATGCCACCACGAATCCAACTGGCCTTGGACCTCAAGTTCAATTCAATGTGGGCTTCATGGACTCACCTGGCCCACTACAAATCTTTCACAAAATCACAACCGTTCGATTTAAATAAAATTGATGGTATACGATGTGGTTATTTTCATCGTTGAGTTGAAAATTCGAGAGGGTGATAAGTTAACGGACTGGCTAAACCGACCATAGTTTTTGCTATATGTACCTCGTTACTCAAGCATACTTCGATTTTACTAAACGTCCCCATTTTTATTTTCATAAATCCAAAAATATTCTTGCTTACCCCGTGCCCTAAAAGTGAGGAAGTGTCGCCTGCGGGTTTCGATCGCACATTGAGATCTTGGTTGGCTTACACCAAGACATCTTTAGATATCTCGGTCGACTCTCATCGAGAACTTTGAAGAGGACTCGGTCTTGGTGTTGGTCTTGGTGGGAGCCGACTGAAACCTCTAAAAAGTTTCAGATTTGTGCGACCTAGACTTCCAAAGCGATCTCGCCCTTGTGTATCTGAAACTCATGGGCGAGAAGAACAAAAAAAATTTCAAAACTCCAATAAAATACATGAAATCGATCAAAAAAATTAATGGGTTTTGCTCGGAATCACTAGATATTCTCGATTCCATCGATATTTTTTGTGCTAAAAATGTGAAATCACCGCACTCTCTCTCTCTGCCGCTCTCTGCTCTCTCTCTCTCGCACCTCTCTACTCTCACTCTCACCAATAGCCATGTTGTTCGTCTGAATCAATTCCGTCTTGGTTTCTAGGGTTCGTTCTAGGGTTTTTTGATGAGGCGTGGAGTCTAAAATCGAGTTCGTGATCGATAGGGTTTTGAAGGGTCTGCGGAGATTCGGAGAAATGACGGACCAGGAACTGGAGCTCGAGCTCAACGAAGCCGGACGCGCCTCGGCGACCCCCCCAGCTCGGTCGACGACTTGCTGGGGATTCTCGATGTGAGTTCTGTTTTTGGTTTCTAGGGTTTCGATTTTAGATTTTTTTTTTATTGTTTGGTTTCTCGAAGATTGCATGTGAGTTTCTTGGGGTTTTGTGGTGTCTAGGGTTTGTTTTTGTGTTTTTTCGGTAATGGGGTTTTGGTAGAGTTTTGTTTGGTCTTGAAAGCTTCGATCTTTCAATGTTTGGTTTTGTGTTTTTCAGTTTTTGTTTCAATTTGTTCAATTTTCTTCCCTCCCATTTTTGCTGTTAAACAATTTTCTTGTAGGTACTTACTGAATGTTTGTAGAAGACATTGCATTTAGGTATGTTTTGAGTGGACGCATAATGTTAGTTCTGTATGTTCTTTTTCGACAATTTTATTTCTACCATTGCTTATGCTGCCTTGCTAGTTAGCAACTGTGCTCTCAACATGGCTTGTGAAATTTTGCAATTGGAACTTGGAAATATGAACTTGCGCTTATTCGGATCGCCCGGAAAGTTTTATGGACAAGCGCAGGCGCATGTAAGTATGACATACATATTTATATATTAGAGGTAGAGAGATTTTGGAGAATTTTTAAGGAGATGATCAAGCTAGGGGTGGTGTACAAGTTGGTAAGTAGATCTACACAATTAGTTTGCAAAGTTTTGTTTAAAATTAGAGGTTCAGTTTTTGTTTTTCTTTGACTTATAGGGTAAATGAAGTTATTTTCAAAATTGCTTTACATATTTGAGGAGGGACATGCTTCATATAAAAATTATAAGATTACAACACGGTTTACAACAATACAATAGCAAACTTCAGCGAGATAGCGATTCATACAAGCAAGCCTTGAACATCTTGAACAAGAAAAGTCTGTAATGATAGAGAGCCTCGCAATGTTGCAGGAAAATATGGCATGTTGCAGGATGAATTATCTTCATTCCAAGTAAGTATGGTAATACTTGGAAGCGTTACTTCTTTCCATGCAGTAGAACTTGTCGAATTCTCCTTCCTCTCCATTTTCTTGTTTGAATCATCATGCTTGAATCAGATGTAACCTTTTGTAACTTAGTTGAATTTATAACTTTCTGCTTAATTATTTGTTTTTAGGTGGTCGTTTATGAAGGGAAAATCAGAGAAAAACCTTCCAGCAAAGAGGAAGCACGCCAATTCATCAAAGGTTTGTGTCATGTGTGTTTCTTCCCCATATTATAGATAATACATTGTTGTTTATTTCTTCTCAAAGTAAAGATTTTGCGCTTGATACCGAGGGGATTAAGTATTCAGATTCTTCTAGTATTCCCAAAGATGGCTTCTCCAGACTTCTTGATCTTATTCAAGTTTCTCATAATGTCGATGAGAACTCAACCTATTATGACCATTCCCAACTGCTCAAGAGATTGCATGTTGTGATTTTTTCGCCCGATGACAAGGTAATCTTTCTTTGAGCATTTTATTTGTTCATTAGATTCTGAAAAGTCTCTTAATTGATTTTAATTTCCATGCCTAACTAACCTGCCAAGTTCACAATCGAACGAAAATATCAATCAAGTATTCCACTGATGTTTTGGTCCCCTATCACCCTGGTAATATTCAAACTCCTACTATTATTTACCAATGTGAGTCTATGATAATGTCCAGTCTAGATGTATTCAAATAAGAATTAGTTGAACTGGCATTCCATTCTTTAAAATCTTACTCGCTACTTAAACTTATATTCAATGAAACTCCAAATCAAAAGCCTTAAACCCAACAACAAAACCATAAAACACCACTACCGACTCAAAAACGACAAAAAAAATATAAAAATAAAAATCCAAGCAAACCCAAAAACCGACATGAAAATAGGTGAGAAATACATCTACGACATTGAATCGATGTTGTTTCGATCGAATTTGGGCGGGAAGAGAGATCGTGATTCGAGAAAAGTGATTGAGGTATGAGTAAGTAGGGTGAGCGGGGTATCTACAACAACAACAACAACAACAACATAGCCTCAGTCCCGAATTAACTGAGGTCGGCTACATGGATCAAACTTTTCCATCGTGCTCGATTAAGTGCAATTGATGGTGAGCTTTTCAAACCATTCAAATCCCTCATAATTAATGCATTTCATGTTAACTTTGGTCTGTCATTACCTCGTCGAATTTCTACAATTTCTATTGAGTCAAGTTTTCTAGTTGGGACATTTGTAGGTCGTCTTTGCAGTTGACCAAACCACTGCAACCGCCATTCCCTAATATTTGTATCAATTGATGTTACTCTTACTTGTCTTTGAATTTTTATATTTCTTATTCTATCTTTACAAGTTTTACCACAAATCCGCCTAAACATCCTCATTTCTGCTACATTCATTTTATGTAATTGTTTTTGACGTTTTCTCGCCCAACATTCACTTCCATAAAGCATATCTGGCCTAGTTGCGGTCCTATAAAATTTTCTTTTTAACTTAGTAGGAACAACCCTTTTATATGGAGGGGCTGTTGAGTCATTTCACACATGCATAATTTTTTTTAAAAAAAAAATTAAGGTGCGTTAAGCAAAAATCGGGTTTGTTTAGCCGTTGTCTAAGTTAATCAAGAGGGTTGGGGTGGAATTTACCCATCTCTCTTCCCTTGATAGAGGTCTCAATTTTGAGTTAAGAATGATAAAGCTTGTAAATTTTTGACAAAACACGAACTATGAGAATGAAAAAGCTTTAAAATTTTATAATTGAATGCATTGCCTTCTTAGTTTTACGTTTATCGAGTCTGAAAATCAGTCAGATGTATTAACCTCTGCTTACCTAACCATAATCTTAAAAAATGTTAATACGACATGGTAGATTCTAATTCTTTTTTTTTTTTTTTTTTTTTCATCAACAATTGCATTGTATTGATGTTTTTATCTCTAAAGAGGGGACAACAATCTATTACAATGTGAGTAATAGATATCTTGTTACAGTGGAGCACGGAACTAAGGTACGACACCACGCGTACAAAGTGATACAACAATAATCCTTGATGGGAACAACTACCCTATAAGTGGGACCAATCACCTATTATAGGAGGACAACATTCCACCTAGTGGATGTATGGTAGATTCTAATTCAAAAAGCCAAACAGTGCTGGAGATGATTAGATGGAATTTAATAAAGCCGACCACGCAATAGATGATTTTTATTGGGCGATTGTGTTTATATTCTATGCTAGATTCAAACCTAATTAGTTGTAGATGGTCATGTGCGTGCTAATTCTACGAGGCTAATGTCACGTGCTTATGAGTCGATTAAAATAAATAACCACGACAGTAATTCTGTCTATATCATCGCGTTTACTTAACATAACAGCAAGTAATGACGCTTTACTTCTTAATGACGCTTAGCTAGATTTTGAGCTTTAATTTGATCAAGAAGAAAAATAGGAAGACCTGATTGGCACATGGGTCATGACTCACCACACACATGCATCAATATGCAATTATTTATTTGTTGGTTAACTTTGCATTTTATGTTCATAATGACATCACTCATGTCCATTATTCCATGCCACTTTTTTTTCTAATATATATATACATATATGTATAATCGTAAATGTTTAATAGAGGGGTACAACATTACTATTTGGACACGTGAATCTGGACTTAAAAATTAATTTTAAAAAACCACCTATGAGTTTAGATTCATACATACAAATAAATTTATTGTTTTTAATGTAGAAACATATGTATTTTTGTCTGTTACATAAAGGGGTGAATTGAGTTCAATTTGATACACTTAATCATTGTTTTTTTTTTTTTTTTTTGATAACAAATTAACAACTCTGCCCATTAGAGTTTAAACTAATGATGCCATGAGATCTTTCTCCCAAATCAGGTACTAAACCATTGGGCTAAATACTATGTCATGATAACATTTTTTACAACTATTAAATTTTAATTTAACACATTAAATACAAAATGCGCAAAATATTAAATTTCTATTTGAAAGGGTTTCCATTGCATGACTATATATTTGGCTGCCTTTTTTTATCTCATTAATTGCCTAATTTAAAGAAAACCATTGGCCTGAAAAAAATAAAAGAAATTCCTATATATAGTAGTAGTTACTAAAATTTTTGAGAATTAAATTTAAATAATATATCAACAATTCATCACTATGTATATATCAATGCACTAGATCTATGATCGAACGGCCAAAACAGCGCGCATGTTTGTACATAAACTGCCTCGGTCAAGGCACACGGAGAGATATGCGGCGCTGTATTTTATTTCCAATGTGAACCAGTGGAGTCCAATTTTGAATCTTGGCGCGAATTCTCATACCTCAACCTCTCCAGTCAAAAGCATTCCTTTAAAGAAAACGAACTCAAAAATAAACAATTGAAGAAAAACGCGGGAACCCCAGATATGATAATCCAAACAGCGACGGGTAGCGTTACATTGGGAAGAAATTTGCGGCAATCGTAATGTTGGTAATTTATACCAATAGCAAAGTTATATAAATAATGTATAATGCATTTTTACACTTTTACTCTCTCACTTTTACTCTTTTACACACTTGACGTTTTATTATTAATAGACGCAAGTACATTACCAACATCACAATCCTAATTGGAGCAAATCCCTTTCCTACATTCTTTTTCCTCTGCATGCGCCCTCGCAACCAGTAACCTAAAAACAACTACCCCTCCATTACCAGCCATGTGGATTTTATTTTATTTCAAGCCTACTTTAACGCCAACAGAGTTACATACATCAATCGAATCCTTGACTTTTGCCCTTTACCTCATCTAGCCATCTGCACCCCCATCCCTTATTGAAAAAATACATCCTCCCACATTTGTAAAGTTGGATAATCAATTCTAATAAAAGAAAACATAAGTGAAGCCTCGTCTACATTAAAAACATTTCGTACCATTCAATCGTATAGCCAAATGGTTTAATATGAGAATTGTGAGTAAAAGGTTATAGATTCGAACCTTTGAGGGGACTAGTTATGTTTTTTTATTTTATTATCAAATTTTTAAAAAAATTAAAAACATTTTTCGTGTTAGGTAGAAGAGCGAGTCTACTATGATAACTTACTATCGGCACCGACCCACACGTTTTAGTTGCATAAATTCTAAAGATTAGAGTGTTTAAACTTAACCAACAAAATTTATGAAAATACAAAGAGAAGTGCTAGAATGACAACAACAAAGTTACACCACAAAACATGTTGACTTATAAAAGTCATTCGTATGCACATCGAGGTGTAAGTATACATAAATCTCGATGTATAACATGCGGGTTGAGATCGCATGAATTACTTTTATGAGTCAACGTGTTTTATAGTATGACTTGGATTCTTGTCATTCTAGCATTTGAAATTGCTTTTTCAGCCTTGATATGCTGTAAGCCAACATTACTTGAACCGGAATTAGTTTGGTTTTGTTGATCTTCCCACGTCGTGACACCACACCAGTAGTCTAAGACAACCCCAAAAAAACATTAAAAAAAGTTCAACCTCCACGTGGCAGATTTTAGTTAGGCCACCCACACGGTCCTCGTACTCGCGTCCTTTCGCTACTGCAAAGGGCCGTATTTTTTTCTCGAACGTTCCGCCGCTCTTCGCTTTCCACGTCAGACACATGGCCCCGCGCATCTCTTTCGATTCAAACGAGTATCTTCCCGATGACGTGGCACCACGCCGCGCATTGGCGGGAAAATCGTGGTTCCCGCGCACCACCCACGCGATTTTTGGCGCTAAATGTCAATCCGGCCCGGTCCGACCGGCTCGCTCCTGTCCCTTGCTCTGACGTTAAACGAACACCAACGACAAACAGCCGTTACGCATAACGCCCCGGCCGGCAGTTACAACGTGAGTACATCATAATAACTACCGTCCAATGAGAGAACTGCACGTGGAGGGTTCATGCCACGACGTGGTGGAGGAGATCGTGCGTTTTGGCAGTGAATTTTTACAGTGAATTAGCAATCCGACTTAAATTTATATATATTAAATTAATAATTTATCTTCGAAATTATTTTAATTTCAAATTTTGATAAGTGATGTCCCTTACTCACATGATTTTGCATCTCTCGATGTGTATCGCTCGGACTACAACAAGTGTGGATTTTGTTGTTGATGGGCGTTTGTGGTGAGTGAATATAAGCTGTATTAGTTAGTGATTTGTTTTGTATGTACGAAATAATAACGGAAGTGTTGTCGTGAATGGGTCGGCTCCTCATAACGCGGCGAGGGCTGAGCACGTGCTTTCTGACGGTGGGCACATGGATAGGGAGTAGGGTGGGCCCACATGTCATTTAATGGTTGAGCATCGTAGGAGTGTTGTGGGTTTAATGTAGGCATGTTTTCCGCCATTTTATGAGAACACGTGTCGCGCGTGTCAGCGAGGTCACCGCTCTTTAGTGTGTGTGCGCTTCACGTCCGAGAGCATCATGTTTGCATGACTTTATTAATTAATCCCAAAATATCAATTCAAACAAAACCGATGTCGTTGAAATCTCGTTTGCTTAAGCCATTAATGTGTGTTGGATACACCTCGAATTGCGGCTCAAGGTAATCCAATGCCAATGTTTTTTTTTTTTTTTTAAGCCCCAACAAAGATTTATTTATTCCAAATTTTTAAGCTTTAGCCATTACATCACTCGATTCAATTAGACATAAAACTTGAGCACCGAAAATTAACCTAACATGCATTTATTAACATGTTATGAAATTTTGCGTACCACCGCAAGTTTGTATTATGTACAAGTACTTTTCCTTAATTAGCAAAAATAAAAGATTAAAAGAAAAAGAAAAGCACCCTTCATTGTTTCATGAAGAAACACGTGATTTGGGAGGTAGCTGGACTATAAAATCATTTTTCATTCTTCTTTATACGAGCTTTTTTTTTCCCTTAATAATCAAGCAAAACGATAGTGTCAAATTAATACTTTAATCAAATTTATACAAATTTTGTTTTAATCTAAAATTGATTTAAAAAACAATTAATTGTTGCACGTTGGGCATTAACAAGTTCAAACCTCAATTTAAGAAATTTTGAAAAAAATCATGCGTGACGTATAATACGAGGTATTTTTTAAACTAATCAAAACAGTCTTTGTATAAGTGAGCTACATAATGATGAAATGTAGTTATGAATTATGGATTATGAATTATTACCACTCAACTTAAAGAAAGAAAATTTGAATCTACTAACAATGAAAGGTTCTCCCCTTCTAAAATCACAATCAAGAAGATATTAGATATTAAATATATCAATAATCCAAAGTTATCTCGTATAAAGTACGCATAAGGCAATAATAGGAAGCTTAAATGGCAAGTCTCCAATAGTTGTCATATATTAGACGCACGTGGACCACTTCCCAACTCTCCAAGTTTGTACGACCCACAAAACACTTTCCATAAGCAGTGGAACCCAGCACTGCATATCGAAATGTCTAATCTGCCCCTCGCGTTGCCTTCCTAGGTCGTGTATTAGAGGGGCATGAAGTGGAAAAGCTCGTTATAAGCACGGACGACGATCAGGGACAAAAAGGAGAAAACAGAATAACAAGGGACGTAATCGGACGGCTCACGATGCGTGGGTTGACAGTTGCGATCCAATCAAGCGAACGGTCGGGATGAAAAGTTACTGTCCTGACGACTTGAAGAACAAGGCAGCGTGGGCCCCGGACATGGTTCAGTGCCACGTGGCGAGGTGGGGGAAGGGCGACAAGCGCCACCTACAACAACTGCCGCGGTGGAGTGGAGCGCACGCAAGGGACAATACGGGAGACACGTAGATGCCTAAGTGGACAGCGTAGTCGAAGTTCAAGTGGAAATTAACCGACACGTGGCGGGATGTGAGAGTAGGTTGACCATTGTCCATTTGGGTCCGTAGGTCGCACTGGATCAGAGGCGTTAGTCACGCCTAGTGACGATCGATCCCACTTTGCCTCATTGGTTGGCTTCAAATTCGAAAATAGTGTTATACTCCACTAAGTAAAAATTAAGAGATCTCAAATCAAATTTTATTACCCTGCAGACTGCTATTAAGCTAGCTCGCACGATGGACATGCACTTGTTGATATTTGTGTGATACATATTGAAATTTTGTGCCCACATGCGTGTCCACGATGTCTCACAATTTTTTTTTTACGATCACACGAGTCGCTCCTTTAATTAGAGGTTTAAATATTCGATTGCTCTTGTGATTTTATGTTGTTTTAGTTTGAAATTAATTAGAGTTTTGTGGTTGTATGTTATTCGTAGAAAAACACGCACTTACTGACATCCTTTAAATGTGCATCGCAAATACAAGCACTTAAGCATTTTTGACGAAAAATTAAGAGAATCTAGCAAATCTGCATATTTGTGCATTTTTTTTTATTGGTCACATAACGATTTACGTATCAACTAACTTGATCTCAAAAGTATATCACATGACAATTGAGTAGGTCGATGCCTAAACTCGGTGCGTTTTAACACCATCTTTTCTAGAATACCGTAACAATAATTTTGAAATTCTTGTAACTTTTTTTAGTAAAAAAAAAGGAATTTGTATATTTGTATATTTGTAAGTAAATAAAAAATAGAAAGTTAGGATAAAAAAAAAAAAAAATATTTGTGCAAAAAAGGGCAGGGCCATGTATAAATTGACAGAGGGAGAGAGAGAGAGGGGGGTGGGGGATGTGAAGAAGCGAAAGTTGCGGTTTGAAGATTGGAGAGATTTTGGTTTCAATTTTCATGTGTGTGTGTGAGAGAGAGAGAGAGAGAGAGAGAGAGAGAGAGAGAGCAGAGTGCTTTGGAGTTTGAAGTGTTGTGTTGTTGTTAATGGCGATTTGGTCGAGAGAGGGAGAGAGTTGAGACAAGGGAGGGTAGCTTGGAGTGTTAAGCGGCATTGGAGCTCTTCGTGAATCTCGTCGGAGCTTTGTCTGTTGAGATTTTTGGTGGGTTTTAAGAGGGATTTGGTTGAGATTGAGAGGAACAGAGAGACAGAGAGATGGAGTGGGCTGGGAGTTTGGATGAGTATGAGAAGCTTGTAATCAGAATGAACACTCCAAGGTCTGTTTGTTTCATTGATTTCAATTCTGGGTCTCTCTCTCTCTCTCTCTCTCTCTCTCTCTCTCTCTCTCTCTCTCTCTCTCTCTCTCTGTTTCTCTGTTTTTTCGTTCCTCTGTTTTGGGTGATGTTTTTGAGATCTAGAGAGGACTCCAGAGTGATTTCTTCGAAATCAATTTAAGGGGTCCTTTGTTTTTGTCGATTTGATCTCTCTGTTCACTCTGTTTCCCCTGTTTGCGAGGTTTGTTTCAGATCAATCATGTGTTTCGCGGCCTTTCAAACTCTGTTCTATTCAATTTCTTCAATTCTACTTTACTATTTCTCGCTGACCGACTTTTCCCTTCTCTGTTCTTCACCGAGTCTTCGTTGGACCTTTTCAATGCCCTCTTTTCCTCACAAAATCACTCATCAACATCTCTCTGTTATGACTCTTTTCAGGGTTGTGATCGACAATGCTGTCTGTGCGACATCAACTGTAGTCAAAGTAAGTCTCTGAACAACAACAACAACAACAACCCTAATTGAAAAATCGAACCAATTGGCTGATCAATCATTCAATTTTGTGGTGTAATCTCAGGTCGATAGCGCCCGAAAACACGGAATTCTTCTCGAAGCAGTTCAAGTTCTTACAGATCTGAATTTGAGCATCAAGAAGGCCTACATTTCCTCCGATGGAAGATGGTTCATGGATGGTAACCAACCCCCCTTCGCATTAATTGATTTTTTCGCAAACTTAGTAGTCTTGTATCAACTTGTTCATTCAATTCATTCAAAACCTGTGATTTGTGTGTGTGTTTACAGTTTTCCATGTAACTGACAAAAATGGGGATAAATTAACCGACAAGAACGTCATCCGTTACATTGAACAGGTTAGTTTACAAGTACCCATTTGTGCATTCATTGTAGTTTTTGTGTTGCCGATGCTATTCAAGTTGACCCATTTGGTGCTAGTTGATCTAATTTGAGTTGAATTCCATTGTTGTAGTCTCTGGGTGGCGGCTTTAATTCGAGTAGAACGGATGGTTTTACGGGGCTTACGGCGTTGGAGCTGACGGGGACGGATAGGCCTGGCCTTCTATCAGAGGTGTTTGCAGTGCTTGCTGAATTGCAATGCAATGTGGTGGAGGCGAAGGTGTGGACGCATAACGGGCGGATTGCGTCGTTGATTTTTGTTAAGGAGGTTGATTCTGGGTCTCCAATTGAGGATGCCCAGAAGATTAGTAAGATCGAGGGGCGATTGAGGAATGTGTTGAAGGGTGATAATGATATTAGGGGAGCGAGAACGACTGTGGCAATGGCGGTTACTCACACGGAAAGAAGGCTTCATCAGATGATGTTTGCCGATCGGGATTACGAGCGGAAGCCGTTGAATGAGTCTGTCGAGGACTCTTCTTCTTCGCCTTCTGTTAGTGTTCAGAATTGGCTCGAGAGGGGCTATTCCATTGTCAATGTTCAATGTAAGGATCGGCGAAAGCTGTTATTCGACATTGTGTGCACATTAACAGATATGCAGTATGTCGTCTTCCACGCCACAATCAACACTAGAGAAGACATAGCTTATTTGGTAATTGATCCCAATCAGCTTTTAAACAAAAATTCCCTTCAAGTTTCAAGTCACTGACATTTGAATTTCATTTCAATTTGTGCAGGAATTCTACATTAGACACACAGATGGGACTCCAATCAGCTCCGAAGCCGAAAGGCAGCGCGTGACGCAATGCGTTCAAGCTGCCATTGAAAGAAGGGCATCCAAGGTGATTAATCATTCTTGTTTTCACTTTGTTAAGCACATCAACAGTCTATTGTTAGTTTGTCTCAAAAGGGTTGTTCTTTAATTGCGCAACTTGCAGGGCGTGAAACTCGAACTATACACAACCGACCGCCAAGGACTACTATCCGAAGTAACAAGAACGTTTCGCGAAAACGGGCTTAACGTGACGAGGGCAGAGGTCTCTACAACAGGAGACAAGGCACTAAATATGTTCTACATCACAGATGTTGCTGGAAACTCAGCAGACTCAAAGACCATTGAATCTGTGAGACAGAAAATTGGGATAAACAACTTGGTAGTGAAGGAGGAGCAACTCTTAGGGTCTCAAAAGGGTGATGAAAGTGAGCAACAATCAGGGATTGGTGGGGCAATGTTGTTCTTCTTGGGAGGCCTAGTGAGGAAGAATCTATACAATTTGGGTTGGATCAAATCCTATTCTTAAAGTGCACAAAAAGGGACACATGACACATAATGCACAATAGTGTTATTAGTGATTGATGATGATGATGATGATGATGAATGATGAATGATGAATGATACCTTGCTTGAGATATGTTTTGGGCAAAGAAATCTCTTGTACATAAAAGGGTGGTAAAAGTAGATGGACAGGAATATTGGGTGTTGAGATATTACTCATATTAGGTTGGTTATAGTTGTTGGGGGGTTTGGTTGGTTGAATTGTTTGATAGTCAAGTGAGGGAGACGCATAGAGATTGAGGTCCCCACTTTCACCACATCACAGCTGTGATTGCTTGCTTTCATTCTTTCTCTTTAAGAAGTCGGTGTGATTTATGAGTTTAGAATTGATGAAGAGAATTGCTTGCTGGGGTGTTGGTGTTGGTGGGCTTTCATTGAAATGCTGGCTTTCTTTGACACAAGTGATATGAAGAGCAGTTGATGTTATTACTAGTAGTAGTTCTAGAATATTAGTAGTAGTAGTAGTAGTAGGAGATCCTTTTCTTTTGTAGTGTTCACACACATGTATACATATATTTGTACATAAAGAAACAGTTAGTTGAATGCCACTTTTCTTTGAATTTGTTTGTTATTGTTAACATTAGTTGACTCTTTGCTTCTTTACCAAGTCTTCCTTGTCATCCCCATATCTTTCTCTTTATTGCATACCTACTTTGCCTTGCACTTCAAATCTGTTGTTTGTCACCTAGAATTGTGAGGGCTTTAATGCAAGGTGAACAAATGGGATTTATACTCTACAAGATCACAATTTTTTTTATTAATTTCTCACCTTAATTATTTTAAAGAAGTTAAAAAGACCAGTAGAAGTAAGTCCAAGCAGTTTTGAGACTTGGTCTTAGTATGTGGAGAGCTTAATTTTGATTTAAACCATTCAGTATCTGGACTATATAGACGAGGGGAGCTCTTAAAGATCGTGTTTTCATTTCACTTAGAGCTCAATTTTGATCTTAATAGAGTTGGCTTAACTGTTTGTTAACTAATTTAGCTCAAGTCCAAATTTGCTTTACATAAGTAGAATGAAAAAGTTTGATCCATGTTCTAATTAATTTTATTGTTCGTCGAATACTTGATGTACTACTCCGATGTGTTTGATAACTAATATGTTATGAGATCGAACTCGCTATCCAACTTCAAAATATTATTAATTTCTCTCTGAGTCGAAGGATCCGACTGACTCTCATATCTATCATATATATAAAAGCACGAATCACAAATTTTTGAGTGGTAATGAAATTTACCTATTTGCTCATACTTCTTTTTTTTCATCTCCAAATCAACCTTTTCTTTTGTTTTCAAATCAAACTCTAACTCCTTATCAATCCACCACACTTTTTTTTTTCTTTATCTCCAAATCAATCCCGAACTCCTTTTCATCAATCCAATACACGGTTTTCTCTTTCTCTCAGTCTTCAATCGATCACTCGCTCTTGCTCCGGACGAACTCCTTCTCATCAATCCAATACACAAACTCTTTCTCATCAATCCAATACACGGAGACAGAGAGGTTGATAAATTGAGGGAGACTTCTAAATTGGAGCGTGCACTTGTTTCTGAGGCAAATCGATTTATATGAACATTGTATCTATTGAAAGCTTGAATTGCATGCAACCATTTGATACGTTTTAAGGGGGTGCATACCACTAGTCATCATCGTCTTCATCATTCTCACCCAAACCCTCATTGTTCTTCATCATCTCTCTCTCTCTCTCTCTCTCTCTCTCTCTCTCTCTCTCTCTCTCTCTCTCTCTCTCTCTCTCTCTCTCTCGGTTGGAGATCAAATTCAAGGAGAGCCGTGAGTGTTGGTGGCGTTGTTGAAGAACAGTTGAAGGTGAGATAATATTTCAATTTTTGATTTTAGTGACTGTGGGACTGGTTTTGTCTATGAATTCAAAATTGAAATTGGGAGGGGTTGTTGTGGTTGGTTGTTGATTGTGTGATGAAGAGAGGATGATGTTCGGTTATATATATATATATAACAGTGAAGAAGAGAGAATCTGATAGGGAGAAGAAGAATGTGGGGGTTGAAGAAGAAGGTGGTTTGAAGAAGGTGTTGGGGGAGGGAACAAACCAAAAACCCAGAAGAAATTTGAATGAAAAAAATTCTGATTAATCATGTGAAAAAAAGAAGGTGTCTAAAGCTTTAATCCCAACTAATTCAATTATTTACATTCATAATTTCAAAGTTATTTTTTCTATCTATAGAGTTTGAGGTAAAGATTAAACTTTATGTACAATTCTACGGAATCTCCACAAGTAAGTGTTCACAAATTGATGGGTCCAACCACTTGTGTTTTTTTTTTTTCCTTGTTTCTTTTTTTTGAGGAAGTAATGTCCTAGCATGACTAGCTTATTTTTTCAATCACATCTTATCTCAATCACATTATAGAATATTGATAAGCTAAAAAAGGTACCCGTATTTTTAATTTTTAAATTTTAATTACAATTTTAAATTTTATTAATAAATTTTTAAAAATTAATTCCCGCGAGCGAAACGAACGGGTCAATTATGCGTAGCACGTTCTGAAAGTAGTATATATATACTGCTCTTATCTCGATTCTTATCAATAAAGGACCAACTTTTGCTGGTAAAAAGACAACATTTTATAGTTAAGAAACTTTCACATTTCATTAGCCAGTTTGCAAGGACAAAACAAGAAGCCTAGGACAGGAAGACGTGCAGTGCAGTGCAGGCTGCTTTGTCTCAATCTTGTCTTCTCTTTAGCCTCTAATCTTATCACTAATCTGACTTAGACTTAACTTAAATTTGAACTAAAACAAGGCATCTGCGTGATATATTTCGGAGGTCACGTGACTAATGGCCGGCGGATTTGGCGGGAAGGCTGAGCTGGCAAGTTCAAAAGAAGACTGTATGGTACAGGGTCACGTGCAGGGAGTCAGAGAGACCAAGTGGGCTAATGTGACCACTGAGTCATGTAGTGTTGTAGGCTCTTCTTTTCATGCCCAAAAATTGGACCAAAACCAGTGTTGCTTCTTCTTCTTCTTCTACTACTACTACTACAACTGCTGCTGCTACGTTGTGTTTGTTCATATTTTAGTGTTTTCTTTGGTTCTAGAGCTTCGATGAGGCCATGACAAGTAGGGCACATGGGTCACTTATGTTCTAGATGACTTTTTTTTTGTTCTACTTTTATTTCACTTGCCCATCTCTCCAAAATCTTTCAAAACCACTGTTGGGGATTGTTTGGTTTGTTGGTTTTGTTTCAGATCTATAACTTTTTGAATAATAAAATAAAACATGCGCGTTGACCTTTGAATTTAAATTCATTCACAAGAACTATGTTAGAGAATTTTATTAAAAATATATATATATATATATATATTCTAAAGAAGTGAGAGTTGTAAGAGAAAGGATAATGCTAAAGTGATTTACTAGGACACTCGCTACGACCAAATTTTAGATAAAATAAAAATTGCAAGATTTAATAGTAGTAGTTATATTATATTTCTTTAATTTGCTCTGACTAACTCTTATGAAATTAGTCGAATTGTTTAGAAAAGAGACTAGAAATAGTCGGAACACCCACAAATTTTTTTTTTTAAATGAAATATGAAGTCCAAAAGCTGAATTAACATTCATTATTAACACCAATATAGTTTGGTCCCACTAATGTGAAGAAGAGAAGGGCAGTGTTGGGGTTGTTGGTGAAGTAGTGTAGGGGTTAAGGGTTTGCCACCGAACGTAGTAAAAACTTGGAGAAATGTAGGTGAGAGTCTGAGAGATGCATTAGTATGGTGTAAATGGAAAGTATGATTGTAGGTGAGATGCCATGTTTTGCACTAGATTTTGATAAAATTTCTAAGTCTGAAGAGGGCATCTAATTCCTTTCACATTTACAACCTGAATTCCTCTTAAAAGTGTCATTCATGAATCCCCATTGCCCACTAAAGATACTTGAAAACTTCAACCTCTCTCCCATAACTGTCCCAACACACTATAAAGCTGTACCCAACTCACACATTAACATGGAACCATGGTCTCTGATTCCATCTCTTATTCTTCTCACCCATAGAATTCAAGTTAGAGGTTTATTTTGTATAAATTATTGCAAGATTTATGAGGGTCATCATAAAAGAAAAAAAAAATCAATTCCGCATATAAAATATTACCAACCCGTCAAATTTTCAGTCACTTTCGTACCATATGCTTTAGATACCCGGTCTGAAGCCGGGAAAAAAGGAGAGGGGTTGCGAAAGGTTGACAACCATGTAAACAATCACGACAAATTTGGAATTGATTTTTTTTTTTTTAATCAATCTTAAACAATCTGCTCTCAATATTTGAAAGCAGATAATGCATGGAAAAGCCCCCTAAAAAACCACACTTGAGTGCAAGCAAATTGGAGAAGTCAGAGAGCACAACAGGATATCAAAGTTGGCTATTGAAGAAAAGTATGAAATCACACTAAAAATAGTAAAGACAGTGATGGGAAGCCAAAAGAATTCAAGAATAAATGAAATGCAAAGCCAACAAGTTTTGGTTCAATTAAGCCAAGCAACACTGCCACACTACACTAGCACATATTCCCACTTGTAACTGAATAAAAACAAAGATAACAAGCCAAAAAAATAAAATATTAAAGGGATCTAATACATCTAAATCCATATATGCATAAATATGGATGAGGTTTGTATTTATTTCTGTCATGACTATTGTCTTCTCATACCATTTGAACAACTATCTTATTTTTAAATTCTACAACACTGAAGTCATCATGAGAGTTTAGACTAAACAATAAAAACAATGAGAGTTGTAAAGGAATCGCTTGTCATTTGTTCAAAAAGTTTCCTTTTGTATTCAGAATCTCTCAAGATGCTTGTTCCAGCAAATACCAAACAAGGGATCTCAAAAGTTTCCAAGTATTGTATCTGCATTAGATGCTAAACAGGAAGAGATTATTCTCTGATACGAATATATATATTATCCTTATGTAATCATGTAACAGCACATCCGTACATTATAACGACGCAAGAACATTCTAAATGTATTTCCAATTGTCTGGTATTTGCATCTAACAGATATTACGAATTATGATCATCCAATGAATCAGGTTCCTAATAACATGCATTGTAGAGTTATTCGGTGCTCTGCTGACGGAAGATGTTATTCTAAACCAAAGAAGGAAATAAGCGTATACAAACAATAAAAACGTCGACTAAAATGATGTCACAAGCTATCATCTACTATGAAGTCATGACTTACACGTTACAGGGAGCATTTTGAACTTCCACAACTGATTCTGCATGGCCCGTTTCCAGCTGGGTCGCATCTCTCTTCAGTCCTCACTGTATCCTGCAAGTCTTAACTTTTACTTTCTCTAGGAATTACGCTGGACGTCATAAGCTGGAGGCGATCCTCTTGACTCCCGCCATATACATAGTTCTACAACTTAAATTGAGAATGTGACTTTTAGTAATCAGGGCGGAACCAATAGGCTGATGAACTACAATAGTCTTAATAAATAAAATGAAAAAAACATAACCAAACAATATGTAAAGTAAAGATCAATTCACCAGGAGAATGCGACTCACTGAGCTATCTCTTTGATGTGTTGGAGAAAATTGGAGCCCAGGATATGAGACCCTTCCTATGCAGCCATACTTTAGTAATCAAGGTGGAACCAATAGGCTGATGAACTACAATGATTTACTTGCAAGGGTACAAAAAATCCATCTGAGAATATCATGTGGTCAATTAGAAGGAAAAGCACAGTGACGGATAGACATTTCAATCAATTAATAGTAAAAGAAATGTTCAACAGCAAAACAGAACATAAAATAGCATTCGATTTCAAAGATCAATCAGCAACCGCAAAATTACTTGAGGTTTTTTAACTATTTTTTCATTATTAATCAAGTCGAGCTTCTTCCAAACAGGAGCATTCAAGATTTTATTTTGTTTCTTTTTGGTAATTTGCAGAGAGTAATACTTTCTCTTTTTTTTTTTTTTTTTTACCAATTAGGTCTAGTGCAGTAGGACTATGAATTAAGGAGTCTTGTTTTTATATACCAATGCAAGCTGAACATATCTCAGTCCTCATAGAGCTTCAAGTGTGTGAAAATAGGAAGGTTTGAGGAAACCTTTTGGGACTAGTCAAGTGCTATAAGAGGCAAAACACTCCTACAAATTCAAAAAATTGGTGTTCCTTCAGAAACACATAAAATGAATTCAGTTCCTGCAGTATAATCATCTTAAGTTCTATTTCAAAAATACATCCCTTCAAATAAAAGCAGGCAATGCCAACATGTTCACTTTTAGGCTTGTCGATTATCCAAGCGACAAGGGTCGAACTTGGACACATAACATCAACTTGCAATTAAAAGGATATTAATGATCAGGGCGGAGCATAAATATTAAGAATAATAATCATATTAGGCATCCCAAAAAATCAATCTACTTGAGGATAGATGCCAGAAGATATGAAAAGCAAATTAAAAAAAAATGATAAAGCTCTTTACTAATACAATTTTTTTTTTATCTTGTACCCAATGATGGCAAAGCATGCATGAGTTCTTCTCTTTAAAGGATTGAAAGGATGATGGTGCAAATATGCCTCCCACAGAAACAAGTTGGAAGAGTCGATAAGGATATAACACCTAATTTCTATGAGATATCAATTTGTCATCTTGCTAGGAGTTAGCATAGGCATTAAAATCTAACCCTCCAAAGACCACAACTACAGCACTTCGATTGGATGAACCAAAGTACTTCCCTGGTTCTAATCAGGTGTATCCAGCAATAAAAAAAAGAATTCAAAGAGCAAGGGAAAATAAGGGACAAACATTTCACCATTATGAGGCTAAACACATGAACAAAACCAATCTTCAAGATGCCAAACAAAAACTCGTAAAAGCAACCTCAACGGCTACACCACCATGCTAATTACAAGAAATGGAACTAGATCTTTCTCAAGTTCTTTTCAAAAAAAGGTTTTCTTATTTCTCATCAATACATTAATTTTTTCCTCAAGAGGCAAAAACAACTATTTACTTGATGTAAAACAATAAAGAAATAAATAACTGCTCTCAATCATATATAAATCCATATGTTATATAATTTATTTATCCCACATTGATCATGTTGGAGATTTATTTTTTATAACTCATATTAGGCTGCTTCTGATCATTGAACACGCGCCAACCATAATTTCAGATCCATCAAGATTCAATTGATCACACAAATGGAAGAAAAATAACCTGGGTTCACTATCGAGATGTTTCGCTAACACTACGTACCAGTCAAAAGTGCATCGTTTGAAATTTTAATTGTCAGTTGGCAAGGATGCTTAAGATTTGCAGAGGGTTGTACCATAAAAGCCCGCAAACTGGATGCCAATACTAACCAAGAGAAATGTAGCAATGTAATCAGTACTAGAAGATCAATATAATTACAAAAATGGCAGATTTCTCCTGCTAAGGACTCTGGAGGATTAATTGTTCCACTAAAGTAAGAATTTTACGAAGGCAATATGAACTGAATGAAGAGAAACCTAGGCACTGGAATGGCACAACTTTAATTTTAAGTTTACAACTCTAGGAAGGAACTAAGGTCCGATTGGGTTGGTGATTCAAAACAATTTCCGTATCAGAAAACAACCAATCTTTTCTTATTTCCTTTAGATACACTTGCAACTGTTTAAAGATTTTTGCAATACAAACGCCTAGACATTTTCTTCTCTAAAAGAAAACAGTTTTCATCTCTTAAGGAAACAGGCCTCAATCTTTTGGATGAAAACAAAGGAAGATTCAATATTACACAGTTCGTGAAGATCATCGCGGGAATGATTACCTGGTCCAGCTTTCGGAGATCAAAAGGACAAGTGTTGGTACTTTTTCCTTTGACATAGAAGTCTCACGGATTTTGATCTTCCTTACCAATAGAAGTAGCACTGTGAAACATATATCCAAAGATTAGTTACAAACCAAAACAAGCATTGGCATAACGACTTCGAGAATTAATGAGAGGATGTTAACTATTAGTTAGCCCATTGTCAAAGCAGCGATGGTACAAGATCGCACTATGAGAGAAATTAGAGAACCAAGAGAAACATCTAGTTGCATCACGTTCATCGATTTTAATAGGCTCAACTGTGACTTACTATGTACTTATCTATACAATCCATTTTAACTTCTGCCGAAAGCAAGAACATAGCAGTTCAAGGTATGAGAATAAGGATGAGCGTAACATTAGGTTAAGTGACATGCTAAAATAACAAAATTAAACGGAAGGATAACATAGATAAGAGGAATTGGCAAAGATAGAAATGATGATATTCACATTAATTATACATTAGATACATCATTGTCAAACATTAATATAATGAAAATTTGCATAAGACCAAAAAAGGTATCCAATTTGTATTCAAAATTTTCTTTCACAAATCAGGCTCTAATCAATCGTAGTTCCAAAGTTCCAAAGTCCAACGTTTCAAATCTTCATTTCTTCACATGATAGTTAAATTTGTTACACGTGTAGTTTCTATCATGCAGTGGTCTAAGGACAAAGCGTCCAACCAAGATCATTGCGCACTTATCCAATGAGATCGTCCATAAATACAATGATCTTGACTGTATGTTCACCATGTCTTCCTTGCAAACATCTGCCCATGGATTTTTGATCAGAAGATGTTGAAGAGTTGTTGTATGAATGAGAGATGATCTTAACTATAACAAAGAATGCACATCAGTGTAACTTTTCAACATTGTCATTGCAGGGCTACTTACAGTTTACACAACTATCGCATCCATCTACTCCCAGTGAATATCCGTCAGGAAAATGCATCCTTTGTAGCATATTCCCTCAAGACAAGCTCTACTTCTTCAACCACTCCCAACTTACGAAACCATCCAGCTAGTATCCCTGAGGCTTCCTGGCCAATTATGACACCATCTTTCTCCAGGTCCATCAAAAGATCCAGTGCCATATTAAGCTTGTTCTCCTTTTCATAAGCTGCCAGCATGATAGCCAAACATTTGTCATTAGGCTTGATTCCAGCATTCCTTAGATTTTCTAAAACACAACGGACATTGTCATTTTGACCTGCTACAGCATATGCATTCATGAGGAGGGCACAAATTCTAGCATCAGGTGCAATTCCTGCACACTGAATTGCATCAAAAACCCTTTGAGCTCCACTGGATTCACCAACATTAGAGTAAGCTCGTAACAATGCCTTGTACACTTCACTTCCTGCATATATTTCCTGCTCTTCCATTTCTCTCAACAAAACTTCCCCGCGCTCAACCATTCCAGCTCTAATATAAGCCATAATCATTGACCCATACACTCTTTTGTCTAATGGCAATCCAAGCAACTTAAGATCTTCAAATATTTCTGCTGCTCTGCCAAAATTACCAGCCTTGCTGTACATTTGAATAAGAACTGTAAAGGTCACTTGATCACATGCCAATCCTTGTTTATTCATGGACCGTAGAGCATTTTCAGCATCTTGAATACGATTCAGCTTTGCATAATGATCAATTATTTTGGTGTAATCACGGACATTTGCTTCAAAAGAATCTTCAACAAGGGCAAATTCCATCACCTAAAAAAGGATATTAACCAACAAAATATGATTTTGCAAACTACATTAATGTCCGTCAACAAATAGTTTTGCCAGAAGACATAAGTAATTGGAAGTGATTTTGCAGCATGTCTAGTTAAAAATCATTGGATCAGCATTTTAGAGAAAAAGGAATATTAAATTAGCAATGCCAAACCACTGAAGCAGAACAAAAAAGTTTAAAGTCAGCTGTCAGAGGTAGAAGAAATATTTGTGAATCTCGTGCAAGAAAAATAGAAGCATGCCTTAGTTAATCAGTATCGATTACAACATAAGAAAATATTAATAGTGAAAGTTGATGGCAAAAAAATAGATCCACCAAGAGCTTCAAGGATAAACAAAGGCGAAGGAGTAAATGCCTGGACTAAAATTATTAATTATTAATCATAAAAAAATACAAATACTTGATCCCAAATCAGTAACAAAGATTATTGATATGTAGATAAATGTTTCTACAGGCCAATAGATGATTCAATAGATAATTGCTGCACTAGAAAAAAAAAATGGCAAATTATCTTCAAGAAAGCTGGAAAAGGTAGCCAAAGGTCGAAGCTTAACATGATCTGATAATTTCTAGAAGAAATTCCTTGTCATTCTTCATATCATATAACCACAAAACAACATTGAATTATGTAACATGAAGCACAAACACTGAAAAAATTGCACAAACTTGAGATTTTTTATAGTAACAGGGTTGTATGACCTTTAAAAGGAAAAGAAGAACATGGGCGGGTTTAAAAATAAGAAACGAGGTTTTAACATGAAAAAGAGCTAACACATTTTAAAATGGCAGGCATAAGATAAAGTACTCCAGAAATATACAGTTGTGTTTATAAAGTTAGGCTCGGGAAATAGTTTATGAACATCACATGAAAAATAGACACAACACGAGATACCAAATGAAACAACAGAGCTATAATCCCAATACCAAAATGTGAATACCATATATGAATTGGGTTGGGTGAATGAATTTTATTTCCCAAAACTCGGATCATCAGGCTTGTACAAGGGCATGGTTCATTGGCAACACATCCACATAGAAAATCATTATCTCATAGGCTTACATCTTGAGAAATTCAGATAATCACATGTTACTCATAAGTAAATAAAATGAATGTATACCTAGAAATCACAGTAACATACATTGAATCATGCAAAGTATTCAAGTAATGAACTTCAGTTACAGAAATATTCAAAAGCATGTTTTTTCAATTTTTGTAATATAGGGCCAATCCAATGTGAGAAGAGTGTGGTCACTAGTTTATGTATGGGTTTAAATGCGAAAGTGTCCACTCCACACTTATAAGCCTTATCTTTTGGAAAATGCCGGCGTGCGGACACGGTCGTGCGCGGTGCGATAAGCCAACATCTCCAACAATGTCTAATGTGATTGAAAGAACCCTACTTTCTCCTAATCTCATTTAACATCCAATGTTATATAATCTTTCAATAACCTAAAATCATAAGTATCACTCAATGCAGAACTCTTTACGTCGATAAACCAGAAATTCCTCCCAACACGAAACCAAAATTGAAATCGAAAACTTTCCAGAGAATCATTCACAGATACAACAAACCAAGGATGAAGAAATTGACCTCCATTAACAACGGATGCTCCATCCTCGCGAGCTCCTTGATCACCACAAGCCAATCAGCTCTCCTCGGCTTCATAATCCTCACCCACTCAGCCAACAACCACCGCAAATCACCATTCTCGGAATCAAAACAAACGATCTGCTTCACAACGGCCTTGCATCGCTTCGTCATCTTCGCAGAGACTTGAGAGACCGCTCGCTTCTGGTCTTCCGTCGCGTTCGGCCCGATCTCGCTCCACCTGAACCTCGGTCTCTCTTCGACCGCAGATGGTGGTGTGGTCGCGCAGCTGATTCTTCTAGGGTTTCTGCGGAGATGATGAGGAGGTTGTAGTGAAGGAGTGGCGTTGGTCGCGGGAGGAGGAGTGATTGGGTTTGCGTAAATTAGGGTTTTAGAAGGAAAGATTGAGATCGCCATTGGAGTATTGGAGGACTCAGAGAGATTGGGTTGCGAGGAGGAAGAAAGTGTAGAAGAGATGAATAATCAGATTATCCGCATTTCATGGGGGCCCATTTTAGTGAACTGAAGCCCAAACATGTGAGATTGGGTTGTACAGCCGCGGCTCGTATGAGGCCTGATAGTGCCCAAAAGTCGATTAGTGAGTGAGGTTGTCGTCTGATACTACGTGAGATACTAAAAAAAAAATATAACAATGTAAATTCTTTGTCGGACCTGAGGTCCTATCGAGTAGAGTTTGTGTGTAGATCAGCGAACGTAGCAGCCTATACCGTGGTGAGGGAGACTACTTATTTGATTGGTCGAAATGATGTACTCTTGTTTTTTGCTACTAAAGATTTACAATAAAATCAGCTTATTGGTTTTCAAAAAAAAATATAAATTGGTTGACCAGATTGACTAAACGCTAAGGGACTTGCTTCAGGTCTCGTAGATAAAAAAAAACTAAATTAAGAGAGGGGCACTCTCCTACGAAATCGAATAATTTTTTACGTGGATACTTAGATAGATCAATAAATTAATACGAAGATAAATGATTTGGTCTAAAACACACCTTGAATTGGCTACACAAAAATAAATACGGGTTAAATTAGATTTTTTTTTTTTTTATTTGACTAGAAGGAGTTATAATTTTGAAGCACTTAACTCAATTTAAAACTATGCAAAAATAAAAAAATCAACTTAAAAAATTATATAAAAATGATTGATAACTTTTTTTATAGAAAAAAAAAAATCACAACTTACTCAGCATAAAACTCGTAATTTCAAAGTAACCTTATAAATCAATGAGCTATCTAATTAGAGAAAAAAAAATAAAAAAGCTTGATAACTTACAATCAACAATAACAATACTCAATTTTAATTTAGTTGGGTTGGCTACGTTGATCAAATCAAACCAGTAATAATCCCTCCCTCCAAGTTATTCTCTCTTAAATCCGCCTCGAATCATTCAAAAACCGATCTTATATGCATCGGACGAATCATGCCCCTCCAAGGATTCGAGACACCTGATCATCGCCGATGTGGGCCCCGCCCCAGATCCAAATCTTCGTATCACGTAACGGAAGCTTTAACGATTCAATGCGAAAGACGTTTCTCTACATCTCCTCGATCGCTCCACCGCATATCATCTCCTCGACAGTTCCACCCCCTCAAACGGACGGCCGAGATTCTCGAGGACCATCAATGACGATGCGCGTGAAGTACACGCTTCACACTTGTCCTTTATCCACTCGTATTTGAAATTCAAACACTCATCAATTCAGTCCACTCGTCATTTAAAACCGAACAAGGCGTCATCATCAACGTTACACTTCTCAAACGGCTACTTTCTTCCACTGCGTTTTGAATCAAATCGAGCGCTCCAAAAACCCTAGATTTCGAAAAAAAAAAAAAAAAACCCTAAGTTTCATCGACTCTCCGCAAGAATCTGCGAATTGCCGGTCGCAAATCCTCCCACGCGAAGCGAGTTTGGGGTTCGAGAGCGTTTGAAGAAACCTAATCGATCTGGGAATCTGAAGAGACGAGGCGGATCTGCTGCGGCTACGACAGGTTCGATCTTTCTCTTGTTAGGGTTTGATCGCAGTTCTTGTTCTTGCATTTACAGTAGTTTGGTGTTCAAAAGTTGTGTTTTTTTGAAGATTGATGGTTTCGTTTTGGACAGAATTAGGGTTTTTGTTTGAATTGTGCATTTGTACTTCCTTAAAAGTCTATATGTAGTTGGCTAGAGCTTAGGATTGATGTCGTTGATTGAGATTCTATGCTGGGCATGAGCTCTATCTCAATTTGCCTTCTTTTTTGCTTCTAATCTGTACAATTGCGAGTCGATTGTTGTAAATTGTTGCAGTTGATTGCTTCTTATCTATACTTATAATCCCCTCAATAATGTTGTCTCAAGTTGCAATTTTTGGGGCTCCTTATTATATGATTTTGTGCATTGATCAAGCTATTGCGCTTTATTAGCTAAGCGGTTAAACCCTTTAGCTTTGGTTTATTTCCCTCAAAACTGTAAATGAATTCGAAATTAGCGATAGCCATAGCTGTGCATATACCAAAATAGGCGAAACAAGGATAAAGAATGATATAGCTTGAGTGTAAGCTAGAAATTCTTTTGTTGGACATTGATAATTGTGAGATGCTTGTTGTGGGTGCACCTGTTGAAAGGAAGTAATGTGAGGGAGGGTGAAGTGTTCTAATTATTCTCATGTGATCAACTTCTTAAAAAAATTATTCGCCATAATCATTTACGAAAAGCTTGCATAGATATTTGAAGTGAAATAAAAATAATAATTGTAGGTAGCGCATGAACAACCATACAATGTTGAGGGTGTTTCTCAATTTGATCACTCTTTTACTATTGCTTTTCGGCAAGTGCAAAGTGAAGTTCCAAACTGTGGATCAAAACAAAAAGAGATAGGAACCTGAGTTTAATCCATAAATCCTTGTTTTTCTTTTAACTTTTTTTTTTTTTTTCGTTGTATCAGCTTAAATTGTTTAAAAATCACAAGCCTATCAGCCTAGCTTTATGCTCTTTATCCCAATATGTATTTTGTGTTATGATGCTTTCTGGTAATTTTCTCTTTAATTGTGCACTGAATCTCTAATTTCGTTGAACGTTACTTGAACATTGGTATCAATCTTCCAGTTAATAAGCTTCATCACTGTTATCTTGAGCGTTGCTGCGTCTTCCTGGTTTGATTCATAGTAAGAGGTTTAGAATTACCCATCAATATATTGGCGTTTTGCAGAGTGAAGTTGCTTCAACATGTCTAGTATTCAAAATGATCAGCTTCAGCAAGTGGAAACAACGTGTGGAACTCTTCTATATGAGCTTCAGGTCTTTTTGAAGATTGAATTCACCCCCCTTTCTCTGTTTTTTCATTTTATTGATTTCAGTAGGCACATTGGTCAACTAGTAGAGTTCGGATGCCACGGCTAATATTTCCCCATTTATTTGCTTTTTTCTTAATTTAGATAATATGGGATGAAGTTGGAGAACCGGATGCTGAAAGAGATAGAATGTTGTTTGAGTTAGAACAGGAATGTTTGGAGGTGTATAGAAGAAAGGTGGATCAGGCAAATAGATCGCGTGCTCAGTTACGGCAAGCAATTGCTGATTCAGAAGCAGAGCTTGCGGCAATATGTTCAGCAATGGGTGAAAGGCCAGTGCACATTAGACAGGTAAGAATGGAATCTTTTCTTTTAAGAGAAGATGACGGGAAGAAGTGAGATTTGAAATTGGGTATGGCTAATGTTATTCTCTCATTTTAAAATTGTGTTTTGTGGCTTCAGTCTGAGCAGAGTACTGGAAACTTGAAGGAAGAACTTAGAACCATAATTCCTCAACTTGAGGAGATGCGGAAGAGGAAGTCTGAAAGGAGGAATCAATTTGTAGAGGTTCTGGAGCAAATAAGGAAAATATCAAATGAGATATGTACACCTGTGGAACTTATTCCATCGAGAGCAGTGGTTGATGAAACTGATTTGTCTTTGAAAAAGCTGGATGAGTTGCACAAGCAGCTGCAGGCTTTCCAGAAAGAGAAGGTTTTGAGTCAATTTATGTTTCATTTTGAATTTCTAAGTTGATGCATTTATATTAATGTAATTTATTCTTTGCAGAATGACCGCTTGATGCAAGTTTTAGAACACCTAAGCACTCTAAATTCTCTCTGCTCAGTTCTGGGTATGGATTTCAAGCAGACAATTCGAGAGGTTCATCCTAGTCTAGATGATTTAGATGGAGCAAAGAACATAAGTACTGATACGATACAGAGGCTCGCTGCTGCAATTAAAAAATTGCGAGAGGTTAAGATACAACGGATGCAGAGGGTAACTACTTTTTTGCAGTGTTCCTTGCATTTTTTGTGTAAATGTCATCATCCATTTTTCTTGACCTTTTTTTTTTTTTTTTTTTTTTTTGGGTAATGTAGCTTCAAGATCTTGCAACCACCATGTTGGAGCTATGGAATCTAATGGATACACCAATCGAAGAGCAGCAGATGTTTCAAAATGTTACCTGTAACATTGCTGCTTCAGAAAATGAAATAACTGAACCCGACACTCTCTCCGTGAACTTCATCAATTATGTGAGTTTGCTGTTTGGGAGCTCATGAAAATTAAGGATTTCCAGGATTCACTTCATTAAGTTTACCATTATCTCTATTCATGAGCAGGTTGAGGCAGAAGTATCTAGGCTGGAAGAGCTGAAAGCCAGCAAGATGAAAGAGCTTGTCATAAAGAAGAGATCTGAACTGGAGGAAATTTGCAGGCGGACTCATTTGGTACTAGAGGCCGATAGTTCAATGGATTACGCAATTGAAGCTATTGAAACAGGTAAAGACCATTGTGTAAAATGTTATTCTGCAACTGATACTCCTTGACATATGCTTTAGTTTTTTTTCATCGATTTTTATAATGCAGGAACTGTGGACCCTAGCTGCATCCTGGAACAAATTGAGCTTCAAATTGCAAAGGTTAAAGAAGAAGCACTGGGAAGAAAAGAGATACTTGACAAGGTTGAAAAATGGATGGCTGCGTGTGAGGAAGAATCGTGGCTAGAAGAGTATAACAGGGTGGGTTCTTTTTATTGCCTAAAGAAAAGAAATATTTGTGTTGCACTGGTTGTATGCGATGTCTAATGATGCAGCGGTATTTTCAGGATGAAAATCGCTACAATGCAGGAAGAGGAGCTCACCTTACTCTAAAACGCGCTGAGAAAGCCCGTGCTGCAGTCAGCAAACTTCCAGGTACTTTTTTTTTTGCATCAGATGCCTTGTGAATTGCTCGCCTTTCGGCGTAAAGTAATTCTAAGATTGAAATATGTTTATAATGAATAAGTTTGATGCAAAGAGATGGAAAATGTCAAAAATGGACATTGCATTTGTTTTGTTAGTTAGCAGTAAATTTTCCTTGTACGTGCATAGTATAATATTATGGTCCAAAGTTTTAACTCTGAATGTGTTTACAAAGTCAGGCTTGAATAACAATAAAGTTGATAAATGTCACCCAAGCTGACAGCATGGGGTCTGATGCGGCCCAAAGTAGGAATAGAGGCATGGCCTTATGTGGCTACCAAATACCTGGGATCCAAGACCCAAAAAATGTTTGATAGATGTTTGACATTTATTTTAGCCAACATTGGAGGTGACCTTTCGAAGAAGTATCTATTGTAAATCCAAGAAATAATTTAGAACCAACCATGTCCATAAATGACTCTACATAGTGATCACTAAATGCTTTACTGATCTCTTGGAGAAAAAAAAAAAAATGTCACCTGGGATCCAAGACCCGAAAAATGTTTGATAGATGTTTGACATTATTTTAGCCAACATTGGAGGTGACCTTTCGAAGAAGTATCTATTGTAAATCCAAGAAATAATTTAGAACCAACCATGTCCATAAATGACTTTACATAGTGATCACTAAATGCTTTACTGATCTCTTGGAGAAAAAAAAAAAAAAAACTCCTATTAGTATGATTCATAATGTTTTAACATTATTTTTTAATTATAAGTTTCTGTTCTTGCCGTAAGCAGCATTGGTAGAGTCATTGGCATTGAAAACAAGAGCGTGGGAGAAAGAAAGGGGCATTGAGTTCGCGTATGACGGGGTAAGCACTTCTCTTTTAACCTTCATTCCCCCATACATTGAAACTTTTTATGCATTTGGAAAACGCTAGAACAAGTTTTTGAAACAATCTAGATATTACAAGTGCCATTTTCTGCATCATTAACTTGACCAAATTGTGAATTAATTTCTTTTCTGCGAAGTCTTGTTTAACGTTTCCTTGTTGGGAAATACTGAGCTTTCACACAATATTGCGGATCAACTCAAAAGCTACTTATGAACCATAACATGTTGTATAATGCTATGGCCACTTCGCTGATACATAAATGTTTTAGGTACGGCTTCTTTCAATGCTTGAAGAAGACAGCATTTTGAGGGAAGAAAAAGAGCAAGAGCGTAAAAGGCAACGGGTACGACTTCTAGAGTCTATCATCAAGAGATGTGGTGGTCTGATAACATTATAGTTTATAGGGACTTGAACTAATTTGTTATCACGTTTCAGGAACAAAAGAAACTTCAGGGACAGCTCATTGCCGAGCAAGAAGCTCTCTTCGGCTCCAAGCCAAGCCCGTCAAAGCCCATGAGTTCTAAAAAGGGCCATAGGCCTTCAACTGGAGGTGCTACTAACAGACGACTCTCCCTCGGTGGAGCCATGCTGCACAGTGCTAGAACTGATATGATTAACTCCGCAAAACCCACTCCCAAACCAAGCAAAAAGGGTGACTGCTTCTTACCCCCCCATGATGATGGTTTTGCTGCAGCTCTATCTCCAGGTTGATTTATTTAACTCTTCTAATAACAATTCATTTTCGATTGATATTATGGATTGCTGTTGCATTTTATTATAATGACGACATTTATTATTCGTGTAGGTCGTAGAGGCCTGGATATTGCTAATCTGCCTTTGAAGAAACACTCCTTCAGTGCTGCAAATGCTCGCGAAATAGAATCGCCAACGACAAGGAAACCCTTCTCTCCCGTCTCTTCTACAGTTTCAACCAAGTCCAGTGCATCAAACATCATAGATGAACTCAACAGACCACTGAATGGAACTCTGCAGAAGGCAGCACTTCCAGGTTACAGTACTCCACATACCAAACCTTCAAAATTGGCATCCTTGGCCGACGAAGAAAACTGGACTCCGAAAGCAATGCCTATTCCAGTACCATCGACGCCTTCAACAACATCGATTCCCATGCAGACAGCGGTAACACCATTTCCTCAAGCTTCCACTCTTTCGGGTGTAGCTAAGGTCTTGGAAATGCCCGAGGAAATCGAGTACTCGTTCGAGGAGAGAAGAGCTGGCTTTGTTCTCACTAAAGCCTGTTGAAGTTGCTATAAGTTAGCATACGTTGAGTATGTTTTTCTTGTCTGTTTTGTTGTTCATTCTTGGATTTTTGATGGCAAGTCAAAAGTGTAATTGGCTTCTCTCCCTCGTACATAGTATGCAGTTTGAAATATTCACACTAAACCCTTCTCTTTCTTTGATCGATTTACATTAAACCGTGACAATATGCCACGTATTGCTAACCCTTAAGAGCCATGTTTGTTACAAAGTTGACAAGGAATTTGCTTTTCTTTGTGTCATTCATTCCTACTATTTGTTATCAAAACTGTTCTATCAACTTTTCTTAGTGCAGCACCAGTCACAACCAAACAAGTCTTGGCTTTTTGTATGATTCTGATGTTGATAATTAGGATTACAAAAGCACGTTATTAAGTGTATTAAATCGAGTATTAAATCGAGCAGGGTAGAAAAGTTAGATCTATGTAGTTTCATATAGCTGATTGAGACTTAAATTACTTTAAGATTGAGGCTTTGTTGTTGTCGTGGTCTTAACCAAATACTAAAAGCAAGTACTACAGAAATTAAATCCTTTTAAGAAAGAAATCCATCTAAACAAATGGGCCCATATCAAAAAAGACAACCATATGTTTGAAAATTTGTCCTCGTAAAAGCTGTGTTGAGAAAGCCTACAGTTAACAGTCCTAGACCAATATGTCCCATTCAATTAAGGTGGTGTATCTGGAGCAATTTTTTTTAAAAAAAAAATCATGAAATTGTAGACCCATTAATTTTTTTTTTCCAATATTCCATTGTTTACTTTTTAAACATGGGAAAATGTGAATTTCTTTACTTTAAAAATAGTTTTAAACTTTTTAAACTAATAATTTTACTATTAATTACATTTCCAAAAGAAATTGGAGCAGCAGATACACTTGGTGATTAAAAGGTCAACAGATCGATTCTTACTACCTTACCTTTAAACTTGCTAATTTCTGTCAGGTCATGGAGTTGAAGCGTCTAATTGAATCTCGTGGGATTAGTTCACTTCACCCTATATATGTTGACAATTAAGTTACCAAACTAATTTTTTTGCTATTACATTGATTAAGTAGTTTTTTAATAATTCTTAATGAGGAAGAGCAATTGTGGGAGTAAATGTTAACTAGATAGTTGAAAACTCTGCACACCACATGAGCATCCATTACTGTTAAATGAACTGCATATAATATGATTTTGGCACTCACTTCTCTTCTTCTATAATGATTAAACTAATATGAGATCAGTACTTGAAAGCCACAAGTCTTAAAATACACCTGCAATGCATCCATTAACATTTAGTGTTTTTGCTTTTCCCTTTTATTGGAGTAATAAAACTAAGAAGTTTAATCTTACAAGTAGATTTATTGATAATTTATACAGTTAATTTTTTCCATATTTTTCTTTCATAAAATATATAATCACATGGTGAAACAAAAGTAAGTTGATTCATCAAAAAAAAAAAAAGTTAGGTTTAAACTCACTCAATTAACCTATTATTTAACTAATGTTTACATGTCTACATTGATTTTCATCAATTCTCAATTTTAAAATAGTGATTTAGGGGAATGATAAAAATGTGTGTAAATTAATTTTTAAAATTACAAATTCACGGAGAGTAATTCCTACCCCTTCAAGCTCACAGTTAGTCACGTGCTACCCTCATAATTATCATAATATAAAAATAGTACACATAAATTTTTAGCATTTATTACATTGTTTACTAGGCTCAAAGGCTATTTTTCCCTATGGATTTCTAAACTTTGGTCATCATAATTATTCTACAATGTGTGGAATAGTTTTCAACCACTCGAAATTAGTGCATCCTAATTAAAAAAAAAAAGATCAAAATTTTGATTTTTTTTTTATTATTTTTTCATTTGAAACCTAACCTTTATTGGTCTTAATTATTTTCGTTTGTTTAGGATGAGCAATAATTATTAATATAAAATAAAGATGTTCGTTGCCTTTGAGGCTTTAAAAAAAATAAAAAATTAAGATGCTCGTAATAATAGTTAATTTGCTATTGTTATGAAATCGTGGTGGAAAAAAAACCCACGCCATCAACCTAAAAAACGTAAGAAAAAACAATAGCCGTTCACCCAATCACAAAACAGTGACATGGCCACTAATCTTATTGTTTATCTGCTATGAGTTTTTGTTATTACGTGTTTAGGTTTAAATTGTTAACCAACAAATGTACACTTATAACATAATTATAAATAAAGCAATTAAAAAAGCAAAAGGATTAAAGGATCAAACAGTGCTTCTTCTTTTTTTTCAAAGCAAAATATATTTATTACAATAACTATGCAGTCGACGACAATGACAACAACCACAAAATCTCATTTTTGAATTAGTTAGTAGAATCGACTACATAATTTAAACTCTTCTTAATTGATTATTTACTTCTCTCAACTTATACTTTTCCTCGGAATCATATAAATGTGAAGTTTCTTACTTATAAATAGAGTCTCCTTATATCTTACCTTGGAATCATATAAAAATAAAGTTTTTTTTACCTATAAATGGAGTCTCCTTCTTAAATTAGTTAGTAGAATCGACTACATATATAATTTAAACTCTTCTTAATTGATCATTTACTTCTCTCAACTTATACCTTATCTCGGAATCATATAAAGATAAAGTTTCTTACCTATAAATGAGTCTCCTTCTTAAATTAGTTAGTAGAATTGATTACATACATAATTTAAACTCTTCTTAATTGATGATTTAGAATCATACAACGATGAAGTTTCTTATGTATAAATGGATAACTATGCAGCCTTGCCAAATTAGCTATATATCAATTGATTGGCATCACCCAAAGTCATTTTTAATCAACATAACAATTATAGTTCCTTACCCATACCTAAGAATTTAGTTGATCTCCTAATCTTTTCCACCTAACTTTGAATCCCATAAACTTCAAAATACCAAAATACCAAAAATCCTTTTTTTTTTTTTTTTTTTTTTTTTTTTTCAAAAATAAATTTGATCACTCCAACCTGCCGACAACCAAAGCCCCTACTTTCCCCAAAATCTACGAAAATGCCACTGTCCCTCTGTCGTCCACTCCCGGTCCGAGCGTTGACCATCGACAGAAATTAAAACCGGAACATGTGGGCCCCCACATAGCTTCGTCCGATGTAACGCGTTCCGGTTCGCTCGGCGGGACCCACCCACCACAATATATTCGCCTATTCGGGAACTGGTCAACGTTTCAGTTCCCGGTCAAAGTTCCCAAAAAGAATAACTAAACTACTAGTATGTAATACCAGGGCGGTTCTGGTTTATGTTGTTCTGGGATCGTCATTGTTTTTTCAGAATCTGGGTTCGTTACCGACGTGTATGACTTTTTTTGCATGCTCTTCGTTTTCCAACCACGTCTTCCTTTGTTGATTTTACCTTTTTAAAGTCAAATCATTTTTTGCCGGTGTGGAGAAAAAGTTTGACCAAATTCAAATGCACAACAAAAAAATAATTAAGCAGTTTTGGTTTGTTTTTGTTTTTAGGTGTCTTTGAACTAGCTTCTACGCTCGGAATCTGGAGGCAAATTTTACTTAGACCTATACTTATTAGTTCCTATGCTCACTAATTCGATCCACTCAATTGTGAGTCTAGCTTAAGTTGTAAGGCTAAAATAAACTCGACCTTATCTAAGAGTGTTAAAGCCCTATAATATGTTGACAAAAAAAAAGTCTTCTAATTTAAAGGGCAAATTTGCATTTATAGGCTTAAGCTACATCCCCCTAGTACTTGTAAAATATTTTGATTTTTACTTCAAAATAGATTAGTTGGCAAAAGTTATCAAAGACAAGATTGAGATGAGTCCACCTAGACCCAACTTAGCTCAATCCATATCAGACTTAGGTGAGTCACATAGAATAAGTTTTGAACCCGACTATACGCACCCCACCTTTTCATAAGAACACCCAAATTTTGAGTGCACTCCAAATTCAAATTTCAATTTATGAGCACCCCTAACATTTTTACCAAAATACTCTATCAAAATTGAAGCACCCAACTCTAAAACCTTGGTCGAGACATCTATTTTAGGTTCGGTTCGACCACAGGTGGCCGAGATTTATTTTCTAGGTTTGGTGTTGTCCAACCAAACCTCTTTCGTGGAATTTGGTAGACAACTGCCGACCTAAAGATTCGGTGGGTTCCATTGACTCTCCAATTAAAGGTTCGGTAGGCTTTAACCACTATTCAACTAGAAGTTCGTGGGCTCCGACCGACTCTTCAACTAGAGATTCCGTAACGACTCGTTACCTTAAGCTGATGATTAGTGTTAATCAAAATCTTAATTAAGTTGAGTTACGCTTGTGGTTAAGTCCGGCGTACCTCGATTAGCGTGTGCGTGGGTTTGTATTATGGTTTGTGTTTGTTTAGAATGTTTAATGAATTTTATAGATTGTAGTATAAAAAAATTTATATACAAGACTATAATTGGAAAATACGTAAATAACAATAAATAGCCGGTACACCAAGTTCGACGAGGTGGTCGTGAAATGAACGTGCACACTCGAGAATACTTGTAGGCATGTCCGGTGAATTTATTGGCAATAAAATACACGAGGTATATATATATATATATATATATATTTGATATAGTAATATATATTAAAAACTATAAGTTTGGTTTGAATTATATGAATCATCGGATCGCCTCGAGATGAGCGTAAGTGTTGATGATGTCAACATGCGTGTCACTTTAAAGGTGTCATGTTAGCGCATCAATCATTCGATCAACCTCGAGATAGCGCGATGCGTATCTCAAGGAAAATCTATATATTTAAACTAAAACCTTCATGTTTATCTTCACTGATCGATTAAGAGAGAAAGTGAGAGAGAACAACTGAGGGTTTGATGTTTTGATCTCGAAGAATCAATCGGAGGAGTGAATTCAACGTGAATTGAGGAGCTTAAACAACTGAAAATCGAGATCATCATTATTGGTAAGTTTGGTTTTGATATTTTTGAAGTTCGATTCGATAGTGGGTGATGATATCTCTGTAAATTGTTGTGTTTGATTATTGAAAATGGATTGTTACATCACTAGAGGTCATCCCTGGTGTATTTGGGGAGTGTTAATTGTGGTTTTGATAATTTGTGGATGGAAAAGTGGTCGATGCCATGTTCACTATCGAGAGAGTACAGGGTGGAGCGCGCTCCACCTAGTATATGAGCGTGTTCCCTTCATCAAGTGGGACGAATCTAGTTAGTGGAGCGCGCCCACCAATTGAGAGAGCGTGCTTCCACCCCAAAAAACAACAACTCTGCTGTAAATTAGTTAGAATTTCCTGAGGTCTTAAGGACTAAATTAGGGGTTATAAACATAGGGTATTAGACTTATATTGATCACAAATGGTTTGTGATAGGTGTTGGATCACCGGTAAAGCGTGAGTGACCCAAAAAGTTTGGGATTTCTTAACGGAAACCTAAACCGAGGTAAATATGGATTCGCTTATTTATCAATATTGCCCGGATATGTTAGTATATGTAGTTCATATAGTTTTTTGACTTAATGGGGGACTATGTACACTGTGATGTTTTTACTAAACGAAAAAATGGTGTCTAATGTGATCCACGAAAGTAACTCCAAGAACTGAGACCGGGTTATATAGGTTGCGGGGTTGATCTCCTGGCCTATATGTAACTCCTACTCAGTTAGATAGGTTGCGTGAGTTACATATTCACTAGAGGTTTTAAGATAGAATCATTGGACATTAATGGATTGGCTAGACAACACATTGGCCAATGTGTTTGTCTAGCAATCGCATTAATGGTGTCAGTGGGTAATCGACCCTAATTTTACAAATAAAATGAGAATCATAGTGTAATAGTTAACATTGATGCATATTGTTATTTGCATAATGTTCTTGATTATTATATGAAATGTTGATGGCTTTGTGAATCCTTACTTACTGAGCAAGTTGGAGCGCTCATCCGAAATTTAACATTTTAGATTCTCAGACTGGCGTTTCATCAAAGGGAAAAGAGAACATTTAGGAGTCTCAATATCTTCTATATGATGTAATGAGTCTTCCTGTATATATATATATTGTTTGAGTTATTTTATAGTATATAAACAGGGTTGAGAGGTTTATACAAGATATTTTGGGTTTTGATAAACTCTATATTTATGTATATCGTTTAAGTATCGAAAAAGATTTAATCTTTTCGTTGCTTATATTTTGAATTATTTATTCGATATCGATATACAGGTCGAGTTTATCCGGTATAGACAGAGATGCTTTTGGCTCTAGTTAAGTCTAACTGGGTTACCGAGGCTTAATTGGGGTTTCGAGACGAGTATCGCCCTAATCGAGATAGGGGATGCTACAAATTCAAACTTGCAATGTCAAAACACTTGATGATGTACTACAAATCACAAGAAGAAAGTGCGTGGAGGGGTGATGGTGGGGTGCACAAAATGAGAGGAAAATGGTGGCGGGGTGCACTAATCACAGTGAGGGGCATAAAGGTCATTTTGTAGTAGAATTGATTTTTTTTAAGTTTGGTTTTTTTCGCTGGGGTGCCCTAAATAAACGGTGGGGTGTGTATACATGGGCTAATAATCATAATGATTTGCAATATAAATCGATAAAGCACAACCAAAATTCTACGAGAAGGGGATTAATTATGTGATTCTTTGTTAAATAAAGAAAAAAGTATATTAGATCACTTCTCGGTTATTTTTCTTTCTCCCAGCTTTCATTTAAATATTTTATGATTTGATAAAATGAAAAATAAGGTTTATGAGCTTTTTAAACTTAATCTTTATGGAGACATTTCACAATCAAATGTAAGTTTTATCATCCTTAATCAAGTGTGTATATTGTCTATAACTTTCTAACCACAAATCGGAATTGAGTTCCTTTAAATTTTGGTGAAATTAGGCTAATATCTTTATAACAAGTGCTTATATACTATAAGCTAATACAATGTATCACGTTTTAAATCTTGCGCACATAATATTTTAGTTAGGATTTATTTTGGTTATGATTGGTTCGATTTGTCAATATTGTCTTTTCTTTATTTGTAGTTATCATCTATCTATTATGTAATTATATACAAATAATTACACAATAGATAGATGATAACTACAAATAAAGAAAAGACAATCTTGGAAACATCCATGGCTCTGTAGAGCAAAAAAAAACCCACTATGAAGAAGTACTTAAGTGTGACTTATAGGAAAAGGCTCCTCAAGTTTTTGAAATACCAGAGGTTTCATCCTCAAATCTTCAGAATCAGAATACTAAAGTAGTGGATCAAACTCCGTTCAAAGTAGAAGCGAAAATTGAGATTCATATCTACAACGGAGAATTAGATGCAGAACAACTCGATGCTTGGTTGAAATCTCTGGAGGTATACTTTAGTATTAAGATGTATTCATATTTGCAGAAAATTGGTTTTGCAAGATCGAGATTGGGAGGACATGCTCTTACTTGGTGAGAAGCACGTACCACAGGGCTGCTCTTAAGAATGAACCTCCAATTACTACTTGGGCTCAATTTGCAACATCAGTCAAAAATCAGTGCTACCCTATTGGCTACTAAGAACGACTATATGAACATTGGCAGTTTCTCGACAAAGAAAATGGCAGAGTGTGCAAGATTACATAACTGAATTTAGGAAGCAAGCAATGGCTCTAAATATTAATCTGTGAGATCCTCAAATCGTAGATTAATATAAAGGGGTTTGTTTTCAAGTCTTCTCATAGAGTTGACATTATTTTCGGTCACGAATATTGATGAGGCTTCCAAAAAAAGCAATGTAGGGAATTTCGAGGGAGAGAGGCTTTCAGTCGAATTCAGTACTATTTTGTAAACTTTTTCATAGTGGATTTTTTCTGCTCTACAGAGTCGTGTATGTTTCCCAATTAAGGTTTTACCACGTAAAAAAAATCCCGTCTCTTGTTTATTTTGATTCTGCAAAATTCTTTTTTATTTTTTGTTCGTTGGGATATTGGGATCAAGTTTTTTGGTATTAGAGCAATAAAAAAGTGGGTGCTCAAGATTTCAATCCAAGTTCTCTCCCAAGTGCTATCATCTTGTTGTTCATGATCCATTGTTGTCAAGTCTCAAGTTGGCCAATGCCTTGTTGGATTTGAGTTGGCTAGGATGTCCGTCCCAGTTCGCTAGTTGCCCGTTCGATTTGAGGATCTAATATCAATTCAACCAATATTCATTTGGAATGTATTTTCTTCAATTCTTTTTCATATGTTAATTGATGTCAACGTTTTCGCCGCAGATCTCAAGTTACCATGTTCATATGCGACTCTTTTATTTTTGACTGAAGATATTTTTGTTCAAGCTGGACATCCAAAATTTGTATGCTGCAACTTGCGGGAGGGTATTAGGTAATACAATTATACCACGTTTTAAATCTTGTACACATAATATTTTAGTTAGTATTTATTTTCATTATTTGGTTAGGATTGATTCAATTAGTCAAGATTGTCATTTCTTTATTTGTAGTTACCATCTATCTAATATGTAATTATATATGTGACTTGTGCACCAAATATAATTGAAGAAATTAAAATAGAGGTTTTTCTTTCATCTCTTCCATCTATTTTATTTTTGTATATATACATGACCGATTTAGACTTAGTAAAAAAAAAATGATTTTTAAAAGTTTGAAGAAAATCGATTGTAAGGAGGTGAAGGCAGAAGTGTGTGGGCGACAAAGGGGTTCGAGGGGAGGGAGCGTGTAACGATAAGGCGGGAAAAGGATTCAGGGGCGAGGGCACATATAAGGGGTCCTGGGCGATTGCCATTGCCCCTCTTGATTCCGCCACTCTACGTTCTTAGTATATAATTTTAGTGACGCAGTATTTTTAATGTATTAAAAAGTTCAAAAATCAAAATTGCGGGTAAGAATTTGTGAGAGGCTTTGAAATTACTTATCTCCAAGTATTGGCATTGTAAATTAAGAGATAAAATATTGCAACTTGTCATAACCACAAAAAAGGCTGTTAAAAAATTAGGCAGGATGAGTAAAGACTCGGGAGGCATGGCAATATTGTAAATAATATATGGTGAAAGGTTTTCTTCATGATTACTAAAGTTGGCATTTCTTTATTTATTATTGTTATTATTATTATTTTTTGTCAAAAGCATTTCTGTATTTTTTAATACAACAAAAAAATGTCATGATTATAGTCTTAAGTTTTCTTGTTTTTTCAAATAGAATCTCTAGCTTTTGTTAAACGGAAACGCATGCCTTACTTTTCTGTCTTTTGTCTCTTTCATAAGTTTTTTTTTAATGCTCAAAGCATTCTTATCTTATACTCCAAAAAATTGCATTCTTTTTTTTCGAGGAAATTTTAGAATTAATAATTCTCTTTGACGTTTTAATTTTCTAAGGTAGTGGAAACATGAAAACCACTATTTAAAAAAACCCATTAATGTTAATTATTGAAAGTGGTATTATATTTTTTAGATAAGCAACCAACAATTTGACTTATATATGAATCTTGTCTTTGATATGTAATTAGCGATGTCTTGTTCATCTCATTATAAATACTCCAGCGAAATATTTATGCATAGTTCTTATCACATGATTATATATTTGGGCAATATTGTATGATTATCTATGTATATAATTATCTTGCATATTATTGTATTTTTCAATGAAATTAATTGATTGTTAAATTGGTCTATCAATATAAACAATAGACCTAAAATTTTTAATATAAAATATAACAAATCATGGCCCCACCATAATTATTCTACGACATAAATTATAAATTTTAAAGTTTTTAAAAATAACTTTCTCAAAGAAAAAAAAGTAATAATTAAGCAGTCACTATATACAAATAAGGTCTTCTTTTGCAAATATTTATTTAATTATATATTATTATATAGATTCTACTAAAAAACTTATATATATATATATATAAGATAATTTTACAATGGAGCTCAAACATATACTCATGTCATGGTAACTACATATCTCACTATATTACTATGAAATTTTTAATCTAATGATGATTGATGTAGTTCGAGATGCAAGTGGGGCAGGGAATCCCCACGAGGGACGGAGATTCCCCGCAACGGGAATGGAGATGAAGAATTTAAATGAGGATAGAGGTGGAGATGTGGATAAAATCTCATACTCACGCGAGTATGAGTACGAGGATGGGGAAAAAATATATTCGCGGGGATCCCTCGGGGAATTTTCATTGGTAATATCCGTGGGGATCCCAATATGTATCCTTATTGGGGATTCTCGTGGAGATTACTCATAGAGATCCACGCGGAGGGCCGCGAAGATCTTCGTATATATCAAATATATCTATAAACATTATATATATATCAATTTTATATAATATTACAAAGCACCCACCCAAAACACTAGTGATAAATAAACTCTAATGTGATTTATAATTTTAACTTGTTCGGTTAATTATATGTTTTGTTTTGAATTGTTTGCAACTATATTTATATATTATACTTTATTTGGTTGAAATTTTTAACAATTGTGATCCTATATATGTGTACCATACTTTTTATAAATTTTTTTAAAAAAATCAAGTGAGAAAAAATATTTTCCCGTGGTGATTCTTCGCAAATTCCCTGCAAGAATCCCTTCGGATATCTTCAACGGGAAAAGATTTTTCCCCATAGAAATTTCTCATCCTTGCAGAGATTAGGCGGGGATGAAAATGTGGATAAAAGTTATTCTCCGCGTGGAGATGAGTTTGAGGATAGGGAGATAAATTCTTAAGCGGGGATGAGGATGAAGATGAGGTTCTCATCCCCACTCCTCTCCATTTGCATCCCCACATGTAGTGCGTTGTGATGCCATTGTCATGAATTTAAATATGCACATCAATTAATACGCATCGGTTAAAAATTTAGGATATTGTTTATGAATTGCGATCACGTGGCTTCATAGGTGCAAGTGAAGTTTATTACATGTATATAAAACTTCACATGCATTGGCATTATAATAATAATAAAAAAAACTAAGAGATAAACATATTTGCACCTTATAAAGTGTTGCACGCATGATGCATATATTGTAGAAAAGTAATGCAAATAAATCTATGATAATTGCAACTTTACAGATGGCTATTTCAATTTCTTTCTATGAATGTCCATTTTTCTTTTGACTGAGAAATAAAAACAATATTCTTCAAAAAAAAAAAAAAAACACAATTGTTATCTCAAAAAACAAATAAAAATAATAAAAAACGGTTTGATGGTTTTAAAAAAAAAAAGAAAGAAAAAGAAGCAAACTACATAGAGTTGGTTGGTGCGATTGAAAGTGAGTCGTTGTCTGATCATCGTGAGTTTTGGCCTTTAAAATAAAAATACCAACGTTAGGAGTTTCACTCAGTGCGACTCGATGCAAATATAGAGCTAGCATTCGAATTTATTGAGTGGTTTAAGCCAAAAAAAACGTGGATTCTTTGCACGTCATCGACGTGGAGAGGATGTCATCCCATGTGGCTCAAATAGACATTGGACTCCAAAACTAATCTCAAATGGTAGATGTGGATTGAACGTCAATTTATGACGTGCCCTTTTTTTAATAATTTTGTTAATGAAAATGTGAAAATAAAAATCTAAAAAAAAGAAATCGAATCCTATGTGGTTGTCAATTCAAATGTCTAGAGTTGTCCTGAATTGACAATGTCAATTTTTTTTTATGCCACATCAGTATGACATTCTAAATACATGTTACCATTGGAGACCTTTTTTTTTTTTCTCGATGTCAATTTAATCTTAGGTGACGTACATTGACATTCAATCAACATTCCATTGGAGATGCTCCGATAGTAGATGCAGATTGAACGTCAATTGACGAAGTGACATTTCTTTTTATAATTTTATTAATTAAAATGTGAAAATAAATAAAAAAAGGAAATCGGATCTTATGTGGCTGTCAATTTGAATGTCTATAGTTCACTTTCAAAATTGACAATGTCTATTTTATTTTATGTCACATTAGCATGACATTCTAAATACACATTCCCATTACAGACTTTTTTTCGTCTCAATATCAATTTAATCGTAGGTGGCACATATTAACATTTAATTAACATTCAATTGGAGACGCTCTAAAACTCAAAATATGTATTCTGCCGTTTAAAAATTATTTAGCCAAAAAAAACCCTAACAAAATTTTCTTGAATATAAAAACTGCCAAATATTTTGTGTTCAAAATGTAAAACAGTTATCGAGCTTTCAAATTCATCGCTCAAATCTTTGAAAAAAAATAAAAATAAAAATCGCTCGTCATTACAAAAGATGAAAGATTAACTTTTGAAAAAGCAAAATTGCTTAGACCACAAGGTACAAACTTATACCCACTTTATTTATTCAATTTCCATGACTAAATTCGGTCGATTATTTATTCAAAGACTTTACAAACACACACACACATAAGCGTTACTAGTTTTAAAACAAATAATCAATCTTAATATATCCTAACATAAAAACATTAAAAATAATTCGTGGGTGAAGGGCAAAATTAGTATTAGTGATTCGTATAGAATAAAAATAGATACAATTGATTACCTACTTTTAAGTCATAAATATATGTATAATCAAAGGGAAAATCAATAAAGAAAGCGATGGGCTGATTAATAGATAATTAATTATAAGGTAAAAACGAAGGAATCTTTAATTATTGATGCTTATTATATTACTTATATATATATATATATATATATATATACTTAAATAATGCTACACAATATAATAATTAAAATATTCTTTAAAACTACATTATAATTACCAATTACTACTTTCTCAAAAAAAAAAAAAAATTTCGAGTACCTACTCTTTTGGCTATTAATTATTGACTAGTATATATGTGGTCTAGTTTTTTGTTTCTTAAAAAAAAATTTTCCTCTCTTTGGAATTAAAGGACGAATGGAATGGACAAAACTGGACATTAGACTTGGGGACCATCTTGTCCATCACCTAAGCGAGTTGTTACATATTTATTTTTATTTTTTTTGAGCAAATATGCATAGTTGTCATATTCCTCCATTTCCAAAGAGTATGAATTATAAAAAACCAGAAAGAAAGAGAACACATTATCATAGCACTCAACAAATTTATAGGGAAAAAGTTAACGATGTAAAATTTACGCTACTATGAATGAACTATTAATTAATTAATCGATTAAACACCTTGTTATTATTTATACAGATATACATGCATCTTTTATGACGGAACTCGTTGAGTCATTGTATATATACATATTAATTAAATAAATCTTCAAGAAAAATTAATATAATAATTATTGCTTTCATGACCATTATATTGATCTCACAAAGCACAAGATTAAGGTGTCGTGTAGTTAATGTTAACTAGTTTTACGCCCGGATATTGTCCCGAAATAATATGAATTTATATTTATTTTTTTATAAATAAAAGTTGTTTAAAAACCAAATATAAAATATATGAAAAATGATGTAATAAAGATGTTCTTGTGTACAAAAATAAAAAGAACAAAAAAAAATGAAAAAAATGTAATTAGGCAATCAATTAGGATACTGATATTAATTAGGCAATTAATTAATTTGAAAGCTATGTAGAGTTTACATGTGTTAACATGTACATAGCTTTCTTATAAATATATATATATATATATATATATATATATATATATAAATTTCCCCGATTTTTTTTCGATACAATAATTTCCTTGTACCGTTTATATATATCAACTAAAATAATTAATGGAGATGATTTTTTCATTCAACTTTTTTTTTCAAGCATTTTTTGGTTTCTTTGTTATTTTGGTTAATTTGACTATTTTCAAGAGAGTCAGTTGGACGCTTACTGCTTGACGACTTGAGCAAAGTCGATGTATTTAGAGTTGAATGACATAATCCGATCACATGACCTTTTGGTCATCCGATTTAAATACATTTTACCAACTTTATTATCAATTATATTGGGGGTAACTACTTTCTTAAAAACACATGCATTATAGTAAATTAATTACTTTGCGCATTTTCTGAATAATATCCCAAAATTATCTTTTTAAATATGCAATCGTTTAAATAATATATATTCTCGATGAAATGAGTGAAGAACGAAAATGACTAATTTGATGTACACAATTCTAAAGAAGTCTTCATGTAAATAAAATAAGTTTTTTTTTTATATATTATTTATAATGTCTCCATCGTCTTTTCAAGGGCTATGAACTATATACATGTAAACCATACGCATATAAGCTTAAATAAATTGCCCCAAAATAATATGTTGAAATTGACCTTTTTTTTTTTTTTTTTTTTTTTTGTGCTCCTAAAAATACTAGTTCACATTTGCAACAACGAAGTGATCGGGACAAAAAGAAAAATAAAAAGAAAATAAATCAAGACAAAAGAGCATCGAAGATAAGACGTTTCAATCACATACATGATGGAACGAATAATAATAATAATCTATATTATATATAACGCCAATCCTCCTTGTTATCATTTTAATCCAAAATTTATCATAATTTCAAAAATGTCTTTAAATGCATTTTTTTTAATTCACTCAAGACAACTTTTAAAAAAGTAAATAATGAGGGCATTTTTGAAAAAAAAAATAAAACTTATTTTTAGTTAGTTTTCAAAACACGAAAGTCTATCTTACTTTTCTTTATTTCACTCCACTTTTTTCTCAATCCAATTAAAACGTGGTTTCAAATTGTTCCAATAAAAACTGCTTATTCGTAATATATCCAATTAAACAATCAATTCTCATTTCAATGCCTCACATATAAAGTAGTTTTTTTTTTATACCTCACGTGCAGAGCACATGCCGGTTAACTAATAATAATAATAATAATAATAATAATAATAATAAAAGTTTATCAAAGATATAAGTCCCATATACCACCACATTAGCCCTTAATTTGGAGTAAGTGATGTTTACTAGCCAGAGGAAAATTAAATGTAGCTAATTCGAAGTACTTTTTGAATTAGTTAGTTTCATTAATGTTAAGGGCAGTCAAGCTCTTGAAGCAGTGTTGTCTTGCTATATATATTTTGCACGGTCACCAAAATCTCTTAACAATGTAAATTTGTATTTGAAGTAGCTAGGCAGTAAATTCTTATTTATAGTGGTTAAACAAAACATTTAAAAAAGGTCAAGTCACTAAAAAAGGCATACCTTAATAAGTACTAGAATGACAACGAATAAGTCACAACGAGCCTTTAAGCCATTCGTACACACCTTAAGATGTGGGCACACATATATTCTAGTGCATAACATTCGGGTCAAGGCTGCTGTCATTCTAGTATTTTTCATAGGTTAAAACAAACCACGTGTCCTCTTACATCACCCCCGCTTTCCACACTCCGGCCACCAAACTCCTCGAGATCTGCACAAGTTACGCAGCTTTAAAGATGATCATCCAAACCAGCAAGTACAACAACACAAAAAACACATAGATCCTGTGTAGGTCCACCATAGCAAAAAAGGAGTCCGACCCTTATCTGCTCTCGGTTTCGTTCCATTTAAAGTCAAAGACGCCCCCCACAACACCACCAACAACAAAACCCCTCAAAACCCAATCACCAGCACGTAAGCCCCCTGTTGATTAGATAGTTTCGACACAACGGATTGGATGAACCCACCCCACCCCATTGACTTCCACGTGGACCCTGTCCGATCCTCTGCGCACAGTCCCTACCGTACGCCCCAAGTACGCCCCTCCTCTACGCATTCCACGTGTCCCTCCGCTCGGACAATGGCATTCCCGTAGTTACCTTAAACCTTCAGGGCTTTTACCAACATCTTTATTTTCTCTTTTTTTAATACCACAACGGGACAAAGAGCAGGTCAGTGGTAGGAAAAAATAAAAAAGCGAGAGTCCAATGTTTACTTTGCAGCTTTAAAGGGCCGAATTCATTTTTAATATTTTTTTTTTTATTTGTAAAATAATAGGGTGACTCAAAATAGAACTCAACAACAACATGTACATATTGATGTCTTTTAGATATACATTGAATTTTATGTGTAGATTTGCGTATGTGGTTATTGGTTCGATACTTTTTATTAATATTTTTCTTTATTAAATACTAAGTAGTTTTCTTCACTGTTGAAAATTGTAAATTTTTTTATATAGTTGAAAGTTTTTATTTATTTTTTATTATTAAAAGTTTATTTTCAAAGAGTTTAAAGTTTGTAAGTAAGTGAATGTGACTGCTCATATATTGACGTAGCTTTTCCATATATATGCTAGTCAAATGCTTAATCATATATAATTAACTTCCTCACGAAGTAGCTATGATTGTATCAAATGATTTCAACATTGAATGAAATATGAATATAACATTTATATAAAAAAAAAGTTAAAAAATTGAATCTTGCAATTCGATTTTAAATATATTAATTTATTTCAGGTCGCTGGATTGCTCTCGTAGAATTAATCGAGCTTAAGTAGGGAGTAGCCGAAAAAAATTTGGACAGCCACACAATTAAAAAGAGTTTAGATTTTTAATTTTTTTCTTGGGAGTTTAAATATCAAATAAAATATTAAAAAACAAAAAAAGCTTTTTCAGCTTTTATTTGATTAATTATGAAGGGAACGGACTTGAAACCATTCTCTTAACGAAAACGTATATTTCGGGTTTTGTGAATAAAATAATATTATTTTCCAATTTTTATTTAATTTTAAAAAGTCTATTTATTTAATTTTTTCCTCTTTTTTGTCGCACCAGAGCTAGTGTGAGAGTAGTGCTTCGTTTCATACAGGAAAACCGGTTAGCGGTTTTTCGGTTGCCAGAAAACCGGTTTTCAGCTGTCCGAGCAGTGGATACTGCGGTTCCGATTTTGTCTGGTTCCGGTTTTTCTCCAAATGAGATCAACCATCGCCGCCATTGATGGACCTCTGTGCGTGCTCTGGAACGAAGAGCTCGACGAGAGAATCGCCAGAGTGAGAGATTGATTGTTTGATTGATTGATTGATTGATTGAGCAACCAAGTTTGGATCTTGTTTAGTGATTTGGTTACTCGGTTTGTAAACGAGCTTTGATTGAGTGGTTTACGAGGAGATTCTGAGATTTTTCGCACTGATTGTGTTACTTTAAATGGTGTTGTGTTGAATCTGGAGTGAATTTGGGGGAAAGATTGGGTTTTGGTTGGATCTATGCATGGAAGGGAGGGAAGGGATGAGCTCTGGCGGCGGAGGAGTTGCAGTGATGGGAGACGTCCACGTCGCTCCTCGCAGCAGCGAAAACCCTAGCAATCAGGTCGTCGTTGGATCGACAGCTTCAACGACCACAACAACAACAACAACAACAGCAACAGTGACCACTGCAAGTGCCACGCCAGTGAGTGTGGGTTTGGGCGGGACGGCGGCGGTGGTGAAGAAGAAGAGAGGGAGGCCGAGGAAGTACGGCCCCGACGGGACGGTGTCGACGCTGGCGCTGTCGCCGATGCCGATATCTGCGTCGGCGCCTCCGCCGCAAGTGAGCAGGATTTCCGGCGAGAAACAACAGCGGGGCAGAGGGCGGCCGAGTGGCGTTTTGAACAAAATCTACAATAAAGTGGAGATCGACAACTCAGTAGGTAAAGGTAAAACGAACTATTTTGCTATGGATTTGATTTTTCACTTTCAATGATTTCAGATTACACGCTTGTTTTGATCGAGATCTGGATCTGTAATTTAAGTAAAATCTGAATTGCTAGTTAGTTAGGGTTTTTAATTTAATTTAGTTTAGCTATCAGAGGTTCGGATTATTCTCGGCGAGTAGTCGTGGTGGTGGTGGTGGGAATTGTGGGACCTGAGGTGATAGGGAGATGGTGATTTCCAGATCTGGAAAAGGAAAAACAGGGGAACCGTTGGTGGGGTTTGAGGAATCTTCCTCTTCTGGGGATTTTGCTGTGCTGTTAACATTTTGTGACATTGGTCCCGGAACAAGTGAAGTGTACTTGAAAGAGGCATTAAAATTTGATTGCTTTCTTGTTGGTGAAGGGGGGATTTGTTCCTTCAGGAGGTGGAGTGTTGTTATTAGGTCTATATTTTTAAATGAACTATAAGGGATGATTGAGATTAATTGGTTAGGGCCATATCTGTTAAGTGCTTTTGGGAGTTATTATAAATTTAAGATCGATTGCGTCGGGCGAAAATTAATAAAACAAGATTCTTTTTCGGTCTCTTTGTTAAGAATTAGGAATCTTGCTTGGTAAGTGTTTGCAGTGCTTCAAGTTTATTATGCTTGATTTCTTAACTTGACATGGAGATATGGTCTAAATATGTTCAGCTGTTGGTTGTTTAAAGTGGGTGTTTGCGACGTTGCACTCAAGAAAAGTCTTTGTTTAGAATAGGTTGTTTCGTCTGTGCTCATGAAGTGTCCGGAAAAATGAGTTAACTATAAAACAAAATGTACATTTATTTTTGGGTTTCCAGTTTTTCTGCACAGTTATTCCAGTTAGAATGTCTCCAGTTCTTGACTTGCTTTATCGCTTTTAAGTCATCAAGAAGTTATATTATATATTTGCAAAATGAAGTAGAATAAGGAAAACAGAATTCTAGACTGTTGAATCAAGTATTGAGACATGTACTGAAAAAACAGGCCTTAATCTTTATTCTTAGCCGTATGGTGCCTATAATAATTTTCTCATGTTTGGTTGATATCATGATTATTTTTTTTTACAATTACCGGAGAGCTAGGAAGATATCTAAAAAATTCCTCTTTTTTTTTTTGGGGTTTTCCTGGTCATGTTTTCACTTTTTTGTTTCTTATCATTCATTCCTCTAATTACGTCCTCTGCTCTGTCATTTTTTGGTAGTTGTTTAAAGCATGCAAATTTGCAAACGTGCTATGAACTGATGTGTTTCTCTTACATGTTTATTGATTATTGATATTGATTAATTATTAATATTATGATATGTTTCTATAGGTGAATGGGTTTCATGCTCTTCTGGCTTGAATTTCACCCCTCATGTCATCACTGTCGCTGCTGGTGAGGTATATCCTAAAAAATTAACCTTCAAAATGCATTTCATTTAATGTTAGAGCTACACTGTATTTGCAGACTGTACTCTTTCTGTCTCGAATTGTTTCTTAGTCGACATGATATAAGTCCCTTTCAGTATCTTTTTGGTGATATTAAACTTTCCTCCAATTGTGGAGTCAACTTCAATTATATGTTTTGGCAGATTATATCTTCCATCTAAATAGTTATAACAAGTCTTTTGCTCCCATTGGAATTGGGGCTGTGGCAAAGTTATAGAAATGTGCTTGATGGCCATTAAGGTTGTTGAATTGAATATTGCTATATAACTCTAAATATGTTGGTTTCTCTTGGGTCATGGGGTTGAGCGCGCTCAACTGACTCTTGTAGGAATAGTGGAGCCTAGCTGCCTAAGTAGGAAGGGGCCTAGAAAAAGTTAGAACACTCACAATAATTTAAAATAAATAAAAAAACGAAAAAAAAAACAAAAAAAATAAACTATGACAAGTCTTTTTAGTTTAGAAGTGATTTTTTTTGTGGACAATGATGATTGAAATAAGTCTCCCAAGCGTTAGGTTGGTTCAGATAGTGCAGGTTCAATAAGACCAATATAGTTCATATGACTGTTTCTTTCTAAGAAAAGCCTAAAATGTGAAATTAAAGTAGCTGGGCTGAAAGGATTCAAATCCTTGTCACGCATGGATTGATTCGGAATCTTGGATTAAATTTTTTTGTATTTTAATTAAGTCTATAGTGACAATTTTGCGAAGAAAGAAACATAATCTACAGTTTGGGATTTAGTAGTTTTTCCTCCCATCATCATGTCTTGCATTGTTAATAACTATCTGAAAACAATGGTTCGGATCGGTTCACATTTAAAGTAGGTACATTATCTTATTTTTTATTGCAAATATTCTAAATTATTGAGATCCTTCACTCTTGCCAAAGTATTCAACTCTACATTTTATCGTGAAAGTTCTTTGAGTAGAAAAGAATCATAGTTTTGAAAAGAAAACAAGGAATAATATTCCAAGAACTTGCTCAGATAAAATGTTGCCAAAAAAAGAAGAAGACAGAAGAGTAAGAGAAACTGAAGGAAAAATGAAAAAAGCATATGCTTGTAGCTTTGTACATATATATTGGCACATACACGTATGATGAGTATCAGTTTCCATATTTCTTTGCACTTCTTAAAGTCTCTTCATTGTCATATCCTAGTCCTGATTAGATTTCATCTTTGTTCAATTGAGAATGCTAGGAAATAACAAACATACTTGTAAAAATTCCAAATTTGACAACTTCCATCCAACTATAAATTTTTCTTTTCCTTTTTGGGTAAGACTTATGGTCTTTATATGCTTTCATGCAAGTCAATCAATGTATTTTTTATTTTTTTTTGGTAGTAATTGACATAATAACAGCAAACTTACTACTTGACTCATCCCAAAATGCTTAAAGTGTGAAGGATTTTTTTTTTCGAGTATCGGTTTAAGTCCTCTTTTCCTGTATTTTTCCTTCCCAAATTCTTCTCTTGATAAAACACTATGGTATTTTGAAGGCGCTGCACTTCAATTGCAAATTTAAAACAAATTGGGTTACGGATCTACTGTCTTCATTTCTTTTATTCCGATATTAAAGAAAATTGTACAGTAGTAGTTTCATTGCTATACCTTGTGAAAGGATTTTTTGCAATAACATCAATATGGACTTGCAAGCAAGTTTATGGATCTAGTCTAGGAAGTGTGCTGCAATTCGCTCTATCAACATCAGCTCTACCATATTTTTTGGGTCAAATCTAGTATACAAACTTTTACCATAGTTCATAAATTAATTCCGATTGACTAGAGGATTCTTTTTTCCAAATTAATGAGACGATTTTATATGAGCACTGCACAAAAAAGATAGGAATCCTAACGAAACGGTAAGTGTGTCTTTTTAATGCTATTAAGTCAATTAACCAAAAATAACTCTTAACTGGTGTTCTGTCTTCTCCAATCCTAGTTAAACAAACTAATGAAATGAAATTGCTGAAACTAAAATTTTCTACCACCGGTTGGTTGGCACAACTGGAAGCGGGTTGTTGTCCCTTAACTAGTGACTTGAGTTCGAGTCTTGGGAATGAAAACACCAACGTTAGGAGCTCCCCCCACCTTTACGGTGCGCAATTGGGGGCGAACCTGGAGTAGTCGAATAGTCCAGATATCAGGTGGTTTAGACCAAAAAAAAAGAAAGAAAAGAAAAGCAACTTGTGTGCAAATTATGCAGCATAAGCAATATGCTCAATATCTAGGGCATGCATGATACTTTTGTTCTAGAGTAATATGTATTTCCTTTTGTTGTCGTGTCATGGAAACTCTTGATTGTTGCCTGCATGTGTAACTTATTGCAATTAGCTGTAAGATTCGGTGTACAGTTGTTTTATTTCTTTAGCAATAATTATTTAATCGGCAATTCCTTTAGCGAATATTGAATGTTGTCGCCATATGCTAACTTTAAGAAAAAGGGTTTCTTTGGTATACTGATGTTTTTAGTATCAATTTTTTTAAGAAACCAAGTCACACCATTTCGTATATAGAAGAAATTCAAATAAACTGATTATATTAGGAATAATTTACATTTGAATCCTGTTAAAATGCATACGGGTCTCCATCGAATAAATATTGCAAAAATGCTTGCGATTCATTTATAGTTAACAGTCTTTTGTCTGTGTTATGCTTAATTTCACTTATTGTAATGTGTTATTTGTCAGGATGTTACAATGAAGATCATATCATTTTCTCAGCAAGGTCCTCGAGCAATCTGCATCCTTTCTGCCAATGGTGCGATTTCAAATGTCACACTACGCCAGCCTGATTCGTCGGGGGGCACTTTGACATATGAGGTGTCTTTTCTCGTCTTTTAATGCAAGATTTCTGGCATGGATGCAATTTACGAGTTTTATGAGGCAGTTTAGGGTTATTCAATTATCAACCATTCTAATTTTTGCGCAATTTTGCTTCTAATAGATCTGAATTCCGAAATGAGTTTATATGTTTTTCTTTTTTTCTTTTTCAGTATTTATTTTAAGTTGTGCAGAATTAGATTGAAACTGGAAGCAAGTTTTTGAATTTCGAATGGATGAGGGGCTTGTGGTGGAATAGCAGAAAAAACATGAGACTAGGAGCTTCTTACAAATATTACACAAATATCTAACATGTCCGCAGTGCACATAATATAGGATTTAATTAACCCGGTCGGGTTGGCCTAGCGGTAAGGGCGCACTCGGGATTGTGTGGGTTAGGCGCGGGGTTGTGGGTTCGATTCCCCACTTGTGCAAAGCTTAAATGGGCCATTGGCCAAATTACCATGGGTGGAGGCTACAACGCCCCCTTGGGGGGATTAGTCGGGCGAAGCTCGGATACCCCTCAGGGTCATCAAAAAAAATAAATATTGGGTTTAATTGACACTTCTACATGTCTAGTTAGAAATAGGATGTCTAACATTTGGAGTCTAAAAGTCTGAACCTCATTCTTGATCTGCAAACAGTCTGTCCTCCAAAAAAAAAATAAAAAAAGAAAAAAATGCTTCTAATTTGTCATCCAATCCATGTTCGGCAGCAAAATGTTTCATAAGATTGCATTGACGCATTCATACTTAATTTCGATGACATTGGTATGCCAAATCTTTTTTCTTTTAGTAAGGACCATGTGCCAAGTACTGAAATTACGTTGTTTTAAAATCAAATAAATTGTTGAATCTTTATTCATGATGCATGTCTTTGAAGATTCTCCTACTAAATGAAATGTTAATAAGTGTATTCTTAAATTATTCCGTTAGTTGCTTTATGCTATGTAATCTGTTTCCATTTATATATATATATATTTTGGAGAACAATTGGTTCAATGTCAATAATTTAGCAGCGCATGGCATCAAAGTGCTCTTGGTCCTATTATGATACTTTACCATTTTTATGTAATGATTTAACATCTTTTATTTTTTCTCCCTCTCTCTCTAAAGCATAATATGATTTTTTTTTTTGGGTATTGCATTGCTTCAGATATTTAATATATCTGTAAGTCATCTAAATTTTAACTCAATGTTGACTCGGGCCTAAATCCTCATTTATTAAAGTTGTCAGTCTTGTCATTTTCAAGATAGTTTGGTTCCTATAATAGTTGTGGTTCTTCCTATATTTCTTGTCTCAGTAAAGGGTTAGAAGCATACGAATGTGGACATTGTTCATAAATGTAAAAATATTTGTCGTCTTTATATCATTCGTTTTGCTAAGACTTGAGAGCTAAATAAAGAAAACTGTACTTGTTTATATATTTTCAATGTTTTCGTTTGTGTGCACGTGTGTATTTACTGGCATAAAAGAGATGGGAATGATTCTTCATTATTCCTTTTTTCAAATTCTATTTTGCATTATGCATGTGGTATCTAAGTATATGGTTAATGAGAATTATTTTTGTCAAGTCTCTTCATTGACCTCACTGCAAGTTTAGTGTATTTACTTATCTATTATGTCCCCTGAACCCTTCCATGTGTAGTAGTAGCCTGATGTTTATTTCTTGTAGGGTCGTTTTGAGATACTTTCCTTGTCTGGGTCATTCATGCCTACTGAGAGTGGTGGAACAAGGAGCAGATCTGGTGGAATGAGCGTCTCATTAGCAAGTCCGGACGGTCGTGTTGTAGGTGGAGGTGTTGCTGGCTTATTAGTAGCAGCTACTCCTGTGCAGGTATGTTGTCTTTTCTTTGCAAAAGCAGCATCTAGACCTTTGCTATTCTCAAAATCATAACCCCACTGAAGGCAACAAAAGCGACGAAAGCTATTCTAAAGTTTTTCTGATAAAAAAGGCTATTCTGAATTTTTCATGTCAATTAAAGGCCGCCTTTGTGGGACTCTGTCAATATACCTAAAGCATACATCAATAATCTGATAAAAAATGCTGGATAGCATTTGCTTATGACAAAATTCTATTTTACTCGACTATTTCTCGAAATTATTGAGATGAATCCTTGTTAGTGTTATAAAATGTTTTCTGATGCCCATGCTTGTCTTACGTGGTTGCAGTCTATGAACTGGGATACCTGTCATGGTGAATGATTTGAACTCAAGTAGTTCCCTTATTTTCCTGTGGCTTGTCATCAATATGTGCTTTCCCATTCTAATTTGAATATCTAGGATTAGCTTCGCATGTGAAATTCGGTATTCGCTACATGATGTAGATCATTATGTGCTATAATGCAATTTATTGAAGTGGTCATTTAAAGATGTTTCCTTTTTATGTCGAGGGCCATTGACATCCTGAAACTTCTTGCCTCTTGGAATTTATCAGGTTGTGGTTGGCAGTTTTCTTCCATGCACCCAGCAGGAGCCAAAACCCAAGAAGCAAAAAGTTGAGTTGTCATCAGCTACTTCACCGACCATTGCTGTTCCAATATCCAGCGCAGATATGGAGGAGGGTTACAATGGGCAGGGCCAGCGAAGCTCTTCAACCCCGAAACCAACTCTAGCGCCTTCCTCCTCGTTCCATGGAGATAGTTGGGCTACATTGCACTCGATGCAAGAGCCTAGAAATCAATCATCCACTGACATCAATGTATCTTTGCGGGAGGGCTAGAGTGAAGCGCCCGCCTAATTTATTGTCCAAAAGGCGTTTCTTACTGACCCGATTTGTACTCTTGGTCATTTTTCATTGCCTGGAACGTCGTCTGTACGTGTCTGGCATGTCTGTTAAGCTGTTGCTTTCGCGCAAAGATCAGTTGGGGGAGTTCAAGTTCAACTTCATGCCAAGTCTCCATCTTATTTTATGTTCTTTGTCATTTGGTAGGAACTATGATAAGTGAGTTAAAATTAGGGAAGTCTTTTGTTGTTGGGAATCTTATATTTATGGTGTTGTCCTGCACTGTAGGTAAAGGAATTCTTGTTAGATGTAGCAAACTTGATTGGTGTTTGACAAAATCATGTTTTTTGACTTGGGGTTTCAATTTAACATTGTCAGGATCCCTTCTTTTACTTTGTCTCCAGTATGTTGAGATTCTCCATCAGATCAGATGTGATCCCAACAATCCTAGTGGCCTAAAGCCATCAGAAAATCATATTTTAAATGTGCAACTCTAAAAGGGGGACACTGTCTGCATCAATTCCTTTTGAAATTGGAATCAACACTCTCTTTCAGTTGTTTTGTCCACTATTGGCAAAAGAGGGTGCTGAAGATCCCTGTTTGCTACCTTGTTTCCATAAAGGGCGACTCAGAGTGTCCTCTATTTAGTGAGTGCTGACAGACCTTAGATTTGGGACCCAGATGTCAACGGTTGAGCAAATAGGTTATCCTGATTTGCGTTCGAGCATGTCATCAAGTGTATTAAATCAAGCGAAGCGAAGTGGAGAAGCTTTATGCAGCTGATTCTAACTAATTTGTGATTAAGGCTTTGTTGTCATTGCTTTTGCGTCTATGAAGAAACATATATGTTGCCATTTCCCAGTTCAGTACAAAATCATAAGAAACTGCTATTATATACTGAGTGAAAATTTTACAAATGCAAAAGCTTGGATGAAACATGAATAATGTACAATTTGGTAGATTAGGCTAAAACTATGTTCATCCAATTTCTACGCGATCCACATTACTGACCAAGGCCTTTCCCCGATGCCGTAATCTACATCGATCGCCGCACTATGCTTGGCTAGATCCCTTCTTCCTAGCAGTGTCCGACGAGCTGAAAATCTAACTGTGAATGCCTGAAATCATGAAGGATTTCTTTACCACAATTAAATTGTGTCACTTGAAAGCATGTCTCACTTTCTCTTCGCCGATAAGGCGTCAGGAAGCAAAAGAACACCGTAGAAGAGGACCGTTGTTTTCCTTTCGTAAGCACAAGTCGGCGGAGTTAGAGCGGGAAATTCGACGACTTCAAAATCAATCTGACACTACTCACCAATAGTCCCTGCAAGTGCAGTAACCTCCCTTGAATTCGTGGTAACGAGTACAGTCTCTTATAATGATCTCCCTCTCATATACCTTTGAAATTAGTTTCATCATTTCATGGCAGTTAGAACAAATTCTGAGGTTCTTCACAATTCTAATGTTGTTGGAACTCTTGTAGTCAACAATCCAAAAGCGACAGCCGACATCTCGCTGTGCGGATTTTGGAGGACTTCCAACTGTTCTTCACACTCCATTCCAGACTTCTCAACTATCTCTTCCAACATATTTTTAAGCTCCCCCCACATCGAGTGCGAACAATCACCAACCGCGAACTCATGCACATTGCATCCGATCTCAATCCAGCTCTTCCCTTTCGGTTTCTTCCCGACTTTTGCCCTGGCTTCTGCCATCTTATCCTTCAATCCTGCTTGAGCATACATGTTTGACATTATCACATAGTGGCTAGTGTCCCCTTGTTTGCAGTTGTCTTCAATTCCGGCAATCATCCGACTTATGCGTTCCGCCATAACCACATCGTTCTGCTTCCTGCATGCACTTAGCAATGCTCCCCAGACAACTGCATTCGAGGAAACTGATATCTTACTCGCCATGTCGAATGCCTCGTCGAGTAGCCCTGCCCTCGCGAGCAAATCCACCATGCATCCATAATGCTTGATTGTAGGCACAATGCCGCACTCGTTCCTCATCAAGTCGAAGTACATCTTCCCTTCTTCAACCAACCCGCTATGGCTGCACCCGCTTAGTACCCCGACGAAGGTAACCTCATTGGGACGAACCCCGCCATACCTTCGCATCGTTTCAAACAAACGCAATGCCTCCGCTCCACGACCATGAACCGAAAGCCCATGTATCATTGCATTCCAAGAATGCACACTCCTCCCCTTCATCGAATCAAACACCGAATACGCCTCGTCCACGCTTCCACACTTGCAATACATATCAATCAGTGCAGTCCCTAGAAAAGAAGTCACTTCAAACCCCACTCTTTCAATATAAGCATGAACCCATCTCCCCAAATTCAACGCCCCGAGACGAGAACAAGCGGTTAAGACACTAACAATGGCGTAATGATCAGGCCTAATTCCAGTCCTCTGCATGCCCCGAAACGCAACCAACGCCATCTCCGACCGATCCGACCTTATACAAGAGTCCATCACAGTAGTCCAAGTCACAACATTTCTGTGAGACATTTTATCAAACACATTCAACGCAATCTCAAACTGCCCACATTGAGAATACATTGCTACAAGACTAGTCTGCACAAACACATCCCAAGACAGCCCACACTTGACAGATTGAGCGTGAATTTGCTTCCCAAATGAGAGGGAAGAGGCCTTAGAGCAAGCTTTGAGAGCTGGCGCGAAATCGAGGCGCGAAAACCCTCGTTTGGATCCAAGAATGGCCATTTCTTGGTACCCTTTAAGGGGTTCGATCGGGTCGTCGGTGTTTTGGAAGAAATTGAAGGATTGGGCATCTTTGATTCTCTTTGAAGAAGAAGAAAACGTAGAAGAAATAGGAGACACGGAGAGAGGTTTCAACGTGCTACAGAGTGTTAAAGAAATCATTGTTTTGGGAAGTCAACGGTCGAATAATTTGAAATCAGCGGGAAATTCGCAACAAAGCAATGATATTGTGACGATACAAAATCATGTTTGTTCTGGTCACTAAAAGTTACATTGTTTGTATTGTATGAATAGTTGCACTGGTAAACTTTTGAAACAAAATCCACTAGTTTGAAAATCACTTTAAAGTAATTAGAATTTTTTCGGGTCCTTGACTCATGTTATCATGAACTGAAATCTATGACGACATAACATAATTTTTTTTTATAGCTAATGGTGGCATAATTACAAATTGATTGGTGTATATGATTGACCAAAGGTATACCATATAGTATAACATAAACTATGGAATATATATCTGACAGCAATTCCAAATGACATCATTTTAATTAGTTAATAATTAGATCCCATAGATTTACACGGGGAATGAAAGTGCCCATCAAATGTTCTCCACATAATTGAAAACCCATATTCTGTCTACTTGAAAGCAAACCAAGAAATTTCCTAGTGTTGTTTGCTTGGAAGTTAAGTCCAATATGTGCACATCAAAACTCATCTAAAGCCAAGTCTTCTAAAGTAAAATATTCCTAATAAACTTGCAAAATGGACTATTGTAAGTTTCTTAGAAAAAATATTTGCTTGTTTGTAGAAAGACTTGCTAATATATAAAAGAAGCTAGACTCTCAAATTCCAAAGTTGAGTTAGTGTCACAAATTAACAATAAAATCATCACCAACATGAGAGAAAAATGGCGAGTAGGGATGAAGAGATTTTTTCAAATTTTGTTAGTGTTGCTTGAGTTAGGGAATGGAGTTCAAGATGCAGCTCTACTAATGAATTGGACCTCCAAGTTGATTGGTAAGGCGCCCATGCCAAGCCCTATTTTAGTGTTCTTTTTATGCAATGTTATCCTTGTTGTGGTTATGCTAGGAATGTCAAGACCAACAGTAGGAGATCTAGACTACTTGTATTGGACTCACTTTACTCCCCCTATAGTGGTTCCACAAGGAGAAGGGTTAGAGGAGGTGGAAGTAGAATTAGAAATGGAAGATAAAGATGGTGATTGTGAAGGATATAACCAAGATGATGAAGACGACGGCCACAACGGAAACCATGATTGGACTTGGGAGGAATCGGAGGAGGATGTCGATAGCAACAAAGGGGGGGAAGGTGGGGATGAAGATTTGAATAGGAGCGACGATAACAATGTTTGGTTTGAGGATGACGATGAGAATCGAAGAGAAGAGGATGAAGGCGGCGGTGAGGGTCTCAGTAGGAGTGACAATGGCGTCGATGGCAATAGTAGCGAAGCGGATGAAAGTAGCGGCGAAAATTTAACTAGGAGGATAGAAGAGTTCATTGAAAAGGTCAATAGCACATGGAGGGAAGAATTGTTAAAAGAGGGAAGGATTAAGAGGGAGAAGATGCTTAAGAGGACACAAGAATTGAATAACATGATGAAGTATGTTTAGGTTTAGACAATCATCAAGCTTTGAACTACACTCAATGCCTTGGTAGATATGTGAGATGTTGCTTTACTTCTACTGTACATTCTCTCTTGTTTTTTTTTTTTTTTTTTTCTCTCTTCCTTGCTCTCCTTGTTTTTGTGGGGAATGTAAGGTTTGGCTGAGTCACAATGTCCAGTAGTTTAGGGGACAGAATGTCAATAAATATATCCAAAGGCATAGTGGTTTTCTAAATTGTGTGTATAGAAAGCTAATGTGACAAGCTTTTCCTTTCTCATAGGCATAGTGGTGTAAATTTGTAGCTAATATGAATTGGTCTACATTTAAAGTCAATATACATTTATAAGAGGAACAACCTCATGAAAGGTGTTTATGTTTTTTATTGTCATATATTAACCTTCTGCGGAGCCCGTAAAGGAACGAGATCTCTCAACATCGCCTAAACTTGAAAGAGCAAGTTGTCCCAATTTAATTTGGGTCTTGTGCCTTCATCAGATTTTCAATCTTAGTCATCTGATGCAAGCTATTTTTTAGAATAACCAAGCTTTTGCATTTTGCATGATTAGGTGGGGTTCATTGAACTTTTGGTAATTCATACATTAGAGTCAACCCTACATAACAAGCCGTCCATCTATCATTCTCATTTTATCTCCCTCAATGACAAGGTCAACTACAATTATATGCTCTGTTAGGTAGTACAAGTGGAAAAATATTCCTACAACTTGCAAGGTACAATTCTAGGGATTCCCATTAAGTGAAGATTGAGCCTTTCGAGGTGCATTCGGAGCCATCGATTCATCAGCACTCACTAGAACAACAACATTATATAAAGTTTTACTTTGATAAATCCCAACTATAGGAAAACAATGTCAGTTCAATCAAAAGCTTAGGTTCGACTAATCCCACGAGTATATTGAGGCTTCTATCATTTCAAATTTTCAACAAACTAATTCTCACTAAATAAAAATTTTTAGTACATTTTAGTAAACCGAGGCCTCGCTTAAGGGGACACTAATGAATTTTTACAAAAAAGGAGAGGCTCGAAATTCATATATACTAATGTACAAACTACATTAGTATGAACAAATTGAGCTCACATTGCAATTACATACAAACTACATTCATATTGCAACTCTGAAGACAAGGAGAAGCAATTCCAAGCTTCTCTTCTCTCCATCCCTTGTTAACCTTCTCAATGAATTCTTCAATTCTCCTTCTCAGTTCATCTTCATCTTCATTTTCTTCGACATTTTCGTCACAATCTTGATCATCCAATTCTGGGTTTTCGGTGTCGGCCGATACAGTTTTGGGATTTGTTGATACTACAATATTCATCTCTTGTGTCTCTACATTGTGACCATCTGGTGACACTGAACTGGGTTTCCAATTGCTAACAAGGAGAATTGCAATGATCAAATTGCAGAAGCAGAAGACTTGGAGAGAATTTGAAGCACCAAGAGGGATAAACTCCACAATTGAATCCAACATGGTGATGAAATGAGAATAGAGAAGAAGAATGTGTAGAGTCTGAGCTGTGAGAGTGTGTTTTGTGACAACAAAGAGAGAGGTTTAAACCTTTTTAAAGCAGTTCAATTGGTTCCCAAAGTGTGCCAAAGAAGCTGAATCTACTATTGCTATGCACGAATAATAAATAATAATGAAAGAAAAGTTGGGGGAGAGTAATGTGAAAGCTTATGGGGAGTGCTGAAGAAGTACTAGGTGATGTTGTATTATTTATTTCTACAAGAACACACTATTTGGGACTCACATTTCTAAGACCCCTTTTGACATCCATTATCCGTTGTGCGTAGAGCTCGACGCACATCTACAGTCCATGTCGACTGTGTTACTCGACGCACATTTCTATTTGTTTAAGGTGGTGAGGAAGTTTCTCATCAATTAAACAAGGGTCGCGCAATGTGCACCCATGTGCTTACTCTGGGCAATCCATTTATAAAGGCACCCATCGAATTTGTCAAGGCGCCCCGAAAATAGACGAAATTACACTTGTCCTTTAACGGAACGCATCCCACCACCAAATCGAATCAAACCCTCATTTTCCCTTCTTCTGCTCTCGCTCCCATTGCGAATCAAGGCTCTAATCCACCAAATCTCCTCATTTAAAATTTACCCATTATTGGGTTTAACCGCAATCCCGTATTATTCAGCCACACAGGGCCGTGATTAGTGTTTTGGTTTCGATCGTCTATTGCCTAGACCATTGAGCAAGTGTCGGCTAAGCTCAACCGAGTGTTGTAATAAGGTACGTTTGGGAATAGTCTCGGTTGGTAGTCACCGAGATCTTTTGGTATCTTTCGGTTGTACCATACTAAGACTTTGATTGAAGTATCGGTCTTCATAAACCGAGACAACATAATATGTCTCGGTCCTGTGTGATCGAGACATTCGTGTACGTGGTATACATTCGAAAATGAGAAAAAAATATAAAAAACATCAAAACTTACCTCTCCGTGTGCCACGTCCACCCCCCTTACATTCTCGATCTTCATCAATTGAACCTTAAAAACACCCAACGAGGCGTCAATGGGGTGGGGTGCGCAAGAATATAAAGAAAGAGTTGGTTGTTTGGGTTGGAAGGGGCATTTGAGTCTTTTTAAGTTGAAAACAAAATAAATGGGGTGCCTTCAGTAATGAGTGGGGTGCACATAGCGCGACCCTTAAACAACTGGAACAAACAACCATTTAAAGTTTATAATAACAATCAAGAGAGTTGATGAAGCAACACGTCATCTTTTATGTAATGGATCAGGCAAATCAATGGTGATTCTTGTCACCACTTTAAGGGGAATATGATATACAGTTGCCCCACAATGTATTTGGCCTAAAGGGTCTCTATAAAGAAACAAAGCTTTGAGACATTTTTATTCTCTGAAATAAAGAGAATGACAAAAGAAAAGACAGTAACTTCCAGTGATTGTCTAGAAAACATGTATCAATAAATCATGAGCATATCTGAAGCAGCTACTTTGCTGTGGAACATAGAAAGGTTAAACAGAGAAAGACATAGGAGCCCTATTTCTTAGAAGATGTAGAGAACAACACCCATTGAGAGAGACATCAATAAAGCCTGAACCAATGCTTTTCTTGATAAAATAAAGCCAGTACGCACACATGCACACATAACATTTATAAGATATTGTTGAATAAAAAATTAAACAAGATAAGGAAAGAAGTAGCTCAAATGAACTTTTAATACTCACATTTGTCACACAGACCTTGAAGTCCATTGGATTGATCATCAAGGTTTATACACACATTACAATATATCAAACAAATGTTAACTATGTCTGTCGAATGATGTTACCTAATCACTCTCACATGTGCCTTCCATTCATACATCTTTTAATGCAATTACTTATTGTAACTTTAGATGTTCTTTGTATTGTGCGCGTAATGCCGCTTTAACTCAATTTCCATAACACTTCAGCAAAAAGAAAAGTGAAGGTTTAGACTCGTTTGTGTTTTCTTTTCAAGGAATACAATTCTCTTTTGTAAGAAGTCTGAGAATTGGATAAGATTAACTGACAAATGCGACAACCATGCAATTTATTAAAGTTTCTAGCTGATATAAACAAGAGAACACCCTTAAGTAAATTTTGTGCAAGATTAACTGTATAACACAAAAAGGACAAAAAAAAGGTTCCTCGCATCTTTCAAAGGAAAATGATTCTTTGAAACAAAAGGGACACAGCAAATAAATATAGTAATATGTACATTAAATCATGAATATTTGCAATTTAATACACATTTGCACTTAATCGAGCACAATAGAAGAGTTTGATCCATGTAGCCTACCCCAATTAATTTGGGACTGAGGCTATGTTGTTGTTGTTGTTGTTGTAATACACTTTTGCAAACAACTGAAAGGATTAACAGCAATCCCTTCTTAAAAAGATTTCCAATTCCTACAGTAGTTTTTCATTGTCAGGCATCTTTTCTCAGTAATCTAACAAGAAATACACTGTGGGAGTACCAATGATCTCTAACCACAAAAACTAGAGTCCTTGAAAAGGCATAAGAGCCACAGAGATGGAACCCTTGGACGCAGTTATCGGACAGCAAGAAGAACTGAATCTAAGATATCCCAATACAAACTCCACCTCATTAAAGCTATTTTCAAAAAAATTCAGTTCTGAAAAACTCTCCTATTTCCCTCTATAGCAATAACAATATGACAGGATACCCTTCCACATTAACCAGGGCTAAAAAAAATGCAGCACATATAGACTCTTCAGTCATATTACAGTATTTTACAATCAAACTTGATGCCTGCCTATCCACTTATCCACCTTAAGACTCTAACATCATAAGTTGAGTGCCACAAAATACAGACAATGTTCTTAGTATAGATGACATGATCATATTGAATGTCCCAAAAGCCAAAAATGTTGTGCTTGCTTAACATTCACAACACAAATGGAATCCTAGCTTGAACCCTCCAAGTTTTTTAAATTTAAATTCTAAGGCATGTCGCAACTTGCAAAAGGAACTGAACAGTATTTTCAAATCAAATGAAAAGATCCAATAAAACTATTTTCAGATTCTGTGAACTAAACATTGATATTATAAAAGTTCACTCTATTGAAAGCTTGAAAAATTTGTTCATCAGACAGAAACCCAATGGAAGTCAATTATTACAAAGCATACCTATATCAACAAACAAAGATTCCACTGATAGAGATCCTTTTCCTTTTACTGAAGATGGATAAATGTCTACGAGCTCCATCAGAAGGATTAGGCAGGTTTCTCATAGGAATTCAGATCTCTAAACTCAGCAATGGCGCTGCGGATCATTTCAGCCATATGAGGTTGCACAAAAATGTGTGTATTGTCCAGCACATGTATTATGAATTTCTGAGAAGCGGGTCGTGTCGCATTCAAATTGATAATAAATTGCGCCATCGGTATATCACTGCAAAAATCACACTGGCTCACTAATACATAAAAATAAACCCAATTCACAGATCCAACATATCACTAAGACGTTCGAGGCAATTGGGTTAGTTTCTATCTTTGAATCCTAAAAAATCCAAATATATGGTAAGAACTTAGGATACATTACCATGATATGAGCAATCCTTTGGTCGCATTCACCATTATGCACCGAAACCAATCTAAAAAACCGAGCTTCCTTGAACTACAACAAAACCAATACAACATCCATGAATAGAATCAAATTCTCACAGTTAAAGTACTTGCGTTGGCGCTATAAATTCTTTTTTTTTTTTTTTTTTTTTTTTTTTTTTTTATGTATATCCATGGGTATTTTTGTTTGATCCATTTCATGAGACGCATTAATTATGAGGGATTTGAATGGTTTGGAAAGCTCACCATTAATTGCACTTAATCGAGCATAATGGAAGAGTTTGATCCATGTAGCCGACTCCAATTAATTTGGGACTGAGGCTATGTTGTTGTTGGGTATCCAGGTGAGCCTGACTATTCCCACGAGGCCCTAGTGCAATCGGCCTGAGCATACCCCAATGGCCCAGACAATCTTGACGCAGCAAGCAATCGAACCTGTGATTGTGCACCTAACCACACAATTCCAAGCTCGCCCTTACCCTTGGGCCAACCCGTTCGGGTTGTGCTACAAATTCTATTAAACTAGATGACACCATTAACAATGTGAATTAGGAAACTTTTCTATTGGGAATATCATCAAACACATGAAGTGCAGCATCACTCAAACTAAACATCAACTTGTAAATTTCATTACTTTTGGATGTATAGGTCGAATTCATCTCATAAACATCATTCAATACAATTATTCGCCATGAATTCAAATAAATACTACCTACCAAATCGATGAAGATACAAATCTCTAGATCGAAAAACTCGTATCAGCAGTACAGAGAACTCACACCCCTAAAATCAAATAAAATCGATTTGGTTTATCAATTACATACCTTATTTGATCGACGACTGACGTTCTCCTTCACTCGTACGTAGAAGAATAAACTGGAAAAATATGTAGCTCAATGCGACAAGCAGTTAACAAACTCGCTTTTTAAGTTTTAATTTTTTTTTTTTTTTTTTTTGCTGATTATTTCAATTGGTTTTGGGATTAAAATTAGATTTTGGAAAAGGAAAATGCTAATGTATCTTGAAAGGCACGTACTCGTTGGGGTTCCTTAATTTTTGCATCGATATGCTTGCATCAACCTAGCTCACATTGTTCATGATGTTATTGTGTGCACGTGCTGAGTACCATAACAGGTCATTTGAGAAAGGTGAATGACAAATTAGACTTTCTAAATGTCAATAAAATTATATTATATATTTTTACAATTTTACAAGCAACCTTTAGACTAAATTGAGCGCAATGAAAGAATTAGATCCATATAACTAATCGTAACTAATTTGAGATTTTAAAAGTTGTATTTTCAAGAGCAATCCTTTGAGAAAGGTGAATGACAAATTAGATTTTTTAAATGTCAATGAAATTATACAACTCATTGAGTTTATTTGCAAATCATGCCCATGTAGAATTTGAACCTGTTTTCTTTTTCTTTTCTTTTCTTTTCTTTTTTTCACGTGGACGTCAACTATAATAACTATAATCTTGACTAATTCACGCTCAGGCGGCGGCCCCCCATATGAGGGGCAGCCCTCCTAACCCAATTTTCTCTATTCACAAGACTCGCTTGAGATCCCGCTTAAAGGGATGAATACAATAAGCCTTGGTACAGTAGCAGCAAGGTACAAGAATGTTGGTTAGAGGTGTTATCAATTCCCAATCAGCAAGAGTCAATACGCACAGCTGGTTTTTCTTTGTACTGTGAGCTACATAAATCATATGCAATGCATAACATATGCACAAGGTTATGGGCAATATGAAACCACAGAAATATCAAACTATGGCACAACAATGACTTGAAGCAGATCAAGTGGTGAATGCTGGATTAGCATTACAAGTGGGCAGAAGCCAGAAAGAAAATCACAAGACTCAAATTTGTCAGTTCCACAGTCTAGGCAGACATGGTGGCAAATACCTACTGAATGAAAGCTTAAATGTAACGTAGATGCAGCTGTTTCTAAAGAGGGGAGATGATGAAGCAGAGGCAAAAGCAGTGTGAAACACCCACATTGTTGACACATGACCTGTAATACTTATAAAAAGTAGTGGTAGTTACCAACCATGCTGAATTTGGACAGATTTTGGAATATACAACTCGTGCTTCCAGCTTCAACAAGTGAATAAGGTTGTTCATAGACGAGCAAGACTCTTGAAGAAGCTACATTTGATGTTCACCATATAAGCACGAGCATAAGCTGAACCAAACATGGTCTAGGAGTAAATTAATCGAAGTCCATGATAGATATGGCCTCAAAAAATAAAATAACTCCATTATAGATATGGTGGTCGAGGTGTAGATATTCATAGGGAGAATAGGGATGAGTCTTATGTATATTACACAATAAAAAGGAAAACGAGTTGGTGCTCTCGAGATGATCCCTCGTGAGATTAGTCAGACTTTAATCAGGAAGGAGGCTGAGGCAGTTAGGACACCCACAAACATAAAAAAATAAAAAAATAAAAAAATATCTCCTAACGGCCAAAATCGAAGCCTAATCTAATGTTTTAGCAAAACTTCTTTCATTCACGACATCAATGTCCTTGCAACACAAATGCCAGAGTGGATAAGCTCCAATTCCTTTTGGTATTCTTTGAGTCTCTCAAGATCCTGTAGAGCAAAAGAAAGGAAAACTAAATGCTTTAGCATGCAAATTGTGGAAAACTCAGTTCAGAGGTTAATAATCTTAAAGGGCATTGAGTGCAGTAGACAGGGTGCTTAAACCTTTTGAGTTTCAGGGGAAATAAGTGCTTCACTCTGGCCCCATAGCTTCAATGCTGTCAGACCAACACTGTCCTTCCGCTGCCCTCTATGCTTTGTTTCCTCCAGAGACGAGAGTGCTTCATCCAACTTCTCCCTTGCTCCAGAAAGCCAATGTAGTGCATCAAAGTTCTTTTCTTGCTCCATGAACTGCAATTGAATCTTAAATATAAATTTGTCTAGCCCCCATCGGAATTGGTGCAGTGATAACGTTATTGAGATGTGCTAAGTGACCAAAGGTTGTGGAATTGTGGGATTAGTCGAGCCTAATTAGCGAGGGACTAAAAGAAGTTCGAACATCCACAATTTTACAAAATATTAGATTCGTCTCTATAACCATCTTCAGTATTTAACTCATCAGTAAATAAAAAAAATAAAAATTAAGGCGTTTCATGCAATTCATACAAAAAGATGTCATATTGAGGACGTTATATATATTAGTTCAAGCTGAATGGATGAGGTGGAGAGTGCAAAGTGTGATATATTAAGGTAAAAACAAAAATTACTCTATAAGACTACAAGCAGGTCAGCTAGGCTTTATAGAATTGAATGTTGGGTGCCGGGGCGGTAAAGAGACAACAAAGTCATAAAATGAGCGTATCAAAAATGAGGAAAGAATTTAAAGGATTTTGAAAGTACACCATAAATGGGATTAAATCAAGCAGAGTGGAAGAGTTTGATTTAAATAGTCAATGCGAACTAATTTGAAATTGAGTCTTTGTTGTATTGTTGAGACATTTCATTCATATAATACAGAAAATACCTTGAGGATAAATGCTGCACCCATCATGAATCCATCATCTCTTGTCATTTGATCCACTCCACTTTGCAACCTTCTGAAATTATTGTCTTTCCAGTTTATTGTCGAATGGACATAGCTTAAGACCAGGGCTGGAATAATGAGATAGAAATCCCTGAAAAAAATGTTCTCGCCGTGCTTGATCTCCTACAAACAAAATCAATCAATCATATAAGCCAACTATTAAGTTGAAAAACAATCAGTTGAAATCAAGCCAAGAGCTGGTCTAGAAAAGGGAAAATTACATTTTACATCAAATATTCAGTTTCACACGTGATTTATTTATTTCTTGAGAATTAGCCAACTGGGTGTCTTTTTTTTTTTTTCAGGAAGCCAACTAGGTGTATTAAGAAATCATTTATCATATAAGAGAACCATACTATATTCTCCAGATTTTATATTATGAATTTCTCGCCTCGACTTAAAAAGAAAAAAATAATAATTATAGTTACTTCCAAAAAGCAACATAACTTGAAAATCAAAATTACTAATGGAAAATCCCCATCATTGTTAATTTGAAACCACTTTTTATTGATATAGGGGAAAAAATTAAAACCTGCAATTAAACAACATAAACTCTTTTATTATTGACCTGAAAAGAATTCATATAGCACTAGTTTCTCAAATGAGAAGCATGACGGCCAGATGCTTAAGCAGGATAAATTATAATTGAATCTTCCATGCATAGATATTAGATAAGGACCTTCACACCAAAAGGTAATCTTAAGAAAACTTTTCTTTTTCTTCGAGAAGAAAGAAGAAAGCAATAAGAAAACAAAAGCAAACACAGACAGGATACTAAGGGATCAGAAGTTTTCCTACTCACATCCCAAAGCCTATCAGATCATGCATTTGTAATTATCCAAACAATTCTGTAAAGTGAAAATTGGATAAATATATGATCAATTGATTCAAACTCCTGCAAGCACAGAGCAGAGCAATTTGGACAGTTGAAGGAATTTGAATCTTATTAAAAATATTAATCTTCAGACCACATACCACCAACAAAACCTTCATCTTGAGAATGGCAAGCAAAATATGGGAAATCCAAGAGAAGGAAAGCGAGGGGCTAAGGCTATCAACAAGAATGTCGAAGGTCCAAGAATGCTGATCCACAGCAAAGAGCTTTGTAGCACTCACTAATTTAAGAAGGTGGGCATCAGAAACAAGCGAGATGATACAGGACGAACTCGTAATGCAAAACGAATCCTTGATTATATGCAGCTAAGTGAGACTAGATAATCATTTATTCGAGGGGTCTCCTAACTTCACCAACTCCGTCTTATATGCAAAACACTCCAACTATAACAACAATGAAGTAATTAAGGGGCTGATCAAAGGGAATGAAGAGGTTAAAGTTCCAAATGTGAAGGACAATGGATCCAATAAGTGAATTGATATTATCAATTTAACAATGTCTCCAGTCACTCCACCAATGAGGCTGACTGCCACTTAACTTTCTTTAGAACCTATGGTTTTCATGAGAGATACAACTGCATGTTTTCAAACATTGATTCAGAGCCTCAGGCCCAGATCAATAACGGCAAATATCAAGAATAATTGATCGATGGTCTGCTTATTAAAACATCAAAATAAAATACATAAAAGAAATGCCATATATCAAACTCTTTATGGTCCTTTCCATTACTACCTCCAAATCTGAAATCCGCAGGTGATGGAGCACAAAATTAGAAATTCGCCGAAACCTAAGCAAATGGTAATTTGATGAAGAGAGGCAATTGAAGTCTAGCTCCCTAGTGGGGTCTCAGAAATAACACAACAACAACATAGCCTAATTAATTGGGGTTGGCTACATGGATCAAACTTTTCCATTGTGCTCGATTAAGTGCAATTGATGGTGAGCTTTCCAGACCATTCAAATCCCTCCTAATTTGAGTGGTCTGGAAAGCTCACCACAAATATGTAAAAGTTTCTTTTAAAAAAAATGATGATTCATAAAGTACGAGGAAAAGCCTAAACAAAACAAAGATCGTGTCAGCAGAGCACATCCAAATCAAAATAGAAATCAATGGTAGAAAGAACAAGAGAATCACTGGAACCAAGAACAGTATATGCTGAATAAACATTCAAATGAGTAAAAACTAAACCAACAAAGAAAAGAACCTACTAAGGCTACTATCACTGTAAATCAATTCCCTTTGTGATCGTCATTATTTTGAAATGGACCTAGGTACTACAAAGAGAAGATACTGTTAAATTTTATTAATGCTTGTCAAGGTAATATTTTGGTCTTCAAATAAAATGCAACCAAAGTTCACAAATAGATGATATCAATATTGCATGAATGCTATAAATGAGATATCGAACCTTGACTTGTGTGCAATATTATCATTACCAGAACATAAAATTCGATGAGTATAACAAAAACAAATGCCAATTTAATGTATTATATATGGTGTCAAACATCTATCATGTTAGATAAGAAACTACATGATGCACGAAAAATAGTGAGTAGACACACAATAAAAGGCTACTAGTGTATTCTCACCATCTCGCACTTTATTTATCCCAAATAATTTGATTAAATCTGAGAATTTGTATTGGGAAATACTAAGTAATATATTAGCTAGGAGACTCGGCAGTATCTAGAAATGGAAGTCTTTGGTCAAATGTAAAAATTGTACTTTCTGATTGGACATTTCTTCTAGTTCAGATGCCACAAGTTCCAAAGATAGTGGTTAAAGAGATTTTAGGAGCTTTCTTTCTCAAGCAGTGAGATCCTATTAGAGGTATGAAATTAGCAATAATAGACACGGTTGGTTTTTGGATGTTTGGTGCAAAAACCGGAAGGTTATCCTCTTTCTGAGAACCATAGGTTTGAGAATTTTAGCACAATCAGGGTCTTTGGGGATGAGGTCACCTGCAAGTAGGAGAGGGTCGGAGCATCTAACTGTTCCATACGTGGATAGAATTCACATTGATCCCTCTTTTAGTTTCCACTACCCAATTCCCCGTACCAAAGCTTCAGCTTTTGCATTTTCTTTTCTTTAGACCATGGGATTTAGACTAAGACAACAGAGAAGGCAAGTTAACCTTCGAGAGTTCCGCAAGTAGAGAGGGGAAAGATCTCATCCATTCATCAGTTTGGTGCCGGTTCTTGACTACCAGATCCATTAACTTTCCCGCCAAAACAGTTCCATCCAAAAATCCCAGATTTTGAGAGATTTCTGCAAAGCTCTGAATACTGGTATGTTTAGGTATGAACCTGCCAAAAATGTTAATTAGCATAATTGCAAGAAAAATTTGTGACAAGAGGCATATTTGGGAATTTGCTACACGTCATACTGAGATACACTGCCGATGTGACGCGAACCACCAGTTTGCAGAACTCTCAATAGTCCTATTCCATTTCCCATTTCAATAATGATGGAGAATAGCCGTTCCAAGAACCACATCTCATTTTCCCTGAAGGGAAGTTTCCTTGTAACAAGGTTGTGACTCTCAACCTGCACCAAAACGTTCCATTTGTCTGTATAGATCATCATTAAATACATAAATTACCAAACTAAAAATAGGTGTTGCAAGGTAGTTCCGAAAAACCTGCATAAATACCAAGCCTACATGTTTAAAAAAATAAAAACAGATGCCATATGTATAACAAGTATAAGAGGATAAATGACCATAAGTTGACAAAGAATGAGATTCTACTAAGCCACCAAACATCCAAGTAAAAACTTTGTCATCATTAATCTTAATATTGATATTCCTTCAGCTAAAACTGAAATAATTCACAATAATGTCCTCCATGTGTCTTAATTGGAATTAGTATCCTTTTATGCTAATCAGACAAAAAAAACATGAACGGCAATGCAAGAACTATTTCAATATGGTGGTAAACGAAATTATCAACTTTCCAACTACAATATGCCACAGTAAAGATCAGCCTTAAGGTCGCATCTCTTTACATCAATAACTAAGAATGTGACTAAGAATGTTCAAGATGATGCTTCATGGTGTATGCTACTAACAAATGATATTATGTTAATTGATGAAACTAACATAATTAATGTCAAAACACAATCCAGGAGTTTTAGCATAAATCACATAAAGACTAGGTAAATCAAAGGCTACTCAAGTGAAAGTCAAGATAGAGGTAGACAGATAATAAAGTGTTATGCAAACATTAAAAAATGTAAACTTTTAGGTACTTGGGTTCAATAATAAGAGATGACATTACCCATTGAACAAAAAGAAGAATCAAGTTTGGGTCATGTAGAAGAGTGGCAGTGCATCTAGTATTACCATATGATACATGCATCACGTCATAATTGAAATGCAAATTTTATGCTGAGGCAACTTATACTAGCAGGCACTAATGTTGGAAACAGCATGTTAGTAAATAATTTAATGCAGAAATAAGAATGCGGGATGGATGCAAATTAAAACATTACAACATGTCAACAACAAAGCCTCAATCCCAAATTAGTTGGGGTCGGCTACATGGATCAAACTCTCTCACTCGGCTCGATTTAGTGCATGCAAATTAAAACATTAAAAACTGAAAAATACCTAATAAACGAATAGCAAGAATAGTAGCAACGGCACCATTAGAGCAGAAAAGAGTAGCCGACTAATAAGACAAAATTATATTAGAGAAGAAGGGGGACGTATGATGACACTGAAAAAAACAATTAAGAAAGAAATGCATGCCACTGGTTTGACTGTTTGTAGTCTTTTATAAAATGGTGTGGAAAAGGAGATTCAGGTAGCCAACAAAAACAATAGGAAAAGGCTTTGCTGAATTAAGTTCATTTCACCACCCAGCAAGGGGGTGGCGGAGTGGTAAGAACTTGGCATGTGGGTTTCTTCAAGAGGAGGAGGTCGCGTGTTCGAGTCCTTGCATCAACAATGAAACCATTTCTTGGTAGACTCTCCCGGTCAATGGGTTTGGTGGGACCGACTTGACCCCATGGGATAAGTCGTACCCAAGGTTGCGGACACCCATGGTTATCAAAAAAAAAAAAAAAAATAAGTTCATTTCAGCCAAACCAAAATAACTGGAAATAAAACTCAGAAACTAAGGATGCATTTGATGTAGGTTTCAAAACAATTTTCATTGCTAACATTCACTCCCGCCCAAGAAAGTGGAAAACTTGGAAAACATTATTTTACAAATTTTCAGGTGCTAATTTTTGGGTTCTGAAAAAACAATTGATTGCAAGTCTGAGATTTGGTGATAATAAAAGCAAATTCCGTTCATTTTTTGGGCTCCGATAAGTTTGAAAACTTTAACAGCTTTGGTGCTCTATACCAAACACAGCCTCAGACACCATGTACGTGTATCGTGACATGAAGTTTGTTTATAAATATCAGACAGTTTCGACAATCTTAATATCACTCTTAGATTTCAAATGAAAAGCATCAGTCAAATTTATGATTGTAATCTAGACATTCTTTTCAAAATTTCCCCCTTATTCAAGCCTTGCAAAGTAAAGATCACTAACTGTGGCTGAACGTTTGATAAGTTTGTCTATGCTATCTTGCCAAAACCAAACAAGTACAATAGAGAATTATGCCCCATGCATAAGCTGATGAACAAAGACAGCACACAATATAGAGTTGGAAAGAAACTAGATAATGACAGGATGACTGGAAATTGATAAACTAGAGGAAGAAACGAAAGGTAGCTGCTGCTCTCGTTTTTTTTTTTTTTTTTTTTTCCATAGTTTTTAAACTTTAAATGGTAACATGCTCCAGATTCTTTGATGCACTTCCAGAGTTCCAGAAGAAAATATCCTTTCTGCTGAAGACCCAGCAAGGTGTAGTTTAAAATAGGAACAAAATGTAGTTACACTAAGATGCCTCCAAAACAAAGACAATATCAACAACCCATTATATAATAGAGAACTGATTCAAAAATACAGAAGCAGAAAATCTCATATAAATGGCGGCATCTATGTGAAGGATTGGCAGAAGGAACTGATTTTTTTTTTTAATTACGTGGAAGGAATTGATTTAAATCTTAAGAAATAAGAAAATGGCATACCTTCCCAAAATTGAACTCTTTAAGTGAATGAAAGCTGACCACATTGTCTTGAAGAAAATCAGATAAATCAGTAATCTTCTGAGTTAAAAAGGTCGTCACAGAATCTGAAGCTGTGGATATTATTCCTACACCATGCACTGTGACAGAATTGACCACATTTCCTACACCAAGCACCCTCAAGGTCTTTTGACCTTGACTGCCAGTGATCTTCTCAATAAAAACCTTCAAACATATACCATGGAGAAATGAGTTGAGAAATGCCTTTATCATGTCATCTAAAAGAAAAGGTCAAAGGTATTTAAAATCAGATAAATTAATATAGACAATCCAAGCTTCTCAAGAGGGCACAAAAGATTAAGTTTTCAAATTCTTCCTCCAAAATTTTATCAGGTATTAGCACCTGCAAACAAGGATTGCAAGGCGTTAAGGTGATCTCGAGGCGATTTCCCTGACCTAGGTGAAGCGGTGCCTAGACGGCACCAAGGCAACACCTAGGCGAACAAAATAATATTTATTTAGAGGTCCTCGGATAAATACTTATTTATTTATAGATCCTTAAATAACACTTATTATCTATTAGTCAATGTGATTATTATTTAATATATACTTCAAAAATACTAATAAGTCTTTAGGTCCTTATGTAACATTAATTGTATCAAGATTTTGTTATTAGGTAGATATTTTATTATCAAACTTTATTGTAAAAAGCCCCTTCAAGTTTCTAAAAATTACTTAGAAGGACACCGCCCACCTAAGGCCTAGGCGATTTTGTCTTAAAACGCCTAGGCGACGCCTTGCAATCACTACCTGCAAATGCACGCAACTCCATCGTACCTGATTAATCATGTTGTATGAGTAACTTTGGCTGAAGTGTGGGAGATTATGGACAATCTCAATCACTTCTAATTCATGATCGAAACAAACAGGCAGATGATGATCCAATACCATCCCATACTTCAATTCTGCTAAATGTTTCATGTCTGAGTATATCTGTAAATTAAGCATGTTATAATCAGCTCAGGCATATACAAGAAGTCACAAGTAATAACACAAAATCATGAGTTCACTTTGTTGACAAAAATTTTAATTTCACGGTTTTACCTATATGTCTGATAATCTGTTATATAAAAGCCCCCATCAGAATAAAATTGCAGTAGCAGACGAAAGTAAACATCAGAAGAACAGAAGCTATATACCAAGATGGATACCTTACAATCATAAGAGGCCATGGCAGAATGATTATAGAAGACAGAGTTCAGATAGCGTTTAACATGTGACTTCAAATCAATACACTTAAATGGAAGCCTTAATGGTTTTAGCTCCAGGTACCAAGAGAGATTGCTTACACCAGTCTGAAACAATAATAAAGAGGTTAGAATAATAACAGAACTAGGGGAGAAATCAAAAACTTTTTGCTTACAAGAGATCCCAATCACCTTCCTCGGATTCACACGCACTGATCCTTCCAAATGGATGGAATGTACATGAAGGCGAAGATCAGTTTCAATATCTCTACAAAGGGGAGCAATTATTTCCTGTATTTTCTCTGGAAAGTAAATATTTTCTTGCCTTAAGGTAAATAATTTGAATACTGACATTACAAAGCAGGGGAGAGAGATAGCTATAGCACGAAGACAATGATACATACAGTTTTTACAGCATCCTCTATTTCTTCCTCGTGTAAATGCAATGTAAATTCACCCACGTTACCAAGTCTTAGGAGCCACAGACCATCAGCACATCCATCCAGGAAATACCTGAGAAATCAAAAGCTTTAGCATACCCAACACTTATGCATGGAGTGCAAAAACTAGTTTTACCTACATGTTTAAAGCTCATTGTCATTACCTAACAATTCGGTTGCAGGAAAAGAAAAATAGTGTCGAGAATATTAACAGTAATTATTAGGATTGTTATTTAGTATATTTATTCTATTTGTAATTAATTAGAATTAGAAGTAATTAGCCGTATAATCGGTTTTTTAATAGCTGTAATCTGTTTTGATAAGATAGGATCAATTAGGATCAATTAGGATCAATTAGGATCAATTAGTTGCTATTTTTATGTAAAGGATTTAGTTTTGATAAGATAGGATCAATTAGGATCAATTAGGATCAATTAGTTGCTATTTTTATGTAAAGCATTTACTCTGTAATTTTCTATTTAAACACGCCAAAATGGCTGAATAAAATTTATTCCATTCTGTCATTCTTTTCTGACTTTATGGTATCAGAGCCTAAATGGCTAAACCTCGATGATACCTCTGGTATCGATTCTATGAGCTCTATTCGCTCACCCTCAATTCCCTTAACCACTGAATCTTTCCAAAACATTTCCATCACTTCTCACAAGCTGAATGGAAACAATTTCCTACAGTGGTCCCAATCGGTGAAACTGTTCATTCGAGGCCGTGGAAAATTCGACTATCTTACAGTACCAATGCGAGACCCACTGAGAAAGATGAAGGTTCTCGAAAGATGGGAGGCGAGAATTCGATGATCATGTCTTGGCTCATAAATTCTATGGACTCGAGTGTAGGAAGAACCTATCTCTTCCTACCTACGCTCATGACATTTGAATTTCTTGTGAACGAGACTTATTCTGATCTCGGGAATGCAGGACAGTGGTTTGAGCTAAAAACTCGGCTATGGAGGCTAAAACAAGGTGAGAAAACTGTCACTCAATATTATACTGACTTAAAAACCTTGTGGCAAGAGGTAGATATGTTCAGCGATTATGATTGGAGCTGTGCGAAGGACAGGGCTTTGTTTCAGAAAATGGTGGAAAAAGAACGTGTCTTCGAATTCCTCGTCGGCCTTAATAAGGAATTAGATGAAGTGAGAAAGTGAGAGGACGCATTCTTGGTCGTGATCCACCGCCGAGTACTAGAGAAGTCTTTGCCGAGGTCGAAGAGAGAGAGAGGCGGGACCCGTCATGCTCGGAGGACACTCACCGGCTCCCACCGAGCCTTCGCCCCGTTCTAGTCGACCACCACGCCGCAACGACCGTCGCAGCCGATAAAGACCGCCAATCTGCGAGCATTGCAACAAGCCGGGGCATGTTAAGGCCAAATGTTGGAAGGCTGCATGGAAAGCCAGCCGAGAACACTTCATCTAACCTAATCCTCGTGATTCAAAGGGTTTTCATGCCTCATCCGAAGACACTTCCAAAGAGCCGAAATCGCCTCGAGACGTCTTCCTTCACAAGAAAGAACGAATAGAGCAATTGTATCAACTAATGAGTTCTCATTCAATTGTATCCAACACTCCTAACTCATCATTTTACATTGCCTCTTCTTCTTTAGCTCAAAAAGGTACTTACCCTACAACTTTCACAAATGACTCAAAATTAAACCCTTGGATCATAGATTCGGGGCAACCGATCATATGACTGGTAGTTCCTCCATATTCTCTTCATATTATCCTTTATCTGGAAATTTGAAAGTTAAAATTGCCGATGGTTCTCTAACCTCTATTCTTTGGAAAAGGCTCTATTATTATGTCTCCATCTCTTACATTACTAAATGTCCTACATGTTCCAAAGATTTCTTGCAATCTCATCTCTGTTAGTCGTATTATTCATGATTGCAAATGTATTGCTAAAATAACATTTGCTGGATTTGAATTTCAGGTTCGGGGAAGATGATTGGCAATGCTAAGGAAGTTGATGGACTCTATCACTTGGTCTCGGAAAATCCTTCAAGATGAACAAGTTCGAAACCAAGATGTTTAACTACCTTGTCTTGCGAGAATGACATAATGTTGTGGCATTATAGGTTAGGCCATCCCAGTTTTAATTACTTGAAATATTTGTTTCCAAATCTTTTTAAAAATAAAGACATTTCATCTTTTTGTTGTGAAGTTTGTGAGTTGGCAAAACATCATAGATCTGTTTATCCTTCTTTGAAGTATATGCCATCAAAACCTTTTTCACTCGTGCATAGTGATATTTGGGGCCCTTCAAGAGTAAAAATTGCCTCAGGTTCTAGATGGTTCATCACATTCATTGATGATCACACTAGAGTCACATGGATTTATCTTCTAAAGGAAAAATCCGAGGCCGCAAATGTTTTCAAAAATTTTCACTCTTTGATTAATACTCGCTTCATACTAATATTCAAGCTCTTAGAACCGATAATGGCCGAGAATATTTTAATGCAATCTTAGGTGATTTTTTGAAAGAAAAAGGAATTATTCATCACGGTTCTTGCGTTGATACTCCCCAACAAAATGGAGTGGCTGAGAGGAAAAATAGGCATTTATTAGAGGTGTCTAGGGCATTATTATTTGCTATGAATGTTCCTAATCGTTTTTGGAATGAAGCGCTCTTAACTCGCTTATCTGATTAATCGAATGCCTACAAGAGTTCTTAATTACATCACTCCTTTGCAAGCACTAAAGAATATGTTTCCTGAAAATAGATCGTTCACTGATTTAACACCTAAAATTTTTGGTTGCATTGCTTTTGTTCATATACACGGCCATAATAGAGGAAAGCTTGATCCCCGGGCACATAAATGCATATTTCTTGGTTTTTCACCAACACAAAAAGGGTATAAATGTTTTGATCCTAAATCTGGAAAATATTACGTGAGTATGGATGTCACTTTTTTTGAAAAACAACCTTTTTTTGAAAAAAACTCAATTCCGGGGGAGAATGATTCTGAAATGAGTTTTTGGGAACAAATATCTTTGCCAAAATCGGTTGAAAATAGTTCAGTGGAATCAATTATTTCTGTAACTAATCATAGGATTTCACAACCTATAAATTCACAACCTCGTGAGACCCAGGTAGAAAACAACTTGGAACCACCTACTGAACTTCGTGTTTATTCTAAAAGGAGGACTCAACCAAGTAATATTCCACCAGCTCCCGAGGTGGGCCAATCATCGGACTCGACCGATGTCCAAGGTCTGTTCTCTTTCTCCTACTTCTCTTCCAAATTTAGAACCTTCTACGATTTCTTTGAACCCATAGCCTTACGCAAAGGTGTCGATCATGTACCACAAAACATCCAATATCCAATTTCGTATCTTATCATAAGCTCTCACCGATTTCAAAGCTTTTTCCACCAGGATTATGGATGATGAACTACCTAAGTCGATACATGAAGCTCTGTGAGGTTCCGAGATGGAGAGAGGCGGTCTTTGAGGAGTTGAAGGCCCTAAAGAAGAATGACACGTGGGATCTTACCTCTTTACCCGAAGGAAAAAAATGTGTAGGCGAAGTGGGTGTTTACCATAAAATACCATGCCGATGGCTCGGTTGAGAGATACAAGGCTCGACTCGTAGCACGAGGCTTCACTCGACATACGGCCTTGACTACGAGGAAACCTTCGCTCCCGTGGCCAAACTAAACACCGTACGTGTTCTTCTCTCGTTAGCCGCTAATCTGGATTGGCCTCTCGGACGAGCTTGATGTGAAGAACGCGTTCTTAAACGGCGAGCTAGAGGAGGAGGTGTATATGGAAGCTCCACCGAGGCTTTGATGAGCTAAAGAAGGATGGCGAGTATGTAAGCTAAAGAAATCCATATATGGATTGAAACAATCTCCGAGGGCATGGTTCGAAAGATTCACGAGAACTGTGAAACAATGTGGTTACACTCAAGCTCATTCGAGATCATACGATGTTCTACAAACACAATCATGGTAAAATTGCTATTTTAATTGTGTATGTAGATGACATTGTGATGACGGGAGATGACATAGTAGAGTTGGAGTCACCGAAGAACTTCTTATCCAACCGGTTTGAAGTCAAAGATCTAGGACAGACTCAAATATTTTCTTGGAATGGAGGTGGCTAGATCCTCAAAAGGAATAGTTATCTCACAAAGAAAATACGTTCTTGATCTCTTGAAAGAGACTGGATTACTCGGATGTAAACCGGTGGCAACTCTGTCGATCCGAATCGAAACTCGAAAAAGAAGATGGTGCTTGAAATTTGTGGACAAGAACCAGTATCGAAAAGGTGGGGGAAGCTAATTTATTTGGCGCATACAAGGCGAGATATTGCGTTTGCGATGAGCTTGGTTAGTCGGTTTATGCATTGTCCATCGAAAAACACTCCAAGGTCATTCATCGATTCTTCATTACTTGAAAGGAAGCCGGGTAAAGGAATTATGTTTTCAAAGAATGGGAGCCGAAGAGTGGAGATCTTCACCGATGCTTGATTGGGGCGGAAGTTCTACGAGACAGAGATCTACCACCGCTATTGCTCCTTTGTGCAGGGCAACTTAGTTACTTGGAGGAGCAAGAAACAACCGGTTGTTTCTCGAAGCGATGCGAGTCCGAGTTCGAGCTATGGCTCAAGGAGTATGTGAGTTGTTATGGCTTCGGAAGATCTTAGAGGAGCTTGAAGGTTGAAGGAGATAAACTGATGAGGTTGTACTGCGACAACAAATCGGCAATCAATATTGCTCGAATCCCATGTGCGATGACCGGACAAAACATGTCGAAATAGATCGACATTTCATCAAGGAGAAAGCTGGAAAACGGCGATATCTCATACCCTTTGTTCCATCATCCGATGCGCCTCGCTCGATGTTCTTACTAAGGGACTTTTTACTGCTATGTTCGAAGGGTTTCTATCCAAGCTGGGAATGATCGATATCTATTCTCCAGCTTGAGGAGGGGTGTCGAGAATATTAACAGTAATTATTAGGATTGTTATTTAGTATATTTATTCTATTTGTAATTAATTAGAATTAGAAGTAATTAGCCGTATAATCGTTTTTTAATAGCTGTAATCTGTTTTGATAAGATAGGATCAATTAGGATCAATTAGGATCAATTAGGATCAATTAGTTGCTATTTTTATGTAAAGGATTTAGTTTTGATAAGATAGGATCAATTAGGATCAATTAGGATCAATTAGTTGTTATTTTTATGTAAAGCATTTACTCTGTAATTTTCTATTTAAACACGCCAAAATGGCTGAATAAAATTTATTCCATTCTGTCATTCTTTTCTGACTTTAAATAGATATTCGGCAAATTTTGAAAAAGCCAAAAAGCAAAGCTTGGAAGAACTCCATAATATGTGCACATCAACTACACAAAGTTGCAACATTCTATGCATGCATCAAACTATTTTAGTTGTTTAAATGCACTTCCTCTACTGTATAAGAAGCTAAATATTTTTGTCACTACTTTTTTTAGTGAAAATGGCAAACCTCCTAACAAGGTGGCTGTAAACCATGGCTATCTTGTACAGCAAACGACGGTCAGCCTACGAGGAATGCTTAACATGCCAATAGTTGTTACGAGTATCAAGTACTCATAACTTGCAAAGTTAGAAAGAATGATATCTCCAATTGCAGTCTGCTGCATTGTAAGGAAATCCACGACTAACAGAACGAATCGTACCACCTATTAACCTTATCCCACAACTCACTAGAACCTGAATTAGGATTACCAAGCTTAAAACTATCCATTCATATCCTTGTCCTAGACGCCTAACCTACACAGTGCGATCATGTGCCATACTGGACACAGTTACCGGACTCCAGCCCATTATGTTCATCGTATAACTGCAACAAGAAATATACTTTTAAATCGCATTCTATGTACAAGATGGCAGATGCATGTTCTTTTCTCTGCCTGCATAAGACCACACTCTAAACCTGCATAAGAGGACAAAGCTTCCGAATGGTGACATCTAGAACCATCAATTGCCGATAAGTTCACAGAAAGCCATGTCTCAAACACAGGCCACCAGAGTTTGAAGTTACCTTTACTTTTCCTTGCATATTTACAAGATTTAAACATATGAAACCATAAATCGAGCACCACAACCAAGTGGCAGCTCAATGGTTTGGTATGTGGCCACCTAAGCAAGCAAATCTCCCCATGTGCAAGTTTGAGGGGTGATAAGTTGGTTCCTATTAAAATAAATAAATCGAGAACCAGAAGGGTGAGAAACATATTGTCTGATGTATATATTGCACACCTTGCCCTATTGTAATTTAAAAAGTTGGGCATATAAGCAATTGTTTGCTTTTGGACTTACTGTAGCCATGAAAACTTGTTTCCATCAGTATAAATCATGGAGAACCAAGTTCTCATCATTTCTTTTCTCCAGTACAAGAAGCTACAATCTGTGACCTCCTCAACTATCCTCTGGAAATCAGCAACAGTAGCAACCTTAGATATCAATTTCTTGATCCTTGAGTACTCAAAATCCAAATAACCCTGGAACAAATTGAAAAAGAAATAATCCGAAAAGTAAAAAAAAGAAGGGAAAAATAACAATGAAGACTTTACAAGGTTTGCCGAAAAACTGTCTAGATAACAATGATAAATCTTGTGAAACACTGAAACCCAACACCCACACAACTACACAAGCAACATCAGATATCAACAAAGCTAGCAGGAGCCAGGAAGAGAGGTGATAAAAGTTTCTCCTGAAATTATAAGTATTTACAACGCTTTGCAAAGCATCCAAAGAAAAATAACAACGGAAACTACACAAGGTTGGCAGAAAAACCGTCTAGATAAATTTGGAGGAATGACATGATAAATCTTGTGAGACACTAAGACCCAACATCCACACAGGCACATGCAGAACCATCATCAAATATGAACAAAGCTAGCAGAAGCCAACACAGGCACACACAGAAGCATCATCAGATATGAACAAGCAAGCAGGAGCCAGGAGAAGTTTAAATTACAAGTACTTACAATGCTTTGCAAGGCATCCAATGAAATCAAAAGTGAGAGCCGCCTCACGTTACTCCCACCTCCTTGAAGCATTTTCAGTGCAATTGAAACCTAAATTGAGAAAATTTTGATAGAACTAGTAAATGCATAGCAGTAGCTTCATAAACTTGAAATCAAATAATTATGAATTGACAATTTAAAACTAAAATCTACGCTCGCCACAATTTAAGTCACGTTTCCCTTAAAAACTAAGTTCACAGATGAAATTGCAATAGCTGTAATTTACGATAATGCTCTTACATGGCTCCCCAAATAGCATTCTGCTGGAAGAATGCTAACATTCTAAAGTTACACATGATCCAAGTCCAACCCCAAGAACGATATCATAAGAAGAGTCCAACCAGAAATTTACCTCTACTTCCAGTTAAAAGGCTTGAGCTCTAGGGCAATAAGCCAAAAATTTTGGATTGCTTTTTAAGAAAAAAAAAAAAACTTTCCTGATAAGAAACCTACTCCTAAACTCACACGGGAAGACTCGAATTCTCAACCCGATAGAGTAAAGGACAGGCTAAATTTATCATTGTCACTTCTCCAAGTTTAGGAGTAGGTTTCTTATCAGATGAATGGACATACTATTCGCATTCAGATACAAACAAAAATAGATCAGACAACCTCCAGATGAAATGAATATAATACCATCCAAATCAATAGATCAGAAAATTACAAAAAATATTAAGGATTAAAGGCTTATTATGCAAGAATCTAATTACACAGATATATGAGATGAATTCTATCTCCACATAAGCATTCGTCTTCCGGTCATAATGCAAGTGGATTGGCATGATATTTGCAATATGTGGTCTCCCAGCAAAACATGCAAATGCTCTTTTTATATCCATTCTTCGAGAGTAAAAAACAAATGCAATAAAAAAGAAAATGAAACTTATGCAAGAGCAACTAACGTGTATGGTAAGAATTCTTTCCAAAATCTGAATTAAGGCACAAATTTTATGTAAACATGCAAAATGAAGTATGACAGATACCCATTCTCGACAATTACTAAATGTCAACAAGCATAATTATTGGTTTTGGTCCTTTTGGATTTGATAGAATAGAGAGGCTTCTGGATTTACCAAGGAAAGTGAATCAAACTGACTTGTATCTGCATCCTTACCACCTAGAACCGTATAAGAAAACACAATTGTTAAAATAAAGATAAAAATCATCAGAGGTCAAACCGTCTAAAAAATGGTATTACATTATAAACAGAAAGAGTGAATCTAACTAGCAAACAGAGCATGATCCAGTGTTAACCGTGTTATACATGTCTCATTTAGAAGCTAAGAACCATTAACATTGAATCTGCAACATTATCAAGAGATCTCAATTAACCAAACTATGATATCCGGTCCAATGTCGTACCCAAAGAACCAAAAAGTTATGAAAGAGATGGCACTCTATCACAGACAAATGCTGACAAGAAGTCGCGGCAGGAGTCGAGCACCGGTGCCTTCTCACGTGCGCTGGCTCTTTATCAAAGACTCCAACAGATCAACAAATTTGGTGAAGACCCACCTTGTCAAAAGTTGTAAGCAGGCCTTCCATACATGTTTTCTCAAGAGGACTATGACATGTATCCAAACTTGAAATTATGAGATGATTATAAAGACTAGTAACCCTTCATTTCTAACCAAACCGAAGCTTGTTAGGTGTTTATGGAGTAAGGACTCGAATATCAGTTAAACATCAGTTGTAGTTTGCTACAAATTCATCAAATAGTGCAAAAGTGTGTTTCTCTCAATAAGCAATATGTATGCATTTCAGGATAAAACATAAAGATTGAGTTCAAAGCCTCAAGGAAAACTGTGTTGAACACGATCAACGGGCATTTATATACTGGGTTTGAAACATCAAAAGAAAAGGTCCCGAGCATAAAAAAATTACATAAGAAAAGCAAAAAAGAAAAATACAATCTTCAGTCACCAGTTTTTTTTGTCAAAGATCAACAGTCAGTAGTTGAAAGCTAAATGATTACTAATGAAGATAGTCTATGAATGTATAGAAGTGAATTATTCATTTTTATGAGGAAGCAGAAGGCTGAGAATTTTCTGAAAGATCCACGACCAATTTCTGAATATTCCAAGCAGCATAAGGAAGAAAAATATCGAGCCAAAAAAAAAAATGCAATGCAAGGCCTAAAAGGGCAACTTTTTTAAGAAACTGCTGCAGTTTTTTGATAAACAATAAGTTGTACAACAAGAGCTAAAGCTCTTCTAGTGAGTAGTAACAATCTTGGAAGCAGAGTTGGGATGTCAAGTATTCAAATCCTAAGAAACAGTTTTGAGATTGCAAGTGGTAAGGGACTTGGACCCCTTAAGCGAGATCTCGAGTTCGATTTTCGTGAATGGAGAAAACTGGGTTGGGAGGGCCACCCCCCATATGAGGCCTGACAGTGCCCCGAACATGGATTAGTCGGTGCGGTTGGTGTCGGACACCACGTGGGAAAAAAATGTCAATAATGTTCTTGTTCGATGTGGAACTCATACATATAAGGGAGGGGCTACATTGACACTAGTTTTGACATCCGTGGGCTCGTGCTCACATGTCGGCTGACTGGATCGTGTCACGTTAGTGTGTCAAAGTGAGTGTCAAACAAATTGTATTTGAAAAGTGAAAATGAAAAGTTGTCAAAGTGTCAATTCTTGTCATTAAATGCTCTGCAGATTTTCTGGACTTTTTTTGTCCTTTAGTACGTTTTGACTTTTTTGCTTTTTGAAGAGAAAGCTTGCGGGATAAGCTAAACTTGTGGGATAAGCTATCAAAGACTTTTGTCTTTTTCTTCTCATCTCATTGTACAAGGAAGCATTTGACTGCGGAGGAGAGGAAGAGAAGAGAAAGAAGAAAAGGCAAGGACGATCGGTCAGGGAGGAGTTGCCACCAAACGACAGCACTCTGCACATATTTGCGGGAGAAGCTAAACTTGTGGGAGAAGCTATCAGCTTTTCCATGGTTTACCTCTGTTTTCGTCGATGAGTGATGGTGGTGGCAACTCCTCCCTGACCGATCGTCCTTGCCTTTTCTTCTTTCTCTTCTCTTCCTCTCCTCCGCAATCAAATGCTTCCTTGTACAATGAGATGAGAAGAAAAAGAGAAGAGTCTTTAATAGCTTCTCCCACAAGTTTAGCTTCTCCCGCAAGCTTTCTCTTCAAAAAGCAAAAAAGTCAAAACGTACTAAAGGACAAAAAAGTCCTGAAAAGCTATAGAGCGTTTAATCACAAGAAGTGACACTCTGACAGCTTTTCATTTCCACTTTTCAAATACAATTTGTTTGACACTCAATTTGACACATTCACTTGGCACGGTCCAGTCAGCTGACATGTGAGCACAAGCCCATGGATGTCAAAAAGAATGTCAAAACTAGTGTCAATGTAGCCGCTCCCTTTTCTTAAAACTACTTTTTGACACTACTTTTGACACTGCTGACTGGACCGTGCGACTTCAGCACAGTCCCACGGGTGTCAAAAGTAATGTCAAAACTAGTGTCGTTAAAGCTTTTTCCTATAAACTATACATGGGGTGGTGGACAGTATCCAAGGAAAGGAGTAGAAATGGAAAACTTGCAGTAATCATGTTCCGTTCAAGGAAAGAAGATAGAAAAGGTATTGGTACTTAGCAAAAAAAAAGAGCGCTACAGAAATGGAACATGATCGCCAATTCTATCCAAGGGCAGAGAGAAGTGAGACTGAGAGATGGATTTAGAGATGTTAAATCTATATCAACACAAAACCTATCACAAAATATTAGAGAAAGGAGAAAAGATGGCAGAGCCCACCTGAGGAAACCAAAGTTAGTATACAATAAAAACAATTGAATATTGGCTTAACACAATAACGAGTTTGATTTTTGTCAATTTCAAAAATGTTTTGATTGTTAACACACTAGGCGTTTGATTTGAGCACAAAACTAACGATTTGAAACAATTTGCTTGATGGTATATCACAGACACAAGACAATTTTTTTTTTAATTCATTAATTTCATCTAAAAAATAAGTAGCTTGCTGTAGGTTGTTCTACCATTCAATACACAAGACACAAGCAGTATTATATCAGAAATTGATGTTGCCAAGGTTAACAATTTTAGCTAAATCATAGGAAATTTCTCTATTTAGATCCGCATTAATAAAATAGCAATTTGATGCGTAACATATTTTAGTACCTTTATAAGTAACATTTTGTTGATAATTTAGACTATTAATAAATGATTTCCTACTAATATGATATATTTTGTTGGTTTTTATATGTTGGGGCATGTGCCCTAGGTCAATCCATTAACTGTCTTTATGAATACTTTTAGTTAGTAAAATAGAGGATTTCATTTGTTGTTTATTATAATTAATTTGCATGTTTACATTATAATAAGATCCATGGGTATTTATAGAAATATCCTAAATGTCCCTAGTCGATCATTATACTGGGGAACTATAATGAATTAAGACTAGTGTGAGTCTTGATTGATGATCATATGATGATTATACGCATAGGGATACGAATCAAGATCACGAGTACTTGTTAGGGAACAAAGTACTGGACCGACCCGCTATGAGAACATCACATGGATTAAGTCATAGTTGTTTCTCATGATAGGTATATTTTTCGGTCCTCTGACTTGAGATTACCAGAGACTTCAACATTAGGAACACAGTTATTTGACACAATCAAACGTTGTCTTTAATCGGACGATTATAAAGGTTGTGATTGGTTACTGTGTGAGCAATGTGATGAAGTTGTGTAATCAAGATAGAATTTGTCCCTCTCATATAAAGAGAGATATCCTGTAGATCCCTCGATGTGTTAGACTGTTAAAAGGCCTAGTCTAAGTGAATTAATATTGATCAATGTCACTTGTATGTTTTCAGTCTACCTAGAGATCGAGACTAGTACGATTGAACATGTTGGATGACAATTCCATGCCTTACGTTTGATCAAAAGGATATCGTGTGACAAAATGATGTTATATACATTATTGATTAGGTTGTATCGATTTGATATTCGTACAACTTGGGTAGTCATAATGTCTTACTAGAGGCCGCTTATGACTTGTATACCAAAATGTGTTTTGGTACACTGCCAACGTTGTATGAGCCTATTGGGTCGCACACTAAGAATGGTTTTGCGAGATTTTAAGATGGTTCAGAAAACGAATTTTATATGATAAAATTCATGACAGAAACGTCATTGTGGTGTATTACACTTATACTTCTTTAAGTATGGGTATATGTGTAATTTACTTAACAGTTTATATACAAGGGTTGTATAAATAGACGCTTTAAGTTAGAACACACAGACGAAAGATTAAGGGCCGAAACTCTATTTTCGTTTGAGAAATAAATTAGGGTTTTCTGGTACGCTCTGGATCGTTTTGGAGAGAAACAAAAAGGTTTAGTATTCTCGCCGTTCGTTTGTGGACTGCTGGTAGAGGGCGTTCGTCGTTGGCAGCGCCTTATAGATCGATCAACCTTTGAGAAAGGTATATTGCGACCGAGGTATGATTAAGTTTTCTTGGTTTAAACGTTAATAATGGAATTAGATTCGGATCCTGTTGGGGTTTTTGTCAAAATTGTTATGAAATTTCCGCTGCGTATGAACCCCAAAACCCAACAGTTTTTAGGTAAGGAAAGCAAAGTGTGACCATTCATAGGTTATTTTGAAGATCTGAGAAGATTTCCCTCAAAAAGCGAGCTTATGTGGATCACGAGGTGGAAGAAAACGAGACTGGAGGCGAGTGATGAAATGATAATATTTCATCAAAGTGGCTAAGTTTTAGCCATAACTCCTTCATTTCAAGTCCAAATGACTTTCCATTTCTTTCGTTGGAAAATAGACTCAGAGCTTAACGTTTTCATGTCTCACGAGCGAAGGCAAATTCGGCCTCTAAGTGGTCCAAAATCGCGTTGCAAAGTGAACTATATGCACAGAATTCTGATCCCGGCGCCGCGGCGCCCAACACAGCGCCACCACAACGCCCAAAACAGCAAGAAATCTGCATTGGACGCTGAGGCTGGCGCCACAGCACCAGGGTCAGCGCCCACTGCGGAAAAGTGCATAAAAAGTGATTTTTGGGGAGTTTTTAGATAATTTTGGAACCAAATTGACTTGGTGGTATAAATATAACTTAAAATTAGGTTTTAAAGGGATCTTTTGCTTTTGGAGAACCAAGAAGAACCTGTGAATACTGAAGAATAGTGATCAAAATCTTGGATTCTATGTTCATTGTAGGTTTGATTTCATGTTTTCTTGCTTTCTTATCATGAATTGTGTTGAATTGAACCCACTTATGGGGTAATCTCTTTTATTCTAGGGATGTTTGGATCCCAAATTGAATTCTTTTGATTTCAATGTGATTATATTTGTTCTTTCAATTCAAAATTTTGATTTGTGTGTTCTTGTGTGCTATGCTATACTTACCTTGATCAAGTAGGTGTAGATTCAAAGGTTTGAGAGTCACCATGACCATTGGGACTTTTGAACCCGGATTAGGGGAAACACAACCTTAGAACATATGACGCATCAAACGATGGTCATTAACTAGGGAGGCAATTGAATTTGGTTTTTAATGCGGTATTTCACTTACGTTATTCACGCCGACCGGCGGAGTCAGAGTGAGATGTTAAAATCTCCATCACCGAGACCTCGGGATGGAGTGAATTGTAGGAAATTCGTCTATCATTGCATGAATTGGGAGACTTTATAATTAAATTGGATTCGAAGGATGCAATTTGGGTGAATTAGATTTCCTAGGATATTTTCTTCATTGCTTAAGACCTATCTTAATTACTTGCAATTAGTTAGTTTAAATTAATTAATAATTTGTTTTTACAAAACCCAACATTTAAGTGCCTAACTCTATTTCTTAATTAGACTAAATATTAGCACATAACCGTCCTTGTGGATACGATATTCCCGACACCAACACGAGTTGGTGCCACTATTACTTTGACGTTTGTTGTACACTTGCGGTCGTTGTCACAATTCAAATCAGCAATTCAAATTAACTAGTTCCAAATTGAAATGCTGATAAATAGGTCTGAAGCACTCAAATATACCAAGTTTGCAACGAAGCAAATCATAAGTGAAAAGCAAACAGCTTAGGTAGGGGTGCCCGACTAACTCCCATAGGATTAGTCTAACCAAAATAATGAGTGGCTGAAAAAGGTTTGGACACCCTCTGTTATCAAATATTATATATATAGTACACCAAGCCTGCAGACAATTCTATTCTACTTAATATTTTTTATACAGTGTTTAGATGCTCAACTATGCGTGAAACTTGTAAGTTGTAACTAACACAAGTTCTTAAGCCTAACTAAATACTGTTCTATTAGGACTTTGGAAGCTATAACTATAAGTAGAAATTATTATGCTATCAACGAGTTCAAAACCTTAAGAACAGTCAACACTTCCTACTAAGGATCACATTAGCATCCGACAGTATACAACATAAAACAACATCTACATAGATTTCGCAAGCTGAAAATAGCACATTTTCTAATAGCGACGTTCTTTAAAAAAAATCAAATGTTTATTTAAGGCAAACCGGTGTACAAAGCTGCCAATAATATGAGCTGTACTGCAGCAACAGCCCGCAGCCTTCGCCCTTCAATGAAAATAGGTGTTTTCATATTCAACCGAATAGTTTACAGGCTAAAATGGAGCAAATATTATGTTGCACGAGGGATCATCCTTCATAGTAATTAATATTTCTCTACTTACTACTAACAAAGTTCATGGATCATAGTTCAAGTTGCATGTAAGATATTCTTTATTCACACACTGAACAAACAAAGCAATTTAATAATTCAAACTATACCACGTATGAAAGAACTCAAGATTCTGATTTTGCTTGCCTGACTTCCTTTGGAAATTTCTGACTGCAGCTTGTCCTATGAATAATAATTGGATTTTTTTAACCAAATGCGAAGCAAATAAATAAGTTTAGCATGCAGTCAAACATTGGAAAGAACAACACAAATAAGTGTCAATGCTCAACACCTTTGCCATCAAGAGCAAACTGGTAATATCAGCTTGGGCAAGATTTATGACATGTGGAAGACTTTGTATAATGTCCAGTTCCTTCTTGTGAAACATGCTCTTAATGACCTATATCAAACATAATGTGTCAACAAAGACCAAAAAATTCTTATTGATGCAAAGCTAAGAACAAATAACCTTACCTTCATTAAAACAATCATGTGGCAAATAGATTTCAGTCTTTCCCTTTTGATGGGAACCTGTTAGTTATTAACAGAAAATGGGGTGAGAAAATTGAAAACTGCAACGAACAAATGTTCTATTAGAAATATTTTTGATTAATTGAAAAAAAGACAAATTAAAAGTTCACAGCAGTTATGGTTCAAATTAGTAATGGCACTGGAATCAATATATGCAAAATAACAACATACAAAGATTAACAAGGAACTTGCAGCAACAAGAAAAATTTCTGTATTTAGAAATCGCTTTATAAGAACAATTACTAGAAAAAACTCATTGATGCATACCAGATTCAAATGTCTATGATCTTTTATGCAATAGAACTCTGCTGGAATCAATATATGCAAAATAACAACATACAAAGATTAACATAGAACTTGCAGCAACAAGAGAAATTTCTATAATTAGAAATCGCTTTATACAAACAATTACTAGAAAAAACTCATTGATGTATACAAGATTAAAATATCTATAACCTTTTATGCAATAGACCTCTGATGGAATCTGCTTAGAATTTATAGATTAGATCCACTATTCAGTCATTTGTTTGGGCCTGCATTCTAAAACCTTTTTCCCAAGAAATATTTTCCTAGGCTTAGTTCAAGAATTATTTGTAACCTTCATATATACATCAGTGACGGTTGATGAAGGTGATGTTTAAGAATTACATGGTAACTTAAGGAGGTGGGGGTGTAAGATCCCATGCATAACTATGATGGACCAGATAATCAACAAAGCGTAGGCACCTCTCACTTGTTCTCACATCAATCACAAGCCAAATGAGAATCGATATGCCCCCTTTTAACCTTCTTCTCACAGCCACACCATTTTGTACTCGCATAGGCCCTAGGGCATTCTTACTTCCAGGCTGGCATTCAGGAGGGGCTTTGGAAGGATGGTTTTCCCCTTTCAAACAGTTATGCCAAAGAATTACTGAGTGAGGAGTGAGTTATGGATCAACTACACATGCGCATGCTGTTTTTAACCATGCTCATTGCATCAATAGACCAATTTGTGCTTTCTTTTGAGAGATATATGTTGATCGGGTCCACAAATAGGATCCATTAGTTTTGAGTTGGCAAGTCAAGAATTTTGAACACCTATAATCAAACCAAACTTCATCATTCTCTGCAAAAACTACCAAGTAGTAATGATAGTAGTGATAATAATGATTGCAATAATAGTGAAACTGTAAAACTAATAGACAATCAACAGATCCAAAGCTAAGAAGGGTTAAGTTACACTCCTTTTATTTGATATACCGAATCCACATGCATTTTGGTCCAAATAATGACATAAGCCCAGCTAAGAAAATACCCAATTCTGCCAATACTGACCAATATGATCCATCAAGATCGTACTTCAATAGCCTGCTCAGTTGCAAGGATCAGGCCGAGCATGAAACAAAACAAAATTATTTATGGACCACATTTATCAGTAGTTGTCCTATTTCAGATAAATAACCTTAGGCATACAGTTTAGAGCTTAGAAAATATTACTCTCTATAATCAAGGCAAAAACTTCTTATGACAAGTTATAACATGAAGAAAAAAAAATAATCAAAAGCAATGAAAATTAGGCAAGATATCTTTTTCTAAATCATCACAAATTTAGGAACACATCTAATTAAATAACTTTTGATCAAGCTCTTACTCAAATTATTTAGGCAAGCATGAGATGCAATATAGCGACTTATATATTTTTCGTTTCAATAATGCCATTAAATTGCTATGCATAATCATTCTGTTTAAAAAAAATCACATCTGTTGGAAACAAGAGTTAGTGAGGCTTCTGTAAGAGCACCCATATTATAAGAACTACAAGAGAAGAAAAGAAAAGGTACAAAGAAAATAGTGAAAATAACAAAAAAATGACGGTGTCGGTAATTGTCAAATCTGTAAAGATCATCTTTGTCTTGAGAGAAACCCAGAACTTCCTAATTCCATTACCTCAAGCAGGGTATGCAGATCCAACAGAGTGGAGGCCATCAATTGCATTCTTCTGGCTATAACAATTCCCTGCACTGGATGCATCAATGGATTAGTTTCCTCCTTGCTACCCTTCTCAATAGTCAATATTATACCAAGAAAATTTCGAGGGAAAGGAAAAAGAAGAAAAAATGCATTGAAATAATTAGAAAAAAGAAATATGATTACTAGTAAATCATACGATTCAATGCCTTGTTAACTCCAAATTGATCTAAATCACGTTGGTGAATCATATAAAACCTATGAATTGAAAGTTAGTCAAAGTAAATTAATCCAATATGTAATGAGTTAAAATGAATATGTGGTGAATCACTAATTGAATCACTGGATAATCAACCGAGTCATAATGAGTCAATATGATTTGTCCTTTTTGGGTCGGCTACATGGATCAAAATCTTTCGTTGCTCTCGATTTAGTGCTTAAAAAAAACTGAAACTATTTACTAATGGCAGATGCAGTAAACATAATGGTGTATCATGCATATGAGAACCGTTGTATCGTGATCACTGATCTTACATAGTTCACCAATTCACATCCCAATAAAAAATAGATTCACCAAGCCTTACTTAATTTGAATGTAGGTTCTAATAATGACTCGAAAAAAATTAAAAACAAGGAATATAAGCCAAGGACAAAAAAAGGTTCAAGCGCCAAAGCAAAAAATAATCCAATCCAAGAACAAATTTTATTATTGAGCTGATATAACCAGGTGCAAAATTCCAGTTTGAGGCAAGGAACAATTCGGACAAAATTGACAAAGAAAGAGTAAAAAATTCATTTCACCTGCATAATCTGTTTAAAATGAAGTCGAAGAAATGCTTCAACCTGGGAGAGTTCAAACTACAAAAGAAGCAACATGAAATCAATACTCGAGCGAGTTTGAGAAAGCAAAGTAAACCAGAAATGACAAGTACCATTGTAGGCATCGATGACTGAAAAGATGCCATCCAAGAAGCCAATGCAGAAACCATTGCCTGCCAGTCTCTGTAACATAGTTGGAACATAAACTGACTAATAATTGAACATAGCAGTCAGAGCAGGTTCACGAAGTAAGATGCTGCCAATTTTGAGAATAAGGAAGATAAAAGCAGATGTCATTCAATTTGCAATGTTAAGTAGGGGGAGAGAGCTAAGAAAAAAAAAAAACAAAAAAAAAAATACACACAATATTTTTGTGACTATCATTAATAAAGTCAAATCAAAGAATTATAGGTTTTGCAATATTTTTGTGACTATCATTAATAAAGTGAAATCAAAGAATTATAGGTTTTGTGTACCCAGTTAGAACTGAAAAAATGAGTCTTGAATCTTGACAGATAAGTAACAAAGTGCCCACTGAGCTCTTTTTATAGTTCTCATGTTCCTTTGAGCAAATTCCGAGGTCTCAACTAGTAGTCACCATAGTTGTAACCAAAAAGAAAAAAACAACCTACTTCCAGTGCCAATATAGATAGTTGATGGCCTACGAGAAGATGAAGTTTTGCATCCCTTTCATTTGCTCAATTTAAAGCATCTAAGCTCACATACAAGCTACATTACCACAAAGAAAGTATAGTGCAAAAAAGTTCAAAAGGAAAACTATAGAAGGAAATATAGCATACCTAGAATATATTTCATAAACACGAGTTAGATATTTCTTCTTGACAACAGCATGCTCCCTTGCAGCATCCCTCAAAGTAGGCCATGAGGCTAACGACTCAGAAAGATTACATCTCAATATGTCAAGCAGCATAAATCTGAAACCACTTTCAAAATAAATAACAGGAACCACTTGAAGCATCTCCATGACAACTGTCCCCAACCTTCTCTCTGGCACTTCAACTGATACACAAACACAAATAAATAGCATGTAATCAAAAAAGAATTCCACTTCTACTAACTTAAGTTTATTTCCATGCAAGTAATGAACAGAGAAAAGTATGGTTAACCAAAGCAATAGTAAATCACTGATTGAAGCTATATGTTTCAAGAATCCATCAAACGACCTCCAAAATAAATTCTTTAAAATGAGTTACGAAAAGTATCTCACTAGATGCAAATGTTCCAAATAAAAGTAGAGCCACATAATGCAGAATTTTTCTGCGATCAGAGAGGTACTCCTTCCTCGTATCTGTTTATGGAAAGAACACTGATGAGAACAAGAAGTTATAAAACTCCGCCTGAATGTGAAAAATTAAAAAATCAAACAATCACACTTGCCAATCCGTTGAAGGATTTCTGACAGGCCATCATGAATGAAAGAAATGCATGAGTCGTTAAATTTTTTGTTTCGCCTTATTTTATGTAGTATGTCAACCCATGACGAATCCCTCAAAAAACGCTGCAAGAAACAATGAAGTTCCTTTTTTAGTCCTGCATAATCATATGGCATGCAATAAAATTCTGTTTCATCATAATTGGGAGAAAGAAAACATGACATGATATCAAATATCCTGAGAGAGATTGTAACAATACTTACTTGAAACACGCCAACATTCAAAAGGTTCTCCAAGTGACCGACCACTTGACCTATGCAATCAAGATCTCCAATTCCAATGTCGAAGTTTTCAGCATCTTGTTTCACCTCATTCCACATTCTACAAAGATTACCGGACTTGGCTAAATCATAAAAGTTTTCTAGCTACTTATTGGAGCAATGTGTGGATACAAACAACAGTTGTAGAACTAGACAACTATCATAAAATTGCCATTAATAGATCACAGGTACTTAAATAAAAACAAATGAATGAAGAGGAAAGAAAAGGCAAAATTATGGAAGTAGAAAGAAAAACATCCTTCAAGTGAGGTCTCTTTGTTAGAAGTAAAATACTATGCACTTGGCAAAATCTCAGCAAGTAAGTTTCGAAAATGAAATTAAAATCCTTCTACGGAATAATAATGTAATGAAAATCAATTGTGCTCAGCAGATATGCTCTTTTTGCCCCCTTTTCCTCCGCTATCAGTACTCCCTCCCTTGAATAAATTCTTAAGAATGTCCCAACCTCTATATCCTTACATTACAATTCTTTTTGTCCCTTGAAAGTTTAATGCAAATCAAGCGTCACACTATCATAATGTCTTCTGACATAAAGTTTCTATGAGATGCATATCATAAGCAATGGTAATGATTATGCATATTAAATCATTAGTTTTGAATTAAGGGATTGATTTAGAAGCAAAAAAGACTTTCCGTTCACTGACTTGCAATTAAATCAAAAGTTTCCACTTTCGTTTGCAAAAAAAAAAAAAAGAGCAATAAGTGTTTGTCCTAATAAAAACAATATTACGAAAAAAATCTCCAACCAAGCAGAAGATTTGAACAAACCATAATGCATATTAAATCAAGTTCCTTCACATTTTTAGATCAATAACTAGATAGAAACTCCACATACAGAATTCATATCAAAAACCAAAAAATATACCTTGCAAAAAGAGACAAATAGCTCTTTATATGACCATTCTGAACTAATATTTGGTCCAAAATGAGAAACATGGCTAGGCCATCGCCCAGAGAGTCAAACACAGATGGAAGTGTTGCGTTCTTAAAAGAATTGCATGGTGTGCCACTCTTGTCTTGCAAAGAATAAATTGAATCAAGTTGATGAAGCAAATTGCAGGTCACAACACTCATTTGAGATGTAATCTCTGCTAGCTCCATGAATAATGAAAATGAATGACCAAAAGCCTTCTGAGGTTCTCCTTCTAATAATGCTTCTCTTGAACTAGATCCACAGCCAAACAAAAATAATTTCTTGTAGATATTCCTATGGGCCTGCATGCATGCAAAGGTGCAAAGAGTTTTTGTAACAATGCCAATAAAAGCGACTCAAAGTAGGTAATGCTAGATGTGATACTGTGAAATTAAAGCTGAAATCTTCCATAAAATTATCTAGAAGAAGAAAATTGAATCATTAGATAAAATAGTAGCAATTTAGTACAAGGATTGAGGCTTTGTTGTGGTTGATGTTGTTGATGGAGCCCCCAGCCATTGTTGTTGTTGTCATTGACATTTTGAGAAAATTTCATGCAATTCAGTACAAGAGTTGAGGCTTTGTTATCGATGTTGTTGTTTTTGTTGTTGTTGTCGAGGCTTTGTTGTTGTTATTGCTGACGTTTTGAGAAAATGTCGTGCAATTTAGTACATTGATGTTGTCGTTGTTGCCGAGGCTTTGTTGTTGTTGTTGACTGGTGCGGATTGGGTAGCAAGATCTTATGGACCAAGTGAAACAACAAAAATCCAAGAAGGAAGCCCATAAATCCCAAATAAGAAACCACTAGTTTTTAGTGTTTCTTATTTAAAACTAACAAATTAATGCGAGAATAGAAATAAACCAAAAATAGAAACTTTCTAATAACAAATATTCTAATATCATAATTAAGAAACTACTAAAATAATAACAATGCAATGAGGAAAGAAATCTTAAGTGCTATTAATTAAAGAAAAAGTGAAACAACAAAAGTCCAAGAAGGAAGCCCATAAATCCTAAATAAGAAACTGCTATTTTCTAGTGTTTCTTACTTAAAACTTACTAATTAATGAGAGATGTTATTTCTTTAATTAATAGTACTTAGGATTTCTTTCCTTATTTCATTGTTATTATTTTAGTAGTTTCTTGTTTCATTGTTGTTGTTGTTGTTGTTGTTGTTGTTGTTGTTGTTGTTGTTGTTGTTATTGTTGTTGTTGTTGTTGTTTTTGAGAAAAATGTCATGCACCAATTTAGTTCAAGGAATGAGGCTCGTCAAGGCTTTGTTGTCATTGTTGTTGCCGTTGAGGCTTTGTTGTTGTTGTTGACACTTTGAGAAAAATGTCATGCACCAATTTAGTTCAAGGAATGAGGCTCTACATTGTTGTTGTCGTCGTTGTTGCTATTTTCATTCTTTTCAATGCCTCTTTATGTATAGTTGACATTTCTTTCTTGGTGTGAGTTTTCATCTATTATGGTATCGAGGCTTTGTTGTTGTTGACACTTTGAGAAAAATGCCATGCAATTTAGTACAATGAATGACACCCTATGTTGTTGTCTAGGCTTTGTTATTGTAGTAGTAATAATAGTTGATGTTGATTGAGGTCTTCTTGTTGATATTTTGAAAAAATGTCATGCACCAATTTAGTTCAAGGACTGAGGCTCTATGTTGTTGTTGTCAAGGCTTATTGTTGTTGAATAAGGCCTTATGGTTGTTGTGTTGTTGTCGAGGCTTTGTTGTTGTTCTTATTCTTGTTGCCGAAGGTTTACTGTTGTTGTCGTCGAGGCTTTGCTGTTGTTGTTGACATTTTGAGAAAATGACATGCACCAATTTAGATTAGGGGCATACCAAGAAAAAACGAGAAGTTCAAGGAATGAGGCTCTATGTTGTTGTTGTTGATTGAGGCCTTACTGTTGTTGTGTTGTTATCATTGTCAACAGTTTGTTGTTGTTGATGTTGACATTGCACCAATTTAGTTCAGGGAATGAGGCTATGTGTTGTTGTTGACGAGGATTTGTTGTTGTTATTGTAATAGTTGTTGATTGAGGCCTTATTGTTGTTGTGTTGTTCTCGTTGCCGAGGCTTTGTTGCGTTGTTGTCGTTGTTGAGGCTTTGTTGTTGTCATTGCTGACAATTTTGAGAAAAGTCATGCACCAATTTAGTTCAGGGATGTACCGAAAAAATAAAAATAAATAAAAAATAGTTCAAGGAAAGGGAATGGGCTCTGTGTTGTTATTGATGAGGCTTTGTGCCTTATTGTTGTTGTCGTTGTCAATGCTTTGTTGTTGTTGATGTTGACATCACAACAATTTAGTTCAGGGAATGAGGCTCTGAGTTGTTGTTGACGAGGCTTTGTTGTTGTTATTGTTGTAGTTGTTGTTGATCGAGGCCTTATTGTTGTTGTGTTGTTGTCGTTGTCGATGCTTTGTTGTGTTGTTGTCGTTGTCGAGGCTTTGTTGTTGTTATTGTTGTTGTTGAGGCTTTGCTATTGTTGTTGTTGACATTTTGAGAAAAGTCATACACCAATTTAGTTTAGGGATGTACGAAAAAATAAAAATAAAAAAATAAAAAAATAGTTCAAGAAAAGGGAATGAGACTCTATGTTGTTGCTGTCGAGGCTTTGTCGCTGTTGTTGTAGTAGTTGTTGTTGATTGAGGCCTTATTGTTGTTGTGTCGTCGTTGTCAAGGCTTTGTTGTTGTTGTCGTTGTTGTCAAACTTTGAGACTTTATTGTTGTCGAGGCTTTGTCATTGTTGTCAAGGCTTTGGGAAAGGAATGAGGCTCTATGTTGATGTTGTTGTAGTTATTGTTGATTGAAGCTTTATTGCTGTTGTGCCTCGCACTCAAGGCTTTGACATTTTGATAAAATTTCATGCAATTTAGTACAAGGAATGAGGCTATGTGTTGTTGTTGCCGAGGCTTTGTTGTTGTTGTCATTAGTACAAATTTATGGGAATCCACAATAGTCAATTGTTGAATATATAGAATCAATATAATCAAACTAGCAAAGGCAGCTAAAGTAGCATCAACATCGATCATCAAGGAATAGAAAGCAAAGAACTAAGAGAAAAGTTAAAAGAATGAAACAGTTCCTGAAATTCTTAGTTGGGGCTTTTCCTATACACAGTTCTACAGTTCTACTTCAAGTACAATTAGACCAATTAACATTTCAAATAAACTCCCCTAATATCCATAGCATAATAGAGACACCTAAATCTATTTGGACTTTTTTTAATTATTTTAGATCGCTCTAGTCTAAACGCACTTTAAATAGCAGAACAGAAATGAGAGCCTTTGAAATCCATCTAGCACTACAACCAGTGATTAGAAACTTTCTAAATTCTAAGAAATATAAACTTAACTAAAAAATAGAAATAACTTCAATGGACAACTATATATTCTACGTAATAATCCAAACAAGGAATCAGTCAAAAACATAAATCCACATCATCATTTAAAAATACATCTCAAAACTTACTCCATAGTATCGCACCTAATCCACGAAGAAGTGCTTCTATATTATAGAATACAAGTGTTGTTTGAGTTAAGAATTGGAAGTTTATTCATAATAATAGTATTTTAAAGGCCACAATATACTCCTATTCCATGCATAACTCCTGCTATATGCACTTATCATGGGCTTTCGAGTATCAACCTACAATCACAAGTTGTGCATTAAGGTCATGCTTAATGCACAACACCATTTCAACAGGCATACACGGTAGTTAGCAATATTACAACTGAAAACAAAAGAAAAGTCCCTACACATCTGTCATCATCAATTCCAAGAAGTAACGTACTATTACTAACGCATTCTTAGCTCTTTAATTCAATGACAAGTATTTTAGATGTTATTTTCTTTGAGAAGATGGGAAAGAAAAAATCAAACAACGTTTTGTCAAATTGTCATCCCAAATGCAGTAGACATAATCTATATATATAAGAAAGCTATGTACATTGTTGACACGTGTCAACTCTACATAAATTTGAAATGTTTTGGTGTATAAATTACATTGCCTAATTAATAGCTAGCCCAATTGATATGAGTAGCCTAATTAATAGCCTAAGTACATTGTTTTCAATTTTGGTTTTTTTTTTTAACACAAAAACAGCTTTTTTAGTTTTTTTTAAATAAAATATAATAGTTATATATAATTTTGTGTAGGTATTTTTCATCTTTCATATTTTTAATTGAAGATTACAGTTTTTAATTATTATGAGAATTACAATTACATCATTCTTCATATATTTTATATGTTTTTAAAAAATATAGATTCATAGTATTCCGGGACGATGTCGAGTTCAAGCCCTACTTGTATGCGATTAAAGACATGTTAATATTCATTCGAAAAACCCAAAATTTTGCTTTCATCCTAGACCCCAAAAAATGCAAGGAGCAGCAGCTTTATCAAACCATCTCATCCATCAGTTAAAAAAAAAAAAAAAAAATATACAGAAATGAGAATTTTACAATGCATACAAACAATTTATCAATTGGAGATAATAGATTGTCCGCAATAACTTATAATGCATAGTTTCTAGTTTCTATGGGGCAGTGGTCTGATTCGTGTGCTTTGAAGGCAATCAAGTTATTAGGGTTTTTTTTTTTTTTTTTTTTTATCTACCTTCTCCATCAAGTTAGATAGGACAGAATTCAAACAATTTCTGTACACAAAATCCAGACAAGCACAAGAAAAGCAATCAATCAACTCATTGAACTCAACTACTCTAAAAAACGCAAAAACCAGAGCAAGGAATTCAGCGAGTCATACGTATTTAGACAGCTTGGCGATCTCGATACAATCGTGCGAAAGCACGGTGACAAACTTAGCCACCGCCGCGTTTTCCGACTCGATCAGAGCCGAAACGCTGGAGTGATCCATCGGCGTGGAAATCACTCGCACCGGATCGAAATCGCTCCTCGATTCGTCGTACAACGATCCTTTCCGCAGATTGTTCAACAGATGATGGCTTCGACCTCGCCAATCCTCGACGGTCCTCCGCAGCTTCTCCTGCTGCTCTTCGAGCTCCACTGCAAAATTGAACAATCACCGCCATTAGAGAAAACTCGAACCTTAGAAATAGATTGTTAATTGGGATAGAATTACCAGGCGCCATGATCGTTCATGCGAGCGCTCAATTTCTAGGCTAGGTTTGGCTCAAGAGTGTAAAATATTTGTCATTTCAGAGTTGTCAATTTTAACAATAGTTGTCATTTCAGTAAACCAACACTCATTAATATAATATTTTCTATTTAAACTCATTGAGTAGCAATAATGAGACTAGAAGTAGAGGGTGTTTAAGTCCTTACTTACCATGTTGTCCTCAATCAACACATATTATCGAGACTTTAAAGGTTGGAATGGACAACATGAAACTTAAAAATAAGTCTCAACCCCATGTCGTCCAACATAAAGTAGATGTTTCGATTAGACCTAATTATGGGCTCGAGTACACGTTCGGCCTGCCTAAGCCCATGCATTTTGCTTGATTAGTACACCTAGGAAAAAATTTTATCAACCCAACACATCTACAAAATTTTTTACCAAACTAACACATTTTCGACCACGTCAGCGCCACGTAACCGCCACCTCACCGGGAGGTGTGTAGGCAAAACGTGACCTGGGATATGCAAAATGTGACCCCAGGTCACGTTCCCCCCCCCCCTGCACGAACCATTGCCCCCCCCCGCACGACACCTTGCTTGCCCTTGCCGCCGCCTCCGTCTCCGGCCTTCTTTGTCACTTCTGCCGCCATTGCCCGGATCTCGCCATTCTGCTGCTCCGCTTCGCTGCTTCCGCTCCTATGCGCTCTTGCCGGATCTCCTATTGTTGCCGCCATGCTTGCTATTGCTTGCGCCATTGTCCTGTCATGCGAATCGCCTCTCGCCGTATTGCTGCGCTTCCCGGTTCGATCATCGCCTCATCAACTGGTCTCATTTGTATTGGTAAAAATCTTCTTCTAAAATGTGTTTGCATTTAACGTTTTATGCAATAATGATTGTTAAATGAATAAATTGAATTAAAATCGCATGATAATAAGCAAATTTCACATAAGATGATATATATATATATATATATATATATCATGGCTTATATAAATTATTGATGTTTTTTATTTATGTTAGCGACTAAACTACGTTAATTTATATTTATATTAATATTAATATATATATATATATATATAAATAAATGGATAAACAATATTGCATCTCATATGTCAGTATAATAATTAATCCATAACAGTGTTGGCCATTTAAATTCCATAATGATAATATATTGTTTCAGTTATGACTATTGCACGTATTAAAGATGTAGCTGCATCGACTTTGACTGCACTACATGCAGATTATCGCATGCATAATATGTCCACTTCATTTGAAGCTTATCATCAATCTTCTCATTATGATACACGTTCGAGGTGTGACACTCCAGTGTATACTCCATCAGTACCTCTCAACGAGTTTGACACTCCACATACTCCATCAGTTCCTCTCAACATGACATTCGAGGCTACGGAAGCCTTTCCATTTAATAGGGTACCTACATCTTCGCGTCATTTTAATGCAAGTCCAATAATGATGAATTTCTCTGAGAGTACAAGTACTCAAGATGGTGGAATGCGTGATATCGATGATATTCAAAGAGAAGATACTCAAAATCCTATTGATGTGGGCCATTCGGATGTCCCATTAGCTTTAAATCGTAATGTCCGAGTCGTAAAGAGAACACGTTGTGGGGCTGAAAGTCATTATTTGGGGTCAGACTATGACTTTTTCTTAACTCTTATAAGACATTTTTTCCTTTTTATTAGTGCTTTGTAATTGATCACCTGCAATTTTCTTCATTAATATAAATTCAAATTGCAAGTTCTTTTTGTTGAATTAAAATATTGTTTTGCAGTATATGGTATGACATTATTTTTGTGGGTGTGTTGGGACATATCCTCATTAAATGATGCCCATGAGTGGATTTGCCTAAGTCAATGACTAAAATAGGTCAACTGATCACAAAAAGAATAGAAATGACTATCTTATTTTTGTTTGACAATGGTATGACATTATTTTTTGAAGAAAAATAAATGCTACCATATACAACACTTCAAAATCACATTTGCATCAAAAAAAAAAAAAAACAATTTGCAAAACAATGTGTTTCTATATTTGTGAATGTTACTTTTTGTGTTCAATTTCAACTATATATTAGGTTGTTAACTATTGAAGCAATTGAATCTCTTGGCGTTGGAGTATGATACATCCACGTGAACCTAACGCGACACTACTCCACAATTTCCATCTAATGAGTCATGCACTTAGTTAAATATCACCTTGGACAATATCAACTACATATCCACTACAACATGTTTTGTTTGCCTTAGGTGACTGCAAGTCACGTTTTCCATTCACCCTTGAACACACCACCCCAACACACCTCCAAGGTGGCGGGTGATGTGGCACTGACGTGGCAACAAATGTGTTAGTTTTGGAAATATTTTTTTGGGTGTGTTGGATTTGTAAATAGTACCCCTAACTATACTAATCAAGCAAAAAATCTTGGCTTGGACCATCTTAAAAAACCTAAGCCCTACTCGGGCCCGCCCCTGAATATAAGTTTATAAACTATAACTAATATGTTCTAAAATAATGAGTGTTGTATGAAAGATTTAAATCTATGACATAATGCATATATTAAGTGGTGTTTACCACTTGAGCTACACTTCCTTTTTGCAAAATATATGAATATATTATATACGTATATAAACACATATGGTGTCAAAAAAAGTCCATCAAAATTTATTATATGAATAAATAATTTATTTTTTAGATTTTTTAATATTAAAATATTTATTCGTAGGTTTGATGAGTTGAGCTTGGCCTTGTATTTTTTACATGAGCAGGGCTTAGGTCTATGTGTAGGCCCGCATATATATAGTGGGTCAGGTTTGAGCTAATGTTCATAGGCTCGGGCATGGCTCAAGCCCGACCCATGATCAGGTTTAATCTTGATCAAAGTTGGGGAGTTGGTTGCTTCAATTGGGATAAAGAGGTATTTTGGTAAAAATGTTGGGTGCCCTCTTAAATTGAAATTTGAATTTGGAGTGCACTCAAAATTTGGGTTCTCTTATGAAAAATGTGAGGTGCGTATAGTCGGGTCGAGCTCAATATCAAATTATTAATTATATTAATCGCTATTCTCCGCGATCACCAAATAGTTGGATCGGTTTTTTTTTTTTTTTTTAAGAGAAAATTCATTAATCATGGCTCAATACATTGACCAAACATAGAATTAAGTATATTAATTTCCTATTTGTTTAAACAAATTGCCATTAAATTTGGCTCTAAATGCGATATTGAAACAATTTGACAATCAGATCCTGCTTTCTACAATGTTGAAACTCACGACAATACACAAAGAGAATAAAACTTAAAACTTCTTTACAAAGATAAGATAAATCAAAGACTTACAACTAGAGAAGAAAAATAACTATAAAATAAAATCAAAGACAAAACCAATCAAGCGCTGCACAAATTTACGCAACACCGTCGATGAAGATCCACCACAATCAAAATATACCGATTTCTACAAATTTGATTAGGATGTGTTATTTATAATATGAACAAAATGTAAAAAAAAAATTGATTAGAACCACCATCGATCAAAGATGAGGATTGGCGGTGGTCTTGATCGGCGGAGATTTAAAAATAAAAATTTCAAAAGTGATTCAAGAAGAATTGTAGGGTTTTGGAGAAAAAAGAGAGGACAAATAGGTGGAGCAGTTAATTCTCTTGGCACCCGTCATTAACAATGCATAAATCAACGATTGGTGTTGGTTGATATAGGAGTACTAAATTGTTGAGCGCCGCTAAGGGCACCCCACCATTTAATGAAGGCACCCAAAGTTTTTGTAAAAATTTCTGCAAAAGTGGAAAAGACCATTTTGCCCTTGTATATATATTGATTCAAACCCCAGAAATCATTTTGACAAAGAAAAAAAGGCACCCCACCACAAGGTTGAACCACAAAGCCACATTGCATTTGGCGAGCGTTGATCGATTCTTGCGGATTGACATCATCCGACAAATGAGAGTAACAATGTTTGACAACCATATTCGTGTTTTTTAGAACTGTTTAGTTGTGTATAACTGTGAAAATGATGATTTGTTTGTCACCGTAGGGTTTGGTAATTTCTTCAAATCCGAACTTGTTTCCACTATATAATGGAGGATTGTAATGCTTCGGTGCCAGAGGAGGTCGTCCTTGAGGTAATTTTTCAATTTTTTTGTGTTTTTAATGCGGTTATCCGTTGTTTCTGTGGATGTACGCGATTGTATCGGCCTCGCAGGACCGAGATGTATGGTTACGTCTCGGTCATATAGGACCGATAGGTATACGTAGGTCACGGAACGGTAAAATCGAGAGTAGTCAGTAACTCTCGGTCGGTTGTGAGCGAGACTTTGAAGAAAGTTGCGGACCTGTACTACCGAGAACCTGTTTTTTGGGATGTTTTTGTGATTGTGCTGTACATTTCGGTTGATTATAATGGTACACTGTTTGTATTGCAGGTAATGCCGGTTTCTACCCTATTTCCGTACTACACGGACACGTTTACACCTTGTGGGCCATTCCCAACTAGAGAAGCGGCAGCTTTCATGGGTTCAAATGATAGGCCGTGAGAACATGTTTGTGCTAGTGACAAAGCACTCGACGCTCGGCCACGGGCATTAAGCGCGGGGAAGGGTGAAACTTGCTGTGAGAGGTCGGGGACTTATAGGAATGTCACAAAGAGTTGGGAAGGGTAAAGCGACAAAAATTGCTTCGAAACCAAGAAATGAAGAAGAAGAAACGGCGAGGACTCAAACCGGTACCAAGAAATGTGGATGCCATTTCCTTATCAACGTAAAGGAAAATGCTCGACTCGTTGTGGTATATCAACTGTTATATGTGGGAGGCACAATCACGAGCCGACAAAAAACTTGGACGGCCATTCATTTGCTTAGGGAGATTGGATAAGGGGAGCGGGAAGTTGTAGTGCAAATGACAAAGGGAATGTGAAGCCAAGAGACATCCTAAATACGTTGAAGCAAAGAGACGTTAGAAACGTATCGACAATGAGGACAATATATAATGCAAGACAAAAAGTCCGAAATGAGGATACGGGTGGGAGGACTCAAATGCAACAAGCTGTTGCACATATTGGAGAAGAATAAGTGGGCTTGTCATGGCATAGGAAGCATCCCGTTACGAATGTTGTGAGAGTTATTTTGGTCACATCCCGACTCAATAAAGTTGGTAAGGTGTTTCCCATCGGTTATTTTGATGGATTGCACGTACAAAACAAATAGGTACCGAATGCTTTTTGTTGGAGATTGTTGGCATCACTTCTACGCACTTGACGTTCTCCGTTGGGTTCGCATTCTTATCATCGAGAGAGTCTTGGGCATTATGTTTGGGCACTTGAGAACTTGAGATCCATATTGGATGGGTGGCCTAAGCTTCGACGTGTTCGTTACCGATAGGGAATTAGCCCTTATTAGTGCCGTAGAAGAAGTTTTTCCGACTCGTCTCACTCCTTTTGCTCTTGGCACATCAACAAAGTAGTATTGGCCAAGACTAAGAAGATGTTTGGGGAGAACGATGGATTTGCGCGTTTTATGGATAGGTGGACGAGCTTGATGTATGCCAACTCGGAGGCCTTATTCGAAGTTAGGGTGAATGACTGCGTTGTGAGTTTGGGAATGTAAAGGGTGCTTACGGAGTACTTGGACAACACATGGTTAAAGAACTACAAAGACAAATTTGTCTCCGCTTGGACAAATAGAATTATGCACTTTGGGGAAACGACAACGCGGAGGGTGGAGTCTCAGCATTCTATTCTCAAGCTACACCTTGGTAACGATCAGACCAATTTTGAGACTCTGTGGAATGTGGTTGATGGCCTCCTTAGAATCCAACACAACAATATCAAGGCATCGTTTGAGCTAAGTTTGAATGTCGTCCAACATCAACATGAGTACATTGACGAGTTGGAAAATGTTTATTGGCGAAAGTTGAGTATGATACCCGAGAATCCGGTGGACCCTTTGGGTACAACGTGCACGATGAGATTCAAATAGTGTTGGAAAAGTTTCATGCTTGCACCGATGAGGACGATCGACTCGGGATTATTCAAACGAGAATTTCTCGGAGAGATTAGTCGACCTTCGTCTACACCGGGTGTTGTGCGTGCAAAAAATTAAGACAAAAAGGAGGACACCGGGTCTTCGAAGAGAAAACACGATGGTGACGATTCTTCTACGAGACGGTTGCCAAGCGAATTTGAGTACGTGCTATCGACTCAAGAGGCCTCCGATTCTAGGCGAGAAGAAAAGTAAAGTTGTTCCTAAAATGCGTCGTGCCGGTCGACGCACGCAAAGTGCAACTAACATGGCTTATGGTCATTGCGTAGAACCGGTTTGGTTGCCACATGTTGAGGGCATCATCGATGTGCTTGCCGATGGAAATTGTGGATATAGGTGTGTTGCGTCCGGGCTTGGGACTTGGACTTGTATGATGAGATTATCCATGAAAACCTTTGAATTGCTAGGCTCGAGTTACGAGTGGATTGTGGAGAGAATCAAGTTGTCATCTTTCCAAGAATGGTTGAGAAGGATGTATGATGAGATTATCGGGCATGAAAACCTTTGATAAATGACGGGAATTACATTGCTTAGGCTCGAGATTGTTATACGAGACAGTGTCATGAATGCACGATTGCCATCCTTATACCCTTCGGTGCATTGCGTGATATATTCGTCTTTCGAGAGAATCAAGTTTCCATTGGTGCATCTTTCATTTACTAATTTTGAAAGTGGTTTGACACTTCCATGATTGGAAATTGGAAAGGTAGTTGTCTTGTTATGGAACTTGTTCTTTGGACAGACGTTTCGTTGGTAGCGTACAATGTGTCGGTCATACACCACCGCATTCAATGTGGTTCTCGACCTTTATGCGCGACATTACCTCTTCTCGCATTTATAAATAATGGGAGTGCCTCCAAGATCCACATTTCTCGGTTGTTCCTCTTTTACATGTGTCGGCCCTACTTGTGCTCCAAGAACAAATCAACCAAAATAAAACAATAGGCAATGTAACATTATAAACTGTCATAAAAATTTAATCACAACAATGTGATAGTCAACAAACATTTAAAATCATTGCCATGATAAATGACACAAGTACTCATAAAACATTACAAACTCTCATAAAAACTCATTTAATCATAAAACTCATAGAATATACATGTCTATCCATCCATTCTCGGCTCATTGCTTGAGTTTTTTCATATTCTTCTTTCGATACTCCTTCCCATGCATTCTCTTCGGAGGGCGAGCATCGGCCGTTCGACGAAGGGTGTGGTAGTGCTTTGGGGCCTCTCGTGTGCTTCCAATAGACGGTACGGAGGATCTGGTATAGATTGCACATGACCAAACTGTCTCAGAATCCTCTCCGGGTGGTAGGGCTCCACCACATCCATGTACTTGATCTTCCCACTGTAAAAGGCCATCGCTTGCACAACGCCATTTTCCCTTAAATTCACATATGGGTCCCAAGTGACCTAGTAAAAATTCAACAACCATTGTTAGCAAAAAAAATAACCAAGAAAAATCAATCATCAGAGGATATGGATAACCATCTCACCTCACTTGTCGCAACATATCCAAGGTTCTCCTAATGGCCCCTAACTTGTCAACATTCGCAACCGTCTCGTGCTTTTGAATCCATCCGGAGACACGAGGTGCACGTAGTCCATGTACTTCGCATTGGGCGTGGCCAGACCAAGTTTGAAATGGTCGTACACCCAACCCTGCAAATACATAAAATGTTAGTTAGACCACAATTGCAAGTTGGCCTAATTGAAATACAAAATGAAAATTAAGTCCATTTCACTAAAATACCTCAAGCAATGTGAGGTAGCCAGCAATCTGAGACACTTGCAGTCTCGTGGCGGACCCCAAGTGTCGATACAAGTAGGCCAACGCAGCCTCGCACCCCATGCGTAGTTTCCTACGTCGTCCAAGTCACCGTAGTTTCGGACGAGCCATACCTGAATAAATTACAACATATAAGCGCATGGAACAGATCCCAAAATAAATTTACAAAAAAAATTTGTTCAAAATCACCCATTTCTGATGTATCGGTCAAGCAGGTTCGTGAAACAACACATATTTTCGGTCACCCATGACCGACAATTCCTCCAATATATCGACAGTGTACAACCGAGTCCAATGAAACGGTCTCGGTTTTACACCACCGAGATGTGTTGACCATTTCAATTCGCCTTGCTCACGGCCAATCACGCCCGACCCTACTCTAACACTCTCGCCATGGTACTACCTAGAGTATGACCAAATTCTCGGTTGTACACCACCGCCGCCACATTACCTATCGCTAATTGTAGCTCTCGTCATGTCTCGCGAGATACCTAGAGAACTCCCTCGCCTTGCGTAAATCGAGACGTCGTGAGCTTTTCCGCCTTTGTGGCCGAGACTTCGACTTCCCCACATTGTAGCTTCTCTCTCGGCCAATGGTTGGCCGAGAGAGTTATCACATTCTCTGGCCTGTGTGGCCGAGAACCGCGAATTCCCGATTTTTTAACTATTGAACAAACCACCTCTGTAAATCACAACTACTCTACCAAATGTAACTTACTTACACTAAAAACGTACCTTCAAACGACCGATTTCGCGCAAATAATGTGTGTTCGACGATGTTCAACCGAACCCTAACTTGGAGACGAAATCGGCTCACCCAACGACCTACGAATCGCAAAAAATCCGTAAAACGAAGGAGAAACACAAGGCGAGACACGGAGACACGATTTCGGAGATCCCTCTCACCGGTCGGTTCACACACAACGGTTCTTGGAGTCCAGGCGATGAAGATGGTCTTTGGGGGTGGTGGGGTGCTCAGGGGTTTGCACGAGGGTGGTGGGGTGTAGATGGATTTCCACGAGGGGTAGTTTAGGTATTTCGGGTCTAATTTTTGGGTGCCCCAGGTAAATCGATTTGTGCCCACATTAACTGAGTGCCTTCATTAAATGGCGGGGTGCCCTTAGCGGCGCTCTAAAATAATCCTATATCAATCAACACCAATCGTTGATTTATGCATTGTTAATGACGTGTGCCAAGAGAATTAACTGATCCACCTATTAGGCATCTCTTTTTTCTCCCGAACTCTAAAATTCTTATTGAATCACTTTTGAATTTTTTGTTTTTAAACTATCGCCAATCAAGACCACCGTCAATCCTCGTCTTCGATCGGTTGTGGTTCTAATCAAATCATTTTTACATTTTGTTCATATTATAACCAACATATCCTAATCAAATTTGTAGAAATCGGTATATTTTGATTACGGTGGATCTTCATCAACGGTGTTGCCTAAATTTGTGCGGCACTTGATTGGTCTTGTCTTTAATTTTATTTTATAGTTAGTTTTATTCTATAGTTGGGAGTCTTTGATTTATCTTATCTTTGTAGGGAAGTTTTAAGTTTTATTATCTTTGTCGGGAAGTTTGGTTATTCGTTTTATGGTTCTAGCAGTTTTGTGTATTGTCGTGAGTTTCAAGATTGTAGATAGCAGTCTCTGATTGTCAAATTGTTTCAATTTCACATTTAAAGCCAAATTTAATGACAATTTGTTTAAATAAATATGATTAGCAAATCAATATACTTAGTTTTATGTTTGGTCCTGTACTGAGCCGTGAATGATTAATGAATTTTCTCTTAAAAAAAAAAACTGCTCCAACTATTTGGTGATCGCGGAGAATAGCGGTTAATATAATTAATAATTTGATATTGAGCTCAACCTGACTATACGCACCTCACATTTTTCATAAGAGAACCCAAATTTTGAGTGCACTCCAAATTCAAATTTAAATTTAAGAGGGCACCCAACATTTTTACCAAAATACCTCTTTATCCCAATTGAAGCAACCAACTCCCCAACCTTGATCAAGATTAAACCTGTTCATGGGTCGGGCTTGAGCCATGCCCAAGCCTAAGAACATTAGCCCAAACCTGACCCACTATATATATGCGGGCCTACACATAGACCTAAGCCTTACTCATGTAAAAGATATACGAGGGCCGCTATGGGCACCCCACCAATTCATGAAGGCACCCAGTTTTTTTGTCATTCTCCCCTCTAAATTACACTTTGATGTAAATAACTATATTGCCCCTTCATATATACTCTCTCCAATCTCACAACCCATTTTCAAATCAATTTTGGGGCACCCCACCACATTGGATCACAAGTGAAACCTAAAGCCACAATTTTGTCAATGTAGGGTTTGGTAAATTCGACCAATCCGAACTTGTTTCCACTATAAAATGGACGAATGTACTTTGCAATGGTGTAAGAGGAGGTGATTAGAACCACCATCGATCAAAGATTTTTTGTTACTTCATGAGTTCAAATTGTACATTATTTGGTATGAACAAGAATAGACTCATAAAATTTTATATTGGTGTGAGGACGAGATGGAAAATAATTGAGGCCCTGAGGCATGCTTAAATTGACTTGAGTATCAAGTGGTTTATTCAAAAATTGATTCTCAAGAATGAAAATGAGATGACGATGGGTCAAAATATATTCGAATGAGTTTCGTGCTCGATAAGGGTTTGAAGCGATTCATCGCTTTAGATTTGCCTTTATTCATGATCTCAAACAATTAACGAGATGAAGTTGAAGTAAGAAATTCTCTAGATAAGAAATCGAGTAAAGAATTGTCGAACTTTTAATATATTCAATATCAAAGTCAAATATACTTAAAATTGCTTGCCAACGAGCAAATATTTGTTTTGAAACCAAATTCTTTACATCTTTGAAAAGAATTTCTTTTGCATACTTGCAATCAACACGAATCAAAAACTTTTGATTTAAAATATCGATTGAAATTTCTCAACACAAAGCACGATTGCTAAAACTTCTTTTTTAACAAATCGAATAATTACTTTATGCTTTCAGGTCAAAGTTTAAAGTAAAGCAAACAAGTTGCTCATCCTTCCCGGGGGGTTTTTGAAGGAGGATCCCGCCAAAACCAATTTCAGAAGCATCAGATTGAATAATTTTAAAATAGTGAGGCTATGCCAGATGAAGACATGGTAAGGTTTTTACCTTTTGTTTAATTAATTGAATAACTTTGGTATGATCAGGAGTCCAAATGAATTTGGAATCAGATTTTAAGAAAGCTTGCAACAGTTTTCTATCAATAGCGGCATTGCGATAGAAATCCGAGAGATAGTTAAGACAACCAAGAAATCGCTGTAATTGATTTTTATTAATTAACTTATCAGGAAATTTGTCAGCAAAACTGATTACTCTGTTAACAGGAGTAATAGTTTGATTCGATATTTTAAAACCTAAAAAGGTAACATTGCATTGAAAAAGATGCAATTTCTTTTGTGATAGCACAATGCCATTTTTAATGATCAGAGATTGGAAAGTATGTAAATGTTTCCAATGTTGATCAACAGATGATGAGAAGATCAATATATCATCAATATATACTAAAATATAATCATGATATGGATTGAAAATATCATTCATAATTTTTTGAAATTCAGATGGAGCATTCTTTAAACCAAAAGGCATAACATTCCATTGATATTGGCCAAATGGAGTATTAAATGCGCTTTTATATCTATCGAGATGGATGAACTTGTATTTGCGAAATCCGATTTAAGATCAAATTTGGAAAAGATAACAGCCTGAGTTGTGGCCTTAATAAGATCATTTTTATTTGGCAAAGGATATCGAATTGTTTTTAAAACCATATTTAACGGTTTATAATTGATAACAAGTCGAGGAACACCTCGTTCAAGTTCGAGCATTTTCAACATAGAATGTCAGATACTCTCCAAGAGATTGAGATGGAGTAATTAGTTTTTTCTTAAGCAAATCTTTAATTTCCTTTTGACAAAGATCTCGCAAACGAGAATTCATTTGAGAAGGATTTGCTTTAGTAGGAATTTTAGATTCATCAAATTCAGAAATATAAGGAAGAGAAACGATATGACGTTTTCTTTCCCAAAATGCAGAAGGAATATCAGAACAACATTGTTCTTGAAGATGAGATTTAAACTTTTCTAATTTAAGTTTAAATGAAGAAGATTGTAAAATTTGATCAGTTTTAAGAAGATGAATTTCATTTCTTAAAAAGGATATATGTTTTTGTTTGAAATCAATTTGATTTATAATTTGATTTAAATAGTGATTAACAGGAGGTTGAATAAAAGAAAAGAAAATTTCTTTATTCATTAGGTTGGTAGAAATACCTTGAGATGAAACATTGAAAGGTTGAATATGTTGAAGAAATGGAGTTCCTAGCAACATATCATGATTCAGACCTTTTATAATTATAAAAGAAGTCGGAATACATACAGATTGATGACAAATATGTGCCATGGAAATTTTATTTTTTATTTTTGTTTGTTTACCATTGCAAATCGAGATTTTATTATCAGTAGATTCACAGTAACGTAAAGGGACAAGACCTTCACGTAGACAATTTAAATCAGCACCTGAGTCAATAAGTGCATTACATTTACAATGAAAATCTTTAATTGCAAATGTGATTTGAACAAACCATCGTTGATGAGTAACTCGAGTTACTGTCTCAATGAAAACATTATTAGGGTCAAATTCAGAAATTGATACATTATCTAAAGTTTCAAGAGTAGAAACTCGATTTGTTAATGTATTAATTTCGATTTTCACTGTGATTAATCTCACTTGAAGAGATTGAATTGTGGGTTGATGAGGTTTTTGATTCACAACCTTCATCGACTCGAAAATGTATATTTAGTAGGATCTAAATTTAATTGTTTTTTAAATTTTTGTTGCTTTTTCTCAAGCAATGGAGATTCAAAAATGGTTTCAGATGAAGGAACCAATTCTGTGAAATATTTATATTTCAGAGACGGATCAGATATCTGCTCACCAATAGAAAGAATTAATTCCTCATGAGCAGTTAAAACATTGATCTCTGTACTAGAGGAAGATGTATTAGGGATGTTGTTTGTACAATGACAAACATCAGATTCAGAGGAAGAATTAGACACAGAGTCTTGATTAACATTTTGAATTTTTCTTTTAAAATCTTTCATATGACATTTATTAGCATAATGTCCAGGTTTACCACAAGTAAAACAAACATTTTTCTTCTTAAAAGAAGGATGAGATTTTTTAGAAGATTTAAAATAAGATTTTTTAGATCGTTTGGATTTCGCATAAAACTGATTTTTAGAAAATCGTTTAGTACGATTAAACCTAGTTTTTGCTAAAGGAGTAAAATCAACATCATGACCAAAGTCATAACGTTTAAATTACAAAGATCTCTTTTTAATGATTGGCGATCAAGTGGTCTTGATCTTTCGAGCGGGAGATTTAAAAAAAACATGATAAAAATTTCAAAAGTGATTCAAGAAGAATTTTAGGGTTTTGAAGAAAAAAGAGAGGACAAATAGGTGGAGCAGTTAATTCTCTTGGCACCCGTCATTAACAATGCATAAATCAACGATTGGTGTTGATTGATATAGGAGTACTAAATTGTTTCAGAGATGTGTTTGGTAGCTGATTAGAGCCGTTCAATGAAGATCTATCATGCCAACGGCGTGGAACAGGATCCACAATGGCGATACGGCATGCGTCGCACCCAATCATCCATCCCCCCCGCCACGATCCGGCGATCCGGTGAATATGCCATTCAGGTGGGACCCACATCGCTAGACCCACCCTTGACGAGCGTCTCGTGACGCCCACGTAAGACCATTCAACTCGTGAAACTCGTGATCCTACACCATCAGATCGACTTTCCCAATCGACGGTCAGTATAACTCCAGGTGTCAGATCGCGACCCACGCTCCCCTATAAAAGCTAACGAACAGCTCTCCACTTCGGCATTGTCGTCACTCACTCGCGCAGTTCGTCCGTCTCTCGTAAACAGATTTTTTGAAGAACAAGTCTTCAGTGAAGAAGCCAAGCCAAGCCATGGCGACGATCAAGGCCGTTAAAGCTAGGCAGATCTTCGACAGCCGCGGAAACCCTACCGTCGAAGTGAGTGCGATCTCCGTTTTCGATGTTTTGGTTTGTTTGGGTCTGGTTAGGTAGAAATCAATGAAATGCGATCTGTAAGGGTTTGTGTTATGTGCATTTTGTTCCTGTTTGAGCGAATTTCGTCGCTATTGTTCGAAAAACTGAGTTGATTGTATAAGCTGTTTCTGGAGAAGTGAGTGATGTGGTCTTGTTAGTGATTTTAATCACCGTGGAAGATCCTTGTATTCATGGCTGTATGATTGCTGTTAGGTTTTTCTGTTGGCGACAAAGAACCGATCGCTTGGCTTGATTGCGATTTTGTCATGTTTGTGAATGGATGTATGGATGTCCATTTTTTAGTTGGAGAACCAAAAATCACACACAATCCATTGATCTATATCCGTGAAGTTGAGTGTTGAATGACAGTGTAGAATAAGAGTTGAATAACGCTAGTTGCGGTAGTATCCGACGAAAGCCCTTTGTTAATCCAAGATGTGTTGCTAAATACATGACCTGTGCTTGCACATTTGATGGTTTTTTAAGTATAGCTTGTGATGTACCAAAAAAAGTCTAGCTTGTGAGTTTTCTTTGCCATTGATACATTGTATACACTGGGTGCTAGAGTTTTATTTTATTTTTAAATTATCGAAGCCTTGAAGTCGTGAACATATTGTGTAGTGAAACACAAATGCGGAGCTATTTAATTGTTCTTGCAGTGATTAATGTCACTTGAGGTCGTACTTCTTTTCACTGCATCCTTTTGATGCTTGACTGAATTTTTTAGGTGGATGTTACTCTTTCTGATGGAACCTTAGCAAGGGCTGCCGTTCCAAGTGGTGCATCGACAGGTTAGGAGCAATACCTTCATATTATTTAGATGTAATGTGCCCATGTGTTGAAGTTTCGATTTTTTTCATGGATGATTTTAATGACTGTTTTGATGTTCCACAGGAATTTACGAAGCCTTGGAATTGAGAGATGGAGGATCAGACTATCTGGGAAAAGGTGTCTTAAAGGTTAGTGATTTTGCTTAAAGGAAAAGCATTATCTTTTAATTGTATGTTCTTGAAATTACTGATGTTTAGAGACACTGAACCGGTTATCAGAATTGAAACAATAAACAATAACTGTACCTCCGATATTGATTTTGTAGCTTTTCTACTGCAAGAATGGTTGTAATGGTGCTGAGTGCTGACACCAGTATTTTTTTATTTTATTTTTTAAATTATCTGTGAGGATGCGAACTTTTTCAGCTCCTTCTAATTTGGTTTTACTAATCTAGCGGGAGTGTCCGGCGGAAGTTAGTCGGGTACCTCAACCATATATGTTATAGGTACCGTGATTGCTCGATTAGAATCCACAACCTTTGCCTCAATCAGTGCAGTGGTGCTCATCTTTTTGCCATTGCACCTTACCCCTTAGCTCATGCTCACTAGTCACACCGTTGTTTTCATGATTATGCTCTTGAAATTACGCGTTTATTCAATCTAAGTGATGATTGGACGATACCATGATATGAGCCCTAGACAACATATGATAAATCCGAAAGAATGCTAGAGAGTTTAAATATTAATTCAGGCATTATGACATAAGTTCAATGTCCTTTGGATGTATTTCTGTATCGATCCTTTCTGTGCACGAAACATGGTCTTTTTTTGGTTAGGATTGAAAATTCGAATTTGCCTAAAACAGTCTAACACCTGGGTCACTTAAATTCTGGATTTGGAAGCCTAATTTGATTTGGAGAATATTTGGAGAATATAAATATTATAGAAAAGTGTAAATAACTGTATGTAAGAGTTATTGAGATGCATGTTTTGTGAAGGCACATTAAACAAGTGTATTTACATTACCTCGCGTCCGCTCTTCTTTCGTAGTTGAACTTGAGAGGAACTATAAGTCTATAACACACATCCGATGCCCAATCTATTTTTTTTTTTCAGACACTTTTTTCAGCCGATGTCTCTCCATATCATTATTTTGGAAATGGCTTGTTCTAACTTCTGACCATGATTCTGCACCTGCACACAAAAACCTTAATTCCTTCAACAAGTTGAATAGAAGGACATGTTGCATGATTGACATAATTTCAAGTTGAAGATGTCAGTTTTAGTAAGTAGTATACCTGATCAAAAAGTTCTGAGAGTTAAATCAATACTTCTACTGAGCATTAACTGGTTTTATATTAAAGCATTGAAATTGATGATCCTGGTCGGTAGGTTCATCTGACTGTCAGTTGATCTCATCTCACCTGACACTACCCAGTTTGATCAATTTGAGATTCTCCTATACTTTTTTGTGTCTGATTAGTGACAGTTATGTTTCTTGTCATATAGAGACTACATTTTTACATGGTGGCAAAAAATTCAGATGATTTTTTTTTTTCTGACAAAAAATCCAGATGATTGTTTGAACTTTTATGACATGCCACATCAAATCTCTGCTTGAGCATTATTTTTTTCCTCTTCAGGCTGTGGAGAATGTTAATGCAATCATTGGACCTGCATTGATTGGAAAGGTAGTATCCATGCTCTTCTCATTCTGTCATTTGCATGATTAATAGATCAGTATTGTTGATACAAGTGTTATTTTGTTTTTGTATTTGTAGGATCCATCAAAGCAGGTGGAAATTGACAACTATATGGTGCAACAACTTGATGGAACTGTGAATGAATGGGGTTGGTGCAAACAAAAGGTAATTATAGCCAACAAATTGTTAAAACGGCTGTTGTCTTTGTGGGGGTATGATGAGATAATCTTCGGGTATGTTGTATCTCATTGAAACTCTTTTCCTTGCATGGTTCCTTACATTGCATTGCTTTCTTCCATTTCCAGCTTGGTGCGAATGCTATATTGGCTGTATCACTTGCTGTCTGTAAAGCAGGAGCCAGTGTAAATAAAATTCCTCTTTACAAGGTAGTCTAACTCCCACTTATTGTTTTTAACTGGTACACCTTTGTCATGAAGCATGCTCCTAATATCGCTCTCTCTATTTCAGCATATCGCTAACATTGCTGGAAATAAAACCTTAGTGTTGCCTGTACCAGCATTCAACGTCATTAATGGGGGTTCACATGCTGGCAATAAACTGGCAATGCAGGTAATCTTCACATTGGTAAATCTCTTAGGGAAGCCCATTTTCATATAAATTCATCCTGGTAATGTGTTTTGTAATCTTATAGGAGTTCATGATTCTCCCTGTTGGGGCATCGTCTTTTAAGGAAGCCATGAAGATGGGTGTAGAAGTGTATCACCACCTAAAAGTATTCTTCCTCTTCATTTCATTTTTTTTTTCTTTGGCTTACTCTCTTAAGCTGTTTTTATTCATTTAAAAGATTTTGCACTATAGTTATTACTTCGATTTTAAAATATAATTTCACTTTAGGCTGTTATTAAGAAGAAGTATGGACAAGATGCCACTAATGTTGGTGATGAAGGTGGCTTTGCGCCTAACATTCAGGTGACCATTTCTTACTCAGCTATTGGAGTAGCAGCATAACCTTTTGGCGGTTGTGAAATGCCAGAGCAAATTTTAAAAATCGTAAAATGCATTTACAGGAAAACAAAGAGGGCCTTGAACTATTGAAGACAGCTATAGCAAAGGCTGGTTATACTGGCAAAGTATGATCTTTTATCTTGGAAATATTGAATTATCGTACACGTTCAAAATCTTGGTCTGATTGATGTGGCTTTTTCTTCGTGCCAGGTTGTGATTGGAATGGATGTTGCAGCTTCAGAGTTCTATGACAACAAAGACAAGACATATGACTTGAATTTTAAGGAGGAGGTAAAATGACACTTATCTTTCTCTCTTTTTTTGGACCAAAATGCCTGTAAGGACTTCAAATGGCTCTCTGGTTCTAACAAACTTTAGACAAGTATTGTCTTCAATGAACCGTGCTTCCACCTGTTTCAACTATTGGCTTCGATGAGATTTGTACTTCCACCTGTTTCTAATACACCCTCAGTTTTAAAAATTCATCTTATTTATCAGGCTTTTTAATTAGCTTGATATGTCACATCTTGTAAGGTTTGAGGGATATGAAAATCCCTGTAGTATCTTGAATTTCTCTATTTCTTAATGATTACTATTATGGAGGATTAAATTAGGACATGTTCACCAACAATCGTAATTTCTGCAGAACAATGATGGGTCACAGAAAATATCAGGTGACAGCTTGAAGAATGTATACAAGTCTTTTGTGACAGATTACCCAATTGTATCCATTGAAGATCCATTTGATCAGGATGATTGGGAACATTATGCCAAGTTAACCGCTGAAATTGGGCAGCAAGTCCAGATTGTTGGGGATGATCTACTTGTTACCAATCCTAAGGTAAATATAGTGATATGTGTGCATTTTTTGCTTTTCATCTTTCCAATTTTTGATTTATAACATAATTTTGATCTTGGTTTTGAGCTTTAGCGTGTGGAGAAGGCAATTAAGGAGAAGTCATGCAACGCCCTTCTATTGAAGGTAATTGCCAGTGGAGATTACGTGTCTTATAATTCTAAGCAATGGTGTTTCTCAATTGAAACTTATGATTTGCAACATTTGCAGCATTAGTGGGTTACTAGCGTTTGTGATTGATATTCAAGTCTATTAAAAATATACTTTTTTGTGTTTGGGGCTCAAAACCTTAATGAATGATTCTCATCTTGCTATCATGCCCTTTTCTCTCAAAGGACAATACGTGTATGGACTGACAACTATTTTTTTTCTGGAAAAAGGTCAATCAAATTGGTTCAGTAACTGAGAGCATTGAAGCCGTGAAAATGTCAAAACATGCTGGCTGGGGTGTGATGGCAAGCCACCGAAGGTGATACTTATCTAATTCTTCTTACTTGGCAACTCATGCATTGCCATTATAGATTACTTACACAGTGTATTTGTGGATTTAGTGGTGAGACGGAGGATACTTTTATTGCGGACCTTTCTGTTGGTTTGGCTACTGTAAGTTTCTCATTAGCCTTATGAATGTCTCCTTTATAATGTACCTTTACGTTGCTGCGAAAGCACACATCTGCATCTGTCGGTGTTTGATGTTTTCGTGAACTGCAAAACAGGGCCAAATCAAAACTGGAGCTCCATGCAGATCCGAACGCCTCGCGAAGTATAACCAGGTGATTTGTCGTGATCTCTTGTTGTAAAATGAAAAAGGAAGTTGCAATTACTTCACCTCAAATTAAATTGTCTGCATTTTGAACCTTTTTTTTTTTTTTTTTTTTTTTTTTTTTGATTTCACCTTTTTTGATGGATGTTTTGGAAAAATCTTCGAATGGCCCAGTGAGCTGGAAGAAGACGGAAATATAGACAAAACTCTTAATGCGTTTTTGTTTGCTGATATTACAGCTTCTTAGGATTGAAGAAGAGCTCGGATCTGCGGCAATTTATGCGGGAGCAAAGTTCCGAGCACCAGTCGAGCCTTACTAGATATGCATAGATTATGGCAAAGAAGCAGAAAGCATCTATATATCTTAAGCAGTAGTTTCTTGGTAAAGAGTTAATTTGCTAGAAGAAAAGTAAAATAATTTTGATCACTGACGATCATTGAACGGATGTCCTATTTTTGTGTGGAGGAGTTCACCATCTTAGGCTCCCTGTTTTTCTGGGCATATCCTAAGCCTATATCATGGATCTTGTTCTGTTCTTACGACATTTTCTGTCATATTGCCTTCATATTGCTTCAACAGATGTATTTGTTAACACATTTAAGTGATTACTTGACAAATCACAACTTCAAGCAAGTCTTTGAATCTCTAAACCCACTCCCAAGCACAAGAGCAATAAACATTTTTCCAGAGTTTCTGCAATTGCCACATCACCTCTGCCTATGTAAAACATTATATGTAAGTTATATTGCCGGATTCCCAAGTCCATTTTTTATACTGGAAAATAGGGGAAGAAGTTCCGACCCCACTTTTCATACTTGGAAAATAGGGGAGGAAGACTTTAAACCCATTTTTAATGGGGGAGGATTGCAATAAGTTGATAATCAACATACAACATTTGTTGCTCTTCATGAAATAGATCAAAACATGTAAATTAATTTTGGATTGAGGCTATATGTTGTTAGTTTTCAATTGCTAATACACAACAAAAATGGATAGTTCAATGCTCTCTATAACAGTTTGTTGCAAGTGTGCATGCAAGAAGAGTTTCGCCTGATCTCTGTGTATGTTTGACAAAAATAAAGAAAAATAAATTGTTGGTATTTTTCATAACTTAGTTCCCTGTTGAATCAACAATAGAAAGTAGAAACACACAAAGCCTCGCTCCCAAATTAGTTGGGGTCATAAACATGATTAAGCATTTCCACTCTGCTCGGTTTACAACAATAGATAATGGTACAAGGGCCGATTAAATAAAAAGAAATGCAAGGCAGAAGAATTTGTGTAAGGCCATCACCGGTAATGCTTCAGCTTGAAAACATAAATTGGGATCCTCTGTGGTCTGTCTCCTGAAAAAATCCTTACACAATCCTGTTTTGCCAACAAATAGAAACTCAGAATTTAAGAGAATAAGGAGATGAGAGTTATAAAAATAAAAATAAAAAATGTTGGCATACAATAACTATAAGTCTTGATCCAACTGTTCTTGTTTTTTTTTTTGATAGATGGCATAACCAAGACTTACAACAAGAACAGCACTTTTCGGCAAGAAAAGGATGATAAGCAATCGTTTATGGTCATAATTCATCGTCATGGTCCTCTAATACAGTCCAAATCATCCTATACAAGATACAGATGTTAGTGAGCAATGTTAATAATTTTGGCACAAAGAGTATAATTAGATGAATAATAAAGTTGGTAGCTGCAGTACCAGAATATGCAGAAGAACAGGAGGACCACAATATAAACAAGTTTAATAAGGCGTTGCTTCTTTTCCCAGTTTAGCAAGTTGAAAATCTCGGTAACATCTACCAAATGCTGCCTCCGCATATACCTGTCCGTGGAAATGAGGTTATAAACTTAAGAAACTATTATGGTCATTGGTCATTATTTCATATGTAACTTGATAGAAGATTAAAAAAAAAAAAAAAAAAAAAAAAAGAAAGAACAAAGTTGAACAAGGAACAAGAAGATGATAATAGGGGAAAAAAAACTAACTACTTAGTTCCGTTGAGCTACCACTTGGTTGGTTACACGAAAGAAATTGTCGAATTGCAAAGTTAAGCAAAGGACTTGGCCGCAAAAACTAACCCATAATTCTGATTATGCAAATGCGAGAAAGAATACTTACAATCTAACATTATAGTAGAGGTAGGGACTGCATAACAAAAACAGTAACCAGTTCCCTGTTATCAGAAAAATAAGGCACAAGAGTCCTTGCGTAATAAACTCTGGCAAAACAACCTTGTTTATGCGCGAAGCCGAATCGTAGGGGTTGATGTAATCAAACTCGAGATCTGCCAAGCACATGAGCTGCAACAAAATTTTAACTCATCAGTCTCTTAATTTTGCAAACTTGGTGAAGCGACAACTGAAAAATAATTGCCTATATCTTTCACATCCAGGTTTTGAAAGGTAAATTTGCAACCATTCACTTAAAAGTACATTTATTCCGATTTAGCGCAATTGATGGTGCGCAACCTTCAAAAAGAACTTGAAAAAGTTTTACCAAGTTAAATCAGCTGCAACGAAAAACCCATCACCCTTCAAACTTGACAAATTACAAACCTTGCTAAACAAAATGCTCAGTCCACTCTCATAACAACTAGCATTAATTGAACAACTAGGAACCACACTTGAACCCAAGAGAAGAGAACCCCAAATAATCGCAATGTGGAATTTAAAATAACAAGTTAAAGCCCCCCACCCCCTTACGGGGCTGTGGGCTATGACAGTGTCTGAGTGTAGATTAATCAGTGCAGTTGGCGGCGACATTAGATACTACCCACTTTGGAAACCAAAAAATAAAAAAATAAAAACAAGTAGTTAAAATCATGTTAATTTCATGCTGGTCATTCTCATGAATATCGAATTGATCTACCTCATGTGCTGGGCTAGGGCTTGTTTAGGCGGTGGGTGAGGGGGCTTTCTTTAGTAGATTGATAATTGAAGAGAAGGGGTTGTTTTGCATTGAAAAGGCTGAAGAAAAGTAGGGTTTTAGATTATAGAGATGAAGGTGGTACCTGGTAGACGACGAGGGCGAGAAGAGCGATGATGATGAGGAAGGAGAGGAGCAAGGAGAGCAGATCTACGCCCATTCCCTCCCCACCAGCCACCACGATAATAATTCAGACCTAATTGCGCCCTTTCTTCTTCTTCTTCTTCTCTTCTTCTTGCGGTGGTGAAATGGTATACTATTTGCTTGCTTGCTTGCTAGCTACCTACTATCATTATGCTTTCCTTCTAAATTAGGTTTCTACTTTCAACTACTTCCTTCAAAATTATGCATCGAGATATGCATAAGACTCTCCGATGCAACCATGGGTATTGGATTATTGTCTTATCAGGGGTGAAAATTGATGCCACCTAAGATGTGTTAGTACATACACAAAAACATGCATATTACTGAACTATAATATATCATGTTTGAATTCAATTACAAAGAACTAAATAAAATAATACTAGAGGCTTGCACTTAATGGCAATGTCCTAAGACGAAATTTCATTCAATTCGGTGTATGAATGCTGCCAGAGGTTCGTCTCCAGGATACAACTGGATTGATCTTTGATTACACGCCAACCAAAAATCATTTCTTCTGCAACAACGAAAAATCTCTCTCAAAACCAGAGAAACCAATCTCAATTTCGAGATTTTTTCTTAGTACTCCAATGAAGTTAAAACCATTTTCATTTATAAACCAAAAACTGCCTCTCTTGAACAGTTACAACTGTTCAAAACGAGGTTGTTAGTGGTGTGGTTAATTAACCATCAATTATCCACTAATTAAACACCTTTTAAAAAACTAAAGGTTGTAACTGTTCACCACTAATTACCAACTACGAAATTAACTAAATTTAATGTAAAAAAGTAAAAAATAAAAATTTGTGTTGTGAATTGGCTAAGTTATTTAATCATTAGCCCCAAGGCCCAAGGCCTTATCAAAGACATATTAGATATCAAGTATTTAATGTGCATTAATCAATGGAGAATACTCATAGTCTTTTCCTCAAACCCCACATTCACTTAACCACTTACTTCAAGTAGAAGATCTCTTATAAGGAAAGAAACAAAAAGTTTCTACAAAAAGTTTCTTCCCCATGTGGGACTAAAAATTGGATACAATACAAACTCAAAGAACCTTTAAAGTTCAACACCTTTCAAGTTCAACGATACCCCACATTTGTATTGTAACCATCGTCAACCCTGACTGAATTTACTTAGCCAAATCACAAACACAAAATTTAAAGAACAAACATTAGTTTAAAAACAATTGAGAGAGAGATTATCATGTCATGTTAACAAGGAAAGTGTCGTATAGACTTGAACTTACCCTAGTAAGATCATATCGAGTTCACTTCATCACGCAGTGATGCATGTATCTTGAACTGCTCACTTTTTATAGTAAACTAAGACAATATGTCTCACTTATGACATGATTCCTGATGCACTTTATTCTATGTTGTTCATTTTGGTCCTGAACATATCTTGGGTTCATGATAGCTTTAGAGAATTTAGCCTATTTATTCTCATAAATGCGACCCCACATTTACTATCATATAGGTGACTTATATTTAGTCATTAAATGCAATATTGCATACCCTAAGCGTCTTATCAACACACTTACTTTATTATAGGAACATATAATTGTGTGTCTTGTTTGTTAAGTCAAGTCTAACCAGTTTGCCTATTGAACCTAGACCATGGGATCTCCAATCAGCTAGGTTAGGTTTTCGCTAGACTTGACTTACTCTAAAGGCTTTAAGCCCATTCCCCTCGATAATATCTTCACTTGATCTCTCAGTAAGCCTTTAGTCAAATGATCTGTAATGTTTTCCTTAGACTTAACATAATCAATACTAATTACTCCACTTGTGAGTAATTGTCTTATAGTATTATGTCGGCGCCTTATATGTCTCGACTTACCATTATATATGTTGTTCTTAGCTCTTGCTTGTGCTGCCATACTATCACAATGTATGCATATTGTTGTGACTGATTTTGGCCAGCAAGGAATATCTTCTAAGAAATTTCTTAGCCATTCAGCTTCTTCAGCTGCCATGTCAAGAGCAATGAATTCAGATTCCATGGTGGAACGTGCTATACACGTTTGTTTTGTTGATTTCCAAGAAATTGCTGCTCCACCTAATGTGAATATATATCCACTTGTTGTTTTGGTTTATGTATTATCAGAAATCCAATTTGCATCACTATACCCTTCAAGTACAAGTTGATATTTTGTATAAAACGATCCATAATTTAAGGTATATTTAAGATACCTTAAGACTCTTATTAATGCTTTCGAATGAGCATCATTAGGATTACTTGTGTATCTACTCAGCCTGCTAACTGCATAAGCTATGTTAGGTCTAGTAGAGTTCATCAAGTACATCAATCTTCCAATTACTTGAGAATATTCCAATTGAGAAATTGCTTCTCCATTATTTTTCTTAAGATGACAATTTGCTCAAAAGGAGTTACTGCAGGCTTGCAGTCAAATTGATTAAATCTTTTCAAGATTTTCTCAACATAATGAGATTGTGTAAGAACATAACCATCTTTATTTCTTTTAATTTGAATTCCCAGTATAACATCTGCTTCACCTAAGTCTTTCATGTCAAAACTGGAATTCAACATTTTTTTGGTTGACATTATGGCATCCTTACTTGTGCTCATAATCAACATGTCATCAACATATAGGCATACTATGACACAAAAGTTTTTCATTTCTTTAATGTACACACATTTTTCACATTCATTTATTTTGAAACCATTTGCTAGCATAGTATGATCAAATTTTTCATGCCATTGTTTTGGAGCTTGTTTAAGTCCATATAACGACTTAACAAGTCTACAAACTTTATTCTCTTGGCCTTTGACTATGAACCCTTCGGGTTGGTCCACATAGATTTCTTCTTCTAACTCTCCATTTAGAAACGTTGTTTTAACATCCATTTGGTGTATTTCCATATTGTATAAAGCAGCTATGGAAATCAACATTCTAATGGAAGTTATTCTCGAAACAGGAGAATAGGTGTCGAAGTAATCTACACCTTCCTTTTGTCTATAACCTTTTGCAACCAATCGTGTCTTGTATTTATCAATAGTACCGTCAGCTTTGAGCTTTCTTTTGAATATCCATTTATATCCAATTGGTTTGATTCCGGATGGTATATCAACCAATTCCCATGTATTATTTTGTAAAATGGATTCAACTTCACTATTGATTGCTTCCATCCATAAAGACGCTTCCGGTGAAGACATAGCCTCCTTATAAGTCTGTGGTTCATTTTCAGTTAACATACTTATAAAATCAGGTCCAAAATTCTTTGGAACCTTAATTCTTTTTCCCCTTCTAGGTTCCAATTCTTGTTATTGAACCCTTGAAGTGGTTGGTTCTCCTAGACTCTCTTCAGTCGTCCTTTTTCATGATGAACCATTTTGTTTTTCCTTGAAAGGAAAAATATGCTCAAAAAATTTAGCATCGGCAGATTCTATAATAATATTTTCATTGATATCTGAAATATGTGATTTAACTACTAAGAATCTATATGCTGCACTATTCTTAGCAAAACCGATGAACACACAATCTACGGTTTTAGGTCCTAATTTAGTCCTTTTTGGTAAAGGAATTTGAACATTTGCTAAGCAACCCCACACTTTTAAAGTTTTGTAAGTGAACTTTCTTTTTCTCCAAATCTTATATGGAGAATTATCAGATTTCTTAAAATGAACTCTATTCAAGATATGATTTGCAGTCAGTAGTGCTTCACCCCACAAGTTTTGGGGAAGTCCAAAATCATTCAACATAGAATTAATCATATTCTTGAGATTTCTATTTTTCCTCTCTGCCACACCATTTTGTTGAGGTGTATATGACGCGGTGGTCTGATGAATAATTCCATTTATATTACAAAATTCTGCAAATTCAATGGAGTCATATTCTCCACCTCGATCAGTTCTTAACACCTTTATCTTTTTGTCAAGTTGATTTTCAACCTCTGCCTTATATATTTTAAATACATCAAATGCTTCGCTTTTATTTTTGATCAAAAAGACATGACAATACTTACTACAATCATCAATAAAGGTGATGTAGTAGTTCTTTCCTCATCTCGTAGGATTTGATTTGAAGTGACAAAGATCACTATGAATTAAATCTAATAATTCACTTGATCTTAAATGAACAGACTTAAATGTTTGCCTAACAAACTTTGATTCAGCGCAAACTTCACATTTATGTTTTAAATCAATCTTAAACTTTGGTAACATATTCAAATGTACCATTTTATGAATTAATTTGTTATTTACATGCCCTAGTCTAGCATGCCAAATATCAAATGATTCAATCATATAGGCAGAAACAATCATTTTATTACCAGTGTCATTAACGATTACAATGTTTAACTTGAAGAGACCTTCAGTAAGGTACCCCTTCCCTATGAACATGCAACCCTTGGTCAATACAAATTTATCAGACTCGAAAATAAGTTTGAACCATTTCTTGTTCAGTAAAGGGCCAGATACAAGATTTTTCCTTATATCAGGAACATACAGAACATTAAGTAAAGTGACTACTTTTCCAGACGTGAACTTCATCTTCACTGTTCCTTTGCCTTCAATCATGGAGGAGGACGAGTTTCCCATGTAAAGTTTCTCTTCACTATCAGCCGGATGAAACTCATAAAATAAGTCTTTGTCACTGCAGATGTGCCTTGTCGCACCAGTATCGATCCACCATCCTTTAGCATCAGAAACCATATTGGTTTCAGGAACAACCGCAGTGAGATCAATGTCAATATCATCAATTTCCATGTCAGTAACATTTGCTTGGTTGGTCAAACCAGAATTATCAGAATCCTGGTCTTTCTTGTGGCGACAATCTTGAGCCCTATGGCCCTGTTTTTGACAAACCCAACAACTTCCCTTAATTTTCTTATAAGCCTTCCCCTTTGGTGCTAACGGCTTGGTGGTTCTCTTGAAATCTTTCTTGAAATTCTTTTTCAAGAGTTTCTGAGATTTGGACTTGCTTGATTGTCCCACCACCATGTTAGCATTAGCATCAGCCATTTCCTTTTTGTCTCCCTTCCTGTGGTCTTCCTCAACACGAAGTCGCAGAATGAGGTCCTCAATGGACATGTCCCTTTCGCTTGTGCTTTAGGTAGACCTTGAAGTCATTCCACGACGGTGGAAGCTTTTCAATAATGGCTCCAGTCTGAAAATGTTCATTTACAATATACCCTTCAGCGTGCAATTCATGTATCAGAACTTGCAGTTCTTCCACTTGCTTTAATCCACCATATTGTATTTCAAAAACTTGCCTACCATGAACTTTTTAGCCCCTGCATCTTCAGTTCGATATTTCTTTTCGAGAAGATCCCTAACATCCTTTGCAGTTTTACATTCTAATAGACATCATACAGTGTATCATCAAGTCTATTTAAAATATAATTCCTACAGAGAAAGTCAGAATTCCTCCATGCTTCAGTAGTAAGGAGAGTTTCCTTGGATAGAGGGTCCTCATCAGATTTCAGAACTTCTTCCTTCACTATGTTGGCAAGATTCATAGTGGTCAGCCAGAAGAGCATTTTCTGCTGCCACCTTTTAAAATCAAGACCTTTGAACTTCTCTGGTCTTTCATCTTTGGGATTGGCAGAGGTAGCAGAAGTGGTTTTCTCAGTTACAAGAGATGCCATTTTAAACTAGTATGCAAACAAAAATTTCGTATAAATCAGTGACTAATTTTTCCAAAATCAGTGACAAATTATATGCAATCAACTATTGTACGTAAATAAGTGATAACATTAATAAAACAAAATAATAATTTTCGTCTTAGATTGTTAGTACATACACAAAAACATGCATATTACTGAACTATAATATATCATGCTTGAATTCAATTACAAAGAACTAGATAAAATAATACCAGAGGCTTGCACTTAATGACAATGTCCTAAGACGAAATCTCATCCAATTCAGTGTATGAATGCTGCAAGAGGTTCGTCTCCAGGATACAACCGGATTGATCTTTGATTACACACCAACCACAAATTATTTATTCTGCAACAGCGAAAAATCTCTCTCAAAACCAGAGAAACCAATCTCAATTTCGAAATTTTTTCTTAGTACTCCAATGAAGTTAAAACCATTTTCATTTATAAACCAAAAACTGCATCTCTTGAACAGTTACAACTGTTCAAAACGAGGTTATTAGTGGTGTGGTTCATTAACCACCAATTATCCTACTAATTAAACACCTTTTAAAAAACTAAAGGTGTTGTAACTGTTCACCACTAATTACCAACTATGAAATTAACTAAATTTAATGTAAAAAAGTAAAAAATAAAAATTCGTGTTGTGAATTGGCTAAGTTATTTAATCATTATCCCCAAGGCCCTATCAAAGATATATTAAATATCAAGTTATTAAAAATTTGTGTTGTGAATTGGTCAAGTATTTAATGTGTATAAATCAATGGAGAATACCCATGGTCTTTTCCTCCAACCCCACATTCACTTAATCACTTACTTCAAGTAGAAGATCTCTTATAAGGAAAGAAACAAAAAGTTTCTTCTCCATGTGGGACTAAAAATTGGATACAATACAAACTCAAAGAACCTTTAAAGTTCAACACCTTTAAAGTTCAACAAGATGCATCATCAACATTCGATTCAAAAAAAACTCTCAAATCTAACCGGAGATTGTAAAAGAAAAACTAATTGAGTAATCTATTTTGAACATTGACGCAGTTGGATGTCGTGCAATCGAACACCGAGATGTGTGCATATGCATATCGAGGCGAAATGCACGTCATCCGACTAGATAGGTGACCAAAATGGATTAGTTCTGCATTTTTCTTGTAAAAGTGTAGCTGAAGTGAAAAAAATCAAAATGAAAGGTGTCTACCTCAATGTTGTTGTTGTTGTTTTTTTTTTTTTTATTTTTTTTTTATTCAAGTGAAAGTCGAACTCGCTACTTCCCGAAACTTGTTTTTTAGCAAGTGATACATATCATCTCACCAGAGAATAAGCGCTTGTTTGGTATGAGGTAGAGATATCTCCAAAGAAATAATTCACAGGGAGTTGATAACTAATCTTCTTTGGTTGCCCAACTTGCCTGCAAATTATCTCTCAACTTACACTCTAAGGTGTGAAATATCTCCCAACCACCCCACTAGGAGTTGTCTCCCAAAAGTTATGGATAAAATTACCCCTCATTAATGACCCTTTTATTACTTATATCTTTCTTGTTTGAAGGTTATTTTTGTCAATTCATATTTTTTATTGTTTAAAAACTTAAAATTTCCCTGCAAGTTTAAAGTTGAACCAAACATGAAAATATTAACTCTAAAGAGTTAACTCAAATGAGATAACTCTCAACTAACACTGTAAGTTATCAAAAATAAACTAAACGAAGCCTACGAGACGTTTTAACACTTTTTTGCTTGATTAATATAATTAAGGAAAATAATTAACAAAAAACATATCTTTCGAAATAATTCCCAATATAACACATTTAGCGCCAAGTCGCCATGTCGCGCCAAGGTGTCCAAAGAAACACAACTCGATTGAGGAAGTCGTGACCCCGGGTCACGACTTCTTTAGAGGAGTCGTCGACCCCGGGTCACGACTTCTATACAAAGGAAGTCGTGACCCAGGGTCACGACTTCCAAGCCGGTATAAATAACCAAAAAACCTCGTCCCCGTTTGCTTTTCTTCCCCATTTGGTCGCCTCTCGCCTCACCGAGATCCGTGATCCCACCGTCCCCGCCGGCGTCCCTCGCTCCCGCGCCGCCGTCCCGCTCCCCGCTCGCGTACTCGCTTCCCTCGCGCGCCGTCCTCGCGTAGGTGCAAACCTCCACCTCCACCGTCCTCGCAGTCTCGCTGACGCCCGTCCTCGCTCCCACCGTCCCCGCCGGCGTCCCCGCCGCTTCGCCGCGCTCCCTCGCTCTCGCTCCTCCCCGCTCCCCGCCTCCGCCTCGCTTCCCCGCTTCCCTCGCGCCCTCCCTCGCCGTCCCTCGCTCCTCGCTTCCACCGTCCCTCGCCGCTGCTGTCCGTCGCCGAGCCCTCGCAGTCCTCGCCGATCACTACTCAATTTCCCGCCGCACATTTTATTTTTTAGTTTCATGTTGTGATAATTGGGCAATGGTAACAAATTATATTCATGATTGTAAATAGTGGCCATGGAAGAGTAAAGAGGATAGTTATTGCTTATGTATGATAGTTGATCTTCTCGCCTTTTCATATGAAAATCCGAAATAGTTCATGCTTCATAATAGAACTTATTAAACAATGATAATGTAAATTGAAAGTAAATCAAAGCAATAAATAAGAAAACTGTGATGATTTGAAATAAGTTTTGGGGTGGCTTTTAGGTATTAAGGATAGTTTTAGTTGGAATGTTAGGAATTGCGCAAGACGACATGTATAGCACTTACATTTTTGTTTGTGGCATATTCCGTGGTATTGATCGATATGGTATGGTTATGTATCTTCACTTATTTTCTTTCCTCTTTTCTATCACCTTTCGATCTATTTCCATTAATTTTGTTTATGCACCTTCTTGTCATAATAGCCTATATATTAGCGTATTTATGCCCATGGTACGTTTTGTGACTACATGTATGTTCATGCATACTTTAGTTCACTCGTTATGACCATCTAGTTTAGTTTAGAGTCGCCTAAAACCTTGTTGAGTGCCTTTGGTTATGGATTAGTTAAAAATATAAACTTGAAAAAACTTATGTGTAAGTTGGCAAAAATTAATTAAACTTTAAACGCACATGTAATATAAATGCATGTAGTCGTAATATAATTTCTTTGCTTACTTCACTTCATAGAATTAATGTCCTAATATAATTTCTCTACATCAAATTTGAATTGTTCCCATTAGTTATGTATTTTTGTTTTTTACCTTCCATCGGACAAAGTGGGAATTGATTACTTTGGGGATGGATCCTTCTTTAACTTTACTCAGAATCGTTTTTAGTATGAAACACTAAACTTTTTAAAATGTTGATATTGTTGCATTCAATTCTATTGATCATGCTTTGTATTCTACATATATAGATTCAATAATGGGTGATCGAAGAGTAAGTTTGTTGTGCTATATGAATGGAGACATGGTCGATGGACCATCGTGAATTTCATACACGAAACCGCCTCGTTCGACATCTTAGATCGAACATGGGTTTAGTGGTACGAGGAATTTATGAGTTTTATCTATAATTCATTGGAGATAGACAATGAAAAGATGATATTGACCATCACATATCGATATCCAACAGACATTGGTAAGTGGAACCGCCAACTACGTCCCCGTGCGAATAGATGATGAGGCGAGTCTCAAAGATGTTTGGGAGATTGTGGCGTAATTACCACCACCAAAGTGCATGGAGCTTTATATCGATTTGAGAACGAGGGATTCGTATAATAGTTCAAACCGTAATATGGTGTTAGATTCTGCTGGACCTAGCACTCAACCAATTTTTGAACACAAATATCAGTGCATCGCCTCGATGACCGCAAATCCCGAGATGGACGAGGATCCTCGTTCTCGTGATGAGTTGAACACTAGTGAAGATGGAGACTATTGCGTAGTGACGAAGATACTAGTGAAGAGAGTAGCGATGATGATGTAGATGATGAAGGGGTTGATGCTCATCATGTTGATGATGGCATGATTCGATACACATTAAATCGAGTCATAGCCGATGATGGCTCATTATCTTGTCCTCCAATTTTGAGCGAGGTTGGGAACGATGATTTTTTCGATGAAGAGGTCGCTGGAATTGATGGTGCGCCCGGGTGTTGGTGAATTTGTCGTACCTTCTCCCGCATTTATGGAATTGAGTAGTGAGGCAATGCAACCCCTCCATGAGAATGCTATGATCCCTTTTAGGTCTTTATGGAATGAGGCAAGAAATTTGAGAAGGGCATGCGGTTCATGTGTAAAGTAGATATCCAAAGATGCCGTGAAATTGTATAGCATCAAAGGACACGACGATTTGTGGTGACTCATTCTACACCTAATGTATGGATTGTTCGTTGTAAGAAATATTTAGATGGATGCACTTGGAGGTTGCGTTGTTCGAGAAGAAAATCGCATGGAATGTTTGAGATTAGTAAATATGCTGGACCACATACATGCATCTACGCCAATCATGTCCAAAGATCATGCGCATTTGACTCCACCGTTATATGTCGTGAAGTTGAAAATGTGGTGAGAAGAGATCCGTCCATCTCGGCCCAAAGGCTTCATCGATGATCAAGGACAAATTCAAGCTTATGACGTTCGTTATAAGAAAGTGTGGTCAAAGAAGAAAGCAATTGCTAAAGTCTTTGGAGACCGGGAAGAATCGTATAAAATGTTGCCGCGGTGGATGGTCGCTTCTTCAAGAAAGCAATCCAGGGACACGTGTGGAATGGCGGCATGGCGAGCCTAATGCCAACAATGAGGTTATATTCAAATGGGTTTTTTGGGCATTTGCACCTTCTATTGCAGTTTTGATATTGCGCACCAATGATACAGATTGATGGCACATTCTTGTATGGAAAATACAAACATAAACTCCTAATAGCCACCGTTGTTGATAGTAATAGTCATGTATTTCCTTTAGCATTTGCCATTGTTGATGAGGAAAGTCAAGACAAATGGGATGGTTTATGGCTTGCTTGCGACATCATGTGATCGATAGGGATGGTATATGTGTCATTTCGATCGACACCCCGTATATTGTTGGCAATGAACAATCCTCAAAATGGATGGACCCGTGAAAGAGCTCACCACAGATTTTGTCTCCGTCACATATGCAGTAATTTTAACATGAGGTTCGGGAGCAAAGAATTAAAGGATATGGTGTACTTAGTGGTGCACAACATCAACCACGAAAATTTAAGGCAAATATGACATGTAACTTCAAGAAATGAATGCGAATGTATTGCGTGGTTTAATGACTTTGATCGAGCACAATGGACGAACGCATACGACAAAGGATATCGTTACTTGATGGATGACTACAAATCTAGCTGGTATTCATCGTCTCTATAATTTGTTACCATTGTTTATTTAATATCTTTGATTTGTTACTACAGATTCTAATACATATATGCATATTTTGGCACTACATCGTAGAATGCTTTAACTGGGTCCTTAAAGGCGCGCGATTTTACCCCATCACCGCGTTAGTGCAACCGACATTCTATCGTGTCTTGAGTACTTCAACAAAAGGCGAGACGAAATAGGTGCAAATTTTTAGAAGGGCGAAGTGTACACAAGTTACGCGTTGAAGAAGTTGTCAAATTGGGCAAAGTCTTCTGAGGTCACAATGTGACATTAGTGAATCGCGAGAATGGTACATTTGAAGTCGTCATCGCGCCACGTGGCTATCATTTGCGAAAAAGGGTCTAACAAGCAAATAGTGAAATTGAGGCTCGTAGATGCACTTGTATGAAATGGCAAGAGTTGTTTTGGCATTCCATGTTCTCATGTTCAAGCAAATGCGCCTGCGCTGTTGCCATGGATGCTCATCAAGACATCGAGGAATACTACAGTTTGGTCAGTGTACAAATAATGTTATGTCGCGAATTTCCAACCCATTCCCCACGAAGATTATTGGCCAAGCGCTAGACTTCCATACTGCATCGGCTGATCCATCTCGAAAGCGAGTAAAAAAGGTCGTCCTCAACAACGACGTTTGCGCACGAGATGGATTGAGAAGCAACCGTAAACAACCACGTCATATGCAAATGAGAGAATGAATGGAGAGAAACCCCAACCACGCTCGCGATGTAGTTTGTGTAAGCAGGATGGACACAATAGACGCACTTGCTCTCGTCGTCAAGCAACAACAACCACCGAGTGCTTCATAGTGACAGTGCTCATTCAAGCACTCGACATTTAGTTAAGCTAGTTATGCCTCCCGACCGCTGAGGGTCATGCTTGTGACTAACATTTGATATATTTTCATTAGTAGTGTCAATGTAGTTGATGAATTATCTCCATAATTTTGTTAAACCTTTCCTACTTATTCATGTTGACTTTATTGGTAGTTTGCTACTTCTCATGTTATTTCATTGGTAATGATTTGGGATTGAAGCGCGATATGGATCCCGGCCCTATAGATGACTCTGCTTTTGAGTTCGCAAGCTCTCCATAGATCTACCCGAGTATGGAATGGACCTAGAGACTTCTTGCCGATTTGCATAATTTTATAGCATCGTGTATATATTTTAAATAATGTAACTTATATCTCGTATTTTCATAGGAGCCTGGTATATTGACTATCGCGAATTCCGCACTACATCGGTGGTGCAACCGGATGAACGAATTGTCGAGCATCTTCACGCAAATGGCTTTTACGGACGGCGCGAGTAGGTTTCATCTCAATTGATTGGCATCTAATCACCGCCTTGTAGAGAGGTGGAGACCGTAAACTCACACGTTCCATTTTCCCGTCGGCGAGATGACTATTACCCTTCAAGATGTACAAATCATCTTAGGGTTGCCCGTCGATGGATTACCTATCACCGGTCGTGTAGAGCAAGATTACAATGCATTATGCTTGACACAACCGGGCTTTCCATTCCCCGAAAATAACAGATCGGTGGCCGGATTCAAATTCGCCAACTGTCAAGATGGTTTCCAAACCTTCCACAGATGCCGATGATGTGGAAGTGCAACGCTATGCAAGAGCGTACATCCTACAACTTCTTGAGGAACTTTATTTGCCGACAAGTCTAACAATCTCGTGCACATCACGTATTTGCAATTTTTGGAAGACTTTGAGGCGGCGGACAATACAATAGGGGTAGTGCAACTCGGCTCACCTATATAGACAGCTATGTCTTGCAAATTGACATTCGATGGAGCAGAGATAGCAGACCTGGCCATCTTATTGCAATTGTGGGCACGGGATAGGTTGCCTTTTCTCGCACCAATTATGGGAAACCACCTTCGAGATGATGACATGATAGACAATGAAGAATTATTTCCACCTCCTCCATTTGGTCATAGGTAATTAATATTTTTTTAACATTACAATTTCAATTTGAGTATATTTACATTCATTTCTTCATGCATGCTCTGTGTTGTTTGGTACATTTGGAAAGGTGGAGACATGCGTTGGAGACCACAGAACATCGATGCACGTGTCGACAAAATACAGAGAAATGATTGACATGCAAGGACCTGATGAAGTAATAAATATACTTAATCATTCTCTCCAACAAGTGCTTATGTCGACATCTTGTTGATGACACCGTTTTATTCAATTAATGTTGTTTGTTATGGCTACAAAGTTGTTTGGGAACCGTATCCGAAACAAAGGATAAGTGAACCGCCCGCATATTGTAGCAAAGTGGTCGAGCAATTTGGCGAACGAGGGCACCTTTGCTTTTCTTCTCGTGTTGTCGAACCGTACAATCTCGATAGAGTCATGCGACAATTCGGTATGAAACAAAGGATACCGCATTTACATAGCACAAGTATGGAACTACATAAGATTGACTTGAGAGGAAAACTGATAAGGATTGGAGTGCGTAACATAGTGCTTATGTTTGCTTGTGGAACGAACGTGCTTCCAACATAGCAACGATGAAATATTAGACGAGCCATCGGACTTTTACGACCCGTATATGCTATGGTATCGTCGCATTACACGACGATTCATGTCTCGTCGTGGAGCTATTGGTCATTGAGGCATTGTAAGTGCAATTTTATTTTTTCCAAATATGAAGTTTCATATAGTTGTTTTCATTTTACTTTCGCATACAAGTTCTTACATATTTTATATGTAGGCACATGGAATGACATCGATCCATCGCTTGACATCAGTGATGACGTGTCGATGGCACGCATTAGAGATGTAGCCGCATCCACTTTGATCAGCAAGACGAGCAGCATTATCGCATGCATAATGTGCCCACATCATTTGAAGCTTCTCATCATACTTCTCATGATGATACGCGTCGAGGCATGGCACTCCAAAGTATATACGTCATCGCACCTCCCAATGAGTTTGAGACTCCACATACTCCATCGCTCCTCCCTACATGGCGTTCGAGGCTACTAAGCCTTTCCATTTGACAGAGCACCTACATCTTCGCGCCATTTCAATGCAACTCCAATAATGATGAATTTCTCTCGAGAGTACAAGTACGCATGAAGGTGGAATGCGTGATATCGATGATATTCGTAGAGAAGATGATCAAAATCCTACCGATATGGGGCGCTTAATGTCCCATTAGCGTTAAATCGTAATGTTCGAGTCGTAAAGAGAACACGTCATGGACCGAAGTCATTATTTGGGGTCGAATAAGACTTGTTTTTAACAATAATACGACTTCTTTTTATTATTGCTTTGTACTCAATCAACTTGTAATATCTTCATTTGTACCTATTCAAATTGCAAGTGCTTCATTTATAGCAATTCTTTTTGTAAATTTAAGGACCTCAAATGATTATAATTACTCAATGTTTGGTTTGTTTTTCTCGCTATAATTGCAACTCTTTGATTCTTAGAGGTATGTAAGGACCTCAAAGGATTATAATTACTCAATGTTTGGACTTTTGAAAAGAACCTCCTAAGTTTCAGATTTTGAGTTTGTTTCATCTCGTCGACGGATGGTTATCATTAGTACGATGAAAAGTTAGTCATTAAATCGAGGATTTAAGCTCGACAATTCGCTCATTCGGGTTTGTTTCATTTGGTTTGTTTACCTCGTTGTTATTTGGGTTTCTTTCATTTGGTTACAACCTCGCCTCATTGCTTTTTTTGTGCCTCTTTTTTTTTTTTGGTTGCCACACGTTGCCACTGTTTTTTTTTTCCTCGAATAAAGGAAATCGTGACTTGCAATACGATTTCTCAGAAGGGAAGTCGTGATCGCAAGTCACGACTTCCTATATATGCAAAACGTGAGTGGAAATCACGACTTTCACAAAACGTGATTTCCACTCACGATTTCCCCTTGCACAAATCATTTCGTTTCCACCGGGCGCGTGATGTGGCAGACCTCACGTGGCACTAAGTGTGTTATATTGGGAATTATTTCAAGATGTGTTTTTTTGTTAATTATTTCTCTTAATTATATTAATCAAGCAAAAACTCCCTGATCAATTGGTTTCGTCTTCATGCACAAAAAGAAGTTCCGAGACCCTGTATCTTTCAACTCCTTATTTGGATCCAAACCTGCCAATCACAACAAGTGAAAACACACACACACAATTAGTACTCCATTTAAATTTCTCTTTTCTTAATCTCCCACGTGACGTCCGACTTCAACTAATCCATGATTGAGCATTGTCGCGTTCAATTTTTTCAATTCACAATACTCGAACTCGAGATCTCGCTCGCTTAAGGAACTGACACCCTCCTACTTTCCTATTTGGACCAACCGGTTGTTGGTATTGCATTTAAATTACATTCAACACCTCGAGATGCGTACATTCGATACTTAACAGCAGGGTGTCAACTATATGTGTAACTATATGTGTATCGATTGAGTCACGCTAGCATTTTTCCTATTTTGTTTAGTTAAGCATATTAAGAACTTAATGACCGTGGTAAAAAAAAATTAAAAATAAAAGAAGAACAAAATTTGAAGTAAAATTTACATTCAAAGGTGAATTGCGAGTAATGGAGGTCAAAATGGTGGGGATGGGTCTGGGTCAACAAGGGCCTCATCTTCTCCTTGACGTAGATCTCGATGACCGCTTTGATGAGATCCTCGAGTCTGGTATCCGGCGACGTCACCACCTGAACCCGCCCCAAGCTCCTCTCCACCGTCACATTCACCAGCACCTTCTTCGCTGCTCCTACGGATCCAACGCCGTCCGATCCGCGCCGCGAAGTCATCGGTGATGATGAGAACTGCGTTCGAAAGCTAGGGTTTGGGATTTGAAGATGAAGAAATGAAACAATGGAGAGGATAAGAGAATGATTTGATCGATTTGATAGCACTTTGAAAAGCGAAGGAAGGTTCGCGGAAGGTGCCGAGGCGGTACTGGTTTTTGTGGAGGCACTGTAGCTATATTTGATCAGGTGGGCTCGGGAGATGGTTACTGAAACAGTGCTCGTCTGATCGAGGGACGCGTGGGGGGAGGATTTGGAGTGGGGGCACGTGGCGCTGTTTTGGGTAGAGTGGGATTGGAAGAGAGGGCCGCTAAGGGCACCCCACCGTTTAATGAGGGCACCCAATTAATGTGGGCACAAACCGATTTACCTGGGGCACCCAAAAATTAGACACGAAATACCTAAACTACCCCTCGTGGAAATCCATCTCGCACAAACACGAAAAAAACCCCACAGACCATCTTCACCACCCCCTCCACCACCTTCACCGATCTTGACTCCAAGAAACCATTTGGTGAACCGACCAAAGGGGAGGAATCTCCGAAATCGTGTCTCACCTTGTGTTTCTCCTTCGTTTGACGGTTTTTTTGCAGCTTCATAGGGCGTGGTGTGAGCCGATTTCGTCTCCAAGTTAGGGTTCTCTTGAACACACGTTTTTGCGCCAAATCGGTCACTTTTACGTTTTTAGTGTAATTAAGTTACATTTGGTAGAGTAGTTGTGATTTACAAAGTGGTGGTTTGTTCATTAGTGCATGGCCGAGACGTAAGCTAAATTTTTGAGAACTCGCATCCTCGCCACGAAGGCCTAAGAGTTCACGTGTCTCGCTTACGCATGGCCGAGAATACTTCGCTATCTCGCCGAGACATGACGAGAGCTACAATTAGTGATAGGTAATGTGGCGTCGGTGGTGTACAACCAATAATTTTCTCATACTCTCGGTTGTACACCGGCGAGAGGGTTAGAGTAGGCTCGGCCCTCATGACCGCCACATTTCAATATATATCGGTCTCCGCGAGGCCGAAACAATCGCGCACATCGACGTAAACTTCTGATAACCTCATAAAAAACACAATAAATTCGCAAAATTACCTCAAGTTCAACCTCCTCTTGCACCGTAGCGAAGACAATCCTCCATTATATAAGTGGAAACAAGTTCTGGATTTGAGGAAATTACCAAACCCTACGTTGACAAACAAATCATCATTTTCACAGCTTTACCCAACTAAACAGCTTCTAAGAAACCATACTAAAAAGGGCTAAGGATAGCTTATTGAAGAAAACTGGTAGCCTAAGTAGCCTTAATGCACGTGGGAACGCATTCACCCCCCGTGCAGATGCTCTAATAGAAGTGCTAGACGGAGAACTGTACGTCACCTCAGATACATTGACTTGTTCATATGTATCTCGAGATGTGGTCATATATAAATTTTATTGTATAACACGTCGATTGAGATTATATGGCCAGCTCTTCGTGAGCTAAAGTGTCATGCAATGTGACATAGTTGTTGTCATTTTAATATTTTCTTTTATTTTAAGTGGTGTGGACTAGGGACGAAGCCAGGACATCGGTGGAGGGAGGCCAAACCTCCATACATATATTATCGAGAAAAAAAAAGTACATGATCGATATATATTGAAAAACTAAACAACAATATAATAAATCCACATAATTATCATCAAGTATTAACTCCAATAATTTGGTATGTACATAAGTTTAAGAGATAGTTTTGTTGTGTACAAATAACGAATTTAAGAGATAAATTTAATTTCCTTAAAAGAAATCACACGCTTATGAAACATGCATGGATGTCCTTGACTAATTAAGGCTTGCTTATATGTAAATATGAATGTTCTAGTAGATACACGTCTTTTACAAATTCAGCTCATCTAAAATGAAGCTAATGAAAAGTAGCGGGTCAATTTCATTGATGGCCATCTAACTTTTTAGTTTGTAACACTTTAGTCACAAAACTTATGTTTGTATCAAATAAATCACTCAATTTTGTAGTCATATTTTAATAATTAAATTAATATTTAGACAATTTTGCCCTTATTTTGGATGAGAGTAAAGATTGATGAGGAGGGAGGAAAGGTGGCGATGTTGGTGGGAGTGTGGCAGCGATGGGTTGCGCTCAATTTGCTTGCGATTTTCGTCGACACGCTGAAGTGAGAGAATATGGGAAATGTAGATCAAAGGATCGGTCTTGATTTTATTGGATGTTGGAGTGGTCTTGATTAAAATCTCCGTTGAAGCAACTATTGTTTTGTGATTGTGTTGGAACTTCAAGAGTTTGAATAGAAAGTTTTTAGTCCCACATTGCTCACTTACAAAGAGTGTAAACTCTTTGTATGTACATACCCTCTTTTTAGCTTTGCTTTAGAGAAACCCAATAGGTAGAGCCCAAGTGGCATTGGTTAATAGGGTATACATATTTAATATTTAATGTCAAAGATTGGGCTTTGGGCTTAGATTGTTAGCTTTGAATAATCAAGTTAATTTTTTATGTTAAAATTAAATATTTATTTTTATTTCAAAATTAATTAATGACAGTTAATTTTCATTATTTCTAATAGGTGCAACTTTTGAATAATACCAAAAGGTATTATTTCAGATTTTATTTGGTTAATAGGTGCGACAGTTGATTAATACCAACGGGTATTATTTCAATTTTGGAGAGTCATCTTGGTTTGAACCAGTGCATCAAGTTCTATTTAAGTATAACTAAAACACTGTATAACTCGCTTGATTTTCGAAATAGAGAGAAGCAAATCACAGTTTGGCGGACTTCCGGAATTAGTGAAATTTGTGTTTCGGAAGGGCATCCGGTTGTATCTTAGGGCCAGATCTCTGTAGAAAATTCAATCACCGAATTCAGAGAAATTTTTGTCTTAGGACATTGCTTTTGTCTGTGCAAGCCTCCGGTTAGATAATTGTAAATTTATGTGTTATTTTAATTATGTTATTGATTATTGTATTTTTGTTTTATTTATATCATATTGGCAAACATTATAGATTGTTCTAACAAACATACTGGCTAAGGGAGCGTGGAGAGTCCGATACTTTGATCGAAACGGATGCACTGAGCGTGGTTCAAGCGTTAAAGAGCACTGTTGTTAATTTATCGTATTTTAGCTCTTTAATTAGTGATTGTAAAGAGTTGTTAAACGACATGAGGTTCCAATGTGTTAGTTTTGTTCGTAGATCAGCGAACTTAGCATTCCATACCGTAGCAAGGGAGGCTATTTCTTTGTTTGGTTATTTCGAGTGGTGTAATGTATCCTAGTTCCTAGTTAATTAACTAGCTGATGATTTGAAACAATGTACATTTTCTTCAAAAAAATCCAAAAATATTGTTTAAAAGCAAAAATTTACAAAACTAAGGCCCTCTTATGGAAGATGCTACAAAGCGCATAACGACGACACAGGGACGGATATAAGGAGGCAGAGAGGGACGATCGCCTCCTAACCCTCGGGACCCCTATAGTACTCATATGTATTCGTCATTCCCCTTACATATTTTCATACTAATATATTTTTTTATTTAGAAAAAAAAAAAGTTAAGGTTAAAATTCAGTTCCCTAACAAGATTTTTTGATTTTGCCACTACTTCTTAAAATCATAACGAGGTGATATGACAGTGTGAGGCCATATAAAAATAGACTTGCCCACATAATAGCACGTTGGATGTGTATTCGAGGCGCCGTCACAATGACTTTGGGGCTTTTCATGAGGGCATGTTTAATGAGGGCACCCCAAATAATATATTGTGATTCAAACCCCACAAATCATTTTGACAAAGAAAAAGGCACCCAGGTCACCCACAAAGCCACATTGGTTCTCATGGACGATCGGGATTGACATCATCAGTGAATTTGGGGTGTTCATTTTCAGTCATCTTATTATCCTACGTGGCAAGTCTAGCTCGAGGAAGCAACCTAACTAAACAGCACCCGCTTTTCTTGAGAGAAAAGAAATCCCGCACAAAAGCACTCGTCGAATCGCAAGAACAAACTCGCCCTACCTCACACTCTTCTCTTCGATCACTCTCTCGTCGTTGTTTTCATGGCGAATCCCAAACAACACGCCAACTGGTCTCCATACGATAACAATGGAGGGTCTGCCTTCTCTCTCTCTCTCTCTCTCTCTCTCTCGATCTCTCTCTTTCGCTTCTTCTCTGATTTCACCGACTAATCATTCCTTCGCGCGATCTTTGCAGGACTTGCGTCGCGATCGCAGGGACGGATTACTGCGTGATCGCCGCGGACACTCGGATGTCGACTGGCTACAACATCCTCACCAGAGACTACTCCAAGATCTGCAAATTGTATGCCCTCATTTCTCAGATTCTACGCATCCCTAATTTGTTGATTCTGTTTAGGTTTAGGGTTTGTTGGTTCAAGTTCAAGTTTTGGGGATTAGAGATTTGATTAGTGTGAGTTTGAGGTGAATTGTGAACATTTTGTATGAGATCGTGCTCGATTTAGGGTTTTGTGAACAGAAGTCTTGTTGAGGTGATTGAATTTTGTGTTTGTATGGATGTGTTACTAGAAAATTGAAATCTTGATTGAGAATGCCTAGGATTGAGCGTGTTTTTTGCTAAAGATTTGAACTTTATGTAGACTGTGCTGATTTGTGGTTTATGTTATTGGGAATTGCGTGTTTACGATGTTAGTTTTGGTGATGATCTTTCAGGGCTGACAAATGTGTATTGGCCTCCTCTGGGTTCCAAGCTGATGTTAAAGCTCTGCAGAAAGTACTGTCAGCAAGACATTTGGTTAGTGCTTTTATGGGTTGATTTTGGTTTAACTTTGTGCAATACAAAACATCTCATCAGTGCTTCACTCGATTTATTTTACCTTAATTCATGACGAATGTCAATGATGATATATCTGGAACCTTTGTTTGGTCATTTTGACGCCGCTTGGTTTGGTTGAGTAAAAAAAAAGAGAAAAAGAAAGTTACTAATGAAGCCGGCTTCGAGGGTACCTTTTGGTGGTACTAGAACAATTATGATTTTCATTCACAGTTTCAAAAACACATTTTTTTTGGTTAGTTACAGCAATTATAATTTTCATTTACAATTCAAAAAATCCAAAGTTGCTCAAACTACCGGGGAATTAAACTTATGAGTCACACTATGAAACTTTGGGAGAGGATAATTGACAATAGGTTAAGGAGAGAAACAACAATATCGAGAGAACAAATTTGGTTTCATGCAGGAGGTCAACTATGGAGGCGATTTTCCTTGTAAGATGATTGTTAGAAAAATATAGAGAAAAGAAAAAAGATCTTCATATGGTATTCGTAGATTTAGAAAAAGCATACGATAGGGTCCCTAGAGATGTTCTTTGGTGGGTTCTAGAAAGAAAAAAAGTGCATGCTAGATACATAGACACTATTAAGGATATGTATGATGGAGTAGTAACGAGTATAAAGACATTTGGAGGAGCTACAAAAGAATTTCCCATTACGATAGGACTACATCAAGGATCGGCTTTAAGCCCATATCTATTTACTTTAGTTATGGATGAACTAACTAGACATATTCAAGAGGATATACCATGGTGTATGTTATTTGCAGATGATATTGTCTTAGTGGATGAAACTAAAGATGGAGTGAATAGGAAATTAGAACTCTGGAGGAATACATTAGAATCTAAAGGCTTTAAGTTGAGTAAGACGAAAATCGAATACATGCACTGTGAGTTTAGAAACACTAGACATCGAGATGACGGAGTGGTAAAATTAGGGGAAGTAGAAGTTCCTAAGGTAAACCACTTTAGATACCTATGATCAATCATACAAAATGATGGTAACATTGAGAATGATGTTACACATAGAATTCAAGCTGGATGGAAGAAATGGCGGAGTGCAACAGGGTGTGATTTGTGATCGAAATGTTCCTACTAAGTTAAAAGGAAAATTTTATAGGACCGCAATTAGGCCAGCTATGCTCTATGGAAGTGAATGTTGGGCGGTAAAATAACAACAATTACATAAAATGAACGTAGCAGAAATGAGGATGATTAGGTGGATGTGTGGTAAAACTCGTAAAGATAGAATAAGAAGTATAGAAATTTAAAGACAAGTAGGAGTAGCACCAATTGATACAAAGATTAGGGAATGGTCACTGCAAAAGACGACCTACAAATGCCCCAACTAGAAAACTTGACTCAATAGAAACTGTAGAAATTCGATGAGGTAGGGGCAGACCAAAGTTAACATGGGATGCATTAATATGAGGGATTTGAATGGTTTGAAAAACTCACCATCAATTGCACTTAATCGAGCACAATGGAAAAGTTTGATCCATGTAGCCGACCCCAGTTAATTCGGGACTGAGGCTATGTTGTTGTTGTTGTTGTTGTTGTTGTATTTACAGTTCAAAAAACTCATTTTTTGGAATATTCACTTTTGGTTAACCACATATGGTCATGGAGCCTTACTGCTAGTTCTCTTGCGTTTTCTTTCTCTATTTATTTTCTGTATACATATTGACGACTCTACGACTATGTCTTGTTCCTCTTACTATTTGGGAAGCTTATATCTCTCCATAGTTCAACTTATATGTTGTTTGTGGGTTCATAGAGGTTAACAGAATACCTTGCAATGCAATTTAAAAGAAAGCCCGTGAATAAGGTATTCTTGATGTTGTGGTGTCTTCTGCATGGAAGACAGACCAAACACAGTGTTCTTCATCTTCTTTTTGTAGATAGAATTTGGAGAGAATGTGTGACAGTCAAGCAAGCCCCATAGTAATACGTGCGAAAAAAGCATCCTTAAATCACTAAACAAAATATAGCCGATTGTTCATCTTTGCCACTTTTTGGTCCGCTTGGCTTGAGGGGTAACTAGAATAGGAAATCTTTAGAGTTCTTAGCTTCTAATTGGTTGTAGTCAGGTGATATAGCCAAATGCTCATTAGTGAATTGCTTGAAAGTTGAGCTATTATTTAGCATTGTTTCATTTCTCATTTTGATATCGTACAGTCGTGTGCTGCGAGAAGCCTGTACCTCACTCATTTTTGTTATAATTTATCATTATCATTTCTTTCCAAAGGGGGAAGAAAGAGGTGACTGGGTAAGTTGGTCTAGAAAAAAAGTAGCAGATCAGCACGATTGATTGATTGGATCCAAGTGCACATTATGAACTGTCCTGGATCTACATAATTTTAGGGTTGTGAATTTCAATTTAGTTCAAGTGTACATTAGTTTATTCTACTTAAATCCATGTGGTGGCTGTGGTACAAGTAAAAAAAAGAGTAGCCAATCAGCATGATTGATTGGATCGATTCTTACCTGTGTCAGCAGTCTAGCTGAAAGTGACATTGAGGCTCTCGATCATTCTGTCTGTTGAACCTTTCATTTTGTGAACTTGCTACCTTCTCATTATGGCATGCGATATATATGATACTGCTCAATGTGTCTTGATCATTTCAATTAAATAAAAGTTTGGATCCTTAGTCATCCGATGTTCCATATTAATTGGCAATAAGATTGTGGGTTAATTTCTAGGTGATGCTAACTGAGCAGATTAGTGTATAAGGAAGGATTCACTGACAATGGTCATTTTGGGCGGAAGGATTCCCATGAATAACAAATGGAGATTTCTAATGTCTTATTGTGATCATTTTGGGGTGCGTGCCTTTAATAAGCTCCGGTTTGTCAAGCACTTCTTCCTTCAAGTACATTGCATCTGTAACAATCCATGCCATGGCACAACGACAGTGTTGATGAGGACTTTTGTGGGATGTGAGCGCACTCAGTTAGTGGTCTGCTATTCTCGTTTTTCTGGAAACAATGAAATAAATTCGATATCTTATTGTGGGAATCTGAAGATCCTGATTCTTGAACTGGGTTTGCCTATCTTCTACTGGTTCCGATGGAGATGAGAGAATACAGAATACTTAATGTCATTTAGAATCTTATATCAAACTTTCTAGTGCAGGCTTCTAATGTTTTACAGATGTTCAGTGCCCAATGTGGGCTGATAAAATTTGAACTTTATGATGTTTAATTTCAACTACATGGAAAAGTAATATTTTTTTTTTTTTTTGCCTTGGCGGACATTACTTTACCAGATGCTTGCTGAATTGTTTCTTTACATTTACTTGAACAGATCTACCAACATCAACACAACAAGCAGATGAGCTGTCCTGGAATGGGCCAACTCCTCTCAAATACCCTCTACTACAAGAGGTTTTTTCCATATTATGCCTTCAATGTTCTCGGTGGACTTGACGCTGAAGGCAAGACTATCACCGCAAATCATGTTTGTGAGTGTTTGAAATAAGTCAATAAGACTGATATTTTATGCTTTCTCCCATTGAATATTTTTCAGGAAAAGGTTGTGTATTTACATATGATGCTGTTGGGTCCTATGAGAGAGTTGGATACAGTACGCAAGGGTCTGGTTCTTCGCTCATCATGCCTGTATTAGACAACCAGCTTAAATCCCCCAGCCCTCTCTTACTGCCTGCTAAGGTTTGAGTCAAATTTCTTTTTGGCCAATGTAATGATTCCCTCTTACTTTTCACCCCATAAAATCTTTAACTACTTAACTGCACAGGATGCTGTGACTCCTCTGTCAGAAGCAGAAGCTGTTGACTTGGTGAAAGATGTTTTTGCCTCTGCAGCTGAAAGAGATATATACACTGTATGCTCCTAAAGTCAATTTTTTTTGTTTCCTTGCTTGTTTTGATAAGATGGTTTGTTCTCAGCGGTTATCCCATCTAGTTGTGCATTGCTCGTATGTTATATAGGCTAAATGCACCCATAGATAAGCCTCCTGTTTTACAAGGCCATGTGCTTGCGCTTTTTGATGATGTTCTTTGCAAAATCAGAATGTGTTTCAATTTTGCTGTGTTCACTGGTCCTGTGCACTGGTCCTGTGCTATATTTCGAAAGAAGAAAAAGAATGTGATATAGAATCCTAAAACATTTCCAACTTGTTTCTGTTTTTTCTCATTGCAGTTTTATTTGTTGCAAGGGTTGCCTGAGGTTTAAAAAAAAATAAAAATGCTCTAGCTATTATCTCATTCCGATTCCTTTAGAATACGCATGGCTTGTTTCACTATAAAATCACTTTTAAAAAAATTCTCATTGTTTCTAGCTTTTTCATGAATCGGCTATAGCTATTATAAGAGATTATCTTAGTTTGTTTTAACATTTTATGACAATTCTGCAAAATAAATGAAGCATGCTTCTCTGTGCTTTTCCTCGTGTCCAACAGGGTGACAGGGTGGAGATTGTAATAGTCAATGCTGCGGGAATTCGACGGGAGTACGTTGAACTCAGAAAAGATTGAGCTTTCTTTTGCTGTTGAACAGACATTAAAGAAGGTGACTTGCAGATATATTTTTCCATGACTTTCGATCAGTCACCATTGTGCTGTCTTTTGAAGACAATTCTGTCATTGCTTCCCTTTGAATGAAATAGCTGATAAACATTTAACTTTGTCTTCATGTTTTGAGGGAATACTGTTCTTTGTATTGCAATATTGCATATCCACCTAGAATGAATTATTTGACACATTGACCTATTTTCATGCACAGGTCCCCTATTATTTCTGCAAACTAGGTGAAAGAAGAAACATTGTCTGAATTTCTCTACTTTCATGGTGTTGATTTTATATATTTGCAACGCGGATTAGCTCGAAACTTCATGCCTCTTATTGATTTTGGTTTTCTTTGCAATTGCTCAAGATATGGAAGAAAGAAAAGCTTAAGAGTTCCTTGCATCAAAATTGTGTCATGAACAATCAATCCTTCACATTATGCCAATGCTTAATTGAGAAACTGAGTAGGAAATGTTCTTATTGTTGGCCCGTGGTGAAGAATTGCAAGCCTTAATAGTTAGCTTCAGAAACCCATCCCTTCTTTTCCAGTGCTTGCCGGAGAGCCTACGCAAATGGAAGCAAATATATAACAGATGAAGCTCTTATCAGAAACTTGTTCAATCTGCACACAGCAAGGGGAAAGAAGAACCTCACCTTGATTCTCTTCCTGTTAATGTCGAAGTCGTAGTTCCCTAAGCGAGACGCCGATCGGTACTGCACGATTGGTTTGTTTCCAGGTGGGAACCAAAACTCAACATCATCTACAAACTGTCAATCAAGTGAAACAAAAATCAATATTTAACTTCCAAAACTCAAAATGTTAGATTGTCAAAGTGTTGTTTGATTGAATACAAGAGGACTGCAGATCACTCACACCCAAGATGGGGCTTTCATATTCCACTCTTACGTAGTCATCTTTCTTCTCCACTATCTTTGGAGTGAACTTATCAGGCTTTGTTGATTTTATCTGCACATGTAGAAGTAGTGCTTCAAAGTTGAGAACTGCCCACATTTGCTTGTACCTCTTAATACTCAAATGAACACAATGCAAATTACCACTTCAATAAGCTCAGCCATGGCTTCTTCTCTGCTCACAGGCTTCTTCTTCCCCCGCCCGTCTTCAGGGTTGTAGTTCCTGCATTCAAACAATCAAAATGTTGAAGACCCATATCAGGAAAACAATGCTTCTCAAGATTATGGTCCTCGCCAGGGGCGGAGCTACATACATGGCTGCACTCGGTTGTAGCCCAGGGTAGCCTAGAATGACAAGAACAACGTCACACCACAAGACACATTGGCTAACAAGAGCCTTCTATGCGAACTCGATTCGTGTGTTATGCATCGAGATTTATGTATATTCACATCTTGAGGCGCATATGGATGGCTCGTGTAAGCCAATGTGTCTTGAGGTGTGACATGTTGTCATTCTATCACTTCTCTAAAAAAAATTAGATATAAAACCTAAGCTACCACACCCTTCAAATTAATGCTTCAGCTACCCTTAGTTTAACTTAATAAGGGAGCTTGAAATTCTGGCTCTTATCCTGGTCCTAGCTAGTAGTGTGCATGTGTTGTGTAGTGTTTCCGACTTTTGTCTGGAGAACAATCACTTATTGTCATACTTTTCCATTGTTACAGTCGAGTTTTTCAAAAACCAATTTCGTGATAGGTGAATGGTTTTACGAGGGTAATTGGTTCTATGTCAAAAGGAAAACAGAACAGATTATGATGAGAGAGAGAGAGAGAGGTGAGCACTGACCATGGTGGGGCGTAGTGGTTGAGGTCAGTGATGTTCTCAGAAGTGGAAATGCAGTTGTTGGTTGCAGGGCACAGCGCCAGCGCTTGTGGGTTCTTCTGAACGCCCAGATAACCGGGCTTCGTTCCACTGCCACACAACATAAAAACCAAATCAATCAGAACATCATATCTTAATCGGACGGCTGTGAGATAAAAGGGGAGCGTGTTAATGACCTGAAGCTGAAGATGGCACCAAGGACTGCAATTTCGCTGCACTTGAGCATCAGCTCCCTTGAAATCGATTCAACAAAAAAGAAACACATCAATTCAGCAGCCCAATTGAAGATGAAATATTGATGAGAAGCGTGTTACCTTCGCGTTGTTGTGATTTGGTTGTTGGTTGTTTGTTTGGGTAGGTGATTCTGAGGGCGAGACGACGCATTGAGGGTGAGATGAAGATGCGCGATGGTGTTGTTGGGTCCATTGTGCTTGAAGAGGCGTTGTGAAATAATGGTTTTCGTGCCCAGAGCACCCAAACCTACAGCCATCGCTGCGTTCAAGTCTCGGCTGCTTTCGAATTTCGATGGACTGGCTGTGGCTTTACTCCCTATTGCCAAACGATCATTGGGCCTACCTACCGACCTAGAGCCCATTTTGGCCCAAGGGGCCCATAAAATATTCTTGGGGGGATCTCTATTGGGCTCAGTGTCCTCTCAGGCACATTTCTTTCTTTTTCTTTTTAAAGAAAACAAAAAAAGAAAAAAAAAAAGTTTTTTTTTTTTGTTAAGAATTAAAAAGCTTTTTTTTTTTTCAAATAAAGTAGGATTTTTGTTAATAATAGAAAGAGACCAGTTGGAGAATCTATTGCACTGATAAAAGTAGAATGATTTACTTTTGTTAAATGTTTGAAGCAATATCCAACTAGCATGAACTTCGCGGGAAGCATAACGATTGTTCAATAAATGTTGGCGTAATATGCACATCGCGCACTTAAGTTGGGCATGCATCCCAATTCGCATAGAAGGGATGGTCACGGACACCTGTCCGACTTGAGTTACTCTAGCATTCTCTCAACAAAACGTATATAGCTTGACACTAATTAATAGTCTCGATTCACTTTAAGCTGCAAACTAGGTCATCATGAGGTGCATAATTTTTTTTATTAATGTAATATTCAAAATAACTCCGGCTATTCCACATTAGACATAACCCATCTTACAACAAGAGCCCAAAAAAAAAAAAAAAAAAAAAAAAAAAAAAAAAAAACTAGTAGGTCTCGACAGCAAGTAACATATTTTTGATGGCATACATGCATTTTTGTTTGTCGATTTTTGCACACACAACTCGCAATGCACTAATCGAGGGACAACAATTTTTACAAGGTTAAAGTGGGAGCGGGAAATGGAGGAGACTCTACTCAGCATAAAATAGCATAAGATTTCAAACCCTATATAAGCATCGATCGGCGTACTTCACCACACCATTTTCGAACTCCCCTCGCTTCATTAAAGCTTCTCTGAGAAGCTCTCTCTCTCTCTCTCTCTCTCTCTCTCTCTCTCGCTCTCTCGATCGTCTCCTCGAATGGCTCGAAAGGTAAAACCTTCTCAATTTGTTTGTGATTACATCGGCGATCGCTTTATCTTTCAAAAACCTTGACATCGTCTGTGCTTTTGCAATGGATTCGGCTTTCGAATCAATTCATTCCACCAGTTTTAAGTATACTGGTGTTTGGTGATTTTGGTTTTCCGAACTAGGTTTCTGATGAAACCGGATGAATGAATTCTTTCGAATCGATGATATCTAACTTGAATTGATGATTGTGATTCAAGGAGTTCAAGTTTTAGGTCTGGCAGGGACGTTGGACTGGGGAAATTATAGAAAGATCGCTTTTTTAGGGTTTATAGAGTGCATTTTCTGTTAATGTTGTTTTGGTATTTGGTGCGATTGGTCTGCTTATGTGTGGAAGCGAGAGGAACGAGAATGCTTCGATTAATGCCTGGTGTGGTGATTATATTATTGTTTCAAATTTTGTGAATAAGATATGGATGTGAATGTGATAGTAGTAGCAGGTTCAAAATTAATATCTGCGGACCGTTAACTTTTTATGTACCTGTTTCGGTAGAAGAAATGACCTATGCGACTGGTGGCAGACACTTAAGTTGCTTTCTTTCAATTTAGCCTTTACCGGAGCTTATTATCCCCATTTTGCGAAATAATATTCAGTGCCTAAGCTTAGTTTCACTGGTTGTTCTAAGTTCTAACTTTCACTATAAGTAAGTCGAAGGACGAAAATGCCGTTTGTGGATTTGTCCTATTGGAGAGTTGCTATAAAAACTCACATAAGTGCGGGAGCTGATCTCTCTCCATTTTTTTTGACTTCGGAGTGTTAATTTCTACAAATGCTTAATTGGTAGGCTCCAAATTTTTTAATTTTTTTGTTTGGTACACGGTAAGTTCAAAGTGATCTTTCTTTTTCTCTTTTCTTGATCCATGTTGCAGGAGGCTTTACTTTTGGTGCTTGATGTTGGTCCATCAATGCACGGTCTTGTACCAGAGATTGAAAAGCTCTGCTCAATGATTGTCCAAAAGAAGGCAAGTTCCACTCTCAGTTTTACTTTAGTTAGTATCTCTATTCCAAAGATAGTTGTTTCGGGTAGCTGTGATTTTATTTTAACCTCCAGAAAACCAGTTTCCGAATTCCCCTTTCATTTATGAATTCATAGACATGATTATGTGCTTATTTACCAGTTATTTCAACTCTACATTTCGAATCCGAAATTCTCAGTTATTATTTAATGGGGACTAAATTTATTTTGGCATGCCTCTCTTTATGCAGCTAATTTATAACAAGAATGACGAAGTAGGGGTTGTCTTATTTGGAACCGAAGGTACCTTTCGCTCTTTTCTGAATGGAAGTGTATCGCATGCACATGTTTATTCGTTTATTCTCTGTGACTAATCAATTAGTGTCTTCATAGCAGGAAAAAAAATGTAAATGAGTGTAGCAATATAATCCGTGTTGAACATTTTTTTTTTGTTTAAAATTTAAATAAATGTGTTCATTTTGTGCTTGCCTTGAATAATTTACATTGAGATCCTTTCTTATTTTTGGTTGGTTTGGCTAAGCCAATATGCATTGCAGAAGTATTAATGACACCTTAAAAGAGGAACACAATAAAGAGAAAAAGTAAAAATCTGCAGAAATATTCCTAAAACATCTATATGGTTATGCCAGTTGTGATCATCTTATGCATAAGAAATCAATGCCCTTTTGTTTTTTGTTTTTGCTTCTCTATAAACTACATGCTATTTTCCTAAAGATGAAGTAAAACATATATATTTTTTTTTTGTTTGATTGATTGTCATTGTTGCTTTTGTTTTTCTTTCTCTCTCTGGTCATATAGTTTATTGCTGGTCTGAATGGTGATCATCTGCAGGAACTGACAATGAGCTAACGTCTATAAACTACATGCTATTTTCCTAAAGATGAAGTAAAACATATATATTTTTTTTTTGTTTGATTGATTGTCATTGTTGCTTTTGTTTTTCTTTCTCTCTCTGGTCATATAGTTTATTGCTGGTCTGAATGGTGATCATCTGCAGGAACTGACAATGAGCTAACGAGGGAAGTGGGTGGATACGAACATGTAGTAGTTTTATGCGAAAGCAAAGTTGTAGATGGGGATATACTTGATGCTGTCCAAAGGCTTCCTAGAGGAACAGTTCCCGGTGATTGTATCCAAGAACTTTGTTAGATTTAGTAGCTTCTTTTAATGTAGGAATAAATATGGTTTTCTCAGGTTTATCCACATATTTTGCGGAACATCCTCTAAGCTGGAGTTTCGTTCTCCTAATCATAACCATTATTAGTTTCTCTTCTTTGTTGCCGCTGGATATGCCCACCTCCAGGGTGGCTTGATTTATTTTTATTATTATTATTATTATTATTATTATTATTATTATTATTTTATTATTATTTATTATTATTATTATTATTATTATTATTATTATTATTATTATTATTATTATTATTATATTCTCTGTAGAACTATAGCCTTCAATACTTGGATGGTATCCGGCGTAAGCAAGAACACTTTCTGTCCTGTAGCATGAAGTGTATTTGACTTTTCTTTTCATTATCTTGCTGTGAGTCCTTAACTTGTTAGTTATTGATGCTATTGTTGTGGGAATGGATATGATGATAAAGAAATTTGGAGTCACTAACAAGGGGAAAAAACGCATTTGTCTCATCACAAGCGCTCGAGAACCCATTAAGGAACCATATGAAGGAACAAAAGAAGATCAGATTGATACCATTGCATCACAAATGAATGCTCATGGTATGAAATTGGAGTCCATTGTTGTAAGAGAACTTGCCAGCAATGCAAACAAGAATATAATGGATGAAAATGACCACCTGCTAAGTCGTTTTTCAAAGAAAGCTGGGGCAAGGGTGGTACATGTTGAAGACCCCACTTCACTCTTAGGTGCTTTCAGAACTCGAAATATATCTCCTGTGACCATATTCAGGGGTGATCTTGAACTGAGCCCAAGAGTGAAGATAAAGGTATGTAGATGTGTACCAAAGCATATGTCATTTACCCAAACACAGTTGCTTTCTTTTATTATATTTTTTCATTGTGCTAGTTGCTTTTTATTGCTTCTTTATGTTTATTTTTCATCTGAGGTTTTTCCTGAGTTCAGTAAAGTAGAAGCGTCAATGACACATAATCATGCAACTGTTCATAAATGTTTATTTTGGGGGGTTTTGTTGTGCATTAATCATATTACTGTCATAAATAAAGCTGTTTTTGTGATTTTCTTTTTGGGCTATTTCTCTCTGATTGTGTGATGCAAATTGAAGTCTTTTTCTTCGTTCTTCACACCCTGACTAATTTAGGATTGAGGCTGTGATGTTGTTGTTGAAAAATAACCTTTTGTCCTGCGATTTTTAACTATTAATGCATGGTGTTGACTTTTCAAGTTTATGATTATGCAATATTAACTTTGTAATTGATAGGTTGTCAAACATGCTCCGAATCATTTACTTCTGGTTAAATTTCATATGTAGGTGTGGGTTTACAAGAAAACATCTGAGGAGAAGTTTCCCACACTCAAAAAATATTCTGATAAGGCACCTTCAACTGATAAGTTTGCTACTCATGAAATTAAGGTAGATTACGAGTATAAAATGGCAGATGATCCTGTTAAGGTTGTACCCCCAGAACAAAGAATTAAAGGCTATCGTTATGGACCACAAGTGGTGCCTATTTCATCTGCTGAATTGGAGGCCATTAAGTTCAAACCCGAGAAGAGTGTGAAGCTTCTTGGATTCACCAGTGTGTCCAACATATTAAGGTAGTACATGTCTGCTAATCCCTTTGAACTTGCTTAGCGTTTGTCATCTTTAAATTTTGAAAACCAATTTAATTCTGATGGCCTGGTTTCTTTGTTACTTGATATGTTTTAATCACCTTAAAGACACTATTATATGAAAGATGTCTACATCTTCATTGCTGAACCGGGTAACAAAGAGGCAACTCTGGCAGTTTCTGCTTTAGTGAGAGCTATGAAAAAAATGAATAAAGTAGCAATTTTACGTTGTGTATGGAGGCAAGGCCAGGGAAATGTTGTTGTTGGAGTCTTGACACCCAATGAGTCCAACCAAGAAAACATTGTAAGTTTCAGCTTGTCCTTGCACAAATTTGTGGTACTTCTTTGTCCTTGGCCTTTCTTAATTCAGTGACGTTGGTTTTTGATTCTGATGGACAGCCAGATTCCTTTTACTTCAATGTACTTCCATTTGCCGAGGATGTTCGAGAATTTCAGTTTCGCTCTTTCAGTGGTTTGCCTGCTTCATGCCAACCAAACCAGCAACAGCAAGAGGCATCTGACAAGTTGGTAATGATGCTTGACCTTGCACAACCAGAAAAATCGGAGGACCTGCGACCAGACTTCACACCAAATCCAGTTCTTGAGGTCATTCACTTCCCAACTTTATGTTGCTTCCTTTAATACCAACTTGAACAGCCACATGTAAAGTTGTCACAAAATTTTTATAGTTGTTCGCTGTAAATCTGCGTGATGAAACATTATACAACAACAACAACAACAACATAGCCTCAGTCCCAAATTAATTGGAGTCGGCTATATGGATCAAACTCTTCCATTGTGCTCGATTGCGCGATGAAACATTAAAAGGTCAATTATCTAATGAACAATTATGAGAAAAGGTAATTGCCAAGTTTGTCTCTTTACATACAACAATATTGCTAATAGCATAAATGATGCTCGCATTCCAATTTTCTCACCAGTAGTGCCTTCGACATGACATCCCTTTAAGTTTGACCTAGTGCTGGCTTTACTTTAGAAGCAACGAAAATGATTTTTTAGGCTTTTCATGGGTTTGGTTGGTGATTTTTGATGCAGCGGTTTCATCACGTTCTTGAGTTAAAATCAAAGAAACCAGATTCAGATATTCCTTCCCTTGATAAGACTCTGAAGAGAATAATTGAACCTGATTCGAAGATTCTCTTACAAAATAGAGCTTTGATTGATGAGTTTTGCAAGCTATTTGATGTCAAGGAGAACCCAAAGGTTGTACTTCATTAAAGTGTCATTAGAAGCATTATTTGACATTAAACCAAAATCTTAAATCTTCCTATTGATTTCTGCAAATATTATTTGGCTCTACAGATCAAGAAATCTACTAGGCGTTTATGGACAAAAACTTCGTTAGATGGAGAAGGTGAGAGTGTACACGGCAGTTTAAATGATCACGGTGTCCCATCTTTTAATAGTGAAGGGAAGCCAATAGTGAGTCAAATTGGTGATAAAACTCCGGTAGAAGATTTTGAGGCTATGATGGCACGCAGAGATGGTGTAGAGTGGGTCAACAAAGCTATGAAAGATATGAAAAGTTTTATTTACGACCTGGTGGAGAATTCCTATGAAGGGGATGCTTACAGTAAGGTGCTTGACTGTTTAATTGCTCTACGCAAGGGTTGCATTGTTGAGCAGGTATACCGTCTTCCTTTATTTTGCTTCGACTTTCTTCGCAATCTTTGCCAATTGTTTTCTTCGGTAGTGCATGTTATGTTATATTTTCTCAACAAAAAGCCTTATCCCAACTATATAGGATCAAGTAGATGACTTTGCCGTTTCCATTCTACTCCATTCCAAGACTTCTACCATTGTTGTTCTTTATTATTATGTAACTGGTTCAAAGTAATGTGGGAATGCGACTTACAATATGCTGATATTAATCTCCCTTCAATTGCGGATACAATTTATTGACTGAAGTTTCTGTTTAAGTTTGGGATCATACGTCCATATGTGCATGTATATATGGAAGACCTAAATATAAAAATAAAGCAGTCTCTTGCATTCGTGTTTTTCTCCTTTAACGTTGCTTCACAATGCTTTGGTGTTACTACTGTATTTGTTGTACATTTATCTTCTGCTTTCTGTTGTGTTCTTCATGTATGCTCCGTTCCACATTCATGACATTCATCTTGCAAATGACGCAAATTCACAGACGGGCGTTCACACGGGTTTATGCTGCTAAATCAGAAACTAACTTGCATATAACCGTGTGTCTACTGCAGGAACCTAAACAGTTCAATGATTTTCTGCGACAACTTTGTAAATTCTGCCAAGAGAAAGACCTCGCTTCATTTTGCAAGTTCCTGGTCTCCAAACAGATAATGTTGATCACTAAGGCGGAGGCCATAGACAGGTTTGTTATTGCTTTTTGCTTATAGGGTTCATTTCTTGGTTATTTTTGGTGTTAAAAACTTAAAACAATTACTGATGCCTTTTTCCCAATCTGCCTCCTTCGAGCAGCGACGCGACGGAAGAGGATGCCATTAATTTTCTAGTCAAAACTGAGCCCGCGACTTAGTAAGAGGTAAATTACATGGTAATTCAATCCTAGTTTCAGCTCCAATTTTTTTAGAAATGTATGGTTCTGAAAATGTTGGGCATGGCTCAGGTATCTGTAATTGCATCCAATGGCCATGTTTTGCTGCCCGACAAGATGACTGTATAAACTTTATTGAAGCTAACAACTGTAAATTTGACACCAAAGTAATGGTAGTTTCTTTTGTACATTGTATCTATATAATGCTATTTGTATTTAATTTCAAATACATCTTCGAGCAATTAATGAAGCAATCATAATCACTTGTAAAATTCCTTTGATACCCCTTAAATATTTACAAAAAATTTAAAAATCTCCTTATGAGTTCGGACTCATGAGTCCAAGTAAATTTAAGCATAATTTTAAGCAACTCTTGCAAATGTCGTTGATGCGGATGTTTGAAAATTTCAAATAACCTTGTACATTATCATAAATAAGTATCTTACAACAACAACATAGCTTCAATCGCAAATTAGCTAAAATCCGCTAGATGAATCAAACTCTTCAATTGCAGTCGATTTAATTCTTAACCAAGAAAAGATAATATTATGACTTGCCATTATAATAGGCCTATCTTTTTGCCTTCAAACACCTCCTTTGACTTTTAATGTGTGATAATCGGATGACCTAATATTTTTGGGGAAATGCTAAAATGACCCTTAAGTTACATTGGGTGATGTGGCACGTGCAGCCCGTGCGCTTGGGAGCAAAGACCTTGCTGATATAAACTATGCATGCATTCCTCGTATTAGCAAAACTTGGTGAAAAAGAAAAATCAAATCAGTATGTAGGAGCTACAGGGTTCAGAAACAAAATCCCTACGCTCTTTTAGAGCAAAAATATTGCAATTCAATTGTCTCATGTTATATCACAATACCGCTTCATATACTCAACCAAAATTTAGGGCCTAAATCAACCCATATATAGATATTATGTTCATAACTTGCATGCTTCGTCAAAATGATTAGCTGACGTCAACCAACTCGACATCAAATTCCAGCCATGCATTCGGAGGTATTGTTCCAACTTTTTGAGCTCCATAGCTGTGTCGCAAAGAAAACCATCTTAGTATTGGCACATTCATCTTATATATCAATATATAACTATAATAGTACTGCAAATGATACAAGCTAATATATGGGAGAAAAATAGGTGGCATGTACCCCATTGAAGGTGGGATTGTAATCTTTCTCTTGTCGCCAATGCGCATTCCTGCAAAGTAGTTTTCAAAGCGTTAAATATTTGCAAGGACCTCAGTACAATGAATAGTCTATATTGCATAAAAGAATCTACAATCACAATAGCAAGTACCATTAACGCCGACGTCCCATCCCTTGATAACTTGCCCTACACCTGAAAAAATAAAATAAAAGGTTGACACGTCAATATAAAGCGTAGGACAGATTCATAGAATTGGTTGATCAGATTGACAGAAGTAGGAAAATGATTAAGTACCCAAACGAAATTTAAATGGTGCTTTGCCAACATTAGAATCAAATATTTTTCCGTTCTTTTTCAACTTGCCGATGTAATGGACTGAAACCTGAAACCAATTAACAGCTATTTAGCAAAGAGAGTTACAGCTGAATCCTTTACATTTTTATGGGTTATAAGAACTTTCAAGAGCAGCATAATTTGGAATATTTTATTTAATACAATTTACAAGTATTACCTTGGATCCAGGAGATGCTTTTTTCCCATCTGCTTTGCCCATTTTTACCTCTTCTACGACTAGCCCATTACTAAAAGATCGTACTTGTGGTGATCGTTTCGATTCTGCCTTCTTTTCCTTGTTCTCAATGGAATTCTTGTCTGCTTCTACTACGTCGCCAACATTAGCACCTTCTTGGGCCTTGCTTTTCTTTTTCTTCTTTTTATTTTTCTTTACTTCAGTGTTATCTTGACGAGTATCTATGTTCCTGCAAACATAGCGAATAATTTTAGTCAAGGCATGGAGGAAAGTTAGTACCAAAACTAAATAGATTACATTGACAGATCTCCAATGACAGAAGTAAATAAAAAAAAAGTTGAGGGATTAGCACAATAGTTTCATTTGCAACATTTTACCCAGTTGCCTCTCTCATTCATGTGGTGGCTTGGAGTAGGAGAGGAAAATAGATAAATTTACAAAAAATAAAGAAACTCCCCTAATCAGTAGCAATTACCACCGCTATTACGTGCATCTAGAGATATACATCATGCATAGTAATTGTGAAATATGGGCTCATACTGGTAATTTGAAAAAAAAAAAAAAAAAAAAAAGAGAGTGATGAGGATAATAAATCAGATTCACAATGATTTATATAAAAGAGATTAAACAAGAGAAACCTAGGCAAACCGAGTTCTCACTTGTCATTAGATAGTTCTTGCCCATTTCCAATAGTCTCATGTTGGCTATGACTCCTTTCCACCTCAATTTGAGCGTTATCTTTGGACACATCATCACTCTTATTATCACTCTCAGCACCTTTGTTTTCGACCTCCTTAACTTGTTGTTTCTTCTTCTTTTTCTTCTTTGATTTTTCACCAATTTCATGCTCAATCTCCATAGATTGTACAGATGAATCTTTTTGTTGTTCGGTTACCCTGCATAAAAATCAAATTAGACTTAAAATGGAAATCAGTTAACATTAGCACCCAAAAATATAATCTTTTGAGCAAATAGAGCCTTGATTTTGCCATATAATCTCATAAAGGTGTGGTATGAATTAACAACTTAGACTTTCCTGTATTGTCATATTTGTGGATGTTGCAAAATGCTTTCAAATGCTAGCCAAAAGTGTGTGTGAACTTCAATTATTAGTCATTATTGCATAAGGAATATCAGATTCTAGAGGCTTAAAGACAAGAAGACTGCCTCCCACAATTGCCTTTCCTCTACCCATTTTGCATATCATCCACTCATCCAACTTGAGTAATCCAATATCAAGAACGAAAAACTAACATGCAACAATTAAGAATTCAACTTTCAACCAATTGATCTCTACAAACATCGCAAACCAGTTACAACTCTAATCCTTCATATCATTTCACTTTAAATAGATGTTGATGGCTAAAATAAAATACAGTTCAACCCAACAATGGTCCCTGGTAAATTTTGTTTTTCTTGTAAATTTCCGAATTCCAAGAACCTCATATCATGCTCAAGATCATCTCAATCAAGTTGAAGCAAAGGTGTATTTTCGTAGTATCTTAATATTATAATTAACTCCTTGACACTTTAGAAAGAAAGCTGCACACATAGGAACTAACCTTTCATTTTCATCTTGAGCAATAGCATCAACTTTTCTTTTTGATCCTGCAGGCTGATCACTGCCATCTTCAACTTTATTCTTGCTTCCTTTCTTATCTGATTTTTCTTTAGCTGCAGCTTTCTTAGCATCAGGCTTTCCCTTAAAATGAGAATTTACTGGAAACCCATCTTCATCTTCAGTTTCCGATAATAAAATACCGTTACTACCCCTTACAACAATTTGCTGCTGATTCTCACCGTCAGAATCACTAACACGGGTTTTCTTCTTCAAACGTTTACGATCAGCCTGAGCATTTGCAGGTTTCTCGTCCACTATCTCCTCAATTACAACTGGTAGAAAAACAAAATCATAATGTAATATCACAATAACAATGAGACGAAAAAGAAGTATTTCCATAACAACTAGTACCATCAACAAGAGGTCAAATAATTAGGGTTTAGGGAAAATGATGTGTGCAAAACGCAAAATATCCTAAGAGCTAACTTCCTACACAGTTCACTCAGATCATCTATGTAAAACTCGTTCTAATACTCGAAAGCAAAAAACTCAACTTTGCATTTTCTTTGTTACCAAGACAATTTCATAAATGTTCATGGTAAAAGGCGCAAGGCTCGCTTAGCAATCAATTGCAACAAAATATTCAAGGTTGCCTAGTCCTCAAATGGATATTCCGAAAGTGGGGCTTTTTATACTACTCTGTAAGAATTTGACATCTACACATTTTACACTATGCATTGGCATTCTCACTTTTAAACCCCCTTCAATCCCAAATCCACTACAAAAACTTCTGATGGAAAAAAAAAAAAAAAAAAAACTAAAAATATGGATGAATTTTATATTACCTCCACTTTTTCTTTTAGAGGAAGGAGGCCCAGAAGGGTACATTTCAGGATCAGTTTCATCATCGCCGTCGTCAATGAAGTCGTCTTCATATTCATCTTCGTCCGAATCATAAAAGGAGGAATCCTCACTTTCAGTCTCCGCAATATCTTCTCCATAAGAATCGCTTACACTAAATTAAGGTAAACTTAAAACTCAATTTAAAGCAAGCAAGCAAGAAAGAAACAACAAATCAATCGCTCAATCAATCAATCAATCAATTCTAATATATAGGGAGGGATACGTATCGTCGCCATCTCCACCATATCCGCGGGCATTACCATTCCCGAGATAATACCCGGTGAGATGAAGGCTATGCGGACCGAGAACAGAGAACAAAACCTCATCTTCCTCTTCGAATTCGAGGTCCAATTGGCACGAGTCGTTCCGGTCCTGCGTCAAAGAGCACAAGAGAATCGGTGTCTTGTCCCCCACATTACACTGAAGCAAGCACCTCTTCGTCGAAGACCCGGTCCCCAATGTCGCCTAACAACCACAATGACAATGACAATGACAATGACAATGAAAAGCAAGTCTCTCAGTATGTATAGTAGTAGCCAAAAACAAGAAGAAGAAAACCTACATGGGAGATGTGAAGCCTCCCTCGGACGGCGTCGAAGCGATGAGAGAATGGCTTTCCCGGCTTTATTTCCACTCCTACAAACAACAACAACAACAACAAAACCAATTCAAAATGCATACATATATGCAATTCATTCAAATGAATCACGCGAAGGAGATTGAGATTGAGATTGGAGCTTACCGAAAAACGCCATTTGATTGAAGGAATGGGGAAGATGAGCAGCGGCGGCTCTAAAGCCCTAAAAATGCTTAAACCCTCTCTTCACTCCGCCAAATCTTCTTCTCTCAATCATCGAAACGTTTATGTAAGAGGGCCGCTATGGGCACCCCACCAATTAGTAAAGACACCCTCTTGTTGAAGGCACAAAGGCATTTACCAAGGGCAACCAAAATATGAAGCCGAAATCCCCAAAATACCCCTCATTCAAAATAGAGGCACCCCAGCACCCCACCCCCGGTGCTCTTGTTGAAACGAAGGACGTTCTTCGAACCGTTAAGTTTTGCTCGATCCATTGCAAGCAACCTTTGAACCCTGGATTTGTCTTCGTTTCTCTCATCTGTCGTAGGCGCTTGTTGTTGTGTTGTTCGAGTTTGGAGGCTCACCGATTTGTTGAATTTTGTCTCCACATTATGGCTCGATTTTAGGTTTTCGATCTCACACACAAGGCGTTAATTCGATCGATTGAAGGTACGTTGATAGTCTAATTAAGTTGCATTTGGTACAATATTTGTTATTTTTGTGTAGTTTGTATTCAATGGATTGTTATTTGCAAACTCTTGGTTCTCGGCCACACATGCCATAAATAGTTTATACGATCTCGAAGCATGGCGTAGGCATGTGTGGGAACCCTCATACACATTAGTAGTTTAAACTCGGCCATCGTTAGCCGAGATTATTCTTATGTGTTATTGTTTTAGGTAGCGTAACGCTTTGCAATTGCTCTCGGTCACCACCACATCACGAGAGTAATTCGAGTGTATAAGTGATTTCATTTCGGTGATGTACAACCGAGAATGAAATTGTTTTCTCGGTTGTCCATTACAGGACTAATTGTGTTATCTCGGTGACGCGTCACCGAAATTCTAATTGTTTTCTCAAACACAGCTTGGCTCGAGACTATAGAAATGGAAGATTTTGTTCTTATTTTTTTGAATTGTACTTGTTTTCTCGCTCCGGCGCTTACATGTTGTAGTCTTATCGGGTATGGCTCGTTCGAAACCCCGGTGACTAGGGAGGAGGTTGGTGTTGAGGTGTCGAGGGGTAACCGTGGGCGAGGTGGCCGGAGACCCCGAGCATCATCTTATCGGAGAAAGATAAGGTAGATGTGAAGGGAATGGGAAAGATTGCTGGAAATCGTGCAAATAAATTTCAATTGCACGATGAGGGTTCCAACATTGACACGCGTCGACAAAAAGATCTTGTAGTTGCCCGAGGCGAAGATGAGGGTCATGCATCAGAGTCTAGTAGTAGTGACTCATCAGCACCGGCAGACACCACAAGTACTGATTGTAATGTGGGTGAGAGTACTAGTGCTGGAGGTGGCCATAATGAAGGAGAGTCACAAATGCATTTGGAAATGTGTGCTCCTTTCCCCGGTGGTCCTTTAGATGGATCATTGCTGAAGAGCTTTAAAGATCATGTCGCATTAGCGATTTGGAGCAATGAGGGAACTTGTATAATGTTGAATTATGGAACTTTTAATGTTTTAGTTTTTGTTGGATTAAGGAACTTGTAGAATGTTGTTTGAATGTTGGACTTGTTAGAATGTTGAATGGCGGATTATGGAACTTGTTGTGTTTTTCATTAAATATTTGACTGTTGTCTATGTTTTGGTGCTATTGTTAGTATTAAGATTTGTTTTCAATAATTCTTGTTTAATCCCTCCGTATCGAGTGCTTCGTTACTAACACATTGTTCACACTCATTTAAAGGTGAAATAAGCCGAAATATTAGAGGAGTAAACACATCCTTGTGTCAAATAAAGTTGAAACCGGCATTACCCATTGTAACATTACGACTGAAAAATTCAGGGTAGTACAGTCCGCGCAAATAGCTCCTAATAGTCTCGACTTTGTGCTATACAATTTGACTCATTTGCAATCTTGATGGTTCCTTACTAAATACACATCTTATGGTCCTTATGTGAAAATAGTAGTGGGCAAATAGTTTTTGATGCCCAATAATACATGAGTGTGTTTCTCGATGCATGCACGGACGGCTTCCATGGATGCGCCTTAAGATTTTAACTTTTAAGGCCACTTTCCCTTACTAAATACACATCTTATGGTCCTTATGAGCCTTAAGATTTTAACTTTTAAGGCCACTTACCGTCAAATTGGTAATGGAAATGGAGCTCAAAAGATTTTAATTAAACTCATAAGTTACACAATTTCTTCGTCATGTAAAGAGAAGTGCTAGAATGACAACGACATGTCGCGCCGCAGTACCGCAAGACATACATAAATCTCAGTTCATAACATGCGAGTCGAGGCCGTATTTGGATGACTTTTATGAGCTAATGTGTCTTGCAGTGTGATATTGTTGTTGTCATTCTAATATTTTCTTTTCCTAAAATTATAAGGAAAATACTAGAATGACAACATCATGTCACACCGCAAGATACATTAGCCCACAAAAGCCTTCCTTGCGACCTCGACCCGCATGTTATGCATCGAAATTTGTATATGCCTACATCTCGAGGTGCACATGAATGACTCTGTGAGCCAATGAGTCTCACGGTGCAGCGTGATGTGACGTGCCGTTGTTATTTTAACACTTCTCTATAAAATAATAAGATGTTATGAGACATGTTATGGCCTTACATGCTGCTTTTGTTGCACAGTATTTGGAAGATAAGTACCCCAAGAATGCGCTTTTGCCAGTTGATACAAGGAGAAAGTATCTCAATCTGCAGGTATTGTTCCCATGGTTATATATGTTGTAGAACTGAACTACCTAATTCTGCTCATTAATTCTATGATGCAACACCTTGTTAAAGTTGTTGGATTTGCGAGTCCTAGAACTTTTAATTAATTCGGTGGTTTGCAAATTCATAGTTTCAACCAATTGTTCTTGGAACTACTACATTATTCAGTATTTGCTTTATAATAATGTCCATTATATTCTCAGAATCCGAAAACTTGATGTTGATTGAAATGAAGAACGCCCTGGTTAGCTTTATTTATATTCACAACTGGATCTTCAATCAAAGCGGGATGCTTAGCATCGCATGGGTATAAATTTAAGGTTGCAAATATTGTCACTAGTAGCATTCAGCCTCTTCACATGTTAGATGTGCTGGTATATTCTACCAGCATTTCAGGCGTCCATACCAGAAATGCAATCTGACGCTGTTTCGTAATTCATAATTTCATAGTAAGGTATGTTAATCTAATGGCTTCAAGTGCTGCTTGCGTGTGACTGTGTTCATCATTCAGCGAGGCATCGTCGAGGTTCTCCAAAACTGCCCACCATGTCCTTGGTGGCGAGTAGTCCTGGCTCCTGTCTACCAAGAGCTTTCAAGGTCGCGGGCACCTGGGTTTTCATGTTTCTGCAATACAATTTGGAAGAATCATATACAACTGTACTTTATGTGTTGCTAAAATAATATGATTTCATATGTAGATCTAAATATGTATGGGAGAAATAAAGAGAAGTGAAGCTTAGTATATATGTACTTGAATGATTGATTCAAATTTTTGCTTCAATGACAAAGAATTATCTTGTTGAGTTTCCTCTTATTTTGTTTCAACTTCCAAGTTTAAAAGCATCAACAAAGAGGCCTAAACATACACCAGCTTTCCAGTAATTGACCATACCAACCAAGGACTTCAACCTTGCATTAGACACTCTAGGAGGCTCTTTGTACATGAGCATTCCAATTCCCTCTATTGCAGCAACCACAACACCAGCCACCAACACATCCCAGTCGCCGGTTTGTCCGAGAATTGTCGCCAATGCATTTGCAGTGTAAAAGCCCAGTAACAGTAGAAAGATTTTCATGGGAAAGTTCTTTCTAGCCTCATTTAGCTTCTCTAACAGCCGCTTGCCACCAGCACCCACTATTCTGCCCAGTCTAGTCTGGCCCAGACCAAAACTATTGCTATTGAAGCCATCTTCGACTCCATTAGTTCCTCCTGTGTTTAACGCAAAATAGATGGTTGAGTTACGCCTTCTTTTCTCGCGCCTGCTTAAAGCACACAAAGAATTGCATGTCTCCATCAGGTTGCAAATATTGGTATTAATGGAAATGTCTCAGGCAATTCTTAACTAAAGTAGAAGTTAGAGCATCATGTCCTCGTGAGACAATCAGAGATTCAGGCAAGAAAAAAAAAAAAAAAAAAAAGGTTCAACATTGAATAGAACTACTTCTTGTTTAATTAAACTACTCCAGGACAAGAAATGTATATTGGTTCAATCAAGAGTTGCGAAGCTTGTAATTGTTGAGCAAAATACGGAAAGACGTAGCGAATAAAATGTAATCAATATCAATTCATCTTTCTACAAGTCTAAAATCTTGCAGGGCATCATGGTTATTACCAAGTGGTATTAATACCATAGGTCCATAGGATACATGTATTGATACATGTATTCTTGGCCTTTAGCAGCAGAAGCAACAATTAACAACTAACGCCAGAACATTACAGAAGCTCTGGAAAGTCGATCATGGAAGAAATAAGAGGCAAACCTTTTATTAGGAATTAGAGTAGGCTTTATGCCGAGCTCTGCAGACTGACGACCGAATCTCGGCATTGCACTCCAGCTTTGTGTTATATAACAAGTTGCCAGAGATTTACATGGCCTTTCAAAACTATCAACAATCTTCGTCCATTGTATGATTGGTTGGACTAGGGCTACACCCATTATTCTACAGAGTTGAAGTTACAAATTAACAGAAATAAACTAGTCAATATACTGAACCAACATCAAATATGCTGAATATGTAGCACCATATAAATTACAACAACAACATAGCCTCAGTCCCAAATTAATTGGGGTCGGCTACATGGATCAAACTCTTCCATTGTGCTGACTAAGTGCAATTGATGGTGAGCTTTCCAAACCATTCAAATCTTTCTTGATTAATGCGTCCCAAGTTAACTTTGGTTTACCCCTACCTCGTCGAATTTCTTCAGTTTCTATTGAGTCAAGTTTTCTAGTGGGGGCATTTGTAGACCGTCTTTGCAGGTGACCAAACCACCACAACCACCTTTCCCTAATCTTTGGTACTATTCCTACTTGTCTTTGAATTTTTATATTTCTTATTCTATCTTTATGTAGCAACATATAAATTAAAAAAAAAATCCAAAAAATTAAGACGCCCCTAGTTCCAGGTGGAATCTCAAGAAAGGCACAACATTATAAATTCATCAGCAAACAATAAAATTGTAGCATAGATTTCCCTAAAATTCCATTCGAGTCTTCCATCACATTATCTACAAGCTAAAACGGAGAAGAGAAAGATCAAAAACATTTATTGATGAGGTATTCTCAACGTGGAGAGGATGTTCATCCCATGTGGCTAAAATAGACATTGAACTTCAAAATAGATCTTCAATGGTAGGTGTGGATTGCACCTCAACTGATGAAGTGACATTTCTTTTTATAATTTTGTTAATAAAATCGTGAAAATAAAATTTTAAATTAAGTGAGTAAATATTTTTTTAAAAAAATTGATTATCCAAAGTGGCTGTCAATTTGGATGTCTAGAAGTAGACATTCAAAATAGACAATGTCTATCCACGTCAGCTATACATTCAAATTACACATTCCATTAGAAACATTTTTTTCAGTCCAATGTCTATTTAGTCCTAGGTGGCACACATTGACATCCAATCCATATTCCATTGGAGATGCTCTAACCATATCATCCCAATGCCTCCCGCCAAGATTACCGAAAATAGTATAACTTGCATCAAAATAAATAGCAGCAGCTACAAGTCCCTTCATCAAACTAACATAAATAAGAACAAGTCCTTTTACTAAACTTTGCTCCTACGTAGACAACAACAACAACAACATAGCCTCAGTCCCAAATTAATTGGGGTCGGCTACATGGATCAAACTTTTCCATTGCTCCTACGTAGACAACGTATTATTTTTCCAACTTCCTTCAAATCTCTTTTTTATCCCCTATAATTATTATTATAATCAATGAACAGAATACTTTAAACTAGAAATGACTGAAATTAAAAGACAGAGAAAAGCCCGACCTGATTGTTTTGTGGCTTATCCCACCAAAGCAAAATAGATAGAAATGGTTGATTCGTTTTTGCGACAAATTCTTCAGCAAACAAACTGCAAACTCAATCAGTACAAGAAGTATTCACATACTAATTTGTCAATGTACCTGGGCTAGAAAACCATCTGATATTCTCTGATATACGCGACACTTGCAATGAAACGCATTCCAGGCACATTGTCCTTTTTATCGACAGATTTTATGCAGTAGTCACAAAAGTGGTCAGCTCTTGTTGCTCCCAAAGTGTGGGTAAAACAGAAAACATGCGTAATTTGAACCCTAAAAAGTAAGCAGAAAACATGGATGGAATGAGTGCATGATGGACATCAAAATCAAGTTGAAGGTGAAGGGGAGTACCTTAATTGAGAATTAGCAGCAACAGAGGATTCAAAGAGGCGCAGAAATTGAATTAAGTTCTCAGGGGATTCAGGTTTTGTTGGCAAATGGGGCTTTTTATTACAAGAGAGGAGTAGAAGTGCGTGGAGAATCTCGAGATATGAGACAGTGAGCTACGGGATGGACCAATCCCTCCCTCCCTCCCTCCCTCCAAAGTGGCCGTTCGAGTTTGAGTCTCATAAATGAAGAAAGAAACGACTAACAGACCCTTCTTTTTATTTATTTTTTTTTTTTTCTTTTTTTTTTTTTTTTTCCCTTAGAGGACCTCATTACTTCAACATATCATATTTTTAGTTTTTTTTACTAAACAAACCTTACTTTTTTTTTTTTTCAAAATCTCCATAATACCCTCTACTTCAACAAACAAAAAATCACTCCCAACACATTTCCAACATTCATACCCCAAATTGAAACTTTCACAAAACCCAAAAAAAAATCATCTTCTTCATCTTTCACGGTCACTGAGGTCGTGAGAGAATCTATTTGTGACGATTCAAATTTTAATTAAGACAACTTATGGCCTAAATGCATTTTATATTTGACTCAAACCCTAGGTCAACTCACTTAATGTGGGCCCACAAGAGAGCACACACTTACTCGGAACGTCTAAGAAAGGAGACGGCGACTAGAGATATTAGTTTCCTATTTTAAGTTGTCAATTTAGGAAAAAAAAACAATTGGAAATCCATAATTGAACTTAATATAGGAATGATTTTTGATTCAATTATATTCCCACAAAAAAAAGAAGGAGAAGATATTGGGAATATTTAGTATACTAAATATTAGGAATGAATCAAGGGGTGTGAACCATCTCTAACTTTCTCTCGCGTTAGGGACGAGAGTGCACGCAAGTTAAACGCACAAGTGACCGGAGAGGAGGTAGCATGTGCGCGAGAGATCCGTGAAGCTCCAAGGCGTTGAATCGAGGTAACAATCCCACAAGCCGATCTCTTAGTTTTGGTTTATTCAAAGAAGAAGAATTATGATTTGAAAAGTGTTGTATTGATTTTTGTGATTAATCGACAAGGCTAAATCAATGTTTTCATGAGATCTTAAAGCGAGTTTTCTTTGTTGATCGAAATGGGGTCCAAACTAAGAAAGATCGGATTTATATTATAGTTCTTTTGTAAAAAAAAAAAAAAAAATGGAAGAACAGAAGATGAGGGGAGCGCACAAAGTGTAACGACCATAAAATCTAACTCGTGTCACGTGTCATTTCAGGGTCGTACATGGTACCCACTTGTCATGATACATATGTCCAAACCTCGGGAGTCGACATCGAGGTATGTTATTTTTGTTTGATGCTTGTATTATGTATTATACAAAAGATTGAACCATTTAAACTAATTAATTTCGTAAATGTGCGAGTAAGGTATACGTGGGGCATGTCGGTGTCGAGACGAGCGGAGACGTACCTCGAGTTGCGTGTTGACACGGGATCGAGGTAGCAACTTATGAGGTAAGTTTATTGTGAGCTAATTAAGGTTTTATACTAGCTTTAATGTGACCACATTTAATGTGAAATTAAGTGGGCCTAAAGTGTTGAAATTTTTCAATTTTCACATGATGTGCATCGCGATACGTAGCAACCAATCAAGAGGTCAAGGGAGTCAACTTGTGGTGTCATTTGTGCATGACTTGGGTAAATGATTGAATGAAGGTGGACCTCTAGACAAGCCTCGAGATACGTGTGCACACAAGATCAATGGTTATGGTTTAAACATATCCAATACATATAAGTCAACATTTTGATCTTCATTTCTACATCAAAATCGTTGGCAATGAATGAGAGAAAAGAAAGGCTGCTGGAGTAATCAAGGAGAAGGAGAGGTGAGCAATTCAGTGAAGGATTAGTGAGGAAGAAGAAGATCATCAAGCTAGGTAACTCCATCAACATAACTTGGTCAAATTTTGAATTTGGTATTGTTGTTGTTGTTTTTATGTTTGGGTTGGTGTTAGGGACCTCTAGTAGTGTATATGAGGGGTCACAAGGCATTAACAAGGCTTATGTGTAGAGGAAACCCATAATTCGAAGTGCAGAATTCTGAGTTCTGCTGCACATAGCGCTCTAGGTGGATAATCTAGCGCGCTAGATAACAGAGGTAGCGTGCTAATGTTCAAATTAGCGCGCTAATGTCAAGAACTAGCGAAATTTAAGGTAGCGCGCTAAAGTGAGGAATTAGCACGCTAATATCAGAATTAGCGCGCTAATTGCCCAAGCAGTACAAAAATATGCAACTTCCAAAAGTTCCTTAAACACTTTAAACATGTGTAATACCCTAAAAAAAGTCCTAACATATTCAAAAACCTATAATATGATATCAGGAACCTAAAAGGATTTCTCGGGGGGTCGGGAACGCGTTTTTGGAGTGTCGGGATATTGGATAGGCTAGGAATACGCGTGTGGATCGAGGTAAGTAAACCAGCTAGGAAATGCACAATATTTCATTTTAAGCTATTGAATATTGTTGTTCATTGTTTTGTTATCTATCCTTGGGAATTCCATTCTGATTGAGTTGTCCGAGGGCAAGTGAGTCAATGGTGATCCTTGTAAGAGTGGTCGGCTGAGGTAGCATACCAGAGTCATAACCTCGGGATGCACTGCATTGGATACTGATTTTGACGGGGTGCGAGTTCTTAGCGTGGTTGTTCCAGGAAGTCTCACTATCTCGTGGGTTTAGGGCTTGTGAGTATACCAAGTCATAGAACTCGAGTCTTGATGTTTTTTCAAGACTCAACGACCTATTGGTCGGGACTACTTGCGCCTCTCTGTTTGCATTCTTGGACACTCATGCATCGATTGCTTTTAATTTGTGTACAATCTTTTATTATTCATGCGTTCTTTATACATTTCTTTCTATCTGCATGAATATAGACTGATTTATTTACTTTGAAATGTTGTTTAGTATCCTACTGGCGTTACTTACCTGGGCTCGTTATTCTCGTGTTTAATTGAGTGCAAATCCGCAATCGAATAAGGGAAAGGGGCCAGTGCCAGGAGATGTATTGTGAGGATTTTGGAGTGGCCTGCCCTCTCACATTTTTTGTAGGTTTTGTATTATTTATGTATATTGTTTTTGTCACATGGGGTATATGGGTGTTGTGATATATTTTAGGACTTGGATTATATGCAGGGTTTCCACACTCTAGGTTGTCCTAACTAATTTGTGTAGAGTTGTTTAGATTTGTTTAAGTTGAATTCGCTTCCACATAAACTTTGATAACTTACAAATTTGAATAACTTATTATAAATGCTAAATTATGTTGTCTTGTAATGAAAAATGGTTAGGAAGGCTGACTAGGCTTGCGTTGACGTCGCGATGATTGACTCGAAGTCCACGTAAGTATAGGCCGCGCGGGGCCTAGTTTAGGTTGTAGAACTGGGGTCGTCACACAAAGTGCTCCCCCTCAATCAAAACAGAGAGGTTGGGTCAACCAATAGAGATGGAGGGTTGGGCTGATCGGCCCCCCCCCCCTCAAAACCGCGTTGTTGATGCAGCGCAGTTGAGGGGAAAAGGGGGAACGCATGTACGTTCCCCTCCTCGGCCAAACTGGCCTGGTTGGGCGATCCAGCCCATGGATCACCCAACTTGCTCAAAACCAAACGAATAATACAAAATATATATATATAACGAAAATTTAAAATGATTAAAATAAATTTTGAGTTTTAAATTTGGAATAAAGAGATGAAACTTAAATTGTTATAAATAAGTATAAAATGGTTTTCGAAAATAATTTCGAAATTGGTTTTCTATCAAGTTAACTTATTTAGTTAATCAACACTTAACTTATTTAGGTTGACTGAACGTCGGAGTGCGCTCGTAAGTACCAATTAGAGATTTTTAGAAATTAGCGTTCCAGGTAAGTTGGGATTTAAGTTATTGGTTTTATGATTATTTACCTTGTTGGGGCATGTGCCCTAGGTCAATCCATTAACTGTCTTTATGAATACTTTTAGTTAATAAAATAGAGGATTTCATTTGTTGTTTATTATAATTAATTTGCATGTTTACATTATAATAAGATCCATGGGTATTTACTGAAATATCCTAAATGTCCCTATCGATCATTATACTTGGGAACTATGATGAATTAAGACTAGTGTGAGTCTTGGTTGATGATCATATGATGATTATACGTATAGGGATACGAATCAAGATCACGAGTACTTGTTAGGGAACAAAGTCTTGGGCCAGACCCACTATGAGAACATCACATGGATTAAGTCATAGTTGTTTCTCATGATAGGTATATTTTTCAGTCCTCTGACTTGAGATTACCAGAGACTTCAACATTAGGAACACAGTGATTTGACACAATCAAATGTTGTCTTTAACCGGACGATTATAAAGGTTGTGATTGGTTACTGTGTGAGCAATGTGATGAAGTTGTGTAATCAAGATAAAATTTGTCCCTCTCATATAAAGAGAGATATCCAGTGGATCCTCGATGTGTTAGACTGTTAAAAGGCATAGTCTAAGTGAATTGATATTGATCAATGTCACTTGGATGTTTTCAGTCTACCAAGAGATCGAGACTAGTACGATTGAACATGTTGGATGATAATTCTATGCCTTATGTTTGATCAAAAGGATATCGTGTGACAAAAGGATGTTATATACATTATTGATTAGGTTGTATCGATTTGATATTCGTACAACTTGGGTAGTCATAATGTCTTGCTAGAGGCCGCTTATGACTTGTATAGCAAAATGAGTTTTGGTACACTACCAACGTTGTATGAGCCTATTGGGTCGCACACTAATAATGGTTTTGCGAGATTTTAAGATGGTTCAGAAAAACGAATTTTATATGATAAAATTCGTGACAGAAACGTCCTTGTGGTGTATTACACTTATACTTCTTTAAGTAGGGGTATATGTGTAATTTACTTAACCGTCTATATCTGAGAGTTGTATAAATAGACGCTTTAAGTGAGAACACGAGAGAAAGATTAAGGGTTGAAACTCTATTTTCGTTCGAAACGAATTAGGGTTTTCTCAGTACGCTCTGGATCGTTTTGGAGAGAAACAAAAAGGTTTGGTATTCTCTCGAAGCTAGCACTTTGAATCTCGGCCGCCGTTCGTGTGTGGGATTTCTTGGTAGAGGCGTTCGTCGTTGGCATCGCCTTAGAGATCGATCAACCTTCGAGAAGGTATATTGCGATCGAGGTATGATTAAGTTTTCATGGTTTAAACGTTTTTAATGGAATTAGATTCGGATCTGTTGGTTTTTGTCAAAATTGTTTTGTAATTTCCGCTTGCGTATGAACCCCAAAACCCAATGACCTTTCTACTAGACTATGTGATAGGGATCATGTAAGTAGAACATACGGGTAGATTGGAGTGCATTGTTAGACATTGTATGTAGATAACTTAGTGGAGCTCGTTAGGAGTCCTTGCACCAGATACTACAAGTTCGGGACAGTTGGACCGTACAAGTGAGAATAACAAAAAGGGATCGCCCAAAATTAATATTTAATAATTGAGAATATGATTAACTCCAATGTTCTCAATAAATGTTTGGTAGTAGGTGCTAAGTCCAGTTGGACTAGTTTGTGGACTTAGTGATAGGTAAATCTTTCACAGTGTAAGGGAATGAAGTGTTGATACCGCTATGGCCATAGTAGGGTCAATCTTCACGAACTTCAGCGTGATTGAGGAGTCTATCACAGTAGCTCATACATGTTTAGCATTTGCACATTTTGATGCATTATTAATTATTTGGTTTATATACTTTCTTGCTTATTCCCTTCGTCATATTAAATATTTGCAAGTCATGCATTTTATTTATTGTTCTATTATATGGAATGTTCATAACGCCAGTAACTTAACCTAAATTTACTGAGCACCGTTGCCCTTTGTGCTCACCCAACAATTTTCCCCACAGGTTCTTCATTGATAGTTAATAAGTGGAAAGGAGTAGCTCAAATTGCCTAGAAGACTTTCTGATCAAGTTGATTGGTATGGTTCGAGATCGAACCAATGTTTTGTTTTTATTTATATTATCCATCATGGGTTTTGGGATTTGAAATAAATCGAACTATATGAGTATTTATTCTAGTTGATAACTCTTATTTTTCAGTATTGGCATTATGTGGAAACATTGAAATAAGTTTTAATTTATGATATTCCGCTGCATTTATGATCATTTAATTTAAATTCCAATTGTTGATAAAAGATAATGAGTTGATTTCGAAAAAAGACTTACTAGTTAGGTTCTTAACTCAGTGACCGAGTTGGTTAGCGAGTTATAGATCGAGCTAGGCCGGTCGGGATTCATTTTGGAAAACGGTTCCTGACACTATTTTAATCGAACCCCGGCGGATCTGTCGTTCGTGTACTAAAACTCAAAAATACAGTCTAGTGGCATCCGTGTAATAATTTGGTGGGGTATAAGTAAGATTGCAGTCCAAAAAAAATTAGAACCTCTACAGGCGTAACAGTCTTTGTTAACCGATATTGCCAGTAATATCGCGGACTTGTAACTCCGACAGCTACCTAAAATTCCAATATACTATCGGGTAGAATCTGTGGAGTAAACTAGTGGGGTATATGTATGATTACAATGTATACTAACCAAAACCTTTACATGTCTTACGGTCTGTAGTAGCCGATAATGTTGGTAATATCGCGAATAACTGTGCCCGACACTTAAGTTAAAAATTCAAATATCTAATCGGGTGGGGTCCAAGTAGCAACTACGTGGGGTATGTACAGTATGTCGATCAAACAAAATCGATATGTAACTATGTGTTTCGGTTCTGTTACTCCGTACAACACGGGGACAACAACCAAAAATGAAGGTTCTTCCTCGATGAAAAAACCAATAAAAATCATAAAAATGGCTCGTCGTTATCAAGGTGGCTTCATTTTGATGACTCCTTCAACATTTCGTAACAAAAATATGGAAATCATCAACAAATCAAAAGCCCTAAAAATCAAACAACAACCAACATCAATGACAATGAAATTGATGGTCAAAAAGCTCGAAAAAACCCACCAAACTAGCGAAAACAAGGAAAGAACAGACTTATTGAGTTGATTTCGTGTGGATTCACATGTCTTTGATCGGTAGGAGATGAGAGTGTGGAGTCGATTTTGGGGTTTCAAATGGGGTCAAGTCGGTGAAGGAGAAAATGGGTGGTGTATGGGAAGAAAATACCCTTTTATATGAAGGGTAACTTGGTCATTTCCTCTATGGGCATAGTTGGAACTCATAAAAAAATTAAAATGGAGTCCATTAAGCAATAACTGGGATTCGTTTAGCCGCATGCAACCCTTTATATATATATATGGTGTCTGATAGTACAAACTTAGATTAGTTGATATAATTAGCGCGATATACAATAATGGGAGACTCAAATTATAAATAAAAATAAAAAATTAATAGAAAGCAACACCCTTTATATGCCATTATAAAAAAATTAGGTCGAAACTAAATATTGTGAATTATGTGCATATCTTTTGAAAATGAATAGCTCGAATTGGATTGAACTTTCGATTGATCCTGACACTTGGGATCTTATGGACGAAGAAATGATTTGTATAGAATTCATTGAGTTTCGTTTAGAAGAGAAATCCAAGAATTAAGGAGTGATTTTAATTGTAAAGTAATAATATTATATTACCCTTACCATTATTAATGTCTTTTCGAGTGAAATGAGAAAGATCCAACTTGACACACTAGTAAACATTCAAGTTTGAAAGCTTTACTAATAAGGGCGATTGGTAAAATATGCTTGAGAATGAGAAACGACTTATATGTGTTAATTTCTCTCATGGTCACCCAACTTTTTTAATTATAATGTTTTGGTCACAAAAGTTATCTTTGTAACATAAAAGTCACAAACCTTTTAAAAATCTTGCAACCACGATCACCAAAACTCATTTTTCGGTCAATTTTTTGACGAATGTGTCAACGTGGCAATGACATGGTGCCACATGGCAATTGAGGGTCAAAAAGATCGACCTAAAGAAAAGGATCAATTAAGAGTTGTATCAATATCATATAATTTCAAAACATCAAAGTGAAAAAAGCATCCACACCAAATAAAAGGCTTAAAGAGCTACGAGAGCTAGCTAACATGAGTTCATTACAACCCATAAAACAACAAATGGAAAAAAGCTCAAAAAACTAGATAGAATCAAGTCAAGGTTATCACATTATATTTAAAAAAATGGAAGTTTTGTAAACATAAACATAAGTATTGCAGTCTTTTGGGTTAAAGATTTTCAAAATTATTTTACAAAATTGAAAAAGTTACTTGATTTAGAGTGGCTTTTTTAACCCTTAATTATTGAAAAAGTTACTTGATTTAGAGTGGCTTTTTTAACCCTTAATTGTCATGTGCCGCCACGTCATTGTTTGACACATTTGTCGAAAAATTGGCCAAAAAATGATTTTGGTGACCGTGGTTACAAAATTTTTAAAAAGTTAGTGACTTTTGTGTTACAAAAATAATTTTTGTGATTAAAATGTTATAATTCATAAAGTTGAGTTTCCGAGGTAGAAACTAACCCCGACTTATATTAAGTGAGCTGCAACGACCGGATTGAGCAGTAGCTGCATATAAAATTATAAATACATATCACTTTCTCTGACAAAAAATAACAATAAATAAAGTAAATAATGCTTTGTGTTTTCACCTGCCGACCTCGCCGCCCCTATTTTGACTATAGGAATCTTTTAAAACCATCAAGGTAAGGAAAATGTTTGCGTGACGTATTCACACCCATTGAATAATTGGACCTATAGTTATGTAGACTCCCAATTAGTAATGCCTTCATTAATATATGAATCGCTTCCGCGTATATACCGGATGAAATATTGATTAATTCACATCACATCAAACATATATATTACTATGTATTTATGTAGTAGTTGGATTTTTTTTTTTTTGACACTTTCGGACTACGTTGTCAATTATATAGATTCATATGTACATATGTATGCATTTTTATATATGGAAGGCCATCTAATTCTTTCTCTAAAAATGAATTGAATCTGAAAGCATTAAATCTAAGCAAAAAAATTAAAGGGTAACTTGTTTTTGTGTAACAATATATCTACGCATACTCATGAGTAATACTGAATAGCCCACCTGCACATTTTCACACGAAAACATGGACATGGTCGGTTTGCCAATTCTTTGTACTTGTTTTCGAGCTAATTCTAACCAATTATAATGACATAAAATTGTTATTATTGTTATATAATCTCTCCGTCCTTTACATCATTTTTTTTTTGTCAAATTTATTGTATTGATATTCCTAAAACTCTAGAGTAATAACCGACTAATTGGGTGACCCAATGATTTGGTATGAGATTTGAAAATAAAAAGTCATGGGTTCAAATTTTGGTGGGTGCAAAAGAGTATTGCCTCCAATTTATCAAAAAAAAAAAAAACTTTTGAGTAATAAAAAATACATGCTATAAAACTTGGAACAACATCCCTACGCAGGGGATCAAACCTACAAAGGAGACAAAACAACCTAAATCTCTAAAACACATGTCACAAATACGCGGCTTCTTTCACTACCATAATTTACGCTTTTCCTTCTAAAGTTAATTGGATAGATACCTGGTCGCATTCAAAGAAATAGTCTAAATGACTTAAAATTTGCTGTGCAATAAATAGAAATAATAAGGGTACAGTAAGAGTAATTTTTTTAATTAGCAAGGATTAAATACAACACTAGCTAGGCAATTTGACCAAATAATACAAATCGCCCACGTCATGGATGGCCGATTTCCATATCAATACTTGGCCTATATAACTACAATTTAATTACAATAACACAAAAAAATTTAAACCAAATATTCAGAGACAAGTTTGATGTCATGAGAAATTTATTGCAGCTCTTCATGCATGGTGTTGGTCATGATCCACACGTCAAACAGCCCATAAATTTCCAGAGTTTTTTTGTTCTTCTGCCAATCTTATTAAATTTTCTTGCTAAGAAAGCTGATATGAGCATAAATGGTGACAGCACCACACTGTTTTCTACATCAACAATTAGAGTAGAAGGTCTTAGATCTTCTTTGCCACTGTTGCTGCTCCTGCTACTGTTGTTTCTTCTGAGATAAAAGCTTCTGCTCCCAACTTCCCCAATCTTGACATTTTTGTTGATGCCTAAGAAATTAAAGACCAAATCAAATTAAACACCTAAAAATTAACTTCAATTTTTAATTGGAAAAACATTAGATTAGTTAACCAAATAAAGTGGAGTATCACCATAATTTAGGCTTGTTTGGTATGAGGTGGAGATAACTCACATGGAGTTCGAAACTAATTTTGTTTGGTTGAACAATTCCATGTGAGTTATCTCCCAATTTACAGGGAAGGGTGTGAGATATCTCCCCACCCTCCCTCATAAGGAGATAACTTTCGAGAGTTATATGAACACAATTACCTCTCACAAATTTACAATTATTCATGTCTATACCCTCTCAAATGCTTGTTATTAATCCATAATAAAAAATTAAGTAAATAATTCATTCTTAAAAATTATCATTAGTTGTATTTTATAGTATTTATAATTAATAATTATTTCAAATAAATATAAAAAATACTTATAACTATTTAATGTTGTTTAATATTTTTGTAAATAATATTTTATGTTTTTTATTTAATTCAAAATTTTTTTATTTTGAATAAATAAGTGGTGAAAATAATAATGCTTTCTTTTTATCTTAAAAATATGTTTGAAGGATATTTATGTCAATTCTCACATTTTACAGTTTTAAAAATTTTGCAATTCCCTAAAAGTTCAAAGTTCAACCAAACATAAATATGAACTTACACTGTGAGTTAACTCCAAAGAGTTATCTCCTCGCACAAAAAAACGAACGAAATGAGGCCTCATATTTGTTTGGAGTTGGTTGAAAATTGTCCCCCTCCTCAAAAGTGGGAGATGTTGACTTCTCTCTAAAGAGCAAGCGACATTTCTTCAAATGAGTTGTACTTTCTTAAAGAGGTTGTGATTTTTGAGCAAATTACATGTATCTAAAAAGCATTACTAGTAAGATGATAGATGCATCACATCACTTGCTAAAATGCAAAGTTTGTAGAGTTCGTTAATCCTGAGTTATAATCCCACTTAAATTAAAAAAAAAAAAAAAAAAAAAAAAAAGAAAAGCAAAACCTTAGTCTAGAAATTCAAAAGATAAAGAGTAACAACCAAAAGGTTCAAAACAAGTGTGAAATGGCACAAATCCCATGTCAAACCATGCGATGATCCTCAACATATGTGTAGGCAGTTTTAAACCGTGTTGCCACTTTTGACGTGTTTCTAGAGTAGTTGTAGTCCTAAGGTCAAACAAACACTTGAAAGTTGAAACTGTAAAAACACACTTAGTAATTTGAGTACACGCATCTCGATGCATCATCATCATAATAACAGACCCCATTGAATGGGAAGGAAGGACAAGGAGATTAGTAGATCGATCTGCTAATTAGGCTATGAATGAAAGATGAATTAAATGAAATGAAATGAACACAACTCACTTTGAAGGCTGAAGTGGGAGTGATGCAACTCAAAAGCAGACAACTCCTCTACCCCTACAAGCAGAGGCCTCCGCCCCTCCTCACCATACTTGTTCACAACCGTCCCAATTGTCTCCTCCACACTCGCTCCCAACCTCACCAATGCCCTCACCGGCCCCGGACTCCCCTCCACCGTCACGCTCACCACCACCTTCGCATCCCCATCAAACCTCTACAAAAAATTAAATATTCGACCCCAATCCCCACTTACAATTAATCATTAATTAAGTTACCATAACATTTCATGTCACATGCATATGTAACATTTTATACGTCTAGAGTTTTTCTATAAAATGTTGCGCAACCTTCATATATATATATATATATATATACCTCGAGATTGGAGGTTGGGGAGTGATGGAATGATTGTGATGCGAAGATATCCAGGCAGGTCTGGGGGCGGTAGAGGACTGTGCAGGACTCATCGGGGATGCCCGGTCCGTCTGTGAAGTCAAAGTTGGTGAAGAGAATTGGTTCAGATTTGGACCTTTTGAGGGGGAGTTGGTTGGTGGGTCTCGGTGGCTTTGATGATCGATTATTGTTGTTGCGGAGTCTGGGGATTGAGGAGCGGTTTTTGGACGATGAGGGGTGGTTGTTTGAAGGGGTGTTGGTGTTGTTGGTTCTGCTTCTCGATCTAGTTCGTCTTCTTGTTCTTTCTGACATAGAATTTGTGAGACAGAGAGAGCGAGAGAGAGAGATGGAGAGAAATAGAAAAACAGAGGAGATGGGGACAGAGGAAGGAGAGAGGAAGTTGCTTGGGATGTGAGGAAACGTGAGTTTTTATAAAATAGTGTGTAGTATTAGTAACTGAGAATGGTGGTTGGGTTTGGCTTCGATACTTGGCTTCTCTTGTTTGGACTTGTTTAACACTTGTTCAAGCTTTTTAACTGGTCTAATCTAATCAACTCCTTTTTCATTGATAAAGAAAAGGAAGTGCTACAACGACGATACACCGAAAGTTATATCGGATCTTTGAGCTATCCTTCGATGCATAACACGTAAGTTGAGGCTGCGTAGACACATGTCCGATGTCACTTCCGTATTTTCCAAAAAGAAAGGTAATTGTTTATTTTTTTGTTAATTAAAAAATAAAACATTTATGATCTTAGGATGAGCATCGAGATTTGTTCGGCATAGCATTTGAATTTGTATCGAATATGTTTGACAATTCTTTTCTTAAAAAATATGTTTGACAATTGGAGTTAGAAAGGATCTAAATTAAAGTTAGAGGTATTATTGTTGCACTTTTCTTCCTTTTCTTTTGATTTAAAAGCAACTGTTTTTGTGAGAAAATTTCACCTTGCGACACGAGCTAGGCATGTGAGAAGCTATCACAGATTGACAAGTGACATGATGATGTCATAGTTTCTATCTTGTTATTTTAAGTAATTTTTTATTACACGTGGCATATTTTATGTAGATGTTTCTATTTTTATTTTTTTTACTATTTTTTAAGTATATAATATACATTTAATTCAATTTCGCATAATATTTTGATATTTTGTCTTGTCCGCGTACAGAGCGCGGGATGTCGATTATTTAATTATTAGTACGTGACTCACATTTGAGGAGGTTTTTCAATAAATTTTTCTTCGTATAGAGCTTGAACTTGAGATTCTTTTTTTTGAGAAAAAAAGTCTTTGAATTTAAGACTTAAATTAAAATGTATTGAGTTTGAGTTGTAGAGATTTCTTGTCTCTATTTTGTAGTTGTTGTTTGAACTCAAGACTTCTACTTAAAGATGCAGATAGTGAATATTCATTTACAGTTAGTACATGAATTTTGATTGATTTTAAGATTCTAATTAGATACATCCGAAGTCAAAACTTCAAATATCATTCATGCCTCTAAACATTTATTTATATCATTTCGAATACAAAAGTGACTGCACAAATTGAAACGATAGTTGCACAATAATAAAAATATGCATCAAGATGGGGTTAAGGGTATGGATAAAATATTGTTGACGGTTTAGATTTGTTTGTTTATTCATATAGTGTTTTTTTAATTGTCATTATTATGGATATACAGCTTGAGATTTGGTTCAAATTTGTCAAAAAGAGAGAAATCATGTCTTATTTATACAATTAAGATTTTAAGATCAAGATTATGGTTAGGGAAGAGCTTTTTCTTGAGTTGAGTGTCACTCCACTAGCAAATTAATAAAGGAAGATGCTAGTGACCCGAGCCAAGACACCGGATGGACATCCGGTGATGATGTCCATCTATTTGTGCATCGAGATTTTTGCACACACACATCGATGCACGAATAGCCATCTCGGGTGTCCCATCGAGTCATCCTAGTATTTTTCATTAGGAAAATACTTTTCTAACCCACTTTGGGCACCTAGTGGGCCCAAGTGGATGATGTCCCTCCATGTGATACATCTCGAGGAGTGTGAGCGCACATCTCGAAGTGTATCACACGATTGGACACCCACTTAAGCCCACTAAATGCCCATGCAGGAGCTTCATCAATATGTTTGACCTCTATACAACATTGGGAATTTGAGTTTCCTGTCACACATTGAAAATTGCATGATATGCATCGAGATATGTGCGCACATAACTTAATATGCTTCACGCAATATTAAAAGTGTGTTCAGCATGAAAAGATGGGAAAAAATTTAAAAACCATATATGAGTGATAATCGAGGGCCTGACATCAATTTAGTAATTTATTAGTATAACTTTTTCAGGGTTGAATCAGTCGATCTCAAATATTACTATCTATTTATCGTTTCGTAATATAGTCCAATATAAGAAGTGATAATCCTTTGAGGGCCTGAAACATCAATTTAGTAATTTATTAGTATAACTTTTTCAGGGTTGAATCAGTTTGTTATAAATTACATACTGTTGAGTGAGACGATCTCAATATATTACTATCTATCTATACATGAAATAAAGAGGAAGAGAACAACGTAAAATAATGCAAAGTGTACTTACAAGCACACATATTAATGCAGTCACTATATATTTAGTTCGCTCTAACTTTGTATAAATTAGCACGTTCTTTGATATCAAATGAATTAAAAAATCAGATGCACTCTTGTCCATGCATTGCAATAAATATAATTAATGCACTATACCTCACCTCTCTTTTCCAATTCCCCAAAATCATTAATTCACCTTCTAGATTTCATTGTCCACTAAACCCTAAAACCCTGTAAGGAAAAAAAAAAAAAAAAAAAACCCACCTAGAATGTAGCTAATTTTAATAATAGAAAAGGATTTAGATCTCATTTGGTTCATTTGGCTAACTTCTAGAGATGTACACTTCCAATAAACTTGATTTTGTACTTAATTGAATCAATATTCTTCTCCTTGAGAAGTTGGATGCATTATCAATTTATCATCCTAAAATTTGTTTTTCATTAGGAATTGCACTAACTTACGGATGCAAATAGGGAGGGTAGGGGATGAGGACCCCATCTCCATCCCCCCATCACCACTTAAGAATTCATCCCCTCATCCCCATACTCATCCTCACGCGGGGATGAACTTTCATCTCCATCTCCATCCCCGTCTAATCCCTGCGGAGATTCTTGCGGAGAATTTGCAATGAATCACCGCAGGGAAATATTTTTTATCCACTTAATTTTTTTTGAAAAATTTATAAAAAGTATGGTACACATACATAGGATCACAATTGTTGAAAATTTCAACAAAATAAAGTATAACATATAAATATAGTTGCAAACAATTCAAAATAAAACATATAATTAACCTAACAAATTAAAATTATAAATCACATTAGAGTTTGTTTATCACTAGTGTTTTGGGTGAAAGCCTTGTAATATTATATATAATTGATATATACAATGTATATAGATGTATTTGATATACGAGGATCTCCGCGGGGATCCCTATGGGTAATCCCCACGAGGATCTCCAATAGAGATACCCACGATGATCCCCACAGATATTACCAATGGGGATTTCCCACGGGGATCCTCGCGAATATATTTTTTCTTCATCCTCGTACTCATTTTCGCGTAGGTATGAGATTTTATCTCCATCCCCACCTCCATCCCCGTCCCCGTTGCGGGAAATCTCCGTCCCCCGTGGAATTCCCGCCTCACTTGCATCCCTAGTTCTCCCTTAAGAATTGTCAATAATCACTTCTAGAGAAAAGAAGTTGCATATGTCACGGCCCAAATCTCTAACCCCCGTTTTAATTCCTTAATCAGGATCACCGACCCTTGACGTGGGACCTACACCGTGATACGTGCACCGAACGAGGCACGTGGCCGAGGTGTATATTGTATTTTTGTATTGATGTATGCCTAGTGTTATGTATTGTGTAGACTTACTAGTTCGGTTTGTACAGTTGTAGGCGTCGAGACGAGAGCGGGGACACGCCTCGAGTAGCGTGCGAGCCGGGGAACCGGGTAGTTAGCATTTTGGTAAGTCTTATTTAATACTAATATGAAATAAGGAATTACTTATAAGCCTATGGTTGTGTTTGTTAATGTAAATCAAATTAAAAGCCTATAGTTGAGTAAATTAAATGGAAAGCATAAGATTGGTCTAGAGATACACATTGGCACATCTAGGAACTAGGTGAGTAATGAAATGGTGTCACTTGAGGTTGAGTTAGTGGGAGTTAGTGGGATATATGGAAAGAGGTGGACCATTAGATATTCATCGGGATACATAAATCCATGAAGATCAAGGGCTAGGAAGGAACATCACCTTAATATATAATATTAGTGATCAAACAACATGCAAACCAAATCACTCATTCATTTTTGCTGGAGAAGAAGAAGGAATTGCTGGAGAGGAGTGAATCAAGGTGTTGAAGGAATCCATGAGAGTTGGTGAGAAATTCTCACGTCTTTTTAGTTGAAATTAGAACAAGTTCTGGTTGTAGGCTAATTCCAAATTGTATATGATTTAGTATTTGCAATTGATTTATATATTTAGATTCCTCATTTCAAGCTGATAATCCAGCTATATTGAAGTTCTTAATTTGGTTTTGAAATCATAAAGATATGAATTTTTGAAGTTGCAACACCAAAACTAGAATTCAGCATGTTGTATTAGGAATCAACCTGGGTAATTTGGTCATAATCTACTCATTTTAGATCCAAATTGATCCAAACCAGTGGAATCTGAAAGCTTATTTAAAGGGGAATAACTTTACTTAACTGAAGGTATTTTTATTCAAATGTTTTTATTTCCAAATATGCTCTACAAGTAGGTGCTGGAATTATAAAGGAAAGTTTTGAAACTAAATTTGTTAAGGGTATAACTCCCTAACTACTTATCCAAATGAACTGATCTTTTAGTATGTTGTATTTGGTTTTATTAGCTGCCTTGTGACCAAATATCACATTTTTATGAACTATAGATTAGGAGAAATAGATTTTCTAAATCCGTTGGTCGGATTAAATTCCAATTAGACCTATGTTTAGTAAAATCATGACATCTCTTTCATTTTAAATCAGAATTTTGCAAACTAAACCTTTATGGAAATCTAAGAGAGAGACCAACAATAATTGTACTGATGGAGGATTTTGATATTTGGACCATTTCATGCCTAAAAGTGCATTAAAATGTAGGACTGAAATTGAAACTTAATTTAGTCTTTAGGGGCTGATTTAGGAAGATTGATTTAAAGTCTATTGAACCAATTTGAATACACAATAAACACCACTAAATTGACTTTAAACCCACTATATTTGAACTAATGAGACACCAAACTCAGGAACCTAGGAAAAGGGTACGGGAGAGCGAATACAAGATTTGAAGTATCGGGAGGCCAGTAAAGCTAGGGCTTTACTTTATTGTTGTGAGTATACCCAATGACAACTTTACTTAGCATTTCATTTCTATTAATTGTTGCCCTTGTATAGTCCTTTTGACTATTTTGCATTTGTATTCTTATATCATGTGTTCTTTGTGTCTATGCTCACTTGATGAGTCTAGTTTGCATGATATCCATTCATTTGATTTGATTCATTGATTCTATCATGTGCTATGTCTATTCTTGTTGTTTTAAATGTGAATTGAATGATAAATAGCATGTTATTAGGCTAGTGAATATCTTATAAATGCTTAAAAGGACTTGTATTCCTTATTTGTTTAGGTGTGTAGATGTGCATATGCCTTGACAATCCATACTTGGTATTTCTTGAAATTTAAAAAGTAGTTTTTGCATTTAGTCCCGTACTCGATCGAGGTGTGCGCGACTCACGGGTTAGAGTCCCTTGGGATGTCGGCACATGTTACTTGACACTTGTATGACACTCGGGGTTAGAGTCCCCAGGTGGTCTACACACCGGGGTTAGAGTCTCTGTAACACTTGGGTTAGAGTCCCTTGTGCTATATGATTATTGAGTCGGAGTGACATGTTTCACTCGCCGACCGGGACCTAAATCACCACTACTTAGCCTAGTGTCGTATCACTTGTTTAACTCGGTATTTACTCGCATATGGTTTATTTTCCGTTTTCCCATTTATATGCTTTTAAATACCATTTGAATATTTGGAAATGCAAATTAAACTTGTCATCGGGGATTATTATTTTATTCTTGTACTCACCGTCCTTTTTATGATGGTGGGTGCGGAGCCGTCTACCAAAAAGCGGGCAAGGAGAAGATCGGCGATTATCCCTGAGCCGCGGCCTGCTGCATCACCGCATCGATTGTAGGTCTTCTTTTGGTATTTTGATTGTATATGTTATATGTCTTTCGAGATACTATTTGGGGTTGTATATTGGGTTGAGCGTTAGTTCCCAGACTTAACTTAGACTATTTTTGTTTCAATGCATTTTGAGGACTTTATATATGTGATGTCATTTCTGGTTTTTCCACACTTAGATTTTATAAATGGCTTCCGCATAAGTTACTAATTGCTTCCGCATAATCAATAAGACTTACGTTAAATAATTAATTTAATAAAAAGCTTTAATTAACTCTAAATTTTATAAACTGGTAGGACTAGTGTATTACTTATCCCGAATACGAGAAAATAGACGTTTAGGTTGTAAAGGCTGACTAATACGTAGTTGAGTCATGCGTGGATATGATTAGGGCTTAATTACGGGATTAGGCCGGGCGGTGCCCTAGATTATGAGTGGGGCCATCACAACATATTTCCAATTTAAGGACGCGCAACAAAATCGCAAACTAAACGTAAAGTTTGCCCAATACTCCTTGAAAATTGCACTTCTTCCTCCAACTTACCCCCAACCAAACGATGGGTTCATTGTTCATGGATGTGTTATTTCACCCTATTGTATATCAATGAGAACTCTAGTAAAAACAAGTAAGAGTATCACCAATTGACACAAAAATTAGAAAATGACGGTTGCGATGATTTTGTCACTTATAAAGACGGCTTACAAATGCTCCCATTAGAAAGCTTGACTCAATAGAACTGAAGAAATTAAACGAGGTAGGGGTAGACCAAAGTTAACTCGGAACCCGTTAATTAGGAAGTATTTGAATGGTTTGAAAAGCTCGCTATCAATTGCACTTAATCGAGCACAAAGGAAGAGTTTGATCCATGTAGCAGACCCCAATTAATATGTTGTTGCGTCAACAGTCTCTAAACAAGGCTCTGATGTGAAACTAACATGAAGCATTTACACATTGTGAGATAAAATTTCTGAAAAGAAAAGGAACCAAGTCCCTTTTCAAAATGAACTTACCTGTGCATATCAACTAATAAGCCAAAAATTATGATCTCAAAGGTACATGAAGCTCAAAACATCTAGAAACGCAAAAACTATTACTAAGAGACCTTTACCGTTTAATTGGGCTTATACCCACATTAATCGGTTGGGTCCAAATATCGAGGGGTCTAGGGGTCTAAAATGTCACCCCAACGTCATCAGTGTGACATGAAGTGCAAGGCAGGCTTCAAAAATAAGTGAGACTTTAGGATGTGTGTGACTTTAGGACATACGCAAACGATATCAAATGCATATTTGGACTTGGGGATATGAGTTTGGTGGTGTCAAAGTCACATCGACCTTGAGAACCGCGTGTGTATGCCTCAAGGACGTGAGTTTGATGATGCCAAAGTCACATCGGTCTTGAGAGTTATGTGTGTACACCTCGAGATACACACTCCACTTGTGTTATGTACCGAGAAAAATAGACGAGCACGCCATGTGGTCCGGTGTGAATTTTTGGGTGTCACTTAAGGTCCTTTTCCTTGCCAAACACTCATTATGGAGTCAATTCGACGAAAACAGTACACTGGAACGCCACTGGCACTGGATCAACGTGAACACGCGATTCGGAGTAGATGAACAAAAAATCTGTGGTTGGATTCGAAGGTCAGTGATTTGGGAATTTTGCTCTGTGCCCTAGTTTTCTCTATGTAGATCAATTTCGCTGTTTCTGGCTTTGATTTTCGGTACTTTTGTTCATCAATGATCGATTCCTCACTCGCGTTGATGGAAAGTCACTGACTTGATCATCGATTTTGCGTTTTGTTAGGTTTCGCGTAAATTAGGGTTTGTTTGGATTGGATTCAAGTAAGGTTTTTGGTGCAAAGAAAGCGCAATTGGTTTGCAATTCGAAAACCCTAGCCATGGCTGCTCGAAAGAGAGGTCCATCAGCAGCAAAACCAGCTGCAATGATGGCGGAAGAGACTAAGAAATCGGATGAGAAGGCGATTAGCCCTAGTTTGGAGGATCCCTCGATTAAGCCCTCGAAAATTGGGCAGGTTTTATCAGTGTCTGTGGTGTTCTTCGGCGCGTTCTTCTACTTGGCATTCTACCACTACAAAATTGAGAAGGAATTGAGGTGGTCAATTTTCGCGAACTCGGTGTTGAGCTTTGTGGGGTTTGGAGTTACTCTTGTTTTGATTCCGGTGGCGTCGAAGTATGTATTGAGGCGTAATTTATTCGGATACGATATCAACAAGAAAGGGACTGCTCAGGGTTCCATTAAAGTGTGAGTCTTGTTCAGGTTAACTTGATCTTCTTATTATTCGATTCATACATTTGATTTGGCCGAGCTTGTGTTTTTAGCCAGTTCATGTAATTGATTATGCCTGTGAATTATGTCCATTTAGTACAGTACACACAAATGTGGATTTTTGGCAATTCCAATTGGTTTTGATCTTTAAAACATGAAGTGAGTGAATGTTTCGAAATCCTTTAGTACCCATCATCAAATGTCCCAATGTATTTTGAGGGGTTTATAAGTTCTTGGGGTAGGCGTCACCGTGTCGCACCTTTACTATATTCTTCTATCCGACGGCTGAAACGATTTCATTTTGATTGCAGTTATTGCAAAGTTGTCATATTTGTTGTCATCTTGGTCGTTCTCTATTTTTCTTTTTGTAAATAAAAAAAGGTCTTGCATCCTAAGAATTTTTTTCATGCGAAATAGAAGTTAAAGCAAAGAATTTTCTGAAAGTACAGTGTCCCTTTTAGTGTTTCTTATGATTAATGACCCTATGAAATTGAATTTCTGTTGAAAATATATACAGTGAGTTTTTGAGGAAACGTCTAAGCGGATGTTTTTTTTTTTTTACATTTACATATCCAATTTTATCTATTGTCTGACAACATACTTTTTTTTACTTATTTGTAGGCCTGAATCATTGGGTATTGTTGTTGGGATAGTCTTCTTAGTGTTGGCAATATTGTTCCAGTATGCTAACTTTACATCGGACTCCATTGTAAGTACATATCTACATGGCATTAAAGCTCTTTTAAAATAATGTTATGAATTCGTGGTCTCTGTGAGTAATGAAAGTTTTTTCAATTTTGTTTGCTAATCTCTTTCTTCATATACAGAGTTTTAGTAACATAACAAATGTTTAATTTCTTTTGACCTAATTGTCATTTATTTAGGGAGCAACTATTAGCACCCCTTTACCTTATATCAACCTCCAATTAATTTAATGTTATTTATAGCCCCCAATAAGTTAGTTCATGTTCTAAGCACCCCCCTTAATTGTTAGTAAACTCTCCAATATACCCCTAGCTTATATTTGCCCCCCTCACACCCCAAAGAAAATCCTCTTTACATTTTTGTGATCCCCAACAACCAACCCCTTGTTGCACATCATCTTCTTCTCCCTCTTACCTCAATTTACTCCATGTTGCATTCCAAGATTGATTCTTTGATCTTTAAAAGCTAAGATTCAACACAAATAAATGTTCTAACCATTCAAGAATGTGAATCAAATCTCAACTAAATACTATAATCAAGATGTTGCATTTGGTGGTGAGTTGTTGAGTGTATAGACAAAGAGGTAGAGATGGGTGTAGCGATTAGATAGTAGAAGAGAAAATGAGATGAGTTTATGGATAAATTTGGGGTGGGGTATGGAAATTGAAAATTAAGTAGAAGAGGAGAAGGGGTGGGTTTAATTTGGCATTGGTGTAGTGAGTGGGATATGAGTTGGGGATGAGTTTAAGGTTTCATTTAGGGTGAGGTGTAGAGAGTGGAAAGTAGAAGGGTAAAAGGAAATGGGTTTATGATTTAGAGTGGGGTTATTTATGTAATTTTGCCTAAAGACATTTTAGTTTAAAAATGTATTAAATTAAATGGAGGGCCAATATAGGGTAGAGAGGGGCTAATAGTCGCTCCCTGTATTTATTTCCTTCCTTTCTTTTCAGTTCTTCTCATTCCACAGTTGATCTGCGATCTCCTAATAAAAATGCACATATCTTTATTCTGAATTTGGAGATTTTGAAGTTTTTGAGTGTTATTTATTTATTTTTATTTTTTTTGTAGTGGCTTGTGGAGTACAATGCAGCATTGGCATCAATCTGCTTCATGGTTTTACTTGGATTTGTTGATGACGTTCTTGATGTGCCATGGAGAGTGTATGTTCATCAATTTTTTTCCTTTTGTCTTTGAGAAGGTGCATGGATAAATTCAGTTTGTAGTTGTTGGTTATGTAATGATAGCTTGTGTTCTCATCTTATGATTTGTGGAATGTAGGAAATTGGTATTGCCTTCATTTGCAGCCCTTCCACTTTTGATGGCATATGCTGGCCACACTACCATTATTGTGCCAAAGCCCCTAATTCCTTATGTTGGAATTGATGTTTTAGATCTAGGTAAGTACATTTTCTTACTGATAATTTGTAAACAACTTTACAAATTACCATCTATACTTCCTCAATTGTTTGACTGGAAAATTATTTAAAAAACCTTTTTTACCTTTTTCGTATTTCATATATTCATAAAAACTTCAAGAAGGTCAAAATTTTTCAAGTACATTAAAATTTCCGCACACCAAATTTCTTATTGTTCACTGGAGAGGTTTTTTGTAATTTGACGTTGTTAATGCGAAATTAAATTGATGACTTAACACTGCTTACTTCTTTAACTTTACTTTTTTACTCACACACAGTCAAAGAGATATATAATATTGACATTTCCTCAATGCATGCTTAAATAACGCCCTTCAAGTGCATATTTTTTTCTCAATTAGCTATGCTGTGCTGTTACCATCTTACCATTTCTCAGATTTTGGCTTGTGTGATGAAACTTTATCATCCATGTCAGCTTTGGTTTGCATATTTTCTGTTTTTCTCGTAACTATGCTATATTTTCACTTTGAATTAAATCCCTCTTTGACTAAATTATAACATTTCCTCTTTTTATTGGACAATAGATACGCTTTTCTTTTCTTTTCTTTTCTTTTCTTGTATAAGGTTTAGAGTGGGAAGCCACAAATTCAATCAAAAGACTGTAACTACAGAATCAGACATAGGCGATATTTTCAAGTTAAATTTTTTTTTTGGCTAAGTCGAGCACAATGGAAGAATTTGTTGATCCATGTAGCCAACCCCAACTAATTTGGGATTGAGGCTATGTTGTTGTTGTATATGTTGTTGTTGTCTATTTCGTTGAACGTCTTGCAAGATTTGTGGGTCTAAAATTGGTTCATGAACAAGCCATGTTCTATTAAGACGAAACCTGGCCCTATGTGCGTTTCGTTCTTTTTTCATATCTTTGTTTCTTTTTGCTGCCCTAAGCATGATTTTGTGCTCCTTTTGGAGCACAAAGTCTCCAAGTTAAAGCATACTTGGTCCTTTATGGGTTGATATTGAACACCTCCATTGTCATTTCAAACTGCTGAATCCAGTATACATATTTGAGAATTGAAATGGCTCACAACGTCTAATAAATGTTTGCCTTGTCGGTTAAAGTACGATACACTTAATGCCCAAGTATATCTTATACATAATGTTCGTTTCATGGCTAGAAGAAAAAAATTTAGTACGCTTTGTCAGATCTTTGGCTCTTTCCATTTTTGTTACATGAAGCTGTTTATATTTGGTAAGGCAGCTTGTAACTGACTATCTCTTATTCATATTTTTAGGATGGGTATATAAACTATACATGGGTCTTTTGGCGGTATTTTGCACAAACTCCATCAATATCCATGCTGGTATTAATGGCCTTGAAGCTGGGCAGACTGCTGTTATCGCGGCAGCTGTAAGCATGAGATCAACAAGTTTTGCGATCCTACTCTATTCTCTCTGATCTCTATTTGTTAATATTGTGTCTCTTCGATCACAGATTTTGATACATAACATTATGCAAATTGGCGCATCTTCGGATCCCGAGTATAAACAAGCTCATGCTTTCTCGATCTACCTTGCCCAACCTTTGCTAACCACTACATTGGGGTTACTGTGCTATAACTGGTAATTATCTAAGCAATGTGTTGAAATTTTCATGTTAAATGGCTCCCTACATGTCATACTTGATGCGAAGCTCTCTTAAAACTATAGAAAATATTATTAACTTATTATAATTTCTTAGGTACCCTTCTTCCGTTTTCGTTGGAGATACTTACACTTACTTTGCTGGCATGGCTATGGCTGTAATAGGAATACTAGCCCATTTCAGGTGGGTACTCTTTCATGGTGAAAATTGATATAAGCTGGTGGCTCCAACCAAGCATTTTTGCCTCTCTTTTTTCTTCACTTGCAGATGAACTGGTCATCTTTCATTTTAGGTATTTCTATTGTGATTATCCTATTATAGATTGCTCATTTACGTTGCTACATTTTTTATTCAAAGTACTTTACCTGATAAAAATGGAGAGAAGTCTCTGCACTTATTCTTGAAGGTGATCCTGCACCTGCAGCTCCTTTCTTTATCTCCCATTTTTTCATTGGGTCATCATCAATCGCTGAAAGAAGATAATTTTTAAGTTCACGGCCTCATGGGTGTATACTCATGTATAAATTGTGTAGCTTTTACATCTACAAGAGTTTAAAATTGTGGTATCTTTTTTTTGATGGTACAAGCGCTGTCATTTTATATGAAGAACTTGGGTCATAACTTTTTTCTGTTCTAGTTGCTGATAATATGATAATGTGATAATGAGATGGTTTTATGCATTTGAATATGTCAAAGGCTTAAAAACCTTTCAAAAGTCGAAAAGTAGAACATTTACTAAATTGAGTGGGTTGTTCTTCATTTACAGTGAAACACTACTGATCTTCTTCTTGCCTCAAGTGCTAAACTTCCTTGCTTCATGTCCTCAGGTATGTCATAGCTTCTTTAGCTGCTCCATGTAAAGCAACGAAATTTACGATTGAATGCAGTTTCTGCACATGTCTAACTTTCGCTTTTCTTTTTCTTCTCAGCTCTTTGGTTTTATCAAATGCCCACGGCATCGCTTGCCAAGGTAGCGCCATAACCTCCGCCTAATAGAACCTGCATTTTTTGTTTGTGTAAATACGAAGACGCAACATTTGCTCACTCCGTTTTTTTTTTTTTTTTTTTTTTTTGTGCGATTCTTTTTGCAGGTTCGATCCTCAAACTGGCCTATTGACGGGGACAAAGGATGGGACCCTTGTGAACATTTTCTTGAGATTGTTTGGCCGATGCTCAGAGCAATCTCTTTGCATAAGACTTCTTTTATTTCAGGTCCATATACATGTTCTTTACTCTTCACCTTCATTTTTTGTGAACTTATTGAGCCTTGCCAGGATACTTACAAATGGAATTACTTGTTCCACAGGCTTTATGTTGCCTCTTCTGTTTCGTTTTGCGGTATTTTCTCACCGGGTGGTACAAGTGAGAGCTTCAATTAACCTAATGAGCATTTCTTATTCACGGCAGGTGCAAGCAGGAAAAAAAAAAAAAAAAAAAAAAAAAAACAAACTATTTTTGTAGTTTTACAGGAAAAGATTTATTATTATTTTTTTGGCTTCAAAGGGAGTGAACTCACGCCCTCCCCAAACCCTTGCCTTTTGGCGAGCGATGCCTTATCATATCACCAGAGAAGAGATGCTTTGGCAAGACATTTTATTTGTTGAATACATATATAAAAACATTTTATTGTGGTTAAGCAATATGCATCAATTGCTAACCTTTACATTGGTCACACAGCTTTTGAAATTCATGGAATCATACTTAGACACGTGTTTCTTCGCATCTCTAGATGTATCGAAAGGACATTATGCCGGCCAATCATTCTCCTCTACTTCGGACAACAGTCACAACACAAATGATTAAACTGCAATCCGTCCGTTCGATACTCATCTTGTTGTGTGAAATACGCATCTCCGTACAATATCTGCTACTCCATTCTCCAACAAAGAAATCCAATTCTCTTATCCAAAAGTCAATCTCTTTGGGCAGGGGCTCCCCTTGGAAATATTATACCACCGGAGCCCTTCTCTCTAATATAACAAACTTTCCCTCTTCATCTTCTTCAATGCATCGCCACTGACACTCACGCAGACCAAACCCTAACCCTAACCCTAACCCTAGACCACCACTTCTCCTCTAATGTCGATCTCCATTGTCTCCTCCACCACTCTCTTCCCAAACCCTAACCCTAACCCTAACCTCACCTCATCTTCAGCACCCAAGCACCTCTCCTCCTCAATCTCCCCATTCACTCCCTCGCCAAAACCTCCGAAACCTCGTCTCTCCCTCCGCAAAACCTCATCATCTTCATCTCTCCGAGTGCGCTCAGCGGTGGCGATCGAGAAGGAGACGCCGGAGAACGAGCGCCCGGAGACGTTCCTCCGCCAATCGGACGGCGGACTGGTCTCCTCCTCGTCTTCTTCGGGCCCTGGTTCTTCGGTGAGGGCGCGGTTCGAGAAGATGATCAGAGACGCGCAGGACAGCGTGTGCGAGGCGATCGAGGCGGCCGATGGCGGCGGGACGTTCAAGGAGGATGTGTGGTCGAGGCCGGGCGGTGGCGGCGGGATCAGCAGGGTGTTGCAGGACGGGGCGGTGTGGGAGAAGGCCGGTGTGAATGTGTCGGTGGTGTATGGAGTGATGCCGCCGGAGGCGTACAGGGCTGCTAAAGGGGAGGGCAATTCCGGGGCCAAGGCGGGGCCTGTGCCCTTCTTCGCCGCCGGAATCAGCTCGGTGAGTGTTTGATTCTCTAAATTTCTTGAATTCTTTCATGAATTGTTACTGTTGTTATTTTGGAGGGAAAAAGGTTTGTCCTTTTTTGGTTGAATCTACTCAATTACATATTTTTTTATAAGAATCTGAGCAATTACATGTCGAAACATGGAAATGTGGAATCAGAAAGCTTGAAATCAATGGATATGTAATTTCAGTTTACAGTCTTCTCATTAGTGTTCATGTTTATGAAATTTATGTTCTGTGCATTTTCCTACTTGAGGCATGCTTAAGTTTTTGTTTTGTATTCATGTGCTCTTCAGGTTTTGCATCCGAAGAATCCGTTCGCGCCCACCTTGCATTTTAATTATCGGTACTTTGAAACGGATGCTCCTAAAGGTACTTAAGTTGGAATTTGCACTGCCTCTTGTGTATACGTTTTGTGATTATGTATTAACTTTCATTGTCTTCCACTTATGAATGTGTTGCATGTTCTTTCTTTCTTTCATTCATTGAATTTCATTTTCTTTTCCGAAATTGATATGGAGAACAAGTTCATTAATTTTCGGTTCTCGTATTGAATGAGTTAGTTTTGGTGAAACTTTCCAAAACTAGGAAGGAATTTGATTAATTGTTTTGAGTATTACATTTAATTCTTGGCCTCTTCTTTATAGACTATATTTGCATTATTGACTGGTGCATGGACAGAGATCTTTGAATTCATTTTTGAATCTTCTTGACATTAGTAGTATTATTTGCATTAGCAAATTTAGAAAGATGTTGTGAGTGCATATGGAAAACTTATATGTTTGTCAGTTTGATGTCAAGTAATCATGAAAGGTATATCTTTCTTCTGAGCGTTATGGCAGAAGATTTCGTGTTGATGCTAGAATATTTTATTCTAATCATTTAAGTATTGTTGTTTGAATTTTCTTCTCTTACAAATCACCGGTGAACTGCATGGAAAGTAGGAAACTACTGTGGAGATGAGATCATATGTATGCATATTTGCTTGTACTAGGAGACATGGGTTGACTAGGCTGCTAGAACACGGTGGTATCTTTCTTTCATCAAACAGTTATATCATTATCAATTCTTTAGACAAAAGCCTTTACTACTTTCAAAAACGAGCATCACGCCCCTTGAAGTTATTTGCGATGTGAGTGTCGGAATCTTATGGGATTGGAGCTGCTTGACTTGTGTGTTGCAATTGCTTATAAACCGCCCGAATGTGAAATTACACCCAATGATTATACCCAACCTAAGTGACCTTGATTAGTTGATTATCAGCTCGAATTCAACAGATAGATGCTAGGTGAAACTAAAGACCTCTTACGTGGGTGTTACTGCTTTTTGTGGTGAATGGTAAAATATGGTGCCTGCGACTCAAACTACCTTGCAAATAATTATATTGAAAGAAAATATTGAAAATGATCAAAGTTGAACTTTTTAGTCAACATGTTTTCCGACGTGGCATAGAACTCTCAAAAACCTGAATAGATTAGCATGTTTAGATGCCTAGCACGTTTTCCCTTGTAGAGAAAATGAATTTGACGAGGATAGAAAAACTCACACTATAAATTATAGTGAAAATTTGCAATTTTTTTCCCACGTGAATGGAAGATCTTTGCCATATTATATATTGCTCTGCGCTACTTTTTTTTACCTCTTTATGCAATTGAAATGTCTTGAATTGTTAAAACGGCACTTTTTTCTGCAATTAATCTTGCGTTTGTACATCGCATTCTTATGTCGAAGCATCCTCGCATTCTTATGTCGAAGCATCCTTTGTTCTGAACTGCATCTTGATAGAGTTATCTGTGCTTTGTGCCTTTGCATTGTGGATAATAAGACAGAAAAACATTTAAATGCAGATGTCCCTGGAGCACCTAGACAGTGGTGGTTTGGTGGTGGCACGGACCTGACTCCTGCCTATATCTTTGAGGAGGATGTCAAGCACTTCCATTCGGTAAGCCCAAGGGCCATAGTGTATGGTATTTGATACTGAGTTTTCCCGTAGGTAGAAAGTTTATTGGTTGACTTCCATTTTGGCATGCCGTCATGCAATTCTTCAGCAAATGTTCGCCAATTTGGCATGTGCATCTTGGCAGCATCCATATGCATTGCTTGTTTCTATGGGGACTTGTCTTTCACATCATCAAACTACTAGCACCATATCTTTGCCATTTCATAGCATGTGACAGTCCCAATCGGTTGTCCTTTTTGCAGTTTCCTAGTTTTCTGGTTCTTTCATTTAATCTGGCACTGGTTATTAAAACTACACCTAAGTGCACTCCAAGAAAGGAACCCAAATCATTGCTGAGTTGAGGAACAAGCATGAGAAATGAAATTTATGGTAAACGATATAGTTATTAGGTTATAGATTATGTTCTTAATTGGAAGAGCTGGATTTAATAAAGAGATAGGTTGGTCCAATTCCTTTGTAGTTGAAAAATACTCTTTTTCTTTTTTTTCCCTGCTGGTATAGGTTGTGTTATTAATTGGAAGCCGCATTCAAGAAAATGATATTCTGGTCCAGTTTATGTATAGTTGCTGTAGAATCCAATACTGTTTCTTTCTTGATGTTACATTAGCATTTTGAGCTGCAAGGAGAAACCTTTTTTTTACAGGTCCAAAAAAGTGCCTGTGATAAGTTTGATCCCAGTTTCTACCCAAGATTCAAAAAATGGTGCGACGATTATTTCTATATTAAGGTATTTACATTCACCTTTCGCTTCGAGACCCTCTTGCATTGCACTATTCTAAATTTCTAATCATGATCTAAATGTTGATGGTATGCCATAGTTGTTATATTTTAATATTTTCTTATAAGAGCCACATCTGTTATAATCATTAGCATTCAGAGTTAGTGGAACGTATCTACTTGCAGGCCATATTTCTGTAATTAATTCTTGCGTTTTGTCACAGATTTTTGAAATGGCTTCTTGAAAGTTTGGTTCCATGGTTTAATGATTCACCTTTTTATGTTTTTTGTTCTGATCCTTCTGGTTCCCTGCTTGGTTTTTTTTTTTTTTTTTTTTTTTTTCATTTGACTGGGTTTTACATAGAAAAGAAAAATGGATAAAGTAGCTTGCATCTTTTAAGGAAAGTGTTAAAGTAGCTGAAGGTAAAACTTAAAAGTCGAAAAGAAATATGGAATTCGTAGATTCACGAGGAAGAGAAACAAAGTTTTACTTCAAAAAAAGTGATAAGCGGAGACCTTTATATGGGTTTCATCATTAAGAAGAGCCTTAAACCAATAATTCGTCGGTTTTATTACTTATATCAGAGGCGATTGTTTCCTGCAGCATAGAAATGAAAGACGAGGGCTTGGAGGAATATTTTTTGATGACCTCAACAATTATGACCAAGAGATGCTCCTTGGATTTGCCACTGGTAGTTGGTCAAAAAAATGATGAAATCCTCTTTTGATTAACGCTCTCACGCTTATGTCTTTCCAGACAATTTGAACGCTATATTTATTATATTTTCCTTTCAGAATGTGCAAATTCGGTAGTTCCTGCATATATCCCTATCATAGAGAGACGAAAGGACACACCATTCACAGAGAAGCACAAGGCATGGCAGCAATTACGTAGAGGGCGATATGTAGAATTCAACCTGGTATAATAATTTTCTTCAATGATAAAGCTAGCAAATTAATTAAACTGTTGCTAGATTTGATGAAGTAACCATTTTCTTTCATGAACCAATAGGTTTATGATCGGGGTACAACATTTGGGCTTAAGACTGGAGGCCGAATAGAGAGTATTCTCGTATCTCTTCCGTTGACTGCACGATGGGAATATGACCATGTAACCTTGGCTAAAATTCTTCATTCTTCTTTTTTAATCAATTTAGAATCAATGAATCATTGATGACCACAATAACTTTTCTTCTTCTTTTTCCAGCAACCCGAGGAGGGAAGCGAAGAATGGAAGTTGTTAGATGCATGCATCAATCCAAAAGAATGGCTTTGATCTCATTCATGGTAAAACCTTTCCCCCGGGATCTCTTATCTTTTGAGTGACGGTTGTTGTATTTTGTAACAATAGAGTAGATATCGCCAATTAGTTGTATAATTTAGGGTCGCTTGCTTGGCTGTAAAGAGAAATGAGTAGTAATTTATGAGTCATGAAAAATGCATGTAGAAACCAGAAGTTGTGTGATCAAGCATCAAATTTTTGAAATTTTATTATTTATGGTCCATGTTGCAAAACTTTTATTTGGGGCTTTTGATTGAATGCATGCATGTACTCTTTCTTCTCAAAAAAATAAAATACATGTAGGAAGTTGCTAGGGGTACCGACTTTGGGCACCCACTACTCGTGCGTCGTCGATAAATCTCGAGATATGCATTCGAGGTGTATCAAACGACACCTGACTGGTGGGTGCCCAAAGTCGGTATCTAAAGTGGGTACCCTAATCATTTTCCATACATGCATATACTCTCTTGAACAGAATCCATACAAGCACTGTTTTCATTTGACAAACTGTAGGACTTCTGGCTGTGATTGAACCGTTGTCCAATAATGGATTGTAGAATTGTTTAAAAGATGAATTCTATGACTAAAACAAGCGGAACTAACTGAAATGTTTATAGTGGAGTTGAAAATCTAGTTGCTGCTAAATTTCTAATCTAGATTATTGCATTTTGAAAAATACGGCTAATTGGTCAAAGTATTTTATAATGTAGGTTATGTGAAGTTTTTTGTATGTAAGATCGGGGTGAAGTCATGAAACTTGAAAGCGTGGAGAGACCAGTATTCATGTAGGTCTTAGTTTGAGAGGGAGTTCTCTAAAATGTGGACTTTTTTTTTTTTTTTTTTTTTTTTGAGAAGGATGGGTATCCAAATCTTCGAGTTGACTAATCTTATAAGAGCTAGTCAAACGCACTAACCCCATAGCCTAGGAGACAACTCAAGGAAATGATGTAGCTATTGTCACGGGGCTGTTAAGTGAGGGGTTTACTCTGAGGAAATTTTTCTCGCTTAACTCAACCCGTGGTGCTTAAAGATCGATTTAGTTCAGCACACCAACGAAAACGCGATTTGAATAGCAACAATAGCACAAATGAAGTTTATTACTTAGTTCAATGAGATTACAACTCTAGCATTTCATTCATGCCCTCCCAAGCTTACATGCTTTGGCTTTATAGCAAAACAGCCAAGTTAGTTACATAACTACTGAGGACACTTGTCATATGTACATTACACGAGATTAAGTAAACCACCACACCAATGTAGTGCTCAAAACAACCACCTAACTGCTTCCTTCATTTGCTGTCACCTGGTTCCATAACCGTCTTGACCCCCGTGGTCAATAGGCATATGCTCAAAGTGTCTGGAAGTTGCTGGGACGTGCCTTGGTCATGCTATGAGTCGTGACCAAGGTAGTTACATAACCGCCTGTAACTGCACTTGACTTGGTCCGTCCAAGCCTATAGTTCGCCTTACTCGAGGGACAGAGTCTGATTGGTGGTGCCTAGCTGCGCGCCTAGGCACCTTTAGGTGCTAGCCGGGGCTCGGTCTGATCCGAGTCCCACCGGCTCGGGGTGGCCAGCACCATGGTCCGTCCATGGGTCTTGTCTTAGCATGTCTGCCCAAGGCATGCTCTAAGGTCTTCCTTGCTCCCTTGCTCATGCCACCCCTAGGAGAGTCACCGTTAAGTCGTTCCCCGTACTCCAATATGAAACATCAAGAAATGAGACCAATTGTATTTTGACTTGGTCAACGCCCAAGTCAAGCTTTGTCAACCCTTGCCAAGGTATGTCTTGCCCGTGCCAAGGCGCGACCTTACTCATGCCAAGGCGCGACCTTGCTCGTGCCAAATGAATCTGCCAAGGCGCATTGTGCTCACTGCCAAGGTCCGCAACCGTGCTTGTGCCAATGCCCGTGCCAAAGCGCCATTGTGCTCCCGCCAAGGAATGCGCCAAGGAACGTGTCAAGGCCCAACCATGCTTGTGTTAAGGCCCGTGCCAAGGCGTCACTGTGCTCATGCTAAGGAATGCGCCAAGGAACGTGCCAATGCCCAACCGTGCTCGTGCCAAGGCGTCACTGTGCTCCCGCCAAGGAATGCGCCAAGGAACGTGTCAAGGCTCAATCATGCTCATGCCAAGGCGCCACTGTGCTCTCGCCAACATTAGACTTTTGCCCCATGCCACATACGTAACCCATGTGCTTCCGCGCGCTGGCACCATCACCATCCAACAACTAACTCCCATGAAACCTTGCTAGGTTTTCCCTCCACACTTGGGTCACGCTATTGAGGGGCTAACAACTGCTTTTAAAATGTTTTGGCACTTTTCATTCTGCCTTGAAAATGTTAAATTTTTCATTCATGTTGTAAATTAAGTTGAGACTTGCTTGAAATTAGAGAAGGAAAATAGAAGACTAAAAACTACTAGTACAAAGTAGAAGAGAAAGAATGAGAGAGTTTGAATGAGAAGTTCGTCATTCAACTTGGTGTGTTTTTAAAATGAGATTGACATCCTTTATAGAGGTCATTTAGTGATGATGATAAATGTATTTAGACAATGTATATAAGTGACACATACACCACATGTCGTACAACACATTACAAGTAATTTGACAATACATGGAATAGAGTTGGTGTACATTGGAAATTGTTACAAGTAACGTGACAATACATAGACAAGTGAGGGTACCATTAGTGAGAAATACAAGTGATATGACTACGCAATATGTTGGTGTGCATGCATGGTCATCCATACTTCACAACAATTCCAAATTTATTTTCTTGTCAACTAGTTGATGTGGAACTATTTTTTAACGAAGTACGTGCCAGCGTACCTAAAGACACGCGCTAGGAGAATGCATCTCATCAGCTACCTCAATACACCTCGGATTGCATGCACGCCTTGAAAATCAAGGGCGACTGCAACGTGCGTGCCCTTTGTGCTTGCCCATCCTAAGGCACGAAAACACGCAAAGGGACACATCTCATCAACTACCCTCGATACACATCGGTTACGTACACGCTCTAAAAAACAAGGGTGGTTGCGAGGTGCTTGCCCTTCGTGCTTGTGCATTTTGGGGCACGGAAACATTTCTTTTTTTTAAAAAAAAATTCAGCAAATATCATCATAGTATAAGTTCATTTGGGCCCGAGAGGTCAAACATTCAAATCTTTTATATCTTTGAATCTTCTATTTTTGAGTCATATCTCTTGAAAGCCAAAGTATATATAAAATAAAGAAAATATTAAGATGATCCGGTCACGGTGTCCAATATCCATCGTGCATCAATGTGTGTGCACACATATCTCGATACGTGAATGGATCCGGATGTTCCATTCCAGGTCACCCTATAATTCCATAAAGTAAAATAGTAATTAAAAAAAAAAAAAAAAAAAGTTTTCCTTGTTTGCGACAAGCACTTTGATGTTGCGTGGATGGCCCCCCAGCTCCTGCCCTTGGCATTCTCATTAGTACCTTACTACCTTCACCATATTATTACCACACAGCTTTTTCTTCCTTTTTGGCTCACTTTCGACGTAGGGTCTTGTTAAAGTGTTGGCTGTGAGTTCATTATTGAGATGTTACCACAGTCAATTGATCGAAACAATTTTATATAAATTTCTATATTGGAACATAGGAGAAAAGTGTGAGAATATTAACTTTTTATTTTCAAAGTTTTCTGCGGTTTACTGTTAGAAACAAAGAATCCAAAGATATAGTTTTCTGTATGAAAGTGTATAAAATGGCATCTGAGTAAGCATGTTAATTATTCATTTAGCTGCACATATAGAGGCATTCACTGTGTTCTTTTTATTATACAGTCGTTTCCAAGTTCAAATATATAATAGGAAGTGTTGTAGGCCTTGTGGTAATTTGATTGCCTGCCAGCATGGAAATATGTAACTCTCTTTCAGCACATTTCAAACAATCCATATAATCGAATTTAACTAATTCGAAGTTGAAGCTTTAAGTGAGAATTGTGCAGTCACCCTAACATTTTTTATTTTATTTTTTTCTTTTTGAGATATTTTTGTGACGTCTAGTGTTTATTAGGATTATCTCAAATTATCCTATAAACTAAAAACACAACCAGTAACCACAAGAACCAAAAAGTTTGTTTTGAAAAATTAGAAGATTTAAATTTGTAATCTCAAAGAAGCAAACACAAAAAACTAGTGTATCTCAATCGTTGTATCAAGTAGTAGGTCTCAACCCCTTCACCAATTTTTTCTAGTACATATATAGAGCGGTTTAGGTATAGTAGCATTGTTTTCAATTTTCTTCAGTCCGCCACATGGCATCATATCATTGGGCCACATGTGAAATACAACTTTATTCATGTTTTGTCTCCTTTTGACTAATAGGTGGCCCAATGATATGATGTCACGTAGCGGACTAGAGAAAATTAGAAACAATGCTACTGTACCTAAGCCGCTCTCATATAGGTATATATATATAGGCTTGCGCAGTATATCAACTTACATGCTCACGTGGGAGCACCGTTCAATTTTTGTAATATTAAACCTAATCCAAGGTGAGAGAAGTACGACGACTAATATATATCTACGAGTTTTATTATAAACTAGTCGGCATCTCGCGCTACGTGTGCGAATAAAACCGAAAATCAATATAATAAATAAAAGAAAAAAACTTGTGATACTTGTGTTACAATTAAAAACTCTCAAAAAAGACAAAAAAACCAAAATCGAAAATAAAAACTCTCAAAAAAGTCGTAAAAAAACTCCTCAAAAAACACCAAAAAAATAAAAATTAGTAAAAAATTTAAAAATTAAATTTTACCATTCTACTCCTCACTTAAGTGCGAAAAATATTAATGACTTATTTTTTATTTTTTTTATAAAATATTAATTATGATATCATAATGCTACATATTACACTGTGAAAACTTTATATATATATATATAAAAAGTGGAATTCACTCTGAAACGTCCAAGATAAAAATTGAGTGTCACTAGCAAGCCTGTTTTGGTTTTTTTTTTTTTTCTAACTATTCCGCAAATTAGCTACTCATGTTTGACTGACGAGTCAATTGTCATAGTAACTGAATGTTATGATGGTATGCAGTCGGACATGATAAAATTTAAAGAGATTGAAGTCCACGCAGCAAATCATTGGCACCCGTCGCATCAACGCATGACAAGCGATCACTCACTCGTGTGGGACCCGACTTTATCATGATTAATCGTGATCCGCATCGCTCTTTCATCATCATTTCTTTTGCCCCCGTCCTTTCGGTGTTGATTGCTGAGATTACAGATGCTGAAAGCTGCGCTGCAACAGTGCCGCACAGGATCATTTTCGACCATGTGCTCATCTCGTGACAAGACAACCCCTTGAAGTGAAATGTTTCCTATTATTTCTTATTTTCTAAACATTTTTAAGTACTCACTATTTTGAAGTTGTATAATGTATGAAACTCAAATTAGAGTACTTGGTTTATATTCTTTGAATTCTAGCAATGATAGAGTTATTGTTTAAACTTGAAAGTTTTGATGTTTTAGTATTTAAGCGCAAACCCGCTAAAAGATTAGAAAAAAGATACCAACTGTGTGAGTAGTTCACTGATCTAACATGCGGCAATGACTTGTGTAAGAGCTCGAGGGTTTGAGTTTCAAAAGGAACCCAATTGGTTTATTTCTTATAAGAAAAAGTTTAGAAAAATATAGTAGCATATACAATTACAATAATTCAATTAGCAATATCCGTAATTACAATCTTTGCTTGTTTCATACCTATCATCTATATCTAATTGAATGTGAGTCTCTTCGGAGACGCTTGATAAATAGAACGATACAGAGAAAAATTAGCATGGCCCATGTGCAAAGATGACACGCACAAATTGAAAAAATGGTCCAAGTTTTTTTTTATCAAACAAATAAAAATTAATAATTGAACGCGAGGTTTAACCAACTATAATTCATTGTCGATTCATTTATCATTGTCGATTCATTTATTACGAGTGATGCAACTATATTTTTATATTAATTATTAGTTGTTATGTGGCGCCCCTGCCGCTCAGGGGTGACGTGTCTCCGTGTACTCCTTGTCAGCTGGTCCAACTACACGTATCCACCAACTGCCGTCCTCTTCATGTCTCGTAAATTGTGTCTACGTGTGTATTATCTGATATATTAGTAAATTATCTTTATATTCTTTATCCATTGTGTGGGAATCTAACTGTTTCAACTGTTACTTACTTGACAATTTATTGAGATCCTGACCATACTAGTGGTTGTATCTTACAAAGTAACATGTTCAGCGAAAGTCTTAATTAATATCATTTAAACAAGGAAATCTAGCATGATAAACATTGTTCAAAGGCAAAGCCTTCCATGGAAAACCTTGAAAGTACTTAGTATATAAGCAACAGTACCACAAACAATGTATATATACGTGTACGGTGTCATCTCAAGTCTCCCAATACCCAAAATATACAAAATATCAAAAATAAACACGTACAAGTAGGTCCTCCACAACGGGCAATCAGATATAGTCGCATAGGATCCCCTTGCCCCTACTGGTACTAGGATCTGCACTCAATCATCACAAAAAGACAGATGACGAATAAAATAAGTAAAATTCCAAGGAACTCCTCTGAGCATTCATATAATGAAGTAAAGGAAATGTAAAGAATGTTGTCAAGTAAACATGCGGAATATAAAACAGACAACTGTAAATGGCTCGACGCATGAATAGACAACATACAAGCTAACAAATGTGTGTGCTCGCTCCAGATGAACTAGACTGTACTTCGGGTCACTAAGTTCCCACTAGTGGTCACGTCCAATTGGCCCGACACTTGGTCCCTCGCGGCGCTGGCCAAATCCAATGAGTCACCGACATGTGCACCAAGGGCAAGCTCAGGTCACCATTCACTGAGGGTCGGGTTACATGTGTTACAGTCCAGTGCATCATGAACACACAACCAGGAAATCCGGGAGAGTAACCTCAACTCACGTCCAAGTAACCGAATAGAATAATGAACGACAAGGAATGATAGAAATGAAATGTAAAGCAAATAAATATTCAGAGTCTTTCAGTTTTACAAACCTCACACCGCTCTCCGACCTCCCCGGACTTCAATACCCAACCCGACAAGCTCCTCGACACTGAACCTCGGTCCACTAAATCCCTGAAGTCCATTTTTACAAGTTTAGGTTGTTTACAAAGTTTTAGATATGTATTAAATGAAAATCCTCAAAACAACCCTTTAAAATCCATATTCATATGTCATTATGGTCTACCTAGCACGCTAGATTGAGTTAGCGCGCTAAGGGGGTGTACCTAGCGCGCTAGGGAATTTAACTAGCGCGCTATTGTTCTTCGTTTCGAAGAACAGTTGCACACCCAAGACGATTAGCGCGCTAATCGTTCCAATTAGCACGCTAGCCCTCTCAATTAGCTACTCTAACTGGTTTTACACTATTACATCATCAAAATAACTTCAATACATCAATTAGAACACTCCAGATCATTCAATTAACCCAATTATCTCCAAATTCATGCATACACCACATTTTCCAATTTTATCAAAACCATCAATTCGAATTAAACCAGTGGTAAATTCCCTATGAATATGATCTAATAACATGTAATACATCAAGGTTTCACAAAAAATCGGAGGTTTAACCATCCAATCTGAATTCACTCAATTCAATCAAAAATGGGTTCATTGGAGAGTGGAGGAGATGAAGATGATGATTACCTTGGTTTGAGCTCTTGATTTGGTCTCTAATGTGTGAATTCTCAGTTTGAATTATCTCTCTATCTCTCTCCCTGGTTTTCTCAGATTGCATGAGAGAAATTTGAGTGGATTGATCAAAAACTCCACTAAGTCCTGTATATATATATATATATATATATATTGTTAAGATCAAGTGTGCGTACGTATCTCGAGGATTATCTCGTGGTGTATAAACATGTTGTAACACACTCCTTAATGACTCCAATAGCAGTAGCACACTCATCTCCTATAACTACTCATTATGATCATTTAGATATTCATCTTATGGTCTTCATTATTTAGTGTAAACTATAGACTTAGTTTATTTAATTGATGTCACATTACATTAAGCTTTACAAAATCATATGGTTAGTGTTTTATTTATCCAATTTACCCATCTCATAGTCCCACTAACCTTCGGCTACCCAGTATCCGGTGCCCCGCGTTTCGACACGCATTTCGAGGCACATCATAGTCTATTATTTAAATTTCAATATAGTTAGCCTATGATTACATTACCCATTTCAACTTAATAACTTTGTCATATTTATGTAAGTTTGTTGAGTTTTCCTAGTGTACCCGTACTTCACATCTCGATACTCGCGTTAACACGCACTTCTAGGCGACTACCTGTCACACACCCTCGCACGCTCTCGTTATTCAACATACACACATGCGATGTATTTAACAAATAATTTAATAAATTGCATCGCAAATAAGCCATCCAACACACAATTTAACTAGTGTACGTACCTCCACGTGGATCTGAGCTAGCGTTCATGTCTGCATTACGATATAAATAACGGTGTTAATAAAACGGGCCGTTACATGTTACTCCCTCCTTACAATTATAAGTCATTTAAGGTCAAGAATAAAAGAGTCATTTAATTGTAAGGTAATATTATTATTATATTATTCGTACCTTTAACAATGTATTTTCAACTAAAACGGAAAAGATCCAATTTGGAAAAGATCTAATTTAGCACACTAGTTGACAAAAATTAATTTAACTTTCAAAGCTTAATTAATAAGGGCGAAATAAGTAAAATGAGTTTGAGAATAAAAGATTACGACATACATTATTAGACAACGAAAGTGACCTAAAACGACTTACAATAGTGACCGGAGGGAGTGCTACATAAATAATAATCAAGTTGCTGTTGGTATTTTCTGTTTCTCTTTGGATTCCATTCCCTTCTTTCAGTTGTGAGAATTGAGGAACACATGCATGAATGCCGATCGAGCCCACTCCTTTAATTAACACTCAGCTCCCACATTTTAATCCGTACATTCTGGAAAATAAATAAAATTTAATGAAAAGGCACTTTGTATAGTTTCTCCTTTTCTCGAATTAAAAATAAAGAACTTCCTTGTCGCTTGATTTTCTAATACAAAACACACTACAAAGTCTACAGTGACACTTTTAGTGAGTGTCATTCACTTGATGTCTATGAAATAATAATTACTATAATGTTTACATGCGTAAATCGCAATAGTGAGGTCGTGACCACAAAGTATTTATATTTATAGTTAATTATTTACATGCGCATATCGCAATAGCGAGGTCGTGACCACAAAGTATTCATATTTATAGTTGGGTTAGTTGTATTTATATTTATAGTTAGTTAATTGGGTTAGTCGTACTATATTAATAATCCCTACTTTCAAAAATATAAGTTGTTTTAGCTAAAATTTAATTTCAAAAAATATATTTCCTCCAGTCACAAATATAAGTCGTTTAAAATAAGGACACAAGAATTAAGACAATTTTAATTACAAATGTAATTTACATATATGTCATTTGACATTAAATGAATTGAAGAATTAAAGAATCATAAATATTTGAATTGTATAAGGGTATAATTGGTAAAAAAATACATTCTCGAATTTCAAAACGACTTACAATTTTGACAAAAAAGTTTTTGCTAGAAAAATTTATATAGTATTTTTGATCGGAGGGAATAAGTCGTTTTATGAATTCAAGAGAGCATTTATATCTATTAAACCTATTTTACCCATTATTTAATCAAGTATTTACACCCGTAATTTTATGTAACTAAAACATTTTATGTTATTTTGTGTCAAGGAAAAAAATGTAATTTAAGGCCGTCATTAAAGTTATCTTTAAGGCTACCTTAATTTCTATGCTTCATCTTAAACGACTTATAATTTTGGATGGAGGCACAAATATTTACACGCATGTAGCATTTTTGCACTACGGAGTTCGATAATGTCACTTGTACTTGTACTCTTTTCTTTTCTCCCTTTTGAGTACTTTTACATGTCTTTTTATGTGTCATGTTACTGAGTACTAAAACTTACGATCCTCCATTTCTCAGTAATAAAACTAGTGTTTTTTTTTTTATAAAAACAAGACTTTATTTTATTATAGCCAAAAGAATTTAATGTACATGGTAATAAAACTAATATTAACTACTTGCAAAGTCGAGGGAAAGAATTTGATTCAAATAATTAATTCTAATTATTTTGTTGCCATAGCTTTGTTGTTATTATTTTAGAAGCCTAAAAAGAAACAATATCACATTTCAATTTTGTTAAAAATTGATACTAAAAATTAAATAGGAAATTTGTTTCAAAACGAGAGCAAAACTTACAACTCTTAAAATCTAATTGGCATCCTTTTGCCATATGGGGCACCATAGGGCGGCCAACTCAGCGTTTTGCCACTAATTAAGTACAATGCAACACTTAGGTTAAAAAAAAAAAAAAAAAAAAAAAAAAAAAAAAAAAAAAAAAAAAAAAAAAACTAAACTTTGCAATGATATAAAGTAATAGCCAAACACGAATTCGAACTTCTTCCATTCATTGTATATATCAAATTAATGCTAAAAAACCATAACCATGCATGTTCCCAATCTAACTGAATTTAATTAAAGATCTTTCTATGTCGTGCACTGTCATGTACAGTATTTCAGATGTTTGTAGAGAGCAGTATTTGATTGTCACACTATTTCAATATTATAATTGCATGCATGAACAGTAAAATTCATGGCCGTTGTTTTGAACAATTAAGATTAGTGAATCAATATACTTTTATTATGGTTGTTGATTCTATGTCTGGTCTTATATCGAACCATTGATGATTAATAAAGTTTTTATCAATACTTTAAAAAAATAAAAAAAATAAAATTAAAGATCTTTTTACCTTGTAAGAATCAGATCATTTCATATTATGTACTCCCTCTATTCCACAATATGCACAATATGTGTCATATTTTACGAGCTTTTTTGTTCCACAATGTGTTACATTAAGAAATCAATGAAACATTAAATACTATATTTCCAATTATAACCGTATTCTTTTTTTTTTTTTTTTTTTGATAAGATAGAAACAACTTGGCTCCACCGAGGTTAGAACCCTATTCTATTAAGTTAACGACACAATCAATCACTCTTATTTACACAATTATGAGTGGGTAATTTAGTCTTGTTATAAAATCTTAATGGTGAAAGTACAATGTGACATTTATTGTGGAACGAAGGGAGTAACATATTACAATATAATTTATTAACCTTAAGTCATCATAAATCTTGATAGAATAATTCAGATTCACTAATTATGGTCCACTTAAGCTCTATCATAGGAAATTGGATATTGATAAGCAAGACGCAAGACTGAGCTTACTATTGCGAGCTTATAATTGGGACAAAGATATCTCTTTAAGGAGACGCGGATTGGCGCCGACACCTGGCCTAGCCTGTATATAATACAATTAAAAAAATAAAAAAATAATAATAATAAAAATGTGGATGAAATATGATGGATATAAATTGGCAAGGCCATGTTACGTGAAAATTTCAATATATTTTCAACACGGAGAAAGCAAAACAGAGGTCCACGTTCGTTCGTTCACCTCTGTTTCACAGCCTGTGCACTCCCATGGCACTTCTCTCTCCACACCCCATTTTCGGCTCTTTTTAGTTTGGCACTTCTGTTCCCCTCGAAACCCTAATTCCCCTCTCCCTCTACCATCCCCAATTCCTCGATTTCACCGATCGATCGATCATTCAATCGCGCTTTCAATTGCTCGATCTGCGCAGCAATGTTGCCCTACCAGAGCTTACAAGAGGCCGAGCAAGCCCTTGGTCGGCACCTCACCTACGCAGAGACTCTGTGGTTCAATTACTCTGCCAACATGTCCGATTACTTCCTCTACTGCCACACCATTCTCTTCTTGTTCTTGGTATTCTCTCTCGTTCCCCTCCCCTTAGTGTTCATGGAGCTCAAGCGTCCCAAGATCGTCGAGAAGTACAAGATCCAGCCCAAAGTGCGGATCCCGAGGTCGCTCATGTTCAAATGCTATAGAGATGTGATGCGCATGTTCTTCCTCGTCGTGGGTCCTCTTCAGCTAATCTCGTATCCGAGTGTTAAGGTGGTTGATTTGAATTTGTTTGTTTTTGTTTCAATTGAATTGATTTTTAGGGTTCTCGGTGGTGAAAAATTATGGGTTTTTGTGGGTTTTTCATTTCGTTGATGTTTTGGGGATCAAGTTGAGATTTTTATTGTTTTTGGTGTTGATTTTGATTGTCTTAGTGGGTTGGGATTCGGACTAGTTTGTCATTGCCATCTGGGTGGGAGATGTTCGTGCAATTGGCGGTGTACTTCATTGTGGAGGATTTTGGGAATTACTGGATCCATCGGTTTCTGCATTGTAAATGGGGGTATGAGAAGATCCATTCTGTTCACCATGAGTACACTGCCCCCATTGGATTCGCGGCGCCTTATGCGCACTGGGCAGAGATTTTGATTTTGGGTATTCCGTCGTTTCTCGGTCCGGCGATAGTTCCGTGCCATATGATCACTTTCTGGCTCTGGATTGTGCTGAGGCAGGTTGAGGCCATTGAGACTCACAGTGGGTAAGCTTAAGTTTCTAATTTTTGGTTGTTGCTTTATAGACTTGTAGTTGCACTTAATCGAGCACAATTGAAAAGTTTGATCCATGTAGCCCACCCCAATTAATTTGGGACTAAGGCTATGTTGTTGTTGTTGCTGCTGCTGCTGCTTTATAGACTTTTAGTGTAGTCATTCTCTTGGGAAATCTTCATTTGCAAGTCATTACAGTTTAAACAGTGAGCTTTCAAAAGGGTATTTAATGGTGGGGTTGCCAATTTGAACAGTGAGAATATATGGGGTTTTGAGAAGGATTTGTCGGTTTTATTATGGTGGTTGATTGGTCTAGGGGGATTTTTTCTTCGATCTCTACTGTTTGTCACTAGTCGTATTGGTGTGGTTTTTGTGAAATTGGACGTAGGTTTATTTGGAATGATTTTTGTTTATTCTGATCGAGTAATTTTGACAACCATTAATACTTCTATCAATGGTTGAACCACTTTAAAAAGTCCCCTAGTTGCTTCGTTACTATTTTCGTAGTTTACCTGATTAGTGAGAAATCCTCTGGTTATTCTATTCCTACCACTTGTTTGATATGGACATTCTCTTTTGATGCAAAGAACTAGATTCTGAAAACTATTGTTAGTGTCTACTATTTGTTCCTGCGTCCGCTTTCACAACTCTCCAAAGCATATTAGTCTTGTTTGATGGCCTCTATTGAAATGATTCTAGCTAAGTTACCCAGACCCTTCACTTCAACTCAAAGTAGTCGTGTTCGACACTCATGCGTGTCCGAAGTACCTGCTTGGACCCTCTATTGTAAGAGTTATTTGTTGTAAAGACGAGTTTAAATGTATCACTTAGTGGATTGCTCTATCTGTGTTCTTCACAGCTTGCGATGCTCTTCTGTTTCGCCCAAGCTGTCACATGTTAATGTTTTGAGATCTTTCAATTCTGTGTGTTAATCACTGTAGCAAGTCAAATTTATTTAGACTGTCTAGAAGGATGATTGATTATTCGGTTCATTATACTCCAAATTTTGCATCACAGTTTAAAATTTATTAGAGATGGATACCTGCTCAGAGTAGAATGAACTAGTTTGTGATACCTCTAGTAGCATGGTGAGGATGGGAGAGAGGGAGAGAGGGAGTGAGAGGCTAACACTTTCAACGGCACACATGCACACAAATATATACTGGTTGATCTATGTGAAGTTATATTATTTTAAGTCATGAATGCTGCATGTTCGAAACTCTTAGTAATCTGGCCAATTTTTATGAGTACATTTATCGAAGAATTCGAAGTTCTTGTGTCGGTTTTTGGTGGGATAGAAATTTGTTGATCCCATATAAAATGCCATGGGTGTTTATCTTGATTATCAAATTTGTAATATGCAATCTTTTGCATGAGTGGTGCTTAGAGCATGTTGCTCTACCGTATCTAGGGTTCTATCCCCATGTTTCATTTTCTTCAAGATCCCATGTTTAGTTGGCTACGAGCTAAGAAGTTTTTTATTAAATTCTGCTGCTTGTGTAAAAATTTTTGCCTATATAGTTTGTTGTGCAGTGTCGATAATTTCCTTGTGAAGTGCTGCTATACATTGCTCTTTTGAGTTTTGATAATTTTGGCATGGATGCTTTTTTGTAAAATTTGACATGATTGGATATTTCGAGGGAATGTCTTTGTTGATGTTGTTTTGTCTAGATGGAGAAGTATAAGTACTTCTTTAGCAAGAGTGGAACTTTTTTTCTTTTTTCCTTTTTTTGGTGAATAGAACAACTTTTTAAGCAGTTATATCCTGAATGCTTATGTCACCACTTATCTGCAATAGCAAGGTGTATGATCATTCTTTTTTGTTTTGAGGCTCATGCGCAAAGGTATAGGCAGCTGGAGATGGATAGTATATAGGAACATTATAATTGGAATGAAGACATTACCTTAAAAGGTTTTACGATCTGAGCTCATTGGAAGAAAATCTAGGTGTATGTTTGATATGAAACTAAAGATGCTAAAGCAAAATTATAGCATTTTAAGCATCACATATGGGTTGGAAGAAAGTTCTACGCATATTGGAAAAGTGAAGATTATAGGTAGCATTTTTATTACTTACAACTTACGAGTATGACTGGTTGAGAGTGGGGGCTTGGCAAAGTAGGATTGCATGAACCATATGGTCCTAGTTCTCTACCCGAGCCTCTAGCATACAAATTTATAACTAGAGGGGCTAGATCTTGTAGTTTTGGTGGGTTACATAGGATAAGGCATTTCTGCATTGCGTGTTATGTATAAACTCATATATTGGTTTTACAATGATGCAAAATCTGAAGAATAAATGAAGAAACAATTGTAGAGGATAAAAACAAAATTTGAGTTGGAACTTTATTGATCACTTTCCTTCACAAAGTGGAATGTGCCTTTGCCCCATTGTGGGTTTAAAAGGGGAAGGAATCGTGTTGCCTTCTTTACTCCCCACAACATCTTACAAGTCTCAAGCCTCAATTCTCTCATATCACTTCCCTTTACAAAATCATTCTCCTTCCCTTGTATAAATTGTCGAGCTTTAATTCCCTCCCTTCTCATCTCTTTGCAGAATTAATTTGGGATATGTTCTTAATATGCTCTTGAGATTTTCAAGAACTTGATTTAATTTTCTTGAGTAGAAACAGTCTTTGACCTGCATTAAAACGAGCTAAACGGGAATGTTGGATCCATATAGTTGACCCTAACTAATTTGGAGACCAAGGTTTTGTTGTTGTTTTTCTGTTTGTAAAAACAACCCTTAGCCCGTTGATTTCCTTGTGCTCCCCAGTACCGCTATATATCTAGTTTATTGGTCTCACTGGATCCAGTATGGAGCTCAAATAGCCCACAGTATCTTAAGTTCGCAACCTTAGTTTGGAGAATTGGACTCCCTACCTTGTGTTTGGGGCTCAGATCCCAACCACCAACTAAATTCGTGGATGAGTTTTTTAGATCATTGGAAGTACCATATGTTGCTGTATAGTATGTCTTAAGCTTTGAGTTTGATATTTGTTTTATATGTAGGGCAAGTTGAGTCTAAATCAGGTAAGGTGGGTTTCACACAAAACAGTTGCTCCGTGCACTTCTTTATGCGGATTATATCTATGCTTTAGACATGATTATTTAATATCCCTTGTCAACTTGACCTTGACAAGTGTTTCGTTGAAGTGTACTATCGATGTCATTCATCAAGTAATATCTATTAATATTGAAGTTAACCATATTTTTTGTGTAGGTATGACTTCCCTTGGACCCCCACAAAATATATTCCTTTCTATGGAGGAGCAGAATACCATGACTATCATCATTTTGTTGGAGGGCAAAGTCAGAGCAACTTTGCATCAGTGTTCACTTACTGTGACTACATTTATGGAACTGACAAGGTGAGTTAGAAGAGCCGTCTTTTCGAGTATATTATGCTTCAAGGGCTATGTTGTGGATTAGAAGTATTGATCCGATTGCGCTCATTTCTGTTCTTTTGATTATCAGGGATATAGGTTCCAGAAACAGCACCTCACCAAGGTAGATCTCCAATCTCCCCTTTTTGTCTTTTCGGTTGTTGTTATGGTTTCTCGTCACAGCAGTTTTACAAATGCTAAATCCTGAATACGTTAATGAGATTTCATCTATTGGATGTTCATAATCTTTTACTCAATATCTTATTAAAAAATAATAATAATCTTCTACTCAATATGATGTATAATGCCAATAATGAGTACTTCTATTCTTTTGTGAAGCTATCCTATCATAATTGAGAGTTTCTTTCGCATTAGTTGCTTATAGAAGGGAAGTATAGCATGTCAATCTTGTGTCCAAATTTCTTTGTTTGCTGGCATCTTACCCTCGCGGAAATAGGAGCTTCTCCTTTATTTGCACTTACTATGCTAGTCTTCATCATTCTTAAAAAATAAATCCGCATGTACTTGCTGATTTATCTCATTTATTTAGTCTCTAAGTTGTTCGCATGATATGCTTGGAGCAGATGTTTTATTTGACAACATTTAATCTCTTTGGTGCAGTTGAAGGAAAAATGTAATGATGGTGAAAATGGATATTACACAAATCAAGCTTACAAATCCGAGTAGCTTTGTGAGTCGTTTGATCTGAAAGTCTTCTTCGGAATACTTCCTCTTCCTAAGGAAGGATGATTGCCTTACATTCCCAAGCTGGCATTTTCCATCGTCGATACCATCCTTCTTGCTGAAGACTCGAGAGAATGAGTAACATGGGTGATTTTTTTCGTAGCGGTTCCTTATTTCAGCGCAACTAGTGTAACGTTTGGATCGTGTTGTGACTTGGGACTCTTGACTGATATATAGCTAGTGTTTGAATTGAGTTGTTATGATATGAACTTTTAGTTTGTGGTTGAAAAATCCAAAAACTCTAATTTGCTGAAGGAAAAGCAAATTCAGGAACATTGCAGGTCAAGCTAGTACTTTGTAAATAGTTATCAACTGATCAGTCAAGCTAAGCTTTGTATTGACTTTAATGGTGCCCCCTCATTTCTTCAACAATCTTAATGGTGCAGAATCAGTGTTGGAGAAGAGAAAATCAGAAACATGCTACTTTAATTCAATTCAATGATCCAGCATTAGGAGTTTGTGCGGCGTAATCCGAGGAACTTGGAATCTGTTTATCCCAAGTGAGCAACAACAAAGGTATGTCAAGTGAATCTTTTTAGGTATTGGTCTGCCTGAATTATCAAATTGCTTACTTGACTCATTAGTTGTCCATGACAGACAGGATTTGAAGCTTTTATGTACTTTGGAGCACAACTGAATCTCTGTGAATTATCTTGTTAGATTGGTGATGTGTGACAATTTTGATAATGTTTGGAGGATGTTAGGGTTCCATGAAATTGAATTAACAAGAGTTAGCATATTAAATTTAGGTAAAAACAACATAGCCTCAATTTCAAATTAGTCGGTCGGCTACATGGATCAAACTCTTTCATTATGCTGCTCAACAATTTAGTGAAAAAATAAAGTTTGTCTTAATTTATATTTAAGCCAAGTTCTTAAATCTATAGTTAAAATTGGTTTGGTCTACTATTTTTGGAACTCAAGCATTTGTCATATTTTTTATTTTATTTATATTAATGTGGCTTGTGTTTAAGGTTTAGAGTTTCACATTATAAAATGGTAAAAATGGATCAAACAGATTTAAGATTTAACATGTGACGTGTGTTGCGTGTAAGAGCACAAAAAAAAATTACTAATTTACATATTTTTGCTACTAAAGAAGATAATGGTAGCCATTTTATGAAGACCAACCAACTAAAGGGATAAAAGTTTTTGGGACAACATGGCCCCACATTTTAAAACTGTAATAGTCTTTTATATGGTAGGGTGTCTTAATCAATCAAACTGAAAATAAATGGTACCTTTACTAGCCCCTTCAAGTGGGGAACTGTCTTTGCATGAATTGTGTAATTTATGCCTTTTTATTAAGGCAGGACACATAAGAGCTAACATGGCACAACCATAGAGGACCTGGCTAGATGGGCAATTATTTCACCATAGGTGCTTGGTATCTAATTTCTCTCCATTATGTTTGGTAACTAAATCTTAGACTAATAATCTCCTATTAGCACAATAATATTAAAAGTTATATATAACTCACGTTTTTTTAATCATTTATTTTTAATTTCTACTCCAATTAAGCTTTTTGACACGAGTTTAGACCCTATTTCCCTGTTCTAATTGATTAATTTGATATAAGTTTATTTTGTATTGAAAAACCTTATAGTTCTATTTTCAAATTTACAGTAGTCAGAATAATTCAGATATAAAAAATCCTTGTACGAAAAGAGATCATCGGTTTTGAAATAGGCAAATTATATTGATGGAAAAAAAATGATGTACGTACGTCAAAAAATATAATATGAAATACCTTTTAAATAGACTTCTTTTGAAAGTGTTACATGACAAATACTTCATCCGGTCATTTATATAAGTCGTTTAAAGTAAGAACAAAAGAATTAAGGCAGTCTTAATTATGAGTGTAATTTACTTATATGTCTTTTGACATTAAATGATCTGAAGAATTGAAGAATCATAAATTTTAGAATTGTATAAAGGTAAAATAGGTAAAAATGTAATAAATACACTTTCGGATTCCGAAAACGACTTACAATTTTGAACAATAAGTTTTTGCTAAAACGACTTATATAAATGACCGAAGGGAGTACGTATCAACAACTACATCAAGCACCAAAAGTACTGTACCAAAAAAACAAGAGAATTTTTGTTTCAAAAAAAAAATAAACAAGAGAATTTTAAAGAAAAGGAGTTCTTGAACATGTGGGCTTTAGGCCCAAAAGTATTGGCCAATTGGGCTTTGTAGAATCAAGAACTTAACATTGTCAGTAATTTTTTCTTATCATACAAAGATTGCACGTGACCTACAATTCTAATTTAATGATAACTTTATGTGACTAAAATTATAAACCTACCCACACCCACTAAAGGCGAAAAGTAAATTTATTTATGTCCAAGCTTTCATAACTTGTATAGAATCATCACTCATTAATAATAATGATTTTGGTCACCTACTCATTAGCACACTATTGGGAATTTATTTTCAATCTAAGTCATGGAAACCTTACTTTATGTTTGTATATATGTGTGTGGCAATTATTATAAGTTTCCACTATTTGTTTTCTATATGGAATATTTTTGACAATTGTGGGGATACCTAATCTTTTACAACATTATTATTATTTAGGTGAAATCATTCTACATCTTTGACAATATTTTGTTACATCTTTTTATCTATGTACTTAAGTAGAATTCATTTAAAGTTGAATTGTCATCACGACTTGATTTCTTTTTGTAGATGTTTGTTTGGTTAATTTGAGCTATCTAGCTATGATGCGAATTGCATTGATCATCAAATGATCAGCACTTTGAGGAGATGGGTCACATGCACCGATTTCCTTTTAAATTTGCAAAATTGATGGTTTGATTTAGCGGCCCGACTTAATGTTCTCTTAAGTTTTGGGGCTTTGGGGTTCACTACTAAAATGCATGTACACTCAATTTTTTAACAATTTTGTTAAAAAAATATCCATAATTTATACTTTTTTTTTGAGGTCTTCAACAATATATACTTGAAAATTGAAATACATCACTACCAAGAAAAAAATTGAAATACACACGTTAGGCTAGTCTATTCGTGTAATTTAGTTCCAGAATTTCTTTTACTCGAGGTTTCAGTTCCGAGTCCCATGAATGAAGTTACTTCACAAAAGAATTTCACACCTTTGCAAGTTCACTTAAATTAGTTACGGCCAATGAGCGTCAGATATTAAGTTCACCTAAATTAGTTACGGCCAATGAGCTTCGGATATTAGTATAGTTGCTACTAAAAAAAGACATTTGTTTTATATAGGTAAAACCGCTTTAAAAATTAATAAAGCCTATTTTAATAATTTAATTATCCGTTACCAAAAAATAATATTTTTATATGAAAGAAACAACTTTGCACCCATTAAGGCTTCGAACTCACGGCCTCTTATTTTCAAATCTCATACCAAACTATTAGAACGCACAATTGGTTATCAAAAATATCAATTTGATTACCTAAGTTCGTACATTAGTAAAATGCATACTATTTCGTAAAATCAATACCCTTATATTTTTAATAAATATAAGTTAAGAGAATTAACGATAAACTATATTGTTAATGTAGGTTATACGCTTTGTGAGGATATGAAGTTGAATGGCGGTTACCCCCTCATTAACCAAATTGAAGATTAAGATTGAGAGATTGAGATTGAAAGACATAAATATATAATACACTGAGGCACCACACTCAAAAAGTCAAGAAAGAAAAGCGTGAATACGACATGGTTGTCTAAATCTATGCTAAAAGTTCAATTACTTCATATTGGGATCTCTATGGTCCCATATACGTAGTGGCCTCTCTACAGTTTAATCAAAAAAAAAAAAAAAAAAAGGTGATGTACTTATTAATAATTCACAGCAGGTCAAGGGATTCTTAGGAAACAAGTATTATTTTTTCCTGATTAAAAAAATAAGTAATCCACCAAAAAGATAAATAAATAATAGTAGTACTTAAAATAAAGATAATTATTTAATACATCAATGTTAGTTATATGATTAATTATTAACAAGATCAACAACTTATTGATTAATTATTTGGATGGTATAGTTGAAACTTATATTTGGATTCTTCTTCAATGGGCTGGTTTTGAGAAATTTGTGGTATAGTGTACATTAAAATTATAATCAATTTAATAATATTCTTTGTTGGAGGAAATATTTGGTGCATATATAGTTTTATTTAAATTAATTAAAACCTATCTATTTTAAAAATAGGTGAATGATTTGAAACCTTAAAAATAGAATATATATATATATATATATATATATAAAGTTTGCAAACACTATTATGCAATACAGTCACTTCAATCCTCTAAAAGAGACATCTTCAACTTTTCCCAAATTATTTATACTAACATTATTATTTTGAAATCTTAGAGGGGCCTACCACACATCAACCTTTGTACGTGTATTTTGTAGGTATCCTCGGCAAACTGCAATTCTATCTACCTAATTAGTGTACATCAACAGTTTGATGAGACCTGATGAGGTACTCTCAGCCCTAGATTTGCTTTAACTCCCATCCATTAGATCATCCTTCAGACTCATCTCAAGATTAGATTTTGTGAAGACCCCCGATTAAGGTAGTGAATTGTGAGAGCTAATTTCTTTTTTTATTACAACCTTTGGAAGAGCAATTACAAGAGCTTAATTGCTAATGTTTAGTGGACTTGAATTATTCTAACAACATCCACGATGGACTATGATAAAATGTCAACTAAAAATTTAACATTCATTATATATTATGCGGCCACGACACTCAAATTTTAGTTCAATCTATAGAAACTTAATTTGTGAAAGCTAGTTAAGATGGATAAGGTAAGGGAGATGGGGGTAAATATTACATCATTGTATTATTGTTTAGGGACTTTGATACGTACATCTAATCATCTATTTATTTACTGATTTGATTGGTTAAAATATCTTAACTTTTTACAACTTTTAATCGTTATTATATCTTAACTTTTTTTAGATTGATAGATTTGTATCTTAAATCACTTTTTAACTTCAAATTCGATGAGGTGGAGGCACCTAAACAATGATTAAGAAGCCAGTAATTCATCACTTATAATTAAAAATTTATTATTAAATTTATTATTTAAGCTCATTATATATGTGTTGCTTCACCAAATTTGAGGTTAAAAAGTGACTTTAAGATATGAATTAAACAATTTAAAAAGGTTATAATATTATAACATATTTAAAAAGTTTAGAATATAATAACAAAAATTGTAAAATTAAGGTTAGGATATTCACTACAAAATGATAATTGATTAGCGACGAGATTAGTGACTAACCCCGTCGCTAAATTGTGATTTTTTTTTAAAGTTTGATATTATATAATATATAATATTTAAAAATATTTAATATTTATAAAATGCAAAACTATTATATATAATATAATATAATATTTCAAAATTTAAAATTTAATATATCAAATATATTTTTATATAAATGCAAAAACTATTATATATAATATTTAAGAATTTTATTAAAAAAATTTTAATTCAAATAAAATTAAATTTTAAATGAAATATTTCAAAATAATATTATTAATAAATAATATTTAAATTTAAAAATTCTTTATAAAACTTTATTAAAAATTATTATTAAAAAAATATATTTTAATATATACTATATAATTTATTCGGAATAACTATATGGACAGGAAAATTAAAGGAAATTAAAGTTAATAACTGAAGTCTATAAACCAAAATGAATTAAATACAACAAAAAATTTAATTAAAAGTATGAAAATGTACAAAACAAGATATGAACAACATAAGGCTAAATATACAAGGAAGTCAACTCAATCGTCGAGATCGTGTCGGTCTCTGAGTCATCAACTGGAACATCTCTCGGAGGCGTTAGCGCAAATAAAACCCCAAGTCTGTCCATAATTATAGTCTGCTCCATGCAACACAACAGGCCTTGGACATCTCGCAACTGATCTTGGGTTAGAGTGTGATCCTGCATAACCCGAAGAATGTGTCTGCATCTCCTGAAAGTCCCTCTGCAAAAGCTCGATGAGTTCATTAGAAGAAGAAATAGGCCGAGAAGATCCAGCTTCATTTCCACCTCCAGCTGTTCCTCTAGCTGTAGTATGTTTGCGTCGCGACCCCGACGGTGTCCACCCTAGTCCATATGTCCATCTTTTGTCATCACGTTCAACGACAGACAAATATAGATCGGTTTCATCTATCGGGTCTCAGGCTGCGACTGTGTCAGCTCAATCCGTATGCGCTTATTTGGATCGCCGTCTAAATTAAGAATTAAAACATTTACATGTCATTGATACATATCATTAATGAACTAAACAAAATTTAAAAACAAAACTATTTACTTACGACGATCTTCTCTACTCTCGAATCGATGAAAGTTACGTCGTCATCATCTTTCGTATGAAAATATAAGCATAACTCCAAAGCAGTCGAAGGTCGACCCAAGTTCTCCGCTTACAAAACATATATTTAAAGAGGATTAAGTTTGAGACTAAATTCATGTATATTATATATATATATAAACTTATTATAACATAACCATCCTCTCTGCATGCTGATAAATGGATATTGAGCCACCAGTATGCATTGCAATCCTTGTACCGGGTCCCCCTGTCTCAGTTCTCCGATTCTTACTTGCTCGCTCTGACTTCTTCTTAAAATCAGGGGAGGACCCATTTGTAAAAGCTATTTATCAAACAATTGTCTTTAAGCAACATGTATTTACATACTTGCAAAATTTCGTCGAATTCTTGCTCCGAAATATGGTGATTCGACTTTATCGTTAATAAACGTGTCATTGCTGAGAGTTTAGTCATCTTCTCGCAACCCGACCAAAGCGGTTGATTCGTCTCGTCAATCATTTCAAAGAAATGCTTCGCTTCAGGGTTCGGCTCCTCTTCACGATTCCAATCGAAACTGGGGCCCACAATATCGTGTATCATACGATGATATGATATCGATATTCATCCATTGGATCATCACCTCCATCGTCCTCATCACATACTATTTCTTCCTCCCCATGCGCGGTCCAACAATTGTAATCGGAACGAATCCACCTCTCACTAGATGAAGCTCTACCGTGTGTCTACATCGTAGTATATGTCGTCGTAGAACATCGAATTTTCGTTTCAAGTAAGTGGTGCGATGACAAATTTTATAAATTTCTTCACGACCATGATCGAGTGTAACATTCAATACGGTTGTACATCCAATTTCGCATCTCGAAAGACCTAAACAATCCTCATTACAATCACACATATCACCATAATAAATTCAGACAAATATATATTTTCATAAAAAACCTACATATCATCACCATGCATAAAAGTTTAAAAATAATTAAAATTTTCACCATAAATATTAAAAATTTGATTCAAATATATTAATACAATTTCTATTTAAACAATTTTATCCAAACAATATAATTTTAAACAAAAATATTAATAAAAATACCAAAAATCATTTTAAACAATGTTTCCTCATGAATATATAGTATATCACCACAACAAAAATTCTTAAATATTATTCATTTTAAACAAGTTTTATTTATACATATTATATCACCATAACAAAAATATCTAAAAAATTATTTTTAACAAATTTTATTCATAAATATTAAAAATAAATCTAAAAAATACCTTTTATACAAATTCTCCCCAAAAAATAAATTACACACAACAAATTTTAACATAAAAACCTAAATAAATTAAATAAATACATTCAAAAATTTTAAAAAATAATTAATGGCACGACGGGAGGTGACGGACTGGTGGGGTGAGAGCAACTAGAAAAGAGAGAGAGAGAGAGAGAGAAAGAGAGAGAGAGAGAGAGAGCACAAGAGATCGAAGATAAGATACACAGAGAACTAGAAGAGGAGGAAGAGGGATGGACATGTTTTCGGTTAGCACAATTAGCGACAGGCTTCGGCGACGCTCGGCCACGTGGCGCAAACGAGCAAAATCTTTCCCGCTCGAACTTTAGCGACAGGGACCCGTCGCAATCCCCGTCTCTAAATTGGTCAAACGGTCAATCTCGACCCCCGTCGCCAATCCTGTAACGACCCATTTTCCAAATGGACAGCCACGGAGGCCAATGCGGGCCACAACCTGGCCTATCAGCGCCGGCTGTATCCCACATGCCATCTCATCCACCATTTAATCATTATTAACCTCAATGGACAACAATTTACTATTTAAATTGTTAATGAACTCAAATCATATGTCTATAATATCATGTTAATCCCAAATAAACCACAGCGGAAGTCTTTTATCATGACAAGTAAAAGATGAAACATTATAGTCATGTATTTAACTTTGATATCTAGTGTGGAAAACCCATAAGTTATCATATATCAGATATAAACCTCAAATATCTCAAATATATCAGTGTATAGAGTACTGAAGTGTCTCACAATCCCAAATCCCCAAAATAAGACAAAAGTACATATAATACAAACATACAAGTCAGGCTCAATATCTCTGAATCACAAGTATTCCGGTAGCTTGCCCTTGCCACATCACGTACTAGGATCTGCACTCAAGCACAAAAAGATAGATGATGAGTCCAGAGTGAGTATTCCCAAGGAGATTAAATGAACAATACTGAAAGTTAATACTGAAATTTATAGAAAACTATTAAATAAACATGCGGAAATAAATATAGACAACTGTGATCATCGCATGCATAAATAATAGTGCAAGCTCAACTGTGTGTTCCTAGAGCCTAGGGTCAGACTAGCGCCATACTTTGAACTCCCCACAGACTACTGTCGCCGAGTAGCACTCAAGTAAGGCCGGTATCTGGATCCGGTAGGTGGTCGGCGTGGAACCAACGATGCACCCACACGTGCCCCGACGCGACTTTCGGGTCGACCTATTCACCGAGATCCCTGACGCACGTGATATGGCCTAGTAGACATACACACAGAAATGGCACGGAGGGAGAGCCTCAACGTCCGTCTATTGAAACCAAACCAAGAATAGAGTATTTGAACGACAGAAAATGAATTCAAAAGCAAAAAGAAATATTGCTCAAGTAATTTTAGTTGAGATACTACACACCTTAAACCGCACTCCGTGTCCCGATAAATTACCCTCGGTTCGGCTCCGCCGAATCCCCGATATCCAAATTACCGCCCACAACGTCCTATTTCTATTTATAAGTGATTTTTAGTCAATTGAATGTATTTTATGTTACTTAGCAAAAAATAATGTAAAACCCGCAAGTTCTTGCTCGCTAGGTTTGGGGATTAGCGCGCTAGATTTTTGGGCAGCTAACTGTTCTTCGTCAGGAAGAACATTAGCGCGATAATCACGCTCTGGACAGCAGTTTTGCTGAAGATTTTTGTTTTCTAACACCACCACCAACAACAACCACTACAACAACACCAATCACTGAACTTTATGCACTTAAAACCCACAAAAACCACTACTTAACAAACATATAACAATCCATATTGGATTCACACCAACACCTCAAAAATTTGCACCAAAAGATAAATAAACTTGAGGTAGTTGTGAATCTCACCTTGCTTTGATGATTCTAACACTCCAAGCTCCTTAAATCACCAAGTTGAATCTCCAAAACCCCTGTTTTGCTCTTCAATTTCGGATGTGAAGATAAGGAGAGAGAAAAAGGTGGTGGAAAATGAAAGTCATATTAACTTTTAGAGTCAAATTGCATCTCTCCTCACTTGTACATCTCAAGGCAATCCAATGAGCACCATTTGCTCCATTATTCACCTTCTAATGACTCCAATTGTGACACCAATGGCACACTTGCACTAGTTCTTAACCCAAAAGTGGCATCTCGGGTGTTCCGACGCTACACGTACTACCATGACCTTAACCACCAAATATACATTACATTTTAATATTTAACTCATTTTATTCATTTATTGTGTGTCTTATTTTCCCCAGCCTAGTATTTAGTCTTTTAGACTACTCGGTACCCGCGCCGACACGCGTATCGAGGCGAATACTTAACACACAATCTCTCTCGTCAAATGGAATATAATTACACACATTACGATGTCGTTTAGTCTATTTAACGTAAACATCGCAATTGAGACAAATCAACATGCAAAAGTAACTTTCTACCTAGCTTCAGTCTCGCACTAGCGTAGCTGTGAGTCCCACGAGCGTCTGAGTTGTCAGCCACGTCTGCAACCACGTCATAAATAACGGCAAATTAAATTCAGATTGTTACAAATCCCTCGCTAATTAGCGGTGAGAGATAGCCCGTCGCTATCCCCGTCGCTAATGCTAACCTTTTCTTGTAGTGATTATAACCAATTTGCCCTTTTTTATAAGATCTATGTTTGAAACCAATTGCATCCAACAATTAAAAATTGTCCTAAGTCTACTGTAAGACTCATATATATGTATTTGACAAAAAAAAGACTCATATATATGTAAAAGGACTTTATTTATTTATTTCTTTTTTGATAGGAAAGAAATCAGATTTTTTTTTCAAAGTGAAACCACAAGTTGTCCGGTACGAGGCTTGAACTCTTGATCACCTCTTACCAATGGCGGATCTAGGGGGCGGGGGGCGGGGGGGGCGGGCGACCACCTCCCCTACCCTCGAGACCCCCTATAGTACCTCTACCTATTGTCAATTTTTTTTTATTATGCTTAGTTTTTCATACGGTCGCTCTCCCTAAACCCCGAGACCCCTTATAGTATCCCTACGTACGTATTGTCAAATTTTTTTTTGTCATGCTTAGTTTTTCATACTAATATTTTTTTTTGTTTGGAAAAAAAAAAAGGTTAAGGTTAAAATTCGCCCCCTAAGAAGATTTTCTGGTTCCGTCACTGCCTCTTACTCAAGTAACCCTAAACCAAGCTAGTGAGTCACCCACTTGATATGTATATATATAATGACTTAAACAAAGTTTGCTCTATCCAACAATATTCTCACTGCGTGCCTTCTATAAGACTCTTACGTAGTCTCTAATAAAACTTTCTATATACTTAGTACATAATATAGATCCATTTTTTTTATCTACGTTCATGCATAAATTACATATCACACGCCTCTCGATGAATACTAATCCTTCACACTCAAATAAAATGAGGATTGAAAAACAAGATCTAGCATTCTAGCTCAAAGACTAATTGATATATCGATCTGGAAACTTTATCACAAAAGGGCTTGGTTAGATTGATATAGGCGATGGGAAAACCTCAGTGTATATAGTTTGACAAGAAATAAAACCTTTGTATCTGTTGTAAACTAAGTCGAACTTGCTAGAGATTTAAGCATAGAAGACATAAACTAAGAACTACTAAAATAAGTAGAGAACAAGAGACAAGAGAGAAGAGAGCTAGAGATGAAAATGTAGAGATTCCATTCATACATTGGTGTGTGAATTATAATGGGGTTGGCACCCTTTATATATGTCATTTAGTGATGATGATAATTGTACTTATACAATGTGTACAAGTTATACATACACCACAAGTCATACAACACATCAAAAGCAACATAGACAATTAATACATGGAAGAGTTGGTGTACATTGAAGAGGATTACAAGTTACATGAAGTGTGAGAGTCATGCTCGATGTTACAAATCAATGTGAGAATCATGCTTCACAATGTGATCACATACATGCACAAGTGTCCATCCATTTCATAACACTCCCCCTTGGATGACACTTGTTGAAAGAATGCGTCTCGTTAAACTTCTACTAGAAAAAACCATGCGGGAAGAAATTTGGTACAGGAAAAAGAATATAATATTTGTTGATTGTCTCATTAAAAACCTTGCTAGGAAAACCCAATAGGACAAAACCTAGCTAAGGAAAAGAGTGCAACACATTGATACACTCAGAGATAATATAAATGTCTCATTAAAACCTCTACTAGAAAAACTCCGTGGGAAAAATCTAGTACAGGAAAAAAGTACATTAATTGCTCTCATAATTTATTTATTTATTTATTTTTATATGAAGTATAATAATGTTATGATTACTTCATTAAAAACTTTTCTATGAAAACACAGTGGGATAAAAACATAGGAAAAGGAAAATAATGTAATACACTAATCAATCTAGATACTGAGTTTTTATATTGTTAGAATTGCCTCATTAAAAACCTTTGCAAATAAAACCCAGTGAGATAAAACCATAGCAAAGGGAAAAAGAGTGCAATACATTAACCAATAACTCATTTTGATTCTCCCTCTCATATTCACATGGGTGAGACATCTTGTGCATTTTGTTGCACATGGACATTGTTTTCTATATAAACCATTTAATGTTGAAGCATATGATTGTCGCTCTTTTGTATATAGTACTTGCATCAAGTAATTGATTCATAACTTGTTGCTACTGAATGATCCTTTGAACTTCGAGTTCATATTAATTTATACATGGATCATAATACAACAAATTTAATGCAATTTGATGTGTTTCAAGCAATTTCGCGTCATTCCTTTTGAATTGGCTTATATCTCCCTCTAATGGTGGGAAAACTGCTTCATCAAAGTGACAATTAGCAAAACTTGCTATAAATAAATTCCATATTAGGGATCCAATGCATCTTATAATATGATTAATGGAGAGTTAAATCAATATAAGTCTCCTATTGATTTGCCTTGAGATAATCTTCAGCTGATAAAAAAATCCAGTTCGATAATGTTCGTGCGAATTTGCGATATTTTCGCATTATCGATGATTATGGATAATCAAATAGATCTTTCTACATTATGAATGTCATTTGATTTATGACGACATTCGTTTTAATGTGCCTTATATATTCCAAAAGTTAAAGTCGAGAATATTATACTCAGATTAAATCATATTCATATAGATAAATTTTCTATTATTTTGAGTAGACTTCTTCTGAACAATACATTAACAATAAAATTGTTGTACCCGATATTGCCTGAACATTACCCTCCGCTAAGTTCGAATTCGAGAAATATTCACTTTTATATTATAATGTACATGCATGTAGCACGATACACAAGACATAAACTCATCGCCTATTTAGGTCACGATTTAAACACATCTCGATGTGCTTGTTTTATCAAGCCATTTTTAATGATAAAATTCATAATATTTTGCCTTTGATTTTGAAGGCCTGGTAATATTCGGGTATATATATGACAATATTTATGCAAAATAGGCTTTCATATATGACCAAAAAATGTCACAATTATGAGCGTTCATTGTCAATAATTATTTGCCATTTGTAGTGGTGCACCACTTTTGTTTCAGTTTTTGGTGGAATTGTAAATACGACATTTACCTGATATTTTCACCTTTTTCACGTCCATAAATTTATTATTGCAACCATGATCATTATATGCAACATATGCTTCTTAATTTGAAGCTGAACTAATTGGACGGGAGCGATATTATATTTATAATATCTCATTATTTTACTCAGCTACCATGAGACAATAAATCAATCCTTAATATTTATCGGATTGACGTGCGCACTCGATATTTGTTGCGGCAATAAATCGAGGCGGGCCACGTGACCTTATTTTTATTGTCTCATCAGTCATATTTTCACATAGCCTCAACATAGAGGTAATTAAAATTAAGGAATTATAATTAATATTTGACTTATTAAATTTTGTAGCTTGAGACTCAACCGCTCATTTCGGGCTTTTGGAGCATTACATTTTTTGGTATTTATATATTTATAACTCCATATGGTGAAAAGATATATAAAGTGAAATATTCACTTTTCAAATCTCTAAAGAGATATTGGCAAATGATTTAAATTTTGTATAACACAACATAGTCTTGCATAGATGTTTTATTCACAAATTATAGTATCTAATTGTCATGACAAGTAATTCTTGTCGGTAATATAATAAGGCAACAAGTTCAATTATGGTTGAATAATATTTTGAAATTTAATATAAAATAGTTTTCCCATTTTTTATGTAAAAACATAACATATGATTAAATATATGTTCACAACTTGATTCATTAATAAACAAAATGTACTATTCGTATGAGTTGGTGGGACAACCTCCGGGTTGGGTGGCGAGATATAGTCTACTTAATACCATGCCTCTCGAACGAGATAACCCGTCTCCCTTTCAATATTTAGCTTTACCGGGACAAGGTTTACCCACTATCAACTCAAACTTATAGCATTATTTGTATTATAAAATCAAGAATAGAACAATAACTAATCGTTTGTAGTTTTAAGAGAAAAACTATATGTCACACATTGGCTTTTGATTTCTGATGTATAAGATCGTACAAGACGCAGCTACAGAGCATACTTTCGTAGTCGGTGACGTTACAATGCATAATTTATGAATAAAGTACATTTACATAATTAAATATGCATGTAACAAAAAAGAAATTAACCATGACAACATGGAAATAAATTGAACTTATTTAAATTAATAAAAATTATACCTTCTTAGCTTTATATCTTTGAAAAGCTTCTTGATCTTCAAGACCTTCTCTTGTAAAGCAACTTCGTGCTGATAACGTGTTGTAAACTAAGTTGAACTTGCTAGAGATTTAAGCATGGAAGACATAAATTAAGAGCTACTAAAATAAGTAGAGAAGAGGAGATAAGAGAGAAGAGAGCTAGAGATGAAAATGTAGAGATTTCATTCATACATTGGTGTGTGAATTACAATGGGATTGACACCCTTTATATATGTCATTTGGTGATGATGATAATTGTACTTATACAATGTGTACAAGTCATACAACACCACGAGTCATACAACACATCACAAGCAACATAGACAATTAATACATGAAAGAGTTAGTGTACATTGGAGAAAATTACAAGTTACATAAAGTGTGAGAGTCATGCTTGATGTTACAAATCAATGTGAGAACTATGCTTCACAATGTGATCACATACATGCATAAGTGTTCATCCATTTCATAACAGTATCAATTATATATACATACATATATATTATTCTACATTTCAAATGACAATGACATCCTCTAATTAAAAGCTTAAATTAAGAATGAAAAACGTTGGGATATTAATGGAAGCGATCCTCCAATTTTAAGGCATGAAAGTGAAAATTAATTGGTCAGTTGTCAATTCTATCAAACCCGTCATGCATCTAATAATAACGTTACAGGTGATGAGTATAGGGCTTTTTTTTTAAAGTGGGGTGGATTTAGTTTGTATTCATAAAATAGTGAGGTTTACTTTTAAATTTCAAAAGTAAAGTATAACTCTTTTTGAAAAGGAGCTATTGATGATGAGGTGACATACATGGTGGTGAGGTGGAAGACATTTGTATGGATAGCTCATTTTCAAATGAACTATCTATACAAAATTAAACACTCTATGAATGACTCATTTTAAAAATAGCTATCTATACAAAATTTTCGTCCTATGAACGACGCGTGCGTATGGAGATGGACGACCCGAGTCACTCACGTATCTCGAGGTAGACAACCAATGTAAACAACACGCACGTATATCGACATGGACAACCCATGCAAACGTCACCCATGTATGCTGAGGTGGAGATTTCATGCAAATGTCGGGCACGTCTGTCGAGGTGGGTGACCCATGCAACCTCGTGCAACTCATGCAAACGTTACGCACGTGTCTCGAGGTGGTAAAGCCAATTCAAACGTCACACACGTATGTCGAGGTGGGCGAGCTATGCATCTTCGTGCAAACCATTCAAACGTCACACACATATCTCGAGGTGTGGACAACTCATACAACTTCGTACAATCCATGCAAACCATGCGAATGTGAAGCACATATTTCGAGGTAGACAACCTATGCAACCTGGTGCACTCCATGCAAACCATCCAAACGTCATACACGTAACTCGAGGTGGACAACTAATGCAAACGTCAAACACGTATCTCAAGGTAGACAATCCATGAAAACGTCATGCACGTATCTCGAGAGGACAACCCATGCATATCTCGAGGGCACAACCATGCATATCCACATATCCACTAAGCCATAGACCTCATGCAAACGTCATGCACGTATCTCGATGTGGTCAATCTATCCAAACGTAGACCTCATGCAAACGTACACGTATCTCGAGGCGCCATGCAAACGTCATGCACGTATCTCGAGGCGCTATCTGTGTACCTCGAGTCCACGTGGCAAGTACACACAAGTAGTGCATTCGGAAAATGCGCTATTTGTGTGTTCTTGCCACATCGACATCCACGTGAGATGTCCACGTAAGCCACAAAAATTTGCCCCAACTAATAGCGCCTTTTCAAAATGCGATATACCATATTTTTTGAATAAAAAAAAAAAAAACCACACTTATTTTCTTCATTTAAACTAAAATATGCTGTACTTTTGTAATTTTTTCGATCAATATATATAGTGGCATCAGCTTTTTTTTTTCATAGGAAAGAAACAACTTTTACACTTATCAAGGTTTGAACCCATGACCTCTTACTTTTAAATATCACACTAAATCATCCGGCCACCCTATTGGTTGCTTATATATAGTGGTGGCATCATCATGTATATATGTACATGTACATGTATGTAATAAACACATGGGCTGCGCAAATTTTAGCTTTTGCATATATTTTCCAATAGTACGTACTTTACAAGTTCACATGTATCAGCCTTGCATCAAAAAGCTGTACCATATAATTCACTTTTGCCTCATCACCTTATTATGTATATCCAATTGTCCACCTTGAGAGAATATTAGTTCATTATTCATTGGATAGATATTTTGTTCACCCACAAAGAATAATAATCAAAGATACCAAAAAATGTATAAAAGTCTTTTTTTGAACTCTTCTTCTTTTGTCATATATTTTTTCAAATGAGATTTATATATACTTGCACTAGAACAATTTTAATTTCTAATAGAGGTTTTAAAACCCCTCTTCAAGATGGGTGCTATTAAATAACAACTTATTGATAGGGTTTTAAAAAACCTCTATGTAATATATGTATTAAAAATTAAAACATAACACATTCTCACATGGTATTTAATAACACTCATATTAATAAGGGTTTTAAAACCTCTATTAAAAATAAAAAATGTTCTAATGTTGTTTTTTTTTTTTACAATCCCAAAAAATTGAAATAGCTTGTTCATAAATGGTGCAATTATTGAATTTCACTACAATCTACTTTCAAGTTTCAATGATCGATATAACAAAGTGGATAAAAAATAATCCCCAAAAAATAATCTGGCCTCACTTTTTGGAACCGAACTCAAAGATGCCAAGCCCATTATCTCTCACATGGGCCAGCCCGTTTTGCATTGTTAGTATTTACAATTGAAAAATGTTTTTTACCTATGATGGTTGATTTTCGTATCGCGCGTTTGCCTATGAAATTCAATGCACATTTAAGGGACTATCAATGAGTGCGTGTGAAATTGACATGTGAAATTAGCGTCAAATTAATTAGAGGACTCTTTGCAATTCACCTCTCTGAAAAAATATTTTGAATTGATTTTTTTTCCTATTTGTTTTTCTGCCTTCATAAATATTTTTTTTTTTTATCACAAGCCTTCATAAATATTTAATCATCAAGTAATCAAAAAAGAAATCTTAAATCATCAAAACAATTGGAGATAAAAAGAAGAGAAATTAAAGGAATAATTTCGCAGCAACCTACTGGCTAGTTGAGAATAAATACAAAGACCTACAAATAAATTTGGAGCAAGAGTGCTAAAGTACCTTAACATTTTAGAGAACATTTTTTCTTTGATATCTGTGAGTACTCGGACGAGCCTGACTATTCTCACAAAGTCCAGTGCAACCGGCATGAGTACACCTCAGTAGCTCGGTAAATTTTGATGCAACAGGGAATCGAACCTAGGATCGTACACCTAACTAGGGGCGAAGCCTGAGTTTCAAACTCCCTTGGACTAAACCAAAAGAAGCCTAGACATTAATTTGTAATCTAAGTATTTTTCTATAAATCTTTTGATGATCAACTACAGTTACTACATGCATAAAAGGGGACACATACAAGGCTACCTTAGGCTACAGCCTAAGGCAGCTATGTATGTAGCTCTGCCCCTGCACCTAACCCACACAATCCTAACCCACACAATCTCAAACTTGCTCGTACCGTTAGGCCAACTTGTCCAAGTTACATTTTAGAGAACTCACTTCTTTTTTTCTTTTTTTTTTTTTTTTTTTTTTAGGATAGAGAACTCACTTCACTTTCAAGTTAGAGTCCACATTAATTATACAACTAGTCCTATAAGAACTTTATGAAGTCATGCATGTTAACAAATTTCTTGATTCTTTTCGAATTCTACACATGTTTACTACTTAAATTATTAGCATAAGCGATCTTGCTTAAAATCGTACCACTCACCCCCTAAATGTCACAATGTCATTATCCAAATATTTTTTTTCAAAGTCATCAATTCAAAATACGTTTCGACGCATGACAACATAAATATAGAACCTATCGAGTACTCATACTAAGTTGATATAAGGCGCGGCAAGAACATCTTTTTTACTGCTCCATCTTAACCACGCAAATTTAGACAAATTAAGCACGGTCAATCTTCTTTTCTACCCCACCTTTTTTTTTTTTTTTTTGAAGTACTACTGAATCTAACTGTGAAATGTTACAGATAGAGACACAAAGATATGCTAGCATTCCTCTTGGACACAATATTTGGTACAATTCCACAATGTAAGTTAAAAAAAGAAGGAATTGTAATTGGTACCACAAATTCCTCAATTTCAAACACCTTAAATATGTATATAAGGTCAGTAGTCCTTGTCAATGTGAAATTAAGGGCACATTGCCCTTACTATTTACAATGAACAATCCAAAATTGCTGGCTCTTTAAATGGAAGCAAGAATTAGGTACTCTAGCTTCAAAGGTGACCCAGTGGGGGGACTACTACTACCACATTGCAGACCCCCAAAATGGTAAAACAGTCATGAAAGAACCAAAAGAAAAGGGTTTCTGACACGTGGCTCAATGTGAAAAAAAAGGGAATAAAAAAGTTGAAATAGAGTTGGAAGAGGCATCAATTATATGACTTAGGACTATAATGATTTTTTTCCTAGTAGGTGGTAGTAACCGTGACCATCCACTGTGTCTTCATTGCATTGGGCAACTCTACTGTCTCACTATTGAATTATGATGGCACTTTAATAATGTCATCATACGTGGTAAATATGTTAAAAAAGTAATGAAGAATTAATTTTAAGATAATTTTTCAAAATTAATCAAAAATCCACGTAGCCGACTCTAAATAATTCAAAACTGAAGCTTCATTGCTAATACTTTCCCTTTTGGTCCAATTTTTTGGTTGTTAAAGAAAGTTTAATTAATTATAAAGATAATATAAAAAATAATACCATGACATTTTACATAATTAAATATTTGAAAAATGAATTTAAATTTGGATGATATTGTATTTTCAAAGTAAAGGTGTATGATTCTATACCTAAGCTTGCCAATTATGTGTGCATCAATAAGGAAGAATGAAAAACAAAGAGGGTACAATTGTGTAAAATCATTAAATTTAGGTTCTAATTGAGACATTAGAAAAGACGGCCCTAATTGTATAAATGCATAAACCTTTATTTACTCTACCATCAAATATGTGAGACATAAACATCAAAGATGTAGAAGGGCATTTTTTGTGTGTTCACAAGAGGTTATATTAATTCTTTCATTACACTAATACTGCAATTTTGAGGCATTTGAGACCAAAGTCTTAAACATTCGTACAGTTCGGCTAGCTATAAATAGCATTGCTACAAATTAATGGTGACAAGAATTCGTCTTAAATATTGTGACTCCTGATCAAATTCAGCCTCAATAATAGTTGAGTAGTAGCCTTCACTCTCAAGATTTAAGGAAGCTGAAATTACTTTTCAAAAATATCATATACCTCCTAACAGTCGCATTCCTCTTAATTAAATTATACTTCAAACTCCATGAAACACTGGGCCTATACTCTTTTTTTCTCTTACGACTTTTAATTTATGTCTTGTAAATGTGATGGTCAAGCACTCACCAAGTCACCGCATGAATAAAACCGTGCATGGTAGTAGGTCTAATAAAATGCAAATTTAAGATATGTACGTACCTTTTATGTTAGAAGCCATGTTATATGTTGGGCTAAATTTTGCAATTATATACATAACACTCACTAAAGGTAACAAAAAAAAAAAAAAACCCAAAACAGTGTCATAATTAACTCATAAGTAATGCTATACATTAATGAAGATAATATAGCGAGAAGAAAATAAGAGCACACGTCACTCCTTCCCCCAAAAGTTCATACAAATTCATCAAGAACATTTTATGAACAAATTTAATGAAAAACTATGCACTGGCTAGCTAGAATTTTATATTATATATATAATGTTGCTATCTACGTTGACCCATTTTAAGTACCGAGTTAGACGCACCTACTTGGTGGAGACCACACGATGCACCTTGAAATGCGAGTCACACTAGCATCGAATAATGCTCACTGGGTGGATGCGCTTAAGTCGATACTTAAAGTGGGTCAATGGATCATTTTCCATATCTAATTAACTTTGTGGTTAAAAAATGATAATAAAACTAAATTAAAACTAAAGTGGTTATCATTGTAATGAAAGTAGTCATGATTTTAATCAATTCCAGTCTTGAATTAGCTAGCTATATAGCTTATTTAAATTACAATTAGCACTAACTAAGCCAGCAAAGCTAAAACATAGTTTTGAAATTATAACATAGTAGATTATTAATTCACCCAAAAACAAATTAATTATAACATAGTATCTAAATTAATCATGATTACCTGAGCTAAATGATTTTGCAAATATATTTGTCGAGTACGTGGATTTTCCCTGTCGAAACCATAATCCATTGTGAATCATCCTCGTGTACATCAGACAATTATTTATTAATTCATTTTACAAGTGTGCAAAGATTTATGTATATTTTCTTATGGCATAAACATTAATCTGTGATGAGCACTAATTAATTAATTTGAGTGACTTGAAGGTGTCACGATCGTACCATTACCCTTAATCAACTATATGGGTGGCTCAATGATTTAATTGGTATTTGGGGAGGGAGGGGGTTGGGGGACAGTCGCCCCCCTCGTCCCGAGACCCCCTTGTAGCATACCCCGCCCCAGGTACCTCTCCCGCCCCTTGACTCCTCTCTCGCCCCCCTATGGTTGATGCACTTCCTAAGTAAAAATATTAAAATATTTTATAAATTTCATGAAGGCGCTACTCTAACTGCAAATGCAAATTAATCTAGGTGGTATGCACATCAGATCATCACACTTTATATAGTGTTCTTAAGTAGGGTATGATCTATACCATCTTTTTTTACAACTTAAGTCAAATCTACGACGTTGAGCGCGTTGGGGTATATGCCCTAGGCCAATTCTGTAAACGTTGTTTAACTATTATAAGTAGATGCATGTTTCTTTTATAATAGTATCAATGGATAATTATTGTGTAGCACCCATTTGCCCAAATGGACCGCCAGGGCCCGCAACCTGGCCTACCAGCGCCATCTATGTCTCACATGCCATCTCATCCACCATTTAATCATTATTCACCTCAAAAATAACAAGTTATTGTTTAAATTGTTACTGAACTCAAGTCATCTGTTAAGATCATTTTCAACCCAAATAACTCACAGCGGAAGTCATGAAATTAACTCTGATACATAGTATGGAAAACCCATATGTTATAGGTACCTCAATGTATCAAAATATTAATAGTACAGAGTCCTAGTGTTTCACGAAAATCCCAAATCCCAAAATAAAACAAAATAAATATATACAAACGTACAAGCCTGGCTAAACGTCTCTGTATTCCGGCAGCTTGCCTTTGCCCCGGCTCGTACTAGGATCTGCACTCAAGCCATCACAAAAAGACAGATGACGAGTCCAAAGTGAGTATTCCCAACGAAATTAAGTGAGCAATACGGAAAGTAAGTACTGGAATTGAAACAAAACTATTAAACAAACATGGGGAAATAAAATACAGTCAACTGTGCTCATCGCATGCAAATGTAATAGTAAAGCTCAAAGTGTGTGTTCCTAGCCCCTAGGGTCAGACTAGCGCCATATTTGGGACTCTTCCACAGACTACTGCCGGCGAGTAGCACTCAAGCAAGACCAGTATCTGGATTCGCTAGGTGGTCGGCGTGGAACATACGACGCACCCACACGTGCCCATCACTCTCTCGGGTAGCCATATTCACCGAGATGACACACATGTTATGGCCTAATGGACGTACACATAGAAATGGCACGGATGGAGAGCCTCAACGTTCGTCCATTTTACACATACCAGGAATAGAGTATTGAAAGACAGGAAATGAATTCAAAAACAAAAAGAAATATTGCTCAAGCAATTTCAGTTGGGATACTACACACCTCACACCGCACTCCGTGTACCGTCCCTAACCACCGGTCCGGCTCCGCCTAGTCCCGGATATCCCAAATTATAGCCCCTAATGACCTATGTCCATGTATCATTGATATTAAGTAATTTGTATGTGTTTTAAGTCAATTCACACAATTTATGTCAAAATAGGTTTGGGCATTAGCGCGCTAAGTGCCCAGACGAACATTAGCGCCCTAATTTTCTAGTCTTACGCGCTAATCACGTTCTGAACAGCAAAACTGCTGAATTTTCTGGGTTTTCTTCTTCCCCAACGACCCAACCACATCCATAACACCAACAACAACACTTCAAAACACTAGAAACACATTTCAACAACAACTCAACATGAACCAAAACATCACCAACATATTCAAAAGTATGATCAAAAGATAGAGAAATGTGTGATGTTTGTGTTTCTCACCTTGGATTTGGTGTTTTCCCACTCCAAACTCCACAAATCACCAAGATAAAGTCACCAAAACCCTGGTTTTTGCTCTTCCAAACTCGGATGAACAAGATAAAAGAGAGAAAAGGTAGTGGAAATTAGTCAAAACTTGACTTTTATAGTTGATTTGTCATCACCTCTCACACGTGCATTTCTAGGCCATCCTAATCCCCCCATTTGCTCCTCTTTTACACTCTAATGACTCCATTTGTGACTCCTTTGGCACACTCCCCCTTGTATGTAACTCAAAAAGTCCATTTTCGGGTGTTCCGACGCCCGGTTTCTCGTCTCGAAACGCGACATACGCGTACTAACATGTCCTTAACCACCAAATATACATTCCATATTACTTATTTAACCAATTTTATTCATTTTGTGTGTTTTAGTTCCCCTGACCTAGTGGTAAGTCGGTTAGACTACCCGGTACCAGCGTCGACACGCATATTGAGGCGAATATGTAACGCACGGTCTCGCACGTCAAATGCATATTCTAACACACATTGTCATGTCATATACGCTATTTCAAGATAAACATCGCAAATTAAGCAATTCAGCACACAAAAATTACTATTTACGTAGCTCCAGACGCGCACAAGCCTAAATGCGGGTCCCACGAGTGTCTGAGTTGTCTGCCACGTCTGCAAATACGTCATAAATAACGATGAATTTTATTCAGGCCGTTACATATTGTACTATTCTAAATGTCCATAGTCAGTTATTATTGTGGGAACAATAATAAATTAAGACTAGTGTGAGTCTTAATTGATAATCATGTGATGATTATGCGTATACGGATAGGGATCAAGATAATGGGTATCTGTTGGGAACAAATACTACACCGACCCGCTATGAGAACACTATATGGTCAATGTCATAAGTGATTCTCATGAGAGTTATATCATTTAGTCATTTGACTTGAGATCACCAGAGACTCCAACATTAGGAGCACAATGATTTGATACAATCAAATGTTGTCTGTAACCGAATGATTATAAAGATTGTGATTGGTCATTGTTCGACTAATATGTGGATGTTATGTGATCAATATGGAATTTGTCCTTCTCTTTTAGAGAGAGATATCTATTGGACCCATCGATATGTTAGACTGATAAATGGTCATGTCTAGTGAATTGATTGGATCAATGTCACTTGACAATTTCAGTCTACTCGGAGTTCAAGACTAGTAGATTGAACTATAAGGGTGACATTCCATGTCTTATGTTCAATCAAAAGATATCGCGTGACAAAGGGATATGATATACATTGTCTATTGGGTTGTATCAATTTATTGATCTTCATGCTACTTAGGTAGTCATAATGCCTTGCTAGATACCGCTTATGACTTGTATACCATAATGGTTTTGGTTCACTTCCAACATTGTATGAACCTATTAGGTCGCACACAAAGAACGGATTTGCGCGATTTAATATTGTCTGGGTTAATGAATTTTATTTGATAAAATTCATTTTAAAGATTCTCATTAAATGTCCTAGTTTGACTAGGATTCAAGGTTCTCATACATTTCTAGTGTGTCTCTTAGCAAATCCTATTTTGAATATGACTCTAATTGAAATTATAGTATGACTTTAATTCTGATTTGAGTTTTAGATAAATTACAACTCTTATTGGATTAGTAATTGTAGATTATCTATGACTCTATGCTTTTTAGAGTTGAACTTTATCTAAGACTCTATTTGGAGTGTGACTAGGAGATGAAGTTCTTTTACAACTCGACCTAGTGTACTATAAATAAGACATTAGGGTCACAGTTGTTTTAGGGAATTCCCGAGAGACATTTTTCGTAGAGAATTTTTGTGAGAATTTTTTGTCCTAGAATTTTTTAGGCAAGCACTCCGGATCGTGATTGTCCGTTCGTGTGTGGATGTCTGATAGAGGACGTTCGTCTCTAGCAGCGTCTTGAAGGAATCAATAAACACCAAACAAGGCAGACATTAAGTTCTTGTTAAGGTATGATTTTTATTGGCACATCAATTTAATGGAATCGATAAGATCTTTTTTCAGGGATGTTCGAAAAATGTTTCAAAACTTTCGCTGCGCATGATCCCCGAAACCCAACAGAGTGTGCATACCTAGTGAGGTCCAAACTTATGAATAATATGTTAAAGTTCGTCCCCCTAAATAAATTTTTCAGTTCCGCCATTATATAGGGAGCAAGAAAAGTTGGTTTATTTCTTATAAAAAATAAAACGATACCATTACCATTTACCCCTTATTATTTGATAATTGTCGAAGTCATTAATTTGAAGAACTGCAGATGTTAATGTACATGTGCACACATTATCCTGCCCATCTAAAAGACTTCAACAAATGCTTAGCAAATGTCCATATCAAAAGTATGCATGTCGCCCCTTATTATCTCTACCAAAAAGAGTGTACATTGACTTAGCATGATCCAGTATGGTAAAAATATTTTTCTACTAAAAGAATAAATCACTTTCATGCAGTTTTTGGAAAGAATTGCCATTTCCTTGTCGATTTCATCATTTATTTTGGGCAAATTTACACTTTGGTTTAGTGTTATCCATGCAACCTATAATCATAAACAATTGACCCTGCTATAGCTATAGCTATTCGGTGTCAACAAAACCTCAATTTTATTAACAAAAAAAACAATACCTCAATTTTGATGTCGGACTAAACTTTATAAATCAACAATTTAATGGAAAAAAGGACAAATACTGAACGGTGTATGGTTTTATTTCTAAATCAACACTTAATTAATTTTAGCTAGTACGATTAAATGCATGTAAGATGTAATTAATTATTGTTTTACTTGAAAATTTAAATACTGATAGCGACGGTCAAATAGAGTAGTATGTAATTATATCACCAAACAAAAAAAAAAATGTAATTATCTCACCTAAAAAACAGAGTAGCATGTAACTATGGATAGAATTAGATGCCTAGGTGACAGTTACTTTATGTTAACTCGATTAATTAACAGTCGCGGGAAATCTCAAAATTGTTCGTAAAGAGACAATTATACTATTTTTGTGACTTTAACGAGAATCAAATTCATAATCTTCATAAACTTCACCTTTCAAGTGATGCTTTGTCGATTTCACTATATAACGTTATGTAGAGACAATGATAGAAACATCATAATTTTGTCCGACAAAGATTGTGGATTTTAGTCAGAGTGGCTAAATTATTAGTTTTTCTTAATTTTTTTAAGATTATGACATTACAACGCTCAACTATTTTTTGATATAAACATATATTAAAAAATAGCTAAATAAAAGTAAGGAAGGAATGTAAATATAAAAACATATATATTAGAATTATGCATGTCACAATGCATTGCACCATCGACAACAACAATTAAAATTCAATCTCAAATTAGTTGGATTACGTTGCATGGATTATCAAACACAAAGTAATTTATATTACAAAAATCTGAAAAAAAAAAGTAATGATAAAAAATTTGATGTGGCTCAATATATATTTGTCTATCCTTTGGCAAAAATGAAAAATAAAATATATTTGTCTATCTGTTGTAAACTAAGTTGTAAGCCAATTAGAACTTAAGTTGGACTTGCTAGAGACTTAAGCATAGAAGACATAAACTAAGAACTACTAGAACAAGTAGAGAAGATGAGACAAGAGAGAAGAGAGCTAGAGATGATAATGTAGATATTTCATTCATACATTGGTGTGTGAATTACAATGGAGTTGACACCCTTTATATAGGTCATTTGGTGATGATGATAAGTTATACATACATCACAAGTCATACAACACATCACAAGCAACATAAACAATACATGAAAGAGTTGGTGTACATTAGAGATGATTACAAGTTACATGAAGTGTGAGAGTCATGCTTGATGTTACAATTCAATGTGAGAACCACACTTCACAATGTGGTCACATACATACACAAGAGTTCTTCTATTTCATAACACTATCAACCTTTTTAAAAGACTAAAAAAACCGTACACCAAACGCTCTCATTAATTTCTTTGGACTTTGCAAAGCCACACTTTTTCCTATTTCACCTCACTTTTGATATAGTGGACCCGTGCGTCCTGCACCAAATCATGAAATACGGTAACTGCCGTACACGTGGTATGGAAAAATGAAAAATTTCCGTGGGCCCTACTTACATCAAAGAATTTAATTAGGGCCCAAATCCAAACTAAAGAGATTAGCAAATCCATAAATTTCAAGCTCTTTCAAAACTTCCTTCATTGAATTCAAGAAAAAAAAATAATAAAAAAAAATAAAATTCCTTCATTGATTTTGACTTATAAACAGTAAATCTTGGGTTGGCCTCTCTTTTTTCTCCGAAACCCTAAAATTTTTCTTCATGATTCACTTTTGTGATTTTTTTTAACTACTGCCGATCATCCTCTTCGATCGGTGATGGTTCCAATCAAATCTTTTTTGCATTTTGTTCATACAATAACCAACAGATCTAATCAGATTTGTGGAGATTGATCCATCCTTATTGCGGTGCATTTTTATCAACAGTGTTGCGTAGATTTATGCGGCGCTGGATTGATCTAGTCTTTAAATTTTTTTTTAGTTAGTTTTCTTCCATAATTGAAAGTTTTTGATTTGTCTTCTCCTCGTTGGGAAGTTTTAGCTTTTCTTCTCTTTGTTGAGAAGTTTTGTTATTCGTTTTGTGGTTCTAGTATTTTTGTGTATTGTCATGAATTTTAACATTGTAGAGAGCAATCCCTGATTGTCAAACTGTTTCAATTTCGCATTTACAATCAAATTAATGACAGTTTATATGAACAAATAGGATTAGTGAATCAATGTACTTGAGTATGTGTCTAATTTTATATTGAGCCATTAATGATTAATGAAATTTCTCATAAAAAAAAAAAACAATAAATCTTGGGTTTGATCGTATTACGTTTGAAAACTCGTTTAAGATTCCAAAATAAATAAGAAGTAATATTAAACATAAATAAAGTGTTCTTTTAAGCCGCGGCATACCGTTGATATAATTTAAATGGATCTTTTTGTCTTATGAAGTGTACTTAGCTAAATCTAAAAAAAAAAAAAAAAAAAAGTTCATGGTGATATCCAAAATTTAGGTAGGTTACATAGTTTTTTTTTTTTTTTTTTTTTTTTTTGTGAAATTTGTTGCATTGATGTTCCTAACACCCATGAAAAAGTACAACAATCTATTACAACTAGAATAATAAAAAATACATCCTATGAAGCTTGAAACAACACTCTCAAAGTCAAATATATAGCCTATGTACATAGTTGTCGCATAAGTAAATTTTTTTCTTAGTTATCTTTTACAGTTTTATTCATTTATTTTTTTTAAATCACGATTATACTTTGATTATGGTTTTTTTTTTTTTTTTTTCATGAGTGGAGTTAAATAATTCTTCATGTGAATCAAATTAATGAACCAATACTTTTCTTGTAGTGTAATCTAAGGTTTGACCATTTAAATTCAACACAATCAAGCTTACGTTGACATGTCTCCCTTCATTAATAACTACTCATTCCGTTTCTTTTTATGTGATGTTTTAAGGTTGTTCACAATTTTTTAAAAAGTCATTTAGTAATTATCTTAATTGAGAAAAAAATATCAGTTAAATGACTAAATCACATTTTATCTTTCTTAACCCCACCACTTCTACGTAAACTAGTTATTAATGCGTAATTATTAGATTTCCTTATTATATGAAGGGTATAAAAGTCAATTAAGTAATTAATGTGTATTGAAACTTTAACGACCCATTTTCCAAATTGACCACTACGGGGGCCAATGCGGGCCCACAACCTGGCATACCAGAGTCAGCTGTGTCCCACATGTCATCTCATCAACCATTTAATCATTATTAACCTCAATGAACAACAATTTACTATTTCAATTGTTAATGAACTCAAATCATCTGCTTATAGTATCATTTTAAACCATAATAAACCACAGTGGAAGTCTTTTATCATGACAATTAAAATATGAAACATTATAGTCATGCATCTAACTCTGATATCTAGTGCGGAAAACTCATATGACAACATATATCAGATATAAACCTCAAAGATTTCAAAATATCAAAAAATATAGTCCTAAAGTGTCTCACAACCAAAATCTCCAAAATAAAACAAAATATGTATAATACAAACGTACAAGCCTGACTCAATATCCCTGAATCATAGGTATTCCGGTAGCTCGCTCTTGTCTCGGCTCGTACTAGGATCTGCACTCAAGTCATCACAAAAAGGCAGATGACGAGTCCAGAGTGAGTATTCCCAAGGAAATTAAGTGAGCAATACTGAAAGTAAATACTGGAATTTAAACAAAACTATTAAATAAACATGTAGAAATAAATACGTGCAACTGTGATCATCGTATGTGTAAGTAATAGTGCAAGCTCAAAGTGTGTTCCTAAAGCTTAGGGTCAGACTAGCGCCATACTTCGGACTCTCCACAGACTACTGCCGGCGTAGCACTCAAGTAAGGCCGGTATCTGGATCCGCTAGGTGATCGGCGTGGAACCTACGACGCACCCACACGTGCCCTGACGCGACTCTCGAGTCAAACTATTCACCGAGATCCTTGACACACGTGTTATGGCATAGTGGACATACACACAGGAATGGCACGGAGGGAGAGCCTCAACGTCCGTCCATTTAACCAAATCAAGAATAGAGTATTAAAAGACAGATTATGAATTCAAAAGCAAAACTAAATACTGCTTAATAAATTTCAGTTGGGATATTATACTACACACCTCAAACCGCACTCCGTATCCAGGTAAATAACCTTCGGTCCCGCTCCGCCGAATCCCCGATATCCTAATTACCGCTCGAAATGACCTATTTCCATTTATAAGTGATTTTTGGTCAATTAGATGTATTTTATGTTACTTAGCAAAAATGGTATAAAACCTGCAAGATCTAACGCGCTAGGTTTGGGAATTAGCGCTAGATTTTTGGACAGCTAACTGTTCTTCGTTATGAAGAATATTAACGCGCTATTATTTTTATCTAGCGCGCTAATCGTCATCTAGCGCTAGATGATCACATTAGCGCACTAATCGCGTTATGGACATCAGTTTTGCTTAAAATTTTGTTTTCTAAACACCACCACCACCAACAACCACTACCACAACACAAATCACTGAACTTCATGCACTTAAAACCCGCCAAAACAACTACTTAACAACCATCTAACAATTCAAATTAGATTCACACCAACACCTCAAAAATTTGCCCCAAAAGATAAAGGAAGTTGAGGTAGTTGTGAATCTCACCTTGCTTTGATGAATCTAACGCTCCAAGCTCTTCAAATCACCAAGTTTGAATATCCAAAACCCCTGTTTTTGCTCTTCAATTTTCGGATTGGAGATATGGAAAGAGAAAAGGTGGTGGAAAAATGAAAGTCATATTGACTTTTTATAGTCAAATGGCATCTCTCATCATTTGTGCATCTCAAGGCAATCTAGTGAGCATTATTTGCTCCATCATTCAACCTCTAATGACTCTAATTGTGACACCAATGACACACTTGCCCTTGTTCTTAACCCAAAAAGTGGTATTTCAGGTGTTCCGACGCCCGGTTCCGTGTCCCGAACCGCGACATACATGTACTACCATGACCCTAACCACCAAATATGCATTACATTTTAATATTTAACTCATTTTATTCATTTATTGTGTGTATAATTTTTTCCGACCTAGTATTTAGTCTTTTAGACTACTCGGTACCCGCGTCGACACGCATATCGAGGTGAATACTTAACACACAGTCTCACGCGTCAAATAGAATATAATTACACACATTACGATGTTGTTTAATCTATTTTAACGTAAACATCGCAAATTAGACGAATCAACATACAAAAATAACTATTTACATAGCTCCGGGCGCGCATTATCCTAGCTGCGGGTCCTACGAGCGTCTGAGCTGTCAGCCACGTCTGCAACCACGTCATTAATAATGACAAATTAAATTCAGGTCGTTACAGAAACTATCGAATGACAAATATTTCAAAATAGCTAGAAAGACACTTATTGTGAAACGGATGGAGTAATTCAATGGGGTCATACCACTCCTTTCACCCAAGTCAAATAAACGAGATTTGCTAATCGTCGCTAATCAACTGCTCATATATGCGGTTTTCTGACCCTTAATTCATTAACTAGTATAAATATTTTAGGGGAGTCAAGTTAATTTATTAAGTATAGGATTTTTACTCTTTTAAGGCAAGAGAAACAAAAACGTTATCAAGGTTATACAAAAGTCATTTCGAACAAATAAAGACATACAACTACGACAAAAATTTATTTTTTTTTGCCTAGAAAGACACGTACATTGATCCTTCCAAACTCAAGAGAGTAAGTCAACCTATTACAAGATTTCTACGAGTGAAATTGAATAGATACTACATTGCATATTGAAACCCGAAACTACTTAATTAAAATATAGATAACTACCCCACTAAGGGAAAAAAACTATCTCAATTTGACGAATCATCGATCCGCCTGAGATAGACAAAACTTGTAATAAAAACATGAACTAACCTTAAAAAAAAAAACCTAAAATCATTTCTAAATTAAGGGGGCGAACTCAATTTTGCATGCTCTTCTTTCTTAAACCTGCAATACTTTTGTACGTGACCAAATTTCTTACAATTGTAGCATTGTGGCTTGCCTTTATGCCAACAATCATTTTCATCATGGCCCATCTTCTTGCAAATAATACATTGAATATTTCTTCCTCTTACCTTGGACAATGGTGCTTTAGCTATATAAGCGCCTTCAACCGCTTTATCTTCTGCTTCATTCCTCATCATTCTTCGTTGTTCTTGAGCTTGCAGCGCATTGATCAGCTCCGGCAGCGTCATTTGGGTGGTGTCTCTTGAATCTTCAAGAGAAGAGATTTTTGCCTCGAATCGTTCAGGCAAACTTAAGAACACCTTCTCCACAATCATGCAATCCGGTAGATCCTCTCCCATTAGTCGGATCTTGTTCACCACATTCATTAGTCGATCAGAGAACTCTTGTATCGTTTCCTTTTCCTTCATGATCATGATCTGAAAATCTCTTTTCAGATTCAAAATTTGTTGACGCCTGGTTCTTTCGTTGCCTTTGTAAATCGCCTGCAACACACTCCATGCTTCTTTAGCATTTTCACAAGTCATTATCCTTGTAAAAATGCTTTCTGCGACAGCGGCATGAATCTGTGACAATGCTCTCGAAGCTTTCGCAAGATCTTCTTCATGCACCCGAATCTGAGTTAAAGTTGGATTATTCCCTAACGGTGGAACCTCTCTTTGCTCACTTTCAACACATTGCCATAGACTAAGACCCTTCAAGTGGGCTTTCATCTTGACAGCCCAAACTTCATAATTTTCACCATTGAAGGTTGGAGGTGGAAGAGATGATGTTGTAGTGGAGATCATCGTATGACACTTACAGGCCCTTAAGAATTAAGAAGCTTTGATACTATGTTGATAATTTTTAAAAATATAAAAAACATGAAGCTAAACAAAAACAGAGATGATGTTCTCTTTATTTTCTTATTTTAATTGCAAATGATGGAGTACACATTTATAAGCAATGAGGTTAAGAAAATTAGATGGAAAAATATATATCAAGATTTTATCAATTTATCTAAACATTCGGGACAGATATGCTTCTCACATTAAAACGTATTTAATGAATAAATAAGTAGATAATAATCGTGATTTTTTTTTTTAAAAAAAATAACGTTTTGCTATCAATATATAAGTATGTACGTATCAATACTTGTAAAAGCAGATGATTGAGTACTCCTCCATGTTAATGATTTTCGTCAGTCTTCTCTTAAAATACTTAAGTTATTTTGATGATGGCGATTCTCTCAAAAAGAAGTCTTTGAATCAAAAGTTTAACATTAGTACATTACCAAATATGAATTTTATAAGAGCAGTGATCTCTCATCCAAAAAATAACTAGCTAGCTAGTTCAACTTTTCACTTTTAAATTGTAATGATTGTAATAATTTCTGTATCTCACCAGAGTATCCAATGTGATGAAACCCCCCAGTATGTGTACATATAAAGTCTTTGGTGATAACTTTTAAAATTTTGACAATATACGTACGATAACAATTCAAAAATATATCAACAAAATTAAGTCAAAAAAAGCGTTTAGCCGCATAGTCTATATATTGCAGATAATATTCGAAAAACATAGTGAAAAGAGGAATATTAATTGAGAAAATGGTTAAAGTCGATCGAATTATGGAAAGTCGTGTCTCAAATATTCTATTTAGAAAATAGAGATAATAATTAAAATTATTTGCTTCAAATATGTTACGAATTGTTTTTTTTTTTTTTGTAGTACGAATTGCTTATTACATCCAATTTTATCAATCCTCCTTTTATTTTCAACATTAACCAATGAATCACACACGCGCACACACACATGTGTATATATATTGACACACACACCTACAATAAAATCAAAGTGAAAGAGTGAACTTACTATTATGCAAAAATTATATAAAGGTATTATTAAGGTGTAAGGGTATATATTATATATAAGGTTTTGAGAAATGAATTAAATTACTATCATACGCGAGACAATTATAAATATTGATCTTACAATATTATAATTTCTTGGACGAAATCTTGTTATATTATAGTTATTCCAAGTTATACATATATATATTGTCGAATCGAATTAATTAACTATCGCGTAATTTTTTATATAGATTAAAAAACTAACTAATTAATTACGAACCTCAACTCCAACATGAGTCCAACCTCCTTACCTTTGACCAGTATTGATATTCATTCACTAAAGATGCTTTGATTAATTGTATAATAGCTAATTATCACTACTTATTGGATTAGTTCTCTCTTTATATATAATTGATTATCAAGCATATATATCCATGACTATAATCTACAATCAATAATTATATAAGCTCCAAAGGACAACAGGTAACAGTCCTTGAATTCAAGATATGATGCATGTTAATAAATAAAAAACCTTAATTGAACAAAGTATTTAAATAATTATATATATGTATATTATTTATAAATTCTTTCCCCTTATTTCTTTGTGCCCTCGATCATTAATTTAGTCTTATATCCAACAAACTTGTACTTATTTTAAGTTTTCACAGTTATACATGTAGTACATTAGTACTCAATGTTTTGTTCGGGTTGTCACTTGAATGTTTGGTAAGTGATTAACATTATACATAATTATTCAGTAGGGTTGCCTGTACTGTACATGCACATTGGCTCTCGTAGTAAAATAACTTTATGGTCCAAACGTGCATGTGCTCATACATATATCATTCACCGTACATATATACATAAATTTATTTGACCTCTCTATCATATACATACGTGCATGTACCAACTAATTAGGTGGCCCAATGATTTGATAAAGTGTTGAGGAGTAAAAGGTTATGGGTTCAAACCTTGGTAAAAACAACTTTATATTTCTTATCAAAAAAACAAGCAAATAATGGATACATACCCCAAACAAAAGAAGCAAATAATGGGTGTAAATAAATGATGATTAGACTACACTAACTAATTAGTTGAACTACTTGCTTTTATAATTAGTTAATATAATATAGCGAATCATATCAATCAGAATTTATTTCTCTTCTTGATATATATATTAATGTATATAACTTATTAGATTTCTCGATAAATGATAATATACTAAAAAGCTAATTCAATTTACGCACAATATATATTTTTGTTGGTTTTGCCAAAGCATTTTTGATGTGATGGACGAGACCTTATTTGCAAAAAAGATTTGATTTAGAGAGGTTGTGAGTTCGACCACTATCGCTAAAGTAACAAAAAAAAAAAAAAAAAAAATGTTGGTTTTTGGACTTAAGTTTTATTCTTTCCAAAATAGGTTAATTAATTTAAGGCTATGTTTGGCAATACTAATCATTGATAATCTAAAAGTTTGATCCACACCCTGATAATCTAGATATGACATGTTGAAAAATCTAGTTGACAAATACTAACTAATAACTGAAAACTGATAATCTAGCTGATCATTTAAAACTGTTTAGAATAAATATATAGCTGATCGAATAGCGGAGAAATACAAAATAACATAAAAGGCATGTTATATATATTATAGATGATATATATGTATTATTAAATGCAGTACTTATAAACATAATTATTTATTTAATATTTACTTAATATTATGTATAAAAATATATTATTTATTATTTAATAATGTTTATTTAATATTTTTAAAAAATATTAAAATATTAATAATATATTTATAATTTAGTATTTTTGGTTTTTATTATTCAGTATTTTTGAGGGTTGAAAGGGAAAGTAAATAGATTTGACCTTTTTTTAACTAAATGCTACTTGGGATAACGTCCAAGATTTTAAAGTTTCATCTAGCTTATTTTAAAAAATAAGTTGTTAACCAAACACATGTTATTTATATTGAAGTAGCTTATAATCTAGCTTATTAGTTTATGCATACCAATCAGAGCCTCGAAAAAAATAATCTTCCATATATAACATTTAGTGCAATAAATATATATATTCAATTTAGACCAAATTCTTGCAATAAAATACTATTTTTTAAAAAAAAAAAGTTATCAATTTTTTTTTTAAGCTTTAAGTGATCAAGTTAGAATAAAACTTTAAAAATTGAACAAAATTACAAAACGTAATGTTTGTATTAAATGGACATAACTTCTAATTTTATTGATGAATTACTAATTAATATAATCATGAATAAAAACATGTAGAGAAACATAACTAAATAAAGGAAATTCTTAATTAAGTTCATGTCGTAATGCCCATAACACGGTAGTAGCTAAGAGACATGAAATACAATTGCTTTTGTTTATTTTTATGTTAATGTTATACGAGTGAAACATCAACAAATGAAAAATACAAATATCACCAAACCACCTCTATATTTAATGTTTCCGTTGATGTGTCTCTAATTAGATACATCAATATTAATGCATAATTATGTGGGATCTGAACTAGTGTCTCAATATCCTAAATATGACAACAGCTAAGAAGCACTGACTATTATTTTCCTAATTAATATATACATGCTCATTGACAGATATCATCCATTAATTACAGTGAAACACTGGTCATAAAATAGTGTAAATTAAAACTCCAAGTACTAGTATTTCTTCACGTAACCCTATAAATTGTGATTGATATAAATCTTCAATGGATCCAAGCTTGGTATTACCTAACTGAAAACAATAGAGTTATCGCCAGTTTGGGCTTTAAAAATATTTAAGAAAAAAATGAGAGGTACCTGGGATTGAGGCATTGTTGTTGTCGAGATGCGTGTGAGAGTTTCAATTCATTTTCAAATTTTCACGGAGGGTGCATATATAAGAGCTTAATATTATTTTGTTACGCACCACAAAAGAATTTGTTAATCTCTCCATTAATTTGCGAAGCTTCATTAATTTATATGCAGCAACACCAATCAACGGGGTGACTCAAATGTTTGGTATAGGGTTTGAGAGTGAGGTCATGAGCTTGATCTCAATGATAGCAAGTTAATTTCTTTCTTATGAAAAATAAAAAAATAAAAAAATCCTACATAACAACCAAGTTCAACCTTACAATTAAATCAAAAACCTTTCCACCAAACTAGTGAGTGTGGTCTAGATGAATGACACATAAAATTGAGGTTAACATGGAAGGAATTATATACATACGGGGATTTGATTTTACAGGTTTAAATTTTGCATAGAAAGTTGGGTGCACTTTACATTAAAACGGCATGTGAGGTCATTAAGTATGTTGAGAGTGAGTGTTAGGAGATTAGGAAAAATGTTAACATTAGAAAAGGAACATGGAGTACAAAAATGTTAACCTAGAATACTATATACTTCATAGCACCCTCAATAAAGCCCTATTATGTTTCCATTTTTGTAGATATAATGAAGCAAAAACTGAAACTGGCCCTTTTGTTCTCTTTTTCCTCTTTTGTTGGAGGAAGGTCCCTCTCATATTAAAATCATCACGAGAAGGTGTTGTCCACTTAGATGAACATATTAAGCCCATCAAAGCACTATCTAATTGTGATTTAATTATCACTTTCATTCATAATTTTATAGTTGGTCACCCGTTCCACTTGCAAGAGTCATGTTTCAAACCCAGTCCACTATAGATAGATGCCTTTTCAAAGCTCTTCCAATTCATACTCCACAATAATATGAAGATCAAGAGCGATGATTTGTTAGTGATTTTCCATTGTCAAGTCGATATTAGAGTCATGAATTTTGTTAAGTTGATGACAATTGTTTTTATTATTATTACAAATATATGACTCTAAGACGAGTCAAACATGAGAGCTCCTCCAACTTTGCCTTTGGTAAATGACGATGCCTCATTCATTTCATAAGAGATGCTTTAGCAAGTCGATGACAATTGTTATTTAATCATTTTTATTTTTATTTTTTTGAAAAAATTTGAATGTTGAACTTCACAAGTTACTTTGAAATTTGAATTGAAACGTAATTGGAATGTACATATCAAAATGTACTATTATATATCAATAAAAAAACTAAAAGAAAAGTAAAAAATATAAATGTAAATCTTTCTTCAAATAATATCGAGACAACTTTTTAACTATGAAGAAATTTTGTGTTTTGATTTTATTATCATTTTTTTACTTCAGCATGAGTTGAACTTAAGACCTCCCTAAACTTTGTCTTTTGATAAGTGGTGCTTCGTTCAATCAGAGATACTTTGCTAGAAATTTCGTGTTTTTACTATCACAAGTAAAACAAAAGAATTATTTCTTGATTGAAAATGAAATGCAATTGAAGGGTTTTGGAGTATGTTTATTTATATTCTAAATTTTAGGAGGGATTTTTTTTTTCTTTTAGGTTTTGGAAGTAGAAGAGTTGAATCGATGTGCTAGGTTTAGTAAAGCAAGGGGATGAATTGTTTATGAACTAGTGAGGGAAGTAGAGAGTAGAGAGAGTAGAGAGGGGGGGGGGGGGGCTCTAAATTTGATTATTTTGATTGGTTGAAGGTAAAAGGGGCCAAAGGAACTCCACACAAGCTGTCTCACTCATCTTAAGAGGCTGTAGAATGGCCATGTCCATGCCTTGAATGCGCATATATCTGGTAGACTTTTCAATGGATTCCCTTGTCTTGCTTGGTCAACTCTGCACCAAGACTTTGACAAATTAAATATACAACAAAAACACACACACACACATTCACGAAATAAATAAATAAATAAAATAAAAACACAGGCACCCCTATTATCTCCCTACATATTCATTTTTAGTAGTGTAAGGAATAATAATCCCACATGAACAACAAGGCCTAAAAGAAGCAAATTCAATTTGGATTGACAATATTTGCCACTCAAAAAAAGTAGGCAAAATTAAAGAAAATGTTGTAATGACATCCGACAGTTAGATCAAAGTCACACCGAGTGACGTGACGTGCGGACCGCGTAAAAATAAGTGTTACTTTGGAATGTGTTCGAGTGCATAACAAGTGGGGTGTGTTTCTCAAAGCGCACATAGATGACTCTTAAAAAATATGAGCCTGCATGCCACGTCACTCGACGTGACTTTGAAGTGTGATTGTAACATTTTTCAAAAATTGAAACAAAAATAGATTTATAGAAAACATCAACAACAACATAAAAGATGTGTGAGAGATGGATAGATGAAAGAAATGAGAAAAACATAAGACCCCCATTTCTTTGTCCCTCTCAAGTTTTCTTTTTCAACCTATTTTTCTCTCTCTCTCTCTCCTCTTCTCTCTGTTGTTGCTACACTCTCCACTCCCACACAAACACAAAAACAGAGCAAAAACAGAGCAACCAAAAACTTGCAAAACCCACTCAGCAAGATAAGTGCTTTCAATCTCCACCTCCCCAGATCGCCGGTTTCCTCCATGGAAATCCGGCTTGCCCCCCTCTTCCACCCCCCGCCGGCGGCTTTTTCCGGCTAAATGCTTGGAAAGAGCCGTCGACGCAAACAGGGGAGACGTCGTTGTTGTTAGCATCTTCGCTGTTGTTGTTGTTGCTGTTAGTGTTATTGTTGTTGTTGTTGTTGTTTGTTGTTACTGTTAGTGGTGTTGTTGTTGTTGTTAGTATCAGCTACATCAGCTACAACAATGGTTGCGACGCAAACAGGGGAGAAAACAGGGGACAACGCTACACCATCGTCGTCAATAGCAGGAGAGGACCTCACAGCGAAGGCAGTGCACAAGCGGTACGAAGGCCTGGTGACAGTTCGGACGAAAGCGATCAGGGGCAAGGGCGCCTGGTACTGGGCGCACCTGGAGCCGATTCTGGTCCACAATTCCGACACAGGACTCGCCAAAGCAGTGAAGCTCCGTTGCTCCCTCTGCGACGCCGTCTTCTCCGCCTCCAACCCCTCCCGCACCGCCTCCGAGCACCTCAAGCGCGGCACCTGCCCCAACTTCACCTCCCTCCCCAAACCCATCTCCTCCATCTCCCCCTCCCCCATCTCCTACAACCACCGCAAGCGCCCCTCCCCCGCCACCGCCACCGCCGCCGCCGCAAGTACTAGTGTCGTCACTAGCGGGTTCAGCCCCCTCGCCCTAATTGAGCCCTCCAGGTTCTGCAGCCCGGAACTGAATTACGCACCAGTCGTCGTCGCGGCGGCGGCTCCTTCTCCGCATTTGGTGTTGTCAGGGGGGAAGGAGGACTTGGGGGCTCTGGCGATGCTGGAGGACAGTGTGAAGAAGCTGAAGAGCCCGAAGGCGTCGCCGGGGCCGGATCTGAGCAAGACCCAGATTGAGTCCGCATTGAATTTGTTGTCTGATTGGGTTTACGAGTCTTGCGGAGCCGTCTCGTTTTCGAGCATTGAGAGCCCCAAATTCAGGGCTTTTCTGGCTCAAGTAGGACTGCCTTTGATCTCGAGGAGGGAGCTGATCGGGGCAAGATTGGATGCTAAGTTCGACGAGGCGAAGACGGAGGCGGAGGCCAGGATTAGGGACGCCATGTTCTTTCAAGTGGCCTCCGATGGGTGGAGTAGTGGGAGTAGTGGGAGTGAGAAAGTTGTGAACTTGACTGTGAATTTGCCGAATGGGACTAGTGTGTTTCACAAGGCCGTGTTTGCGACCGGAGACGTGCCCTCCAAGTACGCAGAGGAGGTGTTGTGGGAGAGCGTGAGTGGCATATGCGGCGGTGGCGTCGCGAGTAGGTGTGTGGGAATTGTGGCTGACAAGTTCAAGGCCAAGGCATTGAGGAATTTGGAGAATCAGAACCATTGGATGGTTAATCTATCATGTCAACTGCAAGGGTTCCTTAGTTTGATGAAGGACTTGTTTAAGGAGCTTGGCCTATTCAAGACTGTCACTGCTAATTGTCTAAAGCTCGCGAATTTCTTCAATTCCAAGCCTCAAGCCAGAAATTGCTTCCACAAGTACCAGTTTCAGGAGGTTGATCATGCTGGATTGATAAGGGTGCCCCCGCACAACTTGGAGGTGGGGGTGAAGAGTTTTGAGCTTGCCTATCCAATGCTGGAGGATGTATGGGACTTTGCGAGGGCGCTTCATTCCGCGGTGTTGGATGAGTCTTTTAAGGTGGTTTGTGTGGAAGACCCGGTCGCCGGGGAGGTTTCGGATATGATTCACGATGTGAGGTTTTGGAATGATTTGGAGGCTGTGCATACTTTGGTGAAGTTGATTAAGGAGTTGGCATTGGATATGGAGACTGATAGGCCATTGGTAGGGCAATGTCTTCCTCTATGGGAGGAGCTTAGAGGGAAAGTGAAGGATTGGTGTGCTAAGTTCAGCATTGCCGAGGAGCCGTTGAGAAGATTGTCGAAAAGCGGTTCAGGAAGAACTATCATCCGGCGTGGTCTGCGGCATTTATACTCGATCCCTTATACTTGATGAGGGACACAAGTGGGAAGTACCTCCCACCATTCAAATGCCTAACACCTGAGCAAGAGAAAGATGTGGACAAGCTCATAACTAGATTAGTGTCGAGAGAGGAAGCTCATATTGCTCTAATGGAGCTCATGAAATGGCGGTCGGAGGGGCTTGATCCCCTCTACGCGCAAGCGGTGCAGGTGAAACAACGAGACCCTTTAACGGGGAAGATGAAGATTGCAAACCCCCAAAGCAGTAGGCTTGTGTGGGAGACATGTTTAAGCGAATTCAAGGCGCTGGGGAAGGTGGCGGTGAGGCTCATCTTCCTCCACGCAACTGCGTGTGGCTTCAAGTGCAATTGGTCATTCTTAAGGTGGGTGTGTGCGCACCGGCATTCGAGTGCCGGAATGGATAGAGCTCAAAAAATGATATTCATTGCAGCTCATGCCAAACTAGAGAGACGGGACTTCTCTAGCGAGGAAGACAAGGACGCCGAGCTCTTTGCCACCTCGAGCGGAGAGGACGATGTCCTCACCAAGGTCTTCGCCGATCCATCCTCAGTGTAACATTTTTCACTCTTGTAGAATTCTGCAATTGTAGGATTTTTTACATTCTTTCTACCACTACCTTTTTTTTTTTCTTTTTTTAATTTGCCTTTTGTTGTTTACTTACTTTTGTGATAGAAGATTTTGGGGGGGTGTAGGGTGGGGAGGGATTAACCAAATTGCTGCTGCAAAAGCCTTAATGTGATTCTAATGAATCCGCCGTCCCCCCCGCCTGGGCATGATTTTGGGGTTTTCAGATTTGCAGAAAAGGGAACTCTTCTTGTTTATAATGATAGAGAGAATGTTGGGGGGAACAGAACAGGATCAATGTTGTAACATTTTGGTTCCTAGTCATTTGGGATAAATAATATTTATGAAGAGAAAGGTTTTTCATTCTTTTTTGGTTTGAAGTTCAGAGACTATTAATTGGTCTAATATTTTTCTCTCTTGATTACCTTCATAATGTTTAAGAATTGATTGTTTGTTGCACTTCATATAATGAATGGCACTCTGACAAACATTAATGTTTGAAATTTGCTTCTGAGTTCTGACTAATGTTTGGATGTAGAAATGGTTCTCATTGCGAGAGTTCCGAGAGTATATAGTTTTTTCAGTTAATGCAGGTCGGTCACTTGGTCTACTTTAGCTCTAGAACCCCTCATGTTCGACATTGCGAAAGGGAGGAGGAGGAGGATGTCCACCATTAACTGAGCATCCGAGGCAATCACATACGAAGATTATTCAATCATCGGTAACAGTCGAAGGCTTTCGACGGTAGGTCGGTATGTAGTACTACTTTCCAGACCCTTTGCTTCATATAGATGTTTTGACATTTTGTGATCCAAATGCCACTTCACCAAAGTCCCTTTTTTTTTTTTTTTTTTTTTTTTTTTTGCTGGATTCTCATCAAATACATTGCTTTGCCTCAAACTTTTCCAGTTGACTTAATGTATAATCAGTCCCCTTTTTATTTGCTCTATGATCATTCAGTTTCGTCAATTCTAAGTACCCCCCATAAACATCGCTTTTTGTCTGATCAGAAAGGCGACATCGCCACATTGCTCAAATTTTCCATGTTTGATTAAGATGTGGTGTACTGGAAGCATGAGATAAATGAGCAGGAATTATATTAGATTTCTTTGATATATAGAGATGATTGGAACTATTGAACAAAAGCTTTTGAAATTGTTAGATCAAGCAATCTATATAAACATAAATCTGAACATGGCACTGTAATCACAAGCAACTAATCATGCTGATTTTAACAACTAAGAAGATTAATAAACAAAGTGTACCAGAGGCTTGCAATGCAATGACTTAAGACAAAAAATTTTCTCCAACTCGGTGCTGAATTCAAGTAGGAGTTCTGTCCCCATGATACAACTGGTCTGCTCTTTGATTAAAGCAACAATCAAAGAACCTTCAAAACTGCAAAATCGACTCTCTCTCAAAACACAAATTACATAAAAACTTAATTTCGAAAAAACTATATATTTTTTTATGTCAATTTGTGGACAGTTTTTCAATAACCGTCTAATTAGTGGTTTTAATTAGTGTGCCACTAATTGATAGTTAATTAACTCCTTAATTCGAAATTAGCAACGGTTGGTGCTCTTTTGATTTATTCAAAAACGAAAATAAAAAACAAAAACGAAAGACCATAAGAATGGCTAAGTTTTAAACCAACCGAAAGACCATAAAAATGGCTAAGTTTTAAACCAACCAAAGCCCCAAGGCCCTTGTCAAAGATTATTTAAATAGGGTGTTTACCTAGTGAAACTCCACGGGCCACTCACTCCAACCCACTTTTCACTTAAACAATAGTAAAGTGTGTTGGATCATATTTTAAGTGAGAAACCAAACATTTCTCTCTTATGTGGGACTAAAGGTTTAGTTACTTTGCAATACAAAACTTGAACTCCAAAAGTTCAACAGAAATTTCAAGCAATGTGATAGAATTGTTTCTTAAATTCACTGTTGGATCTCTTACATAGATAAAGAAATGGAACCACTTTTAAGCAGCTTATCTAGTTTTAATCATCGTGACTGCGATTGCGATTGCTCGCTATTATTGAATTCTAAACATTCAAATATCTATGTTCTGTTACATGCTTGCTGCAGGTTAGGCTCATGTGGTATAGCTTCTCGTACCTAACAACTATTTGCGTTAATTTCGGCTTTGTAATTACCCTTTTAGAAACTTCAATTTGCAGTAAGAGTTGCTGCCCAAAAGTAGACGAGCTAAAAGTTGAAAGCTCGTGCACAATTTTCCTCAATCGCCCCCGTACGAACCTCTTTGTTGAATTTCTCTCCATTGTTGTGACACAGACGTATTCAATAAGGTAGGGTCAGATCAAAGTTAACATGAGATGCGTTAATTATGAGGGATTTGAATGGTTTGAAAAGCTCACCATCAATTGCACTTAATCGAGCACAATGAAAAAGTTTGATTGAAGTAGCCGACCCCAGTTAATTTATGACTGAGGCTATGTTGTTGTTGTTGTTGTCGTTGTTGTTGTTGTGTTGTGACACAAACGTGGTCCAAAACATTTCAGACTTGATAATCTGTCAGTTGAATTGCAGGAAAAGTTATTCAATGGGCTCCCTCCTTGATGTAACCCTTCTCCTTCCCAACCATGCATTGCAAAAAGCGCGACATTGGCGGAGTTATGAAGGAAAAAAAGGTGATCGTCATATTATATGCATGTTTACCATCATCTTGCTTTTTTTTTTTTTTTTTTTTTTATGTCAAAATATTAGATGCAGTTGTTTGTTTATGGATGTTGAGTTTAGTCTAGTCGAGTCGAGTGAACTTGAATAAAAGCTAAGAAGTATGATCTGCGCCGAAAGGACTGAAGGGGGAGAATTTCATTTCAGTAGTGATTCTTGATCTACATTTTTGTGGGTCAACCTTATTGGATGGTAATTCTAGAACAGATGTTTTGCAGATGAAGGCTAATTAACGTCGAAGTCTGACCGTTATTTCAACGCTGCTGCTGCTGCTGCTGCTGCTGCGTATCTCCTGCGCGCTTGTCTTCAAGCCAGGGCTGGTGTGGAGACCCACCATGAAAGCAGAAGCAGTGGATGTCCATCTCAGTGCATTGCAGTCATGGTCAAAGAAAAGTGAGGCCCCAAGCAAGGGGCCCCCTTCTCTGTCATCATCTTTGGGTAGCTTGTCTATTAAAACATTCCCATTCATGTAAAAAAAAAAAAAAAAAAAAAAAAAAAAAAAACTCAAAGAGTTACTTCATTTCCATGTCATTGCTCTAATGTGCTCTCTAGATTCCTTATAATAGCAAATGTGATACATTGTGATGTGGGTATACTTTATTTCAATTGAAAACAACATCCTAGACTTATTTTTAATTTTTTTTTTCTAGTATTGTAGCACATGTTTTTCATGAAAAAAATATACTTCAATTAGAGAAGATTGAGTAGGAAGAGAGCAATGAAAAAGAGTGACTAAGCGAAGAGAGAGAAATAAAAGAATAAAAAAATAAAAATGAAACACTCAAGTGGAGGAGTTCGAAAGGGGTAAAAGAGGGGTAATCATCATGATCTTTGTAAGGGAAAAACAGTGCCAGTTGAGGAAAGAGCATCAGCTCTCCATGACCCATCACCACCCTACATGGAATCATAGAGAAAAAAAATAAAATACTGATCACATACGTTGGGATGTGGAGACTGAAATATAGTCCCACATCGGTCAAGTGTAATTTCGTAAAGAAGTATTTTTAAGTGTAGATCTCTTACTAAATGGTATAGAGGTATTTTGGAGTAAAACTCTACGCTTGTTAGTTGCTTGTTAGTTGAAGGCGGCTTAAGTGAGGACAAAATCAATTCCAATGAGATCCACAAACCTACGTATAAAGGCGCGAGCGAGCCCAAAAAATATATATATGGACCATATGGTATTAATTAATAAATGTGCAAATCATTAATTTTGTTCTCTCTCATTCTTAACATTCTCTGAATTCCCATTGATGGGTGTGCTGATTTTCACTCATTTACTCTCACAATGAGTTGAGAAAAGGTGAAAAGGAAAGAAACCCCTCATGGGTCTGCTTGCCCAACTGAGGAAAATCATTTACATCATCAATTAACTCTCTCTCTCTCTCTCTAAAACACACTTTCTAGTTTCTACAAAAAAAAAAAAAAAAAAAAAAAAAAAAGAGAGAGAGTAGTAGTAGTAATAGTAGTAGTAGTAGAAGCTAGTAGAGTTGGTAGAGAGTGTTATTATTGCCCTTAAACTTAGGTTGCCTTATTATATACTAACTTGATTGTTGTGAGACATATTTCTCTGTCGGCAAGGAGGCCTTGAGCCTGCTTATTAGCTTTCTCTCACTAAAACTCTCTCTCTCTCTAACTTTCTCTCACTAAAACTATCTCTCTCTCTCTAACTTTCTCTCAAAATCCATGTATAGGAAAGGAGTGTTTGGTAATGCTGACTGCTCACCTACTTGTGGCCCTGTGGGGCTCATACTGATTTCTCTCAATCTTTTCTTTTTCTATTATTCTTTCTTTCTTTCTTTTGAGGCCTTTTTGATGAGAGAGAGAGAGAGTGAGTGAATTTGAAACCCCTTTTTTTTTCACTTGTATGCAATGCAATTGAAATTGGTAATAAGCATAATATATAATGATTAGTATAGGACGACATCAACACCACCCCCCTCTTCTTTAGTCTTTTTTTACAAGAATCTTCTCCTCTTGCAACGCCCTCTCTTTCTCTCTTTATTTTTTCTGCTGTTCTGCTGACCATACCAACACTATTGTGCCATTTTCTTTGAAATTTGGGCACTTTTTCTCTTGCTTGGTCTTCAAATTTGAACTATCTCACTCCCTCCCATTAATTATATATTGTTGTTACAAGTTTCAACAAATAGGATTCTTTAGTTACTTAAGGTTTTAGTTGATTTAAGCAATCAAGTAGATGGCTCACTGATTTGATATATGGGATAACTTGAGTGAGAGGTCGGGAGTTCAAGTTTTGTAATAGATAAGTTGTGGTTTCTTTCATATAAAAAAACAGTCCTAGTCAATTTTATTGCAATATTGTTAAAGGCTGATACCATGTCGAAATTAAAATCTCCTAAGAACTTGCAAATTTAATACGTGTGGTTGTCAAAAAGCTTGTAGTATTTGTTTAAGAAATGTTTGTGTTGTGAATCTTGGTTTAAAAAGAATATATTTGTTGTTAGTATTATAGGTATTTTATTAATTTGTTTAGAAGATTTTGCTTTGAGCTGAAGAAACTTATTAAAAATCTTAAGTAGAAAAGAAAGTTAGAGGGGATTTGAGGAAACTCAATTAAAAAGGGTAAGAATAATAACTTTACTTTGGATTTAAAAGCTAGCTTTCAATAAATAGATGGGCATGATTAGACTCAATTCCAAATACATATTAAAGGACTTTGGCTATTTTGTGTTTGAAAGAGTTTAGAAGGTTTTTCTTTTTTTTGAAATTTCATTAATCATAGTTGGCTCTCATACATTCAATAGAATAGGACGAGACATAGAATCAATCACCGTAGCAAATTGATTCGCTAATATTAATTGTTTAAAAGAACATTCAACCGCCATAAAATTAGCCTTCAAGAACTGCGACTGCAACAATTGAATAATATGACAATCGGTGACTATTCTCTTGACAAATATTTGAAACACAACATTATATAGATACATCGCTCGAACCATAACAAAAAATAAAACTTCCGACAAAACACACAAAACTTTCAACGAGGGAATATAATCTAAACCTTCCAACAAGGGAATAAAACAACTACTTATTAAAAAACCTAATGACGAGTACCAACTCCATAAACGCAAATCCACGTATAGTCTTCAAAAAGGATGCATATATTGTGAATCTGATGGCCGCAACAGGAATAAAACTAATCTTCTCATCTGAGCTTATTTGATTAATAAAGCAGGTAAAAAAGGTTATTGGAACCATCACCGATCAAAAGATGATCGGTGGTGGTTCAAAAGGTTGAATCAAGGAGCATCAAAGAAAAAAAAATTTAGGGTTTTTTAGTTGTCTAACGAAAATAGTCTAGATCTAAGGTTAGTAATTCATTAATGGAAAATGTTAAAATGACACCTCAAGTAACACCCATGTGACGTAGCGTGAGGATCCGCATCCATGGAGCCATCAGGCATGCTTCGAGATACACTCCACATGTATTATGCACTGAAAATTATTTTGCAACATTCGTTAATTACTACAGTATTATTGAACGTTCACGCATATTTGTAGAGAATATTTTATCTTACTTTGCAAGCTATATTAATGTATTTCTTCAATGCATTGAGAGTACTGGTAGAGAGAAAGGACCAAAAGTTAAATATATATGTTGGAATCACAAAAGAAAAATATATAACTGTACGTACCTATATATATATATAGCTAGATATTAAAAGGAAATACTATAATTATTTAGGCCTAATGCATGTACTGTCGTTACATCATGGTCCATCTACCTTTATCTTTAGACTTATATTTTCAATAAATACATGTAACATCAGAATACTGCTACTGTCTGATTAAATATTAATCTGTACATAACAAGGTGATTTGACGAGCACACCACATCAAGAACAGTGAAATACACGTGGGCATAGCTCTTACATATAAATTAATGCTTTTTTTTTTTCCTTCAATTGTTTTTACCAAAATTAGAGACACATATTAAATATTTTAGTTTCTCATTATTATTTTTTGAGGCCATATGGTAGCATTCTTCTATAGTGTACTTAGTAAAATTAAGTATAAATTAATGTTCACCATCTTGAGTAGTTGGAACGCATTGTCTCTGAATCACTGCACCATTTTTTGAGTTTTAGGTATATTATTGTCCTGCAAAAATAAATATCGATTCTAACATTTCGAGATAAACAACTTCAAATGTTGACCATGAATCATCAAGGGAAAAAAAGGCATATCTTTTGATCATTCACATGTTAACAATTAGACATGATAATTGAATAGACCTCTTAATTTAAAAATAGGATTTGGTGGTTGTTAGTTGTAAAAGTAAAATCATAACATCAATATGGTAAGGCATTTAACATCTCGTCTTTATTTGTGATTGAGGTTTGGAAGGAGGTAATAAGTGGTGCATGTTATGGTCACCTTGTGATTTTAAGTTTTAACCATTTTTGTCCAATTTTTTATTGAGCATCTTTGTGTAATCAACTCATTTGCGAATAATTATTGAGGCAGTTTTTCCTTCTCGAACCTGTTTATTCTTGTCTCTAGGCCTTCTTCTCACCAAAAAAAGATAATCAACATCAATAATTATGTTGCATGTTAATTAAATTTTATTTACTATATGCAATGCACATCTTTTAAAACTATGATCAGTTTCTAAAAGAAAAAAAAAATAACATGCAATGGTAAACAAATATCTGATGTGTTATTTATGCTAGTTTTTAGCATTAATGATGTGTTATACGTCAATTATATATTCATAAAATTTTAAGTATCATGCAACACAAATTTCCTTCTGTTTTTTTTTTTTTTTTTTTTTACATCTTTACTCCAACGTGAGTCCAACTCGGAACATTTTTTATTTTGTCTTTCAGCAATGGATGCCTCATCAATCACGTTAAAGATGTTTTGACATAAATTGTCTTTCTCAAATTTTCTTAAATAGACTCGTTGTCAGTGATTCAAGGCTTCAAAAACAAATCACGTACCAAAGAAAAATGTTAGGGTCACATGCAAAAGGAACATATACTTATTGGTGTCTTTAAGATACACATTAGCTTTCGTGCGCATACACATCAATGCACACATTACAGGACACTGACAAATGCATGCTCGTTTTATGTGCTCCATTTGAGTACTCACCTAAGTATTTTCCCTGAATTAGACGTTTCAGAAAATAGTTCGGTTTTACAAAACTGTTTGATTTTTTTTGTGAGGAACCGTAACTTATGGTTTGTTTGTTTGGTAGGGAAGCAAATGGGGTTCTTAATTAGCAAAGCTAACCAGAGTTTGTGTAGATCCTACACTTTGGTCAGGTCACGTGCGAGGTGGTACCATACGCGCGAGTGCACGAGGGCTGTATCATCAAATGAATGATACTCATGCTTTGTACTAGAAATTATAATTCTAATCTTTCTCTTTTTCTTTTTTGGTCCCACGAACCACTCATTAGCTATTTGGGAATCCTAAAAAAACATTTGAGTATGTCCTCATTTTTTACATGAATTATATATTTGGTCCAGAGCCCCTGCACGTGTAAAAAACGTGAGCTTCATATAATATGAATGAATCATATGATATTTTTTTTTAATAGAAATTTCATTAATCATTCGTGGCTCAATACATGACTAGACATAGAATCAAGTACATCGATTCGCTAATTTTATTTGTTTAAACATACTTTCATTAATTTGGTTGTAAATGCAAAATTTAAACAGTTTGACAATCAGGGACTGCTCTCTACAACGTTGAAACTCATGACAATATACAAAACTACTAGAACCGCAAAATGAATAACAAAACTTTTTAACAAGGAGAAGACAAATTAAAGACTTCCAACTGGAGAAGAAAACTAAGTACAAAATAAAACTAAAGACGAGGTCAATATAGCGCCGCACAAATCCACGCAATATTGTTGATGAAGATGCACCTCAATAAGAATTGATCAATCTTCACAAATTTGATTAAATATGTTGGCTATTTTATGAACAAAATGTAAAAGGAATTTGATTGGAACTACAGACGATTGAAGAGGAGGATCGGCGGTGGTTCAAAAACAAAAATCACAAAAACCTAAAAGAATGAATCTATGATAATATGGTCCTGATTGTTATAAGATTAATTCTCTCTTTTGGGCGCGTTAAGCAAGACCATCGATTCGCAATGAAACTCATCATCACGACCGTTGGTCTCCGTACCACTACATCACTAAAATTTTCTAATTATGGACTTCTTCTTGGACCATCACGCTATCATCTTGATTAATCAACCATTTTGAAACTCTTGGGCCTTATATGGGCCTTTTGTTTCAGCCCAATACATTAATTTTCCTTTTAAGCTACGCCAACAAACTTTAAAAAAAAAAAATTGAACATTTAGACCATGTTTGATTGGATGGAAAAAAAAAATATTTCTAAGAAAATGACAAATTTTGTGGAAAAATAACATTTTCATGCGTTTGATAGCAAAATATTCTTGCAGAACATTTTCTCACGATTGTCAATTTTCCATATTAAAACTTATATATTTTTTCACCTATTATGGTGGGCAAATTGAGTTTTCTATTGACAAAATTCGAGTTTCCATATTAAGACACATTAAACTTATATTTTAAATTTAAAAATTAATATATTTAATATAAATGGTAAGTTTTGCATATTTATTTCAAAGTTTGTTGTTAATGAGTTTTTAGGGAAAAAATTCTTATATGTGCAATAAAACACATATAGGAAAATTGTTTTTAGAATATTTACTAAGGAAATTTTTTTAAGAAAATGTTCTTTTTCTATGAAATATTTTCTTCTAATCAAACAGGGCCTTAGATGAATTTCACGATATTTTACTATAGGACCATCCAAGCATAGATCTTCATCTAGGTTTTGTACTTGCTGATAAAGGAAAATAAAAAGGTCTAGATGTTACGACATTTGTAGATTTGATAACCGAAAGACTTAAATCGGTTTTGAAAAACATAAGCGTTTTTTTTTTGAAGGTCAAAAAATAAGGCTTTGAATGAGACATGCTTATATTAATTATTATAGATTGTACATGGATTTTTCTCGACTAACAACACTTGATTAGACAATGGCAACTGTCAATTATTATAGTTAATCACGATCGTATTTAGCGGAGATGGACGGAACCATGTTCCTGATGTCAGCAACATAATAGAGTGTGACAACAGTGACGCAAGTGTACTGAAACAAGTGGTCGAGGTTGTCCAATAGCACCCAAACTAGTATTTGTCGATGTTCCTGCAATACACGTAAAGATGTGCGTCAACTTATATACAACAACATTTTTCAAAAAAAAAAAAAAAGATTAAGAAGGTTAGGGGCGTTAATTAATTTAGATGATTGACATCGAATACCACATAATAATTTATGTATAGTTTTAGTTGTTACATTGGAATCATTTCGATTAATCAAAAAAAATATATAATCCCGGCGTCCTAAAATATTTGTCGTATTTTGGTCTTTACTTAATATTTAAGAAACTGATTGTTTTACCATAAAAGTTTTATAAAGAGACTAAATTAACTTCCTATAAATTACTTCATTTTATGACGTCATTTATGTGTATTGTAAATTTAAAAAAAAAGAGATTAATGTCATCATTGACTGATTTGATCGGGTTAAAATTGAAAATTGATTATAGCTTTGTTGATTTTTCTAGTGTGACATGTTTGTCAATAAAAAAAATCCCAAAAATATGACATATATTTTGTGGAGGTTGATACTTTGACTCACTTTGGGCACCAAATTAGACGCACCCACCAAGTGAGAATGGCATGATGCACCTCGAGGTGCGATTCGCACTCGCATCAATCGACGTCCACAAATGAGTGCGTCTAACACGGAGGAATATGTAATAAACAAACCCAAACGATTGATTTAAAACTTATATATTTTTATATTACTTGATAAGCAAAAGTAATCATCTATCAAACAAGCTCTAAAAAGTACTAAAACTTAGTGGATAACTCACTAGCTAGTTCTTTACAAGGCTATTTGTGTAAGAGATCCAGAGTTCGAGTATGAGAGTAGGTAATCAAGTAGCAATTTCTTTCTTTTTCTTTTGGTATAAACTACTCGGTATTTGGACTATTTGACTACTTCAAGTTCGCATCGAGTCTCACACCATATAGGTGGGGGAGCTCTAAAAAGCGTCTTATTTTTTCATGGCCTTGAACTCCAACATTATACGGGAAATACATTGTCTCCCCGCCACATATATAATCATTTTGTCTATAGTAAAATAAAATCTCGTTCCAATAAAAAAAAAAAAAAAAAAAAAAAAAAAAAAAAAAAAAACTCCAACATTATACTATCAACTAGTCATTTCCCTGCGTTCCGCACAGGTGTTATTGAAACTATACAATAAAAGGTTTATTAAATTATTTTACACCCTTAAAAATATGTTAAATTTTAAATAGTGAAGAGCGTTATAATGAAAACTTATTGGTGGTTTATCATAGTAAATGTGTTAGGTGGGACTAATTAACTTGACTCTATGGAATAGTTGCACCCGAAGGGTGGGGGTACTCATAGTTTTAAAAAAAAATCGTTAAAATGTAAGTATAATTTTCTTTTCCTATCGGATGAGTTTATTGATCGGCTAACATAAAGCTAATTAAGATGAAGTTAAACATACGCATCTGTGAGGCTGTGAGCTTTAGGTTTGGTGTGTATACTATGGCCTTTCCACGCATCTTGGCTTAATTATTGTGTTTGGAAAACCCAAAGAGATCTTACTTAATCTTTGTTTTAATTAAAAAAGGTCGGTGTTTTGTATTATGTGTGCATATATTAATAATTAGTAATTGTTATCTTATCAATGAATGAATGAATATAATGAGTACGTTCAACTCGAAATCATGAGCAGATACATAGAATAGAGTGTATCGCAAGTTTTATTCCCTTTATAAATTTTGCGAATGTAGATGCGTTGTTGTGATATTGTGGAGGTTGGCGTGTCGTACAATATAATATAAATAAATAAATAACAAAAAATAAGAAAAAAAGAAAAGAAAATAGAGAAGAATAGAAAATTGAAATGGTGAGAAGATGTAGCTTATCAACTTTCTCCCTCCTCCAATTTATATCTTATTATATATAAATTGTTCTACAGAAGAAATTAAACTAGTACAAAGAAGTATAAGTCTATAACTTAGTGCAATAAATAATTAAGCAGTATTTTCATTACATTAAGTGGAAAGTCCACAAAGTACTCGTGTATAGGTGGGGAACGGCCTCCATTCAAACGGGGCTTCATTTAACTTAATCGATTTTGTTAATTTGAGAGTTTCGATGATTAATTAATTATTACGAATCAGAATGTAGATTGTAGACAGGAAACAAGAGCCGGCTAGCTAGCTACTTAGATGTACAAATATAAATATAATGATGGAGGTGGATGCAACATTAATTAGTACCCGATTGGAATTAACTTATTATATGTACCAAACCTCAAAAAAAATAAAAAAAATTAAAGTATTATATACTCACTTAATTAAGATTCTTGGAGAAAGCTTTGAGTTTGGTCAAGTTCATTTAATTGGCTGTGAATTCAATTTGGCATTCCTAGCAGGCTACGTACCTTAAATATTTAAGCATACATACATATGCGTATAGGTACTAAGGCATTAGTGGTGGTGGTGGTTCACACCCTGTAGTTGGTGTTTAATTAAATAATTAATCTACTTGGACTCATGAATCCAGACTTATAAGAATGTTTTTAAAATTTTTACAAATATTTAAGAGATATCAAATAAATTTTACAAGTGATTGTGTTTGCTTCATTAATTACTTGAGGGTGACTTTAAATTAATTAAATTTAATTTGATGATGTGGTTGGATGACCCTAAATGTTTAAAATAGAGGATTTCATTTGTTGTTTATTATAATTAATTTGCACGTTTACATTATAATAAGATCCATGGGTATTTATAGAAATATCATAAATGTTCATAGTCGATCATTATACTGGGAACTATAATGAATTAAGACTAGTGTGAGTCTCGATTGATGATCATATGATGATTATACGTATAGGGATACGAATCAAGATCACGAGTACTTGTTATGGAACAAAGTACTGGACCGACCCGCTATGAGAACATCACATGGATTAAGTCATAGTTGTTTCTCATGATATGTATATTTTTCAGTCCTCTGACTTGAGATTACCAGAGACTTCAACATTAGGAACACAGTGATTTGACACAATCAAACGTTGTCTTTAACCGGACGATTATAAAGGTTGTGATTGGTTACTGTGTGAGCAATGTGATGAAGTTGTGTAATCAAGATAAAATTTGTCCCTCTTATATAAAGAGAGATATCCAGTGGATCCCTCGATGTGTTAGACTGTTAAAAGGCCTAGTCTAAGTGAATTGATATTGATCAATGTCACTTGGATGTTTTCAGTCTACCTAAAGATCGAGACTAGTACGATTGAACATGTTGGATGACAATTTCATGCCTTATGTTTGATCAAAAGGATATCGTGTGACAAAAGGATGTTATATACATTATTGATTAGGTTGTATCGATTTGATATTCGTACAACTTGGGTAGTCATAATGTCTTGCTAGAGGCCGCTTATGACTTGTATACCAAAATGTGTTTTGGTACACTGCCGACGTTGTATGAGCCTATTGGGTCGCACACTAAGAATGGTTTTGCGAGATTTTAAGATGGTTCAGAAAAACGAATTTTATATGATAAAATTCGTGACAGAAACGTCATTGTGGTGTATTACACTTATACTTCTTTAAGTAGGGGTATATGTGTAATTTACTTAACCGTCTATATACAAGGGTTGTATAAATAGACGCTTTAAGTTAGAACACATAGGAAAGATTAAGGGCCGAAACTATATTTTCGTTTTAGAAACGAATTAGGGTTTTCTGGTACGCTCTGAATTGTTTTGGAGAGAAACAAAAAGGTTTGATATTCTCTTGAAGCTAGCATTTTGAATCTCTACGCCGTTCGTGTGTGATTTCTTGGTAGAGGGCGTTAAATCGTTAGCGGCGCCTTAGAGATCGATCAACCTTCAGAAAGGTATTTTGCGACCGAGGTATAATTAAGTTTTCTTGGTTTAAACGTTTTAATGGAATTAGATTCGGATCCTGTTGGGGTTTTTGTCAAAATTATTTTGTAATCTCCGCTGCGTATGAACCCCAAAACCCAACAGTTTCGAGTTAAACGTACTCATTCTATTGATCCGTTCGTTGATAATATAACCATTATTAATTATTAATAGATGCACAAATAATATATAATAATATCTCTTGGGACAATCGATAATAGAAATAAATAAATAGCAAAAAAAAATGAGAAAATTAGAAAATTAGAATGGTAAGAGGAGGTAGCTTCTTAACTTTCTCTCTTCTCTGACTTATATATATACTAGTCGTTTCTCTGCGCTTTGCACAGGTGTAATAATAATAATAATAATAATAATAATAATAATAATAATAATAATAATAATAATAATAATAATAATAATAATAATAATAATAATAATAAGACACTATATTCATAGTTATTCTCATCGAGTCAAACAAAAGGTTCATAAAAGAACAATAATAATAAGAAAGAGCAAAACACTATATTGCCTTCTTTAGCTTTTGTCACATTCTATGGACTGAACAACATCTTTAAGCAATGGTAATCCCATCAGTAGTGTATATTGATCCACTATAACCGTTAAATATAAATTCCTCTATATCGTCAGTTCACTCCAATTGAAGAATCTAAACCAGCAGACAACATAACAAAGGCAGCATAAATGTCACGTGATTATTGATTTGTGTTATAGATATAATGATTCACTTCAGTCTTGAACTTATGGAAAACGTACCAAACGATTAGATCCAATATAGAGCAAACATACCTAAAGGAGGGCGATCAAAAGTGGTTTAGCTTATAAGCGTTGTGAATGGTTGTTATATCACTGGATGCATGAAGCTATGGGTAAGTAGAACAGCTTTTGAATGCACATGCGATATTGAAATCTATCGATTCTATCTTAAATTTATTGGGTGATAATTGGTTGAGAACTGGAGGAATCTAAGGTTAGCTATAATAAAATTGGTTTTTTTTGTGATTTTTTGAATGGTGAAGGAAAAAAAAAAAACCAAGTCGATTGCAAGAAAAATGGATGAGAGTTGAAATTTATAGGGGGAATGTAACTTGCGCTACACTTAATTCCTTGTATTTACCCATGATTTCAAGTTCAATGTACTCAATCTATTAACGATAAGATAACCACTGTTAATTATTAATAAATGTACACATAATGTATAATTATATCTATTGAAATAATAAATAAATAAATAACAAAAAATAACTCAATTCCTTGTATTTAACCATGATTTCAAGTTCAACGTACTCAATCTATTAATGATAAGATAACCACTATTAATTATTAATAAATGTACACGTAATGTATAATTATATCTCTTGAAATAATAAATAAATAAATAACAAAATATAAGAAAAATAAAAAAATAGAATGGTGAAATGAGGTAACTTTTAAAATTTCTCTCTCCTCCGACTTTTATATAGATATAGATATATATAGATTGTCTATGATGCTAATTAAATTAAAAAAAAAAAAAAAAAACTTCACCTACATTTCGAAAGATAAACGTCTTATCTTACTAGTTAATTGAAGTAGCCTACCCCATTTAACAGATAAATAGATAGACGATGTACAATATAACATAAGTACGTAACTTTTTATCTTCTTCAAACGTCAGTATAACGCACACACTGATTTGTTAAAAATATAAAATAAAAATAAAAAACGTTAATGATATTAACATATCAAAAAATCATTATGCTTTGATGGATTACATTATTTTTTTGATTGATTAATATTTACACCCATCATACACATATTTATAGACAAAGCTACACATATATGAGCTTGGTCAACATGACTCATTCACACCACTACATACATGCACCACTTCACTAACAAGTAACTACTCATTACATGTTAACTTTCCATAACTAACACCAACCCTCTATTCATGCCACATATTCACACGCCATTAATTTGATTTAACTCTCCATACGCATCAAATTTAAATTATAAATTCCAACATTATTGTCGACGTACAACCACATCTTGATTTCTTGATAAATCTCACTTTAGCTTCGTCAAATCTAGTCGAATGATCGATGGTTCGACCAGACATATATTATATGTATATATACCCATAAAGCTAGCAATTATGCATGTGAAGAGATTAGAGAGGATAAAACACGAAGAATAATCACAAGCAAAGAAGATATTAGACAGCGACCTAACTAACGAAAAGATGGAATAAGCTTCAGTTGTACAAGTTTTTCACACAGTTTTTTTGAGAGAAAGTTTTAGTTACTTGAGTTTCTCTGCATAAATAGAGGCATGTATGGTTGCTTTCAAATTATAAATGTGTTTCTTAGAGCATGTTAATTGATTTGTTAATTTGTTTGGTATACTGATTATTTAATTATATATATGCTTTTTTTTATATAGCACTAAATAATACTCATTCCCATTAAAAATGTAGGTCGTTTAAGGTAAAGACACAAAAATTAAGACAACCTTTACGAAATTATGTGGATATTACCTTGACATTTAGGAGCGAACCCCCATTTTCACACTTAAGACATACATGAATTAGTCACCACACTTTTCTTACCTTAGATTGAGAGTTGAGACCAATGTTACAAAAATTGAACAATGCCCAAATAACTCTATAAGGATTGATCAAGTCGAAGTAAGGATGAGTTAAAAATAGTTAGGACATCCACTTGCACCAAAATTCTTAAATGGAATAATAAACCAAATCATTATATTATATCCCCATAATTTCTTTGGAGGCGCCTAATTATCTCTAGGGATTTGAGGTAAGGAGGAACTGACAACGATTAGGACATCCATCGACACTAATATTCTTTAATGGAATAATAAATAAACCTAATCAGAAAACTCCTCGAGATTCACGTTGTATGACTTTAAACGCTTATGTCGAGACACTCCCATGTCTTGAAAGTTGACACTTGTTGGTCAACGATCCTTTTTCCAAACATCAACAACGGTCACGTGATCATTGTACGGCTTGTTTTAATTTGTCTTCTTTGAAATCTCGAATGTCACGTGCCTCCTCATGTTCAACCCACGTGTTTCAAGCGTCCGTACTTAACGACGACGTCATCATTCTTGAAAATGACGTCGTCGCGACTAAACCACTCAGATGAGCCAGTCAATGTTTTGACCAACGAAAAACGATGATCTGTTCGCTTTGACAGCGCCACGTGTCCTATACTGAACAGATCGAGCCCGTGAGCCCATTTGAGTAAGGTGGGCCCAAGACGTTAACTTTCGTTTTGGGCTTCTTTATTTGGGGCCCGGATCATTAAAAAGTGATGCCACGTGTAAGCATCAGAGGAGGAGACAGTTGGGATCTAGTGGGACAACACTTGATAGTGAAGTGAAGTGTGTCTGTATGTGTGTCAGTGGAAGTGGTTAGGGTGCCATTTTCTTCCCTCACTGTTGGGACTTAGCTTTCACATAAACAACAACACAACTCAATAGATGCCATTGTTTCACATCACCTACAGCTAATTATTTCATCTAACTAATGCTATAATTAATTATTGCCAATGTTGTTGTTAGTCTAATGAGGCCACTTGTTCATTTATTTATCACATTCAGGAATAGCCTAGATTTGGTAGAATCATAGGTCATAATATTTCGTATAGTAAAACTGAGATTTGATTGGTCTGCGATATGTTTCATGATTTATAATGACAAAAAATAATGAATTTACAAAGTTTTGGTAACTTTTTTATGTTACTTTTGTGATTGATTGTTAAATAAATTTGTTTATTATATATTTGGTGTATGGTTTAGAGCATGTAAAAAAATATTATAAGAATGGTGGTTTTGGGAAACTTAATATTTGAAAAAGTGTTTTATTTGAAGAGTTTGTGTAAGTGGTGATCATGCAGCACAAGCTGGAATCCATGATTAAAAAACACATAAATAGTCTTATGTTCAATTAAATTAAAATGGAGATTTGTTGACATTGTTAAAATAATGTGGTGACAACGAAATGGTTGAAGTTGATAAGGTGGTGTGACCTAAAGGTTGAGTTCATTCTAAAACCTTTTTATATTTCAAATCTATAAAATTTAATGGTTAAACTTAAATAGTTATAATAGACTCACAAAATCTACGCGTTCTTAACAAATTAAACTATAAAACCTAAATGAGTTTAACGAGCCACATATCATAGCTAGCGGACTTGAATTATTCTATCAATATTTATAATAAACTTAGATTAAAAATTAAATAAAGGTCCATTATTTATTATGTCATCGACCCTCCACAAATTAAAAGACTCCAAGTAAAGCCTCCAACAATGTGTCTTATACTTTTTTTTTTTGGATAAATAACTTTGCTTTGTATGAGAGAAAAGATAAAAACATTGGCTGAAGAACAAATTAAATCTACTACTTTTAATTTTAAGCATGATATATAACAAGCCTCTCCTTTTTTTTTTTTTTTTTTCCTTTTCATATAATTGATTAATTCTATCAACATTTCAAAGTCAGAACTTTGGTTGTAATAATGAGAATAAAAAAAAAAAAACATGAAAATTATTTGAAGAGGATGCATTAATCCCACAAAAAGGAAATATTGTTAAATGATTGTGAAAGTAGACCCTTGAGGTGGTGGTTTGGGTTTGTCCAATGGTTACATATTATGGAAACAATCAATGTATACACATATATAAGAGCGAATTGATTCACATTTCTTGCTTTGGTTTCTCTTTATAATTACGAGGGGCACAACATCTAAATTGTAGGGACCAATATGAGTAGATAGAGAGAAGATTGTATGTTAGGTTCAACCAATATATATATGACTGTTTGTCATTACGAGTTCCTTTTCTTTCTTTCTTTCTAATTTTTGTAAGTTGCTTTTTGACTTAATATCAAAACCGAGTATTCAACAACTATATATAGTGTAGCTACGGAGCATGGTTAGAGTCTCGTGGAATACATAGTAAGTGCTAGATCGTTAATTGATATAAGTGAACTCTATTAATTCATTAAGACCCACCTAAATTGCATTTTTTTTTTATAGAAAAGAAACAACTTTTGCACTCACCAAAGTTTGAACCCAAGATCTCTTACTTCTAAATCTCATACCAAATCATTGGGCCACTCAATTGGTTGATCCACATAAATTGCACGAGTCTACTATAATCGATTAGGTTTGTCTACGAATGTTAGTAAGCTTGCAGGGCTCCTAGTGAACATATAATTTTTCTTAAAAAAAAAAAATCTTGATTAGTCCAAATCTACCATCCACCCATAACGAAACAAGTTTCATGTTTACGTGTCTTATTGTCAAACTCTATATGGGGGTGACTCTCCCAATTCAATTATTTCCATTCACGACTCAAACTTGAGACCTCTTTTAAGAGGATCAAGTCCCTTGCCACTTGAGCCAATCAATTGTTGATTGTTTAAGTGTCTTTTTTTTAATTTACATTTAAGTGTCTTTATGCCTATAAATCTTTGAGGAGTGTAAAAAAACACATTATTGTTAAATCAATTACTTACAATATATAATTCAAACGTTTATGACAACTTGGAGTAGTTATTTCCGGTGCAGCTATCAATTATTCTATGACATTCATTCCACTGGATTTATATTATATAGTTATTGAAGAGACAACCAATATTTATTCAATAACACATAAAGAAATTGAGTTAACATAAAAGAAGACACAGAGAATATTCTAAATCAGGATTTTGAGTAAGTGATGCCAATTGCTTCCTTGTCACAACTTGAAATGGCTAGATATATAATTAATGTATTATCTTTCCTTATGAACAATGTATATAATATTAGAATAATGACCTAAAGTGGAAAAACTCAAACCAGCCCTAATTTGAGCATATAAACGGCATTAAAGGAGCTTTTCATGAGGAGTCTTGACTAAGTTATTCTCCATAGGATTAACTTAATGATAACCTTATTGGACAATCTTGTATTTGAATGATATGGCACCAAAGATATTGACACTCCTTTCTTTTCCCAAGACCCCCCTTTTTTTAAGCCTTCCTTTTCTTCATGTCAATTATTCTTCTCACCTCAATATGTTAAAATAAAATTTTGACCTAATAAAACACAATCATTAACTTTTTGCTGGAGAGTCTAACCACCTTGATATCTAGATTACTCTGATTACTTTATATTCATGCACCCTCAAACAGAGATAGTGAATAACCCTCCTTACAACGATTTTTCCACATTTTCACCATATCATTTATTTGTTATTACAAGCCACGATGAGCAACCCATCACTTTAATATGACATGATTAGAACTTTAATCTTTTTTATTATACTCTTGATTCTTACCACTAAACCCAACATCTATTAGTTGTGGTATTTCCTTTTTAGATCCTACTAGTGTAGCTTCAATATAACACCGAAATAGGACACACACTTGTGCACGTTCCTTTGACGCAAGTCAGCGAAAATTTCCTATCCCGTTGCCCTATACCATTTTCTTTTTCTTTTAAATATACAAGTTTCATCCTCTGACATTGACACATTTTTTCTTTTCCAAAACATCAGTTGGCCTCAGTTTTAACTTTAAACAACAAAAAAAAGACCTTTGGCGAAAAATAAAAATAAATAAAAAAAGATCGTCAAAGGTGTCAGTTGAGATTTGATGATAAGCTTCAAATCTACCAAATAAGAAGAAGCTAACAATTAAAAAATTACAAAGACAATTGAATGTTCCCTTTATATATAACTTTCAATCATTGAAGAAGAACAACAAAGATGCTACTTGAAATGTGTGCTACTCAAAGTTCAAACCTTTCTTTTACAGGTTATTAGAATTAGTTTGAAACTTAATTTCAAGGGTACACACTAAAAATCAATTCACCCACTCTTGATTAAGGTACTGAAATCAAAACATATATACTTGAAACCATATATTCAACATTCGAGAAGCTAGCTTATGTGAAACATAAATCATGACATGCACAAGCAGTTTACTGGTTTGAAATCAATAAAACTCAAAAGAATCACAACCTTACATTTATTTTAATTAGTTCTCTGATGCATTGCACATGTTATTCAGAGTCAGCCCAGCGTTCAAAGGAACAATAGGACCAGCAAGCAGAGCTGAACTCTGCACTGATGGAATGCCAGCCTTGCTCTTCATCACCCACTTGAATTTAGTTGGCTTTCACTCATCTGCACACCCCAACTAATTCTTGTCTACAAATATAGCTTATATATGCATGAGATTATATTCTACACAACTGAGGGTGGGAAAGACAGCACATATACATCCAAGATGTTTTAATCTCACCAAAAACAAAGGTGAAAATGATTTTATTTTACTTTGTAACAACATTCAATGTCCATACGCTTGACTATCATTTTTTAGTTAATTAATACTACATTAGACAAAAAAAAATAAAAAAAAAAATTAATGCTACCATTTTCTACCGTACTCCCTCCCCATGGTCAAAAATATAAATGATCCGTGTATTCAATTACAATATCTTTGCATTGAGCTTATCATCCTTGTTGATTTATGTCATGAACAATATCTTCAATTTCAAATACTTTAATTGTAGTCTTATATTTCTTATTTAATTTCATTATTAATCTTTTTGAAATATACGTGGATGCATCTCGGTGCAAGTACAATGCAACAAGCAACTTTATGATAAAATTGAAGCACTTCAAAATTAAGCACAAAATCCCTCTAGTGTATGTTAGAAGCCGGAATCAAAAGTTCACTTCCCATACTAGTCGAGCTAGCAACTCGACAGTGGTCTAGTCTCATTGTTCTTTGGCTTAAACAATCAAATCTCTTTTAAAGGTTCGTTGTGATTAATACTAGTTATGGTCTTGCAAAGCAATACATAATCAAAGAAAACAATTGCATAGCTATAGATAAGAAGAATCATCTTTTTTCTATTATAATTATGTTTATCTTTACAATCTTTTTGGCAAAGTTGGAAATTGGTTTAAGAGAATCAGTTAGTATTCAAAACTGCATTTAATCTTTTTCAATGCATGATCTTTGAGAATGGATGAAATAAATATTGGTGTACTATTCAATGGGCAAAATATATTTGAATACCATTTGAATCAGAGCCACAGTTCTCAGGATCAAATTTGATCCAATTCAATAACATGAAAGCATATTTCTTTAGTTTCTCCAGCTCTATATTGATAAATCTACAAAGAATATATTTTTTCGCGATCCACCATTGACACCTCTCTTTCATCTGTGCACTTAGCTATATTTGAGATACAAACAATCGAAAAGACAAGCAGACATTCAAACTGGTTATTTCATGGAAACATGAAGGTCGCGAAAGAATAACTCACACATGAAAATTCTACTTGTGCAGGTCATTAACACCAAGATTCATTTCTTTTGGAGCTTTCCGATTGAATGCAGGTACACCGAGACGGATACAACCCTGGAAACATAGAGACAAGTCATTAGATTCGATAAGAAGGCTACGCCAGAATTTATCACAGTTTTCGTGATAAAACATTGTAATGACACAAAAATTAGGGGAAAAGATCTCTGGATTTACACAAGGAACAATTCTCTCTTTTCATGTCACAGACCAAAGAAAGGAGCAGAGGGGGAAAAAGGGGACAAAGTCGACAGACCGCATAATTGTAGAGACTTGGGTGTGTAAAAGAGTAAGACGATACTAATGTAGAAAAGTCAGGTCAGGTGGTATTGCAGTGAAAGAAAATATTGCTTTCATGCATAAAAAATTCAGTGCGTCTCCAATCAAAAAAAATTCTGTATGTCTCGATGCCTTGCTATTATCACAGCAATAGTGAGAGAATGGTCGGCCCAGAGTCCCTCGCACACACCGTGTTCAGTATCAAGTGATAAGAATGGACTCTTTCCCTTTCTATAATTATGTAAGCCTAAAATAAGCAAACATACCAGAGACAAATAAACAAAACATAGCAGTGGGGTAGAAGAGTTTCTCACGTTGAACCAAGGAAGAATGCCAGAGAAAGATGATACCCAAAGAGAAACACAGATACAACTGCAGTAAGTAGCATGGCGACTGAAGTGGAATACACCTGCATATCAAGATAGAGAAGTGAAACTTCAGTCCACTGACTCGACCAAAGCAAGAGTGACAAACCGGTATGCCGTTTTCCAAATTGCAAGGAAAATTGTATGCTAGTTTTTGCACTAACAACAAAATTCAAGAGTAGATTTTCTAAACTAAAGCCTTTCTTTCTTGCCCTTCCTTTCCTTTCCTTTCTTTTCCTTTCCTTTCCTTTTTTTTGGGGAGTGAGATGTTCAAGTTGTCTTGCTTCACGATGGTACTCTATCTGTGCTCCCAACACACCCCCTATATTATTTCTATGGTGCAATTAACTAATAATTAAACCTGCTATTAGATTCATTTGAAGATTGCACCCCTCTTTGCTGGCTTTCCTGAAGTTACAAAACTTTCACGAATTCTGATTTTTGACTGCATAAAACCTCGATAAAGTAATGCATCTCATACCCTTTATTTTATCTATAAGAAATTCTTGTTTATCAAGTAAAGCATTTTTACAAAAGCACCAAGAAAAAAAATGATAACAAAAAGATACAAACATCAACACACAACAATAATAGCGAACACTTCAAAAGAAGAAAATACCATGGCCCATGACCAAACCAGACTGTACAATATATAGCTTTAATGTAATGCTAAATGCCAAACCCATAAAGTATAATGCTAGCAAATGCCTCACCTTCACAATATTATCAGCATACTTCATTACCATTGAGACAGCAATACCACTGCGAACATATCCAGTCAATCAAAACACCAAATAAAGTAGTAGAACATGCATAGACTCATTAGAGACGGTAGCTTCCAGTATAAATAGAAAGTTATGCTTCCTAATATAACATACCTGAGTGCATGATTCAGAATCATGCAGACTGTGACCAGTGAATAACCATGAAAGAAGCCCCTGGAATATAGAGAAATTATATTCAGGATATTGCGAGATGACACCCCATATTATATAGCAACAACAACAACAACAACAAAGCCTCAATCCAAAGTTATACATGGTCTCCAAAAAAGGTGTTTGACTCGAGTGTGACTAAAGGTTCTTGCAATATCATTTCCAAAATATAAAATTAAAACTCAATTGTACAAGACCAAATTAGTGAACTGTTTGATCTTGCAGATTATGTATAATATATGCAGAAAGTTAAGTTTCGCGTTGACATAGATGTCCTCCAACTTACTTTTTTGCGACGGCACTAAAATCTTGAACCACTATTGCAATAGCATTGAAGATCATCCCAAAAATATATAACCAGAAGTTCTGTACGTTAATATTTCTTGAAGGACGTTTTTTTATTATAGCCTGAGGTATACAGAATCATGATAACTAATCAATACTTCACAGCAATAAACAAAAATACAGGAAGAGACAATAAAAATTGAATTCACTTGACTAAATTTAATACAAATAGTTGGGAAAAACAAAGATGCAATTCCCGTTAAAACGATACCTCAGTGTAAACTCCAGCAAAGCCACTAAGAAGGGCCATTACCTGCAAAGGAAATTTTTTTTTAAAAATGATTAGACCTGAAAAAAAATTTCTCTTCTGGCTTCTGTAGATAAAAGGACTAAGACATGATGACTCACAATGGCCATAATCCAACCTGGAACTGGAGTTTGAAGAACATGATCTGAGCTGCACAATGAGCAAAGCTAAAGTTTTCATTGTCAAGATTGAAAAAAAAAAGCCCAAGACTCTAGCTATTGGAATGGTATCAAGTTTTAAAATTTGCAACTTGGTAGGAATGAACAGTGAAGCTGATTATCTGACAAAAAAGTGGAAATACTGCAGTTCCGCTACTAGACCTAAAAGAAAAAAAAATCATCACATTACCAATTTAAGAGATAAACGTATAGCTTGCAATTTTAGAGTTCACCCTGTGGAAAAAAGATTGTAACTATTATATCTATTCATGATGCGCTCATTAAAGTGGAACATCAACCGAAGGACTATAAGTTTACGAGGATCACATGCTGAAAGAGAAGAGTCTAGAGAACCTGTTAGAATCAAGCACAGCCAGAACCAGAACAAATATCCTACATCACCATTCCAACTATCTTCTTTATGTCAATCTTCTACTAAAAGGCATCAACATATGTCTGTGCTTCGCACAAAAAACTATGGTTAAACTTGCTTCAGCATGTAAATTTTCAGATACAATAGCACGCATGAGTACACTGGTGTATCTATACATCTAATAGTAATAGTTATCTGATATAGAAGGAGGGGGTCGCCTCGCGTAGTTTATTAATATATCGAAGAAAAGGGGGTACAACTCACAGAGAAGACTCCCTAAACCCAGAGAAGGAGAGACTCTCTCCTCTCACACCTATTTCTATTTACAACTCTCAACATGCCGAGAAGATGAACAGACCCGCTTATATACCTCCCCAACCGACTCTTGCTCATGTGTGCCCACACGTGCACGCCCCTGACTCACTGTACACCGCTGACCACCCCCGTTCACACCTGGCGCCCCATCCCGCTGTCCGGGCCCACGTACCCCCAACTCAACAGCCCCTGAAGAAGAAATTGATCCAGTGTTTCCTCCTTTGATATACCTTCCTAATTGGGGGTCGCCCCTTTATGCTATCAATACTCCCCTCCTGAACAATCACCTTGTCCTCAAGGTGGAAAGATGGAAAGGACCGACGGATGTGACGTACCAGTTCCCAAGTGGCGTCCGAGAGGGGAAGGGTAGTCCATTTGATGAGCACTTCCGGGCCGACGGTGAGGTGACGATACGCCACGACCGACTCGGGCTCGCAATCCACAATGACAAGAAACTGAAGAAAAGGTGGAAGAGATGGAGAAGTAGGAGCAGAGCCCACAGCCGCCTTGGTGAGAAACATGAAAGACTGGATGGATGGAGGACGAAGTTGGGAGGTCCAACTTGTATGCTACTTTGCCAATGCGAGCCAAAATCTTGAAAGGGCCATAATACTTCGGACTGAGCTTCATGTTGGTGCGGCGCGAGACCGAAACTTGTCGATAAGGTCGAAGCCCGAGATAGACCAACGTTCCAACATCGAACACCACCTCCCGCCGTCCTCGATCGGCATGTTGCTTCATACGGTTCGAGCCGAGAGGAGTTGAAGACGGAGCTCCCGCAGGGCTTGATCCCGTGCTAAAAACATGGTATCGAGGTCGGAAGGGGGCCCCGGCCGAGGGAATGCCAAGTTGGACCAGGGGCGGGGGGTCTCGTCCATAGACCACCTTAAAGGGAGTGCAGTTCAGGGAAGAATGGAAGGAGGTATTGTACCAATATTCCGCCCAAAAGAGCCAATCCGACCACAATTTGGGGCGTTGGCTGATAAAGCAGCGCAAGTATGTTTCGAGGCATCGATTGACCACTTCCGTTTGGCCATCACTTTGAGGGTGATAGGCAGAGCTTCGATTGAGTTGGGTGTGGTGAAGGCGAAAGAGCTCGCTCCAGAAATGACTGAGAAAAATCTTGTCATGGTCTGAAACCATAGAGCGAGGAAACCCATGGAGACGTATCACACCCTGCAAGAAGATATCAGCCACCATTTTAGCGGTGTAAGGATGTTTCAGGGGAAAAAAATGACCGTATTTGCTGAGTCTGTCCACGACCACTAAAATGGAGTTGTACCCATGTGAGCACGGCAGTCCTTCAATGAAGTCAAGGGATATGTCATCCCATATAGTTGTGGGGATAGGAAGAGGTTGCAGGAGACCCCCGGGAGCCAAGGTTTCGTACATACTGCACTGGCACACCTCACAAGCTTGAACAAAATTTTTGACATCCTTGTGCATCCCTGTCCAGTAAAATTCAGCTGCCAAGCGTTTGTAAGTCTTTAACACGCCACCATGGCCCCCCAGTGGGCTAGAATGAAATTCAGTCAACAATTTGTGCTCGAAGCGAGAGGAAGCTGAGATAGCTAGGCGATTGTGGAAGAGCGGACGATCATGGGAGAGGGTCCAACCCGGTTTCGACAAGGGATCCGACAGCAGAGCAGCTCGGATAGAGGACGGGGAAGAGTCACCCGACGCCTCCTCGAGTAGTAAGGGCACCTCTGCGACTGATAAGACAGACAGGGAGTGGAGCTCAGCATTGAAGGGATATCGAGAAAGAGCATCAGCCACGATGTTAGAGGAGCCTGGTTTGTACTGGATATCGAAGTGAAAACCCATCAGCTTCATCAGCCAACGTTGGTACTCCGGGGCGACCATACACTGTTCCAATAAAAACTTCAAGCTGCGCTGATCGGTGCGGACGAGGAAACGGCGACCAAGAAGGTAGTGGCGCCATTTTTGGACTGCTAGGACAATAGCCATTAGTTCGCGCTCATAGGCAGACTTGGCCCTGGCTTTAGGAGAGAAGGCTTGACTAAAAAAAGCGATCGGTCGATCGTTTTGAGTCAGGACAGCGCCAACCCCCAGCCCCGAAGCGTCTGTGTCTATCACAAAGAGAGCCGAGAAATCTGGCAGAGCTAGTACGGGTACCCCTTTCATTGCCTGCTTCAGTTGATTGAAGGAGAATGTTGCTTCCTCAGTCCATTCGAAAGAGTCTTTTCGAAGGAGATGTGTAAGAGGCGCTGCAATCTTACCATAGTTTCTCACAAAACGCCTGTAGTACCCAGTAAGTCCCAGAAAGCCTCGAAGATCTTTAGGAGAGGATGGGAGCGGCCATAAGTCCATTGCCTTCACCTTCTCCGGATCAGCAGAAACACCCTCCTGAGAAATTATGTGACCCAAATAGTCCAAGCTTGACTTGGCAAAACAACACTTGCGAAAGTTAACGAACAGTGAGTTAGACTGGAGGACCGAGAGAACATGTGACAGATGTTCACAATGGTCATGCATCGATTTACTGTAGACCAATATATCATCAAAGAATACTAACACAAAACGACGAATACTTCCCTTGAAGATGGAATTCATTAGAGATTGGAAGGTTGCTGGCGCGTTGGACAATCCAAAAGGCATCACCAGAAATTCGAAATGCCCGTCGTGGGTGCGGAAAGCTGTTTTCGGGACATCAGCCGGCTTCACCCGAATTTGGTGGTAACCATAGCGGAGGTCGAGCTTCGAGAATACGCAAGCCCCATGGAGTTCGTCCAGGAGCTCGTCAATATTTGGAATGGGAAAACGGTCAGGAACGGTGGCCTTGTTTAATGCTCGATAGTCCACGCAAAATCTCCAACTATCATCTTTCTTCTTTACCAATAGTACTGGGCTAGAGAAAGGAGAGTTGCTAGGTTGTATAATTCCCGCCGAGAGCATCTCATTAACAATCTTCTCGATCTCTGATTTCTGTATTTGAGGGTAGCGATAAGGTCGAACTCGAATCGGATCGGTACCGTCTTTTAGGAGTATGGCGTGATCACAGTCACGAGCTGGTGGAAGTGACGCAGGGACTTCAAACAGAGCTGAGAAGGATTTGAGCAAATCACGAACGCAAGGTACCTCAATTGAATCCCATGAGATATTTGGAGATGGCTCGCCACTGAGACATTCGATCAAGAAACATCCCACGACCGAGTCTAAGGAACGTTTGATTGACTTGCAGGACACCAAGGCACGATGCAAGGTGGGGTCCCCCTTGATAGCTACCCATCGTCCGTCGTGATGAAAATACATAGTTAAGTTCGGCTAGTCCTCGGCGGTGAACCCCAGAGACATGAGCCACTGCATTCCTAGGATCAAGTCTGAACTCATCATCGAGATCGGATGGAAGTCTGCAATCACCGTCAGACCTTGAAACTGCAGAGGAACGTTCTTGCACACACCTGAGCCCGGAACCCGCGACCCACCCCCCACTAGAACGCTGTAGTCAGCAGTTGAGGACACCGGAAGATGGAGGGTACGAACCAACTCTGGTGAGATGAAATTGTGGGATGCTCCACTGTCAATGAGGGTCACCACGTCTACGCCTTGGATCTGACCTTTAACCTTCAATGTCCGCGGTCCGGGGTGTCCCTCGACAGCATGAGCAGTCAGCTCCACCGTTGGTATATCCGTTTGTTCACCCCCCACATCCGAGAGAGGGGTTGGGGAATCATCTTCTTCATCATCCACTAACATCACATGTAACTCCTTCTGTTGGCAACGATGGCCGATGAACCACCTAGCATCGCATTTGTAACAGAGCCCTTGCTTTCGACGAGCCTCGGCCTCCGTCGTACGCTTGAACTCTGGGGGAGAAACATGTGGCGTTGCGTGCTTGGAGGACGAAGGACTCGAAGAAGAAGATGAAGTAGGGCTAGGTTTGGGCGTGAGGCCCCCTTGACTTGGGCTTCTTGGCAGGCCCGGTCCAGTCTCTCGGGGTGGGCTTGTAATAGTATGGGTGACCCACCCTGAACCCTTGGACTCAGATTTAGCTGTTGGGCTTTGCAATGAATGGGCTCTTGGGCCTCCCCCTGAGCCCAACCCCATCGCGTCGCCTTGGCGGTGCTTGCGCTCACCTGCGTGGCTCGTTCGACGACAGCCGAGAGAGTGTGGGGTGGTTCCACCATGACCTCCAGACGGATACGGTCGGACAGCCCGTTGATGAAGACAGCGATGGCGTGGGTTTCGGATAGATCTTCCAACTGTAAATACAACAGCTCAAACCTCTGCCTATACTGAGCCACGGACGATTTTTGCTTGATGGAGAAGAATTGATGGCTCACACTAAGAGCATGAAACGCCTCACCAGTTGCCCTTTCAACTCGATCCACGATGTGAACGGCTTCGTCTTCTCCTCCATTTGCAACCAGATCTGAGCCGGACCAACTAAGCAGATACGAGCGGCCCTGAGTTTCGACTCCTCGGGCATTTCATGCAAGGCAAAATAGTGCTCGGTTTGGTTGAACCAGACGATTAGTTCCTCGCCGTTGCAAGTAGGCATCTTGATCTTCCTCACTTCGGGACCGGATCTGTACGGTGGAATGACCAGATCTGCGCAACCAGCCACTTGTGCTCGCCCTCGGGAACCCGGATCTGGCGGATCTGCTGGAGATTGGGTACTACCTTCACCGATCTGGCTGATCCGCGACTGTGGCGATCGATCCTGGTGATGCAGTTCCCGGATCTGGTCCATCAACTCCCTGATCTCCGACCTCAACTCTCCCACGGCTGACTCTAGGGCTGGAATCCTTTGCAACTCCGTTGAATCTGCTTCAACTGCTCCTCCAGTGACTCAACACGGGCTTCCATTCTTGACGGTATAGATGGATGCTCTGATACCACTGATATAGAAGGAGGGGGTCGCCTCGCGTAGTTTATTAATATATCGAAGAAAAAGGGGTACAACTCACAGAGAAGACTCCCTAAACCCAGAGAAGGAGAGACTCTCTCCTCTCACACCTATTTCTATTTACAACTCTCAACAAGCCGAGAAGATGAACAGACCCGCTTATATACCTCCCCAACCGACTCTTGCTCATGTGTGCCCACACGTCACTCTGCACGCCCCCTGACTCACTGTACACCGCTGACCACCCCGTTCACACCTGGCGCCCCATCCCGCTGTCCGGGCCCACGTACCCCCAACTCAACAGCCCCTGAAGAAGGAATTGATCCAGTGTTCCTCCTTTGATATACCTTCCTAATTGGGGGTCGCCCCTTTATGCTATCATTATCAAATACAAGTCTACCGAATCTTGACATGAATTTTAGCCTTCATTTTGTCCAACTCATGCAAGAGTTCTTCGCTTTTAGACTTTCAAATAGGAGTGAATTTGGGGACGAGAGCCAGAGGTTGTGTTAAGATTTCTGACCAATAATGTCTTATTTGCTGTAAGTGTTGTTTTCCCTTCAAGTATAGCTAAAGATTCAAGTTCTTAAATAGTTTTTGGAGAAAAGCCATTTGGATAATAAATTTATACTTACGAAGGATTGAGTTGTGCTGTGGTGCACCCAGCACATAGCAAAATAAAAGCTGCCCATTGAATCTCACCCAACCTGAAGAAAATCAATTACCGTAAGATTAAAGAATTAACTATCCACAAATAATAACCAATGTCCATGTTTGAAAATGAATGAAAGACAGTTCAATTGGCCAACACTTTATAAGCAAAGGAATTGAACCCATGGACCGGCTTAATGAGGCGAGAGGCGTGACCCACTTTACCTACCCCATGATGGTTGTATCCACTCTCTAATAACTTACAAAAAATGATTCTTCAAGAAAAGAGTTCTCATGACGAAAGAAACAAGCTCTTGACTGAAACATAATGAAGCAAAGACCCTACTTTTTCTTAAGAATGATGTGGTAAAGAATGCCAGTGCTGATAATGTTCAAGTTCTTCAGTATTTGATAGCCAGGAGCGTCCACATAAGCAAAGATATAATACTGCCACAGAAAATTAAAAGGAGATCCAATATTTTAGGTATTTTGCTCAAAAGAAGTCAGAGAATCTATTGAAAGCAACATATATCCAATATTATACCTGAAGTAGATTCTTAACCAAATAAAGTGCTGCAGGGATAGGGTAAACAATAACTTCATCCAATGTTGTACTCAACCTGAAAAAAGTAATAAACAAAAGGTAAGGGGCAGACGGTATCTTTGTTTCTTCCCAATGTAGTACTTATTCAAAAAGTGACAAAAATAAAAGGAAATACTAACAAGGTAGAGTTATACATGCTTATTGTAGACGAATGATTGCTTTAAAAACTAACAAAAAGATGCAAGGATAAAATGATACTCAGTCCTCATTGAGAATATCAATGATATTCCAATTAATGCAGTGATTTAGAAAAGTACATAAAATTATATGACAACTGCTGTAATTGCTCATGAACTAATAGACATGCTGGTGAAACAAGAATTGGTGAATTTAATTTTATTCCATGTCAATAGTTACATGAATTATTTGCCAATGCAAACCCCCAAAAATCTACTCAAGTAGCTTCATGTTTCTTTCCAGTTAACTAAGATCAGTTGTTAGAGCCGAAAACATGCATAACATGCAGGTCAACAAAATCACTGAAGGCAACAGGAATTAAGAGGAAAATTCAAATCACTGAATTATAGCCTTGACTTCGCTTGACATAACTGCAACTTCTCTGTATCTCCAAATAGTGCCCAACGAAAACAATTTATCATGGGAAAATAAATACATTATATAAGAAAGACATGCCCACCTGTTATCATCAGTAACTCCTTCGTTTCTCCACGTTCTTGCCAGGGCTGCTAATGAAAGAGCACACTTTAATGTCTCCACCTACATCCATAAGGGGAAAAATGGTTCCGAAATTTTCTGATAACAGAAATACAACTGCAAACAATTATATTCATATTATATATAGTGCTAAAACTTCACACTTATTAAAGATTAATTATATAAATGTGGCAACTACTTCTTCTGCTAAAGTGGAAGGGAGAAGTTCGTAGTACAGAAAGAAAAAAAAATGGAATTTATTCAGTGGCAAGACATGTCCTCACCAGGAAATTTGCAGTTGTCACACTGTACTCATACTTTCCTGCTCTTTTGGACCAGACAATTAGTATTGCCTGTGAGCTTGTAAGCAGAGTCAATGCAAGAGTTACAATTGACCTATATGAGACAAAGAATGGGTTAAGTAAGTGTTTTTTTTTAAAAAAGTTTCTTAATAACAGAATTAAAATTGTTGATCTTCTCATGCGCTCTTACTTGACCTTCCACTTAGATCGCTCACTGAAGCTACTACCCAACACAACCATGTTATTTGATGGAGCTGGAGAAGTGGGGAAAAAAAAAAAAAAAAAAACTATGAAACTTAAATAAGCGCTTCGCAAGAAAAAAAGAAATATAAGGAAGATTAGCCAATAGGCTAGGCATTATATCAAATTTAAGTTTGAGTTTCAATAAAGAAGCATACCACCTGAAAGAGGCTTCCCATGTAAACTTTCTATATCATCTTGAAGCCTTTCATCATCTTTATCCTACATTGTCCATAATATTTTCATTCAAGCAAATAGTTTTGTAACAATCAACCGAAACACTCAAGTTTATGCAGAAGTGTTGTATAAAATAACTATGCAGCTTTTACTTGCGCAAACAAGAATTCAACAAAAAAAGAACACAAAAAGCAATATAGAGAAAAATCAGCGACATAACACCTGTGAACATAGCTTATGACAATTTTACAAAGCTTAAGTAAATTAACAAAAGAATTCGCTGTTTAACTATCTAAACAGGAAACCATGGAAACAGTACAATAAATTTCAGAAAAATCTATGAACCGAACACATGACAGGTGGACTTCACTAAGGGGTTTTTACTACTTAAACCGATGCAGAAATAACTTTAAAAATATTATCACAAAACTATGTGCATTGCCCCAATCATCTCCAATGCTGCAAAGTTTAAGATTATGAATTGAGAGTGAATAAGTGGCTAAAAAACTAGCTACGTCTGGGAGTCCAAATTCCTAATTCATTAAAAAAAACAATAAAATTCTAGAGTAATCAGAACAACCGAAGAAACTTAAACACTAAGGAGTGCTTGAATCCTTCAAAAGATGAACAAGGAATGAAAAAATATAAGTTATAAACTAATTAATTTAGTATGTAGAATGATCAACTAGAAAAAAAACATAATAACAGCTGAGATAAGCACCTGGTCCTTAATTTTTCTGTACTCCATTGAAGCTCCAGATAGGCAGATGTTGCCAACAAAAACTACTCTTTAGATCTCCACTTGCTCTCACTGCGTCAAACAAATCTCCTCATTTTCATGATCTCATCATGCCAAGTGCAATGAAACCCTTTAACGTTTGAGCAACGCAAATTGCACGTAAACCTTCAGCAGGTTGGCCGTAAACTGAATCCACCCACCTACATTTCCAACAAAACTGAAATAAATAAGCACCCTAAGTCCACCCATACCCTATGGCATCGTAAATTATTCGCAATCGCTTCATCGCGGGTGGGATCAATTGACAAAGTAAATACATTCTTAACTTTAGCACGTAACGATGTATTTTTGCAAGCCAGGCAATAGCCCAACTAGTGTTCCGTATACCCACATTTTCCAAGGCTATGTTTTGAGCCCATCAACGGCTCGCAACCGCGACAACACAGTTTAATTTGGTCTTGATTACGAATGCAAGAGATGGGCATGCATTATTTATTTTCCTAGCTACAAATTGGTCATTTAGTGATCCAAAACCCTTGCATTTACTTCAAATCATCAAACCTAAATTTAACTCAATCTTGAACTCACCGATAAAACAAAAGATCGACGAGAGCAAAGAAACGAGAATTCATCGAATTGCAGACTGTAAATTAAGTAAACTAACCATGAATCTCACTAACTTCAACAACACTGATTCTCAATAAACCAAACGGGAGTCTACAATTCTTCCTATCCAGCCGTGTTTTGAATCTCAAGATGAGCCCTAACCGAGCGAAAGAGAAAACGAAAAGCAACTCCATTTGACAGATCGACGAACGAATCGAAGCCAGATCCAACAAAGATTAGAAGACCAGACACAAAGAAGCGTGAAATCGAGGATCGATTAAGCGAAACCATTGAAAGAAATGAAGATGAGATGGGACGATCGAAGAGAGAGTACCTGCGCTGCGAAACCCTAGATTTGGAGGTGTGGAGAGAGCGAGAGCGAGAGAGAGAGAGAGAGAGAGAGAAGTGTGAAGGCAGGGGTGTAAAAAGAAAGAGAAGTGCTAAAGTAAGACACTGTGAACACCGATTCGGTTGGATGTCATGCGATTCACACTGAGATGCGTGCTTGCACATCTCGAGGTAAAATGCATGGCATCCATGTGGGTTGCTTCTCAATGTGGGTAAAAAAATCTATTTCCAAATCAGCTCAAATGATTTGGGTTGGGTTAAAGAAGCTATTGATTTGGGTTGGCTTATTTAAATTTGAGAACTGACGGATTGATTCATTGTTTGAGTTCTACGATTATAGACCCGATCAGACCTGAATCGACCATAATCATGCTAAGCTTTTGTCAAGTATTGGGGAACTGTTAAAAATATGTATTTTAGTCATTAAAAGTGAGGAACTTCATATGTAAGTTCAAATAATTGTGTTTGAATATTAGTATGTTGTATTTTTGTTGGATCTAGCTGGACGCTCATAATTTTGTTTGGTTTATTATTTGAGGTGAATTAGAATTTGTGAGTGAGTAATGTTAGAATTCCTCTCGGTCCCTCTATGTAACAGCCCATTTTCCAAATGGACCGCCACAGGGGCCGATCGGGCCCACAACCTGACCTACCCATTTTTCAAATGGACAGCCACGAGGGCCGATGCGGGCCCACAACCTGACCTACCAGTGCCAATTGCCAGCTGTGTCCCACATCGGCCCTGTGGCGGTCCATTTAGAAAATGGGTAGGCCAGGTTGTGGGCCCGCATCGGCCCCTGTAGCGGTCCATTTGAAAAATGGGCCGTTACATTTTGGTATCAGAGCTAGGTTGGTGAACCTCGAGGAAATGAAAGTTAACCCTGATACGATTACATTTGTGGTATAATTTGAGGATAAACATGATGAATAAACTTTAGATGTGGAAACCCAAAAGAATTGCCTAGTGTCCTAGTTGGGAAGTGATTTGAGATGGGTAGAAATCAGGGGATATACGTGTTATGTTTTGGTTGTAATATATATACGTTACACGTATATTGGTATTGAGGCTGATTGGATGCACGATCCTCGATGCAGATACTGATGGACGGACAACCATTAGATACCACTCAGCCCGAGGTTGGAGATACCAGCGATCCGACGAGACCGACTTTGACGCTGGAGTCATTAGCGCGAACTATGGATGATAGGTTTGCAATGCTTATAGAGATGATGAGAGATCGGGATGCTCGAGAGACTACGATAGCTCCGACTACAGCTTTTGTTGCACCGGTGACGACTACACAGGCAGTTATGACTCCTACGCGATCGAAGCTCAATTGCGCATCAGAGACGTTGGCGAGAGGGCTACACCGAGACATGGAGGCGCAGAGGGATTTTTATGGGGTGGAGATCCGAGGTAGCGGGAGGTGGTTGTTGTCTCACGAGCGGCTACATGACTTCCTTCAGTCGAAGAGATTGATCGGCGAGGTTATCGAGTTTGTTTGAGAGTCGATCTTTGCGATATGGTGGACTACTTACACTGCGACTCATCTTGTTGTGACTACTTGGTCGAGTTCCGACGTTCTTCATAGATGAGTATATACCGATGGAGGTCGAGTCCACTTGAGGGATGAGTTTTTATCTTTGGTTCGGGGTGATATGTCGATCACCGTATACATGGAAAGGTGCACCGATATCTCTTGTCGTCGTACTCCATGGAAATAGTTGGTACCGATTGGTCGCAGATATATTACTTTGTTCGGTCCGGATGAGAGGATAGCGAGCAAAGCGGTATCTAGTGGATTTTGTACTCGACTTAGTCTCACAGTGCCTCGCACACGAGACATACATAGTTCGAGGGGGCCGATCGACTAGCGATTCAGAAGTTGCACTACGAGTCAATGGGCAGAGTCACCAATTCAATTCTCGATCGATCAAAGACCGAAGAGAAAGATGAGAGACCAGGGCGGCCGAGACAGGGCAGAGACCTCGCCGAGGTTATTGACGATCGATCGGGTCGTAAAGGTGACGGGGATCGTCGTGATAACGAGATCGACGTGATGATCGTCGGTTGGCATATTATACGTCTTCGCACCCGTTGATCAACCTGTAGACAACAGAGGCATGATAGAGGTCCGAGATGGCGAGTCGATGCTTTAGAGTCGGCGGAGTTCTCGCAGATCGGAGACTCGCACATGTTACCGATGTGGTCGGGTGGGGCATATTGTGGCAAATTATACCAAACCAAAGCACCATTACCACCACAGACGGAGCGCGCCAGAGATAGGCTCGGTATGCGGCATTTGGGGTTGCACAACCAGACAGGAGGCGACCGGATAGCCATTGAGGTACGTTATCTGTTTGTGGTATGCCTATGCATGTTATGATGAATTACGGTAGTACTTTGTCTTTTATTTCGGACGCCCGGTAAGAGAGTTAGGGTTACCTCGCACGACCTTAGATACACATCTTGTTCTCAAAGACAACAATTGGGGGATAAGATTTACCTTAACCGGATTTTAGAAATTGTGTAGTGAAGATTGAGGGACATCGCTACTGGCGATTTGAGAGTGCTTAGAGTACTTGGAGTTCGACGCGATGTTCGGGATGGATTGGTTATCGTCTTATCACGCACGTATCGATCGTTTAAAGAAGACCGTGACGTTTGACATCGAGGAATTCCAAGGTTTACATTTGTCGGAGTTGCGTCTCGCATTACCTATCATTCGCGGCAGATTAGCGACGTCGCGAGAGATGGAGGCGTATGCGCGCTATGGTTGAGCGAGTATAAGACGGTGTTGGGGGTTGAGGATGTCCCTATTGTCCGTGAGTTTCCAGGCGTGTTCCCGATGATTTTCCAGGATTGCCACCACCGAGAAATGTGGAGTTTATCATTAGTTCGATCCGGACTTAGCCAATCTACGGAGATCGTATAGGATGTCGGATCGAGCACGAGGAGTTGAGGACCCAATTAGAGGAGTTACTGCAGAAGGGTTTCATTCACCCTAACATGTCACATTAGGGAGCTCCAATTCTTTTTGTGAAAAAAAGACGGCTCGATGCGGATATGTGTGGACTATTGGAAGGCTTCAATCGGTGACGATTTGAAATCGTTACCCACTTCCGAGAATCACCGACCTATTCGATCAGTTGGTTGGGGCCAAGTTTTCTCAAGATCGACTTACGATCGAGATACCATCGATTGAGGATTCAAGAGGAAGATGTGGAGAAGATGCGTTTAGTACGCGTTACGACCTATTCGAGTTTACATCAAGTCATTTGACTGACTAATGCACCGACGATCTTTATGGATTTGATGCACAGGAGTCTTGAGCTATTTCTTGATCGATACGTCATTGTATTTATCGATGAAATTCGATATACAATAAGACTCATGGGAGCACGAGAGGCATCTCTCGAGAGATGTGTTGGCGACAGAAAGAGCACAGTCAGTATGCCAAGTTCAAAGTGCGCATTCAGTGGCCGAGTGAGGTGAAGTTCTTGGGTCATGTCATTAGTGATCGGGGTATATCTATTAATGGTGACAAGATTCGGGCGGTTATTGATGGAAGACACCCGAGTCTGTATTTGACAACCTGGGAGTTTCCTGGGTTTGGCGGGATATTACGAGCTCTTTGTGCGGGATTTTTCGATGATTGCGGCGCGTTGACGAGGCTAACTAAGAAGGATATTAGATTTGAATGGTCATAAGAGTGTGAGGATGCTTTCTCGGGAGCCGAAGAGAAAATTGACTTCGGCGCCGAGTTTGGTTTTACTAGTGGCAAGTAAAGGTTTTTCCGTCTATACTTGATGCATGAGGCATTGGGTTGGGTGGCATGTTGATTCGGGATGGACACCCAATGGCCTATTTATCTCGACGGTTGAGACCTCACGAGGTGAACTATCCAAGATACACGACTTGGAGCTTGCGGCGGTCGTGTTTGCAGACCGAAGGCCCAAGCGCACTACTTGTATGGTGAGAGGTTCGTGATGTACACATACCACCGAGTTTGAGGTACATGTTCACTCGAGGGATTTGAACATGCGACAATGGCGATGACTCGAGTTCTTCGAAAGACTATGACTTCGCCATTGAATATCATCCGGGTAAGGCGAATGTTGTAGGCGATGTCTTTGAAAGCGAGAGCGGCATCGAGAACCGAGACGATTGCGGCATATGATATGACACATGAGCACGGGTTGCTTGAGGCGTCGGTATTGTGTTTGACGATGCAGGCTATTGCTTGAGCTACATATTTGCTTTGTCGGATGCAAGTTCCTACGGTGTCTCTGAGTGGGTTCTTTGAGTTACGAGATGGCGATGACCGACATTTGCGGATCGGTGGCCCGGCTCAGGATCCGGGATGTACCGAGTGGCTTCGATGGGGTTAAACGGGTGTTTGAGAAACATGAGTCGATGTTGGATACTAGGGCTATCGGAGCTCGGGGACGAAATTCTCGAGGACGCACACCGGTCGCAATATACGATTCATCATGGTCGGACCAAGATGTATCACGATCCGCGGATATTGTTTGGGTGGCCGGGGATGAAAGGCGACGTGGGTAGATACGTCCGAGTTGTCATATTTGCCCGGCGGTGAAGGTCGAGCATAGGAGACCAACCGGGTTGTTGCGGTCGTTGCCCATTCCTCGGTGAAAGTGGGAACAAGTGACCATGGACTTCGTCGGTGGTCTACCTCGGACGACGGGGAGACACAATGCGATTTGGGTCATTATCGACGAGTTGACGAAGTCGACATATTTTATACCGATCGCCATGAGATATTCTCGTTACACCTGAGCATTATCTTCGATAGAGATATTGTCGATTGCACGTGTCTCCGGTCTCTATTGTTTCGCGAGAGATCCGAGGTTTACATCGAGGTTATGGGAGAGTATGCAGAGAGCGGTTGGCACTGGCACTCGCTACGCTTCGATCTTCGTACCATCCTCGAGCCCGACGGGCGATCATAGCGATTGATTCAGATTCTCGAGGATATGCGCGGGCGTGTATACTACGGTTTGGTGGATTGTGGGAAGATTATCTGCCTTTGTGCGAGTTTGCCTATAACAACAAACTATCGCGAGTATCGAGATGCCACCATTTGAGGCACTTTATGGTAGGACCTGCGGGTCACCGGGATGTTGGCGGCACCAAAATATACAACCGCTATAGGAACTAAGGTTGTTGTAGATCATCTTGAGAATGTAAGATAGATTAGGCGAGAGACTTCGGGTGGCGCGGATATGCGAAGAAATATGCGGACAAATATCTTGAGTGGTCTTGAGATATGAGGTTGAAGACTTGTGTACTTGAAAGTTTCGCCCTGGAAGGGTCATCGAGGCTTAACATTAAGGGGAAACTAGCATCAAGGCTCATTTGGCCGTTCGAGTTGAAGAACGCGTCGCGATGTGGCATACCGTTTGAAGTTGCCACCGCAGTTGCAGGGGTACCCCAGTGTTTCATATTTCCATGTTGAGGTTGGCTAGATCGAGGCCGAGGCCTATGATTGATATACGTCGATTGAGGTGCGACGACATGTCATACGAGGAACAACTGTGAAAATTATGGATAAGAGGACTTAGATTTTGAGGAATAAGGAGATCCCGAAGGTTTTGGTCGATGGCGACATCACGGAACCAAGGGACTCACCTGGGAGCTTAGTCTACTATGCGACGACGGTATCCCTACTTATTTTGTCGGTAAGTATTTTCAGTTTAATTTAAATTTCGGGACGAAATTCCACCTAGTTGGGAAGAAATGTAACGGCTTTGAATTTAATTTATTGTTATTAATGACGTGGTTGCAGACGTGGTCGACAAAATCGGACACTCGTGGGACCCGCAGATTAAGCTTGTGCGCGCACGGAGCTAGGTAAATAGTACTTTTGTATGCTAAATTGTTTAATTTGCGAGGATTATATTGAAATAGGGTCAATGACATCGCAATGTGTGTACTTATATGACATTTGACGTGCGAGATTGTGTGTTAAGTATTTGCCTAGATATGCGTGTCGACGCAGGTTCCGGTAGTTTAACCGACTTAACACTAGGCCTGGGAAATAATACACACATTAAATGAATAAAATGGTTTAACTAATAATATGGAATATATATTTAGTGGTTAGGGACATGGTAATACGCGTATGTCGCGGTTCGGGACGAGAAACAGGGCGTCGGAACACCCGAAACACCACTTTTTGAGTTAAATATAAGGGTGTGTGTGTCATCGGTGTCACAATTGGAGTCATTAGAGGTTGGAAGTGGAGCAAATAAGGTTCATTTGATGGCTTTGGGATGTGTAAGTGAGATGAGATGCAAAGTCATCTATATAAAGTCATCTATATAAGTCAAACTTGACTTATTTTCCACTACATTTTCTCTCTCTTATCCTTCTAATCCGAGATTTGGAGACAAAGAAACAAGGGTTTGGTGATTTGTCTTTGTGATTCAAGGAGCTTGGAAATGTGAGAACATAAAAAACAAGGTCGAATCACATACACCTCAACTTTCTATCTTTTGATCTCAATTATAGAGGTGTTGGTAATGTTTTGGTGGATGTTGAGTTGTTGTTTTGATGGGTTTGAAGTGCTATGTTGAGTTGTTGGTGTTGTGGTTGTTATTGGTGTTGGTGGGGTTGTTAAAAACCCGAATTTTCAATGATTTTTTGTCCGTAACGCGATTAGCGCGCTAACGACGTCACCTAGCGCACTAATGTTCTTCTTGATGAAGAACGTATAACTGTCTGCAGGAATTAGCGCGCTAAATTTTGCTATTTTGACATTATTGTTGTTAAGTGACTAAAAACACATCCAAATGACTAAATATCAATTATAAATGGAAATATGTCATTTTGGGCGGTAATTTGGGATATCTCGGACTAGACGGAGTTGGGACCAGGGGTTGTTGACGGGGACGCAGAGTGCGGTTTGAGGTGTGTAGTATCCCAACCGAAATTTCTTGAGCAATACTTTATTTTGCTTTTAAATTCACATTCTATCTTTCATTACTCTATTCTTGGTGTGTTATAATGGACGGACGTCGAGGCTCTCCACGTGCCATTTCGGGTGTACGTCCACTGTCATAACACGTGTGCCATCTCGGTGAATAGGGCTACTGCAGAGAGTCGTGACGGGCACATGTGGCTCAAGCGAGGCGTAGTCGTTGGGAGGCCAAGTATGGCGCTAGTCCGACCATATGCTCTAGGAACACACACTTTGAGCTTCCACTATTACATATGCATGCGATGAGCACAATTGCCTCTTTTAATTTCCACATGTTTATTTAATAGTTTTGTTTAAATTCCAGTATTTACTTTCCGTATTGCTCACTTAATTTCCTTGGGAATACTCACTCTGAACTCGTCTTCTGCCTTTTTGTGATGGCTTGAGTGCAAATCCTAGTACGAGCCGTGGCAAGGGCAAGCTACCTGAATATTTGTGATTCAGATACATAGAGCCAGGCTTGTACGCTTGTATATATCTATTTCGTTTTATATTGGGGATTTGGGCTTGTGAGATACCCTATACACTAATATTTTGAGCTCTTTGAGGTTTATATCTGATATGTGATGTCATATAGGTTTTCCACACTAGATATCAGAGTTAAATGCATGACTATAATGATATATATACATTGTTTGTCATGTTAAAAGACTTTCGCTATGGTTTATTTGAGTTCAGTAACAATTTAAACAGTAAATTGTTGTAATTTGAGGTTAATAACGATTAAATGGTGGATGAGATGGCATTTGGGACACAGCTGGCACTGGTAGGCCAGATTGTGGGCCTGCATCAGCCCCTGTGGCGGTCCATTTGAAAAATGGGTCGTTACACTCTATCAATACTTATGATCTCAAGACCCAATTGCATTCGAAATCCCTAATTTCCAACTCTTAAAAGAGAATACTCGTAAAACAATAGCCAATTGAGATTTGGAGCGCTTATGTGCGTCAAATAGTGGTTCTTCCAGCAAGGGCGAGGGTATTTTAGAAGAGAAGTGCTAGAAAGCTTAGAATGATAACAATATGACACACCACAAGGCACATTGGCTCACAATAGCCATCCATATGCACCTCGAGATGCAAACATACATAAATCTTGATGCATAACACGCGAGTCGATGTGGTATGAAAGGCTCTTGTGAGTCAATTTGTCTTGTAGTGTCACATTGTTGTTGTCATTCTAGTATTTTCCACTTTAAAAATTATCATATTATTATTGGGTGGGTAAGTAAGATTTTAAGAATTGATTGGTGGTCTATTTAATTTAGGTGGGAAGAGAGGTTGGAAAGGTTGAAATTGCGGCTCCACTTTAATTTTTACGTTCTTTGGATATCAATATATAAAAAGCTTTGATGGGCCTAAACTAAAAAAGCCCATTTCTTGGAAGGAACTTTACAAAATCGCTGTATAGAAGTTTGCCTTCACTGTTGTATAGTTCCTTTCAAGAGTGCTTATTAGAGACTCGAATATTTTTCATTGTCTAACATTTGACATGCTACAATATTTTTCTGTGGTCTAAGCTGGTTTTTGCGGACTTTAGAACTTTGGATGCCTAATATGCAAGAATTTTATGATTATTGATTTAGGCCTATGCCTAGTGGCTTATGTCCAAATTCTCTTTTAGCTATATATATTCTATTTTAACTTGTCTCTTGTTTTCCATTTACTGGTTGTGGAAAATAGGATCGATTATAAAACAAAGTGCATTAGCAATTTTAAAACATTAAAGCCAATCAAATTTTTACTAAAGAGAAGAAGCTAGGAGAGAGTCCATCGATATAATAAGGAACTTCTACATTTACTTCCACGTACATCTCTTTCGTTGGACATAAATAATTTCTTGGGTCTTCATCTCTTCTTGTGTTGATTCTCCGCCATCAACATATCCATGTGTTCAAAACCAATGTCCATTTCCATCGTGGAATAGAGAGAGCTAGCTCATGGTGCTAATTTTGAATGAGGAGGTAGTGCTAAATTAACCAAAATGAAATCCCCATGTTATATATACGATTAAAATATTCTAATTATATCATATAACCTTTTTAAATTGTTTGATTTATATCCCAATTTAGTTTTTAACTTGAAATTCGATAAGGTGACACCTTAATATAAGTTTAAAAAGTCACCTCATTGCTCATCATTATCAAAATAATTATTAATTATATGATTTGAATGCATATTTAACTGCCCCATCATCAATACACTAAAAAAGCCTCAATAAATTGTTTGATTTGTATCCCAAATGAAATCCTTCAACATTGTGAGATTAAACCATTAGTTCTATGTATTAGGAGAGGCTTTGTTAATGTGTTCTCAGGAGTTATATTGTATTGTTCATAACAGAAGTTAGTTAGGAATGAGAGATCAGATACCACGTGTATTGTAATCCATGGTTGTAAACATTCTTGAAGTATATAAATATACAACTACTCACTCTGTGTGTTCTGTTGAGAAAACACCAGAGGTGTGTAGCTTCTGTTACAAGCTATTGATAAAGTTCGATAAACACCAACACTTGGAACAAAATTGAAACTTAATTTCATGGGTAAACACTAAAAAATCAATTCACCCACCTAGATTAAGATACTGAAATCGAAACATACTTGAAACCATTCAACATTATTCAAGAAGAAGCTTATGTGAAACATAAATCATGACATGCTCAAGCAGGCTACTGGTTTGAAATCAATATAACTCTCACAAGTAACCTTACCTTCATTGAGCAAATGTTGGTGTCTTTTGCTTACATTTATTTTAGTTCTCTGATGCATTGCACAAGTTATTCAGAGTCAGCCTGGTAGTACTCCAGCGTTCAAATTAAGGAACAATTGGGCCAGTAAGCAGAGCTGAACTCTGCACTGATGGAATGCCAGTCTTGCTCTTGCTCGCCCTGTTGCGCGCCAAGGACTCGTGATTTACCTTAAAGCCTTCATCACCCACTTGAATTTAGTTGGCTTCACTCATCTGCATACCGCAACTAATTTGGGATTGAGGCTTTATTGTTGTCGTCGACTCGTCTGCTGTACTTACTGTGATGAAACTAGGTCTTATACGGCTGGCTCTAACTCCAGTTGATAACCTAAAAATTCCATACTGCTCTAAACAAACACAATACAAGCAAAATCACAAATGGAAATTCAACAATTACAGATAATATTCTGGAACCAACTCTGTGCCTATTGCAGCTAAACTCAGCCAAAAGCTATGTACTTCAAGACTTCTAGTCAATGAAGGATGGCAAAGCTGAAATCTGCGAGGGCACAATGTTGTCCGAAAATCCAACCCCAAAAATTTCACTAATGCTTCTTCTAATAAGACCGTGAATATCTGCATGATTTATCATGAAAACTTCAAAAATATTTTGCCAAGACTGAGAAGCACAACGAGACCTATATAGATATTCGTGATATGCACTTCTTTATGCTTCTACATCTTCTTCAAAAAGCTCAGAACCTAGCATCCGTCACTTTCTCTAACGTAAAAAGTATACTTCTCGTGGTTATAGTTTTGGAGCAACCCATAGTTTTACTTTCTTGTCAACGCTTGCAGTAGCTAAAATCATAGTCGGTGCACCACCTGCAGGAACGAGGAAGAAATAGATAAGAAATTGCCGTAATGTTCTCAAAATAAACCAGCTCATAGCTTAGAATGTTTATTTACCAACAGATCCAGACAGTGAACGCGCTCAATCACTATAGTATGTTATTTTAGTCAATCACAGTACGTATTTTTAGTCAATCAATTGCTCATATCAGGCTGGAAGACTGACTAACAATAGGAAAGTATCACAAGCTGCACAAACACAACGCAAAAACACCTCAAGCGCATCGTGGAACTAGGAGTCCATTCCAGCCAAACAACTGTCAAATTGGTGAATGCATGTCACATTCCAGCTAAACAACTGACCCGACCCTAGGGAATGAGGCTTACTTTTTATGTTTTTGTATGGCCAATACATCTATGTTCTAAAAAAGTAGCTCCAGCCCGAGCAACTATGCTCTTAGTACTGGTAATTATAGAATTAAACTTCTGTAGAGTGGTTACTAGGATTGGCTGACTGGACGCAAAGTTCTCTGGTCGAACAGAGATGAAATCATCTCAAGATTAAATCATCTTGCCAAGCAGCTTTCCAATAAGACACGTCGTACATACATATATAGCAGGTTAACTCTGAATCATGCATTAGTTATTGACTTGTCAAAATGTTCAGACCAAATTGAAAAACAAACTTATAATAAATTGAGATAAGCATGAACTTACCCATTGGTATAGGTTGAGGAGCCCAAGCAATGCCAGTGATTTGACCTGCAAAAGCGTTAAGATTATTAATGAACGGTAGAATGAACTGTGCATTGAAGAACAAAGGAACACAAAATTAAATTTGAAGAAGGACCACGACTATACATAGACTAAAATGCCCAAGGACAAATTCCATAGGATAATGCTAGGCTAACTTCTAGTATGTGGGCATTCAAGGCTAGTCGCAAGAGGCTTCGATGCCACAAGAACAGAAACTAACATGAAAACAAGAACTTTCACATACCATCATGCGCTTTTTCAGCAGTATCCAAAACCTTCCCAGTTTCCACACTCAACCATTGCAATGTCGACTCATGGGTGGCAGCTAATATTTTCCCATCAGGTGAAATACTGAGTCGATCATAATGCAGAGCAGCACCCTTAGAATCATTAAGGGGAATTTGGAACACCTTCAAAGTTTTTGGGTCCTCATCAAGATGATATCGAACTTCAGAAAACACATAGAAGGGTCAGTGCAACAAATAAGATACTTGGACCAATATAAGTTATCAATATGATTCTCTCCTACAAGACATTTCCACAAGAAATACGTTTGAAATATAATAATATCCTCGGAACAAGAATATCTTAAAAAAACAATTCTGTTGAATATTGGTAAAACTCATTAAACCTAGCAGATTATTAAGATATGTAGCGACGCAAACAGGCACGCACACGCGCACACACATGCAGATTAATGCCAATATAATAGAAATGCTTCAGAACAATCAATGGATCCTGCTAATGTCTAATGGTATAGTAATTTTAGCACAAAAGAGATACATAATTTCTTCAACTAATGAAGTGAACCATGAACAACAAACAGTTCCACAGGCATAGAAGTTTATCTAAATTTTGAAAGAGAAGAAGCACAATCATAATTTAAAAGCAACATCAGATAAGGGGTTCTACGCTCAACATTGATTGGATTATGAAATAAAGAAAAAATATTATCAAAAAGTAAACATATAGATGTTTACATACCATTAATATTCCATATTCTTATAGAACCATCCTTAGACGCTGTAATGATCTGCTCTGAGTTTGGAGTAAAGCATAACCAGGTAACAGCACTCTGGGGATCAAAATAAGACATTTGAAAAGAAGAAATCATTTAAAGATTAAAGAAAATTAAACTAATAAAACAAAAGCACAAGTAAAGTCATTGATGAATGCTATAACACAGAAATACAAGTTTTCCAACAAACAAAAACTTATTGTATATCTCAAGGGAAAGGATTATCAATGTTCTACTGGGAGAGCAACACTGACAGAAATACTCATCCATGGAAGAACTCTCATGTAATGAGAAATTATTTAAGTCCATGAAATGTCAAGAGCAAAGAAGTGACTTATAAATCCAAAAAATGAAATAAAATAGAAAATAACAGATTATCACGTTCACAAAAACAAAGCTTCCTTCTCAGTAATCCAAGTCTCAACTATATTACTGATTGAACATATTTCAGCAGAAGGTGTGGGGAGGAAAGGTACAACCTTCGAAGTCTTGGAATGGATAACAAGTTTCAAAAAGCATGCAACTGAAAATATAAGTAATCAATTACTAGAACCTTACTTTGTGCCCCTTAAGTTGCATAACTTTCGTAACCTCCTTAACTGAACCGTCCTTGGAATACACAATCTCCCATACCTAACAAGACAAATTGTAAAAGGCAGCAAGTATAAACCTTAATTGTATCGTATCTTTTTACAAAAAGTAATAAAAAAATTCATCAAGTAAAAAAATATAAAATGAAATAAAAACATAACAATCATTTAAGTTCAAATCAGTCAGTAACACAGGCAATCTATTTGTTCCAGGTGAATGAGCTCTCTTTCTTTTTGTTTGAGAGAATATATATCTTCGAGCCCCTCATGATGTGTGCAAACCTCCTATCTGTGAGATTTAGAACAAAAATCACATTGAAATAAGGATTCCCATCTCCTAGAACAACATCCAGACCATGACAATAATAACCCTAAGTTGATTAACTATAGAGTAATTCAGAATTTTATTTCCTTTCTGGAAAACAGGAAAATAGTAAGATAAAAAAGATCGCCCATTGGCAAATGAAGATACAATTACAAGGACTGGATACCACAAATATGTGCTCAAAACCTTGCAACACTACATGTCGACAATACACTAGATATTAAATAGTAACCTTTTAGAAAGAGAAACCATGTAAAATATGAGTTCCTGAACTAAAATTCATGAGAGGATCTAGTCATGTCAATTTGTGCGAATAAAAAAAAAGTAAAATAATGTCTTTGGTCCAGGCTGTTATAATCATAAACAAAATGACTTAAAATCTCAAAATCTGCAGCCCCATTACAAGTATAATTGTTTTCTAATTTCTACTTTAGACAAAGAACCCAAACAATTGTCGGGTTGACAGAAGAACTCAAGAACAATTCAAACAACAATAATCTGTAAAAGAAACTCTTTTGGGAAAATGCAAAGAAAACACATCCCCAAAAATTCAATGACAAACTAATCTAAGTGAAAAAACTGCAAATTGGATTTTCATGAACATCAAAATATAAACACTAGAGAAAACACCACACCAACTTCTCTTCAGCACATGGTTGATAGATGAAAAGTCCATTTTTGAAGGAAAATAGTCTCATCTATTTCGCTGCGGACATTTGCAGGCCATTCATGCGTTTCAAACTCGCCTAGGCATTTGGAAATGTTCTCTATTTGGCGGGTTGAGAGACGACGAGGATGTGGGTCCTCTTGTTACTCCGAGAGTGTGTATTTATTTTTTGAGATTGGATTCACTTGTAAATGGTGTCGAGTGTTATCAACTTCGACTTCCCTGAATCCTTTTCCCTGGCCACCTCCCCGAGCCTTCTATGTTATTGAACAAAAACCGACGGATGTTGTCAATCCGGGAATGACTTTCCATCAGGTTGTCTTTCTCCCTATAGCACACCTCGAGCTCTCTATTGCAATACCTTTGAGAAGAAATTCTACTTTTGAACAAATAAGTTTTCATGGAGATCAAATGGAAAGAAAAACTGCCACCACATCAATGTCTCTCTGTCACGTATCTGTGTTCTTGTACAAACTCTACACTATATGTGTTTCTACTTTTGGCCATATAAGCTTACTCGATTGGTGTACTCTCCATGTATAACCAGACAAAAAATTGGAATAACAAATTTAAAACACCATATATATATATATATATATATACACGTTTCCATTGTCAAAATATTAGACGTATTGTGTTTTCAATATGGATAAGCCCTGAAAGCCTTTCAGCTTGAAGAAGAGTGAGATGCTCAAGAAGGCCCAAATATAAATGGGCAATTGTAAGCCACCTACAGCTGAGTAGCAGAAGAGTTGAGCAGATAGGAGGTTTGCATATATAAATGGGCAATGTAAGCCCTCCTACTCCTCCAACATCGGAGAGTGGATAAGCATGAACAAGAACCAGATACCGCAAATATATAAGCATGAACAGATAGGAGGTTTGTATACATTAAAAATAATACAAAAAAACTCCATAGTCTTTGTATAGCGAACCAGAAACAGAAAAACATATAAGATATAAAATGATATAAAATAAGTGTTGCCTTGCCAAGGCATGATGTAAGATGATGAATAGCAGTTTTGAATATGAAATCCTAAAGCCAATTCATTTTTCAATCACATTTCATTTTTTGCGAGCATAAATGATTTTTTGGATCAGATAGTACAGTTAAGTCAATGCAGCAGTATTCTTTACAAGCAAGATGTGGTTTCTGATATGTACTAACTATAAAAAGAATTAAATGGATGCTTCTGTATCACATCAACATATCTAATATGAATATAGCTTTGAAGTCTGACGTATGCATACTTATCCACAGGGTCCCTATGGTAAAATCATGCTTAATAATCACTTCAAAGGTAGTAGGGGAATTGAGAAAATCAATAAGAACATCTGTCCAAAAAGTATTACTTTTCATTGTTTTCAATCTGTATGCATAGAACCCAATATGTTGCTAGTTTCATATGTAAAACATGGATGATCCCAAATAGGCAAATATCTGTGCAGTAAAAATATAAGTAAGAGATGTACACCTTCACATCAGCAGTAAAAGCTGCAGCAGCAATGAAGCGCCCATTAGGCGAAATGGTAGCCATGTTGTTTTTCAGCTGGTTCGTGTCAGCATTCCCCAAGTTTTTCCCACTTTTTCCATGCCAAAGTATAATATCAGTACCTACAAGTTAACAGACAACAAACTAGATCACAACGAAAATAACAAGACTAAATAGAAAATGTAACAACCCCCTCCCTTTGTGACCAATGCAGAAAACGAAAAAATGGAGTGTGGGAAATTTCAAATGAGATGACATTTGATAAATTTCTCAATGCACAAAACACAGCGTCACAATTCCTCTGTTAACAATTAACAGGGTACAAAGATTTTTTTCTTTTGTGCAACAAACATGAAATATATTATTAACAATAAAAGATTATACACAAAAGGCAACCACCAAAGAAGTCCAATGTTCCTCAAAACTCATAAACTTCTCTACTATGCTCCCTAACCAGCCATAATGCTACCAACTCCCTAGTTAAAAAGGAATATATAATGATGGATGACTCATCATGCTCATATCCCAGATGTTGTACCTGAGGAATAAGATTTTTAACTAATGAATTTAATTTCATAACAGAATCAGAATATTTAAAAATCTACACATACGGTTATATATGACAATGGCAAGTAGCACTTCAACAATTGAAAGCCTCTGAACATGCCGAAAAAAACGATAAGCCATGACTAGGACAAACAGTGGTTCTATTGTAGAGAATTGAACAAAAAAGTAAAGAAATGGTACTTGTAAGTTGTCACTTTTCACACAATTAGATGCCATAGTATAGAAACGTCATTTCCCAAAAACGAAGCCTACTTCATTTCATTGAACATCAAATATATTCATGTAGTTTCTTTATGTCTTCTTCTATGAAAAACATCCAGTCTACAAGAGTCATTAATAAGAATCATTTGGTTGTCTTTTCACCAAGGGAGAATTAAGGTAATATCAGCTTGCAATTGTTCGGTTCAAATTCCAAGTGGATCTTTCCTTGAGAGAAGGTATTCATAATACCTCACAAATTTTCTATATATTCAACAACATGCATATGTGTGAGAACAAAAAGTAGCAAACATAGGCGTGCATACCTTTTTTTTTTTTAGAAGCCCAATCAGGCATCAGAGGTGTGCATACCGAAGCAAAGAATTCGTCAAATTTACCTGGATAGATAACTTAACTTATTCTGTCTAAAAAACTAAATAATCCAGTAGAATGTCTCAAGTCTCAATGACAAACCAAATGAGCTAATACCGACTGCTTAACAGATGATGCATGGATGTTTCAAAGTGCCAGTCTAATATCAGCAAATTTTAGCATGCAAGTAAACCCCTTTAAACGTATTTAAAATGGAAAGGAGGGCACAAGCTCAAGTCTAACAGAAGCAAGGATTCATGTATTATATACGCACCTTCCGAACATGAAGCAATAACTGTACTTCCATCAGCACTTCCGTAGCTTGCCCGGGTTCCAGATAGTGTAATAATGGACCTCTTATCATGTACTTTGCGATGTTCCCATTTGATTTCAAGGGGAGGCTTGGTCAGCTGTTTTGTTTCATTGGTAGATTTGGCATTTTCTTCTCCATACATGTACAATGACGCACCGTATAGGGTTTGAGCTGCCACTACTAAATCCAATGGGCCATCAGCAAAGGCAACCGCCGTAGGATGACATCCAGCTGGTAAATTAATTCTTAGAAACCTGCATATACATGTAAATAGGGAAATGGAGTATGAATTAACAATCAATTGCCAAATTCTAGCGGTCAAGTGCAAGTCATGGGACATGGAAATGCTTAGAAGTCATACTTGAAGCTTTTGTTGGAGGCATCATCCAACTTAAAAACCCTGATCACACTATCTGCACATGCTGTGGACAAACATAAAACATCAATCAGGAAATTGCGCCTGAAGGACATAGCTCTTTTTTATGAGGCACACAATTGAATGAATTAAGTCTCAGCAATGAAATCAATCCTTACATGGCTAACGAATACAACAACCAACTCAGCACTAGTAAAGTTTATTCGGAACTTGACATGCAACCTTTGAGACTTCGAGTTTATTTCACATAATTGTGGAATGCGAGAGTAAGATGATGCCTCCGTGAAAAAGAAACTCCCATTTCATGCGTATAAATTCCCATAACTCTGAAATATCTGCTACTTCAAACACATTGTCATGTTGTACAAGCTGAGATTGTTGATAAGCAAAGTAGTGGGCAAGATTCAGTTACTAATCTACCCACTTTGAATAGCACATCGCAAAGTAGCGGGCACGTTCTTCACACATCCAAGAATCATGCTCCACATTGACCCACACGTGTCATGTGTATATTGTAAAGTATCAATTCACAAAGTGTAGATAAAGCTCTATAAATAGAGCTTCATTGTTTCTTGTATTCAACACAGAGTATACACATTAAACTTCTCTGTTTTGTTATTTGTTTGTTGCTCTGTATTTCTATGTCTTTGTCATTCTTTTTCTTGAATACCTTATTATGGTATCAGAGCCACCCACCGAGATGTCTTCAACCCAAACACCCACGCCAATGAATCATGGGTCTTCTTCAACCTCTCTTGCATCTGCTGCACCTCTGAAGCTTCCCTCATTAAGCCAACCACTATCAATAAAGCTTGACCAAGGGAACTATCGTCTCTGGAAGAATTAACTTCTAAATGTTGTCATTGCAAATGGTCTCGAAGACTATTTGGATATCACCAAGCCTATCCCATCAAGGTTCTCTGATGATGATCTGCAGATTCCAAACCCACTGTATTCAACTTGGCGTTTGGTTAAGAGTTGGTTCTATGGATCCTTGTCCAACTCAATGTTAACTCAAATAGTTGGTTGTAATTCCGCTCCTGAGATTTGGAGTGCCCTTGAAAGAACCTATGAGGCTGCCTCTCAATCTCGCATTCTTGAACTACGGATGGAGATTCATTCTCTTCGCAAGGATGGCTTAAGCGCAGATGACTATCTCTTGAAGTTGAAAACTATTGTCGATTAGTTGGTTTCCATTGGTGAGCCCATTTCTCTCAGAGATCAACTCATATACTTCTATGTTGGCCTTGGACCAGAGTATAACCCTCTTGTGACTACTCTACAATCTCGAATTGTACTCCCAACTCTTGAAGAGGCTCACAGCCAACTACTCAGCTATGACCTTCGACTTCAATGCTCACGCAAATTTGCTGCTCAGAGACATGTTGGCGTATCCTCACAAAATATTTCTACCCCTTCTTCAAGTGTGTTGGGTCGACCTCCTACTCCTCCCATTCAAGGTCACTTCAATTTCGATCGAAACAACAAGAAGCCGAAATGTCAAATATGTCGGAAGATTGGGCATTCAGCCCTCACATGTTTTCAAAGGATGAATCCATCATTCCAACGACGCCACCTCGTCCCAATTTGCCTCAACAAGCTCGTCCTACACCTCCTCCAGCTACTGCCCTGTTTTCATCTACTTCTCAACATCCTTCACGCATCAATGAATCACAATGGTTTCTTGACTTTGGAGCCTCACATCATCTTACTCCCAACTTCAATGCTCTTCATGAACACGCTCCATTCACTGGATCTGAACAAGTGGTTGTAGGTAATGGTTCAACCATCCCAATTGCTAAAATTGGTAATGCTTCTATTCCCACTTCATCTCGTCCTCTCTTTCTTAATTCAGTTTTGCATTCACCTTCTATTTCCAAAGATCTAGTTAGTGTTGTGCTGATAACAAGGTTATTGTGGAATTTCACCATGATTGTTTTCTTGTGAAGGATCGACTTTCAAACCAGTCTTCTTCGGGGTCCTCTTGATCAAGGTCTCTACACTTTTCCTTCTTCAACTAGTTCGAGTCACTCTTGACCAGCTGCACTGTCTAGTACAATTTCATCTCAATTATGGCATTATCGACTTGGTCATCCGTCTTCTAGAGCCCTTTCTATGCTTTCTCTTGGTTGTAAGTCTGTTTTTGAGTCTAATGATTGCCATGTATGTCATGTTTCAAAGAGTCATAGACTTCCTATCTCACTATCATCTTCACATGCTTCTAATCCATTTGATTTAGTTAATTCTGATCTATGGGGCCCTGCCACCGGTGCTCGTTATTTTATGATTTTCATTGATGATTGTACACGATTTACATGGCTTTACTTGCTAAGAACGAAAGATGAAGCACTCAAATATTTCCTTCGATTCAAGGAAATGGTTGCAACTCAGTTCAATTGCTCTATTAAGAGCATTCAAAGTGATTGGGGAGAGGAGTTTCAACCAATTTCTTCTGTTTTAGCAACTTCAGGAATTACACATAAAATCTCTTGTCCTTACACTCCACAACAAAATGGTCGTGCGGAGCGTAAAAATCGACACATTGTGGAGATTGGTCTTGCATTATTAACACATAGCTCCATGCCTCTTAGTATTTGGCACTATGCATTTTTAGCAAGTGTCTATTTGATTAATCGCTTGCCAACTCCTGTGCTTGGTAGAGTTTCCCCTTATGCGTCTCTCTTTCACAAACAACCAAAGTATGATCACTTAAGGGTTTTTGAGTGCGCTTGTTTTCCATGTTTGAGACCATATATGACTCACAAGCTAAATGCTAGGTCTCATTTGTGTGCATTTTTAGGATATAGTTGCTGCCACAAAGGATATCTTTGCTATCATGTTACATTGGGTCGTCTATATATCTCACGTCATATGAATTTCCTTGAATCTGAATTTCCCTTTGCCACAAAACCACCTGACCCAACACCTCAACCCACTCCATTACCAGTACTTTCCTTACCATTATCTTCTAAGTCCCCAACAACTCCAATTGATTCACCTCCTACATCTTCTTCCCCATCTCTAGCCATCTTACACTCACACTCTTTCTCATCTCCAAATTCACCTAATGCCTCTACACCTCCTCCACCACAACCCATAACAACTGTCCCTACAGCTGTCAATACACATCCTATGGTCACTCGTTTGAAGGATGGTATTGTCAAGCCTAAAGTCTATTCAGCCTTAATCCCTTAACCCAATTCCATTTCACAAGCTTTGAAGCCTAAAACTGTCTATTCTGCTTTTACCTCCGGCAAATCAATTGTTGGGTGCAAATGGGTGTTTCTCCCTTAACCCAATTCCATTTCACAAGCTTTGACATGTAAAGAATGGACCACAGCTATGCAACTAGAACTGCAAGCTATGACTTCAAATGGGACATGGTCTCTTGTTACTTTACCTCCAGGCAAATCAATTGTTGGGTGCAAATGGGTGTTTCGACACAAGTTCAATGCCGGTGTTTGTCTCTATCTCCCCCACCGCCCAAGATGGGGTCCTCATGACGGGCTACTGTGGGCATGACGTTCGGGGTGTGTAAAGACGTCGCTATCCATTTCCAAGTGGATCAAGGCGAGTGATGAATTTTTCCCGATGTCTCTTCCAAACTCGCGACTCTCTTCAACACTACAAAGCATAATCGATTGCTAAAGGTTTTAGCCAAACTTATGGCCTTGATTACTTTGAAACATTTAGTCATGTTGTGAAGCCTCCTACAATTCGTTTGGTTCTTACTTTGGCACTTTATCATGGTTGGTGTCACGGGGCTATTAAGTAAGGGGTTTACCCTAAGGAAATTTTTCTCGCTTAACCTAACCCGTGGTGCCTAAGGGCCACCTTAGTTCAGCACTACCAATACTCAAAGTACATGAATGAAATCAATCAAACAATGGCACCAAGGAAACGTTTTACTAAGCTCTCAATGGGAATACAACACATGCGGTACTCTTATGCTTCCCCAAGCCTAGAGCCCATGGCTTTATATATCAACCAACAAGTAGTTACATAACCGTCATCGAGGACACATGTCCCGATTACATTGATTCGTAGACTAAGTAAAACCCCTCTCCCTGTGGTCAAGCGATTAAAACTCCACTCCTTGTGGTCAAGGCGATCTACCCAACCGCTTTGTTCTCTTCTTTGCCACCTGGTTCCACAACCGCCACAACTTTTTGGTCAATTACCACATGCTCCATGTGTTCGGGACATTCTCGGACGTGCCTTGGTCATGCTAGGGAACCACCTTGACTTGGTCCATGTTTTGCTTAGGGACGGGGACCGCTCGGTGGTGCCTAGGCGAGCCTAGGCACCCTGGGTGTTAGCCGGGGCTCGGTCGAGTCCCATCCGTGCTCGGGTGGCTCGACTTGGGTCCATGGGTCTTGCCTTGGCATGGTTGCCCAAGGCATGCTCGAGGGTCTTCCTTGCTTCTATGCCCATGCCGCCCTAGGAGAGGACATACCCCTCCTTATAGTAGATGTTAAGTCGTTCCCCGAACTCCAATAGGAAACATCAAGAAATGAGACCAATCGTACTTTGACTTGGTCAATGCCCAAGTCAAGCTTTGTCAACCCTTGCCAAGGCGCGGCCTTGCTCGTGCCAAAGGAATCTGCCAAGGTGTTGCCTTGCTCGTGCCCAAGGAACATGCCAAGGCGCGACCTTGCTTGTGCCAAAGGAATCTGCCAAGGCGCGGCCTTGCTTGTGCCAAGGCGCAGCCTTGCTCGTGCCAAGGGAATGCGCCACGGCACGTGCCATGCCAAGGCGCAACCTCTTCAAGCCGAGTGTGGTGCCTAGGCGCGCGCCTCGTGACCTCGTCCACGCCTGCGCGCCTCATCCGTCCCGCATGCTATCCCACAACCAAGCCTCACAGAACCATTCGAGTCCTCCGGAACTCGGCTATTTGCTAGGTTTCTCGCTGCCCAGCCCAGCCTACTCGGGTCATGCTATTGAGGGGCTGACAGTTGGTCTCTTAAACAACTTGATGTACATAATGCATTTATGAATGGTGATTTGCAAGAGGAGGTCTACATGAAACAACCTCCTGGCTTTGAGGTCCAAGCATCTCCACCTCTTGTTTGTCGACTTCATAAGGCAATCTACGGACTTAAACAATCACCACGGGCTTGGTATCATAAATTGAGTTCTTTTCTATAGAATTATGGTTTCTCTACATCAAGAGCCGATTCATCTCTGTTTATATATCGCAAAGCATCTTGCATGATGCTCTTGTTAGTTTATGTTGATGACATTATTGTCACAAGCTCAAGCACTTCTGCCATCTCCACTTTGATTTCAGTTCTTAATTGCCGATTTGCTCTTAATGATCTTGGAAATTTATCATATTTTTTGGGCATTTCAGTTACTACAGTTGAAGGTGGGCTACATAAGCCAACATAAATATATTGAAGATTTGCTTCACAGGGCTGCTATGTCTAATTGCAAAAATATATCAACACATATGGCTACATCCCCAAACTTATCCATGTATGATGGTGAAGCTTTTAATGATCCCTCCTTATATAAGAGCATTGTTGGTGCCTTGCAATATTGTACAATGACTCGACCCGATCTCTCTTCTACAGTCAACAAAGTGCGTCAATTTATGCGTGCTCCAAAAATTACTCATTGGAATGCAGTCAAGTTGGATGATGGTAATATTGAGAATGATGTCACACATAGAATTCAAGCTAGATGAAAGAAATGGCGGAATGCAACATGGGTAATTTGTGATTGAAATGTTCCTATTAAGTTAAAATGAAAGTTTTTTAGGATCGCAATTAGGCCAGCTATGATTTATGGAAGTGAATGTTGGGCGGTAAAACAACAACAATTACATAAAATGAATGTAGCAGAAATGAGGATGCTTAGGTAAATGTGTGGTAAATCTCGTAAAGATAGAATAAGAAATATAGAAATTCAAAAACAAGTAGGAGTAGCACCAATTGATACAAAGATTAGGGAAGAGCGGTTTCGGTGGTTTGGTCACCTGCAAATCTACAAATGCCCCCACTAGAAAACTTGACTCAATAGCAACTGTGGAAATTCGACAAGGTATGAGTAAACCAAAGTAAACATGGGATGAATTAATTAGGAGGGATTTGTTGTAATGCAGTCAAGCGCATTCTGCGCTATCTTCGTGGCTCCTCTACTTATGGTCTTTATCTTTCCAAACTACCTGATTTGTCCCTCATTTGGTATTCGGATGCCGATTGGGCAAGTTGTCCGGATGATTGTAGAAGCACAAGTGGTTATGGCACATTCTTCGGCTCCAATCCAATTTCTTAGTCTTCTTCCAAACAGAAGGTTGTTTCTCGCTCAAGTGCAGAATCCGTATATCAAGGATAAGCCAACGCTGCTGCTGAGCTTAGTTGGCTCACTTCATTGCTCAGTGAACTTCATCATTCACCTTCTCGTACTCCTCTCTTACTTTGTGACAACATCAGTGCTATTCACCTTGCTACAAATACAATTATGCACGCTCGCACCAAGCATGTGGAACTTGATTATCACTTTCTTCACGAGAAGGTGGTTCGTGGTAGTCTAATAATTCAACATGTTCCAACTTCTGATCAGCTCGCTGACACTTTCACAAAAGCCTTGCCTTCTCCAGCTTTTAATTTGCTGAAAACCAAGCTCACTGTTGTTCCCTCCCCTGTTCGTTTGTGGGGGGCTAATAAGCAAAGTAGTGGACAAGATTCAGTTACTAATCTACCCACTTTGAAGAGCACATCTCAAAGTAGTGTGCACGTTCTTCACACATCCAAGAATCATGCTCTACATTGACCCACATGTGTCATGTGTATATTGTAAAGTATCAATTCACAAAGTGTAGATGAAGCTCTATAAATAGAGCTTCATTGTTTCTTGTATTCAACACAGAGTATACACATTAAACTTCTCCGTTTTTGTTATTTGTTTGTTGCTCTGTATTTCTGTGTCTTTGTAATTCTTCTTGAATACCTTATTAATTGTTGCCCGACTCCAACTCTCAGTTCAAAGTTCAAAGTTCAAACCAACAGCGTTTTGACTTTTATGCGATCATGAAAGTGCCAAACCCTAGAAGATACACATACGAGACGGTTTAAACCTTAACCAGACTAGCATCTGAATCGTTTTCGCCAGTTTTATCGGGTTCTCACAATTAAGTCTAATTGGTTACTTAGGTTAATTTACAAATTGAATAGGCCTCAACATTGCATTTCTCTAATTTTTTGATAATCACATTACATTTCTCTAACTAATAACCAATTTTTCGCTTATCATCATTCCTACTCTTCTTTTCCTTTATCATTCACATCTACTTAACATTGTAGTAACCAAAAACATCACAACGCGAAATCGGAAGTGAAACTGAAAGACTTCAATTCAAGTAGACATCAAAGTAAAATGCCGAAAAGAGCTATACCTGTCGCCAAACTCCGACTATCCCGTGAGAAGCACAGCGCGGTGACCTCATCGCCGTGTCCTTTCAGCGTATTCGCATCGAGAGGGTGGTGCCGCTTGATCTGATCCTGAAATCACAAAAACAACCAAAAAACCTAAAACATTAGAAACTCAAACAACCATCAAAACCTCAAACCAAAAACCTCAACGAGATTCAAACCTTCTCGGAAGCATGAGTGTGAGATTTCGAGTGCGGCTTCTTCGAGATCGGCTGAGTAGGCTTCTTCGGCTTCTGGTTCGCAGTCGCTTCAGGCTCGGCGATCGTCTGAACCTCTGATCTTCTCTTGCGGAAGTAATCGGAGAAGAAGAGCAGCACCGCTACGGTTCCGATTACGATGGTGAGGATCGAAATCGAGAGAATTGGAAACCCTAGAAACGCGAGAGGTTGAGATTGGGCGTCCATGATCGCTCTTTCGTTCGACCAGAGAGAGAGAGAGAGAGAGAGAGTAATTTGAGAGTACGAAGCTTCGCTGAAACGCGGTGAGCTTGCAGGCGTCGCGAGTTCGAGACCTGGTGAGAGCACTGCGACGCGTGTCGTCAGTTTTTAAATACCGCGCTTGGGTATCTTCGCACCGTGCCTTGAGATGTGCAAATCGGTGGAAGAGGATAACATATCTGCGGTCGTCTCAAACAATATCAAACTCAGTTCTATTTAGAAAAATAAAATAAAATTAATTCCGGCTTATAAATGTGGGTGTTTGAGCTCTTCTAAGCTCGGCTATTCCCACAAAGGTTGGTCTAGCGCCCCAAGTTTATGAACCGAAAGAAACCAATATATTTAGAATTGGTGAAAATCCGCCAGCTACATTGGTCTCGATGACTTGATCTCATGATATGTTGATTACCAAGCAAATATTTCTTTGGGTGTGTTAATGGGATATTAAATAACTATTAATATCAAACTTAGTTCTATTTAAAAATTAAAATTAATTAATTATAAATGTGGGTGTTCAATTTGATTCCATTCATTTCAAATATTTCGAGCTTCAAATCTACGTTACCCTTCTATGTGTGTTTCCTAATTTTTGTGGTCCTCTTGTTTTAGGCGAACAAATTGATAGTTGGGACTTAGAAGATGTCTCTTTAGGTGTGTTCTGTTGGATAGACGAAGTTTTTAATCCTTTAGTTAATTGTTAATCTGGTGTTCGTTTGGGCTGACTAGCCAACGAAACAGATCGCACAATCTTGTATCCATGTGACTAATGTAAGTGACCTTCAACCATCTAATTAATTAAGCCAACCTAAATGAAATGAAGATTTCTCATTATACCCCTTGCCAAGTCATTCTTAATTTGGAATCGCATTTATATTTCGTCTTCTTGCTCTCACACCCTCAACAAGCAGTAGCTTCATCATTTTTTTTTGTTTCTCTTTTAATTTATAACATACCATATGAGATTGTCTTCTTCACGTAGATACTCCTTCCCACGCTCATTCCTTCAGTCGTACCAGTTCCTTCCTTCGCCAAGTTGGGATCAAGCACTACCATCGTCCATGTAGGTTTCCGGATGAAGACATTTGTTGTTGGGATATTTATATGGGGAGGGGTAGAAATATCATTTGTTTTAATCCACTTAAACTCTTATCATACCAATCGAACAAGTTCCCAAATACAGATTACCTCAAATTCATAACCAACTAATCTGATGCTTGTTAATCCGACCTTATCAAAACAATCGAACAAGCTTTTAGAGCTTACACAAGGGTGAGGTATTTCGAAGTGATTAATGTCCATGACAATTGAAATGAGTTTTTTAATTTAGTATACTTTTTTGACTAATGGTTTAACAACTTACTCTAACGCACCAAAAATAGTAGTTAGATGCGTGGTTGAGACTTATTAATTATTTATTTATACCAGATCATGTACATTTGAATCTTATAAATTTTCTGAGACATATTTCTAGTACCACACGGTCCACGCAACGAGAGCTTCTCAAGAGTATGACCATCCACTAAATTGGGACTTTTTCCTTGATTAATACATATGGGGGTAGTATTTATCAACCTAGTACACCCACATAAATTATTTTCGAAGTAACACAATTCTGGCCACGTCACTGCCACATCGCGCGTGATGTGGCGGTTTAGAACGAAAACGTGACCCTAGGTCACGTTTTCGGCTTTTATTATTTTTTTTTTTAAAATAAGCGAAGAAATCGTGACCTCGGGTCACGATTTCGATTTGAGTAACCTAACCACACCGTTGCCATTTCCATCCTCAAACACTTTGCATCTTCTTCTCGCTCTCACCGTGACCGCCTCCGCATCCGTCTCCCCGTCCAACGCAACCAGGTCCGCCGTCCGTCGGCCTCCGTGGTCCGTATCCCGCCGTAGCCGCAAATTTGACGCGAGAAAACCTCTTGGTAGTGGCCGATTTCAATCCCGCCGTTCTTTGGTCGCATCCCGCCGCCATTGGTCGCATCCCGCCGCCGCGCTGGCTGCTGGTCGCATCCGCCGCCGCTTGCTGCTTCTTGTCGCGCCTTGCTGCTCTGGCGGTCTTTCTCGCGTCCGCCGCCGTCGGTCCTCGCTCTACTGCATTACTCGCCTCCCGCTGACCAGTCCTCGCCTCTCGCCGACGTTGCTCGCCTCCCGCTAGTCGGTCATTGCCTCACGTCGTCGCTGATCGCCATCCCACCGGTCTCTTTTGTATTGGTGAAAATCTTATTCCAATTGTGTTAATTGATTAATTAATTCCCCAATGTATTTTTTGAGCCACTGTTATTTACTTAAAGCTTGCTTAATCCCATAGCCATAAGAATCAGACGGTGCCGCATTTTTATAATTTAGAAGTAACAGACATATCCAAAGTTAGATGATAAAGTTTGTATATATATTTATATTGTTGTTTACATGTGTGGAGACATGAAGCATTTAATGAAGAAGAGAAGGCCAGTGTCGCGGTCGGTCTAAGCATCCACACAATATAAACAAGTGATGCATGTATAATAGTAAAAACTGATGAACACGAACCTCTCTCTATTGAGCTCCCTACACTTTTTTATATAAAGCTAGTTACTAGTACATAGGCCTCTCTCTATATAAATGTGTGTGTATATATATATATATATTACGGTTTGATTTATATAATTAAGTTGCTATTGAAAACATAAGATTATTGTCAAGCTAGTAGGGTAGCAAAGAGTCATTCATTTCTAAAATTATTAGGTCAGGTCAACAATGGTTGGTTTTGAATTTGTGCATTTCAATCATCTAAGACAGAATGTGTTCAAATGCCCTTTTCAATGTCTCTATAGAATAAGAATGATTTGCTTCTCTTCTTCCCTTTTTTCTTCTATTAACTTTGACAAAGGGGTTTGTACTTCCTTACTTCTTTTTATTAATTTGTATGATCATCATGATGTTTGATTTTAACTTGAAACGAAGTACAATAAAGAATTGTGCCTTAAAATTGCAAGAATATTAAAAGATGGGTGAGTCCTTCATTTTTGGTACTCTAAAATGTTACCGACTTATTTCGATAATGTCGGTTAAAAAATCATGACTCAAACTAAAGTACACAAGTGTTTTTTTTCCTACTTAAATAATATTAGTTGAGACTTTTGCGGTCAATTGTGTAATTTCTTGTTTGATTGACATTGTGGTTTGATTGACAAACATTGAATGGCTCCTTGTTATATTGTTTGTGGTAAGTGAGTGTATTAATTAAATTAAAGTATTAAAACACGATGAAGCTTGTTAAGTTTATTTGTGCTAAGTGAGTGTAATAATTATCATCACTTCTATTGATTAACAATTATATTCTACATATATAGATTCAATAATGGTTGATCGAAGAGTCACTTTGGTGTGCTATATGAATGGAGCCATGGTTGATGGACCATCAGGGATTTCGTACACGAAACCGCCTATTCGACATCTCAGATCGAAGATGGGTTTAGGGTATGAGGAACTTGTGAGTTTTATCTGTAATTCATTGGAGATAGACAATGAAAAAATGATATTAAACATGACATATCGATATCCTGTGCACATTGGAACTGGAACGTTCAACTATGTCCCTTTGCGAATAGATGATGAATCAACTCTGAAAGATGCTTGGGAAATTGTGGCAGAATTTACACCACCAAATTGCATGGAGCTATTTTTAGATTTAGTTCCAAGGCAATCGTATAATAGTTCCAATTGTAATATAGTGGTAGATTCTGGAGTTGGACCTAGTACTCAACCAATTTTTGAACATAGTCATTGTGCATCGCCTTTGATGACCGCAAATCCCGAAATGGACGAGGATGTTCGTTCCTGTGATGATATGAATACTGAGGAAGATGATGACTATTGTGGTAGTGACGGAGATACTAGTGAAGAGAGTAGCGATGATGATGTAGATGATGAAGGGGTTGATGCTCATCATGTTGATGATGACATGATTCGATATACATTAAATCGAGTCATAACCGATGATGGCTCATTATCTTGTCCTCAAATTTCGAACGAATATGGGAACGATGATTTTTTCGATGAAGAGGTTGTTGGAATTGATGGTGCGCACGTGGATGTAGGTGAATTTGTCGTGCCTTCATCTGTATTTATGGAATTGAGTAGTGAGGCAATGCAACCCATCCATGAGAATGCAATGATCCCTTCTAGGTCTTTATGGAATGAGGCATCATAATTTGATAAAGGCATGCGATTCATGTGTAAAGTAGATATCCAGCATGCCGTGAAATTGTATAGCATCAAAGGACACATGCGATTTGTGGTAACTCATTCTACACCTAATGTATGGATTGTCCGTTGTAAGAAATATTTAGATGGATGTACTTGGAGGTTGCGGTGTTCGAGAAGAAAATCTCATGAAATGTTTGAGATCAATAAATATGCAGAACCACATACATGTATATATGCTAAACTATCCAAGGATCATGCTCATTTGGACTCCACCGTTATATGTCGTGAAGTAGAAAATGTGGTGAGAAGAGATCCGTCCATCTCGGTTCAGGTGCTTCATCGATTATCAAGGACAAATTCGGTTATGATGTTCATTATAAAAATGTTTGGTTGGGGAAGAAGAAAGCAATTGCTAAAGTCTTTGGAGATTGGGAAGAATCGTATAAAATGTTTCCGCGGTGGATGACCGCTCTTCAACAAAGCAATCCAGGGACACGTGTGGAATGGAGGCATGACGAGCCTAATGCCAACAATGAGGTTGTTTTCAAATGGGGTTTTTGGGCATTTGCACATTCTATTGCAGGCTTTAGACATTGCAGACCAATTATACAAATTGATGGCACATTCTTGTATGGAAAATACAAACAAAAACTCATAATAGCCACTGTTGTTGATAGTAATAGTCATATATTTCCTTTAGCATTTGCCATTGTTGATGACGAAAGTCAAGACAGCTGGGGATGGTTTATGGCTTGTTTGCGACATCATGTGACTGATAGGGATGATATATGTGTCATTTCTGATCGACACCCTGGTATATTGTTGGCAATGAACAATCCTCAAAATGGATGGACCCATGAAAGAGCTCAACACAGATTTTGTCTCCGTCACATATGCAGTAATTTCAACATGAGATTCGGGAGCAAAGAATTAAAGGATATGGTGTACTTAGCCGGTGCACAACATCAACCGCGAAAATTTAAGACATCCATGAAAGAACTTCAACAAATGAATGGAAATGTATTGCGTGGTTTAATGACCTTGATCGAGCACAATTGACTAACGCATACGACAAAAAGATATCGATACGGATGGATGACTACAAATCTAGCGGGTATTCATTGTGTATATATTTTGTTACTATTATTTATTTAATGTGTTTGATTTATTACGTTTAGAAGCTAATACATATATGAATTTTTTTTTGTCACAAATGTAGAATGCTTTAACGAGGTCCTTAAAGGCGCGCGATTTTACCCCATCACCGCTTTAGTGCAACCGACATTTTATCGTGTCATGGCGTACTTTAACAAAAGACGCGACGAAATAGGTTCAACCCTAGGCGGGCGAAATGTACACAAGGTACGAACCGAAAAGTTGTCACATTGGGGAAAGGCGGTGGAGGGCACAATGTTACATTAGTGAATCGTGAGAATGGTACATTTGAAGTCATCATCGCACCACATGGCTATCATTTGAGAAAAATGGTCTAACAAGCAAGTGGTGAAATTGGAGGCTCGTAGATGCACTTGTATGAAGTGGCGGTGTTTTGGCATTCCATGTTCCCATGTTCAAGCAGTTTGTGCCAGTGTTGCCATAGATCACTGTCAGTACATTGAGTCATACTACAGATTGTCTGTGTACAGTCAATGTTATGCTGCGAATTTCCAACCCATTCCCCATGAAGATTATTGGCCTAATGCTAGAATTCCACACACGTTGCTGGCTGATCCATCTCGAAAGCGAGTCAAAAAATGTCGTCCTCAAACAAGACGTTTGCGCCCTGAGATGGATTGGAGAGGCAATCAGAAACAGCCACGTCATATGCAACGAGAGAAGGAATGGATAGAAACCCCAACAACGCTGCGATGTAGTAAGTGTAAGCAGGATGGACACAATAGACGCACTTGCTCTCGTCGTCAGCAAGAACAACCACCTAATGCTTCATAGTGAAAGGCTCTTTCAAGTCTTATGTTTCGCATCCACTTATATTTTTCTTGTATTTGATCACTTTCTTATGACTATGTGGTACATGAACTTAGTTTCAATTAAACCATGTTTTCATATTATTCGCACACTTTTGTTTTAACTTTATTGTTTCTTGAATGCAATGTATTGCTACTTGTATTGTTTCTTCATTGGTTTATGGAATTAATGACAACATTGTTAATGATTTAGGGTTCAAGCGCGATATGGATCCTGACCCTATAGATGATTCGGTGTTGACTATGCAAGCTATACATAGATCTACTCGCGTTTGGAATGGATCGGTAGTACTTCTTTTCGCCTGTTTGCATAATTTTATAGCTTCGTAGCTACATTTTAACTAATGTAACTTAAATATCGTTTTTCATAGGAGCCTGGTATATTGACTATCACGCGTAATTAAGCTGCACTACATCGATTGGTCCCACTGGATCAACGAATAGTTAGGCATCTTCAGGAATCTGGGTTTTATGGGACGACGCGAATATGTTTCATATCAATTGATTGGCATCTCATTACGCCCTTGTAGAGAGGTGGAGGCTAGAAACTCACACGTTTCATTTTCCAAATGGCGAGATGACTATTACCCTACAAGATGTACAAATCATCTTAGGGTTACCTATCGATGGATTACCAATCACTGGTCGTGTAGAGCAAGATTACGATGCCTTATGTATCACACAACTAGGCTTCTCATTCCCTGAAAACAACAGGACTGGAGGTCGGATCCAAATTCGCCAACTATCAAGATGGTTTCCAAACCTTCCAAATAATGCTGATGATGTGGAAGTGCAACGCTATGCAATAGCGTACATCTTACAACTTCTTGGAGGAACTTTATTTGCAGACAAGTCTAACAATCTTGTTCACATTACGTATTTGCAATTTTTGGAGGATTTTGAGGCGGCGGGACAATACGGTTGGGGTAGTGCAACTCGGCTCACCTATATAGACAATTGTGTCTTGCGTAGACGTTGATGGAGCAGAGATGGCAGTCCCAGGTCATATTATTGCAATTATGGGCATGTGATAGGTTGCCTTTTCTTGCACCAATAATGAGAGGGCATATTCGAGACGACATCATACCAAACGAAGAATTATTTCCACCTCCTCCATTTAGTCATAGGTAATTAGTATTTTTTAACATAATAATTTCAATTTGAGTATATTTATCTACATGTACATTCATGCATGCTTTGGCTTGTTTTGTACATTTCTATAGGTGGAGACATGCCTTGGAGACCACAAGAACATCAATGCACGTGCTGACAAAAATACAGAGAAATGATTGACATGCAAGCACCCGATGAAGTAAGAAATATACTTAATCATTTTTTCCAAATATCATATTCTACAATAGTGAAATACGAATTTTATTCATTTCAAGTTGTTTTTTATAACTTCAGGTAATTTGGGAATCGTATCCTGAGACAGTTATAAGGGATCTGCCTGCGTATTGTAGTAGTGGTCGTGCTATTTGGCGAACGAGGGCACATTTGCTTTTCTTCTATGTTGTCGAAATGTATAATCCTGATAGAGTCATGCGACAATTCGGTTTGAAACAAAGGATACCACATTTACATAGCACAAGCATGGAGCTACATAAGATTGACTTGAGAGGAAAACGGATAAGGATTGGAGTGCGGACATAATGCTTATGTCCGCATGTGGAACGAACGTGTTTCCAATATTGCAACCGATAAAATATTAGAGGAGCCATTGGAATTTTACGACCGTATATGCTATGGTATTGTCGCATTACACGACGATTCATGTCTCGTCGTGGAGCTATTCTTGAGGCATTGGTAAGTACAATTTCATATTTTTCAATCATGAAGTCTTTCGAATAGTTGTTTTGATTTTACTTTCGCATACAACTTCATAATTTTTTTGTATGTAGGCACATTGAATGACATCAATTCATCGATTGACATTGGGTGATGATGTGTCTATTGCACGTATTAGAGATGTAATTGCGCATCGACTTTGATCGCAAAGACATGCAGATTATCGCATGCATAATATGCCCACTTCATTTGAAGTTTCTCATCAATCTTATCATGATGATACACGTTCGAGGCATGACACTCCAGTGTATACTCCATCAGTACCTCTCAACCAGTTCGACACTCTATATACTCCATCAGTACCTCTCAACGAGTTTGAGACTCCACATACTCCATCAGTTCCTCCCAACATGGCATTCGAGGCTACGAAAGCCTTTCCATTTGACATGGCACCTACATCTTCGCGCCATTTTAATGCAACTCCAATAATGATGAATTTATCTGGGAGTACAAGTACTCATGATGGTGGAATGCGTGATATCGATGCTATTCAAAGAGAAGATGCTCAAAATCCTGCTGATGTGGGCCATTCGAATGTGCCATTAGCTTTAAATCGTAATGTCCAAGTCGTAAAGAGAACACGTTGTGGACTGGAAGTCATTATTTGGGGTCAGACTATGACTTTTTTTACTTTCACATGACATGTTTTTTGGTTTATATAATGCTTTGTAGTTCTTCCACTTCAATTTCCAAGTTCTTCATTTATATCAAATGAAATTTTTGGCATCACTGACATTACTTTTATGAATTTTGTAAATTACTTGTAACTTCGTATTTTATACTAGTTTGTATTAACAAAAGAATCAAAACAACGACACACGACTTGCATCAAAAGAAAACATCTGGACTTCAAAAGCACAAGAAAAAAAAAATATGAACTTCGAAAAAACAAGTCACGACTTCCTCTGGACTTGTTGTTTTGAAGCAAGTCACGTTTTATTCAAAACGTGATCTCAAATGACGTTTTCAGTTCCACAAAAAAAAAATTGGACGTGGCAGTGAGGTGACAGTGACATAGCAAGAAATTTGTTAGATTTGTAAATATTTATTTGGGTGTGTTAATGAGATATATATTTTCGTCAAATGTGTCAATCAAACAAAAATGGGCGTGAGAGTATCATTCAACCTCAACGACGCAGCATGAGCGTCAGCGTGCACCCGACCACATAAAATGTAAAGACTGAAACGAGATCACGACCGTTGATACAAGCCGACGGTCTTGATCGCTCGATCAAAACGGGAAGCAGTAAACACATCTGAAAATCCGAGCTTTCCCAATTTCCACACAAAGCCGCGAGGGTTCTTCCTTAACAGATTTTTCTTCTCCGCCAAACCCTAGCTTCCGATTTCGATCTCCACTTCCGCATCTTCTCCATCATCGATTCAACACCTCGATCATGCCTCCTAGGTCGTCGAAGAGGAGGGGCGGCTCGGCGAAGAGAGGCACGCCGAAGCGCAAGCGAGAGCCCTTGAAGGCTGCCGATGAAGATTCCGAGCAATTGGTCGAAGACTCTGTCGCAGTAATGAAGGAATTCGATGATGCCGAGGAGGTTACGGTGGAGAAGGTTCCGGAAACGGTGGAGAGTCTGGAGACTGATCGAGAGGCATTGGTTACGAAGGAGGAGGAAGAGGAACCGGAGGAGGAAACTGTGGTTGAAGAGACTAAATTGGTGGAGGTGGTCGCGAAGGAGGAGATTGTTGAGAGAGATGGATTGAATGCTGTGGTTAATGTTGAAGAAACGGAGGAGAACGAATTGGTTGGGGACGCAGAACGCGACGAGACTGAGCCGGAAGAAGACGATGAGATTGAGCCAGAAGAAGATGATGATGAGATTGAGCCAGAAGAAGAAGATGCTGAGATTGAGCCAGAAGAAGGTGATGACTGATGAGACTGATTGTTTTCTTTATCAATTCACTGCATGGTTTCTTAGAATTCCATGTGATTTCTTTTACGCTCTTATTCTTGCTTAAATCTTATTTATGAATGATTGTGTGGAGCAATGGGAGACGGGTATAAAGTTGTAGCTGATAAATGGGGCTTCTTTCACTCTTCCATTGCGCTAGCTCAATTTAGTGCAATTGATGGTGTGCTTTACAAATCAGCTTTACAAATCATTTAAATTCCTCATAATCAATGTGTCCCAAGTTAGGTTTGGTCTACCCCCACTTCGGCAAACTTTTTCAATATCTATTGAATTGAGTTTTCTGGTGGAGGCATTTGTAGGTTGCCTTTGGAGGTGTCCAAACCATCAGAACCGCCATTCTCTAATATTTGTGTCAATTGCTGCTACTTCCACATTTCTTTAAATTTTCGTATTTCTTATTTTATCTTTATGAGTTTTACCACACATCCACCTAAGTATCCTCATTTCTGCTACGTTTATTTTATGTACTTGTTTCTTTATTGCCTGCCATTCACTTCCATAAAGCATAGCTGGAACATGGCTAAATTTAAATTAATTGAGTTAACTTAAGAAATTTGACGGTGTAGGGGTAGACATGAGATAACTTGGGATGCATTGATTACTAAGGATTTAAAGGATTTTGAAAGCACATTGATACAAGCTATTTTGTTGTTGTAGAGTTTGTCCCACGTAAGCAACCCCAACTCTGTTGTTGTAATTGTGCTATTTTACCGTGTCAAATTAGCTAAATTATATTAACTAAGTGGGTGTCTCTACTTTTCAGAAGAGAAGTTTTGTATATATGTAAAACTTTTAGGAAGAATTTCTTGAATAGACTGTAAATGATTTAACATGTTAAAAGGTGTCACTATTCACTACAGACTGGGTTTGAAAATTATTAAATTTTCAGATAAGCAAGTATCATAATTTTGAATTTGGGAAGATTGTGGAGATAAGGGTTTGAACACTAGGACAGTTTGAGATGTTTTCTCTTCTACATCTCTAAAATATCCAGTCTTTTGATATATAATCATGAAGTCATGTTACATAGAACTTGGAGAGTAGATTTCAACATGCATAAACGATCCAAGTTATGCTGTTAGATGAAACTGAACAAGGTAAGAACACATCTAGAACTTTAATTTGCAGATTGTAACATCTTTTTGACGTTAGTTAAACTTACTGATGATGTTTGTTGATAAAGGGCCAAATCAGTCCCCTCACTCTCACTGATTTGCCCACTCAGTCCCTGAACTAAGTGAAGCCTTCTCACTTCCCCAAGTCCAAACTCTCCTTTCTCCATTAAACAAACCCACATCTACGTATTCCATTAACCCTCCATGTTGCATTGGCGTTAAAATAACTAAATTAAAAAAAAAAAAAAAAAAAACATCCTTCTCATCTTCTTCGATGATGCACTAGAAGTGAATGTTGGGCGGTAAAGCAACAACAATTACATAAAATGAACGTAGCAGAAAAGAGGATGCTTAGGTGGATGTGTGGTAAAACACGTAAAGATAGAATAAGAAATATAGAAATTCAAAGACAAGTAGGAGTAACACCAATTGATACAAAGATTAGGGAATGGCGGTTGCGGTGGTTTGGTCACCTGCAAAGACGGCCTACAAATGCCCCAACTAGAAAACTTGACTCAATAGAAACTGTAGAAATTCGACGAGGTAGGGGCGGACCAAAGTTAACATGGGATGCATTAATTAGGAGGGATTTGAATGGTTTGGAAAGCTCACCATCAATTGCACTTAATCGAGCACAATGGAAAAGTTTGATCCATGTAGCCGACCCCAGTTAATTTGGGACTGAGGCTATGTTGTTGTTGTTGTTGTTGTTGTTCCCCTGGCCTTCTTCCTCTTTTGATAGTTCATGCTCGCATATTCAAATCCATTTTGTTCACTTTTTTTTATCCTGTTTTGTTTTTCCTTACCTGATGATTATGAAGTGGTATTGACTTTAATAGCAATTTTTCAGATACCATAGAGGATTTGAGGGAAAAGATGGAAGATATAGATAATCATGTGGGTGAAGAGACTGGACCAGAAGAAGGTGATGACTGATGGCACTGATTGTTCTCTTTATCTAATCAATACATGATTTCTTAGAGTTCCAAGTGATTTTTTTAACGATTGTATTCTTAATTGTTTTTATTTATGATTGATTATGTCGAACGACGGATAACTTGTGGAGTATGAACTGATTGATGGGACTTCTTTCACTCTTGATTTATCTGAAAGAGAATTGGTTGTAATAGTTGGTTTAAGCCTGGAATTAGGTGTCTATCGTGAATACAAGTGATTTGTGACTATTTTGAGTACCAGCTGGGAATGGGTCTGGGTTTTCTGGAGCTAAATTGTGTTGCATTACTTAGAGAAGGCAGTGTCTTTTCATGGCCAAGCCCCCAGAAGATAAGTTTAAACTAGTTGCATTATTTGAAGAAATTTGATGGTATAGGATTAGTCCTAAGATAGCTTGGATGCATTGATTAGAAAAAGATTTTAAAGGATTTTGAAAGAACACCATCAAGCACAATGAATCAAGCTATTTCGTTGTTGTCGAGTTTGATCCATGCAGCCAACCCAACTTTGTTGTTGTAATTATGCTAATTTGCCGTGTCAAATTAGCTAAATTGTATTAACTAAGAGTATGTCTCTACTTTTCCGAAGAGAAGTTTTTATATATGTAAAAATAATAAGAAAGGGTTTCTTGAATAGACTATAAATGACCTAACATGTTAAAAGGTGTCATTAGATTCAGTAGATTCACTACTGACTAGGTGTGAAAATTATTAAATAGAAGATTGCTCTTATGTCTTGGTTCTTTGCTCCTCTTATCATGTACATATCTATATATTTTCTTCCCCTGCCCCTTTTCCCTCTCTCAATGGTTCATGCTCGCACATACAGATCCATTTTGTTCACTTTTTTGTTTTGCTTTGTTTTTCTTACCAGATAATTGTGAAGTGGTATTAACTTTAATAGCAAATTTTCAGATACCATAGAGGATTTGGGGGAAAAGATGACAGATATAGATAATCATTTGGGTGAAGCGAGTGATGGAATAGCCAGAGATAATGGTAACAGTATGGATGAACAAGAAAAAGAGGTTGATGAGAGTGGAAGTGATCCTGAAGATGAAGAAGATTCATCTTTATACCAGCAGGCACCTCTCTTAGCAGACCATAAAAAGCCGAAGGAGCTTGAGATTTTTGTCGGGGGACTTGACAGAATGGCAGTTGAAGAGGATCTGATTAAAGTGTTTGGAGGATTTGGGGATATTCAGGCTGTGCGGATAGTAAAACACCCAGTAACTCAGAAAAGCAAGGGATTTGCATTTATCCGGTATGCTACTCCTGAGCAAGCAAGGAAGGTCCTTGCTGATTTGAAGGATGGAACAGAGGTTATACAGAAAATATACCTACTGATGTGTTATCTTTTCATGATATTTGAATTTGAAATGTTTACTGTGCCTGTATGGTGCACCCACGTTAATAATCTTTATGTTTCGCTGTGGTTCAGGTAAAGGGAAAACGTGTTGGTATATCCCTCAGTCAGGAAACTGATACTCTATACATGGGCAACATTTGCAAGACATGGACAAGAGAGCAAGTAAAGATCTAGTTGTTTTCTGGTTTCTGATTTAATTTCCGTACATGGGCTTTTAAGTAGGACAAAAGGTTACAGTTCAGCCGTTCATATTGTTTCCTATGTTGTTGCTGCAGGCAATGCACCTGTCACTTGATTGTCTTCACAGTCTGATGCTGTTTTGTTTTAATTTTTCCTGGTTATAAGGTACTTGAGAGATTGAAGAACCTTGGGGTTGAACAGATTGAGGAGATTTACTTACCTGATAATCCTAATAAGGAAGGGAAAAGTAAAGGTTATGCCCTTTTGGAATTCAGCACCCATTCCGATGCAATGTCTGCATTTCAGCTACTTAAAAAACCAGATGCTCTTTTTGGCCGTGATAGGAGTGCGAAAGTTGCATTTTCCCAGTCGATTCATCCTAGTGAAGAAGCACTTTTACAGGTTTGTAGTTGTAAGAATTACTCCTCTAATTTGGTTTTGTCCATTCTTGCATTAGAATTTTTCATTTATCATTGAAAGATTTTTTTAGGCCTATGAAATCCGGAGATTCTTGCTCTTTGGTGAAATTGCATTCTTAGCTATATTTATGTTTGATCAAGCTTTGAATATCTTGTTAAATTAGAGCATCGGTGTGACCTTCAATATGTTTGTCTAGTATTCCATGCAGTTGTGGTTGCTACACTTGCCTCCTTGATCTTAGGAGTTGCTATGTTCTTAGTTCTTACTGCCACAAAGGTAATGGCGTACTGCAGGTATATTTGATTTGTTCTAGAGTTTTAATGATGGTTTTACTGTTCCACATTAGGTGAAAACTGTTTATCTTGAAGGCCTAGCTGAGTCTTGGGAAGAAGATAAATTAAAAAAGCTATGTGAACAGTATGGTGAAGTTGAGAAGGTTCAATTGTCCCGAAACTTTCTTTCTACTAGAAGGAAAGACTTTGGGTTCGTTTCATTTGTTACTCGAGAAAGTGCAGTAGCTTGTGTAGAAGGGATCAACAAAGCTGAGATAGGTGAAGGAGATAACAAGGTGATTATCTGATTGTTACTGATTGACACATCCAGTTTTGTTTCATTTTCTTCTGTGCAACGCGAATTTGAGAGTTCCTTTTCTATACTTAGGTTAAAGCAAATCTTGCAAAACCTCAGTACAAGGGTCGGATTGGAAAGAAGGCTGCTAAAGGTGGTTATAAGGTTCAGATGGATGGTCAAAAGACGGTAGTTGAGGCATCAAAGATGAAAGGCAACAACATTTCCAAAAGGCCACAAGGGAAGGGTAAGGGTGTTGCCAACAAACAAAATGATAGGTGGAACAAGTCACATTATCCTGGAAGCAGTGGCAAACAAAATGATAAGCGGAAGAAATCACAAAATCCTGGAAGCAGTGCTGGTGGCCACCGGGATGCTGATGCGCCATCCAAGTTGGACAGAACAAATAAGCAAAGAGAAAAAAATTACGGAGGTGGAAAGCGTGGTAGGAGAAACGTGGACTCTAGTTACAATGGAAGGCCGTCAAAGAAACAACGTGGTACTAGTGGACCTCATTGTAACCTTATATTACCACCCATGGTTTTTTTTTAAAAGATGTTTGATCGTAGGGAGCTAGATAGTTGAAACTGACGTTCATGCCCTAATCTGCAGGAGATTCACGAAGTAGGCTTGTAAGTACTTTTGGCAATGCAAGGACCAGTTCATATACTGGAAATGTGAGGCAGCACTATGACATGATTCCTGCTGCTCATGCTGTACCACATGCACATGGTTATATTGCACCTGCTCCGAGTTACCAGGGTCATGCATACGGCACAATTTCTGGATCTACTCATCGTTATTCAGATATGGTAAGTTGCATCTTTTTCTTGATCTTTGACGACGCCTCTGTGATTTTGGATTGTCTGATGAATGTATCGAGGCTAATTTCAGGAACCACATGCTGGTTATGTAGCACCTGCAGTTGTGAAACAAGGGAGGGATTTACATGCTTACGTTCTACCAAGGTACGGTTCATTTGTTTTTGTATCTTATAGTTTACTTTTGAATCATAATTGATCTTTCAATTATTCTTTGACTTATAGAGCCAGTGGATACGAGGTCCAAAGGAGCATTGGCACAAGCTATGTTGGAGGTAGGATCTCATCTCTTAAATGAAAAGCATTTTGTGTCGTTTGCTTGTGTTTCCTTCTTATTTCATTTTATTTTCTTTTCTCTTTATTAATGAATTCTCTTATCCGTAGTGATAGTATCAAATGACATTTAGATCTACTGATTGTAGCGCCATTATCTGCGCATCCGGGCGACTTTTTCTTTTTAAGGAAGCTGTGACACTTGTTCTTAAATATGATTGTGTAGTTATGGACTAACGGAAAACATGTATTCTCCTTTGAAAAAGAACAACTAGGCAGTTTCTCAAATGGTTTTAAGACTAGAAATACCTTTTTCTTCATGTTTCTATTGTTCCAAGTCAATCATTCTTGCCACACTAGTCTCTTCACCGTCGTGAACACCCACCAACATTGTGATATAAGTGCAAAGTGATATCACCAGATATTTTCACCTCTGGTGTCTTGTCACGGTTTCAAAATACTCTTTAAGAATGGCGAGGGTTTATCTAACAAAAGAAGCCTTAAATGGTGATATGCCTTATCTTAATCTAGAAAACAACACATTTATAGAATAGGCGATAAGGATTTGAAGAAGATGACAGAAACTAGGGATTCTTGACATCCATGCTGCAGCTTGTCTTTTCGGTACTCTTTATTAGAGATCCGCATTTGGTCTTGATAATTAATCATCTGTTTTAGTAATTACGCTCAAGTTTGCTTAGTGGCTTTGGCGACTTTTGATAATTCTGCCAGTTTAGCAAAAGATTTCGAGGGGAAGTTATCGAATGATACTGTTTCAGTAGCTCTAGCTCATTTCTTAGAAATATATTTTAAACATTTTCGCTCCTAAGAGCTTTAGTGCTGCCTGCGTTAACGCACACCTAACTTATTCCTTAGTAGCAGATTTATGTTTCTAAATCAGCTAAAGTTCCTAGATAAACTGATAGAAAGAGTTTACGTTACTTGGTTTATTGTTAAGATCTCTTGTGATTGTTTTTAGCTAAAACTTAAATCCATTGTAGATGGACTTTTTTGTATTCTTTTTAGCTTTATTACCGTCATACCATCAGTCTGTCTTAATGAAAACTAGATAACTGTCATCTACTTGTGCTTCATGTTCATCCAAATTTACTTTCGTTTTTCTCAACATCACTAACACACTTTTGACCACTTTTTTTCATCTTTGCAGCACAAGCTCCCCCAGCTCCCCAAAATTATTACCTTCATGGTTACCCAAACTATCCTGCTCATCAGGTTCTCTCTCTTCTCTGTTGGTGTTTGTGTGATAACTGTGTATATATATATATACTCTTTGGGTGCATACTGTTGATCAAGCAAAACATCCAGCAGCTCGCAATCTATTGACCACACTTATTTTTATGTGCAGAGTGGCGGCAGTAATACTGGTTATGTATACCCTCAAAGTGGAGCATATTCGTATCAGCCCCCGCGCTACTAATTTATGTTTTGAGTTATCATTTGCTTCTCATTCCTGCATTCAGTTACTAACTGATTAGTGGTTTCTGTAAAATTGGTATATCATTGCTGAACTGCGCAACCTTCATGCGATGTTTTCGTTGATAGTCGTGACAGATGGTGTGGAAGTTAGAACAGAGTCGTCATCTATCAATCCAGCATTTGCCATTTGGCTTCTAGTTTGTAAAGAGTATATTTATCAAGCCATTCGCTTTTAAAGTTTTACTCGGCCGTTTATCTATTTATCTGACCATATTTACCTGTAAATGGAGTTGTATCTTTTTTCAATGTCAGTATTTGTTTTTCTTACTTTTAACTTAATATTTTGGTAGATGTAATCACTGTCATGATCAATAGTTAATCTTTCTCGCAGTTTTAGTGAATTGTTTTTACCAGAAGAACTGCGATGTTCTCCTATCGGCATCTGCGGTAATTATGAAGTAATGTTAGAGCACCATTATGAAATAATGGTTGCGGAGGTTTGCGGCTTAAACGTAGATGCACTTTGATAGTTTAAGCAATAAGCATGCATGTCTATTTAAGTTTACAATACTAGGACTTGATTTCATCTTCATACATCACCGACGAAATTCATCGGCACCATGGTAGTAGTTCTGAATAGACACAGATGGACTCTTACAGTAATGTATGTAGGTAGCCTGTAGAACTCCAGATAACAATGTACGATATACGTAGATAGACAATCAATTGGTTATCACAGGAATGAAGCCATGGCGCAGCGTAGCCGCCCATACTTCCTCTACGTCGAGTAGTTGATTTCCACATTCATGTCTGTCCCACCCTTCCAATGCATGAACAATGCCTGCTACATGCCATGCACTCATCACCCTTCTAGGCAACCAGTTCTGCAATGGCAATGTACTTTGCTTAGATGAATGTTAAACAAAAGTTCAATATGGTTCCAGTAGAAATTGTTTTTGTTAACTAACCTCACAAGCATGAACATTCTCAAGAGCTTTGGGGATGATGAAGGCAGGGATGATGTGGTAGACGCAGTCGTCGCGCAGTCTCTTCAGCGGAAATTGAGAGAATGGAATGAAATGTGTTCCTTTTGGTGCTTGCTTCTGCTCTTCCTCTGTCAGAGCTTCACCTTCCACCAACCACACCTGCAGTGAACAAGAGTAACAAGTTTGTCACAATGTTAAATGATAAATTGTATGAAGGACACTGATCTGTTGTTTACCTTTTGATTGCAGGTAGTTGAAAGCACTAAGTTTCTCGACAAATCTTCCGCGAGTCTTGATTTAATCTTCTCGTAGTCATTCTTGTTTGCCACGGCGACCTGTTTCGATGGTAGACTGAAGTGAGAGAGGATTTACTAGGAGAAAACTGCAACAAAAGAAGGGAATGTAGGTAATGTACCTGAATTCCTTTTCGACATAAAGACTCGGCGATGGCGAAGCCAACCTTGGAAACCTTTCCTTTGAGAAGTACTTGTTCTGTCCCTTTTGAAATGCTGTTAATCACAAATGCAACAGCTAATGTACTTCCATCCACAATTCTGACCTTGAGTTGAGGATGCTTTCGAACGTAAAGTTCGCCGTTCCCGTTTAATTCTTCTCCCTGTTAATAGCATGTGCTTTACAAATTATGCTTAACAAAAAAAAATTCATTCTACCTTGTTTTCATGAGAATCAATTCATCAAGGCTTAGAACTTTAGATTCACCTGGTTCAGAAGGCCAAGACTCAACACCTTGGCTCCATCTTGTTCAGCTTTCAATATAGCTTTCTCAATTATGTGATTGATCTTCTCTTTCTGCCAAGGAAGGAAAAACTACAAAAAAAAACAAATATTACAGCAGTGAAATCAAAAAGTTGCAATTTAATACTACACCAAGAAAAATTTAATAATTCCTTTAAAAAAAAGAAGAAGAATTTAATACTAGTAAGACCCCCCATGTAATTTTTTCTTAAATCTTTAAAACACAGATTGACCAATAGCCATCAAATGTTGACAGCGTGTCTGAATTGACAAATTGGTCCAACTGTTCCTCTACCTAGCAAATTAGTGTTCCTGATCATCTCCAACCACAATACTCCATTTTTTCTTTTATTTTACAGTTCTGTCACTTCAAATTCTTTTTCTTCTCCAACCACAAACTCTATCTCCACTCCAAAACTCTATTTCTCATTTTTATTTTTTGTTATTTATTTGTATTAATTTTAATAAATTATTTAATCAGTAAAAATTTAATAATTTTTTTACAAGAAAAAAATAAAAAAGTAAGGAACGCTAATCACTATTATAGAGTTGGGTGAATAATTTGGAGATCCAATATTCACCCAACTCTAAAATAAAGAGGAAATAGAGTATGGTTGGAGTTGTTACTCTATTTTAGAGTTGGAACTCTAAAATAGAGTTCCATTGGAGTTGCTCCCCTCATTTTTATGTCACCAGTTATTCATGAAACTTAATTGAACAACTCACACAGATTACAATGAAATAACATTTAAAATGTTCCATTTTTATCCAAGAGAGTTGCGGTGGGACGACACGACTCCCTCCTCCCTTAACTAGAGGTCTATGTTGAGTGTGACTTCCTAATGAAGTGCATAAGTCTAGATCTCCCCCTAATAGTACCAAGGCTTTTTGGAGTAAAACCAACGCATGTGAACCGAAGTTGGTTAAGTTGGGGACAATAACGGTACTAGTCAGATCCATGGATCCGCTGGAGATTGTTGGGGATGTGTAGACCGAAATATAGTCGAGGAAAACCCAGAATACCTGGGCGCCGACCCATCCATTATGTATACATAAAAAAAAAAAAAACATAAAATTCAAGTTTCTTACTTGGAAGCTGTATCTTGGTATGGCCCATGTCTGCAGCTTTAGCTCATTGAAAATGTGCCTTTCCACAGTGAAGACAGAATCATAGATCCAACTCAACAACATGCACCCATAAGTCACTGGGCAAAGCATCCACAAATACCACTTAGAAGCATAGGGTCCAGATGCCAATGAAGGGAAACCTGGCCTTAGATGGTATATAGATTCAAGTGTGGTTGGATGTGTCAAGTGAACCACATCAGGGGTCTCTGTCTTCCCCTTTAGTGACGTCTCATATAGTTTGTCTGATGATATGTCTATGGTGCCATACAAGTAGTCATAGAAAGGCATGAAGAGGGATAAGTTGGTTCTGAATTGAGTGTGATGAAGAGAGTGAAACCTGTCCATTCACAAAAGAAGAATGGACGTGATTACAAAATCTCTTAATTGTGATCCAACATGGACAAATTTAACCTTAAAATAGCACCCGAAGACAACCACCACCCTGACTAATTCAGACCGACCGACTTATTAATGAGGTTAGCGGACTTACGACGGAGTGTACATAATATACTTAAGAAGCGGGAAGGCGTCGAAGAGCCATTTTGGAACAAGCTCAAAGTTGCAGTGGCCCAAGCTGTTCATGAAATCAACATAAGTTATGTAGCCTAGAAGTGAAGCAATAGAACCAGTTCCATTCAGCACCGGGATGGCCATGGGGATCGAAAACAGAACGAAATACATTAGATGTTCGGCGAAGGGATGAACCACAGCTGCACCAATATTAATAATTAGTTCATCAACAACTCAACCAGTAGTACAAGTAGATTCATGTATACATATATAATGCATACAACAACAACAACAACATAGCCTCAGTCTCAAATTAACTGGGGTTGGCTACATGGATCAAACTTTTCCATTGTGCTCGTTTGTTATTACCTGTCACTGGCTCTGTGACAATGGATGAGTGATGGTGGGAATGGTAGCGCGAGTAGAGGAAGTGATGGTGCAGTGCCCTGTGAAGCCAGTAGTAAAGGAACTCCACCGGACCGGCATGAAGAATTATGGAGAGGACTACGCCGTCGGTCCTCCACAGCGGTAACTTGGAAGCCCCCGGAACTAGTACATATGCTAAGTAGAACAGGACACCATTGAGAACAATTAAATCATCCCTGAAATTATATATAAACGAACCACAACATAACAATATAAAAGTTGCCTCCAAAACAAAACTGATCATAATACTAGCTAATTAATTAAGTGATGATCTGACCAATTTCTTTCCCTGTCGATCTGCTCGAACTCGATACCCTTGTCGAGAATGCGGTGCTTGCTTTGGACCGTTTGTAGTCGCGCCAAACTAATCCATGCTTGGTGATGAATCATCCTCCATAGCAAGTATGGAAGGATGAGTAAGCCTGTGAAGTCCCTCTCCCCTTCTTTCTGCTTGAAAAACTCATACATGCTATATGCCAATCCAGGTGCCCACACCACATACTATACAAGTTCATACAAGCAAAGCACACAAAATGTAAGACTTAACAAAAAACATACAAAAACAAATGAGCAATTAATAATAACAACAAAGCCACGATCCCAAATTATTCTGCTCTTCTATTGCGCTCGATTAATTTAGTGCTATTATAGAAAAAGATTTACATAAACATAAACATATTGCATTGCTCATATGTACGTAGAAAAAATTTAGGTACCTTAAAGTTGCCAAGGCTCTTCCAAGGCCATTCAGTCAAGGGGCCTGGTCTGGAAGCCATTTCAAGAGCTTTTTTGGAGAGTATTGCAGGAATGTGTTTTAGGGGACTTGTGAGGATTTTATACATGCATGGTGATGGTCATGTTGTACATTATATAATTGTAATTCTTACCATTGTGAAGGGCAAATTTTTCCTTCATGTCTCAAGCAGTTGAAAGCTTTTTTCAAGCTTTATTTTGTGTGGTTGGAGATACTAAATGCATTTGTAGTTTGTACTTGCCATGGTCATTAAAGAATGTTAGATGTCAGTACACCTTCCTTGCATAGTCATTTATATGTATATATATGTGATGCAATCTATGTAGGTTGTTCCGTGTTGACATTGTCAAGAACATCGCTTGTATGTCGTCAGATGCGCCTCAAATCATGTAAATACTTGATTCAAAGACGCATGGACGAATCAAGAAATGGCGCTTAATTTTTTGATTCTATGACAAGTATGTGTCAAAGAAAAAAAAAACTAGAAAAATTAAATTAAAATTTGTAGTATACATGCACATACATTTGGTGAAAAACCGATTTAATTATCTAGCAAGAGAGCATGTAGTGTTGTGCCACCGACTAGACAAGTGTCGTTGAACTTTCTTAGGTGTGGTTGAGGAAGGTAGCTTCATTTATTTATTTTTGTTAACAAATTAATACAATTTATATATTTTTCTAAACGTATTACTGAAATAATAATGCATGGATTTGGTGATGATACTTAATTATCTCTTTCAACCAATTTAATTTAGATAATCATTTGATAATTAAGGAGGGACACATTGATTGGAAGGGATTAAAATGATTTACAAAGTTCACCATTAGTTGCACTAAATTAAACACAATGACAAGAAAAATTTGATCGACTCTTACTAATTTGGGAGTGAGGCTATGTTGTTGTCGTTTGTTAATTAAGGAGAAGTTAAGATAATGGTGTTACAAAAAAAGGAGTTAATTAAGATTTAAGTCAATTAGTTTTATATATAAGTATTTCTGCATTAATATTTGATGAAACTATTGATTTTTTCGCTTGCTCTCTCAATTTTTATCGATCTCTTTTTTGGTGATTCATTTTTCCGTTTATAGTATTATTACAAATTTACAAGCATATCTTTTATCTTTCACGGTGATTATTATAAATTGCAATCAAAGTTAGTTCTTCAAGGGTCTTTTCCATATATATTTGAAAACATAGATGAATTTGTTTTAGCATAGAACTATATAGTAATAAATAGGTATGTGGCGGTTGAAATTCATTCTTTAATTAGCTAGGATTTTAAATACAAATACAAAATTTAATCGAAATGTGTGTTGTAAAAAAATACGAAATCCTGAAATTTAAATTTGTTTTTATTTTTTTGTATCAATTAAGCATCACTATTGTCACATTAACAAGAGATTGATCGCATAAAGCAATCTCAGTCTAATTAAAGTCATACATAATTAAACAGTTTTAATAGACCAGTAAATTAAATTAACTCAAGTGGACCACTATTAATCAACTCGTAGGCAATAACAGCTTAGTGGCCACAAGGGACGAAGCAAGACATTGATGAGAGGGAGGCCAACTCCAATATAATAATATTTGAGTTTATTAATGAAGCGTTAAACAATTTATAAATAAAATTCAGTATATATTGCGGAGACTTTATTCAAGTTATATAAAGCTAGCCATTAGCAGAAGTAGGTCTGACATTTTTTTTTTCATTATGTAAAATTGATTTTTTAAATTAAAATAAGTAAGAAACAAACTTCTAATGAAGTCATTCTTAGTCCAAAGAAAATAAAAAGTAAAGTAATATAATTAAATAATCTCGTAGCCTAAATTAATTATCGAGGATCTTTACCAAAATCAAAAACAATAAGTACATGAGTTTTACTGTTAAAAGAAAACAATTTGCAAGAAATATTCAGCGCGAGAAGAAAAAAAATTAATTGGTAGGTTAAGTAGTTGTCAAAAAAACAAAAAAACAAAAAGAAATAGTATATATAGTAGGCATGTATGTATCTGAGTAGTTTAAAATAATGTGCCCATCAATCATTCCAACAAGTAAAATCAAACAAACAAATTGAAAAAAATAGAGGGGGCCAAATGAGCCCCTTCTCCACCTACATATAAGATAGTATGTATAACACACATAAAAAAAAAATATTTTTGGAGGGTGCTAAGGCACCAATAGAGCTCAAATATATATTCATGTAATGAAACCTTCTCAAAATGTATTGTGCATTAAATAATTTATACATTTATGACGCATCGATTAATGAATTAGATTAAAATTCAATGGTTGTAAATAGTGTACCCATGACATGGGTATATATTTGATTCTCATAATAATAGTACCCTCTATATATATATAATAGTATTAGACAACACTAATTATGACATCTATATCATTTTTTGTATTTTTTTATAGCTTTTCGTTCTCTCGAATTGAATTATAGTGGTGGGTGGGTATAACTACATGTGTGACTCATAACAAAGAATGGTAATTAATTATAACTACATAGGATGCTGACTTCTAACAACAAACAATAAATGTACCTGAAAATCATAACTAATAAGTGACAACATATGGGGATCCACATGCCCGATCTGAAAGAAGTTTTAACTCCATGAAAAAAAAAATGTTTAACTACTTTATAGTTTTAGTTTTTTTGTATATTTTATTATTATGATAGTATGTAATATGTCTCTTAATTGGCATGTGGTTCAATTTTAAATGTTTTGATTATATCCAAACTAAATAATCTATTTAAAAGTTATAAATTGAGCTTGTATGAAAAGTAATATATAAATTAATGCAATACAATACAAATAAAAAACAAAAAAAAAAAAAAAAAAAATTATCTTAAAGAGGTGTGACAAAATGATAATAAAATGAGCATCATAACTCTAATAGATCGGAGTTGTGAATTTTAATTACTACGTCATATCTTTTGAACAAATTAATCAAATTGAAAAAAATTGAGGGTCTGAAATAAATTTATAAGACACAAATATACAAAATAAATAAATAAATAAATAACAAAAACCTAATATTTCTTGTGTTTGCTCAAAAAAAAAAAAATATTTGTATTTTGTTAAAATGATGATCACACCTCTCATCATCGCCATACTTCCTTATGGTCAGGATTTAAGTTTACGTGTCTGAAGGTGCATGACACGAAGTACTTAGGTGAACGTGTACATCAAGTACGTGTTTAAGTTCGATTTGCGAACCCCACCATATTCACGGACAGGATTCAGCCACGTGTCGTAAACTCAGTACGGTAATTTGTCGACGTGGCTCTCTCTTAACCGTTACTTTAAGTTTCCTCAACAACCACAGTTGAAAAACGCCTCATTTTCCACACAGCTATTCTAATCCATTCAATCCACACAAAGATCCCAATTTCACAATCTCTATGCAAATCTAATCACGTACTTAGTACTAAGTACACCACTGTTTTCAATACACGTGTCTCCTCTCCTCCTCAGCACTATCAACACAACAAACTGTTGACACAAATTGGTCACTTCCCACCATGAAAGCATCGAAGGCCCTTGTTGAGCAAGGAAGGTTCAGAGTCCTGAAAGAGAGATCGAAGCGTTCGAACCAACAACAATGTGGTGGTGGTGGTGGTGGTGGTGGGGCAGTGGTGTACTGGATGTTCAGGGACCAGCGCGTGAGAGACAACTGGGCGTTGATCCACGCCGTCGATCAAGCCAACCATTTCAAAGTCCCTGTCGTCGTGGCTTTCAATCTGTTCGACCAGTTCTTGGGCGCCAAAGCGAGGCAACTTGGGTTCATGTTGAGGGGTTTGCAAGAGCTTCAATGTAGTCTAATGGAGACCCTTCAAATCCCCTTTTTTCTCTTCCAAGTATGCTTCATTGATTGGTTTACACTTTTAGTATGTGTACTTAATTTTGGGTTTTTTGGGTTTGTTAACCGATTTGATGAAATGGGTATGCTTCAATTTTAGATTTTTGTCATCCTATTGTTTGGATTTTGGTTTTTTTCAATGATTTTGTGTCTTTTTTGGGGTTGTGAGTCCATTTGATGAAATGGGTATGCTTCAATTTCAGATTTTTGTCAACCTATTGTTTGCATTTTAAGATTAGGGAAAGTCGGTTGCCAAGACAGATCCTATAAATGCCTCACTAGAAAGCTCGACTCAGAAATTTTGACAATGTAGGGGTAGACTGAAAGTTAACTTGGGACGCATTGATTATGACTTTACGAGGGATTTAAAGGATTATGAAAGCACGCCGTCAATTCAACTTAATCGAGCGCAATGAAGAATTTGATCCATGTAGTGGACCCCAACTAATTTGGGATTGTTGTTGTCTTTGTTTGCATTTTGGGATTTTGAATGATTTTGCATATGTTTTGGGTCTGTGACTTGATTTAATCAAACGGGTGGACTTCAATTCAGTCTTGTGTTGAGAGTTTTGTTTGGGTTTTGGGGTTGGGTATTACATGAATTGATTTGGGGTTTGTTGTTTTTGGTGATAAGGGGGAAGCAGTGGAAACAATTCCTGATTTTCTGAGAGAATGTGGAGCATCATTGTTGGTTACAGATTTCTCTCCATTGAGAGAAGTGAGAAAATGGAAAGAAGAGATATGCAGTCGAGTGGGTGATTCAGTGGCTGTTCATGAGGTTGATGCACACAATGTGGTGCCCTTATGGGTGGCGTCGCAAAAGCTGGAGTACAGTGCTAGGACATTGAGGGGGAAGATCAACAAATTGCTTCCTGAATATCTATTTGATTATCCGAAAATTACGAGTCCGCAGATGAAATGGGAGGGAGAGACCCCAGTGATTGATTGGGAGGGCCTCATTGCTGATGTCTCAAGGTTTTATTAAGCTTCAGTTTCGAGAACATAGTCAATGTCTTGTGTCTATTTTGATGTTTTATTGATTCGAAACTGTAATATGTACTAACTAGGAAGGGAGCTGAGGTTCCGGAAGTTGGTTGGTGCGAGCCTGGTGAGACTGCCGCGATGGAAGTGTTGTTGGGAAGCAAAGATGGGTTTTTGACTAAGAGGTTGAAAAATTATTCTAGCGATCGAAACAATCCATTGAAGCCAAAAGGACTTTCATGTCTTTCTCCTTACCTGCATTTTGGTCAGATATCAGCGCAGAGATGTGCCTTGGAGGCGCGCAACTTGCGGAAACTTCATACTCAGGTTTGGTGATTTCATCTGTACTGCCAATCAATTAAGTCAATACAATTTATCATTACTGTCTTTCATGTTGCAAGTGTTTCAATTTACGATTTTAAGTAGTCGTCTTTTTTCTACGAATTCTCTACATGAAGTCAGTCGATGCATTCTTGGAAGAGTTGATTGTGAGAAGAGAACTGTCGGATAACTTCTGTTACTATCAGCCACACTATGATTCCTTACTTGGTGCATGGGAATGGGCTCGCAAAACATTGATGGATCATGCGGGTGATAAGCGAGAACATGTGTACACGTAAGTGAAATTTCGTATTAAAAGAGTGCTGATTGGCAAATCATTTTCCCTAATGTTGTCTAATACTGTTTCTTGATGATCGAAGTTATATTGGATTTGCAGGAAGGAGCAACTGGAGAGTGCCAAAACTTTTGATCCTGTAAGCTAGTTGTGGCTTTACTTTATTCTTGTTCATTGATCAACATCTCTAACTTAGGCTTTTGGTGCTTATTTTACTTTCTTTTACTGTGTACATTTTAGTCTGGTTATTTGGATTGACTAAAAGGGCCTTTTTCAGCTGTGGAATGCATCTCAATTGGAGATGGTTCATCATGGGAAGATGCATGGTTTCATGAGGCAAGTTTAATCTTTCTGGATTTGTTTTCTCCAGTCATGATCTCTATTAAAATCCATTAGCTTTTGTCATCTTTACTAATACTTTTTGCTTTTGTTGAGATACTCCTCGCTTCAACAACGCCACCCGTTTTTCTATACATACTAATTATCAGATTTGCTCTATTTCCTCTAATAATTCGATTTTCGCTTTTGCCGAATAATGTAGTAAGGAGTTTGTTCCTACAAAGTGAAACTTGTGAAAAACAGACCACTTATTTCATGGGAGACATAATATAGGAATTAGGAAAAGCATATATCACTTGCCATTCTCATGCATAAACACACATCCAGAAACGTTGATAACTTGCAAACATAGTGAGATATTCTATCCTGATATGCTTGCAGGATGTATTGGGCAAAGAAGATACTTGAATGGACGACTGGACCAGAAGAAGCCCTCTCAATAGCTATATATCTAAATGACAAGGTACTCTTGAACAACTTCTGATTTGAGCCTACACTCTCTTCTTCAATGACAAGCCTCTAAACTTAAACAAGAATTATTCTTTGCAGTATGAACTAGATGGGAGGGACCCCAGTGGCTACGTTGGTTGTATGTGGTCAATATGTGGTGTTCATGACCAGGTTTGTGCACATGTTTTCTCTTGAAATCAAATACTAGTCAACCCATGTACCATAACATGACAGAATTTCATGTCATCCTTTTAAATTGGTTGTTCAGGGCTGGCGAGAGCGACCCGTCTTCGGGAAAATAAGATACATGAACTACGAAGGCTGCAAGAGGAAATTCGACGTAGACGGATATCTAGCACATGTTAAGAGGCTTGTGAATGGATCCAAGAAAAGGAAAGGCGAAGGCATTGCCGGCGAGGCAGTGAAAGAGAGTAGGAGGTCAGAATCATGACACACTAAACTGGCTGTTAGTTTAACAGAGCAGATATGTAATTCACTATGTTTGATATGCATTAGCCTGTCAACCCCACAGCCAATTTTGCTTTATATAACACAGCACATACAGTACTTGAAAAGAAAGAAACTCAGCACATTAGGGGGAGAAATTGTATACCTCGGATTGTTAAGTGGCAACCGTGGCATTGATTTTGTTTCTGAACAAGAGATCATTGAAAAAAATTTAACCTTTATATGCTACTACGCATTTACATTTAACAGTGCACCTTATGTTCTAGCTATGTTTATTTGAAAACCACTTGGAATGCAAAATAACTTTAGTTGGTCATGTACAATAAAACCCAGTTGAGCCACGAAAATTACTAGTCCGTGTGAGCAGATGATGCTTCCATCAGTCCATTGCGTATCTGATCACCGATATCTCTGACGTGACCAGGACCATGAGGGATGAAGACCGTTGTGTTCTTCGATGAGTTCCCGAGGTCTTTGATCGTGTCGAAGTACTGGGTTATCATGATCAGGTCCATCACCTCCTTCGCTGAGGTACCCTCCACCTTATGAGAGAAGTTCAGAATGTTCTCTCTTAAGCCATCAGTAATGGCTTGTCTCTGCCTGGCCACTCCAACCCCACCTAGGTACTTGGCTTCTGCTTCGGCTTCCGCTCTCTTCACCAGGAGCACCTTTTCTGCTTCACCTTTGTATACACTAGCAAGCTGTAGCCTTTGTGCTGCCAAAAGAGAGAGGCTACACGTGATCAACTAGATGCAACATATGCAAACAAGATCACCCCCATGGAACTTTTAATTTGAGAAAATATGATACTTAGGATTCAGAATGAACTATGAAGCCTCCTCAGGTATTAAATAATTGGATAAGGAATAAAAAAAATCAATGCAAACAAGATCACCTCCATGCACAACGCTTACCTGCATTTATCTCATTCATTGCTTTGCGGACTGATTGGTCAGGTATAATGTCAACCATCAGTATGTGCTCAATGTTGTATCCATACGCGCCCATCACCTAATCGACAAACATAACTTATGAAATTACTGCATAAGTCAATTCAGACCAATTGACGCAATTTCAAGAAGCACCTAAACAATAGCAAAACTCAGCAGACAGAATAGAGATCTACAAAGAAAAAGAGAAATGTGTATCATTTGAAACTTGACAGATTAGAGCCCATAAATAGATCCATAACAATTGTTAGTTCACTCGTTGACCCGAAAGCTAAAGCTAACAAGGGCAGGACCAGTAATGAATATGAAGCTATTCTAACAAAACAAGATATCAAGCAAAATTAAATTGATGAAAGAAATTCTGCACAAGATTAAACAGATGATTTAACATAAGAAGGGTCCTTAGCAATCACATAAAACCAGAGAATAACATAACCAGAGATCAGTTTCTACACTCAAAAAAGGAAGAACTACTCTAGATGGAATTGAAACTTTAACCTTCCTCATCCTAAGAAGGGTCCTTGGCAATCAATAAAACCAAGTTACTTAATTCTAATTCAATCTCTTTTACAGTCCATACAAGCATCAAAGTCACGCATTTTCTATTATATATAAAAAAAAAAGTAGAAACCTTCATCAAAGTCATCAAAGTCATCAAAGTCATGGATTTAGTGTTCCACATACAAAAAGAATATAAAAAAGAAACACACCTTTTCAAGTTCTTCTGATACAGCTTTAGCAACATCATTCTTCTGTTCAAAGAGCTCATCCAATGTCATTTTGGGAACATGGGCACGCACAACTGATCCAACGCAACAAAACAACAGCATTTCCAATCATCAACAACAGAAAACGAAAATACCCTAGCAGATCGATACACTAAGCAAGAAAGCACATGAACATACCATCAAACACATAAGCCTGGATCTGTTCCTTAGGGTTTTGCAACTCATAGAATGCATCATCAGCATTTTCTTTGACCACCCGGTACTGAATCGAGCAAAGCAATTGCACAAACACGTTGTCCTGCAAAACGTAAGAAAAGATCAGACATTAGGGCAAGACATTAAAACCCTAGTTGAATCCAAAGTAAAAAAAAAAAAAAAAAACCCAAATCAAATGAACCCTGACGATTGAGAAATGATGATCAAAGATCGGAAGACTCTCGAAAACAAATTAGGCCAACACACATAAAACCCCTAATTAATCGAAATCCGAAAGACCAAACAAAAGTCATGTACAACAAATTAACCCTGACGATTGAGAAATGATGATCAAAGATCAGAAGACTCTCGAAAACAAATTAGGCCAACACACATAAAACCCCTAATTAATCGAAATCCGAAAGACCAAACAAAAGTCATGTACAACAAATTGTGATCAAACCCTAGTAATATATGTTATCTAACAAGCAAAATCAAATGAGCCCTTGAAGATTCAGATGAAAAGATCCAAGATTGGAAGAACCTTACAAACAAATTAGGGAAAAACACACATAAAAACCCTAATTAACTGAAACTCGAAAGTTCAAATAAAACCCTAATACAACAAATTCTGATCAAACCCCAATAATATACGTTATCTAACAAGCAAAATCAAAGGAACCCTCTAAGAATCAGATATGAAGATCAAACAAAAACCCTAATTAATCCAAATTAGGGAACACACAAACAAAACCCTAGTACAACAAATTCTGATCAAACCCTAACAATATAAGTTACCTAACAAGCAAAATCAAAGGAGTCCTTGAAGAATCAGATATGAAGATCAAAGATCAAACAAAACCATAATCAATCCAAATTAGGGCACCACACATAGAAGCCCTAATTAACCCAAACTTGAAAGATCAAACAAAAACCCTAATTAATCCAAAATAGGGCAACACCCATTAAAGAAAAACCCTAATTGAATCCAAACTGGAAAGATAAGATAAAACAAAACTGTTGAAGAAGAATTAATAATTAATAAGGAGTGAAATGAATGATGAAGGGACCTTGGTCTTGGTCTCGATGCGGACGTCGAGAGAGGAGATTCGGGTGGAGAGGAGGCCGGCGAGCCACTCCCCAGCGAGAGGGTTGAAAAAGTGGAACCCAGGAGAGGCCAGTCTGTCGAACCGACCCCATTTCTCCACCACTCCAACGCTCGCCTGGTCTATGCAACCGAGCACACCACAGCACATCATCCCGTTCCCCATCAAAACCTCTCTCAAATGCCGCGTCTTTCTTTTAAGTCCTGTTTGTTTTGTAAGTGGCGTGCCTGTTTTTATAGGTATTATACTATTTACTATTTAGGGGATAATTTACAGTTCAGCCAGTTGGAATGATTACTAGTAATGCAGCCCCTCTTAATTAAGGCCCAATTAATCCTATGGGGCTAGGATAGGCTTCCTGCCTACTAATTTTGTTTATGTTATTATTACCAAATGTTAAATGAAAGAAAGTAAATTAACGATGCATTATATTTTATTGGCCTTTAATCATTTAGATATATTTTAAAAAGTAGTAACCAAATTATAAAAGTTTAAATAAAATAAAATTTTTATTACGGTCACCCACGACCCACTTAGACAAAACGATTAGATTAATAAACATGTAATGTAATGGGTTCATTATATGAGTCATGTGCTGCTTTGACACAACACGTTTACGAACAATTGTCACCCCTAGTTCAACCAAATGATTACTAAAATTAAGGCCCAATTAAAAAAAGTCGGTCACCTATTGAGTGGCCCTTAAAGTACTATTCAAGCGTGCAACTTTGAATCATCCTTTGCCTTGAAACCAATAACCAGTTTGACCTTGTCTGCAGAAAAACTCCTTCGATCTTCTGAGTTCTGACCCTTTCAACTGCTTTCAGTTTTGTCATACCACTTCAAACAACAATGATGTTTATCACTATCAATTTGACGCGTTATGGTTCAGAATACAATGATGTTTATATTGATCAAAGATTCTCCATGAATCAAGGCAATATCAGTGTGAAATTCATGTAATCAGGTTGTGATATATACTTGAGTTTGATTAAGAGCTCGAGATCACTGACAATTACGACTTATAGAACAAAGAAAAAACTACCTACTACTACGCACATGAAAAACATGGTTTAATAGAAGTTAACAAAGGATGTCCTTGCTGTATATTTTCTTTTCGTATTTGCAGTCACAAGACTCACAACAGAATCTGTCCAGGGCAGCATTTCATGTTCAATTCCTACAGGAAATAAAAGGGCATCAAGCATCCTACGGAGGAAATGTGAAAATTATATCTGGGCTTACTCGTAATAAACAAAAAAAGCAACTCACTTCATGAGCGCAAATGCATGAGCCCGTTAAATCTATGATTTAATCATCAAGGGGGAAGTCTTCATCCGAACCACTTTCGAGAAATGAGCCTAGAGATTTCCGCAGCATGTTGAAGCACTTGTCGTCCTGCATTCACTCACCAAGCATGAAATTTTTGTTAACAAATGTTATACTGAATTACATGTCAACATGCCAAACAAAATGAGCTTACTTGTTTCTTTTTCCTTAAAGAACCCTCCACTGCAGCAATTTTATCTCCGCATGCCTTCTCTAGTTCAGACAGCATTGCTTTTTCTCTCTTTCCTGAAGATAGATTACAAGCATTTTAGGCCATTAAGCATAAAATTTATCTTAAAAATGGAAGAAAGGAACAGCGTTTCTGCTTGTTACGCTGCTGTTCATAGCGAATCAATAGCTTTTTCTTTTCAGCTTCGTACTTGTTGAACATCTCTGTAAAGAAGAATAGGATACCATGAGACCTAAGAGTTGTTTGAAACACATTTTCATCTGACTACAGAAGTTAGACAGTCAAGTTTCTGAGCTGATTGCTATTACAAAGTAGGCAAGATGTGGTGCATAGCCCAGGCAAATTGAATTCGGATACTCAGCAGTCATGTTTTAGGGCAAAACACTTGTATACAATTGGATAATGCAGGAGAACCTATAGGGTGTCAAATTGCAATGCTCCTTGTTGTTCTTAAAATGAAAAATGAAGCCACGACAAAGTAAAGTCCATGAGAAAATCAACAGAGTCAATTAGTTCAGGCAACATCATCTTCATGTATCGAACAAACATTTTCCACTAACACATTGCATTTCTATTTTTTTCCCCATTAGAAGAGAAAATCCTGTATATCCCATGAGGTCCCGTATGAACCAACTTTGTCCTAAACTAAACTAAACTAAATATGCAATCCAGCGCAAAATTAAGGTTGTAAATAGGCTTAGAACCTTCAGCTTTAACATCAAAAGCTTTCTCCTCCTCCTCCTCCAATAAATTGCAATTAACAGAATCTTTCCTCTAGTATTCACCAATGCAACCATAAACTAGTCATCATTCGACTCATTCCAAACATTTCATTTGCAACTATAGAAATGAGTAGCTAGCAAGTCCATGCCATGATATCCCTATCCCTAATTCTATAAACAAGAGTTCCACAATAATACCTTCATAAGCTTGTAGATGCAACGCTTTCTCCTTGCATAATCTTTCATAAACCGCTTGGAACTTGGCGATCCCATCCTTAAGAGATAATTCACACTGCGATTCAAAGTGAGAAGTCAATTACATTAACGCTCACTAAACAACATTGTTCTCATACACTTGGCAGACAACCCATTGTAAGCCCAGCTGTCTGCACACCTCCTTTGAGCTCTTCAAAAGTGTCTTCGCAAAGCTCTGCCTGCGGAGTAAAACCGATACTAAACATCACAAAAAAAAAAAACACGGGAACCGAAAAAAACATATAAAACTCAACCAAAATTTGCGGCAACAGATTATTCGCTTTCTCAAACCTGTCTTTCTCTAATTTCGACTTTGCATCATCAAGCATACTGCTGATATCCAAAGCCACACTGCCATTCATCCACCATTTAGGAGTAGTTAAGCAACCAAATCATCATTAATTTTTTTTTTTTAAAAAAAAACAACAACTTGAAATCAACCAAGACCAGGCGCCGTAAACGGTTTCCGCAACATTGAATGAAAATAAGTGCTAACCACAACTAGATGGACAGAAAGGCTAGAAACAGCCTAGAAATGTTAAAGAAATGGAGAATAAATGAAGACGAACTGAGAAAATGCACAGACATTGCTACTTTGGCGCGCGTCGAGCTCGATATGAAACACGATTGAGATCAGATCACAACTTGTAAGTTCAACTAACGAACAAAACCTATCAGATCGATCGATATTTCATAAAAGCCAGATAAAAACAGAATAGTTGTACAAATCTATGCCAGTATGTGATTTGATCTGAACAAATTAGCAAAAACTGACCTCGCGATCGTCTCCTCGCTCTTCTTCTGGTCATCCTTCTGCGCTCTCTCTCTGATCTGATGAAGCGCCGAGATTATGCCTTTGATGTCGCTGAAAACCAAACCGAAACACGATTAGAGCACAAATCTTGAACAAATCGTTCAGATCGAAAGAGAGCACAAACCTGGAGATATCTAGGTCAAAATCTTCCGCGCTGATCCTCTTCTTCTCCGATCGCTGAGATTCGGAGTCCTTTCCTGCTCTCTTCGCGCGTCCTACCACTTTCGACATCGCAGATCCTCGATCGAGCTGCGGAAAACTTTGAATCCTTGAAATCGAAATCGAAGTTCTTCAATAAGATCACAACGTAGAAGCTCCGGAGCGCACGAATGAGTTTTTGAATCAAAATGTCGAAATGACGAGTCGCGCGGTTTTTGGCCCCTTTTATAGTGCGAATTGTAGGAGTTGCAATTACTAAAGCACCCTCGGCTCGTCCTCGAGATTCGTACTCAAATCATATGGTCGTAGATAGTCACGTTACTAACTAGGAATTAGTACTTTGATTGATTATTTATACAAACTGCCTTCGATTTAGTAGATAGGATAAAAATCTGTAACCAACACTGGTTGAATAATTGCAACTCCAACCAACGTCCTCGTGTGTTTATTTCGAGTTCAAGCCTTTCTTTTTTTCAAGGCCAAACTAGCTTACTTTATTCCAAACCGTTAGCTAAATACATTAGAGAGAAACGAGTATACATCACACCACTCATTTCGACCGGACAAAGAACTAGCTTCTCTTGCAACAGTGTGACCGCTAATTACATATTAATGTTATCGAACTTAGGTAGCAAACCAATATTTATTGGATAGAGTATATACATATATATACAATACATGTATCCGAAGACGAGTTAAAGAAGACCCTTCTCTTTGCTACACTGAATTGCTCCATCAACCATCTCTTCCAGACCATATCTGAACCTAAATCCCAAATCCAAAAGCTTACTTGAAGAAAGGTGAAGGGGCTTCCTTCCTTCCGCTTGGCCTAGTGATCTGCAAAAACGGCTAATCAACCATTATTATACCAGCAATTAAGTACCTATTAAATCAAGCTGACTGAAAGAAAGAACTAATTTGGGATTTAGGCTTTTTTGCTATTGTAGATGTCGCATCAACAGGTAACTAAATGAAAAATGAAACTAAAGGAGGCTGTATTAGTAGCAAAGTGGATCTCATTCAATAGAGTTTGAACAAGGGATTTGAGCTATCATTATTATCACCTCTTTAAGTACCCAGATTGGCTTCAAAGAATTTGAGCTTTCCTGATGCTTCAGGCAGGGAAACTAGATGGCTTACATCTTCCTTGCATTCTGATCAAACAAAGGATTTCAGTTTCAATTAAAAGATGTTGTAAAAGACAGTTGTTCAAAAGAAAGAGCTTTTGAATCAAAAGGTTATACTTATGTCGATTTGAAAGAAAAATTACTTGGATCAGATCTGAAGGTGGCATGAACGGAGTAACCACGTTGGAGGAGTCTCATGATCAACCATGAAGCAAAGAACCCAGCTCCACCTGTGACACATACTGGCCCTTTCTCTCCTTCCATGCTGAGAGATGATCAGATCTCTACCCCCTATTTTCACCTTTGATAATTCTCTGTTCCTAGCTTTGACAATGGGAATTCTAAACCAAGCAGATAATTTTTCTCTGTGAGCCTATTTGAGAAACCTTCAGTTATGTGATTTGTCTCGGAATGCCTTTTCCTTTAAACAAAAAAGAACTCAATACAACTATAACCTTGATAGGTATCAATTTAAAAGGAAGTTTGGCATATACTTAATCCACAGAAGAATATATATTAGCCAAGGGCCCATCAATGTACATGGAGCTATTTCAAACAATATTTAGAAAAAATTACACTAAGTACAACATAAATTAGTTTATATGAGCAAAACAAGTGTGCGTTTTTTTTTATTCTTGATATAAGCTATATCACCTTTTGAAAATGTGCTATCAGGGGAGGAAAAATTTTCGGCCTACGTAGACACATGAATAACGCATTTTCAAAAGGCGCTATTCATGTGTCCGATTCACGTTGGACAAATGACACAAATAGCGCCCTATTCGTGTTATTTGGATATATCAATCCACGTGGATTAGTTGGAGCCGATTTACACGAATAGCGCATTATCCGAATGCGCTATTCTTGTAAATAGTATTGGGTGTCCACGTGGGATGTCCACGTGGGATGTCCACGTGGAAAAGACAAACAAGAATAGCGCATTTTCAAAAGGTGCTATTCTTGTTTTTCGGTACACGTGGACATACACGTGGGATGTCCACGTGGGTAAGACAAAAGTTTAAAGGATGAGTTGTATGGTTACTATAGGTTGCACGGGTTGTCCACCTCGCGATACGTGCGTGACGTTTGCATAGGGTGTATGGTCTGTAATGGATATGCATGGGTTGTCTCCTCGAGATACGTGCATGATGTTTGCATGGATTGTCCACCTCGAGATACGTGTCTGTCGTTTGCATTAGTTGTCCACCTCGAGATATGTGTCCGTCGTTTGCATTAGTTATCCACCTCAAGTTACGTGCATGACGTTTGGATGGTTTGCATGGAATGCAGCAGGTTGCATGGGTTGTCTACCTCGAAATATGTGATTCACATTCACATGGTTTGCATGGATTGCACGAGGTTGCATGAGTTGTCCACACCTCGAGATATGTGTGTGACGTTTGAATGGTTTGCACGAAGATGCATGGCTCGCCCACCTCGACATACGTGTGTGGCGTTTCCATGTTTTGTCAACCACGAGATACGTGTGTGACGTTTGCATTGGCTTTACCACCTCGAGACACGTGCGAGTCGTTTGCATGATTTACTTGGATTTTACGAGGTTAGATGGGGGTGTCCACCTCAAAATACGTGCGTGACCTTTGCATGGTTTGCATGGATTAAGCGAGGTTGTATGAATTGTCCACCTCGAGATACGTGCGTGAGGTTTGCATGGATTGCAACAGGTTGCATGAGTTGCACGAGGTTGCATGGGTCGCCCACCTCGACAGATGTGTCTGCATTTGCATGAATTCTCCACCTCAACATATATGCGTGACGTTTGCATGGGTTGTCCACGTCGATATGCGTGCGTGTCGTTTACATAGGTTGTCTACCTCGAGATACGCGAATAACACGAGTTGTCCATCTCGATATGCACGTGTCGTTTGCATGGGTTCTCCACCTCGATGTGCGATATTTGAGTTGAACAAATAGCTCATTTTCAAAAGGAGTCATTCATAGAGTTTAATATTTTGTATAGATAGCTTCTTTTCAAAATAAGCTATTCATACAAGTGTCTTCCACCTCACCAACGATGAATGTCACCTCATCATCAATAGCTCATTTTGAAAATGAGTTATACATTAGTTTTGAAATTTTAAAGTAAGCCCCACTATTTAGTAATAAAAAAAAGGTAAAGCCACCTTATTCTTTGAAAACGATTAGCATCTAATCTAGCAAGTCGAATATGCATAGCCAAGATACCATGATATTATTACACACTAAAGTCACCCACTTAATTATTTGAATATGTTGTTGGTGATGCACATTGGAGTATGTTCACACACATCTCGAAATATTCCAATGTCTATTGCACTATTTTCATAAAGGTGTGAGACTTTATGTGTCAATGGTGACAGTGTCCTACACAACCATCATCTTGGTACAGGGAACTAACATCAAACTCTTGGGAATCTATGTATAAAATAGTCTTAAAACTGACTAAAAATAAAGAGGGCCGCTAAGGGCACCCCACATTTTCATGAAGGCACCCAGTTAATGTGGGCACAAACCAATTTACCTGAGGCACCCAAAAATTAGACCCGAAATATCCAAAATACCCCTCGTGCAAAAAACTCTCGCACCCCACCACCCCCACCACCACCTTCACCAAAATCTTGTGGAAGAATCCATTTCTTTGAACCGACCACAGAGAGAGGATCTCTCGAAATCGTGTTTCCGTGTCTCCCTTGTGTTTCTCTTTCGTTTACGACTTTTTGCGATTCGTAGGGTCGTGGTGTGAGCCAATTTCGTCTCCAAATTAGGGCTCGATTGAAGATCGTAGAACACACAGATTTTGCGCGAAATCGATCGTTTGAAGTTACGTTTATAGTATAATTAAGTTACATTTGGTAGAGTAGTTGTAATGTGTGTGTGGCGATTTGTAGAATGGTAAAAAAATTGGGAAATCGCGGTTCTCGGCACACGGCCGAGATCGTGTTAAGACTGTCTCGCCAAGCATGGCCGAGACAAAGCTAAATTTTTGGGAACTCGCAGCTCTCGCCACGAAAGGCGGAAGAGTTCACAAGGTGTCTCGATTACGCATGGCCAAGAATACTTCGCTTATCTCGGCCGAGACATGACGAGAGCTACAATTAGTGATAGGTAATGTGGCGTCGGTGGTGTACAACCGAGAATTTTCTCCTACTCTCGGTTGTACACTCGGCGAGATGGTTAGAGTAGGCTCGGTCCTCATGACCGAGACATTTCAATATATCTCGGTCTTGCGAGGCCGAAACAATCGCGCACATCGACAAAAACTTCGGATAACCTCATAAAAAACACAATAAATTCGCAAAATTACCTCAAGTTCAACCTCCTCTTTGCACCGTAGCAAGACAATCCTCCATTATATAGTGGAAACAAGTTCGGATTTGAGGAAATTACCAAACCCTACGTTGACAAACAAATCATCATTTTCACAGTTTTACCCAACTAAACAGTTCTAAGAAACCATCATATGGTTGTCAAACATTGTTACATCGCTGTCGGATGATGTCAATCCGCAAGAATCGATAAACGCTCGCCAAACGCAATGTGACTTTGTGGTTCAAGCTTGGTGGTGGGGTGCCCTTTTCTTTGTCAAAATGATTTGTGGGGTTTGAATCATTATATATACAGGGGCAAAATGGTCTTTTCCAGTTTTGCTGGAATTTTTACAAATAATTTGGGTGCCTTCATGAAAAGGTGGGGTGCCCTTAGCGGCCCTCAAAATAAAATAGAAAGAAGAATATAACTGAGGTTAAGAGAGGCTGTGCATGCTGTAAAACTCAATAGTCTAAACACATATTTAAGAAAGAGTAAGAAAGAAAAGGAAAAAAAAACAAGACTCACCTAGTAATTGTCTCCTCTTTCTTCATCTTTGACCATCGCTTGGTGCTAAGGCTCTGATCTGATGCTGCCTCAAAATGATGCTTTAATGTCATTGAAAACAAAATCGGAACTAATTTGGGACCGACAAGAGGAATAAACAAAACGCTGAGTCACACATGGAATTGAGATCAGGGCACATGATATAAGAGCCTGAATTGTTACAATCTAATTATTACCATATATACTTGTACTTCAGATATTTCACAAACATGCAGAGTGAAACAAGATCTCGTTATGAGATTTAAACAAGAAATCATGCTTGACAATGGGTATAAACAAAAGAAATCTGAAGTGATACAGACACATAATCAACCAAAAGATAAGTTAAAAATCTAAATGCATATGAATATTATTGTTAATTGGCAGCAATCCAATCTTTATTTGAAAGATCGAATATATAAATAATGCCGTATATGAGCTAGAGAAGACCCTTCTCTTTGCTACACTGAATTGCTCCATCAATCATCTCCTCCAGACCATATTTGAATGTAAATCCCAAATCTAACAGCTTCTTTGAAGAGAGGTGAAGTGGCTTCGCATCTTGCATTAGGCTTGGTGATCTGCAAGAACATCCAAATTATCAATAAATAAGTAAATGGGATTGGATTGGATTTGTAGCAAAGTGGATCTCATTAAATAGAGTCTGAACAAGAGCTTTAAGTAGGGAAGAGAGAAATGAAGAGACGAGTCAGACAAAGAACCAATGGGAACTCACTGAGTAGAGATTTGCAATTCAGGGTATTTAATTGAAAGATATTTGGCAGTTTCATGAACCAAGACATCCTTAGCGGAGCAAATGTATCTTCCCTTCGCATTAGGGGATTCAAAAAGGAATATTTGTGTGGATGCTATGTCATCAATGTGAACCAAACTTGATTCCTTCAAAAAGTTGCGTAGCTCTTCGGTTCCTGAAGCAAAAACAAATGTATGGGATACCCTTCATCATATAATGAAAGCCATTGTTGGAAAATAAATCACACAAAGATGAGATAAGGAGAAAGTATTGACCAAAAACCACAGGTAGAGCAAAAGGGAAACCAACAGGAATGTTGGAACCAATGAAGGGTCCAAGAATTGATGAAGGAAGCAGTGTCACAACATCCAATCCATGCTTTTCTCCAAACTCCAGAGCAGCCCTCTCCGTGATTGTTTTCGAGATGCAGTAAGAAATACCAGGAGCTTTTACGCTTCTCATGAAATCTACTTCGCTCCAACTGCTCTCGTCAATCTCTTGAACATCATTTCTGTTATTGATCATCAGAGCTGCGGCAATGGAGGAAGTATGGATGACTCGCTTCACTGTTTTGGATTTCAAGCATGATTTCAGAATTCCTAAGGTTCCATCCATAGAGATTTTAATAATCTTGTCTATATCAATCTTGTCCTCGAGATCGATCGGGTGGGCGACATGAAATACACCCACACACCCATTAATGGCAGCATCAAAACTCTCTGGGTTGCCCAGATCGGCTTCGAAGAATTTGAGCTTTCCTGATGCTTCAGGTAAGGATACAACATGGCTTATATCTTCCTTGAATTCTGATCAAACAAATACGTAGCAAAAGAGAGCAGTTCAAATCCAAGCTTTTCGATGCTAGCGATCAAATTCTCCTAGAGGTCTAAATGAAATTAAAGCTACAAATTAATGAATAAAAAATGGATTAACAATGGCTACATGAATTGAAATAATTAATATTTGAGAGATCAAATACTTTGATCAGATCTGAAGGTGCCATGAACAGAGTAGCCACGTTGAAGGAGTCTCATGATCAACCATGAGGCTAAGTACCCAGCACCACCTGTGACACATACAGTCCCTTTCGCTCCTTCCATGTTGATAGATGATCAGAATTCAGATCACTTTCTCCCTATTTTCACCTTTGAAATTCCGTGTTCTCTAATCCTACCTTAGACCATGCCTTGGCCTGCCTTCTTGCCCAAGTAGGCAACATAGTTGACTTTGAAAATTGGAAAGTTTTGGCATACTTGCTCCATAAAAGAATATATTAGCTAAGGGCCCAACAATGTATATGGAGCCATTTTAATATGCCTAGCCAAGAAAGTATGATATCTTTACATGCTAAAGTCACACACTTATTTGAAAGAATAGCACCATCACAGTGCGATGTGCATTAGAGCATATGCACTCAAATCTCAAAACGTTCCAATGAGTATTGCACTATTTTCAAATAGGCGTGCGACTTCACTGTGTCTGTGCCGCTAGTGGCATTGTACTACCACAAACATCAACTAGGTATAGGGGACTAACATCAAAAATTTTCAGGGATGCGTCGATCAAAATATAATCTTACATTGATCTACAACAAATTAGGATGAAGATTTTAAGCGCGCATCTCTTTTCACATATTAGAGACCTTCTGGAGTACCATCAATTGCACTTAATCGAGTACGATAGAAAAGTTTGATCCTGTAGTCGACCCAATTAATGGAGTCCCAATTAATTTGGGACTGAGGCTATGTTGTTATTGTTGTTGTAGAGACCTTCTGGAGTAAAAAGTTACACGCTTTCACGCGACGCTGAACACGCCATCAGATAAAAATAAACAAAATTTACTAATGCAATGCCACAAATCATGATTTTGACTGTTTAATGTATACTTCTATTACTCGCAAGAACTCACCTTGTAATTGTCTCCTCCTCGTTCTTCATCTGACGATCTCACCGCGCTTTTGGTTTCTGATCCGACGCAGCAGCGCCGAAATGATGCCATTGATGTCACTGAAAACGAAACCAAAACTGATTTGGACCACAGATCTTCACCAAACAAGACAAAAACAGATCTGAAAAATCGAAAGAGACGGAACAGTAGACCGACCTGGACAGATCTGCATCGAAATCTTCCTCCCCTATCGTCTTCTTCTCTCTTCGGAGTCCTTTCTCCATCTCTTCTGATCCCCTTCGCCATCAGAGTTTCTCGATCGAGCTGTGAAGAACATTTAGTTCGCAAATCGAGAAGTTCAGGAAGAACGAAAAGTGGAAATCGAAGCGAAGCCCTAGAAATTCTGAGGCGCTCAAACGAGGTTTTGATTCGAATTTGGGCCCCTTTTATAGGCCATTTGCGTTGGATACAGGTGCATTGGAGGCCGTTGGATGGCTGTGCTGTGGCGTAATCGAAAGTGTAGCTCGCAGGTCGAGGTGAATCTGAACCGTTCAGAAATTAGTGTCCATTTGGTGGTGCTTCACAGTGGATCAGAGAATCATTTTTCATAGTTGTTAGACCGACCTTGCTAAAGCAATTCACTTAAGGCATCTTCAAATAAACACTGACCCGGAGTCATCACCATGCAATACACTTAGAGCATCTTTAATGGAATCATGAATTAGGGTAAAAATGAATTCATCTAGAATACAATCCACATCAATCTACTCTATCATCATACTTCAAAAAAAAAAATGCCTACTACTTACAAATATCTTAGAAAAGATATCACTCAGTCTGTGTCCATTTCGCCGTACCCCTAGCTAGTGAGTTAGAAAATAATTTTTCCCGGTTGCTATACCATAGAAATGTCACATTATTAATTATTTTAAAAGTTTTTTATTTTTTTCAAGTTTTATTGACATTATAAAAATTGAAAATAAAAGTGTCAACTTAATTCATTATCTAAATCCACATTAATGCGAGATCATTTTAGGAAGTGAATGTCTATGTAGTGCCACGTAGAAAGACATTCTTCCACATCCATGATGTGCCACTCAATCCATGTTTCTAAATCTACATTATCATTGAAGATGCTCTTAAGCAAAGAGATTTGCAATCTTAGAAAAGATTATATCCGCGCTCACTCTGTTTTCTTTACACATGTAGATATATACCAAGAAAATAATTAATTTCCGGGTTGATACCAATTAGAATGGAGGGCATTGCACCCCACCTGTGGATGAAGGCACCCAAATTATTTGTAAAATTCCAAAAAAGACCATTTTGTCTGATATATAATGATTCAAACCCCACAAATCATTTTGACAAAGAAAAAGGGCACCCCACCAAAGCTTGAACCAAAGCAAGCCACATTGGAGGTTTGTTCAACATTTTTGCGATTGACATCATCCTGTGAACAATGTTTGACAACCATATGATGGTTTCTTAGAATTAAATAAATGTGAAAATGATGATTTGTTTGTCAACGTAGTTTGCAATTTCCTCAAATCCGAACTTGTTTCCACTTTCATAAATGGAGGATTGTACTGCTACTAATGAATACAAGAGGAGGTTTGAACTTAGGTAATTTTGCGAAAAAATGACTTATCAAAGTGACTCGCATGATAATCGAAATATTGAAAACAATAACTAGAGGTGATAAAAACTTAACTAGATCAAAGTGTATTCAATTGATTCTTATACAAAGTAAATCTAACTTCAAATCCAGAAAATTAAAAAAGATTTGAGTAGTTTGCCTCGCGGTCGGGTTCAAAGTTCACCATCAACACTAAATCGAAATCGAGAGACAAAATAGAAAAATTTGATCAATGTGCCTACCCTAATTAGTTTGAGATTTATGCTATGTTGATAATATCATTAAAATAACAATTGCTTCAAAAATAATCTAAAATTTTAGTTGCTACTTGCTAGGGTCACCCTGCCGTTGCCTCGTACTTCAAAGGTTGTATCACGCAACAATTACTCTCGGAAAAAAAAAAATTGTAATTCAAGAATCTAGAGAGAAAACCTAGTCAGAGGAAAGCATCTAAGTAACCTAGTCACAGAATCTAAAGCTTACCCTATAAAGAAAGAAGAAGAACACTTTGACTTTAGATCCCTAATTGGCAGAAGACCCAAAACTAGTGAAACACATAAGACAAAGTACCGAACCACACATCTTATCTTTTGTGCAAGCTTCCAAGGATCAATCAACTCTTCATCCAAGCTAGATAAGCTTAGCAACTGTACTTCAAAAAAAAAAAAAAAAAAAAACACAAAAAATGAAGCCATGCATGAATCCATCCACTCTTTCTCTTCTTTAAACCACACTAAGTGAGAGTTGATGGAATCCATGCAGCATTGCAGTACACACTACACAGTACCCCAACAAACAAAGTGGAAACCAAAAGCAAAACAAAACAAGTGATGCCATGCCAATGTTTTCCATTCCCCAAGAAGTCCACAACACAAACCCCAACTCCCAAACATCCTCTTTACACAACATCATCAACAACAACAACAACAACAACTAACTTTTAATATTACAATATGGGATCTCATCACCTAACAACAACAAACAAAATCATTTCAACTGTATTACCCTCCAAGTATACCAACTAATTTAACCAATTAATTAACCAATCAAGTAGTACTAGTAGTAGTTGTTGCTTTTGGTGTTGTTGTTGTTGATGATGGAGCTATTGTTGTGGTTGTTGTGGGTGACCCTTGTTGATTCCTGTTGTTGCTATACCTGCAAAGCACTTTGCACTTGACAACATTGTTGTACACATAAAACCCAGGAGCCACCATGATCCGAACAGTCTCGGCAACTAGTCTCTGCGCTCTATCCTCACTCATGTCCTCCATGTACAACCCATCAAACTTCACCTCCTTATCAACCCTGAAAATCTGCAATCTAGGGTGCACCGAAAAGGCCAAAAGATGCTCCAACCACACCGCCTTCGCGGCGCTGAAGAACGCCTGCAACAGCGGCTCCGGCCACGCCCTATTCCACCCCAACATCGCCACAATCTCACTCATCTTCCTATCACAAAACCCACTAAACTCCTCGCTAAAATGCCGAGTCCCCTTGTTCAAAACCTCCTCCCACGTCAATCCCTGCAGCGACTCGTAAGCAGAGTAGTTGAACTCGCAACGCTGCAACGGATTCAACACGCTGTCCGCGCTGTTCTTCTGAAACCCAGCCGTCTCGAAATCCTCATGTAACGCTTTATTCAGCAACGCCTCCAAGTAACACACCAAAGTCCTGGTGTTCTTGATGGACGAACCGCTCACTTGGTACGGTTGCAGAAGCGCCGTCACTCTGTCATAGACCTTGCTCGTGCCGCCCCCCATCTGCCTCAGCTGCAGCGCCAGCGACCGGCTCAGCAGCCTTGCCGCCGACCTTGCCTCGGATATGGAACTCAAAAAGGCCTCCACGACGCTCCTCTCTGACGAAGAGGAGTAATTTTGTTGATTCTGTTTATTGGGAAGTGCGGTTGAAGGAAGAAATTGATTTAGCGGGGATGAGTTGGAGCAAACTTGGAGCCCTGATTTCAAATTGCGGCAGTAGATTTCTAATTTGTTCAGCTTCTTCTCCAGATCCTCCATGGAGTGTTTCAGGCGCGAGGACTCTAGAAGAGCTTCGTCGCGCTTTCGATTGGCTTGAACTAGTTTTCGAGAGAGGTCTTGCATTGCGAGCTTCCATTGCAGCTCGTCTTTGGTTGCGGAGGAAGGAGAGGAGCAGGAAGTGTCTGGGCAGGATTTGGGGCTTTTTCTGGTGAGGGAGGAGAGGATTGATCTGAAGAGGCCATTGTTGTTGTTGTTGTTGTTGTTGTTGTTAGGGTTGGTTGAGGATTTGGGGACGGCGCCGGCGGCATTGTTGGTGGTGGTGATGTCGATTGGGTTGACGGAGATCTTGTCGCGGGAGCCGGGGCGGCACTTGTTGCAGGAGACGGAGCGGTCGTCGCCGGGGAGTGGGTCCGGCGGTGGTGCTTTCCGGGTGGGTTTGCGGATTGGGGTAGGCTGGTGCTTGTACGGCTCTGTTGTGGTGGTGGTGGGGGAGCACTGTTGTTGTTGTTGTTGTTGTTGTCCGCCATTAATGGCGGGTTGAGCTTGGTTTTGGAGATGGGCGTCTGCAATTGGAGAAGACATGTGAAGAGATTGGAAGAGGAGATCGAAGTAGTGATGGGTAGAGGTGGGGATTGAAGATCGATGTGTTACAGGGAATGTGTGGCTTTGTGTGGCTTTCGCTTCATTGTTGTTGTTGAGAATGGTTTTTGGTTTTCTTTGTTTCTTTGTTTCTTTGTTTCTGTGTGTGTTTTTGAGTTTTATGGGCTGTATTTCGTCGTGTTGTAATTATGATCACACGAATTGCAGGTGATAGATGTTTCCTTTGCTCTCATCAGACTCCATTTTTGTTTTGTTTTCTCTCCCTTTTTTTACGAGTGATTTGAATGGTTTAAAAAGCTCTCCATCAATTACACTTAATCGAGCACAATAAAAAAGTTTGATCCATGTAGCCGATCCAAATTAATTTAGGACTGAGGCTATGTTGTTGTTGTTGTTGTTGTTTCTCTCCTTTTTTTACTTTCTTTTTTTTTCTTCTTTTTTAACTATTCATCTCTGAATTACTCTTGAATCTAAGCACGTCTAAGCATTTTTTAACGTAGTTTTAGATATTTGAATTACTCTGACTACTTCGAATTTAAGCATTATTAACTTAGTACACGCATACAATAAATAGTCGTCTTAACTATATTCATAGAAAGCACAAGTTCAAAAAAAATTTTAAGCTTAAATACGTATTTAAAAATTTTAATATCTAACCTTATTAAGAGTCAATTTAACAATTATAAATTTATTGATGTTCAATAAACAGATCTAAATCGATTATAGAGTAGACTTATAAAATCAGGCATTGCTAGGTGGTGATTACTAAGTTAATATGGCTCTGTTCGTAAGGACTAACTAGCTTATAAATTACTTCGATAAATAAGGTACGTTTGGTTGGGAGGTTACTTTCAAAATAAGATAAATAAAATTCTAAAATTCAAAACTTAGTTGAGATAGTGTTTAATTTCAAAACGTCGTATTACATTTTTTGCCTCATTTCTATCCTTATTTATTTGCTGACTTGAATTGTAGATTCGATTTTTGTTACTTGCTTTAAACATATATTTTCATTCATGTTTTTTTGTCAGATATATATTTTCATTCATGTTGTGTTAATGCATTTGGGTGTTTGGGCCCTTCTTGTATTTGGGCCCATTTGGTGTTAACGTTATGTTTTTTTTTTTTTTTTTTTTTTTTTGGGTTTTTTTTTAATTTATACATATATTTTAATTAATATTATATATAAAATTGTACAAACTATCTCAATTTTTTTTTAATTTCACACATAGTGTCTAGCACCAACTACATCGACTAATTCACGCCTAAGTACTATTGGGCGTCATTCAAGGGGTGACCCTCTCAATCCAATTTTCTCCATTCTCAAGACTCTAACTCGATACCTTACTTAAAAGAACACGAGTCATTTACCACTCGAACAAATAAATTAGTGGTCAAATATAACTCTTTAATTAATATGTTCATACATTTAATATAATATTAAATAATATTACTTGTACGAATATATATATATATATATATTTTAAAATAAATGAATTAACAAATAATATGTCCTTTTATGTCATTTAACAATTATCAACTACTCAATCAATTATTTTTTCCAAACAGTTTAATTGTTCATCTAGATTATCAGCTTTCAACTATCAAGTACGAGCTTATCAGCTATCCACTAGATTATCAGCTTTCAGTTAGATTATCAGCTAGTATTGCCAAACAGAGCCAATATAATATGATCCGTGGTACATGCAATTAGGTCTATGACATTTATCAATAGGACACTTCATTAATAGTTTATAGTTTATACTTTCTTATTTTTACTAGTATAAGAAACCAACTTATTAATATTGTAGTAAAATCGACTAGTTTTGAAAGCATACCAAACTGATCATATCAAAATTCATCTTAGGAAAAACCCATCATTTAATCATAAACTTTATGTTTTTTATGCTTCAATGCCTGAAAACTTTCATAAAAATGTACATTTGGTTATTCCACTGTTTAAGGTTTAGATTTTGCTACCGTGACTAGCTTGCCAAAAATAGTAAAATAGTGTATATTATCAAATCAGACGACTCACTTCAATAAAAAAATCTTTGAAAGCATAAAAAACATATAAGTTTAAGGACCAAAACCATTAAAAAAAAACTTAGAAGTTCACGAACCAAATGCATATAAGTTGAAGGACCAAATGTATATAAATCTTTTTGATTCATATAATCAATAAACAGTCAATGATTTTGTTCAAGATTTTCCTTGATATATATTATTGAGAGTTGTGACATTAAAGTCGATCAGTCATTTTTTCGGTTTGATTAATTATGACTACTACTTTATAAAGTCTATAAATATTTGATAGTAGTGTTTAAATGATCCTTTCTTTGTAGGGTCACGCCTACCTGAATTAATTTCATAACAAGGTACAAATGGAGGAAAATCTAGTCACGCGCGCCAAGCCATTTTGGTATGTAAAACTGGTATGTAACATTGATTTACAGTGGTAAAGTATTCTTAAAATAACTACAAATTTTAGGAGGAAATTGAGGAGAATCTGAAAGAATTTACTTGGTTGCAGTCAAGAATGGCAATCTAATAAGATGGAGGAGAGAAGGGGTGTCATAATTCATAAATGTAGGATTGGGGTTGGGATAGGGTTGTTGTGGCATTTATTGGGAATAATTAAGGCACCCATCACATCTCTAACCGTTGCGAGTAAATGCAAATGTGGGTCACTGATTTTCTGATTCAGGCATTAAGAAAATAAAAGAAAATAAATGTATTTTTAATAATAAAAATAAATAAAATCTATAGTATTTTTTTTTTAGATCAAAATCTATAATATTTAAAAATTATTATCCGGTTCAAAGAGAGAAAAACCACAATGGCAGCTGATATCAGATTGTGGGTGGACTCAACTAATCTCTCGGAGGTCTTTAATTGTCCCTTAATAACTCGAGAAAGAAATCGGAGGGAATGGTACTGTAGTTTTAAAGCATTCCCGTACATTTCTAAGGCTTAAAATTTATTTTATTTAGTTTGTTAAGCGACACCAAAATCTTTAGTTAGATGATTGTGTGTTTGCAAGAAACATGAAAACGCTTCATTTACACTTCTCGAAGTAGCCTAGTAGTTTGGACTTTGGAGCTTAAATTTGTTTTAAATTCCGGTTGGAAATTGTCAATGATCAAGTGCCATTGCTAAATACTCCGTCTTGTTGTCAATAGAAGACATACTAAATGTTTGATTTAGTTTGCATTAATTTTTTTGATAAATGACTTAGTTTTCGTTAATTATTGTTTGAGACATATAAAGTGAAACATTTCAACCGTTGTGACTTGTGAGGCATATGTTATAAAAAGGAGCGGCTAAATTAACGGACTCATTTTTACTTGAAGGACCTCATATACTTTTAAATTTTTATTTCGTGGAACCCTATTTTTAATTACTTAGTTTACCTCACTTTATTCTCAAAATTTTAAAAATACCCATTGCTAGCCCCATTACCGTCGCCGTCGCCCTAACACCTCTCAATCATATCCATTTGTCGATTTTAGTCATTGAATAGCACTCGTACTAGGTCACCAAGTGTCGTAAGAGTGTTTGTTTTCGTTGAAAAAGGTCGGATTTAGTCGCACCGCGTTTTAGAAGTGAAGAAGTGTGGCTTGTTGAGGTGTCGACGTGTGTCCGACACCTCTAAAAGGTGACGCTTGACTCCGACGGAGACTACTAAGTGACTAGGTCTCAATGGGTGACGAGAGGAATCCAGCCAAGACCTCTTTAGAGGTGTCGGCGCGCGGTCATATGTGTCTGACACCCGCAGGGCAACAAGAACGAAAAAAAGAAATTTTAAAACTTCTAAAATATACATGAGAATGACTAAAAAAATTATGGGTTTAATTTGTTCGAATTACTTAATACTTTCGATTATATCGAAACTTTGCAACCAAAATGCAAGATTCAACTCTCAAATCAAAACCTTGAACCCAACAACAATCCCACAAACAATAGCGACTCAAAAAAGTAAAAAAAAAAAAAAAAAAACTCAAAATCGACGCTAAAAGAAATAAGGAATGCACCAATGACGTCGAATCGATGTGGTTTTGCTCGAATTTCGTCGGATTTTTCGGTTGTGGTGAGAATGCGATTAGAAAGAGGGTGACTAGAGTACGAGTGAGTGAGGTATGGGTGAGTAAAAACCCTTTTACTTAGATGGATAGTTGGGTCATTTCACTAAGGTGAGGGTCCTCTAAGTAAAAAGTAGGGACCTTTTAGCCGCTTCCGTCATAAAATAAATCTATTTGAACTCATGAGTCCAAACTCTATAGGGCGGTTATTAAAGTTTTTACAAATACATATTTAATGGGTATCAAAATAATTTTTATTATTTTTATTTGCTTCATTTTATTGATTGAGGATAACTTTGAAATATTTATTTTTGAGTCCGGATTCATGGGTTATACTATCTCCAATCATATATGTAAATCATTTAAAGACAACGCACGAGATTTTAGAAGTCCTTTAATTATATGTTAATATTACTATATTACCCTTCATACTACATTAATTATAAGAGCGAATTATAATACCATGCATTAATTTCCTACTTACTACAAAAGTAAAATAAGTGAAATAAACATAGAAAATAGCTAGTGAACGAGTTACATTTTATTTTTTTTTTATAAGAGAACTTTGATAAAATGACTTGCACATGTGACCGGAGGGAATGTATATTTATATGAGTTCTCCATAGAAGATAGAAAGAAAAAAGAATATGTTAAACAAAATAATGGCTTAAATAAAAGGGTTGGTACGCTGGGTGTGCCTGGGATTTGGGAAGATGAAAGGGAACACGTTGTGAGGTAGTACATGTGAATATTGTAGAGACTGGAGACGATGGTGTTGCGTGCATGTGAAATCAATAAATGGGGACGACTCATGAGTCATGACTAGCAGTGACTGACTAACTCTGCATGGTGTGGTGTGGTGTGGTGTGGTCCCTTCTCTATTTCTCCTCCCTAACTAATAAGAAGCTCTCATTCACTTTAGGTAGCTAGCTCAAATCCCAAGTTTCACCTTCTTGGATCACGTGTTTTTGTCCCAATCTCTGTTCCCATCCTTCATCTTAAAGATTGGACGACATAACTTTGATATATATATATTCCTTGATTTATAATTTGGCGGGCACGGTTTCACCAAAAAAAAAAAAAAAGCAAAACACATTTTTTGGTCCTTGAATTACTTTGAGACTTTTATGCTTTTAGTCCTTGAACTTTTATTAGTGTTAATTTAGTCCCTGAACTTTCATTTTTGTACATTTGGTCCCTGAACTTTTGTGTGTTTTATACTTTTGGTCCTTGAACTTTGAAGTTTTTACGTTTTTGGGGGAAAATTAATTTTTTTTCGGCTTTTATTGATCGATGTGAGTCGTTCGGCTTAGTAGTATAAACCACTTTACTCTTTTTGACTAGTCACATGTTATTTTTATTACCCACATTACCAGAATTTAACACTTTAAATGGTGGAAGGACTAAATGTAGATCTTTGTGAAAGTTCAAGGACCAAATGTGTAGTAATAAAAGTTTAGGGACCAAAAGCATAAAAAACACAAAGTTCAAGGACCAAATGATGGGTTTTGCCAAAAAAAAAAAGTGTGGAGGATCATCTACAAAAAATATGACTCTAAAGTTTAACAGACCCAAGGTATCGGTTTGTCAACTCAATGGGTCGGGGTATTGGAAAACGAGAAATTTTACGCCTACATCAAAACGCAATGTGCATTCTGATGTGTGTTTGTTGATATACGCGTAACACTCCCCCTTGGTAAAGAACTAGCCAGTATGGTAAGAATGGATGGTTTTTTATACATGTATTTACTAGATAGCTGTTTTTATCTTTCAAGTTTTTTCTTTTTTCTTTTTTTTTTTTTACAATAAATAGGAACGAGAGTTTTTTATTTTCAAGGTTACATATAAAACATGATCATAATTTTGGAATCAACCCTATTAATTGGAGATTAGAGCTCTGGGATCGAATTAGATTCAAAGATTAGAGCTCTATGTCACAGGATATTGCTATCACAAAGAGCATGTGAATTCTTCTTATTATTAATATTAGATTGCGACTTTTTAATAGTTGAAATATAACGAATTGCATTTGGATTTGTTTCCTCATCAATTCTTTCTTGAGTTGTCTAATCACTGTAATTGTATTTATCATTTTTTTTATTCAAAGAAGGGTTGTGCATTGTAATATTTATTATACATAAAAGAGAATATGGGTAGTTTTTTTTTTTTTTAACAATAAAAAGTTGCATAAAATAGTGTCATACCCTCACAAATAACTCAACATAGATATTTTTAAATGGTAGTCTCTCATAATCTGCGCCTAAGCGTGATATGTAGCAACACAAATGAGAGTCTACAACATGTATCAACTGTTAAAATGTGGTTTCTTTTATATTGTAAGTTAAAATGTCGTGGTTACAAAAATCAGTCCTGCGTTTAAATGGTCATATATATATTTGAATCATATTTTTTCGCTTTTTTTACTTACTAAGAAATACGTTGAGGCATGCAGAGCAATTATTGATTCGATCCGAGCATCTACATTTATTTTTAAAATTTAATTTTTAGATCGATGGATCTTGTTGAAGTCTACAACTACATTGTCAAAATTTAATCAATATATAATTGATGTATTATAAAGTGCTCTATTAATTTTAAATTTTTTATAGAACGGTGTATCAAATAATTTGATATGTTAAAATTATTTAAAAAATAACATTTACTTGTGTGTGTGGTTTTTTCAGCCGTTTACTTGTAAGTGTTAATAAGTAGTTAATAAATTAATAGTATAAAAACTTTATTGTTAAGCTTAATGTAACAATATTTAACCATATGCAAATTTAAGAAGAAGTCGAAGAAATGCTTGAACGCTAACATTTACACTTATTTATTTATTTTTTATTTTAAATCAAAATACAAGAACGATAATTTTGCAAATAGTTCCGCTCTTATTTTTGCGAGATTTTTGCTTTTACCTTTCGACAACTATTTCCTTTTTTTAATAAAAAAAGGCTTTGAAGTTTTATGTTAACAATTTTCGTTTTATTAATTATTTAGTTTATCTAGAATTATACAAATACCTACAAGAACAGATTTTAAGTACTCATCTTTTAGAAGAGAATGCCTTAGAAGGTTTCTTCTACTTCATGCACTTGAGTTAATAATGTGTACAAACTACAAAGGTGGCATCGCTACAAATAATTTGGTTGAGGTGCACTCTGCTAGGAGATTTGTTTCATGGTGTGATTGTTATCGATGCCATAGCAACTTGTACACATACTCGAATGACATTGACACTACAAGCACTCTTCAGAGCTCTTTTTGATTGCTCATCCTTTGAGGAGAAGGTGGTTTCAAGCAATCAATAATAATATAGGCAATAAGGTACATGATATTTATACAAGGAAATGTACAACTATATAAATATATAATGAAACATAAGCACAAAGATATATATATATATATATATATATAAAAGAGCAGATCTCACATTGTCGAGTATATTATATATATATATATATATATATATATATATATATATATATATATATATATATATCAAATATATAAAAGAGCGAATGATAGATTTTTGAGTCGTAAGCAAATTGACTATTTTGTCCTTTTTATTATTTCTTTCGCTCCCAATTTTGGTTCCCAGTTCATAATTTCATTCCGAGTTCTTGTTATCAATTCAAAATTGTCTCCAACTCTAACTCCTAGATTTCTTCTTCCACAACTCAACTCGAGTTTTCGATTAAACTCAGTTTTTTCCATGATCCTTATTCTCTTCAACTTCTATTCTCTCGCGTTTGATCTAGATTACGAGAAGCTCCAGTGTCGCCGAGGAGAATGAGTGGAGACAGGTGACATTAGGTTTTTTTTTCTTAGTTTTTTTGGCTCCTCTGCAATTTTGGTCTCACATTGTTGAATCTCTAGAACACAAACAAAATACTCGCTTTTCTTTTTTCTTTTTTTAAATCCGTGGCTCTTTTTATTCTCACTCTATTATCTCTTTTTTTTTAATTATGGAACATCTCTTTTAGTCTTTGTTTTATGGGATCATCAAAAACCATACATACCTTTTAGTCTAGGTATAGGCAATGTTTCCAGTTTCTTAGTTTATATCAATCTGGAGAACAAAAAAAAAAGATTAGGTCAATCTATGGAGCATTACGCTTTTGCTTTTTAGTTTTTGCAACACTTACCTATTAGGATTATCCAAACCACCAAATTTGATATCAATGCTACAACCAGTCTTTTGAAAAAAAAAATGTATTCATAAGTGATTTGCTTGACCACCGATTGTTTGAATAAATGACAAGCCGAAAGAGCAAATGAACTTTAACTCAATTTTTGTTCCATTCAGACAAATAATTAACTCGAACTACCATCTACCCATTTCATTAAACCTCAAAAATAGACAGTGGCGAGAACCCTTTACAAAAATCACTCATACGGTGAAGATTGGCAACTTCCCACGAACACCCAACCGTAGAAAATAGGTAAAAGTCTAGCGATCAATAAAGTCTTCAATGGATCATCAGTAGTGCTTGTGTTCTTAACATTTTCTTCAATTTAAACAAGAGATTAAATAATAAGCTTTGTTAATATTATAGATCAATTGCGGCATCTTTTTATTTAAATCTAGAAACATTTAATAGAAAACCAAGTCTATAGATCAATAAAGAAGAAGAAAATAATAAAATGGCAAAACTGCATGCAATTAAGCATGCTAATTAAGTGGCTCTGTTATGATAAAAAAAAGTGGCTCTGCGTATAGTCTCAACGGCATTTTATTTTAGGTACCATCATTGTGTATTACATTACAAAGTAATACAAGCTCAAGGCAATGAGAGGACTTTTAGGTTTTGTAGTTAATGGACTTCGTAGCCCAATAACGACTAGATAATTCTCATGTGACAAGTGTGGCAACATATATAGGTAGCAGTGGGCTTAGAAAGATTATGGACTTCTTATGTGACAATATATAATGGATCCCTTCAGTATACGTTGTACTCTTAAGTATGAACTATAGATTTCTCTTAAGTTATAATAACATTCTTTTAAGATAAGAATTTGAACAATTAGTTAATGCATGGGCCTTCATCACTATCGAGTAAAAACATACTCTACAGTAAGAGACTTTCACTCACAACAACAGCAACGCGGACTATGTTAACTTTGTACGTACATTTTGTTTTTCATCTATATTAGAGTCTATACCCTTAATTTATTTGTATTCAAGTATGTATTATACACTTGAAACATTAACTAATTCAAATTACTAATCTTTAAAATGTTTTCCTCATTAGTTTCATTGCATTAATTCTCGTTTTAATAACCAACTGTGGCCTATTTACATTCATGGTTGAGACTTGACGGCTACATGAAAAACATGCTAGACTTGAGCTGGAATGGCATAAGCACATGCATAATTATTCATAAAATATAAATTCTAGGTTCTATTAATAGTATATCAATGCTAATTATATTGGTTATGTGTTTTCACTTTTCTTGATCATGTGCGCTTTCATATACACATAATAGGCAGTTTCTGCTTATGTATATGATCTATCTAGATTTTGCAATAGATTTAAGTGTTTAAAGGCATAGATCATGTATTATTCAGGGGAACTATTCGTTGTCAATTAAGTGTAACCATTTTATCTTGCATTCGCGAGTTACCAATTGCTTGAATAATTGTCAAGCCAATCTAGATTTTGGTTACAACTATCCAACTTAAAAGTGTTGAATAAAAATGACCACCAAGTGTTTGAATTATAAGTGTTGTTGTTGTTGTTCGTATTCTATTAGAGGTTATTTTTAAAGTTATATATGAATCTATCCTTCATTGATGAGATGCCTTAGTATGATATATTTATACTTGTTTTAATTAACATTATTTATTTCTTTAAGGAAACTCCCGCGAGTGAAGCGAGCGGGCTTAGTCGTGCATAGCACGATCATGAAACTAGTATATATAAAAGAGCAGATCTCACATTGTTGAGTCGTAAGCAAAAATACGTTTTTGCCCTTTTGATGATTTCGGTTGCGTTGCCAACTTCACGAATTTGCCTTTCTCTTTTTTCTTTGAAATCTCTCGCGGTCTCTCAACTCTCTTTTGTGGTTCAATCTTCTTTTAAGATGCTGGTAATCTTATAGAAGATTTGATCTTTATTTTCGATACGCGACATTAATTTAAAGATAATTTTATTATTATTATTATTAATTATATACGAAGTATATTCTTTTTTGTTTTTGTTATGTTTTTTTATCATATGAATTGCAATATTTTATTTTGTACTATATACATGATAGCTAAGAATAAATTAGAACTAAATCAATTTTGTTTTCAATTTATTTATTTCAAAATAGTGCCATGTTAACATTAGATTTATAAATTAGTATAACTTAAGTATGTCGTTTAGCACTTCCTTTTCTTTTAAGAAATGAAGTTTAGTTGTATGACTAAGGTGTCAAAGTAGAGTAGCTATAGCAAGTTTTTTTCTTTTTAATTTTTTCTAGAGAGAAACTACAGTGGACTTAAAGGTGTCAAGATTACTAATTCTCTTTTTAGAGAGAGAAACCAACCTATTTATGGAGTTAGAAAAAGTTAAAATGAGTAATTAATGTTTTAAATGTTTCAATCATTTTATCTCTCTTGATTGTGTTTAATCCTATGGTTGAAAAGAGAAAAGTTGGTAAGTATTTTTGGTTAAAAGGCATAAAATATATATAAATACAACATACTAAAAGATCAGCTCATTTGGATAAGTAGTTAGGGAGTTATGCCCGTAACAAATTTAGTTTCAAAACTTTCCTTTTTAATTCCAGCACCTACTTGTAGAGTACGTTTGGACATAAAAACATTTGAATCAAAATACCTTCATTTAAGCAAAGTTATTCCCCTTTAAATAAGCTTTAAAATGCCACTAGTTTGGATCAATTTGGATCTAAGATGGACAGATTATGACCAAATTACCCAGGTTGATTCCTAATACAACATGCAGAATTCTAGTTTTGGTGTTGCAACTTCAAAATTTCATATCTTTATGATTTCAAAACCAAATTAAGAACTTAAATATAGCTGGATTATCAGCTTGAAATGAGGAATCTAAATATATAAATCAATTGTAAATACTCAATCATCTACCATCTGAAATTAGCCTAAAACCAGAACTTGTTCTAATTTCAACTAAAAAATGTGTACCTAGTTGATGTAGCACCTAAGCTTGAGAATTTCTCACCAACTCCCATGGATTCCTTCAACACCTTGATGATTCACTAATCTCCATCAATTCCTTCTTCTTCTCCAGCAAAAATGAATGAGTGATTTTGTTTGCATGTTGTTTGATCACTAATATTATATTAAGGTGATGTTCCTTCTTAGCCCTTGATCTCCATGGATTTATGTATCCCGATGAACATTTAATGGTCCACCTCTTGCCATATATCCCACTAACTCCCACTATCTCAACCTCAAGTGACACCATTTCATTACTCACTTAGTTCCTAGATGTGCTAATGTTATCTCTAGACCAATCTTATGCTTTCCATTTAATTTACTCAACTATAAGCCTTTAATTTGATTTACATTAACAAACACAACCATAGGCTTATAAGTAATTCTTTATTCATATTAGTATTAAAGAAGACTTACCAAAATGCTAACTACCCAATTCCCCGGCTCGCACGCTACTCGAGGCGTGTCCCGCCTCGTCTCGACGCCTACAAATGTACAAACCAACTTAGTAAGTCTACACAATACATAACACTAGGCATCAATACAAAAATACAATATACATCGGCCACGTGCCTCGGTCGGTGCACATATCACAGTGTAGGTCTCACGTCAAGGGTCGGTGATCTTGATTAAGGAATTAAAACGGGGGTTAGAGATTTGGGTCGTGACAGAAATTACCCATTGGGCGGGAATTTTCCCGCCCAACAATTAACAACGGGGACCGTCGCTAACCCCGTCGTTAATTTGGTCAACGGGTCAACGAGAATCCCTCGCAAATCCGTCGCTATTTCTGTCGCTATTCGATGCATTTTCTTGTAATGAATTATATTTAAAAGCATAAGTTCAATAAAGAAATACTAGTACCACAATTATGCCAAGAAATGCCACAATTTAACAAGTGAAACTGATACAAGGCTAAATAGTTATGATCTAGACCCGGTCGATTGTGACCTACGTCAGTAAAGCCTTAACCACTATAAGACGTGCGTGGTGTCGCACGATCCTAATATCACTAGGGATTCTAATCCTAGTGTCATCAAAGCCACTGATTTCTCCTAATTCTCTTCTTCTTCAATCACTCCAAAGCAAGTTTTCTTTGCTCGTAAATTTATGGAATGAAAATATGTGGTTTACATGAATTGATCTCTAATTAACTATATATATGAAATGGATATGGTTGAATGATAATCATTGATCTAATTACACACACGTATCTCGAGACCTATCTAATGGAACACCTCTTAACACATGTCCCACTTACCTCCACTAATTCATGCCAACTAACTCCAATGTATGACTTAATTTGTTTATAGATGTACTAGTATGTGTCTCGATGCAAATCACATAGGTATGGTTTTAAAATGCTAACTTAAGTTATATTCAATTAGAAATCAACTATAGCCACATTAAAACCACCATATAATCTATATTAGACTTAAAATAGACTTACGTCATCACTCTCTACCCCGGTCCCATGTCGTCATACAACTCGAGGCACGTCCCCACTCACGTCTCGACGCCTATACACGAGTAGGGGTGGCTTAATAGTCTACACATATAAAATACACTAGGCATACACTACAACAAATCTACATATACCTCAGCCATCTCGCCTCGGTCGATACATATATCACGGTGTGGGTCTCACGTCACGGGTCGGTAATCCTGATTACAGATAATAAACAAGATTAGAAATTCGGGTCGTGACGGTAATATCTATAAACTAATTGAATTTGAAATAGATTATTAATGTATATATCATTGATTTATAAATTATTTTTTTGTGAGTCCTCATACACTTAATTTATACGTGAAGCTTAAAAGATTTTGATATAAATTGTTCAATATAAATAATCATAAAAATAAAATTAGAAGATTATGTTGATTTCAAAGTAAAAATACCCAAATTAATTGAAGATATAATTAATAGTAAATTGAAAATGTTAGGATATAATTGATAAATTTCAAAGGTTAAGATACAATTGATACAACTTGTAAAGGTTATGATATTTTTGATCATTTGACCTATTTTTTATAATGTAATTTCGCACATAATACGTGTATTACGTGTGACTTTAATGTGTCATACTAGCACTTGGTTTGTTAATCGTGAATGTATTGGCAAATATACGTGGTTTAATTTGACAAAAAAACACATGGTTGCTAATGTAAAGTCATGATTGTTGTAAATTGAGTTGGAACTTGCTAAGAACTAGAGAAGAAAAATAAAAGACTAAGAACTTCTACTACTACAAAGGAGAAGAGAAGAAATGAGATAGTTGGAATGAGAAGATTTTCTTTCAACTTGTTGTGTTTTTACAATGAGGTTGACACCCTTTATATAGGCCATTTAGTGATGATGATAAATGTACTTAGACAATGTTTACAACACATATATCACATGTCATACAACTCTTCACAAGCAACATTGACAATATTTGGAATAGTGAGTACATCGGATATGAATACAAGTAAGAGCAATGCTTGATATTACAACTCAATGACAAAGTCATGCTTGACAATGTGCTTATCCAAAATCTTGGTCAATTGTTCATCCATATCATAACAATGATAAAGTTTTTTTCCTTTTTATTTTTTTATTTTTTAATGTTTTTACATAGTTTACTTTAGTGCAAAAAAAAAAATTACATATCTAGTTTAATTTAATGCAACAAAAAAATCAGGACTTCTCATGTATGGTTGTTGGGTTAAAATTTCCAAAATTAATATAAAACAATATGAGATTGTGTCACACGACAAACACATTTGAGACATTGATTCATTGAATAACTACTTTAGAATCTTAGGAGTTTTCTTGGGTTTCCTACGTATAATTAAACTTTAATAAATTTTATGTGATGATAAATAATGTGTGCTTTTTTTGGGATTTTTTAATGGTGTCCAACGCCAACCACATTGACTAATCCAAGATCGAGCGTTGTCGGGCTTTATATGAGGGGCGACCCCTCTCAATTTATTTTTTTCCACAAGACTCGAACTCAAGTTTTTGCTTAAGGGGAAAAAAGCTTATAAATAACGTGTTCACATATGTAATATTAAATAATAAAACCATATTACAAAATATATTAATTAATAAATAATATGTTTGTATAAGTAATGCATGTAATAAATATATATAATAGAAAAAAATGAATATAAGCATGTCCTTTTATGTCATTTTGTATTAATCAATTGCTTAATCAACAAATTGATTTTTTCAAAAAAAGTTATTGATCAGCTAGGTTAAAGCTCTATTTGCTAAAACTAGTTGATAATCTAGTTGCAGATGATAACTGAAAGCTAATAATTAATTGATCAATTAAAATTGCTTCAAAATGTTAGCTTATTGAGTAGCCGATAAATGCAAAATAATATATAGACATTTATATATTTTTTTTACTTAAAGGAGAGTTGAACCCTGCCACAACCTCATCAAATCTTGCTTTTGGAAAGTAATGTCTCGTATATCTCACCAAAAATATTTTGGCACATTTTGCATTTTTTTTTTGTCCTTGTTATGTTATGTGTTATTTTTGTATATATTTTTAAAGTAATTAAAATAACAATTAAAAAAAATAACAATGACATGCCCTAAAAAACATAAGGACATGCATGTTAATAAAATGTATGGCATTTACAAACCACTAATTTACTATTTTACAACTAAATAAATTAATTATGCATATATAAATACTTTGATATTATATTCTTTTATACAATTTTAATAATGCTCTGAAAAATTAATTAAATTAATGACGTTTGATTAAAAAATGCAACAATTTAATGTAGAATAATCAAACGAATTACACACTATGAAATGTCAACATTTGGTATTATGTTCTTAGGTGTAGTGTGACTTAAGTGTGTCAAAATTAACAATTTTCTTTTAAGAGAGAGAAAGCCATTGTATTTATAGGGCTAGAAAAAGTCTAAAGTAGGTAATTAATAGTTTAAATGCTTCAACCATTTTCTCTCTCTTGATTATTTCAATCGAATGATTAAAATGAGGTACCCATGTCATGGGTATTTTTTGATACCCATAGTAGAAGTACCCATATATATATATATAGCTGAGAGAAAGTTCACATGCATCATCTTTTCAGTAATGTAATTTTCTCATTTTCTCATTTTTTTTTTCTATTTTAAGGTATTTATTTATTTGTGTTATTGGTTGTTTCAATGAATATTTTCATTCCCCCATTCATCGGATTTATTTTTAGTTTGAATTTGTTCGAAATAACAATTAAGTGCATCTGAATTCTTTTTTGTTAATGAAGGGTTACTTTAATGCATTAGTATCCGTTTCGAGTCTTACACATCTCTTCGATTACCGCAACATGATTTATACTGCTTAGGGCATCGAAATCACAAGTAAGCGTATTTGAATCTTTTTCTTGGTTAATGAAGTTTTGTTTCAACGCATTTGATCTCCTTTTCGAATCTTACATCATATCTTTGGTTACCGCAACATCATTTATATAGATTATTGATATTCTCTTTATATATAGATCATAGGTTCGCAAGTACTGCAGGTCTAGCAACATTCAAGTACCTCTCACAGAGTTCTTCACACACGAATGTAATGTTGTGGCAATTGTTGAGCTCTATGCAGTGGCAGAACTAAAAAAATTTGTTAGGGGGGACAAACTTTAGACGGAATTACAAGGGGTCTCGGAGTTTAGGATGGGGACCATATGAAAAACTAAGCATTAAAAAAAAATTACTATACGTAGAGATACTATAAGGGGTCCCGAGGGTTAAGGGAGGCGGCGGCCCCCCTACCCCTTGATCCGCCCCTAGTCGTATGACATTTCAAAAAATAGCAAAAATTTTACAGTGCGACCAACAACTTCAAATCTCTATATTCGTTGTTGTGAAGATTATTCAAGATGTTCGCTATGTACGTGATTTATATTTAAATATATTTTACCCTCTATTATGATTTTTTTTTCTAAGAAATATATGTTGATTATTGTGAATTGTAATTGTAAAAAATATTATAGTATATTCATATAAATTAACTTATTAACTTTCTCTTAAACGCGCAGGAAATCGATCGACTAGTTGTATGTAGATAGATGCATCACAAGAGATGATACAAGAAATGAGTAACTTAAATTTCTCTCAACTCCTCTTCTCTTAGCTCTATCTTCTATTTCTCTAGAATCTCTCTTCAGATCTCGACTTCTTTATTTTCCACTTCACTATCCAACACAAGTGCAACAGCTAGTCGGACAAACATTCTAGGGTTCTAGTGTGCCGTTTGAATTGTGGCCAACCCTTATAATTCAATCATTTGGTGCTTCGCTCGACAAGTTCACCATGGCGCTGCAATCGCGAGGCCAATATAGTGAAACAAAGACCAAGAAGATCAGGATTACTTCAACATCTTGCACACTGCGCGGACAGATAACGGCATCCCCAATTTGTAGGCAGAGATAACATCTCTCAATCTCATGCGGAAGCACAGGCGGCGGAAACCCAGCAGGAGTAAACCCCATAATCTTTCACCCTGTTAGAGAATCGGATTTAGTCACTGTCAGAAGTGGCAATCACAGGAAGGAGTTTAACAATTTCCTCGATATACAAAAAACTTGCTTACTGGTAAACTAAATTGTAATAATTTTGAAAGAAATTTATGGAAAATCTCGGAAGCAAAAGGAATGAAATGGAATCAATCAATTTACATTGTTCATTAAAAAATTAAGACCATTAACGATATTCAAAAGTGCACAAAACAAGGTAAAGGGTGCTCAAGTCATAGACAAGAATCCCCAACATTAATGAACTGAGAAAGAATCATTACTTACATGTGTATGTTATTCACATCAATTTCTTTGAATAGATTTATGTAAAACCGGAAGCCTTCTGGGCTTGTATCTCTGCAAAGTATGCCTGAAAAACGAATGCAGATATTCAGATTAATCCTTGTAAAGCAATTAACATAATAAGATATAAATGAAATGTGCTATTTTCAGACCTTTGCTTTCGGCTGTTAGAAGGTGCTCCTTTGCCATCGCGGGGGCAATGCCAAGTGTCATTGCTGCATCGCTCGGGCTTATACCTATCTTAAGGGCATCAGGTTTCAGCACAAGGGCTTTAATTCTCTCAAACACCTGCACCAGATGAGAAAGAAATTCAAATGTGATTCCTTTTTAAATTTTAAACAAAAAAAAAATCGCATGAAAACAAAAAACCCCATTCCCAATCTAATAGGGGGCAGCTACATGAATCCAACATTTCCATTCCACTCAATTTAATACAGTATAAAACAAAGAAATATTATATTAAATAGTATTCATATAAGGATGCAACATATGAAAAATAGAAGTTCTTTTGTAAACCACTACCTAACAGTAACAACAAAGCCTTAATCCTGATTCTCAAATTTGATAAACTGAACCAAAATCTCATTCAAAAAACAAGCCTATTACTTAAAAAAAAAAAAAAAAAAAAAAAAAAAAGGCAATAGGATTTTGAAACTGAATAAAAAACATGTCACACCACGAGGGTTAAATGAAGGATAGAATCTCATGTAAACGAGGATGCAACTTTTGTCTGAAGAAAGCTACACTCTCAAGTGTGACATTTTGTAGGTGATATAATCAGAAAGAAACAATAAAATATTTGAAGATAAAGCCATAGACTCGAATGGACTTGAGATCTCTCGCAGATTAGTCTCTAAATGGGTTTCTTCAAATGAAGGTATTGTATGTCCTAGTAGGAGCTTTTTGTAAGAGCTAATAGGTAGATTCCAACGTCTGTTTGTAAGATGTGTATACAAGGAGAGGAGAATCGTCAAATCTCCTCTATTTGTTCACTCACTCACTCACTCACTCACTCACTCACACACTCACACACGAAACTCCACCGCTGTAGGTTCTTATGCATGAAACTATCCCTGTTTCTTCCCAATACCCAGATCTTGTAGAGTTACTAATTCAGCACCATCGACAAAATCTGACCATACGACCCAAAACTACCACAAATCAAAGTATATTAAACCATTTAGACCCAATAGAATGAGGACGTACAGGAAGAAATGGGTGTTGGAAAAAGAGAGAATAGTGAAGAACTCCATTTTCCTAGACGTCAAGAAACTAATAGTCCCTTACAAAGATTTAAGTTTAAAAAAAAAAAGATTCAAAAGAAGAACAAGAATGAGTAAACCTCAAGAATATCTGAAAGTGTTTTTCAACTTCAAGTGTTAATTTTCTCAACAAATAAAGCAAAACAAAAAACATATACGCACCTCTTCGTCACTATGAGACTTATTCTGGATTACCATGACTCCACTGTCAAACTTTCTGAGCATTACTGGGCTGTTGGAAGTAAAAAACAACTTTCAGAAAGATGAGTAACATGAAACAAAAAAAATGGACAAAATACGAAATCCTGGTAAAAATAACAGATAGGAACTCGTTTGACCGACTTAATTGCAGTTCGGCAGTAACCTGTTTTGCCATTATAGCAATATCGACACATGTATACAGACAAAAATGAAAATTTCCAATAAATATTTATGTAAAAAGGAAATCTCCTTCTCTCTTTGGTTCGTAGGAGCCTAACTGTAAAGATTTCAACAAGTTGTTCAAAATAACTATATTAGATGTTTCTTCTGCACGTTACTCACTTATCATGGGAGTGTCTCTAGCAATGACAACTGTCATGCAATGCGGCATCTTGATTACAGGCCAAAAGTTGTCAAGAGGGTTCTAACAAACTAATTTGGCTAGCAAAGGCATTTATTGCATTTGTAGTTGACTATGAATCTTAACTGAGGATAGCTACGGACACTACAAATGGTGTCTTCATTCCCAATGTTGTGAAGGTATCACCCATGCATCAACTAGATCATTGACACGCCATCTTGTCACCTTAAATCATCTATGTAACTTGGGCAAGCCACCAGGTTTTTTTCAATTGAGCATTTTTTTCCCCTTTCCAATAAGAAAGAGATTGACATCGCAGGTGCCCATAACAACCACAGAACTTATAAAAACCAGAAAGACGTACTAATAACATCAATTTGGTAATCTTAGTACAAACAACAGCATGGCTACATTTTATTTACTTGATTTCTCCCGGATTATGGGGTTAGGGCGCCCGACTAACTCCCATGAGATTAGTCGAGCCAAAAGAAAAGGAGGGGCTGAAAAAGGAATGGACACCCACAGTTGTCAAAAAAAAAAAAAATCAAATCTTCAACAACCACGAATAAACCAACTTCTAAGAAAATCAGAAATAACAACCCCTTTGAGTTTATTGGATATTGGGAAGCATATAAGGTATGGATGTAACAAAGATTCCTAAACAGCATCAACCTCTTGACTCATCTCCAAGTATTCTCTAGTACCTCTATGTGCTAGTAGTAGCTACTACTATGCATATATTTTTGGTTTTGAAAAAAATCTAAAGAATAGAAAAATATAGCAAACTATCATCCATGTGCCTCAAACAACTTAAACTAGTAATGAAGAACGATAGATTTCTCAGTAATCGCTATTTCATTGGTTTGGCAACATGAACACCTAGGACGAAATGGCAGCATAGAAACCTGAATGGTTTGAAAGTTCTGTTTTGCGTACACATCAAATTTCTCCCACAATGCACAGGCTTGCAACAAATCCTCTGGCGATATCAGTTCTGCATTTAAAAAAAAACAAAAATACTAAGTTATCACCAACAATACCAAAAGGCTTAATTGGTTAAAATATCATAAACTTTTACAACTTTCGTTATTATATCCCAACCTTTTTAAATTGAAAAATTTGTATCTTAAGTCACTTTTTAACTCCAAATTTGATGAGGTGGCACCTAAATAACGACTTTAAAAGCTACATCATCACCTATAATTACTAAAATAATTACTAAATTTATTAATTAAGCTCATTACTTAGGTGTCACCTCATCAAATTTAGAGTTAAAAAGTGACTAAGGATACAAATCAAACAATATAGAAAGGTTAGGATATTATAACAAATCCAAAAAGGTTAGGATATAATAACAAAAATTGTAAAAGGTTATGATATTTTAACCAATTTGGTCATGCTAAAAACATACACCACAAAACTATGTATAAAATAACTACCTGTTCCTCGAGCGCGATTGAAGAGACAGTAGATATCTATCAATGCAATCATTCCACCAGATTTTTCCAATGGTAGTTTTACAAAATCTGCCAACTGCAAAATTAGAGCAAAAATATAAAATTGAGACGAGTACATCCTTGCAATTAAAAAATAATTGAAAAATGTCAACACTAATAAAAAACTACACAATTGAGGCATGAGATTATATGTTGGTTCTATAATAAATGCTACACCGGATAACAAAATTAACTTGAGCAACGATCTAACGAAACAGCATGGCCGCTATAGTACACTACAACATGGACGCTCTAGCCTTCTCCACAAGTTCTTCCCTTTTCCTAATTGTAAAGCAAAAAAGAAGAAGCATAATAGGTACACCTAATGAAGACAGAAGCAAACCTGTCGAGAGAGCTGCTGATGATACAGAGCCCCAGCTGACTCTTTTGTGACCGGAGATGCAATACCGACACTCAACATCCAATCTTGCATCTCCTGCTTGGAGCCAATCTCCTCATCTTTCGCTGCATTGGCTTGATTAGCCGGTCCAGATAAAAGCTTTAGCCTCATTTTCTCAGCCAGTACCACCATCTCCTTAGCTTTGCTCTATTTAATAATCCATAAACTTAATAAATCACAATAGTGTAACTAGCAGAGATAACTTGGAATAAACACAAACAACTCAATAAGGAAAAAAGAAGTACACCCAACAACACTTGCTGCACAGCTGATAAATAACACACAACATCTACAACTGCTATTATCTGAAATTATGATGACAAGTGATGAACAAATTCCAACAACTAGCCTCAATCCCAAAATAGTTGGGGTGGCTACAAGAATCAAATCCTTCCATCGCGCTCGATTTAGTGCGATTAATTGGTGTGCTTTCCAAATCATTTATTAAATCCCTCCTAATCTATGTGTCCCAACTTAGCTTCAGTCTACCCCTACTCAATCGAGTTTCTTCAGTTTCTACTTTCTACTGAGTCGAGTTTTTTAGTGGGGTATTTGTAGCCCGTCCTTGGAGGGTTCCAAACCACCGCAACCATAATGCAATGTAATGTTCAATTCATCCAGATACATGACAATAACTGTGAAATTCCAAAACAAGATTTGAAAACCGGCTCTCTAGGTTCAATCTCAAACCATATTCACATCAAAAACCAAACTTTCCAACACCAAAACAACCAATCCACATAAAACCAACAAAAATCAGCTCTGTCGCAATTCAAACAATGAAATGTCCAATCCATCGAAACATAAGACAATAACTGTGAATTTCAAATCAAGATTTGAACTTTATTGTCTCAAGGCAATCAAATTAATCAATTCACATAAAACCACATACCATGAGAGCATTCAAGTCCTGAAAAGCATCCTGCAAGGTCTTATCAGTATTCTCCCAAATCTCCTGCTCTCTCCTCAACAACCCCGAGATCCCCACCACCGGCATCGCGATCCTCACCGACGAAGAAGAACTCCCCCTCTCCGCCGCGGCCGCACCCTCTCCCTCCCCCTCCACCTCCCACGCCCTCCCCCTCCACGCCTCCCACAACCGCCCAAAGAACGAGTCCGGATCGCCGCTCTTCGACCCCCTCAACACAAGCGTGATCACCACCGACCTCGCCCCGCCCCTCTCTCCGATCACTCCGTCTTGAGATGCCGAGACCTGGAGGCGGACTCTAGGGCTGGCGAACATGTGCTTGAGGGACTTCTTTGGGGGGAAGAGGTGGGTGACGGCGGCGAGGGGGATCGCCGAGGCGGCGGCGGCGGCGGCGGCGGAGGAGTTTGGATTTGGGGGGGATTCGGGGGGGATCCAGAGGAGGCGGTGGGTGGTGAGGATGAGGAGGCCGGATTTGAGGTGGGGGAAATTAGGGTTTTCCTCGCATTCTAGGTCTACGGATTGGAGGAGGAAGGATTCGACCTCGCCGGGGTTCAGGACCGGCCGGCCGCTCCCCGTGAGCTGCGCCGCCGGGAGGTATCTTCCGGCCATCTGCGGCGGCGGCGGTTCCGGCGAAGGAGATCAAGTGTGGAGTTGAGGGTTTGACAAGGAGAGTGTTTGGCTGCTCGTTTTGCTGAGAGAATGTGAAAGGAAAATGATCGGTTGACTCCACTTTGGCACTTAGATAGCCGCACCTATCATGTGGGCGTCGTCCATGCAAGCGATCATTTCATTTGGAGGTGCATCGTGCGGTTCTCACTTGGTAAACCTTTAATTGGGCCGAGGGTCGGGCTTGGGCTTGAGCTCGATAAAGCCCGCCCATTTAATGAGCGAGCTGTCTTTATGGTTACGAGCTAAGCCCGGCCCGTATTTGAATATTAACTTATTTTTATTTATTTTTATATATAAATTAATATTAGTTGTAACTCGAGAGGATCCAATTTAAAATTTTATGATAATGTGTCAAAGTCTTAACTTGCAAGGATCCAACCTAAAGCCTGTGTTTATGTTTATGGTTTAGGTCCGAGCCGGGCCTGGGTAAGCTTGGACTCATCTCTTTTATATTCAAGCTTTTCACGGCAGCTTTACAAAGTGAGAGTTTACCTTAAAGCTTTTGAAAAAATTTTGAAAAAATTGTCGAATCCGGCTTGGGCCTGCTCTGGCCTGCCTCATGAACACTATGAACGCTGATCAGCTTAGATAACTTGGTAGGAGTTTGGTGCCAGAACTTGTTCATCACAGGCATATTTTTTCTCCTAGTACATTAGTAGGGGTTTCTTACGGCTTCACTTAGAGAGACACATTATGATATATATCTCGTTCCCATCAAAAAAAAAAAAAAACAGACCTTAAAGGTACTCCACAAATGTTAGGCTTTACCGGATAGGCCTAACAAAGTTATCCTTATTTTTGTTGGATAAGTTCATTTTCTGTTACTGGGACAAATGCCCAAATTCATGCATGCATATGGAGTCAAAACCCATTGCGTCACAAAACTAACAAAATTGTTGGGAAATCAAACACGTTGAGACATGTCCATGTGCAATTGCAATTTGCAAAACACTCTCAATGTAGGAAAGAAGAAAAGAATTATATTCTGTTTTTCCCTTCTTTGTAATTTTATTTAGAATCCAATGAACGGGCACAAAAAAGGGTGCCCACATATATACTTCTCATAACATCTCATCTATGTGTATCTATACTCAACATACACTCGAGGTGTCAAAGTTTTGTTTCCATCTCTCTATGCTCCGAACTTTGGTACTTTGGCTGCAGAGATTTGTGCAAGGAAATGCTCAGCAACAATGCGGCGCTGAATCTTTCCGGTGGCAGTCCGGGGGAGGTCATCGGTGATGAACACCTTCTTAGGCACCTTGAATGATGCCAAGTTCTTCTTCAAGAATTGCAGCACCTCGGCTTCACCTATGTTTGAACCCTCTCTTGGAATGACTGCACAGTTTATCTGTCAACATTAACATAACAAAAAGCAAACCAAAACAAATTAGTTGAGCCATGAAGAGTCCTGGAAAGTGACAAAACGACTATGTAGGAAAGTTGGTGAAATCGACAGCACAAGTGAACACTTAGTGGGGATCGCTTCATCTGGGTTTTAACTTTCTCAAAGACTACATACAAGTCCATTTCAATCAGTTCAGTTCATGAATAGTGGTTATATATATTCATAAGAAAGGTTCATCAATTATATACCATCACACGTTATTGAATGGGTGCCCACCACCCCCTAACATCTAGGACACTTGCTCCGATTCCCTTTGTTCCTTTTTGGTTTCATTTCTTTTGTTTAAAGTCAAATATTTGGAAATACCAAATCATGGCCTACGTGTATCCAACAATACCCCTTATTTATTTGTTTGTTTCTTTACTATTACATGAATCCTTCTTTTGTTGTTTTAAAATGGTGCATTCCATCGATGTCTTTTCTACTTTACGATCTCCTACTTAGATGAAGCCGACTCCACTAAATTAAAACTCAAAATTGTTATAACAAGTTTAGACAGATGCTTAGTCTCCTTTAATTTTGAGTGTCTATAATTAGAAAAAGCGGGTGAAATCTACCAATTGTTCAACTCTTCCATAAATGTACTTTTGAAAAATAATTTTTACACATATCCTTGGATACAATACACAAGGAATGTCATTAAGTAGAATGGTTTGTAAACTAGCCCGAGCACTTTTGTTAGTCTATATACGCCCGAGTCAAAATCTAAAGTATGGTTTAACATCCAATAAGTTGGTGGTCAATATCGGCCTATTGCCGAGAAGTTGATTTTTTAACAAGTATATTTCTCAAGAAGTTTATACAATTGTTTGGCTGAATTTCCTTAAGTTTGGCTATTTGGACATATTTGTTCAAATAGTCTAACTTCTCTATAGAGTTTGAAACTTCATCACTGATGTAGTAACTATATGGACCTAAGTTGATGTATTAAAATTCATTATATGATAGGGGTGTATTAATCTTCATGTACTAGAGTTTTTGTTGGGACGTAGAGACACAACAATAGGGAGCTTTTTATCAAAATGAATCAATATTGAGTATTGACCACTGGATTGGGTGTTCTTGAGTTATATTTTTCGTTATTCTTTCATTCCAACAAACTCTCTGCACCCATCACTAAACAACCAACCAATTAGAGTTGATGTTTTTTTTTGAGAAATACACTTCCCCAACCATAAAAATATGGAAGATGCGAGGATGGTGTCAATTCCGAGGTCCCATCACGCGGTCATCATAATATTTTTCAAAAAAAATATAATAATAGTAATAGTGAGAAGCGAGAACTACAAGCCCATACCTCCTCCCCATACTTGTCGTCAGGAACTCCAAAAGCCACAGCCTGAGCAACATCCGGATGCGACAATAGAACCGCGTCCACCTCAATTGGCGATATCTTCTCCCCTGCATTCACAACCCCACCAAAAAAAGTGTCAAAGCAAAACTCCAACCAACTCAAAAAAACCACGCAAGTAGACAACCAAACAAAATATACCTCCACGGTTAACGAGCTCCTTGATCCGACCCACCAAATGCAAGTACCCATCCGAATCCAAGTACCCGATATCCCCGGTATGGAACCACCCGAACTGGAACGCATCTTTATTCGCGCCGGGATTATTTTTGTACCCTTTTGTCACATTAGGCCCCCTAATACAAACCTCCCCATTCACCCCCTCCCCTAACTCCACCCCATTTTCATCTAAGATCGCCAACTCCTGACCCACGGGTCGACCCACCGAGCCCGGTTTGTGGGGCCCGTTAACAGGCAACGGGTTCGAGCACATCAAATGCGACGCCTCGGTCATCGCGTACGCCTCCAAGACCGGCGCGCCGAACGCGGCTTCGACCCGCGCCATTATGGCGGGTGCCAATGACGCGCTGCAGCTTCGGATGAAGCGGAGCTTCGGGTAGGTAGGCTCGGGCTTGCTGACGTGGCGGTCTAGTAAGATTTGGTGGATTGTGGGGACCGCCGTGTACCAGGTGGCGTTGAACCGTGCCATGTCGGACCAGAACGTGGACGCCGAGAACCGGCCCGCCGACGGTAGAACCACAGCGGCGCCCGCGCTGAGCGAACTCAGCAACCCGGCGAGTAAGCCATGGACGTGGAAAAGAGGAAGGACGATCACGGTCGAGTCGGAGTCCGTGATCTGGTACACGGATTTAATGTTCCGTACTGATGACGCTAGATTGAGTTGAGTGAGTGGGACTCCTTTCGGGACTGGTGGTCCCGGACGTGTGGAGAAAGAGCGCCACGTCGGATGGTTGGTTTGGTAGGTTGGTGACTTTTTCGATGTCAATCGAGTTGGTCTCAGGATTCGCGTGGGTTAGGATCACATGGGATTCGGGTGCGGGGAGGGATGCGGTGACGTGGGGGATGTTGAGTTTGGAGGCGGCGGATTGGGCGGCGGGGTTGCCTTCGGCGGAGGTGAAGAGGAGTTTGGATTCGGAGTCGGAGAGATAGAACTCGAACTCGTCGGCGGTGTAGGCCGGGTTGAGCGGCGCCGCCGTGGCCCTCGCCCTGATCACCGCCAAGAACATGATCACAAACTGAAACAGAAACCAAAACCCCAATTAAATAAGAATCAATCCAAAAATTCTAAAAAAAAAAAAAAAAAACAATCCACATCAAATTCATGATCAAACCCGGATGGGTGCGTAAGACTAGTCAGACAAAGTGTCTGGTTATAGCTACGATTACTAAAATAAAAAATAATGATGAAGATTCATTACCTCGACGGTGTTGGGGAAGGTGAGGGCGACGACGTCGCCGGGGCGGACGGCATAGGAGGAGATGAGGAGGGCGGCGGAGTGGTCGATGAGGCGGTGGAGGTCGGAGTGGGAGAGGTCGAATTTTCCGGAAACGGAGATGGCGCGGTGGGAGGGGAACTTGGCGGCGGAGGTCTTGAGGAGGCCGGAGAGGGTTGAGGCGGTGGGGGAGTGGTGGACGTCCATTGAAGATATTAACAAACACGGAGAGATAAGAGATTGAGATTGAGATTGAGATTGTTATTGTTATGTGTGCGTGTGTGTGTGGAGAGAGAGAGAGAGGGAGGGAGGGGTTTTAAAGGGGGGGGGGATGGTTTGAGGTTTGAACAATGGGGCCGAACGCGGGGAGGGTTGGACCTGGGAAGGGTGCACACGTGGAGAGATTGGATGGTCAGAAGGAGTGTGCGTTACACAGCTCGGCATTTGGTGGGCTCCACGCTTTATTTCCTCGAAATGTTCATCTCCATCGCTCATTCTTCGTCGTACACGTGTTCTTGATTGCTCTCATGATCGTAACGTATTTCTGTTTTTTATACGATACCGTCACGTATTTATTTAAGCAGGCTTTCTTCTAATTTTATCATGTTGGGTTGCTTTTATATTTAGTTATTGTTACGTCTTTTTTAATAGTCACGAGTCAGTGGCTGCTACATTTTTGTGGATCTACATCTAAAAAAATATAATTATTTTTAAAATGCTGTTAATAGTATCAATATGAGTCGAATTTACAACCTCTTTAATAGCCTCAATTGTATTTGATAATTTTTTATTTAATAAGTTGATACTACCAATGAAATTAAAGATTCGTATGAGGAAGCCTTAATGTCATATATATTTAATTATTAAATATGTCACGTCATATCAAAATCTACTTCAGTTAAATTGTTGAATAGTATAAATTATCATTATGTTAAAAGATTTGGTTTTTATTAATAATTTATCTTATTACTTTTAATGCATTAGTTTATTTTTAGTCGAGTAATTAATTAACAACTTAAAAAAAAAACTAATTAATTAACTATTTTTACTGAATATCATGCTTTAATTTGATCTTGAATTTTAGTAGCTCGTATATTGTATTGCTATCCGTTTTGTATATTTTACATATGTGAACCAACAGTTTAAACACTGTTTATCTTACTTTTTTTGTTTTTTCACGACGGTGGGTATCCAAATCGACTCAACCCCTCTTGATTAAGACATAACTAATCTTTCATGGTTAAGAAGATGTTCATTTCTACTAACCCAACTATTACAAAAAAATGATGCAGCTGCTATCAAATATTCATCAACTTAATTTGCCTTCATAGAAGTACTAAAGCTCTGTTTCATAGCTACTTCATCACATCCCTTGAGAGTCGATAGTCGAACACTAAATAACAGTAGGAAATATAGTAAGTTTCAAATCAAGTTGCATGGCTGGGTTCGTCATCAAGTCGAACTTTAAAAAATTGCGAGATTAAGTTTGTGTCGTGATAACAATAAGTAACCTGCCTTAATTAGTTTTTTGATTCTAGAACATGTTTCTTTTGTACGAATGTTCTCAATAGAATTTTTAACAATGTCATAGGATTCAGTGTAGGTGAGAGAAACACGTATAGAAGTGCATGTCGATTTCATGTGCTCATTTTAAATTTTCCTAATATTTTTTAAGATTAATATATATGCAACTTCATTTTCCCTTATTTTCTTATGCTTTTCCAATGCTAAATTATATTTAGAACAAAACTTAAATATTATGTGAGGTGGGAGCATGCATTTGATACTACTGGCGTGGTTGGCCTTTAATACCTATATACACTTTTGAAACCTAGCTATAATAAGTTGAAATGTACATTTGATATATGAATTGTTTTCTTAAAAAACCTCAATAAATCTTTATTATAATCAAAATTAACAACACCGTTTGATGAGCAGTTGGTTTGTAAAATATAACTTGAACGGACGAGTTATAATGCAAGGAAATATCATAATTCAGCGTCGAGTTTTGAATGAAGAATGAGTGCCGTTGAAATTCTACGACATAAATCACACAGTTGATGACTTTTTTTATTTTTCTACTATTACGTGATTTTCAATCAACTACCAATTATAATATGTTCAAAGATTTGACTGCCGTATCTGAAAAATAAAAAACTAAAAAAATTGACTGCCTTTACGGAGACACATGAACAAAACAATATTATTTTAGAAAAATAAAGTATTAAATAAAATAAATCATGTGAAATATAGTTATAGGAGTCGGTAGTAATCAACACACATATATCTTTTTGAGTAGTTGAGTTTTTTCATTTGGTTAACAGTATCTATAAGACTGGAAAATCAAAACTTCGTTTAAGATTAATTGAAATAAATTATAGTATCTTTTAAAATATTTTGTGTAGGTTGACTATGATCTGGCCTCGAGATCCGTGTACGCACATCTCGAGGGGTTTTTTATGATATGCACGGGTCTTACTTTGACTTGATAAGGAAGAATCCTCTAGGATCTCTAAGAATATGTCAAATCTGTGATAAATTTGGATTGAATGAAAATCTTATCAAAAAAAAGAAAAATCGAATTTGACAAAATCTCGATGAGAAACTAATAAGCTATAAATATATAGACAGATTTGATGAAGAGGTTTATTTTCTTCTCTAACCCTAAGTCATCATTTCTTATTAAGATCCCTGATCTAACTTAGGCATCGGAGCGTTTTCTTCGAAAGCCCCGACTCCGAGTTTATTTTGCAGTTTGCGTATTCGGAAGGCTGCCACCACTCGCCTCTGGATTCGTGCGGCCCACCGAACGTCATGTGATAATTTACACATCAATATCAATTATAAGATTTTATTTGATGGAGATTTTAAGAGTGTTGAGGTTTCAGTTTTACATATATTTTCTTTGAAAGTTTACTTGTGATGTGGCAAAATATAGTTTTTTTTTTTTTTTTTTTTTTTTTTTTTTACTTAAAAGAGGAGTGAAAACGATTTTTCCAAACTTTATAAACTCTTAAACTATTTACTTAAAAAATAAAAATAAAAATGCGGAAGCTAGTTTCATTGACACGTGGCAAAGCAAGCCGGCGAAAGTACCTCTACGACGCAGGAAGGGCCGTTTTACTGTTTGGTGAGATGACGTCATTGTCCACGTGATACTTTGACTGTAAAAAATTGAATCCTCCATATAAGTTTGACTTTGACTGATGGTCGGACTCTACATTTTCGTCTTAACTTCTACTAAGAGAATGGCTAGAAAAAAATTCTAAAAATTGAATCGAAATCAATTTTGATTCAAGTTTATGAAGAAGAAAATATCAATCAGTAAGAAAATATATATTCTGATGCCTCATTTCACATTTACATGTTATAGACATATCTATGCTGATGAAAAATTAAAGGGGCGACATGAATTTTACGAGAATATCGTTTAAACGATGATCTCTATATAAGAACAATCATGTTATAAATTAAGTGTGAAGAAGGAAGGCTCACTTGGTGGTGTGCGTTTCACTTCCATAAATTACAAAAGTGATTTAATATATATATAAATCATGTGATATGAATTATATTATATTGGGTTTAGTTATTTATGAACGACATTATGACCATCTCACCAAATAAAGAGATAGTGTCGTAGAGTCCGCAAAGCGCTTTCAAAGTTGAGAACCAATCTAGACATAAATTATTTTCTTATAAGAAACTAAGACTTTTGAATTCAACACGAGCCGAATAGCCCCAACCTTCCCAACCTTATATGATAAATGATAAATAACGTCTCATCCATTTAGATACTTTAAAGTACAATTAAGGTGTACACTAATATAAAAGGCGATATGGAGTGCCTTAAGTTATTAAACAAAAAAAACATTTTTCTTAAGTAATCGAATCAAACTCTCTTTAATTAATTACCACGTGCAACGTAATCAACTTGGGTTCTCTATTTTTCCTCAAAAAAACAAAAAACAAAATAAAAACTTGGGTTCTCTATATATTGATAAAAGCCTATCATGAGGACGTTCGTTTCCTAGGTAGGTAGATTCATCTAATACGAAGACTTGAAGATATAGGGATCGACAGACGAAGTCTCGTGAAAAGGGTTGATTTTTTTTAGTAATTATGGGTATTCAAACACTTTGTACGTATGCGCGAGCTCGTAGATTTCCTCCATAAGCACTGATACTGTCTACAGCTTAACGGTCTTCAACTCTTATAGATGTGAGGTTTTATCTCAAAAGACCTCAGTGCTAGTTAATGGGAGATTATCACTTATATACTTCTTCATGAAGTTTCATTTAATCGATGCGGGACTAACTTTCGATCTACACATCTTCAATAGACGTTGTGCGCTAACCCACACAATTTATTGTTGCTCTTACCACTAAACCACACTCGTTCGGAATCATATTTATAGATTGATGAGATATATAGTATATCAAAAGCAATGAGTTTTTATAGATGTCATGCATTCATCCATGCAATGGACTGGGACACGCGCGAGTAAAGCCAATTACCTGGCCTGGCTGAATAGGCTGAATATCGGCATCACATCACTCGTCCGCATCTCGCAAGGAATAATGGAATAGTATCGATCGGTGCCTCGATACAAGGTTGTTGTACGTAGGTGTAGAGAAAAGCCAAAAATGATATGTATTTTTAATGCAATGTTTCCGCGTACAATCCAGTGTATATGCGCCCACTCATTAATTTCTGTACATGCAATGAGTGCCCATTACAATGTATTTCTCAACCAATTTGGTGGCCAAAATAGTTTGACATGATGTTAATAATAAGGTAGGGTTCCAGTCTCAATATATAGATGCAAAATAAATTAGTTTCTTTTTTATAAAAAAAATTACAATGTATATGTTGTTTAATTTACGGCTGAATAGGTTTTTAGCTTATTTTGATATTTGTTTAATTAAGTGAAGTACTCACAATGCTTAATTTATTTAACTTGAGCAATGCCTAACTAAAAGAGTTAGAGAATAAAAATGAGGTACTTAAAAAAAGAGTTAGCAAATAATCTAGCATGCTTCTATATATCTATATATTTCATTAGGAATATGTTCACATCCAAATGTAACATGGCGACATGTTTGGTGTTAGTTAGAAATTGCTTAAGCCCTGACTATTCAAAGCTCAAGCGGTCAAGAGCACTAAGAATTGCGTTTGTTATGAAGTGTTGTACTAACACTATGAAACTCGCTCCTCGAAGTCGCATTACCCTTAAGAGTCGCCCGCGTGTGTGCGTCAAGATACATGCACATACAGTTTCAAACGCATAACATGTAGGGTGTACTGTATCGTGAATAGCACATTAGAAAACTCTCAAAGCCGATGTGACTTCGAACAGTGTTTTCCTATTAAATTCACAAAGAGAATCCACACGAATAGGGACACGTATGTATTGGGCTCAACCTCTTAATTGTGCGATGGGATTCATGGGAATATGCATAAAAATATATTGGGCTGGTGGGCTTCAGCCCAAAAGTCAATTAAGGCTGCTTTCTTGGGCTATAAGATATTCAAGGCCCATAACAAATACAAATGAAATATTGGGCCAGGTTGGCTTCAGCCCAAAAAGTCAATTTAGGATGATTTCTTGGGTTACAAGATATTCCAGGCCCAGAACAGCGTAGATACAATGTCTCATTTTTTCTTTTAAATGGTTGATTTTGTTTGATTTATAAGAGTATGGGTACAATTCTTATAAATAATAATAATAATAATAATAATAATAATAATAATAATAATAATAATAATAATAAGAGGTGTATAGGTCGAATGTCTCGTATTTTCTTTCAAAAGGTTGATTTTGTTTGATTAATTAGTTTTTTCTTCTCTCTCTTTCTCTCCACACCTCTCCCGCTTCTCCCTCGCGCTTCGCTCACATCCGCCTCGCGACCGCCTCTCCGCCGCGCGCTCTCGCTCGCGACCGCGCTCGCGCTCTCGCTCGCTCTCGCTTCCTCGCGCTCGCGCTCGCGGCCGCGCCTCGCGCTCTGCACGCCTCGCGCCGCCCTCGCGACCGCCTTTCGCTTCGCGACCGTTGTGGGAGAAGATCAAGAAAAAGGTTTCGTTCCCGACACAGATGTCGTCTTGCACGATCTTGACGTAGAGGTGAAGGAGCAAATATTGAGTCATCATAGTGAGAAGCTTGCAATAGCTTTTGGCTTAATCAGTACTCCTGAGAAAACCACATTAAGGATCATGAAGAATTTGAGAATCTGTAGTGATTGCCATTCTGCTATTAAGTATATATCTATGATTGTGGATAGAGAAATTGTGGTGAGGGACGCGACTCGCTTTCACCATTTCAAAGATGGATCATGCAAGACATGCTCTTGCAGGGATTATTGGTAAATATAGGCAAATTTAACATTTACATTACAAATGTTGGAGATATAGTTAAATTATTGCAGTGGCAAAGATACTGAAATGTGTTTTGCGACCAAGTAGTTATAGGATCGATCTTACTTGACTTCGAACGGGTTGTTGTACCGCAAATTTGATTCGGTTGTGGTAACCTTACCCAACTCAATGTAAGTATAAATTTTGTATTCAGTTACCTGCATCACAAAAATTATTCATTTCATGTATTCTTTTCTTTTTTTTTGGTAGTTCAGTTCATGTATTCTTCAGTTATAAAAAAAGATTCAATTCAAGAGTTAAGATGTCATTGTTTGATATGGTTTTCTGAGAATTTCTTTTTGATTGATTTTAATGATTAGTTTGATATAAACTATATGCTTATTTTTACATTTCAAGTAGTGTAATGGGAACAACTTCAAAAGCTAAACATTCAAGTATAACATGATGAATGCCTTTACTTCCAAAATTGCAATTTGGTTACAAATACATTTCTGTGAGCAACACTTGACACCTCCGAAGCAAAGAAGACCCTTCACCCAAAATTACAGGCATGCATCTATTGATTGATACATTATGCCATTGAAGACTTCATTAATCGTTTCCATTACTTTGCCATGTACTTTCTGTTTACCCATGCTTATTTCTGTCGTAGTTGTCATGTTGGCTCAAAACACCGACATTCTCCCCATTGCCAAGTTCATCGTCCGCGCCGATAAGGTCGAGAAAAGTCTGCTTTACAATCTGTCCTCCAAGATGTGAAAGGAGATGACGGCGAGCCTACCACCAGGAGAAAGGCGATCAAAACAATCATAGAGAGAATCTTTTAGTATGTTCAATTCATTGTTCACCGCTATCCTCGGTGCTTGAAATACTCTTGTGGTTTGTCTTGATCCATCCTTGCCTCCCCGTGATTTATTCACAAAATACATTAACTACTGTAGTCTAATGGCTTAGCCAATTTTACCACTTGAATCGCGATTAACACAATATACGTAATAAAACTCGAGTTTTTGGTTAAAGCGTAATAGAGGAAACAATGATGCATCCACAATCATATGGGCACACCTAACATGAATCCACAACTATGATCTTCACCATTTAGGAATATATACCCGCACGCTTTGGTGACGAATGCTTTGCACAAGATTGACTAGATCCCCAGTGGTATGCAATCCCTGACAATCGAGATTCAAGCAATTACGGTTTGAAGTAAACGCCAATTACTTTCCTCTCCATAATCTCGAAGAATACGTCATATTTCTCGCTCGGGCCATGAGTTCAAAATGTCTTCGGCTTTCAACGCGGCCTGCCCAACAGTGAAGGAACATAATCAAGTGCTCGGTCTATGTTTCCTTACCATCATGGTCAATATGACAAAGATAATAGATAGATATATCCATTAATAACTACACTGGAAGTAACTAGGAGTGATCCTATAATTACATTCTCAGCAGAAAAGTACAGCACGAAAGGATTGTTTATGGTGAACAATGGGTAGCAAACACAGAAGTGTTTGAATATGTACAATACATAGAGTAGTTTGAATACATTATGTGAGAGCAGAGGCGGTCGCGAGGCGGCGGGCGCGAGGCGGCTGTCGCGAGCGAAGAGCGGTCGCGAGGTGGCAGCGCGAGGCGAGAGCGCGAGGCGCGGTCGCGAGGCGGCGGCGCGAGGCGAGAGCGCGAGGTGGCGGTCGCGAGCGAGATGTGAGCGAAGCGAGGAGAGCGGGAGAGGTGTGGAGGAGAGAACGCAGAGAGCAAGAGAGAAAGAGAGAAGAAAGAAATCGTGGAGAGAAAAACACAAGGGTGGGGTGATTTGGTTGGTTCATTGAACCGCTTGGTTCATTGAACCGGGTGGTTCATTGAACCGGTTGGTTCATTGCCCGTGGCGCCATGTGGCGATTGCATTTCGCCACGTCATCAATAACAATGACTGCACTAACAAAATGACTTATTAGTTTTCCCTTTTTTTTGTAACTTCAACGATAAGGCATTGCTCAAATTAAATAAATTAAGCATTGTGAGTACTTCACTTAATTAAACAAATATCAAAATAAGCTAAAAACCTATTCAGCCGTAAATTAAACAACATATACATTGTAATTTTTTTTATAAAAAAGAAACTAATTTATTTTGCATCTATTGGGACTGGAACATGCCTTATTATTATTAACATCATGCGAAACTATTTTGGTCACCGAATTGGTTGGCAAATACATTGTAATGGGCACTCATTGCATGTGTAGAAATTAATGAGTGGGCGCATATACACTGGATTGTGCGCGCAAACGTTGCATAAAAAATACATATCATTTTTGGCTTTTCTCAACACCTACGTACAACAACCCTCGTTTTCAAACTTTATTTTTCTGCGAGTGACGTTTCATTCATCTTATTCTTATTATAGATGTTTTGAAATTTTTTTTTTTTGTCGACATGCTTGGGCTTGTTCGATTAATTAGGTAACGTACTTAAAATTAATAATGCTCGTGTTACAGTCTACCAGGGGTGTATTAAATTGAGATTTTAATGGACTTTTGGTTACTTTTAATTACTAAAAAAGTTTATGTGTATTCGATTAAAACTTTTAGAAAGTTTAAAAAAGTAAGGTGTATTCAATGTGAATTTTTATAAATTTTTTAAAAGTCTATAAAAATTTCGAGGTATTCAATTTAAACTTTTAGAGAATTTATAAAAGTAAGATGTATTTAATTTTTCGGTGACTTTTATGGTTTGGTTACAAATCTAGACTTTTATAGACTTTTTGTATAAAAATACACATAAAGCAATCTTCGACTTCTCTTCACCTCAACGCATAAACATTTAGAGACTTCTAATTTTTGTTGGTTCCCTTATTCAATTAAGATTTCATTGTTCATAAGGTATTTTCTTATCAATTGTTTTTATCAACTTCTCCAACCACTCCACAACTCATGGATTTCATTGCTCACTCATTATACTCTAATGTCTATGTTTATGAAAATGATGTTGTTATTAATATATAAGATGTCATTCTTGCATCATTGTACATTTTTATACGATTTTTTTACAAAGAAATTTCGTTTATTAAGTGCATAATTATAATTTCAAAAAGTGTAATATTATTATTTTTGAAGAAAATAATCATTTTTTTTTCAAATGCAAGAAGTGCATTTTAAGAAATTTAAACAATCATTCTTAAGGAAAAAATATTAGTTTTTTTACTTAAGTCAAAAAAGTGCAAAATTTTTACACAATGATCTTACTTATTCTTTTTTGCCCCTAAAAGATGAGTCATTTACATATTTGTTTTGTTGATATTTATTTACTTATTTGTTATGTTACTATTTTGATAGTAACTCATTAATATGTATATATGATTTTTTTTATTAAAATATAAAAATACTTTCAAAAAAATTAGTAATAGTTATTAAGAAAAAACAATATAATTATGCCTTGACCGATCATCAAAATCATGTTTAAGAAGTTCACAAAAGTTATTAAAAATCTTAAATATTGATAAAAGTCATCAAAATGAAGTTCACGTCAAAGTTCATCAAAGTCTTTAAAAGTCTACGAAAATCTATAAACTTCAAAAAAGTCATCCACTTATAAAAGTAACTAAAAGTCTATTAAAATCTTAATTGAATACACCCCTGTATATGTGATTATAATATGAAAAATGTTAACTTCTTTTTTTTATAACGTATTATAATAAATTAAAATAAAAAGTAATATTACTCAAAAAAAATTGATTTAATTGTGGTAAAAGTAGAACCGTATAGGAGTAGATATTGAATCCTATATTATTTCTCAACCAGACATAAACTGCACTTTTCTATAATCCCATTCGATTTTACGAGAGGGAGAAAGTTGAATTCAAATTAATCTACCAACATTTTTTTTTTTTTTTTTTGAGAAACCTATTCCAACGTATGTTTCGTGATAATAACCACATTAAAAAAATGTGTATCCCTAACCATATAATGAATCTGGTGCAAAAACGAGGCCTAGTTCTTAGAACAAGTAATTTTATCACGCAATTGCAAGCTGCACTCCGTTAAAATTGGATCACTTCTCGCGAGCTTTTAATTGAAACAAAAATATCTCTTAAAGTGCGAGTTGCCCATCACGAACTTGTATGAAGGAGAATAAACTAAATGCATAGCTTCAACACGAGGGAGGTGAAAGCCTAGTAGTCGAGCACTCGTCGTAACTAATTATTAAAATACTATACTTGAGGTATGTTACATGCAATTCTAATTTCATTCCTACACGAAACTCAAATCAACTTAGATTTACCTTAATTACTGCGTACTTAGTTACTTACTAGTTACCAAACACATAGTTTATTACTTTGTAATATTTTTTTTTAAAGTTCTCCGTGGTGTCTATAAATAACCAAACACCCTTCTTAGTTCAAAAGCTAACGGTCTCGCGCTTCGTCTCTACTTTTAGCGACAAAGCTAAGCCCTGTTTTACAGAGTTTGAATTGAAAGCATAGATTTTGTTGTTGCAGAGACAGCAGCAATGGCGGTTTCCGCGATAAGGGTCTTCGCGACGGCGTGCATACGGAGCGACAGGTCCGGGGACTTGTCTTCGCGGCCGCACTATCCGTCGATGCCCAGATACCCTAAGGGGGTGCAGGTCGAGGAGAATCTAATGGTGAAGGGATCGGAGGCGAAGGCCCTGTTTTCGGTGATCGGAATGACGTGCTCCGCTTGCGCTGGCTCGGTCGAGAAGGCGGTCAAGAGGCTGCCGGGGATCAGAGACGCCGCCGTGGATGTTCTGAACAACAGGGCTCAAGTTCTCTTCTATCCCAGCTTCGTCAATGTGAGTTGAAGCAATTGTGTTCTGGGTTTAGGGTTTTGTTTGGTTTGATCTGTTTATTGAATGTTGTTGATGTGATTTGGATTCTTGATCGAGTTTTGTGGTTGTTTTGGCTTGAAAAGGTGATTGCTTTTAGGGCTTTTTTGTTGGGTTGATGTTCTCAATGTCAGGGCTCAAGTAGTCTTCTATCCCAGCTTCGTCAATGCGAGTCGAAGCAATTCTGTTCTGGGTTTTAGGGTTTTGTTTGGTTTTCATTAGATTTGGTTTATCTTTTTTTGAGGAAAAAGTTTGGTACTTGATCAAGTTTTGTGATTGTTTTGGTTTGAAAAGATGATTGCTTTTTGGTTTTTTTCAGTGATATCGTTGAAAAATGTAGTGCTTGATCAATTTTAAGCTATGGATTTCAAAAATATGTCTATAATTAGCTCAGGTTTCTTGAGATTCAGTGCAGTTTTTTTGTTTTTTTTTTTTTTTTTTTTTTTTTTTTTGACTTTAGCAAGAGTCAAACCCACGATCTCCCTAAACCTTGTCTTTTGGCAAGTGAAGCCTCGCCCATCTCACAAGAGATGCTTTGGCGAGAATCAGTGTAGCATTTGTTGAGTACTTAACTGTTTTTTTCTTTTTTGAATAAGATTGAGTACTTAACTGTTTAAGACATTCGAAACTCATGTAACTAAAGGAATCTTTGTGAGCACAATAGAGATGCTTGAATTGAAGTGAATATGGTTTAAATGTCTAACAAGTTCGTAGATACATCACATGAGTAGTGCTTTGGCAAATATTATCTCGGCTTGTGAACAAGTTGCCCGAGCAATTTGTTGGGGATGTGGACCGAAAATAAATCCCATGGGTTTTGTGTGTTTTAAATTGATAGTGAAATTTTGCTTTTGTGGGGGATGTGGATCGAAAACAATTCCCATGGGTTTTGTGTGTTTTAAACTATTGATAGTGAAATTTTGTTTCTTGCTTGTGATTTTTCTTTGATTTTGGATTTTTTCATGTCAGTATGTGCTTTCGTGTTCTCAACTTCTTGGTCTTTTGTTTGGTTTTTGGTTAATCTTTGTGATCGAATATTGGGAGATCTCGCTGTGTTTGTCACAACAAATTCGGGATTGAGGCTTTGTTGTTGTTGCCACAACAAATCGGATATTGAAGCATCCTAGTATTTTGTAGTTTTATTTTCTGTAAAAATTTTGACTTTTCATGCACTTCTACTTCTACTCCAAAATTTCAGATTTCCTATGTCTTTTTACAGTTAAACTTCACCTAAGTCATTAACTTTACTGAGTGGCTTTTTTTTTTTTTTTCAATGCTATGTTCTTAAAACTTATTATTACTAAAACTCTGTAGGAGGAAACTATTCGAGAAGCCATAGAAGATGTTGGGTTTGAGACTACATTGCTTAAAGAAGGACTGAATGAGAGTCCATCTCAGATATGCCGAATCCAAATAAAAGGTATGACTTGCACTTCTTGCTCGAGAACTGTTGAATCCGTGCTGCAAGGTGTTCAAGGTGTGCTGAAAGCTCAAGTTGCACTAGCCACTGAAGTGGCAGAAGTCAAATATGATCCTAAGCTTGTAAACTACAGTCAGCTTGTGGAAGTTGTAGAAGACACTGGTTTCGAGGCCATACTCATTAGCACCGGGGAGGATAAAAGCAAAATACATCTTAAAGTTGATGGTCTACTGACTGATCAGTATACAAGTTTGATTAAGAATTCCCTCGAAGCACTCCCTGGAGTTGAAGATGTAGACATTGATCTCATGCTTCATAAAGTTTCCATTGCTTACAAACCAGATCAAACAGGTCCAAGAAATTTCATCCAGGCAATTGAGTCGGTGGGATCCCGACAATTTATGGCAATGTTGTTTCCCGAAGTTGGTGGAAGGGAAGCCCACAGAGAGGAAGAAATTAAGAAATACTATCTATCTTTTCTTTGGAGTCTTGTTTTTACAATTCCAGTATTCCTCCTCTCCATGGTTTTCATGTATATTCCTGGCATAAAAAATAAGTTGGACACTAAAATAGTCAACATGTTGAGTGTTGGGGAGCTCTTGCGATGGATATTATCCACACCAGTGCAATTCATCATTGGCCGTCGGTTCTACTCTGGCGCATATAAGGCCTTACGCCATGGATCTGCAAACATGGATGTGTTGATTGCATTGGGAACAAATGCGGCCTACTTCTATTCAGTCTATTCGGTCTTACGAGCTGCAACTTCTGAAAATTTCAAGTCTATGGATTTCTTTGAGACCAGTGCAATGCTTATTTCATTCATTCTACTTGGCAAGTACTTGGAGGTGCTAGCCAAAGGTAAAACATCCGAGGCAATTGCAAAGCTTATGAATTTGGCACCGGAGACTGCAATCCTTTTAACTCTCGATAGCAAAGGAAATGTTATAAATGAAGAAGAAATTGATAGTCAGTTGATACAAAAGAATGACGTGCTCAAAATAATTCCTGGTGCAAAAATAGCATCTGATGGGCTTGTTATATGGGGACAAAGCCATGTTAATGAGAGTATGATTACAGGAGAAGCCCGCCCTGTAGCAAAGAGAAAAGGTGATCAAGTGATTGGAGGGACTTTGAATGAGAATGGAGTGTTGCATGTTCAAGCGACAAGAGTAGGTTCTGAAAGTTCGTTAGCTCAGATTGTTCGACTTGTTGAATCAGCACAAATGGCTAAAGCTCCTGTGCAGAAGGTTGCTGACCGTATCTCTAAGTACTTCGTGCCGTTGGTAAGCAAAAATGATTTTTTTTTTTTCCCGCTAGTCTGGTTCTTCCTTGTGTTTATTGGAAATTTGGATTTTCTTAGCAATTGTTGAGTTAGATTAACCAAAGCGGTTTTCAATCGGAAACTATCCAAATTCATTCTGAAAATAAAATTTGAGGGATTGTACGGATTGCCTTGAATTTAAATTCGAAGTGAAATGAAGGGGGGGTTGCGTACTTTGTTTAATATATTTGTCAATCTGTAACCTTAAATTTTATGACAAGAAGAAAAAAAAGGAAACATTTTGTATAAATGATCATCTCATACTTTTCAGGTGATTGTCATTTCATTTTCTACTTGGCTTGCCTGGTTCTTAGCTGGAAAATACAATGGCTACCCAAAATCATGGCTACCATCTTCAATGGATAGTTTTCAGCTTGCTCTTCAATTTGGTATCTCTGTCATGGTCATAGCATGTCCGTGTGCTTTAGGTCTGGCTACTCCTACAGCCGTTATGGTTGGCACTGGTGTCGGTGCCTCTAAAGGTGTTTTGATAAAAGGGGGCCAAGCATTGGAGAGCGCACACAAGGTAAGAATTTTCATCAGTTTCGCTGTTTTACTTGACGATGCATTACGTTTGTCACCTTGTACTTCATTTCTTGTTTTATAGTCTTGTGGGTGCAATGGTTTTTATTTAAAATATTTGGTAAAAAATATTTAGTTGAAAAGCCATGGAGAGAAATAATTTTGGGATGCAGCTTCAACCATGATGTTCAAAAGCCTTTATAAATTGGAAATTCTCTGATGTTGGCCTATTTTTTTAGGTGAATTGCATTGTCTTTGACAAGACTGGAACCCTCACCGTTGGAAAGCCAGTAGTGGTCAGCACAAAGCTGTTGCAAAATATGGTCCTGCGTGAGTTCTACGAGCTTGTTGCCGCAACTGAGGTTTGCCATTCTTAATTTCCTTCTTCTCTATCAGTTGTCTCATAAAGCTTATTATAAAATGCAATTGTAGTTGATCTCCGACTCTTAGTATAAGTTAAAGAAAAAAAAAGAACATTGAAATGTAAAGATGTTTCTTTCCTCTGGTCTCATCAGGTTAACAGTGAGCACCCATTGGCCAAGGCCATTGTTGAGTACGCTAAGAAATTCCGAGGAGATGGAGAGTGTTGGGCATGGCCAGAAGCGCGGGATTTTGTTTCTATTACCGGACATGGTGTGAAAGCTACGGTTCAAAACCGTGAAATAATCGTGGGAAACAAAAGCCTTATGCTAGAAAGCAACATTCCCATTCCTGTTGACGCCGAAGATATCCTAGCAGAAACTGAAGGGATGGCACAAACTGGAATTTTAGTTTCCATGAATGGCCAAATGGTTGGAGTAATAGCCATATCTGATCCATTAAAACCTAGCGCCAAGGAGGCTATATCCATTCTAAAGTCCATGAACATCAAGAGTATTATGGTTACAGGTGACAACTGGGGCACTGCGAATTCCATTGCCAAGGAAGTTGGTATTGAAACTGTAGTTGCCGAAGCCAAGCCCGATCAGAAAGCGGAGAGAGTAAAAGAGCTACAGGTATAAAAACATGTTCCTCGTCGCGACAGCACCTACACTCACAGTTAATACATTATGTATCAGTAAGTTATTTATGCTAACAAGACATGGTTCTAACTTGGAAGAAGATAACTTGCATTTGTGAACAGGCTTCAGGATTGACAGTAGCAATGGTTGGGGATGGCATCAACGACTCACCTGCGCTAGTGGCGGCCGACGTTGGTATGGCGATCGGGGCTGGTACAGACATTGCCATTGAAGCCGCAGACATTGTTCTCATGAAGAGCAATCTAGAAGATGTGATCACTGCAATCGACTTGTCCAGAAAAACCTTCTCACGGATTCGCCTCAACTACATTTGGGCTCTAGGATATAATCTCCTCGGCATTCCTATAGCCGCGGGAGTTATGTTCCCCGGCGCTAAAATTCGGTTGCCTCCATGGGTTGCTGGAGCTGCCATGGCAGCCTCTTCTGTCAGTGTTGTGTTCTGCTCTCTATTGCTGAAGAACTATAGAAGGCCCAAGGTCTTGGACAAGCTTGAAGTGTGTGAGATCATGATTGAACGATTGTAAATGCCTTGCTTAAAAAACAATCTCTTTATAGTCTTGAGTGTAAAATAAAGCAACAAAGTGTATAGTGTATAGTAATGCTTCATGTTTGGCTTCAAAGTCATGGGAGCATATAGAAATGCTTCTTAAATGTTTCTCCTGTAATAAGGGAATTGTTTGGTAAAAATATTCAAAACTGAGTGTCTCCTTGTACATGCAATAATTTATATTGTTGGAGACTAGACTTGCATTAACTATTGATTTTTTTATTTTTTTTTTTTTTGTTGCAAGTGATTGCATTGTTCTGATTTATCATAACACTCAAGTTACAACTTTGAAGTATATAAATCTAAAATATTGCTACAACGACAATCGTAACTTATGTGACTCGTTTTCAACAACTCTAAATCTTAAACCTCAAACTCATTCAGCTCAACAATTCGAATTAGATCTTCTAAGACTCGTCTTTAAAAACAATTTTAAATCTTAAACTTGGAAAAATCAACAACATTGTCATAAAATTGACCGTTATTCTATGTATCAAATTTGAGCAGACCCAATAAAATTAACTAATCCGAAAAACACCTAATACTTCAACTTTTGTATGCAACTAATACTTGTACCTTAATAGGGACACGTGGCAGTCACCCACTATCGTGGTAGCCTATGTACATGTCTAAGTAGCAGTGGAAGAAGAGAGACCAGACTCAGATTTTAGAGAGAGAGAGAGAGATGGCGCTGAAGCTTTATGTGGATCGAATGTCCCAACCATCCCGTGCTGTGATCATCTTCTGCAAGTAAGCCCAAATTTGTTCTCTTTTTCTGGCTTGTTTTGGTTGATTCAATGTCTCAAACTTTGTTGTTGTTTGGTGATTATAAGGGCAAACAGGATCGAATTTGAGGAAATCAGGATTGACTTGGCCAAGCGAGACCACTTGCTCCCCCAATTCAAAGGTGGGTTTTTTTTTGGTTCCCCCTTTTTGAGTTCAAAATATGCAACTCTTCACATATGGAATTGTTTGGTTTTTGGGCACTCACTTTTAAATTGTCACTTCTGTTAAAAAAAGGTTTTTTTTTTTTTTTTTTTTTTTCATGGCAAATTAGGAGCTCTTTATGTGTTGTTGCAATGTTGTGGAAGGAGTAGTAACTGGATTGATGTGTTACACCCCATGTGGTTGATGCAATTAGGCTAGAGACTGAGTTTGGTATAAACCCTTGCCGCATTGTCAAATTGTGACCTGTGTGGCGCGGTCGGAGGATCGCGCAAGAAAAATTTGGAGAACATTAGGTTACTCTCCAAACTTGACAAAAAGACCAAAAAGTAGAGGGAAATAAAAGTTTAGGGACGAAAAGTGAACTGATGAAAGTTTGAGAACCAAAAAAAAAAATGATGGAAGTTCTGAGACCAAATGATACTATTTGCCATTTTTATACTTTGATTTTGCTAGCGAAGCTAATGATCGAGTTGCTATATTGTTTCAGCAATCAATCCTTTTGGGAAAGTGCCCGCCATAGTTGATGGAAGGTTTAAGCTTTTTGAGAGGTAGTTCCTGTTCATTGCATACTCGTCGAGCTCATTTTCGAGTTACTTTATGGGAGAATTCATTCTCAATGGACTCTATATTCTTGTTGGAGGATGAAGGAAACATACCCCGGGAACTTTTTCATATATGAACGGAGAAAGAAAAAATGAATCATCAATGAAATTATCTGTTTTTCTGGTTCACTGACGGAATTTAATGCCTCGGCTACGTCTCCTTTTTTCTTTTCTGAACTTTGCTTTCTGCGTGATGTTTCATAGTAACCAAATAGCATGCCATCTCATTGTTGTATTTTTCACTGCATCCACTCGTGACACATTTTCATTAACAAACAAATTATGAAGATGAAGTCCTCAGATTTGCAATGATAAGTTCAGAATAGTTGGCTAGAAATTCTTTTGGAAATTATATGCACCAGAAACATTTCGAGTCTTTGACAAATAAATATTGAATGAATACTGGCAACCACTTATGCAGAGAGTGAATAATCTGTTATGCTTACCTTTATTTGTGGGTTGTGAGAATGATTTGTTTTTCTTCATCCATGCACTTCTCTCCTATTTCTATTGTGATTTGTGCTATTTTCTGTTGTTTTGTTATTTCTACCCTCTCATTCTTTCATTTTAGATAATGGATTTGTATTTTTATTTTTGCAGTCATGCAATTCTCATCTACCTTGTTTCTGCATTTCCAGGAGTTGCTGATCATTGGTGAGTTATTTATTTATTTATTTTCAATTACACTGATTAGCATATCTTGTTAATGAAAGTGATGCGCTGGTGCTTGTGAGAAAAGTTATTTACTTTCAAGTAATGCATCAGAGAGGAATAATGGTTCTAGCTGAAATGATCAAAGCAGAAAGACATCTACAAAAACTTATTAAATTTGATCTAATAAAACAATTTGTGGAAATGCTCAAGTTATATGGAGCTTGAAATAGCTTCAATTTTGGATGGAACTGGATCATGCTTGATGATAGAAACTTTAATAACCTTTCAATTGTTGTTTTGTCGTAAAGGTTCATTTCTGGGTATCTTTTTTCATTCCTTTCATGTTCTTTGTACTTACTGGCTATACAAGATTTTGTCCTCTATTTTTCTTTTAGGTATCCAGCTGATCTTCACAAGAGAGCTAAGATCCACGCAGTGCTAGACTGGCATCATTCCAATTTGCGGCTTGGTGCAGGTGCTGCCAATCAATGTCTAAATACATTCAGTTTACTTCCGTTTTGCGTTTCTTCAACTATGAAATTAATATATGAGTTGGGACAGTTGATAAATTTCTTGAAAACTATAAAAGGAAAATTCTTTATTTTTCTTGTGTTATTATGCTGGCTTCATGTCACGCCATATTCCTTATCTGGACTTCTACTAGGTGCCTTGTCTAAAGTAAGCCATCAATGCACAGTGAATACGATGGTCATACCGTGACTGCCCAACTGCCCGTTCACTGATCTAAGATGCACACACGTCTTTCGAGTCAATTTGTTCCACAAGTAGGCCAAGTTCACTTTCTTTATCTCTAGCTCAATGCATTGCTACCACGTTTCGTCTTGTGCTTAAAGGTAAAACTCCGTACAAAAGCTACCCTACCAAGCGTTCCTTGCACCGAGCTTATCCTGCATCTAAAGAAACCTTAGAAATTTTCTTCCGAAGTTGGTAATGCCCCTATGCATATAATGCCCATGTGCTAGTTTTATGTTGAATATCCATGTGTTTCTTGTGCTTCAGTTTCCCTATCTATCTATATATATATATATTGAATGTAAAGGGGAGTAAAATTTCCCGGTCAATTTCCCAATTTCTCTTGTATTATTCGTCATCGAACGGTTCAACCAAGAATAAGCTGTTCATAGTTTCAAATGCCTATCAATCATGCTTTTATTTGTCTAATATTAAGTTTTTTAACTGTTCTTTAAAAAAAAATCTTTTCAGTGATTTTTTTTCGTCTATTAGCATTGGATATGTTAAAAAAAATAATCGTCTGGTTTATTTGTTTGATCTTATGTCTTTTCAGCTCCATTTGCTCTAAATACCGTACTGGGACCTGCACTTGGTCGTCCATTAAATCCAGAAGCAGCTGCTGAAGCTGAGCGGATCTTGGCTTCATCCCTGTCGAAAATTGAAAATTTTTGGCTCCAAGGCAACGGGAAGTTCTTACTAGGTAGCGGTCAGCCATCTATTGCAGATCTCAGCTTGGTCTGTGAGATTATGCAGTTGGAGGTAAACAATTTTCCCCCCCTTCTTTTGTAATCATTCTTCTTATTGTTTCTCCTAACATAGGATTAGAATTTGGCATATTGGGTACAGTTGATGAACATCTGTTGCCTTGATTGGAATCAATAAAATGCCACCATTATCTTGGGTTCCTAGCAGTCAAATGCACCCTTTTATGCCGACCCATAGCTGAAAATTGTGGTTGTTGAATGAACTTTCCTACTTTCTTGCCTTGCTGAAGAGGAATTATGGAAAGCACATGGAAATATTTATTTTTTTCGGTCTGCAAAAGAATATATATTGTCTTTATCAAATTTAATGGCCGGACGAAGGAGAGATATTCTCAAACTTATTTCTGACTTTACTGGTACTTTTTAATGCATTAGATACAGATTGACATCTGAGCTCTCTAAATATCAATGGTTATGGAGATTCAAATTCTTCTTATTTTTCGTAAATTGGGCTACAAGCCTGGAGAAGGCAGAAAAAAGAATTTTATACTCATTTGTTGGTTGGATACAGATGTTGCACGAGGAGGATCGCAAACGGGTGCTAGGCCCTCATAAGAAGATTTTGCAGTGGATCGAGGACACTCGTAATGCATTAAGCCCTTATTTTGAGGATGCTCATGCAATTGTCTTCAAAGCCAAATCAAGACTCCATAAGCTTCCAACTGCAGCAAATTATGACACTGCATCAAGCATGAAGTCCATGCTAATTTCGTCAAAGCTCTAAAGCTGCTTATCTCAGTTGTTCCTTAAGTTGGAGGATATGTTATACATGTAAGTTGTAACATGTTTTTGCAATAACTACTATTCAATAAGGGATGCCGTTGATTTCATATGAATTTTGTTAGCTCTTTGTATATGCTTATGTAATGTTGGAATTTGATTAAAAAAAAAAAAAAATCCATTTGGTTTTTTAGTGTCTTTTGCCAGAATGACATTGTGCATAATGAGCATTTAAAATACAAATTGAAAGGCCAACTTCTATGTTACAAGATGGGCTTAAAGCTAATCAAGCAACAAACACCATTTAGTCTTTAATTAATCTTAGTCACCAGGGTGTCACAGACCATACCTTTTTGTAAATGAATGATGAGAGGATCCCACTTCACTACTTTATCATTAGGAGTTAAAGTTTGTGCTCTCTCCACTATGAAATTATGCTTCTATTATTCAATCATGGTTGTCTCATCTCTCAATTTGACTTGATTCATAATCATTCATGTGGAACTGTTTGAAGCCTATATCATTATTAAAACCATGTTATGCATTCATAAAACTTCAAGAACATTGAAGAATTAGGGTTTTCGCAAAAATGTTAGGAGAGGAAAGGAATGAGAGCTTGCAGACATGTCGAATACATGTAAAAGGAATGACTTGCACTACATGTGTAGCAACTATTGAATCTGCCCTGCAAGTTGTTCAAGGTGTAAAGAAGGCCCAGGTTGCATTAGCAATTGAAGAGGTGGAGGCTAAGTATGATTCAAAAGTTTGTACACACAATCAGCTACTGAAAGCTATCGATGATGCCGGCTTTGAGGCTATACTTATAAGTACTGGGGAGGATCAAAACAAGGTTGAGCTCAAAGTAGAAGGCCTGCTTACCTATCAGTCAACAAGCATGATTAGTTCAATTCAGTCACTTTGTGGAGTTGAGAGTGTAAACATTGATCCTGTGCTTAATAAAGTCTCCATAAGTTACAAACCAGATCAAACAGGGCCGCGAGATTTTATTCGTGTGATTGAGTCAATTGAGCCTCGACAGTTTAAAGCGACGATTTTTCCCGATGGCAGTGGAAGCAAAATTCTCAGAGAGAAAGAGACCAAACAATACCATAGATCCTTCCTTTGGAGTCTGTTCTTCACAATCCCCATATTTCTCTCTTCCATGGTTTTGGTTTACATACCATGTGTTAAGTATAGATTAGATGCTAAAGTTCTCAATAGACTAAGTGTTGGAGTGCTTTTAAGATGGATATTATGCAGTATAGTACAGTTTGTCATTGGGCATCAATTTTACTTGGGATCATTCAAGGCGATTCGTCGTGCTTCGGCAAACATGGATGTATTGATTCTGTTGGGAACAAATGCAGCCTACTTCTATTCATTATATTCATTAGTAAGAGCAGCAACTTCAGAGAATTTCATGGCCATGGATTTCTTCGAGACCAGTTCGATGCTCATTACATTTATTTTGCTTGGAAAATATTTGAAGGCCTTGGCGAGAGGAAAAATGTCCGAGGCCATTGCAAAGCTTATGGATTTGAGTCCAAAGACTGCAGTTCTTCTAACTATTGATGGGGAAGGAAATGAGATTGATGAACAAGAAATTGACAGTAGACTAATACAAAAGAACGACATCATTAAGGTAATACCCGGAGCAAAGATTGCAGCAGATGGTTTAGTTGTATGGGGACAAAGCCATGTTAATGAGAGCATGATCACAGGAGAAGCCCGGCCAGTGATGAAGAGGAAAGGCGATATGGTGATTGGAGGGACCCTGAATTCAAATGGAGTTTTGCGTGTTCAAGTGACACGAATAGGACCTGAAAGTTCGTTGTCGCAGATTGTTCGGCTTGTAGAATCAGCACAAATGGCCAAAGCCCCTGTCCAGAAGTTAGCTGATCGAATCTCCGAGTACTTTGTACCTGTTGTAAGTGTCACTTCATTTTGCTCTTTTATTCTAATGATTGAAACTAGATTAGCTCAAACAGATGATGCTGGTTATAGTTCCTTTTTAGCTTTTGTTCTTTTTTTTTTTGTCGATTTTTTTTCTGGTAGCAACAATTTCCAAGTGATTCAATGAGACTGAGTTTTTCTTCTTTGATCTCCGTTAGACACGTTGCGAGATCTGTAAGGGAAGAGGATTCCTATAATTATGTTTGTTGGTCCTTACACTTTGCAGCACTTATGAAATTGATCACACTGCGATTTCCAGGTTATTGTGCTGTCCTTATCTACATGGCTTGCTTGGTTTCTGGCTGGGAGATTTAATTGGTACCCGAAATCTTGGATACCGTCTTCAATGAATAGCTTCGAGCTTGCTCTCCAATTTGGGATCTCTGTGATGGTCATTGCATGCCCTTGCGCTCTAGGCCTCGCGACTCCCACTGCAGTTATGGTGGCAACAGGAGTCGGCGCTTCTCAAGGTGTATTGATCAAAGGAGCCGAGGCACTAGAGACTGCACACAAGGTCCATATACATTTTTGACCTCATTCTTTGTTGTTAAAGATGAAATCACAATGGCTGTAGCTGCAGAACTGTCAATTCTATATGCATATTAGTTGGGCTTGAAATTTGCCAACTTTGTTCAGAATTTGAGCTCTCAAAACCTGAAAAAATGAAGTCAAGTACATTTGGTCTAATTGGAGCAGTTCTATTACATTTCTTCACTTGGAACTTCAATTGTTTTTGTTGTTTGCAAGCTTGCTATATAGAGGAAAAATAAAAAAGTTCACTCTGCCAACATAGGCATGCATTTATTTGGGACAAGGTTATTGTTCTGATGAATCAAATATCTGGTTGAAATTTTGTGCACCTTGAAATAATAACAGTGCTGTTGCAGGTAAATTGTATTGTCTTTGACAAGACTGGCACTCTCACCATTGGAAAGCCTGTAGTCGTCAACACGAAACTCTTACAAAGCATTGCAGTTCGCGATTTCTATGATCTAGTCGCCGCAGCTGAGGTAGGTAGTTGGTTTTTTTCTTTTCTCTCTTATTTTGATTTACACATTGCCACATTTTTCTCTTAAATAAGGAAAAAAAAGATGCAAACACTAGGACTCCTTGCCTATTGAAGTCTAGTACTGGCTCTAATCTCACCAGACCAACAGCGAGCACCCCATTGCGAAGGCCATTGTGGAACACTCAAAGAAAATAAGGGTCGACGAAGAGAAGCATGTGCGGCCTGAAGCACGTGACTTTGTTTCAATCACTGGTCATGGTGTGAAAGCTACAATTGAAAACAAGGAAATAATTGTAGGAAACAGAAGTATCATGTTAGATCACAAAATTCAAGTCCCAGACAATGTTAAAGACCTTCTTTTAGAAGCCGAAGCGAGGGCTGAGACCGGAATTCTTGTATCTATATCCGGGCAGGTGGTCGGAGTCGTATCCATTTCCGATCCAGTAAAACCCGGTGCTCGGAATGTCATATCTATTCTCAAGTCTATGAATATTAGGAGCATCATGGTTACCGGTGACAACTGGGGAACTGCGAATTCCATTGCCAAGCAAGTCGGGATCGAAACTGTTGTTGCAGAAGCCAAGCCTGATCAAAAAGTAGGAAAAGTAAAAGAGTTGCAGGTTTGTTTAAATCTGAAGACCCTTTCTAATTGTTTCAGTTAACATACTTATAACATGTACAAAAGCCTTTGTTTGTACACATGTTCAACTAATGTCTCTAAAACTCTTATTGATTAGGCTAATGGCTCAACAGTGGCTATGGTTGGAGACGGCATCAATGACTCGCCGGCACTTGCGGCCGCTGACATAGGAATGGCGATCGGCGCTGGCACCGACATTGCAATCGAAGCTGCGGACATCGTTCTAATGAAGAGCAACTTGGAAGATGTGGTAATTGCAATTGATCTCTCTAGGAAAACTTTCACACGCATTTGTTTGAACTACATTTGGGCTCTAGCTTACAATCTCTTCAGCATTCCTATCGCCGCAGGGATCCTCTTCCCGACCACTAGAATCCGCTTGCCTCCATGGCTCGCCGGGGCGGCAATGGCAGCCTCATCTCTCAGTGTTGTTGTTTCTTCTCTTTTGTTGAAGAATTACACAAGGCCAAGGAGTTTGAACTCAATTGATGTAAATGAAGTGAAGATTGAGTAGTGAAGCCAATGAAACAATTATGTTCACAAAACAAGCAAATGGGCCTTTTTGAGTACAAGCCCATGGGCTGCGCCATGTGTCCATCGCAAAACAAGCAAATGGGCCTAAAATGTACTATTTTCTTTGTAGACGGTCGGCACACTGGATAGAAACTCTCGAGCGCGTTTGATGGCGCAAGAGACTCTATCGGCACGCGGTGCGCACGTGCTCCTGATTTCAACGGGCGAAAGGCGGTGGGCCGCACGTGGGGCCCATGTGACTTAATGGGCCCTTACTGAATCAGTGTTGACTACTGTAGCCTATCTGCACTTAACACGTGTGCATGATAAAAGGGTTTGTCGTTTCGTTATCACAACGATCTTATCTTAAATCCTAGCCCACCTCTCAACGCCATTCTATCCGAGTAATAATGAATGCCCGACCTATATTTTTCACTTACGAGGTGGTCTCATCTCTTCCATCATTTGTCCCATCTCCCAGCTTAGCTCATCTGCCAATGATGCACAAAAAAAATGTCACGTACATACAATTTTTTTTTATTTTTTTTTTTCTGCCCAAATTTTATCACATGATGATGGCACCAAAATAATGTCGCGTTGGGTATCTAAATGAAGTTAATTATTTCCACGAGGTTGTGGTATAATCGATATGAGCATATCCAGTGGTTCGAACAATCTTAACGTAACAGAGAATCGAATCTGGGGACGTACGCCTAATCCAGACAATCCCAAGCTCGTTATTACTGTTGAACCAACTCGTTCGGGTTACGTCACGTACGTACAATCACAATAACAAAGCCTCTCAATTTTAATTTTTTTATTTTTTTTAATATGTGAGGGTACCCGATCGAATCACCGTTGGTGACACTGGACAAATAGTAGACTCGAATATCTCATAGTTATAAAGGCGCCCCTACCTCTAACTCAGAGGTTGAATGAGAAAATAGTGCAATTGTTGCAAATCGAAAACATCACCTCTGCTTTAGCCCATACTACTTAAGCCCTATTTGAAATCACTATACATCACAACCCTTTATTGAAGTATTTGAGCACCCTTGGGGGGCAAAGGAGATATTCGATTGAGGTATTTGAGCATTATTAAACTGCTGGGGCCGACTTCGGTTGGTGACATGTATAAATTTTGTCAGAATAAACATTTATATATGGATTTGGAGTAGATACTTGAAAAAAAGAAAGTACTAAGCTAATGTCGAAGAGATAAGATAGAATATTTGTTTAGGGCTGAATTTCGTAGGACGAGACCCATATTGTGTCTGATCAGGAGGGGAGTCGCTTTCTCAAGAAATTAAACAGAGAACCATATACATTAATTAAAAATTACTCCATGTTACAATTAATGAATTAATTAACAAATAAATTAACTTTGACTCATGAGTCCGACTTATATAGAGGTTTGTTGAAGTCTTTCAATTATTTCAATATCAATAAATTTACTTCGACTTATGAGTCCGGACTCATAGAAAATTTTTAATTTTTTTTAAATATTTAAGGGGTATCAAAGAAATTTTACAAGTGATTATAGTTGCTTCATTAATTGCTCGAGGATGTATTTAAAATTAAAAAAAAAAAAAATTTGAGTCCAGACTCACGAATCCAAATAACACTACCCTTTCAATATTAATTGAGGTGGAGGGATAGTGACTTTGTATTTATTGATGTTATGGAATAACTCAGATGAAGACATGCATTTATTATTCATAGAATCAAAAGTCATCTTCTTCCGTGGACTCTCCATTTTTTTAATCATAACAACACGTAATACCGATATGTTTATTTTTAGTTCTAATTCTAATTTAATGAAAGGGTGGAAAATATTTGCGTTGTAATCTCATTTTCTTATTGTACTAGATCTAGATTTTGGAGTGTTTCAATTAGTATAATATGTAATGTATAATCCAAGTGGGGCTTGTGCCAGGCACGAATTCCATCTGAATCACGTGTTACGATGGGGTGGACCAAGATATATTGATCTTATATTTTGATAGGAAAAAAATGTGTTACACTTTTTTTTTTATTTAGTTTCCCACATATTGTCCGCTTCGATCGCACCAACTAATCCATACTCAAACACTGTTGAACTTCATCCAGAACGCGATCCTTTCAATTAATTTTTTCTCACTTATAATACTCGAACTCGAGGCCAACGGGTTAAACGTGTTAAATGTGGCTGCAGTTCGTGTATACAATCTATATAAACGATGGGCGACTCGAGGCAGGAAAATGTTATCCAATGGTTGAAAATTTTTCAGTTGTGTGGGAACTATGAGAGAAGGTTCAGTGCTTCACCAACCTCGAAAGTGGCGTTAAACATTCGGAGCCGTGGGAGCCACCGACTTTGTCTATACCGATCTCTGATTCCTTCAACTCGAAAAAAAGCGTTTGAAATTTCTCCCATGTCGCTATATAGTGAGATTACAATAAAGCCCTCACCATAATAACTTGATATTTGCGTGATTGAAGAAGGGTCAGAGAAGAAGAAGCAGGGAGAAAACCGTAATTTCACCCGTTTACCTATCGGTTGAAACTTTTAATAATTTTTAAAAATTTGAGTGACAAGATGAATGAAATACGTATAAAAAGAAAAGATAGTAAAAATTAGAGAGAGAGAGAGAGAGGCGGGTTTTGTCATCTGCGCTGTGGTGGAGTTTCAGTGCGCCTGCCTTGCCTTCCAGAGTACGAACGCGCAGAAGACTCAACGCCACCTTGTATTCGAAACCTTTCTAGGGTTTCTCTGTTGTGGCTCAACTTCGAATCTCATCCACGCGAACTGATTCAAACAGAGCTGATTGTAGACGACGAGCTTGGTTTCTGACTCAACAGATTCACTTGAAGAAGTTTCACAAAATAAAGGTGAAGCCTTTCTCACTTCTACTCTCTCTTTTTCTTCTTCTCGCTCATGTCAGATTCAACAGCATGTGAATCTTTGGTGAAGATTCAAGCTTTACCAAAAAGGGGTTTTGTGTTAATTTCTGACTTTTCTTTATTGAGATTTATTCACTTTTGGAACCTCTAGATCTTGAAGGTGAAGATAGAGATTAAGTCTAGCAATAATCTTTTTTTTTTTTTTTTTTTTGAAAAAAAAAAAAAGGATTAAAGTGATCCCCTTTAATTTAAGTATATTCCAAGCTTTCCACTTGTTTTCTATGCTGCTTCCTTAAAAAGGTGATTCCCTTTGTAGTCTATCTCACTATTTGTAGCCAAAATCTCATGTGATTCCCAACTCCTCTAAAAATGTATGCTATTCTAGGATTGGTTTTTATTATTATTATTATTATTTTTTTTTGTAAGATTTTGAGAATGGTTTGGAAAGCTCGCCATCAATTGCTCACTAAATCAAACACAAAGGAAGAGCTTGATCCATGTAGCGGACTCTGATTAATTTGGGAACGAGGCTATGTTGTTGTTAGATTTTGAGTTTTGAACCATGGGAACCCCTTTTATGCAATTGCATAACTTTCCCAAATTGTACACTAAGACTGTTTTGATTGATGCATTCTGTCCTGTGTTGTATTTGCTGATGCGGGTTTTGTCCGCGGCGTTCCTATGCCGCTGTATTATGTTGGGGAATCGGGTTAACAAATTTCCTTCTTGCTTTGTGATTTGACTTTGTTAAGGAAATTATAGTAGTTGCTATATTTCGTAGTTTAGGTATTTAGGAAGTTTCTATATTTTGATATTTAGGTAGTTTTGGTAACTTTCCTTATTTTATGATTTGTTCAGCTCTATAAATAAGAGCACTTTATTGTACTCAATTTGCCCACATTAATACAATTTTTAGACTCAATTTACCCACATTAATACAATTTTTAGACTCTTCTTTGAAATCTATCAGACTTGATTCAGCACATTCATGATTCTAAATAAACGTTTATACGGTTCGTGTCGTCTATAGTTGTGTTGCGACAAGAGCTTTGGTAACCATTTTCTAGTTTTTGTTTGCAGGTGTATGTGGACGTTATCTGATTATCTGATCAGCTCTTTATATTTATAGTTGAAACGGCTCATTGACAAGAAACTCATTCATCCAACATGAGCAACCTCAAGCTAGGGGTGGAAGTGGTGAGTGCTCACAACCTCATGCCGAAAGATGGGCAAGGGTCGGCCAGTGCATATGTTGAGCTCCATTTTGATGGCCAGAAGTTCCGCACCACCACTAAAGAGAAAGATGTTAATCCTGTTTGGAATGAGAGCTTCTATTTCAACATCTCTGATCCGGCTTACCTTCCGAGTATGACTTTCGAAGCTAATGTCTATAATAATGAGAAGATCAGCCATTCTAGGTCCTTCCTCGGAAAGGTTCGCCTTACAGGTCAATCGTTTGTGCCTCATGCCGATGCTGTTGTGCTGCATTACCCTTTGGAGAAGCGTCACATGTTATCACGCGTGAAGGGAGAACTCGGGTTGAAAATCTATATTACTGATGATCCATCTATTAAATCCTCTAACCCGATGTCTGCCATGGAGTCTACTTTAAATGCGAATCCGCTCTCTTCTCACTCCGAATTACATGGTCAAGTTCCCAATTCATATCCAAGCTCAGTGTCTAATGGCAAAGCTGAGGCAAGGCACACTTTTCATCATCTCCCAGCTCAGAGTCATAACCAGCCGCCACCGCATCGTGATTCACCAGCCGTGATCCAGCAGCCAGTGAAATATGGAGCTGGTGAGATGAAAGCCGAGCCACAACCACCTAAAATTGTTCGCATGTACTCTGCAGCGTCAGCACAACCAGTTGATTATGCTCTTAAAGAGACCAGCCCATTCCTTGGAGGAGGACAGATTGTTGGTGGTCGGGTTATTCGTTCCGACAAGCCAGCTAGCACCTATGACCTTGTGGAGCGGATGCATTTCCTTTTCGTCCGAGTGGTGAAGGCTCGTGATCTCCCCACCATGGACATTACAGGGAGCCTTGACCCATATGTTGAGGTGAGGGTCGGGAATTACAAAGGTATTACAAGGCACTTCGATAAGAAACAAAATCCCGAGTGGAATGAGGTGTTTGCATTTTCGAGGGAACGGATGCAAGCTTCTGTTCTTGATGTTGTTGTAAAGGACAAGGATCTTGTCAAAGATGACTTTGTTGGAATTGTTAGGTTTGATCTCAATGAGGTGCCGTTGCGTGCCCCCCCTGATAGTCCTCTTGCACCTGAGTGGTATCGCCTCGAAGACAAGAAGGGAGACAAGACGAAAGGAGAGTTGATGCTTGCTGTTTGGATAGGGACTCAAGCTGATGAGGCCTTCCCTGATGCATGGCATTCAGATGCAGCAACACCAGTTGACAGCTCTGCTATAGTTTCAGCTCACATTCGCTCGAAGGTGTACCACGCGCCTCGGTTATGGTATGTGCGAGTCAACATCATTGAAGCACAGGACTTGATCATGACTGAGAAGAATCGCTTCCCCGAAGTACATGTGAAGGCTCAACTAGGCGGCCAGGTATTGAAAACAAAGACCATTCAGTCTCGAACTCTAAATCCTCTTTGGAATGAGGATCTAATGTTTGTTGCTGCTGAACCCTTTGAAGAGCATCTAGTCCTTCAAGTAGAAGACAGAGTAGCACCAAATAAAGATGAGGTCATGGGGAGGGTGATTATACCCTTAAATGCAGTTGAGAAGCGAGCAGACGACCGCATTGTTCCCACAAAATGGTTCCACCTTGAGAAGGCAGTTGCTATTGATGTTGATCAGATAAAGAAAGATAAGTTCTCCAGTCGGCTTCATGTTCGAGTCTGTCTTGATGGTGGCTATCACGTGCTTGATGAGTCGACGCATTACAGCAGCGATCTCCGACCTACTGCGAAGCAACTCTGGAAGCCATCAATTGGAGTCCTGGAACTTGGGATCCTGAATGCTGAAGGGTTACACCCAATGAAAACAAGAGATGGAAGGGGCACATCAGATACATACTGTGTAGCCAAGTATGGGCACAAATGGATCCGAACAAGGACCATCATCGACAGCCTTAGTCCCAAATACAATGAGCAGTACACATGGGAGGTATATGACCCGGCTACTGTTCTGACAATAGGTGTATTCGACAATAGCCAGCTTGGCGAAAAATCTAACAAGGATACAAAGATTGGAAAGGTTCGGATACGCATATCAACACTTGAGACGGGTCGTGTCTATACACACTCTTATCCCTTACTAGTCCTACATCCATCTGGGGTGAAGAAAATGGGGGAGCTCCATATGGCGCTGCGGTTTTCCTGCACTTCTTTGGCGAACATGATGTATATATACTCTCGCCCTTTGTTGCCGAAGATGCACTACATTCGGCCTTTAACAGTAGTGCAACTTGACATGTTGAGGCACCAGGCTGTGAACATTGTGGCTGCCAGGCTGAGCAGGGCTGAGCCTCCATTGCGTAAGGAAGTGGTTGAGTACATGTCCGATGTAGACTCGCACATGTGGAGTATGCGGCGCAGCAAAGCTAACTTCTTCCGGCTAATGTCTGTGTTCTCTGGCCTGTTTGCTGTTAGTAAATGGTTCGGAGAGGTTTGTATGTGGAAGAACCCGGTCACGACGGTGCTAGTTCACCTCCTTTACATAATGCTTGTGTGCTTCCCAGAACTGATTCTCCCAACTGTGTTTCTCTACATGTTTCTTATTGGAATATGGAACTTCAGATATCGGCCGAGGTACCCGCCACACATGAACACCAGAATCTCTTGTGCTGAGGCTGTACACCCGGATGAGCTCGAGGAGGAATTCGACACATTCCCGTCTACTCGCAGCCCTGACATTGTTCGACATAGGTATGATCGACTGAGAAGCGTGGCAGGGAGGATACAGACGGTGGTGGGCGACATAGCAACACAAGGAGAGAGGGTGCAGGCACTACTGAGCTGGCGTGATCCGCGAGCCACTGCCATTTTTGTCACATTTTGCTTTGTTGCTGCTATCACATTGTATGTGACACCCTTCCAGGTTTTGGCTGTCTTGGCTGGTTTCTTCTTCATGAGGCATCCGAGGTTTCGCCACAGATTGCCTTCTGTTCCAATCAATTTCTTCCGGCGACTTCCCGCTCGGACGGATAGTATGCTGTAAATAAGTTTTCCATCTTTAGCAGCATGTTTGATGGGTTGTCAGTCTCTGGTTGATCTTCCCTGGTATGTTTGTAGATCTTTTTCAGGTTTCTCCCTTGATTTGTTATGTTTGTTGTTGCAGTGAAGTTGAATGCATTTGAAACATTTGGAAGAAAGATGAGTAGCTGTTCTGTATGCTTTTTAAGTATTTTGTTTATGATTTCATGATCATTCCCATTGAAGCTATTGAACTTCATTTATGTCTTCTTTTTCTGTTTCATGTTTAGATGTACATCCACAATTGCATTGTTTCATTAAAAACCAAATCAAAATTAGAGAGTCACAACAATTCAATGCCAATTCAATGCCAGATTTTGCCCACGAATCTAGGTGGTGAAGAGGATTAATATATCATTACAGATTGTGTGGTATAACAGAAACCACTACGTGCACATACCAAATATAGTTTGACGAAACCTACATCTTGGGCATGCCATGTGGCCTTGCGAGAAGGCTTGAAACCGCCACGTGACACACTCAAGATGTAGGCTTAATATATATATATATATATATATATATATATATATATATATATATATATATATATATATATATATATATTGGAGTTAGAAAAGGTATTTTTTTTAAAAAAAAAATTATAGATGATATGTGAGTTACGAATTCTGTAATGAAAGCTAATATTAGGAGAAGAGATGATGTTTTTGTTGTAAATTGGATGACCCTTTAACCAAGCTTATGAAATCACATTGTCAAGCATGACTCTCACATTGAATTGTAACATCAAGTATGACTTCTACATTGAATGTAACTTGTACACTCTTTATAACTTGTATTCAACTCCAATATATAATCACTTGTCTATGTGTTGTCACGTAACTTGTAATCATCTCCAATGTACACCAACTCTTCCAAGTATTGTCTATGTTGCTTGTGATGTGTTGTATGACTTGTGGTGTATGTATAACTTGTACACATTGTATAAGTACAATTATCATCATCACCAAATGGCCTATATAATTTGAATTTATAGTAAGAGTTTTAAAATTGAAACGATCCATATATAATAGGTATTTTGAAACCGCCACGTGACACATACCAATATAGCTTGACGAAACCTACATTTTGAGCGTATAATAAGCCCACATACCAATATACCATATATATATATATATATATATGGTATGTGCCATATAATAAGCCTACATCTTAAGTATGTCACTTGCCACGTCGAGAAGGGCTCCATATTGTACGTGGCGCGTTGAGAAGGATAAAAAATGCCACATGTCACATACCATATATATATATATATATCATATATATAGATATTAGGTACCAACAGTTAGATCAAAATCAAAATATATAAAAGTATATCACAGAAAAAAAAAAAAATATCACCCTTTTAGAAAAGATAAGTGTGAAAGGAATAAAAAAAAACAATGAAAATATCCTATGAAATGGGAATGGAATATAAAAAGTCTGACTAAACAAATGGATGCAAGTCTATCCCTTCCGTGGCAAAACCACAGCCCTCCACGTGTAAAAACCGTTTGATAATACGTGTGTGCCGCTCGTCCAACACTCTCTCACAAGCTCAGCATATAAACAGGGGCGTTCCTTCGTTATATACGCGTCTGCGTTGAATCTCTCGGCGTAGAAACTCGGTTCGCACTTCGATGCTTTACTCTGCTTCTTCAGCTCGCGTTGTTCTCAGTCGCAGAAACTCCATTAGAGTCTCTGCGATCTCCTCTTCTTCTTCTTCTTGTTCTCGTCTTTTCTCTTATAACAACAGTCGGTGCTGGTCGCCCACTTCTGAGCAAACGCGTTTGTTACTGTGTTCTGTGCAGGCCTCTTCTCCGTCTTCTTCGTCTTCTTCTGCTAGTTTTCGTTCTTCCAATCCGTGTTCTGTGCCTCACCGGGGTTTTACCCTGTAAGATCACTGGGGGCAATGGCGAGCCAGTCCAGCGACTCCAAATCGATCCACCAATTCACTGTCAAGGTTTGTTTTTTTTTTTTTTTTTTTTTTTTTTTTAAAGATTATTCATTTCTGCTACCCTTTTTGATTTTATGAAATGGGGTTTTTTTGGTTTTTGGATGTTTTGATGATTGGTTGTTTCAATTGGGGTTGTTTGAATTAGGGTTAGAGTGTGTGATTGATATAATTTCTGGGGTTTGTGAGAAATTGATGGTGGTCTGTGCTTTTTTGGAATGCATTTTGTATGTTTTTGATGTGACTGGATCCTGATACTTTGCCCTAACTAATTTGGGGTTGATGCTATGTTGTTGTTGTTGAATTATATCTTGATTTTGAATGATAACTCGTGAGTTTGTTTTGGGTATGTTTTGAAATTGTGAATCTTGACTGGGCTTTGTGAAAACTTGTTCCCACTTTCCTCTATCGCGCCGCGAGGACTAACCATTTTCCTTCATTTCTAATGCTTGCAGGATGCCAAGGGCACTGATGTTGATCTTAGCACTTACAAGGGGAAGGCTCTGTTAATTGTGAATGTCGCCTCACAATGGTAATTTCATTTTTCCTTGTTTCCTGCTTTTGGGGAAGTCATTGCCTTTGTTGCGATTTTCAGGGTATCTAGATTAGTTTCATATTTTTGATCCCAGATCTTAGGTTGGAGTCATATCTAATACACAAATGATTGATTTATCCATATTAATACATTTTATTGTCTAAGAGGGGAAAAGGAGTTAACTTATCTTTTCTGTTGGTTGCAGTGGACTGACCAACTCGAACTATACAGAACTGGCCAAGTTATATGAGAAGTACAAAGATCAAGGTTTATTTCTTGCTTAAGTTAATGATATTTGATCACTTAAATGTTACCATTTGGTGGTGATGTGGAATGAGCCATGAAATTTAGAATCTGTTTGTTGTTTGCTTACAATGAAGGTATGATGAGATTTTCTGCTTGTTCTAGGTCTGGAAATACTAGCATTTCCATGCAATCAGTTCGGTGGGCAGGAGCCGGGAACGAACGAGCAGATTGTAGAGTTTGCTTGCACTAGGTTCAAAGCTGAGTATCCCATATTTGACAAGGTAATTCTATGAAACTTGCAGGCCTTACTATAATAGTTGGACAATTTTGGTAGACTACATTATTTCCAAATAAATGATCTGATATCTGTGCTCATCTGCTATAGCATGAAACTAACATTTTTCATCTGTACCTTTTCTTGCTTCATGTGTCATGACTGTTGGGGATTCCCCTTTTTTTTAAACTGAGTGATTGGTGAATGTTTTTCTTACTGTTCAGTTGTCTGTATTTAGACGTTAATCGAACCCACTTTAATTTACTGCTTAAATTGGCCGGTCAGGGGTCAAACCATCAAATATTACATATTGCCTATTTGTTTTTGTCTTAGTGGAATGACTGAAATAGAAGAATTATAAGACTGATTGAGTTCATGGAGCCTGACCTTCAGCATTACAATGTTTAGTTCATTACTAGTCCAAGACTTTGTTGAACCATTGATAGAAGCTAAGGTACAGCGACATCAACCATTTCAATATTTAGTTCTAGATGAGTCTGATAAGACATTAAGACATAGGAGAATGGTAGGCAAAAGCTAGGGACCTAGGGTGTAGCTTCAGAAGTTTGTTGAGTAGGTAAATATATGATTTACTCTATTGAAGGTCTTGAAAATGGAGAAGAGATATGGATTATGGTTTGTCATTTGTTTATGATTTGGTTATCATTATTTTTACCGCAAGCCCAAATCCTCAAGTATTCTAAATACTCCATTATAGTAAATCAACGTTTGTCATTTGTTTATGATTTGGTTATCATTATTTTTACCGCAAACCCGAATCCTCAAGTATTCTAAATACTCCATTATAGTAAATCAACGTTGTAATATTCTATGATGACTATGATTATCATTATAATTGTAGCCTAGTTTTTTATATTAGCTGTCTTTCTACTGCGATTCTCGATGGTAGAGTGCCGTTTATCTTTGTCACCTGCATCCAACGTTTTCTACGGCGATTCTCGATGGTAGAGTGTCGTTTATCTTTGTCACCTGCATCCAACGTTTTAAATTTTATTTGTATGACTTCTTCAACGCTCTATTGCTGTCTTTCACTTTCCTTCGTCAGGATATTGATGATTATTTATGAGCAAATATTTTGCTGTGAACTGTGTATTTACTCAAGTACCATAGTATGGCAAGTCATGTGTAAATTACACACATGGTCATGCAACTTCATAATTTATAACATTGTTGTCACTCAACTCTGCAACTTGCAACTTGCAACACTAGTCGATGAACTTTACAATTTGTGAATCCAAAGTCACGTGGCTTTTTGGTTGGAGGTCCAGTGAGAGTGCACGTGTGGCGCCCAGCGGCATTGCACTCAAAGTCACTAAACTTTATGTGAGAGAAGAGGCTTTTTAAGTGCCCCGTGTGAACTCTCACGGGACCTCCAAACGCAAAGTCACCGAATGACTTTCATGTTACAATTAATACAGTTCAGTGACTGAACTAGTGTGTTACAACTTGCAAAGTTGAGTGACCCATATTGTAACAATATGTAAGTACAGTGACCAAAGTGTTACAATTAGCCGACCCCAACTAATTTGTGACCCCTGTGGCTTTGGCATTAAACAACTCAAGCTTAATAGTAAACCATGAAACTCTGCAGGCGACTGACTCTTTTGTTTTAGGTTGACGTTAACGGGAAGAATGCTGCACCAATCTATAAATTTCTGAAGTCAAGCAAAGGTGGCCTTTTTGGAGATGACATTAAGTGGAACTTCTCAAAGTTCTTGATCGACAAGGAAGGCCACGTGGTGGATCGTTATGCACCGACTACTTCGCCTCTCAGCATCGAGGTAAGTCACATTTATAGGCCCGCCCTTAAGCCTGTAATATTACCATTCCTATGATCCTTCTACCTACTCATACAAATGCCGTTTGTCGTGTTTCCATTGAGCAGAAGGATATAAAGAAGCTGTTGGGCGTCTCTTAGGCTTTGGCTTGATGAACTGCTTGCTGTTGCAGACTTCCATGGAATAAAATGAGTTAATGGTGCGCTTTGCTACATTTTGTTTTTCTTCTCAGTTCTCTGTTTCTGCTTTCATGCACCTCCAAATAAGGAAGACTGTACAATCATGATAGAGAAAAATATAATAATAACAATGCTAAACCCTTTTAGTGACTTGTATGTATTTATTCGCTTGGTTTTTGAATGATCTTCAACAATGTATGAATACTGCACTGGGTTCCTGTTCCCATTTTGTATTACCACTTTCAGGAGTGGCAAAGTGTTGAATTGCCTGTTGAATGTTTGATCTCTTTAGAAGACCTGTACTTCTTACATAAAAGGCTTTAACAATTCATTGTCATAACACACTGCATGATGTTCATTATTCAATGTGTGTATATCCGAAGCTCATGGGCCTAGATTTTTTTATTTTTTATTTGTTTAAACCACTGGGTATTTGGAGTATCCAAACTATTCTGAATTCACCATGAGTTGTCCCCTTTTATGCCGATGCAAACATGCCCCAAGAGAGTAGGAGTAGCAAGATTCATGCTATGGTTGGGAATCATTTTCCTTGAAATTGCTCTTGGAAACTATTCCAACTAATTCTAAGACTGATAACCATATAGTCTGATGGACTAAAACTCATTGAATTTGCAATGTTTTAACATCTCGAAACACAAAATATTCTCAAGAATCTTGTGTATGTCATATGATGCAGTTCATTAGGAAAAGTCAGGACTATGTCAAGGTAAGTAAATTCCATAGAATTCAAGTTTGAGTTTAAATTAGTTGCAAGTTGTAGTAGATACTCCACACATAGTGAAGGTATATTGGAAGTATAGTAGCAATCTTAGAACAAGTACTTGGCTTGCCTCTAGTACAGAATCAATAAGAGAACTAGAGAGGGGGAGAGAATGTTAGTGATACTTAAGAATTTTAGTATGCAAATATAGTTTCACATGGATTAATTATGAATCCACTACGAAGGATAATTAAAAATGTGGATCTCACTCCAATTGATTCATTTGTGAGTTCTAAATTAAAGGAGATTAATTAATGTTAGTGATACTTAAGAATTTTAGTATGCAATATAATAATTAGAAACAACAAGACTTTCTGAAATAAAAACCACTCTTGCATAACATTGATTAATATAATAGACTACAACATAAACATCCAACTGAGAATGAAATAACTTTTGTTTTACATGTCTGCACACAACTTCCAAATTAAGATTCTCCATTGCTTGCCATTTATGCCATTTATGCCTTAACTTTGCAACTCAAACATCATGTTTTAAACTAAGTATACTAGCAGGACATGATGTTGATGGTAGAAAGAGATGTAAAACTATTTAAATATAATAAACTCTTGCATTGCAGAATGTGAGCTTCAGGAGTGACACTGATGGTATTACTAAGACAGTCCGCGACCGTGAAGGCAAGCAATCATTTTTTTTTTAATGGAAACAATTAATATGGCCGAGTTAAATTTTGAGTCGCCGTAGGAATTAGGTTGCTGATGGTAGTCATTAGTCAGTACTACATGCATAGTGAACTGTATCTTGGAATTATTATGGACAACTTAGACTAATCCCATGTTAAGGAGTCAGCTTGCTTGCCTATATATACTCTTAGAAACTTATCAGATTGCCATCAAGCATTGAATACAACTTAGTGAAGAAAGTGTAGAAAGAAGAGAAGATGAAGAGAAGTGCTGTGATCCTAGGTGCACTATTGGTTCTACTCTCCCTTGTCGGAGGAGATTGTGCGAGAATTGTCACTCAAGCGTGCGAACCAAGCGGCGATGTTAGGGGGAGAAAACCGCCTCCCGGCCAATGCAACACTGAGAACGACTCGGACTGCTGCAAACAGGGAAAGCTTTACCCTGTATACAAATGTTCCCCTCAAGCGACATCTGATACAAAAGCAGTTCTAACTATCAATAGCTTCGAAAAGGGAGGAGATGGCGGTGGTCCGTCGGAATGTGACAACCAGTATCATTCGGACGACACTCCTATAGTAGCACTGTCTACGGGATGGTTCAGCCACCGGCGGAGGTGCTTCAACAATATAACGATTCATGGAAATGGGCGAAGCGTAGTTGCCATGGTTGTCGACGAGTGTGACTCCACTGCTGGTTGCGACGATGAGCATGACTACCAGCCCCCATGTCCTAACAACATTGTGGACGCCTCGAAAGCTGTCTGGAAGGCATTGGGTGTGCCCGAAAGCGACTGGGGTGGTTTGGATATCTCCTGGTCTGATGCTTAGTATATATTCAATATATATATGAACTTCATATATGTCTAATAGTACTGCAAATAAAAATTTATGTATAGTAAACTTAAACATTGTTATATATAAATTATAATTCTCTGTTTGAGTTGTTGAGAGACTTGAGTAATTGTGTTCATTTGATTTCTAAACCTTCTTCATGTTTTGTTCTACTTGAGTTTTCTCAAATAAATTCATCTGCATCTATTAAAACTGCAACAAAGATTTCTAATAGCCTAAATGAGACAAAACAGCTGCCACAAAATTGCTTAATTGGCTAAAACTTTGTCCCTACTTTGTCTCCACATAGTTTCAGATATTCTTTCTTGGATTTCAATATCAAATCATCAAACATAGGATATGTAGTTGCCAAACAAACCCAGCATCTTGAGAGAGATCCTAGTTAAAAAAAATGGTTTTCTTATAGAATAAACTTGTACTGAAAATCAAACTTTGCTACAAGAACTCCCTAGAAAGATAATGATCGAACTTTCGAGAATCAATAAGGGACTATCTAGTAAATCGCAAACCTAGTCGATGTATGTAGCAATCTTGTAAATCACAAAAAAATTTATTGCCAATTGTTCTGATTAACTAATAACCTACAGGAGTGATTCTACAGCATTGTAAAAGTAACTTAGTTGAACAACATGTTTTCTTATGAATATGTATGCTGCAGTAGGCAAAGGCGCCGGTGCAATGGCGACACGTTACAAGGCGCGTATATTTTGCAGCCTCTACGGCAGATAAGAGACAAACGTATGAACCGAAGAGAGCTAAAAACTTCATCTGATTTAGACTTGATTTCTTTTTCTGAATTTCCAATGTTCTATGACTTCCTGAACTAACAATGCCAATGCTACTGTCCAAATTAAGCCACCTAATAATTCGAAAGAATCGCCAACATAATGAAGCTCATGATTAAATAACTCATTCAATAGGAACCAAGATTATCTTTTTGACATTTTGTATCAAATCATGGAGTATAAAATTAATTTGCACAGACCTCACTAAGCAACAAAGGTAGTACAAAAATTAGGAATGTGAAATTCACTAGTAGTTCTGTTTTGAAGTGCTAGATACCAGTTGGAATCAGAATCTTGCTTCCCTATATAAAGAATCGAGCTTTCAGATTAAAACAACATTAAAGAGGAGGAAGATTATAGAGAGAAGATGAAAAGATGCATCTTCTTATTGCTTGTACTACTAATTGCCTTATCACTCCCTTGTCACTATTGTTCAAGAACTGAATCTAAGAAATGCAAACCAAGTGGAAAACTGACAGGAAAGAAGGCTCCTCATGGACAATGCGACCGAGAGAACGACTCGGACTGCTGTAAGCGAGGGAAGCTTTACGAGACATACACTTGTTCGCCTCCAATAACGCACCACACGAAAGCAATTCTAACGCTGAATGGCTTCGGAAGGGGAGAAGATGGAGGCAGCCAGGCGGAATGTGATGGCAAGTTTCACTCTGATGACACCCCTGTAGTGGCTCTCTCCACTGGATGGTTCAACAAGCAGAAGATGTGCCACAAGAACATTACAATCAGAGCTCGAGGGCATAGCGTCTCTGCCATAGTCGTCGATGAGTGTGACTCAACTGCGGGATGCGACAAGGACCACGACTTCCAGCCCCCATGTCCTAACAATATTGTGGACGCTTCAAGGGCAGTGTGGAAGCACTTGGGCGTGCCCAAGCGCGACTGGGGAGAATTACATGTTACTTGGTCTGTTAACTAGACTGTCAATGTAAGTTGGTAACAAGCTAGTATGGATTAATAACAGCTTCGTCGCTTGGCTATGTACTGCGCGCAATGTGATTTTGTTGATCTGTTGTGTTCTTACTTATGGTACTGCTTCTGGCTTTGGAATGGAAGTTACATATATGGAATAAAGCTTGTCTTTTGAGAACTGTATTTCATCACCATTCAACAACACTGAAAGCATAACAAAGACTTTTTGTTGCGGTGATGAAAACCGCCACAAAAGAAATAGGGTGTCTGAAGAAATAACATTTTATGACGGCTCCGTGGCGCTAACAAAAGAAAGAGTTCTTGTGACGGGATTCAGTCCGCCGCAATTATTTGTGATGGTAATGAATCCGCCACAAAAGCATCCAACCTCCTGAAATTTTTTTCGTGACACTTTTTTTGGTTAATTTAAATACAATCCATCATTCTTTATAGAATAATGTGAGAGACTATGGAGGTTAGTTGAACTAAAGTTGGACTCATAAAAGAAAGAAAAAAAAACTTTTAGAAGCTCTACACATATTAAGATTCCCATATATAGTTGGAGCTCGTGTCTTTAACTTTGCCTCCTAACCGCGTTGTTTAAGCCATGCTATAACGATACGAAAGTGCTGTGAAATTCATAAGAATTGTTAGAGTCACATTTTACAAGTGCATAATTGTCATTATTTGTATCTATCTCTTGTTTGTTGAAGATTTTAGATATGGAGGTTAAATACTCATTATATGAAGGTTTGAATGGTAAACGATGTGGCAGTAGACAACGATGATGATTGTGGCAACATAATGAACATCTTAACAGTTGCCACAAAAGTTTCTGAAGCCAACTAATTTGTTGAGATTTGATATAAAGATTTGTTGGTTGATTTTGTTGGCTATGGCAGTACACAAAAATCGCATCCTATTGCAACAGCACACAAGTCGTATCTGTTACAACAGAACATGATTATTTTTTTCTACTGCCGGAGCCAAAAAAATCAACCAACAAATCTTTATATCAAATCTCAACAAATTAGTTGGCTTCTGATAACTTTTGTGGCAACTGTTAAGATGTTCATTCAGTTGCCATGATCATCATCGTTGTCTACTGCCACATCATTTACCATTCAAACAACTTTCACATAATGAGTATTTAACCTCCATATCTAGAATCTTCAACAAATAAGCCATAGATACAAATAATGACAATTATGCACTCGTAAAATGTGACTCTAACAATCTCCCCTTTGTCATTATTTGTCACAAGACAAAGAGCATCACATTGTGGATAAGAACCAAATCATTGATATACCTTCTGACCACATATCAGTTTAACCTCGTACCAACATCAATCATTTAGTGTTGTGGTCACAGCATGTGATTTGCAGAGTAACCACAAAATACACTCTTGTCATGTGGTTTCAGCATGCATGCGACAAATTGAGTAACCACAACATGTATCTCATGTCACCATATTAAAAAATAAGACAATCACCAAAGCAACTAACCATCATAATCCGTAGTTACCAAATAAAAAAATGCCTTGAAAATATGAAGTCGCATCAACTCAACTCACATCTGGTTTGTTTATAACACCGGATATGTTGACGCAGTTCGGTCCACGACCTACATCTGCGGGGCCACGCCCAGATGTGAAAATCCGCTAAGTTGAAAACTCAGACTTACACAAGCCCTTTTTTCTAGTGACTCTCTCACCATCTTGAGGCACTCTCTCTCACACTTACAATAGATTTTCACCCAAGTCCCCTTAGTGTGTCGAGCTCCCCTCGACTGGACTACCCAATCCCTAGTGCGGGTCGAGCTCCCCTCGACTAGAATACCCAAGATCCCCTTGGCGATAATTGAGAAATACAAAGAAAAATAAATGAACACAAGTTCAGAACTTGTTCTCACATCATTGCATAATGCGAAATGGTGTGAGAACAGTTACAAATGATAACTCAACTCAAGGCTACATTTTAATCGAATGGGATAGGAAACTCGGATGTGCCTTGATTATTATATAGCATGTCTTCCAGTTGCTTCAGATCATAATAAATCTCATCTTGATAACCCCCAAGATCCAGCTAACCACCTTTAACTGATTTAGTTCTGTCTCCAAATGAATTCTGTTGCAACTAAAATGATTTATCTTCTGTTCCAACAGTCAATATCGGTAGTTCCGTTGCCACATGAGTATTCAGCAGAACCAATCCTTCAGATAAGGATGAAGAAATAACTTCCCAGATATGGATTGTGTGTTGTTACCAAAATATTCATGCTCTGTTGTAACATATACGACTTGTGTACTGTTGCAACAGGATGTGATTTTTGTCTACTGCCACAGCCAATCAACCAACAAATTTTCATATCAAATCTTAACAAATTAGTTGGCTTCAGATAACTTTTGTGGCAATTGTTAAGATGCTCATTATGTTGTCATAATCATCATCGTTGTCTACTGCTACAACATTTACCATTCAAACAACTTTCATATAATGAGTATTTAACCTCCATATCTAGAATCTTCAACAAACAAGAGATATATACAAATAATGGCAATTATGCACTTGTAAAATGTGACTATAACAATCTCTCCTTTTGTCATTATTTGTCACAATATATAAAAGGTAGAGAGCATCACTTATAAGCATAGAAAACAACAGATAGACATGCAGAACAATGTGACTACAAATCACAAATATTTATCCACAAACCAACCTTTATTATATATATATACAAATAATGACAATCATGCACATGTGAAATGTGACTCTAACAATCTCCCCCTTTGTCATTATTTGTCACAAGATAAAGAGCATCACATTGTGGATAAGAACCAAATCATCGATATACCTTCTGACCACATATCAGTTTAACCTCATACGAACATCAATCATTTAATGTTGTGGTCACATCATGCGATTTGCAGAGTAACCACAACATACACTCTTGTCATGTGGTTTCAACATGCGACAAATTGAGTAACCACAACATATATCTCATGTCACCATATTCAAAAATAAGACAATCACCAAAGAAACTAACCATCATAATTCGCAGTTACCAAATAAAGAAAATGCCTTGAAAATATGACGTCGCATCAACTCAACTGCTACTAGCTTACTCCCCCTGCAACCCAGCTCTCGCAAATTCTCCCCCTTTGTGACATAATATGACAATGGGCCTTTAATGAAAAATAAATAAACAAACTTACGAAGAGGGATAAATCATTAGGCGGTCACTTAGAGCCATCTTATACACGCTTCTGATCAAAAACCCTCAGTGCAAAGTGGAGGGTTATCCCTTATGGCAACATCAACAAAATCAGGGGCCGTGGTAGCTGAGTGCAAAAGAGGCACTATGCCAACAACAAAAAAAAACTAACTGTTGTGGTAGCAGGGTGCAAAAAAAAGGCATTGTGGTAATAGCGTACGATGGAGGCGTTGTGGTAATAGAGACAAAACTAACGACTGTAGCAACAGAGTACAAAAGAGGCGTTGTGGTAACATAGACCAAACCAATGATTGTGGGAACAGTGTAAATGAGGCGAGTGGTAACTGAGACATAACCAATGACTGTGGGAACAGAGTGCAAATGAGGCGTTGTGGTAACAAAAACATAATCAATTACTGTGGTGGAAACCCTTCCGATTGAGCCGAGTGAAATTGTTGAGCCATAGATTTCCTGGATCTCACTAACTTTGTAAACAAAGAATTAGTAGTGCCCGCTCTGATACCAAGTTGAAAAACGGAAATCTATGCTACCAATAAAGTAATAGAAAATGAAAGTAAACAAACAACAACAACGGATATGTTGACGCAGTTCGGTCCACGACCTACATCTGTGGGGCCACGCCCATATGTGAAAATCCACTAAGTTAAAAACTCAGACTTACACAAGACCCTTTTCTAGTGACTCCCTCACCATCTTGAGGCACTCTCTTTCACACTTACGATAGATTTTCACCCAAGTCCCCTTGGTGTGTCGAGCTCCCCTCGACTAGACTACCCAATCATTGGTGCGGGTCGAGCTCCCCTCGACTGGAATACCCAAGATCCCCTTGGTGATAATTGAGAAATACAAAGAAAAATAAATGAACACAAGTTCAGAACCTGTTCTCACATCATTGCACAATCTGAAATGATGCGAGAACAATTACAAATGATAACTCAACTCAAGGCTACATTTTTAATCGAATGGGATATGAAACTCTGATGTGCCTTGATTATTATATAGCATGTCTTCCAGTTGTTTCAGATCATAATAAATCTTATCTTGGTAACCTCCAAGATCCAACCAACCACCTTTAACTGATTTAGTTATATCTCCAAATGAACTCTGTTGCAACTAAAATGATTTATCTTGTGTTCTAACACTCAATATCTATAGTTCGGTTGCGAAAGGAGTCTTCAGCATAACTAATCTTTCATATAAGAATGAAGAAATAACTTCCCAGATATGGATTCTGTGTTGTTACCAAAATAATCATGCTCTGTTGTAATAGATACGACTTGTGTGTTGTTGCAACAGGATGTGATTTTTGTCTACTGCCACAACCAACAAAATCAACCAACAAATCTTCATATCAAATCTCAACAAATTAGTTGGCTTCAGATAACTTTTGTGGCAACTGTTAAGATATTCATTATGTTGCTATAATCATTATCGTTGTCTACTGCCACAACATTTACCATTCAAACAACTTTCATATAATGAGTATTTAACCTCAATATTTAGAATCTTCAACAAACAAGAGATAGATACAAATAATGACAATTATCCACTTGTAAAATGTGACTCTAACAAGTTCTATCTCCAAATGAACTATGTTACTAAAATGATTTATCTTCTGTTTGCAACAGCACACAAGTCGTATATGTTACAACAGAGCATGATTATTTTGGTAACAACACACAATCCATATCTGGGAAGTTATTTCTTCATCCTTATCTGAAGTTTGTTGATTGGTTCTGCTGAAGACTCCTGTGGCAACCGAACTACATATATTGATTGTTGGAACATAAGATAAATTATTTTAGTTGCAACAGAGTTCATTTGGAGATAGAACTAAATCAGTTAAAGGTGGTTGGCTGGATCTTGAAAGTTATCAAGATGATATTTATTATTATCTGAAGCAATTGGAAGACATGCTATATAATAATCAAGGCTGTATCCCATTCGTTAAAAAATGTAGCCTTGAGTTGAGTTATCATTTGTAACTGTTCTCACATCATTTCACATTGTGCAATGATGTGAGAACAGGTTCTAAACTTGTGTTCATTTATTTTTCTTTGTAATTCTCAATTATCACCAAGGGGATCTTGGGTATTCCGGTCGAGGGGAGCTCGACCCGCACCAGGGATTGGGTAGTCCAGTCGAGGGGAACTCGACACACCAAGGGGACTTGGGTGAAAATCTATCGTAAGTGTGAAAGAGAGTGCCTCAAGATGGTGAGGGAGTCACTAGAAAAGGGTCTTGTGTAAGTCAAAGTTTTCAACTTAATGGATTTTCACATCTGGGTGTGGCCCCGCAGATGTAGGTCGTGGACCAAACTGCGTCAACATATCCGGTGTTGTGGTTTGTTTACTTTCATTTTCCATTATTTTGTTTTTAGCATAGATTTCTATTTTTCAAGAATCTTGTCTTTGTAAGAGAAACTCAACTCATCAATTATGATAAAGCTTTACCCTGTATACAAATGTTCTACTCAACTTGATGTCTACCTCTATTTTTTTTTATAAAGGATTCCTAAGGTCTTCTGCAACCTTATGAACCAACTATGTCGATGCTACTGTCCAAACTTAGTAATTAATTATACGAAATTATCGCCAACATAATAAACTTCCGCGTTAAATTACTTATTTATTAATAGGAACCATGATTCTCTTTTCCGAAAAAATTAGTTAGTGAGATCCTATTACAGTGTAGAACACAAGACAAAAATTGTTTGTATAAATTAACCCCTCCAAGCTTCAAAGCTAGCAGAAGAAAACAAAAGAGATTAGGATGTGAAATTCAGTACTTGTGTCATAAGGCGCCGAATATTGTGGATGCGACAAGGACCACGACTACCAACCGCCATGTCCTAACAATATTGTGGATCGATGCCTCAAGAGCTGCATGTGTGGAAGGCCTTGGGTGTGCCAAAGAGTGACTGGGGAGAATTAGATGTTATTTGGTCTGTTAATTAGACTATCAATTAATTTAAGTTGGTTACTGTCTAGTATGAATGAATAAGACCTTGCCTGCTCGATGGCGCCGAGCAATGTGATTCTCTTCTGTTTTCTTGTTACTGCTGCTTGTTGAAATATGCCTCGGCTACTGCAAAACTGATTTGCAAGACTTAGTCAAATCTTTTAGTTGTTATTTCCTTGTTTTAGGCATTTTTAGTTTCTTTGACTGAGTAGTAAATGTAACTGTTGTTAATGGCAGGATTTTAGGAGTTGGTTGACCATGAAAACACATTCCATGTAGTTCCTTAATTTCAGGTTTTCAGTTAATTATTTTTTGTATTTAAGTACTTCAATTTCAATCAAATCTGTAGCTTTAATTTGCAGAAATTTTTTTTCCATTATTCTTGTTCCTTGTTTTTTATTCTTCAAATACAACTTCTAATTTTGATATTCCTTCAAATTGGAATTAGAGCACTCATCTTGAGGGACCTATAAGTGTGTGAAATTCATATTAGAAAGCGTAGATTCCTTTCTAATTCCATGGATCCAGAATAACTTCTTGAGAAGCCTTTCACATTATTGGCACCACCGGTGTTTAATGGTGAGAATTATCATGTTTGGGCAGCCATGATAGAGGCATATCTAGAAGCACATGATCTCTGGGATGCTGTTGAAGAGGACTGCGAAGTTCCTCTATTACCAGAAAATCCAATTGTGGTGCAGCTCAAGAATCACAAGGAGAAGAAAACAAGAAAGTCCAAGGCTAAAGCCTCGCTATTTGCAGCAGTCTCACAAGAAGTTTTTGTCAGAATCATGACAATGAAATTAGCCTTTGAAGTTTGGAATTTTCTCAAGAGCGAATACGAAGGAGATGAAAGGATTAAAGCAATGCAAGTGTTTAATCTGATATGAGAATTCCAACTACAAATGATGAAAGAGTCGAGACCATCAAAGAGTATTCTGACAAATTACTAGGCATTGCCAACAAAGTAAGATTACTCGGCTCTGAGTTTCTCGAATCTAAATTGGTTGAAAAAATTATTGTGATGACTGTTCCTGACATATTTGAATCAGCCATTTCTTCTTTAAAAATTACTAAAAATCTATCAAAGGTTAGCTAGGCAGAATTGTTAAGTTCCTTGCAGGCACAAGAACAAAGAAAGCTCATAAGATATGAAGCGACCGTTGAAAGTGCATTAGCTGCGAGAACTTAATTCAACCATGGAGGAAAAATGAAGAAATATTAGAAGAACAAGAAAGGAAACTAGGATTTTGATTCTCCTAAAACCAATATGGGAATAAAATTGGATTCCCCTCCTTGTAAACATCGTGGAAGAAAGGGTCATTCGCACTTTAAATGTTGGAGGAGACCCGACCAGCAGTGAGAGAAATGTCAGAAGAGGGGACATCATTAAAAGATATGTAGAAGCAATCCTCAACCAAGAAATGTGACTCAATGCAACCTTCAACATAAAAATGCAGCCCAAGTTGTTGATCAAGAAGAAGAGGAGGAGCAACTTTTTGTTGCATCTTGTTTCGCCTCAAGTAGTGTAAGTGATAAGTGGCTTGTTGACAATGGCTGCACAAATCATATGACCTTCGATCGAGATCTCTTCAAAGAGCTCGACACATCTATAACCTCCAAAGTCAGAATTGGCAACGGGGACTTCATTGCGGTCAAGGGAAAAAGCACTATAGCAATCAAAAGTGTTTCAGGCACAAAGTTAATCAAAGATGTATTGTTTGTACCTAACATAAGCAAAGATTTGTTGAGTGTAGGCCGACTATTCGAAAGGGGTTTCAAAGTATTCTTTGAAAGCAATCAATGCTTAATCAAATATTCGAGAGGAGAAGATGTGTTCAAAGTCAACATGAAGGGAAAGAGCTTCGTACTAAACCCTTCGAAGGAAGAGAATGCAGCTTATTCAGCCATGAAGTCTACCACAGAATTATGGCACAAAAGACTTGGTCACTTTCATCATGCAGCAGTGTTGAATCTGCAAAGAAAAGAGTCGGTTCAAGGCTTGCCTCACTTAGAATTGCTGAATTACCATATTGTCAGACATGTCAATTTGGAAAGCAAACAAGACTTCCTTTCAAGCAAGCAACTTGGAGGGCTACTAAAAGGCTGCAACTAATCCACACATATTTGGTTGGACCTCAAAGAACTCATTTCACTTAATGGGAGTAAGTACTACATTGTTTTTATAGATGATCACACTCGAATGTGTTGGATTTATTTTCTTAAATTCAAGTAAAAAGTGGCTGGAATTTTTTTGAAGTTTAAGCAGTGGATTGAAACTCAAAATGGCTATCAAATTCAAGCCTTAAGGTCTGATAATGGCAAGGAATACATATCTTCAACCCGTATTGTGAGGAGGCTGGAATCGAACATCAACTTATTGCTCCACATACTCCTCAACAAAATGGAGTAAGTGAGAGGAAGAATCGTACAATAATGGAGATGGCTAGATGCATGCTTCATGAGAAGAGTTTGCCAAAATGAGTATTGGGCTGAAACTACGCATACTTCGGTTTTTCTTCTCAACAGGCTTCCTACAAAAGCAGTAGATGGGAAGATGTTATACCTGAACAATCTGTAATGATCTTATATGCAATAAATAAAACGAAATAAAAATAAACATCAACATAATCGAATGATAAGTAAACAAATAATATAATTACCGAGGCTTGCTCGAGAGCAATGTCATAAGACAGAATTGTTTCCCGATTTGGTGATAAAATCTCTTCACGAATCTGTCCTCATGATTCAACCGGAGTGCCCTTCCAAATTTAAAAATCACCAATTTGAAAGTCTGTCAAACTGTGTTTCTTTCTCTCTCATAGAACAATTAATATGCAAAAAAAATCAGTGTTTAATTTTGAGTTCTAGTTGAACTTAAATAGTAGTTGAAGAGGTGTTTCCCAAAAAACACATCTCTTTAATTTCGAAAATAAAATAATCCGTTGGGTTCAACAGTCATGATTGTTGTAAAACCCAACTGTATTAATTGTATAACGGCTAATTAATTTCAAAAATTAATTACCGAAAATTAAGAATCTAAGTAAAAAGAAAATTTATGTTTGACAACCAAGCCAAAGCCCAAAGGTCCAAGGCCCATCTTTGACATAAAAATATATGGGTCACCTTATACCTATGTGCATCCATGTGCACCCGATGGGTCCTCAACTCCTTGTCCCTTTGTCTTAAACAAAGTATGTTAGGTTGCTTTCACTTATAGAGTGTGAAAGTGCTTTGTAGTTCTCCTATGTGGGACTAAATGTTTTCTCTTCAAAACACTAGACCAAGACATATAGTCTTTTGTTCCAACATAAGACACCATTCGAAGCTTGGTATGGCTTTAAGCCTTCCTTGAAAAATTTAAAAGTGTTTGGATGCTTGTGTTTTGTTTATGTGCCTCATATCAAAAGAGATAAGCTAGATCAAAAGGCAACGACCGGAATTTTTATGGGATACAACACAATTTCTAAAGCTTATAGAGTTTTCCAACCTCATACAAGGAAAATTCTAATAAGTAGAGATGTGCACTTCATGGAAAATGAGATTTGGGACTGGAATGGAGAGAAATCAGCCTCAAATTTACTTCAAATTCAAAGTTTAAGCTGAAGGAAGATGAATTGATTGATGATGTTCCCATTAGAGGTACAAGATCACTTGCTGAAAGTTACCAAAGGTGCAATGTAGCAGTCCTTGAACCTGCTGATTTTCGGTAATCTGAAAATGATACTAAATGGATAGCTGCAATGGAAGAAGAACTGAACATGATTGAGAAGAACCAAACTCAGGAGCTTGTTAAAAGGCCTGCTGACAAGAAAAGTGATTGAAGTGAAGTGGGTATTCAGAACTAAACTAAATGCTGACGGCTCAATCAACTAGTACAAAGCTAGGCTTGTTGTAAAAGGGCATGCTCAAATTTATGGTGTTGATTTTTTTGACACATTTTGTAGCGGCCTGTTTTCCGAACGAACCGCCACGGGGCCAATGCGGGCCCACAACCTGGCCTATCAGCGTCAACTGTGTCCCATATGCCATCTCATCCACTATTTAATCATTATTCTATTACACATTTGCTCTTGTTGCTACATTGGATAAAATTAGATTGTGACGACAAAAAAAAAAAAAAAAAAAAAAAAACTTAAAAGACCTGCCTTATGGGCAATTAAGGAATTTCATAACCCCACTCAAAATAACCCGATTTATATAAATTAAAGTAGAAACCCTAGCCTCCTTTTGTTTGAAACTTTAACTACGGGAGGAATAAGGGAGATCGAGGTCTAACCCCGGGAGAACACAAATCAAAGGTACACGCATCTCCTTCATCATTTTAATCACGTTTTAAATTAAAATCAAACTTGAAATTTGACAAAGATGGTGGTTTGTAGCGTCGACGAGGCGACCGAATGGCCCTAGCGACCGGCGACGAGGCCGTCGCCGCCATCCGCCGCAGCCGAGACAATGGGGGCGCCACCAGGCTGCCCCACCTTTAATTTGATGGAGAAGGGGAAGGGGTGGTGTCATGACCACCCCCCACCCCTCCACGAGCGCAGGCCAGCCATGGCCGGGGATGGTGCCCAACGTCGGTCGGTGTTGGGCCCCCTCCCGCCGGTGGCCAGGGAGGGGGATCCTCCCCCTCCTTGGTGAGGAAAATGACCGGGGCGCGTTTGGCTTTGAAAATCAGGGACCACAATCAACTCTAAATTAATAAATATAAATAAATATAAAAATAAATAAATGAATAAATAAAATAATATATATAACAAAATAAAAGCAAAGTAATTACTTTCGAAGAGGGCGCCAACACGTCCTCGAGGGAGATCGATCGGGTCCCACCCCTCGACCCTCGTATCGGGAGACGGGGGACCCGCGGGACCCAAACTAGTGGATCCCAAAGACCAATAAATGGAAGATTTAATTAATTTAAATTAAAGCATGTATTGATAAGATGTATTATGGTTGTATAGTGTCGCGCGAAGGTTCGCATCGGGCCCTGAGCGTACCAGGAGTTGTTATAGGTGTCGCTGCGAGTCGAGGTAAGTGGGGAGCTTCGCTCACGCATTAAGTATGACTTGCTATTAGATATTTAAGTATCATGCTTTGAATGAAAGACTTGGGTTAAGGGTTGCATCGGGGTATTGGTTTGAATCTCCAAATCTATGGAATGTGAATGCATTTGGTTCCCCATTTATGTCATTTATTGCCCCATGATGTTTGTGGAGTTCCCACCGAGGGTCCAATTAGCAAGTTATCATATTTAAATGCCCCACGATGTTTGTGGTGCCACCGAGGGCTTACTACTTAATGCCCTATGATGTTTGTGGAATTCACCACCGAGGGTTTTTACTTGCCTAATTGAATGCATAAATGTGTCACATAAGTGTAAGAGTTGGAGTTCCCACTCGTGTAACTTGGTGATAGAGGGACATGTATCGGTGGCGGCTTTGGATGAACTCACTTTGTTATGATGATACTAGTTGGAGGACGTAACGACCATTGCGTCCAATAATGGTTTGCATCAAACCAAACGTGAGGGATTCGGTCACCGGATTCCTACCAATACCTAGCATGCATTGAATGGACCAATGACTTATACTTATTATTATCTCTTATGGTATATCTCTTGTGGACTCCTTGCATGAATGATTTGAATTCTATTATGCTTTAAATGATCCTTGAAACTCGTTTTAGAAGTTATGAATGCATGACTCTTTCCTTGTTTGTGAAGATGAACAATGCTCTCATGTTTCTACAGGTTTTTATATCTTATATACATGCTTGAACTTGAATTTGATCAATACCTACGAGCTTTCTACTTAATGTCTGAGATTTAGTTTTTCAACTTCATGTTAGATTTTGCATAATTAGTAGGTAGTACTTGCGTATTTAATGTTTGAGCGAGTCTTCTCTCTTATTGAGCTCCGTTGGTTCTTTAGCTCACCCCACTTATTCTCCAGGTGCGTCCACATCCGCTTTAGCTCGTGACAAATGAAAGGCACACGCTTGAAGTCTTTCCTTACTTTGCGAGAAGTTGCACGTTCCTATTATTTATTTATTATTTAGAAGCTTATTGGGAGTATTAGAAGCTATTTGAGATGATTGAACCTACTTATATAGTTGAACTCTTATCTTGTTGATCTTATGATAATAAGGAATTCTAGTTTTGATTTTACTACCACATTTATTATTTCATGTGGTTAGTACGTTATTTCGCAGATTGAATTAGGCGTGCCAGACTGTTATTTTGGGCCTGCTTCAGGTATCGGGCTTGAGTAATGGTTTGGGCCGGGCGACCCAACCCTAGTTCAGGTGAGGGTCGTCTCATAGATTGCTACTAGCCATTGCAACACAAAAGGGTTGGAAAGTATATCGGTCGGATGTGAAGTCTACATTTTTAAATGGTCTTCTTGAGGAGGAGATTTATGTTGATCAGCCTGATGGATTTGCAATCAAAGGGCATGAAGATGAAGTTTATCTACTAAAGAAAGCTTTGTATGGGCTGATGCAGACATCTAGAGCTTGGTACAGTAAAATCGACGAGCATTTGATAAAGTTGAGTTTCAGAAAAAGCCCAAGTGAAGCTACCTTCTACATCAAAGATGATGAAATCAGTTTTGTAATTGTTTCTTTGTATGTTGATGACTTGTTGGTTACAGGTAGCAATGCTTATCTTGTTGAAGCCTTCAAACAAGATATGCAAAGAACATTTGAGATGACAGATTTGGGAGAGATGGCTTACTTTTTGGGAATGGAGATCAAGCAAAAGCATAACAAGTTTTTTGGTTATCAAAAGAAGTATGCAAGGGAGATTCTAAAAAAGTCTAGAATGGAAAATTGCAAGGAAGCAACAAGGAGGAGGGTTGAAATATGCCTCAGCTACTGCAAAACTGATTTTCAAGACTTAGTCAAATCTTTTAGTTGTTATTTCCTTGTTTTAGGCATTTTTAGTTTCTTTGATTGAGTAGTAAATGTAATTGTTGTTAATGGCAGGATTTTAGGAGTTGGTTGACCATGAAAACACATTCCATGTAGTTCCTTAATTTCAGGTTTTCAGTTAATTATTTTTTGTGTTTAAGGCTCTGTTTGGTAAGCACAAACCAGCTTATCAGCTAGCTGATAAGCTAGTTTATTTGTTAAGCTGTATTTGGTTTGTAGCTTATTTTAAAAATAATCTAGATGATAAGCTCCCAATTGAAACGCTACTCTTAGTAGCGTTTGAACCGAAAATCCGTCGTTTAGATTTTTTCTCGCGATTATACCCTTATTTTTACGGTATTAATAAATTAATGCCCTTGCAAATCAGTGGAAACAAAATACGCAAATACTTAAACAAACCCCGCGAATTTTTAATACCCCGCGATTATACCCTGGTAGAGTTGACAGCATTTCAAGCTCTTCTAAGCTACCAACAGTTATATAATACGTTATTAAAAACTTATTGAATTTAAAATTAACATATAGCTTAATATTGTTAATGAAAAAAATAGTGATTAATAATTAACTAAATATTATAAAACAAAGAATTTCACTAAAATTAAAAATCATTACACATTAATTTCTCAATTATAGATAATCTTGTTAGATATTTAGTACATATTAAATAAGTTTTAACGACGTCAAGTATAAAAATATTTTTATAAACGTCGAGTATAAAAATATTTTTAGATGTTATAAAAATATTTTTTAATGTAGTGTTCGAGTGGTGGGCTATCCTACATATTTTTAATTTTTTTTTACTAATCTACTATTTTTTCAAATTATAGAGAGACTTCTCTAGAAATGAAGAATATTCGCAATAACATTGCTTCTCAATTATGGATGATGCATTAGGTATATGTATAGTTATCCAAGTCGTTTATTGTATTTTATTTACATGTGTTTATTTTTTGCGAATTCTTATAAATTAATATAGAGTTATTTTCATGTAAGCATTTATGGACACACATAATTTAGTTTTCTAAATAATATAAATTATTTTATGGTATTAATTTGTATTTTGTAAATAAAATACTGAGTTATTTATAACAATTAATTATATGATTAAATAATTAATATACTTAATTGTGTCATATGTCCTTTATTGTCATTTTACATTTATCAGCTAATCAATCAGCTATCATTTCAAACAATTTTTAGTTGATCACCTAGATTATCAGCTTTCCGCTACCAGCTAGTAGATTATCAGCTATCAGCTAGATTATCAGCTAGCCTTGCCAAACAGAGCCTAAGTACTTCAATTTCAATCAAATTTGTAGCTTCTGCAGAAATCTTTTTCCATTATTCTTGTTCCTTGTTTTTGATTCTTTAAATACAACTTCCAATTTTGATATTCCTTCACTGCTCTTGGCTTTTTAGTGGAAGCTACATATATGAAATAAAACTAGTCTTAATTGGTGCACTTTCATTTGCAGTGTATATGTTGCTATTGAATTACATAAATGTCAGAAAAAATTAATCAATTACAGTATTTTAAGTAACATGATTCCTCATGTCATGAACATATGAGAAAAGTTGAGGGGAAAATGAGAAATGACAAGAAGTTTTACATTTGACAGGAAAAAAAAGAAAGAGAGTTCTGTTACTTATATTTACTCCCTAGATCAGAGATGTGATAAAACAGTTGGGTATTACAAAATAAAAAACGAGGGCCGCTAAGGGCACCCCACCGTTTCATGAAGGCACCCAATTTTTTTGTAAAAATTCCAGCAAAAATGAAAAAGACCATTTTGCCCCTGTATATATATTGATTCAAACCCTACAAACCATTTTGACAAAGAAAACGGGGCACCCCGCCACCAAGCTTGAACCATAAAACAACATTGCGTTTGGCGACCGTTTATCGATTCTTGCGGATTGACATCATCCGACAGTGATGTAACAATGTTTGACAACCATATGATGGTTTGAAGGAACTGTTTTTTTGTCAACGTAGGGGTTCTCAAATTTTCAGACGTTTTTTCACGGGCGCGATTGATTCGGCCTCGCAGGACCGAGAGTTATGAAAACGTCTCGGTCAACATCCACCGAGGACTCTCATGAAGTGGTGACCGAGACGACAATAAAAGTGTCGGTTATGGACAACCGAGAGCTATTCTACATTCTCGGTAGTACATCAACCGACAGGACATAAACTATATACTAATGGTTACTCTCGTGAAGTGGTGACCGAGATAACACAATTACTTTCGGCCATTCGTTGCCGAGACTGTGTAAACTATTCTAGCCTGTCTGGCCGAGAACCACGAGTTCTCAAAAATTTCCCCTCAGTCTCGACCATGCTTGGCGAGACAAGAAACAAAATCTCGGCTGTGTGGCGAGAACCACGAACGCCCAATAAATGAACCATTGAATGCACCGCCACACAAACATAACAACTACTCTATCAAATGCAACTTAATTAGACTACCAACGTACATTCAAACGATCGATTTCTCGACTTGAGTGTGTGAATGAAAAACTAGAACCGAGCCCTAATTTGAAGACGAAATCGGCAAACACCCCGAGCCTACAAACTACAAAAACCTCCTACAACGACGAAAAAACACACGGAGACGGACGGAAACGACGATTTCGGGGTATCCTCGCAAGGAGTTCGGTGGTGGTGGTGGGGGTGGTGGGGTGAGAGAGGTTTGTTCGAGGGGTATTTTGGGTATTTTGGGTCTAATTTTTTGGTGCCCTAGGTAAATTGGTTAGTGCCCACATTAACTGGGTGCCTTCATGAAACGGTGGGGTGCCCTTAGCGGCCCTCTAAAAAACAGAGGAGCTAACAATGCAAAGGGCGAGAGAGAACAATTTTTTTTTCTTTCAACCCATACTACTACTCTCTCTACATTTCTCAACACACACATTACATACTTATAGACTATCACATTGACTTGGTCTCAACCCACTAACATAACATGCACCACTTTATGTGTGCACACCGCCAAGTCAATAACTAAAACTACTCATTAATAACTACCGCAACTTAATTAATAACTACCTATTACATATGACTCTACATGGACACATGTCCCACTAATTTCACTACTAAACCTTAATCTAATTTGAATCACATACAACAACAACATAGCATCAGTCCCAAATTAACTGGGGTCGGCTACATGGATCAAACTTTTCCATTGTGCTCGATTAAGTGCAATTGATGGTGAGCTTTTCAAACCATTCAAATCCCTCATAATTAATGCATCCCATGTTAACTTTGGTCTGCCCCTACCTCGTCGAATTTCTACAGTTTCTATTGAGTCAAGTTTTCTAATTTGAATCACATATTTCAACAATGTTAAAATAGAAATTGTACTGTATACTTGTTTTTTGCCTCCCAAACGCGAACGATAGCCAAATACGCAGGCGATGGTAGACAGCGACTTTAATTATGATTAGCAATACAGAAATGTGAAATGCAAATGCCTTCCTAGAATAAGAATGTTGTCTTAACATAATTCAATTATGATAAACCATGACTAGTGCTAAGTAATCATGGACAGGAAAGCAACTAATTGAACATAAACACAATTTTTATGAAACTTTTTCGTGGTACTTAAGTACCGGCGATTGCGAGATCCTCCATAGATAAAAGAACTCTACATTGGAAGTACTCTAAAAATGTTTGATTAACCATGCCTAGCTAGTTGCTTGTATATATACCATTGGATTGTTATCAAATTTGCATCACAATTCAAATACAAAATCAAGTAAAGAACTAGAAAGAGAGAAAATGAAAACAAGTACAATAATTTTATGTGCAGTAGTAGTATTACTAGTCTCCCTTGTTGGGGGAGAATGTGCAAGGATTGTGACTCAAGCGTGCGAACCAAGCGGCAAAGCGAGGGGGAGGAAACCGCCGCCAGGCCAATGCAACACAGAGAACGACTCCGATTGCTGTAAACAAGGAAAGCTTTACCCTGTATACAAATGCTCCCCTCAAGTGACTTCTAATACTAAAGCAGTTTTAACTATCAACAGCTTTGAAAAGGGAGGAGATGGAGGAGGTCCGTCGGAATGTGACAACCAGTACCATTCGGATGACGTTCCTATTGTCGCGCTCTCTACCGGATGGTTCAACCACCGGCAGAGGTGTTTCAACAACATTACTATCCACGGAAATGGGCGAAGCGTAGTTGCTATGGTGGTCGACGAGTGTGACTCTACAGCGGGTTGTGACAATGAGCATGACTACCAGCCTCCATGTCCTAACAACATTGTGGATGCCTCAAAAGCTGTTTGGAAGGCCTTGGGTGTGTCTGAGAGTGACTGGGGTGATCTTGATATTACATGGTCTGATGCTTAGTATGTATGTATTCAATATGAGCCTGGTAGTACTGCAACTTAAATAAAAGTTTGTGTATAGCAAACATGTAATCTTTCATAGTTGTGTTACTGTTGAACAGCTTACTTTTACATACTGTAAATTCATGTTATATATTGTACATTATTACTGCTCTTTGTTCCTTTTGTTGAGAATTTTAAACCTTCTGTCTTCTACTTCACTGTTCTTAACCAAAAAAAAAAAAAAAAAATCATCAGTATCTACTGCAAGTCAATTTAATGAATCCTATAATTGTAACAATGCATATAAGCACAACTTTGTCTTAATCATTTGATACAAGCTCTAACTAATCAAGGCGAATTACACCAGATAATAGCTATAAGTTTATAACAACATGAATGCGAAAATTTCGAACATTTAATTCAATATAGTGGTTCCATTGTATCTTGCACATTAGTTGAAGAACATGATTTATTATGAAATTGTTTTATCTAGGAAGGAAGTGCAGAGCAAATAATGACACTTAACTTGGACAAGAGAAGCCTCTGCCACAGATTAGAGACAAATATGTACATTCGACTATGTACAGTTATTATTGTTAATTTCATCTGATTAAGACTTAAAAAATTTGTCCCATTTCCTCTCATGGTGCACCCTATTGTTTCTATCTGGTTTAGCCGAATCATTAAATCTATTTATTTCAGCTCAAACGGTATATTAGTTTAGTCTTATAAAAAAAAATGGTATATTAGTTTAGATCTTTGATATCTGATTTTTACAGTACTTAATTAATTATAACAACCAAATAAAACAACAATTTAATACATGGATCAAACACTTCCACTCTACTTAATTTAATGCAATTGATAAAGTGCATTCAAAATACCTTAAATCCTTTTTAATCAATGTAAACCAAGTTATCTTAGGTCAATTCTGCCGAATTTCTTCAATTTATATTTTGTCGAGTTTTCTAACGGGGCCATTGCAGTTTGCACCAAACAAGAAAATAAATTCAGTTCACCGGGCCGTGACAGTTAAATTGCTAAGATTCCAAACCCCTACTTTGTCCTCTATAGAATTCTGCAGTGGAAATATTCTGGCCTAATTGCTTGATACTATTTTGGTTAGTATATATATGTATGTACATTTTATCATCTGCACTACAAGTCTACAACAAAGAGTAACTAAAAAGATGAAGAGAAGTACTACCATAACTATCTATGCAGTGCTTGTAGTACTGATATCATCAGTTGTTGGTAGAGATGGCCTGAGAGTTGAAGCTCAGGCATGCAAACCAAGCGGCGCGGTGAGAGGAAAGAAACCAGCTTCAGGCTACTGCGTAGAAGACGACGTTTGCTGCATACCCGGAAGGCTTTACACCACCTACAAGTGCTCTCCGTCCGTGACGATGCGCACGAAGGCTGTTCTAACAATAAACAGCTTCGAGAAGGGAGGAGACGACGATGTTCCTGCAAAATGTGATGGCAAGTACCATTCAGATGACACCCTTATAGTAGCACTCTCCACTGGGTGGTTCAACCACAAGGAGAGGTGTTTTAACAACATAACGATCACCGGTAATGGGCGGAGAGTCATGGCAATGGTTGTCGATGAGCGAGACTCTAGCTTGGGCTGCGACAAGGAGCATGACTATCTGCCTCCCTATCCTAACAACATGGTGGATGCTTCAAAAGCTGTGTGGAAAGCCCTGGGTGTGCCTGTCAATGACTGGGGAGATATGGACATTGTTTGGTCTGATGGTTGAAGAACAACTCAAAACACTTGAATTGATGAATGGAACAAGTGAGAGAGTTCATGTATTGTGATGAATATTGAACTCTCTCTTAGTTCTGCTGTTCCTGTTAAAGTAAAACTGGATCAACTACTAGGAATCAAATCATATAAAACTCTGATTTCGAATGCCCTCGATTTTTGTGCACAATGGTGTAAATTTGATTATTATGCATGCCATATGAATTCCAAGGGAATCTACACCATCGCGTTGCAAGTGTATGGAATGTTAAAAAAATCATTTTCCAAACAGAAGGCTATGTAAGAACAAGTCCCCCCATGACTGCTGTATATAACTGAAATTCAGATGCTGTGAAGGAGTTCAAATCAAATGCTAAGTGAAATGAAGTGATTTAGAACCTCTCAATAAAATACTCAAATAGACAGGCAAAAGTAGTAATTCATAGGGTAGATTCTCTCTTTCATGAGCCAGACCAATGTAGTAATTGATGAGAAAGATTGAACTTAAAACTGCAAATGAACAAACCATTTTTGGGGGCTCCTCCATGAGTTTTCAATTGTAACACCATCAATCGATTGGGCGAAAAACAGTTAGGTTCATCAGCATTTACACGAGGACTCGATTCGCAAAGCAACTAATATCACTACCGACGCCACTGAACATTCCAAAGGAGCTCATAAATTGAGGGCATAAATACTGCTACAAGGATACAAAAGTGGAATTCACAAAGTCACCTCTCGTTACAAAATGGCTGATTCTGCTGCAAAGCATGTTAGTACTACAAACCATCATCTATAAGGCGGCAAATCGAATTACAGAAGGGGGGGACTTCACTCATCTGTCGAAATCATCTTCAGCGCGTCAAGTCAATATCAACATGGACGGCGTTCCTAATGTCATGGCGCGAACCAGGCCATGTACTCATTGGAGACGTAGGAGCGAGATTTTGATGAGCAATGCTGGGTGTTGATTTATCACCAGTAGCATGATCAGAGTCTACACCAGATTCAGGACCAGTAATTGATTTGTTCTTCGACTTTGAACCGCCAGATACAAAACTACCCACAACCACCTGCAAACATTGATAAAGCACAAGAGATGAAAACATACAGACGACACCATAAAAGATCAATGTAATTGTTTTATTAAAATTATAATTTATTAGCCGTAATTTCTTAGTTACTTGAGCCGAACGGCTCTGTCGGTAAGCCTGAGATAACACAATAAGTGATGCTAAACAAAGAGAAAATTTAAATTTAAAGACTTTGAAGTTATAAGCAATGACGAAAATTCACCTGCACGGGGCTAGCTGCAATAAGCATTCCCCCAACCCCTCCACCAATAACTCGACCATCAGGACTAGAGAGGGAGACACTTAGGCCGCCTGTTCGGCTTCGAGATCCTCCATTTTCAGTTAACAAGAATGACCCAGACAAGCATAATATCTCAAATCTACCCTGAACAGGTCAAAAAGCAACATAAACTAATTCAGTGAATACTACAAAAAGCAGAAGCTGCACAAACTGTTAACGAGTAAACTTTCCCCATCTAATACCCAAGCATATATATATTAGAACATAAAAGACTACCCTCTAGTTTCATTATCAAATATGGTCAAGTAGATGAGTATTACTTGGAGTGTCTTCGCCAAGTTTAGAAGAAGTTGTTAAGTGAAAACGAACTTGGTCTTTGCGAAATGGTAAAGCATATGGAATATAATTCAGTAAGCAATTTTTTACCATGCAGGGCACATACTTAGCAGTTACCACTCCTTTAAGGTAAATCTGCTAAACAAAACTCATACCCTTGTTCGGCCTTCAATTTTTATTGCAACAGTTACAAGGTAACAGCAGAATATGATAGAAACATAATCAGCGCAACAACTGACATGTGATGGAAACTTGAGTAATAGCATGCAAATAAATACCAGCACAATATTAGAAACTCAGGTAGTTCTAAATGTTAACATCTTAATCAAAACAAGCCGCATGCTACATTTTTATTGTACATCATATGAAAAGGTGGCATTTTGTCAACTGTATGATCCAAGTTCAACTAAAATATTTAAGTAAGAAATATAGACAAAAAGGGTCAATTCAACTACATGAGTTATCAAGCATTTGAACCTCATATGTGACAGTGCCACCAGAAGAAGCAGGTTGACGAAGAGTTACTGTTGAGACAGCCCCATTTGCAGAAAGAATGCAGACAGCTCTTGGCCCCTGCTGAGAAAATGACATTATTTTTGTCGAGATATCCTGCATAACAAAATGGATCAATTCAGTATTGCCTTTTCCTGTATGAATATTCAACAATTAAGGAGCTATTAAATGTTACATATTGTGATTAAAATAATAAAACTTGGAAAGAGAATCTAGCATTCAGCAGTTATTCACAGTGTTTAATCACGCAGCAACAGCTCATAAATACTTTCAACAATTATTATCTCATTCAGGATGTTCATAACATGAAGTCTAGAACTTCTCGGTTGAAGCAGCCTCTTGCAACAAGGCAAAGGCAATTAGGTTTGTCAAGAATTTAATGGACAGAAAACAGTAAAGATACCATGCTGAAATGTTAGGCCGACCTTACAGATTTGAAAGTAAAAATGGAAAAAATATCTAAAATACATTAGAATAAACACGAATATTGAGAAGTTCAGCAATTGGGAATGGTTCCAGAAAAGAATGATCAATCCCTTTGTCTCTTTTGCGAGAGTACCATAACTTGAACCGTGACAAAATTACAATGAGTGGGGAAGAGATGTGCGCGACTCCAATCTGAAGTAAGGTTCCATTGCATCAGGACCAAAAAAGAAAGTAAGGAATTAAAGCCTTGAAAATATTCTCTTCATTGCCAATATCAGTTTAATAACATTATTATATAGAAATCATGTGTAAATAACTAGCAATCATAGCTAACTCTTACAACTAACTAACCTCAAAAAAAAAAAATCTTACAACTATACAATTATACACCAGTATTATTCTAACTCTTACAATTAATAACATTATTCACCAATATTATTATCTAATACCTACATTTTTTAACCACAACATTATATATATGCATCATAATGGCAACTACAAAAATAGAAATCCAATTAAGTCTAGCTTAAGCTCTAACGCAATATTTGGAGCGTATATTTTTAAATCAATTATGTTTCAAATGACTTCCACGTCATGTACCACAAAACAGTCAACTAAGAAGACTTTGGTAGTATAAAAAAGCTTCGCCGTGGCTCATTAGAGAAAAATTAGAAATTTATAGATAGTTTTTTCCATCTAATTTTTTACAACTACATTATATTATATATAATCATAAGAGAATTAATAAAGAAAAAAGATAGGCTCAAGGCATGCCTCTCCAATTGCAATGGTAATGATGTGTGGTGTAAAACCCATTCCAGCAGTACCAGAGATCCAATCACCTGAAATAATGATTGATCATTAACAAAGTGAACCTACAAAAGGCGTATAAAAGAAAGTACAAAGAAACAAATCTGGTTGTGAGACGGTTTGTTTTCCCAAAAGTAAAAGGTCTACTACATGAATATGCACTCTTCAGAATTAAGTAAAAAAATCAAGATCATTGTAGCGTAAACGAAACAAAAATCAGACTAGAGATCTTTATAATAAATATAAATAAATAAAAAACCAGCTAAGCCAACAGTTATAACCATGGCAATACCATTTGGGATTGTCAATCTCCAAAGTAACCAATTAATAAGAAACTAAACTGATAACTGAGGAGCCCGATCCAAACATAGAACAAATGAAATTATACCTGTAGAAGAAACAAAGATAAACCAATTTGATTCTTTTAACCTCAACCAAAAAAATTTAAAAAGAAAAACAAAAACAAAAAACGGCAGCAAAATTGCACATCAAACACAACACCATCACTCATTGTAATATTTTGCACTTGGTGAATCGCCACACACTATTACAGTTCAAATAATGGAGAGCATACCCCATCTTGAAATTTCAGTGAAGCTATGAAACTCATTAAATAAGGTATGGATCAATAAACAAGAAGGATCGTTAAACATAAGTTAGACAAGTGACAGACTCTTAAAAGGTGCAATAACCATGCAACATCAACAACAAACCGTCAATGGCCATCATCCAATGGAAGCAAACTGAAAAAACTAAACAAAGGGTAGGAGTCCAATGCTACATTACACGATATACTTATCGAACGAGAAAAAACACCAATCACAAAGTTTCAAATTATTCAATCGTATGCCGCTGCTCATGAGGAAAATGTCTTTGTTAACACAAAAGCCCCACAAGAAAATCAAAACTCACCAAGTGAAGCTAATTGTTGTTTCCTCCCAGTCCCTGGAGGCCGCCCTCTACCCCGTTTAAGAGATGGGGTGCCCGAATTCGACAACGGGGGAGTTGATGACATGGGCGACAATGCAAGAGCCACGCTCCCATCGGGTCCATACTTCCGCGGCCTCCCCCTCTTCCTCCTCACTGGATCTCCAGACGGCATTCCAGTCGGCAAGTTAGCACCTCCAATCCCATGTTGCAATATCCCCGTCGACGACTCCACTGGATAACTCGATCCAACAGAACCTCCCCCAGCATTACTGGGAACTGAGATGCTTGGATTAGTAGGCATTGGGCGAAATGCAGGTGACCCATGTAACCCTGAAGGTGTTCCAGACCCTCTCGACATATAGTAAGACCCCGAACCGGGTAACGCCATAGCTTCTCTTCCATCCATGCATTTACTTTGAAACAATCACCTCAAACGCTTATGCTTAACAACAACAATTCCTCGAGTTTAAGCAGATCTGACACAAAAACAAAAACCCAGTACACTCTAAGAAAAATGAATTGAAATGGCCTTGACAAGGCTTTGATTCTTGCAAGCAAAATACTAATTAGACTTTGTTCATAGAAGATAAAACCTAATGAACAACAAAAAGGAACAACCTTTATTAGATCTCAAACTTGTCTAGACAGAAAAATGTGCTCAAATCCAAACCACAAAGGCATCACAACCCACAACAAAAGGGGATTAATCAGAGCATCCAAAGCACTAGAAACTGAAAAACAAAAAGAGAACAAGAGCTAATAAAGATGAAACACAACCCCATTTTTGCATAAAATACATGTAAAGTAAAGAAGGGTCACCAAAAACAACAGTGAAAAAGCCATAGAATATAATTCTTTCTTTCTTTCTTAGCAGAGAAAACCCATAAACCCCAACCATTAAAAAATCAAAGCCCAACACATTTCAGTGAAAACAAACGAATCCCAAGACGGAGAACTCAAATTGAAACCCTAAAAAGCTATAAAAATCAGATCTTTATCCACATCTCCCCAAAACCTAACCAGAGCTTCATCGGGAAGAGAAGCGAAAGAGAAAAAGAAGAAGAGAAGCAAAAGAAAAGCTGAAACCGTACCAGTAAAAGCAACCAAACTGATCAAACTCCAACATTTACCCACCAAACCCAAAACCCCCAAAATTGAAAATCCCAGCGACCCAGAAACCCTAGAAAGCTGAAACGCCGAATGCGAGCCTTAAAACCCTAAAAAATCCAAACTTTGAGCTGGGATTGAAAGGGCGAATAGAATCGGAAACGGGGGAAGGTCGATTGGGCGATTGATTGAGTGATTTGGGGGAAATGGAGTGAAGGGCAGGTGGTGGTGGTGAGTACGATTGCAGAGAAATTGCAGACTTACAACTACTGCGCAGATTCAGTGAAGAAGAAGAAGACGACGCCATTGGCAGTAGCAGTGTTGAAGCAGAGCGTCGTTGTCGCCACTCATCGTTTAGGGCACAGACCTTTCGCACTCTCTATGGATGGACCGCACTTTTCTCTCTCTCTCTCTCTCTAGCTCTCTAGCTTTTCACTCTCTCTCTCTCTCTATCTATCTCTCTGTGTGTATGTGCTCTGCTTTCATCACTCACAAAAACAGAGCAAGAGAGAGAAAGTGAGGTTTTAGAGAGAGAGAGAGAAAAAAAACGGATAGAGTCAAGACTCTTTGCTACACGACAGCCAACGCGCAAAGCTGGACAAGATATTTGGGTGGCCGGTACCCTGCTCCGTAACTCCACAACCTTAACCACCTCCCACGTCTTTTCTCGTACCACGTGTGATATACGACACGTGTAGGTGTGCTATATGGGGGAGTGGGTTTGGTTTGTTGTGTGGTGGAGTAGGAGATACTTGGTGCGGAGAGTAAAATAATAGGTGGTGTACTGGTGTACGGGATAGTGGATCTTTAAATTTTTCCTTTTTCTTTCTTGAGTTTTTTTTATTTTATATTCCAATAAATCTCGTGAGTCCCGACTTTTTTAAAATTTTTATAAATATTGAAAGAGTATTAAAAAATTTTTACACATAATTATGGTTGCTTCATTAATTGCTCAATGACGCATTTGAAATAAAAAAAAAAAAAATTTTAAGTACGAACTCATAAGTCGAAATAAGCACTACTATTTATATTTATTAGTTAAAGTGGTAGTCGAATTCACGACCTCATAAAACTTAATCTTTTAGTAATCGATGTCTTTTTCTTTAGTTTAAATCACTTGATACCACTTAGTATCATTTCGTATTCCAACGATACGACTACTCCGAATTCACGCCGAGTCGCGCACTGTACAAGTGGAGGAGCTCCTAATGTTGATGGTCTTATTTTCATGATTCGGCATTGAGTCACTAATTAAATGACGACAACCCGCTTTCAATTGAGCTAACTAACATTTGGTGCAAGTGATGTATTTACTATCTCGCAAAAAATACTTGGCTTTTAAATTTTTTAAAAGAATAAAAGATAAAAAAAAAAATCGATTGACATATTTTGAGCACAAACTTAAGCGCACTAATATATAAAAGTCGTTTGCATCTCGAGGTGCATTGTACAGCCTCCGCTCAATAGGTACACCTAAAATACTCATAATGTTTTAGCGTAGCAACCTCCTGAGTCCGAACTATTGAGTTAAAAATTAAGGATAAAGATCGGTTGACTCACTTTAGGCATCGAGATTAGGCACCTACTCACTCAGTGTTCATGCGATACACCTCAAGACATGTGTGCGCGCCTTGTATCGCATTAGTATTGAGTGGCAGAAAGAGTCAATCTAGCGTGCTCCAAATTTTATTTTTTTTTAAAAGTACTCTAGTAATAAAAAATAGTTATTTTTTTTTGTCAAGAAGTAATAAAAAATAGTTGGAGGGTATGTATTTAATATTTATGAGAGCGGTATTTTTATTTGGGCGTGTTGGTGGGTTATAATAATAGCGGACTCCGGTCAGTCTACTTTATTTCCCAAATAAGAAAAAGGTATGTACTGAGCAAACGTGTCGTTTTCCATGCTTTATTCCCTTTCAACCATGGCAGGGATTTCAAGATAATCTCTAATTTATTAGTGTAAGTACATTGGTTATTGTATGTTAAATAAATGAAAAAATTAGAGTATTAATTAGTGTCTCCTACTTCTTCACTTTTTTCATGATAATAGGTGTCGGTCATTTTCCCTGCTTTTTTCTTACTTTAATTCGACTAATCCCGCTAGTGTTGATGTCCTTTGACATTAAAAAAAAATTAAAAAATTGAAAAATCATAAACGTTTGAATTGTATAAAAGTATAATTAGTAAAAATATAATAAATACAATCTCAAATTTTGAAAATAATTTATAACTTTGACCAAAAGGTTTTTGCTAAAAAAGACTTATATTTTTTGGATCAAGGCCTTATTTGGTTAAGGGATGAGTTAACTCTCAAGAGATAACTTGCAAGGGAGTTGGAACTAATCTTGTTTGGTTGCTCAACTTTCCTACAAGTTATCTCTTAACTCACATCTAAGGGTAAGAGATATCTCCCATATCGCTCTAAATGAGTTATCTCTCAGGAATTTGTGAACACAATTACCCCTCATGAATTACTTCTCATGAATTTGTGAACACAATTACCCCTCATGAATTACTTTTTTATTTCCCATATCCGTCTTTTTGTTTGAAGGGTATTTATGTCAATTTATATATTTTATTGTTTAAAAACTTGTAATTTCTCCGCGAGTTTAAAGTTGAACCAAACATGAAGATATAATCTTTCATTGTGAGTTAACTCTAAAGAATTAACTCTACCCGCACTATAAATTGGCAAAAATGAACCAAACGAAGCAAAAGCGATCTACAAGTCACAAAATGGTTACGAAATGGTGTGATATAAAAAAAACTAGTACAAATAATATGGTAGTTTTTATAATATGTTCAATAGATATGACTATTGAGCTATAGATGTTGCAATTGCACGAAGTATCCCAATCCAACTGAGATTTATAGTTTGCTGTTTCCCCTCCCCCCATAAAAGTTTTCTAAAAATATAAAACTGGCATCAGAGTTTGTTGAACCACACATAGTTTAGGGGTGCAAATGGGTAGGATAGGATGTGTGAACTTCATTCCCATATCTATGTTCACAAAAAAATTTATCACCCTTACTCATACTCATCTAAGGATGAATTTTCATACTCATCCTCATACCCATCAAATCCCCGTGAGAGAATCTTTATAGGTAAAATGTTTTATCTATTTTTTTTCCCATTGAGGGATCCCCTTGGAAATTTTTATGGAGATTTTTGTGGGGATGGAGAATCCTTGTGAAAATGTTTTTTTTCCCATTCTATTTTCTATTGGGGACCCCGCGGGGATTCTCAAAAAAAAAATTATAATAAATAAGGTGTCAAATATACATACATAACAATAATGTCGTGATAAAAAAAAATAATGTCAATAAGTTATAAATTAATAACATGTATATATATAAATATAGACTATATATAAAGTCAATAGCACCAAGGGGCCAAAAAAAAAAATTAAGAGGATTTTATAAAATAAAGTTTTGCAATTTTTTTATTTGATCTTATTTTTTTCAGTACTTTTAATCTTAAAATTATAAAATATAAATATACTTGCAAACAATTCAAAACAAAATATATAGTTATTAATTAATCAAATAAATTAAAATTATGATTCTCATTAAAAGATTTTTCGTTATATGTATGAGTGTTTCAAAGTGGAAACTATGAAATATTATGTAATATTTATATATAAATATTATATGGTGTATAAATTGATATACGAGGATCTATGTGAGTAGATGGGTATCCCTGTGGGGATCTCCTCGGCTATATTTTATTACCTATACTCGTGTGGGTATGAGATTTTGTATCGCCATCTCATCTCCATTTAAAATTCTCATATTCGTATCTGTACCCGTTAGGGTAAATTTCTATCATACGTATTCCCCTCCTTATTTACATCCCTCACATAGCAATAGCAACATGTTTGCTCGGTCCCCCAGAAACTTAAAGAATTATATATTGAGATTAATTTTATATTGGATTCCATATGCTTTGATTAACTATTCAATCATTGATTGGAAATGGACACATGTATTGCATGCCTGGAAAGTAGGGAACTTTATTGATTTTATCAGGGTTGACCATGGTTTTTAATTTCCTTTTTTTAATGATGTTTTTTTGTCAAAAAAAAATAATGTTGTTTGATCAAATATGCATGTACGACACACAATATATATATCCATTCATGCATTCTTAAAGTTAATTACAGCATTGAATCTTTTAATATTTTTAGGCATGTTTTTGTTATGTGAGGTGTGTCCCTTGTGAAACAATTAATCAAGGTAAATCATGAATACCACAATATTTTTAAGAAAAAACACATCCTCAAAAATATACTTATATAAATTTAGTTATAATTACTAAAAAACTTTTAAGGCCTAATTTTAATGAGCAAACTATAATACAGGCAGAATTCATATTTTTCATAGATTTTTGACATGTTCAACGAATTATATATATATATCATATATGACAGACTTGCTTTTGTTACTTTCAAACTCAATCATGATGTCATCTCTCTTGCCTTTTGCATGCAAAATTATTGTCCTTCTCTTTTACATATTATAACGTTTTCTAATATATGTACAAGCAATTTTCAAGGAAAAATGTCCTTATGTAAGATCTACTGGTTGTTTGCTCGACTTTGCTTAAGTCTAATTAAAAGAATTTAAATTTGAATCTCATAATCTGTGGAAGCATACATTTTGTATGGTGAGGTGTCAGGCGTGTCTCATATAAAATATATTTTTTTTTTTTTTTTTTTCTATAAGAGTCTCTCTGTGAAATAGTTAAGATCTTATCCTAAATGCCATTATATATATATAAAACCACACATGACTCACCATTTCAAGATACATAACAAAAGATCAATTCGATTATACCATTGGGCCCTGCAATTATATCTAAGGTACTTTTTGATTTTGTCAGTTAATTTTATTATTTCAACTTCAAGCTGCAGTACCAAAAGTTAATAAATTCGGGTGGAAAAAGAGAGATTTCGGCTCCTAAATTAAAAGCAAAGGTGAAAATCACCCCTTAAATTAGTTTAGGATGGATTTCAACCCTTAAACTAAAAAAAATAAGAGATTTTAGCCGCCGTAAATTTTTTTGTTATCCCAAACGTTTTGTGCACACGTGACAATTGTGACTTAGCACTTGTGAGTCTTACAGCATAGTAAAAATTTTTAAAATCACTTATATCCCTCTTTCCTCAACATAACACAACACAACAACGCGGAAAATGCAGGAAACTTGAGGAACCATCCACAAGGAGTTAATACTTTACCTCCTAAATATAACATTTTAACAATCAAGTCGATCTATCGATTTTTTATTTTTATTTACTTTTTAATGGAAAGACCTAGCTTGGTTGTTATAATAATCAAACCCAAAATCCAATTCAAAAAATAACTGGTAGTGCATTCTCCAACCTAGATTCATTACAATCAACAAAAAAAAAAATCAGAATTCCAATCATCAACAATAAAGTTCACACATCTCTCCCTTTCAATCAGAACCACCACATTTATTCCATTAATAACACTCAATCAAACAAGAAATTGAACACAAATATATCAGGCAAACAACAATTGATACAAAAAAAATGATAAGAGAAGAGAATAAAATCTACAAATCCAAATCAAAATCATTTCAAAAAGAGAGAGACGATACACAATAACAAAATCCACATCAATACCATGGTGTAGCATTGGGAAAAAAATTGGTGCATACAAATCGTCTCTAAAGTGAAAGTGTAACGACCCGAAATTGCTTCCGCTAAAATTATAAAACTCGAGAAATACTAATAACTCAACTTAAAATTTCTTTCTTGTAATAATGGATTGGAAGGTGACTAGGCATGCGTTGACCTTGCGATATCGGGGTCCACGTGGGCTTAGGCGGCGGGATTTTATGAGAAATTGGGGCGTCACGAAAAGCATATCAATACTTTAATCGCCGTCATCGTCGATATCCCCGCCGCCGTCCAGGATGTCGTTGATGCCCCGGTCGCCGTCGCTGTTGCTTTCCTGGTCGTTGTCGCCGTCCCGGTCGAATGCGTCTCGCACAGACTACACTATGGATGGTTCTTCAAGCTTCATGTGTTTCCTATGTTGTTGTGTTGTGTTGAGGAGAGAGGGATAAAAGTGATTTTAAGGTTTTTTTACTATGTTGTGGGACGCCCCAGTTAATTTGGGACTGAGGCTATGTTGTTGTTGTTGTTGTTGTGGGACCCACGAGTGCCAAATCACAATTGCCATGTGTGCACAAAACGTTTGAGATAACAGAAGAATTCACTGTGGGCTAAAATCTTTTTTTTTTTTTTTAGTTTAAGGGTTGAAATCCACCCAAACCTAGTTTAAGGGCTGATTTTCACTTTTGCTTCAAGTTTAGGAGCTAAAATCCCCCTTTTCCCAAATTCGGGTTTAATATTGCTGCTAGAAAGTGTCATGTGCCATGAATCTTAGTTTTTAGCGCCTCAAGAACTTCTCCAACGGAGATGTAGACGGGGTGTGAATGTGCTGTATTAGGACGGAATAAATATTGGAATAAAAAAGTTATCTCCAATGCAACCGTGTATTTCAAATGTCGAGCTAACGTAACATATAAAGAATAAACATTGTCTATATATTCTCAATATCGACTTGGCAGTTTTTAATAAAATTAAACATGTTAAATAGATTTTAACTTCAATCTCTGATCACCTAATTAGAGACACTTCAAGTCCAAATCTTTAACATCATCAACCTTGTATCTGTTAAGTGCCCACCATGCATCCATGCATGCATGCATTCATTTCATCCCATCCATAATCAAGTATTTGAATGTACATCACATGTCCCATAGGCTTCAAAACTTTCCATATTTGGAAATAACAGGCTTTTGTGAATGTGGCCTTTGACCCATCTTATATTAGTTACCAGCATATGAATTATGATTAAAATAAATCTTATGTAGAGTAAAAGAAAAATAAATAAAGTGAAAGAGAGAATGTCATGCAAAGTAGACAAGTAACTTATCAAAAAATGCATCAAATTATGTGGTTCCTCAACTTTTTCTTGTGGCATACAGAAAAGCACTTCTTTTCAGTTCATCCCACTCTTTCTTTCCTTTTCTTTTCAATGTCCACAAAAACTTATCTCCAACATACAACATCACCACACATCTTTTTCTTTAGCAGTGCAGCAACATTAATGTGACTTCAATTAGAGCACTTAAAGGCACTAGAAAACATTGGATGCACTTTGGATCGCGCAAAATATTCGATTCGAGGTACATCCGATGTTACACAATTGCTCCCATGCATCTCTTTTTCATATAGGGAGAGGGAATGTCACAATCCTCTAATTAATTATAAACACCTCAAAAAAGTGTTGTTGTTTGGTGGAACAACCTGTATTAGTTGAGGCATAATGGAGGTTTTAAGTGAAAATTAAGATAAGTCACAATATATTGATTAACAAGAAACCATATATGGTGATTATTTGACCAAGGTCTTCTCTTTCATGATTGAAAGTTTTTAGGTATTGTCAAGATCTCAACAATGTACAATAGTGTCCTCTTCTTCATGGATGTGTGCTTATTTAGGTGTTTAATTGGTGCTTAAGCAAATTAATAAGGGACCCCAAGGCCACACAAAGTGTATATAAGAAACAAATTTCAGGCGCCATGAACCAATCAGTTGAGTTCAATCAACAACACCAATTAACTAATTATGAAAAAAAATGCTTGACAACACACAAAACACATCAAGAATCACAAAATATTGAATTCAAGAGCATGCGATACATCTCGAGATGTGTGTGAACAAAATCGATAATGTGTTGTGACTTAGTTATGTGTGTCTGGAGTATTATTTTTGCATTACCCTTTATCTGGTATCATCTCAATTGAATGATTTGACAATTCTTATACAGGATCATTGTCTCAAACCCCACCACCACCACTAACATACATGTACACAAATTGCGTTTATGGTCAAAATGTGTAGGGCCCATTAATTAATTAATATAACAAGATATTACATGCTTGTATTAGCTAGTAGCTTCGCATGCATGTTTTTCCAACTCAGGCCAACAAGACTGATTAATCAAGTTCACTAGTGCCTTACTAAAAGAGGTAACAAACTAGATTTGCAACTTATTATTATGGGGTTAACCTCAAATTTGATGTACTAAGTCATTTAATGGTAAGATTAAGGAGAAAAATCTTAATCAAGAAGGGCAAATTAACATGCACCTGTGAACAACTAAGACAATTAAAAAGCTTCCATTTTAAGCATCTAAAAAGCTGCCATAAATTTTGAATCTTCAACTCTGCTTCAAAGGGGGATAACCGACCATCTCTATCTATATACAGTACAAGTAGGTCAAGTGTCATCACTAATTAGATGGTGTTGTTGGACAGAGTTCAGAGAGGAAGTTTATATAAGTGATAAGAATGATTTTAAGGCTAGGCTAAAAAAATAGTGATTTTAAGGCTAGGCTAAAAAAAGAGTGATTTTAAGGCAGATTAGGTTTTATCAATGCGTATCAATTATACACAAGTGATTATAAATTGTTTATTTTATTTTTCTCTCTTTTGTTTCTTTTTTTGAGCAATCTCTCTTTTTTTTTTTTTTTATTAATAAGTTTTTTGTTTCTCATCAAGGGTACATACGTCTTTTTGTGATTTTTCGCTTGGATCAACTTCATGCTAAAAAGAGAGAGGAAAGTCAAGATTAGGAAAAAAAAAAAAAATTCATTTTTTTCAAAGAAAGTTAAAATGAAAAAAGAGACAAGAGTCAATTGTTTTCTTTTTTTTTTTTTTTTTTTTTTTTAGTGATGCTTCCACAAGTAATGATTTGACAATTATCTTTTAAAACACTGAACAAATATTATTGAAGTTGTCGTTCTTGAAACTTAAAATTGTCCAGGGGCGTTGGTTGAGCGGTAAGTTCGTTATCTGATATACTAACTAAGGCAGATGTGTTGAGTTTGAAATCTACTTACTCCTACCTCCCTCCGATTTCTTTCTTGAGTTTTTTGGTGAGAGGTAACTAAAGACCCCTTAAGATTAGTCGAGTCCACCATCGGTCAGGTGTCAGTGGCGGTGGCTCGGATATCCTCATCTATTAAAAAAAAAAAGATAGCAATGCATTTCTATTAATGTATCATTGAGTTTATTTTTTTATATATAAAAACAACATTTTTAAAAGTGTTAATTCTGTATTTTAAAGATTTTTTTTTTTTTTTTTAATGTAGGGTCAGTTTGTTCAACTTTATCAAAAAATATGAGAACAAAAGGAAACAACGGAATGCTACACAAACCTTAGTTTTCATCAAAAGCATAAATGATGGAACCTAGGTCCACTAATACTGTTTGTGATGCATCTAATTAGAAGTAACTCACTTTATATCTTAGTACATGAAGACATGTTAGCTAAACTTGGGAGCAACTTGTTAAACATGTGCAGAGACATTGGCAAGTACCAGTGTACCACAAAAGTCTTTAATTCACCTAACGTTTAAATGAAAATTGAGTCAACTGGGTCCGCAACTTGTACTGTATAAATGCATGAAAATGAACTCATAACTGGCAAGCATTCTCTGATTTCAAATTTCAATGGCAGACAAAATCTCTGAAATCCAACGGTGCCAACCATGCATCTTTTCCATCTATGTATCAATCTATGTACTGTCTTTGTCAATATATGTTCATAAAGCCTTAGTTTCTGAAAATAAAATAAAATAAAGCCTTCCTTAGATGAATGTTTTCTTCCGCATAAATACAGCAATCTATGACTTAAAAGACTAAAAGAATATTTGAAGCACACCTTCAAATTAAGCTAGGAAATACTCCTAGCTAGCTAACATACTTTTGAGCTTTTTAACATGCGTATTTGGTGTATCGTATTTGGTGTATCGTTTGTTGGCGATACATTTATTCGATTCTATTGCATCATGCATCAAGATTAGGGTAAGCAAATCCTGGTGTGCATCTCATATATAGGCAATGTTTCTATCAAAAGTGCGTCGCCCAATCACTAGCTTGTAGTATCATCACTGTCAAATTGGTACCGATCTTAAAAACACAAATGTTCCACAAAGCATCATAAACAAGTGATGCAGATCTAGATCAGAGCACACTATCAGGACTGATCACATTTTTTTAACCATTTAGGTACGTAATGTGAATTTAGAGATAAAAACCCTCGGACAGCAAAACGAGAGCAATGCTATCGTATCTCAATAGAGTGGTCAATCATCAATTAATCATCCAAAATCCAACTAGAAAACGCCTATGATTTATCCAAGAAAAGAGAACCACTGATGACCTACAGACTGACCCATGGATGGCCTACAATTTGTCTATTCATAACATAAGGCATCTCAATCCCATGCCGAAACAAAACTATCTAAGCACAAATAACATGCACACACCGCGCTTTAACCCTCGACCTAAGGGCTCGAATGTTCAAGTTCACGGCATCTATATCTCTTCCATCCATCACTCTCTCAATTCCTCAAGAGCTAATCAACACTTTTTAAGATCTACCTCACAGGACATCTTGCAACAATGCAATATGCCTACTTCTAAAGCATCTACATTTTAGAAATAAAGAACACGACCATCTTTAAAGTTGAAACCAATACCAGGTTGCAACCCAAGTCAAACAGCCCCCCGAAATTTAACGCCATTGCTACACTCACCCGCTCACAAATCACAATCATACAAATATAACGGCAAAATTCACAGGAAATAGAATTCCTAAACTAGAATTCCCATAGTATAGCTTCATAAACAAACACACCAAACACACAAAAATATCACAAAACTAGAGAGTCGCGGAGTATAACCAAAAATTCTATCAATTGATACCAGATAACAAACTGGAAGAATTGCTACAAAAGGGAAAAACTCAATTTTGGCATATTGTAAAAATTACAGAAGTGAGGTTTCAAAGAGAAGACCATTGCTTTGATATTAACCACCCTTTTCACGTAAGCATATTCCCAAAACAAAAGCATGATTGGTTACCGGGATTCAAACTCAATTGTCAAGCTCCATTGCCTGAGCAGCTTTAGCCTTAGCCAATGCTGTCAACTTCGATTTCACCTTCGTCTTCCCAACCTTAAAACCTTTCTTTTTCTTCTTGTCACTGCTATCAACCTTTAAAAAACAATACAAACACCTCCATCAATAACCACCACAAAACTAACAATTCCAACTTTTCAAACAAAACCCCACTTTCATAATCAACTGATCCATTCGGCATCGCCCCAAATGAACTAATGTTTCACAGCACATTTTTCATCATAAAATTGAGGAAATTACGGAAAAAATTGGGGGATTATCACAAAAAAAATATGAACAATTCACTGAATAACCACCACAAAACCAACAATTCCCTCTTTTCAAACAAAACTCCATTTCGATTGACAAAAAAAAAAAACCCCACTTTCATAATCAACTCATCCTTCGCTGCGTCACCCGAATTCGCAAATGTTTCACAGCACAGTTTTCATCATACAACAACAACAACAACAACATAGCCTCAGTCCCAAATCACAGTTTTCATCATAAAATTGAGGAAATTAAAGAAAAAATTGGGGGATTTTCAAAAAAATTCAATGAACGACATCGACCCATTAAACAAAATTGAAACTTTAGTCGTTTGTGATTGAAAAGGAACTCACTTTCATCTTAGTCTTCTTAGCCTGCAACTTCTTCGCCTTCTTCTCTTTCTCTTCTTTCTCACCTAAACAACACAAACAGCGAAATTAGAGCAATATGAGATCTAACAAGTGAAATTAAGATGAACAGAGAGTTCAAGATTGAATCTTTACGATGCAGCTCGAATTCGTGTTGCTTCTTCCTTCGCGAGAGATTGTTCTTCTTCGACATCTCTCTCACTCTTTCGCGCAACAGTTGGGGATCGAAACCCTAAAATTCAAAACCCTAATCCCCAATTCGAAACCCTTAAATATTTTTATTTCCCATTGTACCCAATACTCTAATTTTGAGTTTATTTGCCCTAATTAGTTTTCTTAAACCCAAAAGCCAAAACCTAAAACATTAGTGTTTTCTCAATCACATTTTTAACATCAAATTTCCCTTATTTCTCTTTCGTCACCAATGGAATCCAATCTAATAAATCTTTTTTATTTTTATTTTTTAAATTACGAGTGTCTCAAACTTTTATTTTTTTAGTCTCTACTTATTTAAACTCAGACTAATCTCGCGAGAGTCAATCAAGCGTCCCAACTTTATGGCCTAGAAAAAAATCAGCCTTTTTAGAGTTGCATAGCAAAATTTGGTTGCAAGGTCTTTTATCATCAAGTTTTAACTCTACAACCACATCAATTTTACGGGGCAAGACAAATCATCAATTTTACATTTTTTTGATTGAAATGTATTTTTTTTTCGTAAAATAATTCTTCGATAAAAATTCTATTAAACCCTTATATTTATAAAAAGAATAAACTCTATCAGCAAGGTTGCAATTCTATATTTTATCACGTGGTCATATATGAATAAGGATTACGGTTGGAGTCTCCCCAGACATAGATATCAAATCATAAAGTGTTTATATTGTTCTTATTCGTTTTGTGGGTTTAATACACAAATTACTAGTACTTCTTCCATATAATTGCTTTGCAAAATTGCAATGGAATCGGTTGGTGAGGGCCAAGAGTAAATAGCCTATTTTATTTTGATTGTTTGCACATTTTGTTGTTATGTAAAAATCCTATTGATTTTATAGTTTTGATACCACCTTACATAAGAAAAATGTACACTTCACCAAAACAAAATCATTGTGTTCAAAATTTCTCTTCTAAAGTAGGAACTGTTATGGAATATGGATGACCATGCATGTACACCAACATATTGTGTAGTCATGTAACTTGTATGTATCACTTAATAGTACCTCCACTTGTCTATGTATTGTCATGTAACTTGTAATCCTCTCCAATGTACACCAACTCTTTCATGTATTGTCTATGTTGCTTGTGATGTGTTGTATGACATGGGGTGTATGTGTTGTTTGTACACATTGTATGAAGTACATTTATCATCATCACCAAATGGCCTATATAAAGGGTGCCAACCTCATTGTAAAAACACACCAAGTTGAATGAAAACTTCTCATTCCAACTATTTCATTTCTTCTCTTCTCCTTTGTAGTAGTAGTTTGTAGTAGTAGAAGTTCTTAGTCTTCTATTTCCTTCTCTAGTTCTTAACAAGTTCCAATTCAATTTACAACACGTTATCAGCACGAGCTTGCTCTAGCATTAAGGAGATCTTGAAGTTCAATAAGGCTTGTTAAGGAGAGAAAGCTAGGAAGATATAACTTTTGTTATTTAAATAAGTTCAATTTACTTCTATATTATCATGGTTGCTTCCTTTTATCTATGCATACTTTATTCATATATTATGCATTATAGCGTCACCGATTGCGAAAGTATGCTCTGTAGTTGCGTCTTGTACGATCTTCTACATCAGAAATCAAAAGTCAATATGTGACATAACTAGTTTTCTCTTAAAACTACAAACGATTAGTTATTGTTCTATTCTTGATTTTATAATACAAATCATGCTATAAGTTTGAGTTGATAGTGGGTAAGCCTTGTCCCCGGTAAAGCTAAACATTGAAAGGGAGACGGGTTATCCCGTTCGAGGAGGCATGTCATTAAGCAGACTTTGTCTCGCCACCCAACCTGGAGGTTGTCCCACCAACTCATACGAATAGTACATTTGATTATTAATAAATCAAGTTGTGAACATATACTTAATCATATGTTATGTTTTTTTTTTTTTTTTTACATAAAAGAAAAGAGAAAATTATTTTATATTATATTTACTTTCGAAATATTAATCAACCATAGTTGAATTTGTTATCTTATTATAATTTTTGTCATGATAATTAGATATTACAAATTATGAATAAAGCTTGTATCCATGCAAGGTTGTATGTTGTACACAATCATTCACAAATTTCTCTTTAGAGATTTGAAAAGTGAATATTTCACTTTATATATATTTTCACCTTATGGAGTTATATATATACATACCAAAAGGGTAATGCTCCAAAAAGCTCAAAATGAGCGGCTGGGTCTCATGCTACAAAATTTAATCGGTCAAATATTAATTATAATTCCATAATTTTAATTACCTCTATGTTGAGGCTATGTGGAAATATGACTGATGAGACAATAAAAGGGTCACGTGGCCCGCCTCGATTTATTGTTGCAACAAATATCGAGTGCGCACGTCAATCCAATAAATATTAAGGATTGATTTCTTGTCTCATGGTAGCTGAGTAAAATAATGAGATATTATAAATATAATATCGCTCCTATCCAATTAGTTCAAACTTCAAATTAAGAAGCATATGTTGCATATAATGATCATGATCGCAATAATAAATTTATGGACGTGGAAAATGTGAAAATATCAGGTAAAGGTCGTATTGACAATTCCACCAAAAATTGGAATAAAAGTGGTGCACCACTACAAAGGGCAAATAATTATTGACAATGAGCGCTCATAATTGTGACATTTTTTGGTCATATATGAAAGACTATTTTGCCTAAATATTGTCATATATATGCCCGAATATTTTTGTGACCTTTACCATGCCTTCAAAATCAAAGGCAAAATATTATGAATTTTATCATTGAAATATGACTATTTTCTGATTTGCCAAACATTATTTGTCCAGATGGATCAACAAATCATGTGTTCAAGTCGTGAATCAAATAAGAGCGATATATGCCTTGCTGATTGTGCTACAACACATACAATCCTTAAAAACAAGGAATATTTCTCCAATTTGAACTTAGCTGAGGCTAATGTTCAAACAATATCTGACATCTCCAATTTGATTAATGGCTCTGGAAGAGCAAATATTATGTTGCCTGGGAACAACAATTCATGTTGACAATGCCTTATACTCTGAAAAATCCAAAGAAATTTACTTGAGCTTTAAAGATATTCGACAAAATGGATATCACATTGAAACCGTGAACGAAAATAATAGAGAATTTCTCTATGTCACATTGGTTTCAAATGGGAAAAAGAAGTGTTAGAAAAATTCTCGACTTTATCATCTGGATTATATTTACTCATATAAGGCATGTCGAAACGAATGTCGTCTTGAATAAGAAAATTAATGATCCAAAGACATTCATTTTATGGCATGACCGGCTTGGTCATCCAGGATCATCAATGATGCGAATAATAATTAATAATTCGCATGGACATCCTTTAAGGAGTCACAAAATATTTTCAAATTGGTGATTATAATTGTGCTAGTTGTTCTCAAGAGTAAATTGATAGTTAAACCATCCCCAAGTAAAATTGTTGTGGAATCCCCGCTTTTCTTAGAACGCATTCGGGGAGACATATGTGGTCCTATTCATCCTCACTTGTGGACCATTCGGATATTTCATGGTTTTGATAGATGCATCAACTAGGTGGTCACATGTTTGTTTGCTTTCAACCCGCAATGTTGCATTTGCTAGATTTTTAGCACAAATCATTAAGTTAAGAGCACAATTTCCTCGACAACTCAATCAAGACCATCCGTCTTGATAATGCCGGGAATTTCAATCTCAAGCATTTAGAAATTATTGCATGTCTATAGGAATTACCATTGAACATTCTGTTCCACATGTGCATACCTGAATGGTTTGCGAGAATCTCTTATCAAACGCATTCAATTAATTGCCGGACCTTTAATCATGAGAACTAAGTTATCGACTTCATTTGGGACATGCGATCCTTCATGCGGATCTATCATTCGTTATAGAGCCTATCGCATACCATGAGCATTCCCCCATGCAACTCATTTTAGGTCAACAACCAAATATTTCACATTTGAGAATTTTTGGTTGTGCAGTGTATGTTCCTATACCACCTCCCAATAGAACTAAGATGGGTCCACAACGAAAACTTGGGATTTATGTTGGATTTAACTCATCGTCCATTATAAGATACCTTGAGCCCTTAACAGGGGATTTATTTACTGCACGTTTTGCTGATTGTCACTTTGATGAAGCAATTTTCCCACCATTAGGGGGAGATAAGAAGTCAATTCAAAAGGAATGGCGCGAAATTGCTTGGAATGCATCAACTTTATCACATTATGATCCACGCACAAATCAGTGTGAACTTGAAGTTCAAAAGATCATTCATTTGCAACAAATTGCAAATCAATTACCTGATGCATTTAATGATGCAAAACAAGTGACAAAATCACATATTCCAGCTATAAATGTTCCTGCAAGAATTGATGTCTCTGTGCAACAAAATGCACAAGAACCAACGAAACGCTTAAAGCGTGGAAAACCGGTTGGTTCAAAGGATACAATTCCTCGAAAGAGGAAAACGGGAGTAAAAATAAATACAAATCAAAATACTCCTGAGAAAGCACAAGAATCATTTGATAAGGGTTTGTCAGAACAAGTTGATTCTGATGAGGAACAACTTCCTCTAGAAAAAGAGGAAAAAGATGAAAATAATGAGATCTCAATAAATTATTTAAACTCTAGTAAGATTTGGGATCGAAATGAAATTGTTCCTGATGATATATTTGCTTTCAATGTGTCCTTTGAAATATGTGAAAATGATGATGATCCAGAACCACGATCAGTGGACGAATGTCAAAAAAGACCTGATTGGCAAATATGGCAAGATGCTATCCAAGCAAAGCTAAACTCGTTAAGGAAACGAGAGGTTTTTGGACCAATTGTCCAAACGCCAGATGTCGTAAAACCTGTTGGATATAAATGAGTATTTGTACGAAAGAGAAACGAAAAAAATGAAGTTACAAGGTACAAAGCAAGACTTGTAGCTTAAGGTTTCTCACAAAGACCTGACATCGATTATGAGGAAACATATTCTCCTGTTATAGATGCAATCACATTTCGGTTCTTGATAAGCCTTGCAGTCTCTGAAGGGCTTGATATGCATTTAATGGATGTCGTTATAAAGATATCCGTACGGATCCCTAGACAGTGAGATATATATGAAAATCCCTGATGGATTTGTAATATCCGATGAAATAAAATCAAAACCTCATAACATGCATTCTATAAAATTACAAAGGTCTTTGTACGGATTGAAACAATCCGGACGAATGTGATACAAACGCCTCAGTGATTATTTACTGAAAGAAGGATATGTAAATAATCCGCTTTGCCCATGTGTCTTCATTAAAAGATCATCAACAGGATTTGTGATTATTGATGTATATGTTGATGATTTAAATATAGTGGGAAACCACGACGACATCGTTAAAACATCCGAATACTTGAAAAAGGAATTCGAGATGAAAGAACTTGGAAAAACAAGACTTTGTCTTGATTTGCAAATTGAACATTTTTCAAGTGGAGTATTTGTCCATCAATCAAATTATATTGAAAAAATATTAAAAAGATTTTATATGGACAAGGCGCATCCATTGAGCTCTCCAATGGTTGTCAGATCACTTGAAGTGGATAAGGATCCATTTCGACCTCATGAAAGTGATGAAGAGCTACTTGGTCCAGAGATACCATATTTAAGTGCAATCGGTGCACTTATGTATCTTGCAAATTGTACAAGACCTGACATTGCTTTTGCTGTCAACCTACTTGCAAGATACAGCTCATCACCAACTCGAAGACATTGGAATGGTGTTAAACATATTTTCCGATATCTTCGAGGAACAAGTGACATGGGTTTATTCTACTCGAGATGGGTAAAATTGAATCTCCAAGGTTATGCTGATGCTGGATTTTTATCTGATCCCCACAAGGCCCGTTCTCAAACGGGATATGTATTCACATGTGGTAATATCACAGTATCATGGAAGTCAGTAAAGCAAACTATGGTTGCTACTTCTTCCAACCATTCTGAAGTACTTGCAATTCATGAAGCAAGTCGTGAATGTGTATGGTTGAGAAATATGATTGAACATATTCAAGAATCATGTGGATTGCCTTCAATAAAAGATTCTCCAACCATATTATATGAAGATAACGCAAAGATGTATTGCACAATTAAGTGAATGATTCATAAAAGGGGACAGAACAAAACATATTTCACCAAAATTCTTTTATGCGCATGAGCTTCAGGAGAATGGTGAAATTGATGTCAAGCAAATCCGATCGAGTGATAATCTTGCTGATATATTCACAAAAACCTTACCAACTACGACATTTAAAAGGCTTACATATGGTATTGGCTTGCGTAAACTTAAAGACATTGCAAGTAAAGAAACTGAACAAGTTTCACCCATGTTCACATGAGGGGGAGTTATTGATTAATGTATTGCACTCTTTTTCCCTTAGCTATGGTTTTATCCCATTGGGTTTTCCTAGCAAGGTTTTTAATGAGGCAATCTTAACAATATTATGCCCGTCTTAATATTTATGAGAATAGTGTACTCTTTTTCTTTTACTATATTTTTTCCCACAGAGTTTTTCTTAGTAAAAGTTTTAACGAGACACAATCTCTAAGCAAGTGTTATCCAAGGGGGAGTGTTATGGAATATGGATGACCATGCATGTACACCAACATATTGTGTAGTCATGTAACTTGTATGTATCACTTAATAGTACCTCCACTTGTCTATGTATTGTCATGTAACTTGTAATCCTCTCCAATGTACACCAACTCTTTCATGTATTGTCTATGTTGCTTGTGATGTGTTGTATGACATGGGGTGTATGTGTTGCTTGTACACATTGTATGAAGTACATTTATCATCATCACCAAATGGCCTATATAAAGGGTGCCAACCTCATTGTAAAAACACACCAAGTTGAATGAAAACTTCTCATTCCAACTATTTCATTTCTTCTCTTCTCCTTTGTAGTAGTAGTTTGTAGTAGTAGAAGTTCTTAGTCTTCTATTTCCTTCTCTAGTTCTTAACAAGTTCCAATTCAATTTACAACAGGAACGATGCGTTTCCCCTATTTTTTCCCTCATATTGCACTGTTAGAGTTTTTTAAGACTTTGTTTATGAGAAGCACATTATTAATTTCTCGCTCTTGTACATATACTGCCCCTTTCCATATTATGCTATAATAAATAAAATCTCATTCTTATTAAAAAAAAAAAACTTCATAGCTATAACTAACACAAATAATAAAGTTTTGAATTTTTAAACTATTTACCATTTTAATTGCGATCTCAAACTGATCATCTCTTCAACAAACAACAATACATCACAGTGGATCGATCAAGATACATACATATAGCAAAGTCTCACCCCCTCATTAAATCAAACTCACAATACTTCTAAATCTAATCTATAAAAGCAATCCTTATTATTCATATAACATGCACACACCAATATTTCTTAATTGATCAACATCTAATAGTTATATGGAGCCAACACTGGCTCACCCACAGGAGCACCAGCATCATACAAACTTGCACTCAACGCACTTAGAGGCCCCGGTGCTACTACGTTCCCTGAACTTTTGATCTCCGACATTTCCCTCCTCGCATTCTCTCCCTTTTGATTCTCGCATAATTTCGGTAGAAATGCACCTGCAAAAAAAATCGTAATTGTGTTACTTATACAATCTTTAATTTTGTTCCATATCTGAAGCCAACTGCCTCGACTTATTCAAATGACATAATCTAATGTCTCCCCTTAAAAGGTATTAATTTTGAATAATTGTCACCATTGACTCACAAGGGATGTGCCAATATATATGGCATAACACTTTTGTTTATTTTTTGTTACCAACATGACTTTCCCTAGTCGAATTAAACCGTACCTTCCCCCTGCGGCGAGGTTGAAGTACAGATCAACGATGTTAGGACAACCAGTGTAGCACGGCGGGGAGCAGAGCTTTTGCGTGAACCGAGAGTCCAAGAGAGAGTCCGAGGAGATTCCGAGCGAGTTCCTATCCACACCACAAGCCTTAATGCACTCCTCGCTCTCTACATAGTCCTTCAAGCTAATGTCCGCCTCAATCTCCGAAGTCCTGCACTCAAACACCTCTAGCCCACTCCTCGTCACATGTTTCTCGAGCACGCACCGCGTCCCCGATGAAGACACCGCAAATGCACAAGCGCTCTGGTCGAGCTTCTCACATGTCACAGCCGCACCTACACCACATTACGTACAAATTAATATATAAGTTAAGGGGCACTGCAACTACATAATGCTACACGTAACATATATTTTGTTACATGTACGTACCTAGAGTGACTTGCCCGTGGAGGGCAAGCGCAATGAGGGCTATGAAGCTGATTAGCAGAGAAGGAGAAGCCATTGGAGCAGGTTTCTTGTGAATGAGAAGGTGATTAATGGTGTTTTAAATTGTTGATGATGAATTATTATAGTATATGTGAAGAAGGGGAGGAGTACTTAATGTGGTGAGAGGTGGTTTGGGAGGTAGTGTATTTATAGAAATTTGGAGTTAGTTGTGTGAACTGAAATAACAAAATAGGGGTTAGTTTTGAACCTTATTTTGGTCTTTGACATGTCAAGACAATGGCAATGCCGGTTCACAAAATGGTTGCTTTGATTCCTCCGTTGTTCTTGGATTTAACTGTATGCCTAAATTGATGGCCCAAGTTTCACGGAAGCCTCTATTCTTATGCCGCGTGTTGCTAACTTGTTATGTTTCTTGACTTCTTTTTAGGATGTACAGTATATTTGTATGTTGTGATTGAAATGCTCTTTAATCCTCCTCATGTTTGTTCCGCTCACTAGAGTACCCTCAAGTTAATCGCACCAGAGCCTCACGAGAATAGTCAGACTAACCTGAATACCTATGTATATAAAAAAATAAAAAATAAAATCAGAGGCCTCGTGTTAGAGTTTTAGGTCTCGTTTGGTTCGTTTTTTCTAAGCTACCGTATTAGTTCGGAGTTATTTCCTTAGAGTTAACTCCTTGTAGATAATATTTTCATGTTTGGTTCAACTTTAAACTTTCAGGAAAGTCTCAAATTTTTAAACAATAAAAAATATGAATTGACGTAAATAGCCTTCAAACAAGAGAGATGTGAGTAATAAAATTGTCATTAATGATGGGTAATTGTGTCTGCAACTCTTTCAAGGGGTGGTGGAGAGATATCTCTCACTTTTGAGTGTAAGTTGGGAAATAACTTGCAGGCTAGCTGGGCAACCAAACAAGATTAGTTCACAACTCCATTTGAGTTATCTTTTTAAAGATATTTCTACCTCACAAGGCCTTATATACATATACATCTCCACTTTTTTATAGGACCGTTACAAAATTAGTTGTGGACCGGCACCTTAATTGTGGAAAGTCCTTATACCAAGTTGCTATGCAATTTAATGAACAAGGAGGGAGAATTTAGAATTTCAAGTTCTTCATTTTTATTTTTATTTTGTTCATAAAAGTTCTTCATTGAATTGTATGTAATGAGTAACACATTTCAGACCCATAACATTAAACACCTAAATATGATGCATGAAAAGTTAGGTATATATAAATATATATGTTTATTTGGAGTTTGGAAATATGGTTGTTAGTTTAGGGATTCAGCAAATATAAGTCAATTCTAAAGTGTGTAACGTGTACGCGTGACATTTGACAATATATGGACCAATGGAGCACACCCCCGCACTTTACATTGTACACACATTAATTACTTTGGGACCAACCAAATCAAAAAAAAGATTGTTCAAATTAAATGAAAAAAAAATCTAGAACTAATTTTAAGGTCAAACTTAGCCAAGAATTCATGTGTTGTGTATAGTGAGCCCGCCATTTACGGCTGAACCTAATTAGAGTTTTCCACATCGACCTGATTTTGATGCACCAAGGCCAGCCAATTTAGACTTGGTCCTGGAATTTGGGACAATGATCAACTGCTTGATTTTTGAAGAGCACGTTTAATAAGCATTTGTTAGATTGATTAATTCAAAGTATACGAACTATCAAACTAGTCTACGATGTACCAATAAGTCAGGTTGGTCAGAGTGAGAAGGCACTCGATTCGCTGAAGTCTCAATTTCAAATCTAACAAATGCTTATAGTAGAAACATTTATGCAATAAATTGATGAAACACATTATAATTAATGTCTCGTTACATGTATACTACATTATTGGCTCATAAGGCCAAAACTCCCAAACGTCTCTCATCTGGTTATACACATAGAGCCAGTCCCCGGTTACCACCCAAAGACACTCCGATACGCACCTATTACGATCCGTAAAATCATCGTAAGCATCAAAATGGTACCAAGCCCCCATGCCCCATTGAACGTCGCAAGAGAACATCGTTGAATTAATCTTCTTCTCTTCGACCTGAAAGTTCCAAACAAGTTCTTCACCGTCGGCCAACACACGGTATCCCATGTCGCGATCTCTGGTAAAGCAATGCAGATTGGCTCTGTCCCCGTACCCCAACCCATTTACTATCCTCACTTCCATCCTAAAACTAAGGCTCAACATACATAGCAAGTTGAATGACAAGAATCCTAAGAAAATATATGTTAAGTTTCTCATTTTGTTGGGAAGGAATTGAAGGGTCGTCATTTAAAGTACTCTACATATATATGTGCTTTATTGATGCAAATAAACTTGTGTTATTAATATATATATAGGTGCCCAGTCCATTAATATGTTCATCTTTTGAGCCACATAAACCGGTCCCAACCAAGAATATGCTTATCTACCTATCTTTAAAATAAGTATCAGCTTCATTTTTTTTTTCTTGCAAATTAACATGCAATTTATGTGAACATACAAATCAATCATCATCAGCTCGATGTGAGCTCGACGAAGCTGCGAATCCCATCAACCGAAAAGGCCAGGGCCTTTTTTCGTGGTGGTTCGAATTGGTTTTACGTACTAGTTTCTTCAAGAGGATCTCTGCAGTTGGCTGCATTGGTGTGTTTTTTAATTAAGGACTTGCATGTGTTAATCTTGTTTATCTCAAAACTTGCAGAGAGAGTCGATCCCCTTCATCACCTATATATGTCTTGAGGTGCATGCACTAATTACTGGATCAAGTGCTTTTACCAAAGATACATTTGAAGGGTGCTGTTTGATCTTCTAGGCTCCAAATCCTACTCGACGCGGAGCCAAAATTTCAAGCTCTACTAGGCTAATTAACCAAGGTCAATCAAACCTTATTCTTTTCTTGTTGAAAACAATTAATTAAAGAAGCTAGCTATTACATAACGAAAGCAATTCACAAATACAAAGGCAAAAAAGAGAGAGAAAACTCAATGAAGGTAAGGAATACACCCCCTGAGGAACAAAATTAAAGTATATGTTAAGTCAAAAAAAGCGCTAATTCCACGCCTTTTTATTAATTATATTTGAGTGTGGACACTGCGAAAGATGAAGCGAAACATTAAAACCGTTCCAAAATACTCTTTTCGCAAATCCTTGCAATTTTGAAGTGAGGGGGGTGACATATCGCAAGAATTTCGCATTTTGGTCTAAAATACAACATTTTTTTCTTTGTCTATAACTTTATGGGTTCTGATTGGCAACACTAGTTAATAATCTAGCTGATAGCTGAAAAGTTAGTAACTGATAGCTGATAGCTGATAATCTAACTGATCAATTAAAATTGTTTGGAAGAAATAGCTTATTAAGTAGTCGATAAATGCAAAATGACATGAAAACTCATTTATATTACTTAAATGTTTTTTTATCGGATTGTATTAATTAAATGTTCATACATATATTATATATTGCTTAATAATAATGTAAATTATATATGCTTATACGTTATTTATATATATTGTCGATAGGTACTATTTAATAATTTTTTGAAAAAAGGTATTATTTACTACTTAATATTTCATATAATATTTCGTCAAAAAAACTCATATATTAATATATAAATATATTATTTATCATTACAAAAAAGATTTGATAAAAAAACTAACAAGTGCACGTGTAATGAAAATATTAGAACAAACACTCGTTGGGATCTATGCAAAATAAACATCTAAGCAAGACCTATGTAATGATGTGCACATTGTTTTGTGATTTACTAAATATCTTTTGTGGCGGCGGGTGTTATTTGCATACACAACCAAGGGGTAAAATTAGGTTACATGCATCAATCTATCTGATGTTTTAATTATAGTGTTTGAAATTTGAGATGATCATCTAGCTTATTTTAGAATAAGCTAGTCAACTAAACACAATTTTTTGTCAAAAGTAGCTTATAATCTAGTTAATAAGCTAGCTTGTACGTACCAAACATAGCCTAGGTCTAGTGAAAAAGTGCTTAACACAATTTTTTGTCAAAAGTAGCTTATAATCTAGTTAATAAGCTAGCTTGTACGTACCAAACATAGCCTAGGTCTAGTGAAAAAGTGCTTAACAAGAAGTCCAAAGACTCAATATTGACTTAATTACAAGCATGTACTAACTGAGACAATATTAAGATTCCATGCTTTAAAATGATCTTTCAACACAAATTAATAGGAGCCCCTCAGCTGCCTAGTTAGTATCTTTTAGTCTCGCTCAAACAAAAACCAAAAACATAGATACAGCCATAACTTTAAGAGCACTAACTATTGACCAAATGGAAAACTTTAACTTGATCAGTTTGATTTGATTAGTTAGTTTACCCTAGTTTTGTAGTTTTGCAACAATCATCATTGCTCACTGCCCGCAAATCCCTATAATATACGTGCAAGTGTGACATTAAAACACTGAGCACCGACAATGTAAAGATGGAAGGTTAATTACCAATTGTTACTGGGACACTAACGAGAGGTTTATTCTAAGAAGATTTTTCTCACTTAATGCCTATCCTTGGTGTCTAAGGGCAACCTTAGTTCAACACTACTGTTAGCCCCTCAATAGAGTGACCCGAGTAGGCTGGGATAGGCAGCGAGAAACCTAGCAAATGATCGAGTTCCGGAGGACTCGGATGGTTCCATGAGGTTTGGTCGTGGGATAGCATGCGGAACAGTGCATAGGCGTGAAGGAGGTCACGAGGCACGGTGCTGGCGCATACGAGGTTGCGCCTTGGCACGTGCCTTGGCGCACCCATTGGCACAGGCATAGGCAAGCCTTGGCAGATTCCTTGGGCACGAGTAAAGCCGCGCCTTGGCACGAGCAAGGCCGCGCCTTGGCACGGGCAAGACATACCTTGGCAAGGGTTGACAAATCTTGACTTGGGCGTTGACCAAGTCAAAGTACGTTTGGTCTCATTTCTTGATGTTTCCTATTGGAGTTGGGGAAATGACTTAACATCTACTATAAGGAGAAGTGGTCTCTCATAGGGGCGGCATGGGCACAGTAGCAAGGAAGACCCTCGAGCATGCCTTGGGCACCATGCCAAGGCAAGACCCACGGACCCATGGTCCGAGCCTCCTCGATCCGGCGGGACTCGACCGAGCCCCGGCTAATACCCAGGGTACCTGGGCGCAGCCATGCACCACCGAGCAGTCCCTGTCCCTAAGAGAAACATGGACCACGTCCCTTGAAGCGTGGATGGACCAAGTCAAGGCGGTTCCAGGCGGTTGGGCAACTACCTTGGTCATGGCCACTGGCATGACCAAGGCACGACCAAGAATGTCCCGAATACATGGAGCATGTGCTAATTGACCAAGCAGTTGAGACGGTTATGGAACCAGGTGGCAGCAAGGGAACAAGGCAGTTGGGTAACTGCCTTGACCACAAATGAGTGGGGTTTTACTTAGTCTACAAATCAATGTAATCAGGACAGGTGTCCTAGACGATTATGTAACTACTTGTCGGCTGATCTATAAAGCCAAGGGCTTTAAGCTTGGGGAAACATAGGGAGTACCAGTGTTGTATTCCCATTGAGAGAGCTAGAAAAACGTTTCCCCGTTGTCATTGCTTGCTGTTCATTTACTTTGATTATTGGTAGTGCTGAACTAAGGTGGTCTTTAGGCACCACGGGTTGGGTTGAGCGAAAAATTTTCCTTAGGGTAAACCCCTCACTTAACGGCCCCGTGACAACCACCAATATTCAAAATGAATGAACAACAAACAATGACACAAATGAATGTATTACTTAGCTCAAAATGGGAATACAACTCAAACACTCTATGCTTCCCCAAGCATAGTGCTCTAGGATTCATAGATCAGTCACAAGTAGTTACATAACCACCAAGGATACATGTCCTGCTTACATTGACTTAAAGACTAAGTAAAACCCCACTCTATATGGTAGTCAAGGCAGTTACTCAACTGCCGCATTCCTTTGTTGCCACCTGGTTCCATAACTGCTATAACCGCATGGTCAATGAGCACATTCTCAATATGCTAGGGACTTGCTTGGACGTGCCTTGATCATGCTAAGGGCCATGATCAAGACAGTTACATAACCGCCTGGAACTGCCTTTGACTTCGTCCATCCAAGTCAAAGTATGATTGGTCTCACTTTTGGATGCTCCCTATTAGAGTTTCAAGAACGGCTTAACATTTACTATAAAAGAAGGGGACATGTACGTTGGCCACGTTTAGAAAATATGCAATTGGGTGTGTAGGCCACATTTCATATATTTGTAAAATAGATAATGTTTTGATAACTAATAGATATCTCAAAAATCTCAACAAAACGGTCCAAATATCTAACCTCAGTTTTAATTCCTTAATCAAGATCACCGACCCTTGATGTGGGACCTACACCGTGATACGTGCACTGACCGATGCACGTGACCGATGCATATTGTATTTTTGTATTGATATATGCCTAGTGTTATGTATTGTGTAGACTTACTAAGTTGGTTTGTACAGTTGTAGGCGTCGAGACGAGAGCAGGGACGCGCCTCGAGTAGCGTGCGAGCAGGGGAACCGGGTAGTTAGCATTTTGGTAAGTCTTATTTAATACTAATATGAAATAAGGAATTACTTATAAGCCTATGGTTGTATTTGTTAATGTAAATCAAATTAAAGGCCTATAGTTGAGTAAATTAAATGGAAAGCATATGATTGGTCTAAAAATACACATTGGCACATCTAGGAACAAAAATAATTGTAATGATGGAAGATTTCTATATTTGGACCATTTCATGCCTAAAAGTGCGTTAAAATGTAGGACTGCAATTGAAACTTAATTTAGTCTTTAGGGGCTGATTTAGGAAGATTGATTTAAAGTCTATTAAACCAATTTGAATACACGATAAACATCACTAAATTGAGCTTAAACCCACTATATTTGAACTAATGAGACACCAAACTCAGGAACCTAGGAAAAAGGTACAGGAGAGCGAATACAAGATTTGGAGTATCGGGAGGCCAGTAAAGCTAAGACTTTACTTTGTTGTTGTGAGTATACCTAATGACAACTTTACTTGACATTTCATTTTTATTAATTGTTGTCCTTGCATAGTCCTTTTGACTATTTTGCCTTTGTATTCTTATATCATGTGTTCTTTGTGTGTATGCTCACTTGAAGAGTCTAGTTTGCATGATATCCATTCATTTGATTTGATTCATTGATTCTATCCCATGCTATGTCTATTCTTGTTGTTTTAAATGTGAATTGAATGATAAATAGCATGTTATTAAGCTAGTGAATATCTTATAAATATTTAAGATGACTTGTATTCCTTATTTGTTAGGTGTGTAGATGTCCCTATGCCTTGACAATCCATACTTGGTATTTCTTGAAATTTAAAAATAGTTTTCGCATTTAGGTCCCGTACTCGATCGAGGTGTGCGCGACTCACGGGGTTAGAGTCTCTGGGGATGTCGGCACATGTTACCTGACACTGTATGACACTCGGGGTTAGTGTCCCTGAGGTGGTCTACACACAAGGGTTAGATTCCCTGGTAACACTTGGGTTAGAGTCCCCTGTGCTATATCACCACTACTTTACCTAGTGTCAGTATCATTTGTTTAACTCTGGTATTTACTCGCATATGGTTTATTTTTCAGTTTTCCCATTTATATACTTTTAAATATCATTTGAATATTTGAAAATGCAAATTAAACTTGTCATCGGGGATTACTGTTTTATTCTTGTACTCACCGTCCTTTTTATGACGGTGGGTGCGGTGCAGAGCGTCTACCCAAAGAAGTTGGGCAAGGAGAAGATCGGCGATTATCCCTGAGCCCGCGGCGCATCACTGCATTGATTGTAGGTCTTCTTTTGGTATTTTTATTGTATATGTTATATATGTCTTTCAGATACTATTTGGGGTTGTATATTGGGTTGAGCGTTAGTTCCCCCGACTTGACTTAGACTATTTTACTGTTTCACTGCATTTTGAGGACTTTATATATATGATGTCATTTCCTGGTTTTCCACACTTAGGATTTTATAAATGGCTTCCGCGTAAGTTACTAATTGCTTCCGCATAATCAATAAGACTTATGTTAAATAATTAATTTAATAAAAAGTTTTAATTAACTCTAAATTTTATAAACTGGTAGGACTAGTGTATTACTTATCTTGAATACGAGAAAAGAGGCGTTCAGGTTATAAAGGCTGACTAATACGTAGTTGAGTCCTGCGTGGATAAGATTATGACTTAATTACGGGATTAGGCTGGGCGATGCCCTATATTAGGAGACGGACCATCACAAATGGTATGGGTCGGGCGACTCGACCTTATTTCAGGTGAGGATCATTTCATAAACACCAATGTAGGCCTAGTGTTAGCCCCTCAATAGCGTGACACGAGTAAGCTGGCTAGGCAGCGGGAAAAACCTAGCAATATCCGGATTTTGGTGGACTCGGAAGGTTTCATGGGAGTTAGTTGCTGGATAATGCACATCGGAGGGTTTGCAGTATAGCGCGCGCGGAGGCTCGCGCATGCGTGTGGGAAAATCATATGCGGCATGGATGAGGCAGCGTGTATGGGTGTGGACAAGGTATCGCCATGACGCGCGCCTAGGCCCGGCGCCTAGGCGAGGAGCACAGTGGCGCCTTGGCACGAGCACGGTTGGGCCCCGACACGTTCCTTGGCGCATTCCTTGGCGGGAGCACAGTGGCGCCTTGGCACGGGCCTTGGCACGAGCACGGTTGGACCTTGGCATGTTCCTTGGCACATTCCTTGGCGGGGAGCATAGTGGCGCCTTGGCACGAGCACGGTTGGACCTTGGCACGTTCCTTGGCACATTCCTTGGCGGGGAGCACAGTGGCGCCTTGGCACAGACCTTGGCACGAGCATGGTTGGACCTTGACACGTTCCTTGGCACATTCCTTGGCGGGGAGCACAGTGGTGCCTTGGCACGAGCAAGGCAGCGCCTTGGCAGGTTCCTTGGGCACGAGTAAGGCAACACTTTGGCAGATTCCTTGGCACGAGCAAGGCCGCGCCTTGGCACGAGCAAGGCCGCGCCTTGGCACGAGCAAGACATACCTTGGCAAGGGTTGACAAAGCTTGACTTGGGCGTTGACCAAGTCAAAGTACGCTTGGTCTCATTTCGTGATGTTTCCTATTGGAGTTTGGGAAACGACTTAACATCTACTATAAGGAGGGGTGACTCTCCTAGGGGTGGCATGGGCAAGGGAGCAAGGAAGACATTCGAGCATGCCTTGGGCAGGCATGCCAAGGCAAGACCCATGGACGGACCATGGTGCCGGCCACCCCGAGCCGGTTGGACTCGGATCGGACCGAGCTCCGACTAGCACCCAGGGTGCCTAGGCGCGCAGCTAGGCACCACCAATCAGACCCTGTCCCTCAAGCAAGGCGAACTATAGGCTTGGACGGACCAAGTCAAGTGCGATTCTGAGCGGTTATGTAACTACCTTGGTCATGACTCATAGCATGACCAAGGCACGTCCCAGCAACTTCCAGGCACTTTGAGCATGTGCCTATTGACAGGGGGTCAAGACGGTTATGGAACCAGGTGACAGCAAAGGAAGGAAGCAGTTAGGTGGTTGTTTCAAGCACTACATGGGTGTGGTGGTTTACTTAGTCTCGTGTAATGTACATATGACATGTGTCCTCGGTAGTTATGTAACTAACTTGGTTGTTTTGCTATAAAGCCAAGGCATGTAGGGTGTGTTTGATAACAAAGAAAATGAAAAAAAATCATATAAAATTGTCTACTTTTTTTATGTAACCGCTTTTTCCACTGTTTGATAACTTTGTAACTGCACTGAGAAAAAAAACCACATCCCCCTATTTTCCTCATTTATTTTCTCATCTTTTAGCGTGAAAAATTGAAAATCTCTCAATCTCTCTCACGAACTGATCATTTCTTCCACCCAAACAAACTTGGCCTCTGCTACTCTTTCGCGGATACACACTTTTTTTTCTCTCTTCGTCTCCGGCTTCGTCACCAACATCATCGTCGAGCCGCCCGACATCGACGATGATTTAGATGCGCACACGGATTGAACCATAAAAGAAAATTCTTTCTCGTGCAATCAAACAACTATGAGAAAATTTTCTTTATAAAATTCTCTCGAGAAGATTTGCTAAAAAAAAAAAAAAAAGTTTTTTCTCATTGAAGATTTTTTTTGCTATCAAACACACCCGTAAGCTTGAGAAAAACACATGATTTCATGTATGAGATGCATGAGAATGCTAGAGTTGTAATCGCATTGAACTAAGTAATAAACTTCATTTGTTCCATTGTTGCTGTTCAATCACGTTTTCGTTGGTATGCTGAACTAAGGTGGTCCTTAGGCACCACAGATTGAGTTGAGCGAGAAAAATTTTCCTTAGAGTAAACCCCTTACTTAACGGCCCGTGACAACTAGGTATATTGGCAAACACCTTCTCAAGCTAGGCGAAAGACGAGTTGTCGCTAGGCGGGTATAGCAAAAAAAAACACGTGCGATGTCATCTCGTTCAAAATCAAACCAAACCAAAGTATGTACCTACAAGTCCTTCCCTTTTGTTATTGCCATGCACTTACAAAATTTTTGGATAGGGGGCACTTGGCATTGGACCCTGTTTTCACCAATTTCTTTTTTAATGATTTATTATATATAATAAAATAAAAAAACTTAATAGTGTTTATCGTAACACTATATGAATTTTTTTTTTTGTAATAAAGAGTATTTTGTAATAGTTCTTTTGAATAATAAATATGTTTTAACAATTTGACAACATCATAAAAGTTGTGAAATATAATTTTCAATCTCATTGAGAATAATTCTATATGGTGTCCCTTGCTATCACAAACACACTTCATTTTTTTTTTTCAAAGTGATAGACATATGATATATCTATGATTTGGATCTACACTTCCCAATTAATAACTAATTTATGAAACACACTTTAATCGCTTCATTAAGTAGCCAAAACATCTATGGTGAGACGTTAGATGCATCATGCATCACTTGCCGAAAGACAAGATTTGGAGATGAAGAAAAAGTGAAGAGCAAAGTTATTTTTTTAATTAATTTATAATATATCTTTAAGTTTATATTATTCTTTAGCTTCATGAAGTTGTTGGTGCCCTTTAATTATATACATTGATTTTTATGCGTGCACGAATCAATTAAATAACATTTTGATTATTTTCTTCATTTTATTTGAGCATCAAGCCATTGTTTTATTGGAGTTTTTTTTTTTTTTTTTTTTTTTTTTTTTTTTTTTTTTTTTTTTTTTTTTTTTTTTTTCACAAGACTTTAAGAAACACCCGAGGCACCGTCTTCCTTGTTGGACACCATGTCGACCACATTCATGATTTTGCCTACTGCTTGATTGAGTGGCACCAATTGTTCAAAGGAATCCATAATTTTAATGTAGACCAAATTGCTGTGCATACTTAATTATTAAAAAAAGAATGATTTTTTTTTTGATAAAAAAGAAACTTGCTCCCGTCTTACACCCATAAACCCATACTGGATAAAAAAGAAACTTGCTCCCGTCTTATACCCATAAACCCATACTTAATTAAGGCAAAATTCATAATTTGACCATTGAGCCACCCTACACATTATGGTATTAAAAAACAAAAAAAAATGTTAAATTCCGACAATGAATGATTTCATGTACATATACCATATATATGAGCTACTCCTCATGACATCACAAAAGCTAGCTTTGCTATATTATGGGCAAGCTCATTAATTAATTAATTAAGCGCCCCTACGTATAATTTACATTTTTGTTGGCTCATAAGGCCTAGGCTCCCAAAGGTACGTTTGCTGGTTATACACATAGAGACATTCTTGTGTTATCATCCATAGACAATCTGTGCAACACCTATCATCGAAGAACGAATTGCCACTGTAAGCATCAAAATGGTACCATGTTCCCGTGTCCCATTGCACGTCGCAAAAGAACAACGTCGACAAATCAACATTCACATAGAAATGCCAACCGAGTTCTTCCCCGTCGGCCAAAACATGGTTTCCGATGTCGTCGTCTTTCGACTTGCAATGCACATTGACTCTCTTCCCGTGTCCTAACCTATTCATTACCTTCACGTCCATTGCTACACTAAGGCTTGCACATAGCAAGTTGAATGACAGAAATGCGATGCAAAGATATGTGTGGTTTCTCATTTTGTGGGCAATTGTAATTAAAGGCATGCAGATAAGCTTGTATTAATATAGCTAGGTGCTAGGTGCCCAATCCATTTTGCTCAACTTTTAAGGCATAAAAAAGGGTCCCAACCAAGGATATGCCCATCTACCTATCTTTAAAATAAGAGAAGTGTTAGAATGACAAATTTCATGTCATGTCGCAAGACATAATGGCTTGCAACTTGCAAGATCTCGAGATGCAAGCCTATACAGATCTTGATGCATAACACGTGGGTTGAAGTCACATAGAAGGCTCTCATGGGTCAATGTATCTTGCGGTGTGACATTGTTGTCGTCATTCTAGTATTTTCTTTAAAATAAGTACAAGTTTTCTTCAAAAAAAATAATAATAAATAATAAATAAGAAGTGCTAGAATGACAAACTACATGTCACGCCTGCAAGATACACTAGCTCACAAGAGTCATCCATGTCGCTATGTACACCTCGAGATGCGGGCATATAGATCCCGATGCATATCACGCGAGTTGAGGGCACATAGGCGGCTCATGTGAGTCAATATGTTTTGCAGTGTGACATTATTGTTGTCATTAAGGATGTAGATGGGGCGGGTTTGAGGCGGGGAATGCAATCTCCATCCCCATCCCCACTTATGGCGAGTCATGGATTCTCTGCTTGAAATTCTTCACTGGAGAAATTTTGACCCTCATTCCCTACCTGGCGGGGATTCCCCACCCCCGTCACTTTTTCACATAATATCTAAAAAAAAAAAATCAAATACATTATAGATCTTAAATTAAAATCATTAAAAACTTTTTCTTTGCAATAGTAAGTCGGTTTTCAAATTTCATGTGAAGCATTCACTATAAAAAAAAAAAATATAAGATTTAATGATTTTGATCCCCACTTGGTGGAATTGAGACTCCTTACGGTAATTCCCCATGGTGAGGAGGGGTAATACCGCCCACTCCTTGCCCCCGATGGTGCAGATGAAATTCTCTCCGTCTCCGCCCCGTGGAGCTAGTTGGAGGAGAATCCCACTCCATTGGGGCGGATCGCTATAGAAATGAGGATTCCCCGCCCCACCAACATCTCTCTGTGGTCATTTTAGTATTCTCTTTTTCATAATGAGGCCAAGGTGAGGTCTTGGATTTGGTGAGTAGATGTAAGATGGGCAAATAAGTAAAGTAAGCCCATCCAATACAATTGGCAGTCTCGTAGAAGGAGGACTAGTTTAAACCCTAACCCCCCATTGCAGCAGCAGCACCACCAGCCTCTCGCGGCCCCGGCGGCTTCATCAATCGCAGCAGTCGCCGTTGCATTGGGATTCGAATCAAGTAAGCCTTCTCTTCTTTCTCTCTCCGTGATTTGTAGTTTCTCCGTTAGGGTTTATTATTCAATCTTCAATGACTTTCGCTATTTCATCTCTCTCTCTCTCTCTCTCTCTCTCATCTTCATTGATGAATCCCCCTTTTAAGGTTTTAGGGTTTTCAGACCAGGAAGGATAATGGGGTTTTAGGGTTTTCATCATCTATTCCGCAATTGGCGTGGCAAATGTTGTCGATGCTCTTAAAAGGAAGATTAAAAAATGGTCTTTCATTTCCGATCACGAATCTTGTTTTGTTGCATCCATTGTTGGATGGATGAGGAGAAAAAAAATGAACAAAACTTCATTATACATTCATTTTTTAAGGGTTTTCTTGCTTCCCTTATCAGTTTAAGAGGGCTGACAGGCCATTTAACAACAACAACATAGCTTCAGTCTCAAATTAATTGGAGTCGGCTACATGGATCAAACTCTTCCTTTGTGCTCGATTTAGTGCAATTGATTGTGAACTTTTCAAACCATTCAAATCCATCATAATTAATGCGTCCCGTGTTAACTTTGGTCTACCCCAACTTCGTCGAATTTCTGCAGTTTCTATTGAGTCAAGTTTTCTAGTGGGGTCATTCGTAGGCCGTCTTTGTAGGTGACCAAACCACTGCAAACGCCCTTACCTAATATTTGTGTCAATTGGTGTTACTCCTACTTGTCTTTGAATTTCTATATTTCTTATTATATCTTTACGAGTTTTATCACATATCCACCTAAGCATCCTCATTTCTGCTATGTTCATCGATTGGCTATTTAAGCCTAATTTTTTCAAAAAAAAAAACCCTAAACACTAATTGTCGCTCAATTAATGGTGCATCTTGCGTCGTCATCCAAGTTGTTGTAGAAGGTCAATTGGCTCAAATCCTTTTTTTTTCATTAGAATTTCATGAATGTATAACTCGTTGTTGTTAATTGAATGTGTGGTGATGGGTAAAATTAGTAAATTGATGTCTTGTTGTTGTTAATTGGATGTAATGTGATGGGTAAATTACTGAATTGATTTTACTATTTTTATGTTGTAGACAATTGTTGACTCAAGCTCATAACTCTGCCCGGTTGAAGCATTGGAAGCATGGCTGATGAAAAACCAAAGGCCCTCGCACATGTCCCAGAAACAATTCTGAAGAAAAGAAGAAACAATGAAGAGTGGGCAATCAAAAGGAGAGAACAATTGGAACATCGGAAACTAAGGAACAAAGAAAATAAGAAGCTCAATTTCAAAAGGGCCGAGCAGTTTATAAAAGAATACCGTAGCAAGGTAATTGTCCTTATTATTGAGAACTGAGAAGCTAATGCTTTTATTTTTACTTGCCCTTTTTAGGAGTTTTTCTGAATTGTCTTTATTTATCATTTTTTTTATTAGAAACCAACTTAATTACATGTAGCCGACCCAACTAATTTTGGGATTGAGGCTATGTCGTTGTTGGTGTTTGATAAGAAACCAACTTAATTACAACACTCTCGACTCCACCATGAGTCGAACCCCCCCAAACTTGCCTTTTTCATGTGACTCACACTAGATTGGCACATCTCTTTAGCAAGTTTTCTATGAGAAGTTGGTGAGTGTATGATCGAGACACTAGGAGCCCCCCAATGTGGGTTTAAACTCTGCACCATCATTCTAGGGTTAGTTGCAAACTTGCAATGAATTTCATGGTCTCCGTGTTGGTGGAGATACTAGTTTGGTGCTTAAGCGATGGCTTTGGCAGCTCGTAGCTGCTTCAGTTAGCGGAGTTAAAAGGGATAATCTTAACCCTGCAACACAGGACCTAGATACCATTTGATTGTTTCTCCTTTAAAAAAAAAAAAAGAAGATACTCCTATCAATTTATAATGCTTTCTTTGTGCTCCTTTTGTTGTTGAAGTTTAGTCTAATCGTTGGTGTGGTCTTGGTTCCAGGAGCTTGACATGTCGCATATGAAACGAAGGCTGAAGCGTAGGTCATCGAATCTTGTCCCTGAACGTAGTCTTCTTTTCATTGTTCGCATCAGTGGGTTAGTGACTAACATTTTTCCCTGTAGGCTGTAGTGTTCACTTCACTTCCAATTTCTTAGCTACTTTCATTTTGTATTTCTAGTGGAAGTGGTATGCATTCAAAGGCTAGGAAGATATTGCACAAGCTGAAGTTGTGGAAAAATTACACTGGCGTCTTTGTGAAGGCAAATGAAGGGTTGATGGATATGCTAAGCCGGGTGGAGCCATATGTGACCTATGGGTAATCATCAATATAATTAAGCCATCTTTTCACTGACCTATTTCTTCCTTAACTATATCCTTGCTATAATGTTTTAGGTATCCTAATCTTAAGAGTGTGAAGGAGTTGGTGTACAAGAAGGGCAGGGGAAAGATAGACAATCAAATGGTTCCTCTTACAGACAACAACATTATTGAGCAGGTGTTTTGAATAACCAGGATATTTTTACCAATCTGTATGCGTTACTGTACAATCCCTAGTACGGTCTTTCTTGGTTACTCATTAGCGCGCTCTCCTTTGTAGGCCCTCGGGAATTTTGGTATCATATCGATCGAAGATCTTGTACATGAGATTTCCACCGGAGGTCCACACTTTAAGGAGGTTACCAACTTCTTGTCGCCATTCAAGCTCAACAAGCCAGAAGATGGTTTACAAGGAAAGAAGATGCCATTTAAGGATGGAGGCGACTCTGGCAACCGTGGAGACGAAATCAATGAACTCATCAATAAGATGAACTAGTGCACACAACTCCAGCCCATGTAATCCTCCAGCTGCCACTGGTGAGCTCCTTTTAAATATCTGTTTCAAAGATGAATACTGTTTAGGTTGCAAATTAAGCTTAGGCGACCTCTAAGCCTACACATAACGGGTCAATATTTGAAAAATTTATCAGTGAGTAAAATTTTGTTACTGCGTTTCGATTTTTCTTTCACCTCTTCACTTGTGCCTAGAAACCCAAAACACTAGATTGGTGTTGAATGGTGTTAATGAAATAGTAGAAGAGAGTGATGGCATAAAATAGTACTTCTCATAGGGACTGACTGGGACTATAGAGAAAACCAAACTCAAATACTGAGTGAAGGCAAAAATTGGGGACCCCTTGGTGTCCATAATGATATGAAAGATTCATCCAACTGCACGTGCAATAGATATCCAACCAACCCACATTGTTGGACCATCTTATACTTGTTGGACCAGTTTGTAGATGTCACCTTCTTCCCTACCCTACAACTTTGACAAATTATGTATCTGTTTCAATGCATGATATGCACACATTTGGATCATAATAGCTGGTTTTATTTGATCTTTCATTATTGTCGTTTTGGTCTGAGTTTTAATGCATTTGTTGGCAAGTATCAACTGGGTATCTTGCGCGCTCGTGTCAGTGTCTTCGTGTGGCGTTATGTCGATAAGTCCTGCTGTCGGAGTGTCCCTAGTTTTGATGGGTACTTGTAAAACGATGTATTTCACGTTCAGTTGATTCACATCTTTGTTGGTCCTATTACTTTGGTTTCTATCTACTCATATTCACAAACCTTTGATTCTTCTGATAGTTGCTCCCTTGCAGCTTTTACTATTGTGGGGAATTCAACAAAGGACTCAATCTTTACAGGTGGTCCTAATTAAGGAACCATTTTTTAATGTACTCATTGTTTGGCGTTTAAGGCCGCCAACTATCTCGACTAGTCTATATTGTTTATATCGTCTTGCCTCAGCGAGGGGATGGTCCTCCAATTTGATTTTTTTTTTTCTCGGTATTCTAATTTTTGATTTGATACCTCTTTAACATGGGAAATTGAATCTCGATCATGTAGTCTATGCCTTTGTTTATACTAAGTGACGTCATCTTAAGATATTGGAATATATCTTCACATTAAAACGCATTTTTTTATATCAATATCTTGATCAAGTCAAAAGACTTTGACATAAATTTTTTGACTTAAGTGGGAGTCGAATTCACGACTTCTCCAAATATTGTCTTTTGGCAAGTGATGTTTGGTGGATATGTGGTAAAACTCGTAAAGATATAATAAAAAATATAAAAATTCAAAGACACGTAGGAGTAGTACTAATTAACACTAAGATTATGTAAAAGTGGTTGCGATGATTTGGTCACCTACAAAGTTGGTTTACAAATGCTCTCATTAGAAAAATTAACTCAATAAAAAATGAAGAAATTCGACGAGGTAGGAGTATATCAAAGTTAATTTGGGATGCATTAATTAGAAGAGATTTTTATTGTTAGTTTGATCAATATAGTTGACCCCAATTAATTTTGTAGTGAGATGCTTTGGCAAAAAGACCATAATACAATTAATTGCCTCAACATTAATTATAGAATTCTCAAAATACCATCACTTTTAACAATCTGTTGCGAACCAAAAAGTGGGAGAAAATGTATGACATCAAGTTTAGGTTTCCTAAACGACTTCTGCTATGCCTAACATGTGACATGTGACCAATCAAACTAAAATCACATGTGAATATACGTGTGCATGTCCTTTTGATGAAGTATGTTGATCGTCATTGCCCACCGAATGTTTTTATTTCAAAAGATATATAATAGTGCAACGAACATACCTTCCATGGGTTTAAATTAAAAAATGACCAACCCCCAAATTGTACAAGCAAAATCAAACTAAATTACAATTGGCACATAATCTTGTCCACATTTGACAATAATAATCAACTAAGCAATCGAATTTACATTAAACTTGCTACCCGCCCACAACTTCCAGTTGGTGCTATGTAGATAAAATGCTCTATTTAGACTTTGACAATTCTCTCATTTATCTACTTGAGATTAGTCGAACCGAAGTAAAAAAGAACCATGAAAAAGTTTGGTCACCAACGAGCCACGGTTATCCAAAAAAAAAAAAAAGTACCAAGTAACTTGTAGGCTTGTAGGATACATTCTTGCAAATTATGAACACAATTAATTGGTTTAAAGAAAATGAAAAAAATAAGATCCTTAGCTATGAATTTAAAATTGCAGCCATACACACTTCAAGAACAAAAATTTGGCCAAAAGTTAAACCCACCCGCGTCACCCGTCCATCATCTCTCCCAAATTCTACAACATTATCAAGCCCTACTTTCGAATTACAACAAAATTCTAATTTAGAATAGTTGGTGCCTTGACAAAGTTGCCGAGATCTGCTTGATGACCAATGTATAGGAAATCAAATCAAATTTTGTTGTCCAACTAAAAATATGTTAGTTTCTCCTTAGTAATGAATTGCACGTCCACATGAACATTTACTCATGTGGGATTAGTCCAATCTAAAAAATGTAGGGGCACAAAAAAAGATTTTGAAACCTACAAATAAAAACTTTTACAATTATCATAGATAAAACAAGAACCATAATCACCCATCAAAGAAAAATGAAAAAAAGAAAGAAAAGAAGAAATAATTAAAATTTAGTTCAAAAAAATTGAATACTCTTTCAACGTTTGGGTTATTGGTAAAGCCCGACTAATCCCACCAGGTTAAGACGTATTATGGATAAATATCTTTTATTAAGATTAGTCGGGCCTTAATCGGGGTGGTAATGATAGTAATAAAAATAAAAAAAAAAAAGAAAAAAAATACTCCCTCGCAAATCCAAAGCCACCACCAAACTAAAATCTTCTCAGATGCAGAGAAGAAAATTTGAGAAGAAAAACTCACCTCAAATTCATCAATCACTCTTCCCAAGTCCAATAAATTTAGCCACAGATGGAAAATTCCAAAGAGATCGCATGATCCCACCAACAAAAAAAAAAACAAGTGAATTGAACCCACAATTCATTCAAAACCCCAAAACCCATTTTCACAATCCCCCCAAACAGTACTCTTCTCCCCCCATTCGGATCAATGCGATCCCTTTGGAATTCTCCACCTGCGCCAAAACCAAAACCAAAACCAAAACCAAAACCACTCCTGGTTTCCACCCAAAACCGCTCTCTTGTATACACAAAAACCAACCTTTTGTTTCTCTTTTCATTCACGTATTTATAGTGCAATAACCAACGCTCCTCTGTTTTCCGTTACCGTTAAATGCCACCACCGTTACGTTCCACATTTATGCGAAATTACCAAAAGGGGCCCCGACATGGGCCACTTCGATTTGTAGTGCCCTGTTTGTTTCGACATAAATTAACCCAACCAGTAAGTCAGTAACCACGAATTGAATTATTACCATTCTTTTTTTATAAGAGGCTTTAATTACTTACTGCAGATGTTACTAGCTAATTAGTTATGTTGTTGTGTGGGGATAGTTATTAGTATGTATAGATGCACAGCTGTCGAAATTAATTTAGTGATGGACCAAAACAAACATTCACACAGCAAATTGGGATGTTAATAAATGTGTCGCATTGGAGGTTTTAAATGTTGATGTCGACTCATACATGCATATAGTCATACAAACAAAATTAATCAGACATATATCTTAGTATGTATATATTAAGTCCATCTTCTACACTTGAAAGACAAGCAGTTGTGCAATCTCTCTAGCAAAATGAACTTCTTTTGCCACTAAAGTTGTTAGGAGCTCTTAATAAGATATATACCTTGACCAACCAGTTGAGTGGCTCAATGATTTGATATGGGATTTGGAAGTAAAGAGTTGTGGGTTTAAACTTGGTGGGTGCAAAAGTTGTTTCTTTCATATATATATATATATATATAAAGAAAAAGATATATACCCTAAAATATCTTAATCATCTATATCGATTTTCAACACTTAACTAATGGTTAGGCAATTCTTTCGCCCGCATAATGAATTAACTTGTGCACTTATTTCCCCTAGGTTGATAATTATTACATCGATTTTCATTTCGTAAAATAGACCTAGGGTTTTCGAGTTATTTCACTTTTTCGGGACTAGGCAACTGCGTTCCTTTTTCACGGGTATATTCCTTGGAATATCCCAAGAAAAATTGATTAATCTATATATTTCAACAGAAACCTAAAACAATTTAAGTAATAATATGGAGACATAACTTAATATAAGATTAAGAATTTATGAAGGGTAAATTGGTGATTTTCTTTCATGTAAGGGTCCTTGCCCGTTTTATGAGGGTCGTTCTCACGGTGCGCTTTCTCGCAACCGTTCTACACATCAACGCGGGAAACTATTAAAAGCTCTTCAAGTTCTCTGAAGTGATCTCCACCGTTGATCGAACGGGCCCACCCTCCTGACCCCAAGATCCAACGTCCCAAGAATGTAGAGGCACAAATCTTAAACTTGCATTCAAATTGAGATATAGTTTTGCGATGAATACATAGTTGTCAAAATTTGTGCATTTATTTGAGAGCAAAAACAAATGAAATAAATTGAGGCCTAATGTGTATATGTAGAGATAAAAAATGCAGATATAAAATATGATTGTGAAAATATGTCTAGTCATGGTAAGGGAATCACGTGGAAGATCGTTGAGAATTTAGTGAAAACTACAAGTAGATAAAGTCTCTTTCATGTACTTGAAAGTTGTCAATTCGTACATCCCCACATCTAATCACTTTGATTTTGTCCAAATCTTGTTTCAATTAAAAATAAATAAATTTGATTTAGCCTCATCAATTATGAATTATTCTTACTCTTTAATGAATATTCCCAACTTCATAATCATTCAATGTAGCCCTCTAGCTTTGACGTATAGAACCAAGGGTCTAAGGTAGCGATCGAGTGACTCCGCTCCTCCTCTTTCTCCTCCAAAAGCGTCGTTGGTCCTTTGTTCGTAGTGTTAATTGTAAAGTGAGAAAGCTCACCCTGCGTGCAAGACGGGAAAGCCCTCTTTTACAACACATGAATGAAAAAACGGTATAATCTATTTTTGACAATGAACCACTCCAGTACAGACTATATGGAGTCAATTTTAAGAAAGTGAATAGTCTTATCATACTTCGAAGTCTTAATGGAAACCTATACACCTAATTTGTTGCTCATAACTCATTACTCGTAAAACCATGAACAGGTGCTTCTCTATATAATACCCTTACATCATTGTCTTTTCTCGTCTCCATAATTTTTTCACTAACGTTATGCACATTTTTTCTAGTCTTAACCACTCGATATCCGTACTATCCAACTACTTTGAGTTCATCTCGAGTCGCGCACCGTATAGATTGGGGAAGCTATCATCGTTGATGTTTTATTTTGCACCTTTCTTTACTTATTTTATAATTCTGCCACAAAATGCAAATACACAAAGTGAAGAAAGAAATGATAGGTTTTAAGTACATTCACGAGACAAACAAATTGTTTGTTTTGCTTGGTTAATTATTAGAGTTTTTTTGTACACTATTAGGGATTTTTTTTTAGATAGTGCTATTATTGTTGGTTGGTCACGTGAAAAAAGAAAAATCATTTTAGCCAACGGTAACACTATTGTGGGGGGATTGGATGAGAAAGTTAGAGAAGGACTAGGAAGATGGGACATGCCATAGGTGGTTGGTGGAACAAAAATACCATTCCACCACCACCCAATTCAACACCCTTTTGGATTGCCTAATAATGATACATAAATTGTACACCCAAAAGCATCTTCCTCTATATTTTGATGCACATACTGTCAAAGGTTATGTTCATTCAAATCACCTAAAATCACCTTTTCGAAAGTTAAGAAAAAAAAAAAAAAAAAAAATTACATAATTTTGTATTTCATCCCAACGTCACTTGGACCCCCCAAATATTTAGATGCCGAGTGCCTACTATCCAAGGACAACCACCTCTACTTATACTAACCGATCTTTTGTAAGACCCATAAAAGAGTTAGTAGGCGAGTAAGGGTATTGAATCAGTCCTACTCACTCAACTCAATCGTTATTGGTAGGGGTGGCAAAAATGTGCCCGGACCCGTTTGTCCGCATTTGTCCGAACCCGCTTTAAACGGTTTCGACATAATTTTTTCAAAATTAATACGGGTCTGGACATGTTTTCTAGTCCGTTTTAAAAACCGGTCCGAGTCCGGACAATTTTTTAAAAAACGGGTACCCGTTTAGCGATTAATTTAAATAATATTTATTTATTTATATGAGTATTTTGAAACTTTAATAATGTTTGAATTATAATTTCACTAATGATGATGTTATTTTTATATGGAAACTTGTAAGACTTGAATTTTGAATTTATAACATTTCTTTTTTGTAGTGATGGAATGCATGAATCATGTATTTTTGTTAATAATTAAGTGAAAAAATTTATTTTATTTTATTAAAAAACGGGTCTGGACAAAAAACGGGTCTTGTATGTTTTAAAAATATACGGGTCCGGACAAAAAAAAAAATGTCCGTTTCAAAAATGTACAGGTCCGGACACTATTTTTAATCGTTATTAAGGGGGTGTCCGGACCCGTACCCGTTTTTTTGCCACCCCTAGTTATTGGTTAAACCATCAAAAGTTATCAACCTCATGAAAAGATCTAGTCTATTAAAACGAAATTCATACCCTAACCCTTTCCGTCATTTGCCAATATCAACATTCATTTTTCTCGAAAAAGTTTCTTACCCTTAACAACAACAATGCATCTGTCCCAAATTAGTTAGGGTCGGTAAGGTTTTCATAGTTTAAACTCTAATGGGTTAATTAGCATTACGATCAAGAGAGCACGAGGCAAAATTGAAAGTTCTCAAGATTAAACTAAAGCCACAGATTAATCAAATCTACAGTGCTAAATCTCTAGATGTAGACATGAAATATTTAGCATATCATCTGAATAGATTGAAAAAGGATCATTTTAACAAGAAATAACAAACATATAGAAAGATGTTTTGTAAAGAGGAAACTTAAGGAATTGGAATGGAAAAAAAGCAAAAGTAACGGATGGCAGTCATAATGAGGACAGATGGAGAGATGGGACTACCTCGTTAAAAGCTGGTAATAGTTGCAATCGTACAGCTAAGGTTGATCCCAAAACAAACATCATTCTCCACTATTTACTTCCTTACCACCTTGCCTTACTCTTTCTCCTTTGAAGTTGACTTCCCTGTTCAAGTAAATCTGAGCTCGATCTTTACCTACTTACCAGAAAGACAAAAAGTTGAGAGTATACATGATATTGATATTGTTGGCCATAATTCAATTGGGGTTCAAGCAAATGCAATAATTTAGCAATAATTTGGGTTTGGATTAGATGTTTCAACAATAGTCATTTAATATGGTAGATGATGACAGAGAGCAATACAGCCCTCGAGATATAACTATTGATTTATGATATGCAGAACCAAGTTTCCAACATGTAGACACAAGTAGAACTGGACTAAAATGTATTCATATTTAGAAAAGAGATTCTGCAGCAAAGGAATGGATAACATCGAGTCGTTCCGACGGGGTGTGATACAGTGGCAACAAGATGATGAGCATCATAGTTTTGACTGAGGCAGAGGTTATGAAATCTAATCATCGTATCTACATTACATTAGCCGACCCCAACTAATTTGGGATTGAGGCTATACATTACTTTCTATTGGTTTCTTTCAGCAGGTTATAGAGTTGGAGCGTCCAAAGTGGGGTTGAAAAAATTTTGAACACCCACCACGAATATATTAAAAAAAAAAAAAAAAGCATTTTGAATGGAGAGGTACACCAATAATAGTATCATCTAAACTTGCAAGCAAAGAAGAAGGAAACATAAATCCAATTCAGGCAGGAGATAAGTATCATTTAGACTTGCAAGCAAAGAAAGCGAGATATAAAAATCATGATGGGAAGGCAATAGTACTATCTAGTGCATGAGTTCGGATGGTTTGGAAAAAGAAATTTGGCAGATCACATGCTCTTCAATTATATGAACAGATCGTTAGGAAGAGTTCCACACGTTCAGTCATGCATGAGCCCACCATTCAACCACACCAATGTTGTCCCGTGCCCATTGAGACAGGCACTTGTGAGGTTGTGCAAGAAAGGATAAAACAATCATACCAGACTCGAGGTACGTCGAGACCCATATGGGGGACATCCAAGATTCTTCAGTTGAGACGAGCTTTACATCAATACGAGTTTCTCCCATGTAATCTGTACACAGTCAAAAATCAAAAAAATTGTTCAAGGTGAAATTTTTCACATAACTTTACTAGGTGGCCGATACTCGATCTGTCTTTTTGTTCCTTTATGTCACTGGTGGCATCAAATTCAAAAAGAAAAAGAAAGATAGAGATGTAAAAAGGGTTGTACGAATCTACTAGATGAGCCAAAATATTAGCAAGAAATACCCATGTAATATCAAAATTCTGTCAATCAGAAATCTTTTCCCTTCCTAAACTTGCAATCATGACACACTCAAAGAGAGGATCAACCGCAAACTAATACTCCTTCCGTTCCACAATATCTGAGACAGTTTCGTATATGCAAAAGAATTAAGAAAACAATTGGAACAAAAAGAAAGTTCCAAAATGTGACGTATTATGGAACGGAGGTAGTAAACAACAATCAATGAACCCCGAACCCCAGCCTTAAAAATAAGAATAAATGATAGAGAAACAACTCTCTCATGTCCTACACTTAAGCGTTTAAGGATGGATGAACAAGTAGATCTCATCATAAGACGGTACGTATTTTTGAATTAAGAAACAACCACTGTAAAACTAAAATAATCCAAAAAAAAACTTGCATCAGTAGTACTAAAGGCTCTATGCTGGCACCATATCAGGACATCGATGCAGTATGGATGTGAGAAACACATTAATAAGTTAAATAATTGAAACACACAAAAATAATAAATCAGCCCAAAAACATGATTGAAACATTTGATGTGAGCAGATTGTTTTTCCTAGAATCATGACTTCTTGTTTCTGAGCAACAACTTATGAATGGTACAATAATGCTCAAAATGATGCCTAGCTCTTTAATTAGAGCATGTTCCTGTGCAGAATTGACTTTGACATAATGTCATGTGACTAGATTTGTCGGAGCATTACGAACCACTGACTATTGAAACTTATAGTAATAAAAAAATGTACAATACAAAGTTAAAGGAGGAAATACTAAAAAGCAAAATAAAGCACAATTAAAAAGCTTGATTTGGTCAACATGTCTTGCTTTTAGCTTGGCCAGAACCTTATATATATCATGATTAAATAATGTATTAGCTGATTAACATATACATTCTAGTGAAGAAAAGAGAGCATAGTAATTTTGGAAAAGAGGTGGCAAAGGAGGAACAAGCATGTATACCGCAAAGTATGTCATATGCAAGACCTTAGGAATGTTTTAAAAAGCTTATTTCCCCAATTTATGAATGCCTCAGTCAGCAAACTCAACGTAATAAAAATTGAAAGAATTCGACGCTATAGGGGTACTTAAGATAACCTGGGGTACTTTGCATGAATTATGAAACAATAAAAGGATAATGAAGCACATCATCGACTGCTTTAAAATCGAACCGAGTGGAAGCATTTGATTCATGTAGCTAGCCCCAGTTAACTTGGGATTGAGGATTGTTGTTATTCCTTGAGGAAAAAGGTAAGACAGGTTCATCAACAAGCTCAACCAGAAATTGAATCATACAACTAAAGATTCTAGCAACAGAAAACAGTGTCATAACCTTATACCAAGTTACCAACAAAAGAAAGCAATTGCCTTTCCTAAAACAGTAGCCCCACTTTTCCTAGTTTGCAAAAGTAAAGAAGTTGTGCCATCACAAGGGTCCTTGGTTTGCAAACTACGATGATTAAGGTCAACCTCTATCTTAATAACTTTCTTCTTTTAATAAAGATGGAAAACAAAGGCTAACCATGATGAGAGATGCCAAATTAGGTGTTTTAGTCTTTTGACTAATCAAGCAAAAGAGGTGTCCCGTGCCAAGTAATCCCATACAGACATTTTCATTATGAATGTAGACACCACTTTCCAATTGCCGCTATTAATCTCGAAAACAGTGTCATCACAGAATCCCCACCAAATGCACAACTTAGTCTATCAAACTGCTCTAGGCTGAGTTAAATGAACAATTAGCCTAAAATTTTAAGAGTCCCAACCAGTAACATCTTTATAAACGCAAGAACCCAAGTTGTTTCCATCACTTTGAAGAACAGAGAAGATGATTTTGCAGGTGATTTTTATGTAACAATTAACGCATCCATCAAACAGCACTTAACTTTGTCGGTCCCAAATTAACCGAGGTTGGCTACATGGATCAAACTTTTCCATTGTGCTCGATTAAGTGCAATTGATGGTGAGCTTTTCAAACCATTCAAATCCCTCATAATTAATGCATCCCATGTTAACTTTGGTCTGCTTTTTCTATTGAGTCAAGTTTTCTAGTTGGGGCATTTGTAGGCCGTCTTTGCAGGCGACCAAACCACCGCAACCGCCCTTCCCTAATCTTTGTATCAATTGGTGCTACTCCTACTTGTATTTGAATTTCTATATTTCTTATTCTATCTTTACGAGTTTTACCACACATCCACCTAATCATAGTCATTTCTGCTACGTTCATTTTATGTAATTGTTGTTGCTTTACCGCCCAACATTCACTTCCATAGAGCATAGTTGGCCTAATTGCGGTCCTATAAAATTTTTCTTTTAACTTTGAAGGAACATTTCGATCACAAATCACCCCTGTTGCACTCCGCCATTTCTTCCATCCAGCTTGAATTCTATGTGTGACATCATTCTCAATGTTACCATCATTTTGTATGATTGATCCTAGGTATCTAAAGTAGTTTACCCTAGGAACTTCTACTTCCCCTAATTTTACCACTCCGTCATCTCGATGTCTAGTGTTTCTAAACTCACAGTGCATGTATTCGGTTTTCGTCTTACTCAACTTAAAGCCTTTAGATTCTAATGTATTCCTCCAGAGTTTAATTTCCTATTCACTCCATCTTTAGTTTCATCCACTAAGACAATATCATCTTGCAAATAGCATGCACCATGGTATATCCTCTTGAATATGTCTAGTTAGTTCATCCATAACTAAAGTAAATAGATAAACATCACTTAAGTAACACGAGATTAAAATTTATGTTGTAAAGGTTAATGCCATGACTTTGGCAATTAGACCTACCAACCATTAATTATACATTGGGGGCACATAGCTAACCACAAACTGTGATATTGCATAAATACTGAACTCCATCAAATCATACTATTCCACAAACATTGATGCTAATGGATGAATATTTTACTCCATCAAAGGCGAAGCAATTTCACTAACGGTGATGCTATTGCACGAGTATTTAACTCCATCCAAATGAAGCAGTTTCGCTAATCGAAACTTAGAGAATAATAATCATCACTCCAAATGCAAGGGGAAATCGCCAACTGCACTGTTTCGAGCAACGACTTTCACAACACAGACTAGGCGCACTATCGTCCTTCTTTACTACAAATGAGGAATAAGTGTACTTTGGATGAACATGAGCTTTATTGAACACAGAAAATATTTGATAATTAAAAAAAAGCAACAAAAGTTGGTTAAGGAAGTTAGAATTAGTCAAAAACATCACCAGAATGCATATTCCTCTAAAAAGTAACAACAACAACAACAACAACAACATAGCCTCAGTCCCAAATTAACTGGGGTCGGCTACATGGATCAAACTTTTCAATTGTGCTCGATTAAGTGCAATTGATGGTGAGCTTTTCAAACCATTCAAATACCTCCTAATTAATGCATCCTATGTTAACTTTGGTCTGCCCCTACCTCGTCGAATTTCTACAGTTTCTATTGAGTCAAGTTCTCTAGTTGGGGCATTTGTAGGCCGTCTTTGCAGGTGACCAAACCACCGCAACCGCCATTCCCTAATCTTTGTATCAATTGGTGCTACTCCTACTTGTCTTTGAATTTTTATATTTCTTATTCTATCTTTACGAGTTTTACCACACATCCACCTAAGCATCCTCATTTCTGCTACGTTCATTTTATGTAATTGTTGTTGCTTTACCGCCCAACATTCACTTCCATAGAGTAAATCCTAAAAAGCAAATCCTAAAAAAAAAGTATGATATACACCTTAAAAAAAAATACATCTTAAACTTCAGGGTATAACATCGACACAACAGAATGGAACCTCAAGCAAAATACACACATGATAAATATAGCAACAAAACCTTCTTGACTGTCAGCTGCTGTATAATTTAGATAAATAATCACCTTAAAATCATTTTCTGAGTAATAAAAACTTATTTATAAGCTAAAATCTAATGGACCGTGGCAAGTGCGTCATTGTCCAATCCTTACCAGAACCAAGGTTTCAAGGTTAGGCCTGCCCATGTATGAACCAATGACTCGATGTATGGAACAGATTCAACACAATGATTCAAGGCAGATAATTACTTTGGTAATGTGTTGCTTTGGGACCAAGTCCACATAGAGAATGTACACTCCTTTGTCATTCAAAAAACCAATCAAACTAGATTGAGCTTATATGAACGGGACAAGGGGCACATTTTAACATGTCCAGTGCATACAACAAAAAAATTTCTGGAGACAAGGTGGCTGACTGATGAATGGAATCAATATCATTCTCTTAAAGCAGACTAGTAACAAAATTCCCTATGATACATCTACTATCTAGCCAGCCGGTAATTCTAATCAACATAGCAGGAAATTCAGAATCACCTGATATTATTAAATGCGACCCCACAGCGCATACAAGCCTAATTATCAATTTCTGTTCAAGTCAACCACTTTGAAATATACATAGTTAACGCTAGTTTTTTTAAAAAAATAAAATAAAATTGAAAAACATTTAGTTCACATAATTACAGTAATTCTCATGAAGGGAATACTAGAGAACAGGTGTATGCATATCTCTCTGCAATAAATATACAAGCAGTATATTCTGCTCTTGCTCTTCATCATACTGTTAGCTTCAAGTACAACATAGCCTCAGTCCCAAATTAATTGGGATCGGCTACATGGATCAAACTCTTCCATTGTGCTCGATCAAGTGCAACTGATGGTAAGCTTCCCAAACCATTCAAATCCCTCCTAATTAAAGCGTCCCAAGTTAACTTTGGTCTACCCCTACCTCGGCGAATTTCTTCAGTTTCTATTGAGTCAAGTTTTCTAATGGAGACATTTAGCTTCAAGTACACAGTTTTACTAAATTAGTTTATTGTGATAATATAGCATTGGCAGGAGCAATTTAAGCATCATGGGTCTCAAAGTGGATAGGAAATTCCCCATTAGATAGATAAAAAAAAAGTACAAAAGCTTCCAACATGCTGGAGGTGTACAAAGCTCAGGGACTATTTGGACCTTAACAACCAACTGAATTTTAAAACTTAGCAAGCACCTCTACACAATTCTCTGATTCCCAAAAGGTGATTGTGCTACACTGCCTTCTGTTATACCACCGACTGACAAGAAAAAAGTACATGTACTTTGTCCAGATAAACAATCTACCATTATGCACTTATACGACCAATGTCTAAACCAACAAACTTGATAAAATAAAAGACTAGCTCAAGAAGGTGTGTAATAAATGAAGAAATTTGCACACTATGAACAATATGTAGCTAAAATGAAAGTATTTGGAATCTTATCATAAATGTTTTTTTTTTAAGAGCAACAAAACTTTTTTGAAAATATCCTATACAAAAAGAACACACCTGAAAAATATTTTACAGAGCATTCAAGATAACAATTGTAATTGAAAAATGCTCAACCATCTCTCAATATGAAAAAAATAAGAAAAAATAAAGAGACAAATTAAAGAAAATAAAACATTTCTTTTCAAAATATCCTATCAAAAAAAAGAAAAGAAAAGAAAGCAATAATGAAAATACAACAAAAAAGTACATGTAACAGTACACATGGCCAAGTAACAAAAGTAACATACGGTGAACTCTCAAGACTAATCCAAATAGAAGAACACCTTTTCTTTTCAGGAGACATAAACATAAAAGAATGACAAAGAATAAGGCTGCCTTCAACAGATGTAACTAGCGAATACATCAAAAGCAATGCAGAGAAAACATGTCAAGAATAACGAAATAGAACATAAATATGATGAATCGAATTCCAAGCATCCAGAAACAGCCAAACAGGAAGCTTGAACTACCAAGCTCAAATATCAGTTTAATGATCACTTAATACGTTCAGCGAAAAGATCTAATTATTTAATCTCCAGAAATTTAAATGACAGATGCAGTGTCTCTCAATATGAATATGCTTCACTAGAAATGAAGTTTAATCTCCTTAAGAAAACGAAGTAACCATAAGGCCGATTTTATCAAAGATTGAAAAAAAAAAAAAAAAGCAAACCTGTAAAAAAGAATAGAAATATCCTATCAAAAATAAAAAGAAAAGAAATAAAAAATCGCCTCAATAAATAAATATAACAAATGCAAAACTAATCCAAATACACACCTTTTCTAGGAGAAACTTACATTAAAGAATGAAACATAATATCTCCAACAAAAGCAATTTGCTTAAACATCAAAAGTATTGAAAAGAAAATGTTCGAACACGAAAAATAATGAAATAGAAAGTAAATATAAAGAAACGAATTCCAGCATCTACAGACAGGAAGCTCAACTTGCAAACTCAAGTATCAGTTTGATCTCTTATGACGTGTGCAAAAGAAATAATCAAGACACGTCTTTCTTGGTGCTTCACTGAGATCCATATTTGTTAATTGCCCCTATTACAACTGCTAATAACATCAAACTAAGACAAATAATCAAAAGACAATTGAGGTAATAAAGAGAAAGACAATAGAAGAAGAATACTTTAGCGAATGTAACTTCTTTAAACCTCAAAAGCATGAACAGAAATAGTGAGTTACGCGTCAAGAATAATGCAAAAAAGCAATAAAAAGAATAAAGTAGCAACTATCAAGGTTGCTAAAAATATCATTATTCACAAAGAAAAATAGATAGAATCCCATTTTAAAATATAAGAAGCGCAAAAATCTATAAGAAAATAATTACTCATGTATTAGCACATGAAAGTAAGAAATTAGACACAAAGGTCATTTCTAAGGCATACTACCATGTCTGGCATAGCAAAAAGCTCGTCCCATACAACTTAATCCATATTGTATGGAAAACCCGCAACAGGCTCAAGTGACCAATAAATCACAAGGGAGCTAAGCTATAAATGCATCGAGGTCACCTAAAAATACTTATTAAGAAAAACGAAATAAAGGATATATCTTCTATAAATCAAAAATCCGATAAATAAGTACAGATAAGATCATAAGACGGAAACATCTTGCAATGCCAACTCCCAATTGGGTATGTTAGTTGCTCCCTCAAGCAAACCTAATATTGTAACAGGATCCTTTTCTTGTGCAGCATACCAATATTACGGAGAGCATTGCACAAATTACGTCTCTACGAGAGCATGGACAAACCTGTTACTAACTCAACCAAATGATAGAAGAATATAAAATCCACCAGAAGAACTTCTTGACAACCTTAGAAAGGAAATGCCATTTTCCCAAACTGTTAATACTGAACACTTTCTTTATCGTTCATCGCAAACTCTTTTTCATCTCTCCACACTGTTATCCACCAACTTAATAACAAACCCCATTTTGTATTGACTTCTTTTAGAAAAAAACTACTGACTCAATATGCCGCTCCAGCTGGGATTAGAGCGGTTCTTTTAATAATTTTTGTGTCAAAAAATAATTCCAACTCCTTTTGAACACACCGAGCTAGTTACTACGAAGGAAAAAATCGGCGGCTTTGTTCAAAAAATCACTAATTTCTTGCTCAGTACTCTGAGAATATCAAATCGCAGTAATTAATTGAAACATATTCCGGACAAAAGCAAACAACTGTACAGATCGTCCCCGATTCCGAACACATTCCATCAAACCTCACAGAGCAGACAAATCATTGAAACGCACAAGCAGGACGGAATTGATCGACATAGAAGCAACAATGCATGTACATATCATAATTCAAAGCAGAGGAAACTTAAGATCGACTATCCTACCAAGAAAGGGATCGAAAACACAAAAGCGATAACGCAATAGAAGATTCGACACGAGTATTGATTAATTAACAGGAGAAGAACAAACCCTCTCGCATCTTCTTCGCCGTGATGGCGTGTAGAGCTCCGTGATCGGAGAGGAGAACAGCAATGGCGATTGGGGATGGTGAAGTTAGGGTTAGGGTTTCGTTTGGAGAAGTTTGGGAGAGCCTGAGTTTCGCGCGCGAGGAGTGACCGTTGTGAATTTTCTGATTTGTTCCTATTTCGGCTGGAAAAAGGTACATATTGTTGTGGAGAATAGATGACCGTGCATGTACACCACCATATTGTGTAGTCATGTAACTTTTATTTCTCACTTAATAAGACATCCACTTGTCTATGTATTGTCATGTTACTTGTAACGGGTTAATTTCACAGATGGTCACTTAACTTTGCAGCTTGTAACACTTTGGTCATTGAACTTTTATTTATCTCAAATATATCACTTAACTTTACAAAACATTTCAACAATATAACTCGGGCCACTCGGATGCGACGTGGCGCCACGTAGGATTGCATGTGAAGTCACCAAACTATTTGAAGTGATGATGTGGCTCCAACTTAAGTGTTCTTTTGTTTCCAATAAAAGCACCCCAAAGGATTGGGGTGTTTCAAAACCAAAACCCACACTAAACAGGGGCGTCAGCTGCGCCACCATCTTCTTCACTCCATTGCACATTCTTCCCTCCATCATCTTCGTCCTCCGTCATCGCGCCTCGCCTCCGCCGCTCGTCGTCGCATTCGGTCTCTCTTCTTGCTCGCCTCCGGCCGTCTTTCGTCGTCGCATTCTCTCGCTCGTCGTCCATCACGCCCGCCCTCTCGCTCGCGCCCATTCGCCTCCGGCGAATCCACCAAGTTTAGATTCGCAGTGGACGACTCATATGTTCCAAAAAATAATATTGAAGAGGCGATTCTCGCTTTTGATGATTCTCTTAAAGAAGTTTCATCTTGGAAAAATGAAATGGGATCCTTCCGTAATGGAACATCTAATATATGTGTTCTCTATATGTGGTCGTTTCGGCATTGGCGAGTCAAATCGAAGAGATCTTACCGGAGTAGTTAATCGTCGTGATCGGTGGAACACCTTAGCTCTTAGCTACGTGTCTTTGCGGACGAAACAAAGTAGCGCTTGATCTATTAAGGAAGTCACCGCACAAGCATGAGAGACCGAATGGGCGAGCGAGAGGGCGGCGCGAGTGATGACGAGCAGAGAATGCGACGACGAGCAGCCGGAGGCGAGCAAGAAAGAGACCGAATGCGACGACGAGCAGCCGGAGGCGAGGCGCAGTGACGGAGGACGAAGATGATGGAGGGAAGAATGTGCAGCGGAGTGAAGAAGATGGTGAGCAAGTAGCAAAGACGGCCCGTTTAGTGTGGGTTTTGGTTTTGAAACACCCCACTCCTTTGGGGTGCTTTTATTGGAAACAAAAGAACACTTAAGTTGGAGCCACATCATCACTTCAAATAGTTTGGTGACTTCACATGCAATCCTACGTGGCGCCACGTCAGCATCCGAGTGGCCCGAGTTATATTGTTGAAATGTTTTGTAAAGTTAAGTGATATATTTGGGATAAATAAAAGTTCAGTGACCAAAGTGTTACAAGCTGCAAAGTTAAGTGACCATCTGTGAAATTAACCCTACTTGTAACCATTTCCAATGTACACCAATTCTTTAATGTATTGTCAAATTACTTGTAATGTGTTGTATGACATGGGGTATATGTGTTACTTGTACACATTGTATAAAGTATATTTATCATCATCACCAAATAACCTATATAAAGGGTGCTAACTTCATTGTAAAAACACACCAAGTTGAATAAAAACATCTCATTCCAACTATCTCATTTCTTCTCTTCTCCTTTTTAGTAGTAGTTTATAGTAGAAAAAGTTCTTAGTCTTCTATTTCCTTCTCTAGTTCTTAGCAAGTTCCAACTCAATTTACAACACGTTATCGCAAGACGAGCTTGCTCTAGCATTAAGGAGACCTTGAAGTTCAAAAAGGCTTGTTAAGGAGACAAAGCTAGGAAGGTATAACTTTTGTTATTTAAATAAGTTCAATTTATTTCTATATTATCATAGTTGCTTCATTTTATTACATGCATCACTTCTATATGCATACTTTATTCATATACTATGCATTATAACATCACCGATTGCAAAAGTATGCTCTGTAGTTGCGTCTTGTACGATCTTCTACATCGAAATCAAAAGTCAATATGTGACATAACTAGTTTCTCGCTATACTACAAACGATTAATTATGTTATATTCTTGATTGTTTATATTGCAAATAGTGTTATGAGTTTGGGTTGATAGTGGGTAAGTCTTGTCCCCGGTAAAGCTAAACATTGAAAGGAAGACGGGTTATCCCGTTCGAGAGGCATGGTTTTAAGTAAACTTCGTCTCGCCACCCAACCCGGAGGTTGTCCCACCAACTCATACAAGTAGTACATTTTGCATATTAATAATCAAGTTGTGAACATATATTTAATCGTATATTATTTATTTTATATAAAAGAGAAAAACTATTTATTCAATTTCTTGACATATTTTCATACTATGACAACCTTCAAAAACTTGAATTTGTTGCTCTTGATATCACCGGAAATAATTATTTGTCATGGCAACTGGATGCCGAGATACATCTCCAAGCTAAAGACTTAGGAGAAACTATTATAGAAGGAAATGAAGCATCAATGCAAGACCGTGCGAAAACACTGATATTCATTCGTCATCATCTCCATGAAGGTCTGAAAAGTGAGTATCTCACTATAAAAGATCATCTCACCTTGTGGTTAAGCTTGGAAGAGCGATATGATCACCAAAAGACGGTGATATTTTCAAAAGCTCAAAACGACTGGCTGAATCTTAGGCTACAAGATTTCAAAACAGTCAGTGAGTATAACTCCACCATGTTTAATATTACCTCTCGTTTGAGGCTATGTGGAGAAAATATATCTGATGGGGCAATGATGGAAAAAACTGTAACGACCCGTATTTTTAAGTCGTTGATTATCACAAAGACAAAGGTTGTGTAGGCTAAATGTGTAGATTTTAGGGTCACAAAGTGATGGGTACGAAGGAGGACCTTTATATCTACTTCTAAGTGAGTTGTAGTGACCTTGGATCACTAGTGTTGTTTATATCGAGGAAATGATGGAGAGATGAGATTCTATCTCACAAAAAAAACAAATAGAAAAAAAGGGTTTAATTTCTTCATCTTCAACACACACATAGAGAAAAGAGAAGGGAGCCACCGAGAGAGAGAGAGAGAGAGAGAGAGGAGGAGCTGCCAAGAAGGAGAAGAAGAAGAGATGGCGGAGAGGGTGGCGAGGAGCACCGGCTCCAGGGCGGACGGCGGACGACGCGACTCCGGCGAAGGACGCAGGGGAGCTCGCGGACGAGCTGCAGCAGCGGCAGCAGCTAGGCGCGGTGGCGCGTTGACAACGGCGACGGTGGGTGGCTCCACTGGCGAGGGTTTGGCGAGCCTCCAGCACGACGAAGCTATGGCCGACGCTGCACCAGCAGGCGGACGGACGGTCGGCAGCAGCGGCGGACCAGCAGCGCGGACGGCGGCTCGCGGTGCGGCGACGTGCCATCGAGGGGATCAACGCAAGGGAGATCGCGAACGAGCAACAGCGGCGGCGGCGAGGCGGCCTGAGCTCCGGCGTGGATGGCTGGACGGCGGCGCGGCTCCAGCAGCGGCGCTCGAATGGCGTGGCGCGACGACGACGTTGTTCGCAGAAAGGAAAACAAAGAGAGATCCTTTGCTAGACATGAAAGCTCAAAAGGGGAATTTGAGTTGATGACTCCATTGAAGGCATGGTGAGGTCCTAAATCATATTTTGGTGTTGATATCAAGTGATTTCGTGGCCTTTATTATGGAGTTTTGCGGATTTAATCGCGAACATATTGATTTGGATACATTTTATAGTTGAAAAGAAATAAAGTTTGTCAAATTGACATGCTATATTAGAAAATTTGTAACTTATCCGTTTATGATCCGATTTGAGCATTCTTTGAGTCTATGAAAGTACGTCATGAGTACTACAAGTGCCTTTTTAGTTGTTATGATAAATTATGAGGTTTTCAGAGTTAAAACCGTAACTCTAGTGGGCTAGTTGATAATATTTTGAAGTTATTATAAAATATTATTTTTAGAAATAACTCTCGAGCGTACTTTGGTCGTAATATTTGTATAGTTTAAGAGTTCTAAACCAATGATATTGGACTTGAATTGATACTAAATGATATCAAGAAATCTAAGGAAGAGATACGGAGGTTCGAGAACGCGTTTTAGAGTGTTGGGAGGCCAGATAGGTTAGGAATAAGCTTGTGGATCGAGGTAAGTAAACCAGCTAGGAAATTTTACGGTTATTTCTTGAGCTTTAAATTTGTTGTTATTGCTCTGTTCATCACTTCTTTTGAAATTTCTATTGGTTGAGTGGTCCATTGGCAAGTGAGTCGTGATTATTATTTATCTGTGATATGAGCTCTTATCGGACGTCGTTGATATCTCCAAATTGAGTGTACGTTGGGGGCACTAATTCGGGTATGTGGAAATCTCATAGTCGCAAGGGTTATGGTGGTAGGTCGTGTCTGTCTCCTTGAACCCTAGTTTGTTGGGGCTTTTGCCGCGACTCAACGACCTTTTGGTCGGGACTCCTTGCTATTCGATTTTCGTATTCCGGACCTTCACCTATCGATTGGTTTATTTACAGTCTTTTATATTCATGCGTTTCTTGTTCCTTTCTTTCTATATGCATGAATTAGACTGATTTATTTATTTTGAAATGATGTATATATGTCATGCTTGGCGTTACTTACCTTGGCTCGTCATTCTTGTGTTTGACGGAGTGCAGATCCACAGTCCAGCTATTATTTGAGGATAACGGAGCAGTTTCTGCCACTTGTTTGACATATGTGATTCTTTTATATTATTAGATATACTTGTTTTAAAACACTAGGAGTTGGATTTTTGAGAGATTTTGGGCATGTATATCTTGTGTTTCCACACTCTAGGTTGTCTTAACTTGTGTCTTTGATGTTTTTTAGTTAGTTTGAGATTTAATTGTTTCTGCTATAACTATGATAACTCACTAATTGATTAACTCAACTTTAATTGCTTGATAAATGGTAAATGATAAAGAAGGCGACTAGACTTGCGTGACTCAGCGAGATGGGCTCGGGGGTCCACGTAAGTCTAGGTCGGGCGGGGCCCAGTTTATGATTGTGGAACTGGGGCCGTCACAAAAACATTCAGTACTTTTCATGCCTGGAATCTATTGTTGCAATAGCAATATCAAGCGCGTCAATTTAAAAAGTACTCATAATTAATTTCTTGTCTCATGGTGGCTGAACAAAATAATGAGCTTTTATTGAAGAACCACAACTCTCGTCCAACTAGTTCCGCTTCAATTAATGAAGCAAATGCAACAACCTATAATGACCATAAAAACGGTCATGGAAAGAAAAACCACGAACGTGGAAATGAGAAATGATCAATCAAGAAAAGATCGTAGCAAACCATATTCTAAATTTCGTGGCAATAAGTTCCAAAATAAATGGAATAGGAATGACGTTGTTCAGAATAAGGGGAAAAATACTGCTGAAAATGAGCATGTTCGTAATCGTGACCAATCATGTCACAGGTGTGGTCTAAAAGGCCACTGGGCTCATTTATGCCGCACGCCTAAGCATTTTATTGATCTTTATCAAATCTCCTTAAAGGAGAAAGACAAAACAGTTGATATGAACTTCACCGTTTGGAGATGGCTCGTCGGACATCAATTATATGGATGTCCCAAATCTTCACGATGATCCAAACACTAGTCTCGATATTTTTAATGATCATATGTAATGATTTTCAATAATTCTATGTACTAGTTTTTGTTATGCTTCTTAGTTATATGTACTAGTTTCTTATTACGAATGAAATATGACTATTTTTCTAATTTACCAAACATTATTTGTCTAAATGGATCAACAAATCATGTGTTCAAATCATGAATCAAATAAGAGCGATATATGTCTTGCTGATTGTGCTACAACGTACACAATCCTTAAAAACATAGAATATCTCTCCAATTTGAACTTAACGAGACTAATGTTCAAACAATATCCGACATCTCCAATTTGATTAATGGCTCTAGAATAGCAAATATTATGTTGCATGGGGGAACAACAATACATGTTGACAATGCCTTATACTTTGAAAAATTATACTCTGAAAAATCTAGAAGAAATTTACTCAGCTTTAAAGATATTCGACAAAATGGATATCACATTGAAACCATGAATGAAAATAATAGAGAATTTCTCTATGTCACATTGGTTTCAAATGAGAAAAAAGAAGTGTTAGAAGAATTCTCAGCTTTATCATCTGGATTATATTTTACTCATATAAGGCATGTCGAAACGAATGTCGTTTTAAATAAGAAAATTAATGATCCAAAAACATTTATTTTATGGCATAACCGGCTTGGTCATCCAGGATCATCAATGATGCGAAGAATAATTAATAATTCGCATAGACATCCTTTAAGGAGTCGCAAAATATTTTTCAGCTAGTGATTATAATTGTGCTAGTTGTTCTCAAGGTAAATTGATAGTTATATCATCCCCAAGTAAAATTGTTGTGGAATCCTCAGTTTTCTTAGAACGCATTCAGGGAGACATATGTTGACCTATTCAACCTCACCGTGGACCATTTAGATATTTCATAGTTTTGATAGATGCATCAACTAGGTGGTCACATGTTTGTTTGCTTTCGAACCGCAATATTGCATTTGCTAGACTTTTAGCACAAATCATTAAGTTAAGAGCACAATTCCCTAACAACCCAATCAAGACCATCCGTCTTGATAATGCTGGAGAATTTCAATCTCAAACATTTAAAAATTATTGCATGTCTATAGGAATTACCATTGAACATTCTGTTCCACACGTGCATACATAGACTGGTTTGACAGAATTCCTGATCAAACGAATTCAATTAATTGCTAGGCCTTTAATCATGAGAACTAAGTTATCAACTTCAGTTTGGGGACATGCTATCCTTCATGCAGCATCTATCATTCGTTATAGGCATACTGCGTACCAGGAACATTCCCCCATGCAACTCATTTTAGGTTAACAACCAAATAGTTCATACTTGAAATTTTTTGGTTGTGTAGTGTATGTTCCTATACCACCTCCCAATAGAACTAAAATGGGTCTACAACGAAAACTTGGGATTTATGTTGGATTTAACTCATCGTCCATTATAAGATACCTTGAACCATTAACAAGGGATTTATTTACTGCACATTTTGCTGATTGTCACTTTAATGAATCAATTTCCTACCATTAGGGGAGATAAGAAGCCAATTCAAAAGGAATGACACGAAATTGCTTGTAATGCATCAACTTTATCACATTATGATCCACGCACAAATCAGTCTGAACTTGAAGTTCAAAAGATAATTCATTTGCAACAAATCGCAAATCAATTACCTGGTGCATTTACATATGCAAAACAAATGACAAAATCACATATTCCAGTTGTAAATGCTCCTGCAAGAATTGATGTCTCTATGTAACAAAATGCACAAGAACCAACGAAACGCTTAAAGCGTGGAAGAGCAGTTGGTTCAAATGATACAATTCCTCAAAAGAGGAAAACGGGAGTAAAAATAAATACAAATCAAAATACTCCCGAGAAAGCACAATAATCATTTGATAATGATTTGTCATAACAAGTTGATTTTGACGAGGAACAATTACCTCTAGAAAAAGAGAAAAATATGAAAATAATGAGATCTCAATAAATTATTTAAACTATGGTAATATTTGGGATCGAAATAAAATTGTTCATGATGATATATTTACTTTCAATGTGTCATTTGAAATATGTGAAAATGATGATGATTTAGAACCACGATCAGTGGACGAATGCCAAAAAAGACCTGATTGGCAAAAATGGCAAGAGGCTATCTAAGCAGATCTAGACTCGTTAAGGAAACGAGAGGTTTTTGGACCAATTGTTCAAACGCCAAATGACGTAAAACCTGTTGGATATAAATGAGTATTTGTACGAAAGAGAAACGAAAAAAATGAAGTTATATACAAGGTACAAAACAAGACTTGTAGCTCAAGGTTTCTCACAAAGACTTGACATCGATTATGAAGAAATATATTCTCTTGTTATAGATGCAATCGCATTCGGTTCTTGATAAGCCTTGCGGTTTCTTAAGGGGTTGATATGCATTTAATTGATGTCGTTACAACATATCTCAGTACGATCTCTAGACAAAGTGAGATATATATGAGAATCCATGAAGGATTTGTAATATCCGAATAAATAAAATCAAAACCTCATAACATGCATTCTATAAAATTACAAAGGTCATTGTACGGATCGAAACAATCTGGACAAATGTGGTACAAACGTCTTAGTTATTATTTACTTAAAGAAAGATATGTAAATAATCCGCTTTACCCATGTGTCTTCATTAAAAGATCATCAACAGGATTTTGTGATTATTGCTTTGTATATGTTGATGATTTAAATATAATGGGAAACCACGACGACATCGTTAGAACATCCGAATACTTGAAAAATGAATTTGAGATGAAAGAACTTGGAAAAACCAAACTTTGTCTTGGTTTGCAAATTGAACATTTTTCAAGTGGAGTATTTTTTCATCAATCAAATTACATTGAAAAAATATTAAAAAGATTTTATATGGACAAGGCACATCCATTGAGCTCTCCAATGGTTGTCATATAACTTGAAGTGGATAAGGATCCATTTCGACCTCATGAAAGTGATGAATAGCTACTTGGTCCTGAGGTACCATATTTAAGAGCAATCGGTACACTTATGTATCTTGCAAATTGTACAAGACCTGACATTGCTTTTGTTGTCAACCTACTTGCAAGATACAACTCTTCACCAACTTGAAGACATTGGAATGTTGTTAAACATGTTTTTCGATATCTTCGAGGAACAAGTGATATGAGTTTATTTTACTCGAGAGGGGTAAAATTGAATCTCCAAAGTTATGCTGATGCTGGATTTTTATCTGATCCCCACAAGACCCGTTCTCAAACGGGATATGTACTCACCTGTGGTAATACTGTTGTATCATGGAAGTCGAAGAAAACAAATTATGGTTGCTACTTCTTCCAATAATTCTCAAGTACTTGCAATTTATGAAGCAAGTCGTGAATGTGTATGGTTGAGAAACATGATTGAACATATTCAAGAATTATGTTGATTGCCTTCAATAAAAAATTCTCATACCATATTATATGAAGATAATGCAACGCGTATCGCATAATTAAGTGAATGATTCATAAAAGAGGACAGAACAAAACATATTTCACCAAAATTCTTTTATGCACATGAGCTTCGAATAATTGTGAAATTGATGTCAAACAAATCCGATCGAGTGATAATCTTGCTTGATTTATTCACAAAAGTTTTACCAACTACGACATTTAAAAGGCTTACATATGGTATGGACTTGCGTAAACTTAATGACATTGCAAGTAAAGAAACTGAACAAGTTTCACCCATGTTCACATGAGGGGAGTTATTGATTAATGTATTGCACTTTTTTCCCTTAGCTATGATTTTATCCCATTGAGTTTTTCTAGCAATGTTTTAATGAGACAATTTTAACAATATTATACCCATCTTAATATTTATGAGAATATTGTACTCTTTTTCTTTTACTATATTTTTTCCCACATGGTTTTTCTTAATAGAAGTTTTAACGAGGCACAATCTCTAAGCAAGTGTCATCCAAGGGGGAGTGTTGCGGAGTATGGATGACCATGCATGTACACCAACATATTGTGTAGTCATGTAACTTGTATTTCTCACTTAATAGTACCTCACTTTTCTATGTATTGTCATGTTACTTGTAACAATTTCCAATGTACACCAACTCTTCCATGTATTGTCAAATTACTTGTAATGTGTTGTATGACATGAGGTGTATGTGTTACTTGTACACATTGTATAAAGTAAATTTATCATAATCACCAAATGACCTATATAAATGGTGTTAACCTCATTGTAAAAACACACCAAGTTGAATGAAAACATCTCATTCCAACTATCTCATTTATTTGTAGTAGTAGTTTATAGTAGTAAAAATTATTAGTCTTCTATTTCCTTCTCTAGTTCTTAGCAAGTTTCAACTCAATTTATAACACATATAACCCCCCTCTTCGATAAGCCATTCTCCCTGTGCTTGTCAGAATCGTAAATCAGAAGCGACTCGTTGAGGGCTCGAGCGAGTCAAATAGTAAGATTCAAGATACATTAGTTAATCGTACATATATTTAATTTTTTTAAATCCATTTTTATTATTGCACATTTATTGTTTTTTTTTTTTTTGGAGAAAAGATAGCCATTTTTCATTAATCAATAGAGTGGTTTACATCTGCAGCAATGAGTTCGCCTATGTCTGGTGGAACATTGTTCCATATTTATTGTTCTAACTTCTAATACTTCTAAATTTTAAAGAAAAATGTTACAATAGGCTCATTTTAAATTTGCAACTATTTTTTTAGGTTAAGCATGCAATTAAGTTCAACTACAAGTCGCAAACAAAATTACAATAAAATGACAAGGAGTAAAAGGACTAAAAGAGATGAATGGCCTATATGCGTTGAGTATCAACCATCAATCAAGTAAAATTTAATTTCAAATTTTCAACGTTGGTTTTTTTTTTTAAATAAACATGAATCTTATGAATTGTGCGATTAGCACAATTCACCTCAATTCATGCCATTATTAAACATACTGATTCGTGACATTGAATCGAGTCTTTAGCTTACGATTTGGATCGTTATTAAGGGCGCGAGTCTTTGTAAAATCAACTATATGGGTCTAGTCATAACTCCTTGAGACTTGAAGGAGTTATTTGTACTTTTTTTTTCTTATTTTTTATAATGATAAATACTAAAATAACAACAATAATGTCACGCAAAAGACATCTTCACTCACAAAGCTTTTTATATATCCTCGACACTCGCGTATTATGCATCAGGATCTACGTATATCCGCATCTCGATGTGTAGCTCTTATAAGCGAATGCTTATTTTAGTGTGACATTTCATTTACATTCCAACACTTCTCTTTGGCTTGTGTTCCTCTATGCATATAAGTAGGTCAGGGTATTTCCTGCGCAAATTTTGAATTAAAAAGTTGAATTGGTTGATAGTTTTGATCCCTCACTGGTATTGTAGACTCGTTTGGTCGACAGTCGACATGAAAAGCAAGGAAGACGAACTTCTGTTGAAGCAGTTGCAGGACGCAGTAGAAACGGACACCGCCAATCCATCTCACCATTTCAACCTCGTACCACCTGTCTCCTCTCCTCTCTCGCATTAGATTAGATTAGATTTAGGGTTAACTGAGTTTGGAAACCGAAATTGCAGGCGGTTTTGCTGTGGAACAAGGGAGAAGAAGAAGAAGAAGAAGAAGAATCGAAAGGCGGTGGTTGGAGGGAAAGAGCTGCCGAGCATTTCGTCATCTCGGCCAAGCTAGACCCCGCGAATGCCGCCGCTTTTCGCTACTTGGGCCACTACTACCGCAACTACAATGGAGGAGACGACCAGATCCACAGGGCTTCCAAGTGCTACCACCGAGCCGTTACTCTCTGTCCCGACGATTTCGAAGCAGGGGTAAACCCTCGTTTTCACTCTGCTTCCTTGTTTATCTATTTTTCTTATTCTTATTCTTATTCTTACTTTGTTTTCACTCTCAGGAAGCTCTCTGTGATTTGTTCGAGGACCAAGGGAAACTGAGCTTGGAATTAGCCCTATGCCGCGACTCTTCCGACCGGTCCCCCAAGGCTTTTTGGGCTTTCCGGAGGCTAGGGTTCTTGCTGGTTGGTAGTTTCTCTTTTAGTTTAGCCAAAACATATTTTCTGGTCCTTCGACTTTGAGTCTTTTATGCTTTTCGTCCTCGAACAACTTCCATTAGTGTACATTTGGTCCCTGGAGTTTTGAGTTTTTTATGTTTTTGGGGAGAAATTAAATATTTTTTTCGGCTTTTGTTGGTCAATGTGAGTCGTTCGGTTCAGTAATATAAATTGCTTTACTCTTCTTGACTAATCACGCGACACTTTTGTTACCCACGTCGGCAAGATTTAACCCTTTAAATGGTGGAATGACTAAATGTAGATCTTTGTGAAAGTTCAAGGACCAAATGTGTAGTAATAAAAGTTTAGAGACCAAAAGCATAAAAAACACAAAGTGAGAAGGACCAAATGATGGGTTTTACCTTTGATTTAGCTTAAAGCCACTCTGGCACTTACAATACCCCGTTACGTATTTAAGTCATTGCTGCTTTCCTTCTTTATTGAATTCCTTCCAGGTGCATCAGAAGAAATGGTCTGAAGCAGTGCAACCGCTTCAGCATGCCATTCGAGGCTATCCTACCTGCGCCGATCTGTGGGAAGTACGTGAAACCCTCTTCTTCTTCGTCTATTTTAGCCATTTCTATTTCATTACCATTGCTTAATTTTGTGTGATTTGCAGACACTGGGTCTTGCTTACCAGCGATTAGGCATGTTCACTGCTTCTATCAAGGTACTCTCCATTCTGTTTATTTAGTATTGGACTGGACCCTCCAAAATGATCGGCGTGTTACCAAGTCCTTAGCGTTTGGAAATGATACAAGCAACTATTACCCAGCTCCTATACGACATGCTAGTATCCCATCTAAGCACTTGACCTTGTGTTAATTGATATTTTATTTTCTTAGCTGGCTTGGTTTAGCTTTCCATCTAAGCACTTGACCTTGTAACCGATCCCCAATTAATTTGGGACTGAGGCCATTATTGTGTCAAGCAATCTCTTTTCTTTTTTTCTTTTTTTTTTCATTACCATCTCTTCTTGTGCTGGAATTGTCTATCTAACATTGTAACATGTGTTGTTACTTGTAAACACCCCTACTACTTTCCTCCTTGATTCCATTTAGTCATTACAGTTATATATGTTCTTTTCATTGAAAGGCTAATGTTTATATGCATGCTGTGTTCTCCCCAACAGTCATATGAACGAGCCATTGAACTGGAAGATTCAAGATTATTTGCTCTGGTTGAGTGTGGAAACATTTTTTTGATGCTTGGTTCCTACAGAAAAGTAAGTTTTTTTACTTCATGAACTTGGAAACCTCATCATCTTGATCTCAGTAATTCTTTGGACTTTTTTTTTCAATTTTTTTTAATGAGCTGGTTTAGGTTGGGAAATCAGCCAATTTGGTGATTTTGTTCGGTTTGTGGGTTGAGTTGATTGACATTTCCCAAAGAATTTTAAATCTAGACTAGGTCAGAAGCAGGGGCGTAGAAGTTATTTACATACCCAACAACAACAGTAGTGTCATCAGTTCAAATTAGTTTCGGTCGACTACTTGGACTAAAGGAACCATTCACACCAGTTGTTCAAGACGAATAATTTGACTGTGTTGTGAACTTGTGATAGAGTAAGATTGAAAACTATGTATATATGGTAATATACATTAATATTTTACACCAGGGGGCTTTGTATTGTGGTTGAGAATTCTATAATTGTATACAGTATCCAAATATATATATTTTTTTTTTAGTTTATTTATGTATATTCTGCACAACCTATATGATATATCCATCTTAATAAATTTGTTAGTCCTACGAATAACTCCGGGTTGGATAGTGATAGTGTGGGTGCCAGGGGGTCGAATGGTGGTGGCGTACTGTTATTTATTGGTTTCGGTGGGCTCTTTGGCTATTGTTGCATCATTTTTGTGCTGGCTTTTTCAGTGTGTGAACATTTGTAATAAAGGAATGTTGTGGGGGTTCTAAATATCTATACGTGACATTATGCTGCACCATTGGCTTCTGCATTCAGGGAGTAGAGCGGTTTCGACTTGCATTGGATATTTCGTCTGACAATGTAGCTGCGAAATTCGGGCTGGCTACGGCCCTACTTGGTTTCTCAAAAGAATGCATACGCTATGGTGCATTTGTTTGGGCAGCTTCACTCTTGGAGGTCAGTTTCATGGACTGTCTTTTCTCTACTGAATATTACCACATGAAAAAAAAATTCTTGATATGATTGTAGGAAGCAACTAAGATTGCAAAAGCTAGTGCCTACGTGGTCGGAACTTCTTCCTGCATTTGGAAGTTGCTTGGTGATATTCAGGTAGCTGCCTTAAAAGTGTGTTCTTTGCATTGTTGATCCTTAACACTTCAGATCCAGAAACTTTCAATATTTCTTTTCTCCCAAACTTGAGATTCTGACTGAATTCAACTCCCTGTATCTTTGTTTTCCATTTTCTTTGCCTACTAAAATTTGCATTGCTAGTTTCAAAGGAAACTTTCTAGGTATTTTTCTGAGCATGTTCTCTTTTGGTGACTGGGTTTTCTCCGTGTCAGCTTGCATATGCAAAATGCTTTCCTTGGACAGGTGAGAACCAGCACTTGGACACTGATAAGGAAGGTTTAAAATGTTCAATCAATGAGTGGAAGAGAAAATGTTTTCTGGCGGCAATCTTTGCTAATCGTTCTTTTCAGCGGGCTTTGCATTTGACACCATGGCTTTCTAATATTTACATTGACGTTGCTACCTCTATTGATCTTATTTCTTCTTTGGAGGCGACAAGCATGCCTGAAGAAGATGTTTGGTTAGATCTTGACCATTTCTTTAGTAAACTGTCGTCTGTGGTTCTGTGAACTGACTGTTGATTTTTCCAGGCAGTTGCCAGAAAAGATGTCCCTTGGTGGTTTGTTGATTGAGGAAATGAATGCTGAATCTTGGGTGGCCTTGGGCTGTCTATCCAGTCACAGTGCATTGAAGCAGCATGCTCTCATTAGGGCCTTACAGTTGGATGTGTCACTGGCTGTTGCATGGGCATATCTTGGAAAGGTAACTTTTAATGTGATGTGGAATATTATTTTTGTGCTCTACCGCCTCACACAGAAAAATATAAAGAAAAAAGACTTCTAAATAAAAGGAAAGAATATAAAGATTCAACTATCATGGTTTATGTTATGAAAACTAGAATTGTTTTTCTTCCTTCCACTCTGCACAAGTGGATAGAAAGCAGAATGTAAAGTTAACTGCCACATCTTTCCCTGGTTTGCATTAAGCTATCTGATATGATTTTCTGTTTTTCATTTTTCTATTTTTGTTGGCGGGAATGTGGGCAGCTTTACAGAGAAGAGAGTGAGATGAAATTGACCAAGCACGCATTTGACCAGGCTAGAAGTATTGATCCTCACTTGCGTTGCCATGGGCAAACATGTCTGCTGACGCCAATCATGGGTAAGTATTTTTTCTAATGGAAAAACTTGTTTGTTGAATGAATCCTAATATATTGAACTACATTCTCGATTCAACTTTAGAGGATCCAATCGAAATGAGGCTTATGAAGGCTGTCTGCAGGCTGTGCATATATTGCCTGTGAGTTCATTCTATACCTTTGGAACTATTTTGAAAAGAAGCATCATACATATGTTTGTATTTGGGCTAGTTATTGTCACTCTTCTTAAATTAAAGAGATGTTTTGTCCTTGCTTTCGTGAAGATGTGGAAGAGATGTTTCATTAATTTCTTGACTGTACAAAGATTTGAAGATGGCTTTTGCTATTGTGGAGAATCGCACAACGAGTTTAATGGTGGCGATATTTTTAAAGATCTTTTTTCTTTTTGGTTAATTAATATAAAGATTTTCATTTTTCTTCTCATGCAGCTGAATAATTAAAATTATCGGAGAGAGCTTGACAAATTTGTTGAGCATGTACAGAGATTTATGGAGTTAGACTCTCATTTTCAGTGTTCAATCATGTTTATATCTGATGCCTAGAACATAATATTGATTCTTGGTTTAGGGATTAGTGTTTACCATTTCTTTATTTTTTAAAGAAGAAACACTGGATAAGTTTTATTGAATGAAAGAAAGGAAGTGGACACATAAAACGGCAGAGGTCAGCAGTCCTAAAAAACGAAAAACAAAAAACCCTAAACCCTAAAAAGAATTAGTAGGGGCCACTTCCTTCCTTAGTTATCTGGATAGCTGATCAAATCCCTCCGCAAACTCACCAGATCGAGGAACGGAAGAAATGAAGGCATTATCTAAAAAGTCACCCATCTTTGCTGAAAAATGAAGACTGAGACTGGAATTCGTGGAAAAAAAATGCATCTAAAAAATGTGTGGTCAACATTTTCCTCTTCTTGCATACAGAAGTAACAATATTGCAAAGAAGCAGCTCGATGTGGGCTCTTTTGCACCTTGTCATATGTATTATCTTCTTCAAAGCCACCATCCAATTAAAAAAAAAAAAACAAGCTAATTTTTGATGATAATTAAGCTTTCCATTAGAATTCTGCTCATAAAAAAAGGAGGAGGACATGCCTGGTTACAACTAAGACTACTAAAACAGGACTTGTGAGTGAAGACTCTAAAGAGGTGAAATGATTTCAAATTAATCTATCTAAACAAAAGGGTATGATGTTGATACTATTAACTCATGAAAGAATGGAACCAATGCCCTCCTCTCTCATGGTAAGAACTCTAGGAAATTAAGGTTCCATGATGGAATAAAAACAGAATCCAATCAAGAATCGGAAATAAATGGTGAAATAGGCAACTTATGATTTATGGCTGAGAGGAAGAATACAAAATTGGGAAGTCATTGGCTAAACTGGAATCACCCTGCCATACATCCTCTCATAACCCAAGGAATTCCCTCGACACAAGTTGATATACTGAGTGTAATGAAAATGTGAGTGTGGGGCAATATTAGAATGGATATTCTTTAGTTTGATCCATATTTTTGAATTTGTTTGGATAATTATCCTTTTGCTATTTATTTTTTCTTTCTTTGTCAGTGAAAAAGTTTAATGCTTCTGGAGAATCAATGATTGTATGCGTGTGTGCCATATAATGTTCTTTTGTGCTTTTTCCTCATTTTCTAATACTTACAATTTGAGTTAGTAGGTCGTTGAGTTTCAAATTGGTCTTGGGGAGCTTGCGGTGCTTTCTGGCCACCTCCTGTCTCCACAGGTACCCACAGTTGCTTATTTACTAATATCATATTATATAAAAATCCTAAAGTTTCCCTCTTCCTTTTTTAAATTATAAATTGTGGATGAATTTCGATTGAAAGTCTGGAAGAGTAAAATGAACGCTCTGGTTAATTATTGTTGCAGGCATTTGGAGCCATTAGGCAGGCTGTACAACGCGCACCTCATTATCCTGAGTCTCATAATTTGATTGGTCTTATGTTTGAAGCACGGTCGGATTATAAGTCTGCCATTGCTGCTTATAAGCTAGCACAATATTCCATCAGTAATTTTGCAGGAACAGCTCCGAAATGTCATTTTGATGTTTCAGTCAATCTGGCCAGAGCTTTGTGTTTGGTAAATAGTTTTTTTAGTTTTGTTAGTTTGCATTGTTCACTTGATCGGTTCAGATTTTTGTATTGCCACCAGCACACTGGCTAGAGCCATCTGAGTTTAAATGTGCTTCAGTTTTAGTTTTGCAAATAATAAATTGTCTTCTATGTGATGCAGGCTAGGAATTTCAGTATGGCTGTGCATGAATGTGAAATGCTTGATAAAGAAGGTGAGATCTGGCAGCAACGTTGCTTTCCCTTATATTCTGACCTCGTGTGCAAATGGCTATGTTTTTTTCCATGAAGCATCATATATTACGCTATTGTTGAAAAGCTAGCTCGTTCTGATATGTGTTTTGCATACTCTCTCCTATGTTTCACTGACTTACCTCAAGTTAGCATATTTAAAACTCTTGTCAACTTGTGATTTCATTGTGTTATAGGACTACATCAAATATTGGCTTTAAGCACATATCTCTTTACTTTAGTTATAGATGAACTAACTAGGCATATTCAAGAGGATATTCCTTGGTGTATGTTATTTGCAGATGATATTATTCTAGTAGACGAAACAAGAGATGGAGTGAATAGAAAATTAGAACTTTGGAGTAATACATTAGAATCTAAAGGCTTCAAGTTGAATAGGATGAAGACCAAACACATTCATCGTATGTTTAGAAATGCTAGACGTCAAGATGGAGTGGTAAAATTAGGGGAAGTAGAAGCTCCTAAGGTGAACCACTTTAGATATCTAGGATCCATCATATAAAGTGACGGTAATATTGAGAATGATGTCACATGGAATTCAATATAACATCTTGCTGCTTTGTTATGTTTTTCCAAAAACTAGAACCCTTCCACTAATACTCTTTTTAAACCCATCATAGCATTCCTTCTCACAAGAGGGACTTCATATGGAAAGCTTTATTATCTTCTAGAATTAAATGTTTGGTTGGTTCATGGCTTTGAGACATTCAAACTTGCTTAAACTATTAATGAGTTAAACTTATAAGTTATACTATGAAAGACTTTGTGAGAGGATAATTGATAATATGCTGCAAAGAAAAACAACATTGCTGGAAAATCAGTTTGACTTCATGTAAAGAAGGTAATTGAGGTGATTTGGGAAAATATAGAGAAAAAAAAAGACCTCCATATGATATTTGTAGGTCTATGAAAAGCAAATGATAGAGTTCCTCAAGATGTCATTTGGTGGGTATTAGAAAGGAAAGCAGTACATGTTCGGTTGGGACACTAACAAAGATACGTGTGAAGGAGTGGACCGAGTGGTAAAAATTAAGAAGTATAAAACAATTGGTGAGATTACATTAGAATTTCCCATCATTACAAGACTACATTAAGGGTCCGCCTTAAGCTCATATCTCATTGTTTTAGTATGGATGAACTGACTAAGCATATTGAAGATGATATACCATAATATATGCTTTACGCTAATGACGTTGTTTTGATATATGGAACAATAGATGGTTTGGAATTCGTATCAATCAATCTAATTTGTTGAATAAATAGTGGTAATCATAAATATATATTATTTATATAGAAATAATATTCTATTTCAATATAAATAATGGAGTATTCACTAATTCAAACTGTTATGTATGACAAAAAAAACATATGTGATCCGATAAAAAAAGGGATGGTTTGGATAAGAAATTATAACTTTGGAGGATTATGTTAGAGTTAAAGCTTTAAGTTGAGTAGAACTAAGACCGAATATATGCATTTTGAGTGTGCAAACAGTAAGGATCACAATAATGGAGTAGACAACTGGGAGAAGTAGAAGCTTTAACTTGGACCATTTTAGGATTTAGGTATTTAGGATCAATCATACGACAAGATGGACATATTGAAGATAATGTTACATAAAGAATTCAAGGTGAATGAAAGAAAGGGAGTGCAATAGGTGTGATATGTGATTGAAATATTCATATTAAACTAAAATGAAAATTCTATAAGATTGCAAATTTGCAATTAGGCAAGCTTTTTCTTGTCTGCATGAGACCTTCTCTTTATCTTTTTTTTGTTTAGGTCTGACTTTCTTTTCATCTCTACAGTCTTCAACTCTTTCTTTCTAATCAAAGAAATTTGCACACTTTTTCTCTTCTTCTTCCTTTCTTCTCTATGATAAGAAATTTGCACTCCTTTCGTCTTCTCTGAAATTTCTGCACCTAGTCTTCTTTCTTTTCCAAGAATTCTACAGATCTTTCTCCCTCTTTCAAATATTTGCATCGTTTTCCTCCTAGTCTCATTCTTCTATTAAAAACATTATTTTCCTGTTGTTCTGCTGTTCTTTACTTTTTCTTTGCTGCTGAAAACTAATTCGCTGAAAGAGCCACACAAACCAGTAAAGGAGACCATCTTCCTTATTGATTCGTTGCACATTGAGTTGCTGCTGTTAGGCTGATTTTAGAAAGTCGTTTTGGTGTTTAAGAGAGTGAAATTCTTCAATCCTATTTTTTCATTGAGCGTAGTTTCAATTGTTTTTGCATAAACAGCTTCATCTTGTGCAGTGACTAATGCTTGAATTGTTATTGTTTTACAGTCCTAATGATTAGAAATATCCTGAACCTTGGTAGTTGTATCAATTGCATCCTAATCTTAAGAATATATCAATTATATCCTAATCTTTTTTTATATGTTTTTGATTCTATCCTTGACCAATTCGGGGTGTGTTTTCTTCTGAATCAACTTAATTATCTAGCTTTTCTCTCTATGACCTATATCGAAATCTGTTAAGCCTCGTGCTTAAATTAAGTTTATGATGACTAATGAAAATAATAAATTACAAATCAATGATACATCAATACTCTAGTTCAAATTTAGTCAATCGTAGATCACCAGTGGTAAGTTGAAAATCATGTGTATGTACAGTTGGCAAATGTCATATAAAAGTTACCAGAAGGTTAGCTGTAGTTGTTTTTACAAAAGAGCGACGTCCTTGGATTATGTATGTGATTGAGCAGGCATATACACACTCAACTATGTGTATTATGTACAGGAATACATATTTATCATGAATATTGAGCTTTACGCATATGTATGAATAAATCCTTAAAGGGTGTTACAAGAAACATGAAGAGAATGATGTGTGGACATACACTACGAAAGAAAAAACGCCCCAATTGAGAAGATTAGGATATAATTGATAAATTCTTAAGGTTAGCATATGATTGATACGACTAGTAAAGTTCATGATATTTTTTTATCATTAGGCCTTGTTTTACACACACTAGTAAGTAGGCCATGGTCAATTAGGAAAGGGCATATATTACTTGGAAAAACATCATAATTGTGTTTCTGTGAAGGTAAATATCTTTAAAAATCTTAATGGACAAGAGTTATCATATTATTGTTGTGCTATTGTTTTGTAATTTCTATCATATTGCTTAGCCACATTTCCTATGCCTCGTATTACCTTCTTCGTTTTAGAATCAGATCGAATCTCAAATTTTGATGAGAAACCTTCAACATAGCAAGAAAGTCCTTTTAGATTTAGCGAATGTTTGTGATGATGGAACAGGTATGTAGATATCGCTGCTTTCGCTTTCTCGATCGATCTATTTCGACATGTTTTGTCCTTTGCTGCCGACAGATTTGAGTAATATTGATTGCCGCATTTGTCTGAAGACAACCTCATCGGCTTATCTCTTCAACCTTCAAATTTCTCTAAGATTCTTCTAATAAACAACTCACATACCCTCAGTTTTCGTAGCTCAACTCCTGACTCCGCACCGGCTCGAGAAACAATCGTGTTTGTTTTAGTTATCTATTACGTATTTGAAGAAAAACAGATCTTAGATTTAGCATCTGATGGCAATATCTTAATTATTTAATATTTTTGTTCATCAAATGTCTCTGAATTTCTAGGTCTGCTTGATAGTATTGGCTTGCAAATATATGCCGTTTCCTTGTTCCACCTTGGACGGAATGACTTGGCTCTCTCTGTACTGAGAAATCTAGCGGCCAGTGTTTCTAGCATGGATAAGAAAGCAGCGGCAGTACCAATCAGTTTAATTTGTAAATTGCTCTATCACATCTCGGGGCTTGAATCGGCTATGACTAGCATTCTGAAAATGCCATCAGAGTTATTGAGGAGTTCGAAGATTAGTTTTGTTATCTCTGCTATTGATGCTTTGGATCATAGCAATCGGGTTGAATCAGCTGTAAAAATTACTCGTGAATCTCTTGTATCTCTTGAAGAAATCACTAGAATGCATACTTTGATTGCATTCGGTAAATTAGTAAGTTCTCTTTTTCTTTTAAAATGAGAGTCAAGTTGTTCTCATCTTTGGAGCACTAACACAGCTTTTTTTTTGAGGTTATCCATCGTCGTAACATTATCAAAGACTTACTTTGAAGTGAAATGTCTTATGAAGTCTGGTAATAGAGGTTAATGATTTTGCTTTCGGTTGTTGTAGATCAAAGATGAATCCATCCAAAGCCTTGAAATTCAGAGTGGAATTGATCATCTAAAAAAAGCACTTCACATGTATCCGCACAGCATAATGATAAGGTGAGTTTCTATAGCAACTGAAACACTTTAGTTTTAAGGTTTTGACGGCCATGTGAGTGTATGTCCTTGGTGTTGTAGTGGCTTATTTACTTGTATTTAATCAGATTATACCTTTAGTCTCCGACACTTGAAAGCAGTGTTATTGAGGCGTGCGCCTTTGTGCTCCTCAGGCACGCCTTGAGGCAAGGTGTCCTCTATACGCCTCAAATGAGCCTAGGCACGCCACTCCGCTCCTTGGCGCTGATTTAAGGCACACAGAGGCGTGTGCCTCACCATTAAAAATTTAATATTGTTTTTTTTTTTGTTTTTTAGCTGCTAATACATTTCATCTAAGTGATGTGTTTGGTTGTTGAGTTCTAGTTTGTAATCTTTACTAGGTCAAACAATGTCATATGTAACACATACATAGTTTTCATGCATACACACATACATGTTACGCCCATATATGTTTGTATATGGATGTATATATGTAAAAATCTGTATATATTAGGCTTCACTCAGGCGTGCGCTGCCTTGTTCCTTGCGCCTCATGCCTTTAAGGCAGCCATCGCCTCAAGTGCGCCTTTCGCCTTTGATTACACTGCTTAAAAGAGTGTTGTACCTTACGACATCTCTGACATGTGGTCACTTATGTACTTAACAAATGTTGTGATGTTCTTTAGGGTCTTTTAAAAGAGTTGTCGACTTTCTTGCTAATTGTGCGTATGCCAAAAGTGAGGACTGCTGGAATATGCAGTATCCTCAATATATAACTTATACGGATATTTTATTGGCTTAATCGGCAAATTTATTCTAACGTTTCAATTTTTGCAAATATGTCCCAACGTATGGATGTATATATGTGGCATTTAAAAAATAAAGAATTTGGCCAAATATAAGTTAACTCCTTGAGATTCCTCCGTCAAATTGTACCGGACTAACTCAATCTAACTAGAGCCTTATTCCAAACCTCCATCTCTTTCATCCTCAATTCATCGCACAAAACCCCCAATTCCTCCCCCCACTGTAACTCAGCCGCGTCTCTTGCTACTACCCTCATCCTCGCATCTCGCTCAATTCCACAACTGTCATCTCCATCGTGCTCTGCAGCACCACACCTTCATCCCTCTCCACCATTGATTACAGAGGCTCCGTCACCAATTGTGGAGGCGCAACCTTATCGTCAGAGCAATGGAGAAAATTGGAGCCAGTCGAAGAGTCTTAATCAAGGGGGTAATGCAGCTAGGAAGCCATTTAATCTTTTTGGATTCATAGATCTTCATCGTTGGCACCCCCAATTTAATGATGATTATGATGATAGAGGAACAAGGGTTTCATGGGGAGAGATACGTGGTTGTAGTTTTTGTGATTCTGGCTCTGCATCACGATCTGGCCATTGTGGCATGACACGATGGTTGTATGATGACACACGAACCAACCAAGATGAATCTTGAACCAGTTGGCTCTTCGTTCATTCTTATATGTTTGGTCAAAGTTCTTTTTTTTTGTTTACTTGAAAAGTATTTGTTTTGATAACTGTTGCTGTTAAGTTTGCCAAATTAATTATTTCTAAATGCCACATAATAAGATATGAGGGTAAAAAAGTCCAATTGTTCTTGGAGGCTACAATTTAGGTGAAATCCAGACATTAGGATATATTTGCAAAAATTGAAACGTTAGAATTTTTTTGCAAAAGCGGTGAAACGTTAGGATATATTTGCCTATTAGACATATTTTATTTGGTTTCAGATGTTCTTACCGTGGGAAACTAATAGCTAGATAGACAAATCCTACTGCCTTAGATCTTTAGTTACTATTGAGCATCACATTCTTTAGTTATCTTTACCCACCCTTTGCGTGATGCTATGGTTTATTGCCATGGAAAGTTTCCTTCACGTGCTCTTGTCTGAAGTTTTAATTTTATTTTGCAATATTTTATGCAGCTGCTTTAGTAGCTCTAATTTGCAAAGTGATGTGGGGGCTTATAATATTTTCAGTAGACTTTATTTTATTTGCTTTAGTGAGCAGATTGTTTTCTTTTTTCTTCTAATTTTCTTATTGGTATTGCTTCCTAACAGGAATCAACTTGGTTACCTTTTGCTATCTAATGAAGAACTGAAGACTGTCCATACTGCAACAAGGTGTATTACAATAGATCATCCTGGCCACTTGGTTACAGAAGGTACGAAATCAGCATTTGAGATCCTTGGTGCTTCTGCAGTTGCATGCTATTCTGTTGGTACTAGCTACCCGAAATTTTCTTTTCCAACATGTAAAAGTCCGAACACGCATGGAATGGATGTAATTCTCCAACTGCAGAGGTATCAAAGCTTGATTCCTCCTTTCTTACCATATGCAGGTTTCATATAGATCTTATTGTTCCTACGGTCGAAGTTATATATTTTTATTTTGAGAAGAAACAAATATAAGTCATTATAACCAAAAGAAGAAAGAGATATGCTAAAAGGAAGGAGCACCAAAAGTTCTTCCTAATTCCCAATCTCACGCCTGAGAATCACTTAAAGTATCTAAATACAATTAGACACCCTTGCAAGTTTCAACCACTTTGAGACAGAACACCTATTTGGTGAGGAAGAAAATGCAATCCAAGACAAGACCGTGAACATGATGATTCCACGGAAAGTGGCTTCCCCTAGACTTATATTCGAACACCCTTTTTGTTCATCTCAAACCATATAGCCATCAAAGACGCAAGTCTTCATTTTTTTCATAGAAAGAAGTTACCTTGGGGGAAATCCATTTTCTGCTTTTGTGCACTCAGTGAAGCATTGCCACAAATTTTATTTCTTTTTGGCTCTTAGTTATGCTAGTAACTTCTAATGGAGATTCCTAAAATATGCTCCTTTTGTTATCATATTTTATCATACCACAACAAAGACTCCGTCCCAAATTAGTTGGGTTGGCTATATGGATTGATGTTTTATTTAGCTCGATTTTGTAGAGATCATTCATTTTTTATGATGTGATACAATAAAGGATTTGAATTCGGAGGTTGCTGAGATGTTGCTGGAAGTTTGTAGCTGTATTTCTTGGAGTTTTTACAGTTTTACTTACCGTTTCTTATTTTATGTTATCACCCTGCTGACATGTTGCTGGAAGTTTGAAGCTGTATTTCTTGGAGTTTTTACAGTTTTACTTACCGTTTCCTATTTTATGTTATCGCCCTTTTTATTTTTATTTAGATGGTTGCGTCTGGAACCATGGAATCCTAACGCATGGTACTTGCTTCTACTTAATATTTTCCAAAAAGCACGTGAAGAGAGATTTCCCCATCATCTTTATGTTGTGTTTAAGCGGCTAATTTATATTGCATTATCCAATGAAATCTACAAAGAAGATCTTTCGTACCAATATAAAAAATTCCAGCTTTTGCTCTGTGCTTCTGAGATGAATTTGCAAGGTCGGGATCAGATTGGCTGCCACGACTGTGCTATAGAAGCGTCAGCTCTCTCTCTTCCTGATGCTATTCTGTTCTTTGTCCACTTGTTATTATGCCGTATTTATGCGGCTTTGGAGAATTTTCAAAAGTTACAAGAAGAGTATATGAATTGTATACAGCTGAAGACAAATCACCCAATGGGTTGGATATGCCTTAAGTTTCTCGAGTGTAGGTACCAATTACAGAATAGTTCCGATATTGTTGACATCAATTTCGAGGAATGCCTGAAAAAGAACTGCAATTCATCGAATATGTGGACAGCCATCTTTAAGTTGGTGCAAAGTCAGAGCTATATCTGGAATCAGGACTTTCTTGTTGCAGAAGAGACTCTTTCAAAAGGTTGTTTGTGTTCTGGTGCTGAGAGTTGCCTCTTTCTCTGTCATGGTATGTACGCAATCACGTGTGCTGGTTCCTGCTTTCATATTTCCCATATTCAATTGCTACATCAGTTCTGATATCCTGGATTAGATTATGTTTTGATTGGTCCTGTATGAACATTTCAAGTTGAACCTTGGATTCCCAATGTTTCTTTCTTTCTTCTGCCACATCAGTTCTTATTCTTATTGCTACTAGTTATGCGATTTTCTTGTATTTGCCTTGTTATATCTCGCTGTTCTTTTAAGTCATTTAAGTATCGGACCTCATGTGGATGTTTGTTTGAGGATGCGAAGAAAAGATACTTTGAGAACCTTATTCTCTTATTTACCTGTCAGTGTTTGTTCTTTTAGGTTGGCTGAATAAATTTAATGCTTATCAATTACCTCTAGAAACCTCTCAAAACTTTTGTCACTCTCTATTTGTAGTTGCTGATGGCAAGCTATGTGATTACATTTTCGCATAAACGTGTCTTTTAATGTTTGAAATGTAATGCTTGCTGAACTATTTTGATGCTAGTTCAGTAGTTCATTATGTTACCTTTAGGCTAGTAGGGTGTTGATTCCTTTTGGTATCAGTCTTTTGTTCGGACCTTGGAGTCGACCTGCGGTACAGCAGGTTGTTGTAATTCTTCTTTTAGTTTAATCTGTAACTCTTATTTCTTCCAATATTTCTTTTTATTTTATCTAAGTATGTACTGGCTTTGAGTCTTTGACTCCAAAGTTTTGAATTAACATACCAAATTCATGTGTGTATATGTGTGTGTGCATGCATGCATGTGTGTGTGTGTGACTGGCAATTTATTGGCAATTTATTTTATTTTTTCTCCGTTTCTCCTCATCATGTCATGACAAATCAATGAGGCAGAGCCTTGGGGACTTGATTCTCATAAATGAAGCATTATTCAAAGGTCATGAGGTAGTTAAATCATGCATAGAAGCCCCTTTAACACCATGCAACTTTTAAGTCCCTTGTAAGTTTGAGAATTGTTGGAGAATGTGCCATAGGTCAATCTAGTGAAAATTACTTTCTTTAATATATAATGGATTTCATTTTGAGAATTATAAATGCTTGCATTTTACTTTATATAATAAGATCCATAACTAATGATTGGATTATTCTAAATGTCCCTGGTCGGTTACTATCGTGGGAGCAAAACAAATTAAAAACTAGTATGAGTCATGATTGGTGATGATACGTATGGAGATGTGAATTAAGACCGTAGAAACTTGTTAGGGAACAAGGTCTAGACCGGCCACATATATAAACACCACATGAATTAATGTCGTAAGTGATTCTCTTGATGTAGAACATTTAGTCCTCTAATTTGTGGATGCTGAGTGATGAAGATGATACTTGTTCGTCTCATCTTGATAGAGAAACTCTTGTGCTCTTCTTCTTCTATGTATGCCACTACTGTTTGGTCCTAAAGAAGAACACAAGAGTTGTGATTTTGCCCTAAAGAAAGACGGACAAACTCTAATTTTGCCCTAGACCTATTGTGAGAGTAGAAAAATGTTTTTATTTATTTATTTATTTACTCTGCTAGGACGCCTGATTTGTGTGGTTCATGTGTGGATGCCATCAGAGAATGTTCTTTCCATGAACAGCTTGGAATCAAATTGAGCAACAAAGGAGTCTTGTGCTCTGAGGTCGATATCTAAACCCTATCCTTCTAGTTTAATGGAAGCAACAAGTTCCTTATTGGCACTTTGAAAGAAGAGATTTAATCTTCACTGCATTTTTGTTTTTCAACGATCCCCAAAACCCTACAAGATCAATATAATGAACTGTAAGAAAGAAAAAGAACTTTAAATTTACCATAATGTATGCCTTCGGTCACGATAGTTGGGTTTGGGACTGTTATAATTTCTTTTGCAATCCTTGATGCTCTTTTGCTTTTATAATTGTAAATTCTCTTTACTTACACAAGCCATTTTTCGAAGAAAATAACAGAAGAAAAGAGAATGGTTGATCTCACTGTTTGAACTCAAACCTAAGATGAGAATGATGAATGCAAATATTAACTTCTTTGTTATTTTTTCAAATATATTTCTAGCTAAAAACTCTGGAAAAGGGTAAAGATCTTGCTATTAATTCTTCATTGTTTCCCTTATTTCGATAGGTGTAATGTGTATGAAGCTTGCCAGGAAGCAAGGTGTTTCTCGATTTTTAACGCTTGCAGTAACCAGCCTGACGGAAGCTCGAAAGAATTCTCCCACTCGCTTACCCCTCATCTCAGCATTGATAGCTGTAGCGGAAGCCAGCCTTGGGGCACGAGAAAACTGGGAAAAGAACCTTCAGCTTGAATGGCTTTCTTGGCCTGCAGGTTCGATCAATTTGGCTATTGTAACATCTTGCTAATTGTCTATACCTGATGGATTATGAAACCTTATCATGAACTGCATTGAATCAAGTGGAGTAGAAGAGTTTGACTCATACTATTTGCACTAATTCGAGCACGATTAAGTGTGCATGAATTTTGTTAATGTGTTAAGTCTCAGTGGAATCTGGACTTGTTTGCGAGGCCATAAGAAGGTTTTTCTCTCCATGATATTTTGTCGGATGAGCTTTTCTTCCATACACGACGAGTGTTGTGTTTCTTATCCTCCTTTTAATCATTGCTACTATAGATAGGTGGATTTCTCATGACACTGCTTATTTCTTTGACAGGAGCAAGGCCTGCAGAATCATGTTTTCAAATGCATTTGCTTTCAAGAAAGTTGAAGTGGCTGCTTCAAGCTATACACATAAATCCATCTTGTTCACGATATTGGAAGCTTTTGCTCAAGTAATACCATAAAACAAAGGAATCGCATACTTTGTAATCTTGTATAAGGTTGGAGGAAAGGGATGGAGGAAAGGGACAATGAATGACCGATGTGGCGCCTGCCGCCCGTTGGTGAGCGTTGGTGAGCACGCGGTCTGACCCTCGGCACGAAGATCGAGATATATTATATTTTGGCCAGGGTTTGGAAGTTTTACATTCTACCTTCCGCACTTGTACACACTAACACCACTTCTTTTGAGATATATGCATGTGTACGTCAAGAGATGATATTCACTAAATGCTGCTCTATGTATTTACATGCAGTTAAGCAACTATATATGGCCACAAATTATGCACTATGAGGCTATTCTTTTTACATGCATGTTTACAAAATACAAGTAACAGATATATCGATCTAAGTGGGTCCTTATATATATATATATATGCTTCCTTTCACTGTTGCTGCGGAGATGTACATAATATATGTATAGTTGGAGATTGTACTTGACGAGTGGTACTGGTAGTTGCTAAAGATGATGACCATGGGCATGCATGGGGGGCTCTAAAATGGGTTGGTTGGGTGGCAGCCCATTCTCATCCAGGCTAGCCCAGGCTGGCCCCAAACGACATGACATCCAAGTTTGCACCCAATCGCTCTCATGTATGTGCTGGCCATGCATGCACGAGAGCAGCGTTTATTAATTAGAGATATCATCAATATGACAATATATACACTTGTGTCACAATTTTAAAAAGCAAAAAGAGAGCTTCGAAGGACCTAACTACGTACAACTACATTCTTGCATTAATTGTTCTCTATTCATTCTCTTACCAATTAAACATGCATTGATATTGGATAGTCCTCCACATATATACACCATATCAAAGGTTTGATTACTTTTTAATTAGAGATTACTGATACATACATTTCATGCATACATGCGCATTTGTAAGATTTTACTTACATTTGTTCAATAAATGTTTTAAGTTGATTGTGATCACGTGCGTACGTATAGCATGCAGAGACACTCTAAGGGATTGAAGAAATTCGATGCATAATTAAGCTTAAGATAGAGATGTATAATTCAGGATACATTGTCTGCATTAAAATTAAATTTGATAAAGTGTTGCAGGAGAAGAGTTAGGTATTATATATACATGTAGTTGATCTCAACTAATTCGAGAGCGAGACTTTGTTATTAATGTTAATATTGTGGTGAAATTAAGAATATAGTACGTACTTATCAAAGTGCGTACTTCCTTACCATAGAATTAATTACTTTTCCTTTTCTCTACCTTCCACACGTTCAATTTATAAATATGATGTTTGCTTTTCATGCACACACGAGGGCACTGTTCCCCTCGTGGTCCTCCTTTGGTCCTCACATATCATTCTCAAAGTTCATGATTTAAGGACATCAACAGATCACACACACACACACATATATGGCTCACACCATCAAGACATGGATAGTGCCCCGGCCCCCTTTACGTACATAAATCACTTTATTAATTACTATGTTTGCATTTTTATATAGTTCAATTCATTGCGCAGTATTACTCTTTGACAAAAAAAGAAAAAAAAAAAAAAAATCAGTCAACTCTATCTTCCTCGTCAATATTGATTATGAATGTTAGATATATTCTTAATGGTACCGTAGATCTTATCGATATATATAAATGAATTGGTGTGGTGGCGAAGTTACTGAGATGTGTGCATGCGATAGGTTAATATATATGTTTATTTCTCCTGAGTCGTGCATGGGGTTAGGGTAAATGTACTATTGACTCTCGTAAAATTAATCAAGTTTAAATAAAGAGGCCCAAGTTAAAGAAAAGTTTCAAACGCAAACGATTAAACAAAAAAAAAAAAAAACCACCATACCATGCAAGGTCGACCCAGGCAATACAAGCTGTAAGCACAGCCATGCTTGGACCTACAAATTATGAAATCAACCATGCTTCGCAAACTATTGTTAATATTATTATTGTTATTAATTATCATTCTGTGTCTGCCTCTCTTATTTCAATTGTAAAAATGAAATCCAATCTCCTGAATTGAATGCACCTTTGTCGACATTTCCATATCAACCCAAATTATTATGTCCGACAATGTGCATGGCCGTGCCACAGTACCCACCATTTATGTCTCCCATATATTATGCTCTCCAATTTCATCACTCTTGTAAAAGTCTAATCTCATCACACCTAATTCATATAAACATGTCTATGTGCACACTCTCTCCATGTAGAATTAATTAATTCTAAAACAACAATATTAATTCTTTCAATTTATGTAGGCTTATTATTATTAATATATAGGTCTCGTTTGGTTCGTTTTTGCCAACTTACAAAGTTTGGAGTTAACGACTCATTGGAGTTAATATTTTCATGTTTGGTTCAACTTTAAACTTGCAGGGATAAAAGTTTCAAATTTTAAACAATCAAAAATATAAATTGAGATAAATAGCCTTCAAACAAGAGATAGATAAGTAATAAAACGGTCATTAATGAGGGGTAATTGTGTCCACAACTCATCGGAGATAACTCCCTTAGGGGTTGGTGGAGAGATATTTCTCACCCTAAGGTATAAGTTGAGAGATAACTTGCAGGCAAGTTGGAAAACAAGATTAGTTTCCAACTCCCTGTAAGTTATTTCCCGAGAGATAACTCCACCCCCAACCAAACAAGGCCACATGCGCGCGTAAAAACCCAAACATTTAATTATAATTTTTGGTAAAATCATCATAAACCAGACCAGGATATAATAATCTCAACATGCAATTCGTTGTTATATAGATGTGGACATCTGCCAGCAAAAAATGTTTCATGGGTGCTTGATTATTAATGTCCATGAATGTTGCTTAATCAATAGTAATATATATATGTGGGCTAGCTAGCTTTAATTTAATCACTACTGAATTAAAAAGGCCAAAAAAAAGTGTTGTCACTATTTAATATTCGATCTAGTACTTTTGGCTTCCCTTTAATTTTTAATTAATCCAATTACACACTGATGTTTTGAGGTTTAAGAGATTTTTGATCTTTAACATGTATGTTTAATCTAAAAGCAGTAATAAATTAAGGCACTGTGGTACGCAATTAAGCTATGTCGATGGAGCACTTTAAGGGGACTATACCTCGACAATTTAATTAGCTTTAGTTGATGGAGAAGGCAACAGTGTCGGTACTTTACCCTTCACATTCATAAATGCCACATGATCATCATACACCATTTGATTTCACTATATATCTAATTCTATCCTTCAACAATATTTTCATCTTCATTCACATGCTTCATGTTGGCTTGAATTTTGTGTTTTGGTGATCTCATCCAAACCAATTCGTTAATTAAGTAGTTGTTTTTAAGTGTCTCAAGAAAAATATTGAAGTAAACTTTAATTAATTCAAAAATAGTTGGGGCCGTCATCGTGCATGGATAAAATGCTCTCCCTCGATCAACTTTAATTTGAGTTGTTAACGGCCCAACTTTCATAATAATTTGTCGTGGGATTGAATCTTGCTATCTAACTCCAAATAAAATCATGGGGTTGAGGCGGCTGACTGACTTTCGTGAGAGTCTAAGTAGCTAAGGAAGGACCGAAAAATGATTCGAACACCTATGATTTATAAAAAAATAAAAAAATAAATCTAAGAAAAGCCTATAATTTAGGTAGGTTAGTACTGTTTATCATCGTAAATATATTCTATTTTATTAGTCTTCTCCTTTTTATTCCCATTCATACATAATTAATTCACATTGTGCTGAACCACTAAAACCAAGTCAATTCATTATTTTCGGGCCAATAATTTGATTTGATAAGAGAACCTAGCTTCTTTCACAAACAATTAATAGAGGTTCCATTCCTTGATTTCAAAGTAACGCTCTCTCATAACTATTAATTAGTGTATTTTGTCAATGTTACACGCCTCTATATAAACGTTGCCTGTCACGCGTTTCCAAATTTTTGACCATTAAATGAGTCCTTTTCTTTAAATATATACACAGTAACGTAGTCAAGACGAAGTTGTTTTACTATGCCATCTATTGTTTTTACATTAAATATGTACATATAGTACCCTTGTAAGACAAAGCTTAAAATTTTTAATGTTGTATTTTTTAAAATGAGAACAGTAACTTGTACTTTCTTTTATCAGTATTTTATTGTACAGACGATTGAGTTTGATACGAAATTTAGAAGTAAGAAGTCATGAGTTCAAATCTTAATTCTTTCTTATTAAAAAAAATCGATATTTTATTGTAGTGATGCCAATTTATCGTGATAGAATTTTAGGTTTGCTAAAACATCTTTAATTAGTGAAAATGAATGAAATATCACAGTTGGTGTCTTATCAAAATAAAAAAGATTTTTTACACTTTTTTATTTGATAAGAACAGAATCTACATATTTTGCCCCTCCTGTTATTTGAATCTCTACTCTCTTTTCCACAATATTACATACTAATTTTTTTTTTTATAACAAAAAACAACCTGCCCCTACTAAAATCTGAATTTTAAATTTATGACATTTGACTCTCAAATTCATATCAAACCATACCACGGCGCAAATTATAATTACCATATAGTACTAATTACTAAATTATTGAACCGCTCAGTAGATTAATTTTTACACATGGAAGATGAAGACTCGGCTATCATATTAATGGGTCAACGCTTGGTGTTGCATTCACATGAGAACAAAAAGTCCTTTGTATTTACGTGGTTTAATCAACCAAAACAAAGTTTAATTATGTATTAAAGTCCATTCTCGTGTGTAGAAATATTTTGACAAACTCGTACAGTCTCGTTTAATCATGATAATTAACGCGTGTGACCAAGTAAACTACATTTTTTCTTGCAACTACATTTTCCAGTAAAAAGGTGTTGTGCTTTACAGTGTGTTTTATTGAATTTAGATATTTCACAAAATCGAAATTATCTTCCATACATCACTTAAAAAAAGCTCGCGTAACCCACTTTAAGCACTGACTCCATGATATACCTCGCGACAATGCAGTACACATCTCGAGGTATATCGTACAACAGTCAACTGAGTCGATGCTCAAAGCGGGTTACCGCAACAGCAGCTTCCATTAAATTTTATTCTCTACAAAATTATAATTAAAAAAGTCAAGATTGATTGATATTTTGTAAAAGTTTGTAGTTATGCGAGCTCATTGAGCCCTCTAAATTCACTTAGTACGCTCTATGAGTTACTGTAACCCTCTTAAGTTTTTCGAGTCTATTATAACAGTTTAAGTTTGTCCACTAACCTTCATTAAGATTATCCCTTGCAGTGAAATCCCCCTCAAAATTACATCACCTACTGATGCGATGGACGGTCCTGATTTGGCCAAAGAAGTGATTGCGGCGGAAAGTTACAGTCTTACAGAGGTAAAAAAAAAAATAATGAACCATGATAAATGCCAATGGCGGTGATGACTTCAAATTTAAAACGACAATTAATCCACTTTCAACTCTAATCATGTCGGTGGAAAATATAATCAAAATCATCACTAACAATTTAACAAATCAAAACAAAACACAAAAAAATAATAAAAATAATAATAAAACGATGTGAATGTGAATGTGATAATAATAAGCCCCATCATCAACAACACACACACAAACAGAGAAGAAACAGAGCTGATACAGTTTACGAGATCTCTCACGCGCTCTCTGTAAATTCTTCTTCGATTCAGGAATCTCAGAGAGATCATCCTCGGCGGCGGGTTCGGATCTGACCGATTCATCCAATCGAGGACATGGGTTCTGCTTCGATTGTGGTGATTTTGTTTATGCTGTGAGATCTGGAGAGGTGGAGCGGTTGGAGGGTTTTGTTGATCCGTGCGAGAAATTTGGGGGTTTTGATTTGGTGAAGCTGTTGTAATAAAGTTTTGATTTTTGGTACTCTTTATTTGTCTATCTATCTATGTATGCATTCATTTCGGGTTTTCAAGTGTGTTTGGGATGCTTTTTTTACTTTTCTATGACTTGGTTTGACTTGGGCGTTGATCTTGTTCGAGATGCTTAAATTGATGATTTGGCCGGGTTTTTAGGTTTGATTCATCAACTAAGTGTTGCCCTTTTTTCCATTTTTGATTTAGACCTGAATTTTGAATCAAATTTGGAGATTTTTTGATATGGGTGTGGTGCATTTGAGGAAAAAAAAAAAAAAAATGGTGTTTTTGGATTGTTGAATGCAAGAACTACTAGATTTTGTGTTTTGTTGGTCATGAGAGGATGAAATTTTGCTTCTTGGGGGGTTACCAATTTGTTGGTTATTGAATTGGGTTTAATGTAATTGGGCACTGTATCAATCAGATTGGTGATTCTGGATGTGTTTGATGGCAGTTATTTAGGGCGGCTGCGGCGGGTTTGATTTGATTGTGGGATGGGCGTTGAGGAACACTTAATTTAGCTGTAGTTTGAGGTTTTGATAAATTAAGTAGAGGTTCCTTCACTGTTTGGTTATTAAATGGGGTGTAAGTGCTCTAAACTTGCGCCGTGTTGCTGGGATTCGCAGTTTAACGGGTCGGTTCTTGAGGCGCCCGATGTTGGTGAGTGAATGCGTGGTGGTTGGATGATGATTTGCTTTATTTTTTCGTTGAGATTGATAAGTGTGTGCATTGAGACTGTTAAACGGTGTGTTGTTTTATTTTCTTGTTTCAGAGAATGAAGAGAAGGGTGAAGCCGATGACTTGCCGTCATTTAGGGAATACTCTTTCGAGCAGCTAAGGATTGCTACATCTGGTTTTGCTGTGGAGAACATTGTGTCTGAGCATGGTGAGAAAGCCCCAAATGTTGTTTATAGGGGAAAACTGGAGAATCACAGAAGGATTGCCGTCAAACGCTTCAATAGAATGGCATGGCCCGATGCCCGCCAATTTTTGGTACTCCCTATTTCACTTTTTTGTAGTTTTAATTCAGAACGTGTATCATCTGTTTATCAGCATTTCGTTTTCTTAATTTGTATTATGTATATTATCCTGTTTTCTAAAGATTACGTTTTTTTGCATATACTCATATCCAAAGCACACTCAAAACTCAAACCTTACTTGGATTAATGGGATTCAATGCTTGTATGTCTGAAAATAAAGATGTGCCTGGGCAAAGTCATGAGTCGTGACACGAAAGAGTGTGACAAAGACTAGGACTTGCTTCTAAGTATGTCTGGCAATGAAGCCTTTGGCTTTAGAGTCTCCAGTTGCTACACCAAAATGCCTTTATCTGCAATGGTTTATCTAGTGCGGTGTTTTTGAAACAATGTTACTTTCTCTTTGTTCTTTCACTTAATCTTTTCCTGTAATTTGGGATTAATCTTAACTTTTTATCTACCTTATTCACACGCTGCTTTTAATTATTAACTAAGTGTTCTCATGAGCGCAGCAAGTGAAACCAAGCCTCATTTGTTGTTAGAAAACTTAGAATTTCCATTGTTGGTTATGTCAAGTGAAACTATTTGAACAAAATCATCTAGTAAGCATGCCAGCATTGAGAACTTTGTAAGCATACTTCACCATGGTTGCTTTGATCTTTTATTTCTGTGGATGATATATTTATGTTGGTTACAATGTATTGATGTCGCACATTGGTACTTGGAAAAGAAAACCCATTTTACAAGCTATTCATACTTTATTTTGTGTTGTTAATGACCTAGTGACGCATTCCTTTTCTAAACATAGGATGAAGCAAGGTCGGTTGGACAGCTGCGCAACCATAGATTGGCAAATTTACTTGGTTGTTGTTATGAAGGTGATGAGAGGCTACTTGTTGCAGAATTTATGCCCAATGATACACTTGCAAAACACCTTTTTCATTGTAAGTTTTTTGGCGTTTGGCATGTTATTTATTTATTTTTATTTTTTTTTTTTTTGGCGTTGTGTACATTATTTACCCACTTTTCTATTATTAAACTTCTTGGTTAGCTCTTACATGCCATTTACGAGAATAGGACGTATAATTCTTTACCTATTTATCTACTCAGGATTGACTACAGGAGTTTTGTTTTGTCATGAAATTCTTCTTGCAACCATTTTCTTCTGTGAACATGAACGCATCCATGTAACTGATCTGACTTGCATCAGTTGCATGAACTCATTCTTTTTGACTGTACAGTCATTACGGTGGGGTGACAAATTGGTGTGAGCCTTAACTTTTGCATGACTTCAAATGTTACTTTTTTTTTCCTTTCTTTTCTTTCTATCATTCCTCTAATAGACTATGCCAATTTTCTTGACGTGCTTTTTCTCAACAACGCATGATTCTTTTCAATGGAGCATGGCTTTTCGTGTCACTTTTTCTTATAGAAATATTTATTCTCGAGTTTTAAGTTAGCAACCTCTCATAAATTTTAATGGTACATTTCTCTAATGTACATGTCACCTTACATTGCTATTTTCTTTTCAGCGGAATAGTCTTGCTTTTCAGTCTTGCTAGTGCCTACAGGCTACAACTATTTGTTAAATATACATCTATACGAGTCAATTGTGTTTAAAAAAGAAAAAGGAGTTTGATGATGTGAACAGTTCTTATACGCTATGTACTGCAACCCAAATAAAATCCAAAAAGTTGTATAAATTGTTTGTTGGAACCTTGTGAACATTATAGTTTTGTAATGATAGCATTTCGATTTTTTATTAATAACTCACTAATAGTAATATATTTGGTGTGTTGGTTTAAGTTTTCAAAGTGGTTATGCATTTACTCAATGAATATTCATGTTTGGTGCGACATCTGACAAGCTTTTAATTGCCTTATTGACATAAGGGGAAACACAACCTATGAAATGGGCTATGCGATTGAGGGTGGTCCTTCATCTTGCACAAGCTCTCGAGTACTGTACTAGCAAGGGACGCGCTCTTTATCATGATCTCAATGCATACAGAATCTTATTTGATGATGTGAGTATTCAGGATCCATTTTTGTCGTGAACCTTATTGCTTTTATTGCATCTCCTCACTATGAATTAATGTTTTACAGGAAGGTAACCCTAGACTTTCTTGCTTTGGATTGATGAAGAATAGTAGGGATGGAAAGAGCTATAGCACAAATCTGGCATTTACTCCTCCAGAGTATTTAAGAACCGGTATGCTCCATGACAAGAAATAAATTGTTTTTGAATTTCAGTACATGTATCTTGCTATTATTTGAACTTGGGATGGTTTATTGAATCATTATGAAAGTTAGTTGTGGCATATTTTTGCTAGTCCTAGTTGCATCAATGAGTACTGTGTATAAGTTTTCCCCTAACATTTAAATTATGCTCAATGTGATCGAACTCAAACTAAATAATTTAAGTGTCACGCTTTGTTGTGTCGTTTATGCTCTTGTTTTTCTTCTGTAGGAAGAGTAACTCCTGAAAGTGTAATATACAGCTTTGGCACTCTTTTACTTGACCTTCTCAGTGGAAAGCATATTCCTCCTAGCCATGTGAGTGACTTGTCTGTTTCTTGGAAGTTCTTTTCTTTTCTGCATATATGTATAATTTGTGATAGATGTATCATGCATGTATCGCGTGTTTTTTATCCACAATTGGATGATTATGCCCTTCTATGCGTAAGAAAACTCGATGCCTTGAAAGAATTATCAATTTATTCAAGTGGATATATTGAAGAAGGGCTCATGTATTGAGTGAGATGTTACTGTTGGAGTTATATTGGAAACAGACTGAACGTACATTGCTATACGAAAGGGAAAGGTGCAACCCTGGGAAGATTTTTTTTTTTTTTTTCTTAAAAAAAAAAAGAAAAGAAAAGAGGTACAAGTACAACCCCAGTAAGATTGATTTTGAATTCTTAGATTTGAGTGCAAGCAGGTGGATGGTATGAAGAACTGTTGTCAATAGAACCGGTTTTTCTCTTTTCTTTGGGTTCTCACCATTAGTCAAGAAATAGTGTGCAATGGGTGCAAAGCTTTACAAGTACAACCCCAGTAAGATTGATTTTGAATTCTTAGATTTGAGCGCAAGAAGGTGGATGGTATGAAGAACTGTTGTCAATAGAACCGGTTTTACTCTTTTCTTTGGGTTCTCACCATTAGTCAAGAAATAGTGCGCCATGGGTGCAAAGCTTTACTGCATTGAACTACAGCTTCTTGAAAGCATTATTGGATTTGTTCTAAATATGAAGCTGAACTTTCTCACTTGTGCAATATGGCTCTGTTGTCTCTGGCTGCTGATTCATAGATTAAAGATGAGACCTCTTGTAGTCTGATATGTTCAAATAAGTTGAAAATATAGGTTAATGCTATTGATAAACATATTTAAGCACAAGGTTCTTGATCGAACTGGTCAAACTGTGGATGGTGATGCAGACTGCAATATATGATTGGAAAAAAGCAATCTTCAATGAAATCTTTTGTTTTCTCTTAGACAAAGGGGCGAGAACTTAACTTCCAGATGTGACATGAGTGCTTTAACTTCATAATTGATATCTGTGGTTTATGATAGATTTGTCTGATAATTGGGGTTGGGGTCAAAGTCTGTCTTCTATGACTTTTTTCATGGGGAGATCTTGGGCATGTGAAGTTCTTCTGCATTATCGCATCTTTTCCTGGAGTCAAACTTCAGCTTCCACAAAACTCAGACAAGGACACTAAGGAGAACGAATGTACTTTTACTCCCTCACTCTAGAGGGCATTTGCAGATGTCCTTCTCGTCTTGCTATCTACTCTGAAGCTTACTTGTCAAGTTAAATGGAAAAGTCGTATATGTTGCCTCTGAGACTCATTTTAGTAGAACTAATGTTATGCTGAGCTGTGTACTCAAGGTCATTAAAGTTTGTTTTGTGGAAATCCAGAGAATTATGTTCAAATTTGTTTTATGGTATTCTTCAACATATTTGTTGCAAATTTGGAAAGGAGAAAATGTAATAGAAGGAACTTGTAAGGAAGCAGAAGCAGTTCGTGTGTTTTTTTTTTTATCTTTCACTGTGCTATATCATGTTCTGTTAAATTCTTCATAAAATGATTTTCAAGTTTTTTTTTTTTTTCAGTTGACATGGCTTCTTTTTCCATTTTTTCTCCTTTCTAATTTTGTTGAGCATGTCATATTATTTTGTTTAATGGCATCCATGAGAAAGTTCATCATGATGGAGGAGCGCTTTGAGCTCTTGCTCAATAGCTTGATCTAACTTGTATTTACCATTAGGGGCTACTAATTTTTTTATTTATTATTCTTAATTCATGTATCCATCTTCAGGCACTTGACCTAATACGGGACAGGAATATTCAGATGCTAACTGATTCCTGTCTAGAAGGACAATTTTCGAATGATGAAGGGACGGAATTGGTTCGCTTAGCTTCTCGGTGTTTACAGTACGAGCCCCGAGAGCGCCCAAACCCCAAGTCATTGGTGGCTGCTCTGACTCCTCTTCAAAAGGAAACTGAGGTCAAGTATTCTTCTTTTCCTTTGAAGCTTAAGCATTCAAGTCCTTGAAACACATTCAAATATGTTTTTATTTATCAGTGCCATATCTTTTTTCTTAAAGATCGTTGTTAGAATTTGGCGAATGCATGCTGTAGATATCGTGATATCCTTCTTGTTCTCTTGCATACTTTTCAGTGATGCTTTCTTAATGTTGAATAAATATATAGAATTACACTGTGAAACGTAGTTGGCAAGAGACCAATTAAAACCGACCCAGAATTTCTTTTAACCTTTTCTCCATAGTCCATATGCATTTGTTATCAACATATTATTCATCCATTGTTCATCCATTATCATATTATGCATCTCCTATCATCTTTTTGACTTTATTAGTTTTGATGTAACATCATAATATTTGCTGATTAAAAGGATTTTGCGCTGCAGGTTCCTTCCTATTCATTGATGGGAATACCTTATGGTGCAACAGTCACACCTTTGTCTCCCCTTGGTGAGGCTTGCTCGAGAGTAGATTTGACTGCCATACACGAGATCATGGAAAGTACGGGGTACAAGGATGATGAAGGGACTACAAATGAGGTTCATAAGATACTCATTTTTCCTCTTTTAGTAGTGATTTATGTGGGTGTATGTTCACAAAGGAAGATTTCACATTTTCAAAATTTTATCCCTTCGTCACACTGCTATTACTTCAAACCCCACATTGTTCCTTGGAATTTTCCAATGGTAAAGTTGATACTTGTGACATGCTATCTTACAGCAAGATTTTCCAATGCCACAGTATCCATTTAAGGCTCTATTGTGACCTTTATAGCCCAAGTTTTCACCAATTGCTAAATGATCTGTGTAGTACTAAGGCTCTTGAGTGTAAGCTTTCTTCACCAAGGCACAGACATCACTTAGCACCTTGCACCTTAGTCCTCATTCGCCTTAATTGTGCTCATTGCCTTCAACAAACATGGCGAACATACAAAATCTTTAGATGCAAGACACTCTTTGGAGGTCAAGTAGAACTTATTGAACGATTTGTAGTTTTTTTGCATTTTTTTTTGTAATTAGTGTTTTACTTACAGGGTGTAGATACTCGCATACCGAACGATATTATGTTGTGTATTTAGCAAGTTAGAGTTCATTATTTCATACATAATTTCTTGGGCTTATGTTTTCTTGTTTCTTCCCTTGTCTCTGTAGTTGTCATTCCAAATGTGGACCAGCCAAATGCAGGATACATTGAACTCAAAGAAAAAGGGTGACGTCGCATTCCGTTACAAGGATTTTACAAGTGCAATTGAATGCTACTCGCAGGTGATGAAATGACTCAGTTATATGCATTTGTGCTAGTGTAGGTTTTTTTTATCCTTCGATCGGTTGCCCGCTCTTTTGCATTGGTCATTAGTGGCCTAGTCGCGTTCCAAGTAATTATGAAATAGCACCTTGGGAAGTTTGCATTCCCCATTCTGAATAAGATCGTTTAATTTGTTGCAGTTCATTGACGCGGGAACCATGGTTTCTCCGACTGTTTATGCACGCCGCAGTCTTTCATATCTCATGAGCGACATGCCACAGGAAGCTCTTAACGATGCAATGCAAGCTCAAGCTATATCTCCTGTTTGGGCCACTGCATCCTATCTGCAAGCTGCGGCACTTTTCGCACTTAATATGGAAAGTGAAGCACAAGCTGCCCTCAAAGATGGTTCAAACCTCGAAGCCAAAAAGATCACAGGAAGCTGACAGTGTAGAAAACAATGGCAAGCCCGTAGAATTCCATTGCGTACCATGTCCGATTGTCCTTCCTGAAAATAGTTCCGATTCTTCGTCAAATATCTACTTCCCGGTGACTGGCCACGCCTTGTTCCATAATGAAATTCAAGAGTTTTTGATAAATTAATGGTCTGGGCATCCTTGCAACAATAGCTGGGGCTTCGATGGCGAGTTTTGCTAAATTATATTCCTGTGATGGCTTTTCTTTTGTCTCATCTTTCCCTTTTGATGCGTCAGTAAGTCGATTCAGCGTCTCGCATACGAAAAACGCACGAAAATGATCGAAGCGTGGTTGGAGCATCATTTGATTTGCAGAAAGAGAAATGATAAAGAGTTGAGCAAGTAGTTTGTATTTTTGTACAGCAACTTTGCTTTGTTGTTTCCAAGATTGAGTGTTATTTTTGTGATGGTTGGTGGTCTCATCTAGTCATCTGGTGTTCTTGTTTTGGTATTTCAGCTTGAACTAACTGTTGCATCTTTCACTCTTCAAGGAAACCAGGATGAACATTTATAAAGAATTGTTTCATTTACAGTAAGTTCATGGATTCAACTCTCCTTTGATATTCTTTGTTATTTGCACGCACGCATCTCGAGGCAAGCATCGAAACACAAAATGTAGCATACGCATGCATCAAATTTCTTCAATGGCTGCAAGCCCATTCCATTGCTATGACATTAACCATTTCCATTTAATGATTCAGTGGTGTAACAAAATCATAAAAGAGGCGTATCGACGCAATCAGCAGACCATCATCTGCTATTATAACTTGTTATTATCGATACAAGCTGAGGCATTACAAGTGAATTTTCGAGAAAGGTTGCTTATTGCTTCATTCCCATTAAGTGCAACAACATCAGGTGTGATTGTAAAAGACACATCCAGAAGAGAAAAATTGGTAACTCTTCCCACAATGAAGAGGATATACAACAGAATCCACAGCAAACTGAAGATGTAAACTGTTAAGATCACCTCAGTAGAGCAGCTCTTCGTAAACATGATCCACACATTGCGCCCACTTGCCGTGGTACAGTTCCAAAAGTTGCTCCGCGGGTGTCACGCCTGCCAAGGAGGGGAACAGCGGTCAGCACGCGAGAAGGATTGCATAGATGATTTCGACAAAAATAAAAATAAAAAAATGAACCAAAAAGATTGAAAAAAGTAATCTAAGATGCATGAATTGATATCTTCAATGGACTCAATACGCCAATTTCGGGTTTGAATCCTTCAATTGGTAGATTCCTACGCCTTTGATCCCTGTTGACTCCTTTGGGACATGTTCAACAATTAGAAACATAATCTCCTCACTTATTTTCACACAACTCATAAGAACAGAATGCTTCGAAAACCTGTAACTAATAGGATGAAAGGAAATCGCACAAGATGACATGAACAATAGAAATTTGGAAATATAAAGCTCAAAAAGTGGAGTCTCAAGGAAAGATGGGATTTTTCAGACATATTTCGCGGAGACCGAAATACTATACTGCAAATTGATGGGTATCATTACCTGTCCTAACCACCTCACTCAATGCATTTAGAAATCCAGTTTCCTTGTATCCCCTTCTTTCCAAGCCATCCTGCAAGAACAAGACATCTATATTTTAAGAGCAATAAATAGAAATAGAAGGTACAAGCAGAAAACTAAAACTGACCTTAGCCAACTTTATGACATCTTCCGCGACATGTTTAAGCAACCCGTCCCTAAAGGGTGTCTTAAGGCCCGTCTTTGGTACCTATTACAAGCAGATGACTTGATAAGACGACTGAAGTTTTGCAAAAATGCATAATATATTGTCTATTTCAATTCGAAAAAACCAAAAATATTCTGAACTATAGTAAAATAAAGAAAATGTAGAAATATGATATCAGATTGGTACTTTTCTATCAACAGGCGCAAAACCGTGTTTGTATATGCTTTCCAGAGTTTTAGCAGCAGCGGATCTAGCATTTGTAAAGTGATAGTAATGCTTTTATCACGTGTGCACACTGGACACAAAGAGCAGCATTACTTAAAAGTCTAACAGCTTGTACTCTCCATTAAGACCAAAAGTTCAGTAGGCCAATAATTTACTTTGCTTTGAGATAACTTAAACGCATCAAACTTGTAAATAACCAATTTCATTAAGAGGTCAAGCAGATGTGAATAGTGTTTAATAGAAGAGAATAGCAAGGCAACATATGGAAATATTTTCCGGGACTAGAATAACAGACTATTTGCTGGCAAAGAATGTAAGCCATGCACAACATCCAAGGGTTTCTATCCCCACGCACGGGGTCTGAAGTATTACACAATCATCAGATCTGAATTCAAAAAATAGAGATAGTTTGGTACAAAACAAAATTTATACCGGGGTACAATATTAGTTCGAAGGTTAAGTGTTAATTACCTTATTCCTCAACATCTGCCTTTCTTCCTGAGTCCAATCAGCGGTCATATCCAGAACATTTTGCAACGAAACCTCATCGTACAACAGTCCCACCTTTACATGAAACAAAATCCAAAAAATATATTTGTTATAATGATAAAATATCCATTCGCCCTTGGATTCCAAAGGCATGGATGTAAGAATACACACAACAGATTAATCAGGATTACCCAAAGAGCAGGCAATGCACATAACCTCCGCCATGGACCTCCGTCAGCACCCCTCATTTCCAAATATCTTTTCAGCCTCACCTGAATTGCAACAATGGCGCGCAAATATTTTTAACCACGAAGCAGTCACTGTAAATATTAGTGAATCTCATTGAAGTACTAGCAAAACACCATTCGCAGATATGAAACAAGACCTCAGGAAATATTGTTGTCAAGTGATTCTCCCAGTCATTGAGAGTTGGCAATACTCCAGGAGCTGAAGGAAGTTTTCCAGCCAAGAAGTCCTAGAAATGCAGCAACAAGTGTAATATTTTTAGACAAAAGTCTTAGGAGAAGAAACAAAGCTTCTTCAAAAGATCTCTTAATGCAAATATGTATGAGAATCAAGGGTAGATGTTTACACGGAAGGACATTCCAGTACAGTCAATATATTTTTCTTGCGATAGATAAAATACATAGGAACGTCTAAGGCATAGTCCACATACTGCTCAAACCTGCAAAGCAAATCCAATAGAAATGGTAAGCAGTTTCTCTACATGCAAAACTAAATTACAAAAGACTAGGAGAAAAAAAATTTGGCGATGATGGATAATGAACTTGAGTCTTGGGATATCACTAAGATCACATGAAACTGAACATTTACCCAAAGGAGTCATCAAAAACAAAAGGCAGCATTCCTGTCCGATTATTATCAGTATCACTCCAAATATGGCTGCAGTAAAACAACACAAAATTAGATAGAGCCTCAAAAAAGGCAATCCACCTTCTCTGGGAAAATAAAATAATAATTGAAAGAAACCTTCTCATGCTAAGATAACCGTTGGGCTTGCCTTCAGTGAAAGGTGAGTTTGCAAATAATGCTGTTGCGATCTGTAAAACGATTTGAATAAATAAAAAAAATAAAAATAAAAAAATAGCAAAAAAAGCTTTTCCTTTTATAAAGATGAAGCAGAAAGCCTGATGGCAAGAAGTTGACTTACAGGCTGCAAAGCCAGACCAGCACGGAATTTTCTGATCATATCAGATTCAGAGCTGAAGTCCAGATTAACCTACAATGAGATATCAAGTGGTGATCCAATTATTAATTTTTTCAACAGGAGTTTTAACCTTATTTAGATTACTAACACAATAATAATTATAGAAAACAAAATGAGAAAAATATGTCAAAGAAACGGAAGAGCGTCTTACTTGAACAGTACACGTCCTGAACATCATATCAAGTCCTAGAGAGCCAACTTTCGGCATATAGTTCCTCATGATTTCGTATCTTCCCTGAGCCAAAATCAATCTCAGGAAATTTATAAGGAAAATTAAGTCCAGAAGAAAGCATCAGACATCACCAAACTTGCCAGGAAAAAAAAATGTGACGTGCAGGTTAAGGGGGTAAAATAACATCCGTGAACATATGATTCATTCATTGGGTACTGAAGGAAATGTTATACATTTAAGTTTGTCTAACGATTGCAGATACAGGACAATTCAAATTCAAAAACAGATCTAGTTAATCAAATATTTGGGTGCAACATGTGTGTGGAGCAATTAAGCATATAGCATACTTGAGACTACACGATAACAACTATAAATCCTTACCTAGTGACAATCAAATATTAAACAAAAAGGAATACCTTGGGCATTATTGGTATGTCCTTCAGAGCCCATTTAGGCTGGAATCCAATTCCTAAAAAACCTATCCCCATTTCTTCTGCAACAGCTTTGACCTGTTTAGACATCACAAAATAAAGATTTAAAGAAAAACACCAAGTTCATAGAAAAAATATAAGTTTCCTCACATTTTTCTGTCCTTCAAATAATTTAAGAAAAAAACATTGAGATCAAGAAAAAAAAAAGTATACATTTCCAGAACTAAAATGAAACAGAAAGAGAGAAAATTATCACTAGCTGAAAAAATTTACCAAGAAAGCGAGGCAAATATTTTACCATTTCTAAAGGAATTTCATGGTATTATTTTCTAGTCACTGTTATGGACTTCTTCCTACTTAATTGAAATCTGAAGCAGAACATTTGACCTATAAGAATTCTAAATAACATGATGGCTTGGCTTTATCTATAAAGATCAAAAAAAAAATTTGGTTGAAGGCCACTAGGACCATTGGCTCTAAAATTTCTCAATTTTCAAAATAGACAAGATATATATGGATCACTGGTTTCCAACAAGGAATACATTTGCAAAAGAGCAAAACATCCATTTCCCAATTGGAGTTGTTGCGCATTGAAAAAATAAACAAACAGGACAAACCTGATAAAGGTGTGAGTTAACCTCGGCACAAGTTTGATGCAATGTCTCAAGTGGTGCACCACTGAGCTCGAATTGGCCACCAGGTTCCAGTGATATGCTTTGCTTCCCCTGTTAATCATCAAAGAATTTCACCCTTCATCTTCCCATAAAAGATTGAGAAGTTTGTAAGACCTCATTTTAGTTGAACCACAAAGATAGAAAAACTCATCCGGAAAAGAGTTTCTCCAACTAACACGGATGGAAAACGGACAAAAAATTACATCAACTAGAAAATACGGGTGTACAAAAATTAATCGATAATCTTGAGGACAGCGTTCTCACTTGCTTGAGTCCAATAATATGCTCTCCTTCCATTACTTTCTCCCAATCAAATCTTTCAGCAAGTCCATAGAGCAAATCAGCAATTTGCTCGTATTTTATAGGGCGTAGAGATCCAAATTCAAAACCGAACTTCTCATGCTCCGTACCTATCCTGCAAATATTGAACCATGTCATGCCCACAAAAACTTAATAAACGCAAAACTTCACTTCTCAATATGCTATCAATTCTTTACAAACAAAAATAAATTAAAAAAAATCCCATCAAAAAAAATTTGTCGCCTAAGCTTGCTAATCCATCCCTTGTCCAAACAACAAATGAACAACATCCTTTTCCTCAATAATTCACAGCCTTCCATCTAAAGCCTTAGAAAGTTCTTGCTTTCCTCTGCCAGTTATTTCATGACTTCATAGCCGTAAAATCGAAGAAACAACAACAACAACAGTAACAGTAAAAACTAAGCTTCAATCCCAAATTAATTGGGGTTGCCTACATGTATCAAATTCTTCAATTGCGCTCGATCATTATGAAATGAATCAAACCAGATAATGCATGTACTATACATGTTTGATTCACATTATAGATGCATTGCCCTCAAGGGGTGTGGTGTAGTGGTTTCAAATAGGGCCTTACTACTCTGACTAAGGGAAATGTAACAATTTCGATTTGCAGCAACTACTCTATTTCTCATTCGACCTCTAGATTAGTAGTAGGGGCGTCCTCCTAACCTAGTAACCTCCGTAGGATTAGTCTGGCCTTAATCAGGAGAGGTCAAGGCGGTTCGGACACCCACGATAATTACAAAAAAAAAAAAAACATTCTAGGTACATTCTCCACAAATCCCATTAAAGACAACTCAATTGATAAAACAAGAAATCACCTCCAATTCTCCTTGGGCTTGCATCCAGACGAAAGATACCCAACAAGATCCTCTCTCGTCAAAGGCTCCGCTGCCACCACCGCATCTTCCGTCGGAGGGCTCGCCGCAACAACAACCGCCCGGCGCCGCAGTTTCCGACCTGCCGCGCAATCCACATGCAATGCCCACGACATTCTATTGGCTCTCCGAGTCTCCAGTCCTCTTATCTCCGGACAGAAGCACTGAGAAGAAGACCCAATTCGCGACGCCAAGGCCATCGCCGCGATTCACCGATCCCTGCTTGGTTTTGACAGAAACAGTCGAAAAGATTTCAACTTTACAAATGAAATCGCATTTGAACCTCAAAAGACACCTACCCACAAACCCTAAACCGCCAAGAAGCTTAATTACATTCAAAATAACAAGAATACTAACAGATCGAATGCAATTGCAAATACAGGGTTTCAGCTCAGAAAGCAAGAGAAGGACATACCAGTTGAAGAAGAAATCGAAACCCTAGATGTGTAGTGTTGAGAGCTTGAATCGAATGGAGTTGGAGAGAGAGAGAATGTCTGAAATTAGGGCATGAGCATGTGATGATGCACAAAGATCAAAGCTTTTTATATAAACCAACCAGCGCGAACCAGCCCGCCGTACAAGACGGATAGAGAGAGAAAGAGAGAGTGTGTAATAGGAGATTTTTTTTTTTTTTTGGTAGGAATACATTAATAATAAAAAGTAATTTTTTTTTATTGGGATCGGCTACATGTATCAAACTCTTCAATTGCGTTCGATTTAGTGCAATTGATGAGCACAATGGAAAAGTTTGATCCATGTAGCCGACCCAGTTAATTTGAGACTGAGGCTATGTTGTTGTTGTTGTTGATGATAAGCTTTCTAAACATTTTAAATCCTTCATAATTAATGAGTCTCAAGTTACCTTCGATCTATCCCTACCTTATTGAGTTTCTTTAGTTCCTATTGCGTTAAGTTATGTACGTAGTGATGACATTTGTAGGTCGTCTTTGCATGTGTCCAAACTTTCGAAACCACCGTTTCTTAATCTTTGCGTCAATTGACGTTACTCTCACTTTTCTTTGAATTTTTGTATTTCGTATTTTGTTTTTAAAAGTTTTACCATGCATCCACTTAAGCATACTCATTTCTGCTAAGTTCATTTTATGTAATTGTTGTTGCTTTACCGCTTAATATTCATTTTCATAGAACATAGCTGGCCTAATTGCAGTTCCTATAAAATTTTCTTTTTAGTTAACAAAAATTAAAAAAATAATAGTTACAAGTTGTCTAGAATTGGTAAAGATTTTTTGATAAAAATTATAAAAATGGTTAAGCATCTCTAATGAAATAGACGTGACCTCACTTGCGACCAAAGGTAAGATTGAGGCTCTCACTTGAGTTGAAATCAAAGGGGTTGTAGACATGTTGGTTATGACTTATAAGCTATGCGTGTACCAAAAAAAAGTACGTTAATTACTACCAAAAAAAAGGTATACTACATGTGACCTATGAACTAAAGAAAATACTCTTTAGACGAAAGTGTACTCATTTTATTCCACAATACATGTCACATTTTTTAAACGACGAATGTGTCACATTAAGAAATTAAGGAAGTATGCATGTTTCATTCTAACCCGATTTTATTTAATTTACGACACTATTAATCACTTGTGAAATCTTTTATTGGTGGGTAATTTAGTCTTATTATGAAATCTTTTATTGGTGAATCAATCATTACCGAAAAAAAAAATTGCCAAAAGAGATGTCTACTCTAGCAAATGCCACTCCGACATGTGCAATGTGAGATAAGAGATGAGATCATCTTCCCATGGTTCTTTGAATTCTCTCCTCCATGAAACTGAAGTTGGCCGTGTTGTCAACAAATTTCAGCTGAGTTGAACACTGTTCATGTTAGTTTGATGAGACATTAAGGCCTACAACAAAATTAAGTTACTGTTAATTAACGAACTGGACAAAACCAAGCCATCGGGACTTACATAATGTATGTCTTAATTGAGGAGTACCAGCTATATACATTGCATGTTATGATGTTAATATCTTTATATTAAGAAAAAGAGAATCTGCACACATCGTTTCATTTTTTTTTTTAAGCCTAAAAGAATGGAGGGAATTGAATCAACTTTTTATAATCTGTATTAGATCTCCAAATCAGCCTCTTTTTGTCTATAATTGTGTTAGAGGGAGCCCCACCCTACTAAGGGCACCACTCTATTAACGCTTTCCTTTCGCAATCCGATCGATACCAGACAAAATTGGGGAGATTTTGTTCTGATTGGCCTGGTTGTAAGTTTCAAGCCGGCCAATTTTGTTATAGTGCTAACAAACTACTCGAAGCTTAAAGCGAGGATGGTGATAAGAGAATGTATATAACATTATGCACATTGTTTTTAAAAATAGTCTCCCATGATTATCCTTGACTATTCTACAAGAAATACACTACACCTTATAAGAGATACGCCTTGAAAAATTAAGTGATACGAACATGAAATCTCGTAGAAGTTTAAGAGAACAACTAATAAGTGTCAACTGCTACATCAAGGCAATGGTCGGTGATAATCTCATGTTGTGGTAGGGCTTCAACATATTCGGACAGAAATAGTTGTTAGGCTTTGTTAGAGAACCCTGGTTGAGTTGAATAACACACACAAGCAACTTATACTTCTAGTAACAATACAGCAATTTTTTCCAACATTTTCAAATTAGTTCAGCTGAAAAGCTGTATCCAACAAATTCAGCTCAGTATTACCCAAGATCATAACGAGGCAAGATACGAGGAGGTTTCCGATTCGACTCGAGTTAAATTAAAGTAAAAAATAAAAAATAAAGAGTCTTTGACATTTTTTAGTCCCTATTTATTCTTAGTTCGACTAATTTCATAAAACATAATCGAATGCCCCAACTCTATAATCTTGAAAACTAAAGGGAATATAATGTATCTACCAAAAATAAACTCATGACATGTCTTTGTCAAAGTTACGTTGCTCTTTTCTCTTGTAGTACTTTAATTATTAATGAAATGCTTTTACTTTAGATATAATTTTTTAAAATCTTTCTTTACTTAGTTTCGACTAATCTTACAAAAGCCAGTCAAGCATCTCCTTTAATAACGATATTGTCCCCAACTTAACTAACTTCAACTCATAAGTGTCGAGTTTTATCAAAAGGTCTCGGTACTAATTAAAGAGAGATCCACACTTATATAATTATGTATGAAGTTTCACTTAACTGAGGGGGCTATTATTGCGATCTGCACATGTGCAGTCGCGAGCCCGTAGATCTCAGTCAATACCGATATTTCACTTACCTGATGTGAAACTATTATTTCGATCCACATATCTCCAACATGGAATTGCCAGATTAATCTAAAGCACCACCCACAAAATAAAACATGCAGACCAAATGTTGACGTCTTCATAGAATATTTTCTACCTAGAGAATAAAGCAACGTTACAAATTCATTTTTGGAAGAGCTTCAGCACACCTTTTTTAATAGGGAAGAAAGTAAAGTAAAGTATTTTTGATACCAACCCCCACAGGTGTCGGACTTATGTTTATGAGAAGTCAATATTAACAGCACAATGAGCACATGAATCTCAAAGTGAGAAGGACTCCTATTTTGGCTAATCGATTAATTGTATTTGTTTGCAGCTAATGTGAGCCAATAATATGAGGATGGTTTATTGGTTTAGTTATGCAGACAAATCAATCAATGTTAATAATAAGAAAAAACCATCCTTTGCGTAAAACCATTGGATCAATGATGGGTCCGAGACACATGGAGGGTTAGATGATCCAATAATAAGCGGATTCCATGATTTTTTTTATTTTTATTTTTTACAAGTGAGTGTCGAAGTCACACCTCTTCAAACCGTATATTTGGGCAAGTGATGCATCTGCTAACTCACTTTGAGCATCGTGGAATAAGGCACCACGCGGCATTAGACCTCCATTAACCCCCGTAAACCTTGTACAACAACAACAACAACATAGCCTCGTCTCAAATTAATTCGAGTTAATAAAAGCCTAGTCGACCACGCAACAGTATATATAATGAAATCATACGCATCGGAATTTAAATGCGATGAAAACGCGATAGCGAATAAATTAAACACACAACGAGTTCCAGGTGTGGAAACTAGAATGTGGAAGCCCCGTACAACGAATGCAACATAACAAGCATAATATCTCTCAACCCAATTACCCATTTATAAAATACAGTAATTGTAATATAAATACATCAAATGACCTACATATGTCGCGCATCAATGTTCTCGAGCTCGAATATTATGCCTGCAATTGTCACCAAAAGCGGAGACAATCCCAGTGAGTAAATCCAGAAGAGTTCAACAATAATTCAGATTAAACAATAAATAAGTCTATAAATCATCCATGAAAGAGATTAAGCTGAAAAGAACAATAAAGCGCATGATAAACAGACTACAATGATCAACGATAGAGACCAAGTGACTCGGAAGCAAAGGATAGGCGCCTAAGCGGTCTTGGCACTCTGCACGTTGGGACCAAGTCCGCTTCAACTGCACCAAATCCATTCGGCACTGTCGGCTCACTTGAGCCGCAGTCCGAGAAAACATTCCAAATGGAGCCACAGTCGCAGCCGGATGCTCAACCACAATGGAATCCTTGAAGGTCTATGAGGAGCCACGACACTTGGCGGATGCTCACTCAGAGGATTCAATCTCGTCTAGGAGCCACGAGCGTGACTCGGATGCTCAACTACGAGTAAACAACGACTCAACTCGACCACTTAGACCCTAGGTCACTCGGTAGGGAAGTGGAGGCCAATAATAGATATTATTTTTATCAAAATATGCCAAGAAATGAAAAGAATTAATATTGAATTTCTTACTGGTTTACTTACAATACAATCGCATTAATCGCCACGCCCAATCGATGATTCGAATCCTAGTTGAGTCCTTGCGCATCTACATTCATCATATGTACAACGAAGTCCTTTAAGTGACCATTTACTAAATAGAGATTTAGTACGTAACTTAAAGGAACTAATTTATCCACTAGCTCTTTTTGAGATTTAATTCATTATATTAGGGAACTAACTCATTAAAGTGATATTATATGAGTTTCGCTCTTAACTAAATGAATCTAAATCTCGAAATCCCAAGTTCATAAAACTATTGTTCTAGTAATTTAAACTCAAACAATACATTTGTCCAAACATGTGGTTGTATATGAAAGTATATTCAAAGGCGTCAGGTTTTCTTGGATTCATATAACTAATAAATATAGATTCCAAGTAGCATAGTTGATTAGGCGAGACTTGCATTAATATTAAATTGTTCTTTTAAATATGCAAGTCTACTTCCATGTGCTAGTAAAAATGAAATTTATAGTTATTCATGTAGGCATTTGAGTTATAAACTCTTCTAAGTTCATTTGACTTAAATAAATGATTTTCAAATGGTTGACACTACCAAACCATTTCTCTTTACTTCCAACTTAAAAAGATTCGAGTCTACTAATCTTTTGACCAAAAGAAATCTAAATCACCACATAAAAAGTCAAGTTCGACTTAAAATTTTCAAATCATATCATTTAGTCGAAAATCCATGACTTAAACTAGTTAAGTTCATATTTCAAGCAATCAATCAAAGTTTCTTTCATGCCTCGACTTAGTCTCAAATATCATCCAAAATAAGGAATCACAACCACTTCAATAAGTTCGACAAAAACATTTTAAAGAGATCAAAACCAATCTTTAAATAGTCGATATTACTAACATGGTTTGAAATCTAAAAGTCATGTCAAGCTCATTTAAAATAGTGTATCTCACCATGAGTAAATTTAACTCAAAAGCCTTAACATCAACTTGAAATACACGAGGTTCCATCTTATTTAGTTGTTAGGATAAAGATAGAGCTAAATAGCAAAAAATGCTCGTTTAAAACATGTAAGGCATTCTTTTTAAAACTAAATAGGCCAACCATGAGTTTTAAACAAGACTACAACAACAACAACATAGCCTCAGTCCCAAATTAACTGGAGTCGGCTACATGGATCAAACTTTTTCATTGTGCTCGATTAAGTGCAATTGATGGTGAGCTTTTCAAACCATTCAAATCCCTCATAATTAATGCATCCCATGTTAGCTTTGATCTGCCCCTACCTCGTCGAATTTCTATAGTTTCTATTGAGTCAAGTTTTCTAGTTGGGGCGTTTGTAGGCCATCTTTGCGGGTGATCAAACCACCGTAACCAACCACCGCAACCGTCCTTCCCTAATCTTTGTATCAATTGGTGTTACTCCTACTTGTCTTTGAATTTTTATATTTCTTATTCTATCTTTATAAGTTTTACCACACATCCGCCTAAGCATCCTCATTTCTGCTACATTCATTTTATGTAATTGTTGTTGCTTTACCGCCCAACATTCACTTCCATAGAGCATAGCTGGCCTAATTGCGGTCCCATAAAATTTTCATTTTAACTTAGTAGGAACATTTCGATCACAAATCACCCATGTTGCACTCCGCCATTTCTTCCATCCAACTTGAATTCTATGTGTGACATCATTCTCAATGTTACCATCATTTTGTATGATTGATCATAAAGTGGTTTACCTTAAGAACTTCTACTTCCCCTAATTTTACAACTTCGTCATCTCGATGTCTAGTGTTTCTAAACTCACGGTGCATGTATTCGGTTTTCGTCATACTCAACTTAAAGCCTTTAGATTCTAATGTATTCATCTAGAGTTCTAATTTCCTATTCACTTCATCTTTTGTTTCATCCACTAAGACAATATCATCTGCAAATAGCATACACCATAGTATATCCTCTTGAATATGTCTAGTTAGTTCATCCATAGCTAAAGTAAATAGATATGGGCTTAAAGCCGATCTTTGATGTAGTCCTATCGTAATGAGAAATTCTTTTGTAGCTCCTCCAAATGTCTTTATACTCGTTACTACTTCATCATACATATCCTTAATAGTGTCTATGTATCTAGCATGCACTCTTTTTCTTTCTAGAACCCACCAAAGAACATCTCTAGGGACCCTATCATATGTTTTTTCTAAGTCTACGAATACCATATGAATATCTTTTTTCTTTTCTTCATATTTTTCTAACAATCGTCTTACAAGGAAAATCGCCTCCATAGTTGACCTCCCAGGCATGAAACCAAATTAGTTCTCTGATATTGTTGTTTCTCTCCTTAGCCTATTGTCAATTATCCAATCTCAAAGTTTCATAGTGTAACTCATAAGTTTAATTCACCGGTAGTTTGAGCAACTTTGAATGTCTCCTTTGTTTTTGAAGATTGGCACAAGCGTGCTTCTTCTCCAATCCATTGGCATCCGTTTTGATTTTAAAATTTTATTGAAAAGTTTTGTTAACCAAGTCAATCTAATTTCTCCTAAGCATTTCCAAACCTCTATGGGTATTTATCTGGGCCACATGCTTTCCCTATTTTCATTTTTTTCAATGCCTCTTTAACTTCTACAATTTTAATATTGCGTGTATAATTTACATTTCTTTCTTGGTGTGGGTTTAAACAAGACTAGAGTTCATATAAATCTACTTGAGTCCTACACCTCTTTTATTAGTCGAAGAATCCATGGAAGTCAATTAAAAATTCAAGTTTACTATTAAAACCACAATTCCTCATTTTAAATCTTTGTTTGGAATGTGTAGGGTCTCTTTTGTGCATTTCTACAAGCACTTGGAGTACAAAGACAATGGTTTTTTCCCCAAACTTTAAATTAACCTCAACTTGGCAAGATCAACATTGAGTTGTATATAAAAAACCATTTCAAAACGACAAGAACCAAACCTTTCAATTTATCCACACCAAAGCCATCAACAACCACTATAAATTTAAAGATTGAACTTGTATTTGGATTTAAAAGTTTAAAACCTCACCATGCCTTCAATGGAGTTCTCAACTCCAAAACTTTTGGCTCTCTAAACAAGGATACCTCCTTTCTCCTATTTCATTCCCTTCTCTTTCTCTCCTTTGCGAGTGAACTTCGCTAAAAAGACAAAGTCTTGTCGGAGTCGTCGCGCGGCTGGTCGTCTTCTCCAGAGCCGCACCATCGCTGTTGGTCCGCCATCCACACCAGAAGTTGATCCCGCCGGAGCTGCTGTCCGCGAGCTCCTCCTCCGCGAGCAAGAGCGCCACCGTCACGTCCGTCGTTTTTGTCACGGCCCAAATAATGAATACACGTTTAATTCTTTAAGCATGACCAAATGACTCGTGACGTGGGACCCGCAGCGAGATACATGTCACGACCGACCGGCTACCCCCCCCCCCCATCTTCTTCCTTTCGTCCCGACAGCCTCTGCTCTCTTTTTTTTTTTTTTTTTTTTTGAGGCGTTGAGGTTGGCTCCCAACCCCAACCCCAACTGGTTTTGATGGCAGGGGAGACACCCCTGCCATCCCCCCACGCACCTCTCGGCCATGAAGGCCGAACCTCCATGGTCACTACACCAACAACAACCGACTGCAACAACAACAACCGAATTCAACAACAACGACGACAATCAACAATAACACTCAACTCACCTTGCCTTCTTCGAGCTCGGTCCCTCTCTCTCTCGGTCTCTCTCTCTCTCTTCTTTCTCTCCTTCTTCCTCTCGGTTTCTTCTCTTCTCTGTTGTGTTGTGTGCCTTTTTTTTTCACCGACTTGAGAGATCAAATAGGATAAGGTGTTTGATGTCCTCGAGATTCATGCAACACGAATCTCGAGGCAAACCCAATAATTATCATCTTTTTCCACCGCCTTATATGTTTGACCACATATTTCTCGAGTCTCGCGAAATGCGTATCTCGAGGCAAATCCAACGCATATTGTTTTGTTTGACAAACTATAGGCCTATTAATTATATAAATAGATGTGGCCACATATGGACCACTAAGCATATATCTTCTTTTTCATTTCATTTTTTTTATTATGCAATATAATTGAACTAGTTACACTTACCCCACGAGCTGCTACCTCGGGCCCACGACGACACGCGACTCGAGGCGCGTCCTCACTCGTCTTGGTATCTGCATACCCGTAAATGACTTAGTAGTCTACACATATACAATACACTAGGCAAACAACACACAACTATAACATTTACCTCGGCCACCGTGCCTCGGTCGTGACACGTATCTCGCTGCAGGTCCCACGTCACGGGTCATTTGGTCATGCTTAAAGAATTAAACGTGTATTCATTATTTGGGCCGTGACAATACTTCACAACTAGTAGGAAGTTCGCCCTCAAACTTAAACTAAACGAATTTTAAAACACCTGACTCGAAGAGGTACGAAAATTTGTCTCGCATATAGTCTTCCCGTTCCCAAGTGAAATCTGAATCTCCGTGAAACTGTCACTTGATTAATATTTTCGGGATATACTTGTTTCTTAATTGTTGTACCCTTCGATCAAGGATCTGAACTGGTTGCTCTTCATATGAGATATCTTCACTCAAATCAATCTGACTTAAGTCCACTGTCGGTCTTTCGCCTACCTTTGACTTAGCTAGTCGAAGCATCGATATATGAAACATTGGATGAATTCTCGACAGCTGTGGAGGTAATTCTAGCTCATATGCAACATTTCCAACTCGTTTCTTGATCTTGAAAGACCCGATGAATCTCGGTGCTAATTTGCCTTTCAAACCAAATCTATAATGACCCTTACGAAGAGAAACCTTTAGATACACTAAAGCTCTCTCATCGTACGCGAGATCGCTGCGATATGTGTCTGCATACTTCTTTTGCCTCTTCTGAGCTCCCTTAAGCTTCTAGCGAATTTGTCTTACCTTTTATGTGTGATCGACAACAATTTCAGACCCTAACAAATCCCGGTCTTATGGCTCAGCCCAACAAGATGGTGAGCGACACGGTCTGCCATATAACGCCTCAAATGACGCCATTTCAATGCTCGCCTGATAACTGTTGTATGCAAATTCACACAACGGTAAATATTATTCCCACGATCCGTCAAACTCAAGTACATATGCCCTGAGCATATATTCGAGAGTTTGAATCAACCTCTCAGTCTGCCCATCAGTTTGAGGGTGAAAGGCTGTGCTAAACTGTAAGCGCGTACCATACTGCTCCTGCATACTCCGCCACATCCTGGACGTATACATAACATCTCTGTCTGACGTAATTGTCAAAGGTACCCCATGCAGCCTGATAATCTCTCTCTCGAACAATACACTCAGCTGGTCAAATGTGTAATGAGCTGCAACTGGTATGAAATGGGCAGATTTCGTCAATCTGTCCACAATCACCCAGATGGAATCATGTCGATGAACAGTCCTCGGCAGTCCTCGAACGAAATCCATGGCTGTCTTTTCGCTTCCATCGTGGAATGGGAAGCGGCTGTAGTAATCCTCCAGGTCTACGATGCTCTGCCTTTACCTGCTGGCAGATCCCACAGTTCCTGATAAACTCTGATATGTCCGTTTTCATCCCAAGCCACCAAAATGTCTCTTCATATCATGGTACATTTTGGTCCTTCCAAGATGAACGGTGAACCGGGAACAATGTGAATCCTGAAGAATCTCCTCTCAATTCTGTCACTGTCGGTATCCACAATTTGCCTCGAAATCTGAGACATTGATCTACCGTCTCAGTCCAGTCAGTACACTAAGGACTCTGGGCTAACTCACTGAATCTCGGATATAGAATGTCAGTTTTATGATCCTCTGACACTCTCTAAGTCGACACTGTCTGAAGCCTCACTTGAGCACAAATCAGGACCTCCGTGTCGTTAGAAATATCTGACGAACTCAGCCTCGCCGCGACCTCGAGTAAACCATACTCGTGCGTCATATGACAACTAAACGTCTCGGCATCTCCAGTCGGAATCCTACTCGGCGCATCTGCAACGTCATTAGCTTTTCCTGGATGATATTCCAGAGAAAAGTCATAGTCTTTCAAAAATTTTAACCATCTGCGCTGTCTCATGTTCAGCTCTTTCTGTGTGGTCACATCTATTTATATAATTAATGGGCCTATAGTTTGTCAAATAAAACAATATGCGTTGAATTTGCCTCGAGATACGCATTTCGCGATACTCGAGAATATGTGGCCAAACATATAAGGCGGTGAAAAAAGATGATAATTATTGAGTTTGCCTCGAGATTCGTGTTGCACGAATCTCGAGGACATCGAACACCTTATCCTATTTGATCTCTCAAGTCGGTGAAAAAAAAACACAACACAACAGAGAAGAGAAAAAACGAGAGGAATGAGAGAAAGAGAGAGATAGACCGAGAGAGGGACCGAGCTCGAAGAAGGCAAGGTGAGTTGAGTGTTCTTGTTGATTGTCGTTGTTGTTGTTGAATTCGGTTGTTGTTGTGTAGTGATCATGGAGGTTCGGCCTCCATGGCCGAGAGGTGCGTGGGGGGATGGCAGGGGTGTCTCCCCTGCCATCAAAACCAGTTGGGGTTGGAGTTGGGAGCCAACCCCAACACCTCAAAAAAAAAAAAAAAAAAAAAAAAAAAAAAGAGAGAGGCTGTCGGGACGAAAGGAAGAAGATGGGGGTAGCCCGACTCCCGGGTCGGGCTACCCTATGTGAGTCAGGTCGGGCCGACCCGGGCCCATGTGGGACGGGCTGACCCTGACCCGAGGGGAGCGGGTCAGACCGACCCTGGTCCGGCTGGACCGGGTCGGGTTAACTCTGACCCACCCCAATAAAAAAAATATATATTTAATTAATTAAATTAAACTGATTTTTAATAAAATAAATTCCAGAAAATAGAGAAAAGTATGGAAAAAATTCAAAAAAATTCTAGAAAATAGGGAAAACTATATTTGTGACCCAAATCAATAGAAATTCGATATTTCTATAAAAAGTGAAGAATTCGAAAATCGGTCGAGACGTTATACCGGGGTTTTTACCTCGAAAAACGCGAAATCGGCAAATTGGTCTCGAATTTGATTTTGACCGATTTCGACCAATTTAGAAATTTTAAATCATTAATCTTGAATCTAAATTGATACATTGTTGTATGTTAGGACCCTAAAAGAGATATTACGGGGTATTGGGTGCGTACATCGACGGGACGAGAAGTCGGGTAGCTTAGGAATTGTTGTGGTATGTAAGTAAACTGAGTGAGACATTTATTTACATTTCATTTCAGTTATTTATTCATTCTCAGTTATTCGAACTGAATTGCCTTTGAAGCGATCTTCGAAAAATCCTTCACGAACCTTCGGTAATAGCCTGCTAACCCCAGAAAACTCAAAATCTCAGTCACTGACGTCGGCGCTGGCCAATCCAAAATCGTCTAAATCTTTGCTGGATCTACAGCAATACCTGCTGCTCTAACAACATGACAAAAAAATTTGACCTCAAACAACCAAAATTCACACTTACTGAATTGGGCATATAGTTTGTGCTCCCTCAACGTCTGCAATGTCTCCCTGAGGTGTTGCTCGTGATCTTCTCGAGTCTTCGAGTACACCAATATATCATCAATAAACACTATTACAAAGCGGTCAAGAAATGGTCTCATCACTCGGTGCATCAAATCCATAAACATGGCATGAGCATTAGTCAAACCGAACGGCATGACTGTGAACTGATAGTGTTCATACCTCGTACTAAACGTTGTTATGTATCTATCATCCTCCTTGATCCTCAGATGATGATACCTTGATCGTAGATCTATCTTAGAGAAAAATTGCGCTCCTCTCAGCTGATCGAATAAATCGTCAATACGCGGTAATGGATACTTGTTCTTGACTGTGACCTTGTTCAATTGTCCGTAATCAATACACAGTCGCAAAGTACCATCCTTCTTATTCACAAACAGGACCGGTGCTCCCCATGGTGATATCGAAGGTGTGATGAATCCCTTCTCGCTCAATTCTTACAACTGTTTCCTCAATTCTTCAAATTCTCGTGGAGCCATGCGGTATGGTGGTATAGATATCAATTTCGTACCGGGTACCAACTCAATAATGAAATCGATCTCCCTCAGTGGTTGTAAGCCACGTAAGTCTTCCGGAAACACATATGGAAACTCACACACAACCTGAATCTCTTCAAGTTTAGGTCCATGACTCTCTGCAACGATATATACCGATACCAAAGTCTCCATCTCCACTAGTCGCAAGCCGACCTCGAGTGCCCTCGGCTCCCGGTGTACTACCGCTATACATGAATATTGGACGCCCAGAATCTCAAATATCAATGTTTTCGTAAAACAGTCGATATGAGCATGATATGATGCTAGCCAATCCATCCTTAGCAACGCATCGAATTCCAGGAATTCTAGCACCTGAAGTCTGCAGTAACTCGACCCTCGATCCGTCGATCTCTACTGGACATCTCTCCACCGGAGAATTAGGGTACACTCTATCTCCTACGCACTCGACTCAAAATCAAATGGACTCCGACACTAACCTAGGTTTCAACCCTAACATGTCGACCATGCGACCGAAATGAAAGAAACTGTAGAACCCGAATCAAATAAAACATAAGCTTGATGACCACAAATGGAAACCATACTCTCAATGAGTTTCGTGTGTAGCGTTGCGTCGGGTTGTGCAACCACGTGAACAACCTCGAGACATATACTAATCATATCGAGATCGGGCTTTCAAATCGAGTAGTTGCTCGGGGTCGGCGGTTGGCGGATTTCATTGCATTGATGACTTCTCGATTTGCTCCACCACTCGGACATCGGGTCCTATCTGACGACAAGATCAACCGTAGTGTCGGTCGTACCTGCGACACCAATGATAGCAGCTCCAGCAGTATAGACAGTGTCTACACCATCTTCCACACCCCTATCAGCTAGTTCGACAACGGTAGCTCAGCTAGTGAAAGATTTCATCAGATTGAAACCGGTATACTTCGACGGTTAGAGAGATTTTGAGAAGATCGAGAAGTGGGTCTGTCGCAGATAAGTTACATAGTCTTGCAAAATGATGATAGACTCAGAGCGGAGATCTCGTCGTACACCTTACAGCGAAACGCCGATGTGTGGTGGCGTGCGACGATAGCTGTTGAATGAGAGTTTGAGTCTTGGGATGCCTTCAAGACTAAGTTCTATCAGCAGTACTTCCCACCTGCGGTGATGACGAGGTTGAGGAAGGAATTCATGAATCTGAGACAGGGAGCCGATGAGACAGTGATGAGCTACCGAGACAGATGCGGCTATCTGAGGCAGTTTGTCGGAAATTTTGTGAAGGTGGATGCCGATGATGTGTATCATCTTAGCGACAGACAGAGGTCGGATATTGGGTTTTATGTGGTCAGTTCAAGTGTCAGGACACTGGGAGAGATTTTTTAGCGTGCGCTTGCTCACGAGACATATTATATGAGCCGAGTTACTGACGGGACACCCTTAGTACCCGCGATGACACCTGATCAAATGGCTGAGAGTGAGCGGAGGAGACAGAAGAGCAAAGGACCGAGGAGATGGAATAGAGGTGTTCAGGGGGCAATTGTGCCTTGTGTAGCATCTCCTACACCTTTGCAGACTATTGTGGGTAGACCTCCCGTACCACCACCAGTCAGACCTACAGTGCCAGCTCCTGCACGTCTACTTTACCAACGTTACTAGCACCACCAGCTATACGTCAGCAGCACGGTGGTAGAGGCAGAGGTAGAGACGAGATAGTTTCAGACCAGCGCAGAGACATACATCTGCACATGCCCAGGATCGGACGCAGGGTCAATCTAGAGCAGTCACTTGTTTTCGATGTGGCCAGGTTGGACATGTTATTCGAGACTGTCCCACACAGCGATAGTGATTCCACCACAGCGTTGAGACGGTGAGTACATGAAATTATTTAAGTAATACTGAGAGACATTGATCCACATTCCCAAACAGTCAACAAGTATCAAATGACATAATTTAAATAGCAACTATGTTGAAAGAAACATCATGCAAAGAGATACTTGAGTTCACCGTCTAGTTTGTGACGGTGGGTGCAGATCAATCGAGTAGCAGACCAGGCAAAGAGAAGATTGGTGACTACCTCTGAGCCAGTGAAGGACTGCTACAACATATTTTTGTACGTTTTGCATTCTTTTGTATTACATTTTCTATATACATGATATTTTTACTTTTGGGTTAAGTGATAGGAACATCTGACCAGACACATGTTATATATATCACCACTTTTGTTTATATATGCATGTGATCACTATTTCCTAGTTTTTTCACAATAAGTTAGGCCTTAGGATCTAATTCCACTAGTAACGAAATAAGACTTCCGCTGAATAACTTGTTAGATAAAAGAAAAAACAAAATTTTAACTTAACTTTAATTTATAGACAACCAAAGGTTAGTCAGTAGAACTAGCTTGTTAACTGTAGGTGGTATCATAATTGGTAGGTGTTTATGTGTTTAAATAAGGCTGGCTAGTTCCTTGTTAGGTCCTATAGGAGAGAATAGGGCTTAATTGAGGGATTAGGTCGAGCGGTGCCCTTATTTGGAGAAGGGGTCGTCACAGCTGCCCACTTCTGCACCGCCGTCGCGGCTGCTCCTTCGCTGGAGCTCTCATCAACCGCAACCACCTTATGTCGCCGGAGCTCTCTCTCTCTCTCTTTCTCTCTCTCTCTCTCTGGCTCCTCTCTCTATGTGTGCGTGTTGAAGATGAAGAAATAGGGTTTAAACCTTTTTTTTTCTCTATTTGTTCTTTTTTTGTGAGATACAATCTCATCTCTCCATCCTTTCCTCGATAGAAACAACACTAATGATCAAGGGTCAACACAACTCACTTAGAAGTAGATTTAAAAGTCCTCCTTCGTCCCGATCACTTTGTGACCCCAAAATCTACACATTTAGCCTACACAACCTTTGTCTTGACCTCCCATAGCCAATGTTCAATAACTTAATAGTCTAAGTGTCGTCATCGTGCGGATTCAATTTAATTAACTCAAATCATTTGCGATGCCATATACTACACGCATAGTACCATGCCTGACAAAATTTAAAATCATTTTTTTATTAGTATTTAAGCACTTTAACTTACCGCGACCCTCAATCAGATTTTAAACCACTAATGATTTTTTATTAGTGATTAATCAACGAATTAAAAATACGGGTCGTTACACTTAAAATAATAGAACACCCTACTCTCTAAAAAAAAAAAAAAAGTGAATTGCTTCGCCTACAACGAGTTTTTTCCTTCTTTTTATTTGTGCGTTCATATCACCTTAATGGGGGCATAGTAATTAGTTTTGCATCCAACAAAAAAACCAAAGCAATATTGGTGGCCTAATTTACATTAATCCTGCGTGGAATAGCATTTGGTGGGACTAAATATCTCACTAGTGCCCATGGGACCAAACTCCGAAGTGAACGAACTTAAAAGTAGTTTGTCTAAGGTTATAAGTGACAAATTATCTGTCATTCAAAAGATTTTACCCAACATTTCAGTATATGAAATTCAAAAAAGTTAATGAAGAACATTAGACTTTCTCATGATTTCGACTCCAACTTAAGTCAAAAAAAAAAAAAAAAAAAAAAACATTAGACTTTCTCACATAGCATCACTAACATCTCACTAGAGATGGATGAAGAATTGCTTGCTAAAAGGTAAAGTTGAGAACGTTCCGGGTTTGACTCGCGTTGAAGACAACTTAAAAAAAAAAAAAAGAGTTTATCATGGGAATTTGTGTCAACTCAAAAAAGACTTTTATTGAGTTGAATTTAACACAAGCCCCTTCATAAGCAAATGCCAGTGACAGCATTAATGATAAGTACTTTGCCAAGTCTAGAGCTGGCGGATTGAGGGAGCAAAATTTGCTCTAGTATACTACTCTACATCTTTTTCTTTCTTCAAAGCAGTAAGGTACCAGTATGAAAGAAGACAAAGGGCAAAGTGAAACACAAATGGATGAGTAAGATTGTTTAATCTGCTGAAAAGAAAATGGCAGCAAAGCCTCCATATATTACTTCATTTTTCATTTGAGATTAAAATACAAAATCTGAGGAGGGTAATAAGAAACTCACTTTTTAGCTGGGAATGTCTTCGTTTTTCTGATAAGAAGCTAGGAATGACTCCTTTGTAACCCCATAATAGACAGCATCGCCGCCCGGGTACATGATGAAGTTCCAGCCAAAGTTTGAGCCACCAACAACATGCCCCTGTTGGGCACGCCCATTGCCTAAGTATTCGGATCTACTCGTCGTCTTTTTCTCATGTTTCCGAGTCTCCTCGAGAGGCATTGTCCCCGATGTAATTTGTTCACATATACCCAGTAAGAGTTTTGTCTCTGTAATTGGCAATATATCAGCAAAATGTTTACTTCGACTGAACATACAACGAAAAAGTGCTACATGGTGATTAAGAATTTAGCACGCACAATAGTAGAACATAATTCAGCTGAGAAACATAGAAACCCTTTCAAGCTTAACTTATGGAAAATACGCCCAACATAGGGTTAATACAAATATCTTTCGGTAAAGGCAAACTGAATCGGAGATTCAGATTTTTTTTCTTAAAAAAAAAAAAAAAAAAGGAAAATAATGCGATCATTTTGTGCCCATGAAAAATATTTTGACCACGAAAAGAAATACACCAAGTACTCTTTGCTTAAAATTGGATTTCGTGTTAGTAAAGAAGTGCTAAGCCAGACGCTAAAGGTCCATGTTTGCGTCTGCTATGTAGAAATAATCTCCAATTGTCACATTTAGAAGCTAAAATCCATGATACAAGAGAACTGACTACTCCTGTTTCATCCTCAATTACTCTAAAGTCTTGACAAAGTATAACGAAGTTTAGATACTTATGTTATGCAATGTTTAAATTTTCGACTATCTAAGATAAATAAATTAAGAATTTAAGATGGCCAACACATACAAATTCTCGAGAACAAACATTATATAATATTCAGTAAGGGTGCAAGAAATAAAAAGCTCAAAATTCACCTCAAAGAACTTACGTTGTCTAATCTCATGAGCGGCTTTACTGTTTCTGAAATCAGGGGCACGCAACACCTTTCAAAAGAACCAATATTTCAGGCACATGGCAATTGCCAAACAAATGCAAATATCAAATGGACCATGTGAAAAATGAAAAGTATTTAAGGTGAGCATGAAACTTTAGAAATTAAACTTTATTCCCTGTCAACAAATGGCTAAACATTTGCCAAACTTTATCATCATTCATGAATATAAGCTCACACAGTTTGATAGAGAGGCCTGGTGATAATTGCGATGAAAAATGAGGTATCACAAAATGGCTAAATTCAAATCATTTTATGGGCGACTAAGACTAAAATCCTTCGAATCTGAGCCCAGAGAACATCCCTCGGCAACAGAAAAATGCACAGGCAAGAGTTCAAAATGCACATAAGTCGATCCATCTAATCCCGACGTTCGTGCAACATGGTATTTTTTCAAACCATTCAAATCCCTCCTAATTAATGCATCCCATGTTAACTTTGGTATGCCCAACCTCGTCAATTTCTCACGTTTCTATTGAGTCAAGTTTTCTAGTAGGGCATTTGTAGGCCGTCTTTGCGGTGACCAAACCACGTAGCCGCCTCGCAATATTTCTCAAATTGCGAATTTACGTGTTATTGAACTAAGTATCAAGGAAAAATATAAAATGAACATATGCATCAAAGCAAAACTAGAGTTGACAAAAAAATCATCCACATGGGGGGCATAAATTATCTAGAGAGATGGATTAACGTGAATTTAACTTAAGAAATTATGGATCTTGTTGACTTCAACAAGCTTAGAATGAAGATGAAAAAAGAACCTAAGTCACGGAATTGCAACTAAATGTGGAGTTTTAACTTTACAAAGATTTGACGTTCAAAGTCGATTTTCATCAACTGCTAATAAATTAACCAGTATCATTATGAGCTATCTTTTCGACCCATCCCGAGGTAAAAATAAAAAATTTGTGATTCTGAAGGAAATGACATTAAATAAGTTAATAAAAATAAAAAGGCTTTAGCAACGGATTAGAAACATGATCTCATTAACTTGTAGGTTTTTTCGCCACAATATCGGGACTCAAAAATCAAAATGTAGTTATTTGCCTGTATGCATTCCTCTAATCATTAATAGATCTTTGCTACTTTCTAAGTTTGAACTTTGTCGTTATCCATTTATTTTGGCATTCGAATGAATTGTCGTCCACACCAAACATCCACTAAACTGTGCTACAGACCTTGCACCATTACGGCACAATTGCATTGGCTGGAATGAGTCTTCAAATCTTACTTGTTACTTATAGTCATGAACATGATATTGAACAACAACACAACATGTCAACAACCAACCACTAAGTAAACCAAACAATCCATCAAATTCAAATACAAGTGCACAATTATAATGGGTATGCCAAAGCATATACCACCACACCAAACACATGGGAAGAAAAGCTACATCAAAACTCACAGAAGCCCTCTTTGTAGCTCAACAACATTCAAGAAACAAAATGATGATTTTCTTTTTTTTAAGAAGTGCTAGAATGACAACAACATTTCACACCGCAAGACACATTGGCTCACAAGAGCCATCCATATATGCCTCGAGATGCGGGTATATACAGATCTCGATGCATATCACGTAGATCGAGGTCGCATGGAGGACTCTTGTGAGCCAATGTGTCTTGTGGTGTGACGTTGTTGTTGTCATTCTAGTATTTTCCTTTTTTTATAGTCAAGGAGATCTTAGCCACTGCCACTGACACCGAACGATGGTTGACCTGACCGACTACCCCTCGAGGGTTAAGAGGACACCCTTACCACTTGAGGAAATGATATTTTTTTTTAGGAAACTAACCCAAATGATATTACAGTTGTTGCAAATCAAACTCATCACATCTGCCTTAGTCAGAATACTAAAGCTCTCTTCGAACCCTTGAGGTGCTCACGTCATGAATTTAGTCCACATTAGGGCAAAAAAAAAAGTGCGAAAACATAATGCCCAATCTGTGCCCTAATTCAGTCATTTAGGGCATCAAAACTTCAATGATTTTACAATTCCACAACCAATCAACCCTTAAAAAGAAGATTTTCGATTTGGGCACGTACCTCGATGAAATGGGGGCGAAGGTCTTTGACGAGATTGCAAATCTCGAAGCAGCCATGATCGACGCTCTCGAGCTTTCTCTTCTTCGTCTCGCGAGGATTTCAGCCATTGCGTTCTGCGCGACTTCCATGTGATGTCGTCTTCGAATCTCCTTCGATCGATTTTTTAGGTTCAGTGTGCTTTGCGTCATTCGTTTTGGAAAAGATAAAATGTTAATCGGCTCTCTCTCGATCCGCCACGTTGCAGATCTTTGAGACCCAATGGTTATCATTCACCGACGAAATTGTTTGTACCAACTATTGCTAGGAAAATGCTAGTCCTACATCACCAAACAATACGTATCGCATTCTGATGTGCGTATGATGCTCCTCGAGATGCACGTGAATTGCACCTCGAGATACATTGCAAATATCTTTCATACAATGCTATGGTGACCATTTTGGGAGGCCGACATCGATTAATATGTGCACAAACATTTACGTAAAAATCAATGTCCACCAACAATCGAGTTTTAATTTCGGGTGTCCTAAAACGAGATATCAAATTATTTTTCAAAAAAAAAAAAAAAAAATAGTAGTTGCAAATATCTTATTTTATTTTTTGATATAAGTGGCCCTGTTTGTGTTACTCTCAACTTAAATGTCTCATCTGACAAAAAAAAAAAAAAAGAATCAATTCCGAGCCTTAAATATCACTTTCTTCTTAGTTTCAAAATTAGTTTGGGCTGACTATAAGGCATTGAGAAATGAGTTTAACTAGTTGTCCAAATAATTTTTTTTATGAATAAAAAGCGAAAAAAAAATCTGTTTATTCATCTTTAAACAAAACAATCCAAAATTTTCAAAGTAGACTACTTTTTTTTAATTAAGAATATTTATTTAATGTAAATTTATATATTTATTTCTTTGTTGCAAAATGTGAGTTTGTACGCAAATGATTAATTTCGTCTTGTACTATCTCGTGTATATGAGTACGAAACAATAGATTTTGAATTGTTTTGTAACGACCCTAAAAATCTAACTCGTGCCACGTGTCATTTCAGGGTCGTACGTGGGACCCACTTGTCGTGTTACGCACGTCCAAATCTCGGGAGTCAACACCGAGGTATGCTATTTTTTTGTTTGATGCTTGTATTATTTATTATACCAAAAGATTGAACAATTTAAACTAATTAATTTCGAAAATGTGGGGGTTCGAGACGAGCGGAGGCGTACCTCGAATTGCGTGTCGACGCAAGAGCGAGGTATGGGCTTATGGGGTAAGTCTAATGTGAGTTAAATGTGAATTTATGTTGGTTTAATAAGTGGCTAATGTGGTCACATTAAATATAAACATTAATATTACTATAGTCAGTGAAAATAAAACAAGGAAGCACTAGATGTGCATTGAGACACATATTCACCCATCACGAGACAAGGTGTCCACTTGATGAGTCACTCAATGGTGACTTGAGGGACAAGTGGGACAAGGTGGTCCATGAGATGAACCTCGAGATACGTGCACACATGAATTAATGGCTAAAGTGTAAAGCTATCAACATAGTCAACTTGAACATATAAGTCAACAAAGGGGTTCTTATCTTCTTCATTAAAACGATTTGGCAAGCAATTTAGAGAAGAAAGAGAAGGAACTGCTGGAGTAGAGAAGAGAAGGAGAGATTCAGTGAGCTTGACGAGGCTTTGGTGCTCAAGCTTGGAAGTTCATCAAGCAAGGTACATCCAATAGCATAGTTTGATCATGTCCATGTATTCATCAATTTGAACTATGAATTTGGGGTTTTGATGAAAAAAAATATGTGATGATCACTTAAGCTCATTTGGATTTTCTTGGTGATGTTCAAATAATGTATATGGTGTATTGATAATTGGTTGTTGATTGGAAAAAAAGAAAAAAAAAAGAAAGAAACTGAGGCGAAACCGCCTCTGTTAAGAGATCCCCTCTCTCTTTCGTTCACGAAATAGAGGGGGATTGGGAACGGGCTGGGCCAGCTCAAGCCAGTAGTAATGGGGGCGAGCTGGGCTCGCCCAAATAATGAAGGCCGGTTCGGTGCTCGGCTTCAGGTTCAAACCGGCTCGGTTCAAGAATACAATGGGCCCAAAGGGCCCCAAACTATAAAAAAATTAAAAATAAATAACAGAAAATCAAATAAAAATCAAGCAAATTCAAGAAAATTCAGAAAAAAAAAAAAAAAAAAAAAAAAAGGAAAAAAATAGAAAAGGTTGAGGAAATTATAGAAAAATTAGTTTTGAAGTTGTCGTAAGTTTATACAGAAAAATTTCCTCAAAAATTGTGCCACCACTATGATTTCCCTAATTTGAACACTATTGGGATTTAAAAATATAAAAATTTCTTAAATAGGCTCTAACACAATGTAAATTTGCCCATATGATCATCGGGTGCATGTTTACTAGTGTCGGGTATGGGTACGGATTTGGAAGCGTGTCGGAGCCGATTTGAGTGCGTATTAGCTTGGATACGGGTAAGTAAACCGGTGAGGAATTTTAAACCAGTGAGGAATTTTACGCTTATTTCTTGAGCTTTTGTTGTTATTGTTCGGTCATCATTTCTTTTGAAATTTCCATTGGTTGAGTGGTTCATTGGTAAGTGAGTCATGGTTACTATGTATCTGTGATACGAGCTCTTATCTGGACGTCGTTGATATCTCTCAATTGAGTGTACGTTGGGGGCACATATCCAGGTTTGTGGATATCTCATAGTCGCAAGGGTTAGGGCTGGTAGGTTGTGTCTCGTCCTGAACCCGAGTCTGTTGGGCTTTTGCCGCGACTCAACGACCTTTTGGTCGGGACTCCTTGCTATTCGATTTTCGTATTCCGGACCCTCACTTATCGATTGATTTATGTATAGTCTTTTATATTCATGCGTTCCCTGTTTCTTTCTTTCTATCTGCATGAATTAGACTGATTTATTTATTTCGAAATGTTGTATATATGTCCTGCTTGGCGTTACTTACCTGGGCTCGTCATTCTTGTGTTTGACGGAGTGCAGATCCACAGTCCAGCCAAGGGGAAGGCTCCACGGCTAGGAAATATCATTTGAGGATACCGGAGCAGTTCTTTCCACTTGTCTGACATAGGTGATTCTTTTTGTATTATTAGGTATACTTGTTTTGTAACATTGGGATTTGGGTTTTTGAGAGATCTTGGACATGTATATCTTGTGTTTACTCTCATCTGTTGTTCTTTGATGATGATATACATATTCGTGGTTTCCACACTCTAGGTTGTCTTAACTTGTGTGCCTTTGGGGTTTTCATTTAGTTTAATTGCTTCCGCTATAACTATGATAACTCACTAATTGATTAACACAACTTTAATTGCACGATAAATGGTAAATGGTAAAGGAAGGCTGACTAGGCTTGCGTGACTAAACGAGACGAGCTCGGGGGTCCACGTAAGTCTAGGCCGGGCGGGGCCCAGTTTAGGATTGTGGAACTGGGGTCGTCACAGTTGGTATCAGAGCCAGGTTTTAAATACTCGACTCTTGATGTAAATCACAATCCATTAAGACACAAACTAGCGAAAGTTAGGAATGGTTGAACATAGAGTGGAACTCTAAGATCCTGACCTAAGTCATAGTTAGGAACTGAGGAGAATTGGGGAAATTTAAAACTGGACTACGAGCTATTTGATTCGTTGTACTATTAACTATCGATAGCTATGTTCTGATCGTGAAAATCGCTTATCAAGTTCGGGATTGTCTTCGACAATCACCCCTTCCCACTCAAAGATGGCACCCAACCATCCACAACCCATCCTCTCTTGACGAAGCAACGGGTTGTGCAATGAAGGATTATCCGCCTTGTTTGATGGCGGCCACACAGCTGACCCACGGAGCGCCCCGTTTCAACCGAATAATTCAAATGCTTCGGTATTCTTTCTTCTTCTCTAGGTGAATACGTCTTTTTGTCAACTCCATTGCCGAGCTTTATTTGAATAAACAGAAGAAGAATTGGCTTCCCATTTTCCCCTACTCGGCAAGGGAAGTGATCCATCGAAAAGACTAATCGTTTCCCTACAATGTCACTAACAGGAACTGTTGCAACTCAATTTTTCTCCTCCCGTTGAATCCATCCTTATAAGTAGACACTTGATATAGTGGGCACTTTGCCGAAAAGAGAGGTCGCAGCAATCGATTCTACAACTATTTTTACAAATTCTAAACGACAAACACCTCCTTGAACGCAATTGAAGCTTCACAAGATTGCTCTTTTGATGTATTCTCAAGACCACTTTTTGAAATCCTCTCAAAATATGAGGAAATCAAACAAAACCCACTTTCTACAAATCCAAGCTTCCTCAACCTTACTTTCCTAAATAAATACCCCCTATTCAAAGCCTAAAATCACATCAAAACACCCATATTTCCATACAATTTACGCAAAAATTCCCCAAATTGCATTCACCCACAAATCCAAACTCCCAATAATTGAACACCCACCTCTGAAAATCAAAAATAGATAGAATCAAAACCCACCCACAAATCCCAACACCCAAAACTCAAAAACCCACTTCTGAAAATCAAAAATAGAAAAAATCTCAATCCACCCACAATTCTGAATCCACAAATAGATAGAATTACAAATCCCAAAAGTCCCAATTTAAATACAAATCAAAGTACCCAAATTGGACAGAATTCAGAAAAGCAAGACAAATCGAAAGAGGGGTAATGAGGAAACTTGTAGAGGACGCAACCCAGAAGGGGAAATGGAGAAAAGGCGGTAAAGACAGCACCGAAAGGGGTGGAGAGATGGATAGATTCAGGAAGGAGCGATGGTTGGTCGGACTTGGACCCAAAGATGTGATTTTTGTTGGACTGGGGACTCTGTTTTTGTGGTTTATAGAAAGAGAGAGAGAGAGAGAGAGAGAGAGAGAGAAGGGGCGAATCGACAGCGAGCGTGTGACGACCCCTTCTCCAAATAAGGGCACCGCCAAGCCTAATCCTTAATTAAGCCCTAATCTCTCATATAGGACCTAACAAGGACCTAGTCAGCCTTATTTAAACACCTAAAAACCTACCAATTATTCAGTATTAAAAACACGATACCACCTATAGTTAAACGTGTATGAATTATTTGGGCCGTGACAGAGCGTGTCTGCACCAGCACTGCTTAAAGATTAGATGACACGTGTCGGTGGAGAAGTAGGGACATGGACGAGATTAAGCGAGTTGTGTCGGGTTATTAGATGGGATTTTGATATTTTCAATTGACAAATTTGACATTGTTACACCCCACACGTTTTTAATATTTTGATAGACGATTTAACCCAAAAAAAAAAAAATCTGATGCACAACGTGGCAAGATACGAGGAGGTTTCAGATTCGACTCGAGTTAAAATTAAAATAAAAAACAAAAAATAAAGAGTCTTTGACATTTTCTAGTCCCTATTTATTCTTAGTTAGACTAATTGATTAACTCAATTTTAATTGCTTGATAAATGGTAAATGGTAAATGAAGGCTGACTAAGCTTGCGTGACTAAGCGAGACGGGCTCGGGGGTCCACGTAAGTCTAGGCCGGACGGGGCCCAGTTTAGGATTGTGGAACTGGTGTCGTCACATGTTTGATTCACGTGCACGCGCTAGCCTACAACATCGAACTTTTTGGTAGTAATTAGGAGCCGACCAAAAAGTTTGAAATTAAATTGTTCATATATGCAATATTTTGAAAGCTTGAAAATATTTTGCTGAAAATTAAGAGGGACGAAGAGTAATATATAATAACAAGCGAATCCGATCGGGTTGCCACAATGGTAAAAGCAAGATTGTGTGAGATAAGCAAACGACCTCAATTTCGATTTTTTGGTGTGGTATGATTGCCCAGGTCACGAGGGCATGCCTAAGTCGAGTGCACCAGGGCCTAGCTCATGGTAATAGTCAGACTCATATAGGTACTCACGATTATTTAAAAAAATATATAATAACAAGTGAGTTTTTTTTTTTTGAAAACAACAAGCGAGTTTACTTCATTAGTTTACGCCATCGCCGCGATTCAACGATCCCTGCTTGGTTTTGACAGAAATAGTCGAAAAGGTTTAAACTTTACAAATGAAATCGCATTTGAACCACAAAAGACACATACCCACAAACCCTAAACCGCCAAAAAGCTTAATTACATTCAAAACAACAAGAATACTAACAGATTGAATGCAATTGCAAATACAGGGTTTCAGCTCAGAAAGCAAGAGAAGGACATACCAGTTGAAGAAGAAATCGAAACCCTAGATGTGTAGTGTTGAGAGCTCGAATCGAATGGAGTTGGAGAGAGAGAGAATGTCTGAAATTAGGGCATGAGCATGTGATGATGCACAAAGATCAAAGCTTGGTTTATATAAACCAACCAGCGAACCATCCAGAAAAAAAAAAAAAACAAAAAACCAGCGAACCAGCCCGCCGTGCAAGAGGGATAGAGAGAGAGGGAGCGTTTGTGTGTGTGTGTGTAATAGGAGATTTATTTTTTTTTGGTAGGAATACATTAATATTAAAAAGTAATTTTTTCTTATTGGGGTCGGCTACATAGATCAAACTCTTCCATTGCGTTCGATTTAGTGCAATTGATGATGAGCTTTCTAAACATTTTAAATCCTTCATAATTAATGCGTCTCAAGTTACCTTCGATCTATCCCTACTTTATTGAGTTTCTTTAGTTCCTATTGCGTTAAGTTATGTAGTGAGGGCATTTGTAGGCGTCTTTGCATGTGTCCAAACTTTCTGAACCACCGTTTCCTAATCTTTGCGTTAATTGGCGTTACTCTTACATTTCTTTGAGTTTTTGTATTTCTTATTTTGTTTTTACAAGTTTTACTATGCATCCACTTAAGCATACTCATTTATGCTAAGCTCATTTTATGTAATTGTCGTTGCTTTACCGCTTAATATTCATTTTCATAGAGCATAGCTGACCTAATTGCAGTTCCTATAAAATTTTCTTTTTAGTTAATAAAAATTAAAAAATAATAGTTACAAGTTGTCTAAAATTGGTAAAGATTTTTTGATAAAAATTATAAAAATGGCTAAGCATCTCTAATGAAATAGACGTGGCCTCACTTGCGACCAAAGGTAAGATTGAGGCTCTCACTTGAGTTGAAATCAAAGGGGTTGTAATCAAGCTGGTTATGACTTATCAGCTATGCGTGTACTAAAAAAAAGTGCGTTAATTACTACCAAAAAAAGGTATACTACCTTTAGAAATTTGGCAAAAAAAAAAAAAGACCTGGACATAAACGAGACCGGACACCCCCCTAATAATGATTAAAATTAGTGTCTGAACTCGTTCCCGTTTTTAAAACGGACACTTTTTTTTTGTCCAGACCCGTATTTTTGTAAATCATACGGCTCCCGTTTTGTCCGATTTTTATTTTTAAATATGATTGAATATTTTATTTATCAATTATTTAAAAAAAAAAAACCTCACCTACAAGTCACCTAACATTCAATTACCAAAAAATAAATACATAACATCACGATTTTTTAATGCATAGGGTCATGGAAGTATGGAACTTAATAATGAAAAACAACATCATCAAATCAACTTAAGTGAGAAAAATAGAATTGAAAAAATTTTAGAAAAATCAAACAAGAAACACGTATGTGAATGGAGAAGAAGTAGAAAAAAACTTACATCGAGAGCGAGATAGATGAGTGGGCGGACCATGCAGAGGCCAAAAATTGAGAGGTGAGAGGAGAGGAGAGTGAGAGGCGAGCCGCGCAGAGTGATCATGAAGCCGGGAGAGTGATCACGAAGCGGGAGAGACCACGAAGCCGGAGAGAGAGTGAGAGAGCGCAGAGCCGCGGCGGAGTGACCCGACCAGTGTGGACGAGGCTCGAGGGGCGAGCGAGTGGCGAGTGCGCCGTGAGCCGTGTGAGGCGGAGTGGCGGTGAGAGACGACCGTGAGAGGCGGAGTGGGGCAGAGCGAGTGAGAGGCGGACTGAGGTACGACGTGCGTGCCCATGAGACGCGAGGCGGTGAGAGACGGCCGTGAGGCGGAGTGAGGTGTTTCGATTTTGTGCGTGGCCGACTGGCCGAGGTTTTTTTATTTTGTGAGGGAGAGAGGAGAAAAGCTTTACACAATTAGGGTTTGGAATCTTTTGATGACATGGAGTATGAGAAATTACCTATATACCCTTCAAATTAATCGTTTATTTTTAAACGGACACAAAAAAATTGTCTAGACCTGTATATTTTTTACAAAAATATTGTCCGAACTCGTTTATAGCGGGTCCGGATAAAACCGGACAAATGGGTCTGGACAACTTTTGCCACCCCTACTACATGTGACCTATGAACTAAAGAAAGTACTCTTTAGACGAAAGTGTACTCCTTTTATTCCACAATACATGTCACATTTTTGAAACGACGAATGTGTCACATTAAGAAATTAAGGAAGTATACATGTTTCATTCTAACCCGGTTTTATTAATCACTTGTGAAATCTTTTATTGGTGGGTAATTTAGTCTTATTATGAAATCTTTTATTGGTGAATCAATCATTACCGAAAAAAAAAATTGCCAAAAGAGATGTCTACTCTAGCAAATGCCACTCCGACATGTGCAATGTGAGATAAGAGATGAGATCATCTTCCCATGGTTCTTTGAATTCTCTCCTCCATGAAACTGAAGTTGGCCGTGTTGTCAACAAATTTCAGCTGAGTTGAACACTGTTCATGTTAAGTAGACATTAAGGCCTACAACAAAATTAAGTTACTGTTACAAAACCAAGCCATCAGGACTTACATAATGTATGTCTTAATTGAGGAGTACCAGCTATATACATTGCATGTTATGATGTTAATATCTTTATATTAAGAAAAAGAGAATCTGCACACATCGTTTCATTTTCTTTTTTAAGCCTAAAAGAATGGAGGGAATTGAATCAACTTTTTATAATCTGTATTAAATCTCCAAATCAGCCTCTTTTTGTCTATAATTGTGTTAGAGGGAGCCCCACCCTACTAAGGGCACCACTCTATTAACGCTTTCCTTTCGCAATCCGATCGATACCAGGCAAAATTGGGGAGATTTTGTTCTGATTGGCCTGGTTGTAAGTTTCAAGCTGGCCAATTTTGTTATAGTGCTAACAAACTACTCGAAGCTTAAAGCGAGGATGGTGATAAGAGAATGTCTATAACATTATGCACATTGTTTTTAAAAATAGTCGCCCATGATTATCCTTGACTATTCTACAAGAAACACACTACACCTTATAAGAGATACGCCTTGAAAAATTAAGTGATACGAACATAAAATCTCGTAGAAGTTTAAGAGAACAACTAATAAGTGTCAACTGCTACACCAAGGCAATGGTCGGTGATAATCTCATGTTGTGGTAGGGCTTCAACATATTCGGACAGAAATAGTTGTTAGGCTTTGTTAGAGAACCCTGGTTGAGTTGAATAACACACACAAGCAACTTATACTTCTAGTAACAGTACAGCAATTTTTTCCAACATTTTCAAATTAGTTCAGCTGAAAAGCTGAATCCAACAAATTCAGCTCAGTATTACCCAAGATCATATAAGTTTATATTCAGACCTGAACCACTCAAGTTGATTGGTTAGAGTCATGAGTTTATGATTCAGTCAGTTCATTTAGTTTCTAAGTTATGCCTGTACCAATAGGAACACAAAAATGAGAATGAATAACCTGTTTTCTAGCACCACTAAAAGAAGAGGAAACAAGAAATTCACATATGGTTAGGTTGCAAACACCAGCATGTCTGGAATCTTAACTCATCCTGCAACTTGAAGCCACAAAAATATAGTAGAGCCTATTAACACAGCATCATATCAAGCAAGGCAAAGGCCTCATTACTTTCATTACCGTTTGCGAGTTAGGTGCAAGGTTTGTACTTAGTCTGTTTCACGAACAAAAATTGTCGCGAAATGGAAACTAATGCCAAATGTAGATCAAAATCATGCCGGAGGACGGAATAATGGTAAAAAAAAAAAATCTCCCTGGCTTGACTAGAAACTATCACAAGCCAAAAATAATCTTATCGATGCATTGAATGATCAACAATGACAATGTGAACAAAAAAAAGCACAAACAGAGAAGAATATGATGGCATATCATCCAAACGCATTCCAAAATTAGGGTAGGCATGGGCATATGGAGTGGACATTCTTGAGTAGTAACACCAGTCGAATCCATAAAATGCGAAGAGATAACAAGTTATCAACATCAAAATAGTTCTGATCAATAAAATGATGCAATAATCATTAACAACAATATGTTTTCTAGTTGCGGGACTTCCTCAACAGTATCAACCCCAAAGGTAGATGCACATTCAAGGACATGAACATTTATGATTTCAGAAAAGCAATTACCAAACTGAACTCCTCTCTCATGAACTCATTGTGAATAATTTCATAAACAACATCTCCGAAATGTTACTGCTTGCTATGAAAGAATATATTTGCACCTAGATTTCGCTTTGAAGACTTAGATATAGCTAAAGTTGAGCAATGAAACACTAAAAGCAAGGAGAGGACAAGAAGAAGTGAAAGAAAGAATGGGGAGAAAATCATAGAGTACAAGAAGAGCGGATTGAACTTTTACATGTGAAATCCGGAATACAGAAAGGAAAACGACAAAAATCACGAAGAGCGGCAATTTCAATTCTAAATATCAACAGGGGCACTTTTTGAAAACTACATCAAAGATCGATGACATCCTCTGAATTTAAATTTCCTTTTTACAAATGCTTCAAAGCTCAGCAGAATGTAAAGATGGAAAATCACCATCATCATCATCATCATCATCATCATCATCAACTATGTGATTCTGTTGACCCCAAACAAACAGGCTAATTAGACTTCTAATACATTGAAGACTCATACTACTTGTCCTAATAAAAGACTCCTACTACTTGGACCTCTTATACAAACAAGTTTTTGAAAATAATATCAAAGACCAATTACGCTTGGAATTTTAATCAATTTTGAACATATGTTCTTACACCTATTAGACACTCTCTTCCAAGGCACAAAATATACCAATTTCAAACACATGCCTTCTGCAAGTTTGTCCCTAGAAGGTCTACGTTCAAGTGGGACTTCGCACAAGCATATACTTGTTCAACTTTTGACGTAAAAATCTCAATCACATTGCCAACAAACTATGCATGATAATTTTGTTGAATTCAAAAAAAAAAAAAAAACCATAAGATGATGCCATGGAAAGGATCTGAAAAACTAGCCACTCCAACAAATGCAAACAAGTCTCTGCACAAAATTAGATATAGAAGACCCACAGACAATCTAGAGAACAAATAACGAGGATTTAACTCCCATTTCTTGTGGAAATCATTAATGACAATGGCAATCCAATTGAGACTACCATTCATTTCTAGTCATTTTCTTATATCTTCTGCAGATATTGTACATAGGAACAAATATACATGTTTAAGGGACACTAAAGACCTATACCGAGCTTATTGTAAAGAATTAGATAAAGCGCAATGACTGTACAATTGGAAGGGCTTACCAGAAAATATCATCCACTCCCACCACAGAAGACGGATATGGTTCATCTTCTTCCTCCTCTTCCATCTCTACTTCCGGTTCCCCAGAGCCGAACTCGGCCGATTCAATATCAGCAAGATTCTTGAGGTCCACAACAGAAAGCTCATCCAGGTGCTTTACCACCAAATCCGCAGCTCCAAGTTCATACATTGGGTGCTTGCTGGCAACTGCAACACACTTCATGCGGGCGTCATGCGCAGCCTCGACTGTTGAGTTTGAGTTCCCAAACACAATGCAACGCTCGGGTATGAAGTTTAGAAGCTGGGCAGCGTAGACAAACATTTCCGGATCTGGCTTCCCCCTATGAACATCCTCAGCTGCCACAATTACACTGAAGAATCCCTCAATCTCAATGGTCCTAATTGCAGTCTCAATAGTTTTCTTCGAACGAGTAGAAACCAAAGCCATTGGAATCTTGTAGTTCATCAGAACATTCACAAATTCCCGTGAACCCGATCTCACTCTATAAATCCCACCTTGCAGACCATGGTATATTTCCTCCTTTCTCGAAGCCAACCTTCTGACTTGAGCAGGGTCTCTTGACCAACAGAGAACCTCGGAGATTGCTTGCTCATTCTTCATCCCCTCTATTCTTCTGAGCAAGAAAGCTGGGGGAGGGGATTTACCTTCTTCTTGAGACAATGTCAACCATGCTTGCTTATCAAGTTCGGGATTGTCTTCGACAATCACCCCTTCCCACTCAAAGATGGCACCCAACCATCCACAACCCATCCTCTCTTGACGAAGCAACGGGTTGTGCAATGAAGGATTATCCGCCTTGTTTGATGGCGGCCACAGGCCTGACCCACGGAGCGCCCCCGTTTCAACCGAATAATTCAAATGCTTTGGTATTCTTTCTTCTTCTCTAGGCAAATACGCCTCTTTTGTCAACTCCATTGCCAGAGCCTTAATTGAATAAACAGAAGAAGAATTGGCTTCCCATTTTCCCCTACTCGGCAAGGGAAGTGATCCAGTCGAAAAGACTAATCGTTTCCCTACAATGTCACTGACAGGGAACTGTTGCACCTCAATTTTTCTCCTCCTGTTGGATCCATCCTTATAAGTAGACACTTGATACAGTGGGCACTGCCCGAAAAGAGACGTTGCAGCAATCGATTCTACAATCATTTTTACAAATCCTAAACGACAAACACCTCCTCAAACACAATTGAAGCTTCACAAGATTGCTCTTTTGATGTATTCTCAAGACCCCTTTTTGAAATCCTCTCAAAATATGAGGAAATCAAAAACACAACCCACTTTCTACAAATCCAAGCTTCCTCAACCTTACTTTCCTAAATAAATACCCCCCCCTCTTCAAAGCCTAAAATCACATCAAAACACCCATCTTTCCATACAATTTACACAGAAATTCCCCAAATTGCATTCACCCACAAATCCAAACTCCCAATAATTGAACACCCACCTCTGAAAATAAAAAATAGATAGAATCAAAACCCACCCACAAATCCAAACACCCAAAAATAAAAAACCCACTTCTGAAAATAAAAAATAGATAAAGTCCCAATCCACCCACAACTCCGAATCCCCAAATAGATAGAATTACAAATCCCAAAAGTCCCAATTCAAATACAAATCAAAGTACCCAAATTGGACAGAATTCAGAAAAGCAAGACAAATCAAAAGAGGGGTAGAGAGGAAACCTGTAGAGGACGCAACCCAGAAGGGGAAATGGAGAAAAGGCGGTAAAGACACACCGAAAGGGGTGGAGAGGTGGATACATTCAGGAAGGAGCGATGGTTGGTCGTACTTGGACCCAAAGATGTGATTTTTGTTGGACTGGGGACTCTGTTTTTGTGGTTTATAGAAAGAGAGAGAGAAGGGTCGACTCGACAGCGAGCGTGTCTGCACCGGCACTGCTTAGAGTTTGATGACACGTGTCGGTGGAGAAATAGGGACATGGACGAGATTAAGCGAGTTGTGCGGGGTTAATATTTGGGATTTTGATATTTTCAGTTGACAAATTTGACATTGTTACACCCCCACACGTTTTTAATATTTTGATAGACGATTAAACCCAAAAAAACAAAAAATATTTTGATGCATAACGTGACACGTGTCAGAGTTACGTTGCTCTTTTCTCTTGTAGTACTTTAATTATTAATGAAATGTTTTTTCTTAAGATATAATTTTTTAAAATTTTTCTTTACTTAGTTTCGACTAATCTTACAAAAGCCAGTCAAACATCTCATTTAATAACGATATTGTCATCAACTTAACTAACTTCAACTCATAAATGTCGAGTTTTATCAAAAGGTCTTGGTACTAATTAAAGAGAGATCCACACTTATATAATTATGTATGAAGTTTCACTTAACTGAGGAGACTATTATTGCGATCTGCACATGTGCGAGCCCGTAAATCTCCGTCAATACCGATATTTCACTTACCTTATGTGAGACTATTATTTCGATCCACATATCTCCAACATGAAATTGCCAGATTAATCCAAAGCACCACCCACAAAATAAAACATGCAGACCAAATGTTGACGTCTTCATAGAATATTTTCTACCTAGAGAATAAAGCAACGTTACAAATTCATTATTGGAAGAGCTTCAGCACACCTTTTATAATTGGGATGAAAGTAAAGTATTTTTGATACCAACCCCCATATTGTTGGTATGTTTGGCTTTAATTCGATAACATTAATATAGAAAACTTAAAGATGAAGCTTTGAGTTATTAATGGAAAACCATCTTCTTTAAAACATGGGTGCGGACTTATGTTTATGAGAAGTCAATATTAACAGCACAATGAGCACAAGAATCTCAAAACAGTTCATCAATGAAAGTAACTTAATTGAGAAGGATTATTATTTTGGCTAGGGGTGGGCAAACCGTGGTTTGGTGGTGGAAACCATTAAACCGCGACCAAACCGAGGGTTCGCGGTTTGACCAATTTGCAAACCACAACAAACAAACCATCAAAAAACCACACCCAAACCGCCCGCGTGCGGTGCTGGTTTGGTTGGTTTGGTTTCGCGATTTTCATCCGACCCATTTTCAAAAAAAAAAAAAAAAAAAAAAAAAAAAAAAACAATCATACATATTACATACCATAAAGTCCATACATGTTTAATGTTCAATTGTTCATCAAAATTTCAACATAAGATACAACAAAACATATATAACCATTCATTCACCAAAAAGAACTCAATCAAAGATAAAATTCAAGTTCATCTCAAAAGTTACAACAAAAACAAATAGATTAGAACAAATAAATATTGGGTATTTACTAAAATACCCTCGATTTAGTGAAACCGCGGTTTTTTTAAAATGAAAACAGCGACCAAACCGTAATTCTGCGGTTTTTTAGTTTTTTAAACTGCCCCCAAACCGCGAGTTCTAAAAATCATACCAAATCATGCGGCTTACACGGTTTGGACGGTTTTTCGGAACCCGCTGCCTACCCCTAATTTTGGCTAATCCATTAATTGTATTTGTTTGCAGCTAATGAGAGCCAATAATAAGTCGGATGGTTTATTGGTTTAGTTATGCAGACAAATCAATGTTAATAACAAGAAGAAACCATCCGTTGCGTAAAACCATTGGATCAATGGTGGGTCCGAGACACGTGGAGGGTTAGATGAGGCGTGGACATTAGTTATTTAGAGTTTGGGACCAGACAAAAAGCGGAGAAGCAATTGCTGTGACGCTGCCACGTACCCGTCTTCTAGAAGCTATCGCATGTCTGCAGCCGGAGGTGGTGGAGCCGCCACGACATCGGATTACATGATTTTTTTAATTATTTTTTACAAGTGAGATCCGTACTCACACCCGCTTCAAACTTTATATTTGGCCAATGCATCTGCTAACACCGCTCGCGATGTATCGCACCGCACCTACTTGATCGATGCCTAATGCTTAAAGTGAGTTACTTTAGTAAGGTCCAAAAATTGTTTCGGTAACTCACCACCGTGAAATGGGCACAGTCCAAGTAGGCAAGATGCGATGCACCTCAAAATGCATTACACATGCCACTCGAGGTGTATCGCGCAACGCCTACCTAGTTGAGTGATTGGTGCCCATGTCACAATGCTCAAATTACTTTCGCAAGGTTCAAAAGAAAAAGGGTGTGGAACAAGTCAACTTTTACTTCAAATAAAATGACCCAACACAAATACGTACCTATTGACATCCCTTATTTTTATGTCGACATACGTATGTATACACTTCTCGATGTGCATCACAAGGGACGTCAAACAAGTGCGTGCCCATGTTGGAGCACATTCACAAGGTCCCTACTTCAATTAGAGGTTTCAATTTCAATTCTAAATACAAATTTAGCTTTTAAACTCTTATCTAAACATTTTTTTTGATAAGAAAGAAATCATATTGCTCTTCCATTCCTTAGGACTCGAACCCCTAACTTTTTACTCTAACATCTCATACCAAAACCAATGAATTATCCACTTGGTTCGTCTTAACTAAATATTATTGTTTTTAACATCCTGTGATATGTTCAAGCAAACCTTAAAATAATAGAACACCCTAACTCTCTAAAAAAAAAAAGTGAATTGCTTCGCCTACAATGAGTTTTTTTCTTCTTTTTTTTGTGTGCGTTCATATCACCTTAATGGGGGCATAGTAATTAGTTTTGCATCCAACAAAAAAACCAAAGCAATATTGGTGCCCTAATTTACATTAATCCTGTGCGGGACGGCATTTGGTGGGACTAAATATCTCACTAGTGCCCATGGGACCAAAAATGATTTTAAGATGAAGAAATATGGTTTAAAGCTTTTTTTTTCTCTATTTTTTTTGTGAGATACAATCTCATCTCTCCATCCTTTCCTCGATAGAAACAACACTAATGATCAAGGGTCAACACAACTCACTTAAAAGTAGGTATAAAGGTCCTCTTTCGTCCCGATCACTTTGTGACCCCAAAATCTACACATTTAGCCTACACAACCTTTGTCTTGACCTCCCTTAGCAAACGTTCAATAACTTAATAGTCTAAGTGTCGTCATCGTGCGATTCAATTTAATTAACTCAAATCATTTGTGATGCCATATATTACACGCATTACCATGCCTGACAATTTAAAATCATTTTTTATTAGTATTTTAGCACTTTAACTTACCGCGACCCTTAGTCAGATTTTAAACCACTAATGATTTTTGATTAGTGATTAATCAACGAATTAAAAATACGGGTCGTTACACTTAAAATAATAGAACACCCTTGTGAAGGCCCATACCCCCCATCTTACTCTGTAAGGGCTGGGACCTCCAGGTAGATGTATATGCACCCCCATCTTACTCTGTAAGGCCATATACATCTTCTATGTCCCCCCCCATATATGCATCAGGGGTTCAAGCCCACCTCGAAATACATATATGGGCACAGTCTTTCGCCTCCCACGGTTCGAAACCAAGTCCTGAAGGCTTAAGACATTGATTTTGTCAAACCGTGTACCACTGGTCTACCTGTGACCGCCCCAATTTCCCACAAATTGGGCCCCGCCCGGCCTAAGCCCACGTGGACCCCCGAGCCAGTCTTGCAAGGTCAACGCAGGCCTAGTCAGCATTCCAATCCCTCATCATACGTAAATTCATAATTTTAAGTTGAGTTATTAATATTTTGCAAGTTTTACAATTTAGCGGAAGCAATTACTACAAATAAATAACTCAACAAGATTTGAAAAGAGTTAGGCAACCTAATTGTGGAACCCAAGAAATTTGTTATCATCGTAGTAGAGTAAATACAAGATATACGAAAATTCACCTAGCTATGGAGCCTTCCCTTGTGGAACGTAGATCCGCACTCGATCAAACCCAAAATGACGAGCCCCCAGGTAAGTAAAGCCGATATGACATATACATCATTTCAAAATACAACTAGAACAATCGAATTCATGCAAATAGAAAGAAAGGAACAGATAACGCATGAATATAAAAGACTGTAAACAAATCAATCGATGAGTGAGGTCAAATAGCAAGGAGTCCCGACCAAAAGGTCGTTGAGTCGCGAACATCCCAGCGAGACTCGGGTTTAGGACGAGACCCCCGCCTCCCACCCCTAACCTCGCGACTATGAGATATCCACAGACCCGGATAAGAGCCCCCAACGTACACTCAATTGGGAGATATCGACGGCGTCCAGATAAGAGCTCATATCGCAGATAAACAGTAACCATGACTCGCTTGCCAATGGACCGACTCAATCAATAACAATTCCAAAGATAGCTATCATCACAAAGCAATGAACAACAATATCAAAACAATGAAATTACTGTACATTTCCTCACTGGTTTACTTACATTTTCCGCGAACATCAAGACGTCTCGCTCACGCCTCGATATGCGCACCCGACTCATACGTCCATGGTGTCCATTTATACCATTTAGGCCTAAATTACTTAAATCGTTCAAACCACAACTAAATTAGGTGAAGTAAACCTCACCTCCATCGCGTCGTCGAATTTCGTCGAAGTCACGCCTCCGATCGGTCGACAACGCGCCACTGCGTCGTTCACCGCGTCGCTGCCGCTCGCCGCCACTGGTGAGCTCTTTCGTGTCGCGTCGCCGCGCTGCTGGTTTTGTGCCGTCCATGCGCCCAATCGGCCGCCGCAAGCGTCGCTGAGCCCCGCTTCTTGGCGCCTCTCACTCCGCATCGCTGGGCAGCGCCATTGCTGTCGTCTCCACCACCTTCATCGCGCGGCAGCCCAAGCCCACGCGCTAGCGCAATGCATTGCGCAACTACGACGCCGCTTGTCCGTGTTTCGGCTCACCGCATTCCCCGCATATACTTTTCTCAACAATTAGCATTATAATCTCAAATTGGATATTACACATTACCTCGGAGTCTCCACCCGAGATTCGGACATACGCATTTCGACGAGTGGATCCCACAAACGACCCTGACCTGACACGTGGCGCAAGTCAAATTTTTGGGCCGTTACAACCCTACTCTCTTAAAAAAAAAAATGAATTGCTTCGCCTACAACGGGTTTTTTTCTTCTTCTTTTTTGTGCGTATCACCTTAATGCGGACATAGTAATTAGTTTTGCATCCAACAAAAAAAACCAAAGCAATATTGGTGGTCTAATTTACATTAATCCTGCGAAGGATAGCATTTGAATATCTCACTAGTGCCCATGGGACCAAACTCCGAAGTGAACGAACTTAAAAGTAGTTTGTCTAAGGTTATAAGTGACAAATTATCTGTCATTGTAAAGATTTTACCCAACATTTCAGTATATGAAATTCAAAAAAAGTTAATGAAGAACATTAGACTTTCTCATGATTTCGACTCCAACTTAAGTCAAAAAAAAAAAAAAAAACATTAGACTTTCTCACATAGCATCACTAACATCCACTACAAGAAAAAAATTAAACATCAACAAACAAATCTGATGCTGAATTGGTACGGATTTGTTGCTAAGCGAACCTGCAACAGATCAGAGCTGTTGCTAAACTCTTTGTTGCAGATTGAAGTTAGCAACATATTTTGGTTTTGTTGTTGTTCAACGACAGATTTGTGACAACATTCTGTTGTATTTGAACAAAGCATGTAAAAAACAAATCTGTTGCTAATTTCAAGATCTGATCAAGAAAAGAGGTTTTGTTGCAAATCTGTTGCAAATCTGCGACATACATGGTCTGTCGCTGATTTGCCCAATCAACATAAAATGGCGGTTATTGCTTGATCTGTTAAATCAATGACAGATCAGTCTGTCGTCATTCGTTGATTTGCACAACAAGAAACATTGTCTGTCATTGATCTGTCGCTAAACAGAGACAGATCAAGCAGTATATCACGATTTGGAATGGTAATTTTTTAAAAAATTACAGTTCACAGTAAATAGTAAATTGGAATCCTCCAGCAGTAAAATCTGCAAAAATACAATTTTTCCTGCTGCAATTAAAACGAAAATTGAGAAATTGTTTGTATATTATCAAAATTTGACAAACAATATCTACAAAAGGTGGAGATTAACATTTCATAATTAACTAGTAGTATATTATATACTACTATATGAACATTATTCAACAAAATACAAAATACTACACAAATTAAGATGGCCACACAAATTAATTTACATATATATATACAATGTCAATCCCACACTCTTACCCAATTGTTTCACCTATAGAAGATAGGCACCATACAAATCCTGGGGCTAGGAGTGCGTGTCCCATCCAAATCCTGAAAATGAAAAGGAAAAACTTGAACAATATTCGAAATGCAGTCAAAATATTCAAACACAAATGAAAAAATTAAGCTTTGGTCATCGATCTCATACATAAAAGATCGCACACAGTGACACACACAAAAATTTCCAACTCAAAAGGGACTGAATGAATTTCCATACATGACATTCCATGCTTTTTTTCAATTTTTTTCCTCTTGTACATTCTTTCATGTGGTTCAAGTTCCAATATTAGATATATTGAACATAGAATATTGTTACATGTCCATAAGTTTCGAACTTCAATTAATTTCATAACTAAAAAACCAACAGAATTCATTTATGTTACCAATCCTCAATAACCAATATTTACTCCCTAAAGTAAATGCTTATAACTATAACAACATTCTCTTAGGGCAACATTCCCCTAAAAGAGGAAGGACCAGAAAATGAATAGCAATTGTAAGAAGGGCCATGGAACAGTAGCTAAAAGAGGGTATACTAGACAAGAGTACCTAGAGAACCACGCGATTAACATAAATTTACGCATAACACTAATATTCGAAATGCAACCAAAATATTCAAACACAAATGAAAATAGCATCACATCCAAGTAAAGTGAAATTGAATACAATGTTGTTTCTGAGTACACACTATCTATCACAGTCTTCCTATCTCGATGTATAACATGACCAACACAACCATTCCAAAATACACACAACGAGTTAAGGATTTCTAATACATAAAATAAAAGCTTTTTTTGATATGCATCAACTTAGCCTTTTTTGATGATTTCAATAATAAGCTCAACCTATATAATTGTCAAAGCTTATTGAAGGCCTCACATGTTAAAATGCAAAGTCTAAGAAATCATGAATTAATTTAACACTAACTTTTACTAAGCTTGCACGTACTCTTTTGATTAAGTTAAGAACATCATGTAATGTAAAAAATTCGATAAAAAGATGACCAATTTGCCCATTTTTGCAATTAAACTCAAAAGATAAATTCATGGTGATGATTTAAATAATAAGCTCAACCTATATAATTGCCCAAGTTATTTTCAGGCCTCACATGTTAAATGGATATTTTGCGAATAAAATAAAGGGCAGAAGGTTGCATACCAAAGGAATCTCCGAAACTTGCAACCCAATTGGTGATGTAAGTTTGTCTCCCTATGCAACACACATATCAAATGTCACCGGTGCACATACCTGCAAATGAAGTAATCACATCGACTACATTAGAAAGGAAAAAATGTGAAGATATACATTACTCGTAATTAACAGTTTACCATTAAAAAAGATAGGACATCCAATCACTCTTGCTGTGGCGGTGGTCGCGGAGGCGGCATAAGGTGCTCCATAAACTCATCATGATCATCCAAAAGATGACGTTGATCCTCAGACATCCTTCTATGTGGATAGGTCCAATGCCCAGGTCGGTGGTCATGCGGGTGCGCAGACTGAGAAGGTGTTATCTCAGTCGTCAAATGACCAGGGTGGTCGTCACTCTGAGGACCAGAACGCTCAGTTACTGGTGATGGTGGAGTCCGCGGTGTCGAAGGCACGTGGGGCCTAATGTCAAGGTGTTGCATCAACAATGCCTCCATACGTGCTAACCGGTCATGCATCTCTCGAGTTTCTTCCTGGCGTTCCATCTTGTCTCTTTGCATTTGTTCTTGTCTTTCCATTCGCTCCTTCAGCAATGTTTCTTGCAACCTTTGGTGGTCCCGCTGGAGCTCTTCCAACTCATGAAGTTCGTACGCTGGTCCTCGAGATGAGCTTGCTCCCCCTGAAGATATGCTGCGATGATAACCTTGTGACCATAATCCGTATACACATCCCTTGACCTCTGGCACCACCTCAAAATAAACGACATCCTCGTCAATCGATGTGTCGGGGGTCTGGGTGGACATCTCCTCCAATCTCCGAGTGAGTTCAGCCTGCATTAAATAGTATGAAATTATAGTTAACTCTACTAGTTTCTTTTAAATTGATGGGCTACATGTGTTGTCTCGAACTAGTTATATATATGCAATTCATATTACTTACATCAATATTCGCGGATCTCTGATCTACGAATGATTGTCCGTCATGGCCATGGGTGTGGAGGTGTCGAAACATCTCCTTCCGTGTGGGACGGCGTTGAATGTTCTTCTCCTACAACATTGTTACAGGATTAATAGTTTTTATTTCGGTTCATCTACTAAAGACACTATTTATGTATGTATACGTACCAACGTATCACCATGCTGTTTAGGAGGTCCTAACGCCTAGTCGAGAGGCAATCCACGAGTCGCAGATGATACCCGAAACTCAGTCAAGGAGGAGCCGAGGGCGACCAATGGCTCATGAGGAGTCGCGGGCTTAGCAATGAGCGGCGGCGGCGGCGGCCCGGCCAACCAATGGCGGCGGCTCGGCCCAACCAATGCGCGGCGGAGGATCACGGGCGACCAGGCGGCGGCGGAGCGTGGTCCGAGCAATGGCGGCGGGGACGAACGCGAGGCGACAGCGCGTCGCACAGGGGGGCGCGAGTGGGGCGGATCACGGGGCGCGGAGCTTTGTTGATGGCCGCGCGGCGGATCCAAAGAAGGGGCGGGCGGCGGCGGCGCGAATGCACGGCGGCTCAGGAGGAGAGAAATCCGCATGCGCAAATGGCCAAGCGCCAACAAGCTCGATCGGACAGGGGCGCGCGGCGACTCGCGGTCGACGGGGGTTGCCGATGAACGAATGAGCCGGCGAGTCGCGCTCGACGTCGACTATGGCAGTGGACGACGACGTCGACGGTGGCGGCGGCGATCTTCTAGCGACAGTGCGGCACATGGGATCTTCTGCGTTTGGATGAAATGATTTTGCAGGGACGAGGAGGAGAGCCCCTGGTTGTAAACACCATTTAGAGATTAGCGACGGATCAGCAACATACTAGTCATTGTCGATGGTCGATTCTGTTGCGATTTGTCGCGATCAACGACAAATTGATCATAGCGCAGATCAATGACAAACTAGTGTATGTCGCTGATCTGTCACAGAATTGGCGGTAAATTAATGGCGGGAGAAATCAGCGACAGATCGGTGACAAAATGCAATTTGTCACAATTGTTGTCACAAATCACATCACCGATTTGTTGCTTTTTGGTCAACCGAGTCAAACGGTCTATCTAATGCAGAACTGTTTCTGATTTGTTGTTGTTTAGCAACAGATTCAGTCTGTTGCAATTTTCTGATGCTATTCCTCATTATTCTTGTAGTGATCTCACTAGAGATGGATGAAATATCGCTTGCTAAAAGGTAAAGTTGAGAACGTTCCGGGTTTGACTCGCGTTGAAGACAACTTAACAAAAAAAATAAAAAAAGAGTTTCTCATGTAAAATTTGCTCTAGTATACTACTCTACATCCTTTTCTTTCTTCAAAGCAGTAAGGTACCAGTATGAAAGAAGACAAAGGGCAAACTGAAACACAAATGGATGAGTAAGATTGTTTAATCTGCTGAAAAGAAAATGGCAGCAAAGCCTCCATACCATATATTACTTCATTTTTCATTTGAGATTAAAATACAAAATCCGAGGAGGGTAATAAATAAGAAACTCACTTTTTAGCTGGGAATGTCTTCGTTTTTCTGATAAGAAGCTAGGAATGACTCCTTTGTAACCCCATAATAGACAGCATCGCCGCCCGGGTACATGATGAAGTTCCAGCCAAAGTTTGAGCCACCAACAACATGCCCCTGTTGGGCACGCCCATTGCCTAAGTATTCGGATCTACTCGTCGTCTTTGTTCACATATACCAGGCCAGTAAGAGTTTTGCTTTACTGTTGATAGAGAGGCCTGCAACACCTTTCAAAAGAACCAATATTTCAGGTAGGGCTGACAATTTGGGTAATGAAACGATTAACACGACACGACACGACACGTAATAAACGTGTCGTGGGTTTGGCTTAAGTGGGTCTAAGTCATAAACATGTTAACACGTTTATACACGGTTAATAAACGAGTCATTAACATGTCAACCTGCTTAACTCGTTTATGACACGCTTAACACGACTAAAGAATAATATATAAATAATAAATATGGTATAATAAATAGATTGGTACAAAATTCACCCATTTGAATGCATGTTAATAGCATGATTTATTTATTTTATTTATGAACATCTTTTATCATATTTTATTTTATATTTGAGAGGAAATATTCATTTTACTTTTAATATATTATTTATGTTTCATATTTTATTAATAATTATTTATTAAGAAAAAATAAAACTTTTCACCAAAGTAAAATTTAGATAATATTTTTTTAGATGATTCTTATAATTTTGTTTATGTTATTATTACGAGTCATTTTTGCTTTATTTTTAATAGTACTAAAGACTTGAATGAAAAAGTAAAGTAAAATTAACGACTATATATAACCACATTATATTTTATTGGCTATTTTAGTATGTTTGTTCGAATTTAATCATTTAGATATATTTTAAAAGTAGTAACCAAATTATAAAAGTTTAAATAAAATAAAATTTTTAAATACAATATTTAATAAATGGGTGACACGAATACACGGCATGTTTAAGACGATCCACTTAGACACGAAAATGATTAACACGATTAATAAACATGTCATGTAATGAGTTTGCATTATATGAGTCATGACCTGTTTATGACACGCCACGTTTACGACTCACCGACACGAATTGCCACCCCTAATTTCAGGCATATGACAATTGCCAAACAAATGCAAATATCACATGGACCATGTGAAAAATGAAAAGTATTTAAGGTGAGCATGAAACTTTAGAAATTAAACTTTATTCCCTGTCAACAAATGGCTAAACATTTGCCAAACTAATCCCGACGTTCTTAGCAATATTTCCCAAGAATGAAAAAAACAATTGAGGTTACACGTTATTGAACTAAGTATCAAGGAAAAATATAAAATGAACATAGCATCAAAGCAAACTCGAGTTGACAAAAAAAAAAAATCATCCACATGGGGAGCATAAATTATCTAGAGAGATGGATTAACGTGAATTTAACTTAAGAAATTATGGATCTTGTTGACTTCAACAAGCTTAGAATGGAGATGAAAAAAGAACCTAAGTCACGGAATTGCAACTAAATGTGGAGTTTTAACTTTATAAAGATTTGACGTTCAAAGTCGATTTTCATCAACTGCTAATAAATTAACCAGTATCATTACGAGTTATATTTTCGACCCATCCCAAGGTAAAAAATAAATAAATAAATAAATTTGTGGTTCTGAAGGAAATGACATCCACTAAACTGTGCTACAGACCTTGCACCATTACGGCACAATTGCATTGGCTGGAATGAGTCTTCAAATCTTACTTGTTACTTATAGTCATGAACATGATATTGAACAACAACACAACATGTCAACAACCAACCACTAAGTAAACCAAACAATCCATCAAATTCAAATACAAGTGCACAATTATATATAATGGGTATGCCAAAGCATATACCACCACACCAAACACATGGGAAGAAAAGCTACATCAAAACTCACAGAAGCCCTCTTTGTAGCTCAACAACATTCAAGAAACAAAAATTTTTTTTTTTTTTTTAAAGAAAGAAGTGCTAGAATAACAACAACATTTCACACTGCAAAACACATTGGCTCAAAAGAGCCATCCATATATGCCTCGAAATGCGGGTATATACAGATCTCGATGCATAACACGTAGGTCGAGGTCGCATGAAGGACTCTTGTGAGCCAATGTGTCTTGTGGTGTGATGTTGTTGTTGTTGTTGTCATTTTAGTATTTTTTGTTTTTTTACAGGCAAGGGTATCTTATTAGCCACCGCCACTGACATCGAACCGATGGTTGACCTGACCGACTAACCCCTCGAGGGTTAAGAGGACACCCCTACCACTAACCCAAATGATAGTACAGTTGCTACAAATCGAACTCATCACATCTGTCTTAGTCATAGTATTAAAGCTCTCTTCGAACCCTTGGGGTGCCCAAGTCATGAATTTAGTCCGCATTAGGGCAAAAAAAGTGCGAAAACATAATGCCCAATCTGTGCCTTGATTCAGTCATTAATTTAGGGCATCAAAACTTCATTGATGTTACAATTCCACAACCAATCAACCCTTAAAAAGAAGATTTTCGATTTGGGCACGTGCCTCGATGAAATGGGGGCGAAGGTCTTTGACAAGATTGCAAATCTCGAAGCAGGCATGATCGACGCTCTCAAGCTTTCTCTTCTTCGTCTCGCAAGGGATTTCAACCATTGCGTTCTGCGCGACTTCCATGTGATGTCGTCTTCGAATCTCCTCCGATCGATTTTTTAGGTTCAGTGTGCTGCGTCGTTCGTTTTGGAAAAGATAAAATGTTAATCGCTCTCTTTCGATCCGCCACGTTGCAGATCTTTGAGATCCAATGGTCATCATTCACCGATGAAATTGTTTGTACCAATTATTGCTAGGAAAATGTTGGTCGTACATCATCAAACAATACGTATTGCATTCTGATGTGCGTATGATGCTCCTCGAGATGCATGTGAATTGCACCCCGAGATACATTGCAAATATCTTTCATACAATGCTATGGTGACCATTTTGGGAGGCCGACATCAATTAATGTGTGCACAAACATTTTATGTAAAAATCAATGTACATCAATAATCGAGTTTTAATTAATTTCGGGTGTCCTAAAACGAGACATCAAATTATTCTTCAAAAAAAAAATAGTTGCAAATATCTTAATTTATTTTTTGATATAAGAGGCCCTTCTTGTGTTACTCTCAACTTAAATATCTCATCTGATAAAAAAATAGAGGAATTAATTTCGAGCCTTAGAAGTATAATCACTTTCTTCTTAGTTTTAAAATTAGTTCAGGCTGACTATAAGGCATTGAAAAATGAGTTTAGCTAGTGGTCCAAATAATTTTTTTTATGAATAAAAAGTGAAAAAAATAATTTTTTATTCATCTTGAAACAAAGCAATCCAAAATTTTCAAAGCAGACTATTTTTTTCAATTGAGAATCTTTATTTAATGTAAATTTATATATTTATTTCTTTGTTACAAAATGTGAGTTTGTAAGCAATTGATTAATTTCGTCTTGTGCTATGTCGTGTATATGAGTATGAAACAATAGATTTTGAATTGTTTGATTCACGTGCACGCGCTAGCATACAACATTGAACTTTTTGGTAGTAATTAAGAGCCAACTGAAAAGTTTGAAATTAAATTGATCATATATGCAATATTTTGCAAAGTTGAAAATATTTGGCTGAAAATTAAGAGAGACAAAGACTAATGTACATGCAATAACATGCCGATCGAGTTGCCACAATGATAAAAGCAAGTTAATTTTAATTTTTCGGTGTGGTACGATTACTTAGGTCACGAGGGCATGCTTAAGTCGAGTGCACCAAGACTTAACTCGTGGTAATAGTTAGACTCGTATAAGCACTCACGATTATTTTAAAAAATATATAATAATAAGCGAGTTTACTTTTTTTTTTTTTTTTTTTTTTAAATAATGAGCGAGTTTACTCCATGAGTTTGTTGAAGAAGTAGATCGAACTACAAAAATATTGGTCAGTCAAGAGACGCGGATTCCAAGACTCCAAGTTTTTAGTGCCTTCGAGCTGGAGTACATCATCACAACTTAAAAGTTTTTGAAAGAAAAAAAGGTGATTTTCAGTTTGGTATTATAGTTACCATACATATATTGTAAAGTCGAAAACTATATATCAAAGTATACTTGATTGATTGTGTGTGAGTAGCAAACTCTTTATACTAGCTAGTGAAAAATATTATTTTATGCTCATTGTGCGAAAAACGTGGGACTAATAATTAATAAAATTCATACACCATAATTTTGAATTAATTAAGGGAGCTATATTTACAGGCCTAAACATATTTGACCAGTGGGATTCCATTGACCACTATTACACTTTTGGACACCGACCAAGCAGTGCAACCTGAACAACATTTTAAGGGCGGTACACCGTTCGATGCTCTGGAGACACGTGTCGTAGTCCCAACCGTCTAAAGCAACAGAGTCCCCGGTCAGGTTTTGTAACTGTGGATAACCGACCAGTGTATCGTTGCCATTGTAGTCCCGAGAGTTGCGAAGTTATATACTCCACTTACACGGCGTCGTGTTTATATAGGACACGTGGTATGAATTAAGGAGGGGACTTTAGATGGAGGTGTGACTCGCGGGACACTTGATCATTAATGGTCCTAAAATAGCTGCGACATAAAATCAGTTAACAAAACACCAAAGTCAATCGTTGACCGCGCGTAATAAAAAAAAAAAACCTTCAATTGACCAAATTATACTATTAATTTTTTTTTTTTTCTTATAAGTGAAAGTGAATCTCTGGTGACCTTTCGACCTCGCTTTTTAGCAAGTGATATTTTATTCTTCTCACTTAAGATCATTTGGTGCTATTAATTTTTTATGTTTTATATAAAATTGATCAACATCGAAAATGTTATTTAAAACAAAACTTCCTCAACCTTCAATTAATATATTTATAAAGGAACTTCCTTGTACCTCTATTTTATTTTAGTGCACCTTTTATTACTTAAAAGTAAAAAGTAAGACTCTCACAGCTGTATATCATTCTATTTTACAAATGTTTTATTTGAAGGATACATTTTTTTTTTTTTCTATTCATTTTCGTGGGGGCTTGAAAGAAATTGTTGTTATCCAGTCGGTTGGGCATAAAGAATAAATCGAACCCTTTGTTCTATGTTGAATTTCATGAAATGGTCAAACTTATAATAAGGACTCGTTTTGGTATACTATATCGGCTGTACGTGCATACGTTTCTCTATATAAAGCCATTCGCACTCAAGACATGAACAACATACAAATTAAGTAACCAACATATATATAAGATCTGTACTTATATATTGTCGACTACATTTAATTAGTTTCTTCATCATGAGTAGTGTAATTGGCTTTATCGTTGTCCTTGTTGTTGTAGTTGTGTTGTTTGTGTTGAGGGCACTTCACTTGTGTTGGCTCTCTCCTCTTAGAGCTTACAATGAGCTCAAGCGCAATGGCTTCGATGGCCCTCCTCCGTGTTTCCCACTTGGGAACCTCCGAGACATGGCCAAGAAGAAGACCACCAGTATAACAATAAAAACTACTAGCGCAACAAACTCCATGATCACTCATGACATCCATTCTTCTGTTTTTCCTTACTTCGCAAGTTGGAGCAAGTCCTATGGTACGTAATAATCAATCGTTGATCAAAATTCTCTTAGCATATATATGTACTTAATTAACCGTTATGTTAAAACATAGTTGAGTTTTGAGTATAGTGCATGTCAATATATGACATATATTTTTGTAATATATATAGGTCCCAATCCAAGGTGAGGAGAGTGTGGTGACTAATATTGTGTATGGGCTACAAGTGTGCAGGGGCGTTCACTCCAAAATGCCAAGGCAAGATGGAGTGTCCACTCCACACTTATAAACCTTATTTTTATTTCCAAGTAGTCGATGTGAGACTATCCCAACATCTCCAACATGTACCAAGTACTATTTGATCATCATTAATGTGTACGTGTGTCTATATGCATGTACATATTGAATATATACTTTAGTAACAAACCAATTGAGTGGCCCAATGGTTTGGTATGAAATTTGGAAGTAAGAAGTCATTGATTCAAACCTTGGTGGGCGTAAAAATTATTTCTTTCCTATAAAAAAATAAATATATACTTTAGTAACCTAATTGTTGCGTACGTCGTATCATTTAAGTTTGATCTATATATGTTTGTGTGTTTTGTAGGGAAAGTGTTCATGTACTGGCTTGGGACGGAGCCCTTTGTATACATCGCGGAGCCTGAGTTCCTGAAACAGGTGGGATCAGGGATACTAGGGAAGGGTTGGGGGAAGCCAAATGTGTTCAAGAAGGATAGGAAACCCATGTTCGGGAATGGGCTGGTGATGGTCGAGGGTGACGATTGGGTTCGCCATAGACATGTCATTACACCTGCATTTTCCCCGGCCAACTTGAAGGTACGTTCATATCATACGTACATAAAATATAATATTCATGCAGACATGCATGTATACGTTCATGGATTTAATTATATATAGACATATATGTATATATACATACACATAAAATATAGATGCCTATACGACTTCCATGCAATCTATAGCTTCTGCGAAAATGGTGGCATACTATTCTATATGCATGTATGCAGCCATCAAGTTAGAAGACAATTCTTTCATTTGATCGATTAAGGTCTCTAGCTAGCCATCAATTTATATTCAATTTAGTCAATTCTAATTCTCATACAATATGGTATAAAATTTGTAATTTGGATTGTGTATGTTATATATTAATTACTCATATGTATATATAGCTTGGAATTAGATAATATATGCTAGCTAGCAATTTATTATAATTTAAATTAAGAAGTACATAGACCAATACATATATAGTAGTTAATTTGATATTCTTCTACACAGTACTACAAATTAACTAAGATGATGAATTTGATTAATTATGTTGAAGTTAATTTGATAATTATATATATATTATTTCACCAAATTAATATTTAAACATATTTACTTGTGTTGATGATATTATAATAACATGACATATGTTCTATTGCATGATTTAATTAATTAGCTTAACTACAGTTAGCTTATAATTAATTAAGGTTACAATATTGATCATATTTCATTTGGTTTTCTTTTGTAGGCAATGGTGGACTTAATGGTGGACTCAACCACTAAAATGCTAGATCAATGGAGTAAGCTTGTAGCGTCCGGCGATCCGGAGATCGAAGTCGAGAATTCCCTCATCGCCACCGCGGCAGAGATCATAGCAAGAACAAGCTTCGGCATAGACTCCGACAACGGCAAGGAAGTCTTCGACAAGTTGAGGGAGATACAGCGCATGCTCTTTCGGTCTCATCGCATGGTTGGTGTCCCATACAACAAGTTAATGCATCTTAAGCAGACAATGGAGACAAGGAGATTAGGGAAGGAGATCGATTCCCTTCTCGAATCGATCATCACTTCGAGAAAGGCCTCTAAAAGTGGAGGTTCTAGGCAGGACTTGCTTGGGCTTTTAATGGCAGATGGAAAGAGTAATGTTAATAAGTTCACTACAACTGAACTTGTTGATGAGTGCAAGACATTCTTCTTTGGTGGTCAAGAGACCACAGCCTTGGCTCTCACATGGACTTTATTACTGCTAGCTTTACACCCTGAGTGGCAGATAACTCTTAGAGAAGAAATCAAACAAGTAATAGGAGATGATGGTCATCATCTCCTTGATTACAACATGATTTCAAGACTCAAGAAGGTAACAATCAATTGCATTAATTATACAATTATTTACTTCAAAGATCATGTTTAAGTATATATACTATATATACATTATACTAGAATGACAGGCCTACTCGATAATGTGTTATGCACTAGGATATATTTCTGTGACCCCGATGTGACTTCTGGTGTGACTTCCCTATTGTCATTCTAACACTTCTCATTTTGTATATGGTTTTACGACCTTAAAACAAACAAAGACGTAAGGCGCGTCTAATTATGTTTATTTGTATGCAGATGGGGTGGGTGATGAACGAGGCTTTGCGATTGTACTCGCCGGCGCCCAACATTCAAAGACAAACAAGGGAGGAAATCCGAGTGAGTGGGAAGACAATTCCGATAGGAACGAACTTGTGGATCGACGTGGTGTCGATGCACCACGATCCTGAGCTATGGGGAAGTGATGTGAACGAGTTCAAGCCAGAAAGGTTTAAGGATGATGTGAATGGAGAGTGCAAGCACAAGATGGGGTTCTTGCCATTTGGGTTTGGAGGGAGAATGTGTGTGGGGAGGAACTTGAGCACCATGGAGTACAAGATTGTGTTAACTCTCATGCTTCGTAGGTTTTCCTTTGAAGTCTCTCCAAATTATTCCCATTCACCCACTTCTTTGCTATCCCTTAGACCTGGTAATGGATTGCCTCTAATCTTTCAAACTCTATAAGATATATATAAAAAAACTCGATGGACGAAAAGTGTTATATGTATTTGTCAAGTTAAATCACTTAGTTTATGTTGTAACAAGTGTAACGTATATACAGTTATACACCGTAGGTGTTACGTTGTAACAGTAAATAAAAATATAATGTAAGTATATGTTGTAAAAAGTGTTGTATGTTATTCGTAGCATGTCAAATTTTCTATGTGTAACATAAAGTGTAATAATGTAGCATTATCTAATTAAAAGATATATATAATATATATAAAAGCACGAATCACCAATTTTTGAGTGGTAATGAAATTTAACTATTTGCCCATATTTCTTTTTTTTGAGTGGTAATAAAATTTACCTATTTGCCCATATTTTTTTTTTTTTTTTTTCATCTCCAAATCAACTTTTTCTTTTGTCTCCAAATCAAACTCTAACTCCTTATCAATCCATCACACGTTTTTTTTTTCTTATCTCCAAATCAATCCCGAACTCCTTATCATCAATCCAATACATGGTTTTCTCTTTCTCTCAGTCTTCAATCGATCACTCTCGTGTTCCGGACGAACTCCTCATCAATCCAATACACAAACTCCTTCTCATCAATCCAATACACGGACGAAGAGGTTGATAAATTGAATGCGACTTCTAAATTGGAGTGTGCACTTGTTTCTGTGGCAAATCGGTTTATATGAATATTGTATCTGTTGAAAGCTTGAATTGTATGCTACCATTTGATACGTTTTAAGGGGGTGTATACCACTGGTCATTGTCTTCATCATTCTCACCCAAACCCTCATTGTTCTTCCCCATATATATATATATATATATTTATCGGTTGGAGATCAAATTCAAGGAGAGCCGTGAATGTTGGTGGTGTTGTTGAAGAACAGTTGAAGGTGAGATAATATTTCAATTTTTGATTTTAGTGACTGTGGGTCTGGTTTTATCTATGAGTTCGAAATTGGAATTGGGAGGGGTTGTTGTGATTGGTTGTTGATTTTGTGATGAAGAGATGAGAAAATTCGGTTTTATATATATATATATATATAAACAAAGTGAAGAAGAGAGAATCCGAGAGGAGAAGAAGAAGGTGGGGGTTGAAAAAGAAGGTGGTTTGAAGAAGGTGTTGGGGGAGGGAACAAACCCAAAACCCAGAAGAAATTTGAATGAAAAAAATTCTGATTAATCATGTGAAAAAAAAAGGTGTCTAAAGATTTAATCTATCCCAACTAATTCAATTATTTACATTCATAATTTCAAAGTTATCCTTTCTATCTATAGAGTTTGAGGTGAAGATTGAACTTTAAGTACAATTCTACGGAATCTCCATAAGCAAGTGTTTACAAATTGATGGGTCAAACCATTTGTGTTTTTTTTTTTTTTTTTTTTTTTTTTTTTTTTTTTTTTTTTTTTTTTTTTTTTTTGAGGAAGTAATGTCCTAGCATGACTAGCTTGTTTTTTCATTCACATCTTATCTCAATCACATTAGAGAATATTGATAAGCTAAAAAAGGTACCCGTATTTCTAATTTTTAAATTTTAATTACAATTTTGAATTTTATTAATAAATTCTTAGAAATTAATTCCCGCGAGCGAAGCGAGCGGTCAATCGTGCGTAGCACGTCCTGAAACTAGTATATATATATAATATGTTATATGTATATATATATTATTTTTTTCACATCAAATTTTAATTAATATGATATTAAATGAATAATTAATTTAAAGTGATGCGCAGTTCAATAGTTTTGGTATGTGGTCATTGATTAACAAAACTTTTTTTACAATTTATGATATTGTTATAATACTTTACGTTGTAGAGTGTAATAAGTGAAAATTTTAATATGTATTGTTTTATATCATTTATAAAATTATATTATATGTCAAATTTTACAACTAATTAATGATAATAAATAGTTTATAACAACTATTTTTTATAAAAATTATTATTTTATAAAATGTTAAATACATATTAAATAAATTTTAGTAATGTATTTTTTAACAATACATAATATTAAAATCAATGAATCAATATACTTCACCAATATCTCTCTATTAGTGAAAAAAAAAAATCTCTGTTAATTGATTTATATATATTCTCAATCTCTCTCTTCTAAATGGCTTTTTATAAAAAAAATTATTTTAACCGCTATTATTAAAGATATATTATGTATTAGTCTTTTATATTTTTAACTTAACTGTCTAGTATGCTTTGGTAGTGGTAGTGGTACTTCAACATTTGATGGTGTTGAGATTTTTTTTTTTTGTAACTGTTACTTTCTAATTAATTACTTATATGAAGTACTTTTGTTTTGTTTCTTGATGCCCATTATATTTAAGGTGATCTCTTCTATACACATGTATTTTGATTTTTACTCCCTTAATTTCTGTTAGACAATGTATATAAAGTTGCAATACTTGTGTGATTACAATATTTACAGTATTACACTATGGCTCTGTTTGGTAAGGCTAGCTGATAATCTAGCTGATAGCTGATAATCTACTAGCTGGTAGCGGAAAGCTGATAATCTAGCTGATCAACTAAAAATTGTTTGGAATGATAGCTGATTGATTAGCCGATAAATGCAAAATGACAATAAAGGACATATGACACAATTAAGTATATTAATTATATAATCATATAATTAATTGTTATAAATAACTCAATATTTTATTTACAAAATACAAATTAATACCATAAAATAATATATATTATTTAGAAAACTAAATTATGTGTGTCCATAAATGCTTAAATGAAAATAACTCTATATTAATTTATAAGAATTCGCAAAAAATAAACACATGTAAATAAAATACAATAAACGACTTGGATAACTATATGTATACCTAATGCATCATCCATAATTGAGAAGCAATGTTATTGCGAATATTCTTCATTTCTAGAGAAGTCTCTCTATAACTTAAAAAATAGTAGGTTAGTAAAAAAAAAAATATGTAGGATAGCCCACCACTCGAACACTACATTAAAAAATATTTTATAACATCTAAAAATATTTTTATACTCGATGTTGTTAAAACTTATTTAATATGTAATAAATATCTAACAAGATTATCAATAATTAAGAAATTAATGTGTAATGATTTTTAATTTTAGTGAAATTCTTTGTTTTATAATATTTAGTTAATTATTAATCACTATTTTTTTCATTAACAATATTAAGCTATATGTTAATTTTAAATTCAATAAGTTTTAATAATGTATTATATAATCTGTTGGTCTAGCCTTGAAGAGTTTGAAATGCTAGTTTCGCCTATTAGCGCCAACTCTACCAGGGTATAATCGAGGGTACTAATATTCGCGATAAAAATGCACCGTGACTAAAATTGAGGTTTGTTTAAGTATTTGCGTATTTTGTTTCCACTAATTTGAAAGGGTATTAATTTATTAATACCGTAAAAATAAGGGTATAATCGCGAGAAAAAATTCAAACGACGGATTTTCGGTTCAAACGCTACTAAGAGTAGCGTTTCAATTGTGAGCTTATCATCTAGATTATTTTTAAAATAAGCTACAAACCAAACACAGCTTAACAAATAAACTAGCTTATCATCTAAATTATTTTTAAATAAGCTAGTTTGTGCTTACCAAACAGAGCCTATTACTATATTTATGTCGTGATTACTTTCGTTATTTATGCATAGTAAAACTCTATAAATAGCATCTCATTTTATTCAATTTGTCATGATTAATACAAAATTTAATATATATATTCACAACTTCAAATCTCATTAGGTTTATTTTTTGATCTTTGATTTCAATAAGTAGGAGTTAGTGAATACATCGAAAGAACAAGTTGGCATCGTTTATTCTGAGTATTCATGCAAGGACATTGACTATAGATGGAAGGTGATTTCTTGTTAGATTTATTTTGTTAATAATAACAATAATAAAAAAAATGCTAGTCCTTACCTTAAAAAAATAGAGTCCAACTATGTGCACAACGATTGTTTCTCAGGGCACCTCGATGATATAAGTACCCAAGCATTTTCTCAGGGTGGCGCTCCGAGAGTTTCTCGAAATGCCTTTGTTTGAAAAGTGAGCATCCCTCCACGAGAACACATAAAAGTAGTTGATATGAACACCCCACCCCGAGCATTGCTATTGCTTAGGGCACCCCATTGAAATAGAAAAATCGAAAAAAAATAAAAAAAACACTTAAAAAAGTGTCTCGGTACTACATGACCAACAATCATCATGTCGTATCGATACTCTGTATCCGACAACATTCGTTTAGTCTCGGCACTTATTGATCTATACATGTACCAAAAGGATCAAACATGAGTTCAGTCACCTCTATACCGAGACTTATTTCAAAGTCCCGGCTACTTTCGATCGAGACACTGCAACATATCTCGATCCAATGCGATCGATGAAGTCGCGCACGTGGTTCACTTTCGAAAATGACAAAAAAAAAAAAAACCCACAAAAACCATGAAAACGACGTCCCTTATGCTCGGTCGGCCACATATCGACTTCACTTGGTAGAAAAATTGGGAGTTTGAAGGTGGGATGCTCGGGAATGTGAACGAAGCGATTGCCCTCATCATAAAACGAGGTGCCCTCATTATAGCCGGGGTGCACATAGCGCGACTCAAAAATTATTAAAGATCACTCTAGCAGTCTAGCAGCTTCTTCATCTCTTGTTACTCCTAAAGTAGTGAAATCAGAGTTGCAGTGTTGTGTTCGAGATGGATCCGAAGGTGGACAAGCTCGTGAGAAGAACAACAATGGTGGCCACTGTCACTGCTTCCTACTTCCTCCTCACTTCCGACTATGGCCCCGAGTCCAACGTCCTTGACCCTGTCAGTACCTCCCTGTCTCTTCACTTCAATTCTCTAATTTTTCTTCCATGAATGTTGATTAGCTCAATCTCTGATGGGTCTCGCGATTCGCGATTCTCTGCTCTTGTCCGCTTATCTTTTATGGGTTTGTAGCATTTGATGCAAGGATTCGCGGGTATGTTCTAGTTTTTGTGATGGTCAACCCTAGATTGAGGGCTCAAATTTTGGTCTCAGTTTCAATGGAGAGTTCCCCTTTTGGGATTTTAGGTTTTTATGAGTTATTGGTGATGGAATTTTAGGTTATGATGGATTGGTGGTTTGTGCGAAGTGGGTGAAGATTAGATTCCCAAATTGAAACCAAAATTTAAACTTTTCCTCATATAGTTAATTTCTTGTTCAAATCATTAGGGCTTATTGTTTTCAATGCAATCTAGGAAGATTAGTGTTTGATTGCAACTTAATTACTATTAACAGTGTTGTTGAATTTGAGAGGGGATTACCCTAAGACAATATGGATTTCAATCTTTTACTTAATCTCTTTGACAACTCCACCTATGTAGAACATCGTATGCGCTATGTAGTCGGTCCCAATTCTGGATAAAGGAGGAGGGCATGGGGGAGGGAGGTCCCAAGCCTATTATCCATGCTCGAAAAATTGGGGAGGGTTGCAATAGGTTGACAGCTAGTATAAAACTGTAGTTGCTCTTTATGAAATGGATCAACAACAACAACAACAACAACATAGCCTCAATCCCAAATTAACTGGGGTCGGCTACATAGATCAAATTTTTCCATTGTAATCGATTAAGTGCAATTGATGGTGAGCTTTTCAAACCATTCAAATCTCTCCTAATTAATGCATCCCATGTTAACTTTGGTATGTCCCTACCTCGTCGAATTTCTACAGTTTCTATTGATTCAAGTTTTCTAGTTGAGGCATTTGTAGGCCGTCATTGCAGGTGACCAAACCACCGCAACCGCCTTCCTAATTTTTGTATCAATTGGTGCTACTCCTACTTGTCTTTGAATTTCTATATTTCTTATTCTATCTTTACGAGTTTTACCACACATCCACCTAAGCATCCTCATTTCTGCTATGTTCATTTTATGTAATTGTTGTTGCTTTACCGCCCAACATTCACTTCCATAGAGCATAGCTGACCTAATTGCGGTCCTATAAAATTTTCATTTTAACTTAGTAGGAACAGTTCGATCACAAATCACTCATGTTGCACTTCGCCATTTTTTCCATCCAGCTTGAATTCTATGTGTGACATCATTCTCAATGTTACCATCATTTTGTATGATTGATCCTATGTATCTAAAGTGGTTTACCTTAGAAACTTCTACTTTCCCTAATTTTACCACTCCGTCATCTCGATGTCTAGTGTTTCTAAACTCACAGTGAATGTATTCGGTTTTTGTCCTACTCAACTTAAAGCATGTAGATTCTAATGTATTCCTCCAGAGTTCTAATTTCTTAGTTTCATCCACTAAGACAATATCATCTGCAAATAGCATACACCATGGTATATCCTCTTGAATATATCTAGTTAGTTCATCTATAACTAAAGTAAATAGATATGAGCTTAAAGCCGATCCTTGATGTAGTCATATCGTAATGAGAAATTCTTTCGTAGCTCCTCCAAATGTCTTTATACTCGTTACTACTATCATACATATCCTTAATAGTGTCTATGTATCTAGCATGCACTCTTTTTATTTCTAGAACCCACCAAAGAACATCTCTAGAGACCCTATCATATACAACAACAACAACAACAACAACAACATAGTCTCAGTCCCAAATTAACTGGGGTCGGCTACATGGATCAAACTTTTCCATCATGCTCGATTAAGTGCAATTGATGGACCATATCATATGCTTTTTCTAAATCTACGAATATCATATGAAGATCTTTTTTCTTTTCTTTCTAACAATCGTCTTACAAGGAAAATCGCCTCTATAGTTGACCTCCCAGACATGAAACCAAATTGGTTCTCTGATATTGTTGTTTCTCTCCTTAGCCTATTGTCATTATCCTCTCCCAAAGTTTCATAGTGTGACTCATAAGTTTAATTCCCCGATAGTTTGAGCAACTTTGAATGTCTCCTTTGTTTTTGAAGATTGAGACAAGCGTGCTTCTTCTCCAATCCATTGACATCCGTTTTGATTTTAAAATTTTATTGAAAAGTTTTGTTAACCAAGTCAATCCAATTTCTCATAAGCATTTTCAAACCTCTATGAGTATTTCATCTGGGCCACATGTTTTCCCTATTTTCATTCTTTTCAATGCCTCTTTAACTTCTACAATTCTAATATTGCGTGTATAGTTTACATTTCTTTTTTGGTGTGGGTTTTCATCTATTATAGTATCAACTTGACCATCATTAAATAAACTATCGAAGTAACTTCTCCATCTCTCCTTAATATCCTCCTCGCGCGTTAAAACATTTTGATTTTCGTCCTTAATACATCTTACATGACTTATGTCTTGTTTCTTTTTATCTCTTAATTTGGCTAGCCTATATATATATATATATATATTTCGCCATATCTATTACCTAACATTGTATATAGATCTTCCATAAAATTTGTTTTAGCTTGACTAACTACTTTTTTAGCTTGTTTTCTAGCTTCTCTATATTGATTGTACACATCTTCATCTTGACACTTATGTATTTTTCTATACATCTATCTTTTAGTCTTAATTGCTCGTTGGACGTCCTCGTTCCACCACCATGTTTCCTTCTTTGGTGGTCCCAAGCCTTTAGATATACCTAATACGTTTGATTTCACTCTCCTTGTGCAATTACTAATTTCTAGCCACATTGTATTAGCATCTAAGTCAAGATTCCAAATATTTTCCTTTAGTAGTTTTTCTCTAAACTCTACTTGTTTACTATGTTTTAGGTTCCACCACTTTATTCTAAGGTCGCTAACTCTTTTATTTATATTATGTCGTCGTGGTAGCTTAATATCAAGTACTACTAACTTATGTTGGGTAGTAAGTGCTTCACCAGGTATTACTTTGCAGTCTCTACATATTTTTCTATCTATTTTTCTTGTTAAAAGAAAATCTATTTGACTCTTGTTATGACCACTACTAAAAGTAATTATATGCGACTCCCTTTTCCTAAAACTAGTATTTGCTAAGACAAGATCGTTGCTTAAGCAAATTCTAAGATTGATTCTCCTTCTTCATTTCTATTACCGTAACCAAAATCTCCATGAACTCTCTTAAACCCATCGTTACTTGCCCCGACATGCCCATTTAAATCTCCTCCAATAAAAACTTTTTCATCTAATGGTATACTTTGCATAAATCCATCCATATCGTCCCAAAACTTGCGTTTGATGCTCTCGCTTAATCTTACTTGTGGTGCATAGGCGCTAAGTATGTTAATTTTTTCGTCTCCAATAATTAATTTAACTAGAATCAATCTATCCCCCATTCTTTTAACCTCTACGACCTTATCCTTATAATCATTATCCACCACAATTCCTACTCCATTGCATTTTTTATCTATACCGGTGTACTACAATTTAAACCCTGTGCTTCCTATTTCTCTACTTTTTTCTCCTACTCATTTTGTCTCTTGGAGGCAAGCAATATTGACTCTCCTTCTATGAAATGGATCAAACAAATACAAAATAGAAACTTAATCTCTTTGATTTGATGAGAGACTACTTGTTGTCTAATTTCATTAGTTGTTATGGGTTCTGAAATTTTTATTCAATTGCAATTGTAGATAAAGAGGGCAATACAGTCTGCAGAGGGTTCTGTGAAGAAGTTCATCAATGAGTTCGGAAAAGAACCTGAACAAAGCCATAGCGAAGAACCCACTTCAAATCATACAAAATATGAACCTTAGCATTGTGAGAATACCGATTCTCACGCAAATGGAGCGGGATAGTGTTGGGTAAGGGTGTATTGTTGATCAATGTGCTTTACTTCTTTGTTTTATCAAATAGAGGCTGATGCTAATGGTTCGAGTTTAGGTCTTTCACGAGAAATCACACTGCCAATGTTTGTAGATATCTTTCACTTTAGGAATGTTACAACTACTTTTCATATTAGCAATGTTTGTCGATACTTTTACATGGTGGTTTCAGAGGCATAATGACTATGTATGCGCACTACAAAATAGATGGTTAGCTTCTTGTTGTATAACACAATAAATTGTCCATTGTCAGTGAGTTTTATTTGTTGAAACTTACATGGTGAATGGAAAGTATCATTTTACATAGAATCAGAAGTTTAGCTCTTAACTTGTGCGAATTCGTGATCTGTGCTTTACTTTCTCACATGATTCATGGTGTAGGCTTCCGCTAATTAATAATCAGAAGAATCCATTTCAAACATGACGAAAGCCAAACTATATATGGGTTCAATATTATAGTGGTGAATCTTCTTCTTCAACAAGCTAGCCTTGAATTTTTTTGGCAACAAGTTGATCCATTTCATGAAAAGTGACAAAATTTTTATGCTGGCTGTCAACCTATCGCAACCCTCCTTCATTTTTCAATAATGGAAAATGAGTTTGGGGCCTCCCTCCTCCACTTTTTGGGTATGAAAAGTGAGTTTGAGAACTCCCTTACCCATTTTTGGTAACAAGTTGGCTTAGATATATTTCACTTCCCAATTAATAATTAAGATGCCTCCTTGTGCCAAGACTCCTATGACTGGAGCGCTTTTTGTGGTAATAAAGTTGATCATAAGGGTTAAAGGGAAAGGAATATATGAAAAATTGTCATCTATCTTGTCGACGTTGTCGTAGCTAGCCATCATATATGCGAGGGCGATGCTACTGAGCATTATGTTCTTCCATGACTAGCGTCTAACTGTGTTAGATAACCTCTGGAAAATGGCATTTGTTTCAACTTACTAAAGGCACCATATGTTGTTGTTGTTGTTGTTGTTGTTGTTGTTTCACTCGCACGTATCTGTTATACACTCTTTGTTAATGCACTTGCATCTTTTTCCTTTGTCACCATATGCTTGTATCAATTGTTTTCTCTTTCTTTCTTTCTTCATACCAACAAGTTAAGAACATTTTGTATCTCTCCTTGCCGCAATAGATAAGTCTTTCATGGTCAATTGTTTTGTTCATATGATCAGTTTCATTCCAAGACTTTATGATATGATAAAAAAATTCGACAACTTGTTTGTGCGATTGCTTAACTTCGTTTGGTTCGTTTTTGCTAACTTATAGTGTTTGGAGTTAACTTCTTGGAGTTAATATTTTTATGTTTGGTTCAACTTTAAACTTGCAGAGAAGTTTCAAATTTTTAAATAATAAAAAATATGAATTGACATAAATAGTCTTCAAACAAGAGAGAGATGAGTAATAAAAGGGGTCACTAATGAGGGGTAATAGTGTCCACAACCCCTGGGAGATAACTCTCTAAGGGGGTGGTGGAGAAATATCTTTTACCTTAAGGTGTAAGTTAGGAAATAAATTGCAGGCAAGTTGGGTAACCAAATTAGTTCTCAACTCCTTATAAGTTATTTCTCGGAAGATACCTTCATCCCTAACCAAACAAGGCCAAAGTTCATACCTTAGCAATGGTGTAATGTAGAACTTATGTTCAAAATGTTAGTTTTTTTATCTGATAATGTTTGAAAGCATCTGAATACATAGTTATTATTGCACCTCTAATTTTGTCTTTGAGAGTAATTAAGACCTTCCTCAAAAAATATTAGTGATGTACCAAAAAAAATATATATTAGTATCAATAATAACAATAATGAGTAATAATGGAAATAACTACTATAGATGTATATATATGAGTACTGTTAGCCTCTCAATAGCGTGACGCGAGTAAGCTGGTTAGGCAGCGGGAAAACCTAGCAATATCCGGGTTTTGGTGGACTCGGAAGGTTTCATGGGAGTTAGTTGCTGGAGGGTGCACCACGTATGGTTCGCAGTATAGCGTGCGGAGGCTCATGTATGCGTACAGGTAAATGTATGTGGCATGGACGAGGCAGCGTGTATGGGCGTGGACAAGGTCGCGCCTAGGCGGGGAGCACAGTGGCGCATTGGCACGGACCTTGGCACGAGCACGGGTTGGGCCTTGACATGTTCCTTGGCGGGAGCACAGTGGCACCTTGGCACGAGCACGGTTGGGTCTTGACACGTTCCTTGGTACGTTCCTTGGCGGGAGCACAGTGGTGCCTTGGCACGAGCACAGTGGCGCCTTGGCACGGGCTTTGACACGAGCAAGGTCGCGCCTTGGCAGATTCCTTTAGCATGAGCAAGGCCGCGCCTTGGCAGGTTCCTTGGGCACGAGCAAGACAACACCTTAGCAGATTCCTTTGGCACGAGCAAGGTCGCTCCTTGGCACGAGCAAGGTCGCGCCTTGGCACGAGCAAGACATACCTTGGCAAGAGTTGACAAAGCTTGACTTGGGCGTTGACCAAGTTAAAGTACGATTGGGCTCATTTCTTGATATTTCCTATTGGAGTTCAGGGAACGACTTAACATCTACTATAAGGAGGGACGACTCTCCCAGGGGTGGCATGGGCAAGGAAGCAAGGAAGACCCTCGAGCATGCCTTGGGCAACCATGCCAAGGCAAGACCCATGGACGGACCATGGTGCCGGCCACCCCGAGCCGGTGGGACTCGAATCGAACCGAGCTCCGGCTAGCACCCAGGGTGCAGCTAAGCACCACCAATCAACCATTGTCCCTCGGGCAAGGCAAACTATAGGCTTGGACGGACCAAGTTAAGTGCAATTACAGGCGGTTATGTAACTACCTTGGTCATGGGTCATAACATGACCAAGACACGTCCCAACAACTTCCAAGCACTTTGAGCATGTGCCTATTGACCAGGGAGGTCAAAACGGTTATGGAACCAGGTGGCATCAAAGGAAGGAAGCAGTTAGGTGGTTGTTTTGAGCACTACATGGGTGTAGTGGTTTACTTAGTCTCGTGTAATGTACATATGATATGTGTCCTCGGTAGTTATGTAACTAACTTGAATGTTTTGCTATAAAGCCAAGACATGTAAACTCGAGAGAGGCACGAGTTCATGCATGAGAGGCATGAGATGCATGAGATGCTAAAGTTGTAATATCATTGAACTAAGTAATAAACTTCCTTTGTATCATTGTTGATGTTCAATCACGTTTTCGTTGGTGTGCTGAACTAAGGCGGTCCTTAGGCACTACGGGTTGAGTTAAGCGATAAATTTTTTTTTAGGGTAACTCCCTTTCTCGAAAGGTACCCGTGACAAGTACCATTATGTGCGATTCATTTATATATAAGCAATAAATTTGCAAAGGCAAACATCTACTATATGGAATTATTAATTGTCTTAAAATAATGTGCGACAAAGAAAGAAATGTGATAATATAGTTTATATGTATTTATAGTGATGGTTACAAAGAAAAACTGAAATGTGATAATATAGTTTATATGTATTTATAGTGATGGTTAAAGAAAAACTAAACGGATGTTAACATCCAAATTAAGTTCATCGGCTAGGGATGCAAATAGATAGGGGAATACTCACGCTGATAGGGATTTACCTTAACAAGTACGGGTATGAAAATTTTAAATGGGGATGGAGATGGAGATGGATACAAAATCTCATACCTACACGGGTATAAGTACGGGTGTGGGTAATAAAATATATCCACGGGTAATCTCTACGGGGATACCCATCTACCCATTCCCATATATCAATTTATATAACATATGGTATTTGTTATATATATATATACACTATATGATATTTATATATAAATATTACATAATGTTACATAGTCTCCACTCAGAAACATTAACCTTTTAATGAAATTTATAATTTTGATTTATTTTGTTAATTAATAACTATATGTTTTGTTTTGAATTGTTTGCAACTATATTTATATTTTAGAATTTTAGGATCAAAAGTACTGAAAAAAAGTTGATGACTTGGTGGTTTAAAGAGATACTGACTTTAAAGAATATTTTGAGTTTGAGCTTTTAGTTTTGTATATGCATGCCTATGATTTTGTAGAAACTTAATTATAAGTGTTAAAACTTAGTAGTTAGAATTTTTTTTTGCATAATATGTTTTTTTTTTGTTAGAATTTCATCAATTATGTTGTTATGTATGTATATTTGACACCTTATTTGTTACAATTCTTTTTTTGAGAATCTCTTCGGGGATCTCCAATGGGGAATGAAATCGGGAAAAAAAAAATTTCTACAGAGATTCTCCATCCCCGCAAAAATCCCTATGAAAATTTCCACAGAATCCCCTATGGAGAATGAAATGGGTAAACATTTTATTCATGAGGATTTTTTATATCCACGGGTATTTAATGAGTATAGGGATGAATATGAAAATTCATCCCCAGATGAGTATATGTATAAGTGATAAATTTTTTAGTGGGTATGAGTATGGGAATGAGGTCTCCATCCACTGCCCTACCCGACTCATTTGCATCCCTAAGACTGGCTGACACTATAAGGAAATATTAATATATATATATATATAAATATGATATAGAAGATCATACCATGCATATACATGTTGCACTGATAATAACAAGTAGTAGTTGTAAGTAACGGTGATACTAGTAGAGGCGGAGTAGTGGCTCGTAAACAAAATGAAAAGTGTATTAATTGATGTTGGAACAATTATGTACATGTTGTTTTAATTATGTAACAACTTTATTTATTCCAAAAACTTATGGGACGACTTTAAATGCCATTAGTATCATTATATGTGAAGTGGGCCGGGACAACCGTTTGATTTTATTAATGGTGTTTTGATTAAAAACTTTGGCGTGTCTTGCATTAATGAAAGTGTGTCTCTTTATTAAAAAATAAAATAAAATAAATGTACTCCCAATTCCATCACTATACCAAAATAAATGTACTCCCAATTCCATCACTATACCAGAATGGTTTGGGGCTACCAATCGCCTTATTAATTACATTTATTTATTTTTTCAAGAGCGACGTTATGTGCACTCCAATTGTTTATTAGGGCACCCCAAAAGTCTACCAATTTACATGAATTTTAAGGTGTTCTAATAAATAATTGAAGTGCATATAGCGGTGCTTTTTTTTCAAATATTATGTACCAAGTCGAGTAGCAATCACAAACTTACATGATTTTTGGGGTGTCCTATTAAACAATCTTAATTGTCATTGTGTAGCATACGTCGAAATATGTGACCAACTCACCATGTGTAGTTATGAACTTAGCATTGTCGTCTATTAACTGTATTCATGTAATTAAAGCAGTTGATGTAAAAACAAGAAGGGCATAAAGTGTAGCAGAGTACCAAAGTATATCACCATAGTTCTCATGGTCCATTCTGTCACGGGGCTATTAAGGGAAGGGAAGGGTTTACCCTAAGGAAATTTTTCTCACTTAACCCAACCCGTTGTGCCTAAAGGCCACCTTAGTTCAACATTACCAATACTCAAAGTAAATGAACAACAAATAATGGCACCAAGGAAACGTTTTACTAAGCTCTCAATGAGAATACAACACTGGTACTCTATGCTTCCCCAAGCCTAGAGTCTATGGCTTTATAGATAAGCAACAAGTAGTTACATAACCTTCAAGGACACATGTCCTGATTACATTGATTCGTAGACTAAGTAAAACACCACTCCTTGTGGTCAAGGCAGTTACCCAACTGCTTTGTTCCCTTGCTGCCACTTGGTTCCACAACTGCCACAACTGCTTGGTCAATTACCACATGCTCCATTTGTTCGGGACATTCTCGGACGTGCCTTGGTCATGCCAGGGGCCATGACCAAGGTAGTTACCCAACCGCCTGGAACCATATTGACTTGGTCCATCCGTACCTCAAGGTGACTTGATCCATGTTTCGCTTAAGGACAGGGACTGCTCGGTGGTACCTAGCTGAGCCTAGGCACCCTGGGTGTTAGCCGGGGCTCGGTCGAGTCCCACCGGCTCGGGGTGGCTCGGACCATGGGTCCGTGGGTCTTGCCTTGGCATGGTTGCCCAATGCATGCTCGAGGGTCTTCCTTGCTTCTATATATGCCCACACCGCCCCTAGGAGAGGACACACCCCTGCTTATAGTAGATGTCAAGCCGTTCCCCAAACTCCAATAGGAAACATCAAGAAATGAGACCAATCTTACTTTGACTTGGTCAACGCCCAAGTCAAGCTTTGTCAACCCTTGCCAAGGTATGCCTTGCTCGTGCCAAGGCGCGACCTTGCTCGTGCCAAGGCGCGGCCTTGCTCATGCCAAAAGAATCTGCCAAGGTGTTGCCTTGCTCGTGCCCAAGGAACCTGCCAAGGCGCGACCTTGCTCGTGCCAAGGCGCGGCCTTGCTCGTGCCAAAGGAATCTGCCAAGGCGCTGCTTGCTCGTGCCAAAGGAATCTGCCAAGGCGCTGCTTGGCTCGTGCCAAAGGAACCTGCCAAGGCGAGGCCTTGCTAGTGCCAAGGCGCGGCCTTGCTCGTGCAAAGGCTTGCCCATGCCTGTACCAAAGGATGCGTCAAGGCACACACCAAGGCGCAACCTCGTATGCGCCCAGGCGCCGTGCCAAGGCGCGACCCCGTCCACGCCTATGCGCCGCTTCATCTGTCCCGCATGCTATCCCGCAACCAAGCCTCATGGAATCATCCGAGTCCTCCTGAACTCGGCTATTTACTAGGTTTCTCGCTGCCAAGCCCAGCCTACTCGGGTCATGCTATTGAGGGGCTAACACATTCCATATACCGTATGTAAATATATTTAATCAATATATATATAAGTCATGGCTATTCGAACCCCACGTTTACTCCCGTTACAATCTTTTTAATTTTTTTTCACCTCTAGTGAAATGATCCAACTACCCATTCATATAAAAGAATTTTTACCCACACATACCAATCACCCCATTCACACATACCCCAGTTACCTCTATCTCAAATCGCATTCTCACCACCAACTCAAATCCGACGAAATCAGAGCAAAACCACATTGATTCGACGTCATGGGTGCATTCATAATCTCTTTTAGCGTTGATTTCGAAGTTTTTTGGAGTTTTTATTTTTATTTTTTTGAGTCGATATTGTTTGTAGTTTTGTTGTTGAGTTTAGGGATTCGATTTGAAAGTTAACTCTTGCATTTTGGGCACAAAGTCTCGGTGGAATAGAAAGTATCAAGCGATTCTGAGCAAAATCCACTATTTTTTTGTCGTTATCATGTATTTTAATTTTAGGAGTTTGAAATTTTTTGTTTGTTTTTGTTACCCACGGGTATCGGCCACACATAGCCCACACCTCTAAAGAGGTATCAGACATACATGGTCAACACCTTTAAAGAGGTCTCGGCCCGATCCCTCTGTCGCCCATTAAAATCGAGTTGTTTTCGCATTCTCAGTCGGAGTCGGCCGACATCTCTAAAGAGTTATCGGTCGAAATCGGTCGTTACCACTTTAAAGGTATCGATTGGAGTCGACCAAACCCCGCATGCGACACTTCTTCACTTCTTGGACACGATGCGACCACATCCGATTTTGTTCAACGAAACCCTTCTATGACACTCAGTGACCTAGCACAAGTAATCTACTATGATTAAAACCGAGAAATAGAGAGGATTGAGTGGTGTTGGGATGAAGGGAGGAGATGAGGTAAACATTCGTTGAGGGTGAGATGTAGTTTTAGAATAATTCATAAAAAAGAGAGGTAAAAGCAGTAAAAAAAAATCCAAAATAAAATACAATGAAGTAATGGAGTAAAGAGAGCAAAATGTGGCGTCTGGATAGTCGCGGCCTATATATAACATGTGTAAAGGAGGCCATGTGGGTGGTCAAAATGTCTTTGCGACTTAAACATGCGACTTAGGTATGTCAACAGAAAACATGTAAAGAAGCTATGTGGGGCGATCAAATGACGATAACGTAACTTACTAAGTATGCTCAATTTTATTTTTTGATAATTGATGCATTAACCATCTCTAATGAGATGCTTTTGGCTTATATTAGATTAAAAAAAAATCTGGTTCTGTGTCGAAAGTCTGTCAACTACGTTGGATTGAGATTCTTAGTACAAATTTTTATTAAAAAAAAGGTCTGACATGGATGGTGATCTGAAGTGGGTCTCCCAGATTTGTCGATTTCCGGGCAAGAAATAAATGATTGCTTTATGAAAAAACCTAAAACACGTGGATAAAATATTATAAGAGGAAGGAAAATGATACAATTACACTCAAAAGTTACATCCAAAGTCACATTAGTGGTGTGCAACCCACATCATTAGAAGTTAGGGGTGGGCAGCGGTTTTCGAAAAACCGCCCAAACCGTGTAAACCGCATGGTTTGGTCTGGTTTTTAGAACTCGCGGTTTGTGGGCGGTTAAAAAAACTTAAAAACCGCATAATCACGATTTGGTCGCAGTTTTCATTTTAAAAAAAACCGCGGTTTCACCAAACCGATGGTATTTTAGTAAATACCCAACATTTATTTGTTCTAATCTATTTGTTTTTATTGTAACTTTTGATATGAACTTAAATTTTTAACTTTGATTGAGTTCTTTTTGGTGAATGATTGGTTATATACGTTTTGTTGTATCTTATGTTGAATTTTTGATGAACAATTGAATATTAAACATGTATAGACTTTATGGTATGTAATATGTATGATTTTTTTTTTTTTTTTTTTTTTTAAATGGATCGCATGAAAACAGCGAAACCAAACCGAAATAAACCGCGCAAACCGCGGCGCGGTTTAAAAGCGGTTTTGATGGTTCGCAATTTGGTGGTGATTTGCAAATCGGCCAAACCGCGAACCCTCGGTTTGATCGTGGTTTGATAGTTTTTACCATCAAACCGCGGTTTACCCACCCCTATTAGAGATTGTCCGTTTGCGTCTTCAGATATTACACCCCGCTTATTCTGCACCAAAAACTACGTCACAGTGTGACTTTTGGCGTGACTTCAGTGCTTATTGCGGCATCTTCACAAAAATAGAAAGGAATTAATAGGAAAGGTGACTGAATAATGAGGATCACATGGTGATGGATGGTAACTAGACAGAAGAAGACAATTTATTACATAAACAACAATTGAATAACATAGTCACGAATGGTTGAGCAATAACGAGGTGCTATTGATTATGCGTGTGTGAGAGAGTGAGTGAGATATACCTTTTTAGCAGAAAGCGCAGCAGTGCTTTGTCTCTCTCACTCTCACTCTCACTCTCACACATCAAGGCATGCTCTCTCTCTCTCTCTCTCTCTCTCTATGACATTCTCTCTCTAGAACCCACATGCCCTTTTGGTTTCTTGCCTTGAAATTCATGTCTGGGTCTTCCTTCATCATCAATTGGGAATCTTGAGGAGCAATTTGAAGCGGGAAATCAAATGGGCTTATGCTAGGTGGGTTTTTTTTTTTTTTTTTTGTCTCAAATGGGGACTTTGGGATTCAACATTTCTGGGTGAAATGGTTGGTGGGTCTTCTTCTTTCAATGCATACATTGTGGGGTTTTTTGGGATTTTTTCTTCAGGTTTTTCTTTTATGGATTTGGGAATGCTAAGTGAAAATGAGGGTATTAATTAGTCTAAGATTTGCAATTGTATATATATATATATTTGTTTCTGGATTAAATTTGCATTACATTTGTTGGGTATTTGAGATTTTTCAGTTTTATGTAGTCAATTGAGAGATCCCCTTTTTTCTCTGAAAGAGTCTTATGTGATCTATGTAGACCTGTTTTGTTGGGTTCACACAGTCAATGCCATTGTGAAGGGTGGATTCTGTTAGATTCATGTTTTAAGGTATATTAACAGACAGATTTGCTATGATTTGTTTTTGTGTTTATATGCATTTACTTCTCTGTGAAAGCATGCATTCTGTTTGGTTGTTATAATTCTACAATTATATGGTTAATTAAATGGGTTGATAGGCAATGAATAGGCAACAGAAGTGATGAATTCCTTCACCAAATTGATGTTGGTTTGCTGTACTTATATGGGCAAATATAATTCTTACTTTCATAGGGGCTTTTCATGCACTAAGAAACTATACCAAGTTTCAGAAATTAATTAATGTGATTTTTTTTCATTTTGGTTTATAATTCTGAACAATCTTTACATTTCGAATATGCTTCTAGGTGCGCGACGGTCTTAAGCAGCTTTTTTGTGCTAGATTGTTAACTATATAGTCTTGTGATTAATCTGGCTTCATCTCCTGCAGTTTTATTTGGATTCCATGGGGTTAGACACACAGTTGGAATTTGACAAGTATTGCAAAGTAGTTAGGAACCCGAAAGTTGGACGTAGATTGCGTTACGATGGCTCAAAATCAGTGAAGAAAGTTGAGAACATGTTGCCTGCATCAAGGGCGGCCTATCCACTAAGGAGTGTTGACGATGAGTCAAAGGAATTGCGTTTTGGTAAATCGAGGAGCTCTTTGCAGAAAAGTATAGCGTATGGATCTGCTGGGGTGGCTAGTAATAGAGCGTTGAAGAAGGATCCTTTGTTTAAGGTCTCGGAAGAGAGTGTAAATGCAAGGAAAATGGAGGTGTCCGAGGAGAGGAAGAAGATTGAATTGTCATATAATGGTGATGAGTCTTTGTCTTTCAGGGTTTTCAATGCTTTGTCGGCATCAGACGTCGCCAGCCCACTTTTGGATCAGAGAATATCAGCAGCAACAGCTTCAACAGCTGATGAAATTGAAATTGAAATTTCATCACCTGCTTTTAAGAGCTTTAATGAAGCAGAAACTCCAGCTATGTTGGATTCGTCTTTTCGGTTTCCCTCCACTCCAGATAGTATTACTGGTAGGAACCTATCATCCGATGAATTTTTCAGTATCTCTATTGAATCGGAAGATGGAGATCAACTGGCTGTTGGGACTATAGAAAGGCACTCGATAGGAGCTCTGGAGCTTCAGCTTTGTCATTCGGTTGAACCTCTAAATGAATGCAATGGACTGTTGGGAAGGAGCAGATTCCATGCATTGCAGAAATCATCGTCAGTAAATGTTAGAATGGCTAATGCACCTTTTCAATCAGAAAGCAATCAACCTGGCCAGAAAACTCGTCTCAGCCCATTCTGGAAAATATTGAATCCGATCATAAAATCCAAGTCGATGCGAAGTTTATCTGCGTCTGCAGCAGAATTAGGCGACGTTACAACTCCTGGGAAGAATAGAAAGCTTCATAAATCTTTACGGCATGCTTTCTCAAATGTGTCCAACAAGAAAGAATCTGATGTGCAGCTCATCAAGGACCTTCGCAAGTCAGTTACGTTGTCTTCCCCAGGTCACTTGAATGGACTGCTAACAGTGGGAGCTAAACACGGGGTGCCATATTTTGAGTTTTCTGTGGGCGACGTGGAAGAATTACTTTCTGCTAAGACGTGGAAAGCAAATAATACGTGCAATTGGGTGTATACATTTCACTCGATGAGTAAAAGAGGAAACAATAATAGCAGATGGGGGCCGAAAGAAAGATGCAAAGAGCCTGCTATGGTTGGACAGATGCAAGTTTCGTGTTTCGTATTATCAGAAATGAGAAATGGTGGAATTTTCGATAACTTCACTGTAACAGAATTTGTGTTGTATGACATCGTGAATGCTAGGAGGAATATGGCAGTTCGAGATAGCCCAGATTGTTCGAGTGAATTGGTTATACCAAGCAGAAGCAGTGATGAAGAAAGCTTGGGCTCAAGGAGTTCTCAAACTGAGGCAAATAGTATTTTGAGCTTCATGAACCAGAAACTTCGAAACAAGGATGCTCCTTGCGATGATGAGTTTGACGTGTCCACTCATTACCCTTGGTCCCCGGCAAATTTGCATCCCAATAGTGAGGTTGCAGCAATCACAATTCAAATGCCTCTTGAGAAGGGAGAAAGCTTGAAAGAAAAACCAGCAGAAAAGCTCGGTGATAGACAATGTCTAAGCATGTTGGACTCGAATGCCAATGATCGAAAAAATGGCAGAGCCATAAGGCAGCCGAATGTTAAAGTGGTGACACCCCTTGGAACTCATGGGCTGCCGGAAAGGGAGGAAGGTGGTAGTCCTTCATCGTTACTCGATAGGTGGAGGTCAGGGGGACACTGCGATTGTGGTGGTTGGGACATGGCCTGTCCCCTTGTTGTTTTTGATGGTTTAACCGTCCAAAGCAAGGAAGAAGGTCGATACAAGGACGTTGAAGAACCAATGAAGCTCTTCTTTGAGGTAAGCTTATTCTATTATACAATTTTGACATTTGTATATCAAAGTATTGGTCCTTTTGATATCCGTGGGTGTATGAAACCTTAAAAATGCTGGTACTGTTTTTCTTTTTATAATGCTAATTAAAAAGTATTTCGTTGATTTTAGAAGATCTGGATACTAGGACACAAGGAAAATCCATCTTCTTTAATGAAGATACAAACCCCTCCCTGAAATTCTGAAACCATACTAACAACGTCAATACCTTTGAGTAGAGCCGGACGGATGAATCTTAGTCACAAAGTTTGGTTGCATAGTTCTTTAGTGTAGGAATCTTTTAAGATTTTCAGATCATGATTCTAGTCTGTATATTCCTCTTCATACGTATTTTTTTTTCGATAGGAAGCATGTAGACATCTCTTCACAACTCTTTACCTTTATTTGTTTTCTTACCATCCAGTTAGATGCGTGTTACTCATGATCTTCAATGAAACTCAATACGATGATGATCAGTCGGTTAGGAGAAGATTTTACGGTCTATGGATTAGTTTAGATGGCATGTATACCATTTCAGTGTTCTTGTATTCTGGTTGCCTTCTATATTATGAACAAATTAGATGCAGATATTTCCTTGATTAAAATGGATGTATAGAACGAGTTGGTTACATCATACCATTTTTTGCAAAAATCCTGGAATGGTTCAAATGGTACTGATTTGCATTTGCCGCAGTGGGAAAGCCTCAAAGACAGCTTAAAAGCCTTGTAAAAGAACCATGTATAAGGTCTCGCAATCTCCGTGTGTTTAACTAGTGTTACAACCCAATGAAGAGAACTAACATGAAGAAATATTACAACATGGAGTTTTCCAGTTAATAACTATCACTAAAATGTTTTTCCTCTTCTTTTGGTAATACAGGGAGGAAAAGATACTGTGCCGGCATTAACGATGACTTCTATTGGTGGAGCGCAATATTCAGTGGATTTTCATGCCCGGTTGTCGAAGTTACAGGCTTTCTCAGTCTGCATTGCTATCTTGCATAGTTCAGAAGCTTCCACTGTATGTACATTTGAGAGTGAGCAGGAAAGTTTGCATTGTAATTCATTAAAGATGCTGCTTAACGAGGAAGTGAGATTCTTGGTTGGAGCAATTGGAGAGAAAGAGAGGTGAAAACCGACGGAAAATTGGAAGATGTTCCGCCACATTTCATATACAACCCCTCTCCTCTCCTATTCAATTTTCAGGCACAAAGAGAAATGGCATGCCCAGATACAGACAACTACTTGCCCGGGATAGACCTGAATTTTGTTAAGTAATACGCAGGTTCATCCGATTCGATAGATAATCATTCTCCTTGGATGATTATATTTGTCATGCTTGACTGGGTTCACCATTTTGCTGTGCCATAAGGCTTCTAGTTCTGTTGATGCATAGAAGTGTCTTTAGACTCGTCATCGTCATCGACCACTGTCATGTGAGTAACATAACAGGCAGAATGTGCTTCCTGGAGGGAGTCAGTTTTATTTAAGTGACTTGGGAGGCAATAAGATGCACACCATGAAATGGCAGAGAGGAAAGGAATCATTTCGAAGAACTTTTCGACTATAGCAATTGAATCAGTAAATCCTGTGCTGAAACTTGCAGATTTGAAGCATTGCAGTAGGACATGCTTGTCATCAAAACTTTCCATGAAAGAAAAGCTAGAGGCTGCAAAGCAATTTGCTCAAGTTGCTACCACTTGGTGAAGAAGTGGGTCTCACCTCCTAAAAGCAAAGAAAAGAAATAAATACAGTGATAAGATCAGAACAGAAGTAACTTATTGCCTACTCATGTTGGAGAAGTAACTTATTGCCTACTCATGTTGGAGAAATAACTTGTTGCCTACTCATGTTGGAACATCAATTGCTAGAGTTGTCTAACACAATTTAAGCATCTCATTATTTGATTCTTTTTTTTTTCTGGCCTTCCTGTGGTAGCTCTTAAATAAGCACAGCCTTGTCCATATTCTTTATATTATCAGATTCAGACTGTAATTTTTTCAACTTTTTTTTTCATCATCCATGTATGATTACAGTTGGCTGTAATAGAAAATACTGAATTTCAGACAACTATGTCTAATTCCCTTCCCATTAATGTAGTGTTATTCTTTTCTTACATTGCCAGTTTGGGGGCAAGTTTTGAAGAATTACAATTGGCAAATCATAAACAAAAATTTTGCCAACGGCTTGTACATTGATGAAAGTTACAAGACCCTCATCTTTTCTTCACCTTATGCCAAGTCAAGTGCAGAAGAAGATATAAATTACACCAGCCTTTCTGTCTCTGATTGTGGCGGCCACTCTATCAAAAGTATCCCTCCACCAAAAGATTTCCGTTCGACATCCTCGACTGCAACTTGGCTAATCTACGCACTTCCGTATCAAAATTCTTAGCGGGCACAGTTACAGCTTCTCGACTTCCATTCCAAACAGGCAGTACCTCCATTACTACTTTCTGCAACAATCCATTCTCAACACCCTCCTTAACAAACTCTTCGAAGATTCCACAGAAGCCTCGCACATCAAGCAACACACTGCACAGGCCCAGACGCTCGCAATAGTCCAAAATCGGACCCAAACGCAACTCATCCAACACTACAGTCTCAATTCCATGTCGGGCAATTCCCGAGTCTACTTCTGTGTTTTTGTCGGCGAAGATAATAGGTTGATTGTCGGCATTTTGATTGAGTAGAGGGAGTTTTACAGGAGAATTTGAGGAACTTGCGACTATGATCTGTTTTGGTTGTTTGCATTGAGGCTCCTGGGATAGAGGCAAGCATGAAGAACCATTTAGCGAGGAACTAGAAAGTATGATTCCGTCGTACTCCTGCAGCAATTGCGAGTAATAACCGCCAAACTCCACGGCTCCTTCGCCAAGCCCATCAGATATATTACCATTCATGGAGATTGAGTATCTGCACATCAAGAAGAGAGAGACTCAAAATACATAACTAGCAATTTGTGAATCCTACAAGATCATACTCTACAAGGAGAAAACTAAGAATGGAAAATCAGATGAAATTAGGAAATTAAAAAAAGATCCTAAACTTCTATAGCTAACGAAGCACTACATTTCCGACGGTAAGAAAATCCTAACAATAGGGGAAAAAATTCAAAACAAGAAGCAATGCCATAGAGTGAAATGCAGATGAGCTCACCTTAATGTGACAAAAGGTTTTCTAGTTAATATATGATGGATGAACACCTCATTGAGTCTCTTACATAGTTCTTCCTCCACACCAACTTTCACTTCAATACCTGAATCTTTAAGCCTCTCCAGCCCCTTTGAAGCCACAATGGGATTTGGATCCACCATTCCCACAACCACTCTTTTCACTTTGGCTTGAATCAAAGCTTCGGTGCATGGCGGCGTCCTCCCGTAATGATTGCAAGGTTCTAAGCTCACATACGCCGTAGCATTCTCCGCTAAATCCCCTGCTTCCCTTAGAGCAAAAACCTGCATATTGTTAGAGTTTTAATCTAAATTAGTATCTCTTAGTTTTATCTCTAATTTGGGTTTCTAGGTTAAGTTAGAGGCTTCTAGTTTTCTAAATTAGTTCACATTTTCATATTTGAGGTAAGTTACATCTTGAGAGAATAAAATGTATGATTTCAAGAGATTAATATCTTACACTAGCATTATTACATGAAATCAAGAACACAATGATCTCACCCAACATTTTTCCCATTTTACTGATATTGATTACACATCTCCACATAGCCGAACTAAAGAAATTCGACGATGTAGGAGTAGGCCAAAGCTAACTTTGGACGCACCGATAAGGATTTAAAGGATTTGGAAAGCACACTATTAATAACACTAAATCGAACACAATGGAAGAGTTTGATCCATGTAGCTGACCCCAACTAATTTGAGATTGAGTCTATGTTGTTGTTGTTGTTAATTAAAATTCATCATCTTCAAAAGGGAAATTGAAACTTCAACTAGATTTCAAACTATCTGAAAATCTACCGAACCCACATCAAAATCAGTACACTTGAAATGAAAAACTGAAACTTTAACAAACCTAAAATGATAAGACCATCAAATGCACCAAAATCAACAACAAAAACACAAACTTGAACTAAAAAATCAAGAATTCTCAATCACCTCCGCATGCGGTTGCCCCGCTTTCGGATGAAACCCTTCGCCCACAACCTTCCCATCCTTGACAATCACACACCCCACCATTGGGTTCGGATTGGTGTGCCCAATCGCCTTCTTAGCAATCTCCACACACCTCCTCATGTAAAACCCATCATCATCATCATCATCATCATCATCATTGACTTCATTTTCTCTGTGACCCTCGCATCGAATCCCAACCAAATGGGAACCAAACTTGGAGATCGAATGTGATTCAGATACCCTTTTGAGATATCTGCAAAACCCATGTTTTGGATTTGGATTTGGATTTGGGGCAGTAGAGCGAAATGGGTGGTTGAGGGGGCGAAGTGTGAAGAGGCTAGTCTGGGTTGGGAAATTGGGGGGGTTGAGAAGGTGTTCTGAGATGGGAATTTTCTGAAGATGCATTTTAGAGGGGAAGTAAGTAATCAAAATCAAGATCAATAGAAATAGAGATGGACTGATTGAGCAATCTTTTTCAATAAGTGGCGCCTTGGCACGATCACGGCGGACCTTGACACGTTCCTTGGCACATTCCTTGGCGGGAGCACAATGGCGCCTTAGCACGGGCACAGTTGCGATCCTTGGCATGAGCACGGGCGGGTTCCTTGGCACAAACAAGGTCGCGCCTTGACACGAGCAAGACATACCTTGGCAAGGGTTGACAAAGCTTGACTTGGGCGTTGACAAAGTCAAAGTACGATTGGTCTCATTTCTTGATGTTTCCTATTGGAGTTAGGGAAACGGCTTAACATCTACTATAAGGAGGGGTAACTCTCATACGGGTGGCCTGGGCAAGGAAGTAAGGAAGACCTTAGAGCATGCCTTGGGCAGACATGCCAAGGCAAGATCCATGGACGGACCACGGTGTCGACCACCCCGAGCCGGTGGGGCTCGGATCGGACCGAGCTCCGGCTAGCACCCAGGGTGCCTAGTCGCGTAGCTAGGCACCACCAATCAAACCCTGTCCCTCGAGCAAGGCGAACTATAGGCTTGGACGGACCAAGTCAAGTGCAGTTACAGGCGGTTATGTAACTACCTTGGTCATGGCTCATAGCATGACCAAGGCACGTCCCAGCAACTTTCAGGCACTTTGAGCATGTGCCTACTGACCAGAGGGTCATGACGGTTATGGAACCAGGTGGCAGCAAAGGAAGGGAGCAGTTAGGTGGCTGTTTTAAGCACTACATAGGTGTGGTGGTTTACTTAGTCTCGTTTAATGTACATAGGACATGTGTCCTCTGCAGTTATGTAACTAACTTGGCTGATTGGCTATAAAGCCAAGGCATGTAAGCTTGAGAAAAGCACGAGTTCATGCATGAGAGGCATGAGAAGCATGAGATGCTAGAGTTGTAATCTCATCGAACTAAGTAATAAACTTCCTTTGTGTCATTGTTGATGTTCAATCACGTTTTTGTTGGTGTGCTGAACTAAGGCGGTCCTTAGGCACCACGGGTTGGGTTAAGCGAAAAAAATTTCCTTAGGGTAAACCCCTCACTTAACGGCCCCGTGACAACAGTAATATCTTAGTTTTTGATTGCTTTGAGAACTAGTGATATTTATAGTTTCTGCTTTTGATGGGAAGTAAATGGTTGTGGGTTTGATTCTCCCCTCCAAATATATGATAGGATGAATTTTCAAAGGGAAATGACTTTCTTAGAAACTTTAAGGGAGCGATTTTTTAGGAATGTAAGATGATAATGAGGAGGTACGCTAGCTGAGGCTTCCCATCAATTGGCACGATCTTCATTAAGTCGTGCAATATTTGTTTGAGATTAAAAAAAAAAAAAAACACTTTAAGGTCCCACTCACACATGTTGTTGCATATTTGTTTGAAAGCCGTGCAATATTTTCAAGATATTGTCCTCCTGAAAGTCACTCGCATTACCTTTTTCAAACTAACTGATTTTGTTGAATGTATGCCCCAGTCTTTTTGTCGAGGCTTTGTCGTTGTTGTTGTTGTTGTTGTTGTGGCGTTAAAAGGGAAATATAACTTCAAAAGGGAACCTGAGTTTTTTCAAGTATTTTGATAATAGAGCAAAATTAAGTAAAACAACTGGAAATGATATTGTTCATAAAGTAACTGATTGTAGAAGATCAAGCTGACAGAAAAACAAATTCAATCTATCAGGGCTCAAACTTGGAATCTCAAACTAGTATGGTGAAGAAATAAAATTCACTATTCAAATACAATTAATGAGCCAATTTTGATGGGCACTTGATATATGTAAATGTGATACTTTCACCATGCATAAACCTGTGACTAAAAACTAAAGTAAGTGATAGATCTAGCAGTACAACAATCTTCTGCCAGATCAAAGCCATTGAAGTATAGAACTGTATATATCTTGCAACCAATTTAACATGTTTCAGCATCACTTGGTCATCAAATGCCTTTATTGCTTTTGTGAATGAAATAATCAAGCTTCTCGGTAGGAGTCTCTCCTTGCAGATTTCAGACTCGTCGTCGTCTAAACCTGACTTCTAGTTATGATTCCATTTGAATGAATTGTTGTCTAATATCTAAGTTGTATAATTGATGATCCTGACACCATTAAGAATGGAAGCACATCAATTGTTAGTTGGCACAGAACAAATTAAGCTACAACCAAACAATGAGCCTCTAGTCTAAACACATAATCATAATAATCATTTAGAAACTCACACTGTAATGTAAGGTTATGACAAGAGGAGTCGCAAGGATACGCGCAATCGACCTCTTTGCTGGCACTTCTATCAAAGTACCAATCTCCTACTGCCTCTGCAATTGTCTGAACAAGATCGAGGTTTTAGAATTTTAGATAGCGATACCATTGCGGCTGTGACTTAATACAGATAATGAACTAGATCCCAAATACCTTATCTTGTACTCTAGGAGAATCGGCCGCAAACCATGTGTCCTGCGTTTCGCTTTGGCAATGAGTAAAGCATGAATTTAGAAACATGCCTCCCTTTCTTGAAAATTCATAGAAGAATAACAAAGACTTCAGCATTTCATATCTGAAACCTGTTGAGGTTAGGACATAAATTAAAATGGATGATAATATGGAAGCTGAATTATCGATCTATTTCTGTCAGCGCATTTTAGGATTTCTCGTTTGTCGAGGTCATATGATGCTAAGTCTTATAAGATTTGAAGATAACAATCCAAATTATGAACAAAACCACAACCTTGCAAGACATCCATCTGAGTTGGAGTACATTCTGCCAAGTTAAACTTGCATCCCTTCCAATGTCCGTGTAAATCGGCAGATGGTGGAACGAAAAAATGATGAAACTGTTGGCATAAAGAACATCATTAACTATTTTCCAGAAGAAATCATACTGGTTAATATCATTTGTGTCAAAGGAAGCAGAAAGCTCTTACTTGGAAAACATCATAAGCTGAATTTAAAATGAAATATGGTGTTCTGATGTATGGCAATGCATATTGAGGGAAGAAACACTGCAAACAAACTCAACAACCATTATTCAGTCATAGATAACTATTTATTGGAGGGACCGATTATGATCAAAAGTTCCGAGGAACTTACTTGATGTGGATAGTAACGGACATCGGTACAATCTCTATTGAGATAGCTTTCTATTCCCTGAAAGACAAAAAACTTCTCATCCTTCAAAACCATACAAACAATTCCACAAAATACATAAACCAGTATACACTTAAACCAGCTAGTATGCACTTAAAAATCTCTCACAAGAGTTTCACTACTAAATACTTTTATCAATCAAAATCCACACTAGCAAGCCCCCCCTACAAGACATCATCTTCACTTCCAATATGTTGCTATGTCATGAAGTAGCATGTTTTTAATGGACAATAATCCTTGTGTATCTGTATCATTAATCCTGTGAAGTCATTGACTTGCTGCATAGTGCACAGACTAATGTACTTATTATACAACATGTGACTAGACTAACTAGTATGTCTAAATGAACTGGAGAGAACTACAATGTTGTTCAAATGTCTCGAGTTGATCGAGAAAGAAATATTTGTTTACTTGATAAAATATAGTACTTCAAGACATACCTGAAGAGAAATAAGTTTTTCAAAGAAAAGCCTTGCTGTGTGATTCAATGCTATGTCCCTTCTGTTTAAAAGAATTGTAAGAGATGAAATAGTTAAGAAGGAGACTACAAGGAACAAACATAAATGTGTAATTCAAGACTAAATGGACCTTACACATCGAGAAAGAATCCGGCGTCACTTAAGCACTTGACAGTGGCCGTCTTTGGAAGAAATGCGCTTAAGTTGTCGCAATGGAAAAATGTAGCAAGGCCCCCAGCCGAGCAACCAGAGAGGAGAGCCTGTAAAATGATGAACAAGATTTTTCTTTCAATGAACAGTGAAGTCATTCATTTTATTTTGAAGTACAACTAAGAATTGCTGGGAATTTAGCCAGACATAATGTAACAAGTTCCCCAGTCCTATAATGTTTGGTGTCTGGGACTTGGATATCGCAAAACTCGCGCAGAGTTAACTAAAGCGCTTCTTGCATGAGTCAAGACGACCAAATTCTAGTCGCGATTGAAAAATGATAAACAATCGGTAAGGCAAGAAGTAATAGAATTCAGTAGCTAAATTAAATTAAGCAAAACACAACCAACCTTCTCTGCTTGATCCAACCCTTTTGGGAGAAGATCAAGAACAATTGCTCTCCATATCCTTTGCCCCCTAAAGTAGAGTTTGGTTGTCTGTTGACACAAGCCAGGTTCTCCTTAGCACAATCTATGCTACATTCCCTTTCTTTTACAAAGTTGTCAAAAATATACAAAGAAATTTAATTTAACAACAACAGTAACAACAGTATTGATATTGAGAAACCTAATTGAATGAAGAGAGACAACAACAACAACAACAACAACAACAACAACTTTAGACAACAAATAGGCATCAGAGATAGTTCATAAAGAAGCTGTAAAGCATTTTTTTTTTTTCATGACAGTAAGACTGTAAAAACAGCAGTAGTTACCTGGTTGGAAAACACTGAGTCTCCTGCAAATGAGGCCCCATCGCAGTAACGAATCTTCACTCGGTTCCAATTGTAGAAATCTGCTCACAAACACGCTGTTAAACATTGAGTTAAAACAGTTAAAACACAAATTAAATGCCACATTCAGAAGGATCCATATCAAATTGGTAAGATATGAATTTATACACTAGTATTATTGGCATGCATTCTTTTTATCTAATACTTATACAATATTGTGGTGTCTAGAATTATGCGCGCGATAACCACCCTTCTAGAAATATGTCTCGAAAGTTAAAAGATTCGAACAAGTAATTAACCTAGGTCCCAACACTAAGGGGCATTGGTTTGTAACTACTCATTAAGTACTAACTAGTGCTGCAAAGATTCCATTGATCACATCAATGAATGACTATGCAAGCTTCTAACGAACCTTAGAATTTATAATTCATTAAAGACTATGTGCAATGACAAAACACTATGATATTTATGAGCAGTCGTGCTAAAAGACAAAGTTTGAGGAGGTCGTGAGTTCGAATCCTCCTTAAGTTAAAAAAAAAAAAAAAAAAAAGAGTAAAACATTCAATTAGATAGAAAAAAATTTAAACTTAACATCAAAAAAAAAGAATTCCCAAAAAATGTTGGCCAAATGAACTAAACAAAGCCTAAATCAAAATCATTAGTTGGCTCTTATATAAAAATAATTAGTTGGCTCTTAGCAATTTATTATTTCATCATAATTGTTCAAAATAAAGAATATAATTTCATAATTTTCGTGCTTTTTATGAATGCAAAGGAAAGTACACCAAAGAAATGAAGATCATGAATTCTAATTAATCAACCAATCCTTATTATTCCACCTCATCATTTACAATTATATAGAATTCCAAAAAGAGTAAAGTTCAACAGATCATACTAATATTATGATACTTGAAAAACTTTCTATTCTCCCTAATTATCTTTCAATAGCCAGAAAAAATTGGACAGCTGCACTTCACTTTACTTTTGTTTTTTTTGGAGTTCTTTGCCTTTAAAATTTTAATAGCATGAAACAACTGGTCAGCTAATAATAACCCTTCAAAGTTAAGATTTATAATTAGTCGACACACCCAAACTCAAAATTTTCAAATATTGAACAAAACAAGTTTGCATCATATCAATTAATTTCCCATGCACACCTGCGCTAGCATGTCGATTTTTGCACCTACATCTTATAAATATGAGGTTTTTTTTACTCGTAAGACCTCGATACTAATTGAGGGAGATCCACACTTAACTACTTTGTTACAAAGTCTTATTTAACTTACATTAAACTATAATTTCAGTCCACGCAGCTCAACACATCCTCAAACAATTTGAAGCCCATAAACCTTATTAGGAATTATTATAATTTAATTCATGAAAATAAATTTAAAAAAAACTGGACGCATCACTTTCAGTTGATATGAAGAGACATGCATATAGGCTTTTTCTGAGTCCAGCGAGGACGTCGCTGCAATGATAGGAAATGGACAAATTCTTGTAATTAATAATAGTTGGCGTCTTCTCTAAGTAAATTAATTTCTTTGTATAGCTAGTCATCCATAAACAATTAAACTTGTAAGTCATGAACCATGTCACGTGAAAGACCATGGGCCACAGCCACTACTATAGATGAACCAAACATTATAATTAATTTGTGTTGAATGTAATAAGTCATGTGAAGGCATGCACCTGGGTTGAGAGAGACATTGTTGCTTAGGATTCCAGAGAAGACTTCCTGCTTGTTCATGTACCGAGTTGATCCTCTCCGAGTCATCGATCTTTCCAAGCATGAATCTATGTCGTTACACCACCCACCACCCTATACAGCACACATAATTAATTAGTGATCACTTCTTTAATTATGCTAAATAAATCATGATTAGCTAGTACTACCAAAAATATTTATAGTTGGACATGCATGCATGATGATCAAAAGCCGTAATATTGTATTCTAACTACTCGACGTGGGACTATCCCGACGTCTCCAACAAACTCGATGTCAAAAGTCGGTCAACTACATATTTGAAGTTGAATGGTCCCAAAAAAAAATAGTAGTACTGGTGAAGTGATAAAGTTATTCAATTGAGATGCGCTATTGAATCCTGTCATCTAATTAGCTTCAAATATGTTGGTTTATCTCGAATTATGGTGTCTGAGTATCAGACGGGAGCCGAAAAAAAGATTTGGACACCCACGAACCAAACAAAGACTTGTACGTATAGACATGTGTATGTAGTATGCAGTGAATCTCACCTCAAACTGTAAAAGCCAGTTACCCAAGCCAGAGCCATGTCCCCTGTCCAGATGATACGCGGGCAAGCTTCCGTCCAAACAAACTGATGAAAATCAATAACCCCAACTCAACAAACATATTCTTATATGCATAATCATAATGAATGAATAAATGAATGAATGAATGAATGAATGAAGAACTGTCAATTTCGTTCCGATTAAAACTGACCTGCTCCCTGAGCCGAAGCGCCGCGAACAAGCGTCATGTCCACTAAATCTCTCCCTTGTTCGTCCGACCAACCTCTCCTCGGCGCGCACAACACCAGAACAAGCCCAATCATCGCCAACGCCATCATTTTCAATGCCAGTTCAACAAGATTGAAATCTAGCTATATAATTAATTAAGTTGAGAGAGAGAGAGAAATAGAGAAAAGATTTGAGGATTTAAATGCGGATTGCGACATGAGACTGGAAATCCACCCCCCACGCCTTTCGAGTTTCAAGATAAAAGTATCATCAAACAAACAATATTATGAAACAAACAATGAAACAAATCGTAACCATAAAAGTCACAAACCAAACCTTGTTTAAAATCTGTTAGAACAACTAACTATTTATAGCTGGCGCAAGTACTCTGACTAAGGGAGATGTTTTCGTTTTGATTTGTAGCGGTGATGGTCGTAAAATTAATCGGGTCTTAATCGGGAGGGCCGGCTGACGAGGCTGATATTAAAAAAAAAGAAAAAATCATGCCCAAATTGCGGAATCGATTCCTGGAGTGGATTTGAATTTCGAGAAAAGACACTGGGAGGAGAGAGAGAGAGAGTGAGGCAAAAGAGACGAAAAAGCTGCTTGTGTGGGGGTGGGGCCCGCAGCAATATAATAGCCAATAACTGAACTTCAACGTAGGAGTTTGGTTTTGTGGTGGGACCTACTGCAATATCACAAGAGAAGCTGCGGTGGCGACTTCGCCATGTCGTTTGGGGCCGGATAAAAGTTCACTTTAGGGAGTACTTGATCGGAGGAGTATGGGAAAAAAACTCCAACAACGAAAGCCACGCACGCGAAAGCGTTAGTTTGGCAGCTACTTTTGACAAATTGGATTCTGAATCATTTTTTTTAGTGGGCCCACGGAGGCCCAGTAACGAGCGGGTGAGCCCAACGTCCACGTTATGCCCTCCCTTTCTAACTTTAGGTCTGTTTCAAGTCATGATTTGGACATCAGTTTTTGTTCCCATCAAATGTCAATGACGAAGAGAAAAAATTACTTGTTCAGTTTGTTCTTATCCATCATCACTTTAATTTCTCAGATAAGATTTCAAAAAGATAAGATTGGAACAACTTATCCTTATTTTTTGCACCCGATGGCGCGAGTATTAAGGTACTGACTGAAGCAGAGGTATAAAGTTTGAACCTTGGTAACTGCGTTGTTCCTTGAGATTTTTTGGGTGTAAAGATGGTGCTCACGTCAACTCCTATAATATTAATCGAACTAAAATTAAGAAGGACTGAGGCGGCTCGAACACCCACAAATGTCAAGTAAAAGTTGTACCAAATTGTCTCTAATTTTATTTTTTATGGTCTAAATCACTTGGTATCGAGTCGCGCAGCATATAGAATGAGGGAGCTTTTAACATTATTATTTCTATTTTCATGACTTGAAATCAAGTGACTGGTTAAGAAACCTCTAATTCTATTTATGGGAGTGCGTAACGGATTTGAGCGTCGCTGTAAACCCAAAACTCTTACAATTTGTTTTCTTCGGGCTTGGACGAGCCCAGCCCAAGTTGGAGGCCCATCATGACCCGCCAAATCTGTGCTCATGCCACGTAGACAAAACCGGCCCCACTTAAGTCTAAGCTAGTCCAGATGGCAACAACTTTCCACGTGGACACAGCACTTCCTCCGAGTGCCATTCTTCGTAATTTCCTTCACAATGGAGGGCAAACTATTAGAGGCTCCTCCAAAGTCCGAAGACTACACAAAGAGTCCAACTAAGGTCAGTCAGTGCCCTCTCTTTCTCCCCCAAAATCTCTCAATTTCACAATCAACAAACCCTAAAAACCCAAACTTTCTGCGCTTCTTCGACACGATTTCGCTTCAATTCAAGCTCCAATGGAGTCGATCATGGTTTCTTCAATGCCTTTCCATGTCGGGTCGCGTTTCCCCCATTGAAATCTTCCCCGAAGATCCCCTTTTCGCTCTCGATTTCCAAACCCTAGGTTCGTCCATTTTGATGAACTTCAATCGATAATGGTTTCTTCTGTTAAAGCATTCTCTTTTCTCGCTTGAATGCATGGTTTGATCATGAAAAATGTGAGCTTTGGGTGATCGAGTGCCCTGTTTGGTTGTTTTTTCTGATTTTTGGTTCTTTTTTACCGTAATAGGTCGTTAGGGTTCTCTGTTGATTGATTGATTGAGTTTGTGCATCAATGGAGTCGCTGTGGAAGCTCGTTCACCTGTTAGAACCAGCGCCTCTCGCTCTCATGTTGACTGCAATTTCTGTTACTTTTGCTTCGGCAGTTCGAGCCCTAACACATGGAAAAGAGATGGAGCGGAACCGCGACGTCTCCGAGGCATCGATCACATTGGGGCGGTCGCAAGCGCTGATGATCCCAATTTTCAGTTCATTCAGTTTGCTTTTGATGTTCTATCTATTCTCATCACTTGCACAGGTCCTCACTGCATTCACTTCAGTGGCTTCAGTGTACTCTCTGTTCTTCTGTTTCGCGCCCATTTTTAACTACATTAGTGTCAAATTCGGGCTCTCGGACCCGTTTTGCTCGCGGTGCTGTTCCAATTCGTTTTCGCGGAATCAAGGGTTTTTGTTGATTCTATGTGCCGGGACTGTGTTGGCCTGGCTTGTTTCCGGGAATTGGGTGTTGAATAACTTGTTGGGCATTTCGATTTGTATATCATTTGTGAGCCATGTTAGGTTTCCCAATGTCAAAATCTGTGCTTTGCTGCTGTTTTTCTTGTTCTGTTATGATATATTCTGGGTTTACTTTTCGGAGAAGTTTTTTGGGGCCAATGTTATGGTATCGGTTGCCACGCAAAAGGCCTCGAATCCTATTCACACTGTAGTGAGTGGTTTGAGCCTCCCAGGGATTCAAATGATAACGAAGAAGCTTGAGCTTCCCGTGAAAATTGTGTTCCCGAGGAATTTGATGGGTGGCGATGTTCCGGGAAGTAGTGGTGCTGATTACATGATGCTTGGTCTTGGTGACATGGTATGATGCTTTCCCTTTTTGTTTTAATGTTTTTGATATATATCTTATAACAAAATTTGTCAGATGCATTATAACTATAGTCCCACTGGTGATGTGGAATGACGTTTATCCCTTTGTTGAACCTTGGAATTATATAGAAGTGCAAATGCATTGGTAAAATGGTCAGCACGGCCATCGGTTTTCAATTAAGAGATGCAACTAGTTGAAATAACTAGCCCTACTGCTTGAACCATCAAATTGATCGAATTCTTTAGCCTGATTGTACTTTCGCACTTGTAAAAGAAGTTTCTAGTTGTGTCGTTGTCCTAAACACTTTTGTATGAATAAGTATCTAGATTTCTGCTCTTATATCTTATTGTATTAACTGATGCATTTCAAAAGAGTAATTGTTTTTAGATAAATGGTTTATTAAGATCAAGATTCTAGAATTCAAGGAGGAAAATGTTCCTCTATATATTGATTCATTTCGTGCATTATTCATTTGTAAAACATTATCATATATTGTCTAGAAAGGGGTTTGGTTTTAAATGAATGGCCAAGAATTGGGCGGATGAAAACCATAAATTTAGGTTCAGGATAAATAAGAGTTGTGCAGAAGATCTGTGATAAAGGTTAAAATTATACAAACTCATTACATTTGATACAATCTAATTGAGAAGCTTACATTCAATCTGCATTTTTCCAAAAATAGCTTGTTTGCATAAAACATTCAATGTTGTGTAGATGCCACCAGTGATAACAGATAGCCAACCGCTGTTTAGGCATTCTTACCTTAAATCTCCAAGCGAGCTTCAGTAATTTACTGCTTTATAAAATATTTTAAAATACTTGATTATTATCAAACATACTTGAACTCGAAAGAGTGATAAGAAGGGTTTCGCCTTTTCTTCTATTTTGGACATCAGTAAAGTTGGTAATTACTAGAACTTTCATTTATTGCATTAAAAAAAAAAGATACAGAAGCTGAGGCTGACATGAATAGAAGTTGGAGTAATATTATTCAAAGAAAATTTTCTTCTTCTCTTTTGGATGAGTGACAATTTTTGTGAGAAATAATTATTTCGTTTTATAGTTCTCTTAGAGGCTTTTTCTTCTCTTACAGGCTATTCCTGGTATGCTTCTTGCTTTTGTCCTTTGCTACGATTATCAAAGGAGCAAAGATTCTATGAACTGCTTGGATTTGTCTTTCTGGAAGGGGCAAAGATACATATGGTATGCAGTTGCGGGATATGCCATTGGATTGGTAGTTGCTTTAGCAACAGGGACTTTGACGCACTCACCTCAACCAGCCCTTTTGTTTTTGGTATGTCGCCTCGACTGATATTGAAACTGTGTTGGATGAGAAAGAAGGATTACCTGTCACATACTATTTAATTTGCACTGAAACTTTTCTTCTGAGTTGCTTTATTATAATTTATGTATGACTTATATCATCAGTAATTTCAGGAGAGAAAGATGACTTCTCTTACTTTGTGATCACTTTTGTCTCTTAAACGACTTCTTTTTACATATTGAAAATTGTGATCACTAATTGGTTAATAATGTCTACGGTTCTGTCCGGTATCAATTTCCCTGATCTTATGCATGATTTAATTTCATGCTCAAGTGATTTGTGATTTCTGTTTCTTTTTGAAGTTCAATTCTTGCCTTATTCTTGTAAGTCAGTGTGCTTCTAAGTTTTCGGATCCCACCTGCCAGGACTACTTATTACTATGATGTTATGTTATCATTTTTATTGCAAGGGCTTTCTTCTTGTTTTCCTAGTAAATACCACTTGTTTCCAAATTGAGTGTAGAGAAAGAAAACATATTCATGTAAGGTAGATCCCCAAAGGCAATATAGCAAAGCCTCATTTGGCGTGCCCAGATTTTGCTGTGAATTGGGGAGTTTCCTTTCATCTGACTAGAGTTTAGGAATATGGCTTTGATGATTCCTTCTATGTCGTGACAGATACTGTATCGGCGTATTTATGTCGAAGTGTTTTGATTATGTGCAGGTGCCTTCGACGCTAGGGCCCATCATCTTCGTTTCGTGGATGAGGAAGGAACTTGTACAACTATGGGATGGAACTGGGCACAATCCTAACGAGAAGGGACTCGAAGTGCAGGTCTGATTGCCCAGTGTTAAAATGTACACTTCTGGAGGCATCTTATACTGTAAAGTCATGTTGGGTAGAAGAGCCTTTCTTGTGAGGAAAAAAAAAAAAAAAAAAAAAAAAATTGTTCTAACAATAATAGCTCCTTTTTTAAATGATGATTACTGATTAGTAATGAAATAAATGTCATTTAAGTTTATTATTCCATCATTTGTTCTGCCTCTCTTGCTTTCCACTTATAGCATAGTTTCATTTCTCCTTCCATTAGCCCAATAAAAACTTGAGTAGATTTTAATGGCTCCGGTAAGCTTGTACCATACCAAGGAAAGAAAAATAAATTGAAAAAAATAATAACGCCGTTGCCGGGGATCGAACCCGGGTCACCCGCGTGACAGGCGGGAATACTCACCACTATACTACAACGACTTTGTTGCACATGAGGTTGAAACTTTATTATTTCTCACCAACTCATACCGTAGTCGCACAATCTACATACAAAGAATTTCATTCTGTCAAGTCTCATTTCAAAGATCAAAAGGGTTGTGATGGCAAGACACGAGTCCCTCCTCCCTTAACCAGATGCCTCGAGTTGAGTCTTAAAATGAAAAAAACTTTAAAACTCTTAGCTAGAAGTGCTGTCCTAGTAGTCTACGTTACTCGAGTCCGGGATTAATCGGACTATGCCTCGGATACCTTGACAATAATAAAAAAATAAAAAATCAATATTACATCATTGTTCTTCCTGTAATATTCATTCAAGATTTTAATTCTTCAACAGAGACCAGTTGTGAAAATGCCTTCTCAAGATGAGATATCTGCCACTTTTGAGTTCAAAGATGCTAAGTTAAAAGTCTACCAACAAAAAGATGCTATGTTACATAATAGAAGCCATTGCAGTGGCTTGTAACTCTTTTTAAGCTGTTGAGCTCGCTGTTGACCATCTTCGAACTTCAGGGAGGATGCGTCGCTGTGGTTTCATTGCAAAGCGCAGAAGCGGAGCCCGAACCTCGACCTCACAATGCATCCTATAGCACTCCTTCCCTGCCAAGTTTGTTCTTCAGACAACCAACTTCTCTTCATCCATTGTGGGAACTGCAACATCTTCCCTCATTAAACTGCTGTATTGCTCACTCACTTTGGCGCCGGCCTGAGCAAATAACTCCACTGCTGCAGGTAACTTCCCATAGTACCTTTTTAATTTGTCTGAGAGAGGGGTGTTTTCGTATGACTTCTTCGGTACATGCCATACGTAAACCGGAGGCACCAAATCATCGACGGTTGCTTCCTGCCAGGCATGCTGGCCATCCCTCATCTGGTGCTTGAAAGCTTGGCATTGCCTCACCCTGTGACCCTTGGGTCCTACTTGGACCTCTGGACAATGTCCACACGTCTGAACTGCGTATTTCTGCATGAGTTTCATTGCCCCCGATCGCATTTCCTCCCACGCCGACATGCCTTGCACAGCACATTCTGCATATTGAAAGTCCCAAACATGAGAGATCCATAGCATTCAAAACCATCACTTTAACAATGGCCAATGTTATGCTCTTAAAAGCCACCAAGGGTGACTGCAACATAATGAGACCACGGTCTCAAGTTACACTTGATACATACACGAATAAAAGTTTCGAAGTAAGCTCTAACCATAGAAGAGCTCAAGAAATAAGAGCTAAAGCCTTTAGATGTAGAGTTGTTGTAATTAGGCTTGAAAAGATTCATTGGTAATGCATAAGAGATCAATAATTGTCGACAAAACGGATAAGTGAATAAAACCACTAGATTTCTTCCCCTTATGTAATACTTAACACATGCTTAAGATCTCATTCAATGTAAATACTTGCAAAGAGTAATGCATGCAAAATTTTGTCAAGATTGAAAAATGAGGTGGACTGAATCAATCCATAATAGAATTTTACACAACAATGATAATCAAGTATACCTTGCAGATCATTGGAAAGAAGATTGTTGGATTGTGTATTCCTACTTCGCCTTTCTCTCTTCTCCCAAAATCCAAACTCATCGATGTCCTTCCCTGAAAAATCATCTTTTGGGAACCTCTTCTCATAGTCGATGATTCTCCCAGAAACGTTGTACACTGGGAAAGTCCGTCTCCTCGTTGGATACTCATGTAAATCAACACCCGCCTGCACACACAACTCTACGATTGCTGGAATGCGGTCAACCAGAAGGCATTCCTCATGAGATACCGCTCTCCCCACCCTATCATAAAGATGAAATGATTCAACTACAGGTAGAACATCTTCCAGCCTTCCTCTTTCCCAATTATGCTCCGCTGTAGATGGACTTGAAGCAGCATTGCAAGTCTTAATGTTATGAGGCACATCGCCGACATGAACTTCTCCACATGACAAACACTTATGGACTGGAACGCTATCCATTACCCTCGAAACGCAACCGAAAAGCTCTCCTCGGGCACCAAAAACTTTATGTGCTACTGGGACTAATTCCTTCACTAACAGTCCATTCTCAGGTGGTTTCAGAATATTCTCGCGAACTTCGAACCTCATTTGCTTCTCTAACCTCGCTCTGCGCTTGAGCACATTAACATCCACCACCCATGGTTTCCGCTCCGTCCTACGAAGCTTCCTGGGTAGCTCAGCTGGATGTATTAGCACTTCAGGTAACAAACTAGAGTAAGAGATTTTAGACCTCCCAACGCCATTCGCGCCCACTAAATTTATCAATATATTCTCCAAAACTAGGGTTTGATTGGTGATGAACTTTCTCTGGGCACACCTTGCTAACATAGCTTCCTTTGAGAAACAATCACTCTGAACAGTACCCATCAAAAATTTATCAAACATATACAAATTCAAACATACATATGAAGTTTAACAACTAATTTCAAAGCAATTGAAGTAGCTTCATTGATTAACTCAAACAGACATTCATGAAAATCCCATTAAAAAAAGTTGATTTTTTGTTGATTTCTAATCAGTACCCACCAAAATATTTATCAATTATATACAAATTCAAGCATACATACGAAGTTTAACAAATATTTCAAAGCAATTGAAGTAGCTTAATTCATTGATGAACTCAAACTGACATTCATAAAAACCCCATCAAAAAAGTTGATTTTTTGATGATTCAAAGCAGCTCTACTCTCCAAACTAAATGGAATTGGATTCAAAAGAAACAAAATTCAAAAACACTTCTTTGCAAATTGAAAATAAGTTGGCATTGAACTCTAAAGAATCAAAACACATAAATCTTTCATACACAACACTTCAAAACCTAAAATGAAAGAAAGTTACAAAGAAACTGCAAAACCTGAATTGGGTACTTGTTGTGGTTCAATCTGAGTAACCCATTTTCTCCATTTGCACAACTTTATCTTCTTCTCCTCTAGTCTTCTGGTTCTTGCATGATGTTGTGTGGTGTTCTTAGTTAAGATTGAAAGCAGCTCAGTTTAGTGAAAGCCCTTTATTGATTAAGGAAAATTAAGGAGACCCAATGCGAAAAATTCGATGATTTCAAAAGGGCGTCTCCCAATTCAGCAATTTGAGAGGCCTGATAGCAGTCCCTGAAGATTGGATTGAGAGTTGGGCGTTTCGGCTATTGGGTTGCCTTTTGAGGTGGTGACTTGGTCGGGGACGGCGGTTCTAATGATTTGGTGGCTTTGAAGACATTCGGAATGGACACTTAGTCGTTGATGTAATCAATGTTTATGTGCACACAAATCGATAAGTATTGAAGAGACACCAATAATCGGAGCATCCATTTTGGGTGTCCTTAAAGGGTCACCCTAGCATTGTTCGTTTTTTTCATGGAAAATGATTGGTTGAATCAAATTTATAACCTTATAATTCGAAAAAATTAATGAAACCACCACGACTCGAATTTATAATCTCCGCCTCAAAAGTTAATGTAGAGTAAAAATGTTCATCTTGTTGCCACTGCATCACAACTTTTGGAAGTATCTTGCACGTTGATATTAGAAATGTTAATCTATTTTTATTTTATCTAGCGCGTCCGACTAACCCTAACGAGTCATGATGAAGGCTAATTGAATACTCATCACATTTCTCTAAAAAAAAAAAATATATTCCTCACTATATGAGATCCCATATTTTGATTTTATTTGGCGCGTCGAACTAACCCTCATGAGTCATGATGAAGGATGATTGGATACTCATCATGGTTCTCTAAAAGAAAATAATATTCCTTACTTTATGAGATCCCATATTTTCTATTTTATTTGGTGTGTCTGACTAGCCCTCATGAGTTATGTAGAAGGATTGAATACCCATGGTTCTCTAAAATAAAATATTATTTCTACTTTATGAGATCCCATTTGAAAACTCAACATCATCGGAAGAATTGAAGAAATTCAACAAGCCAGAGGCATACCTATGATAACTTGGATGCAACCCAAACTACATTAACCCAAGTGACCCTTACGAATCTAGTATGAGCCTATGAGGTGGTGGTGTTTGTTTGTTGTTCAATAAGCTTTCAATATCAATAAGATTTCATCTATATATTGCCATAGTTGTGAACGAGTGTGGCTCACTGGCTACATCCATACAAAGTATTCAACTCAACAAAGTCTGTTGTAACTGCATGAATCAACGTTGCAACTAAGTACCTGTATATGTATACATATGGTGCTCCAAATATTAAACTTTCATATCCAGAATGTTTCAAATATCAGTGGACACACATCAAAATAATCTAAGCGGAAACATTTACAATGGTTATTTTTGTTTGCAGAAAGAGAAAATGTTGAGGTCTGTTTGAAATACTTGGAATGTGTATGATTGAAATCTTGATCACAAAATGGTGCAGTTGCAACATGGGCTAGAAGCTTTGTTTTTTTGGATTTTTTCCAGAATCATCTCCAGCTTGGTGATTATTTCTTCGAACGACGGTCTGCACTCTGGATTCTTGTGCCAGCATTCTCGCAGAAGCCTACATGAAGGGAAACAGATGGTGTTAGGGAGGTTTTACCTCTGCGGCACTGAGTTCGCTAGAATTCTGGGAAAAAAAGTCAACTGCAAAAATGCCAATCTTGTGGAGTATACATTCATTAATCTTGCTAATAAAAAACCATTGAAGCACAGTCAATTACCTAACAGATTCACCATTTAATTTGTCTCACATGTATACCGATACTAAATTAAGATACATTTAAGATTCATCTAGAACCAAATCATTGGTTGAGGATTGTAAGAATCTTACCATTGTCGCTCCGAAAGGTAAATCTTACTCTAAATCTATGAACATCACAAAGAAGTACTATGGCTGACTCACTTACTGCTTGATTTCTTCTGGGTATAAGAAGGAAGTGAGGGGAGGTCGAGAATCTTCATATGCTCGCCGGTCGGCTATCTCTTCTGCACCGACTGTTCTTTGTGAAGGTCCACCTTGAAACATCTGCAGCAATAGGAGACAATATTCTATCCTTGTGATCAAGAAACAGAAGATTTTGTATCACCGATTTGCTAAGAAGCATGCCTTCCATTCAGTAATCAAAAATGTGGTTCACCTTTCCAGTTAGAATCCCAAGAGCTATATTTTTTTTTCACTTTTCTATCAGCAATAATACATTATGTATACTTTCAAATCTTCACAAAGTTTGAAACTCAAATAGCCGTTGTCAATCCATCTCATAAATTTTTCTCTAGTTTCTAGATTAAATTGCAAGATCTGTAATTTAAAAGTGTGTGGTTGAACTAGGAAGCTTAAATCAATTTAGCCATTTGCTATTTGTCTTATCCGTCTTATACTGACACAAGTTTGTATAATATGTTGCAATTATACAAAACCAAACTAAACAAGTATACTTGAATGTTTATAGCTAATTCACAAATTAAAGTCATCAATTTCCAAATGTAGATTTCCCAAAAACATGGCAATTTCAAAATTATATAGACAATTAGAAATTCCAAAAGCTGAAAAAAGAAACAACAGAAGATTTGTTTTCCAAAAGTTGGTTTGGTGATATACTAAATCAAAAGGCTGGTATCATAGTCACCTCGTGTACTATTAGAGCAAATGAGAAAACATCAACATTCTTTCCATATGATTCTCGACGGTAAACTTCGGGTGCCATGTAGCGATCTGCAACATAGTAATCATTAAGGAAAAAGATTCATGAATATTGAAAAGCATAATCTTCCGTAGATTATAAATATGAAGAGACACACATGAACCCGTTCCACCAGTCATTTTGTAATTGGATGAATCTTTTTCCTGCGCAATCTTGCTTAGTCCAAAGTCTGTCACCTTGAGATGACCGGCTTCATCTAGTAAGACATTGCTACAGAAGTTCCAATTAATGAGAGGAACAGTGTCACGAGATAGAAAGAAAATTATAAAAACAAATAGTAAATCCATTTGCTGTACCTTGGAGTCAAATCTCGATGTATTATTGGATGTGGCTTATGCTCATGGAGATAATTCATGCCTCTGTATAATTTTCAACAGGTTTGTCCACATCAGCAGTTTATTACAATAGCAGTAAACAAGTATGGGAACAGGATTATTGAATTAATTTTATGGACTGTTTATATGATGTGATCGTAGAAGTTCCTAAGGTAAACCACTTTAGATACCTAGGATCAATCATACAAAATGATGGTAACATTGAGAATGATGTCACACATAGAATTCAAGCTGGATGGAAGAAATGGCGGAGTGCAACAGGGGTGATTTGTGATCGAAATGTTCCTACTAAGTTAAAAGGAAAATTTTATAGGACCGCAATTAGGCCAGCTATGCTCTATGGAAGTGAATGTTGGGCGGTAAAGCAACAACAATTACATAAAATGAACGTAGCAGAAATGAGGATGCTTAGGTGGATGTGTGGTAAAACTCGTAAAGATAGAATAAGAAATATATAAATTCAAAGACAAGTAGGAGTAGCACCAATTGATACAAAGATTAGGGAAGGGCGGTTGCGGTGGTTTGGTCACCTGCAAAGACGGCCTACAAATGCCCCAACTAGAAAACTTGACTCAATAGAAACTGTAGAAATTCGACGAGGTAGGGGCAAACCAAAGTTAACATGGGATGCATTAATTAGGAGGTATTTGAATGGTTTGAAAAGCTCACCATCAATTGCACTTAATCGAGCACAATGGAAAAGTTTGATCCATGTAGCCGACCCCAGTTAATTTGGGACTAAGGCTATGTTGTTGTTGTTGTTTATATGATGTGATCAATTCAATGGAAGACAATTGCAGGCCAAATACAAGTATTCAATATTTTACTAATCTAGTGGCAGATGAAGGTTAAATAAAAGGAAAAACTTTTCTGCTTACAAAAACTTTACATCGTACCATAAGCGATTGGAGAAACGTCAATGTCTAACTCTTATAGAAAAACATAGTTAAGACCTAAGAATATGCTCAAAATATTAACTGAATACTTTTAAAAATTAAGAGTGGTTTGAATATTCAACACAATAAAAAAAATGAACTCCATAAGTAAAGTAACTTTCTTGCCTTGCAATGTCCAAAGCATAAGCCACAGCTGTAGGCGGATCAAATCGTCCTCTCTTTTTTAGTATGTCAGCTAAACTTCCCTAGTTACCAGAAGGTAGCAAAATCAGAAACATAAACTCCAAATACACCAAATCTTGTTATTAACTAAAAACATTACATTGCAAAGGTACTCCGTGAGGAAGATCAAGCGGTCAGGGTGCTTCAAAACACCCAGAAATTGCACTATATTAGGATGACGCAACCTTTGCCAAAGTGCGAGTTCCTTCAAAAATGTATTCCTATAGATAAATGGACGCTTTCTGAGAAAAAGTAGATGGAAGTATAAACCAAAAGCAATTGAGCTGATCTAAAGTAAACCAAAGTAAGTACGTGAATATGGCATTTGTAGTTCAGCCAAAATTAGTCATATTGATGAAATAACTTGAAAAAAAAAAATGATTGAAATCTCACAAAATACTGAACCTCACTCTGGGATTTGATGCAACAGAAGAACGGATAGTTTTTGCAGCAACATCAGTACCCCGCCACTTCACTAAATAAACTTCACCATATGCTCCCTGCCAAACTTAACAGTTAAGCTTAGAGCACAAAAAGCGCAACTACGATACATAATTTCAAAATGCATCATAGATAAAATGAAGTGTAAAAAATGTTCCTTTTCAAGCCTTCCACAAATGATAAGTTTTCAGTAGTAGTCCAAAGAAATTGAAAGATAATGCAATTACTTCTCCAATAAGAGTCCAGTCAACCATATCCACCTCAGTGTGGTCAATTTCACACCAAGGATTCAGGGAGTCGCGCCTCACCTATTCAAAGCAAAGTGACAAAAGGGTGTGTCATTAATTAATTAAGTGATTGACGAAGTTTTCAGAAACTAATGTTTAGTTGGAGGAAGGAACCAAATTATAAGTGCCAACTATTTTCAGTATTTCAAAAAATCAAAAATACACAAATATTGAGATAAGAACAAAAAAACTAGAACACATCTGAAAGAGATATTGTAATCCTATCTTCCAATATATCTGATACCCTACTATCCAAAATCACTCATGATAACACCCTCTTTATTAGTAATTTACCACAAGTATGCAAATACCAAAAGACATTTGTTCATTACCTACTTAGAAAACTAGAGAAGTCCACAAAGAAAGAGGAAATGCGTTCACACTATATTTCAAATAGATTGGGGGAAAGTAAGCATAATTTGTATGTAACATACGTTATTTTGTTTCCACATATACAAAGTAAAATTAAGATCAAAAACATATTAACGGATACAAAGGTAAAATACAAAATCAAACATTTCAACCAATGCGCGCGTGTTGATGCTCTTAAGTAGAATATTCAAGCATGAAAATGATAGCAGTGGAACTACTTCATTATTTACTGAATCAACTAACAGACCAAAAAAAAAAAAACCATTTATTCGCCAAGGAATAATAGAAATCCAGCGAAAGTACCGGGTCAGTTCCGCCTTTTTCCTCCAGTAGCTTGCAAATCTCTTCGTGACGGAAGCTGCGGGCATCCGAAAGTGGCTGCAGACATGTCACCCTATTCAGTTCCAGTGCAACCCATCCAAATTTAAGTGATCACACATATTAAAAAATGCAAGAGAATGAAATACATGGAATAAAAAACCACAATCAATGAGCATCTCCAAGCTGAAATGGATCCTCGGAAAAAGGAAAGTTAAATCATTCAACTCAAGTGGAAAACATTACTTGAATCCAGTCATACAAATATTCAAGAAGGTCCACAAGCAGTCGTATAACCGAACCATGTGGCTTAATCCGCATGCCATAGCTAATAGCCTAATATGAATGTCTTCATAAAAAAAAAAAGCAATGCTAAGAAGAATCATTACTATCCACAATGTCTCTAATTGGATAACATTCCAACTTTCATACTACTATTGTATTAAATGGAACTACATACCGCCATTATATCACGATCCAACCAGTAAGACACATAGACATTCACAAAGCGAATACCTTGAATAAAACCTGATATGCTAAGTCTAGAAATCATTAATTTAGAGAGCCCACTTACAGTGTGACCCCATCGATCAACGGAATTCACATCGGCGCCCTTCTCAAGAAGAAGCTCAACAATATCAACGCAACCTTCACATGAAGCCAAGTGAAGGGCAGTTCTCTTGTCGTAATCGGCAAGGTTCGGCGACACCCCTTTCTCTATCTCCTCAATAACACCATCCTTGTCGCCCTTCCCCGAACAATACAGAAGCCGATAAGGGCCCTCCAAATCAACCATAATTTGCTCATTCTGCTCAAGAACGCATCAATTCATATCAAATGTAATCGAAAAGCTCTCGCCTTTGCACATTTCATGACCTAATCTCATCCATAACACTGGAAATTCAACTTTTTTAAGCAAATACAAGCATAGAGAGATCACCTTGGATTGCGCCGACCGCGTCTGCGAGCCGCATTCGTCCATCGACGCCATAATAGAACACTGAAATCTCTCTCGAATGTCGAATTATACGTAATTGAAGATGTCTTCATCGAATTAGGGCTCCGGAGTTTTCAAAGCTTCTTGTGAAATTCGCCACTTCTAGGGTTAGGGTTTATCAATAGTAAATTCGTAATAGAGAGAGAGAGAGAGAGAGAGGAAGTGTGTTCACCTGGTACGGCGGAGCACCTGGTATGGTGAGGTAGAGTGATCATCGCCGTTGAATTATCATCGGACGGATGGAAAATGAAGATCAGGAGCGGCCTAGGTACGGATGAGGGTATTGTTTGGTGACGATAGTTCATTTTTCCCGCTTGTTTGTTAGTATTTGGCCGTTGCATGGTGGTATTAGGTAAAGGGCCGTTAGGTAAATGCACTTTTTTCCTTTGTTTTTGGATTTTCAGTGTGGTATCTAGATGCTTGGCTACCATCAAATTCGTTGAGGGGTAGTCCTCTTAATCCAATTTTCTCCTTTCACGAGCGCCGAAGTCGAGACCTCGCTTAAGGACCCTTTCGATAACATTACGTGCAAACATAATCAATTTGTCACCAATCTCAAGAGACCTTGCTTAAATTCCATGAAATTGACCTTAAAAACTATGATTCTCTTCTAATAAGAACGCGCAAAACGTATCTAATTTTAGGAAGTTGTAAGGGGTACATATTTTAGGCACTTAGCGATCATATGTCATCGATACAACTCGAGATAAACATTCGAAGTGTATCGACCACGCACGATCGCTAGATGCTCAAAGTCAATATCTAAAGGGTGTGGCCCAAGTATTTATGCAGATTTTTTTACGTTCAATATGTTATAAGTATTGGTAAAACCTTTTGTATTGCTCGAAGAAGGAAACGAGGTCTTCCGACAATTGTCTACAAAAAAAAAACAATTAATTCCACAAAAAATAAAAAAGACCACATGTTGAGTTCCATAATAAGGAATTGAATGTCTCTTAAGCACGATCTGAGTTTTAATTTCATTATAGTTTTTCTTTTAAAGAGAAAAAAAAGGAAAAAAAAAAAAAAAAAAAGGGATAAAGGATCATTGACTCCATGAACTTAGAAGCTTTCGTTGATTTTATCCTCAGTATTTTCATCATTTCACTTTTCCTCCCTAAACTTTCTCTTCTCTCTTCTTTTGGTCCCTAAAATTAAACGATTAGTTGGGCGATCGGTGGAGTCGTAGTAGACGCACAAAGGCGATCTTGTTCGCCGAGTTATTTCAAATTTCAAATCAATAACACGCTCCAACGGTGCAAACGAGAATCACAAGATCTGATGGAATCAACGGAAGAGAGGGTTCAAACCCTAGACAACAATCCAAGATCCGATGAAGAAGAAGAAGAAGAAGAAGAAGAAGAAGAAGAAATCAAAGTGAAAGAAATGGCGGAACTGATCCGCCGTTACCGATCCACTCTACCTAATCGCCTCACCAAGGCCTTCTCTTCTCTCCTCGTCGCCCAAAGACCCATTCTCCATCACTTGCCCTCTCAGATTCCTCCTGAAACTAGGGTTTCCGGTGACCCAAGCTCAGGTGAGTTTCTAGGGTTTCCGTTTGCAGTGTTTTGATTTCCAGAACACGGTTTAGGGCTTAGGTTTGTTAGGGATTTGAATGCTTTTTGTCGAATTTCAGCTCTGATCGCTTCAACAATGTTGTGATTGATTGAAAAATTGAACCTTTTTGGGGGATCTGTAGATGCAGGAGATGGTGTTGGCTCTGCCAATGAAGGGCCACAAGACCGGGAGATCGGCGAGAAGATACAGTCGCTGAAGCTTCAGATTTCCAGAAATGCAGCTGCAATGCCTGTGGTGTTGAAGAGAATGAATGACTGCATTGCAAAGATTGATAAGCTTGACAGTTTCAGAGCCAGCATACCTTCTACCTTTAAAAGGAAAAAGAATAGCTGATGACAAAGTTCCTTACCAACGGCGAAGTTAGCCGACGACGAAGTTTCCGACGGCTTTGCTGCAACTGGGAAGCGCAAAGAAGAAGAAGAAGAAGAAGAAGAGTCGAATACAGTCTACTCGGCCGACGCCCAAAATTGTATCGAAACCATGCCTGGGCTTGCAGAGATAATTGTGCTTCTTCACCTGTAACATTAATGTGCATTGTTGTGTATCTGATGATCCATACTTTCTGGTAGAGAAATGCAAATTCATCAAAGCTTTCTAATGGTTTGATCCTAGATTTTCGAGTCATCCTAGGTTATGCATTTGATGTAGGATTCAAGCAGTTAGTCTTTACACTAATATTGATTCTGTGAAAAGATATCTAAAGATGGGACTTAACTTGTGGTAAGATTGCTATTGGAAAACTGTATAACTATAGTGATGGAATGAGCAAGCAACAACTAGTCAGAGTAGAATAATGGAACAAAAAGCTTAGAATGACAAGGAACTTGCAAACCAGGTAAAGCTCACAGTTGACAACCAGGATGTCGCAGAACCGAATGCCAACCGAGTAGTCGCAACTGCAGCTTCACCAATCTAGCATAGACCAACATCAGTTTATCATGCTCTATCTGAAAGCAATATGCAACTTGTTTCGAGAAGTCCGCCGTCGTCGGCCTGTTAACCGATGATTCTGCACACATCGAATATAGGCACCATCCATCGACTTTAGCTTCATTGCATCAATTTTGTGTGTTAATATCTCATCAGCATAAACATCTTAAATGCTCCATTCCAAATGTCCACAGCTAAACCTTGCTTTCATCCCACCATAGTCTGGAGTGGAAGCAAACATTAGCGGTTTTCGTCTTGCATGAGACTTATAAAACATTGCTGAATACATCTGAATTTATTTTCATGATCAACTGCGATATTTGGAAAGAACTAAATTAAAAAGAGAAGCAATCAAAAACCTGTTGCACTTCCAAATCAAACAACGGAAGAAAAAAATCTCAAGTAAAATAAGATTTAGTTTAGAACTGACCATCTGCAACTAAAACCTGCTGTGCACCATATTCAACTCTGTTATCTGACAAACTGCTACCATAATAGTTTGAATAAAATGCGTTGATTGCTCGTTCTCCGAATCTCTCCTGTGAGAACTATCAATGCATGTGGACTATCATTTCGAGTAAAAATCAAGATGGCCCGTGTATAGGTGGCAGTACTAATGACCATGCCGAATCATCCTCCATATCTTCTTTTTCATTAGTTGCTGGGTTTTGCACCCGTTGCATTTTCAAGCATAATACGCTTTTGAAGAATTCATATGATGCGAAGAAGATAGCCCCTTGTGAGACATACATAATTAACCTTGGTGTCAATCCCCTAAATGAATAAGAAACAAACAGTCACTAAGAAGTTTGCACTAACAGAAATAGTCCAGAGAAATTTTACTAGCTAAAAGGAAAAGTAGGAAAGCTAGAAGACAACCACCAATCAGCACCTTTAAGAATACAAAATGATGAAGTAGATGAATAGCAAGAATAAGAAGAAAACATGAAAAATAGTGGAGGAGACTGGGATTCCATAAGAAAACTTCTTCACATAAGATTTAAGAGTGAAACTTTAAAGAGAAACAAAAGAATACAAATATGGAAAATTTCAAGAAGCAGTTTGGCAAAGCAAAACTTCATTAGACTCGATAAGCTTTCATTTATTCGACTCAAAGCAGAAGTTACCCTTTATTTGACACCAACATAATAACGGCTTAAACAACTCTATATTACCAATAAAAGAAATATTAAGTGTCAAAGATGGTCTTTTCTACTTAGGTATAGACAGAACCCTGTATGTATTCCATACTATATAACCTTTGAAGCTTTCATGCTTAAATGAAACCATTTATGAAACCATTTTAGCAAAGTGCCATACCGGTAGAGACCTTTCAATCCTTCATGCTTGAAAATTTCTTGAAGTGCATCAAGGACGCCTTCATATTTGCTAAGGCTTCCAGGAATCTGCGGGAAATGGATGTCATCAGCATTAAATCAAGAAGAATCAAAAGGAAAATAACTAATATAGGTTTAACCCATGCGAATAAGAGATTCATACCTGAGTCTGCAATCTTGTCTTCACCACATCAAAAGGAGTTGTAAACAAAGCTGCGGTAGATCCAGCTAGTCCACCACATAGAAGCTGCAACAAAATCAACATTGTATAATTTTCCAAAGCTATTACTAAATGTCAAATAAAAAACACATTGTTGCTTTCTAATAGCAAAGATTGTTTCATTTTTCATTTATTTTTATTTTTTTTGTAAAAGATAATAGCAAGATCCTATCTTGTAAAATTTTTTTAAGTAGATGGCCAAGGGGCCAAGAGAGGTATTTAATGAAAATGCTTAAGTAACAAACCGTTTGAAATGTATTAGGTGGAGAATTGAGCTCGGCCGGTGATTGTATTAATTGCTTCAATTTTTCGTAAGTGTAGAACTGCAAGTAAAAGAGAGATGTATGATTCCTTCTGCCGTAGAAATCACTGCTAGGAACAAGAGAATCGTACTGCAACCATCTATTTCTCATGAAACAGTTATTAATAAACCATGATGGCCACACTATATGATAGAATAATTATTAATTGCAGCCCCATAAAATGCAGGATCTGACCTTTATGATTGAATGTGGGATATTTCTGCAAAGAACAGCAGTCCACCCAGTATACAATGAAGGCAAACCTCCTTTATAAAGAATTCCCAACAAAGCACTCCTATAAAGGTAATTGAGAAACATCAATTTTACTGAGAAATTTTGTGTCAACAAAATGCACAACAGATAGAATTGAACTCAGTATAAGAATTATTAACTGATGGTGATTCTGCAGCAATGTTTTTTTTAATATGTATATGAAACCAACTTAATTATAACCCATGACTCCAACATGAGTCGAACTCCCAACCTTGCCTTGGCACCTGATGCCTCATCCATCTCACTAGAGATGTTTTGTCATTCTGCAGTAATGTAGATAACTTGCAATATAGATTGCCAGTCCATGTTAACAAACTAAAAAAAACTACAAAACTCATAAAATGGAGACATGGGTGATAATTAAGAAACTCTAACATCACATTGAATAGTAATAGACAAATCTCCCTAAAAAAAAAAAAAAAGTAATAGACAAATAAACTATCCTACATATACACAAAAGAAATATGATAATAGCATATCAAAGGACAGCAACCCACAAAACTACAAGTAAACCTGTAGAATCCAAAACCCAGCACCCAAATTACAAATACCAATGCCACACACCCAAAAGAACCAATCACAAAAGATCTAGAGATAGATCCACCCTTAACCCACACCTCACCCAATCGGATTGACCACACCCCAAGGCAAGATTGCTAGAAGTAATTCACTGCAACACCTTATCTTAAAGCCTACCAATTATTCATTATTTTATTCAACCTACAAAAACTCCCCCTCCATAGAACAACAACAACAATACCACCATATCCTCAGTCCCAAATTATTGGGGTCCGCTACATGGATCAAACTCTTCCATTGTGCTTCATTTAGTGCAATTGATGGTGAGCTTTCCAAACCATTCAAATCCCTCCTAATTAATGTGTCCTAAGTTAATCAACACTCCAACCAATTCTTTCAATCCCCAGTCAATATATATAAACAAACAGAACAAAATACCCAAAAACATACTGAACCACTACACGAAATAGTTGGTAATTCTTGAAAAACAAAATATGCTACGAAAGTCATACCAGGAATTTTGATAGTGCATACCAACTTGCATTTGTTGCTTGATACACTCACTAGGAGTAAAAATAAATGAAGTGGCAATACTGGAACAGCCCCCTGCCATGCAATGGGCAACAGATTGATATCCCTGAATGTAAGAAACAAATAAAATGAGACTAGGTAGAGTCAAGAAACCATAAACTTTAAGAGGCAAGGAAGAAACTCAGTTTCACCTCAGGCAAGAGAGGAAGAAGAGCTCCTTTAACAGTCTCATATGTGAAGGTGTATAAAGCGGAAATTGGTGCCGAGGAAGCTATATTACTAGAGATTCCACGGTACATTCCAGTCACCCCTGATTGTCAAAAATAAAAACAACTATAAATTTCCACTATGCACATACAAAAAATGTTGCTCTCACAAGCTCTTACCTCTTTGAGAGATAATTGACCTGAGGACATGATGGCCAGATCTTTTACAGTGGCCATGAGATTGAACTATAGTCTTGATGGTGTCAATAGGATGTAGACAAATACTAACAAACGTCCCTGCCAATGCTCCTGCAAATGCATGTCCATGTTTTATAAAGGCATGGTTCTGATTATCCTTCATTGAGGAGTATGTTTGTATTTTCGAGTTATCATCGATGAATAGTTCTGTGGTTTGTGTTTCTCTACTCCAAGCCCCTTTGCATTCCTCTGATACGTGTCGTATATCTCCACAGTTACTCAAATCTGATTTGTCAATATGGTAGTCTGAACAAAGAGCAGAACCACAAGTCCTCGAAACATCACCTTTTGCCTTAAGCTCTGAGACAGGTCCGAGGAAATAATCCAAACCAAGGGAGTTAACAGATTCTGCTGCATTTTCCACTACCTCCATTGTTTTATCAATCGGAGGATCCTTACACTGAGAATTAGCACCAAATTCACTATTTTCTCCGGCCGAATTCTTCCATTGGCTAGTCTTATTTTCGTCTGCACAGGTTTCAATGTCTCTAGGTTTAAAGCCCTTAGATTGGGAGAGTAGCAAACCATACCTCGACACGAAGTTAGGCCTCCCACTGATCCATCCATAGGTGTTTCCAAAATAATTGGGAATTTCTGGACTAACAATCTCATTTACTTTCCATGAATTCTCATTATATACATTGCTGCCAAACAATCCAAATGAAGAGATTACCTTCCGCGGACCAATGCTGAAGAATTCGGTATCAGCAACGGAAACAATATTGCTTCTTTCCTCTTGAGATTCATGTAACAAATTCTCCTTCTGGTCAATCCTTTCGCCGTCTCCAACATTTCCTTTAGGCCGAAAAACAGGAATCGGACGATTGGCGCAATCCCACACGGCACCAATTGCAGAGACCAACCGAGCTTTAGTCAGTATCTCCTTAGACTTAGATTCAGACTGTTTACTGCCCACATCTTGAGATTCATTCGCGGTCGAAACATCTTTCACTCTACCAATATCAGTTCCCAAATCAAGCGAAAACAACTTGTACTCAATCGAAGCTCGCTTCGTTTTCGACGCCTTAGCCATTTTTTAGCTTCAATTGCACAAGAGAAAGAGTAGCGTCATATACAAGTCTCAATACCACTTCACTATACTAAAATCTAACTCGTATGCGAAGCTAAAGAAATCCGGCTTCGAAATCCTAGAATTCATTGAATTTGAAGCAAAGATTGCTAATTTGCTACCCAGAAATTCACAAGATGTTCTTAATCATAGCAAAAACAGTTGCACTAGAGACATTGAAAAGCTGAGATTCAGATTTCCGACTGAATACAAGCATTTAAGCAGATCAACAACGCCATTGACAATGCAAATGAAAGAAACGACTCAGAAGGTTCATCAATGATGATTCGCACATTTCGATTACCTTGAAAACCTAGCGAAATCCGATCCAGTTGAAAGCAAAAACTGAGACTTGATTTCAGGTGGATTGAGCTCTCTTTGATATTTGAAAACCCTCAAAACCGAGCATTCTAGGGTTTTGGGAAAACCTCCAAAACCTCTAATCAAGAAATCAACAAAGGTTTAATGGAATTACAATAGTAGAAAATTATATGTAATTTTGATTATACTTAGATGTGATTCTCTTGGAATCAATAATTACTATTCATGCGTTTTCCGAACTAGTTAGAGGTTCTAGAGTTGTTTTAGTTGTTGTTATACCATGTTCTCATTGACGTCGAGTCTAAACTTTTGAATGAAAAAAGGGTGCTTAAATATTTTTTTTTGATAATCATGGAAGTAAAAACCTTTTTCGGCCCTTCTATATTTTGGTTCGACTAATTTTATTAGATGAGAGTAGAGTTGTTGTCATTGTTGTTGTACTATGTTCACGTTGACCTCAAGTCCAAACTCCTGAATGAAAAAAAGCGATTCAATATTTTATTTTGATAACCATAGAAGTGAAAACGTTTTTCACCCCTCTATATTTTAGTTCGACTAATCCTATGAGATGAGTATAATGCAAAATCAAATTCACAACCGCTGCTACAATCAAAATTTTAGTGTTATTTTCTTTGCACCATACCCCTTGGGGGCAAGACTTTTATTTTGGGTCAGTGAGTGAGAATCAACACAAGCAATCCATCCATCTGGAAATCAAAAGACAGTTGCAATTTAATCAAACAAATTCCACATGACTGAAATTTTAGTAAAAATAAAACAGTATTGGGACTCAGTTGTCTGAGATTAAGATTACAACACGAGTGATAGAATTACATTTGAGCTTGAAGAGGGATGAATGAATTTTTACATCGTCATTGTTTTACAGCTGATTACATTCTCCACAGAGGCTAACCCGGCAATGGAGGAGCTCACCATGACACCTCCCATGTTCCCGGCTTTTTCTACGTCGAACAAAACTGTACTGAGTCCCTTGCCGATGATGAAAATGCTCTTATCAACTGCAGCAAGTCGACAAGGAGGCCGGGTGAGCAGAGGCGATAGCCTACCAACAGCTATCCACTCCCTACTTTCTTTCTCCCACTTCATTAGCCTGGTTCCTGAGCTCTGATCCAAGACGTAGAGAGTCCCGTCTACGACCACAGCAGGACCTCGCCAGCCCGAAGCCATATCTTCGTCCGCCTGTTTCCATGTGCCGCTTGATGGTTCATACACGAAAGAACATACATGTGGTGGCGAAAGAGACAGACAGCGGATATACATTTTTCCATCTAGGACTACAGATTCTGCAATGTCAGGAGCAGCATTGGGTTCGGAATGACAAGTCCACCTGTTTGTGGAAGGATCGTAAGTATCCCATGACAGTGGATCGCTTGAGTTCAATTGCGCTCCTCCAACTGTAACGAGCTTCTGGTCCAAAGCTTCACAAGCGAAAAAACACCTGAAACTCAAGACACCATTCCGACTGTCAGTCACCTTCAAAATCGTCATCAATGATAGAGATATAGGGAGTTCTTATGTCGTGGATACACGCCAAGCAAAAAAACTTAAAACCAGAGTAAGTTCTTCATCTACTAGTTTATCTGGCCAGGGATAATCTGACAGACGATTAGAAAGACGAAGATTCATAATAGCTAAAGGCGATATGTGATCACCGCAAACTATATTCTATTCAAACTATTGATCCAACCATATATATAATCATCAAAAAGTGCGGCGACGGTCAATCTAAAATTAATCTACTCAATCACAATCAAATATTCCCGACAAGTGACAAATCCCATTTATGAGAGTTTTGATATGAATCAAGAGCGAAGATAACCTAAAAGAATAGTTGCATCTCCGACAAGAAAATTACAGCCAATAAATGTTCAACTCATCATACGCCCCTTGAATAGATCTGAAGAAATCTGTTTCCGTATTCCAGCCCTATGCATAGCATCAGTTGGGCTGACGCTACAAATGAGGAATGATAAGTTTAGCGTTCCCAGTCTCCAAATCTACTTTTGACACAACAAAGACAGCAAAACAGGCAGTTCATTTGCATCCTAAATTTGAAGGACCAAGGATCCTACACAAGCTAACTATTCCTCATGCAAGTTGAAAGCCAACTTGTGCTTCCAATACAGAAAAGCAAATAAATGGCTCTTATCATTTCGCTCGGAAAATTAGAAGCAATGCAGAATGTTAGTAAGTTCATCCTCTATCATGTGCAAGACAAACGAATACATACATATTTTTCGGGTTTCAAAATAGACACATGAACTACAACAGGCAACAAAACTACACAACAACCATTCATCTAGGTTTGAGCTTCTAGTGGCAAACATTAAACAGACATTAAGCTTACTCATAGTCTTATACATCATCATCATTAACAAATTAGTTGGAGTCGACTACATGGATCAGACTCGTTCATCGTGCTCAGTTTAGAGCAATTGATCCTGAGCTTTCCAAACCATTTAAACCCCTCCTGATTAATGCATCCTAATTCCCAAGTTAACTTCAGTCTATCTCTACCGTCAAATTTCTAAAGCTCTAATTCAGTTAAGTTTTCTAATGTGGGCATTTGTAGGCCGTCTTTGCAGGTTTCCAAACCACCTCAACCCCTCTTCCCTAATCTCTACGTCAATTGGTGCTACTCCTACTTTTCTTCGCATTTCCGTATTTCTTATTCTATGTTTACTAGTTTTACCACACATCCACCAAAGCATCTTCATTTCTCCTGCCTTCATTTTATCGTAATTGTTATTGTTTTACCGCTCAATATTCACTTCCATAGAGCATAGCCGGCCTAATTGCAATCCTATAAATAGCAGTATACCTCGGAGTAGCCATCGGCGCCGCGACAGCATCCCAAGCATCCACGGCGGCATCATAACAGTAAACCTCATCAGTAGCGTCTTGGAACCAACCACATCCGCCCATCAAGTAGCACCTTCTCCCCAACGCCTCAAAGCCCATCCCTTTCCTCCTCATACACTGCTGTGGCAACCCTCGAACGAGCCTCCAACACCTCGTCTTCGAATTCGGATCCAACACGTAACAGGAATGCTCATCCGACTTGTCTCCGCCGCACAACGCGTACACCCAAGTCTCATCCAGACTGTGCTTCTTCCTGTACGTATACAGAGCGTCGCTGCTGCCGACGACGTCCCTCCAACTCCTCGACACGCATCGGAGTAACGGATGGAGCCGCCGCGGAACCCTAGCCAGGCAGAAGAGCGCCACGTCGTCTGGCAGACCAGGTATGAGCGAAGCCATTGAAGAACCCTAATTCGAAACCCTAGTTTACAAACATCGAACCAGAATCGAAATATCGCATCACGATTAAACACGATTAGACGAACGAGAAATTCGATTTGATCAAATCTCGTACAATTGAACGTATCGGAACGAAATCGAAATCGAAATCGGAAAAGTAATGATCGGCCAAACGGACCTCTGCGATCTTCGCTCCCTCGGTCGCCGAGGGTGTCCGGGGACGAGACCAAATAGGATTCGGCTTTCCAATATTGCCCTTCGGTTATTGCTAAAAGGGAGGGTAAGAGGAGGGGTATTTGTGGGATTCTGCGTAGGAGTTACTAATTTCATTTTGAAGGTGAACTTTTTGAAACACTCGTTCGGTGTTCATTCAATACCCATCGATTTATGTGCGTACAAACATCGATGGAGAAATGAACGGACACTAAAAATCGATTGTCTATTTTAGGTATTTCAAAATGAGTCATCCTAACATTTTCCTTTCATTTGTTTACTATTTCGTTCTACAAATGCAATGACCATCGCATTGTATAATCAGGATTGGCATTGGAGCAAGGCAACCCCCTGGCTTCACTCAGTTGAAGGCCCCAATTTAGAAATTACATATGAGTATTAGCTTATTTTCAATTTTATATTTTAAGGGAAATGTTATTATAACCCAAAAATTTAACCCGTCCATCTGTATGTTGTCCATTTTGGCGAGCATGTATCATTAGGCACATCGCATGATATGCAAAGAGGTGAGGTAAGTTTCTAGATTACAAAAAACATTTTTCATGTTTTAATATTTACATCACAAAACTATTTGGAGGAAAATGCGGGCTCGATCGTTTCTCTCGATTCACATATGCAACTCAACAAATAGCATATTATATCTTTACTCGACGCGTCATAATAAAACAACTCTTAGTCACGTGATGACAATTAGTTTTGAAAAATGACTTTATGACATTATTTTGTTATATACATTTGTTACCCAATGGTGTTGATTCTTTTGAGATTTGTGTGGCCCACATTTCCTAATCAAATCTACACCATTGTATAACAAATATATGTCTCTTACTCACGTGATGACAATTCTTTGTTGGCATTGTGTGTACCCTTAAGATTGGACGAATGAATGAAATAGTAGTTTTGAAGTGTTTTTGCGTAAAAATAATGGTTTGAAGTTGTAGTTTTTTATTGTAGAGTTCATTCATTCGCCCATTCTTTGAGTGTTTGTAGGTTGGAATGGACAAAGAAAATGCAATGGCGACGGACGTGCTACACGACGAGGTGACTTCTGTATTTTTTATGGTTTTTGTTGAAGTCTATCATATCCTCTGATGTTCTCTGTTTCTGATTTATACTAATCAGTTAGTTGAAGCTGATCTTAGGATATATACATATTTCATTCCTATCGTTGCTGTCATATCTATCTTATCTCCTAAGTATTAGCAATTTAGTATCAACATAGTTAGCTTGTATTTCTAGTAGTTATCTTGTAATCAGTTAGTTGATTGTCGATCTTGATCTTGTATATAAATTAGCAAATCATCAATGAGAAAAGTTAGTCCAATTCATCTAAATTGTGTTCATAATCTACATGGTATCAGAGCTATGGCGAAATATGGAAATAAGATCCATGGACTCACCTCTTCTTCCTCCAATGAAGTCTCCTCATCCTCACAACCACCTTCATCTTCTCCCATTCCCGATCCTTTTTCTGCTCACATTACAAACCATAAGCTCAATGGCCAAAACTATTTGCAGTGGTCCCAATCGGTCCTTATGTTCATCTCGGGAAGAGCAAAGATGATCTTCTCTCGAATCGCAATTGCTCCTAAGGAAGATGACCTGCTTTCAAATCTTGGAAGGCCAACAACAATATGGTAATGTCGTGGCTCATCAACTCCATGACTCCCGAAATTGGTGAGAATTTCTGCTCTATGCTACAAATTTCTTTGAAATGCGGGAAGGCTGCCAAGATCACATTCTCCGGTTACGAGAATACATCGAGATCTTTGAAACTGAAAGTGTTCTTCATGAATTGAAACAAGGTGATCTTTCAGTCACACAATATTATAGCTTGCTAACCCGACAATGGCAGAAAATTGATCGTATTGACACTCACAAGTGGAAGTGTCCGGAGGATGGAAAAATCTACAAATCCATTGTTGAGACTAAGAGGGTATTCAAATTCTTGTCTGGACTCAACAAAGACCTTGATGAAGCTCGGGGTAGAGTCCTTAGCACCAAAGCATTGCATTGCCTTGAATCGGGAGGCCTTCTCAGTGATCAGATACGAAGAGAGTCGGCGGAAGATCATGTTGGGAGACTCTACAACACCAAGTGCAAATTCTGATAGCTCTGCACTCTCCATCTCCAGTGACAATCATGCCGCTAAAGTCTCCACTACTAGGAAGCCCAGTAAACGGCCTTATTGCGATCACTGCAACAAACCAGGGCACACTCGTGACACTTGTTGGCAAATCCATGGGAAACCAGTTGATTGGAAGCCTCGCAAAGCCTCTGCCGATCAAGAATCTCGGGGAAATCTCGTCTCTGCTCCATTGTTCAGCAAGGATCAATTAGAGCTACTACAAAGTCTGATAAGCCAGTCTCAACAAGCTTATCAGAATTCTCCTACAAATGGAAATGCTCACATGATCAAAGGAGGTATTATCCCTATGGTTTTTCTCTCTCAAACGACCTACACATCTTCTTGGATTGTAGATTCAGGAGCCACTGATCATATGAGTGGAAATCGTGACTTGTTTACCTCCTACTCACCATGTACCAAGTCTATATCAGTTATTATAGCCGATGGTTCCACCTCATCTGTCGTAGGCATTGGAACAGTGACAATCTCATCTACCTTACAACTCAACTCTGTGCTCTATGTTCCCAAGTTGGATTGCAATTTACTGTCAGTTCATAAGCTAAATAAAGATTTGAAATGCCTCACTCAATTCACAGATGATTCTTGTGTTTTTCAGGACAGGGACTCGGGGAAGATGATTGGCAGTGCTGAATTAAAGTCTGGCTTGTATCTTCTCCACCAGTCATCCCCTTCACATTCCTTGCTGGTTTCACAATCAAATAAGTCAGATAGAGAAATCATGTTGTTACATTCTCAACTTGGTCATCCTAACTTCATGTATCTCTAAAACTGTTTCCTTCATTATTTAAAAATAAAGATATCCATTCTTTGAGTTGTGATGTGTGTCAATTGTCTAAGCATACTAGACATTCATATGCGCCGAGTTCTTATAAACCATCTAAACCATTTACAATGATTCATAGTGATATTTGGGGTCCTTCAAACATCTCAACTATTACAAATGCAAAATGGTTTCTCTTATTTGTCGATGATCACACTAGGCTCACTTGGGGTTTTTCTCATGAAACATAAATCAGAGGCTTGCAACCTAGTAAAACAGTTTCATGTCATGATTAAAACTCAATTCCAAACCGATATTCAAATTTTTCACTCTGATAATGGACGTGAATATTTCAACTCCATATTGGGTGATTACTTCAAGACCCATGGCATTGTACACACTAGCTCTGTGTGTCAACACACATGCAACAAAATGGCATCTCTGAAAAGGAAAAACAGACACCTCCTAGAAGTTGCTCGCTCCCTCATGTTCACCACACATGTTCCACAACAATATTGGGGTGAAGTGTCCTCACTTCTTTACCTCATCAATCGATTACCTTCCCGAGTTACTGAAGCTTGCAACACCTTGTCAAACTCTACTACTACACGCTTTTCCTCATTCACAACTTCTTTCAAACATCCCTCTAAAATTATTTGGTTGCCTTTGCGTTTGTCCATCTTTATGATCAAAGCAAGTTAGCACCTCGATCCTTAAAATGCATCTTCTTAGGCTATTCTCCAACTAAGAAAGGATATAAATGTTATTCTCCATCCTTGCGGAAATTTTTTCACACTATGGATGTAACATTTATGGAAAACAAGCCTTTTTATCCTAATTCTTCGATTCAGGGGGAGAATTTACTGTCAGAATCTCAAAATCAGTATCTATGTGAGGGGGAGAACAATAGTGTCACATACTTTCCTACAAATATCCAAATTAGTCATATCAGTCCTCATATCAGTCCTTTGCAATCAACTCCACCAGATTCCTCTCAGACTCCAGATACATCACGACTCAACCTCATGATCGTCAATCATCTGCCTCAACTCCACCATCAAATGAAAACCATGAACAAGGTATGTCGATTCAAATCCTCTCAAAATTATCAATATACATGTTGATGAGATGCCTATTGCCTTGAGAAGAACGAGAGAGCTCATATACCATATCGGATGAAAGATTTCATTTATTATGGCAAGCTTTCCTCAACATATAGAGCTTATGTTTCTAACATTGATAAAATCAAGCATTCCTAGAACGGTTCATGAAGCTCTAGCATCACCGAGTGGAAGAAGGCAACCTATGAGGAGATCGGGGCTTTGGAAAAGAACAATACGTGGGAGATCACCACTCTACCACACAGGAAAAGAACAGTTGGATGTAAATGGATGTTCAATGTGAAACACAATGCGAGATGGTTCGATTGAGAGACTAAAGGCTCGGTTAGTTGCAAGAGGCTATACTCGGACTTATGGGATCGACTACCGGGAGACATTTGCTCCGATTGCCAAGCGAACACAATTCGAGTGCTACTCTCACTAGCTGCAAACTTAGGCGCCTCTTCATCGACTTGATGTGAAGAATGCATTCTTAAATGGAGATCTCGAGAGGAGGTTTACATGGACATTCCCCCGAGGTTTTGAGGATCGACACTCAAAAGGGAAAGTCTGCAAGCTTAAGAAATCTTTGTATGGATTAAAACAAAGTCCTCGAGCTTGGTTCAGTCGGTTCTCAACAGTATTAAGAGGAATTGGTTATTCTCAAAGTCAAGCTGATCATACTTTATTCTCTAAACATGACACTGATGGAAAGATCACAATCCTAAGTGTATATGTTGATGATATTGTTATAACTGGTGACAATGACAGAGAGATTATCAGGTTGAAACAATTGTTAGCTATGGAATTTGAAGTGAAAGATCTTGGACAGTTGAAATACTTCTTGGGAATGGAAGTCTCAAGATCTCATAAAGGAATTTCAGTGTCTCAACGTAAGTATACTCTGGATCTCTTGGAAGAGACTGGCATGATCAGGTGCAAACCATCAGAGACTCCCATGGAGCCTAATTTAAAGCTTGATGCCAAGGAAGAGGAAGGCGATGTGGACAAGGGCGCTATCAACGACTTGTGGGAAAAGCGATTTACTTAGCAAATACCGGACCGATATTGGTTTCTTTGTAAGTTTAATCGATGAGGTTCATGAGTCATCCCAAGGAATCTCATATGGAAGGCTGTTCTTAGAATTCTGCGATATCTCGAGGAAGTCCGGGGAAAGGATTGTTCTTCACGAAAAATCGAGTAGAAGTATTGAGGTTTACACGACTACGATTATCTTGGATCTCAAACAGATAGAAGATCTACCTCGGTTATTGTTCATATGTTTGGGGCAATTTGGTTACTTGGAGGAGCAAGAAACAATCGAGTTGTTTCAAGGAGTAGTGCGAAGCGAGAATATCGAGCTCTAGCTCATGGAATTTGTGAGGTCTCTGGTTAAAAAGGGTCTAAACATCTTAACAGATCATGTAACGACCACTGTTCATCTACATTCGATAATGAAGCGACCTTGAGTATTGCGGTTAACCACGTCCATCATGATCGCACAAAACATATTGAGGTGGATCGTCATTTCATCGATGAGAAGATTGACAACAAGCTTGTCGATCTACACTATGTTCCTTCTAAACATCAAGTAGCGATATCCTCACAAAGGCTCTTCCGAAGATATCATTCCAGTCATTATGCAGCAAGCTAAACCTCATAAACATTTATGCTGGTTAGCTTGAGGGGGAGTGTTGAAGTCTATCATATCCTCTGATGTTCTCTGTTTCTGATTTATACTAATCAGTTAGTTGAAGCTGATCTTAGGATATATACATATTTCATTCCTATCGTTGCTGTCATATCTATCTTATCTCCTAAGTATTAGCAATTTAGTATCAACATAGTTAGCTTGTATTTCTAGTAGTTATCTTGTAATCAGTTAGTTGATTGTCGATCTTGATCTTGTATATAAATTAGCAAATCATCAATGAGAAAAGTTAGTCCAATTCATCTAAATTGTGTTCATAATCTACAGTTTTCTCATTTTTAGTCGTGAATCACGTACGCGATTGTCTCGGACATAGGCTGCTATGTCGGTTGATAATAACTGAGATTCTATATATTTCGAGACAAATCCCACGACCCGGAGAGGTGCATGTCTTTTCTAGATTAAGTCATGGATTAGAAAAGCATTTTCCTTCTCCAAATGAATTCAATCCCAATATAAAAATACTAGTTTCCCCTTGAGTTTCGCTTTCAAAAGACATAGATCGTTGGATAGACCTCGTTATAACCGCGTGCAAATGCCGCGGTAAATCGAGGATCACAACAACCCAATCATCTCCAAGTCAGTTGTGGTGCAATTTCTTCTGGACCACAAAAAAACTCATCCCTAGCTATCGCACAATTTCTTCTTCCAAGAGATGACCTAAAGAAGGTTAGTTCAGATCTCTGTCTTCTTCTTCTTCTTCTTATTCTGTTAAGTTTTTTTTTTTTAGTTTCTAATGAGTAGGATGGAATTCAGATCACGTGTTCTTATTCTGTCAGAAGCCCTAGTTTATGCAGATTTAATGGAAGTATGAGAACATTGAGTTTTAATTAACAAATGGCTAGTGAATGAAAAAAATAGGGTCGGAAGGGTCGCCCCCATATGGAACACATATGGGACAGTGTTCGAGCGTGGATTAGATGGTGCAATTGGCGCCTGACAACACGCGGGAAATCACCCCCACGTGTAGTATTTGTTGCTTATGATAATTAATGTTTTATGGTTTCTATTTACTGTCTAAATCTCTATTCTTTTGCAAATTGCAACTTGCAACTTGCAACTTGCTTATATAGTTAAGGAAGATGTTATTTTTAGTGAGCAATAGACGTGATATTGCAGATAGAGAATGCAAAGGGAAACATGATAAAGGAAAAAATTTTGTAAAAGAAGAAAGGCAAAATTTATTTTTTGGTCCTTGAACTTTGAGTTTTTATGTTTTTGGTCCCTGAACTTTCATTAGCGTACATTTGGTCCCTGAACTTTCATTTTTGTACATTTGGTCTCTGAACTTTTGAGTTTCTTATGCTTTTGATCCCTGAACTTTGAGTTTTTTATGTTTTCAAGGGAAATCAATTTTTTTCAGCTTTTGTTGGTCGATGTGAGTCATTTGGTTTAGTAATATAAACCACTTAACTCTTTTTGACTAGTCACGCCGCACTTCTGTTACCCACATCGCTGGAATTTAACTCTTTAAATGGTGAAATGACTAAATGTAGATCTTTGTGAAAGTTCAAGGACCAGATGTGTAGTAATAAAAATTTAGGGGCCAAAAGCGTAAAAAACACAAAGTTCAAGGACCAAATGATGGATTTTGCCTAAAAAAAAGAAAAGAAATGCGGCATCCTAAAAAATGTATGGTGTGAAGTGCTCTCTCAATATTGAAGGACATATATAAATTTTACAACATTTTTTTTTGTCAAGAATATGAATTGTAAAATTGACTTTCGTGGAGCGGAGTGAGCTGGTTCACATGTGCGTAGCACGTATAGGAAACTAGTGATAGAAAAACAAGTGACTTTTCTTAGATTTTCAAAAAAAAAAAAAAAAAAAGTGAGGTTTTTAAAAGACAACAAACGCCTCTTGGAAATAAGGAGGATGAAAAATTAGGTCTGTATATAATTAGGTTGAGGCAACTTTTGATATGAACAAACATTTAGTTTGCCTGATGCGACTTAATATTCGGAGAGGGCTAGCTTGGCCAAGCCTAGTTTACATCAAAAACAAGTTGTCCAATGGTCCAAATTCATCAAAATATATTTTTATATTTAAATCTTTTTAATAATAAAACTACATTTAAATTATCCCGATTGGGGACTAAACTACTTTGAATTGCATATAATATAATCTCTCCTAATATAATTTTGAAAAGGTGTTCAGCCTTCATTTCTTATTTTATTGTATTAAATTATAAAATACTTTGGTGTTTTTGTCCAAATTTTTTTCTCAGGCTAGACATAACCGAGGTGGCGCCAAGCCTCACTCAGTTCTAAATTGTGACTTTTTTTATTATCTTTCAGATAAGTTAGAAAAAACGACCACAAGAAATTAGTAAATAGGCTAAGTCGGAAGAAGAGCCGAAAAGAGTCTGGAGAAAATACATAGCGCATATTCCTTCAACTTCGAAACAATGGCCATGAATTTGAGTATGATGTGGGGAAATGCCCTAGCGTCCTCATCTGCCAATGTAAGGAAGGTCGCCTCCCTCGCCTCTGGTATGAGAGCCTCACTGCCTTCATCTTCGTCTTCATTTCCATTTTCTGTCAACTGTAGCATCAACTCTCTTGTCCTGTCGCGGCCTTGGCCCAAAAGGATCGGTGCTTCTCTTCGATGCTTCTCAGGTACTCATTTCTCGTCCTCTTGTTATCTTTACGCTCGGATTTTTGGATTTTATATTGTATATAATTGCCATCTTCATATCTATTTGTCAAGGAAAATAAAAATAAATTGGAAAAAAAAAAAAAGCAAAGGAACAAAATTGAATGAGGAGATTGAGTTTTTATATTGCAGCTAGAGATTGTGCAGTAGATTTCATTAATTCGCTAAGGCCTTCAAGATTACACCTTTACATGAATAAAGAATATGACTGAAGTCTGCCTCTAATTTAAGGCTTAACACAAATTGATTAAATCTCAATCAGGGTAAAAAATGTCGAATCCAATTACAATGAACCATGAATTGAGAAATCTCAGTCTAATCTAGTTTTATATACTCCACTTTAGTTTGCTGAATGCGGAATGGACTGAATCCAAGTTTTAAGGATTATTCATTAAAAGATTAGATGTAATATAAAATTTCAAAAGAATATATTGATTCTTAGTCTTGCCCACATGCGAAGTGCGGGATGTTAAGTAGTTTAAATTAAAACGATATGCACTCAATCATATACTTCCATTTTCTTGTTTCTTTGTCAGTTAAATGAAGCTATTGAATTGTTACACCACTTGATTACATTCTACTTCTTCCTCCAGTTTTTCCTCAAATCAAATTTATGGGCCCTTACCTGACTGCTCTATGTCACTTGTGTTAAATTTTATTACTAGATAAAAAGAAAATGATCCGGCACTTGTTTCCTCTCTGATCACTTAAATGATATTCCTTCTGCATGATGCCTGTTGAATTAAAACGAGCTAAAACTCGATGGTTTCCTCATGTTCAGCTTTCATTTTCTCAAATATCCACTTCATTCTTCAGCTCATTTTTGTCCAAAATTCATCAACCTGCTTCCAATACTGATATAAATGTATCTTCATGGAGTTAGTTCTTCTGTTTGGTTCCACGATCACAGCTCTTTCTTCTCTTCTTACTTTTTTGCATCCTCTTACACCTGTTTTGCCCAACCTGGATAAGTGGTGTTTTCTACGGGTATTGCTAATTAATCCTTAAAAATCCTTTTTAATGTGGTTTGTACTTTGAGTTGATAATGAATCTATTTTTTTTTTGGGTTGTTTCTTAATTACTTTTTTCTGTTTTTTTATCTTTTCACTTTTGGAAGATTAATGGCTTTTTCATCTCTTTATATGTACACATTTAAAGCGTTATCTCCTGAGTTGAAGACTACCTTGGATAAAGTTGTTACTTCACACAAAGTGGTTCTCTTTATGAAAGGGACCAAGGAGTTTCCGCAATGTGGATTTTCAAATACTGTTGTGCAGATATTGAAGTCCATGAATGTGCCTTTTGAGACGATGAACATCCTAGAGAATGAAATGTTGCGTCAAGCACTAAAGGAATACTCCAGCTGGCCGACATTTCCTCAACTTTATATCGATGGAGAGTTCTTCGGTGGATGTGATATCACTGTTGGTAAGACAAATTTAAGTGTTGCATAAGTTCAGACTTCCACATGCTTCAATTTTCAGTATTTGAGGAAGCCATGGCTATTTATGTATAATCAGGATCACAAGAAATAATTTCTTACTTTTAGAGCTTTTTAGGTTGTAGAATTGGAAACAGTTTCAACATTGATGGTAGACCTTAAAGTGTTCATTTGTGTTCTAAGTTGCTATTGATGACTGGATTCATAGTTTAAAGTCGTTCAGTTTTTCTCCGTCAACATCCATCAACGTGATACTTTGAATTTTTTCGATTCACTTTGAGATTTGATGTTCTCGCCGTACAAGTAATGCCTTGTAATCTTTAGAGCAAAAACCACGACAACTAACTCAAGGTCATGAATTGAATAGTTCTTCTCATGCATCTTAAGTTGTCGTGGTTTTTGCTCTAATGATTACGAGGCATTACTTGTACGGCGAGAAGTTCACTGTTTTTTCAGACTTTTATTAATAACTCTGCGTATTATATTATGACAGAGGCATACAAGAGTGGGGAGTTGCAGGAGTTGTTGGAGAAGACAATGTGCACTTGATAAAGGCGCGCGTCTTAGTATCTTAGCCAGATGGAATTTCTGCAACTACTGGTAAGTGATTTTATTAGACTACCTGTTGTAGTTACATTTTGTAACCTTGCTTTTGGTTTGTTTCTTGTTAGGTCATGGGCATTTCTATTGTTCTTTGGAGGGCTTTATTTTGGAATGCCTCGGCGCGGCCAAGCCGAACAAGTAATAATTCCCCATGCTGGATCTGTAAAATATATCCTGAATTTTTGTCTATGCTATAGAAGGAAGGAATATACCTCAATGACTTCATTGTTTGGGTTCTGATTTTATATCCATGTGAAAAAAAGATTGTTATAGTTGTGAATGTCTTCTGATTTGGATGGCGTTATCCTTGTATTCACTTTGTTGTTTTAATGTCTTCTGATTGTCAAAGACTGTCAAAGTTGTGAATGACCTTGGGGTCCCGAAAGAGAATTAGCCAATAGCTGCCTTGTTGTGGAAGTCACATCCAGCTTTCCAGCTATTTGTGTGCACCTCGAGATGTGAGAATATACAAATCTCAGTGCACAACACGCGGGTCGAGGCTCGTGAACGGCTCATGTGGGCCAATGCGTCTTTAAGTGTGACTTACCCATTGGTTTTTTAGTATTTTCCTATAATTTAACATTTGGTTGTGGTCCATAGGGTTGGCAAAAAAACGGGACCTGACATAAACGGGACCGGACATCCCTCTTTATAATGATTAAAACTAGTGTCCTGACCCGTTCTCCTTTTTAAAATGGGCACTTTTTTTTTGTCCAGACCCGTATTTTTGTAAAACGTACGGCTCTCGTTTTGTCCGATTTTTATTTTTAAATATGATTAAGTATTTTATTTATCAATTATTTAAAAAAAAAAAACCTCAACTACATGTCACCTAATTACATTCAATTACCAAAAAATAAATACATAACATCACAATTTTTTAATTTTCAATATAAACATCATAGATAAAAAATCTTCAAAGAATGCGAGACAAAGCATCACATCATCTAAGTTTTAAAATTGCATGCCCACATCACAAAAGTTTCAAAAAAAAAGAGATCATCTCAATAGTCCAAATTAATCGTTAAACAAGTACCATTTTTTTGAAATTGTTGTCCGGACCCGGTCCCGTATTTTTAAACGAACACAAAAAATTGTCCAGACCCGTATGTTTTTTACAAAAAATATTGCCCGAACCCGTTTATAACGAATCCGGACAAAATCGGACAAACGGGTCTGGACAACTTTTGCCAGCCCTAGTTGTGGACATATATTTTCTTCAAAGAAAAGTAGGAGCAGAAGCAATCGATTGCAATGGCATGGTTAGCGAAGGGTGGTTGCAGTAGCTTGAGACCAAATAGGATTCGATTTTAAGCTCAAATTTCCATTATTGCCCTTCACTTGTTTCAAAAATAGTAGGCTCAGAAGGGATATTTATAAGATTCCGCACAATAGTTGCTAATTTGGTGTTTATACCGTTTTGTTTTACAAATCACATTGTATTGTAGAGTTGTAGAGTTTGTACTCCAACACAAACTGTTTCTATTTTATTAATGCACTCATTCTTATAAATATTTCTCATCTTCGTTGCTCCAATGCTACCACTCAATTTCATTATCTTCTCTTATAATCTCTCTTCTCAGTGATGGAAAAGCAAAGTTTACAGTGGGACTATTACTGTCCTTATAATGGAATGATCCATTTTGCTTTCAGCGATGCCACTACTACTTCAACTGCTACAACTAGTACTACAAATAGCAGGCATGATGATCAAGTGGTAGAGCGGAAAGAGACGGATGAGGAATCTGATATTGATGAGGCAACCGGCCTTTATCTCACACTTAGTATCGCGCCGGCGGGCTCTCGCATTCCTACTAGGAAACGCGAACGGAAAGTGATCGCGGACGAGGAAATAACCGATATTGATGAGGCGACCGGCCTTGATGTCACACTTCGTCTCGGGCTGCCACCGCCGCCTCTAACGCCACTTAATGTTGCGCCTACAATCAATTATTATATTCCGCCACCGCCGCCACCACCACGACGTATTAACGGTGATAATGAACCATTGTTTACTATAGTGAAGACACTACAAAAGAGCGACGTAGGAATGCAATGTCGACTACTGGTAGGGACGAGGACGATGGAGGATAATGTTGTGAACCCCTTCTTTACCGAGGAGCAGAAGAGGGAGATGTGTAGTGAGCACGGGTTGATAGTGTCGGTTCGCGACGTAGACGAGGACGACGCCTCATGCTACTCATTGACGCTTAAAAGGTTGGTTAAGAGTAGTAACTCCTATGAGTTGATTAGAAACTGGAAGAAGTACTTTGTTAGTCGGAGACGCCTTCGCGCCGGAGATATAATCGGAATGTATTGGGATAATGAGGAAGTTTGTCTTTGCTTCTCCGTTCTCGAACGAGCCGATCGGTAATTAATTCGAGAGCTAGCTTATTATAGGTTCACCCATGCATGGATTCATACTGGTTTATATGATATATATTGCTCTTCATCATGTTTTTAGTCTCATTTAGAGAGTCATTTGTAAAGGGAGTGTGAAAATCTATTTACTATATAGATATTCTGATATGTACTGAGTAAGACCAATTAGTGTTTTCTATTTGTTTAAATGTGTTTTGATGATAATAAGCGAGTTCTATGCCTGGTCGAGGCGAGTGGTGTGATGTACCTTCGTTCCTCTCTTCTCTATTAGTCAAAAATTTGGAATAATACAACTTTGATTTCAAAAAAAGTGAGTTCAAAATTTTTAACTACTTTCTATTAATGGTAAGGTAAGTTTTTCATGTATTATCTTTGTTTTGGCATGTCCAATATTCTTTATTTTGCAATGAAATTGGTTGTAATGTGTATATTATTAATTTATTAGATATGATTACGATTACTACACAAATATTTTAAAATGTTAAAAGTAAAAAAAAATTCCTACAATGTGACTGTTTCTTAATATTTAGATTAGATTTATATTTAACTTTTTCATACAATAATAAGATAAACTAATTGTACCAAAAATAAAATAAAATAAAGATAAGATAAACTAATTTCTATCTATATTAATGAGATAAATTAATTTTTATAACTTACTAGTAATATGAATAGACAACCAGGGTTAAACTTTTGTCGCTCTTTATGAAATATATCAAACTAGTGATATGAATAACAAATGATGCATAAACCTGACCATAAAGAAAAGGGGAAAATCTAACAAATTCCATTCAAAGAATTCGAAATACAGAAAGACTCATCAACAAGATCTAAAATCTAAATAAATATCTGACAAACAAAATAGGGGAAACAAAAAGTGAAAAAAATGAATATACATTACATACAAGATTTTAGTTGCTAACTAACTTCTAACGTGTACAAAACATCTTGATCATGGCACCTGACATATAAGTTAGGGAGGCAAGAAACCTCTTGTCGTAGGCGACGCAATCTAAATTTTGTAAAATCTTTAGCTGAGAAAAATTGCTTTTCTGGTCGAAGCGGCTTCTGCTTCACTGCCATCGTTTACCTGTAGTTGTAGTAGTCTTCGTTGCGGATGAACTGCCAGCTGAAGGCAATTTTTTCGAACCTGATACAACAACTAGTTGAATACAGAGAGATGGAGCAGCAACTAATACTGAATTTAAAGGCAAAATGTATAGAAACACATGGTTTTTGAGGTTTAGAGACTATATAATTGTAATGTTGGAAACTTGAGTTCACATACCAGTTGATTTTCTAAGATCCTTCAGTGAAGAGGGGCGAGTCAATGTCGATTGCACTTGCTTTTGAGGTGGCCGAGGAATTTTAGTTGCCAACTTAGACCTGCACATAGAGTAAAAGTTCAGATTATTACCAAGGACGAAAGACATGATACAAATATAGGGAAACATTAAATCAACCAAATTAAGCTTTCTGAATGGTTTTTGCCTCCACAGGAGAAAAAAAAAGAGGCATTGCAAGCGCGAAATTTTGAAACCCTCCCGAATTGAGATAATAACCTATACTTGATGACTCCTCAAAAAAATCTATCCTTGATGACTTTGGCATGATTAAAGTAATACTGTATGCTCTAAAGTATACTTGTTGCAATTAATATAATATGAAATTATGAATGATCATAGCAAGAAAAAATTTCCAGAGAAGGATTGCGCTCATTCCAGTGAACAGTTTACTTTTTAACTTGTATATAAAGATTAGTCACGTTAATGAGAAGAACAAGCACTGCCACAAACAAAATATACTCACTTTTGTGTGCTTTCAGCTGGTTTTGACCCCTCTAGAAAAAGTGAGGACTCCATAGCACCGCTTACAGAGCCATCAGTCTCAGTTCCCACAGAAAGACCACCGTCAGATATGTCACTTAATCTCTCCTCAGAATCGGCACCACTAAATCCTAAGAGCTCGTCATCAGGAGGAGAAATTTGATTTGTATCTACCATCGCATCCATAGATAGCTGCGAACCAGCCTCAGAATGCTTGTCGTCAGAATTGTTGTTAGGATCAGAACTTGCTTTGTCAGCGAGTGCTGATACTTTCCCACTAGACAGTCTTCGACTAGGTTGGAACTCGCCATCCAAAGAGTGCCTCCTGGGAGATGAGGCTCCAACCTTTGGAGAGGTTGAGGAACGTTTTTCATTGTTGACACTGGGACTCATTGTCCTCGGATCTTTAAGCAGTTGCAGCCTCTCTATCTCCTCATCTTTCTTTGCAATGGTGTCTTTAAGAGATGTTACCTGCAAGAAATAGACGACTAGAGACTGTCAACCATAAATGTAGATCTCAACAACAACAAAGCCTCAATCCCAAATTAATTGGTGTCGGCTACATGGATCAAACTCTTCCATTGTGCTTGATTTAGTGCAAGAGAGAACAAAATATATATATATATATATAAATACTAAACTTCATGAAACAAATAGATAAATACTGCATTTTTTAGGTTTGAACAAAGGAAGAATTGCAAATGACGGTGATCAGTGACGTTTCTCAATTAGGAAAAGTGATGCGCCAGGTAGTAAACATCAAACCATTCCATGACAAACATATATAGCATCCTAATGAATGATGTCAAATTGTCCAGCGATTCATTAAAAATGTTAACTCATTAGTTGCATTTGAAGGTAAAACATATCCATTTTGAAAACATCTTTAGCAAAATCCAAACAATATAAAATGGAAAAAATAGAAATTATGCCATAAAGATCAATTAACCTGCTCCATCAATTCTTTGACATCCCTTCCTTCTTTGTTGCTCCTGGCAGCGCCTAGTTCAACCCCAGAAACCCTTTCAGCAAATTTCAAGGTACTTACAGTTTCAGAGAATGATTCTACATCAGGGTTTAGCTGTACAAACATGAGGGTCTTTGCTTGACCGCCTGCAAGATATAGAATACGCCAAGCGAATGTGTAAGGAATACCAACACGAACATTCAATCAACATTTTACAATTAACGCAATCTGATGTTATCATAAAAATCAAATCAGAAGTACCTAAAGAACTCTGAAGGACTTGAGTGAGCTTGCTATTTCTGTAAGGTACGTGAGGACTCTTCTGAGCCAGTGCGAAGATAACATCTCCAAGGGCTGACAAAGATTTGTTAATGTGTTGTGCTTCCTTGAGCCTGTCTCCAGTAACCTCAGAGCGATCAACTCTTTCACTTCCAGCAAGATCTACTAGATGTAGATTACCACGCAATGCAGCACCAGTCTCCAAGTCCGCACCGCGGACATGAACAGTCAGGACACTGCACAAGAATCCTGTGAAAATCATGCGACAAAAAGCAGCTAAAGCACAGAGATCTAGAATTAAAACAAGGAATGAAACCTATGGGATCGACTGCTTCTTTCGTTTAATGCAGTGGCACCAACTGCTCGATTTGTTAGTCCAGTGTGCATTAGCTCCAAAACATCTCCGGTTGAATTTACGGGATGCATGCTGGCATCAGGGACAGCCAGGCCATTTGGTTGCGAGCTACTCCAAATCCCAAGTGTGTGCAAGTCAAAGGGAACAGTTTTAAATGAAAACAAATTGATGATAGATCAAAAAAGACAGACTAATGCCACTAACTATCATATCATTTAAAATAACGTTGTACTATTCTAGACAATCTCACATAAAAGGAGATCAACAATACTAGTTCAGTAAAAGGATATCTTTTCTGAGAGGCGTCACTTGACAGTAAATCGCGCACTTGTTCGTTGTATATTTCAACCATTTGAACACCAACTTCATACGACATAGAGCTCCTACGATTCTGGGATATCTGAAAAAGATCGCTTAATGCACGGTAGTTCACACCCCAGTCTCCTTTAGATGCTGAATTGGGGCCACTCTGCAATAAAACATGATTTTGGACGAGCAAAGAAATATAATTGAAATTGAGGTATAAAGCAGTAAAAAAAAAAAAAAAAAAAAAAAAACTAAGAAATAAAGATACTGATCCTGAAAAGAAATTAGACAATGGGAAGCCAAGATAGAGTACACACCATAGTGTATGTCTTGCCCGAGCCAGTTTGACCATAAGCAAATATGCAAACATTGAAACCATCAAGAACTGATCGAATTAATGGTTGTGTGTCCAAAAATACCTCTTCTGTCATTGTCAGAAAAGATAAAGTAGGAAGAATGTCAAACATGTAGAAACTGTCAAACTATATTTAATCATTAAATTTACCAACTTAAGAATATTAGTTTCATTCCCTTAAAATCTCTTAGCACCCCTTAGACTTAAACTGGTAGAAAAACATGATTCCTCTTACAGTAAGCTGTACACAAGGACCAATCAAATCGATAGCATGTGGCAGCAAGAAAATTTTGAGGAATACAAAATACCTAGTTAAAGACTACCTAAAGTGGATGAGATATGTTTCAGACAGCTTCTGTCTCAAGTCTCAACCATTTGGATGTCCAGGAAGGCACCATAAGGCAAGTAAAGACAAATAGCTTCCAGATGAAAATTTTTAATGGAAAATGTGAAACGTAAACAAAACTTAAAAGGAGCAAATTAAAAACCTTGAGTAGCAGCTGGACCGAAAACCTTGTTGAACTTAAACAGTCGATGATTTTCTTTCCCCTGTTTGGAAGGATTTGCAACAACTAACTCCCCATTATCACCAATATATTCTATAGTAGAATGTTTTTTACTCTGACCAGGAAGGAATGGCCTTATCCGACAATATACCCGGATATTCCCTACCAAGAAAAAACCAAAAAAATTGAAGAAAAAACGTGAAGCATTTTAAGCCTACACAAAAAACTATGACAAATTGCTGTACCTTTCAAATCTTGAACCTCATTATACAACCTTCTGTTTTCTTCAAGAACCGCGTGATAGTTCTCAGCTGCCTCAGCTAAATCTTTAAGCTTGAGCCCTGCACAATATGAACATATGAGATCGTAACTCTCTGTCTATGAATAGGACAATCATGTAGAAAGTGACACGCTAAACTGTCCTACCCAAACGATTAAACTCCTCTGAGTAACTTCTTTGCGTTTTAATAACTTCATGCTTGATGGACATGGAAGCAGCCCTCAGTCCCTGAAAGACGAAGAAAGTTCTAAGATTTCACCATCATAGGAAACTTCAAGAAGTCACCTCATAAAATATAAAAACATGGTGTGGATCAGATACCTGCAAAGCCTGAAATTGAGAATCTATTGAATTCAGATAGCTGACTTTCTTCCTATTCCAGATCTGAGCTTTGGAGACAGAAAATGATTCAAGTTCTTTCTCCTTCTTCCTTGAATCAGATAAGAGGCACTCAAGTTCCTTTAATTTCTTTTCTAACTCCTCTTGAGCATTTCTAGCCTTCGTTTCCAGATGCAATTGCTGCTGCTCATATGTTCTTTTTGTTCCATCAAGCTGTTGTTTCAGCATTGAAATTTCAAGATCACTATGGTCTTTCTCTTTCATCAACCTAACCTTGTCTTGCTCCTCAAGTTCCTTTTTCTGCTCCATTTTTGTCTTCTCAGTCTGTAATGAAGAAGATGACCCAGACATCAACATGAGAATATCTCAAGAAACGAATATTATTTATATTGCATAGAAGGTGTTCCTTCTCTCAATCAAGGGCTTTAGGAAAAGTGAATGTTTGTAATCTGATCCCAACAAAGTTGAGATGGTTTTTCGTTTCCAAATCAGCACTGTTGTTTCACCAATGTCCATAGGTCTGGATATATGAAAACTTGCATAAATAATAAAATATAATGTGACAAAAAGACCAGCCATAAGTTCAATGCATTTATATTCCTGATGTGGTTGACCTCCACTGATACTAAGTAGAAGTGTTGAACGCATTGAATAGATGTCTCAAAACTCAAAAGGACATCAACTCTAACAATTCATCATATAATGGCTGCTGAAGATCGCAATGTAAATCATGTTATGGTGATCCACATCCAATCCTTCTCTTTCGTGAGTAAAAATTTAAATTGATTGGATAACCTAACAAGGGCATTATTTAGGGGAGGATCTCACCTCTTGATTCTTCTTAAGATCCTAAAACATAAAAACAATCAAGCAGGTCCATATAAAATTCTGCTGAATCTCACTAAAATGGGTCCAGGAATTCAAAAAGTAAGGGGAAAAAACAAATATATATAAACCAATTAACAACCCCCTTTCCTCCTCTTTCAAAACATAGACGAAAAAAAGAGTAACAAAATAATGATGATGATAGGAAACAATTAATCTTGCTAAAGAAAAGCTAACAAAGAATGAATAGTAATTACTATTAAGATAACTAATAAAATGAAAAGAAAAAAAAAACCTGAAACTCTAGCGCTCAAGAATTTATAGATATGGCATGAAGAGAAAGGTAAATACTAGTAAAAGAATGCCCAAAGATTTCCAAACCATTTAATGAAGTTGGATAATAAGTAACACGCCTTACAACAGATTAGAACCTGACCTTAACAAGCTGGAGTCTGCTCATGGCAATCTGTAATAGAAACCAAAGAGAAAATAAATTAAGAGAAGCCATTAAGTTTAAATAAAACTTCTATATCATACTTGACAACTTCATAAATCTTAGGAAGTCCACATGCAATGACAAACATGAGAATGTGCCATGCACAAATGACAATCATAAACAAAGATATCGTGACACAATGACACGCCTAATATTTCCAACATCCATGCTACAGCATAAATCTTCATGTCTCCGCCACATGACATACTAGCTCAGTAGTTCTCAGGCTTAACAATTCTAAGTTATATGTGCTGTGTATATAACAGGCATGAACAAAAATAATCATGACATTCTGACACCTCTAAAACACGTAATATATTGGTTAAATGTGTTTGTGTACAACGGCAGCAGAAATCCTTCATGTCACCTATAAACTGCCACACTTCACACTAGTTCTCAAGCTTAATAGCCAGAAATCATGTAAAAAAAGGATGTATTATGAGTTAAAGTTTGCTTTATTTGAAATAGCAAAAGGATGAACACATATTACATTGAGACGAAGCAAGTATGATCTGTACTAATTCAGTTGTTTTTAAGTAAACTTTTCAGAAAGTATCATCCACACAAAAATTCAATACCAATGATGGTTGGCTAAGGATCAATACATGTCAGAGGTAATAAACATTCATTGCAAGAGAGACAAGACTACATTAGCATCAAGCCATCAACATCACATTATAATCAAGGCTACATAATCCTCAACTTTACTTAAAGTCTCAGATTTTACCCAAACAAATACTTTAAAATTTTCAAGTCTGCAACAAAGGACATTGCGACCAAGGTAAGTGGTCCTTTAAATAATATTTAGGCCCTTCTCTTAGCTGACTCAACAATTCATCCCAATCACCACCACCTTTACCAATTTGTGCCGCCATGTAAATCGAAACTTCATTCCAATTCGCGTGGGGATAAAATTGAGATCAAATAACTTAGTTCGAGATAGTTCAGACAAAATCTTTTGTTCGAGATAAATGTGAGACTTCCAACAAAGTTTTGGACTATTTAGTCCATTTATGCTATGATTAGTTTCATACTTGAAAGTAGAGAAATTCCTTATGTATAAAGACCCAATACTATAAATAATATAATGTACAATAACTATATGCTTAAAGGTTAAATTGCCAAATAATCCTGCCCAGAGGAGTAATAAAAAGGGACAGCATGCCCTCATTAGACAACCAAGACAAGAAATTAGACAAATTTAAAACAACTTGATGACAAGAAGATATTAGAAACAGAAAAGTACATAGAATGGCCCAACTATTTTCTTTTCTAAAAAAATAAAAACTTCAAGGACAACAAATAAAATACAAAGAAAGAAGATATCATAACTAATAATTCATTCACGCCAGGCGAAGACAATTTAATTCTAACGATACCCGGGTAAGACAATTTAAACCAAATATAATATTATTCTCAGAAGTCTGATCATGTGGAACTCCAAGGTTATATATCTGACACTTCCAATACAACAAACTACAATACAGCTATAGCTCAAGTTTTAAGTCCTAGAAATCATAGTCAATGCACTTGGTTCATGTTCTCAATAAAATATAACTAATTAAATAAAAAGGAAACATTAAACTATCAAATTAATTTTCATCACAACACAAAAGCCTATCATGGATTCTTAATAATTTTGATTGATTTTCACATTAGAAATTAAGAAGGAAAAGAATACTGATAAATTTCACATTGAAGGTGGCTAAGAAAATTCTCCTAACCAGATAAGAAATGTGAGAATTAAAAAACCTCAAGTACATTCAGCAAGAGATCGTCTTGGACAACCAAACAAGAGCGTCTCATTACTCATTAGGAAAAAAAGAAGAAAATGACTGGTAACACATTGATATGGAGTCGTCAAATAACATCTCAAGTCATCTTCTTATAAGCACCAAATATGTTTTTCTTTCTTTTATTTTCTCTTTTTTTTTTTTGGAGAGGGAACACAAATAAACATGTGAGTATTACAATTACCAAGGAAGATAAAAATATATCTATTACTAAATAACAGATACCTGGGTCTCCTCGCCCGCCCCAGCCACAATGGCTTCAAGTGCTCTAATTCTTGATTGGTACTTCTCTTCACGAGCTTTGTAAAGATTGTTTTGCTGCATGGCAATGAACAACAGAAATATAAATAGTATCAATTAACTCCAGTTCAAAAGAAAATGAAGTCCTAAGACTTACAGTTCGGATGTGTTCTGATTGAGTTGAAAGGCGCCGCTCAATCTCTTGCACAACTTTTCTCAGTAGACATCCAACACGCTGTAGAAAAAGGTGAGTCTCCCATTAGACAAGCGACAAGGAAACCAGTTTCCAAAATAGGAAAAGATAAAATACAACATTTTTTCAATTTTCACAGGCTTTAATTAGCAAGTCTTGTTGCAGACATACATGAGGTATCTCTGCATTTTTTCTCTCGATGCTTTCATCCAGAATCCCATTTACGACACTCAGCAATGATTGAGTTGGGGCATTCTGCAAACAAGAGATGGTAAATGACATAGAAGAAATGTCAATAAAAGGAGGGGGGAATGTAAAAGAATCTAATGTGCACATGCAGAAATACAGGTCATTAAAAAAAACTATTTTTGGCAATTACATCCAAACTATTTGACTTCATCATCTCTGAAATCTTAGCAGCAGGAAGATCAGCATAACCTCCTTGTTTTAACTGAAACACCTCGTGGAACTTATGTCCAACATGATGTAACAATGCTGATGATGGCTCTACAAGAAAGTGGAAAAGCAAATAATCATATACCAATTGAATAATCACATTGCAGTGCGCTATAACAATGAAGAAAACCATTAGCAGTAGGTAAGATCCACCCTACAGATAGGATACAGAAATAAAAGAAACATAATTACCAATACCTTTACCCATTACCAAATATTTATAAGTTCCTGAATTAAATAAATATTCAAACCAATGGAATGCAAGAATATATATATATAAATTAAGTCCGCTGTCAAGGTTCAACAACAATGGATAACCAAGGAATATCACCACTCAACACCACATTTCACAAGACTATAAATATGAAAACTCAAACAGTTTATCAAAGAAATGATAGTTTTCATGCTAAAAAAAATTTAAACCAAATACCACTCCGAAATCTTCAAGGATCAAACCAGTTGCAAAAAATAGAATCAAATTCCCCAAAACTCTGATAACTTAAAAGTTACATCGATTCCTTGTAGACACAATAATCTTTAATTCTTTAACTAATAAGATTCTAAAGCAAAGAAATTATTCTCATATTTAAAAGTGTGTATGCTTCTTTCAGTAATTAGAAGACAAGTTTGATCGTACATGTAAAAGTAGAGTCACACTTCAATGTATCCACAAATATATTCATAGGGATATAATTTTCAGAGCTTGATTATCAATTATTGAATGTCAAAATTCAAATTTGATCTTTTTATTCTCTTGTTTCTCTTTCTTGCTTCCACGTTCCCCATGTTTGGCACACTGCTCTAGCCACAAGCTCACAAGCGTAAAAATCAAAGGGAAGTCCAAAATGATGATTTTTTTTCATTGATAAAACTGATCAAAAATACACCTAAAATCATATGCCCGTGCGGGCGTGCCGCAATGCTCTGACCGTGAGTGTGAAAAACTAAATGATGGTTTTCTCACTGAAACAAAAAGAAATTTACCTGAAATCATAGGGTTCCTTAAAACACGTAGAGATTTCGATTCTGTAAAATTCTTCCGCTTGTCTTCTTTAAGGACCAAATTGTTCTGCCCATCTGGAGATTGGTCCCCGCAACTATCAATCCCCTCCATAGCTTCCATTTTTGTTAGTTTCCATCTCTTCCTCTGTTGATTTCCAGATTTAACAAGTGAACTTGGACTGTTACCATCATCCCCATGATGATTTAGGAATTGTGAATGAAACGCCCAAAGGGACACTAAAACTTTCTTCATGGAGCCCTGCAATTGATATTAATCAAGAATAAGAACAATAGAGTGAATAGAAGATAGTGAAGAAGTAGTTGGTAAAAATTTTCGACGAGCAAATTCATAAACATGAAACCCTTTCCCCGCCTAATTTGAGTAACTTCGTAGTTGCTTTATGTTTATTGTTAAAACCTGGCGAGCTCCTTTATTTTACTTAAAAGACATTTTAGTTTACCAATCAATGCACCCCACATTTTGTAAACAACACCTCGAGCCACCCCACAATTTAAGGCTCTTGACTTGGAAGGGTTTGTTGAAATGAATCTTTAACGTATGTCCCCCAGAGATCAATAAGCTATATACCATATACAGACAAAAAAGATACAGAAATATATAAACAGAAGAAAATGTGCATGTGTGTAAAAACATATATGTGTTTGTGTATGTATACATGCAACTACAAAATAAGGTAGAACAAAAGAGCAATATAGAATAACATTTTATGTCAGGCAGTTGTTACAATTAACAGCATGCTCATTCGACGATCCAGTCCACCAACATCAGGTAAGAATATTGATGGCAGCACTAGATTAGGCTTTTCATATTATTTACGTCTCTTGCTTTGTATATAAAGCGTTATTAGAAAATTTTATCAATTTTTTTTTGACTCCTAGGACCATGCGGATTTTTATCAAACAGAATCTCATTCCAGCAAATTTCCTGAACTATTCCTTGTCAATAGCTAGGACTTGTTGTCATTAAATTGAAGTACGTGACCCCAATTTTGAACATCACATGAACCACATGGAAACTAATCTTTCATTTGTAAGCAGAACAATCAAAAAGTAAACTCACAGAAATAAACATAAAAGCCAATTGCTCATAAAATAGCACCAGCTAGTACGTTAGTACCTGCTCAAGATCGGAAAGTTCGAATTTGGGCAAACCCATTTCGCTGATCACTGCCAGAAACCTCTTGACAATCCCCAGTGGGGGTTCATAGGAAAGACCAGAAATGTCAACCTACTAGCACAAAATATCAGTAGAAAAAGAAATAAAACGTTGAGTTTACAATTAAAAACTGAATACCATTTGCACAATCCATCAAACAGTGAAACCATTTGAACCAACCTCTTCAACCAGTTCAGCACTCAACTTGCTCAATAAGGCCCGGAAGACGGTCCCATCAGTCAAGCGTACTCTCAATTGCTCATCAGAGGCTTCCACTGGAAGCCCCAAGTTAGGAACCACATCGTTCAACCACGCAACCAGATCCGCTTGCTGACTTTCTGTGAAGTAACAACCCAAAATTTATAAGACATTGGGAAGCAGACATATAAACCAAAAACCAAATAGGGTAGGAGGCAGATTTTTCAACCATCTATTCCAACGCTAGAAGCGCCATTTGAGCTAGAGAGTCCGCCATTTTCGTGTCTAGACTTATCAGACTCAGAAGTCATGATACCGCGCTCGAACAAACTCTTCTGCCAAAACAGACAACATTGGCAACAAAGGTAGCATGAGACCACCAACACCGCGAAATGCAAAGATCAACACCAACAAAAAACAACCACAATCAAATAACAAATTCGCCAACTTGCCTATTCTTTCCCACAACAAGAACAATCCTTTACAATCCCAATCCCACTAAACAACAGAATCTCAACCAATCACCATTCCTACAACCTAATGAACAGGATCATCAGCCCATCCAAGAATCAAAACACGCCAAAATCGAACAATAGATCGAAAAAGCCACTAAATTTCTTCACAATCCAACAAGATTCACAAGAATGAACACTCAAAGAACCCGCATTTCGCACAAACCCGAAACCCTCGCATCAAACACTCACATTTCACCTCCACAAATCAAATTCCAAGAAATCACAACACGCGGACATACAGAAACCTAGAAATCCAAAACTCGTCATCAAATCCACCAAATGAACTCACATCGCATTGAAATCCAGAGCCAGGTCTCCCGATCCGCCGAGAACAACACCACCAAACCACCAAATCAACAAATCGAACCACAACCAGAGAGAGAGAGAGAGAGAGAGAGAGAGAGAGAGAGAGAGAGAGAGAGAGGAATCTAGAGAGAGAAAGCTAAAGAGAGAGAGAAAACTAGAGAGAGAGAGAGAGAGACGAGATATTGGGCGATAAATCGCGAGAATTAGGAGCGAAGGAGGAGAGATTATGGCGGGAATCGAACGGACGATCCAACCACGTCTCCGCTCGTCCCCCCTCTCGACGACCTCTCACTTCCTCCGCGTTTTCAGAGAACGGAAGCGCTCGATTTCGCTGCGAAAGGACGGAACTGCCCCTGCGCTGCTTCTTTTTTAAAATACACGGCTCTCTGGTCTCCGTTTGGGGGGGAAAGTTTTTGAAAGCCCGACTGGGGTGGCGTTATCCGACGTCCATGTGTAATTTAATGATTATCGCGTCACGCCGGGCCCGCTGGGATCTAGGATTGGATGGTGATTTGGACACGTGGCGGTGAGGGCATGTTGGAGCTGATTTGATTTTTGTTTGGTGTGTTGTACTAATCACAATCAAATTTCATTGTTACGGTTGAGAGGAGCAAAATTGATTTGTTTGTTTCCTTGTGCGATACTCATGGACTATGTTCATGGGGGTGTGGCCCACTTGACACCATGTTGTGGGTCCAGATGTTAGATGGGTCCCAGTCCCACGAGGGTGCATGGAATCATTGGAATGGGAAGGGAGTGGTGGGGTGTACTGGATCAAGAACCATTGGATGTACGTTGTTGCGGTTCACCTGTGACCGGTTCTTTGCTTCATTGCCAAGTCTATTTGGGTCAAAAAAAAAAAAAAAATGAAGCGTAAATAATGAGCGGACAGTTAATTTAGTTGACCAACTAACTAATAATCATCTATCGCATCAACTCTGAGATTAATTTGACAAATCTTTGAGCTTAAGCCGACTCCAATTAATTTGAGATTAAAGATATCTTATTGTAAAACCTTAATATCCCTCTATTTGATTTTTAGGATAGTTCTTGCATAATTCATAAAATACACAAGTAATGTTCTTTCGCATTACAATGATCAACAAGCGCAACAGAAAGCAAAAGTCAAGCAATTGTTATAAATTTATTTTTCATTGCCCGTCAGTATCTTATCTTAAACTCAAAAGTCAATATTGAACAGTAATATAATAGTATTACAAATGAAAATTTATACCCCTACATCTTTAAAGCAAAAGCCTCACAAGGTGAAACAGAAGATAGATCCTGAAAACTGCTGTTCCTTCTTCCTTGTTTTCGCAAGTTTATTATGGATTGAAGGTCGTCGCAGAGACCTAGGTGAATTGAGGACTGCGTCGTGTATGAAAAGAAAATATTCCAATTGATGGATGTTTTACAGCTTCGATGCAGGCATTGTATTCGTTGTCCTGGCCGTCCTTATTACGCCTTCTTGGTTCAATGACACAACGAGCTGCAATCGCAAAGCCGAATCAAAATATTTATGAAAATTTAAATCCAACCTAAATTCAATCCCTACGGCACTAAGGCATGATAAGGGAGTTGCTACCTCTCCTCTTTGGTTGAACATTCTAGCTGAACAGAATCCACGCGCATTACTTGCAGAAGGACTGTCAATCTGGAGAAAAACAGATAATTTTAGACTCTTCAAGACCCACCACAGTGATGCAAGGAACAAGTTATGCAATACTGACCACATAGAGCAACCATTCATCAGCTCTGAATGGCCTGTGAAACCACACGCTGAAGAGAAAACAAGCAAAATTGTAAGTTATATGTCGTCTTTACTTTGTTTTCGAGGTGGGAATAATAGTAGTAAAGAGAGAACATGTCAAAACTCCACAACATCTCCAAGCATCCCCACAACACACATTTTTTCTAAAATTGTGAGCCCCACCACAGTTACACACTTACACCCATGGATTCTCTCAATACAGTTCGACTCCATAGTCACTACAATGGGTCGGTGCTCCTTGGCCATATCAACTAATGCACTTTTTTTTTAATAATAGTGGGTGTCCAAGCCTTTTTAGTCTCGACTATTCCCATGAGAGCCAGTCGGGCGCTCCAACCCCATGACCCGGGAAGAAACCAACATATTTGGACTAATGCATTTTTTGGCAAATATAATACTAGTCGAGCATGCCATCCCCTTTTTTTCCTTCCGTTAGGTGAGGAAGAGAGGGTAAGGAAGAAGCTTTATTTACTTATCAAAAAAAAAAAAAAAAAAAAAACAATGAGTAAAAACAGAAGCAGAAGGCTGAGATGCCCTTAAAGAGAACAGACAAAGAAAAATAGCCCAGTAAACACACTCGAGCGCACAAAGAGGAGACGCTAATTGATAACATTGACAACAAAGTGCAAAATGAAATGCATCTAAATTATCCCCGTCAAACTACCTAGTAAAAAGAAACCTCACTTTTCAATATGGAAATATCATTGATAAAATAAAGCTTAGAAACAACAAAAAAACATGAGACTTACGAGTGGTCCAAACTAAGTGATGTCGTCTTCAAACCAATTCTACGATGAGGATTCAGGCTTATTGAAAGAAGTATTAAATCAGAAATGTATGCTACTGCACACCTGCAATTGAGTAACATATCAGATTTTTTTTTTTTTTTTTTTGTATTTAGTTTAGTAAAATACAAGAGAAGCGGTTAAAAGAAAAAGAATGTATAGCTGAATGGAGAATGTATTATTTAATGGTGCATCATGTCAATGATATGATGGTGCACAGTTGCAAGTATAATCATCAGATAGGAGTGAAAAAAAAAAAAAAAAAAAAAAAAAATGTTTCAATGTGCTTGCTTACCTATGCAAAGCTTGATCATCTGAAAGTTTTCCCCTTGCTTTGAACCAGAATTTTGTACTGAAACATTTCAATTGCATAAAACGAGAGCACGATTCAGATCAAGTCACCACCATAACAGTTAACATAATTACTGCATTCGAAGAGCTGGAACCAACCTAGGTGGAGATTTAGTCTGGTTTGTACCATTGCTCGGGTCACAGAACCTTATGTCTACGGGCCAGGGAGTAAAATTTTTCGTGGCAACCTTGTTCCGGTATTCACTGTTGCAAGGAGTTGTCAAGATCCATTAAATTATTAAAAGCAGTAAAGTAAAAAAAAAAACAAAACAAACAAACAAACAAACATTACTAAAGTAAGGTCTTGGAGACTTGGACTATAACATGGGTCAATTATATACATTTATAAATACTATATGGTTTATGAAAGTATTTGCCAATAAGATATATTAATCATAGGAGCGAAAGTTTAATACAAGGAATATTACAAGATTCCTATATCGTCTACGGAGTCTGATGAAAGCAACATTGTACACTTACAGAACAGACGATCATTAAAAAAGAGTAATCAGCATAACATAATAACAATTTGGTGAACATATAATAAAATGTAATAGTATCACATTGAATGAGGACAGAAAAAAAAAACCTGGGAAGAAGAGGATCAGTTGTGCGTTTCTCCCGTAGCTCTTCCATGGATAGAAGCTGCAGTGAAGGTTAGTATCTATTGCAAAAAGATAAAGAGTCTACATCTAGAAATAACTGGAAGTAGTGGAATTTTAATCACCGAATCAGGGCTAGGCATAGAAGGCATGGTAACTTCCTGATGTTCAAACCCTTTCTCTTCTTTCTGTCAAAAAAATAAACAAATGCCTGATTTATTTGAATAGTCAAAGTATTCTTGAACTTTTCATTTCTCTATTGTATTCGAAGATGGCAGCAGTCAAGGTAATTGTATATAGGGAAAGAGAGTGGAAGATTATGAATACTCCAAATGGTTAAGTAAAGCTACTAGAACGTGAAAAGAACTTGGGCATCAAATACATTAAAAAGTTCATATAAAATATAAATGGGAAGGGAGTGTTTCCCCAACAAACAAAATCATGCATTACTAGCATAAGAAAAAACAATGACAAAAAGTTAAACCTATTGGGCTATATGAGTTTCTAGTAAAAAAAGGAAAGCATGCAAATGCATTTGAATACTTCCAAAATCGCTAAACTGGTTTCTTTAACATCATTATTTCGGTAAACTGATAACATTCTTACGAAAGTTCATTCTTTTCTTAGTTTAATGAAGGGCATTTATTATATTATTTTGCATCTAATTTCTAATCCTCTTTCCACGACTGAAGATAGATAATGCTTTGACTCAATTGCTTTATATATAAATTCCATGAGAATGTTACTGTATTTTACCCAAAGCACTACAACAATGGCAACAACTTAGCCTCAATATGTGGAGGCCACAAATAACAAAAATCAAGAACCTTGAATTCTATGAAAACATTATCTCTGATAGGAAGGTCTAACTAATTCTCATCCTCTACTCATTAATAATTGCACTCACTCATTTACCCTGTTTAATGAGTTGCAGCACAACCAGCAGAATCAAGACTAAGCTCACAATATTAAGTTGAGAACCCATAAGAGCTCTAAGATGCACAAATATAATATGTATATATACCAGATTATTTTATAACATTTCACATCCCAATAAAACTTTATTTTACATTAAATCGAACAAAAGGGCGAAAATAGATTGCACCCATTTGAAGAAGATGCTTTATTCAAAAAAAAAATTCTTTTGAAAAAGTTAATGTTTGCATTAGATAAAAAAGAAACTAATAGAAAAACAGAGCGAAGTGATGTGAAGACCCAGGGATTTGGTAATAGAGCTACATTATATGCTCTGAACCTGTCAAAAAACTTTGTAAACAGGTTAAAAGTTTTGGACTTTACTTGAAATGAAGCAAGCAACGTGAATATGATGTTTCCCTTTTGCAATGCATCAACTCGACGTGTAGCAAAGCTATTCCCATCACGTAGACGATGAACCTGATATACAATAGGCACTGAAAGTACCGTCACATGTTAGAAAACAAAATAATAATTTGAAGAATTGGCAACCGCCTATATGAGCATCTTAAGTTGAAAGTGCTAATAAACAGCATTTGGTGAAATAATTTGAACATGTAACAGAATCACTACTTAGTAGAAATAAGAACAAGAAAAAATGTGGTTAGCATATGAATGAGGAACAACAAATATATTAAGATCTCAAACTGAGACAAGAATGCAGCATGTCAATTTTAGTGAGGAATTATGATAGTACCTCAAGGCTCCAGCATCTTTGCTAAAAGACTTTTCTCTAAAATAAATTAATAAGCTTTTTTTTTTTATGAGAAACAGCTAAAGAAACCAATAAGCTTCAAAATTATATATTTCAGTTTTGGTGATAATTCATTTTATGACAACGATTCCCATGTCAAATCAACAGAATTTCAAGGAGCAAAAATCAAGAGAAATCGTGGGAGCTTGAAATGAAAAAGGTCATGCATTTCTGAGTATCTTATTTTCTTATTAGTTATTATTATAAATAAAATCAACAACTAACATCATTTCATTCTTCAAATCACAGGTTTTAACAGAATTATTTTCGATCTTCTTAATTGACATCGTCGTTGTTGTTGTTCTTAGTTGACGCAGTGACTCCTAATTGCTTGGTTGTGTGCGCATTAAGGCTTTCAGTGAGATAGAAGGGTTTAACTTGTGAAACTCTTAAGTACATACCTCTATAATTAAGGGGATTGATAGCCTCGTTCAGAGAGTGTCATAACATAGTCGATGAAATACTATCCCTAAATAGAGGTTGCAAGGTTATCTCTGATTGAGAGTAGATCTATGTTGGCTTTCTAGGGTGACCCAATCAATCTTCGGAGAAGAGAATAAGGCCATGTGATCTAATTAGTTTCTTAAAGATTAGTCCACGCATTTCCTTGTCCATTCAGAAGCATGAGTGAAAGCTTAGAATCCAACAACCCAATAGAAATACAAACGCGAATATTTCATTCTTACTGCCAATATTAGAAATAAGGGGTTTCATATTGTAGACAGCTTCATAATGCTGTTTGTGGTCTTTGATCTCTCTTGGGTTAGTTATATTCGATTGCTCAGGTTTTATTTCATTGAATCAAAACCATTGATTTTCAATCTAAATTAAAAATTTAATGCAAAAGCTCATTGGCTGATTTCCATTCTTGCAATTCTTCACTAAACCACTTCCAATTTCTCAGTGCGGAGAAACATAAAAATATCCAATTTTAGCTTCACCAGACAAGAAGTATTTCTTAGAGAAGTCCATAGTGGGGAAAAACGATGAGAAAAGAGTGAAAAGCTTCATTATCAAATGACAAGTGAAATGTACTTACTGCCAAGGTCCCCGGCAAGAAGAAAGTAACTGTGCAAGCCATGCACAAGCTTAAGATGATCTACAGTCTTGGATGCTGCAGCCAGAGCCTGCCCAAATGAAGACAAACGAATAGTTTGACATGAATATCACATTGCTACTGATGCCTTTACTACAGATCATAAAACTTATGGCCAGAAAAAATATGTTGACATTAAAAGTGGTTACAATAATTTTGCACTAAAATTTCTGTCATACACGCAAAGGTGGCTATACGATAACTAAACTTCTAGCAAGTGAATTAATTGTGTTTGGAATCAGAGTGACAGTTCAAGAGGATTAAGAATAATAAAATAAGTAAAGAAAAGACCATGTAGTGTATATGAAGTATTTAACATGGCACTTAGAAGTTATCCGAAACAAAAAAACCTGAAAGTCACATTAATCTAAAAAATCGCCAGAATATATTATTATATAGCGTTTGTCTAAAGATTTTTCCTGAGGTGCTAAACATAAGCTCTTATACTTAGGCCTCCGCATTCGGACCTTTTCAGAATGTCATCAGACAGAATAAAATTTACAATGGCAAGTAGGAGGATCTGTTCACATTGTTTCGATAGTATTATTATCGAATAAGTGTGCAACGACTTCATTATATCCATCATTAGGATGGATCAAGTGCTATAACTTACTGATTATTTAATATTAGTCCTCTCTTTCACATAATGTTAGACTTAATTGGAAGAACTGCATTGCACAATATAAAAAAACACGACGAAGAAAGAAAAGCAGAAGAGCTATAAACCATGCCTGTCCAACTAGCTGTCCTCCAAAAACCTGAGCAAATTTTGGAGCATCTGGCAAGGTGAAGCCACGAAACAGGTTCACCTTCAGAACAACCAAAAAAAGATACAAGTAAAATACGGATCATGGCAATTAAAATAGCTATAAGGACACAAATCATAACAAGTGAAAAGAAAGAATTATTCTAGAAAAAGGAAAAAAAAAAAAGTTGTATGGAAGATTCTACAATTAAGCCCCACTAGCTAATCAGTTGTCAATATTGTTTGTAACAGCGAAAAAATTTCAGATATGTCATATTAAGTTTCTATATTTACACCATAAAGCCACTGGTTTTGCTACTAGTTTACTAGTCAACAAGGAAAAAAAAAACTAAAGCTAATATATTTCACACGATCCAACAAAGGGCAGGCATGGACAATTGCAAATTGATCAAATCTCTCAATACAAAACAAGGAAAAATCACATCAAATGAATAAACACAATTGAACTAATTGAAAGGGGGAATCGAATACATAATCAAAGTTGAAACAGAATATCGCTTTTAGATTGGAAGCTCAAGCACAATCAAATACTGATTCTAACACCAAAATAATAGAGACATACCTCTATTGGGTCCAATTGCAGTACACGTTCAAGTACTGAGCACGTTTCAGGTGTATCATCAGATCTCCAAATTGATTTTGGCTGCAGCAAAGTACTGTGTCCACGGGGCAACACCAAGCAGGTCAACTGCCATCATTAACAAGTGTAGAAAATATATTAAGATTCGCACCTTTATAACATAAATTGCCATAACTACCAACGAAGTTGATGCAACAAAGTGCACCAAAATTTACTGAAATAAGCAGGTACCTTTGATGAAGCAACTACATCTGCCTGATGAGTATACGCCGCTGTACCTACAAAGAGATAAAAATAATGGCTTTTTCAAATGTTAAACAACAAAAACCAGTAAGAAAATAAGACCACAGGCTAAAAGATTGTAATAACATCAGAAAAAATCATAACGAATCAATTACCACCTTTCATGTAAATCACAACAGTTTCTTACTAATACGAAATACATAATTTACAGTGATAAGCCAACAGGGAGATATAATAAACAATTCCGAACGAGAGCTCTGCGTCAAAATTAGAACTCCGGTGGTGTGCTAAGAATTTCTTTCTGTTCACACTTAACAGGCCTATATCACATACTACAAAGACGAACAAATTACAGGTTTCAAAGTCTACAAACTGCCCATGGTACCAAAACAAACAAAAGACCTGTGCAATTCATTGAAGAGGAGAAGCAGCTGCGATTTCGTCTCGATATAAGAGAATTCAACCGAGAAGAAGCACAAACGCCAAAATACAGAACAGCTGCAGCCCTAAGAAATAAGAGACGTGAGGGTTGAGATCACAGGCAGCAATCTCAAATTTCCCTTTTTTCAATTCCAAGAAGAAGAAGAAGAAGTGGAAGTATGTGTTTAAGACGGAACAGCGTTGCTTGGAAGAATTAGAGTTTGAGAAGAATTAGAAATCTAAGAGCTCTTACAATAGCCAAAATAGTCGTATCGCTTCAATCGAATCTGCTTTGAACGATTCTCCTCCGCATTGTGAGCTCCATTCACCGCAGCCTGTTCAACAAACGAAATCCTAAATTCCTCGCATTCGCACCAAAATCACAATCAAACACACACAATTCGAATACTTGATTACCTCTCCGTCCCAAACGAAGTAGACGCCCTCGCCGATCTCTCCGTCCCTAACGACGTACTCATTCGGATCTACACAACCACAACAACAATTGCAATTCAACACAAAGCCCTAAAAACACGAATTCGCTGCTTTGGCTTGTATTGGCTTACTGTAATGCTTCAATTTCACCACTTCCGCGATCTTTCTGAGCGACGATCCAGGGAGTCTCTGCAGCAGAGGCACTTGTCCGAGAAACTCAGTCACTGCGAATTCGACAACACAAACAACAATCAATCAATCAATCAATCAATGAAATCACAAACACAAACACGAACACTGATTCGATTCTCATCAAAATCCAACCTAATCAACAACTCACCTTCTTCGATGTCGATGCCCATCCGCGCAATCTCTCTCTATCTCTCTCTCTCTCTCGCTCTGTCTCTCTCGCGCGCGCGCGCTCAAACACGCGAAACATGTGATCTTGGTTTTATATGCGGTGTTGAACGGAGCGATGGTTGGCGCGTCGCGCGTGTGCGCTGGTTTGAAGGGGACCGGCCTCCTTGGCTTAGTTTCGCGGCCAGCGTCGGTGTGGGGGTAGAGCGCGTGCCACGTGGCGGGCGTGGGTTTGACTGGGGTGGTAGTGGGAGTCGTGATTCGATGTGGGCCCGTGATTATGCGTATGAGATACGAGGCCGGCACGCATGTCCATGCAAAAAGTGCGTGACGAACGACATCGATCTTCTTTTGTTTTGCGCCACTGCTTCTCTCGCACGTGATACGCGGGAACGTTATCTGCTGTTTTTAGAATGTCGCTTCACCTTCACTTTCACACTTTCACCTTCACCTTGGCCACTCACTCGTTAGGGTCGAGTTTTGTGTGGACATCGATGCACACGTTACACGTATATGCAAGTATGCAAAAATCGAGGGTTGCATGTACTAATGATACCAAATAAAAATATTTTAATGATACCAAAAGATTGAGTGAGATGGTTTTGAGTTTTTTGAGTTTGGTCTCCTACTGCGTGATTAATTTCATGAAGATCCTCATTGGGTATTGTGGTTGGAAGGTTTGATTTATTCACGGAGATTCCAATGAGATAGCACATGCTATGATGAAGATTAGTAGGTTTCAAGGTAGACCAATTTTATGGTATGAGACTCTGTTTTTATCAACCAATGCATCTAAAATCATCTTAGATTTAAACTTTTTTTTTGTGGTGTAAACCATCCAATACTATTCAGACTATTGACAACTTTCGGTTCGTCCCATGTCCCGCATCGTATAGATGAGAAAGCTCTCAACGTTGGTATTTTTATTCTCATGATTCAAACTCGAGTCATTAGTTAATGGACGACAACCAATTTTGTGTCAACTAAAGTGTTGGTAGATTTATATGGAAAATTTACAAATGTACTGTCAAAATTAATATAAATGAGTAAAATAAGTTAAGTTTTTTTTTTTTTCACTTCAAAAGTAAGGTAAAAGCATTTTGGAAATGCGCCATTAGTTGTATAAAAATTAGTCCGCTCAAAATACACGAAATGCGCATTTCCAAAATGCGTCATTCGTGTATTGTGGAACAATCCACGTGGCGCCCACGTGGATGTTCCCTAACATGAATGGCGCATTTCCAAAATGCGTCATTCATGTTTTCTGAACACGGGCGCCACGTGGAGTGTTCCACGTGGGCGCCATGTGAATGGCGCATTTCCAAAATGCGTCATTCGTGTATTGTGGAACAATCCACGTGGCGCCCACGTGGATGTTCCCTAACATGAATGGCGCATTTTGGAAATGCGTCATTCATGTTTTCTGAACACGGGCACCACGTGGAGTGTTCCACGTGGGCGCCATGTGGATGCCAAAATAATGTGTGATTGTCCAATCTCTCGAGATACGTGCGCGACGTTTGCATGGGTTGTCCACTTCGAGATACGTGTGTATTGTTTGCATGGGTTGTCTACCGCCAGATACGTGCGTGTCGTTTGCATGAGTTGTCCACCTCGAGACACGTGCGTAACGTTTGAATGGATTTGTCCACCTCGAGATACGTGCGTGTCATATGAATGGGTTGTCCAAGACACGCGCGTAACGTTTGCATGATTTGTCCACCTCGAGATACGTGCGTGTCGTTTGCATGGGTTGTCAACCTCGAGACACGTGCGTGATCGTTTGCATGGGTTGTCAACCTCGAGATACGTGCGTGTTGTTTGCATGGGTTGTCCACCGCTAGATACGTGTGTGTTGTTTGCATGGGTTGTCCACCTCGAGACACGTGCGTAACATTTGCATGAATTTGTCCACCTCGAGATATGTGCGTGTCATATGCATGAGTTGTCCACCTCGAGACACGTGCGTAATGTTTGCATGGATTTGTCCACATCGAGATACGTGCGTATCGTTTGCATGGGTTGTCCACCTCGAGACACGTGCGTAATGTTTGCATGGATTTGTCCACCTCGAGACACGTGCGTGACGTTTGCATGGTTTGTCCACCTCGAGATACGCGCGTGTTGTTTGCATGCACGTATCGTTTGCATGGGTTGTACACCTCGAGATACGTGTGTGTCGTTTGCATGGGTTGAACAAAGTACTCATTTTGATAAGTAAAATAGAAGTTGTGTTTTTTGTATAGATGAGCTCATTTTCAAAAAGAGTCATTCATTTTGTATAGATGACTCTTTTTCAAAATGAATTATTCACTCCACCTCATCAACACATATGCCACATGGAGCCACATCATCATCAATGACTCATTTTTAAAAGGAGAGGTACCTTAATTTTGTAATTTAAAAGTAGTCAACCTTATTTTTGGAATAAACAAAATTTCCCACCTTACTTTTCTAAAAACCCCAGATTTATATTGTTCATACGTCATATGGTCGGTGCTAAAATCCAATATATATATATATATTATTTTTAAATCCAAAAATGCATGGCCGGCTAATTCAGGCAACATTTTTCATGCAGAAACTCGTACACACGTGTAGTGCAGCCTTCTTTCTAGAAAGGACATCACTCTAACTCCAAATATTGTGCGATGAAATCAAGTGTGTACAATTTTATTTTTGTTTTGGTCCAAGCAGTGTGGACAATGACATTATTTGTATATGCTCAATTAATCGACTCAATGTGGGGTTCAATAGTAACGCCCAAAAAAAAAAAAAAAAGGAATATGAATAAAAGTTAGATTTTGAGATCTTGACGTGTAAACTTATTGTTGCTTTTTTTTTTAGGTGACAAAACTTATTGTTGCTTTATGACGCATTGCCATTTTGATCGGAATACAATTTAGACATGCAGGTAGACTAGCATTACTTCTTTTTTTTTTTTTTTTTATTGTACATATAAATGCGGAGGCCGAAAATCTTTATTATTAGAGAAACTATCAAACTAGAGATATAACATGGGAGATGCTAGAGTAGCCAAATTTAGACATTCATTTTAGGCACTTAGTGGGCCTAAATAGGTATCCAACCATGCGATACATCTCAAAAGGCGCGTAACACTTTAGACTTCATTTTGGGCACTTGGGACTAACACATGGGTTTATGTATTAGTCTCATTTATGGGACTTGTTCGGTTGAGAGTTTGAAGGCTGGGAGTAAATGTGGTTGTAATGGTACATTTACAAAAGTACCCTTTCATTTAGGTTCTATCACCAACAAATTTTGGAACTCCATTTCCTTCTTCGCATCATGTTCTCTGTCTGGTCTCCATCCCTGAAAAGTTCAGCGGTGTTCTTCACTTCGCCTTCTCTCTGTTCGATCTCCATCGTCGTCAACGTTTCCTTCTTCCCATCGCGTTCTCTCTGTCCAGGACTCTCTGGTGAAAAGACGACGTTATTCACTTCGCTTCGCCTTCTCTCCATGTCAAGGTCTCCATCGTCGTCAACTTCTTCTTGCGTGAAGGTGTATTCTTCATCCGAGGTAAGTTTAACTTGAATAGAGAATACTCTCTTCCCCTACAAAATGTAGTTGAGTGATTTGTTGTTATTTTAGGGTTTGTGTTCTTGATGATTTGGATTTCCAATGTGGTTTTGAATCTCTGTTTTGTTTGATGGAGTGGTGGCCTTAGGCAATGATAGGTTGTTGTCCTGATGAGAGTTTATGGTACCTCCGTTGTTACAAGAGGATTAATGTATCGAGATATTGAAAAATTATGAACAACGGCTTTGTATTGTATAAGGCGGATAGAAATGCATTTTTCAATGTACATTGGCTTTGTTTATGAATTAGATTCGTTGGTGTATAGGATGGATGTATTTAGGAGATTGAGAATATTCATCACACTATAGGCCGGCCAGAGTTTGTTTACGATGACATCAAGGCCCAGGACAGAGAACGCGAACATAGCAACATAGACTTGCAACCCTTAAAAGAGCCTAACACTTCGAGGATATCATCAATCTCTCAAATTAATTGACTTACGCCAAAATAATATATCTTTGTAGAATGCCATCATTTTTTACCATATTCTCTTCGGATGCATCCGATAAGACTTTACCGTCAAATCAATAAAACTACCATTTTTTATTTTATTTTTTTGATGAATCAGTAGATACATCTCAAGGATGCGCGTAACACCTCGAAATGTGCACCTACACTTTTTAAAGTGTATCAGATGGAGGGACACTCACTTAAGCCCACTAAATACCCAAAATGAATGTTACCTAAAGTTAATGTTCACTAAAAATGCCACGAAAACGCTTTCTCGTTGAGAGTTAGGAGTCTTAGGACTTATTCTCAATGAATAATGCTTTGTTTATTAGAGTTATAAAGAACACTTTTTTTACCATCTTCTCTTCGGATACATCCGATAAGACTTTACCGTCAAATCAATAAAACTACCATTTTATTATTTTTTTTGATGAATCAGTAGAGCTACCTTTTAGTTAGCTTTTTACTGAGTTACAACATTTGTTACGGCATTTCGGTTAATAAATATGAGAAGAGGTCATGACATTTTTTAAAATATTTTTCTTTGTGTTGAGATCAATATGAAGACACGAAACATTTGGATATGTTTTTTTTAAGGCTACATAAATAAAATATGATTTACATACAAATAAATAAATAAAAAACCACAAGGCCAACCTTTTGTGTTTTGTCCGAGCAACTGAATACCACTTAAGGCTAATTCAGCGGCGGAACAAAAAATTTATTTAGGGGGTCAAACTTTAACCTATAAAATTATTCATAAGTTTAGATCTCACCCGATACGCGCGTTCAACGTCGTGGATCTGACTTAAGTCGTAAAAAAAATATGGTATAGACCAGACCCTACTTAAGAACACTATATAAAGTGCGATAATTTGATATGCATACCACCTAGATTAATTTGCATTAGCAATTTGGGTAGCGCATTCATGAAATTTATAAATATTTAATATTTTTACTTATGAAGTGCACCAACTGTCGGCGAGAGAGGAGTCAAGGGGCATGAGAGGTGCCTGGGGCGGGATATGCTACAAGGGGGTCTCGAGGTTGAGGGGGCCAACTGCTCAATGCCCACTCTGCCCCCTCTTTAGTTTCGCCCCTGGCCTAATTACCAATATTTATCAAAACTCGAGTTGGATAAGATCGTTAAATGACAACAAAAACTTATTCGAAAATGTTTCAAAGTTGTCAAAGCATATTCGAGCGAGATGGTAGAGATATCGCTTGTCAAAATGCAAGGTTTATTAAGGCAAAAAAAAAAAAAAAAAAAAAGTAACCAACATAGAGCATCAATTCAATCGGATGCCGTGCATTTTGCATTGAGATGCGTATGCACAAATCTCGGAATCGGAATGTGACACCGGCTCGCTCAGCTCCCGTCCCACCAAAACCCTCAAATCGAACGGTCTCTGAGCGATCCTCGATCGCCAAAACCCCCAAATCGAAAACCCTCCACCGACCACACTGGTTCGTCGATCATCTTCTTCGTCGTCGTGAAATCGGCCGCGCGAGTTCTCGAATGGGGACTTCGGTGCAGGTGACTCCACTGAGCGGAGTGTACAGCGACAACCCTCTCTCCTACCTCCTCTCCATCGACGGCTTCAACTTCCTCGTCGATTGCGGCTGGAACGACCACTTCGACCCCTCTCTCCTCCAACCCCTCGCCAGGTCGGCCCCTCTCTCTTTCTCTCTCTATTCATCCAAACCCTTCTCGTTAGTGACTATACAGTAACTCGATTTTTGCATTCGCTCTCAAGGAACCGAATCAGTTCATGAATTTATACTTTCTTTATGTCTCAGTTCAAATCTTCGCTGCCGCGGTCGCTGTTTATGAATTTATGCTTTCTTTATACAATTTGTCATGGAAATGTCGTATGTAGGAGACTGAAATTGGGTAGTTTTGGGCATTCATTCCGGTTTCCTTGTTAATTATTAGTCATTGGACATTGATTTTCGACCAAAGTTAACATGTGACGCGTTAATAGGAGGGATTTGAATGGTTTGGAAAGCTCACCATCAATTGCACTTAATCGAGCACAATGGAAGAGTTTGATCCGTGTAGCCGACCCTAATTAATTTGGGACTCAGGCTATGTTGTATGGGCCTAATTTCTTTTTTTGATAGCCTAGGATATCCGAGCTACCGTCGCTGACACCAGACTGATGGTGGACTCGATTAATCCCTCAGGGGTCCTTAGTTGCCCCAGACCAGAAAACCCAAGAAAGAAATCGGAGGGAGAAAGGGGTGCGTGGGTTTTGAACTCAACACATATGCCTTAGTCAGCGTATTAGGGAATGAACTTACCACTCGACCAATGCACCTCGAGGCATCAGTGGATTTAATTAGAGACATGCCCCATGCCGTTGTTGGGTTTCATTGGACGATGTGTTGTCGCACTCGCATTTGTATGTTTATAGCTCCAATGTTGAGTGGATCTGTGCAATCTTTTGTGTGCCCGAAGGATTTATCCGAGTCGAGCCTATCAAACACTGTGCTGTAGGAAAACTTGCTAAATAAGATAGGATGGTTACAGTCGATATGGAAGAGTTTGATCCATGTGGCCGACCCCAACTAATTTGGGATTGAGGCTTGTTGTTGTACGGTAGACATGGGTTCCACTTATTGGAACTTCGGAACTGCGGAAGCTGTCCAATGCATATCCCTCAACATGTCTTATTTTTGAATCTCTCATGAATCAGAAAGGTTGGAGGGAAGGAATCATTTTAGTTGTAAAAGGGGAAAAATTTGCCCAACGGAGCTGAAGAAAGAACAAAAAAACACTCTTTTTAGATTGGGGTTTGCTAATCTGCATAACCTGTTTATGCTTAGATCCCTGGTTTAATTGTCAAATCACAAAAAATTCTTGACTGATGCATCATAATCTTACTGTGCAGTGTGGCTACCACGATAGATGTTGTTCTGCTATCACATCCAGATACGCTTCATCTTGGTGCTTTGCCATATGCCATGAAACACTTGGGGCTCTCAGCTCCAGTATATTCAACTGAGCCCGTCTACAGATTAGGCTACATGACCATGTATGATCACTATCTTTCACGAAAGGTGATATATACTTATTTGTTCAAATAGAACTTTGAGGCCTTTTAACGCAATTAATCCGATGTTCTTATGCATTTTCTCTCTCTGTGCAGCAAGTATCAGAGTTTGATGCTTTTACCTTGGATGATATTGATTCCGCTTTTCAAAATATTATCAGGCTTACATACTCTCAGAATTATCACTTGTCTGGTAAGTATTTTGTTATCTTCCTACTGGATCAGGCTGGCAAAACATAATTTGTTTAGATGATTGATTGAAATTCCTGACCTAGATATCTTGTGTGCTCAATGTATTTGTCCAAACTCATTTTTGATAGTGAGTTGGTGGAGCAGTATCAAACTTTATGCTAATGTAAGATATGAATCTTCTGGCGTAGGCACTCCTCAATTCATTCTATATGTTCGTTTTCATGCATTCAACAGTTTAATGGGCTAAAAGAAAAATATAAATTGTTGTCCTAGTATTCCTGACCACTACTGTATCTGAGTGGTTATTGACCCCTCTTGTTCTTTTTCGTTTTTTCCACTTTATGGCAGGAAAGGGAGAAGGAATTGTCATAGCTCCTCATGTGGCTGGGCATCTGTTGGGAGGAACTGTCTGGAAAATCACAAAGGATGGGGAAGATGTGATATATGCAGTTGACTTCAACCATCGGAAAGAAAGGTACTTTATTCTTACTTAAAATTTGTGTTTGTCTTGTTCACGTCGTCATTTATGAAAGGTTTGAAAGAGATAAACTGATGTTTTTTGGTTTACCAGGCACTTGAATGGAACTGTTTTGGAATCTTTTACTCGTCCTGCTGTTCTTATAACCGATGCTTACAATGCTCTGAACAATCAGCCTTCTACACGTCAAAGGGACCAAGAATTTTTAGGTATATCTTGATATCGAAACCAATACGGAATTACATTTGTTAGCTTAGTGTCTTCAGTTGTCACATTCTTCCGAATATTTTGGACTATATGCCATCAGCCCATAACTACATCTTTTTCTATGGATAAAAAAAATCATCGCGGTACTTTCTCCTTAAGCTATAGTATTTAATAGCTTGTGATGAATGTATCACTCTCTCTTATTTTGATATTTTCTATGCTAATAGCTTGTGATGAATGTATCACTCTCTCTTATTTTGATATTTTCTATGCTATTCATGCTGTTTTTACATGTGTATGTGTACCCTATTTATTCAGATTCTGTGCTTAAGACCCTAAGAGCAGATGGAAATGTGCTACTTCCTGTCGATACAGCTGGGCGAGTGCTAGAGATCCTTTTGATATTAGAACAGGTCACTTTTGAAGCATATTTATGTTCTCTATTATCATCTACCTATAAGATTTCTGTCGTTCGCTGAAACGGTTCTAATGGTTTTGATGAAATGACAGTATTGGGCACAGCATCACTTGTCCTATCCTATATACTTTCTCACATATGTCTCTTCAAGCACAATTGAATACGTTAAGAGCTTTCTTGAGTGGATGAGTGATTCAATAGCAAAATCCTTTGAGCATACACGCGACAATGCTTTTCTTTTAAAGTAAGTATATCCATTCCTTTCTATAGCTCAAGCATGTGAGAATGCATCATCTTAGGTTCTCAACATTATTTTGTTATCCATTGTTATGATTAGTCTTCTTTCCCTGTTGCCTTGAGTTATCCATTAATGCATCTCACGATTTCTTTTCTTTTCAATTTCTTAATTCTATTATATTTGAGTTGTGAATGTGTGCTTTCTATTGTTTACCATATTACAGGCATGTTACGCTACTGATAAACAAGAGTGAGCTTGAGAATGCTCCAGAGGGCCCCAAAGTTAGTATGCCATCCTCAAAAGACTTTTTTTTTTTTTAGTTTCTTTTGTTGATTTTTTCCTTGTTGAACTGAACAGGATATATTTATCTCGTATTAGGTTGTTCTTGCATCCATGTCCAGTTTAGAAGTGGGGTTTTCTCATGATATATTTGTTGAATGGGCAACTGATGCAAAGAACCTAGTGCTTTTTACAGAAAGATGCCAGGTATGAGTCTGAACTCTTGACTAGTTTCCACTGTATGCTTTTTGCTTGACTGAGGAAGGTGAATTCTGGGATTTGTGTGTTCATTATTTATTTATATTTCTCTATGTGATTCTTTTTTTTTCTATATCAATGGCACTTTGACATGAACACCAAAATTCTTACCTAATCTCATTTTCAAAATCTTCAACCTATGTCAACCAGGTGCTGGTCCCCTTGTTGACTAAGAATATGTTGCCATTCCTGTGTATTGATCGTTGCGACCTTATGTTTACGAAATTTAATAATTTCCTACATGCATGCATTGGAAGTGCTAATTTGAAATATGTGCTAGTCAGCATTAATACTTGCGTATGAAGATTATTCTGTTATTTGCTACTTTTTCAGATTCATCTGTTTTCGTATTTTAATTGCTTTTTGCTCTTAATATTCTTACATCAATCTTATGCAGTTTGGTACCTTAGCTCGGAAGCTTCAGGCAGATCCACCTCCTAAAGCTGTAAAAGTCACCATGAGCAAGAGGGTTCCTTTAGTTGGAGAAGAGTTGAGAGCCTATGAAGAAGAACAAAATCGCATAAAGAAGGAGGAAGCTCTGAAGGCAAGTCTTAGCAAAGAGGAGGATTTAAAAATGCCGCATGGAGCCGACGACAATGTAATTGATCCTATGGTTATTGATTCAACCACTGCTAATCCGTCATCTGATGGTAAGTATAACTTCTCTTCTTTTGATTAAAGTGGCTTAGTTTTCTGCTGCTTCCTTTTTGATTTCTTCTCCTTCCACTGCCCATGTTTTTTTGTGTAATGCATTTTGATTGAGCATTGCCTTAAAATCTTAATAATTAGATATTTATATCCTCTTATCTCTGCGTTTGACATCTTAAACTCTTTAACAAGTACATCTTCGTGTAAGAGAAATGCAGTTTTATATTAGAGAACAAATAAGAAGATATGAATTGCTAGATTAGGGTAACTACTATAGGGCAAAGAAAATTGTGACGGAGCTTCTTGTTTCCCTCAAAGAACACCATCACTCGTGAAGTTAACACCTGAAATGAAATGTGTGTATGGGTAATTGATTTTATTGTTGTGCTGGTTGTGTCTGGAATTTTTGAATGACGTAGTTGCTGTGTGTGTATGAGGAATGAGTTGTGCGGAAGCATACTACTTGCTGTTTCTCTACTGATACTTTATGTAAAGTCACACAGTCCAATAAAAAAATCCAAAGTTGTTGACGTCAATTTTTCTGGTCCATATTGTAGTGACTGGCCCATCTGTTGGTATCCATCGCGACATCTTCATTGATGGTTTTGTTCCTTCGTCATCTAGCATACATCCAATGTTTCCTTTTTTTGAAAACTCGGTTGAATGGGATGAGTTTGGCGAGGTCATTAATCCTGATGATTATGTGATCAAGGAAGAAGACATGGATCAATCAGCAATGCTTGTGAGTTTCTAGTCCTCTATATGATTGACTCTAAAAGTATTGGTTACTAGGTCTGTTACATTGTACTCCAGAAATTCTCAACTAACATGAGTATGATGGTTAATAGTGTGAATTTGTTTCCTTTTTTCTCTTGATGCTGTCATGTAGCTTATTTTTTGTATCCTCTGCTTCAGGGAGGCGCTGATCTGGATAACAAACTTGATGAAGGTTCTGCTAATTTAATACTTGATTCAAAGCCTTCAAAAGTTATTTCAAATGAATTGACAGTAAGTTCACTGCCCCCACCTTTGTAACACGGGTGATTTGAATTCATTACGTACATATGCGTATTAGCACTCCTCAGGATGAATGGTTTTACATGGTTTGTTTCAGTTTTTAAATGAAATAATAGAAAGAAGTTGCTGTTAAGAAATTTTGTGGTTGCTTCATTAGTAGTGGTGTGATTGTATCGGATGTTGTTTTTGAGGAGATGATATACAGCTCAATGAAATTGAAGCATGGCTATCTTTATTGGAAGGTTGATATCAAATGTTTGTTTCAATAGTGATTGTTTTACTCTAAAAAAACTTCCAACTTAATTGGGTTGTTTGCTTCAGAAAATGTTGAATTTTGAACAAGCATATGCAGACCAACTGTGTTAGCCTAACTTTAAATATAGCACATGAAGTTGCAATACTTGTCAACATCTTGAAAATCAACGTATTTCTATCTGCCACAAGTTCTAGCAAGTATGGAATTTAGAGGTATACACAAGTTTCCGTTAAAAGAGGTGTTTTCCTTGGAGGTCCTAATCAAGCATAATCTGCAGAGTAAGGTAGAACCGTAGAAGGCTATGCTTGCAAGAAACAAAATCTGGATTGATTGGATAGAACTTTGAATAACCATAGTGAAGAAAAGTTAATGATCTTTTTCCTTTAAAATTTGAAAGAGAATATAAACTAGGACAATTAATCCTTGTATAACTCAGCTGATTACCAGTAAAGCTTAAGATGCACTGATGAGAGACAATAACCACATGAAATAAAAATTAGCATAAAAGGATCAAGTCTTTGAATAGCAAGACCAATGTAAGGCATGCTCGTTCTCCTATCCAACAAACTATAAAGAAAAAAGAAATTATAAATGATGACACGGTGACACCATTGTACCTCAGCTACTTACCAAAAAGGATTCTTCCATGATTGATTTTAGATGGTGCTAAGAGGGAACTCAAGGACATGGATGGTTAACAGGAACTAAGAGAAAAGCTAATGTTTGTAGGACCTTAGGTCATCTTTGCAGTTGATTCTATCTCAAGACATGGTGCCCAAATAATAGAGGGAACATCGGCTCCCGATATCATAACGAATTGACTTAGTCTGGGAACAATGCAGCTTGTACGATACAAGTAATATCGTGGTTCCTCTCTTATATTGTTGGTGGATAAAATGATTTCACTTTGGAAGGATCTAAAGTTCAGAGATTATCTTCATTAGGCCTATCTTCGAGACCTGTTATCGGACCAAAACTATCAAGTTTATGGGATTACTTTGTCCATTCATTACCCGCATCAATTTTTTCCGCATCCAACTGTTCGTTATACATCAAGTAGTTTGGGATTGCCTATGTTGGTCGCTGAACTTGTTTACATATCTTTTTAGATGGACCATCTTTGGTTTAAACTTTTATGCATTTCTTTCGAGTTTAGATCAATTTGTTTATCATTATTGCACTGTTTCAGGTGCAAGTGAAGTGTTCTTTGGTTTACATGGACTTTGAAGGTCGTTCTGATGGCCGTTCTATCAAATCAATTCTAGCACATGTAGCTCCATTGAAGCTTGTATGTCCATCTTTCAAAAACTTCCTTCTGTAGTTATTTTTATCCTGGTTCCCTTTTTCTTTATAAATTAGCAAAAGAGGAATTGAACCTTACAAGTTACAATATTCTCTTCTTTTAATGCTTCCCTCATTGGAAAGGTATTAGTGCATGGATCAGCAGAAGCTACTGAACATTTGAAGCAACACTGCTTGAAACTTGTTTGTTCCCAAGTTTATGCGCCCCAGATTGGAGAAACTATTGATGTTACCTCTGATTTGTGTGCTTACAAGGTAGTACCCATATCTTCGCTTTCAACTTGTGAACTAGTTGAGCACGATGACATCAGTTGAGCCTTCTACTTCTCTCCTCATGACAGGTGCAACTTTCTGAGGGGTTGATGAGTAATGTGCTTTTCAAGAAGGTAGTTATCTAGTATATCACTATCTTCAGCTTTATCTAATTAGGTGTGCTAGATGCAATATAGTATTAAGGTTTATCCATAGTGGTTAAATTTTTTATTAAAGGAGAAAATGTGATTTGGGTGAAAATCAAGTGTTAAAAAAATTGTCATCAATTGCACGGTAAAATTGGTTAGAGCGTTATTAATTTTATGATAAAAGGAGAAAATATGATTCGGTTGAATATTAGTTTTGAATAAAGTTTGCCATTAATTAAAAGTTGGTCAATAGTATAAACAATGTGAGCCAACGAAGCCGAGTCGATGCGTAGGTCATATTGGCATATGGGTCTTTCTTACTGTATTCGTTATTATGAATCAAAATTCAAGCTTTTAGAAAGAGTAGTTTTCTATGTCATACCACATGGTTCTAATTACTTATTAAATTTCGTCTTGTGCTCATGTTGTTGTTACAGCTTGGTGACTATGAAATAGCTTGGGTTGATGCTGAGGTAGGGAAAACAGAGAGCGGCATGTTGTCTTTACTTCCTCTGTCCACCCAACCTCCACCCCATAAATCAGTTTTGGTTGGCGACTTGAAACTGGCCGATTTTAAGCAGTTTCTAGCAAGCAAGGGCATCCAGGTGCTCCCCATCTTTCCATCCAGTAGTAATATATTTTTTTATGTTACATTAGATGGCCACAAACAAGAAGAAAAAGTTGTTACTGGTATTCACTAATGTGATTATAATAGTGGTTGGCTGTTTCTCTATAGCCATGCAGAACAATCTTATTCTCTTGAGCTTCTTAATGAGTATGTTGTGGCAAAGTGGCACTTGGATGGTTAAAGTAATTATGTTGATTCTTGTGTGCTGCTGTATTTTCTTATTAGGTGGAGTTTGCTGGCGGCGCCTTGCGATGTGGCGAGTATGTTACATTGCGGAAGATTGGAGATGCTACTCAGAAGGTGAAATTCTTCTCGCTGCTGGGTTTTGCGAAATCTCTTTTTTGTGTATGATTTGATATAGCATCTATTGGGAAATATAATTTGTGATCTGATTCTAAAAAAAGTATTGCTATTTTGACTCCATTTGAGCAAGCCAATTTGGCACGCACTCATTGGAGTCCCTTAGATGCACATCGCGTTTTGTGTACACATCAATGCACACACATCGATGCATCAATTAAGGGTCACAATCAAGGACGTGCCAAATTGGCATATGCCTAAATGGAGTCAAAATTCCATTTTCTTCCAAAAATAGCTTTTGCTTGTTCAATTGTTGTTTCTTTTTGGACCAGCTTTGATTGTTTTACCTGCTTGTTACTTGTAGGGCACTGGGTCGCAACAAGTAGTCATCGAAGGCCCTCTATCGGAAGAATATTACAAGATCCGTGATTATCTCTATTCGCAGTTCTATCTCTTGTAGACTAGTGCTCTCCATTGGGTAAAGCTTTCTGCAAATGAGGAAAAAAAAAAAAAAGTATACCAACACTTGTGAGAGTTGCCCCTATTTTCTTTTCTCTTAAACTTTTATTTTGTACTCTTCCTTACTAATGATTTTATTTCCTTACTCCCTTTGTCGATCTCGATACATAGTCCACTTGTGAACTTCTAAAGTAATCACAGATGATCAGAATGCTATGGTTTTGTAGATTAGATGTGAGATTCTTGCTCTTTGCATCTTATATATTGTGCTTTTTTTTTTTTTTTTTTTTTTTTGGGCACTGCTAGGCGTACATCACAACGCCCATCTTCTCAATGCAAAATCGGAAAGACTCCAACAACTGTGAAGCAAATGTATGTATCGAAACTCGAAAGTACGTTAATTTTTTTTTAGTTGAAGAAATAAATAATTTGATTCTCTTCTTTGTTTCCCATTTGAAATAGACATGCCCAGGTATATAGACACTCAGAATGGGAGCCTCTTAGAACTTCCGAAGCAACTGCGCAGTTCGTCGAGAGGTTTCATCAATGGTTTCAATGGATGATGTGCAACTGATTTTTAACTGTACCATGGATTGGTCTTTAGCATTATGTTCAACAAATTCAACAATGCAAAAATATTATAATTCTGATTTATTTATTTCCAAAAGCAAGTGTTAATGTAATTTATATCATATAAGAACAGAACTCTACAACCCATGTTTTGTTTGTCAATGACTTAACTCTATCACTACTACTATGTATACATGACCAAACCAAACCAAACCAAATCACACTAATTAATATATTTGTAACTAATAATTAAGACTATTGAATCCAATGCGAACCAAAGCTCTTCATGAACGTGGCGGTAGAGATCGAACAAGGAGTCTTTCATTGCGCATTCAGAATGTGACTCCTACAATCGATAATTAGCTCGTTTAAGAACCGAGAAAGAAAAGCGTTGTTTCTCATTATCCCAATACATGCCGATCCGATCTCCCTTGTGAAGTTCTCTCCTTTTGACAAACTTGATCCTCCACTTGTCAATCAACTCATAGCAATTACTGCTATTCACCAACAACTTAAGCTTCAAGTCGCACTCCAATGCGGTGTCGATGTCGTAAACCTTCACCATCAACCCTTCTTTACTGGTCATGTCAATCTTTTGCTTCTCGGTAAAAAACGGATTAACAACGGATTCCTCCATCATCTTCTTACTCAGCAAGAGTCGACTCAGTTGTCCTATGTCGCTACTCTCAAGGTTCTTCTCGATAGTAAACTTGACGGACGATGACTATTTTGTATTAGCAGCGACGATTCTGGTGCGACGATGCACGTATAAGTAACTACTTCCTTGCCTTCCTTGCTCTTGAGGAAATCATTCCAACATTTCAACTTCTCCTCCTCGGTGTCGTCGGGGCTGGCAAAAAGCTTTCCAAATAATACAAACGGCATGATGATGATTCTAATTAAACAAGAAAGAAAAACTAATTAATTAAACAAAGAATGCAACAAAGGCGAAAAGAAAGTTGAGATCGAATATGATTAATTTTATTGATGAATGCATGCACCTATCGATATATATATAGAATGTAGGGTGAACGGAAATAGAAATATTTGCATGCATGCATGCATGGTTAGTGTTGGAGTGGGATTTCGGGTCCGAATGTGACACTAAGCAATTGTTAAAAGTGTGCATGTAAAATAGAAAGATTAACAACTAAGCAGTTTAAGATTTGTTAGAAACTTCATCGCGCGGAAATCTCGTAAATGCCCTCAATCGGACATAACCACCAACTCCTTAAAAGCCCATTAATCTAGTCCGCGTGCGTATTTTGCATGTGCGGAAATTCACATGAATAGCATTAAAACCATTTTTTTTTTTTTTTTGAAGTAACATAAAAATTTCACTTTCTTAAAAATAAATAAATAAATAAATAAATTTCACTAATTATCAACACCTGAACCCATGGAATCAAGTCCCTAAAGGGGGCGAATGGGAGACCGTCCCGCCCCTTCTCCACTCAAGTCCCTACTTTTTAGAAAAATATCATTCTCCACTCAAGTCCCTACTTTTTAGAAAAATATCATATTGATACGTAATTTTAATTTTTTTTTAAATGTGGTTGCTTAAGTAATAAAATGTTTCTTTAGTATTATAAAAATATTTTTGCATTTTGTAAATGCCATACTACGATTCATCTCTTTTTGTTTTTTTTTTAATTATTTAACCTTTACTTAAATTATTTTTTTTTTAAATAACACGAAAAAGGTTAAATCTCAAATTAGTTATCAGGGGTCAACCCATATTTTTCTGGTGACTATATCGTTTCTTGTATAACCGAGTCCTATTTAAATTTCTCGGTTGTAAATAGATCAAACTTTTCCATCTAAGTGGACAACCGATACGCGATTTGATTTAGTGCAACTAATGCTATTAGTAGTCTTGGGTACTTGATAATGATTCGTTCTTTTTTTTTATGTATTTATAATTAAAGGGATCATAAATTATAATTTTGCTTGCTTAAGTAATAAAATGTTTCTTTAGTAATAAAAATATTTTTGCATTTTGTAAATGCGATACTACGACTTCATCTCTTTTTGTTTGTTTTTTTTTTAATTATTTAACTTTTACTTAAATAAATAATTAATCAAGACCTTACCTTGAAGACCAAAAATAGAATCGAATTGCCCTAATAAAAATAAATTAATTCGTAATTCTATCGGTTCAAACATCTAGCTTCCATGAATTCGATTGTAAATTCGAATCTAATATTCGTTCAAAAGAACATCAAACGAAAGTCAATTATGTAATAAACCCAAAAAAATGCCTCAATCGAGTGGTATTATTTAACATGCCTACCAAGACATATATGTTGAGTTTGAAACCTACCCACTCATTTCTTCCTTAAGCACTCCCTGGTGGAGGGCGATTAAGGACTCTCGAGAGATTAATCGGGTTCACCATTAATTCGCTGGCCTACGCTAACATCCTAATTAAGCTACTAAAAAAAAAAAAACGTTTCCAGTAACCCCACTTCGGGTACCAACCTAATCGGATGCCATGCGATGCACCTCACGACGCCGGCGCACACATCTCCATATGCATTGTAAGACATCCAACTAGATCGGTGCTCAAAGTCGGGGTGCTAAACATGTTTATTTTTAGGAAAATACTTTAATAACCCACTTCGGACACCCATTTTGAGCAACTCCACGTGATCACCGTAGGAGGTGTTACGTATGGTGTGACACCTGTAACGTTATCGCATCAGAAAACAAATCCTCTTCTCCCTCAATTGGTCATTTTCATTCATCAGTCCTTCCTGTCTGTCTCTTCCACTTCGACTCTGCTCGCCACTTTCTTTCTCACTCGCACAAACAACGGCAAACCCTAGAAAAATCCCTTCTCAATTCGAGCTCCTTCGACCTCCAAACCCTCCAATTCGTTGATCAATCGAAACAGCTCTTGTGGTGGTCGTCGTAATGGCGGCTTTGGGGACGACTACCACTACTACGTGTCCCAATTCCTTCCAGGTTCTTCTAGGCCTCAAATGCAGACGAGCTTCGTCGATTTCCATCCGAACGCCTCACTTTCTGCGGACTCCGGACCGTCGGATTAGGTTGCGTGCGTCCGCCGCAGAGGAGAATTCGTGGACGAGTTCGGGGGAGGAGTCGGGAGACGGAGCTTCTGGATGGTTCGGAGGTGGTTCCGAGGAGGCGAAGGGGAAGCGAGGGCTCAGAGGTACACTCTGCACTGTGATTTTCATGATTTGTTCAGTTCTGGAGTTTGTATTAGCAATTGATGATGCTTGTTGTGTTTGTAATGCCGGTTAGAAACTTTGGAGTTGAAATTTCTCAATAGAACCAGAAGAAATTCGACCATGTAGGGGATAGACTGAAGCTAATTTGGGAGACGTTGATTAGGAGGGTTTTAAAGGATTTAGAAAGCACCCTATCAATTGCACTGAATCGAGCGCGACGACCCCAACTAATTTGGGATTGCGGCTTTGTTGTCGTTTGTAATGAAATGGATTTTTGTTAAGTTGGGAAAATGAAGTATGTTCAATGGTTGTAGTTCAATATACGAAGATGGATAAGTGAAAATGCTGGAAATTTTGATGGTAGAGGAGTTTTTAAGTTTTATTGATGGAGGTAGTGTGCAAGATAGATATCTATGAGTGTACCTGGTCGGCAATGATTCGAAAAGATTACTATGAACTTGAACTAATGTTAACGGTAGGTGTCCCTGTTCATTTAGGGCCAAAACTTGCGATGAATTTAAACTAATGTCAAATGATTAACCTTGCAACTTTTAGCACAACACCCATTCACTATTGAACTAATACCATGCCCGCGAAGCTGTGCGTTAGAAAAGCAATTTTGAAATGCTAACCTTTCTTCTAATATTGGTGAAGATGAATTGGATTCTTCTGATTGAATGCTTTCATTGCTCAACGTTTTAGTGAGCTAATGAAACTTTTCTAGTAGTTTACTTGCAGGTGTTGTGGGAGCTGGAGTGGCTGGTGTTATTCTTGCTGCTGGACTTGCTGTTGCGGCTCTATCCTTAAGCAAGAGGATTGCTCCTGGTAAGTGATTTTCCTGGATATTTGGTTACTCTATTTGCATATTTTGTACCACTCAAACATTGAGCTTCGGAAGGATGAGTGAACTTCCTAGTACTTAGTGTTTTTGTAGTTGATTGTCACTGTCCTATATTTCTCTTCACTATTTATAGATTAAGGGTATTAAAAGAAACAAAAAAGAACTGACAGGAAATAATCTTATTTTTGACAAGAGAAGCAAACATTGGATTGCTGTAAATTTTGACACATCTCTTTGGCAGAACCAAAGCATCTTATGGAGCCACTGACATCACAACAGGAAGCACATTTATCATCTGATGAACTGAAAGATACAGCTGACCAAGTTGGAAGTAAGGATGGTACTGCAATGCTGGATCATGAGTGCTCGCTGAATGATCTCGAAAACAGCACAGGTATTAACAAGGATTTTTCTTCATCTCCCGACATTTATGAAGCTAGTTTTGAAAGCAGGCACTCTGATATTGACAGTTCAAGTACGAGGACCTCATTAGTACAAAATGTTGAACTTGCTAACTCTGACATTGATTCCGTAAAACACGTTTCTGTACAAGATGGTTTACAAGTTACTTCCGGTTCTATTGACATGCCAATATCCCTCAATTCTGAACCAGACTTCTCCACAGTTTCTGATTATGATCTTGCCACTTCTCCTGGGTCTTCTCCTCTGAAAGATCACGAGGCCAAACTAGCTGCGCGTGCAGTAGAATCCACTACTCGACTTAAAGATGACCTGACCTCTGTCGACCTTGATAATAATCATGTTTTTGATGCCGATTCAACAATAATAAACACTGATCAAGAAGGAATTTCTATCTCAAGTGGAACGAAACTTCCAGTGGATCTTTCTCATGATTCTCGTGACCAGATTCCTGATAAACCTTTAGTTATGGATGAATCAGTATCTGGAGAGTTGGGTTCAATTCCCGATTATCATGTTGAATCTCGATATGCCATGGAAAGAGGTGTTAGTTCATCACTAGAAGAACATAAATTGAATGAAAACGGCTCTTCTGGATTAACCAATTCATTTGCGGATAAGCTGGATACAAGTAGCGTGATAGATCTGAGCAGCTCAAATGTTGAGTCACTTATACCTGAGAATCCCTTGTCTTCTGCTGGTATACCTGCTCCATCTTTGATTTCTGCAGCTTTGCAGGTTCACCCAGGAAAGATTTTGGTTCCTGCAGCTATTGATCAAGTACAGGGACAGGCATTGGCGGCATTGCAAGTGTTGAAGGTAATTCTGTGCCCTTATTTTTGCAGTACTGATTTACGCTGTGTTAGTTAGGTGGATTGGTCTCTATTTATTTACTTATTTTTGAGCTTTTTCCGCAAGAAAAACTTGACCTATATTTTGGTTTTACTTCATCTGTTTTGATCTACTTATTAAATGCTCTAAAGAAAAATAAGTTTTTCTTTTTTTTGCTCTCCTGCAGTTCAAATTGTTGGAAAGTAGAATCTGGGAGTGCGTTCCTTTTCCAAATTCTCGTCCTCTTTCATTCACGACACTCATCATTTGCTTTATATGTGCAAACAACAAAAGCTAATTTATTGATTGTGACTTGTGAGCTTGTTACCTTAAAAGCTTAAGTTGTTCAACAGAGTCTGTTTGAACTATATATATTAAATTGCCTTTTAAGCGTTTTACCTATCTGATAACATGTATGGACATATTAGATGAATCATTACTTTGTACAAGTGGCCTCTAAAAAATACTTTGTACAAGTTAATTTTATCTTCTTTATTATTGTAGGTCATGGAAGCTGATGCCCAACCTGGCGACCTTTGTACTCGTCGTGAGTATGCTCGCTGGTTAGTTACTGCAAGCGGCACCCTATCAAAGTATACATCGTCTCTTGTTTATGTGTTTTGGTTTATTGTAATCTTTGTGATAAAAGATAAATATTATCTATTGTGAAGTTTATAACAAAATACTTGCAATTATCTGAAAATTGAATTATTCTTCCTACATCTAGGAATTCAGTTTCTAAAGTATATCCTGCAATGTACATAGAGAATGTTACTGAGCTTGCTTTTGATGACATCACACCCGAAGATCCTGACTTCTCATCCATACAGGGTAAGAAAGGAGATCTATAGTTTATTTTGTTTTTTACTTGCCTGATTTGGATTATTATGCAATATGCATGGTTAAGATGCAATCATCAAGTGAATTAGCTAATAATTACTCTTTATCAGATTAGTATGATGGAGTAGTAACGAGTATAAAGACATTTGGAGGAGCTACAAAAGAATTTCTCATTACGATAGGACTACATCAAGGATCGGCTTTAAGCCCATATCTATTTACTTTAGTTATGGATGAACTAACTAGACATATTCAAGAGGATATACCATGGTGTATGTTATTTGCAAGATGATATTGTCTTAGTGGATGAAACTAAAGATGGAGTGAATAGGAAACTAGAACTCGGAGGAATACATTAGAATCTAAAAGCTTTAAGTTGAGTAGGACGAAAATCGAATACATGCAATTGTGAGTTTGGAAACACTAGACATCGAGATGACGGTGTGGTAAAATTATGGGAAATAGAAGTTCCTAAGGTAAACCACTTTAGATACCTAGGATCAATCATACAAAATGATGGTAACATTGAGAATGATGTCACACATAGAATTCAAGCTGGATGGAAGAAATGACGGAGTGCAACATGGGTGATTTGTGATCGAAATGTTCCTACTAAGTTAAAAGGAAAATTTAATAGGACCGCAATTAGGCCAGCTATGCTCTATGGAAGTGAATGTTGGGCGGTAAAGCAACAACAATTACATAAAGTGAACGTAGCAGAAATGAGGATGCTTAGGTGGATGTGTGGTAAAACTCGTAAAGATAGAATAAGAAATATAGAAATTCAAAGACAAGTAGGAGTAGCACCAATTGCTACAAAGATTAGGGAATGACGGTTGCGATAGTTTGGTCACCTGCAAAGACGGCCTACAAATGCCCCAACTAGAAAACTTGACTCAATAGAAACTGTAGAAATTCGACGAGGTAGGGGCAGGCCAAAGTTAACATGGGATGCATTAATTAGGAGGGATTTGAATGGTTTGCAAAGCTCACCATCAATTGCACTTAATCGAGCACAATGGAAAAGTTTGATCCATGTAGCCGACCCCAGTTAATTTGGGACTGAGGCTATGTTGTTGTTGTTGTTGTTGTTGTATCAGATTTGGTTAGCGTCTAACTGTCCTTGATGTCATGCGGAAAATTTTGGAATTTGAGTCTGGATTTAATGTTAGTTTGGAGGACTCTCTCTTGCCAGATTTCCTTTTGTGGTGAATCATGTTGCATTCAGTTTTTCTCATCCTTACATGTGATATCATCTTTTTCTTCTCAGATTCTTTTACTAGCATATTTGTTTTTCTTGTTGTGCATTCTGATAATTTCAAACAATAAGGAGAGGAAAGGGGCTTGTATTGATAGAAAATTGGATTTACAGTGAAAAGATAGACAATTCGAGTGGTCTATACACTCCAGAACAATGTTCATACATCAAGAATGACCATTACTCCCTTTCCTCTCTCTTATATACTACTATGTATTGTAACTAGTCCCCACTTACATCACTTGCTAGCTGCCACTGAGGCAATGACATGTGCCCCCTTACTCTTCTTATGCCTGCGAGAGTATTTGAGCTTGATAGGAGGTCTAATACCACCCCCACAAGAACCCACCTTGTCCTCAAGGTGGAAATCCGAGAACTGGCGCTGAATAACGTCCACAGGTTCCCAAGTGGCTTCAATCAGGTAAGTCCTTCCAAAAAATCAGCACTCCACGACCAGTCGCAGCACGACGAAAACCAGCCGCACAAGCCGGCTCAACGCCCCATTCCATCTCAGTCGTCAATGAAGTAGGAAGAGGCTGTACGCAGTCCAAAGACCCCAAGGCTGGTTGCAGCTGTGAAACATGGAAAACCGGGTGGATGGAGGATGAAGAAGGTAATTCCAACTTGTAAGCCACAACGCCGATCTTCTCCAATACTTTAAAAGGACCGAAGAAGCGAGGTGAGAGCTTCTCATTGGGGCGGCAAGCCAAAGAATGTTGGCGGTAAGGCCGAAGTTTCAAATACACCATATCACCAACCGAAAACTCCACATTCCTGCGATGGAGATCAACAGTTGATTTCGTCTTAGCTTGGGCCCTAGCAAGATGAAACTTACGCTCAACAAGAATGGCATCACGAGTCCGCAATTGAGCATCCAGATCAGTCACAGTAGTTGCATAAGCACCATAGCGAACAATCGGGGGAGGGTCACGACCGTAAACAGCCTTGAAAGGCGTCATATTAGTAGTCTCATGGAAAGAAGTGTTACACCAAAATTCAGCCCACGCCAACCATAAATTCCACTGTTTAGGTTTATCAAAAGCAAAGCAACACAAGTAGGTTTCGAGACACCGATTGATCACCTCGGACTGCCCATCAGATTGTGGGTGGTAGGCTGTGCTATGATGCAATCGAGTGCCTTGAAGTTTGAAAAGTTCCGACCAAAAAGAGCTGAGGAAAACCTTATCACGGTCTGACACGATAGACCGAGGGAACCCAAGCAACCGAACCACTTCCTTAACAAAAACAGCAGCCACCGATTTCGCAGTGAAGGGGTGAGCCGGGGAGATGAAATGACTGTACTTGGTCAATCAATCAACAACTACAAGGATCACTGAGAAGCCATTAGATTTCGGCAAGCCTTCAATAAAATCCATTGCAACATCTTCCCAAACTTGGTGAGGAATAGGGAGTGGTTGTAAGAGCCCAGCTGGAGAGATGGATTGATACTTATGTTGTTGACAAATGAGCATTCCGCCGCATATCGCTTGATATCCTGTCGCATACCCACCCAATATAAATCTCGCTCAATACGTTTGAAGGTGCGAAGAAAGCCCGATTGTCCCCTAAAAGCACCATCGTGGTATTCAAACAAAATGCGTTGTAGTAGCGGAGAGCCTTTTGGCAAAACTAGTTTGGACCGAAAACGCAACAAACCATGATGGAGAGTATACCCAGGCCAAGCCTCAAAACCCTGCTGCAGCCTGCAGGTCAGTATAGATCTTAGAGAGGGACGGGTCTTGAGCCACCGCATCTGAAATATCCTGCACTTCAAGGACTCGGTGAGAAACCAATGAGTTCAAACGATGTCAGGGACAGGGGGAATGCGTGACAACGCATCAACAACCTTATTTGAAGTACCCGACTTCTATTGAATTTCAAAATAATAATCGATCAGCTTTGCTACCCATTACTGGTACTCCGGGTGAACTACGCGTTGCTCTAAAAGGTACTTCAAACTCCGTTGATCGGTGTGGATGAAGAAATGACGCCCGAGCAAGTAATGACGCCATTTTTGCACTGCAAGGACCATTGCCATCAACTCACGTTCATAGACTGACTTGAGCTGATTGCGAGGAGACAATAGCTGGCTGAAATAAGCAATCGGCCTACCATGCTCCATCAAGACAGCCCCTAGCCCAAACCCCGAGGCATCCGTCTCCAACACGAATGGTTGTGAGAAATCTGGCAGCCCTAAAATCGGAACTTCCATCATAGCAGTCTTCAATAACTGGAATGCTGCTTCTGAACACGTAGACCACCCAAAAGCATCTTTTTTGAGTTGTTGTGTAAGGGGGTAGGCAATTGACCCATAATTGGCGACAAAGCGGCGATAATAGCCCGTGAGACCGAGAAAACCCCGTAACTCTTTGATGTTGGTCGACGAGGGCCAACGTTGCATAACCTCAATTTTCGAAGGATCAACCGAAACTCCATCAACATAAATCCAATGCCCCAAGTATTCAAGTGATGGTTGCCCAATGACGCATTTTTTAGCATTAACATGTAAGTTGTTGTCCTGTAAGACCTAAAGAACTTGGGACAAGTGATCCATATGCGTGGCGAGGTCCCTGCTATACACCAAAATATCATCAAAAAAGACAAGGACAAATTGACGCAAGAATGGTCGAAATACCCGATTCATTATGGCTTGAAAAGTTGCAGGCGCGTTGGATAAACCAAACGGCATCACTAAGAACTCGTAATGCCCTTCATAAGTTTGGAAAGCGGTATTGGGAACATCTGAAGACTTTACTCTGATTTGGTGATAACCCGACTTCAAATCCAACTTGGAAAAGATAGAGGCTCCATGTAGTTCATCAAGCAGTTCATCCACAACAGGTATGGGAAATCTATCTTATACTGTCACCTTGTTCAGTGCGCGATAATCGACACAAAACCGCCAACTTCCATCCTTCTTTTTCGCTAACAACACCGGGCTCGAGAAAGGGCTTATGGAAGGTTGAATGATACCAGCGAGCAACATATCAAGAACCAATTTCTCAATCTCCGGTTTTTGGAAATGGGGGTACCTATAAGGCTGCACGTTCACTGGACCCGCTGTAGGCATCAAAATAATGGCATGGTCAATCTCTCGTTCAAGTAGAAGAGAATTGATAGGGCTGAACACCACAGGGAACTGATGTAGAATGTATTAAACCAAGAAGGAAACTCCAAAGAAGAAGAATCCAGTGAGCTACTGGGGACCAATGAGCATAAATCAATCAATAGCCCTTGACCAACGTGGAGAAGCTCTTTAGATAGGGACTTCAAGGAAACATTTCGTTTACACAAGCTAGGGTCACCTTGTAACAGGTAGACCGCCCCTTGAAAAGAAATTTCATAGTGAGACGGTTCCAATCAACTTCCATACTGCCCAAGTCACGCAGCCACGACATGCCAAGGATGGCATCCGTGCTTCCCAGTTGCAGCGGCATGAAATCCTGCATAACCTCCAACCCTTGTATATGGATAGACAAATCTCTGCAAATACCACAACCCATCACTGCCGACCCTGTACCCATCATCACACCATACTGGGACGTCTCAGCCAGTGGTAAGTTCAACTCCTCTACTAGCTCTTGAGAGATGAAATTGTGAGTCGCACCACATTCGATGAGAACGGTGACGTCCTTAGACCCAAATGTGCCCTGAAGCTTCATCGTGCCCGGGACGGTCAACCCCAAGACCGTATTCATAGATAGCTTAATGGCGTCGAGATTCTCCGAAACAACCCCCGCATCAGCGCCATCCTCGGTAGTGAAGGTCTCGCCGACTCCTCCAGGATCATCGTCACAGACAAACATCAACTGCTGCAGTTTCTTACAAACATGGCATGGTTTATACTTCTCATCACAGGAGAAAAACAATCCTTTTGCTCGGCGTGTCTGTAACTCCGCCTCTGTGAGTTGAAGACGACGTTGCATAGGTTTAGGGTTCGGAGGAGGTGAGTTGACGAGAGGAGCAGAGGATTTGGACCCTAATGAGATAGAACCAGGAAAGGAAGCAGCCGGGCCCACCGGTTTAAGTGATGCTGCTTTTGGGCTCGAAATAGAGCCTTGAACTGGGCCTCGGCCCATCCCAAGTGCTGTCAATTTATCCTCCACCATTTGGGCCATCTCCATCAAATCGGAAAGCCCAACCGTCCTCAATAGACGCACCTCCGAGCGTATCCCCAGCTTCAGACCCTTCATGAAGGTACTCTCCAAGATATCCTCAGTGATCCCCGGCACCGATGCTGATAAGGTCTCGAAATTTCACCGGAACTCTGCAACTGAACCAGTCTGTTTGAGATCAAGAAGGCCTTCCTTGAGGCTACCAAATTGAGTCTCATTGAATCGTTAAGCAACTAAGACTTGAGATCAGACCAACTGACAAAGGGGATACGAGAATCGAACCATCAAAACCATGCCAAAGCCTCATCATCAAAACAGATTCCCATGGCCATAATTCGTTCAACATCGGAGAGTCGATTAATCTCAAAATACAGCTCGACGCGAAACAACCACCTCTCCGGGTTCTCGCCATTAAAGATGGGTAGTTGGAGTTTCCGACCTCCGTGCCATGCATCCGAAGAAGAATAAGGATCAAAGGTGTTTCCCTTGGAAGCAAAGTCGAATTGATATAGGAAGGATTTGAACCAACCTTGGGGTCTCGAATTTGATTGCTCAGTTGCGGATCTGCAGAGATCGAGCTTCGATCTGCCTGGCCGGTCCCAATCTGCTCACCCCCGCTGATCCCAGACACACCGCCGTTATCGCCTGCTACTCCTTTGCCCTTAGATAAAGCTTGCACCGATCACTGGGTATTGCCCAAGGATTGCACCACCTGAGCCAAGCTTTGCGTTAGGGTATATCCATCTTTTGCTCCATGGAAGAGAAGCGGTCCAGATCTCCTCGTATGCGAACCATCTCTTTCTCCATCGCCACGAACTTAGCATCGCCTTGTTTAGGTCTCCCCATGGAATCAGATCTGGCTATGATACCAATTTGATAAGTTCAAACAATAAGGAGTGGAAAGGAGCTTGTATTGATAGAAAATCGGATTTACAGTGAAAAGATAGACAATTCGAGTGGTCTATACACTCCAGAACAATGTTCATACATCAAGAATGAGCCTTACTCCCTTTCCTCTCTACTTATATACTACTATGTATTGTAACTAACTGGACCAATTTGTAATTGGTCCCCACTTACATCACTTGCTAGCTGCCACTGAGGCAATGACACGTGCCCCCTCACTCTTCTTATGCCTGCAAGAGTATTTGAGCTTGATAGGAGTTCTATCACATTCCTCCTCTCCAATTCATATTTTGGTAATGAATACAGTTTTATCAGAGAAAGAAGGAGAAACATAAATTGTGAGACACTAAGATGAACCTGAGAAAGACATTTACATAGCACATGTACATGATTCATCTGAATGAAATAATTTATTCTTTATATGTACTTTCAGGGTTCTGTAACTTAAAAATTGGAAACTTCATGGGTGGCCCAATAGTTGGTACAGGAATTGGGAGTATTCTTGGTCATGGGTTTGTATCCAGTGGGGACAAATTGTTTCTTTCTTATCAAAAAATAAAAAAGTTTGAAACTTCACTATTGACATAAAGGTTCATCTTTGCCTCACTTAGAATCTAACTTTTATTTTGGGAGTAAAGACTTGAAGTATTTATGAAATGGGTAATATTAAGCACATTGAAATACTCTAAACTGCAAAAATAAAACTTTATATATAGATGGTCAAAGCTGTGATTGCCTCTGAATGAAATACTTTATCCTTAATCTCTCCTTGTTATTGCAGGCTTGGCTGAGGCTGGACTTATTGCAAGCAAGCTCTCAAGAAACGATTCGCTTCAATCTTCAGAAGGGGGTCAAGAGCCTTTCTACTTTTTCCCTGAAAGGTGACTCCTTAAAAGTACCTTTGAGAAGTCTATTACCTGAGCTTTTCTATCCTCGTCTGCTTTTGTTATTGTACTAGTTCATTTCTCCATTATAGCCCAGTACTCACTGATAATGAAGCAACTGGTTGACCAGTAGTTTTTTTTTTTTTTTTGGTTTTTCTCTCTTTTATTTTGACTCCTTGGCTGTAGCACTGCTCTAATTTTACTTCAAAATATATAATACTTATGATGTCATCTACCATGTTATATGCCATGGATTTGATTATTTGTCGGTACTTGTTATTGTTTGTGGTTTGGCTTATGTTAGTGTGATGTTCATATTCGTATTGAGTCCAAATAGTGAATGAACCTTTTGACAATCAACCTTCTTTGTTGCAGTCCCCTGTCTCGCCAAGATCTTGTTAGTTGGAAGATGGCTACAGAGAAAAGGCAGCTACCTGAAGTGGATAGGAAGGTTGTTTGAAACTTGGTGCTTCTCTGTGTTCGTTCAGTCCCTGATTTTAGAACTGCGAAACTTACTCAATTTTCATGGGTTTGCTTTCAGATTCTTTATCAAACTTGTGGCTTCATAGACATTGATAGGATCAATCCAGATGCATGGCCTGCAATTGTAGCCGACCATTCTTCTGGGGAGCATGGAATCATGGCACTTGCCTTTGGTATAATACTACTTTGGAACCCACCTTCATTGGAAGATTGGAACTAAATCATAACATTGTTATTCAATGCATTTGCATACTCACTTTTTTTCAATAGGTTATACGAGACTGTTTCAGCCAGATAAACCGGTAACAAAAGCTCAAGCTGCTATCGCTCTTTCAACTGGTGAAGCTGCCGATGTTGTTAATGAAGAGCTTGCACGTATTGAAGCGGAGTCAATAGCTGAAGCTGCTGTTGCTGCTCATACTGCTTTAATAGCTGAAGTTGAGAAGGAGATCAATGCGAGTTTTGAAAAGGAGCTTGCATTGGAAAGGGAAAAGATCAATGATGTAGAAAAAATGGCACAAGAGGCAACAAAAGAATTGGAAAGGTTAAGATCTGAAAGAGAGGAAGAAAATAATTCACTGCTCAGAGAGCGAGCTGCTATTGAGTCAGAAATGGGAGTTCTTTCTAGGTTGAGGCATGACGTGGAAGAGCAGTTGCAAAGTCTTATGAGTGACAAAACACAAATATCTTTTGAAAGGGAAAGGATTAACAAACTTCGGAGTGAAGCAGAAAAAGAAAACCAGACAATTGCCCGGTTACAATACGAGTTGGAAGTTGAGCGGAAAGCTCTAGCAATGGCCAGGTATTAAGCTGCATTCCTTTCTGATTGTAATATTTTTTTTTTACCCTAGAATAAGGGTGGTTGACAAAGTTTCGTGTTATGCTCTACTTATCCCTTCTATCCAGTAAGCAATGCCAACAAGTTCCCCCTCCATCTTTTATACTTCAGCCAATATAATTTTGGCCTTCCATAATTTTGTTTCGAGGCCTTAACTTGATTGGTTTAATAACCTTCCGTACCCATTTTAATGAAACCTTGTGTGCTTAATTGGGAGACTTCCCTAATGGTTAATGTGGTGGAGGTTCGAACTCAAAACCTTCACTTTCTAAGGTGGAAAAGAGCCGTTTCCATTTTTCTGAATTATGTAGTTGAGGTCGGGTTCCACTTTTTTGTTTTGTTATACCAATTTTAACAATTAATTCTAAACTCTTAAGTCATTTATATTTTTGATATGTTTCCAACATTTTTTTTTCATTACCTGTTATTTGGAATGCTGTTTTGTACATGAAGATAGTAATCCTTGCCTCAAAAAAAGAGAGGATGCGACTACATTAGCAATTTAGCATTATTGAATTGACGAAAGAACTAAGTCATTAGATCGAATGAATGTCTTGCGCTTAGTCGGAACTTGAAACTAGGCTGATCTCAGTTTATTCCTTGCCTAATTCTGTTATCAATTTGCCTTTCTTGTTACTTCCGAGGGTTCCTTGTACCTTTTGCCAATCCAACAATTGCTGGGCAATGATCTTATTATCTGTAGATTCTCATTGTTTTAATGAAATCTATTTTTATTTTTCATAAACGCATTATTTATTCCAGAAATTTCAGTGTGTAGATTTACTGGCTTGCCAACTACTTGTGGTGGTTGGATTTTATGCTTCTGTGAGTGAAATTTATCGATTAGCATATTCTCTAGTGGAAAATTTGTCAATTGTTGCTCTCTGGTGAAAATTTGATACTTCCGATACAATTTATTTCTCAAATTATTTACTGCAAGAAAGCAGAAAAGACGTCCAACTTTTTTTCTTATTAATCTCTCATGGTTGGGTTTCTGAACTACTTTCTCATTGCTCTTCCAGGACTTGGGCGGAGGATGAGGCGAAAAGAGCCAGAGCGCAAGCAAAGGCTTTAGAAGAAGCCAGAGAGCGGTGGGAGAGGCATGGCATCAAAGTCGTAGTTGACAGTGATTTGCAAGAAGATGCCAGTGCTGGAGTTATGTGGCTCAATGCCGGTAAGCAGTCAGACGTGGACGGGACTGTCGGCAGGGCTGAAATATTGGTTTCCAAATTAAAGAACATGGCAAGCGAAGTAAGAGGGACCTCAAGAGCTGTGATTGAGAGAATAATCGGGAAGGTGACTTCCTTAATTTCCAATTTGAAGGAGCGTGCCGCTGTGGCTGCTAGACAAGCAGGAGAATTTCGAAGTGTTTCGTTTTCAAGGGCAGGTGAATCACTAGAACAGTTGCAGCAACGAGCGATCGGATTGAGTTCGACCATTAAGGATGGTGCTAAGAGAATTGCAGATGATTGCAAGGAAGGAGTAGGGAAAATCTCTCAGAAGTTCAAGGTTTGAGGTTTCTGCCATTTCCCATCTTTTCCTTAAAAATGTAGTCATCAGTAAATGTTTGCTTCATGTATCATAATTTCCTACCAGATAGGGGATGTACCTTTGTTATAAACTCTCTTAATGGAAGAGGAAAGCTCGAAAAACCGCGTAACTGATGAAAGGGAATAATAAATTTCTTAGAGATCCTTTGCACTTTCCACTATGATTATAATCTGTACAAACCTTTGATAAGCAACCAAGAAAAAAAAACATGTGTTACTGATGAAAGGGAATTATGTAAAGTTCTCTCATTTCAACTAGTTCTCTTTTCTCTCGTCTCCTTTTTCTAGACATTTTTGCTTTAGTTTCTACTTTAGTTTAAACGAAGTTCTTGAAAATCAAAAAGTTTTTTTTTTTTTTTTTTTTTTTTTTTTTTTAAAGAATTAAAGCTAGGTAATTATACTACATAAAGTAGGTGTTCCAGTACATTTAGAAAAAAATTCTTGATCTTCAAGACCATATGTGTAGAGCAAACTTCGTGCTGATAAAGTGTCGTAAACTTAAAGAAGAAATTAAAGCAAGAAAGATTATGGCAAAAGACTGGAAAAAGAAGAAAAGAAGGTAAGAGAGAAAAAAAAAAAGCTTGTTGAAATGAAAGAACTTTACATTCAACTTTTGTACGAAATTTACGATGATACCTCTTTATATATGCCTTTGGTCATAAGGATGAGAGATTCAAAAGAATGTAAGTTCCATATTTACATAATAATTACAATAATAAATAGAATTAAAGCCAGGTAATTATATTACATCAAGTGGGAGTTACAATACATAAAGTTGGGATATAAAGAGCCATCATCCACATATACATTTACAACATCAACATTTTTCTCATTCTCAAGTTTAAGACTTATAAACTGATCTTGCACAAAACAATGGACAGCTCCTTGTGCTTCTTCTTGGCCCTCTTGTGAGTCCTCATATTTGTCTTCGCCACCTTCGATGCACGCTTGTCTTTCCCAACTGGAGAAGTTCAGTGATGCCCATCTCATACAGCGCGAGACCAGCAATTACCCTGATTAATGGCCTTGTCAAAGTCGACTCTCTTGCTGGTTTTCTAAATCAAGGAACAGAAAACCAAATATCTGTAAATGTTGTGATAGGTAACACTCCATCAAAGTTGAACCTAAAAGGACCATTAAGAAAGCGTCGACCAGCCAACAATGGAGTAAATGTTTACAGTTTTCCACTCACACAAGCTATATAAACAAAAGTAGTAAGAATGCTAGTAGCATTTTATGATATGAAAATAGACAATCATTCAATGAAAGATTATGACTTAAGAAACAAGGTGATGGTACATACTCCTTTCCTAGAAGATGGCCTCGGCGGCAATTCCCTTTTCGTGACAATGTGGCCTTTGTTCAGTCCCACGAAGAGTCCAGTATCAATACCGATACCGATACCAATACCAATACCAAAAAAAAAAAAGAAAAAGAAAACAATCCAGCAAGCAATTGGAACGAAAAGAGAATATCCAGCAAGTTGTCATTCTATTGCAGTATAAGATGGCAAAGGAAGAAAGCTTTGCGAGTTAATTCTAAGTTGATATTGAATTTGAAAGAAGGCACAAGTATATATACCTCTAACTATTCTTTGTGTGGCCAATCTTCAGTTCCAAGTCCTGCGTAGACTCCACCACACCATGGGCACCATAGGCTTGAGAAAAAATAGCAAATGTGATATTGTCAGGCTTACATTTTCGCTCCTTCATCTCAAAAAATATCTGCTCCATCATTTTCAAGTCTCCCGCCTGACCGAAAGCACTAAAGACACTGTTGAAGAATGGTGTGTCCAAAACAACGTCGGAGTTCCCTATTTGCCTGATGATTGACCAAATTTTCTTTCGTTGTCCAGCACGAGTATAAGCAGTAACAAGAGAGCAATAGGTGATAGAATTAGGCTTCAATCCTTTGTACTTCATTGTCCGAAAGAAATGCTCCATCTTATCAATGTTTCCTGCCTTCCCTAACATATCTATAATTGTGTTGTAAGTGACTATTGTTGGAGTGAAGAATCGTTTCTCCATGAACTTCACAACTGCATGCATTTTATCATACATGCCGGCTTTTCCATATGATCTAATTAGGATGTTAAATGTCTTTATATCAGGTGCCAATCTCATATGTTGGAACTCCTCATACCACTTCTCCATCTTTTCAATCATTCCAGCATTCCCATAAGCCCATAGGAAGGAGTTTAGAGTGAATACATCAGGATGGCATCCTTGGGTTTCTAACATGTCACTGAATGAGTTTTCCATCAATTCAAACATCTCAGCTTTCCCATATCCATCAATGAGGGTATTATACATAACGGTGTTTCGATCAATCCCCAAATAAGACATCTCAGAAAGCACCAGATCAATCAAATCAAAGCGGCGGTGCTTAACACAACAATTGATCAGAATTGAATATGTGTATATGTCTGGTTTGCAGTCGGAGAAAGACTTCATTTCTTCAACGGTACAAAAAGCCTCGTCCAAGAAACCATTTAGGCCATAAGCACTTACAAGTGAAGTATAAACATCGACTGTCGGCTTAATGCCTTCGACAAGCATTTTCTCAAAAAGCATTCTTGCTTGCCCAGGTTGCCTGCATTTCCCTAGCATCACCAAGAGCTTTGTATATGTTTGACATCTTGGTTGGTACCACTGTTGCTTACGAAGAAGTCCAAAATTCTTGGAGAATCGATCAATAGAGATTCACATAAGAAATTATTCAATACAGAGAAAATATTTGCAACTCTAGGAAAAAAACATATAAAACCCAAGTGGCCATTGGAAAAATTGAGTCCCTCAATAGCATGTAGACAATTCACAAAAAAAAACATTAATTTCGATCATAACCGCGAATTGGTTCAATTTAGATAATTACTAGATCACAAACATGCACAATTAGATTTCGAAATATAAGAACTCATCAAATGGCCTAAAGAGATGAATAAATAGGAATGTTAAACACAAAAACAACCAACCTCGAGAGCAGATTCCCATTGATTTTTCCTTATAGAATCTTCCAATGCCTCTAAAACCACTTTCGGGCACAAATGAGTAAATTTCGCAGACTTTGCTTTAGCTTTTCGTTCAATGGCTTTAACAGCAGCCTCGGTTCGCAAAATATGTGAAAGCTTTGCTTTAGACTCCCTTTGCAAACCTTTAACGATCTCTGCATTACCTTTCTTTGATTTGACGCATAAACGTGAAGAACCTTCTCTCTGCACTACTGTACATGGGACTCTCCCAATACTAATAAAATTAATAAACGAGGAACAAGATGATCTTAGATCAATTACGTTGAAGACTTGAACCTCCATTGCTGGAACAAACATCAAACAAATAGTTCTCTGCATACAACACACATACAGCCAATCATGCAATGTACTTAATTCCCAGAATCAACATTAACTTTATGACTTCAGGCAAGTTAAAGAAGCATGAATCCCACATCTCACAAGTGTAAAAAAGATTGACTCGAAAAGTTCGGCTACTCCTAACTTTGAGATTTTTTTTAGGTTCAACAACAACAAGAACAAAGCCAAAATCCCAAATTAGCTGGTGCCGGCTACATGGATCAAACTCTTCCATTGCGCTCAATTTAGAGCAAAGATTTTTTAGGTTGATTTTTCAAATTTCCAATGTTTTTTTTTTTTTTTTTTTTTTTTGATATCTATGAATATCTAGGCGAGTCTAACTATTTCCACAAGGCCCTGGTGCAATCGGCCTGGGAGCGTACCCCAGTGGCTTGGCCCGGACGTTCTTGACAGGGAATCAAACCTGAGACTGTACACCTAACCCATACAAACCCATACAATCTCAAGCTCGTCCTTATCATTGAGCCAATTTCCAATGTAACATTCCCTAGTCAAGTAACCTAAAAATTAGCTACCACCCAACAACCAGAGAGATGTCCTCCATTGATTCCCATTGAGAGAAGGAACACCACAATGAATAATCACACGCACCACCAATCCATTGCACATAAATTTAGTGCCATTTTATCCAAACATGCATGAAATTGAAAAAAAAAAAAAACACAACAGATTGAAATACCTGTCGATTTGATGCTACCCTTTTAACGATTCTGTGAAAAAACCCTAAAATCAAATTCAATCTTCACTCGACTTCGCTGGGGCGTTGGGTTTCCTATGCAGGGGAGACTACTCCCCTGCCTTCCTTGAGCTCGGACGAACTGAGTTCGCCCCCTCGAACCCACAACAACGACGACCAACCAACAACAACAAACTACACAACAATAACAACGTACCTTGATCGCCTTCTTCGAGCTCTCGGTCGCTCTCTCTCGCTCTCTTTCTCTCCTTCTCCCTCTCGGTTTCTTCTCTTCTCTGTTGTGTTGTTTTTTTTTTTTTTACCGACTTTGAGATAAATCAAATGGGATAACCTTAAATTTGACCCATTTAAATGATTTGGATTGGCTTGAATGTGAGCCACACATCTCAACTATGCACGTATTTCGAAGCACATCATGTGGTCTTGTTTGCACCACTTGTCCCTTGTGTCACTCTCAAGTGACTCTCAATGTGTGACACTCATGTTATGCTGAGAGGAAAATGTGAAAATTTTTATTTCCTAGGGGAGTGGCAATAACGCCTATTGAGAAGGCGTCAGGGGAGGGGGAGCGAACCAGCGAGAGGCGAGAGACGGAGGAGGAAGAAGGAGGGGCGGACGGGACGTTTGAACGGGAGAGAGTGGGGCGAGTGTGTGCGCGCGCGAAGACGTTTGTCGAGCTTGGCGGGGGTACGTGGTGGTACATGGAACGTGGTGTTATGTGGCGGTCCGGTGGTGAGGCATAACGATGGTGACGGCGTGAGGAGGAGGAGGAGGGATCTACGGCGGCGGCGGGGAAGGAGGAAGGAGACGGCGAGGAGGAGGAAGGAAGAGACGGCGTAGCGACGGAGTGGAGGTAGGAGGAGGAGGTATGTGTATATAGTTAAGTTAGTTTAGTTAGTTAAATAAGATTGTTTAAGTTAGTTTGATTAAGTTAATTTGAGTTTGTTTAAGTGAGTTTAGTTAATTAAGTATGTTTACGTTAGTTTAGTTTGTTTAATAAGTTTAGTTACTGATTAGTTTGATTAAGTTAGTTTTGTTAAGTTAGTTTTAGTTTGTTTAAGTGAGTTTAGTTAATTAAGTATGTTTATGTTAGTTTAGTTTGTTTAATAAGTTTGTTTAAGTTAGTTGACGTTTGGTAGTTAATTAAGTTTGATTAAGTTAGTTTTCATTGTGGAGTGGGTACATGTTTGTTTACGTTAGTTTAGTTTAGTGAGTTTGTTTAAGTTAGTTTGGTTAATTATGTTTGTTTAAGTTAGTTTACTTAATTAAGTTTAGTTAAGTTGGTATAGTTAATTACGTTGCGGAAAACCGAGAGGAAACAAGTAGTTATGTATGCAATGGATCCAGGACCTTCGAGATCCATCACTCTTGGAACTCCAATCTACTCACGATCGACGCGAACCTGGAGGGCGAGGTAAGGCCAATTTACATGAATGCGTCATATTTACAGCAATATTTTATCAAAAACATACATTAATACATTATCAATTCCAAGGTTTACGAAACAATGCGCGTACGTCGAAGACGTGGGGTCGTTGATCGAACGATGCAGTATCATTCTAGGATGATCCCATATCTTCGTTCAGTGGGCTCTATGGGATATCCCGGGTAGCATTTTTCAGCCTTGATTGGGCTTTGATTACTGCGTTTGTAGAGAGATGGCGCCCTGAGACGCATACATTTCACATGCATTGTGGGGAGTGCACAATTACACTCCAAGACGTGCAGGTGCAGCTTGGATTACCTATTGAAGGTATGCCTGGCGACGAACGACAGAGCGCAGACTATCTTGCCGTCCTGCGAGAGGCTACTTGGACGAACTCCTGGTGGAGATGACATCGTTGGTTGTAAACTTAAAGTCGATTGGCTTGAGCGTAACGTTCCGGCAGAATAGATGATGAAAGCGATGACGAGTCGGTCCAACGTTACGTTCGATCGTACATACTACAACTCATCGGTGGTTGTCTTTTCGCCGACAAGTCCAATCGATTCGTACATTTGATGTTCCTACCTTTCTTTGGAGGATTTCCAAGTAGCGAGCCAATATAGTTGGGGAGTGCGTGTTTGGCTTATTTGTACAGGGGAGTTATGTCGCGGATCTCGCGCGGGGGCACATGAGGTTGCGGCGCCTCAATTCTTGTACAACTGTGGGCATGTGACAGATTTCCATTCATAGCACCGAAGGCGTCTGCGTGTATGTCTAGAGCTCAACAAATGAACGGTGGATGGCCAAAACATGCTTATGGACGTTCCACTCGGACACAGGTATTAAAGTCGATTTGTCATTAGTTTGCAAATAATTCTTGTCCATGTTCATTTATTTTAACTTATTGTTTCCTACACAGATGGCTCGATGCATTTTCGGTTTCACAAAATGCGACGCACGTCGTATCGGCATACCGTGATGCACTCGACTCTCAGAGGCATGAGGATGATGTGGTGTGGCAACCATATAATGAACTCATGGGGTCTCTTCCCGAGTACTGTACAAATGGTCACGGCAGTTGGCTCTCGACGTGTCCCCTTATTTGTTTCCACATTGTGGAGTGGTAGATTAAATAGTTCCAGAATTAGAGGATGCAAACCACATGGGCATGTATCCACTAATTGTGTGAGCGCGTTCACTTGGTGGGATAGATTAAATAGTTCCAGAATTAGCGCAAACCACACTTGGCATCTACATCAAACGGCACACGATCACTAAGTGCTCAATATTTTGGGTTCACAAAGTACGTGTATTCAACATTCTCATTGAATAAACTTATTTCTCATGTTTTCCATATTATTATAATGTCGTACATTTGATTACTCTTCAATAGTTAGTTTAGTTTGTTAAGTTAGTTTAGGTTATATGTTTAATTTAACTTAAGTGGTTAGCTTAGTTAGTTAAGTGTCGGTGGTCAAATATTAGTCGTGTCTAAAGTGCATATTGCTTTAGTTTGGTTATGTTAGTTAGTTAGTTAGTTAGTTTAGTTGAAGTTAGTTAGTTACAAGCATTCTCCTTTCAACTAATAGAATTGGTTTGATTGACATTAATAGGCCATTTTTTTTTTATGCCGTGACTTTTAAGATTATCTTGTCGATTATTTGATGTGGCACGTGGTAAGGCGTTATTGGATGATGTGATGTGGCGCCTGACGCGTGTCGGTGACGTGTCATCCACGTATGTACGATAGCGCCTTTTCAAAAGGCGCTATCTCGTACAAACCATGCCACGTGGACGCCACGTCACCGCGAACCAAAATACATCCCATTCAATAACGCCTTTTGAGAAGGCGTTATTGCCTACTTTCCGTGATAAAAAAAAAACCTCCTTATTTTGTGAAAATATTGTAAAATAACCCTAAGGAAAAACCCCACGGGCCTATCTAGTGTGACACTCTTGTCTTGAGATGTGTTCATAGCATTGGCATCTTCATCAACCTTAATAGCATTTTTTTTTTATGCCGTGACTTTTAAGATCACTTGCTCAAAGTCGTGTCTAAAGTTTTTTTTTTTATAAAGATATTATTCCACATTGACAAATTTATAGAGATATCTTGACAAATTAAGAGATTCAAAGCCGAAGTTTCATAAAGGCCTAAGTGAATAATTAGTACGTCTCAATTATTTCATCAAGACAATGATTGGTATTACTTGGTAATAAGGCATGATATTATGCTATAATTGTAATTTTTTTATTTGACATTTAGTGGTTAATGAGAATTGAATTCCTTGCCACTCAAATCATCAATTTTTCTTCCTTTATTTTTTTTAAATAAAAAAAGGATGAATAAGTGCCACCTAACCCTTCGTGGTTTGCGTGGGAAAAAGCAGAGAATTATAATTTACAGTATCATCTAAACCTACTCCAATCTATTATTTAAATCTATAGTTGTTAATGAATGCAGTAGGATTGACCAGCAGTTTGTATAACTCAAATTCAAGAGTTTGAAAGATACGTAACATTACAATTTATTAGGAACATTCTATTACCCCACATATATTGAAATTATTGAAATCTGGGCAATTTTTTTTAAAGAACTAAGTAGGTTTGGTAAATTTGGGATTAAGACTATATCGTTGTTATCCTACTATGTAAGGTAAATGAATACACTCGCGTGATATCAGGAAAAAGGTGGAAGTGCGACAATTGTATAAAAGTATTCATCTTGTCAATTGCTTTTATTTAAAATTGTATAAAATAATGTCACATGTAATTATAGGTAGTTAATAGGAACATGACACTTAGTTATTGATTTGAGCATCGATGTTTATGAGCACACAAATCAATGTGTATTTTAAAGACATCAATAATCGGGTATTCATTTCCGGCCACCCTGGTTAATAAACTCAATATTATTATTGTAAAAAAAAAAAAAAAAAACATAGTAACTACTAACAATTATTAAAAAAAAATAAGGCCCAAACAAAATAACCCAAGTCATGTCTGACGCAATAAACGTGGGCCCTACCCAAAAGAAAGCCCAAAAAGCCCATCCACGTGTCTCCAATCCAACCAACCGGGGACACGATGAAACTGACGTTCCATTCCATGCAAACAAAACTTCAACCCTTCAAAGTCGCGGAGGCCCCGCGAAATTACCTTTCTAGCCTTGTCCGCGCAAACCCAATAATTAGTTCTTCTAATTTTCTACTGAACTTCCTGTGCTGCGCGTGTTTGACCTGTTAGTGACTCTTCATCAGTATTTGAACCCAAATTCGTTCAGATTTTCTCCAAATTTGTGAATTTGGGACTCCAAGTTTGGATTTTGAAGATCGAGAGAGCTCAATCTGGGTACTGGGCAAGTTGGGTTTTCTCCAATTTGTTTCTTCTCTTGTGTTTTGGACACTAACTGTGTTGGCTCTTCTGTGGCTCAATAGGGGATCTCTGTCGTTCTGATCACTAGTTTCGTTTCTGGTATGAGTTCTTCTATGTTGGAAGTAGGTACCCATTTTTCAGATTCTTGATTCAACGATTGTTTATGCAGATTTTGGACTCATAGGCTCATACCCCTTATATATGTTGATTGATTGTTGTTGAAATTGGTTGATTAGAGAACTGGGAAATCACCCTTTTTAGGGGTGGGTATTGATCTCCCTGTTCTCTACGATTGTTTCGCCATTTCGCGGTGTCAGTTGTTGGTTCTTTCTCAGTTAAGACTTCATATTCACTTGAATTTGGTTCTTTTTGGTACCCAATTTTACATGTAAAGCTGCTTTGATTAGTACTACTCCTTCATGAATGTCAATATTGAATGGTCCTTTCCATTTAGGCTGAGTGTTTGTATATGTTAGTATGCCCAATTCAATATGTCTATTGTATGTGGGCTTCCCCTCATTGAGTGTGTTTATTGCCTTGCTTGTGCCCGCTGGGCGTGGAAGCGATGCCTCCACACCGCTGCTCGTGACAGTGAGAATTGGGGTTTAGCCTCAGTAGAGGAGTTTGAGCCAGTGCCGCGTCTTTGCCGGTATATACTCGCGGTGTATGAAGAGGATCTTCGGCACCCTCTTTGGGAGCCTCCTGGTGGATATGGAATTGATCCTGATTGGTTGATATTGAGGAAGAGGTATGAGGACACCCTGGGTCGGGTTCCGCCTTATTTGATTTATGTTGATCACAAGAATGCAGATATAGTGTTGGCAATAAGAGGGCTTAATTTAGCGAAGGAGAGTGATTATGCGGTCCTACTGGATAATAAGCTGGGAGAGAGGAAATTCGATGGCGGGTATGTTCATAACGGACTCTTGAAAGCAGCAGCATTTGTTTTGGATGCTGAGTGTGATGTTTTAAGGGAATTGGTGGAGAAATATCCAAATTATACCTTAACATTTGCCGGTCATTCTCTCGGTGCCGGGATAGCTGCACTGTTGACGATGGTGGTAGCACAAAATCGTGACAGATTGGGGAATATAGATAGGAAGAGGATCAGATGCTATGCTATGGCGCCTGCTAGGTGCATGACATTGAATCTTGCAGTTAGATATGCAGATATCATTAACTCTATTGTACTCCAGGCAAGTTCATTTACAATGCTAAATCAAGAAAGCAAAAAAAAAAATAAAAAAAATATATATATATATATATATATATATATATATATATAGTTTTTTCTTATATTCATCTCGCTATTGGTTGTTTGGTTGATTTTATTGGCGTAAGTTGTTTATGATAGAAAATCTTGATTTCTCTATCTTCTATGTCTAGTCTGTATAGCCGGTTTACTTGTTCCTTTGCCAAGATTATTGTGGTCATCTAAATCCCTCCGAAGCTAATGATAATTTATTTTGCCGAATCAGGATGATTTTTTACCTCGAACGGCCACTCCTTTAGAAGATATTTTCAAGTCACTTTTCTGGTAAGTGAATAGGGATTTCCATTTTGTTTCAACGAGACTTTTCTTGCACGCTTTACTCTTTAGTTATCCGAATAAAAGCTCGAGTGATCTTCGAAACATGGTTTTTTTTTTTTTTTTAGAACTTCAAAACATGGTTTTAGTTTGTAGGTATATTGTCTCTGAAAATGACATTTTTAGAGAGGTCTATCCCAGCGTTGGCTATCTTCATATTTGTTCTTTATCATTGAGTTAGCCTAGTAAAACTTTTGGTGACCTTGTTACCTTTACGTGAGTCTTTAAATAAGTGACAAAGAATTTCCCTGTTGTATGAAATGTTGCTGTCAAATGTGTATCTGCTATTCTCGACGATAATGCATCATGCGCAAAAAAATAAAAAATAAAATAAAATTATACTTTTATTTACAATGGTTCATTACTTTAAAGTTTTCTGTTATGGAGGAGATGTTAATGGAAGTTCCTGTTGAACAGTTTACCTTGCATACTATGCCTAAGATGCATGAGAGATACATGCATACCAGAGGAGAAGATGTTGAGAGATCCACGCCGGTTGTATGCACCGGGCAGATTGTATCATATTGTTGAGAGGAAACCCTTCAGGTAAAATTATTTGCAAACGCAGTCTTCATTGAGGATGACTCGCCAGCTTTAGTCTATCTTTTTATTTTCTATTAGGGCTTCGAAAAATTTTTATTAGTATTTCTTTTCACCAACCATCTATTTTGTTATTCGTACTTTCTTACAAGTTGCAATCTTTTTGTTTATTTTTCAAATCAAAGTATGCAAGTGTGCTTTTGTTCAATTTATTCTCAATCAGGAAGGCTAGACCATTAGTATTTGATTTTAGTTTTTTTTTTTTTTTCTCCGATAACAAGTATTTGATTTTAGTTATTTATGTAGAATCTCACCAATCTTTGTAGGTCAAAGTAACACCTGTGATCTGTGCAACTTCAACTTGTTTCACATCTCGGAAGAATTCCATATTTTGACCTTAGTCTTATCCTATTGACCTCAGTCTTTTCATTGCAGAATTTCTTAATGATGACTATTTTTCTTGCATCTGTAAAATGAGTTTGAGTAATAGAAGTTATAATGTGGCTTGGCTATGTGTTTTTTATCCATAATTTGTAGTTGTGATGGCATTTGATACCAATGCTTTTGCAGTTGGCAGCATAATATTTGAGTTTTGCCTTTTATTTGGTGCAGAACACAACAATTTAGCTCGAAAACTGCGTGTATAAGCGAAAACCTGTTTAGTTTGTTGAAACAATATTCCTCCACTGTCCCAGAATGAGTTTACGACTCTCCTTCTTACGGCCTTTTTTTTTTATTATAATTTCAGGATGGGAAGATATCCTCCAGTTGTAAGAACAGCTGTGCCTGTGGATGGTAGGTTTGAACACATTGTTCTGTCTTGCAATGCCACTTCTGACCATGCTATTATCTGGATCGAAAGAGAAGCTCAGAGGGCTCTGGATGTAAGTTTCGTTTATTCTCTTGAATCATTATGTTATGATTTGCTACCAACCAAACGCTAGCCTTCGCTTTTAGCGTCGTAGAAATATTGAAACAATTTATCTTATCAAAGGAAATTGCAAATCGAGTGTTTTTAACCTAAAAATGTCGTTCCTTACTGTGGCATGCGCTAGGACTTTTTCGATCTCCTTTCATGTCTGACGGATGTACTACTACTGGATTTATGCGCAGTTGATGCTGGAGAAGGATCGAATTGTGGAAATACCAGTGAAGCAAAGAATGGAACGTCAGCAAACGCTAGCTCGAGAACACAGCGAAGAATACAAGGCTGCACTAAGGCGAGCAGTCACACTGGCTGTTCCAGACATTCACTCGCCCTCGGCATATGGCACATTCAACAAGCAAGAGAATAGACGAAACTCTGGTGAATTCAGCGAGGGCACGTCATTGGGTTCTTCGAAGAAGAGCAGGCCCAAGGAAAGTTGGGATGAGCTCATCGATCGGTTATTCGAGAGGGATGAATCTGGGCACATGGTGCTGAAGGAGTCATTGCACAATTGATGGCACAGCTTTTGTCAAGTACATGCTCTTGTAATACACCTCCATTCATTGATTTGTTTTAGTCCTCTTTCTAGTACTTGTTGAGTTATGTCCATTGTCCAATATCAATAAATGTAACTGGGGATGGTTTCATTTCTGTTTGAAAGGAATGTCCCTCTTTTACATCACATAAATCTTTCTCAGGCTTATTTCTGTATCTTATAATATATTCTTTTCCAGTTGATCCATAACCAATATATCTGCACTGGCCAATGAGAAAAGAATGCATGTTTTTTTCATAAGTACTCCCTCCGGTTATTTATATAAATTGTTCTAGCAAAAAAAATTTTGTTCAAAATTGTAACTCGTTTTCGGAATTCAAGAGTATATTTATTGCATTTTTACTCATTTTACGCTCATACAATTCAAACATTTATGATTTTTTAATTATTCAATTCATTTAATGTCAAATGACATATATGTAAATTACACACGTAATTGAGGCTGTCTTAATTTTTGTGTCCTTACCTTAAACGACTTATATAAATGACCAGAGGGAGTATCATAATTTCAGCAGATTCCATTTGAAAGCAAAAAAAGCTTCTCATTCTTGATGGATACAACTCAAGAGTAACATCAAATGTATAACATTTTTTCAATGGTCCTTAAAGGTCTAATGTACAACAAACTTGTCAATGTTAAAGTTTGGAATCAACCAGGATGTCGTAAGAATCATCGCTTGCGATTCCAGTATGTGTACGACAGAAGATGTAATGATATCTTGGAATGAAACAATATACATGATATAAGGGGTAAGCGAAGCGTAAATGCTTATTTTTTCTATGTGGTTTTCATTATTTACTTTGTTAAGAAGGGATTTTGAGTCTATACTAACAATTTCTCCTACACCAGAGAGAGAGAGAGTGTAAGCTTTTCAAACCTTTGCTTCCCATTTAGGAGGTCAGGAATGAAATGAAACAATGTGGTAAGCGATTCTGATCGTGGAGATGAATAAACGCCTTCCTTAGTCCTGGAGGTCCGAAACAAATTCTCCTGCAATTTGAAAAAAGAAAAAACGTTAAGAATCAGGAACAAGAAATAGATGTGTCGCAACCAAGTATTTCGTAGGACAAAATTTCTATTGCAAATCATATTTATTATATGGGAAGATAAAGTATATACTTCTCATCTTGAATAAATTACTTGTACTGGAAAAAACCGACGCATAGACAAGCAAAGATGCAACATTATAAGAGCCTTCTAGAGTTACAAAAGAACACAAAATCCATGGCAAGTAATGGCGCTCAATCAGGCAAAAGCATACTAGTGGATGGTTTAGAATTAGCTAAGGCAATATGTAGAATGAAGACTTAATTGGAAATTTGGAATACTAGTATTGCTGAACAGGCTTAAGCCGAGACAAATTAGGCCCATGTAAAACTGTTAAAGCTCATAAAATCTTCGAGAAAAAATCGCTTAACTGATTGCTAAAGATGTTTTACCATGCATTCTTTTGACAAACCGCTCGAACTCCAAGAAGTTACGACTTTCCATTAGAATGGGGCTGAGCCTGAGGTAGGTGAATGCAGAAAGATGCCTCCCATCTGGATCGTTCATTGGTTTGGCGTTTTCCAATATCTTGTTATAGCCTTCTCTATCATGACAAGGAAGCGCATTCTCGCTAGCCACAGGTATGCAAACATCCCAAGCAGCATTCAACACCTGAAAAAAGAAGTTTAATCGGTACAATTCCTCTCTGATGATTCAAAAGGACTGCACGCCCAAATCCACCGCAATATTTACAATACCAATTCTAAATCGGTGTCTCCAAGGTAAGAATTTTACAAAGCTAAGTAGGTTTTTTATAAGAACAAAGCTAAGTACTTCTTGACAAGAACAATCAAGAAGGGTCCAGCATAAAGCATAATGTTGCACAGAAATCCGTATAAAGATCCAATAGTTCAATGAGGAATGCCTACTTAAGACTATTAAAACCATCCAATAGCTTTGTTTAGGAACTTAAGATTGTTATAAATATGAGGCATACATGGATGCAAGAGAGGAAAGGTGCCAAAACAAATACTCGCCAACTTCTTTGGTAGAACTCTTACCTTAACATATTGATTCATTGATTTTTATTTTTGAGCAGGCTAACATTTAAAAGAATAATTTGCTTAAAATGTCAAGTTCAGTTTGAACCTAACTCTAGGTCTTTCAGCCCACACTAGCAAACAGATCGAATATTTGGATAAGCTTACTTGCCACACCAAGCCCTCAGGATCAGCCAATGCCTCTGGAAAGTCCTCATGCTGGTTGAGAGTGCGTAATTCAACACATGTAAAGTTCATAGCACAATCATGCTTCTTTAGCATTACAGCTATTGCAGCATAACCATTTCGGTTGCATGGGTTGTAAAATCCAGCAGTCAACTCAGCAGCATGGCTGGCTGTCTTATACCACCAGTGTATACCTGATAGCTGATTATCGAAGAAAACATCAAATAAAAGAAAAGATGAGAATAGTCACATAATGTGCGTTCATTAGCTATCAAAATTACTCATATGCATGAGTACCTTCGTTGCGATACAAGTTCCTTCGAAAGCCAACTTAGCCAAAGAAAGTACACGATCACCATGGTCTATCAAAACTTGTGAGTACCAATTGAGGAAAAATCTTCCATAATAGCTATCATAATCCCCACCATCACAGAAAAACCCAGTATCATGTGGTCGAGAGTTATAAGAGCCCGCATTATTTGGTGTTCTAGCCCAAAAGGAGTGTCCCCTGGCTTCTGCTGCCTTTGTCAAACTCTTCATTAGATACATGTCAAAGCACTGCAAGGAAAGAATAAAATAATTAGGATGTGCAAGTATAAGATAAACCTTCAATTCATTTGGCAATTAACTAAAATAGAAACTACATGCTGGGAACTGACTCAAGTAAGAAGTGCAGCATGAACTAATCATTCCACTTATATTGAAACCAAAATAATCTTGTTGAACTTGAGAACGAATGTTCCCTAATTCTCACAAATTTTCTAAGATTTACAGAGAATAAGTAGCAATGAGAATTGAGTTCCTATAATTGAGGATTTTTTAAAAAAAAAAGAAGCAAAAAGCAAAACAATAACAACCTAAATAGGAGAGTGATAGATATACACATACAACTTCAACAAAGAGCCTAAATATTCATTTTGTCAAAAAAAAGAGCCTAAATATCCATGTTTTGCTTATCAAATTAACAAGAAATCCATCTTAAGCCTAATATAAGTTCATAATAGAATCTACAAAGGCACATAAATTAGCAGAGATTTCAATTTTTTAGATGCAACTGCTATCATAGATTCCATCATAAATTTCTTATTATTTCATCTTTTAAGTTAATCTGGCATGTACCATAATAAGCAAATTCCAATTCAAAAATCCACATATCAACAAAGAATATGAACATAAAACCAGTTTAAATATCATATAATGTACAAATGTAGTGTTCAAGAGAAGCATTTTGGCTAGCTTTGCAATAAATTAAATGCATTAATTGTACCACAAGATTCAAAGAGTTATAATCTACAAGACTACAACAGCATGCCTAAATGTAACAAGAATGATAAAGATAAGACGGAAGAATATCCGGAAAAAATATAACTGATTAAGAAGGCTACCTGAAATTCACCAATACCAGGGTATTTCCAACCATGTTTTGCGGGATATGACGGGTATCGAAGCTCCCCACATGGACCTAATCCAATTTCAATCTCGGAAATAATACCATCTTCAAAGAAATCATCAAACTCTACTCGAAAGCTTCTCATGTAGTCAAAATACACCTAAATGAAGTTAGTCACAATAATCAGAAAGAAACTTCAAAAGTAATTTACATTAAAAAATATTTGACACCAATGATTAGGCCAACAAGCTAATGTCATAAAGAATAAATAAGATACAGCTTTAAGGTTGCTCCGCATAAAATATTCATTATCAGTAGAACCATAATACATAGAGCATAAATCACCACGCACATATATGGCATAATAATATCAATGTTTCATCTGAACTAAAAAATTGGAAGCAACAAGCACGCAAGAATGGGATGCTTACTCATTAATCATACAATTGCCAAATTTCCATTCTTCCACAAGGCAATGTTTATATATGACAAACAAGAATGTATGGATGGATGCTTGCACAATCAACATTGTTTAACATGACAAATAATGAGCACCAAAATGGAAAACCACAATGATGAAGTTAAGAGCCCCTACAACTATAGATTTTGCCTTTTATATAGCAGGATTGAGAAGCATATTCAAGTAATTGGTTTCTTGCTCTGGTGAAAAGGCTTTCTTAAGATTTTGAATGAGTATATCATACGACTTATACAACAACATAAAACTAAGTATAGCTAGTAGGTCATAGCGTATTCAATACCTCCACAGCAGTTCGGCCTCTTAAAACACGCTCTTTATCAATTCCCCATGTTAGACATTCGGGGTTGCGTCTGCCTTCACTATCCGTAAAAAATATCTCTGGATTGTAGCGTCCAATTTCAGCCACCCATTGAGGCAATGGAATATGAACATCATCACCGACATTTCCTCCACACTCATGAAATGACATAACGACCTGCTCCAATTTGAAAATTTTAACACGTCTGACATAAGGCAGTTAAAGATAATAACTTAGATATCTTATAAAAAAGAAACTGTTGAAAAAAAAAAAGAAAATGATCTCCAAGAGATAATTATATGCATGAAGCAACACATGAAATATGAAATCCGGATAGAAAAATGGGAGAAATACTAATGAATCAAAGGAGAAAGAAGAATAAGGAAAGAAATACTACAAATTGAACAAATATAAAAGCCTACATAATTAGTAAATGATTTACCTGCAATTTCAGCTTGAGTTCACGAACAATTTGGAACAATCGTCTGTAGCCAGCCCAGTTGTACTCCTGTGGATGATGGGCCTCTACTATTCCCCACCAACAATCAACCATGACTCCATCCACATTGACTGATTTCAAAACCCTCAGCTGCTGCAATAAACCATCTGGCTCGACCAGCTCACAGTTCATATTAATGACACCGAGCTGCCACATAAACATATAAAAATAAATGAAAAAGAATCCTCAATCTCATAGTAATAATAATTAAAAAAAAAAAAAAAAAAAAAAAAAAAAAAAAAAAACTGAGTGAAAGAATCTACGGTGAATAAATAAAAGTGAACGCACAGGTAACATCACATAAACTGGAACATAAGGAGTATCAGAAAAATCTCGCTCTGGAACCTTTGTATCATTTATTTCCTGCAAGAAATAGATTGAACACGAGGATAAGTAACAAATGTAACTTAGAAATAAAATGACTTAAAGATAACATATAAAATACAATTAAAATTCTCAATGCAATCTTTATAGTTCTAGAGATATTCGTTTTATAGACAACCAAATTCAAGAATAATATATTATCTGTTACGGATAATAAAACAAGCCAAAAAAAAAAATAAAAAATGAAGACATCCTACTCAGATTAGAATGAACATCTATTCATTGTATCAACAACAGCGAACAGGGTAAAAAAATCAGCTCTATATTTTTCATCAAAGATATCCACATTGTTTGCAAGTTTTTATTATAGCTAAATTACGTTTTCATTACACTAAAACTTGACACATTGATGTGAAGGAAATGAAACATATCAGGCAAGATCTCCAACAACTCCGTCAAGAATTCACGAAGATAACCTGCAAAAGAAATCCAATTGTGTTTATTGTTTCGCGTGAACCTTTTGTTTATTGTTCCTATATTGATTGGAGCCACACTGCAACAGAATCAATAGCAATGGAAACAATGTGAAATAGACAAGTCCTATGCCTCGCGAACTCGCTGAAATCGAAGAATTTTAATTCAAGAAGTCTACTTTCACAATCACATTGAAGAAACATGATCTTTTCCCAAATCAAATAGAACTAAAAAAGACGACTTGTTATATCAAATAGAAGTCGAATCTATAAAAACCTTAATGACACAGTACCAATTACAGTAGCTTCACAAAGCCAAATCATTGAAGAACAACCAACAACAACAATCAAGAACAACAATCAAGAACAATTATTACAGCAATTAACCACTCATCATTCATCACATACCTGTTTGTCGTCAACACCATCCATAGAAGCATGAATAAGAGGCAAATCATCAGTTTTCTCTCCGGTTCCTCCGTTTCCAGCCATAGCAAGAGCCCTAGATCGAACGGCTGATCCTGACCGATCACAAGACCACGAATGCCGGACGAACACGCTCTTCCAAGACGAAGGTATTGCTCCCAGTCGTCGCGATTCAGAGCTCACTGTGACGGGAAGAAATTGAAGCGACGCCATCGCCATTGAAGGCTAAAGCAGTGAAGAGAGGAAAGCTCATGTGAGTGAGGAGTGTTTACTGGAATTCAAAAAAACAGAAAAGAGCGAAGGAAAGAAGTCCGTGATCCAAGAAATAAAGTGGAAACACGCAGCACTTGATCGGAAGTGGTGGATCCCGAGGAGTAGGGGGGCCGTCGGATTAGAGTAAGAGTGAACTAGTACAGTTGGGGACCACAATTACCCCTCTATTGGAGCCATCTTGCAAGCGCCGAGATACACACAAAAATTGTTATGCACGCCACTTAAACAACAACAACAACAACAACAACGTATCCTCAGTCCCAAATTAAGGATCAAACTTTTTCATTGTGCTCGATTAAGTGTAATTGATGGACTACACCCGGGCTCCGATGCAGCGTGTCGTTAGGTGGGAACGCCCCAACGTTTATATATGTTTGATCAATTTCATGAAAAGTGACAAAAATTTTACGCTGGCTGTCAACCTATCGCAACCCTCCTCCATTTTTCAAGAATGAAAAATGAGCTTGGGGCCTCCCTCCCCCACTTTTCGAGTATGAAAAGTGAGTTTGGGACCTCCCTTACCCATTTTTCGGTATGAAAAAAATAAGCGTCAGAGTCCTCCTCCTTTATCTGGACTTGGGACCGACTATGTAGCGTACATAGTGGACAACATAGGTGGGAGGGGCCCCACTTAAACGCGACGAAATAAAAAAGAATTCATGAGAGAAACTATCTAATTTCCTAGCGAGATTTTCTCCACCTAAAACTCGAGACATCAAGTTTAAGGAATTGAGAAGAAATTACAACAGAGCTAAAATACCCGATTAGATCGCAACAACAATAAAGCCTCAATCTCAAATTAATTAAAGTCGACTAAATAAATCAAACTTTTCCATTGCGCTTGATTTAGTGGAGAGATGCATGATTCGATAATGAGCAAGAAATGCTTTTCCCTTTCAAAAGCATCATGATTTCAACGGATTCATCAATGTCATGAGTTACATATGCTGATCCGACTACAAACTCATTGGCATTTTCTTCAGTTACCCACATAAAATTCTGAAAACAAAGTCTGCTCATCTTTTTTAGGGCAAAAGGGAGTTTTTTTTTTGACAAAAGAAAATAAGAGGTTTGCCAATAAATACAACTCAAGAAAGATAAATCAAGCTCATAGCACTATATAAAGGGTCTGGGAAGCCCTGCAGTGTGTACAATTAACATGTCAGTGTTCTGTAAATTAATGGATACAAACTTTACTTGTGCAACCAACTGGAAAAGCTTCAAGAATCGTCGTTAGCCAGCTGAGTATATTCTACTAGAAGGACTGCCATTAAAATGCCTAGACATTCTATCACTAGGAGCAAATAAATATACATAAGAGGGGGAGCCGACGTTAACTAAAATGGAAACGCCTTTTTCTCATGGATTCATTTACATTGAGAACGGATTTCGAATCTATACTAGCAGCAATTTTCTCTTGTACCTGCCAAAACAAAAATAAACAAAAAGGAGAGAACATACACTTAACTTTTCCTTCTTCTTACGGATTCCGGGAAACAATGAGGTAGAGTAATTCTGTTCACAGAGATCAAATGTGAAAGTTCTTTCTTTACAATTGGAGGTCCAACACTGCTTCTCCTGCATTTAAGAATAATTTAAGAATCAGGGTCGGCAAGAAATGGATATGATATGATGGAGTATTGAAGAACAAGCCATACAAGTAAGATTGAAAATCTCATTCACATATGGGAAGATAAACTACAATAAAAAGAACTTCTCTATCTTGTAAATAATTACCCTGTATCAACAAAAAAAAAAATACAAGAAATGCAAAGATGAAACATTATCAAATCCATTGCAAACAATGGCATCCTCAATAAGGCATATAGCCGAGGCCCGAAGGCCATATCAGTGGTAGGGATAGGACCAGCTACCCTAATATATAAAAGGGAAGTCTTCACTGGATAACTAGTAATGCCGCATAGGTATGTCCATGACACGTTAAGGTCTCACAAAATAGTCACAGCTCAAATAATCAAAAAGAAAGATCTATTTTAACTGATAGACGAAATTTTTTTACCATGCATTCTTTTGACAAAACGCTCAAACTCCAAGAAGCCGCGTCTTTCCATGAGAGCAGGGCTAAGCCTGAGGTAGGTAAATGCAGACAGATGCCTCCCATCTGGATCATTCATGGGCTTTGCATTTTCCAGTATCTTGTTATAGCCTTCTCTATCGTGACAAGGATGGGCATTCTCACTAGCCACAGGTATGCGAGCATCCCAAGCAGCATTCAACACCTAAAAAAAAAAAAAAAAAAAAAAGAACAGTTGAATTGCCAATATTCCTAATCCAATATTAAGTCAAAAGATCTGGATGCCAAGTCCAACAGAATATTCATCGAATCAGTTTTTCCAGGATATCTTCAATGTAAGATCTCACAAACAAGTAAGGTGGTTTAGAACTTGAGCATTCGAGATGGGGTCAACAGAGTGCAAAATGGTTGCACAGAATTATAATACAAAGCTCATTAATCAGTGCAAAAATTCATGAATGAAAACCTAGTATTTTGACCACTCCCTCCCTTGTTAAGAGTCTTTGTAGAGGAACACTAAGATGTAACTATTTCAGAAAAGAATAGGACTCAAAATCTTAGATATCCCTGTTGAAGATGTCATTTTTGAATTCTACCTTATACGATACAATCTCAAACCTTTATGAACTCAAGCATCTTATATACAAGATAAAAATATGATGAAGGAGAAATTGACACATAGGAACACATGCAACCTCTATTTGCGGAATTCTTTCTTCAGCGGGCCGCTTCTCATAATTCCATTCTTTTTTTTTTTTTTCGGAAACAGCTTTTGTATTAGTAATAAGAGTTTACAATTACAAAAGCGAGGACAAGATCAAAATTAAAAATAAAACAATACTGTCTCCCCTAGTTGGTGCATCCTCTGATAATTCAATCCTTGAGAAGGTAACATTAAAAAAAAAAAAAAAAAGTAATTTGCTTAAGAATATCAAGTCTAGTCAGAACTTAGGCCTAGATATCTCAAGCCACACAATGACACAAGCTGAAAGATGATCGCAAAATACCTGCCACATCAAGCCCTCAGGATCAGTTGATGCTTCTGAAAAGTCCACATGTTGGTTTATAGTACGTAAGTCAGCGCATATAAAGTTCAAAGCACAACCGTGTTTCTTCAGCATTGTCGCTATTCCAGCATAACCATCCCGGTTGCATGGGTTGTAAAATCCAGCAGTCAACTCAGCAGCATGACTGATTGTCCTATACCACCAATGTATACCTGATAACTGATAATCAGAGAAAGGTCGAATAAGATAAACAACAAGAAATAGAAGCATTCAAAAGCTTTAAATTAATCTCCTTACACTATTGAAAAAGTCTTCTTAATAAATCAAATGAACAACTTGTAGAGTCCTACCATCCTTTGAACAATAATATCCAGATTATTCTGAACTATGAAATAAATTATTTAAATACAGCATTTACTTTAGCTATTCCAATTTCTCTAGACGTACCTTTGCTGCAATACTACTTCCTTCAAAGGCCAATTTAGCCAAAGAAATTACACGATCGCCATGATCTATCAATGTTTGGGAGTACCAATTGAGGAAGAATCTTCCATAATAGCCATCATAATCACCACCATCACAGAAAAAACCAGTATCGTGTGGCCGACAATTATATGAGCCTGCATTATCTGGCCCTCTAGCCCAAAAGGAGTGCCCCCTAGCTTCTGCTGCCTTGCTCAAACTCTTCATTAAATATTGGTCGTAGCACTGAGATACAAAAATAAAGTAACAAGGATTTGCAAGTACGAATAAAACTGTAAAATGCCAATTGATGTGATAGTAAACTAGTGGAGAAGCCACAAGCTAGGAACATGTTCGAGTAACAAGTGCAGCATGTACACTATTTCTATTATATATAAAAAAAACAAATTGACTTTGTTGAACTTGAGAGTGAATGATCTCTAATTCTCACTGACTTTCTAATCCTCAAAGCACCTAAATTAGCAGGGCTTGAAAAATCTTTAATGCAACTAATGATTGAGTATCAAGAACATGCTCTCTTAGAAGTTCAACCATAGGGTTTTTATCATATTTATGTTCCAAAGTTAATCTGTCATGTAACGTATTAACTTATTAAGCATATTTCAGTTCAAAAGCTCATGTACCAACAAAAGAATACAAAGTTATTACAAACATAAAACTAGTAAGAAAATAAAAAGATATAGTCAAAAATAAGCATTAGGATAGAGCTATACTAAAAACTAAATACTGATTGCGCCACGAGTCTGACCGTCCAAAGTTATGATCTATAAGTATGTGCGATTAAATGTAACATGAATAGGTGGAGAGAGACAGAAGAATATCCACAAGAAATTTAACTGAATAACTGATTAAGAAGGTTACCTGGAATTCACCGATGCCAGGATATCTCCAACCATGCTTTACTGGATATGAAGGGTATCGAAGCTCTCCGCAAGGACCTAATCCAACTTCAATTTCAGAAATGATTCCATCCTGAAAAACTCATCGAATTCCACTCGGAAGCTTCTCATGTAGTCGAAGTACACCTAAAGGGAGAATTAGGGATATCAAAATAAAGTCGAAAAGGAAAATAAATTTGACACCCACAACAACTAAGCCAGCAAGCTAGTTTCTAGGTGATTCATTATTTTAAAATGGCTTTAAGGTAATTCATGATCTGAATAAAGCAGGGTCCAGAAGCACATTCATGTGATTGTCCGAAAAGGCTTCCTTGAGAGTTTTTGAGAGAGTACATACCGCACATTTCATACAATGACGCAATTTTGTACGGATAGTAATTGATAATGGATTTAATACCTCTGCAGCAGTTCTGCCTCTTAAAACGCGTTCTTTATCAATCCCCCACGTGAGACATTCAGAATTGCGTCTCCCTTCTCTATCTGTAAAAAATATCTCCGGATTGTTGCGTCCAATTTCAGCTACCCAATGAGGTAATGGTATGCAAACATCATCACCAACATTTCCTCCACATTCGTGAAATGACATAACGACCTGCCCCAATTTGCAAATTTTAACAAGGTATCAAATCTGACAGGCGAATATAATAAATTTTAGTGAACGTTCTAATTTCTGAACAAAAAGAAAAAACTAAACAAAATCAATCTCGAGGACTTAACAAGGATAACAAGGAAAGAAATGGATATAAGAAAATTTTTAAAATGAACGCCTACAGAAACAAAATAAATAACTACAAATTGAACAAGCATAGATCCAACAAACTTCACAAATTATATGAGATGCACCTGCAACTTTAGCTTGAGCTCACGCACAATTTGGAATAGTCGCTTGTAGCCAGTCCACTCGTACTCCTGTGGAGCATGCGCCTCTACTATTCCCCACCAACAATCAACCGTAACTCCATCAACGTTGATCGATTTCAAAATCCTAAGCTGTTGTAGTAAACCATCTGGATCGACGAGTTCACACTTCATATTTATGACACCGAGCTGCCACCATGGAAAGTCGAAATAAATCAGGGAACCCTCTGTTTCATATTTGTAGAAAGTAAAATAAGTGAAAGACAACAGGAGTTGACGCCATGGAGAATAAATAAGAGTGGTGGCATAACTCACAGGTAGCATCACATAAACTGGAACATAAGTGGTACCAGCAAAATCACGCTCTGGCAACTTGGGTGATATATCCATTGCCTATCACAAATAAATGGAGCACACGTATAAGAAGTAAATGTTGTAACCTTTTTTTTTTTTTTTTCTAGGATAAGAAACATTCCAACAATAAAGCATTCTTGATCTGGTTTTTATTACAAATGCTCTCTCCCCGCCGTTAGCTTTAGGGGAGATATATGTAACTTATAAGCATTAACTTTTTTGTTATTCCTATTTTTTTATTGTTCTTGTTTTTGGAAGGAGCCACACTGAAACAATAATAATAGTACTGAAAATAATAAGGAAAAAAAAAGTCTTATGCATCATAGACTTGAACGAATTCTACTTGAAGAGCCTCTACTTTCACAGTAAATGATCTGGGTTTTTCTTAAATAATAAGGAAAAAAAAATATTTTTATTAAATAAAAAAAGGCATCTCTTCTTTTATCAATAGGAGTTCATTCCATATAAATCTTAATGCCACAATAATAACAACGAATTCACCTAAACAAATAACACAAGCAACCAAGAACAACCATAGGAATATAGAACTCAGTAAGTCATGTCCTATACCTGTTTGTCATCCACAACATCCATACAACTACTAATAAGAGGTGAATTATCCAATCTCTCCCCAATTCCTCCATCTCCTGCCATAGCAACGACCCGTGATGGAACATTTGATGTTGTAGAATCATAAGGCAACGAAGAAGGGACAAACACGCTCTTCAAGCCACATGGCCGAAAATCTGAGGTCCGCACGCCCCCACTGGGAGACGACACTACTCCTCTTGGTGAAGCTAAAGGTGTCGTCCCCATCATTTGTGATGTAGAGCTCATTGACGCACTAGTTGGCCTTGTACCCTATAAAAATTGAACTCAGACCATTGCCACTTTAGGCAACAATAACAAAATTGAGAAAATCTCAGCATAACAGATGAGACAACTTGGAGTCTTATAAGAGTTCAAAAGAAATGTGCGAAACAAAGAAAAATGTCCGTCGGCCCAGGCACAAAGCCACAAAGCATAAACAAGTGGCACCCAATGGGAAACATATCCCAAGTACTTTTTTTTTTATCAGAAACGGAAAACAAATCGAACATTCACAATCTTGTTTTTGTGCACAGTTGTCATAACCAAATAATGTCCAATCCAAGCTCAGACCGCCGAGTATTCCTCAATCATAAGACAAATGAAAATATTTCTCCAACCAATGCACCTCCAGAACAATGTGATAGTTAAAAGTAAGGACCGAATCAAAATGTACTATGGTATTCCTTCCTCACACAAACACTAAAACATAAAAGGGAGCATTTTAATACAAGGTGATTTCATTTCCTTATAAGGAAAAAGAAATATCAGTGTAATAATCAACAACACCAACATAGCCTCAATCCCAAATTAGTTGGGGTGCGCAACATGGATCAAACTCTTCCGTTGTGCTCGATTTAGTGCAATGTTTTCAAGGTGGCAAGGCGGTGTTAGGCGTTGTAGCCCTACCTAATTTAGGTGATGCCTACGCGGACAAGAAATATTTACTTAGACCTCCCTAAGAAATAATTTGATTTATTTAGAGACCCCTCAACAGTAAGGGGCATATTTTTTCACCTACACATTCTCATCAATATATTTTCACCTCCATACATTTCGAAATAAAAAAATATTTTCAAACAAATAAAATAATAAATAATATAAAAAATTGAAAATTACAGAAACCTCCCTAAAAAATTTTAAAAAAATATTTTCAGACCCACCGCCTGCCTAATTATTATTATTTAAGTGGGAGTCGAACTCATAACCTTCCCAAAGCTTGCCTTTTGGCAAGTGATGCCTCTATCATCTCGCCAAAGATGCTTTGGCAGGAATATCATATTCTTGTGGTTAGATGAGCTAGAGTTAAAAGAGTTCATAACATAATTAGTTAATACGTTTAATGTTAGTTTGAAAATAAATAATATTTGAAATAATAATTTGGATTGTCAAATATTGACCTTTTGAAACTACTACATAATCCATTTAAAACTATTTTTTAAGTCATATAAAACTATTTAGTTACTAAAGTAATACTAATTACCACTTAGTCTTTAGTACATCGTAATCATCATAATTGCCTTAATTGATAATTTTTACTATTTGAAAATAATAATAGTAATAATTATACAAAGCTAGTATTTAGAATTTACAGTAGCTAATTTTATTTTTTTTTCGAAAACTCGCTAAATATTATTCTTAGAATCTAGTCTACTTTATATTTCTTCTATCAATATCACCACGTCCACACCGTTGATCTGTCCCCTCACCTTGATAGTGCGCGGCCCCGATACCCTTCAATCGCCCGAGCGGACAACTCGAGAACGGCTAAATCGACTCCCTCTACCAACTCCTCCTGGTTCGGAGACGCAACATCATCAGAAGGATCATCATCTACTAACATGACTTGTAGTTCCCTTACCTTGCATCGATGCCCGTTGAAGTACTTCTCATCGCACCGGTAACAGAGTCCCTTGCTCCGGCGGGCTTGTGCCTCGGCTTCGGTCAATCTCCTGAACTTGGGCGGAAACGCGATGGAGTGGCTGCCGATGACTTGGTTGGGTTGGATGAGGACATCGCGGACTGTGGAAAACCTCGCGTCTGGGCCGAATTGATGTTGGTTTGGGCCTTAGATTGGCCCAATGAGCCCTCCTTGTTTGGGCCCACAAAGGAATGGGTCACCCAACCTTTGGGCCGCGAATCGGGCCCAGAATTACTAAAACCCCCTTGTGGGCTGGGCCTCGTTGTTGGGATCATCTTGGATAGAGGCCCAAGGTTGTCAAGCCCAAGCAATTTGGCCTCGATCCACTCCGCTCGGTCCAGTGCCACCCTCATCGACTCCGGCGGATCTCCGAGTAGCTCGAGTTTGATGCGTTCCTGCAGCCCGTTGATGAAGACGGCCATCTTGTGATTCTCGGATAGTACTGACCCCAAATGCAGCGATAGCAGCTCGAATCTCTCTCGGTATGCCGCCACCGACGTTTCCTGTTTCACCGAGAAGAACTGTTGGCACAGCTCTAAGGGGTGAGCCCCCTTGAACCTCCGGGACAAACCCGCTTTCAGATCTGCCCAAGACTCAAAGATCCGCTCCCTCTCCTCGGCCTGGAGCCAGATCTGAGCTGCTCCCACCAAGCGTATTCTCGCTGCCCGGAGTTTGGACGCTTCCGGCATCTCGTGGAGGGCGAAATAGTGCTCCGCCTGGTTGAGCCACACAATCGATCCTCCCCATCACACATGGATAAAACATTCTCAATATAACATGCTACTTTATATACAACAACAAAACCTCAATTTCAAATTAGTTAAACACGTATCCAACCACTTTGCTTTGATTCAATGCCCTAGATGGCTTGCTTCCAAATCCAACTAACTAATTTATTAATATAATTAAGTAAATAATAGCTAATCATAATATGTAATCTAATATTGAATTAAAAATAATAATAACAGAAACAAACAAAACGATCCAACGGTGGGCAGAGGTCGATCAAATCAACAACCAATTCGAGGAAGATTTGGTTAAAACAAACAATAATGAGAGAGAGAGAGAGAGAGTACCTGAGATCTAGAAGGGAAAGTGGTGCCGTCAGGAAGAACAACCCAGCCAGCCTCCCGAGCCAAAGCCGCGATGACGTCGTTGATGTCAGCCCTAACGCGAAGGTTGTAGTTCCCGTGCCTTCGCAGCCCAGCGAGTATCCTCGCTGTGATCGCTCTTCGTTGCCTCTCTCTCAGCTTCGTCCTCTCCTTCTCCTCTTTCGGCCTGCACCGTCGCGAAGACGACATCGCATTGATCTGCTGCTGCTGCCGTTGATGATGATGTTGTGACGATTGAATTCGCTTATGCTCATCTTCTTCGTCTTCGTCGTCGTCCTCCTCCTCGTCTTTCACTCCCATTTCCAGCTCCTCTTCATCGTCGTCCTCGCTCGCGCCGCCGAATCTCCCCATCTCTTGCGCCATCGCAGATCAGTACAAGCCCTAATTGGTCTGTGTTTGGGGAGCGTTAGGGTTAGGGTTGGATTTGTGATGAGTTTGTGATGAAATTGAGCTAATTTGGGGGTTTTGGACTGCTTACCTTTCGATCTCTTGAGTTGCTCTTCAAAGGAGGCATCTTTGGTGATAGAATCTGAACATGAGAAGAGAAGATTCAAAATTTGCGTCTTTTAGGGCATGTGGTGTGAGTTTGGAGACCGGTCGAGCTTCTCCGGCGAGAGTGAGCGGTTTCCCGGCGGAGACCTTCAAGGACGCGCGGTTTTCCGGCGGTGTGCGAGGAGATCGTTTGAAGGTCTGCGCATGGAAGCCGTGGTGGAGAGAGGTTGAGGTCTCGCCGGAATTAGGGTTCCGGCGAGGCGAGGGAGGAGGGTTTGGGGGAGTGCCAAATTCTAGGGTTTCACGCGTGTGGCCGTGCGTGCTTGTGTATATGTTAACACGAATGAGGAGCAAATGCGAGTGTGACGATCGAACGGTTTTCGCTGTGACACGTGTTGCACGTGCTGGTTGTTCGGATCACGCGCGCGGCTTCTCCCTCCCACCACTATTTCGCGCTCTAAAAAAATCCACAAGTAATTGCTCAAAAAAATATAAAATTAAATTAAAATTATTTAGAGTTTTGGATAGATTGACAAAATTGACTAATCTGAAATGCAACTCAATTCAAATAACATCAATAAAGTTTCAATCTTAAATTAGTTTGAGTCGCTACATTCAACTCAAAAATGTTTTGAGACCAAATTGGGTGATTGATAGTTTACATAATCGTTCAAAAAATGATTTGTAATGGGATTATAGTTTCATAATGTCCATCTTGCGTGGCATGGAATCAAAGTGGATGGTGTATATCACGATGTCTACTTCTATACATTGTGGTGAACTGTTACATCAGAATTATTAATTCTTTTAAAAGCTTTTTATTTTTTTCGAGCTTTTATTAATATTATGAAAATTGAAAATAAAAACGTCAACTTATCAATCCATGTTATAAATTCATTGTCTATTGGAGACTATTTTGATAAGTGAATATCTATTTAATGCCACATAGGATAGACATCATTCTCTATATTCATGATGTGACATCAATACATGGTTTAAATTCGCATTACCATGGGAGATGCTCTTATACGCTGCAATGACTTTTCATTTAGTGTAATTAATATTATACTTTAAATCCCTTATAATAATGTGTTCACAGTTATAGCTTTCTACATCAAAATTGTTCTATTGCAACCTCATATTTCTCTCGAAGAATGCTTAGCGTGCCTTCAAGGGCATCGCAATTAACTCAAGACAACAACATTGATTATCTTTAGTTATTTGAAAGTCACACAAAATTTAAGTTGTCTTTACTCAACAATCACACAAAATAAAAAAAAAAAAACAAAAAAAAAAAAAGTAAAAATAGCTGACAAATAAAAAAAAAAATAAAATTGGTGGGTTTCACGGCAACTTACTCAATTGGGTGAGCTTGTTGTTTGCCCTTGGTGAGGCGCGTTAGCATTTTCCATTTCTCACAACGTACCATCCAAGCAAACCACTTGATGGATGGTGTTTACTGGAGTCATTAGATAGACATCAAAGTGCATGAACACGCATCACGATACACAAATCAAGGGACTCCAAAGTATGACAGCAAGTTCTTTCGCGGTTAAATCCAACGGCCTAGGAGAAGAACCATAAAACACGCGCAGTAATGGAGGACGAGAACAACTCTTCGATCCCCCAAACGCCCGAACACGATCAACACTCGCCCTCACCAGACCCTCCTCACGATCCCGTCGAAGAGAATCCCGAATCGAAACCCTCGTTCGATGAATCCGGAATTCTGAGAGCCATGGAGGTGGTCGAGAGAGACTCATTGGCGATCGCCGAAAGCTACGCCTCCCTCTTCTCCTCTCTCCGCTTCGCCCTATCAGAGGTCGCTCCTTCCTTCTCCAATCTCCCATACATTTTAGGGTTTTAAGTTTTTGAAGAATTGTGTTTCAAGGTTTCATTTTTTTCAGCTAAAGATGCAATTTTTTTAGGGCTTGATTGAATTAGGTAGGTAAATGCACATGAGGTGAAAAAAAAAAAATGGTGATTAGAGTGGTTTTAATTAACATGATATCAGAGCCGACAGTTCAGGTGGGATGGATTTCATTCTACTTGGGGTAAAACCCCACACCCCACACCTATGTCTAGAAATTTATAGGCTTGGAGACTGGAGAGTGTTGGGCCACATCCGCGCGCACACATGGGCATATAAATGAGGTTGGAGCTCGTCTTGCACAAAACTAATTGGCTTGTGTTAAGACCCAATCTACTCCACTCGTATGCCACACCAAATCTTATTATATTTCTGATGTGAGATTATATACTCCAACACTATGAGTTGAAGGTGACAATATCGGTACTGGCAGAGATCATGCGCTTGCACAAGCATGTTGCGAGCGGGAAATTAACAGTTTTGATGTGTGATTGACGCGCTGATGCACAGTTGTGCAGCAGATGAGTGAGCTTGTGGTTCACATTTAGTGGGAGCCATTTTGTGACAATGAGCCACAATAATGACTTGAACTAATTGTTGTGCTGAACCAAGTGTGTTATTGAGATGGTCCTCATTGATAGAGACGGGAAGGATTTTGTGGTATCTCTATACAATGTAATGAGTCTAATGATTAATGTGAAGGATATGTTGGTGTACATTAAATGTTTTATGGTCATATGGTGTTTTCCATTGTAGATTGCGCTTGTTTTCGAGACAGTTGTAAGTTATTTCTTAGATATGCTTTGGTTGGAACCATCTATTAGTTTATGATTATGATCCTAATTGTTAGTTTCCACTATTTCTCAATTCTAGCCCCAAATTGCTGCTGTCCGTGGTAGCTTTCACTTTACTTTTACGAGTGGCTTTTTTTTGTGTCGAAAACTGCCGTGCCCTGCACATCTTTTTTGACAGCTCACTTCTTGGATCTATTTTTGCGTCGAATAATGAGTCTATTAATATGCCTAAAAATCTCACTGGTTTAGTACGTTTTATAGCAGGCATCCTAACTTTTAGCTTTCCAAAATATTGTTACTAGTTTAAACTTCAAAATGTATGTAAGTCTTGTCAAAAAAAATTTAAGTACGTGGAAGTAGACGTTGATTGAGAATCAAAGACACTGATGGGATTAGATAGCTTAGGGAATGGCTGCAAGTATTAGAGCGGGCAAGGCTATGTTAGAATTTGCTAAATGCAAGCCTGAATTAAATAGCTGCCTTCGACGCAAGTCGGTTATGAGTAATGGCAAGAAGCGAAGCCGTCCTGATACTGCCCTTTGGATTGAATAGATGCAAATTCTCAAGGAAAATCTTTCCATCGAAAATCTGGGACTTTTTGAATTAGCCAATCTAGTTAGGATAAGCGATTTGGTTGCATCAATTGCCAGGTAACAAATTTGTTTGCCAATCTCCTGAAAAATGATAATAGACTGCTTATTTAAAAGCCAATGAAATTCTACAGGATTTTGAAGAGAAATAAATTGTGATGTTGGAGGCAAACTCGAATTCATATGTGTTAGAGAACCCTGAAGCCTGATCCCTACTTCACTTTAGTTAATTTATTGAACTAATTTATTATGGCAGGTCACCAGCAGTTCAGTTGATCATATGCACTGCTTCAGTGATGCTACAGGCCGCTTACAAGAGTCTGGTAATTGGAAAGTTTACTACAATGAATCTCTACTTCTTCTTTTTTTGCATAGCACTTTATTCTTTCGTTTGCCTCTTTTTGCTGTTTCAAATGGTTTCATGTGGCAATATAAAACTAAATGAATAGAGGACAGAAGTTCTGTCAGACCTCATAACAGCAAAAGCACGAGAACAAGCTAAAAACTCTTCTTCTTTTCAAAGAAATGGCTTTGTCAAAGCTACACCAGATTTGCTATGAAGTCGTCCCAAGTCTTGCAGTCTTAAAAGTGCTTAAATAAAGAAAAAAAGGAGACTTGGATCAGCCAATTGGTATATTGTTGCAAGTTGCAACACAAATGATTGGAGATATCTCTCATTCTATCCTTGTGTATAGCTTTGAAATCATGATTGGATTATATGAGAAACGGGGGATCCACTCTCAGCAACTTATCCAAGCTGATTTCCTTGTGAAATACGCTAATTTAGTCCGTGCACAATTAAATTATCTCGCTCAAATGGATAAAAGTCTGAATATCTGTGTCTTATCTTACTATTCCTGTTTGGGTGAATTAGGAACAGTTTTTTTTTTTTTTTTTTGTTGAGAAAATAAATAAAATAAAGGAAAGCAACACTTTGTTGTCGCTTTCTTTATGGGCAGCTCTATAGATGTTTGATTTTCTATTGTACCTTGCAGCACTTGATGCAGCATCCAGGGGAAATCGATTTATAAATTCATGTCTAAGGTATGTGTCTTGAATCGTGATACCTACAAATTATTACGTTTATCTAAAGAATCGTGGAAAGTGATGAGGCGTGGCAGGGCAGATGAAATGGGGTTATTTTCTAATGTTGATATTGAGTAATAAACTTTTAATGTTCTGTCATCCTCAATCGATTCAATCCACTGGATACTTGAACTAATACTTGCTCTGATACTTTTTGCTTTGAGTATGTTCTGCTGGGATTAGGAAAAGCTTAACCTTCAAAGGGAAGGGTTATACAGGATAAACTTTGGAAGTTTATGGCATTAAGATTGGGTGGCTAATACATTTTCATTTGAAATTCTTTTCTTACTGCAGATTGAACCAGGAAATGAAGGGGATTGAGACTCTCGCTATGCATTTGTATCCTTATATCAATTCCATATCTATCATAACTGATGCATGATGTATAAACCAATTCTTCCATGTTAGTGCCTGCCATTTAGATGTGGAAGTTGCTTTATTTGTTACTTGTCATAATCGATTTCTTCTTTGTCCAGCATCTACTTGTTTACTGTGCCCAAGTCCACTAGCTGATGAGAATGCAAATATTGATTTTTCTCTTGGCTTCCCTTATTTTTGCGTTGCTTAACGCCTGTGAAGAAAGGTCTTGAGGCAGAACGTCGATGCTCTGGACTCTGCGGTCAACAAGCTTGTCCGTCTTCCTAATCCTGCCCTGTCGCAACACAATGGAGCCAGCAAAGGATGATTCAGTCACTAAAGTGCTATTAGAAACTTATTCTTTCCCCTGGTACTTCCTGGAGCTCTACATTTCTTTGGGGGGGGGGGTCTGCACTTAATGTGTTCTACAGAGCCAACAAACATCCTGCCCGTTGGTAACGACGCCGTACTAAAATGTCTTAGCAATATAAATCCATTATTTCTTTTTATTGATCTTTTTTCCCAACCTGTAACCACCATTTTCTTCATATGATCTTTTCAGTTGGGAACTTTTTAGATGTTTCTGATGGTATCGAAGATCGCGAAGAACATGTATTGAAACCCTCTTTACTTGAACTGCAAAAACTGTCAATTCTTTCTTGTATATGTTATGTTGTTGGTCAAGAATCAAGATCTTGCATACTTCGAGAGTTCAAGTCAAAAGCTTTGGCGTTGCAACCAAAGTGCTCGCAAATTTTGCTGGTTAATACTTGATGGGAGATGGTTTCCTTCTGTTTTTGAGTCTTGCATAGCCTCCAATGCCAATGACAAAAGGCTTCTTTTCAAGTTCTGCTTACTTTATTATGTAGATGGCATTTGTGTGAAGGATTTCAAAAAGGGCAGAGAAAGTTCTCAACACTCAAATGATTTGTGCTGCAGAGTTTATAGTTGGGTGTGTATAGTTGGGAGTGTGCTATATGGATCAAATTCTTTCATTCTGATTAATTTTATTTTATTTTTTTTATTTAAGTAGGCGTCGAACTCACGATTTTTCGAACCTTATTTTTTTGATAAGCGATGCCTCTATCATCCCACTAAAGATGCTTCGGTCGTAGTATTCAATTTTAACATAGTCTAGATCTCTGAAAAAATGTGGAATTGTTTTTGTATTTATATTTAGAAAAATATTTGTTTGGCATTTTAATAATAATTTACCTATGCATACTTAAAAAAAAAAAAAAAAAAAAAAGAAATTACCTATTGAGGCTTTTCTTTTTTTTTTGGTCTAAGCACCCTATCTGAAGTCGATCCTAACTAATTTAAGCTCGAGCCAGTTAGGATTATTAGGAGGCGACAAAGCTCTCTCGAATGTTTTAAAGGGTTTTCATATTTAGGGCATGCTAGAACTATAAGACTTATGGTTGAGGCTATTTATATTGACAAAATGCTATAATGACGCCTACAAAGTCACACGCAAAGTGGCATGGGCCATGCCACGTCATCCCTCCAAACCCCTTTAGCTCTATGAGGCTATTCATATGGACAAAATGCTATAATGACTTTTCAAAGTCACACCGGTTGACATAACGCTTGCGGGGCGAAAAATGGCTGATATGAAATTAATTTGTGATAGAATCACAAGCCCTAGATTTGGAAACTTGACTGGTCTAGAATCTGGATCCCTGCTCATCAATGATCCATCAATGGCTTCTCTTCTACCCATTTATCTGATTTTAGCCTCTCTGTCTCCCATCTCCACGTATTCCTCTGTAAGGTTAGACCACATCCTCTCTCACTTCTCTTTCTTCTTCAAAGTTAGTCATTTTTTGTCTAATTCATTCATAAATTTGAACGCATTGTTCGATTTCATGGTATTCTTGATATGGGTGTTTGTCAAACCTCGACATAAGATCGATTATTCTGTGAATTTCATGCCAAATTGATTTTTTGCAATGTGGGTTTCAATCCAAAGACCTAAAAAGAGTGTCTTCTTTTGATTGATTGTTCTGGTTCTGGACTGATTAATCCCACATTGTGTTCATAGATATGGAAGTTTTATGTTTGTTTATCGCGGGATTCGGGCGCTGCGCATTTAGTTTGTACCGCAGTTTTAGGGTGAGAAAGATTGGATCAATAGGAGAGGCAGAGAACTTATTGAATTTTGTGTTTGATTTTGGTTTTAATGATTGATTTATGATCACCGAGTTCGAGTGCATGAATTTAATCTTAATGGATAGAGTGATGAGGCGGCGTGAGTTCAATTACGATATCGGGTAATGTTAAAGTTTCGATCATGTTATACTTGAAATGCAATGCGCCATTGCTAAGTGAAAGGAAGTTGGAATATATTATGTTTTTGTTATGATGGGAGATTGATCTTAATTATGTTGGCAGCCATTTTGATGCAGCTACAGGAAAGGATTAAGGGCGAAGGATGACAACAACCAGGAATTCATCGAGCAAGTGGGGCGCGCGCATCAGTTTTTAAGGGTCGACCCCTCACGAGTTGTTCAACTGTCTTGGCATCCAAGGTCAGGTGCTCATAATAGAATTCGTACCGAACATTAAACTGCGTGATTTGTTACTTCTTCAGATATAACATGTTGTACTGTCAAAATGAGTTTAAGATGCAGTTATAACTTGTAATGAAGATTAACTTTAAAAATTCATAAACCGTCAATTTCTCCGCTTTTTTTTTTTTTTTTTCTGATTCTTTTTTAGGTTGCTTTACTAATGGTGGTAATGCGATGCGAAGATGCTTCATTTGCTTACCAATCTCGTTATGTAGCAGGGTCTTCTTATATAGAGGCTTTCTCTCTGATGAGGAGTGTGACCATCTTATTTCTTTGGTAATTGCCATCTATGTCTCTTGCGTGCTTGTAAGTTCAGTTGTTTCTTGTCCTTGATATGAAACATGTCAAGCCTTTGCAGAAGGATCATGAGTCAGGAAGCACTGCTGATTCTGTCACGGCTTTGAGCAAAGGAAAAGTGAGTTTTCATTATTACTTGGTGGTTACTTGTTGGGCAATTTGATCTGATATTATTTGTCGATACAAACATGTGGCATGCTAGTAAAGGACTTAAGGTGCCCATCGTTGCGTATTATAGATTTTCCAGTCTTTTGATGGAAATTCCACATTGAGATTCAAAATGTCTATTCTCTGGAGTGAATGAATTCCTTTACATCTCTACCATGTTTCTGATTGAACGTATTAATTAATTTTTCTTTAATTGTTTGGATTCTAAAAATTGTGTTCCCTTTCTCCCGAACTCAGAAGCATGCATGTTGATCAAAGCTCATCATATGTAGCTCGTCATATATAGCCTCAATCCCAAATTAGTTGGGTTGGCCACATGGATCAAACTCTTCCACTGCGCTGGATTTAGTGCAATTGATGGTGTGCACATGTATGCTAAAACTTTTTTAAAAAAAAAAAAAAAAAAAACTCTAAAAACTTTGATGTCGTCCTAAAGAAATGTTGACTGCCTTGACGAGTCAATATAATAGGAGATACTACGCTAAGTATTAATGTTCAGTTGACAGCTAAATTGTTGATAATTAAATGATTTGTAATGCTGTGTATCAAATACATCCTCTTTTCTGCTAAGGAATATCCTATTCGTTCCGGATCCTACATAACAAGCGAATAACTAACTATAACGTGTTCTTGAAACTAGTCCTTCGGTAATGCGGGCTCATTCACATCTTTATTCACCGCTTGAAACCTAATAGGACTCAACTTTGCCTTTCTAATTTACATCCTTTTGTTATCACTTATCAAGGATGAAATTGTTGGAAGGGTGGAGGAGCGAATTTCTGGATGGACCTTCCTTCCAAAAGGTATGGGTAATACTTCTCTCAATTTATGCATTGCATTTTATTCTTTAGTTTCTTCTGTTGTCATTTTATTTTGAAGTTTTAAGGAATACTTCATTTTCAGAGAACAGCCAGGGTATGCAGATTCTGCATTATGGACCTGAACAGGGTAATCAACATCTTGGTTACTATGGCGACAAGTCTGGGGAACCTCTAATGGCAACTGTCATTTTGTATCTTTCAAATGTTACCGAGGGTGGAGAGACTCTCTTTCCCGAGTCGGAGGTCAGATTCTTAAACAAGAATCTTACATTTAATTGGTTTTATACTTACTACCTTTTTTCCTATTATAATTTTGTATGTGGCAGTGAAATTTACTCTGTTAAATCTCTTCGCTACTCAGAATAAACGCAACCCATCGAATGAGGGTACATTCTCCGACTGTGCAAAGACGGGCTACGCTGTTAAACCCGTCAAAGGGAATGCACTGCTCTTTTTCAACCTGCAACCTAACACAGTCCCTGACAAAAGAAGCTCTAGTGCCAGATGCCCGGTACTTTGGGGTGAGAAATGGTGCGCCACAAAATTCTTCCACATAAGATCTCTTGAAAATAAGAAGGTTTCTGTTGATTCAGACGACAATGGATGCACCGATGAGGATGATAATTGTTTTCAATGGGCTGCCATGGGTGAATGCCAGAAAAATCCTGTCTACATGATCGGCACTCCAGATTACTACGGCGCATGCAGGAAAAGTTGTAAGGTGTGTTAAAGAGCTTTTCTTTTTTGGTTTATAATTTCCCTATAGTTCTCCTATATAAAACTTTACGGTTTTACTTTTAAATCGGAAAGTTAGATTGCAAGGTTCAATCTATTAACGAACATTCGAGGCTTAAAGATTGCTCGCTTGCTTGATAAAAGTAAAATATGTGTTTTTTGAGAAGGCATGCATTGGACTTGATATCAAACTTTCTTTCGCTTGCATTTGTTATTCCCACGGTGCGTGGCATCAATAATGAACCTGTTCTTTGTTCTGCTCGCTTGAAGTCTCATTTTACTCTGATAGGTGCAAAAAAATGGAAATTTTGTTGATTTGAAAGTGGGTTTTTTGAAGCCCTCTCCACTCTCTTTAACTCTTTATGTACGCATTTTTGTCTTGAATGAATATTTCTTCACTCTCTTTAACTCTTTATTAGAATATGACATTTTTGCTGTGTTTCTCTAGAAACCTAACAAATACTACCTTAAACATATAATGTATTCCAATGTTTTCAAGTTCTATTAACGACACATACTACTACACTCTAGTCTCTTCTTTTCTTTCATTCTTTGAGTGCTTGGATTTGAAGGAGATCAAATTGCGACGTGGGCCTAAAGAGACCAAAACATAGGAAAAGTCCAAGACAAGGACACATAGGGGGCCACAGCTTGAAATACTTGCCACACAAATGACAAGAATACTAGAAGATTGATGGGATTTCATGACCCCCTTCAAGATCTGTGGAAGGAGAGACGGCCACCCTCATTTATGATAGCTCTCAAGCCTCCCTATTATCCAACTAATCCAGCCCCCTACGTGGGGTTCTTGCCCTCCCATAAGAGGTTGTTGTCCCCGTTTGTGGGGTTGTTGCCCTCTTCACGAGGATATTGTTATAAGCTTCAGTAGATTATAACATCTGTTATCCTCGTTGTTGTCATAGATTGTTGTACTTTTTTGGGTGTTAAGAACATCAACGTAACAAATAAATTTGACAAAAATATGTTGGACTAAAGTAGAGCATTAATTTGCTTTGTCTTTGCTAGATAATTATTTAATACATCCAAACTCATTCAAGTGTGTTGACGTCACAGTTTGTTCTGTATAATATAACCGTACCTTGACTTGATAGCTGTGTTTCTAAACTTAAGGCCTCAAAAACAAAGGGGAAAAAACACCAACCATTTCCTTCGTGCGGTTGTAAGTATGACTTAATAGTTGTTCAGTTGGACCTCTATAAGGTCTTAATTTGAGTCTCCTAATTTTTCAAGGCATATGTGATCTCTAGTTATGGAGAAAATCACATTCAAAGACCTCGCCCTAATTATGGGCCGTGTAGAGGGTTGGTTTGATTCATGCCAAGCTAAAAGAACAAATTTATAAAACTCCAACTATGCCATCTATGCAATGAGAATGAATAATGAGTGGTAAAGAGAAAGAACCGATGCAAAAAAGGAGTGCAAAAGAAATGAGAATGCTTACGTATAGATGTGGTAACAACAACAACAACAACAACAATAAGACATAGCCTCATCCCAAATTAACTGGGGCTTGGCTACATGGATCAAACTTTTCTATTGTCGCTCGATTAAGTGCAATTGATTGTGAGCTTTCCAAACCATTCAAATCCTCCTAATTAATGCATCCCATGTTAACTTTGGTCCGCTTTACCTCGTCGAATTTCTCTACAGTTTCTATTGAGTCAAGTTTTCTAGTTGGGGCGTTTGTAGGTCGTCTTTGCAGGTGACCAAACCACCGCAACCGCTCTTCCCTAATCTTTGTATCAATTGGTGCTACTCATACTTGTCTTTGAATTTCTATATGCAAAGATTCAAAGAAAAATAATAGTACCGCTCAATGCAAAAATTGGAGAAGCATGATTGTGGTGGTTTGAACACATTCAAAGGCTCATGGTTTGCAAATGCTCAAATTAGAAAACTCAACACGATAGAAATTGAAAAAATTTTATATGGCACAGAGGTAGACTTAAAATAACTTGGATGTGTCAATCACAGCGGATTTAAAGGATTATGAAAGCGAGTAATCGAGTGCATTAAATTGAGCCAAGTTGAAGAGTCCAACCCAACTAATTTGAGATTAAGGTTTTGTTGTTGTTTTTGTAAGTTGTTTTGGACTAGTTAGGAAGACTGATCTCAATTACCGAGTGGAGAGCAACAACAACAACAACATAACCTCACTTCCAAATTAATTGACGTCGGCTACATTGATCAAATTGTTTCATTGTGCTTGATTTAGTACAAATTATAGAGCGGAGAGCATCCGAAGAAAATAAATAGATATAGACAATAGCATATCAATTAAAAGACCTTCATCAATCCACATTATATCATTTTGATGTTCACACTCCAACAAAATCCTTGAATACTTGGCTTATATTTTCACTTCTTTGTTTGTATACTGCTTCTATTGGCCCACTCAAATTTTGCAGTACTGCATTGGATAGAGACTGATCAGTGGGGTCAGACCAATCAGTCTTCCAAAAGGAGATGAGATCAGTGGAGAAGACAAAGCAATTTCACACCTTGTGTGCCCAGAAGGTATTGTGTTTGAGGAGATGATTCTTTTCTTATTAGTGACTGTTGTGTGTTCAAAAGGGAAATGCTACATTGACACCCTAAACTCCCTTCACAAAATCACCAACGATATCGATGCCCGTTCGATGCACATGAGAGTTTGTGTTCTGCACATCTCGATGCATCATCCAACGGACTTCGATTTACGTTGTGAACTCATGATAGTGCCATTATAAGATTTTTTTACTTATCTAAAATTGGAGTAGTTCACCAAATTTTATGTGGAGATGTGTGGCTTTTTACTTGAATGGCAACTGCAGATTGGAGAAAGGAAGGAAAACAGTTGGACTGGTTGACTAGTTGGTAGGTTTATTCTCATGAAATTGAAGAATCCCTCCGATGTGTGTTTAACTTTTTTGTTTTTACTGCACCTCAAAAGGTAAACTATTTCAAAAAGTGAGATTTGCCCAAAGAGAAGTTTGGAAATATTGAAAGATTGAACTTTTTGGAACATCCCCAATGGAATCCTAAACTGGAATTGTTTTTTAGTCCAAAAAAAAATTTATTTTGGCATTTGAAAAAATAGAACGTGTGTTTTTCAAAACTGAAAAATAGTGATTAAAATAATTTTTAAATGGAATACATAGTTTTTTTTCGAGGAAATCCCTAAAGTTTTTATTGATCATAAGGATATTTATATACAACCCAGAAGAAATGTATGCTCTAAGATCATACCTTCAAAACGTCGACTTGCAAAATTACAATGGGATATATAGGGTTGAAGATGAAATGATGTTTGATGCATCTAGGAGCAAAAAATAAAAGAGGCGAAGCCAGAAAATTAAGTTCGGAGGACGAACTTTTTCACTTAAAAAGAGGAGAGAGGAGAAGACAATTATATAGGGTTATATTATATAGGCATACACAGGAGTTGCATAAGGATTATACAAGGGATTGTTTGCCTACATATACATGTATGTATACATGATGTATAACTTTAGTGCAACATTAGGGCCCTCAAGTTTACTTCACTAAAAGAGAAAAATAGACCTTATTTGAATCCCAATTGATTTTCTCAAAAATACAAACTAGCTACTTTTTATGTTGAAGAAGTGTGGACCGAAATTAATCTCACACCGATAAAATAATTAATTAGAACTTCATAAAGAAGTATATAATTGATTATCTCCTTCTAATTAGTATTGAGTCATTTTGAGTTAAAACCGCACACTTTTGAGTTGAAGATGATTAAGACAATATCAGTACTGTCGGAGATTCACACGCTCTAGAAGGAGCCGATAATGTGCCCACAAGTGAAAACTTAACAAGCTATATATATATATATGTGTATTAGATACTATTACTTAGATATTATTGCACATACGAATCTAGATGTGCATTTTTTTAGATTCTTCAACATAATCAGGCCAGTTACAGTTCTGGAATAGAGTGGTGGGCTCCCAGTTTGAAGAGATGGAGAAGAGAGACAAGAGCAAAATCTAAGGGAAGAAAACAAAACAATGTACAAGCAGTGATGCACTGATGGATTTCCACCAAAAGGAGAACCAAAAGCTTCCAAGTAAAAAATAAAAAAATCACATCAGACCTACTCTGAGAGGGGGAACCTAGAGAGAGAGAGAGAGAGAGAGAGAGAGAGAGAGAGAGGAGAGAGGGAACCTGCAAAGGGTCCATAATAAGGTGGAGATTAGTCACATATGGACAAATTCCCTGCCCTTTAACACAGTTGCAACATTACTCTAGGTATGACATGCAACTATTTTTATTTTTTATTTTTATTTTTTTACTACCTTGCTTTCGCACGCCTAGAGATTATTTTTAAAGGTTCTAAGATCTAGAATTACTCTTAAGATATGTCTGATTAAGAACGCATGCAAGTCATATGTAAGTAACTGAGATTTGTTATCGCTATTTTTTTTTATTTTTTATATCTTAGATGTCTTAACAAAGCCTTTTTGTTTTTAGTTAGCGTGGGAAAAAAATCATGGAAAATGTAAGTTATTTCATAAAAGATTTAATTTGTTGATGTTTGAAAGAGCTATAAAATTTGTGAAAGATTTACCACCTCCAGCCTTCGCCTACTTTCTATATATATATAAAGTGGGGCTCACATTACATTTTAGACTTTTTTTTTTTTTTGAGTTGTTGTGGGTATCCGGACACTTTGTCTGATAAATTCTACAGGCTCAAGGATTGCGAAAAGAGACTATCGGTAACCCGACGTTCGGCTATCGTTGAGAATCGAAATTGAGGCCGTGCACCAATGGGTTAATTTCTCTCATGGTCATCCAACTTTCACTTTATTAATTATAAAGTTTTGGTCACAAAAGTTATTTTTATAACACAAAGTCATAAACCTTTTAAAAATCCCGCAACCGCGGTCACCAAAACCTATTTTCGATCAATTTTTTGGCGAATGTGCAATATGGCAATGACGTGGCGTCACATGGCAATTAAGGGTCACTCCGAATCAGTCAACTTTTTTTTTTTTTTCACAATCTCCTCCCAATCCCAAAACATGATTCACTACAAAAAGAAAATTTATGAACTCAAAAAAGAAAAGAAAGATGAAATTTTTACCTTGGCGTTAGAACTCATCTCTACATCATCCTAAACATTATTTTCCTTTTCCACGAAGGCATTGAATTAATTCAAAGCAACACATCACCTACAACATCTCAAAAAAAATAAAAAAAAAAAAAATGCAATGCAATGTAAACATGTATCAATAAACAAAAGGATCAATTAAGAGTTGCATCGATATCATATAATTTCAAAACATCAAAGTGAAAGCATCCACATCAAGAGCTAGCTATAACATGAGTTCATTATAACCAATAAAACAACAAATGAAATGAAAAAAAAAATCTAAAAAAAGCTAGATAGAATCAAGTCGAGGTTATATAACATTATATTTTAAAAAAAAAAAAATGGAAAAAAATTTTTTTTAAGACAAACATAAGTATTGCATTCTTTTGGGTTAAGAGTTTCCAAAATTATTTTACAAAATTGAAAAAGTTATTCGATCTAGAGTGGTTTTTTTTTACCCTTAATTGTCATGTGGCGCCACATCATTCTCACATTGACATATTCATCGAAAAATTGATCGAAAAAAGGTTTTGGTGACCGCAGTTGCAAAATTTTTAAAAGATTTGTGACTTTTGTGTTAGAAAGATAACTTTTGTGACTAAAATGTTATAATTCATAAAGTTGAGTGACCGTGATAGAAACTAACCCTGCACCTAACCCACACAACCTAATCATCACCTTTACCACTAAGCCACGCCCGTTCGAGTTCATTTTAGACAATGTAGAAAGAGAATATGTAACTCATGTCTTTTTTAAAAAAAATTGTTTACAAAGATTTTCTTTTTGCTGTCAAACAACCATTAGAAGATTTTACATTATGAAGTTTTTTTTTTTTTTTTGAGATAATTTTTAAAAAATATTTTTTCTCACGAAAGTTCTTCGACCTATCAAACACACCCTGAGATTTTAACAAAAAAAAAAAAAAAAAAAAAAAAAAAAAAAACAACTTGGGAATACAAATCCTATGACGAGGCGTATCTCGAGGTTGAGTGGGGTCTGGATGAATGAGCAGTGGTGAGCAATGGGCATGCACTTTGATGGGTGACAGTTGTTGGTAAAACTTTTTACAGTTGGTAACTGAACGACTGACCACGCGGTGCATTGTGGTCCCCTCCGTATGTACGTTACATTCATCTCTCTGTCCCTGCCTCAATCTTTACGGACACCATCACTCAACATGAATAGAGTTTTGAGAGTGCTAATAGCACAGCTCAGCATATCACAAGACATATTAGCTCACAATAATCATTCATGTACGTCTTGAAATGAGAGTGTACACATAGATCTTGATGCATAATACGCAGAATGAGGTCGCATGGATGGTTCTTATAAGATAATGTGTTTTGATATAGTGTGATATTGTTGTTGTCATTCTAATATTGATTGTTTGGTAATTGTTAATCACTGTCATTAATCACTTATTAACCACTAATTACTGATATTTGATCATTTGGCATTAAGGCCATGATGTTGTTGTTGTTGTTGATTCCTTGTTAGAAAAAAAAAAAAAAAAAAAAGCATACATAAGTTTTACTAAGGATCGCGTACTAGTTAATTAGGATTCACTTTTTATTGCAAGTGTATTCGCATATATAATTATCACGCGGTGGTGCAGGTAAGTTGTGCAAGTAGGGAACGGATTTGCTGCCATCGAAATTAAATTTATGATGTTTGTAATGATTATCAATAGCCAAGTAAAGGAACTGGTCAAGTTTGATTAAATGCGGATTCAAGTTTCAATAACTTCAATTGTTTAAAAATTACATCCATATTTGCTAGAACAATTTTAATCTCTAATAGAGGTTTTAAAACTTCAGTTAAAGATGAGTATTGTTATTAAATAACACCTAATTGATAGGAGTTTTAAAAAGATTTTATGTAATACAACGACAACAACAATATAGCCTCAGTCCCAAATTAACTGGGGTCGGCTACATGGATCAAACTTTTTCATTGTGCTCGATTAAGTGCAATTGATGGTGAGATTTTCAAACCGTTCAAATCTCTCTTAATTAATGTATCCCATGTTATTTTATGTAATACATGTATTGAAAATTAAAATATAACACATTCTCACATGACATTTAATAACGCTCATTTTAATAAAAGTTTTAAAACCTCTATTAAAGACTAAAAATGTTTTAGTGATTAAAGTTGAACATAAAATATGTCACCGCTACTAAAATAACATGCAATAGTTTTGATAAAATTGTAAACTAACTAATAAACAATCTCGGAATTGAATGAAAAAAAAAAAAAACTTTCATACAAAAAAATTATAAATTATAAAGTTTATTTAAGTTTGACTATCGTTTTCTTATAATATCATATATTTATAATTAATACCATGTAGTATTAAAGTAACTTCCATTCACACATTATCAAAATATAAAAATAGTTTCTATAAATATATGTCTGTAAAATGCAATGCTGCTTTCCATAGATTCATTTTTTATCTCCTAATTAATTAAACACAAGGCAAAAAAGATGACGAAGTCTTATTGGGGGAATGAAGAATAAGCAGCCAAAATTGGTTAGAAAAAACAATAGTGTCTTTTTGAGATATTGACACTTTAAAGAGTTTACACTTTGAACAAAATCTTTTTTTCTTTTTCTTTTTTTCTTTTCATTTGACACCATTAATATACCTCCAATCGTTTCTCTTTAAAGCTAGTGTATTCTTTGACAAAAAAAAAAACCTATTCTTTGACAAAAAAAAAGCTAGTTTATTGTGCGTACATCATTAGACTATACCCCTCCTGTGCTTTTCAGATTTTTTTCTTTTGAGTACTATATATACTTCATGACTACTAGGCCCTACAAATTAAAACGGGCTCTCAATATTGTTATTAGAACTGAATTATATGTGTTTTTTTTTTAAAAAAAAAAAAACTCGGAAATCGATCATGAACTTGCATGAGTTTGGAATCTTAATCAACTTTAATTTTATGAATAATACACACATATATGCACACGCAATTGTAAACTTTAATTCAAGAGAGAAGTGTCAGAATGACAACATCACGTCACACCACAAGATACATTAACTCACAAGAGCCATCTATGTGTGCCTCGAAATACGGGCATATATAGATTTCGATGCATAATACGCGTGTCGATGTATCATGAAAGGCTCTTGTGATCCAATGAGTGTTGTGGCGTGATATTGTTGTTGTCATTCTAGTATTTTCCTTAATTCAATGCCCATATAAATTGATAATGAATTGTCATTATATATAGATTTATATATAATAATTATCTTTTGATGCTTCTACAATGGAGTCCGAATATATAAAATTTACTGTGCATTAATGCAAAACACATTAAATGTGCAATGTCATTCACTATTGAATTAAGATTTTATAGTAATTTAATAATGAAAACACATATTTTCATAACATGAATACTCCATATATTTAGGCTCCATTGTAAAATTATCCATTATCTTTTTGCATATATTTATTAATTTAGAATTTAAGATTAATAGTATATATAAGCTAGATTAGAGTAACCTTTAACTTGCAAAAACTCACAAGAAAAGTGAGATTCTCTAATAAGTTTTTAAACCTCTAGTTGATTGAAGCTTTTTGCCAATGTCGACTTAACCGGGTTTTTTGCTTGATTAGTACACCTAGAAAATTTTTTTATCAACTCAACACATCTTCAAAACTTATTCCTCAACTAACACATTTTTTGCCCCGTCAGTGCCAGTGAGGTGGCCACGTTGACAAAACGTGACCTGGGGTCACGTTTTGCCCCCATCTCTCCCCCCAAAACACACCCCCTGCACAAACCCTAGTCCCCACCTCGCTCGCTGCTGCTGCGCCGACGCTGCGGCCAGCTGCTGCCCTTGCTGTCGGTGATCCATGGCCGCCGCTGCCGCCGGCTTCCAGCCCCCCCACGCCAATGCCTGCTTGCCGCGCCGCTCTCTGCTCTCACTTGAGCCGTCGCTCCTCGCTCCGTCGCTTCCCGCCGATCGCCGCTCGCTCCGCCATGACCGCCGCTCCGCTTCTCCCGCTGCGCCACCGCCGCGACCGCGTCCGCGGTTCGGTTCGCTCATCGCTTACATTCGATTCGCGGCGGGCGCGGATCTAATGCGCACTCGGCGGATCTTCTTGATCGATCGGCTGATGCGATCGCGGCGAATGGCGCTGATCGCGAGGCGAGTGGATCTCGCGGGCGGTGGATTGGAGCAATGGCGAGGCGGCGGGAGGAGATCTTGTGGCAATGGCGGGCGGCGATTGCAGCACGGCGGGCGGTGGGCGAGAGGATCTTGCGGCGGCGGCGCGATCTAATGCGAACCGGTCGGCGGATCTTCTTGATGCGGCGGCGGTTGTGCAATGGGGGGGGGAACGTGACCCCCGAGGTCACGTTTTGTCAACGTTGCCGGTGAGGTGGCGCTGACGGGGCAAAAATGTGTTAGTTGGGGAATAAGTTTTGAAGATGTGTTGGGTTGATAAAAATTTTTTCTAGGTGTACTAATCAAGCAAAAAACCCCGACTTAACCTCTAAAAAGGAAATTGATAATTTCAGGTGTCAAAAGTCATGTTCATGGCTCTAAGAGCATCTCCAATTGTAAATGTAATTGTAGGTTATGATTGATGTCACATCAACAACGTAGAAATAATGTTCATTTTAAATGGCTCGAGTAAACATTGAAGTTTAAAAGTGTTTTTCAATGATCAACGTGGATTGCACATTTTATTTTAAATTTCGTTATTTTTTCATATATATTAAAGAGAATCGCCGATGTGGCTATAAATTACGTAGTTTATAAGTAGACATTGTGAATAAACGTTATCTACTCTATAATTATATGTTATGTCAACTCGACATTCGAAATACACATTTACATTGAAGATGATTTTTTTGTTTTAATGTCTATCCAGTCTTAGGCAACGCAAGTGCTCTAATTCTATAGAGTCAGTTGGGATGTAGAAATTAATTGTTGTTGTTAGTAAATAAATAAATTTAGTGACATATTTATGACGCACACACATTTTCTTAGCACATTAAGGTACACTAGAAAATAGAAATTGGATCACTGAATTAGATATGGTAATGAAAAAGTTTGATCCATGTAGCCGATCCCAATTAATTTGGGACTGAAGCTATGTTGTTTGTTGTTGTTGTTGAATTAGATATGGTGCTCCACCACTCACATTAGGAATCACCACCCTTTGAAGAAAGTGTTGCACGCGGCGGCAGTGCTTGACAGCCACGTGGTACGGAATGCCTGCATTTTTGAAAGATTTCGATTACGACTTGAAATGACACGTGGCGTTACCAGAACCTTCCCAGATTGGTGGGACCGCCCTTCAAGGACTCCCAATCCCATCAACAGCCTTTGCTGCAGTGCCGAGTTGACAGCGAAGCGTGGTCGAATCCAAGGGTGTTCCTCGAGATTCGCATCGATGGAAGGTGTTGTTTGGAAGGGGATGGAAAATCTGTTTTATTTGTTTTTCTGCTCATATGAATGAAACTATAGAAGTAGTAGGCCTTGTTTTCTAGATGGATAATCCAAAAGTAACACACTTCGAACACTAACTCAGTCGGGTATCTCACATATTTTTTTTCAAGATACGCACTCACATATTATGCATGCATTGTATGACTTTCGACTAAGTCAATGTCTAAAATTGGTGCCCAAAGTGGATTAGTACTCTGGCACTTCCCTTTCTTGATGTGCCCACTCCGTGTCTCAATTACACTACGTAATATCAATCCATCGACTTTCTAGAAGATTGTGATTTTTATTTCTTTGTATTTTTTTGTATTTTTTTGTATTTTGGTATAGAGAAGATTGTGATTTTATAATGAGTTTTAACTATACATTGCAACCAAGGTTTAAAAATTTGACAAAAGTTCGGCGAAGTTTGTCGATTTTTGAGGTGAGTGGAACGAAGTTCATAGACAGCAGAAAAATTGCAAAACTTAGACTAAACTTCGGTTAACTTCGACCGAACTACAAAAACATCAATAAAAGTTAATAAAACATGAAGTAAAATTGTCATGTTTCGTGGAAGTTGAGCAAACTTCCACTGTGCTAGAAATATACTTAAACTTCGGCTAAATTCAAATATAACATAATTCTAGCATCTCTACGAAGAAACTTGAGTTTTCTAACATTTAAAGTGAAATTTCATAAACTTCCGTACATCAATTTTTTTGTCAAACTTCCATCGTCAAAGTTAACTTTATCAAATTAATTCTAAATTTTAAGTGAGCGAAGTCGAAGTTTCAAACCTTGATTGCAACACACGTAAGTAGGACCACTCTGGCTGGACACCAACTTAATTAGAGATATTTTTTTTTATAAAAAATGCTTTTGTAACTCATATAAGACACATGCATATTTAGTGGCCCTCAACTTTTCACATGCACAAGCTCACGAGAACATTAAAAATTAGGCGATACTGGCCTCAAAAAAAAAAAAAAAAAAAAAAAAAAAAAAAAAAAAAAAAAGTCACATGAATTCACATCAGGTTGGCTTCTCGAATGCATGGCATATTGGCATGGTTTGTTCACAAAGGCCTCCACTGCTTCGCCTGGGCCACATGGTTTTCACACTGACGAAACATGCATTTTTGGCTCGACCTCAATCCACAGCTGCTCTCCTGGGCCACCTTCATTTTGTATTTATTTAGATAGTTCACACCATTATTTCCCCCCCTATATTTCTAATTTACTCATGAAAAAATTTAAAATAACACCTCCTAACAGCACATCCCACATATGTACTTTGTTTTGAATTTCGAGATGTGTAAGCACGCAGTATAAAGTGAATACCAACAAATGATGTGGAGGTGTCGCGTACGTGGGGTGTGTTGTAAGGAGTGTTATTTTAACATTCCCCTTTATTTTATATTTCTAGCAAAAAGAAGTGTAAATATAGGAGTGGTCACAATTTTTCTTTCACTCCAATTTATTACATTGATTGCTTAACTACTGTAACACTTAAAATTCAAATCCACATTGTTCCTGCTAGGATACAATGCACATATTTGTGACAAAAAGATTAGGTTAAATTTGAAAAAACCTTATATACCAATCACAAAATCCCTCTATTGTACTTTGAAGATATAATATATATATATATATATATATATATATATATATATTAATGAACTTTTTAGAATGCAAAACAACAAAAAGTAAAAGTCAGTGTAACTTGTTAGTGATTAGCTAGTGAGTTAAACAAATAGTAACTATTAATTAATTGAAAGGAGAGTGAAAAAGAAGAACAAAAGTTGGTGACAATTTGTTTCATGTGTCACGTGCTGATTTTCATTGAAAGAACCAATTTAAAAGATTGAGTGTTTGTAGTTCTTTTTCAGCATTTCTTGAAAAGAAAAAAAGAAGATAAAATATGTGCTCTTTTATTTTTTATTTTTTTCAAAAGAAAACAGTGTTCTTGATTGTACAGTCACAACTCACAATGCTCAAATATCATGGAAGTAACAGAAGACATAGGAAGCACTTTCCTTTTGTTTCTGCAGAACACCTCTGATTCTCACCTCTTTAGCAATAAAAACACTTAGAAAAGTTCAACACTTGGGTTCTCATTTGTTGTTGTTGTTGTTGTTGTTGTTGATACTTCATTCCCATTTGATTCTTTGTATAAAAGAAGAGTTTCTTGATATGGGTTTTTTGTAGTTTGTTCAAATTGTTTGAAACCAAGTCAAATTTGGGTAGTTTTGAGTGGATTTCATGGTTTGTGTTGAGTAAGAGTTGGAGATTTTTGGTGGGCAATGGCTACTGGGCTTCAAAACCAAGAGGGTGTGCAGGAAAACCATTTGAGGAAACAACTAGCTGTTGCTGTTAGGAGTATTCAATGGAGCTATGCAATATTTTGGTCAAACTCAACTAGGCAACAAGGGTAAGTTTTCTTTTGCATGTTTTTTAGGTGATTCTCTCATTCATTGCTCCTTTTGGGTTTGTGGTTCGTTTGAGTTTTCTCTAAATGGTCTCTTTTGAGTTCATTTTCATCTGATTTGGTCACCCTTTTCACTGCATTGAATGCAGTAACCATTAACATGTATTGGTGAAACTTGAATCTGTTTTGGGGGGTTTTCTACTTAAAGAGCAGTACTGATTCTTTAGTGTTATTTTTCAGATGGTCAGACTCAGTTTCTTTATGTAATGTTGTTGCATTGTATTTGCTTGATTTTTTTAGTAGTTTTGAAAAGAGGGGGAGAACTACTAACATGTATGTTGTGTTGCTTGCAATTTCAACTCAGTAGTTTGTGTTAACTTCACTAAATCGAGCGCAATGGAAGAGTTTGATCCATGTAGCCGACCCCGACTAGTTCGGGATTGTAGTTTGTGTTAACTTGACATGTTTCCCTTTCAAATCTGTCTGTGAATCTATCTGTTTTATATGCTTTTGAGCTGTTGTTTATTTTAAATCTCATGTTCATTTTTCTTTTGAAAATGTAGGGTGTTGGAATGGGGAGATGGCTACTATAATGGAGATATAAAGACGAGAAAGACAGTGCAACCTCTAGAACTCAATGTCGATAAACTCGGGTTGAAGAGGAGCGAGCAATTGAGGGAACTGTATGAGTCCCTCTCGGTCGACAGCAGCCAGCAAACCCGGAGACCTTCGGCTTCATTGTCTCCTGAAGATCTCACGGATGCCGAGTGGTACTATTTGGTTTGCATGTCCTTCACATTCTCTCCTGGCCAAGGGTACTTAATTTCTCAACTGATCTTTTTTTTTTGGTTAATTAGTCTTGGTTTCGGCTTCTGATGACGTTTTATTTGCAATTTTTCATGTTGTCGGTACGCCTTTGTGTTTAGTTTGTCTCCATTTCTGCATCATTCAAACTTGTAATGAATTATCGGTAACCATGTTATGTTACTTAAAATTTAAATGCTGTTCATCAACATTCGCAGGATGCCCGGAAGAGCATTGGCGAGTGATCAACATATTTGGCTGCGAAATGCACACTATGCGGAGAGCAAAGTATTCTCGCGGTCTCTCCTAGCAAAGGTCAGTGTTCATCTGAAGGATCCTATGACTTAAACATACTGCAAATCATAAGTAAAAATGTAGATTTGTTTATTTGATGAAATGCTCCAAACTGACAGTCTTTTTGTTATGTGTATCTTATCGTTTCTCTTGGGTTGGCGTGATGCGTGGCTCTCAGAGTGCATCGGTTCAGGTACAATGATCTCTCTTTGAATGTAATCTTAATCCCGCCATTTGAACCATTTGATTTCCATAATCATGTTATACCTTTCAAGTTTCGAGTTAATATGACATCTTAGAATTACTAATGAGGACATTACTGCATATATGTTCTACCGGTAGTGCCAGTTCCGCGAGAGGCCAGATGACTGAAATCTTTTAATGCTTTCATATGTGTTGAATCTTTTGCAAAATGGTGTTGTCAATCGCTTTTCCATTTTTTGAATTTCAGACGGTCGTATGCTTTCCATTCTGGGGTGGTGTCATCGAACTGGGGGCGACCGAATTGGTATGTCCTTTTAAAATTGTAAACAAAGTTTAATTGGCTGGCTTTATTTCTTGGCAACATAGATTTGTATAATCTTGCCTTCTGTTATATAGTCTTACACTTTGTTTGATTGCGGTCGTAAAGGTTGCAGAGGACCTCAATCTGCTTCAACATGTGAAGACTGTTTTCTTGGAGTTCCCTAAACTTGTATGCTTAGAGAATAAATCTACTTCAAGCCCGCAGAACGCTGGCAATGATGAAGATCTTGTGTGTGCCGAGATGGATAATGAAGTACTTGATCCAGAGGCTTTTACGAGACTCAATCCGGTCGCAGAATGTGGAACAGCAGCCGAGGGAACAACTCAATTCCCTTTCTCCTTCATGCCTTACATACCTAAAAAAGAGATTGAAATCGATACGGACTGTATCAACCAAGTGCAAGCTAATGTCTGCGAAGAATTAAGACCAAGTTCTCCTAATGCTAGTTCGGATGGGTGTGAGTTTAATCAAAACACTGAGGATTCTTTCATGCTTGATGGAGTAAACGGCGGTGCTTCTCAAGTGCAGAGCTGGCAGTTCATTGATGAAGAGTTCAGCAACTGCATACACGGTTCAATGAATTCTAGCGACTGTATTTCTCGGACATTTTTTTGTCCTGAAAAAGTTGTCTATTCTCCAAACATGGAGAACGTGGACAATGCACACCTTCAAGCTCTCCAAGAATGCAACCATACAAAGCTTGGCTCGTTGGATATTGGTACCGATGACATACACTATGCAAAGACTCTTTCAATCGTCTTCAAGAACTCTAACCGCCTTGCAGCGCCAATCTCTAACAGTAGAAATCATAAATCCTGCTTTGCTAATTGGAAGAAAGGGTGTTTGGCAGATATTCGCAAGCCAGTTTCAAACCCGCAGAGGATGTTAAAGAAGATTTTGTTTGACGTCGCCTGGATGCATGGTGGTTCCTCTCTGAAGTCTCACAAAGAGAATGGAAGTAAAGACGGGCTTGGTGAAGCGGAGGGAGATGATGCTAGTGTTAGTCATTTTCTTTTGGAGCGACAAAGAGAAAAACTGAACGAACAGTTTCTTCTTCTAAGATCACTGGTGCCCTCTATTAGCAAGGTATGTTGCTTTGTTTTTCCTTTTTGTTCCATCATATAAAGAAAATCACGGTGAATATTCGAGTTCTATCGGTTGCTTGTTATGTTTTTGCAGTTCGATAAGGCGTCTATCCTTGGTGACACTATAGAATACTTGAAAGAGTTGGAGAAGAGGGTTGAAGAGTTGGAAACTTGCAAGGAATCCGCGGATTTTGAAACAAAGGAAAGAAGAAAATGCCCTGACATAGTGGAAAGGACCTCAGACAATTACGGCAGCAATGGCGTTACTGACAGTAACAGTAGGAAGCCCAAGGTAAACAAGAGAAAAGTTTCTGATATCGATGACTTGGAGCCTGATTTGAACTGGGTTTTTCCGAAGGATGGTTTATCGGTAGAACTGACTGTTTACATGAGTGAAAAAGAGGTTTTGATTGAAATGCACTGTCCTTGGAGAGAATCCTTGCTCCTTGAAGTCATTGATGCAATCAACAACCTTCAATTGGATGCTCATTCTGTTCAATCATCGACATCAGCTGGCATTCTCACTGTGATTCTTAAGTCCAAGGTTAGAACCCGACAAATTAATCGAATCGAACAACTACTTTCCAATTTCCACACATAACGAAAGATTTTCCCGTTACAATTGTCTAAATGTATTGTAAATTTGTTTGCAGTTTAGGGGAGCTGGAGTTTTATCACCAGGGATGATTAAACAAGCAATTCAAAGGGTTGTTGGTGAGCTTTAACTTTTCTTCCAAATTACCTCCCTGAGTTCTAGTCATTTAATTGCTTTGCATTTTACATCGCGTTCTTTGGAACAGATGCAAGCGCGTAGATCAAGCTTTCGCATCTGGTTAAGCGGCAAGCAGTGTTGATTTTTCAAAGGCGATTCCTTAAACGATACTAAAATGGAGCTGCGGGATCTATCTCTTCCTCATCGAAAACTTGAAAGTGCTCAAACTGATATAGGAGTCTAGAATGGAAAAAAAGGTTAGTCTGTTAAGTTTGAGAGGTATTGGTTTCTTATTCAAAAAAAAAAAAAAAGTTAGTCTATTTAGTCTAACACAACGTCGTCGGCGCATTTCAGTCAATTTGCTAAGATAGGTTCATGTTCTGCACATAACCAAAGATAAAGGCCATTGCAGTAGAAGTTTTCGTTCAGTCCAACATATGTTGTATATTTGATTGATTTCAAATGTTTGTCAGTGACAAGGGACTTTAGTTACTCATGTTCGTTTCATGGTGACTTTGCCCAAATGAGTAGACTGTCTGATGAAAAATGTCTTCAACAATCTTAAGATTTGTGTTTTAAATTGTTTGATTGAATGGAATTCATTTTATGATCTATACATCATTCTAAAATCATCGGTAATATTACTAAGTTACCAACTAAGTGAGAGCTTCACTTATTCACTAATTTGGAACCTTTCGTGGATGACATTGCAAAATCTCCTTATATGTGGATAAGATTGTGCTTTACTAATTTAATTTCTTAGATCTTGTGTGATCATCAATCTTCAAACTAAATCATTGATTTGCTACAATCAGTTTTTTTTTTTTTTTTGATTAACCATGACTATTCAAACACTTGTTTGACTAGTCTGGGTTATGAGATTGCGGAAAGAGACCATCAATTACTCGATGTTAGGCTATTGTGGAGAATCGAATTCGAGACCATACGCCTAATCCAGATAGTACCGCTTTTGTTCTTGCCACTAGACCAACCCGTCTAAATTAACTTAAGATTAGTTTTGATGGGGCGGCTAGTGTGCTTGAGACTGGATTAGTCGGCAATCATATAGAGTATTATTATTAATCAGCACCGTTAGATTCTTTGACTTTGACTTCTCAAGCATTGTGGCCAACCATATATCTTGGTTGTTCTCTACGGTTGAATACAAGAATACTAACTTGTTAAAGAAAATTTAAGAAAACATTATCCACTAATGGCTAGTATGGAATGGAAATAATATGTTTATGTTGTCCGACTGGACATACTATGATTTATAAATGCAACCATCTAAGAGTAAGGTCAACCATATAACATCTATGTTAAATAAATACAAGTAGTCTCTAGAAAAAATAAGGTCGACATAAACGTGTTTATGCATATAAACCTAGTCTCATGAAAACATACATGCACAAGTGTATATGTTTTTTAGACTTCAATGAGAAACGAATCCACAACCTCCTCAAACTTTATTTTTTCACAAGTGATGTTTTATCCATCCCGCCAATGCATATTATGAGTATATATGCACAAGCGTATATGTCTTTGGTTGACATAAACGTATTTATTTTTTATTTTTTTTAAGGGTATAAAATTTCCTCTTTTAAAAAGCTTTCAAAGTACTCCACACGTAAAATTGTGTGATATTCAAATTGTTCCGGCATTGATCTGAGTTCGAGTCCTCACTAATTGCGCGTGGGTGTGTCAAAGTAATATGATTCCCCAGCCAATACAGTGTTTAGTAAGAGATTTTTTATTTTTATTTTTATTTTTTGTATAGTTAACGTAAAGTGTAATGTTCTCTATATTGGGTAATCAATATTATGTTAACCAAAGACAACATTGGACCAAGTCAAGTCAAGCTTTTCTTGGTTGGAGAAGCATCTGTGCATGTCCTCCATTTGTGAGCCATAGCCTTTTTAGCTTACCAACTTTTGATGCCCACCAAGACACCTACCTAAAAAGAATAACACACTTCACAAACAAATCCAAATACAGTTCTGCAGTACCAAACAGACCGATACCACTTCTCATTTGTCCAAACACATGGTTTCAACACTGCATCGCACTTAATTTTATATAATAATAATAATAATAATAATAATAATAATAATAATAATAATAATAATCTATACTACATATAATGTCAATCCTCCTTGCTATACTATTAGTCCGAAACTTATCATAATTTCAAGAATGCTCTCAAATGCATTTTTTTAATTCGCTCAAGACAACTTTAAAAAATAAATAATAAAGACATTTTTGAAAAATAATTAAACTTATTTTTAGTTAATTTTCAAAATGAAAGTCTATCTTACTTTTCCTTATTTCATTCCACTTTTTTCTCAATCCAATTAAAATGTAGTTTGAAATTGTTTTAATAAAAACTGCATATTCAAAATATGTCCAATTAAACCGTTAATTCCCATTTCAATGCTGCACATCTAAAACAATTTTTTTCATACCTCAAGTGCGGAACACGTGCCGATTGACTAGTAATAATAATAATAATAATAATAACAACAACAACAACAACAACTATAATTATTATTATTGTCGTTGTTGTTATTATTATAGTTGTTATTATTATTAATTTTTGATACCAAAGACTCGAACTCAAAACATTTGGTTAAAACAACAAACTTAAGTTTTAAAGTTTTTTCATTCCAAGACTCCAACTCAAAACATATGGTTAAAAAGATCACTTAATTTTTGATACCAAAGAACATAAACTTAAATTCCCACAAACTTGCTGATACATTTTTAGCTTTGCATGCAAGAAAATACAAGTAAAAATAACATGCAAGGCATAAATATACTTACTTAATTGCATAGTGGATCCCTTGCAAAGTCTTTGACAGTAAATCCAACCTTGTCAAAGTTCCCTCTCTCTGTGCTCTCTCTGAATTTCAGATAGTCTGAGCAAACAAATGGTCTGTAGACTCTTGCATTCCCTTCTCCCACAACTTCCTCAGGTGCCCATATCACCTTCTCATCCTCAAAGCACCAAAAGAAAGCTAGAGCAATGCGGTTTATGTTTCGCTTTAATACTACTCTATGTTCAGAAGACCTGAGCCTCCCGTTGCTCCATGCGTGCATCAAATCTCCGACGTTTACCACCAGTGTCCCTTCGCATGGGTTTATGTCCATCCACTTCCCTTCCTTCGATCGCACTTGAAGACCGCCAACTTCGTCTTGGTACACAATTGTCAGGCAACTCATGTCTGTATGCATTCCGAGCCCCTCAACTTCTTCATCTGTTACAGATTCTGGTGCCGAGTAGTTGATAATCCTCAAATAACCGTGACACTCGGAGAATTCAGATTCAAAGTACTTCTCCACACTGTCTCCTACACACATTAATATAATCTTCAAAATTTTCTTCGATAGATCACTCATCTTGTCGCAATACTCCTGCAGTACCTCACTGAGAGAAATAAAGTGGCAACACATGTAAGAATAAGTACTGCATTAACTGCGGAACAACACGCACGAACGGACAAAGTAAATTAAGCATAGAAAGTACTTACCAAAGTTCAGAACTGGATGAGTTGAAAAGAAGATCTGTAGAACTTTTAGCAGAGGTGAAAAAATCTGGTCCTGACACTCTCACACTCTCATAGAATGGTGAAGCTATGAAGTGTGGAATGTAAGTTCCAATAGACGATGATGGGCCAATCCTCATTTTAATATATATTGGCACACAAAAGAGTTGCTTAGAGAGTAAATAAAGTTTTCCGAGGAGATCTTTCGAGATCCCGTGATTGGTGATGTGGAAGAACCCCCATTCTTTGCAAGCTTCACGTAGAGAAGACAAACTAGTAACCTGCAAGGGCCGAGAGAAGTCCAGTACAGGTAGCTGTACTGTATTATGAGACACAGACATTGTTGTCTAAAAAACATGAGAAACAGATTAGTCTGATCAGAAGGATCGATAGTTATCTAAATATAAATAGCCAGCAAACAGAATTATGTAGACTTTCAGCATATTAAATCGAATTGCTTCAACTGAACAAACGTCGATATAGTTGAAGAGCATAGATGTGATAACAAGTAAGCCAGATCACCATATTACTTAAACTTAGTACAAATATGAACATACTGTTCAACAAATATAAAATGTTAACCTCCAAACCGATGCAGACCTTTCTTTTCTTCTTTTTTATGCTTCATGAGACAACACAACCAAGTTGCGGACAAAATATAGGAATAAGACAACTTATCTTTTGTTATAAAAAATTATTATATCTTACATCATTGATAAAGCATTAGAGTTTTATAAGATCCACGAAGGAATAATAGGAACTGATATGATGGCATAGGGATTGAAGTGGTTTAGGGAGGTCAAATTTACTATTATGAGAAAGAAGTCAAAGAAAAGGAGGCTTGCTTAGTTTAGTTGCAGGAAAGGGAGACAGCAGTCGGCAGGAATGAAGGAGGTCTGCTGGGAATCTTACTTAGTTAATTATATTATGAATGGACTTTTAGGCTGAGATTCTGTGGAGGAGATGTTGACCAGTTAAAACAAAATACATGGAAGGTAATCCTTAAGTTTGAAGCCGAACCTGGTCGAGCTTGTGCCTGATTGACATTGTTTCGCCACAGCTAAGTGCTCTTTTCTGCTACGGCATTCAATCTTACACTGATACATTTGTTACAGTCAGAAGTAGACCTGATGATATCATAAAAGAACAAGATGAAGTAATAATACAGATCTGAAATGGTAATTTATTTCACTCCTTACAGCATCTAAGAACAAATTTCATATCACTTGTTTAAGGACTGCAAACCAACAACATCTAAAGCACATCAAATCAATTCAACATAAGGTATATAGGTAAAAATAATGAACCTAATAGCTGAATAAGTGAGACAGCGGTTCCTGATCCATAAATAAGCTTTATAACAATTTCTTCCTAGCATTGCATTAAGAATGTATTTACATTTTCCCCTAACAAGCTTTCATCTATATTTCTCAAAAACAAGCATTCATCTATGAAGTAACAATCTAATGTTATGCATCTGCAACGACTTCTAAAGACAGCAGAAGCAAAATTCAACCTTATCCATAACACAGTAATTTTGTGCAGGTCAGGAGGATAGAACCTCTTGAACAATTAATCAAAAGATGCAAAAAAGAACATAGACAAAGAGAGAATCTCTTGGTTTTCATTTACACTGGTAAATGCAAAACCTGAAAAAGAGTCACTTCGCAATGGAGGCTAAGGAACACCTGCAATGTGGATAACCCTGTTGTCTTAAGAGACACAAGTCACAACAGCCTACATGCTACAGGCAGCATTAAAAAAACTTATGTCTGCATCTCATAAGACTTTGAAATCAACTTACACTAGATGATGCAACAAAATGAACAATACCACTTTACCATGGAAAATTTGAGGAGTCTGCATCTACTCACCCTAGAATAAATGCAAGATATTTCGGTCTCTTTAATAAAGTAAAAGATACAAAAAGTAGTTACCTTATAGTACCTGCAGTAAAGCATGTACTTGGAGGCATTTATGAGATCAGAGTTGTATTCTTCAACATGGAAGGAAACCAATGAAACAACTTTAAGAGTACAAAACCCAGAATGCCAATTCAGAAACAATTGTATAAACGCAGTGTCTATCAGCAACTTGATGTAAATTCTATAAATGTCAAACTCGAAATTTTAAATTGTTAATGTAGAGAACACTTTTCATCCCCAAGTGTGAATAGATCATTAAAACATTGAAATTTAACGTATAAGACAACATATTTTCATAAATAAGCTGGCAATGTCATTATAAAGAATAGAAACTGATACGAGCTACCTATAGTAGGATGGAGGAAAAACTCAAAATTTATCAAAAACATAACACAGATAGTTCTGGATGCAACTTGTTTCCATCCCGACACCGTTAGTCTTGAAACTTCAAAAGGAAGAATAGCCGAGTCCATCAACTTGCATAACTTGCAACTATTGGGAATCACATAATTGTTTGAGTTCTCTTTTCACCATTGACAAAGATGCACTCGACATGATAGAATCATTCCCACTCAATTGTAGATGGAGGTTTCGATGTTATATCTTGAACAACTCTGTTCACACCTCTGACACTATTACAAATCTTTCTAGCCACATCATCAAGAAACTTGTGCTCAAAATTGTACCTGCAAATGTTCCATTTTTAAAAATAATATAAGTTACAGGTAACTGTGTGAAAATAGACCATGAAGTGGTAATTTAATTTGCAAGAAAACTAAAATACACTTCATTTTGAATCTTTTCTAATTGGTATTGACAACTATACGGAATTGTTAAACGAACTAATCTGAACTAAATTTGAATTGAAAAGTGTTAATATACCATTAGATAAAAGAAAAAAAAAGCGAGCATACAATTTATTGTGCACATTGTCTACGCCACAAATAGAAAAGAGAAAAGGTATTTTCCTATATAACAGTTGAAGCCAATTGTGCTAAACAGTACAAAAAAAAGTTTCAGAGAGTAGTGATAATGGATTCCTTTCCATATCATTATTATGAATCATGACAATAAAAACCAAAATCCATGTAAATTTGTACCAAAGAAGTGCACATTTAACTTAACTGAAAAAACTCTGAAAGAGAAAACAACAGTAAATGTTTTTTTTTTTTTTTTTTTTTTTTTTTTTGATAGGACAGTAAATGTTTCCAACATAGGATAGTTATTCTTTGGAAAAGTAATTTATATAAATAAAAGGGCAAATAGAATAATCCTGAACTTTGAATTTTCTCAAAAAAAATCCCAAACTTTGAGATTTGTTTCAATTTTATCCCAACTCATTTTTAAGAGAGTTTGGCATTTATGTGATAATTTTTTGGATAATTTAAGAGATTTTGCTACGATTTGTAGTTTTAATTTTCTTAAGTGTCTCCCTCCTTTGAAATGACTTAACAAAATCTCTTCAAATTCTCAAAAGTAATTGCCACATAAACACCAAACTCTATTAAAAAAAAATGAGTTGGGACAAAATGGAAACAAATCTCAAAGTTTGAGATTTTTATAAGAAAATTCAAAGTTGGGGATTATTTTGAGAAAAAGTACAAAGTTTGGGATTATTTTGACTATTTACCCTAAATAAAAACAACAAGATACAGATTTGTATGTCGAATATGTGATCTCACCAATCAGCGGTCATCCCATCTTGGCTTGTAACTGCTCTAAGAGCAACAACATGAGAATGTGTTCTTTTATCACCTTGAACCCCCACTGATTTTATTGGCAGGAAAACAGCAAAAGCTTGCCAAATAGAATCATAAAGTCCAGCATCTTTGATTGACTGAATGAAGATCTCATCAACCTGAAAGTAAATCAAGTTATGTAAATGATAACCAGGGGCCATGTTAAAATAATGTTTCATTTCCATTAGAAAAATTATATACTATCTAAAATAGGACCGAGCTAAACTTAGATTATGATCAAGCTAACCTGGCGAAGAATCTCCAATGCATTTCCTTCAGTGACATCACCTAAAACACGTACTGCGAGGCCAGGACCAGGGAATGGATGGCGCTTAAGAAACCCCTGTGGAACATTCAAGATTTTACCGAGTTCCCGTACCTACAATAAAAAAAAACCCATTCAGGCAAATTCCAGAAGAAAAAGCATCACAAGATAAACAAATGATTGAGAAGAAAATGGGCTGTAATACCTCATCTTTGAATAAAAGTTTAAGTGGTTCTATGAGTTTCAATTTCATGTCCTTGGGAAGCCCACCAACATTATGATGACTCTTGATTGTGTGGGAATGGGTTCTTCCACTTCCAGGTGGTGGGCATGACTCGATGATATCTGGATAGAGGGTGCCCTGAACTAGAAAGTTAGGTCTCTTTCCCAATTTGTGCTCCAAATCTTGTGCAAACATATCGAATATCGAGATGAATTCCCTTCCAATTATTTTCCTTTTAGTCTCAGGATCTACAATCCCTTTAAGGTTCCCGAGAAATTGTTTTGTCGCATCAACACACGTCACTGGTAAATGCAAATCCGTTTCAAAAGTTTCCATCACACGTTCCCTTTCCTTGTACCTGCACAAATCATTCAAACATGAATACATAAACACAAAGAAAAATAACAAAACAATCGATGAAGGATGTCACACCCCTCACCTCAACAAACCATTATCCACAAAAATACAGTGAAGTCTATCTCCAATTGCCTTATGAACAAGGGTAGCTGCAACAGTCGAATCAACACCACCAGATAATGCACAAATGACATGATCTTCTGGCCCAACCAGCGCTTTGATTGTCTTGATTTCTTCTTCCATTACATCTTCCATATTCCAATCAGCAGTCACTCCGCAAACATTAAAAAGGAAATAGCGCAACGTCTCCATCCCTTCCGGTGAATGTGTCACCTAGGCAATAACAATTCGCAAACCCCATCAACTATAATGCCCTAAATTCCAATACATTCCCCCCATGTAGATAGTAACATTATTACTTCAATCTCATTCAACTTAAGAGCTCGCCGAAATGCAAATTCTATTTCATTTTTCTTTTTCTTCGATACACGTGGGTATCCGTTCAAGCCTGACTATTTCCTCGAGGCCCTAAACCCTAAACCCTCGAGCCCAACTATTCCCTTAATGTACATAGTAACCTTATTACTTCAATCTCATTCAACTCAAGAGCTCGCCAAAATGCAAATTGTATTTCATTTTTCTTTTTCTTTGATATATACAGGTATCCAATGGAGCCTGACAATCTTGACGCAGCGGGGAATCAAACCTGGGGCCATGCGCCCGGTAGGCCAACCCGTTCAGGTTAAATTGTATTTCATTCAATAATTGGGGTTTGTAATTCTTTAACAAGTTTCCTCCTTTTCTCATACTTGATAAACCAAAAGCACAAAAACACCAAAAAAAAAAAAAAAAAAAAAAAAGGTTAAATTCACCTCCGGATGATACTGAAGGCCATAAAACCTTCTCTCCCGATTCTCAATCGCGGCGATCCCGCCCTGGTCGCTCTTCGCCACAACCGCAAAGCCATCGGGCAGGCGCACCGCCTCATCCCCATGACTCATCCAAACGCTCTGCCTATCCCCAACCTCCTTCGATCCGAACAACCCGGAAGCCCTGGCGGTGACCTCGATCTCCATCCTCCCGTACTCCTGCCTGTCCCCAATCCTGACCTCCCCACCGAGCTTCTGCACAATCAACTGCAACCCGTAGCATATCCCCAGCACGAACACCCCCTTCGCCTCGACGTAGTCCACGAACCCCTCCGGAAAGCTCGGCGCGGCGTCGGCGTGGACCGAGTGGGGGCCGCCCGAGAGGATGACGACGCGGGGGTTGAGGTCGGCGATGGATTGGAGGGGGGAGGTGCCGGAGATGCAGAGGGAGAAGATCGAGAGCTTCCGGATTCGGCGAGTGATCAGATGGGTGTATTGGGATCCGTAGTCGAGGATCAACACTAGGTTTGATTTCACTGCTTCAGCTTCCATAGCGGTCGCTCTCTCTCTCTCTCTCTCTCTCTCTCTGTGTGTGCGCGCGCTATTGCGTTGTGGGGAGACCGATATTGGAATTTATAACGAACTGAGAGGTCTAGGGTTTTGGTTTGGCGGGAACTGGAAGGGCTTCTTATGATCTACCAAGGGTATTTATGTAAATCTCACATCCACATTTTTTATTTTTTATTTTTTATTTTTTATTTTTTATTTTCAGTGCATGAACAAATCATCTATGGTGGAGGATGTTTTTTCTTTCTGTGTTTTTACTTTTGCGATAGTCGAATCCACGGCCTCCCTTAGCAAATCCTCTCGGTGCATATTGCATCTCAATAAAGATACTTTGACTAATGAAATAAATCGCATATGTTTGGGCTTCGAAAAAAGAAATCTATTACAATATTTTTGCCAAAAAATAAAATAAAATGCAAGGTGAATGTAGATATTAGGACATGCTAAACACCTCTAAAGCCTTGTTATCCCCCTCATAAAAAAAAATATTACTATATAAGGGGATCCAACAAGCTTATGACTTGTTTCGTAGTATATGTCGCGTACGTAATTAAGGTAGTTTTAATTATTAGTTTAATTTACATATCTACCTTTTAACCAAAATAAATTGAAGAAGAGAAGAATTTTAATTGAAATCAATATTTGAATTGTATAAGGGTAGGATAGGTAAAAAGCAATAAATGATATCTCAAATTTCCAAAAATGACTTATGATTTTTGAAGATTTTTTTTTTCAAAAAGACTTATAATAATGGATGGATGGAGTAGTCAATTTAATTAGTAAATTAGTTTCTTAAATTCCATCGTAATTGTAACCAAAGAAATCATAAAAACCGATAAATTTAGAGTGTGACTATTAGCCCCCTCTACCCTATATTAGCCCTATATTATTTTTATATATAAATAACTCCCAATAAATTTTAAAAAGGAAAACGCTAGAATGACACCTCAAGTGACACCCTTATGACGTAGCGTGTGAGTCCTGCGTGAAAATAAGTGTACGCAAAATAATTCTTGATGTGTAACACGCGTGGTATGTATCTCGAAGCGCTCACGACAGCTCTCATGAATGTGGGCCAGCACGCCACATCACATTTTTGTGTGGGACATGCACACCACATCATAGAAGTGTCACTTAGGGTGTCATTTGATATGTCATTATAACATTTTCCTTTAAGGAAAATTTTCTAACTGCCCTCTTCAACTAAATAGTAAACTTTATAATATACCTTCAAGGTAAAATTTTATTCTCGTAATTCTTTGGTAAAAAAAAAAAAAACTTAATTCTCTAAATGCAAGGAGGTGTCATTGAATTTTTTTTTTGGGTAAGTCATTGAATTTTTTATTTTGTTTTTATTTTAATTTTGTTTTTTTTTTTTTATGGAGAAGCAAGCCTTGAGAAGCCCTGAAGTGTTCTGTTATGTACATTTGCTGAGAACTACTTGCTTGAGAACACTTGCATTCCCAAATTAATCCTTTTTTTAAGAAGTCTCAAATCCTATTAGAAATTAGTCGATTTTCTGCGCTCTGCTCATGAGTTATTAAAACTTTAAGAGAGAGTTAGTTAATTAATTTACATGAATATATTGTAGTATTTTTTACAATTAAAATTACAATTCACAATAATCAACTATATTTTTTTTAGAAAAAAAATATACAACAGAGGGCAAAATAAATATTTACTTATAAATCATTGATGTAACCATTCATTAACAAAAAAAGAATTCAAATGAACTTAATTGTTATTTTAGTGCCCTAAACAGTATATATAAAATAATGTTGCGGGAATCAAATTGATGGTGTAAGATTAGAAATGAAAGACTTAATGCATTAATGAATAAATCATTAATTAGACCGTCATTTAGTTGTTCAAAGTTGGATTTTTCGTTTTTCTAAAATACGGGAGGATGAATATATCTCAAGATAATAAATAACACAAATATATAAATATTTATTTTTTGTTTTTCAAAAATATGGGGGGACGAATATATCTTTAAACAATAAATGACACAAATATATAAATATCTTAAAATAAAAAAATTGAGAAAATCCTAAAAATGAAATGGTGGAAGGAGAGAGCATGTGAAACTTTGTCTCAACTTATATATATATATATATATATATATATATATATATATATATTATATATATTATATATAGATTGGAAAAAGCTTGAGTAACTCACTTTGTCCAACGACCTAGTCAAATGTGTGTATTTCACCTCGAGATGCGCATGTACACATTTATGAGCGTATTGTACAGCATCCGACTGGGTCGATGCCCAAAGTCGGTTACTCTAGCAATGAACTACTATGAGTACTCTAAATATATTAAATACACATCTAGTGATTATCAAATGAATTGTAAAAATTAATACAAAGATACCCATTTAACTACCTAATTAATTAAGCACAATAAATATAATTTCAAACACATTTTTCTACAAGAAATTAAGTAACCAACTCGCTCCCATTAAGACTAGAAACCTCTTAAGGCCTGCTCGGTTCGTGGTATTAGCTCGGATTAAGTGGTTGGACTACTTAAGTCGGGTGTTCGGTTCGCCTACTAAATAGTCCACAGGACTAAGTTAGCTCACAAACTTGAGACTAATCTGAACCATAATTTTGATGGTATTATTTAATTCTAATGGGTCTCCACAAAGAAAGACTATTTGCCCTCATCATCTCTTCACGAAATGCACCAACGAAATCCCAAACCAAAAGCAGCACGCACACCTTCCTTCATTTATTCCTTCACCGAACAGCATAAAACCAACCCAAAATCAAGAAAGAAAGCTCTATGTTATTCCATTCCATTCTTCCCCCAAAAATCAACCCATCTCATATCATCTCAACTATTTCTCCTCCTATTTGGCATTTTAGTAATTTCACCCATTGCAATCACATTTACCTTTAGGTCTAATCCTACCAACCGAACAAGTCAGGACAAATGGACTGACACATAAACCCAAGGCACAATACCAATATAAGTTAGTCCCATAAACTTATGATACAAATGAATGTGAACCGAACAGACCATTACGTATACAAGAGACCGCTTACCAAACCAGTGAGCTATCACCACTTAGTTGGTAATGTCGAATGCATTCATCAGTCATCAATTTAATTATTTAAGTGGTAAAAAAAACATCTTTTATTTGTAACGAACCCATTTCCATGCGTCTACTAAACAAATTGTAGTTACTTAAATTGATTTAAAACTACATTTGTTGACTAAAAAAATTAATACGGCTTAAATTAAAGCTATTCAATAACGTCAAAAAAGAAAACCTCCCATACAAGATTAAATGATGGAAGGCTGAAAACTATTTCTTGAAAAACCCTAACATTTTCTCAAAATGCTATCCAAGTTGATCACATTTTATCTGTAAACCCCTTCTTCAGCCATGGGAGGAGGTGTCCTCGAAGTTCTTCTTGCAAGTGCAGAAGGCCTTAAGAACACTAACATCTTAGGTACACTCTCATGAACATGCATTTGTTTGTTTGTTTTTTTGTTTTTTTTGTTTTTTGTTTTTTTGTTTTTGAGATCAACTGGTGTTCAGCCCCTTCGGCCCCTTATCGATTAAAATCTGACTAGTTCCATGAGGATGACCAGGAGCACATTCTCCAACACCTCAAAGTAGTCGAAAGACATAATATACTTGCTGCAACTCGAATGCAGAACCATTGTCTCAGTCAATGTCTTAAACTTGAATTACTATCACTACATCACAGTGCGCGTGCCACATGCATTTGGTTTTTTTAGTTACTACGCCGAGCAATATCAATTTCATTTGATAATTAATTATATTGAATTTTGGTTTTAAAACTAATTAAGTATATAATATATTCATTAGTCTCGATATTCATCGTAGGGTCCATACACTTGTCTGACTAGTCTCACGGCCCTGAGATTGCGAAAAGAGACCACTATTAGTCCTATGTCTCCAGTCACTTGATCATAGCTTCATAGTGTCATCTTTGTATCTAACAATTCTCACTATGCAATTCCTTAGGGAAATCATGGTACTATGTCATCATAAAGTGTGGAAGCCAAGAGCACATAAGCAAGACTGCTTTAGGTTTGTTTCTGTCTCTGCAGATAAATTACTAGTTTCTTAGAAATAGCACATAAGGTGGCATTGCTCTCTACTGATGAAATCCAATGCAGGTGAAGATGGGAATGCTTACTGGAATGAGAAACATACCTTCGAGTTCCCGATTTCCGATTGGCGAAACCTAGAACATCTTAAGCTCCAAATAATGAAGGATGAAAACCTATCCGACCGAGATTTCGTTCAATGTTGTACTGGAAGATGATACCTACAAAGGAGAGCTCAAGATTGGTTTTAAGTTCATCCAAAATGTATGTTTATATATATATATATATATACACAACCATGGGTGTCTTTATCTTTTTGAGGCCCTCCTTACTTTGGTTCGACTAATCCCATGAGAGTTAGTCGAGTTAGGGCACCCTAGGGAAACCACCAAATCGAACCCTTTGCCTTAGTAAGAGTTTTGGTGCTCTTTTCTTTGCCACTGCACCACACGCCCCTTGGAAGCAAATGTACGTGGGAACTTAATTAGTATGCAATGAACTAAACTAATTTGCAGGTCGAAGTGATGGAAGAGAAAGAAGAATATTGTGACAAAGCAAGACAGGAAAGCCAACCGCAGCCTAGGATGGAAAGGAAGATCTTCAACATTCATAGAATCCCATTGCGATGGCTCTTCTTCTTCTACAACAAATGGGACCCCTATCGATTAAATCGCCAAGAACGCGAATGAAAATAGTTTTTTTCTTTTCTTATCTTCATACTTAATTAGTTGTGATTTTGGAATAAATTAATATTGTGATCATTCCTTAAGAATGCAATTTCTAGCTACAGATTAATAGACAGACACAGAAGCTATTTGATGTATGTAGTGTTCTATGAATTTCAATATAAGATCAGTAGGCGTAATTGCTTTGTTTTGTTTTGTTTTTTCTTTTTATAAGCTACTCCAACATGAGTTAAACTTAAGACCTCTTCCAATCTTACCTTTTAAGAAGTGATACGTCACGCATCTATTAACATCTCCCCAAACCATCATCACGCTTGTCAAACGAATTTTTTCCATTTTAGGCCCTCCAAACATTTTGTAATATGCACAAGTTTCCATATATTTTTACTTTATTAAAAAATAAAAAGAGAAAAGCTAGGAACTTTCTCATAATAAACATTTAAAGTTAGGAAACGTTCTTTAAATACATATTAAATATTTTTTTTTAAAAAATTACTATAAATCATTAAGTTAGAAACTTTGACAACCAAAAAATGAAATCTACCCTCTATCAAAGTTAAACTTGTTTTCATTTTCTTCATTTTCTTTTTGATCCCTTACTTGCAACTCGAATACGGTAGATTCGAAGATCATAGCTTCAAGGGAGTTTTGGTTTACTTTCAAGCAAGAAACTTAAGAAAGGTGAGTATTGATCAATTAACTTCAAGGATTTTTTCTTTACTACAAAAAAAATCAACTTTTACGGATTTTTTTTTTCAATCTTGTTGAATCTAGATTTATTTTTAGTTCCGAAGGGTTTTTTTTTTTTTTTTTTCTGTGGATGAAGTTATTTTTTTTCTATTTATATGGTTTTTTTTGTTTTGAATTTATTTTTATACTGCAAAAAGTCGTTTTTGATATTATTTTATTTCTATTGCACCTTTGTAAAGATATATTTATAAATTTCATATAGAGAGCTAATCTCTTTTCGATCCTTCTGATAGAATGTCCTCCATTATAGTACACATAAGAGGAAAACAGAAAATCCTTAAAAAAAAAAAAGGAAAACAGGGGAAAAGTTATATCAAAATATTAGAATTATCATTAGAATTGATTTATCTATGCCAATTGAGTAGTATTTTAAATAAAGAAGCCTATTATAATTTCGCCCTAAACCCCCCAATACTTGAGAGTCTTAAGACCTGCCTCGAGTGTGCACAACATGGTTAAGTTGAGGACATCATCGGTAAAAGCACATGCCAACCCAACATATTGCAAATTATATTGTCTATCCTTCTCATATAATACATACTTTAGGGTGGTTATCCCTATAGCCCAAGCACAAACAATTTAGTTATTTGGCGCCTAGTCTTTCTTTGAGACAATATAAGTGGCCTACACAGACAAAAAGCATACTAGACTGCCCAAGTAAGTACAATAGAAACTCTATCCTACAAAGATATAATCAAACTAGACCAAGTTCATTAGCCAAAATTTAAGCCAGTAAATGTCTAGTAAGTTAAATATGCTCAAGACTTTAACCATCACATACTCTATTTTACGTTACAAGTCAAAGACTGAAACAACACAACAAAGTAGTTGTAGGCACGACTGCTTCACGATCTAAATTCAATATTGATTTGAACTGTAAAACCTTATCAGTTGCCACCCTTTCCATGCATCTATTGAGCTAGCTAACATGTTTAGAGCTTCACATGCCCTCTTAACCCCACCATCCGACCACTCTACCTACTATTCTTCAACCCATCTAAGCTTATCCCCTGCTCACCCATGTTGCTTAACTATCCAGCAACCACAATGATAGGGAGCCAAGCTTCTGTGATGAAACACAAATGCATCAATTCTGTTCCCAGATCAAGAACTTATCAACTGGAATTCATACATTGATGGGCAGAAAAAAAAAATCAGATTAACAAGCATGTGTTGATGCACATTTTGCGTGGTTTGAGTAGGATAGCTTAGCAACTCCCAGGAACACAGAATCTTAAAATCCTCTACGCAAAATGTGTTAGTGTTGTTAAGAACTAAAACACATTTATTCATTCACTTCAAAACCCGTCAACAATAAATAAACAAATAGGATAGAGCACCTCACAATTATTAACATCAAATAAAATTATGTAACAGCTGAAAACAATGAAGATTTCATGGTATTGATGCTCTTTTTCAAGAAATGCACTTCAATATAAACGATGATGGAAAAAGACATATGATCTCTGCATAAACCATCACTAGCTTATCTATCGATCTGTATCTGTCTAAGCAAAATTGCGACTGGGTATGCATCAAATCATCATATATTATAACAATGAGCTCAGATTTCTAATAGTTTAGTTTCCGCGATGATCATAAAGAGATGGGTGTGTTCAAAGAAGCTTTAGGAGAAAGGTTGCAGAACAAAGAGAAAAAGAGGTTCTTGTGGAGGGAACAGCTTCAAACAATTTTCAACCAATTTAGCAGTTTGAATTCAAACCTGTAGAGAAAGTTGAGGTAAAGAAATGGGGACCGTTGCACTGTAAGACAAGCCCAGATCAAACTTTGTTGCTTTTCTTTGCTTTTGCCCTTCAAACTGCAACCTTTTTTACAAGAATTTATTTGTAGATTGAACAATACTGGAGGGATTTTTAGGAACCTTACCAGATGATCTATTGAGATACCGCGGTTTTGAAAATATGCAGAATTGATCAGGGAGTTCAACATTTCAAGCTTCTAATGGAGAACTTCTCGAATACCAGTGGAACCGATCAATCAATAACAGATTCCAGTGGCTACTCACCTCTCAGCTTCGATGATTCTTTTGGGTATTGCCGAACTAGCTCTGGAACGTCAGCCTTCTCGGAACAAACAGAAGAGAATAGCTATACCGATGAGTCTCCTTCGTGCTTGCGGATTGTCAACGAGGGGAAGCGCAGCCATGCCGTGCTTAGCAGACTGGGAATGAAGCAGCACGCAGATATTATCAGAGAGAAACCTGGTAGAGATCAGGAAGATATCGACGCAGGTTAGTTGACTCAGTTCCATCCACGTAGGCATATAAGATTATAGTTTCTATTTTTTGAGCTAATGTTCAAATCCCCTTAATGAACAACTATGTTTCAGAAATGGAAATGATGATGGAGAGGTTTTCAAAACTCTTGCTAGGAGAAGACATGTCTGGAAGTGGAAAGGGTGTCTGCACTGCAGTTGCAATTTCAAATGCAATAACTAATCTCTATGGTATATTTCCTATACCAAGACTCTTGGAAATGCTAAAGCTAATTGATACCTTTGTTTTCGTTTCTACCGAGTACTTGATGTTTGTATTGGCAGCTACTGTTTTCGGTCAGCATTTGAGGTTAGAGCCCCCGCCTCCGGAGAAGAAATCCATGTGGAAAAGAGAGATGGCTTGTCTACTGTCTGTATGTGACTACATTGTTGAATTCATACCTTCTTCAGAAAATATCGACGACAAAACCACTGTTGAGGTGAGAATTCAGAGACCGAAAACTAGTCCTTCGACAGCTTGTTATCTAGGCTTTCTTTCTTTTAGTAAATTTCCTCCATTTTGTTCAGGTGATGACAAGCAGACCAAGATCAGACATATACATGAACCTTCCGGCACTTCAGAAGCTAGACAACATGCTCCTAGTACGAAATTTCTCACGTTGCATTCATTTCCTATATTTTTCTTTCTATGCAAAACTAGTTCCATCTTAAACTACACAATTCATTAAAGGATGCACATTTGCTTCTATAGGAAATATTAGATAGCTTCAGAGACACAGAGTTCTGGTATGCAGAAGAGGGAAGCTTGATAACAAATAAAACCAAATCAGGCTCATTTAGAAGAGTTGTAAGCCGTAAAGAGGAGAAGTGGTGGTTACCTGTACCATGCGTTCCACCGGGTGGCATCTCTGAGAAATCACGGAAACAGTTGCAGCACAAACGTGACTGCGCCAATCAAATTCATAAAGCAGCCCTGACAATAAACAATATCATTCTTGCAGATATGGAAATTCCAGATTCATACATGGAAACCCTTCCGAAGGTGATCCCAAACACCAATCAATAAAACACAAAACTCTATCAAATAATTTATTTCTTAATTCTAACCCTTCCTTTCCCTTTCTTTTCCGAATGAATGGCCATAATTTAGAGTGGAAAGGCCTGCCTAGGGGATTCAACATACCGCAACATGACGACGACAGAGAAGTTCTCCCCTGACCATCTTCTTGATGGTCTCAACATAACCTCTGAACACGAGGCACTTGACATAGCAGACCGAGTTGAAGCCTCAATGTATACATGGAGACGCAAAGTATGCATTAGCTACTCTACCTCGTCATGGGACACAGTAAAGGATCTAATGGCTGACGACGAGAAGAACGACAAGAATTACATGCTAGCAGGAAGAGCCGAAAGTCTGCTGTTCAGCTTGAAGCAGCGCTACCCTGAGCTATCGCAGACTACCTTGGACACAAGCAAGATTCAGTACAACAAGGTAATAACTAGTAACTACCACAAATAGCTAATAATCCAAGAAGCTTAGCCTTTTCGCATATTATAAATTTATAACTCAATTGGGAACTTTTATTTACGCAGGATGTAGGGCAAGCGATACTAGAGAGCTACTCTAGAGTATTGGAAGGACTGGCTTTCAACATTGTTGCTTGGATTGACGATGCATTGTACGTTGACAGCTTCGCCAAACACCAAAAGCAATGAAATCAAAGAATGATTTCAAATACACATTGTTTTCGGATCAATGTCATTCTATGGAAACAAAGTTTAGATCTTTGTTAAATCTCAATTGTAAAAACCAATCCCCACACAAATATCACTGATATTTTCCCAGGCAGAACAGTTCAAGTTATTGAACAACAACAACAATAACAACAACAACAACAAAGCCTTAATCCCAAATTAGTACTTTTCCATTCCATTGCGCTCGATTTATTGCAATTGATAATTCGAGGTATTGAACACAACACAAATATTCCACCTTTTATTAGAATCTTCAAGAACATAACAAGGAAATGAGAAGGTGATCGATCAAACCGCGTTTGGAGGCGAATTAGGTTTCTTCAGAGAACACGAATTCCTAAAAGCCTCTACGTGCGATTGGCATTTCAAGCGATCTCCTTTATTTTCTTCCAAGCATTTCTTCAACGCTTCGACGTCGCACGGCGACATATTCCTCTTTTCACTTCCATTCCCAACCTTTCCCTCCATTAAAATCACAACCAGAACTACAAGAATTACCCATCAAAACAAACGAATTATCCATCAAAACAAACGAATCAGATCGATTTCTCTTCAAATAGCGAATCGAAACCAGACTTACAGGAAACGGTGATCGCAATTCGATTCCAGAAACTCATCGAAGAAACCCTAAAAACCAAACCCTAGAGAAGCTCGTTCAACGTTTCAATTTGATTTACCGCTCTAACTGTGTTTTACCAATACCCGTAATTTTTTATTTTTTTTTGTCCATTTCCATAGTTATGGGGTCCTTTAGATAGGCTTTGAAGTGTGTGTGCACGCATCTAGATGAATGATTCAAAAGATCTGAACAATTGTGTTCTATATGTTTCTAGTAATAGAATATCACCAACAATTATTTTCCTGGAACAATATATCAGCAAATAACAAAGTCTCAAATTTATTTATCAACTAATTTTGTAATTTTTTTTTATTAGATATGTTATAAACTAAACATTTCTTAAAAAAAAAAAAAAAAAAAAACTAAAGTAGTTACATGGATAATTGTATTTTAGACCTCAGGACTAAAAAATCTAAATAGTTCTCATATTTCGTCTTTGGCTTTCTTTTGTGATTCTATTTATTGAACTGCCACTGATCTTTTTATTTTTATCAGTGATGGTTCCAATGACATTTTTTACTTTTTTATTTATCAAATAAAATATATTTAATCAAATATGAGACCGATGATGCATTTTTCCTCAATATTAGCACCAGATATAGATCATCAAACATCGTTATATATACTAGCTTGTGTGTGGATTTGCGCATGCAGCTATATGTACATAACATTATTTAATTTTGATTTTATTTTAAGAAAACACATTATTTCGACTTTATTTTACCATTAAGAGATGATGCATTTTTCCTCTACTACACCGTTAAGAATTTTTTAATTTCAACTTTATTATTTCTCGCTATATATATGTACATTATTTAATTTTTTAGCTATTACAAAGAAGTCTGGTTCCTATTAAAAAAAGGGAAGTTAATGACCCCTTATATATAGGCAGAAGCTGCCTCCGCCCCTATGTATGACCCCACTTGCTCTAGCTAGCTAGCTAGGAATTAATAATGGAAAAATTGGGACGCTGTGCGGGGAATGAGTAGTCGGATAGTCTGATTAATATGAGTTTAGACTTAACAACAACAACAATAACAACAACAACAATAATATAGTTTAGTCCCATATTAATTGGGGCTACACATAGATTAAACTATTCAATTGTGTTACAATTTGGTGCGTTTGAGTGATTTAGACTAAAAAAAAAAAGAAAAAAATGATGAAACTACGCCTAGCGATCATCATTGATGAGGTAGAAAACATTAATTAGTTTCATAGATAAACAATACATGCATCATGACCATTGAACCAAACTCTCACTACAAAACAAGCAGACTGATGCAGAGTAATGAAGATCAATTTCGTGCGGGTTGGCACGATGAGCTGGCATGCACACCAAATTCAACAAACTCAAGAAACGCGGATGTGGATTTAGAAAGTGTAGTTTAAGTAGAATTACATTAGTATTTAGTTAGGATATGTAACGACCCAAATTAATTAAACTAAGATTAGCGTTAATCTCGGAGATTAACAGTCGTAATTCGAGTGTTACATGGACAACTCAGTGGGCTCGGACACGAGAACCGGGAAATATGTTATTTATGGATAGTGGTAGTAGTATATGTGGTGTTTAAAATTATTATTATTATATTGCACCGCTTGTGTGTATGTTGTTATCGGAGGAGTTTGTGTGACAGGTGTTCGCCTCGAAAGGCATGTCAACGCAAGTGTCGGGTAGGCGAACTACGAGTACACTAGGAAACTCGATTAATTCACGTTAAGATGATTAGTTAATAATGTGACCATATGCCAAGTAAATTCAAAGTAAAATAATTGGCTATGGTGTGCCTCGAAATGCGAGTCGAGACGCGAGGCACCAGGTATCGGGTAGCCGAAGGTTAGTGGGACCATAAATTGGTTAATTTTGATAAATAAAACACTAACCATATGTATTAAAATGAGCCTAAGTTAAAGTAAATCAAATAAATCAAGACCTATGGTTGGTTATTTAATTTGAAAACCATAAGATTTGTCTAGAGATGTGCATGGACACATCTACGAACTAGATGAGTAGCAAATTGGTGTCACATAGACTGAGTGAGTGGAAGTTAGTGGGCTAAGTGGCTAGAGGTGGACCACTAGATAAATATCGGGATACGTGAATACATTATGATCAAGGGCTAGAAATAAATCCCGCCTTGATATATAATATTAGTTGATCAATGCATGCAACCAAAACCAATTCATTTGTAAAGCTGAAATCAGAGAAGGAGTAATTCAAATTTAGATTTCAAGGATTTGGAGGTGGAACTTGGAGTTCAAGCTTAAGGTAATCTTTTTCTCCATCATCATCACTTTCAATTGAGCTAAAAATTGGGCATTTTGGTGTAATTCGAGTTTGGAGAGTTGGTTTATAGTTTTTGGACGTTATTTTGATTAAATTCATGTGGAGAGTGTGTTAAACATGTTTAGGTAGCTAAATTTGAAGGGAAAAACAAAATTCTCAACTCGATAATTCTGTCCCAGAGGCTAGGTAACGCGCTACTTGGAAATATTAGCACGCTAATCGTTCTGGGTTTCCCAACTCTTCTTTAGGATAAAGAACGGTAGCGCGCTACATCATTTACATAGCGTGCTACCAGCATATAGCGCGCTAACGACAAATTAATATTGAAATTAAAAGGTTGTTTTGGGACTTTTGACTTAATACATATCCCAAACACCTATAAGCATACTAAATATGTAAAATTGGACTTCAAGGACTTAGGGGACCGTAGCTCGGGTATCGGGGAGCTAATCGTGTCGGATACGGGAGTCCAGGGAAGTTGGAGCGTGAATTGAGGTGCGTAAAACCCTTGAGAATGCTTCACATAATTTATAGTTTGGTTTATCGATATCGCTTTTCATGTGTGGTTACTGGTGGGCACACATGGGGTTTTCACTCCTATTTCGATTTGCGTATATATTGGTTGTGGCTAAATCGAATGCACGGGTTACTTGTGATAGTGCTCATGTCGATGGCAGTAGAATATATCGACAACTGTCGGGAGGGATTAAGATGGTCCTGATGTGTAACAGCGTCGGGAAGGGACCATGCCATTTACTGAAGTTGGGGTTTAATCACAGTAAGCTTGTAAGTATATACATGGCTCATATTCGATTTATCGATTAATGGTTGGTGTAGGTCAGAGTTTTCTCGTGATTATACAGATGTTTACGGATTAATGCTTTATTTCTGAACTGGTTTAGTTAGTATATGTTGTTTATTTATTTCACGCTACTGCTTTTGCTTGTTGTATGTTGCCTACATTCATGTGAATATAACATACTGTTGCCAGGTGTTATCTTCGTGTAACGACCCATTTTCCAAATGGACTGCCACGGGGGCTAATGCGGGCCCACAACTTGGCCTACCAGCGCTAGCTGTGTCCCACATGCCATCTCATCCACCATTTAATTATTATTAACCTCAATAGACAACAATTTACTGTTTAAATACAGACAACTGTGATCATCGCATGCATAAGTAATAGTGCAAGCTCAAAGTGTGTTCCTATAGCCTAGGGTCAGACTGGCGTCATACTTCGGACTCCCCACAGACTACTGCCGACGAGGAGCACTAAAGCAATGCCAGTATCTAGATCCGCTAGGTGGTCGGCATGGAACCAACGACGCACCCACACGTGCCCCGACGCGACTCTCGGATTGAACTATTCACCGAGATCCCTGGCACACGTGTTATGGTCTAGTGGACATATACGCATAAATGGCACAGAAGGAGAGCCTCAACGTCCGTCCATTAAATCACACCAAGAATAGAGTATTGAAAGACATAATATGAATTAAAAAGTAAAAATAAGTACTGCTCAAGAAATCTCAGTTGGGATACTATACACCTCAAACCGCACTCCGTGTCCCGATAAATAACCCCTCGGTCCGACTCCGCTTAATCCCAGATATCCAAATTACCGCCCGAAATGATCTATTTCCATTTATAATCAATTTTTATTCAATTGGATGTAGTTTATGTTACTTAGCAAAAATTGTCTCAAAACTGCAATATCTAGCGTGCTGGATCTGGGAATTAGCGCGCTAGAGTCCCAGACTGCTATACATTATTCATCAGGAAGAACATTAACGCGCTAATCGCGTTCTGGACATCAGTTTTGCTGAAAATTCTGGGTTTTAAACCCCTCCACCAATAACAACAACAACAACACTAACCACTGAACTTCATAGCACTTAAAACCTACCAAAGCCACTACTCAACAACCACTTAACAATCCCTGTTAGATTCACACCAACACCTCAAAAATTGAGATCAAAAGATAAAGAAAATTGAGGTGTTTATGAATCTCACCTTGCTTTGATGATTCCACCACTCCAAGCTCCTCAAATCACAAAGTTGGAACTTCAAAACCCTTGTTTCTTCTTCTTCAATTTTCGAATTTGTGATAAAGAGAGAGAAAACGTGGTGGGTTTGAAAGTCAATTGACTTTTTATAGTTGAAATGACATCTCACCACATTTGTGCATTTCAAGGAAATCCTATGAGCACCATTGCTCCATTTTTCAACACCTAATGACTCCAAAAATGACTCATGTGGCACACTCGCCCTTGTCTTTAACCCAAAAAGTGGCATTTCGGGTGTTCCGACGCTCGGTTTCGCCTCCCGAACCGCGACATACGCGTATTACCATATCCCTAACCACCATATATGCATTACATATCATTATTTAACCCATTTTATTCATTTTATGTCTGTATTATTCCCCCGACCTAGTATTAAGTCTTTTAGACTACGGTACCCGCGTCGACACGCATATCAAGGCGAATACTTAACACACAGTCTAACACGTTAAATGTAATATAAGTACACACATTACGATGTTGTTTACTCTATTTCAATGTAAACATCGCAAATTAAATAAATTAGCATACAAAATAGCTATTTACCTAGCTCCATACGCGCACTAACCTAGCTGTAGGTCCCACGAGCGTCCGAGCTGTCAACCACGTCATTAATAACAGTGAATTACATTCAGGTCGTTACACTTCGCATGTCTCGTAGTTTACCAGTTTTATTTCATGAATATTGTGTAGACTTCTCTTGGAATTTTACTCACTAGACTCGTCACTGTATTTGTTGGGTGACTGAGTGTAGATTTTTCAACGAGCAAGGGCAAGGGCAAGGGCAAGGAGGTATTGGGCGACTACCTTTGAGATTGTGGAGCCAGCTCGTGTTTGATATCAGTATGTATATATATTTGCTTTTGTTGGGTTTTTGGGACTGCAGAACACTGATTACATGTATATGGAACTTTTGTTATGCTTACCTCGCCTTTGTATATATATGGTATCTTTTGTCGGGTTTTTCACTACTTATGATTGTTAAATACTGTATAAGTTACTCATTAAAAGACTTATGCTGTAAAATTTCATTATGACTTGATAAATCAATTAACTGGCTAATGAAATCATTAATATTTATATGGAGATTAATTAGCTAAGTTAGGGTTAAATGAAAAAAGTGCAAGTAGCCAAGTAGGTCACGGGACGTCAAGGATAAGCGGGCCATGACGTGGCAAGGCTTGGTGACGTGGGATGCGACGTGGCGGGTAGCAAGGCGGCCTGGAATTTGGGGCCGTCACAGGATATGTTTTATTTAGAAGTATAGTTAAATAGAAACTCTTAAAAGGACCGACCAAATTTTTTTGAAGTTTCGAGGACATGCATTCATTAAAAACGGCGTGGTGATCAGTACTCACAGCTTTGCTAAGAAAATATCATTTTTTGGTCAAATTCTTTAGTTTAGACCTCAGAAATCGTAAATTTACTATTTTTAAAAAGTTTTAGTTTGATTATCTTATATATAATGACAATACCCCTAGGATCTTCTTGAAGCCAAAATAGCTTTATTGATAACAATACCCATCAATGCTAACATTTGATTGAATGAAAAAGTCTTTGAAAAAATAAAAGTAGGGGTATTTAGGTAAATTCGACTTAACTAAAAAGTGAGGATTTAAAAGTAATACTCGTGGGGAGAGAGAGAGGGAGAGGGAGAGAGAGAGAACCGTGTAATAGTTATCTTTTAATTTTTGGTGGATATGGGTAATTATTTAAATTAAATATATTTTTTGATTTAATTAGTCAAGTTGTTAGGAACATGTGCCCTCTCGCTAGTAACTTTAATTACAGTTCTCTTAAATACTAAGGGGGTCTACATTAATGTAGACCGTACATGTGCCCAAAGATCGATGTAACAAAACTCCAGCACACCCTTCTCACGTGACTCCTCGACTCTCGTGGGCTTCTCTCAAAAGATAACTTTTCTCTTGGCTGGTTTCACATAAGCTTTTGCATAGCTAATAGGCTTATCTAACAAGTACTATGGAGACTGGAATTATATAAGCTGCATAATATGCAGCCATGCAAGAATCGAATCCCCAGTTTTCATCAAGAAGACCAATTTTTTTTTTGTTTGAAAAGTGTTAGATTAATGACAACAGATATGTCACATCAAAAGTCACATCGAGTTTTTAAGATGTCTATATATGCTCTGTAATATGTGCATACGTAGATCTTGATGCATAACACTAGTGTTATAGCAATGAATTGCATTTCTTTTTATGTTTATCTTTTATATTTATTTTTAAATTTGACTTCAATTTGTATTAATTAAAGTCATATATAGCAATGAATTGTTTTCTTAACATGTACCAAAAAAAAAAAAAATTGTTTTCTTTCCATTTTTATCTTTTATATTTGAATTTGGCTTCAATGTGTGAAAATTGAAATCAAGCCATCAATAGTGACAGTTCTTTTTTGTGGTTAAAACTCTTTAATAGTGAGGGGTACTTTTGGTTGTTAAAAGAAAAAGAAGATAGCGTGGAAAATTAATTGTAATTAAAGCCACAAATTAAAGTGATTCTGGCATTGATCAACAAAATTCAATTTCGGCTGCCGACAAACTACCATTTTGATTTGATCTTTGCGAACAAACAATAATGAAAATTTAAATAGGTAGTGTTATTTGGACTCGTGAATTCAGACTCAATTTTTTTTTAATTTCAAATACATCCTCGAACAATTAATAAAACAACCATAATCACTTGTAAAATTCTTTTGATACCTCTTAAATGTTTACAAAAATTTTAAAAACCTCTCTATGAGTCCGGACTCGTGAGTTCAAGTAGATTTATTGAATTTCAATTCTACACCTACATGCATGCGATGTTCCTCTAGATGCGCGTGAATCACATCTCGAGGTACATCACACGCACATTAAAATGCAACGTGGGTTGATGTACACCTAGCACTCCCCATAATAATGTACTACTTCATATATATACAAACCAAAAAATTTCATTCATGCTTGCAAATGAATACAATGGAGACCAAATTCATCACCCCAACTACTACTCTCCCAGTGCCGAACGTCCAAGCTCTTGCCTCCAACAACTTGAAAACCGTCCCTTCACGATACATTCGACAAGCACTAGACCATGAAATCTTAGCCAACAATGAAATCCCAGTAATCAATCTCGGAAAGCTCACCGATGATGATCATGAGGAGTTGGCCAAGTTTCATTTGGCCTGCCAGGACTGGGGCTTCTTTCAGGTACAAAAAAAGAAAAAGTTCATTCATACATACATGCATGTATATATGAAGAATTTAATTCTAAGTTTATAATACTAATTGGTCAAGTGATTAATTAATTTGTTGGTGGAGTTTTATATATGAATATGTAGGTGGTGAACCATGGGGTTGGAGAAGATGTGATTGAGAAGATGATCGAAGATGTGGGAGAGTTCTTCGAGTTGCCGTTAGAGGAGAAGAAATCGCGGTCGGTAAAAAGCGAAGGGTATGGACGAACGTTTGTGTTCTCGGAAGAGCAAAAGCTCGATTGGGGAGACATGTATTATCTTCACACTCAACCCGTTGGGTCTAGAAACTATGCGGCATGGCCTACTCATCGCCCTCTCACTTTCAGGTACGGAAAATACTAGAATGACGACGAGTATGTCGTGCGCATGGATGATTCTAAGCAGGCCCGATGTGACTTGTGATGTAACATATCCGTTGTCATTCTAGGAGTACTTCTCTTTCGGGGGTACAGGGTTCAAACCTTCTCCCTTAATGTTCACAAGGCTAACATTTAATTAATTAACCACATGCACTAAAGTAATGAAGTTGAATTGAAATATATTGATCTATATGAATACAAATGCATTGATCATAATAGAAGTTTGGTACGATGGTACTTGATATTTAAGATTAGTAGAATTAGATACAGGGCAACTCTGCTTTGCATGATTTTGATGTGCAGGGAGACAGTGAGCATATATTCACTAGAGATGGACAGAATTAAGACTATCTTGGTGGGTGTAATGGCCAAGAACTTGGGCATTAATGAGGGAAAGTTCACAAACATGTTCAACAATGGGACTCAATCCATGAGGATGAACTACTACCCACCATGCCCTGAAGCATCAAAGGTGTTGGGCATCTCACCACACTCTGATGCCACTGGCCTCACAGTTCTTCTCCAGTTCAACCAAGTCCATGGACTCCAAATCAACCACAATGGAACTTGGGTACCTGTTAAAATGCTTCCTAGTGCTCTTCTTGTCAACATCGGCGACATTATCGAGGTCCCCTAGTTACATTTTTTTTTTCGATATTCAATTAATACATGTCAAATCAGTGGAGCCCGTTGCGATTGACTTACAGTCTGGTTGTTTTGATGATTAATAGATATTGACGAATGGGAAATACAAGAGCATAGAACATAGAGTGGTTGTGAGCAAAGAAAAGGCGCGAATGTCGGTGGCAACGTTTCATGAGACACATGAAAGTGTGGTAATAGGGCCTTTGCCAGAATTAATTATCAATGGAGAAACCGAGCAATACAAGCATGTAACTTTTGTGGAGTTTTTCAAGATGTTTCTTTCTCGTAAGCTTGATGGGAAAAGCTTTCTGGATGACTTGAAGTTGAAGCATTAAATAATGGTTAATGCTACCCATTAGGAACATCCGTAGATGTGGCGGGTGGTGGGCTCCCATCCCCAAAGCATAACTTCGGGAGCGGGTGTTCTCAGCTGGTCATTCTAGCATTTCTTTTAAATAATAAATTTGCATTTGGTACCTATGATTTTTAAAGAATCGTTGTGACATGGCATTAATTGTCATTCTAGCACTTCTATATATATAAACCACTTGAAAATATAGTTCTTACCTTAAAGAAGAGGACATCGGCGCAAGGGATTGATTGTAGCGTGTCCCCGACCACGAACTTGTCTCAATGACATCAAGAATGTCCATAACCGTGCACTTCAAATGTGGGAAAGCATTCGATATTGCCTTGGCAGCAAAATATATATGCCGGTGTTGCCACCAACATCAACAAGTGTAGTAACACTTTGATCAATATATGCCGGTGGGTCACTAATCTATGTGGTGGGTACTTTTGAAGATAAATAGCAAGGTGGAGGGATACAGCTGAGAGTTGGGGATATAGACATACACACAGTGTAGATATGGGCTAGCTGTTTTTGGCTGGGTAGGAAAAGGGGATGCATACATTCCAATTTTGTTTATTTTGTTTAGCATATATACATGTACAGCCCATATTATTTTTTTGTAATTTTTTGTAAATACATACTTAGTCTCGCCTCAGTTCATCCAAAAATTAATTTTTTTTTTTTATAAAAAAGTAACAACTTTTTGCACCCACTATTGTTTGAACTTATGACCTCTTACTTTCCATTCTCACATCAAATCATTGGGCCACTCAATTGATTAGTGGTTCATCCAAAAATTAATTAAACATGTTCGAATTGACAAACTAGGAATGTAGAATTTTTTCAAAAATATATAATTTTGAAAATGTATTTTGAAAAAGCTTTCAAGTATTTTTTTTTTCGGAAGTGTTAGAATAACGATGCGATCATATACACCGATCTCCGTAATTAACACGCCAGTTGATACCGTCCGTATGGCTCATGTGAGCTAACATATATAAGATTCTCATTCTAATTTTTTTCTTTTCTTTTGATAATTATCTTATCTTATTTCTATATGTCGTATTTATCTTATTCCAACTCAAAAACAAACCAACGACAGTAAATTAGCTTATATTATATTATATGATATTATATTAATTGATTAGTTAATTATATAATTCAATTATATTTATTTTAATTAATTATTATTTATATTATATTAATTGATTACACGACTACCTTCTTGTATCGTCTTATACAGTAGTTACCTTTTTAAATTTTCGTCAAGAATTTTTTTTCATCTCATTTTTATATATGCAATTTATATTTATATTAGTAATTAAAGACATATATTAATTAATTAGTTTGATACTTGGGTTTATAGTAGCCTCGCAACATCAATGACCACTCCGGAGATTACAAATTAATGACAATTGCAATACTTCAATGCTTGGGGGTTTGTCACTACTATATAAAATATATATATATACATCGATCGAAGGTAGCGACAAACTTGACATAAATGCTGCGAAAAATGAATATAATAAGAGACGAAAACAAAATATTAGATCTATGTGATAATGTGTGTTTAGACATAGAGTGTTGAAGATGTGTGGATTGAAAGTTAGTTTCACATCGATTAAATGAGACTTTGAAATGAAGTGTACAAGTGATTAACTCTTCCCAACTAAAACCGAGGCCTTTTGAGTTAAAACATCATGCCTAAAAGTTAAAAGGTGGTTAAGTTGAAGACAATATCAGTGCTAGAGGAGACCCAAGAGCTCATGCACGCATGTGCGGCACGACCGTGAGAATTTTGACATGGTATCAGAGCCGACAGTTCGGTCGGGACCTGTCGAGAATACACCTTGGATGGATTTCGGTCCAAGGTGAAGTGTTGAGACGTGTATACCAAAATAATAGTCCCAAATCGAATAATTGAAATCTCATAATGAAGTATATAAGTGATGATCTTCCCTTAACTAAAACCGAGGCCTTTTGAGTTTAAAACCCCACACCTGAGAATTGAAGTGGTTAAGTTGGTGACAATATCGGTGTTAGCTGAGATCTCGGGCTCGCACACGCGTGTGCGACGGTCGAGAGAATTTTTATATGGTATCAGAGCACGTGGGTCGGATGGGACCTGAAAAAAAAGGCCCCCTGGATCATGTGATGACTTTCTGTCTATGGGGGAGTGTGGAAGATGTGTGGACCGAAAGTTAGTCCCACATCGATTAAATGAAAATTTTGAAATGAAGTATATAAGTGATTAACTCCTCCCAACTAAAATCGATGGCTTTTGAGATAAAACATCATACCTAAAAGTTAAAGGTGGTTAAGTTGAGGACAATATCGGTGCTAGCAGTGATCCACATGCTCAATCACGCATGTGCGCGTGGCCGTGAGAATTTTGACATGGTATCTGAACAATATATCCGTTGTTCACTCATCTTCCATTCATACGGAAGTACACCACTTTTCTTCTCCTGGTTTTGATGCATTTTGATTGACCAGTGTTCAACCGGCTGTTGTTCCACAATCAACTCTTAGTAAATTACATTCGATCCGAATGTTATCCTTAATCTCCCAAAACCATTCAAAGGTTTTGGTGTTTATGTTCTTGTGGATTTTTTTTCTAGTCGTTATGTCTTATGGATGACCAATATTCGGTTGGTTGTTGTCGAATGATCAACTTTTAAATCAGTCAACATTCATTTTGAATATTTATCTTAATCTTCCAAAACCATTAGATCACTCTAGTTTTGGCTTCTTCCGTCCATACGGAATCAAATTACTTTTATTCATAAGAAAATCTCTCACTTGTTTTGGTGTCATGTGCTCATCGGATCAAATCATCAACTTTGTCTCAAAAGGATTGATGCTCAAGCAATTGATCGTTTCACATAACGTTCTTGTTCAAGTTGGGCATACAAATTTATGTGCTCTATCGTGCGGGAGGTTATTGCATGATAAAAGCTTCACAAGATCTTTCCTTATTTTCAAAATCTTATTTCCTTTTATTAGGTGATTTAGTTTCCTATTAATTAGTTGTTGATTTATCGACTTGTATCTTGTATTTTGAATTTTGTATTTTTTATTTTTTCTCTAAGTTAGGTAACCATAAATAAAAATGTAATCACACGATATCAATAACAAGAGTTTATCTTTATTTCTTTATCTTTCACTCTTGTCCACATATTCTTCATTTTCTGTTACAACATATATGAATATGTTTTTTTATTTTACCCAACTTAAAAAAAGGTAATTAAACTTATAATATATATATATATATATATATCTATCATATATATAAAAGCACGAATCACAAATTTTTGAGTGGTAATCAAATTTACTTTTTTGTCCCTATGTCCTTAATCAAATTTACTTTTTTGTCCATGTCCTTCCGTGATTTCTACTCCATTCCTATTCTCTCACGACTCTCTCTCTCACTTTCTATTTTTTCTCTTCTCTTTCATTCCTCTTCTCTCACGTCTTATAACTGTTCTTCTTCACGTCTTATAACTTTCTATTTATCTGGCGTTCTCTTCATCTCAACTAAGCTATGAAATTGCTCTCTCAACAAACAAACAAACAACTCGGCTATCAATTTCCATGCGCGTCGCTCTTCCATTCCCATTATCAATCTCGTCGAGTTTCCCTCTCTTTTCCTTCTATTCGATCGCTTCAAAACCAAATCCATCACCAAACCCTATCGCCCAGATCGCATTCGCTCCCAAAATCGATCTCTTCAATCGAAACTGCGAGAGATTCGCTCTTCGCTCTTCACGCAAAAACTGAAAACTCGCCCATCTGAGGTGCTGCAATGGCTTTGATTTCAGTTTGTCCCGACTTTAAATCCTTATATCTGATTGAAAATGGAGTCTCAAGTGTTTACTGTGATTTTGTGATTTTATTGCGTTGTTTTGAGTTTTTAAGCTTCTCGCTCTGTGATTTTGTGGTGAATGTAATGAGATCTGGCTTTTGTTTGATTTTCTTTTTACGTGGAAACTCGATGATCAGATTAGACTGATTTGGATTCTTCCATCGATGAAGATGTTGATCTGAATTGATTTTTTTTGAAGTTCAAGTTTGCATCTTTTCTTGTTTGAGTACAACAAACAAACAAACAATATCATTGATAATTTTTTGTAGTTATTTGTTGATCCCTATTGCGGTTTGATTTATTGAGATGGCGTTGCATTGATAATTTTTTGTGCCTATGAGAATATTGGTTTGAGATGCCCATGGGATAATTAGTTTGATTGCATTGAGATGAGTTTGTATTGATAATTTGATAGTTTAAGAGTGCTTTGTAGTTGTTTGATGAAATGCCCCATAAGATCCATTTTTTGGTTTTTTGTTTTTAATTTCCACATTCGTTTTTTGTAGTTATTTGTTGATCCCTATTGCGGTTTGATTTATTGAGATGGCGTTGCATTGATAATTTTTTGTGCCTATGAGAATATTGGTTTGAGATGCCCATGGGATAATTAATTTGATTGCATTGAGATGAGTTTGTATTGATAATTTGATAGTTTAATAGTGCTTTGTAGTTGTTTGATGAACTCGCCCCATAAGATCCATTTTTTGGTTTTTTGTTTTTAATTTCCACATTCATTTTTTGTATTTATTTGTTGATCCTTATTGCGGTTTGATTTATTGAGATGGCGTTGCATTGATAATTTTTTGTGCCTATGAGAATATTGGTTTGAGATGCCCATGGGATAATTAATTTGATTGCATTGAGATGAGTTTGTATTGATAATTTGATAGTTTAAGAGTGTTTTGTAGTTGTTTGATGAACTGCCCCATAAGATCCATTTTTTGGTTTTTTGTTTTTAATTTCCACATTCATTTTTTGTATTTATTTGTTGATCCCTATTGCGGTTTGATTTATTGAGATGGCGTTGCATTGATAATTTTTTGTGCCTATGAGAATATTGTTTGAGATGCCCATGGGATAATTAACTTGATTGCATTGAGATGAGTTTGTATAGATAATTTGATAGTTTAAGAGTGCTTTGTAGTTGTTTGATGAAATGACCCATAAGATCCATTTTTTACAATACTTGTTATTCACATTACGTCAAGTTAGAAAAATCGGGAACACAATATTATTGCGAAAGGTGCAAAGAATTTGTTACAACGCCATATCGAAGGTACGTTAAAATTATATTATACAAATGAATGTCGCTTTTATAAATTACGTATATAATTTTACCATGCATCTTTGAGTCTTATTAGCCATACCTTAAAACTATCTATTATCAATTTTCAATTTCCTACGATTCTTTGTTGTTGTACTATATATACATATATCTTGTCAAAAATCTAATTCATGACAATTGGATTTGTTTTTAGATTCAAAGTTCATGTGCGCGTCGAAGACAATTCAGGGTCCACAACTTTTGTTCTATTCGATAGCATAGTGAAAATAATAGGGGAAGTTGTCAAATGATATTTCAACACATAAATACGAAGTCGACAACAACAAAGAAGTCAACATGAAAAGAAAAAATATTGATAATGAATTGGGAATAAATAAACGTCCAAGAAAATTTTGTTATGTTGAGTAAATTATTTAAAGTTACATATTATTAATTAGTTACTTAAATATTTATAAATAAACTAATATAATGTATTTCTTATGCAGTGATGACGAAGATGAAGTATAGTCAACATCATCATGAACATGCTACAAAATACAAAATACTTTTTATATTTAATTTTTAGCAGTAGACATTTTATATTTTCATTATCATATTTTCAGTTTATTTAGCATTGTATATTAAATTTAATACTTTATATTTATATTACATAGTTTGTTCAAACTCATAAATATTATTTTAATTTTTATTATACATTCAGTTGGTTATTAAATTTACAATGTTTTAACTATAATGCATGACTCATATCCTATTAGAATATTTTTTTCAAGTTATATATCAATCTATCTATCATTAATTAGACTCTAAGGAAACTTGAGTTGTCTGTAATTACTAAGTTCGATGTTCTTCTAGATCATGATTATGATTTTGTTTGGCATGATTCTCATCTTTTTAGAACGCATCCAAGAATTCTGGCATTGGTTAATTATTGATGCCTTGTTCCATACATACTCACAAGATTGACATCTCTGTTAAGCATGGAAACTCCACTTGTTTTTTTTATTGATTTTTTTAATTGGTTTATGACAATATATTGATGTCTTTTCTTGTTCACCATCATTTATATTACGTCAACTCCATTTTCTTGAACATAAATGACCTCTTAAAATATCAATTTATCATCCCTTTAGTTTCATAGGCATTGATGAAAGTTTCGTATTAAGTTTTGTGATTCTGAATTTTTTTTTCTTCTTATTTTAAGTTCTTCTTTGTTTTTTATTTGTTTCTATATTTGATATGACCAAATTATTGTATTCTTATATAATATAGTTACCTCTCACCTTCATTACTAGACAAAAAAAGTGATTGAAACCATGAATTCTCAATTGGATTTCATAATTCTTGTTTTGTTCATATTATTTTCTCTTTGTTTTAGTCCTGCAATTGAACTCAATAAGGTATGAAATTTTTTGTATTCCTTTAGTGTCATGATTAAACATAGAAAAACTTTTGGTTTTTAAATTTCTAAATATTTCTCTATATGTGATTATTTGGTCTCTTATACAATCTTATGTGATTATGAGTTAGTTGGATTTTACTTGGGAAGGTGAACTAATCTCAACTCTATTGTATGCTGCATACATGATATATGTTCAAAGTGCTCTCTTACGTACAATCTACTAAGTAAGCCTTCTCATGAACATTGACATCCTTTTGTTATATATACTACTTGTTCTTCATAATTTTGATCATTCTCCCTCCTTTATATGCAAAATTCAATTTTATCATCATCAAGTCTCAAATGGCTTACATGAAATTACCAAGAACATAAGTATGACCTACACCGGTGCCTTCCATCGCTGCATTTAGAGAATTGGGTGGCCTTAATTTTAGTGGTTTATTGATGTTTTCCATATGGATCTTGTTAAAATTGAGAAATTTGACAAAAAGGTTTAGCATTTCTTGGAGCATTTCTTGGAATTCAATCAAAATCAGTTGATGAATTGAGTTTTTTTTTTAATGTTTTCTTCTACTCTTCAAGTCTTCTTTAATCAATCTAGAAATTTGACAACCTCTCTTTTAATATTTTTTTTTCTTGGTCAAGGTGTCTAAAGCTTTAATTAATCCCAACTAATTCAATTATTTACATTCATAATTTCAAAGTTATCCTTTCTATCTATAGAGTTTGATGTAAAGATTGAACTTTATGTACAATTTTACGAAATCTCCACAAGCAAGTGTACATAAATAAATGAGATAAACCACTTGTGCTTTTTTTTAACTTGTTTCCCATTCTTTTTTGAGGAAGTAATGACCTATCATGACTAGATTATTTTTTAATTCACATCTTATCTCAATTACGTTAGATAATATTGATAAGCTAAAAAATGTACTTGTATTTCTAATTTTTATATTTGAATTACAATTTTAAATTTTGTTAATAAATTCATAGAAATTAATTCCCGCTCGCTTCGCTCGCGGGGGAATCGTGCGTAGAACGTCTTGAAACTAGTATATATATATATATTATAGGAGTTGTTACAACATATATGAATATATATTTTTTATTTTACCATATTCTATTTTTTTAATTGATTAATGAAGTATTTGTTTACAACATATATGAATATGGTTTTTATTTTACCATATCCTATTTTTTAATTAATTAATGAAGTATTAAGTTGACTAAAGTATACAAGCTGATGTTTGTGCGCAAGCGATGTCTATCATGAGTTGTGTGTGTTACGGTTCAAGTATAAAAAAAAAGTGCCCAGCAATACGCACCCCACATTTTTATAAGGGCACTCAAATTTTGAGTGCACCCCAAATGCAAATTTCAATTTATGAGGCACCCCAACGATTTTATCAAAATACCCATTCATCCCAATCGAAGCACTCAACTCCAAAACTTTGGATGAGATATCTATTTTAGGTTCGGCGACATGTGGCCGAGACTTATTTTTTAGGTTCGGTGTTGTCCAACCGAACTTTTTTCGTGGAATATGGTTTACAACTGATGGCCTAAAGGTTCGGTGGGTTCTGACAGACTCTCTAATTAAAGATTTGATAGACTTTAACCGACTCTTCAACTAGAGGTTCGGTGGGCTCTTATTGACTCTTCAAATAAAAACTCGAACTTGCGAGGTCGAGCTACTTGATGATGTCCTGCAAATTAAAAGAAGAGATTACTGTGTGGAGGGATGATGGTGGAGGTGCATAAAAAGAGAGAAAAAAGGTGGCGGGGTGCACTAATCTCTATGGGACATAAGGGATATTTTGCAATAAAATTTACTTTTTTTTTTTATAAGTTTAACTTTTTTGCTGGTACCGTAAATAAATAGTGGATGCCTTTACCCGGCTCAAAAAAAGCGCGCGCTCAAAGTGACCATTCACATGTTTTCACGAGAAAAATTACAAATGTACTGCCAAAATTAATATAAATGAGTAAAATAAATTAAGTTTTTTTTTTATTCCAAAAGTAAGGTAAAACGCATTTTGAAAATGCGTCATTAGTTGGAGAAAAATTAGTCCGCTTAAAATACACGCGTACCGCCGCGTCACTAGCCACCTAATACCCATTTCATATTAGTTACTTGGCCAATTTTTATTTAATTTGTGTGTTTTAGTTCCCCTGATCTAATATTCGGTCTCGTCAACTACCCGGTACCCATGTCGACACGCATATCGAGGCGAATACAGTTCACACAATCTCGCACGTATTGTTATGCAACATACACATATGCGATGTATTTCACTAAATTGCACAGCAAATAAGCAACCAACACACCATAAGTTCTCATACCTAAGTCCACGTGTGTCATAGCTTACCGCGGCGTCTACGTAGATCGGAGCTGGCATCCACGTCTGTAAATTTAAGATAATTAACGACATTAATAAAATGGGTCGTTACACAGTGTCTCAAATACTATGTCTGCACATGAGTCTCAGCTGTAGTAGGAGCTACAACTGCCTGAGTAGTAGTCATTGACGCAGCCAAAACGGTAGTAGGAGCTGTAGTAGCCTCCCGAGCATCCCGAGCTCTTATCAAGTCTATCAGAAACGCGAATCTATCATCCACAATCCGCGCCAATGACTCCAAAGTCAAAGCCTGCCTAGTCGGATTACTAGTATCCCCGACCTCAGGCTGAGTAGTAACTGGAGCCTACCCGTCCATCAGTTATGCATCGAAGAACGTGCATCTAGTCAGCTTCAGTGTATATACGTGTATCGTATGTAATATACAACCAAAAAAACATACACGTATATCCTTAATTTTTACCCATCTCACAACACTTCCCAACTAGGACTTTAGACAATTCTTTTGGATTTTCCACATCTAACTTTTATTCATCAGGTTTATCTTTAATTTATACCACAAATGTAACCGTATCAGAGTTAACTTTCGATTTCCCGAAGTTCACCGACCTTGCTCTGATACCAAAATGTAGCGGCTCATTTTCCAAATGAACTACCACGGGGGCCAATACGGGCCCACAACATGGCCTACCAGCGTCAGGTGTGTCCCACATGCAATCTCATCCATCATTTAATCATTATTAACCTTAATGAACAACAATTTACTATTTAAATTGTTAATGAACTCAAGTCATTTGTTAAAATGTTGTTTCAATCCTTAATAAACCACAGCGGAAGTCTTTAAACATGAAAAAATAAAATATTAAACATCAAAGTCATGTTTTTAACTCGGATACCTAGTGTGGAAAACCCATATGTCATCATATATCAAGAATACACCTCAAAGGTCTCAAAACATCAAAAATATGAGGTCCTGAAGTGTCTCATAATCCCAAATACCCAAAATAATATATAAATATATATATACAATACAAACGTACAATTCCAGCTCAATGTTTCTGAATCACATGTACTCTGCAAGGTACTCTGCAAGCTTACCATTGCCACGACTCATACTCGGATCTGCACTCATGTGACGGCCCCAAATTCCGAGGCAAACCGAGCACCGTCACGTCGCCGGACACGTCACCAAGCCATGCCACGTCACCTCACACCTGTCTGTGACGGCCCGCGAACTTACCATCTAATACTCCAACTTAGTAAATTTTGATATTTAAATGATTGTTTTAGCAAAATATACTAAATTATAAGGTTTTATAACTTAATTCATTTGTTTTGATTTATTTAAGTTATTATAGTAGCGGAAGAATTAATAACATGCAAATAATTAATGTAAACAAGTTATGCAATATTTAACAACCTATGGGGTGGAAACCCAACAAAAAGGATACCATGTATATCAGTTAAGGCGACAAAAATGTATAATAGGCCTCAATATACATGTATCGGGTGAAAGGTCTCCCAAAATGATCCCAAAAATATGTATACGTAAATACAATCACTTACGAGTAAGCTAGTGGAGGCGCTCCAAATCAGAGCTAGTCGCCAATTACCGTCTTCCCCCGGCTCATCGCAATATCTGCAACTTGCCACCAACAACAATGACAAGTTCCAGGTGAGTAAATCCCAGAGAAATTCAGTTAGTATTCACAAGAAATCCAAGGAAACGGCTACAATTCATGCATATAAAGTAAATGAACAAGAATGTAAAGCATGAATATAAGTCGTGAGATAATCAAGAATGTGGAACGCGAGTGTGGTGTATAGCTGTCGAGCCCTGTGACAAAAACTAAAACGAGAAGGCCCTGGGGGTGAGGAAATCTACACCCCCTCTTCACGGTCGAAATGAGGAACTCTGTGGGTCGGAAGGTAGACTTCCGCCCAACGCCTCAAAAGAGAGGAAATCTGTGACGGAGGTGGGTCTCACGTCAACTCGCTCTCGAGATCATCGACTCGCCGAGAGAAATCTCACGCGTAGTCTAAGGTATGACCAACACCGTAGCAACAATCGGATCGTCATCAACGAGAGAGCCGGAAAGGGGTCACACCGTCCCTTCGACCATACACAGACACACGCGAGAATAGAGTGAACATGAAAACTGAACTGGCGAAAAGTAATGTGAAATAAATAATTCTCAATGAAAATAAGTAAATTCTAAGTTGACTTTCTCGTGAGTTTACTTACCTCAAACGAATCGCAATTGTCTCTCTGAAATATCCCGCACACGCCTCGAGATACGTATTCGACACCGACTATAGTAGCCTAAGTCCCTGGTGTCCAATTATATAATTTTTATCATTTTAGAGTCTCATTACTTAATTCATTTCAATCACAATGAAATTGGGTGAAGTAAACATCACCTCCATCTCGTCGTCGAACTTCATCGAATTCGTGCCTCTCGTCGAGGATCGATCAGTCCGACAACGCGCCACCGCGCGCTGCTCTATGTCTTTCGTCGCGCACTGCTGGCGCCGCTACCGCCTCGCCATCACCGCTGCCGTCTCGCCGACGCGACCGCAGCTGCCGCCTCGCCTGCGCGGCTGCCGGCGCTGCCTCGCGCCGCTGCCTCTTTCTTCTCCCTTCTCTTCTTTTCCTTTCTCCTCCGCCGCTGGTGTCCTCGCTGGTCCGCGAGCTGCTGCCGCCGCTCCGCCCGCCGCTGCCGTTCGCCGCCGCGCTGCCTCGCAGGTGCCGGCCGTCCACGCCACCGCGCCTGCCGCGAGCCGCAGTCCGCGGCTGGTCGTCAGCGAGCTGCTCGCCAGGCCGTGCTTCCAGTCCCGCCGTCCGCGGCACCGTTCGTCCGCGCCATCACTGCCCGTGCTGCCACCGCTTCTCGCCGGCGCGCCGCTGCTCCTTCCCCGGCAGGCGGCCTCTCCCTCTCTCTCTCTCACTCACTCTCTCTTTCTCTCTCTCTCCCTTCTTTTCTCTCCTCCATCCGATTCTTTTTTAGGTCCGCTAAGGGCACCCCACCATTTAATGAGGGCACCCAGTTAATGTGGGCACAAAGCTGTTTTACCTTGGGCACCCAAAAATTAGCCCCGAACTACCGAAAATACCTTGTGGAAATCCATCTGCACCTCACCACCCTCGTGCAAACCCCCGAGCACCCCACCACCCCCACCACCACCTTCACCGAACTCCTTGTAGAAGAATCCATTTGTTTTGAGCCAGAGCCGAGTGAGAGGAATCCCCGAAATCGTGTTCTCCGTCCCTCGCCGTGTGTTTCTCCTTCGTTGTTCGAGTTTTACGCATTTTGTAGGGTCATGTGTGTTAGCCGATTTCGTCTCCAAATTAGGGCTTGGTTGAAGATCGTCGAACACACAGATTTTGTGCGAAATTGATCGTTTGAAGTTCTGTTATAGTATAATTAAGTTACATTTGGTAGAGTAGTTGTAATGTGTGTGTGGCGGTTTGTAGAATGGTAAAAAAATTGGGAAATCGCGGTTCTCGGCCACACGGGCCGATATCGTGTTAGCTGTCTCGCCAAGCATGGCGAGACAGCTCTAAATTTTTGGGAACTCGCGAGTCTCGGCCACGAAGGCGGAAGAGTTCACGATGTCTCGATTACGCATGGCCGAGAATACTTCATTATCTCGGCGAGACATGACGAGAGCTACAATTAGTGATAGGTAATGTGGCGTCGGTGGTGTACAACCGAGAATTTTCTCCTACTCTCGGTTGTACAGCGAGAGGGTTAGAGTATGCTCGGTCCTCTATGACCGAGACATTTCAATATATCTCGGTCTGCGAGAGGCCGAAACAATCGCGCACATCGACGAAATTTCGGATAACCTCATAAAAAACACATATAAATTCGCAAAATTACCTCAAGTTCAACCTCCTCTTTGCACCGTAGCAAGATACAATCCTCCATTATATAGTGGAAACAAGTTCGGATTTGAGGAAATTACCAAACCCTACGTTGACAAACAAATCATCATTTTCACAGCTTTTACCCAACTAAACGATTCTAAGAAGCCATTATATGGTTGTCAAATATTGTTACATCGTTTGTCGGATGATGTCAATCCGCAAGAATCGATCAACGCTCGTCAAACGCAATGTGTTTCTCTCCTCTCTTTCCCCCTTTTTTATTATTTTATTTTGGGAGAAAAAGACAAAATAAAAATGACGAGGGATGGTGATGTGACATGTTGGGGTGATTGATGTGACAACTCGATCCCATACTACTCGTACACCCACGTTACGCGCACTCCACGACGTCGTACACTCTCGTCACTACACGCGCACAACGCGACCAACGTAACTCTCAATTAACGCAGCGCGAACTATTAAATAATAGTAAAATAATTAAGTACTTGCCACACAAAAATAACATATTTCTCGATTAGGCGTGTCATAGACTTTTCCCACGACGTCAAGGTGGGTCTGAGCTTATGATATTAATTTGTAATTAGCCGGTTAATCGGGATTAATTAAAACGGGCTGTTACAACTCAAGCATCACAAAAAGTCAGATGACGAGTCCAAAGTGAGTATTCCCAAAGAAATTAAGTTAGTAATACTGAAGGTAAATACTGGAATTTAAACAAAACTATTGAGTAAACATGCGAAAATAAATACAGGTAACTGTGATCATCGCATGGATAAGTAATAGTGCAAGCTCAACGTGTGTTCTTAGAGCCAAGGGTCAGACTAGTGCCACAATTCGGACTCTACACAGAATACTGCCGGCGAGTACCACTCAAGCAAGGCCAGTATCTTGATCCGCTGGGTGGTCGGCGTAGAACCTATGACGTGCCTATACTTGCCCCGACGCGACTCTCGGGTCGAGCTATTCACCGAGATCCCTGACACACGTGCTATGGCCTACTGGACATACACACAAGAATGGTATGGAGGGAAAGCCTCAACGTCCGTCCATTTAAACTAAACCAAGAATAGAGTATTGAAGTATATAATTTGAATTCAAAAGTAAAAATAAGTAAATGCTCAAAAAATTTCAGTTGTGATACTACACACCTCTAACCGCACTTCGTGTTACGATAATTAACCCTCGGTCCGGCTCCACCGAATCCCCGATATCCAAATTACCGCCCGAAATAACATATTTCCATTTATAATTGATTTTTAATCAATTGGATGTATTTTATGTTACTTAGTAAAAACATTTTGAAATATGCAATATATAGCGCGCTAGGTCTTTTGGTTAGCGCGCTAGGTATTCTGGGCAGTTAAACGTTCTTCGACAAGAAAAACACTACCGCGCTATATGTTTCCACTAGCGCGCTAATCGTCATGTAGCGCCCTAGGTGACCTCCTTAGCGCGCTACCGAGGCTCAGAACATCAGTTTGGTTGAAATTTTTTTTAAGCATCACCACCACCACCAACACCAACAATAACGACAACAACAATGACAACAACATATATTACTCAACTTCATAGCACTTGAAACCCACCAAAATAACCACATAACACTCCATTACAAACTCACACAAACACTCCAACAATTCACACCAAAAGATGAAGAAAGTTGAGGCGATAGTGTATCTCACCTTGCTTTGATGAATTAACCACTCCAAGGTCTTCAAATCACCAAGCTTGTAGCTCCAAAACCCTTGCTTTTGATCTCAATTTTTGGATTTCTTGTGAAGAAGAGAGAGAAAATGTGGTGAAACAAAGTCAAATGAGACTTTTTATACCATTACATGATCTCTCCTCACTTGCCCATCACAAAGCCATCCAATGGGCATTATTTGCTCCATTTCTCAACCCATAATGACTCCTCAAGTGACTCTAATGGAACACTCACCCTTGTTCTTACAAAAAGTCGTCTCTCGAGTCACCCGATTTCGCGTTCCGAATCACAACACACGCGCGTACTACCATGACCCTAACCATCAAATAGGCATTACATATTAATTATTTGACCCATTTTATTCATTTCATGTATGTATTATTTTCTCCGGCCTAGTATTTAGTCTTTTAGCATACTCAGTACCTGTATCGACACGCATATCGAGACAAATACTTATCACACAGTCTCGCACGTTAAACGTAACATAAATACACACATCGTGATGTCGTTTACTCTGTTTCAACATAAACATCGCAAATTAGACAAATCAACACACAAAATAACTATTTACCTAACTCTAGGTGCGCCCTAGCCTAATCGCGGGTTTCATGAGTGTTTGAGCTATCGGCTACGTCTGCAACCACGTCATTAATAACGGTGAGTTAAATTTGGGCAGTTACGAGATTCATATCTATAATTAAATGCAAACCATCCATTATATTCATTTAAGTTAAGTTCTAATGGCCTGTTTGGTTCGTGGGATTAGCCTGGATTAGCCACACTGGACTAGTTAATCCGCTGTTTGCTTGGAGGATTAACTAGGCCAGCGGATTAGTTAAGAGGCATGGTAGTGGATTAAACAATACCACCATTTTTGGTGGGATTAGCTAATCCATTGTAACTGAAAGAGGAGATTACCACTTTACCCCTCACATTAACCAAATCACAACTCTCCAAAACTCTCGACCTCCCTCCCTGTTTTGCTCTTCTTCTTCCTTCTCGCGACCTGGTTTTTTTTTTTGTTCTTCTCTTCGTTCTCTTCGTCAATCGAACCCTCATCTGTGTGTCTTCAATACACTCGAATCACTCATCTCTCTCTCTCTCTCTCTCTCTCTCTCTCTCTCTCTCTCATGTATTTCTCTCGCATTCGAACGTTAGAGAGAAACAGAGAAATCGAAAACGAAAGAGTTGCATAGATCGATCGATATCGAGAAATCGAATCGAAAAGATGGTGACGAGCATAGGAATGATGGATGCGGCATACTTCGTGGGAAGAACATAGATCTTGGCCTGGATCAACTCCACTCTTCATCTCAATCATCCCGAAGTCGAAAAGGTTCGCTTCTTTGTTTTCTTGTAAAAGAAGGAACTTGGAGGGTTTTCTGGTTTGCTTTTGGTTTTGGGGTTTCTTGAAATATAATATGGTGATTTGTGTGATGAACTTGAAGGGGGGTTTGAATTTTTGTGGAGTTTTCATTGTTTTGGGCAGGCGGCGTCGGGCGATTCACAACGAAGGGGATGAAGATGTGAAAATGAGGTCAAATTTATGTAAGGGTATTTTGGTAAATGTACATGTACAACCTCACTTAATCCCAACCTTAAAACTACCAACCAAACAAGATACACAAATGTGACTAAACTATCTAAACCCATGTGTTAGTCTCATCACTAATTAATCCCATGTGTTAGGATTCACTAAAATGTGAACCAAACAGGCCATAAGATGCATTAATCTATACACTACAAGAACATGGTGGAATAGCATCAAAAAATTGTGACAGATAAAATCTGTTGCTAAACAACAACAAATCAAACAGTTGTGCATCAGACAGTCCGTTTGACTCGGTTGACCCAAAAGCAACAATTCAGTGACAGATTTGTGACAAAACATTGTAACAGATTGTATGTTGTCACATATCTGTCGCTGATTTCTCCCGCCATATATTTCCCACCAAAGTTGTGACAGATCTGCTACAGATCAGCGACAGAATCAAGTCTGTTGATGATATGTAGCAAAGTGAAAAATAAAAAAAATGAGTATGTGACAGATCGCTACTGAGATCAACGACGACTTTATTACGTCGGCGATCCGTCGATCCGCGACGAATAAAGTATGTCGTGATCGACGACATATCGGCGACGACGATCGCGACATAATTAATCTATCGCTGATCTGTCGCAACAAAAAAGGTAAAACCGAAAACCCATCCTCCTCGTCTCTTCTCTGCGCAAACCACCCGAAACCCCCTTCATTGCCGCCGCACCATCGTCGCCACCACCGTCGCCATCGTCGGCCACTGTCATCGTCATCGTCGTCAGTGACTCGCCGCCTCTCCTTCCTTCCTCGCATCGCACGCCGACGCCTCGACACATGGGTCGCTCCGCCGCTGTGTGCTCTCCTTCTCCGCCGCCGCTGCTTTCTCGCCTCTGTCAGCCGCCTCTCTCTTTCCGCGACTCCGTTCGCTACTCGCACGCCGACGCCATCGGCATGAGCGTCGCTCCGCCGCTGCTCACCTCATCCGCCACACGAATCTCGATGACACATTGGTTTTCTTTCTCAAGAAGAAACGAAAATAAAGAGAGAAACGACAGAGAGATGAGAGAAGAGAGAGAGAGAGGGAAAAATAGAGAAAGAGACGACGGAGAGAGACAGAGAGAGAGGAGCAGCGCGGCAGAGCTCCGGAGAGGAGCAGCGGCTCCAGCGAGACTCGAGGCCGCGGACTGCGGCTCGCGGCGACATGAAGGAGCGAACGACCGAGCGAAAGATCGCGGCGGCGAATCACGCAGCGGCGGCGGCTCTGATGCGGCGAGTCGGGGAGAGGCAGACCGACGCGCGCAGGGAGGTCGCGGGCGAGTGGCGGCGCTCCGCGACCGTGGCGTGGCGTCGTGCGGCGCGAATGAGCTCACCGATGGCGGCGGTCGGCGGCGACGCTAGCGGCGGACCAAGAACGGATGCTTGGCGGGCGGCGACGCGGAGGCTCGGACGGTGGTTCCAGGGATCAGGACGCCGGCGAGGAGCTCGCGGACACCAGCTCCGGCAGCGGCGCGGTGAACACATGCGCAACAACAAATCAGCGACAAAGACGCGTCTTTCTTGACTAGGCAAATCAATGACGACATATCCGTGTCTGCTGCTAAATAGCAACAGATTTGCAACAGACACGTATTTGCTGACTAGACTTCGATCAGCAACAAATCCGTTTCTATTGTTGTTCAGCGACAGACGTTTGTCACAAATCAACTGTCATTTGAAACTAATGAACACCAAATCAAATCATGTCATTGAGTTGTACCGGCAACAAAGAGTTTAGCAACAGCTACTATCAGTCGCTGATTTGTTGCAGAGTGTCTTAGCAACAGAACCGTACCAATTCAGCATCAGATTAGTTTGTTGTTGTTTTGATTTTTTTTTTTGTAGTGATAATAGCAAGAGGTTTGAAAATCATAAATGAAATTAAAGCACCCTTGCATAGGGGCCTACAAGAGGTATACCATAAGAGAATAATAATAATTATAAGTCGTTACATTCAATGCATACTAGTTATTGACTTGATTCCGGTGATCAATTCCCTTACTCTCGAAGTGATGAAGACCACTAGTGTACACAATGGTTGTTGTATCCCCTCAATGGTCCCTTCAAATCAACAACAAGTTCGTCCAAGCTGTGGCGGCCCTCGCCGCCCCGGGGTGACGTGTCTCTGTGTACTCCTTGCCAGCTGACCCTACTACACGTGTACGGCACCTGCCCGTCCTTTTCCTGTCTCGAGATTTGAATCCACTTGTATATACAGCGTATAAATGACAAATGCAGCGGAAGTTGTACGAAAATGCAAGAAATATTAATTAATTCATCAAATCTTACTATGGAAAAACCCTGTAACTTACGAAGTAAACAGTTGTACCATATATAACTAAGCATGTACAAGATCATATCACTCCCCAGTTCCCAAAAGAATCAAAATATCAAAATAATCACACACGTACAAGTAATTCTCAACGATTGGCAGTCAGAGATAGTCGCCTAAGATCCCCTTGCCCTTACTTGTACTAGGATCTGCACTCTATCATCACAGAAGAAAATGGATGACGAGTCCAGTCAGTAAAATCCCAAGGAACTCCTCCGAGCATTCATATAAATAAATGGAATTCAATAAATACTGTTAAATAAACATGCGGAATGTAAACAGACAACTGTAAGTAGGGCATCGCATGCGTAAATAACAATAAAGTGCAAATGTGTGTGTTTGTTCCAGTCAGACTAAACCATACTTCGGGATTTCCTTCCAGGATCCCACTAGTGGGCGCACCCAATTAGCTATCACCTGATCCCCCTCGGTGGCCGGCGTAGACCTACGATGCACCGACACATGTAGCGGTTCCCTCGGGTCGTTATCCACCGAGCACTCCTGATACACATGCTATGGTCTAGAATGCATAGACATACAACGGAAATTCGGTGGGAGTAACTCAACCAACCGTCCAAAAGATGACAAGATATGAATGTAAGTAAAAAGCACAAGGAATACTGGAAATGAATGAAAATACGAAGCAAAATAAATACTCAAGAGTTTTCCCTTTGGGTTTTACAAACCTCACAACGCGCTCTACTACCCCATAATCAATCCCCGAGTCCAAGTCCACTGGGTCCTTGGTCGCCAATTGGTCACCCGTGTCAACCTATGTCCATTTATCAATAATGTAATTTAGCATGAAATTTTACAACAAATTTCTAAAATCTTTAGGCCAAATTGCCTATTTCGCGCTTTTCGAGGCAAAACCCCGCAAAAAGTCTCGTCCGAAATATCCAAATATGTTATTTTTCATAGAAATTCAAAAATTTCTATTTATTTTATGGAAATATATTTTTTTTCAAACTTTTCCCAATTTTTCCGGAATTTTCCAAATTTTTCCCAAATTTTTCCTCTTTTTTTTTTTAATTGAAATTTAGTTTTGGTTCGGGTCGACCCAACCGGGTCGGACCCGACCCGGCCCTGGACCCCATTCTGGGCCCGGCCCAGCAGGAGGGGTGGGTGCACACGCGCGCACACACGCGTGCGCGTGTGCACCTTCTTCCTCAGCTGATCTGGTTCGATCTCTCCTTTTTTTTTTTTTTTTTTTTTTCATGGTTTGGGTTGGGGTTGCTCTCCACCCCAACCACGGTGGACTCGATGGCAGGGGAGACACCCTGCCATCACCACCGCGACCCGGTTCGGCCTCCATGGCCGAACCCCCGTCTCGCCACCACGACCAAACCGAAACCCACAACCAAAACCAACTAGGCTCACCTCGATCGTGGCGTCTCCACTCCTTCCCAGCGCGTCCCTGCTTCTCTCTCCTCCTCTCCTCTTCTTCTTCCTCGCTCTCGGCCTCCCTGATGTGTGTGGGGTGTGTACGGTTGTGAGGATGGAGTGTGTGAGTGAGGTGAGAGAAATGATGTTGGAGTGTGTAGATAAGGATTGTGATGTTGACTTTTTGTCTTGACACCAAAGGGTGACATAGCTGGGACACTAGCTCATTTTTCGGGCGTTTCGACGCCCGATTTCGCGTTCGAACCGCGATATACGCGTACCGCCGCGTCACTAGCCGCGTAATACCCATTCCATATTAGTAATTTGGCTATTTTTATTTAATTTGTGTGTTTTAGTTTCTCCGACTTAATATTCGGTCCCGTCAACTACCCGGTACCCGCATCGACACGCATATCAAGACGAATACAGTTCACACAATCTCGCACGTATTTTTATACAACATACACACATGCGATGTATTTCAATAAATTTCACCGCAAATAAGCATCCAACACATCATACCTAGCATACCTAAGTCCCCGTGTGTCCTAGCCTACCGCGACGTCCATGTGGATCCGAGATGGCGTCCACGTCTGCAAATTTAATAAAATGGGTCGTTACAGTTCTTCCCAACTAAATAAAATTTCGTCCCGAAATTTAACTGTAACTAAAGTTTCATACCAGAGAATAGCTGAGGGTATCGCGTCCTCATCGTCGACTCGAGCTCCCCGGTTAGTCCATCCGTCCTATGATGCTGCCAACGAACTAGGACCTTCGCGAGTTCCCTGTTCTGGAGAATCTGTACTCGACGGTCAACGATCTCTATCGCTCTCTCCTCATAAGTCACGTTGGGTTGTATCTCCACCTGTCCCAACTCAATCGTCGATCTTGGCCCTGACCTAGCGAATCTCAACATGGAAATGTGAGATGTCGGATGAACCCCAGCTAACTCGGCAGGTAACTCCAACCGATATGCAACAGTGCCTACTCTCTGTGCAATCCGGTATGGCCCAATGTATCTCGGTGCCAATTTTCCCTTAATGCCAAATCTCTGTTGACCTTTCCAATGAGAAACCTTCGGATACATCATATCGCCCTCGGCATAGCTCAAACCCTCGCGATATCTATCTGCGTATTTTTTCTGTCTATCTTGTGCGGCTCGCAGCTTCTGACGAATTTGTCAAATTTTCCTGTGTGATCAACAACTATCTCAGGCCCTACTTGTGTACCGAGACCGGTGTGCATCTTCTAGAATCTCGTCCCGTATCTCCTGATCTGCAGGTATCCACAATCTCCATCGGTATCTTAAACACCGATCTGTGGTTTCTGCCCAATCAGTGCATTCCGGATTCCGTGACAGACCACTGACCCACTCCTAGAGCCCATCAGCCCTCTGACACTCGGAAACCCGTTCAATCGATACGGTCGGTATCCTCAACTGTGACAAAATCCCGAACCACCGGAACGTCTTCAATCCGAACCTCCATTCGAACCTCCGGCTCAACTATCGCCGCAACCGTCTCCATCTCCTGCTCTGTAGCTAGTCGGCCTCTCGTGATGGGTAAGTCAGTTGCCAATCCAAATAATACGAACTCCGGTATTCCAGGAATATGAAACTCTATCGTCTCGCCGTAACAATCTATCCGTGCATGATAGGAATATGAAACTCGATCCACCTCTATCATCACGTCTCAACATATTCGGTTATGGTATATCTTATCCCCAGCAGCCGTACTGGGGACAAGATGTGATTCTAGTCTCTGTGTAACTAACCCTAACAATCCAACAATACGTCCAGCAAGAAAGAATAAAATACTACCAGAATCAACATAGCATGCATGTGGCGACTAAGTATATGTAATGTACCTTCAACGAGTTGCCTAGTCGCCCCGCTATCTAGCTGTGCTAACGCATGTACTCTATCTCTAGCCTGGTCTGACGCTCGTCGTGGCGACGGTGGTGTCCGACAGTCAGCCCTCAAGTGTCCCCTCTGCCCACACTGGTGACATCTACGGCTCTCCAGTCTACCCGTCTGTCCGTCTCCAGATCTCGGACTCTGACCCCGGTCTTCCTGACCCCTGTCATGTCCCCTCTGATCTCGACCCTGACGGTACTCATGTGGCTGTGCCCTCTGTCGATCCACTGGTGCTGAGGTGATAGCATGAACTGGCTGTGGCTCCTCATATCAGAACTGACTGCCCTGAAACTCGTCACATCGACCCCTCTCTCGGCTATCATCTCTCCAGCCTCTATCCGGATGATCCATCGGTCTCTTCTGCCTTTGACTAGACTGAGAACTCTGCCCTGACTGTACCTCCCTACCAGTCACACGTCGGCCAGCCCTTTGCAGTATGTATGTCTCACGGGCCAATGCCCTGTCAAAGATCTCCTGCAGAGTCGTGGCTCCGGTCGAGACAACTGCTGACGCAATCATGTCATCAAATCCTCTGGTGAAGTAATAGATCTGTAAGCGCTCTGTCCCGGCGACATCCAGAGAGAACTGAAGCAGATGTCGGAACCTCTCCATATACTGCATCAAGGTCCGACTACCCTGTCTCAAGGATAGGAACTCCTCCCTCAGTCTCAACCTAACCTCCATAGGTATGTACTGATCGTAAAATAGCTCCCTAAACTCAGCCCATGTCGTCGGTTCCGGATGAGTATCCGTATATGTCGTCCACCAGACTGCCGCATGTCCTCTCAAACAGGCTCCCGAAAGTCGTGCATGTAATGTCTCGTCGTTCCTCATCAGCTTATGGAAACGCTGATGGGACACTATCCATCTCCCAGCAGCCTCGGGGTCACCGCCTCCATAAAAGAATCCAGGCTGGAACTTCAAAAACTCCCTCAATAGCTTCGCCTCTGGTGTCAGGACGAATGTCGATGTATTAGGAGTATCGGCGGTGGGGTGGCGAAACTGGTCCGTCGTCGTGGGTGGAGCGTAAGAGTCGACGTCTCCAAAGGAACAACGATCTGCGGTAGCTGTCTCTGTAGGTGTCTCTACCGCTACCCCCGAATCGGCGTCTGGGTACCACCGAACAACAACGAGCCCCGCACGGTATAGTCACACGACCGGCTCTCTCGGCGAGGTAAGTGCGCCGATCTTGCGGTCCGCTTCGTAATAGCCGTAATACATCGGCCATCTGTGTCTCCTGTGCCGAGAGTCTATCCTCCACACTCGATAACCGAGACGTCCCTAGCCGCATCGCTAGTCTGTCCAGTCTCGAAAGGCGTACCAGACTGTCCGTCCATAATCTTGATCGAGAATGTGCTCCGGATCAGTCTCGAAGTATATACGTATATCATATAGTAGCATGAAAATATAACACATATATAAGTTCTAACTCTACCCACCTCACATCACTTCCCAACTAAAGTTCTAAGGCACTAACTTCGGGTTTTCCACATCTAAGTTTGTTGATTAAGTTTTATTGTCTTAGGACTTCCTCTTTGCTTTGATACCAACATTGGCGTTGGTATCACAATCTCCTAAGCCAACCTGGGCTCTGATACCAACTGTGGTGGCCCTCGCCGCCCCGGGGTGACGTGTCTCCGTGTACTCCTTGCCAGCTGGCCCTACTACACGTGTACGACACATGCCCGTTCTTTTCCTGTCTCGAGATTTGAATCCACTTGTATGTACAGCGTATAAATGACAAATGCAGCGGAAGTTGTACGAAAATGCAAGAAATATTAATTAATTCATCAAATCTTACTATGGAAAAACCATGTAACTTACGAAGTAAACAGTTGTACCATATATAACTAAGCATGTACAAGGTCGTATCACTCCCCAGTTCCCAAAAGAATCAAAATATCAAAATATCAAAATAATCACACATGTACAAGTAATTCTCAACGACAGGCAGTCAGAGATAGTCGCCTAAGATCCCCTTGCCCTTACTTGTACTAGGATCTGCACTCAATCATCACAGAAGAAAATGGATGACGAGTCCAGTCAGTAAAATCCCAAGGAACTCCTCCGAGCATTCATATAAATAAATGGAATTCAATAAATACTGTTAAATAAACATGCGGAATGTAAACAGACAACTGTAAGTAGGGCATCGCATGCGTATATAACAATAAAGTGCAAACGTGTGTGTTTGATCCAGTCAGACTAAACCATACTTCGGGATTTCCTTCCAGGATCCCACTAGTGGACGCACCCAACTAGCTATCACCTGATCCCTCTCGGTGGCGGCGTAGACCTACGACGCATCGATACATGTAGCAGTTCCCTCGGGTCATTATCCACCGAGCACTCCTGATACACATGCTATGGTCTAGAATGCATAGACACACAACGGAAATTCGGTGGGAGTAACTCAACCAACCGTCCAAAAGATGACAAGATATGAATGTAAGTAAAAAGCACAAGGAATACTGGAAATGAATGAAAATACGAAGCAAAATAAATACTCGAGAGTTTTCCCTTTGGGTTTTACAAACCTCACAACGCGCTCTACTACCCCGTAATCAATCCCCGAGTCCAAGTCCACTGGGTCCTTGGTCGCCAATTGATCACCCGTGTCAACCTATGTCCATTTATCAATAATGTAATTTAGCATGAAAATTTACAACAAATTTCTAAAATCTTTAGGCCAAATTGCCTATTTCGCGCTTTTCGAGGCAAACCCCCGGGAAAAGTCGCGTCTGAAATATCCAAATATGTTATTTTTCATAGAAATTCATAAATTTCTATTTATTTTATGGAAATATATTTTTTTTCAAACTTTTCTCAATTTTTCCTGAATTTTCCAAATTTTTCCCAAATTTTTCCTCTTTTTTTTTAATTGAAATTTAGTTTTGGGTCGGGTCGACCCAACCCGGCCCTGGACCAGAACAGGTCCAGGCTCGGCCCATGGGTCGAGCCTGGCCCGTTCTGGGCCCGGCCCAGCAGGAGGGGTGGGTGCACACGCTCGCACACGCGCGCGCGTGTGCACCTTCTTCCTCAGCTGATCTGGTTCGATCTCTCCTTCTTTTTTTTTTCATGGTTTGGGTTGGGGTTGCTCTCCACCCCAACCCCGGTGGACTCGATGGCAGGGGAGACACCCTGCCATCACCACCGCGACCCGGTTCGGCCTCCATGGCCGAACCCCCGTCTCGCCACCACGACCAAACCGAAACCCACAACCAAAACCAACTAGGCTCACCTCGATCGTGGCGTCTCCACTCCTTCCCGGCGCATCCCTGTTTCTCCTCCTCCTCTCATCTTCTTCTTCCTCGCTCTCGGCCTCCCTGGTTTGTGTGGGGTGTGTACGGTGGTGAGGATGGAGTGTGTGAGTGAGGTGAGAGAAATGATGTTGGAGTGTGTAGATAAGGATTGTGATGTTGACTTTTTGTCTTGACACCAAAGGGTGACATAACTGGGACACTCGCTCTTAGGATTTCCTCTTTGCTTCGATACCAACAGTGGCGTTGGTATCACAATCTCCTAAGCCAACCTGGGCTCTGATACCAACTACTACATCGGCATTCGTCCTGGCACCAGAAGCGAAGCTATTGAGGGAGTTTTTGAAGTTCCAGCCTGGATTCTTTTATGGAGGCGGTGACCCCGAGGCTGCTGGGAGATGGATAGTGTCCCATCAGCGTTTCCATAAGCTGATGAGGAACGACGAGACAGTACAGGCACGACTTTCGGTAGCCTGTTTGAGAGGACATGTGGCAGTCTGGTGGACGACATATACAGATACTCATCCGGAACCGACGACATGGGCTGAGTTTAGGGAGCTATTTTACGATCAGTACATACCTATGGAGGTTAGGTTGAGACTGAGGGAGCCCAAATTTTTCCTCTTTTTTTTTGTTAATTGAAATTTAGTTTTGGGTCGGGTCGACCCAACCGGTCGGACCCTACCGGCCTGGACAGAACAGTCCAGGCTCGGCCCGTGGGCGAGCCCGGCCCGTGCTCGGGGCCGGCCCAACGAGGAGGGTGGGTGCACACGCGCGCGTGTGCACCTTCTTCCTCAGCTGATCTGGTTCGATCTCTCTTTTTTTTCTTTTTTTTTTCATGGTTTGGGTTGGGGTTGCTCTCCACCCCAACCCCGGTGGACTCGATGGCAGGGGAGACACCCCTGCCATCACCACCGCGACCGGTCACCTCCATGGCCAAACCCCCGTCTCGCCACCACGACCAAACCGAAACCCACAACCAAAACCAACTAGGCTCACCTCGATCGTGGCGTCTCCACTCCTTCCGGCGCGTCCCTCGCTTCTCCTCCTCCTCTCCTCTTCTTCTTCCTCACTCTCGGCCTCCCTGGTGTGTGTGGGGTGTGTACGGTGGTGAGGATGGAGTGTGTGAGTGAGGTGAGAGAAATGATGTTGGAGTGTGTAGATAAGGATTGTGATGTTGACTTTTTGTCTTGACACCAAAGGGTGACATAGCTGGGACACTCGCTCATTTTTCGGGCGTTTCGACGCCCGATTTCGCGTTCGAACCGCGATATACACGTACCGCCGCGTCACTAGCCGCCTAATACCCATTCCATATTAGTAATTTGGCTATTTTTATTTAATTTGTGTGTTTTAGTTTCCCCGACCTAATATTCGGTCCCGTCAACTACCCGGTACCCGCGTCGACACGCATATCGAGGCGAATACAGTTCACACAATCTCGCACGTATTTTTATACAACATACACACATGCGATGTATTTCAATAAATTTCACCGCAAATAAGCATCCAACACACCATACCTAGCATACCTAAGTCCCCGTGTGTCCTAGCCTACCGCGACGTCCATGTGGATCCGAGCTGGCGTCCACGTCTGCAAATTTAATAAAATGGGCCGTTACACAAGCCGTCAACGATATGTGCACCAAGATCACTTAGAGTTTTCATGAGAAGTTTATTACTGCTCACGTCCTTAGTAATTTAACCCCATCTCCTTAGCCAGGAGGGGTAATCCCATCTCCTTATTCAGGAGATGGTTATCCAACTCCTTAACCAGGAGTAGGTAATTCAATCTCCTTGTCCAGGAGAAGAAAATACCAATTTTTTTGTGCAACACATACATACCATAGATATGTAAAATCAAGTCAATAGCATAATGCAACCCATTCCCAAATCTTCAATTTCAAATCATGAATCTTAATTATTTAATAACATGCCATATTTGATACTTGAGCGAAGCTCCCAACTTACCTCGACTCGCCGCGATATCCTCTCTCGATCCTTGCGCCTGCGGGTTCTATGTGAACCATTTTGCGAATTTATACAATTTAAGACATGTCACATTAACTTTAAGTCAGATTTTAAATTCTAATTTGCTATTAGATTTACTTTGGAGCTCACTAGTATAGGTCCTACGGGTCCCCCATCGCTCGGTGCGAGGGTTAAGGGGTGAGACCCGATCGGTCTCCCTCGGGGATGCGATAGTGCCCCATTTGAAATCCAAGATTTGCTTTTATTTTATTATATATATTATTTTTGTTTATAAATAATATATATTATTTTATTATTTTATTATATTTTAATTTTATTTATTATTTTTTATTTAGTGTTAACCGGTCAACAATTTACCGGTTGATTGGTCCAATGGTGTTTGGCCCTTGGTTTAATGTCTAGGGGCTTGTTTGGCCCTTGGTGGGTTGGGCAGGGACATACGTCCCTGCCCAATTCACGGGTTGCTCTTGCATTGCCAGGAGGCGCCGCCTTCCTCCGGGCGGCCTGCCAGAGGGTAGCGCCGAGACGCCCTGCCGGCTATTAAGGATGTTCTTACCGACAACGACGCGCATACGATCATGGGGGTGGACCAATTACCATTCCTCCATTTGATTTTCATTGTGGTGGTGGTGCGGCCTGGTGTTACCCCACCCTCTCGTCGGCGCCGCCACCTTTTTATCGGCGGCAGCAGTGAGGTCACCACCGCTCTCCTTGGGGGTGCCTTCAACACTTCGCCGCAAACTTTCACCAGATTAAACCAATAGAAGAAAAAAAAAAGAGTTTTCCATCATTATTGAAGTAAACACACACTTGCAAATTTGTTTAGATAAGGAAAGAAATGGTGTAGAGGGTGTATTACCTTCAACAGATGTCTCATTGGCTTCGCACCACCACGATTCCCCAAACAAGTGTCCTTTCATTTTCTCTCTCAATTTTTTGTGTGAGCACAAATAGGGGGCTAGGGTTTACAATTAAATTTGTATAGTGAGACCAATTTAATGTAGGGTTTACGAAATTACTAAATTACCCATTTGATGAGTGTTTTTAATTTTTGGGTCGTCACAAAAAATGTGCACAAAATGCCAATTTAAATAGTAATTAATTGTTCTATAGATGCTATGATATAGATGAAAGTAGAAGGAGGATTTACAAATAAATAAAAGTTAAGTGACGTCCTAGCACTACCCAAAAAAAATAGGGCCGCTAAGGGCACCCCACCAATTCATGAAGGCACCCTCTTATTGAGGGCACAAATCAAATTACTAAGGGCACCCAAAAATTAGGCCTGAAATCCCGAAAATACCCCTCGTGGAAAACAGAGGCACCCCACCACCCCCACCACCGTCCTCTTGCTTGACTTGCCCTACTTCTCGTCAACGAACCAGCTAGCAATCTCGAATCTCAGTTGTCTTTGTTCCTCTCCGTCTCTCTCCGCTGTTATAGGACATTTTTCGAGTTTGATGCTCCGAGTTTTGGTCGATTTCGTCTCCACATTAGGGCTCGGTTCAAGTTTTTCGTTCACACACTCAAGTCGTGAAATCGATCGTTTGAAGGTACGTTGATAGTCTAATTAAGTCGCATTTGGTAGAGTAGTTATGTTTGTGTGACGGTGCATTCAATGGTGCATTTATTGGAAAGTCGTGGTTCTCGGCCACACATGCCAGAGATTTTGTTTACAGTCACGGCCAAGCATGGCCGAGACTGAGGGGAAACTTTTGGGAACTCGTGGTTCTCGGCCAGACAGGCTATGATCATTTACACAGTCTCGGCAACGAATGGCCGAGAGTTATATTGTTATCTCGGTCACCACTTCACGAGAGCAACCATTAGTGTATAGTTTATGTTCTGTCGGTGTTGTACAACCGAGAGTGTAAGATAAATCTCGGTTGTCCATGACCGAGACTTTTATTGTCGTCTCGGTCACCACATCACGAGAGTAAGTCGAAGTGTATAGTTTATGTCATGTCGGTGATGTACAACCGAGAACGTAGCATTTCTCTCGGTTGTTCATTACCAAGACTTTTATTCCTTTCTCGGTGGATGTTGACCGAGACGTTTGCATAACTCTCGGTCCTGCGAGGCCGAATCAATCGCGTCCGTGAGAAACCCTATGTTGACAAACAAAATCATCAATTTCACGCTTTTTATCCAAAAACAGTTCCTTCAAAGCTTCATATGGTTGTCAAACATTGTTACTTCGCTGTCGGATGATGTCAAGACGCAAGAATCGATACACGCTCGGCAAACACAATTGTGGCTTTAGGTTTCACTTGTGATCCAAGGTGGTGAGGTGCCCCAGTTTTGCATTGAAATGATTTGTTGGGTTTGAGTGAGTATATATGAAGGGGCAAAATAAACATTTACATTTTGAATGGGAAAATGAGAAAAAATATGGGTGCCTTCATGAATTGGTGGGGTGCCCATAGCGGGCCTAAAAAAAAAAAGGTACATATATATTATCCTATCAAAAAAACAGTACATATTATTAATAACCACTTCATGACCACCTTTATTAAATATTCTATCGAACAACCGTAGTTTCACTTTATTATACTCAACAAGCGGACGACGTTTGAACGGGAGAGAGTGGGCGAGTGTGTGCGCGCGCGCGGAGACGTTTGTCGAGCTTGGCGGGGTACGTGGTGGTACGTGGAACGTGGTGTTATGTGGCGGTCCGGTGGTGAGGCATAGCAGCGGTGACGGCGACGGAGGAGGAGGAGGATCTACTACGGCGGGGAGGAAGGAGCAATGGCGGCGGCGGAGAGAGGAAGAAGCGCGTAGCGTGGAGTGGAGGTAGGAGAAGGAGGAGGTATGTGTATATAGTTAAGTTAGTTTAGTTAATTAAGTATGTTTATGTTAGTTTAGTTTGTTTAATAAGTTTGTTTAAGTTAGTTGACGTTTGGTAGTTAATTAAGTTTGATTAAGTTAGTTTTCATTGTGGAGTGGGTACATGTTTGTTTACGTTAGTTTAGTTTAGTGAGTTTGTTTAAGTTAGTTTTGTTAATTATGTTTGTTTAAGTTAGTTTACTTAATTAAGTTTAGTTAAGTTGGTATAGTTAATTACGTTGCGGCGGAAAACCGAGAGAAACAAGTAGTTGTACCGCAATGGATCCAGGACCTTCGATCCATCACTCTTGGAACTCCAATCTACTCACGATCGACGCGAACCTGGAGGGCGAGGTAAGGCCAATTTACATGAATGCGTCATATTTACAAAGAATATTTTATCAAAAACATACATTAATACATTATCAATTCCAAGGTTTACGAAACAATGCGCGTACGTCGAAGACGTGGGGTCGTTGATCGAACGATGCAAGATCATTCTAGGATGATCCCATATCTTCGTTCCAGTGGGTTCTATGGGATATCCCGGTAGCATTTTTCACGCCTTGATTGGGCTTTGATTCTGCGTTTGTAGAGAGATGGCGCCCTGGGACGCATACATTTCACATGCATTGTGGGAGTGCACAATTACACTCCAAGACGTGCGAGTGCAGCTTGGATTACCTATTGAAGGTATGCTGTGACGGAACGACGACGCAGACTATGCCGATGTCTGCGCGGAGGCTACTGGACGAACTCCTGGTGGAGATGACATCGTTGGTTGTAAACTTAAAGTCGATTGGCTTGAGCGTAACGTTCAAAGCAATAGATGATGAAAGCGATGACGAGTCGGTCCAACGTTACGTCCAACAAGACATAGATGAGGATAATGAACAAGAAGATGAAGAAGACGATCGGTAGAACCAAACATAGAGGTGAGAAGAAGACGAGCACGACCGAGAGATTGTGCGGGAACGCACCAGCGTCCTCGTCCACCACGTCCATCTACTCGGACCGAGATTGCCGCAGAGAGTAGCAGACGATCTCCTCCGAAGACGTTCATCTCGTTCGAGAGCGAGTAGAACAGCAGATCGTGGTGAGAGTAGCCGACGATCGTCGCCACCCCAAAGAAGAACCTCAAATGTTTGTACCCGTGCCGCCGAGCGTGAATCTTCCTCCTTACTATTTTGATCCATACGCACTGGGCCGTCGTCTTCATATGTGGACCCTGGAATGCCTCATCCTCAAATGTATCCATCATTTGCCTCGGTACATGCCTAGTCCATATACTCCTACTCCATATAATTACAATATGGCGTATAGTGGAGACCACTTCATTCATGAACTTGTTGACCATGCCGCGACCTCATGTTCCATTCCCCCAACCCCATGCAGAAGCCAATATTTCGGGATGGTTCCACCTCCTATTTTTGGTAGCATCGATAGCGAGAGGTGAGTCGAGTCAAGAACCGGAGGAAACGCAACAATCTACTCGACGTGATTCATCGCAAGACCAGCTACCTCAACAAGCTCAACCTGGATGTACAAACACATCGTCCAACAAGACAAAGAGTACGTCCGGTTTGCATCACCGAGCAACAACGTCAACTAAACCGCTAAAATAGACTGCATGATGAGTTTACTTGATGTCATGGTGATTTGTAATTAACTTATATTTTGGGTTCACAAAGTACGTGTATTCAACTTTCTCATTGAATAAACTTATTTCTCACGTTTTCCATATTATTATAATGTCGTAGATTTGATTACTCTTCAATAGTTAGTTTAGTTTGTTAAGTTAGTTTAGGTTATATGTTTAATTTAACTTAAGTGGTTAGCTTAGTTAGTTAAGTGTCGGTGGTTAGGTTATATTAGTTTAGTTTGGTTAGTTTGGTTAGTTAAGTTAGTTAAGTTTGTTTAGTTTAGGTGTTGAGGTTATGTTTGTTTAGTTTAGTTGAGTTAGGGTATGTTCCTTAGTGTAGTTGAGTTAGGTTATGTTTGCAATTAAGCTAGTTAAGTTAGTTATTTTAGTTTACTTAGTTTGTATTGTTAGGTGGTTTGGTTAGTTAATGTTAGTTAGTTTAGTTTGTTAGTTACTTTAGTTTGGTTATGTTAGTTAGTTAGTTAGTTAGTTTAGTTGAAGTTAGTTAGTTACTTAGTTTAGTTTGGTTTGGTTAGGTTAGTTTAGGTAGTTAGTTTAGTTTGGTTAATGTTAGTTAGTTAGTTTAGTTTGGTTTGGTTAGGTTAGTTTAGGTTAGTTAGTTAGTTTAGTTTAGTTTAGTTAGTTAGTTAGTTAGTTAGTTAGTTAGTTTGTTTAGTTTAGTTAGTTAAGGTTAGTTAGTTTAGTTTGTTAGTTAGTTTAGTTTGGTTAGGTTAGTTATTTTAGTCTGGTTAAGGTTAATACTATAGTTAGTTACTTACTTAGTTAATTAGTTTATTTAGTTTAGTTGGTTATGTTTGTTAATGTTAGTTAGTTTAGAAAAGAGAGTTTAAGGTTTAAAACAATGTACATATATATTTTCAAAATTGGTTTTTTTTATACAAATATAAACTCCTCATATGCATATTCAAATTTGGTTGTAATTGTCGAGATCGCTCGACGACGACGACGAACGACGGCAATGGCGAGTGGTCGGAGCTACCAAGAACGACGCGGTTGGTGACCCGGTTGATGACGTGTCGGTGACGAACGATCGACGAGCGTTTGTGAGGTTCGCAGATGACGTGGCGTCCACGTGGTAGCTTGCTAGCTTTTTGCTCAATAGCGAGCACACGGGGCTCAAATGAAACATTGACCTACTACGTACGTACGTACTCCATGTGCCATGCATGGCAAAGAAAATCTTCATGGATAGATTACAATGATGGACTCAGCGGCTGCAATGGGTATTATTTTATAGCGTGTGAAGCCGGCCATGTGAATAACCCTCTCCCAGCCCTTCTTAGTTCTCTCTTTTCCTCCAATAAACATCATCTGCATTGCCAGGCCCAACCTCGCGTGGGAGAACTCCGGCATGGTTTCCATGTCCGACACCATCTCCACCACTATCAACCTCCCCCTCGTTGGGTGCATTGCTTTCTTGCAATTGTTCAGTATCGTCACGCTCAAATCATCGTCATATCCATGAAGAATTGACTGCATGTCAAAAAAAAAAAAAAAAAAATATTGTTAGCGCAGTAGTATAGGATAGAATTATACTGCATGTCAGTATCGAAGTATCGACACTTTTTTTTTTTTTTTTGATAAGAAAGAAACAATTGCTTCCACCGAGGTATGAACCCATATGACCTTTTACTCCATAACACCAAATCAAACTATTAAGCCACCCAATTGAGAAGTGCTACCTAGAATGACAATGACATGTCATGCACACTACAAGACATAATTGGCTCACAAGAGTCATTCATGCGTGTCTCGAATGTAGGTATACACATATCCCGATGCATAACATGCGTGTTGAGTTCGCATGCATATTAAGGCTCTTGTGAGCCAATTTATCTTGTGGTGTGACATTGTTGTTGTGATTCTAGTATTTTCCATAATTAATTAGTTACTTACCTTCAACAACAGGACGTCCCCGCTAGGAATGGAGCTTAGGACGTCGCCAGCCACAAAGCTCAGCTGAGGGTCCTTGGGAACGTTCTCAACAACATCAACAAGATCCATGACCGTGCACTTCAAGTGTGGGAAAGCATTCAATATTGCCTTGGCAGCAATGCCAGTGTTGCCACCAACATCAACAAGTGTTGTAACACTTTGATCAATAATACTCTCCCTCTTTATCCCATCCACAACCGCATCAATCATGTTCAAAGTGTACCCATTCATCCCATCGCTCACCTGTTAGACCATTATGTGTCTCATAATTTCATTTTATGTTTAATTACTTAATAACCATATATAATATGTCAAAATAATGTCCGTTAATCAAGCTTATGTTTTTATATCAACATAATGTTCATTAAACTTCTTTTAAGTTTCAAATTTGTTGGGAATTAATTGGTATTATTTGTGGAAGTTGAATGGTTGTCACTCAAGCCTATAAAAGAGTACCTTGTAGCCACCATATGTGTGTCGAAAGTTTGAGGCTCGTGGGAGCGATAAAATCTTCCACAGGTTAATTATCTATCTGATCTATTTTATCATGTTTAAAGAAATTAAGTTTACATCACGTACCTTGCACCACTTCTCGTCGTTCTTCATCTTCTCAGCCACAGTCACGCCGTGCATCAACTCCCAACACGACTTCGACCCTCCCAAGCTCTCGACTAGGCGTCCCGAGACGAATAGCTCTTCGGGATCGGTTATGGCCATAACAAATGTAGCCAAGCTCTCGTTGTTGTGGATGTTACTAAGTAGTAGCCTTGACATCGGAGTGAGCTCATACTTGGTCTCTTCATGATGATTAGTTGTAGGTGTGAAGAGGTTGATGTGAACCAAGTACCTCATGGTCTGCTCGAACCGGTCCATGTTCACGGGTTTGATCGGAAGTTTGGCTGCGAGCTCGGCCAGTGTCAAGGGACCATGCTCGTAAATCTTGTCTGGTAAGCCTAGTTGAACTGCACACCTGAGACTCATGGTCTCGGCAAATGCAAACATGTGCTTGGACAGCTGAGCCCTAGCTTCCATGATCGATGATGGTCTGTATGTATGTATGTATGTATGTATGTATATCAATCTCGTTATTAGTTGATTCTTGAACTTACGTCTTGGCCTCTATATATAGTGCATTAATTCTAATATATTGTATTATATGTTATTTTATTTTCTTGTAATTTTCAATATTGAAATGCTAGAACCACATGCCTCAAAAGAAAAAAAAAAAAAATGATAGAACACGACACTGAGTCATAACACATTACACAACATTGCGTGTGGGCTTCACATTAAAATCTCATAAAAAAACACACCAAACACCCTCCATTTTGATGTTGTGCAATGTGGTATGGTATGACTTACTGTTGTTATTGTAGTATTTCCCATTTAAGTTTTGTTTCTTTCTAACTCCTTCGATGCATAGCGGTGTAGAGTATCCGAGGCATAACTCCAACTAATCCCGAGCCAACTCAATGCATGACGTGGTATATAATGCAACTCGCGCATTGTGGGTTTGATTTGGGTGGACGTTAAAAAAAAAAAAAAAAAAGGAAAAAAAATGATAATGTAACATTCCCCAAAACAGACAAACACTATGTGGCACCTTCGTTGTCAAGCCGTTTGTTCACGCTGTTATGGGGAACGGTAACGTGGAGAACAATGTCCATCCAAAGAGATGGATGGACGAGTGGGGCCCACAGCACTCCACCGACAGCCGACTAATATGACTCCGTCAGTGTTTGTATAGGGGACTTCACATCTGCGTCATTTTCGTGGGAGGGACGTGTGAGGTGATGTTGGAGAAAATCAAAGAGAAGTAAAACTGAATAGAGGATATAAGAAAAACTGATCTATATAAAAGGAAGAAAAACAAGAACTTTGATCTGGTTCTTTTATTTCTTGATGCTGCGATCTCTAATGAACTCGTTAATTACAATGCGGGGGTTAACTTTAATTTATAGACTCACATAAGCATACTCCTAATCCAACTAGGAGACCCTAAATAGACTCATACTCTAACTTGAAGTCCTAATCAAACTCAAACACTAATCTAATTTAGATTATAACTTCAACATCCCCCCATAATCTAAATTCCTATCTGAATTAAAAAACATAACATCATCCCCCCATAATTCGGATTGTCGTGATCTTCCACTTGATTTTCTCTCGAATGCAGATCTCGACCTCCATCGTTGACATACTTTATCGTTCACCCGCCATCTATCTCGCACAGCTTCCTCATTCTTTGAACAATTGTGCACAATGCACTCGATTGCCTTTGTCATCAACGACATTATCGTGAGTGATCTTACAATCCTGAAGTCGAGTGGTTGTTCCACACTTCTTTGTGATCCAACCGGTACGCCTGTGGTTGTCTAAGCGTTAATATCAAATTGAAGTGGATGCTTCATCCTCACATCTAATTGTTGATGGTTGAGCAATATTCTTTCCTTTTATGTCTCAAATCCACGCACTCTTCTCATCAAACTTGACATCTCTGTTAACAATGACTCGCATTGGTAATCTGGATTGTACAATTTGTACGTTCCAATCCTCCCTGGAATATAGCCAATAAATATGACATTCACGCCTTTGTCATCTAACGTCTTCTCTGTTAGCATCAAGAACATGTACATATACAAAGGATCCAAACACCTTCAAGTGTTTGACACTTGGCTTGTACCCACTCCAAGCCTTTTCGGGGTTATATGGGACATACTTTTTGTGGGAGATCTATTCAAGAAATAAACCGAACATGCAAGCTGCTTTCACCCAAAAAGAATCAAGTAGACCTTTGGCCTTCAACATACTATGATCCATGTCTATAATTATATTATTCTTCCTCCTTGCAACACCATTCACATTGCGTAGTACGTGGTGGCATGATTTCATGTTTAATCCCATTACAATCACAAAACTTTGAAAATGTCGAGGACGTGTACTCACCACCATCATCTCGTCCTCAAAGTCTTGATGTAGTATCCACTATGTTTCTCCACAGTTGCCTTGAACTTCGAAAGCAACTAAATGCATCGACTTATTCTTTAAAGTATACACCCAAATCATCCTACTTGAGTCATCAATAAAACTCATAAAATATTTGCTTCCTCCTAGTAAAGCGATCTGCATTTGGACAATAAACATCCGAGTGAACCAACTTGTAGTAGAGATTTGACACGCCTTGGAGTGTTGGAAGCAAAAGTTCGTCTATGTTGCTCCCCCAAAATACACCCCTCACAAAATTGCTCTAGATGTTGAATCACAGGCAATCATTTCACTAAATTCTTATGAGTCAAGAAACTTCGGACTTTTGAAGTTCGAGATGACCATATCTTAGATGCCATAGTCGTGACTCATCGAAACAATAGATTTAAAACACGGATAAGATCCAGTCTTAATCTCAAACCGAAATAACCTATTTTTCAAAGGAGACTTAAGAATGATCATACATTTAGAGTCAAATACAAGTGAGATGACTATCTTTGAAATTCACTTTGTACCCCTTCTCTAGCAATTGCCCCAAACTTAGCAAATTGCATGTCAATGTCTGTACGTATAACACATCTCGAAATATACTTGATGATCACCATTTTCCAACCGGATCGAATCATTCCTTTTCCTTAACCGGAAGTTTCCTATCATCGACAAACTTGACCTCTCAAATCTTGACTCATCCAACTCATCAAAAAATTCTCTATTGCCACACATGTGGTTAGAGCATGCACTGTCGAGATACCACATGTTACTCTGAGCATTCTCCTGGGCTGATGAAACCATCATTAGTGTCTGGTGACACTCCTCATCTTGATCCGCAACTTGTGCATCATTCTTTTGTTGAAAGTTGACTTGAGTCACTTGTCTTTGTTGTGGATTGCTTCTGCAGATTTTTTGATGATGTCCCATCTTCTGACATTTCTCACATTGTTGATCCTGGTCGCTTCCAACATTTAGAAGGGTGATGACCCTTTCTTCCACAAGAAAGCTTACAAGGAGGAAAATCATATTTTGTTCCCTTATTTGTGTTAGGAGAATCAAAACCTGAATTTCCTTTCTTGTTCTTCTCAACTTTCTTCCATTTTTGTCCTTGATCGAATTTAGCTCTCGCAGCTAATGCACTTCAACAGACCCTTCGGATCTAATGAGGTTTCTTTGTTCTGTGTTTGCATAGCACTTTCAACAATTCCGCCAAACTAACGTTGGCCAAATTTCTTGTATTTTCAAGTAATGAAATAGTAGCATCAAACCTTGTCGGGGTGGTTACAACGATTTTTGCACAATCCTGAGTCCAAAAATTTAGAACCGAGTAATCTCACTTTATTCGCGATTCCAAGTAATCTATCGAGAATACTCCTTCACTGTCTTTGAGTCCTTCATTCTCTCGAAGCTCGAATTCTCTCGATTAAGTTGAGAACTTTCATTCCTTTGATGTTTTCATCTCATTCGTACTCCTTCTTTAGGTAGTTTCATACTTCAAAGGCCGACTTTAATGACATAATCCTTACGAAGACTTCGAGAAGAGACTGCAAAAAATAACATAGCTCTTGCCTTAGATTTTCTTGACTTTCTCTCTTTGTAATACTTGATTTGCGCCATTGGTCCCTGAAAATAATGCTAAAGTTCACAGCTTTCTCTGTTCTTTTTAGAAATCGTTGAAGAGAAGGAACAATTGAATAGAGAAAGGATCGAAAAAGGAAGAGCAAGAACTTTGTCTTCTTTTGCTGATGTTGCGTGAATATTCTTGTTCATAGAGGACGACAAAGATAATTGCAATCGTCCCTTTGGTGCGTGCTACTCGTGGGAAGATTACAAGTTTGGTTCTTCTTTTTAGAACTCAAAAAGACGGATCGAAGAAGAAGTCTTGACGTATAGAGGACAAAGATCAATCGTCCCCTGTTTTACATTAGAAGTGGTTCTGGCAAACTCGTACACTCACTCTCAATCAATTAATTGTTCTTTTGTATAGCTTTGGGTCTTTATGTTTTGCTGCCCAAGTTTAGGGTGTTCTGCCTTATTTTTGCATGGATCATGGATGGGTGGATGGATTAGCTAACAGCTGTGGTTAGGCGCGGTGAGTAAGGGAGTTCTGCTATGCATGTAAACCCCAATTTTTTGAAGATTTGATGTATTTTCCACTGCACTTGAAGTGTAGTTGGCCATAATTTTTTGAGGGCCGCTAAGGGCACCCCACCATTTAATGAAGGCACCCAGTTAATGTGGGCACAAACCGATTTACCTGGGGCACCCAAAAATTAGACCTGAAATACCTAAACTACCCCTCGTGGAAATCCATCTGCACCCCACCACCCCCAGCACCATCTTCACCGCCTGGACTCCAAGAACCCGTTTTGTGTGAACCGACCAGTGAGAGGAATCTCTCGAAATCGTGTCTCCCGTGTCTCGCCTTGTGTTTCTCCTTCGGTTTACGGATTTTTTGCAGTTCGTAGGGTCGTGGTGTGAGCCGATTTCGTCTCCAAGTTAGGGTTCGGTTGAACATCGTCGAACACACAGATTTTGCGCGAAATCGATCGTTTGAAGTTACGTTTATAGTATAATTAAGTTACATTTGGTAGAGTAGTTGTAATGTGTGTGTGGCGGTTTGTAGAATGGTAAAAAAATTGGGAAATCGCGGTTCTTGGCCACACGAGGCCGAGATCGTGTTGCTTGTCTCGCGCCAAGCATGGCCGAGACAAGCTAAATTTTGGGAACTCGCAGTCTCGCCACGAAGGCGGAAGAGTTCACGGTGTCTCGATTACGCATGGCCGAGAATGCTTCGATTATCTCGGCGAGACATGACGAGAGCTACAATTAGTGATAGGTAATATGGCGTCGGTGGTGTACAACCGAGAATTTTCTCCTACTATCGGTTGTACACTGGCGAGAGGGTTAGAGTAGGCTCGGTCCTCTATGACCGAGACATTTCAATATATCTCGGTCCTGCGAGGCCGAAACAATCGCGCACATCGACAGAAACTTCGAATAACCTCATAAAAAACACAATAAATTCGCAAAATTACCTCAAGTTCAACCTCCTCTTGCACCGTAGCAGTACAATCCTCCATTATATAGTGGAAACAAGTTCGGATTTGAGGAAATTACCAAACCCTACGTTGACAAACAAATCATCATTTTCACAGTTTTACCCAACTAAACAGTTCTAAGAAACCATCATATGGTTGTCAAACATTGTTACATCGTGTCGGATGATGTCAATCCGCAAGAATCGATAAACGTTCGTCAAACGCAATGTGGCTTTGTGGTTCAAGCTTGGTGGTGGGGTGCCCTTTTTCTTTGTCAAAATGATTTGTGAGGTTTGAATCAATATATATACAAGGGCAAAATGGTCTTTTCCACTTTTGCTTTGAAATTTTTACAAAAACTTTGGGTGCCTTCATTAAATGGTGGGGTGCCCTTAGCGGCCCTCAATTTTTTTTGGTCAAACGTTGCCAAACAATTATGCAAATAAAAATAATTAAAAAAGTTTAATCAAACATATAATTATTAACTTTTTTTAAGAAATAATGCACTTTCGAGATATTGATCAGTCAGTCGAATTGCTAATTATCTATTAAATTATTTGTTTTATTATTGTCCACAAGTCGCCTCATACTATTTTAAAATAAAGATTTAACTGCCGCAACCAAAGGAAGAGTGGATTTGTTAATGCTTGAATGTGTAACGTTGGTTATGTTACCAATAGAAACATGTCACCTGTACAATCCGAAACCTGCCCTTTCACTTGTCCTCCCTACTTTAATCGTATCTTTGCTTTTCTTAATGTGAAAGAGTGATTCATTTAAGGAAGAATAAGAGCTCTCGTCAGGGTTTATGTTCCTTTCCTTCATTTCTGTTCATGATTCACAGATCCTCCTCATTAGGAGTACATCGAGCAGAGGTGACGTGTAAGATGTATATGTCCATATGCATCGATTTGGAGCCTATATATTGAAGAAGGGTTTCCAAGAGGACTGAGCTAGTAATGAAGCTGCACCCAAAAAAAAACTCACATGGCCTTTGGGGTTCAAGTCATATTTGAGAACAAGTGGTTCTTGATGATTTGAAAATGGAGAACGCAGAGTTGCTTCTAAGGTGCTGACAAGTTAAAGTTGATGTGTGAAGTTGAGTTGGAGTCTGAAACAGGATTGCGACTATCTAAATTATGGGGTGGTGCTGATTATTTTTTTTTGGTTTAATTCAAATAAGAAATTTATATTATGGAGAGATGTTTGACTGTAATTTAAATTAGTTTTGTGTTTGTGTTTGATTAGGACTTCGCGTTAGTCTATGAGTTTGTTTAAGATTTTCTCGTTGGATTAGGAGTCACTTTATGTGAGTCTTTAAATATGTAAACGTTAGCCCCACATTGTGAAATATATAGCAATTAAGTTAGAGATTAATAAAGCGTTAATTAAGTTTAGTAAAGCTGTAGCTAGCCCCTCAAGTTCTAACAACAACACTGTAACAACATTAGCAAATTCCATGTGTGACTAGAATAGAAAAAAATCCTGGACACTAGAGGCAAGCACCGCATCAATATATGTGTACACATTTCGAGATGTATGGAGGATGGATGACAGTGCGTGTCCGGGCATGGGCTCCACTAGATTATGAACTAACCGTACTCATTCAAAGGTGTGGAAAGCATAGTCAAAAGTCTGGTTTAATTTTGTTGAAGGGCTTTGGCGTACTAAATGTTTGTTGGGCAAGTCCATATTATACTTGATCTATGGAGGTTGCTAAGTACTAACACAGTTACGAGTGCCACCCAAGAAATGGTAAATTTACCCACGTTTGACACCTACATTTAATATCTAATTCATATATCGCCCTTTGAGATTTTGTATTAAAATATGTGTGCACATGTTTTAAATTACGTAAATCCAAAGAACTACAACCCTATTAGATATCAAAAGTATAGCCACTTACGTAGGAATGAGATTTGTTAATGTTGAGAGGGTGACTTAAGTTGATAATGTCTCTCAATATATAGCAGCGCATGCATCATGTGTATAAAAAAGTAAAAGTGAGGAGGGCAAAAGTGTAAAAGCACATCAATATCGTACACGTGGCGTGTTGCTATTGATAGACATTACACCAACTTCACCTTTCATTTTTTGTCAAATTTGTTGCATTGATGTTTTTAAAGGCATCCACAATGGTCACACACTTCATGAGTAATAGATTGTCACATCACTAACCGCTAACCTCTCCTCTACTACACTTATCTTCATCATAACTACACACTTACTATGCATTTTTTGGGACCCACAATCATATTACACCTTTCACAATCATTTATTTCACAAATCACATCATTTACTTTCCATTTATTTTAAAAACATAATCCTCTCTACTTAATTTATTTTTTATATATATTTTTATAAAATACCAATACATTTAAAAAATCAAAATATTCAATGCATTTAAAAATATAAATATATATTTCACAAAAATACAAATATATTTAAAAAAATAAAAATTTCAAACGCGATACAAATTAGGACCACTAAAAAAATCAAAATATCCAATGCACTTAAAAATATAAAAATCATGTTAATAGATTTAAATGATAATTAATTCATAAAAATAATTCATCAACAACATTGTGATAATACTTTTTGTGTAACATTACAACATAGGATGACTAAAAAAAACATTACACCATAGAAATATAAACTAACTAAAATATAATACTAATTATCTTATTCGGTCGTTCCAAAGCGGTTCCAGATATGCTCTGCCAAATCTGTTCGAAGATGATGATGCACTTCGCGATCACGTAATTCTGCATTCCTTTGAATATATTGTTGAAAATCTTCCGTAGATCTGTGAGTTGCGACAATCGGAGGTTCTCCATCATCGTCATTCCAATTTCCAATTGTGTCATCTTCGTCCTCAACAATCATATTGTGTAATATTATGTATGCATACATTATATCTTTTAAATGTTCTTTGTACCAAAAACGAGCAGGACCACGTACAATTCTGTCTGCGAGCTGCGAGCAAGGCAGCTCTGCTCCGGAAAGAAAAGAAGCCAGCGGGTCCTTTTCCGCTCGACCGCTAACTCATGAGCAAAGCGCCTTTTGCGCCCCTCATGCAAAGCATGAGCGGATCTTCACTAAAAGCTGGCTCTATTGGCGGATGGATAGCGCCCCTCACTCTGCCATGAGAACAAAGAAAGCCGGGCGTCCTTGGGGTGATCTCGTAGTTCCTACGGGGTGGAGACGAAGGGGTCGGTCCATGGATTTTCCTTCCTTTTGCCCAACGAGATTAAAGAACGCCAAATGCTCGTTCGACGTCTTTCCTCGCCACCTCTTGCATTTTCTTAAATATTTTTCTCTTTGGGTCTTCCAAATTTGAAAAACTTTTCACGAATGTTGCCCATTTTGGGTATATGCTATATGCGAGACAATATTCTTTTGTGTAGTCATGTCATTCACAGTGAATTGAATCTCTGTAGCATATTTGTGCAAGACATCATTGAACAAAGTCGATTGATTCAACACATTTATGTCATTTTTAGACCCTGCAACTCTAAAAAATGCATGTCAGATCCATAAGTCGGCTGAAGCAACAACTTCTAGCATAATAGTAGGAACCCCGTGATCACTTCGCGTGAATTGCCCTTTCCATGCCACCGGACAATTTCTCCAGTGCCAACGCATGCAATCAACACTTCCAAGCATGCCGGTGAAGCCATAACGTTCAGAATGCAAGCGAAGTAAACATTGAAAATCATCGCTATTTGGTCTTCTCAAATACTTAAGCTCAAATTTCTCAATAACACATTTGCAAAAATTAATTAAACAATCAAATGCAGTACGCTCACCAATCCTTATATATTCATTGTAGTGATCAGTTGACACTCCATACGCTAATTGATGAATGTCGACTGTGCATATTTGAATGGGAGAAAGTCCTCATTTACCAGATGTATCAACTATCCATTTGAAATATTCAAAATGATCTTCAAGAGTATCAACAATTCGCACAAAAAATTCATTCCTCATTCGAAATCTTCGACGAAATATATGAGCAGGATAAACTGGCTCGTCTGCGAAGTAGTCTTTAAATAGTTGTTCATGCCTAGCTTCGCGAATACGATTCATGAATCTTCAAGTCCTTCTAGGAAGATTGGAGGTTTCACCATGTAAAGCTGATGTAGCTTGTTGATACCACATGAACCCTTGTACATTCGAGTCATCCATGAACTCCATCATCATAAATTGCTTTCGCTTGCTTCTAAAAGCTCGTTATGGTTCATTTTTGTAAGATGCAAATGGTGTAGGTTGTAAGGAGAAAAAAGATGGTGGATGAGCAGAGTAATTAATGGGAGCTTGGATGAATTAGACTTGCATAAAGTCTTACTACATATATAGAATCATTTTAACTTCTACTTTCCAACGACTAATTTCCAACGGCTACTTTTCAATGACTATTTTCCAATAGATAATTGGTAACTGCCACTTTTTAGTAACTTTGTTGGTAACAACTAGTTTTCGATGGGTAGTTTGTAACGACTAGTTTTCAATGGCTAGTTTATATATTCAAATTTTGCTTCTAGGTTCTAATTTGATTAGTTATTATTAAGGGTCCATCAAATAATTTATAATTGAATTATATCTTTTAACTTTATTAGTAAGTACAATGTGTATGCACATTGATATATTAGCTATACAATTTCTTAATGAATTAGAGCATGTTGTACACATGTTTATGCACATTGAGTTATTTGTTTGCATATTGAAGTATATCTTTTAATTTGATTTCTATGTGATGCTAGCCAATTTGCTATTTTCTATTAGTGGTGCGATTTAATTTGTTGAATTATTTGTATGCACGTTGAAGTTATTTGTTATGGTAAGTCTTATTTAATACTAAGATGAAATAAGGAATTACTTATAAGCCTATGGTTCTGTTTGTTAATGTAAATCAAATTAAAGGCCTATAGTTGAGTAAAACTGGAATAGGTATTGGGTGGCTAACGACGCGGCGATACGCGTATATCACGATTCGGACGAGAAACGGGCGTCGAAACGCCGAAAACACAGACGAGTGTCTTAGTTGTGTCACGCGTTAGGTGTCACTTGTACAAACACAACAACACACTTGTCCCAAATCAAACACACTTGGCCAAACTCAAACACCACGTGTCCACCACCCCACCTACACCTACACCACACCACACACACACACACACACACACACACACACACACACACACACACACACAAAAAAACATACAACCGAGCCGAGAGACGAGAGGAAGAAGAAGAAGGAACGCGCGGAAGAGAGAGAAAATGAGGAGACGTCACGGTCGAGGTGAGTCTCAGGTGGTGGTTGGTTGTGGGTCCGGTGGTTGGCGGTGGGGTGGCCGAGAAGTGGGGTTCGCCATGGAGGTCGAATCCCATGGCCGACCGAGGTGGAGATGGCAGGGGAGTCTCAAAGTGGTGGTTGGTTGTGGGTCCAGGTGGTTGTGAGTATACCCAATGGCAACTTTACTTGGCATTTCATGTCTATTAATTGTTGTCCTTGCATAGTCCTTTTGACTATTTTTCCTTTGTATTCTTATATCATGTGTTCTTTGTGTTTATGCTCACTTGATGAGTCTAGTTTGCATGATATCCATTCATTTGATTTGATTCATTGATTCTATCCCATGCTTTGTCTATTCTTGTTGTTTCAAATGTGAATTGAATGATAAATAGCATGCTATTAAAGCTAATGAATATCTTATAAATGTTTAAGAGGACATGTATTCCTTATTTGTTTAGGTGTGTAGATGTGTCTATGCCTTGACAATCCATACTTGGTATTTCTTGAAATTTAAAAAGTAGTTTTTGCATTTAGGTCTCGTACTCGATCGAGGTGTGCGCGACTCACGGGGTTAGAGTCCCTGGGGATGTCGGCACATGTTACCTGACACTGTATGACACTCGGGGTTAGAGTCCCCGAGGTGGTCTACACACCGGGGTTAGAGTCCCCGGTAACGCTTGGGTTAGAGTCCCTTGTGCTATATGATTATTGAGTCGGAGTGACATGTTTCGCCGCCGACCTGGGACCTAAATCACCACTACTTAGCCTAGTGTCGGTATCACTTGTTTAACTCGGTATTTACTTGCATATGGTTTATTTTCTAATTTTTCCATTTATATGCTTTTAAATACCATTTGAATATTTGGAAATGCAAATTAAACTTGTCATCGGGGATTACTTGTTTTATTCTTGTACTCACCGTCCTTTTTATGACGGTGGGTGCACAATACTACCAAGTAAATGGGCAAGGAGAAGATCGGCGATTATCCCGAGCCGCGGCGCGTCATCGCATCGATTGTAGGTCTTCTTTTGGTATTTTGATTGTATATGTTTTATGTCTTTCGAGATACTACTCGGGGTTGTATATTGGGTTGAGCGTTAGTTCCCCGACTTGACTTAGACTATTTTACTTGTTTCAATGCATTTTGAGGACTTTATATATGTGATGTCATTTCTGGTTTTCCACACTTAGGGTTTTATAAATGTCTTCCGCATAAGTTACTAATTGCTTCCGCATAATCAATAAGACTTCCGCTAATTAATTAATTTAATAAAAAGTTTTAATTAACTCTAAATTTTATAACGGGTATGACTAGTATATTACTTATCCCGAACACGAGAAAACAGGCGTCTAGGTTGTAAAGGCGACTAATACGTAGTTAAGTCCTGCGTGGATATGATTAGGGCTTAATTATGAGATTAGGCGGGCGGTGCCCTAGATTAGGAGAGGGCCGTCACGGTTGGTATCGAGCCTTGGTATTAGAACCTTAGGGATAAATAAGAAAAACACGAACTCGTATAAAAGACAAACCTTAGAAGTGGAAACCAGGATGATCATTGCCTAGAAACTATTTTGTTGGGAATTGAGTGAAGGTGAGCGGGGTGTTTTCTTTATATACATGTTAATTGCTATATGTATAGGAATACAAGATACGTCTCATAGTAGGCGATTCGCGTACAATTGTCAACATGCAAACACCGATGGTGGATTCGCGCGATGCGGAGACACCGGAGCTAGCGGCGATCAACCTTCCACCGTATCGATTGACGATTTTCAGAGGTTGTCCGACCGGATGACGGCTCGAGAGACAGATCGCGAGTTTGTCGCCTACATGTCGCACGTATGATTGCATTGGTTTCGACCGCCCCGTCACCACAACTACTACTACGGCACCCCCCGACCACGAGACTCCTATCGCACCACCCATTACTACTACCGCAGAGGCACGAGCACCAGCACCACCCGCAGAGCCGGCGGCACGCGTCCAATAGCACTACTGTCGTCACAAAGATCGACTAGAAGCGATAGTAGACACGCCCACACCCGCTATGCTATATCCGAGATCACCGGCTTGTCGAGGAACGCCAAGCTAGTGAAGGAGTTCATTAGACTCGGGCGTATTTTTCGGGAGAGAGGGACCACGACAAGATTGAGAAGTGGATCCTATCGCAGAGAAAGCTGCATCTACTCTTGGATATTGAGAACAAATTCCGGCCGGTTCTTTCATACTATACCCTGGATAAGTGCGATGTTTGGTGGCCCACTACGATGGCGAGCGAGTGATTTCACATCATGGGCGGACTTCAAAGTGGAGTTCTACAACGTATTTTCCGCCGATGTTGCGAGAGGTTGAAGAAGAAGTTTATGAGCTTGAGACAAGCCGAGGGGGAGACAAACGATGATGTACGCGACCGATATGGTTACATGAGGCGATTCGCGGGAGACTTGGTGAAGGATGACGCGAGATGACGCCTTCTACTTTGGAGATGGACTAAGGCCAAATATAGCTAGGCACGTCGTTGGCACCGGGGCCCGCACTCTGCGGGAGATCTATGAGAGAGCACTCGCCAAGAGAGACTTATGAGTTGGGCATAGATGAGGAGAGAGCGAACGAGAGGGTTACGATCAAGGTTCGGACTACGACGGAAGGCGGAGGGGTAAGGGACGAGAGGAGAGGGATAGGGGTACACAGAGGGGGGGGCACCCGTTGCCCCTATTTCAAGCGCCCTACGCACCTCACCCCGCACCCACATAGACATATGTCGAGCTCATTTACCACCTTCCACCAGACGAGCATTGCCGGTTCCACCGCACCGCGACAGCAAGAATGGCTGCGAGGTGGCCGAGACAGAGGTAGAGCGGGGATGGACCACGACAGGGTCATCGACAATTACGAGGGACAGCGCAACAGCGAGGCGAAGCGTCGTCGTCGATCACTTGCTTGTAGATGTGGTCATGTGGGACACATGTCTAAGGAGTGCACACAAATGCGAAGACATCCCCACAAAGAGGGGCGAGAGAGAGTTCACATGGTCGCACGGCCAGGATCTTTGGAGCGACACGCGGCCTCATCGAGGTACGGTTTCCGTTTATGGTAGAGACTTATATGCATTGTTTGACTCTGGATCCACTTGTTTCTTTTATTGCTGGTCGCATGGTAGGCATATTAGGATTGACACCGTTAGGCTTAGCATACACACGATTTTGAGCGCCGCAGCCCGGGGATAGGGTTTACCCTAATAGTCTAGTTCGGGGATGTCCGGTAGAGATAGGCGGGGTAGAGTTACCGGCAGATTTTAGAGTCCTCGAGATGTTAGAGTTCGACGCGCTGCTAAGGATGGATTGGTTGTCAGCCTACCACACACACATCGACCGATAAGTCTGTCATATTTGAGATTCCGGACGTTCGATGTTCTTTCATCGAGGTAGTACACCGAGACTCAACACCACGAGAGGTCGGCTTGCATCCGGTGAAGAGATGGAGACTCGGTAGCGTTGTACGTTGTGCAGAAAGAGAAGTCGGGGACCCGTAGGCTAGAGGAGATATCGGTTGTTCGAGACTTCCCATATGTTTTCCCGGAGGATTTACACTCGGATTACCGCCACCACGAGAGGTAGACTTCATCATAGACCTAGTACCGGACCGATTGCGATACCGCCGTACCGCATGGCTCCGAGGAGTTGGAGGAGTTGAGGACTCGGCTTAAGGATTTGGGGGAGAAGAGATTCATCACATATGGTTTATTTTCTAATTTTTCCATTTATATGCTTTTAAATACCATTTGAATATTTGGAAATGCAAAATTAAACTTGTCATCGGGATTACTGTTTTATTCTTGTACTCACCGTCCTTTTTATGACGGTGGGTGCGAGCCGACTACCAAGAGCCGGGCAAGGAGAAGATCAGCGATTATCCCGAGCCGCGCGCGCGTCATCACATCGATTGTAGGTCTCCTTTTGGTATTTTGATTGTATATGTTTTATGTCTTTCTGATACTATTCGGGGTTGTATATTGGGTTGAGCGTTAGTTCCCAGACTTGACTTGGACTATTTTATTGTTTCAATATACTTCTCTCTTATCATTTCACATAATTGAAGATGATGTTCAAGTTGTTGCTCATTCATGTGGCTAGTATCCATGGTTAATATTTGATGATCCGTTATGATGCTAAAAGACGTCGTGAATTTGTCAATCCTAGCCATTCTTTACTCATGTTACAGTTGAAGCGTATTCCATTGATCCTCCAGTCGAGCTCTTCACTGTCTTTCGTCTTATTTTTTCCTTTTCCTTTCGCTTTCGCCTTTGCCGCTTTTTGGCCAATCGGACGACTTTCGAATTCATTGCAACTTGTATCTGGATTAGATGAGGATGTGTAACACCCAGCTTCATTAATCTTTGTTCTTTTCGAAATTTGAGGAAGAAAAATAGTTGCTTTCTACTTGGGTCGTCCTTGAACATTGTCTATACATGTTCGTATTGAAACTTCTTCTTTCTGGTCTGCTCATATAACGTTCAAGCACGATCCTTCCATATCTCGTTGTTCCAACTACTGTGATTTTCACCTGATAATTTGTTGAAATGCTCATTGAAGTAATTGATTTGTCATTGCATCCAAAACCACAACTAATCGTTCTTTTCAGACGATTCGACCTTCTATTGTTGTCGTACTAGGCAATGATTCATTTCCAAAATGATTTGTCGTGTTGGTCATTGCCTACGATGCTATCAATCGAAATTGTGAGTCAGACACTAGTAAGCAGCTTGTTATCATTAATAGATCATACCACACGTTTTTTAGCACATTTCCCTTGTCGCCAACGACGTTCTGGACTTCCGGTTATGTGGAATATGGAGGAATCTGAACGTTCGATAATGAACCCTTTTCAATTACATTATCTTCATCATTTCGGGAAGTACCATAAATAAGTTGATAAATATTTTGGATATTTGTGGGGAAGTAGGGAAATGGGAAATTAGGAATATTTGAGAAATTGGAGATGTTTGGTGGAATGAAAGGATATGGAAGGTTGAGAGTATTTGAAGAATATTGAAGATTTTGGGGAAATTGAAGATATCGGGGGTTTTGAAAATTATGCATATTTGGTATAAAAATGAATTTTGAAGATTTCGAGAGTTTTGAGAAGGTGGATGATTATTATTATCTATGTATTGAGAAGTTGGTGTTTTGAGATGGTAAGGTAAAAAAAAATTGAAGTTGTAGAGGATGATGAAGTTTGGAAAAATTGAAGTTTTGAGTGGTTGTGTAGAATAGAGATGAATGATAATATTTATATAGAGTTAAATTAAATTTTTGAAAAAAAATGTAACATAATAAAAAAAAGAGCAAAAAATATACTGCAAGTAAGAACGTTCAAAAAATGTTCAAAGATGTAATTTACCGTCGATGATGGGATGAATTGGTTGAATTCATTTTTTATAAAAAAAAAAAACCAATTTTGTGGGACCCACATCCCAACACTACGCATTTATCCACATACAAACGCATAGTGCGTTCTCTGCGTTCCTATATGGGGAGCGCAAAAAACGAATGTGTAGTGGATGCCATGTGGCATTGGCGTCCACTATACACTTAAGGCATCCCATTGTGGATATATGCCTTAACACCCAAAATGGATACAATAAGCTATATATTACACATGGTTAACACACAATATAATTCTTTGAAGCTCGGAACAACATCTTTACAAGGGGCAACAACCTCCCGAATGAGGGCAACAAATTCACCCTTCCTAACATTAGCAAATTAATCCACTCCCACTCTAACATTTCCCTAATTAATTAAAGAGATTGATATTTGAGTTATGCTTTTAATTAATGAATTTAATGTATATCCATCTTAATCTAATTAATGAATATTCCAAAGCAAAATTCAAACGGGCATTTAATAAGGACTATGAACCCTTTCACAATTCCTCATCCTTTTGTCATCAAAATTTGAACTTATTTGCAAGCCATTGCCAGCTATACATTTTTCATTTGAGCTCCACAGTCAAAATTGTCCACATGACCGTGCACAACTCTCACAAGTCACAACATATATATGGACCACGTGGACTGCAAGACACCCAAATTTGCCACGACATCATAGTAAGCAAGAACTATGTTAATTCACGCAAGATGCTCATTAGGTAATTCATTATACTCTAATTAATTTGTCATAAAAAATAAAGAATTGCGAGTTAAACTTGTGTAGTACTACACTATAAATAACGTAGCAAAAAATCGGGTTTACACGTAATCAAGACTAATTAATAACCCTTATATTAACTTAATACATATAAATGTTTTTCGGAGGTTACGTGCCTGATTTTAAATTCAAACAAGACTAATTAATTTGGCGCAGGCTTACTATTTATATATAACTCAATAGCAATGTTATAGCAAGCTAGTTGCAAACGTTGATTTGATGCATGGCGACCAAACCAACCACAAGTGTGCCACTCGCAGTGGATAACGTCCAAGCCCTTGCATCCAATACGAGTCTCAAAGCCATCCCTCCTAGATACATTCGACCACAACTATCAACCGATCAAGAGAACAACCACCGAGCCCCCCATCACCAAATCCCAGTAATCGACCTCAACAAACTCACTCATCAACAATTCTCTCCCCAAGAAATGGCCAAGTATCATCAAGCCTGCCAAGACTGGGGCTTCTTTCAGGTAATATACATGCATGTGACATAAAAAAACGTTACATCAATATTAGGTTATGAATTATTTATACATATGTATGTATGGTTGAGCGATTTTTAATGATTAGTTGTTTAAATAATTAATATTATTATGTGCATGAATATCTATATATGCATGCAGTTGGTGAACCATGGAGTTGCAGAGGAGGAGATGATTCGCGACGTGAGCGGGTTCTTCGAGTTGCCATTGGAGGTGAAGAGAGACGGGTGTTCGCAAGATGCGGCGAGGATGGAAGGGTACGGGCAGTCGTTTGTGTTCTCGGAGGAACAAAAGTTGGATTGGGGAGACATGCTTTTTCTTTACACTAGGCCTGTTTTGTCAAGAAACTTAAACCACTGGCCTGCTCTGCCCCTCTCTTTCAGGTATACATGCATTTTTCATACATTTATATATACTACTAATTATTGGATGCACAAATATTTTTTTTGAGAATGACTTAATTAATTAATTGATTTGGTTTTTTGTTCTCTTGCTAAGCTTAATTAATTAATTAGGTTAGTAATAATAAAGAGTACTTAATTAAGGTACACCAAAAAAAAAAAAAGAGTAATTTAGAGTACTTAACAATAATTAATAATTTTCTACCACATGCAGTCTAAACCAACAATTGAGCTTTATGTATAGTAACACTGTATAGATATTAGATATATAATTTCCCCAAATTTGGAGAGACGTAAATTTTTATTTATTTTTTACCTTTTACTAGTCAATGGGCACGCGCTATGCGCGTGAGGCGTAAACAATAAATGTACCAAATAACAAACATGAACGTCAAGTAGCTCAAATAAAGAATAAGTATTTCAAAAACACAAAATAGAAAATATACAATAGAGAAGTTTGTTAATGAATATTCAGGTGGAGTAGATATATACAAACATGCATGTCAACTAACAAAAAACATTCAAATACATACACATAATACAACAGAAAAATTAAGAAAAGTTCAGGAAATTACATATCTTAATTTTTCATTTTAAAGGAATCCACCAATTAAGTTTATCTCCACCTCTAAGTCAAGTCTTCTCGAAATGACTCCATCAACAAAAATTGCTTCTCCACCGCGATGTAACAGCTTATCCATCTCTCGATGCTTCTACGAATTTAGTAGATGGTAAGACTCGAGAATTTCTAATATTAGTTGTCATCTATCTCACATATCTTATCTCTTTAACCTTACCTTTACATTTAAATATTTTTGTGAGTTAGATAAAGTTTTTTCCTCTTAACCAATATGATGAATACATACACGTATGTACTTTATCAAAAAAAAATAAAAAGAATAAAGTTGAGCAATGTATAAGATATCATAGTTCATATACATACATGGCATGCGCAATGTACCCAACATCCGCCAACATATTGTGGTCTCATTTAACAAAAATAAAATTAGGTAAAATGGATGGACTCCACAAATCCTCATCTCAGTTGTTATTTAACCAATTCAACCATTCCTTATTGATGCTCCATCATGTGTTCAGTTGATCAATGTTGCAAAGACATAAAAAAGCAGACCATTAAAGACCGGATTACTATAAGTATACCTAAGAAGAAAGAAAAGTTTTGTACAAAGAAGGGCCAAAGTGTACATCATGATTCTCTCTCGGTGCTTGATTAATTTACAATGACATTTGGTGCAGGGGCCAACTTCTTCCAAGATCTTCACGTGAGATCAGTCGTACGGACCACTTCTAGTATATTGTTCCAACTTCTATTAAAATCTTACAGCTTGATCTCGTGTCAAGCTTTCTCTAGAGTTTGATATAATGGAGAAGGTGTCCTGATTTCAATAATGCACATAATAAAACGTGGAATAGTTATCTTTTTTGTTTTTGTAAGTGTGGGAGTAGTTATCCTTTTTTAAAAGTAGAGGGAGGGAGTAGTTATCTTAACTACTCCACTAAATAGGGATTAATCGTATGGGTAGTTATTTTTTAATTCAAAAGCGCCTATTTATTTGGGTTTGGTAATTAAATTACCACATTGCCCCGAAATTTTAATATTTTGATTTAAGTACATAATGATAGTTTTGGAAAAATTTGTCAAAAAGGCTTCACGGTTAACCGTTTCTGGTTTGCTATTATAATAGTATAGATAATTATGAACTGAATTTGTTATAAATTAGATGTAGGAAGTCAATTACGTCTACAACGAGCATTGTCGACAGTGAAATAACAAAAAAAAAAAAACTCAACGGGGCACATCAACCAGAAAGTAGCTCATCTTTATGAGCTTGATGATGTACCAATATGTGATTATTAATTATATCATGTGCACAACTCAAGAAACAAATTAAGTTGCACTGAAATTAATGTACGTTCAATTTGCAGGGAAACAGTTAGCAATTATTCATTAGAGATGGAGAGAATCAAGACTTTATTGTTAGGTATGATGGCTAAGAACTTGGGAATTGATGAGGAAAAGTTTATAAATATGTTTAGTGATGGCACCCAAACCATGAGAATGAACTACTACCCACCATGCCTCGAACCATCAAAAGTCTTAGGCATCTCTCCACACTCTGATGCCACTGGCCTCACAATTCTCCTCCAAATCAATGAAGTTAATGGATTACAAATCCGGCACGACGGCCGATGGATCCCTGTTCAAATGCTTCCCAAAGCCCTTCTAATCAACATCGGCGACGTCCTTGAGGTCCTAATTAATTGTTCTTCCAAGTAGTCCTATAATTAATTAATATTGCTACAATTTCATTTTTTGTGATCATTTTTTCTTCTATATATTTATGTTAATAACACGAATAGATCATTTGCAGATAGTGAGCAATGGGAGATACAAGAGTATAGAGCATAGAGTGGTTGTAAACACAGAGAAGGAACGAATGTCGGTCGCAACATTTCATGAAATGAACAGAAATGTCGCAATTAAGCCCCTTTCCGAGCTGATTCTTGAAGGAGAAGTTGAGCAGTACAAGAGTATCCATGCTGAAGAATTTGTGAAGTTGCTTTCTAGTCATAGACTTGATGGGAAGAACCTTTTAGATCTCATGAAGTTGAACAAATAATGTTTACGCCGATGTCACACATCGAAGTCACATCGGGCCTTTAAGCCATTCATACATATCTCTGGGATGCGGGCATACATAGATCTCGATGCATAACATGTGAGTCGAGGCAACATGGATGACTCATGTGGGTCAATGTGACTTTCGGTGTGACTTGCATGTTGTCATTTTAGTATTTTCTTAACGTTTACATGGTCTACATTTCTGTTTGTTAATGTGAAAATAAATCATTAAGGTTACCGTGGTAACATTTATGTACATTTACTGTTGTTACTAAATGACTCTCTGTGTGAGAGAAATGCGTGTGAGTTTCTGTGTATCTTGAGATGTACTCCATAGATCAAACGGTTGTGATGTGTTTGATCGTATGGCTGTGATGTAATGTTTCCCACACTATATAAATGAAGAGTGACCAACTGAGAGGGATAGCAACTCTCTCAGATCTATCTTTTCTCTCACTGTTCGTCTTCATTGTTCTAGGGTTTCCACATCTCTGAAACCCTAGTTCAATAGTTAACATTAATGTATGAGTGAGACAAAATATTATGTTAGTTAGTATATATTGCTTGAATAAAAAGATGAAATATTAATGTACGCTTACCCTGCTTTTTAATAGCTCATTTTCATAATTGTACAGGGCATTTATGTAGAATTTGTTTTCCCCTTTTTAAGAGATTTTTTCTTTTAATTATTTTATATATAAATTTGCACACTTTAATTTTATAAATCACTAGACAATTATTAGCTAGGGTGCCAAAACATCTGTAATACGAAATGGGCAATTTACCAAAAGGCAAATTAGTTAGTTATATACATCTATTCAGTCTGATGTCGATTTGGCCGTGTCAAAATTAAGTGAGTGAGGAAACTATTTTCCAACTCAAATAACAATTTGCTTGTAGTGAATAAATATTGATGTATTAGAAAAGTTGATAGACATGCATAAAACATGTTATATATGTTGCAGGGAAAGTGTTATCAGTTATTCATTAGAGATCGAGGAGAAAATCAAAACTATATATACTTGTGAGTGGTGAGTATAATGGCCATGAACTTGGGCGTTGATGAAGAGAAGTTCATAAACATTTTTAGAGATAGCATCCAATCCATGAGAATGAACTACTACCCACCAAGCCCAGAAGTTCATAAAATTAGATGGTAAATTTAATGAAAGGAAAATGCTAGGATGACACTCCAGTGACGTGGTGTGCGGGACTTATGTAAAAGTGGGTGTGCTCAAAATAGTTCCTCGTGCATAACACTCGCGTCGTGTGTATGTCGAGGCGTGCACGACAGCTCCCCATAAATGCGCGCTTGCGCGCCATGTCACACGGGTGTTACTTAGAGTGTCATTTTAATATTTTCCTTAATGAAAAATGCTAGACATACTTAGTGAACACACAATTCTATATGGTACGCATTGAAGATCGTGTGTTATTCACCTCGAGATGCAAATTTTGCATCCCGAGTCGTTTGCCTTGCTTAGATGAGTGTAGTTAATTATATATAAGTTCGTGCGTTCATCAAGTAAGTGTATTACTTCAACTGGAATCCAACTCACAATCTCTCAAAATATTTTTTTGTTTTTTAATAAATGATGCCTTCTCCTTAATTTAGAAAGATTAGAAAATTCACATCTTACCATGGGTTAATTAATTTCTCTGCTGTCAAATCCACAATTAAATGACTGATTCGGTGCATGAAACAAATAAACACCATTCTCATACACACATACGGTGACCGCATCTACGCCGTTACCACCCCTCGTATCGCTCTCCACACGCAACCCAAGAAACGACGCACGTGCGCCGGAGCCCACCCACCCCAACAACGTCACCATCAAAGAGAGCCTCTCAGCGCGCTCAAGCGAAGATTTGAAATACAGAGAGAGAGAGAGAGAGAGAGAGAGAGAGCCCTCAACGGTTACTTTCCAAAATCAAAAAAATTAGGGTTTCGTTTTGTTGTATTTGAAGAAACTCTCTCTCACTCTCACTCTCATTATCAATCTCTCGCTCGATTTCGAGTCCCTACTGATCGCAATGGCTTCGATCCCATCGGAATTGACGGTCTCGAGGCTCAATTCGAGGTCGGAATGGCGAGGGAAGGTTCGGATTGTTGGGAAAATTAGGGGTTGGAGTGATCTTGAGACCAAGGCGTCTAATGGGGATTCGTCGCCTTGGATCTCTGTTCAGAGGCCCAAAGAGGGAGAGTCTTCGGACTTCGTCACCGTCTCCTTCGGCGATCAGTTGATCAGGTCGATGCCGCTGCTCTTTAACTGTACTGTGTGTGTGTGTGTTGTGGTTTCTGTTTTTTTAGGGTTTTGTGATTGATTTTTGTTGAGAGAACAATTGATTTCATGTATAGAGGATAAATTAGGGTGTTTTTTGGGGGTGAAAGATTGTGCTAATTTAGGGTTTTGAGTGCGCGACGCAGTCAAAAGGACTCGTATAAGTTGGACTACTGCTATGAACAAGGTGAGGAGGCAGCTCAATTATTCTCCAGAGAGGTAAGGCCGCTGCTTTCGGGGGTTTTCGAGGGATTGAGTGCATCGGTTCTTGCTTATGGAGCTAGAGGTAGCGGCAAGACGTTCTTGATGCAGGTAATCTTTTTTTTTTGGTTGGCGTTTTTCGGCGCGTTGATGTACAAGTTGTGCTAATTTATGAAGTTTCTAATGTTGCAAATAGGGCACGGAAGAGAAGCCCGGATTGGGTCCGCTGGCACTCGCTGAGATTCTTTCAATTGGGGAAGGGATTGGAGGTTTGGTAGCTGTATCTTGCTATGAAGTTTACCAGGATCATATATATGACCTATTAGAACAGAATCGACAGGAGGTATCGATCTTAGAAGATTCTATGGGAAGAATTCTACTCAAAGGACTTTCACAGGCAAGTTGTTCTTCAATATTCATGCTTGAAAAGAGATGATATTTGTATTCGCCAATTCTTGTCAGTGATATGTATAACTTCATTACTTCTCCAGGTTCCAGTGAAAACCCTGCCGGAATTATATAAACTGTATGGTCAGGGGTCTACTTCTCATAATCCAGCGCAAAGGGGGAAAAATGATGTCTCACATAGGAGTCACAAGGGATTGATCATATATGTTTCTCATGAGAACAAAGATTCTGGAGTTTCAACTACCGGAAAAATAAATTTCCTTGACTTGGCAGGTACTGATATTTTTCATAGTTCATCTAGTTTTTTCAGTCTTCCTTGTTTAATTTTGTATCTTCATATTTACAGGCTATGTTGATACTAAGCGTATAAGCATTGATGGATCTAATCTTGTTGAGAGTGCTTGGATTAACAAGTCACTCTACACTTTACAAAATGTTGTGAAAGCTTTGAATGGTAGAGAACGCGTGCCATATCGAGAAAGTAAATTGACTCGCATGCTTCAAGACTCATTTGAGGGAAAGAGTCAAAGTTTGATGGTTAGCTGTTTGGTAAGAATTGTGTTGATGCAATTTTCTTTTCCATTCCTCTTAATTTTACCTACCAATAAACTTCTGCTTGTACATTTGTTTGAACTTTTCTTGTTATAAGGTTAGATAATGATTTACATCTTTTCACTTACTGTAGAATCCATCATTTTGCCAAGATACCATTTACACAGTCAGTTTGGCTTCTCGATCATGCCAAGCTGTTAACCAACTCAGCTGTGACTCCACAAAGAAGACTAAGAGTACAGCAAGAATTGTGCCAATCCCGTCCCCGAAAATAGGGAGAAGACAAACTTTTTCCAATTCAGTGAAGAAGTATGATGGCTCCCAGCTGCGTACGACAGAAACGAGGATTAAAAGTCAGCTATCTACAACAAAGGGAAGGTTTGTATAATGAATCTCATGTGGTTTATGAAAAAAGTACCGTTACGCGGAATTCATGTTTCATAATTATTTTTATGTTCTAATATTTACAGGAAACTATTTGATGGAGCGAGTTCTGCAGCAAATTCTATACAGGTGTCGAATTTATTTTTCAGATGATCATTCAAAATAAATTTAGTTTTAAGCTGAAATGTTCAAAGTTGTTAGTGGAAGCCTTTTCTCTATTACACATTTCGGATAATGTTGAAAAGTTTCAAGAGCTATAGCTATCCCTAGTTTACAAGTCTAGACTATTTACTTTTGCAACTAATGATACTTGTAGGAAAAAGTACTGGTCGAAGCCACTCCAACCATTAAACCTTCTTCATTAATTGATACAGTGGTAATATTCTATTAAAGATGAGTTTTTTCACAAAGTTTTGTTGGCTACTGCATGAAGAGATGTCATTCTTTACATTCCACTTAATGATATCTTATTTGCAGGAAAGTTCCTTATCAAGCGTCCCATTTGACATGGAACATTCTCAAACTATAAAAGTAAATTAGTTAATTTCTTATTATATATATTTCAGTACACTATTTTGCCTAAGTTCTAATCCTAGCAAAAAAAAAAATACAGGGGATTCCAGAAGCGGTTACAGTTGAGGAAACAAAACCTGTAAATATTTTATTTCATTCCCTTTTTTCGTTCAAGCTTGCATTGTGCAAATGTTACTGTTTGAGAATATCGACAATCTTTTTTTATAATCTTTAGCACTTTTCTTTTTCTTTTTTTAGAATCTTTCTCCTCAAGCCACTGAGCATAGTCCGAGAATCAACATTGAAACTGCTTGCGACACAATTTCATTGGAAGAACCAAAAGGAGGTAGGTTGGATGGAGATGGAATCAGAATCAGCATTTTTATATTTAAAGTCTAATATTTTCTTTGTCTTCCAGATAGCAACTTGGAAAAGGAGAACAACGTTTTAGTGGATGTGAATGTATCACCGCCGTTGAGTGAAAGACTTAGAGAATTATCAAATTCATTGAAGTCGCTCTGTTCCTCAACTCCACTAGCTTGTGAAAAATATCTAAAGGAGGACGAGTCAAACGCCATTCAGGATTGCAAAAACCTTGTGGATCCAAAGACTCCAACTGTTGAAAGTTGCATGCTTCTTAAAAATAGGGATATAGCTTCTAGTCCTTTGGAGGCATGTAATGTCATGAGTTCTAGCGTAAAGGTAGCATTGCTCTTCTATCATATTTTCAACATCCCTTTCAAATAAACTTCACACCACTTAATTGTGTTTTTTTCTTGCAGCAATCACTAGTTCAACAATATCTTAATTGTTTGAATTCTGCGAGCAAGTAAGTAAAAGTTTGTTTGAGAACATAATCCTAAATTTTCATTTCGCTGCAAATTATTGTTTTATATTCACTAAATTTGGAAATAGACACAATTTTTAAAAAATATAAAAATCTTGATGATCTAAACTTCCTATATAAGTTAATGGCATTAGAGAGAACATGGTTAATTGTTCACATCAATTTTCCATGCAAAGAATCATCATGTCTTGATATTTGAGAAAGATAAAAACTTAATTATTGTAGTCAAGATTAGAGGCTATCATAACGATAACGTTTCACCCTGCATCGGCAATTTTATCTTTTGCAAGATCTGTATCTTCATTCTTCACTGTGAATTGCTAAACATTTTTTTTTTTCGTTGTTCAAAATTCCAGGGAAGAATTGAAAGAACTGAAGGTTAGCCCCTTGTTAGTCATAGGAATTGCATTCTAAATTGTCATGTTTGAACTGTTTTGACAAACTTATGTCATTATACATTTGCAGGGAATAGGAGAAAAGAGAGCAACTTACATACTAGAACTACGTGAAGAATCCCCCGAGCCTTTTAAAAATGTAAGCGCCTATAAATAACTAAAAGTAAAATGCTGACATCGATTTAATATTTTTTGCTGACTTATAATCTATTGCTGTGATTTTTAGTTGGATGATCTAAAAACAATTGGACTGTCTGAGAAACAAGTAAGGATCATATGTTTTTATCTTTGCATCACATCTAGGAACAATCGATTTCGTCATCTCCTAATAAAATGTTTTTTTTTTTTTTGCAATTCATTCAGATTAAGGGGATGATGAGAAAGTACGCTGGAGAGCTCTTCTAGTTTCCTTCCCTTGCATGGTGTGGGAATCACTGGGCAACATAGTGTTGCCATACTCCTGGAGGATGTACTTTTATGACTTTCTCGATTATGTTTCATTTTTATTACTATATACTTTTGTTGGCTTCAAGATTTTGAAAGATATATTTTGTGTATATCTATGGTTTGATGTGTCCTGGTAAAGAAAAATTAAATTCATCTATGCAGGACTCAAACTATTCCATGATTTGCGAGGGGAAAAGTTTCCTTCTATCCTACTTTTCTATGGAGAGCTGAACTTATGATCTCCAACGGCAAACTAGAGAAAGTTTGAACTAAACTTGTTCATTTTTATTTTTATTTTATTTTAATGTGCAATAAGAAATAACCAAAATGTAGTGGTGATCAACCTATAAATTTCAGAATTCCGTGTAACATTTGATTCAATTTCCTTCGATTTAATACAACATAAACAAATTGGTACTTGGATGAAACTTACACTTTCCATTCGGTTTAATGCTACAACATCAACAACACGAGGTACTTTATGTTAAACAATAAATCTATTTAGACTCATTAACGCGAACTTATAGAGGTTTTTAAAAATTTTACAAATATTCAAAAATCAAAAGAACTTTCCTAATTGCGTTTGCTTCATTATGTTAAATATTGCATACACAATCGTATTTCTTCAAATTCTAACTGAAAAAACTACCATAACCATCCTTCCCTAATTTTAGTGTCGATATTCATTTCAATGCTACTCGTACTTCTACCATTCCTCTGCCCAAAATAAATCAGAATTGACATTATTTCTTCCATAAATTAATGACATGTAAAGAAGGGAAGAGATGCTGCTGGGATCATTTAAATGAAGACATTGATAAGCTTAAAAACAGTTACAGATAATCTTTGACGTAATTAACTGATAAAATGAATGGGAAGGGAAAAAAATCTCCATATTTACAACAGCCTCCGAGCTGCAGCAGCTCAAAGGCATCAGGGAGGGCGGACTGGCCGCCATTGAACATACAATCGTCGACCGAACCAGCTGGGCGACTGATCAATCAGCCGTCAGGGAACATGATAGATATATCAGTTTCCGTCACCACTGCTTCCCTGAAAATTACTCCGATCGACAGGCCCTCACCGTCAATTGCAAATGCATGCTGAAGACAGGTGATCTTGGTGCAAAAACCACAAAAGATTATACAGGTTCTTAATTGTCCTCGTCCATGGCGCCAATGTAAGTGAGATCTGTTCTTCTTACTCTTACTGCTCCTTTGAGCCAGTGGCACGCCTTCATATTGGTGGCTTCACCGCCAACACTCATGTTGCCATTACTGGACGAAGGGGCAGATGCGGTCCCATCTTCAAGTACTGTCCAGGGGTCAATTTCCATCTCTTGTTCTTGCAATGGTGTTGTTTTGGATTTTCCAGATGTGTTTGAGTTACAACGGACAAGAGAACTCAGATTCTTTTGCGTTGGATTTGAATTTCCCAGATGCACCGCAGGTGCTGAGGCATTAGTCTGAAGGGATGCGAGGGCTGCAGCCGATATCACTGGAGGCTGACAAGATATTGTTGATGTATTGAACCGCGGGGGAACAGGCATTGCTGCTTGGAGACGCCACCTTATAGCGTCAGGCAATTGCATGCGATCCAATTCATTCTGCAGGGCGGAAAATAGAAAAAAGATCAAAACATATAAATTAAATAGCAAACCCCTACTCGAAGTAATGCACGCGCTTGAGAAAGAGCTTTTCAAAGAACCAAACCTATACGAACCTGGAAGTTATCCAAAATTTCAGGATCAAATTGAGAATGATCCCTAGGAGATTTGACTATTGATTTTGATCCAGTCTTCGGCTTTAGCCAACTAGGTTTGTAACTGCTGAGTAATCCATAAAAAACTGATAAAAATTGATCAAAGAGGCTCTCCCCAGAGTTTTCCAGGGATGCAGCATGTACTGCCTTTGACAAGTCACCCTCGGTTGTTGGACTAGGGATGGCGTATGACGACAAATCTGCGTCCTCGTGCAAAACACGACTACCAAGTAGCCGAAGTATGACAGAAGCAAGCATACTCCTCAAATTCCGGTCAGATGGCTCCCTGAAAAAATAAGGAAAAAAAAAAAAAAGGGTTCAGATTCAGTTGAACATGGAAACACTTGTTCGCCCCTTATGAAGAATGGAAGGTTAAGAAAATCAGTAACAGGATTAATACAGCCTGAACACATCCGACAAGACAATTAAGGGTAGTGCTAGGGTGACCCGAAATGGAGATCCGGTTGTTGGTGTCCCTTAAATCCACATCGATTTGCATGCGCACAAACATCGATGCGAAATTAATGGACACCGACAATTGGGTGTCCATTTCGGGTATCATATAATAAGCTATTGAAGTGGCTTCTCCATCTCTCCATAATGCCATCATCCGTATTAAAACATTTCGATTTTCGTCCTTAATATATCGTACATGACTTAGATCTTGTTTCTTTTCATCTCTTGATTTGGCAAGCCTATAAATATATTTTTCATTATCCCTATCACCTAATTTTGTATATAAATCTTTCATGAAGTCTGTCTTAGCTTCACTAACTACTTTTTAGCTCTTATCAAAAATAAATAAATAACTTTTTAGCTTTATTTCTAGCTTCTCTATATTCTTTTTATATGAAAGAGACTTTGTTTACTAAACTTCAAAATAATAGGGTAGGGAACATTTTCCTATATGACTCTTTTAGTCTTAATTGCGTTTTGGACATCTTCATTCCACCGTGTTTCCTTCTTTGGAGGTCCCAAGCTTTAGATACATCTAATGCATTCGATGCTACTTTCCTTACGCAACTACTCATTTATAACCACATCTCATTGGCATCTACACCAAGGTTCTGAACATTTTCCTTAAATAGCTCTTCTCTAAATTCTAATTGTTTATTACTTTTTAGGTTCCACCACTTTATTCTAGGATTTTGGATTCTTTTATTCCTATTAAGTCGTTTTAGCTTAAAATCAAATACTACTAACTTATGTTAGGGTAGTAACTATAAGCGTTTCACAAGGTATTACTTTGCAGTCTCTACACATTTTTCGATCTTCTTTTCTTGTTAAAAGAAATATTTGACACTTATTATGCCCACTACAAATTTGTAAACCAATACATGAACCTCAGGTAGAAACCACAACTTTCATATGCAATTCACTGTGGCACATGTGCCGAAAAAAAAAACTCAGTGGCCCTGTGGCCTCCAATAAAACTACCAATAATTCAGAATTGCTAGAAAGGAACAAATAGAGAGGAGTTAATAAAATTGAAGACTGAGCATACCTGTCTGCATAAATGACAGGAAGCAATCTCAAGAGGAACTGCAACCTCAGCCGCATGGAAGCCCGCAATGCCACAGTGGAGGGAGGTGCAGAATCTGCTGCTGCTGCTGCTGTTGTTGATCTCCTACCCAATCCAGGGCTACCACCCCTAATCCCTTTTCGACTGTTGACTTTGTTTGCAGTATTTTCCACTCCGGGTGCAACTGCCCCAACCTGTTTGCTAGCACCACCAGCAAGTAAACTTATTTGTTGCCCAATGTTATTCATCTGCTTGATCAATTCACTTGCAAAGTTATTACGAGAATCACTGGAACTTCGGTCCATGCAAGGAAGCATTAATTCTGCCAGAGCTTTCTCAGTTACACACTGTTGGTTAGACATGTAGCCTTCAACGTCAGACATTTGCGAGGTCACTTTTCCTGATCTTTTGGAGTCAAGACCCTCTTCAACAACTTCACCTTCTTCAAGGGAGCTTGCTTCAACCTTTTTTTCAAGTTTACTGACAGTGGAGTCTGAAGCAGCACTTGACCAGCCCCATGGCTTCCAAAATTGGACTTTAGTTGACAAGCCTCGGGAGTATGCAATATTAACAAGCCGTTGTCTAATGGATTTCCGTCCATAGAGAACATCAGGGCCTCCAAGGAACCATTTCGCAAGCAACAACAGAGACTCCTCCTGTGATCTTCCTAGAAGATGTACAACTTCTGAATAAAGTGGAGCAGCATCAGGTCTGACAAGTAGTCGTGTCAAAAGCATTTCACTGAAGTTCTTGTCATTCTCTGAACAAGTACTATTGTCAGCACTGGGAAAAAGAGATTGAATGGACTCTGTCAGTGACATTGAACAAGGGGCCCCAATTTTCTCGATTAGAACTTGCTCATTCAAGAGAAGCCGCAGCTCAACCCACTGCCAGTGAAATTTTGCAGGTTGCATGGTATCCAGAACATGTACGAGCTGATCTACAAGTTTCTTCTCATTTTCAGCGTGCATCACTTTTGAATCACCATGACCAGAGGCCCGTGGCCCATCAGTCTGAGCAGGCGTAGACTCTGGCATTTTACAATCGAGAAGAGCATTCAAAAATAGTCTAGCACGAAGGGGAACAAAAGGGGTTTTCAAATGTTTGTCTAGACCATGAGATTCTAAGTAGGATGCAAACTCAGCATCACCAACATCTGAGGCCAAGCTATCATATAAAACACGAGTATCTCCTAAACACACATCTCGAAAGGGCTGATGTCTAATGGCACCATCTAAGGCTAATGCCAAGTATTGATAAACTTGAATATCTTCCCTGTTCACAATGCTACCATTGACAATATATGGCCTCCATATTACCAAAGAAAAGATTGTATATGCAGGAGGGAAGACCAAGCTGAAAGGCAGCATTCGTTGCATCCTACCAAAAGCTAACATGCATGGTTCACCAACGAGCTCCACAACCAGCCCGTCAGACACTGTCCTGGGATTCCCAACAAGTAACCTAAACCAATGCAGATATACTTCAATAGAGCTATCAATTTTGATTGCACCAATAGAACGAGAAATCCCATTTGAGCTGGCTCTTGGATTTCTAATAAAGTGGCGGATATCTAGATTTTCCTTCAACCTGAAAACAGTCACCATTCTCTCCAGACTAGTAACTCCTTGGACAACTGCCCCAATTACCAGAGCAGACACAGCTGCTGCAGCTTTTGTAGCCCTTGCAAGAATTACTTTTGTTGAATTATTTAAAACTTCATTAGGTAGATTTGAGTTCGAATCATGAGCTTCTGAAAATTGACTGCGAGATGCCTTGCCAGGAGCAAAAGTGCCAGAAATACCAGCAGCAGCTTCTGCAAGAGCAATTTCAAATACACGGCAATGACGCTCTCCAAGAGCTTCCTTCAGTAAGCAGAGGCATGATATATGGATGCGGACAATACGTCGTGCACAATTCAGTGAGCTAATAGGCGAAGGGAATTTTGGATAGTTACTGTTGGATGTGAAATCAGGCATTTTGGCTACAGCTAGACATACGCTCCCAACAATCGCAGAAATGGCAGAAGCAATCAAAGATGGATCCCCTTCTTGGCCTGCTGGACTATTCTGCCTAATGCAATCAATCAAAGCTAAAACTATCTGCTGAGCTCTTTGATTTATATCATCCCATTTTTCCATTCCAGCACTTTTTGGAGTACCAGCGGCCATAAGCTTTCTTTCCTTGCCAAAAAAAGAGTTGACAGCATCATCTATATGTCTTTGCACTATCTCTTTCATGCTCGGACCAGCTCTTGACAACCTGCCAATAATCTTTTGACGGTAATAGCCATCGAGATCATCCACGCCAGCTGGAACCCCAGGAGCAAATCCAAACTCACCGTCCAGAGATCTTCCAGACTCAAGTTCAGAGAGAAGTCTTGGATCACAAGTTGCTTTGAAACTTTTCTCCCATTTCACCACGCTTGTCATATTTGCATATTTCTTCAATAAGTTTCGTGCATAAGTAAATGCGGCTGAAGTGGAGGCCCTTCCACTGGAACTGAGAACGGCAGCAGCTCGATGCATTGCCACTGACAGAGCTTCGGGAAGGAGATCGACGGCTATCATTATGTTTTCATACCTGGAGAAACCAAGGAGTAAGGACATTAAAAAGGTAAATTAAGTGACTGACATTACAAATCAAAAGAAACCAAAATTAAACTTATTAAACCCTATATGTGTGTACATATACATATATACAGAAGTCGCAAATTTATCCAAATAGGTCTAACACCATGACACAACTTACAACGCACAAGCATCAATACGCAGGTAAGGTATCTACAGATAATACATGGACGAAGCTTTAAGGGAAGCCAGGAAAGTGGGCGCTTGAGGGAAGTTCACGTTTGCAATTTGTCAAGAGCACGTTTACTTTTTTTTCCCCCAAAAAAAACCACTGACAGATTACATAATGCTCTTATTGGCTTTAAAAAATTAAAAGTCTGATGATGAGGCATTAACAGATCATAAAGCAGAATCATGAATTAAAACTGCTTGGGATGAAAAGGAGGTATCCAATTAGGAATTAACAGATCATAAGCTACTTTTATTCTGCACAGTACTTGAATCATGTTAAAACACTCAAAAGCCCAGTAATATGCTTCCCGATAACTAGTAGTTAAGGAATTCAGTATTAACTCTTGCAGAAAAATGTGTTATACAGAACTCGAACCAATGGAAGATTTGAGTTGTTTGGCGCAACCATAGAAAAGAAATTGACGCAAGCTAGAATAACACTTGAGCTTCTTTCGATGGATGAGTAGCCAAGGTGAATTATTTTGAAGGTTTAGAAGCGGTATGTCAAACAAGATAGCCAAGAATTCAGTTCTAATTTGAGCACTTGTTCACAAGCAGCATACATATATCATTGCAAATTGCAAGGGAATTTGCCTACTATAAGTCAATCATGACGCACATAACCATGCACTACCCAAGAAGGAACAACAAATATTATTATAATCAATAACATGGAGAAAATATGATTTTTTTTTTTTTTTTTTTTTTTTTTTTTTTTGAGGAAAGAAAATATGATAAAAGTAATAACACGCGACTTTCTCAATAATAACAGGAGTAGCAAAAAAGACACTACATGGAACAGCATAGAGCAAACCTAGACATACCTCTGAATGGATGAAATAATAAATGCCTCCCCCACATTGCATGCATAGTTTTCATTGCTTTTCAGAGTCATCAAGATATTGCGTCCACTGTATGAAGTCGGATTCTGATTATTGGGAATCCTGGGCAACAACCATAGTGAAAATTTAATTGCTGAGACCAAGTCAGAAGCAACGTCCATCATGTATAATATAGCAGATAATTCGTCTTCACCGAGCTTCCACGGCAAAGAGTTCCTCTCTTCAACAGAAGTAAAAGAGCCAGAATCCTGCACTGAGTTGGGCACAGTTTTTTCAGACCCTTCAACAAGCTGCATTACAGAAGTAATTAGCCAACATGTGATGGTTCTCTTCTCAAGCAACCGCAACTGTTTTAAGGATTTTCCAATTTTCACAATGTCACCAAATTGAGTTGTTCGTATTCCATCTATCGATTTAGGAAGTTCCCCTTCCATGCTGGATCTATGGTGAGGACAGCTAATTTTATTATCACATAAATGACTCGTAGATGCACCCTGGCTGCCCTCAATCCTGGCAGATGCTAACTGCGCTAAACTTTGAGTTTTACGTACAATCTTCTGCCTATTTCGAGATGCTGGTTTAGCTGGCTTAAGTGGTGGATCAACTTTGAAAGACTCCTGCATCTTCGGTCCCTTCCTCACCCACCATAGATCTTCACAATCTGATTGATTTGATGAACATATCTGCTGGAATAAGCTCCTTTCTTCACTTAACTTTTGCCTCTTTGCTCGATTGCACTCTTCACACCCATCAGTTCCTTCCATCATATCAGTCTTGTTCAGCACTAGCCCAATAGGCCTCTTGGTTGCAACAGAGTCATCCGCTTGTAAATCTGACAATGCAGAACAAGAATCTGGGAAATTTAAAGCTATTGAAATGGCAGTCTTCAAGTCAGCAACTTTCAGCTTCGATTTGGCACTTCTAGCAGACAATGAACCAGATGATGAGTGAACATTCTTCCACTGGTCAAGGGAAAATGAAGAAGCGCCACTCCTCCCAGATGCCGGATTACCCTTTGTTTGCAGTGAAACAGTATGTGCGCTATTTCCATTTTCAAAACGAACACCAGAAAGTCCATGCAGCAAAAGCCGACGTTCATTTGAAAAAACACGTATCGCCTCTTGGAGGACAGGCTCAGCAGCGATTTGTGCTTCTTTCAAAGCATCAAACAGATAAGAGCCGGGAAGCATCTTCAGTATCCGATAATGTCTGTTCCACTTTTCTAAATCCATTGGCGTTTCATTTCTGTCCATAATGCCACTTACCATTAGCTGCCTTACATAGGCCAGAGGAAAGAAGATGCCAGCATGAATAAGTTCAACAATTAGTAATTGAAGACGCTTGAAACCTTCCCCTTTGCCCACTTCATGTTGATCAATCCAGCAAACCAAAATATCATGAACAGGGCCAGGGCTTCGTAAAATCTCTCTTGGGCCAATGCTAACCCGTTGGATCTTTGATTTATTTTTATTTGGAGTCAAATGGTCCACAGTTGTCCCACCTGATAATGAGTCAAACAGGCCAGCACCTTTTGTGGATATACCAGATCTCAAAGGGCTGTTACTCTTCCCATGAACCGAATTACAATTAACTTCCATCTGCAATTTCAAAATCTGTACTGCCAGATACACTTCGGAGAAGTCTTTTCGACCTGAAAATTTCATTTTAGGAGGAATGGAAGACCGAAAATCTCTAAAATCACATGTTGCCCACTCACAAAGAAAAAACACAGAGCATACTAATGACAAGCTTATCGTATCAATCCACTTAAGGGATGCCTGTAAGCATGCACTAACTTCAGCAACCCAACGTTCTTCAACATATTGGTCAAAGAGATCATTAAAGAGGAAAGTATAAGCCTCTCTCACGTCCCCTGTTATCAGAGCTTTATCCAAGGCCTGTACAGCTTTTGCCACGCCATGACCTTGCGGTCCAGGACTTACAGCCTTGGCAAGGTTGTCAGCACGTTTCTGAATAGAAGAAACAAGATAATCCAAGGACAACAATTGACAATGATCATCAGGTCTTCCATCAGCGTACTTGACACCATAGTCTCTTGGACCATATTGAACTTTCCCTGCATCCTCAGATAACTTCAAGAGAAAATTTCTACTCTGTACAACATCAGATAGCACACAAGGTGGAAGAGGGAAGCAGTCCAAAGCAACGAACGTATCAGGCACGGCTAGTATCAAGTACCGGATCATCTCAACCAAAGCAGAGACCACGTAAGACCTTCTTGAATTATCAACTAAGTCAGATCTACCAGGAAGAGATTCCTGTATACAGCGCAAAGCTATTTCCACAAGGGTACGGACATAAGATTGTGACTGTACAAGGGTCTCTATCACACCGAATATAATAGGTAATAGCAGCAGTAAGATTTCAAGTGATTCCTTTTCCTGAAAGTCAAGAAAAATACAAGTTCAACTATGTTACACTCTTACAACCCAATACATTTCCAGTAAAACATTGACATACATGCATGGAATACAACGCCAACTTACAGACCAAATAAAGAAGATTGAGTAAAATAAAATACAATACCTGTAGTTGACGGAAAACCCATTCAATCAACAGTGAAGGGATAATTAGACCCTCTGCCAAGTGACTGTGCAAGATACGAACAGTATACAACCATTTAAAATGCCAAGAAGGTTCTTCAGCATCAACAAGGGCTGATGGTGAATCACCTTTATACTGCGTCAAACCAGTAAAAAGCATTTGAGGCGCTTGATCCTTCCCCTGTGCAGAAAGAGAACCGTCTTTGGAGAGGAACTCCTCCAAGAGCATGTGTAAATATTCCGTAACATCCTTAGTCCAGCAATCTGACCGAATGAGTTGTGGTTTCTCCTGGGCACTGGATGAAACACTGGCTGTGTACTGCCGAAACTGCAAATCGCGACAATCTCAATTGAAAATATTTTAGTTTAGGGAAACGCCATGGACGAAAGTGTAACAAAATAGAATAGCATAAAATAGAACATCTATGATCTAGCTTTCAGAAAGCTTCAAACCTGATTAAGGTAGGTTACTTTGATGAACCACGTTGCTCTTAACAAAGGGACATTCTGCCGAATAAGAACTTCGAAAAGAGCCCTCCTTCTATATCCATGAGGCACTTGCTCGGCAAGGAGACGCAGTGACTTATGTTGCTGCGATAAACCCTGCACATCAGAAATGAGTAATTAGAAAACTAATAATAAAAATGAGCAAACGAAAAAGTGATTAAAAGAACAAATGTCAAGGCTAAAGAAAAACATTGGATGATGCAAGAACAAAAATTGAAATATTAACTTGACATCAATCCAACAATAAGTCACATAGTAATTAAATTTCAATTCAACAATAAGGCTTCGCATAAACGTCTCGAGATACACATGCAAAGCCAGTCTGAAAATTGGTAAAGACCCTATCAAGGATATATTCTAACTTAAATTTGGAACAAAAAAATATATTTTTTGAAAAGTTTCCCCTTTAATTTGAACAGTGAATGTTAAAGAAATAAACACATCGCAATGATTTACATAAAAAAACTCGCATCATACACTGATACAATTACATCTACCTTCACCAAACATCTAAATAAGACAATTTTAATAGCACTACAAGAAGAGTTTGGATGACATGCTTCGCACCTAACAAGACAGCTTCAAGTATAAACCTTGCTTGGAAAAGGATCAGGTGACATACTCCTGATACATGCATTTTCTATGCAGTTGTTGAGCATCTTCAAATTGAGCATCAAGAAGTGTGGAAACACAACTCGATATAAGTTCAAAGGACCCCATCAACTATCCAGCAAATGTATGCATCAAATGTATGACGGTCAATCACCATCCTTTTTGCTTTTAGTGCGCAAAGAGCTTTCACTAATATATATGTATTTGCGGATTTGTTTTTTGCAATTATGTATTATCAAAGAGGTCTCCCCATCCCCTATTCAGCCATAGATAATAGAAGTTCTCTTTTTAAATTCCCAAGAGAAAAGAAAGAAAATAGGTACCCACTGAGTAACTGTATGGTTTTGTCTAGTTTTTTTTTTTTTTTTTTTTTTTTTTTGTGTGTAGAGCGTCCACGTTGATCAACCAGCAGCTCTTGAGGAGATTGGTACGTGAATTTTGTTGTACAAGAGCTAATGCCCCTAATTAGTCAAGTGATCTGGAATGTTCTTTTTTGCTTTGCCTGGAGAAGAACTAGAGGATCTTCAAAGTCTTATCTAGGTGCAGTCAACCTTGCAATTGAATCAAGTACGACCTGCACTGTGACTCTTTCCAGGACATCACACGGATTGCCTAATTGCTTGACGTACACTCTTAGTTTAGAATCTTTCTTCTTTTTCCAGCAATGAGGTCTTGCCATTATTATCACATTGTACAAGATTATCCGTCAATCATAATTCATAAATGCTAGGTAACCCTTAAAACGAAAAACATAGAAAAGTCTGATCAAAGATATCATGCCAGTCAATCACAACGTTGCTAAGAAACTGGCAGAAAATTGATAAATTTGTCTCCACTCTTGCATATTGAAAGCCGCATCCAGTGCATGAGGCTGCTTCTATTACAAGGTCTACAGGATGATGCATGCACATGGACTTGGCTCTGTCCTGTAAAAAGGTTGTTTCAAGATTCAAACCAATGAACTTCAAATCACGATGATGTTAGTTCTACTTGTGTGAAGTCCACATTGAGGCTCCTATCAAAAAAAGTCCATACTGAGGCTACACCTTGTTTGCATCCAAAGATAGTTGCTATTTGTACACAGTTCACATTGACTGTCATTTTGGTTTCTTAACATCTATCTGTTCATCATAACCATGTTTACCAAGAAAAGAAGGATAATTGGATACATATTATTGACATATTGGGGGGATAGTGATAGCAATAACTTCCAAACTAAACTAAATCCTATCAAAATAACTTCCAAACTAAAAGGAGAAAAAATTATGATGCAATTTACCCAAGTAAGCAAATATCTAATGAAGCACAAATAAAATTGGTTAATTATATGATGTAGAATAACTAAAAAAGATATTATATGTTGGAAAGAAAAGATTGCTTCAACCACTTACCTCTATCCATTTCTTCCGAAAATCATCACGAACTTGTTTTTGCTCAGGAAAAACAGAAGGCTTTGTCAATAGTGAGCCAGAAAGAGGTACACCATAGACCTGCCCAGCCTGTAAAAATGAAAAATACATCCAGCTTCAGTTTGAAAATATTAAAGGACCAGAAATGAAACTATTTGTTTTAATGTGTAGGCGTTATAGGTAGATAAAGTGAAAAATAGATAACTCAAATAAATTGCAACAATTGGCATGAAAATTTTAGTTAGAAAAGCCAATTGCTTCTGTTGTACCTTGCGTTTTTGAGCACGAGATTCATTGATGGCCCTGAGTCGTTTTCTAATAGCCTGAAAGAGCAAGTGAAAAAAAAAAAAAAAAAAGATGATAAATGTCATTTATCTGTTACCATAGGTAACAAATGAAGTATATGAATCATGAAACCAAAACGAACTAAATGTCAGGATTATAATTCATATATGATAGAATATTACACATTTTGTACTACTTGTGCACGAACACTATGAAACTATATGAATAATAAATCAACAGAACTAACTTAATGGACATTCATACTATTATAGCCTCAATCTATATATGGAATCTTTTAAAACCTCTTCGATCATAACATACATCAAAGAGAAACACTCGCCGATAGGAATAAAAGATTTTGCAGCCAAAACAAGCCAGATATAAAAATAGCAAAAACACTACTGAAAAACTTAACAAAATCAAATTTTCAACAAAGTAGAGAATATGTATGAGTGGCTTGCTCAGTTTTTCGCAAATATCACAAGATACATCTCTTTGTGTATATACATTGACTAACGAAAACATGACAAAGAAAGAAGCGTGACATCTGCAGAATGCATGGGAACAAAAATAAACAATTGCTGAAATAGTTCTTAGAAACACAATCCAGCAACCATTATTGCTTCAAAAGATCAATGCAGTTGAAAAAAAAAAAGACAATTGCAGTTCACGTGTAGTCAAGAAATTACCTCTTTGCATTTCAAAACAATTGGCTTTGTAAAAGCAACAAGCTGGGTCAATGTAATCTCTCTAGCTTCCTGCCAAACAAAACAGGTCCATTCACTCGGAAACTCATCAAACGTAAGACAAGAAATCATTTGCAAGGAAACCAATCATCTAGATATCATTCTCAAAGGTGAACTTTCAAATTCCAGAACCAACTAGTACTAGCAGAAAACAGACATCGCTCAGTTTCACGTCATCAAGGGGGGTTGTCTTTACTCCATGTGAGTAAAAACCAAAAAGTTTATGGACACAACAGTTCAAACTTCAAACATCCAATTTTATTTTTTTTATTGGAAACGGCTTTCGTATTAGTAATAAGAGTTTACAATTACAAAAGCGAGGACAAGATCAAAATTAAGAAAATACAATACTTTTCACCCCATCCCAACTAACTGTGGTGACATTCTCATCCAACAATTGTGTTCCAATTTCTACACCAATCATTCATGAAAAAATTATTTTTTTTAGAAGCCACCAACCAAGATGCCACATGACGTTCGATGCAATCCCATAAATCCTCTCATGATATGCACCTATCCTCAAATATTTCTGTTTCTCCTGATATGCACCTATAAATCCCATAAGCTTCAAACATCCAATAACAATAATGGAAAAGGTAAAAACTTGTGGAGATGTATATTTTTAGTTGAGATAGTTGTCTTCACTATATATATTTATGGCACAGGAAAAGGAGCAAAGCTTAATTTCACTTCATGAAGATTAGCAAACATTTTTTGTTTGAATTCCCAAGCGTACTTCTTTCACGAGAAAAAGGTTTCCAGGCTACACCTTTGTGCCTAAACAATAATGCAAAAAGCAACATGTAATTTATTAATAATAAGTAGAAAAAAAAAAAAAAAAAGCCAGGCATGCAGCCTCAGAGGAATGTCGATATCCCAGCCTTACCCCAGCATTACAGAGAAGCTGTTTCAAGATTCAAACCAATGACCTTCAGGGCACAATTGGATGAATAACAATATTCAATAAATAGTCAATCACTACTTAAAACCCGCAACTTCATAGAAAACTGAAAATTAGGACCAAGTGGAATAAAATAAGTCTCAAAAGGATACCTCAAGTCCATCAACAGTTTCCTTATATCCTTGCACCACATAATCCCGAGTCAATGTTTCCTCAGGGCAATTTGGAGTTTGGGGATAATAGTCAGGTGGCCCAAGTCTGAAGCAAAAAGATTATACATTAATAGTTTAATTCAAGTAAATGACTCTCTGAAGGCTGCACAAAATGGACTTTACAGAGAAGCACAATAGTCGACGGCGTTCATTTGTTTCTCCTTTCACTAGTTAAATTATGGTTTTCCAGCCAAACAATCAACTAGTACCAATTTGTATCTTAATTAGAAAACGACCAGATCACCAGACTGAATAGTGGCATGCAATAAAGTCAAAATAATCTTATTTTGAGATTGCTTTATTTGTAGTAGAGGACACGCAAAAAATTGTTGTCTCATGCTTATTTACCCTAATAAAGGTATTTCCTTTACAGGTTCAACCTTTCATTACCGTGGATTTAGAGGCTCCCTGTCACAAATCAACTTATATGGTGACACTTGTGAAAGTCGCCTGCAAGATCCAAAGAAAGCATAAGCTTTTCCATAACAAAAAGAATACAAAATAAAATATTTGAGAAAGAAAAAAAAAATTACGAGAGAACGTTATCCCCAGCAAAAAAGAACATTATCCCTAAAAAAGAATTAAGCACACTCACATACACAAAGAATGAAAACAAAAGTGAATGTTTGATATAATTTCATTTATGATGACCAACTAATTAATCCAAATAAATAAGCAACCACGTCGCATTCATGAAAAATATTATAAACTAGATATTTTTTGTTAAAAAACAACAAAGCCTCAATCCCAAATTAGTTGGAGTTCGTTATAAAAAAGAATACAGAAGAAAAAAAAAAACGACTAGAGACTTTACATCATATGATTTCAGAATGCAGTACATGAAGAAAGGCAACGAGAAACTGATTATTAGAGAAGCATGGAAATCATACAAGTATTGAAGAGAAAAAACAATGACAATTAATTGGCTTCAATTTATGAGATCAAGAATACATCCAACACTTCTTTTTTTGAAGCCTACATCCAACACTTTCTAATTAATTAATGTTACCACTAATTGTGAGGTTCATGGACAATCCAAAACAAAAACGAGGTCTTTCAAAGCCTGTGTGATCTTCCACAGACTCTGAACCCCTTGCTGCTCCCAGAAAAGCTCACGATGCTTCTAACCAATAGGAGGAATCAAAGAAGCTCATGATGAGCATTTATTCGACTCAATCATTTTCAATATGTAATTCAAGTTTTTTTTCTCTAGTCTAGAGAGCATGCCTGATGCCTTGTAATATCATTTTGTACTTAAAAGAAGAAATGTTGTTGGAGGATTCTGAAGGTGAGAATTTAGACCACCAAATCTGGTAGGCAGTGAATCACATATAAGAGGGTGAGCAAAAGCAAATCCACATACAAATCTATTTAACACTTGTACACCAACAATATAGCCTCAATCCCACGGCTACATGGATCAATCTCTTCCATTGCACTCAATTTTTCATTGCACTCAATTTATAGCAATTGATGGCGTGCTTTTCAAATCATTTAGATCCCTACAAATTAATGTGTCTCAAGTTACCTTCCGTCTACCCCTACCCTATCGAGTTTCTTCGGTTTCTATTGAGTCGAGTTTTCTAGTGGGGGCATTTGTAGACCATTTTTGGAGGTATCCAAATCACCACAAAAGCCCTTCGATGATCTTTGTGTTAAGTGGTGCTACTCCTACTTTTCTTTGAATTTATATATTTCTTATTCTGCCTTTACTAGTTTTACCACGCAATCTGCCTAAGCATACTCATTTTCGCTACTTTCATTTTATGTACTTGTTGTTTATTCACCTCCTATGTTACCCGAACTCTGCACGAGTGTCGGATACGGATGTGTCGAGGTCGGATTCGCATATACTCCATATTTAAGACTCGAGGACTTGGCTAAAAGTGTCCAAATTTTTGAACGCGAGTATTTGAACACGAGATACGAAAACTATAAATTTTATATATCTTCTATTGTAGCACTTCTTTTTTCAGGAATATTGTTACATGGTTGGTAAACAACAACAACAACAACATAGCCTCAGTCCCAAATTAATTGGGGTCGGCTACATGGATCAAATTTTTTCATTGTGTTCGATTAAGTGTACATGGTTGGTAAAAAAAAAAAAAAAAAAAAAAAAAAAAAAAAAAAAAGTTTTATTTTAGTAGGGTAACTTGGTGTACAAGTTAACTCAACAACTCGAATAAAAAGTTGACTAAAGAAAGCTAGAGTCATTCACTCTTTATTATGGGTACTCATACACTAACTCTAGGCTAGCACGTGGTCGTGCAAATCAATCGACATCCTCCTCGACAACAAAAAAAAAAAAAAAAAAAAAAAAAAAAAAAAATCAACATCCCACTGTTCATTTTCTTCTTTTTTTGGTAGACACTATTCATCTTCAACCTTTTATCCTCTTCTCTATAAACTCCTTCCCAATTCTCCTCTTCGTCGTGAACAACCATATGTAGCCCATGCATCGACCGAAATAGTGAGCCGTACAACCCTAGCCGCGTCCACAGTCATTTTCGGGGAATCAGACACATATCATGTGTCCGAGTCCGAGTCTGAGTCGAGTAGTGTCGACACGGGTGCTCCACCCTGAACTGCCGAGTCCAGGTAACAGAGTTCACCGCCCAACATTCACTTCCATAAAACATTTGGCCTAATTACGGTCCTATAAAATTTTCCCTTTAACATGGTAGGAACATTTCAATCACATATTTGCACTCCTCCATTTTTGGCCTAATTACGGTTCTATGCGGGCCATCATTCTAGATATTACCATTATTTTGTATAATTGATCCTAGATATCTAAAGTGATTCACCTTAAGAACTTTTAATTCTCCGAATTATCTCCATCATCTTGATGTCAAGTATTTCTAAACTCACAATGCATATAATCAGTCTTCGTCCAACTCAACTTAAAGCTTTTAGATTCTAATGTATTCCTCCAAGGTTATAATTTCTTATTCACTCCATCTTCTGTTTTGTCTACTAGGACAATATCATCCGCAAATAACATACACCATGATCTATCCTCTTGAATATTCCTAGTTAGTTCATCCATAACTAAAGTAAAAAAATACGGGCTTAAAGCCGATCCTTGATGTGGTCCTATTGAAATGAAAATTCTTTTGTAATTCCTTCAAATGTCTTTATACTCATTAATACACCTTCATACATATATTTAATAGTGTCTATGTACCTAGCATGTACCATTTTACTTTCTAGATCCCACCGAATAATATCTCAAGGAACCCTATCATATACCTTTTCTAAATTTACAAATATTATATAAAGATCATTTTTCTTTGCTCTATATTTTTCCATCAATCTTCTTACACGGAAAAATGCATCCATAGTGGACCTTCTTAACATGAAGCCAAATTGATTTTCTGATATTGTTGTTTCTCTTCTTAGCCCATTGCCAACTATCCTCGCTCAAAATTTCATAGTATGACTCATAAGTTTAATTCATCGATAACATTTACCACTTGTAGAGATAGAGAAATCCTCGCGATTCATCGAAAAGAATTCTTTTAAATTGCACACTCAAAAATACATGAAAGAGAAGAATAAGCAAACTACAGAAGCAACGCCAATACAAGCATACGATTGTCATTCTTAAGCCAACATAGGAATAAGACTTGAAACTGCATCAAACTTTTATAAAATCTCAAGATTATTCGAAGAAGTCCATTTTTTGAGACAATAATAAAGTACGGGCCATGAAGAGAAGCACAAGAGTTCATACTTAACACTCAAGACGAGAAATTGCAACCGATTCACATAGGAGCTTCAATATAATGATCGCTTTCTTACCAATGTTAGGCTTACTTTGACAAATTTCAAAGAGGATCCAACTTTCTAGCACCAAGATCTTGTGCCTAAGCCAATGGATGTACTTTACTTAAATAGCTTAGGGAAGGGCGCGGCTCCGTGAATTAGTGTTGTTGCAGCAAGTTCTATACTAGAACAAACTCCTAGTACATCTTTCCATTCCATACTCTTAATTCTCGTTTATTTTCGTATTAATTATAACGTTTTATATGTTCCATCAAGGATGGTTGAAAATACAACAGAAACCTAACTTTACAAATACGAAATATTGTCTATCAGTCCATTGAGTTTGTTAACTAAAAAATCACTTATATATATAAGAAAAAAATATATATACAATTTGATCTTTCAACAATCCCAAGCTTCTGTACAGCAACTTCCCAATTCCACATTTTAGTCTTTCCTACCTCCGTGATCATCCTCCTTGTATTTTTTTCTCTCTCTTACAGAAATTTCATTCTTTCATAATGCTATCCACTAAATTGATGTAACAAAGTATTTACTAATAATTGGTTGAACAGTACATATTAGAAGCATTGTACAGTACAAATGAATGCACGGAAGTAAAAAAAATGTAGTTTTACATGATGCAAGATACTAGAGAAAAAAAAAAAAAAAAAAAAAAAAAAAAAGCAATAGCGAAAAACAAATAACAAGATGATCGTGAGAAAGAGAAAGAAGAAAAGCAAACAACATAAGATGGGTATTGTATACCTGTCATTCAGAAAGAAATACAGTGAGAAACTTAAAAACAAAGACAAGATAGTGAATTTCATTACCTAGAATTTGAAGAGAAATTCGATGAATGAAAGGAAGAATCAGCTTTGGTTGTATCCCTAGGAGCTGTCCCGCCAGGTGCAATGTTACTGACTCCAACACCACAGCTGCTAGCAGGATACCTTTGCATTTCTCCTCCCAATTATAGGCATACTGCAGCCGGCATCAGTTGCAATGTAAAAACCAACACGAACTATAACACATTTAGAACTCCTCTCGAATTATGCTAGACCGCCAAATATTAATGTTGGAGCAAATTACAGTGCTGTAACCGAATCACGATGCTAGCTCAAGAATCCCCTACGAGATCTAATTAATAGGATATCTTAAACCAATGCCTCAAGAATCGGAGACACCTCGACTAAACCTTCCACAGCCACCCCAAGAGTATACAATTCTTACTTTAACCACCAAATTAGTAACTCATAAAGAGACCCAGCATCCAATAATTAATGTATCAATCCGCCAAATAAACTTTCCTCCAATTTTCCTTTTCTGGAAAGTTCCGAAGTTAACGGAAAAAAAAATATCCCACTGAAACACTCTGGCAACACTGAAATTTATTACTAGCAATTATTCAAATTCCACTGTCTCTCACCGGGCTCTTTGGCCGTACAGAACCACCTGAAATCAACATAATGCCATGAGAAAGAAAAAAAGGCGCCTTTTCACACATTTTCACGCTTCTAAGCAGAATCTTGCATAGTAAGGTATAAAACCTTAATCAAGAAACTACGGTAGGATCCGCGATGCATGTCGTAGAGGTTCAAAGCAAAAATAAAACCCAAGATAACTAAAAGATTCACAAATAAACCCTAGTTTTAATTTGCAATTGCATGATCCCCCAAATCAGTTCCCTTTGCAATTCAAATCCCAAACCAGCTCAAACAGGGCGGCATTCATTCAAAAAAAAAAAAAAAAAAAGGACTTTCTCCTACCGATCACATAACAGCTGAATTTTCAACAAAACGCGCAATCAACCACTCCACGCCACAATCACAACACAACGAATAGTCACTCGAACAACAAGTAGAGAAATTGCAATAAAAATTGAATCTTTTTCCGCCTAATATCCCCCAAACTTCAAGAACCTAACGTTTCAATGCATCCATTCAAAATCAAAACCCTAGAACTTCAAAATTGAATAATACCACAAACAATTTCAAAATCTAGGGTTTTGAGCAGTGCAGAAACAAGAATTCCAAGAGTTGGGGAGTTAGGGTTTCGAATCGGACGGTAAATGTCGCACCTTTTCGAGACGGATCGATCGAGCGAGCGAAGAAGATTCGGAGAGGCCCCAAAAGGTTTGACTGTGCGCGTGTGTGTACGCTTCGGTGGTGGTTTTGATGATGACGACGAAGTCACGAAGACGAGCGATGGGTTCGTGTTCGTGTGATGGGTTGCGTTTCGTGCGAGAAATACGACGAGCGACCGATTGGGTATTTTTATTTGTTTCACTGGCTTTGCCCAAATAACCCTTTTTCCAAACCGTTATTTACCGACTGTCCAAACGGCACCCTTTTTTGAATTTTTTTTTTTTTTTTTTTTTGGAAGTATTAAGTTTAGGTTTATCAGGATTGGATTAAATGAAGGTGAGGTAATGTTTGGCAGCTTTTGATTAAATTGGCTGGTTCTAGTACTTTCGATTGGTGTAATTTGGAGGTAATTAATTTGGATTTTAGATCAACGTGGACTGCTTCGAACTTGCTTTGAGTCGACTCGTAATCGGGTGATGTCCATCTGTATGACTCAAACTCAAGTCACGACTTAAGGAACTCGAGTGTCATACAACTCGAACTAACCAACCATTGGTAGAGTTTAGAAACATTGACCTAATCTAAATCTATTTGAATCGAAAAAACATAAGAACAAATTGTTTGTACTGATTCTTTTCTTTTCTTTTTTTGGTAGATGCAAGGCCTAAAACGAGCCAGGAATGTTACATTATGTAACTGCACTTATCATGTTCTAGTAAAAGAGAAATACAATGTGGAATCGCATGTGATCCAACGGACACCTTGTTGATACCCCAACGCCTCCTTCACCAAAATATATACGCACAAATTATCACCCCTAAAGGTGTGTTGCCCTCTACACTCCTTCAACTGCTGAAGAGAGTGTCTTATTTCTTCTACCGAGCTGTCATACACAACTTGGTTCGAATTAGGTGACTGTAACAGCGAGAACACCTCTACTGAGTCGGTCTCCACTATGATCCTTACGAAGCCCTTTTCCTTTGCCATATGGACGTCGTACCATAACGTCCATATCTCCGAAGAAAGGGGCGAGCAATTCCACAGGGATGATTGGAAAACCTACCACGAAGTCACCTTTATCCTCTCTTACAAGTCCAGCAGCAGCGGCCTTTGAGTGATCATTACTTGCAGTGCCATAACAATTCAGTTTTACTCAACCTGGATCCGATTTCTCCCATCCAATAGCCATGACCGTCCGGTTGCTCAGACCCGATACCCTAAGGCATCCTGCACTCCTTTAAATCTCATGTGCTCATTTTTCAATCTGGCTTACCATTTCCATCCCCAATACATTAGTATCGTTAAAGATGAAGTCATTCCTTCCAAACCATAAGAACCAACAAGCTATCTCAAACTTGATCCTCCATTCCAGGTTTTTATCTCCCACGTCCAACCATTCGTCCAACTCTTGCTCAAAGAACCTCGCCCTAGAGTATCCTTGGAAAATGTTATTCCAAGTCTCTCGAGCTACCGTAGAACCCTGTAACGGCCCATTTTGCAAATGGTCCGTCACAAATGCGGGCCCTTAACCTGGCCTATCAGCGCCAACCGTGTCCCACATGTCATCTCATCCACCATTTAATCATTATTAACCTCAATAAACAACAATTTACTGTTTAACTCAAATCATCTGCTTATCACATCATTGTGATCCCAAATAAACCACAGCGGAAGTCTTTTATCACGACAATTAAAATATAAAACATTATAGTCTTGCATTTAACTTTGATACCTAATGTGGAAAACCCTTATACCATCATAGACTAAAAATGCACCTCAATGTATCATAATATTACAATCTCAAATCCCAAAATAAAACAAAATATATATAATACAAACGTACAAGCCCGACTAAATGTCTATGAGTCACAAGTATTATGGTAGCTTGCCCTCGCCACGGCTCGTACTAAGATCTGCACTTAAGCCATCACAAAAAGGCAGATGATGAGTCCAGAGTGAGCATTCCCAAGGAAATTAAGTGAGCAATACGGAAAGTAAATACTGTGAATGTAAACAAAACTATTAAATAAACATGCATAAATAAAAACAGGCAATTGTGCTCATCGCATGCATAAGCAATAGTGAAAGCTCAAAGTGTGTGTTCCTAGAGCCTATGGTCAGACTAGCGCCATACTTTGGACTCCCAACAAACTACGTCGGCGAGTAGCACTCAAGCAAGGCCAGTATCTGGATCCGCTAGGTGGTCGGCGTGGAACCTACGACGCACCCACACGTGCCCGACACGACTCTCGAGTATACCTATTCACCGAAATGACACACGTGTTATGGCCTAGTGGACAAACACACAGAAAATGGCACGGAGGGAGAGCCTCAACGTCCGTCCATTATAACACACCAATAATAGAGTATTGAAAGACATAATATGAATTCAAAAGCAAAATAAAGTACTGCTCAAAAAATTCAGTTGGGATACTACACATCTCAAATCGCACTCCGTGTCCCGTAAATCACCCCTGGTCCGACTCTACCTAGTCCCAGATATCCCAAATTACTGCCCGAAATGACTTAGTTCCATTTATAGTTAATTTTTAGTCATTTGGATGTGTTTTAAGTCACTTAACAAAAATCATGTCAAAAATGTAGAATCTAGTGTGTTGGGTGACGTCGTTAGCACGCTAATCATCGCATTCTGGACAACAAAACTGTTGAAAATTATGGGTTTTTAGTAACCCCACCAACACCAACAACTTAACTTCATAGCACTACAAACCCGTCAAAACAACAACCCAACAAACACACACAATCCACTAGCACCTCTAAAATTGAGATCAAAAGATGGAGAAAGTTGAGGTAGATGTGATTCTCACCTTGTTTTTGTTGTTTTCCCCACTCCAAGCTCTTTGAATCACCAAGTTTGATATCTAAAACCCTTGTTTCTTCTCTTTAAATTTTCGGAGTGGTGGAACGAAAGTCTAATTTGACTTTTTATAGTTGATTTGCATCTCTCATCACATGTGCATCTCAAGGCAATCCAAAGCTCCTTATTTGCTCCACTTCCAACCTCTCGTGACTCTGAAATTGACATTGATGGCACACTCACTCTTGTATTTAACTCAAAAAGTGGTGTTTCGGGTGTTCCGACTCCCGGTTTCTCGTCCCAAACCGCGACATACGCGTACTACCATGTCCCTAACCACCAAATATACATTCCATATTATTATTTAATCCATTTTATTCATTTTATGTGTGTATTATTTCCCCCGACCTAGTATTTAGTCGTTTAGACTACCGTATACCCGTGTCGACACGCATATCGATGCGAATACTTAACACCCAGTCTCATACGCCAAATGAACCAAAATTACACACATTGTGATGTCATTTACTCATTAGCAATATAAACATCGCAAATTGAACAATTCAACACACAAAGTAACTATTGATCTAGCTCCAGGCGCGCACGAGCCTAGCTGCGGGTCCCACGAGCGTCTGAGCAGTCAGCCACGTCTGCAACCACTTCATTAATAACGACGAATTAAAATTCAGGCCGTTACAATCTCCTGAGAGGGCATGAAGCACGGTTTCTGGGCGCCATCACATCTGCTACACTGGTCATCAGATTGTTGGATGAGGCGCTTGAAACATAGAGCATTTGTGGGGAGTCACTCTTTCCCGACGAGCCATAGAAAAGAGCGAATTCGCTGAGGGCCTTCCCATTTCCACACATTACGCCAACAACCACTTGTCTCGACAACATTAGCATTGTCGGATTATTGATAGGTCTTCTTCACTTAGAAATTGCTAGACTTACCATAGAGCCAAAGTATTCAAAGTCCCACCGATTATTCGCAGTTGAAAAGTGAGCAACCCTTGTATCCAATGCCTCTTCCTCCAACGCAATCCGTGCAAATGGGCGCAAGGGGCCAACATCCTCAACCCATCTATCCAGCCAAAACCGAGTTCCCCATGCATCTCCTATATTCTAAGTCAACCCTTCCTTGAACAAATCCCAGTTATTGCATAGGCTCCTCCAAATCATGGATCTCGGTCTCCTATCTCCCATGATACCTTCCTCGTCAACAATATATATGTTTTTTTATAAGAAGAACATGCGAGAGAAAAAAGAAATCAGGACGAAATGAACGATCAAAATATGTTGTTAGTGCATTTATGGATAATAATAATAATAATAAATCATGACTAGATTATTCGTTCCAATCATTTTGAATACATCAACAACAATTCAACATTGATCTCGGATTAGTTGGATGGGCTTACATGATGTATCAATTTTTTTTTTTTTTTGCACAACTTGCTTTTGTTTTTTACAGTCAACATAAGATAAAAATTATCCACTCGACCTTAGTGGCGGATCTAAAGGAGGCGCGGGGCGGTCTCCCCCTAACCTCTAAGATCCCATATAGTACCCCTACGGTCGACATGCGATCTCTATATAATTTTGTCATTTCCGCACCGCCTTATGGTCAACACGGGCTTCATATGTTAAAGTTCATTCCCCTTAACAAGATTTTTTGGTCCCGCCACTGCTTGACCTATGCGTGCGTGCGTGTTTGTGTGTGTTGTGTAATTTTTTATTTTTATTTTTATTTTTTATTTTTTTCTTGCTTAATCTATGTTTATGTTTAATAAAGTGTCGATGAGTTTTCACATTCATTTTCATTGTCAAAACGTCCTATGCTTACTAAAGCAAAGGCGAATGGAGTTAGAGAAGCACTGAGCTGGCTTAAGGAAATAGGCTAAACTTTTGTTAATATGGAGTTGGATGCATAATTAGCAGTGGTTCGAACCTTATGTGGCATAAAAATAGTGACATAAATTGTGCTACCATTGATTATTGTATTAAGTTGTTAAACGACCTGAGGTTCCATAGTCTCTTAATTTGTTTGTAGGACTATAGGTCAACCAAATGTCACGACCCATGATATTACTAGGGAAGCTAGTTTTATAATTGGTCAGTCGAGTAGTGTGATGTACCTTTATTATTTTTGTTCAATAAAATAGCCAAAGTTTTTGAATGAATGAGATAGATCCATTTTCACTTAAAAAAAATATACGCAATATGTATAGATGCATATTTTTCTTTCACCGAGCGTACATAATTACAGTTACTCGATTTCATGTTAGATTTGAAACAAATCATTTTTTTTTTCAAAAGATTTAATGCCTATATTATCACTTTATATATGATTGTATTAGACATACTTTAGGGTACAGGAACATCAAAAATACATCATCCTAAAATACGAGAATGATTCAAGACAATAATTAGAAAAGAATTCGTTCTGCCTAATTTAGTATTGACGAATCATTCTTGTTGTATTTATTTAATTATACAAAAAGATTTTTTGTTGCACTTGAAGTCGTTCTATTAATTTAAGTTATCAACGTTTATTTTTTTAATTTTTTTTTAACATCAGCAAGAGTCGAATTCACGAACTCTCTAAATTTAATGCCTCTCGTTCACCTTAGGAGTAATGGTTTGATAATTTTCTATTTTAGTTTGAACTTCACCTATTAAGTATTTATTTTTATTTTATATTTGTGACCTTTGACCGTTAATGAGCAACGGTCATGGTGCATCGAATCGCGTCCGTGCACATCATAATGCACATCCCAACGACTCCATCAACTGTTCATGAGCGTCCGTGCACATCATCATCCGCTTAAAACCCTAGATTTCTCCCTCTCTTCGTCTCCTCCATAGCGCATCGAACGAGAATCGCAGTTGCTCTCAACCCCAAATCGACAGGTTTTGATACGCAATCTCTCATTCTCTTTGATTTTTGTGTTTCAATTGGCTTTGATGCGTTTCAATTTGAGAGGAGTATGTTGGTGGAAGAGTTCTTGTATAAGAAGGAGTCAAAGTTTCGATCATAGATTCGTTAGACACCAAAAATCTCGAATTTTCATCTCAAAATAAGAGAAAATAAATGAGGAAAATTAGGAGGGTGGATTTTTTTCTCTCTTATTTTGAGATGTATCAAACACCAAAAAAACGGTTATACTAAAAAATCAAAAAAATTTTTATGATTTTTTTCATTTTCTTTGCTATCAAACATACCCTCAATTCATTTTTCGTAAAAAATTAGTGAAAGAAACCAAAACAAAACCCAACGCGCGTCGAGGGAGAGGACGCAAAGAGTTGGGTAGAGAAGGAGCGGCGGCCGACGAACGGAAGCGCGGCGGAGACGCTCGACGAAAGGAGGCGGCGGTGCGGCGAGGTTTTCATCGCAGGGCGTGATCGGGCGAGATATCTGTATCAATGTTCTGAAGCCGCGTCGATCCGTTAAAGCCAGCTTCGAATTAGGGGTTCTCGTTCGAATTCCGAATCTCTATTAGTTTTGCGCCATCAAGGTATGGTTTTAATCTCTAATGGTTATATTTCACCGCTTGATTTGATTCTTGACGTGCGGGAATGGTTGGTTCGAGAAGTCGAACGAGTCTCGAACGAGTTAGGGTTTCATTCGAGGCGTTGGATTGGGTTTAGATGGAAATTTCTGATTTCAAATTTCATCATGTAACTGAATTTAGATTTCTAGGGTTGTGAATTCGTGGAAGTCGAGAAACAACGTTTCATCTTTATTGGTTAAATTCGATTTAGATTAGGCGTTCATTGGGTAAATTGAAGTTGAATTTAAACAAATTCATGCAAACCTTGGTTGTTGTGATAGCCGACTTCGTTATCTTGATTGGTTTTAGATTACGGGTGAGAAATCCTGGTTTCGTGTATCAACGAGGAGTATTTGTCTTGATTGATGATGACGGGACGCAGTCTCTTATGGAAAGGCTTGATCTCATCAAGTTTTGTGTCTTGAAATAATTAAAATGAAGAAATTTTAGTTGTTGAGGCGGGGATTTCACACTTTGATTGGATTTCACACTTTGATTGGAGATTTTATCTTGTCGAGATTGTTATCATGTTTATATTCATTTATTGAGTTTGTAACCATTGGTTTGAGTTAAAGCCGTTTGAATCTGAGCTCTTACTAATTTAGTTTTATTTTTAGCTATTGGAGACAATTTTTAATGGTTAGAATCTAGAACTAAGTTGGGATGGTGTGTTAAGCTTCAAAATTAAAACATTGAATTTTGATTGTTTTGTTTGAAACTGTGTGTTTTTTTAAAAGAATAAAAATTTTTGTAAGTGTCACAGATCCTTAATTACCATTTTATGTGATATTTTGTTGATGAGTATCAGTGTTTGCTCATAGAGATCTTCTATGCGAATTTTGTTGTTGTTGAGTAGTTTGTATACGATTGAAAAAATCCAGGGTTTTTTTATGTTCTTTTTATGTTCTTTTTGTTGTTGTTGTTGTTGTTGTTGTTTTTTTTTATTGTTGTTGTTGAGTCGTTTGTATACTTTCTTGTTGTTTAAGTTTTCCAGTTTTTATCAACTTTTAAGTATGTATTTGTTTTATAAAAATTGATTTACTATCATTCACTCATTCATTACGTTTACATGCATTTACTTAGATGCCTACTGAAGAAGATAGAAAAAAACAGCAGCTATAATGATGATGATGTTATTGCTCGATTACGTACAACGTCGTAACTCGTTTAACATACAACCTCGAGTTAATAGAAATGAAGAAAGGAAACTAATATTAAAGCGTTTTTACAAAGAATCTGACAAAAACTGTAAGGAACAATTACGATTGAAACGAGGTCCATTCAAAGAGCTTTGCAGAATTCTTCGTACGCATGGGCTAGTTGACGGATGCAGTGTAAAAGTAAAAGAACAAGTAGCTATGTTTTTGCTGATAGTTGGACACGATAATCGAGCAAGGACTAACAACAGCTGCCAATAGACTAGCGGATGCATTTGCGCATACAGACTGTGCACGTCTTCAGAAAGAGCTTCATAACATTCCTGAACTAAGTCGAGAAGACGTAATGCGTGCCATGCTTTTATTGGGAGGTGAAGTTAAGGATGCGAATATATTTTTTCACTTGGATGAAGACTTGAAGAAAGATTGGGTGATTTTATATTTGCAGAGGAAATTTTAGATTACTTTTAGAAGTTAAACCATAAGTTTTTTTTTAATAAATTTTAGTACATTGTTTATTTTCTTTCATTTATGTTACTTATCAATTAATTATTGAATGATTTTTTTGAGTTCATTAATGGTTGTGAAGATAGTTGTTGCCGATTCAATTTCGGTGCGTAACCTTGATTAATTGTACACTTGATTTAATTTTAGTATGAATTCGTGGTACTGCAAAAAAATGAAAAAAAAATTACATTAGTTATCAAACAGCAGAAAATTGAAAAAAAAAAATTCTCACGTGCAATCAAACAGCAATGAGAAAATTCTTTTAAAAGAATTTTCTACAAAAAATTTTCTGAAGTAAATACTTTTTTCTCATTGAAAATTCTCTTTGCTATCAAACACACCCTTAGGGTTCTAATTTGGTAAGATCGCGGTGAACAAGTAAATAACTTCTCTTTTGATTGAGTCGTTTTGTGTTTCTTTGATGCCTGTGATGACTCCATAGGCCTGTTAAGATTGCGGACATGACCGCCGTGTAGAACATCTAAGGGACTGGTTAGGGTTATCGAATTTGAAGGAGAGATAGGGGCGCGCATAGGTTCATTGTTGGATTGAGAGAGACGAAGAAAATTGTGAGTGTCGAGAGAGTATACGAGGAAGAAAACGGATCGAAAGCGAGCGATAGAGAGTGGAGAGGTGGCGAGTGCCACATTATTGATAAAATAGCGATTCGTGTCGTGCATTGGAGGCCAATTTTGGGATTCAATGTTTGTTAGATCGAATTGTGTGCCATGTATGACAGACATTCCATCTGCATTGATGAGGTGACTGGAATCCATTGCGGAATTCACGTCTTAGATGTGTTGAAACCTTATTGAGATTTGAATTGCAGACTAGAATGGTTTGTAGTGCAAAAAATCGAAATTTGTAAGACAGGACGTTGCGTCTTGTTGCACTTGTAAACTTAATGAATGCTTAAACAATTTTCGTGAAGCTTTGAAATTTTTAAGACATGATGTTGCATTTGGTTACCTCGACAATAGGAAGTTGCGAGCTAAAATATTTCGTTCTTTGGTAATATGTGCTGTCAGTTTTCAACAGTGTTCAAATAACAAGTATGTTGCAACTCCTCCCATTTTCTACAACATGTTATTGCCTCTCGTTTGTTCTTATCAATTTATTAGCACCACATATTGTTGTCACTCTTATTTTCTTTTTCAAGTATTTGACGCGCCTATTTTTTCTATGTTAGTCGTTGGAGATCAGTTCGGTCTGCTAGGGCTCATGTATCAATGTTATTGAGATCCTACTAATTTACAATTTATAGAATAAATGGAAGAGATTGTGTGAATGCTATCTTTTTTTCTTTTGGAAACTTTCGTGTTTATATATATGTTAATAGAAAATAGTTTCATGTTTATAAGTTTATTGGATGTGACGGAACATTCTGATTTTCTTTATTGTATGGACAATCGATTGCTTTTGAGAGTTCCAATCTAATAATGTTGCATTTTAGTACAACAGTCCTTTTGAGCATTAAAAACATTCATATACTTTTTTGTTGGCACTGCAGAGAAATTTTGCTCCTTGCAATCAAAACTTGTTAAAGTAGCTTATATCAATGAGCACAGCAATGCCACCAAAAGTGAAAGTTATACCGAAATTGGTGAAGTTGGATAGAGGTTTGAAACTAGTAAGTATTTATTTTCTTACCATATTCTTATCTTACTATGTTTTTTTTTTTTACTGTTATATTACTATTATAAAATAACTAGTGGAAAGATTCAGGTTTTATTTTGAAGTTTCTTAGGGTCTTCTCTTTGCCATTTTGAACTGTTGAAAGAATTTTTACGATTCACAATATTATTGTATGATGTATGCTTTATATTTATCTATGGAGGTCTTAAATCCGAGGACTTGATTTTACTGCAAAGCTGGACCAAGATGCATTGGTACAGCAGCTGCACCATGCAAATTTAAAATGATGGATATTTGTGTTCAGTTAATTTGGTTATATACTTATATCTACAATTACGAGTGCAGTGCTGTTTTTCTTTTTTTCTTTTTTCTTTTTAATGTAAGCACGGGTTTAAATTGATATTAGGAACTGTAATTAATTTCTAACTTTTGGAGAGTTAAATCATTCTATTGGGCTCGAGAAGCTCATCATAATGTCCCATCCTGCTCCTTTGGAGCTCTCAAAATTTAATTGAGCTATCTAATTCATAGAGTGGGGAAAGGATTCAATTTTCTCTTATAGCATAAACTATTGTAAATTGTAGAGTGACCCACAAGAGTGTATCCTTGGTGAGTTAGGCAATTAAAATACATCCTCAACACCGTAAAAAGGGCCTACAATTAAGCAATATCATAAAAGACTTCTCAGGGGTAAGGTGGTAGCATAATGAAGAGAAGACGATTTGCATTTCTACACATGATGATACAACAACAACAACAACAACAACAACAACAACAACAACATAGCCTCAGTCCCAAATACACATATGATGATGCACAAGTTAAATTTATCTTGATATACAAATAAGAAATACAAAAATTCAAAGAAAGTAGGAGTAACACCAATTGACACAAAGATTAGGGAAGGGCGGTTGCTAGGGCCGGTCCTATAGATTTGGCGGCCCTGGGCGAAGCTATAATATGGGTCCCTTAATTTTTGTATGTGTAATAATGAAATGGCATAAGAGCACAATCATGAATGAAAAAAAAAGATCAAACAAATATTAATTCTATAATCTTTCATGATTTTTTTTACTTTTTTCTTTCAGACTTGGGATACATTAACTAGGAGAGAATTAAATAATTTGAACATTGGAAAGCACGCCGTCCATTGCACTAAATCGAGTGAATGGAAGAGTTTGATTCATGTAGCCGATTGGGATTAAAGTTATGTCGTTGTTTTCTTCTGGACTTACAAGTGATAGTAAATGATTTTTTTTACTAGTCAAATTAGGAAGAGATTAGTAATCTATGTGAAACACAACAACATAGCCCCAACCCTAAATTAAACTTATAAATAAATCATACAAAAATAAATAAAAAAGACTTCACCTAATGAAAAGAAAATCTTAAATAAATAAAAATAATTGTAGATCTAAAATGATAAAGAACTACTTCATATTCATTAGTGCTCACAATTCTAATTAATCCACTCATTAAAATAGATAAAAAAAACCTTGAAATCACAATCTTCAATTTTTTCGATCTACTTTGTTCAATTAAAGAGCGAGAGTTCAATATAAAATAAAATGAAAGAATGTAAAAGCAAGTTTTGAATTTTGATCAAATACATTTCTATTTTAATTTTGTCGAAAGTTTCTTAAACTATACATGTTATATACATGGAAGCTCGTAATTTTATGTTTTTTAATTTTTATATACTCTGATACCATTTTAATTTTTTTTTTTAAGAATATTAATTTTTTTTGTTAACTCAATATATATATGTATTATATAATATGGAAATTTAGAAAAGTGGGGCCCCCAAAAAAAGGGGGCCCTGTGCCATCGCCCTGCTGGGCCCTTGCTTGGGGCTGGCCCTAGTGGTTGCGGTGGTTTGAACACCTGCAAAGACGGCCTACAAATGCTCCCACTAGAAAACTTGACTCAATAGAAACCGAAGCAATTCAACGAGGTAAGTGTAGACCGAAGTTAACTTGGGACGCATTAATTCTGAGGGTTTTGAATGATTTGGAAAGCTCACCATCAATGGCACTAAATCGAGCTCAATGGAAGAGTTTGATCCATGTAGCCGACCCCAATTAATTTGAGACTGAGCCTATGTTGTTGTTGTTGATATACAAATAGTGGTCAAATCATTTCTATTTATTTTTCAAAAAAAAAAATCATTTCTATTTTGTCTCAAGGCAATCTAGTAAATGTAGCAACTAGCGAGAAGCCTTTTGACTGTAAAGTAGCTGGAAAAATTCTAAAACAACAAAGTGGGAGGAGTTATGTAAGCTGTGAGAAGATCTAGTAATTTCATGAAAAGTGACAAAAGTTTTACGCTGGCTGTCAACCTATCGCAACCCTCCTCCATTTTCCAAAAATGGAAAATGAGCTTGGGGCCTCCCTCCCCCACTTTTCGGGTATGAAAAGTGAGTTTGGGACCTCCCTTACCCATTTTTCGGTATGAAAAATGGGCGTCAGAGTCCTCCTCCTTTATCCGGACTTGGGACCGGCTATGTAGCGCACATAGTGTACAACATAGGTGGAGTTGAGAAGATCTAGTAATAAGGACCAAATTTAATTCTTTTTGCATCTATTAATGTTACGTTCATTCTTTATTATATACATGCAAAATGGGCTGAAAAATGTGAATTTGGCAATAATTTGATTACTCAGCTTCACGGATTAATTGTGCAGGTGCAGCTACTGTATTAGTTGCTGATTGTTGCATGGCTTTCGCACGTTCCACATGTTTTTTTTTTTTGTATAACTTTTAGAGGATTAAATTTGTTCTTTTACTGGTACACTGGTAGTTTAGTTGAAAAGGAGATCCTTTTTTTCAGTTTTAGCTATAAAATAACTCTGCTTTTCGCTAAAATAGTTTCAATTTACTTCATTTTTTTTTGTCTCCTGTATTCCATCTTGGTTTTATGGTGGGCAGATGCTAGGACTTCATTGTTTATTTTAATTTGTCAGTGATGGAATAAATGGAAGAGTAATGAAACATGATAATCAAGAGATAGGATGGCTGTAAATTCATTCTCCAATTATCTGGAGAGGTTTATTTTCCTGATTTGAACGGCCTACCTTAGTGTTAGAATGAGAACTCAATGTAGTACTGACACCCTCTAAGATTATTGATGGAATAAGACTGTTTTAAATCTTCAAAGCATCTATTGTAATAAGGTTTTAATAGCCATGCCACGTCCTCACTTTATTCCACACTGTTGTTGTGTGTGTAGCCGACCCCAATTAATTTGGGACTGAGGCTATGTTGTTGTGTGCGCCATGTGCGGCGAGTTAGATGTGCTGTAATGATATCCTTTCTACCCCGCTTCTGTGAAAACTTGTCTGAGAACCCAGTGGCTGTTAACTATTCTATTGCATTTAGTGGCATTAATGAACTGTAACCGCCTTCAGGCTGAATCATGGGTTAATAATATGAGTGGATCAGCTATGGATGAATCAACCGAAACGGAAGTGGAGCAGAGTGCTAGGCCTGCACGGTATGTATGTTTGCGTTTCAATTGTTCTTTTAGTTTTTTTTTATTCTTTGTCTCACATTACAAATCTTTCACACCTTTTTGACTGTTAAGTTTCTGAAGATGGATTGTGCCTTGTGAAGGTTGGGACTTGGTGCGAAAGCTACGCATAGATCCAAACAAGAATCCTGGGCTGATCCCGTGGAAAGGAAATTACTCATTAAGTTGGAGGCGAAGAAAAGAGCAGCTGCCAAAAGTAAAGAAGAATCCAATCCGTCTGAGAGTGAAGTTGACGACAGTAATGATGATGATCCTGAGTGCAGAAGCAGTGCTTTCAATAAGAAAAGAACTCTTCCTTCAGTTGCGCCTTCTCTAAAAAACAAGAAGCACAAGTAACTTGCAATTGCTTTTGATTTATGTAGGTCATTTAAAATAATTATATGACTTTGCATGTTTTTGTAGTACTACTAAGTACATAGATACGAAGGTTATCTCTATCAATTTTGTGCAGAAAATTTTGGAAGTGGAAAAAGTATGCTAAGATTTTATTAACATGTTATGAAGGTGGTCTAATTTACGCCTGATGATGTTTAGCACATTCATTAGAGCATCTTTCCGTCTTATTTTATCGATGGTTATCTCATTTATCCTTAATGCAATTTATAATGGATAGGATGAAAATCTAGTTATTGGACAATTACGCGTGTAAAGCCTTAATAATGATTTCGTATTCAAATATCTTGTTTACTTGCTCGCCGTGATGCAATAATTTTTCTTATTGGATTTTCCCCTTCCTCGGCTGATGTTTACCTTTTCTCTATAGTTTCTGTTTTATCTCAAGTAGTTAGTCTCCCCAGCGTTGATTGGAACATGATATCAGTGTCATAGATATTCATTTTTGTCTTCAAAAACTAGATAGTAAAGTGATGAATAATGGGATGGTGAGCCTTGCAATAGAACTGAAAAGAGGATATGAACCTGAATGGTAAGATTGGAGATGAAGAATTTAAGGATCTGTGCGATCAGTATATATTTTTTAAAGAGAGAAAGTAACATATACTGAAGAGATGCTAATATAAACCACACATTTTCATTTGAGAGAATGCTGTTTGATACAAGAAGTATAAATACAGGAAGAGTTGCCAAATATTCCTTCTCTTTATTGTTTATTACAAAACATTCACACATAAAACTTGTACACAATATCAAAGCACTCCAAAAAGAAACCAAAAGACACAAATCAATCCTCATTCTTGAAGACACTCATCCAAACCCTCCTCCTATAGTGATAGTTAAGGCAGTTGTGTGAGAGACCTGGGAGATGAAAAATCTTCCACTCTGTAGATTCAGTCGACCTGCAACTCATGCCATTTGTTAGAGTCAGTTAGAATGAAGGCTTGCAGGTCAAACAATCAGATACTGAGAAAACTGTTTGATACTGTTGAATTCCTGTTTTATGATATCCACTCTGAGAAGAACTTGTTCCCTCCGTTAATCTTTGACAAGAACTGTTTGATGGTGTTGAATTCCTGTTTTCAGTATGGTATGAAAAGCAAGGCAAAGTGATTGCCTTTTCCTTTTCTTTTGAAAGGCACGCCATAATCCAACCTGCGATTCGGCTGTGTTTTGCGGGCACTTGTTCCCTTCCTTAATCTTTGACAAGAACATGGAAAAGTCATCACACTCCAAACTCTACAGCGTCGTCTGTTATATCTTCCATTAGCTCTTCAAGAATCATTTCTGCCATATCTGTACCAACACCTTCAGTATCTACTCGAAGGTCCAACCATGTTTTTGATTTTTCCATGTCTCTTCCCACTACCTGTTCTAATGTCTGTGGTAGACATTGCGGTGGAAGATGCCAACTGAGGCTTTCCCATACATCATTGATGATATTTCTTCCTTCTGGCAACGGGCGGATGCCACTCGTGACAAATGCCACGAAAGGTGCGCAACCAAAATAGTGCTCGTGCATCTCTATAAGAATTTCATTGATACAATCAAAGAGCAGCTTTCGATCACCACAATATTGGTCAAAGAAAATCTCCACTTCATCGAACAAAGATGGCTCGAGTGGGTGGTCTGAGGTACGATACTTCTTCAAGAACTCATCCCAGTTTATGTTAGAGGTTTCCAAAACTGCCGTCACGTACTCAAAGATGGGGTTTTCATCCTCGCCGTAACAACTTGAGTAGATATGTTGATCCAAAGAGGGCACTGCCGGAGTAAAGGACTCGTTCTCAAACGGAATTCGTAGTGGTTGGATTGGCAGGTAAACTGCAATTGTTTCATCAAATTACTTAAGTTGGTTTCTCATGAGAAAACGTAAGATCAATTCTAGCATTGAACTGACCATCTTGTTTTAACAATCTAGTAGTGGGAAAAAGAACAAGAGATAGACCTGATTGGAATCCCGTGCTTTTGGGGCTGATAATTTCTTCTTGGAATAATGGCTCCAGGACCGACACTGGACTTGGCCGTTCTTGTCCATCGTTATTGCTCTCCATAACTCCAACTTTATGCACAGTAGAAGGGCTCGAAGAAAAGGAATCGAGTGAAATCTGCAATCGTTCATGTTCTGCCGAAGGATCCTAAAAAAGCAAACACATAAACTAAGAGGATGATTGTATTGAAACTTTTAACTTGATTACATGGTACACTGACTGTAAGAGAGATTAAACAGGTAGAATGCTCCCATTAGAAGCAGTAGTTTACCGGTCTCAAACATTTTGGAGATTCCTTTGGTGAACCACTGGTTGTAACTTCTGTAATGTTTGTTTCATATGGTTCACTCAAGAAGTTTCCGTCCTCGAGGCCAATGGCTTCATTTTTTTCTGCAACCTCCATCCCACCTGAACATTTTTTTTTTTTTTTCAAATCGATCAAATCAAACAATGATAAACAACTAGAATTATTGCTAGTCAACATTATCGATCAGAGGAAAATACCTTCGGAATTCAAATCTCCTTTTAAAGGATGGAAGCTTTCTTTTGACGTGCTATCAGGAAAATCTTCCTTAGAGGTATCTAATTCGAAGTCTGCAAGTTCTGCCTTACTGGTGTCAGAATCTTTCGAAGTGATCTCAGCTTTATCGTCTTCAGTGTTTTCTGGTGAAGTCTGTAAGTTCTGCCTCAACGGACTTGAATCCCACGCATTATTATCTTCTTGAGGCTGCAGAAATTTCTCACCTTCCCTGTCCAAATTCTTGGAAGGGAAAAATCTCATTTTTGCAGTAAGGCTCTTGTTTGTGTTCTTTTCGGGACTGCGTGCAGGCGGCAAGTTGTACTCAGGAAGAGATAATATTCTTCCAAGGGATCTTAGATCTTCTCTGTTCGAAAATGCTCCGTGTTCATTTCCGTGGCTGAGCATTTCAGCAAGATGTTTTCTAGCTTCAATGTAGATATTTAACTCTTTGTCCAGAGAATATCTTCCTGTTTGCATTACCATGCTACCATCACCACTGGTTGAAGCAACTTCATGGTTCACTGTTTGACCACAATTTATTGGCTTTCCTGTTTTGTTCTCCTTTTTGCGATTTGGGTATGCTTTGATGGTTCTCTCATTGTGGATGTGAGCTTCGCTCGATAAATCATGTCTAGCCATCTCTTGCACCGTGTCTTTACTATTATTCCCAGATTCTCGGTGCTTGTGAGGAATTTTATGCAGCATACCATCCATAGAAATCCAGTTACGTTCTTTTCTGTTCTCTCTCATGGCATGCTTCAACTTTTTTTTGATTTCGCTTAGAGAGAATTGGGAGTTGAACCTCCCACTCTGTTCCTGATCATTACTGTGCGACTTAAGAGAGGAACCGGAATTTATATCTGCTGAGCTTGGCTTTAAAATGACTATGCGGTTTGATCCCTGAATGCTGCCACTTCCTTTAGGAGGATTTCTGCTCTCGGGTTTGATCTTTCTCCTAAAAAAGTTGTAATTATTTTGTTTCTCAACCTGTTTACTGTCGACGAGCTCCTTAGTCTGCCTAGAAGCATTTGTATCCTCTTGCAACAAATTTGCTGCTCCTTGTGATTTATTTGGCTTGACTTTCTCTGTCTGATTATCTCTGAGGTCTTCAATGTGTTTCACTAGAAGTGAGTTTGAATCCTCTAGGAGTTCAAAAAGCAGGTCTTTATTCAAATTTAGAATCTCTAATGCATCCATGAGCTGTTTCGACTGTTTGAGCGCTCCATCACTGTTTATTTGGTTTGCATCAACGAATTTCTGATTGAGGAATGCTGCGGCTGCCTCACTCAGTTTCTCTTGAAGAATACAGTGCTTTTGAACCAACTGTTTGTCAATCTCATGAAGCTGGCTATGTTTCCTGGAATGAGAAGTTGGGCATGCAGCATATGAATCATCATCACGTTGATGGTGCAGATGCATTTCCCGACGCTGGTGTATTTGACTGCAAAATTCTTCCATTAATGCGACTAGGTCCAGATGCGAAATCTGTTCAAGTGATTTTGGAAAAGATTCCAACTCCTGGCATTTCAAGCTCTCAGAAGCATTGGTTCTAGTGCATTTGCATTGCAGGGTACCTTGCAATTGGTTTTCATCTGCTCTTGGTTCTTTCCAAACTGTCCTCCATGTTCTGATCCAAATTCTGATTGCTTTGCTGAGATGCCTGGAATCTGCTTCTGCGTTTGCTGCTCACTGGACATTTCATCTTCCATAAGTTTTTTTACACTTCTCTTAGCATTATCAATCTTCAGCATTTCGCTTTCGTCATCACCATTCTGAAAATTGAAAGTACGATTACCAATTCGCTGATACTAAGGTATGAAACATCTATTAAATTTGAACTATTGCATGTGGCTTAACTAATTCTCTGAAAGTTCCTGTTATATGATATAGACTGTGCATTTCATGATGTCTTTTTAGTGTTCATGGCAGCATTATAGCATGATTTTGTATTTGCATAACATAAATATATTCTAAACTTAATATCAGAAAGTTCTGAGAATTACTTACATCATTGGCTGAGGCCTCTTCATCAAAATCAACTGACAATTTATTTCTACCCCTTGAAACTTTGGCACCTATAGAAAGAAAATAGACAAGGAGAGACATATATATGGAATGAGACTGTTAATTCTGGGAGGCCAAATTATACTGAAAATGCACTGCACAAGATTCATGAACTGAGAGAGGATTCAGTTATTGCTGTGTTATTGTATGTAAAGTAATATTTCCATAGAGAGGCTGCATTGTTTGTTTCTCTTTAAACAAGGCAAACTTCTCAATCTGCAATGTAACATATTTCTATTCTATCAAAGCATTTTACAGCAGTGACAGATTTCTCACCTGCAGCATGCCTAGTGCTTCCATGCTTCCTGTCTGACAGCAATCTTTGAGTGGGGCGGCCTTGGCGGAAGTCGAATATACTTATCAACCCCCACATGCAGCCGGAATGATCTTTCTCATGGCGGGCACGCTGCTTCTGAGACCTCTTTGCCATTGTTATTCACTCACATTAAGCACATTTGGTTCTGGACGCAGAGAAGAAGAGAAAACATTAGAATGTAGCAACAGCCAAGTTGCCCTTGTTATTTTTTCTAGTAGTGTTGGAATGAAAACAAGTCAAGACTTTCTTCAGGGATTTGTTTGGTTCTCATGCTTCCTAAACGAAAAACCGCCAAGGACATTGCGGAATTCGCCCTAAAAAAGACGCGGTGGGGGATCGGAGAAGCAGTGAAACCAAGTAAAGACATCAAATTTGTGCATTTTTCCATTGCTTCTAACACAAAATGCAGGTAATGCAGCTTAGTTTCTATTGAATTATTTCTTCCTAAACATAGCTGAAGAGGTCAATGCCATGCATCATCAAATATTAGATTGATCAGTCCTGAGTAAGTGAATTGATAAGGTTGGATCATGGGTGTGGCTCTGGGTTTTGGGTTTTTTAGAGTGATCGGCGACGCCAAAACCAGGGTTTTGAATGGGCAGAAGCCATGGTTGGCAACTTTGATTGCTATGCCAAATAGTGGTCACCAGAGACATATAAATTCACTTGATGTAACATACAAGAAGGACCATAGAAGACAAACCAGAACTACCCAAAAAAAAACAAAACTCAACAGAGATCTCCTTTGGACCATCTACAAATATTATCATTTCTACAAGAATGAATTTGTGATTGTAGCAAAAGATGACAAAATGCTCTGTTTTTCTGTGCACCAAATTGGGTGAAAAAGTGATGAAAAGGAAAGTGGGATGAAATTTAAGAGAACTCACCTGAAATCTCATCAAAACCAACTCTTCTCTTTTGTCTTCAAATTGATGATTCAACAACTGAATGAATCCCAGAAACAACATCACCCAGAACTCCAAAACTTATGTACAGAAAAGCAAGCTCTTTGACGTTAAATTCATGGAAACACAGTAGAAGGAGACAAGAGCAATGGTTTCCCTCATCACCCAAAAAAGCCCATTAAAATCTGGTCACTAAAAACATGGAATTCAGGGCCTCCTGCCATTAAAGCACTGGAGAAAGCTTAGAAGCTGAAGAAGACCGAGTTGAGATTGAGAGAGAGAGAAGGCGCGTGAGAAAGTAAAAGTAAAGATAGACAGAGAGACAGTTTGGTTAAAAGCATCTTCTCTCTCTCTCTCTAGATGGCATGGGCCCCACCACTCCACCATAGCTTTCGATTCAAGAAAAGAAAGAAAGAAAGAAAGAAAGAAAGAATCCCAACTCTGCAATTCAACTATTCTACACTTTTTTTTTCTGCATTGAAGAGAGTGGAGAAACAGAGGAAACAGAGAGGGGTAGTTTGGGGATTTTGGTGGGAGGTAATGGGAAATAGACGGAAGGGAGAGCATGAGTGGGGATCTACTATGTCGGCTGAATTGACTTTTATGCCCATGTTGAATCAAAAGCAATGGCTGATGCATGCTTGGATGACCTGTTTGCTGGGTAATCTACTATTCTATGGGATTGGTGGAGGTCCCAAGAAAAGAATAGTGAATGCTTTGGTGTTAGGAGATGTTGGGATAGTCCCACGTCGACGGCTGCTTAGAAAAAAATATAAAGTTAATAGGTGTGGATTAGACATTTCATTTTGCCTTGACATTTCGGAGTGAACTCTGCTTTCACACTTGTATCCAATACGTAAAATTATTCACCACACTTTCCTCGCCTTAATGTAACCACTTATCAATTTCTCATCGTGGTTTTCTATGCCTAAATTTGGTCCCACATAAGCATCCGAATTGGAGGAATTTATTTTGTTTATATGTTTAATACTTTGATTAGTATTTAATTTAATTTTGACTTAACAAGTTTTTATTTTTTAATAACTATGAATAAATATGTAAAATTTATTTTTGAATATATGTATCCACTTTTATTTGATAGTCAAATTTGTTATAAGCCTTCTCTTTCTTTCTTGTTATAAAAACTCGAGAGTTCTAATTAAGAACTATTGAGTCTCAATTATTCAACGCGATCAACTATTGGTAAAGATACGGTCTTTTACGAGTTTATTTTTGTCGAAAATGAGAAATAGACAAGATTCTTTGGTCATCTTAGCAAGTTTATATTTTTGTAAGGCACAGTGAAAAGCTCACCGCACTAAATCAAGCACAGTGGAAGCATTTGATCCATTTAGCCGCTCGCCAATTAATTCGAGATTGAGGCTATGTTGTTGTTGTTGAGTGATTCTTATGGTTTTTAACTTTCAACAGAAAAAAATAGGATCTTGCATTTCAAAAAAGAAGAAGAAAAAAATAGGTTTTTGAAGTAGTTAAATGGTTTGAAGATTAAAAACTTTAAGTCAAGTATGTTCATACGATCAGAGGCGGACATTATTTGCACTACATAGAATATCATATTTGACCTTAAATAATTATTTAGTGTCTCCATTAGTGGATTTGGAACTTTTCAATTTTAGGAAAATATTTTGTAATATGCTTTAAAAGTTTTTTGGATTTGCACCAAAAATTAAAGAAGAGTTTTTCTGGATCTTGCATCAAAGTGTGTTTGTGCATATCCCGACGTGTAGCAAATGTCTCATGGTTGATTGGAACTTTAACGGTATCAATCCACACTTACAATCAACATTTACCATTGAAGAAGCTCTAAGTAACTTAGTGATGTAATAAATATAATGAAATGAATCATTGTATCTCTTTGGATTAAAAATAAATTAAATTCTCTCTTGACTAAATATAATTCACCATTTTTAAAACCATGAGAAAAAGAGGCAAAAGATAAAAAGGAGGGCATGACTGTTCAACATCACTAAAAATAAAATTATTACATACACAACGAATATTCTTCTCAAAGTACCTAATAATCTATGTTTATGTTTGACAAAATCCTTTGTTTTGTCTATCATAATCAGCACTGGCCCAGGTGATCAAGAACAGCATCAGCAACATTTTTCTACCATACATACATACATACATACATATTTTATCTTGTACAGAACAAAAACCTGATCTTGAAAGTTAAAAAAAGACTCTAGGACCATCTGATTTGAAGGCAATGACTCCACAAACAAAGGCAGTAATGTCTCATCTGGGCACAATTTGTAGGTCATTGTGTGGCATTTTGGTGGGTCTCCCCACTATTATTTTCTATTACCCACCCACCATGCTTGATGTTGATTGATTCTCAAAGAAGGGAGTGTGCTCATTAACCTCACCTCAGACAGTATCTTAATATTTATCTCTCTTGCTTGCTCCTTTGTTATTTCCATGGTTTTGTATTTTCTCTACTCTGTCTCTTTCATATTTAAAGTATAAACTATAGTTTGTTGGAGAAATGGAGGTTAATGGATGTGTTTAATAGAATACTGTTAGTTAAGTCATAATTAAATGCATGTATTTTAACTTTAAAAATAAGATTTTGAATGTGAGCACGCATGATTATAGTCCTATTCCTCCCTCCAATATATTAGGATGATTTTGTGTAGCTATTGGCTAGTCAGATGTGCTTTCTTAACCTTCTGAATCAATTAATTTTCTCATAATGTTGCTAAGCTGCTGAAGTAATTGCAAGCAAACGAGTTCTAAGAGTTCTTGAGTTGCATATTTGGATTTCATGCACTTCAAAATTGTAATCATAGTTGCAATAAACTAGAACAATGTAATCTCTCGTGACAAAACAAAATAATAATAATTTGAGCAAAACCCTTATAATTGCATAAAGAGTAACAGATAGACACACTTTTATGAAGATGTTAATAATTAAAATTTGATGATTAATTGCGACTTTTGTTAAAAGGCCCAGGCCATAGGCTCTGCATTGTCAACTTTTGAGTGTCCGCAACCAACTCATAGAAGGAAGCTTTAGTATGCATTTGTTTTCACCAGCTACTCCTACCATAAAATAAATCTTTAACACTGAAAGGGTAAGTGCCAACTGCAGTTCTAAATCTCTAAGTTCCTTACTTGGCATTCCATTAAAGATTCATATAAAATGCTAGTAGCACTATTATTTATATTTTTTTTAATATCCGTGGGTATATATGCGAACCTGACTATTCCCATGAGGTCTTAGTGCAATTAGCCTAAATGTATCTCAGTGGTCCAAACAATCTTGACGCAGTAGAGGAATCGAACTTGGGACCATGCCGCCTAACCCACGCAATCCTAAACTGAGGCCTTGGTGCAATTAGCTTGAGCGTACCCAGTGACCCGGACAATCTTGACGCAGCAAGAAATCAAACTCGAGACCGTGCACCGCCTGACCCACACAATCCCAAACTCGCCCTCTCCGTTAGGCCAACCTGTCAGAGTCACCAAGTGGCACTATTCAAGACAGTTAGGTTGTGAGAAGTTTTCTTTCTAACCTCCTCATACAAGTCTTGGTGATTCAACTAAAGAACATTTTATTAGAGTTGAATACAACATGCTATAAATAACACTTAGTTGCGTATATTCTATCTCTAGACTCACAATATAGACAAATTATAAGTTTTGGTTCCTATAATATATATATATATATATATATATATATATATATATATTTTGGTTAGATTTTGACCCTTTCAAGGATTTTATCCGATGCTTCCCAACAGTAATATGACCTAACCTTCCAAGGAAGGATCTCTCCATGTGACTTTCTTCCTATGTTCTCGAATGTGAGACCTCTAATTAAGATATAAAGAGCTCTAATTAAGCATGAATTATGACTAGTGCCCAATATCAAAAGGGCTACAAAGGTCACTACGAAAAATCGAGACTAAAATATCTAAAACTTTTTTTTTTTTTCTATTTCTAGTCCTGAAAGATATTTAATACATATGATCAAATAATGGGTAGTGGAGGGCACAAACATGAACAAAACACAAATCAATCACTCCACTGCAAACGCAATCATCTTAACCACCAAAAACTCCCCACATTGTCAGAACAGGTTAACAATGGACCTCATAAGGCCACCACCCACCCATTCCCATAAAGCTTGTCTCTGAAGCAAAGAATACTCATCAAATCTAATGACAAGCTTTAACAACAACCATAGCAAGAAGTACTAACCAATTAACCACCATGACTCCCCCAATAACCTTATACGACAAAATGGACTGTTCTCATCTCTTCTTGAAATGGTTGAACCTAATCATTCGAAGTCTCAACTACCATTAGAGAATCCACATCTTAAACCCCATTATTATTAATCTTGTCTTTACTTCAAGAGAGGTTAGTTAGACAGCTAGGAATCAAAATTAGGAGCCAATATCAAATAGGGCATTTCTACAAAACTATCATCTTAACCACTACAAGACAACGTTACTAGTGGTTAGGACTTGTAGGACTATTGTTTGGATCAACATAGTGGGTTTGACCTGAACATTAAGGTTAGGTAAAGTGGAGATTAGGACTTACGGGTCTATGACGAAATGAAGTTTCCTGGGACGGTGGCTTTGTGTGAGAAATTCAAAAAAGTAGAGCACATTAGCTTAATGGGTCGGTTCAGAAAAGTAGAGAAGTTTGTGGGTATGTTGGAAACTTGGAGGCTTTGCATCGGATGCCTCATAAGTCTCTCTTTTGATCGTGCAAGGGAAAAGGAAATAAAGAGTAAAGAGTGATTCTAAAAGGCTATAAGGATTGCAAGGAAAGAATTCATAAAATGATCATCTCCAATGTTCAATAAAGCAGGGTGGAGTCATGGGCCTCATGGCCCATAATGCACAAATTGGTTATGGGCTTCTGCTGTTGTCCACCCATGAATTTCAGGTGCTGTGGCACAAATCACAAGAAAAGAATGACATTTCTCAAATCACAAAATAAAACTATGAAATCAAGAGTTTCCTTAACCAAGTTTCATATAAAATAAACAACAAAAAAAGCTTAATCGAAAATTAGTTACAATCAACTACATAAATCAAAAGCTGCAATTGATGATAGGCTACATGTAACGAAATTGCGTCATATCTTTTCTTTAAAGTTTTCTAACCAAGTTTTTGAATCTTCGTAGAATCATTAGAGAGTTTCTTTAACCAAGTTTTCTAATGATAGGCTACATGTAATCGAAAATTAGTTACGATCGACTGCATGCAATTGATGATAGACTACATAAATCAAAAGCTGCAACCGATGGTATCCCTACTTTTTGAATCTTCGTAGAATCATTAGAGAGATGGAATATAGAAACTAAAACCAACTTCCCGGGTGCATCGAGTAAATCGACATGCAGAATGCTTCAATATGTTTATAATATAATCAGCAGAAGGCCAAGTCTGGGACTGTTGGCTTTCAATCCGTTCTACTATTTAAGAATGTCACAGGTCTCATGAGTAGCACTTGTTCAGGCCATTTCCTGAAAATACGCTATCAGTGCAACCTATTTAGAGTATACTTACAACAGGAAGTCTAACAGTGACTTCATACGAATTCAACCAAGTAGTAGAACCACAACATGGCAGTGAGGAAATATTATCATAGATTCATAACGATGACAAACATCGGTTAGAGCAACAACCATTGTAAATCAACATGATTTGCACTTTTATTTCTTTGTTTATGGTTTTAAATCAAATTTTCGACAATACTAAGTCGCTATGGACACGGCCCCAATGCTCAAAATAGGGGCCAAGGAATTACTTTTTATTAAAACAGAAAAGGCAATGCAGCCCAATTGAAAGTTCGAGTTAGAAATTACCATACATGGGGAGCACTAGTACAATAGGAAGCTGGAGATGAATCCCTACTCAACCATCTGAAATAGAATGACGCTGATTGCGATCTAGAGACCAGGTTGCCGCAGAGGGAGTTTTTTCTATTCAAATTGCATTGCCATAAGTGTATGGCTCAAGGATCAAGCAAGCATTCAAAGCAGATAATCCTATACTGTCCTGTCTGCAAGTGACTCGAAATCTCTCATTGGCATGTTCTGCAGAGACAAACGATTGTCAACTAATAGTGCATGTGCAGTTATCCTTTCTCTATAATTGGCCAAGTTATACCATATGCAGTATCTAATAAAATGGTTAAGCTACTTTCAGAACACAAAGCACATCAATACAAATTCAGTCCCTTCACAACAAACCAGAAAAAAACCAAAATTATACATCTATTATTGCTACTATGGTCCAATATGATTGATGAGCGATGACCAAGGTAGTACTGCACAATAAAATTAGGCTCAGGGCATTCAGCAAGGAATAGACAAGTTCAGCACCATGCGCTATATACTTCCTAAAACAATTCAAATTCCAGAAAGTATATTAAACATTGCAATTTTAAGCCCTGACTGGTATTCAGTGCAGTTAAAGTTTAATGTTATAATAGTTCAGGAACCATGAAGGCTATGAAGCAGTCGGAGAATCTGATTTCAAACTGTTCTACATACGGTTATGCCTAAATTTATGGTGCTGGGAGTTTAAATTGCGCTTAGATTTTTAAAGGTTGTGACAAGCCCAACTAATTTCGGATTAAAAAATAAAAATAAAAATTGTCCTACTCTTTTTTTAAAAGGAGTTTTCACAAGTGTACAAGAACAAGATGTAAATTTTTTGCAGAAACCTATATTTCATGACCAGCTATAACTTGAAATTGATAAAAGAGATGAATTCCCAACATATTAAATTTAGCGTGCAGTGAGTCTTTGACTTGGCAATCAGGCTGATGTCAAACACCATGCACAATCAAAGACTTGAATTTATTTTCTGCAACCAAAAGAACTATTACTCCTATTTGTTGACCCAAAAGCAACTTCTTAAGAAAATAGTGAGGTACTGCAAAACGCCAAGTATGAGAGACAATGATTCAATTGTCACTATACCTTCAATTTATGATTATAGCGTTGGAATATTTCCTTTTCCTCCTAGCTTTTCTTAGGATTCGTTCAGCTTCTCCTTTCACTTCCTCTATGAAATTTCTGTCCATGCCTTCAACCAGGAAAAAGGTGCAAGTACTGCAGGCTTAAATGGATTATCAATTCTAAAGGAAATCGTTAAAAATAAAAATTTAATTCTATCAAGATTTTCTGGACTAACTTGAGACTTAAACTGTACTTCCTAACAGCGTGCTAGTGTGGACAGTACTAGGAAGGTCAGCCAGAATGAACATCCTTGTTTGGAGGACTGTTATCTTAATTTGGTATATATCCAGAATGTATCTGGTGACTTAACCTCGACTGCCCAAACTTTCTCTGGTTTACAAGATAAAGACAAATACGTCCCAGGTGATAATGTAAAATCTGCAGCTATTTCTGTCAAATACCTGTCACCTTTTCTTCAAGCAAGCATGAAAAACTTCCTCCAATTTCCTCATCTGAGTCAATGATCACTCCCCATGCTACATCCTGCATCAGCAATGTCATATGTGAAAATACACCTTCACAACTGCTAGAGAAGCTATACTGACAATCTACATTAAAATCATTGATTCCAAAATGCAACGTCTACATATTTAGTCATTTGCATGTTTATCATTGAGATTGTATATCTCCGGAAACGGATAAAATGATGTAAATACCTGTTCCTTCAGAGGAACTTCTTCCTGTTTGAGCTTGAAAGTTTGCTTTCTATCAGAAGAAAAAGCTGCTTTAGGTTTAAACCATCCTTGTTTTGTTGTTTCGATCTCTGAAGTAAGTGCTAACTGGGTGCACATCTTCGAAGGACAAACTGGACTGAAGTCAAAGATTATGCTCAGATCTTGAGCAAACAGCAAGAATTAACAAAAGAAACGACAGGAATCATGGATCAGATGAAATCACAGCACACCCTCGCCTTCAGTAGTTGTTTTGGCAATGACAAGAATTATGGATCAGATGCAGAAGCATCCAACCTTCAGATACTCTATCCGAAAATGAAAATGCAAGCATATTTTTAGATAGTGATTGCATTAGATCGAGCTGCAGGCAAGCATTTGACCTATGTAGCCGACCCCAAGTAATTCGGAGAAGAGTTGTTAATTGTTATTATTATTCTAAGATAATAATTATACTATTTTCCAGTACACATGCCCTTGATTATGTGTATAGCAGTTATCAGTCACAATGACTTCTGATTCAACAATCCCTAATATTTCTTGCCATGACATGGTCCTCTTAGGCCGCGATAAGTTTAATCAACATGCATTTAATGTTGTCAAATAAACCATAAGCAGTGAAGACAATTCAAAACATGGATCTATATAAGACAAAGAAAGACCAAGCAAAAGAAGCCCAAGAACATGATCGAACGGTTAACCAGTATCTTGGCCTAATTTATGGTGATCAATGGCAATTTCTTCACATAAAGTGCTACAAGCATGCAACCAATCATCAACAGTCTGAATCAAATTTATTTCACACATATTTATTTGCAAATCACTCCATATAGCTGGGATCTGGGAGAAAGTCTACAATGAGTAGAGCAATATTATTTCATTAACTGTTCACTTAAATACCTTTGAATTGTTGGAGACAGGCCCATTTTTTCAAATTATGCAGAAACTTATAATACACGGTGTCCGCCCTTTTTAAAAGAATTCTCAATTTTTAAGCAGTAAATCCAACAAAGCAAGTTATATAGTAAAATGAAAGAGAAGCAAATTGTTAGTCAGTCATTTACCTCTTAATGATGGCTAGTTGCTTCTTTTGATATTGATTGATGTGAGAGCTCCTTCTCTGCAAAGATCAAAATACACATAAGTTAACAAACTAAACAAATCATATTGCCTGTAAAGAAAATTAGAAAATAAAAATACACATATGCAAATAAAATTCACACGTAGGGTTAACAACGTGAAAAAATCATTGTAAAGTAAATGTCATGCCTGTGAAGGTAAAATGGTTTCCAGATCCTTGCTGTGGGACGGCTTCATACTAGTCGCCAATGCCTATAATGCAGCAAGAGCATGTTAAAACTCATTTTTGCAAACATAAACAGATTATCCACAGATATAAAGGCATTTTTTCCTAAACTACATAAGTACATGTATTCAAATATTGATTAAAAGCAATTTTTTCCTGTTTCGGCAACAAGGGATACTTCAGTTTGGAACTACTTTCACAAACCACAAACATAAACATTCATGAAATAAAATATCAGCATTTTTTTTGAAATAAAATATCCACAATATGAAGTGAAGTAAATACCTCTATTTTCGCAGTCAAGGTCCCACAAACTTCACGCTGTAACTTTAGTAACTGCACCTCAATCTGCTCTGGTAGCGCTAAAAGAGTGGAAACAGCCTCTTGTAGCTTGTATTGACGCAAATCTTTTCTCAACTGGTTTGGAATTGATTTCATGTTCCCATCAATGCCATTCTTGATATCTTCATGTCCCTTAAGCTAGTAAATGTTGCAAACTGAATACCATCAGAATTGGGAAATAATATAACACAACGGAAACATGTCCAGAAACCAGAATTTCCTGTTCTTACCATTAACTGTAGCGAACCATCAACAACAGTCAATTTCTGCCGCATGCTTTCCGCTGAATAAAAGGGAAAAAGTAGAGTTAGTGTAGGCTTAGAATCTTAGATATAACAAGAAAAAACTGTTTCAAGGGGCAAGGGACTCGTTCCTCCCTAAGCAAGGTCTCAGTTTTGAGTCTCCATGGATGGAGTGACAGGGTGGAGAACCCCACCCACTGAAAGAGGTCCTGGCAGTTCCTGCGTGCTGACTAGCCAGCACAGTTGATTCCCGATATCACGTGTGATATCAAAAAAAGGTTTTAAAATAATACTAATAGTGACATAGTTCCACTTTTAACCAAATAACAGGAGTTTCCAAGTGCAGAATGCTAAGTAGAGCCATTACTTTTCACATTCCAAGTAAAAGATGAGTTAGCATATGTGCAACACATGACATACAAATTATAAGTATGCATTCACATGACACACAAATTATAAGTATGCATTGTACTTTTTCCCCAGTAGAATATATATTCCCTTGTACATCAAACATAAACCAAAGACATGCTTGATCACTAAACGGTATTCCTCCTTGTCTTTTTATCCCAAATATCAATCATATACAAGGATTAGGACGCTTACTTTCCAGTGAAACTTCTTTGATTGTTTTGTTTACTTGCATGACATCGCTCTGAACAGAATCCAGGATTATTCCAATCCTATTTAATGAAGATTCCACGATTGCAATCCTACGTTCAAGTTCTTCACTAACCTGACCTGCAAAGGAAAACCAAAATAACAGATCTCTAAGGCAAAAAATATACCACGGCGATGAAACTACATTAAAAGAAGTGCCTAATATGCATAGTAAGAAGCCGAAAAAGGAAACCACTTTTAAACACCAAATGTCAAGAAATTAAAACTGATGATAAAAATTCCTTTTTCATATTCAAAAACCTGAAGTAACAAGTATTTGCCATATAAATGCTACAAAGTTGAAACTGAGTTAACTTACATCTATGATCCGGTGCAAGAGCAGAATTCCATCTGTGCGTGAGATTGTTAGAAGATCTTGATATTGGCATTTGGCTATCTTCTCGTGAATAAGCAACAGGAGCTAAGCAAGAAAGTCTCTTTGTCGAGTTCTCTCTTTCCTGAGAACCAAATCTCTGCATAAACAAATTATGTCAGAGAAGTCTAGTGAAGTGTGTGTAGTCTTGTAAACTAGCAAAAAAGGCACACCTAGAAGAGCAAAGTCATAGTGAAGATCCTCAACAATGTAGAATAACTATGGAAACTACTAAGTTACGGCACGAGATCAATTCCTAATCAGTTCAAAAGTAAACTAGATGTTCAGAAACTGCTAGGTTATTGCAAGAAATCAAGAAGGCGTTCTATTCAAAAGTAAATCATTAACAGCATGCCTTGCCGATCAAACTCATAGCGAAGATACTCAACAAATCAGAACAAATCCAGACATTGCAAATTCATTACAAGAAACCTCAGTTCCAATCACCGCACACAAACAAAATCACCGATCACAAGTTCCAAAACCAGGAAAACCACAGTAAACGAAATGCTACCTGTTCGTTCGTCAGAACCTCGTCTTGAGAATTCTGCGAAAGCTGAGAAGACATTCCCTGCGAAAACGAGTACTGAGACGCCTGCGATCGAAGCTGAGACGCTTGGCTTTTGCCGAAAACCGAGGAATCGGCTCCGGAAGAGATCGCATTTGGTCTTCTGCACAAAAAAAACACACACACAAATCAAATCACATTTCGTGATGAAACGAAGCTTAAAATGGAAAATCGACCCCTGACACATAGATCAAGGAAACAACGACAATCAGATTAGGTCAGTGAGCCAGTTCTGTGAAGAATTCAAACCTTGAGTGAGGCGGAAGAACCGAAATCGAGCTCAAATCACAAGCTTTGTTGATATTCAACTTCATTGAACGAACTGTTGCAGATATCAAGGCGATCTGAATCCTCTCTCGCGAAATTTGAAGAACGAACACAGTGCGCGCTTTCGACAACGAAAAGCAATAGCGAGGAAGACTGAAGAGTGAAGTATGAAATGCGAGTGTTGTGTAAGTCGAGATTTATAGCGGGAACAGAGAGCCTCGGACACGTGGCGATATAACATTAATTAAGATTCACATGATCATGTCAAGGCGTATCTCGATGCATATCGAATGGATGATTACTTAGATTCATACAAATTAGAATACTAAGTTGACAAACATAATAACACAAATTGAAAAACAACTGAACTGGGTATAAGTATAACTATACAGTGCAACCAACAATTAAGAACTATGTAGTGAGTCTCTGGAAGGAAGCAAGCCTTCCATTTCAGGTACCTTCCTCCTTTTCTGACTCATAAGCACTCCCCATGGGCAGCAGATGTGCCTCACTTTGCGTCGGCTGCTTTGTCGTTCGGTTTTGCCATCGGTCTCCTCCAGCTGCCTTGTTAACTCCTCGATCCGCTCTCGCAACATTAGAGCCCTGGTGTCTGCTAGTCTTAGAGATTTATCTGCGGCTTCTTGCGCTGCCATGGCAGCCGCGGCAAGCTCTTCTTTCAACTTTAGCTTGTTATTCATCATGTCTAAAGAAGCCTTTGTTCTGTCCAGCTCCTTTCTTAGCATTGAAGCCTGGTGCAATAGCTCATCTGTTAATATGTTGCAAAGAAATAAATGTCTATCTAACTATTAACAAAAATAAACATTTAACAGGTCTATGAATACAATTACATATTAGCATAAAGAGACTGGTAGTGGTATCTCTTTATGGCTTGGTGAGGACTGGAATGCTTTAGTCAAAAACTTGAAATGTAAAGAATGCTCTAAAATGCAGGTGATGTATGGATCTAGGACGACTTATATACCATCATCTTGAGGAGCATTAGTGCGTATATTTCTGATGGTCAACGATAAGTAGAGATGGACGTCTAGAAATTCAGTGTTGTCAACCTCATACGCCCAACAATTTATGACTGTCAACACCATAGGACTTCAAGATGGCAAGATTCACAACAATGGTAAAATAAAAGGTATCTTGCATCAAGACGTGTGTTCCATGTTTTACGGATATGAAACAGGCCATTTTATATCTGCAAAAAGATTCTACGAATTGAAAATGAAGCAGAGACACCTCCTGAGCTCACGCTGATATCAATATATGCATACACATGCACTGGCTGGACCAGAAAAAATCACTCCAATTGAAGCCTTAAGAATGAGCATACTTAATGTTCAACTGCTTTTTCTATCTTGGTTAACATGCTGCCCTTGGGATACCTAAAAACGTAAAGAAGTTCTAAGAAAATTTAGAAGTAATACCTCCCTATCCCGTTCTTCGATGGCATTTTTCCCAGCTTCCACTTCTAACTCACAAGCTTCTCTCCATCTAGCAATATCTTCTTCAGCTCCTGTTAGTTCCAGCATAAGCTGTTCAACCTTGAGACAACAAACAAAATACAATGCCGTACATGAAATAGCAAGTCAAAAATGTATTATATAAACACTGCAAAGAGCATTTTACACTATTTACATTTTGAGCTAGCATGTTTTCTCGCTCCTCCAATTCTCTCATGTATGATGTACATTCGGCAATTTCCTGAGCTTGTTTCTCTGTAAGACTCTGTAACCTCTCATTATCTGACCTGGCATAGGAAGGATAATTAAAAAGCCAACAACAAAAGCATACGAGTCAGTTAAGGGATCCATCTGATAGCAATGAATATCTGGAACAACTATTCTACATATTCACGTGTACGAAGCAAAAATTATATTGTGTGTTGAGACTTGAGCATAATTTTGAACAAGTGGAGAGAATGAATAAGATGAAGATGCATCTCCTGCTGACCACGGAAAGGTTTAACAAGGCTAAGCAACATGAGAATACACAGAGATGGGAGTTCAATGGACAACGGGGACAGAAATAAATGACTACGATAGAAAACTCGGGTATTCTCAAAGCGCCGTGAAGCTCATAAACTACTTATAACATCAAAGCGTGATCCAAATTCAAATTCATCAAAGTCCCAAATTCATCCATCCAACACAGCATTGGTTTTAAATCAATTTTTCGCCATCAAGGAAAACCATCACAGAAGTAACATCAGCAGATACAAAAATTCAATCAACAAAAAAATAAAAATAAAAATGGCATTAAGACCTATAACCCTCGCAGTATCAAGGTAACCCACATCTCAATTCAAAGAGTTGTCAACCTCAAACATTACTCATCATATCCATAACTTGATCAAAATTCAAATTCATCCAATATGACATTGCCTTCAAATCAATGTTTCACCATCAAGGCAAATGTTTCACGGAAGCAATATCGGCAGGCACAACAATTCAATCAGCAAAACTAATGATAATAATACCTACAATCCTCCAGCTCTCTCTTCAACTTAGTGATTTCGAGCCGCAAATTCTTCATTATCTTCTCCACAGTTGAAGCCTAGTTATGGAAAGAACAACAAAATCAGGCAAAGTGCTCAAACCTTCAAAGAAATTATTTTGCAATCAGTCAGGAAAGAGAGAACAATACCAGGCTAACAGCATCCTCTTCACATTCACTGCTATCGGATTTACTGCACACATTGTCTGACGACTCGCTAGTTGGACTACTACTCATCATGAATCCAAAGCCAACCTTCTGCAATCCTCTCCCCGCAATCTGTAGAAGCGCCGCTCTCTTCGATTCACCGCCCCCCTTTAACCTATTCAGCTCTTTCTCCACCAATTCCTTTTCCACAAGAGCAATTCTAAGCAAACTGTTAATATCCCTATTCTCCTCTGTCAAGCTCACCAAACTGTTCTCCAACTCTTTCTTCTCCTTCTTCATCTTCTCCAAATACCCCATCAACTTCCTCTCGGCACTCATCGCCAAATTGTCGACCAACTTCATTTCCAACAAAAACCCCTTCAATTCATCATCCAAATCCAGCTCTTCTGCAATTGGCACATCTTCCTCCACACCATTCTCCAACTCTACCGCACCAATTCTCTCCACAATCTTCGATAACCGCCCTTTCGACGACCGCAGACACTCCAAACACTCAGCAAAAACCCTAACTCTCCTCCCATTCTCTTCCACCAATCCCAAAACCCTATCTTCACAAGCTTCAAACTTTCCCTTGCAATCCAACTTCTCACTCATCAATTCACTCTCTCGCTCCTCCACTTCTCGGAGCTCATCACGAAGAGCGTCTCTTTCGCTCGTCACCTCCTCCACTGCCCTAGCGAGCTCACCATTGCGTTTCACCACCTCCTGTCTCTGATTCCGCAAATCAACCAGGTCCCCCTCCATTCCCAACGACCTCGATCGTAGATCATCGTTTTCGGCTCGAAGATTCTCGATTTCGGCTCGTAAACCATCGTTTCGTGGCTCCAGTTCTGCGAATTCCGCAAAAGCGATCGATTTTTCGTTCCTCGCGTTGCCTTCTTCTTCTTCTTCGATTCCATCGACTGAAACAGATTCCATGACTTCGCAGAGACGGAAATCGAAATCGACTTCATCTCTCTGAAACGAAGATCAAATTTCGAAACCCTAGCTACCAGTCAAGCTGCACTTGAGCTTCTTCAGACGTTTAGGTAGAGAGGAAGTGAGGAGTACCATACCTCGAGATATGTGCATTACAATCTCGATGTGAAATCTAAGAGGGTCCACGTCCAACAATCGTGTTAATCGTTTTCCTTCACGAAATCAATCGTACGTGCGAATGAAATCTCGAGATGTTTCGGTAGTCTCGATGTAACATTATGAGACATCAGCCGTCCGATTGTTTGACTATCATGATCTGATGAACAGAAATCGTTGACCCAACTTTCAAAACCCGCCCAAAACCCTTGACTTCTCACTCTCCCTCTCTCACTCACTCTTATCGTCTACTCCCTCTCTCTCTCTCTCTCGCTCGCTCGCTCGCTCGAACTATCTCTAATGGTTTCTACTGCTCTACTGTCTCTCCAATTCTCGCAATTAGGGTTCCACGCAATCTCCACCAAGACTCCATTTTTACAATTCAAGGCTCTCAAGAGGGCAATCACAGTAGCGTCACGAACCTCAAACGGAAAATTCTACCCAGAACCAGCGGACGACGACCCGCCAGAGGCGCCGGAGGACGCGGCCCATGGCGTGTCGAAGTTCCAGCAGATTCAGCGGCAGGCGGCGCGGGCGCGGAAGCGGCAAGAGGAGGAGTTCAAGAAGGACCAGTCTGTGTTCCTGAAAGCAATTGCAGAGGTCGAAGACGCGCCGGATAACCCAGACGAGTTGAACGAATTGGGCTCTGGGGACGACTTGTTCGGCGAGATCGATCGCGCGATCGCGCTGAAGAGGAAGGAGTTTGTGAAGCAGGGGTTGCTGAAGCCGAATCCGAAGAAGAAGAAAAATGAGGTTGTTGGGGATGAGAAAGATGGAGGAGAAGCAATTGAGGATGAGTTGTCTGCTGAGGAGGTTGTGGATTTGGAGGAAATTGAAGAGCTTCATGGATTGACTGTTTTGAGCGAGGACCGCCGCGGCGAGGAGGAGGAGGACGACGAGGGTTTGGATGATGATGGTGATGAAGGAATGGGTGTGGGTGATTCAGGCAATGCAGGTAATTCCCGCAATCGCGGTTCGTTTTCTTCTAATTCTTTTGATCTTGATTTTGATAGTTATGGGAAAACTAGGGCAAGAATTGTGGAACCTAAGTTTAGGATGAGTTTGGCGGAGTTATTGGATGAGAGTAGGGTGGTTCCGGTGTCGGTGTATGGGAATTTAGAGGTGGAGATCACTGGAATTCAGCATGATTCGAGGGAGGTGAGCCGGGGGGATTTGTTTGTGTGTTGTGTGGGAATGAAGACTGATGGGCATTTGTATCTAAGTGAGGCTGACAAGAGAGGGGCGGTTGCGGTGGTGGCGAGTAAGGAGATTAACATTGATGAGACATTGGGGTGCAAGGCGCTTGTGCTTGTGGAAGACACTAACTTGGTTCTTCCTGCTTTGGCGGCGGCGTTTTATAGGAATCCGTCGAAGAATATGGCGGTGATTGGGATTACTGGCACGAATGGGAAAACGACGACTGCGTATTTGATAAGAAGCATGTACGAGGCAATGGCGCTGAGAACTGGGATGTTGAGTACAGTGGCTTATTATGTACATGGAGATAACAAGTTGGAAGCTCCAAATACGACTCCGGACGCTGTTTTGGTTCAGAAGCTGATGGCTCAGATGCTTCACAATGGGACTGAAGCAGTTGTGATGGAGGCTTCTTCTCATGGACTTGCACTTGGGAGGTGCGATGAGGTTGATTTCGATATTGCGGTATTCACAAACTTGACTAGGGACCATTTGGATTTCCATGGGACTGAGGAGGAGTATAGGGATGCCAAGGCCAAGCTGTTTGCCAGAATGGTGGATCCAGATCGGCATCGGAAGGTTGTGAATATGGATGATCCACATGCTCCATTCTTCATTGCTCAAGGGAACCCTAAGGTTCCTGTTGTAACGTATGCAATGGAAAATAAAAATTCAGATGTTCATCCTTTGAAGTTTGAGCTCTCTTTGTTTGAGACTCAAGTATTGATTAATACCCCACAAGGGATACTTGAGATATCTTCAGGACTGCTTGGGAGGCATAACATCTGCAACATCCTTGCTGCTGTGGCAGTTGGGATTGCCGTAGGAGCGCCATTGGAAGAAATTGTTAGGGGTATTGAGGAGGTTGATTCTGTTCCGGGCAGGTGCGAATTGATAGATGAAGAGCAAGCATTTGGAGTTATTGTAGATTATGCTCATACTCCAGATGCCTTATCTAGGCTCCTTGATTCTGTGAGAGAGCTTGGTCCAAGAAGAATCATAACTGGTACTTTTTATTATTTGTTTTGTTTTCTTCAAATTCGGTTTATTTTAGATTTAATCTGGAGTCATGTAGGCCTTTCGTTGGCATAGATTCCAAATATTTTAACTTTCAATTAATAAAGTTGGAGCTAATGCATTTGCTTTTTTTATATTGAAGAAAAGGTATAACAATTATAAGAATCCATTTGCATGTAAATGGGATCAATTTTTTAGATTTTATGGTCTATGAAGTAGTTTGCTCCATGCAAATATATTTTCGACAAACTTTATCTTGTGAATTAGTTGCTATTAGTTTAGCAACTAAGAGATTCCATCTGTTCTGTTGTCACGACTGAAACACTTGTGTTATGGATTAGCGACATCATGTGCAGAGTTATATGGGCTCAGAGCTGTGATTTTAATTTTTTGGTCCTTTTCTCAGTTGTGTTTTTCTTGGAATGAAGTTGTAGGATGTGCTGGTGAAAGTGACAGAGGGAAGAGACCCTTGATGACAAAGATTGCAACAGATAAAAGTGAAGTTACAATGTTGACTTCCGACAATCCAAAAAATGAAGATCCATGTGAGTAATGTTTAGAATGCAGCTTTTTAATCAAATATAACTTACATCTAAGTGAATTGGTTTCTGTTGATCTGCTCATCCATTTATTGTTCTGTCATGTAAGATGTTTTTTTTTTTTTTTTTTTTTTTTTTTTTATTAAAAACCAAATTATCACCCTCAAATTTGTCTCCAAGAAGAGTTGAACCATTAACCTCTTGCATAAGCGACCACATATCAAACTATTGAGCTACCATTTGGTTGTTCTCTCATCTGAGATGGTTAGTTAATGAATTATGATAAGGAAACCATATTCCTAGCTTGGACATATAATGATTCTTCTTCTCTTGTAACGTGTCTTTAACAGGATGTTGATCTTTGTTTCCTTGTTTTAACGACTGAAAAGCTGTCCCAGAGTTCATCGTTTTAAAATGTCGAGTCCTTAGTGGTAGTCTCTCTATGTGTTGACTGTACTCCTACATCACTTACCTTTATGTGCGTGTTACATTTTATTTAGACAAAATCTTGATAATGCTTAGTCTGACCTTGGGATTTTGCATCATTCAAGTGGATATCTTGGATGACATGCTGTCTGGTGTGGGATGGAGCATGCAAGAGTACTTGAAATACGGTGAAAATGACTACTATCCGCCTCTTCCAAATGGTCATAGGCTATTCTTACACGATATTAGGCGTGTAGCTGTACGAGCAGCAGTGGCTATGGGTGAGGAAGGCGATATGGTTGTAAGTATTTGAGCTCTAATCAAACTCTTGCACATAGTAATTTATTAGTCATGGATCAATGCATAAGTTTCTATTTTATGCTTTGAAAGCATATCTTCTTAGTAATATTTGTCGAATTGTGGTTTCAAATGCAAAAGCCTAATGTTTTCTTATCCATTTTGATACCGGCATAAACTTAACTAGAACTTTTCCAAATTCTTTTTCAGGTAGTTGCAGGCAAAGGTCATGAAGCATATCAGATAGAAGGTGATAAGAAAGAGTTCTTTGATGACCGGGAAGAATGTCGCGAAGCACTGCAATATGTAGATGAGCTTCACCAAGCTGGAGTTGACACAAGCGAGTTCCCTTGGAGGTAAATGAGCTCTTGATTCTCACATGGTTTGCAACTATGTTACTGTCCTTTCTGGCCAAGGCTTGGAAATGGATTATCTGAAAAGGGTAATTAGGTTGATGTCTTCTCGGATGCATCATCTGAGAGATGTTAATAATACTGTCGTCCCATTAAACAAAAACAAAGCCTCAATCCTAAAGTAGTTGGGGTCAGCTACTTGGATCAAACTCTTCCACTCCATTCGATTGAATGCAGTTGATGGTGTACTTTCAAAATTATTTAGTTCCTTCTTAATCAAGTCATATCAATCCCACTATTATCTCAATTATTCTCATCATGGCATATTGGCATTTGAGATCTGTAGAGACTTGAGCAAAATGAAACTCTTGAGAATTAGACCATTACTACTATCTCAGTTAGTTCAAACGAATAGAGTTCATTGCTATTTTTATATAATATTTGAATTTTTCGATACATGATGTAGAGAAGTGAGAACCACAAATTTTAGAATTGCAAGTTTTTATAACACCACCTTGTTTGAATGCATTGCTGCAGATTACCAGAGAGCCATTGATATTCTTCAGAAAAAGTTGGAAATTTTGAATCTAAATTAGGGAATGGGACACCTGCAAGTCAGGCTTGATGTATATGACCTAGGTGTTGATTCTTTTCTGCTAAAGAGCCTTGGTCTTTAGAATTCCTCGCGTAGTCGGTGTGCAATTGAAAGGCGACTTATTCGAGGAGTACTCCGAGGGTCAGTTTAGGCGGTATGTAGTTCAAATCTTGTATTCATCTTTATTTTTTGTTTTGTAAAACTCGAATCTTGGACTTTAGGCTCTTGTACAGGTGAAGCTTATCAGATTACTTATATTATATCAACCCAATGCATTGTCTTCCTCTCTCAACGTCAAAATCAAAATGTATCAAATTCATGGGTGCTTCTAGGAATGATAATGTTGTAAACTTGTAGTCAGATATCAATCCTTATTCCATATGAGATTCGTTTAGTTCCTGAAATTTAAACTTGCTGGTCTTTATCTGTATCACCTATTATAATCACATGAACCAGCATTCAAACATAGTATCATTGTAGCTAGTTTTGGCAAAAATGACCTGAATGAGTTGGACATTACATTCTACACATTTATTTCTCTTATATTCTTCACATAACTGTTAAGCTTTTATGATGTGCATACTTGTTGAAATGTTCCGACAGTGAAAGCTTATTTTAATAGAGATTATAACTCTTAAAACGTTTAATAATGTTACAATATGGTGGATTAATTAAAGATTAAGGAACGTTAGCATATACTGAGGCATATTCTCTAGGTGGTACTTACTAATCCGCCTTCTTCATTAATGTTTACAACCACAAAAGTGTCTTCATGTGTTGTAGGCATTGAAATCACTTGGAACTTAACAATGCATTATTCACTTTAAACTTTATGATGTAAACTACCTTGTAGTGCACATTTTTTGTCCCTAACTTTGTAATGAAAGTTAGGCCAATTTTTAGAATTTTGGTGAGACTCCAAAGTCTCCAATCTCATAGACTCGTACAACTTATCTCGCAAATTACGGTATTTTATGTCACGTTAATAGTACGTACTTAGGTAATAAAAAGAAATTATGTGCAAAATTATTTGGGCTACTGAAGTACGCATGCATCCATTAGATTTAAAATGGTCATGAGACGTCCACATGGCATAAAATAGGAGAAGAGCAATCGAGGTGACGGTGAAGGATTTTTTCACATAGTAAGGTTACATTAGTTTTTTATTCATCAAATAAAGATGGTTACTTTAAAATTACAAAAGTAAGGTACGTCTCTTTTTCAAAAAAAGTCATTGATGATAATGTGAATGCATAAGTTGTGTCTTTGATGAGGTGGAATGAATGACTCCTTTTGAATATATAAAATACAAAAGCTCTTAATTACTCCTTCTCAAAATGAGTAATTTGTTCAACTCGAAGTGGTGGACTCATGCAAACGACGTGTGCGTATCAAGATGGACAAGCCGCGTCACGTACATATCTCGAGATGGACAACCAGCGTCACGCACGTATCTCGAGGTAGACAACTCATGTAAATGACACGCATGTATCTCGACGTGGACAACTCATGCAAACATCACGCATGTATCTCGAGGTGGAGAAGTCATGCAAACGCCACGCTCGTATGTCGAGGTGGCCGACCCATGCAACCTCGTGCATTTCATACAAACGTCACACACGTATCGCAAGGTGTGCAACTCATGCAACTTTGTGCAATCCATGCAAACGTCGCGCACGCATCTTGAGGTGGACAACTCATACAACCTCGTCTAATCAATGCAACCGCGTGCAAATGTCATGCACGTATTTCGAGGTGGGGAACCCATGTAATCTCGTGCAATCGAAATAAATCATGCTAACGTCACGCACGTGTCTCGAGGTGGACAATCCATACAAACGTTACACACGTATCTCGAGGGGGCAACCCATGTATATCTACTACAAATCATGCAACATATGCAAACGTCACAAACATATCTCGAGGTGGACAACCCGCGCAACCCATTCTTTAAAGTTTTGTCTTATTTCTATCTCGTGATCATAAGAAGAGATATGTAGATGAAAAAAATTTAGGCCAAAACCACGTTATTTCTTTGTCTAGAATTTAAAATTAAAACAATAAGGAAGTGTTCAGAAAACATAACATGAACGGCGCATTCTCCGAATGCGCCATTCGTGTAACTGAACGTTCCAAGGGGTTCAGAAAACATGAATGGCGCATTCGAAATGTTATACAACAGTCCACGTGGACGCCACGTGGACTATGAGAAAATTTGAAATTAACATGAATGGCGCATTCGGAGAATGCGCCATTCATGTTTTCTGAAAAAGCTCCACGTGGTCGCCACGTGGACAACACATGAAGAGTTCTATAACACGAATGGCGCATTCTCCGAATGTGTCATTCGTGTTAAGAGACAGCCTCTTGAAACTTTATAGCGCATTTTGAAAATGCGCTATTATGTGTATCTACAATCGATACGATCCATGTGGACTTCCACATGGACTGTCGATTGGAATAACATGAATGCGCATTTTCAAAATGTGTCATTCATGTGATCACGTGGTAATAAAATTGTTCTCTCATTGATGACGCATTTTCAAAATACAATTTACCTTAATTAACCAATAAAAAAAAAAGTCCAACTTATTTTACTCATTTAGACCCTTTTCACTGTAGGTTTGTAATTTTTTCGACTGGAAAGGCTAAAGTGGGTCCCAGATAACCGCGGAGAATTTAGAAGACCGGCTGGGGAATATCCATCTTAAAGGTTCTGTGTGTCCCACTTGTTCCGTACACGTTGACAATTCCTAAGCTTCCTTTTTTACCCTTCATGATCCACATAATTACGAAGACCTACAAAGTCTTTTGAGTACTGTAGTATTTTTTCTCAACACTGACTTTTCCTAGGACAATCAACTTCCAACTACCGTTAACAGTCCGTGACCTTCCAAAATAAACTTTCAACTACCGTGATTCAATTTGTTTTTCTAACCAGCCCAATAGTAAGAGCGAGCTTGAGTTTTTATGAGTTAAACACATGATTTTAAGTTCGATTCATACATCAAGATCATCTGAGTCATTGGCGAATGCACTAGGACCTCGTAAATATAGTCAATGCTTCATGAAAATAGTTGAACTGACAAAGTATTAAAAAGTCTGAGACCTTATTTTTAAAAAAATCAAATTCACTATCTCTTGAATCAATATGTTGTTGGTTGACTAATCATGCTTAGATATTGACGATCATCCATCAACTCCATATTTTCCATTAACGAGACTTGAACTCGAGATTATCCGTCAAGTCATTTACCTCTCGAACCAATTAATTAGAGGGCCGCTAAGGGTACCCCACCATTTAATGAGGGCACCCAACTTATTTGAAAAAATTCCAAAAAAATAGAAAAGACCATTTTGCCCCAGTATATATATAATGGTTTAAACCCCACAAACCATTTTGACAAGGAGTTAGGGCACCCCACCAAAGAAGCTTGAAGCACAAAGCGACACCACATTGCGTTTGGCGAAGAGCGATTGATTCTTGCTCGTCCGACAACAGAGTAACAATGTTTGACAACCATATTCGGGTTTTTTAGAACTGTTTAGTTGTGTATAACAAGTGAAAATGATGATTTGTTTGTCAACATAGGGTTTGGTAATTTCTTCAAATCCGAAGTTGTTTCCACCGTATAATGGAGGATTGTAATGCTTCGGTGCCGAGAGGAGGTCGTCCTTGAGGTAATTTTGCAATTTTTTTGTGTTTTTTTTTGCGGTTATCCGAAGTTTCGTCTGGGTGCGCGATCGTTTCGGCTCGCAGACCGAGATGTATGGTAACGTCTCGGTCATAGAGGACCGATAGAATGCACATGGGTCACTGCCTGGTACGACCAGAGTAATGAGTACATATCGGTCGTACGTAAGCGAGACTCGAAGAAAGTTTCGGACTGTACAATCGAGAACATGTTTTTTTGGGTTTTTTTGTGATTGTCTTTGTACATTTTGGTTGATTATAATGTTACACTGCGTTGTTTGTATTGCGGGTAATGCCGTTATCTAGTAATTTTACGAGACTACAAGGACACTTTTACACCTTCTAAGCCATTCCCCTCTCGAGAAGCGGCTATTTCATGGCTCCAAATGATTGGTGGTGAGAACAAGTTTGTGTTAGTAACGAAGCGCTCGGATGCGTGGGCATTAAGCGCAGGGGAATGGTGAAAATTGTCTCGTGAGAGGTCCGGGACATATAGGGGACCGGCTCGAGAGAGTAGGGGAAGGGAAAGCGGCCAAAATTTTAAAGAAATCAAGGAATGATGAAAAGGCGATGAGTCACACTGGTACGAAGAAATGTGGATGCCCTTTCCAAATTAACGTCAAGGAAAATGTTGACTCCTTATGGTATGTCACTGTGATTTGTGGGAGGCACAATCACGACACCGCATGAAGATTGGATAAGGGGGAGGAGGAAGTTGAGGATGCGGGGGGGGGACTGAAAGTGAGCAGCTTAGGGAGATTAGTCCACCTTCGTCTTTTGTGGAGTGCGAGCAGGAAGTAGAGGATGCGGGTGGGAGGACACCGGGGTCTCCAATCGGAGGCACCCCTGTGTCGGAGGCACCCCAGTCTCCAATCGGATTTGAGTCCTCCCACTCCACAAAAGCTTCTAGGCAGAAGAAAGGCAAGGTTGTACAAATGCGTCGTGCTAGTCGACGCACGCAAAGTGGATCTAACATGGCTTATAGTCATTGCTTAGAACCGGATTGGTTGCCACATGTTGAGGCCATTATCGATGTCGTTTCCGATGGAAATTGTGGATATCGGTGTATAGCCTCTGGGCTTCGACTTGCCGACGTAGACGGGTGGAGGATTGTGCGTAGAAGGATGTACGATGAGATTATCGGGTATGAAGACATTTGGCGGGAAGTGCTTGGCTCGAGTTTCGAGACTGTCAAGAATGCGGTGCATTGCCCGAGAGAAGCAGAGGGGGGCATCTTTCAAAGAATGGTTGACACTTCCAGGACATGGGATTGTTAGTATCCACCGCATTCAATGTCATTCTCGTTAACCTCTCGCATTGGAGTGCCTCCACATTCCTACCTCTACGTAGTACTCCACCGTCGTCATTGCACAACAGACTTATCATTGCAATGGCAAATGAAAGGAATATCCATCAAGTTAGGGTAAGTTCTATGATTTTTTGTGAATTGATTTGTTTCCCCTTAATCGGGTTTGTGACAATATCTTATATGTTCTATTGTTCACTTTGACAGTGCGATTGCGTGTGAATGCATCGTCGCCATCCTTATATCCATCGTGGGATCGGTACGTTGAGGACCGCGCCAAAGGTTGGCGAGATTGATTCGTTTTTCGAGACATCGCGCCCATTGCAAATCGCTGATCATGAAGCCACCATACGTGTTGTAGATTTAGATACACCGTAGGTTAAAGCTTATACGAGACGGCTAAACATTTAGAAATTTTGCCAATTCGTCCAATGTTCTATGTATATGCAAATGTTGTCTTTTTGTTTTGATTGTTGTTTACTTATGGATGGACCCTTTTTAGAGTCGGTTTGAATGTTACGGAGATTTATAATTAATTAAGTTTCTAGGTGCAAATTGTCGTGATGGATTTTCAATCTTGTATTGTTAGTTTGACATACAACCAATTTTTTTTTCAAACTGTAATGTTCAAATTCATCCATTTCGATGTATCGGTCAAAGCAAGTTCGTGAAACAACCCATATTTTCTCATCACCCATGACCGACAAGTATTCCAATCTATCGGCGTGTACAACCGAGTCCAATAGAAAGGTCTCGGTTGTACACCACCGAGATGGATTGACCATTTCAATTCGCCTTCGACTCTCGTCCCATGACGACCGAGCCTCATCGAGACCTCTCGGAAGTGGACAACCGATACGCAGCTTAACTCTTCCGGTCTTCGTGGCGAGATCTGCGAGTTCCCAAACATATTAGCTTCGTCTCGGCCATGCTTGGCCGAGACAGCTGACACGTTTCTCGGCCCGCGTGTGGGCGAGAACCACGATTTCCCAATTTTTTTACATTTGAAATAACCGCCACACACACATTACAACTACTCTACTAAATGTAACTTAATTCGACGATCTTCAACCGAGCCCTAATTTGGAGACGAAATCGGCTCACACACCGACCCTACAAAATGCGTAAAACTCGAACAACGAAGGAGAAACACACGGCGAGGGACGGAGAACACGATTTCGGGGATTCCTCTCACTGGTCGGTTCAAAACAAATGAATTCTTCCACAAGGAGTTCGGTGGACGAGGGTGGTGGTGGTGGTGGGGTGCCCAGGGGTTTGCACGAGGGTGGTGGGGTGCTCAGGGGTTTGCACGAGGGGGTATTTTCGGTAGTTCGGGGCTAATTTTTGGGTGCCACAGGGTAAAACAGCTTTGTGCCCTCAATAACAGGGTGTCTTCATGAATTGGTGGGGTGCCCTTAGCGGCCCTCATTAATTATTGTTAATCTCACAAACTTTTATTCTACTATTATCCTAGCCCAACTAATCCATCAGTCATTTTTCAAAAATAAAAAATAAAAAAATCAGGCGAAGGACATTTTGGACATTTGACCATACACGTAACCAGATATTAACTTCAGGCGAGTACATGGAGAGAGAGAGAGAGAGAGAGAGAGAGAGGAGCCCGCCATGGCTGCTCTTATTTCTCACACAAGGCAGGTTCGTTGTGTGCTGTTCACGCTGTAAATGCTCTTAATTCGACCAATCTCTTCAGACAACGACCACACCAATCTCTCTCTCTCTCTCTCTCTCTCTCTCTCCGCGAAACGACGCCTTCCTTATATTAATTATACTCATCATCTCTTCGATTTCAATTCATTCACAACCTAGTTCTCCTCCTAATTCTAATGGACTAGTAGTAGTAGTAGTAGTACGTAGTAGTCGCGCGCGCGAGCCTTCTCAATTTCCATGGCCATAGCCAGCTCCGCCGTTTCCGGCCACCGCAGCGACTCCGCCGCCGCCGCTCCAGCGGAGGCGGCGGAGGCGGTGTACGTGGCGGTGGGGAGGGAAGTGAAGGATTGCAAGTCGGCGGTGCTGTGGACTCTCCAGAATTTCAGAGGAAGCAATATCTGTCTCCTCCACGTTCATCAGCCCGCGCAGATGATCCCTTTCAGTCAGTCGTCTCCCCCCAATTTTCAATTGATTTGTTAGGAGTTGTTGAATTCTGATTTTGTTTTTTTTTCTTGCGCATCCTTGTAGTGGGAACGAAATTTCCTGCAAGCAAATTGAATGAAGAGGAAGTTGCGGCGTATCGAGTGCTAGAAAAGGGGAAAATGCAGAACGCCCTAAATGAGTGCATTTTATACTGCGCCGGATTCGGGGTATGTGGAGTTGCATTAAAACTATTAACATTAATCCCGGTCGAGTTGCCACGACAGTAAGGGTGAGGGTGAGGGCGTGTCCCGATTTTCGATTCCCCAATGTGGTATACTTGCTCGTGCCACTGGCTTCGCATGGACACTCACGGATATATAAAAAAAAAAAAAAAAAAGAGCAGCTATTGACATTATTATTATTATTCAGTTTTTGTTGAAGATTATAGAATAGTATTTTTGTTGGCTTAATTTTATAATGTTGTTTAGGTGCGAGTGGAGAAGTTGGATATTGAAATGGATAACATTGAGCAAGGGATTGTGGCGCTTGTTGCTCGGCATGGGATTAGAAGGCTTGTCATGGGAGCAGCTGCGGACAAGAACTACTCGAGGTATGATTGAACAACATGAGAACTCCGTTTAATTGTAGGCTGTATGCGTTCCTATATTACTCGGAAGGGTGAAATGTTTGGTGTTGATTTTCATTTATAAGTCGATCGGCCTGCTTTTGATTAATGTATCAGCCATAAGTCACGGGGACTCCGTGTTGTACTAATTTACCAAGGCTAATGATCCAAAGTTAACATGGGACCAATAGAAACTGTAAAAATTCGACGAGGTAGGGGCAGACCAAAGTTAACATGGGATGCATTAATTAGGAGGGATTTGAATGGTTTGAAAAGCTCACCATCAATTGCACTTAATCGAGCACAATTGAAAAGTTTGATCCATGTAGCCGACCCCAGAATTTGGGACTGAGGCTATGTTGTTGTTGTTGTTGTTGTTGTTGTTGTTGTTGTAATGATATAGAGAACTCCATTTAATTCTATGAGTCTTATTATTGATAAGATATTTGGATGAATCTTAGTTTCCCTGTTCGTTCATGCACAATATTTGTTTTGATCTTATGATTTGATGTTCGAATCATGCAGACTTGGTCAATAGATGTATAGTTATCATGTTGCGCTAGTAAAACACGGAGGCTAGAGTCGATACATAAGTTTCGTCAATTACTAAGGAGACTGAGTTTAACATCAATAACGACGTTGGATCCAAATATGAGTTCAGTTATCCAAATTGACTAACTATCATCTTATCTTTGCAGGAAATTAACAACACTCAAGTCCAAGAAAGCGATCTTTGTGAATCAACAAGCCAATAAGTCTTGCACCATATGTTTTGTATGCAAAGGTTATCTCATCCATACAAGGTACTATTTGGCTTTTTATTGACACCATTACAAACTTAGCTTAGAAAAAACGTGCAGTAGTTCCGTTCCAGATGTTCGAGACTAACGATTCTTCAGTGGGGCATGTGCACTTGATGCCTGCCTCGGTCGTATTTGGCTGCTGCTTCATTGCTTTTGGTGAATATCTTATCATCAAAGTTGGAAATACTTCCATTACCCATGCATGAGGCAACTACCATTTCTAATTTTACCAGGACATGATACCAGTATTGGCTTTCATTCAGTTGCACCGAATGAATTTGTTGTCTCATATTATTATGTTGAGTGAATTCTCGACTTATGAACAGGCAAGGCAGTATGTACGAGGAGGAGATGGGGCTAAATGCATCACCCTTACCCAGCCCCATTGCTACACCTGTAGAAAAGGAACAATTAAAATCAAAGTCTCTTGGTGATAGACAAAGTGACTACAGAAGGCTTAGTAACCCTGTTCAGGACTTTCTTCGTCGGGTAAGATCCGCCAATATTGACTCTCGTAAAGGAAGCAATACAACATCATCTTCACCAAATGTAGCCGAGGAAGATCTTGTTTCAAGGAGCCAGTTGGATGCAGCAGATCTAGCTAGTGAGTGTGGTGAAATTTCAACAAGGAGCCCATCTCAATGTTCAAGCATTTCCACCTCGTCTTCTAACGAAGAAGTAGTTGGCAGTTTAAATTCCATCATACGGGTGAGGGATGAGGGGAATGAAGATGGACCATTGTTACCACCGGTTCATGAGGAGGATCTTTCTTGTCCAGCTACACAGGTTGAACTGGTATGTGTAACATAATTGTATGTGGAAATTGGCTTACTTTCTGTCATGTTTCACTTGAAATAGAGCTGTCCTTGAATTGATTTGTTTAAGAATGAGTTTGATTAACATTTCTCGGGCTTCATGATCACTTATTCAAGCCCCAGTTTTTTTAAGCTCAATCTTTTTCTCTTCTTTTTGGTGGTTTCCCTTGTTTATGAGTTTTCTTTTCTGGGTCATAGCAGAAGGAAAGAAGAGTTGATGATCCAGTATACAATCATTTGTTGCAAGCAAGGGCTGACGCAGAAAACTCAAAGAGAGAGGCATTTGAAGAATCACTTAGGTGTCGAAAAGCTGAAGCCAATGCTATGGAGGCCATATTCAAGGTAGTTTTTTTTTTTTTCTTTCCTCTTTATTAGTCGTTGAAACCTCTAATGGAATGATTAAATTCCTATTGTCATGGTGGAAAAAGTGGCCCTCGTCTGATTTTTTTTTTTTTTTGCACTAGACAATCAAACTGACATGGTACCACTGTTAGACAAGATGATCTATCAGTTGGGGTCAATTGATCCCACAAATGGAATTGTTGTATAGTTGGGATTGAATATTGTTGGGATGTAATCTAAAAGAACGTAGTGATACCATTTAGTTATTTGTGTTATATTTATTTCTTTCTCAGGCCAAATCATCAGAAAGTTTGTATATGGGCGAGATTAAGCGAAGGAAAGACATGGAGAATGCTCTTGCAAGAGATACACTAGAACTGAAGAACGCAAAAGGCAAGATTGATGAAATCGTGAAAGAATTGGGGTTTGCCATGGACCAAAAAACAATTTTAGAGAATCAAATTGCTGAATGTGATCTAACAGTGAATAAATTGAAGGAGAAAGTTGCCACGGTTGTGGAGCTTTTAGATTCGGTTAAGAAACAGCGAGATGAGACATTGGTAGAGCGTGATATTGTGATCAAAGAAGCTGAGGAGCTTAGAAAGAGGATGGAAGACGAGGCGGCTAGCTCCCGAAAGCCAGTTCTCCTATCAGAGTTCTCTTACTCGGAGATTGAGGAAGCAACACGCAATTTTGATGCATCACTGATGGTTGGGGAAGGAGGATATGGCTGTGTTTATAGGGGACTTCTTCGGAACACGGAAGTGGCAGTAAAGGTGTTGCGCACTCATAGCTTGCAAGGCTGCTCAGAATTCCAGCAAGAGGTGCTCCTAGCAGCAGCGACTTGCTTTCCTATACAGTGGTCATTTGGTTAATTCTTATTCAATAGTATCATTTTTGGAGCATATCTTTACTATCATTTGGTTGAAATGCAGGTAGATGTTTTAACTAGAGTGAAGCATCCCAATCTTGTCATTCTCATTGGAGCATGTTCAGAGGTGGGATCTCTCGTCTATGAATATCTTCCGAATGGCAGTCTTGAAGACTGGCTTACCAGCAACGACAGGGGTCCTCCCCTCTCATGGCAAACACGAATTCGTATTGCTACTGAAATCTGCTCTGCTCTGATCTTTCTCCACTCGAACAAACCGTACAGCATCGTACATGGCGATCTCAAACCTTCCAACATCCTTCTAGATGCAAATTTTACTAGCAAACTTAGTGACTTTGGCATCTGCCGCTTAATCCCTTCGGAAAAGGGGTTTGCTGATAAAAACACAGCATGTTGGAGGACCACTCCGAAGGGCACTTTCGTTTACATGGATCCTGAATTCCTTGCCACTGGAGAGCTAACATCAAAATCAGATGTATACTCCTTTGGGATTATACTGCTTCGACTATTGACCGGAAAACCAGCAATGGGGATAGTTAAGGAGGTTGAGTATGCATTGGAGAAAAGAAATTTCAGCGAAATTCTAGATGAGTCGGCTGGGGAATGGCAGTTTGAGCAGGCGAAACAGCTAGCTCACTTGGCTTTGAGGTGCTGCGAGGTAAAACGGAAGAACAGGCCAAACCTCAAGTCAGATATCTGGAGGGTGCTAGAGCCATCGAAGGCCTCGTTCGGATCCTCATTATCATTTCGGCTGGGACCTATTGAACATGCCATTCCATCCTACTTAGTGTGCCCCATTTCCATGGTGAGCAGCAATTAACCATCCTCTCTTTCGCAATAGCATACATTATTATGCTAGTATTCTTATCTTTTCGTTTACAGTAACATGAATCGAAACTATCCTTGAGATTCGACGGATCATCAATCTTCCTCCAGTAATCTATTGCAAGATGTTGATCATGTGAGTTATGATCTAGAGGTCTAGGGAAACTATTACAATGGGAAGCTAAAAACATGAGATTAACTTCAACTCATATGTCTTGGTGACAATTGAATTTGCAGGAAATAATGCGAGATCCTCACACGGCAGCAGACGGGCACACTTACGAAGGCGATGCTTTGAGAAGATGGATAGATAGCGGCCAGGACACCTCGCCGGTGACAGGCCTGAAGCTAAGCCACCTTGCCATTGTTCCCAATCACGCGCTTAAATCAGCAGTGCAAGAGTGGCTAGAGCAGCACTGAGTCATCCCAATTGTTTGTAATTTTTACACATATTTTCCCTTCACTTCTTTTGTTCTTTCTATTTGTAGGGGTTCTTTAGTTAATTTAATTTATGTTTGTATATCCACCTTGTACATACCTCTAATTCATAGTGGAAGATTGATTAACGTATTCAATGTGTCAATAGTTTAATTTGTGTATAAACTTGCCACCACCTTTAATTCTATCTTCTAGCATGTCAGCATGTTTAGATCATCTTGACTTCATTCAAGTCATCGAATGTTCTATTATTGTCCTGCTCGTGCACAATTTATTAATAAGTTTTCGGGTTTATGCAATGTTTACCTGTTTGATTGAACATTACTTGGACTTATCTAGGTTGGTATATTCTAATCAAATTGGATGAATATTCTAATCGAATTAATTGAATGAGTTAGTCCACCATTATAGGCATATTTTTCTATCCCATTTTGCAGTTTCCGTTGCTTGGTATTTGAAACTGGGCGTCGATATTCTATTCTCAATCTAGATTGACCAATAAAAAAGTAAAGCTTTAACAAAAACAAGTCACAAGGTTCAAAACCATGACTCATATCAAAGGCTTGTAATTTAAGAAATAACAACAAAGATTCAATTTTAAATTAATAACATGTAATTTAACAAAAAGTTCTCCTAATTACCAACCAAAGGTACAAATTTAAGATGTTTAAATTACATATAAAGTAAGCATTTCTTTTAATTTTGACTATATTAAAGCTTTGAAAAAAAAATGACAATATTAAACTTTTCTTAACCTTTTTTTTTTGTTTTTGGAAGCATCTTTAAAAATTTTAGAATATTGAAAAAATTAAACTATCTTTTCACAATATTAAACACTCCCAACTCCAAGTATTATTGATGTACATATAGTCATTAAAATGAAATCTTTTATTTTTTTATTATTATCGGGGTATTTGAGCCATAACTTTGATTAATTTTAGATTCAAGGAACGTAAGACCACAAAGGCAGTGTCGCTCAGCAAAATTTTTAAAAGTTTTTTCGTTCTCAAAACTCAAACTCGAAATGTCTAGTTAAAGGAGAAAGAGTGAATGACCTTCCTTGGTTAAATGAAGACCACAGTGCTAGTGGAGATAACTCAAGTAGTTCAATGGACAAAAATACCCCTCAAAAATCATTTTTTCCCAAGTCCCTCACAAATCATCTTTTTTATTTTAAAAATATGTTTGAAGGACATTTATGTCAATCCTTACATTTTACTATTTTTTAAAATTTGCAACTTCCCGCAAGTTTAAAGTTCAACCAAACATGAAATATGAACTTACACTGTGAGTTAACTCGATGGAGTTATCTCCACTAGCACTGTAAGTTTGCAAAAACGAACCTAACGGGGCCGAAATCTTTAAATGAACAAAACTCCAAGTCTTGCCTAACAAAAGAAAAAGTGACACGTGGAGCCAAACCAAGCTTAGAATGTCAATGATTTGTTGATCTGTAATCAAGGCTGTGTCTTAGAGAGCAAATCTAGTCTTAGTGTGTGTGTCTCTCCTCACTCTCCTCATTTTGTCCTAAAATCTCTCCTTCTTTACTTTCACTTCAACTTTCTAGGGTTTACAATTCTCAGCAGTTCCTCTCCATCTCTACTGGTACGCATTCCACGCCATCTCTAATTTCAATTCTGTCAATTCAGGTTTCATCTTTTTTTGTCAATCTGTTTGCGCAATTTGACAATTTGATCAAATTTCATCTCTCCAGATCGATTTCTTGATCTTTCACGTTTTTGTTTTCGCGGAAACTTTGCGGTTTTTCGATTGATTTGAGAAGTGATAGAGACTTTGTTTGATTGATTTTCTGTGCTTAATTTGTTGTGTAATTTGAGTAGAATAAAATTGGGTTTTGAGTGAAATGAAGATGGGGGAAGGAGGGGGAGCTAGTGATTTGGATGGAATGAAGAGAAAACTCGATGAGGCCGTCGAAGAATTGCGAGTATGTCGAGAGGAGAATTCGGTTTTAGAGTCTAGAATTGCTGATTATGAGATGGCAGTGAAGGAATTGGAGGAGAAGATTGTGTCTGCAGTTGAGCTTTTGATATCTGTGAGGAAACAAAGGGATGAGATGGCGGTTCGGCACGATAATGCGATTAGACAAGTGAATGTGATCAAAGAAAGAATGGAAGAAGAGGAGAAGGGCGGTTCGAGAGAGAAGAAGTTCTTCTCGGAGTTCTCCTACGAAGAAATTGAGGGGGCGACACGGAATTTTGATCTGTCGTTGATTGTTGCGGAGGGTGAACACGGGATTGTGTATAAAGGGATTGTGAGGAATACCGAGGTCGTGATAAAGATATTGCAATCCAATAAATTTGAAGGGGAGAGCATCGAATTTCAACAGGAGGTGAATGTTCTGTAACTTCTCTCACTTGTTTGATATGCTTTGCTGAAATGTCAATTAGTCCTGATTAGTGATTGTGTTATTAGGCCATTTTTGTTTCAACGTAGCCTCATCGATCTAATTATGTGTTTGATCTTTACTTGTAGAGATGTTTACTGAAATAATAATTCAGTGCTTTTAGGTGTTGAGCTTATTCAGTGCATGGATTCAATTTTGTTTGTAGAAATCATAGATGCTTCATTTTCGATGAGTGTTTTATGCTGAAGTTGGATCCTCTGATTGAATTTGCAGGTGGATATTTTGAGTAGAGTGAGACATCCCAATCTTGTAAGTCTGATTGGGGTGTGCCGAGAAGCTGGGTGTCTTGTTTACGAGTATCTTCCAAATGGTAGCCTTGAAGATAGGCTGAGCTGCAAAGACAACACTCCCCCACTTTCGTGGCAAACACGAATTCGCATTGCTGTTGAGATTTGTTCTGCTTTGTTCTTTCTTCACTCCCACAAACCTCTCAGCATTGTACATGGGGATCTCAAACCCGCCAACATTTTTTTCGATGCAAATTTTGTTAGCAAGGTTGGTGTCTTTGACATCTTTGGTTTAACATCCTTCAATGAGAACTCTGCCAATGAGGATAAGTCATGCAGCAGATCCAGCTCAATGGGCAATGTTGAGTATTTGGCTCCCGAGTTCTTCACGACTGGAAAGCTTACGCCAAAATCAGATGTATACTCATTTGGAAATATACTGTTACGGCTTTTAACCGGGAGATCAGATGATGGAATGCTAAAGGAGGTGCAAGACACTGTGGAGAAAGGGAATTTGAGTGACATATTAGATCCATCGGCTGGGGATTGGCCCTTTGTGCAAGCGCAACAATTGGCTCACTTGGCATTGAGGTGCTGCGAGACAAATCGAAAGAGCAGGCCAGACCTCAGACTTGATGTGTGGAAGGTGCTTGAGCCAATGAAGGCTTCATATGGAACCACAGTGTCACTCGGGCAGGTGCAGCGCCGCTTTCCATCCTACTTCACGTGTCCTATTTTTCAAGTGAGTATGCAATTATATTATGCCTAACCATCTTTTATTTGCCCGTCGAACATAAAACTTGTTTTTGCTTCCCCCATATATGAGTTGCCTACTTACCTTGATGATGGTTTTCGTACTGCAGGAAATAATGCGAGATCCATGCGTTGCAGCTGATGGATTCACCTACGAAGCTGAAGCTATTAAAGCGTGGTTGCATAGCGGCCATAATACGTCTCCAATGACTAATCTTAAGCTTGACCACCATGATCTCATCCCCAACTATTCCCTTAAGTCTGCAATACAAGAGTGGCAGCATTAATAGCAGTAAATCTTCTATACTACATCTCAATGATGTAGGTACATATGATATGCCCATATATATGAATATATATATAATTCTGCAAATACTATATGATATGCCCATCACTTTGATTCTTTCCTGCAATTTGTACTTTTTTTAAAAAGCTATATCAGTGCATACATGCATGCATCTTCAACTGATGATGAATTTAAGGAGTTGCTACTTGTTCAATTGGATAGTATTAATAGTGGACTAGTAGTCCTTTGTTTTTTGATTTGAAGAAAATCAATAGGAATGTCAAGGTTCTGTCTCTCCAGTGGCTTATCAAGAGTAGATCCCGATTTTAATGGCTTGATTTGAATTTTTTTTGTACCTTGTCCTCGAAATTGAGACTTTTTGTTGTTGAAAGGCATCGATGCTCACAACAACAACAACATAACTGAGATCGGCTACGTAGATCAGATTCTTTCGTTGCGCTTGATTTAGTGGAATTAATGGACCTGCTCATAATATCATCATCAAAAAAAAAAAAAAAAACCCCAAGCCAAAATCAAAAGGCATAATAAAAAAAAAAAGAAAAAAAAATCATAGATTTAGAATGATTTGTTAAAATATATTATCCACCAACCATCTCTTTAAAAAAATGTATAGAGATCTCACACTAATAAAACCTAAACAGCAGACAAAAACAATCCAATTAAATCCAATAAAAAAACTCCAGCACCGTTAAAGTTGACCCTCCATTGACCTACGGTAATCCCCCACCCACGTGGAGCATAACCAGGGTAGAAGGCCATATGAGTAACACAACCCCCCGGCGCAGCAGATCAAACCCGGCGATGGCTGAGTGGGTCACTATCGCTTTATATTCCTCATTTCATAATTTGTCGATCCTCCCTATTTTGCCCTCCTCCAGTCCTCCTCCGTCTTCTCTCTCGATCCCTCTCCAGATTTCGGCGACTGACTATTTCTTCACACTCTCCGACTCCTCCTCCCCATTTCTAGGGTTTCCGAATTCCCAATCAATCGCCTCCTGTTCGGTTCCTTCGCAATCACGTCCTCTCATTCGATTCTCTCATCGATCGATTGATCGATCTCTCACTCTCGCGACTGGTTGGTTGGTTGGTTCGTTCGTTCGTCGATCTCTGCTGGTACTGCTGAGGTGAGTACGCGAATCGGCGATTTCCGCTTTGATTGGTTTTCTAGGTTTTGGTGATGATCTCGGATCTTTAGCTGTGGCGTGCTTTGGTTGGATCAATTTGTTTTGTTGGTGCGATCGTCTGAGAGATCTTGGTTCTGTGTTGATCTGGTTTGGATCTGGCCTTGTGTGTTTGTGTTGGATTTGGATTTGGATTTGGATTTGGATTGGTTGTGAAGTTGAGTGGAGTGATATGATCTTGGTTGTTTATGTTTGTTCTGTAAATAGTAGTAGGGATTGCAATGGTCTTAACTGGATAAATTGTATGCTGATGGTTGGATCTGGCATTTAGAAATCGCGCGCAATCCGCAATCTGTGAAGTTGATTTATGCTTGTCTTTAGGTATCGATGAATGATTACCTTGGTTGTATGTGATTGCATATATGAAGGGGAAGGTACGACTTTGACGGCGGTGGGTTGCCTGTCTAGCGATAGAGAAAACATTTTGTTCCTTGAGAAATATTGAACTGGTATTGACTTTTAGGTTAAAATTGTAGGTTTTGATTTTTGGTTTGATCGGACAGTCTCTGTTCAAATTTAGAGTGCTAATGTTCCTGTATATTTTGTTGATCTTCTGATCATTTTGCTTGAATTCACACTACTGTATAACCATGCGGCTGGCGGAAATTTATTGTTTTATTCATTTAATTGACTAATTCCTTGGTATTGGTTTCGATTTATTGATATTCGTCGAATTGATGAACTCCATCCGTGGTGCATTCTAATTCCTTGGCGTTCTATGAGCTGAAGTAATGTTGTGCCCTATTCTTGGGGGCATTGTCCATTAATTGTTGGTACTCATGTTGTTTGAAGTTGTTAATTCTTATACTACAATACATTCAACTTTATCATGCGACTTAGCTTTTTCTGTACATTATGTGGGTTAATTGCTGCTATTTGCAAGTTCTTATCCTCTTTTTTATCAAATATGATCAGGACCTTCTTTATTCTCAGTCAAGGTGGTGGATGTCAGTGGCGAAATTAAATTCTATCGGCAGTCGAGACCCCATGAAGTCCATTAGTAAGCTAGAGGATGGAAACGATTCTCTTGACAATTTTATCAGACAAGCAATAGGAAAAGAACCAACCAATTCTTTCTCAAGGGCCGGTGACAGCCCTGTTCAGTGGATTCAATTGCTTCAGGCCTTAGACCAGCAAGGTACTAACAAACTCTCTAAAGGTTCCAAGCTCAACAATGCTGTAGATGGGAAGATTAATTCGCTTGAGCGTTACAATGCTGCATGCTCTTTTTATCTGATACAAATGGGGTTAAGGAGTCTTTTCTCCCTATTAAAGGCAGCGGACTTCCTTTAAAAGGAACAAAGAGTGCTTCTGAACAGATGCAAACTCTCAAAATTCCTGAGGCTGTTGTTGCCTTTGCTCAGGCCGCTGCTAAGGCCAATGGTGAGCCTGAAAAATGTATGTCAAGTGTCATAAGCAGGTATTTGGGTTGTAGTTAGCAATAGGATTTACTTGGGGCTACTGCACAAGATGTTGATAATTTATTGTTTCCTTTATTTGGTGCAGATCTCCCAGGATGGCCCTTGTTATCTCCCCGAAGGTGCAAATGCAAAAGTGCGACAAGTGTAATCGAGAATTTTGTTCCCCCATTAATTACAGAAGACATATACGTGTCCACCGACGGTCATTGAATGTTGGCAAGGTATTATTTCTTATCTTTTGGTTTTATTAATATTTGAATCTTGCGCGAATATTCATGGAAGCTGTCACCTCAACAAAATGTCTGTTTGTTTTTTATTCTGAGAATTATCGGCTCTGTGACATTTTTAATTCTAGGAACTTACATATGCTCAATCTCTATATAATGTTTGTCTTTTCAAGATGGGATTGAATTGGTATGGGCATCCATCAATTGGAGAAGTATCGGAGCTCTTATAAACATATTTTAATTTTTGATTCGGTGGACCAAAATTGCACACTAATGCATTTGTACTGCAAGACTTTTTAGGAAATGTGGTATGTGGACATTATCTTTGTCTCGGATGAGGATTTAAACATGTAAATCACTGATAAGTTGGGGCTTCGATGTAGAACCAACTGCTCAACAACAAGCTTTCCCTTGAGTCTGACTCTGTATTATCTATGAAGTTAGTTGTCGTTGGTTAGATTGGTAGTACTTTTCACCCGTACGTGACCTAAAGCTTGTATATTCATTTAGGAACCCGAATGGGTGAAATTCCCCATCCCTGTCGACATATTATCATTATGAGGCAGCGATTAATTAGCTTTCACTTCTCTTGATTTAGAATACTTTTTATTCATTTATTTATTATTTATTATTATGGACAATCGAACTAATGCTTATTCTTTATCATTTATTACATTCTGACTTTGTATGTCTGATGCTTGATTGATTCTTAGGACTTTCCGAAGAACAGGGAGTTCTTGGCTGCATTTTGGGATAAGGTATTTCTCTTCCTTTATGCTTCTACGAATATGTGGTACCCATCTACATCAACTCTAATCCATTGGTGAAAATGCAGCTGTCTTTGGATGAAGCGAAGGAGATTGTATCATTTGATAATGTGAAATTGGAGGTACCTTTTTTGCCATGTGTTATTTCTCTTTTAACTTCATACTTGAAGTCAATGACCGACTAATGGGGCTTCTCTTTTTATTTTTTTTCATAGAGTATGTAAAGTGTGTCTATAATTCTATATCAGGTGTTTTCCCTCAGACCTGTTTGATTACATAGAAAATTTTCCATACCAAAAGAACATTTTTTCTTAAAAAAAATTTCCTGAGTAAATGTTCATAAGAAAATCTTCCTACATGTGTTTGATTGCACATATAAGAATTTTTTCCCTTAAAACTCACCAACAATAAGTTTTGAAATAAATATGAAAACTTACCATATATATTAAATATTTTAATTTTTATATTTAAAATATAAGTTTAATGTGTCTTAATATGGAAACTCATTTTCTCAAAAGAAAACTTAATTTGCCCACCACAATATGTTGGAAAATATATGGATCTTAATATGGAACATTGGCAATCGTGAGAAAATGTTCCGTGAGAAAATCTTGGCTATCAAACGCAAGAAAATGTCATTTTCCCGCGGAATTTATCATTTTCCTTAGTACATTTTCCTTTTCCATCCAATCAAACATGGCCTTAGTTCTTTGTATCTAGATTGAGAAATAACTTTTGATTTGATATTGGTGCTTCTTTTTCACAGTTTTACAAGCAAATGACTTTAATGAAAAGAAACTCCTTCGATTTTAATTCACTGGGTCCATTTAAATAAATCTGGAGATATGTGTTATGAGTATGGTCTTTGATTCTTAATATGTATTTTCTTGTTCCTATAATTCTTTTCTAGAGTTGTTATTGGAGAATTAAACCCATAAGAAGAGGAAAGTTGTGTGGAATGTTTCCACTCTTTTTTTTATTGTCCAACTGAATTGGGTGACATTAACTCTTTGTTGGTCATTCTTGACAGTTGGATGTTTCTCTTTATAGTTTGTTCGGATTGAACTATATTATCAACTTATCATGGGATGTTTCTGTTGAGGTCTTCATGAGCTACTTTCATCTTGCTTCTAATTTAAGACATCCATTTCCTTTTTGAAAAAGTTAAAAAACTATTACTTCTTAGAAATGCTTCAATGCATGGTTTTCTTTCCCAATGCTGTGCGTTAACTCTCTCAATTATAGTTTATTATGTCTATAATTCAATGAAAATTTGACTATTGACCAATTGGTTCATTTTGCTTGTAGTTTAACTTCTTGTAAGTTGTAAATTCATAATCTTTGATATTACTTGCTCTATGTCGCTGTTCTTTTCTTTTTGGCGTTTGCCGTTTCATTTATTTTTATTTGACATGAGGAAAGGTTCCTCATTTGATAGTAGTCTGAAATCCGATACCTTGTAGGAAGTTCCCGGATCATCTATCATGAAGGCATTAACCTCATTTATCCGAAAACCTGGTTTCTCTTCACTTCCACAAGTTTATGTCAAGGCTGGAGCTGCTCTTTTGGTAGATTATCTCTTTCCCTCCCCCAGCCTTCAGTTTATGTCCTACTTTCCCAGCTATTATACTCCTGTGGGCTATGGTGGCTTATTTATTTTTTCTGGGGTTGTAAATGTGATTTACTTCCTGCAGGATGTTATTCAATCTAGGGCTTCTAGATTTCCTATACCATCAGAAGAGTTATTTAGTATCCTTGATGATGCTAGTGAGAAAACATTCTTGTGTGCTGGCACAGCTTTATCCTTGCACAAATTTGTGTTCGATGGTGAAGCTGGGAAGATAGGTCTTGAAATGAGAAATCTGGTTGCTTGTACTAGTTTTCTGTGGAACAAAAACTGGTACGTTTTGTTCCTTGTAACATTGTATTTTTGCTGATATTAAGCAATTCTTTTAATTTTATTTATCACTTCATTCTTCTTCGGGGGGGATTATTTTTCATGTTATTGAGACTATTCTGTAGGTTGAGGGATGGCTGGCTGATAAGGATGCAGAAGCCTTAAGGTGCCACAAGTTGCTCGTGGAGGAAGAGGAGGCTGCCCAGAAAAGGTAGTTTTGTTTTGTTTTTTTTGTTCTTTTTTTTTCTGTGAAAACTTTGTCATAATTTCTTCATGGAGTCTGCTTTTCTTTTGAATTGAAGTGTGGTATGAGGGCAAATGTCAAGCAAAGTGGAAGCGGATTTCCGCTTTGTTGTGGGATTGTGGGCAAATTTTGCGATATTTTTTAAGGGCTCCTATGATTTCGGGGTGGTAGTGTAGCATAGTTTTTGGTTGGATAAGAAGTCTTATCTCATTGAGGAAAAAAGAAGGAAGTCATCAAGTTCAATCTTCTATTAACTTTTTGTTTTATCTTACTAATAAAGTTATTGTAATTGATCCATAGTCGAAAGTGACCTGTTAAGAAAAATTTTGAATAATGGGGGAATAATTGCATGCTATATTTTATGTAAAATGTAACTTAGCGCGTCGACCGGCTGAGTTTGGTTGTTTTTCTCTTTCTAGGAAACATTTTACTTTTGCAGCATACTTTTGCAAAAATTCATTTAGGAACTTATCTCCTTGAAGTTGAAGCAATATTGATCGATCAATTCCTCTAATTAAAACATGATAGTAACAACGCGTCTTTTTGAGGTCCAATGAGTAAATAAATAAGCTAATGGATTTTATGTAGACGACTACTATTTGTGGTTGAAGCTAGTTGTGGTAGGTAGGCATTATCATTTATATAAATATCTACTAGGATTAGCTGTAAGCTTTCCTGGACGATGTGCCCGAACTTAATGTTTTTTACTTCTATTTCAGATTCTTGAGAATGACTTACTTTACCATTTGTATAGGCAAGCTGACCTATTGGAGAGAAAAAGACTGAAGAAACTTAGGCAGAAAGAGCAAAGAGCAAAAGAGCATGTAGATGGCAATGGTCCTGAGTTGAACGAAGTATCAGTAGATTCCTTGGAGCACGCTACACTACATGCAACGGAACCACTTTCACATACTCAGATGTTGCACTCAGATACTGCTCAACAATCCTTGGAACCTGTCCATCTTGCGAGCATTGATGAAGTTGATGCCAGGTGTGACTCAGAATTTGATGATAGGCAAGTGAATACGGTTTCTGGTACTGCCAACTCAGGCAACTATCTATCTGTAGAAAACCAAACACAGCAGGGTAGTAGCCGCTGGCGAAGGCCAGCATCAATTGCACGTAACGGAACTGCAAATGGATTTCATTTGGCTCAGAATAATCCACCATCGAAATTGGGAACTGTTCAGAAACATGGAGTCCATAGGGATCAGCAGCGAGCAATGACTTCAGTCAATGGACAAAAAGTTTGGACCCGGAAAACGAAGCTTGACAATGATGCGGATGATTCACATAGTAGGGTGCAAAGAGAATTGGGAGATCAACCAGATGAAAAGGAACCTGAGTTATTAATTGGTTCTATTTCTGTTGTATTGGTGGGAGATTGCAATGGCTGCGGCCGGAGTGATGTTCAACAATTTGCCGTGGGCAGTGAAACAGAATTGACCAGGTCAAGAGGTGCTCAGGTTCCTTTCAAACCCGATCCTCTCCAGAGTGATGTGAGTCGAGCAAGGTCGAAGCTCTGGAGACCTTTGGGAAAGCAAGGAGCAGCTGTACATAATAACCAGAGAGAAGCAGATGGAAGCAGAGATTGTTTCAAACCGGCTGAACAATCTGTAAGGAATGAAATTGTTGTTCATCACGATTGTTGTGTGGTCAACGGGACCGATTCACACATTGAGAAAGAAGTTGCAGATCCAAGAGGGCAAGTTTTGTTCTGCAGGGGCGCTGCAGAGGTTTTTCTTAGACAGCGTAAGGATTTGCAACCATCTCTTTGGCATATTGTTGTATCTTTTTATTTGATGCATCGCATCGACTAAAAATTTTTATTGGTCCTGAATCTCTTGCAGGATGGAAGGAGGCTATTGTTTCAGAGCATGTAAAACTAGTGTTATCTCCCCAAGCAGAGCCGCCAGACTCAGATTGCTGCCATCCTTCAATTCTCTGCAGTGCCGAGAACAGGCAATCCATTGTAGAGCCACTTGCTACCAAAGCAAAGTTCAGAGGAAAGCCTGAGAAAGGCGGTCAGTTAAAGTACATTCCGAAGCAGAGAAACAATACCTAATTACGCCGGTACTTCTAAAACTCAACTCATACAATGTGCAGTTTCATGATGAGTCACAGTGTCGGAAGCACCAAAAAATATTCTTAGCAGAGGTTACCAATTTTATCAATGGTCTTCTGTGTCAGAAAGGACTTTTTTTTTTTTTGGAGTAATTCATTTTACTACATGGTTTTTGTGGGTAGTTGTTTTTTAATACGGCAAGGTGATTGATGAGTAGAGAGTCCTGTTTCTTGTTCACATTTTTGTAATAATCTTTGGGTCCCCTTAGTGCCATTGCCACCCTCTTTGTTGTTATCTGGTTTCTTTTTTGCCCCCCTTTAATAATGGAGGTCTTTTCTCGGCGTCGTCGCCTTATTATTGTTGTTGCTATTGCCTCATTTACTCACTCACTTGTTGAGATGAAATTAGTAAATACATGCAAATGATTCAATGATTCACGAGGAAAAAACTCCACGCATGATCATTCAGTATACTAATTCTAGAACTAAGGTGTTAAATATACCGTGTTGTATTCAGTGTAGGTTCGATTTGAAGTTCCTATATGAGAGATACATGCTTTGGAAAGTTTAGAAAATTTGGAACATGGAAGACGCAAATGGATGCTACAACAACAATAACAACATAGCTTTTGTTTCAAATTAATTGGGGTCTTCTACATTGATCAAACTCTTTCATTGTGTTCAATTCAGTGCTAGTTATGAATTAGTTTTTTACCTACAGTTATTTTCTTTGAAGAAGTTTTTTTTACTCGTTTTTTTCACATACGGCACTGATGTGATGGGACTAATTTTTTTACCTACACTTCTTGTCCTATGTTTAGAAATTTTTGTTTATTTTTCACTACACTCAGGCTCTGAACATCCTAACTTTTGTATTTTTTTTATTCATTTAATGAGAAAATGACAAAAGTTTTACGAAAAATTTACAATAATTTACGTTTATATAAATCGGTTTACTTTTTTTCATCGAATTATACTTAGGGTGCCAAACGCCCGAAAAGCCTCGAACTCATTTTTTTCTAGCTTTCCCTATTTTTCATATTTTTCGAGAATTTTTCAGAATTTTTTCATAATTTTTTACTATTTTAATATATTTTCTACGTAATTTACGGTTTATATAAATCGAGTTTATTTTTTCCATAATTTTAATTATTTTAATTATTATTTGTGAGGTGGCGCGCGACGTGGCGGTGACGTGGCGTGGATTTGTACGAGATAGCGTCTTTTTTCAAAAGGCGCTATCTATACACGTTGTTAGCCACGGTGAGGTGTCGATGACGTGGCGACCACACGTACTGAGATAGCGCATTTTCAAAAGCGCTATCTCGTACAACCCACGCCACGTCACCGCCACGTCACCGCCAACCAAACCAACCACCCGTAATAACGCTTTTGAAAAGGCGTTATTCTTATTTGCGTCACTAAATAAGAAAGTTTTACTGCTCGAGAGTCCTATGAAGTTGAGACGGATTATGTAGGTGGATGGTTTACATCTCATGAATGATGAATGGTAGTAGCACCTCTATTCCCTAGTTATCATGTTACATGACCATGAGACCATGTCATCGTTGACCAAGGGCCATCACAATAAGGTGACACGTAGGTTCTAATCACCACAACCAACTCACAATCATCCACGTGTCCCCCCTCCATCCCGATTGACCTCCCCCATCTCCCCCAAAATCTGCGAAAGAAGCACTCTCTTCCTTTTGCAGTTTCTGTCATCGATAAGGCAATCATCAGGCATGTCTGGCGGCGTCGGGCCTACCTGCGGAGACATATCCCTCCTCCCCAAAGAAGATGAGGCAGCATCAAAAAAACCCAGCAAATCAGGATCATCAGCACCGTCCATCCTGACATTCCGTCATCTGAACTGCCTGGGCATCATCACAATCCTGTCCTTCAGCGGCACAGTGTCCCTCCAAGACATCTCCACCCTCCCCCTCTCCCTCCTCTACACCCACCTCCTCTCCACCCTCTCCTTCCCCTCTCTCCACCCCACCAAGCCCGACCCCCAGTCTACCCCAACCCCTCCCTCCTCTTCACCCTCTACGTCTCCCTCGCCGCCCTCCTCGGCCTCCTCCTCCCCGTCCTCTACATCCTCCACGGCCTCTTCCGCGCCGACCACCTCGGCATCCGCGCCGCCTCCCCCCACCTCTTCCTCTTGGCCTCCCAGGTCTTCATGGAGGGCGTCGCCGCCTCCAGGGCCTTCTCCATCCCCGTCCGGGCCTTCGTCCCCCTCTTTTTTAATGCCAAGAGGTTGTTCGCCATTGCCGAGTGGGTCAGGATGGAGGGCGCGGTTTTGGGGGGAGGCTTTTGGTGGGGAGGGCGCTTGCCGTGGCGAATTTCGGGTTTTGGTCTTTTAATCTGTTTGGGTTTTTGATCCCTGTTTACCTTCCTAAGGCCTTGAAGATGTACTATGGTGGTGGTGGTGGTGGTGGTGGTGGGGAGAAGAGTAGTAGTGATGAGGTGAAGAAGAGTGATTGATTTGGTGGTGAGAAGAAGAAGAAGAAGAAGAAACTAGCTACTATATAGTAGTGTGTTCATATTTGTGTTGGTTGGCAACTTAACATGAGAATAAGAAACCATATCTTGATGTGTGTTTGTGTGATTAAATCAACTTCTGACTCAACAATCAACCACATTAATGTTTTGCAAGTTTGATCAGAGCTTGCAGAGATTGTTGTTTTTGTGAATGTGATTCTATTTCAGGTGATTACCTTAGAGAACCTTCTTTTGCTCTTTGTTCTCTTTTTTGCCTAAGTTTCCTCTAGTTTTTATGATATTGAGTCCAAATTTATTAGAAAAATATTAGAATGGCAACAACAATTCGGCACTTCAAGACACATGAGTTCACATGAGCTTTTCATGCGTCTTCGACTCTAAACGTTATGCATCGAGATACGCATGTCATATGTCCATGTCAGCACATGATGCATGTATGGACAACGTACTTTTATGAGCTAATGTGTTTCTAACACTTTTCAATTTATTATGGATATTGGTAGAATAATTTAGTTACATATTTTGGTTGTTATGCATATGGGTTTTGCCCCCTTTATTCGGTCTTATATTCGATTCCATTGTCTAACATCAAATAGCTAACTATAAAGGATTAATCGAATCGAAAGTTAAGATATCCCGATTACAAAAAAAAAAAAAAAAAAAAAAAAAAAAAGACAGGTTATGCGAGTCCCTTGAACCCATTAGGTTCAATAGATTCAATGTGATAACTCATCTAAATTTCTTGGGTCTATATTGCTTTTCTTCTTAAATTTATAATTGAGATAAAAATACTTTTCAACGATTTGATGTGTTGATTATTATTGTCAAATTTTATGGTATTGTATCTTCTCATACAAGTGTCATTTTCTTCAAACAAGGGTGAGCTTAATTAGTAGTACAATGTTAAATCATACATACTTTTGTTAATACATAATGGTATAGATTTTATTTGGACCAATAAAATTTACACCGTTGTGTATCAAATGTATAAACCAATAGTATGTCAAAAAATCATTAATTTTCCTAATTAATATTCGGACCCTTGACTAATTTGTCACGGAGGTTTCTAAAACTTTAGGTTTTCAGTTTGACACAAAAGGAGCATTTATTATTAAGATGGTTTTTATTGTGTATATAGATCCATGCATCAAATATTTGTACCAAAAAGAAAAAATCAAATAGCAACATCGGACAATTCTTAAACTTCATCAAATTCACTTTTAAAAAGGAAAATCAATGCAAAGAAGCATGAGAAATGTGTTGAGCGATGGAAAAGCTGAATTTCATAAACAAACAAATACTAACTCTCTCTCCCCTAACAACCCTCCGAGAAATGAAAAGCTTGTGATTCTTTAACAAACGCATTCTTTAACAAAGGAGTAAATCCTCCAAACAAACCATCCGTTTTTAATTACAAGGGCATGTGAATATTTTCTAATATTATTAACAATATTGTAAATAAACTTTCACGATTTAATACTAGCTACTAATCAATTTAATGAAGGATCATTAGAATGACCCGTAATGCTATTATTAAAAAGTTTGATGACCATTATTTAAACAAATAATAAATAAATAATTTTTTATGGTCTAAACGATCCGAGTAATTAACCCCCTACTTATCTTCCTCGTCTCCACCGTCCTCGCTCTCCACCGTCCCTCGCAGAGCCCTCGCAGTCTCGTTGATCGCCTTCTCTCGGTCTCCACCGTCCTGTCCAGATCGCTGCCGTCTCTCGCTCCACCGTCCATCCATCCTCGCCGCCACCGTCAGCCGCCTCCCACCGTCCTCGGAGTCCCTCGCTCCACCAACGCCCTTCACCGTCCCTCGCCATCCATCCTTCCCACCGTCGCCGCCGTCGTCTCTGCGGTCGTCCCTGCCTCCACCGTGGCTGCCTCCCACTTGTCCTCGCAGAGCCTCTAAGGTCACACGCCGAGCCCTCGCTGGTCCTTCGCCGGTCCTCGCCGGTCCTTCGCCGGTCTCGATCGCTTCTCTCTGCTCACCTTCCCGCTGATATTCTTTTGTTAATTTCATGTTGATATTTGGGAATAATTACAAATTATATTCATTAAATGTGAAGAATCTATTTACCAAATCCAAAGATGCTTTTGACAAATACTAAACCAAATCCCCTCAACATCTTCAATTGAATCATTTGCAATGCATTGTCGTGTCTTGAATCATTTGCAATGCATTGTCGTGATAAGGCCATTTCCTATTTAGCTCTTCTAGAAATGAACCCCTTGAACATCTTCAATTGACTTTGAAATCTCTATAAGACATGTATAGCAGTTACATTTTTGTTTCCAAACAAAGCTAGTCTAGTGATTTTTTTGTTTTTTTTTGTTTTGGAAAAAAAAACAACAACAACTAGTCTAGTGATCAAACCGTGCCTGTTCAGAATTGTTCCATTATGGTAATATGTCCAATTAAAAACACTGAAGCAAATCAAAATCTGACATCTATGGAAGGCAAGATTAGGTTCATGTCTAGGTTTTAGAATTGTACTTTTGGTGGGTCCAACTCCAAACTGATTGAATTGATGATGTGGCAACCCTTGTTTTATTTGTTGTTTTTTTTTTATATATGATAATAAATTAAAGAAGATCAAGTTTAGTGGCATGGTATTGATTGATATGGTATGGTTATGTATCTTCACTAATTTTCTTTCCTTATTTTTATGACCTTTCGATCTATTTCCATTAAATTTGTTTATGCACCTTCTTGTCATAATAGCCTATATATTAGTGTACTTATGGCCATGGTGCGTTCTGTGACTACATGTATGTTCATGCATTCTTTAGTTCATCGTTTATGACCATCTAGTTTAGTTTAGAGTCGCCTAAAACCTTGTTGAGTGACTTTGGTTATGGATTAGTTAAAAATATCAACTTCGGACATGTAATGTCCTAATATAAATTCTCTACATCAAATTTGAATTGTTCTCATTAGTTATGTATTTTTGTTTTTTACCTTCCTTTGGACAAAGTCGAATTGTTTACTTTGGGGATGGATCCTTCTTTAACTTTACTCGTAATCTTGTTTTTAGTATGAACCACTACACTTTTTAAAGTGTTGATATTGTTGCATTCACTTCTATTGATCATGCTTTGTATTCTACATATATAGATTCAATAATGGGTGATCGAAGAGTAAGTTTGTTGTGCTATATGAATGGGGACATGGTCGATGGACCATCGTCACTAAACCGCCCGTTTGTTCGACATCTTGAGCGAACATGGGTTTAGGGTACGAGGAATTTATGAGTTTTGTCTATAATTCTTTGGAGATAGACAATGAAAAGATGATATTGACCATCACATATCGATATCCAGCCAGTACATTGGTAGTGGTACTTGCCAACTACGTCCACGTGAGAATAGATGATGAGGCGAGTCTAACAAACGCATACTTATCTCAACAATAGTAGTTATTACAAAAACCTCCCCCCTAAAGGAGTAAATCCTCCAAACAAACCATCCGTTTTTACAAGGGCATGTGAATATTTTCTAATATTATTAACAATATTTTAAATAAACTTTCACGATTTAATACTAGCTACTAATCAATTTAATGAAGGATAGTAGAATGACCCGTAATGCTATTATTAAAAAGTTTGATGACTATTGTTTAAATAAATAAATCTTCGTGGTCTAAACCATCCGAGTAATTAACCCCCTCATATAATCTTGAAAGAAATAGTTTCTTTTGTTAGATTAGACTACAATGATCGATGGATTGTTTGATCGAAACACTCCATACTTTTCAATCGACTTCACTAATCCACGCTCGAGTAGATCAAGAAGATTACCATATCACGACGATGAGTGACATAAAGCTCTCGACCCTACATGTATTTTAGAGCGACTTCATATCCAAAACTCAAACTCGAGATTACTGATTAAATGTATTTTCAAATATACGACTGTAAATGACAAATTAGGAAATGATAGATTTTATTTTATTTTATTGGTAAAATGACAGTAGTAGATTTTAGTTTTCACATCATGACATCACTTGTGACGAACCGTGAGATGGATACTTCACGTGCCTCGGAGACCACCGGATAACCCTCATTTTCACGCGCTTCATTTCCTTCCGTACCTCCGTACCTGCCACGTAAGCCCTTACCTGCTACAGCCGGTAAAACGTTGAAACATAGGCACGTTCCCACCACTCTCATTGGTCACTCCATCATTAATAATCAATTACTCAAAAAACAAAATAAGAGTCACATTTATTTCACAAAGAACCCCCCAAGACTTCCTCAAATTCGAAACACCCCCCTCTCACAACACAAACTACACCCCTTCACCATTGACTTCAAAGATCCAAATTTTTTTTTTTTTCACTGATCGATCCATCCATCCATCCATCATACAAAGGATCGATGGATGCAATTCATTGAATTGGTTTTGGTTTATAGTTTTTGAGGGTCCATCAAAAGCTAGAGACCGTACCGGTACCACTCTGTTTTGTTGTGTCTCTGTTTTGTGTTGTGCTGTGTTGTGATGTGCGCATATCTTCATCTTCTTCTGCGCTTTTCGATGCGGAGGAGTTGATCGATTGGGGTTCTGGCGAGCTTGGATTCCATGGATTCGATCAGAGTCTTCTGGGTTTTGTGGGTTTCGGTGGTGGCGGTGCAGTTTTGGGTTCCTTGTGTGCTCGGAGGGGACATAGTTCATGAGGACGATTTGGCTCCCAAGAAGCCCGGATGCGAGAACAACTTCGTTTTGGTAATTCGCTTCGACCCAGTTCTTTTTTTGGCGATTTTCTCAACTGGGTGTCTTTCAATTTTGGTTTTTATGGTTGTTTTGTTTGTGGGTGGTTTTTGTGGGGTTTGATTTGGTGGGTTTTGTTTGAAGAGATTTGGGAGGATTGGTTGTGGGAAAGCTTAAATTTTGTTCTAGTTTTAAGTGTTGATGAATAATTCGGAGTGGGATTTTCCTATTTGTTTTGTGGAATTTGTTGTTTCTATTTTGGGGGGCTTGAGATTTCAGTGTTCTGTGGATTGAGTTTCTGTTAATGGAGACGAGTGAGCTCTAATTTAATGTTCGGGTTGATTCCCTATTTAGGTATGAGTGTAGACCAGGGAACGGTGTCTGGTTTGTTTGGATGTTAGAATTAATTTCTTGTTTGCAGATCCGGAAAGTATTGCCCCATCGTATGACATAGTTAATTCTGCACTTAGAAATTGAAATGGAACCAAATTTGAATCCCAAATTTGTTTGGGTCGACTACATGGATCAAACTCTTGGACTCTCCTTGATTAAATTTAATTGATGGCATACGCCCCAACATTTATATTTGTTTGATTCATCTCATAGAGAGTGACAAATGTTTTACGCTTGTTCTCAATCTATACCAACCGTTTTTCTTTATCCGGACTTGGGACCGGCTGTGTGGAGAACTAGTGTAGCTTCTATATTCTATATAGGTGGAGTTAAATGGAACCAAGGAGTAGTTATATAATTATAGAGTTTTTTTATTCCCTTTTTTATTTTATGGATTTATTTGAGGATTTGACATGTTGCTTTAGATTTCATGAGAACTATTGATTTCTTCTGGATTAGCTTTTCCTTACGGCGTCTAGATAGATAATTGGCCGGTTCTTTATTTATTGCAGTTAAATCAAATTCCTTTCTGGTTATGAAAAGAGCAAAATTCTACTTATTATAAATGTGGGCGTGTGTTTTCCTTAATCATGGCTTTTCTGTCCAATGTTTATTTTGTTGTTCCTGCTCTTTGATATATGTTTGTTAGGTAAAAGTGCAAACATGGGTTAATGGCAAAGAAGGAAATGAATTTGTGGGTGTTGGAGCGAGATTTGGTACGACGATGGAATCAAAGGAGAAACATGCAAACCACACTAAGGTCACTATTTCTGATCCTCCTGATTGCTGCAGTACACCCAAGAATACGGTAAGCGTTGCTTAGGCGGAGCATAAACTTTCAGTTTCGCATGTTTGACTTTCTATAATCTTGAACCATGGTTCTTCGAATTGCATTTTCTTGATTTTTTGTATTTGGTATTTTTCTCAGCTTCCTGGTGATGTTATCCTTGTGCACCGTGGTAATTGCAAATTCACAACCAAGGCAAAAATTGCAGAATCTGCTAATGCCTCTGCAATCCTCATCATAAATAATCGTAAAGGTATTCAGTTTTTTATATGTCAGTTCTATATGCACTTTTGAATCTACAGCTTCTAGATAAACTTTTATGGTAGAAAATTATAATATATCGTATGCATATCCTTCTTTTCGACGAGGTAGGGGTAGACCAAAGTTAACATGGGATGCATTAATTAGGAGGGATTTGAATGGTCTAGTAAGCTCACCATCAATTGCACTTAATCGAGCACAATGGAAAAGTTTGATCCATGTAGCCGATCCCAATTAATTTGGGACTGAGGCTATGTTGTTGTTGTATATTAATTTTTGTGCCTAGTCTGCTCTTGTACTGTAACTTTGGTGCAAACGCTTTAGTGCGAGCATGATGCGCATTATTGAACAACTTCCTGATTACTGTACCTCATAGTTCAATTACTTTCTCTCACTATATATGCTTGTAATGATGCAATTCCTGCTTTGATGCTTATGAAATTGTTCTCGCTCAGTGACTCTTGTTAGGCATAGAATCTGTACTTAATTCATAATTTTGGTGACAGTAATCTCTGAAGTATATCCTCATTTTAGACACTGAATTTGGTAAACCACATTAGATAATCCAAGTTCTGAGATCTGTTTATGATATCCTCCTGAGACAACATTCGCTCTTTCTTCTTTGTTAATAAGTACAAACCTGATTGTGCAGCTACAGTCCTCTGATAGGCTTAGATTGCCTCTATACATCTAGGGCAAAGCAAAAACTTATGATAACAACAGAGTGTACAACATCTGATGAGAGAGCAACCTATGTGTTTCAAAGATGATAACTATTTTGCGGCACTAATTATTACCCAGCTGTGGAGAAAATAAGAAACTGAAATGATTCTGAATTCATGTCATTCAGAAGGATCCCCACACTTCGGCATTTTCAATTGTAGCTCTTTCACTTTCAAGCAACAACATCTATATATATATTTACTATGTGCTGCTGTCAACTTTTTAAATAAGCTCCTGTATCTCTCTCTCTCTCTCTCTCTCTCGTTTCTAAAACCACTTTTTTTAATTGTATTTGCAGAGCTGTACAAGATGGTCTGTGATCCTAATGAAACAAATATTAACATACGCATACCTGCAGTTATGCTTCCACAAGATGCTGGTGAAATCTTGGAAAAATATCTTAGAAAGAATGCCTCAGGTGAAGGAAAATGCTTTCATCATTAAAATCTTTTTTCACTCGTTCCTTTTACTCCTGTTCATTTTTATGCTATTGTTATTTCTTTATACTTTGTTCCTTAAATTCTGCTGATACTTGGCTTCTTATGATTTCCACGGTTCTCAAATTAATTAGTTCTTAAAGTTGGAAAAGTCTTTAGTATCCGTGCAGTTGTACTCTCCCGAACGCCCACTAGTTGACATTGCAGAGGTATTTCTGTGGCTAATGGCTGTTGGTACCATCTTATGTGCTTCTTATTGGTCTGCATGGAGTGCAAGGGAAGCAGCAATTGAGCAGGAAAAACTGCTGAAGGTCAGATATGATTCGCTACTTCAATATCCTATAAGATTTTCCTTTTCAAAATGAGGTTTCTTCTCTATAAGAATTTAGTAAAACCTGACGGCTGACGGATGGATTGATCTTTTGCATGTAGGACGGTTCGGATGATTATTTGAACATTGAAGATACCGGCGGTTCTGGGGTGGTGGATATTAATACAACCTCAGCTATCCTGTTTGTCGTAATTGCATCAGGCTTCTTGGTTATGCTATACAAGCTCATGTCAACCTGGTTTGTTGAACTTCTGGTGGTTCTGTTTTGCATTGGTGGGGTAGAGGTGCGCTTGTTTTCTTGTTTATTCTTACTCTTCTTTACCTTGATGAACACACATTTTCTGTTATAACCATGAAAGCATCCAACAACTTGAGACCATCAGATTGAAATGTGAAAGCTGACGGGATCTTCTGCACTTTTTATTTCTTACAGGGCCTGCAAACTTGTTTGGTGGCTTTGTTATCACGGTATGATGACTGCTTTTTTTGTTCAACAGGCTAGTCTTACTGTTTATCTCTTCTGACTTGCATTCATTTTACTGGGAAATTCTTTCCTGACAAATGTTAGTCCAGCCTTTAACTCTGTCAAAGGCATTATCTCTATACCAGTATTAGCATTATTTTCAAGATCTATCTCCATTATTTCACGATCTTTTTTATAGCATATCTAATCTTTGATATCGATTTTCTTCTTGCATAACCTTCACGTTTTCCTTTGACGAGACCAAAAACAAGATTCAATCGATGAAACCCCTTTGAAACAGTAGAATTGACAGAATGAAGGCATTTGTGGGAGAAAAAAAAATAGGGTAACAAATAAAACAAAAGGAGAGTGCTGAAAGGAAGCTTAAGTAGATGGTTTAGATTTTTATTTTTATTTTGGTAAATTTAAGAATTAATAGAATTCATTTATAGTATTAGAGCTGTGAATTTCTATTTATAGTTGAAATTCTCGTGAATGTCAAGTAGAGTTGTGATGTGGATTTTTTAACTTGTGCCACATATTCGGTCAGATTCGCGACACATGGGATGCCATATTTTTGTTTGAAGGAATAAGTTGTTGCTTTGGAATTTCAAATTTAAATGTTTTATCTACAACTAAGTTTTAGGATTAGGTTAGTTGAGTTTTCAAATTTTGAATAATTTGTGAATTGTTGTTCTATAAATAGAGCATAACAGTTAATGAAATATTGCTCCCCTTTCACCTTCTTCTTCTCAAATCCAACATTACTTCATTAAGTTGAAGATCATAATTTCTGAAATTATTGTTTCAGGTGGTTTAAACAAGCAGGAGATTCATTTATTAAAGTACCCTTCTTTGGAGCTATCTCCTACCTTACGTTGGCCGTTTCTCCATTCTGCATTACCTTTGCAGTTGTCTGGGCCGTGTATCGCCATGCTTCCTTTGCCTGGATAGGTCAAGATATCCTGGTAAGAAAATTGTCACCTTTAATATAGTTGGTATTCCCTTTAAAATTTAAATATGCATGATCTCCAGTTCAACAAACAGAAAGTTTTGACTTTTTGACACCTATATGGAAATAAAATTACTAATTCTCTTGGACAACTTACAATATTATTCTTTGTTCGAACAGTTGAATTAGATTTAAGTTCTCTATTTCCTTTCGCTTTTCAACAGGCTATGATAACAACATGCTCTGCCTGATTTTTAGCATATGTTTACGTGACGGGTTACTTTCCAAGGCAAGGAGTTGTTCTGGATATCATTAAACTATTACCATCTACTGAGCTTACAAATTAAATCACCTTTTATTCTCATTTGATGATGCAAAGACTGCAAATCGTTTGAGAAAACAATCTTCACATGTATGACTAATGTTTATATTTCATATATATAAATGAGATGCTTACTGCTTATTGATTGAACCATTTAAACTACTATTTGTCAGATATCCAAAACTTGTTATAGCATTAGTCTTGCATTTGTACAGGGTTTTCAATATATATATATATCTTTTGCATTACTTCTCTTTCTACTTGTCATTTGGGCAGCAGTTGAAGCGACACTTTGCGGCTGCTTATCTGTCATTTAGGAAACATGGGAAACACAGTATGATGCTTTTGACAATTTATGTTTCTTTTTGCAATTTTTAGGGTGTGGCATTGATAGTTACCGTCCTTCAGATTGTTCGTGTGCCTAATCTCAAGGTAATACTCTAACTTGGTTAATTACTTCTGGTTTCAAGGATTCTACTCTTTCTGATTGACAAAATTTTCATTAACATCTTAATCATTGTTCTCTATCAATTGTTTTCATGTTTCTGCTCGAAAATAACGAATAATGTTGTCTAAAAGGTTCTTAGACTGCATGTGTTCAAAACTGTGACATTGAGATATTGAAGAGTTCAGATTTTACATAATTAATGCTTAACATCTTGACCTTCACATATTGTTTCATCATGCTACATTGATATCTTTTATTATTTTACTTTATTTTCTTTGTGTGTGTGGGATCAACGTCAATTGCACCTCGTACTTCATGAAACATTTGCTGTGTATGTATGCATTACCCTTTTAATTACCATGCCCTTCATCTCTACAAGGGTATTTATGCATAAGATTGAAATTATCTCGTTGAATGTATAGCGCAGGGCCTATTGCTCATTTAATTTTTAGAGGCATGAGTTTTTGTGACATAAACAATTAATGATCTACTAATGCTGTGAACAAGTTAAAGTTACTACCCCTTTTAATGTTATCTGCTTTGATGTAATCACTAATGCAGCCAATTGAATCAGGTGGGCACAGTGCTTCTCAGTTGTGCATTCCTGTATGACATATTTTGGGTCTTCGCTTCAAAGTGGTGGTTTCATGAGAGCGTGATGATTGTGGTGAGTTGTCAGGCCTTGACTCTTAAGTGGTTTAGACAATGACTTGTATATAAAATGAATGTGAAAATGGCATGCGGATTGCGGACTGTTTCTGTACCTGTAGGTAGCACGCGGTGATAGAAGTGGAGAAGATGGTATCCCTATGCTTTTGAAGATACCACGCTTATTTGATCCTTGGGGTGGTTACAGCATTATTGGATTTGGCGACATCCTCTTACCAGGCTTACTAATTGCATTTTCTCTGAGGTAGAAATTCACTAACTATTTATTCGCACGTAAGTTCCCTCTATTAGTTAGTATGTTAACATTGTGCTATAGACTTCTTCGAAATCTTGTTTTACGGTGTTGCAAAGGTAGGATGGCTATCATAGCTTTTCAATGTGAATAGTCATACTCATATTTGAAGGGAATTGTTCTGCTACTGAGAACATACATTTGTAAGCAAGGTGGTTCATCACGTCTCAGAAAGCTGGATCCCAAGTTCAACTATCCATATGCGCGGGCAGGGCCATTGGGGCATCTCCTTGTCTATGCGTCACAGACTCAGATTCATAATACTAGTGGGATGGGCTGCGGCCTGCGAGTACCGACAGTTATCAAAATAAATAAATAAATAAATAAATAGCGTGTAAAAGATGAAAGGAAAGAAAGAAGTTCATACCACCCCCGTTGCACTCTGTCATTTCTTCCATCCAAATTTGAATTCTATGTGTGACATCATTCTCAATGTTACCATCATTTTGTATGATTAATCCTAGGTATCTAAAGTGGTTTACCTTAGGAACTTCTACTTCCCCTAATTTTACCACTCCGTCATCTCGATGTTTAGTGTTTCTAAACTCACAAGACATGTATTCTGGTTTTCGTCCTACTCACCTTAAAGCCTTTAGATTCTAATGTATTCCTCCGTAGTTCTAATTTTTTATTCACTCCATCTTTAGTTTCATCCACTAAGACAATATCATCTCGCAAATAGCATACACCATGGTATATCCTCTTGAATATGTCTAGTTAGTTCATTTATAACTAAAGTAAATAGATACGGCTTAAAGCCGATCCTTGATGTAGTCCTATCGTAATGAGAAATTCTTTTGTAGCTTCTCCAAATGTATTTATACTCGTTACTACTTCATCATACATATCCTTAATAGTGTCTATGTATCTAGCATGCACTCTTTTTCTTTCTAGAACCCACCAAAGAACATCTCTAGGGACCATATCATATGTTTTTTTCTAAATCTACGAATACCATATGAAGATTTTTTTTCTTTTCTCTATATTTTTCTAACAATCGTCTTACAAGAAAAATCGCCTCCATAGTTGACCTCCCAGTGCATGAAACCAAATTGGTTCTCTGATATTGTTGTTTCTCTCCTTAGCCTATTGTCAATTATCCTCTCCCAAAGTTTCATAGTGTGACTCATAAGTTTAAATAGTTTGAGCAACTTTGAATGTCTCCTTTGTTTTTGAAGATTGGCACAAGCGTGCTTCTTCTCCAATCCATTGGTATCCGTTTTGATTTTAAAATTTTATTGAATAGTTTTGTTAACCAAGTCAATCCAATTTCTCCTAAGCATTTCCAAACCACTATGGGTATTTCATCTCGGCCACATGTTTTCCCTATTTTCATTTTTTTCAATGCCTCTTTAACTTCTACAATGAAGTTCATACGGCTTGATAATTATTTTTTTCATTGACGGTAATGAGGCGAGGTATGCTAATTTGCAGGTATGATTGGCTTTCAAAGAAGACTCTTAGAGCTGGATACTTCCTTTATGCAATGATGGCTTACGGTCTAGGTATCGCGTCTTTTCTATTTTCATGAAATGAAAATACATGTTGCAGTTGTGCAGAAAGCATACATTTCTTCATATATTTCACATTCTCTTATTTGGTTTATTATGTTGTTTGTTACAACCCTGTGCTATGCAGTAGTTTCATTATGATATCTGTTTGACATGTCACTAATGCCTTCTTTTTATAAGAAACCAACTTAATTACATCACTCTTGACTCCAACATGAGTCGAACCCTCAATCAGGCCTTTGGCAAGTGATGCCGCGTCCATCTCACTAGAGATGCTTGGCAGTCACTACTACTTTGGTGCTGATATTATTGTTGCGTAGTATGTTACTTCGATTGCTTGAATACGTGGTAATGTAAATTCTTCAAAACGAATGGCATATGCAGGTCTTCTCATCACATATGTGGCGTTGAACTTAATGGACGGCCACGGGCAACCAGCTCTTCTATACATCGTCCCCTTCACTCTTGGTATGTAAAATCACAACTAGCAAAGCCGAAATACAATTTCACATTGACACAGTCGATGTTATGACATCTAACAAAACTTTTACTCTATTAATGTGCTTTTGATGCATTGCCTCAATAATGCGATTGCGCAAATTGCACCGCAGGCACCTTCTTTACTCTTGGGAAGAAGAGAGGAGACCTCAAGATTCTATGGACAAGAGGGGAACCAGAAAGGGCCTGCCCCCATTTCCAACTCCAACCGAGTCCGCTAGAACCGAAGTGAGTCGATAGTTTAGGCTGCTATGTATAAGTAACTTATTTATTGTAGTACACACCCTAAAAAGCTCATTTCAACCCTAAATCTAATGTTATCGACCATGCCAAAAATTACATTGACCACGAAATTCTTAGGTCTAGAGATGGTTAAACTGAACAAATGGACTGATCGAGTATTACTGCTTCTTGCCTATAGTTTATGGCATTTATGCTGTGTGTGTGTGTGAGAGAGAGAGATACATGTAAGCTTGGATCTAGTTTGCAGAACTAAATCTTATTACTAATGTTAGAAGATCCTTTAGAGCAAATGCTTTATTGGAAGGCAGATTATTACTTTTTTTTTTTAAAGGCATGCAGGTTATTACTTGTCAGTTCACTGTTATCATGGTTCAAATATGTAAATCTGCTGATTGTCAGACATAGAATCAATTGTCGTAATAAAAATAATTGATTCACTAATCTTATTTGTTCAAAAGACCTACAATCCATTTCGCATTGGCATCTGGTTTGCTAGCTCTTTTATGTTTAATTAGATCGATAACGATGCAAAAAAACACAGAGGAATGGAGCTACCATAAATAAAATCACTTGAGAAATCAAGTTTGATGGAAATGAGCACTGATGCAATACAAAGAAACAACAATGCCAATCAAACAAGGCAAAAAAAGGTAGATTCAACTTGAATTGGCTTACATTTTCAATTCTCTTCCTCTGGAACATTACAGAAAAAACAAAGTCCCATGGGTAGTGAACCAAAATTTCGTTCCTGCAAAGCTTAGTACAATTGATGGCGTCCTCTGTCGCACTGCCATCTTCCTCTTAACGGCACCATCACTTAAAAATCTTCCATATACCTGTTGCAGCTTGTTCTCACTCTCGCAATTGATGTTCTGTCATAAGTTTTATCTTCGATCGAGCCCTGCTCATTTCAACAAATTAATTCATGAGTTACAACAGCCATTGCGTCGTAATCAAGGCAATGTGATGTACACGAATAGTATCAACTTTGTAAAAGTTCGAGTTAATATTTACAAAAACATGCACCGAACTATCACCAGCACCTCTACAAAATAAACCATGCAAAGTCATACTTTTTTTGCTCATACAGAACAGAATTCTCAGAGAATTCAACACAAAAGCTACAGACGAAAAAAGTTGCTGACATGTCCGTAAGCTAGGTAAAATGTTAAGGCATCCATAATTATAACTACTAATCACAAAAAGAAAACCCAATAATAATAATAATAATTACAACAAAACAACCAAGTAAATAAAGCTAACCAGAAGAATAAGCCATACTTGTGTATCTCCTCAAGGAACCATTGCCATTCATAGATATTGGAACAGCCCTTCCCTCTTGGCCTAATGATAAAATCTCTTGCATTCTTTCGGGCCAATCTGAGTTTAATCTCCGGGCAAAATCCTCTACTTCCCTGCAATGAAGCATAAGATTATGAAAAATAGGGGGACAAATTGAAGGAGCAAAATAGCAACAAAAGGTAAGAAGTACATGCTTTGACAGCATTGATCAAGAAAGTTCTCCAATTAGAGTTCTATCTCTGACAAGAAACATGATAAACTTTTCTTTTCTTTTCTTTTTTTCTCATATCGGAAAAAGTGGAAAGAGAGAGGACAAGAAACATGATAAACTTGAGTCTAGAGTTGCCGAGACAAAAATGTCTTGAGGGTCGACATGTTTGTTTCAGCAGGAAGTCCGTTTAAAGGAACTCAAATAGGAGAAATAAGATTAGGATCATGCTTCTTTCTTGCAATCATTCAACCAAGTAAAAAGAAGGATGAGTCATCAAAACACGTGCATCGAGAACTAAATCAAGTTCTCACCTATCAAGCTTTTCCTTCATCGCAGGGTCTAGTTCATCATCAATGTCGTCGTCAAACTCCACTTTCGGTGAAATGGTATCATCGGCAGAATCTTCTTGTTTTGGAGTCTGACTGGCACTGGGCACAACTTTGCACTTGTCACCATTCTCACATGTGGAACAAAGAGTACCCTCCTAAAATACAACAATATATTTACAAATTAGCAACTTAATTGATATACATAAATCTAGGTGTGTGTGCATGCACTGTTTAAGTCTATCATGATTGCTAACCTTACAATTTTTATTTGCATTGTTGCAACAGTGGTCTTTTGACTGATCTTTCTTCTTCTTGTTCTTCTTCTTATGCTTTGGAGCTCTAACTTGCTTAGAATCTGTTAAATTGCAAATTCGGCTTAAATAAGGTCTATGAGGAGAACGAGAAAGAAAGAATAGAAACCAAAAAAATTAATAATAATATGGACCACAATGTATAAGAATGTTTATAGACAAGGAAAAAACAAATTAAAAAGGTTCTGTTCGTATTCATGAACCTCGGTATGCTGTCAAAGGATTTGCTAGAAAGAAACTTTCACTTTTAAGAAAGTATAAGCCCTCAGAACTTTTTGACAACTAATTAAAATCACAGCAGGGAACTTTTTGAAACTACTATTTCAGCCGAGAGGACAGGAAAGCACAGGACAAATGAAAAGTTAAAATCCAGCATTTCGGTATATGCATGTTACAAGAATCCAAAAAAAAAAACAAAAGATCAAAGCTTTGCACATTTGTTATGTTTTCACATCTTTCGAGCACATGCACAAGTAACTAAAAACTAGAGAGAAGTCAAATATGACATGAATTGTTAAGTTCAAAAACAATTATAATGTTAAGAAGACGTATGAACAAGTTAAAAAAGGGAGAATTAAGCATCATGTTCTTTCCACATCAAACATTCAATAGAAAGAAACTTATACAAAAATATTCATTCTAGGTGAGATGAGGACATCACTCAAGAATACCTCCATTTCCTCCATTAATATATGACAAGAGGTCGTCAACTGAACGATGGTCCTCTTGCTCCTCTTCAATTTCAACATTCTGAATAACATTAAAAAAAAAATACTCAAATAATACCATAGCACAGGTCTGGAGCAGGCTCTAAGAAACCAAATTCTTTCTTATCGAATAGAAAACAACACGGAATATGTAAGCTATTAAGCTGGTAAAACAAAATGCAAGCTTAGATACCAAATTTTTAAGAAACGCCCAACTATTCCATAAATAACAAGATTCACCTTAAGTTTCTCTTTCTCTTTTAATTCTTTTCTTTTCCTAGCATAAAGACGATTCAATAGCCGGATTCGCGGATCATCAGCAGTATTTCTCAAAGGCTCCAATTTCTCCTCCTGCAATTAATCATTCTCCTTAATAAATGAATTTGGTTTTCTAAAAAAGAGATGTGAAGAGAAAATAAGCAACAAGTGCAACACCTCAGTAAGGTCATCAGGCAAGTGAAATGTTTCACGAATCTCTTCAGGAGTTTTCCCTTCTATCATTCGAGCAAGTGCACGGCTTGTGAGATCAACTAAAGGCTTCAACTGCAAACTATCCGCAGCAGAAGTCAGCTCACATAATTTCTTTGTGTCCATCCGGATGAACTTTTCATCAAAAGATTTCCTTTCCTACAAACCAAAATGATCAAAAAATCAAATGTTCATATAACAAATCAGGTAATAGTTAATTGATTATATTAAAAACAAGATCAAACACAAGCAACCAGCAATTCAGTTAGATAAAGCATACCCTACCTTATTTGAACGACCTTGTACTTGATGAAATCGACAATAATCAAGTATCAGGCTCAAGATGGCTGTATTGACTCGCTGAGGCAGTGAAATGGCATAATTTTTAGAAGATCCCATACTACTTTGAATCACTTCTCGACATATCATTGGACAAAACATTGCAACCTCTTCCTCTACTTGCTGGATTGAACCATCAGCAGTTTGGAGCCATATGTAAGACTTCATGACCTAAGGAAGCAATAGTAGAAAACAAATTATCATTAGGACCAATACAGCACCAAATCCAGACAAAAAGAAAAGGAGCTATCTATAATCACTCGACCAAGAAAGAACGACCAGAAGAAAGACTACGCTACGGATCCTATAAGCAAATACATAAATCGCCCCCAGTATTTTCACATTAATTCGACATGATATAAGTCATGTCCTTGCGATATATCCTGGCACGGTTACAGCATGTGAAGTCAAGTGCCTCAAGCCTAAGATTGGGAAAGCAGGTTAACCACACCATGTTACCCACACAAGTTCTCCAATTACACAGTCGCCTATTCACGCACCACGATTGACACATTTACTCACAGGTTAGTTGAATAGGAGCTTCTCTTATAGAATGTCGACCATGCAAAACCCATAGTAAAAATGTCAAATGCAAAAAGGAAGGCCTATCAACTGGAAACTAACGATTATAGTAGAGCATAACATAATTGAATGATAATAAAGAAACAATGTTACCTCGGGTTTCATTATTGCCATGTCACCTTCTGACATCTGATGATAGCCTCAATGATGAAGATTTAGAACAACGGAAGAAACAGAAATAGTAACTCAGCCAACTTCAATTTATAATGACTTCCAAGGTAAATGGAAGCTTCATCCTTGTCAAAAGATAATGACAATAAAGTGGATGCAAGCCCTTCGACAGTGCTAGTAACAATTGCATAGTCCCAAATCCAATGAAACTACACTTTAGAGCTTCTTCAATTTTGCTATTCCCATGCAAAACAAAAAAGACCAATCAAAATAACGCAAGAAGCAATCCTTTTACATTCATACAACAGGCAACATATCAGACGTAAAATAAGGGAGAACTGTGGAGCTTCTAATTGGTAGATACATGAAAACAAAAACTTCCCGCAATTAAAAATGAACAATTTATGCTTCTCTAAGATTTCAATGTTTTACAAAACTCTGATTTCCATGGCAATTTGGATTATTTAGGTTTTAGGCGTTACCAAAGAGATGATGATGATCCCTTTTTTTTTACTTCTTACTTTTGCGGTTGAATAAGGATTATTTTAGGTTTTAGGCATTACCCAAGAGGTTTTCTATTGTTTAATATTGTTTTAGTTTTCACTGTTTAATAATTTTTTGGTTTTTTTTTTTCCAACCATTTCTCAGTTTTTTTTTCTAACTATGCTTTCAGTTTCACGTGTGACCAGCACCATGTCATTAGATGCTAAAAATATTAATATTTGCTTTCGAAAAAAAAATTATATCTATACTCTATATAAAGCTAACACCGACTAGGATTCTATTATTCCAAAATTTAAACTTATTGTCAATATTGCCCTTAAATTGATTTATCTTATTGGTTTGGGAAAACTTTAATGATTAAAACAAGATGACTTTTTGAAAAATAATTATGCTTACTTGTGGTTAGTTTGAAAAGAAAAAAAAAACTTTCTCACTTCCAATCAAAATAAAAATCCAAAATAATCAAAACCAAGCCCACTATCACAAATTGAATACACAATAACACTCTACCCATCAGCAATCACAAACTCAAACCCAACCTGACCCTAAAAAGGGGAATCCTAGTTTCCCACCAAATGTACCACAAAATTCCATGAAGCATGAAAACATATTGTCGCCCCTTGAGCATTGAGATGGGAATCACGATACTTTTTTTTATCAATACAGGGCCTTTCGGGCCAGAAACTAAGAAGATGAGAATCATGAGACGGGAAGGTCCCTCTCAATTAACAAAGAAATACAATGTGGAACTGAGTCGAAAATCCTGACTTCTTGTCCATTCCCTAGTGCCTCCTTGGCTAGCCTGTTTCCGCAAGCGTTATTTTGCCGGCAAATCATGATACTTTAAAACTAAACTAAATCAATAAGTGAAAAAAATTGGATCTACACTACTAAAGGTCTGAAAACCCCTATAACCATATGCAATGGCCATTGACATAAAAACTGGTTTTCAAGAAACTAAACTGAGATAACAGTGAACATAAAATCAAATGCTTGTTTATGCTTCCAATAGATGTAAACAAAGACCCAGAACAATAAAACTTTACCATAGCAAAACCTTAGCACTCAAGAATCAAATTTTCTTTTCTTTATTTATATCCGTGGGTATCCAGACGAGGTTGACTATTCCTACGAGGCTCTGATGCAATCAGCCTACCCTAGTGGCCCGGACAATCTTGACGCAGCGGGGAATCTCAAGAATACAACAACAACAACAACAACAACATAGCCTCAATCCCAAATTAACTGGGGTCGGCTACTGGATCAAACTTTTTCATTGTGCTCGATTAAGTGCAATTAATGGTGAGCTTCGGGGAATCTCAAGAATCCCAAAAATTAATACACAACAACACTCTATTCATCCACGATCACAAATTCAAACCCAAGCCCAACCCTAAAAGGGGCAAACATAGTTCCCCACCAAATGTACCCATCTGAATCCACTCTCAATCGAAACCAAGCACTACCCACATCAAATAATCCCCATTAACATCAAACCCATGTCTCGGAATCATCAAATACAGTGAAAAATCGAAACTTTCGGAAACTCAAACATCTAATAAAGCCAGTCCAGCATTTCACACACCTGGTTGTACAAATGACACCGAAATGACGACAAGAAACCGCGCAATCCAACGCAAAGAGCCACCCGAGATTTCAGCGGACGCAAAGAATTCGCGGTTGTCGCAAACAAACGGATAACGAAACAGCGAAATCTAGAGAGAGAAACAGAGAGCGCTTGTAAGAGAGAGAGAGAGAGACCGGGAAGTTGCAATTTAGGGTTTCGAATTGGGGATATGCGTTGTGTGGCGGAGCAACAGCGTTTTGATACAGAGGAACTATATCAGGGTATGGCGCGGGAAGCCGCCACGTGGCGACCTTCGTCGTAAATGTTTGGATCTGACGGTGTGTGTGCCATTGGAGGAGTTGAAAGTGTAAATGGAGCCACGTGGCGGAGGCAGGGAGAGTGAGATGGGATGTTCGATGGGGTGAGGGCGTAGCGAAGATTTGCTCCGGCTGGTGGTCGTCGCGCACGCGTGGTTGCAATCGCTATCTTGCGCACGTGAGGCGTTGGTTAAAGGTGTCGCTCGAGATGGTGCTTGTGATCTATTTGATGATGGTTCGTGTCGCGTCGAGCCATTTGATCCAATTGTGGTCCGTTCGGTCTCTCCTTTTGGAGTGCTTATTTTACTAAGTTATGTAAGTATTAGTTTTCATTTTTAAGGAACTTTGAGAGATTTTGTGTGTTAATAAATGTGATTTTGTGATTAATAGAGCATAATAAATTTGGGAGATGGCTCGTATTTGGTTCGATGTATTTTTCCCATTTTTCTTTTGGGTATGTTTGGTTACTAAAATTATATAGGTATTTTGCATCTAGATTGGATGTACAATTTTAACATATAAAACATGACAATATTCTCGACAATCATGTAGTATCAAATTGGGTAATGTCGTGAATACTTTTTGAGTACATTCTTAGTTGAAACAAAATCTACCGCATTGAAACAAAATCGATGAATCCAACCACAAAATCTCACTCTTATCCCAAGGATACAACTCCAAACCTACATGTAGCTCCTCTTACAATCAAACAAATGCGTAAACAGTAAAGCATGTGTTGGAACACGTTAAAAATATTTTTTTCTCTAAACCTTCTCTTTTGAGAATTGATGTCTCATCGTTCCCATCAAAGATCCTCGGCACACCACTAAAAAAACGTTAAAAGTTCAAAAGTCAAAAATATAAAGACATTTCCAATATTGAAAAACACAACATTTTTTGATAAGAGACAAAAACCCAAATTTATTTAGGTCTAGACTACTTAGTATCAGTATTATCTGACTATTGCAGGTTCGTTCAGACTCGCGCACTGTATAAGTAAGGAAGCTTTCAACGTTGGTGTTTTCATTCTCATAAATCATAACTCAAACTCGAGTCACTTGTTAGGAGATAATGGCATGCTTCCTGTCGCACCAACCATCCATTGGTGACAAGAAATTAAACAAGTCACACAACGAGGTTGGGGAATTTCCTCTAATGGAGATCACCCAAAAAGCCACCAGCACACCATGAGAGGTGGTTCGATTGGAGAGCCCCAAAAAATGTTAAAAAAACGTCAATCCAAATGAAAGCCCCAAAGCCCATGCAGGGCCAATGGGTCATTTGCATTTGAGGGGCTTAGCGTTCGTGGGCTTAGACTAAGAGCGTCAAATCCTTCCATTAATTGGGAGGCTCATCTCTACACTGATCAACAAACCAATGTCCTGTGAAAAACAAAAACAAAGCAACTAGAGTAAAGACATGTAAATAATTGAATTAGTTGGGATTAAAGGTTTAGATAGCCTGACCAAGAAAAAAAAAATATTAAAAGAGAGTTTGTGTTGCCTTCTCTCAAGTACCATGTGGAACTCTGTAGTCCTTTAATCACATATTCCACATAAACGACCTTGCCTTAGTTGATCTCTTTCCATTATTTTCTTATTTTTGTTGTTTCTCTCTTTGGGTTTTGTATATCCTGTGCATGCATTTAAAAGTACATTTCCTTTTACAACAAAACAATGTGAGAAGCGGCTTTGCACTCTCATTCTAATGTAAGGCAGGCAAATTTAGATGATGAGATACATTATGTTATGAAATAGAGACAATAAACTAATCTACTGTATGATATACCATTTTCATTGGTTGACACATAAGGTGTGGATTCGAAATACCAAATATCCTCCATGCGATTTTTTTGGTACAATAGTGTTAGAAAATTTCTTCATTTTATGCTCATAATTGATATAGGAGTGTCAGCTTCAGAAAGAATGTTGGTATCAGATAAGGATCTCTTAAACGTTTACCTGTGAACAAAAAGAAGCTCAAACATGAAAAATAGACATTCATGGTTGATACGAAGGAAAATGTAATCACAAATACCATTACTTTGACCTCCAACTAAAAGAAAAAAAAAAAGGAAAAGCAAGCTAAATTTTGGGAAAAATTGGTAGTCAATTGTTTGTAAAGTCATGTTGCAAACAAGTAGAGAGTATACATATTTCTTGCAACATTGAAACCCGCCTCCTAGTGGCTCTCTCAGACTAACATGGAAAATACAACTGGACATACCTTATTATCACAATTACTGTAATTTATAGGCATTTAAGAAAGAGGGGATGATCTTAAACAAGCACAATGGAAGAGTTTGATCCATGTAGCCCCAATTAATTTGAGACAGATGTTATGTTGTTGTTGCAAAGAAAGTTCGGGTGGTAAAGTATGAGTAAAATGGGAAGGACAAAGCAACATTTGCATCTTATACTCAAAAAACAAAGCAACTAGAGTAAAGACACACATTAACATATCGAAAGGGATTGATCATATATATTGATCATAATAGTGTTGTTTTTAAAGAAGTTTAGCTTTGTTTCTTCACAAAATCGATTAAAGCGGCATTGATTTTCCTTTCACTGCTCTACTTCTATTCTTACAAAGCTCATCTATTACTACGCACGATATATTAGCGCTACTTATAAAGATTACCTCATAATTCAAGTACTTCTAATAAGGAAATTGTTCATGCCCATCTACTCTTTAACAGAAAGCTTCACTCTGCGATGCTTAGTAACTTGGAGAAGATGTCGCACATTTGATTGCTACCCAAACATATTTTCACCCAAAAATAGAAGCAACATTGCCAATCATAAAACACGATTTCACTATTAATATTGATAAAATCATATGCGTACATTGCTCAAACCAACTCTCTCACTAAACTCATTAACAAACTTCATCAAACACTTGACTGATATAAATTGTAGAATGTGGATATGAATAAGCTAGGTGATTGGAAAGGTCAATTAACAAATATGGATATCGATCACTAATACAATTCTTTTTCAATGTAAAACATATTAAAAATTGAGACTAAAATTATATAATTATATACATTATACACTAACACAAACTTTTAATCGATTGGTCAATTAACAAATATGGCTCATCTCGGTCCTCTCACTATCTTGCACGTATTTGTATCACACGCCTTCGACATTTTTGCAGTTACTATTGCAATCACTACTACTCAATGATTCAAACTATCTAACACTAACAAATTTAATCAACAACAACAACAACCTAACATCGAGATTAACATATGTAAAATTAATTAGAAAAAAAAACCCTCTTAATTTTCAACTGAATGAGACCAAACAATCTAACACTAACAAATTTAATCAACAACAACAACCTAACATCGAGATTAACATATGTAAAATTAATTAGAAAAAAAAAAACCAACATTAATAACATCGAGATTAACTACAAATCCAAGTCAATGCACAAAAATCCAAACAAAATTAATAAAAAAGGCGAAAAATGCATCGATATATATATATATATACCTTAGTTGACAAAATGTTTACTATGTATGGGACTAATGCAGCTTCAATTTTATTGAGCTGATGTAATATGTGTGAGGTTCATTTGCACGCACTTATAATTGATTTTGATTAGTTAGTCCCAGTACTCTATTATTTCAAGCAATTTCAAAAGACGTGATTAATGAAACTCGTCAAAAATTACCCCTATATGGTGAAATTTATCAAGAAACAACAATTTTTTTGAGGCCTATACGGGCAGGAATTCACAATTTTTTTTATATGAATATCTTCAATAAAATTGAGATTGCTCTTTGTATAAAAACATGCACAGTAAATATGACCCATGACCTATTACTATCCCAAAACTTATATCAAATCATTGAGCCACTCAATAGGTTGATAATTCAACCTTCAAATTAAACAAATCTTTTTTTAATTTTGTTTATAAATTCAATAAATTTAGCATAATTTAAAAGTTTAATTTGTGTAATCGATTTCAATTAATTTAGGATTGTTGTTGTTGCTATGTAAATGGATAAAATATCATAAATTTTTATAATTTTTCTTACTATGTCATAACTTTTAAAGTTTTGTTCTTACATTCTAACCTTTTAATAAAATTGTTTGATTTGTATCTAAAATCACTTTTTAACTTCAAATTTCATGATGTGACACTTAAATAGCGAATTCAAATAAAAAAATTACTGATTTTTTTGATGATTATGATTTATAGGTGATGAAGCGGTTTTTAAACTCGTAATTGAAATGTCACGTCATCGAATTTTAAGTTAAAAATTGACCGAAGATACAAATCAAACAATCAAAATGATTACGATATAATGACAAATTTTAAAAGTTTATGATGTAATAACAAAAGTTGTACGTGACAGGTTAAGTTATTTTACTTAATAAAGCTTAATGCATATTAGAGCAAACCCGCCCAAAATAATTGAGAGATTATTCTAGAGATGCAAGTGGGGTGAGGAATCCCCACAGGGGACGGGGGATTCCCCGTAAAGGGGATGAGGACGGAGATCGAGAGAATTTAAATGGGGATGGAGGCGGGGATGGTGATAAAATCTTATACCTACGCGGGTATGGGTACGGGGGATGGAAAAAAAATATTTTTGTGGAGATCTCTGCAAGGAATTTTCATTGGTAATATCGGTGGGGATTCCCATGGGTATCCCTAATGGAGATCCTCGTGAGGATTATCTATGGGGATCGCCGCGGAGATCCTCGTATATCTATATACATTGCATATATCAATTTTATATAATATTACAAGGCTTTCACTCAAAACATTAGTGATAAACAAACTCTAATGTGATTTATAATTTTAACTTGTTTGGTTAATTATATGTATTTTTTTGAATTGTTTGCAACTATATTTATATGTTATACTTTATTTGGTTGAAATTTTCAACAATTGTAATCTCATGTATGTGTACCACACTTTTTATAAATTCTTTGAAAAAAAATAAGTAGCAAAAAATATTTCCCCGCACTAATTCTTTACAAATTCTCCGCAAGAATTTCCACCGGGATCTTCAATGAATAATGAAATGGAGAAATATTTTTCCCCATATAAATCCCCCGTCCCCACAAGGATTAGGCGGAGATGGGGAAGGGAAGAGAGTTCATCCCCGCGTAAGGATAGATATGGGATGAGAAGGTGAATTTTTAAGCGGGGATGTGAATGAAGATGAGTCCTCATTCCCTACCCTCCCCATTTGCATCCCATGATTATTCTACCGAAATAACAGGGACAAACCCAACATCAATTTCCAACACACTCGACAACAACTAGACAAATCACACAAGTAGCGTATCGAGATACACGCTGTTCGCATCCCAACACATAAACAAACGGACAGAGACGCTCCAAACCTATCGCCTACCGTGAACCGACCAAAAGGGCAAGTCTCTGTCTCTATGCGAGACACGCGTCAGCTGACTAGTGGCTGGACTGTTACACATACGTGGCATACCAGAAATGTTAGTCCGTCCAACACTAGCGTCATAACTGGACACGTGTAGGTACGTTCAGGTTAGGACGGTTGGAGTTCCGTCGCGAACCGAAGTTAGGCCCACGAGGTTCGGTGTTAGGCTCGGGTCCCTAGCTGTCAGAGTGAGCTGGCAGGGGTGTGGTGGGGCCAGGGCTCATGTGAGGAGGTGCCAAGAGAGCAGCGCATGAGTGTGGGTTGTCGCGCTATCATATTATCTAACTTCCGCTTTTAGTAAAGCTGTTTCCGCCCCCCACGTGTCGGCCCTACATAGTCAATGGTCACCCTAATCGGATTATCTGTTAATCACAGATTACGCAGCACAGGTGAGTTGTGACTCCGTTTATCATACCCAATTTATACATGATCAATTTGTCATTACTTTTTTTTTTTTTTTTCCTTCCGAGAGAACATAAAAAAATGTCCCACATGTTTCAAATGGGCCTCGTAAATAAGTGCATAACATGTGAGATGTACAACAGTACTAAACTTTTTTTTTTTTTTTTTTTTTTTTTCTGTATGTTTTTGGATTTGATTTATAAACTTAAGCTCAATGAAAGTGTTTAATTTATATACAACAACAACAACAATATAGCCTCAGTCTCAAATTAACTCCACCTATGTTGTACACTATGTGCGCTACATAGCCGGTATCAAGTCCGGATAAAGGAGGATGACTCTGATGCTCATTTTTCATACTAAAAAATGGGTAAAGGAAGTCCCAAACTCACTTTTCATACCCGAAAAGTGGGGGAAGGAGGCCCCAATGTCATTTTTCATTTTTGGAAAATGAATGAGGATTGCGATAGGTTGACAGCCAGCGTAAAACTTTTGTCGCTTTTCATGAAATGGATCAAACATATATAAACGTTTAATTTATATAATCAAATTTAATTAATTTGAAATTAATATATAAATGTGAATCAATAATTGGTTGATTCGATGGTAAGAGACTCGATCTCTCTTGAGGGAGGTATGGAGTTAGAGTCTTGTTAGTAAAAATAATTAAGTTATGAAGGATGCTCCCAAATGTGGTTTGATAGTATCCAAACGTGAATTCATCGATGTAATTGGCACAATTACATGAGAAACCCAAAAAAAAAAAAAGTTTAATTTACATAAATTATTGAAGAGAAATATGTGCATGAGGATTTATTGGGATCACGCACGTGTTGTTCACGATGGTTGTTTTCCAATTCTGAGTCTTGACTTGCATCGTTTTTTCTTTGTGGTCGGCAAACCTGTCTCTATGTTCGAGTGGAAATAGATCATCTCTTCAATAGGGAAAATAAAATCTTTAATTTTACTGCTTACATGGGTTGATTTAAAATAAAACAGAATCAAGTAGCCTTTGGCCCATATAAATGTACAAAAAAACAAAAAAATCACTTCAAATCAAACACATGTTTTGAATTTATATTGAAAAAAACAAAGCTTTACATTTCTATCGTTAAATATATTGCAACCCTTTGTTTTGGAATTAAAATATTGTGATTCCATTAAATTATTTATTTATGTTTTTACCTTGGCGATGGACATATATGCTTTACTCCTTATACAGATTATTACAGTGTTAATGACAATATTAGATGTTCCGTATGTTCAATATGCACTTGAATCGTTTAGGGCGAGTTTGAGATTGTGTTCGATATTCTTTGCTGTGGTAAGATTGTTCGGGTCACTGAGGTATGCTCAGGTAGGTTGTACCAGGGCCTCGTTGGAATAGTGAATCTCATATATATATACACACACATATACCTACAGAAGTGTATATATATATAACCGTCTCGCATAATAATATATTGTACTATTAAAAACTTGAAAAATGATAAAATAACATACTTTGGGCGCACACTTGGGGCACATACTTTGTTTTTTAGCAATTTATAACTATTTTTGTCACCCAAGGTATGGGCCTTATACCTGGTAAAACACTATAAATGACTAAAAAAATAAAGTGTGTGCAGTTGTGTACCAAGTGTGCGCCCAAAATGTGTTATTTTATCATTTTCTTAAAAATTTCATCATACACTTGTTAAAGTTCAAATAAAAAGTAGAGAACTCCAAACAAAAACTTTAAGTAATTTAATAGCACAGTGTTGAATTAAGATAATTCAAGATACATTAATTAAAGTTTTTTTAAAGGAGTTTGAAAGTATGACACTGGAGGTGTTAAATTGACAAGAACATAAAAGTTTAATTTATATAATTGACTCCAATTAAATTTTTTGATACAAAACAAACAATTATTTAAACTTTTAATCATTACTTCGTACTCCAATTAATTTGAGATTGAGTCACTATCGAGGCTTTTTAGTTGTTGTTGTTGCACATGTACATGAAATAATGTTAAAATATTGTTGTCCAATGCAGGTCAAAAAATAAAATAGTGACGCAAATTCACTTTATGACCCCCTTATACAAGTCTAAGAGTGCTTTCCGTAGAATTTATTTCCCAAGTTTGTCAACATAGGGTACCCACATATTAACCTATCATGTCACTGATGAAAATTTGTAAACTTGTACAATAATTTCAATCAAACAATAAATCACGCGTTACACATGAAAATGATATTACTAGTCTCTACTAGATCAATGTAGCCGTTGGGTCCAAGTGCGCACTGCGCACCCTGTTCCTCTATTTCTCCAATGATTCAATGCTGTCACTTTCCTAACGGTCGACTTAACGGCCATTTTTTCTGGACCACTCCTTTTACACAGCCCCACGTTTTCTCCTGTTTTTCCACAGCTTTTTCTGTGGCCGAGATTGCTGGGCTTTACAACACAACATCCTGACCCTTCAAAATGCGTACCTTGACAACCAAACGAACTCCCGGACCACCGGATCAAGAAGATTCACATATCCGTTGCGCGCTTTTGTACAGTAGATCAAAACCGTCCAATTAAAGGACTAAAAAGACAGAACAGACAAAAACTCACGGTTCTGATGATGTGATCAGGATCAGGGTCAGTAAATGTATGGCAGTGAGTAAGATGATCAGACGGTCAATAAAACTTGTTCAAAAAGGTATCTCTTTTTCCTTTTTTTTTTTTTTTGCTTTTTCCGTTGAAGGCAACCGAGTACAAAAAAAAAAAACGAAGAGCAAAAAGAAGATTTCGAAAGGATAAGAACAGCACAGCACATGCTCCAACCACCACATGCCTTTCCAGAACCCTCTCATACATACTCTCCCATTAATCCCTTCACTAATCAAACTAATAATCATGTCGGAGACGTGTGAATTGAAAGAATAATCACACGTATATTAACCAAAATTTCATAATGAAATATATATATATATATATATATATATATAAGTGATTATCTCTTATCAAAAAAATATTGAGCTTTTTTACGGTAAAACCCGCACTAATGAGTTAAAAGGTGATTAAATTTGAGGTAATATCCGTATTAATATAGATCCACATACTCGAGTATGACCACGTGTATAAGTGGACTCAACATTAAGATTAATATGATATTAGAAGCGACAGTTCAATCGAGACCTAAAGAAAATTATTTATTTAAATTTTGATCTAAAGTGTATAGCGTAAAAAACGTATGGATCAAAATAATAGTCTCACCAATAAATGTTTAAGTATCTTCAAATAGAATCGAAGCCTTTTAATTTAAATAAAAAATAATATTAATACTAGCAAGTACCAGAAATTAAATTAAGGTGCTCCCATCCGCGTGTATGAGCGGGCCAATATAAGAAAATAAAAAATTAAATTAACAAACCACCATTAAATTAACACTAACAGGTAACAACTATTAAAAAATTTGGCCACATATGCCTCTATAAATAACCTGACCATACTCTTAATTCTCTCTCACTAGAACAAAAGTTGAAAAACAAAGAAAGCAAATCACTGAATCACTAAGCACAGATTCACAGAGCAGCAGCAATGGAGGGCAAGGAGGAGGACGTGAAGCTCGGCGCGAACAAGTTCTCAGAAAGGCAACCAATCGGGACATCAGCCCAGACGGACAAGGACTACAAGGAGCCACCACCAGCGCCGCTGTTCGAACCCGGCGAGATCAAGTCATGGTCCTTCTGGCGAGCCGGGATAGCGGAGTTCATGGCGACCTTCCTCTTCCTCTACGTCACAATCTTGACGGTGATGGGCGTGAACAGATCCCCCAACAAGTGCGCGTCGGTCGGCATCCAGGGCATCGCCTGGGCCTTCGGCGGCATGATCTTCGCACTCGTTTACTGCACTGCGGGGATCTCAGGTGCCCAAATCGAAAACCCTTGAAAACCCACCTCCGAAACCCCCATATCTCGAATGGGTGTTCCCAAAATCAAGCGATTCTCACTCCTTGTCGATCGATTTCAGGTGGGCACATCAACCCTGCTGTGACGTTTGGGCTGCTGTTGGCGAGGAAGCTGTCGCTGACGAGGGCGGTGTTCTACATGGTGATGCAGTGCTTGGGCGCGATCTGCGGTGCTGGCGTGGTGAAGGGGTTCGAGAAGGGCCCGTACCAGTTGCTGGGCGGTGGAGCCAATGTTGTGAACCCTGGCTACACCAAAGGAGACGGCCTCGGTGCGGAGATTATTGGGACCTTTGTTCTCGTCTACACTGTTTTCTCTGCTACTGATGCGAAGAGGAACGCCAGAGACTCCCACGTCCCTGTAAGTTCTCTCTCTCTCTCTCTTCTTGTTAATGGCGGACCTCGAGATCAGTATCTTAACCATCTTCGGGCTACGGTTCATCTTGAAGGGTTGGGTAGTTTCGTAAAAAAAACAAAATTTGGGGTTAAAAGAGGAGGGTAAAAATGTAATTGTGTGTAAAGTTTTACTTTTCTTTGTCTTATTATTGCAAGCGTGACTGTACGGTTATGCTTGTAAGTAACGGCCGTCAAGACAGCGTTATCTTTTTTTTTAGTTTAGTTTATGATGGTTAATAATTATTGCAAACGAGAAAATTAAGTAACGGCCGTCAAGACAGCGTTATCTTATTATTGCAAACGAGAAAATTAATAATTATTGTTAATTTAATTTAGTTTAGTTTATGATGGTTAATTATGTTTATGTTTGGGTTTTGGTGCAGATTTTGGCTCCATTGCCAATAGGGTTTGCAGTGTTTTTGGTGCACTTGGCAACAATTCCAATCACAGGGACAGGCATCAACCCTGCAAGGTCACTAGGGGCGGCCATCATCTACAACAGGGACCATGCTTGGGATGATCATGTAAGCATGTTAATTAATTAATTAATTTCGTTAACATGATTAAAATTCAAGTAATCTTTTTTTTGATGATGATGATTATGATTAATTAGGTTATTAATGTTGGGTTTATGACAGTGGGTGTTCTGGGTGGGCCCATTCATTGGAGCTGCTTTGGCAGCGGTGTACCACCAGATCATCATCAGGGCCATCCCATTCAAGTCCAGGGCTTAAGTGCTGGATGAATCACAGCCGTTCGTTGAGATGATGATGAGATCGCGTCACTTGCTTTAGTTCATGCAATATTTTATGGGGTTCTTTTTTTAATGTGTCCTCTTTTATGTTGTGTAAGGTTTTGAAGTACTAGTAGTTCGGTGTCTTAATTTGGATGTAAATTATTATGATTTAGTGAGATATTGTTGTTTGAATTTTATCATGATGGATTGATGATGGGCATGGATGATTGAGGTGGGGATTAGTTCCTAATTTGGGTTTTATGTTGATTTATTTTTGCTTTTACGGACATTGAATTTTCTTTTCTTTTTTTTTTTTTAACTTTAGTGAAAGTTGAACTTGAAACCTTCCTAAATTTTGTTTTTTGAATTAATTCACTTAGTATGATGAACCTTGTAGACTTGCAATATTGTGTTTATGGTATTGCTATGTGTTGGTGAAACCTGAAAGCATTTCCAATGGGATATTGATTGAATGTTAATATACACCATTTAGGATTAAATTGACATTGAAATGAAAAAAATGTGTTCAATGAGAATATGTCAAATTGACATTCTCACACCACAAGACATTAACTCATAAGAGTCATTATATGCACATTGAGATGCGGACATATATAAATTTCGATGCATAACGCGCGAGTTGAAGTCGCATGGAAGGCTCTTGTGAGCCAACGTGTATTGAGGTGTTATTGTTGTCATTCTAGTATTTTTCTTATTTTATTTAGCCACTCCTTTTAGGAGGTTTTGCCTTTTGGTGTTGTAGAGACGAAGTATTTTATAGATTTCAAAGAAAAGTTTAAGAATGATATTAATGTGGACAAATTGAGTACAATAAAGTGCTCTTATTTATATTGTTGAACAAAATATTAAATAAGGAGAGTTGCCTAAACTACTTAAATATAAAAATTGCCTAAATACATAAACCATAGAAATATAAAAACTACTATAGTTTCCTTAACACACTCCATCAAACTTATGATTCATGAAACCAATTTGAGATTGTCAATGGAATCAGTAAACCTAACAAATTTAAAGTTCGTTGCGGAGTATATCAACGACCACTCAAGACGACAAAAAAATAGATTCAGATGTAGTTGAGTCAAAACAATAGAACCTAAAAAGCAAATCTAGCAGGTTGTTCGACGGGTCGATGATGACGAGAAAGAAAATCGATAGTCAACGATAGACATCGAGTCGACAATGAAAGACAAGTGGAAACGAGCAGTAGATCATCGTGGTAGTAGCAATTTTTTTTCAATTTTTTTTTAACTAAAAAAAAAAAACTTTCTTCTAATGGGCGTGTGCATGGGTAAAACACACTTGAGTCAAAAACAACAACGAATGCAATGTTCAACACAAGGCATCTTTGGGCGAGGGAATAAATTTTGATTTCGAAAAAAACTTGTTTTTTTTTTCTATGTCCAAAGACTCTTCTATTATATAGAACTATCTAATCGTCAATTAGTGGACGGTTCCTTTTTAATAACTATCTAATTAGTGGTCTTAATTAGTGTGCCACTAATTGATAGTTAATTAACTCCTAATTCGAACTTAGCAACTGTTGGTGCTTTTTATTTAAAAACGAAAATAAAAAACGAAAAAAGAAAAAAACTATATTTATGAATGGCTAAGTCTTGAACAAACCAAAGCCCCAAAGGCCCAAGGCCATTGTCAAAGATTATTTAAATAGGGTGATTACCTAGTGAAACCCCATGGTCCACTCACTCCAACCCACTTCTCACTTAAACAATAGTGAAGTGTGTTGATCCATATATTAAGTGAGAAACCAAACCTTTCTCTCCTATGTGGGACTAAAGGTTTAGTTGATTTGCGATACAAAATTTTAACTTCAAAGTTCAACAATACCCCACATTTGTATTGGAAATAGTAACACCTCATATGTCTTAACTTAGCCAAATCATAAACAAAAAATAATAATTATACACGAGAGAGAGATGATCAAGTCATGCTTATAAGGAAGAGTGTCGTAAAGACTTGAACTAACCTTAGTAAAGCATATCGGGTTCACTTTGTGACGCGGTAGATGTATTTATTTATCTTGAACTGTTCACTTTTATAGTAAACCAAGACAATATGTCTTACTCATGACTTGAATTCAAATGCAGTTCATACGTATTTGTTCATTTTGGTCCTGAACAGATCCTGGTTTCATGATAGCTTTAGAGAACTTAGTCTAATTTCATTCTCATAAATGCGACCCCACATTTACTACCATATATGTGACATTACTATGTCATTAAATGCATTTGGCATACCCTAAACATCTTATCAACACACTTACTTCATCATAGGAACATGTAATTGTGTGTCCTATTTGTTAAGTCAAGTCTGAACCTAGACCATGGGATCTCCAATCAGCTAGGTTAGGTTTCCGCTAGACTTGACTTACTCTATAGGCTTTAAGCCCATTCCCCTCGATAATATCTTCACTTGATCTCTTGGTAAGCCTTTAGTCAAAGGATCTGCAATGTTTTCCTTAGACTTAACATAATCAATACTAATTACTCCACTTGTGAGTAATTGTTTTATAGTATTATGCCTAGCTTTATATGTCTCGACTTACCATTATATATGTTGTTCTTAGCTCTTGCTTGTCTTTGCCATACTATCACAATGTATGCATATTGTTGTGACTGGTTTTGGCCAACAAGGAATATCTTCTAAGAAACTTCTTAGCCATTCAACTTCTTCAGCTGCCTTGTCAAGAGCAATGAATTCGGATTCCATGGTGGATCGTGCTATACGCGTTTGTTTTGTTGATTTCCAAGAAATTGCTGCTCCACCCAATGTAAATACATATCAACTAGTTGACTTGGTTTCTGTATTATCAGAAATCCAATTTGCATCACTGTAGCCTTCAAGTACTGGTGGATACTTTGTATAAACCAATCCATAATTCAAGGTATACTTGAGATACCTTAGAACTCTTATCAATGCTGTCCAATGATCATCATTTGGACTACTTGTGTATTTGCTTAGCCCGCTTACTGCATAAGCAATGTCCGGTCTAGTAGAGTTCATCAGGTACATTAAACTCCCAATAACTTGAGAATATTCTAATTGACAAACCGACTCTTTAGAGTTCTTCTTTAGATGACAATTAGCATCAAAAGGAGTTGGAGCAGGTTTGCAATCGAATTGATTGAATCTTTTTAAGATTTTCTCAACATAATGAGATTGTGTTAGGATATAACCTTCGTTATTCCTTTTGATTTGAATTCCTAGTATTACATCAGCTAGACCTAAGTCTTTCATGTCAAAACTAGAATTCAACATCTTCTTTGTTGACATTATGGCATCCTTGCTTGAGCTCATAATTAACATGTCATCAACATAAAGACATACTATGACAAATGAGTTCTTCATTTCTTTAATGTACACACATTTGTCACATTCATTTATTTTAAAACCATTTGCCATCATAGTATGATCAAATTTCTCATGCCATTGTTTTGGAGCTTGTTTAAGTCCATACAAAGACTTAACAAGTCTACAAACTTTGTTTTCTTGGCCTTTTACTACAAACCCTTCAGGTTGATCCATATAAATTTCTTCTTCTAATTTTCCATTTAAAAATGTTGTTTTAACATCCATTTGATGTATTTCCATGTCGTATAAAGCAGCTATGGAAATTAACATCCTAATGGAAGTTATTCTTGAAACAGGAGAATAAGTGTCGAAGTAATCCAAACCTTCTTTTTGTCTATATCCTTTAGCAACCAAACGTGCCTTGTATTTCTCAATAGTGCCATCAGCCTTTAGCTTCTTTTTGAAGATCCATTTATATCCAATTGGTTTGATACCTGATGGTAGATCAACCAATTCCCACGTATTATTTTGTAAAATGGATTCAATCTCACTATTGATAGCTTCCATCCACAATGGAGCGTCTGGTGAAGACATAGCTTCTTTATAGGTTTGTGGGTCATTTTCAGTTAACATGTTAACAAAGTTAGGTCCAAAGTTTTTTGTGACCTTAACTCTTTTTCCTCTTCTAGGTTCTAACTCTTGTTCTTGAACCTTAGAAGTAGTTGGTTCATCTAAGCTCTCTCCAGCTTTTCTTTTAAGCGACGAACCACTTTGGTTTTCCTTAAAAGGAAAAATGTGTTCAAGAAATTCAGCATCAACAGATTCTATAATAGAATTTTCACTAATATATGAAATATGTGATTTAACTACTAAGAATCTATATGATGCACTATTCTTAGCAAAACCAATGAACACACAATCAACAGTTTTAGGTCCTAACTTAGTTCTCTTTGGTAATGGAATTTGGACCTTTACCAAGCAACCCCACACTTTCAAAGTTTTATAAGTGGGTTTTCTGCCTCTCCATATCTCAAAAGGAGATTTATCTAATTTTTTGAAAGGCACTCTATTCAAAGTGTGATTTGCAGTGAGTAGCGCTTCACCCCACAAATTCTGAGAAAGTCCATAATCATTTAACATGGAATTAATCATATTTTTTTAGAGTTCTATTTTTCCTCTCTGCTACACCATTCTGTTGAGGTGTATAGGGTGCAGTCGTTTGATGTATAATTCCATATTTGCTACATAATTCTGCAAATTCAGCGGATTCATATTCTCCACCTCTATCTGTTCTTAATGCCTTAATTTTCTTATCTAATTGATTTTCTACCTCTTTTTATATATTTTAAACATATCTAAGGCCTCATTTTTATTTTTAATCAAATAGACTTGGCAATATTTACTACAATCATCAATAAAGGTGATGTAATAATTTTTTCCCCTCTAGTAGGAATGGATTTAAAATCACAAAGATCACTATAAATCAATCCTAATAATTCATTTGATCTCTCTTGATGATTTAAAAGTTTGCCTAGCAAATTTTGATTCAAGGTGCATATTTCACATTTTTTTATTTAAATCAATGTTGAACTTAGGCAATAAATTTAATTTAACCATTCGTAAATAGATCTTTTATTCACATGTCCTAATCTAGCATGCCATAAATTAAATGAATCAACCATATACTACGCGAAACGATCATTCTATTACCAAGTAGAGTTAACAATTACAATATTGAGCTTAAAGAGACCTCATGAGGTATCCCTTACCTACATACATTTCACCCTTGGTGAGAACAAACTTGTCGACTCAAACACCAATTTGAACCCTTTCTTGTTAAGTAAAGGGCCGGATACAAGGTTCTTCCCGATCTCAGAACATACAACACATTGAGTAAAGTGACTATTTTCCCGCTAGTGAATTTCATCTTAACGGTATTCGCCTTCAACCATTGAAGAGGATGAATTTCCCATATAAAGCTTTTATTCACTATCAACGGGAAGAAACTCGAAAACAAGCTTTTGTCACTTGCAAATGTGCTTAGTTGTTGCTCCGGTGTCAATCCACCGACCAGTGTCGAGACCATGCTAGTTTCGCATACACAACAAAGAGTGAGATCAATGTCCATTTCATCAATTTGGACATCAAGAACATTTGCTTGGTTGTTCAAACCAGAATTGCCATGATTTTGTTCTTTCTTGTGATGACAATCTTGGGCCCTATGACCCTGTTTTCCACATACCCAGCAGCTTCCTTGGATTTTCTTAAAATTTTTCCCCTTTGGTGCAAACTGTTTGGTGGGTGCTTCTCTTTTGAAATTCTTCTTCTGGAATTTCTGAAATTTGGACTTGCTTCCTTCCACCATCTTTGCTTTTGCATCAATGTCACTTCCTTCCATCTTGTCTCATTTCTGTGATCTTCTTCAACACGCAGCCTCAAGATCGATCTTCAATCGACATATCTCTCGCGCTTATGTTTCGAGATACACCTTGAAGTCATTCCAAGATGGAGGTAACTTCTCAATGATAGAACCAGTTTGAAAATGCTCATTCACGATACAAATTTCCTCAAGATGTAATTCATGAATAAACACTTGCAGCTTCTTCAACTTGCTTCACTACTGACTTTGAGTCAACCATGTTATATTTCAAGAATTTGCCAACCACGAACTTTTTGCTCCCGCATCTTCGATTCGATACTTCTTTTCCAAATGAGATCGCAAACATCCTTTGCGAGTCTCACACTCGAATAAACATCATATAGAGTGTCATCAAGTCTGTTCAGAATATAGTTCCTGCAAAGGAAGTCAAAAATTTTCCATGCCTCAATTGTCATCATGGTTTCCTTGGTGATCGGATTCTCGTCCGTCTTAGGAACCTCCTATCTGATGACATTGGCTAAATTCATAGTGGTCAACCAGAAAATTGTTTTCTGTTGCCATCTCTTGAAATCAAGGCTCTTAAACTTTTCAGGCATCTCATCCTTAGGATTGGATGCAGTAGTAGAGATTGTCTTATCATTAACAATACGAGATGATGCCATTTCAGATTCAGATTCAGATTCAGATTCAGATTCTAAAACATACAAAACAGCAAGTATATTCGAATCAGAATACTAGAATAACCGAATTTTAATAACAAAACAAAATAATAGAATAAGGTTTTTCTGTCTTAGATTGTTAGACCAACCAATCTAAATTTAAGCATAAATATGAACATGACATCATTATCACAAGCAACTAAAGATCTTTGATTAAACAATTAAGAAGATTAATAAACAAAGTGTACCGAGGCTTGCAAAGTGCAATTACCTAAGACATAAAATTTCCTTCAACTCTAAGGTCTTTGAATTCAACTAGGAGTTATGTCCCCAGGATACAACCGGTTTGCTCTTTGACCAAAGCACCAATCAAAGAACCTTCAAACTGCAAAATCGACTCTCTCTCAAAAACACAAATCACATAAATTTTGATTTCGGAAAAAACTTGTTTTTTTTTCTATGTCCAAAGACTCTTCTATTATATAGAACTATCTAACTGTCCAATTAGTGGACAGTTCCTTTTTAATAACTATCTAATTGGTGGTCTTAATTAGTGTGCCACTAATTGATAGTTAATTAACTCCTAATTCGAACTTAACAACTGTTGGTGCTCTTTTATTTAAAAACGAAAATAAAAAACGAAAAAAGAAAAAACTATATTTATGAATGGCTAAGTCTTGAACAAACCAAAGCCCCAAAGGCCCAAGGCCATTGTCAAAAATTATTTAAATAGGGTGATTACCTAGTGAAACCCCATGGTCCACTCACTCCAACCCACTTCTCACTTAAACAATAGTGAAGTGTGTTGGTCCATATATTAAGTGAGAAACCAAACCTTTCTCTCATATGTGGGACTAAAGGTTTAGTTGATTTGCAATACAAAATTTTAACTTCAAAGTTCAACACTGATTGCATCAACAGTCCGATTTAGCACAACAACAACAATAATTAGCCACGGTTGCACAAGCGTCAATTGCGTACGCGTTGACGGCTGGATGAAGACATGGACGCGGATGCGCAATGACAGACAACTAAAGATCGGACGAACATGTATGCAGAGGATATCTTTTAGCAATAAGAGAGAACTAGGGGCTTTTTCAAAAAGTGGGGTGGAGATAGTTTTTATTTCCCAAAATATGAATGTTTACTTTTAAATTCCAAAACTAGGGGATAACTCCTTTTGAAAACGAGGTATTGACGATGAGGTGGCATGCATGGTGGTGAGGTGGTGGTGAGGTGGAAGACAATTGTATAGATAGCTCCTTTTGAAAATGAGCTATCTATACAAAATTATACGCTCTATGAATGACTCTTTTTGAAAATGAGCTATCAATACAAATTTTTTTCTCCATGAACGACACGTGCATATGGAGATGGACGACCCGCGTCACTCGCGTATCTCGATGTAAACAATCAATGTAAACAACGCGCACGCATATCGACGTGGACAACCCATGCAAACGTCACCCATATATGCTGAGGTGGAGATTTCATGCAAATGTTAGGCACTTGTGTCGAGGTGGGCGACCGATGCAACCTCGTGCAACTCATGCAAACGTCATGCACGTGTCTCGAGGTGGTAAAGTCAATGCCAACGTCGCACACGTATCTCCTGGTTGACAACACATGGAAACGCCACGCACGTTTGTCGAGGTGGGCGAGCCATGCATGTCCACTACAGACCATGGACCCCATGCAAATGTCACGCACGTATCGTGAGGCGGACAACCCGTGCAACCCATAGTAAACATGCAACTCATCCTTTAAACTTTTGTGTTACTTTTATGTCGATTTTCCCACATGTGTATAAAGCTTGCGTGAAAAGTCACCCAATTTTCTTGATGACGTCCACGCAATTTGATGGCCCATGGGTTCGGCCCAAGTCCACGTGGTCATCCCACGTGGACCACGTGGACGTTTTCACCAATAACGCCTTTTGGAAAGGCGCTATTGGTGTACACACTGTCCGCGTCAGTAGAAAAAACTCATCCAACTAATAGCACCTTTTGGATAGGCGACATAGCCTAGTTTTGGAATAAAAAAAAAAAAAAAAACACCCTTATTTTCCTCATTTGAACTAAAAACTATTGCACTTTTGTAATTTTTTCGAGAACTAGACCAAAGAAACACAATCAGAAAAGAAATATGGAAACAAAAAATAAAACTATATACAAAGGTTCGCTCCACACAAAGAAATTACACCACGAAGCGATCGTCGATTCGAAAATCGACCAACTTAGAACTAAAAATCGAATTCTGATACCATGACAGATTTCAAATAAGAGTAAGAATTGTATTAATGTGAGCAAATTGAGTAAAATATGGTGCTCTGATTTATAGAGCTGAATAAAGCATAAAATAAAGAAAGTTACATAAACTACCTAAATGTCAAAATATAGAAACTATATAAATACCTAAACTACGGAAATATATCAACTATTATAGTTTTCTTAACAGTATTGGTGGTTTTGACGTTCAATCCACATAATCTACTTCGCGTCACATTTTAATTAATAAAATTATAAAAAGAAATGACACATCATCAATTGACGTTCAATCCACATCTATCATTGGATATCAATTTTGGAGTCTAGTATTTATTTGAGCCACGTGAGATGACATCCTCTTCACGTTGATGACATGACAAAAATTCACGCCCATAATCCACATTTATCATAGAGAAGCTCTAATACGGCGATTCTGTCAAATTTTTGATGGTCTTTGTCAATTGCTTAGTTTCTTCATTAAAAAACATAGCACTTGGATTGGAGTGGAGTGGAGTGGAGTGGAGTGGTGAAGTTTGGTCCATTAAGTTGTCTTTAACTAATTTTTCGTTTATGGCGCGATCTGGTAGAAGATGTCTAGCTAGTTTAAGTTGCTAGATGAGTTGGACATTGTTTTCGTCATGTCATCTTGACATGATTGATAGACATTTGCATTAAAGAGATTTTTGTGTTTCACAATTCATTATATTTTACGTGACACATTACAATCTATTGTTAATGATTAAAATTTGAGACGATTCAATTCAATGACGGTTTCTATGTACCAATACCAATTTTATATATATATATATATAAAATTCTATAATTGAAGCCAAATATATACCCGTATCATATGAACCTCTCAAAATATGTTGTGCATTAAATATATATATATACATATATACTAGTTTTATATATGTGCTACGCACGTTCGAGCCCGCTTGTATGAGAATTTAATCAATCTAACAACTTATTTTATTATTTAAAAAATATGCACGACTTTACAACAGAAAAATAAAATGAAACAATATTGATTAAAAATGATAAAAAATAAGGTTCACGTGTCGGTAAAAAATTAATATTAGTACTTCTGTTATAGTGTAGAATAGAAATAAATATAGTCAATAATTTATTATTGCTATTTTAAATTTGTTTAAAGATCGACTATTTTTTTAAGTAATAAATATAGATAACCAACAAAGAAGTAATTAGCTAATTAATAAATAATCAATTAAAGGGTAAAAATGATCATTCAAGTGACGGATGAATCTTTCAATATATATATATATATATAAAATATAATATACATACGAAATTGATTACCATAGCTCATAGAAGTAGGAGCATGCATTTTCTTTTGCGCTACAGTTGTCGTCGTTGGTCGTACCAATTATATGTTAATTATTTTTTATGAAGAAAAAATAAACATGATTTCATTAATTAAAGCATATTGTTAGCAAAAACTCAACCGCATTCGAGAAAAACTAAATTGACTTGTGGAGTTGCATTTCATTACAATTTGATAAAGGGTTTAGGGTTTTTTTTTTTAAAAAAAAAAATTGACTCTTCAACTTTACAGTTGACAAATGATGTTTCATCCATATCTTACTTGAAGAAACCACACTTTTCCTTCATCTTATAAAGAGCATGCCCATAGTTTTGATTTTTTCGAGCTTATGCTACGTCATACATCCCCTTTTTTTAGTTTTGTTATGCTAACACACATTGAACATCGACTCAGTCGCACGATACACCTTAAGATATGTGCATGCATAAAGCAAGGTGTATCGCACGGCGACAAACTGCGTCAGTTCTCAAAGTGGGTTATCGAGAATTTTCTTTTTTCTTTTTTAATCAAAATGTTTCACAAGTGTACCATTAGGTCCTGCTTATAAAAATGTTGTGCTTGGTCTGTATGATAGTCCCTTTTGGGCCTTCCCGGAAAATAAATGAAGTGATCTGGGCTATCTGGGTTATGGTGTAAAGTAAACTGGGCCTGGAAATTTAAGATTCTAAGCCAACTACGGCTGCAATCTAATTTCCAAATGTGGTCTTCAAGGGATCCCTACATTTAATGTAACATAAAACATAAGTTGTACTGTACTACTTTAATAAAACGGCAAATACATGCAATATCATAGCTAGTATTGGAAAATTCTAGGTGTATATTGGGATTGCGAGTACGCATCAGAATGTGATGTGCGTTCTGATGTGCCATTGTGATGTACGTCTAGCACTCCCGCATACTAATTGAGTTTAGTCCGTACGTAGAAATATCTATCAAAGATAGCATGGATACTCCCTAATTAGCTAGCTAGTACATTAATTAATTAATAAGGGCATATTTAGTATATTACCTATTCAATATCTATCTATATGTATATAAAGGAGAATCTGCTACTAATTATATGTTCCTTTTACGTACACATGGATGCTCGTGATCCATTCATCTATTTAGTCGCTCAAGTAACTTTCTAGCTTATAACCTTGTACTTATGTAGATTTTAGAGGAGAATGCTAGGATAACTTCAATTCAGCACGCGGGTCAGACACGCACTTTGTACGCGTTGTACGTGTATGTGTTACATTTTGATTAATTGATCTTGTTTGACAATTGTGACACAAACCTCGTGCTCGTGATCGAGTTTTTCTCGTAAGTGAAGCGAGTGGGTTCACACCACACATGCATAGCACGTCTACAGAATTAGTAATGTAAATACTAACACAATATCTCGGAAACTATATATTATTAAATTAAAGCCATTGCATATGACCAATTAAGAAACAATTAACGTGAAACTCTAATTGACATTACACTGTGTTTAGGCCTTGTTTGGTTAGGGGTGAAGTTAATTCCCTAGAGATAACTTGCTGAGGAGTTGTTGTTTGGTTGTTCAACTCACATCCAAGGCCAAGGGCGTATATGGACACAATTACCCTTCATTAATTACCTTTTCATTAGCCACATCCATCGATTTTTAATTTTGTTTGAAAGGTATTTATGTCAATTTATATATTTTATTGTTTAAAAATTTTCAACTTCCCTACAAGTTTAAAATTGAACTTAACATGAAAATATGATCTTTTACTATGAGTTCTCGCACTATAAGTTGACAAAAATGAATCAAACGAAGCCTTAGTTTCTTTTTTATCTTCACTCTTTGGTTTCTACATTAGGTAATTCTGAATTGTAATTATCACAGTACAATATAATAAGAAAATATTATCAAAATCTTGAAATTTTTAGTCAATGTGATATAAGGGATAAAGATTGTGTAATTACATAGACTTCTCGACACACTATTAAGCTTATTCTAAATTGTTGACAAAAAAAGTACTCTAAATTGTAATATATCAACACTTCATATAACTTAAACATAACTAGTGGAGTATTTTAGTAGAAAACCATATGACCTTAACTTTGCGTACTTGTATAAGTCATTTAGTCCCCACATTAGTAGTAGTAGATCAAAAAAGTTTTCCACCAAAGTAGTTTATCAATTTTCAAGCATTAATTTGGGTAAAACCTGTTGAAGAAGTTAGTTAGCTAGGAAAGCAGCAAAGTTGAGGACCAAACTCAACCAATTATTAAGCTAGATATAGATATAGATAGAGATGATGGAATAATATAAAAGCCCTTTATGCATATATATATATATATATAAATGTGTGAGCAGTGAATGTTGGTGGAGGTTGCAGCTACCCCAACCTAAAAGACGGTGGTGCACATTGAATGAGTAAGTCCAATTTTTTGCTTCCTAATACATTTTATCCATGTTACTTGTATTTCTAGTACTATGACATTGAGTAGATTACTAGCTCTCATTATGAGTTTTATTTTAATATGCATTTTAGTCCTAAAAAAAAAAGTAGTTGCACTAAATTAAACACAATGAAAGACTTTGATCTATGTAGCTTACTCCAATTAATTTGAGATCGAGGCTTTTATTGTTGTTGTATTTCTAAAACAATAAATCTATTTGGATTCATGAGTCCGTACTCATATGAGGGTTTTTAAAATTTTTACAAATATTTAAGGGACATCAAAGAAAATTTACAAGTTGTTGTGTTTGATTCATTTATTGGTTGAGGATGATTTTGAAATTAAGAATGTTTTTAAGTCCAGATTTATGAGTCCAAATAGCACGTCAATAAAAGACATGACATATATTAAAGTCGTGTCTATGATATTTGCATTGTGATCTGATTTTAAATAGACACATAATTGGTGAGCGTAAAGTTTATATTTATCGCTACTTAATGGTCCTATCCGACTCAAGCTCCAAATTAATTGAGGCTCATTAGGCTTCGAATACGGGGTGGCTTAAAAAAAATGTATTTTTGTTTAAATAGAGTGGCAATATATGTGCATATCATGACAAACCTCGAAGTCGAACTTATCTAAAAATTCCTTACAAGGGACCTATCTAAAGTTGTATACAATGTAGATGTATGCATTAATTCAAGAGAATAGACGGCTCAAATGGGTGACAAAAAATAATAATAATAATAATAATAATAATAATAATAATAAGGACAGCATGTGATACATTTGGGCAAAGTAGAAATGCTTTCTTTTTCACTATCATCATCATCAATTATAACTTACTATAAGGATTATGCGTAATTGGTCTGCTTAGCTAGGCTTCACAACTCTCAATTGAAAAGATGGGCAATACGTCAAAATTAATGAAAATAGTATCATATATAACGGGCAATTAGAGTTTACCAACCCATCAATCATCGGCCCGGCACCGCCTCATAAGTAATCCGCGACGATACTTGTTAGGGTGGACCGCTCATCATCGGCCCGGCACCGCCTCATAAGTAATCCGGCGACGTTGTATACTTGTTAGGGGTGGACATCGATTTCCCTAAAACCGCCAAACCGCTCAAACCGTATGGTTTGATTTGGTTTTTAAAACTCGCGGTTTGGGGCGGTTTGAAAAACTTGAAAACCGCAAAATCGCGATTTGGTTGTGGTTTTCAATTATGAAAAACCGCGGTTCACCAAACCAAACCGAGGGTAATTTAGTAAATTTATTTAATTCACATTTTAAAACCTTAACCAATATAAACAACTTAACCTTAACCAATATAAACAACAAATGCTAGTTTCATTTTTTTTTCATCTCCATCTCAAGATCCTAAACATATTCGCTTCCACCAGTTGAGGCCATCCGTTGTTGTCTTCCACTAGTCGTCGTTACTGCCGCTTCCCACCAGTCGCCATCGCTATCTCCTACCAGTGATCTCTCACCACCACCACTTTTTTTTTTTTTTTTTTTTTTTTTTTTTTTTTGGGAAAACATGTAACAAGAAAAACCACGAAACCAAGCCGACCAAACCGCGCAAACCGCGATTCGGTTTGGTTGCGGTTTTGGTGGTTCGCGGTTTGGTGGTAGTTTGCAAAATGATCAAACCGCAAACCCTCGGTTTGGTCGCGGTTTGCAAAATGACAAAACCGCAAACCCTTAGTTTGGTCGCGGTTTGCCCACCCCTAATACTAGTATCACATTCTTCTCTAGTATAGTTATTACTACCTTTCAATTTTATTTTTTTATTTTTGTATGAAAAAGAGACAATCTCACCATCAATTGCACTTAATCGAAGCACAATGAAAAAGTTTGATCCATGTAGCCGACCTCGATTAATTTGGAAATGAGGCTATGTTGTTGTTGTTGTTGTTGTTGTTGTTGTATGAAAAAGAGACAATGCTACAAATTATTACTACCTTTCAATAGCATCATTTTTTATAGTACTCTTATATTACTACCTTTCAATAGCATCATTCTTTATATTACTTTTATATAATTGCTTACCTCATATTACTCTTATAATTTTTTTAGTTCAAACTTCTTCTCTAATAACTCCATAACGCCTCAACCAATAACGCCTTTAAAGTTTTAACTACTTCCAACCCACCGCACAAGAATCTCAATTTTGTGTTCAGGATACCCATCCAATTCAATGCTTACACGTTGGGTGCTGGAGTGGGTCTCTTTTTTGGTCAAATGTTTTTTTTATAAATGTATTGTAATATTGATAGCCAAAAATTTACATTAGAAATGAACATTAATATCTGCACAAATAATTACTCCTTATTTAGTCTACGTTAATTACTTAGTAGGATTTGTATAGCTAATCTAGACTAATTTGAGTTTAAGATTTTGTTATTGTCGTCGTTATTTAATTTTTCTATTTCTTTTGAAAATATCACAAATACGGTATAAGAGTGTTATTAAACAAGGAAAATAGAGAGAAGATAATTCTTTTTAATAATTATACAAATTATAAAATGTAATATAATTTATGTTTCAATTTGAGAACGTCTTGAATACCGTAGAAGTGGTTACGATAATGAAAGGACGTGATAATTAAATCACCAAAATGCCCTTCCTTTTTTCTACACTTCAAAGTATTTTTTTCTACATTTTTTTGTGCTCGCCTTTTAATTATTGAATTGGAAAATGCTAGCGTGCTCTTGCTCAAGCTCACGAAACTGAGTCAGCTGTTGTGAGACTTATTAAAAAGACTTTTTTTTTTCTAAAAATTAGTTTGTCGACTTTTTAATTTTTTTTTTTTGTGTAGCCGTCAGGTATAACCAATTGACTTTCAACACTGACAATTAGCCAACTGTCAGTGTCGAGTCAGTTTGGCACGCTGACATTGTCCAATTCAATTATAGCTGATTGGACCAACTTTACCCTTTTATTTTATCAAGAGATCAACCTTACTTTTTTTTTTCTTTTTTGTCAAGAGATCATTTTACCTTTTTCTTTTTCTTGTCAAAAGATAAACCTTACTTTTGTAGTACCAATTAAGTAGGAACTTATTTTTCTAACAAATTCAACTTTTTCGTTCTACTACTACGGATATTCCTACCTTTTTCAGCTCCTCCTTATTTGGTTCGATTAGTCGATAAAAGTTAGTCAGACGCCTAAACTTTATAACTTACAAAAAAACAAATAAAATATAATATATTATCCATAACCGAACTCATAAACTTTGTCTCAATCATAGTTTTAATCTTCTTTTGCTTTGCCATATTTTGTTCTTCCTACTTTTCTTGCTACATTCGAAAACTTGCAATTGTGGTAATTTGAAAAATAACCTCCTTTTCAAACCTAACATTTTGTCCCTACTACATCAACATTTCCACCAAAGGCCAACAAGTAAATCCAACAAAACCCCCGGGGTGATCTCGTAATTGCACAACCCCACCCCCCACATTTAAAACCACAACCCCCCCCCCCCCCCCACCGCGCTTAATTAAAATTTCCCTCTCCCTCCCTCCCTCCCTCCCTCCCTCCACCGAAACGCTACAAAACTCCTCCGTAACGTTTCGGCGATTGTTCACCATGCGGCGGACTACGTTCCCGCGGATCACCGAATGCTCCGCCACCGCAGGATCCGCGGAATCCTCGTCGATCGCGGCGGACCTCGACGGCACAATGCTGATCTCGAGGAGCTCCTTCCCCTACTTCATGCTAGTAGCAGTCGAGGCCGGCAGCCTCCTCCGCGGGCTCGTCCTCCTCGCCTCCTTCCCCCTCATCGCCATCGCCTACCTCTTCTTCTCCGAATCCCTAGGCATCCAGATGCTGATCTACATCTCCTTCAAAGGCGTCAAGATCCGCGACATCGAGCTGGTGGCGCGAGCGGTGCTGCCGCGGTTCTACGCCGCTGACGTCAGGCAGGAGAGCTGGAGGCTCTTCGACATGTGCGGGGGGAGGAAGGTCGTGGTGACGGCGAATCCGGTGGTGATGGTGGAGCCGTTCGTCAAGGACTTTTTGGGTGGAGATAAGGTCCTCGGCACGGAGATCGAGGTTGATCCGAGGACGGGGAGGGCCACCGGGTTCGTTAAGAGTCCTGGGGTTTTGGTTTCCGATTTGAAGAGGTCGGCGGTGGAGAGGGAGTTCGGGGGGCCCGGGAATGGGCCGGACTTCGGGATCGGCGACCGCCAGTCCGATCACGCATTCATGGCTCTATGCAAGGTCACTTTCTCCTTCCGAATTGAATTATGATTACGTACGCAGATCTCGATGCATAACATCTGAACTTTAATTTTCGAGCCAACGTGTCTGATAGTGATAGTGGTGTGACATTAATTTTTCTTATCGTTCTAGTATTTAATTTCCTTGTGAACTTTTAGGTTTGTTAGGTTTAATTTTTTCATGCTCGTTGTGTGATTTGATGCGAATCTAGACTTCAAATTACGTGTGTGAATGAATGAATTGCTTGTTGTAAGTAGTAACATGTGAGTAGGTTTGACAAGTTGGAGTCAGGTACGCGGATCAAACTCTTTAGTTGCGCTTGATTTAGTACAGTCGATGTTGTGTTTTTCAAATCTTTTAAATTCTTCCTGATTAATGTGTCTCAAATTAACGTCGATTTGCTGATATTGTAAACTAGATCAATTTTACGAACGTTAGAGTTCTTGTGCGGTCTAGATTGCTTTTATTGGAGTCAATTTTTGTGTTCTAGCAGTTCAAAGCTCTGAGTATAATAAAATGAAACAGTACGTGTTAGGTCTTCAACATTTATGAGTCTTGTAATAAGACCAACTAATTAGTGATAGCTCAATGATTTAATATGTGGTCACATGTGCAAATTTAGGAGGACTCATGAGTTCGAGTAGATTTATTACATAAATTTTATGGAAAACCTGTGTAAAATGCCAAGGTAAAGAAATAAAGGAAAAATTCACCTTGATGTGTTGGGCTTCTCTTATTCAGATGGTGGACATCCATTTCTGGATAGGCTGATAAAAGGGCATTTAATGGGAGCCGAGGTCTCATATTCAGATGTGTCTACATTGACTTTGTTATAGTAACCCAACCACTTACTCAGGCGGTGGGGGCGGGCCGACTTAATGGCCATTAATTGGGCCAAAGCATTTGGTCCACTTTTCTGGTGTTTATGGCCCATGGAATGTTGCACCTATTTGACACACTTTCTTTCATTTTAGGTCCTGTCCCTTTGATTATGTGATGCATTCATCAGTCGTTAGCCAACAATAAGTAGCACATGCACGTCTCGATGCCTATATTATTATTATCTATCTATCTATATCTATCTAATCTATCTATATATCTATATATCTATCTATATATATTATATATTATAAAAGTCAGAGGAGAGAGAAAGTTCAGAAGCTACATCTTCTCACCATTCTAATTTTCCAATTTTCTAATTTTTTATTATTTATTTATTTTTATTATCGATTATCTCAAGATATATAATTATCTATTATGTGTACATCTATTAATAATTAATAATGTTTATATTATCAACAAATGGATTAATAGAATTAATACATTCTACTCGAAACCATGGGCAAATACATGGAATGAAGTGTGACAAATTTTTTTGAAAATTATGGGCATCTTATGGAATTGAGTATAGTGCAAGCTCTATTCCCCCTATAAATTTCACCTCTCATCCATTCTTCTACGCTGTAATTCTCCCGCATTCAGTTTGAGGAATTTTTGGGGAGTGCTTGACCGAATTTTTGTTTGGGTCTCCAAGTGCACATGTTTGTAGGGTTTTTTTTTTATGTTTGAATGGATGCACAAGTACCATGGGTTGGCTTATGTAAATGGTCCAGCACGCCGATTTTTATTTTTTATTTTTATATATAATTTTTGTAAACCATGAAGGTCTTCACTTACATCTGCCCGAAGCGCAGGGAAACAACTAGTTATATTATATATATGGAAGACTTGAATGACTGTGCCTCAAATGGCTGTGAGAAGACTGTCATCGCTCAAATCATTTTCTACAAATTTTTTCTCAAGAGGTCTAACTAATGTGCAGTAAAACTCTTTGGTAAAATAATAATAATAATAAAAAATGCATAGATGTAAAGAGCTTGATTTACGTGAACGACTCCAACTAATTTGAGATTGAGATTTTGATGTTAGCGGCTCTCGAGCTATACGTCTTTATTTTCGTTTTGCTATTTTTTTTTTTTTTTTTTTTGATTTGATAATTGAATTGTTGGTTGATGATTGAATTGATTAAACAAACACACCAGGAGGGGTACATGGTGCACCCAGACAGCAGGGCCAAGGCAGTCCCAGGAGAGCAGCTGAAGAGCCGAATAATCTTCCACGACGGACGGTTCGTCCAAGCCCCCACCCCACTGACCGCCCTCCTCACCTACCTCTGGCTCCCGTTCGGCTTCGCCCTCTCCCTAGTCCGCGTCTACTTCAACCTCCCCCTCCCCGAACGCATCGTCCGCCACACGTACCCCCTCCTCGGGATCAACCTCATCATCCGGGGCAACCCACCTCCACCCTCCACCTCCACCCACGGTGGCTCCCTCTTCGTCTGCAACCACCGCACCGCCCTCGACCCCATCGTCATAGCCATCGCCCTCCGCCGCAAGGTCTCGTGCGTGACCTACTCCGTCTCCCGCCTCTCCCGCCTCATCTCCCCCATCCCCGCCGTCAACCTCACCCGCGACCGCGCCGCCGACGCCGCCCGCATCTCCTCGCTCCTCCAAAAGGGCGACCTCGTGGTCTGCCCCGAGGGCACCACCTGCCGCGAGCCCTTCCTCCTCCGCTTCTCCGCTCTGTTCGCCGAGCTCAGCGACCGCATCGTTCCTGTTGCCATCAACACTCAGCAGAACATGTTCCATGGGACTTGCGTCCGCGGGGTCAAGTTCTGGGACCCTTACTTCTTTTTCATGAACCCTAGGCCTACTTACGAGGTCAATTTCCTGGACAGGCTGCCCCCGGATATGACTTGTAAGGGCGGCGCCAAGTCCCCTATCGAGGTCGCCAATTACGTGCAGAAGCTCATTGGGGGGACTCTAGGGTTTCACTGCACTTCTTTGACTAGGAAGGATAAGTACATGATGCTTGGAGGGAATGATGGCAAGGTGGAGTCCATGTACAACAACAACAACAACAATGACAAGAAGAAGGAAGGTTAGTAGTTTGTTGTTAGTTAATTAGTTACTTAGTTTGTTAGTGTATACAAAAACTGCTGCTACTGCTGCTGCTGCTGCTGCTGCTTTGTTTTGTTGTTCAATTTGATCAGAATTTTGATATTGTAAGGATGGATAATGTGGCATATATTGTGTAAGGATGGAGAAATATTGTTCGAGTATAATCATATAAATGTCTTTGATAATTGTTTGTTGGATCAATTAGAGATATGAAGAGTGTAACTGAATCTACTTTTTTTTTTTTTTTTTTCTTCTTCTCAAGAACAAAATCAAGAATAATTTGCTTGTGAGCACTATTAATTGGTTCCACCATATCCTCAAAGTAGGTTTCTAAGTTGAGTGGCATGTTCATTTTGTTGGGCCCGCCCACGCCTTTATTCGTAAGTTCGTGGATCTCACTAATAGATATACCTTACCACCTTCAACTCATAGGTGAGAGGTTCTACTTCAAAAGGTCTCGGTACTATTTGGAGAGAGATAACCACTTAACTACTTTTTCATTAAGTCACACTTAACCGATGTGGGACTTTTATTCGGTCCGCACATCCCAACACATTTCGTCCTGTTTTGCATTCTACTCCTCAACTAACACTAGCCTTAAGTTTATTTTATGAATGATTGTAATCAAACTGTCACTCATTCAAGGAGCCGGTGCGTATATATTGTGAAACTATATTTCAAGATGTCCTTCCCCAACATATCAACTCGGCTTTTTTCCTGAATTCTGAGCCTTGACAGTTTTTGTTATATCATAAAGAGTGCTGTTATTCGCAAATGGAAGGAGTGCAGTAGATTTTCACTCATGGTACTTGTGGTTGTGGGAAAAAAAGTTGTCGGAAAGAGAGATCCTGGCAGAAGAGTTACCAGAGCACCTAAATTAATGAGATTGTCCTTGCATTCTAGTATGAAGTAAGAAAACCGACCAAGTAAAAAACTTATTAGTGTTGTAAATTGAGTTGGAACTTGCTAAGAACTAGAGAAAGAAAATAGAAGACTAAGAACTTCTACTACTACAAATTACTACTACAAGGAGAAGAGAAGAAATGAGATAGTTGGAATGAGAAGTTTTCATTCAACTTGATGTGTGAATTACAATGGGGTTAGCACCCTTTATATATGTTATTTGGTGATGATGATAATTGTACTTATACAATGTGTACAAGTTATATATACACCACAAGTCATACAACACATCACAAGCAACATAGACAATACATGGAAGAGTTGATGTACATTGGAGAGGATTACAAGTTACGTGACAATACATAGACAAGTGTTACTATTAAGTGAGAAATACAAGTTACATGACTACACAATATGTTGGTGTACATGCATGGTCATCCATATTCCACAACACTCCCCTGATGACACTTGCTTAGAGATTGTGCCTCGTTAAAACCTCGTACTAGAAAAACCCCGTGGGAAAAAAATCTAGTATAGGAAAAAAAGTACAATGTTCTCGTCAATCTTAATTTGTAGTATAATATTGTTGATTGCCTCATTAAAAACCTTGCTAGGAAAACCCAGTGGGATAAAACCATAGCTAAGGAAAAGAGTGCAACACATCGATACACTTTGAGAGAATATATATATATATATGTCTCATTAAAACCTTTACTAGAAAAACCCTGTGGGAAAAAATCTAGTATAGGAGAAAGAGTGCATTATTTGCTTTCATAATTTTTTCTTTTTATATGGAGTATAATAATATTAGGATCGCCTCATTAAAAACCTTGCTAGGAAAACCTAGTAGGATAAAACCATAGCTAAGGGAAAAAGAGTGCAATGCACTAATCAATAACTCCTTTTGATTCTCCCCCTCATGTTCACATGGGTGAGACATCTTGTGCATTTTGTTGCACATGGACATCGTTTTCTATATGAACCATTTAATGCTGAAGCATATGATTGTCACTCTTTTGTGTATAGTACTTGCATCAAGTAATTGATTCATAACTTGTTGCTACTGAATGATCCTTTGAACTTTGAGTTCATATTAATTTATACATGAATCATAATACAACAAATTTAATGCAATTTGATGTGTTTCAAACAATTTCACGCCATTCCTTTTGAATTGGCTTATATCTCCCCCTAATGGTGGGAAAATTGCTTCATCAAAGTGACAATTAGCAAAACTTGCTATAAATAAATTCCCTATTAGGGATCCAAGACATCTTATAATATGATTGATGAAGAGTTAAATCAATATAAGTCTCCTATTGATTTGCCTTTAGATAATCTTCAGCTGATAAAAAAAAAATCCAGTTCGATAAAAGATGTCCGTGCGAGTTTACGATATTTTCGCATTATTGATGATTATGGATAATCAAATAGATCTTTCCACAAAATGCATGAATGTCATTTGATTTATGACGACATTCGTTTTAATGTGCCTTATATATTCCAGAAGTTAAAGCCGAGAATATTATACTCAGATTAAATCATATTCGTATAGATAAATTTTCTATTATTCTGAGTAGACTTCTTCTGAACAAGACATTAACAATAAAATTGTTGTACCAGATATTGCCTGAACATTAGCCTCCGCTAAGTTCGAATTCGAGAAATATTCACTTTTATATTATAATGTACATGCATGTAGCACGATACACAAGACATAAACTCATCGCCCATATTTAGGTCACGATTTAAACACATGTCGATGTGCCTGTTTTATCGAGCCATTTTCAATGATAAAATTCATAATATTTTGCCTTCGATTTTGAAGGCATGGTAAATGTCACAAAAATATTCGGGTATATATATGACAATATTTAGGCAAAATAGCCTTTCATATATGACCAAAAAATGTCACAATTATGAACGCTCATTGTCAATAATTATTTGCCCTTTGTAGTGGTGCACCACTTTTATTCCAATTTTTGGTGGAATTGTCAATACGACATTTACCTAATATTTTCACATTTTCCACGTCTATAAATTTATTATTGCGATCATGATCATTATATGCAACATACGCTTCTTAATTTGAAGTTTAACTAATTGACGGGATCGATATTATATTTATAATATCTCATTATTTTACTCAAATACCATGAGACAAGAAATCAATCCTTAATATTTATTGGATTGACATGCGCACTTGATATTTGTTGCGGAATAAGTCGAGGCGGACCACGTGACCTTATTTTTATTGTCTCATCACCATATTTCCACATAGCCTCAACATAGAGGTAATTAAAATTGTGGAATTATAATTAATATTTGATCGATTAAATTTTGTAGCATGAGACCCAAATAGCTCATTTTGAGCTTTTGGAGTATTACCCTTTTGGTATGTATATATATAACTCCATAAGATGAAAAGATATATAAAGTGAAATATTCACTTTTCAAATCTCTGAAGAGAAATTGGCGAATGATTGTGTATAACACACAGTTTTGCATATATGCTTCATTCACAAATTGTAGTATCTAATTGTCATGACAAGTAATTCTTGTCGGTAATATAATAAGGCAACAAGTTCAACTATGATTGAATAATATTTTGAAAATAAATTTAATATATAATAGTTTTTATCTTTTTATGTAAAAACATAACATATGTTCACAACTTGATTCATTAATAAACAAAATGTATTATTCGTATGAGTTGGTGGGACAACCTCCAGGTTGGGTGGCGAGACATAGTCTAATTAATACCATGCCTCCTCGAACGGGATAACCCGTCTCCCTTTCAATGTTTAGCTTTACCGGGGACAAGGCTTACCCACTATCAACTCAAACTTATAACATTATTTGTATTATAAAATCAAGAATATGACAATAACTAATCGTTTGTAGTTTTAAGAGCAGAACTATATGTCACACATTGACTTTTGATTTCTGATGTAGAAGATCGTACAAGACGCAACTACATAGCATACTTTCACAATCGGTGACGTTATAATGCATAGTATATGAATAAAGTATGCATATAGAAGTAATGCATGTAATAAAGGAAGCAACCATGATAATATAGAAATAAATTGAACTTATTTAAATAACAAAAGTTATACCTTCCTAGCTTTGTCTCCTTAACAAGCCTTCTTGAACTTCAAGATCTCCTTAATGCTAGAGCAAACTCGTGCTGATAACGTGTTGTAAATTGAGTTGGAACTTGCTAAGAACTAGAGAAGGAAAATAGAAGACTAAGAACTTCTACTACTACAAACTACTACTACAAGGAGAAGAGAAGAAATGAGATAGTTGGAATGAGAAGTTTTCATTCAACTTGGTGTGTGAATTACAATGGGGTTGGCACCCTTTATATAGGCTATTTGGTGATGATGATAATTGTACTTATACAATGTGTACAAGTTATACATACACCGCAAGTCATACAACACATCACAAGCAACATAGACAATACATGGAAGAGTTGATGTACATTGGAGAGGATTACAAGTTACATGACAATACATAGACAAGTGTTACTATTAAGTGAGAAATACAAGTTACATGACTACACAATATGTTGGTGTACATGCATGGTCATCTATATTCCACAACAATTAGTCCTTTTTTAAGAACGCCAATCATAACAAGATGAAGTTGGTTGCAAATGTACTCGCTTCAATTATAAATCCAACTATCACAGTGGAGCCTAGTTTGCTGATGAAGGATATCCGAGGATCTCTTCAGTTTTACTGTTTAGTTGTGAATACACTGACAATAATTGATTTCTTCCTTCTGATTGTTGGAGAATCGATGCCCTGCTTAGGCAAAAACTGCTTTTGGGATTCTCCTCTTCTTCCACCGCAGAGGAAGTCACGCAAGGAATCGATGGATCTGGTCTCAGTGCCACTGTTACAGGTGAAGATTTTTACTAGTTTATGCCTTTATGGGTATTTATCATTGGTATTAGTAAGATACAACAACAACCACAACAACAACATAGCCTTAATCTCAAATTAATTGGGGTCGTCTACATGGTATTAGTAAGATAGTTCTCGCATTATTGGAAATAAAAAAACCGATGAAATAAAAACTTTGTGGGGTCTATAATTAAAAAGCCAATCACAAAAAAGATGAGGTTGGTGGTGAATATAAATGCTTCCATTATAAAACAGCTATCACAGTGGCGCCTAGTTTGCATATAAAAAATATATGTGGACCTCTTCGTTTTTACTTCTTAGTTGGGAATTCACTGAAAGGAGGGATTCTTTTTTTTTTTTTTCTGATTTTTTTTTTTTAAAACAGTGCCCTTAGTTGGGAATTCATTGACGAGGAGGGATTATTTTCTTCTGATTTTTTTTTAAAAAAGACCTTCTTTGGCAAAAATGAAAAATGGAGAATTATTTGCAAGGGAGAATCCTCGCGGGGCGAGAACAATTACCGTCCCCGCTTTGCCCCGCATGGCGGGGCAAGATTTTGCCCCGTGCCCAGTCCCGCGGGGAGCAAAAAGCGGAGTGGGGCATTGCGAGGAATGGGGATTCCCCGCCCCACTTGCAACCCTAGTTAGACCTTAGCTCAATAGTAAAGAAATTTGTGTCTGATTTTGATTCTTTGGGTCTTCCTCTAAATATTCTCATGCAAGAAACTATCCTGAATTAGATTATGACTTTGTGATGGAACCTTTTAAGAAATTCTTTTCCTAGTCTGTTAGTTTTGGTTTCCTCTTCTCACGTGTCAGTTATGCTTTCTCTATTGACCTCTTAAACAGTAAGCTTGCAAACTTGCTTAGTGGGAATATAAACTGTCATTTTTGTTGGAAGTAACAACGCAGGAGTCTTGAATCCCCAGTTATGCTTTGTAACAACGCATTGGTATGCCATATGTTCTTGTATCTTGCTTGATAGGAGTTGTAGTGGAAATTCTTTATACGCAGTGTCAGGTACATGCTGTGTTGAGTGTTTTCTAAGGAACTTAAATGTGGAGTGTAAAGCTTGATGGGCATAGGCTGTTGTGCCTTCGCATCATTTTATTTTGATCTTTTATTGGAGAAGAGTTCGAGTTCAGCACGACAAAGTAGTATAGATGGAAGAATTGTCAATGTTTGATCTGGAGCGCACTATTTGACTTATCGTGAAGGAATTCGATTCGATCAAATTAAATGGTAAATCAGGGTAAAATCTTCCCATTCTTGGAATTGTTCCACTATCTTTCTAGTATGTAAGCTAGTTATTGTGCTTCTTGCATACTTCTTTCGTTCTTGCTCATTTTTTGTTGCTTCCACACATATAGTGCTCGTTGTCTTCTGTCATCACTGTTCTTTTTTTTTTTTTTTTTTTTTTTTATAATTCTTCAAACGAAAATATTAGAATGACAAAAACAATGTCACACCACATGACACATTGGCCCACAAGAGCCATTCATGCGACCTCGACTCGCATGTTATGCATCGAGATCTTTGTATATCCCGCATCCCAAGGCACACATAGATGACTCTTGTAAGCCAACGCGTCTTGCAGTGTGACGTGATGTTGTCATTGTAACACTTCTCTTCTTCAAATGCAAAGTTGTACCTTTCTTTTGATATGTTCATTGGGACTTTTTAATTATAGGTACGGATACTACGTACCCAGCGTATGGGCAATCAAAACTTGTTAATTACTAACACTTTCTAAATTCTCTTCTTCAAATGCAAAGTTGTACCTTTCTTTTGATATGTTCATTGGGACTTTTTAATTATAGGTACGGATACAGCCCAGCGTATGGGCAATCAAAACTTGTTAATATACTGCACTCTAATGAGCTTTCTAAACTACTCAAGGTTTTGTTGAATGTCAATGAAGTAAAGATTATGTTGGGTTATGCCCATAACTTATTTCTCTTTGGATTTTCTCTTCATTATTTATAACCTATGGTTTTTGGAGGCTAAATTTCCATCATACAACAAACAAGCTGTTTTTGCAGTGCTCATGACATTCTATTTATTTATTTCAAGAGGCAAAAATCATATTAGCCTATTTGGGTCTTGTTGGATTTCACTATGTCTTAAACTACGCCACTTTATTCAACTTAGGTGGCTTTATCATTAGTCAATAATGTTATTTTCCAGTGATCATAAAAAGGAATGATACCTTGAATTGTTGCGATATGAGCATAACTTTTTAACTCCAGGACCGGTCTACACCAATATTTTCAGGCGCAATCGTTTTCTTGATGGTAAGTAATGTTTTGTTAATTTGCGGAGATTGGATGCCAATAGTATTCCTTTCATGATGATGCAGGCCTGCTAAGTATATTTGGCAGATTATTTTGGAAGAACAAATGCTAGCTTCTACTGATACACAAAAAGAAGAAAAGTGGGCATGTTTTTCATGGGCTTCATTTTGTTATGCATCACTACTACTATTGCATGCAGGGAGCATCTGACAACTTGTTATGTTGCATTGCATCCACAACTCAAGGGTGTAAGCGGCCAGTATTTTGTGAAATGTGAGGTCGCAATACCTGGTCACAGGCCCAAGACATTGAATTGGCAAGGAAACTATGGGACTTCAAGCTTGAGCTTGATGGATCGAGGAACTAATTAAGGACGTTTCTAATACTGACAGCAGCTCTTGCTGAAGCAATCTGGCAGCTCCAGTACCTATATAAAAGTAGTATCTGTGTATGTATTTAATTATTTACTATGTGCAACCTCATTCGCTTGTCTATAGAATATATATGATATGATGAACCTTCCAGCTCTCGAGTGTGCCAACATCAGATTTCTACAGTCATTAAGAAGTTGGCCAAGTTCGGATTGGTTTGCCTCTTTGTTATTGAGGCCTCGGACAACCAACAGAGCATTCAATTCCTTAGATCCATATCATTGCTTCGCGAAGAGCGAGCTGTGGCTTCTGATTCGGTAGCACAGTCACTGCCATTTAATACTTTTGTGAAACCCTTCAAGAAGGATCCATGTTCATCACGCACGTAATAATACTGCTCCAATCCCGATTTGTTGCGTCTTCGCAAAAATAGCTGCATGAGTTCATGCCTTTCTCTTGTGCTTTCTTTGAACCCCACCAGAACGAGTTCATCATGCATCTTCTCCAACGAATCACAAATTGAGATAGGAATCATGATCAAAGTACTCATGCAATACGTAGGGAGAGCTTGGCCAATAGATTTCATGAATAACACTTCTTTGCCCGCTTTAGAGAAAAACTTGCGACTCCACGACATCTATCACCCGCCTCCATATAATCTCTCTTTTAAAAAAGCAATTAAAGATCTCACACTCGCCTCTTCCTATATATGAGTGAAGGCAAGCCTAATTAAGTAGTTGCTGTTGATGATGAACGTATACGTATGCACCCCTGTGTGGTATTTCTAATGACAACTCATACTGATTCAGTAGATTTTTTTTATGACAAGAGCTTCTTCTATATATTAATTAATTGCATGCAGCACGAAAGAAAAAGAAACTATCATGGGGCAAACAATAAATAGCTATAAATGGGTGATTGATGGGGCTCCTCTGATAACCCTGTGGTATTTCTAATGTGTGGAAATGGAAGGATATATATATATATATATTATTCATTATAAAAGTATAAAACTGTGTTTCAATAAGGTGGTCTTTCTAATAAAGAGTGCTGCACGTTGTTTGTAAATGGAAAGATTAGACTATATTTATGGTACTGTGCATGGTTGTGTAAAAAATGTCAACCATAAATAGATGAATGAGTACGTAGGATAGACTATATATTAATTAAAAAGCTGACCATAAATAAATAGATGAAGTTGGTTGTGAACGTAGTGGGTTCAATTAAAACCAACAACAGGTCCCTAGTTTGCTGATACAGAATATATATTATATATATCAGTAGATTTCATCATTTTCACTAATTAGTTGCTAATACATTGACAAGGAGGGATTTTGTTATTCATATCTGAGTAGCGTTTGAGGATCAATGCGCTTCTTTGGCAAAAAGAGCCCTTTGGGATTCTCCTCTTCTTCTACAGCAGAGGAAGTCACACAAGGAGTTGATGGAACTGGTCTCACTGCCATTGTTACAGGTGAGAACCCCAAGCTCAACACTGTTGAATGAAGTAAGAGAGATAGAAATCAAGAAATAACAGAGAGAAGAAGAAGAAGATCATGACTCTCTGATGATGCTCTCACACACACACACAGTTTCATTCAATCAATGTTTGTTCATTTGCAGGAGCAGCAAGTGGGATTGGCGCTGAAACTGCGCGTGTTCTTGCATTAAGTGGTGTCCATGTTGTTATTGGAGATCTGAATTTCGCTGCGGCTATGAATGTCAAAGCTGCAATAGTCAAGAAACTTCCCGATGCTAAAGTTGATGTTTTGGAGTTAGACCTCAGCTCAATGGCATCAATAAGGGAATTTGTACGCGAATTCCATTCACTCAACCTTCCGCTAAACATCCTAATGTAAGTCTACATCATGTTTGCCTGATTTTATTCATCACTACTGTGCGATATATCGTGTATATCCAATTGTTATATATATCACTTACTTTAATTTGCTTCATCTATTGACAAATTAAAAGGAAAACTTAATTCCTTCTTCTGTATTGAAAGTAACAATGCAGGCATCTTGAGTCTTCAATTCATGCTTTCCAAAGACAATTTGGAGCAGCATTTTGCAATAAATTACCTCGGTACGAATGCCTTGTACTCATTATTTCATCATGGTTTTTTTTTTTTTTCAATACGACCATTCATATATCTCTGGTTTTACCAGTCGGTGCTCTGTAATTAAGATCGATTCCATGCACAAATCAAAAGCATTGCTTACTTTATACTCCCTCCGGTTATTTATATAAGTCGTTCTATCAAAAACTTCTTATTTAAAATTGTAAGTTGTTTTCAGAATTCAAAAGTGTATTTATTGCATTTTTACCCATTTAATGTCAAAAGACATATATGTAAATCACACTCGTAATTAAAGCTGCCTTAATTCTTGTGTCTATACCTTAAACGACTAATATAATTGACCGGACGAGGGAGGGAGTAGTTTTCTATATAGAACAAGAGTCGCTAGTTACTAAGAATGCTTCCTCACATTCATATTGCATTTATAGATTAAGAGATCTTCTTGTCCTTGTATAGGTCACTTTCTCTTGATAGATCTTTTATTGGAGAAAATGGAGACTACAGCTCTTCATAGCAAGATAGAGGGAAGAATTGTCAATGTCTCGTCTATAGGACACTATATGACGTATCGCGAAGGAATTCGCTTTGATAAAATCAATGAGGAGCCGAGGTACGTAATTCCCATCCTTTGAAACGGTTTTACCATTCCATCAATTCGTTGCTTTCTTGGTTATAGTGTTCCATCAATTTTTGTTGTTCCCAAGATGTTAAGTTTGGTTGCGGTTCACTTTTATTTATTTATTCAATAAATTTATTTGAACTTATAAGTTCGGACTCATAGGGAAATTTTTTTAAAAAATTTAAATATTTAAGAGGTATCAAAAGATTTTTACAAGTGATTATGGTTACTTCATTAATTGCTCGAGGATATATTCGAAATTAAAAAAAGTTTTGAGTCCGGACTCCCGAGTCCAAATAGCATTATCTTTATTTATTTTTGTAAGAATCATTGATACACAAATTCTGGATTCTCCTTCACTTAATTTGGTCTTGAACTTGTTAAATGCAGCTACAGTGGCTTCCGTGCGTATGGACAATCAAAACTTGCTGTTATATTGCATTCAAATGAGCTTGCCAGACGCCTAGAGGTGATCATGTACCCTCGATCGATCAACGTTTATTTGAATATAGTAGCAGCATTTTACGATATCCTTATTACATGACATCATCATGTTCATGGCGTCTCTTCTTTATATTTACAGGAACGTGGAGTGCAAATAACATCAAATTCCTTGTGTCCTGGTTTCGTTTCTAATACTAATATTTTCAAGCTTCCCACTTTATTATGGGGTAAATCATGAATGACCACATCATCTCAATTGTTTCTTTATCCCTGCTATCCAGGTGATGTTTAAATGCTTGTAGGAATATGAAGTTGGTGTGATGTTTTGATAGAAACAGCAACAACGACGACAACAACAACAAAAGTGTCAATCCTAAATTTGTTGGGGCCGGGCAAAGTGTCTAGGAAAAAATAAACTTTAATTTTGTAGCTAAGAACATAACTTGTAAGTTATATAGTAAAATCGATGATAATGTGATTGTTTTTAGGGGCTGAAGATGTAGGACAAATTTTAACCTTTCTGTCTAAAAAATGACTTGAAGAAATATAGAAAACCGTATATCTTTATGTTGCTGAAAATCTAATTAGAGTCCCATGCCATTTCTAACTTTAAGGACAGATTTCACCTGTCTGGTCTGTGAAGGCAAAATTGCGTTGCTTGTTTCATTCCTTCAAAGTTCCAAATATTACTAGCACTTTGAGAAAATTTATGTTTTAAAAAAATATTAATCATATAGTACTATAACCTCATTAAATGTTGTTAAAGACAATTTTTTTTAGTGTGAACTAGATTTATTGTAAACTTAAAACACTTCCAAACTGTTGGCATTAGGATCCTAATAATCATCAGTACTACACTAAAACCAACAGAAGTATTAGTCAAATTAAGAATTTGTGGCAAATAATCAGTTCATGCATTGTTGTTGTTGAAGATGCGTGGACCGAAAGTTAGTCGACCCAGATTGATTAAATGAAACTTCTAAATGAAGTATATAAGTAATTAACTCCTCCCAACTAGTACCGAATTCTTTTGAGATAAAACCTCACACCTATAAAAGTTGAAGGTGGTTAAGTTGGGGATAGCATCGGTGCTAGTGCAGGAGATCCATGGACTCGCGCATGTGTGTGACGTTGCCTGCTTGTTTATTTAACTCAGGTCTTCATATTTTCAAATTCCTCATCAAGAATGTTCAGCAGGTATGTTTCTTATCCATCGATCTAGTCCTAATATTGCAGATATAATAGGTCAGTGTTTGTGCTTGCTTCCACGCATAATATATATTTCGCTGGATATATGTTATTTCAGGGAGCAGCAACAACCTGCTACGCAGCGTTGCATCCGCAGGTCAAGGGCGTAAGTGGCCAGTTCTTTAGGAACTGTGACATCGCTGAAACGAGTTCACAGGCACAGGACGAAGAGCTGGCCAAGAAACTTTGGGATTACAGCACGAGCTTGATCCATTAGTTGATCGATCTTGTCAACTTAAAAATCAATCCTGCAAGTGGGTCTTTAATTACTAGTAACAAATGTCTAATTAATAGTCTTCATCACTCTTCCATGTCAGTGCTTAATTATCTTCAGTAATAAATCTAGGAAATGTATGTAATATGTGCAAGTTGGGGGAAAAAACAGAATTGTGGACTGCTTATGTAGAATCACAACAAATATCTTTTGTTATTGGAGTTATGGGAGTCACTTAAGTTAGCAAACAAGCTCCAAGTTTACATTTTAATAATTTCAAAGTCATCTTTAAGTAATTAATGAAGCAAATAAGATTACTTGTAAAAAAATTTTGATACCCCTTAAATATTTGTGAAAATTTTAAAAACGCTCCTATGAATCTGGACTCATGATCCGAGTAGATTAATTGTTAATTGAATTAGTGGATGCATGTTTTGTCATTGCTGATGAAATTTAATGTTAATAGTTAATGTAATCTATTCATATTTTCTTGTGTAACGAGAAACAATTCTCAACCAGGTAGGACATTTATGGTCCGCTGCATTAATTATTTATAATAGTGTTATGTTTTTGGTTGGAAAGTTAAGGTTGACAATTCGTGTCGGCGAATCGTAAACAAGTAAGTCGTATCATAAACAGGTCATGACTTATATATATAATGTAAACTCATTACATGACACGTTTATTAATCGTGTTAATTGTTTTCGTGTGTAAGTGGATCGTATTAAACATCTCGTATATATACTCGTGTCACCCATTTAATAAATATTTTATTTAAATTTTTTATTTATTTAAACTTTTATATTTGTTTACTACTTTTTTTTAATATATATACATGAATAACTTAAACAAACATAATTAATTAGTCAATAAAATATAATGTGATTGTGTATAGTCTTAAGTTTTACTTTACTTTTTCATTCAAGTCTTTATTACTCTTAATAATAGAGGAAAAATGACTCGTAATAATAACATATACAAAATTATAAAAATCGATTAAAAAATATCTAAATTTTACTTTGGTGAAAAGTTTTATTTTTTTACTTAATAAATAGTTATTATTAAAATCTAAAACATAAATAATATATTAAAAGTGAAATAAATATTTCATCTATAAAATAAAAGTGTCGTTTATTCTTTATACATTATTCTTTAATCGTGTCAATATGTTAATCGTTTATCACTTATGGCATCTTTAAAAAGTGTATCATAAAACAATGATTTGAGAATTAATGATTGGGAAGTGATTGGATAACAAGCTTTTGCTACGTACCTTTGCTGTACAATTGCAGGAGTTCTTTGGATACTATTGTTGTTTTCGTACGCACATCTCGATGCAACATCATAGATAGTAATGCAACCTAATACAATCAATTAGTAGGAGTATACTTTGTTGTGTTATCATAAAAAGTAATTAAAAGATGATGAAATCAATTTTGGTTCTCTAATGGGTCTAGACATTGGTGGCCTATAAGAGTCATTTCCAAAACATTACAGATATTTTTTGGTGGCTTTCCCATATAATCTATAATATAATATATGTTTTCTTGGATTCTAAAAATGATGCTGGGACCAATGGTTCCCATATGAGATATAGCAAAGCTCAGTTTGTCTGTGCATGGTTGGGTTTTGTGAGGTTTGACGAAAAAAAGATAAGAAGTAGAAATGTGGTTTTTTGGAAGAAAAGGGGCTTCTGGGTTCTCTGCTTCTTCAACAGCAGAGGAGGTTACAGAAGGCATTGATGGAACTGGTCTCACTGCTATTGTTACAGGTGAGAAACTTTATTGCTTTAATGGGATTTCATGGACTTTCTGTACAATTTGGTAGATTTATTGCTTGTACCAGCGAAGGAATTGGGTTTTCAGATGTGGGTATTTGGATGTACTATTCTTGGGTTTGGGATGATGTACCTCACTAGAAAACTCGACTCAACAGAAACTGAATAAATTCGATAGGTAGAAGTAAACCGAAGTTAACTTGAGACGCATTAATTAGGAGGGATCTAAATGATTTGTAAAGCACATGCACTATCAATTGCACTATTAATGATTTGTAGCGGATCCCTACTAATTTTGGAATTGAGGCTATCACTAGAAAACTCGACTCAACAGAAACTGAATAAATTCGATAGGTAGAAGTAAACCGAAGTTAACTTGAGACGCATTAATTAGGAGGGATCTAAATGATTTGTAAAGCACATGCACTATCAATTGCACTATTAATGATTTGTAGCGGATCCCTACTAATTTTGGAATTGAGGCTATATTTGTTGTTGGGTTTGGGCTGATGTTTAGGTTTGTGAAGCATCTCAAAATAGCTGAATTTAATTTGTGGAACAGTGCAATGGAGTTATGTAGTCTTAATCCTTGTAGTGTGTAATTGATTTAATTTGCAATTGGTATTCTTTTTTGCATGTTAGAAGTTTCAGGTAGCTTCTTTGAAATTTTGATGAAAAGAAAACCAGTTTCAGTTTGAGCCATTAATTTGGGCTCTATTGCAAATTTCGTTGTAGTGCTTTTTTTGGTTCACATTAGAGTGCAAATCAAGCTAAGCAGAGGCGTTTGATAATTCATGTAGCGGACTCTAACTAATTTGGGATCTAGGCTTTGTTGTTATTGTCTTTCGTTATAGTGCTCCTATGAAGTGCTATTATTATCATAATATCATGGGCAAAACACATTTTTTGGTCCTTGAACTTTGAGACTTTTATGCTTTTAGTCCTTAAACTTTTATTAGTGTTAATTTGGTCTTTAAACTTTCATTTTTGTACTTGGTCCCTGAACTTTTGAGTGTTTTATGCTTTTGGTCCTTGAACTTTGAGGTTTTTACGTTTTTGGGGGAAAATTAATTTTTTTTTTCGGCTTTTATTGATCGATGTGAGTCGTTCGGTTTAGTAGTATAAACCACTTTACTCTTTTTGACTAGTCACATGTTACTTTTATTACCCATATTACCGAAATTTAACACTTTAAATGGTGGAATGACTAAATGTAGATCTTTGTGAAAGTTCAAAGACCAAATGTGTAGTAATAAAAGTTTAGAGATCAAAAATATAAAAAACACAAAGTTCAGGGACCAAATGATGGGTTTTGCCTAATATCATGTAATGCCGGCCAATTTGACATGCTTTTCGACTGTAATTTCAGGAGCATCAGCTGGAATCGGGGCTGAAACATCTCGTGTTCTTGCCTTACGTGGTGTCCATGTGGTCATGGGAGTAAGGAACATGGCTGCGGCTCAGGATGTTAAACAAGCGATAATAAAGGAAAATTCCAAGGCTAAAGTTGATATGTTGGAGTTGGATCTCGGTTCATTGGCGTCTGTTAGGAAGTTTGCGTCCGACTTTAATTCTTCGGGTCTTCCATTGAACATCCTCCTGTAAGAAGCTAAAAGATTGAGGCCAACCATCAACCATCATCCTTACTTTTTGATTATGACCAGTTGTAGTGATTCAATATTCTTTGTTGTTGGAAGTAACAATGCAGGAATCCTCGCGCCTCCCTTTAAGCTCTCGCAAGATGGTATAGAGCTTCAGTTTGCAACAAACCACTTAGGTGCGCCTTTATCTTTTGTCAAATTTTCTCACGCCCTCCTCTAGCACCACTGATACTATCCTCAACTTAACCACACATCTCGATCAACAACTTTATTGCTTCCTATATGCTCAATAGGAACTTAGATGGTTGTTATTAATTCAGCGGTCTATCGCTCCTTTCTCAGGTCATTTTCTTTTGACAAATCTTTTGTTGGACACCTTAAAACGAACGGCAAAACGAAGTAAGGTGGAAGGAAGAATTGTCAACGTCTCCTCAAATGCTCACCGATATGCATTTGGCGAGGGAATTTCTTTTGACAAAATCAATGACGAGTCAAGGTAAACCATCCCAGTATATCCTTGTTTCTACTTTGCTTACTTTCTAGATATGCAAAAGATGATTTTTCGATCTTCCCTTAAAATTGTTACCGACAGTTATAATCGCATGTGGGTATATGGACAAACTAAACTTGCCAATATATTGCATTCTAATGAGCTTGCGAGGCGTCTAAAGGTATTTTATTGTGATTCTTACCATCCCTCTTTTTTCACTTCTATCAGGGTATATGGACATATATTTATTTATTTTTCCTTTGCAGGAAGAGGGGGCGCAGATAACCGCGAATTCAGTTCATCCTGGATTTGTCTATACCAACATTTTCAAACATCAAAGCTTGGTTGCTGGTAACCTTACTTAGCAAATTCTTCGGCGTCGCTTATAGTTTTAATTACTCAAGGAAACAACCATTATATATATATATATATATTTAGACAATTTCTCCATAGGAAAGGATATGATTACTCAAATATCTGGGCAACATTCTACCTTGTATCTGATTTAGATTTTTAAACTGCCCCCCATTTTGAGGTTTAGTTGTGATTGTCAATTCCTCGTTTTGTTTGCAGGCCTTTTCGACAAGATTAAGAGTTTTGCTTGTAAAACTGTCCAACAGGTTGGTTTTGTATTTGAACAGAAACCATTTAAGTGATTGTGGATGCACATTTTTTCATTAGATGACATATTGGTAATGTAATTACAGGGAGCGGCGACGACGTGCTACGTTACATTGCATCCGCAAGTGAAGGGTGTTAGCGGAAAGTTCTTCGTTGATTGTAATATAGCAACACCAAGCTCAGTAGCTCAAGATTCAAACCTGGCAAAGAAACTATGGGAGTTCAGCATGAATTTGGTCCAAAAATAATGTCTTCAATGGCTGCTGCATAACCATTATGTTAAAAGGAAACTAAATATTGTATCTAGCAGTTAAGGAAATTAATATCTCGTGTATCTCGTACGTTCCTTTTGTGGTTATACTTTCATTTCTTGTATTCTAGACCTGTGTGTATATATAGTGTACCATGTACACAAGTGAACTACACAATAAACATATTTTATTGATCATAAACTATCATGGTATCATAGCCCTAAATCATGGGTCTTTCCTCTTTGTTTTTGTCTCGTCTGCTGCGATGTCACTCGGTAAACATATTTTACCTCGCATCTGATCATAAACTATCATGGTATCATAGCCCTAAATCAAATGGGTCTTTCCGAGGCTCCCGAGAGTCGTTTTGACGTCGCATCCCTGCGATCGCGCGTCATTGTCTCGTGTCGCGCGCCGCCTGTCGCCGCCGTATTGGAGGCTCGCGACTTCGCCGCCATCTTGTTGTCCCGCCGCACCGCGACACACCCACGTCGTCATCCTCCCTGCCGTTGCCGCCGCCTTTGCACACTCATTGCCGCGCACATCCGCTCAACGCTCGCCGCCACACACACTCACTTACCCATCCGCCGCCGCCACCGTCGCACACCGCACTGAATCCGCTATCGCTCCGTCGCTGGACACCATAGATTACAAAATAATTTTGACAAAAACCCCAACATGATCTGAATATGATTCCATTAAAACGTTTAAACCAAGAAAACATAATCATACATCGATCGCAAAATATCTTTCTCGAAGGTTGATCGATCTCTAAGGCGCGCTAACGATGAACGCCTCTCTACCAAAGCGAGTCATCCACACACGAATCGGCGGCGAGATTCAAAGTGCTAGCTTCAAGAGAATATAAAACCTTTTTGTTTCTCTCCAAAATTATCCAAAGCGTACCAAAAAACCCTAATTCGTTTCTAAACGAAAATTGAGTTTCGACCCTTAAATTTCATCCGTGTGTTCTAACTTAAAGCGTCTATTTATACAACCTCTTGTATATAGACGGTTAAGTAAATTACACATATACCCATACTTAAAGAAGTATAAGTGTAATACACGACAAGGATGTTTACGTCATGCCATGAATTTTATCATATAAAATTCGTTTTTCTGAACCATCTTAAAATCTCGCAAAACCATTCTTAGTGTGCGACCCAATAGACTCATACAACATTGGCGTGTATCAAAACACATTTTGGTATACAAGTCATAAGCCTACTCTAGCAAGACATTATGACTACCCAAGTTGTACGAATATCAAATCGATACAACCTAATCAATAGTGTATACAACATCCTTTTGTCACACGATATCCTTCGATCAAACATAAGGCATGAAATTGTCATCCAACATGTTCAATCGTACTAGTCTCGATCTCTAGGTAGACTAAAAACATTCAAGTGACATTGATCAATATCAATTCACTTAGACTAGGCCTTTTAACGATCCAACACATCGAGGGATCCACTAGATATCTCTTTTTATATGAGAGGGACAAATTCTATCTCGATTACACAACTTCATCACATTGCTCACACAATAACCAATCACAACCTTTACAATCGTCCTCAGGTTAAAGACAACGTTTGATTGTGTCAAATCGATGTGTTCCTAATGTCGAAGTCTCTGGTAATTATAAATTAATTATAATAAACAAAGAAATGAAATCCTCTATTTTATTAACTAAAAGTATTCATAAAGACAATTAATGGATTGACTTAGGGCATATGCCCCAACAATGCTCACTAGTCGCCCAAGCACCAAATCGTCGGTAGACAATCGACAAGTTCCCTATTCAATGGAGAAAAGTGAAGTCTCACAGCCTATCTCCATGATTCTTGATGGTACAAATTACTCACTTTGGTCCCAACAGATTAAAAGTTTTTTAATTGGTCAAAAACTTTGGCGAATTATTACGGGAGACAACCCCAAACCAGAAAAGGATGACACGGAGACACAAGCTAAATTTCTTGATCGACTTGACGACTGGGACAATAAGAATCATCAGATCATCACCTGGCTCTGTAACACATCTACTCCCTCTATTCATATTCAGCTTGTTGATTTTGGGACGACTAAAGAAATTTGAGATTTTTTGGTTGTTAGATACAAAACCTCTGGTTTAGCACAGTATTATCAATTGTTCACCACTTTGAACAGTTTGAAACAAGAAGTTGGTCAGTCCATCAATGAATTTTTGGCACTCATTCAACCAATCTGGAACCTGTTACAACAGGCAGAAATTAGCAAAAACCACCTTCATCTCATCCAAGTTCTCATGGCTCTTCGCCCTGAATATGAATCAGTCCGTGAGACCCTCATGCATCGCGATCCACTACCTTCTCTTGACGCAGCTGTAAAAGAAATTTTGTTTGAAGAAACTCGGCTTGGCTTGGTCAACTCTGCCCCTTCGTCAGAAGTGGCCCTCGCAACTACTCAATCATGGCCTAAATCTGTCCCCCGCCCTTGTAAGAACTGCAGAAAAACGGGCCATTCGTTTGTTAATTGTCCTACAATTGAGTGTCGATACTGTCATGAACGTGGTCACATAGTGCAGAACTGTCTAAATAAACGATCTCGTCCCAAAGGCACACCTAAGTCTGCATCTGTCTCTAACACTGGTTCTTCTGTTGCTGCTTCTGTCTCTGATGGGTCACATTCCTCTCCGATGTTTTCTATGAGTGATTTTGAAGCAATCATCAAACAGGTGATACCTACCCAACCCACTGCCCTATCTGTAACCTCAGGTAACCATTGGTTCTTTGATTCTGGGTGTTGTAATCATATGACACCAAATCTATCTCTCTTTTCTAACGATAGTCCTTCTCCGCATTCTTTGAGAATTCAAATTGCAAATGATAGCTCCATGTATGTTACCCACTCAGAACCGTGTAATAGTCGCCAATCACCGCCTTCCCATCGTCGTAGGATCTGCAACTTGCCACCAACAACAATGACAAGTTCCGGTGAGTAAATCCCAGAGAAATTCAGTTAGTATTCACAAGAAATCGAAGAAAACGGCAACAATTCATGCATATAAAGTAAGTGAACAGGAATGTAAAGCATGAATATAAGTCGTGAGATAATCAAGAATAAGGAACGAGAGTGTGTGTATAGTTTGTCGAGTCCTGGGACAAAATACTAAACCGAGAAGGCCCTGGAGGTGAGGAAATCCACACCCCCTCTTCACGGTCGAAATGAGGAACTCTGTTGGTCGGAAGGTAGACTTCCGCTCAACGCCTCAAAGGAGAGGAAATCTGTGACGGAGATGGGCCTCACGTCAACTCGCTCTCGAGATCATCGACTCGCTGAGAGATATCTCACGCGTAGTCTAAGGTATGACCAACACCGTAGCAACAATCGAATCATCATCAACGAGAGAGCGGAAAGGGGGTCACACCGTCCCTTCGACCATGTACGAGACACACGCGGGAATAGAGTAAACATGAAAAGGCTGAATCGGCGAAAAGTAATGTGAAATAAATAATTTCAATTAAGATAAGTAAATTCTAAGCCGACTTTCTCGTGGGTTTACTTACTTCAAACAATCGCAAATATCTCTTCAAAATGTCCCTCTCACGCCTCGAGATACGCGCCCGATACCCGACTATAGTCTCCTAAGTTCCTGGTATCCAATTATACCACTTTTGTTATTTTAGAGTCACATTAAGAGAATTTATAATGTGTGACCAAAAATTTGAGATTTTGTTTCAAAAAGTTTAATTTCGGCACACTTTTCGAGTTATATTATGGTGCCGATGCCCCAAAAGTCCTCAAAAACTACTTTTTATATTTTTCCACTTTATTATATTTTTCTTAATTTTTCTGGATTTTTCCATAATTTTTTAGCTATTTTTCCTATTTTTCTGATATTTATTTGATTTAAAAATGTATTTTATTTAATTTTTTAAAATTTTTAATTAATTTAAATTAATTTAGGGTGGGTTGGGCCCGAACCGGGCCCGGTTCGGTTGGGCCCGGTTCGGCCCAACCAGGGCCACCCGGGGGCGGACCGAGCCCGCCAGGGTCTGGTCCGGACCGGCCCGCCCCGGGCCTGGGCTGCCCGGCCCGCCTGGCCTTGGGCAGCCCGGCCCACATGGGCCTGGCCAGCAGGCCCACCTGGGGCTCCTTCTTCCTCCAAATCGTCACAGAGGCGATTTCTTCTTTTTTTTTTTTTTTTAACACAATAACAACAACAATTTCAACAACCTAACAACAACAACAACACAACCCCATCACTATTAAGGATCCTATACTCCTCAAAATTCAACAACAACATTAACCACTCACCTTGATCAATGGAGGTCTTTGCGAGTGTCGCCGCTGCTGGAGTCCGCCGGCGCCGCTGGTGAGCTCCGCCGCGAGCCGACCCTCACACCCGTTTGAATCTCCCAGACACCCATTGTGTTCTTGACCTCACTCCAAACTTAATTTCTGTCGGTCAATTATGTGACCAAGGCTTGACTGTTTTATTTTCCCACTCCCACACCCATTTGTCAGTGGTCACGGGACATTCAGACGGGTCATATTCTAGGAACGAGAATCAAAGTGGGACGATTATTTGAGCTCACGTCACTTCATATGTCTGCCGTCAAACAGATCTCTGCTGCAGTTTCCACCCCCTCAGTCTATCAGTGGCACCTTCGTCTTGGTCATACATCAGCCAGTAAACTCTGTACTCTTGTTTTCAGTTGGTCATTGGGTATTTCTAAATTCGAGTCCTTTGATTGTATGCATTGTCAGTTGGCAAAACAACCTGCTTTTTATTTATGTCTTAGTGAATCCATCAATAATACTCCGTTTGGATTAGTTCATTCTGATGTTTGGGGTCCTGCACCTACATCAACTATGAATGACTATCAATATTTTGTACTATTCATTGATGATTATTCAAGGTTCACCTGGATATATTTTCTAAAGCATCGATCCGAAATACCTCAAACTTACATTGATTTTGCCAACATGATCAAAACTCAATTTGCATGTACAATCAAAATTCATCGTACTGACAATGCTTTAGAATACCGTGATTTTGTCCTTCTTCAGTTTCTTAAACTGCAAGGTACCATTGTTCAACGTTCCTGCCCATACACCTTTCAACAAAATGGTCGAGCTGAAAAGAAACATCAACATATCCTAGACACTGTACGTGCCCAACTTCTCTCTGCATCTTGTCCTGAAAAGTTTTGGGGTGAAGCCGCTTTAAATTGTGTCTATACCATTAATCGACTCCCCATACCAGTGTTAAAGAACATCTTCCTTTTGAACGATTATATGGTACACCACCTGACTATCCTAATCTTCGGGTGTTTGGTTGTGCATGTTTCGTTCTTCTTAACCCCCCTGAACATATCAAACTTGAATCGCGTGCTCGTCTGTGTTGTTTTCTCGGGTATGGAATTGAACATAAGGGCTATAGGTGTTGGGACCCTCTTTCTCGGCGATTACGCATCTCCAAACATGTTACTTTTTGGAAAAATACCATGTTCTCTACCTTATCCAAGTTCGACAGTTTCTTATCATGTACTCAACCGTTTTTCACTAACTTGTCTATCGAGGTTTTCTCATCTTCAGTTGCAGGTACTCCAGATGAGCTCAATGATCATGATCCCATTCCAGCACCCGTCGTCAACGAATCGGCCCCCTCTAATACTCATGTTTCTGCTCCTATTCTCCCTCGTCGTTCTGAACGGTTAACTGAACTCCCCTCTTACCGCAAAAATTATCATTGTTTCACTGTTATTTCTTCTTTACATGAGCCTTCCTCCTATTGAGATGCTAGTTCTGACCCCCTATGGCAGCAAGCAATGTCAGAAGAATTATGTGCATTAGAGAAGACTCATATTTGGGACTCAGTGGATCTGCCCTCTGGCAAAACTCCAATTGGATGTAAATGGGTTTACAAGATAAAAACTCTCTCTGACGAATCTATTAAGCAGTATAAGGCTCGTCTGGTCGCTAAAGGCTACACACAGGAATACGACATTGACTATGAAGAGACGTTTGCTCCTGTAGCCCGCCTAACCTCTATTCGAAGTTTGCTTGTTGTAGCAGATGTCCGACATTGGCCCTTGTTCCAAATGGATGTTAAAAATATTTTTTTAAATGGTGATCTTACCGAAGAAGTCTATATGTGCCCACCCCCCTGGCTACTCTCATTCTCCAAAACAAGTTTGCCTCCTCCGTCGTGCATTATATGGCCTTAAACAAGCTCCACGTGCCTGGTTTGCCAAATTCAGTTCCACTATTACACAGTTTGGTTTTCAGTCGAGTCCTCATGATTCTGCCTTGTTTACTCGATGAACTGACAAGGGCATGGTTCTTCTCCTGCTTTATGTTGATGACATGACCATCACCGGGGACGACTCCACTGGGATTTCTGACTTACAGCAATATCTCAAGAGTCACTTTGAGATGAAAGACTTAGGTAACTTGAGCTACTTTCTTGGTCTTGAAGTTACCTCTACTCCTTATCGATACTATCTTTCACAAGCGAAATATGCCTCTGATTTGATCTCTCGCTCTGTGATTACTGATATTGTTGTTGCATCCATTCCATTGGACACGAATGTCAAGCTGACTCCATTAGATGGTACACTTCTTTCAGATCCTACCCTATATCGCCGGCTTGTGGGTAATTTGGTTTATCTCACTGTTAGCGTTCAGACATTACTTACACTATTCATGTTGTCAGTCAGTTCATGTCAGCTCCTCGTACTGCTCACTTTACTGTTATTCTTCGCATCCTTCGATATGTAAAAGGCACATTGTTTCATGGTCTCCACTTCTCTGTCAACTCTCCCTTGGTATTATCTAGTTACTCGGATGCAGATTGGGCTGGTGATCCTACCAATCGACGTTCTACTACTGGTTATTGTTTCTTCTTGGGCAACTCATTAATATCCTAGCGAAGCAAGAAACAAACAATCACATCTCGCTCTAGCACAAAATCTGAGTATCGGGCTCTTGCTGATGCTACCTCCGCACTACTTTGGACTCGTTGGTTACTTGAAGATATGGGGGTTACACATGCTTCTGCTACCATTCTGCATTGTGACAATCAAAGTGCAATCCAAATTGCGCACAATGATGTTTTTCATGAGAGAACAAAACATATTGAGAATGATTATCACTTCGTCCGTCAACACTTGGTTCGGGGTACTCTTCAGCTTTCTTCTGTCTCATCCTCCAATCAGACGGCTGATATATTCACTAAAGCTCATCTTTCGGGTCGCTTTCATGCTTTGGTTGACAAACTCAAGTGGATTCACGAACTCATCTTAAGTTTGAGGGAGGGTGTTAAGGAAACTAAATATTGTATCTAGCAGTTAAGGAAATTAGTATCTCGTGTATCTCGTAGGTTCCTTTTGTGGTTATACTTTTCTTTCTTGTATATTAGACATGTGTGTATATATAGGGTACCATGTACACAAGTGAACTACACAATAAATATATTTTATTCATAAACTATCACATTCAAAATTGTCTATCGTGTCCTTTTCATGTTTTAAAGTTTGGGTAATAAAACACTTCTCTTAGAGTGCTTTATTTTTAGCCAAAACACAAAACAAATTAACTCAACCAGGTAAGAAACATAGAATCACTCAAATTTCCACTAGAGAAGCTCGAACCTTCAAAATCATGTAAAGGTGAATACACGTCGAATGAATCGGGAATGGAGCTACCATTTAGCGCGCCCTTTTGGCAAAACACATTTTTGGTCCCTTAACTTTATGGTTTTTCTTAATTTAGTCCTTAAACTTCGATCTTTGGTAACATTTAGCCCATAAACTTTGACTTTTTGTACATATTTAATCCTTTTATCAAGTGAGATTTCAACAAATTGAATTTAACTTTAACCAATGAGAATTGTGCGGGTACATAAACGTGAACTGAATTGACATGAAAATGAATTAATTAGGAGGGCTCACTTATTACAACACAACAACCATTTGTCACTTCAAATTATGTTGGCATCACATCAAATTATGTTAACATCCCATTCATTGAAAGAATTAAATGTTAATAATTTAAAGTTTGAGGATCAAATAAAGTACATCGTAAAGTTTAAGGATCAAATGATGCATTTTACTCTTTTTATCTACTTTATTTTTGTCATGGTGTTGTCAAGAGTTATAGTAGTATTTATTCACATCGAGTTGTCGCAATTAATTTATATTGATATCTAAATCTTTTTTTTTTAAGAAAAAAACTTATTATTTTTTTTTAAAAAAATACCGGTATTGAAATGAATAATATTCAATTCAAAATGTCACATCTCATGTTATAAATATAATGAGACAGCACATACTTGGATTTAATGTTGGGTGATAATTGTCATACTAATACTGTACTTTCTTTTTTAATTCCTGAAATGGACATCTCGAGATTCTCCCATCATGTTAAAACTTAATTAAGGCCCTCATCTTTATCAAATCAGATTGTCAAGAAAAAGAAACAAAAAGAAAAATTGAAAAACATTTTTTGTGGAGCCACGTTGGATTCAGTGCTTTCTTGGGCATCTGAAGATCGATTCACTGTGTCTTCTTTTCTGGGTATTGAGAAACTTGAGGCTTGAATCTCAAAGATGTGGGTTTTTAGGCGAAAAGGGGCTTCTGGGTTCTCATATTCTTCGACAGCAGAGGAGGTTACACAAGGAATTGATGGGTCTGGACTCACTGCTATTGTCACTGGTGATGTATCTTTTCTGGGTTTCTCTCAAAAATGATTATTTCATCTTATATTTGTGTTTGGAGTGAAAGTCTTTATTGTTTTGGTACTTTTGGGGTTTCCTTCAGATTGGTTAAGTTTGCAGAAGTGGAATTATTTAATGATATGAGGAATTTTTTAGGTGTCCAGTTTACCAAACTAGTATTTGATTTTGGCTATTCAGACCTATGTTTTGCTCCCTTCACCCCAATTACTTCATTGTACTCCATTTAGCTTTTACCCTTCCTTTTTGTAAATAATTCCAAAACTGCCCCTCACCCTCAACAAAGGTTTACCCTATCTCCTACCTTCATCCCAACACCCCCTCACTCCTCTCCATTTTTCGGTTTTAGTCATTGTAGAGCACTTGTACTAGGTCACCAAGTGTCGTATGAATGTTTTTTTTCGTTAAATAAGGTTGGATGTGGTTGGGTCGTGTCCAAGAAGTGAAGAAGTGTCGCCCGCGGGGTTCGGTCGACTCCGACCGATACCTCTACTCTGATCGATAATGCGAAGTGAACTCGGTTTTAATTGGTCACGGATAGGGATGGGCAAACCGCGGTTTGGTGGTGAAAACCACCAAACCGCGAACCACCAAATTCGCAACCATGCGCGGTTTGGTCGGTTTGGTTTCGCGGTTTTTCTTGTTACATGTTTGCCAAAAAAAAAAAAAAAAAAGTGGTGGGAGGCGGCAGTGAGAGATCACTGGTAGGAGATGGCGATGGCGACTGGTGGGAAGCGGCAGTGACGACGACTAGTGGAAGGCAGCAACGGATGGCCTCAACTGGTGGAGGCGAATATGTTTAGGATCTTGAGATGAAGATGAAAAAATGAAACAACTGTTGTTTATATTAGTTAAGGTTAAGGTTTATATTGGTTAAGGTTTTAAAATGTGAATTAAATAAATTTACTAAATTACCCTCGGTTTGGTTTGGTGAACCGCGGTTTTTCAGAATTGAAAACCACCACCAAACCGCGATTTTGCGGTTTTCAAGTTTTTCAAACCGCCCCCAAACCGCGAGTTTTAAAAACCAAACCAAACCATACGGTTTGGGCGGTTTGGGCGGTTTGGGCGGTTTTAGGGAAACCGATGCCCACCCCTAGTCACGGAAGGGTCCAACCGAGACCTCTAAAGAAGTGTCGGCCCTGTGTGGCTAACACCCGCGAGTAACAAGAACGAACAACAAATTTTCGAAACTCCTAAAAATACACGATAATGACAAAAAAAATAGTGGGTTTTGCTTGGAATCGCTTGATATTAACGATTTCATTGAGACTTTGTACCAAAAATGCAAGATTTAACTCCAAAATCGAATCCTTAAACTCAACAACAAAATCACAAACAATATCGACTTGAAAAATAAAAAAAATTTCAGAAAATCTCGAAATCGACAATAAAAGAGATAATGAATGCACTCATGGCGTCGAATCAATGTGGTTTTGCTCGGATTTCGTCGGATTTGGGTTGGTGTTGAGAATGCGATTTTGAGAGAGGAGGACTGGGTTATGCGCGAGTGGTGTATGGGTGAGTAAAAACTCTTTTATATGGAGGGGTAGTTGGGTCATTTTACTAGGGGCTGAAAAAAATTCAAAAACGTGGTAAAATGAGCAAAAAGTGGGGTCCGAATAGCCTGGGCCTTTGATTTTTATTTTATTTTTCCATTTTGGGATACTTCTAATAAGAAAAAGACGTGTGTACTTGAACCAAGTGTTTAACATGGATTTAGATGGAATAAGTTTTGAACCTACTTTTGGGCTCTAATGTGTACTTGAACCAAGTGTTTAACATGGAATAAAAATTGGTGTTGTTGTCTATATATGGGCGTCGGCAGTACACGGGTACGTTAGATAACTTGAGATGCATTAATTAAGAGGGGTTTAAAGGACTATGAAAGCATTCATTGATTGCATTAAATCAAGCTGAGTTGAAGCTTTTCATAGGCGTAACCGGAACTAATTTGGGATTCAAGCTTTGTTGTTGTTTTCTATATATGGGCTTTTTGGCCGTATAGAAACAAAGCAAATTTGAAGACCTCTTTATTGGTGATGTAGAATTGAGCAGATTTACACGTTTTTAGCTTTTGAATTATTGTTTCAGGAGCTTCAAGTGGCATTGGAGCAGAAACCACACGCGTAATGGCCTCGCGTGGCGTTCACGTTGTGATGGCAGCCAGAAATATTGCTGCAGCTAGAAGTGTCAAAGAAGAAGTAGTCAAAGAAATTCCTGCTGCAAAAGTTGATATACTGGAGTTAGATCTTATGTCAATGGCTTCTGTTAGAAAATTTGCGCAGGAGTTCAAATCCTTGAATCTCCCTTTGAACATACTTGTGTAAGAAAAACAAAGATATGGAACTGTGAATTTTTCTTTCCAACAGTTAAATCTCCCAATTGTGATGTATTTGATAGCTTGATATGAAAAATAAATTCTATCTTTCTCTTTCTTGGAACATCCAAGTAATAATGCAGGAGTAATGGCTACCCCTTTTATGCTCTCCCAGGACAAGATCGAGATGCAGTTTGCGACAAACCACATAGGTGAGTGAATATTTACAAACATCCATATATCTGCTTGTTATATCATGTGATGTTATTGAAGTATTTTTAGGTGGAATCAATATTAGTGTTCGTTTCGCACACTTGATTACGCTACAACTCTGAACAATTATATGGTAATATTACTGGAGATGGTTTTTTAGGCATCTATACATCTTATGGACTTGATAAGCCATTGGCCCTTCAATGGAGTCATTGTTTCTGCTATAAATAGCTCTTTTGCTTTTCTTGGAATCCTAAGATTCTTTCAGAATATCATGATAGGTTTGACAATATGAACTTCACTCTCATGATGTTTTCACTTTTCCGTGCATATTCTTGTTTCAAATTTTTCGTCATAGTTTAATGAAGTGACTCATGCTGCGATTTCGCAGGACATTTTCTGTTGACAAATCTCCTATTAGAGACCATGAAAAGCACAGCGCGTGAAAGCAACATTGAAGGAAGAATTGTTAATGTCTCCTCCGAAGCTCATCGATTTCCGTATCCTGAAGGAATCCGTTTTGATAAAATAAATGATGAAACATGGTACATGTCCCCCGTCATTTACGTTCCACTTTACTTACCTTGGGTAGAATATTGCAACTAGGTTTTAGTTTACCACAAAGTACTTACGTATTGTTTCTTATAAGACATGTCTTAATTTTGGGAAGCTTGACGCAAAAGTTAAATCCATATTTTCACATGTACAGGTATAGCAGTTGGAGGGCATACGGGCAATCAAAACTTGCTAATGTATTGCATGCTAATGAGCTTACAAGACGCCTAAAGGTATTCAACAGAAATTTAGCGAAATAGTTGGTAAACTTCATTCTTTAAAACTTTTTTCCATTATCATAGTATTTTTGGCAATTGTTTGAATCTCTGTCCATCTTAATCAAGCACAATGGAAGACTTTGATACCTGTAGCCGACCCCGGTTAAATTGGGACTGAGGCTATGCTGTTGTTGTTTGAATCTCTGTCCATGTCCTCTGTTATGTTTCTTCCAACAACAAGAGATTCATTTAAGATATGCTAACCATGTTGGACTAATTATTAGAATTGATTTTGTTTCTGTTCCCTTCAGCTGCTAATATTGCTTTTATACTACTATAGTGCTGCTCGTAGTCTAAGTATGTAGTCACTGAATGCTATGTTTCCATTTCGTTTCTTCTTGTCATACTTTTCACTAAGTTGATCAGTTAATTTAATCATGTCTTTTTTTTTTTTCCGAGATAAGTAACTTAAGCATATTTGGCGTATGCTACAAATTCCCAACCTCTTCTTTTTTCTCCAAACACTGTTCATGCACTAGTTAAGCTTGAGTTGTTTCCCTGTCGCTCCTTGTTGTTTCTTAATGACTTGGAAGCTTATCTGACTAACATAATAATTCCTAATAATGATCATCAGTTGGAAATTCATCTAAAGAAGTTGTGATATTGATGTTTCTTTTTTTCTTAATGTTCTTTGTTATTATCAAGTGTTTGTAAAAATGAAATAGTTTTAATCAATGGTCAACCAGCCTTGAGGATTGCAATCTAATACATTGTCTGGGAAAGTTCTGGATAGGAATCAAAAATGTATTTCTGCAGTTATATGATATCGAGGAGATTACTTTTGATTTATGGCATTGTAACTGCACAGGCTAAAATGAGCTGGAACCTTTGTCTTCCACTTCCCTCTTCTCGTTTGTACTTTTCATTCGAGATTGAGCAACAGGAACTTCTATTAATCTCAGTGCATTACTTGTTTACGTGGATATCTTTAGCGTTTATAGTGGGTGCGTTTGTTCCAGTTTCACATTATCCGATCACCATATTGATTTGACCATTTGTCTACAATTAAAAGTTCTCTTATTATGGGAAGCTCATCCTCCTTTAGTTATTGATTATATTGCATTATGTTTTCGAGAGCCAATGCTCAATTTCTCTTTTTTATTGTCAATTATATGTGCAAAAGAAGGCACCTTATTTGCTTATTGAAAATATACCTTTATAGCTGGCCTCTTCTAGCAGATTTGGAAATATATTTACTACCTTGTTTCTGTCATGAGCAGGAAGATGGCATTCAAATAACTGCCAACTCGCTTCATCCTGGAGCTATTACTACGAATCTTCTGCGCTATCATACTTATGTTAATGGTAAATTGTATATTCTTATTTTATTAATATTCAAGATTAATTACCAGTACACATTGTATACCATATAATTTGATACTCTTGCATCTTTGTAGACGTGTATGTACTGTTAGTGTCAACTATATGAGCTTAAGGTTGATTCTTCGAGTAAACGTAAAATCCACTAGTTTTTCTCATGTTTTAATTGTAAATTATGCTTCATTACGCACATACTTCGAAACTTGTATATGCAACTAAATTATTTTGTAATATTTAAGTCTAGTTTGTCAATGTTACACGTTCTTCCATAGCACCTTAAGATTTAATGTGGAAGTACTCAGATCATTTCGATGTTCTTTTCATCATTCGCATGGATCAACTGGTTTCATTCAAGAGGGCCATTAGTTCTTCATGTTTCACCATTTAAGGATACTTGTGTCCTGCAAAACTTTATGGTTTTCAATTATAAAAGTACCCGTGTTCGCAACTCCTGATTAACTGCATTCTTCTGGCGGTACGATGCAGGTATTGTCAATGCAGTCGGAAAGTTCTTCCTAAAAAATGTTCAGCAGGTGAGTTTTGTATTTTACTTGCATAAACCCAGTCGTTGTAGGATTTGTTAATTTTAGTATGCTCTATATGTAGATACCACATTGCAATAATTTTTCTCCTGATGTTCATCTAGTAATGGCAGTAGAAAAAAAGAAAAGAAAAAGGAACAGTTAGTATGCACATAATATACATATCAAGCATGGTGTGCGAGGACGCGATCTGGTTTCATTTTGTTTCTAATACATATTTTGCGGAACTTTGTTGCAGGGAGCCGCAACAACATGCTATGTGGCTTTGCATCCGCAGGTCAAGGGAGTGAGCGGCAAGTACTTTGCTGATAGTAACCTAGGAAAAGCAAGTTCACATGGTCAAGACTCGCTGCTCGCCAAGAGACTCTGGGATTTTAGCTTGAGCTTGACAAATTAGTTCCTTGTTGGCATGAATATTAACTGAACGTACAGGACATCCATAATTTTCACTTCTATTTCCCCGTTTGCTCTTTCAGATTCTATGTTCCAACTTCCTATGCTGAATCAGTTTTAAACTACAACAATGTTTGAAGCAGCTTTTGTTTTCTTAAAATGCTGAGTGATTAAAAACAAATAGGTGCTGCCTAAGCTTTTGTTTGGCAAGCTTTTGCTCGACTCCTATTGAAGTCAAAAATAGACAGGTGCTCTACACAAACAGATAGCTTATAAATTCTTCCATCAAGTACTCTTTAACACGGAACTCAAAAGGAAGGTATACTTAGTGAGGAATTGGGAGAAGACAATAACACAGTATAATCAGATTTCTTCAATTTACTGCAGATGTACATGGAACAATTAGGCATGACAGTACAACAATTAATCAAGCAGCCTTTCAAGTGATGCAAGAAATACAACAGTGCAGGCTCGAAAATTCATAGAGCCGCCTTGCTAACAAAATCTGGACTCTTAATCCAGTCCCCCAAACCTTCTGTACAATATTTTCTGAACCAAAAAGGATCAGATAACTAAATGGAACAAAAATATATAGGCAGGAACAAAGAGGTGAGTCCAAGTGCAATTAGTTCTTCTGACTAGCTCATTTTACCCTTTTTCAGTATAATGAAACATAATAACGCGGTTCAGTCTGGCGCCATGAATCCTTTTTCACTGCAAGTGAATTGCTTTAATTTGGATAAACGGAAACCACTTTCGCTCTGTAGAAGAAACTAGCTTTCACCCAGATCATCAGACCCATCTTGATTAAGAACAGCTATATTCATCTGAAAAGATTTGGTAGGATGAGACTAGTGTACCTGTTGAGGAACAAAAAAAGGAGGCCATGGGGAGAACCTTCTCTCAGCAAATTCAGCTTCCAAATATCCAGCCTTCTTTTGCAGATCTTCACTTTGGGTCCTTATTACACAAACGGGTTCTATGGCCAGTTACGTGATGAAAGACTTTGCCAGAATTAAGAAAAAACAACTTGGCAAGCTTGAGAACAGTTCCTAGGTGCAGGGCTTAAATTAGATAGCATTGGTGCGTCCAAGCATAGGAGAGCCAGGATTAAGGTCAAGAGATGGAGTCGGCTTCGCATGCTCCCTCAAGAGCTGCTGTGACACACGGTCTGCCAATACGGATTGTCCATCATAAACCTCCCTATGGTCTGGAAGTGAAGACCTCCCAAAAGGCTTTCCAAGAACATCATTATCAGATGTCATCACATCTCGGAACACATGAGGACCTTGCTGCATCCCTCGAAACAGGTCAGGCTTGGGCTCATGATAGGTGGAACCATTGACATAGATACCATTTGGCAACCTTGGCATGCTCCCCAATCCTTCATGCAAATAAGCTGGCTGCTTAAGGTGAGCAAATGGAATGGAGCCACTTCCACCAGTAAGCGGAGTGGATGAACCAGAAGTGGTACGAGGACTGGATATGGGAGAAGGAGACATCCTTCCATTCATATGCTGCGGGGATTTTGAGGTAAGAAGGGGGCTTCCTATAGGTGAAACCGGGCATGAAACATTCCTGGGCACATGACCATCACTGCAAATAAGATAAACAGTTGGAAGATTTTCAGCAAAATACATGACTACATTCAACATCTAACCAATCTAGATTGGTTCAGACAAGCAGGCACCATGACGCTGTTCACGTAATCTGAAATTAAAAACTACCTGACAGACTGGTTCTCCAGGTAAACTCAGGTCTTCATCTATAAAGTTGAGAACAAGACCAGACAACGAATCCACAATGTGATAGTTTGGAAGGAGTAAGGACACATTTTTTCTTAGCTAACATCAATTCTTTAGTTCCTTTTCCATAATGACTAGTAAACTGGCAGGTCATCTAATTCTCTTCTAAAAGTATGCCACCAATTCGATCCGCAAAAATAAATAAATAAAATCAGACTTATGAATGGAATAGAAAAAAAAAAAAAAAAATCAGAGAGAGAGAGGGACCTGGATGTTGGGCCACCCTTTGCACTTCTAGGGATTATGAGCCCTTCCGTATCCAAGGATGAGAAATTTCTAGGCTGTGCAACACCATGAAAACAATTTAGCAAATGCTTACAAGAACAAGAAAAAAGGAAAATCAAGTGTAGTAGTTGAAATTGGACAGGCACTTTTTGAATTGATAAGCAATTACAATCGTGACCTCATTAATCCATAGGGTCTGATATCTTATGTAGTCATTTGGACATGTGTCATTAATCCATAGGATAACATCTTATGTAAGTCTTTGACAAAAAAAAAAAAAAAAAAAAAAAAAAGACATCTTATGTTAAGTCATTTGGACAAGCTGTAATCTAAATAACAACACTTCCATCCGAATAGAGAACCCCCCAGAGTTTTACAAAACTTCCTGATTCTCACCTGGCTGCTCATTGATTACCTGTTAACGCTTTCAATTCCCATAATGATACCACTTTCTATAGGCAAGCCCATAAAAGACATAACACATAATCATCCCAAGCTTTACGCTCAATATTTAGGTGCATTTCTTTTCTTCATGGAACTATGTGTAATCAGGCCCTTTTAAGACAGATGTTGTATTTGAACATTTCAATCAGATATAACTACGCCAGCCACGTCTATCTAACAAACTTGGCTATTGCAACTACTAAGCATGGATGTTATAGATTTATCAGAAACCCTTTTCCCTCTAACATAATGCAGGTTACCACAGCCTCCTCGAATCTACATACTCATTCTAAACTAGCACCAAATATATATATAAAAAAAATCTCTACACGTTCTTTAATAATATGTTAACAGCACAAGCAGTAAGGAAAAAAGTCCTACCGTAGGCCGAGAACCATTAACAGATCCCACTAATAATTCTGAAGGCTCGGAACTAATGGGCCTTTCCAATGGAGGCCTTTCCAATGGAGTTGCATTCTTCACAAACCGGTGTTCCAAAAGCTGAGCAGCTGTAGGCCGGTGAAGAGGATTACGTTGCAAACACTGCCTCACAAAATCCTTGCCATCATCAGAGATATTATCAGGTATTACTGGAAGTTCCTTACTGTTCCCAATCTTAAACATGGCAGCAACCTATAGTTGAAAAAAAAAAAAAAAAAAAAAAAAAAAAAAAACACACAGCAATAAGGATAAGGATAAGGTACTTGGACTTTAAACTCATTCCAAGTTTGACCAAAAAATCTAATAGAGTTGCAATTAAAGCAGCCAACCCCTTCATATTGACTCCAAGGCGGTTTTGTTGTGGCCATCTCCAGAACAGTGCAACCAAGACTCCATATGTCAACCGCAAGATTGCAACCATTTGAATTCCTAATAACCTGAATAAATGACACGTGAGAACGAAAGGTACTGAACTGGTTTAAGAAAGAAAGGTAATAGAAAGGAGACTTCTCACCTCAGGTGCCATCCAGTAAGGGCTTCCCTTGAAAGATAAAGGACATGATTGCCCGGTTATCTGAAAAATAAAAGGCGCGTTGAGATCGAATAAAAAAAGAGTCAAAACAAACTTATCAGCCATTAGTAAGAAAAACCTTGGCGCAACTACATACAGTTACTAGTTAGACATCTACTCATCCCAACATTGACAAACTTTCCAAAAATGTCCTGCAATTGTGCCCCACCACGGACACGCACAACCAACATGCACTTGTCGGTGTAGGTGCGATACACATCAAGATGCGTGCGTGCGTTGTGCACACCTCGATGCCAAAATCAATGGACGCCAACACGTGCGTGTCGGTTGTGGGTACCCTAGTTGGGGCACAACAGCATTTTCCTTCCAAAATATCTTAAGAATGCCGAAATACAAACCAAGGACTACAAAACTGTCCTCACTGTTGCTTACGTTCAAGAACCACGCATTTTTCAAAGAAACAAATGGCTGACTAATGAGTTCTAACCATGCTTAGAAAGTTACCGTCAGCAATTTAAGGCCCTGCATTTTGATTTTTTGCCTAGTCAAACAAACACGTGCATTGTGAATGTCCCTCTATCAAAGCGGCAAAACTCAACCAAACTACTTTCTGCCATACCATCTGTAAACAATATCATGACATGCAGTTGTGTAAACTCGTATGACCCTACCCACAAGATTCACAATGGTTGGACGAAGCATATGTCGTTCCAACTTAAGAATACTAAAGGTAAGAGGAGATTCTCAGTCAAGGGATCCACTTGCGAACTTCATTTACAAAAATGCCACTTTTGTTTCTCACAATAGTACTTATTTACGTGCACATGAAGTGATTCTACCATGTTCCCCACCAGTAGATGTGTTCTTTTGTCAAGAATAGAAAATCCAGCTAAACCGTATGAAGCAGGATCTTACGAAGAGCCAGTTTTCCCCAAACCCATCAAAATGATATGTTCCAGCTGAATCAAAAGTCTTGAGGCAGGATACTACAGTGACTTAATTTTCCTCTAAAACAGCCAAAAGGAAAGAACACCTTAACAAGGCATCTTTTTTACATAGAATTTCCTCACATGGGAAAATTTCAAAAACCGAACAATTTTTTTAGATTCAGAATGAAATTTGAAAGGCGCACTCTCATAATCAATGATTGTGATGACCATTTGAACAATTATGACTGGAATTGTTTGTTTTCCGGCTCTGTATGGGGCCTATGGGCAAGAGACCTTGAGGCTATTATTGGTTAACTCCCAAACACATTCAAATGTAGGCTTTGCTTTGGATGTCCTCGGGTAAAACTTTTAAAACATTACACTAGCTGATCTCATTATGGGTTAACGTCGTCTCTTCTGATCCAGTTTATGTTTCACACTTTCACTGCATCTTTTATTTTGTATTTCTCCAAGTCTTTTCTTTTTCTTTTTGGGTTATGTTTTCCTCCTTTCTGGCAGTCTTTTGGACCTCCATTTTGTAATTTTTCTTCTTGAGAAAAAAAAACTCCTTTTCCTTCGAAAATAAAAAAAAAAAAAAATTTAATTTTACAGACCAAATGATCCAGCACCCAAATAAAATTCTTCAGCATTACTGGGGTTTCCCAAACCTATTCCCAAAAAATATGAAGGGAAAGTCATCACAACATGGCTCAACACTCCTAATAAAAAGAATATGGACACGAACACTTACATGCTTTGCCATCCCAAAATCTGCCAACTTAACTCGACCATTGGGATCTACAAGTATATTCGCTCCTTTAATATCCCTGAACATAAACTTAGAAACAGGTCAACCATAAGGAAATAGAAAAGGAAAGAGTACATTCACATTACAAGTTACAACATGTAAACCAATTGTATAAAAAAATGAACGGGCATATTATACACCCACCTGTGCACAGTATTTTTTGCATGCAAGTATGCAAGGCCAGAAAGGATCTGTTGAGTATAAATACGTATAGCTTGTTCACCAAACTGCCCATATTCTTGAAGAAGCTTGTAAATTGATCCGCCAGATACATATTCCAGGTATATATACAGCTTGTCATCAACCTGTTAACAAAATTAAAATTATGAGAACACTGATTTAGAGCATAAATATGTGAAAGCTTCCAAGGATCAGAGAGGTGAGCTCAATCTTAAATGTTTATCAAATCAAAACCCAAAAAATAATTTTTTAACAAAATTCAAATTACAAAGACAATGATTTAGAGCATAACACACACACACACACACACACATTATGCAAGGCCATAATAATCACACAGCCAGGTAAAACAATCCGGTAGTAAAGCCAAAAAAATTATGAGTACGACAAAAATTACGTCTAAGCTTTTCAACCTAAAAAACCATAGACAACAATTATAGTGAAAATTATAAGTTTTCAGAGTGCAGCATACCGTCTCCGATCCATAATACTGCACTATATTCGGATGTCGCAAGCGACTCAGCAAAGCAATTTCCTGCCAGAACATCGAAATCAGACAGAATTCCACCAAAAGATAAATTGCAGAAAAAACACACAAAGTGACACGCATACATTAGTATATGTGGATGTGCATATGAATATATATGCAAGAAAAATTTGCTTACTTGCCCCAACTGCTTTGCACTTTCCTTTGACTTTGCATCATCACAAAATAGGGTAACCTCTTTCATTGCACACATTTCACCACTCTCACTGTAACAATAATAAACAGCCAAGATAAGGAGCAGAGTTATCGAAGGCGAAAGGCGCACTTGAGGCGATGGCTGCCTAAAATGCCTGAGGTGTAAGGCGTAAGTCGAGGCTCACGCCCGAGTGAAACCCATAATATAACAAATTTCTACATATATACATACATATACAAATGTATATGGGCATACCATGTATGTCTGCATGTATGGGAATTATGTATGTGTTATATGTAACATTTATTGAAGTATAGCAAAGTAAAGATTACGATCTAGAACTAGAACTGAGCAACTAAAGAAGGCACTTAGATGAAATGTGTTAGCAGTGAAAAAACATAAAAACATTTTGATGTTGAGGATCATCTTCTATGCCCTTAAAGCCGCCCCAAGGCGCGGAGAAGCGTGCCTGGGCTCATTTGAGGCGCATAGAGGATGTCTTGCCTCAAGGCACGCCTGAGGCGCACGCCTCAATAACCACTGGGAGGCTCATGAACGCATAGGTATACAACGAATACAACTAAAGAGAAAACAAAGGATAAATCAGTCCAGCATGATAGCCTATACAGCATGATCAGAAAGATAAAATATGCCCATGTACAAGTTCGAAGTCTTTTTAAGTTATTTTGTTGGCAAAATTAACAACTGCACTAGCTGTAAGGCTAAACATTCAAGTTAGCAAGAACATATTAATCTGATGAATGATGATAGACCATATTCACACATAAGGAGAAGGGGTTTCAAAACAATTACAAATCCAACATAAACGAAAACAAAAATTCAAGTATTTAGTAAACTGACCTATTAAAACCAACATAAACATGACCGAATGTTCCTCTACCAAGCAGCCGTCCCTTCTTCCAACGCGAGCCAGGGCTTGAAGGATTTTCTGCCCAGCCAGGACTACGTGGAACTGACGGTGACATGGCCGCAGTGGAATTTGATGGTGAAAATGGAGCAGAGTTGGGAGGAAGTGGAAGTCGGTGACTTTGTTGTTTCACCTCATCCTGCCAGTTAGAAGATGTCTCAGTAGATGCTCCTCCAGCACGTGGATGAAGAGGAGTGACAGCGCCACTTTGTATTCTGGAGCTGGGGCCTGGACTTGTCATTCTAGGGCTAGGTATAGGTGAGCATTCGGGGCTTCCCCTGCTCTGCTGCCAAAACAATTGTCCTGACAAATCGCCACCCATGGAATTATGTCCAGAATTATGACCTGAACCTGGACTAGAGCACTGACCAGATCCAAGTAAATTTATATCTGGGTAATGTCTGCCTGCCCAAAAAGCAGAACTTGCAATTTGATCAGGCCCAAATGCTCTCATAGGACTCCTAGAAGGACTTGACATAGAACTGTCGGGAGCACTAGCAAAAGCACCATGACGAGGAATTTGTAAGGTAGGCGCATAAGCGCTCAAAGGCCCCCGCCGAGGTGATGTGGAGAGACCTTGATTGAACAAAACATTCACTGGCTTCAGTGACTCCTTCGGATTCTTTCTGGCAACAATGGTGAATTGATCCTTGTTCAATGTGCTTCAGCAAAGAAAACAGATATTCATCAGGAAAGATATAACAGAAAATCTATAAAACAAACAGTTGACAGACTAACACAAGATAGGCCAACATTAGCTTCATACAGAACAACAAGACATATACTACATAAAAAGCTCACCTTGAGGGACTGTTTGCAACTGTTTTGCCACCATTTTCGGAATCAGTAGCCCGGGGACTAAGAAGACGAGATTCTGTTGGATCATCACTATCAGTGGAGCTATTGCTAGAAACAGAAGCAGTTGCCAAATCTGCATCAGCATCAGGAGGGTCTGGTCTGCCTGGAAAGCAACCAGGCCTTGGAAGAGGTAAGAACTGCTTGGACTGCCTTTCTGATCCTGGTCTAGATATACTAATGCTAGAATCCGTACGTCCTACACTTGATGGATGCACCACAGGAAGTGGAAGTGGTTGTGCATGCGGTCGTTCTGCAAAACTTTGACATCGCGATACTTGAGTGGAGGGTGATGGTGATCTAGACGGCGCTCTGGATCGGGATCCCTTTTCTGAAACAATGTCACTACTACGTCTTCGAGACCCTCCTGACCTAACGCCAGCTTTTTCTTCGCCCTGATTTTTAAATTTACGGTGCAAAGTGTCTATAAAACTCTCCTTGCTTGTTTTTTTTTTCACTTCTTTGGATGAAGACTTCCCCCACCAAGAAGGCATAGCGCTAAAACACAAAACAGAGATATTCAGCAATGTTGCCTGCTTCAATTCACGTCAATATACGACACTAAGAGTATGTCCAAAGTCTCAGATCTATACTGCTTCAGATAATGAGAAGGTCCACTTGCTCCTTTTCCAGCAATGACCTCCTCAAAAAAAACTGCACCACGAAGTATAAGCTCTGCAACATCATGGAGTTATGCCATGTCACGATAAGTCTAGAAATTGAGCTACAATAATGATATGTAGAATCTTTCGTTGCAACTGGCACTGCCACTACAATCATAAAAATCAAGAACCAAAAAAATTTTGGCAATGAAGAAGTTTTACTGTCACTTAATTTGATTATCGCAAGCACTTTCGTTCTTAAAAATTGTTATGAACATCAACAAGACAAAATTCCAAATTTGTACAAGAATACATCAGGAATACAAATTGCAAATAGAATGATTTTACTGATCAGTTAAGAATGCTGAAGGACAAGAAAAACAAATAAAGGTCAAGAAGCTTTACTATGAACCAATGCTAGGCCACGAAGTCCAACTCACATCACACTAGAGATGAGGCATCCAAACACCACAACTGTGCAAAGAATAAAAATGTTGTTGTCATCTGCTACAACTAATTAACATTCCTGTGTCAGGTCAGGGAACAAGAAATTACATTACTGTGTCGAGCAACATAAATCCTCTTTACCAAATTTATGCACGATAGATCTATTGGATCATATTGTTCCATCTCCAAAAGCACCTCAAGACATAGTACCAAATTTCTTTTGTTCCCCTAAAATTCAAGCACACATAATATCCTTGCCATAAACCGCTAAATACCTTTCCAAACTCAAAACGCTGATGAAATAAAAGTAAATCTCGCAAGACAATCACAAATGTCTTGCTTAACTACACAGCAACTCACAGAAGCTTCACTTCTCCCTCTCTCAGGCGGCAATCGGCATAATCTAACAGATGACCTGAAATCATGAAAAGTCACAACCTTTCCTTACCAGCAGACGCTACACTGAAAACCCAAAATTCCCCCCTCCAGATTGCACTCTTTCATACACTAGTTTGCATCTCATCAAAACATTAACAGTGCGTGCTAGCAGGTTCCCATTCACCAATGCAATTTACAAGTTTGTTTGTTACCGTTAAACTCACATTGAATGCCAAATTCCCATAACAACGCCATCCCTACTCACACGCATTAAAAATATACAACGCATTGCACATATGGAATTCCCCATAACCGCATCACTCTCTAAGAATCAAAAATCTCCGCAACGTTCACATACAAAAATTCCTACAAAATCGCCCAAAATGGATAAAATCATTTCAACCCAACTGCGAAACCTAAACCGCCAATTCAAATTCCACACGCAAACACAAACCAAAACCACCCAAACCCTAGATCCGAACCTCCAACGCAGATCTACGAAGCGGATCACATGAAAATAGCAACTTTAAGCACAACATCACATAAGAAATCACAGAAAGCTCAGAAATTCAATCTCCGTACCTCAAACGCCCAAATCAACACCGCCTCGCGAGCGGCGAAACCTCGCGAGAGCTGAAATTGGTCCGAATTGGCGACCCCGCCGACCCCAAACCCTCGTCCGATCTCAGAATCGGAGGCGGAACCATTAATGAACAGTGAAAACCTACTTCAATGGTAGCTGAATCGAGTGCCGGATCGGAAACCAAACCCTAGAAAGCTCGGAATCGCGAAAATGGGGGTTCGTGTTCGCGAATTTGGGCGAGATTTGGAGGAATTCGATCGACGAGAGAGGGGGTTTTGGTTTTGGTTTTGGCTTTCGTTTTTTGATGTGCTGTCGTCGCAGCGAAGGAAATAGCGTTGTCGGAAGTGATTATTTCGGTATTAGTTTAATAGACTAATCAAAAGTGTTAATAGAAAATTAAGGGAAAACGACTGTGGAGATGGTGGTGAGGGATCTCGAGGAGGATCGGTGGGTGTCTATGGGGGTGTTTAGTGACGTGGAGTGGGACGTAGAAACAGTGCCCACCTTTTGCGGTCTACGCGATTTCTTAAATGTTTCGCGGTTTGACGTGTTTTGGACTCGAGGTTTTGGGTAATACCTGATGTGTCCTACAACTACCACCGTTGGATTGGATGCACAGTGAGAGATTGGGCGGCGATGGTGGTGATCCAACGGTGCCACAAATCATCTCTCTATCTGCTTCATACGTACATAATAAAAAATAAAATAAAATAAAAGTTCCAATGTCACGGTTCAAGAATCATTTTTTCTTATTTATATTTTCATGTAAAATCATGTATAATATGCTTTTATTTCGCTGCCCGGTATTTGAAAAGTCCGCTAGGTTGTAATTAATCAGGACATGAATATAGTAAATTTATAACGTGCCCAAGTTGTCCTCAATCCCTGCAAAAGCATTTCAGTAAGATTCGAAATTAAGACATTTGCTCAAAAAATGACTCGACTTTGAATTATTTCAACCAATACATGTTAATGAATTCTAAAATGCACCAAGATGTAAAACTAAAGATCTTAATTTGGTATTCATCCAAAAAAAAATATCTTAATTTGGTGTCACACAGCAAAGGGGTTAGATATTTACTTGAAAACACACTAGAAGTTATTACATTAAAAATTGTTAACAATTAATTTGCATACTAAGGAGGGTGTATATAACACTTTTTAAGTTCGGCTATGTGGGTAAAAGTGGTTTATTGTAGTAAATTGAGTAATAGTCATATAGCATATCCAGGCTTTTTTTCTTCTCTTAAAAAAAATTTGAAGTGGGAGTCATACTCACTATTTTTTTAAATTTTTTTTTTTTAGCAAGTAATGTCTCCACCTTTCGCGAAATATGCTTTCCCATTGTAAAGCAGATCCGGTTAATTTAGAACTAATTGTTCCTTTGTTATTGTTTGTTGTAATTGGATACAAGTGGCACCACATGCACCCCCTCATCCGTGCAATGGGTCTTAATTTGTTTTTTGAGTGTAACAAAGATTGGGACAAAACTCTGATATGGCTGAACACTTCCTTAACTAAAACTGGATCAATTTTGGGATTTTGGGCTGTTTTAGGAACATCTATATATGTGGTTTTTATGATCTATGGACTACAAAGACTCCTTAAGATTCACGCTTTCTCTGATTTGCTATAATCTTGATAATAGTACTACTTTTTTAAAGCATCTTTTTTGTTGCGGCGGATGTTTTAAGTTTTTATTCCCATTTTTTAAACAACTCTGTAGCTGTCAAATACTAATATATGCTATTTATTTTATTTACAAAAAATCTTATGATTGATTGCTGAATAGAGATTTGTAGGGGGATTTTCACAATTAATTCGAGGTGATTTTCGAACTAACTAATTTTGTTGTGGTGTCATCAAACTACTTCGATGATGGATGTTGATGAAGATGTTGGCGAAAATATATTTCGAAAAATTGTGTTGTTGTGGTAAGGGGCAGAGACACATTAATGCTAGGCCCTCGAATTTTTTGGTCTAGCTAGCACTATGCTATACACATACTCAAATTTGCCTTATCACCCTTTGAATAAATCTCTATTTGGTCCTTCTCGGGTCTTTGACTCTCAATTTGAAAATTGTTAACATAACAATTTTCGACACTTGATCATTGTAGTTCTTTAGTTTTTAAATCGAGATATGTGCGTATACGTATCGAAATATATCTAAATGACCACAACAGTTATGTGCGATAAGTGAGTTCTCCTGACATTTTATTGTCTATAGCTTTTTTGAGAGAAATTTTGGCCCCCCTCAAGCAGAAGGCTGCGTCCGCCCTTGGTTGTGATTGCAATTAATTTATAATGACCCATGTGTATATTTGTCTATGCATACAATTTAGTTATAAGTACATGATAATCTCACCAGTCAAACGTTAATTTAACCTTTAGCATGTCCCATGCACAAACTCAAATAGATAACAATGTAGAAAATTATTAACAATTAATGTAATATTAAAAAAATTAATAAAATATATATTTTCATCAGTAACATATCATTTTTATCAAATAGAAGAAAATGGAAGGCTAATATTCTTACTTTAACTAGAAGAAAAAAAAAGTATTCCTTTCTTGGATAGTTTTTAGCAAAAAAAAATATCCGAAAAAACACTAGGGATGTATAAATCTGGACATACACGAACGGCTCATGATGCTGATGTCTTGGAAGAACATTTTACATTTTTCCAACGGATGTTGCCACATTGACTCTGTACCTACTAGGTGGGGACCACATGATGCACATTGAGATGCGATTCACGCGGCCACATGTGGATGGGCCTAAGTTGGTGCCATAAGAAGATCGATCATTTTCCTTACCAATTAATTACTAGTTTACTAATTACTACCTATCTCAACATATTAAGCATTCATCGACTGCTACTTCTTTCAAAAACTCTATTTTTTTTTCTTTGGCGCTCCTTCTTGATTCAACCTTTTGAACCACCGTCGATCCTCTTTTGATCGTCGATGGTTCGAACAACCTCTTTTACTTGCTTTTAAAAATCAAATAAACTCATATTTATTCAGATATGATGAGATGATTAGTTTTATCCCCTGTTGCAGCCATCAGATTCACTACGTATGCATTTTTTTTGAAGACTGTGTGTGGATTTGCGTTTACGGGGTCGGTACTCGTCATTAAATTTTCTTTAATGAGCAGTTGTTTTCTTCTTTTGTTATGAGGTTTAAATTGTCTTCTCTCGTTGGAAGTTTTGTGTTTACTTCCCGTGTCTGAAGTTTTATTTTTCGTTATGGTTCAAGTGATGTATTTATGTACCGTCGTGTTACATATGTTTATCAAGAAAACAATCATTGATTGTCATATTATTCTATTATTACAGTCGCAGTTCTTAAAATCCAACCTTATGGCGGTTGAATGTTATTTTGAACAATTAAGATTAGTAAATCAATTTGCTACGACGATTGATTTTATATCTCAAAATGAGAGCTATTGATGATTAATGAAATTTTTATTTTTTAAAAAAACCTATCTCGACATTAGTTACCGTTTACCTGCTCCGAAATCTTTCCAATTTGGGGATTACATTCGGACACGCACACCTCTCCTAATAACGGTCGTATATCACGCAATAATCACGTGCCACGCACGCCCCAACTTCCTAATTCTATCTCCATTAGTGCGTTCACTGTTCACATTAAACACCTAATCCCCCAAATTCCCCGATCAAATGCGCCCAATTCGCTGAAATTACCTCCAAAACCAAACCCTAACCACCAAAATTTCGACAATCACAAGGGGCATTTTCTCAACAACACTACGAAGATGACGCGCCACGTGTCAGCTCCTGAGTCCTCACAAATAGCAGCAGCAGCAGTGCATGCGAGCGTTCGAGCTTTCAAGCTCTGCTGCTGCAATTGCATGTCGTCGCGCGGCAGAGGCTCTGCTGGAATCGTTCGACACATTGAAGAGAGAGAGAGAGAGAGAGAGAGAGTGAGTGAGTGAGTGAGTGAGGCGATTGGGATCTGTTTGGGGAATAAAAGGCGAGTCTTGGCTTGGAAAATGGTGCGGTAGGTCGCGAGATTGAGTCGTTGGAGTAATGGCGATCGGCGGAGCGATTTCGAGCAGGAATTTCGGGTGCTTTATTGGTTCAGGTTAGGGTTTTTTGCTAGTTTGGATCGAAACTTTGGTTTTTGGGTCTGCATTTGCGGTTTCTTATTGATTTTCTATGTGAACGAGTTGTTTGTGTTGTTGATTGTGGGAAATTTGTGTGCTTTTTCGCTTTTCGGCATTGAAAGAGAGTGAATTTGTTGTTTTCGACTGCTTGTCTATTGGTTTGGTAGAGTTCATAGGCTACTTTGCGTTTGTGTAGTTGAATTCCGCGCGGTTATAGTTCGTTTTGATGTGGATTCATTGTTCATTGCCATTCCCCAAATTATAGGCCAATCGTTTGTTTATTCAAGCGGCCGCATTTGCGATTTACGCTTGTAAATTTGCTTTTTTTTTCGAGAATTGGAGATAAAACATTCTTTTTTTGTATTTTGTTCGTCCCTATCGCTTGCGGTTAGCGTCAAGAGTCAAGACTCCATTTTTTTTTCCCTGTGTTCTTCATTGGCTACTTTATGTTTGTATGTTTGAATTCCGCACGCTAGTATTTCGTTTTTGGTGGTTGTGGATGGATTTTTATCTCTGAATCTTATGCGGATAAGTAGAGTCATCGTTCATCACCATTACCCAAATTATAGGCTGATTGATCATGGACACGGTTGCATTTGCGATTTATGCTTGTAAATTAGGTTATGTTTCGAGAATTGGAGATGAAACATTAGTTTTTTTGTTTATTATTGTCGCCCTATTGCATGTAATGAGCGTCAAGACTCCCTTTTTTCTTCCCGTGTGATGATTCATTGTCTTTATGTTTGTATAGTTGAATTTCGCGTGCTCATAGTTCATTTTTGGTGGTTATCGATAAATTTATATCTTTGGTGTGGATTCATTGTTCATTGCGATTCCCAAATTATTGGTCGATTGTTTGTGCATGCAGTGCCAATTATGATTTACACCTGTTAATTAGGTTAATCTTCGAGAATCGAAGATGAAACATTCAATTTTTTTGTTTATATTGTCTACCCTATTGCATGTAATGAGCGTCCAGGCTCCTCTTCTCTTCATGTGTGCTTCATTTTTGGAGTTTTCAAGCAAGTGTGGTTACTAAAGAAGAAAAGAAAAGGGAGTAATTTCTGTGCTAAAATGTCTTAATCCAAATTCAAATCATTCTAAATGACCATTGATTCTTTCAGGAATTACATATCAAACGGAACAGACTTGTACACCGAAAAGAGAGCGCCTGCTTGGTGCTTGTGCGAGCTGTGGGCACGGAAACTTCAACAAAAAGCCATATGTACATAGAACATACAATGGTTTTGTGACTTTCCAGACTCCCAACCCTGTTTCTCATATCATTCGCTCCTCAGATCTGTCCTTTACCAGACGTAGGGCTGTTCTCGATCATCAATTTATTGGTTCCACGGTTTTTGGTGAGAGTTTTTACAATGATGATGTGAAGAGAAGTGTTAAAGTCGAATGTGGAAGCATTCCATCCTTGGATGCATTTAATGGCCGACCCATTTGGTTTAGAAAGCTAACTAAACTTAGTATATTTGATGGACAACTTCCACAATGTAAGTATCAAAGGAAAAGTAGGACGCGTGCTGATTATAAATCAGAGCCCTATGACATAAACTTGGACTCACTGAATCCATCAGAAGTTCCAAATGAAGCTGTTTTATTGGATGGGAGCATACAAAAAACATCGTCGTGGTGGGAACAATTTCCAAAGCGTTGGGTGATTGTACTGCTATGTTTTGCCTCATTTCTCCTCTGCAATATGGACCGTGTAAGCGATTTCTTCCTATTATGACTTTTATCGTCCAAAAATTTTTAGGTACAATTGAAATTATTTGGTTGAATGGCTATTATCTTTCCATGTTTTATGATCTTAAGTCATCTTTATATTTATTGCAGTCAATCTGCAATCATCTCTTGAACTGCTTACTTTTAAACAGATGCAAATCTAGTTATTTAACCATGGAAACATTGTGTAATAAGCCTGATTTTTGATCGAATGTAACAAGCTCGATTAATTCATACAGGTGAACATGAGCATTGCCATACTCCCGATGTCAGCAGAGTTCAACTGGAGTCCTGCAACTGTTGGTCTGATTCAATCTTCTTTTTTCTGGGGCTACCTGCTCACTCAGGTCTGCACAAGATCATTTCTTAAACAATACTCTGGTTTTTAAATTCTTTTTTTTTAATTGCATGTTACTTTTGATGTTTGCCACTGCATTTTATTGAATGCCACAAATAGTTGTCGCCCCTTTGGCGTGCAAATTTGTTAACTTTTACAAAATTGTGGAGAAAAAGGGCTCAGCAGTAACTGGCACATTAAAGTAGATAAAAAATTTTGTTCTTCGAAAGATGATTGTTGGATCCTCTTTTTTTTTTTTTTTTTTTGAAGAGAAGGAATGTGGGCATAAACTAGTGCTGTAAGCATGAATGGTGTGTCTCAAACCATGTAAAGTGGGAGGAGTTCACAAATTTATTAATTTTTCCATGAACTTTGAAAGGAAGAGAGTTAGTTCTTGGTTGGGCTTGAGCATAGGCTTTCTGATGTAGCGAGGAACTGACCAATTGCTCGCTACAAAGAAATAGATAGATTTTTCTACCAATTCGTTGATTCTGCGAATACCGAATTAAAGAAACACGTTTCTAACTTGTGATCGAACACACAAAGTTCAAGAAACCAAAAAAACACACAAGAGATACTCTCTCTCAAAAACCCATATTTTATTTATCCATAACAATCAACCCCCTTTAACAACTGATCACGCCTTTATATATATTAGGCCTAATTAAGTTAACACATTATTTGACTCCAAGTAAAATTCCTATTTTAATCATGACTTCTAACTTAACTAAAACTCTATGTAATCTATCTCTAATAAATAAGAAATCCTAATCTAACACAAACTCTAACAATTTTATCTAATAAATAAGAAATCCTAATCTAACACAAACTCTATTTTCGTCCTTCTCTCTCGGTTGAGAAAAACTCGTCTATGAATTTATTGCATGATTCATTCTCCCGCACATGACCACTATGATCTTCATCTTCATCATGCTCCCTCGGTTAGAAAAAATCCGTCCTCGAGTTTTAGTCTTCTTGTGAGCTTCAATAACAAAATCTTCAAAGATAGTCAACTCTTCCTCAAACACAATTTCGACGAATTTATCGTCACTTGATGGAACATGTATCTTTGGAACATTACCTGAAACTTCAATTGACAAATCAAAGTTATCAACGAACTCACCATTGTGAGGGTTTTATAGAACTTCATCAACTAACTCGTCGTCTGTAATGTTAGTCAACGAACAAAAGTGTTTTATCGTCGCGAATTTCACTTTTGTCTCCACAACTCCTTCAACCGGGTAGTTGTCTCCACACTTTTTGACGACAGGGTCACGAACTACCTCTTCAAGCATGCGAGGGCTTTTAGAATGGGAAATCACCTCGATGTCAAAGCCGTCGTCTCCAAAGACTAGTTTGTCTTCCACGAAGTCACGCCCATCACTGTCAAACTTTGGCGCCTCGTCAAAGTTGTCGAAGTCCTCCTCGAAGAAGATCGGATCTACTTCGCCGTCACCGTAAAGAAAAAGAACTCCATCTTCTTCTTTCTCGAATACAAATTCCTCCTCATTGAAATAATCCTCTTCTGGTTCCTCTTCTGACTCAACCTCATTGGTAGGCACTTTGTCCTCAAACCATTGTTGACGTCGTTGACGAGGTTGTTGCTTTTGCCTTTGCTGCTACAACTGTTGCACTTGATTCTGATACAACTGTTGTACTTGAAGTGCTAGATTTTCAACTAAAGTCATTAGTTGATCCATCCTTTGATCGACATGTGTCGTATCTCTTGAAGGAACATCATCCACATGGTTTGCACATTGGGCTTGTTTTTTCGGCGGCATTGCGGAATACCATAGGACCTTGACACTATGATACCAATTGATATAGCGAGGAATTGGTCAATTGCTCGCTACAAAGAAATAGATAAATTTTTCTACCAATTCGTTAATTTTGCGAATACCAAATTGAAGAGACACGTTTCTAACTTGTGATCGAACACACAAAGTTCAAGAAACCAAAAAAAAGAAAGAAGAGATACTCTCTCTCAAAATCCCATATTTTATTTATCCATAATAATCAAGCCTTTATATATATATTAGGCCTAATTAAGTTAACACATTATTTGACTCCAAGTAAAATTCCTATTCTAATCATGACTTCTAACTTAACTAAAACTCTATGTAATCTATCTCTAATAAATAAGAAATCCTAATCTAACACAAACTCTAACAATTTTATCTAATAAATAAGAAATCATAATCTAACACAAACTCTATTTTCATCACTTTCGGGTGTGCAAGTTTAGTTAAGGTTTCACCTAGAACTGTTGCATTTTCGCAAGGTTTTTGTTGCAAAAGGCTATTGCACTTAATAGAGCACAATGGAAAAGTTTGACCCATGTAGCCGACCCCAGTTAATTTGGGACTGAGGCTATGTTGTTGTTGTTTGTTGCAAAAGGCTGAATCACTTGTGTCCGATCAACCTGCTGGAGTTGCATGCAGAGGGCATATGTTATCTTGGTTTTAATTCGAAGACATGAAGTTGACATCTTTCCAAATTAATCAACATGCTTGGCTGAACTTTACCAACATTTTATAATTTTTTTTTTCACTTTAGCAGGAGTCAAACCCACGACCTCTCCAAACCTTGCCTGTTGGCAAGCGGTGCCTCATCCATCTCACCAGGGATGCTTTGACAACATTTTATAAATTATAATGCAAAAATTTCTTTCTTGAAATATCAATGCATCTTTAATAAAGTGGTGGTTGAATGGTGGGTCAGAGCAACATTTAGGACCTTTAGGTCAAGACTTGGGGCTGAATGAAAGCTGGTTGTGTGGGCAACTTCCTCACCCCACACGGACTAGACACCCTTCAGAGTTGTCTCATCTCTGGAAAAGAAAAGACACATTGCCAACCTTCATAATGTTTGCTTAGAACCATGACAACTTGAACTGAATGCGAATTTGCATAAATATTTGTATGTTATGCACTGAATAATTTGAAGCTCTGGATGTGTTCGTACTTGTTATGTGATTACATTCTTTCGGATATGCTTTTTAAATGACTAAATGTTAACCTAAGCAGTTGGTGAGGTGGCGGGACTGGATATGAATAATTGCTCAAAGTAGCACTGATGTAACGTTCAACATACTTGAGTCTTTAGCATATCTTTCCTCTTGTGGTCATTTCCAAGGGTTCAATTGGTTTGTGATTACTCATTGAGTTTAAACCCTGGGAATTGCAAATGCTTTATGACGATGAAATACCTATCTCAAAACTAATAAAAAAAAAAAAAAGATTTGTGCTCATTATGTTTGTCTTATTTGATTGTGTTCTTTTGTTTCCTGGTGAGTAGATCGTTGGAGGTATATGGGCAGACAAAATTGGTGGTAAGCTCGTGTTAGGCTTTGGGGTTGTGTGGTGGTCTCTTGCAACTGTTCTCACTCCTATAGCTGCAAAACTTGGGCTTCCATTCTTATTTGCAATGCGTGCTCTCATGGGGATTGGTGAGGTTGGTTTCTCATATTCTTTCTGGTTTGATTACTCTATATCTGGTCATGCGCATGCATTCACAGGTACACATTTTTATTTGCAGATTTTCATTGCAATTCTTGTAGACTGATACTCAGATGTAATTAGGCCACTAACCATAATCTATTGATTATAACTAGAAATGTTGTTTGATGTAACATTATTTTAACATTTTTTTATTGTTCATGTGATTAAAAAATAAAGGAAAACAAAAGAATGTTTAGCACTTCAGTGGCGGAGTTGCAAGCTTGAGTCTTTTACTTGTTAATCTTCTGTTTAATGCCATTTTAGAATTGATTATAACTCAAGTGAAAATCTTAAAAACTGGAAGAATGATGCCGTCTTGGAGATGCTGTAGCAGACAAGATTAAAGCTGCACCGGTATGAAATTGAACATGTCCAGTAACCATAATAGAAAGCGAACAATAATTTATACCAATCTAAGTTTAGTACAACTTCGTAATGTATTTTCGACTAATGAATATTGGGCAAAATGGCTAATGCTTCAAATTACTAGTAAATAATCAAATTTACCGTTTTCCTTTTGAAAGAATAGGTTTGATTATTAAAACATTTCTGACTTTTGGTAGAAGATCTGCCTTTACTTTTTAGTTACCAACCCGTTCATATTAAAGCAAGCTATGATGAATAAAAACAGTGTCTTTAACACCATGGGTATCATATCTAATACTTTTGTTAGCTACTAGAAGTTTGATACAAGTTTGTCTCTATTTTCATTTTGTTGTACTTGGTTGTTCTTGTGAGACTACTGCATGATATGCTATATGCATGTGTTCCTCATCTAATTAGGCTAAACGTTTATGATAATATTTACAAAACCTCTTGCACAAATAGTGTACTAATGAATTATAGATTATTCGGTCTTCAGGGTGTTGCTATGCCTGCTATGAATAATATACTCTCTAAATGGATTCCAGTGTCTGAGAGAAGCAGGTCGCTCGCACTAGTGTATAGTGGGATGTATCTTGGTTCTGTCACTGGTTTGGCTTTGTCCCCTGCGCTAATTCACAAATTTGGGTGGCCTTCTGTCTTCTATTCTTTTGGCTCTCTTGGAGCTATCTGGTTTGCATTATGGGCAAAAAATGTAAGTACTTATTCCGCTTCTCCATTTCTCTTTGCATGCAACTCTTGCACCCTCTCGTTCTTTCACTTTCAACTCACAATCTATGATGAAACTGCTCTGATGTATTTAACTTTTTCCTATCATGAAATGGCAATTCTAGTTACATCTACAAAAGGTTGACTTCTTATAAAAAAAAACAAAACAAAAAAAACAAAAGGTAGACTGTTGAAATTGTCTGATTCTATCCAGATTCCAGATATTCTTGCCTTCTATCTCTACATTTATCTGCATTATTACTAACTCTTCTTTAAAGGTCACATTGGACTAAGCCTTCCTTAAGGATTTGCTTTTCTTGTAGAAGTTTCAGTGGTCTCATTCATTAGCCATTTCCATGAAATCAAACATTTTCTAGATATAAAATAATTTAATGCTTAGGCCCCCAAGGGGTATGGTATAGTGTCAAAGAAAGGAGCACCATAACTCTGAGTGAGGCAGAGGTCATGAGTTCAATTCTTGGTAGCTACATTTTATACCTCTTGGGTTATGGGGTTGGGGCACCCTACTAACTCCAGTGGGATTAGTTGAACCATAGTAAGCAGGGGCTGAAAAAGGTTCAGACTCCCATGGTTATCAGCAAGAACAACAACAATCTCAATTCCAAATTAGTTAGGGTCGGCTACATGGATCAAACTCTTTCATTGCGCTTGATTTAGTGCAATTGATGGTGTGCTTTCCTAATAAAAAAAAAACGATAAAAAATAATAATTTAATGATCGTTGTGATGTTACCTGCATGTGCGTGCATATTTATATGCAAAAACTATTTTCGAGCAACTTCACTAGAGCACTACCAGCCTACCAGGTGTTATTTACAATGTAACACTGCTATAATATCCCCAAGGACATTTTATTTTGAAAGGGTTTTGTTTTGCAATTAATTTTGTATTTTTTTAATTACCAATAGAACACTTATGTTGCTCTTGATGGAGCAGCTATTTCCTTATGATTTTACCAATAGAACATTTTTTTAAGAAAAATGCTCAATTAGTAATTATGATTTTTGACTCTTTTACTGAGGTTTTCTTAAATTTCATTTTCCCCTTTTCTATATTTTGTGACTAGGCACACAGCACACCGCAAGAAGATCCAGAGCTCAGTACAGAGGAAAAAAGACTAATCTTGGGAGGCAGTGTATCCAAGAGTCCAGTTACGGTCATTCCGTGGAAACTAATATTATCAAAAGCACCTGTGTGGGCTTTAATTATTGCACACTTTTGCCACAACTGGGGAACTTTTATTCTACTTACATGGATGCCTACATACTACAATCAGGTACTGATATGATATCTTGTCAACTCGAATGGCATATTTGCTATGAGCGGCGTGAATTCAGCCGGCATCCTTTTGTTTTGAAACCTAATTTGACTGTCTCCTTGCTGAAGCAAGATTCTGATTGATAAAATCATACTTGATGCATGATATCTTGGGTATCCAGCACCAGAATTGCACTGAAGATTTCTTACTTTTCCTTTTCTACTTAGTCTTCTCCTTTTGGTATTTTTTAGGTGCTGAAGTTCAATCTTGCTGAATCTGGACTCTTCTGTGTCTTACCATGGTTGACAATGGCGGTGGTTGCTAATATAGGAGGATGGATTGCAGACACACTCATCAGCAGAGGTCTTTCTATAACTACTGTCCGCAAGGTAATTAAACCCATGTCTTAAGTATCAACCCGTGACGTTGCTAGGGTAAAAACGTGTAGGGGGGCCAGGCTAAACTCCCGATGGTTAAGTCCCTCTGTCCCTTCATATGAAGAAAGTGTTTGATTCGCTTCTAAGTGTATGTTATAGAAATTTGAAAAACTTGTTTTTACTTTGTCATCGACAATTATTTTTATTCCAAATCTTCTTTATTCTTCCAAATGTTGCAGATCATGCAGTCTATTGGATTTCTTGGCCCAGCCTTTTTTCTGACACAGCTTGGCCGTGTCAACACTCCAGCCTTAGCAGTTCTCTGCATGGCATGCAGTCAGGTTAGAACTTCGAACATTTTTTTTTTTTGCTGTTCGAACCTTACTGAATTATGGTTGATTGCCTTTACTTTTGCATAAGCTTAAATTTATCGGGATCCTTTTGGCAGTGTGTTTGAAGCAGGAATGTGATGTTTCTGCACTTGATTTTGGTTGTTCATTAACTTTTACTAATCTTAAAGAAAAATAAGTCAGATGCATGAAAGTGAGAGGTACTGCACTGGAGAAAGTCTTGTAAAAACGCTCTGCATTCACTTAGCCGAATATTCATTTATCATATTGACAAATGTGTCAAGCAGTGTCAAGTATGACCTATTGACTGATTGATACTTACAAGAACCATTCAGATTTGTTGAATTTGGGCTCATCAACTTGCATCATCCACTAAAAGGCTATTGTTGGATGATAGATGAGAACAACTAGCTTGGGAAAACAAATGAAAAAATATGGAATAATGAAGAAAATGGAGAAGAATTTGACGAAAGATGAACTTATTTGAGATTTTCATGCATTGAGAATTTTCTACGAAGCTATGCAAATGTTGTGCAGCATACATCATGTTGCCTAAGTGCATGATGAACTTATTTGAGATTTTCATTTGGCATATTTTTCAAAATTAGATCATTGCAGATATACTCTAATTATGTAATTTGCAGTTCTGAAAGAAGTAGTGAAATTTGCTTCACAAGTAGTAAATGACTTTTGGTTGTGAACTTTCCATTTGTCATTGAATCAACAAGAAATAGGGGTCCAACTTTAACTCACTACTATTGGCACATCTGTAAAGTTTGTCACCATGCCTGGTCTCCTGCTTACTAAGATTTTTCCTTGTCAGTGAGTTTGTAATACTTTAACTGCCCAAAGTCACTTGTTTTATTACTCGTCTGGTAGATCTTGTTTTCTCGAACCAAAAGAACTATGAAGACAACAAAACGGTGCATCATCTGACATAGCAGTAGATGCCGGTCTATATATACGAGTCTCCTTACAAATTATAACTCAATTGGTCTAAAATTTGTTCCTTTTTTCTTCATACAAATGATTCTACCCTGTTTTTTTTTTTTTTTTTTTTTTTTTTTTTTTTTTTTTTATGGATAATTTGTTCTGGAAATTTTGTTACGAGCAGCTACAATTGTCAATTAGGATGACTTTTCTCTTGCCGAATATTTATCACGAATCTGCTGATTTCTGTCACTTATCTATTTCATTTTGCTTTTTTTTTAACAGGGTTCAGATGCATTTTCACAGTCTGGTCTCTATTCCAATCACCAAGATATTGGGCCACGTTATGCAGTAAGTTATACCTTTTCTTTTGTGGATATAATAGTTAGTTTCTGTTTCATTATTATGACTTGGAGAAATGTTCTTATCAAAAGAAAAACTTTGGAAAAATGTTAGGCAGGCCTTAAATTGGTTTGTAGTCCTAGCTTTGATCTGATAGTTAAGAGCACTTTTGGAATGTAGTTTCCTGAGAATGATATGCTCTTCCCCTCTGTTCCAATTATTAATGTATGTTTTCCAATGCTATAAGTTACCTCCTATGATATTTGTTTGCGATATGACTTTTAGAAAAGTTAAACAAAAGATTCTGCTGTCACATCTTGATGGTCAGTATAAAGGTAATTTTCATTTAGGAAGTTATAAACAACTTTGAGACACTAAGATTATTAACCAACTTCACTGCCAAGAAGATATCGACAAAGTGGGAAGATATCCACAAAGATCCAGTACATCCAACCTCAATTAGTGTGCTGAATATTTACCATTCCTTCCATTTCTGAATAATGACAGGGAAAAAAAAATTCCTATTAGTTAATTTTTTTTGTAGAGAAACAAGGTAGGTTCATTAGTTATTTTTTCATCGCATTTTATTTTTTTGTAGAGAAACAACCTATTAGTTATTTTTTTGTGAGGCCTGCTGGTCCTCCAGTTTGTACGTCTATAAAATAAAATTCTTTGTTTCCTATTAAAGAAAATGCGAGAGAAAGGGGTTTTTGAATAAAATATACTCCATTCTACTTAGTATTTTTTTTACCGCTATTGGATTGCGTTTCTTAATTGCTGTGTCTTTGCCTAAAACATCAATTATTTAGCAATGGAGAAGGTAATATATTTGGGATTCTTATCTCATGTAGATAACAGATTTTAGTCTAGAAGCCTGGGTAGTTTTGTCTTAATTTGTTTGCATCAGAGTTAACTTACATAATGAAACACATGGTTTTGTAAATAGCTGAACCAATATCAGACACATGATTTTAGGGAGGAAATTTAGTGGAACTCCAAAGCAAAGTACTTTTGATTATATTGTTCTAAATGACTTTCAAGAATTGGATAGAATTTGGGGAGAAGAGCAGTTTCTGTTTTTTTTAATATGCTAATTATATCTTTGGCATAATATCCTTTTTTAGGGTCGAATCAGGTGTTTCTCAGGTATTAAATTCTTTCTTAAGCTCTTTGCTTACAACATCTTATGAATGTTAAATTTGGAACCACAGGGAGTACTGCTGGGGTTATCAAACACGGCTGGGGTGCTTGCCGGTGTCTTTGGTACAGCAGCCACTGGATACATCCTCCAACGAGGTACGACATTAACTGTGTTCTCTTTTTTAAAAAAATCTTCCTCACGTTTGTTCTTTCAATTTGTTACTTATTATTTTATTTCAATCTTTGCAGGATCATGGGATGATGTTTTTAAGGTAGCTGTTGTCCTTTATATCATAGGCACATTGGTTTGGAACTTCTTTTCAACTGGAGAGAAGATTCTTGACTAGATCTGACAAAAATGAAAGAGAAAAGAAAAATAAAAAAACAACAGAGAATCACATGCAACTCACAAGTTATCACAAATCTCACAAAGAGGGACAAAAAGAAAGCAGAAAGAAATTTAAGACCAGAGTGAAGGAAAGTCTCCGTCAGCAAAGGTAAAGAAAGACAAGAATGCTTGATTAACAGTTATTGATCTATATGAGTCAAATATGCTTCTCTTTTTCATTGTCCTACCTCATCTTGGAGACCTTCTTACTGGTACCTAGTTTAGTTTGTCATGCTATTTCTCATCATCTTTAAGTGGGAATCGGTGGCAATTATGCCTTGGACCTTCCTTTGTCACTCTCCATTTGCATGTAGTTTGTCCAAGAAGAAGACTTTTTGTTCCTTCACTTTGTCTTCTTGCTGATTCTGATTATAAATAAGAACAATTGTTATAAATCTGTCTTGAATCTTCTAAAAGTCTTCCACATGGTTCTCAAACTAGGTGCTTCCGGTATTAGGAAAATACGATTATACTTGGCTTTAATAGGTCTTGAGCATTGAAAGTAGGCACTTTTAACTTCTGAACGATACCTGATATGCGTGTTGTTTGATGATCTAAATCCGTCCACATGGATCTTGCTCTTGCTGGTTCTCTCCTTTATTAGGAAGATACATTTACATAGTGCTCAAGTAGGTTTTGCATATTGAAGACTCTCTAGGCACTATTAAACTGCACTAAAAATTTGAATCGTCCATATAGATCTCACACTTTGGTGCCTCTCTTTTATTAGGAAGATGCAGTTATATGGAGGTCTAACAGGTTTTGGGTATTGCAAGGTAGGCACTTCTAAACTATTAATTGTTAGTACACCATTAAAGTCATGATGGCATGGTTTTGGTGTTCAGTTACATGCTGTAGTTCACATGCAACTTCATGCAGGGTTAGAGTGATTCCATTACAGTGTTTGAAATGATTTTCATTTAAGGGAACTTCATTATTGGAAGTTTGGTCAATGTTTATCAATTGATTTGTAAAACTACAACTAATTCGAAACGCTGATAATAAGCTGTTTCATAATCTTGTATAGTGCGTCCATCTGAGGCTATTGCTGACATGAAGCTATGACAACGTTACCCACTAGTACATGAAAAGTTTCTCTAATTTGTGAAGGTTTAAGTGTTATGTTCACTATCCCCTCTTCTTTCAATAATAGATGCCATCTCTGACGAGAAAGAGCTCCTTTAGTCCTTTCAAAAGTGTGGCATCGTACTTGTCAACCACCCTCGTTAATGCATTTTTTGCAGTGGTTCTTCTACTTGTCATAAAGGATTAGAACGTTACGTTACGTTCGAATGTACCCATTTCATTTCAATTACTAGCAACAATGTTGATCTATCTACTGTCAGGGTATGTCGCAGTTAAATTCATTCTATCGTTCTATCTTACGCATCTTTTGCGAATAGGTTTATACTATAGTTCATTGCATTTTAGCATATTCAAAGGAACCACATACATTTTTATGCAGTTGTTGCTGTGGCTTAATTGTGCTAAAAAGTTTATTCCTGTTTGTACTTTTGTTGTTGAAAAAGTTCTTCGTAAGAGTTGGTTGAATTAATCGGTAGTACACTAGTTATGAAAATTGATGTGAGCCTATCTCTCTCTGGAGGCAAAAGTGAGAAATTAAAGACAGTTTAATTCATCACCAGTTCTCTTGCCAACACATTTTCTCCTCCTTTTTATGGTCCCCTTTCTTCGTTTTAGTTGTCTTTTCTCATCTCTTAATGTTCCACATGACATAGCTGGCTATGTTGGTTGTGAAGTTATTAGAAATGGATGGTGACCGCATAACATACTTTCGATACGTACATTTTCTACGGAGTTGTTGTAGTCCTTTGGGCACATGTTGAGATATCCGCCGCGGCAAAAGATTCAAACAACAACCAATCTCTTTCCGTTGTTTTAATTAAGCTTTATAGTTATAATTTGATGTTCTTGTTAACTCATGCTATTTATTCGACGAAATCATCTAAATTAATGTAGCCATCCCAATCTATCAACTGCTTTTTAAGCCTTTTATTTCAGTTAGTATGAACAAGACAATCTTCTCCTTTAGCTGTTGCAGTCTGGTTTTTTTTTTTTTTTTTAATGAAATTGAAAGTGATAGGTAACATGCCATTGCTGCACAGTTTGTTGCTAGATGGTATCTACTGTATATACATGGAGATGCACCTGCGTGCGCGCATCGATGCACGATCCAACTTATTTGAACTATTTTTAGCAGATATCATAACCATTGAAAACATGCATGAGCTTACTTATCAAGAAAAAAAACAATGTATGAACAGAATTCATTTATTTAGAGCTTTTATTACTCTGCAGTCTGTTATAGTACATAGCCATCTTGGCTAAAAACTTTTCCTGCCTAAGTCTTGCAGAAAAGCTTCATTTAAGCTCTCTAATGGTAACAGCTACTAAAATGCTTTTTTTTTTTTTTTTTTTGTTTTTGGGTTTTCTCTACAATGCTTTAAATCTATTTCATTTGTTTCATTTTTGTTCTGTTAACAAATATTTGTATAACACTTTCCACGTGTAACCATTCTGAAGCCGCCATCTGTACTTATGGGCAGTTTGGACCCCCCAAACACAACCAACCAAAAGTGAAGTCTTTGAATTAGAAAAACAGGAAAAAAGAGGAATTCACCCTGATTGCAACTCTCATTCCAAACAGCTCCCTCACCTTCCCTCCCCCCAAACACTTGAAATTAAAAACAAAAAATATATATATAAAAAAACCCTCTTTATATGCTTATCAATCCACTGATAATATTTCCAAAAAAAAAAAAAAAAAAAAAAAGAAAAAAAAAAAAAAAATCACTCATAAATATAATAAAGTAACTTAATCAATTCATATATGTATGCACAGACCCAACCCCAACCAACTCTCCAACTGTTTAAACTACCACTTGAGTAGTAACATTATTGGTAATGCAATTACCTTTCTGGCCTTGGCGTATTTTAGCAAGGATCCCCGTCAAGTCCCGGGGGCGCATGTTAACCTTGAGGCCGTACTTCATGAACAAAGTCAGGGACATTTTTTGCTCCACCCGGTGGCCGGGCGCCACCTCAAGACGGTGGCGCAGCAGCAGCGCCGCCGCGATGGACTTCATTTGTAGGAAGGCCAAGTCCTTTCCTAGACATATTCTAGGCCCCGCATTAAATGATACAAATTTGTACGCGTCTTGCGGCTCGTACCTTTTTCCGTCGGCCGAAATCCACCTCTCCGGCCTGAACTCCCCGTAGTCCTCCCCCCACGTGGATTTCATCCTCCCCGTCGAGTAGATGGAATACGTGATCGAGGATCCAGCTGGCACGAATGTGCCATCTGGCAACACGTCATCGACGACCACGTGCTTGGAGTCCTCCGGGACAGATGGATACAACCTCAGGGTCTCAGACAAGGCCGCCTTCAGGTACGTCAGCCTATCCACCTCATCGAACGCTAACGGCTCGTCCACCCACCTCGAGATGCCCTCCTCCTCGTCCTCGCCGCCGCGCGTTTCCATCGAACCGTACAAATCTCGGTCAGGATCTTCTCCTCGACACGCGGGTGCAACGTCACCAGCCAGAAAAACCAGCTCAGCGCGACGGAGGACGTGTCCCGTCCAGCTAGGATGAAATTAAGCGCCACGTGTTGCAAGAAGTCGTCCGAGTAGGACTCCTTTTTCTTCATGAACCTAGACAGCAAGTCATCATGCTTGTGCTGAGTGAGCAAGAGCTCCTGCTTACGTGTCTGAATGACATTGGTCAAGTAGCCGTCAATGCACTTCAAGCTCTTGGACAAGGTGACCTCCATGCCCAGCCCCAGCCACCTCTTCAACTTCCAAAAGGCCTCCGGCAGTATGAACCTCTGCAGGGAGGCCTCGGTGGCGCGGTCGAATGCGGCGGCGAATGCATTATCGGGCATCCCTTCCGACAGGGTCTCAGGGTCCATGCCGAAGGCCAATCCGCATATGTTGTCGAAGGTGAGGCGGAGGAGAAGATCTTGCAAGTCTACAGGCCGGGCATTGTCCTGGGCAGATAGCAGAATGGGGCAAAACCGATGCTTGATAGCGCGGTTGACCCACCGTCCCATGGCTACTCGGAGAGTCCTAGTGGTGAATTCGAGGGCGGCGGTCTTCCTTTGGAACAGCCACGTGTCGCCGTCGGAGTTGAAGATTCCGTCGCCGAGGAGGTCGTGGAAGACGGCATGCCACGTGGGGCCTTTGGGGTAATTGTCGAACCTGGTCTTGAGTATGTGCTCAATGTTTTTAGGATCACATGTGACGGTGACTAGGCCTTGTTTCTTGGCTAGGAAAGGCAGAGCACATATGCAAGTCTGGTAGGTGCCGCCGCAGGCTCGAAGGTTGTCGGCAATCCAGTCGTGCATGCGATCGGCGTTCTCCACAAGCCCCGGTAGGCTGCCGAGCAAGGGCCATACTCTAGGCCCCTTAAGAGCCCTGCAGATGAAGCTGAACCAAAGGAGGTATGCTATGATGGCACTGAATAGCAACAAAACCATGTAAGTCTCCATTCTTTTCTTTTTTTTTCTTTTTTTCTTTTTTTGAATCTCTCTCTCTCTCTATGTATATATATGTACTTCCGTACCGCAACCAAACCAACCAAACTGCGAGGAATGCCTATATATATATATATAACACTAATTAATAGAAGCAATTAAAAGTTCCAGCTAGCTTAATTGAAATGAGAGTACAATTTAGCTTAGCTGGCGAGAATTGAAGAAGGCGAGGGAAGGATGATGGAAGTAAAGTTGGAGAAGAGAGGGAAGGATTTATAGAGGGAAGAAGGAATTGACATTTGAGAAACTATGGAGAGAAATAAAGGAGGACAGACTGTCTGTTAATGATCTTGAATTGCTCCACCTCATGAAGGATCAAACAATAAATGCTCTCACAGTTCGTTGGGGAGCCTACACACATTAACTTTAAAGTCGTCAAACACAAACACCAACTTATACATCTAATAATTATAACAAGAAAAAACTGACTACTAATCCAGGGGCGCCTCTCTCTACCTCATCCATCACAACTAACAACAATCTGTGACTAATGAAAAAATAAAAAAAAAAATTTGTTACTACTACGTGTTATTGTTGTTGTTGTTGTTGTTAAAATTGGTTTACTGATTAGTATTATGTGCTCATGCATGCATGTGTGTGTGTGTGTGGCTTGTCTTTCTTAGGGGCCTCACCTAATTTTGCAGCAAAAGGAGCACCTCTTTAAAGTCCGGCATTGAATGGGAGAGACTCAGTAGTAAATGAGATTGGTTGAGAAACTCTCCTCTCCCTCTCTCTCTCTCTCTATATGTGTCAATATTCATCTCTCACATGTATATGTATGTATGAGTATGTATGTATGTATGCGTACGCGCGCGTGTTAGAGTCTTAGAGAGAAGGAGAGACAAAGATTAATATATATTAATTTATTTATTGTTTATTTATTTATTAATTAGTGTCATCAAAAACTGGTGAACCCCCTTAATTAATTTCTCTCCTAATTATTTCACTGATGTGGTTTTTGTCTTAATTGATGTCCCTTAAAAGATGGGTTTAATTTGTGCTTTTGGTTGATTAAATTTGTTCCCTTATATGTTTTGGAAAAATAGGTAGGGGCTAGTTAGTCTTTTGATGATGGTTGAGAATTGGGTGAACAACTTACCAATGATTAATTAATCTATACGTACATTACGCCATTAGCTAGGCAACTTCTTATTAATTTTATTATTACTACTATAATTCACTATAACATTTTTAGCCTTTAATAGAGGTTTTAAAACCCCTATTAAATAGAGTGTTATTAAATGTCATGTAAAAATGTGTTATGTTTTAATTTTTAATACATGTATTACATAGAGGTTTTTTAAAACTCCTATCGATTAGATGTTATTTAATAACACCCCCTTTAATAAGGGTTTAAAATCTCTATTAAATACCGAAATTGTTCTAGTGATTTTCATTTAATTTGGTTATATATGTTTGCATTTTAAGGTCTCAACTCTCATGAAAAGGTGAAATTAATAGGAAAAGAAAACCGTATAAAAGCTTGTTTGGTATAACTTTTGGTTGTAATTGCTTATACTTTGTTAATATTGGCAAGTATTTATATTTTTCGAAGCAAAAAGCAGGTAGAGACATGCTTATTAAAATTACAATTTTTTTTTATACTTTAGACTAATCGAAAAAAAAAAAAAAAAAGTCGAACGACACAATTAAAGTTGCTTTTTTAGTGTGACGTTTATTCTGTTGCTTGTGAGACTTAATCTAATTAGATAAGGAGTTGCGTTACATAATTAATTGTAACACATGAAAACAAATATATTTATATATAATTTAACTATAGGTAACTTGAGATGAATTAATATTTCACAATCTAACCACATTCATGGAAACATCTCAAAAGATTGCTTGAATTAAAAAAAAAAAAAAAAAAAAACACCTTTCTTAGGCCCTTTGAAAACAAAACGTGTTTAATTAATTAGAATGCTATATTTGACCACTTCAATTAGCCTTCATATTCTAATTATATTTGCATTCTTTGATTTGACCACTTCTGATCAAAGTCCATAAATTCTTTGACTGTGGGGTCTCTTACTAGTTCGTCCACTTGCGTTTGCTTAGAAACCTTGGTGACTTGTGAACATAAAATGAATCGGTAAAAGTCATGTAAACTCTCTAGAATCTAGATAGATGGCCAAACCATTCCTTTCACCAAATATACCCGCCATGTTATCTTTCTTTTTAAAAAAATCACGCGCACCCATCTAAATCACTCTAAGATTATCTCTCTCGTATTAACCTTTTCTAGAAGGACATCATATAGTTTTTTTAATAAATCTATTCAGGCTCATGTGTCGATTCATCTGGAGTTTTTTCGACTTTTTATAAATTGTTGTGTTTTTAGAAGATACTGCAATAAAAAAAAATCTAAAATCTAAAAACAAAAAAATTCAAATTCCCCCAATATATTTGTAAAGATGGTGTTTGAATAATGAAGTAAACTTTAGAGGACAACTTTGAAAAAAAAAAAAAAAGGGTTTAGACTCATGAGTCTAAATAACAATAGTATGTACCCAAAGTCTGTGTGCGTGGTTTTTTTTTTTTTTATATGTTTGATCCCTATAACCCTTACTTTTTTACCACACAATCTCATTACATCGGGCTCAAGAATAAGTGTAAAAGTGGTAAACGCGAGGTGAAGGAGGTGTGCGAAAAAAGCCTCTTCTCTTTGGGTAGCTCACTAGTTTGGTGTGGGGGGACAATAAACTTATAGTTACATGTGTAAGAGGCTACGATATGCAGGTTGGAGTATCTATAGAAGCAAATTAGTTTATTTCTTCTTTTTTTTAAAAAAAAAAAAAAAAAAAAACATGTTGACTGAAGTGATTAAAAAAATGACGGGTGATCATTAACCTAGCTTGGAGAAAAAAACTCCTATATATATTTACATGCATATGTATATCGATCACATCATTGGTTGTCACAATGACTATACTCATTTCTAATACTTCACGCAAGTGTATATACTTGTCCGGATGGCAATACACTAATACGAATCCATTAATGAATAAATAGTCCTCCTTAATTTATGAGCCAAAATATATGGTTAAGAACTTGAGACATTCCTATTTATATATACCAAACCAAACCCCTAATTACTTACCAATATTAATTGTTTACATATATGTAATGTTTGATAGCTACGTACATCTCATATTTTTTTTTAAGTTCATCATATATGCATACAAATATTCACGATGGATCATAATAAATTTCACATGCAGTGCAGCTGATTTATGTTGAACACCGGGACATGGCGCACATGTGGACCCATCACTATTTATGATATATATTGGTGATTTGGTGTCGACTAATTAATAAGTTCTATGCGTACTCGCCATATATATATATATACACATGTATATAGTCTAGCACATTATTTTTGGAATACAGGTATACCTTTTTAATTAATTATATATATGTAAGTATTAGTTGTCTCTATAACTTATTATTAATATATATAGAACCCATGGGCGTATATATATTTGGAATAATTAATACATATTTGGCGGATTAATTGAATTAGTATTATTGCATCAATTGCAACATGCGTGTATGGTGAGAATTAATTAATATATGTTCCTAGCTAGAAGAATATTGAAGAATTGAAATAGATCGATGACTTGAACTAATAAAAATCAAGGAAGATTGGACTTGACTACGATGGACATGGAGAAGAAGCCATCATCAATCAGGTCACGTTTGAACTAATCTCGGGTCGACTTTTTCATCATCTTCAACCTTTCAGCTCTCATTTTCATCTGAAACCGCGGCGCCATTAATTGCTCTCGCAACTCGTTGGTGGATATGAAACTGCATTTACATATCACATGAAATGAATTATATATTGTGTCGAAAAAATTCCTAATCAATAATGATTTTATTTTCCATTAAGACTTTTTCAATTAGCTATATAGAGTTTTTATTCGAAAAAATTACAAAAGTACAACATATTTTAGTGTAAATGAAGAAAATAAGTGTGATTTTTTTTTTTTATAATTCAAAAAGTAGGGTATATCGCTTTTTGAAAAGGCGCTATTAGTTGGGAGAAATTTTTGGCGCTGACGTGGATGTCTACGTGGGCTCGGGGTACAAATGCCTTCCACGTGGGCTCGGGATACGTGCATGACGTTTGGATGGTTTGCATGGACTGCACCAGGTTGCATGGGTTGTCTACCTTGAAATACGTGCTTCACATTCGCATAGTTTGCATGGATTGCACGAGGTTGCATAAGTTGTTCACATCTCGAGATATGTGTGTGACGTTTGAATGGTTTGCACGAAGATGCATGGCTCGCCCACCTCGACATACGTGCGTGGCGTTTCCACGTGTTGTCAACCAGGAGATACGTGTGTGACGTTTGCATTGACTTTACCACCTCGAGACACGTGCGTGACGTTTGCATGAGTTGCACGAGGTTGCATGGGTCGCCCACCTCGACAGACGTGCCTGACATTTGCATGAAATCTTCGCCTCAGCATACATGAGTGACTTTTGCATGGGTTGTCCACGTCGATATGTGTGCGTGTTGTTTACATTGGTTGTCTACCTCGAGATACGCGACTGACGCGGGTCGTCCATCTCCATATGCACGTGTCGATCATAGGGAGAAAATTTTTGTATAGATAGCTCCTTTTCAAAAGGAGTCATTAATAAAGAGTATAATTTTGTATAGATAGCTCCTTTTCAAAAGGAGCTATCAATACAAATGCCTTCCACCTCACCACCATGCATGTCACCTCATCATCAATAGCTCATTTTCAAAAGGAGTTATACCTTAGTTTTGAAATTTAAAAGTAAACTTCACTATTTTGTGAAATACAAACTAAATCCACCCCACTTTTTGAAAAAGACCGTTCTTATTCACCAAATTACCTTCGTCATATTCTCCTTTTTTCCCACCCTAACAACCTTAAAAATGACCTATACTATACAACTAGTAGTTCTACTGGGCTAAACATACACACCTATCTCAACAAATTTTGCAGTCGCCAGAGGAATCTCTCTAACGCCATACCCTTCAGGCACATGTGTGTGTATATATATATATTACAATGTAAATAAAAGTTTACATATTCTAGAATCTTAACACAAAGTAAAAGAGTGAACAAAATAGAAAAAAAAGAAAAGAAAAAAAACTCTTCTTTGTTCCGTTGAATTTATTTATATATATATTGTTGTGCAGAAGCACATATATATATACAAGTATTACATACGATAACTACAAATTTAACCTACTTAAAAGATAAAAGAAAATCTACTGTGGCTATCCATAAAACTAAACAAACAAAAACGTGCAATTAATTGTCAAAACCTAACAAATTTCTCTTCAAAACAAAGTGCCACCATATATGTGCCCCAATACCCCCTCAAGATGCATGGACCATAAAGATTAATTATGGATTCTCATATTGGACACAAGATTGCCAAATACCATGGAGTGCGTTGCTTTCATCAAGACATCGGCTAATTGAGCGAATCAGCTAACATGCATCAAATGAATCAATCCTTGATGATACTTCTCCCGAACCACATTACAATCGATTTCTATGTGCAGTAGGCATCAAATAAATCAATCCTTGATGATACTTCTCTCGAACCACATGACAAAAGAAATACTAGCTTTAAAGGCTCTTTTGCCTTTAAAGGTAAAATAACATCAAATGAGAGTGCCTTAATAGCAAGCTTAATTTTGGATAGCATTTTTTATTTTTTTGGTGAGGATAATATAGCTTAACATTACAAAAGAAACGCCAGCTTTAAAGGCTCTTTTGCCACCATTTTGGAAATGCTATAGTCTATTGATATGTTCCTTTTTTCTTCTATTGATTCGATAAGATGCATCTCGAATTAAGTACATGTTTGCATATAATTCGAGGCATATCTCATTCGGGAAGTGCTATTTGGACTAATAAGTCCGGACTCAAAAATATTTTTTATTTCAAAATCATCTTCAAGTAATAAATGAAGCAAACATAATCACTTGTAAATTTTTTTTTTAATACTCCTTAAATATTTACAAAATTTTTAAAAATCTCTCTATGAGTTCAAGTAGATTTGATCTCATAAATCATAATGGACATGTTAATGAGTCGGTTTTATAGATAATGGTTGACTTTTGGAGATTGAAAAATCGAATCAAGAACTTAAATGAATGCGAGCACTTCTAGGTGGATACATACTACTACTGTCTTGTTTTGGCTTTATCATGAGAGACTCTTTTTCTTGGTTGCAGGACAAGTTAGTTCTGTAGAGAAAAAAAAAAAAAAAAAAAAAAAAAAAAAAAAGTCAACCAGCGCAGAGTTTTGCAGTTTAGACAATTTTTTTAATATTGATCTTGGAAATCAAATACTCCTACAAACCAGTTACTTGCCTCTGCCTAATTATGGAGGCATTGATGTTTGGGCATTCATGTGGATTGTATGTTCATATTAATTCATTTTCTCATAGTTCTCAATAAGGTTGTGCAAGTTACCGACTACCCGAGCAGCCCGACCCGAGAAAGAAACTCCCTTGGTCTTCATTTTCATCTTCTTATAGTGAAAAATGATCCATTTTGAAAGATTTTTCACAAGTTTAAGCAGTTTATTAACTATAGCAATGTACAAGGAATTTATGGTGTGTTTGGTTGGGTTGATAGGGTTGTCTTGATAAGGTCGGATTAGCAAGCATTCGATTACGTGACTATGGATTAGAGTTAATCCGAAGTTGGAGACTTGTTCGGATCGATTGGCATGATATGATTTTAAGTGATTAAAAGAAAATGCCATTTTTACTCCACCCCATATAAAAAACCCTCGAAATCAGTGGTTTTGTTTGGAGTAAGTGAAGGGCATTTTCGTCCTTACACATATTGGGAAAGATTGGATAAAGATTGGATTAGCTAGTGATAGGGTGAGAGTCCACTTTGTTTAGTCCAAAGTTTGTATAATAACTTAATCCGATGTCATTCTTGTCACGGCCCAAATCTCTAACTCCTGTTTTAATTCCTTAATCAGGATCACCGACCCTTGACGTGAGACCTACACCGTGATACGTGCACCGACCGAGGCACGTGACCGAGGTATATTGTATTTTTGTATTGATGTATGCCTAGTGTTATGTATTGTGTAGACTTACTAAGTCGGTTAGCACAGTTGTTGGCGTCGAGACGAGAGCAGGGATGCGCCTCGAGCAGTGTGCGAGCCGGGGAACCGAGTAGTTAACATTTTGGTAAATCTTATTTAATACTAATATGAAATAAATAATTACTTATAAGCCTATGGTTGTGTTTGTTAATGTAAATCAAATTAAAGGCCTATAGTTGAGTAAATTAAATGGAAAGCATAAGATTGGTCTAGAGATACACATTGGCACATCTAGGAACTAGGTGAGTAATCAAATGATGTCACTTGAGGTTGAGATAGTGGGAGTTAGTGGGATATATGGCAAGAGGTGGACCATTAGATGTTCATTGGGATACATAAATCCATGGAGATCAAGGGCTAAAAAGGAACATCACCTTAATATATAATATTAGTGATCAAAAAACATGCAAACCAAATCACTCATTCATTTTTGCTGGAGAAGAAGAAGGAATTGCTGGAGAGGAGTGAATCATCAAGGTGTTGAAGGAATCCATGGGAGTTGGTGAGAAATTATCAAGCTAGGGTGCTACATCAACTAGGTACACATCTTTTTAGTTGAAATTAGAACAATTTTGATTTTATGCTAATTTCAGATGGTAGATGATTGAGTATTTGCAATTGATTTATATATTTGGATTCCTCATTTCAAGCTGATAATCCAGCTATATTGAAGTTCTTAATTTGATTTTGAAATCATAAAGATATGAATTTTTGAAGTTGCAACACCAAAACTAGATTTATGCATGTTGTATTAGGAATCAACCTGGGTAATTTGGTCATAATCTGTTCATTTTAGATCCAAATTGACCCAAACCAATGGCATTTGAAAGCTTATTTAAAGGGGAATAACTTTGCTTAACTGAAGATATTTTGATTCAAATGTTTTTATGTCCAAACATGCTCTACAAATAGGTACTGGAATTAAAAAGGAAAGTTTTGAAACTAAACTTGTTAAGGGCATAACTCCCTAACTACTTATCCAAATGAGCTGATCTTTTAGCATGTTGTATTTGGGTATATTTGCTGCCTTGTGACCAAAAATTGCATTTTTAGGAACTATAGATTAGGAGAAATAGATTTTCTAAATCGGCTGGTCTGATTAAATTTCAATTAGGCCTATATTTAGTAAAATCATGACATCTCTTTCATTTTAAATCAGAATTTTGCAAACTAAACATTTCCGGAAAGCTAAGAGAGAGACCAAAAATAATTGTATCGATAGAGGATTTCGATATTTTGACCATTTCATGCCTAAAAGTGCGTTAAAATGTAGGACTGAAACTGAAACTTAATTTAGTCTTTAAGAGCTGATTTAGGAAGATTGATTTAAACTTTTAAAATCTATTGAACCAATTTGAATACACAATAAACACCACTAAATTGAGATTAAACCCACTATATTTGAACTAATGAGACACCAAACTCAGGAACCTAAAAAAAGGGTACGAGAGAGCGAATACAAGATTTGGAGTATCGGGAGGCCAGTAAAGCTAGGACTTTACTTTGTTGTTGTGAGTATACGCAATGACAACTTTACTTGGCATTTCATTTTTATGAATTGTTCTCCTTGCATAGTCCTTTGACTATTTTACTGTTTCAATGCATTTTGAGGACTTTATATATGTGATGTCATTTCATGGTTTTCCACACTTAGAATTTTATAAATGGCTTCCGCATAAGTTACTAATTGCTTCCGCATAATCAATAAGACTTTCGTTAATTAATTAATTTAATAAAAAGTTTTAATTAACTCTAAATTTTATAAACTGGTAGGACTAGTGTATTATTTATCCTGAACACGAAAAAAGAGGCGTCTAAGTTGTAAAGGCTAACTAATACGTAGTTAAGTCCTGCGTGGATATGATTATGACTTAATTACGATATTAGGCCGGGTGGTGCCCTAAATTAAGAGAGGGGCCGTCACAATTTTCTAATCATGCGAACCAAACAACAGATTAAATCTAATCCAACGTATTACTTAAGCAGTCATGCGGACCGAACACACCATTAGGTTTTATGATTCAATCAATTTTAGGTTAAAAATTCATTAGAACTAAATTCTATCAGTGTGGCTTCTCACAACTATAAAATATATCCATTCGCAGTTTCCATCACCATCCTTGGAGCGATTCACCTAGAAAAACTTATATGTACACTTCAAAGTCACAGACTAAGATTGTGTGCAATTTGGTATATGATTTTAGTGCTATCATGAGATTGCTCCAATGGCAAGAGACTCGATTCCTCTTAAGTGCCCAAACATGATCTAGTTGGCGTTGGCCCGGGTGCCTACCTAATATAAGACGGTACAATTCACATCTACTTTTACTTTTATCTACGATGCATGGTGAAATTAGGGACAGAGACAAACCGCCCTATTTTTTGTTTTCATTATGCCTTTTCACCTGTTATTGTTTTGTTGCGTTTCGTAGCAACTCTACTAACACCTACTTCAGCTCTGCCTGTCTTTTTGTTTCTTCATTTCTTCCTGGGCAAACCCTGCAAAGTTATCCAAATGAGAATACAACAAACAAATAGTGGCCTGGTCTTTCCATGTATCCATATATATAGAAAGGAAGCTCAAGCACCAGTGAGCATGTCAGGAGCCCAGTGAACCTGTAAGTGTTGTACACTGTGCACAGACACCAAAGATTGGTACTAAGTTGCTACTAACAATTAGGTGAGTCAATTGGATTCCATACTTATAGAGTACCTCTCCCCTGCCTGAGATGCTTAGCACAGATTTAGAGAGGCAAAAGTACATACAGAAGCAGAAATAGAGAGCTTTGGAGATAGGGATCACCACTCATTGGTATGGTAGTCTGATAGTTCAACTCCTGAGAAAAGACAAGGTCCCAATATTCGCCAAACTTTGTCCTAATGAGCTTTTCTGAAGGATCTGAAGTACAGAGTGGAAACAAGTGAGAGCAGATATTCTTCTCTTATAACATTATTCAGGGTTACGCTAAAACTGTACTGCTTTTTGTTCATATTATTACAGAGATGAAATAGGATTATAATATATAGTCAACAACAATATAGTGTCTGCTATTTAGTAAGTATTACTATTTTCTAGGTCAGAAAATCAGAAAAGATTACTGTAGCAACCACACTAAACTGGAACTATTTAGTCTATTTGTAACAGCAACAATTAGGAGGAGTTGGCGTGTTCTTAAAAGATGCTCCCCTTTATGCCATCGACAGCGTCATCCTCTGAATCTGCCGCGTCGATGCTAATGATACCCGGCCATTACTTGCCAAGTATTGCTGTTTAACAAATCAATTACAGTGGAGCTGGTGTGATAGGTTGAAGAGGAAATGCATGGCAGGAAATTCCTTTGGTTTCCAAAGATTAGCTAACACCAGGATGAATCATAGGGAAGAAAGTCCAGCTATTGCTCCGGGCACCTGCCTCCTTTGGAACGACCTTATCATGGGTCCACCATTCCGAGCCAATGTTGGTCTTGTCTGAGACTACTCCGTCAACATTGTTAAAATTAAATTCTTTGACAGAGCTGACGGTTGTGAGGGAAGGCTCTTGTTGATGATGCGGCTTCTTCGATCCACATGCCTCGCAATTGTTTCAGGCATCCCGCTGGAACTTTGCTCCACACAGCCCTCAACGGATTTACCTGCATCACCAGAAGTTCCCTCTCTTTCACTTGCGCCTGCTATTTCAGTTGTATCCGGCTGAGATTCAAATACTGCTTCAACTATAGTCATTGGTTCCTTGTCTACAAGGTTTTTAGCTTCCTCGGATGTTAACTCAAATGAAACCCGGTGATCAATCACTGTTTCGTCATTTAGGGAACCGATGTCTGAGTTTGCAAGTGATGCAACCTCAGAAATCTGGTTATCAGGAAGGAAGCTGTCTCGAGAGGTAAGTCCAGCACCATCTGGTGTCAAGGAGCCAGAACCTAATCGTTGCAGCCCCCACTTACGACTGGCAAGTACATCAATTTTCCAGAGCTTGGGAGGCTCTCCAGTTCTGAATTCAAGTAGAGGGAATGCGCCAGAGGAGAATTCTCGGTCAGGGAATGGAGAAGAAGTACCAGAACCTGAGATTACAGAGCTAGGCGATATGAGATGACCAACAGGGCTTCCTGGATAAAGCTGATATGACTGGAACTCATAGGCAGACAGGGGGAACTTCTCTCCTGTTTCACTTCCCCTACGATTTGGATCAAGAGATGTCAGCAGCTTAGCAAATGGAACCTCTGGCGATGAAGGTGTAGTCATATGTACAAGTTCAGGAGGAGGTGTGAAGGGAGCAGTGGATGGCTCGGTAGTGAAGGTGGAGAAAACAGGTGGTGATACTAACTGTGTCTCGTGCGCATAAGGCCCAATAGCAAAAATGGAATTGGGACCAGGGGAGTAAGCATTAGCTGAGAGAGAGGTGAAAGACAGTAAACCAACAGGGGATTGGCTGACAGAAGAGGGTTCTGATGGGAGGAATGAAGCAGGGGATGAGGGAGGAGCAATGAAGGGTAGTACAATTGGCGGAGGGTGAATCACATTATTAGTGTCTTGGACGGAGGTTATCGAAGCCATTGGTTCAGGAACAAGGACAGCATGGCCAATCCTCTTCCCATTTCGATGTGATCCAAAGCACCAGTATCCACCCCAGCAACTCCCCCATCTTCTCTTCTGCTATGTTCAGCAACATTCAACAGAAAAACTGTTAATGAACTAGAACATAGGCATTGAAAATTATCAATTTGACTGTAATAAGACAGAACTTAAACACCAACGAAAGCATTTGTTTAATCACACAATGATTCCATGCACAGTAGTATGTGAGATCAAATGAAGAACAGTCTTAACAAAGCCATAGTAACTACATTTCAGCCACAACAATCCGCTATCATATTTCCTAATGGATACAGGATTTTCCCTGACTGAGATTGCGAGGAAGCAAGGAAACAACTGCATAAATTATGCTGATAATCCCCGTTTTGCTTTTAATGAAACTCAAAGGTCTCCAAATCAAATGTTGTTGCATAGCAACAGCGTCTCCCATGCAATTGCCGCAGCAGAGGAACATCTCAACATAAGTATATCAAATGCAGCAAGCATCAGATTTTTTTATAGGCTTTTTTCGAGAGGAAAATGCGAAATCTCACTCAGTCATTCCACGTAAAAAGATATAGAAACTTCTCCTTCTAAGAAGGAAAAAAAATCTTTCTTAGATTTCCCTGCGCTGATATTAGATATAACACAAAATGAAAGGACAAAGCAGCACCTTTAGAGCACTAAGGTCTCTCCACAGCCAGAAAAGCCTCTAATACAACAACAACAACAACAACAACAACAACAACATAGCCTCAGTCCCAAATTAACTGGGGTCGGCTACACGGATCAAACTTTTCCATTGTGCTCGATTAAGTGCAATTGATGGTGAGTTTTTCAAACCATTCAAATCCCTCATAATTAATGCATCCCATGTTAACTTTGGTATGCCCCTACCTCGTCGAATTTCTACAGTTTCTATTGAGTCAAGTTTTCTAGTTGGTCTTTGCAGGTGACCAAACCACCGCAACCGCCCTTCCCTAATCTTTGTATCAATTGGTCCTATAAAAGCCTCTAATAACACCTAGAAAATGATTAACACGCTGACGTAACTTCACGTAAAGCGAAGCAAGGGTATCATCCTTAAAACACACAATCCAAATTCTGCCGTAGCACTTAATCCCAATTATAGTGGATCACATTACAGCCTAGCACCCGTGAATCCAATCCAGGAAAACAATTCTGCTTCTAATTTAAACTAAATACTATAAAACTCATTGCTTGGTGATGAATAAAAATATAATTGAATCTGCCAACATACTCTGAACATACTAAAAGAACTACTGATAAAATCTCCCTAAAAAATTAACTCCAGACGCTCATAAGGTCAAAAGATCTAAAAATGAACCGATCAAAGACACAGATTTCCATGCTACACTGTTCCAAGCCTTTTTTGACGAAACTCTAACCATACAAAAACACTTTTTCATCAGTCCTCAACTAATTCGAGAAACGAGCACAAGCTTACTGATTAATTTCGCACCGCGAATCGAAATTCAATCAGATCTCAACGAAAGCAGAGAGAATCAATAACAAAAACAAAAATTTACGAAACCGAGTCCGTCATCAAGGACTTCCACATACGCACAAATCAGATCTCGCACTAGAAAACGAAAAAGCAAGAGAAACTCAATTGACTAGCTAATTAACATAGACAAGTCTATCAAACTCAACACCAGATCTCAAATCAACCAAAATCGAAATTCAAGATCAAATCAACCACAGCACGCCTAAATCAAACCAAAAAAACAATAAAATGGCTGAAATCACATGAAAAACACAAATTCAACGCAAGGATCGCGCGAGGAAATCACCTGAACTGAAGTCGGCTGTACGCGAGTCTCCGCAGTGATGATCGCCGTCGCCGCGGCATTCACAGTCTCCACACTGTTGTTCATCCTTCTCATGTCCTCTCCAGATCGAAAAGCCCTAATTTCCCAAACCTCCACTCAATCACTCAAAATCGCAACAAAATCAGAACAAAATCAGACCGTCACAGCTCAAAACTCGCCGAAAATTTGATGAATTTCAGATCACAAGCGTCAATTCTGACGAATCGTTCCATCAAAAGCAACCGAATCGAAGAGCGAAGCGATCACACATCACACGGAGACGAAGAAAAGCGAGCGAGCGAGAGAGAGAGAGAGAGAGAGAGAGAGAGAGACGGAGACTTATAAATGCACCGAAAAATCACACACAACGCACATCTCTCGTTCTCTCTCTAGTTTCTCTCTCTCTCTCTAGACGACTGAGTTAATTTTGTAATTATGTAAGTGTGGAGGTCAAACACGGCAATAAGTTTGATTAGTGTGTAATTACGATTCAACCCAGTCTTTAGTGTTCGCGTTAGAGTTAGAGGGGATCCGATTTACGTGATTGCCCCGTGGTTTATTGTCTAATTACGAACTGCCTACCTAGTAAAAAAAAAAAAACATTTAATAAGAGAAGATAATAGTACTAATAAATATTCATTACTCAAAGGTGGGTGGGGTTAGGTTTATGGTAAGTAATAGAGAGCTACTTACTTTGTCATATTATTGATGTGGCTCTTACCAAATTAAGTCTATATAAATTGGATCATGCACATAGCGTGATTGAAAGGTTGTAAAATAGGATTTTGTTGTTTATTGAGAGATTCTATAAGAATAGTACCCATGATGACAATTTTTTTATTTTTTATTTTTTATTTTTTATTTTTTATTTTATTTTTTATTTTTATTTTATTTTTAACAAACGCCACTCTAAATAATCAGTTTTTCCAACATTTTTTTGGGACTAATGTTTGAATTCTTATTTATTTATTTATTTTTTTTGATAGCTATGGATGTTCGTATCCTTCGGGTATGTCCTAATTCTATAGGGTTAAGTCAATCTCATCAAATCAATTGACCGAAAGAGATCACCAAGAAATGATTTCTTTATTGACGCAATGACTCAAATACGCAGCCTTCTCCTAGTGAAGAAACTTATATGTAAAGTTCTTACCACTCCGCCAACTCAGTGGGGTTGGTACTAATGTTTGAATTAATAGTCTAATATTTCAAAAAAAATTAAATGTATATAAACCCAATAAAATCATGTGTTTTTTTTATCACTAGCGTACTTGAGGAGCTTTAATATATTGTGGTACCTCAATACTTAGTTTGATTTTTCGTTCAAGTTATTTAAATGAAGAGTATCTTTCGTTGGGAGAGCTTTTAATCATTTGTGGATTGGTCCCAATGAACTTTGTATATGTTCAATTTTTATAATACAAATATCAATCCAAGGTGAAGAGCTAGAGTGTGAGGACTAGCTTTATATATGAAGCTACAAGTGTGAAAGTGGGGTTCACTTCAAAATGCCAAGGCAAGATGGAGTATAACCGCACACTTATAAGTCCTTTTGTTTTTTTAAGTAATTAATACGGGACTACCCCAACATCTCTAATAATATATCGGATGGTGCAAACCAAAAACAAGTCATACATACGCTATAATAATTATACGTACCTATATCTGCATGTCGAAGTATACATCAAAAGGTCTCTCATAAGGCTAATTGCCATAAATTAATTTCAGGGGCATTTGTCAGTAAGTAAGAAAGATAATTAGAGGTCGTGGGAAAGGTCAATATGGTCATAAAAGGAGTCTTAGAGAACAAATTCCAAATTAGTTAACTAATCAATATGGATATGATAAAGAAGGCTTTGTTGTGAAAAGGAGGTCTGTCCTCATAACTTTGTTTTGATTAGTTTAAAAAGACTTCTTGTCAATGTGTGCACGTGTGCTGATTCACTTCTCCTTGTTCTTGTTGTTGATGGCCCCCGTGCGCATCTCACCCTTTATTTTCTTTCCCTTATTTTAACATAACTTGCACGCTTGGACTCACTCAAAACAATCATATACATTTTTTTTTTCAATCAATGTTTTTTTGCTTTTATATGATGATGATGATCATCACACCAAACAATCCCCCACCTCTCACACCTTCCATTCAATTCAGTGTTGTTGTTGCCTTTTCAGCTTTTCACCTTGATTAACCTTTACAGAGAGGTGAAAAGCAACTTTTCGAATCCTCCAATGTTGATGAAAGAAAAAAAAAAAAAAAAAAAGGTATACAAGTTTTGCTTTTGAGAACTTTCTTGGCTTTTGATGAGCACTAGTAGTTTACGAGTAATCAACTTTTGTGCATCCTAAAATATCACTAAAGTTTTTGACTTGGGTGACTTAGTTTTGATGAAGCTAGCTAGAGTAGCTAGTGTTGGTGGTGAAGTGCTAGAGAGGATTCTACTAGTAATTAGTTCACGAGAAGGTGCATGAATGAGAGAGACAGAGAGGGCTAGTTAATTAACTTTGACTCCATGGGCCAGACCCAATGTAAGGTTTGGACTTTGGGGGAGAAAATTGATGGGCCCACTAGAGATGAGACCTGGTACCACTCCACGGGTGGCTAAGGGTGGTGGTGGTGATTACACTGATTAGTTTAGTTTTTTAGAGAGATATGGGTGGCCATTGGGGTTATATTTTTAGCCTTTTTTTATTTACAAAAAATGCAAGGGTAGTGACCTTTTTGATACACTCGAGATGGTGTTCATTCATTCTGCATTGAGATTTACATGCATACACATCGATGAGCGAATGGATAAACACAATCACTGAATGTTCATCTATAGTACTCCTACAATTGACACACACTCCCTATATAATTTCTTCCTTTCCGCCTCTTATAGTCAACACACGCTCCCTATGTTAAAGTTCGTCCCCCCAACAAGATTTTCTGGTTTCGCCCCTATCTGAATGTCCCAAAAAAAGGTCATCATAGTATTTTTTTTTTTTTTTTTTTTTAAATCTTTCTAATGTTTTTGTTTTTGTTTTTTTTTTTTTTTTTTGCTTTTTTTAGCTGAGTGTTTAACCGCCTCCTTACTTCAGTTCGACTATTCTACATTTTACTCACTCGATGATGAAAAAAATCAAGAAAGTATAATCTATATAAAAGAACTGTTTTTGTGAGAAGATTTCACGACGTGACACGTGGCTTTTAAGAAGCTCTCATAACATTACACGTGATATGATGATGTTATAATTAATTAAGATTTATAACAAAAAAAAAAACACAAGCCATTGATCTTTCTCGCATTTAAATGAGAGGCATGATGATAAAACACAAAATAGAATTTTGACTGGGACATGATCACGTTATTAATTAAAATATAATTTTTGTTTTTGTTTTTTTTACTATTTTTAGGTTATGTTTTTAATTGATATATAAATATGATATTTGGTTTTTAAATTTTTATTTTTTTTCTTATATTTTAATTGGGTTATGTTTTAAATTGTTATACAAATAGAATTTTTGATTTTTAAGTTTTATTTTTTAAATTTTATTTTTGCTATTTTTTAGGTTATGTTTTCAATTGCTATACAAATAAGATTTTTGGTTTTTAATTTTTTTTCAAAATTTTTTATTTGTTAGATATTACATACTACGTACACGATATATATTAGATTATTTAAAAATAAATTAAGCTATACATATTTTTTAGGTTATGTTTTTAATTGCTATACAAATAAGATTTTTAGTTCTTAATTTTTTTTTTGAAATTGTTTATGTGAGAAGCTCTCACAATGCGACATGTGGCGTGTAAGAAGCTCTCACAACGTGACATGTGGCATGATGATATCATAATTGGTTGGGTGACCTAATGGTATGGTATTAGATTTAGGCGTAAGTGGTCATTAGTTCAAACCCATCTATTTCTATGTAATATTATAAATATTTAATGTTTTGTGTAGATTTTAAAATATATATAGTGTTTGCAAGTATTTTTTTTTATTAATTGTTGAGAGACTTAGACTTTGATTTCATATCAGAGATTATATAATAATTTTTTTACATTTTTTTTTCAACGTTTTTTATATAATATTTTGATACGTAGTATTACCCGCACGCGAAGCGCGGGATGCCGATTACCGACTAGTTATTATATATAGCTACAATAATTAGAATTCATGATGTTTCAGTCATATATAATGCTCATGTTTTCTGTTCTACCATTTGCGCCACACCCCTTAAAGGATTAGAACCTTCAGTTCGGAAATTCCACATTCATATACCATCCAAGCAACCGATCGGTGGTAGGCATGCATTAATGGCATATTTTAATTTGTTGGTGCAGTGAATCTAGATTTAATTTTGATATGTGATATGTGTGTGGAGAAGAACATGGCGTGACAAAGCGGAGTGGTGAGGTAAGGCTTGAAGAGAAATACTTATATATGTAGAGGGTGTACAGCATATAATATCCACACATAACATGGATATATGCATGGGTTGTTAGCTAGCTAGTAGCAATAATATATACTTAGGAAAATACTGACACCGTTTTCTCTGGTCCCCGTGATGACCCTAAATTGTGAACCCATTTTGTGAAAGTTACATGCATGATTCATGTTTAATTTGTGCTAAAAAATGGATTACTCGCAAAAAAATAAATTGATTATAGGTCACTATTGATGGCGACGTAACGTGGGACATATTTATTTTTTGCTGATAATAATTGATTCGGCCTAGGTTTAGGGCGTGAGAGGTGGCTTATTTTATGGTAGTTGTGCATGTTTTTATTGGTAAAAAATAAAAAAAAAAAATAAATACAGAACCAATATCGTGACAAGAATAGTCAAATATTTGTACGTACAAGCTAGTAACATAAAATAGATGAACAAACTTTAGGGCTTTAATTATGTAAGTATGCGAAAGTGAGTGAGATTCCTACTATACAGTATATTACATAATAATGGCCCGAACTACTATTAACAAAAACCAGTTGTCAAGTCTCAACACGTGTGGTGTGGTGTAGTGTAGTGTAGGTACTATAAGGGGTGTTTGGTTCGTAGGAATTTGGGGTGGAAATTAGAATAAGGAAGTACATAAGTACTTGTCTCCTTCCTAATAGAATTCATTTGCAATGAGCACAAGTCTTCATAAGGAAGTACATAAGTGTTCGATTAAATAAAAATTCAAAATATAGGAAGTAGCTTCAAATGTTTAGTCCCACATCGATTTATGACTTACATAAGTGATTATCTCTTTCCTAATAGCACCGAGGCCCTTTTGAGTTAAGATCTCACGCCAATCTACTTCGATTAAATAAGACTTAATAAGTAAGTACATAAGTGATTATCTCATTCTTAATAGCACCGATGCCTTTTTAGTTAAACCCTCGCACCAAAGAGTTGAAGGTTGTACGTTAAGTTGTGAACAATATCGATCGATACTGTAGACCGAAATATTTAGTCTTCATAAGAAAGTACACAAGTGATTATCTTCTTCTTAATAGCACTGAGACATTTTGAGTTAAAACTTCACACCAAAGAGTTGAAGGTGGTTAAATTTTGGACAATATCGATCGGTATTGTGGACCGAAAGGTTTAATCTTCATAAGAAAGTACACAAGTGATCATCACCTTCCTAATAGCACCGATGTCTTTTGAGTTAAAACTTCATGCCAAAGAGTTGAAGGTGGTTAAATTGAGGACAATATCGATCAACATTGATTAAATATGACTTCATAAAGAAGTACATAAATGATTATCTCCCACGTAATAGCACTACCTTTTGAGTTAAAACACTGATTTGCATCGAACTTGAAGCCATTTTTGCACATATATAACATAGGGTCAAGCTATGTGCACCCCACAAATCCTTATAGGCAAGCCACGTGATTAGTGCACCACACGGATTGTAAAGGGCACCAAGCAAACAATTTTTTTTGAAATGCCCTTGTTTGTTTGGAAGGGCACCCCACAGAAAAAATTCGAAAAACCAAATCAAGGGAAAATGTGAAGAAGAAGCCCTAGTCAATACTTCGTGCAGACGATCTGTAGAAGAGAGCGAGGCGGCGCAGCACAGTAAGACGAGCACGAGCCTTGGAAATTGGTTTCGTGGACGAGAGGACGAGCACATAGGTTGTGTGTGCGGCTGTGGTGTTTTCGATTTTGGTTTTCAACACTTTTGTGTTCGTAAGGTGAGATTTTTTGTGTTTTTTTTATGTTATTGTTGAAGTTTGTTGTTTGTATACCTCTTTTTGTGAAATAGGTTAAAGTTTTAGGGAGTTTTGTTCAAGTTTTGAGCTCGTCTCTGGTTCGGTCACACATGACCGAATAAATGACTATCACTCGGTCGAAGGTGACCGAACATAGACAGTGTGTTTGGTTTTAGGGTAGGACCATGATAGACATCACTCAATTTGTTTTGGTTGTTTTATATGACTTTGTTGTTGATTGTGGTCAAACTTGAGTGTACAAATTGGGTATTTTGTGTAGGAAATATGGTAGATTGTATTGCTATTGCATGTTCGGTTAGGTGTGACCGAACAAAGTAATTCTCGTTCGATCATATCTTACCGAGCAAATTGGGTATTTACGTGATTTTTAAGTATTGGTTTTGTTCGGTATGTACCAACCGATTAAACCAATTTAGCTCGGGCATGTACCACCGAGCTAAATTGATTTGCAAATTGAGTTTGTTCGGTTAGTATTCACCAAACAGACCCATTTATAGGCAACAACTTTTATGTGATTATATATTGATATATGAATGATTTGTATTGATTTGGGGTTAAATCTTCTTTACACTTATAACAAGTGGAGAGACTAGGTTCTTATAGGAAATTTAAGGAGTTGAGACATATCGAACCCATGTCTCGGCCATAATCTTCTTCATCGGATTGTCGTGGTTGCACGAAAGGCGTTGCCCCTGAGTTTGTTCGGTTAATATTCACCGAACAGACTCATTTATAGGCAACAACTTTTATGTGATTATATATTGATATATGAATGATTGTGTATTGATTATATATTGATATGTGACCCACCGAAGAAAATAATGTAGATCGGTTAGGCTCGATCGAGCGGATATGAAATATTCACTAAGGTACGACAAAACTATATGTTATAATAGATAATAATTTCGTGATATGTCCATTGTATAAGACCGAAATTTATATTTTCGGATATAATGAATTCGTTCGGTGAGAGCCCGCCGATTAATATAATGACGTTCGGTCAAGCCTGACAAAACGGACAACGTTTCAACGGTTGTGTGCGACCAGACCCGACTTCATGAAAAATGAAATACATGGGACAGTAACACAAACATTTCAACGTTTTTTCCGAGTAATTCACTTTCTATATATGCACAAGTAAGGCTTTTGCCGAGTGAGATCGTTACAATTTTACACAATATATATTTATATTTGGATTTTACACACTTGCTATACAAACCTTTTTACAATCATTGTGATGTATGCCTAATGTATTGTATATGTGTAGACTATTAAGTCAATTTTATACGGATATGTCCATTGGCCAGTATATTTTATATTTGTTGTGATGTATGCCTAGTATAGGTATCGAGACGATAGGTATCGAGGGGGGACGTACCTCGAGTCGCGTGTCGACGTGGGACCGAGGTAGCGACTTACTGGGGTAAGTTTAAGTTATTTAACTTAAATGTGCATTTAGTGAGTGGCTTTAATGTGGCCACATTCAAATAAAACATATATGTGCCTATAGTTAGTGAAATAAAATCATATGCATTGGATGTGCATCGAGACACGCGTTAACCCATCATGAGGCAAGGTGTCCAATTGTTGAGTTACTCACTAGTGACTTGAGGGACAAGTGGGACAAGGTGGTCCATGAGATGAGCCTCGAGACACGTGTGCACACCATGAATCAATGGTCATTATTCAAACATATCAACATAGTCAAATGAGTATATAAGTCAACAAAATTGGTTTCTTATCTTCATCAAATCGTTGTGCAAGGAGGAGAGAAAGAAAAAGAAAGGCTGCTGTGTGAATTTGGAGGAGGAGAAGTATGCAAACCAATGGAGTTTTGGTGGAGAAGAAAGTGTTCTTCAAGCTAATTCTCCAGTTATTACTTAAATATTATTATACTCACCATCTAGTTTGTGACGGTGGGTGTAGGTCCATCGAGCAGCAACAGACCAGGGAAGGAGAAGATCGACAACTTCATCTGAGCAGTTTGGCGACTCTCCTCACTCATTTTGTATGTCTCAACTTTTGTTGTATTATTATTGTTTATGTCATTTTGGGTTGTACATTGGGTTGAATGACTAGTTCTATATATATACATGCATTTGATGTTGTATTTTCCTGGTTTTCCACACTTAGGATTTTGACTAACTCATTTTTCGCATAATATGTAATAACATGAAATTGAGAAAGAAATTTTAAATTAACTATATAGGGACGAAAGGCTAACTAATACGTAGTTAAGCCTTATACGGTTAGGATTAAGGCTTGATTACGGGATTAGGCGGGCGGTGCCCTGTCTAGTAGTTGGGGTCGTCATATTGTAACACGTAGCAATTACGAGACCCTAATCGGGCATACACATCCACTTGTCAAGTGGAGCATCATTGCTTCCGTGGTAATGTTGGACGGAGAGTAGGACCGTCTCAAAGTGATCCCCACCAAGGATTGGACGCCAAATATTTTGGTGGCCTTGAAGCTCCTAATACATATCATTTCGGATTTGTTTCTCATGCGTCGTCTTCGTGATGCCCCAGACCAGCTGCAATGACACGGTATCTACAATTACCATATCCTTTGACATCATCAACCATCTCAATGTGATGAAACCAGTCTTCCGGTGCGACATCGGAATAACCATCCTTACACACAACATGCATTAAGGTACGCGTTCTCTGAACATTGTGTGGTACTAGATGAGTAATCTTCTTTGGTATCATATATAGGTGAAGTACATGCTCAAAGTGAGATGGATTTCTCTTTGTGGATGTGTCATCATTCTCGACATCAAGCTCGGCCTTACTTGCCTTCCTCTTTTTTCCTTTGCCGGGTTGTGATGGCTTTCCCCTTCTCTCATTTTCTCCCTTGGGACAATCAAGGACACGGACGAGGGATAACTAATCTTTCGAAGTTGTTGCACAATCCTCATGCGCATATCCTCGGTTTTTGACGGTTTTAAACCTCTCAATCACCCTATGGATTTCCGCTTTGAAATTGTACTTTTGTCCGATTTACTGTTTGTTTGGGATTCATGCTTAACTTTTTCCATTAAATATGGATATCATCAAGTGGTATTGGTGAAGCTGCCAATTGGTGACTTGCAAGTTCGTGGGCACAAAGAAGTCCAAATGTCTTCCGCAAAACACAATGACATCTACTTGGATCGGTCCCAACATTTTTGGCCATTTCCGACTCTTTTCGGATTCTACCCAACGCCGCTTGTGAAACAAAATGTAACGACCCAAAATTTTTAACTGTGTTATTGTCTTTACACAGGCTCAACGACCCGTACTGTGGGACCCACACCGTGATATGTCCGTTTACCGAGGCAAGGGCCAAGGTACATTTTATATTTGTGTGTTGTATGCCTAATGTATTGTACATGTGTAGACTACTAAGTCATTTACGAGTATGCAGGTATTGAGACGAGCAGGGACGCGCCTCGAGTCGCGTGTCGACGTGGGACCGAAGTAGCGGCATATTGGGGTACGAGTAAATTATTTACATTAATGGACAATCATTTGGTAATGTGTGGTTTGTATGTGGCCACATCTATTAATAGTTTTATATATATATATATATATATATATATATATATATATATATATATATATATATATATATATATATATATATATAACATGGGCCTAAGTTAAGAAGAAAAAAATGTACATCAATAGATATACATCTAGATTCACACACACACATCTCAACACAAGGTGTCAAGTATTGGAGTCACTTGAGAGTGACGCAAGTGACAAGTGGTGTGAGCAAGTCCACTCGATGTGCCTCGAGATACGTGTGTGTGTTGAGATGTGTGGCTCACATTCAAGCCACCCAAAACATATATATATGTATAGATAAAGTTGGTCAAATGAAACCAAAGTTCAACCTTATCCCATTCTTTGGTCTCCAAAGTCGGTGGAGAAAAGAATAACAACAACAGTGACGAAATCGAAATAGAGAAGAAAAAAAAAAACGAACCAGAGAGAGGAATAAAGCCGAGAAGGAGGAAGAAGAAGGAGAAAAAGAGAGAGAGAGAGAGAGAGAGAGAGAGAGAGACCGAAGTGGAAGGCAAGGTGAGTGAATTTCTGTTGTGTTGTGTGGTTTGTTGTTGTTGAATTCGGTTGCATCGTTGTTTTTTGAAACAGAGCCGATGCTCTGTTTCGCGAGAGGAAGAAGATGAAAAAACAAAACAAAAAAAAAAATTGTCCTGAACCTGAACCGGGCCGGTTCGGCCCGGTTCAGGCCCCAAAAAAAAAGAAGAGAAAAGGAGAAGAGTGGGTGAACCGGGCCAGTTCGGCTCGGGTGAGCCGAACCCGGTTCGGCCCACAAAAGAAAAAAAAATGTAGGAAAATTGGGAAAAATTCCAGAAAAATTAGGAAAAATTCCGAAAAAATTATATTTCGACAAAATAAATAGAAAATAATGAATTTCTAGAAAAAAAATAAAATATTTGGAATTTCGGACTAGCAATTGTCGGGGGTTTTACCTCAAAAAGCGCGAAATGGGTCGATTGGCCGAAAATAAATAAATTTTTTTTAGAAATTTGTCTCGACGTCGATTTAGCCTAAAGTGCTACATTATTAAATGGTAGGGAACTAAGGGGAGAACTCATGTGTTTGGGCACGCACTTCGAATTGTCGAGGGATCGGATAGACTAGAACAAGCGTGTGAATTGTAAGTACAACTGTGAGAATTTTATATTTAATTTCATTAATCTTTGTTGATTTTATTGGTCTCTTGGTAGACATTACTACTTGAACTCGCACATCATGTTGTTCTTGTATCTATTCATGGATGAATATTGTGACATGATGCCTTGTGAATTGTTTCGTTGCCTCTAATTCCTACACTTGATGTCATTCTTAAACAAAATTGATAAAAAAACATGCTAATGGAATAATGTGGATTTAAGTAGACTTGTATTCGATTTTCTTGAGGCATTGTAGCCTAACTTATCTTGGTATCCTAGAATTTTGAAATTATTTGTCTTTGAAATTAAAGTATGGATTATCTAGTGTCCATTGCACGAGAGATGCGCGGTTCACGAGGACATGGGTCTACCGGGGTTCCGACACTCATCACTACACTTGCGCGACACACGAGGTATGAGACTCGGGGTGGTCGGTAGGGGTGGTCGGCAAGCATGAGATTGATGTTGTAAAGCGTAGAGCGCAGCTCCGCTATTTATGTGAGATATGTTGAGCGCAACTCCATATAGTAGTGGGAAAGGTTAGGTGATAGGTCTCACCGCCGACCGGACGTAGATCATCTCGACTTAGCCTATGTCTATTTCTACATCTTTAACTATGGTATTTACTTGCATTTCTTGTTTCAACACTTTATTTCGCTACTTTATGCTTTTAAATATCATTCGTTTCTTTTGGAAATGTGGCATATAATTCTCCAGTTAGTACATAAATATCACTATACTCACCGTCTAGTTTGTGACGGTGGGTGTAGGTCCGTCGAGCAGCAGACCGGGGAAGGAGAAGATCGACGAATTCCTCTGAGCAGTTCGGCGACTCTCCTCACTCATTTTGTATGTCTCGACTTTTGTTGTATTGTTATTGTTTATGTCATTTTGGGTTGTACATTGGGTTGAGTGAATAGTTTCATATATACACATGCATGTGATGTTGTATTCTCTTGGTTTTCCACGCTTAGGAATTTTGAATTATCATGGCTTCCGCATAATCTTTAAACTACATGAAAATGATAATATAGATCAATACATAAATTCAGAGAAAGATAGGGACGAAAGGCTGACTAATACATAATTAGTCTTATGTGATTCGTATTAAGACTTGATTATGGGATTAGGCCGGGCGGTGCCCTGTTTAGTAGTTGGGGCCGTCACACAAAACCTCGCAAGACACGGTACAAGGTGTCATCAAATTCGTGTTGCGCTACATTCAAACTTGTCTCGAAAGACGCATTGATCTTAATATGTTGACCAACAACTATACTATCAATTATCCGCCACAAATCCACAAACGTTCCTTGCGAATGTCCAAGATGTTTTTTTAGGGTATTATGTGCACTTTCTAATATGTCGGTCGTAGTCTGTCCAAAATGCAATGATTAGTCAGTCCATGCTTTGACAAACCGTTCCTTGTAATCCATAATCCATGTATCCATCAAATAATCAATCAATCCATGGACACAAGCATATTCACGGCCATACTCAACATCCTTGTATTGAACACAACTTTAGAAGTCGCACTTATCAAAGCATTCCACCTATTTTGGAAAAGGTTGAAATCTTCGATCGATCCGTGTGAAAAATTTCTTTGTGTTTGCTGCCACACCTTGATTAATGTGCCAAGTGCAAATAAAGTGAGTGGACGTGGGAAAAACCAACTCAATTGCTTTCATCAATCCCAACTCCCTATTAGTTACAATCACACTTGGTTTACCCCACCCATCCATGAGGTTATTAACATTCTCCAACACCCAAATGTAGTTCTCTTTCGCCTCTCTTGATATAAATGCAAACACGATGGCGAACGTGAGCTCATTTGACGTCACACCGATGATTTCAAACAAGGGCATGCGATACCGATTGGTCTTGTAGGTGCAATTCATAATCAAAACAAAAGAAAACATTAGAGTAAGTTTATGGAGTAAGGATGAGACCAAAACAACTCTCATAAAATATCGGTTTCCGCGTCTTTCCTATGCCACGAAAGATAACCATGCGTGTCCAATAAATGCATGAGTTGTTGCATTTGTGATATCCCCCATATCCGGCTAGCTTTTATTTTTGTGTTTCGTTGTATATCGTGCGCAAGGTTGATGCGTTATCTACATCCTTTTCTTTAAGGTGTCTGATATCTCGCGGGGCTTGATGTTTCCTTGCATCATCTGTACAACCACAACACGTTCTTCCGGAACTAACCGATCAGTGTATGAGTGACCTTCCTTATAACAACCAACTTCGTGATTATGACGCCCGCACACCACTGTCACATGCCATAAACGGTCTTCATGTTCCTTTACGTTTATAGCGAATGGACATCCACATTTTTTGTGCCAGTTCTTCTCATTAATGTCCCTTTCAAAACCTCCCCTTTGTCACCTATCACAATTTTTTCCTTAACAATAACTTTTTCTTGACTAGCTTTCATTTTTCCAAGTCTTTTAGTGTCACCCCTATAACTACCATACCTCTCGCACACCATGTTAACCTTCCCCCGGCGACGACCATCACCTCCTGCATCAGAATTCTTTATGACAATAACGAAATCTTTACTTGATCCCCGACTTTGAACCCATTTTACCGACTCATCCATACTTACAAATGGCCCGTTGGGGATGAAGTCATTTGTGTAGTCCACAAAGTCATAAGAAGACAACAATCCCTGCAAATTAGTAACTAACAACATCACGAAGGCCCTTCAATCAATACTTGCAAAAAACAACATAATTTAAGTAGTTCGGTCAGATCCAACCGAACATACATCAACTGTTGTTACACACACCCGAGTCATAGTTAATTGCACGGTGGGTATCGACCAAACAGACCGTGTTCACACGGTCCTGTGTGACTGAACAAACTAGCGGGCAACAACACTAAAAAAAATACAACAAACTTTAGAAACAAAAAAATAAAAAGAGATACCTCTGTATCTTGCACATTCGCACTCCCTTGACGTTCATCCTCCATTTTCGAGCTCAATAGACACCAAACAACAACAATGAACAATGCACTGCAACACAAAATTTTGTACAAATCCATTAAACCAAATCAAAACTTTCAAACCATCAACTTTCATGAAAATTCATGAAGAGATCGATTCTTACAATGGTATTGTGCGCCGAAATGCAACTTCTCGTCGTTCGTAGTCGCCGGTGGTCGGACGGGATCGTCGGAGACAAACGTGGAATGTTGCGGGGTGCCCTATCGTGACAGAGAAGAAAGACTTGGAAGTCATTTGTGAGTTTATGGGGGTAAATAGGTCATTGGGACTGAGAGCAAATTTGGAAAGGGTTTCAAAACTTTTTGGTGGCTTGCACATAAGGATTTGTGGGGTGCACATAGCTTCACCCTATAACATAACTAGTCACGTTTCAACAGTAAAACCTATATGTCGATTACATAATTTGATGAAGGAATGCAGTACATATACAGAATATATACCTAGTTAAATAATTAACTTAAACGTTGGGCCAAAACTTCTACTTACCCAATAAAACTAGGCCCAGATAATCAGCCCAATAACTCGAATTGGGCCTATATCTTTTACGTTGCCTTGACTCGTAAGCGCGACTAAGCCACAGCTCTCTCTCTCTCTCTCTCTCTAATGGCTTCCACTGTGTGTACTCCAACGTTCATCATCTCAGGTCAAGGAAGGTCAACGCACCCCTCCCTCTCCAATTCATTAGTCTCATGTTCCCAAACACGCAAATCCTGCCTCTCTCCTTCGATTCCTATAGTGGGTATCACTCCATTTGCGCCATGGACTGGTTTGAAGCACTTGGGCATCTCAATCACCCACAAATCTGTGAAAATTGGTAACTTTCCCCATCTGGGTACTTCTTTGTTTGGCACATTTTGGTCCAAAATGGGCTTAATTTGGTTTATAAAGTTGTGATTTTGAGTACCCATTTTGGGTTTCTTTGTTTCATGTTTTCATTGATTGAATTTGTGATGTTTTTGATGCAGAGAAGTGTAGGGGTAAGGTTGTTTATGCTTCACTGTTTGGAGTCGGGGCCCCTGAAGCTCTGGTTATTGGGGTGGTGGCTTTGTTGGTTTTTGGCCCTAAAGGATTAGCTGAGGTTAGCTCTTCTGTGGATTCAGTTTTGTGTTTCTTTAGTTGGATTTGATCATTCATTACTAATTATAGTCTTAGAGAAGTTGAGGGCTTAGTAGATTGCTCAGAATTGTTTGCACAACTTACAATCGAGATTGAGCTTTAGTGTTTATGAACTTATTATGGGCAATATATGAAGAAGCAAAGAATACAATCAGTTCATGCTGTTATTCATGTGAGGAATATATAGTTGGTCATAAGTTAATTTGAGTTTGTACTGGATGCATGTATGGTATAATATAATCAGTTTTTGAGGGTTTTTTTTTTTTTTTTTTTTTTTTTTTTTTTTTTTTTTGAATTGGAGTTCTAAGTTTTTCATTCTTCTTCTTTGATTTTTGAGGTACTGAAAACACAACCATTTTTTGAATCCTATACCGCGTGCATACTAAATTACCTGATTAAAATTTGATAAATTTGTGATTCTTGTTTAATGTATCATCAGCTGTTCAATTGGCGCTTTCTAATTGTGTAGAGTGAGTACAAGGGTTTCCGATGGTTTCCTAATTGTCCCGTAGGTTGGGTTACGACTGTGAAGTCTTTCCTACCACAAAAACATTCTATCCTTAGTAAGAACTATGAATAATTTGTCACAAGCACTTACAAATTTTTGAAGCCTATGCGCAGATAATTTCAAATTTCGTAAGCACATATCATGGGCTTTGGGATACCTTAGGTCTTTCATTTCTTGTGGTTGTGAAATTTCATGTGACCATAAACAGAAACATTCCTTACAACTTCTCAGTTGAGTTGTCTTGTTGTAGGTGGCACGGAATCTGGGAAAAACTCTGCGTGCTTTCCAACCAACAATTAGAGAACTTCAGGTATTTGCGTTGCTTGGAAATTTATGCAGTGATTCCTTGCATTCATGACCTAGCATTATTGAGCTTGATAATTCTTTTTTTGAGCCAGGAAGTCTCAAGAGAATTCAAGAGCACCCTTGAAAAAGAGATTGGTCTTGATGAGGTTCCACCATCAATGCAGAGTAGTAACCGCCCGAACACCTCCGACACAGCTTCAACTTCCGAGTCAACGCCTGATCTAAGTATGTAATCACTATTCATACTTTGACTTGCTTCTTGCAACTGTATTTGTGGAATTCAGATTTTTCCTTGTGTGACATGATACGTGGGAGAAATTATAAAGATGATATTTGTTTTTGTTACAATACAAAATGTGGATGGTAGCTACTTATCAAAACTCAAGTGGAAATAAAATTGTAAGATGACTAGATGAATTTTGGTGTGAGAACTTGGGTCAAAGAGTACTCAAAAGATTTTACTTAAAGATACGCAATATTTGAAAAAGGAGGTTATTAATTTTGTATTTGAATGAATTCATTTATAAGATCTAAAGATTTCTTAAACTCAAGAGTTCAACATATTTGTTCAGTATTTCTCTTTGATGGGAATCAAATCTTTTTCCGAGTGTATAATCATTTCCAATGTCACTTGTTGTACGATTTTTGTTGTTGTGTCAGGTGGTGTTACTTTATGGTCATCCATTCTTTGGTTCTCCTCCTCTATCCTTTTCTTGTGACATTCATTATGCTTTTGAGATGTTCAATTCCTAAGATCACTCGAGTCAACTTGAAGGCCGGTCAGGGTGGATCATCTTTGATAGGAACTTACAAGAAAGATTTTCTCGTAGGAAGAAATCTTTTGTGACACTGACATTTATTGGTGGTTACCCTTCAGTTTTGTCAAATGGTGCTTTACTCTGAAGTTCTGTTCTTTTTTTTTGAATGACATAGATATTCTCATTTTACTTTTTTTATTTTCGACGTAGACTAGAGCAAAATACAAGTGTTCCAATTTCATGTAAAAAAACTAAGCAATTACATTTATTTTGGCGAGAACGTTTAAGCTTATCTGCCACTCGTTTTTGTGCGGTTTGCACCTGCGTGCCTCCATTGGTTATTAGTATTGTTTGGGTGATGATGTATTAGGGAACATGAATAAGGTGCCTTCTTACCTCCAACCTTCTGCGTGCTGTGACGACAATTCATTAATTGTTTTATTTTTCTCCATTGAAATGACAAATCACTGTATTGTGATGTTAGCACGTGTTTCATTTTTTCACCATTGTTACTTTAGTGTGAAGGAGGAGATATGCTTGATGCAGATGCTGCAAATTAATTTACACCCTCATTTCCTCATGATTGTATTTATTGATCTCAGTGATTTTTATGCTGATTACCTAGACTTTCTACTTAAGTATGCAATTGCACATTAATATTCGTTTATAAGCAGATGGGACTCCTGCCACACGTGAGCCATATTCCAGTGAAGAATACTTGAAGACTACTGAAGAGCAACTAAAAGCTAATGCTGCCCAGCAACAGACACCTTCTCAAGGAGAGGCTTCAGAGCAAGGTTTGTGATTTATTATTACTCCATGTGATGCATGCATCCATGTTCTTTATCATTTCCATTCCTTCCCGGTCGTGTAATTAATCGTGATGTTAATGTGATCAATTTCGATATAAACATGTGTGTGCATTCACTTCCCTGATTAGTTAACCACACTCCTTAAACCTAGTTCTTCCTCTTCTCATATTACATCAATGATCAAACTAAAAACAGCAGTTACTGGAAAATTGACCATGCTGTATACATGCAGATGATGCTTCTTCCCCAGGCGAGCCGATTAATATCGGAGAGTTTCTGTTGCAAGCGCAACTTAGATCAACTGCTGCTTCCTTACAGCAAAAACAAGAAGCAAATCTTCAAGAGGCCCAATCTGAAACCCAACCTCAGCCGCAACCTCAAGGTCAGTCATCAATTAACTAACTTGGTCGGCATGTTTCGTAACTTCCCTTAAAATGAGATTCTTTTCGTGTGATAAGTAGATATGGTCAAGATACATATACCTACTCAAAAGTGAATTTATTGCAAAGTTATTCTAGAGTTTGCAAATTATACATTTTGAGATCTTATGTTGGTATATATATGTCTGTGGCAGTTGCTGCATCTGAAACTGAATCAACAAGCCCTCCCCCAGCGAAGATCGAAGATTGAAAGTGAGATGTGAAAATGCATTCAGGTCATGAGGCAATGGAGCAACGATCTGCACTTCGAATAATTTCTACAGCTCTTATATCGGCCAATGATTCGAACTACTTGGGTTGGAGGAGCCCTACGCGAGTTTCAACCGCTAATTTGTAAAATTATCGTGTATTTTTCTTACGCTAGAGAACATTGCGAAAGAGGAGAGATTTGTACCTGACTGCAAGTCTCTAAGAATTTAAACATCCCTCAATTGTGGGGGAGGAAGTTCGTTTCTTTAGCAGTGATCACAACATTACTGTAAAAGCCTTCTTAGCTTTTTGAAGATGAGACATTGTATTGTATTAGGTTACATGGTTGCAAATTTGCAATATGTTGAGAAAAATAATGAGAGGGCATTTACTTTCCATTTATATTATATCAGCCAAAAGAATTACAGCGCAACCTCGAATTCAATAGCACCATATTTGGGTGACACAAAACATTACAAATTGATTGCTCCATGAGCTTCAAATTCCAGATGCTCTACTGCTGTTACTTGTCCACATGAAGGATTATTGTATGTGTACCCATCAAACATTTTCTCATCCTGACCAACCGTATTCGAGTCAGGCCCTCTCAAACCCAACATGGGCGACGCCGCCCACTGTGCAGGGGTTGAAGGCGCGGAGATTGGAGGCTCTTGGTTGATGACAGCATTCTGCGGAGAATTACCTGCGGGTCTTCTGTTGGGTGCATTTGCATTGCCCTGCAAGAGCGATGAAGACTGTGGGTGTTGATTCTTTTGTGGCGGTGACTTCGGTCGAAGGCCCTCTATATCAGGCGTCGTCAGAACCAAGTGAGGTGCATCTGGTGGTGGGTTCCGGCCTCCACCGCCTTGCCAGACTTTTCCATCCTTGTCTGCAAAGTTCCTGATGTATGCCTGCATATTCCATTTCGCCAGGACTCAGAAAAGCAATAGTGGGGGCAAACATAAAATTGAAACATGGGAAAATCTATCAATTCTCAAAAAACTGAAGCTTAGCAGTTTAAAGTAGATAATTTAGGGGGTGTAAGGGTAAGAGCAACAAAAAGATTACATCCATATTGAAGTTTGAGGAAGACAATCCTTTTCCAACCGTCAGCCAACCAGATCGAATGTTATGATCTTCACCGAATAACTCAAGTCGCCTACGGCCCAGTGAAAAATGCTCAATTATCCGGTACATATCTTCCGGCTTTATCGTTGAGCCTGAAATTCAATTTTTAGAAGAATAAACCGCCGGTTCTATGCGTTGCCATGAAACATCACACTTTCCTCAGCTAAAACAGAAGTAAATGCCAATTCAGGTGTAGAAAGAAAAACTGAATGTTGTAACTAACCATAAGGGGGTTCTTCTGCAATTATAATATCTGTGTCAATGTTGGCATGGATAATATGACCATCAGTACTACGCCGAACTGTTCCTTTTATGCCCATCAAGCAGTGTTCCTGCATCATAGTTAAGGATTTATCAGGAGGAAAATTTTGCATTAAAGCAGTTGGGTTTGGGTGCAGAAAATCAGTAGCGATTAGGCACAAGCAGAAAATTGGTACCCACTTTTGAGTGCTGAAACAAGGTATGAGAATCATGTCGCCGGCCAGGTGTTGCATTAGTTTTATTCGTCTTCACCCAGCATATGTCCTCACATCTTCGAAATCCCCACTGCATATATTCTAGGTTAGTCCACACCTACGGCATATAGGAGGACCCCTGAATACAGACACATTTGTACACCAGAAGGCAGCCGCAAATATATATATATATATATATTCATGAAGAAAAGTTCACAAGAAATTCAGATCTGTGAGACTGATCTCTTTCTCCATTGAATTGTTTTTCGAGACATTACGCCACTTTCTTCTTTTCTTCTTTTTTCTTTTGTTTACTTTTTTTGAGGTGGGGGATAGATTTTCATCACATGAACTAGAAACTTCATAATAAAATAAATAAATTATAAGTTAAAGTTTCTTTAAACCTACAGAACTGACAGACTAAAATGTGGTCAATCTAAAGTAGTTATAAAATCTTGTTCTCAAGTTTGTACTTCTTGACCATGCACAGGAAAGTGGGTAGTAAAAACTATCACTACATAATGAATCAATGCACATACCTTCTTAAAACAATCTCGACCTTGCTCCAGACCAACACCATCGCCAACCCAGAGGAAGATGAATGAAGGAGTATCAGCAATTGCCTGAATAATGAGAAGCCAATGTTTTTATTGAACATGGAGTTTAGTCTGTTTTTTAACTCTTCTTTTCCGAGATGAGATAGGTGGATGATTAGATCTAATTCAATAGAAAAAAGGTTAATAGAGGGGAAGCGAAAAAGTAAACAAAATGGCACACCTCAATCTTAAGGTTTCGTATTTCTTCAAAAGTCCAGTACTCCATATGGTCAGCAACTCCTGGAGCTCGATGAACATATTCCTCCCAAGGTGGATCCACGAGAATGACATCAAATTTGGTTCCAAAAAATTCTGGAGTTAATGCAAACTCACGCAGATCACACTTGTAATACATGGGAGGGGAAGAGGCTTTAGCCACAATCTCATCTTTCTTCTGAATAAGTTCTCGCAGCTTTGGGTAATCCTCCACGACACTTGTAAGCTCCAGCTCCCTAATGAAATTCTGAGGCCGCATACCAGTGTCAACAAAATTTTGAGAGTAATCGTTTTGCTCCCCTCTAGAAGGAGCTTTACCAGATGGTCCAGTATTTCTAGAATTGTTCCAGCCTCCTGAAGATTTATCATGAGACATTCCCCTTCCCGTAGCATTGAATCCAGGTCCAGGTAAGCCGGGTGACACTCTACCAGGCCCTGGCTGATTAACAAACATTCCAGGATTCGGACCAGATCCTACATTTGGGGGAAATCTAGGTGGCGATGGTCCAGTCGGAACAGGAGAAAGTCCTGGTGCAACACCTATCAAATTCATATCAACACCTCGAGCCCCTGGCCAGACGTTATGCCCTGGAAATGGTGGTGGCATAAAAAGTCCAATTGGTGGACCTGGAGCAGGAGACATATTTGGACCAAGTGGTTGCATGGGTCCTGGTGGCAATCCAAGAGGGACAAAGGAAGGTCCCATCATTGGCAGCGGAATACCAACTCGTTGTCCATCCCTACCAGCAAGCCTTCCTCTTCCCACCCTACCAAGTCTATTCCCTTTTGCCCCTTGTGGAGGGACTCTATTAAGAACACCAGACCCCTGATTATTATTCCCAAATGGTGCTTGGGAACCACCAATAGAGCTAGGGCCGCTAGTTGAACGATTCGAACCAACAAAACCTTTTTGTCCCCTTAGTTTTCCTGATTGAGGTTCTATGCTACTCCTCCCAGAACCCTCGGGCATTGTAGAACTGTCATTGGGATACCTATCGTGTGGATCATCAGCAGGGCCATAAATATCATCTGCTCTGACCCTATCATCAGCAGCATAGTTCCATTCCTCATTGTTCATGGCAGATGAGAAATCAGGTTGTGAGCCTACCTCAGCTTTTCTCCCAGCAAAGGTTGCTGCGGACTCCTCTCTGCCATAATCAAGAGCGGTGGGTCGAATTTCTATTGAATCAGTAGCTCCATTGACTGCTCCTGAATCACCCCGGCCACTTCTCCTATATCCAGTGCGAGGGTATGATACACTCTCCAACCTCTCATAATCTCTTCTTTGTGGTTCCCATTCCTTTTCATGATCAGCATCCCCATATGCAGTCTCTCTATCATTTCCACCATAATGCCTCTTTTTCCAACTGTCCTTTGAACCTTCACGATCTCTGTTCCTGTCACTCCAATTACCATCACGGCTCTTAGATTTTTCATCTCTAAATCCATCTTTTTCTCTTTCCCTCTCTTTGATTCTAGCGCTTCTGTCATTGTCAGACTGTGAATCATCTGAATCATGGCGACGCCTTCCCACCCTCTCCGGACTCCATGACCTTTTGGAATGCCTACTTTCCCTCCCACTTCCATCTCTTATTCGAGCACGTCCGTCCTCGTCTGCATAGATGGGTCTCTCCCTACTTTCCACAAGGTCATGCCCACCATGTGCAATGTCAGATTGTTTTCTATGTTTTTCACTTCTATTCCCATGATCCCTTGTGCCTGATCTATAGGCACTAGATTCAATATCCTCCATCAAGCCACTAGGCTTCTCAGAGAACCTTCTCCGCTTATCATCTTTGACACCACCAGATCTATCGTCACGAGCCGCTGAGCTTTGTTTATTATCATCTTCCTCTGATCTACTTCTGCTCTTAATCCCCTCCCCGCTGACCCTTTTTTCTTCTCCATTGCTAGATTTCCCCTTGTCACCATTCAAGTCAACAGACTTAACTTTGTTCTCACTATCATATCTCTCTCTAGCAACCTCATGCTTGTTATCGGAAGTTTTCCCACTCCGTGAGTCAGCTCTATCAATGTAGCTAGTGTCTTCTACTTTTCTAACCATGTCAGGTTCATCCCATCTTCTTCTAGGATTTCGCTCTAGTTCATGAGACCCAGTTCCCTTGTCTCTACTACTCTCCTTCCTTTGTGAATAACTAGCGTCCCTATCCTTCATTTTTTCGAGCTCATTATCATAAGAACTATCCAGTTTGCTTCTGCTCTTGCTCTGAGAACCATCGTGACTGGAAGGTTTTACATTTGTTTTCCTAGATGAATCCCTTTCAGTTTCATCAACTGTTAGATACCCTTTACTTCCAGAAGCATATCTACTCTTTCTACTGCTATCCGACTCTCTATCCTGGTAACTGCTCCCTGATTTCTTCTCTGACTTCTCTTCATAATTTTTCTTCATCTGCTTAGATCGCAACTCATTATGCATTTCATATTCATCTTCATCCGCACTTCCTGCCCTACTAGAACCACTCGACTTCTTCCTAACCTCACTCTTATCACCAGCACTCTTCCTTCTTCCACTACCATCCAACTCTTCAATTTCTTCTGTATTACTGTGCTTCCTTGATTTGCTTGACCGGTGCTTCTTCTTATCGATGTCCTCCCAGTCTTCATTGTCCACACCCCTATTGGATTTCATGTCCGAAAACTCCTGAATTTCCCTTTTTGCGTAACTCCGACTGGATTCAGAAGCATCCATTCCTGAAACAACCAATCACCAACAAATTCAATGACCAAAACCAAAAAAGACGGTATCTTTAAGAAACCATAAAGCACATAATTTTCTCTAAAAAAACAACCAATTGATCTTCCGCAAACACTTTTCGACATCCGAAAGACAACAATTTGTCAGAAAAAAACTCTATCTTCCCCATCTCCAGATCTTCACTCAAGCCACAGTGAACTATTCACATTTACATTTGGAACACATCGCCCAAATCCGATGTAATAAACCCTAACATCTGAGTTTTTTCCCCCAGTTGTTAGAAGAACACCTCCTCTACAATCCTACAACAAAACCCAGAAATTCAACCAAATCTATCGCCTTTTCGAAACGATGATAATCGACTCGTACAAGACATCAAAACATGCAGAATCAACCATCCAAACATTCAATCACGATTCAAACACACACAGAAGGGCAAACACACCAAGATCCAATAATCAAAGTAAACCACCACCACCACCACCACCAACAACAACAACAACAACGCAGAACTCGGATCGAAACCCTAAACAATCGAATCCCAAATGAGTCGATTTCAACCTACATTCAACAACAGTCCAATGAAACGAAAAGATCGAATCTTTGGCGGCGAAAACCTAATGAATGTTATTGCAAAAATTGACGAGGGTTTCAGTGACGAAAGAGAAGAGAAGAGAAGAGAAGAGAACCTGAGTTGTGATTGGGACGAAACCCTAGAAATCCATGGACATGAGAGGGTTGTTGGCGATGAGGTTTCTCGATTTTTGGTCTTCACAGTGCGAGCGGGCGGAGAGGACATAACAGGGATTTTCTGCTTTGTTTAGTAGACAAAAATGAACTCCGACCACGCGGATCTCTAATTTGGGCCGGACCTAATATGCCCAAAACATTTTATTTTTTTTTTATAGTCAAAGATATCGGAGTCACTAGTGCTAACACCGGAGTGATGATGAACTCGACTAATCTCTCGAAACTCCTTGGTTGCCCACTACTAAAGAACTACAAAAAAAAAAATAGAAGAAGAAATGAGTTAGTAGGTTTCGAACTCAACGCGTCTGTTTTAGTTAGCGTATTAGAAAATAAAACTTATTACTTGACCAACGCCTCTTGGAGCATAGCCCACGACATTTTTTTAACTAAAAGTTGAAATTCGCCCTCTTTTTATTTTTGTTGTGTGAGTATGATTTGAAGTAACTTAGGACTGAGGCTATGTTGTTGTTGTATGATTGAAGTATTAGTGAATTGGATATTTATATAAAATGAACGTAGCAGAAATTATGATGTTTAGATGGATATATGGTAAAACTCGTAAAAATGGAATAAGAAATATAGAAATTTTAATACAAGTGGGAGTAGCACCAATTGACACGAATATTAAGAAATGGTGGTTGCGGTGGTTTGATCATCTGCAAATACAGCCTACAAAAACTCCTCCTAAAAAACTTGATTCAATAGAAACTGAAGAAATTCGACAAAGTATTGCATAACATTGAGCAAAATAGATAAGCTTGATCAATATAACCGACTCCAATTATTTGGGACTTAGGCTATAAAGTTGTCGTTGTTGTAGTGAACTAGATATAGTGGATGGTCCATCCAACAACAGTCCCTCTATCATATTCACTAGGCATATTATCATACTAAACCGACATTCGTTGATTGCTATGTTTTTTTTTTTTTTATTGACAAGAGATTAAGACTTCGAATGCTGCCACATAAGGGTGCACTGATAATGTAAGTGTCATCGCATACACATATATTGTCATTTATCCAACCCTCATGGTTTGGTGTGGCTTTCATCTGACTTGCGATTTCATAGTTCATGGGAGTTGGATGAGCTTTGAGTATTCAGGTACCACTGTAAAAATCATTTTAATTCCACGTAATTCTTAACTTTCTTGAGCCGCAACAACCAATCCGTCTCGAGCACATGAGGCTTCTTACCAATGGCCCGAGTTACACTTTTGAGTAATTATTAAGTTGGGAAGATCTTTTTAAAAAATTCTAAATTGGGAAGGAACAAATGGCCGTAGAAGTTGATATCATTTAAATTTTTACAAGGCTATATATATATTTGCTACACGATGGTGCAGATTTCTTTAAAATTCGTGTGACACACATTTCAATCAAATCTAAACCATTGTATAGCAAATATATGTATCCTTGAATGTTATATTATCATCTTCCGCCTCGTTTATTAAGGAATACGTTATACGTTATGTATATAATTCACATAAATAAGGCGGTACATAATTATATAAATGGCACAACAACAAACAAACCAAGTATCTGTTGGTCGTCTATGAAAGAGTGAATTAAGTTTGCAGGATATACAGCACAACACCTATCGTCCCTCTGTACTGCCTGCGCCTTTATCGTCATCATCTTAACGTTCAGCAGAGGCACTGGACCTGATAACAGAACCCCTTCGATGCCCGCCTGCCATCGCTTCTTTGAATCGAGAAATGGGAGTCAAGATCCAGTTAACCTTCTGCAAAAGATGAACAAGAAATGAGAAGCAACAGCGTAAAATACGGGGAACAACATTTTCTAACTCAACAAAGCAGGATATGAAAGGAGACCATCACTCAGCATATAGCAAGAAGTGCCAACATCATTCTTATAGTACCGCCATGATGAAAATACGATTCATTCTTCAAATTTATGGCAAGGCAAACGTGTCGTAAGATGAAAATTCATAATTAGCTATTCGTGCTATGAAGTATAAACATTAGCCTCATTTCTTCATGACGCGCTAGGTAGAACAAGAACACACGCAACACAAAAGTGCATGCAAATGCTCATATCAACGACCCGCGCACATACGGGATAAAAAACCAACCTACACACCTGATAATTCTCTTGCAAATACATGCATCATGACAAGCACTATTGACTACTAGAGTAAAGATAGGAAAAAGTTCCACGTTAAATTGACGATTTGTGGTAAGCTATGTGCTTTAAACTATAGACCATTTGTACTGGGAAATTGAACAACTCTATTTCATCTACATCTAAATATGGGAAAAGGTACTTTCCAGTGCAACACTGATCAACAATTTAAATTTAAAAATGTCACAATATAAAAGCACACATACCACACAAGATGAGGTCTACAACCAAGACTCATACTGATCAATGTTTTCAATCTAAAAAGGCTTAGCCAAATATGTCACATTTTAAACTTAAAGAAAAGGTAACTTAAAAGTGAGGTTTTTTTTGTTCCACTTCTTTATAGAAAAAAATTGAAGTTGTTGGAAGTAATTTGTAGACTGTTGCTCTAAATTAAAATATTAGAGCGAAGCACCAATTGCTAAAAAGCGGCGCCCAAGGGGGGGTTCTAAAGTCGATACGCATCAATGCTAGGTTAAAAATGTTGATCCGAGTCAGTCGACAATCCTTAAAAACATTAGATACAGATGTTTTGTAAAATCTTCAGTATTGTGATGAAACAAGATAATCCTGAACTCATAAAACTAAATAAAAGTTTTAGGAAAAGTAGCAGCAAGTGAAATCTGTTAAAATATCCTAAAATGAAATACTACAAACGACTTGACAAAATTTAACTTAGATAAAACTGTTAAACAAGCTCCACAGTATATATGCCATTATTATCTCGTAACACACTATCATTCTTATGCAGCTTACGATCTTATTTTTACATAATTATTCTTAAAGATATCTTGTAACACACAATAATCACTAATAATCACTTGACGGCATATGAGCAAACTTCACATTTCATAAGATCCTCTCAAAATCTATAGATTTGCGACTCTCAGATGGAAAGAATTGGCGCGTCACAGAAAGTGAACAACTGCACAAGCCAAGCACCTTAATAATCTAGGGGCGAAATCTGTCAGATGACTTTCAACATTTGAGACTTTATTTTATTTTAAGAAAAACAATCATGTCCAGTCCAACCCCAGGTGGTCCAATAAACCCACTATCCATATCATAGATGTGGATTGGGGTCCAGTCAACTATGGAGACTAAAATACATATAACCAACCGATTGAGGGGCCCAATGGTTTGGTATCAGATTTGGAAGTAAGAGGTCATGGGTTCGAACCCCAGTGGGAGAAAGTTGTTTCTTTCTTATAAAAAAAGAACATATAACCATAATACATTAGTTGGGAAATAATGAACAATTTGCAGAAATAACATGCCTGAATCTCTCTTTATAGGAAAAAAAAAATAAATTGTTGATGACCTAGACGGGCCCATTGGGAGCCATTATGTCCTAACTCCTAAAACTATGCAAACCTTAAAAACGTGAAAAGGATTCAAACCCACACTACCAGCCTCACTAACAGCACTCCGATGGCGTTGGTTGTTTGCAACGTCCATGACTTATGCTAAGATGACAAAGTAAATGAAAATGCACGCACAAAGTTTCTCACAATTTTCCTAGTCTTATTACTGCACACACAACTTTCTCTCATTTTTCCTAGTCTTATTACAGTCATGGGTTAGTCAGTTATGAAGACTAAATTCAATAAAATTTACAATTACATTAGTTGGTTTGAATAGCACCCAAAAAACAAAACACATATGAGAGAGCACATTCACTGAGGGAAAGAGGGGGGAAAAAAGACAACACTAGACTGCAAGATTCACAATTTAATGTGTTCGATGGCAAGGAAAATAAAAAACAATTTGCAGCAACAACATGCAACGCGAAAAATTCCATAAGGACGTACCTCATCACGGACACTGAATTGCCACTTAAGTTGCTGCATCTGCCACCTTTCTTGCTGCCATCGCTGCCCTATTATCACAAGGCCCATCAAAGCTGCAGCAACAAAAACAGACCAAAATGCATTTGCTTCCTTTGCTTGAGCGTACAAAGAAGCAACACGTCTCTTCCACCATGCTTCGCAAGGAAGACCAGATTCATTATAATTATCTCCTTTTCTAGGACTAGGTGACTTAGAGAGATCCGGAGAAGAATCTGTCTTTAACTGGAGAGGAGTGCTAAGATCAGGAATCATTAAGTTCTCAATATGTATGTTTGATCCACTTATACCTTCTCCCTCATGAAAAGAATCAAATTTATCAGAACTGAATTGAATGTGCTCTTCTCCAATCAAACTGAGGCCATGCAATACCTTAGTTTCAAATATCCTCTTACCCTTATCGACAAAGAAAGGAATTTCATGCAAATCTTCAGGTCCAATCATCTCTTCAATATTAAAACTTTCTTCATTGCTTTTGCCAGATTTGTCGCCTTGCACTGGTTCAGATCCAGACTCCTTACTCAGATTCACATCATCACTCGTTGGTTCATTGCAGATCTCACTAGCATCCGGCTCTATGGGTAGGTTCTCATGCTCACTAGGAGGAAACGCAAAATGTCCGGACATAAACAATGCACGAGCCACTTCGTCATCTTTCCTAGGGCCCTCATCATCTCTAATGGGCACATCACCATGATCAGAATCGCTTGGTTCAGAACTCTTTGGACCAGGGGCAGCAGCATATGTTGAGGCTGTAAGAGACACGACCTCCCATTCATTACCACGACTAGGAGTGTTCTCTACCTCTGCCTTCTCTACCTCGGCGTTCTCTACCTCCTTCTCGTCATCCATTTCTTCAAATGCTTCTATTCCCTATATGTCCAGCGGAATCAAAAACCTAGTGAACAAAATGAACCAACTTGAGAAACCTTTGTCAAAAATTAGAAATATAAGCCAATGGAGATGACAATAAGCGAGGAGACTTCTCTACGTACATAGCGAAAGACAAGATTCTTGTACAACAGTCAACAAGCCACAAATGAAAAGGTGGGTTCATCAATATGAACCAACAACAATAATAAGCAAAATAGCAAAACATTGCCTAACAGCATATATAAACCATAGCTACGCGATCTGATTAAATCGAAACAGACTAAAGAGTTGTTTAAAAACTTATATTAATATCTCCATTACAACAACAACAACATAGCCTCAATCCCAAATTAGTTGGGGTCGGCTACACGGATCAAACTCTTCTATTGTGCTCGATTTAGTGCAATTGATAGTGAGCTTTCCAAATCATTTAAATCTCTCCTAATTAACGCGTCCCAAGTAAACTTTGGTCTACCCCTACCTCGTCGAATTTCTTCAGTTTCTATAGAGTCAAGTTTTCTAGCAAGGGCATTCGTAGGTCGTCTCTCAAGTGTTCAAACCACCACAACCGCCCTTCTCTAATATATATGTCAATTGGTGTTGCTCCTACTTTTCTTTAAAATTTTTGTATTTCTAATTCTATCTTTACGAGTTTTAACACACATCCACCCAAGCATCCTCATTTATATCAATATCTCCATTAGGCTAAACAAACTCCTCAGCGGCCGCGCAATCGCAACAACTCGTTTACCTCAATAGATGTTCCAAGCACAGATCATCGAAGCACACAAACAAACACATCAGAAAAAATGATCTCAATCAGAAAACCTCAACAGCAAAACTACACGAAGCAATTCTCCAACTAATTAAAACCACTCAATCATGATATCCACTGCAAGACTGCAACCTAATCAACCAAATCGCATAACATGGACTCCAAACCTAATTAAACAATCAAAACCTAGCTCGATCGAGCGAATAGGTAAGAACCGAATCCGAGATCAATTCAACAAGCAATCCGTACATGCAACAGATTCAATCGACAATCGAACAATCAAAATCTGGATTTCTAACAGAGATCATCAACAAAGGAGTCGGAAATCCACCGAAACAGAGCGGAATCAGAACGGCGAACCTGTGCGTCTCCGGCGAGAGAGATAAGCTTTTATAATTGGGAATCCATCCATGTAAGAGAGAGAGAGAGAGAGAGGAGCGGTTTTTATAATGAGACAGCAGTTCGACGAGATTATCCAGACGTGCGCGTTAAGTATCGAACCGATTTCGCGTATCTCGATGCGGATGATCGGATCTTTGGCCTGTGGCGTGTTGGGAGTTTCGGTCGTACGTATGACTGTGGGCCAGCTGAGGAGGACGGAAGAGATGGAAATTGGGAATAGCGGAGATGGGTCTCGAGATGCACATTGTAAGGTTGTGTTCCTTGGTTATGTCGATTACCCGCGCGGACGGTTAACTGACTTGGCAACGGACGCGAGGGAGTGGAAGAAAGCTGACTGGTTGAACAGGTGGCTCAACACATTAGGTTAATAATTTACACCTTCTTTAAGACTTTATTAACCCTTTTTGTTTACTGGTTCCGATAAATTTATATAAGTCGTTTAAGGTAAGGACGCAATAATTAAGGGAACCTTAATTACGAGTATAATTTACATATATTTCTTTTGGCATTAAAAGAGTTGAAGAATCATAAATGTTTGAATTGGTAGAAATGCAATAAATACATTCTTGAATTCTAAAAATAACTTACAATTTTGAACAAGAAATTTTTGATATAAAGACTTATATAAATGACTGGAGATAGTACTTTTTTTTCATCTCGAGCAAAATTAAATTATAATGTCATAAATGTTGATATTCATTAGGATTAGGTAAGGTGTTATTGTTTTTTGTTTACACCACTCAAATGTAAGAGTTGAGTCCCCAATTAATTTAACTTCGAGTTAGATTAGCTTGGAGAGGGTTAAAACTCGTCAAAGGAAGCGACTCTATTTGTAAGACTCAAAATAAATACTAGAGAAGACTCCTTTATAAAATTTGAAATTTTGAACGTATTATTTTTCGCAATTTATGTCTTTATCAGACAAACCAAAGTTACGTTTTTAAAGATTTAAGGAAAGAAAATACTCCAATATTTGGTAATTTTGACGATAGGTCGAAAAATAAAAATTCAATAATTGCATTTTTCAAGTGATGGAATATTTTGAAAAGCGAATAACTGCATCAATAAAGTGGATGACTCATTGATTTGGTATGAGGATACTTTAGTAAGAGGTCGGAGTTTAAGCCTCACAGTGAGCAATGGTTTATTTCTTATAGAAAAAAAAAAATGAATGGTTAGAATGCAAGAAATAATATATTTTTTGGGAAAATAAATACTATGTTTTTAGTTTTTACACATGAAGGATGAGAAATATTGCAAAACGGACTAAAAAGATACATCACTTTTTAGCAAGGTAAACCTTGAAACCAGGGGCAGATCAACTGTGAATCTATGTGCACTGCTGCGGTAAAGTTAATGAACTACGTATTTATTTCTTTTCACAACCAACTCATTTCATCAAGTCTTCATGTAGCACTAGTACTTAATCAAACCATCGACCAATAAAACAAAATGTATAATTATAACACTCTCTAGCTAGCTAAATTCCATTGAAGCTAGCTATGGGAAATTGAAATAAATTACCAACTTATATGTAAAGTAACTTCATCACTCTTTTTGAAAAAAAAAAAAAAAAAACTTCATCACTCTAATTTATAACATTATTAGATATAGACCTATATATCAACCCCTAATTAAACACTAATGTTCTCCATGAGAAACTCTTGGTCCTTCTCCAAGTTCTCCATAGCTTCAGCTTCCAATGTTACCTCGACGTCTATGCTTTTCCCTTCATCCTTCCCCTGATAAAGATAAATCATTCCGTCGAACTTGTTATTCGACCCGCTTTTCACCCTCTCTGCCTTGCCAAATCCAAAATCAACCTCGTATATTTTGAACCTCGGCGAGCTCCCTATCGCCACCGAGTTTATTCCGGCATCTTTGTACTTAAATAACTTTGGTGCTGCCTCCCACTCCAAGCTCCTCTTCTCTATTGCCTGCCGATCGTGCTCTTCTATCACCTTTTGCAGTAGCCCTGCCCCATACTCTGCCCCGCTCGCCTATATACATTCAAGAGTAAATTGAAACACTAAACACAAATGTCTTTATGGCATCTTCGATAAATAAAATATTTTCTGTGGACTTGTAACAATTGTTACTTACCTGTAGCATTCCTGCCACGGTAACAGTAAATATAGCTTGAATGAGATTCCCACAGTAACTATCCGGCATGGGCGGGTCGACCCGCTTGCGACAGTCCATAAAAACTGCAGACACCGTGTAGTCCTCCGCTTTGAGGTTGCGAGCGCGAGAGATTGCTCGCCATAGATGCACGCCTAGAGATTGGAAAGTTGAGAACGGCTTGCAACCGTTGGATGCAACATTTCCGTTGACCTGTGATTTGATCCGGTCAACGGCCTTCTCGGAGAACGGAAAGATCTTCTCTCGAAGTCGCGGAGCGGGCTTGGGCTCTCCGCCGTCCGATGGGTCTTGAGATTCGGTGGCCTTCTCGTGGGCCTCTGCGGACTCTGGTAGGTCCAGCTTCACGCGCGTGTTTCGGGCCTTGGCCCGGTCGTGGAATGGTGGGACCGAGATCGTGGGGGCCCCACGAGCGATCTCGGCCCACGAACTCATGAAGTGCCACGTGGCGTTTCCGTCCAGGACTGCGTGGTTGAAGGCGCACCCTATCACGATCCCGTCCTTCACCTTCGTGAACTGCATTGAATCATGCGGTTTTGTGTGATTCGAGGCATAGCTAGTAATAATATTGACCGTTCTTGTAATAAAAATGTGCAATACACTACGCCTTTGTTTTCGATTTGGACAATCGTGGATGTGGATGTCCAAAATTTTTGGCCCCTCTCTACTTTGGACGGACTATTCTTATTTGAGCAATTCAGAACCTCTAGTGTTCTTGTTCCTTATTTATTTTCATTTATTTTTATCGTGAATGCACGAACCAGACTCGACTAATCCCACAGAGGTTAGAAAGACACTCCTACAACTAACTAAAAGGTCGAAGGAGAAATAATGAAATTGATGTGAATTGAGTCAATCACTTCTATCTTGGTCAGATTACTAAGACCCTTTTGAAACTACTACACTGTACATTCCTTGACACTGCTCACAATTCCTTGAGGCTGGTCATGTTCGTTATGATTAACATGTCTTGATTTTATGGTAACAATTAACACAAGCTGACGTTAGTGACAAAATTAAGGTTTGAAAATAAATGAGACGCATGTGAGTCCTAATATTCAATGAATGTCTTCATGGCTTCATGCAATTTAATTCTGAAAAAAATTAGGTGGGGAGATCCACCGCAATTTCTTAATTAACTTTCTTACTCAAAGTAGTGTAGTAAAACCTTACTTACAAAAGGCTGAGGAACTATTAAATGTTGCCATCTTTCTTCAATGAATTGCAACCAACATATACGGCAATTTATTGCAAATAACTTTTGTGACAGGTGCTGCATAGGCAAACTATAATGTATACATGATGAGTGAATTTATATATTTGTACGTTCTCAAATGTCAAATTAATCAAAATGAGCACGCAAAAAACGTCTTAGCCCCTTTTAGTGATGATCTTGTTTGTATAATTAATTGTATTATTAATTAGTTACAAATCAAAATCAACATCCAATAGACAATTATCACTCCCAATTATACACTACCTTGATTAAAACCCCTGTAAACGTCTTTTTCTTTTTCTTCTTATCAAGCCATGACACATATTAATTTGTGAATTAGATGTAAGACCACAATGTGCCTAGTAGCATTATGTAACATATGGACCTAAAGATATTTGAGCTCTCATTATCGTTACCAATTTGATTTTGAAAATTGATGTTAACGTGTGAAGCTCAATGGTTCTCCTTCAAACCTATAAAAGAGCACTTTATACCATCAAATAAGATGTCGAAAGTTCTAAGGCCTATGAAGACGACAAATTTTTGGTGATTTTAAGAGACTAAAAGCTTCCGCGAGTAATTCTCTATTTGATCTATAACTGATTAACTGTGTTAAGAATGCTTACATAATTAGACTCAAAATCAAGTTATGATTAACAATTACTAGAGTTAATCAAGTGATTAACAAATGTAACTGACCTGCACAGCCAACAATGGCCGGTGAAGCCCCTCCAAGTTCATGACCCCGGTGTAAGGCACCACCTCTTGCAAAAGAGGAGAAGCCTCATTCTGCACCAAATCCGCCAGCTCAACGTCCACCGCCGCGGCCTCCACCGCCTCGACGCCGTACTTACCGCCATCGCCGTGGACTGTTTCATCACTAAATTCAATTCTCAACACTCCCTCCTCATCTTTCCCTAGCCTCCCAGCCAAAGGCCAGAACTCCCCTAGCACAACACCTAAGGCCTCCTTCAATTTCTCCACAATTTGCTTGAAATCATGGGCTTGGGCTTTGTAAAGCAACACCTTTTGGTTGTAGTAAAAAGTCACATAAGGGAGGTCGAATGTGGTTAAAAATGTCTCTTTTTTCCCAAGTTTTTTGCTTGGAAGCACAGTGGCCTTGTTCAAGACCTTCACCTTCCCAACACTTATGCCATTGATCTCTAACTTGCCATTTTCAGTGGCCATGGTTGATGTTTTTGATGAGATGGGAAGGCAAACTAACTAGTGTTGATGATGATGATGGGAAGAGAAGTGGTGTAGGGTTGAGTAGTGTAATATGTGAGAGAGGTGATGAGGGCATTAAATATATAGTGATCAGGGTTCATGTCATGTGGTTGCAATTTAATGGTGACATGCAGCACTGTTGCTACCCCAATAAATGTCTCAGTTTTTTGGTTAGGAAATGCTTATTGGGTTACATAAATGTTGGTACATACTACGTACATGGATGTCTACTTTTCATATATATATTTACAGTCCAACTATAGAAGACACAAAAAATATGATCAGCAATACTTTTTTGAAAAAAAAAAAAAAAAAAAAAAAAGTTACAGAGATATTAGTTAGGAGAGGTACACTAAAAACATAACAATGTCCACCATTGACTATTAAATATTTATTGTGATTTCACCATCTTGCATGTTGGACATTTTCAAAAGAAATATTTAGTCCCACATTGGTTAGAAACTTCAAGTTTAAAGAGTATATATGTACTCTTGCACTACAGTGAGTGTAAAATAAAATACAAGTGTTGTTCAAAATGAACCATACGTGCATTTTGTGTGCTTTTGTAGGCGCATTTAGCACTTGCGCGTGTGTGTATACGTGTGCGAGCTAACCATGGGTAAAACTTTTTTACCATTTTCGAAATTACAATGTGGGCAATTATTTGATTGACCCACTCAAGCATTGAATTGGCAGTTAATAAACTCATTCAATACTTGACTGAGTAGATGCAGTTAAATAACTGCTCCACTACTCCACTACTCCCTTTTCTACTCCAACCGATTTTGACCAGTGTTCTATAAGAGAAGAGGTTGGGGGAGGAAGAAGAAATCATCTCGAAATTCACCAGCATCTGCTCTTATTTTCATCTTTCATTACTGCAAAGTGAAAGTTGATCTTGCTTCATCGTATCCTTTAGGATATTTGCTGACTCTTGCAGTGTAGAGAGCAAAACTTCCTTTAGGAAAGTGGCTGTGTTACACGCTTTGAAGTCATTGCATATCCATCTGGTCTAACACATCATGTACTTATGTCTCTAATTCTTTTCTTTCTTTCTTTTTGGTTTGCAACACCTCATATTTCGAAGCCCACTAGACCTCATCCTTGCGAACTAAACTAAGGGGTTAGCTTACAAAAAGGCAAGGGTCTCCTAATGCAAATGATCCTTAGTTAATTTGTTCTTAGGGCTTGAATTGGTCCTTTACATAGAAAAAATGAAAAAAATAAAAATAAAAGCAAAACTCAGTGCTGAACTTATACTCGGACTGCACCAATTTGCATTGATAGAGATCTCTTTTATATAGTATATATAGGTTGGTGAAGTTAAACAAAACAATAGTTATTGTATTTATACATCTTAATTAATGATCTACTTAACATGATGTGCTGATACATGTTTAAAAACCGTCAGTACTTTGTTATGCAAAATATCAGTCTTTTGGGAGCAATACGGTAGAATAATATACAACTTTAAACAAGTGGTACCTCATTTAATTAAGTACTTTATATTGATAATATAACAAACGAAAGACACGAACAAATTAAGGACACGCACTTGTTGTCATCCCTTCAATGCGCACCGGGATTTGCACGAGCATACATGTCGGCAAAAATTGAAGGACGCTAGTGTCCTTCACGCGGATCTTTAGTGAGTTACATTAGCATTTTCTTTTAATTAAGTACTGACATTCAAGTTATACATACACTAAGTTATAGTATAAGGGCATTACTTGCAATTGTGTTATATATCTCACAATCTCTAACTATATGGTATTGTTGTAAGAGGGTGGGGTTTGAGTCCCAAATAGGACAAAATTTTTAGGTCCATTTCAATTTTTTTCAATTTCTATAATTTATATTAAGTTAAGTTTTCCGACCGATTGAAGCATTAATTTGTTGGTCATCTTTACAGGTGTCCAAACCATCACATCCACTTTTTTCTTTATTTTCGTTTTTTATCAATTGGTGTTCCTCACACTTCTCTTTAGATTTTCGTATTTCTTATTCTATTCTTACAAGGTGAAATATCAATATTGTTGTAGAATTTTTTTTTCGAAAGCCATACAAAGAATTTTTTTTCTTGGAAAAAATAAATATCTTATTCTCTCATTAAAAACAAGAAAAAATAGAATTATTTTGATATATACAAACACATTGGAAGATGGATCCAACTACTCATTTTAATTCTTGTAATAAATAGAGGGAGATGGAATACTAGGTATGGACACCGTACCATTTGATCCGTGATGAAGGCCAAACGCAAAGCCATGCCCATGCAAACTTTTCTTCGTTACTTCCAATGTAGCACTAAAATCCTTTTAAAGTTGCGTTCAAAGTGGTTGAGTGTAAAGTTTTGGTGTGTGTTATTTGAAAATTAGGTAAATAGTCACATTAATCTCGTACCTTTAGTTTTGTCTTAAAATAATCTCAAACTAAAGATTGTATCTAAATAATTTCAAACTTTGTGTTTTGTCTCAATTTTAATCAGTTGATTTTTAAGTCAATTTGATGCCGACATGGCATGTAAATTTAATAAAGGTAGTTGAGTCGAGCGGTCTACCTAGCAGTACTTAGCAATTGATCAATGGAAAAATAAAATAAAAATAAAAAAATAGCGGCTCGCGAGAAACCCTAACGCCGCCCACCTCTCTTCCTAGCGTGCAACAGATCCACAACCCTCGGGCCGCCAGCGTGCCGACGCGATCTACTCCGGCGGAAGCTGGTGTCGCCGGTGGCTTTCCTTTTCTCTCTTTTTTTTTTTTTTTTTTTTTTTTTTTTTTTTTTTTTTTTTGCTTTTTTATTCTTGTTTAGATCTTGGGTTTGGGAGTAGTTGGAGGGGCTTCACGGTTGGAGAAGCGGGAGGCGACACTGGGAGTGGTTGGATGTGTTTATTGATGAGCTACAAAGGGGGCGCTCCGATTTGAGATAGGGAGCCGAAACTGGAAGCTCTTCTTTTTATTTTTATTTTATTTTTTATTTGTTACATTTTATTCATGGTGTTTCGCCTTTGTTAATAAAATATATATATATATATATATATATTGAGTCACATAGTCAATTTTTAAAGTTAGGCCACACTTAGTCATTTTTAAAGTTAGCCCAGTTGCATTGGAGCCCAACCCTGCGTGCCTTAAGGTAGAGTCGTCACAGGTTGGAGTTGTAATCTAAATTAGTAATTAAAGTTTCTAAATTAGTTTTAAGGCCCATTTATTACTAGATTCGTGATTGGAGGAGTGACGAGGAGTTCGAAGAAAGCTCTTAAAGCAGCTGGCTTGCTTTGAAGTCTAGAATGCTAATATCTGCATTAGTTATACAACAAGTTCTTAATGAATATACAACAAGTTCTTAATGAAGCGTATACCGACAAAAAGTACATAATTTAACGATGGATATGAATCATATCATATGCGAAACTCTCCTTAAAATGTATCGTGAGTCGCGACCTTTTTGAGCAAAATTTCATGTATTTGTTGCAAAGGTTTTTTAAGTAAATGACATTATCAATATAGACTTGTATGCATGAGCCGGCCCAAATACAAGTTACAACCACCATTCAACTTATTTTAGTTCCTATTGAAGTATTGTCGATTAAGGCAATAGCTTAATCAGGAAAATTATGTTTTCTTTTTTATTTATAGTGTTCAAAATTATATGTGACTATTTCACATGAGAAACACTACATCCTACAAGAGGTTTACCTTAAAATATTAAGAGATTTAAGAGAACCCTATATTTGCCTTAAAATATTAAAAGATTCAAGAAAATTAAACCTTATGGCTGACCAAAATGTCCAGATCTATTTGTTTGCATTTGTCTGGATCTGCTTTTAATGAGTTCATACACAATTTTTTCAAAACAAATATTGTTCTTGTTTTTTTTTTTTTTTTTTAAAAAAAAGGGGTTTATATAAAATCTTTTAAAAAACGAGTATCCGTTTAACGATTAATTTTAGGAGATATTTATTAATTCGTTGCGTGTTTAAAAACTTTCATGATATTTGTATTGGACTTTAACCAATTGTAATGTTATTTTTGATGTCCGAACTTTTAAGACTTGAATTTTAAATAAATATATATAATATGTCATTTTTGTAGTAATTGAATGCATGGCGACATGAAGTCGTATTTTTGTAAATATTTAGAAAAATAAATCATTGTTTTAATTACCAGGCTAATAGAGTACCCCAGATTGGTAGGAAAAATCATGTTCTATTACACTCTTACTATACAGTCCATAATATGCTTCTAGAAAGTTTCTCTCAAATTGAGAGAGAGAGAGAGAGGGAACCTTCCCGACTTCCCAAAGATTATTCTACACACATACACATAGATAAAACGTTACACCGTGACACTTGTAAACTGTAACTATAAGTCCAACCGACCGGTCCCTCCCCCCCCCCACCCTATAAATACACACCGCACCGCCCTACACATCCAACCAACCAACCAACCACCTGACAACCATGACATCCTTGCCGCCACCACCGTACGATCTCGAGGTCACGATCTGCTCCGCTACGAATCTCAAAAACATCAACTGGCGCCACGGCTCTCTCAAGCCCTACGCGGTCCTCTGGACCGACCCGTGCCCCAACTCCAAATACTCCACACGTGTCGACGAGGACGGCGACACGTGTCCCGTCTGGGACGAGACGATCGTCCTCCCCTTGCGCGCCCCCATCGAGGATTCAATCCTCCGCATCGATATCGTCCACGCGTACGCCTCCGATGACGTCAACCCTCTGATCGGGTCGGGTTCCGTACCGGTCCGACAAATCGTCGACGAATTCGGGTTCGGGTCGGTAGCGGGTCGGACCCTCCAGCTCACCCGCCCTTCCGGGCGCCCGCAAGGGACGCTGGAGGTGAAGATTGTGGTCCGCGACCGGCGGCGGGACTGGGCGGCGCCGCCTCCTCCTCCGGCGGCGGCGGCGTATGGGGTGGCTCCGCCGCCGACGCCGGTGGGGTATGGTGGGTACCCGGCACCGCCGCCTCCTCCGCCGGCGTACTATGCGGCGGCGCCGTCCGGGTATCCGGCGGTCGTGGAGGAGAGGAAGAAGGGGATGGGGGCAGGAGCGGGGCTAGCGGTAGGGGCGGTGGCGGGGTTGTTGGGAGGGATTGCATTGACGGAGGGGGTTGAGCATCTCGAGGAGAAGATTGAGGATGATGTGGCGGCGAAGGTGGAGGAGGATTTGGCTTACGATGAGGGTGGTTTTGGGGGTGACGATTTTTATTGAAGTTTGGAAATAAATGAAGAATTACTTCTTCTTTTTTTGTTAAAGTTTTTATAGATTTAAAATAAATTTGAGAGGAGAAGAGTGAATTTTGAAGAGGAGTATGAGACTTAATAGAAATAAACTCGGTTTGTTCTCAATTATTTCATGATCTGGTTTTTCTTTTGAAGTAATTTCAATTTGTTTTTAGAGCTAGTTGATTCTATTATAATAGTTCCCCTTTTGGTTCATAATGTTTGGTACACATAGAGAATAATTGCACTCATTTAAACTTAGACCACTTAAACAAGGTTTCGAGTTTATATCTACAGAACTCCTATATAAGGCACAATAATGTTCAAACTTGAATTAGTTGGTATTGTTCTTGCTAGAGTCGCCGGTGGCGGTGCAATTATAAAATAACCACTATATACCTTAGTCACCACTAATTAATCTACAAACCCTTAATCAAAAAAAAAAAAAAGAGGAGAGCTTTGGGCGGTGTTGGCGACACAAAGTGGTGGTGAAAGGTACAAATCAATCTCCTTATTTGTTTTGTTATTGTTTTTTTTATTCAATTTGGTTAAATATTATTGGAGAACCCCGAGAAGGGATGGCACCGCCACGACATCGCCGGCGAGGGCGGTGGCGAGTCACTACCGTGTCTCGAAGGAGACCATTAGTCCCACCTTTCGACCTTCGCACCGGGGGCGACGTGGGACCCACTCTGTGGGGACCCACTCTAATGGGACCCAAAGTAAACTAAATGGCAAATTGAAATTTAAAATTGTGATTTGTCGTTGATGTGATGTGTATTAATTGTTTGGATTTGCGAAACGGTTCATATAGAACCTCAAGCACGCGAGGACGGGGAAAAGATATTGCGTCGAGTTGAGGTAAGTAGGGAGATTGCTCAATTTTCAAACATGACTTGCTACTAGATATGATTAGTTTCACGATTTTAATTTAAGACTTGGGGAATGAGTTGCGACTTATAATTGACTTGAATGTGACTATCTACGGATTGTGAGTGTGTTGCACTTTGTTCATGTTGTTTTTATCTCATATTCGTGGTTGTTACTACTATTTTGATCATTTCGTGGTTGTTGTCACTATTTGACAATTGTGTGATCGTCGTCACTATTGGAGTATTTTATGGTCGTCATCATTACTTGAATTTTACCTTGAGATCGATACATGAGATTAGTGCATACATCGGTGATAGCTTTGGACGAACCTAGTTAGGGGGCATAAAGGCCTTTATGTCAACTAATGACTTACATATCACTTCATGAGTAGGGGAATCGGTTACCCGATTATTTTCAATAACTAGTACGCATTGAATGAAACCCGACTTACTATATTATTATGCTTTTATGATATCTATCTTGAATTACATTTGCATGATGATTTGATCTATAAATGTTTTTATTTTCTCAATATGATGCTTTATGAAGTTGACTAAAGATACTCGTGAGATACTCTTTTCTCTCGTTTTATTTTCAACTCATGATAAACTCACATGATTAGTAGATATTACTTATATGTTTGATGGTTGAACGGTTTTCGCCTTACTTGAGCTCTGTTGGCTCTTTTAGCTCACCTCACTTACTCTCTAGATCTGTATTCATCGACATCGGTGCGGGATAAATGGAGGGCAATAGCGTAGAGCTTTGCCTTTGATGTGAACTTTACATGTTATTTATGTTATTGATATTCAAAACATCTAAACACGGGTTGTATTAAGTACTCAATGGGGTAGATTCTTGTAACGGCCCCAAATCCCGAGGTCGCCACGTGGGAGACGCCGCGCCCAGCCGATCCGTCCGATCCTTGACCCATTTGGTCGCACGCGCCACCGACGCCATTTTCCACAACACGACTCCTCGATATGCGGGTTAACACGACTCCTCGATATGCGTGTTAACTTTCTTCGTTAAACAGTCTAAACAACAAATGTGGAAGTCTTAAATTTAAAACAAGTAATCAATTAAATTCGTCATTGAATAAAACATTATTTTATATAAGAGCAACTCCTATTGTGGAAAACCCGAGGAAAGTACTCCGTATATATGCGACAATATTAAACCATAATATATACGAGTACATGTCTATTCAGTCTCCCATTTCCCAAAAGTAAAGCAAAACATCAAAATAGCACGTACTAGTAGGTCCTCGACCGCAGGCAGTCAGATAAAGTCGTCCAAAATGTCATTGCCCCTACTAGCAGGGTCTGCACTCGCCCATCACAAAAAGGAAGATGGGGAGTACAGTTAGTAAGATTCCAACAAAGTACACCGAGCATTTATGAGAAATATAGACGATATCAATAAACATGTCAATTAATCATGCGAACTAAACATGCAACTGTGCTAAGATCATCACATGAGTAAATAACATGAGAAACAAACCGTGTACTCCTCCCGGTCACACTAAACTGTACGACAAACCCCCGGGATCCTTTCGGTGAGTGCCCCACTTCCTTTCACTGATGCGGCTCGGCCGCCGACACAGTACCGCAGAGCCCGAAACCTACGGATTGGGCGCACAGGGATCCTTTCGGTGGCGACACCCACTTCCTTTCACCTGGTTACCGCGTACGATCTAATGTGCCATAAGTACGACACGAATAGCAAAAGTCTCGATCCCCACCCCAAATGTGTCACGAAAATCAATAACAAACACGAATAGGGGCATAACATCCAATAATCACGAATAGGAACTCAATGATAGAAAAGTAAACCCTCGATGACTTTTAGAAAGAATCTTACGTACCTCAAAAACGCACTCGCACGCATCTCGATATGCGCACTCGACACCTGACTATAGCATCCTAAGTCCCTGGTGTCCATTTTTACCATTTCAGTTACTAAATCATGCAAGTCGCAAATAAAATTAGGTGAATATACCTCACCTCAATCGCGTCGTCGACATTCGTCGATTCACGCCTCCGATCGGTCCGACAACGCCCTCGCGTTGTTCACCGCGCCGTTGCCGCTGCCGAGCCGACGTCGCTGCCGCGCCGACGTCGTCACTGCGCTGCTGCCGTCGTCACCTCGCGCCACCGCCGGCCGCTCGCCGGTGCCGCCTGCCACCCGCCGGCGCCGCCTCTGCCGTTCCACCGCCGTTGCGCCGGCCGCTGCTCTCGCTGCTCGCTCGACCGATCTGTCCGCCACTATCTTCCGCGACCCTGCTGCACCGCCTCCTCTCCGCTGCCGATCGGCCGCCGCTGGCCGTCGTCGTCGCGGATCCGCTGCCGGCCGCCGCCTGTTCCGCTGCTCCCTGCGCGCCGCCGCGCTGTGAGCTCCGCCGCGCAGCCGCCGCCTCCGCGAGCTCCCCTGCTGCCGGCGTCACCGAGCTGTTGCCACCGCGCTGTTCGCGCCGCTAGCCACCGCCGCTCGTCGCGCTTGCTGATCCGCGAGCTGCTGTCCGCGACACCGCCGGCCGCTGCTCGTGCACGCCGACCGTCGCGACTCCTCATCTCCACCGCGCCGCCACGCCAGCTCGCGCCAAATCTGGAGCCGCCGCTGCCTCCGCGTCGTGCCGTCCGCCCCACGCCATCTCTGCCGGCCGACTCCTCCGCGAGCTTCGCCTCTGCCGGCCGGTGCTGCCGGCCGCCTCCGCAAGCTCCGGCGTGGCGCGCCGGGAGCCGCCTCTCCGTCATCTCCTCTCTAGCTTGCTCCTCACCTCCCGATTCTTATCTTTTTTTTTTTTCTTTATATAATATATATATATATATTAATATATATATATATATATACATTTTTTTCTTTATGATTTCAAAATCAAAAGTGTCCTTGAAAACCGAAGCGGCGCATCTCGAGGCACCAACCCGCCTCATTTCAAAATCTCGATACTCGCGCTACACGCATCACGAGGCATATCCAATGTACATTTTAAACCACATAGAGCCACTATCTCGGTCTCACATCGACACGCGACTCGATGCGCGTCCTCGTTCATGTTTCGAACCACCGAATTCTCGGCGTAGACGCATACTTATTCCGGCAAGTGTGTCCCACATACGACCCTAAAATGACACGTGGCACGAGTCGAATTTTCGGACGTTACAATTCTAATCCCCGAGACTTGTTGTGTTAGTACATCGGTAGTTTACGTTTGCGATTACTTATGAATACTTGAACACATTTGTTTAAAATTATTTGTTTAACATATGCAACCTTTTAGTTTTAAATTCCGCAATCATTGTTTCATATGTACAGTTGTGTAGTTCGCGAGTTGAATTAGGCGTGCCAAGCCATTATTTGGGCTTGGTTCAAGTATCGGGTTTGGATAATGGTTTTGTGACGACCCCAACTACTAAACAGGGCACCGCTTCGGCCTAATCCCGTAAGCAAACTTAATCCTAACCACATATGACTTAATTACGTAATAGTAAGCCTTTCGTCCCTATATTTCATTCACTACGCATGTTTCGATATTATTAAGTTAATAAAAATTCATTTAACATTTTCATGTGATTACATATTAACATGTATTTTAAAGATTATGCGGAAGCTTTCATTATTCGAAACTCCTAAGTGTGGGAAACCAGGAAAATACAACATCACGAGACATGTGTATAAAAATGGGGAACTATACACTAAACCCAATGTACACTACAAAAAGGCCAAAATAACGGGATTTCGTAAGGGAAACAATCGTAGGTAATTTGATCCTCGCTAATTCGATTTGCGAGGGGTATCAGAATCCGTAGCAAAATAGCAAGGGATTAGCAAGAGACAATCCATCGCTATTCTGGGCGTGTCGAATGCCCAATCGGACCGCCAAATAACGAGGAATGACGCCGTTGCCAATTAGCGAGGAAATCCTCGCTAAATCCTCGCATATTTGCGAGGACACCGCACCTCGCAAATTTGCGAGGGATTTTTGTTGCTATTTCCGTTGCAAACCTGGTAGGGTGACGTCATTTCCAACAAATAGCGAGGGATTCCCTTGCTAAATCCATAGATAATTGCAAAAAATAATTTTTAAAAAATAAATACAATAATTTTAAAAAACCTGTAAGAAACCCTAAAACAATTTTAAAACTAAATTGTTCAACATAAATATAAGAAAGACCTAAACAAAGTATCAAAATAGCAAAACAAAACACAATATAACAAAAAAGTCACCATAAACATGACTACAAGTCATCAGGTTCATCCGAATGGGATGACTCATTCTCGTCGCCCAAATCATGCGTGGATGCTAGAGGTGGTGTGTGACGGCCCCAATTTCCCACAAATTGGGCCCCGCCCGGCCTAAGCCCACGTGGACCCCCGAGCCAGTCTCGCAAAGTCAACGCAGACTTAGTCAGCCTTCCAATCCATCATTATACGTAAATTCACAATTTTAAGTTGAGTTATTAATATTTTGCAAGTTTTACAATTTAGCGGAAGCAATTTCTACAAATAAATAACTCAACGATAATGTAAAAAGTTAGGCAACCTAATTGTGGAACCCAAGAAATATGTTATCATCGAGAGAGAGTAAATAAGATATACAAAATAATCACCTAGCTATGGAGCTTTCCCTCTCGCTACTGTCTGCGACTCGCACTCGATCAAACACGAGATTGACGAGCCGGGTAAGTAAAATCCAAGAGAATCTAAACAAGAATTCAAGATAAAATGAAACATCTAAAAGGCATGCATATAAAAAGAAAAGCTATATGGAATGCATGATCATGAGATCAGTAAAACAATGAACGTACAACGAGAATGAGTGTCACAAGAAACAATAAAGAGAGGTGCCCAAGTAGTCTAAGACCACCGAATGCGGGTGCCACAGGGTCGGGGTCGCAGAGTCGCGCAACGCCAAGCGGACTCGGTCATCGGATGCGGCATCGCCGTACCTAAAATGTCGCGAATGAGGGATATCAACGGCGCCCGGATAAAGCACATCTCATTCGAATACGTGACTCGAGGTCACGGCCCCGGTGGCGGCCGACAACCAACTCCCAATCGAGACACGAGTACGACTCACTTGGCCCTCGGACACTCATAAGAGTGAGAATTCCAAGAAAAGGACATGATTCAACATCAATCAAACATGCAAGCTCAAATGAAATACTGTACATTTTCTAACTGGTTTACTTACCTCGAGAAATCGCGAACCTCAAAATGTCTCGCTCGCATCTCGATTTGCGCATCCGACTCATAAGTCCCTGGTGTCCATTTAAACATTTTAGGGCTAATTTACTAAAAATCATACGAATCACACCCAAATTCCTCAACATAAAACTCACCATGGTCTTTAAAATCAATTTCGAATTCATCGCGTCATCGCGATTTCGTCGAAATCGCGCATCCGACCGGCCGATAACGCCCATCCGCGACATTCACCAAGCGTCGCCACCGCTACCGCGTCGCCGCGCCGCTTGCCGCTCGCTCGGCCGCTCGCCGGCGCCGTCTTTGGAGCCACCGCCGACCAACCATTCGCGCCGAGCCGCGCATCCGCTACCGCCAGCGCCACGCCGCTGCCGCTTCAAGCTGTCTCTCACGCGTTGCGACGCGTTGCGCGCTCGCGCGCGCGCCATCGCCGCCGATCCGACCCTTTCCGGCCGTTCTTTGCCTCGCTCGCGCAGCGCTCACCGGCGTCGCCGAGCCGCCGTCCTCTCGCGCGCGCAGCCCCGATTCTGACCGCCATCTCCACCGCAGCGGACGTCACCAAGCCACCGCGGTCCGCGTCCCGCTCCCACCGCGCTCACTTGCTCGTGTCGTCTCGATCTGCCGTCGTCGCGAGCCGCTTCTTGGGACGCGGTCGTCCGCACTCGACCTCTCCTCCCGCTCGCCGTTGCACCGCGCAGCTCGCGTCTTCGCATCACCCGCGAGCCACGCCGATTCGCCCCTACTTGGAGCTCCGCCGCGCGCCTCTTGCCGTCATCCGCCACTCGCCGCCGATCGATGCCGCCGTCGCGTCGTCGCGGGAGTCGCCACCTCCGCGAGTTCGCGAGCTTTGGGACGTCGTCTCTCTCTCCGATCTCTTGCTCTCTCTCTCTCTCTCTCTCTCTCTCTTTTTGATCTTATCCTCTCTTTATATATATATACATTTCCTTTTCTCCATATCATTATCTCTTTTAATTTCAAATCAAAAGTGTAATCGATCTCGAGCAACTCATCAACCGAATAACGCGCATCTCGAGGCACCAACCCGCCTCATTTCAAAATCTCGATACTCGCGCTACACGCATCACGATGCATATTCAATGTACATTTTAAACCCACATAAAACCACTATCTCGGTCCCACGTCGGCACGCGACTCGAGCGCGTCCCCGTTCATGTTTCGGCTCCCGCATTCCCCGTATATATTTTTCTCAACAATTAGCATTAAAATCTTAAATTGGACATTCTCGGTGTCTCCATTCAAGATTCGGACATACGTATTCGACGAGTGGGTCCCACATACGACCTTGACCCGGCACGTGGCACAAGTCAAATTTTCGGGCGTTACGCCTTTCCCAACGAATTAGAATTTCGTCCTCGAAATTTACGCACTTCGATAGTGTGTTATACCGAAACCCAAGGCCATACCCGCCCAAGGCCATACTCGCCAAGAGCCGCCATACCCCCCTTACTCGTAGGGTCGGGCTCCTCCGCGACAAGCTGGGCTCCTCCGTGACGAGCTGGGCTCCTCCGTGACCTCCAAGCAATGAACACACCATCTGTCTCCACCCCTCAATATATGTCAGGGCAACATCCTCGCAACATATATTGGAATACAACGAAACATAAGTCCCATGATCCACCGTCAATAACATATTTATATCTCGCAGATGTCCGAGAGAATGTAAATCAAGCTCTCTCGCTGCTGTCTGTCTATCCGTCTCTCGATCGAGTGGGTCCCAACCCAACTCATACTCTCTATCCGATTACGATGGGTAGTAGTCGGACCTTGCGACAACAACATGAATCGCTTCTTAGCTCTGTTGTGCTTGCCGTTGTTGTGAACACGTCATGGTGAAGTGTCTTGGTTCGTCAACACTCCCAAACAGTACGTTGAAATCTCGATTCGTATGGAACATGTTGTCCTTGTCCCCGTACTCGAGCCCGACTAAACCTCTCGTCCCTATCTCTGCGCACTTGATCGGGATTCGACACTGTTTTTCGGCCATTACCTCTGCCATCAACCTCTAATGGTATTGATGCCGAGGATCCGACAAATGTCTTGGCTCTTCGTAGTGCACTAGCGTAACTCTACGCCGGACCATTTAACATTGACGCCATATACGCCGCATATGGTGGAAACGCAATACGCGCTGAGGTTGATCTATCTGCCACGATCGTCTAACCCTCGTGTTCCTCTCGATCATCTCCAGGACCCTCGCACTGAATGTGACAATGTCGAGAAGACGATCGGTACTCGATGCGTGCGCTCTCTCACTCTCGCCACCATATAGCCCTCGCTTAAGCCTCATGTATTGTGCTCGGAGCCGTCGTCACCCAACATAACCAACAAATTCTAGGAAACCGTGTATGACGTAGTAAGCTTGGTCAGTGTCCGTGTCGGCCGCACCCCCAGCATACTTCATCACGCGTATATATTGATCCATGTACCGCAACTGACTCTCTGGTCCTTTGTCCAATGGTCTGAAACTCGTACTATTCAGGTACGGATTGTTCCCCATCGACACTTCCGTAGTACGCCACCAGACATCAACCTCGCCGACCAGTGGAGCTGGTGATATACTCGGCTGCATTTGCGCTGATATGGCCAATACATCATGTATCCTCTCGTGGCTCCTCATATACCTCTCTGCAGCCTCGAGGTTAGTACCCCCGTGGAACTTCTCCGGATGATGCCTCTAAAACTCACGAGCATGCCTCGCCTCATCTGTAGCCCTAACACCCGTATCAATAGGCGTGCTCGGCGTATCCTCAGCCGGTGTCTCTCGGGTGTAGGAAATACTATTCGGCCCGAACATGTGTCTCCTCGACCGTGTAGGCCCCGCCTAAACACTACCGTAAAAACACACCCATCCTGAATAATGGAGTTGTTGCTATAAACGATGACGGTGTAGCTTTGTGCCCTTAACAATCGAAGAATCTCCTGTAGTTGTTGCGATACAAATTTGTCGCGATAGAGTATGCACTCTTCAAGACTTGCGAACCGCGAACCTGCGACCCCCACGATCATTCATAGAACCCGTCCGAAACGTCATCGCATTTCCTATAGCCACGAATCCTCGAATCGGGGTATAGTTACCGCTATCGTATATAGTATATTACCACACTACAAATATACCATATAGAATCAAGTGCTACTCTTTTCTTAGCGACTTAAACGCACCTTTTTTTTTTTTTAGGTGAATTGCTAGTCTTAGCAACTTTACAAAATCCCATTACCTTTTCACTCTATTCAAAGGTGCTCGTTCTTTTTAACATGCACTACTTGCACGAGAATTTCCTTAAGTACGCTTACTGGCATATCTCCATCAATTCTAAATATGTGAGAATCTTAAGATTTATAATCTCGTAGGATTTATACTTAGGTTGCCTTTAACCTCGAGAATGATTCACGACTCTACTCTCTGGTAACACTTAATTCATTTACAAATCCCTAAAGGTGGTGGTCGACTTCACCAACCCTGAGACTATAAATGCATAGTGTCACTAAAGTGGAGTTACTTGGGCTTCTGATTCAACACTACTACTCCAAAGCTTTCGTCAAAGCTAAGGAGTCCGTACATGATGTAATCGTTAGCTCTCAAGTCATCTCAACACTTTGCTCCCTTAGAGTCTGCATTAACTCACTCTTAAGAAATTTTTGTTTTTATTTTACACGTCCCTCATTTTATCATGTCACTTCACCCTTTTTATAACACGTCTCCCTAAGAATGGACATTTATCTATACTAGAAGACTTCAATGAAACAAGTTAGAATTCTTTGCGGGCATTTCATCGAATACTTAATGTGCAACCCCAATATGTTGATCCATAAACTAGATTCTCATGTTCAAGCCTCACCAATGCTTGCCACATCAAGAACTATAATTTGAACTTTATCATTTTCAGTTCATTAGACTCCATCGAGTACTTTTAAAATAACTCAAACCCACTAGAACCACTAAACTTCCTTGACCGCATCATTTCCATTTCTAATTGATACGAAAACAACCTTTCTTTTAAACATTTAATCAAACATATAGGGTGTTTTTACCAAGGGAGAAATTATGTCTATCTAGTTCACCATCCACCAATAAATATATCAAGTAGAAATCCTCAATTTCTACACTATCTTCCAAGATCGAATCATCCACGTAAATGTTCAAAATGTCTTAAGCAAGTGAGACTTATACATCAATAATGGCGAACCTCACGTGATACACAAGAGTTTAAAACCTAGGACAACCAAAAACAAAACTTGTCTAAAATGGGCATAACCTCACGTGATACACAAGAGTGAATATCGTATATCTATCGATAGTAGTATAATACAACACATCAAATATCACATATAGTTCAAATTTTAATTTCCCCAACTCTCCTCACTTCCCAACGAAGACTCAAGTCAGGATCATAGGGTTCCACTCTAAGTTCAACCATTCCTAACTTCCGCCGATTTTGTGTTTTTAATTTCAAGAGTCTAAATGTAAAATTTAAAACTTCGGCTCTGATACCAACTGTGACGGCCCCAATTTTCCACAAATTGGGCCCCGCCCGGCCTAAGCCCACGTGGACCCCCGAGCCAGTCTCGCAAAGTCAACGCAGACTTAGTCAGCCTTCCAATCCATCATTATACGTAAATTCACAATTTTAAGTTGAGTTATTAATATTTTGCAAGTTTTACAATTTAGCGGAAGCAATTTCTACAAATAAATAACTCAACGATAATGTAAAAAGTTAGGCAACCTAATTGTGGAACCCAGTAAATATGTTATCATCGAGGAGAGAGTAAATAAGATATACAAAATAATCACCTAGCTATGGAGCTTTCCTCTCTACTCTCTCGACTCTCGCACTCGATCAAACACGAGATTGACGAGCCCAGGTAAGTAAAATCCAAGAGAATCTAAACAGTAATTCAAGATAAAATGAAACATCTAAAAGGCATGCATATAAAAAAAAAACTATACGTATGGAATGCATGATCATGAGATCGTAAAACAATGAACGTACAACGAGAATGAGTGTCACAAGAAACAATAAAGAGAGGTGCCCAAGTAGTCTAAGACCACCGAATGCGGGTGCCACGGGGTCGGGGTCGCGAGTCGCGCAACGCCAAGCGGACTTTCGGTCATCGGATGCGGCATCGCCGTACCTAAAATGTCGCGAATGAGGGATATCAACGGCGCCCGGATAAAGCACATCTCATTCGAATACTCGTGACTCGAGGTCATGGCCCCGGTGGCGGCCGCAACCACTCCAATCGAGACACGAGTACGACTCACTTGGCCCTCGGACACTCATAAGAGTGAGAATTCCAAGAAAATGACATGATTCAACATCAATCAAACATGCAAGCTCAAATGAAATACTGTACATTTTCTAACTGGTTTACTTACCTCGAGAAATCGCGAACCTCAAAATGTCTCGCTCGCATCTCGATTTGCGCACCCGACTCATAAGTCCCTGGTGTCCATTTAAACATTTTAGGGCTAATTTACTAAAAATCATACGAATCACACCCAAATTCCTCAACATAAAACTCACCATGGTCTTTAAAATCAATTTCGAATTCATCGCGTCATCGCGATTTCGTCGAAATCGCGCATCCGACCGGTCGATAACGCCCCACCGCGCCGTTCACCGCGTCGCCACCGCTACCGCGTCGCTGCCGCTGCCTCGCCGGCCGCTCGCCGGCGCCGGTGCTGGAGCCACCGCCGACCAACCATTCGCGCCAGAGCCGCCGCTACCGACCGCGCCACGCCGCTGCCGGCCTTCAAGCTGTCTCACCGCGTTGCGACGCGTCGCCGCGCTCGCGCGCCATCGCTGCCGATCCGACCCTTTCCCGCGCCGTTGCTGCCTCGCCGGCGCAACTGCTCACCGGCGTCGCCGAGCCGCCGTCCTCCGCGCCGCGCAGCTGCCCAGTTCCTGGCCGCCATCTCCACCGCAGCCGGACGTCACCAAGCCACCGCGGGTCCGCGTCCCGCTCCCACCGCGCTCACTTGCCTGTGTCGTCTCCGATCTGCCGTCGTCGCGAGCCGCTGCTGGGACGCTGGCCGTCCGCACCAGCCTCCTCCCTGGCTCGCCGCTGCACCGGCAGCTCGCGTCTTCGCATCACCCGCGAGCCACGCCGATTCGCCCCTACTGGAGCTCCGCCGCGCGCCTGCTGCCCGTCATCCGCCACTGCTGCCGATCGATGCCGCCGTCGCGTCTGTCGCGGGAGTCGCCACCTCCGCGAGTTCGCGAGCTGCTGGGACGTCGTCTCTCTTCTCCGATCTCTTGCTCTCTCTCTCTCTCTCTCTCCTCTCTCTTTTGATCTTATCCTCTCTTTATATATATATATATACATTTCCTTTTCTCCATATCATTATCTCTTTTAATTTCAAATCAAAAGTGTAATCGATCTCGAGGCAACTCATCAACCGAACAGCGCATCTCGAGGCACCAACCCGCCTCATTTCAAAATCTCGATACTCGCGCTACATGCATCACGATGCGTATTCAATGTACATTTTAAACCCACCTAAAACCACTATCTCGGTCCCATGTTGGCACGCGACCGATGCGCGCGTCCCCGTTCATGTTTCGGCTCCCGAATTCCCGTATATATTTTCTCAACAATTAGCATTAAAATCTTAAATTGGATATTCTCGGTATCTCCATTCAAGATTCGGACATACGTATTCGACGAGTGGGTCCCACATACGACCTTGACCCGGCACGTGGCACAAGTCAAATTTTCGGGCCGTTACATGGTGCTTGAAAGTGGTGCCATTGGTGTCGATGTCGATGATCGGAGGTGGTTGCAAAGACGATGGTGGTGGCATCGGTCCCGATGTGTCTGCCTCTGCCGGATGTGATGTCGACGGTCCGGAGGAAGTATTGCCTACGAAGGAGATATTAAGTCGCTCCATCAACGCGTCCTCCATTCGCAAATACCGAGCTTGCATTTCTTGCGTCTGCTCCAGGTCGAAGTCTCTCTCTCCTGCGTAACCTTTAACAATTGTGCCTCAACTTGGTGGTAGTTTGACCTAAGCTGGTCGATGGTCTCCTCGTGAACTGACATAGGTCGAGAAGAACTCGCTCCAGTATCGCGACGTCGTCTCTGTGTTGATCAAATTCCATAAGTCCGCCCCTTTTCGTCACGAAGCACGATTGAATAAAAGAGCTTTGTATCGTCGATCGGTGTGTCCTGAGTTTGCGACAGCTCTATGCGTCGGTCATTTATTGCTTTCTGCACCAAAAATTCAAATATTTAAAAGGCATATGTGATATAAATATTATGTATGTAGCATAAAAAGGATGAAAATGAGTCACTTTTTAATGTTACACACACAAACATGTTAAAACACAATTTTATGATTTTCATAATAATAAGAAGCTAATAAAACTTTTGTACATTGGACTAAATAATTTAGGAATGTAACCATTCACAACATCTCAATTACCATTTCAATACACGCATACAAGCTTATTGCATAAAAACCTCAATTACCATTCCAACACATCTTCAAGCAAATATAACACTTGTACATTTAATCAAATAATGTAGAAAGGTTTTCATAATAATAAGAAGCTAACAAATTCAAATTAGGTTCTAGTTAGATATTGGAACAAAAAACTCTTAATTAATTATCATTCCAACACATACAAGGTTATTGCATGAAAACCTCAAATTAATACCATTTCAACACATACAAGCTAATATACATTGGACTAAATAATGTAAGATGATTTTCATAATAATAAGTAGCTAACAATTCAAATTAGGTTCTAGTTAGATGTAGGAACAAAAAAAGGTCAATATATTACCTTTCCAACACATACAAGGTTATCGCATGAAAAAAAAACATGGCCAAATTCCTCAAAAAAAGAAAGAAAGAAAAATAAACATAGACAAGAATAATAAAGTCAAACTCGAAATGGCCTATAATGCAAATTCTTCTTCAATTAAATAACATTTAGGCGTTGTTGGAAAACAATTAGAATTTGTGTTTTTATGTGTGTCCTAGTTAGTATTTGTTTGAGAGTCAAAGTTAGAGTAAAAATATTAGTTGGAGTTAGTTTGTGAGTCAAAATTAAGTCTACAAATATTAAGGGTCATATGCCTAGATGTATAAGGGCAGAACATCTTTTATTCAGTTGGTGGATTATTTTGTTGATTAATAAAATTGAATTAGTGAAATAACTGAGTTATTCCTTATTTTAAGAGTCTCTTGCCATTTATGGGTTAAGACTTCTCTTTTGTGTTGAGTAGTTTACTCTTTCACAACTCTAGATCTACATCACCTTTACTAATATCCAAGTATATGCAAGGATCCACCTGAAGCAACCTACCCACTTTCGGCCAAACACAACCCAGTTGGGGATTGTATTGTAAACACCAATTGATTGTAAATTCTCATTTACTGTATTTTTCAAACATATTGTACATATGTACACTAGCTAGTACACATAGAACACATAAACATGCAAGTCACGTATGTATTGGACGTGCATGCACTGACCTGAGTCTGCAAAGGCTCTTGATTGAACTCATTGTTTTAGAACTGACTTATTAATGACACAAGAATTAATCAAATCAATGGATGAGAAAGAGAATATTTGATGAAGAGAAGAGAGGGGTCGGTACATGTGATATATAGAGGAGAAAAGGTGGAAGTTTTCTCGAATGAGTAATTGGAAAGGGATTAGGACACTAACTAATCTACGGTTGTTTCTATATTTATCTATCTTTCCATTTACTTAGTTGTTCTGTTGGATTACTTGTCAAGTTCAAGCTAAAATCTTAATTAGCTCAATTGATCCATTACACAAACCTATATAAGACAATTAATATGCCTGAAACAAGGCCTTGATTAAGCTCAAGTCCCAGGGAAGATTAGAGGAATTGTCAAAGGTGAATCTAAGAACGTCGGTTAAATGTGGGATTCAATTAGAGTTCCCTAAACGCTGCCCCCTGGTTCAATTACACGTGACAACCTATCATTAGGATTAGTTTAGCTAATCATAAACCTTAATCTATATATGTACACACATATGCATACCTTATTAGATATTCATATATGAATTAAACTAGCTAGCTATACCTCTCTTTAAGTACAAGCAAGGACCACCTTTTTAAGAATTAACAAACTGCACTTTTGCTGCTCCAATTAATGTTATGATTAACATCACTAATTCAATCTCACGACATTACAAACTGCTCATTTATATTCGAAAATAAAAATACTTTATAGTTTGTTTTGCTACCTTTAATTAGTTGCATATATACTTCTTAAATCATGAAAGTTAATTAGCTAGCTAGGTAACTAATAATACGAAATGAATTAGATATTTCTCTTTATATATGTTTAATTTGTGAGATCATTTCATATATATATATATATATATATATATATAAATTTGTGAAATCATGAAAGTCCACTATGTTTGTATAGGCCATAAATTACAACTTTAGTTTTGATACATACTTACATTTTACATATGTATACGCATAGGAGTATCGTCTCCATTCATACAAAAACAACAACAACAACATAGCCTCAGTCCCAAATTAACTGGGGTCGGCTACATGGATCGAACTTTTTCATTCAAATCCCTCAAAATTAATGCATCTCATGTTAACTTTGGTCTGCCCCTACCTCGTCGAATTTCTAAGACAAGTTTTCTAGTTTTTGTAGGCATTTTGCGGGTGACCAAACCATCACGTCGCCTTTCCCTTATCTTTGTATCAATTGGTGCTACTCCTAAAATTTCTATATTTCTTATTCTATCTTTACGAGTTTTACCACACATCCACCTAAGCCCTCATTCTTGTTATTTTTGTAATTGTTGTTGCTTTACAATTGGTTCTCCATTCTACAAAAAAAAAAAAGCAATAAAAAACATATAAGAAACTTTACTAAATATAATCGATGGAGACTAGTGAGAGAATGAAGTGCGCATAGTGTTCCAAATTTTTGATGGTCTCTAGTCATATAACCAGTTTTTTATGCTAATTTCGGTTGAACATCATGGTCTCTAGTCATAGAATTAAACAAATCATAGAAAAGTGACCTCATTGGGCCGGAACTCACTCTTGAAATCCCGTGAATCAAACCTTCTAATTTCATTGTTTGGGAACTCTTGATTTACTGGTTTTCATTTTTAACAGCTATATATGAAGGTTAGCTCATCAGTGAAAAAGACGTGTGAATTCTGTAGGACGGTTAAACGGCATAAGCATAAGCAACGCCAGGGCATTTCTACATTATCAAGTGAAGGCCCTCTGATTCCTTTGTAAGTCTTATTTTTCATTGTTTTTATAGGCATCAGAAACACTTGGAATTTTTTGTATACTTTGCAAGGTGAATTTCTTAGCGGTGAGTATAGTGATATTTAAGTAATAATTGGAGAATTTTATGCCACATTTCCAAAATAAATAATGGTATTTAAAAGCATAAAGTAACAAAATAAATTGCTGAAACAAGTAATGCAAGTAAATACCACAATTAAAGATGTATAGACTGACACAGGCTAAGTTGAGATGATCTACGTCCGGTCGGCGGCGAGAACAATCACTTAACATTTCCCACTACTATATGGAGCTACGCTCAACATATCTCTCACAAATAGCGGAGCTGCGCTCTACGCTTACACAAAATCAATCTCATTCTTGCCGACCACCCCGAGTCCCATAACTCGTGTGCCGCGCAAGTGTAGTGGTGAGTGTCGGAACCCCGGTAGACCCATGTCCCCGTGAACCGCGCATCTCTCGTGCAATGGACACTAGATAATCTCTACTTTAGTTTCCAAAGACAAATAATTCCAAATCTTTAGGATTCCAAAACTAGATAGGCTACAAAGCCCAAAGAAATAAAATACACGTCTAATCAAATCCAAATTATCCCAATGACGTGCTTTTCATCAATTATCTATTAAGAACAACATCAAGAGTAGAAATTGGAATCAATAAAACACGTCATAAGGCATCGTGTCACAAATATTCAATCATGAATAGACACAAGAACAACATGATGTGAGATTATGGATAGCAATGTCTACAAATAGACCAATAAACCGATAAAAGTGAATGAAATGAAATATAGAATTCTCACAGCTTTACTTACAATTCACACGCTTGTCCTAGCCTATCCGACATTTCGGCACTCCGAAATGTGTTCCCAAACTCCCGGGATCTCCGCTTAGTCCCCTGGAGTTGTTTAACGTACGGGTGTTAGAGTGTGTTTAGACCAATTTAGGACTTGGTTGATTTTTTTATACTGGCTGGGTAATTAACATGCTAATTGTGAACAATAGCGCGCTAATTGCCATATTAGCGCGCTACCTCGGCTGTCTAGCGCGCTAACTTTTGACATTAGCGCGCTAGATTTTCGACCTAACGCGCTATGTGCGTCAGAACCCAGAATTCTGCACTTCCAATAACGGGTTTTGCCACGCATAGGCCATGTTTTCGCCTTAGGGACCATCATACACGTTACATGAAGTCCCCAACACCCATCCCAACACACAACAACAACAACAACATCAATTTACATGAATTGACCAAGTGCATGGAGTGGAGAAGTTACCTAACTAGAAGAACACCTTATTCTTCTCCACCAAAACTTCAATGAATCTCTCCTCTCTTCCACCAAATGCACTCCAGCAATCACTCTTCTTTCTCTCCTCCTTGCCTACCCAACGATTTGTGAAGATAAAAACCCATTTCATTGACTTATATGTGCATTTGACTATAGTGATTTGTTTAAATGCTAGCCATTGATCATTGTGTGCACAAGTGTCTCGAGGCTCATCTCATGGACCACCTTGTCCCACTTGTCCCTCAAATCATTTGTGAGTGACTCAACAAGTTGACACTTGCCCTCTTGATGAGTTCATGCGTGTCTCGATGTACATCTAATGAACCTTGTTTTATTTACATTAACTATAGGCACTTTCATATTTATTTCAATGTGGCCACATTAAAGCCACTAAAGCCAACATAAATGCACATTTAACTCACATAAATTAAGCTTACCCCACACGCTGCTACCTCGGTCCCACGTCGACACGCGACTCGAGATACGTCCCCGCTCGTCTCGATACTTACACACCCATATAAAATTGACTTAATAGTCTACATATATACAATACACTAGGCATACATCACAATAAATATAAAATATACCTCTGCCCTTGCCTCGGTCAATGGACATATCACGGTGTGGGTCCCACAGTACGGGTCGTTGATCATGTTTAAGGAAATAAACACGCTTAGAGATTTTGGGCCGTTACAGGTTTGTGTCGGACGACTCGACCCTAGGTCGGGAGAGGGTCGTCAAAGGCGGATCTTGGGGGAAGGGGGAGGAAGGGGTCGCCCCAAACCCCCGGGACCCCTATAGTACCTATATGTAGAGATACCAAACCCTTATGTATTAGTCCTTCCCGCCCCTCATATAATCGACACACGCTCCCTACATAACAAGTGCGACATTGTAAAAAAAATGATATATTTGAGGTGTTTTGAGTGGAGAAAAACAAAAAATAAAAGAGAAGTGCTAGAATGACAACAATATGTCATACCACAAGACACATTGGTTCACAAGAGTCATCAATGCACATCTCGAGATACATACATACATAAGTCTTGTTACACAACACACGGATCGAGATTGCACATATTGCGAGCTAATGTGTTGTGGTATGACATTCTTATCATTCTAGTATTTTTCAAAAAAAAAAAAAATCACAAAATTTGTGTTTAGATAGAAGTAGTGGCATCACCACCGCGCCAATAAAAACGCGCGCTAACGCGCCAAAAACTCCAACAACAACATGAGAAGATCAAAACCACCATTACCGTCTCTGCCACCACTCTCCTCCTCCAACCCCATCGAACCCCGTCAGAGTCCACGTCCCACACGACCTAGACGACGTGATCGACGACGAAGAAGACGAGACATGGAAGCAATGGGGGATGCAATCACAGCCGTCCGATCACTCCTCATTCGATCCTCCGCCGCTCGATCTCTACGAATCCGATCCCTCCACGTTCGAGGCCGAGATGCTCAAACGCCACACCGGACCCTCCATTGGGTTCGTCAAGCTCAGAACCGGCGTTCGTCGCTCTCCGGTTCTAATCACATTTCACAAACCCTAGAAATTGGGGCTTCTTGGGGGAATTTGTGGTTCTTTTGGTGATTGCGTTTATTGGATTTCAGGAAATGGTGGTGGAGATAGCTATGAAGTGGAGCAAAGTGACGAAAACTGGATCGATGAATGCGAGATTCACAGGGTTTGATTCAAACACTGTAATGTATACAATGGAGAGTGGGCAGGACATAATTGAGGTATGCATTATGAACTCAAAGGATTGATTTTGAATTCGCGTCGAATTTTGTTGATTGTTTGTGATTCAGAAGAAATTTGAAGGTCTAAGAGTAGAACTAGATTAAATTGGGATTGTGTGGGTTGGCGCACAATCTTAGGTGCGATTCTCGGGCCTCGTGGGAATAGTCAGGTTGGCCTGGATACCAACGAATATAATAAAAACTAGGTTAAGTTGGGATTTAATTATAATCAAGCCATCAATTGTACTAAATGGAGCTTAATGGGATTATTCAATCCATATAGCCAACCCCCTAATTAATTAGTGACTGAGGTTTGATTGTTGTTGTGTGATTTAAGGATGAAAAAAAAAAAAAAATGTCATTCATGTGTTGTTTAGAATGGGTATGATCTTATTATGCTTATGATATGAGGTATTTGGTCGCAAATTTATATTAGAGTATGTGAATGGACTCTTTTTGCGCTGCTCGTTTTGTTCTAGCTAAAAGAGTTTGTGTTGAGCCAGGACATCTGAAAGATGAACTATAGTACATGAGTATTCTCTGACCCCCTTTTCCTCTTTTCATCGATTCAAGCTTTATCTAGTTAGTTACTCGGTGAATTTGATGTCTCTAGGACTAGGAGCCCTTCCAGCTTCGACGCTAAACAAGAACACAAGAGAAATATTTATTTGCTTGCTATATGCTCATCTTAATTTTGCATAATTTTTGTACATTTGAGTGGACAAGATTTTCGATAAGTTGCCCTCTATCAATTGCAAGCAAAGCACTACACATGCTTTACATTTTATCTCTTATGTTGAAATTTTGAAGTGTTGAGCTTGATGTGAATAATTGTTAGTCAATCGCGTTCTTTCATTATTATTTTCGGTGCGCTTTGAAAAAATTTCCTTCTTTAGAATGTCCTATCCTATGGGCTATGTGCAGTTGTGTAAACAAGAAAGCACGGCATAATTTGGATGAATCAAGTAATTACGATTCTTCTTAATCAATTTTTTTCCCTCTCATTTATCAGAAGAATGGATTATGGTGCCAATTGCCAATAGAAGTTCGATGGATCACACAACCGATTAATTTGTAAGCTTCTGCATGGCTAACCCTTTTTTTTTTTTTTTTTTTTTTTTTTTTTTTTAAATCCAAGGACATTATGTCAAATGATCTTCGCCGTTCCAATCTCCTTTGCGGCAGGTTTGTTGTTCACTCCTCTCCTAGATGGCATCATGACATTTTTTCAACAGAGAGACGGGAAATGCTAGCCATCTGAAAGCGTTGCAGATTCAGGTATTCTTCTTTTCGCTTTTCATTGCTGCTTGTGATTTCTCGTGTTGGTCTTTGTTTCTTTAAATGCATTGCTTGTGGCGGCCTCCCCCTCTGTTGCGATAAATTCGCTACATACTTTTGTTGCTGACATGAGTATATAAGAAGGCATTTGAGTTGGAACTTCCTTCCGTCAATGTGACCTTTAAATACTACCTCTTATTTAAACCCTTAATTCAAAATGTTAGGATGGAAAACAAATTTTAGTTATATCTCAATACATTTCTCTTTGTTGAAGGACTTCATTAATAAATGTGATCAAGAAACAAAAGGGCAAAATATCTGCAGTCAGCTTAAGCTGCCGTGATTTTGATCCTGAAAACAACCACATTGGCGTTGCTAATATGGACTTTATCAAACATAACTATCGTCATCATGAATTACATACTCAATGATCTGGTATCTTATCCACACTGTTGAAAACTATCCTTCTATGATTCTATCTTTATTGTTTGTTCGCTTTTTCTAATATAAGTATATCTACTGTTTGTCAATGCATAGTTTCGTCAATTTAGCAGTTTTTGTATTTATTGCTCATCACTGTCTCTAATTTAGTGGTGACAGTTTTTATTGGTTACTAATCTACCAAATCAAGTGGTGGTTAATTATTGGTTAATTTACTAAATATGTTTTTACACCATCTTTGTTACGTTAGCACCTGACGGGTGTGCGCAGTGGCAGCGGAGCGAGCTCTAAGGCTCTGATTAAGGCATCTGTCTTGTGTTCAAGTTATGATAACTGTAAGATTTTTTGAGACCTACTTGGGTTGTATAGATTGGTGCTCTGTTTAGCCTCCTCCATGAGACTAGTTGTATAAGTAACGACACTTCACCACTTGTCAACTATTAAAGTCCATTTAAAAAAAAAAAAATCAATTTTCGTTCTATTGCATGAATTTCTCTAAATCCAATGTGAAAACACTTCACCAAAAGAGAATATTAAACTTGTCAACTATTAAAGTCCATCTCATGTCAATACTTACTGAAAAAAAATGCCCATCAATTTTCGTTACAAAAATGTACCCCATGCATGAATTTCTCTAAATGCATCAATGTCCAGATGGGATGAACCTATAATTGAAGTAATCGATGATCCAGAATGGCTTTTAACCAAGTAGTCAAATTTGACTGGAAAATCGGTTCTTACTTCAACTTTCCCCATGTGTTTGCAACGCAGACTACTTCCGAGCCTAAAATAATTCTATTCCGTCTAGTCTAGAGAAGCCAGCAGCAAGTAGCGAAGAAAATAGGTCATCCAAAGACAACGGGCATTCCCGCACAACCTGGTTCAGGTCCACTATTTCTCCACCACAAAGCCCCAACACAAGTCATTACCCATGCGTCTTTTATGTTGGACTTTATTAGTTAGTAGGGCATTATGGAGGGCTAGCGAAAGGAAGGATCTCGCTATCTCAGGTACTGCACATTCCCACACCAACATCCACTCCTTCGCCGGCACCGACCAAGAATGTTGGGATAACGAAGCATATGCAGAAGAAGTAGAGAAGACTCCCGTCTTGGAATGTGCCTAGAATATCGAATCAGCATCCACCCCACTCGGATCAGGCGGAGGAATCGCTGCAATGCACAAGACCACTCATGCAGGAAGCAAAAAATGGAAGTCAGTCCATGACCATTCCCCCGTGGTGGTTACATACCTACTTAGAGTGTCCTCCATGCGGTCTGGCGGAATTGAACATGATGCAAGCTCAAATAGCGGTTTATCCAGCCCAGTCTATCTATCCTACCAAAATCGTATTGTATTGTCATTACCAATAGCCCAGTTCACGCCTGAAAGCACATTATGTGGCGGCCCCCAATTTCGGGCCGCCTTGGGACCCGTCATGTCGCATTCCACGTCACCAAGCCCTGCCACGTCATGACCCTCTTATCCTAGACGCCTCCCGACCTAACTAGTTGCTTACACTTTTTTCAGCTAACCTTAACCTAGCTAATTAATTTTATATAAGTATTAATTATTTATTTAGCTTGTCAATCAATTTAGAAAGTTATGATACCATTTTACAGCTGAAGTCTTTAAATGAGTAAGTTATGCAATATTTAACGATTCTAAGTAGTAGAAAACCCAACAAAAAGGTAACATGTATATATCAAAGGCGGAATAAGTATAGCAAAGGATCCATATACATGTATTCAGTGTTCTACAGTCACCAAACCCAACAAAAATATAAATACGTACATACGGTAGTCACACACGACTTGGCGTCACTATCTCAGAGGTAGTCGCCCAATACCTCATTGCCCTTGCCCTTGCTCTTGCTCGTCGAAGTATCTGCACTCAGTCACCCAACAAATACAGTGATGAGTCCAGTGAGTAAAATCCCAAGAGAAGTCCACACATATTCATGAAATAAAATTGATAAACTACGAGACATGTGAATATAACACCTGACAACAGTACGTCATATTCTCATGAATGTAGGGAGCACACGACAAACAAAATCAGTAGCGTGAAATAAATAAACAGCGTATACCAATTAAACGTGCTCGGAAATAAACAAATTAATAAGCAACCGTAAAATCACGAGAAAACCCTGACCGTAACCAGCCAGTAATCGATACAATCGAATAAGAACCACGTATATACTTACAGGCTTACAGTGACTAAATCCTAACTTCAGTTACCGGATGAACCTCTCCAGACGCTATTTTAAGTCAAGGGAACACCCTAAATCCCTCCCGACGGTCGTAAGTATATCCTACTACCGTTGACACGAGAACTAAACACAAGTAACACGTGCAATCGATTTAGCCACAACCAATATATATGCAAACCAAAATAAGAGTGAAACCCCCATGTGTGCTAGTGACGGCCCCAATTTCCCATAAAATTGGGCTCCGCCCGGCCTAAGCCCACGTGGACCCCCGAGCCAGTCTCACAATGTCAACGAGAGCCTAGTCAGCCTTCCAATCCATCATTTATCAGTAAATTAAAAGCTTTAAGTTGAGTTATTAATATTATTTCAAGATTTAAAAATTTAGCGGAAACAACTAATCTATTACATAACTCAACAAAAAGATCAGGGAGTTAGGCAACCTAACTGTGGAACTCAGTAAATATCATCAGAGGAGAGTAAATACAAAATATACAAAAAAAATCACCTAGCTATGAAGTCTTCCCTCTGCTACTCGTCCGCGGCTCTGCACTAAGTCAAACATAAGAATGACGAGCCCAGGTAAGTAAATCCAGTAGGACATATACACAACATTTCACGATATCCAAAGCAACATTTCACGATATCCAAAGCAGTCGAATTCATGCAAATAGAACGAAAGGAATAATGAACGCATGAATATACAAGACTCAAACAATCCATCAATGAGTGAGGCCAAATAACAAGTAGTCCCGAGACAAAAGGTCGTTGAGTCGCGGAAAAATCCCAAGTGAGACTCGGGTTTAGGACGAGTCTCATGCCTCCCACCCCAACCTCTGCGCGACTATGAGATATCCACAGACCGGATAAGAGCCTCGAACGTACACTCAATTGGGAGATATCGACGGCGTCCCGATAAGAGCTCATATCGCGAGATAAAGGTAACCACGACTCGCTTGTCAATGGACCCACTCAATCAATAACAATTCCACAGATAGCTATCATCACAAAGCAAGAACAACAATAAAGCTATCACAAAACAATGTAACAACCACAACCCGATGGAGAAAAATGAAATACTTGTATAAGTCCCTAGGCCGGTTTACTTACCTCGAGAAATCGCGAACCTCAAAACGTCCCGCTTGCGTCTCGATTTGCGCACCCGACACCCGACTCATAAGTCCCCGGTGTCCATTTAGACATTTGAGGGCTAATTTACCAAAATCATGCAAATCACACCGAATTTAGGCGAAGTAAACCTCACCTCCATCGCGTCGTCGCAATTTCGTCGAAATCGCGCATCCAACCGATCGACAACGCGCCACACGCGCTGTCGCTCACGCCCTGCCGCGCCATGCTGCTGCCGGCCATGCGCCGACATTGCTCGCCGCCGGCCAGCTTGCTGCTCGCCGGCCGCGTCGACCACCACCGCGACCGCAATAAACCGCCGCTGGCCGCCGTCCCATAGCGTTGCGTCGCGCCGCCGCGCTCGCGCGCCATCGCTGTCTCGTCGCTTGCAGCTTGCTTGCCGGTTGCTGTGCTGCTGTCGCTGACGCCGTGATCGCTGTCTGCCTGCCAGCCCGCGCGCCTAGCTCGCGCCAGATCTGAAGCGCCTCGATCCACGCCTCCGCGTTGTCTTTGTCCACGCCACGCCGCCGTTGTCGGCCAACCCGTCGTCCTCGCCGCCGGAGCTCCAGTAGATCCTCCACCGCGAGCCGTGGTCCGATCGCGCTGCGGGCTGATCCGCCATTGCTCGCGTCTGCGGCTGCTCCACCGCTCCGCGCTGCTCGCCATCGTCCGCCTCTGCCGGCCGGCTCTCTCCGCGAGCTCCGCTTCTGCGCTCTCTGTGGCCGGCTCTCGTGAGCTCCGGCGCGCTCATCGCTCGCGGATCTCCTCTCTCTCTCTCTCTAGCTTTCTCTCTCATCTTCCTCACGATCTCTCTGTTTCTTTCTTATCCAAATCAATCTTATATATATATATACATTTTCTTTTTATTTTATTTTTTTGATTTCAAATCAAAAGTGTCCTCGAGATTCGTGCAACACGAATCTCGAGGCAACTCAACAACCGAGTAGCGCGCATCTCGAGGCACCAACCCGCCTCATTTCACAAATCTCGACACTCGCGCTACACGCATCACGAGGCATATTCAATGTACATTTTAAACCCACATAAAATCACTATTTCAGTCCCACGTCGGCACTCGACTCGAGGCGCGTCCTCGTTCGTGTTTCGGCTCACCGAATTCCTCGCATAGTTAACATTATCATCTCAAATTGGAACGTATTTCGACGAGTGGGTCCCACATACGACCTTGACTTGACACGTGGCACAAGTCAAATTTTCGGGTCGTTACAGTCTTCCCAACGAATTAAAATTTCGTCCTCGAAATTGAAGTAAGTCTCAAAGGACAATGGTGTTTTATGAACGAAGACTCAAGGCCATACCCGCCCAAGGCCATACTCGCCCAAGGCCATACCCCGTCTTACTCTGTAGGGCTGGGCTCCTCCGCGACAAGCTGGGCTCCTCCGCGACGAGCTGGGCTCCTCCGAGACCTCTAAGTAAAGAACACAACATCTGTCTCCTCCCATCAATATATGTCAGGGCAACATCCTCGCAACATATATTGAAATACAAATGAACATTTTCATTTCGTGATCCACCGTGACTAACATACGTATATCTGCTGTATGCTCGCGAGAATGTAAATCAGTCTCTCTCATCGAGTGAGTTTCAACCCAACTCGTACCCTCTATCAGGTTACGATGGATAGTAGTCGGACCTGACGTGGCAATAGCATGAATATGTTTCTGGCTCTGGTGTACCTGGTTGTCCTTATGCCCATACAGATACGTTGAAATCTCGATCCAAATGGAACATGTCCATGTCCTTGTCCCTGTGCATGACTAGATCGTTTGTCCCAATCACGTGCACTCGATCGGGATCTCGACCACTTTCTCGACCACTACCTTTGTCATCAACCCTTTGATGGTATATATGCTATGGATCTCGACGGTCTTTGGGCATTCGTTGTAATGTACTAGCGTAACTCTGCTTTGGACCATCTAATACTGCGCCATATACACCGCATACGGTGGAAACGCAATACGCTATGAGGTTGCTCTCTTTGCCATGACCGTCTAACCCTCGTTTTCCTCCGATCATCTCCGGACCCTCACACCGAATGTGACGATGCGAGAATGCGATCGGTACTCGATGCGTGTACCCCCACGCTTTCACTCACCATAACATCGATCGCAACCCGGAGCGTCCACATCGACGCCACCGTAGTGCACAACCAGGACATCGGCCTCGCCGAACAACGAAAGCGATACGATGCTCGACCTCATATGATCCGGGTGTGGCCAAGACGTCATAAATCTTTCTTTGCTCCGCGATTCGTACCAACGTGAAAACGTCGTCCGAACTCGCGAGATCGTCTCGCCTTAGCATATTACTCGACACCGTATCGGTCGGCGCACTTAGCATCTCCTCATGTAGTGTCTCATGTGTAGGAAGTACTATCTCGGCCTGAACATGTGTCTCCTCGACCACTGCAGGTCCAACTAGCGCTGCGGACGACGACGGTGTAACATGTGCTCTTAACAATCGAAGAATCTCCTGCAGTTGCTGGTCGTGCGATGTATGCAGCTCATCAGCTCTCGCAAACCGCGAACCTGCAGCATCACGATCATCTTTCCGACACGTCGTCGCATTTTCCATAGCCACGAATCCTCGATATCGTATATATATTATAACACAACAAATATACCATATCGGATACATTTTTACAACATGCATTACTTGCACGTAAATTCTCTTTCAGTACGTTTACTAACGCATCTGAACAAATTTTAGCATGCAAGATTCTTGAGATATACGATCTCATAGGATTTTTTATACTTAGGTGGCCCCTAACTTTTAAAACGAATTTGCAGACTCTACCTCAGCTCGTAACACTTAATTCATTTACCAGTCCATAAAGGTGGTGGTCGACTTCACCAACCCTGAGACGATAAATGCATAGGGTCACTAAAGTGGAGTTACTTGGGCTTCTGATCCAACACTACTACCCCAAAGCTTTCGTCAAAGCTAAGGAGTCCGTACATGATGTAATCGTTAGCTCTCAAGTCATCTCAACACTCTGCTCCCTTAGAGTCTGCTCTTCGTCCTTTTTCCTACTTTTTTCAAACTTTACTTTCCTATGAACGAACTTCTATTCAGATTTTCTTCTAGGGACGTATGCATAGGCAAAGAAATCAATTTCTCTGGATCCGATAAATTTATCGTCGATCCTTTTCAATTTACTCATCGTGTATCACTTGATACACAAGAGTAAATACGGCTACCAAAGTAGTTCTATCGTAAGTAGTATAATACCACACATCAAATACTCTCCTCACTTCCCAACGAAGACTTAAGTCGGGATCATAGGGTTCCACTCTAAGTTCAACCATTCCTAACTTCCGCTGGTTTGTGTCTCCATGGTTTGTGATTTAAATCAAGAGTCGAGTATTTACAACCTGGCTTTGATACCAACTGTGACGGCCCCAATTTCCCATAAAATTGGGCCCCGCCCGGCCTAAGCCCACGTGGACCCCCGAGCCAGTCTCACAAGGTCAACGAGAGCCTAGTCAGCCTTCCAATCCATCATTTATCAGTAAATTAAAAGCTTTAAGTTGAGTTATTAATATTATTTCAAGATTTAAAAATTTAGCGGAAGCAACTAATATATTACATAACTCAACAAAAAGATCAGGGAGTTAGGCAACCTAACCGTGGAACCCAGTAAATATCATCAGAGGAGAATAAATACAAAATATACAAAAAAAATCACCTAGCTATGAAGTCTTCCTCTCGCTACTGTCGTCAAAGCGCTCTGCACTAAGTCAAACATAAGAATGACGAGCCCAGTAAGTAAATCCAAATGGGACATATACACAACATTTCACAATATCCAAAGCAACATTTCACGATATCCAAAGCAGTCGAATTCATGCAAATAGAACGAAAGGAATAATGAACGCATGAATATACAAGACTGTAAACAATCCATCAATAAGTGAGGCCAAATAACAAGTAGTCCCGACTAAAAGGTCGTTGAGTCGCGGAAAAATCCCAGCAGACTCGGGTTTAGGACGAGTCCCATGCCTCCCAGCCCTAACCCTTGCAACTATGAGATATCCACAGACCCGTATAAGAGCCTCGAACGTACACTCAATTGGGAGATATCGACGGCGTCCAGATAAGAGCTCATATCGCAGATAAACAGTAACCACGACTCGCTTGTCAATGGACCCACTCAATCAATAACAATTTCACAGATAGCTATCATCACAAAGCAGTGAACAACAATAAAGCTATCACAAAACAGTAAACAACCACAGCCAATGGAGAAAAATGAAATACTGTATAAGTCCCTAGCTGGTTTACTTACCTCGAGAAATCGCGAACCTCAAAACGTCCCGCTTGCATCTCGATTTGCGCACCCGACACCCGACTCATAAGTCCCTGGTGTCCATTTAGACATTTGAGGGCTAATTTACCAAAATCATGCAAATCACACTGAATTTAGGCGAAGTAAACCTCACCTCCATCGCGTCGTCGTAATTTCGTCGAAATCGCGCATCCAACCGATCGACAACGCGCCACCGCGCTGTCGGCGTCGTTGCCCCGCCGGCCGCGCCGACATTGCTCCGCCGCCGGCCGGCGCTGCTCGCCGGCCGCGTCGACCACCACCGCGACCGCCGCTGGCCGCTGTCCCACCGCGTTGCGTCGCGCCGCCGCGCTCGCGCGCCATCGCTGTCGATCCGAACCTTTTGCCGCGCCTTCGCTGTCTCGCCGGCGCAACTGCTTGCCGGCGTCGCTGTCGTCGCCGACGCCGCTGATCGCCGTCTGCACCGCGCAGCCGCGCTAGCTCGCGCCAGATCTGAAGCCGCCTCTGATCCACGCCTCCGCGTTGTGCTGTCCACGCCACGCCGCTGCCGGCCAACCCGTCGTCCTCGCCCGCCGGAGCTCCAGCCGTCCACCGCCGAGCCGCTGGTCCGATCGCCGCCTGCGGCTGATCCGCCACTGCTCGCGTCTGCGGCTGCTCCACCGCTGGAGCCGCGCCTGCCATCGTCCGCCTCTGCCGGCCGGCTCCTCCGCGAGCTCCGCCACTGCCGCCTTCGCCGGCCGGATCTCCTCTCTCTCTAGCTTTCTCTCTCCTCTTCCTCACGATCTCTCTGTTTCTTTCTTATCCAAATCAATCTTATATATATATATATATATATATATATATATATACATTTTCTTTTTATTTTCTTTTTTTGATTTCAAATCAAAAGTGTCCTCGAGATTCGTGCAACAAGAATCTCGAGGCAACTCAACAATCGAGTAGCACGCATCTCGAGGCACCAACCCGCCTCATTTCACAAATCTCGACACTCGCGCTACACGCATCACGAGGCATATCCAATGTACATTTTAAACCCATATAAAATTACTATTTCAGTTCTACGTCGGCACGCGACTCGAGGCGCGTCCTCGTTCGTGTTTCGGCTCACCGAATTCCTCGCATAGTTAGCATTATCATCTCAAATTGGAACGTATTTCGACGAGTGGGTCCCACATACGACCTTGACTTGACACGTGGCACAAGTCAAATTTTCGGGTCGTTACAGTGCCCACCAATAGTCATACATGTAATCCGACATCGAGAAAACAAACCATGAGTTTTATAAGGCATTCCAATAGATCCAAAAACCTTAATTCTTCAAAATCAATTGTAAATTCTCATTTAAATGCTAAGAATACTTGAAATTCATCAAAATTTCATCAACATCAATGACCCCTTCCTCATATATCAATTTCACATCAAAACTCCAAATTTTAACTAAATTGCTAGTGTAGTAAAGTTACCTAGTTAATTCACCACTTAGCTTGAGAATTTCTCACCAACACCCATGGATTCCTTTAACAAACCTTGATGATATACTCCTCTCCAGCAAACTCCTTCTCCAACAAGTTTTTGTGATGAAGAATGGTTTGTTTGCATGTGTTTAATCAACTCATTATATACATTAAGGTAGGAGTTATTTTTAGCCATTGATTTTCATGGGTTTATGTATCTCGAGACTCATCTAATGGTCCATCTCTTGCCACTTAGCCCACTAACTCCCACTAACTAGATTCAAGTAACACCAATTGATACTCCATATGGTTCCTAGATGTGTCAATGCACATCTCTAGAAAAATCATATAGTTTTCAATTTAAATATCCAAACTATAGGCCTTGATTTATTTGATTTAATTATATTAGCTTAGGCCCATTATAATTCATTTGGTTAGTGTTTTTATTCATAAAAATGATCCAACTTATGGTCCCACTAACCTTTGACTATCCGGCACTCGATGCCCCGCATTTCGAGATACGTCATAGCTTATTGTTTTAATTTAATCAACTTAGCATATGGTTATATTACCCATTTTAATTATTTAACTAGTCAACTTAACGTGAATTAGTCGAGTTTCCTAGTGTACCCGTAGTTGGCCTACCTGATACTCGCGTTGGCACGCCTTTTGATGTAAACCTCCGTCACAAACTCGTCCGATCCGTCACGCAAACTCGCCCGATAACAACATACACACATGCGGTGTAATATAATAATAATAATTTCAAACACCACATATACACAACCATCATCCATAAATAACATATTTCCTCGATTTTTGTGTCCAATCAACCGAGTTGTCCACATAATGTTCGAATTACGACGCTTTTAGTTTAATTAAATTTAGGCCGTTACACATTATCCCACACTTTGCATATATTCCGCCAAGTATGAGAACAATTACTTGCATTGAGAAAGGAAGGGAGCTCAAATAGCGGTTTAAACAATTTTTGTTACGTTAGCACCTGACGAGTGTGCACGGTGGCAGCGGAGCGAGCTCTAAGACCCTGACTAAGTTCGAGTTACGATAACTGTAAAATTCTTTGAGAACTACTTAGGTTTTATAGATTGGTGCTCTGTTCAGCCTCTTCCGTGCATGAGACTAGTCGTATAAGTAACGACACCCATCGATTAAAAAAAAAAAAAAAGTTCTATTACGTCCAATGTGAAAACACTTCACCAAAAGAGAATCTTAAACTTGTAAACTATTGAAGCCCATCTTATGTCAAGTGCTTATCAATTTTCTTTACAAAAATGTACCCCATGCATGAATTTCTCTATATGCATCAATGTCCAGATGGGGATGAACCTATAAATTGAAGAAATTTTTGATGAATATAAATTGAAGTAATCGATGATCCAGATGGCTTTCAACCAAGTAGTCAAATTTGACTGGACAATCAGTTCTTACTTCAACTTACCCCACGTGTTTGCAAAATGCAGACTTTCGTACATGCATGCCTATATCTAAGAAAAATACATGCAACGCGTGACAGGAAATATAAAGTTCTTAATGAAGATATATATTTTTGTCTGCATCTCGGTGTCGGCTCCTACTGGTTGGTGCCGTGCCGAAGTGGTGCGTCGCTATTGAAGTCACAGCTCTTGCGTCACATTCGTCCACGACATTTTTTCTTACAAATAAATAAATAAATTATTAGTATAAGATATATATTTTTATATTCTACCCAAAAAAAATTGCTTTTTGTACGATATAGATTTCAATTTTTCAAGTTCCAAGAACAAAAGGCAACAATGTTCCCACCCCAAAAAGACAACAATGTAAATGATTCCATGCATTATCCCCCATAAAATTGATGCTATGAAAGGTGTCATAAGATGATAATTTGTAAAGTTACTGAGACCATTTCCGACTGCAATATTTTTTTTTTTATTTTACAGTTTTGTTACATTAAACTCTATTTCTTTTTCAACTACAAACTCTATTTCTATTCTAAAACTTTATTTCTTACTTTTATTTTTTTTGTTATTTATTTGTATTAATTTTAATAAATTATTTAATCAGTGAAAAATTAAAAAAATACATTTATATTTTTTGAGAAATAAACAATTATTGATAACTTTTAAAAAAATAGAAAACAAAAAACAAAAAGTAAGGAACGCTAGTATAGAGTTGGGTGAATAGTGGAACTTAAAGTTCTAACTCTAAAATAAAGGAGAAATAGAGTATGATTGGAGTTGTTTCAACTCTATTTTAAAGTCAAACTCTAAAATATAGTACTATTGGAGTTGCTAAGATGCAATAGTTATGAGATCAATTCATAAAAAAGTAGTTATGGAATCATAATTTTTCATATAATTTACTTGTGCCTGGCCCTTAGATGTGCATCAAGACGTGTATGTACGTAACTCGACAAAAATAAGGGACACGAACAAGTGCGTGCCATTTCTAAGTTATGAAAGCATTTTCCTAATTTTAAATATTTGTTTAGGGTCATGAGTTTTTAGGTTATAAAGGTCATGAGTTTGTGATGACTAACTAATTCTCGTAGATATAATTGAATAAATGAAAATACTAGAATGACTATAAGACATATTAGTGTCCATGCGGCCTCGACCCGCGTATTATGCAACGAGATCATATATGCATGTATTTCGAGGTGTATATAGATGACTCGTGCGAGGCAATGTGTCTTGCGTTGTGCCATCCCAATATCACTTCTCTTGAATAAAAAAGTTTGGATGCCTATGTATAAATAAAAAGTGTTAGAATGACAACATGTCACACCATAAGACACATTAGCTCACAAGAGCCATCCACTCACGTCTCAGAATGTGAGCATACACAAATTTCAATGCATAATATGCGGTTTGATATCACATGAATGACTCTTGTAATTCAACGTGTCTTATGGTGTGACATTGTGGTCGTCCTTCCAATATTTTCAATATATAGATGTCTTAATGAGCATGGGTGCACATATCCTCTCATGATGAATGAGCTGACGCTGATGATAGCCTAGACGAGCACAGCCACCGGACACCATACAAACACACCATCGATCTTTCTCGATCGACATTATTACATAAGTCGAGGGTATCACTGATTGGTCCCGCTCACATACGGACACAGTGACACGGAAACCACTCGGTGGTTTGAGTGACAAATGTAAGTTCCAAAGTGTATTATTTTCTACTTCTTTTCCTTGCACTACCAACACCCATCATCATCTATAAAACCTCTCATGAGTGCTCAACGTGCCATGATCTTCAATCAGCAAAGATAACACTGTAAAGGCACTCACTATACAGCTCCAAAGCATCCATTAATGGCGAAACTCTTGAGCTCTTGTAGCAGAAGAAGACCCAACAATTTCTTCAGCTCTCTTCTTCAAAAGCATGGCTTCTCCACAGACCCCATTTTTGGTTCCCCATCATTTGCTCAGAAAATCAGGGATTTGCCCAGAGACCTCCCTGGAATCAACGTCAAGAGGGACGTCTCCGAGGTTTGTGTTTCTCCAAATCCAAGCGTTTTTAGTTCAAATCTTGCAATTTCACAGATACCCACCTAATTTTTTATGTTGATTTGAGTGTTCATTGGTGATGCTATTGAGTTATGATTGTTGTTAGTCTCAAATTGATTGAAGTGGTAACCAGGTCGGGTTGCCACAACGGTAAGGGCGAAGGCGAAGTTGTGTGAGTTAAGTGCACGAACTCGGTTTCGATTCCCCAGTGTGGCAAGATCTCGGAACATTGAGGTATGCCCGGGCCGATTGCATTAGGGCCTTGTGGGAATACACCAACGGATACCAAAAAAAAAAAAAAAAAAAAAAAAAAAAAAAAAAAAGAATTGATTGAAGTTTTGAAGATGAAAACCCCTTGAAATGGAAGGCATCTTGGGATGGGTTAGATTCAGGTATACACAAATCAAGAAGCCAATTGAATGGTTGAAATTTGGATTTTGGAAAATTGTTACTGTGAACAAGTTTTTTTTGTATTAGAAGTTCTCAAATCCTTTACAACTACTAATTTTTCTTTTGGGTTTTCTATGATGATTCTTTGTTTATGACTACTAATTGCAGTTTGATTGATGTTTTAATTAATTTAGTACTGGGTACTGAACCAATTAGTTTATATGTGTATATTTCAGCTGATTGGGAAGACACCTCTAGTATATCTTAACAAAGTGACTGAAGGGTGTGGTGCATACATTGCTGTCAAGCAAGAAATGATGCAGCCAACTGCCAGCATCAAAGATAGGTACTTGAATTCGCAATAAAACCGCGAAATTGTAATTCGACTTAGCGTGTTTGTGGAAGCACCTTTCCATTGGATTGATTTATCATCCGGTCCTGCGACTTGTTTATACGAAATAGCATATAAGTATTAAAGAACTTTTATCAACATATAGCTATAGAAGGTTGTGATGCAATTCCTTACTATATATCTACCAATTTCACTATTAGTTACTTACTTAGCAATTTTGCATATACTCAAGAGTCAATACATTGTTTCTGTTTACGCCTACAGTAGTTTCTTGTATTTATTTGTTTCATTTACTTGTGGAATCAGACCTGCGTTGTCGATGATTAATGACGCAGAGCAACGGAACTTGATTACTCCTGGCAAGGTGAGATATTCTTCCATACTCTTCAATTCCAATATCCCATTATTCGCTTGCTCTATTATGATTTATGACTGTCCTTTGTTGAGGAGTATGAGTCTTAGATTGTCGATTTTGCTTTTGAGCAGAGGATATTGAACATTTTTTTTTCTTGTGCGCAACAGACAGTGTTGATTGAACCAACATCAGGAAATATGGGAATAAGCATGGCATTCATGGCAGCCATGAAAGGCTACAAGATGGTTCTCACCATGCCTTCTTATACAAGCTTGGAAAGAAGGGTCACCATGAAGGCGTTTGGGGCTGAATTAGTCCTCACTGATCCCGCTAAAGGGATGGGAGGAACAGTCAAAAAGGCCTATGAGCTTTTGGAATCCACTCCAGATGCTTTCATGCTGCAACAATTTTCTAATCCTGCTAACACCCAGGTACATACAAACTTCATGCTTGTCTATAAGTTGTCCTAGCAAGTAGCAACACTACTTGATCCTACTATATTGGTAGATAAAATCGTAAGAAATTTGAGCGATCTGTCGTATGGAAGGGAAAAATTAATGCCAAGAGTCATGTACCAGATATCATGGAAATTGGAGTGTTTTTTGTCGATAGTTTTTTTTTTTTTTTTTTCCTCCTCTCACGCGTTTGATAAAGCAGGTACATTTTGAGACTACTGGCCCTGAGATTTGGGAGGATACTAATGGGCATGTTGATATCTTCATTATGGGAATAGGAAGTGGAGGCACTGTATCTGGCGTCGGAAGGTATCTTAAATCAAAGAATCCTAATGTTAAGGTAGTTACTTTATTACTTTTTTTCGAAGTTTTCTGTTTGTCTTTAGATAATACTGCTTATGTTAGACTAATTCCAATGTTTTCTAAAGATATATGGACTAGAGCCTGCTGAAAGTAACATTCTCAATGGTGGTAAACCAGGTAGACTTCTAATTGGATTCGAGTGCTACTAATTTCTTTTCGAAAGATGAAACTACACGCACACACACAAACACAATTATGTTATCACTGCAATGCTGATTTTCCGTATTGAAAATTATATAGGCCCCCATTATATAACTGGAAATGGAGTTGGATTTAAGCCCGATATACTGGACATGGACATAATGGAAGAAGTTCTTGAGGCGAGTGCCGTGAAAAGTGCCTCTGCGCATTTCATAGTTCATCTTAACTTTAATTATTGAATTCTTCAATTTTGATCTGGTGTATAGGTGAAAAGTGATGATGCGGTGGATATGGCGAGGGAGTTGGCAGTAAAGGAGGGGCTTATGGTAATGCTTAAAGAAATCTTACATTTTCAGTCTGCCTTGATACCTTTCTCGGCCTTTTGGCTAAGATCAAGTGAAGTTTTTGTTTTACTTGATTGCATGCTATCCTTGCAACAAAAAAATGTTTCAGATTCTGCAGTATGTATCGATTCATTGATCGGAATTACCTTGCCCAATAAAATTGATTGCTACTTGTGTAATTGCACATACTTTCACGAGCAACACTGCACATACTTTCGCGAGCAACACTTCCCTAAAGTCGTTGGTCTCAAATCATTTATCACCCTCCTTGGTTCTTGGCAGGTGGGAATTTCATCCGGTGCCAACACAGTTGCAGCGCTGAGACTTGCAAGAAGACCAGAGAACAAGGGAAAACTTATTGTGGTATGATATCATGACATTTCTTCTCGCCATATTGTGAAATCAATTTCTTTATGTCTAGGGGCGAGTCATTTTGAATGATCATCACCAAGTAACGATCTAGTATGGATGCGATGTTTGTTAAACAAAAGGAGTGTTTAGGCGTCTTTCTTTCGCAGTTCTTTTTCTTCCTTGTTTAGCTACTAACATTAGCTCATATTGTCAATTTTAGACTATTCATCCGAGCTTTGGAGAAAGATACCTCTCATCAGTACTATTTCAACACCTGCGAGAAGAGGCTGAGAAGATGGAACCTGTTCCGGTGGATTAACTTGCAGTCACTCTTTCTCCCATATATAGCTGCTGAATTGCTTTCACTGTTTTGTGTCTTACCAATTAAATCGTCCAAAGAACGACGAATCGTACTTTTGTTGATCGTCGATCTTTTACCGTTGAGTCCTGAAACTCGATTGTATGGATAAATATATGTTGTTTTGTGGAATCTGCTCCAATTTTCTGCCTTGGGAAGTTGTAGCTAATAACAGTTTGCAAAGAATTCTGAAAAAGATGCTTACCTACTTTCCTGTGTTATACTAAGAGAAGATTTATAGCAATACTGAATAAGGAGACTGATGGAAGTTTTCTTAAAGAAATAATGTAGTTTGTGTCATCAAAGATAATTATAGCAAATCTATTCCCATATATTGTAAGGGAAGAATGAATGTGGATCAAAAAATAGATTTACATACCTTGAAATTCATAGATGGTTGATAAACTACGCAAGAGGAATACCGATGAAGGCCGCGGTGGGATGACACGAGTCCCTCCTTGTATCATAGGTTTTGATTTCGAGCCTAAGGTAAGTAGAAGCTTTCGTATTCTTGGTTGCGTAGAGGTTGCCGCCTTCATAATCCTACCTTTTTTCAAATCCAAAATTATTTGAGACAAAGCTTCGAATGCTTTAGGAAAATAATCGAGGTACCCACTTCGGGTATGATACACCTCGAGAATCGAATTGAGTGCTCAAATTCGGTACGTTCAACTGCGTTAGCATCTTCCTAAAAAAAATACACCAGGAAAATGCAATGATGGCACTTTAAAATCTTGGGGCAAATGTTACACAACTACTTGAAAATCGCACATTACACATTTTAAGTTGGTGCACTCATGTAGTGAGGCTCAGTTTAACATGCAAATGTGCCCGAAAAACACATCCTATTAAAAACATCACACATCTCGGTGAACATCTAACAGCCTGTGTTGTTGCCAGCCAAAGCCCATCACAGGTAGTAATGGAGCCCAGCCCACCTTAACTTACAATTACAGAAATACCCCTACACACGAAACCCTAAAACCCTAAACCCCATCGTCTCTCCTATATAAACTCGCCTTCACAGTCCTAACTCACTGCAACTGCTCGGCTTCTCCGCTCGAAACCCTAATTTCCTCTCAATCTCTCAATCCAAATCACCATCAATGAGGCCCCCAAGAGGTGAAGCCCTAATCGAAACCCTAATTCTCATCCAAATCTCTCTCTTTTAGCGTTTTAAGCAGCGTTTTCTGATCCTATTTTGGTGTTTCAGGTCGCGGCGGCGGCGGCGGCGGGTTTAGGGGGAGGAGCGACGGCGGCGGAGGTAGGGGCCGCGGCTTCGGAGGCAGAGGCGGCGGGAGAGACGGAGGAGGGAGAGGCCGCGGCTTCGGAGGCGGCGGCGGCGGGCGTGGAGGCCGAGGCGGCCGTGGAGGTGGCGGAGGCCGTGGTCGCGGTGGCGGCCGAGGAGGAATGAAGGGCGGGAGCAAGGTCATCATCGAGCCTCACAGACACGAAGGCGTGTTCATCGCGAAGGGGAAGGAAGACGCCCTTGTTACTAGGAACATGGTCCCTGGCGAGGCCGTCTATGGTGAGAAGAGAATCGCTGTTCAGGTGATCTTCAATTCTGTATTTCTGTTAAAAAAATCGAATCTTTTTAATGGGTTTTTTGGAGTTTGATGAAACAATTAGGGTTTATGGTATATGTTTTTAGTGTTTTGGGTTTCTTACAAATATATGAAGTTCAGTTACAATGTAGTTTGAGATTGGTACTTTATCAGTGACTTGATTTCTGTATTTCTGTTCAAAAAATCGAATTTTTAGTGGTTTTTTGGATTTGTTGGAGCTACTAGAGTTTAGGGTTTTAGGCTTCCTACACGCTTTTGAAGTTGATTTGAAATGTACTTAGATATTAGTACTTTATGTTTAATTGGTTTTAACGTTTGTCTATTCAGAATGAAGATGGAACAAAAGTTGAGTACAGGATTTGGAATCCTTTCCGTTCAAAGCTTGCATCTGCGGTTCTTAGCGGTCTCGATGAGATCTTTATTGTGAGTGTTCCCTATTTAATGCAGTTTTAAAGATAACTTTTGATCTTATATCATTTTGATTCAATTTAATTGTGTAATCAGCAATCTTCCAATTCAGTTGTAAGTATGAATCATAATGGTGTTCTTGTTTTGATGAATTCGTTTCAGGTTCCTGGAGCCAAGGTGCTTTATCTTGGGGCCGCGTCAGGCACTTCAGTATCTCATGTATCTGATATCATTGGTCCAGTAAGTACTATCACATGGCTGTTATGGCTTGTAATTCATTTTGTTGCTGTCATGTGGTTCATGTCGGATTGATTTTATTCTTGTAATTGTGGTAGACTGGAGTTGTTTATGCGGTGGAATTTTCTCATAGAAGTGGAAGAGATTTGGTTAATATGGCGAAGAAGCGAACGAATGTTATACCCATTATTGAAGATGCTAGACATCCTTCTAAGTACAGAATGTTGGTTGGCATGGTAGATGTTATATTTTCTGATGTAGCTCAGCCAGATCAGGTTTGTTTTCTTATGTTTGTGTATTCAATGTGTGTTTAAAGCATTTATGAATAACACACACACACACTCACAACTCATGAGCGCCCACAAACTTGACAGTAGCCGGTGCAGCAGTTAGTTGCAAGTTTTTCCTTGTTGCTGTGTACTATGGCACTTTAATCTTTCCTATCTGTCTGTCATAAGTTATAAATATGTTCTGTATATATTTTTACTCCAAGGTTACTTGATGTTATTCTTGCGTATATGCATTATGTTTTGTTTTTGTTGTTGCTAAAGTTTATGGACTTTGCATGCGTGATTTCTTTCTATTTCTTCCCTTTGCCGCTCATTTCCATTGTTTGGCGTTTCTTTAAGCTTTTTCTTGATGATGATCAAGCAAATGATGAGATACTCGGATTCCCCTTCATGACTTTATGGGTGATGAGAGACCGAGATTCAGATGCAATTGACATCTTCATCTTCCTCTTTGTTGGTGTTATTACAATGCTTTATCTTGTGTGATTGTTAATTACTACTTCTATTTTATGTAGGTATCGAGTATGTGAAAAAATGTTTGTTTCATGATATGGTGTGCAAAATACTCTCTTCATACATGTACTTTCAAGTCCTTTTCAATTTCAGTTGTATGTTCATTTTCACTTTCTTCCTTTATTTTTTTGCATAGTAGACTTTGAGATTTCTTAATCATTGAGAATCATTGAGATGCAAATGTTAGTTTTAGCCACAATCTCCAATATTCTGTTTTTTTTTTTTTTTTTTTGCATTTCGAAAGATTGTTAAGTAATGTGTTTCTCAGTGTATGTTCATTTTCACTTTCTTCCTTTATTTTTTTGCATAGTAGAGTTTGAGATTTCTTAATCATTGAGAATCATTGAGATGCAAATGTTAGTTTTAGCCACAATCTCCAATATTCTGTTATTTTTTTTCTTTTTTGCATTTCGAAAGATTGTTAAGTAATGTGTTTCTCAGTGTATTATGAAACGGTTGCTTTGTTCATTTTCTATGTTGAACTTCTGTAAATATGCTTGCCAGTTGCCAATGCTGATGGTCTTGTAAAACATGACCAATGTTCGTTTCAATATTGATGTTCTTGTTCCTTTAAGATTAATCATTGCACAAGCATATGATGAAGTTACTCGGATTCCCCTTCAGGACATTTTGGATGATGCAGGTTCGAGTTTCTGATGCTACTGAATGCTGCAAATATATTATTTTGTTGATTAGATTTTTTTTGTAGTTGTGGTAAATTTTGGTGAAATTTGCTTGTGAGGGTGAGGCCATAGAATTCAAAATTTTCTATTCTTCTCTAAGTAAGTTGGTTTGTTGGTTTGTCTCTTTTCGTGACTTTCGTGGAATTAGTTGAACCTATGGAGAGACCATGAAAAAGGTTTGGAAAGCCCCATTATTTAAAGTTCCCTGAAGTTTCAAACCTCCTGGGTATGATCGAATTTATTGGCATTCGAACTAGAAAATTATATAATCTAACCAGTCTTTGAGTTTCTTTACCAACCTTTTCTCCTTGCAGGCTAGGATTTTGGCATTGAATGCCTCTTATTTCCTCAAGAATGGAGGGCATTATGTGATTTCAATAAAGGTTTGCATCTTTCAGATCCATTATTTACTTGGGATTTTCATAAAAACCACCAAATATGTGATGACGAATATGCACTCTAATTTAAATTTCCGGGACATTGAGATGCTCTTAACCTTTTTTTGTTTTTTTTTTTTTTTTTTTTTTTTTCAGGCAAATTGTATAGATTCCACTGTCCCTGCAGATGCAGTGTTTGCAAGCGAGGTGAACAAACTGAGGCTAGACCAGCTCAGACCTTTAGAGCAAATCACTCTTGAGCCATATGAGAGAGACCATGCTTGTGTGGTAGGGCTATATCGAGCGGCGAAGAAAAAGAAAGCTGATTCTTAAAACTGGGCGGAAGGTGCAAGGTGCACTTCTGCAATGAACCAGTTGAAATCCTTTCTGAATTTTATTCAAGGAGATTTTGTTCCTTAGTTTTTGTTGGGTGACTTGTTTAAGCAGATGTTCTTTCTTTTAATGTTATTGAGTGTAAACTAGTGTTGGTTTATTTAAGTAAGGAGATTAAGGAGATTTTGTTCTATTACGACCGTGTTAATCTTGAAATATAAGGAACAAGAACAATCTTCGGCGTCTCGGCTTTTTTCAGCCTATCTTTAGTTTGATTGAACTTATCCCAGGGAGTCAATCTTGTGTAGAACAATTATCTAGTTGATAATTGATAATTTAGCGTAAAGTTAACAATCTAGCTGATCATCTATAAGTGTTTGGAAGAAATAGTTGATTGAGTAGCTGAAAAATTCAAATGACATAGAAATATTTAATATTACATATAAATGTATTATTTATTATTTCATAAAGTTTATTTAATAATTTTAAAAGAAATATTAAATATTAAGTAATATATTCATAATGTAGTATTAATATATTTTTATAGATAATATTAAATAACATTGTATTTGCATGACATGTATTACTATTTTTTATATGCTTCCCTAACTTGCTATTGTTCACTTAAAAAACATGTATCGTGTATTTATCTTTTTAGAGAAAATTACAAAATTATAGCATAACATGTAACATGTACAACTATTTTTATGTGCCAAAGCAAAAATCGAAAACATTAAAAAACACATCGATTTGGAGAAATCTGTAGAAACTTGAGCGCGTGAAAGAAAAAGTAAACTTGATTCGACATTTGACCTTTTATTTTTATTTTTTAAAAAACATTATGTGAGGTAACGTTTAAAATTTTAAAGTTTCATTTAGCTCATCTAAAAATAAGTTGTTAACCAAACACAATTTATTTATTGGAGTAGCTTATGTGCTCTAAATAGAGCTTATTTTTACAAATAGACACTTAAATCTAATAATATTTTCGTAGGCAAAATTTTGATTAGGATCTTTTTTTTAATTATTTTGTTTTTTCTATTATTGACACATCAACTACACTTTTATAACCCATATTTGCATTGGAGAACCTTTTGGGTTCAATGTACACTCATTCTAGGTGACGTCTATTTTCATCTCAATTCTTGATCTCATTTGGGGAATAGGCGGTGGTGAGACTCGCAGCGATCGAGGCTTGACTGGTGCGAGGCGGCGGTGGAGGCGGGACCGGTGGGAGGAGGTGATGCGAGGCAGCGGGACCGGTGGGTAGAGGTGGTGCGAGGCAACAATGGACGCAGCAGTGGAGGCTTTGATGGTTGGCGAGGTGGGAGGCGGCGACGATTGGTAAGAGGCAATGGCAATAGGAGGTGGTGTGAGCCAGCGGGGGAGGGCAAATGGTTGGGCGTTGGCGGTGAGATGTCGAGGAGTGAGGACGAGATCGAGGAAAGCAAAAAGTTTTTCTTTTTCTTTTAAGTTTTAGAGTTTTGAGTTGTAAATGTAAGATATTTACTAAAATGCATACGGTTTGGTGAACCGCGGTTTTTTTTTTTAAAATGAAAACCGCGATCAAACCGCGATTTTGCGGTTTTTAAGTTTTTCAAACCATCCCCAAACCGCGAGTTCTAAAAGCCAGACAAGATCATGCGGTTTAGACGGTTTGGACGATTTTTCGAAAACCGATGCTCACCCCTAATAACATATAATAATTTGATGCATTTATCAAGTAACGCTTTACTTTATTATGTGACGTATGAGTCTCTTAACCATTTTCTCAAGGAGTTGGACGACTGATAAACAAGTCACCTTGGTAATTTTTATTTTTTTTATTTTTATTTTTTGGCCAAGTTACCTTGATAAATGTTAAATTACTTTTTATTTGATTTTTAAGATTTTCATATAGTATCTATACCAGACATCAAATGTATTTAACGTTAAAACACGATTTTTGAACTCGATGCGTCGTTTGACACTCGGGCCAACCTATCAATAAAAGTTGAATATTGAACTATAACAAAAGGAAAATATTAAAATGACAACTACAATGTCACAAACAAAACACATTAGCAAATAAAAAGAGCCTTCTATGTAACTTTGATCCGCGTGTTATGCATCGGGATCTATGTATACCTACATCTCGAGACGCACATAAATAACTCTTATTAGTCGATGTATCTTGTGGTCTGACTTGCTATTGTCATTTTAGCACTTCTAATAACAAAATATGTGGCAATCTCGTTATTACACCCAAAAAATTAGGGCCAACAACTCAATGCCAAAAAACTAACTTCACGGAACTTTTATGGCATTTATTTCGGCTCTTTAATCAGTGTTGCATCTTGTTACATCTGTAAAAAAATTTGGCATATATTCCTCCCACAAAAGACAGCATACTATTTCCTCCTTATACCGAAAATACCCTCATAGTCTTTTCCATATTCAATGATTCATTGAAACTCCGCTAGTATTGCGTCTGTACAGCGAAGGGGTTTTATAGTCCTTTCGCGTTAAATGATCATTGATTTGTGCGGTTGCCACAATGAAGTGTCTTGTTTTGGAAAGCCCGGTTAATTAACTCTGATGGTTAAGGCGCCGTTAAAGCAAAGTGGTTTTCCGTCACGATTGGAAGAGGAGCCCACCCAAAGCTGCCTAGTGAAGGAATCACGACTGTAGTGGAGCCCACAAGTTTATACAATGTAGAGTAGGGTCCACACCATAAAAGACACGTGGCAGGATTGGATTGGAGCCACCTAACACGTGTCTACTCTATTGCATCTAAAATTATTTAAAAAATACTAAAATGACAAGTACAATGTCACGTCACGAGACAAATTGACTCATAAAAGTTTTCTATGCGACTTCGATCTGTCTGTTATGCATCGGGATATTTAAATATCCACATCTTGAGACAAATCAATATGTCTTGTAATGTGACTTGTTATTGTCATTCTGACGCTTCTTAATTATTTGTGTTTTTTTTTACTAAACTAAAATTATTTATGTTGTCAAAAAATAAAAAAATTAAAAAATAGTTGAAGGCTCGAAGCTCAAGAAAAAGGAACGTAACGAACTTATTATTATTGAATGTATTATTATTATTATTATTAACTATGAGTATCTCGCGAGGCTTATAGGGAGTACCCTATCCATAATACTGTAAAGTCTCAATGAATGATGAAGTTACCACTACTCAAACATTAGACTCTTGCTTAAGTCATTAGTACTTGCATCAGTGTCGCTACACCGCACCCATCGAGATCTATTATAATTTTCGTATTAAATTTGTGCGATAAATAATTTTTTTATAAACATGTGTGCTCGAGTTAAAATTGTAGTTTATATATATATGTATGCTGAATTTTTAGTAAATACTAAAGGATTTTAGTTTTTATTTGTCCCTTTTACTAGAAAGTGTGCTTTCAAATCTTTCTCAATATAGAACATTCTTTATGTGTTATTTTTTTTTAATTTTAGATTAAGAATGAAATCCAAGTAAGTAAATGTAAAAAAAGTCGCAATATCTAGTTGATTTGGCCAAAACAACTTTGGTGAGATGGACGAGGCATTGGTTGCGGAAGGCAATATTGGATGTTTTAACTTTTTTGTAAGCGGTTTTTTTTTTTATAAAGAGTTAGAGATATTGTAATTAAGTTTGTTTTTTTATTTAAAAAACTAGTTGTTTCCTGCGCTTCGCGCAAATGTCAGTGAAGACCCTCATGGTTTATATGTATGAAAATGGGCAAAAAATATGAAAGTTACAAAATGATGGGTGTCTTAGTTGACTCATATGTCAAGCAAAAATTATATATATATAAAAAAAATTGGCGTGCTCGACCCTTTACATAAGCCAACTCATGGTACTTGTGCATCCATTCAAACACAAAAAACCCCTACAAACATGTGCACTTGGAGACCCAAACAAAAATTCAGGTGATGGCCTAGCACTTCCCAAAAATTCTTCAAACTGGATGCGGGAGAATTACGGCGTAGAAGAATAGATGGGAGATGAAATTTATAGGGGAATAGAACTTGCACTACACTCAATTCCATGTATCTGCCCATAATTTTTAAAAACTTTTACTACACTCCATTCCATGTATTTGCCAATGGTTTCGAGTAGAATGTACTAATTCTATTAATATATTCGTTGATAATATAACCATTATTAATTATTAATAGATGCACACATAATATATAATTATTTATCTAAGGACGATCGATAATATAAATAAATAAATAATAAAAAATTAGAAAATTAGAATGGTGAGAGGAGGTAGCTTCTGAACTTTCTCTCTCCTCCGACTTATATATATATATATGATTAATTATAGGGTTAAGGGACTTAATTTTCTTAAGCAATGTCTTATTTTTTTAGTTTCATAAGTATAGCTAATCAAGTTGAGTGTTCTCGAATCTTGTCTACTCAGTTACACGAACCCCAAATAAATTCATACATGATTTTTTTTAAGAAAGAAACTAATTTATTTGACCACATTGAAACTCAACCTCTTACATAAAAACTAAATATCAAAACATTGCCCCACTCGACTGATAAATCAAGCATAATAAAAAGCAAATAAGAAGACGCTACAATGACACCTTAAAGTAACACCCTAGTGGTGCAACATGTGAGCCCCCACATGAAAATGGAGGTATGGAAACAGTTCTCGATGCATGACACGTATGATGCGTATCTCGATACGACATTGACGACACTCAAATGACACGAGCCCGCACACTACATCTGTTAGAGTTGTGATCTAAATTAGATTAGTGTTTGAGTTTGATTAGGACTTTGAGTCTAATTAGGGTTTCCTAGTTGGATTAGGAGTATACTCATGTGAGTCTATAAATTAGAATTAAGCCCCCGTATTGTAATTAACGAGTTTATCAGAGATAAATAAAGAGTGTCATTGCGGTGTCTTCATCGGGAGGAAACAAATATTTTACGACTTTTATTGATGATTGCAAAGATGCTCTAAACCTAACAATATAATCATCGCTACGGGATTAAACATGCTGTGACTTTTATGTGTCATTCTGACATTTTGCAAAAGGCAAAGGGCTAGACCCGTAAATATCCCCCAAACCAGGCCCAATCCCCCCCCCAGCATTTTAACCGTGGTTAACCAACCTAACTAGTGACTCTTCCAATAAACACAATCGTTTGCCCGAACGTCTAGGGTTTGACCGAAACCACCAATCGAGTTTAATACCGGTTTTCAACTTACCGGATTCCGCTCTCTCTCTTCCCATCCCATCCCGCTCTTCGATCTCCACCCCGGTTTCCCAAAACCACCCTCCCCCATCGCCCCCCTCTCGCAAATCCCCCAATTTTCGAAACCCTAAAATCTCTCTCTCCCTCTCCCTCTCTCTGTGCGTGCGTGTGCGTGTGTGTGTGAAGAATCGCGTAGCGAAAATGTTGGTGCGATGAGTGTTGGAGATTCGAAATCGCGGAAAAAGGCGCGGTTTTTTAATTTATCTGATTTGAGTTGATTTCTGGGGCCGCGTTTTTTCGATTTCGTGTTTTTTTTTTTTTGTCTTCTTGCATGCAATCTGGCGGAGGGTCACAGCAGTCCGGCGGCGGCGGCGGCCATGGCCGGAACCCGCCGGGGCGGACGACGACGTCCTCCGCTTCTGCGTCGCCGTCTTCGTCGTCGTCCGCGGTGTCCGCGCCGCACTTGGGACTCGATTCAATTCAACAACAGCAGCAGCAGCAGCAGCAGCAGCAGCAGCAGCAACAGCTAGCGATTCGGCAGGTGAGTAGTGGCGATTGTTCAAAATTGGGGGTTTTGGTAGAGTTTGGTTTTTGAAATGGGAGTGATTGCTGTAAAATTGAGTGAATTGAGATTGATTGGTTGGTTGGGTGAATCAGTCAGGTGATTTGAGTCATGAATGTTGTGGTGGTGGAGAGATCGATTGAATTGCGAATCGCATTGTTCGAATTAGGTCTGATTCTGTGTTCTCGGAGTGCAGATTGAGCTTTTTTTTTTTTTTTTCCCTTTCTAGTGTATTGGTAGTAACTTTCAGTGGTGAGAAATTGAGAGATTTTTTTTGCTATAAAGTTGTTATCTTGATGGGTAATTTTCATGAATGTGGTCCTTTGTGTGAGATTTTGGTTGACGATTTTTGTAGGCATTGCAACAACAACAACAACAACAGCAACTAAGGAAGGCAGAAGGTGATGAGTCTCATCTACTGTATCAAGCGCGCGGTATCCATGGAGTTATGGGTGGAAGCAATTTTCCGTCCTTGTCTTCGGGTTCCATGCCATTGCCGCAGCAATCCGGCAAATTTATGGATGTGTCTAAGCAACGAGCTGCGAATCAGAATCAAGAGGAGGGTCAGAATAAGGGTTCCGGCCAGGAGAAGAACTTTCCGAATTCGATGCATCAAGCTTATTTGCAGTATGCATTGCAAGCTGTTGCGCAGCAGAAGTCGGCTTTGGGGAATGTTCTTCAACAGCAACCGGGTAAAATGGGAACTATAGGTGGTATACCAGGCGGCGATCAGGACGGGCAAATGGCGAATCAAAAACTGCACGAGCTTATGTCCATTCAGGCTAGTAATCAATTGCAAACATCTGCGCCTAGGAAGCCATTCAATGAGAAGCAGATGGAGCAAGGACAGCGGTCGGTGCCTGAACAAAGAAGTGATTTGAAGGGTCAGTCCCAGGGAGCTGGAACTGGGCAGCAGTTAGCAATGGGAAATATGGGAAGGCCGGCACAATCATCACAAGCTCAGCCAAACGTCGCTAACATTGCAAACAATCAGTATGCTATGGCTCAATTGCAAGCTATGCATGCTTGGGCAGCTGAACATAACATTGATTTGTCTCTGCCTGCCAATGCCAATCTTATTTCTCAACTCCTTCCGCTTTTGCAAGCCAAAATGGCTGCAATGCAAAAGCCAGGTGAAGGGGTTTTAGCTTCCCAACAGTCACGGCCACCAACGTCAAAGCAACAACAATCTATGCCTTCTCCACCAGTTGGCAGTGAGACCTCTGTCCATGGGAATTCATCTAGTGATCTGTCTGGCCAATCTGGCTCTGGCAAAGCAAAACAGACTGTTCCATCTGGTTCATTTACAAATGCTGCTTCTCTTGCAATGACTACCAACAACATCCCCATGCAACAGCATCCTGTCAACAGCCGTGAGAGCCAGGCCTCAAGACAGCCATATCCTGTCACGAACGAAGTGCTGCCTATGCATCCACCGCAGTCATCTGTAAACACAAGCCAGGCTGTTGATCCTACTCATTTGAAGAATTCCTTTGCTGGGCCGGAGAACATGCAAATGCAATACTTAAAGCCATTGCCGCAGTTGAACATATCATCTCCACAACCGGTAGCTTCAAGCAGTGATGGAGGCATAGCCTCTCATTTACCGTCTCAAGTTGGACCTTCGACCCAGACATCACAACTACGTCTTGGGTTTACCAAGCAACAACTCCATGTGCTTAAAGCACAGATATTAGCATTCAGACGCTTGAAGGTTCGCAGTTTTCTTTTTTTCTTTTTTTTTTTTTTGGCATAATTTACTTCGAAGATGTCCAGTGACATTTCTTGTACTAACTTGCATTTCATGAAAGTGCATACAATATACCCATAGCAAAGTTGAAATCTAATCATGATTCATGAAATCATCCAGGGTTGGATTAAATTTAAATACCAATGAAGGTTGCTAACAGTTCGATATTGTTTGATTTTTGGTAATTTTGCATTTAGTAACAGTATTTAAACATGAAATAATGCTATAATCCGTCAATAGTCAGATATTATATCAAGATTAGAAACACTTCCCTCTAATTTTTCCTCTTGTACGCAACCTTTTGTAATTTTAACCTTATCAATTTTTCCCATCCTATACGATGAGATTAAAACGTGTGAAATCATTAGATAAACATAGTTTATATTACTTACCTGAAATTTGAGAAAGCTCAAGTTTGCCACATAGGATTATGGAGTAGAAAAAAATCTTTAAATTTAGAAATTGGACAGCTCTTTCACAAAGAAGAGTTGTTGACTGATTTGCTCCTTGTATCGTAGCAAGTACCGGATCATGAGAATTTTGATAGATTTTATGTTCAATTTTACAACTATCTCTTATGATCCGTGTTTGGTCATCATGAAAGTTTTTCTAGATATGTATATTCCATATAAGCTGGTTAGTTTATACTATTGTACTATATTTATGTGAAATATTATTTTAGATTGGGGATGCATTTTTTTTCCACATGTGATTGATTTTACTCATGCTTCCTTGGATTTTTTTTTTCAAGTAAGGTGTCTTAGATTTTTTACTGGAGGAAGCTTTGCTTTGATACTTTTTTATATGATTCTTATTCTTTTGTTCATTGGATGAGATAAATCTAGAAGATCTGTGATGCCAAGAAGATATTTAGTTGCACCATATGTGAAAAACTCGATGATGGTAATGCGATAGTGTCTATCTGTTTCCGATGGACAAAATGGTGAATTGGCGGTCATGGAGTATATTTAATCTGAACATTTGTGGAAGTTTTTCTATTGGTTCTGTCACTTTATTGCTGTCTTATAATGGTGCTGTTGATTGGTGCCGTTTTCTTTAATCTCTGTGTTGTTGGTGAATTTGTTTATAATCTTTATACAACATAGTACTCTAGAGGCCTTTTTGCTCACAACATTGTCATGTTCACTTGACAGAGAGGTGAAAGTAGTCTTCCCCAAGAAGTTCTTCGAGCTATTGCTCCTCCTCCCCTTGAGCAACAGCTACAGCAAGTTTGTCTTCCTCCTGCTGGAGTAGCTAACCTTGATAGATCAGCTGGGAAGAATATTGAGGACCAGGCTAGACGATTGGATTGCAATGAGAAAGCATCCATGGGGCCGCCTTTAAATGAGACCCGAAATCTTCCCAAAGAAGAATCTTCAACAGGTGAAGACAGAGCAACTATTTCTACGAGTCACGAGCAAGGGTTGCCCGGTAGCGCAAAGGATCCAGTAAGAATGGCGGTTGTCCCAAAGGAAGGGCAAATTAATGCATTTTCTGTAAAATCAGAGCAAGACCTTGACCGTGCAAGTCCAAGTGTGCCTGTAAAAAGTGATTTAAGTGCAGACAGGGGAAAGGCTGTTTCACCACAAGTTGCTGCTTCAGAAGCTGGGCAAGTCAAGAAACCTTCTCAAACTGGTAGTGTCTCCCAGTCTAAGGATGTTAATGCAGTTAGAAGGTACCCCGGGCCTTTGTTTGATGTTCCATTTTTCACCAGGAAGCATGACTCATTTGCTTCTTCATTGACTAACAATACAAACAATCTAACATTGGCGTATGACGTCAAAGATCTACTTTTAGAACAAGGCATGGATGTTCTTAACAAGAAAAGGGCTGAGAATCTCCAGAAGATTGGTAGTTTGCTGGCTGTTAACTTGGAGCGAAAAAGGATTAGTCCTGACCTCGTCGTGCGGTTGCAGATTGAGGAGAAGAAGCTTCGACTTTTAGATCTTCAGGCTCGCGTGAGAGATGAAGTTGATCAACAGCAGCAGGAGATAATGGCAATGCCTGATAGACCATATAGAAAGTTTGTTAGGCTCTGTGAACGTCAGCGCATGGAGCTTGCCAGACAAGTGCAGCTTTCTCAGAAAATGATGAGAGAGAAGCAGTTAAAATCAATTTTTCAGTGGCGCAAAAAGCTTCTTGAGGCGCATTGGGCCATCCGTGATGCACGCACTGCTCGCAACAGGGGAGTTGCTAAATATCATGAAAGAATGCTGAGGGAGTTTTCGAAGAGGAAGGATGATGATCGCAATAAAAGAATGGAAGCATTGAAAAACAATGATGTTGACAGGTACCGTGAAATGCTCTTGGAGCAGCAGACCAGCATTCCAGGTGATGCAGCTCAGAGATATTCTGTTCTATCATCGTTTTTGTCTCAGACAGAAGACTATCTTCATAAATTGGGAGGCAAGATAACTGCTGCCAAGAGTCAGCAGGAGGTTGTGGAGGCAGCCAATGCTGCTGCTGCCGCTGCACGGGCTCAGGCAGGCTTTTTTTTTTTTTTCCCTTAATCTCCTTTCAATTTTTTCCCTTTCGGCTCTATCTTTGCTTTCTACTTGTTATTGTTATGGCTAAGTTTTTTTTTTTTTTTTTTTTTTTTTTTTTTTTTTTTTTTTTTTGACTTTTATAACAGGGTCTCTCTGAAGAAGAAGTCAGGACTGCCGCAACTTGTGCCGGTGAGGAAGTCATGATCAGGAACCGATTCTCCGAAATGAATGCTCCAAAAGACAGTACTTCTGCTAACAAGTAAATTCATTTTTACGGTTACTGTGTGCACTTGCTAGTTTCTCTTAGGTTTCACATCTTATTTTCAACCTGATTACTGGAGTAATTCTTGAGCTATTTTATATCCGCGTTTATTTTCAACAGGTATTATAATCTTGCTCATGCTGTTAATGAGAAGATCATGAGACAGCCCTCAATGTTGCGGGCTGGAACTTTACGAGACTATCAGCTTGTAGGTTGCAATTTCTTGAAGTTATTGGTTTCGACTCCTCTTTGATCTATTTTCTCTTGATAGCTTAACTGTTTTGTTCAAATTTTCAGGTTGGGTTGCAGTGGATGTTGTCTTTGTATAATAATAAATTAAACGGAATTTTGGCAGATGAGATGGGGCTTGGAAAGACTGTTCAGGTTATTGCCGATCGATTTACTAGTCTTGGCGGCAATATGATGTTATTTTAAAAAATTATTTTTTTTCTCTTGCTTTTGCCGATGGAAGAGTTTGATCCATGTAGCCAACCCCAATATGTTGTTTTGCCATCTCATGTCCATTGAATCCATCGAGATGCTAATTTATTGATATTAAATTGACAAGGCATTTCATTTCTTCATTTGGGTATCATAAGAGATTTTTTACAAGCCATAATGGAACTCCTCAGTGCATAAGTGCCTCTTTTCTCTAGCATGTTTCTCTGGGTTTTGTTGTAGAACTCACAGAATATTTTGATCTAGTAGGGATTGGGTTTGCATTTGGAATTTTAGGCATCCAAGATAGATGGCTGTTTACTGTGTTTCATGTGAAAGCTTGTTGTTTGCTTAGAATTTATGTAGTAAAGGTCAGCAGACCTGAAGTTTTTGCCATGGGTACTTGTTGTCGTACAGGTTATGGCATTGATCGCATATTTAATGGAGTTCAAAGGAAACTATGGCCCACATCTTATAATTGTTCCAAACGCTGTTTTAGTCAACTGGAAGGTTAGATACATATTTTGCATATGTACTATTTTAAGAAGCAAGATTTTCTTCTTTTCTCTGACGTTTTATCTTTCAGAGTGAGTTGCATAATTGGTTGCCGTCTGTATCATGTATTTTCTACGTTGGTGGGAAGGATCAAAGATCAAAGTTATTTTCTCACGTGAGATGCGATTCTTCTTATTTTTCTTATTTTTGTCTTAGTTTTCTTAAATACTGCTGTTATCATTTCTATCTTATGATATTACTTGCTCTGCAGGAAGTCTGCGCCTTGAAATTTAATGTGCTTGTTACAACATATGAGTTCATCATGTATGACCGTGCCAAATTATCAAAGGTGGACTGGAAATATATCATAATTGATGAAGCACAGAGAATGAAGGACAGAGAATCAGTTCTTGCTCGTGACCTTGATAGATATCGCTGCCAGAGACGCCTACTTCTTACAGGGACACCATTACAGGTAGATCTATTAAGCTTATAGCATCATATGTCTTTTACCTATTTTTCTTTTGCGCAAGTTTAGGACCGCAGTTGGTATCAATCTCAGTATGTGAACATTCTGAGATCACAGATGCTGAAATTGATCATGCAATTAATAGTTATGAGATGGGTATAACTGTTTCATTTTTATGAGCAAGATAACTGTTCCAGTTAAGTAGGCAGCTTCTGTTATTTGATGTGGCTTTTGAAACTTTGTTAACTTAATATTTTATCCAGAAAAGTGGCTGCTGGTGGAATTGTATTAATTTAGGTTTTTCCTAGGAGCTCCAAAATCTGCTTCAATCAGATTATGACATGCAATTGCTTCCATGATATTGGTGTTTTGCATTTCATAATCACTTGTATCTATGGTATCAGAATTTATTAAGTTAACCTGTGTTTATGCCAATGAAAACGGATGAATTATTCTCTTGATGGAACTTGATGTTGCTTTGTCTGTGCTGCGTGCTGCAGCTGCCACATGTATATGCAGCTGTTAAGAAAATCTATTTCTTTTACTGCGGCGGTTTTCCTATTAATTGTTGCTTATGGTTTTTGTTATGATCTATTACACTGAATGATAAACAAGGGTCGGTAGGGTGACAGTTTATGATGTTTATAATAGCCAAAACTGTGACCAAATCTACTTTTGTCATGCATACCTTTCTATTTGTTTAATTCTTTGCTGCAAGCTTTCAAGGGAGCTATATTGGCTACACTACTGACAAATTCCATGCATTTTTCATTGACGGTTGCGAGTTGAACCCTATTTTCTGCAGAACGATCTGAAAGAGTTGTGGTCTTTACTAAATTTACTACTTCCAGAAGTATTTGACAATCGCAAGGCTTTCCATGACTGGTTCTCACAGCCCTTTCAAAAAGACGGTCCATCTCACAATGCTGAGGATGAGTGGCTTGAAACTGAAAAAAAAGTCATCATTATCCACCGGCTTCATCAAATTTTGGAGCCTTTCATGCTCAGAAGACGTGTTGAAGATGTTGAAGGGTCCTTGCCACCAAAGGTTATCTTGCCTTTCATTGCATGGATATTCAATTTCTTCTATATTTTTGAGGACTAAAATTAATGACTGATTACAGGTCTCTATTGTTTTGCGGTGCAAAATGTCGTCCATTCAAGGTGCAGTTTATGACTGGGTTAAAGCTACTGGTACTCTTAGGGTTGATCCAGAGGATGAGTTGCGTAGAATTCAAAAAAATCCAAACTACCAAATGAAGACCTATAAGATCCTTAATAATAGATGTATGGAGCTTCGAAAGGCTTGTAATCATCCTTTGCTTAATTATCCTTACTTCAATGACTATTCTAAAGAGTTCATTGTTAGATCCTGTGGAAAGTTCTGGATCTTGGATAGGATTCTTGTAAAACTTCATAGGGCAGGACACCGTGTGCTTCTTTTCAGCACCATGACAAAGCTTCTTGATCTATTAGAGGAATACTTGCAGTGGCGGCGACTTGTTTATAGACGAATTGATGGAACTACTAGCTTAGAAGACCGTGAATCCGCCATTGTGGACTTCAACAGCCCTGGTTCTGATTGCTTTATATTTTTGCTTAGTATCCGTGCTGCTGGTAGAGGACTAAACCTTCAATCAGCAGATACAGTAGTGATATACGATCCTGATCCCAATCCTAAAAATGAAGAACAAGCAGTGGCTCGGGCGCATCGTATTGGACAGACAAGAGAGGTTAAGGTCATTTATATGGAAGCGGTGGTTGACAAAATATCTAGTAATCAGAAAGAGGATGAATTCAGAAGTGGAGGTATGGCTGATTTAGAGGAGGATCTTGTGGGCAAAGATCGATATATGGGATCCATTGAGAGCTTAATACGCAATAACATTCAGCAGTATAAAATTGACATGGCCGATGAAGTTATAAATGCTGGTCGTTTTGATCAAAGAACAACCCATGAAGAGAGGCGTCTGACTTTGGAGACACTGTTGCATGATGAGGAGAGGTATCAGGAAACTATGCATGATGTTCCCTCGCTCCAGGAGGTAAATCGCATGATTGCACGCAGCGAAGAAGAAGTTGAAATGTTTGATCAAATGGATGAAGATTTAGATTGGACAGAGGAAATGACAAGGTATGATCTGGTTCCTGAGTGGTTGCGAGCCAGTTCTAAGGAAGTTAATGCAACTATTGCTAAACTATCAAAAAAACCATCAAAGAATATTTTGGTTGCCAATGCTCTCAAGGAATCTGAAATGAATCCAGATTCATCCCCTGCTAAGACTGAAAGGAGAAGGGGTCGACCAAAGGGCAGAAAATCCCCCAATTACAGGGAGCTGGATGATGAAAATGGTGATCTTTCTGATGCGAGTTCTGAAGAAAGAAATGGATATGCATTGCAAGAAGAAGAGGGAGAAATTGGGGATTATGAAGATGAAGAATTTATTGGTGCAGTTGGTGCAGCACCAGTTAACAAGGATCAATCAGAGGACGAGGGCCCAGTTTATGATGGTGGCTATGCGTATCCTCAAGCTGGAGAAAGCGTCAGAAATAATCATATTTTTGAGGAAGCTGGTTCTTCTGGATCTTCTTCGGGGAGTAGAAGAATGCAGATGGTCTCATCTTCAATATCTTCCCAGAAGTTTGGTTCTCTTTCCGCATTAGATGCTAGGCCTGGTTCTGTTTCAAAACGACTGGTATGTATAACTTCTATTTTATGGCAATCTTTTCCACGGCATTCCCTATTTCAATTATGTTCTCATGAGGAGTCAATTTTGTGCTTTCTTCTAAAATCTCTATTTGCCGTGTGTCTGACAGCCTGATGAATTAGAAGAGGGAGAGATTGCTGTTTCTGGGGACTCCCATATGGACCTTCAACAATCTGGAAGCTGGATTCACGAACGTGATGACGGTGAAGATGAGCAGGTTTTGCAACCAAAAATAAAACGGAAGCGTAGTATTCGAAATCGCCCTAGACATACATTGGAAAGGCTTGAAGATAAGTCTAGTGGTGAGAAATCGCTTCTCCAGCGTGGCAATTCATCTCAGGCTTTTCAACTAGACCAAGACTATGAGGCCCTGAGGACTGACCCTGAGCTGGAGGTTTATGGTGAAACTATTGCTGCCAAACATGAACCAAACAATTCTATTACAAAAGTAAAGCGTAGTTCTCATCCAAGACGGGGAACGAATTCATTAAAATCTAATGCCAAGCAAAAGCCAGAAATATTGAACAGCTTTTCAGTGCCAGTGGAGAACGATAATGATGACTCGAGAGAATCTTGGGATGGAAGGGCCATGAACACTTCTGGTCCAAGCTTTCATTCTGCAAGAATGCCAGACAACATTCAGAGAAATGTATGTTTCTTACTCTCTCTTTACAATTTACTTTACAACTATGAGATTCGATTATCATCCTTCTGTTTTTCTCATGGAATCCTTGAATTTGAGGCAATCGTATATATGCTGATTAAGGAAATGCTCATCATATTTTCATATGAGATAAAAACTTCTACTACTAATTCTATTCTTTTGCTGTTATTTGTATTGATATTTATTTCTTTTTTTTGTGCATAAGTCTCGAGGGCATGCGGCGTGTGAATATGCAATGGTTTAGTGAATTAGATTGTAACCATCTACTTCTTGTGTTAGGAAACAATGCTTTTTTTAACTTGACAATGATAATATTTAGTTTGTGATTTTGGACAATAAGAAATGGACTATTATGGGAAAAAATGTTTCCAAACCATGAAAAAGAAAAGAAAACAGCGTGATAGACTTTCGAGCCCTAGTCCTTTCTTTTTCCTGACCTTTACTCTTTTGTTACTCAGAGGCTAGAATGACTATAGAAAAAGAATCTTGAGTTAAAAGTCAGCCTTGACACCTTGTGAGGAGCTAACGACACTGCAAACATGGTTTTCATTTCTTCTAAATACCACACGCATGAAATTTGAAAAAAAAAAAAAAACATGAAGTTTATTGGCCTGGATAAAAAGGTGGACTAATTGGCTTGACAACAAACTATTTTGAACCTGAAGTGGAAAATATTTTGATGTTTTTAAATAATTTTTTATTCACTTGCATAATTAAACAATGATGCTTGAAGTAGAGAGATACATTTATAACTTTGTGAATGGGTCGTACCAGAAACTAGTCAACAACAACTCCTCTTTAGTTCTGTGTCAGTTAGGATTGGCTGCATGGATCAAACACTTCCACTCAGCTTGATTTGATTAATGATTCGAAAATACCAGAAACAGTGGATGCGGATTCTACAAACCTATCTTCTTGCTATTTCTACTGAGTCACCCACGATGGGTGAAAACCAATACATAATTTTGTGATGATTTGACTATTCCATGGAAAGCGAAAGCTTAGGGATGAGTCTTCCCCTTGATGGCCAGTAGGGACATCTCCTGTTGGAGCAATCTGGGGTAGATTATACTGGCATCAATAGCCAAGTTCCCAAGAAAAGATTCTAGTACATACAGATTTTAAAAGCTGAACATGTAGAATATGTTGAGTGAGATATTGAAGAAGTCACTCGTAGATTTACAAATAATTTACCACATTGAAGAGATATATTCAGCAATTTATGCGTAGTTGAAGATGCCAAGAAGAAAAGGAATTTTTTGCGGGACATTTGTGTCTTAATTTCCTACAGTCTGCAAGCGATGACTTAACTTGATATCCCTTTTGTTCAATTTCTATTCTGTATTTACTTATCATTAGCTACAAGTTTTCTTGGTGACTATCAACACAAATATCTAAAAAAGGCTTCATTCTTTTGTCTCAGTTCAAAAATGTTATCAGCAAGCTTCAGAAGAGGATTAACAAGGATGGCCATCAAATTGTACCCCTTTTAACGGATTTATGGAAGAGGACTGAGAATTATAGTTACATGCCTGGGGCGGCTGGGAATAGTGTCTTAGACCTTCGGAAGATTGAGATGCGCGTGGACAGGTTGGAGTACGCTGGAGTGATGGACTTTGTTGCAGATGTGCAGTCCATGTTGAAAAACTCTGCTCAGTACCTGGGTTTGTCACTTGAGGTATTGCTGTTAACTTCATTTTGTTCCATATATATATATATATATATTTTTTTTTTTTGCAAAGATTTTGTTCCATATTTAAATACACATAATTTAGAACACTTCCATATTTAAGTTTTTTTGAGCACGTACATTCTACTGATGCTTTCTTTTTCTTTTCTTTTTTTTAATGATTACCAAATGTATGATCCATGTAGCCGACCCCAATTAATTTGAGACTGAGGCTATGTTGTTGTTGATTATTACCAAATGTATGAGGGGTTTCTCTCTCTGGGCTGCTTGTTCCCCTTCTTGACCATCACTTCAAAGCCCTTCAGCTTTTCTATGTTTCATGGCCAGCTTAGCTACTCCATGTGTTAACAAAAGCTTTTGAAACTCCCAATCTTGTGAGAATTCTAAAAGACACCGCATTTATTTTGATGAGCAGGTGAGATCTGAAGCTAGGAAAGTTCAAGATCTCTTCTTCGACCTAATCAAGATTGCATTCCCTGATACTGACCTTCGGGATGTGAGAAATTCTATTTCATTTTCCAGTATGGGAGCCACATCTGCGCCATCCCCTAAACAAGCTGCCGGTAGTCAGAGCAAGCGACATAAAGTTGTGAATGACGTGGAGCCTGAAAGAACTCCTTCCCCAAAACTATTTTCTCGTGGGTCTATTTCTACTGACGAAGAAGTTAGGACCAGGAGCAGCATGTCCAAGTTATCGAAGGAATCTAGGTTGGCAAGCAGTAGCGGGCGGGAGCATGGTCAGCCAGATGAAATGCCTTTGGTTACTCACCCCGGAGAGTTGGTAATATGCAAGAAGAAAAGGAATGATAGAGATAAGTCGGCCACTAAGTCAAGAACTGGTCCTGTTTCCCCACCGAACGTTGGTCGCAGTGGCAGAGGTCCAATGTTGAGGGACGCCGAAATGCAGCAGCCCTCGAATCAACAAAGTTGGTCCCAACAACAAACCCAACAGGTGAATGGTGGTGGGACTTTGGGTTGGGCAACCCCTGTAAAGAGAATGAGGACGGATACAGGTAAACGGAGGCGTAGCGATTTATGACTATGACTAAAGTTGAAGAAAATGTAGATATATAAGGAAAGCAAAGTTAATTCCCCTTATTGATATCAGTTGTAAGTTTACTTTCCCTGTTCTGTATAAGTGGAAATGAGCTTCCTTACTGTTAATATGATTTAACATCACTCCCTTTTGTACCAACTCATGTATGCATTTCTCAGAACTAAAAATTAACCAATGCAGAATGCAGAGTTGCAGTTCACAGCCAACTTCTTGTGTTCAGAGTTCAAACTTTTTGATAAGTGAGCACAAGCAGCCAAGAAAAGGTTCCTAATTTGCTTGAGATGTATGGAATGTAAGATGGCTTGCAATTGTTTTGATAAATGTAGTAAGCCTTGTTGTCACTCCTTATATACATTTGTGTTTATCCATGCGAGCCTGACTATTCTCATGAGGTCTTAGTGCAATCGACCTGAGTGTACCTTTGTAGCTCGGATAATCTTGACGTAGAAGGAAATCGAATTTGGGACAGTGCACCTAATCCACCCAATTTTAAGTTTGTCTTTATTGTTGGGCCAACCCATCCGAGTTACCTACTAGTCTCTCCATTGGTCATCAATTAGTCTAATGAGCATGGTTTAGGGGTTGATAAGTCCCGTGAATCAATTGTTATTTGCCTTCATATCATAATCGGCAAAGATGGTAATAATTCTAATGAACATAGTACAAGATTTCAACACATGTGAAACAATGTTAAGAAAGCTCAATGTAAATCATGTAAAGCGAGTAATCAACATATGTCGATTATTGTTTATGGATTAAATCTATATAGATCTATTGGTGCTATAATTAATATTAACATACATGTTACTTAAAAGGAATCCAAAGTAAATGATAAGCTAATTAATTAAATTAAACATTTGAGAACCTTCTGATTGCAGCAACAAAAGCTAAAGTTGATATGGCATCATAATTATGCATCCTAGATTCATCCAAACAGCCCCTGATTAACTGGATTCCCACTCTGTCCCTCTTCTTTAAATTTGAAACAACATAAACAAGTGATCCAATATTTTTATAAGAGAAAGCTATGCAGATAGAGAGAGTAGAACCCTTTTCAAGAACTATTAAGCAACTATGTTTCTATCTTTCTACAATTTTAAAAGAACAAACCAAGCCCTCATCACCTAGAGATCTTGTGTTTAAGGGCTGTTCTTGAATTCAATATTGTGTTTAGGAGATAAGGCCAATGGCCTAAATATAGTATTTTAAAGCATGCTAGCGTGCTACTTTTGCTCACCTACTGTGGGCTTCACATGTCTCAGTCCAACCAATATTCATATTTTATACTTCAAACTTCATCAATCTGAAAACCATTGTAGGAAGACACTCTACTACTCCATCCAATATTCATATACATTTTAACAATTTTATGCTTCGAAGTTCATTTTGAGAAAATCCCCCTAAAAAAATTTCATTAGTTGTTTTATAATTATAAATTTATAACAATAATCGTTTGTTCAAAGGGACTGTGTTGCATGTTCGAGTTACGTTGTTGAAAGAAGAAGTGTAGTTTTTAAGTGAAGGGACGTTCATATTGAGTTCCTAATAGCAGCATTGGAACTCTCGGTGAAATGCCTTGAGGTGTATTCTTATTCAACCCGCCTCGTTATTTTCAACTAATTATGCGCTTCAATATAATTACCTGGAGTAAGCGCTATAGCTTGTTTTCAATACTCAGCAGCTTGATCGAACCAAGCCTCTGCAATTTCAGAATCTCCCTCGCTTCTGATATGCACGTCTATGTCATCACCTATATGATATACCATGTCCGGATCGTATTTGTGCAAGTCCGGACACTACCTCTTCAGGACGATTCGAATAATTGGAATCATCGTTCTAATTCTATTATATTAGATTATAATCTTCAAATATATGAAGGATGAAAGGGTCCCTCCTCTTTTAATCAAAGTTTTTGATTTTGTATAACTTTAAACTTTCTTTACCGAGATTGTCACTCTTGTGTTGTTATATCTTTTTTGAGTTCGTGATTAATCTAGGTAAAGCTCCACATACCCTAAACCAACACATAAAAAGGAGATGTTTTCCCGATGTACCAATGTATACTGCCTTATTCGAGGCTTTAATATTTTGATTAACGCAGAGGTGATTAATTAGTTTGATTCACGACAATTGTATCATTTTCTTTCAACATTTGGATTAGTGGTAGGAGCACTCTCATAGCCCTGCGAAATTAGTTGGCTCTTAATCGGAAGAGGCCGAGACAGTTCGAACATCCACGATCATGAAAATTATTAAAAAATAATTTACCAATGTATACTATCAATTGATAGAAAAGACTAACAAGGCCATTCGTGAAATTCAAATTTGAGAACAAGTATATGATTTCCCAGTTCTTGCTAATTAGTAGTACTTGTTTAAGCTAATTGCCAACTATGAGAAAGGCCAAGAAATTAATTTCCTATGGTTTGGCTCTAATTATGATTAATTCGCTGGAAACCGTGCCCAGTGTCGTTACCTTGGTTGACCACTTTCCAGGGTGATCCAGCGTGCACGCGCCGCGCCAAAGATCTTCACCTTATTATACTGTTGAGGCTGATTTAGAGCTGTTGAGATTCTATATACTACTATATATTAGCTAATTAAGCTACCTAGCTAGATTAATTACTTGGCCTGCATTTGGAGTGATCAGCTCAGACAAATCTCAATAAAACAGGACTTAAAACTGTTGATTAAGGGACACCAGACCCATAATCTGAGCTTCTTTGATCCTTGCATGCTATGTGGCAAATGCCAATACAAAACAACTTTCAAATGTGGGACAATGTGTCCTACAAAATGCAACAAAAACCACTTGTAGTTGTAACCCATTAAGGGTACACTCTTGTGTGCATTTCCTCCCACACAACAAGTGAATTAGGACCTTAATTTCATAGCAGTGTAATTTTATCAAGGATTTGGTTGTGGGTTTGTCATTGCAACTCAAAGTCTTCAAAACCTATTGAATATTCGTTACAGATTTAAGGAATTAATAATGAGTTGTTTTTATTCTTGTTTGATTTATTTCTACGTTTATCATAATAATAAGATAAGTAAGATTTAGAGAAATCATTTCCTTATTTATAATCTTTTCTTGGAAGTTTATTTCTATATTTATGTGTACCATGATGTGTATTTAAACACATTCGAATGAATAGAGAAATTTATGCTTTGTGCAATATTTAAAATTCATTAAAACCCACCACAAAGTTTTGCTCTCATTTCTTAGGTAGTGCTAGGGTGACCCTAAATAGACACATGAAACGAACACCTAGTTGTTGGTGCTCATTAAATACACATCGATTTATAAGTGTAAAAACACCGATGCAATAATTAATTAATGAATATCAACAATCAGATGTCTATTTCAAGTGTCTAAAACGAATCACTGACTCAATCACTTTTTTTTTTTTTTTTGCTTCTTTACAACTCATATTATCATTAGAACTCAAATAATTAGGTGACCCGCTTTGGACTCCTAAAGCATAAGACCTTGCATGTCAATTCTGCTATTTTTGACTGCTATTTTTGACAACCACGAAACCTCAAACTTAAATTTAATTATTTTTGAAACATTCTCTTATGTAACAAACAAACAATTAATACTCACTCGCGTATTAATCCTTGGGAGAGAATGGAAGAGCTAGAGCCTATTTGGCTATGTATATAGATGTGGATGGTTTCACGTGCTATCACGTGCAGGAAGGGCACTAAGCAGAGTCCAAAGTAGTTGTGTTTGTGTATGTTTTAAGTACAGAATGGGAAGATGTGCAAAGGGGCCTCACAAGTCAACTTGCACAGTAGAAGTACTTTGGCAGGTTTTAGGGTTTTTAAGGGCACTGATGCCACAGCAGAGTAGCTGCACTGGCCAGTAGAGAAAGTCAAATGATAAGTGGTTGGTGCTTCACCAGAGAAAGTAGTTCACATTCTGTGATGCTAGAGCCAGGGAAGTAGTGATTTGCTTTGCTTTAACAAAACAATGGGAGTGATGGCCACTGGTGGGAACTAGTCATGTACAAAGTCGCTAATATAAATTCATGCAACATGAATTAGTAATTCATTGAAAAAATTTGATCAAGTTAGATTCGAATTGAATTATTGAGACCTATGGGGAATACTGAATAAAGTTCGTACATCAACAACAACAAAGCCTCAAATCACAAATTACTTAAAGTCGGCTACATTGATTCAAAGTCTTCTATTATGTTCGATTAGATATAATTGATGTTGTATGGAGGCAAGGCCGAGTTTACTCATATTAATAAGCAACTAATTTCGTTTATTTTTTAAAAAAAAGTTCAAATAGTCGTGATTAAAGCTTAACAATATCAAACTTTGGTCAGTGCCATTGTGTTTTTGTTTAATTAGTACAACTCTTAAAAGTAGGTTGAAGATCTTTAAAAATAATAGTCTTGCAGTTTTCAAAGTTGATATGAGGCGCCTAGATTACAAAAGAAAAATAAAAAGCTAATTTTCTTAAAATTTGCTTAAAAATAATTGAGGGTGAATATATCTCAACAAAGGTGGGATTAAAAGTAACTCAATGATCTTTGACAAAAAAAAAAAAAAAAAAAAAAAAAAAAAGCTCTTATAGTTAGGTTTCTCACTCTCTAATAAGCATGGTAAAAAGGTTGATTTGGATTAATCAAGGGAGGGAGGTATGGTTAATACACAGTTGTAGTCTTGCAGACCATCCCACCTATATCTGTATTCACTATGTAGGCCATGAACCCACGTTTTATTCACCTTATTTTCTGACATGACATAAAAGCCTAAGGACAAGTCCTATGAATTTATGATTTACAAATGATTTCAATTATTGCATATTTAACGAATTAGTAGACCTTAGGAATCACATTAAATATCAATAAATCTATATACACTCATTATTTATATTATACAAAGCATAGATGATTTTTTTGTCACATTGATACATTATTTTGAGTAGGAGGGATTTAAAAGATTTGAAAAATACACCATCAATTGCACTAATCAATCCTAATAAAAGAGTTTGAGCTATGTAACTGACCCCAACTAATTTAACGACTTTGTAGTTACTGTCACATTATTTCAGTCTATCCTTATATTACAACTTTGAGATGCATTCTACATATTGAACAACTTAAGAATAACGTGACAACTCGTGAAAGCAACAAACACGAACTCAAACGTCTATTAATTTGTCTTCGGCAGTAACCAACGCCCAACCTACTTGCGCTTTCAGCAACATCTCTATAAATTAACTCGTCCAAAAAACACTTGAAACTACCACACAAAACTCCCATAAAATATCAATCAAAATGGATGACTAATTGATTTCGTATGAGGTTACTTAGGTGATAGGTCTATAGTTCAAGTCTTAATAGCGAGCAAATTGCGATTTCTTTCTTATCCAAAAAAAAATCCCACAAATATATTCAGAGGTCGTCCTTGGTGCATTGTTTTTTTTTTTTTTTTTTTTAAGGCCGAATATGTAATTTCATATCTTATCGACAATCTTGTCCCAATTACAAGCTTACTACGTTGAATACATAGACCCATAAAAACGTAGGTGATGCATTGTTTTTGTTTTTGTTTTTATTTTTGTTCTGAATCTAAACCACAGGTATTTAAACTATTCGACTACCCCAAATTTGCCCTCGGTCGCGCACTGCATTGGCATAGGTGGTGCATTGTTTGTAGACTCTAAACTCTAAAGCCACATTCACATTAATTAGTTGAGGGCTAGAGTAGTTGTAGTAAGTAGTGTTGGGAGTGAGAGTCTAACCGAAACAACAAAAGGATTCATTCAAACTCTCATCATCCCCTCTTTATTCCTTCTCTCGTACTTCCTCTTTAACAACAAAATCCTCTTTTTCTCCTTCATCATCATCGTCTCCTGATTGGGCATTCGCTTCGCAATTGCGTCTTCCGCGCCAAGATTCAACCTTTTCACTCCCCAGAGATTCAATCCCACCAAATATTTCTGGGTTTTCAAGTTCATGATCTAACAATCTCTACAGGTCTGCACTCACTGTCTTCTCTATTTCGATCTCTTTGTTTGTAGGTTCTTCTTCGATTAGGGTTTTTTTTTTTTTTTTTTCCAGATCTCTCTTTGTTTGATTTTAGGGAATGTTTGTGTTTGGAGTTTGTTTGTTTTGGGTATCGATTTGGGGAGCCGAACTGGTGGATCTTGAAAGCAATGTTGAAAGATTCGATTTTTGGGAGTTTTGAATCTGTTTTTTTTTTTTGGTTTGGTTGAATGGGTTCTAGGTCACTGAAGAGTGGAAAGATCAGTGTCTTTGAATTTCAAATTTTAGGTATTTCACATACTGAGATGATTGCTTGAAGGGTTTTTTTTTTTTTTTTTTTCAGTTCATTCAATTGTGCATTTTTGTGTTGGTTTCTTATCAATTCAGAGATTTAGTTTACTGATGAGATGATGATGATGATGATGGTGATGATGATGATTCTCTCTTCTGCAGAGTGGTTTTGTATATCTTGAATTCATGGAAGTTCACTGTTCTTGAATGGCATTGAATGAAAATGGGTAGATGGAGCTTCAACGGGAAACCACCTCCAAACTCGGCATGCTCTCCGCGACAACATCGAGGAATCTGTCATCTTCTTCATCAGCATTTGTCTCTGCTAGTCAGTCACCATTCTTCTCTCCAAGATCGCCTTCTTTTCAAACAGCAGAATCTACTAAGTCGGACAGTACTCTAAATCCCCCTACTGGTTCGCTTGGGGTTGCCGATGCTGTGAATTCCGGCGTAGTCATTCAGAAACCAGAACCTTCATCCAGTGCTTCTGCTTTTGTTCGCGACAATGGCATTAGTAGGGAGAAGCACAAGAAAGGAAGAAGCTATGGGAAGTTCTCTTTTAATCAGTTCTGCAATAGGTTGAGGAGCTATGATGTATATATTGGTTTTCATGGTCGAAAGCCTTCTTTGCTTAGATTTGCCAATTGGTTGAGAGCTGAATTGGAGCTTCAGGGTATGACTTGCTTTGCAGCTGACAGGGCTCGATGTAGAAACTCACGAAGCCATGAAACGGTCGAGAAAGTGATGAATGCTTCAACTTATGGCGTTGTGATCATAACAAAGAAGTCATTTGGTAATCCATACAGCATCGAAGAACTGAGGAGTTTTTTGGGCAAGAAGAACTTGATTCCAATATTCTTTGATTTGGGTCCCGGAGATTGCCTTGCTCGCGATATAATTGAGAGGAGGGGAGAATTGTGGGAAAAGCATGGAGGGGAGTTATGGATACCTTATGGGGGTTTGGAGAAGGAGTGGAAGGAAGCTGTTAATGGTCTAGCACGAGTCGATGAGTGGAGATTAGAGGCTCAAGATGGTCACTGGAGGGATTGTATTTTGAAAGCTGTGGTTCTCTTAGCAACGAGGTTAAGCAGACGAAGCGTGGTGGACAGGGTGAATCGATGGCGGGAGAGAGTGGATAGGGAGGAATTTCCTTTCCCTCAAAATGAAAATTTTATAGGGAGGAAAAAGGAACTTTCTGAGTTAGAATTTATTTTGTTTGGTGATGTTATTGGAGACGCAGAAAGGGAGTATTTCGACCTCAAGACAAGACACAGGCGAAAGAATTTGGTGTTAGGTCAAAAAGAAAACATCAGGCTTGAAGAAAGGGCGAAGGATCGACAAACAGAGAGTAGCAGCAGCAAGGGAAAAGAACCCGTGATCTGGAGAGAGTTTGACAAGGAGATTGAGATGCGAAGGGCGGGAGGTCCTCACAGACAACACCAACCTTTCAGAGTGAGGAATGGTACAAGAAATAGAAGGAAGAGGTCAATGAAAATATTATACGGGAAGGGTGTAGCTTGCGTCTCTGGCGAGTCTGGCATTGGCAAGACGGAGTTGCTATTGGAGTATGCATACAGGTTCTCTCAAAGATATAAAATGGTTTTATGGATTGGTGGTGAAGCCAGATATATTCGACAAAATTACCTCAACCTTTCTCAGTTCTTAGAAGTAGATGTGGGGTTTGAGAATCAGTCAACTGGGAAAGGTAGAACACAGAGTTTTGAGGAACATGAGGAAGACTCCATTTCTAGAGTAAGGAAAGAGCTCATGCGGGATATTCCATTCTTGGTTGTGATTGACAACCTTGAGAAGGAAAACGATTGGTGGGATAAAAAGCTGATAATGGATCTTCTTCCTCGCTTTGGTGGAGAAACTCACATTATTATTTCCACGCGCCTCCCTCGAGTTATGAACTTGGAACCTTTAAAGTTGTCTTACTTATCTGGGATTGAAGCTATGTCTCTGATGAGAGGAATCAAAGATTATCCAATTGAAGAAATAGATGCTTTGAAGAGCATTGAAGAAAAGCTTGGTAGATTGACCCTCGGCCTTGGGATTGTGGGAGCAATCCTCTCCGAGCTTCCTATAAATCCGGTTAGGCTCCTTGATACTCTCAATCGAATGCCATTGAGAGAATTTTCATGGATCTCATTGAGCGGTGTGGAAGATCCTACTCTACGGCCGCAACCCTTCCTAATGCGACTTTTGGAGGTTTGTTTTTCGATATTTGATCATGCTGATGGTCCTGGGTGCTTAGCCACTAGAATGGTTCATGTGGGTGGTTGGTTTGGTCCTGGAGCCATCCCAATTTCTTTGTTGGCTTCAGCTGCGTACAAGCATGCATGGAAGGACCATGGCTTCCGCTTTTGGAGCATGTTGCGTGCCATTTCATGTGGCCTCACTACATCACACAGCAGGAAATCTGAAGTTGAAGCATTTTCGATGTTAACTAGGTTTGGTCTCGCCAAAGTTAGCAACCAAGAAGATGGCATTCATTTTCATGAGATGATCAGGATGTATGCTCTTCATAGAGGTGGTATTGTAGGTGCTCATGCCATGGTTCAATCAGTCTGCAACCAACCATTTATGTTCCAACACACTGATCATTTATGGGCTGCTTGCTTCTTGGTCTTCAAATTTGGGACCTTTCCATGGACGATCGAGTTGAAGGTGCCAAAGCTAGTACTTCTCGTGAAACGGGTGGTTCTACCTCTTGCACTTCATATGTTCATCCGTTTCTCTCGGTGCAATGCTGCACTCGAACTGCTTCGTGCTTGCACCGATGCCTTGGCAGCGGCGGAGGACTCATTGGTTTCTCGGGTTGGGAAGTGGCTCGACAAGCCATATTGTTGGGGATCGCCCAAGTCCGACGCGCAGCTGAACCCTTATCTTTGGCAGGAGACTGTGTTGTTGAGAGCAACGGTGCTTGAAGCAAGATCAAAGCTGATGATTAGGGGAGGCCAATATGACATTGCTGAAGACCTTATCAAGAAAACATTGAACATTCGGATTTCAATCTGTGGAGAGCACCACCCAGACACAGAGTCAGCAAGAGAAACACAAAACAAAATTACTAGACTTCTCACAAATAATCTAGTTATTTGATTTGATTTGATTTTTGTAGGATTTCTACTCATTTGTCTATTCTTTCTTGTATTCAGTTAGGATAGGTCTCAAATAATTAGGGCTGTCAAGCTTGCTCTTATTTTTATTTTTTTTTCTCTCATCAGCTCTGATTTAAAGATCAATACATCAGCAATTCTTCCATTTTCGTCATTTGTTTTTTCTACTTCAATCAGTATTTCGTCATTTGTTTTTTCTAATTCAATCAGTATTAAAAGGCTACATTACCAAAACTTTGATGCTGAATGGATGGACACCTTCACCGGGTGTCTATCCTGGGTGCCCTCACTGGTCATCATAGCATTTCTCTTTAGAAAATTATTACTGTTTCATGCGTGCTGAAATCTCTATTCTCCAACATAGTTTAAGAAAATCACTATTCGAGATTTTATCACTTGATTCACATTATCTTCTTTTGAAAAAACTTACTACTTTTTAATAAAATAATATATAGGCTAATAATTTAGGCAATATTTGTATATTCTTTAACACAATTATAATATTTAATTTCTATTTTTTTGGTTACAAAATGATTTGCATATTGTGTTGTTGAGAGCTACTGTACTTGAAGCAAGATAAGAGCTGATGATTAGGGGAGGTCAATATGACATTACTGAATAATTTATCAAGAAAACATTGAACTACCTAGACAAAGTTAGGTAAGGAGACACAAAACAAAATTACTACACTTTTCACAATCCAATTATTTGATTTTATTTTATTTTTGTAGGATTACTCATTTGTCTATTCTTTCTTGTATTCAATTAGGATAGCTCTCAAATTATTAAGGCTATCATGCTTGCTCTTTATTTTATTTTATTTTCTCATTAACTCGATCAATACAACATCAATTCTTCCATTTTTTTCATTTGTTTTTTCTACTTCAATTAATATTAAAAGGCTACATTACTAAAAACTTCTTTTAGAAAATTATTATTGTTTCATGGGTGCTGAAATCTCTATTCTTCGACATAATTTAGAAAAATCATTATTCGAGATAAAAAGATTTTATTACTTGATTCGTAATATCTTCTTCTAAAAGAACTTACTACTTTCTAAGAAAATAATATATAGGCTAATAATTTAGGCAATATCTGTAGACTGTAACATTCTATCAAATTTTTTTTTTTTTTGTAGGCTACCAAAATATTCTTTAAAACAGTTATAATATTTAATTTCTATTTTTTGCTACAAAATAAGTTATATGAGAATAACTGGTTTTTTTTTTGTTTTTTTTTTTTTTTGTCAACACTCAAAAGAGAATAACTAATTTAATACAATATAATCCATTATGGTATCTTTTTGGTAATATAATAGCTAGTTTATTATATAATAAATTAAATTATTGACTAATTGATAGTACCATTTTTATTATTTTTGAAGATTTGTTGAAGCTAAAGATTCATTAGTAAGAAAAAAAAAAAACTATTCATAAAATTATGTTGCAAATGATATACCTAGGAAAGCTGAACTTACTAATTCATTTAAAAAACATTAAAATACTTTAAATTTATTGATTTTTTGTAATAAATTATAAATTAATAAAATATCAACACATTTGTATTATTTTGATGTATACAATTATTAAGATTCTCTTAAGAGGTCAGATTGATCAATATAAAATGAAATAGACAGATTAATTATTATGATTGGACTCAAAACAATATATATACATTGCTTGACAGATTGTATTACTATGTACTTAATATATACATTATTTGGTAGATATAGGTATCCATCACACACTGCCTTTATAATAGTTAAACAATTAGTGCTGTTGCAACCACTTTGTTCAAAACCAACATCTCCAATAACTTCAACCTTCATGTATCCCGTTATCTTTTTGTCAAACGTAATGTTTTCATTTCATAGTTTGGAATACATGTAGAGCATTCACTAACAAAGCTCATTGGAGTAGTTGAAACACTGAAACCATGATCTAAATTGCAGGACCAACATAGTAACAACATTTATGAGATAAATCCACAGTACACTTATTTACAAAGTGACAAAGAAAACAAATAAACAGAAGGGCCTGGATTTTTTTTTTCCCACCAATAAATAGTCTTGCGCGACGGGGTTGAGATTGATATAACTTTTGGCTACAATGAGCAATGTACAGATAGATGCAGGTTTAAAAGCATGCACCTAAGGATCTGCATGGCCTGTAACGGGTTCATCACTGGAGGCATAGTCATCTTCACTTAATTCATCGTCGCTGGATTTGTCCTCCTCAGCAGTTGCCCCAATGTGTTCAGGCTTCGCATATTTTTCACAGTATTCTGAAACAAACAGATTGTGAACGTCTTGCAGAAAACATATCCGACGAATAAAATAGTAAGCAGTCGCAGTCACTGAAAGGGAAATTGTTTAAGGCAACAGACTGATAATCATTCCAATGGATCCAAAGTGTTGCTTTATGAAAGAAAGCTCCCTGGAATCGGGATCAACAGTTACAATTCCAGTATCAGGACAACATTTTCCAATTCAAATTATCAAAATATGTAGAAAGTACAATCAATTACACCTATTCAAACAGCAACATGTAAATGAGAAAGTCTTTTGGATATGGAGTAACATACTAGCTATTGTCTGCAGAGAACTAACTAGTCAGTGGTTCCATCTTTTTCTTTTTCTTTTTTGATAAAAGAAATGAATGAAACATTACTATAGGAGCGAAAAGCTTTTATTTTATTTATTTATTTATTTGATAAGAAACTTGCTCCCTTTGGGACTCAAACCCCCAACTTCTTACACAAATATACCCCATACCAAACCAGTAAGCTACTCACTTGGTTGGTATTTTATTATTATTATTATTATTATTATTATTTTGATAAGAAAGAAATCACAACTTGCACCCATTGAGGCTCGAACCCGCAACCTCTTACACAAGTGACCGCCTACCGAACCAGTGAGCTATAATCAATTGTAACAATGCAAAAGAAGAGACAGCATCCTCATAAGTCATGAACCATAGAATAAAACAGAGCGCAAGCCTCAAATAGAACCCAAACCCCACACACAACTGGTTCCGTAGTCTATCAGAAGAATAAAAATAGCTATTCAGAATATTGGCATCGATTGCTAAATCGGAGGAATTAAAGTTAAGACTTTGGCATCACACAACAAAGCAGAATAAAAGAGTTCACAAGTCGTGAATGAAATTCCAGTAGGCAGTAAGTAACCATGACAGAAAACGCAAATATTTAAAATTATAAGGGAATAATTGCTATCAAGAAGTAGGCCAATCGCTCCATGTTAAGGCGAAAAGGTTCCTAAGCTTGAAAAGATAGCTAGGAAATGTATTCACCAACAATTTGGCGATATGAACTGAGAAAAAAATTGATAAATTAACTAAGCTCGAAAAAATTGTGACAGTAATTTGGTCTGGGCAACCAAAACATCTCTAGTGAGATGTCAAAGTTGGGGGTTCGACTCATGTCAAAGTTGTTGGTTTCTTATCAAATAAATAATAGTGTTGGTGAGTCTTGAAAAGAGGGAGAGTCGAAAAAGGAAACAAGGGAAAATCCAGGTGCTAACTTAAGAATAAAAAATATTAAAGGAGATACATTTCTCGCTCGTAGAATGAAAAGTTAATCTGAAGATTAATGTCAAATGAACTCAAGAAAAGCATTGTTATGACAGAATCAAGCATGCAGCAAACAGTATCAGATGTGTTTTTCACATTTAGACTTCCTTGGTTACTAAATGAGAGCTTCGATATTTTCATCGTCTTAAACATCATAACTGACAGATAAAAACAGTCAATTATTTTTAAATGTTCTTCAAAATAAAAACATAATTCCAAAGTAAGAGACTGAACGGAAGCTATCAAGAGCAACTTGCTTTTCATGGGCATATCCTAAGCGAGGTAGGTTAAGTGTAGGTAAGGCATATAGCTTTGTCCATTTTTATGCGTAAGGTGCATGCCTTATTGCACCTTACTTATGACACTATCTGAAAGAAAAAATGTGATTCGCAAATACAAATCTAAATAAAGGAAAAATTGGAAAGGAAACTACCCTCAATTCTCACATAGATTTTGGAAAGCTTTTTTTAGGTCTTTTTCTCCGGGCAACATTCTATGTGACAACGTAAGCCCTCGCGGGCCATGATTTCAAGTCAATTAACAATACTACAGAAATGATACGGCAGTTGATAGACCAATACAAATGTTTCTCGCTCACAACTAGCATTAACTTTTTAGCATAGAATATAATTAACAAAAACACACTAATCAACTAAAAAAAACGACAAAATAAAATATATTTATGGTTTAATAGCCTCATTCGATAAAACACAAATACAAAACAATATAAAGCATGTAGCTCGTCCCTACTAGCAAATGTCCTAGTGCTTCAGAAATACTAAACATGAGAGGCTATCTAAGTGACTTGGTGTTTACTTAATCTAGATTCACAAAAGTTGGCATTCTGATAATATAACGAGATTGGATTTTTTGTGTTAAGAGTATCAACGGTATCTGGATCACTTGAAGCCTGATAGAAGCACCAAACAAGTTTAAAAGTTTTAATGTGGTTATAGTCTCCAATGCCGTACTTCTTTGAAGGTGCTGATAACTACGAACTTCAAGTAAACTAAATAAAACAGGCAATGGAGAGAAAGCACACCCGACACTGCATGCATACAATCATAATATGAGGAAAAAGAAGAAGAGAGAACTAAACAGATGGAAGTGAGACTAAGGGAAAGCTCATCAGAGAGAAAGAATCAAAAGGCTGATATTGGATCTTTGGTTCAGAAGAATCCAGACCTACAGTGAGCCACAAATTTAGTAAATAATGTCAAATATTAACTTCTTTAAGATTTTAAAAACATACTATACACAGGCCCTCTCTGAAGAATGAAACCAGAATGAGTATGATTAACAAGCGTGACTCTTGTTCCAGCATCAAATAGGAAATAACGAATTGCAAATGTACCCTACATGAAGATTTATAACACCTACATCTAAAATCAATTCCCTGCAAAGTGTTCCATGGCTGCTAAAACATGAAAGCCTACAGCTCAGTAGGTCTCAAATTATAGTCCTTTCAGTCTAGGTGCGAAGTACTGTCTAAACTTTGCTTCTAAGTAAGCTCTAAACGTGAGACAAAACAAGGTGGCTACACAAATGCTAAAGCAAGCATAGAAGAGTGAATTTCATATTCAGGAAACCAAAATATGAAAATTGGTGTCATGGTGTCATATCTTTACTATAACTAAAGTTTGGTTCTGCTGGCTCCTCTTAGTTCAAGCATAGGTTGCGTCGAAGAAAGCAGTGTTCATCAGCAAAATTGTGTGATTAATAAAACTAAGGAATATACCTTTCACTCTTTGCTCATAATTAGCTTTGTCGCGTATCATCATAGCTGCAGCCTCTCCATTCAGTGGGTCCGACGGATTTGGATACAAAAGAAGCTGAGGAAGGAAAACTTCGAACACATTTACCAAATCTGGTACATTAAATTATCAACATCACAACATGACTTTTCCAAGCAAAGTAACTCAAAAGTGCCAATATATTACATGGAATCAAATTCCAAGAAAAACAATATTTCTTACCAAACATGGGGCTCCAGGTCTGATTTATAACATCCAAACAAACTGAACCTGACCTGAAATATAAACTTCACAACATTAGCGGACATGAAGACTCTTGGAGTTCCAGCTGAAGAATATCGCAAAACAAGTGAACAACATATTAACAAAATTTAGAAGTCGATATTTCGTCAGCCTTATGTTCCGACAACTTACATCTCATCAACATTTGGGTGGTAGATCTTATTGACAAAGCCAATTGATGGAGACTTATATGGGTAAGCATCAGGCAGTTCCACCCTTATCCTCCACACTCCTCCATGGTAAGGACCTGCCGCGATCCATCAATAAAAGGAAGAATACCCTTTTAGTTGAATCTAACAATGCAATATTCATTTATTCTCATTTCAAAGAAAACCCAATTCATTAAAAAAGAGAAACCACCTAGTCAATGTGGAATTCCAAGTAAACAAAAATTGCAAGTGAAATCACTACATATAAATGCCAATAAATAGAGCAAACTGAAACAAATGAGTATAAGCAAAAATGAGGTTTAGTTTACAAATTACAACATTAAAGCAAAAAAAATTACAAAACTAAAGGGAAAGAGGAGAAGAAGATTCAATCAATTCCAATGATTTGAAGAACACATATTTAAGCCTATAAGGATCACTAAAGTTAAACTGATCAAACCAATGAATCAAAATCAAGTCTTCTACTTGAATCACTGCAGTTAAGCAGAACTTCAATTTCATTCATTTCTACAAGAAAAACAAAGAAAAACTTGAAACCCAGAACATTTTTTCAAGATTGAACCAAATAAACCCAATATCCAAACAAAAAACAATAATTTTCAGATACCCTTTTCAGTAAAGAATCAATCAAACACAGAACCAAAAACAAAAAAGAGAACATGGGTTATGGGTGGTTTACTCTCACGAGGCCCGTGAAAATCCACATAGAACTCTTGCATGCCATCGTTTATCATCTCGACCTTGTAATCGCTCATCATCCTATTAGAGAATCCCAAAAAAAAAAAAAAAAAACCAAACAGGCCTCAAACTACAAACAAAGAGAGACCCAGAAATCTTGAACAACAACAACAACAACAACAACAACAGCAACAAATGATCGAAAGGCGAAAAGGGTAATCGAGAATCATAACATACAGTTTCATCAAATCCATCTCTCGGCGTTTGCTTGGCGAAGACATGGTCGGTTGGTTGGTTCCTTATCGTCTCTCTCTCTCTCTCTCTCTCTCTGTTCTTGCTGTCTGCTGCGGTGTGGTTGGGTTGTGCTTTGGGAGAGAACACAAAAAGTGAGCACATAATAATAATAATAATAATAATAATAATAATAATAATAATGTTATGAATTTATCATCAACGTCGGTACACAAATTGGGACATCAATGAGTGAGATTACTTGATTTTGTTTGAATAAAGGAAAATAATTTTTCTAACTTTTCTTAGGCATCTAGATTTTCACACCGAGCTTATGTGGCACTGGCTGAGCGGCATCACTTGCTCCTCTTTAGTCAATAAGAGGAAAAGACGCGTACCTATACGTTTGTATATGTTACTGTAGTAAAGAATCTCAACTCTCTAAAAAAACGTTTAAAAGATTTGTACATTTGTAGTTTGTCAGATAATTGTATACATTTTTTTTCTTTCATATAAAGGAGCAACAATCATGATTTGTGCGATTGGTGTCACATCAGCTCAATGTAGAATATAGGTGCTTAAAGTGAGTTATTTTGATCCTTAAATAAAAACAATGAGTGATAAATTTATTTTGATTTCATTTCATTTTGAAGTAAACCCGATTCAATAAACTCTTTAATTAAAAGCTATTTAGTCATCTCTCGTTTCAAGAAGATTCTACGTCTCCACCAACCTAACATTATTATATCTCTTCTAAGTTTTAAGTCCACTAATTGACATTTGTCAAAACTCGTAAAAAGATGATTCGTCCATCTCATTAAAGATGCTTTCACAATGCTTATCGATTGTTTGGTCATCTTGTATTACTTTATTCGTCTTTTTGTTAATCAAGGGTCCTGATTTTCTCTAGTGTACTGCATACGTGGAATTCAATACAACCTTATCTTATAGTAGTACTACATTGTAAATGTGAATTTGGACCATTGGATTTTGTAGCATCTAGGATGAATAAACAAATCAAACACCATTGATTGATGAGTTTGTGAATTGTAAGAGACGCATCTTGCGTTTCGAAATGGTTAAAAAAGAAAAAGAAAAAGAAAGAAGGTGAGGCTGATCACCGAAAGAAAGTGGACGGCACACAAGAAAGAAGTAAACAATCAGGGATTTTTTGGTCTAATCCATCTAATATTCGGATTAATTGATCGACTACTCCAAATTTGAACCGAGTCGATTAATTAAAGAGTAAAACTCTATAGATAGTGATTTCTATACTTATGAAATCTCAAATTTGATAGTCCTTTTAAATCAAGGGTAGTGCTATTTGGACTCGTGAGTTCGGACTCAAAATTTTTTTTAATTTCAAATACATCCTCGAGCAATTAATAAAGCAACCATAATCACTTGTAAAATTCCTTTGATACCCCTTGAATATTTACAAAAATTTTAAGAACCTCCCTATGAGTCCGGATTGATGAGTCAAAGTAGATTTATTGTTAAATCAATTAAGTATCGAACCACTCTAACTCATCGGCACTTATAATTACAATAAACTGATGCCTAAAAGGGTGAGCACGCCACATGTCCTCTTTGATTGCAGGAGTGGCACGTTAAATAAGCCAATCTACACAGGCGATCGCTCTGCTGACGCGTTGCAATCAATGAACCTAAACACTTTTTTTTTTGAAAACAATGAACCTAAACACTTGGTATTAGATCAGATTATAGTATTAATTAATTGAAACATAAACTAAACTTTTTGTCAAAAAAAGAGTACGTTATTTTATTATGTTACGTTGATACAATCATTGAACTACACAATCAATATTTAAATTTAAAGTAAATATAAAAGTAACAACACGACTCGAATTTTGAGATTTTTAGAAGCTATCTTGAGTAACTACCGTTATTTAAGTAGTGTGATATAAAATTGACTCGTTTAGAACACATTCCGAACAAAATAAAAGCGAAATCTCCCCACTCATTCAAAAGTGGATTTAAAACTATATAACCTCTAAAATTTAAGTCCAACCCCTTAACTACAATTTCTATTATTATATTTTTCTATATATTAGTATTTTTTATGAGTATGTTATGTTAAGCCACTTTCTTTATTATGATGTTGAAATAAAGTCGAAAAGTGTTATGTAATGTTATGGTCAAAAAATAGAGGCAAAAGCACAAATGGATTTGAATGCCAAGTTGGTACTACATGTAATTCTCTCTCCTGACCAATTGACATGCCACCATGTTTGATGGAGTACTTTCGATATGTTAGTGTTGTTCAATTATTATTTTTTTTGGTCACCTATATTGTTGTTGAAGTTATTTATAAAGCTAATTAATTGTATGCCTAATTGAAATTTGGTGACAACAACAATATAGAAGCCTTAATCCAAAATTAGTTGTACCAAGCTATATAGACCAAATTCTTTCATGGAGCTCAATTAATTTAGTGCAACAACTCTTCCCACGAATTATGTAAAAGAATTTATATAATGTTTTTTTGCTAGATTCCTAACATGTGATATCTCCTTATGTGATAGCCTATAGCCCTATGTAAATATTCAATTAATTTACTTAACTTATAGACTTTGGGGTGTACTTAACATTTTTTTTTCTTGGTGATTACTTAATAATTTAGTTAATGAGGATAACTTCCAGTATTTAGAGAAATTAAGATTAATTTTGTTTTATCTGTAAATTTTTTAGCCTCCCTCGCTCCTTTTTTTTTTTTTTTTGCCAACAATTTTAGTCTTTAAGTTATGCCAAAATGCAACTTTTACTGAATGTATAGGTATTATCAATGGTTGATATGTTGCAAGGTATTAACCCGATATTGCTAGATATACCTGCATGAAAAAAAATAAAATAAAACTTGTCAACTTTACATTTTAAGATTTGTGGAAATAATAACTGGATATGAGAAACTATTTACCATTTGATGGTCAAATTCTTCCCTAGTATGAGAAATATTCGACCGCTTTGCTTTCAAGATGGGCAAATGTTTCCAACAAAAAGTTGTAAGCCATTTCTTTAGTTTTCCTGCAACAAATCCAATGTGCTTCAACACAGGAAAAAAAAGAAGAAAAGAAAGAAAGAAAGAAAAGGACTTTTTCATAAGAAATATGTTTTTAATGCTAATACGCCAACTACCTTTATTCCCACGTGAAGGTACTTAAACTCTCAAGTGACCAACTCACAACCCCTCAATAGCATGACCCGAGTAGGTTGGGCTGGGCAGCGAGAAACCTAACAAATAGTTGAGTTCCGGAGGACTCGAATGGTTCCATGAGGTTTGGTTGCGTGGTAGCATGCAGGACGAATGAGGCAGCGCACAGGCGTGGACGAGGTCGCACCTTGGCGCGCGCCTAGGCACAGTGCCTGGGCGCAGACGAGGTTGCGCCTTGGCACGTGCCTTGGCGCATCCCTTGGCACAGGCACGGGCAAGCCTTGGCAGATTCCCTTGGCACGAGCAAGGCCGCGCCTTGGCAGATTTCTTTGGCACGAGCAAGGCCGCGCCTTGCAGATTCCTTTGGCACGAGCAAGGCCGCGCCTTGGCGAAGGCGATTTCTTTTGGCACGAGCATGAGCAAGGTCGCGCCTTGGCGTTTCCTTGGGCACAAGCAAGACAACACCTTGGCGCGATTCATTTGGCACGAGGCAACACCTTGGCAGATTCCTTTGGCACGAGTAAGGTCGCGCCTTGGCACGGGCAAGACATACCTTGGCAAGGGTTGACAAAGCTTGACTTGGGCGTTGACCAAGTCAAAGTACGATTGGTCTCATTTCTTGATGTTTCCTATTGGAGTTCGGGGAACGGCTTAACATCTACTATAAGGAGGGGTGTGTCCTCTCCTAGGGTCGGCATGGGCATAGAAGCAAGGAAGACCCTCGAGCATGCCTTGGGCAACCATGCCAAGGCAAGACCCACGGACCCATGGTCCGAGCCACCCCGAGCCGGTGGGACTCGACCGAGCCCCGGCTAGCACCCAGGGTGCCTAGGCTCAGCTAGGCACCACCGAGCAGTCCCTGTCCCTAAGCAAAACACGGACCAAGTCACCTTGAGGCACGGATGGACCGAGTCAAGGTGGTTCCAGGCGGTTGGGTAACTACCTTGATCATGGCCACTGGCATGACCAAGGCACGTCCGAGAATGTCCCGAACACATGGAACATGTGGTAATTGACCAAGCAGTTGTGGCGGTTGAGGAACCAGGTGGCAGCAAGGGAACAAGGCAGTTGGGTAACTGCCCTGACCACAAGGAGTGAGGTTTTACTTAGTCTACGAATCAATGTAATCAGGAAATGTGTCATTGACGGTTATGTAACTACTTGTTGGCTGATCTATAAAGACATGAGCTCTAGGCTTGGGGAAGCATATAGTACCAGTGTTGTATTCTCATTGAGAGCTTAGTAAAACGTTTCCTTGGTGCCATTGTTTGCTGTTCATTTACTTTGAGTATTGGTAGTGTTGAACTAAGGTGACCCTTAGGCACCACGGGTTGGGATGAGCGAGAAAAATTTCCTTAGGGTAAACCCCTCACTTAATAGCCCCGTGACACCAACCACCGTACTATTGGGATGTTTGGACCGAAAAAGATTAGTAATATATTGGTAATTTATGGCTTCTTGAAGAAGTACATAAGAGTGGATCTCACATTAAAAAGTACTAAAGTCTTTTGAAGTAAAACCTCACACCTATTATTGAAGGTGGTTGAGTTGAAAACATTTCTATACCAGTGGAGATCCATGGGCCTGCACAGGTATACGCAGACGAGTCCAACAAGTGTTATTAGAGCTAATAGTACGACTGAGATTGTCAAGACGTGTGGAGTGAAAAAATTAGCTCCACATCGGTTATATATGGCTTTTTGAAGTACGTAAGAGTAGATCTCCCATCAAATAGTATTAAGGTTTTTTGATGTAAAACCTCATGCCCAGTGTTGTGGTTAAGTTGATGATAATATTGATACTAACAAAGATCTACAGGCATGTCTAGGCTTGTAGGCATACCCAACACGTACAACGGCTATGGTGACTTAGATCTAGCATTTCCATATATTCAAACGTTTCTATTAATTTTGAATAAATTTCCTTTATCAAATTTCGTCTCAAGAATTGATAACGTGGAAATTAAATTTTTTTTTTTTGGATTAATTGGGGGGTTAAATATGCCCAGAATTACATATTACAGACGTGGTAGTACGCAACATTTGCGGGTGTTTTTCAAAAAATAAGGTGGGTTTACTTTTTTATTCATCAAATAGGGAGGTTACTATAAAATTACAAAAGTAAGGTATGTCTCCTTTTGAAAAGAAGCTATTTATGATGATGTGGATGTATGGCGTAGTGTGTTTGATGAGGTAGAATGGATGTCTCATTTTCAAAAGGAGTCATCTATACAAAATACCAAAATTGTTTTAATTACTCATTCTCAAAAGGAGTTATTTGTTCAACTCGAGGTGGAGAACCTATGCAAACGACATGTGCGTATCGAGATGGACAAGCCGCGTCACATACGTATCACGAGGTAGACAACCCGCGTCACACACGTATCTCGAGGTAGACAACTCATGTAAATGACATACACGTATCTCGACGTGGACAATTCATGCAAACGTCACGCATGTATCTCGAGGTCGAGAAGTCATGCAAACGCTACGCTCGTATATCGAGGTGGCCGACCCATACAACCACGTGCAATTCATGCAAACGTCATGCACGTATCTCAAAGTGTGTAATTCATGCAACCTCGTGCAATCGATTCAAACATCACGCAAGTATCTCGAGGTGGACAACTCATACAACCTCGTCCAATCAATGCAAACCGTGCAAAGCTCACGCATGTATTTCGAGGTGGGCAAACCAATCAATGCAAATCGTGCAAATGTCACGGACCAGTGCACATAACACGAATGGCGCGCCATTCGTGTGCCATTCGTGTTATGGAACACTCCACGCGGCGTCCACGTGGAGTGTTAAAAAACATGAATGACGCATTCATAGAATGCGCCATTCCTGTTATGGAACGAACCACGTGGACGCCACGTGAGATGTTCAGAATACATGAATGGCGCATTTTGAGAATGCGCGATTCATGTTATTGAACAATCCAAGTAGACGCCACGTGGGATGTTCAGAATACATGAATGGCGCATTCTCAAAATGCTCCATTCGTGTATTTTCAACATTGCACACTAATGACGCATTTTCAAAACGTGTTTTACCTTAGTTATGGAATAAAAAAAAATACTCACTTATTTTACTCATTTAAACTAATTTTTGTTGTACATCTGTAATTTTTTCCAACATTTGCCATCCAATATGCCGCTCTGTTGCCTTCCCAATAGACATGTTGGACACACACTTCCCATTCTTCTCTGTCTAGTATTTGACATGTAAATTCAAGGAGATATCTATGTTTATTCATAACTACCTTTCTCTGGATTAGACTGTCCACAGCATCTGTGCTAGGATAACCTTTGTAATAGATTGTTTAAGTTAATGGTTATGTTAAGTAGAGTCATCAAAGCAAATTTGGATCAAGGATACAATTTACTTAAACTCAAAACCTTATTAGAGATTTTGTCAAAATCAAAACTTTATGATGAAATTGTCAAATTTTCAAATATAAAGATAGATTTGCTTAGTAGGGAATTTTTTTTTATTTCTCACATGGTGTATTGTGTCAACCAGAACCTAATCTACACACGACACTATTACGCTTCATATTGGGGGCGACCCTCACAATCCAATTTTTTTTCATTTATGAGACTAAAATTCAAGACCTCGCTTAATGGTAATCAAGTCCCTAACCGGTAGGACCAACCGAATGTCGGTAGGGCTTTGGCCTTGTTTGGTATGAGGCGGAGATATCTTCAATGAGATAATTCACAGAGAGTTGAGAACTAATCTCGTTTAGTTGTCCAACTTGCCTGCAAGTTATGTTCCAACTTACACCCTAGGGTAAGAGATATCTCCCCACCACCTCTCCCCTCCCCCTTAAGAAGTTATCTCATAAAAGTTGTGGACACAATTACCCCTCATTAATGACCATTTTATTACCCATCTCTCTTTTGTTTAAATGCTATTTATGTCAATTCATATTTTTTACTGTTTAAAAATTTGAAACTTCCCTGCAAGTTTAAAGTTGAACCAAACATAAAAATATTAACTCCAAGGAGATAACTCCGAACTAACAATGTAAGTTAGCAAAAACGAACCAAACAAGACATTTGTTTATTCCATTCCAAATCATTATTACTCTTGTTGGTTCTCCCATCTTTTCCTAGCCTTCAAACAACTAGTTTGTTACTTTTTACCTGCTTCGTTTATTTGTGAGGCCGAATTTGTCATAGCGCCATCTAATTCTTGACAACCAATTGGATGGCTTAATGGTTTGGAGTAAAAGGCCATAGTTTCGATCCAAGGTCATGACAAATTGTTTCTTTCTGATTAAAAAAAAATCTAATTCATAACCGCCTCTCTCTGGATTAAACTATTAGCACCCCAATACGTTATATCAGCCTCTCATTTAATTTAATGTTATTTATAGCCCTCAATAAGTTAGTTCATGTTCTAAGCACCCTTTAATTATTAGTAACATCTCCATTGTACCCCTAGTTTAATATTTGTCCTCCTCTCTCATCAAAGAAAACTTTCTTTTCATTTTTGTGATCTTCAACCTCTAACCCCTTGTTGCACATCATCTTTTTCTCTCACTTAACTCAATTTGCTCTACATGCATTCCAAGATTGATTTTTTGATCCATAAAAGCTAAGATTCAACACAAATAAAATATTCTAACCATTCAAGAATATGAACCAAATACTATAATTAAGCTGTTGTATTTGATGGTAAATTGTTGAGTGTACGGACAAATAGATGAGAAGAGGTGTAGAGATTAGAAAGTAGAAGAGAAAATGAGATGAGTTTATGATTTAATTTGGGTGAGATACAGAAAGTGAAAATTAAGTAGAAGATGAGAAGGTGAGCGTGGTGAGTGAGATTGGAGTTGGGGATGAATTTAAGATTTCATTTAGGGAATGATGTAGCGAAAAGTAAAGTTGAGGACGGGTGTAGAGAGCTGAAAGTAGAAGGGGAAAAAGAAATGAAATTGGTTCATAATTTAAAGTGAAGTTATTTATATCATTTTGCCTAAAGACATTTTAGTTTAAAAATGTATTAAATAAATTAAATGGAGGGGCTATTATAAGATAGAGGGGGACTAATATCACTCCCTTTATATTTAGTTATAAACAAAACATACGCCTCCTTTAATTCAAACTTTTTAAAAAACTTGAATTCCTCGTAAGTACGCTTAGAAGTTAGATATATGAAATTAGTACTACTAATGTGCCTAAAAAAAATAACCCTTTTGTTTTTCTTGTGATACACATCGAGATATGTGAAGATGCCAGCAGGTGCGTGTTCGGGCGAGAAATCCTCATCCCCCGCGTAGACCATCTCCCTGATAGGTGGGGATTCCCAAAATTCACTTCTCGTGGAACGAGGAATATGGGCCAATCTCTCCTCGCTGAGGAAATGGATTAGGGGCGAGGATTGTCCTATCCCCACGAAAATTCCCTACACCGCTTTCTATGGAAAACCATGTGGAAATCCCCTACCCCACAAAAACTTCCAGTATTTCTATAAAAAAAAAGTTAATATACTCTATCTAACTTTAATACGATATGGTACAGTTTGTAACTCATGATCAAATAAGCATAATGTAGTTCTTTTTTTTTTTTTGTTATCATAATGTATTCACTTTGAATGCGCTTCCAAACGATTTTTTTTTTTTTAAGACAAACCTAAATAGTTATATCATATAATTAATGCTTCACAAACACTATAATAGTGGTACCGATACTTTGAAAAGCAACTCGACGCTAAATTGATATCCTAAAGTCACACCGAGTGAAGTGGCATGCAGACCTATATGAAAATGGATGTAATTTTGAGGTGTGTGCACTCAATTCTCGGTGCGTAACATACGAGATGTGCATCCCAAGGTGCGCAAGCACGATTCCCAAGGCCTGGATGACTTGGGGTGTGAGTTCGATTATGTCAAAGTCACCTCGACCTTGAGAGTCATCTGTATTTGCCTTAAGATACACACGCCACAGGTGCACCGAAAAATATGCGTGCACACTCCAAAGTTACACCCATTTTCACGTGGGGGCTGCACGCCACGTCGTCGAGTATGACTTTAGATGCGACTTTGGAGTGTCATTGAAGCATTTCTCCTTTTCTATAACTGTAATACATTCCTCGTGAGGAATGTGAAACGAGGAATCTCCGCTCCACTAGAAGTGGAGACGGGGACGAGGACTTTATTTCCCACGCCTTCTCCACCCCTTTGCATCCCTGACTATAATACTCTTTTAAAAAAATAAGTTAATTTTTAAAATCTTGCCCTTACCCCCTAAAGAAGGGGTACTTCCCCTATATGAGTAAGTTGGCACCTCCACTTTTCCAGAATTTGGCTCAAATGGCCAACCAAAAAAGAATTGCAACTTCCCTAAAGTGCACTTTTCTTTGAAGAAAGGAGGTCATAACTTAGGTAGTTCTATGCTCATAATGTAGGGTCATAAACTTAGACAACCACACACCACCAAGTTGCTTTATGGTGGGTTAGCACACCCCCACCAAATGGAAGGTTGAGGTTCAAGTTAGGCTCCTCATTCTTCAAGAAAATAAAAGGGATACATGAGATCCGTGATGGAAAGCTTTTTCCTTTTTTAAAAAAAAAATGGGGCACAATTTCTTGTTCCTAACATAACGTATGGGCAAGTCAATCTATTACATAAAAAAATAATAAACAACTTTGGAAACTTGCGGTACCTATAATATTGACACCATCAAACTAGGCTTTGAAACCTTGTGGGACACATTGCGCGCATGTCCTTTCCATTAGGTATATCTTGGAGGTGTCATCCCTCCAAAATCGTGACTAACTTGCACCAACACGCAAATAACTGAGAAACATGGCTTTCGCAAAGAAACATAAAATTGCATTCGAGTCGTTCATATTCACAAAGAAGGAAATCGTGCAGCTGATTGGATGGGCAATATTGCAAATCAACACAATGTCAAGCCTACGAGGTCGATCAATGTTCTATACGTCTAGTGTCAACTTTAGACGAGGGTGCTCGAGGAGTAACCTTTCCTCGATTTAGTAAAATCCATCTTAAAACACTCGAATAACTTGCATCTAAATATAACTAAGGATGAAACGTAAGAATGAAGTGAGAATCAAACGAGAAAAGGAGAGGCGAGCAAGCAGGTGAGGTGAGGATAGGGCTGTGCCTTAAGTGAATGGTGCAATGAAAGAGGTTTGGTTCATTTGTGGAAAGAATAAGAGAAAGGGATGCAATAAAAAAAGGGAGGGATGGGTTTGATTGATGGGTGACGTTGGATGTAAAGGGTGTTTTAGGTGTTTCAATATATTTTTTTTGGTAAGTGGGTTGGTAAATTTTGGGCACAGCTAAAAGCATCCCAAATGCTGGGTTGCCTCGCATAAAATACATGTAATATAGACTTGCTCTCACAAATGTCCGAGGAACCTAAAGCACTGCCCTAAGTTTTTTAGTACTGAGGGTAGGGGTAGGCAAACGTGGTTTGGTGATGAAAACCATCAAACCGCCATCAAATCGAGGGTTCACGGTTTGACCGTTGTGCAAACCACCACCAAACCGCGAACCCTCAAAATCGCAACCAAACCAACCGTGGTGTGCGCGGTTTGGTCGATTTAGTTTTGTGGTTTTCCTGCAACACTTTCAACAAAAAAAAGTCACGCATTCCATACAAGTCTATACATGACCATCCACCAAAAATACAATGAAACACATAAACTCGATCAAAATTATGAATCTAAGTTCATTTCAAAAAGGCGATGGCTAAAAGGACCTCGATTTTTACTAAACGGACCCTATTACTCAAGCATATCCCAATTTTGCTAAACGTACCTCACCTTTATTTTCATAAATTTCAAAAATACCCTTGCTTACCCATGCCCTAGAAGTGAAGATGTGTAGCCCACGGGTTTCGGTCACACGTGGCCATGACCTCTAAAGAGGTCTCGATCGACTTACACCGAGACATCTTTAAATGGTCCCGGCCGACTTCCACCGAGACTTTTGAAGATGTATCGATTTGGTGTTGGTCTCGGTAAGAGCTGACTGAAACCTCTAAAGAGGTCTCGGACTTGTGTGACCGAGACTTTTAAAGCGGTCTCGGACTTGTGTGACCGAAACTTCCAAAACAGTCTCGGCCCTGTGTGTCCGAACCCCACGGGTGACAAGAACGAACAAAAAAAATTTAGAACTCCAAAAAAATACATGAAATCGACCAAAAAATTTGTGGGTTTTGCTCGAAATCACTAGTTATTCTCGATTCCATCAATATTTTTTGTGCAAAAATGCGAGATTCAAGCTCCAAATCAGAAGCCCTAAATCCAACAACAAAACTATAAAACATCACTACCAACTCAAAAAACGCAAAAAAAAACCCAAAAAAACTTAGAAATCGACATGAAAATAAGTGGAGAATACATCCATGACGTCAAATCGATGTGGTTTCACTCGAATTTCGTCGGGTTTGGGCAAAAAGTGAAAACGCGATTCGAGAGAGGGGTGACTGGGTATGAGTGAATGAGTGTGAAGGGGTATGAATAAGCAAAAATCCATTTATATAGGGGGCAGTTGAGTCATTTCACACATGCATCAAAAAAAAAATTGAATTAAGGTTCGTTTAGCAAAAACTGGGGTCCTTATAGCCTTTGCCTTTCAAAAATTAAACAAATGAAAAGACTTCTAACTCCATTTTATTTCATTCCAAGTTTGGAGTGGTTTTACAATTTGGTGAAACACAATTTTCTACAAAAGAAAACCGCCACCAAACTACACAATCGCAGTTTTCAAGTTTTCCAAACTGCCCCCAAATCGCTTGTTCAAAAGACTAGACCAAACCATGCAATTTAGACAATTTGAGAGGTTTTGCTTAGACCACTGCCCACCCCAAACGGAGGGTATGTCGTCGTGATATTATTGCTAGATGGGTTAATAAGCTTTTTGAGATTGAGACTGTGCTATTAAAATTACATTAGATAGGGTAGGAAGAGAATGAAAGGGTTGAAATGGCAGCTCTTAAAAGATTTAACGGATTGAAATATGTTAAAACACATGAAATGAACGTATTGAAATATTTTAACCATATAAGGTATTGTGTCAACCCTTAAAGTTTTGAGGAAACTACACTTCTCAAGAAGTTGCCACTTCCCTTCTTTGATTGGTCATTTTCATTTAACTTCCCAAACATGGAAATGCAAACTTTTCCTGGGAAGTACACTTCCGGGAGGCAAAGAATTGCACTCATTTGACAAATATCACCTCCATTTAAATTAACTAGATTAAACCTTCCCCCAAGAAAAATAATGTACATACCTTCACAATGAAAAATGATAGGGTAACATCCCTTGCTCCATCCACTTCTTAAGGAGTTGGTAGGGTCCTTTATACCCCTTTGAAATGTAGGCATTTGACATAGAAAGATGATAATCTAACATTTTAGGAGATATACATTTGCTACACAATGGTGTAGATTTGATTGAGATGTGTAGACCCTACAAATTTTAAGGGAATCTACACTATTGTGTACCAAATGTATGTAACAAAAGAATGTCAAAAAATCATTTTCCTTTGACATATGATAACTAGCCTCATTACCTCACCATTCAAGCTCTTTTCGGTAGGGATGGAGAAAGGCCAGAGATGAGGGATCTCATCTACATCCCAATTCCTATGGGACAAGATTTCCTCATCTCAAAATTCCCTGCAAAGAAAAATTTGCCCCCACAGACAATCCCTTGGGGATCCTTCCCCACGAGAAATCGAGATACCGATAGCCATTACGAAGAATGAATAAACGTATTTAGATTTGATCGCTTGCAAAATATACCAGGTGAGCTTATCTATAGAATAGTCAAAGTGAAAGTAGAAGCACCACCACATAGAGATGAAATGTAGCTATATGGATATGCAAAATGGCCAAGGACATGGAAAACAAAATCAAGGTTAATAGATCATCATACTAGAGTAGCACCGCGTGTTCCCGTGTTTAAAGCTTGCATCCACGCACTGAAACCCTAATACAAGCCAATAAAAGAATGAACATGCATAGATAAGCGACATAAATGAGATTAGTAGGAAAAGAATCCAAAACATATTGCATCCTAAAATCTTGAAAAACATTGAAAACTTGTATTCCAAGGTTTGGTAGGGGGATTTAAAAATAGATTCTAAACAACCTCCTTTTTTTTTTTGGTTTGAACCAAATGCAGCTTCGTAGGTTATTGCAAGTGTCAATTGGAGTAAAAAGGTTAAAAAAGTCAAAATATATCAGTGTCAAATTGAATTTGCAGACCCCTCATTCACATTTCACATTGCCAAGATAATTCTCCAAGCATGTCATAAGGTTTCTATATAGTTTTTATGATGTTAATCCTTTGTAATAATTGCTTTGCCAAATAACTATAAAGCATATATGTTATATTTAAGGAAAAAGCTTAGGTAACCCACTTTGGGCACCGACCCACTCAATGCTCGCGCGATACACCTCGGCGCTCGCTTGCGCACGCACATCTCGAGGTGTATCGCATGGGCACCGAGTGGGTCGGTGCCCAAAGAGGATAACTCTAGCAGTTTCCTATATTTAATTCATAATCCAAAGGTTATCGCATATTATGTAAAATATATAAAATTATGGGCAAAAGGGCTAAATTGGTCCCTCAACTCTCAACGAGTTGTAGACTCAATCCCTAAAATCTAAAGTAGTCCAACTCAGTTCCTAAACTCAAAACTCTCTTCTAAATCGGTCCTTTTGTCTCTTTACCTAACTAATGTATTAACCCCAATTGACCCATCTTCCTTCAACTCCTTTACGGCTCAATCAAACTAACAAAATTTCTCTAATAAACTCAAATTCCTAAAATAGACTCCCCAAAACCAAACAAACACTCTCAATTCTCACCTTAATATCTGGATTGCACATGGACCCAACAAGAAATCACTCTTTAAAAAAAAAAAAAAAAAAAAAAAAAAAAAAAAAAAAAAAAAAAAAAAAAAAACAGACAAATTCAAACCTCACATTAATTCAAAACTTCACCTCACGTTCAAAACAAATTTCCCTAGAAACCCAAAACACTCCCAATTCTTACCTGAACATCTTCAAGTGACTCTCCTCCACCACTACAGGGTTGACATCCGAGACGACCCTGTAGACGAGACCTTGCATTTCACAATCTTCACCTTTGGTTAGGTCGCGAAGGAGTTCAAGAAAGATGGGTTAACTGGGGTTAAGAGGCTAGTTAGGTAAAGAGATAAATTGACTGATTTAAAAGAAAGTTTTGAGTTTAGGAACTGAGTTGGACTACTTTAATTTTTAGGGACCGAGTCTACAACTCGCTAAGGGTTGAGGAACCAATTTGGCCCTTTTGCCTAAATTTGTGCCTACCCAAGGTATTCCCCAAAAAAATATCGCAATAACCTCTTCATATCCTCCTCGAGCATAAAACTTGTTCATTGGCTTCGATAACTAGGTTCTTAAGCTCCCCGCCAAGTACTCCTCAAGCAATGTTGAGACATTTCATGAGAATAGACATCTGAACATAAGCATCTCCTTTGTTTGGTGAGTGTCTAACTATCATACAAACCTATAATGGTTCAATCCCATTATTATTACTGAGCCCGGGAATAATGATGCAAAACGTGTCAAACCCTTTCCTAAGCACTTCATTCGAGGCTAAGAATACTTAGAATTTTATTTTGCTGATAATATTGTTATGGTTGAGGAAACAAGAGATAGAGTGAATACACACATTGTGAGTTTAGAAATACTAGACATCAAGGTGAAATGGTAAAATTATGGGAAGTAGAAGTTCCTAAGGGGAACCACTTTAGATATCTAGGATCTGTGATACAAAATGATGGTAATATTGAGAATGAAATTACACATATAACTCAAATTGGATGAAAGAAAATGAAAGTGCAACAAGTGTGATATGCAATCGAAATATTCCTATCAAACTACAAAGAAAATTTTATAGAACTGCATGCAAGCAAGCTATGCTTGAATGTTGAGCAGTAAAGAAACAACAAATACATAAAAAATGAATGTTGTGAAAATGACGATGCTTAGGTAGATGCGTGGTAAGATTCGTAAAGACAAAATAAGAAATATATAGATTCAAAGAAAATTTAGGGTAACACCAATTAACGCAAAAACTTGAGAAGAGTGATTGCGGTGGTTTGGATAACTTCAAAGGTGGCCTATAAAATGCCCCAATTAGAAAACTCAATTAAATAGAACTGAGGAAATTCGACGATGCGGGGATAGGCCGAAGCTAACTTAGGACGCATTGATTGGGAAGGATTTAAAGGATTTGGAAAGCAAACCATTAATCGCATTAATGGAAGAGTTTGATCCATGAAGTTGGCCCAACTAAATTGAGATTGAGCCTTTGTTGTTATTGTTGTTTAGTTAAAAGTCCATGTCTAATTAGAATATCTAGCCTTTTCTTTAGTAATTTAGATACTTCATTAAGTGGTTAATAGTTCTCTTTTTTATTGAGAAAGATGTTAGTTGAACAGAACTAAAAAATAAAAGCTAATGTTATTAGATAAATAGAAATAGTTGGGGATGTAAATTTAACCACCATACGTTGATAATCGAGTCATATTTTCGCATTTCTTCTAGTTCTCCTAATTCTCGATCTCTTTTTTTTTTTTTCTCCCAACCTAGTATGTACACCCCAAAGGGTCCGGGTTGCCACCTACGAGGTCCGAAAGGAGTGAGACTTGCCAATGAGATTCCCTCCCTCTCCATAGCACAATTGTGCTTGAGGCCTCTATAATTAAGGGGCATCAAGTCCTTACTACTCAACTCAATCAAATCCAATTCTCATCTCCTTTACTTCTCTTCTTGATTCTCCAATTCTTTCTTTTGGTGTTACATTATGTTGGTATCGGAGCCAAAGCCGGATCCATGTTTCCTATTCTAGTTTGTGGTCCACTCAACTCAATGCGACACAATTTTCCTCCTTTACTCTCCACATTTCTTTCTTCCCTTGAATATCTTTAAGTAAATTGTAAATTGTTCAAGAAGGCAATTCTTCTTCTTTGTCTTGGGCTCTTTCTCATTCTTCTTTCTTTTCAGTCCTTTTCGCTTGGTATATTCTTACGCTTTGCATCAGAACTTTTTCCTTCTTCCTTCTACAACAACAACATAGCCTCAATCCCAAAATTCCTTCCTCTCTTCCTTAAAATTACTGTGCAAATTTTGCTTCTTCCTCTCCCTCTAAGATTTCTGCACATTTTTTCTTCTCTTTTCAAGTAAAATTTCTACACCATATTATTTTCTTCACTTCATGATATTAGAAATTCATCCAACAAAAAATTGTTGATCAATAACTAATGCTGGATGCAGAGCAACCATGTATCTGTCTGGACTCTGGATACTCTTCTACGCTCAAACTCACTCATGAAAGATGGTACTTTCAGTCCATAATATTTTGAACCTAAGGAGGTTCTCTTTGTTCCCATCTACACAGATGCTGTTGACTGTGGCCATTCCTGTCAGATAGAAGGATCATTATCCCATCCTTTGATACAATTTAACACGTTTAAGTGGAGTTCTTTGTGCCAGGAAGAACTAATGCAAGCATATCTAAGTTCTTGATCGGGTTTTAATTTCTATATCGTCAAAGAATTCAAAACTAATAAGAATTTTGTTCTTATCAATGATTTCTATGAACAAAGAGCCCTTGATGCATTAGAAGTCTGATTAATCTTTAGCTTAGAGTCAATATGTATGTTCTTCTTACCTAGCAATTTTCTGACGAAGGTCATTAAATAAAGAATTTAGATGTCTAGAATCTCAAATTTTCTCCTCTTTATCATTCTCCTCTATAAAGGCTCAATGTCAACAACTTAAACCAATTTCAGAAAGGTCATTTCACAATTTGAGATCATAAAAACCGGTTCACTTCAACATCTCGTTGCAACCCTCGCTTCCCCAACAAACATATTGTTCACTAAATAAAGAAATTAAAAACAGAATGCATCTAATACTTGCCAAACAGAAGCACGACGAAAAAGATTCTAATAGACAAACAAATGCAAGAAGAAGATCACAGGATTCATTTCAGGGTACATGTTCCAGAATATTGTCAGTGAAATGTCTGAAACATCAAAAGGCAAAACATGTAATACGGACTATGTCAGTGATGGAAAAGTATCCTTCTCAATCAATCTATCCACTTACGAGTACTTCGAATTCAAAAAACTTCTCACAATGCATTAGATAATAGATTTTTCTTTTACGAGTTTAACCTTTGCAAAAGCAAGTCTAAGATTAAGAAATATATATATATATATATATATATATATATATATATATAGATATATATATATAGAGTGTGCTACTACCATGGGAATCACAAAAAATACCCATGCCATGGGAACCTCATTTACAACCATTGGATTCTAATCCAACACATTGATCTATGAATCATAAATGCACAACACATTTTCTCAAGGCATGGATATATATTTGGGCTCCATTGTAGAATATATATATATATATGGGTAATTTTAAAAAACTTTATTTGTTACCATTGGATTAAGATCCAATGTTGTTTGATGTTGTGCATTAAATGAGTACTAAATGCATTCAAATTTTGAACTAAAATAGTGGTTCTCATGCTATGAGTATATATACCATAACGACGTCGCCGTGATTTTTTTTTTTTAGTTTTATCTCAAGCTCTAAGGATACATAAGGAAAGTTGGAACTTGACATGGAAAGAAAAATGGTTGAAAAAAAAAAAAAGAATAACAAGAAGAAAGTACCTGGATCTGCAGCTTAAGTAAAGCCCCTTGTAATCATAAGCATACCTTGCCATTGTCATCAAAATTCTTTTTTTTTTTGGGAGGTAGACATCAAAAATCTTTTAAAACCCACAAAATGAACCGCTTGGCAGCCACAAAATCTGAAGCAAATAATCTCCGTGCAATGGACGTCCAAACTATCAAGTTTTCATTCAATGGGAGGCAAAACTCACACGGCCCCGACAAAATTCTGTGGGATAAATCCACCCAAATTCACCATGTTTTAACAAAATAGCGAGTCCCAACTCCATCTGAGCACTAGTCCAAATCAATGCACTGATTATTCAAAGCACAAGATATAAATGTTGAACCAGGAATCTTAATTGCTTCACAACCAAAACCGTTGCTTACAGATCCAAATTCTGATTCATCGTCATCACTATCAATGCCAGCTGGGTTAACTCTATTCTGATAGCTTCTGCGCTTCAGAACGAACACATTGAAATAATAGCGGACTAAGCTTTTCCAACATCTATTAGGAAAGCATTTGCGTAATTCGTCCCAAAAACATCGGTTTAAGGACTCTGGATGTAACCTCACTATATCTTTGAATTTCTTTTCTTCATCCTCTGTCCAAGAAAGAGACACTTCCTCCCCCATGTAACGGAATCCCCAATTGTAGAAAGCCCTCCCCAATTCAAGTTTCAGCTTCATCTTTCTTTCAGCAACATGAAATCTGATGCATTCAACAGAACCTGGATGTCTACAGTCACACAAGTCTTCTCTACCCTTTCCAATAGAGTGCTCATCAAACCCTGAACTGAGTTTCCCCGTAGCCAATGGCCAATCCTGTGTTCCCAACCATTTGCTGTCATCATCAGCGGCCCCATCAGTCCATTCCGGCACTTCAGCTTGAAAGAGTGCGCCTAAGGGAACTCGCTGACGAAATGGATCATCAAACTTATCAGTTACCACATTCATGGCAGGGGAATCAGAAACCACACAGGATTGACTCATGTCCACGTCAATTGATTCGGAAGAAGAAAGCAAACTAGGATTTTTCTGGGAGATAATTCTCTCACTGCATCTTAATCTCTCCATTGAACGATGACCTATGCCAATATCATCATCATACATGGAAGGATGTACCCTCGGCTTTTTCTGCAAATGTTTAGAATTATTCTGCATCACAAAGGGTACCAACCAACCAATTGTAAACCTATGGATGCTCCAGAATCATGCCTTTTTCCTTTTTTTTTTTTTTTTTCTTTTGTAATAAAATCAGTGTGCATGATCAATCTTAGAATGCACATGAAAACTTACAACCATATAAAACATAGCAAACCACATATTCATTCACATATTCGTTCAACAACAACAACCACAACAAAGCATCAATCTCAAATTAGTTGGGGTCAGCTTCATTGATCAAACTCTTCCATTACGCTCAATGAAGTGGAATAGTCTATCAATGTATCTAGGGGTAAAATATAAGGTTTGGCACAACAAGATTCAGCCATAGTTCCATATTAATGACTTCTATAACACAAATCACTTATGCCCAAGGGGTGTGGTGTAGTGGCAAATAAATGAGCACTATAACTCTAACTGAAGTAGAGGCCATGGGTTTGATTCTTAATAACTACATTATATATCCTTGGTTTCTTCAGGGTTATGAGGTTGGGTCGCGAGACTAACTCTAATGGGATTAGTTGAACCAAAGTAAGGAGGGGCTGAAAAAGGTTCGAACACCCATGATTATAAAAAATAATAATAAATAACACAAACCACTTGCACACTCCATGGAATCTTTCAAATAACAATTGGCATAACATCATAGCTTACTAATAGTCTAATACTATCTAACTAAATGTGCTTGACACCAAAAATCAGTTATTTCTAACACTAATAAAGGAAATCATAGAAATCATAGCTTGCCTGCAAAAGAGATTTATCAGCATTTGGATTGACATGTCTTCCACGAAAAAGTAAATCCCGAGCCTGTAGAGCCAAACCACGAAGTTCTCGGTCGTCCAAGGACTTGCCAGTCCTCAAATGACCAGGTCTCAGGGCAATATCAATCACCCAATCAAGCATTCTGACCCAAGACCCTCGCTTTCGTTTTCCAGAAGCGCGTTCCCCTTTAGCTACACAATTGTCCAATTTCACACAACTTTCGTCATCATCAACGCATTTCTTACCACCACTCACCCTTCCCTCATCCAAAATCACACAATCATCATCACTGTCGCCAATGCACGTCTTACCACCACTCATTCCATTTCCATTCTCCATCTCTTTCATGATTCCCGCCCCTAACACTTCGGAAACCTTCCCCTCCGACGACTCCGGCTGCTGCTCTTCTTCATCAATTTCATGATTTAGCTCTCTTATATCTTCCAACAAACCCCTAAACTCCGTAGCCAATTCCATTGGCAATAAACCGAAATCGCCACCGCAATTTCCTGATCCAAAACACCCATCAACACCCTTATCTTTCAAAATCTTCCTCACCCATCGATCAAACACATACACATACTTAATATACAACAGCTTCACCGACGCTGCAACCTCCTCGCCCAACCCCAGTTCCTCACCCACCAAACCCCACGCCCCCTTCTTCGACACCGAACCATACCCGCCCTTCTCCCTCACCACCAAAAACAGCCTAAACAAGTCCACACACCGCCCATCACCGAGCATCGCCGGAAGAGTCCTTACACTCTCACGAGGCGACACCTCCTTAAGAAACACAAACAAAACTTGCTCAAACAAACACCTCAACTTCCCATCTCGACGAACATCGACGCCACCTCCGCAAGCTTTCATCGACGCAGAATCGAAATCCAAACAAAACCCTTTACTCTGAAGGCTCCGAAGAATCTCCAAGTAATCTAATGCGCATCCATCCGTCAAAATCGACCATCCGGCCATATAATCCCCAAATCCCAAACCCTAAAAACCCTAGAAAAGCCCTAGAAAATCCCTAGAAAATCGAAATCCCCCACCAATGCCTCGCCTAGATCTCGCACAACAAACGCAAATCCAAGGTGTATCCACAAAGGGCAATGAACAGGCGCCGATCGATCTACAGAGCGCGCGAAGGTGGGTTTTGGCGGGAACCGATTGATCTTACCCGCTTTGGTTTGAAAGTGTCGAAACGAACAAATCGAGATTAGATGTGAAACGGAGTTGAAAAAATCTTTGTTGGAGAAGAAGAAAGAAGGGGGGGCCTACCTTGGCCTTTGGACCCAAGTATGGGGTGTGCCAGGGAGGGATTTGTGGGAGAACAGCTGCAACTGCCTTGTGGAGTGTTTATGAGGTATTCTAATTTGTTGGGACAACCCTAGATTTATAGTCATGGCTGGCAAGGCAAATTGGTGAAGGGAAAAGGTTTGGGTGACCATGTGAGATGCATACTTACCTTTTGGGTGGTACATGTATTTGGTACAAAGTTGATGGGGTTCATTGGATTTTGTATGGAGATTCGAGTGTGCGCGTCTCGACGCGTATCCAAGGAGTTTGATGATTGTGTAGGGAAGTGTGTGGGTCAATTGGTTTTTGTGAAATGACTTTACCTTGGGCTAAACCTAACCATGGTTATGTTATGACTAGGGTTCCATCTTGGAAAAAAAAAAAATTAACTTTGGTTGTGTTGGAGAGATGTAGCAAGTTGATCTCAAAACTGACCTATTGTCAGTCTGATTTTGTTGTTTTTCTGCGACACATTTTCAACAACAACAAGAAAAATTGTCACACGTTTCATACAAATCCTTACATGTCCTTCAACAACACATATGGCAAAAAGATATGTTCATATATGATAATTCATCAAAAACACAATGAAACTCACAAACTCAATCAAAATTATGAGTGAAAGATCATTTCAAAAATTAAAACAACGTGAAAAAGGCTTCAACTTCATTCCGTTTCAAAGTTTGGGGGTGGTTTTGTGGTTTGGTGAACTCACGATTTTCTATAAATGAAAATTGTCACCAAACCGCGGAATCACGGTTTTCAAGTTTTTTAAACCACTCCTAAACTGGTAGTCTAAAAATCAGATTAGAGCTTGTGATTTGGACGATTTAAGCTGTTTGAGCAGTTTTGCAGATTTCGTTGTCCACCCTTAATACTAGGGCACCTTAGCAGGATCTTTTTTTGTATCTTTCATATAGAGGTGAGCACTTGACATCTTTCTGAAGGAAAAAGAATGGGTGACATAGTTTTGAATATCTTGATACATAAATTTGGTACAAAGTTGTTGAAGTAATTGCGATTTCAGTATGTACGTCTCCGTGCGTGTCCAAAAGATTTTAACAACTGTGTGGCGAATATAGGTTAGTCTCTTTAACTCTGGAACCAATATAGGGTTTGTTCTTGAAAAAAAATAACTTTAGTTGGGTTGGAGGGAAAGCAATCTCAAAATCGTATTTGTAGATTTTTTTTTTTTCCTAAGAAAAACGTATTTATGTCACCAAAACAAACTAAACCTTACAAATAGATCAACCGCATGGAGAGTGTTGAACAATTAAATATATTATTTAAGGAGATATTTTACAATGGAGCTCAAATATATACTCATGTCATGGAACCATCTCAAAATGTGTTGTGCATTAAATGATTTACGCATTTATGACACCTCGATTAATGTATTGGATTAGAATTCAATGGTTATAAATAGAGAATCCATGACATGTGTATATATTCGTAATTTGAATATAAATTATGAAAAGATGTGTAATCATATGGAGAAACGTAACATACTAAAAGGGCGTATGTATTCACTAAGAGATATGTCTTTATTAATAGACACATAATTAAAAGTAAATACATATACTAGACAGATTGTTTGTAAAAGTGAGAAAATGAGTCGAAACAAAATCTATTTCTCTATTTTTCATGATTTTGAGTATGAGAGAACATTGAATCATACAATCGGTTCGTATACTAGTGATTTGAAATGCTACAATCACTAGCATGATCGTTGTATCCTGAGATACTATCATCATTAGACCGTATGTACCGTGACAGGGCGAAATAGTTTTAAGGACATTGAGTATAACTCAAGTCTCGATTGTATCAAGTTTTCTTGCATTTCGTCTAGAGTTTTCTCGAATTTCCCCAACAGAGAGTTGAGTATTTGTCAAATTATTGGAGTTGTCGCTTGATTTAGACCTACTGGTTTCAATCATAGTGTTAGAGTTTTTGGTAACACGTATAAAGTCACGTGTTTGAAGAGTCACATTCTTTCCTTTAGTAAGTGTAGAGACACGTCCATTGAATTTCTACCAAAAGTCGCAACTTTAGATTGATACCTTTTGGAATTCTATAAATATCTCTTACGGAGATAAATGAAGTACACTAGTTGATTAAGTTTCTAGATAATAGAGTGGAGCGTGTTCTCTCTTCATCTTTCGCTTTTAGGCTGCGGATACAAATCTTACTTCATAGTAGTAGTATGATCACTGCGGTAGGAACTTCAACGACGCTAAGTGAAACACGTAATTCATCGTGATCCAATGTAACATTTATATTTAATTCTTCCGTTGTGTAATGGAACACATAGAATAAGAATCAATGGAAAATAATTGTTTGGGAAGAAAAAACTAGTGCAAAGCCGCATTTGTAGGCTCGTCAAATAATGACCATGTCCAACCCCTTCCATTATGTTAAAGTTCACTATCATTACCATGTTACGTCGAATAAGATGGGTCATGTTTACGAATATGATAAAAATATGTATCTCACGCCAATGGTTAGTTGGCATAATTGGAAGCAAGTTGTTGTCCAATGTCTCCGAACTAATGACTCGAGTTTGACTCTTGAGATGGAAACACTAATGTTGGAATCTCCTCTACATATATGGTGCGCAACCTTTTCGTATCAGAATCTAGACGTGCGTGCAGTATTACATTTTTTTACTATAGTACTGAGTTATCTACTACTACCTAATTGTTGTTTGAAGTATCGAGAGGCTTTTGGCTAGCACCACATCATTGTCTTTTTTTTTTTTTTGGTTACACATCATTGTCTATTATGAAACCTTGTATATGCTATTTTTGCATTTCAAAATAAACTCAAAGATCGAAGGAAAATGATTGAGTGTTCGAACACTCAAAATGGGCATCTGGTTGTTGACATCCACTAATTTTTGCATCGAAAATAATCATACTCACGTTCCCCCAACCCTCACCTACGTGAAAACCTGGTTGGATCACGTTCGTCTGGAATTATTGAGGATGTTCTTCGAGGCATAACATTACTAACAAAGGTGAGTTAGGGTGGCAAAAGGTGTCCAGACTCGTTTGTTCGCATTTGTCCGGACTCGCTTTAAACGGGTCCGGACATTTACGACAACATAGCCTCAGTCCCAAATTAATTGGTGCAGGCTATATGGATCAAACTCTTCCATTGTGCTCGATCAAGTGCAATTGATGACGAGCTTTCCAAACCATTCAAATCTCTCCTAATTAATGCGTCTCATATTAACTTTGATCTACCCATGCCTCGTTGAATTTCCATTGTTTCTATTAAGTTAACTTTTCTAATGATGACAATTGTAGGTCGTCTTTGCAGGTGTGTGACCAAACCACAACAACCGTTCTTCTTTAATATTTGTGTCAATTAGTGCTACTCTTGTCTTTAAATTTTTATATTTCTTAATTTATCTTTACGAGTTTTACCATACATTCACCTAAGTATCCTCATTTATGCTACGTTCATTATATGTAATTGTTGTTGTTTTACCGCCCAACATTCACTTCTATAGAGCATAGCTAACCTAATTTCGGTCCTATAAAATTTTCCTTTTAACTTAGTAGGAACATTTCGATCACAAAATCACTCATGTTGCACTCCGTCATTTCTTTCATCTAGCTTGAATTCTATGTGTGACACCATTCTCAATATTACCATCATTTTATATGATTGATCCTAGATATCTAAAGTGGTTCACCTTAGGAACTTCTACTTCCCCTAATTTTACCACTTCATCATCTCGATGTCTAGTGTTTCTAAACTCACAGTGCATGTATTCGGTCTTCGTCCTACTCAACTTAAAACCATTAGATTCTAATGTATTCCTCCAAAGTTCTAATTTCATATTCACTCAATCTTTTGTCCGTTTTAAAAAATGAGTCCAGGTCCAAATAAAGTTTTTTTAAAAAATGAATACCCATTTAGCGATTAATTTAAATAATATTTTATTTATTTATAGGGGTATTTTGAAACTTTCATGATGTTTGTATTGTAATTTCACTAATGATGATGCTATTTTTATATGTAAATATAAGACTTGAATTTTGAACATATAACATGTCTTTTTTTGTCGCGATTAAATGCATAGCAACATAAAATCATGCATTTTTGTTAATAATTAGGTGAAAAAAATTATTTTATTATATTAAAGAATGGGTAGAACAAAAAAAGGGTCTTGTATGTTTTAAAGACATGTGAATCCGGACAAAAAAAGTGTCTATTTCAAAAACGAGTACGAACCGGACACTATTTTTAATCGTTATTAGGGGGAGTCCGGACCCGTATCCGCCCGGACCCCTTTTTTTGCCACCCCTAAGTGAGCCTAAATGATTGGGAGTCAAATGCATCTTTTTAGATATGAAAGTCGTAGCTAGCTCTTAAGAGCATATCCAATGATAATGTGGTTTTAGAATATGAATTGGTGCCACCTTTGAAATGTGGGGAAGATATCTATCATATGTGACACTTGATAAAAAATTTAACTCAAAAAGGGTCTCCAATGCACAACGTGAATTGAGACTTCTTTTGGCTTTTTATTTTATTTTTAAATAAAATGAGACGTTTGTTTGTTTTTATTTTAGAATAGACACCCTCTACTTCTGATTGCCTGCCACATACGCTAAACATTCACAATCCATGATCCAGTTGGAGTGGATTGCATGTACATTACGTCATAAGGGCACCCACAATGACCGTGCAATGCATTTACGCGCCCAATGTGGTCATGTATTGTCACGGCCCAAATCTTTAACCCAGTTTTAATTCCTTAATCAGGATCATCGACCCTTGACGTGGGACCTACACTGTGATACGTGCACCGACCGAGGCACGCGGCCGAGGTATATTGTATTTTTGTATTGATGTGTGCCTAGTGTTATGTATTGTGTAGACTTACTAAGTCGGTTTGTACAGTTGTAGGCGTCGAGACAAGAGCGGGGACACGCCTCGAGTAGCGTGCGAGCCGGGGAACCGGGTAGTTAGCATTTTGGTAAGTCTTATTTAATACTAATATGAAATACGGAATTACTTATAAGCCTATGGTTGTGTTTGTTAATGTAAATCAAATTAAAGGCCTATAGTTGAGTAAATTAAATGGAAAGCATAAGATTGGTCTAGAGATACACATTGGCACATCTAGGAACTAGGTGAGTAATGAAATGGTGTCACTTGAGGTTGAGTTAGTGGGAGTTAGTGGGATATATGACAAATGTGGACCATTAGATATTCCTATGGATACATAAATTCATGAAGATTAAGGGCTAGGAAGGAACATTACCTTAATATATATTATTAGTGATCAAACAACATGCAAACCAAATCACTCATTCATTTTTGCTGGAGAAGAGAAGGAATTGCTGGAGATGAGTGAATCATCAAGGTGTTGAAGGAATCCATTAGAGTTGGTGAGAAATTCTCAAGCTAGGGTGCTACATCAACTAGGTAAACATCTTTTTAGTTGAAATTAGAACAAGTTCTGATTTTAGGCTAATTTCAGATGGTAGATGATTGAGTGTTTGCAATTGATTTATATATTTAGATTCCTCATTTCAAGCTGATAATCCAGCTATATTGAAGTTCTTAATTTGGTTTTGAAATCATAAAGATATGAATTTTTGAAGTTGCAATACCAAAACTAGAATTCTGCATGTTGTATTAGGAATCAACCTGGGTAATTTGGTCATAATCTACCCATTTTAAGTCCAAATTGATCCAAACCAGCGGCATTTGAAAGCTTATTGAAAGGGCAATAACTTTGCTTAAATGAAGGTATTTTGATTCAAATGTTTTCATGTCCAAACATGTTCTACAAGTAGGTGCTGGAATTAAAAAGGAAAATTTTGAAACTAAATTTGTGAATGACATAACTCCCTAACTACTTACCCAAATGAGCTGATCTTTTAGTATGTTGTATTTTGATATATTTTCTGCCTTTTGACCAAAAATCACATTTTTAGAAACTATAGATTGGGAGAAATAGATTTTCTAAATCCGCTGGTCGGATTAAATTCCAATTAAACCTATGTTTAGTAAAATCATGATATCTCTTTCATTTTAAATCGGAATTTTGCAAACTAAACCTTTCTAGAAAGCTAAGAGAGAGACCAACAATAATTATACTGATGGATGATTTCGATATTTTGACCATTTCATGCCTAAAACCTACGTTAAAGTATATGACTGAAATTGAAATTTAATTTAGCCTTTAGGGGCTGATTTAGGAAGATTGATTTAAAGTCTATTGAACCAATTTGAATACACAGTAAACACCACTAAATTGAGCTTAAACCCACTATATTTGAACTAATGAGATACCAAACTCAGGAACCTAGGAAAATGGTACGGGAGAGCGAATACAAGAGTTGGAGTATCAGGAGGCCAGTAAAGCTAGGACTTTACTTTGTTGTTGTGAGTATACCCAATGACAACTTTACTTGGCATTTCATTTCTATTAATTGTTGTCCTTGCATAGTCCTTTTGACTATTTTGCCTTTGTATTCCTATATCATGTGTTCTTTGTGTCTGTGCTCACTTGATGAGTCTAGTTTGTATGATATCCATTCATTTGATTTGATTCATTGATTCTATCACATGCTATGTCTATTCTTGTTGTTTTAAATGTGAATTGAATGATAAATAGCATGCTATTAGGCTAGTGAATATCTTATAAATTTTTAAGAGGACTTGTATTTCTTATTTGTTTAGGTGTGTAGATGTGTCTATGCCTTGACAATCCATACTTGGTATTTCTTGAAATTTAAAAAGTAGTTTTTGCATTTAGGTCTCGTACTCGATCGAGGTGTGCGCGACTCACGGGGTTAGAGTCCCTGGGGATGTCGGCACATGTTACCTGACATTGTATGACACTCGGGGTTAGAGTCCCTGAGGTGGTCTACACACCGGGGTTAGCGTCCCTAGTAACACTTGAGTTAGAGTCTTTTGTGCTATATGATTATTGAGTCGGAGTGACATGTTTCGCTGCCGACCGGACCTAAATCACCACTACTTAGCCTAGTGTCAATATTACTTGTTTAACTCTGGTATTTACTCGCATATGGTTTATTTTCTAGTTTTCCCATTTATATGCTTTTAAATACCATTTGAATATTTGAAAATGCAAATTAAACTTGCCACCGGGGATTACTGTTTTATTCTTGTACTCACCGTCCTTTTTATGACGGTGGGTGCGGAGTCGTCTACCAGCAGGCCGGGCAAGGAGAAGATCGACGATTATCCCGTAGCCCGCGGCGCGTCACCGCATCGATTGTAGGTTTTCTTTTGGTATTTTGATTGTATATGTTATATGTCTTCCAGATACTATTTGGGGTTGTATATTGGATTGAGCGTTAGTTCCCCGACTTGACTTAGACTATTTTACTGTTTCAACACATTTTGAGGACTTTATATATGTGATGTCATTTCCTGATTTTCCACACTTAGGAGTTTATAAATGGCTTCCGCATAAGTTACTAATTGTTTCTGTATAATCAATAAAACTTTCGTTAATTAATTAATTTAATAAAAAGTTTTAATTAACTCTAAATTTTATAAACTGGTAGGACTAGTGTATTACTTATCCTGAACACGAGAAAAGATGCGTCTAAGTTGTAAAAGCTGACTAATACGTAGTTAAGTCTTACGTGGATATAATTAGGGCGTAATTACGGGATTAGGTCGGGCGGTGCCCTAGATTAGGAGAGGGACCGTCACATATATTTTGTAAGGCGTTCAATCCCAACACCCTAATGCGAGTGGGGCCCGCGAAAATAAAATAAAAAAATTTATCACTCTTTTTTTGTGTTAGTCCCTTTTTTATTTACAACAAATTTTCTTTTTTTGTATGTTAGTGTCGTGATTGTGAGTCACGTAAAGTGTGCACTGGAAGGTTTAACAATTTTGAAGTGAAGTATAGTAAAGACGAGTGTAATAGAAGGATGATGTGTCACTCCACTACCTATAAAATGAGTTCAGCCACTGTAATGCTCTAAGTGGATTAATTTTCACCCAAATCCATGGCATGTCTTCCCAACAAAAACAACAATGAAGAACAACGTCAACAAAGAGAAAAGAGAAACTGTGACAATGTACAATACTGAAGTAGCAAGTTGCAACAGAGATGACAATTTCTTCATTGTATTCTTGACTGATTTGAAGAAGCTGTACAAGATGCAGAAACAACACTTAAGCCAAAAACATAATGGCAGAAGTTACCATTTTTTATCCTTCTGCGGACAAGTAACAGAGCTGAATCCGATTCCTTGCCAATGATCATGCAGAGCCCAACATCATTCTCCACTCCTATCGTGCCATAATCTGACACTCAAACAAATAAAGTAGACAAAACACGAGGATTAGCTTGACATTATGCAAACTATTTTCATGTTGTACAGGTCTCCTTTCCACAAAGACACTTCAAATTTGGAATACACAAAGTAGCCCTTGGAACAACATGATCAACTATAGCTGTAACCATTCGCCGCAACAACAGCTATTGATGAAGAACTATAGCAATTCACTGCATTTGACAGAAATGATTTCAAATGCCTAAGAACTTTCAGCTTCTATGTTCAATTTGATATGCTACTACCCACTAATGCCACTTGCGAACACCGTTTCCTGCATCATTAAATGACCAGAGAGTTTTCAACTAAAATATGCATGAAATGAGGTTAAAATATCAAAATATAGCAGAATCCGATCTCGCTATGCTCTTCTTTGCGCTAGTAGATCATTTAATTTTAAGCTTGGGATCAAATATGAATGAAGTTTTATCGAACAAGAACCTGATCACACACGGGGCAGGTGTCACTTCTTTCCATCCATTCCAAAATGCAGGAAAGGTGAAAATGATGATCGCATTTTGTTACAATTCTTGGATTCTCGGCATCATACTCTGTAGGCATAAACAAAGATTGTCATTATTTTTATTTTTATTTTGGTCTACCAAGGTTAAAGCGTTGGAACAATGATAACAGACATGAGATGATTAATTAAGAATAAGAATGGCCTCCGCCAAGAATATGGAGTGGAATATACCTTCAAGACAGATGGGGCAATCCTCTTCTTCCTTAGCTGAAGCAATAGGTTCACTCAACTTTGAGGATTCAATTTCAGATTCCTTTGATGACAGAAGAACTGTATCTTGATGATTTTTACAGTCTACCTCCTTCGCACCTTCACACATAGCCAATGTTTCCAATGCACTGCCAGTCACTGTTTCCTCATTAGACTCAGAATTTGTTTGATCTACTGCTTCATTCTTTTTGCTACCACTTTCGAGAGAGCGTTGTTGTGGTGTTTGCGGCCGTCCCATATCTGCATCATAAGGCATTGGTGCAGGAGGAGCTCGATAAGTATCGGGAGAAGACGTGTCAAGGTTTGTATCCACAAAGAGTCCAGTTGAGAGAACAGAAGGTGGGACATTGGAAGATGATAATGGTTCACGCTCTTCATGGGCTTGAGGACACTGCATAAAATAATTTACAGAGGTAACATCTATAGAGAGACAAAAACAGTTCTTTTTGCATTACAGTGCCAATTCTGTACTAGTAAAACAAACGACACAATGTAAAGCCCACCCTAATGAAAAGGGCAAAAAGCGTTACCAGATTACAGACTGACACTCATTCTTGAAAGTGATAGTAAAAAAACTCTTCCCATTATTCCATTCAAAGAAATTATGTGTATGTGCCAATAAGGTACATAGTCTCGATGAATCTGAAAATATAAATTTTATTGGTTGTACATTGATAAACTTATTGCTTACATGGCAAATGCTATAATACAAATTACAATCCAAATTATCTCCAACAATTCTAACAAATAGTATTGCCTTTAGCACCTAGTAACAGCCGGACCATTTTGAGAAGCAAAGAGAAAATACTCAATGAAAATGCACTTCACAGAAACATCACAGGATAACGCGAATAGACAGTTTATGCAGTCTTTGGACCAAGTATAGATATTAGACCTATGCGCAAAGTAGGAATTGCAATTAAACCTTGTCAGGTGCATTTCTGTAGCAATGACATTAACAGAATATGGTCACTGCTATATTACTGTATTCGGATGTTAATGATGTGCAGTGTGCACACACAGGTAAATAGATTACCGGTACATTTTCATTTGTCTAAAAAACAATTCCCATGACAGAAGTCTGTGCATAAACCAGGAATAGATCAGGTGTCCTGTAGCATAATAACATCTTGAGGAATTTGAAATCCCATATAATGTTAGAAGTTATCCTAGAATATAAATAACCATAGTCCTACGTTAAAATGGTAGGACGGTATTTAAAATTATGGCAAATTATAGCAATAGTTCTTATCATTCAACCTTCTCCAAACCACAACTATCATCCTCGTGATGCTATCATTACTACAGTCACTACCTGAAAAGGCTAATTTAAACTCACTTGCCACTAGAAAAATACCTTACTCAAATATCAAAAGAATGAAAGTCTTTTTATGTAATAACAAAGACTCATTCTTCTTTTTTTAACAAGATAACATTGAAGTTTTAGCTTTTGATACAGTACAAAAGTACATGAGCACTTAACCAACTAGCACTAAAGAGTTGAGAGTGATATAGACAGCAACAAATGGTAAGCAGCCCAGCATCTAATATCTAAGTGCAGAAAATACTGACATAATAGTAAACTGGTGTCTCATCCAGTGGAGCGCTTCTGGAGGAACAACAACAGCAACCTCCCATTTCCTTAACGATCTATCCACTAGAAATTGTAAGCATTCTGTGCATTGCTTCCTGGTTTAGGTAGAAGAGAAATGATATGGTGGACAATAAATAAGAGAGTGAAATGCAAACATTCGAAAACAATAATTTTTTATGTCTAGAAAATTCCACAAAAGAGTATGAAATTAAATACATTGATATATCAATGACATTACTGAAAATCAAATAAAGAAAGTAAACCAGGAAAGAAGCGACTAAGAATTATGATATCATCAATTCTGGTAGTAAGACAAAACTCATTATTATGAAGCTACTGAATATCATTGCCCTTCTAGCAAATCTAACAATGATTTATACAGATTGGAATAAGACAAGGCAACTTCGTGTACCACATAGGGGCTTTTATGGTCTTTGGGGACAATTTTAGAAAGAAAGATGGGATAGAGAAACATTAATCATATTCAAAGTTCTCACCACTTACATCACAAAACTGCTGTGACATAACCTTTTGCCAAAGCTCTAACTTGACACATTTTATTTCATAATACCAAGATTTCAAGATAGAGTTTCTGCACCACACACAAAATAAGTTCAGCTCACGAGACATTAATCAGATAAAAAGTAGAAAGATTAAAACCAGAGATTGAAACACTCTACAACTTTAGATTAGATGTTGAGCGCTGACTAGTTCTAAGATGAAAGAATGCTATAACTGACGTGGTACTGCCACCAGCAACATTGACTGATTACTCCCTAGTAAAGATGAGGACCATTGATATGGCACATGTTAAAGATGCTATGGGGGAAAAATGAACTTCAGCATTAACTTGATTGAAGAAATAAGAAATTATATCTGCAGTGTAGCAATGAAAGTAACTATATTCCCATGTTTAAATTCAACATTATGGGTAGAGGTGGAAGAATGTACATGTTTCTGTTCAACAAATTACGCTAATGGACTCACAGTTGTCTCAACTACACAGGAACAAAAAAAAAAAAAAAAAAAAAAACACTGATAACTTTCGTAGCGAGGTTCTTAACCAAAACAACTAAAAGATGGATGCCTAAGAATAATCCCAACGAATTCCTTTAAAAAATTCAATTATGACTTTCGACTACAGAATTAGATGGATCTTCTCTACCAACCAACTAATCAATATGCCATCTAAAACTATAAGAAGTCAATGAGTCCATACCAATTCTAGACCTAACCTACAAAATGATTGCAGTAAACTTCTATAGGAGTTAGATTTCCTCTCCAATTCCTTTCCTCTCTCAATCAAATCGTCCTCGCCGAAACCTTTCATATTACCCCAAGGACGTGAACTTCTCCCGATTCCACCAGTGAATCCAGCAAGCAAGAACAAATATTGATCACTCAAGAAATCAATACCAAGACTCACATGTTCTAACAATTTAACAATCCGAAGATTCAAACACTTCACATCAATGATCACCACGTATAAATACCCAACCGAGTCGCAACCGAATCAATCATCAACAGAACAATTGAACAAACCACATCGAATTCACACCTTGCCCTACCACAACCACAAACATCAAAACTCGCAATCGAAGATTAATCAAATCAGAAACCACAAATCACACAACCAAAACCTCCTCCAATTCAATCACTCTCAAAACCAAAACCAAACCAAGACTCCACACCAAAAAATCCTCTAAAACATCCAAACTCAATCAACCGAACCGTGATTCAACAATCAGTGACCAGAAATTCAGCACGAGCAGCCCTAGCACCAACTCAAACCAGAATTTCTAATCGGAAACGCAAATCCACGAATCGCGACAGATCCATCCACCGAAGAACAACGAAAGCGATTGAAAACCTTCTCAAACACGTAATCGATACCTCTCAATCCGATAGCGATGACCAATCGAGCTCTCGAGCTTCGTCGAATCGAATCTCTTCAGAAGCTCAAGCGAAATAGAAATTAGGTTTCGCGTTCGAGCGGCTCCGCTACTGTGCCGTCTCTCATCCTCTCCTCGCTCGCGAGGAGGAGAAAACCAGTGCTTCGAAGTCCATACAAGACCGAAGACTAGAAAAGAAAGTACGCAGCTATTTATATTTTTTCAAACAAACGACGAATTGACACCAATAGAAACGTGAACCTACGTGATGTGCCTCGAGATCTACTTTTTCTCATCGTGGTGGGTGTCTGGTTCGTTTTAGGCTTTCGGTTTTCTGAGTTTGTAGCTGAGTGTGGAGGAGGCGTGTGGAAATTGGTGAAAAATGGGTGGAGAATCTCACTGTAAGAACAACGCGTAGTATCATGTGGATGTGGGTCCTCCTCAGTCAAATAGTAGGCGGTTTTGACGGTTGTGATGAGTTTGATCGATGTCGACATGGAATATGTCTTCTATGATTAAGGCTTGTTTGGTGAATTGACGGTGGGGATCTGTTTTCTAGTTTAGGGATATGTAGCGGCTGGGTGTAGTGGAATAAGGCCTTGTATGATTGCGAATAGGGAATGAAATAAAGTTGCATTATTATTCTTCATCCTTTTGTTTCATAATAAAAATGTAATTATACATGTTTGGGTACTTTCACTTTGCATGGACAAAATTATATAATTATTGAGTTGTTGGTGTTGTTAATGTAATTGGGAGGTGGATGACTTTCTATCCTAAGTATTTTTGTATTCCACCTCTAAGTGTTTAAATAATTGTAACACCAACTTACATCATGTAACTTATTCTTGTAATTGTAACTTGTCGTCTTTAGTGTTTTTATAATGGTTTATATAAAAGGCTCGCATCCTAGCAATAGGACACACCTGGTTGAAATGAAAAATTTATAATTTCCCACATTTCTTCCCTTGTTATCTTTCTAGTCTCTAGTTAATTTTACAACAGTTTGGACTTTTGTCATTTTTAAAAAATGAAAATGGTAATTGAATTTGGTCGATCCAGGTTTGAGCTTCATTTTTTATTTTTATTTTGAGAGAGAGAAGGAGACGATGCTCTCGAGATTTTCATTGCTTTCCAAAAAGGTGATTACAAAGGGGGTAGGTTTGAGCTTCATTAGTAAAGGATAATGGATAAAAAAGAATTACAATATTAAAGGATAATGGATTCAACATTTTCACTTCTATATTCTATATATACAAAAGTTGAAGGAGGGAGAAAGTTTCACATGCTCTCTCTTTCCACCATTTAATTTTTAAGATTTTCTCAATTTTTTTATTTTTTATTTTAAGATATTTGTATATTTGTGTTATTTATTATTTTAAGATATATTCATCCCCCATATTTTTGAAAAATGTAAAATCCAACTTTGAACAATCAAACAACGGTTTAATTTTTGAATTATTCATCAATGCATTAAGTCTTTGTTTCGAATTTTGCACCGTCAATTTGGTTACCACAACATCATTTATATATATTGTTTACAGCACTGAAATAACAATTAAGTTCATTTGATTCTTTTTTTGTTAATGAAGAGTTACTTCAATGATTTATAAGTAAATATTTTTTTACTATCTATTGTATTTTTAAAAATATGGGTTAATTATTGTGAATTGTAAAAAAAATATTACAATATATTCATGTAAATTAATTTATTAACTTTCTCTTAAAATTTTAATAACTCATGCTTGCAAGAAATCGACTAGTTTCGTATATAATTCCAAAAACAACAACAAAACCTCAATCCAAAATTAGTCCGTGTGAGATAACTTCCGACCATTTAAATTTTAAGATGGATATTTTTTTTTTTTATAGGAGTAGGAGTATGTGTGTTTGGATGTTTTACATGTAATGCATGATCTTTGAAAAGAAAAAAGAAACAAAAAAAAAAAAAAAAACGATGTATCAAAACTTCTAACTAAAGGGCATTTAATCTATTATAGAGAATACAAGCAGGTTTCCAAATAAAATTTTTCTTTATTCATCCAATGTCAGATGCTGAGGCGAAAACTTGCGCACAAAACTTAGGCTAAAGCCAATCTTGGAGTCAAAACTCTCAACTGTCTAGCTTTTATCATCGTCAAAATCATTAGCGTGCCACGCACCCTAGAGAAGAAAATATCGCGACTTTTGCTTGATGGGTATTTAATCTAAGGGTGCACGCGGATTGGATTCAGTCCAATTATGGTCAATTTCCAATCCAATTTAATTATTGCATATTGAAAAATTACAGTTCGGTCCAGTCCAAATAATTCATTAATCCAACTCAATCTAATTTGTATAATGCGGACCGGACTGGATCAATCCGCAGATTGACTTTTTCCATTGAAAGGTTCATGAAATTAAACTTAATCAAATGAACTACAAAAATTTATACCACACATACATTTCATGAATGACAAATTTATAACATACATCTCACAAATCTATATCATATTTCTAACAAATCAAACCAAATTATAAAACTCAAAAAGAGAACAACAATAGTGATCAAAAAACGATGAGAAGAAATTAAACACGAGGATCAACACGGATATAAAAGATTGATTCGTAACTAAACAAAATATCACTTTTTGATGCGATTGTTGTCGTTGATTGTGACTATCGAGTGGATTTGGAAAAAAATTGGAGCCCTATAAAGTGTACTAAGATGGGAGAAAAGGGTCGTCGAAACTCTTAAATGAAAAGGAAGGAGAAAGGGTTGACAGATTTTCAGACAAGATGGGGGAGCAGTCCCTCGGACAAAATGGGGGGAAATATCGGCTGTTAGGGTTAAGTAAGTTAGGGTTTTAATTTAGAGTTGATAGTTGTGGTTGATGCTCTTTAAGATACTAAGTACATATAATCATATATAGATATATGTGTTTATGTTATAAATGGATTGGATTGACTGGATCCGCGGTTTTTTATTATAGGATCCGTAATCCGGTCCAATCCATGCGGATTAGTGATTTTTCAATCCAATCTAGTCCAATGGATCAAAAAATTGATCAAAGATAATTGGTTCAAGTTGCATTGGATCTGCAAATTATTGCAATTCATGTGCACCCCTAATTGAATCCAATCCACTTGACCCACTCTCTATTGAATAATTACAAATCTTTTTCTTAAGAACGCACTTAAGGTACCCCAGCTGTGAATAAAAACAAACATATTTATTTTAGTGAAACGCGTAAGAGTCATTTTCAAGGAGGGCTCAAAAAAAAAAATCATTGAGTTGTCCTTATGCATAGCTGAGGTACTTTAGAGTGACTTTTTTTTTTTTTTTTTAGAACATAAAGTTATATATTCTAATTGTCGAGAAAAAAAGTTTTGGAGGGTTTTTTTCCAAATATAGTTTTTGTGCTCCTTGAGTATAAGTCGAGCTAGACAATATGCTTTACAATTTAGCTCCCTAGGGGTACAATGAAAATCAAATGGATCTTATTCCTTTACAAGGTAACGTTATTACTATTTGATCTAAGAAGAAGAAAAAATAAATAAATTATGCAAAAGTTCATTAATACCAACACCGTCACTAATTATTGGGGTAAGATATGCACATAGTAATTCAATTTTATAGGTGATAACATTTCAGTGACTAAACTTTCGAGTATAATGATACAATCACTCAACTTTACAAGTACTAAGGCTATCAAAAAAAACTTTACAAATTGTAACATAAAAGTCACTCCGTTGGCTTTCCAGTTGAAAACATGGGGAGCGTGCACGCATGGGTTCGTTGGCATAACACCTTAAGCTTCAACGCCATCATAAAACAAGAAGACGTGCCAGCGAAAAAGAAAAATGTAGGTAATTTAGGATGCAATAAAAATATAAAATCTTTTTAATATTTTTTCAATATAATTTGATTGATGGACAAATACTCCACTTGAAAAATGTTCAATTTGCAAACCAAGACAAAGTCTTGTTTTTCCAAGTTCTTTCATCTCGAATTCCTTTTTCAAGTATTCGGATTTCTAACGATAAGGTCGGGTGATTTCCCACTATATTTAAATCATCAACATATACTTTACAATTCATGTACAAAGATCTTTGTAATTGTAACATAAAAGTCATTCCGTTGGCTTTCCAGTTGAAAACACGGGGAGCGTGCACGCATGGGTTCGTTGGCATAACACCTTAAGCTTCAAAGCCATCATAAAACAAGAAGAAATGTGCCAGCGAAAAAGAAAAACGCGGGTAAAACGACAAAGTTGAGCGACTTAGGATGCAATCAATACCAATGGGCGTGACAATTCATGTTGCAATTTATAAGGTCGGACAAATACTTCCGCATAGACAACTTATAAATATGTTCACAATTATGAGTGACCCACTTTGTACATCGCAATTTTTATCGGTGGACTTGCAATACGACCTTAGTTAATGTATTTGATACGATAATAAAATAAAAAAATGAGACATAAAAATTGTCTACGATATTTTTTTAAATCGAGGCGGACCACGTGACCCTTTTTTTGTCTCAATCCATTTTTCCACATTTGATAATTAAAATTGTTTATAATTAATATTTGTAAATTTTGTAGCATGAGAAAAAAAATAACCACATTCCTTTATTTTCCTCATTTATTTTCTCATCTTTTAAGCGTGGAAAATCGAAATCTCTTCATCTCTCATATAAAATAATTTTCTCTTTTCTTTTATGTCATTTCTTAATCCCAAAAAACTTATTAATAATCGCTGTACTATTCTTTCTTGGTGGGACAACCTGGATATATACTTTTTCTTTCTCTCTCTTTACTGGGGACAAGGCTTACCACTCTTATAGCATGATTTGTATTATAAAATCAAGAATAGAACAATAACTAATCGTTTGTAGTTTTAAGAGAAAACTAGTTATGTCACATATTGACCAACATCATATAAATAAATTGTTAAATAACAAAAGTTATACCTTCATAGCTTTGTCGAACTTCAAGATTTAATGCTAGAGCAAGATCGTCTTGATAACGTGTTCTTTCTACTACTACAAATGAGCAAATCAAACAATTAACTGGTGTTTTTAAAGGTTTTTTATAGGCTTAAAATGTATTCTCTCAAGAAGATTTCATACAACAAAAAAAAAAAAAAAAAAAAGTTTTTTTGACAATACATGTCATTGAAGAATTTTTTTGCTATCAAACACACCTTTAGTTACGAAAGTGTTACATATTGAAAAGTTAGTACAATGACTTTAGTAATTTACGCCCTCATTACACTTCCCATGATTCACCGCACGCACCCACTAAACACCATCTCAAATTTTCGTCTCAAACGTCGACAGACTCGACACCACAACAATGGCGAAGAACACAAAAACCCATCTTCACAAACTCACAAACCCATCCCTCCCGGACCTACTCGACCCACGCAAGCGATTTCTAAAACTACCCATGTTGACAATTCTCACAAATCCCGCTTAAACGCTAGTTTTTGCTCAAACGCATTGAAATCATGTACAAGAAGAGTGAATCTTAGAGAGGGAAAGCAACTACATTCATGTATTATCAAAATGGGATTCAATTCCGGGCATTCATTGTACAATCATACGCTCAACATGTATGTGAAGTGCGGGGAATTGAAGAATGCGTACAGGGTGTTTGATGAAATGCCTAAGAGAAATGTCGTGCCTTGGAATATGATTATATGTGGAATGGTTGGCTGTGGCGGTCAATTGTGGCGATGGCGGAGCGGAGACGGCGCCGTGTTGTTGTTTAAGGGGATGCTGGTGAGCATGGTGAGGCCTGATTATATAACTTTTGTTGGTTTGCTTGGTGCTTGTATGGAGTTGAATGACATTGAGGTTGTAAGACAACTCCACTGTTTTGTAGTTCAATTGAATTTTAGTTTAAATCATAAGGTTGGCAGTTCTCTTGTGGATTTGTATGGAAAATGCGGTTTCATGGAAGATGCAAGGAGGTTATTTGATGAATTTGTTTTAGTAGATTTGGTGCTTTGGAATGTGATGATTTCTTGCTATTCTTTGAATGGATATTTCGAGGATGGTTTTGAGGTTTTCCGGTTGATGCGATCGGATGGTGAAAAGGGGGATGGGTTTACGTTTAGTAAACTACTAAGTTCTTGTGGTATGTTGGGTTCTTGTAAGTTGGGGGAGCAAATTCATGGTCTTGTAATTAGATTGGGAGTTGTTTCGGATGTACTTGTGGCCAGTGCACTTGTTGATATGTACGCGAAAAACAGATGCCTAGATGATGCCCGGAGGGCTTTCGATGGAATGATCACTCGCAATGCAGTGTCGTGGACTACTATTATTGTCGGCTGTGGAAAGAACGGTAATGGTAAGGAAGCTGTGAAGCTTCTCAAGCAAATGGTCGAAGAAGGTTTTAAACCGGATGAGCTAACATTGGCTAGCATTCTAAGCTCTTGCGCTGAAATGGCTGCCATAACCGAGATTATTCAAGTTCATGCGCTTGCGGTGAAGAATGGTTTAGAAGTCCATTTATCGGTTGGAAATGCTCTCATAAATGCATATTCCAAGTGTGGCAACATTGGTTCTGCGTGCGCATCTTTTGGTTCAATTGTTAAGCCTAATATTGTTTCCTGGACTTCGGTTATCGGTGCTTATGCATTCCATGGTCTTCCCAAACAAGCCGTAGAAACTTTTGAAACAATGTTATCCAAAGGTGTTAAGCCCGATCGAATTGCATTTGTTGAGGTCCTCTCTGCTTGTAGCCATGGAGGATTGGTGAATGAGGGTTCTCACTACTTCACTACAATGAGTAGGGATCATCAAATTGTCCCTGATTCAGAGCACTATGCTTGCGTAGTTGACCTTCTAGGGAGATCTGGTCATTTAGAAGAGGCTTATCAAATTTTGGTCAATGCGCCATTTGACCCTTCGCCGAATGTCCTGGGATCATTCATTTGGGCATGTAGAGCCCGTGACAACATAGCACAAGCAAAATGGGCGGCAGAGAAGCTTTTCACATTGGAGCCAAATAAGCCCGTGAATTACAAACTCATGTCGAACATTTACGCTTCTGCTGGATGCTGGACTGATGTGGCCAGAGTCCGTAAAATGATGAGGGATAATTGCAGTAATAAGGTTCCAGGCTGTAGCTGGATAGAAAATGGTGGCTCAGTTCACACCTTTTTATCGGGCGATAAATCGCATCAACAAACAAAAACAATATATACTATGTTAGGTTGGTTGATTAGCGAGATGAGAGGAGAAGGTTACGTGTCTAAGGCGACCCACTCAGTGTATTAAGATTGAGAGCCGATTGTATAGATGCCTTTCTTAGCTAATTCTCAAACCTCAAAGTTTGGTACCAAATCATGCTTTCAGATGCTTGTGCGCTGCCTTATTCATGGAGAAGGAAAAAAAAAATTGGCGCTGCTTGGTTTGATTTATTTCTTCATGCGTTCATAGTCAGTTTCTTGCATACTTCTTACATAGAACAAGGTAAAACTACTGTATTTATTGATTCGTATATTCGAAACCTTTACTGTATGCCTCTTTTCTAGTCTTTTAATTGGAGATAATTCTTCCATGAGCTGGCACAGTAGGATTTGCAAAATGGACATACAACATTTTTTTTCCAAGCAATGGCTATTGGGAAATTGAAGGTGAACGGTGAAGAAAATCCTATGACTTAGTCAACCATACACTTGTCATCATAAAGAGTTATACTTGTCTCCTATAGAATTGTACAAAGGTAATTCATGGCCTTGGAGCATCCCTTCTCTTTGCTGAAAACTACTTGAAAATTCAGATCAATTAAAGAAGATCAGGATTTCAGCCACTTATTTGCAGGTTTCGTTGGATTCCTTGAGCAAAGATGGGGCTTAATGAATGCTATTATGTTGCGTGGAATGGATGCAAGGCAGTTAGGTAAGGCGTTGCGCACCACAGCATTTTGATTTACGAAGTGCTGACCCTGATATTTAATTCAATATTTATTTCAGATTGTCGAAGTTCAGCAGCAGCAAATATTGCCTGAGTGCACGTAAACGGTATAAATGTTTACCTTTCAAAGTTAGTTACTTCTAAATTTTCCTAACCTGTTTTGTGTATCATATACTCGAAGGTGCAAATAGGTAAATGATTCATTAACTACTTTATGCCTACAAATAACCACTTTGCCTTATGGTTGACTGTTTAGCTTGTATGGTTTGTTGAGTGGTTGTTCATTCGACATCTTCAATTTCTTTTCCATAAAAAACACAGCTGCATACAGTATGTGTGCCTCCAACCTAGTAAAGCATTGGGCAGTGACTCCTTTTATTTGAAGAATTGACTCCTTTTTAATGTAGGCTAATTAGGTATACTCTTCTAAAGTTTTTCCTTCGATGCATAATCTTATACTTTATAGCAAAAACAGAAGGGCCTAGGTGGTAAGTGATATTAAGTACAGTCCAGTTGCTATATATTTACTACATAGTGACGTTGAACACTTACTATTCATGGACTTGTAAGATTGAAGAGCATATAGTTGTACCATTCGTAATGGTCCTTTAAATTTCGAGTGTCCCCATCTTATACTTTCATGCATGTTATGAATGCGGTTTCTTTTGTTGTTAGCTTGTCGTTGTCACACTTCATTGCTGTAGTTAAGTGGTGGATCCGAAGATATTTTATTTTATTTTATTTTTTTTGAGGAAAAAGATATTTTAATTTGTTTATTGAGACTAATGAATTTTGCCGTCTCTCTTTCGAAATAGGTATAGATATGTAAAGCACATTTATCCTATGTGACTATCAGTGCCAATCCTGGTTTCAATTCAAACATTACACCTCTTGCTCCACATTGATCTCAAAACCAAGCGCATTGACTTCATCCAGGTATTGAAAACTTTTATCTTGAAAACCTTGATTGATTCTTTATGATTCAACTTGTCTGGTCTCTAACATGACATGTTGGGTACTCGAGAAAGTCGGATTACTTTCCTTTTCTACTACTTTGGAGTTCATCTTTGTCCACTTCAAACTACGAGAGCACTGATATTTAAATTTGCATACATGGAAACTGGGAGACTTGTGAAAACTATATTCAGACCACTGTTGTCTGCTTGAGAAGCTTGAACTCTATTTGGGTCTGAACAAAATATGTTGGCAATACATTTTAGGCGAAAGGGCCCTCGGCGGACTTTTAGATGGCCAATAATGTGTGTACTGACCTGATTCCAACAAGTGAAGTGAAGTGAGATTCAATGCATAAGACTATGACAACATTATTGCCAAATTATTTGGAAATGAAATCTGGAATAGACAGATGTGCAAAATAGGTTCTTAATCAGGCATAATGAACAAAGGCTGTTGTCTACTTGACAAGGCAATTCACCTAAAAGAAGAGTGGTTGCTTGCAATTTTTTTTTTAGTCAGCAAAATTATAAGCCAGAGTGAGTGTTGAGAGGAAGATTTGTAACTGCTGGTCTTTGTTAATTTGTTGGTTTTGTCACTTTTGTGAGTGGGGATTGTCCACAAAAGAATGACTGAAAGAGTTGAAAATGAAAACAACTCGGACAGGTTGTTGTCTAAACGGTAAGGGCGAACTTGTGATTGTGTGAGTTACGCGCACGGTCTCAGGTTCAATTCCCTGTTGCGTCAAGATTGTTAGAGCCATTGGGATACGCTCTGATTGCAATAGGTCTCGTGGGAATAGTCGCGCTCCTCGATACCCACGGATGTCAAAAAGAAAAAGAAAGAGTTGAAAATGAAAACATGAGTGAAAAGAGGAGAGATTTAGGTCAGATTTGAAAAGGAAATGGTATTAGCTCTCAACCAACCAAGTTATGCATGGTGACCCAGCTGTTTGGCTCAATCCAGACCCTTTGCCATTCAATTTTCAAACTCAATTTGATTAAAAAATTTGGGGTTATTTTACCATTTTTTTATTTGACTTTTTTTTGTCTGTTTTTTATTTGAATTCCATTATGATCTTGACTACTTATGTTATTTGGTTTGTTTTGTCCTATTATATCGATAAACCATGCAGCAACACGACTCGAATTGAAATCTTCTAAAATTATCTTTAGCCACAATAGTTTGATTATATTGCAATAAAATTGACCTATTCCGAAAGCAATTTGAGTATACCCCTACTATTGAGGACTCATTTTTATTTTTATTTTTATTTTTGTAGGAAAATATAGATTAAAAAACAAAACACTATTTAGACACATTTCTAATATGGGATGATATCTAGTGTTCATTCTCATGTCTTAAATGGCTGAAATGCCTAATTGTTAGGCTTTTCCTTTAATTATGTTTAGTGGTTGCCACTTTCATGGTTATCATATTTCTCTCTTAACATTTTCTTACCAAAAAAATCGCCGTGGGTCCTCTTAAATGATTTATAATGATTAGCTTCTTGTCCAAAAAAATATTGTGAGAATTTAGGTTTGGTCTCTTGAATTTACTCTCTTGGTTTGGGTTTATACAACTTAATAAAAAGATTAACAAAGTCCAAATTACATCATTAAAAGCGCATTCGGTTAGCCCACATCATGATTCGCGAAGCCCGTGCGAGCGAGATACTTAATCCCTATGATTATATTAGCAATCTCGAAAACCAAATGCATCTTATGGTTCAATCTTATCCTCTACTTCCATATTCTTAGACTTTAAGTTTGAATTAATTTTAATCTCAATTGAATAAGATTAGTTGATGAAAAATTACTAATAATTAGTTGGCCTAAATAGTATGAGACTTGATCCTTCAAGTAAGGTCTCGAGTTTGAGCCTCATGAATGTCTTTATGAGGCTCGTATGATAACAGTGAGAAATAAAAATAAAAAAAGGGAAAATAAGCTAAAACCCTTACTAACTCTTCCTTAATCAGTATGGGAAGAAAAAGTGAAGAAACCCAATTACCCAAACAATAGCAATTCATTGAATTTGAGGGCCCTACATGTCTACATCCAAAATAGCTGTCCAAAGGTCCAAAGATAGAGCACATTTTAGTCTCAACTCGTGACCCCAAAAAGAAAATAAAACAGCCTGGCTCGTAACCCCAAACGTCCCCACAGTCCTGTAATTCAAATTTCCTTTGCAGGCCCCTCTCCACATCCTCACCGTTGCAACTCCTCGAGATTTGTTTCAGGGATGTTCACCACTCACAGAATCGTACTTTAAAACAAATGAGAGATCTTGTGCACGCAAAAGCAAAATCCTATAGAAATCAAGGAATCCAATGAAAGGTCCCTTTCGACCCATTACACTAAACACAAATATCTCTCCCTACCCCCTCTCATTGAGTCATGCCACAAAAAAAAAAAAAAAAAAAAAAACACTTATAATGCTATGTTGAAACTGTACATAGAAAGTCCCAAGTCACATAAGTGAATTAACCTGATTTCACCTTTGAATGCATACATTAAACTGATTAAAGACATGGTTAGCATGCTCAGATCCAACGCTTGAGAAGATGAGCCGAATCAAATGTACACAAATTTCAGTTTAGAGAGGTTAGTCTACTATGTATATACTATGTTAAGTAGTAAATCTATCTGACTAGCGATCCGCGACCTTTCTTCTAATTGTGCATTGTTTTCAATCTCTTGGCTGCGCCGATGAACTCCATTATCACTTGGAACTCATCTAACTTCTGCTGAATACAGATACACACAACTGTTAGTCCAATTCTTAAGCTTTGAATGAAGTGAGTGTGACTTAAGAGGCACAAAAGAAGTGCTACAAAAAATGAAGGGTCACCTGTGCGAGGAAATGCGGCTGCATAATATCAACCAATTGTGACTTTGGTGTGTTAGGATTGGGACCATAATTGTGGCCCACCTACAATGCAGCAGATCACACCAAGTTTAAGTGACAAGCTGTTTAAAATCATAAAGTTCATGAAGTATGCATGAAAAATTCATCAACAATGGAAGTCTTAGTCTCCCCCCCCATCTTTACCAACAACCCATCTGTCACACTAAATAGTCCACATTAATTAACATATCATCAGACAAAACAATGCAGTGTATATGGGGTACCCAGACAACCAAATTTTGTGACATCACAACCATTAAGAGATGGAAACAATGCATGCAACATTGCTGAAGAGTAGTTATGAGACTCACAAGATTATAGCGTTTGCAATATCTCCATAGCGAAGGCGTCCCTAGTTTCGCCAAGTTCACCTTCTGGAGATTCACAAGAAGTGTAAGCAATCGATCAATGAGCGCGCACTTATGAACATAGTTTCATCAATTTTCTCGGTCGAAATTCTTACCGGAAGAGGATGAGGCTTGTGAATGTTAGATTGAATATCCCTAAAACTGGGGCGGCCCATCTGTTTGTTAGAGAAAATCAATGGCTTTCCATGCCGGACTCGAGGTTTACTCGCCTTGTGATTGTGGAATTCACTACTAGCTGCTGAACAAGAACATAATTCAATACTTTCAGAACCAAACATATTGTTTTTCAACTCAAATCGGATTGAATTAGGCCTATAGGAATATAATTAAATCATGAAACTCACAGAAATCATTGTCCTTTTCGCCGATATCAGAACTACTGCAAGAATTGAACTCATGTTCATCATCATCTTCTTCATTCCCTGTGGGGGGTTCCAGCACGCTCAAAGCATTCCTTTGTAGCTTCACTTCCACACCATTCTTCAACACCTTCAACCCGAACAAAAAAAAAAAAAATCACAACTTCAACAACCAATCAACACTACAATCAAAATAACCAAACAAAATCAAAACTTTCATTGATTCATCTTTCAAGGCCTGCAAAAAAAAAAAAAAAAAAAAAATCTAGCAAATCTAGTGGTCTATATTTAATTTCATGTTCCACCCATTATAATACACACCAAGATCACCTTATTAAACTGCATTGCAATGCCCTTGATTGGGAAAAAAAAAAATTCTTAATGACCTAAAAATACTCGCTATATATGCTCCGAGAAATCCGTCACAATATACATATCATCATTGGATTGGGAAACAAGATTGACAAAAATAGAAATCAAAGAATCCAAAACAAATCCAAGAAAAATCTTTGAAAAACAAGAGATCAATAGGAGATGAAAAGTGAGAGAAAGTACCAGCCAATGCCATCCACCAAGCCCAACAGCCTTCTTGACAACGCCTTGAAGACCCACCAACACAGATTTAGTTCTGTTGTTCCCAGTGACAATCACTTTGGTGTGTCTGGGAAGCACAGAGAGCTCTTCGTCGCCACTTTCGTCGCGAAAAGGCGATAAGAATCTTGGGGAGCACAGTTCATGCTCCATTGTTATTATGCCCTTTAAAGCTTCTTCAGTAACAACAACAACAACAACAACAACACAGGAAGAAAAGCAAGTCTTTTTGATTGAAAAACAGTGAACAACTCTCAAATTGTCAATGTAGTGAACTGGGGTTCAATGGGGGGAATCCCAAATCTCATCCATTTTTTGGTTCTTCAATCGCCCAAATCAGCACCCAAGATTAGGAATTCGGTTCAGTTGATCAAAAGAGTCAAAACCCATGATCAGATGTCTCTATTGATGAATACCCTGAAAGGATAAGATTGAATTTTGGATTCAGAATGAGAAATCAAAAGAGGGCTTTCTTGTACTGCTAGAACAAGTTCTGAAACTCACCTGCCGTAGTAATGGCGGTCCCAGAAATCCGACAAGAATTAAATTTGGGGATTTTCAATGGGTAAAGCAGAAAACGAATTTCGTCATTGAAATCTATGATTTTGAAACTGGGTTTGGTGTTCATAAATTGAAATTGCTCGCAACCCCCCTTTTTTTCTTCAATTGCAGATCACAATGAGTCCTGTACTTCTCTGCATAATCAAAAACAACATAGAAGATTAGTGTTCACTTCATCAATTCACGACATTGAAATCATAAAAAAATTGATCGACAAAGAGACCTATAGAGCCAAATTAATAATTTCACAATCAAAACTAGATTTCAGTTCAAAGAGAGACCAAACCAAATCAAAAATCAAACACACTATCAATCGAGAGTCTTATTATTCTCTAGATTCGTACCATCAAAAACTGATCTTCAAATTTGAAATCACCAGCATTTCAAACAAATAGACCATCAATCAAAACACAAACACAAACACAATCATGATGATGAACGCGAGAAACCCAAAATCAAATGCATAATCAGACCAAATACCCAGTAACCCAAATCCCTGAATTACCTTCCCCAATTTCTCGATCCCCTCAAATGCCACTCCTCACCAATCCCCCCAAAAAACCCAACAGGACAGATCACGAGGAGATCTGATTCAAATCATCAAGTTTAGCGAGTGTGAGAGAGAGAGAGGGAGAAAACAAGGAAAAGAAGAGGAATGGAAAAACAGAGAGTAAATGCTTACCAACTGCCAATGAAACGACCAGCCCTCTCCGTACGGTCACGCCATCTGTGGCTCCCCCCACACAAAGACAACCGGCTCACCGGCTACTGCCGGTTTCGAAACTCTCCTAAGATTCCCGCCCAATGTTTCGGCTCGGCTTTACTCGGCTCGGCTTGTTTTGTCGGCTAGTGGTGGTGGGTCTGCTGCTGCAGCCCTGCATGTGGGACTGTTGTTGGTACTGACCAATCAGAAGATCGCGTGTGTGATGGAGTTGGAGTCAAACATGAAATACGGATGGCCCCCACATGTACCTAATAATGATTTTTTAAATAAAAACAGTAGAATAACAAAAATATTGTCACACGACAAAATACATTTTTACATAGCGTTCATGAAACTTTTTAACTCGCGTATGTTATGCATCGAGATCTAATATACATTCATATTTCGAGCTGCATATGAATGACCCTTGTAAATTAATGTATCTTGTGGTATAACATGTTGTTGTCATTTTAACACTTTTTTAACAATAAATCTACTTAGACTCATGTATTTGAATTTATATTATAATTATTTAAATTTTGATAATTTTTTAAGAGGTGTTAAAGGAGTTTTACGAGTGATTGGATTTGCTATGTTGAACACGATTTTGAAATTAAAAAAAAAATATATATTATTTGGGTGTATATACGAGTTCAGGAGCCGAGCCGGTGAGGGGTAGGGGGTTTGGTATGGGGAGAGTGATTGACACGTGGCGGTGGGATCTTATCCGAGTGTGTAGTGTAGAAATTAGAGTGCGATTTAAATGTGGGTTTGAAGTCCGGTAGCTGGAGCGCACTCGGATAAAAGCCCGCTTTCACATTTTTGGATTAAAAGAGCCACCAGAGTAAGAGAGTATGTATGTGGGGCCTACTTAAGACCAATACGCTAAAAGGGAATGAAAATAAAAAATAATAAAAGTTTGATTTTTATATGAATTTGGCTGATTTAGCTATATTTGTATGATATGAGTGCCAATTCTTCAAATTATTACTGTTTCTTACTTTACTTTTGTTACTGTTCATTACATAATTTAGGATTGTAGTTTTGTTGGATTGAATTTTCTTTTCTTTTTTTTTTTTTTTTTTTTTTTGTTGAAGGGGTATAAAGAAAAATAGAATTTAGTCACCACTATTCAAATTCAAGTTTTTATAATCTTTTTTAGCTCTTGTTTAGGTGGTACACCTAAGATTACTCAAAATCGGTGAAATCGTTTTGTTCCAATTTGATATTCAGTATGCTTTCGTTAGAGTTCACGAGATTTTAAGAAACAAGAGAATAAATTTGAATTGACGTTTGTATATATGAGCAATCGTCCAATTCGATACTCAGCAAGCGATTTTAGGACAATTTATAAAGACATGCAATTTGAGGACGATTTCAAAAATGGCAAACCTGTGAATTGCGGTTCATTTTTACAGTTTATAGGTGTATCCGCCCTAAATCGAACCATTCACAATTTATAGAAGTCTTTGTCGGTTTTGATTACAATATTTTTTTGGCTTCAAATGGGAGTCGAATCCATGACCTCATTAAACTTTGTCTTTTGACAAGTAATGTCTCTACCATTTGACTAAAGATGTTTTAGCGGTTACAGTAAAATTGAAGATTATGCAATCTTAAATATCACATTACTTTCACCAAAAAAAATAACATCTTAATTTTTTTTCTTTTTATTGATACAAATACTATTTTGTTTGACTATATATATGTTCGTGGCAGAACCAGAAAATTTATTTAGGGGGGTTAACTTTAACCTATAAATTTATTCATAAGTTTGGACCTCACCCTGATACGCGCGCTCAACGTCATGGATCTGACTTAAGTTGTAAAAAAGAAGGTATAAATCAGACCCTACTTAAGAACACTATATAAAGTGTGATAATTTAATGTGCGGACCATTTAGATTAATTTGCATTTACAGTTTAGGTAGCGCTTCAAAAAATTTATAAAATATTTTAATATTTTTACTTAGGAAGTGCATCGATCGTAGGTGTGTGGGGGGTCAAGGGGCGGGAGATGTGTCTGGGACGAGACATGCTAAAAGGGGATCTCGGGTCGGGGAGGGGCGACCACCCACCCTGCCCCCTCTAGTTCCGCCCCTGCGTATGTTTTCCTTCGTCTCTGTTTTATATAAGGTCACATTAAGTTCACTCTTCACCTGGGCTTTGGCATCTCTAACTTATACGCATTTATGTGCGACAACAATGCAAACATATCTATATTAAATTTGCTAGTTCATAATGTACTTCGGACTAGTCACAAATTACCATATTATATATTGGAGGTAAAAATTTCAATACCAATCGTGCTAACAACTGGTTATGGTGGGAACAACTTTCATTAAAGGGAATAAAAATTGGTAGGGAACAAGTTTTTTCTTTCTTTTTTTTTTTAAAAAAAAAATAGTAGGGAACAAGTTACTATATGTATATCCTATTGGGTTATGTGTAAAGTTTTGGGCAGATCAAAGATTTTAAGCTACTGTAAAAAAAAAAAAAAAAATCAAAAATCAAAAGTTTTCATAGCTTCATATGTACTACTTTTCAAATGGAAAGTGACTAGTGGGATTGTGGAGGATTTATTTCTGATGTTAGTATCATCAATCAAAATAAATTTGCCAATCAACTTTCTTTTCTTTTCAAATATGCCCAATCATTACTTATACCTCTAATTCTACAAGGAACAATTTATGGAATGCACATGGCATACCTTCTAAATTCTCGATGCTAACTATTTTTTTCATTGATTGATAATACAAGTTACGAGGATAATCCATTTGTGCATGTAATAAGTATCAAAGCTAATCTATTAATAACTAGGTATACAAGGTGTTATAAAAATAGTTTTGTAATTTGTATTATGACCAACTCCAACCGGCGCCAAAATCACGTTGGTGGAGCTACAGTGATGCAATTTCGGCACTCCAATAGAGTGCCAAAATCTCAACGTCATACATGTGGGATGGCGTTGAATGAATAGCGTCACACCATTTTTGCGTGGCACTATTCACATATTATATTACTATTCATTATTTTTTTATTCTTTTTTTGTTTTTGTATTTTTTTAAAAATCTTCTTTATAATTGTATTAATTTAAGATTGCAAATCAAATTGAATAAAAAAATGATAAAAATTAAATAGTGTAAAAGATAGTGTTGATGGGTTAGAGATGTGAATAGTGTTAATGTCACTGGTTACATCCAAATTGATATGAATAATGTTATAGTGTTATACCATTTTAGTGTTGTTGGGTTGGAGATGCCCTAAGGTTGTTAAGGTTTATTGAGATCAATGGATCAATGTACTCTACATATAAAATATATTGATTGTAATGAAAGACAAAAAAAAAAAAGTTTTATTTCATCCATATTTTTTTCTTTTATTTATTTTCATTCATGTTTTTTTTAAGAGATTTGAGTCCTTCTCGAATGGGATTATTATCATCATGATATATAAGCTCATTAACAAACTTCAGCTAATGCGAAACACATGTATGGAATTTTAAACTGACTGGGTTAATTTATTTATATATAATAAAAAATATAATATTGTTTAAGGGTGGAATTTAATATTGGAAAAGAGCCGACAAGCAAAACAAACAACCTCTGAAATTTCTCACATAACAACAAAGCTTTTCTCCCGTAATGACAACACTAAACTCCACCGTAGTTACCCCTTATTTTTTGTTTGAATTTATAAAAGACTTTAATATACTATTTTGTTTATGCATATAATCTTTCTTTAATTAAGGTGCTTGTAATTAATTAGCCCTTATTTTTTTCTTATAAAAAGCGAACTTAATTAAAGTACCCTTTACTCCAATACGCGCCCACCCAACCTTTAACTTTGCCTTTGACAACTGACGTTTTATCCATCTCACTAAAAATACTTTCTCCACTCCAGCACTTTTATTTTATACAAATCACTTCAACGCATTTGTAAGGTAGCAATCTACTTGTACCAAAAAAAAAAAAAAAAGTAGCAATCTATTAAGTGGATTTTAGGTACTCCACGCTTAGTATCCAAGTTGTTTATGAAGTTTACAAGTCCCTCAACATAAATTTTTTCATACTTATTTAAAATTTCAGACACTTGAAGCTCGAAAGCATTGAATCCCAATCAATTCTCTTTCTGATGGTCTATCGACAAGTATTAAGTTTCACAATATGAGAATCAACATAACGAAGGTCGATCGAGCTCTTAATCGGTCAACTACTCTAATTAAGATCCTATAATTGATTTTTTTTTTTGGCATAATTGTATTATTGAATTAGTATCCAAAAATACAAACTACTCGACATAGATAATGGACTTTTGAAATTTTATAAGGAGCCTGTTAGATTGACCCGCTTTAGACATCAAAATTAGGCACATACGTACTTAGTGCCCACTTTGAGATGGACACGCACCCGCCTCGAGATGTGTATCGCACGAGTACTGAATGAGTAAATATCTACTCTCGATGCTTAAAGTGAATCAATCTTTATCCATTTTATAAATTCAATACACATCGAACTCGTCAACTAGAATTGGTCCTTGTACATGTGGCATTAAAAAAAAAAAGTGTCGGAAACACTGTGGACTGTTAGTTGCACCTCTCGTGGGCCCCTAGCTGGTCACTAGTCAACCTCTCGTCGTTAGCTGACTAAACACTCACCACCGTTAGATCCACCCGAGATTCCCATCATCAACGTCAACGACCTCGAAACACCGCAACACAGACAATCCAACGGACGAATACGAAGCGCAGTTCGTATCCAACGAACCACATCAGAAAGAGTGGCTTTGAAGCGTTAGAAAGTATATCATTGTAGCATTTGTGATGTGCGTATAAGTATGCGAGTGAGAAAAATCAAAGTCGTCGTCGAGTTGGTTTGGTCACGCGCCATTTCTTGCTACGCGTAATTAAGACTCTCTCACCGACGGCACTGATCATGAGAGGAGCCGAGGCGGAGGGAGCCAGCCGGAGACCTAATTCTGACAATTGGAGGTTCCAATCGTCGGACCGGACGCCGGATCACTCTCAGAGCTCCACGTACTCCGGCTCCTCCGCCGAGAGGAATAATAAGGCGGCGGAGCGGGGCCGGAATCCGGTGAGGACCGCGGCGAGGACGATAGCCGGGATGATCGGCTCGTGTTTGGCTCCGCCGGAGCTGAAGACGGATTACGGAGCGATTGATCATGAGTTCAAATCTTCTTCAGGTATAAGGCGATCTCTTAATTAGTTGATATGTTAATTTGTTGTGTTTGATGTGGATCTGTTTGAGTTAGATCAACAGAGCTTAACTTGGAAGACTGTAGAAGAAATTGTGAATTCAATGATGTGAATTTGGTGTTTGAGATTTGGATAGTAATCATTCTAATAGTACATTTATATGAGACTCGAACTCCATACCTCACTCAAGGGAACCGAGTCTTTACCATTAGGACTAACTGGTTGTTTTTTGATAAGAAAGAAACTATGATTTGCCCGCTATAAGGCTCGAACTCCCAACCAGTGACTCATCCACTGTGTTTATTATGTTTTGCATTGATGATTTTGATTGGAAGGTTGTTATGTTTTGCATTGATGATTATCTTGGTGTCTTCTTATCAAAATGACTAAGTAGAATGGAATTGAATTTGTGGATGATCACTTTATGTAGTTTCTTCGGATACCGCTAGTGAGAGCGGCGGCGGCAGGAGGTCAAAAAAAGGGATTTATTCTGGTTCGTATAATTCGACGCACGGGATAGAGCCCGGCGGGTTTAAATTCACAATGGGAGAAATCTTTAAGGCTACAAGAAACTTCTCCCCCTCTCTGAAGATTGGGCAAGGAGGGTTTGGGACTGTCTACAAGGGAAGACTTGAAGATGGTGCTATGGTTGCCATTAAACGTGCCAAGAAGGTATGATGATTCTCAATTTATTCTCAAATACATACAATGATGATCAAGTGATAGTTTAGGCAGGGAGACCAATACTATGCTACATATTAGAACAGTCTTAACAATTCTGATATGCTACAAACATTGCACACATTGATTGAATAGATTGTCATTTGCACCATTTGCAGAGTATGTATGACAAGCATTTGAGTGTGGAATTCCAAAGCGAGATTCAGACTTTAGCGCGCGTCGAGCATTTGAATCTAGTGAGGTTCTACGGGTACTTAGAGCACGACGACGAGAAGATTGTCGTAGTGGAATATGTTCCCAATGGAACTCTCAGGGAACACTTGGACTGTGAGTTAAAACAATCAAAATGTCTTGCAGATCAAACCAAGCCTTGGGTTTAAGATTTGTTTCTGTATGTATTGCAGGTCTCAATGGCAACATTCTTGATCTTGCCGCGCGCCTAGACATCGCAATCGATGTTGCACATGCAGTGACCTATCTTCATATGTACACAGGTCAGTGTCTGAGTATTAATCTTTGGATATCCTTCCCTTCAAAGCATGGAATTAGGTGGTATTAGACTACTGTTAGGATGTTGTTTCATTTCACCACACTAATAAAGAATAGATGGAATGATTATGAGATGTTTGGTTGCAGATCGGCCTATCATCCACAGAGACATCAAGTCCTCAAACATACTACTCACAGAAAATCTCCGGGCCAAGGTGGCTGACTTTGGGTTTGCTAAATTGGCTCCTGATAGTGATTCTGGAGCTACCCACATATCCACCCAAGTTAAAGGGACTGCAGGTTACTTGGACCCAGAGTACCTAAAAACCTATCAACTAACAGAGAAGAGTGATGTCTACTCTTTTGGTATACTTTTGGTGGAACTGGTATCAGGGAGACGACCCATTGAGCCGAAAAAGGAGATCAAGGAACGGATAACAGCGAGATGGGTACGGTTTCAAAAATTTCACATTTTTGTTCTGATATACTTAAAATGCACAATTCCAATGTTTCCAATGTTTCTACAATGAAATCATGTTTCAAACTACAATGCAATAGTTATATAGGTGTGTCAACAGACTAGTTAAAAAAAAAAAATGCAATGCAGGCAATGAAGAAGTTCACGGAAGGAGATGCAATACTTACATTGGATCCAGTGTTGACCCGAAACCCGGCAACCAACTTAGCATTAGAGAAGATTCTAGAGCTATCGCTGCAGTGTTTAGCTCCGACCAGACAGACCCGTCCGAGCATGAGGAGATGTGCTGAGATCCTGTGGAGCATTCGCAGAGACTTCAGAGAGCTCTCGGCGCCTGACTTCCGCTCGCTCTCCTCTCATTCTCAGAGGGGAAACATCATTAGAGAAGAATGATAAGCAAGTAAATTCGCAGAAAACGAGTATACAAATCTGTTTATAAACAAAAAAAAAAAAAAAAAAAAAAACGTTTAATTGTACATCATGCAAGTGCAAAATGACCTATGAGAGTATAAAGTTTTTATCAGAAAATTCTAGTTTTTCACATTTTCCTGATCAAGTGGAGTGTAGCTTTCAGGCCCTTGACTGAGTAAATGTTTTATTGATCCATGTAAAGAACAAACCGTTCAAACTGAGTGATTCATTTTTTTGCTTTCATACCTTCACTATGGTGATCTCTCTTCCTCATCAAAAGCGGATGAACAGATGATATGTTGTTCCCATCTAAGATTATCAAACAATCACAAGGTTCATTTTGATTTTGGGTTTTCACTGCCAAGGGAAAACTTCCTTACACACTGCATCATGAACCTGTCGCTTGCACATATTTTTATCAAGGCAGCATCATTGAAAAGGATTCAATGACAATACTGTCAATGTAAGTATTTCTCGCAAAGCAAATCGCAGCCGAGGTCGATCTTTTCCTGCAATGTCAAGGTAAACAAACATTAGAAACAAAATACATATGTTTTTAGCAAAGCAGCGACAATCTAGTTGAAGGGATAGTGTACTGTGTACATGACAAAGATAGGAGTGGATGGCTTGCTAAAAAAACTCATCTTAAATGATCCAGGGTTGCTCCTGCTTCAAGCTTCCTACAAAGCTTACCTTTCTAGGATGCCAAAAATTTATCTCTTCTTCCATATGGAGACCCGGATCTTGATCGTCTTCGGCGGGGCGAGTAATCTCTTCTTCCATATGGAGACCTGGATCGTGATCGTCTTCGGCGTGAGTAAGAATCAGCCTTCTCATCCCATGCACGGGGTGAATAATCCCTTCTTCCATATGGAGACCTGGTTCGTGATCGTCCTCGGCGGGAGTAAGAATCATCCTTATACCATCCACGGGGTGAGTAATCCCCTCTTCCATATGGAGACCTGGTTCGTGATCGTCCTCGACGGGAGTAAGAATCATCCTTATGCCATCCACAGGGTGAGTAACTCCGAGATTGCCTGCTATCATGACCTGCACAAAGCCTCAATCCCAAATTAGGTGGGGTCGGCTACATGGATCAAACTCTTCCATTGCGCTCGATAAGGAAATGAGTTAAGATGCATTTTATAATTCGCGATCCAAATAATTATGCCTACGAATCCATAGCCTCTCCTTTTAATATAGGCATGTCTCGAGCATAGTAGAATTTCCAAGACTCCCCACAAGCAGGAGTTCTATAGACTATAGCAATGGCAATGTCTAGGTCCAATCCCACACTGATGACAGCACATGCCATGGTTTACTGATACCATTCGGTCAAGGTCGCTATCCAGATACATGAAAGGAAATTTGATACTCTGGTGATTGCCTGCATCTACCAGACAATATCAATGAATTAAGAAAAGAAAATTGCTTAGCTCTAGTCATTTTTTGTATTTGGAAGTAATATTAGAAGGGGTTTTGTCATGTCTTTTGATCCTAGAAAACGGCATTATACCTCTGTTGTTCTTCAGACTTTCGTATCTGCCTGGAGTTGGTGACCACCTACGACTTCGTTCTGCCTGCATATACACCAAAATGCCAAATAATTCGGGATAGTAGTGTCAAAAAGAAAAGTGGTCATATTACCTATGGAGCATGATTTAAATCTTATTGGAAAAAGAAATAAAGAGATCTAATACTGATTCAGAACATAATAAATTAACAACAAGAGAGCCAGGACGGACTTTGAACGTGCCGGATCAATTTCTCTTTTTTTCACCTATCTCGTACGTGAGGCCTGAGGGTAACGGTAGGAAAGTTTGTGATTTTTGTAAATCAGGTGTATAGGTTTGTTACAGTATCCTCCTTCAGCCAAGTGAAGTAAAGAACTAAACAGGAACAATATTGGTCATCAAGAACAGGAAAAAGGGTATGTGTCCTCGGTATACTAGTCGGATTTAGATTGACGAGTTTGGTGTGGCGATGCAGACTCATGTTGAGAAGAGGTGGTTGTGGTTCAGTCTGTTAAGAGCTTAGATTGAGAAATTTAATGAAGCAAACACACACCAGACGCCAGACCTGCTGCCAAAAGTTATTAGGCAACATTTCTGAATATAAGGAGAGATTAAACGCAACACATAAGGTATATTTAAATGATCTCACAAGCATGAATATCTTACAAAGACGGATTGAAAAATAATACCTTCTCCACTGTCATCAGTCGACCAAAAAGGTCAGTTTGGTTCAAATATCTGACACAGAAATCGGCATCACTAATAGTTTCCATCGTAACAAATGCAAATCCACGAGACTCCTTGTACTGAGGATGTCTAACAACTTCGCATTCCAGAACCTGAAAAAGAAATATTATTCTGAACTGCTTCTAATCTTCTTAATCTTCAATTTTTAAATCAAAGTACATCTAATATCGCATTGATATAATAACAGATTCCTCAACCTCTCGGCTGTAGATTTCTCTATTCCACTGTGTGATTAGTAGAAGGGTCGGTACAGGTAATTCAACCCCATTCTTTTGAGGTAACCTTTTTTAATAGAATTCACCTTAAAAGTCACTTTTGGCGCACCATTGCCAATGCCCTAAAAAGAAAAAGTTCCAATAATTATGTGTGCAACAGTGTCGTATGTTGCAAAGTCCTTGCCCTGGTATTATGATTGTAAAATCGAATTAGCAAATCCCAGTACCTTTCCTGGCATTCCTGGACTGGTAAAATGTCTTATAAGATCCTCTGAAGTCGCCCTTTTCGATAAGCCACCCACAAACAAAATGTTTCCTGTATTTGATGCATTTGCAGAATCACGAATTCTGGGAAAATAAAGTTGGCAAAAGAGACCACATACATCAATCCTTGTTAATGAAGAATATACTAATCAAAAGAACACATAAAATGAGAGAAGAAAGGGCAAAACAGTGGCATCCAGTAAACCTCGCCGACCACCAATAATCCCGGAGCATACCTCGAGCGATTACTCTCACTCGACCTAGACAGGGATCTGCACCTGCGACTTCTAAGTGGTGATCGAGATACTAAGCGAGCCAAAGACCTGGGAGAACCATCATCAAAGAATTAGCTGCAAATGATGATTTCCGACAAGCCAAATTATAACTACAGCTGCAGTTAGGTAAATCCCAAAAAAGCAGACTCTTGTGAAACAACTCACCTTATTTTTTGTGGATGAGGCATCTACCACAAAAACAAAATGAATCAAGAACCCTCTAAAATTCCTAGATCATAATCGAAGTAATGGAGAGAGAATGAAAAAAAAAAAACATTTTTACCATCATATCATCCAAAAGCTGAAGTATTCAAGCTAGATATAAACAGAATTTAAAGCTAAACAGGCATACAAAGCAGATTTTTAGGAGAACTCAAATGCCCCATGTGCATGAAAATGGTATTTGTAAAATATAGGTTCATCCCTTCTCTCTCCCCTTCAAGCAGCATCAACCATTCATGGTGATGTCAACACATTGTCAATCCAAGACAATCCCCCCAAAAGACAGCCTAAAATACATTCCACATTTCAAATTCACCTATTTCTTTACTTCGTTTATCATTGGTGTTCGCTCTCAAATTCCAAATATTCGAACAGCTAGTTCATCAATCCGACATAGCCAACAACTCTGACGAAATCTTTCCTAGCATCCCTAAACACGTCTCGAAATTACTAATCAAGAACTACCTTGTTTCCTCAAAATCAATGAATTTTCCTTTATTTCCGATCTACAGCAAACAAGATGCAAATCTCTCCAGTAACCTAAATTACACCAGAGACTCCAACAACAACAACAATGGCAATGACGGTGTCGACAACGGATACACGATCTATCAAATCATACTCAAATTTTAGCACACGAGATCATCATCAAACACACAGATCGATCTTTCATCAGCTACGAAGAGACGAAACCAAGCATCACGAGGTCTCAGAATCATCAAAAAACACAATCTTGAACCGCATTACCAATGCAAGCTAATCTAAACCCTAGAAATCGATGGACTCCAGAGCAAATTCTTCAAAGAAAATGATGTGAACATGGAATCTGGAACGCGAACCCTAGAATTTGAAATGTGGAATGAAGAACTCGAAAGAAAAGAAAGATTACCTGCGCGATCTCGATCGGAAAGTTCTGGAGAGAGAGAGAGAGAGAGCGGGAACAGACGTTCGGACAATCTGAAACTGAACAAGGTGATGGAAAAGAAGCGCGGCAACTCTCACGCGATCAGTGTGATTAGATTGGCTTGGCTGATGCGCTGATCTGCTACTTCAATGGCTGAGATTAAACGGCGCGTCTTTGCAATGTACCCCTCCAGACACTGGATCATACTAAATCCACAACAAATTAACAACACAAGTACGTGTGGTCGTGGGTTCTAATGGTTCAAGATTGTCACACCATTTTAATGTTAACGTGGCATTTACGGTCATGAATGTCAAATTCATGACGATACAATAAGAATCAATGTGGCAATTGATTCTTCAAGCACAAGGCATCGTAATCTTGGTCGACGCGGCCGCAATTGGTAATCCATCGACAGGCAACCCCAAGATGATTTGTACATCTTGGAGGGTTATAGTCATCTCGCCGACGGGAAATGAAACGCGTGAGTTTCGGCCTCCACCTCTCTACAAAGCGCAGTTATGAGATGCCAATCAATTGATATGAAGCATACTCGCGCAGTCCGTAAAGCCGCCACTTCTTGAAGATGTCCAATTATGCGTTCATCCAGGTGGGACCAACCGATGAAGTGCTGGCTAATTACGCCCGATAGTCAATATATCAGCTCCTATGAAGATATGAGATTTAAGTGAAATTAGTTAAAATGTAGCTACGCAGCTACAAAAGTAGAGAAACATGCGAAAAGAAGTACTACCGGTCCATTCCAAACGCGGGTAGATCTATGGAGAGCTTTCATAGTCAAAACCGAGTCATCTATAGGGTCATGATCCATATCGCGCTTAAACCCAAAATCATTACCAATGTTGTCATTAATTCCATTGTGCAATGAAGAAACATGAGAAATAGCAATACTTTATGTACTAACTATAAAGAGATGGATTAAATTGGAATTTATTTGTTTTCATTTCCTTGTTTGCAATGAATTACGAGATACAACGCACAAGTTCATCGTACCCTAAACCCATATTCGATCCGAGATGTCGAATGGGCGGTTTCGTGTACGAAATCCTGATGGTCCATCAACCATGTCTCCATTCATAACACAACAACGTTACTCTTCGATCAACCATGCTTGAATCTATATATGTAGAATATAATTGTTACTCAATAGAAGTGATGATAAATACCTTCTACTTAAAGTTACGACTATGAGATATAAATCTCGCAATCATCCAATCACTCATATAAAATTAATCATTATAGAAAGAATTCAAATAAATATGACCTTAATTAATTATAAATGAAATCACTTTTCTTTCAAAAAAATATTGTTTAGGCAACCCTAATAGAATTGGTGTAGTGGTAAAGTTATATATATATATATATGGTAACTAAATGGCCTAGTGATCAAACCATGCCATCATTTACAAATTAATATGTTGGTTTGCTTAGTTGATTCTCTTGAGATTATTCGAATGTAATGATGGGGCATGTGCGTTCCTAGGTCAATCCATTAACTGTCTTTATGAATACTTTTAGTTAATATAATAGAGGATTTCATATCTTCATTTATTATAATTAATTTGCATGTTTACATTATAATAAGATCCATGGATATTTACATAAATATCCTAAATGTCCATAGTCGATCATTATACTTGGGAACTATAATGAATTAAGACTAGTGTGAGTCTTGATTGATGATCATATGATGATTATACGTATAGGGATACGAATCAAGATCACGAGTACTTGTTAGGGAACAAAGTCGACCGACCACGCTATGAGAACATCACATGGATTAAGTCATAGTTGTTTCTCATGATAGGTATATTTTTCAGTCCTCGACTTGAGATTGCCGAGACTTCAATATTAGGAACACAATAATTTGACACAATCAAACGTTGTCTTTAACCTGACGATTATAAAGGTTGTGATTGGTTATTGTGTGAGCAATGTGATGAAGTTGTGTAATCGAGATAGAATTTGTCCCTCTCATATAAAGAGATATATCTAGTGGATCCTCGATGTGTTAGGCTCGTTAAAAGGCCTAGTCTAAGTGAATTGATATTGATCAATGTCACTTGGATGTTTTCATCTACTAGAGATCGAGACTAGTACGATTGAACATGTTGGATGACAATTCCATGTCTTATGTTTGATCAAAAGGATATCGTGTGACAAAAGGATGTTATATACACTATTGATTAGGTTGTATCGATTTGATATTCGTACAACTTGGGTAGTCATAATGTCTTGCTAGAGATCGCTTATGACTTGTATACCAAAATGTGTTTTGGTACACGCCAACGTTGTATGAGCCTATTGGGTCGCACATTAAGAATGGTTTTGCGAGATTTTAAGATGATTCGAAAAAAGCGAATTTTATGTGATAAAATTCATGACGTAAACGTCCTTGTGGTGTATTACACTTATACTTCTTTAAGTAAGGGTATATGTGTAATTTACTTAACCGTCTATATACAAGGGGTTGTATAAATAGACGCTTTAAGTTAGAACACAGTACAAAAGAAAAAAGGCCGAAACTCTATTTTAGTTTTTAGAAACGACTTAGGGTTTTTGGTATGCTCGATCGTTTTGGAGAGAAACAAAAAAAAGGTTTGGTATTCTCTCGAAGCTAGCACTTCAAATCTCGGTCGCCGTTCGTGTGTGGAGGATCTTGATAGAGGTGTTCGTCTGTTGCGGCGCCTTAGAGATCGATCAACCTTCCGAAAGGTATATTGCGATTGAGGTATGATTAAGTTTTTTATGGTTTAAACGTTTTTAATGGAATTAGATTCGATCCTGTTGGGGTTTTTGTCAAAACTGTTTTGTAATCTCACAGCGTATGAACCCCAAAACCCAACATGCCTCGTCACAAAATCCCCATTGATGATTTATGAAATTTTTATTTTATTTCAAAAGGCAAATAACTTTTTAACCTGTTTTCTTTTAGTAAAAAATATTACTAAATCATACACATGTTATGATTTTTTGAGGTACTTTTTGGCTCTATTTTTAAAATGTGGCAATTGATTCTATTTTTTTTCAACGTCACGTGTACTGACTAATCCATGTTTATACATTGTCAAAACTCATACAAAAGTAACTTTATTTACTTCATCCACTATGTTCAAAATCAAGGTCTCGCTTAAAGGAAAGGAAATCAGATCCCGAGCATAGATAATTATTTTAAAATAAAGGGTGTGGGACTCTTTCATCACATCTCTTCCCTCGTTTTTTTTAAGGTTTGGGTTATACTCATACATGAATTAGTGAGGCAGGAATTATAAATCGCCACAAATGCACCCAAGCACATAATAAGTCAATAAGATAAGAAGAGAGCACTCTATAAATTAATACTTTGAATTTCCCCATAATTACAACCCTAATAAACAGCAATCTTATCAAAACTAGACTAAGTTACAAAATTACAAATGATAAATTCTGTACTACTACTATTTGTTGCACTTTTCTTTAACTTGCATTCCCTTGTAACTGTAATTTGTGAGCTATAGTATGAACAGATATATATTGAGAGCTTCAGTTCATATCAGAACCCCAATCATGTCTTCTGATGTTTGAATGGTTCTGACATTGTTAACATTATTGATACAGGCTTCCAAGAATCCATTTCTTCACCTTGGGAATGAATCCTGCCTAGTCAACTCATACGGCGATTCCTCGCCGCTTGTCCCTCTCCATTTACAGTAGTGATTTTTGAGCAGAGGAAAAAGAAGGAAGATGCGTAGATGGTGACATGCCAGACACTGCAACAACGTCAAAATCAAGCCACAATAACATACGCAGTAAGAAACTAATGTGTGTGGGAGCGTGTACCTGTGCCAAATCCAATAGCTTGCAGTGCTCTCCATTTTCCAGCTCACTGCAGCCATCGCTACCAGAATGAAGCCTACTAGTACAAAAATCCAGCGGAAGCGACTGCGAATCGTCTTCAAGAGATTGTAAAGCCACACTTTGAAGCTTAGCCATCTGCACCAAGAATGCCAACATTATAGCGTCGGAAAGACTTTATTCTACCGAAAAAAAAAAGGACACTTTAAAATCCATTCTTGTCTACCACTTTATTCACAATGAACCGTATAAGTTTAATCGAAATTCTGAATCAAGTCGAGCAAACAAAAGCATCAGAAAACCTCTATTCAACATTGTCACATAGAGTATGAGGCCTTCTCCCTAATCTTAAACACTTGGAGCACAGTTCTATTAATATCGAGTCAGCAAATTCTCAGTTATCAAAATTTACAAAAGTTTAGAAGTGCCTACCTTTCAATGATATTTACATTCAATCTTCTTGAGCACAAGATAGATTTAAGTGTAGTTGAAAACTCTAAAACTAAGCCAATGAAAAGTCCTGAAGCTCCAATACCTATGACAAGAGGAATGTTGGAAGACCTGTGGACAAAGAGTATAACTAAGATCTCTGAACTGCAAAAGAGAATCAGAGCTTTAAGGAATTCTAAAACGGAGTTCCGTTGTGTGCCATATATACCTGGTTGCTCCAGTTGCAGCCATGAGAGCTGTAAGAATTGCGACGCATGCGTGAATTGCCCTTTTGGTAACTTCCTCTATTGTGGTTAGGTAAATAAAAGTGCTCGCCACAGCCATGAAAGAAAGCCAGAAGTCCATAAACTACAAGCAGATACAGTAAAATATTTTCCATCAGTTTGATGCAGAACTTGTCAGCTATAGAAGATAGATGATATTTATATCTAAAAAGCGACAGCTGAAAGATTTATAAATGCACAATACAATATGAAATGACTTCTTTATCTGTACCTGTAAAACATGGAAAGTGAGAACACACCACGTGCCCACGTCACAAGCATGGTATAATGCACTTGAAACGCCACTAGTGGTGAATATAACCCATTCCGCGTATGCCTGGAGAATAGCAAAGAGTTTCAAAAGTATTCCGGGTACTATTTAAGAGATTAGAAATCAGTGCAGTAGAACAGCATAGGAAACCGGGTGCTGCCGCTGAGAAACAAAATGACACACTTTAGTTATTTGTCTAAGTACTAAAGCTAGGCATTGCACAAGTATCATTTTCAGCTTAAATTCAGTCCAGAATCAAAAGAACATGGCACTGAAAACATGGACTACCAACTTCGTACAAACTACAAGCATACCTTTTTTCGCAAAGCCCAATATGCTGGAAGTATAGCAGCTGCATTTGATGCTATTAGAGCAACAGACTGCAACACATGCCCTACATAAATTTTTGGCAGAGATGACTTAAATGCCAAATAGATGCAAAGCTTAATTAAATGCTAAATTAGGACTTCACTAATTACACAGCTGCATAGTTTCTAATGATAAAAAGGTGCTAAAATAAGAATTGAAATGTGAATACATGTTAAAGGCACATGACAAGAAGAAGAAATCCACCGTAAAGCACAGGTCCAACGTGGCAGATCTGTAGCAAACTGACTCTAATGAAAAGCTTCTCCAAACAGAAATAGACAGTAACAATGCGGAGGTATTCCGTCTTCAATCAGGTTTAATGGGATTTACCTGAATGTGACACGATCGTGATGTCGCAATCAAATCCGCCATAGTCTCGAGCACAGTCGCAGTAGCTGTGGGGGAAAAAAGTTCAAGCATGATAAGTTGAAACTAGCATTAATAAGCTCTGGTCTTGAACTTACACCAAATATGTTGTAATGAGTTAACAAAAATGATGAACAAATATTAGATTAAACCCATTATTTGAAATGGAAAAAAGGTGAAATAACCAGAGTAACTAATAGATAATGGAGTACCCGAGGCACTAGGCTTCAACCACAGCAGGATTTAGGGAAGGGTCATTACAACTGTTTTTTTTTTTTTTTTGATAGGAAAGAAACAACTTTTGCACTCACCAAGGTTTGAACCCAAGACCTCTTACTTCCAAATCCCATACCAAACCATTGGGCCACCCAATTGTCATTACAACTGCTATATGGAGAGGCTATTCCCAATTTCAACCCACAATCTCTCCATCAAAATATAGCAACCTTGATGTTGCTAAGAGGATTATCTACAGTTTTATCGTGCATCATCTACAATGTGAAGTACAACTTAATTTAAAAGATATAGTGAGAAGGTAATTAGGTACACCACACCTACCGTAGTAGACAGGAATTTCATTAAAAATGATCTTCAATGTGTAAGTTTAAGGTTTCTTCAGCCAATGCAATAGATAATAGCAGCAACAAGGACGAATTATTTTCAAACAATAGGTTGCTTCAACAACTTTTCACTCCATGTTTTTTACCTTCACTTTATCTTTTTGCAAAATCAAAAAACTTGATGGCATTGCAAAGAAATGGTAAATAAATATTTAGCGGTAATAGAACAACAACAGAGGAAGTAATAAAACACACATAAAAATAGATATGTTATATTATGGAATAATTCGTAAGCCACAAGGTTATACCTATAGAATGATAATCCACTATCATCCATCCGAAACTTGCAACCGCCATGACCAGAGCATTTATTTGGGCACCTCTCAACAGTAAGAGACATAGTGGTTTGAAGATTAGAGACGCCAATGGGTAAAACACGGTGTCTCAATCCAAATATCCAGCGTCCCTCTCTTGCATTTAAGATATAGAAACTAGCACCTTCATCACTTGAATCGTACACTTTAAAGAACAGGGACCCGTTGCTATTACTAGATTTGTTGGCATAGTAATAGTCCCAGGTATCAAGAGATGGCAGTCCACCAAATCTAGAGTATAACTCATAAGTTAAAGTTGTATCTGCTTGAAGTTGGACGTGTATATTTCCTCCACCTGCCTCACGGGGTATGTCAAGAACAAAGTAAGTCCAAGCAATATCTGAATTGTTCCCAGATGAATTGCTTAAGAGGGGCTCCAGAGGGAACTTTGCCGCCTCTTGAGACATCTTTCCATCAACTGGCAAGTAATGAAAATCAGGTGGAGACGGATTTTTCCCAGGAATGGCCTGCACAAAATTCTCATCGGTTAGCCATAGATTTAAACGAAATAACAGAATCTAGAGAGACGGTTAATAACAACTAATTTACTAAATGACTAGAGCAATGTGTACAGAAACATTAAGGATTTCGACGAATAAATGAGGCTGAGTATTGCACATAAATCAAACAAATAAAGACACATTTGAAACCAATGAAGAATTAAAGATAATTTGTTAAAATAGGCAAAAGCTCAATAGAAAGAAGCAGATCACCTGAAGGAAAATGTGGCAGCAAGGTTCTTACCTGAAGTATATAAGTTTTGGCAGTACAATTTGGTCCAGCCTTTCCCGCGGGACATTCAAAGACTTCCCAATCAAGGGAGTAACAAAGATCAGAATTTATATTATTGTTCCCAACAGCACCAGTTATTCTTGTCTCATTCGCAGGTAAAATACCAATATACCAGCGACCAATCTTCGGCGACTCTACAACCAAAGGCGACTTCACAATATCAACAGAATAATCATGAAATTCTATGGATGGAATTGCACCATGTCTAGCATAAAGAGTTCCATTAATTTTCTTTGTGCTATTTCCAGAGATCGTCTGATTGAATTGAGCATCTTTCACCACGATTTTTAGAAACTGTATCATCCCAGTCAAGTCCAGTGAATATAACTTTAATTCGCTAGACCTAGAGCATCCAACCTCCAAAGAATTTTGACATGTCAAATTACTCTCAGCCGTCTGATTGTGAGAACTTGCATCAAAAATATTTTTAGAATCCTCATATACAGCAGTATGGTCACAGTAAAGCGGAACAATTGCACGATTGCAGTATGGACCCCACAATCCCGAGACTGTGCATCCATCCACACTGATATTAGCACTGAAGGTGAAAGATGAACCTCTATTGATCTGCAGGATTTGCACATAAAAGGTTAGCATAATTTATGGTACCTTTGAACTTCAAGAACCATTTACGGCTTCCGTCTTATTCAAATATTACAAGATGACAAGCTTTCCCATTCTCCAAATGAGCTATTGGGCATTGAATATACAAGGCATACTTCACAGCTAATGTGTATTCGACGAGAAATGTGATAATAAGCAATAAGAAAGCCATAAATGCATAATATTCCAAATGCATACCATCTTTGACTGTGTTCTTTCATATCCAATGCCATTAAATAGACCAATATACCATATTCCTGCAGATATCTGCACAGAAAATAATATTATTTCGACGCTTATCTTAATCGTGCACTTAATACTATCAAATGAGAGCGTGTCTTTTTTGTCATAAAAAACGAGATAGCAGCCCAAGCATATTTGTATAATAATTTTGGTGGTGGTGGTGGTGGTGGTGGTGGTGGTGTGTGTCTGACTATACTTCAAATTGATATGTTTTAAACTAATATTTTCCAATGGCTAGAATAGATGACTATGCCCATGCATGTGTTAGTGAATACTGGAACAAAGAAAGCTGAGTTTCAGTCATTGCCTCATTTTCAATTTTACATAGCTCATTGTAGATTTTCATGACCTACACTACTTTTACAACTGATAGATTTCTGAATTGTGAACCGTGGCCCTAAGGAAGCAATAAAAGCTGATTTTCAGTCATGACCTCATTTTCAATTTTACACAGCTCAGTGTAGATTTTCATGATCTACACTACTTTTACAACTGATAGATTTCTGAATTGTGAACCGTGACCCTAAAGAAGCAATAAAAAAGTGACATGCTTTTATTGCATATGCCATCTAAATGAAATCACAGATTGAAGCTTGACTAAAAACCTGCTCATTTGTCAGCCTCAGCGCCATATGCGATTGTACAGGAGAGCACAGTTCCTGATGCTGAAGATCTTGTATATCCGCAAAGGAACCATGACTAATAGGACCTAATACTGCAACCAAAGAAGAATTTTTCTGAGCTATTGAAAAAGAGAATGAACTCATGTGCAAGAAAATTGCATAGATTTTAATATAAGTTCAAACTGTTACTTTTTAACGTTCTTAAATCTTAATTTCGGAAAGCTCCTTTCTTTTGTTGGAGAAATCGTTAGCATATTGAATCAACTTGGATTGTTGAACATTTTGTATAAAATGCTTCTCTGTGCAGTGAGAGTAAGACCACAATGGCAAGATTAAATTGGATAAAATGCATCATTATTCAGAGAGGTCACAGGCATGTATCAACAATTTGTAGCTAACCACATGAATTTTCCATTATGATCTTGACATATATAAAATGTATGATGGTGAGCTCATGATCTAGCGTTGAGGCATCATACCTAAATCTTTTAAATTATCTGAAGAATCCGGAAGAGGAGGACTGCCATTTCGAAAACATATAATCGGCAGTTTGCTTTTCGAAACCCTTCCGATTTTCCCAATATCCTGCAAGCGAAAAACAATTTAATAAGAACGAAGGCCATTCAATCACAATCAGAGGAAGTACGAAAAAGATACATACACTCATGGACATTTCTCATATATATATGAGCAATAACAGTAATGAAAAAATAAATAAACTGAATGCACATATTCATAGAACAATGATGTACATCCTCGGCAAGTGAAGTAGGAAACATACTCACAATATCCACATTTGACTGTAGGTACAACGACAAAGAAGAAAATGATGGTGGCACCTCAACTGAAACATCAACACAAACCAAAGTCAATTTATAGTAGATCAAACTAATTGAAACAATAGATCATTGAAACTCTTACAATTAACAGAACTCATAAACGACTCAAGTTCCCAGTAAATAAAGTGAATTATTTAATTACTTTCCAAGTAACTCACAATTGAGAAAAAATAATCATTTACGCCAATCAGCAATTAAATTGAATTAAATACCCCAAATTAACTCCACCTATGTAGAACATTATAAGCGCTATATAGCCGTCCCAAGTCCGGATAACGAAGGAGGGCTCCCAAGAATGGTAGTCGACTCAGAACTAAGGATTTTACGATCCTACGATCCAAATTTTTGAGATCAATCCAACTCTTAGTAGGATCAAATGTTGTGTGGAGTCCCATGGGACCCGGATACGATCCTTGGGATCGTGTAGGATATCCGGGTCCCGGCTCGATCCATGGGATATTTACCAACAACCAATTCCATTACAACTACTCCTTTTCAATGTCACCATCTTTTCCATAACATCCTTTTCCTTTTCTAACTTCCTTAGTAGTCACCTAGAAGGCTAGAACCCCCAAGCCACCGCCATTAACAAACAATTTGACACTCCCTATCAATTCATCATGCAAGAGAGCATGCAATTGTTCATCTAAAATTTGAGTTCTCATTGTCCATTACTCATCAAATCCCAAAACTAGTGCCATTGTCGCTTCTATATCTATTCAAGTTTTAATGCATAATACATTGCTTACAAGGTTTGAATATCCACTACATGTAACTACAATTCTTATACTACAATTTATCTTTTGGGGACAGCGTAAAACTTTTGTCACTCTTTATGAAATAAAAAACATAAAGGCGCACACCAACCAGGTGGGCACTGTTGGATATGAGTGCGACGCGCATCTCGAGGTGCATCGAACCTAACGAGGTCCTGCACATAATTGTTTTGTAAAGAAAGAAACCAGAATTTCTCAACCCTGCCTATAAAACACTAGAACCTACAAAATCAAGAAAGTTCTCGAATCTTCTAGAACTCCAAAGAAGCAATCCAGAGACTCACCTCTGATGAAACGCCAATCGTAGCGACCGATCCTGTAATCCGAGTAGCGATAGCTCGAAAGCGCAACCGAAGCGTAACGATGAGCATCGTCACCATAACAACAAGAATAACTACAACAACACAGAAGCACAAACCACAACAACAGAGATGTAAACTCACTCATCTCTTCCGATCACCACAAATTCACACAACACTCAACACATATATAACGAAATCCGCTCCGATTGAGCTCGAAACACGCAATCGCAACTGAGATTCGAAGAATCTCTGGCGCGATCATCTCAATTGAATGAACAAATCACTCCGAGTTTACCATTTTATGAGTCTAGGTTTCTGATTATGAACAAACGAGGCGTCATAGAAGGAAACCACTTAGCGCGACCCGCTGCTCCCGGGCGCGAGATTGTGGACAACGCCTGTGGCGTTTTGGACAGGTGTCGAGGGTACGACGAGGGAGCGCGGTTTTAGCGGTGCTGTTAGGTGCGTGTTAGGTTTGTGAAGTGTGGAGTTCGCAGTTGAGTGTGCTGTTTAAATGGATATTTTTTTGAGGGGAAACGTGAGACAGCGAGGGAGAAAGTCTCGGGATATACGCGAATCCGGACGATGTGATTGGTGGTCCGTTGATATTCTGCGAGATGCGAGTTTTTTCAATTATTTTAAAGGACCTGTTGCTGACCAACACTCTAAGCGTAATAAGCTGACATATTGCGATATTTCGTATTTGTAGATTCCACGTGACCTATCTAGAATCTAAAGCGTTTTGTTGACTTGACTTTTCTTTATTTTATTTTATTTTCTTACAAAACAATGAAATTTTTTTTCTTAAAATATATGAAAAATGTTATATAACGATATCTCCAACCCACCAACACTAAAATAGAATTACTCTAATACTATTCACCTATATTTTGGAGTAAACGAGAACACTAACACTATTCACGTCTCCAACTCATCTACATTATCTTTAATATTGTTATATATTTTCATCATATTTTATTTAATTTTATTCAAAATCAGATAAATAAAAATATATATCAAATAAGATAAAAAAAGCCAAAATAAAAAAGAATAAAGAAAAAATAAAAAATAGAAGAATAGTATTAGCATTAGTGAACAGTGTGGCGCTGTTATTGGGATAACGTTAGCACCAAATCATTAATATTGTTCACCGACCAGCGCCATTTGGTTGGAGTTGGTCGAAGGTCAAGTACATTTAGGGGTTAATTTCACGAATGATCACTCGACTTAATACATCATCACACTTTGGTCACTAAACATCATCGTATCACTTGGTGTTTGTTGGTGCTGAAGAAAGGGTTTCATGAAGATGGAGGGAAATATCAGATATAGTTAGATTGACTTAGTGATGCGAAACCACGTGGATCGAGGCAACACTGTAACGACCCTAATAAATCTAATCTTAATCAATTGCCTAATAGGACCGTGACGTGGCGGCTAATCCTACATGGCGACTCGGTCATAACTCGAACATCGAAACCGAGGTAATAATTCAATAATTTTACTTTTGTGTGATGCCTTGAATATTTTATGTTTATCTATGTATGCACGCATAATTGTATTGACGTCGTTATCGAATTAACGAGTAAGCGTAATTCTCGAGATGAGCGTGTACACGGGTATTTGGGTAGGTCAACGATATTGATTTAAGTTAGTCTAATGAAACTTATTTAATTGAATTGCCTAAAATAAGTCATAAGGGCATTTTAGTCATTTCACAAAGTAGATTTTTTAAAATATAAATTAGAATTATGAGGTGTTAACTTCTCGTGGTTTATGGAGAGATAATGACAAATTTAATAAAAAATAAATAAAGAAAATTTTGTATGATGGTGTTACACCCACTTAATGAGAGTATTTAAAAAAAAAAAAGATGAAGGATGAGGGTTTTATTTGTTAAAGGTGGTGTAGAGGTGGTGGTGAGGAAGAAGAAGACCAAATTTCTTTGGAGATCCTAATTAAACCAAGTAAGTTTAATATTTGGTTTTTTTTTTCCCAAAAAAAAGGTTTAATATTTGATTTCATTTAACTTGAATGTATGTTAGATATTAGTTCATCGTTGGTACTTTGATTTTAGTGGAGTTAATTATTATCGAAATTAATTCTAGTTTGGTCATTAAAAAAAAAAAAAAAAAAAGAAAAGAAGTTATGTTATTAATTTTGTTAAAGAAAAGAAAAAAAATCATAATTTACAGTTTGAGGAATAAGGGGAGGACGCACGCCGTGCGTGCGATCCCCAAATTGGGTCTGGGCCTGGCACTAACCAATAAGAAATTCAATATTAATTCTTTTCATTTCCTTGCTACATTTGATGGAATTATTGCTACTATTGGACTCTACTTCCATACCGAGTGACATAGGGTCTAAATGATCTAGTCTAGTTGTGTCCACTCGAGGGTTGAGCAGCCGATTAGCTCTCGTGGCTCCCCGACGAGCCTGAATCCTTTGAATGAACATCCGTCATGTGTCGTGGCTCCTCCCAAGTATTCGAGTTCTATTATGGTTAAGCATCCAGTTAAGTCTGTGGCTCCCTTTGGAATGTTTTATCGAGCTGCGGCTCAAGCGAGCCGACAGTGCCGAACGGATTAAGTGCGGTCGATGCGGCTTTGACCCGCCGCACCGTGTTAGATACTTATACGTTTTAAGTGGCTTTGAGCCAACGTGTAGAGTGTCGGGACCACTTACTCCTTATCCTTTATTTCCTGGTCACTTGGTCCCTACCGTTGATCACTGTAGTCTGTCTATCATGCATTTTATTGACTATTTCTCAGCACTTTATTTTCCTTCCAGCATGATTTATGGACTCGTTTTATTGTTTAATCTGAATTACTGTTGAACTTCTTCTGGATTTACTCACTGGAATTGTCTCCTCCTTTAGTGACAATTGCATGTCATTATAGTAACAGAGGCAATGAGCCTGTGATCGGTGACTTCCTCTGAGCTTCCCTCATAGTTAGCTCATCTCTGTTACTACAATAGGTTTATTTTGGTATTTTGGACTGTACATTTGATATATATTTATGTTTTTGGTTACCTTGGGGTTCATTTTGAGTTGCGAGACGTTTGATACATGTATATGACACTTCTTCACACTGTTCGTCATCATATATATACAAGATATCTACTTTTACAGGATTTTCACACCTAAGCATGTCCCGACTAGTGTTTACTTATTTAAGTTGCTTTAAATATTTTTAAATTCCCTGGCGTAAATGTTATGACTTGTTAAACTAAATAATAAACTTATTAAGCAACTAATGATTAAATAACTTGGTAAGAGGTTGACTAAGCCTGCGCGGGTCCACGTAGGTTTAGGCGGACGGGACCCAGTTTGTGGGGACTGGGGCCTTCACAAACACAATGCCACATAAGCGATATCTCATCTGTCTCGTCGGGGAAAAAATTGAAGTGACCGCCAATTGAAATATTTTAAAAAGTTTGATAACCATCTCGTTACAAATTAATGTTTAGTTACCAAAGTGTCATGATGTGTTGAGTTGAGTGATCATGTGTGAAATTAACCCATACATTTGCTACATTGTTGGTTGTGCGTTATTGATGTCTGCATCAAAATAAGTAGTAAAATGTATTCAAAAGACTATTGCAATTTGTAATTGTTTAGCGTGATGAAGATATATTACTCAAGCAATTTTCTTTGAAATATATTCTGCTTTCTTCTCGAGATAGCTAGCAACTCGTGTAGATTTTTATTGATATAACTTAGTAACGTTAACAAAAAAAGTTTAGATTTTTTTTCATAAAATGAATTTATTCATACTCGAAAATATTCAAGGGTACAAGTTTTTCCCACGACTCAGTTACATGAGATTTCCCTTCTAGCTAAAGAGTGCGCTTTGGTATTCATATCTCTCCTAATATGATTTAAATACATTCTATTCTCCCAAGGAACAAAAAAAAAAAAGTTTAGATTTTTTGTGGTATGAAGCACAACGTTATTAAAAAATAAACAAATAGATAAAAACTTATGATTTGAAGTAGAATGTCAACTATCAAGCAAAAGTGCCCTTGTACATGTATGTTGTGCGAGTTGACATCAGCCTAATGTAGCTCTATTTCCAACTAAAAAAAATTAAAATAGAAAGCAATTATTGATAAGCATAATTTTTGTAAAATCGTGGGTAAGTTAGGCCTTGTATAGTCTCGATTACTTTCATGAGGTTGACAAAGTGCAATTAGCCTCAAGCTACTCTAGTGGTCCGAATAATTTTGACGCGAAAGCGGAGAATCGAACTTGGGACCGCGTGTGTAACGTACACAATCTCAAAGCTCGCATTTATGAACTTTGCTAAGACATTATCATAGTTTTTTGTTGGCCCTTATTTCTTTTAATATTAAGGTTGTTGGTGATTGCTTATGCATCAAATTGTAAATGGTTTGACCATGTCAAAAATATCTTGGAGATATTTTGTTTCAATGAAGTTCTCGGTAAAAAGTTACAGATTAGAACTCTGCTTAATAGAATGCCTAACGCTCACCAAACATTACCTATCACTAATTGTAGTTCGTCATGTCTCGGCGGCCATGCGTAATCCTCACGTTTCTTCCGTAGCATGACGCCCCAACTCTGAGTTCCCAAAAATTTAGGTTGGCTCGAAGAATATAATAAGCAATGTTAAGGCATATAATAGTTTTTTTTTTTTTTTTTTTTTTTTTTTTGAGTTTCGAGGTGTTACTTGGCACCAATCACTTCAACAACTTTGCTAAGACATTATCATAGTTTTTTGTTGGCCCTTATTACTTTTAATATTAAGGTTGTTGGTGATTGCTTATGCACCAAATTGTAATGGGTTTGACCATGTCAAAAATACACTAGCAATTCTTTAATGGATCCTAGAAACAAACGAAACATAAGAAAAAGTTCCTTGTTGGGCCGTTTGAGAAAATAATCTGGACCTCCTTAAAACCTAAGCCCAAGACAAAAGGAATTAAAAGCCCCTTTTTATGTGAGCAAAGTGAATCCATTTTCTTTAATCAGGAACCAAATTGTTTTAATTAAAAATAATATGCTTATTAAAACACAAAGAAAACCTATGTGTGTCATTCTACGACGATACAGGAATGGTTGGATTGCCTCTTATTGAATTGGAGCAATAATAAAGTTGTTGAGACGGACTTATGACCAAATAACTCATAATCTCGTAGCATCAAATTATCTAACAATCCAACTCCAAGTTTGACTAATGAACTAAACAATTGAATGACCAAATAATTTGATACGAGGTTTAGGAGTAATTAAAAATTCATGAGTTCAAATTTTAATAGTGGCAAGTTGTTTAATTTTCGTAGTATTAATTAAGCGTAAATACACAAAATCACCCCAAAAAAAGATTTAGCTCTTTTGGAAAAGAGACCTTATCTAATCAAGCGCAACGCATTATTCGTGTTTGAACTAATCGAGACAAAACTAATTCCTTAAAAATAATCTTAAAAGGAAACAATCTCAAAAACTAAAAACAAAAAATGTAATACACTGAAATATCACACACACGATAATCAAAATCATTTTGTATCACATAAAAAAAGTAAAATGTACAAAGTTTTTGAAAGAGTATCATCCAATTTAATATTTCTAACTTCTACATAAGAATGATGTTAAAACCCAATGGAAAATACTTGAAATAAGAGGTAAAAAACACTAAACATAAACTTCTTAATTACACCATTCGTGACACTAAAAGTAAGTTTATTCGCATCAACACGTAATTAAACAAAACCTTACTTAACTTGAAAATGAAAACCACACCATGGTTAGCTAAAAGTAGTAACAGATAACATTTACACGTGGCAAAGGTGAGGGATGGTCAAATCAGAAATGACGTTTTCGTGCTGGTACTTTCCTCGATTTGACTAAAATGTCCTTGTACGGTACATACAGAGGAGGACTCTGCGGTACTCTGCGACCTGATGAGAATTAACAAGCTGGCCATGGTCGGATCTAGGGGCAAGGGCGGCCCTTTTAACCCCGGTCTTCTATAGTACCTCAATTTATAGTTAATTTTTTTTTTTTTTATGCTTGATTTTTTATATGAACGCCCCGTCTAAACTTGAAGACTCATTGTAATTTCGTCTAAAGTTTACTTTTTAACAAATTTTTTTAGTTCCGCCACTAGACATACCACATCTAAAAGTGATGCAAATGCTCTCAACAAAATGTGTCAAGTCTTGTTTGGATCCATTCAATGGAAAATTTGATTTTGTTTGATAAATGCATTTTTCATAAAGTTGATAATTAGGTATTTACTATTGGTGTTGAGTTTTTCTACTTCCTCAAAATTAGACATTTAAGAAGTTATAATTAAAATTTATTATTAGCCTCGTAAAAATTCGAAGTTAATTACTCTCTCGAAGGAAATGTTTTTTTTTTTTTTTTTTTTTTTTTAAAAAATTGTAGGAAAGAGACAACAGTTTTATCCATGAACAAAAAATGATATTTACAATATATTAGAGATATTTTATTTTCAATGAAGTTCTCGGTAAAAAGTTTCATATTAGAACTTTGCTCAATAGAATGTCTAACACTCACCAAACTCGTTGAACTAGTAGGGCTAGCCTCATGTTTTGGTAGCATTACACCCCACCGATCCAGTTAGGCCAGTTAGGTTGGCTCTAAAAGAATATAATAAGAAATTTGTATAGGAATAATTCTTCTCAACTGAGAACTTGACGCCTTCTTTCCGAAAAAATGCATAAGTATTTATTCAAAAAGAAGATGAAGGTTACCTACCTCCTAAAAAGGCTAGAAGTGTAACTATTAAGTATCCCCTCACTCTACTCATAATTATGAAGAGAAATTGCCCCACCCCTTTTTCATTTTTTTATAAGAAAGAAATAACCTGCCTCTGCTGGTGTTTAAACTCATGACCTCTTACTTCAAACCACGTACCAAACTAGTTAGCCACCCAATTGATCGGTACCTCCTTTACACATTAACCCCAACCAAGCAATGACCTTAGTTTTCAATATAATTACTAAGCATATATCCTACGCCCATCACATATATTTTTTTTGTCAAATTCATCACATATAGTTATTTAATATAACAAATAGTTTTCGTATTGTTTTATCTTATTTTAGATTTCTTTCAAAATATATAAAAAAAACTAGCTGCTAAAATCAATTGAGACAGCAAGTACACTACAGAAAGATAGACTTTTTTTTTTTTTTTTTTTTTTTGGATGGAAGTAATGATGTTTTCTTAGGAAAGATGGACCAATTTTATGTTTCGTGAGAGCCGAGAAATGCAAAATACATAATTTAAGTTGCATCTCACAAGGTTTGACAAAGAAAATTAAAAAAACTCAAAAATAAACCTCACAACTAAGTAACTAACAAAGGAAAATTTTATGTTTCAAGTCTAAACAAATGTCAACCTAAGCAAAACTTTTATTTGACCCAAAAAAAGAGCCAAACACAACTCTTACGAAATTCTTTTTGTTTATTATGGTCAAAGTTTGAGTCAAATTAATAGTTGACTGTTGCGAGTTAAATAACCATATCACAACCGTCCGATTGATTATCAAACACTACGTACATGATCTGGACCCCTATCGAAGTTGGGTCAGCACAACCAGCAGAGCACAGATCCTCTGTGCACCGTGTCGTAGGAATGATCATTGATCCCTGCGCACTAAGTACTACTTTACCTCTCCACGTACGTAAACCACTATTTATTTACGGCGTGACATTAACGGTAAAAGATAAAAATAAAAAACACTAAGCTGAAATACTGAAATTACTAAAACGCCCTCGACAAAAAAACATTATCACCCATACAGCCATTGTAAAAAAAAAAAAAAAAAAAAAAAAAAAAAAAGGTTTTCAAGTTTCACAAATACATATATGTTATCGTTCAAAGAAGCGATTTGAGAGACCGAGCTTTGATGGGCTTTCGAAATCTCTTCTTGCCATTATCATCATCATCATCATCATCATAATCACAATCGTCTTCGTGATCTAAATCGTCATTGTCGACTGCGAAATCCGATGGCGAATTAGTATTATCATCAGTACCAGTACTACTGAGCACTTGATTAAGATCATCATCATCATCATCATCATCATCTGTAATCTTTGATGAATAATTACCACTAGTACTACTATTGCTCATTAATTGGTTGGATCTCTTCTTCCCCCACAAAGGCCCGAACCCTGAATAGTAATAGAACTCCGACGAGGACGAAGCGGACGACATTGCCTTGGCTCTACAATTCCTCGATGCATCATTCGCCTTGCGAGTAGTAGTGTTGGATTTAGGGTTTTTAGTATTGGCATTAGCATGAGTAGTATTGTTATTGTTGGTATGATAAGATCTGAGCTGGGCGAGATGGTGGTCGCATAGCGAATGCCCTTGTTTCGCCTCCCTCGGACACCGCCATCCCTTACCGTCGGCCTTATTACAGCATACATAATCCCTTTTAATCCCCAATTCGTCCACCTCCCTATCGATCGACCCAATTCTCTTCTTCTTCTGCTTCTTCTTCTTCTTCTTCTTATTCTTCTTCTTCGCCCGATAATCCTCCTCCTCCTCCGCATAATTATCCTCGCCGCCACCGCCGTCTACTTCTTCTTCGTAGTCATCTTCTTGATTCTCTCGAACCTTCTCTTTCGCTCTCATCGCTTCCAAGTGTTGCAACAAAGAAGCAACACTGTATATATATGTATGTATATGTATGTATATATATATATATATACACGCGCACATGTATATAGGGCAGTGAAGTTTGAACTTCATCATATATCAATTAATAGTACTAGATCGAAACCCTAAAATTACTGCTCTACTAACCCTATTCGGTTTAACCTAAAATTAATTAACCCTAAAAGAAACCAAAAACCCTAATACTGTAATAATAAACAACAAAAGGAGTTCGGAATCAGAAATGTTGAGTTGATTAGGGTTTACCTCTCGCCGACAGTACTGCTATTCCCCATAATATCATCGTCCACGCCGACCTGCAACACCACTAACACACACTATTCATCAATCCGCCCAATATACACAGTCTTAGACAAAAATAATCAAAACCCATATGCAACTCTCGATTTCAAAACTTCCCATTTAACCGATTTTCGAATCTCGACTTGTAACGAACGCGAACAGTACTGAATCAAACTCAGCGACAAACCAGGAACCCTAGATAGAGAAATAATATGTATGGTATATATATAGAAGAGGATGATAGCTAGATAGAGCGAGTAGTTACTACTGCAGATGCGATATTAATTAATTTTTCTAGGGTATGTATTGATCGAGCAGTAGTAGATCTGATCGAGAGAGAGTATGTGAAGAAGAGATGGATTGGACTGACCTGGATAGGGAAGTCATCGTCATCTGGGGAAATCACATCCCAAGGAGACATGTTGAGCTCGCACACCACATTGTGAGGAGGAGGAGGAGGAGGAGGAGTACTGGTGGTGGTGGTGGTCGAGGAGGAGAGTAATCGAGCGTGCTTTCGAATCCTCATTGAAGGGCAGGATGAGAAGAGCTAGATCAGCATGCGATGAGATCTGTGCTACCTGATCGATGATGCTCTCTCTCTCTCTCGATCGATCGAGAAACAAATAACTTGTGCACAGTACTGACGAAGGCCACACAATAAGAGGGTTTTTATTGGCTTTGCGAATGCTCTGTGTTGGGAAATGACGGAGCTGCCCTGGGGTGTGGTGGGGTGTGGGGTCCGAGGCTGGGGGTGGTTTGGGTATTTGGGGTGGGGGTGGGGTATGAGGGTGTGCCGGCGATGACAGGTTTGTTCAGTTTTTTTTTTTTTTTTTTTTTTTTTTTTTTTTTTCTACTTAAAAACAACAACAAAAGAGTACGTTAGAGCGCTAGGGAGGGATGTTCGTGAGCCCCCTGGGAGAGATACTTTCAGCCATACACGTGTCCTTGATAAGACCCCAACATACCCTACTTTAGGTTGAATTGCAACGCCCTTTTAATTATATATGATTTTTTTTTCTCTCATCTATGATCTTATAGTATGTTACTAACCTAAATATTATAACATTATTTTGAGATGACATGATCACTGTACTCCGGTATCTGCTAATTTTTAAGCTATTTGTCACGTACGACGACAGTTGAAGCTTAATTACATCGATTACATGCATTGACGACGCTCTCGCTCGCCTCTAATTAAAATAAAATTTTAGACTTTAGTAACATATTATTGACTACTAAATTAATTCTTCAAAAGATTTATTTATCATAATTGCAGGTACGCGCGGATCTTTTTATCGGCTCCTACCTATTATATATAAGACTTAAATTGTTTTCACGAGAATCTCAACTTTATATCTCGTGTAAAACCTACTCGGTGAATACTTGAATTCTCATTATACCCACCATCAGTAGAAATCAATTGACAATGCTTTTTTTTTTTTTTTTTTGAAGCGGATAATTATTGAGTTATAATGTGGTTAATTTGGTACAAATTAATTAAAACAACACAAACTTCCCTGTTCAGCGCCCAACATATGATACTGGACCCAGTTACATTTAAAACATTTTCCTGACTGTACCCTATTCAATTCCTCCAATATTCAATTAAAAAATGAAAGTGCCACACAGAAAGTGTAATTACAGAACTAACCTTGGCAAAAAAAAAATTTCATACAATTAATTAATAGACGACCAATATCGATGTATAGCACAGCAAGATCGACTGGTCGCAGCACTTATATAGAGATCTGAGCGATTGGACTTCGCTACGACGCTGCGCTTAATTCCGATCATGAATGTGGTGATCGATATTGTTTAGCTCTTCATCGTCATGGTTTTGTTTATAATTTCTTCACAAAGTACCATATAATTAGACCGTCCACATTTTCATGATTATCTCATCATCAATGCAGTCTAATTGAAGAGAATTATAATCTTTGAGAATTATCAACATCAAGTTGGTCTAGAAGAGGGTGTTCACAGATATGATACAAAAGGATTGATAAAAGTGGAGAAGATCGCCACTTAGGGGTGTGATGGAGTACGGGCCACGAATGGGGCTTTAATTAGTATACTGACTAAACAAAACAAATTGGTGAGCCGATAGTTTGGTATGTGATTTGAAATTAAGAGGTTATGTTTGAAACTTTGTTGTTTCTTTTCTATCAAAAATAAAAAAAAAAATAGCATACTGACTAAAGCAGAAGTGATGCGTTTTTAATTTGCGGCAGCTTTAATTTATATATTCTTTCAACATTTGGGTCATTAGTGGTAGGGGTGCGCTCCTAGCCCTTCTATATAGAAATAGTCAGGTTTTAATTAATCGAGAGGGACAAAGGCAGTTCCGACACGGCCACCATCATCAAAAACAAGTGGGAGATGATCAATTCACATGAAGTTGGATATTCAAGTCTAAATGAGAGCGAATCATCATTGAAGAGGTGATGGATAGAGCAAAAGAGTGATATATATCAGGAACTTTATTAGATCGATCCCATGAATTCTTGATGAGTAGGGTTTTCTCAACTTCTCTATTTCGCAGCGCCGTCTCTACTCCGCCATTCTCAAGAGAGGCCCTCACAATTTGATCGACGTTGCGGGTCCCGGCAAACGCCACGGCCGATCGACGGTCGTGAACGTGTCGGTGGCCCCCCTTCCTTTCTCTCCTCTTAATTTCTCTCATCTCTTCTTCTCCTCGAGTCACGACAAGGGTGTTGTTGTAGGCGAGGAGGGTGGGGAGCGGAGGAGTCGGCAAGGCGGTGGTAGAGCAGTTTTTGGCGGTGGGCGAAGGAGGGGAAGCTGGGAGACACCCATTAGGTTTTTTTGTACTTATATTTATAGAGAAATTAATAAAAGGAGTATCGCCTCCTTTTCATCAAAAACTAAGGGTGTGTTTGATAGCAAAAAAAAATCTTCAATTCAATCAGTGTGATCAAATCATCGTCGATGTCGGGCGACTCGACGATGATGTGGTGACGGCCGGAGACGAAGAGAGAAAGAAAGAGTGTGTATCCGCGAAAGAGTAGCAGATGCCAAGTTTGTTTGGGTGGAAGAAATGATCAGTTCGTAAGAGAGATGAAGAGATTTTCAATTTTCCACGCTAAAAGATGAGAAAATAAATGAGAAAAATAGGGGGATGTGATTTTTTTTTTCTCAGTGCAGTTACAAAGTTATCAAACAGTGGAAAAAACGGTTACATAAAAAAAGTAGACAATTTTCTATGATTTTTTTCATTTTCTTTGCTATCAAACACACTCTAAATAGAAAATTCTTTGGTTTGCGAGTTCGCGACTCTCTCTTGAAATGACCAAATCACCCTTATCTGCTTTAATAAAAAAGATAAGGCTATTATCGTCATTACATTGACGAGATGGTTAAATCTTTTTTGTTCCCAAACGGGCCCTTGTGAGAAACTTTTCATGGACATGTCAAATTGTCAATCAACCAGACCCTACAATTATGAGGGTGGTATTGGTATTTCACCTTTGCTAGGCGAAACCTTGGTGTCCACATCGTTTATATGGGGCCACTCTTTCTTGATTTTTTTAAATTAGCTTGACTAGTTGAGTCGACCCACTGAGTGTGCACCACTTTGTAGTGAATCTTAGGATTCACAGTCTATATATATAGTGTTGATTAGGGGTGTGCACGGGTTGAGCTCGGGCTAGCCCGCCCCTTTAAATGTTTACCGACCCGACTGTCGAGTAACACTAGTAAGAGCTCGTCAAAAGCCCGACTATCCTTTTTAAAAGTCCTTGTCTGCCCTCGTTCGAAGTTGGGCGGGCTCGGGCGGGCCTAGACAGGATAATCGCCTGAGCCCACAAGGAGGCTGATCTCCTACAACATAATTTTCATCATCTGATGACACTGTTGAAGAAGACAATGACTATGGTCTTCAATCTAAATAAGATAATTAAGTTTTGAAGCAATGGACAAAAAAAAATCAAGTGAGAGGTGTCTCCATTGTGTTTAGAACCTCCAACAGTGAGAGAGCTTGAGAGATGGAGTTGAGTGTCGACGTTAATAAGCGAGAAACGCTGCGTTGGTGGTTTGACATGTTGTCATTGTGATCCATAACCCTTAATTTGCCTCGTGTCGTCTTAATTTGGGGGTGTTATTTCGTTTGTGCTCATAAAGAACAAGCAGCGTGGTCCATCCCCTCAGCAAATGTTACACACAGGATTTAACAGCTCCACTAATAGCACGCCATATATTCATCTTATCACATCACTGCACGCCTTGGGCTTGCTTTTCCCACAAATTTTATTTCCATTCTAATGAAGCTTAATTGACTATAATTGTTGAAGAAGAAAACAATTAGTAATGCGCTTTGCACTCCATAGGAAATGCTAATTTTCTTGACGAGCAAATGTGGTGACCATGCAATGTTTTTTTATTTTTTATTTAATTAGATGTGAAAGTGGAAGCTCTAGATTTTATTTTATTTTATTTTATTGTCAAATTTGTTGCATTGATGTTGTTATCACCATAAAATTTCAAACGTGGAGTGTTTCTTGGTGAACTACCATGGCTGATAGATTTTTGCTTTTGGTTCGATGTCTCTGTTTCTATGGTCCTTGGGTCTTTTGGTAAAAGTATATAGTCACACATTGTGTGTGTATAGTTTTTGTAACGGCCTGAATTTAATTCACCGTCATTATATAATGACGTGGTTGCGACGTGGTGGATCGTCGACGCTCATGAGATCCGCATGACTAGGATAGTGTGCGCTTGGAGCTAGGTAAATAGCTATTTTGCGTGCTGATTTGTTTAAATTGTGGTGTTTACGTTGAAATAGATTAAATGACATCGTAATGTGTGTATTTATATTAAGTTTGACGTGCGAGACTGCGTGTTAAGTATTTGTCTCCCTCCATGTCATTCCTGTGTGTATGTCCACTAGGTCATAGCACGTACATCAGGGATCTCAGTGAATAGTTCGACCCGAGAGTCACGTCGGGGCACGTGTAGGTGCGTCGTAGGTTCTACGCCGACCACCTAGCGGATCCAGATATTAGCCTTGCTTGAGTGCTACTTGCCGACAGTAGTCTGTGGAGAGTCCAAAGTATGACGCTAGTCTAACCCTAGACTCTAGGAACACACTTTGAGCTTGCACTATTACTTATCCATGCGATGATCACAGTTGTTTGTATTTATTTTCGCATGTTTATTTAATAATTTTATTTAAATTTCATTATTTACTTTTAATATTGCTCACTTAATTTCCTTGGGAATACTCACTCTGGACTCGTCATCTGCCTTTTTGTGATGGTTTGAATGCAGATCCTAGTACGAGTCGTGGCAAGGGAAAGCTTGTAGAGTACCAGTGATTCAGATATATTGAGCCAGACTTGTACGTTTGTATTATACATATTTTGTTTTATTTTGGGGATTTGGATTTGTGAGACATTTCGAGACCCTATATTTTTGATATTTTGAGTTCTTTGAGGTGTATGTTTGATCTATGTTGGCTTATGGGTTTTTCACATTAGGTATCAAGGTTAAATACATGACTTTGATGTTTTATATTTTAGTTCGTCATGATAAAAGACTTTCGCTGTGAATTTTTGTGGTTTATTAGGGATTAAAACGATAGTAAGACAGATGACTTGAGTTCATTAAAAGTTTAAACAGTAAATTGTTGTTCATTGAGGTTAATTACGATTAAATGGTGGATGAGATTGCATGTGAGACACAGCTGAAGCTGGTAGGCCAGATTGTGAGTCCGCATTGGTTCTTGTGGCAGTTCATTTAAAAAATGGGCCGCTACAGTTTTTGGGTAGCGTGGGTACAAAGGTGCTTACTCTATTCTTTTGCAGTACAGATGAGTATATCTTTTTTTGATTAAAAAAAATACAAAAATCTATTACGAGGATAATAACATATATTTAGAACAACATCTTGAAGCAATGTTCTACAGCAAAAAAGTGAAAGATCTTATTTTACTTTTGATATATTGAAAGGTTTTGAAGTGGGAGGAAAGTTAGCTTTTGGAAATGTGCAATTATATTGGTCATTTATATAAATCGTCATTTTGATTTGATTTTTAATTAGTTAATTAATAATTTATGTTTAAAATGGTTTAAAATTTTTTCTTCTTGTATTATAAAAGGGTCTTTAAACTTTTTTTTTTTTCCATCGAGTTAATTAGGATTCAAGCATTCTTAATTATGAGTCATCAGTTGAGCGTCCTAAGTATTCCATGGCTCAAGAAAAATACCAATATAATTGAAGTTGGATGACAACTTCTTTTCTTTTTTTTTTATTAATGGGGGCGATACTTTTTATATAAGTCGTTTTGGTCATCAAATTAAACATGCACATCGATCTTATATAGTAACTTTAGCATATAGCAATGGCCTTAAAATAACATTACAAGCGCAAGAAAAGACGTCGTGATAGTATATTTCACTAACAATATGCCATAATTTAGTGAACATATTTTAGACGTGCAAATGATAAACTTTTTTTTATCAAAAAATATTTTTTATTATTACACACTAAATTAAAATGTACAACCGCACAGAATATTCATATATCATTTTTTGCAATGCCATGTATCTTATGTTGTTAAAAGTGCTATATCTTCATAACATTTAAAAAAAAAAAAAAAAAAAAAAACACGCTAAATTGTGTTTCATGCAACTAATTAATAAAAGTAGCATTTGAATCTTTAGGAATTGAATTGCGATTATGAAACAAATAATTTTATGTCGTTTAATGTCATGATACTAGTATATGTAAGTTAATAAATGCTATAAAAAAGTAAAATGCCTTGCATGTAGCGGATATAGTATATATATAATGAATATTTGAGGATATTTATTTGAATTAAAACTATGCGGTTTGTTATTTAAACGAAAAACCATCAGAAATGGAGAGGTAGCTTACCCAAGCATGAATGCTTGAGTAATTGCCTAAGAGCAACTCCAATCATACTCTATTTCATCTCTATTTTAGAGTTGGGTGAATAGTGGAACTCCAAGTCTACTATTAACCAAACTCTATAATAGCGTTCCTTACTTTTTTTATATTTTTTTTTTCTTTTAAAAAATTATCAATAATCGTTTCAATTTCAAAAAATGTAAATGTGTTTTTTTTCTTAAGTTTTTACTTATTAAATAATTTATTAAATTAATACAAATAAATAACAAAAAATAAAAATAAATAAATAGAGTTTTGGAGTAAAAATAGAGTTTGTGGTTGGAGAATAAACAAAGTTTGATATGACATAACTGTAAAATAGAGGGAGAAATAGAGTATTGTGATTAGAGATGATCTACACTTAATTACTTCAATTACTATTTTTGGAATTTGACTTTAGTTTTGTCTGAACATTGATGTACTATCATATAAATGGTTTGATTTTTGGCTTTGCATCCGACCTTAGTGAGTCAAGTCGATAAGTTTAATGGTTTTGGCTTTCTTAAATAAGTGTACCTAAGCAAGAGATGAGATCAAGCAATGAAAGTTTCATTGATCAAACGTTTATATGTGGCATGATTAGGTAGTTACTCTACCAACTGATTAATAATGAAGTTGTCGCCTAATGAGTCCACCGAGAATACCTTTTAGCAACAAATAAAATAAAAACAAAATCGATCTTTGTACGTACATCTGTCTCCTGCCCTTATTTATTTGGAAAATACTAAGGTGCATCGCATCCCGAGGTGCTTCGCACATCTATTAGATCGCGATGTGCGTTCTATTGGGCACATTGCGATCTACGCCTAGCACTCCCCTATTTATTATCTTCTTCATGAAAACTTTTGTATGGGTCAAAAATCTTTTTTTTTTTTTTTTTTTTTTGTTGCAGGGTCAAAAATCTTTATTCATAATGGGACTAGGTCCAAAGATTACAACAAATATATTGAAAGAATTAATACATATAGTATGCACACAATAAGTTTGTGAAGTCTTCCGAGTACCAATTGAAGTTAGGCACTAATTGATACAAATTAAACAAAGCAACGAAATATTGACGATCAATTTAACTAATTAAAAGCTCGTAGTTGACCGTCTAGAAATATATTCATGCATATCAATGAAAACATCAAATTTGTACATGGGAGCCTATTTGGTATTGTCACATTTACTTTGAACCACATATTTTGAAAGATAACATCATATCACACCGCAAGACACATTGATTTATAAGAGTCATTCATACTCGTCTTGAGATGCAGACGTACGCATATTCCGATCATGCATAACATGCGGGTCGAAATTGCACGAAAAGTTTTTTGTGAATCAATATATGTGTATTGTGGCGTGACATTTGTTTTGTCAAAAGAATAATGAAATATGAGTTTTTTTTTTTTTTTTGAAGTAATGAATATACGAGTTTTTGTATGGCTAGGTGCACCGAAGAACATATAGAAATGCCCTGTGAGTGGTTAATATCTGATATAGCAAAAATCTATTTGAATTTTTTGTGTGTTTGATGCAGTACATGGCAACTGAATAATTTTTTTTAAGGAAAGGGAGGCAATACTTTCGGGCATTTTATTAATTGTCACAATAAAGTATAGTCCAGAGGGAATGTGTACCCGCGATAATACTACACCTTAGGTTCAATTACAAAAACAAACTCATTCCCTGTTAACGTTATGACCCAATTTGATTCAGCATGTGTCACTTGCTTATCACTGATGTGATATTCATTAAACAACTTTTGATTTACTTGGTTGCATTTTATATTTTATGTGATTGATCTACTTGGTTGCATTTTATATTTTATGCGATTGGTTGACATAACAACAATACTATCATAATCACCGTGATTTTTAAAAGTATCACCTTACATGTTTCTTATCTACATCATTAGAGCATAAGCTAAAAACACAAACTCAACCAAACATGGCCTACATTGACAGCAACTGATTAATTTTTACACCAACGTTTATAGACATCTAATGGAGATTAGTACAAATTAAAATGCTGAAGTCAAACAAGTTGGTCAATGTAAGCCCCAGAATTACTTGTATGCCGAATGCCGGCATTTTCGAGAACCTTTTGACGTGGCGAATAACCAAATCACGGTTGGACACGTGGTCGGTCCACAGCAAAGATTCCAAAAGCAATCCAACGGTGAGGAAAGCAGAGCGCCTTTTTCCAAACCTGCTACTTAACTGGGATTCGACTTGACAACTCACCTGAACAGTGACCGGTTATAGCCGGTTTTTTTCTGAATAAAAGTAAATATTATATAAAATTAAAATTAAAATATGTTTTTTTTAATAAATAAAATTAATTGGCTGATGTTACGTCAAAATCTAGTTAAGAAATAACGGAATGCCAGTTATGACAAACTTGGCTTACAAGGACGAATTTTGTGTGCAACAATTAACCAATGGGAAGGAGCCACGTCGGATGACATCCAGGCTGATCCACCATTGTTGACTAATTAAGTGGGACTTCCAAGTACTGATACCTTGGAAAATTCACCAAAGTACACATGTTTGTACTTTTAATGAGGAAAATAGGGGTCAAAATTTTTTTATTCCGGGGTAGGCAATAACGCCTTGTGGGAAGGCGCCATCTACGTGGCATGTGACGTGGCCATTTTTTTTTTTTTTTGTCGAGACACTGATAGCGCCTTCTCAGAAGGCGCTATCAGTGTCCACGTGGACAACAGAAAGTTTCCAGGTCCACGTGGACATCAAGTTAAATGGGGCGCCACGTGAATCCACGTGGATCCACGTGGCGGTGTACAACCCAATAGCGCCCTTGGAGAAGGCGCTATTTGTATAAAATTTTTTAGTTGTGTCCACGTGGATCCACGTGGACACATTTATGTGGGGTGCGCTGATAGCGCCTTCTCGAAGGCGCTATCGGCGCGCGCCTGTCGTCTTCTTCGCAAACCGCGCGAGAGAATATTCTCTGCGTCGGTTTCGGCTAGGGATGCGAGGGTAGGGATGCGGGGGTAGGGGACGTAGGGGTCACGGGATTACGATCCGTGACCATGCCCGAATAATTGCCGCCCCGCCTATATAAGGAGGGGACGGGAGCTCGGCGGGAGGGAGACTCGACGCAGAGGTGAGGCGAGAAGAAGTGGCAGCCCGATCGGCGGAGGAGCGAGATTTGCATCGGGGAGCGCGGAGAGCCGGCGGCGGGGCACCGGTCGTCTCGGCGGGGGAGTACGTGGTGGTACGTGGAACGTGGTGTTATGTGGCGGTCCCAGGTGGTGAAAGCGAGAGCGAGCATGGTGACGGCCGGCGGAGGAGGAGGAGGTATCTACGGCGGCGGAGGAGGAGAGAAGTAGTAGCGTGGAGTGGAGGTAGGAGAAGGAGGAGGTATGTGTATATAGTTAAGTTAGTTTAGTTAGTTAAATAAGATTGTTTAAGTTGCCAGTTATGACAAACTTGGCTTACAAGGACGAATTTTGTGTGCAACAATTAACCAATGGGAAGGGGCCACGTCGGATGACATCCAGGCTGATCCACCATTGTTGACTAATTAAGTGGGACTTGCAAGTACTGATACCTTGGCCTTCTGTTTCTAGAGTTTGAGCATCATCTTTAAAAATATAGATGATCTGAAATTATGTAGGGTTGATTTGGGATTGAAGTTACGTTGTTGTTGTTGTATGGCTTTCACTAATATTGCGCTACAAAAATATTTGTGCCTTCAAAAAAAAATTGTGTATTTGCAATGCAGGATTATATGTCATTAAATATATTAAATTGAATGGATTAAAAAGGTTTTATCGGTAGAATTAATTTGACAAATTTAAGATTGAGGTTTTTATCATTTTTTGTGTGAATTATTACTCTGCATTTAGACTAATTGATGAGTGCTCCAGACTTGAGTTGTAGTTGGCTCTCCTAACTAGTAAATGAGACTTTATACGTAGAGTTCAAACTCAAGATAACTAAATACTTAAGAGGCCAAAATGCGGAGCCACTCGAACTGAATGTAAGGTCTTATTATTTTGAAAAAAAAAATGTGGAATCTTTTTTATATATAATGGTATAAAAGTTGGTTCCCTTCCCTACTTAAATTTTACTATTCTTTCAAAATTAAGTCGATTGAACGGCCCAACCACGTGACCAAACTATATTTCGCAATTGTGCGTCTAATTAACTGTGTCTGAAAATTCAATTAATTGAGCGACTCAATAGTTTGATCGATAAGAGATTAGTGAAGGTTCTAGTTTCAAAAGGGGCAAAAATTAAAGTTGGTTTGTTTCTTATCAAAATAAAATTAACTGTACTCGGAAGTTCAAAATCCAAAAGACAATATTGCACGCCTACCATAGCTGCATATGCTATATTTGAATCGACAATAGTCAGTCCTTCTATGTTGTGAATTAAAATAAAAAGAGCAATTGATATTATCAACGGGCACGTCATAGCAAGTAAAGACTAGCACGCTTTTCATTTCTATTTGAAGTAGAATATTATCCTTGGTGCCTTTATAAAAGGCATTTGTTACTTTAGATGCAAAGTGGTTTAAAGAAAAAGCTAACTAAAAAAAAGGATATCATCGTCCAACATAATTTAATTTCTTAAGCATGTTAACTAATAGATCAGTTAATATATAGAACCCATTGGATATGTACCAATTTATCAATTGATCGAGATCGTAACATTTCGACATAAAATACATTTGATTAAAAAAAAAGATCTCGATGAGGCATCAGTTGTTAAAATAGGCAAGGTCCAAGATATCTAGCTAGGGTTCCAAGTGTTGGAGTCATCTTATAAAAAAAAATTCAATTAATTCATGATCACTGTATATGTAGTGTACGTACAGTGACTCGTCTAAGTAAATTCATATTTTCGAAAAAAATACCGGGCAAAAATTATTAAGTATATAGGTATGTAACATTTTTTTTATTGTTACTCATCATCTACAATGCTAAAATTGATTATGTAAGGATGTTATTTAGGTGTTTTGTAACCGAAGCCATAAATGATTTTGGTAAATAATAACAGCGAGAGACAATATCTAGCTGTATACATAGTCACTAGTAAAAGTAATATTAATTGGTTCGCCCAAGGAATTAATTGGCCCATATAAACAGGCAAGACAATTTAGTATCTAAAGAGGTAGAACATGTATCATACCAAACAAAGAAAAGTCAGATGGGAGGAGGTCTCTAAGCAACAAAAGATTGTGGCACTTGTATGTATAACTCGATCAAAATTAATGTACGTGTTCGATGGACAACCAATTTGGTGCAATTTGTTGAGTGTTTGGGACGTTATTAATTCTAGCTAGCTAGCATAATCCATTCAATATATATGAGAAACTAGATACATATATTTTTAGACTTTACTTGCTAGCGTTTGCTGGTGAAGATTAATTCATATCCTAATTACTTTAAGGGCATTTACTATATAACTGACCCCCTGATTTATCCATCTCATCACTTCTCCATCTATAATTTTATTCGGGTTGGTGACCAATAAACGTTGCAGCCTTGCAGGGTTTGCATGCATGTATAATGGAAGAGACATTTAAATTAATTGAAGATGCCAAAACATCTCTAGTGAGATGAATGATGCATCATTAATGCTAAAAATGCAAGGTTAGCTATAAATCATATCAATAATTTGAATGGGCATATACATGGATAATGCTAGCTAATATATAGATAATTAAATACACACGGGTATGTACACATAAAATAAATGTATATATATACTGGCTTGCATATAAGCAAATTCAATGAAAGAATATGAGAATTCATTAATGATGTACATCTGTCCATGTATACATTTTAATGCAAAACCAATAAAAGTATACGCGGGAAAAATTAAAGCTATGGAGAGGGCCTTTTTTGGTAGTTAATAGATATCTGTAAATAAAAGGTTATTATTGTGAGCTACGCAACTTATTATATCAACGCAAAGATTGAAAAATGCGTCCAAACTCCTTTACTGTTTTCTTTTTCTCTTTTCATAGCACGATAATCTCATGTTAATTGGTTCAATGCATTCCATTTGCATTAGACTACGTACCAAAGGATAAGAATATTCCAAATTCATCAAATTGTAGGCGTTCAAATTAAAATTATTTTTACTTTTTTTTTGTAAAAAAAAAAAAAAAAAAAACAATGGCTTCCGCCAAGGTATGAACTTATGGACTTTTACTCTCAAACACCATATCAAAATCATTAGGTCGCCCAATTGATTCGTAAATTAAAATTAAAATTATTTTTACGCCAAGCCCATGCGAGTCAATTGACCACCCACAACCTCAGATCCTGGTATACATAGAGTCTAATCACTAGTCAATCAAATTAAATTATACAAACATTAATTAATGAATTATCATGTCATTTGCAAAAACAAACAATCATCACTAAATTACCTCACGGACTAATTAATAAGGAACAGGGAGAAATATATATATATATATATATATATATTATAAAGTTATAAACGTATTTTTTTTTTTTTTTTTTTGAAAAATGGAGTGAATAACGCACGATTACGTGTTGTTTGTTATATAAAGCATGTGTGGGTTATGCATACACAGTCTCAATTTCTATTTTCAAGACAACCAAGTATTGGACCACTAACGATATCTTTCTGCAATCTCAGGGTCATGAAATTAGTGAGACAAGTATTGTATGAATACATATAGTTAATAAAAAAACATAGAAAAAGTTTGAGAATAAATATAATAATTAAGCTTTGTGCTTTTGTATGTTCCATCTTAAATTTTAGTTAAAGTTGTTAATGATATTTAGTGAAGTGATGTTAGTTGCCCAAACCATAAAGCGAGGTTTCTCTTTAGGGGCAATTGAGAATGATTGAGAGGCGTATCGGAGGGCAAGACTAACCCATTCCAGTTTCCTTTATACTCGACGAGGACCAACTACTCCAGACGCGGATGGGCGGGGCCTAATGCCTAGGAAAAGCAAGATAGTGGAGTGTGGAATGCGTGTGCCATACGTGTCCTCCTGTCATTGGCGGCTGCCGGATAAAGGTGGCGTTTCTAAGAAAAGATATAAGCACCTGAGAAATGTCCAATATGTCCTTATGATTTTGCCAAATGAGTTCACGAGCGGAGCTCCCATTCTCTATTGGAAAATGTCAACGTACACTCACTTACGACACTGAATATGCATCGTCAATGCACCTCGAGATGCATGCATGGGGCGTATTTTAAAGGCGCGGGCTCATGCCAAGTGCATGTTGGACTTGTGGTACACGTGCCAGCAAAATTCTTCTCTATTTTTTAGTTTTGTCATATCAAACTCTATTTCTTTTATAACGTCAATAAATTCTCACTACTAACTTAGTTAACGCTAACTTAATATATCTAGCTATGATCTTATTTAAGGGGCATTTAAGGCCTTGTTTAGTTAGGGGTGGAGTTAACTCTTGAGATATTACTTGGAGGGAAGTTGAAACTAATCTTGTTTGGCTGCCCAACTTCCTTCCAAGTTATCTCTCAACTCACACTCAAAAGTGAGAGATATCTACCCCCACCCCTAGGGAAGTTATCTCCCATAAGTTTATAGACATAATTATTTCTCATTAATTACCTTTTACTACCTACATCCATGTTTTTTGTTTGAAGAATATTTATGTCAATTCATATATTTTATTATTTAAAAATTTGTAACTTTCATGCAAGTTTAAAGTTGAACCAAACATGAAAATATGGATTTAATTCCGCTCACACTGTAAGTTGACAAAAACAAACCAAACGAGGCCTAATTCATTACAAAATAGGTGTCTCTCTCGATAAAAGTCACTTTATATAGGCCTAGTTTGGTTCGTTTTTGCTAACTTACATTGTTAGTTCGGAGTTATCTCCTTAGTTATCTCATTCGAGTTAATATTTTCATGTTTGGTTCAACTTTAAACTTGCAAAAAATATGAATTAACATAAATAACCTTCAAATTAACAAGAGAGAGATATGAGTAATTAAATGATCGTTAATGAGGGGTAATTGTGTCTACAACTCCTGAAAAATAACTCCTTATGAGGTGGTAGGGAGATATCTCTCACTTTATGATGTAAGTTTTTTTTAATCGGAATGAGACTTCATTTATTATAGCCAAAATGTACACTATGGTATTATATACAAAGGCGAGAAACGATGTGTTTCCCATAAACAAAGTCAAAAAAACCCTTACCAGTGTAGTAAGAGAAAAATGTGTCGTCCCTGATAACTACGTCCCCCACACTTGGAACAAGCCATTGATGACACTTGTCCCCGTGTGGTGCCACATTCTCACCGAATCAATTAGGTTGAACCCGTGATCGTGTGGCCGGGGATACAAAAGTGGAAAAAGAATTTACATCATATATTCCCTCGAATTACATTCCCTTCCTCGCCCCACTGCAACCGGTTAGTCTCTCATCGGTGCAAGACATTACGCCAATCCTCGTTTAAGCTTGCCCATGTACATTGCTTAAAGTCCTTATTATCCACCATCGAGGATGCCACCGCTCGTTTTATCGAGTCCCATACACTAGAACAATTTCGATATTTAATAGAGGTTTTTAAACCCCTATTAAAGGGGGGTGTTATTTAATAACACCTAATTGATAAGAGTTTTAAAAAACTTTTATGTAATACATGTATTAAAAATTAAAACATAACGCATTTTTAAAACCTCTATTAAAGGCCAAATATGTTATAGTGATACATCCCGCCAATGTATTTCCTTACCTTCAAAGATTCTTCTATTTCTTTCAGACGAGATCCACCAAATGACTGCTAAGAAACCCGACTCCCACAGCCTCTTGCGCTTCATCTCGGGTCCTCCAATTGGACGTCTTGCATAACATTCTCGAACACAAGTAGGAGGATTCCATCCCATCTGTGTTTCTTCCAACAAAACCTCCACCTTAAGGTGTAAGTTGGGAGATAACTTGCAGTCAAGTTAGCCAACTAAACAATATTAGTTTCAACTCCTTCTTCACCCCTAACCAAACAAAGCTATAGTTAGAACTTTGATCTTGTTTAAGGGACATCTAATTCATTACCAATGATCCTAAACACATGTAGCATGTAGTGATCCGATTTTGGTTAGGCAACTCCGCCTACTTTCACTATCGAACGGACAACATTAAAGCCAGCGCATGCAAATAAAAATACAAACAACCCGGAAATGACAAATTCGCCCATGCTTACATCAGCTCTGCAACAGAATCTAGGGTGATAATATTAGGTCAGTTTTGGAAACTTAAAAGACCTCTTTTGTTAAATTTTTGGGACGGTTGGGGACAAAAGTTAGGTCGCTTTGAAGTTTGAATGTATAAATTTATGCGTTTAAGGGCTTGGTAGGGGTTCGGCGCGAACCTGAAGGGTCGCGAAAAGCTAATTTAGCTAACACACCGACACGTGTCGGTGAAGTAATATTTTTTTAACAGTTTGTTTGTGTTACTTTTGATGGGTGGGTGGATGGTTCGGTTTGCTAACCAATTCAACACAAAATCTACATATCATTTCCCCACGCAATCGAGTGTTGCCTCATTTTTAATATCTGCTTCCGCGTGTCAACAGACTTGTTAAAGTACTAATCTGCCCATAACTGCTTGCTGTCTTCATTAATGTTTTAAGAAAAAGTTCCGTTAAACAAAACTCTATTTACGTTGTAACAACCGCTATTATAAGACCAACCCATCAATTTTTTAAAAAAATTAAATTTAAAATCTTTCTAAATTACTCAACCTTAATGCGTCTCTCTGACCAATGCCTCGCACTAATAAGTTGTTTCTCGATCTCATCTCGTCTTCACTTTCGCTATATCTACGTCGAGTCTGTTGCAACTACTACCGTGCGACCATTCCTTGTGACACTGGCTTCTATGATTTTTGGAGTTGTCATTGATGTTGCGGGGCCATTACCAACATAAGCATTGAGGTAATTGAGAAAGATCGCATTATTGCTTAGGATGAGTATATCATTTTTTTAAAGGTGGGCCAACTTATCAATAGAGATTGTTACTATATAGTTGGATAGGGTTTAGTTTAATCAAACTTTTTAATAAACCAAATTCGTACTTAAATGTGCCTGCCAATTAATAATAATAGTATGGGTAGTTGTCTCAATTTTTAAAGCAAAATGTTTTTCTTTTAATAAGAAGGAAACACAACTGCATGCCACTATTGAAGCTCGAACCCCAACCTCTTATTTAAATAATTTTATATCAAACCAGTGAGCTAGATACCAAGTTAATTTGTTGGTTTAAAGCACAAATTTAAAACCTACGAGTTTGAATTACTGAATTAATTTGAAATTACGACTTGGTTGTTGATGTTTTATTTTTTAGCCTATTGATTAGTGTTATTTGTTTTAAGGCTAGTAAAAGTAACCCCTCATTCTAAAAAATATTTAGATCACCAAACTTGCTTGATCTTGAAGCAAGTAGTGATAAATTAAGTCTGACATGTGTATCAACAATTATAGACTAAATGGGTTTAGGACGAATTTAGGAATTATTATTCATTATATAAAGTTAAGAAAATGCTAGAATGACACTTCAAGCGACATCCCGTGACATGGCGTATAGGCACGCATTTAAGAGAGTCATCGTGCACGCTTTAAGATACACGTGTGTTATGTACCAAAAAATTATTTTACGCACACTCATTTTTACGTGGGACGCACAAGTTACGTCACTTGAGTGTCAGTTAAGATTTCATTGTTCTAACATTTTCTGTATAATTAAGTTATAAACAACTAGGACATTTTATCCAAGGCACCAGCACGTTGCCAACCCTAGAAAAGACCCATCATACATTCATACTAATTAGTATTACTCCCTTTAATTAGATTTAAGAAAAGGGCATTTTAGGAAACAAGTGTTTGATTACGTGTAACGGAAGCGAATGTGAGATTTCGTTGCAGGGGACTTTATAGCAGTAAATGCATACTCTATATTATTAAAGAAATGTTAATTCTGGGACGAAACCGTAATTAAAGTGAAAATCTAGGACTAACGCAACGCAAAGCTGTGAACAGAACGACACGTGGCAGTCAGACGAAGTAGGTTCACCGGGTACCGACAGTAACCATGAAATTCTTCGGAAACGGCGTGTCATTTCAAAACCGCGCTTCATGTGAACTCCCTACTTATTTTCGCGCCACGTGTTTTTTCGCGCGATTTCAACGCAGGAGCTCGTTAGATTAACGTGGAGTCGAGAGCAGGAGATCACCTCGGGGCATAAAAATCGAAGCCATTAAAGAAACTCGAACAGAAACAGAGGAGCGACAGAGCAAACGCATCTGAACGCACGAACCTCTGCTTTCTTCTCTCGTATATATTTGTAGTGTTCGTATTAAAATACAACACAGAGAGGAATCAATCAAATCAAATCAGTTCAGCAAAACAGGGGAGGCAAAAGAGGGCTTTGTTTTCATGGAGGGGTTTCGTAACTTTTGTTAGATTGGGCGAATTGGGGGCGTCGCGATGGGTTCTGGGTTCACTGGTGGTGGGGATTTCTGGGGCTCAGCGATGATCAACAACAATCAACAACAACAACAACAACAACAACAACAACAGTACCACCGATCGCAAATCGGTTATCATCAACAGATTCAACAGCAGCAAGTAATGGGTGGTCCGACTCCAACTCTAACTCCATCATTTGGGGTGAAGAGGTCGATCGCGGAGCTCGAGAGGCAGCAACTGATGCAACAACAAGTGGGTTTTCTCAGGTCCGTGAAACAGAGGAGCCACTTCAATCACACCTCCCCGATTTCCCCTCTCTCGCCTTTCGATCATTTCTCCCCAGAATCGAGGTTTGGGGTTCAACACGGGCGATTCACAAACCCTTTTGTTCAGCAGGTTCAACATGCTCGATCTAGCCCAATCATCATCAACAACGTGAACGGCAACGCTGTTGTTTCCTTTTCGTCGTCTTCACCAACAACAACAACAACCACAACCACAACCACAACATCACAAGGGGGGCCTCAAAGGGGAGGAGGAGAAACCGAGGCACCACCCGCGCCACCCGCGCCAGTGATTCAAATGAGGAATCGTCTTCAACAGCTGGAGAAACACCTCTTAGACGACGACGACGACGACGACGTCGTCTTAGTTGCCGTTAACGACGACGATTGCGACGTCTCCTCTGTCGTTACAAGTAGCGAGTGGAGCGAGACTATGCAGAGTCTCATCATAACACCCCCACCAACAACAACAACAACAACAACCCAACAACAACAACAACAACAAGTCCCCTTTTCCACCACATCTCCAACATCTTCCTCAAATTCGTCATGCTCTTCAACATTGACAACGTCAACATCTTCTTCTCTACCATCATCTCTACCATCTTGTTCTCCAATTCAATCTCTCAAGGACGCCGCGACGGCGATCTCCGAATCGAAAACCGACGTCGCGGCGTCGATTCTAGACCGACTCAAACAAATATCCAACGCTAGAGGCGATCCTGAGCAAAGACTCATCTCTTACATGTTATCATCTCTCAGATCTCGGTTGAACCCAACCGAGTCCCCACCGCCCGTCGCCGAGCTTTCCAGCCCCGAACACTTGCTCGCTACGCAGCTACTCTACGAGGCCTCCCCTTGCTTCAAGCTAGGGTTCATGGCCGCCAACCTCGCCATCCTCGACTCCATCAACCCCCAATCCAACTCCATCCACATCCTCGACTTCGACATCGGCCAAGGCAGCCAATACGTCACTCTCATCTATGCCCTAGCCGAGAAGAAAACCCCAATTCCAATCACTCTCAAAATCACCACAATCGTTGATCCCGCACCTCAATCTCATCCTCAATCTGAGGACAAATTGGGGGTCGTCGGAGATTTCTTAAAGAAGCTCGCGGAGCGAGTGGGGTTGAGAGTGAAATTCAGAGTGCTGAAGATGAATACTAGCGAATTGAGCAGAGACGCTTTGTGTGCAGTATCCGGGTACGAGGAACAGGAGGAGGAAGAAGAAGAAGAAGAAGTTTTAGCGGTGAATTTCGCGTTCAGGCTGCATAAACTGGCGGACGAGAGCGTGTCGACGGAGAATCCGAGAGACGAGCTGTTGAGGATTGTGAAGGGGCTGAGGCCGAGAGTGGTGACGGTGGCGGAGCAAGAAATGAATTGCAACACCAACACGTTTGTGGCCCGAGTTGGGGAGGCGACTGGGTACTACCAGGCCGTGTTCGACTCGCTCGACTCGGTTATGACTCGGGAGGGCTCCGACCGGGTCCGGGTCGAGGAGTGTTTGGGCCGGAAGGCGGCGAACTCGGTCGCGTGCGAGGGGAGGGACCGAGTCGAGAGGTGTGAGGTGTTCGGGAAGTGGCGGGCTAGGATGGGCATGGCTGGGTTCCAGTTGAGGCCGCTGAGTCAACACGTGGCTGAGTCGATGCGGGCGAGGCTCCACTCGTCTTTCAAGAACGGTGGGAACTCGGCTGGATTTACGGTGAAGGAAGAAAATGGCGCGATTAGCTTTGGGTGGAAGGGCCGTACTCTCACTGTTGTCTCAGCATGGCGTTAATTAATTTTTATGATCTAATTTTCTAATATATCATTAATTAATTAAGCACCTTCTTTTTTTTTTTTTTACAATTTGGGTTAATTTATTGTAAGCTTGTTCTTCTTCTTGTTGTTATTATTATCATAGAAGAATTCTTCTTCTCTCCTGCAGGTCCCTGTTGTTTGTTGTGACCTTTTTGTTTCTATAAAATTTACACAAAAAGAAAGAGATAATAGGCGTATGTTTTTGGAGGTGGTGGTGGTGGGGGGGCTATGGGGATGGTGGTGGGGATGCTTGACTACAAAGCTAAATATTGTTTACATTTGTTTGGTTCTAACATGTAACTGATGCGTTATATAATTGATGACTTATAATAACGTTTAGGGGGTGGGAGGAGTTGGGAAAAATGTTCGAGTTTGGTGGGGGGAATTCAATTTGGTTGAGTTAATGATGGTCATGTTGTTAGGCTTTTTTGTGAGGGGTGATGGGTGTGAACGGTGAAATAGAGAGCAAGTACAAAGTAGTAGTGAATTTGTACTGGTTATCATGTATTTTAGGATGTTGCGTATGAAAAATCGACATGATGGAAATAGAAAGAATTTGACAGTGAAGAAAGCGAAATAATGACATTAAATTGAGCGGAATTAAATGGAGCGGAATGAAAGAGTTTGATTTAAGTTGCAGAATCTAACTATTTTGATAGGGGTATTGAACATGTGGGAAGTTGATTTTGTGAATATGGCATTTTGGTTTGGCTCGTGAACACGCTCACATGCATGGTGGGAAATGAGCCAATTGGGTTTAGTTTATGTGACCCAAACATGGTGTGCCCTAGCAATTCAATAGACTCTTCTTCTCCCTTCTTTAGATATCATGCAATGGGGTCCATTTCTTTTCTCTATCCAGTTTTATGTGGATGGGCTTGTAACGCTTGTTTTTCCTTGAAAGAATGTACTCGTCATATCTTACAGCATAACATTTTTTTATTTTTATTTTTTACTTAATAGTATAACTTCGCTATCTCTATTTGTTATTTGTTGATCTCTTCTGTTCTAAAACACTTCTCGACTTATTGCAAACTTGAAACTAATAATCTTGATTAGTCTAAATCGACTTTTTGAACATCTTTTTAAGAGAGCGAGACCTTCCTTTTTTTTTTTTTTACTCGAAGCTCGATTTTAAGTTTTTGGTTGAAAGATATTTAGGCCCTCTGGTGATCGGTAATTACAAGACCTGACACGAGATCGTGCCATATCAAACACCGTATGGGGGAAGTTTTCCCAACCTTGCCTGCTTTCATTCACGATAATCAAACTCGAGATATTATTCAAGGGATTTTTGCAAGTTCAGATACATGCAAATTCTATTACTCCAATACGTATGGTTGATACCTAGTAATAAAAGGATAAGAGCATGATTTGGTCATGTTCTACTCAATCATTAGTAATTAGTCTTGCACTAAAGTTACTAATTGGTAGGGGTAAAGTTTAATTAGCTTTTGAAATGCTAATGATATACAAATAAGCATTACGTTGTATATACAGTTATACACACATGAGTTTGGGGCAAAATGGGCCCTCTAAGTTTGAAAAGAATCACCATTTATGAATGCGATGTGCGCGTTAATTAATGATGACACACAAATATAAGCTGGATCCCCGGTGCCCTATTTTACATCAGTTTAATTAGTTATAATTTCACATTAGATTAGATAGATGCATTTCTCGATTTGGCGCACCTTTCATGTGAGATGGATATGAGGCATCGCTTATCAAAAGACAAGGTTTTGAGACGTCGTGATGAGTTCGACTCCAATTGAAGTATATAAAGTAAGAATAAAAAAAAAAATAAAAAAATTCAAAGTACCTCTATTTGCTATGATGCAATTCAGATCACTAATTAACATTATAACAAAGTCGCAAGCTCAACTGCCTTTTAACTGTTTCAAAGTGAAAAACAGTCGCGAAAGGTTCAGACTTAATTAAGAATCTGAAATGACTTTTATTTTGATTTATGATCAAAATATCAATAAACAACAAACATGCTTTAATTATGAACATCCCTCCAAAAATCTATTTCAATTATAATGTAAATGTGCGTTAGAGATTTATTTAGGAAAATACTTTTGTAACGTGACAATCGACACATATTATTGCCGTGATGTATATGCGCATGCATCCCGATGCAAATCTAAAAAACACACATAAGTGTGTATTGTTTGTGCGTGTATAATAGCAGGGGAACATCCAAATGATACAATGAAGGGGAAGTACCTTCGAAATTAGTTAATGTAACTTACAAAAACAACCACCACCAAGTCCCATTTTTAAGTATATATATTTTGATTGGAAAGGAATTGTTTTATTAGCATCGATTAAGATGGTGATACAACTGCCATTGAAATATACAAGCATTTCCAAAGGCTCAACAAAATGCAAGTCTCATAATAAGGTACCAAAAAATGCTTACAATCTATCAAACTGGACGACCTAGCTATGCTGGCCCTACGTTGTAATTGAATTGTACTTCGTCGACTCAGCTGTGCCCACCCGTGAAAATATAATCAAATACAAGGTGGAGGATTGTCTATGCCTATTAGGCGGGAAACAACCAAAATCAATCATATGTCTCTCTGAATAGGGCGAATTCTGATTTTTGCATCGGCCTCTTCCATTAGGACAACCGATTTTGAATCAAGAAGTATTAACTCTATTTTAATGATAGTTCTCTACTCGTCTCAATCCAAATTAGTTGGAATTGACTATATAAATCAAGCGTATATCTCTTATGATGGTAGATGCATCACTTGTTAAAAAATAAAATTTAGGAAAAAAAAATGGTTTAAACCTTTTAATTTCTGTAGTGATGCAGTTATATATAGTTGAAAGTTGAAAGAAAAATTGTATGGGTACATGTATACGTACGTGGTCCAAAAGAATTGGATGCCTCGAAATTGGACACTAGCTGTATCAAGACCGTGTGATTGCACGGATAGTCGCCAAATATTGTATGTATGATCGAGTTAGGTGGTCTGCGTGGCTGTTCCATTTAATTCTTTTATCTTTTATTATACGAACTTAGTCACTACTATAAAAATGTACATCAATGTACATACATATATCTGAAGATCTTCGTACGTAGTTGTTACGAAATTATAGTTCCCAACGTGCTCTGTAATAGAGAACAAACAAAAAAGTATAAATGGGTACAAGTCATTTTCCCATACGATCGTTTTGAATTATTTATTTTTTATCGCAATTATTTAACAAATATTAAATATATAGGCTAATCTACTTAGCAAAGCATTTTTATTAGATGTATGAGACGTTATTTGCTGAAAGACAAGGTTTTGACTTTGAGAGGTTGCGAGTTCAACTTTTTTTTTTTTTTTTTTTTTAATAAGCAAGAAACAACTTTTTCCCCTCGGACATTTTGAAGTTAAAAAAAAAAACTAGGCCTCATTTGGTTTATTTTTGATAACTTACGGTGTTAGTTATGAGTTATCTCATATGAGTTAATTCAATATTTTCATGTTTTGTTCAACTTTAAATTTGTAGGGAAGTTTTAAGTTTTTAAACAATAAAAATCATGAATTGACAAAAATAACCTTCAAACAAGAGAGAGATGAGAAATAAAAGGGTCAATAATGAGGGGGTAATTTTGTCCACAACTCTTGGGAGATAACTCCCTAAGAGCATCTCCAATGGGGTTGTGGATCGGGGTGAATGTGGGACACATAGGATAGAATAAACATCCAAACCAAAAAACTCTCTACAATGGTAATGTAGATTTATACTGTGGAGACGACGTAGCACAAATAATCGTTCACATTGTGGATCGCACCCTCTATTTCTAGAGGGTGTGATAGACAGTATGCGACATGCCACATCATAAAAAAATCGAAAAAAGAGCCGCATAGAAAAAAATAACCGAAAAATATGTATTAGAAGATTTGCATTTTTCTTCTTTTGGATTTTGTTTGGTAACAAATCTATACAACAACAACAACAACAACATAGATTCAAGTCCCAAATTAACTGGGGTCGGCTACATGGATCAAACTTTTCTATTGTGCTCGATTAAGTGCAATTGATGGTGAGCTTTTCAAACCATTCAAATCCTCCTAATTAATGCATCCCATGTTAACTTTGGTCCTTTACCTCGTTGAATTTTTACGCTTTCTATTGAGTCAAGTTTTCTAGATGGGGCATTTGTAGGCCGTCTTTGCAGGTGACCAAACCACCGCAACCGCCCTTCCCTAATCTTTGTATTAATTGGTGCTATTCCTACTTGTCTTTGAATTTCTATATTTCTTATTATATATTTATGAGTTTTACCACACATTCACCTAAGCATCCTCATTTCTGCTACGTTTATTTTATGTAATTGTTGTTGCTTTACCGCCCAACATTCACTTCCATAGAACATAGCTGGCCTAATTGCGGTCCTATAAAATTTTCCTTTTAACTTAGTAGGAACATTTTAATCACAAATCACATCTGTTGCACTCCGTCATTTCTTCCATCCAGTTTGAATTATATGTGTGACATCATTCTCAATGTTACCATCATTTTGTATGATTGATCCTAAGTATCTAAAGTGGTTTACTTTAGAAACTTATATTTCCCCTAATTTTACCACTCCGTCATCTCGATGTCTAGTGTTTCTAAACTCATAGTTCATGTATTCGGTTTTCGTCATACTCAACTTAAAGCCTTTAGATTCTAATGTATTCCTCCAGAGTTCTAATTTCCTATTCACTCCATCTTTAGTTTCATCCACTAAGACAATATCATCTTCAAATAGCATACACATGGTATATCCTCTTGAATATGTCTAGTTAGTTCATCATTAACTAAAGTAAATAGATATAGGCTTAAAACTGATCCTTGATGTAGTCCTATCGTAATAGGAAATTCTTTTGTAGCTCCTCCAAATGTCTTTATACTCGTTACTACTCCATCATACATATCCTTAATAGTGTATATGTATCTAGCATGCACTATTTTTCTTTATAGAACCCAAAAAAAATATCTCTAGGGACCCTATCATATGCTTTTTCTAAATCTACGAATATCATATGAATATTTTTTTTCTTTTCTCTATATTTTTCTAACACTTGTCTTACAAGGAAAATTGCCTCCATAGTTGACCTTCTAGGCATGAAACCAAATTGGTTATCTGATATTGTTGTTTATCTCCTTAGCCTATTGTCAATTGGTAACAAATCTATACGTGTATCATATTATATATAGTATATTTGTATATACAATAATTTATATGATCTTTGCTAAAAAAAAATACATCGATACATATATACATGCATTGTGAGTAAAAGAAAGAGCTATGTTGAAAAGAGAAATTAAAAATATGTGGGAAAAAATCACCAAAAAAACATTATATACAGATAAACAAAAAAAAAAAATGGCGACATATAGATATAGAACCTAAAAAATAAATATATTTTTTTTGTTAAATTTATTTAGCAGTTTTAGTTTTTGAAAAAAATATTGATCTTCACATTTACAATCCACATTGTGCATTGGAGAAGGTTTTTGAACGTTAATGTCTATTTAATCCATGTAGGATGGACATCTCCTCCACGGTGATGATGTGTCATGAATCCACAGCCAAAATCCACATTTATCATTGGAGATGCTCTAAGGGGGTGGTGGGGAAATATCTCAAACCCTAAGGTGTAAGTTGGGAGATAACTTGCAGACAAGTTGACAACCAAACAAGATTAATTTCAACTCCTTGCGAGAGTTATCTCCTTGGAGATATCTTCATCTCATACGAAACAAGGCCCTAGTCTACATGAAAAACCCAATGGCGAGTACTCATCCCCTAACTACGGGAGCTGACTCAAGGCAACTTTGGAGCAGTGAGATAGTCGAATATTGAGTAATCTAAAAAAAAAAAATTGTGAATTTTTTTAGTCTAAACCACTCGATATTCAGACTATCAACTTGATATCCAGACTATCCGACTACTCCAAATTCGCTTTGCATCGTGTACTGTATAGGTAAGAAGGGGGAGGGGGGATCCTAATGTTGCTATTTATATTCTTAAAGCTCGAACTTGAGTCACTAGTTAAGCGACGACCATTCCCTTCCTCATGTGCCAATCAACTACAATAAAATTGTGGATTGTGGACAAATCATAGTTGTTACGTCTATTCATACTTTGGGCCCAAACCCGCGAGTTTTTCTGTTCAACCGGCCCAAAGCCCAGATTAGAAACCCAACATCTTACAAAAAGCCTTTTTTTTTTCCTCATCATATATCGAGATGCGTATTTCTCATCGAACAGACTGGATCGACTTTAGAGTGCGAGTTGCGTTACATTGGCGCGTACAAATTAGTGTACGCAGACCTGATTAACAACGAACCGACTCTGTCAGATCGAATTCTCGATTGTGAAACCTCTTTGAATCGATTGAATTTCTTAGCATTTGCTGTTCAGTGAACGATTCGGTCGTCTCGAAATGAAATTAGGGTTAGGGTTTTGAATCGATTGAGAAACTCGTTGGTTTTTTTCAATACTTGTGGCGGTTGATCGATTGGGGGATTTGCACGTGAAACCCTAGAATTCTGCGATCGTTCGACGCAATCGAACTTGAAGATTCCTCTCGCTCACAATGGCGGGGCATGGTAAAGATTTGGTTTTTCTTTGAAAGCCCTGATGTTTCGTTGTTAATTTTCAATTGAACTTCTCAGGTGAAAAGAATCGGCCGACGAAAAGACACAAATCGTCCGCCAAGGTTCGTATAATTGCTATTTCTGTGTTTGTGAATCATGAATTGGAGTTGTGTTGGTGGTTTAATGTGTTCTAGGGTTTTGTTCAGGAGGACCACCATAGAAATGCCTCTGCTGTTGAAGAGGATCATTACTTTGGCGAAGAAATTGATGAGGATGCCCGAGACGGTATGTCGTAGATTTCGATTTCTATTTGGAATTGAACAATTGGAGAAATTGTTGATACTATTGGTAGATTATGCCTTTGATAATGTATGTTGATCAGCTGATAAAGAAGGGAAAAAGAGGGATTTCACTAAGCTAGAATTGAAGCCCGACCACACGAATCGCCCATTGTGGGCGTGTGCCGATGGTCGGATATTTCTCGAGACGTTCTCACCATTGTACAAACAAGCATATGATTTCCTCATTGCAATTGCTGAGCCAGTTTGCAGGTATTATGAATTGGTTTTATGTCGGACTGATGTAAAGTTCTCAATTTTTGATGTTCAATCTGTGTGGCGCGCAGGCCCGAATCAATGCATGAGTATAACTTGACCCCGCACTCATTGTACGCGGCAGTGTCAGTTGGCCTTGATACTGATACTATTGTCAATGTCTTGAACAAATTATCCAAAACGAAGCTACCTAAGGACATGAAGGACTTCATATATGCTTCCACGGCTAATTATGGGAAAGTGAAACTTGTGTTGAAGAAGAACCGGTATTTTGTCGAGTCCCCATTTCCAGAGGCAAGAGTTGTGGCTCAAGCTGATTTTTTTATTTTATTGGTAACTTTGATGTTTTTGGTTTTGATTTGTTTAATGTGGAAAGTGTAGGTTTTGAAGACATTGCTCAAAGATGAAGCCATATCTCGTGCAAGGATATCATCTGAGGTGTGTTTGATATTTTATATTTTTTGGGTATTATGTATTTATGTGTCCAAGGAAAGGAGGTTAATTGTTATGCGGCAAACAATGTGAATAATCATGATAGAGAGACCTCAATGAAAACCTTAACTAATGGCCATCTAGATGTTCTATTGATTTTTTTCCTGTGAGAGTGGAAAAGTAGAATTATTTTTACATGGATAGATGCATATGTACATAGTCTAGAATAGTTGGGGAAGTGTAGGATAATTTATACGTGCTCACCATCAATTGCACTTAATCGAACACAATGGAAAAGTTTGATCCATGTAGCCGACCCCAATTAATTTGGGACTGAGGTTATGTTGTTGTTGTTGTTGTTGTTGTTATTGTTTTGACGTGTATTGTATCTTCTACTACTGCTTATCATGGTTTATGGTCTTTAGGGTTCACATGGAAATGATTCTTTTACAATTTGTAAAACAATGGGCGACATACCTAGTGGTCACGATGAGTTGCTTGATGGGATCGAGTCGGCAGCTGCAGCCGAAGAAAAAGAAACACATTCCTTTGAAATTGACCCATCTCAGGTATAATGCGATTAATGTCAGTGTAACTAGTTGTGTACTTGATAAATATCTTTGAAATTAGCAATTGTTTGATAAATTGACTTTTGGTTGGCAGGTTGAAAATGTGAAGGAGCGTTGCTTGCCTAACCATTTAAATTTTCCAATGTTGGAGGAGTATGACTTCCGAAATGATACTGTGAGTTATATTTGATGTTAAACTGGTTTTGCAGTTACACTTGAAATTTTATTTTTGAATCATTCTGCAAGGGGTATATGGTGATAAGAGTGGCTAATGTATGTAACAATAGCTGATTTGAGTTTTTTTATTGTTTTTGATAACTTCGATTGTATCTATGAAGATTGCATGATAGGATTTTCTCCCCAAATTAAATTCCTACTCGAAAATCCAGGTTAACCCTGACCTCAACATGGAATTGAAGCCTCAAGCACAACCACGTCCATACCAGGAAAAGAGTCTCAGTAAAATGTTTGGAAATGGTAGGCTCTTCTAGCTAAGATGGACAAAATCTTGCAGTTAAATTGAATGCTGAATTATGTTTGTCATCAAATTCTTATACAGTGTTTTTGTTTTAATGGTGTAATAGCTAATGCTGCATGAAAGAAATATGACATTCATTGCCCTTCTACTCCTGTCGTCTTGGATGTTAATTATTAGTATCAAGCTGCTCATGTTATTATTACATGGTCGGTCTGCCTTTATTTACTTCTTTCTAACATGCTTCTTTCTTTCTCTACTTCATTCAAGGCTTAGTTTGTTTTCTCTTAGAGTTCCCTCGTGGCCTGTCTTTTATACTGGTGTTATATTTGGTTATTTTCAAGTTGAACATTGTGTAGTTTCAAACTATGATAGGTACGCACAGTTAGAGCAAATTGAACGGCTTGCAGAGTGTTCAGTTTTTTATTTTTATTTTTTCAATTTGATTGGAAAGTAGTTATGGAAGGCTGTGACTATATGCAGGTAGAGCAAGATCTGGCATTATTGTACTACCCTGTGGAGCAGGAAAGTCTTTAGTTGGAGTCTCTGCAGCATGCAGAATACGTAAAAGCTGCCTTTGCTTAGCAACGAATGCTGTTTCTGTTGATCAATGGGCGTTTCAATTCAAGCTGTGGTCTACAATACGAGAGGATCAAATATGTCGTTTTACATCTGATAGCAAAGAAAGATTCCGTGGTAATGCTGGTGTGGTAGTGACCACATATAACATGGTTGCTTTTGGTGGTAAACGATCTGAAGAGTCTGAGAAGATCATTGAAGAGATAAGAAATAGAGAATGGGGATTGCTTCTAATGGATGAGGTAATTATTTGGCATTTGTACAATTAAATACGGGAGTTCGCAGTTCATTGTTGAAGGTTTGGTTATATAGTGCTACATGGCAGACTCTGTTTTAACAATCAGTCAATTTTCTTTCCAAAATTGGATATGCAGGTGCATGTGGTTCCTGCGCATATGTTTCGAAAGGTCATCAGCATAACTAAATCGCATTGCAAACTTGGGCTGACTGGTATGATCTGTTCAAATGGTTTGCAATCTTTAATGTCCGCCTTGTCTTTATCTTTACTTTTGCTGAGGGTATGTTTTGCTTCCAATTGTTAGCCACCCTCGTGAGAGAGGACGAGCGCATTACAGATCTTAACTTCCTTATTGGTCCAAAATTATACGAAGCAAATTGGTTGGACTTGGTAAAAGGAGGATTCATTGCAAATGTTCAATGTGCTGAAGTATGGTGTCCAATGACAAAGGAGTTTTTTGCCGAGTATTTGAAGAAAGAAAATTCAAAGAGAAAGCAGGTTTGCTTCATTAGCATTTATTATTATTATTATTATTGCTAATGTTATTAATTCTCTATATGAACTCTACAACGGCAATCAAGCCTAAATCCCAATGTTAAACAGTTGTTTATATGCTTTCCTAATCCCTTAAATCCTTCCTAATTATTGCTTGCCAAGGTATCTGCCCCCTATACCGTCAAGTTCCTTCAAATTGTGTTGTGTCAATTGTTGAGTTTTCTCAATCTGAAGATTCTGAACTTTACTTTTAAAATTTTTTGTTTCATTTTCTTTTTCCAAATTCTCTTAATGAATTTTCCAATTTGTGTAAACCAGGGGCGTCAGTGATAGAAAGTTGAAGTTTTTCTTGCACATTATTTTATACTCGGCGTGTTGATGCTTGTGATGAATCTATCTTGATGCAGAGTGTTATTTGGCTGTTCTTTTGATAAAAAGAAAATCTTTCTTAGTAAAATGTGAAGTTAAGTTGTTTAAGCATTTGACTGTTATTCTTCATTGATCCAAGTTTTATTTTTATATGTTAGATGCATGTGACCTATAAAACATTCTAATGATCTAAACAATGTTTTTAGGGCATGCTATGTACGCATACATGTTTGCCTGTGGTTTATTTTGTGTGGGTTTATTCGTATCATTGGGGCTTACTCATATTTGAACTATGTTCAGGCGCTCTATGTGATGAATCCAAATAAATTCAGGGCTTGCGAGTTTCTAATACGTTTTCATGAGCAACAACGTGGTGATAAGATCATTGTTTTCGCTGACAACCTTTTTGCTCTTACTGAGTATGCAATGAAGCTTAGGAAACCAATGATATATGGTGCTACCAGGTTGGTTATCACGTTGTGGATCTTTTGCTGTTACAACTCACATCTTGTACCTATGGCTTTTTATACGACACTGCATTTTGACTTGGTAATCTTTTTGCTTGTCTAGCCATAGTGAAAGAACAAGTATTCTGGAAAAGTTCAAGCTTAGTCGTGATGTAAATACCATTTTCCTTTCAAAGGTATAGTGTAGCTATGTAATTGCCAGTATTATTTAAAGGCAAAGTGTCTTATTTGGTTCATAAACTTATCAATTTGATTCGTCTATTTTGGTCCTTGTTCTTTTATTTTTCACCAATTGAGTCATTTCTCCATTGAGATGGGTGACATATGCCACATGTGGGGATGCATGCAGACCCTGAGGCGGGGATTTTCCTTATCCTCCCCGCGGGGCAGGTACAAGGGGCAATCCTTCCACTTTGTGGGGAGGTTGGACATCTTTTCGGGAGAGAAATGTTACAAAGTAGTAAAGGAGAGTGTCATCTCATTCAGCATCCGTCCCCAATCCAACAGCAAAAGGGTCCAATTGGTGACAAATAAAAGAACAAAGATCAAAATTGATGAAATCAAAGTTTAGGGGCTCAACCAATAAAAGTTGATAAAATTAGGGACCAAATAAGGCGTTTTTCCTTATTTAACTTTGCATGTAAGGGAAATTTTCTAAGCTTGAATGCAGATATGGTGTTAATTTCTTAGTTTGGATGTGCATTAATTTTATAATTCTTTGTCAATGGCTTTAGACATCAAATATTTGATTTTGTTTGAGCTTTTGCAATTCTAAGCAAACCGCAAGAGCTTACTTTTAGCTACTTTTATGATCTGAATGATTGTTGTTTTTTTTTCTTAGATGCCTATTAAGGTCCAGCGACATGAATTATCATTTTTGCAGTTTAAGTAGAAATTCAATTTTGGATCAGACACATTTAAATGTCCCCTCTACATTTTTCTTGTTCTTTACAGGTTGGAGACAACTCAATAGATATCCCTGAGGCTAATGTTATAATTCAGATTTCATCTCATGCTGGTTCTCGTCGTCAGGAAGCCCAGCGACTGGGTCGTATTCTTAGGGCTAAGGTTAGTATTTTTTTCTTAAATATTTTTAAAAAGATTTATACTCTTGAAGTGCTAGCCTTAGTTTAATTATATACTTGGTTTGGACATGGCATATATATGAAAGATACATATTTCCTTTCTGTTCTTTGTAGCGATTTCGGTACTTAAATTTTTTTTTTTTTTTTTTTTTTTTATGTTTGTACACGTTGACTTTGGTACTGGTACTGTAAATCGATACACTATTTAATATTATCTTATACATATTTCCTTTCTGTTCTTTGTAGTCATTTCAGTACTTTTAAGTCTTTTGCTGCAGACTTAAAGAGTGGTTGACTTTGGTACTGGAAATGTAGATAGATACACTCTTTAATATTATCTTATGCTTCTTAAAGCTTGTATTTGGTGTACATAAAGTATTCATGTCAGATGGTTTATTATGGATTTGGTGTGGCAGGGCATTTATATTTTGTAGTCTATAGTAAAAAACATATGCGAGAAGAAAAGCAATGATATATAGTATAAAACCCTGGTCCTTGACTGTAATCACTTCTTAGGCTAAATAACAAGTATGATTCTTGTTGCTTTCAGGCGAAACTATGTTCTGTGTATCCTCTTAGTTTCTAATATTTATTGCCATCTCTGCAGGGACGACTTCAAGATAGGATGGCCGGGGGTAAAGAGGAGTATAACGCCTTTTTCTATTCCCTTGTCTCCACTGATACACAGGTGTGGCATGTTACCGATTTTTTCTTTTGGGTTGTAAAGATCACATTTATTTTTGTATCACACATTTTAGTTTGTCTTGAGAATGGAAGATAGAACAAATTTTTTTTTTTGTTGTCTTCTATGGATTTGCCTTCATTTCTACTATAATGGAAAGTAAGAAATATTTTATGGATGTGCAGGAGATGTACTATTCTACTAAAAGGCAACAATTTTTAATTGACCAAGGTTATAGCTTCAAGGTACGACATGTCTATTTTTCTAAATTTGCAGGAGATGTAAATATTAAAATTCTAAACAAAATCGTAGTAGAAGCTATGAATTTGCATTTGCATGCTCATCTGTCTTACATGCCGAAATTGCTGACAGGTAATCACAAGCTTACCTCCACCGGATACAGGAGCGGATCTTAGCTACCACAGTCGTGATGAGCAAATGCAACTCCTGAACAAGGTTCCATCCTTGTGGTTTGTGGTCTGGTCACAACAGTAAGGTCTTGGATCTAGAACTAAACCTTAAAAAACTCCAATCTGTGTTGCAGGTTCTAAATGCAGGCGATGATATGGTTGGTTTAGAACAGTTGGAGGAAGATGCAGATGATATCGCCCTACAAAAGGCCCGTCGCACCATGGGTTCAATGAGCGCCATGTCAGGAGCTAGCGGGATGGTTTACATGGAATACAAGTATGGTTTTTCAGTTCTATCTATTGTAAAAGGGCAAATGCGAGAATGTCACTTTGAAGTCAGACTTGCTTGGTGACCATGTAGCACATATTAAGATGGGCACCCACTCATGTCAATGTGTTTTACATGTTCTCTGAGTAGGTGTGTCGATTGAAGTGTGACTTTGGGGTGCCATATCATTACCCTGATATTTTAGTCAACGCTACTTGGTTGTAATTGCGTTTTGTGCTTCTTGTTTGCAGCACTGGAAAAGGCAAACATTCTGGGCAAGGCCAAGCTAAGAGTAAGCCTAAGGACCCATCGAAGCGACACTTTCTTTTCAAAAAGCGGTTCACTTGAGAGTTGCTGCGAAGTCGAAGGCACTGTTGCTGTTACCTTTTCTTGCACAAACCACTCAGGTATCATTATTCCTTGGAAGCTTAACTTCTCTAAGCTACAAAGTTGGCATATCCTTGTCTTCAAGCTGCATAAAGCTTGGAGAATGCAATCTTGGAAATCACTTAAAAAGAAGCTTTTTGTGAAATGCTCTTCCCTCATTGAATGATGGGAAGGTCATGGTTACAGTTTTTTTTTTTTTTTTTTTTTTTTTTTTTTTTTGGTCAGGGTCATGGTTATAGTTTTGTTTACTGTCAACATAGTATAATGTAACTATATCAGAAATAATGTAGTAAAAATACATAACTCTAAAATATGTTCAAAAGTGAAAAAGTTCGATCCTAAGTTGACACGGATCAAACTCCTTCCACTACTACACTCATTGCGTTTGATGGTGTGCTTTCATAAGTTCTTGAAGTCCTTCTTAATGCATCATCTATTCATAAACAGTTTAACTTTTTCGAGTGTTGTTGTGTCAATTGTTTGAGAAGAAAACAGTACTATTATAGTGTAAAATTCATATACTGCACAAGGTCTCCAAAGCTTAGCTGAATATAGCATGAAGTGCATGGAAGATGTACACAAGTAGTCAATTTTGTACAAGGTTGACTGATTTACTGGAAATTGGAATGAAACTTCATAAGAGCGTGGAAATGTCTGTGCCTTAATTTAATTTCCACTCTAATCATCATTAGTTAAACAAACCAAACATGTATTCTGATTATAAGACAACGAATCTTGGAAAGTAACCGCACAATTCAATTCATAAATACTATATCACTGACAGTACTAACACTAGATAAAACCAATAATAGAGTGTAAGAATTGCAAAACGTAGCACGCCATTTCCACCTTGGATTCCAAACCAACATAATGTTGACTCTTCTGTGTTAGAAACTATTGATTTGAGTTTTCAACGCATCTTTCCTTCCCAATCACTATATATCAAATCACTCTCATCTGTCCTTAACAATCCCAATCAAAATTTATTCTACATGTATAGTCTTGAAGTGAAGTTTATCCATGATTGAGACTAAGACTGTTTATGCGAGAAAAAAAGTTACATGGACATAGCCGGGGACGCGTGATGCATTTCGAGACACGCACTTGTGCGTGATTCGAGATGGTTGATGTGCCAAGTGAGGAATTCTCTATCTTTTCTTTTCGCTCTTGGTGGAAGGAAAAATTGTCAAAGAGCTCGTTTGTCTCAATCTCATGTCTGTATCTTCTTTTCCATCATTGCTTGTACAAATAGCAAAAAGAGAATAATATGAAAATGAAGGTTAGTTTTTAGAAACAAAAAAGAAAAAGAAAAACAGAAGTTTAAACAATAGTTCTTGCCGTAAATGATGACCAAGGTCCGTGACCCACTATATATATTCTTGCTCCAAATGCCCTTTCATAGCACCCAATGAAAACTCATAAAGCTACTACGTGCCCAAATTGAGGAATGTTAACTTTGTTTTGAATATTCGTTTTTTTATTTTTTTCGTATTGATATATTTAGTCTGAATAATATGTTGCAAATATTGCTTTATTAGAACAAAATCAATGTCTTATTTTAATGCAACTCTATGCAACAATTTATTGTATAGAATTAATTGACAAAATTAATAAAAAAAAATCAAAATCAAAATCCCTACTTGTTTTTTTTACCAGTCCCACTTTTATGTTTATTTCAAGCGTGCTTTCATGCACGTTATGGGATTTATTCGACTCGGGTATTGATCTTATTATTGATGTGGAGATGAAATAATTATTCAGTCTTTTTAAGGGCAATTCAGTAATGAAATGAGTAATGAAATGTTGTTAAGCAGAATCTAACTTTTGTTAAATTCCTTTTTTCTCGAGAAAAACCAATATTTAAATCTCTAATAAGTAATAACCGTTGTAGATCAATCAAAGCCTCTGATAAGATGGACAAGACATCACTTGTCAAAAGATAAAGTTTGGGGAGGTCGCGATTTCTGCTCTCGTTGAAGTAAAAAAAATAAAATAAAATAAAAAACCATGGTAGACCAATTTGAAGCTACTAAAAATAAGAGACTTTCAGTCCATATTTAGTCCAAGCCTATTGTATCTTTTGATAGGTTTTAGGGGTCAATTTTGCATGTCTACTATGCTTTACCTAGGCTCATCAGACCTTGTGAAAGTTTCATTAATTTATTTCTAATGTGGAATCGAAAATTTTGTTGGGACAAGAAGGTTTGCTTATGCAGCTTTGCAATAAAAAAAAAAAAAAAAAAAAAAAAAGAAAAAGTTTTACTTAGAATATTGAATAAGTGATTTTGGGGGTTAAGATATATATATATATATATATATATATATATATATATATATATATATAGTTTCAGGACGTGCTACGCACGATTGACCCGCTCGCTTCGCTCGCGGGAATTAATTTTTAAGAATTTATTAATAAAATTCAAAATTGTAATTAAAATTAAAAAATTAGAAATACAAGTACCGTTTTTAGCTTATCAATATTCTATAATGTGATTGAGATAAGACGTGAATGAAAAAACAAGCTAGTCATGCTAGGACATTACTTCCTCAAAAAAAAAAGGAACAAGGAAAAAAAAAACACAATTGGTTTGACCCATCAATTTGTAAACACTTGCTTGTGGAGATTCCGTAGAATTGTACATAAAGTTCAATCTTTACCTCAAATTCTATAGATAGAAAGGATAATTTTGAAATTATGAATGTAAATAATTGAATTAGTTGAGATTAAAGCTTTAGACACCTTTTTTTTCACATGATTAATCAGAATTTTTTTCATTCAAATTTCTTCTGGGTTTTGGGTTTGTTCCCTCCCCCAACACCTTCTTCAAACCACATTTTTCTTCAACCCCCACCTTCTTCTTCTCCCTCTCGGATTCTCTCTTCTTCATTGTTTATATATATATATATATATAACAGAACCTTCTCCTCTCTTCATCACACAATCAACAACCAACCACAACAACCCTCTCAATTCCAATTTCGAATTCATAGACAAAACCAGTACCACAGTCACTAAAATCAAAAATTGAAATATTATCTCACCATCAACTGTTCTTCAACAACGCCACCAACACTCACGACTTTCCTTGAATTTGATATCCAACCGAGATATATATATGTGGAAGAACAATGAGGGTTTGGGTGAGAATGATGAAGACGATGACCAGTGGTATGCACCCCCTTAAATCGTATCAAATGGCGGTATGCAATTCAAGCTTTCAACAGATACAATATTCATATAAACCGATTTGCCCCAGAAAACAATTGCACACTCCAATTTAGAAGTCTCCCTCAATTTATCAACCTCTCTGTCTCCGTGTATTGGATTGATGAGAAATAGTTCGTCCGGAACACGAGAGTGATCGATTGAAGACTGAGAGAAAGAGAAAATCGTGTATTGGATTGATGAGAAGGAGTTCGTGATTGATTTGGAGATAAAAAAAAACGTGTGGTGGATTGATAAGGAGTTAGAGTTTGATTTGGAGACAAAAGAAAAGATTGATTTGGAGTTGAAAAAAAAATATGAGGCAAATATGTAAATTTCATTACCACTCAAAAATTTGTGATTCGTGCTTTTATATATCTATAGATATGTATATATAAAACCGAACCTCCTCCTCTCTTCATCGCACAATCAACAACCAACCACAACAACCCCTCCCAATTCCAATTTCGAATTCATAGAGAGAGATATGAGGAAGACAGATATATATATATATATATATATATATATATATATATATATATATATATATATATATATATATATATATATGAGGAAGAACAATGAGGAAGAAAATGAGGGTTTGGGAATGATGATGAATGCAATTCAAGCTGACGATGACCAAAACAAGTATGCACCCCCACCCCTTAAAACGTATCAAATGGTAGCATGCAATTCAAGCTTTCAACAGATACAATGTTCATATAAACCGATTTGCCCCAAAAACAAGTGCACGCTCCAATTTAGAAGTCTCCATCAATTTATCAACCTCTCCGTCTCCGTGTATTGGATTGATGAGAAGGAGTTTGTCCAGAGCACGAGTGAGTGATCGATTGAAGACTGAGAGAAAGAGAAAATCGTGTATTGGATTGATGAGAATGAGTTTGTGTATTGGATTGATGAGAAGAAGTTCGTTCAGAGCACGAGCGTGTGATCGATTGAAGACTGAGAGAAAGAGAAAACCGTGTATTGGATTGATGAGAAAGAGTTCGGGATTGATTTGAAGATAAAGAAAAAAACGCGTGGTGGATTGATAAGGAGTTAGAGTTTGATTTAGAGACAAAAGAAAAGGTTGATTTGGAGATGAAAAAAAAAGTATGGGCAAACGAATGTGATCACATTCATACATTGTTATCTAAAATTCAAAGTTGTAATTAAAGTTTAAACATTAGAAAAAAAAATTGAATAAATTGTAAATGAATGTGATCACATTCATACATTGTTATCTAAAATTTTTGCGATTACAGTTTCTTCAATACATCAACTAAGGGCAATAATTGAAACAAACAAGAATTATGCTAAAAACTTTAAGAACAATCTATCTTCTTGTCCATTTAACAATTTTGTCCGGCACAATATCCATATTTGTTAGGGAAGTATACAACCAAAGGCATGAAGTTCTTCCAACAATGGAGAAATCTGGTTGAAATAAGGGAAGAACAATGCAATCCTTAATGTTGATATGACATAGAAAATTATAAAGGAGATCTTAAAGAAGGTTATTTTGAAATATGACATAAGAGGGCCATGCATTGTATAAGAGATTTTTTTTTTTGGTATGAAGTGGGTGGCTAATCAATAAGCTAAAATAATATTTATTTATTTTTTGGTAATATATATAAGAACCTCTTGTGAACATTGCTTCCTGCACTTTAATGAAAAATAATCATTAGTGTTGAGTATACAAAACAACAACCAATCAATAAGCAAGTCAAATATATGCACGCATTAGTGCAAATTTTGCAACAAGAATAAACTTATAAGTATGTAGGCAATAGATTGATCATCAACATCAAAACAAAGAAAAAAAAACTGATTAACTTGTGAAAGTAAATTACTACACATAACACCTTCCCTCTAACATCCAAATTAAATTAATTTTGGTGACAATCACCAAATTCTTTTTCGTATTTGCACTAATTGTCGAGTGTATAATGTAAAATGGGAGCTAATCAAACACAAAGGAGATGAATAAAGTTACAATTGTGTAAATGACCTATCTAAAAGATATTTGAATTCTACTACCTAACTTCATGAACTCAAATTAACGATTTAGTTTCTCAAAAGCTTCGTTGTAATGTCACAAATCTTTACTCTAAGTTAAGTAATTGAAAGGGATTGACTTGTTTAAATCCTAGAAAGTTTGAATAAATACACTAAGCTATGATTTGTTAGAACCACGTTGCTTGAATACAATCACTGAGATGGATTCCCTATTTTCAAAAGGATTAACCTACAAAGAAGTTTAATATCTTTTAAATAATATGGTCAATTGAGAAAACATCATAAGATCAGATGATTAAGTAAATGAAGCCCATTAATGAATTATCAGAAAAAATTAAATTCAAAATGTTGTTATGGAAAATTGAGAACATAAAAAAAATTTGTTATGACACCAAATCGCTAGTTAAAAGCGAACGAGTGTTATCTCTATGCTAAATTTGTATGTAGAAACGACTTATGACTATTGTGATAAAATTACACGTTGCTAAAAATTGGCTAATTGTCCGCCAAGAAAAATCACATGGGCTAGTATAATTTTATTCGACGCACAAGTATAAAAGTTCAATCACCATATTGATGCTTCCCTAGTATGTAGTAAGCTTGCATTACTACCTACTTGCATCAGAGGAGGATCAATGATTGATAACCCGAGTACAACTAAACGCATTAAAATCTTAAACTTACGAATGTCAAGGACAAGCCCATATGAAAAGCCCTCAAACACTCTCAGTGATTTTGACAAACAATTATATTACCCACCCAATTTTCTCAAGGCTCACATAACACCTCCATTCCCCTATTCATCATCTAACACTTAACTTTATTTAAAAAACTGGTTAAGACACTTCATAAAACACATAGAATGCATAAACACTGAAATTCAAAACACAAAAAAAATCAAATAATTAGAGAGTACTACATAGAATTTCAATCATTGGTATCTAAGAATTTCCAATGCCAAATCTAATCAACACAGTAATGATTTAACTCTCATGATGCATAACCAATTTTAATTTGCTTTGAGTGAAAAGAAAAGCAAAATTCAAGCAGTGGAGATAAGGTTTCACATTGATGTTATCAAGTTGCTTTTTGTATTAAAACAAAAGGTTCAACATAACATCGTACATCAATAAGCAAAAACATTGACATCCAATTATGACTGGCATATTTAAAGCATAGATGGGTGATTGAAACCAAGAAATAAAAAATCATCTAGAAGTAAAAGAAAGCTCAACATTAAAACATTACTACCAAGGAACAATATAATTAATGAAGCTAACTCATTCTCAAACCAAAATAGGACCACGGTTCCCTCTTTTTCGTATATATGGAGAAACAATGTTTATATAAGACACACAAATAGTCACATACCCGAATCAGTGTTAGGTAAGAGATGCCAGCGAGCCCAATCAATTGCAGATGAAGGAAATTTGAAAATCTGATTCGTACTCATGATTAGGAACGAAAACCTAGAGTGCAACAAAGAAGTGTATTAGGAGCGAGAGATCGCAACAGTGCAATGAGAGAAAGAAAGCGAATAGTAGGTAAGGGAGAGCCACCATCAATCGAATAGGAAATCAGAGAGTTGAAGGGTAAAAGTGATTTTTTAAGTGACGAAGAAAATTAGATGTATTTGTATTGAATCGAGAACTAATGAAATCGGAGAGTTGAAGAATCGAGAACCAACAATCCAACGAAAGAGAACCAACGAACCAACGAAATTGAGGAGTTGAAGGATAAAAGTGATATTTTAAAAGTTCAGGGAATGCACGAGAAGTATGGGCAAATAAGTAAATTTCATTACCACTCAAAAATTTGGATAAGCGAACGCACGAGAATTATGGGTAAATAGGTAAATTTCATTACCACTCAAAAATTTGTGATTCGTGCTTTTATATATAGTATAAAATTCAAAATTCAAAATTGTAATTAAAATTTAAAAATTAGAAATATAAGTACCTTTTTTAGCTTATCAATATTCTATAATGTGATTGAGATAAGATGTGAATGAAAAAATAAGCTAATCATGCTAGGACATTACTTCCTCAAAAAAAGTGTATTGGATTGATGAGAATGAGTTCATGATTGATTTGGAGATAAAGAAAAAAAAAACGTGTAGTGGATTGATAAGGAGTTAGAGTTTGATTTGGATACAAAAGAAAAGGTTGATTTGTAAATGAAAAAAAAAAGTATGGGCAAATAAGTAAATTTCATTACCACTCAAAAATTTGTGATTCATGCTTTTATATATATGATAGATATATATATGAGATCAAACATTTTTTTACCTATTCTATTTGTCCCTGCAAGCTAAAGATTCACCAACTTTTAATAATGTAAAGAGAGTCCCACTTTAGGCTTCCTCACTTTACATAACATTCGTGCACACATTAATATATTACATTCCTAATTGTTATGATAATTAAGATACCATAAACAAATAAAATGGGGAACAAGGAATTTCAATAACCAAACTGTGACAATAACTTTTGGACTCCTCCACCAACTGATCTCCCCTTGACATCACCAATCACATTAAGCCACGTGCATTGTCCTACGAGATACTTGCCTATAAATGTTGAGATTTATTACTACTCATATGTATATAATACCATATGATGATGGTCAAAAGCTATTACTTGGAATCATCATTGTTTAATTTGTTGGTGCCTTTCCTTAAATTAAAACACAATCAAACCATATAAAAATAACCTATATATACCTTCTGTCCATTATTAAAGCATGTGTGCTGCTATGTAACTTTAGGTTTTTAATGTATTTCTAAAGTTAAGAGCATGAATGCATTAAGGAGCCAATATGTAGGAAATTAGAATCATTATCATGGAGACCTTGAAAGATCCTTGTAAGTGTCACATATAGAGTTATCACTAAAACTTTTCTAAAATATTTTATTTTTCGATTGTTCACTTAGTCAATCGCAATGGTTGTTAATGAGTATACGAATCGCGTTTATATACCAAATCTACGAATTGCGAGTAAGTAAAACATATATAGCGAGAAACGTTATGTACGTTTTTGAGTGTTGACGTTGAGATCCTCGTATATAAATCAATTATGATTATAATGAGATCTCGATGCAACAATGTATTCCATCAATAGTCAATCAAAAATAAAAAATCTAAGGGAAGAAAAAAGACCATATATATCCATGATCAATGCAGCAGATATAAAGAGATTGATAAAGACAGTGATGAGATGCTAAACGTTGTTCTATATACTTCTTTATCCTCATCTATTGATAGCCCTCTTTCACTCTTGCAGTACAATATGTAGAAAATACATTGTTTGTCACAAAAAGTTCACTGGTCAAAGGATTCCATTAACATTGACATTATTCTTTGAGGCTAATGTGAATTTATTATGTATAATGAAGGCCTTGAACTGATTCAGTCAACCCAATTCTTCTTGTCTGCCTTTCAAGCTCTAGTGCCCTTTTGATTGCTGATGAGTTACTGATTTGATGCTCTTATGGTAAAGAAATGCAAAACAAAAATTCAGAAAAGTGTATTAGTTTTTGTACATAAGTGTGTGCTATGCTTAATTGTGCACTTTTAACGGCTGAGTGGTAACATAGTATTATAGGTGTAGAGGCCAGAGGAGCCCTTTTTTTTTTTTTCTATCTTTTATTAGTTCATGTTGGTTGAGTCAAAGCAGCATGTTTACATATTCTTAAACAAACCCTTGTTCATCATTGCAATGTAGTCTTTTAGGTGCTAAAAGAGGTCTTTTAGTGATCATGGCATGTTTAACTAAACCAACTTGTTGATTACATAATTAAAATAAATATTGATAGTAACAAATTCATCTTATAAAAAATTGAGTTTAATTGATTAGAATAATTAGCCTTTAAGCAAGTATATTCCAAGCTAGAGCAATGGGGGATTATGTATTGATTACCTAATAGATGTGCTCATGCCTGCAATGGGGGCATTCTTTTTACATTATTTTTTTGTCATTCTATTTTTTTTTTTTTAGCTAAGGTTATTCGAGCCGCCACCGCTGACACTAGATTGATAGTGGACTCAACTAGTCCCTCGAGAGCCCTTTGTTGTCACTCACCAGGGAACCTAAGGAAGAAATCATATCGGAGGGACAAGAGGAGACAAGAAATCGAACCCCAAACCAAACTTTGGTGTGTTGAACCTAATTCTTACTATCTCACTTACTCAACATGTGCCCGCTCGCACATCTCAATGTGTATCTAATAGTTTCAAACAAACTCAATAACAAGTCCTGAGTGTCACAGGTATTCAACATAATTACAATCCAAATATGTTACCAAACAAAAAATTACAATCCAAATAAGATGTTCACTATTCGATTAGTATATAACTATATATAGACATGTATCCCATTCTTTAGGACCAATAAATAATCAGCTCTTCGACATTTTGGAAATAGAACTTCGATAATTATAAAGTAAATAAAATGAGGGCCCTCTTTTATAATTTATCTAATAATTAAGCTTCTCGAGCTAGCACTATGAGTTGAATTATAAACTGAACTTAAACCTAACATATGCACGTTGGCCAGATCATATAGAACTTTTAAAATTAGATTTATTTCAAGCACTATTTGGGGAAAGTAGGCTATGTGACTTACTATATTTGGGAAAATGTCACCAAGTGCGTTCAAGAAGCTTTGGGGCACGTGGAGCACCAAATTTCATATTTCTCATTATGTTTCAATTGAAACCATGGCCGAAAGTATTCTCAACTTTTTGGTTAAGAAAATAATCTTGTTTTTTCTCTGTTTGGTTGAGTTATATATATATATATATGCAGATTAGGAATATGCTTAATCAAAGTTTGAGAGCTAATCATTGAAAAAAAAATTGATGCTCGATGCAGACGTGCTTGGGGGCAGAGAAGCATCTGTACCACCAAAGCGCGGGTGTCTTACTCTTCTCTTTTATTTTGTTTTTTTCATGGTGTATTCGATGCTGATCATGTCAATTATGAGTAATATCGGGTCTCTTACAAGAGTAGTCCTCTTGACCTAGTACATAGAATGATTCATCCATGAGACTCGAAATAAATACTTCAATTAAAAGAATCAGATTCTTAGTCATTTGGACCAATACCGATTTTTTTTTTGATAAGAAATAAACTGCAACTTGCACACTATGAAGCTCGAACTCCTGATCTCTTACCCAAGTAACCTCATACCAAATCATTGAGTCGTCCGCTTGATTAGACCAATACCGATTGTTTCACTTTGCTCTTGTTTGATAAAGAAAAGAATTTAAGATTGCAACAATGTCACACCCATTTTAACACAGGAAGGGAAAATGATAGGATATTTTCAAAAGAGGAGATGAGCATATAAGTTCCACTTGCATTACTTGCCTATCAAAAAAGGAAATTTTTTTTTTTTTGGCATAACATGGATAACCATTGACTATATATATGCTGTAAGAATGGATGAAATTATGCACTATATATATATAAGATTGCAAGGTACTATATATTATGAAATTGTAGGCTTCATTTATGAAAAGATCGAACATCTTTAACTTAGACTCGTACTTTGAAAGTTTAACCAAGATGGCTAATTGAAATTAGCCTGCCCAAATCCAAATTTTGAGTTTAATTTGCTAGCAATTTATTAATTAATATATATAGTTAATTTTGTGAATAAATTGTTTTTTTTTTCAAATATTAATTGAGAGTTCTGTTGGACGTACATGCAAAAATAATACATTGGAATATTAAGTCAATTTTGGAGAGAATATAAAAGAAATGGTTTGGACATTATTGATGAGACGAAGATAGAACTTGAGCTATATACACCATAAGAAGAAATTAAATAAGCAACATATATTCATAGTGTGTCAAGGTGATGGGATAGTAAATTAAGCATGTTTTTATCAACTCGTGGAATAGCTTTAAACTTGCTCAAATATTATACTGCAAGGTTAGAGAAATTAAGTATAAAGCATTTTATATAGTGGCAATCACTATCGATTAGTCAATTGTCCAAATTCTATCACCAGCTAAAATACAGAAATTCCATTTCCAATTAAAAGATCTAAAGAAATTATCAGTCTCTTCTTGTCGCCACATCAATTAGAGTGTCTAGTGCATATGACTATACACATAGGATATCATATTGCGACTCTGGAATAGTAATTCTAAACTCCCATGTATGTTTACTTGAAGACCGAACAATATATAATTTTTTTTAAACTTGCTAGAAGAAGGGCTTGAAAGTTATTTATTATAAATAAGACGCTAGCAGAAAGTTAATAATTTCGACGACTTGGTTCAATGTGGTATGAAATTAACTTCTTAATTAAGGATTGTATGTAGATGTATATATATATGATTTCCCTTGGACTTTAACAAGTTCTTGTAGCATTATTTAATGTACATATTAATTTGTTTTTTTATAATTAAGAATGTACCTACATATTAATTTATTTAAGTCAGTGACGGATGTAGGGGGTATGGGGGGGGACCCTTATAGTACCTTTACGTATTCGTCTTTCCCGTCACGGATTCATCCTTCCCACCCCCTTATGATCGACACACGCTCCCTATATAACAAGTGTAGCATTGTCAAAAAAAATGATGTATTTGAAGTGTCTTAAGTGTAGCATTGCCAAAAAAATTTGTTATGCTTAGTTTTTCATACTAATATATTTCTTTGTTTGGAAAAAATAAAATTAAGGTTAAAGTTCGCCACTCCTAAAAAGATTTTCTAGTTTCACCACTGAACTGAGTAGGGGAAATAATTTCTCTCAAATCAGGTCTTGATTTTGAGTCTCGTAAACGAATTGATTAGTAGATTAGGTTAAAAAGGCCACTCTTGTTTGGGTACCGACAATGTACGAGCGCAGGCTAGTCAGCTCAGTTCCAATTGCATACCTCGCATGGAAACAAAAAAGCTAGGAAACAAAAAGAAAGGAAAAGCAAGTGAAAACTTGATAAAGCTTAATATGAAAGATGATTCCATTAGAAAATGCATTGAATGTATATAAGTATAACAGGAGATTATAAAAAGAGAAGTCCTCTTTTATACAACAATATCTAGGTGATATATATGATACATTTTGGAGGCTAGAAATTAACAACAAAAGTAAGTACTAGATTCTCGTCAACAAGTTAAGGGCGCATGCAAGAATCAGTAACTCATGTAGTATTGAATCTGGGTTGGTCTGGAGCTGCTAAGGAGCCCCCTTCTTCCCAATTCCTCTTCTTCATCACACATCCCATCAACCTGCTTTAATTTTTTAAAATTTAGTTAGTTTTAACAAAAGTCTCAATATCACACGAATTAACAAAAAAAAAAAAAATACTGTTTTTGAGTTTTTTTTTTCTTTTTTTTTTTGTTTGTTTGTTTGTTTGTTTTTTTTTTTTTACTCGTATTAATAAGTTACTTGTAAAAAATAAAAATAGGTAAAAGAATTTATATCAATTTAAAACATATAAATTTAGATAACTTAGAACTCCACCTATGTGGTACACTATGTGCGCTACATAGCCGGTCCCAAGTCCGGATAAAGGAGGAGGACTCTGACGCCCATTTTTCATATCGAAAAATGGGTAAGGGAGGTCAATTCATTTTTCATACCCAAAAAGTGGGGGAGGGAGACCCCAAGCTCATTTTTCATTCTCGAAAAATGGAGGAGGGTTGCGATAAGTTAACGACCCGACGTAAAATCTTTGTCACTTTTCATGAAATGGAGGCGAATTAACAACAGGCTAAGGAGAGAAACAACAATATCAGAGAACCAATTTGGCTTCATGCCTGGGAGGTCAACTATGGAGGCGATTTTCCTTATAAGACGATTGTTAGAAAAATATAGAGAAAATAAAAAAGATATTCATATAGTATTCGTAGAATTAGAAAAAACATATGATAGGGTCTCTAAAGATGTTCTTTGGTGGGTTCTAGAAAGAAAAGGAGTGCATGCTAGATACATAGACACTATTAAGGATATGTATGATGGAGTAGTAACGAGTATAAAGACATTTGAAGGAGCTACAAAAGAATTCCCCATTACGATATGACTACATCAAGGATCGACTTTAAGTCCATATCTATTTTTCTTTAGTTATGGATGAACTCACTAGGCATATATATACCATGATGTATGCTATTTGCAGATGATATTGTCTTAGTGGATAAAACAAAAGATGGAGTGAATAAGAAACTTGAACTCGAATGAATACATTAGAATCTAAAGGCTTTAAGTTGAGTATGACGAAAACCGAATACATGCACTATGAGTTTAGAAACACTAGACATCGAGATGATGAAGTGGTAAAATTAGGGGAAGTAGAAGTTCCTATGGTGAACCACTTTAGATACCTAAGATCAATCATACAAAATGATGGTAATATTGAGAATGATGTCACATATAGAATTCAAGTTTGGATTGAAGAAATGACGAGTGCAACAGGGGGTGATTTGTGATCGAAATGTTCCTACTAAGTTAAAAGGAAAATTTTATAGGACCGCAATTAGACCAACTATGTTCTATGGTAGTGAATGTTGGGCGGTAAACCAACAACAATTACATAAAATGAGTATAGCAAAAATGAGGATGTTTAGGTGGATGTGTGGTAAAACTCGTAAAGATAGAATAAGAAATATAGAAATTCAAAGACAAGTAGGAGTAGCACCAATCGATACAAAAATTGGGGAAGGGCGGTTGCGGTGGTTTGGTCACTTGCAAAGACGACCTATAAATGCCCGCACTAGAAAACTTGACTCAATAGAAACTGTAGAAATTCGATGAGGTAGGGGTAGACCAAAATTAACATGGGATGCATTAATTAGGAGGGATTTGAATGGTTTAGAAAGCTCATCATCAATTGCACTTAATTGAACACAATGAAAAAATTTGATCCATGTAGCCGACCCCAATTAATTTGGGACTGAAGCTATGTTGTTGTTGTTGTAAATTTAGATAACTTAGAATATTAAGGTATATTTGATATTAAGAGGAAATAATAACAATTTTGATGTCAACCATGCTTGTAGCGTAGTGGAAAAGACTGAGATCGAGTAATGAAAATCTAAAAAAAAAGTAAATGAATAAAGGAAATATTAGGATGACTTATTTTGAGAAATTCGGAATGGACGCTCGGTTGTTGATGTCCATTCATTTATGCATTGATATCGTCACGAGCACACAAATCGATGTGTATTAAATAGACACCAACAATCGAATGTCTACCCAATGTCTTATAAAGGTCAGTTTAGCATCCTCCACGAAATAAATTATTTCAATTCCAGAAGAACATATTCGTATCTCGAGGCATTGCTCGTGGAGACCATGCTTTTATATATATAATTAATTAATTAATTACGAGAACAATACTAGAATAACACCTCTTGACATTACACCCCCCACATCAACCGTTCGTGTTTACCTCATGATACAGGCTTACACATCTCAAGATTCAAAATACAGTAAGATGTAGGGTGGCACGATGGGGTGTATTCTAGAATTTCTCATAATTCAAATACTCCTATGCTCAAATGTTGCTTGATAAAATCAAAAAGAAAATGCTAGAATGACACTTCAAATAAGTGATACCCTTGTGACGAGGTGTGCATGCATAGATGCGGAGCCCACGTCAAGTCATCATTCGGGTGTTATTCTAACATTTTCCAAATCAAAATTAGGAAAAAATGAACAGTAGAGTATAAGAAAAAGTAAATTACCCAAATGTCCTCGTCGTCTTCATCATCTCGGTTGAACTGATCACTGACTTTGGGAATCTCTCCAGTTTCGTCGTTACGAGCAAACCTTCCACGCACTCTATGCCTACTGTCCGCTAGTGTCTTTCGGCAAGCATACTGTCACCACACACAAACGCACACGTCTTCACTCACATTAATCACTCACCCGGGCCCCACTTTGCTCATATTTTATACTAACATACTCACTTACCTTTATTGTCTTGTTGAAATTCCTCTGAGTGCGCTTGCTTCTGTACCTGTTGATCCTCTGTTTTCTCTCCTCTGCATTGTACCGCCTCACCTTAAACCCACCATCCTCTGTTACTGCTGCTGTTGAAGACTGTACAATACTCTGTAAATTCAACTCACTTTTGGTTACAAAAATAGTGCAATTAATTGTTAATATATATGAACTATGAAGAGAGTGGTGATTATTTTATTGATTAAGCTAAATTGGGGACTTTATGCCCCAAGCGGTGTGGTGCAGCGGCAAAGAAATTAAGGAAATGAAGTCATGAGTTCAATTCTTGTTAGCTGCATTATATAGAAATATTGTCGTCATGTCTTGTCTCAAGACGGACACGTACGAGTACGAGGGGCATGCACCATGCAACCACTATTGATTATCAAAATGCGCATGCATCTCGAGGTATTTCGGAGACGGTTGATGAGGGGCATGCACCATGCAGCCACCCTTCGTGCATGACCGTCCTCCGAGCACACTAGCACTTCCCACAATATATTACATTACAAATGTTAGACCTAATTGTAAACACACTCATCTATTTGGCATCTAATGACAAAAGTGTTACATGCACAGCGTAAATGAGCATCTCGGTTTTTGCTACAAAAGTAAGTGTGATGAATGAGTGTGTCTATCAAACACGTGTAATATCTTCATATTTCATTAGTTTCTCTTAAATTATTGGGTTGGGTAGCGGACTAACTCAAATGGGATTAATCGAAGGAAAAGAAGGGTTCGAAAAAGGTTTAGACGCCTGTAATTATTTAAAAAAAAAAGTTTATTCTTTCTTATAAAAAGTATTATAAAAAATAAAATAAAATTGGGGGATTTTATTTACTTGAATGTCGCCAGCGCTGCAGACCCTTCTCATGCTTCCAATCAATTGATCGACTTGATGGTGTTCTTCGGGAGAACAATCGAAATTTTGGCTCTGCATAGCAGGATCAAAACAGGGTTGGACGAAAAATCGCGGCTTTCGATCGAGAGACTGGGTACTGAAGCTCCTCTGCATGAATTTGTCACTCACAAAGGCGTGATTGTTGTGGGGAATCAATGGGGTGTTGTTATTGTTAATGTAAGAATCATAGGAGCGAAAACAGGAGAAGCAATTACAGTCCTCTGTTTTCACTCCCAAACTGTCGTAAACAGAGTAATTACTGCTCTCGATACTTGGGTTTATCGACAAATTGTTGAAGGCCTGACTCGGTGGAGACGAAGAGAACAAAATTGGATCAAGAACGTGAGACGGGTGGGACTGAATTTGGAGATTTGAATCGTGAAAGATGGCTTGGAAGATTTGCTCGTCAGCTTGTGTGATTTGATGATCAGTGAAGAAGTGCATGTCGAGGTGGTCTGTAGTGGAGTTGATGATGTTGTCTGATGTGCTTGAATGGCGAGCGAAGGGTTCGTTCAAGATGAAGAGATCAGAAGACATTGAAAAACAGAGCAATGAAGAAAATGAAGAGAAAGAGAGATTTGAGGAGTGAAGAAATTGGATTCAATTTCAACTTGGTTTTGTCCTCTCTAGAGCTATGGAGGTGAAGACGAAAGGCGACAGACGTCTCTATGTGTGTATTTATGGGTTTTTTTTTTAGTTGCTTCAATGGCCCACAATTATTCAAACTTGTTATTGAAGACCCTATAATTTTTTTATTTTTTAGTAGGGGTTGTCAATTGGGAGGGAAGGGAAATGCTGAAATGACAAACACCAAGTCACAACACATTTCATAATAGCTTATCATGTTTCACGTGGAGCCACTGCCACCACTGTTAGGAGCACGATACCTTTTTGTATTTTAAAACAATATATTACACACATCGGTGGGTACTACAAAAATGTCATCTAACGTCGCATCCGTTGTAAAACATGTTAGCACGCGTCGGTACTACTAAAATGTCTGCCCGAGCTAATCCCTTAATTAAGATCTAACCCAAGTCGCCTGATCCACCTACGGTAAACCCCATTGCTAAAACATGTTAGCGACTAATGGAAATAAAATCATAAGGCCTAACCTATTGTGGAAAAACCAGGAAATAAATACTTGAGAGACATCGATCAACATTCCCAAATCGGCAACAAGTATCAAATTGCATAATTTAAATAATAAACATCGTGCAAAGAGATACTTGAGTTAATCAAATATGAAACTGACTCAAGGCTAAGTAGTAATGGATTAGGGTCTGTCGGCCGCGATCTTCATCACATCAGCCTGTCCACTACAATTTGAGCTCTGCTCTATAGCATTTCAATACAAGTTCGAGCTCTATATCATAATGTCAAAAGGTCGTACTTGCAATTACGCCTTTTCTATTCCAAGTGAATTAGTCGTCACCGGAATGTATACTTGCTAACATACCCGAGTTTTGAAACTCGTCATGTTCACCCAAGTTATTCTTGCGCCAACAAACCCCAAGGTCCGGTTACCCCGTTCGAGGCACGTTACCCCGTGTGTCATGCAAGGTAGTGGAGAAATTCCCTAACATCCCGACAAGTCTAGTGACCCTCGTATGAAAGCTGAATTTCTATCATCGAATGACCCTAACCACAAGAACCACTTTCATATTCAAAAATGACACAGCATTGGAGTCCAAGATATGTAATAGCATACTAATGCACAAAGGATTTGAGTCAAATAAACAAACTATCCTAATAGCATGCTATATCACTGACTTCCATACACAACAATCAACACGACAAAGTATAGGAATTAGAATCAATGATATACAAAACAGAGTATGCTATGAATATCATAAAATGAGCAACTGAACAAGTCATAGCATATGGATTTCAAAAGCAATTCAGTTTGACTAACTGAGAATAAATAAATAAATGGAATGAAATGTAAATAAATGTCTCAAACCAGTTTACTTACATACACACAGCAATTCCTAAGCTATCCGGCTTCAAAGTCGCGTCGATGTACGCATCCAAACCCCGTAATAGCTCCTCTAGGATCCTAACAGATTGAAAATGTATCAATTTAAATTCTAAGTTAATGATTTAACATCCCTAAATTGGTCGAAATCGGTCAAAATTAAGTTCAAGACTAATTTACCGATTTCACGTTTTTCGAAGTAAAACCCCGATATAACGCCTCGACCGACTCCCGAATTCTTCACTTTTTATAGGAATATTGAAGTTTTATTGATTTGGGTCACAAATATATATTTTTCCTATTTTCTGGAATTTTCCTGAATTTTTTCATATTTTTATCTATTTTCAGGAATTTATTATATATTAAAACTGTTTAATTAATTAAATAATTAAATATATATAATTAAATATATATTATATATATATTGGGGTGGATCCGGGTCAACCCGACCCGGTCCAGTCGGACCCGGGTCGGTCTGACCCGGTCCTCCACGGGTCTGGGTCGGTCCGACCCGACCCACATGGGTTCGGGTCGACCCGACCCGATCCCCTCTTCTTCTTCTTCTTCTTCGCGAAGCAGCGCCTCTGCAATTTTTTTTTTTTTTTTTTTTTTTTTTTTTTTTTTTTTTTTTTTCCTTTGTGAGGCGTTGGGCTCGAATCCCAATGGGTTTTGATGGCAAGGGAGATACCCTTGCCATCTCTCCCGTTCCTCTCGCGGTCGGCCATGGAGGTTCGGCCCTTCATGGCCGCGACCACCGAAACCAACAACAACACACACTCTAACCAACAACGGAAATCAACGACTCACCTTGCTGAGCTTAGGCAATCTCTCTCTTTCGGTCTCCTTCTCTCTCTCCTTCTCCCGGTCTCTCTTTCTTTCTTTCTTTCTTCTTCTTCCCGATTTCGCTGTCTCTCTCTGTGCGTTGTGTTGTTTTTTTTTTTTTTTTTTTTTTTTTATTTGGAGAGAGAGAGAATGAGATAAAGATGAAATATATATATATATAATGTATATAGTAGGTGATGTGGCCTCATTTGGTCCACATAGTTATATGAAATATAGATATATATATATATATATATATATATATATATATATATATATATATATGGCTACTTTCCCACCACAAATTATCTTCATTTAATTAATTAATAATTTTTTTTTAAAGTTGATTTAACTAATTACACTTACCCCACGAGCTGCTGCCTCGGGCCCACGTCGGCACGCAACACGAGGCGCGTCCCGCTCGTCTCTCAGATATCGCATACCCGTAAATGACATAATAGTCTACACATATACAATACACTAGGCAAACAACACAACAAATATAACATTTACCTCGCCACCGTGCCTCTAGGTAGTGACACGTATCGCACTGCGGTCCCACGTCACGGTCATTGTGTCCTAATTAACGAATTAAACGTGTATTAATTATTGGGCCGTGACAATACTTCCCAACTAATAGGAAGTTCGTCCTCGAACTTAAACTAAACGAATTTAAAAATGTACCTGACTCGAAGAGGTACGGAAATCTTTCGCGCATATAGTCTTCCCGTTCCCAAGTGAGTTCGAATCTCCATGAAACGCCACTTGACCAACACCTTCTGGATAGACTTGTTTCTTAATCATTGTACCACTTCTGGCCAATAATAATCCGAATCGGTTGCTCTTCATATGAGATATCCTCACTCAAATCAATCGACTCAAATCAACCGTCTGCCTTCGCCGCCTTCGACTTAGCTAGTCGAAGCATTGATATATGAAACACCTGGATGAATTCCCGACATCTCGTGGAGGTAACTCTAACTCATAAGCAACATTTCCAACCCGTTTCTTGATCTTGAAAGGCCCGATGAATCTCGGTGCTAATTTGCCTTTCAAACCAAATCGATAATGACCCTTACGAGGAGAAACCTTTAGATACACTAAAGCTCCCTCATCGTACGTGAGATCGTTGCGATACATGTCTCGCATACTTTTTTTGCCTCTCCCGGGCTCCATAAGCTTCGCGAACTGCCTTACCTTTTCGTGTGATCGACAACAATTTCAGCCCTAACAAATTTCGGTCTTCCGACTCACCAACAAGATGGTGAGCGACACGATCCGCCATATAACGCCTCAAATGGCGCCATTTCAATGCTCGCTCGATAACCGTTGTTGTATGCAAATTCACACACGGTAAATACTCTTCCCACGATCCGCCAAACTCAAGTACACATGCCCCGAGCATATCTTCGAGAGTTTGTATCAACCTCTCACCCGTCCATCGATCCCGAGGGTGAAAGGTTGTGCTAAGCGTAAGCGTGTACCATATTGCTCCCGCATACTCCGCCACATCCCGGACGTATACATAGCATCTCATGCGTCATCGACGCAATAGTCAAAGGTACTCCATGCGGCTTTGATAATCTCTCTCTCGAACAATACACTCACCGGTCAAATGTGTAATGAGCCGCAACCCGGTATGAAATGGGCGATTTCGTCAATCTGCTCTACAATCACCCGAGATGGAATCATGTCTATGAACAGCTTCTCGGCGATCTTCGAACAAAATCCATAGCTATGTCTTCCCACTTCCATTGTGGAATGGGAAGTGGTCGTAGTAATCATCCAGGTCTACGATGCTCGCCTTCACTGTGGGGGATCCCACGCTTCGATATACTACGATATGTCCGCTTTCATCCCAGGCCACCAAAAATGTCTTTTCATATCATGATACATTTTGGTCCTTCCCGGATGAACAAGAAACGAACGATGTGAATCCTGAAAATTTCATCTCTCCGCTCTGCCACTTCCCGGGTATCCACAATCTGCCTCGAAATCGAGACACTGATCTGGTTGTCTCCGCCCGTTCGGTACATTCGAACTCTGCGCTAACTCACTGAATCTCGGATATAGTATGTCAGCTTTCTGATCCTCTGACACTCTCTGAGTCGACACTGTCCGAAGTCTCACTTGAGCACAAATCAGTACATCCGTGTCATTAGCAATATCTCGATCGACTCGGCCTCGCGCCGCCTCGAGTAAACCATACTCGTGCGTCATATGACATCGAATAGTCTCGATCTCCAATCGGAATTCTACTCGGTGCATCGAACGACATTTGCTTTTCCCGGATGATATTCCAGGAGAAAAGTCATAGTCTTTCAAAAACTCTAACCATCTGCGCTGTCTCATGTTCAGCTCTTTCTGTGTGAAGAGATATTTCAAACTCTTATGGTCAGTATAGAGTGTGAACTTCTCTCCATACAGATAATGTCTCCATATCTTCAGAGCAAACACTACCGCTGCCAACTCTAAGTCATGAGTTGGGTAGTTCTTCTCATGTATCTTCAGCTGTCTTGATGCATATGCCACTGTACCCTTCTCTTGCATCAATACACAACCTAAACCCATACGAGAAGCATCTGTGTACACCATGAAACCCTTTCCAGCCTCTGACAATGTCAACACTGGTGCGGTAGTCAACAAGTTCTTCAGTTGAGCAAATGACTCCTCGCATTCCTCTGACCACTGAAACTTCACGTCTTTCTGGGTCAACTTGGTCATTGGTGAAGCTATCTTCGAAAAATCCTTCACGAACCTTCGGTAATAGCCTGCTAACCCCAGAAAACTCTGAATCTCAGTTACTGACGTCGGCGCTGGCCAATCCAAAATCGCCTGAATCTTTGCAGGATCTACAGCAATACCTGCTGCTCCAACTACATGACCTAAAAATTTAACCTCAGACAACCAAAATTCACACTTACTAAATTTGGCATATAATCTGTGCTCCCTCAAAGTCTGCAACGTCTCCCTGAGGTGCTGCTCGTGATCTTCTCGAGTCTTCGAGTACACCAATATATCATCGATAAATACGATCACAAAGCGGTCAAGATAAGGTCTCATTACTCGATGCATCAAATCCATAAACATGGCAGGAGCATTAGTCAAACCAAACGGCATGATTGTGAACTGATAGTGTCCATACCCCTCGTACTAAACGCTGTTATGTATCTATCATCCTCCCCGATCCTCAATCGATGATACCCCGATCGGAGATCTATCTTGGAGAAAAACTCAAGCGCTCTCTCACTGATCGAATAAGTCGTCAATACGCGGTAATGGATACTTGTTCTTGACCTTATTCAATTGTCCGTAATCAATACACAGTCTCAAGTACCGTCCTTCTTCTTCACAAACAGGGGCCTGCTCCCATGGTGATATCGAAGGTGTAATGAATCCCTTCTCGCTCAATTCTTGCAACTGTTTCCTTAATTCTTCCAACTCTCGTGGAGCCATGCGGTATGGTGGTATAGATATCGATTTCGTCCCTGACACCAACTCAATAATGAAATCAATCTCCCTCGGTGGTGGTAATCCAGGTAAGTCTTCCGGAAACACGTCCGGAAACTCGCACACAACCAAAATCTCTTCAAGTTTCGGTCCATGACTCTCTGTAACGGTATATACCGATACCAAAGTCTCCATCTCCCCACTAGTCGCAAGTCGACCTCGAGTGCTCACGGCTCTCGGTGTACTACCACTATACACGAACACTGGACGCCCTGGAATCTCAAATCTTACTGTTTTCGCAAAACAGTCGATATGAGCATGATATGATGCTAGCCAATCCATCCCTAGCAACGCATCGAATTCCAGAAATTCTAGCACCCTGAAATCTGCAGGTAACTCGACCCCGTCGATCTCTACTGAGCATTTCTCCACCAGAGCATTAGGGTACACTCTATCTCCAGCTGCCGTACTCAAAATCAAATGGACTCCGACACTAACTGGTTTCAACCCTAGCATGCTGACTATGCGACCATAAATGAAAGAAACTGTAGAACCCGAATCAAATAAAACATAAGCTCGATAACCGCAAATAGACACCATACCCTCAATAAGTTTCCGTGTAGCGTATGTGTCAGGCTGTGCAATCGAATGGACGACCTCTCGACGCTGTGGTGGAATCACCGTCGCCGGCTGTGGACACTCTCGACTGATGTGTCCCTCCTGACCACATCGATAACAAGTGACTACTCTCGACTGAACATGTGTCCGATCCTGGGCCTGTGCGGATGCATGTCTCTCGCCCGGTCCAGGCTGTCTCGTCCTCGTCCTCTACCTCTACCTCTCGCCTCTACCACCATACCGCCGACGCGGGGGGTGGTAAAACCAGGTAAAGTAGACGTAGTAGGAGCCGGAAGTGCAGAGTCCGACCGGCGGGTGGTGGTACAGAGGTCTACCCACAATAGTCTCGCAAAGGTGTAGGAGATGCTACATAAGGCACAATTGCCCCCGAACACCCCTATCCCATCTCCTCGGTCCTTTGCCTTTCTGTCTCCTCCGTTCATACTCGCCATCCGATCGGGTGTCATCGCGCAGTACTTGGGGTGTCCCGTCGGCCACTTCGGCTCATATAATAAGTCTCGTGAGCAAGTGCACGCTCGAAAATCTCTCCCAGGTGTCTTCGCACTGAGGCCGACCACATAAAACCCAATATCCGGCCTCAATCCGTCGCCAAAATGATACACATCATCGCATCCTCCTTCACAAGATCGCCAAAAAATCGCCTCAAATAGCGTGATCTGTCTCGGTATCTCATCACAGTCTCGTCGGCTCCCTGTCTCAAGTTCATGAACTCCTTCCTCAACCGCTTCATCACCGCAGGTGGGAAGTACTGCTGATAGAACTTAGTTTTGAAGGCATCCCAAGACTCAAACTCTCCTTCAGCAGCTATCGTCGCACGCCACCACACATCGGCATCTCGCTGCAAGGTGTACGACGAGATCTCCGCTCTGAGTCTATCATCAATCTGCAAGACTCTATGTAACTTCTCATGCGACAACCTTCTCAAATTCCCTCTGACCGTCAAAATATACAGGTTTCAGTCTGATGAAATCTTTCACCAGCTGAACTACCGCTGTCGAACCAGCTAATGGGGGTGTGGAAGATGGTGTCGAGACTGTCTCCATCTTGGAGTTGCTAGTATCGGTGTCGCGGGTATGCGGTCGGCACTACGATCGATGATCGTAGTCGTCGTAGGTCCCGTCTGTCTCGAGCCGGGAGGTGCTTGGTAGGGCAAAGTGGGAAGTCATCGGTGCAATGAAATTCGCCACCGCCGACCCCGAGCAGCCTACTCGATCTGAAAGCCTCGGAAATCCTCTGTCGATGGTATCGAAGGTCGGCTACCGCTCGCATCGGCATCATCTCTATCGCGTGAATCTGCCATCTCCGACTGCAAATGGAGAACGAACGCGAATCAGCTACTACGTGGATAACGCATATATACACCTAACAAAATTAACATGTATATAATAAATATATTAAATCCCCAACTCACTTCACTCACTTCCCAACTAATAGTTTCTAGGCGAGGAACATCCGGTTTTCCACATCTAACTAAAGTTTTCTAACTTCTACAATGTTTTTACATCTTTTAGTTGTTTCTAGCTGAACAATGTAGGCCGTTCACTACATATTGTAGTTGTTGTATCATACTGTAGAAACTCCATATTCTACAATCTTAGGGCCATGTTTTCTCAAAATCATGGCGCTGATACTAACTGTGTTAGTATCATATAGCCTAAAACCATATAAGTAAGCCAAGCTTTATAAACCTTGGCTCGATACCAACCGTGATGACGCCCCAACTACAAATAAGGGCACGCCCGACCTAATCCCTTAATTAAGCCCTAATCTCCCTATAGGACCTAACAAGGAATTAGTCAGCCTTATTTAAACACCTACACACTTATCATTTATGATACCACCTACAGTTAACTTACTTGTTCTAGTGACTAACCGATGGTTGTCTATGAATCAGAGTTACTTAAATTTTTTTTTTTTTTCTAACAAATTATTCAAATAAGTCTTATTTAGTTACTAATGGAAATAAAATCATAAGGCCTAACCTATTGTGGAAAAACCAGAAATAAATAGCACATGCATATATAAACAAAAATGGTGATATATATAACATGTGACAAATCAAAAGTTCCTATCACTCGACCCAACCGTAATCATATCATGTACATAAAAACGTAATACAAAAGAATACAAAACGTACAAAAGTATGTCGTAGCAGTGCCTCTACCGCTCGAGGTAGTCACCAATCTTCTCTTTGCTCGGTCTGTCTCTGCTACTTGAGTCTCTGCACCCACCGTCACAAACTAGACGGTGAGTACATGAATTTATTTAAGTAATACCGAGAGACATCGATCAACATTCCCAAATCGGCAACAAGTATCAAATTGCATAATTTAAATAATAAACATCGTGCAAAGAGATACTTGAGTTAATCAAATATGAAACCGACTCAAGGCTAAGTAGTAATGGATTAGGGTCTGCGTTACTGGCGCGATCTTCATCACATCACCGTCCACTACAATTTGAGCTCGCTCTATAGCATTTCAATACAAGTTCGAGCTCTATATCATAATGTCAAAAGGTCGTACTTGCAATTACGCCTTTTCTATTCCAAGTGAATTAGTCGTCACCGGGAATGTATACTTGCTAACATACCCGAGTTTTGAAACTCGTCATGTTCACCCAAGTTATTCTTGCGCCAACAAACCCCAAGGTCCTAAGGTTACCCCGTTCGAGGCACGTTACCCCGTGTGTCATGCAAGGTAGTGGAGAAATTCCCTAACATCCCGACAAGTCTAGTGACCCTCGTATGAAAGCTTGAATTTCTATCATCGAATGACCACAACCACAAGAACCACTTTCATATTCAAAAAATGACACAAAGATTGGAGTCCAAGATATGTAATAGCATACTAATGCACAAAGGATTTGAGTCAAATAAACAAACTATCCTAATAGCATGCTATATCACCGACTTCCATACACAACAATCAACACGACAAAGTATAGGAATTAAAATCAATGATATACAAAACAGTATGCTATGAATATCATAAAATGAGCAACCGAACAAGTCATAGCATATGGATTTCAAAAGCAATTCGGTTTGACTAATCGAGAATAAATAAATAAATGGAATGAAATGTAAATAAATGTCTCAAACCAGGTTTACTTACATACACACAAAGAATTCCTAAGCTATCCGCTCCGTCGCGTCGATGTACGCATCCAAACCCCGTAATAGCTCCTCTAGGATCCTAACAGTTGAAAATGTATCAATTTAAATTCTAAGTTAATGATTTAACATCCCTAAATTGGTCGAAATCGGTCAAAATTAAGTTCAAGACTAATTTACCGATTTCACGTTTTTCAAGTAAAACCCCGATATAACGCCTCGAATCACTCCCGAATTCTTCACTTTTTATAGGAATATTGAAGTTTTATTGATTTGGGTCACAAATATATATTTTTCCTATTTTCTGGAATTTTCCTGAATTTTTTCATATTTTTATCTATTTTCAGGAATTTATTATATATTAAAACTGTTTAATTAATTAAATAATTAAATATATATAATTAAATATATATTATATATATATTGGGGTGGATCCGGGTCAACCCGACCCGGTCCAGTCGGACCCGGTCGGTCTGACCCGGTCCTCCACGGGTCTGGGTCGGTCCGACCCGACCCACATGGGTTCGGGTCGACCCGACCCGATCCCCTCTTCTTCTTCTTCTTCTTCGCGAAGCAGCGCCTCTGCAATTTTTTTTTTTTTTTTTTTTTTTTTTTTTTTTTTTTTTTTTTTTTTTTTTCCTTTGTGAGGCGTTGGGCTCGAATCCCAATGGGTTTTGATGGCAAGGGAGATACCCTTGCCATCTCTCCCGTTCCTCTCGCGGTCGGCCATGGAGGTTCGGCCCTTCATGGCCGCGACCACCGAAACCAACAACAACACACACTCTAACCAACAACGGAAATCAACGACTCACCTTGCTGAGCTTAGGCAATCTCTCTCTTTCGGTCTCCTTCTCTCTCTCCTTCTCCCGGTCTCTCTTTCTTTCTTTCTTTCTTCTTCTTCCCGATTTCGCTGTCTCTCTCTGTGCGTTGTGTTGTTTTTTTTTTTTTTTTTTTTTTTTATTTGGAGAGAGAGAGAATGAGATAAAGATGAAATATATATATATATATATATATATATATATATATATATAATGTATATAGTAGGTGATGTGGCCTCATTTGGTCCACATAGTTATATGAAATATAGATATATAGATATATATATATATATATATATATATATATATATATATATGGCTACTTTCCCACCACAAATTATCTTCATTTAATTAATTAATAATTTATTTAACGACAACGAGTCGTCGCTAATCCCGTCGCCATACCCCGTCGCTAACGACGCCACGTGTTTTTGGTTCAAACCAAAATTAACGCTTAAACATCATTAATTATTGGGCGGTTTTGCGACAACGACGCTAATCCCGTCGCCATACCCGTCGCGAAAACCCGTCGTCAAATGTCCACGTGGCTGATTTGTCAGCCACGTGGAGGACAATTGACGACGGGGTCCCGTCGCTAAACCCTGTCGCTAAATAATTTGATTTTTTTTTAAAAAAACGTTTTGTCAATATTCAAAATATTTAAATTATTTAAGTTATTAAAACTAATATAAAAACAAATAATTTTTAATTAAAGATTTTATAAAATATTTTTTTAATTTAATTGAAATTAATATTAAAATGAACTGGTTTTGAAATAATATTATTTTATTTTTAAATAATATTAAAATTAAAGAATTATTTTTGAATGTTTATTAAAAAATTTGAATTATGAAGAGGACATATTAGAGAACATCTTTTAGTTTTATTAAAATGCTAATTGCGAATTTAAAAATTATAAAACAAGTTAATTATAAAAAAATTTATGTTTTCCTGCTTAGTAAAAAAAATAATTTATTTGGAATAACAATTATGCAAATAAATATAAGAAAATTAAAATAAATAATTGAAGTAAATAAAGAACTAAATGAAATAAATACAACAAAAGAAAGTTACGAGTATAAAATGTACACAACAAGAAAAAAAATATGTGTCAGTGCCAAGTCAAAAAAACATAAGGGTATACATCAGTGAGAACCCAATCGTCGGGATCGTCGTCGGTCTCTGAGTAATCGAGAACATCTCTCGGAGGCGTGAATGAAATACCAAGTCTGTCTATTAGAGCATGCTCTATGCGACGTAACTGTCCTTCAACCTCTCGCAACTCATCAAGGGTTAAAGTGTTATCCTGCATAACCCGAAGAAGATTTGTCTGCATCTCCTTGAAGTCCCTCATTAACAGCTCAATGGGCTCATTAGGAGCAGAAATAGGCCGAGAAGATCCAGCTCCATCACCACCAGCTCCAGCATGTCTACGCCGCGACCCCGATGGTGTCCACCCTAATCCATATGTCCGTCCTTTGTCGTCACGCTCCACAACGGACAAATATAACTCGGTCTCATCAATCGGGGTGTCAGGCTGCGACTGTGTGAGCTCGATGCGTCTGTTCCTAATTGTCGTCTAAATTAAGAATTAAAACATTTACAAGTCATATATACAAGTCATTGATACCTATCATTAATTAAGTAAATAAAATTTAAAAACAAACTATTTTCTTACGACAATCCTCTCTACTCTCTCATCCAGGAAAGTGACGCCGTCATGATCTTTGGTGTTGAAGTATAGGCATAGCTCCAAAGCAATCGAGGTCGACCTAATTTCTCCGCCTACAAAATATTTGTTTAATTAAGATTAAGTAACATTATATTTGTATATGAACTTATTATAGTACAACTCACCAGCCTCTCTGCGTGCTGATAGATGGATATGGAATCACCTGTATGCACAGCAATACCCGTACCGGGTCCCCCTGTCTCTGTTCTCCTATTTTTGCTTGCTTGTGTGGGGCGTTTGTTGGAGTTAAACCTACCTTCGCCGCAAAACTGCTGGACGTAAGGTCAGAATCGGCCCCTCAATAAAAGCATGCATAACCGAGGACAACAATCGATTCGCTCATAAGGCAGACCCAACCAGTGCATCAAACATTTACATTTGTAAAAGCTATCTACCAAACAGTTTGTGACGGCCCCTTCTACAAAACAGGGCACCGCCCGGCCTAATCCCGTAATCAAGCCTTAATCCAAAGCACATAAGACTTAATTACGTATTAGTCAGCCTTTCGTCCCTATATTCCACAATAACATGTTACAATATATTATTAAAGGTAGAGTTAATTAAAATTTCGTTATCATGTTATGCGAAGCTTTCATTATCCAAACTCTTAAATGTGGAAAACCAGGAAAAATACAGCATCAAATGCATGTATATATAAGGAACTAGTCACTAAACCCATTGTACAACCCAAAATGACATAAACAATAATAATAAAACAAAAGTCGAGACATACAAAATGAGTGAGGAGAGTCGCCGAATTGCTCAGAGGAAGTCGCCGATCTTCTTTTCCCTGGTCTGTCTGCTCTTGCTCGACAGACCTACACCCACCGTCACAAACTAGACGGTGAGTATAGTAATATTTAAGTAATAACTGGAGAATTAAGGCTTGATTACGGGATTAGGTCGGGTGGTGCCCTGTTTAGTAGTTGGGGCGTCACAGGGAGGCGGCGGACGGGGGCGAGGCCAAGCCGGAGGCGAGAGGGAGGCGGAACCGAGTCGGGAGAGAGTAACCAAAGGCGAGGCCGAGCCGGAAGGAGAGAGTAACCGGAGGCGAGGCGGAGCCGGAGGGGAGAGAGAGTAACCGGAGGCGAGGCGAGGCCTAACAAATTTTTTTTTAGGGTTTTTAAGGAGGAATGAGACCAGAAGGAGAAGAGAAAGAGATGGGGAAAGGAGAGGGAGGGGCGTTGGTCGACGATTTTAATTTGAGATTAGGGACGGGCTTTGCCTGTTGCTAATCCACCACGTGGCCACGTAATGCTCGGCCACGTGGCGTCCGAAACGCCACGCGGCGCAAACGAGCGAGAATTCTCCCGCTCAAAGTTTAGCGACGGGGAACCGTCGCTATTCTGGTCAAACGGTCAAAACCCTTCTCCGTCGCTATCTCCCGTCGCTATTCCATCCTTTTTTTGTAGTGATGTATTAATTATGACTTAGTAATCTCATTCTAACATTTTTCAAGATGGAAATATAGCTGCGAATTGAATGACGAATTATGCAAAAGGCATGGTATTAAGTTTATACGAGATTTTGTGCGACGTCTTTGGTTGGCTCTGGCACCGCGACGAGGACAACGACTCGGATGGTTAGGGTTTTCTCCTCTCTCGACGATGTGATTGCCGCTGTCCGCAAGTAGGATTTGTCTTGTATTTAATTATTTTGTTTTATGGTTTTCAGGTAGTTTGTTACGGTCCGGTCTCCGCCATTGTGCGACGTTTCCCATTGTTGAGGTTTTTCTGTTGTTCGATTGTCCCCTTTCGAGGGGTGGTTGCCCTCCTTTGTGAGATTATTGTTCCATTCGTGAGGTTGTTCCCCTCCTTGTAAGGGTGTTGTTCCAAGCTTAAATGGATTGTAAAATCTATTTTCATCGATGTAATAGATTGATGTACCCTTATTGGGTGTTAAGAACATCAATGCAACAAATTTGACAAAAAAACGTTTATACGGGATTTCTCGTATGATGATGTGGATTGCTACTATTGTATTGAATGACGCAAGAGATCTCTTTCCCTCGCCTTTGTTTGATGTAATAACATGTCATTAGCCTCTCTTTGTTTAAAAAAAAAGTAAAATTAGAAAATGATTTTCAGTGATAAAGTCCAATATTGAAGGATAAAGGTCAACTGCCTCGACTAATCTATAACTAAATTATTATAGAAGACTTAACGTGTATTGCACAATCTCTGAATATAGGCTTGTTATTTTACGTCGCTATAATATTATTTTATGCTTAATATAATAATTTTAATTATGTATACATAATTTTGAATTAATTACGAGGAAAAAAGAATTTGAGAACAACTCATTGGAAGTTTTGGGATGGTGGGCTTAATTAATCAAATGAGGTGATAACCGACATATGTATATGTGACATATATAGGTGTGCAATAGAGCTCTAGTGTATATAAAATTGATTGCAACCTAATGTAAGGTCAAGGAACATGGCACCCTTCATCTCCTACTTTGGTTCCGCCGAGCTAGGGTTAGGTTTTGCCAATTTTTAATTTTAGCTATATGCATCTTAACTCAAAAGGGTATACTATGGATAATAAATTGTATTTAGATATTTAAGCCTTGTTTGGTATGTGGGTGAGATACCTCCGACTTACAGGAGAGGGGGTGAGTTATCTCCCCTCCCCCATAGGGAGATAACTCTCAGGAATTCAATGGACAAAAATACCCATCACAAATCATTTTTTTAAGTCCCTCATAAATCATCTTTTTTATTTTAAAAATATGTTTGAAGTACATTTATGTCAATTCTCACGTTTTACTATTTTTAAAATTTTGCAACTTTCCTGCAAGTTTAAAGTTCAACAAAACATGAAATATGAACTTACACTGTGAGTTAACTCCATGGAGTTATCTCCACTCGCACTGTAAGTTGGCAAAAAAGAACCAAACAAGGCCTTACATATGCGAGTGTTTTCCTTTGATAATAAAGTTATGTACACCATCCTCAACTCCTTTACATAGAGGGCTTATAACTTTCTATCTATAAATAAAATTACGTCAAATCAGTGAAACTACTACTTAATTAGTAAGACATGCAAGCTAAAAGACATAGTTGTAATCAACTGAAGATAGAATGAGAAATAATGGTTAAATAGTTTAACAAGCACCGATGTTTTGTTAGATAAAAGATAAGACTTGGTATAGCACTAGAAAAATTACTCATTCCCCTTCTATTAAGCGTTTTCTCATTTATTAATTTTTTTTTTTAATAGCACATATTTTGTAACATTATTTTTTGTATATATAATAAAGGAGTATCGCCTCCGTTCATCAGAACAAAAAAAAAATTATGTGACCTCATATTCTCATAGAGTAGAAAAACCGGTTACTGCAGCTAATAAATTCACAAAGGTAAAGATTTTGTAGTAATTGATTGATTACATGTTTTGTTTAATTGTTAATGTAAACTTTTTAGGTAGGTTATTAATTTTATACGAAATTAATGTTACTTGGACTTGATTCATTGAGAGAAAGTTGGTGGAATATATTAGTCAGGCCCATCTGGCCCATCTGGCCCAAGCTCTGTACCTGAATGCGAGGACTCGCGATATCCTGCTCAATACTCCCCGTATATGTAAATGTACTTTTTTTTTTTTTTGAGAAATAGCTTGAGAAAGTTGTATAAATTGCAAAAATATGTAGTACAAGTCTACAATTGAAGAGTTGTTATATATGTAGGGAGCGATTATTAGCCCCTCACTACCCTATATCAACTCTCATTTAATTTAATACATTTTTAAACTAAAATGTCATTAGGCGAAATTACATAAATATATTTATATTTCTAAAAAGTTTTTACGGTATTTTCACTGTGACTTTGGACATCAACCTAATTGAATGTCGCACAATACGCGTCGAGGTATGTGCGCTCACGTCGTGAGGTACATTGCTCGGCAACTGACTACTTCGGTGCACAAAGTAGGTTACCAAAACATGTTTCAATTTATACTTCCAAATATTGGTAGATCATAACGTTGAGATCAGAACTATGTCTATGTGATCATTTAATAGAAAAAAACTATACAATCGTTGACTTAAAAGGGTTCAGGAATTATAATGGGCTGAAGCTCGGCAAAATTAACGCAAATGCATTAAAGCACAACAGCGGCTTAAAACCGTTAGCGTCTTCGAAATACGAGCCTTATAATCCAACGGCTCAGATCTTCGTATCCAACTAACAAACGCGTCTGTTCGCCGGCGGTTTCACATTGTTGACGCAAGACTCGAAGTCAATTCAGCATTCCCAGTGGGGACTCACATCGCGAGATCCTACTCTCTTCCACTAGAAAACTAAACAACCTCCTCTTCGTGGCACAATCTCATTGGATAAAACAAATTCAGATAAACTTAAATCCCACGCAAAGAATAACAGATTAATCATAATGAAAATGCTTTAGATACAATACGCGGAATTTGAAATGATCATATAGTTTTGATACAATGTAGGTTAGGAAAAAAAAATAATAAAATAAAAAATCAGATACCGTATCATCTTCCTTATGTAAATGCGAGGCACTGGATCATCCTGCACTTGCGCGTAATCCAAATAGGCAAAGAGAGCTGTACTAATTTTGGGAAGGACTCGTGGCGAGCTGTCTCTCAAACTTCGAAAAACCTTCGAAACCTCTTTAATTAAGAGTTCCGATCTTCGTCGCTGATTTCTGGAGAGGAGATTCGGATTTCGGATTCGGAATTACGCGCATTGAAGAGAGGTTTCGATTACGCGTTGAATGAATATCTTCGATCTCGATTTGGTTATAAATTGCTAGGGTTTCGTTGTGTTGATTCGATTTTGTGTGTTTAGGTTGGGGAGGTGAGTTCGGACTGATGTCAATGGCGTCGCAAGATCACCTGGACAAGATGAAGATGCGGCAGAATTACCGGAATCTGTGGCACACGAATCTCGTGAACTCCATCGGAGCCGATCCTGCTTGTGAGTGATCATCTATTCGATTTTTCTTTCCTTCATTGTTGTTAGTGGTTTTGTTGAGTTGATTTGAGGTCTGATGGAGAAATTGCTTGCTTTGCAGATTGTTGTTTGGCGGTGTGGTGGTGAGTTTTTCTTTTGACTACTTGCTTTTTCGTTGCTGTTGATTTTATGTGAATTGATTTGTGGTTTTGATTCTGAAGTTATAGTTGTGTAGTTTGATTTGTGGTTTTGTGTTGATTGATGATTTCTGCGGATCTAGCATTGTTGTTTGAATTAGTGTGTGAAATTAAGAAAAGTAGACTCCTTTTAGTTGGAATTGACTTGGGGGATTTGAGGCATTAGTGTGTCATTGGAGTATTTTGCATATCAATTGATCGATATACTGGGAGGAAAATTGATGTAGCTACAGATGTTTGGAATGTGGCTATATATTTTTTTGACTCGCGACTCCTCGTTTATGTGGATGTATATGGGTATAGGTGATTTGTGGCTCTCTTCTTTTCGGCTTACAAAATGGGCGAGATGTTTGATTTAGGCAAATCTTCTTTTCTACAGCTCCCAAATCACATGAATTAGCTTGTTTTCGAAAACCACAACTCGTTCATACTAAATCTGGACTATAGTTGACCTAAAAAAAATCTTGATTATATTTACATATTTGAATTTCCTACTTGCATGTTTGTCTTTCATAGGCTGCAAATGCAAGATCAAAGAGGTCGATTATGTTTCAGGAACATTTGGGAAGTATGAAGATGTGGAAAATAACTATAATTATGTTTTTTTGAAGAAAAAAATAACTATAATCATAGTTGTTAAAATCCTGCATTTTTAATCAAATCGTACTTGTTCAATTCAAATGTAGTCATAAATCCCAAATCAACCTAAATCTGTCTAATCCCATGAGTTGGTTTGAGTTACTACTAGATAGTTTATGTTAGACTAGTCTAGTTACTGATAAATTCATTTCTTGATCAAGTTTTTATCATTAGACTTCTTAGACATTTATAATCCCAAAATCGTTCACGGTCCACCGTTCCCTTCGAAGAAATGCTTCTTTTCTCTCGCAACACTCAAGTGTTGTTCCCAAACCCTTGGTTCTTCTTCTTTGTTCTGTTTCTTAAGATTCTCTCCTCTTTCGTTTATCGCTTTATGCTTTGACCCTAGGTGGTATATTTGATGTATGAAATCAGTTTTTAGGTATAATGTTTTGTATATCGTTTTCACATATCGTTAGAAGAAAGAGAGAAATCTTAAGTTGTACAATTTTATTCAATCTCTCATACATTGATTTTATGTTTGATTTTGGTTTGACAACTATGTCTAGAGTTTATAGAAAAAGGAAGCAGAATAGCCTGTATTTCCAACTTATAAGTATTAAAAATTCACTTACTCTTCATTATTTTTTCACTATATAACTGTTTCTTTGTTAGTTACTTTGCTGCTGGATAGTCTTTTTTGATGCCAATGGATATAAAAAAAACCAGTGATTAAACTCCAATATTATCTACCGTTACACCATTTACCAGCCAAGTTTTCTTTTTCCCGCTTTTGCCTTGGTTTAAAAAAAAAAAAAAAAAAAAAAAAAAAAAAAAAAACAATGATGACAGAGAAGCAATCAAATAATAGACATTTGTTCTTCTTTGTATTGATCGGTAAAAGGATCCCTTTTAAGACTTGGTTTGCCACTTCTATAGTTAGACATTTTATCCACCAACAGTAGACGATGGATTAAGGATAGTAACTTTGGCAATATGTGCAACTTGACTTGAGAAACACAAATCTTCACATGTTGACTTGGTTTCCCACTTCTTTACTATTGTAGATTTTGCAAAACCTAGTGCCATGTATGTCTGAACCGTTCATTGTCTCATATCATCCCCCCTTCAAATTGTTAACAAGGTTATGATTTCTCATAGAAAGGTTTTTTTCGAAGGTTATTTTTATTGTAGTAAAGTGCAATGCTTTTCCCAGTTCACATACTAATCTTTTTGGTATAATTATAAATGACGCGTCCAGTCCACATTAATTATTTTTTACTCATTTCATCTCTAATGGGCTGTGTGCAAGTTCTACCATCTTGTCACCATTTTTTCACTGTTATTGCACGGGAAGACTTGAACCCTCAAATTCCTGGAGAGGTGACCAATGATTAACCTGGAGCTACCTCTTGGTTGGCAAAATAAAATGCTTTATTCCAACGAGCCTGGTTGCCCAAGTACTACATGACTCATAAAATGTCTGTTTCAGCTTTGGGAGGTTTACTAACCATAAAATTTTGAATACGCTTCATTTTATAATATAATAACATTATTCAGATATGTGGGATTGACATAATCTGTTCATCTCTTATTAGTTCTTTTGAGTTTTGAGTCTGAACTCGAAATACATGGGTAGGTTTGAGCATTTTTGTATCTGGCCATTAATTAAAACGTAAATTAGTTGGTAAAGGCATGAATTTTCTTCTACTTGAAGTTCCTATTGGGGAAATGCTATTTAATTATTACCGCGTTTTCTTTTTATAGCTTACGAATGACTTCCTTTTGTTCGACTGGCTTTGAGATCTTTTTGGTTTTTGTAAGCATCATGTATATGTGTATTCACTTAGTGGCAATCATATTTCTAATTCTGTAGTACTATGATTAAAGTTTATTCAATATGCTTATCTTTTTTTTTTTTAATTATTTTAAGATGATAAAGTATTTTTGTTTCATTTAGTGCACCTTGCGTCTCGTATTTGCTTCGCAAACGGGCTCTTTATAATGATATGTCAAGGTAAGCAGTTTTTACTTTATCGTTCTTTTAAATTTTATTAACATTTGAGTTATTTTTGGCATCTAACTATCTGCACCTCTTCTATAGATACGTATGTTGTGCCGGTTATATGCCATGTAGTGGCAGGTGTGGTGAAAGTCGATGCCCTGAATTTTGCCTCTGTACTGAGGTAAATTGGTTTGTGAATTGCCACTTTATTGTTTTTTTGTAGAATTCCTTCATCGACGTGTTTGGTGCAAGGCATATTTTATACTCTCTTTTCCCATGCACAGGTCTTTCTCTGCTTTGGGAATTCTGTTGCATCAACACGCTTCCTGTTGCAGGATGAGTTCAACATACAGACGACACAATGTGATAACTGCATCATTGTACCCCTCTCTCTCTAACTAAACTTGCTTGCTCCTTTTGTTTTATTTGCTTGGGTCCTTTGGTATAATTTACTTCTTCTCGTCTATTGCTTACTAATACAGTGTTCTCTGACAAAAACCTGAAAAAAAAAATTATTGCTCTTTTTTTCAACAGGGATTCATGTTCTGCCTTCAGCAGATTGCTTGTATATTCTCTTTAGTTGCTATGATTGTTGGAAGTGATGAGATTTCGGAGGCCTCTCAACTACTTTCTTGCCTTGCTGATTTTGTTTATTGCACGTAAGCCCTTACTCAACATTGTGTTTATTAACAAAGTACCAATTAGCAAATGATTGTTAACTTGCTGATTTAACTGTTCAATTTGGTTTACAGGGTCTGCGCTTGCATGCAGGTACGTGATCTTTACAAAAAAACATTTATCTTTACAAAGTACCTGCTTTTTTCTTATTGGTAATATAACGCCTGTACCTCATCGCATGGTTTTATGAACTACAGACACAGCACAAGGTTGAGATGGATAAGAGAGATGGTAAGTTTGGACCTCAACCAGTTATGGCAGTGCCTCCTGTCCAGCAGATGTCACGCTTTGATCAGCCAGTTCCTCCTACCATTGGGTACCCACCTCAGCCGCCGCCACCTGCTTATGGACAACCCTACGGCTATCCACAACAAGGTTACCCGCCTGCAGGTTATCCTCCTGCAGGGTCTGCCTATCCTCCTCCAGGTTCTGCGTATCCTACCCCCGGCTACCCAAAGTGATCTCCATGGCGACTGTCGTGTGTGAGCGAATTTATTTTGTAATTTTTCAAAACAATTGTGAACGGACATTCGGCGTAGTCATTTTATAGTTATTTTACCCAGGTCTTGCTTTTGCTGTTTATTTCCTACTATTCCGAAACATTGCATATGGATTATTGTTGCTTTCTCATTCAGAAAATGGTGTTTATAGATGAGCTTTTGTACCTTGTTGTTTCTGTTATTGAGTTCTGCAATGCCATGCCTACTTGTTTGTTTATCAGTAAATGTTGTAGGATTCTGGGAGTTGTTGAAGAATAACTGTGCCAATATCTCGGTTGCAATATATATGTCTTTGACATCTTCGGTTCTTCAAATTATTGCTAGATAAGAAACAGAACACTAGAGAAGATTAAACAAAGGTGGTCAAGTTGCTTGATGAAATTGTTACAATGTTTTTGTAGCTAAATCACACCTTCTCTTTATTTCACTTGACAATCAAAACTATTGTTCAAACTCACAAAAACCAAACATTGCGCTGAAAAGCTTTTTACATGGTTGGCAGACAATCTACAGGTGTGCTTCATTGCGGCAAACGCCATTATTAACGAGCAAATCATCTTCCTCCTCCTCATCATCCAAGAATAGAGTCGATTGCATTCGTGATAGCTGCTGAAACTTTGAAGCTTGGGCATTCTTCTTCTTGAAGTATTTATTTGCATAAAATGCCGCAAGCGCCGCAGCCCCCACGGAGCAAGATACAACCAATCCTGCAACTAACCACTTAACACAGCAAGTAAGGGTCATTAATCAGTGAGTACTACTCTTCATTTCATTTTGCAGTTCTATTAGTACTGATTCATCATCACTAACCTGTGCAGTACTGTGTTTAGTATCTGTATTCGGCGACTTGCTATCGCTTGAACTAGTACTGTTATCTGCAGCAGGTGATGAGGAATGTACAATCAGCTGAGCACACAAGAAAGCCTAACAAATAAAAATCAAACTGAAAGTGCACCTGTATCAGTTTTTGTATGCAAAGAGCAGTCAGTGCTCCCTTTCCAATCATGGGAGCATCCACACTCCTTGTCTTCAACTAGGCACTCTGCCTCATGAAAACAAAACATGTCACCACATGGTGCACCAGAATGCTCACAATGCTCTCCAACAAACCCTGGTGTACAATTGCACACATACTTCTCTCCTTGCACAATCTCGACACAGCTTCCGCCGTGCTCGCACCAGAACGAATTAGTCCCATCGCACATCATCTGTTCCTCATCACAAAACCTCCCCCTAAAAATCCATTTCACAACCAATACACATGAATTAGTCCATGCCCATCAAAACTCAAATAAGTGAAATCAAGTTTTTCAACACGACGGTACCCAAGGAACGGTCTATTGCCGTCTAAGATGGTGGTTGCGTCGGGTATGTTGCAAATGCAAGCGCCATTGTCTTCGCAAGACCCCGTTCTACAGCGAGTGTCGTCGCAGGGATTTTGAGAAGAGCCATGGAAGGTGAAGGAGAGGAAGAATAAGATAGAGATGATGAGTAGGTGTAGAGGATTATGTGATTCTCTACTTTTACTGAGAGTGAACATTTTGGCAATCTTGGAAGTGTTAGAGGAGAAGAAATGTATTATGATTTTGATGACATTATGTTGAATCTGAGATTTGATGAGGGTTTTGAGTGAAAAGTGAGGAACCAATTAAGGGTGAATATTAATCTTATGGTGTAAGCAAGTGTTTTTTAAAGGACTTGTGCTTTGTATTTTGAGTCATATCATGTGCACACTAGTTTTGGAAAGCTTGATGTCCAAGTTGAAACTGTTGGCTGGAGTGGCAGTTGCAGTTAAGATGACCGTTTTAGGGCGGGAAAATGCAAATATTTCTTCAGTACCACCCCTTTGTGAGGTAAGCTGAAGGGGATTTACGTGGGCTTTTTTGTCATTTAATATTCGGTTTGCATTTTTAGGTTATTGAAATATTAAATAATTATAGGTCAAACGATGCATGGCCATAATTTAGATTGAGTTTACCAATGCTTTGTATTGGAGCTAGCATGGATTTTAAGCTCTTCGGCTAAACTAAGGGCAGCCTAAACATTACTTTGAGGGGTGGGCTAGTTAATTTATAAATTTTCAATTTTTTTATTGATCAATTATGTATATAAAGGGAGTCACATGACTCACATACATCTCAGGACAACTTTGTACGTGGCTCCGCTTCTCTTTGTAATAATGCTCTAATTTCATGGTTTTCATAGTAATATAAAACCTAACATCTTGCAAATGTCACTCAAAACAAATTAATATATCTAAGATTTTCTTTTATAATTGTGAGTTTCTAGAAGTTTTTTTCGCGGCTCGTTATTAAACTTAACAAATACTTTTATAGTAGATGAAACAACTCCCCTATTTTTTAATTCAATGATTGGAGAGAAATCAACATATTTAAAATTAGACGACAAAATTTGATTTCCCTACCTTTCACTCACCAAATACATTGCCATTGGGAGCAAATCTTGTATGTATCAAAACTACTGCCTCCAAAAAAAAAAAAAAAAACTCACAAGTAATTCAAGTGAATGAATTATGTAAAAAAAATAAAAAATGCACTACGTAACCACCGTACGATATTCATCGGGACCCGCATCACAATCGCGCTCTCTTTTTCACTCTTGAGGGCATAGTCTCTCAGCGGTTCTCTCTCTCTCTTTCTCTCTCTCTCTGAAGCGAAGAATGCTCAATCGACGGCTCGGTCTCTCGCTCGATCGGCGAAGACCTCGCTCGATCACTTCAATGCACTCAATCGTCACTCTCGCCAGGTTAGCATCCAAACCCCTCTCTTGATTTCCCCTAAACGAACGAAAAATCGATCAATTCACAATGTTGGGCGGTTTTAGGGTTTCTGTTAGGCATGGAATTGTGAGATTAAGCAGAAAGAACGGGAGAAGAAAACTATAAACCTAGTTTCTGTCTAATGACTGACAACAAAAACCCTAGAAAAGTTAAAGATTGGATTTTGGTGGAAATTGTGAACCCTAGTTTCTGTCAAATGACTGAAAACAGGAACCCTAAAAAGTCGAAGATTGGGTTTTGTAGGAAATTGTGAACCCTGGCTTCTATCAAATGACTGAAAACAAAAACCCTAAAAAGTTAAAGATTTGATTTTGGTGAAATTGTAAGACATCAATGCTTAATTGTTCATCTATTAGTTTGTATCATTCAGTGTATATTGTATACTATTGTCAAATTTTATTTTTATGCAAAACCCTAAAAAGTTGAAGATTGGGTTTTGTAGGAAATTGTGAACCCTAGTTTCTGTCAAATGACTGAAAACAAAAACCCTAAAAAAGTTAAAGATTGGATTTTGGTGGAAATAGTGAACCCTAGTTTCTGTTAAATGACTGAAAACAAAAAACCCTAAAAAGTCGAAGATTGGATTTTGAAATTGTGAACCCTTTTCTGTTAAATGAAATTGTTTTGTTGGAAATTGTGAACCCTGGTTTCTGTCTAATGACTGAAAACAAAAACCCTAAAAAGTCAAAGATTGGATTTTGTTGGAAATTGTGAGATGACATTACTTAATTGTTCATTTGTTAATTTGTATCATTCAGTGTATACAATTGTCAAATTAGGTTTTCATGCAAAAAGAAAATTAGATCATGATCATCAATAACTGGATTTTTGAGTAGACATAAGTATCGGTTTCTGTTGCTCTTTAAAATTGTATTGTGGTTTTTAAAGTGATGATTTTTCAGTTGAGGATTGTAGATGTGGGGCTTTTATTGATCTTACATTGGTAAACCGATTTTTCAGAAGCCTAATCTTGGTTTCCAATTAGAGTCATCAACATCTCAAGTTGGTGGCATATCGATCGGGAAATGTATTGGAGCAAGGACGTTGAATGGAGGAAATCTTGAGTCTTCTCTCCTCAATAGATACATGACGACATTAGGACACCCTGAGAAAACTGACTCACTAGATGAATCTTCTTCTGTATCTGATGTACCTCTGCGCATCAAATTCAAGAGGCCCGACAAGACTGCGCGGCATATTATGCAGGCATATTACTCTTCACAAAGCCCCTGTCAAGTTTGTATTTACTTAGTTGTTTTTTTTTTTGTTTAACATGTGCATTTTTGCTATACTTTTGTAGATATTGGATAAAGAGGCTGTAGAGGAAGTCCGAGAACAAAGGGAGATTCCTGATATACAACCCGGTTATATAGTACAGCTCAAAGTGGTGAGAAAAATTTATATCTGGAAGAAGTCACGACATCTTTTTTTTCATCCTTGTCTGACTCCATTGAGTACAGGTAGTGCCTGAGAACAAACGACGTCTTTCAACTCTGAAAGGTATTGTTATAGCAAGGCGGAATGCTGGTCTACATACAACTTTTAGAATGAGGAGGATGGTGGCTGGTGTTGGAGTGGAGTCCGTCTTCCCTTTGTAAGTAAACTTTGGTGATCTTTTTTCTCTCTTCAATTTTAATTGCACATCAATACTTTAAAGTTATGATATCTGCTTTCAGTCCGATTACTCATTCAAGAGCTTAGGTTTAGAAATTATAACATGAGAAGGTGAAATGAGTCAATTTGGATAATCTTATCAACAGTGTGTTAGTAGACGAGAAAAAAAGTCATGGTTATTTTACTTAATTCAGCTTGCATATGGTGGTTTGGTTTATTGCTTGCGGCGCCTGATGCTTTCAATAGTTCATGGTTTACCGAAATCGGAAACCTCAACTTTCAAGATTTATTTGTCTATCACTACATTGTTCAACCCTTGTATTATTTTTCCGCTACCTCTTTATCTAATCTCACCGAAGAACTCTCTGGGGATGGGTTTTGACAGATACTCCCCGAACATAAAGGAGATGAAGGTGATTGACAAAAGGAAAGTCAGGAGAGCCAAGCTTTACTATCTCAGGGACCGAATGAATGCACTTAAATAATACTGGTTGGTTCGCTGAGGAAATCCGAAAAATATTATATTTTCCATGGAAGGTATGAGGACCCTCTCTTTTTTTTTTTTTTTTTTTTTTTTTTTTTTGACAAGCAGGTAAAATAAACTTATTTCCTTGTTGAAAAGCCTTCCCGAATCTTCAAATGTTTTCTTAGGATAGCTGAGGAATTAGGAAAGAGGGATTTATAGGCAAATCTGGTTATTGTATGTTTCATTTTGATTTATTGGAACTGAGGTCCTTGATTGTGTTTTGAACAAGTGCTGGAAATGGAGGCATAAATCATTTGCTTCTTTATAATTCTAGGCATGCATACAGTGTAGCGCTTTGTAATAACTGTCATAAATATTATGCGTGGGTAGGCTATATAGCTCAGTGGGACTTTGGTGTTTGAACTTAGCTTAGAATGAAAGCGAATGCGCGAGATACATCTGACGGTGGTCGGGTTGAGTAGTTGTGACTAGACTGAAGGTTTCTTAACTAGAGGTTTCGAGTTCAAGCCTTGGGTCTATAGATGAAACCTGGTCGAGGGGATTTTTACGACTCTATCCATATACAAGCCCTACAATAGTGAGACTAATTCACATGTATAGTAAGTTTTACTCTGTTGAATTAATAGTGTGTATCATACATAGAAAACACACAATCAGCGTGTTTTACATGAAAAAGGAATTACGTGGGCAGATGTACGAAGCCTGAGTGGCTTGTGGATTATTGCTCTATCGATCAACACCATTATATATTCAACGTGGTATGTATGACCTTGCATAGCTTGAAATGCAACTTTTTTGGACAATTTCAAATGACAACTAATGCTTGTCCTTGCCTTTACTTCAGTTTTGTTGGCCAAAATGAGGTAAGAATGCCAAGTGTTACTTTTCTTTCTTTCTTTTCTCTTGCAAGTTGCAAGTTAATAGTAAAAACGAAAAGGATTCTTACTGAACAAATACCAAAAGGAAAATGCTATGATGGCCCCAAAATCACACCCAAAGATGCACTTGGCGATGTGGCGTGTGGACCTGATCCTTGCGCGCTTTGAGATATACACCCCGCTTGTTATGTATCGGAAACTATTTGCCCGCATCATTTTCACGCGAGTCTTGTATGCCAAGTCACTCTGGTATGACTTTGAGGTGTTATTGTAGCATCTTCCAAGAAGGAACAAGGGCATGAGTAGTTTCAAATCAAGCAAAAATGAATGAAACAATTAAGATGGTTTGAACATATATGGTAATGACAAATGATAGACCACCAAGGGTTGGGTTAAGTGGTTGGGGTTAAGGTGAGTAATCACGAAATCTCAAATTTAATCACAATTTAACCTTGTTGAGTCATACTAGAGGTTGGCATGAATTAGTCAGGATTATAGTCCTTATAATACCAAATAAAGAGGATCTGATAAACACGGTCTAACGCAAAAAAAAAAAAAAAGACCAAGAGTAGATAAGTTATTTAGAAAATCTGATTTTCTTTTATAATAATAAATAAGGACGGCTACCTAACATGTTGAGTTGAGTTGGCCAATTGAGTTTCCAACGTTGCAATGCAGTTATATATCTTGGCTATATCTTGTGATAGGATGGTGGCAAAATGGGTCGGAACACGACACGACTAGCACGAGATATTAACGGGTTAGTGTTGAACTTATATAGGTTAGTGTCATAAACGGGTTGACACAACTAAACGCGATAACCCATTTATAGCTCATTTGACTCGTTTAAAATAATAATATAATATATATGTGTTATTATTTCATTTCGTTAATGCTTTAATTACAATTTTAAAGTTCATATATATTTTTTAGAAAATAATAGTATGCATAGTTTCAACAGTCATTTGAACTAAATCTTAGAAATAAGATATTATTTTGAAAAGAGTTTTGTATATACCAAATTATAATATAATAAATTAAATAATATATCATGTAAATGGGTTAGTTTGGTTGATATGATAACATGAAAAAATTAACGGTTAGTTGACACTGATATGACACATCAACCTATTTTTCTACCCCAAATAGGTTATAAAAGCTGTCATGAAGTTCCATCAAACTTTGTGGAATTTCCTCGTTACGTTGAAATAAGAAGTTTCCATTGTTGACTAAGCTTCCATCTCTTATGACGCTAGACTTGTTGTCTCTTAAATTTTCAACATGAAGAGTGATTAGTTTCCTTTCAGTTTCTTCTCAAAAAAGCCTTTATTTCCACTTCAAATTAGCCTTCGTTGTCTTGTTCTGACTCTTCACCAATTAGTGCCGCCATACCCATGAGTCCGTGACACAGTTGACACATTCAACCTGACTATATGTCCAGAATGGAGAGAAGCACATTTTTGCGTGACCTCAGTTTTTTTGTTTGTTTGTTTTTTTTGTTTTTGTTTTTTTTTTTTTTTTTAAGCAAAAACATGACTTCAGTTTGAAAAGTAAACTTTTCATTTTCTTATAATAAATGATTCCTTTCATAATTTTTTAGGACTAAAACCAACAATCGATTGATTTGAGTGGCGAGGGACTCGATTTCTTTTAGGTGAGGTCTCGAGTTCGAGTCTCGTGAATGAATAAAATTAGGTTGGGAGGGACGCCTTGCAAATGGGGCTCAATAGTTATCGGACGTGAATTAATTTGTGCGGTTGTCCGTTTCTATACTTACACGAAGAAACTTGAACCTTCAATCTCATGTATGAGTGCACATGTACCAGATTATTGGTGATGCCTCTTAATTAGTATAATTATTTTATTTTATTTTACTTCTAGGATAAATATTTTTATTTCTCCCAAAATTGTAAGGTTGTATTTGACAAACATAAAGCTGATAACATCTAGCTTATTCGTAATCTACTTTAACTAATACTCTAGTTTTTTTTTTTACTTATTATCGGAAATAATACTCTAGTTGTGTTGTGTGTCATTACCTATATTATTTTCAAGCCCCCTAAGGAGTGTGGTTTAATGGTTACGTTAAGGGCTGTAATCCGAGTAAGGCAGATGTGCTGGATTTGATTTGTGACTTCTACATATTTTTTTTCGATATTTGGGTTAGTGGTATGAGCATCCTTCTAGTCTTGTAGGATAAGTTGGGTCTTAATTAGGAGGGACCGAAGTGGTTCGACACTCACAATCATAAAAAATTATATTATTTTCAAAACAATCTAAAGTAACTTAAAACTTTTCATACTTCTAGTAGAATTCACTTTTTTTATATATATTTTTATATTCATAGGTATCTAGATGAGTCTGATTATTCCCACGAGACTTCGGCGCAATTGGCCTGAGCGTACAGTAGTGACCTATGCAATCTTAACGTTGTGGGGAATCGAATTTGAGACCGTGCGTTTAACTCATACAACTCCAAGCTCGCACCGTTGGGCCAATTCGTCTAGATAAGTAGAATTCAATTTATAAATTATATAAGTCACTAGCTTTTCAGCTTTTAACGTGAACTCTTTTGAAATGCTTGGTTGAACAGTCAAGTGGTTGAATAGTAAGGATCCTTTTGAGTAGTACCAGTTCAACGACATTTCAAATGGGCCAGAAAGCCAGGGTGGGCAAGCAACCCTAACAACGACGGTGCTGAGCAACATCATTGTTCAAGGCTGCTATAAACATTCTTTCATACTTTGAAAAAAAAAAAAAAAAAAAAAAAAAAAAAAAAAAAAAAAAAAAAAAAACAGGTGTTGTTCCTTGACCCCTTTAAGATAATAAATAATCTTTTTGGACCTTCCGAGAACCTATATGACCTATTTAGCTTTCTACCATGTTTTCAACCATGCAATAGTTATAATATTATTATGAGGACTGATTACAATGACGAAGATAACGATAATGAATTTGGTCATTTAGTAGTGCCTGATTTGGTCTAGACATCAGCACTGGTCCTTTTGGGGCTGCCATATTTACCACCAAACACTCCTAAAGTTCAATGTCCTACTTTTTTATTTTCTATGCCCATTTTTCTCATAGACAATGTTTAGGTAACCGAAACCCCGAAGAACAAGGACAAGAGCAACCGTGTTTCTCTTATAAGTAGCTAGACTTTGATCACCATTACTATTTTTTTGGTGGTTAACATCATTTTAAAGTCTTAAGACTTCAAGATTTTAAAAGAATTACTCCATTTTTTATTCTTTTTTATGTGGATATTTAGATTTTGGTCACCATAACTATTTTCGACGGATAACATTTTTTTTAAAATTCCAAGACATTCTTATAAAAAAAAAAAAAAAAAAAAAAAAAAACATAGAAGATAACTAGATTTTGGTAGTTGTAGCTACTCTTTGGTGGTTAATATTATCTTCAATTCCAAGATATCGAACTGCTTCATTTTCTCTTGTGGATAGCTAGATAATGGTCATTATAACTATTCTTTAGCGACAGCCATTACTTTAAATTTCCAAATATCAATATTTTAAAGAGGGGGTAGAGTTACTATATTTTCTTTGGTAGATGGTTAGATTTTGGTCATTACAACTACTGTTGGATGGTTAAAATTACCTAAAATTTCAAGATATCGAGATTAAAAAAAAAAAAAAATTGTTCCGAATTCTCGTGGATAGCTATTTTGATCAATGTGGTGAAGAGTCACTTCGTAGATGGTTAGAATTTGGTCACCATAGCTTTTTTTTTTTTTTTTTTTTTTTTTGTTGAACCACCATAGTTATTTCGATGGTTAACTCAACATTACCTCTTTTTTTTTTTTTTTTTTTTTTTCCGAAAACAACTTAACAGTGAAATGTCAGTAAATTTTAATTGGAGATGGAGGCTATGTTGTTGTTGTTATTGAAACCAACTTAATATTACCTTAAATTTCAAGACAACTGACCATCACATAATATGGTAAGGGCATCGCTTGTCAAAAGACAAAGACTTATTTGATATGTGGGTGAAATATCTTACAGAGTTGAGCAACCAAATCTTGTTTGGTTGTCCAACTCCTGTGAGATATCTCACAATTTACAAGAGAAGGGTGAGTTATCTCCACCTCCCCTCGTAAGAAGATATCTCTCAGGAATTCAATGGACAAAAATATCTCTCACAAATCATATTTTTCCTAAGTTCCTCATAGATTATCTTTTTTTATTTTAAAAATATATTTGAAGGGTATTCATATCAATTCTCACATTTTACTATTTTAAAAAATTTGTAACTTCCCTTACAGTTCAATCAAACATGAAATATAAACTTACACTGTGAATTAACTCCATGAAATTATTTTCACTCGCACTGTAAATTGGCAAAAACAAACTAAAAAAAAAGTCTCGGATTCCCACTTAATTTAAAAAATAAAAAATAAATAAAAATAATAATAAGAGGACAAGATAGTACTATTAAAGAGATTGTGGACACTAGGGGGTTTGTTGATAGGTAGGTTGGTATATGATACTAGAAAGTCCTAAAAAGCCTACAAGAGTGGTAAGGCTAGTGGAGGGAACAGTGCCTCTATAGACTCATGATTAGAGTTGCTGAGAAAAGAAACCCAATTCCATCATCATACATGTCTCTCAGTCTCACAATGAAATAGCTCTTTTTTTTTTGGTACAATGAAATAGCTCTTCATTCAATTTAAAACCTCTGTTTTCAAGCAAAAAAAAAAAAAAAAAAACAGGGCAATTCATGATTTGCTATCATTATTATCATCACCAAAAACAGAGCAACAGTTGACCATAAATGGGTACGAAACTATTCCACCCAAGTTTGCCTCAGATTTCATTCATTTCCATTCAAATCTACCAAAACTTGTACGCCCAGAACTCAATCCAGTCACAAGAATTAATGGCTTCACAGATCCAAACACACACCCAACACTGCATTCCCATAACTTCCAAAATCAAAACTACCCATTTAATCAATCAATGCAGAATCGCAGATCCAACACATACCCACTTAAAAAAATCAAAACTTTTTAATAAAGAACCAATTTATTCCTAAGAATTCATCCAAATTGTATACAAAATCTAATCTTTCCGGTTCCCGGACACTTATCTTTCTTTCTCTGTTTTTTTTTTTTTTTTTTTTTCCCTTTTTGTTCTTCTGTTCTTTCTCTATATGTACAAAAAAAAAAAACCAACAAATCAACAACCCAAACAATTCCAAAGTTACCCAAAAATCGGTTCACTCGAAATCTGATCGGGGTGCTGATCCCCATAAAGATCGTGGATCCCGGAGGCGGCCCAGAGGCGTTCATTGAACTGCTCCTGCATCTCATCAGGAATGAAGGGCGTTCTACAGAGCGGGCACGTCTTCTGGTCGTGGTCCATCCAACGGTCGAGACACGCGCGATGGAAAATGTGGCGGCAGTTGGTGAGCCGTCGGATCTCCTCTTTTTTCTCAAACTCGTACAAACACACTGCGCAGCTGTCCGGGACGTCGGCGTCGTCGGATTCCAAGAGATAGTCCTCGAATTTGACGACGGGGAGGATTTCCCTGATGAGGAGAGCGGAGACGGAGCTGAATTGGTCGTGGAGATGGGTGTGGGCCCGGTAGTTGTGGCTTTGGTGGTGGTGTACGTGATCTTGCATAATGTCTGATTCGAGGAAGTCTCCGAGGCCTATCGTGCGGAAGAGGCATGAGATCACTTTTCTGATGAAGCCCAGGAGAGACAACACCTGGATGAGGAGCTTCGGGAGGAAGAGCTCTGAGTACCCAACTGGGAAACCCATGTTTTTTTACACCTAGAGATTCGTGAATACTTGATCTTTGATGAGATTTTGAGGAAGCTCTCTTATTGTGTTTTTGGTGGTGTTGGTGTTGAAGAGAAGAGATGATTAGAGAGAGAGAGATATGAAGAGAGAGAGGGGGTGAGTGGGGGATTTAATAGGGAGAGGAGAAGTGGAAAGACTAGAATGCCCTTGTGGTTTTGTCAGAATGACTTGGAAGGGACGTGCGGTTACTAACGAAACTTCCTGTTAAGGCTGTTATTGCGCCGTCCACTTTCTTTCATGTCTGAAAAAATAAAACTTGACGGCGTCAAATGATTTTGGTTCGACTCATTAGCAAGTAATTTAGTTTCCCTTTCAAGGTCCCAAGAGAATTGCTTTGTGAAATCCATACTTTATTTGGAGCTCTATAATGCGTAGATTAGTTGATATAGTTGATGTATCGAGATATATTATATATACCACATACAAACTCTAAAAGTTATTGAAATTTTTTGATTTAAGATAAAAAAAAAAAATCAAATTGAGGTTGTATTTATTTTAGGATAGTTTTGGCGCTTGGGCATGTGATGTAGTATATATATTCAATTTTCACTAGTTGAAATGTTGTAAATTAAGCTCTTGAGTTAGGAACGAATTGATATGCCTTTTTAAGCTTAAAAAAATTAAAAAACAATATATATTTGATTTGGTATTTTATAAATTTGTGTTTGAGTCGGATTTTAAGTTTGATTCTGATTTTATTTTAAGTAAGGGCTTGCTATTTTGATGAATGAAAGTGTCATCGTTACTGTCGAAAAAAAGTAAGGACTTTAATTACTATTTTTTTTTTCATGTATGTTGGTGTTATAAATATATAGCGTATATATTAGAGTTAGGTTGAAAAATAATTAATTAAGTTTTAACTAGAGAAGAAAATTTAAAACTGGAGTCTCGAAAAATGTTTCAATTAAGTTAGAATCGATTGATATATATATATATATGGATCAAATTACACGAAATAGATATAAATGATTCCTTCTTTAATTTAGCCAAACATGCAGGGTGTTAGTTAGCGTAGCATTTTGTACAATATCAGGAGAAGCTACATCAAAAGGGTCATATGTTTCTATAATTGTACGTATCATACAAATGTTGATGCATAAATTGAAGAGTATTTGGTACGTATTTCCATCTATATATGCGCATATATTATGAGTTTTGTGGAGGTTGCTAAGAACCGTGGTGGAAGTCTTACTAATGTTTTACTTTTTTTTTTTAATCAAGTGTTCCGTGCAATCAAAGTTTGAAAGTATAGGCATGTAATAAGTTGGAAGAGAAATGTTAATTAGATCAACTATTCTTAATACAATTAAAACCGTCTTTTACTCTAGCTAAATAGTATTAATTATATATGCTCTCTTTGTTAATTGGTATTGAAAAAGTAATATTTTATACGTTTGATCAAGTTTTATTAAAAAAAAATTAATTGAAAGTGACAATTTATCGACATGCATGCATATGTTCTTTTTTATTTTCCTAATAGGGAAAAAAAATTACATTTATATATATGAAGAGAGATCGAGCGTGGGTTTAAACCAAAAAAAAAAAAAAAAAAAAAAAAAAAAAAAAAAGCGTGGAGGACTAGCTTGAATGGTAATTGATGATATGAGAAGACATGGTCAAAACTGATATTAGTTTAATTAATCCACAAGAGACAATATAGAGAAGTGTTAATAAATGAATTGTTACTATTGTCCCTGTATATAATATAGTCACCAATATAATTATATAGATGTACAGCGCTACGCATGACAAATATGAAATACACATTTGAAACTTTGGACCAAATTCATTCTAACTTTTGGTCATGGTCGCGACTGCATGGCTAGGATTCAGATAATGTTGAATCTAGAATGTCCATTAATTTACAACGTTAGTTTAATTACATTCAATGGTTCAACGAGTGTTCTTATCTTTGAATAGTTAGTTGGAATATATATATACCTTTTAAATTCTTGTCTAACTACTGTTATCTTTATTAATTTAATTTAGAACTGATATATAACATGGAAAGATGGCATAGAAAAAGAGAAAAAGAATGGGTTTTCTTATTAAGAAAAAGGGCCTGATTTCTCTAGCTAAATATATATTCGTAATATTTATGTTTGTATATAGAGCCAAATATTCTATGGGTTGATCGTTTTATCATTCTACAAGAGACTCACTATTACACAATCGATATGACTTGCAAAGTCAGAAAATTCGAACATATGTAATTATAAAGACGAAGCATGAATAAACAACTAGAGGAATATCTTACTATTGTACCATGAGAATGTTTGGTAACACCATCCATCACTTATCACTTGATGGCATTTTCACAAATATTTTGATATTTTTATTTTCCTTTAGGGGGATTTTTCTTCTTCTTAGATTATATATACCCTATTAATTGAAACATTTGTTGAATATACATTTCTAATATATTCTTTAAAAGGTTGTCCAAACTTGCAAAGTGTATCTACCCATGTATCGATCTCTCACCAAAAAGAAAAGCAAGATCTTTAATTAAATTAAGAGTGAATTAAAGTATACTCTATCATTTAATTAGAAGCATTAATAATTTCAATTTAGTACTTCTGAAGTGTATAAATAATTTTTAAAATCTATATTAATTGTACTTATTTGCAATAGTGTCTTGATCATAAGTATGTGACTGATATAATAATACAAGTAATTCTACCAAAAAAATAGTAAGTAATGGAGAATAGGGTCCATGGAATTGATTCTTCAAAAAGAGAAGAGAAGATGCAACAAAGCAATGCTTAGTTGCTTACTATTAATAGAAGCTAAGTTAATCATCAACCAACCTTCTAAGGTACCCTTTTTAAGGGCACTAGTCACAGTGTTGGGGTCCTCACTTGCTTAAAAATTGTGTTTTGAAAATCCTTTACTTGTCTTTAAGATTAAGGTCACTCACTCACTCACACAATAGCATTATTAAATCTCAAACAATAATCCAAAAAGAAAGGGCAGTGGCCTCATCAGTGCTCCCATACCTGCAAAAATAAAGTAGGGCAAAGGGGTTCCCAAAGTCATGATATGGGGATTGCCAAGAAAACATGTCTAGTACACAAAACAAAAATTGGTATTTGGGGAGGAGCCAAGTGAGCCTATTTCATTATTTATCTTTGTATGCATTTAGATAATGGTCGGTAGAGATAAAGAACAAATGACTCATCCCCTTATAAGTAGTGACAAAAATCATCAACACTACCCTTTAATTTAAAATGAGTGGAGGGTAATGATTTTTATATTTCTCACTTTATCTATGTTAACAAAACATAGTATATAATTAGGATCTTCACTTATCATTAACCATAGAAAAATTGACTTGGGGGGTCCTTGTTGAAAATGAAACCAATAAAAGTTAGGTTAACAACTACAGGGTCTCACCAATGTAACATTATCAAAGGTTGCCCTCTTATGTACGTATGTTATAAAAGGCACCTACATCTATTAGAGGCACATTTGAAAACACACAAAGCAATACATATTTACAGTGTGCCTTTTCATGTAGACACGAACATGCCTTGAGAACATCAACTACATTAGCGACGATAATCCCTCGGTCTCAAAATAAGTGAGGATCGAGTGCATGAATCCAACGTTTTCATTCTGCTTGTGCAATGTATATAACAATTTAGGCCAACAATTTAAGAAAAGAACCTAAAATTCTAAATTTAAAACCATGAGCAATTCAATTATGATGTCCACAACTTTTTTTTGTCTTCTCAATTAGGGTTCTTTTTTTGAGTGATAAGAAAAAAAAAAAAAAAAGATAATGTTGAAGCCCTAGCTTCAATAATGTAGTGAAGAGCAAATGGGGGCATGGAGGGCATGGTGTTGGGTGTGAAAGCATAAGATCATAGCATCCCCACTTTAAGAGGGAAGTATTGTGTGTTTTGGAGCATATCCATTGTCTTAACCAATTTTTAACATTTTGAAGCCCCAATAAACAAGGCCCTTTGTTGTACCAGATCCTCTGCTCTCCTCTCACACACTACTATCTCACTGTCCCTTGTCCCTGTGTTTCTTTTGTTCTTTTTTTTCCTTGTGGGGTCTTATGATCAGATGGGCCGTACCCCATTTGAGTGTAAAGTTTTAGGACACTTGGGTCACTCTTACTTGACCGACCCTCCCTTCTCTCTCTGCCATTTCAAGGCATCACAACTAACTTTGGACCCCTTTCCCTCTCTCTCTCTCTCTCTTTCTTCATCATTCATTTTTTTGGTTCCTTCGACCATTCAATTCCACCACCAAGCGAATAGCTTAATGGTACGAGGGTGGACCATTCAATTCAATCTCTTCCACAATCAATTAAGGAGATTTTGTTGAGATTATTTAAGGTGTGTACTCAATAATTAAGTTAGTTTCGACGTCTACGTGGACTCATGATAGTCCGGACTCACACGGTATTTTTTTTTAACTTTTTACTAATTATTGTGTTTTTAAAAGGTTTTGTAATAAAAAATTAAAAATTCGAAAATAAAAATTTAAACTCCCTCAATTTGTAGAGGGTGTTTGAATAATAAGATAATTTTTAGAGGGTAATTTTGAAAAAAAAAAAAAAGGAAAATTGAGTTCGGACTCATGAGTAATAATTTTTTCGAGTTTATGTCACATTGTTGTCATGAAGGTCTTGCTCCTATTGGAATTGTCCTATGTTATAAATATTGGTTTCGGATGTGTACTTCGATCAACTGTTGTATCAATGTGTTTGAATAGAGCAAGCGACCAAAAAAAGTTTGTTGGGGTTATTTAAGGCGTGTTTCAAACAAGTCAATTTTATCATGATGCTGTTAGTAGGAGTAATTTGTTGTCAAAGATAATCTCAAAAGATTCCAGTTCAGATCGTGTTATTGTCGTCAGGGTCTCACTACTATAGAACTTGCAATATGCCCCAACTCGAAGCAAATGGGGAGATTTTGTTATGTTGTTTAACTGAAGTGTGCTATAAATAAATCAGTTTTGTCATGTTGACAGATGATTTAAATAACAATTCTACCAAAAGATATTCCTAAAATGGCAAAGCAAGTTGAAGTTATCACTCTAAATTTATAATTCATATTATTATTTCTAACTAGTCGATGCGGGATTAATCCCAACATCTCAACACTCTCTCTACTTGATAACAACCATTCAATTCCACCACCTCCCACATCTCATTATCCATCAACAGTGCGAACTAGATTTTGGGCACTCTACATGTCTCTCTAAGGGCCCCAATAATATTCAGATTTGTGCTCCCATCTCTATCATGTTTAAAAAAAAAAAAAAGGTAATCCAAGCATAACTACTTTAGATTTCTCTTTTTCACTAAATCAAAACTTGGATTTGAGCATGACCCATTAAGTCTTTTAGCACTTTTAAGCCACTAATTAAGATATCAATTTAGGGGAGCCCTTAAATTGTAGGACACCTAAACATGGGAGAGTGACTTGAAACAAAACAGTATTGGCCCTATTCGTACTATAAGAGAGAATCTGAAAGAAAAAGAGTGTGTTTGCAGAGAGAGCGAGAGAGAAGACAAACAGTGTCGGTGGGGTGAGAGCTGGCGCGCGAAGAGTAGTCCAAGCAGCACAGCATGGGAAGTCATAGTGAGAGAGAAATGGGTGTATAATGTGAGTGTTTGTGCTTTGTGTTGTGGCCACAACGCGCTTCAGAGGTGTCTGAAGAGGCCGAGACATGATGGCCCCCCGCCTAATCCTTCTCTCTCCAACTTTCTATCTCTCTAACTATTGAGATTGAAATGCACCACATGTATTGAAGTGGTCTGACGTGATGGTTCGAGTTGCGTTAATTTTAATTAGTAGTATGCAGTCCCTTCAAAACCCTTTAGAAAGAGCTTTGATGTCGCTTAGTACTCTTACTTGGCTTGAGCCCAAATTAGTCATGGCAGTGAGCTGGCAGAATGATCACCAATGCACATTAGATCGCACGAGTCATCTGTATGCACTTAGAGACGTAGGCATATGTAAACCTAGATGTGAAACAAACGGGTCGGAAGCTTAATGCGCTTTTTGATCGATGTGCTATTATTGAACTTCAAATATCGGTAGCTTAGACAAAAAAAAAGCCACTAGAATGAGATCACCAATGCACATCAAAATGCACATACGAGTCGTCCATGCGCTTCTAGAAATGAAGGTATATGTAAATCTCGGTGCAAAACACACGGGTCAAGGGCCAAGGACACAATATTAATGTGTGTTCTGCATGCTTTTGTAATGTCATTCTAACAATTTTTCAAAAAAAAAAAAAAAGGGCACGGTACATAGATGCGGGGGTGTAACACACATTTCACGCACACTTGCTCTGCTCCTCCCCTGTCCCTGCCTCTCTGTCCCGTTCTGTAAATCCCAACATGGGAATCCTCCAGAGATTATCTCTCCCACCTTTTCCTGCTCTGCTTTCACTCCTTTTCAAGCTTCATAATATGGGCAAATCTTACCTACCTCTTTCTTAACAATTTAATTACAGTGTGACATATACAATGATTTTGGTGCCGCCCCAATGAAATTTGGTCTAGTTAAAAGTTTTTGAAATATACTCGATGGGATTGAATTATGCTAACCAATTCTAAGATATATCAGTTTTTTTGGATTATGAAGTTGAGCGTTTGATAGAGTCTTGTAGGAAAATTTAGGCTTGAGTAGGAAGGCCCGAAAAAAAGTTTAGACACTCGTAATTATTAAAAAAAAAATTTGTCAATTTGGCAGATTTTTCTTACTATTTGATATATGGAACATGGTGAGATTCTCATCAATTGGGCAAATCTCAATCTCAATATCATTCAATTCAAGTGTATAAATAATTCCTCGAAAAGTGTAGTTCATTGGTGGAATGAGAGGGGGAAGAGATGGAGAGAGAATAAGAATATTGGGAAGGATCTTTAAGTAAGCATCTAAGGAGGTGATTAGTCGCATCAAATTAAATTGCTACATTAACATCAACCACACATAATCAAGCAACTTCTTCCATGTCGATTGTTGCTCAAATTATGTGCATTTTGCATGATTCGAAGATCATGTGACATTATACGAGTAGCTTGTATAGTTGATATGGCGATCGATGTCGTTGTAGCACAATTAAGCATTTTTGCACATATACAGTGGCAAAAGATTGACAATCTCTTACCACTAATCTCAAATGATTTGCAATATTATATCACCTTCTAGACATTTTGATTAGTCTAACACATTCTTCCGTCAGTCTGTGCCATGACACACTCGACAGAATTGAAGGCGCAATCGGTTGTTGACAGGTCAAAACTTTAAAAAAGTGGTATAAGTGCAAATCATTTAAAATGAGTGGTAAACGTGTCAATTTTTTGACATCAAGTGGTATATATGAAAAAATCCGCACAACTATAGTCATTCAATGTACTCCAATCCCGCGTATCACTACTCAAATCTCATACCAAATGATCTTTCTCTTAGTTAGAGTACATATATATAACTTAAAAACATATCATATCTGTGGTTGAAATTCGAGTCACCCTTGTAGCAAAACCAATGGTTCAATGAATTAAATCAACACTGTATCAAATTAAGAAAAACATTTATATAGTTGCTTCAAGTTCATGCAACATCTTGACAAAGATAATATCTGTATTTTGAGAGATCTTATATATCTTTTTGTTGATTATTGATTCTATTATATGATTTGCTTGGTTATGTTATACGGACTTGTTTAGGTCATGGTACGGTATTCTCTTTAAAGACAAAACACTCTGTCATTTGATACGAGTAACAAAAAAATAAATCAAGTAGCAGAGATTGTCTAATATGATTATGCGACGATCAAAAATGCGTTTTCTTTTGCTTAGCTATTTGGTGCAGAGATTGTCTCAGGTGTGCCAAGTTAACATAAGTTTAACACACAATTAAATATTAAGCTATACAGCTTAGGACACCTAATAGCCCTTCAATTTTATTTTAAACAATTTGGGATTTTAGAGATCGGATTGTTCAAATTGTAGCAAAGCTGATGTGGCCCACGTGGCTTCTATATAACTGGCTCTTTTCCTTTGTTTTGGAAAATCAAGAACAACATTATGTAACCTTTTTTTGTTTAACAAAATGAGGTTGCATATAAGTCTCTTCATCCATTAATTAAGTAAGTGGAGCTTGTACTCAGTTGTTACCTCTAACACACCTACCCAAGGTTCAAATTTCAAAAGGAAGTCTGAGATATTAGGGTTTTTTTGTATATATATGGTTAGGGTGCACTCGGATTAGATCCAATCCAATTAGGATCAATCTATAATCCGATCCAATCATTGCGGATTGAGAAATCGCGATCCAGTTCCGGTCTATTTATTTTGCTAATCCGACTTGATCCAATTTATTAAATGCGGACCAGATTGGATCAAGTCATGTGGATTTACAATTATAAAAATAATATTCATAAAACTATAAAACTAATGTTTTGAATGAAAACTTACGTAAATCATTTCAAGTAAAAAATAAATTTATGATTGTCAAATCATCTCTAGTGAGACGAGTAAGATATCACTTAAAAAGGCAATTTAGGGAGGCCGCTAATTCGACTCATACTAAAGTAAAAATAAAAATAAAAATAATGATTCGTAAGAAAAATGTTGAATACTAATTTTAGTTCAAACATATTAGTTTTAACATTTTCTATATTTGTTTAACTACAACAACAACAACAACAACATAGCCTCGAGTCCCAAATTAACTGGGGTTGCTACATGGATCAAACTTTTCCATTGTGCTCGATTAAGTGCAATTGATGGTGAACTTTCCAAACCATTCAAATCCCTCCAAATTAATGCATCCCATGTTAACTTTGGTCCGCCCCTACCTCGTCGAATTTCTACGCTTCTATTGAGTCAAGTTTTCTAGTTGGGGCGTTTGTAGGCGTCTTTGCTTGGTGACCAAACCACCGCAACCGCCTTCTTCCTAATCTTTGTATCAATTGGTGCTACTCCTACTTGTCTTTGAATTTCTATATTTCTTATTCTATCTTTACGAGTTTTACCACACATCCACCTAAGCATCCTCATTTCTGCTACGTTCATTTTATTTAATTGTTGTTGCTTTACCGCCCAACATTCACTTCCATAGAGCATAGCTGGCCTAATTGCGGTCCTATAAAATTTTCCTTTTAACTTAGTAGGAACATTTCGATCACAAATCACCCATGTTGCACTCCGCTATTTCTTCCATCCAAATTTTGAATTCTATGTGTGACATCATTCTCAATGTTACCATCATTTTGTATGATTGATCCTAGGTACCTAAAATGGTTTACCTTAGGAACTTCTACTTCCCTAATTTTACCACTCCGTCATCTCGATGTCTAGTGTTTCTAAACTCACAAAGTGCATGTATTCGATTTTTGTCCTACTCAACTTAAAGCCTTTAGATTCTAATGTATTCCTCCGAGTTCTAATTTCATATTCACTCCATCTTTAGTTTCATCCACTAAGACAATATCATCTCGCAAATAGCATACACCATGGTATATCCTCTTGAATATGTCTAGTTAGTTCATCTATAACTAAAGTAAATAGATATGGGCTTAAAGTCGATCCTTGATGTAGTCATATCGTAATGGGAAATTCTTTTGTAGCTCCTCCAAATGTCTTTATACTCGTTACTACTCCATCATACATATCCTTAATAGTGTCTATGTATCTAGCATGCACTCTTTTTCTTTCTAGAACCCATCAAAGAACATCTCTAGGGACCCTATCATATGCTTTTTCTAAATCTACGAATACCATATGAAGATCTTTTTTATTTTCTCTATATTTTTCTAACAATCGTCTTACAAGGAAAATCGCCTCCATAGTTGACCTCCCAGACATGAAACCAAATTGGTTCTCTGATATTGTTGTTTCTCTCCTTAGCCTATTGTCAATTATCGTCTCCCAAAGTTTCATAGTGTGACTCATAAGTTTAATTCCTCGATAGTTTGAGCAACTTTGAATGTCTCCTTTGTTTTTGAAGATTGGCACAAGCGTGCTTCTTCTCCAATCCATTGGCATCCGTTTTGATTTTAAAATTTTATTGAAAAGTTTTGTTAACCAAGTCAATCCAATTTCTCATAAGCATTTCCAAACCTCTATGGGTATTTCATCTCGGGTCACATGCTTTCCTATTTTCATTCTTTTCAATGCCTCTTTAACTTCTACAATTCTAATATTGCGTGTATAGTTGACATTTATTTCTTGGTGTGGGTTTTCATCTATTATAGTATCAACTTGACCATCATTAAATAAACTATCGAAGTAACTTCTCCATCTCTCCTTAATATCCTCCTCGCGCGTTAAAACATTTTGATTTTCGTCCTTAATGCATCTTACATGACTTAGGTCTTGTTTCTTTTTATCTCTTAATTTGGCTAGCCTATATATATATTTTTCGCCATCTCTATTACCTAACCTTGTATATAGATCTTCCATGAAATTTGTTTTAGCTTGACTAACTACTTTTTTAGCTTGTTTTATAGCTTCTCTATATTGATTGTACACATCTTCATCTTGACACTTAGGTATTTTCCTATACATCTCTCTTTTAGTCTTAATTGCTCGTTGGACATCCTCATTCTACCACCATGTTTCCTTCTTTGGTGGTCCCAAGCCTTTAGATATACCTAATACGTTTGATCTCACTCTCCTTATGCAACTACTCATTTCTAGCCACATTGTATTAGCATCTAAGTCAAGATTCCAAATATTTTCCTTTAGTAGTGTTTCTCTAAACTCTACTTGTTTACTATGTTTTAGGTTCCACCACTTTATTCTAGGGTCGCTAACTCTTTTATTTATATTATGTCGTCGTGTTAGCTTAATATCAAGTACTACTAACTTATGTTGGGTAGTAAGTGCTTCACCAGTATTACTTTGCGCCTCTACATATTTTTCTATCTATTTTTCTTGTTAAAAAAAATTTATTTGACTCTTGTTATGACCACTACTAAAAGTAATTATATGCGAATCCCTCTTCCTAAGACTAGTATTTGCTAAGACAAGATCGTATCTTTGAAGCAAATTCTAAGATTGATTCTCCTTCTTCATTTCTATGACCGTAACCAAAACCTCCATGAACTCTCTCAAACCTATCGTTACTTGCCCCGACATGCCCATTTAAATCTCCTCCAATAAAAACCTTTTCATCTAATGGTATACTTTGCATAAATCCATCCATATCGTCCCAAAACTTGCGTTTGATGCTCTCGCTTAATCCTACTTGTGGTGCATAGGCGCTAAGTATGTTAATTTTTTCGTCTCCAATAATTAATTTAACTAGAATCAATCTATCCCTCATTCTTTTAACATCTACGACCTTATCCTTATAATCATTATCCACCACGATTCCTACTCCATTGCATTTTCTATCTATACCTACCAGGTGTACCACGCTTTAAACCCATGCTTCATATTTCTCTACTCTTTTCTCCTACCCATTTTGTCTCTTGAGGCAAGCAATATTGACTCTCCTTCTAATCATGGTATCTACTAGTTCTATTGACTTCCCCGTAAGTGTTCCTATGTTCCATGTTCCTAAACGAATTTTTTCTCCCTCTCTGTATTTGTTTTCCTTTTCTATTTCTATTTTGTCTAAAAGATCTAGTGTCCGTATCTATGATTTTGTTTTTGTTTTCGTGTTTGTTTTGAACTATCTTCTTTACCCACACCCGTCCTTTGTGTGGGAACCCTTGCTCACTTTTCTTCACATCCCAAGCGACGATGTGAAGGGACTAGCTTCTTTAAATGTGTACTTGAATATAAGATGAATTAATTTAAGTTGCAAATATTTAAATTTTGAAGTGTATATAAATAAAGTAGATGAATTAGGGGTATATAAATGCTAACGCCATCTAAATATGGTTCAAGATTTTAAGAGTATATGTGTATGTATAATGTAAAATATATAAAGGTTAATTGGACCAGATTACGGATTGAATCCGCGCAATCCAATTCATGCCTATTGCAACTTTTGCAATTCAATCCAATTTAACAAATTCAAATTATGAACCAACTAGACCTAAACGAACTGGATCGAATTGGATTCGCGGATTCACGGATTTCATTAACACCCCTTTATATGGTAAGCGATCAATAATTCACGGATTTCATTAACACCCCTTTATATGGTAAGCGATCAATATTTATATAGTACTTTCATTTGGCCTAAAAAAAGTTATAGTACTTAATTTCATTTTGAAGTTGTTTTTAATAATCAAATAAATATGAGGTTTTCAATATACACATCCCAAAAGTTTGAATTAACCCCTAGGGTTTTAACTTTACTTCAAAATGTATCAAAACTATATAAGAAGCGATCAGTAATATTCATATACTATACAAATTAATGCCACACTAATCACAGTAGTAGACATATATATATATCATATATAAAAACACGAATACTAAATTTTTGAGTGGTAATGAAATTTACTTTTTGTCCATATGTTTCTATCATATTTACTTCTTTCCCCATATATATCTATGATATATAAAAGCAACTATATATCTATCATATATATCTATCTATATACGCTACCTCTTCAACATCTTGAACACTCGCCTCTTCTTTCGATCAACAACTCAACCGACTCTCCTACCTCTTCAAATTGATCAACAACTCAACTAATCAACGACTTTCCTTCCTCTTCAAATCATTCATTCCCTCGCTTTCCTTCATAGGCTCATTCGTTGCTTTCATTTGCTCTTCGATTCAAATGTGAGTTAATCCACCTTTCCTCTCCAATTATTTTTTTCTTTTTTTTTTTCTGGAGGTTCGATTCAAATGTGAGTTAATCATTTGGTCTATATGGTTCAATTTGATTCATGATTTTTGAAAGAAATTCGGTCTAATCCTACCTTGATTCAATGTTGAATTTAACACCAAAAGCCCTCTTTCATCTTTTGGTATATATGATTTAATTTTATAAATAATTTACTTCATGACAAGGAGCATCCATCTTTTTTGCAACCAGACTTTTATGATACTGATCATAAAGTGCAAAACCGAATGCATTGCTCGATGGGATGAAAGAGACAATTTTGGCAAGGTTAATTAATATGCTTGCGAAAAATCTATATGCAAGTTTTTTCCGCACTTTACAAAATAAGGAAGATTTAGAATATCGGGTTGTTCAATTAGTTTCAAGTGTTAGTCCCCTTCTACTTATTGTTTTTCATATTTTCTATTAATTGTAGTGGTTCTTTTCAATTTTGGTTAATTAACTAAAATTAATTCCCGCGAGGAAAGCGAGCGGATCAATCGTGCGTAGCACGTCTTGAAACTAGTATATATATATATATAGTGAATGTGATTTGTGTCGAGATAGTAGTAAAGCCATGGCAACCATATATGTGTATAGACAAAACAGAATTGTCATAGTACAAACATTTATATTTTATTCATATATAGTTCAAGTTGATTAATTTTATACTGTTTAGTTTTCAACTTTATTTTATTAATTTTTTGGATTACAAAAGAACAGTGAACAGCCTTACTTAGTTGTTTTCTGACTAACTTGAACACACACCCAACACAGCCATTTAGTTTTGTAGACCAGTCAAGTACACAGATTCCCCAAATAACACATAAACAAGTAAACAACACAAAAACTAGATCAAAAACAAAACTATATTCTCGATGTCACTTCTCAGTGTCAGATAATTGTCCCCAATATTAACTGTACTTTGAAACATATGATATTATTAATGGTTACTAAAGTTCTACTAATTTTGCAACTTTAACCAACTGGAATGCTAGCTAGCAATACATATATAGTGCTCCATATTGTTATTTAACTGGTCATCATGTGATTCTTTAACATGCTACATGGTATACTCCACTGCGAAAAGTGAATTAACTGCTAAAAAATGATAAAATATTAATTGAGAAAAAAAAGGCAAATCGACACTATAAACTCGTGCCCTAAAGTCATGTGCATCCAAAATAAATTAAAAGTACTTTGTACAAGGTAGAAAATATTTCTGAAACTTTAGTCACTAATTATAGTAACCTATAACCAAATGCGCATTGAGATGTGCGCAACTCGGACGGGTTGGTCTAGTAGTAAGAGCGAAGGCGAGACTGTGTGGGTTAAACGCGCGATCTCGAGTTTGATTCTTCAGGACAATCATGCGTCGGGCCACTAGTGGACTCTTTCCGTAATCTCATGGCCTATGGAACTAATTAAACAAGTGAATGATCTGGATCGATACCCATCACACTTCTTTCTTACGATCCACACGGTGTGTATATATTAGTATATATGAGCACACGTTTTTACAAACTGGCAAGGCGCGCACTTAAGAGTTATTGTTATTGCCAAATGCGCGAATTTATAATTTTTTTTTTCCTTTCTTGTCAATTACTACTACCTTAATTAGTTGATGTGGAATTTTTCTTATTTAATATCCAAGCTATATATATACTTTGATTTTAAAACCTAACCAATTAAAAAGCCAATGAATTGGAAATTCGATCATAACAAGATCGAATTAATCAAGTACAAGCTTTATAGAGATCGAGTTCATGAACTCGACCAACCATGCATGCATGGACATGATGGGATGACATGGCGTGGCATGGGATGGGATCATGGGAGGCATGTGGGCATGCATGCAAGTACGTACATACACATGGGCCTGAAAGAATTTGGCCTTGGATTTGTAAGTGAGAGGGAGAGGGGGCATGCAAGAGTGATTGATAAATGAAAGAAAGAAAAGGAGATGACAATGTGGGGATGCCCATCAGGCCCTCACACTGGCTTTTGTTTGACTAGCTAGGCAGGGTACGTGCCGTTATCAGCTTGGCTTTCCTTTTCTTCTCAACCACACCACATAACCATATATATATGAGTGGTTTAATTTGTTCAATCTATATATACACATATATGTGTGATATGATATGATCCCTTGTTTTGTATGTATTGTATTGCAGAAAACACACAACATCAACGACAAACAACAACAAAAACATAATCATCTAGTCCATCATCCAACATCAACGCCATTTCTCTTCTTTTTTGACTCCTAATTTGGATCCTCTCTCCACCCCTTCTGTGACATGTATATGATGAATTAGTGGTGTTCAGCCTTCTCTCTACAGTTTAATGCGGTTTTTAACTAATTATTACAATTTTGTCGCGGTATTTAAAAACTAAAATCCCATTTTTTTTTATAGGAACGAGACTTTATTTAATAAAACTAAAAAATGAAACAATGTGACCGAAAACAATATATTTCTCTAAATTAAAATCTGATTTTTTTTAATTAGCACTTCAAAAAAAAAACCATTTAACAATATTACTAGTTTTTAAGTAAAAAATGTGACATGTACAATTAATCCTCTAATCGATCGCTTAATAAACTTTATTAACACTTGGAATTATTTTCTAAGCATAATAATGGGTGGAAATCAAGCACGCGTTAAAAATAAAAAGTGATCAAATTAAAAGCAACTTAAAGTGATGAAATCTTGACTCTTATTTGTGTCATACCGACAGTAAAGTAATCAAAAGATCTACTAATCGAACTTTTTTGAAAGTGAGTGCATGACATATACACAGATAAAGTGGAAAATTAATAACTGTTAAGTTATCATATAAATCATGTGATCAATTAAAATATATGTTCAATGTATACATTTCAAAATATATATATATATGTTCGATGTATGGTGAGAACTTAATTATTTCTCTTTGACAAAAAAAAAAAACTTAATTATTTCTAAAGTCTCAATCATTCAGTGATTTATTTGGATCTTAATTTATATGACCTCCTATTAGTAACATGACATTATCGGACGAGATCACTTAATTTCTTCTGAAAGCTACGTATTATTAAAGAACTATAATTGACACGTGCAAGAAAGAATAATTTTACTGATGCATATTTTTTTATTTATATTTAAGATTATATATGGTGTCAGAACGGCCTTAAATAGCCCCTCTCGATTAATCCCACGGGACTATAAGGGCGCCCTACCATTAACTCAAATGTCAAAGAAAATGATGCAGTTGATGTGAGTCCAACCGCCCATCAGCTTCACTTTAATGAGTACTAAAGCCCTATTAATTCGTAGCCACTCCACCGTACCCTCAACGTCATACCAAAACCATCGATACACCTCGGAAAGAACATGTGTATCTCTAGAAGTATTAGCTAGTTACTGATCAATGATTTTATTTATGTAGATATGCTAGCTAATTAATTATAACTAAGAGTGAATTTAACTAAAATAATAATTAAGAAATGGAGAGGTAAAGAAACAGGGGTCACTTGGTCAACATCTGCTCTATCCTTTCATGATCAGCTTTGGTATGATTTCCATGTCAACATTAATTTTGATGATATAATCGACATTATCCGGCAAGAATGTGTCGAGTGGACCATCACTACATGTGACATGTTTGGTACCTCTTCTCAATGAACCAACCCTTCATATTCCTTTCCCCTCTCTCTAATATTCATCCGTTCATGCATGTCATGTGCGTTACTTAATTTCTTCATCAATTTTCACATCCTCTCTCTCTATATATAGTTTACTCTATCACCTTGTACTGCCACCTCTCTACTATAGTCTATATATACATAGCGGTGATTTTCCTTTAACGTCCATGAAATAGTTATAATATATGTTACAAAACAATCAAAACGCTTAATCAATTGGGTGACCCAATGATTTAACATGAAATTTGGATTAAGAGATATTAGGTTGAAACCTTAAGTGAGAGCAAAAGTTATTTTTTTCCTATAAAAGAGAAACAATCAAAACTTTTTCTACATGCATGATCTCCTTTCATTTTTCCTTATCACCAAGTTAAATATCGTCGGATTTCAAGGAAACCTAGCTAGCTTGATTGATGTCATATAATGAAAGTCGCAATCAAAGTATATAATTGTAAGCGAGCGAGCAAATATGTATCTAATCTCATTAATTATGGTGTGAGTAAAATTTGTTTAGGTGGCATAAAACTAGTCTCGAGTGATGATCTATCGTAAATTCTTAATATATATATATATATCAACCTATATATTAAAAGCACGAATAATGTTTTTTTTCTTCGTAACTTGAAATCATAAAATTAACCTTTCCAAATTTTCGATGCCTGATTTGTCCCCTATTTCGTTTTCTCTCTATCTCTTACTTATTATTTGCATAAATACAATTTTGTCCCTCATATTTTTCCATCCAACTCGAAATCAATTTATTACAAAAGAATTGCCTAATTAAACTCTATATATATATATATATATATATATATATATGTTTGAACAAAAAAAAGCCTCTATATATCTTCATAAGAATACAATTTTGTTTCTTATTTCTTAAATTAATTACATTTGGTAGAGCCGTATTCATTAATTTTATTTCATGGGCTTGAAGGAAATGAAGAGGAACACAACTGATATAAAAGTTTTACTATGACCGTTGCATTTGAATTAACATCTTAAGTACATTTTTTATAAGAATGAGTCTTAATTTATTATAGCCTAAGTAATGCAACATTTAAGATATTTTTTGAAGTAATATGTAAATTAATCTTCTGAGCATAAGTAAGTTAGCTATTAAATCCAAAATAATTATAATTGATTGTTAAAAAGTTAGAATAAGAATGAAGTAATTTAATTTTTGGATAATAAAAATAAATTATTAAATTAATTTAATTATCGCGAGCGTAAAATAAATTAAATTCGCGCGAGCATAGCGAGCGGGTTCATGCGTGCGTAGTACACTTTATAAACTAGTATATATATATACATGAAATTCACGAAGATGTGAATCCAATTAACAATGCTCATGGATTTTATTGTTATCTTAATCCGTTGATTGAATTCACAATTAGTTCAAATTAACTTATATATACACTTTATAATCTTAATTACGATCTAGAATTATCACTATAAAAAAGTTAATATAACTTTTGAGATATTAAATAAGTATTGTTGAAGGCTACAACTGAGGAGATCATAGCAGAGAAGTCGAGACCTAACAAAAGAAGTAAACCTGAAGTGTCGCGAAAGACTGGGATGAGAAATGGTAAAACTAAATCATATATAATTAACATTTTATAATATATTGTTATTTAAAAAAGTCACCTGCCAATATTTATTAAAAACTACAAATTTAATAATGCAACAACCAACATACTTATATGCGAATTTTGTTGAGAAAAATATAAATTTATCCGTAATTATGCATCTAAAATGTTTTAACAATGTATTTATCAACAATATTGTTTAATGACGTGAAAACACTTTTTTTTTTTAAAAAAAAAAAAAAAACTTTTCCTACCTATCTATTTCCCTCACAAACCCACAATATGATGAAATTTTGAACTCGACATCTCCACTAATTAGAATATTGGGGCCACTAGAGTCGACACAGCCTCCCTAAATCCGTGTATTGACACCGTCAAACATTTCTCTGACCGAACTTCAAAGTAATATTATGCTTCTAATCAATATACTATTCATCTGTCACTTGGAAATCTAATTAATTTTTGCAATTTGAATTAATTATTTTTTATATTTATATATAAATTTTAAGGTAGATATAAATTCAAGTAACAACAACAACAACAACATAGCCTCAGTCCCAAATTAACTGGGAATTGTCTACATATCAAATTTTCAAGTAATTATGCAACTGATGGATATAAATTCAAGTAAATATAAAAAAAATTATAAGTAGTTAACTTGGTCTAATCTTGTTCGCATTTAGTAAACTAGATCGAGTTTTGTTGGATTAATAAAATAAACGGACGATTTATCAATCTTTGACAATTGGACTGGACAATGAGTTAACTTTAATAGCTTGTTCGGTTCACATACTTGAGAGACCTAAGATCATAAGATTAGTTTATATTGGGATAAACACTTGAGTTTAGGTATTGGTCCGTTTTGGGTAACTTGTTGGGTTGTGAGTATTGAGTGGTGGGATTAATGTGGTTGCAATAGGTAAAGTTACTATAGTGCCTCTCTATTTCTACTTACATCCCAAAATCGAGAAATCTTGGTAGCAGTTGACTAGTGCGGAGAACAGCCGAGCCTGTGTTCGTGCGTTCTTCCCTCTCTTCTTCTCGACCAGTCCGCTAGGATTTCCTTGGTGTCGACGAGAAATAGTAGAAGTTCAATTGTGTTTTTTTGTGTGTATTTGATGAGAACGATTTTGTCATTTGGTAAATGATATGGGTGAGACTAAATAATATCATCAAAACCTACCATAGTTTAAATTAGTCTCAAGGTTGCAGGCTATTTTAGTCTTACGGACAATATAGTGGGCAAGACTACTCGATCCGGGCTAATAACATGAACCGAACAGGTCATAATAGGATTGGATCCATTCCGCGTACACCTATTGATTCAATAATTAGTTAGTTTAAATTTGTCACAAACTTAGGTCCTCTGATACAATTAAAAAAAAAAAAAAGCTCAGGTTATAGTTTCATTAAACGCCCATTCACTTTCCTTTGTTTGAGAACATGGGCCTGCCGAAACCTCCTCTCTACTACATAGCCCATTATTCGTTCCAAGGCCCAAAAGCCATAATTGACACAACATGAACCGATCACGTGCAAAGAGGGGTATGATCACGTGCAAACCCAGAACAAAAGCCTCATCTGTTCCGTCATCACAAACTGGTGAACTCAAATGGGGGCGCTCAGACTCCCCTCTCTCACTCTCTTCGCCGCCGCCGCCGCCGCCGCCGCAGCACCGCCTCTCGCCGGCCGTTCGCCGGCGTCCTCCCTCCTCATCCTCCGCCGCCACCAGCGGCGGCGAGTCCCGCGACTCATCTCGAAGCCCTTCGCCTCCATCTCCAGCGAACTCTCCACCCACAGCGCCGCCGAGAAGGCGCATTCGCCGCCGCCTCTGGAAGAGGAGGAGGCGGAGAACGATGAGAGACGGCGGCGGAGGCAGGAAGGGTTCATCAGTAGTCGGTCGCAGGACTTCAATGGGTGGTATCTCGATGTGATTGCCAATGCGGAGCTCGCCGACTATGGTCCCGTTCGAGGGACCATGGTGATACGCCCCTATGGATATGCTATCTGGGAAGCAATTCAGGTTGTTTGTTTGTGATGATTTCGTTGATTGTTTGTTTGTTTTAGTCAGTGATTGAGAAAAAGATCGTTTTTTTTTTTGGGGTTTTGCAGGATTATTTGAATGTGAAGTTCAAGGAGACTGGGCACAGCAACATGTATTTTCCACAGGTTTGGATTTGGTTCCTTTATGAGATTTTAGGGTGAATTGTGGAAGTTATTGTTTGTGTTTGTTTGTTTGTTTGATTTTTTGAATGATTTAAGTTATTAACTCTTCAAGTTAGATTGTTGCCACTAGTTTTTAGACAAAGAAAAAAAAACATAAAAAATGTGCATTTTTAGACTTCATGTTTAACTAACCAAGTGGGTAGCTCAGTGGTTCGGTATGGGGCCTCTTGTGTAAGAGGTTGGGTTTTGAGTCTCAATGGAGGCAAAAGTTGGTTGCTTTCTTATCCTTAAAAAAAAAAAAAAAAAAAAAAAGTATCATTATATTGAGGAAATCCTCTTTGTTTGGAGCTTCAATTGAGTCCTTGAAATTTGAGTTTCGCCAATTTTAGCAAGTTAAGATGATAAAGAGTTGCCTGTGGAGTCCATTTGGAAATAATGCGCGTTGTTTATGACACTTGTTTATGACACTTGAAGCACATAAAATATCCAAAATAAGTCATAGTTTTTGTGAAAAAAAAAAAATGAGCAAGGGTATCAGGCTTGACACCCCTTTTTTCCAAAGTATTCAAAAGATGTCCTTTTGCATTAGAAAGCTTCAATGGGACTAATCCTTTTTTTTTTTTGGTTGAGTTTTAAACTTATGTAGTCCACTTCCTAAGTTCCTAACTCATGAAAATTGTCACTACTCTGAGCCCTCGGGATCCCTTACTAATCAAATCTAAGTGAATGAATGGCCAAATGAGAAAAGGAGAAAAAAGTGTGCATTTGTGATTGAATATATGCAAGTTGCAAGATTAATTACATCAATACATTTTTCTGTCCTCTTGTTCTTAACAAGTTGCTAGAATTACGCTTCTTCATTATGTATGGCATTTCTCATTTCTTGATATCCAGTTTGTGACTGCAGTTTATTCCTTACTCGTTCATTGAGAAAGAAGCAAGCCATGTTGAAGGTTTCAGTCCGGAGCTAGCACTTGTAACCATTGGGGGAGGAAAGGAACTTGAAGAGAAACTTGTGGTAATTATTTCTTGCAACAAACAATCCTGATGACTGTTACATTGTGCAAATTTTATCAAGTTCATGACAGCATTTCGGCTCTGAGTTTTGGTTTGGTTCCTTTGAATTTGCAACTTTGAGGTGCTGGCAGGTGCGTCCAACAAGTGAAACTATTGTAAATCATATGTTTACGCAATGGATTCATAGTCACCGTGATCTTCCTCTCATGGTTAATCAGGTACAATTCTTTTTCACACTCTTCTTTTCTTCTATAAAGATGTTATCAGTGATAATATTCTTTCTACTTTCCTTTTGATTAATAGTGGGACTATTCTCTTTAGTGGGCAAATGTCACAAGATGGGAAATGCGCACAAAACCATTTGTGAGAACTCTAGAGTTTCTATGGCAAGAGGGTCATACAGCTCATGCTACCCCAGAAGAGGCAGAAAAGGAGGTTAGCATTTGTACTCCTGAATATTTGTTTTACTACTCTTAACTTTATGGTTCTTTTTATGTAATTTTTCTAGAATGAAGTGTGTCCGTTTGTTGAGTGTAAAAAATTGATTGTTGTTTTCTGCAGGCATTGCAAATGATTAATATATATGAGAAGTTTGCTTATGATCAAGCTGCAATACCTGTTATTACTGGTCGGAAGTCAAAAGTTGAGACATTTGCCGGTGCCTCTAGGACCTACACAATCGAAGCTATGATGGGCGATAGAAAAGCTTTGCAGGCTGGAACAAGCCATAACCTCGGACAGAACTTTTCTCGTGCATTTGGAACACAGGTGTTTTAAAGAACTGAATCTTTTCTTAACAAATTCTCCTTTATTATTATAATCACTCAAATAATGTTTTCTTTGACTGCTGTCAGAGAGTTTATATGGTGAGACTTAAATGTTTCTATTTAAATGTCTTCTTGGTACTTATTTTGAGAATTTTTTGGGAATTGTTTGTTTCTAAAATTTTGCACCTGTCATGATAACTTATTTAGTGATTTCTGTTGAGATTTTCTGATATATTAAAGATGGTAACTGAAAGCAATGCAAGTGAATTGAGCTGATCCAACCTGAATTTTCTTGGAAACTTGATCTCAATGTTTGAGTTGACTGCATTACACTTTTGGCCGTTGGACCTTTAGAGTAAAATTGATTGAGGGAGCAAAGGTAGCGCTTAGCTTTTAGTGTCTATTAGAATCCAAACTTTTTAGTTCTTATTCTTCCTGAACATGTTTGGTATACCTAATATTCATTGGAAATTTCTCCCCTATAATAAAATAGAGTTGATCAACTACTGGATGAACTTTGAGAAAGAAAAAGAAAAATGGAGATGATAAAACTCAATCTGATGGTATAAGTGCTAAACACTAACATTGTTTCTACTTATTAGAATACTATTTCAGCTCTTAAGAAACATATTGCATTGCATTTTGAAGATCAAAATAAGAGTAATTATAAACATACTTCTAGGTAGTTTCCAAAAACTTTATGATTAATTAACTTACCAAGGGGTACTCTTTTCCATACCACTGCAAGTATGCTTTTTTCGTACGGAATGTCTAACCTCCGATGTTCTTGTTAAGTTTTTGTTTTTTGGTACAAAACTTAATTAAATTCTATCAAATGGATACACTGGATATAGGAGCACCATCTGTTTTGCTGGGGTGTGGATTGATTATGTAAGCATCTTTTATCTGTGTTCATACATTCTGACACCTAAAGGCTAAAGTAATGGCATATGATAACGTTCTGTCTTTTTGCATAGACTATGTTATTTATTGAGCCCATCAACTAGAAATGTCAAGATTATTCACCTGAATACTTCTTTAACATTTCTTTTTTCATTCTCAAACCATTTGTTGGGACAGTTCACTGATGAAAGTGGACAAAGGCAACTTGTTTGGCAGACATCATGGGCTATTAGTACCCGTTTTGTTGGTGGTATAATCATGACTCATGGAGATGATACTGGTCTAATGCTTCCACCAAGAATTGCTCCAATTCAAGTAAGACTACAGTTTTTTTTTTTTTTTTTTTTTTTTTTTTTTTTTTTTTTTTTGAAATTTTCGTTGTAAGAAGCCATGGTTAAAGTTCTGTCTAAAGAGTCATAAATATTTAATTTTGCGTTTTTCTTTTGTGAGTATGCTTATGTTATTTCTGTTCTTCTGGACCTTTTGTCCTTCAGATTGACCTTGATCTTTGTATTTAAGTCCTGTAATTTATTTTAATTTGCAAATTTTCTACATAATTGGTTGGTATCGCAACCTTTATGTTAACTCAATGGATATTACCAGGTTGTAATTGTGCCCATCTGGAAGAAGGCTGATGAAAAATCAATGGTTCTCAATGCTGCATTGTCTGTGGAAAAAGAACTAAAAACATCAGGGATCAAAGTTAAATTGGATGATTCAGAACAGAGGACGCCAGGATGGAAATTTAACTTCTGGGAGATGAAAGTATATTCCTACTCTTATCTTTCAACTGAAAAAATTACTCGTTTATCGTAATGTTTCCTGGCATTGGCATACTGCTTTTTTTTTTTGTTTTTTATATTGTTCATTTTCAACGAAAATAATGAGTGCTTATTCATTAGGGGGTGCCTGTAAGGATTGAGATTGGACCTCGTGATGTTTCTAGTGGAACTCTGGTTATATCTAGAAGAGATGTTCCTGGAAAACAAGGAAAGGTTTTTGGAGTATCAATGGAATCTTCGACTTTGATAGCCTACGTGAAGGACAAATTGGATGAGATCCAATCATCTCTTTTGCAGAAGGCAATAACTTTCCGAGATAGGTATTATGACTTGCTCTTCCAAGACTTTTATATATGATATATATGAATGACTTTACTGCACAGTACATATGCTGATATTATATAGGGCTCTTAAGAAAACAATTGTTGATATGTATTTCATGAAGTATTTATACATGTGAATGATGAAGGTGCAGTACTATAAGGTTTGAACCGACCCAAAAAATGTACAGAAGGCTGCAATCTGACTCTTATCTGTTTCAACTGGTCACCAAGTTGATGCCTTTTGCGCTTGGACATATTTGTGCCTGTGATTGCTTTTGCAAAAACATGATCATTGTTTGTGTTGATCCTAGTACCAGTGATCACTATCAGTTTGGTTTAAGTAATCTTTTCTTTTCTTTTTTGGTAAAGGAAGTTTCTTTAAGTATTGCCTATGATTTATAAAGGAAATTTTAAACGAACAACAGTTGGCCTTGCACAGTGATTTATTGTACATCATGTAATTTACCATGAAGTTTATGTAATTGTAGATGGTCTTCTTTCTAGCAAACATGGACGAAGCAGCTAATTTGTCCTTTAATATTTCTGCTTGCTTTTTAACTGGTTGCTTATGAACTTGTTGCCTCTAGTTTGACATTGAGTTTGATTAATCGAGTTAATGCGAGCGCATCAGATCTATTTTGGTCTATGTTCTAACCTCATGTTGCTACAGTTCAGTGCATGATTTTTTATTTTTTGAAACTACAGTTAGGTGCATGTTAACTTAACTAATGGCGAAACAATAATGTTTTACGGCTTTTTTCTCTCATTCTGTCTTTTGTGGTTTTTTTAACAATAAAAGGTTTGGTTTCCTGTGTTGTCCCTTGTACTAACCCTAATTGAGTTTTTTATGCAGTAACATTGTGGACGTGAGTTCATACAGTGAACTAAAAGAGGCAATATCTCAAGGAAAATGGGCAAGGGGCCCTTGGTCTGCAAGGTATTAACATTCTTTTAGTATGTTTTTCACTTAATTCAGCTCAACAATGTTTTCCATCAAAAATCAATTTTATCAATCCACTTCTTTCTCTCCATATAATATCGCATTATCGCATGCACAAACGGGTTATATCTTTCTTAATCATCACCGCCAATATTTCTTCACTCTGTTCTTTATTTCACAGCACTGGTACAATTCACTTGTACTGTATATATCAAGAAGAAACAGGTGGATCAAGCACAACATAATTTATAACACTTAAAAACTTTGGAATTGGATTTTTGAGGTTAAAGTGGATTCGAAAAGTGTAGCGGCACTGGGAATTAAAATTATGCTTCATCATGAACTAGAAGTAGAAGTCCCCAAACAGGGTATAGTAGCTGATTCCCATACTTTTGGTTTTCGTGTACTACGAGTGTCATAGAATGAAGATCTTGAAGTGGAGGGTGGAAAGATTTTCTTGAATCTGAATCACATCAAATAATGTGATTTAAGTTTAGTTGTACTGAGCCGAGGCATGAAGCCAACGCTAGGCTTTGTTGAATCTCATTAGAATTGTGTGGTTATCATGCATTTTGAGCTCACCATGGTTATGCTGTACTTTGGTGTTACAGTGATGCCGAGGAGCTGAAGGTGAAGGTAGAAACTGGTGCAACTATTAGGTGTTTCCCTTTCGAGCAACCTAACGGGACGAAAAAATGTTTGATGACTGGCAACCCGGCCGAGGAAGTTGCGATATTCGCCAAGTCTTACTGACTCCTAAGAAATAAAAAGCTTTTTCCTCCATTTCTTAGGCATCAAATTCTAGCATTGCTTGCCTTCACAGCAATAGCTCTTTTCTCTCTCTTTCTTTTCAGGCTTTCAACTTTTTTTTTTTTTTTTTTTTTTTTTTCTCACATAATTATGATGTCTACTTTTCATTGAAGCTGGTTGGAGAGTGGCCACAAGTATAATTAGAAAGCCATATGTGCATTGTACTCCACTTAATTTATTTCACTTGCAAAAGCAATGTATTATATTATATAGTGTACTTCTACTCATTTCTTAGGAGTTGTATAAGACTGCATTTTTTAATTTGAAGGACTGGTTAATAAAGAGAGATGAGTGAGATCAATTCTTATAAAGGAGTCTTTGTTTGCCTTAATAATAATATTGAAAAATGATTGTTTAACATTCTTTTGGTACATACATTTGTTGCGCAATGTCTCCTAAAATGTTAGATTATCATCTTCCTTATAATATTGCTTCAAAGCTCCCCATTTATTTTTCATAAACTTGAAACATGTGTTACTTGAAAAGAGTCAACTTTAACATATCACTTCACTACCAAGCATTGTATTTGAAGGTCTTCAAATACATTAAAGTTTGCTAATTTCATGATACTTAGCACTTATGACTCTACCACCACACCACACAAGGGCATGATCGTTCCCATCTCTAACTTATTAACAAAGATAATTCATTGGCAATAAAGGGCCATAACAGTTGCACGCCTCATCTATGTTGTCAAATGTGCTTTGAATCTCACAAAACAAAGATTACAAATCTCTATTTTTCAAAAACTGAGGCGTGGATGATTATTCTTAACTGTTTTATAGGAGACACATTTTATTCTACTGAGTGTCGTATAAGAAAAGGGTAGTGCTATTTGTATTCGCACTACTTAATGATGCTGAGAGAATATTCAATACTCCATTCGATCACAAATGTAGGTCGTTTAAGTTAAAAACACAAGAATTAAGGAGTCATTTAATTGTAATGTAGTATTACCATATTACATTTATCTTTATTAATGTCTTTTTGAGTGATTTCTCTTCAATTTCTTTTATTTTATCTTCATTAGAATTGGAGAACGACTAACATTTTTTAACAAGAAAAGTAAGTTAGAACGATCTACATTTGTGACCAGATGAGTAGGTCTCAACTGCTGCACCAAGTCAATGATTCGTATGACATTTTACATTGTTTTACAAAAAGCTTACTAGCATTATATAAGATTATTTGATTCCTAAATCTCAAAATAATCAAGATACTAACACTTAACCATTAATCAAGTATGTAGAAGTTGTTTGAAAAGATTTTAAGCGACACTTTTGAATGCACTGATTTTGTTGTGAAGCAACATCATCTCACCACGCAAGGACACTTAACGTCCCACCCCTTTTTTTGGGGGGCACTACTTTCGATTGTTGTTTGTTCTCTAGACTACATATTCTTTGCCCTCTTAGAGAGCACTGGCACTGCACAAGACTGCCTGGACACTTGTCTGGATCAATATTATTATATACACAGTTGAAGCATCAAAAAGAGGAGATGTGGAGTTGTTAGCACAATGCACATGCATGCCCTCCAAAAAGCCTTTGTACTCTTCTTACATTCTTTATTTCTTCCCAAGCAACGCATCATCTCCCCCTCTCTTCAATTTCATCAATCAAATTTCAATGGCTAAGATCTGATCAATTAAATCTCCACACTATTAGACAATCAAGGACACGTGGAGGCTACCCTTTACAGACTTCTCCTTAGACTGCCCAATTAATTCACCCATGTGTGGATGGATGATTCCTAGAAATTACCACCTATAGGATGTGAACGATGCATTGATTTTATCTCAAAACTACCCTACAAGCCAAACATCAAAACCAAGACAAACAGTAAAAGATTTGATGTTTCTAGGATCATACATAGAATCTCAACACTTCCATCAAATGGCGTAGAATGATCATGGACCAATTGTGGGCTCACCAGTGACTTTGAGTTATAAATTTATTTATTTTTTGATAGAAGTAACAAAGAAACCACAACTTGTCCATTGTGAGGTTATAACTCCGAACCTCTTACTCAAATAACTTCATATCAACTTACCCAAGAAAAAAAAAAAAAAAAAAAAAACTTCATACCAACTAATGAGCCATCCACTTGATTGGTATGAGTTCGAAAATATTTAGAGCAACTCTCTCAGAAACCTTGACATGAAACTAAAAAGAAAATGAATTGGAGCTAGGTTGGTATTAAGATTGGTTTGTAGTAACTTAGAAATTGTAAGTTCAAAGTATTTTCACGTAAATTTTAAGAAAAACGTTAGTGTAACTTCAATATGGCACGTGTGCGTGTCCCTTAATTTTAATTCTCTTAATTTTAATTGATGTACATGCACGCATATATCCTGAGATGCATTAGAGGGACACATACAAATATTAATGTAACTTTTGGTAAGTTTGGAGCGCTTTCTAAACCAAATTATGTTACCACTGGTAGTCTGGTTTAGCTTTTGGGGCCCACCCTTTATCTATTCGAGGGAATCGAACGGAGGAGATTGAATGACGAGGGAGGGAGAGTGATGACATCATTTCCAGTGCTACTGATTTTGCTGTCCTCCTCCTCCGAGTGTGCCTAGTGTCTCTCGCTCTCTCTCTCTCTCTCTTTTTTTGACGCTCTGCCCGTCTCGTGACCATCGCCCCTCTTTATTGCACTCCTCAAAAACAAAAACATACAGTCTCTCTCTCTCTCTCCTCTAATACTAGAAAGAAAGATACGACAAAGAAAGTTGCTCAATTCAATTGAATTGATGGCAGCAGCTGCCCACCTCAAAACCCAAGCCCTGCACCAACCACACCCACCTTCCAAACCCAAACGCCGCAAGCGCCGCGAAACCCCCACCACCACCACCACCATCACCACCTCCGCCTCCTCCGCCGCCGCTAACTGCCACTCCAACCGTAAACTCGGCCCCCCACCAATCGTCGTCTCCCCCTACACCTCCTGGTGCTGCTCCCCCGCCACATCCACCGCCACCGCCACCACCGCCAAACCCTCTCCTCCCCCTGCCTCTCCACCTCCCCCGCCTCCGCCTCCGCCTCCGCCGCAGCAACTAAAAACCTGCCTCTCTCCGTCGCCGTCCCAGTCCCCCACCAATTCTGCTTTCAAGATCAGATTCTCTCCCGGCCGGGTCTCTCCGGTCAACCTCATGGACTCCCCCAATTCATCCAACTCGGCCTCTCTCGGCGTCGCCCATTTCTCTCCTTACCCTTCCAGCTACACCAAATTCAACTACGTCCTCAATGCAGGGCTCCTGAACCCATCGTCCCCGCCGCCGCCGCCGCCGCCGCCGTTGGATAAGGCCCGGTCGAGCCCGACCCTGTTCGAGATGATGGCGAATGAAGCCGACATACATCACCCCAGAACAGCCCAGATCCCGAACAACCCAAATGTTGCTAATGGAGCTCACAATGCCGCCATTAATGGCGGCGGTGCGAAGGATGGTGGGCAGGTTTCTGTTCAGGACAAGCAGGCGATGCTGCAGCAGAGATTGGGGGAGATTGTGGGGAGCTGCAGTCCCGGGAACCAATTCAACGATTCGAGTACCAGCGATGTGAAGATCACTTTCACTTCCAAGGACGGGTTGAGCGTTTCGATGAATTTGCACGGTCAGATTCTTGTGGCGCATAGTAGGTTCTTTGCGGACAAATTGATGGGTGGTACTGCTGCTAACAAGAAGCAGAGATTGCCGTCGACGTCAGTGGTGGAGGTTTCTGATTGTGATGATGTTCAAGTCTACATTGAGACTTTGAGATTGATGTATTGTAGGGACATCAAGAGGAAGCTCATGAGGGAAGATGTCTCAAAAGTTCTTGGCATCTTGAAGGTTGGTTGCTTTGATTTGATCTAATTTCGGTGCTTTTCTTTGATTTGATTAAATTTGAATATTGGGTTTTTATGAATTTGTGAATTGATTACTGGGTTTTTGAGAATTTGTGATTTTGATTACTGGGTTTTTGAGAGTTTGTGATTTTGATTGATTGCAATGTGGTTAGGTGTGAATTTGATTGATTGCAATTTGGTTAGGTTTCGGCTGCGATTTCCTTCGACGCGGGTGTGTTGTCTTGTCTGGAGTATTTAGAGGCAGTTCCATGGGCAGAGGATGAGGAAGAGAAGGTGTCTTCTCTACTGTCTGAGCTTCATCTGGAAGGAGCAATTGCAGGGGAGGTTTTGAAGAGGGTGTCGATTGAGGTTGTCGCCGCGGAGGCTGAAGAAAGTTGTGGGGGGAATGAGGAAGTGCTTGTCAAGCTATTGCAGGTTGTTCTGCAAGGAAAGGATGAGAAGGCGAGGCGGGAAATGAAGGGGTTGGTATCGAAAATGCTTCGGGAGAATTCGTCTCACAATGATCTTAGTAAAGAGTCTTTGTATTCTGCTTGTGGTGGGTGTCTTGAGATCCTTCGCCTTCATTTCCTTCGCGCCGCGGGGGCGGACTTGGAAGACGTTGGGCAAATTGCGAGGCAAGCTGATAATTTACATTGGATTCTTGATATTTTGATTGATAGGCAGATAGGTGAGGAGTTTTTGAAGACATGGGCAGGACAATGTGATCTAGCCGAAGCGCATTCTGGTGTTCCCGCGATTCATAGGTATGATGTGAGCAGGGTCACTGCTAGATTGCTGGTTGGAATTGGGAAAGGCCAGCTCTTGGCCTCAAAGGAAGTGAGGTGCTTGTTGTTGCAGACATGGTTGGAACCGTTTTACAATGATTTCGCGTGGATGAGAAGGGCGTCGAGAGGGCTTGATAGGCATTTGATTGAAGATGGTTTAACCAACACAATACTCACATTGCCTCTATCTTGGCAACAAGAGATACTACTTGCTTGGTTTGATAGGTTCTTGAATTCTGGGGAAGATTGCCCAAACATACAAAGAGGGTTCCAAGTGTGGTGGAGAAGGGCATTTTGGAAAAGAAATGGAGAAGCAGATCAAGAGCCTCGACATCTTCGAATTTCCACCGCTGTTTGCAATAACTCTTGAAATTCTTGTTCGATTGATACACGGCGCGAAAATGATTCCTTCTTCTGGTTTCTTTCATCCTTCATATGAGATTCCTTGGTGCTGTATTCCTAGTAAGAGAGATGCTTCAAATTTCCTTCCCTTTAAAACTAGGTGAAGTACATTCACATCAGTCAAAGTTGTCACTCACCATTGGTGTTGAAAGTGAAAAATAATTTTGTTGGACTGAGACAAAGTTCAGCTGTGAAGAAGGAGAAGAGAATCCAATTTGCTTGAGTTGCAGATGATGAGCACCATTAATGCCCCAATTCCCACTGTTTGGTTTTGTGAATTCTACTTGTGTTCATAATTTGTTTGAAGTTTCTTAGGCAATTAGTATTCATCAAATATTTCTTGTCTACTTGACCTGCATTGCTTTATCCCTCCTTTTTCACAATCTTTGGTTCTCATAATTTGGTTTTATGATATCACATGGTCGAGTGCTTTAAATCAAGCGGAGTAGAAGAGTTGGATCCATGACCTCGAATAATTCGCCTTCGCCTTAAATCAAGCGGAGTGGAAGTGTTCTCTATGTAGCTGACTTAAACAATATGGGATTGATTGATACTTTGTTGTTGTTGTTGTTGTAGTAGTTCAAGAAATTACGCTGTTTGGGCTTGTGAGATTTACTTTCTGAGTCACTATCTTACTCTTACACAAGTGTGAAATGTATTTCACTTTTAAAATGCACAGCACATGACATCCATGAATAAGTATCATGGTTTACACCTAGAACCTGCAAAGATCAAACACATCGTCTCTAAATTAGAATCTTCAGATTATAAAATTAGCACCGTTTTCTCCATTGTCATCAACAAGCAATCCCAACAAACTCACCATGCACTTTTTCATTGAAAAATGAAAGAAAAATCCCACCTTTATTGAATGAGATTTCTCTATGGTTTTTTTAGCTGTATTCCCAAATCTGAGTGTGAGTAATGCACAGTTTAGTAGTTTCTTTTGATAATTCAGTGGCCCTTGTGGCCTTGCCTTTCTTCCAAACTTGTAGCTAGTCCAATCTTAGTTGCACCTCTTCTTTCTCTTTTCAGGCTCTCTTAGTGGACTCTTTTGATCCACCATTGGAAATAAAAGGTTCACTTCTTTTGTACCTCATGGACCCTTAAAGCTGGGCTCCATGTACTTTGAAAAATCAAAAACTTTGATAATATCTTATTAAAAGCTAAGGAAAATTAAGTCCCACCCATATGGTTGTATAAGCAAGATTTGAAGTAAGGTTTTGGTGTGATATATATGCCTCCTATGTTGGCATTTTCTCACTCTTATAAATACAGCATTTATATGTGAACATCACTGAGACTAAAAACTAGACAATAGCTTAACTTTTGGACTTCTTTTTTCTTCAAATGAGCATTAAATCCAATACCGAACATGGGTCCATGTGGGGGACCTTAGTGCCATGAATATAAAATAAAATGTTTCATTTAATTATTCAAAGATTTGTTAAAATTAAGAGGAGAAATAAACAGGTGCGAACTACCCAGTATTCGAACTAATTGACTACTTTGGGCTCAAGTCGTGGTCAGCTTATAAGGGGCTTCGGCTCTCAGAACGAAGGAAACTTCATACGTAAGACTTAAATTCATTACCACTACTTAAAAAGAGACGCGAGTGCCGAGCCACTTAGACCACCCGTCCATTGGTTACAATTACCGTGTTCATAGCTTATAGGAATGTGAGTTTTGCAATTACGTACTCTCTGAGGTTAACCGCTTTATAAGAAATTTTTGCCCCCTTTCTTGCGCCCTTCGTTTGGTTTTTGTTTCCCACGTGGTATATGACATCAACTGCGCTAACGAATCTATCTTCCAACACTGGCATACCTCACAATGGATGACCCTCCCAACGTAATTTATTCTATTTATAAGACTCAAAACCAAGATTTTGATCACTGTGAAAGAAAATTAAAATCTTGCTTAATAGGAATTGAGTCATTTACAACTTGGACCAATCAATTGTAAATCTCATCATAATATATAATATGTTATCTGAAAATGTTAGTGTGCCTCAACACACACACTTGTCATTGTCCGTGCAATACACATTGAGAAGTGCGTGCACATTTCAATGTAAAAATGGATGGATGCCAATACGTGCATGTAGATAGCGTGTGTCCGTGTTGGGCACGCCTTTCGCTAGCATTTTCCTATTTTATAATCCGTAATATAAGTCCATCTCACTAATTAAACATGCTCTTGCATTTTATAATACACAAAGAAAGCGCTAGAATGACATCGATAGACCTCTGTGTTATAATACACAATGAAAGCGCTAGAATGACATTGATAGACCTCCGTGTTATGCATTAAGATTTGAGAACTATTTGTGCATACCTATTTTCACATGGGACTCGTATGCTCTGTCACCTTAATGTGACTTTGAGTGTGACTTTGAGGTGTTATTGTAGCATCAATATAAGTCAACAACACATTTAGCCCTGATGCGACTCAATACCCTATTAGCCTTTAGATTATCTTCTCGAATCACGACAAGTCAAACAGATTTACGCGTAATCACCGTTCGATTTGCCTGATGAATGCCGGGTCAACGATTCTCAAGCTGTATTTGTTGACCACACTAGCATCATAACGGTTCCCACGTAATCATCATCGTCACTAACATGTCATCAAGCGCAGATAAAAGACTCCAAACAAAATTAACTGAAACAACATCGCCACCGTTGAGATCCTCATATTGTCATCACAACCATTGAAAAGAAATAAAGAATGCTCGATCAGATATCTCTTGAGAATCTAACGTTAAGCGGAGCATGGGACGCCGATTAGGTAGATGGAGCCGAAGCATGGGAGTGGAGCCTAGCCAACGCACGTGGAATCTATCCATACGTGCGTGGAGTAGAAGGAATGTGGAGGGGATTAAAGTGTTGGATTCCGGATTTGCCCTTTATTCCGTGAAAGAATCACGAATTTACCTTTATCCGATGTCCACTCACCAACACTTTATTCCTCTTTCATTAATGCTTCTTTGAGGATTTTTTTTTTTTTTTTCTCAAGATTCTTTGAGGAATTGAGAAAGTTAGGTTGGGCTCATATAAAACATTATCACTAATGATATAGATTAGTTATAAATTTATAATGATTCTCACACTTTAGTAAAACATTACCATGGACAAAGATTTTTTTCATGTAATAAAACGACGCAAAAGCCGTAAAAGGCGAAATTACAATAGACACGATTTGGAGAAGGAGACCCATCGGGCGTTCTCTAACATTATTGGTTTCACTCTATTCGAAAGTTGCAAGAATCTCGTTACTCCCTAGAAGAGTTTCCTTGCAAGTCTTGTCAAATTGTCAATTGTTATATTCTTTTTATGGTATGTGCAGGATAAGATTAAGGTTCATTTAAGAGTAGCCTTCTAATGTCTCGTAATAATCTTAATAGTTCGATTTATAATCCATTTATAATTGTCACTGTTTTAGTTAGTATGTGATAACCCATTTGAAATTAAGGCTTTAATATTATTGTTGTGTATTTAGTATGTATGTGATCCACTAAAACAAACAAAGATATTGCAAGCAATTTGGCCTCGAGGACTGCTGGTCATTTCATTTTTGTAATGCATGTATTTTTAAATATTATTTTTATTGTACACTTTTTGTGGTTGGATAACTTTGTAGTAGTGATGTATCGTGTTAGAGCAAACGCAGCAAACAAACAACATATGCACACGATCGACACAGAGAATTATGTGGTTCGACAACATGCCTACGTCAATTGCAGAGAACACAAAGATTTTATTAATTCAAAAGATTACACCAACGCTAAGCCTCTACATATCTCACAACTCACTAACTCAATATATTGTTGAAGACATTAAAAGACATTACCAATTTAATTGTCTACCCTACTTATATAGTCTAGGGTATCAAAATTGCACTAAGAAACTAAAACCTATTAGAGTTGCACTAGGAGACCAAACCATGTTGTATTAGGAGTCTACTTAACTTAATAATTGGGTTTCTCTAATCGGGTTAAACTAACCCAAACCCATTTGGGTTAAGTGCCCGACCCACTTCAAGCCAATATCAACATATCGTAAGGACTCCTGCTCCTCAGTTCCTTTCACCTCAATAAAATTTTTGTTTACTAACCAAAAAAAATTAACTACTTGGATTAAGAAATTTATGACATATTTTAGGAAGCAGCTGATAAGAATTGTTGAGCTAATACTGAAATTGTCCCCAACTTAATCACATTTCAACTTACAGGTGTGGGGTACTTTTGAATTCACAAGTGTGAAGTTTCACTCTAAAAAACTTCGATACTAATTGACGAGAGATCCTGACTTGAATACTTCATTATGAAGTCATGTTTATCTTACGCGGGACCAATTTTTAGTCCACAAATCTCTAACAAATCGTTACTTGAGCAGCCAAATAATGTAGGACGCTACAAAAATTAGCTAGTTCATTAAATACTTGCCACACTTTTAGTGCAAAATATTGTACAAAAATATTTCCTTTTTAATAGCCCCAAGCCCAATGGATGAAAAATTTTAAAAAATCATTTCCCATTTGAAATTTCAAGGATTAACATAAAAAAAAAAAAAAAAACAGGAGGCCAGGGAAGAAAACACACAACAACAAACTTGTGCGAACTACTCAAACAAGAACAAGAAGTAATGAATAGGCTAGTTGAAGACCACCGTCCGTTGTAGAAGAGGTGGGACCGTGGGATCATGCATGTAATAAGTTCGTCTATTCGTTGTACGCCGCGTCTACAGAAGAGTAAGGCTTGTTTGGTACTATCACATATTGATATAGACGAAAATTAATTTTATTTGATTGTCCAACTTATCTGCAATTATCTCTCACTTTACATTATAGAGTGAGAGATATTTCACTACCACTTCCTTAGGGAGTTATCTCCTAGAAGTTGTGGACACAATTATCCCTAATTAATGACCATTTTATTACTCATCTCTTTTTTATTTGAAGTTATTTATGTCAATTTATATTTTTTATTATTTAAAAATTTAAAATTTTTCTGCAAATTTAAAGTTGAACTAAATATGAAAATATTAACTTCAATAAGTTAACTCCAAACTAACCCTTTAAGTTAACAAAAATGAACCATACAAGGCTATGAATATGAGGGCAAAAGTGTAAAGCACTTCTTACATCGTACATGTCTCTTAGTGCTATTGCTATAGCTAGGGTACCAAATTTGCCCTCCTAACTTTAGCAAATACTCTCTCAAAGCTTACGGGAGAAATTTGTTTTTTTAAATAAGTATTGTGATGATGTTTATTAAGTTTTTTTTTTGGAGTCACGCTATCTTGACTTTTCATTTGGGCATGTCAATTTAGTGTGCTTTCATGAAGTCCTTTAAATGCGCATCTAGTTCCATGTACATCAATGCACATACATCCATGCATTAATCAAGGGTTATAATCAAATGCGTATTGACAATGTCCAAAAAGAGTCAAACTTGTTGTAAATTGAGTTGAAACTTGCTAAGAACTAGATAAGGAAATAGAAGACTAAGAGCTTTTACTACTATAAACTACTACTACAAAGGAGAAGAGAAGAAATGAGATAGTTGGAATGAGATGTTTTCATTCAACTTGGTATGTTTTTACAATGAGGTTAACACCCTTTGTATAGGCCATTTGGTGATGATGATAAATGTACTTTATACAATGTGTACAAGTAATACATACACCCCATGTCATACAACACATTACAAGTAATTTGACAATACATGAAAGAGTTAATGTACATTAGAAATGGTTACAAGTAACATGACAATACATAAACAAGTAGATGTACTATTAAGTGAGAAATACAAGTTACAAGACTACACAATATGTTGGTGTACATGCATGGTCATCTATACTCCACGACACTCCCCATTGGACGACACTTGCTTAGAGATTGTGCCTCGTTAAAACTTCTACTAAGAAAAACCATGTGAGAAAAAATATAGTAAAAGAAAAAGAGTACACTATGCTCATAAATATTAAGATGGGTATAGTATTGTTAAGATTGCCTCATTAAAAACATTGCTAGGAAAACCCAATGAGATAAAATCATAGCTAAGGGAAAAAGAGTGCAATACACTAATCAATAACTCCCCCTCATGTGAACATGGGTGAAACTTGTTCAGTTTCTTTACTTGCAATGTCCTTAAGTTTACGCAAGTCAATACCATATGTAAGCTTTTTAAATGTCGTAGTTGGTAAGCCTTTTGTGAATAAATCAACAAGATTATCACTCGATCGGATTTGCTTGACATCAATTTCACAATTCTTCTGAAGCTCATGTGCATAAAAGAATTTTGGTGAAATATGTTTTGTTTTGTCCCCTTTTATGAATCCTTCACTTAAATGTGCGATACATGCTGCATTATCTTCATATAATATGGTTGGAGAATCTTTTATTGAAGGCAATCCACATGATTCTTGAATATGGTCAATCATGTTTCTTAACCATACACATTCATGACTTGCTTCATAAATTGCAAGTACTTCAGAATGATTGGAAGAAATAGCAACCATAGTTTATTTTACTGACTTCCATGATACAACAATATTACCATATGTGAATACATATCCCGTTTGAAAACGGGCCTTGTGAGGATCATATAAAAATCCAACATCAGTATAACCTTGGAGATTCAATTTTACCCCTCTCGAGTAAAATAAACTCATGTCGCTCGTTCCTCGAAGATATCGGAAAACATGTTTAACACCATTCCAATGTCTTCGAGTTGGTGAATAGCTGTATCTTGCAAGTAGGTTGACAACAAAAACAATGTCAGGTCTTGTACAATTTGCAAAATACATATGTGCACCAATTGCACTTAAATATGATACATCCGGACTAAGTAGCTCTTCATCACTTTCATGAGGTTGAAATGGATCCTTATCCACTTCAAGTGATATGACAACCATTGGAGAGCTCAATGGATGTGTCTTTTCCATATAAAATATTTTTAATATTTTTTCAATATAATTTGATTGATGAACAAGTACTCCACTTGAAAAATGTTCAATTTGCAAACCAAGACAAAGTCTTATTTTTCCAAGTTCTTTCATCTCGAATTCATTTTTTAAGTATTCAGATGTTCTAATCACTTTAAACTCTTATACGTGTGAGGTTTTTCTCAAAAGGCCTCGGTACTAATTAGAAGGAGTTATAACTTATATACTTCATTTCGAAGTTTCATTAATCAATGTGAGACTAACTTTCGGTCCATGCATCTTCAACACTCCCTCATAGACCGAAAGTCACATGATCCAATGGGCTTTTTCTCTCATGTCCCATCCAAACTGTAGGCTATGATACCATGTTAAAATTATCACAGCCGCACACACACAACGCGGACTGAGAGAGTTTTATCATTGTATCAGAGCAGACGGTTTGATTAGAAACTTGTTGAGAAAAAAAAACCCTTTGAACGAATTTCAATCCAAGGTGGAGTGTTGATATGTGTGGATCGAAATAATAGTCCAAAATCGATTAAACGAAACTTCATAATGAAGTATATAAGTGATGATCTCCCTTAACTAGTATCGAGGTCTTTAAGATAAAACCTCACACCTATAAAAGTTGAAGGTGATTAAGTTGGAGAGAGTAACGGTGCTAGTGGAGGAGATTCACGTGCTCGCGCACGCGTGTGCGGCACAGTGTGAGAGATGCTCTAACGATCTCTTTATTTTTACTTCTATTTCGACTATCAAAAAGACAAACTCACAAGCATAACAACAAAGTTGAGTTCGGCAAAACCAGATCGCAATTGACACTCAATAAAATAAAATAAAAATTAAAACGCACCGAAGCAATAGTTATTTCTATTATTTTATTTAGAAAGTTTCCCTTCTAATTATATCAATATTTGTCGCCTAACTTGGAGTTTTCTATATTTCCTTTCTAATTATATCAATTGAGAAAATATCCAAAGTTGAATAGTTAAACCCTAAAGTAAACACAACTAATTAAATAGTACTAGTTCATACATTATAAGCTCTAAATTTTTAAGAAATAGTCAAGAGTCAACTTGAAGATTGTAATTAAACCATTATTATTTTGTGTATGTTTCAGTAAGTTTTTTTATACATAATACACAAAAGAAAAATATTAGAATGACTCGTTTTAGAGCACTCGAAATAGACATCCGATTGATATTATCCATTGATTTTATGCATCCATACTTATGCGCACACAAATTAATATGTATTAACTGTATACTAATAATTGATTATCCATTCCGAGTGTCTCAAAAAAGTCTAGCATTACACATATTCCTAAACAAATATAGTATACAACAACAACAACATAGATAGCCTCAGTCTCGAATTAACTAGTCGGCTTAAACAAATATAGTATATGTATAAAAAATAGAATGTATTAAATTAAATAAAAGAGAAGAGTTTGGTTCGTATACCCAATCCAACATATTTATGTCGTGTTAAGTAACACCAGACTAAGCTTTACATTAAAAATATACAATCAATCATTCGATTCATGACCGTGCAGATTGGATCGAACCGAAACGAAATTTGAGATTTTCTTTTTAAAGAAATTTAATGATTTGGTATGTTCATTTATGTTTCATTCGCACCTTTAAAATCACATGGGATGATAGGAAAAAAATGCTAAATAAAGAAGTAGTAATAAGTATGAACAATTAGAATAATCAGTGGTGAAGTCCTCCCTTGATTCTCCTAAATTAGAAAGTACTAGTGAACTTGGATTGCAATTAAGTGTTGACTTTGGCCCGGGATACCAAGCCGCGAATCAGACGAGCCGGTTCGGCGGTTCGACTCCGAGGGCAGTACGGGCATATAGAGATACTTGCGAGGGTATTTCCGGGACGAGAAAAAGCATAAATACGTGGTGGTGTGGTGAAGAAGGGCTGTTGGAGTTCGTGTGTGGAACGAAAACAGGGTTGAAGGCGAAGAAGAGGATTTGAGGAGTGTGTGTTGGTTCTTCTTCGTCTCGGAGGCTGAGATTTGTGTGGAAGGAATTTCAATCGAAGACGAAGAACGAACGGAATCATCAATCGAGATCAACAAAGACGAGAAGAACAGCGAAGAGAATCTCTGATTCGTAGTCGAGAACAGGTTCTGAAGACCGGTCGTTGAAGTGACTTGAGAGAGGAGTTTGAGAGGTATCGACTGTTGAGAGAGGAGGCGTGAGAATCTGCGGTTCTGTTCACTCTTTCTTGGCGATTCGAGAAGTTTCGGTTGATTTCTGGCTTTGTTGCGATTCGCGGAAGGATTCACGGAAGATCTGTGTTGATTCAGGTATACAAACCCTAGCTTTTGATTTCTCTGTGTTTTTTGGTTGTTTTTGACGCGATTGAGGTTCCGAGAGGAGTTGTTGCGTGAATCGACAAGGTTAGACTGTTTGACGGCGGAATGAGTTCCAAACGAGGTGCCAAGTTGGGGTCCTTGGGGATGGGACGGCGGAGGTCGAGATTAGGGTTTCCGAAGCGGAGATTCAACTGGTTTTGCAGAGATTTGGCGCTAGATCTGTTTGTTGTGTAGAGTACTGGTTCGTCTCTCCAGGCCTCGCCTGAGCGATGAAGGTTGAAATCGGAACCGGAGTGTGGTTCTCCTTGTTGGATGGCGAATATGGATTCAATGAGGATATATCGTTCTAGATCTGGAAGTCTTTTTCTTTGTGCAGGGCTATAAGGTTAATAGATTGTGTGGAACATCTCTTTGTGCTCGTTAGATGTGTCTATACTTCATTAGGAGTGCATTCGTTTGTGCGCCATTGATGTGATTAGGCGTCGTAACTTGCTTCGTAGCGATGACTGGTTTCTATTGGCGCAAAATAGAGGAGATTAGGGCTTGTTGCAGGATACTCAATGACTGTTAATTGGCTTTGATCCGCCTTGTTGCATAGATTAGGATTACTGGATCGTTTCGCTTTTGGTTGTCTGGAGTTCTCTCCGGGGTTACACCAAGTGCGGTCGGTATCAAACTCTCTGTTTGTTGCAGAAGATAAGGCAAATTGGGGGATATTATATTTGCCTACACTCAGGATGTTTAAACTCACTGATCTATGATCATTAACAGGGCTTTAGATGTTGGCATTAATGCTTCATTAGGAATTGATGTTAATACACTCATAAACGACGTGTTGCCGGAAGTTTGATCTAAGATGGATCGAATACATTGATGAACTCTTGCCTAATTAGGCATTCTTTGAATTATCAGCGGCCCTCTCTTTATTACTAAGATTGAATAATGTGGAACAGGAGAACCTTTTCCAAGAACTGCTTTGCAGTTATATGCCATGCCACTGCACCACACCTGTGCTTAATTCCGCTTTCGGGTCTATTGACCAGTAATGGGACATTGGAGTTGTCTTCTCTGATGACCTGCTCCTGGTACTCGAAGGATCTTACGATCCAAGCTACTTGGGTCAGAAGAAATGTTCCTTCCAATTTTATGAATTTCTACCATCCAAATTATAATTTCTTTACCAAGGATGTTCCACGATACCCTTAGGGGCTGGTTGACATGATCTGCCCCAAGGTAATAGCCTCTGATTGGCATTTCGTGGCCGTCATGTTGTGTCTGTTTTATGGTTCATTATTGATTGATTCTTTAAGAATTAGACACTGACTTGCAGTTCTCTGTGTGGTGTTGATCCTCATCTAAACATACTGTAATTGGCAGGTGAAGAGGTGCTTTTTGGTTCTAGAATCTGCTATGGCGGTTTTGGCTGGAATCTAGACTATAACTGTTTCCTGGAATCCAATGCATATGACGGATTCAATTTGATGGTTGGTTTGCAATATTTCTTTTTGATTACTTTTTAGAAAATTATATGCTCTTTAATGTGAATGCTCGGTGCATGTAAATTTATCTAAGTTGAGATTTATTTCCCCCCCTCACAGATTCGCCTTTGTACTTGTAATGGGGGACCGGGCTCTTCTCTCGAATTGAATAGAAAACAAGGACTGGTTTCCTGCAAAATTTGTGGTGGCAAACCACTTGTTAACGAGAGTGGATCTTTTCCATCAAGAATGGTGAGCCAAGTTGGCTTGGAGCTTACAAGCATTATCAATCCTGACTGGACGTGGAAGACTGTTTCAAAAGGTAACAGGAGTGCATCAAGGAGAGCCCGGAAACCGAATTCTGGAAATTCTAAAGCTGCTGTGGATTGGACCAGTAAAAATCTTAACAAGGTGGAAGACATGCCTGTTTCCGAATCTGAGAAGGTTCTTTCTTAATGTTTTGTAGATTCATTCATTTTCTTTTTATCTGCTCGGAGTTTCTTTGATTTTTTTTCTAGATTGAAACACTCCTTTGAAATGTTTATGTACATTTTTCCTGATACTGTTACATCCTCTCCATTGCTTTTGACAGCTTGGCGTTACCGTTCTTGGAAGACGCTTCAGTGACAAAGTAGAGCATGTACCCATAAAGAAAAGAAAATTTTGTTTCCGATCCCCTTCGCCACCACGGAGTATACCTACACGGCAGCTAGAGAAGCGTGAACCTGCTTTGGCTAAGGGGAATGCCTTGAACCTTGGAAATAAGCATGTTACAACGAGTGAGAATGCTGTTTCTGATGAATTAGATAGTGCTGTCTGCACTGATCTTAGTTCCAATGGAAAAGAGCCTGTGGACGTCCATGGAAGAGTTGATGTGAATGAGGACTTCTCTGGTATCTCAATACTGGCTGCTGCTGCTTGTAGTAGCAGTATTGAAGGTGGTGCTGGTTATGACGAGGAAAACTCCAATGCTGAAGACTCTTTCTTGAAAGATAGGGCAGCCCCTCAAAATACTGAATCATGCACCGTGGTGGGGGAATCGTGCAAAGAGCTTTCACAGACTCATGCTGAAGTCTCTAGCAGTGATGGTAACTTGTTTCTTGCACCTGTTAACAAGCAAGAAAATGTTATGTCATTGGAAGGGACTGATATCTTGTCTAGAAGTCTGCCACAAGTTGCTCGTGATATCACTGATGTCACTGAAGTGAAGGATATGACACTCCCCCATTTAGATAATATGGCAACAGTATCACAGGCAAGCAACCCAGATGATGGGACAACGAGAAGACCAAAGTCATCTTACCGCGATGAGAGATCTCACTGGGACTTGAATGTTTCCATGGATTCATGGGTGAGTCCTTCAGCAGATCCCAATGTGGATTATCATGGTCTTTCAGGGGATTGTACTCATGGGGATGATAGAAATGACTCGGATGATTTTGGGGATCTCATCACAGCTAGGAATATGGAAAATGTTATTGACAGGCCAGCATCAACGGCAATTCCATTGGTCTCAGATGTACATAATAGCAACCAAGGGGATGTGGATTCAATGGGGCTTGATCCTGAGATCCGGGAAGCGGATAGAGGAAAACATAAATCGAGCACTTTAACTTCTAGCAGAGATAATCCTTTGCTTTCAGAGATTGGTAATGCTCACGAGAGCTTGCTGAAAGAGGCAGAACTTGCTTATAATTCAGAAGTTATCAGTTCGCCGGCTGAGGTTATTTGTGCTGCTCCTATTGAACATACTTCAACATTTTCAAATGTGGCAACTGCTTCTGTTCCGGATGAGATTGCCCCCTCTCAATCCACATCCTTGGATACTGTGGATGGTGGAATTCTGTCTCCTGGTGACATTAACTGCAATCAATCATGTCATGATCATTTTTGTTCTGGAGTAGATCATGATACTAGCGGACTAGTGCTCGAGGAACCCGTGGATAAAGCAGCTTCAGTCAAGAAGTTGTTCACTGAAGATATGACCGTTCAAGCATCAAGCCTTGCATCATTTGATGACACCAAATCGGAAAAATTAGGTTCTTCTCTAGGACCAGTACCCCCACATTCTGAAAATTTGATTACGTTGGCTACAGCAGTTGCAGAAGCTGAAAATCTATTTGCTTCTGCATCAAAGACTCAAGACAATGAATCTTCTTCGGGCAAGTCTATACGGCATGATACCTCCATGCACATTGATAAAGGTTCAAATGACAAGGTCCCTGTTGTAAAAGTTGAAGATGGTTGTTTGTTGAGGCAGAAACAAGCTGTCGCTGAGAAACAGGTTGTCTCTGTTTCTTCGAATTCTCAGGATAATTGCAAAAGTTATGGTAATGATCTTGTCACTAGCTCTGACAGGAATGTGTTAGAAGAGGAACCTTATGACGACAGTGAATGTGATTACGGGTCTGTTGGTTCACAAAAGGATCATATTAATCTATCTCAAACTCCAAAAGCCGCTGAACTTCAGGAGGACAACGAAGCTCAGTATGAAGATGGAGAGTTGAGAGAGTCAGATGAACATAACTGGGAAGATTGTGTGGGCGAAGAAGGGGAAATTGAACGCGTGGACTATGGATCAGACAACGGAGAAACAGATGGTTTTGAAGGTGGTTCGGATTATCCTAGCTCCCCGTTCAGACGAGTTAATGAAGCTAAGCGTGGCAGTGAGATATCGATGGAGGTTCATGATATTAATTCTGAAGAATTTGTATCCAGACAGGGTAAAAGGCGGACTGCAAAGTCCATGAAAAACCAGTGGAATGAGAATTTGGATGCTTCAGGAGATCAGAGTATGTTTGAATTGGGCCATGATTCTCTCAAGATGAGAAATGGATGTGATGGCTTTTCAATGGAGAATGCTGCTGCCGAATCAAACAGCCAGTTAGCATGTTTAAGGAGCCGATCTTCTGGGTGGGATCAGTTGCCAGAAGCTGGTAAAAGCTCCAAAGATATGATCATGGATAGTAGAGAAGGAAGTTGTGGAAAGAATCGCGGTAGTGCTTGCATGGATGGGCTTGATTTTGTGGCAGGTTATGGCAAGAGAGAGTTGCAACAACAGACTGAAGGGAAAACTGGATCTGATGCTTCATTATGGAAGGATAGAACACAGATGCACCGAAGCAGGTACCTTATATAGCTCCATGCATTTTTGCTACGTATTTATTGTATTTTCATTTTTTCAATGTGATTAATTTTTATTGATTTCTGTTCTTTCAGATCGAGTAACTTGGATGGTTTGAATTCTAGAGTTGAAAGAGATTCGACTTCTTCGAAATCCTTTGGAAGAGGAGGATCTTCTTTACATATGCATGGCAGAGGCCGAGGTGGTGATCGTTGGATCGATTCTTCGGGAAGGCATTGGGGTGCAAATAGCCATCGTTCACCCAGTTATTATGGTCCTGGTTTTGTACATTCTGGTCCAAGGAATGCCGCCGCAACAAAACTTGAGAGCAGTGGCCTTGTTGTTGCACCTGATGGCACCATTGTAAAAGCAGGCAGTGTCGGACCTGGTGTACGGGTTCATAGGTCGTCATTGAATGGTTCTTTACATGGTGTGCAACGACCTCTTACTAGAAGAGGATCACCGGCTGAGAGGGAAGAAACATTTCGTATGCATCTGAGATCTGCAGCTGCGGTAGATAGGAGCCCAGAGAGAAGTAACATTATTGGCAGGGGTAGGTCTGTAAGGTATGGTCAGAGAGTGTTTGGTACTGATTTGAGGGAGCGACACCATGATTCTATTCCTACTTTGCATTCTTTACACAGGAGAGAGCAAAGCATTTCTCCCAGTCAAAGAAGAGGCACTAATTGCTTTTCTAGATCACGATCTAGATCTCGGTCAAGGTCTAGAAGTCTTTCGCCTCATTTATGGCCAACTCCTAGGGGAAGAGTCGGTTACGGGCTTGGCTTGAGACAATGCAGCAGGTCTCCTCCGAACTTCCGATCTGAAGCGAAACAGCATCGAGTGAGGTCGCCTCACTATCAACCTAGTTTTGTAGTGGATCATGTGAGAAGCTTTGGCTATACTGTTAGAAGTCGTGCTTCTCCACCACACACTGCCAGATGGGTGGATGACAGAAGGGACACTGCGGATTATGTTAAAGTAAACAGCTACAAGCATCGATCTGTAGCTTCTAGAAGGAGCTCACCTGGAAGATTTTACAGACGAGGCCATAAGTTTGATTTAGTGGATCCTCCCTTCAGAGTAAGAGCAGATGAATACCACAGGCACATGCAACATGGGCGGTTCTCTGAAATGACTGGAGCTGGTCGAGAACCCAGATATGATGGAAGTGATGATGATAGAAGGAAGCATGGTGATAGATATGGATTGCCCAATTCAGTTCGACGTCACAATGCTGATGATACTATGAAGCAGCGGCATAGATATGGTGCGGAAGACTGTGTCGTTTCAAGTAACTCTCGCAGCAAGGATACCTCAGGGTTTCATGGTAGAGGGAGTCCAAAGGAATACATTAGGGCTATTGACGGCAGGCTTGTGGATGCCAGTAGGAGAGGTAGAGAAGATGCCCATTTCAGATATGCTAGGGTTGAGAACATTGAGAAGCATAATACCACTTCCAAGTCGGGTGAAATCCGAGAATGCATTGAGGATACAACGCCGAGGAGGAGAATACCTACATAAGTTTTGCTATGAGTACCATTTTTTCCCCTCATTTTGTTCTTCTGTACGTGGGTGGAAAATGTTGGACCGATGAACCATTTTTTACCTTTCGTCGGAAACATTTCAACCTACAATCTTCCTTGCTGCCGTGGTTGAGAAAACTACAATTCAGTATAGTTATTTCTCTTGCAAATTTTTGGATGTAGCTAGGGTCTACTTCTCATTATTATTTTTTTACTTCCTTTCTCTCATGATATATAATTTTTTCTCTCTTGGCCAATCTCGAGTCTTTAAGCATATGCATGTGGCTGTTAATTTTTCTTTTAATAATTGAGAATTTATTTACGCTTTCCTTTCAGACTAGCATCAGAGTATGCATTTAGTAATCAATATGTTCTTGTCTGGTTGAAAAGACAGACACCAAAATTGGAGAACTGTACTCATGAGTGATGGTCTGACTAGTCTTTTTTTTTTCTCTCTCTGAGTTTGTTGTGTTTGATCTTCATGTGGAATTTTGGTGCAACTATCAACTATCTTGTATGGTTCGAAACCACGGAACATCTTGTGTTGTTTTAATTGCGCTTCTCGTGGTTAAAATGATCAAAACAGTCATTTTCTTCAGTGACTTCGATGATTTATGAAAAACTTTTTGGTGGGTGGACGTGTATTCTCCTTTTCAAGGTTTTGCATCTTATTCAGGGCATTACTGCTTCCGAATCCTTTTGGTGTTTTGATGGTGGGTTTGGGGGGTTCGCTGTTGGGAAGATGCAAGTACCTTGGCACCTTGTGTAGCAAAATATTCATCGAAACACGTACTGGAGCTCAATCTTTTATTGCAGGAGTTTGTGATTGCAAATATCATTCAGGTATTTTATTTTATTATATTTTTATTTTTTACTGCAGGTCGTTTGTAAAGCTTTGGACTACGCAGGAGCAATGGAACTGGCTAAGGTATGTGTAATTTGAATTCTTCATGTCCACTGTTCAAGTTTTGATAATTGTAGAGTACTTACTTTGTCTGAAATGAAATCTTTGTGTTGATTACTAATCGATGAAAACGCAGTTCTGTGGGATGGATGTACCAGTTGTGGCAGATGCCATCATGGACTTAACTGATGAAATGCTCACGCATTAAGGGTCGGACTCTTAAAGTTAGATCATTTTATCTTGATACTTGATTTGAGATTAGAAATTAGTGGTCTCCAATTTAGCCGGAGGATATTGACATGCGAGTTATTATTTGTGAGACCCTGATCTTATGTCCACACCACAGGTATCTTTTGGCGCGGGAAGGATTACAGATCGAAAGGAAAGGTATGATTTCATTGGCATAACATGCTTGAAAGTTCTCTAAAAGAAGTATTCATATAGTGTGTACAAGACTGGACCAGAGATGGACTTGTCACTCCAACTGGAAAGCATGGATAAGTGTATCTCTTAATTATTCTGAAATTCTTTTCCCCCACAGATGATCATGAAAAGTCAAGATAATTCGGCAGGAAATTCAAAACCCTTTATTGGAGGTTTAATTCTAGCCCCATTGAGCTGCAAAGCTCGGGCGTTAGGTGCTTGAAGTCCCTTAAGTGATGGCACAGGTTCGAGCCTTATGGATGGAGCAAACGATGATGGCATAGATTGATTCTCCCCTTGTGGGACTATATTTCAGTCAACTTGGGATTAGTTGGAGCTTAATGTGGCTATTGAATACAGGCGAAGACCAAAAGAAAAGAAAGAGAACCCCCGGAAGGGGAAGTTTGAGACTTTGAATATCGTCGCATCCATTTTCAGGCGGCCCACCATCAACAGACTCTTCGATTAGGATACAAAAAGATGGGCAGTAGCTAAATTCTGAGTGTAAATTAAGGTTTGCTTGCCCTTGTTTGACCAACTGAAGATGTTACTACGCTACTGCAAGTTTTCCTTTCCATTCATTCATCCAGATCTGCTGTTTTGATGTTGCAAAAGCAGTAAATTTCCATTTCCTGAACTGAAGTACCATAGGCACTCATTTAAACTAAAATTATAGGTACTCAGGCCTGGCTTTGATTCTCATTCTTTACCAGGGACCCATGTGTAAGTACAGGGAATTCACGTTCACTCTTCAGAGGGAGCAGTAAAAACATTAAAAACAAGACTCCCATCACATAAGTACCCTACTCACTCTTTCACAGCCACTCTCAAGCAGAGTGAGAATGTCTTTTGTTGATGCCTCTAATCACATCATTTTGTTCCCTTTTTTCTCATCTTTATAGCAACTTTTACTTCCACAAGTCACCTCCTTGGCTTGGTCCCAGTTCATCTTTGTTCAAAGCCATGCTTTACTCGTGCTCTTATGATCCCACCTTACTTTCAGGTTTCATCTCTCCCAGTTAACATGTCCTTTCATCTCAGCATCAAATCAACTTCTTTCTTGTTCTCTTTCGATCGAACTTTCCTCTTCTCTCTCTTTACATGACCAATCCGTTGGTGTCGTAACAGCCGTTAAAAATCCCCACAAAAGGTTAAAAATCTCTTTGTACACTATATTCGTATTTCCTCAATACTTTAGGATTGAACTTGAGACTTCTGGTTAAGGGACGTTGAACCTTATCGCACAAAATGGAATTGTTGAATCTAATTAAAAATTTCATGATCCTAACAACTATTATGGCTTGTTCGGTTTACATACTTGGGGCTCTTTAGATCATGAGATTAGCTTAGACACATGATTGTGACTTGGGTTTAAGTATTAGTCCGTTTTGGAGGACTTGTTCGATTGGGAGTATTGAGAGTCGGATTAATGTGCTTGCAATAGATGAACTTACAAAAGTGCCCCTCCTAAGCAGTCCATCTCGTCATTTGGTAACAATGGTCTCACTAATACCATCAAAACTATGGTTCAGAATAGTCCTAAGGATAGTGGGTTGCATAGTCCGCTCGACTAGATAGTAGGCGAACCGAACACCTGGATTAAGCAATCTAACTGTTTAATCCGGCCTTATAACAAGAACCAAACAGGTCATTAGTGCTAAAGGAGAATCATATGCATGTTATTGTTACACTACACACTGTACTTCACGAATGTACTTTTGGAACATAACATGCATGTCAGACTTGTGTATGTAATTATGTATATATGTTAAGAAGAAATATGGATCAACAAATTGTGGAATAGAGCAATATTGTCAGATCATCAAAATGCTTTACTAATGCTAATCTTTATTTGCTTGTGCTGTTAAACTGTGTAGGTACCCTTGAAGGCAATGAAGATTGTAAAGCAAAATCTATTGGCATTAAATAAGGTGCAAAAGAGAGCCAACCCTGCTTTTTACTTTTGGTGCATATACATGTAAGAAGAGGTAACAGAAACATAGAGACCATGGTTGGGATGCCCAGTTGGAACCAGCCCCAGTAATACTAAACACCTAGTGAAAGCACCCTTAATAGGCTCCAAGAATTGGTTCAGTAAGGGACCACAAGAAGAGCCATTAGAGAAGTAAAGATAGAGAGGAGGCCAATAGGTTTCTCAAAAGAAAAATAAAAGGTGATGCTAATGCCTGGTGGGCTTGTCCAGGATGGAAACATTGGACCACCCTACACTCCCCTCTCTCTCAGTCCCCATTTAGGAATACTTTGCAATCACTCCCTCTGTTCTTTCTCTACTCTCTCAGTTTCTCTGAGACCTCCCTTGTCAGGCTCTTTGAGTTTCTGATCAGATCCTACAAAACCCACAAAATTGGTGCCCACACCCATCTGAAAAAGCCAAAGCCTGGTCAGAACTTTCACTTGGGAAGTGGGTTTTTGATCACACAGATCCGTGATCATGAATTTCTCCATTGAATATGAGAGAGAGGGAGAGCTGTGATGTTCTTGTACTACTGAGTTCTGGTTGGTCACTTGGTGTAATAAAACTTGGAGAGATCTCACAATAGGCCAAGTGTTTGAGATAGATATGTTCAGTGTCCTATGGCGGCTTGTAATGGGTCTGCCATCCAAAGGTCAGACCATGTTCTCTCTCTCTCTCTCTCTTTTTAACAGTACTTACAAAAGCAGGGCTGGGTTGGTGTGTTTTATATATTGTGTTTATATATTATAGTTTCTGTTGCTTTTATGAATTCTTTATTGCAATCCCAGATTTCTTTTCAAAAGATTTTTGTATGGGTTTTGGCTTTTGTGAAGAACCCCTTTAGCATTGATGAGTGAGGGAGCAAGAGAAGAGAGACACTCATAGCTTCTGCTACTGCTCTTCTATTTCTGTGATTGATAACTTGATTTTCTTCCCGGTTAGGCCACTCATGGTGTGAGAAACTTTGTTCATATATAAAAGCATCTGAGAAGGTATGCTAAGGCTTGGACATCACCATATATAACCGTTAAGAAAACATGCCCTTATATATTGCCATTCCATAGTTAGCAAAGAGTGTGAACTAATTCTTCCATGCCCTCCCTTATTGGTATGATCAATATGAAGTTTTTGCCTTGCCACATGCACATATATTCTGTACACTGACATGCATAGAAGAAGTCAAGGAGACCCAAAACTTCTGGGTTTCTATTAAAAAAGAGAGATTGATTTCATATGTATTGACTATTGAGATTGAAATCTCTGCTTTATTGATTGTTTTTTGTGGGTTCTTGAGCAGTTTTTCCATTTTTGTTGTTTTGATTAGAAGCTGAGAGGTTTGTGGTTTCTAATGAAGTTCCATTTGCAGAGTGAATTACGAAGTATGGAATCTGATCCAGAGCTCTTCAATCTGACTACAAGTGTGGAGTTGTTAAGCCTCCCATCCAAGCCTTCTTCGACGTCGTCTTCGTGGAAGATGTTTCATGGACCCAATAACCATTTTTACAGGACTACTCAGATTAGTAAACCTGAATTCCAGCCTGTGTTCTCTGAAGCAGAGTGTTCATCAATTAACCCGAAACAACATCGGCGAGATAGCGGGTTTGCTTTATCGAATTTCAAAGACGGGTTCTTCGAATCTTCAAAATTCTCTGCAGATCTGCAACACCAACACATCTCACAAGATGGGTTTCTTGGAAAAGCGCCAAATTTTCATGGACAACAAGGAAAACAACAACATCACACCCAGTTCGAGTTAAAGAACTCTAAGTACTTAGCTCCTACACAAGAACTACTTAGTGAGTTCTGCAGCCTCAGAGCAGACCCACCAATGCAGAAGAAAAACAATCAATGGCGTAACGATGAAACTGCAGACGCAACTAAAAGCTCTCTAATTAATTCCCTTGACCTCGTCGAGTTGCAGAAGCGACAAGCCAATTTGTTTTCCATGCTCAAAGAGGTGTCTTTTCTACCAACTTTTATTGGGTTTTGTTGATTTGGTTTCATTATTAACAAGTGCTCAGCTTTTTTTCTTTGTTGTCTACACTTTGCATGATATTTGTTCTTGGCGTATAGGTGGATCAAAGGTACCGTCTTTACTGTGATCAAATCAAGGGCGTTGTATCATCATTTGAGACAGTTTTAGGTGAAGGAGCTGCTACAGTTTACTCGAAACCTGCATCACAAGCCATGTCTAGGCATTTCAGGTGTTTGAGAGATGGGATTATGTATCAAATTAAGGAGATTAAGGAGGCTATGGGAGAGAACAGTGCCCCCCTTGTTGGGCTTAACACAAGACTAGATTGTAAAGACATTATTAACAAGAAGACGCCGAAGTTGCGCCTTATCGATCAGAGCCTTCGGAAACAAAAGTCTTTTCAGCAGATGAGCATGCTTGAGAGGCAGCCATGGAGACCCCAGCGTGGCCTTCCTGAGCGTTCAGTGACTGTTCTTCGAGCTTGGCTCTTTGAACACTTTCTTCACCCGTAATTATTCAGTCTTTCTTATTGTTGGGATGAGCGGACCAAAATATAGTCATTGAAAACATATTTGGATTCAAGAGTATAATAGTACTGAGGCTTTTGGAGTAAAACCGCACGCTTGTATAACAAATGTGGTTATGTTGGGATTAACAATATCGGTACTACGAGAGAGATGATATCTATGTGGCTGCACGAATGAGAGAATTTAGTTAAACTCAACCAATTATTGCTAATTAAATGCATAAAAAATGTTTTGTACTTTGCATTTGATGTTTATGAAGTGTTGTTGATTTACAGCTTTGGAGCTTAATTTAATGATTAATTATTGGCTACTTATTAATTGGCAGGTACCCAAGCGACGTGGACAAAATGATCTTAGCACGCCAAGCAGGACTCTCAAGAAGCCAGGCATGAATTTTATGCATGAATTTTTCTTATAGTGATAGTGTCTATGGTTGTGTATATGCATGATGCCATGCATATTGCGTATATAATGTTTGTTGATATATTTTAGTACTTAGTGGAGCTAGACATAAAACACACACACACACACACACACATGGGTCCCTGCAGTGCATGACATGTTGTGTTACGTTTTTGAATAACTATATCACTTTATTTTGTCTTTAGATTTAAGTAAATGAATAGTGAAATTGTTGATGAAAAATGGGGCCTATAAAAGATGTGGGGAAGTCATCTCCACTCTAGTGGGGCTTTATTTTTAATAAAAAGAAAAATGGAAGATTCTCATAGGAATTAGACTTTTGAGAAATTATAGGGTTGAAACATTTTTTATATGTTGGTAGAGTGGAAGTAATACATTCTTATAGGCATTGGCGGATCCAGGGGGGCAAGGGGAGTGGTCGCCTTCCCCCTAACCCCTGGGACCTCCTGTAGTACCCCTACATATTGTCAATTTTTATTTTATTTTTTTTTAATGCTTAGTTTTCATAAGGTTATAGTTCGAGCTCCTCCTCCTTAACAAAATTTTCTGGTTCCGCCACCACCACTTATAGGGTTCTCTCGTTTTGTTCAAGAAAAACCGATTACTCCATTATAAAATTTGTTTTCTACTTGAAAAAAGGCCTTTGTTGAGTTAATATTTATGAAGAAATGCAAGCGATATTTGTTGTTGCTTCCACAGGTATCAAATTGGTTCATCAATGCCAGGGTTAGGCTGTGGAAGCCAATGGTGGAAGAGATGTACTTGGAAGAAACAAAAGACCAGAATTACAACAACATGCCAATATCCACAGATACAATATTCAGAGATGATGAAACCTCTGATGATGACAACAGCCCTACACACCAACTTCATTACCATAACAGACCACCACCCACCAGCCTTGATGATCACACAGAGACTATTCTCTCCATCATCAACAAAGACCATGACTCTGAACATGAACCTCCAAGGCACCACCACCAACAACACCCTGAAATGGCAGTTGGCGGCATTTTCGGATTGGATCATATGGAGTCCTATGAACACCACTCACCGGGCATGCTCCCATTTGCCGGTGAAGGCATGCATCAACAGAATTACAGGAACAGCGTCTCGCTTACGCTCGGATTGCAGCAACATGGAGGGGACGCTGCGAATTTGTCTTTCTCGCCGGCTTCCCATCATTCTTCGTCTTTCGTGTTCCCAAAGGATCATGGGATTGAAGATTGTCAACCAGTTCAGTATTCAATCTGAGATGTGAGAGCAACTGAGTCTGTGTTTATTAAGATGGAGAGATGGGGAGTATAGTGTAGTTTTTATCAATAGATGGTGATTATATGTATAGGGATAGATATTAGTGAAAGTCAAAATGGGTATATATATATGCTACTAATTTTCACAACGTCAACAACAAAGCTTTAATCTTAAATTAATTACTTGGAGTCGTCTACATGAGTTACTCTTCCACTTGCTCGATTTATTGCACTTGATGGTGCGCATTCAGTATCTTCTAAATCCTTTTCAATGAATGCTTATTGGGTTATCTTTAGGTTCACTTTTATACGATTGAACTATTTATTCTTTTCATTTCGGGTGTTCAAAGTGGGTCACCCGAGCAACGGAAAACAATTTTTTGATATTCTTTGGGTACATACATGTGCTACACAATAGTATAGATTCCCTTAGAATTCATGCTATACATATCCCAATCAAATTTACATCATTATGTAGTAAATTAATGTATGTCTCTTAGAATGCTTAGATTATCACCTTCGGTAACATTGATAGGGTCGATTTGATACACATTGGAATGTGAATTTGATATTAGTTGGTCCATGCCTTGTTTGCTCACTTGGGCTTGGCTTATTGAAACCTTGTAAATTAGAAAACGAGGCTGTCCTTGAAAATACTCGGTTCTGTTTTGCAAAGATTCTTTTCCATGTTGAGAAACCAATATCAATAACACAATCATTATTCAATTTGATCACTAAGAACTGAAAAAAGATTCATTCACTCAATTTATAAACATATATAAGATCTTCAGAAGTGGTTCTTGAGGAGCAATGTGTTGGCAAAATGTGCACTATATATCACCAGCTAAAGCTAATTGATTCAAAGTGCAAGTTCTCTGCCAGACCAGAAGAGCAAATGGTTGCAACTTCATGCCTCATCTTCCTCGGTCCACAAACCAAAACTCCGACGCTCGATTCTTCGCAATCGAACAGTATCTCTGCAGCAAACATAAGTCCCCTTCATTTAGCTTCCCTCATAAACAAACAATTGGTATATAAAATCTAATCTGAAAACTGATTTAGCTAATTAACAAGTTTGTAGCTTTAGCAAGAAAAGTGAATTGAAGATATATAAGCATATAAAACTTACTCTTCAGATCAGGTCTTGAACCATAGTGCAAATTGGTTGCTTGGACAAGAGACTGAGTTGGGAGGCTCTCCAACTCTCTATCTGCATTATAGAACCATGAGCCCGGCGACGTCAATGGTGTTGGAGCATTCGTTATTTGGACCTGCTTTGCTTTTGCGCTGCTTCCTTTCTTGTTGATAAGGAATGCTGCAGTTGATGTCATGGCTATGCACACGCATATGAATAACATGTTCAGAGCAGATTTGGCCGCTGCGGGGTAGATCTTGTTAGTGTTTTTGTCGATTGGGTATATATGGTAATAGGTGAGGATGCCGAGGAGGATAAGGAAAATGACGAAGGAAGACGAGATTATCAGACCAAGCCAAAGCCAACTGTTGGGTCCAAGAACAGCATGTATAGGCATGTCCGCGGCATTAGGCTTGAACCAGACCGTCCGAAGAAGGTTCTTGTCGTCATTGCCTGCGTCCGCGGGTTGTTTCTCCCTTGTGACATAGGCTTCAATTTGAAGTCTCAAGTGAGAAATCTCCGATGGGGTGCCCGAAAGAGGCAGAATGAGGTCTAGCATTGTGAGATCACGAGAGTTCTTGAAGGCACAAATCAAGAGCACCTGCGGGGTTTTGGTATTTAAAGTCGCGCTTCGGAAGATAAGTTCTCTGATGATGGAAATAAAAGGAGTGATTCCACTGCCTCCACAAACCATCACAAGCTTGTCGTGCCTGCACATATATATTTTCTTCATCAATTAGCAAAGCAAGGAAACATTCAACTGATTACTGAGAATTTGTCATTTAAGAGCCTAATAATGTGGTTATACAAACCTTAGATAATGAGTTGAAGCAGGACCATAGGGTCCTTCCACTGCCACATCAAGACGGTCTGCAGTCGAAGGTGAAGAGAGCATCTGGTAAAGCTTTTTAGACCAACTACCTTCACTTTTGATGACAACACTTAACTTGTCTGGCTCTAAGTTGCTGTTGGAGGTCATAGTGAAAGGGTGCCATTGCAACTTGGAAATGCTAGGAACATTGACAAAAATGGTGCTTGTAGAAGTGTATGTCAACTCTGTCATTCAAGTGTGAGTAGTCAGTACAATTACTAAATTAGCTAGCATTTCATGAACAAGGATTCTAATACAATTCTACCAATACGAACTAATCAACCTAGCTAAGTACCTGGGCTTTTGGAGAAGTTCAGCTCAACAGCTTCACAGGGTAAAACACGGGAAGAAAGTAATCTGACACCTCGACGAGATTGTAAGAATCGCAAAAATCTATCAACGACGAAGAGATATACACCAGGGATCATGATGGCAGCATAGTTCATGCCCACATGAAATATGAAGAAAACAATGAAAAAGATGTAGAGATAGTGTGTGTAGAAGAAGAGCTCGAACATTTTGCGCCTAATGCGTGGGAATGTTGTTCCCCACATAGCTAATCCAGCAAGCAAAGATAACTCTCCTGCTAGATTTGAGATCCCAGTTTTTTCCCACTTGATCATCTGCATTCAAATCAATGCGAACACAAACTTAAGGTTAACTACATCACATAATTACTAGTAGCCAATAAAATCAATTGGAGCCCTTTGTCATGTGGTTAACCAACATGTTTAATTAGACAGAAAGACTTATTGCAGTCAATTAATAAAATCAATGAAAGAACCTATTGATGGAAATAACTGCTCAAGCAACCACGTCAATTCACATATATACGGAAATTTTATGATTCTCAGGAACAATATTGAAATGCATAAAAGTACTCTCTACTGTCAAAAATATAAGTTTTTATAGCAAAAACTTCTTGGTCAAAATTATAAGTTGTTTTCGGAATTCGAGAGTGTGTTTATTTTTTTTACCAATTATACTCTTTTACAATTCAAATATTTATGATTATCCAACTCTTCAATTCATTTAATGTCGAAAGGCGTATATGTAAATTGCACTTGTAATTAAAGTTGCTTTAATTCTTGTATACCTTACCTTAAACAATTTATATTTGTAACAGGAGGAAGTATTTGATTCAAGAAATTAAAATTACTCCTTCCGCTACTCAATAAATGTCATTTTTTTTAACATATGCACGGTTTCTAAAAGATCTATTAAATAGTTTGGCTAAAGAAAAAGTTGGTAAAACATGACTGAACTGCCCTCTCTCCCCCCAATTTAACTTAGTAAATTGCCATTCCACCACTACGCTTCCAAAGGGTATCGTAGTATTTTAATAATTACTGTTGCTAAGAATTGCACTTAATCGAGCACAAACTTTTCCATTGTGCTCGATTAAGTGCGATTGATTGAATGGTTTGAAAAGCTCAACATCAATTGCACTTAATCGAGCACGATGGAAAAGTTTGATCCATATAATCAACCCCAATTAATTTGGGATTGAGGCTATGTTGTTGTTGTTGTACTGTTGCTAAGAATGATTCATACAGTTCTAGCCAAATGAGAAAAACAAGATATGCTTTTGAACAACTTCATTCTTTTTCCATTGTTCATTATAATTTTCATAGCTTTCTTAGTGGGTCCTATATATGAAAAGATTCCAAATTCCAATACTACTTGCAGACCAATCTCTCTTTTGGATTCAAGTGATAAACTTATAATATTATTGGAAAGTTGCCAATAGAGTTGACTTCAACATCCAAGAAGGGTCCATGGAATTTTGTGGGTGGCCCAAAAGTTTCGATAAGTTTCCAAAGGCCGTCTATTCTCAATTTCTAACATTCGCACGTGGAGTAAATAAAGAAAAATCAGCTTCTTGACTCAGAATAAATATAATAACATAGCCTCAATTTCAAATTAGTTGGGGTCGATTACATAGATTAAACTCTTTCATTGCCCTTGATTTATTGCAATTGATGATTACCAATTTATTAAAAAGAAAATTTTATAGGATCGCAATTAGGTCAGCTATGCTCTATGGAAGTGAATGTTGGGCAGTAAAGCAACAACAATTACATAAAATGAACGTAGCGAGAAATGAGGATCTTTAGGTGGACGTGTGGTAAAACTCGTAAAGATAGAATAAGAAATATAGAAATTCAAAGACAAGTAGGAGTAGCACCAATTGATACAAAGATTATGGAAGGGTGGTTGCGGTGATTTGGTCACCTGCAAATACGGCCTACAAATGCCTCAACTAGAAAACTTGACTCAATAAAAGCGTAGAAATTCGACAAGGTAGGGGACCAAAGTTAACATGGGATGCATTAATTAGGAGGGATTGGAATGGTTTGAAAAGCTCACAATCAATTGCACTTAATCGAGCACAATGGAAAAGTTTGATCCATGTAGCCGAACCCAATTAATTTGGGACTGAGGCTACGTTGTTGTTGTTGATGATGATGATTACCAATTTAGCAGTAAAATTGGATTAATTAATTTAATTGTAAAGAGCCAAATAAAGGCACAAACACATGCAGTATTAATTTGTAATCACAAAGATAAGATGTGATTCATGAGATATCACGTAAACATACCTCTTTAATTTGATGGGTTGAAGCCCAGAAGATGATGTAACAGAGACCATGAGCAGTAAAGAGTGTCATGACAATATGGCCGAGCCATATGTGGTACTTAATGCTGGCTTCAGAGGTCAGACCGATCAGTGGTAGCACTGAAGAACCTCGGCTCACTGGAAAGAACAAAAAGGCCAAACATACGTTCCCAACAAGCCCAAACGCCAAAGCTGTGTCGTCCAATTTCACTTGCCAACTGCCAACATTCACCAAATCCCAAACTCAACACTCTCCAACAAATTAACCAAAATCAAAAGAATACTAATTAACTAGTTGATCATTGAAAAAGATGGAATACATACATTTGCTCCCCCGAATTAGGATCAAGATTGGAGAAGAAGTTGGTCAAGTAGGTCGAGAAAGACCAGAGCAAGAGCGCAATGAACATGATCAAGAAGCCCAGCTCTGTCGAAGTCACAATTCCTAATGGACCCTTCACCAAAACTGGCCGTTTCCACCATTTCTGCGACCGATTTTGCTGCTTTTCGCCACTGCTGCTATTATTATATGAACAAAATCATACAAAGACGACAAAAGTACAACATGAGATTCTATTATTTAACTTAATTTCATTTTGTAATGGACGAGGTTCAAGTTGCGTATACACATGCATATCATGATACACATATGAACATGTATATACCTTGCATTGTAATCATCTTCACCCCCCTTCCGTCCCATATGTAGGTAGATACATCCCACCAAAGCTACCAACAGCACTGGGAATGTGTACACCAATAGATTTGCTCCTGTTGATTAATCAACAACATGGGCAAACAAAAAACAATATTGTATGAGACACCCACATGGCATTTCTACAAGATCTATATAAAATGTCACAAAAACAGTATGAAACTTTGATTAATACATGGGAGATCAAACTATATATAGGTCCTGATATATACTATATATCAAACCTTCAGTGCCCAAGTATCTGGTGTTGGCCTTGGCCCGGATACTCAAAACCCATTTCTGCTTGTAAGTGGAGGTGGGCATGACAATCCACATCATTAGAATCCCAAGGCACAGCCCCAAGACCACCACCCTCATTGCTGCTCTCACCATGATTGATCTCTTCCCTTTATGAGGCCCTCCTCTGTCCACTATCAGGGGAGCTACTTAATTAATGTACCAAACTATATATATATACAAATCTCTTCCACAGATATACACAGATTGTGATCCTAGTAAATATATGAATCTCTGTGTCTCCCTTTGTAATTAGAATCTTAATATCTTAACAAATCTGTGTAATGCAAGCTTATATACTTATATATATATATATAGAGTGAGAGGAGTGCATGCTTCACATGGCTTCACCACTCCAGCTACGCTGCTTCACGAGTGTACAAACTCTGTGTACACGTACACGTACGCCAGATTACGTGTCAACTATGTGGGGCCTAGCTATTTCAAGTTGACATCTATTTTGTGGGTCAACTCTAATAAGGGAGGGCGCCACTCTTTTGAGTTTTGATGATACAACAAAAGGCGAGGGAAATGCACGGGTGACACAACACCATTACAACATTAACACCATCAACAACGTCCCCATCAAAATCAAATCATCACCGTTGATTTGTTATTAAATTTCTTCAACAAATCCTCTTTTTTAGCAACTAGCAGTGCTTTGGTCATCCAGAATTACAAGTTGGCCACGTGGCATTCCTCCACGTGGCAGACATGTGGGTGGGAGTTGGTTAGCTTAACTGACACTCTAATGGCTAATGAATGGTAAAGAAATGTAGAGGAGTATATACTAAACTTTAAAATGCTGAGTCGGACTGGGTGGAGAGGAAGTGATCGTGTGTCACTGCGTGCGAAAGTGTCGAGGACACGTGCTGCGGCTGCTTACGACATAAAGAATGTCCAAGTGGCGAGTGACTATGCACAGCGTCTCATGCTCACGTGCTTGCCCACATTTTAGTGTGCAAATCGCATGTCCCTGGGTTATTAAAGGAGTAGTAAATAACCGCGTTACTACAATAACCGTAACATTAACATACAATTAAAAATTCCTTAATTGGTCATCTTCTTTAGTTTTTATTTTATGTAGTTTGTCTTTCCTCAGTGAAAGTCTTAAGTTTTCTTTCCTCGTTGACAGTTTATGACAATTCTTTTGAACAAATAGAATTAGCGAGTCAATATACTTTTATTGATTCTATATCTAGTCCTGAATCGAGTCACTGTTGATTAATGGAATTTCTATTTTACTTAAAAAAAAAAAAAAAAAGAGTTTCTTACTTTGGGGAGGTATTGGGAGTCAAACTCACGACCTCCCCAAACCTTCTATGTTAACAAGTGATGCCTCCATCTCACTATAGATGTTTTGGCAGTGTTTTACTTTCCCTTTGTCAATATAACAAAAAATTACTCACATCCGATAATGATTTAACATATATGGCCTCATAATCGCTTTATAGGTTTTTCGGATATTGAAAAGGTAAAACATCACAATTCTAGATCACATCATAATTTTTAAGGGATTTTACTAACTTTCCAAATAATTTATACATAGATTTTGATTTAACCCTTTTTTTTCAATTAGCTTTGCTTCATTGTGTACCAATTGCAATTTAAGGTTTGTCATAATATGTATTTTTGTCGCATTGTACGCTACAAATGCGCATTTTTAATGATGAAAAGTACAGAGGGTCTAAAGTGCATATTTGTACTTGAGGTTTGGCATATGATCAAATGTAGTTGAAGTTAAGGATTCAAGTCTCATTGTCTTACCCTATGCAAGTATGATAGGGTAAAAGTTGGTTCATAACAAAGAATGCATATAATATAATGTATAAATATAATGTTTAACAAGGTCCCATTTAACTTGTATTTGTAACTTGTAAGCATTAAAAGTCCCAGTAGAAATACTACAAAAGAAAAAGAAACCCACCAATATAAATTGAACTGTAAAATCTGTAACACAATTCGGTTCAATCCCATTATTCAAATTTCAAACAATATAGTTTCTTTCATATCATTGTGAAGCTGACTTTCTCAGTTTAGGCTAAGCACAAATAGGCCCATATTGGCAGCCCATGCCACATGGCAATACTTGGCTCATGAGTACACTAAGTGGGATGCTCAGAACACAAGATAGGCTTTTATTCATTGGGTGTAAGAAAGTCAGCTGCCTTGGCTAATAAGGGGGTGGGGTGGATGGATAGTTTTCATGCCAACCAACCTATATAGAGCTCAAATGGAACAGTTAGGCAGCAATCCTAATGTCTCTCAACCGTCCAAAATGGCATGTGCAGAGCACACCAGTTGCATATAGCAGGGCAACCAATTCTCAATGGCACTCATACTAGTGTACTAATAGTCATCCATTGGAACTTTTTTTTTTTTTTTTTGTTGATCAGTTTTCAGACTATGAGGCTAAAGAAACTTTAGGAATTGCAATTACCTGACCATAAGTTTTGCTTTTCCTGACATCTCATGCGCTTGAAGTCGGTGAAGTACATCGAAGAATCTTCGGCGTATTTGATTTGATCACCAAGCAAGCTTTCTGGCTTTAGTGCTTTGATTGGATGTAGAAGGATAGAGCCTTTGCTGCACTAACACAACCATGCCACTGTCACAATCATGAATTCTTGATAAGGGTTATCTGCTTACAAGCAAGAACCTATACATAGCCTCATCAATATGTAATAAGTGGTGAAAAGGAAAAAAAAAAAAAAAGAGTAAGCCTCACCAATATATGTAATAAGGAGTCCTTCAAATTTGTAGTAAAAGTGAGTTTAGAAGGGAAGGTATAGTTTTGTAATCAACTTAAATCTGAATTTTGAGATGATTACATGTACTTAAGAACACCCAATCCAAAACCGATACCAAGAAATGTTGCAATTGCAATTCCAAATATGCCTGCAAGAATTCCAGGAACAACCATGGAGGCCCAACCTTTGGCAGTGGCCATTCCACATGCTGTGGTAGGGCCTCCGACATTGGCGTTTGAAGCCAAAAGCAATAGCTTCGTTTCAAAATGAAGCAGCTTTCCCACTCCAAGTATAATAGCAAGATGGACTGCTATCAGAATCAGAGAAAACATAAAAATACTAGGTGCAGTGTGTATCACATTCCATATGCTGCCTCTCGCACCAATCACGGCAAAAAAGACCTGACCATTCACAGCAAAGATACAAGAAGCACAAATTAGATAACTAAAAAGAAAACTTAGCTCCAAAGACTCTGTAAGGATTTTATTTTTGAGGCATTGTGCCTCTTCACTCACTTCAGTGTAAAGAAATCATTGTCAAGTAGCCAGAAAAAAGATTGTCCATTAGAAAAGCATTGAACATATCCTTTTTTCTTTTATGAAAGAGATGAGATATGAGTGAAGTCAAGATGAAAGCCATTAATATGTATAGAAAATATATGAAAGATTAACTACATTCTTTGCCATAAGAAAAGAAAGGATGCAACAAAAGATTTCAGGCGAAGAATATTCAGATGCAAGGAGTGTTGAAATGCAAAAATATTACCCTGGCTGAATGGAATGGTTCACATACCTGCATAAGAATAATAGCCACAGCCTCGCCAGCAGGTGCAAGGTAGCTAAACTGTGCTGGAAATAGAGTTGCTAAGATGACTACAATGGCTGTCACGAGTGGAAGATTTCCCCCTTGAATTGCCCATAATTTTGTCAGATGTGTAGCAATTTTGCATATACCAAAAGCTACAGCAAGGGCAGCAGCAGTTTGAAGAACTGGTAGCTTGTCACCAGGTTCAGACTCAATATCCACGGCACCATCTGTTAAGTCATCAAATTTGATCAGAAAGATCCTCCAAGATTTTTTTAGTTATAAAGCTTAAAAACTCTGAACAGGTATGATACTAACAGTCACCGGTAAAAAATTTGTCAGGATGCAGCCAATATCTATGGCTAGTCAACTTGGTTCCACATTTTTTGTGTTAATTTGTTTTTTCAGAACTATTCACTCATCAATTAAAATCTGTTGGTATGGTAGCAACGTAATTAAATCCAAACTTGTGCAATTAACCCTCTTGTTTCTATTCAATATTTCTCCATCTACCAAAATTCATTTATCTAGATAGCTTCCATCCTAAATTATAAAAGCGCGACTCATACAAATGTTCCCCATACTCAATGGTCATGAAACTGTGTAACAACTTTATCCCTCTTTTCAAAGCCAATTTAAAGTTCTTAAGAGGAAGTTGCTCGCTGTTCATATCCTAAAATGATTTGATAAACGTTATCCCATCTGAGTAACTACGTTCCAATTCAATTAGGTCAACTTTATTTGATCAATGCATTGTCATCATTTTCATGAAATTGTCCATTTATCAAAACTAGGGTAATTAAAAACGATAACGGGTCAAGAAGGCCCACCAGAGGAAAGCTACACAACACAACCATCACTAAGTATCCCTCCAAAAGAATTCTTGAAGAAATAATTCAAAGGAAACTGGAATGAAAAAGAGTCTAGAGTTCAGGTAAATTAATCATATGCCAAAAATGGAATTTGTTGCGTCGCAAAGGCCAAAATACAAAGTTTGCGAGGCTTGAGCCTTTCATTACCAACAAATCACCATCACAATTAGATAATTATAAGGAATACAAAAAGGGAAAAGAAAAAAGAATCCAGTGTTACTCACCCTTCGTTGACTGGTGCTCCTCACAAGGTATATCAGAGGCTAAGGCAAAAAAAGATGCGAAATACACTGCACAAATAACATTATCAGCAGCTAGGCCTGCAGCTAAAACAGATGGAGAAATCCCAAGCGCTTCTGAAACAGCAACGTAGTTAACAGCTGCAACAAAATAAGAACAAAACTTGTTTGTGAATGATTTGGACGAGGAACACACACGAACTAACCAAATGAACCGATTTATATTGTGTGCAAAGTAGAATTGCAAAGAATGACAAGAGCTGTATAATGTCTTCATTTTTTAACAAGACGTATACATGAGATTTTACGGACACAAAAATACCCCTGAGAGACGGAATCCAGCAGGATAAGCTAAATATAGGCCCTTCAAACGACAACAGATGATATCATATAAACAAGGGTCAGTCATAGGCATAATGTTGAGACACATCTTATAATCAAAAAAGAATCACATAAACAGCGCCATACCCAAATGGAAAAACGTACCAAAAAAAAAAAAAAAAAAAAATGCCAACAATTACCTCCCCCTATATGTCTAGCCATTAGGGCAGCGGCTATTTTCCAGCTATCTTGACCAAGCGATCGCATTGGCACCATAACATATGCTACTACGGTTCCAACTGTCGTTGTAACTGTCAACATGGCCAAATATGAGTAATTGGGATAAAGCACACGCACACGGTTCTTCTCTGAAGAGAAATACTTAATTTTGAATTAATCAAGATATATTACAGGCCAAAGTGGCAAAGTGGAAGTACAAGCCAAATAAGTTTACTGAAGCACATAAAATCCTCCAAGGAAAACATAAATCATTGGACCATTGTTTATAGTAGCAAATGCCAGCAAATCAATTGGCATAATTTCTGCATCTTGGCAAAGGAAAAGATAGTGAATCTATGTTGACTTATTTCAGATCACAACTACACGATATTAACTGGTTTCGATGCCAACAAGAATAGTAGATTTGCAAATCTTTGGTCACCCGAATTTACAACAAGTGCATCATTTAATCATAATCTCTTTGTATTAGTCACACAGGCGAATCATCGACAAATTTCATGAATTGATATCGGACAACCAACAAGAATGAATAACAAATGCAGATCCAAGGAAGCAAATGATTTGCTAACTTAAGGCGCTTCGGCTCCTAAAATTTATTGGATCCTTCATCGCCAATGCGGCTTTGCAATAGCAATCAACATAACATACAAGAATCAAATTAGTAGAACAACAACAACAACAACAACAACAAATGCAATGTAGCAGAAGAGAAACCTAACCAGATCCAAGCAAGAAAGCCAAGAGCAACGTCCCCGTGGATCGAACAACGCGCCGCAAATCCGCTCGAAACAGCAGCAACGGAACGGTCATTGGAAGCAAGTAGTCCATCACAACCGATCAGGCAGGCGCGTCGCAACCTATGATCCCAAGATTACTCGCCGCGAGCCCCACCAGAGTGCTCACCAGAGCTAGCGCCGCTCAGTGCGCTCCCGATCTTGCTCTTCTTCTCCGACCTGATCAATCAAAACCCCCAATCCAATCGATCAAAACCAGAAAAAACGAAACCCTAACGAGATTGAGAAGAAGAAGAATTGGGACTCTGACTGACTGACCAGAGACCGAAGGCGCCGGCGGAGAAGAGAGCGGTCCGAGTGCCACATTGGTCTTCCCAAGAAATGAGAGGGAAATTCAAATCGAACTGCGCTTTGGGTTTTATAGATCTACGATGAGAGTGTGAGGTGGTAGTTAGTGTGGCGGTTAATACCGTTGTACTTGCACAGAGGTCAAAACGGGAATAGAGGAAGTTTGGCGAGTGGAGTAGGGATGGAGTTTTTTGCATAGTAAGGTTACATTAATTTTTTATTCATCAAATAAGGATGGTTACTTTAAAATTATAAAAGTAAAGTACATCTCATTTTCAAAATGAGTTATTGATCATGATGTCAACGCATACGTTGTGTCTTTGATGAGGTGGAATGAATGACTCCTTTTGAAAAGGAGCACCGAAATTTATATATACCCACATTTTAAGGCGCACACGAACAGCTCTTGAGTCTAATGTGACTTGCCCAATGCGTCCAACTAATTCGAGATTGAGTTTTTACTATTACTATTATTGTAAGGCCAATTTAGCACCCAGAAAACAAGATACTCCCAAATGCTTCTCTTATCAATTACTCCACAGAAGGGGACTTTGTGTGCACTCAGACATGAACCAAATGTCCAATTAATAAGCTCTAACAAAAAAACTTTAAAGGACTTCATACACTTGATTTTACAAAGTCATTAGTACAAAACAAGATTAAGTGATGTTGTCTCCTTGTCTGGGTTTCTTCATACGGCAGCTCTCTTCCTCCATGGTTTTCAGTTTGTTCTTTATGGCAGCTATTTTAGCACTGCGACTCGTTAGTCCCGAGGAGCTCCCCATAATCTTAGGCCTGCTTGTCTCGCCAATACCCCTGGAAGAGTTAGCTGCTGCTGCTGCTGCTGCTGCTGCGTCTAACAAGTATTTCTCACTAGCAAAATGCACGACCAGAGGTCGGCCACAAGCTAGTCTTCCATTCATCTTCTCCTTGGCTAGTTGAGCTTCCTGCATGCTCACTTCAATGGTTGAAATTAGATAATGATCGCGGATAAACTACTGATTTAATATTAAAAATAAAAACGGTTTGTTCATTTTAGCATCGAAAGTAAATAGCAAATTAGAAGTCTTTCATAGCTCGAGACGAGCTCTAAAACTTGTTTCGAAAATTTTTGTTAGATTTCATACCAAATATGGTCTGTAATTAGATGCAAGAAACTTACCTCTACAGTATTGTACTGAATGAAAGCATAACCGCGTGGCTCACCACGTTTTGGTCCACGGGTATGCCATAAGAAGTCCTCGGACATAATCTTTCCAAAAGGAGAGAACATCTTGATTAAAGCAGCCCTGAAAATTGTACATGAGAAGAGGAACTTCAGAATCAAAATAGTTCGGCAACTGCCTTGCAACTGAAAAGTAACCAGATTTTCCTTTTTAATCAAAGGTCTTTCTATTGCCAGCATTAGCATTCATGTCAAACAACTAAACTCACTCTGTTATTCTTTGATCAAGGTTCCCAATGTACAGCCTTCTGTCACTTTTGTCGTCAACCACATAATCGGAACCCTACATTCAGTGACCAAAATAGCTCATCAATACATTATATAGCCTCGTCAAGTAAACTTGAACAAAAAAGATGGGCACCTATCTATGTTATGCAAAAAGATATGAATGAACAATTAGATTGAAACCTAACTTGAAACACGTCGCACAATTAGATTCAAACAACGACAGACATAAGAAAAGCCGCTCAAAACAAATCACATCTTACCATGTTATAGTAAGCAATCTTAATCCAGCCGCTTAATGGGAAATTGACAGCATCAAAGATAGAGAGATCTAGGCATTCAGTTCACTTATACCATGGACATGCCTGCTAGCCTGCATTTCTAAACACACAAGTGAAAAGGTGCTTCCATGCACCCGTAAAAGCATCCAAATAATTAAGCACACAATATGTTCCCTCTTAACCTCACCTACTATACGCTAATAGTGTTTATGCGTACAAAACAACATACCCTAACTCGCAAATTAGTTGGGGTCAGCTATCTGGATCAACCTCTTCCATTGCGCTCGCTCGATTTAGTGCACTTAATGGCGCACTTTCTAAATCCTTGCATCGTCTAATTTCTTTAATTTCTATTGAGACGAGTTCTGTTTGTGCACAAGCTCCTTATTCTTAGGAAAAAGATTTTTCAACATTCTTTCCATACATACATTTGCTACACGATGTTGTAGATTCTCTTAGAATTTGTGCGGCACACGTTCCAATCAAATCTAGAAACACTCACCATCTTAATTTGAATTGAACAATCTGAAACCAAATAAGGTATGGAATTACAAAAACACCTAACGAAAGAACACCCAAATTATGAAAATTCAAAATCGTTTCTGCTAATCCAATCATCCACTGCGACAAGATCACGAGAAACATCGTAAGTTTGTAACGACCCGAAATTTCTTCCCTACCATGTCGGAATCAACGAAAAAACACAGCGAACGCAAACTTTTAGGGTTAGGGTTTCTGTTCTACGAAAATCAGAGAAAATCAAGAGCCGACTTACGCTTTGTAGCATTTGAGGCCGAGGAGCGACGCTGTACGATTGCAATACGACCCCTAAATCGCAACCTCACCAAAGAGGAAGACTCGGAAACCAGGATTTGTAATTAGTCCGGGTAAATAAAAGGACACATCGGCTCTTGCCAGCCATCCATGTGCGCGTGGACACGTAGACATATACAAATTTTGATGCATGATACGTAGATTACGGCTCTGTTTGGTAAGCACAATCTAGCTTATCAGCTACTAGTTTATTTGTTAAGTTGTGTTTGGTTTGCAGCTTATTTTAAAAATAATCTAGATGATAAGCTCTCAATTGGTTTGCAGCTTATTTTAAAAATAATATAGATGATAAACTCTCAATTGAAACGCTATTCTTAGTAGCGTTTGAACCGAAAATCTGTCGTTTGAATTTTTTCTCGCGATTATACCCTTATTTTTACGGTATTAATAAATTAATGCCCTTGCGAATTAGTGAAACAAAATAAGTAAATACTTAGACAAACTCCGCGAATATTAATAACCCGCGATTATACCCTGGTAGAGTTGGCGAGATGCGAAACCAGCATTTCAAGCTCTTCTAGGCTAGACCAACAGTTATATAATACGTTATTAAAACTTATCGAATTTAAAATTAACATATAGCTTAATATTGTTAATGAAAAAAATAGTGATTAATAATTAACTAAATATTATAAAACAAAGAATTTCACTAAAATTAAAAATCATTACATATTAATTTCTTAATTATAGATAATCTTGTTAGATATTTATTACATATTAAATAAGTTTTAACAACGTCGAGTATAAAAATATTTTTAGATGTTATAAAAATATTTTTTAATGTAGTGTTCGAGTGGTGGGCTATCATACATGTTTATTTTTATTTACATGTGTTTATTTTTTGCGAGTTCTTATAAATTAATATAGAGTTATTTTCATGTAAGCATTTATGACACACATAATTTAGTTTTCTAAATAATATAAATTATTTTATGGTATTAATTTGTATTTTGTAAATAAAATACGAGTTATTTATAACAATTAATTATATGATTATATAATTAATATACTTAATTGTGTCATATGTCATTTATTGTCATTTTGCATTTATCAGCTAATCAATCAGCTATCATTCCAAACAATTTTTCGTTAATCAGCTAGATTATCAGCTTTCCGCTACCAGCTAGTAGATTATCAGCCTATCAGCTAGATTATCAGCTAGCCTTGCCAAACAGAGCCTACATGAAAAGTTCTTTGTGAGCCAAATGTATCTTTTGGTGTGACATTATTATTGTTATTCTAATATTTTTCATTCTTTTATTAACTCGCGCTTGAGTTTGAAACGACCCACAAAGTCAAAAGCGACTCTAAAGATCACAAACGCAATGTCGCAGCATAAAGAGCAAGATGACAATGGTAGCGAAAAACTTGTCTGAAGCTGCAAAATTAAAGACGACGGAAGAGATAAATAAATTATTAGCGACAGTGTGTGTGTGTTAGATAAAGGGAAACGTAAAAATGTGAGTAGTTTAGAAAGATTGCATTCATACAATTTTTAAAAAATTACGTGGATGAACTTATAATAGAGGTTGCTACATCATATATAGGTTTGTCTAACCGTATTCATTTGGAATAATTCACATCGAGATGTGCGAGGTTTTCGTAGGATTTCTTTTTTTAAGTAAACAAGAAGTTGAAAAAGTTGGCACACACGATAAGAGACTCAATTTTTTTTTTTTTTTTTTGTCTTGGGACTTAATTTCATTTAAGAGCGAGAGTTTAAATTCGTTATAAAAAATAATTAAAAAAAGTTGGGAGAGTTGTTTGTATGAATTTGAAAATGCTCGAGCATAAATTAATCCGTGGAGTTTGTGTGAGTGAAATATTTCGCGGGAAACCAAATAACAAAAAAAAAAAAAAAAACTTGGTTGGCACAAAAGAATTTGAAGTTATGCAAAGACTTAAAAATGGTATTATATGATGCAATAATTATGTCACCAATACTAAAAAAACATAATTACGTAATCAAGCGACTTCTCCATCTTTTTTTTTCATTTTTTTTTTTGAAGTAAGAGATGGTTTTTATTTAATTTTAATTCAATCTACAGTTTGATCAATTTGCTCTGATCTTTAATTATTTTTAGTTCAATCTACATCATGATTAATTTGCTTTTGAACATTCATTGCAACCTCGTTTGACCTATTATCCAAAAAAAGTTACCAATTTTTATTGACACCTAAAAGCATATTCAAGCACAAATACTTAACAGGGATATATTCAATTGAGATTTTAGTGAACATTTGACTACTTTTAATTACTAAAAAAGTTTAGGTGTATTCAATTAAAAATTTTAGAGAGTTTATAAAAATAAGGTGTATTCAATGTGAATTTAAAAAGTCTATAAAAGTTTTGAGGTATTCAATTTAAACTTTTAAAGAGTTTATAAAAATAAGATGTATTTAATTTTTCGGTAACTTTTGTGGTTTGATTACAAATCTCGACTTCTATAGACTTTTTGTATAAAAATACACATAAAGAAATTTTCATCTTCTCATCACATCAACCCATAAACTTTTAGAGACTTCTAATTTTTGTTGGTTCTCTTATTCAATAAGGACTTTATTGTTCACGAGGTATTTTCTCATCAATTATTTTTATCAACTTCTCCAACCACTCCACGACGGATGAATTTCATTGCTCACTTATTAACTCTAATGTCTATGTTGATGAAAATGAAAATGATGTTGTTATTAACAAGATCTCATTCTTGCATCATTGTACGTTTGTTATAGGATTTTTTACAAGAAGTTTCGTTTATTAAGTGTATAATTGTAATTTCAAAAAATGTAATATTATTATTTTTAGAGAAAATAATCGTATATTTTTTTTTCAAATGCAAGAAGTTCATTTTAAGAAATTTAAACTATCTTTCTTAAGGAAAACAATATAATTTTTTTATTTAAGTCAAAAAAAGTGCACAAATTTTACACAATGATCTTACTTGGTTCTTTTTTGCCACTAAAAGATGATTCATTTACTTATTTGTTTTGTTTATATTTATTTACTTATTTGTTATGTTACTATCTTGATAGTAATTCATTAATATGTATAAATGATTTTTTATTAAAATACAAAAATACTTTTAAAAAAATTAGTAATAGTTTTTAAGAAAAAGAAATATAAGTATTCATCTATTTTTTATAATAAAGTGCTAAATATTTGTTTTAATATAAAAATCACAAAAATTTACTAGTATCAATTAAAATCATGTTTAAGAAGTTCACAAAAGTCACTAAAAATCTTAAATGTTAATAAAAGTCATCAAAATGAAGTTTACATAAAAGTTTATCAAAGTCTTTAAAAGTCTATGAAAATTTACAAATTTCTTAAAAGTTATCTACTTATGAATGGAAAAGCAACCTTGAATACACATATGTAAATAGTATTTTGGTTTAAATACAACATCAAAACCAAATTTTGTTTTCTTCTCCACTTAACAACACTATGATGCTATTATTAATAAGTTAAAAAAAAAAAATTAATAAGTAAAAAAAAAAAAGATAAGTAATAGAACATCAACAACAATGTCTCATCCAAAGAGACATTGGCTCACAGAACTATTCATGCACGACTCGTAATACGAGCATACACAAATTTCAATCCATTGAAAAGTATTATAATTGAAAAGTATTATAATGACAACAACGTCACACTGCAAGACATATTGGCTCATAAAAGCCGTTCGTGCAGTCTCGACTAGCAAGTTATGCATTAAAATTTGTATATACTTGTATCTCGAGCGCACGCGATGGTTATGTGAGCCAATATGTTTTTAGGTTTTGCATGCATTTGTCATACTAGCCTTCTCTTTTCCAAAGGAAAAATCAAACAATGTGTAGTGGTACCTTGACTCCAAGGCAGCGCAAAACAGAGCAGACAACACCAGCACAAGATGACTGAATACAAGTCAATGGTGGAAAACAGAGGAGCTCTCACTCGCTATCACTCTCTCTCTCTCTCTCAAACGCGCTAATCCCACACATACACACACACACACCATCACTTCCTCATCAGTCTCGGTGGGCGGGACCCATCATCAATTCACACTTCAATGTCACCACACCACACCACACCAATCCTCCCCTGCATTTCATCACAACATCTTTTCTTCTTCTTCTTCTTCTTCACAAACCCAACCATGCTAGCCCCATCAAGTCCAAATTCAATGACTCTCGCTTCGATTATCGCTTTCATGTTCGCAGTCTCTGCATCATTATCATCATCAGCTGCAGCAGCGTTTACTCCACAAGACAACTACCTCATCAACTGCGGTTCAATTGAAACCACTACCGTCGACAACCGAGACTTCAAAGGGGACTCCTCGGCCCCCGCCTCGGCCTTCCTCTCCGCCGCCGGATCTTCATCGGTTTCCGTGAAAAACCCCAACTCCTATCCGGGTCTCTCTGATTTGTACAGGACGGCTAGGGTTTTCACTAGCGTTTCAAAATATGAATTTGGGGTCACCAAGAACGGCACTCACATGGTACGTCTCCACTTCTTTGCTTTCAATTCGCAAAATCACGATATGGGTAATGCTCGATTCAATGTTTCCGTTAATGGGTATCCGATTTTGAGCGATTTTAGCGTTGATAGACCAAAAAGTGGCGAAATTGGTGCGTTAGTGAAGGAGTTCTTTATGGATGTTGAAGGTGGGAAGGTTGTTGTGGAGTTTACTCCTTTAGGGAGGTCGGGCATTGCGTTTGCGTTTGTTAATGCAATTGAGGCGATTTCTGCTCCTGATGACCTAATTGTTTCTGGAGCTAAGCTTGTTGGTCCGTCGGGGATTGCGAATTATGATGGTAATGGTGGTTTGAGGTCGAAATTCTTAGAAACTGTGCATAGGATCAATGTGGGGGGTGAAAAGATTACTCCTTTTAATGATACGTTGTGGAGGAATTGGATTCCAGACGAACAATTTCTTGTGTTGAAGAATGCGGCGAAGAGGGTATCTCGGAGCGCTCCGCTTAAGTACCAGGCAGGCGGAGCGACTCGAGAGATTGCTCCTGATCAGGTTTACAGTACTGCCCAGGAGATGAACAAAGATAATGTAATTGATAACGTGAGGTTCAATATTACATGGGATTTTCCATTGAGTCCGGGCAATGCTAGGTACTTTGTTCGATTGCATTTCTGCGATATTGTTAGTACTGCGGTCGGTCAGCTATATTTCAATGCATATATCAGTAACTATTCTGCAATCATGGATTTGGATCTGTCTTCTGTTACATCCAATTCATTGGCAACTCCTTACTACATGGATTTCGTGGTGGATTCAAACAGTGCAAACTCTATTCGAGTTAGCGTTGGCCCATCTAAATTAAGCCTTCCTGCTAGAGTCAATGCAATATTGAATGGTATAGAGATCATGAAGATAATGAATGATGATGGATTGGCTTCACAAGTTGTATCGAAGAAGAAACTAACTTGGATTCTATTGGGTGCAATTCTTGGAGGATTTGTTTTCATTTGCTTTCTAGTGCTTGCCTTCTTGTTGATGAGGAAATGCATGAAGAAGAAAAAACCAAAACAAAAGCCAGCAGAAAGTGCAGCTTGGTCACCCTTGACTGTACGCGGGAGCTCATACACGAAAGTATCCGAAGGAACTACTACGGCATCACTTGCCCACAACCTTGGCTTGAAGATTTCATTTGCCGAAATACAGTATGCGACTAATAGCTTTGACAAAAAGCTAATAATCGGTTCTGGCGGATTTGGTATGGTCTTTAAAGGTGTGCTTCAAGACGGCACTAAGGTTGCAGTGAAGCGAGGTGTGCCAGGCTCCAGGCAAGGCCTTCCAGAATTTCAGACTGAGATAACAGTCTTGTCCAAGATTCGCCACCGTCATCTTGTTTCCTTGATTGGCTATTGTGAGGAGCAGTCTGAGATGATACTGGTCTATGAGTTCATGGAAAAAGGAGCGTTAAAGAGTCATTTGTACGGTACAGGCACGCGACCTTTGTCTTGGAAACAAAGGCTCGATATATGCATTGGTTCCGCAAGAGGTCTTCACTATCTTCATACTGGCTCAGCTCAGGGTATTATTCATCGCGATGTTAAATCGACCAACATTTTGCTTGACGAAAACCATGTGGCTAAAGTTGCCGATTTTGGTCTCTCTAGAGCTGGCCCGTGCCTCGATGAGACTCATGTAAGCACCGGCGTAAAAGGTAGCTTCGGGTATCTCGATCCAGAGTACTTCAAAAGGCAACAACTAACGGATAAATCAGATGTATATTCGTTTGGAGTGGTACTATTTGAAGTACTTTGTGCTAGACCCGCTATCGATCCTTTGCTTTCGAGGGAGCAAGTTAACTTGGCCGAATGGGCAATGCTGTGGCAAAAGAGAGGCATGCTCGAACAAATTGTCGACCCCTTCCTCAAGGGCAAGATCAAACCTGATTCACTGCGAAAATTTGGAGACACTGCAGCAAAATGTTTAGCTGATTATGGTGTCGATAGGCCTACAATGGGTGATGTGCTGTGGAACTTGGAGTATGCTCTACAGCTTCAGGAAACTGGGATGTCTAGGGAGCCACATGAAGACAGTTCGACTAACGCATCTCAAATCCCAGTACCGACTCTCATTCCTCGCGCCCCTTCTACTAATGTAAGAATCGACGAATACAATACCGATCAGAGCAGCTCCGATATGTCGACGTCCAAAGTCTTTTCCCAGTTGATCACCAGTGAAGGCAGATAGTCTGTTTGGTGATGGTATGATATGAAAAAAGCTCTCACTGTTGGAAAAATAGAAATATAAGCGGCACGAGAGAATTCGCGCGAAGTCTGGAATTCGATCTATACAAAGTGTAGACTCCTCTCTAATTCTCTAGTAATTCTTGTTGTATGGTTTTAGGGTTATGAATTATGATGCTACTTGCTGTGTATCCTATTTGTTCTTATTCCTATTGTTGTATGTTTTCAGCAGAACCCATATCAATGTTAAATGTTAAATGTAAGGTATATATCAATGTTAAATGTAAGGTATATATATGGACTTACCTCTCTTTGTATAAAATGTATGTCAGTTATTACTGCTTGTATTTGTTGAGTCATGTGCTCTTCATAGTTAGAAGAAAGAACCATAGACATATAATTCTTTCTTTTTCAAAAGAAACAATCACAGGAATGTATTCCTTGTTATTATAATGAACAAATAGACTACTAAGGTGGTTAAGACATTCTTCACACAGTACCCAATTTGAGAATCAGCATATTTAACTGTGGAACTTTTTTTTTTTTTTTTTTTTTTTTTTTTTCGGTTTCCTATATGGTATCTGCAACCACTCGCAACGACTAATTCACCTTTGCCTCGAGCAGTATCGGCTTCAAAACGAGGGTGGCCTCCCCAACCTAATTTGCTCCATCTATAATAATAATCAAAACCAAAAACAATATATATCCTTCACAACAGTTGTCCCAACAATGCCAACTTACCTTAATTATGATGAAGCCACAAGTGGCAAAACAATAAAAGAAGTTTTAAATTGTGAAAAAAACTGAACATGCAAGTAGGGTACTCTCTATAATTGAGGGGGGCCATCCTTAATTAGTACTATTGTTGATTAATAATGTTGGAGGGGGACCCCTCATTCTTTGATGTACCAACAGTGACTATGCACCAAAAGTAGATCACAAAGGAACAATCTTTTTAATTTCCTTGTAAAAGAAATTGTGAAAGTTTGGATCTTTTACTTGTCATTATCTCGAGAATGCAAAAATCTTTTTCTATCATGCACTACTTATTCTACCATATATATACTTGACGAAATGGATAAGAAAACCTTATGTACGTCGGTGTCACACTTTTGTTCCATATATATATTTGTTTTGTTCGTGCTAGTTTCAATGCGGGTTTCACTAACACAGCTACCGCTAACAATTACTATTTTTAGCACCGTAATAAAGTCTTAATTTTAAATTAATTAGCTAGCTCTACAGTGTTGTCTACATGGATGAATTGAAGCTCTACTACTTCATTCGTTCAACTTAGTGCCCTCAAAAAATTTAGAGATTCGAACTTAAAACTTTGCCCAAGTGAACAACTAGCTGATAGTTAGGTTTCAACTGCTACGTCAAGACAATGATTGTTCTCTAACAACTTTGTTAACCTTTTTTTTTTTTTTTTTTTGCAAGTTGTGTTGAACCTACAAAATCACTGTAACAGGACAAGATATTTCTTTCTGGTTTTTCCATACTCATATAAGTTATAACAAGTCAAAAAGGAGGAGAGAGGTCACAAGAAGATGTTATTTTCAGCTGTTGCAGAAAAGACATGCATGGCAGCATGGCCGTGTATGATTTTTAAAGGCTTTGCTAGCTATATTGGGTCCACAGTTACTTAGTTTTTGTTCACCAACTATTCTTTAATTTTTTGTTGTACGTTCTATTTGTGATGAACAATTCAATCCGCTAATTGCGGATCACTTGCAACCAAAGATTAATCAATTAATCAACCCATAAAGTTGATGCATCACCATCAAAGATTAAAGAAACCTCTCAATTGTTCATCCAGAGAGAATGAAAGAAAACTTTTTCAATTTCTAAATATAAATAACAGGTTCTTGTACTATACTATACTGGTAGAAAAAGATTTCTAAATAGGACAATATTTACCTTTGTTTTAAAAATAAAATATTGTAACTATTTAAAAGAAACCACTAAGGGTTTGATCCGTATAATCGATTCTGAATAATTTGAGATTTGAAGGGGGCGATTGCTAGAAACTACCCCAACCTCTTACACTTTTATAATATTCTTATATAATTATCATATCTTTTGCTTTCATTCGGTTCATAGGATAGGGTGGGATAAGTGATGATATTAAATAATATTGGTGTTCGGTTCGAGTATAAAATTATTCATAAGATTATTTTAACCCACGGGATTGAGACAATTTAAAACCATGAATTCAAAAGTATTATTTTATCCAAATCTCGGTGACTTTCAAATGACCAAAATACCCTCATTATAAACACTTAGAACACATTCATTCATCATCTTCTCGACTCCCCAACACTAAAAAACCCCAGTCGTGCTTGTGCCAAAGCTCGTCTGCCTCGATCGTGCCTTTGTCGTGCACCCTCCTCTCGCGTCTTCCTTCTGTATGTAATTCCTCTCTCCAGGTAATCTTTATATATATATATATATATATTCTCTGTCTCTACAAATGATGTTGGTGGAACAATAAAAATACCTAATTTCATATCCAATCATCAAAACAACCATGAATCAACAAAATCCGAAAACCCAAAACACGAAAATCACAGATTATGAATCCTCACACTCATAAAAACCCGCCTTAGACATCAAAATGCAACAATGTCGAAATGTATGTGTTGTGTGTTTTCGTTAGGGTTTGAACGAAGGAGTTTGTAGATATAAAATGGCGCTTTAGTAACTTCACTTATTAAAATCAGGTTTCATCCCACCCTCTATACCCCCAATTGAACAAGTCCCTCTATTGTGACTAATAACCAAACTCATGTTATAATCCCGATGTAAAATAATCTCATGATCTTTGGATTATTTTACATATGAACCGAATAGGCTACTACTCCTTTATTTCCTAACAACCGGTAACCATTGAAGAATTAAAATTTGATCAAATCCTTGCAAACAAATTTTTTTTTTATTAAATCTTTGAAGAATTAAAATTTCAACTACACATCCTCCAAGAAAAAAATCAACTATATGATTGCCCTTACAGATAAAAAAAAAATACTACAAAAATGTATGTATTTATAACACAACATAAAACTTGATAATTAATGCACATTATCGTCCAACTTTATAGTTTGTAACATTTTGATTACTAAATTTATTTTAATAACAATATGATCACTCAAGTCCGCAACTTTTAATACACTTTAACAATATGCATGGTCACTCAACTCTGTAATTTCTAACACACTAATTATCGAACTTTACAATTCGTAACATGAAAATCTCTCATGTGGTTTTTCAGTTGGAAGTCCAGAAAGAGTGCACATATAACGCCTAGTGATATTGCACCGAAAGTCACTAAACTTAATTTGAAATAAAACGTACTCCTTCTGTTCCATATTATTTATCACATTGAATCTTTTTTCTTGTTTCACAATATGTGTCACATTAAGAAATCAATGGTGTATTTATGATCTATTTTTCCAATTTTATTCATAATTTAAAGTTATGTTATTAGTGCTAATCAGGTGTTCCACATTAGTTTCTAACGCAAAAATTTAAAAAAATAAGTTATTAATGAAAGATAATTTAGTCTTAACGTCTGTCTTTTAAAGACTTTCAATCATCACCTTAATTTTTACGCACAAGCTCAAATATGACAAATAATATAAAACAAAAAGAGTAATTGAATGCTACGTGAAAACTCTCATGCAATCTTCAAACAAAAAGCCACTGAGCGACTTTAATGTTGCAATTTACTATAAAGTTTAGTGACTAGTGTTACAACTTGCATAGTTTGTAACCATATTATTACAAACGTAATTACCCCAAAAAAAATGAGGGTCGCTAAGGGCACCCCACCATTTAATGAAGGCACCCAGTTAATGTGGGCACAAACCGATTTACATGGGGCACCCAAAAATTAGACCGGAAATACCTAAACTACCCATCGTGGAAATCCATCTCGCACCCCACCACCCCCAAAGCACCATCTTCTCCGCTTTGAACTCCAAGAACCCGTTTTGTGTGAGCAGACCAGTGAGAGGAATCTCCGAAATCGTGTCTCCCGTGTCTCGCCTTGTGTTTCTCCTTCGGTTTACGGATTTTTTGCGATTCGTAGGGTCGTGGTGTGAGCCGATTTCGTCTCCAAGTTAGGGTTCGGTTGAACATCGTCGAACACACAGATTTTTTGCGCGAAATCGATCGTTTGAAGTTACGTTTATAGTATAATTAAGTTACATTTGGTAGAGTAGTTGTAATGTGTGTGTGGCGGTTTGTAGAATGGTAAAAAAATTGAGAAATCGCGGTTCTCGGCCACACGAGCGAGAGATCGATTAAGCTTGTCTCGGCCAAGCATGGCCGAGACGAAGCTAAATTTTTGGGAACTCGCAGATCTCGGCCACGAAGGCGGAAGAAGAGTTCACGGTGTCTCGATTACGCATGGCGAGAATACTTCGATTATCTCGCCGAGACATGACGAGAGCTACAATTAGTGATAGGTAATGTGGCGTCGGTGGTGTACAACCGAGAATTTTCTCCTACTCTCGGTTGTACACTCGGCGAGAGGGTTAAAGTAGGCTCGGTCCTCTATGGCCCGAGACATTTCAATATATCTCGGTCTGCGAGGCCGAAACAATCGCGCACATCGACGAAACTTCGGATAACCTCATAAAAAACACAATAAATTCGCAAAATTACCTCAAGTTCAACCTCCTCTTTGCACCGTAGCAAGACAATCCTCCATTATATAGTGGAAACAAGTTCGGATTTGAGGAAATTATCAAACCCTACGTTGACAAACAAATCATCATTTTCACGGTTTACCCAACTAAACAGTTCTAAGAAACCATCATATGGTTGTCAAACATTGTTACATCGCTGTCGGATGATGTCAATCCGCAAGAATCGATAAACGCTCGCCAAACGCAATGTTGCTTTGTGGTTCAAGTTTAGTGGTGGGGTGCCATTTTTCTTTGTGAAAATGATTTGTGGGGTTTGAATCAATATATATACAAGGGCAAAATGGTCTTTTCCACTTTTGCTGAAATTTTTACAAAAACTTTAGGTGCCTTCATTAAATGGTGGGGTGCCCTTAGCGGCCCTCAAAAAAATCGGTGTTTTTCCAAAAGTATGGTTGTTTTACAATTTATTTCCCAAAATAGGGAGGTTTTTTTTTTTATCACGAAAGTAGGCAATAACGCCTTCTCAAAAGGCGTTATTGGGGTGGATGTGGGTTCGTGGTGCTGACTTGGCGGTGACGTGGCGGCGTTTTGTACGATAGCGCCTTTTGAGAAGCGCGCTATCTCGTACATGTGGCCGCCACGTAACCGCCACATCAGCGCCACCTCACATAGTTCAATAACGCCTTTTGAAAAGGCGTTATTAGCCAAAGTTGCGTATGTGAGGTGGCGCTGAGGTGGCGGTTACGTAGCGGCCACATGTACAGATAGCGCCTTCTCAAAAGGCGCTATCTGTACAAAACGCCGCCACGTCACCGCCAAGTCAGCACCGACCCAATAAACAAACTCGCCCACGTCACCACCACGTCATCGCCACCTCACCGCCACGTCAGCAACCGGACTCGATTTTTCCGCCGACACCGCGAGTCGCTGGACCGCGTCGTCGTCGTCGTAGTCGTAGTCGAGCGATCTCGACAATTACAACCAAAGGAGTTTAGATTTGTATCAAAAAGAAACAAATTTTGAATATATATATATATATATATATATATATATATATATATATATATATATATATATATATATGTACATTGGTTTCAACCTTCAACTTTCTTTTCTAACCTAACTAATCTAACATAACTAAACTAACTAACTAACTAACTAACTAACTAAACTAAACTAACTAACATTAACTAAGGGAACCAAACCAAACTAAACTAAATTAACTAACCTTAACTAAACTAAATAAGTAACTAACTAACTTAACTTAACTAACTAACCTTAACTACCCTAACCAAACTAAACTACCTAACAAAGTAAACTAACTAACCTTTAACTAACCAAACTAAACCAAAATAACTAACCATAAGTAACATTAACAAACTAAACTAACTAACTTAACTAACTAACTAACCAAGTAACTAAACTAAACTAAAACTAAACTAACTAATCTAAACTAACTAACTAACCTAACCAAACCAAACTAAACTAAATAAGTAAGTAACCTTAACCAAACTAACTAACTAACTAACTAACTAACTAACTAACTAACTAACTAACCTTAACTAACCTAACCAAACTAAAGTAAACTGAAATAACTAACATTAACTAACCATAAGTATTCTTAAATAAACTGGAGTAAACTAACATTAACTAACCTAACCAAACCAAACTAAACTAAGTAACTAACTAACCTCAAGTAAACTAACTAACTTTGTGCATGACATTGTGGTGTTTTTTGTGTCGTAGTTCAATGAAGACCGTGACGATTCTCACACAAACAATAAAAAATAGACTAACTTAATTGCAAACTAAACATACTAACTAAATGAAACTAACCAAACTAAACTAAGTAACCTTAACTAACCTAACTAACCTTAACTAACCTAACCACGTAAACAATAAAAACTAAGTAAACTAAAATAACTAACTTAACTAACAAAATAAACAACCAAAAAACGATCCACGTAAACTACGAAACGAAACTAAACAAACATCTAAGTAGCTCGAGAGTTACTTGTTAACAACCTAACCACACCTAGGTCTATGCGAACTAAACTCGACTAACCTAACCTAACCTAAGTATGTAAACTAAATTAACTAAACTACACTAACGAACATACCCTAACTCAACTACACTTAAGTAACTAACCTCAACACCTAAACTAAAATAACTTAAGTAACTAAGATAATTAACCAAACCAAACGAAACTAATATAACCTAACCACCACACACCTAACTAACTAAGCTAACCACTTAAGTTAAATTAAACAAAGAACCTAAACTAACTTAACAAACTAAACTAACTATCGAAGAGTAATCACATATACGACATTTTAATAATATAGAAAACATGATAAATAAGTTTATTGAATGAGAAGGTTGTATACACGTACTTCGTTCACCCAAATCAGTAGCTATCTACAAATCACCATGACTTGAAGAAAAGTCATCATGCAGGTATATTCCTGCGGTTACGTTGACGTTGTTGCTCGGTGATGCAAACCGGACGTACTCTTTGTCTAGTTGGTCGATGTGTTTGTACATCCGGTTGAGGTTGTTGAGGTAGTTGGTCTTGCATTGAATCACGTCGAGTAGATTCATGCGTTTCCTCTGGTGCTTCACTCGACCTTAAGTTTACATTCAACGACGTCATCTCCACCAGGAGTTCGTCCAAGTAGCCTCTCACAGACATCAGCATAGTCTGCGTCCGTCGTTCCCGTCACAAGCATACCTTCGATAGGTAATCCAAGTTTGTACTCGCACGTCTTGAAGTGTAATGGTGCACTCCCCACAATGCATGTGAAATGTATGCGTCTCAGGCGCCATCTCTCTACAAACGCAGAATCAAAGCCCAATCAAGGCTGAAAAATGCTACCCGAGATATCCCATAGAACCCACTGGCACGAAGATATGAGATCATCCTAGAATGATACTGCATCGTTCGATCAACGACCCCACGTCTTCGACGTACACGCATTGTTTCGTACACCTTGTAATTGATAGTGTATTAATGTATGTTTTTGATACCTTATTGATTTAAATTTGACGTATTGATGTAAGAAAGGTTACCTCGCCCCTCCATGCTCGCGTTGATATGTGTGTAGATTGGAGTTGCAATAGTGATGGATCAGAAGGTCCTGGATCCATTGTAGTACAACTACAAATAATGTTAGAAAAATAAAATGAGTGTTGTACGCAACCAAACGATAAGTAATTAATAAATGTTCTTCCTTCCCATTCAACAAACTAACTAAACTAAACTTAACTAACTAAAACAAACTAAGTAAACTACACTTAACTAACTTAAACAAAGTTAATTACCTCCTCCTTCCACTCCACTGCCGGATTCTCTGCCGCTGCCTCCTCCCTCCGCTGCCGCCGCCGGAGATCCCTCATCCGCTGCCTGCTGGGCCTCTGTTCTTCCTCCACGTACCACTGCCACGCAAATGCCTCCACGTACCGCTGCCGCTGCTGCTGCTGAAAGCCGCCGCTCCTTGCTCCGGTGAGCCCGCCGCACCTCCTCTCCTCCGTCTCCGCCGCGCGTATGCACCGCCGCCAGTCAAAAAACGAATTACGGTCGCCTCCTTCTTCCTCCCTCCTCGGTGTCTCTCTCCACGGATCGCTCCCACCTCCCCTCCTTAAATAGCCGCCCCACCCAACAGTAAACCCGTGACCTACCACCCCCCTACCCCCTACCCCCCCCTCACGAGAAAGCGAAACCGACGCAGAGATTCTCTGCGTCGGTTTCGAGAAAACGACAGTGGGGTGCAGATAGCGCCTTTTGAGAAGGCGCTATATGCGCCCCTATGTCACGGGTTTTCCCGGTCCACGTGGATCCACGTGGACCGGAAAAACCCTTCCGTGTCCACGTGGACACTGATAGCGCATTCGCAGAAGGCGCTATCAGTGTACATGTCCACGTCGGTCCACGTGGACATGCCGACGTGGACATGTACATTGATAGCGCCTTCTGCGAAGGCGCTATCCGATCCACGTGGACCGAGAAAACTTTCTGTTGTCCACGTGGATCAGTGTCCATGTCCACGTCGGTCCACGTGGACATGTCGACGTGGACATGTACACTGATAGCGCCTTCTGAGAATGCGCTATCAGTGTCTCCACAAAAAAAAAAAAAAAAAATTTGGCCACGTCACATGCCACGTAGATGGCGCCTTCCCACAAGGCGTTATTGCCTACCCCGGAATAAAAAAATGTTCACCCCTATTTTCCTCATTAAAACTAAAAACATGTGTACTTTGGTGAATTTTTCCAAAAAAATCTCACCTGATGAAGTAAATACTAACTGCTACGTGTCACACAATTATGACACCAAACAAAGTGGTCTTCCTTCCAACAGACAGCAGTTCTTGATGTGCCAGTGGTCCGACAAAAGCACCAGTGCCACTTTGGCACATTTTTAAATACATAAAAATATGTTACAAACCTACCACCACTGTCACACGTAGTACCACATTTGACGCCACCTTCAATTGAAAATAATACTTACTCCCTCCTTCCCTTATTACAAGTGACTTGTTAATCATTTTAAAATAATATCTGTCATTTGATAATTTCAATACACATAAATTATTTAATTAATTTTTATATTAATTATACATTAATAATTAATATATGTAAAAATGATGGGATTATAAAATATAAAAAGTGATTTAATCAATTAATTATCACTTTCTCCTCGTTCAAAATAATTAAATGATTTTAAAAAAAAATTGTGAACAACTTTAAAACTGACACTTACATAAAAACGAAGGAAGTATCATTCAAAACAATAATTCCCCACACCATCAAATCCATATCATCCATTCTCCAACTCCTCCCAAGATTTTTTGAAAAAAAAAGGTTCATACTTTATCATCTAAAAAGAAAAAAGGATTCCCTGTCGATAATACAAGACTGGTTTATTGATCATGCATACGGGCAAAGAAAAATTAAATTTATAATTAAAAAAACAAAATCCAATTTTTCTTTGGTGAGCGCATTGAAATTGAAGGTTTACACGTGACCTTACTACTACTACTAACCTATACAAAATTCTTAGAAACACAATTCAATAATACAACAACAATACATCATTCATTACTTATTAAATTAATCAGTGTTACTATACTTACTTATATCTCGCTAATCTCACCTTCCCTACATTCCCCCACATCGACCACCATGCTCCCTCTCCTCTTCCCCCTCATAACTCTGCAACAATTCCTCCTCGGCGACTGTCAATTAGTCAAACACACCAGTCAAAATCAAAACAAAGAGTATGCACAACTACCTTACATTTTGTTTGTGATAGTATAGTTGAACCAAAGTGATTAGCGAATTTATGTATTCTTAGGAGAGTAATATTTTTCCTAATTACTTATTGGTATCTAAGTATCCAGATACTTGTATGACTAGTCTCACTAGTCATGAAATTGTCAAAAAAAGACGACCAATAGCCCAATGTTTGGCTGTCGTGAGAAATCAAACTCGAGATTGTGCGACAAACCCACACAGTTCACCTTCGTCGTTACCACTAAGCCAACCCATACGGGTTATTTTTAGAAGTGATTGATATTATATATTGTCTTGTTTTGAAAAAGAAAAAAATATTAGTATGATAACCACAATGTCACTGCAAAACACATTGATTTACAAAAACCTTCTATGCGACCTCAACTCTACCCATGTGTTATGCATCGAGATCTATGTATATCCACATCTCGAAGCATGCATAAATAGCTCTAGTGAGCTAATTTGTGAGCTTATGTGTATTGCTTGTGAGTGTTGTCATTCTACCACTACTCTTTAAAAAATATGTATTTAGTGATCATGATTAATTAAGTTTGTTTTACTTATTTTGAAAAAAACGACGTACCTTGTCCCAGAGATGCGGGTCGGGTCTTTTGTAAACCACGACCCTCTCGATTCGGCCCGGGTCGGCCATCTTCCACCGACAGGCTGGGTGGGGCACTCTATGTCTCAGGTACTCGCTGACCGTCCGATTGGTCTCGGGATCCAATCTAGCGTTCGACATGTAAAACACGAACGGCTTCTGACACTGGTTTCGGCTAACGGGTCGGGTATTGAAAGCATAAGCGGTGTAGTCCGCCCGTCTATACCAATTCAAGAACGTTCGCGAAGGCATCTCCATCTCACGTGGCGAGAACACGCCTCGAAAGATCTGGACCGCGAATCCCCATGACACCGACACCGTCCACCTCTTCTCCTTGTCGTAGCATATCGACTGTTGCATCAGCCCCGCTGAGTCCAGCTTCATCGGCTCCATCAGACGGTTCAGAGCCTGCACACGTGTCATGTTGGGAAATATGGGCTCCACCACGTCCAGGTGGTGTAGAGTCACGAGTGGTGTCACTGGGTGCGCCGCGAGTAGGCCGAATAGGTTCCCATACACGTCGTACTGTATCAAAACCCCAAACACACAAAACAACACGCAAAATCAGCACAAAAGGACCAAAATTGCGGGTCCCACACTATAGCTTCAGTATACGCGCCTTTACACGTGAGTCACCGTCTAGGCTTACGTAGATAAATTAGGCGCGCATCTCGATGCGCCACAAACCACCCAACGAAATCTAGAGATTAGCGAAAGGAAATACAAAATAACAGGAAAGTGTGAACCAACCACTGCTGTTGAGACAGCTTTACCTTTCAATGTACCGCCCGACTCATATTCAGTGTAATCGATTAAGTCAAGATATTAATGGTTAGAGCAAACAAGATAAAAGAAAGTTTTGCGTGATGTGATGGAAACGGACGGACATGATGAAAACCAACATTAGTAAAGTTTTGGTGTATCATATGGTTCTCTCCAATACATACGCCTAAGTGGGTGCAACGTAGCAGTTCTCGTAAACAAAACGACCAAATGTGGATCACACCACGATTGCTAATTTGCTATGCGCGGCATTGACATGTGAATTGTGACGGCCGTTTTAATGTGGGCCCACATCAAAACACTAAACCACACCCTGACCATCCATTACCATGGATTACCGACACAAACAAACCGACCACACCACACTGGAGTGTAGCAACATCAGTAACAGTAAGTGATCTTTACTTAGATAAGCAATGTGGGCATCTCGAGGTAGCACAACAAGAGGCCGAGCGAAGGAAACGAAAGTTGAAGCTAAAGAAAGGTAAAGCAAGTGGTGCGATGAGATGAGATGAGAATGGACGGACCTGATGAAAACCGAGCTCCTTAGTGAGCGGGACACCGAGCTCAGCCATGCAAGCCTGCATCCGATCATCCGACCCGTACAACACAGGGTACCTCTGAATGCACCGATCCTGCATCCTCTCCAACGCCCTCGCCAACGGATAACTAATCGCAAAACCACCACCACCATACGCCATCCCGTACGAGAAATAAATGTTCTGCAAATGACTCTCCGACAAGCTCCCAATGTACCACATCTTCGTGTGGTCGTACTTGTTCAACACCCTCACCAGGTTCTCCGCCACGAACACCGTGTCGTCGTCCCCCATCACGAACCACCTCACCCCCTCCATACCCATCCGGTACGTCTCCGATACTATGCGCGAGATCCGGATCGCCGACCTGTGCCCCTGCTTGTTCTTGTACGAGAATCTCGAGGTGTCCGCGGAGATCTTGATCGGCGGGATCATCGATGATGCTTCCTCTTCGTATTCCTCTACTGGGGTTTTGTTAAATCGTTTGTCTAGCCAAACTATGCCTCGCATCTTCTTCTCTGGGTCCCACCACAGCTTGATGTAGTTCTTCCTTTCCGCCCACAACTTTGCCGAAGCGGCGATTCCGAACACAATGTGCTCGAGTCCTGTCTTTATATTGTCGTCGTCCTGTGTTTGGTTTGGGGAGGAAGATGAGGATTTGTTAGTGGCGGCGGCGGCGGTGGCGGTGGTGGTGGCGAGGTGGGTGATGAGGAGGGGGTGGTTGTTGGAGAGGGTGGTAGTGCAGGAGTGGCGGGATGAGGTAGTGGAGACGAGTTTTAGGGTGTAGACGAGGTAGGTGAGAGTGACGAAGAGGATGAGCCAGACCATGAGTCGGGGGAAGGCTGCGGTGGTGGTGGCGCCGCCGCGGGAGGTTTGTGAGGACACTGTGATGGTGGTGGTGGTGGCGGTGGCGGTTGGGGGTCGTCCCGTTGCGATCATCTGGTCCCACATCAGCTTCTGCTTCTCCGTCGACGACTCCTTGTTATTCTGCTTTCCCTTCATCTTCAAAGATTCCAATCCAACGATTAATGCAGGACTATTTGAGAGAATCCCATCGGTCGATCATCTCCTATCTAGCTAGAGTACTTGATGAATTAATCAATCCCAGGAATTCAATGAAACGAAACAAATTGATAGAACAAACGCCCGGGCGATCGGCCAGAATTAGAGAAGAAACTTGATGAAGAGGTGGAAAGATGGATCATGCATTGGTGACAACTGCCAAGTCGCGTTTCCTTACGAATGCAAAACAATACATTACGCTGAACCAAAAGGCCCAGGCCCCAATATTTATTACTCTCGCGTTATTTTTTCCACAATTACGGCATTGCCCTTTTTTAACCTTATGTGTGTAAACGTATATTTCATTTGATATACAAATAGAAAAACAAAGGAAAAAGGTTAGGTACCCCCACTTTTGATTACCGATCTAGTTAGATACGGTATATTTCGCTTCGAAATGTGCAAGTATATATTTTCGAGTTGCCCAAAGTAGACTACTCTAACAGTTTTCAAAAATAAAATATTAATTATTTGCTAGCGCAATCAAAAACAGATTTTTTGCCCTTTATCAATAGTTTGAGACTTTTTTAATGAAAACATCAATGTTGAGAGCTCTCTCTACCCATGCGACTTGGTGCCAATTTGAAGTAGTCTCATAAACCAAAACAAAACAAAAAACAAAAACAAAAAACCAAAATAACAGTCGTACTCATACTAGGAACTACCACTTCACGTCACCATTGCTTATTTATTGTTTCAAACATTATCAGCCCATAACGTAACATAATGTGTGTTGCTATCTTGAAATATTTGTATTAGTTAGCTATAGCTACTGCTTTGGACACTTTGGACTCGGACTCAATTAAATATTATACAATATACGCAGAAATATATGTATACGCATCACAAAGCGAAATATGTACATCATTTGATTAGATCAGTGATTAAAGTTAATGTTCAAAATAAGTTACTTTGCATTTTCTATAAAGTGATACACATGAACTCTTTATTTAAAGAAATAAAAAAACTAATAAACTGTAAATCGTTTATTCAGTTTTATTACTATGTTTATATATAGTCCATGCTTGGATAAAATAAGGGAGAATGTGGAACGTGGCACGTTAATAGAGAGGGTGGTCTTAGATTTGGTGTCTCCACAGACACTGATCGCATAGGAAGCATAGCTGATTAAAGGATTCGTTGCGGGCGGGCCACGTGCCGGGTGGGTACGTGTCGGTCCAGCTGTGGAGCAACATTAACAACCTCTATAATTGCCTCGGGATTCGGACCCTACATTCAGCAGAGTGTGTTGCAGTGGTTTTGAGTGTGGGGGTGCGTCTGTGATTCTGCAAAACTTGTCGACGTACGAACCAAGGCTTGAGTTTTGAATGCGACGTGACCGCTCACACGTGTCTCATTCATGTATCACTATGTTTGCAACGACACTTTTATCCGAGCAGTACTCTTTAGTTTCATATTATTTGTCACATTAATTTTTTTTTCTTTGTTTCATAATAGGTATCACATTAAGAATTCAAATGTGCACTTATAATTTTTTTTTCAATTTTACTCATAATTTTAAGTTATGTTATTAGTGCTAATTAGGGGTTTCATATTAATTTTTAAAATAATAAATCTATTTAAACTTATAAGTCCGACTTATAAAAAAAAATTTAAAATTTTTGTAAATATTTAAAGGGTATCAAATAAATTTTACAAATGATTATGATTGTTTCATTAATTGCTTGATGATGTATTTAAAATTAAAAGTTTTGAATTCGAACTCACGAGTTCAAATATCATTATTCTTTTTAAAATAAAAACTTAAAAAAAGTAAGTTATTAAAGAGAAATAATATAGTCCCAATATCTATTTTTTAAAATTTTTTAATAATCACCTTAATTTATATGCATAATCTAAATGAGACAGAAAATATGAAATGAAGGGAGTAACACAATAAATCTACTTGGACTCATGAGTCCAGACTCATAGGGAGGCATTTAAAATTTTTATAAATATTTAAGGGATATCAAATAAATTTTACAAGTGATTATGGTTGCTTAATTAATTGCTGAAAGATGTATTTGAAACTAAAAAAAGTTTTGAGTCATGACTCGCGAGTTAAAATAGCACTACCCCGAGTAATAAACATTGTTGGGTGGAAACAACGGTAACTTTGGCGGTCAAGAGTAGATGCTATTGGCTCTAATTATTGTTGTGACTTGTGAGCAATGGTGCCTGTTTGAGTTTGATGTGTCAAACTCGGAATCTTTAGAGCTTAAAAAGATGGAGCATTTAAGTAGTTCCCAAGGTGGACCCCAGGCCCATGCATGGATCAATCTATAGTTCTCTACTGCTATTGAATGCCCATCACTTCTTTCCTTTCTTAACAATTAGGTAGCCAACTAGCTGGACATACATCTATAGCTTTGCGAGACCCATCTAACAAATTAACTTCACCGACGAATCACAGACTAGACTACAATAGCTAATCTTACTAAATTATTCCCACGACATCTTGGTGTCATTAATTAGCTTGAACTTATTTTAATAGTTTGAACGATATTGACGTAGTGGAGAATCGAACTTAGTATCGTGCATCTAATCAATAAAATCCTAATTAATTAAGCTCATTTTTATCGTTGGTCAACCGATTTAATTTAACACACTAAATAGATTCAAAATGCAAAATGTTTCCATATTCGTCCAACAAAAATAAAGGGTAGTGCTAGGTGGACTCATGAGTCCAGACTCAAACTAGCAGAAAGACTTAAGTACACATCTTCATCAATCCACCACTTACCACCACTTACACCGACAACGCCACTTACCCACCCTCTCTTTGATCCGCCGGATCCGCGCCGAGAGAGGCTTTGTATGACCAACCAAAAACAATGACAAGTTCCGACGCCGCCGTCATCATCATGCCACCGCGAGTCGGTGTATAGCGTCACCACCCTCAAGAAGGCATCTTTCACGGTCGATCCCGAGAGAAATCCATGATTCGTCATCGACGAGGAGCGGAAAATGGTCAGAGGCTTTGACTCCGATCAAATGTGAAATCCGAAAATAAGTAAATTATGCCTCTCTCGCTTCTTACCTCAACAGATCGCAAAGAAAAACGTCCCGCACACGCCTCGAGAGAGAGAGAGAGAGAGAGAGAGAGAGAGGTCCGAGAGAGCCGCTGCCGAGAGCTGCCGCGCCGACCGCCGCCTTGTCACGCCGCTGTCGGTCGTCGCTGCCGGCGCCACCGGCACTCCGATCTTCCGCCGCCGCTGCTCTCTCTCTCCATCTCAGCGATCTCTCTCTCCCTCGACTGCCTTGCCTGACTAGCGTCGCCGCTGCCGGCCGGCGCCCGTGCCATCGCTGCCTGTGCTGAGACTCTCTTTCCTTGCTGAAGAAAAAGAAAATGAGAGATGATAATGGAGGACAACGAGAGAGAAAAACAACATATTTCACCCATTAGGCATTTACACTTTGACTCCGATCGGACTCGGTCGCTCTCTCGCGATCCGATCCGAGAGAGAGAGAGAGAGAGAGAGAGAGAGAGAGAGAGAGAGAGAGATAGATAGAGAACCCGGTTAGATCCGATCGCCTCTCGGCTAGATCTGCGAGCCGATCCGGATCGCGAGAGAAATAGAGAGAGAGAGAGAGAGAGAATGGAGACCGAGATAATGGAGGACGAGAGAGAATCCCGGCCAGATTCGGTCGCCTCTCTCGGCCAGATCTCGTCGAGCGACCGGATCTGGATCCGAGAGAGAGATCTGACCGCCGAGAGAGAAAGATAGAGAGATGAGAGAGAGCAGGAGCCGAGGAGGGAGAGATCCGAGAGAGAGAGAGAGAGAGATGAGAGTTGAGTGAGGTTTGTACTAACTTGAGGAAAGAGCAAATGAAGGTGTGCAGTAGATGATGGCGGTCAGCAACGATAGTCGTCGGCGATCGAAGACGACACTCGTCGGCGGCGGCGGTCGATGGCGATTGTGACAATGGAGGAGGTGGAGGATGTGAATATTTATGTGTGTATTGGTATTAAAGATGAGGGTAATTAGGTTTTTTTGTTTATGTAAGTATCTTAAATTACTAGTAAAAGGTTTTTTGTCCAGACTCAAAAAGTCCAAATAGATTTTTTGAAAAATAAAAGGGTAGTGCTATTTGGACTCATGAGTCCGGACTCAAAACTTTTTTTTTATTTCAAATACATCCTCGAGCAATTAATGAAGCAACCATAATCACTTGTAAAATTCTTTTAATACCCGTTAAATATTTACAAAAATTTTAAAAACCTCCATATGAGTCTGGATTCATGAGTTCAAGTGGATTTATTGAAAATAAAAAATGCAAAATGTTTCCAAACATAGATCGAGACATGTACATCATTGATGCCTACTATTGTTTAAAATAGGTCTTATAGAAATCTCTGCAAAATTTTCCTTTGTCCTCTTCTTTATCAACTTCATATCTTTTCTTACTTTCTAAGTTTTAACCAGTCACATCATAAGGTTTATATGTAGATATATTGCATTTACATGTCTAGAAGTAGTAACTTGCTCTTGTAATAAAGCCAACCGAGTGGTAGATTTACTGATCATCTATCATTCATGCATGCGCTTGTCTTTGCACAAGGTTTTGAGTTTGTGTGGTCCATGAGATAGACTTTACATCACTTAACATTAGAATTCAAAGAAATGCTGGAGTAACATAGATGGGACACCGAGTTGGGGCACCGACCTGACGTGGCGCCTATGTGGCGCTGACGCGCGGGCCCCACTCGGTTTCCATCCCAAAAGCAAAAAAAAAACCTACCGACTGACTACTGACCACTGACCACTGACCGATTTACCACCGACTGACGGCACGTCAACGTAGCTTTGATTTAACCAAAAAAAATTCAAATTTCCCTTTTTTTGAGATAACCACAACCCACATGTCTCTCTCTCTCTCTCATTTGTTCTATCCCCCAAATCGTCCCGACCCTGAGAAACCCTAGAACCATGTTTTCACCATTGTTGATCTGCTCGGAGCTTGTTGTGGACCGATTATTTTGGGGTTCCTTAGCACAGAAGGAAGACAACTAGTAGGCGTTGGAGGGTCTCCTTCTTGTCCTTCGATTTGGGGTCTTCTCTTCAGGGTAGGGCAGGGAATTTCAGTACTTCTGAGGTGAAAGTGGTGGAAGTAACCGAACCAAAGCATAAGGCTTTAGGCATTGATCAGAGACGACAACTCGGGGACTCGGTAAGTCAGTGATTATTTTCTCCTTGTCTTTATTGAGATTCTCTTATGTTTGATTAGTAGAAATGGGGACCATCTAGGGCAGAGCTTAGTAAATGGGGAGCATCTCTTGAGGCTTGAAGTGGTGGGTAAAGAAGCTCTTGAGGCTTGAGATCTTGAAAGTGAAAACGCCGACCAACTGCGTACAAGGTATGAGTGAGCTACACCCTGAAAGTTATGCTTAAACTCGTTGTATTTTGGGAGTTAGAGTGACTGTTTGGATTGTTTTTTATTTTGATTTCGAGGTTGAGGGTTAAAAAAAGAGTCCCTGGAAAGTAGGGATACAAATTTAGGTTTTGTCATTTGAAAGTTTAGTTAGTTCATGTATTTTTCTATAAAATTTTGAATACTTGGGTAATGCATGATGGATTAAAGAGCAAGGGGTGATAAGTTTGAAATTTTGATTTATTGAACCATCGGACAATTCTAAATTTATTTGATGTTGAAGCTATATTTTTTAGTGGTGTTAACTAGTGTGTTGATTGTGAAAAACCCGAATATATGATTATGCTAGTGTTATTTAGGATTTTCGACCTTGAGGAAGTGAACTTTTGTCTTTGAATTTATTCATGTTTGTTAGAGTTTTGGAATTTGTAAATCCTTGGTTGTTGTTTGGGGTTGGGGTTTCCTCCGAATTGCTCGTTCCACAAAACTTGAGTTGGCTCTAAACTTTTATTTTTTATAATTTATGAGTGTTATTGTTTTTCATGTTGATTGCCTTTTTCTTAATGAGACCTCTTTGTTGATTAGATATGTCACAAATGAACAATTGATCGTGTTGGAGCTGTGGACGTTACGACCACATGGAAGCCAATTGCCCGTGGAGGCTGCATTGTTCAAAATTTTCAATAGGCTTCATGAACAAACGAATTGTGAAGAAAGAAGACCCCATAAAGGTCGACCTTTTTCGATTTGTAACAATGATCAGTGCAAGTGCTTTTAATGGGACGATCTCCCCCCTTCTCGTCCAACAATGCCTCCTCAACAAAATAACATCCAAAGGGACGATGATTTGGAAATGCGGGCCACTTGTCATTGCGGTGAAGGAAGCAATTTCACAAGTGGTGGTGAAAGTTCAAGCGACAGTCAATTGAAGGTGAATGAAGAGCTAGAATTTTCAACATTATTCATGGAAAGTTTATCAGTTAGTGGTGAGGTGACAATCATTCTTGAAACAACGACTAGGATATTCAAAGAGGGGTATGAGAAGCTTAATTATCTAACCTAGTTTCTTGTGATGTATGTTGTTTGGCCATCTTGATTTTCCTTAGGATTCATTAGTGCTATCAGTTCGGCCTTTGTATGTAAAGTTGACTAGGAATCGAATTACTTCCAATGTGCGAGATGCAGACAACTTTGATGTATTTTGTGCTATTGGTGTAGCAAGTTGTGTTTATTTATTTTGTCGTATATGTTACCATGAAGAAATGAAGTTGATGACCAGGGTAAACGACACAAATATTATTGTAGCACTGATTTGGCTTCCAATAATGATGAACCCCAATGTAACAAGTATGCTTTCAAACACGTATGAAACCATTACCGCTATAAGGCCGGTAGTGTCAACGTAGTGAAATTGTTGGTATGGATCTAACGATGTGTTACCAGTGAAGTACTGCAGCATGAGAAAGATGTACACCATATACTAACATGAACAACATGGCCCTAGTAATAAAGTAGCATACCATTCATGAAAAAAAAATAAACTAATTCTGAACTTTTTGTGAAGATGTAAACTATATGTAGCATAAAAGATGAGAAACTATCATAAAAAGGTCAAGCTAAATAGCATCAATAGTTGTAGAACCATGAAAAGTATGATCAAAAGTACGCCAATTAAACCACATCAACAACATCTCTAAAATTAAACATGTCCAAAACCAATAAAAGTTTACTTAATGTATCTCCAAAAAGAAAGTTCAATCACTTGTTTTCTCAATTGGTCGCCCCATCCTCCATACTCCCCGGTCTTTAGTGTTTGAGCTGGGCAATGCATTCCATTGACCGAAATGCATCTTCACTTATGCAACCTCGCGCTTGATGTCCGAGCCATGGTCTGAAATGTGTCGCTCCACTTTAGAGAGCCGTGTTTCAATATGGCGGTAGTTAAGGGCCAAATTGCTGATGAACTTGTCATGCCACTCTCCATGCTTTGCTCGACCAGCTTTGTCACCTCCTCTTTGATTGTGCCGCAATCAGCTTTGTGTGTGCCCTTAAGTTGGCGCATGTATGCTGGACTACCACCTTGATCTCCTCAACATTGCCCTCCAAAGAAGCAAGTTTATCCATTATCCCTTGGTGGTCAGTGTCGTCATGAGTGTGACCTTCTTCACTGTGCACGGGCTGATGTTGTTGTTCAGATTGTACAGCCTCAAAGTGTGAATGAGTTGCAGCAACAGCGGTTGGGGCGACGACCACCTCCTCGTAAACCTGCATACAAATTTAGGCAAAAAAAAGCAACATTACAACAACAAATAGCAACAACATCGCCTAAAACATGAAGACAAAGTACGAATTGTGCAAAGAACACATGAAAATTTCAAACTTATCACCCCCTGCTCCTTAATCCATCGTGCATTACCCAAGTATTCAAAATTTTGTAGAAAAATACATGAACTAACTAAACTTTCAAATGACAAAACCTAAGTTTGTATCCCTACTTTCCAGGGACTTTTTTTTTTAACCCTCAACCTCGAAATCAAAATAAAAAACAATCCAAAACAGTCACTCTAACTCCCAAAATACAACGAGTTTAAGCATAACTTTCAGGGTGTAGCTCACTCATACCTTGTACGCAGTTAGTCGGCGTTTTCACTTTCAAGACTGGCTTCTTTACCCACCACTTCAAGCCTCAAGAGATGCTCCCCATTTACTAAGCTCTGCCCTAGATGGTCCCCATTTCTACTAATCAAACAGAAGGGAATCTCAATAAAGACAAGGAGAAAAGAATAACTGACTTACCGAGTCCCAAGAGGTCGTTTCCTGCTATGCACGGGCTACTTCCACCACTTTCACCTCAGAAGTACTGAGATTCCCTGCCCTACCCCGAAGAGAAGACCCCAAATTGAAGGACAGGAAGGAGACCCTCCAACGCCTACCACTGTCTTCTTCCTTCAGTGCTAAGGAACCCCAAAATAATCGGTCCACGACCAGCTCCGAGCAGACCAACAACGGTGAAAATAGGGTTCTAGGGTTTCTAAGGGTCGGGACGATTTGGGGGAGGGAACGAATGAGAGAGAGACATGGTGGGTTGTAAAATCTTTAAAAAAAAAAGGAAATTTGAATTTTTTTGGTTAAATCAGAGCTACAGTGACGTGTCGTCAGTCAGTGGTCAGTAGTCAATCGGTCAGATGAGTTTTTATTTTTTGCTTTTGGGATGGAAACCGAGTTGGGCCCGCGCGTCAGCACCACATAGGCGCCATGTCATGTCGGTGCCCCAACTCGGTGTCCCATCTATGTTATTCCAACATTTCTCTAGAATTCAGGGTAACGAAATTAAGAGTAGGTTGCTCATCGAAAAAAAGAAATCTACACTCAAAATGAATGAGAGGATATTTTTCATAAAATAACTTAAAAAAACATTCTTTTCTTTTTCTCATGAAATATATATTACAATGTTTCTTTTTTTTATTTGATAAAGAATATTACAATGTTTCTTCATTATATTACTATTGTATAAATGACATTTTTTTGTCAAAGCATCTCTAATAAGATGAAAGCGACGTCATTTGCCAAAAGGCAAGGTTTGGGGAGGTGAGTTCGACTCTTACCGAAGTAAAAAAGAAAAAAAAAACAATTTTTTAACATTATTCTCGCTCCTTAGCAACAACTCAACAATGACATCAATGACAACATAGCCTCAATCTTAAATTAATTGGAGTCGGTTGCATGGATCAAACTCTTCTATTGTGCTCGATTTAGTCCAAAATTAAGATGGTAAGCTTAATTTTCAAACCATTGAAATCGCTCGTAATCATTGCGTCTCATGTTAGCTTTAATTAATCTACTCCTATCTCATTGAATTTTTGATGGTTCCGCTCCAGCAATACAACAACCTAAGTATATAACAAATGTTCCACATCTCTTATAAAAATCTCAAAATGTCTTTGTTGTTGTATTTGATGTTTTGGCTTCTTAATCAGCATGAGCTGGTAATTGCTTGGTGGTATGACGCGTTACCTTCAATTTAAACTTCAAAATCTTTAATCTTCGTCTCCCACTTTCTTTTCGTAGTCTTTTTGCTTGGTGGCATGACGCGTTACCTTCAATTTAAACTTCAAAATCTCTAATCTTCGTCTCCCACTTTCTTTTCATAATTTTTTAACTTGGTGGTACTCCCTTCACTTTCTTTTTCATAATTTTTTTTTTTAACTTGGTGGTACGACGCGTTACTTTCAATTTAAACTTCAAAATTTTTAATCTTCGTCTCTCACTTTCTTTTCGTAGTCTTTTTGCTTGGTGGCATGACGCGTTACCTTCAATTTAAACTTCAAAATCTCTAATCTTCGTCTCCCACTTTCTTTTCATAATTTTTTAACTTGGTGGTACGACGCGTTACTTTCAATTTAAACTTCAAAATCTCTCATCTTCATCTCCCACTTTCTTTTCCTAGTCTTTTGTTTTGTTTAATTGCTTGGAGTTGAGTAGGTGAATGGTCGGGGACACGCTCAATTTCTTATGGATGTATGGACGCCATTATAGAATCTTAAGCAGGTTTAATTAATGTTAATAACTCTTTGTTAATGATTGCAATCATGAACTTACACACCATAGCTCACATGCATCACTTATAATTAAACTGAAGTAAAGAATAATTTAATCACACCTAGCGTCACGCGCCCTCAATTGATGTCATGTAACGTATACCTCGAGATATGTTCCAAGACGTGACAGCCCTGTAATTATCGCAGGAAACAAGGGCTCGCATCCGCAACATTTATCCATCAAATCAAACTTGTATCCTCAGTAAAATACAACTAAACTCTTAAATTAATCCCTCATTACTAATGGATCTAAGTTATTGTCCTCGACTTAACTGCCTCCATTTTATATGAGTAGAGATTTAATCTATAATACCTTGATAAAAAATCGAAGAAAATTCATTCTCATATACTTCATTATGAAAACACACTTACTCCACATGAAACTATATTTCAGTCTACAAATTCTAAAAATCTCCACCTTAGAACAGAGGTTGTTTAAGATGTCTTTCTTCAGCTAAACTGTCGGCTCAAACGCCACTTATATTAGAAACGAACACACAAAGGCAATCAAATACATTATTGAACTCATCAATCAATCACTCAAATCAATCAATCAATCTCGCTCAACAAAGTGGATAAGGCACTGCTGGTGCGCACTTAAACCATACGCGAAATCTAGCAAAATTCGAATTCATGAGGCCGGACTCAAAAATATTTTTTGTTTCAAATTCACCCTCAAGTAATAAATAAAACAAACACAACCACTTAAAAAATTCTTTTGATATTTCTTAAGTATTTGTAAAAAATTTAAAAACTCTGTATAAGTCCAAACTCGTGAGTTTAAATAGATTTAATGGATGTTAATAATGTTATCACTAAACAACTAATAAGTCTTGCTAAAACATAATCTCACTAATTAACACTAATTAAAGCACAAGATCCTAATTAGATTAGTACATAATCCCTACAACAACAGCTATGTAACTTACAACTGAAAAAGACGAACCAAACAAGCAAAAGCCAGAGATCGATAAAAGGAAGAGTCTTTGAATCGACAGCGAAAAAGCAGAGACTTCTCTCAATCGCTTCGTTGTTGATGACGATGAAGATCGATTCCACTCTCTGATTTGATCTGTAGAAGCGTCGTCAGATCGACGAGGCCTAGATCTATCGATTGACTGTAATTCGATCGATCGGTCTATTGTTAGGGTTGATTTGAAGTTGACGATGACGGAGGTGATTCTCCATGTATACGATGTGACGAACAGCGCTTCTGCGAAGACGAACAACACCATTCTTCAGATCAACAAGATCTTCAAGGACGGGATCGGCTTCGGCGGGATCTTTCACAGCGCTGTTCAGGTTTCCTCAATCTCCAGCTCGATTTCCGTTGTTTCTGTTCATTTTCTTGTTTTTAGGGTTTCTTTGTTAGTTCGGAAGACTTGGATCTACGGTTTTGAGTCGTTGAATGATTGATTGAATGTGGATTGGAAACTACATTGGCATGAATTGAATGGCGATTGAAATGAGTGGACGAATAGAAGAAATTTGGTATTTTAAAGTGAAAAGTGAGGAGAAATGGAATTGTTGGAAGTTTGTTCGATGGACTATGTTGATTTATGGATGTATTTGCTTCATTTTGAACTCTCGTGCGTTTCTGTCGGTAAAAATTAGGTCTTGATTTGAGTTACACACCGATGGAAGTTCGCGCACAGGCTCGTAGACTGACTAGGATATATGGGAAAACAGTGAAAAAGTTGGTTCAGGGTGTGAGTGAAAAGATGCTAGGATGGTTTGTTCACGTGATTCAGTTGCTCAATCCTCAATGAGTAATTGAATGTTCTTTTGAAAAGGATTAAGATGGTGCAAAGTGGGAGTTTGGAGTGTGATGATAACAGGTGTTTAAATCAACCTCTTATGGTGAATTGAATTGTGGGTTTTGTCGGTTCGCAACACGCACTAGATTAGGGAAGGGTAGTTGTGATGTTTGGACACTTCCATAGACGGCTAGAAATGCCTCCACTAGAAAATTCGACTCGATAGAAAGTAAAGAAACTCGACAAGGTAGGGGTACACCAAAGCTAACTTGGAACACTTAGATTAGGAGGGATTTAAAGGATTTGGAAAGCACACCATCAATTGCATGTGCACTGGAAGAGTTTGATCCATGTAATCAACCCCAACTAATTTGGGATGGGCTCTTTGTTGTTGTTGTTGTTGTTGTCAACTCGCAATTCACAATTCGCATAGAGGTCATATATATTACACTAACACTAATGCTATCTAGCTGTATGTACTTGTGAGAATTTAATTGAAAAAAGTTTTGGTCGCAATGTATGTACGTTTTCTTCAGATTTTCAAATCACATTATCAAACTACTTTGTGAAAAACAGGTCTTGTTAACATTTTCAGTTTAAGCTTGGTATAAAATGCACGTGCAAAAAGCTATTAGTTTTACATCTACCATACTGTTTTTGATGTTTATGTTATGCTCCATTCGGCAGGTTTTCGGAGACGAAGAGTGGTCGTTTGGATTTTGTGAACGAGGAACTGGAGTTTTTAGTTGTCCCGTGGGGAAAAACCCAATGTATACATACCGTGAGTTTATCGTCCTGGGAAAGACAAACTTCTCAATTTTCAAAGTGAATCAGATTTTGAGGGAACTAAGCAGAGAGTGGCCTGGTGATTCTTACGACTTGTTAGCAAGAAATTGCAATCATTTCTGTGATGAGTTGTGTGAAAGACTTGGCGTGCCAAAGCTACCTGGTAAGGCATTTTGAACGCTTTATTTTCTTTACTTAGGTATCATTGATATTTTTGTTTGAATAGAAGGCTGATCTGTTGCTTGAAATAATGATTGTTCAATTGTCATTGCAATTGCATGGATTTGCTTCGGGTAGCCCTTGATGTGGCAATGTAGCTGCAAGATATCATGTCGTAGCAGTTACAATGATACTTTTGTTTAAACTGAAGCCTTATTAGCTGTGTAAATTATTTATATTTTTTCTTTTTTTGATAACCATGGGTGCCCGAACCTTTTTCAGACCCTCCTATATGCTGTTTAAAATAGCGATTACTCAAATTTGATTGTAATTGCATTTTCATGTATTTGCTACAGATGAAACTGCCTTCATGTGGCAATACAGCAGCAAAATATTGAATTACGAAGGAGGATAAAAAGAGTTTTACCATGCCTTTGTGATTTTTGAGTTTTTGATCCTCTATACAGCTTTCTCTTGATTATTGCCCCTTTACATTGATTCATGGTTATGACTAATATAATAAAGTTTATCCTTATAATTTCCTTTTCCAAGTTATATTCTACTTTATTGTTGAAACTTGAAAGACTAAGCATATATTTCTAGGGGCCGCCAGTTGGTATCTTTTCATATTTTATATCGTAATGTCTTCTTGAATAGTTCAATTGGTTTGTTCTCTTTCAAGAGTCAAAACTGTTTAGTCTGGTATTTTTTATGGGATTGTAGCAGATGCACCCATTTTTGCTTGACTTCTTGCCTAGTAATTGTTAAATTGTCCAAATCCTGTTTGGCAGTATCTGTCATAAAATTGTTTCGGTTCCATAGGTTATTATTATAACTATCAATCAGCATGAGTTTAAGATTTTTGAATGTCTCATTGGGCCTTCGATTGTTTAATTTACTGGTTATAATATATAAATAATAAATTGAAATTGGACCATGTACAGATCATGTTTGAACTTTAATCATTTTAGATCATTTGTTGGAGTCTTGGAGAATGACTTGATCCATGTAGCAGACCCCAACTAAATTGGGATTGAGGCTTTATTGTTGTTAGGGAATGACTTGATGCCTTGCTTTTCATTTCTATCGAAGTATTTTTTGCGAATTATGCCTTACCATTTCTGTTATTTACAGCTTGGGTAAACCGATTTGCTAATGCCGGTTATGCTGCCTCAGAAGTCGCTGGAAACACAGCGCTAAAAGTGAGATGCTGACCCTCTTCTTTTTTATCTGTGGCTCTTTTTTTTATCCCGCGACACAATCTTATCAAATGCATATGATTTTTGTGCATGTCTATGCATTCATGTGGTTGCGCAAGCACACACTCTCTGAAGGGATGATACATTTCATTCTTGTCATTGTTAACTGATCGTGATTGTCATCTTCATTAGCAATTGCCTGAATATAATTGGAGTTGGATGAGCGATCTGGTTTATAGAATGTTCAGAAGAGGAGAGCTTTTTTTTGGGTGTTAAAGAGAAAACTTTCTTGAGCAGCTATAAAGAGCCCTTGATAATGAATGCATTCAAATCCCGGAACTTAAGTGTTTAGAAGTGGTACTGTGGTCCATTAATGGAGACTACTCTTTATGACATTCCTTCCTTTTTCTCTTTGTCGTGCTTGAGGACATGTGTGCATGTACACTCTCTAGCTATCAAGTCTACCTGTTGAAGAATTGAACTAAACAAACTCCATGCCATCTGTTCGCGGTTACTTCGACTACAGTTTTGTTTCCATTCTTTGGGTTCTGATCACTTCCTTTGTTCTTCTGCAGTTTCGGCAAGCTAAGGCAGAAATTGTATCTGCCAGTAGAGTGGCATACAGATTCCTTTCAAATGTTACATCCAACTCGGCGGTTACTCCCGAGTCCCCAAGTAATTCCAACCGAGGAAGCCCAAGGTTTCAGGCGTCTTGGATTAAAAACATCATTTCAAATGGTTCCAAACCCACTACCAGTTCAGAACTGGAAACTCAATCCGAGGATAAACACATGCTGCATGCATCTGCTGAAGAACCATTCCACAGCTCCGGTCGCCGTAGTGGAGCATAATAGCTCCAGTTTCATCATCTACACTGTATTGATATTGAAATCCCATCTCTACTCAATTGGAAATTATTCGTTGCAGAACTGTAAAATTAATTATTCCTTGAAGCTCGATTTGTTACAGTAGAATAGAAGAGAAGTTTGTGTGAGATAGATTAAATACATTGAAGTAGTTGAACACTCTTGTACTTCAGTTTCTATTTTCATGTGATTCAATGATTTCTAATGCTATTGCTTCCTCTTGCTTTGTTGTGTTGTGGTTGTGGCTGAAGTTCCTGCAGCCTTATGGAACACTAGCGCGACGACGCAATGCAACGCGCTGGCTGCTATTCTCGACTTTATCTGACCTCTCCTCGGCACAAGCCTTCTCCTTCTGCCGATTCTTCTTCCATCGAATCGACCTGCCGGGATTGCACTGACCTTAATGCACATCTTGTTTGTGATCAACCCCTTCTTCCCTCTACTTTCCTGGTTTATATGTATATATATATATATATACTAATACAAGGCTTACAAGCTCAGATGCTATGTTAATGGTGTTTATATAGCACAGCTTGATTTATGTGCAGAGGTTGAGAAGGAGAAGAGAATTGGAGAGCACTTGAACATGGAGTTTCAGTGGTTGGGGAGCATGCCAGCCATGTTCCTTGACCAACCACGCAGATTCTTCCAACATTTCACTCTTAAGATATGCATTCTCATGGTCATACCATATGTCAACCAAATCATAGCAAAGCGTGCAGTTAGGAGTCTCTTTGACTAGTTAGATGGAATCTGCTTTGTGTAGAGTTTTTAATATTATCATAGTACATGTGTGACATTTTATCAAATCTTACAAAAATTATTGATGGCCAATGTGATTGTGAATATATTAAGAAACTGCAAATGTGATTAAAGGTACTATATTTATATGTAAGTTAGAGATGTTTCTTCATATTTTAAGAACTTGGTGAACTGGATGCATTATCTGCTACAAGTCCATATCAATGAAAGTGAAGAGCACTGTCATGAGGTTTACTAGACTAAAAGACACCTCCCCTTCTTTTGTCCACATTATACTAATTTAAGGGTCACACGTGAACCTAAACTTGCTTCTTCATAGGAAGTTTGATCAAAATTTGGTGCAGTGTCACTTTCTTTAGTACACCTCTCTGGAAGAATAAAGACACCAATCTTAATCAATCAGAAACTTAGTGCTTACCGCTTATTGATTGATTTCATTATTGAACCAACAGGATTAAACAACGTTTCTAACTAATTTCCACACGTACACCTGTTATATATACTATTACTAAGCAATCAAATCTTGATTTCAATTGATTGTGATCGCCATTGATTGAATTTGTAACATAAGCAAGAGAATTGTCACGAAATGTCACCATAAGAAAGTCTATGCAACTCTATAAAAAAATTATTTTATAGGTAGTCATTGCTTCCAAGCACAGCAACAAGATTCAAGTTGAAAAAAAAGAAAAGAAAGTTGCATAGACTTTTGAAGAAACAAAAACAAGGTCCAGTGAATAATGTATTGAGATTATCAAGAGATCGGAAAAGGCGCATCAAGCAGTAGCAAGTAGAAGCAGAAGGGTAATACATAGAAAATGAAAGTGTAATAATACAATATCAATAATGATCAAGGGCAATACAAACAGTAGCAGCAAAACCCAGAGTTTTGGAATCACATAACAAGCATAAAGCAAGCTTCTAGCAACAAAAACCGAACGTTGCGACACCACAACAGCAGCAAATATGGATATGATAGTGGGAAAGCATACATATGAACCTCCAACAAACATGGATTGATGACACTGAATATATACATGCCTTTATTGAGAACTATTATGAAACCTCCTTACAGAGATTCAGCTTGTTACTATAACTGGTCACTCAACCTCTCAGCATTCTATTGAAGACGATTGCATCTGCATGACCATCCTCGGCAATTTGAAGGGAAGAAACAGCCTGTGCGGCAATGAGCCCTGCAGAGATTTCTGATATCCCGCGGTATTTCTCCTCAAAGGATGGGGCTCGAAACTCACTTCGGAAAATTTCGGGTGACAATGGCAAGCCTCCAACCCCACATTCATTCCACTTGCATCCGGAGCCATAAGAATCAGAAACCCATCCTACACCTTCAAGGGAATATTTGACATTCTGATTAAGAATGCCAGCTTTTCGTGCTCCCATGAACAGGCCAATGTTGCCAGATCGGTTCCAAGGATTGAATCCATTATCGTTTTTCAGCACAATCTTGCACGACTCGTCCGAGTCTTCATCAAGAAGAACATGCATGGCTACCGCTTCTGCTATAGCAGCACCCTCTTCATCAAGCCGCTGTTGCTCCTCTATCTTTTTCTGTTTCTTCTTTTCCAGCTCAGTCCGAATTGCAGCAGAGGTAGCAAGTGCTTTCTCTAGACGCCTCTTTTTCTTTTCAGCTTGTTTGAGACGATCGAGCTCATCTTTCGCCTGCTTCTTCTTTCCTTTTCTAACAACAGGTGGTGTTTGGACACATCTCGTGGTATCCATGAGGACTAGCAATCTCTATAACCAGTCAGTCCAATTTGGTAAAATTCTTCAAAATCTATCACCTAAGCAAACTAAAGTTTTTTCATGATAACTCTCTCTTTCTCTCGGTATACAGTACTAACTTGTTTATTTTCTAATAAAACGGGAACTACTGAGGAAGCTAATCAAACCAATACCTACACCCACTCAGGTCTAAAGGAGTATCTCTTCTTCCTGACGATGCAATCCCAAACAGAAACAACAGGAGATAGCATTAGAGCAAAATGGTATGCACTGACAACCGCATCTCTTGGCAACATTCTTCCCAATTTTCCGCAGCCCTTGCATTTCCCCATCTTATTTAAAAGGGTAACTCAAATATAGGTTCAAAATCAAGAAGCGAAAATTCACGCCTGATACCCAAGCTCACGTGGCAACCCCTACAGCAACATAGATGAAGAAAAACAGTACATAGTCAAATAAAATCCAACAATATCAAAATATAGAAGCGCAGGAACTGAAAAAACACAAAATCGAAAAGATGTCGTCCGATCAAACACTAATACTAACAGTTCGACAACGAAACGAAATTCGAACTCGAATGGCAATATTAGTAAGTGAAATCAAAATCAGCCCTAGAGACAAACTCTGGGATGATACACCAACAACTATGCCTCAATTCCAAATTAGTTGGGGACGGCTACATGAATCAAACTCTTCCATTGCGCTCAATTTAGCGCAATCAACAAACCCTTAAATGATAATTCAATAAAACTGGTACTGCTATGCCCCTAATTTAGCAGGACAAAATAATCAAATCAAACCTAATTCAGTAACAAATCCAAAATTTCTCAGAACTCAATAACACCAAAACTAGAAATCTCTAAACCAAAAAAGATGCCACAATTGAATTTACACAAAGCAAAGAACCCCAAAAATCTTAAGAAACCCTAACTAGTCCAACACGCCAAGAATCACCAAACCCTCCAAATCCCAAATCCCACTCGACTTCATTCACTAGATCCACCAACCCAATACCCCAATCGATCTCCCAATCAAAAACCCCCAAAATCCAAATCCAACACCAGATCTAATCCCCCCCAATCCCAATCAAACCCTAAACCTCAAAAAGTTCAATTTTTTTTTCCACAACGACATAAATCAAACATCACAAAACAACATACATAATCAAAATTGAAAACAAGAACAGAATAAAAATCACAAGAAGTCGAATCAGCTCACCGGACTGAAATGGCGGGTCGAAGAGAGACTTCCGAGCGTTCACAGTCTTCTTCATACCACCAATCACATCAGATCCAACCGATCTTACGCTTTCGATGCGAAATTGAGAGAAATCGAGAGGGAGAAACCCTAATTTGAGAGACGAATTAGGGTTTTTGATGCTTGAGATCTGAAAAACTTGAACGCACACACAACGTGGACTTGAAGGATAAGAAAAACCGCCACACATGACATGAGCGTGAGCGTGGTCGAGTGGGATCTAAATGGGAAAACTAGGCCCGACGAGGGCGTTTCTGTCATTTCACCTTATGTTTGTTGGAAAATCGCGTTTCGGTTGTTACAGCTGACAAAATAATTTTTTTTTCCTTGGAAAATAATCTCAGCCGTTGGATTTAAAGTGTGGATGTTTAATCTTGTGCTTTTATCTCAAAACCATTTGTCATCTCATGGGCCAATCATGCCTCGCCACCGATGCAAATCTTTTATCTTATAATAATAAACAATAATAAAGTCTTTTTTTTGTTAATAATATAGACATCTTACTAGATATGTAACTACGTTTTTTGAGTAAGAGATGTTTTTCATTAACTTTGCATTTTGAAAAATAATGTGATGCTTGTCATCTCATCTCAAAATATACGTTTTGGCAGATAAACTAGTAAAATATTGATTAGTACATTAGAACATTTATTTTTAATTTAACAACCAATCTTTAATTGCCACCTGTACTATGGAGGGGTAGAGTATAAGGGAGCTTTTATTTGGCCAGCTAGGCTCTAGTGTGTAATGTGACCAAGTGGGTCAGTTTGTGTTACATTTTACAACTAGGCTGATATTGCTCTTGCCTTCACTTGTACAGACTACAATCTCTGGAAGCTAAGAACAAGGAGGGCAACTAACAGACCATCTTTTATTTTCATCAACAATTATTGATAAGTACTGAAGTATTGAAGTACCAAACAAATCAAAAGAACATAATTGAGGGGAGGTCCTACTTGATGACTTTAATCACATCTTTGGCATGGTAACTATTGATTTACAGCATTAGTAGTGAAACAGTAGAGTCTCAAAGAGTTCTTGTATTAGGCTAACCATCTTATTATTTCGTCGTCTGCGCCGACAGCCAAGGCATTCTAGGCATGGTTAAAGATTTCAAATGCATGAGATCAATGAATTAGATTAGAGATTCTGACAAACTTGAAGCCATGTAACATGGAATTTATGAGTAGGCCCTCTCATGTTATTACTAGTTCATAACATTTTACAGGAAGAGAAGAAGACTCTAGTTGCATTACATTCTTCACTCTATATCCTATACATGCAACTAGTATTGCAGAGTAATAGGGGCTCAAATAACATCTCAGTCTTCGTTTCTGTCATAGTTCGAACCTAGTTCGAGCAATGAGAGAGCAGCAATGGGTCCGAGGACTGGTGGGAGAGGCGGTTTGCTGAAGACAGCAATGGGCTCTACCTTGTCGTCAGTGTTAGGCACTCCTTCCCTCTTAACATCATTGTTTCCTCGCTTGCTACGAACACTTTTCAGCATAGATCCTTCAGTTTATAGATAAAGTTTGAGTATAGTCAGAGAGCAAAACATGAAGGAGATATGGCTAAACATAAAGGAGAGAGGTAATAGAGAGTTACTAATACCTATTGCTCCTTTCATTGGACGAATTTGTCTGAGAAAACTTTTTGCAGACAACAATTCTGTCGTTCCCCGCATCTGTAAAGCGCAACTTTCTCTTTTTAAGACAATGCAAAGCTTCTAGAGACAAAACTCAACGAAACAATCTGCAGATCGTGAAAGAAAGTTTGTATGAATATTTTAGCATTGAAAAAAATCTTCAAAAGCGTCGGTGATTGTAAAAGTGTACACTAAATACAGGCTACTCGTTCTTGTCATTCCACGATTCGACTTCAGCACATGGCCTTTTTTACTAGTATGGTTTGGTCTATCATATGCTAATTTGCAGAGTCATAGCCACAATTACCTTGAAATTAGCATGTTAAAAGCAAGTAAATAGTACAAAAGCAGTTTCATATGCCAAAGACAGTAGATGGGATAATGTGGTTAAAACAAAGTGAAGTCATGAGATGAAAATTCTCGATTACTGAAGTCGAGTGATAGAATCAAGAACCAAGAGACTTTTCGCTAGCTATGTATCGCACCGACATATTTATATGGACACAATATTCAACTTATATCTAGAAGGCCGACTGAATGAAGAACTGATTTGCATTCTTAACAGTGAAAAACAAGGCCAACTGGAAGAACATGGGAATCAATGCAAGCGTGGAAATCTTTTACTTGCCAGCAGTCCAGTACAATAAGACAGGTGACTATACAGATAATGATTTCAACAACCATTCAAAAACCAATATTCATAAGTGAAAAATACTGGAAATCATGTTATTTTGCTGCAGAGCAAAATCGTCGAAGGATAAGCAAGTTTACCACCCCCACTTTGGCTGATTGGCAAAAACTTGACATCGTTCTCTAAAAACTACCATGGGAACTATACTAATCCTTTGATTTTCCCTGACCCGATTCCTCCATCTAACCATCATACTAATGAAATAAATGGAAGTGAAAGCAATTCTCTAAATTGAAAACAAATTAGTCACTGTATTTGCTTAATTACACCATAATGGCTCTTCGATTGTTACTGAATTATTGAACTAAATCAACTAAATTGGTCATCAACTGAACATTTATATCTTGCCAGACTCAGTAGTATACAAAGTGGGAGGGCAACAAAGCAATGCAGATGCAATTGATTAGGTCTTCCAATGACTACAACCAACTTTCACATTTTCTGTCATCGACCTGGCGTGCAGAAGCAGTAGTGCCTTTACACTCTTGTGTGCAGACAAATGACTATACCAGCTAATTGTTGGTAGGTCAGGTGAAAACTGCCACCAAGTATGAGGGAACTTAGTACTCCAGTTTTTATGAGGGAGTGCAATGTTTTTGCAACATTTGTTTCTCTAGCTGGTAAGTTCCCACCTAGTGAATGCCAAAGGCAACTCATACGACTTGACTATTTTTCGAGCCCAATGCAATCTTTAACTATTTTCAATGACAAAATTCCCCAAACTTCCCCAAATTATATCGATTTTCAAAAGAAGGGAAACAAAATACATGCGCGCGAAGACAAAATTCCTTGAAAAAACTCGACGTAATTCGGGAACGTTTGACATAATTCAGGGAAATTCTATCAAACGCTGACAAAAATTGCAAAGCTTCGATTACTACGTGGAATTTTGGGGAAGTTTATGGAAGTTTCATAGAAGTTTTAATGAAAATTTGCAGACCAATACCATACTAAAATGAAACCTTAACATCTCGAAAGAGAAGTAGTTGGGGAATTGCATCTTATATAATGACTCTTGTACATTAAGATTGTATAACCGTGTATTTTTTAACAAGCTTAAAACCAACCATTTTTCAAGCCTAACGCAATCTTGACCTATTTTCAAGTGTAATTCTCTATACCGAATCAACACAACGAACTTCCTTTTCGTCACCTAAAATTCACACCCTGATACCACCCTCGCCAATTCAAAGACATGTTTCAGCAATCCCAGAAATCAAAACATCAAATCCTTGGATATTGGCAAGTCTTCCCAGTTAATGTTAGTTGAAAACAAAGCATAAAAACATGTGAAAGATCTCACCTTTCTGATCAGCAGTCACTCTTGAAACTCCGAACAACCAAGCCAACATCAACAATCCGAGCGCCATGAAGAAGAACCCAACCCCAACCCAACCCAATCGAACGTTCTCGAACGTTCACGTTGGTGACGGTGCTACCAGACGTTGCACAACTAAACAACTCCCAGCCACGCTTCATGATTAACCAGCTGAGCCGACTCGCCCAACTCGTCCGGGTCAACACCAACACTCACTCACTCAATCACTCCCAAAACGACCACCACCCCCATTAGTCTTCATTGAAATCGCTTCTTCACAACAGCCCAAATGCGTTGTTCATTCATCAGAGATTGAGCGATTTCACTGCACAAACCGGCCATGATTTCTCTCCAACTCAACTCCATCGCAACAAACCCCAGACCCAAAACCCTAAATCCCAACAAGCCCCCCTCCAAAGCAGTCTCGGCAGTGCTCCAATGGAACCGAAAGCCCCAACTCTCCGGCGACACCCCGCGCGTGGTGGTCATCACGTCGGGCAAAGGCGGCGTCGGCAAGACCACGACGACCGCCAACGTAGGGCTCTCCCTCGCCCGCCTCGGCTTCTCGGTGGTCGCCATCGACGCGGACGTCGGCCTCCGCAACCTCGACCTCCTCCTGGGCCTCGAAAACCGCGTGAACTACACCGCCGTGGAAGTCCTGAACGGCGACTGCCGCCTCGACCAAGCCCTAGTCCGCGACAAGCGGTGGTCGAACTTCGAGCTCCTCTGCATCTCGAAGCCCCGGTCGAAGCTCCCCCTAGGGTTCGGCTCGAAAGCCCTAATCTGGCTGGTCGACGCATTGAAATCCCGCGAGGAGCCGCGGGCGCCGGACTTCGTCCTGATCGACTGCCCGGCGGGGATCGACGCCGGGTTCATCACGGCCATCACGCCGGCGAACGAGGCGGTGGTGGTGACGACGCCGGACATAACGAGCCTGAGAGACGCGGACAGGGTGACGGGGTTGTTGGAGTGCGACGGGATTAAGGATGTGAAGATGATTGTGAATAGGGTGAGGACGGACATGATAAGGGGGGAGGATATGATGTCTGTGTTGGACGTGCAGGAGATGCTGGGGCTGGCTTTGTTGGGGGTCATTCCTGAGGATTCTGAGGTGATCAGGAGCACTAACAGAGGCTTTCCTTTGGTGCTCAACAAGCCCCCCACTCTGGCCGGCTTGGCCTTCGAGCAGGCCGCGTGGCGCCTCGTCGAGCAGGATACTATGAAGGCTGTCATGGTGGAGGAAGAGCCCAAGAAGCGTGGCTTCTTCTCCTTCTTTGGAGGCTAGCCATTGTTATCCACCTATCCATCCATCCATTTCTGCTGCTTCTGGTATGTACAGTTGTTGTTTCAATTTTTGTGTTGCTCTCGGAATTGTGTGTGTTGTTGTTGATCTTAGTTTTTATGGATTCTTGGTAGAGAGATTTTGGTGGATTAAAATGTACATCAGAGCGAGAATATGCACTAGTATGAATGATTTTGTTTCGCTTCTATTGTGACTAAACATTTTTCTTTCTACGCACCAGAAGAAACATTGGCTCATAAGAGCTTTTCATACGAATAATATATGTATGAAAAGATATGAAAGAAAAGCATAGCAAAGACAAAATGCGATAATAGGATGTCTCATACCATAGATGCAAATTTGTTTGAGATACTCTAAAAATTAATTCAAGAACATTGACAAGTAGATCTTCTGAGTTGTAAGCATCCTAAATGGCTACCTTGAATCTGCCCTGTGGTGGATCAAGGATGTAATACATAAAGTATTTGAAATTGAAATGAGCTTCAGCTTCATCAATTGTAAGCTATAGTGCATCTAAACTATGATGGATGCAAGATATACTAGCTAATCCAAGTGGATACCATAACATCCTAGATGGATAACTTGAATGCACGTAATGGTGGGTCCAAGGTACAAAACGTGCATCCACTTGAATTTAAATAAACCTCATTAATTGAAATCGATAATAAGTTATTATTGAACCAAGGAAAAGAAGAAAAAGTAGTAATTACAACTTACAAGCACATAATTACTGCCACCCTGAGTATTCGGACGAATTTCTGATGCTTGCCATTTGTTAAAACATGATGTTCCGAAAGTGCTTATACTGTAGCCATCAAGCTCAATCTGTGAATTCTGCTTCGACGCTGCACAATTGGATGTAGTTTCCTTCCTTTCATGACTCAGCAAATCACATGCATCTCCACTTTAATTTCCCTTCCATGACAAGAAGTTGATCAGCCATCAATAAAAGAAAACAAGCTGCATGTTCCAATAATTGCTCAAATATTGATCAAACAATTAACTAGTTGATATACAGCAAATCAGCATCGTGTTAGCACACCCAATGAATTTGAATACAATGTTTTAATGTATTCCACTGTAGAAAGTATCTCAAATTTCCTGCAAACTACAACAGACATGCCTCATTTCATCAGAAACAAGGCACCATAGTTTAAATGAGATAAGCGTTCATGTTAGCATTGCATTACCTGTCCCCACAAATTATGAGATGCCCACCACTCCTGATTCGCTTAAGAAATTTCCTGAATGAGTTTTTAATTGCCGCCTAGTCGAAAAAATAGAATGCATCAGAGCAGGAGACAGATAAAAGGCTCCTCTTTAATAAATCAAAGTGTGAGGATTTATAGATTAGCGTACTTCATCTTGGATGATATCAACGTGCTCCCATTCTACATTAGTCACCACCGCAATGTGAGGCGATAATCGAAGGAAACAGTCATCATATTCATCAGCCTACAGTGCAAAATGAATCAAGTAAAGAGTCCACATCATTAGCTCACTGTACACCACAGAAAGATGTGCCAATTTTTCACACTAATGTTGCTTTGATGTGGATTGACTAATTCAGATTTTTCACACTAAGACCTTAGACATTTAAGGCAGGATACATAAAAAGACATACCTCCAACACAAAAATGCGACCAGAGCCTGAAAGAACATTTCCTCCTGGAAACTGGCAAAATATCAGTCAGGCAAACCACTTTGAAATCTCAAATAATGTGAATGAATTGAATAGACCTATTTCAAAATGCGTGATATTTTTCTACCAAAAAAAATAAAAAATGCATGAAATCAGTGAAGCATACGGAGAATCAACAAAATATCAATTCAATGAGAGAAGGGATGGAATGTAGGAGAGAAGTCACCATAACTGCCCAGTTACAACAACAAAAACAACAAATTATTTGGGGTCGGCTACCATAACTGTCAAGTGAACCTCTTAAAATAGATGTTCAATGGAACATTTAGGAATCTTTGAGAAAAGTTACCAAAGCAGATACCAAAAAAGTTTCTCCATGCGTAAATATGCGGAACACTTGCAACTTCGCAAGGCCCTCATATGCAAAACACATACATGAAAAATGCAGACTCATAACGAACTAATTACAAGTAATCTTCTTCGAAACGTGATTCAAAATTGCAATCATGAATTATTAGTGAACAAATCCTACAGGTACTCCGACAGATTTCGCGTGCAAAACCTCCACATTGTCCAAAGGAACGGCACTCGACACGACAATCGCATCCGGTCGATCAAACCCTCCTCTCTTCTCAATATTACATATCGAATGGCCTAAACGCACTCGCGCTCCTTCATCTTTCAATCTATCCATATACCCACTCCATGCAATATCCGAACCGCTAACCTCGTAACCCTAACAACATGATTCCACATCAAATCAACCAACTTTCATTCAAACTCCTCACGCATTCACCAAATCTATCAATCCAACGCAAAATCGAGCACCTAATTTGACAAAAATCTTACCTTTTTAAGAGCAAGCATGGCGAGATCCGACAATCCGGCACCTCTAATGCCGACAAAGTGGATCCACTCTTTCTTCTCCTTCTCGAGCTCCCAATTCGACGAACGCTGAGCGAAAATCGAGAATGTGTTCCTCGTCGGAGAAGCAAATGCGACATTGCGATCGAATCTCGACAGCTCTGAAGATAACGATTTAGGTTTTCCATCGTACTTCGCTGTGATTTTGAATGGCGAAGCGTTGGAGATCGCGCAGAGCTCCATTGTTGGTTTGCAGAAGCCCTAGCGAAGCAGAAATGAAAGTATTCGACCGTTACAAGAAGTTGGGCTTGGGCTTGGGCTTGGCGCGGGCCCGGGAAAATTAAACTTTTTAGGCGGTTCAAAGAATTTTGAAACTTTTAAAAATTGAGCATAGAATTTTAGCATAGACTGGAGTCAGATAAGTTAGTAAAATGATTGGTTGATCACTTTTGACACGTATTGGTATCGAAGGATGCGGTCGCATTATTGAAATGTGTGTGTACTTGTTTAGAAGTGTATCTAAATTAAGTACTACAACAAGCAAGAATCGATAGGGTCCATTGGATCATGCATTAAGATGATGTGTGTGCACGCATTCTAATGTATATTCAATGGACCAAATCGTTGTTGTACTTGTATCAAAATATTAAGGCAAAACATATTTTTTTGATCTTTAAACTTTGAGTCTTTTATGCTTTTTGATCACTGAACTTTCATTACACATTTGATCCTTAAACTTTCATTTTGTATATTTGGTCTCTAAACTTTTGAGTTTTTTATACTTTCGGTTCTTAAATTTTGAGTTTTTATGTTTTTGGAGAAATTAATTTTTTGTTTTTCAGCTTTTGTTGGTCGATGTGAGTCTTTTGATTCAATAATATAACCATTTTACTATTCTTGACTAGTCACGCGACACTTATATTACCCACGTTAGCAGGAATTTAACATTTTAAATAGTAGAATGATTAAATGTAGATTTTTATTAAAGTTTAAAGATCAAATATATAGCGATAAAAGTTTAATGATTAAAATCATAAAAAAAATAAAGGTAAAATACCAATCAAGGGTTTTGAGAATATTATACCCAAAGCATGTAACTATCGCATTGGTCTAGTTGTAATGTGCAAATTGATTATGATTTGGACGTGTCACGGATAACGGTGTATCCACTCCACCCCATCATCCCCACCCATTTGGCATATGGTCATGTACATTATGCACATTGACGCGCGTTCGAGTGGTTTGCATTATTTACTCCATATGTAAAAGAACTCACATTATTGTGGGACCATGTTCAATGTTTCCTGTATATTTGTGCAACGTACCCAAGCTCTGAAATGATTAAAAAAGTGGACAATTAATAAGCTATAGCGGTATAGCCTTGACAACAGATATAGCTAGGCATCACTTGTTATATATGTAACGCATTATTCGAGTGACACATTCTCTCTAAAGTATACTTGATGTGCATGCGTGATCCTAAATTGTTGATCCAATTAAGTACACTTGTTATCCATAGCAGTGGAACAGAACTCCAGTATGTTCTTAGCACTTCTAGGAACCAAAACCAACATTACTCTTTGTGCTCATAACACGTTTCAAAGACACACGTCGTACAACAACAACTACAACAACAACAACAAACTGTACATATAAATGTATATTTTGGTGGAGGAGTTCGTTACAAATATTAAAAAACACATACACTTCCACATAATTAATATTATAAAGGAGTGTATATCTAGTACATAAACAAGGGATGTATATATAAAGAGATGTAGGATTATTAATTGGACGGTAGTGGAATATAATGCTGGCCAAAATCGAGTCATCGAATGCAATTACGACACGTAAACTCAACTCTTGATAAGCCTAGCTAGCTTACACGTTATTATAATACATAAGAATTTTGTGTACTCAAAAGCTAGTGAAGTGTTAATTCGTTTGTTAGTAAGTGAGGAGGAGTGATTGGGTGTTGAACAACAACAACAACAACATAGTTTTAGTCTCAAATTAATTGGGGTCGGCTACATGGATCAAACTTTTTCATTGTGCTTGATTAAGTGCAATTGATGGTGAGCTTTTCAAACCATTCAAATCCCTCCTAACCATGAACAACAACAACAACAACAACATAGCCTCAGTCCCATGTGCTCGATTAAGTGATTGGGTGTTGAAGCAACGAAGAAAACTTTGCATATATGTGTTGAGGTGTTATTCGATGAATTTGGAGTGAGAACGTAAGCTTAATTAAGCTTGAGTGTTGTGTTAATTATGTGCGTGGCTAAGACGTTTAGTGGGGTTACGTTCCTTAGTATAAAATGAAAAAGGGCTTGACCACTTTTCAACATTGAAGACAAATTAAAAGATTAATCAGTGGGGTCAAATTAAACCTTTTTTCTATTAAAAATGTTTTACTGCTATAATAAAAAAAGCCATCCTAGCTATTATGGTTAATTATAGTGCAAGAAAAAAAAAAGAATAAAAAATGTGATGATATATCTAACATAATTTAGGATGCATTTAGTTTTCATGTGTTATGAAGTTAGAGCGCCCGATTAATTATTAATCGAACCAAAGTAAGATATGGGTTGAAAAAAGTTTGAATATTCATGGTTCTAAAAAAAAATGATGCATGAGACATCACTTGTTAAGGGCATAATTTAGAGGGAGGCGGTTAAGGTTAGATTACTATGAGTTGAAACATAGGATCCATATATAGCACACTCCAATTAATTTGAGATGTGAGGTTTATTGATGTTGTATAGATATGATATCAACATACTAACATTTGAATCTTATATAGCTCTTCGTTGGGGTGGTTTTCCTTGCCTTGGGATTGGGTTGGAGTGGCACGATAGTGTGCTCATTTTCAAAATTTGTTCCGTGCTTCATTGATGTAAGATCTATTTGTAATAGATGCTTGTCCAATTGAACTAAAAACACCTCAATATAAAATCACGTTGAAAAAAAAAATCTTATATAACATATCTCATATTATAATTAAGAAAATTACACAATTTCTGCCAACTAAGTAATAGCTATGTAGGACCATAGATTTGACATGGAAGGGGATTTTTTATAATAAAAGATTGATTAAATAAGAGAAACATTCTATACATACGTATAAAGAAATGGACCTAATTGATCTTCAATATATAATCTAAAAGCTAACTATGCTTTATCCAAATATAAAGCACTAGAATCACGTCTAAGTAGTCCTTCTCAGGTAGATTTGTGTTGGGAAGATCATATTGTCTATTCCTTAACGCTATTTTTAGTTTATTGGATTGTACATTAGTAATTCAGTCAACTAGTCTTTATATTAGATCAGATCAGACCAGACAAGATAAAAAGTGCCCAAAAGTTTCCATCTCTTTTGACTCTATACATTTATGATCGGATCAGATCAGATAAAAAGAGCAAAAAAGAAGTGTATACAAACTACAGTTTTGTTATATATCCTAATCAATAAATTTAGATGGACTTCTAAATTCAGGCTAATAAGAGGTTTTTTTTTAAAATTTTTATAAATATTTAAAAAGTATTAAAAAAAATTTACAAATAATTGCGTTTACTTCATAAATTGCTTTAGGAGTAAAAGATACCCTAATTTAGTACACATATATGAGGAGGTATTATTAAAGACGTGGATTCATTAAAGTGAAATATTTCATAGTTTTCATTGACAAAATATCTTCTTTGATGTATCAAATATATATATATATATATATCTTCTTAATTTGATGTCCACCAACTCTAGACTTTTCTTTGATAAGATCTCATCCTATTTCTCAATCTGAATTAGGCATAAGAGAACAACCTTAAGTCAATTGTATCAAACTTAATTGAATAAAAAATCAATAATTAATTCCAAAAGTGTTAGTTTATGTTTCCAATTTTGTCATTTTTGATGACTAAGCGAACTGATATAATTTGGCTCGAGTAAAAATGTCAGAAGTTTGAGCCTCATAGTCACAAATTGTGATTTCTTTCTTTCAAAAAAATAAAAATAAAAATAAATATTGTCACGCGGACCATCACGTTACACTTGGCACCTCAAACTATCTTTTTGGCCCCGCCCAATTTTTTGATGTAATTAAGTTGATCTTTGACCTTAGCCCTCAAAAGCGCACCAAACAGAGTGACTTTTTCTTGATCTTTTCAATTCCTTTGATTTAAGGTCAGACAGCAAAACACGCCCACACAGTGCTTTGAATTGAATTGATTTGATATTAATTGCATAAACTAATAGTAGTTAGTCAATTATGCCTCCCAATATTCCTTTCATTCATTCATTCATTCTCTATTACAGAAATTAATAATTTATGGTATACACAGTGTATACAAAAGATTTTCAACCCATCTGTAATAGTCCAACATGTTAGATATATTGGACCAAAACTTGTTAAGTAGGCATGTAGTTTAGCTCCTCTGTCTTGAATGCTACTGGTGGCCCTTCGATGATGATGATGATGATGATGATGATGACCACTTGATTCTTCTATTGATCTCCTTCTCTAGCTCCTCTTCACCACCTACCTCTTCTAGTTCCTAACATCAAAACCAGTACTTTTTCTCATTAGCACTTCAATAATTAGTATACCTAGTACATGTCAAACAGTGTCCGCATCACAAATTAAGTCACCTATTAAGATATTTCAAAACTGTCATTGTACCAATTTCCGCAAAAGACTACCTCGAAAGTGATAGGCAACAAGATGTTCCGTGAGAAACACCGCGAATAATTAAATTCTTTTTTTTTTCCCTTATAAGAACTATAGTCCCTCTCATATGATTACTCAAATGGCATAATTTTGAATACCTCATAATCAAATAAACAAAAGTAAACACTAGGCTATCCATTTATATATATACCATAATGTTTATAGTTTATTTTTATTACAGTTGAAAAGCACATTTATATATACTTTGATCAAACCCTTTAGTAAATAAACTTTGATTTAAATTTTTCCCTTATAAGAACTATAGTCCCTCTCATATGATTACTCAAATGGCATAATTTTGAATACCTCATAATCAAATAAACAAAAGTAAACACTAGGCTATCCATTTATATATATATACCATAATGTTTATAGTTTATTTTTATTACAGTTGAAAAGCACATTTATATACACTTTGATCAAACATTATAAGGGCAAACTCTTCTAAAATTTGGGCAGAAGTGCAACTAAACAATAAAGTAGAGAGCACTCACCTTAGGACCCAGGAACAACCCATATGGCACACCTTCAAATTTTTCCGAGTGATGCATCTAATAAAACACAAAAAAAATAAAAAAAAAAAAAAAAAATTAAAATAAAATAAAACAGGTGTGGACAATATGAAATTAAGGTGTAGAATATGAAAATGAGATGAGTGGTGGGTGTAGACTCACTTGGTGCGCTGCTGCAACTTTTCTGAAGTAAGGTACGTTTGCTATTGGGCCCACTGGGAATCTGCGGTGCACAAGGCCGTCGTGCACAAACATGTAGGCCATCCCATACACTGTAATCCCAAGTCCCTGCCCAAACACCACCAATTTCAATCCAACCACAACAACAAAAATGTGCACTTCATTCATGGAGTCTTATTACAAGTACTTACAGCGCCAAAGCAGAGACCAGGGACCAAGCCCTTGTTGAAGAAGCCGTATGAGAGGAGGGCAATGGCAGGGACAGCGTTGGTGATGGCGAACACATCGTTGAGCTCAAAGGGGCCTTCTCTGGGTCTATGATGGGACTACAAATCACAAAACATGCATCCGCAAAGAATTTAAAAAACTAATATGTTGCTCGAATAAAAAATATTCAAAAAGTTGGTCCCAAGATCATCGCATATATATATTCACCTCGTGCATGTGCCACAAGGATGCGTGCCACAACGCCTTGTGCGCCCATCTCGCCCAAAACTCCATCCCCACCTGAAATGAAATTATTCCATCATTTCACCAACACCGGCCCATCATCAATTAGAAAAGAACTCCATACTTGCAATCCCAATTAATAGATATTGAAGAAACCAATTTAATTAATTAATTAATTGCACTTACAGCAGCACCAACTGAAAGTGCAAATGTCCCAAACATCTCTGACAAAGGCACCTCTCCACCCTAATTCAAGACAACCAGAAAAAATTATATATATTATATATCCATAAACAAAATAATACATGTATATGTTTACTGAAAAAAAAAAATATATATGTAAAATGAACCTCCATTTGCCACCAAAATCTGTAATAGACGGCGGCGACGGCCATGGAAGTGATGCCGAAGGTGGATATAACGGCGGCGACGAGGTAAGTGTATCTTTCGGAACTTTTTCTGGCCAATTTCTCGCTTATCCTCATCGAGATCTGTGCTTCAGTAACTGATGGTAGCTCATCGGACGGCCCATCTTCACCCACTTCGGGGCTCACACCATGAGTGGTGCTAGTACTGATACTCCTCTGTTTCTTCTCTTCTGTGAACACGCAGGTCACTGTGAGTCTTACCAGGGCGTTTCTGCCCGGAAAGAAGCACCGGCGACCGGCGGCGAGGACGGTCCGGTAGAGATGGGAAGTGGGTTTGGGGTCTCGGCCGAGGCGGAGAGCTCTGGCGGTTGTAGCGACTGAGAGACCAGTCGCCATTGAAGGTCTGGTTCAGAGCTCGATCTGAAGCTCTGTTTTGTGAGTTGGGTGGTGGTGGTTTAGTAGTAATACAACGAACGTGGACCGCAAACGTGGTGGTTGATAAGGACAGAGAAAATCGGAATTTGTTTAAGCGAAACTGGGATTAAGAGAAGAGAATCGGAATTTATTGAACGTGGAAATCGAAAATCGTTTTTGTGTTTGGTGGGTTGGAATAAGGAAATGAAAATCTGGCGAAGGGCCTTAAATGCATCAGCGCCTCAATTTCTGCTGACTCATGATTTTGACGATCCCAATACTGCCACTGGTGTTCTTCTTCAAAGTACAAAAATGCCCTTGCTTTGCGCCGCATTAACTCATTTATATTTTAATTTCTCCGTGGTATCCGACTCGCACGGTATGGATGACCATTTAAATTCAATTTGTTTCATTCACTCAAAAGTATAACATTTATTTAATTTGCATCACCAATTAAAAAAAAAAAAATGCTAAACGTACATTAGAATTACACATTAAAAGGCAAATCAAGACCTCGACTCATGTATTTTGCATGGATCGAGATCTATATATGCACGTATCTTAAAGTGCGACGGATGGCTTGATATTCCTTTTGATGTGCGTTTTTGATGTACATATGTAGCAGGATCCTTAAAAAAGTTATTAGGCTAAAGTATTTAGAGATATGGTTGAAGCGTCACATGTCAAACGTAAGATCAAGAGAAGCAGGGACTTTGAAATAAAGGTTTTATTAGTAAGGTTTGCACTTTGAAATAAACAACTCTGATTAAGCACTAATGGCCTGTTCGGTTCATAGGATGGGGTGGGATCAGTGGTGGTACTAAATAATATTGGTGTTCAGTTTGAGTATAAAATTGTCCATATGATTATTTTAACCCACATGATTGGGATAATTTAAAACCACGAATTCAATAGTATTATTTTATCCCAATCTTGATGATTTTCAAATGACCAAAATACTCTTATCATAAACACCCAAAACACACGTTCATTTACTATTTTCGACACTCCAACACTAAAAAACTTACAGTGTGTGACATTAGTAAATCAATGTAGCACTATAGTTATCGTCCGCGCGCGAATCAAATCAACAGATCGTTTCCGTAATCGTGAATCAGCACTATCAATCGATGATATATTTAGTATTACTAAATATTTGTTTAAACTTCAACCGCATTTATTAATTATATTGCGCGATCCTACGAGACCCACCATTAAATTTTCAATTTTCATTCATACTAAGACAAATAGACAACACACAACATATCACAATTATTATAGCCGACGAGTTCACTCTGAATTTTCTACACTATTCATGAATTTTGTTTACTTAATTTGATATAAAATGTGATGGTTCAAGTTATATTTGGTTTGCTTAATGAATGAATTTATTAGGCTTCTACTTCTGAATGACTTTGTTTATGTATCGTTGAAGTTGCTTTCATATGTATATTTAGCTTGGTAAGCTTGTCAAGGACGTGGGAATGAGTTTGTAAATATAAAAGGGCACTTTAGTAACTTCACATAATGAAATCAAGTTTAATCACACCCTCTATACCTCGAATCGAACAAGTCCCTCTATTGGGACTAATATCTAAACCCATGTTATAATCACAGTGTGTAAAATAATTTCACGATCTTGAGATTATTTTACATGTGAACCGAACGATCATAAAGAAGTATTTGGACGAGTTCATCAAATACTATTGAAATGGTATTATTGGACTAAATTAATATAAATATCTTTTGTCGGGACGTGCATGGTGGGTCTGGCCACGGTCTGTCGACAGAAGAACATGCTCCAATCCCGCCGCTAACATTGGATTGGTACATAAATAACTCTCTTCTTCATGTTCATAACAAGACAAAACAAAATCAGTTTTAATTTCTCACGAAACAAACGACTGAAATTCTGCAGTATATTGGCTCTTTGTTTTAAGCCCGGACATTATTTTCAGAATATAATGAATCTATATTTTTTTTTATAAATAAAAATTATTTAAAAATTTAATATAAAATATTTAACAAATGATGTAATAAAGTTGTTATTATGTAAATAAAAACAAAAAATTAAAAATAATGTACTTAAGCTATTAATTAGGATAATGATATTAATTAGACAATTAATTAAGCAAACATTAATTTGAAAGCTACGTAGAGTTCATATTTGTCAACATGTACATAGCTTTCTTATACTCATTCCGGTTATTTATATAAGTCGTTTAAGGTAATGACATAAGAATTAAGACAACTTTAATTACGAGTGTAATTTACATATATGTCATTCCACATTAAATGAATTGAAGAATTAATGAATCATAAATATTTGAATTGTATAAGGGTAAAAAATGTAAAAATGCAATAAATACACTCTTGAATTCTAAAAACGACTTACGATTTTGAACAAGAAGTTTTTGTTAGAACGACTTATATAAATGACCGGAAGGAGTATATATATATAGAAATGTCAAAATGGCAGATCTTAATCAACTTGGGTACATGCCTAGATTTTTATGTCTGTGTTGTGATGCAATATAATTAAGCTATACATAGTTTTTTTTCTTAATAAAAAAAGTTATGCCTAGTTTTCAGAGTAATCGTTCACTCGAAATGTTTATTAGGCCTTTAAATTGATAGAAACCGAAGAAGATCAAGCGTTAATTAGTTATTTTTTCATGTATAAGGCGGGGCATGTGTATTTATAGGTGGCAAAAAGAATTATATGGTCCCTGAACTTTCACGTTTTTTATTTTATTTTATTTGGTCCTTAAACTTTTATTTCTCTATATTTTTAATTTTTTTGTTATGTTCGTAGAGTAACGATCGCTAACGAAGCGGCTGTACAAGTAGTTCACGGGCGGTTCACAATCAATTCATATATCGACCCAAAAAAAATAAAATTTGTGAACGGTTTTGTCAACGACTATTAATCTTCAAACTTGACAAAAAAAAAATCAAAAGTAGAGAAAAATAAAATTTATGGATTAAAGGTGCACCGATGAAAGTTTGAGAACTAAATAAAAAAAAAAAAAGGAGGAAGTTCGGAGAATATTTGATAGCACGCGTACTTCTTTGAAATAAGTAATTGAGTTCGATTTTGACATTTCTTATATTTCTTTTACAAAAACACTTCCAAGTGACAACGATATTTTACTTGAGATTTATATGCCTTTTGTTTATACATTTCCAACACGTGCAAGAAAAACACTTCGATCTCCTTTGGTACCCCGTGATGTAAACTGTTCACTATAAAAACTTAGCGTGTACTCAAATATATTTATTGTATTTGACAATAAAAAAATATATTTATTGTCGAATTGAATACATATAAAAACTTGGCTCGTATGTGATAGCTACATCAACTAATCCTGGCTAATTAAGTAGAAGTTGAGCTCAAGAGGAATAAATTTTCTAATTAGATCACCCCAATATAATTTAGTGATAAGTAATTAATTAGAATTATATCCTAAAACAAGATAGTCATAGATTCGAGTCTGACCTTTTTCCCTTCAAAAACCATGGAGATGATTTGGTACAAGATCAACTATCTATAATTGAGACGTTACCAATTACATATGATCATGTTGTCACTCAAGAGATCGATCCCAGATCCAATTTATGAGGAATATATACATAAAACAATACTCCACTGACAACTATATATATACACTCTTGAATTTATGAGGAATATATACATAAAACAATACTCCACTGACAACTATGTTATATATTTCAGGAGTAGCCAGTGGTCAACATAAACGGCTCGAGTGAGGCCATCCTGCGTAACGTTGTGCCTTAATTTGGGGTTTCAAGGGTTTCATTGTATTGTACCCTTTCAATACATTTTTTTTTTTTTTTTTTTTTTTTTTTAGACTCCAACAGAGTCAAACTCGCAACCTCTTTAAATCGTACTTTTTGAGTACTAATGCCTAATCTATCTCACTAATGACATGTTCGCTTCATGGTCTTAGAGTTGATTAACCCCACTGGACTGGCTAAGCGGTGTTCACTTCGCGGATTAATTAGGCCATCATGAGATTAACTAATACTCAATAGAGGTGACTAAAGTAAACAACCAATTTTGGTGGGACTAACTAGTCCCAATGCTTGGCCATTACAGATTACAAAATTACCCCTCATCTTTACACACTATTCTCTCCAACTAAATCGAATTCCCATCGAATTCCCATCGAATGAAGATTGCGATGAAGACCGAGGACGATGACGAAGATGATGACGAAGATGCGGACTCGGCCAAGGAGCGAAGACGATGACGATGATCGAGGATGATGATGAAGATGCAGACTCGGCCGAGGACGATGACGAGGACGAAGATGCGAGAATGAAGACCGAGGACAATGACAAAGATGCGGGAATGAAGATTGCGAGATCGCGGACTCGGCCGAGTAGCGGAAGTGATGAAGACCGAAATCAACTTTGATGATTTTATTGGAGATGTAAGATAAATAGAGGGGTACTTTAGTAAATGTACATATTAGAACCACATTTATTCTCAAGCTTAAACCTCCCAACCGAACAAGTCTCATAAAAGGTATTAATACATAAACCCATGTGTTAGTCCCATTACAAACTAATCTCATGGTCTTGGGTCTTGCTAATATTTGAAGCGAACATGCCATAAGGTGTATGCTTCAACACTTCCAAAAACTCCATCCGATAAAAAAAAAAAAGTCTTTCTAGCAAAAAATTAAAATTATAAGTCGTTTTCAAAATTCGAAAGTGTATTTATTATTTTTTTTTATCAATTATATCCTTATACAATTCGAATACTCTTCAATTCATTTAATGTAAAATAATTTATCTTAAATTATTTATATTTGTGATCGGAGGGAGTAGCTGCTTATTAGAGAGTGAAAGAAAAATGAAATGGCAACGTGGGGTAATTAAAGGAAAAAGGAGAGGGTAAAAGAGGAAGGTTTGGGGAGTAGAAGGAGTGCAGGTGGTGGTAGAGAATAAGACGACGCGCGTCAGTAAAATAAAAGGAGAGGCGGAGGGGCCTCCGCGGAGTCCAAAACCTCCTTCGCCACACATTTTCTTCTCTCCTTCTCTTCGTAGTATTACTACCAATATATACCAACTTACCATGATACATACTTACATTATAACGGATTTTAGTTGCACCATTGATTGACACGTGTACATCCCACTCAATGACCTGATTATAGTTGGTTTGGTTCCAATGAATCAGGGCAGGTCTTCTTATAGTGGTGCTGAACCACCATTATATACATATATATATATTTTTTGGAGGAAAGCTGAACCACCATTATATTGACAATAAAGGGCACCAACATATATTATTCACTATGAAGGGTCAGGGTGTTTCATGATTCAAATCAAGATTGCTCTTCTTACGTACATGTCTAATGAAAAAAACTAACAAGTGAAAATGTATGAACATCATTTATTGACACGTGTACCTCTTCGTTTGTTAAATAGTCAAAAAAATTCTGAACACTACGTAACCAAAAAAAAAAAAAAAAGTGAAACACTTCATTGATATATTTTTAGTAACTTTTGGTGTAAAAAAAAAATGTAAAGTAACTTCATTAATATTCTTTGTATTTATGTATACAATTTGCAATTTTGCTTAGATGACTTGAATTGGCCACCCTTAGATTGAGTGGACCAGGGGGGCTGAACTGGGTTGACCCAAGTGGGCACGTGCCGAGGTTGGCAGAAGACAAGTAACTAGACTGGCATTAATGGTTGTTACGTATATGGCTTCCATAATGAAGTTCCATTGCGTCACTGCTCCCCACATAAAACCCATCTGATCATCGTCACATCTGACGCCACTACCAATATATATTAATTTTAGATGAATGTTTTCTAATGTTTTATGTGATGTAATATAACTATAGATAATGCTGCGAATGTTTTTCACTGCTCCCCACATAATATCATCGTCACATCTGACGCCACTACCAATATATATTAATTTTAGATGAATGTTTTCTAATGTTTTATGTGATGTAATATAACTATAGATAATGCTGCGAATGTCACACCCAAGTTGAAGTGCATGTTTGTTCATGATTTTCTATTTTAAATCCACTCATCGATGATAAATTAATAGCACCAAGATTGCATAGAGCAAAGACCAATGCAGCTAGTCCCAAGAGTTCCTATACCAAACAGTGAAATCTCCAACCCATTACACTATCATCAACACCACACATTGAACTACTATGAATTTTCTACAATGCTACATCTTTTTTTTTTTTTTCTTTTTTTTTCTTTCGATGGCTGAGGGTATCCAAGCCACCGTCACTTACTCCGGACTGATGCTGAACCCAACTAATCCCTTGAGAGTTAAAAGAGCACACCTATTACTAACCCAAAAGTCTAAAGAAAAATAGTGTAATTGTTAATTACGAATTGAATCTATCACTTCTACCCTAGCGAGAGTACCAAAGCTCTCTTTAAAACTACTATACCATTCTCCTTGAGGGCTACATTGCTACATTTTGGTGCATGGATAGCGGTTTCACGCTGGGTATTGCGCTGGCCGGAGATGCCGAGATGCCCTCAGTAACCAGAGTCGGTGCAGTACTTAATACTCGAACACACCACACTCTACATATACTAAATGGATGCATCTATCCGTGCATGTTTCCTTCAGCCTTGTTTACAGGGCAGTCTAGTTCTCTAACTGTATCAACAACAACAATAACACCCCTTCATTTAATAGAATTAACGGTACGCTTTTCCTAATCTCTTTAAATCTTTTCTTAATTGATGCATCCAAGTTATCGAGTTCTCCATTCACCATCATTTAAGAAATGAAGAACATTTTATTGCATACTTTTGATCCATATATTTTTTGTACTAACAACACTTCATATCTCAATGAAACTGAAGACATCATGTCATTGGTTAGGCCTATACAGCGTTCAGGGAATTCTCAATGGCGAACTAATTCCACTTCTCTGATGCTAACAATGTAATTGTTATGCTCAAAGAAGAGGGCCATGTGCTTCAGTTATCTAGCACATTACAGGCGGTCGGAAAATAAAGAAATGGTCAGTTCCATAGATCAAACCTGCAGCGGCCAATCGAGCTTCAGGAAGGAACGTTGAAGCACTGTCTCCACATCCTTTCTCAATAGAAAATGTCAATGCCACAGAAGGGACCTGCCAATCATGCATAAGCAAATAGCTCGAAGGAAACAGACATTATAAAGAACACAATGAAACGGAAACCTGACATGAGAGCTTCCCTTCATGAGAAGAAGACAACTCGAACTACACCGCGCAACCGATGTGCCTGCTTCGGGCCCTTGGCAAACTGTGAAACTGTGAGAACTGAGAAACAAGAAAGACCGTGTTATATTATATTACACATACATATATGAATGTAACTTGCAACAGGAGCAAAGACACCAGGCAAAATACTATTCTTTGGCAATACATTAAGGCAGATACAAATCTTAAGCACATTACTACGAAGAAGACACAGCTTACAACTTTCAGCAACAGAGGAAGATAGTATTACATGCATTTCATCACAGAAAACCCAACTCTCACCACTACCAACTAGTAACATGCACGATATTTGTATACAACTGAAGGTACTGGCGGGGAGATCATCTAGAGAACTGCCCCTCAATACTTTTTTCCTTCCTGGAGTCGGAACTCGAGTCGTATACCCTAAGATTGCAAAGCAAGGCATCACGACCGCTAAGTACAATTTGAAAGAAACCCTCTACTCGCTTCGAGAGGAGGTCCAGACCTTGGGAGAGGTTGTCCACGTTCTTCGCCAAATCCGTAGCACTAGCCTTCAAATTTTCCACATCTGTGCTATTACAATCATTGCCGACGAGGGGGCATAACACCTTTACGCATGAATCAACTGCTTCGAGCTCCTTCAGTATCTTTGTACTTCTTCTATATGCACAAGTTTTCCGTATCTCCTCATTTACATCAGCCCGCAGACTATTGAAAGAATCAGCCCATAAGTGCTTGTCCGAAGGATGCAAGTCTACTAGTTTACCTGCCGAACCAGAGAAGACTGCGGCGAAGACGCTACACACAAATAGAGTTTGTACCTTGACACCATGCATAGCACGCATTAACACCTTTCCTCTGGTTGAATTTTTTATCTTAGGCAAGTGAAGAGAAGCAGCGAGGGCGCTCAAAATGACTGAACAGTTCTCAAGTTTAGGATTCCTCGAAGTCATATGGTGCAACCAATCATCAAGACAAGCTCGTGACTTTGTAAGCTTTTCTGAGGATGGGAGTGAGCTTGATACATTCAATACATGAAGAACACATTGAAGTAAGAGCTGGCCTTGACTAAGCCGAGAGAGCTCTGAATTGAAGGCGATGCACATATCAAGCAACCTCACGCTATTATCCAAGTAGACATCCATCCATTTCTCATCCCAATCGGACACGGGAAACTCAAGATCTGCTATAAGTCTTTTGACATCTGTATGAGTTTCACAGAGCAACTCCATTGCTAGACTCATCCATGACAAACTCAGGAAATCACTTTTGTCCTTCAACTGGAGTTTCTTAAACCTTTCAGCCAAGCTTTCCTCAAATGAGTTCAAAAGCGCACGTAGTCGAGGAGGTAAGTAAGACTCTTTAGGGAACAGTGCCCGTAGTGGGTTTCCAAAAGGGAATTGCTGTCTGTGTCCATCATGTGGTCGGCTCATATTGATAATCAAACCTACAAGTCCAACAAAAGGGACATTACAAACTTTACAAATATACATTGAGGGGTTTCCCATAGGTATATCAAAGAATACAACAACAACAACAACATAGCCTCAGTCCCAAATTAACTGGGGTCGGCTACATGGATCAAACTTATATCAAATAATGCTTTCGAAAAAAAAAAAAAAAAAAAAAAAAAAAAAAAAAAAAGGATAAAAAATCCATGTCGAACAAGATTGATCCTAACAACCACTTATTTTTAAGAAGAGAAATATGCATGAATAGAATTTGAGGCCGTGTAACACCAGGAATTATCGAAGAAACAGATACCAGCAACCGGGACAAATTCCAAACTAATGAGACATGCTCCACTTTACTTTCAGACAACATTTTCTTTTTCTTCCATCCATCGAAATCGCAAAAGATAAAAGACAACTGTCAGTAGCCTCCAAATAACCGTGAATCCGACGGATCTTTAGAGGTCCTGTTGAAAAGTGAACCATCTACTCCAAACTCCATTGGCAAACAGGAATTGAAGGAAAAATGAGTAACAAATTCTTCCCCTTGAAGCAAAAAGTACAGAAATGAAGATACTTTCATGCATCTAAATTGTAACATCCAAGTTAACAATATGCCGATGTGCTACCAGCCATCCAAATACCATAATCTTGGCCAGGAGAAAACATTATAAGTTCAACTTTAAAGGAAAACGAAAACATTATATGAACCAGAAAAGCCCTGTTGCGGAACTTCACATCAACCCTAACCTCCTTCGTGAAAAATACGATAACCCATTTAACTTTTTTTTTTTTTTTTGATCGATTAGGCCGCTTCGAAAATTAAAGGGAACCAGTCAAAGTAATAGTAGACAAGATGAAGCCAAGTTAAATTAACCAAAACATGATTTTCACATCATATTTAATCAAAAGATAGCATCAAAATATCCAAACAAACCGAAACAAAGAACATAATCAATAAATATGATCAGAAATTCAGAATACACAATTTAAGGAACAAAGATCACATAGTTACAAAACATACAAGCAATTCTTCCTATTATTCAACAGTAGATCTAGTGCTTCGTTTCATTTTGCTATCGTTTCAATCGTAAACTCCATCAAACTAACATGTTCACATCGTGCCGAGAAATTCAACATCTCCAGTGATGAGATGCGTTCAGATATGCCAAGAAATTCACAGATCTGGACCAAAACCTAAACACACCGACATGAACAACAGCAGTTTCAAAATCCAAACAAAAAACTACCTCACAAATCACATCTCCAGCATCAAAGATCCAAAACTACCATTCACAGCTCAAAATCTAACCAAACTCAAAATCATCCAATAAATCACCACAAATCAACAATCAGAACCAAAAACTCACCCAAACAACACAGATCTGCTAAACCACCAAATCATCCACCAAACAAACCCTAATTCACACCAAAAACATCCAGAAAACAAGGCGAAAACCACAGATCCATACACATCAACAGATCAACAACAACAACAACAGCTTCACAAGTAAACAAGGATCGAAAACACGTACCTTGATCAGCAATTAGGACGCTTAGAATCTCTAGAGAAGTTTCAGAAACCTTTTCCGCTCAGAAACTCATCAAGATATGGAAAGAGTGGTTGAGAGAGACTTCTTAAACCTAGCAAAACGCATCCACTGTTGAGAGAGCAATCGTGGCCGTTGGAATGTTGGGGACGTGTGATCGAGAGCCGTTGGATCGAGGGCTTGGAATTCGTCAAAGCCCGTTTTCTTGGTTTGGGCCCGACAGCGGAACGGAGCGGCGATTTTTCTCGTGATTTTGCCGAGAAGTTTCGTCGATGCTACGATTTTCTTTTCTCAACGTGGGGGCTGGTTTGAGCCAGTTAAAGAGAGACGCGTGTTAGCGTAGAAACTACGGGCGTCATAATTGGCTGTGTTCGCGTTTACGGATGCCGTTGAAAATGGGAAGTCTCGAGAAATATCCCGAGAGTTATGTACGGTTCTCGTGATATTCTAAAACAACGTATATATTTGGGTCAATAAATGTATCTAACAAAATTAAATGTCCTTAATAACGATTAAAGTATATGTTAATGTAGTAAAAAAAAACTGGATGGCTCAGAAAATTGAGTGACATACGTGGATCAAGTAACGTTTAAGATAACAAATGTGTTTCGAGCACAACCGATATATGTGTTTATCAAGCGTATGGCAAATTAAATTTACCACCTTTAGACATGGAATTGCGTATTTGCATGAGTTAGCGACTAAGTAGGTTAAAATGGGTATCAAACCTCGATAGACGTGTCTCGACATTTGCATGAAATCTCCACCTCGGCATACATGGGTGACGTTTGCATGGGTTGTCCACGTCGATATGCGTGCGCGTTGTTTACATTGGTTGTCTACCTCGAGAAACGCGAGTGGCGCGGGTCGTCCATCTCCATATGCAAGTGTCGTTCATAGGGAAAAAATATTGTATTGATAGCCCATTTTCAAAAGGAGTCATTCACAGAGTATATAATTTTGTATAGATAACTCATTTTCAAAATGAGTTATCTATACAATTGTCTTCCACCTCACCGTCCACTTTAATGTCCACGTAGGACGGTCTTACACTGATAGCGCCTTTTAAAAAAGGCGCTATCAGTGTAAGACCGTCCTACGTGTCCCTCTCCTGGACGTCAAAGAAAAAAACTTCTTACACCCACCTAATAGAGCCTTTTGGATATGTGATATTGCCTATTTTTGGAATAAAAAATATATAACCTTATTTTCCTCATTTAAATTAAAAATAGTTGTACTTTTGTAATTTTTTTCATAAATTGGTCTCAGAAAAGAAAATGTGAGTGACATCTGTGGATCAAGCCAATGCCGTATTAAAATAACAAATGTTATTTTGAGCACAACCGTCAAATATTCAAGTTTTAATCAAGCTTATGATAAATTAAATTTAGGTATATTTTTTTACATGGAATTGAGTATAGGTTGGCGACTAAGTAGGTCAAAATGGGTATCAAAGTTAACAAATAGAGTAAGTTTTACTTGATTCTATTATAAGGTGAGACCTTCAAGTAACTCACTTGAGTCGCATGTTCGGCTCTGATAATTTTTTGAAGCACATATTTGTAGTGTGGAACGTGTTTTATGTGGAATAATTAGAAAATGGTGGACATTCTCAAATTAGTCGAGATGGAAATTCATTACAAATTTAATGTGCTTTCGTTATCCTTTAAATTATTCATAATTGATAAGTTTTTTTTTTTTATGTCAAAAGTAATTGATAAGTTGAAACTTGAAATCCTTTGAAGAGATAATGCAAATGTCATATGTGAGTGATATAATTTATGAATAACATGATTTTAAGCCCTCAAAACATCTCTAATGAATAAAACATCCCTTGTTAAAAAGCAAAGTGTAAATATATTTTGCGTTTGACTCCATCGAAGTCAATCAAATAAAGAAATTTGTCACTTGTCCAAGGAGTTCACTCCTCCCCCACCATACATTCCCTTAGTTGGTCTTCAAGAAATTTGAAAATTTGAGAAATCCTCGTAACTAGGGATGCAAGCGGGGAGGAGAATTCTCACGGGGGACGGGGATTTCCTGCAACGGGGATGATGATGAGGGATTTAAATTGAGATGGAGGTAGGGATGAAGATAAAATCTCATATCTACGCGGGTATGGGTAGGGAGTTGAGGAGAAAAATATATTCGCGGGGATCCCATGGAGAATCCCCATTGGTAATATCCGTGGGGATCCCCGTGGATATCCCTGTTGGGGATCTCATGGGGTTCCCACAGAGGTCCTTGTACATATTAAATACATCCATATACATTGTATATATATATATCTATCTATATATAAAAGCACGGGGGTAATGAAATTTACCTTTGCCCATATATATTTATCATATTTACTTCTTTCCCCATATATATCTATGATATATATAAAAGCAACTATATATCTATCTATATCTCTTCAACATTCATTCCCTATTTCCTTCATCGACTTCGATTCCCAATGTGAGGGTTCCCATTTCTTCTCCAGAGGTCCAATTTTGGTTAATTAACGTATATATTAAACACATCCATATATATTGTATATATATCAATTTTATAAAATATTATAAAACTTTCACTCAAAACATTAATAATAAACAAACTCTAATGTGATTTATAATCTTAACTTATTTGGTTAATTATATGTTTTGTTTTGAATTATTTGCAACTATATTTATATTTATATGTTATACTTTATTTGATTGAAATTTTCAACAATTGTGATCTGATGTATCATGTATGTGTAATATACTTTTTATAAATTATTTGAAAAAAAAAACTAAGTGGAAAAAATATTTTTCCATGGTGATTCATTGCCAAATCTCCACAAAAATCCCCGGGGAGATCTTTAATAGGGAGAGACTTTTCTCTATGGGAATTTTCCATCCTGCGCGGGGACTAAATGCAAATGAGGATGATGATGAAAGTTCATCTCATGTGGAGATGGGTACGAGGATGAAAAGATGAATTTTTAAGTGGGGTTTCTATACCCTACCCTCCCCATTTACATCCCTATCTCCATCCCGGTCTCCTCGTTTACATCCCTATTTGTAACCATGAATTGTATCCAGCCTATCAGGGTCGGCAGTTTGGCATAAAAGAGAATATGCTTATTTAAACTAGAAAAACACGAACAAGGTAGGACCCATTGGGTGAGGGAGTCAGCTCACCATTGTCCCTTCATTGTAAAGAATTTATATTAAACCAAATATGAAGAGACACCCCTCCTATCCATCTATCCGTGTTTTAAATAAGGAGATGCGTACGATTGCATCCCGAAGAGGACGAGAGATTTTAATAGGTTCCTTGAATTCACACCACCAAAAGAAAAGTTTGACAATGTCATCTTAGAACAATAATGACTTAATGAGCAACTCAACCCAATTGATTTAGTTTATGTTTCTCCAACCCTACAAGCAATTCAATATTCTCCTCCCTGTCCCCACCCCCAACAATGCTACAGCCTGGAAATATTCCATCTCATCTACATCTCTACACATCTCTCTTCAGGTGACTGATAGCTCCTTCGAAGTTCAACCAGTAAATGCCTCTGCACTTCCATATTTCTTTTTCAATGAAAATCACTATCAGCAGTGCTGCGTTGCAAGTTTTGAATCTTCCTGAAAGAGTTTCTACGTTAATAATAAGATCCGCGTTCAGGTTCTCAATTCTCAGTCAATATGACCCAGCAACAGCTTGTGTTTATCGATGAAAAGCCGGTAAAACTGCATGCTAACAGTTAAATAAGGAACATTCACGCTCCTACGCTGCCGAGCCAGATGAAAATTAAAGTGGAAACTGGGCCAATGCCATGAAAAGCAAAAGATAATGGTGCCTGCTTGAATCACAACTCCTCACCTCGGCGAACAGGACTCTTTTCATGCATGGTCTTCACCAAAAACACACCCATCCACAAGCACGTCCATGGCATCAGGAAATAGTATGAGAAATACCTGCTTATCTGTTCATAAAATGAGAAACCGTGAATAACAAACCACTTGCCGCCTATCTATTAAATTTTAAAAATTGACCAGAACACAGACAAACGCCCACGCACACGCCCAGTACGTTGCAACTTGGTAACAAAAAGCACTCAATTCGGAAGTGGCATCCATTAAACCAGCAACAAAAGGTTTCAACTTCATCAAACTATTATAAAACGAAATCAACAGATTTACGAGGGAAACTGGAGTAGAAAGCATCCATATTTCAGAAGACTGTAAAAGACCACATTTTTTATGAAGTTGCACAAGAAAACACTAGTTTTGCAGAGGCTGACATTGAAAGGGTATGATGATAAAGTAATAAAATGATAAAAACAAATCATTAAATTAAGAGAAAAACCAACAGAAAGCTCAATAAAAATAGAGTAATAACCAACAAAATGACCATGACTCTGCTTCTACGAAGACCAGCACGCGGCAGTCTATTTAAGTCTTTAAGATATTGTACAAGTATAACCCAACGCACATAGCCATCAATATCATGTTGCCTATACCTTTTTAATAATTTCAAAGTGAAAGCCATTCACAAAACGCTTAAACATTTACTGAACAAAATCAATTCAGTTCATTCGGTCACGCACTTCAGCCAAAAAAAAAAAAAAAAAAGGTACGGCAATAAAGCAAGAATGAAATCATGGAGTGGGGGTTGCGTGTTCGAGTTCTTGTGTTGACAATGAAACCATTTCTTGTCAATTTTTCCCGGTCAATGGGTTTGGTGGGATGACTTGACCCTATGGAACTAACAAAGGGTACGGATACCCATAGTCATAAAAAAAAAAAAAAAGCAAGAATGAAATGCAAATACAAATTTACAACGGAAAGATAAACTACATCCACTCTCACTATGGAGACCTCGAAAAACTCAAAGGGTAATTTTTCCCTTATACAGTAACCAAGGATTAAAGCTAGTTCAATAAAACTGGCTTTGTTGGATTTTTGAGGAGATAATCTGAACCTAAATTTTAAAGCCAGGGTACCTGACTTTTGAAGTGTGACTAGCCAGATTAGCCACCCAACCTCTAAATAAAATTAAATACAATACAATAAATCTACTTGCGCTCATGAGTCCAGACTCATAGGGGTGCAGACTCATAGGGGTGTTTTTAAAATTTTCACAAATATTTAAGGGGTATCAAAGAAATTTTACAAGTGATTGTGTTTGCTTCATTAATTATTTGAGATTAAAAAAACTTTTGAGTCCGGACTCTTGAGTCCAAATACCACTATCCAATTAAATAATGAAACCCTTTTACCATCGGGTATTTACAAATGGTTCGACAATATGAGCCACAACATGTATGATCTCCTCTTATCACATTAAAAGAAAGACAGACATACAAGGCGCCAGAACTAACTATAGCTCATGTTATATGTTAAGTGTTGATGGAGAACCATCTAATCAGCACTGGACCGTCCATGAGCATTTCATGCTCCAAGACCAAGACATATTTACCGGGGAAAAATGCCAATTATAAAAATTAACTTGAGATATAAAATATTATGCATCTAATAGAAACCCTACCTTCTGCACTTAGAAGGCACTACTTTGTGTCAAAGCAAACAAAAAAAGCATCAAAATAAGGTGGCCCAATGGTTTGATATGAGGTTAGGGAGTAAGAGGTCATGAGTTCGAACCGCAATGGAGCAAGATATTTCTTTCCTATAAAAAAAAGTTTCTAAGCCAATATAAAAGAGTTAGGCAACAAAAAAATCAATTAAAAAATGAAGAGAGAATGTTAGAACGTAAGAAACCTAAGAGTGTACTTACTTCTCATCGAGAAAAAGTGGTTCATGTATTTGCAAGAGAATCACAGGTAATACAGCGACAACAAAAATGCTTTACTTAAGCACAAAGATATGCACAAATCACGCCCACTCTGACTTGTGAACTCAAAGGGGAATGGCTTGAATTCGTATACATTATATTCCCATGTTATCTCCTGATCTATGGGGTTGGGGTGCCAAACTAGCCCGCGTGGGATTAGTAAAACGGAAGGTTTGGATACCCACGGTACTAAAAAAAAAAAAAAAAAAAAAAAAAAAAAAAAAAAGGGGAATAGCTCCCTTTTTGAAATAACAAAGGATTAAACCTTGGTTGATCAAGCTCGTTTTGTCATTGCCAACTCAATTAAATCAAAAGCAACCAAACCACAGAGATATAAGCTGAAACTAAATTTTAAAAGACAAGAGCTTGAGAACTCAACTACCAAAGATGAACAAGTCAGGTAGTAATCTCCCGTAACCTAAGCTTAAACCTCTTTCAATAATGGGTTCTCACAAAGTAGGAGTCAACTTCAAAAGACAAATCAAATCAAATGCATCATCGGATCATTGGACTCATTAAAAGCAAGGACAAAATCAAAACATGTAACATCTCCTCTTACCACATTAAAAGAAAGACAGGCATACAAGGCGGCACAAGTAACTATAGCTTATGTACAATGTTAAGTGTTGATGGAGAACTATCTGATCAGCACCGGACCGTCCATAAGCATTTTATCCTCGAAGACGCTTACCAGCAAAAACATGTAAATTATAAAATACTAGAAAAGCAACTAGAGATACAAAAACATCGTGCATTTACTCCAACCTGCCTCTCGCACTTGAGGACACCATTCTAAGTCTACATATACAAATGAAAGCATCAAAAAAGTTTTTAAGCCAAAAGCAAATTGAGAAAACTTCAATAGAGGTTTGGTTCCTTTTGATTCCCAAACCCTAGACTGGCGTCTAGAGCATTGGCTAGGTATATCGAATAAAGAATACAAACAAATAAGTCGCAACATAAGAAATCTCTGACATTGAACTGAAACAGACCAGTTTGAATTTGTGATCTGAACCAAATGAATTAATGGGAATTCTAAAACATGAAAGAGAATCTAATGAAATATTTATGCCTTGTAATGTGTATGTATGACATGTGATGTATGCGTCACTTGTAAATATTGTCTAAGTACATTTATCATCATCACCAAAGAGCCTATATAAAGGGTGTCAACTTCAATGTAGAAACACACCAAGTTGAATGAAAAATTTCTCATTTCAATTCTCTCATTTCTTCTCTTCTCCTTTGTAGCAGTATAAGTTTTTAGTCTTATATTTTCCTTCTCTAATTTCTAGCAAGTCTCAACTTAGTTTACAACACTTATAAACTTTCTTCACAAAATAAATATGTCTAAAGAGAAACTCTTACATTTCATAATCAAATCAACAAATGGTAGTTTTGCATAAGTTCCTAAAAAAGCAGAAAGGTACATTCGCGTTTTAACAATGTTCAGAATGCGTAGAGACTGAAGTACTGCAAATGCTCTAATAAACATCATAAGCAGTGAAGCATCAGAAACAGCAAGATCAAAAGAACTAATCAATTAACTGAATTTTGTATCCTACTTGTAATGTATCGAAAACTTTTAACATTTTTGCATTGTACCTTGATTGCTGGCTCATCCCAAGAATTACAGATTCAAACTAAGCTGTGCCTGCTGAGATAGAGAGGCCTATATCATTACTGCCATGCTGCACTCTTCCAGTGATCTCCAAGCACAGACCAGTGCTAGTGCTAGTGCTAGTGCTAAACTTTTTACTTTGTGATCTCCCTTTGGTGGATCCCTTACTATCGGCGGGAGCAACGAATACGGGTTGTACTTTGACGCTAGGATTTGGTTTAATCCGGTTAGTTTCTTTTTCATCGAGTGGTCTTAGTAGTCCATGCTCTTCGGAAGCTTCATCCTTGTTCACCACAACCTGGAGAGAGGAAAAACTTGTTAGCCTGTTAAAGTAATCAATAAATTAGGCAATTGCCTATTGCGCGAAAAATATGCAATTTAAAATTAAGCGTAAGCCTGCAACATGAGAGCACACAAGTATTTTTTTTTTAGGGAGCGACTATTAGCCCCCTTCTACCTTGTATCAGCCTCCCTATTAATTGTAGCCCCCAATATGGTTACTGCATAGTCTTACTACCCCTAAATTGCTAATGAAATTAAACCCACTCTTTATTGCCCCTGTTGCTTTGCCACACCCATCTTCATATTCCCCACCATCATATCGATCTCCTCCTAGCCACCTCCACATTAACATCTTCTCCCCTAAAAAACCCACATTGGCCTTCCCACACTTAATCATCACCCCTCCTATGTCATCATCTTCTTCGCATCAATGTCATCCACACCTCAACTTCTTCTCTCCTTCCATTGTCATGTTTTTTGCCCTCAAATCATCTTAGTTGAGACTAGTGAGTGCAGGGAGATGGAGATGGGATGGGTTGTAGAGAGTGGGAAGTAAAAGAGAAGGAGATGGAATGGAATTATTTGAATAACAAGCCGTTGTATGTAATTTTAAGTGGGGGGCACTTAGTCTAAAAACTTTTCAAATACAAAGGGGGCTAATAGTCGCTCCCTTTTTTTTGTATATAATTGATTCCTGAGCAAAGCAAAACCATAATTGTCAGGATCAAGATCCTACACCTTTTCTAGTGAGGAAGTTTTGTGAATTGGACGAGAATCGTATAATTCTTTATAATGCTGAAATTGCAATGTACAAATGTATACAACTCGAATAACACAATTTCTTCCAATGAAGAGGACTTAAAAGATAAATACGTATTCAAAAACAATGACACAAATTCTGATAGTAAAAGGAAAAGTAAAAGGGATAAACCATTTTGTGTATGCCCTTTAATTGCCCAGAAGTTTTTACAATAACTATAAACAATAATAATTTTTACTTAAGCAGTACAACAACAACAACAACATAGCCTCAACCCCAAATTAATTGGGGTCGGCTACATGGATCAATCTTTTCCATTGTGCTCGATTAAGTGCAATTGATGGTGAGCTTTCCATACCATTTAAATCCCTCCTAATTAATAAATCTCATGTTAACTTTCGTCTACCATGGGATGCATTAATTAGGAAGGATTTGAATGGTTTGGAAAGCAAAAGTAATTAAATAAGAAAAAAATAAGGGGTTGCATCACTAATGATATTTCTTAATTGGGATTCTAACTAGATTTTCTTTAGAAAAATACTTTAAAAAACGAGATTCTCCACTCGAGATTGGGGATCAAATTGGGGGGTCTCGTGTCATAATATTGTGAGATTCTAAAATCCAAGATAAAGAGTTAAACAACCAAGAGCAACACCATACGGGATTCTAAATTATGTGCACGAAAGAACTTAGATGGGGAACAAGCAAAGTGATAGAACACTGAATTTGATCTATTGAATTGAGAGACAACAACGATTACAAACTCGAAAGTAACCCCAGAGAAGAGTCTTAAAACTCTCTCACCCAACTCCTAAGAGTTCCCCAATTACATTCAAGATGACAAGATCCTTTTATCTCCCTTGCAGCCTCTATTTATACTCCTACTACAAAATTACTCAACTACCCCTATAACTAACTTGGACTCACACCAATACTATTGTGGTGGTCTTCTAAAACTCTATCATTACTCCCCTCTTTAAAAATCCACCTTGTCCTCAAGGTGGCCATAGAAAATGAGACAATTTGTGATGCCAGTCATGAAGCAAAAGAGAAATATGTGAGGGAAAATGAAAGCAGGAGACCACGCAAGAATTCAAATTCATCTCATAATTTTGCATGTGAGCAACAGTAAAGAGCCAAAAGCCAACGATGCGCCCATTGAGGCAATTGTGCAAGAAAGCGCCAAGTGCATCAACCATCCCGTGTTACCGAAAATCAGCCGCACTGTGTTACCAAAAGTTGCCTCAAATTGTATTGTGCCCATGAGAGCCAAACAACGAGCGAGCTCTATCCAAAATCGTTGTAAGCAAACCTAATGCAGTGAGGCACCCAAAAACTTTTAGCAACATATCATCAAACACTTGGAATACAACATCAATATATGCACCACGCGCCTCGGGACGACGTAAACTACAAAGAACCCCGGCTGTAGCTGCGAAGCAAAAGTTGATAGATGATTGACCCTCCGTAAAAAGGACAAGTACACTTTGAACAACCAACGAGCAAAGTGCTCCATAGCCCCCAATTGTTCAAGGGCATTACAAACACCACTTCATATGCAACCAACAGATAAACATATTGCACCAACATGCTTTGAAGAACACCCACAATGTGAGGGAAACCACAAGTTTGTGATGTAGGCAAAGTGAGAAGTAAAGTGATAGTAAATCCAAATACAATCAATCATGAAGACAAAGGGGATGGACCCGAGCTTCAAAGGCACCAAATTCAATCCAAAGAGAAATGTGATGCCATAGCAAGCAACTCATCGTGGGAGCAAACTAGTAAATAATGAGTTGACAAATGGTTGAACGCCATCCATTGCCTAGGCATCACAAAGCATATAACGATCCCCTTCCCATGAGCTTCAAAGATATATGCAAACAAGCTTCATGCAAGGTGCAATAACTAAGAGATTGGCATTACATATGACTTTGTATGCCAAGTCCAACTTGTGAAATGGAACAAGGGTACCTCGTTGAGAACACCAACTCCATATACCAGCAACCAAAAGCATCACACAAAAATGTGTCACCACAACCATTGCATGCTCGAAAGCCTTATGAAACAGTGTAGAAATCACAACCATCGAAAATTTCTCCAAACAAGAAGTTAGTGCTGTGAGAACAACAAGAACAACCACAATGCACTGAAGAATAGAAGAGAAAACAGGCACCCTTGGATGATCTAATGGCAAGATGCAAAGGATATGAAGGTTTGAGGAGCAATCGTACGCATAAATGGTGCAATTGATTGCTTGATGAGTTGTTGTTCCTCCTATCATCGGATAACCTCGAACGTCATGTTGATCACTGCAAGTCATCTTCACTAAATTCAAAGTCGTGTGAACATGAAGAAAGAAGAGAAGATCAAATTTGTCGAAGTCGAATGTGAAATCAACGACAATGATCGTTGGTTTTAGTGATGATGGCGGCGGCCAAGGAGGTGGTGCAATCAAACAACGATCCTTCACATGCAAAAGCAGATTGTACAACCCTAACATCTTCTTTCCTACACGAGACTGCATAAGTACTGAACTGGGATCAGATGAAGCAAGATCTGAAAATATCGAGACCTTCTGATTGTTAAATTCAATGGAAGGAAGTTGAATATGTCGAAATCCTTGTGTGGTAGGTGGTGGATATGTTGGGTCAGAGGTCGGCAACACCTTGGACAACTCAAGATCTGGCGGTGGATCTAGGAGTTGAAGGAAATGACTTTTCATCTGCAACACCACCTCTCGGATCTCTGATTTCATGTCAGATCTAAAATCGAATGATTGTATCGTCATCAAATTTGGATCACAAACCAATCGAAACACCTTGGATGCCGCTAGATCTGGCGGATTGGCACAGATCTGATGTGCTTGGCCCATGGCTTTGTCGATCTGGCAAGATCTAGTCGTAAGCATGTTGGGATGAAGACACATGGACTTGATCTGATGCATCGATCCTTGAATCTCCGAGCGCAACTCACCAATGGCACTCTCCAACGCTGGAATCTTCTGAAGCACGACTGAGATTTGCTTCATCTGCTCCTCCAAGACGTCGATTCGAGAATCAATCTTCGACCCCATGTTGATGCTTTGATACCAATGATAGAACACTGAATTTGATCTATTGAATTGAGAGACAACAACAATTACAAACTCGAAAGTAACCCCAGAGAAGAGTCTTAAAACTCTCTCACCCAACTCCTAAGAGTTCCCCAATTACATTCAAGATGACAAGATCCTTTTATCTCCCTTGCAGCCTCTATTTATACTCCTACAAAATTACTCAACTACCCCTATAACTAACTTGGACTCACACCAATACTATTGTGGTGGTCTTCTAAAACTCTATCACAAAGTCTCGTGTTTTTTCCCTAATCTATAAATATATATATATATAAAGGAACTGTTTCTGTGAGAAGCTCTCACACGCGACACGTGGAATGTTAGAAGCTCTCACATCGTGACATGTGGCATTATTATGTCATAATTAATATTTTATCATAAAAAAAACACAAGGCATTGATATTTCTCACACTTAAGTGAGGAGTAGGATTGTAAAATCTAATTTTTTTCATTTTTTAATAATTTTCCTTTTTTTGGTATTTTTTTGGAGAGTTTCTAATTGTAACACAAGTATTTGACAAAAAAAAAATTGTAGTACAAGTATCACAAGTTTTTTTTCTTTTATTCATTACAACACATAAGTTTTTTTTTCCACTTTTTTTCCTCATCAAAATTATTTTATCCAATATATAGATACTTATTCTTGCCCATGCGCGAAGCGCGGGATTCCGACTAGTTGAAAAATAAAGGATGTACGTTCGATACAGTTTTACACACCAGTAAACATTAGTAATATTCTAGAGGAACTGCTGCAGAGACAAAAAAAAATACTTCAAGAATTTAATCTCACAAAATATTCAAAGACATAGCATACTTAGTGTTTTCTTTTTTAGACTAAAAAGCTATTTAAGATAGAGTTATTAATTTATTTTCAGGTAATTTCATTTGTCAGGGTGAGAGGGAAGATAATTATTACAAGAATGAATGACTGTTATTATCTTACCAATAAAGCACAAGTAAAAAAAAAAAGGGATGAGAAGAAACCAAACATATTAGTGGAGACATAATTTATAAAAAACAAAGCACGCATAACAAAAACCAACCTTACGGCCAACTAAGTCAAATGTCACAACCACTTTGTTTCGCCTAACTCGTTCATCTTCTTCCACCTGTTCTCGTTTCTTGATGAGGAGTTCCTTTTCCTAATATATTAGCAATAAAATGTAACCAAATCACCCCTTCAAAGTTCAAACTAAGGAAAAATCATTTTAAAAATATAAATTATAAAAATGTTTGATTAAAAGGTTAAGCAGTGTTGAGCAAGAAAATCATTTTGATATGCACCAAGTGATGATCCTTAATAATTTCAACAAACTTTCGATGCATTTTATCCAGTTCCAAGACTCTAGTATTAAGGCACAGATGACGGTCAGTGTAGAATTCATAGGTTATTCACTACTCCAGAACAGGGAACTAAAAGAATGCCAATAAGCCTTCTGATAAAAAAAAAAAAACATAAAAAAGAAAAGAAAAGAAAAGAATTAAGCCTTTAAAATAACACAGCTACTAAACTATTTGATGTTTCGGGCTCTAAATAGATATTAATAAGTGAAAATAATAAATGGTACTTGAAATTAAATGCGTGCGTGCACACACCAAATTTTTTTTTTTTTTTTTTTCTAGAATCTAAGATCCTAAATAGATATGACAAGACCAGGATGATGATCTGTAAGATGAAATGGCTTTCTCCCTTCTAATTTAGAGCAAGTAATATTAGTTAAGCAAGGACTTAACACATAGAATTGGTTGTGTGTCACATATACAACTGTAAATCTTATCCAATAAAATAAAATAAAAGTTACACTCTTACAGAAATTATCATTCAATGACACTTACTTCTGTTGATAGCCATTTATTCCCTTCAATTTCATAGTAGTCACTTTGGTCATCAATGACAGTAGTACGAGCAGCTGAATTTCGATCATAATCTACAAGCCTTTTAGCAAAAGCCTCGGCTGCTGCCTCAGCATTAGATAGGGGAACGACGGCTTCATCAAGACCCGCATAAGAGCTTCCTTCCTTCAGCACAAGTGCCCCACAGAAACTGCAAGGTCCCTCACCTTCCTGCTCACACACTATTTTCCCACAAGATAAACAATTACTTACCAATCTGTGTCGACGAGCTTGACAAGAGCAAGGTTTTCCCTGCTGGAATACCAATGTCCCTTTTGCAGCTTCTGCAAGTGAAACAACTTTCCCAGATTTCTTCTTTTTAGAATTGCCCAAGTTTCCTTTAGGATTGCTTGTAGACGCTGTGCTTGCAGTCGGAGGCTTTTTTTCTGAATTACTAGAGGAAGTTGCCTCTCTAGGAACTCTAGTTTGTTTTTTGGTTCCACTAGTAAATCCTTCTTCCGTGGGTGGCTTCACATAGGCTTGTAACTTGGAACTTGACGCATTTGCAGCGTGGTTGCTTGAATTCCTATAACCCCTCCTGCGTAAATATTCTTCGATCACACTTTGACCAGCTGGACCCGCTATATTCTGAATCATTGACAAGTATATGAATCAAGATCTTTAAAAGGTAAAACAAGGTTTCCAACAAAAAGTGCATGTGAATATAGCCTAACAAAATCATTCAATCATTCATGCTACCTAAAACGGACAAGAAAATGAAGTCATCAAAGTATGATGGTATTAGCAAAACGTTAGTCTTCAACAACAACAACAATAACAACATAGTCTCAATCCCAAATTAATTAGGGTCGGCTACAAGGATCGAACTCTTTCATTGTGCTCAATTAAGTGCAAACACTCCAATGTTTATATGTGTTTGATCATTTCATGAAGAGTGACAAAAGTTTTACGTTGGCCGTCAACCTCTCACAATCCTCCTCCATATTCCAAAAATGTAAAATGGGCTTCAGCCTCCCTCTCCCATTTTTTGGATATGAAAAATGGGTTTGAAACCTATTTTCCGGTATGAAAATTAGGCGTCGGAGTCCTCCGCATCATGGATTGAGTTGACTGTGCATATCTCAATGTGATCCTACGGTTGATTGTAGAAGTTGGAGTGAGTTGATCATTAATATTAGGGGGAAAGGGTTTTTGACATGTGATCAAGTGTCTCAATCCCCAATCTAAGTGTCAAGATAAGTGCAATTGTAATCATAATTAACAGGGTGGGTTTATAAATGAAGAATTTGAAACCCTAGAAATTAAGAACGTACGTTGAGATACTCTTGGGCATCTTCTGGGGGAGCCAACTCACAGTAGGAGACGAGGCCAGATATGACCTCTGCGTCCAAATACAACCCACTCTCCACTCTCCCACACAACTCTGACAGCGCTTTTTCCAGCCACTCCCCGTTTCGCTCTCGCCGCTATTCATCTTATCTGCAAAATCAATAACACGATTGACAGGAGTAATTGTTTGGTTAGAGATCTTAAATCCTAAAAATGTTATTGATGTTTGAAAAAGCTTAATTTTCTTTTGAGATAATACTAAGCCATTGGGTATAATAATGTGTTGAAAAGTAGACAAATGTTTCCAGTGCTGATCTATAGAATTAGAGAAGATAAGTATATCGTCAATATAAACAAGAATGTATTCTCGGTAAGGATTAAAAATATGATTCGTTATTTTTTGAAATTCAGAAGGAGCATTTTTCAAACCAAAAGGCATGACATTCCATTGATATTGACCAAAAGGTGTATTAAAAGTTGTTTTATAACGATCTTCATATGCAATTTGTATTTGCCAAAAACCTAACTTAAGATCAAATTTAGAAAAAATAAGAGATGTGGTTATACGTTTACTCAAATCAGATTTATTTGGTAAAGGATAACGAATTGTTTGTAAGACTTTATTTAGAGGTTTATAATTTATGACTAATCTAGGTGCGCCACGTTCTAATTCAAGAGCATTTTCCTCATAAAATGCCGTACAACTCCAAGGGGATTTAGAAGGAGAAATTAATTTTTTAGCGAGAAGATCTTTAATTTCTTGATCACACAAATGCAAAAGTCGAGCATTCATTTGAGAAGGGTTTGCTTTAGTTGGAATTTGTTGTTCATTAAAATCATCAATATATGGTAAAGTAACTTGATGTTTTTTCCTATCCCAAAAAGCGGATGGAATTTCGAAACAACAATGTTTATGTAATTTTTCTTGAAAAATAATTTATTTATTTTGAAAAGATGGAGTGTTAAGAGTTTGGTCAGTTTTAAGAAAATTTATTTCAAATCGTACGAAGTTAATATGTTTTTGTTTATGCCGATTTGATTAATTATCTAGTTTAAATATTTTGATTTAGGTGGTTGAGTAAAAGGAAAGAAAACTTGTTTTTCCTTGATAGTTGTTGAGATTCCTTTTGAAGTAACAGAGAAAGACTAAATATGTTGCAGAAATTGGGTACCTAATAAAATATCATGTTGAAGACCTTTAACTATTATGAAAGAGGTGGGTATATAGATTGATTGATGACAAATATGGGCAAGATGAATTTTATATTTAATAGAAGATTTATTTCCTTCTGCAGTCGAAATACGACTATTTGTATGTTCACAATATATGCGAGGAATTAAACATTCACGTATACAATTTAAATCTGCACCTGAATCAATTAGAGCTAGGCATTGATATTTAAAATCTTTTATAATTAGTGTAATAGGTGTAAACCATCTTTGATGTATATAATGTGTAAGAGACTCAATGAATATGTTATTATCATAAACAGAAAAAGTTTCAGAATTTTCATTTTCAAGTTTTGTTAAGCGCTCTTTTAATGTCTGGATCTCTTGCTTTAGTTCATTAATTTCGTGTTGAAGCGACTAAATAGTAGTGTTAGTAGAATAAGGATTACGCTTCTTAACTTCGGCAAGTAAAGTTGCCATGGAGTAACATGACGGATCGAGTTCAATTTGTTTCTTAAATTTAGCTCGTTGTTCGTCTTGTTTGTTATTAACACAATCGTGATCTGTGTCAAAACATTAGCATTTAATATTTCATAGAAATATTTGTATTTTAATGTAGGATCAGTGATTTGTTCTCCAATTTGAAGAATAAGTTCTTCATGTGCAGTTAAGACATTGAATTCCGTATCAGAAGAGGTTGTGGTAGTATTCGGAAGATTGTCAATGCAATGACAACGCTCGGAGGATGAGGAAGATTTATCTTGAAGATTAGAAATTTTTTTATTGTGTGATTTAAAATGCCATTTATTAGCATAATGACCACGTTTTCCACAATTATAACAAGTATTTTGATTTCGTGATTTAGAAGTTTTGGATGTTCGTTTCTTAGATTTAGATGGAAAAGATTTAGATCGAGACTGGGAAGGATCATAAAAGGAAATCTTTTTGCGAGAATATTTATTGGGTTTTCGTCGTCGAAAGGAGGAGGAAGGTTTGGTTATATCTAAGTCGTGTCCAAAGTCATAGCAAAAATTTCCTAAAGATTGCTTTTTTCGTTAGCGAGTTGTCTTTTCATTCGCATATCATTACATATTGCTAACCCAGTTTGGTGAATGGCTTGTATTAAATCACCAAAGGTATGATTATAATAATTGAGATTTCCATTATTTTCATCACGAATAAAGGTTTTAACATTTTCTGCAAAATAAGGAGGTAAACCAGCTATAAATCTTTCTCTCCATAAAGGAGAATCTGTAGACGTAAAAGTATAGACTTTAGATAAGAAGGCATCTTTATACCAACGGAAATCATTAAGAGTTTTACATCGTAAGCTTTATAATTGATCTCTCGTTTTTTCATCGATAGTGGATAAGGTTCCAATAAAATGCCAAATAAGATTGGTAAGTAAACAAGTGACACCATTATGTTGTTGTCTTCCTTGAGCATCTAGAATTGGATTACCATTTTCATCCTTTATAACAGAATTAATAATATCTAATCGTTGTTGTGGTTGTAAAGCATACTGCCACCAACCATAAAGTTGTCCAGTAAAGCCACTGGCTATGGCACTGGCAATATTTCCTTCAGCATGATCTGCTAAGGCATAGGATTTGGCATAGATTTGCATATGATGTAAGACTTCTAATTGTCGATATTCAGATAATCCGTCAATATTCCATTCGTAGATGGAATTCCCATCAAATTTGATACGACGACTGCGTCCTTCTTCAAGAATTAGATCAGCAGGAGAAGGTCGAGAATAGAATTGTTTCTTTTTTGGATATCGTGCGGACTTTGGAAATCGTGATTTGGATATACGTTGAATATCAAGGGTTGTATCGGTATCGGAATCAGAATCATAATTAAGATGTTCAGGCGACGCCTCATCGGAAGTGTTTGGACTGGAATGTGGAGATACATATAGTGGTATAGCGTTATCGGTATCTAAGGTTGCAATTATAGGAGCTTTATCCTTTTTTGTCTTAGCGGATGCTTCAATGGTTTCTAATTGTGCAGAGATACGTTCTAATAATTTAGATGAATATGGAGATTTTGGTTTAAATGGTTGAGGTGTAGTTGTAGAAAACGGGAGAAAATATTTAGTTAAAATAGGTTCATTTGGAGGATTAGGTAACATAGAAGTAGAAGATTGTATAATATGGGACGGACGACTGGTTGAACCAGTAGTTTTAGAAGAAGAATTTAAAGTAGATAAATAAATATTCGTAAAATTGTTTTGTTCAATTATATGATTTAAATCTTTTTTTGTAAGAGGTAGTTCTTCGTCAAAATTAGTTTTAAGAGGTATCGCTTTAATATGCTCTTTGATCTTAAGGGGAGCTAATGGTGGATGAGATTGAACATATTTTTCGTCATTAGATCCTTCCCAAATGGTATTAATTTTATTGATTATTTTGGGACATGAATGAGCTAAAAATTCAAAAAACGAAATATTATTTTTATTTTGTTTTATATATGTAAAATATTGCTCACGGAAAACAACTTGTTGAGCTTTAGGACATATTTTGCAAAATATTGGAGTTAATGGATGTTGAAGAAATTGATTTTTTTAAGTTAAATAATCAATTGTAAAATCATTTTCTTCTTCGTCAATAGTAATCATATGAATTTGATAATCAACAAAATCATTGATACTTACTGTATCATCATGTCTTTCAACAGGATAGGCAACACGAGTTGGTTGATGAGCTACATGAGGTATAAATACTCGATGGGGATCTATTTGAGGTCCTACAAGAGATGTACTAGAAGACGGGAACAAGATTTTCTAGAGGTAAAATTTATTTCAACTTGACCATCTTCATGAGTAATAATATTATGAATTTGATCAGATGTAGTATTTTTGCGTCGTTCCTCGTTATTTTTGTCATGAATTATCCACGTCTTTGGGACATCTATATCTTTCCAATTTAATTTGTTATAAAACTATAAATATGAAAGAGGCAGGACAGATTTTGAGCATAAACTCAGAACTCTATATTTCATTCAACTTGACAACGTACTTAAATATACAAAATAATAACTAGAAGTCAAAACATAACTGAAAGTCACTAAACTAATAGCTAAAAAACAGGATCCATGACTCAACAACTCGAATCAAAACTGAAATCCTACAAAACAAAGAACAACTAGAAACTCGAATTAAAGACATGGTCTTCAAGACTAAGTCACATTCTCAGCAAAGATGTATCACATGTTTGCATTAATTTATGCAAATTTCTAAGGCATATTTCAAACACACCTCCTTGCCTTTGAAGCTCGCAAACTCCCATCTTGTTCCCGAGTTCTTCAAATTTAATCTTAGGCAAGGCTTTGGTGAATGCATCGGCTATCTCGATCTTCCGATCTCGCAATAAGTTAATGAAACTTCCCCTTCCTTTTGAACTTCTCTCGAGATAATAAAACTTGATCTTGAAATGCTTTGTCTTGCCATGAAACACTGGATTAGAAGAGATTGAAATGGCAAATTGGTTGTCAACAAAGATTTGTGTTGATTCTTGTTGCTTCAAACTCAAATCATGAAGGATTTTCCTTAACCATGGCCTCATTTGCTCAGCAAATTGCTGTGCAGCTATGAATTCAAATTTCAGTTGCTTTGAGCAACAACTTCTTGCTTCTTTGAACACCAATTGATCACACCCGATCCAAGATCAAACAAAAACCAACAGGCTCTTCATATCATCAATTGAACCTCCCAATCACTATCGTAAAAACCAACCAAATGAAAATTATCACATTTAACATATTTAATTCCAAAATCAACAGCTTCCTTTAATATATCCGACAATCCTTCTTGGCAGCCTTGCAAACAAGTGCTCTTCACTTGCACAATGCATAAACCTAGAGAGAAGACTTACAACTTGCATAATGTCGTGCCTAGAAGCTCATGAGGTACATGAGACAACCAATCAAGCTTCTATAGAGATTCTCATTCACTTTGGGAGTCCCATCATCTTGCGTAACTTCACTTTGGCTTGCATTGGTGTGTCTATAGCTTTGCAACTCTCCATGTGAAATTTCTTCAAAATCTCCTTTGCATATTTCTTTTGGAAGACAAAAACTTCATTCCTCTCGCTCGCAAAGACTTCAAGACCAAGGAAGTAGGTCATTAATCCTAAATCTGTCATCTCAAATTCCTTGAGCATGTTAGATTTAAACTCATCAATGAGCAAATGATTGTTTCCTCGTGATCAAAAGATCATCAACATAGATAGAAACAATGGTAATGTTAGTGCCTTCTTTTCTTACATATAAGGTGGCCTCACTTAAGCTTTTCTCGAAAGCCTAAGCCGATCAAATGATCATCGATCCGACTATACCAAGCTCTTGAGCCTCGCTTGAGGCCATACAAAGCTTTCTTCAATAGGTACACTTTATCTTCTTGATCCCGCACAACAAAACCATCAGTTGTTCTACAAAAATCTCCTCTTTAAGAAGGCCATTTAAAAAGCAGATTTTACATCAAGTCGAAACACTTTCCACCACTTTGAGCCGCCATCGCAAGGAGCAATCCGATGGTATCAAGTCCGCCACGGAGCAAATGTTTCGAAAAATCGACGCCAAAACTTGTGCATATCCCTTCACGACGAGCCTCGCTTTGTGCTTGTTTACAGAACCATCTGCATTGAGTTTTGTTTTGAAAACCCATTTAACTCCAATCACCTTTCTGTTAGAAGGCCTTGGTACAAGCTTCCATGTATGATTCTTTTCAATCATACTCAATTCTTCCTTCATAGCTGAAATCCATTTTATGTCTTGCATCGCTTCTTGTACTCCACCTGGTTCCATTACCGCAACATTGCATCTTGCATAGATGTCTGCAAGTGATCTAGTTCCTCTGATTGGTTGGTCATCAACATCATCTTCGCTAGGCTGCACGTGAATAGGGTCTTTTCATTTGCCGAATTCCAATCCCACTTTTCTCGCTCCATGAAGACAACATCTCTCGCTGATCGCATTTTTCTCGATCGAGGCCGGAAAACTCTATAGGCTTTTGAGGTGTTGTTATAGCCTATAAAGATTCCCGGTTCAAATTTTCTTGTCCAAATTTGTCCCTCTTGATCTCGTGGCACGTGAGTAAAACACAAACAACCAAATATTTTTAGATTTTTCAAATTGGGTTTGAAACCATACCATGCCTCAAAAGGAGTCTTCCCGTTCACAAATTTTAGGAAGCCTATTCAATAAGAACACCGCAGTTGTTTGTTGCTTCACCCAATACTCCTTAGTGCAAATCTTTATCATGCATCATACATCTTGCCATCTCAAAGATTGTTCTGTTCTTCCTCTCACCGACTCCATTTTGTCGTGGAGTGTACTGAGTCACAATTGATGATCAATGCCGCTTCTTCACAAAACCGATTGAATTGATTTGAAGTGAACTCCTTGCCATTATCCGACCTCAACATTTGAATGGGACTCTCGCTTGATTTTCAATCCATTGCTTGAATCTCCAAAAGATTCCAAAGAACCTCTCGACTTGTATCCGAGAAAATAAATCCAAAGACATACGAGAGAAGTCATCAATAAAAATTATGTAGTATTTACTTCCCTCGAGTGAAGGAGTTCTTTGAGGCCCAAGAAGATCGTGTGATAAGTCGCAGCTTCTTTTGTTGCTCTCCAAACAGAATTCTCGAAATGGAAGACGCGCTTGCTTGCCATATTGACAAGCCTTGCAAGCATGTATTTCTCGACTCAAGTCAAGGCGCCCTCGAGCAAGCTCTTTTCTTTGCAAATTCAAGATCACTGCAAAGATGATGAAAATGACCCAATCTTTTGTGCCGATCTCGCTTATGTTGTCATTTGAGGAGTAAGTCGCTTGCTCTTCTTGCAATGGATCTAATGAAAAACTCTTGCCCTTCATCTTGATCTTGAACACCTCTTCATCTCGTTGCATCTTTGATTAAGCATCGTTGTTCTCAAAAACAACCTTAAACCCTCTTTCAATCACCGCCCCACACTTAACAGTATTTTGGTTAATATTAGGCACAAATAATACATCTTTAATGACTTTTGTACCCGAGAAACTTTCGATGACAACTGTACTCTTCCTTCAACAACGATGTGCTCACCATTGCCAATTTTTACCTTGATTTAACCGATGTATCCAAGTCCTTAAAGAGAGCACGATCGAAAGTCATGTGATTGGTGCAACCACTATCTATGAGCCACTTGTCACTAGAACAACTACTTGCAAAACAAAGTTGCAACGAAAAGTTGTTCTTCCTCCTCTTGTTTGTCTCGCAACTTTAGCTTCATTTTGTTGTGCGCTTCCATTCTTGCATTCTCTCATGATGTCCCATGCGATTGCATTTGTTGCATTTGATGTTAGGCCTTTTCCAACACCCGAAAGGAGGATGTCCTTTCTTGCCGCAATGATGACAAGGAGGAAGCTTCTCTTTTGGTCGCCACTATCGTCGCTATTTTCGCTTGAAATGGCTTCATTTGCATCGCAGCCTTCTTCTTCTCATACTTTTTCTTCCCTTTTATGTTGAGATTGATGTGATGCTTTGCCTTTAAAGCTCCTTCTATCGAGCTTTCTTGCCGCATCAACCTTCTCTCGCTTCTGGGCCCGCAAAGCATTCAACAACTCGCCAAGGTAATCCTTGCCGATCTTTAGAGTTCTCCAATGAGGCGATTGTAGCCTCATATTTTTCAGAGTCGTAACAAGAATTTTCTCGAATTATTCTTTTATCGTGAAATTCGTCACCAAGCAATCTTACCTTGTTGACAATGCTTAGAAGCTTGTCGTAGTACTCCTTGATTGTCTCCGACTCCTTCATTCTTTGCATTTCAAACTCCCTTATGAGGTTCAAGACTTGCATTGCTTTGATTTTCTCATCACCTTCATATTCTTCTCTCGAGAAAATCCCAAATTGCCTTGGCCGATTTCAGGGTCATTATTCTCGTGAAGATTGATGATGATACAAAGAAGAAATAGACATGCCCTTGCCTTTGTCTTCCTTTGCCTCTTCTCTTTGTGATTTTTGAGCCGTGCAAGTGTTGGGTTCTCGGCAATGGAGGAACGTCGTAGTCCTCCTCAACAAACCAACCACAGATCACTTGCATCAAGAAAAGCCTCCATCCTAATGTAAACCACGCATGATAACCTTCACCATCAAACACCGGAGGAGCCGCGCCTTGTAAGGTGCTTCAGATCCATGTTGCTTTGATGGTTTGTTGGTGAACTAAATTGGGTTTGTTTGATAGTGTAGTATGCTCAAACACTCACAAATTCCTCAAGAATTGAAGGCTCGATACCACCGTTATAAAACTATAAATATGAAAGAGGCAGACATGATTTTAGCATAAACTCGAACTCTATATTTCATTCAACTTGACAACGTACTTAAATATACAAAATAATAACTAGAAGTCAAAACATAACCGAAAGTCACTAAACTAATAGCTAAAAAACAGATCCATGACTCAACAACCGAATCAAAACTCGAAATCCTACAAAACAAAGAAACAACTAGAAACCGAATTAAAGACATGGTCTTCAAGACTAAGTCACATTCTCAAGAAAGATGTATCACATGTTTGCATTAATTTATGCAAATTTCTAAGGCATATTTCAAACAAATAGATGCATTAAGTCCTAATGTAGTCAAGGGCTTAATAGCTACTTGAATAAGACCAATATGCAAATATTTATAAGTTTCTTTATAGCGACTAATTTTATCAGGTGGTATAAGCAGAATTTCTTGACCTTCATCATCGATGGATTTTGTATCTTCTTCAAGTTTGATAAAAAAAAATCTTGATTTTTTGAAAAAGAACTTTGAGTATAAATTTGTTTTGGATCTATCGTTGGCATATCCCAATTTTGAAGAGACTATAAGAAATTTCGCTTATATTTCGTAAGTCTAATTTTGAGGAAGTTTTTACAAAGGTTTTATGAGTCGGTTTATTATTAGAAGATGAGGATGACTCAAATTTTACAGGCTGATTTTTTGAAGAAAGAACTCTTTTCATTTTCTTTATTAATTCGCCCATGGTTTAATTTCAATGGTTTTCTCAAGGAACTTGGTCAACGACTTACAGCTAGACTTACTTCCCTGCTAGACTTACAACGTGACTAGGAAAGTTTACTTTTGAAAACCCAGTGAAAATTAAACAAGAGAGAATATAAAAGAAAATAGAAAAGCTATGCTTTCAATATATATACGATCAGATATGCCGAGAAATTCACAGATCTGGATCAAACCCTAAACACAATTACATAACAAAGACAGATTCAAAGATCAAACATCCAAGCTCGAACAGAAACTAAAAGATCTAGAACAAAACACAAGTTATGAACAATCAACACAGATTCACGGCTCATACTTCTAAATCATCCAATAAATCACCACAAATCGACAATCAGAACCAAAAACTCACCCAAACAACGAAGATCTGCTAAACCCCCAAATTATCCATCAAACAAACCCTAGTTCCTACCAAGGAATTCCAGAAAACAAAGCCGAAAAGCACAGATCCATACAAGAAACACAAGGAACGAAAACAGGTACCTTAACCAGTGCCTCGGAAGCTTAAAATCTCTAGAGATGTTGGGATCGCGTGATTGAGAGCCGTTGGATCGGTAGGCGCAAATTCGAGTCACCTAATTTTCAATGCACATATCCAAAACACATATCGTGTAGGGTAGGGATACGTCACATGTAGAATAGTCGATGATAATCCTCGATGTCCTCAAACTAGTCGAGATGGGGATTTATTGCAATTTTAACGTGCTCTCGTTATCCTTAAAATTATTCATGGCAAAAGGTCAATTTAATACTTATAATCTCACTGTTCCTTAAATCTTTGAAACCCTAACTTCAAAAAGTTGAAAACTAAAAGAAGAGGGAGGAAAGAAGGACTGAGCCAAAAAGTCCTGCACTGGAAAGGAAATAAGATTGATTTCTTTTAATAAAAAAGAGCAAACGAAAAAGAAAAAATCATGTGTGACGGATTGAGTTAACGCCAAATTCATTAGAGGCACTGAGTTAGAGTGAGTTAGAGAGTTGAGGCATCAAGTTGGCCCTAATTTGAATTTAGGGACTAAGTTTGCAACTTGGTGAGCGCATGAGGATTAAAGTGATCTTTTTGCCAATTATTCATAGTGGATAAGTTGAAGACTTGAAGTCCTTTAATGGAATAATAAAAATATCATATGTGAGTGTACTATTTCATGAATAACATGATTTTAAATCGTCGAAACATCTCTAATGAATGAGATATCACTTACCAAAAGGTAAGGTTTAAAGAGATCGTGGTTTGACTCTGTTGAAGTAAAAAAAAAAAAAAAAAAAAAAAAAAGGCAAATAGACAATAATCTCAAATTTTTATTTTTTTGTCTAAATAATCATAAACTAATAATTGTGTCTAAACAATCTCAAGCTTTGTATTTTGTGTCAATTTTGACTCAATAACATTTTTTTTGGCAAATTGAAGTGTGACATGTGAAATTGGTAAATTAAGTCGCTAGTTAAATGAGGTAGTTTAAATTTTGATATCATAATAATCTCAAACTTTGAATTTGATCCGCATAAAACTAATTGTTTGCATCTTTGTGGGTTGCAACTTTTTAAATTAATTTATAATCAGCCCTTTTTTATTTCTTAAAACTTAAACCACCTCATCAAATAACAACTTTACTAATTTCATATGCTACATCAACATTAATTCTGATCAAAATTGACAAAAAATACAAAATTTGAGATTGTTTAAGCATACTTGTCCAAAACATGCAACTTTCTCATGGAAGTGCCTACTTTGCATTATGACTTTTCGATAAATTTGTCAATTAGAGAAAGTTGTCATGGAGAACCATACATGGCCTTTGTTGGTCATCAAGAAATTCATAGTTAAGGATATCCTCATAACTAGGGGTGGCAAAATAGGTTGGCGTGTCGCATCCGTGTCAACCCTTTTATGACACTAACCCGCATAAGCTCAACCCTAATCCTTTAATTTTTCGTGTTATCGTATCAACTCAACTAACCCATTTACATCATTTATCATTTATTTTATTATCTTATAATTCGATATATGCAGCAGAAAATACAAAATTCTTTTCAAAATAATCTTATTCATAAGATTTAATTCAAATGACTATTGAAACTCTGCATATTATTATTTTTAAAAAATAATAACACTTTACTTTGTTATATACTAAACTTTTAAAATTGTAATTCAATCATTAATATAATGAAATAACAACACACACATATATATATAAGAGAAATTTTATAATGAAGTTCAAATATATACCTATGCCATCAAAATATGTAAAACTCCAAAAAATACATTAAATGATTAGTGGGTTTTGATTTATAATATTCTCGATTTCAATTTTGTGAGTTGAATTAAAATCCAATGATTGCAAATAGAAAACCCGTATCCATAATATAGGTATATAATTAGTTTCTATTGTAGTAGTACCCATTATATAATTACTTTAAACAAGTTAAATGGATCATAAATGGATTATCAAAAATTGGAGTCGCAAAAGCTAGGGGTCCCTTTTAGTCGTGTTTTAAAATTGTAATTCAACCACGTTTATGACACTAACCCATTAAATTATTTGCATAAACTCAATACTAAATTGTTAATATCCTTGTAGGTACCCATTATATAATTACTTTAAACAAGTTAAATGGGTCATGAATGGATTATCATGTTTAGTCGTGTCAACTCGTGTGTTATTGTTTTATTGTTACTCATGACCATGACCTAGGCTACGTAGCCTGTCCAGCACTATCATTTTGTTCTTGTCACCCTTTGGGTGATGGAGTCACCCTTACTCGTGACCATGACATCAAGGCTACGTAGCCTGTCCAGCACTATCAGGTTTGGCAGTTTGGTATAAAAGAGAATTTGTTCATGTAAACTAGAAAAACACAGACAAGGTAGGACCCATTGGGTGATGGAGTCAGGTCACCATTGTGACATTATCCCTTCAATGCCTTCATTGCAAAGAAATTATATTAAACATAGGCTAACAAACAAAACAAAAGGGTCTGTCAGCTCAGAGAAATCCAAGTAAACAAGAGGATGAGAGATTTTAATAGGTTCCTTGAATTCACACCACCAAAAGAAAAATGACAATGTCATCTTAGAACAATAATGAGCAACTCAACCCAATTGCTTTAGTTTATATTCTCCTCTTTGTCCCCACCCCCCAACAATGATACAGCCTGGAAAAATTCCATCTCATCTATATCTCTACTCCTCTCTCTTCACGTGACTGATAGCTCCTTCAAAGTTCAATCAGTAAATGTCTCTGCAGTTTTATATTTCTTTTTCAATGAAAGGGCCCTTATTGAAAATCACTATCAGTGCTGTGTTTCAAGAATTCTAAATGTGAACTAATCAAACAAATACTGGAACGATGCGTCCCTGCAACAATATTGCTAACTTGACATGCTAATCTCTGCTAAAATCTAGTAGGTTTACTGAATAAGTTGCCGAGGCTGCCACGAACAAGTAGTTAGAGTTGATCAACAATTTGCAATCGATCGCTTAGCATGGATTATGGTTGCAACAGTGAACTACTGGTACAAAGAAAATAGCTTCTTAATATTAATGTTACTGATCCATGACCACAACAAGAGGTCTAAGAATGAAGGACATAAGTATTTGAAACAGAAACAAATCAAACAATGAGAGTTTTTGCACAGGATGTTATCTGCATACTACATGATACCAATGAATCCAAAGATGGATTCTATACTAAAGTGAAAAGATTATAAAATGCTTTTCAAAAAAAAAGAACAAACAAAAAGGTTAAATATATTATAGCCAGATGATGATAAAGCATTACATTTCCTGGCATTTGAAATCATAAAGAGAAAAAATTCTGAAAGAATGTAGAATTCTGATACAAATTTGAATTGTCAATGAATTTACCCATGTCATCTCTGCGGCGGCTGATGATGGTGTAGGCAGCATTTCCTCTTCAGCTGGTCAGTATGCAGTTTCTTGGCCAATCTTTGATTCTTCGTCATGCCATCTTGCCACAACATGATTCTCTTGTTGTAGCACAAATTGGTTCCTTCAATTAAACAAAAATAAGCAATGGAAGAACTCCAAAAGCAACAATTATGGCATTGAGATTTGTGAATCACCGAAATATCTTCTGATCATCTCCACTTAGATTGTTGATATCGGCTACTACTGCTTTCTTCTCTATCTGTATTATGAGGATCCTCAGCCAAATTCTTCTCACCTAATCTTGTAACGCCTTGTCTCTCTTGCGCACAATCACGTTGTAGACGGGAAGCTTCTCGTACAGCCCTACGCTCCTGCCAATTTAGAATATCTAAGAATTAATAGTGTGTGGAGGAGATACCAAAAGCAAAACCCACCATCCCTTTTGATCGGTGATTTTGGGGGAGCCTTGATAACTAAGTTTTAGAGAATTTACGATTGGAACTTACAGCCTGAAAAGGTGAGGCGTCTGCTTCGAGCATATGGATGACATGTCCCATTTTAGGCCTTTTTGTTGCATCAGGGTCAACACATTTAAGAGCAACCAGAAGTATTCTTTTTAGCTCCTTAGAAGGAGGCATCTCAGGCAATTTAGGATCCACTACTTGCTCGGACTTCCTCTCTCCAACCAAGCCCTTTAACCAATCAACCAAGTTAACCTACAAATATTTCAAACAATTTTCAACTCATCCAGCTCTTTAAAAAAAATAGAGGTAAGAACATCTAAAGATTACATGACAAGAAATATTCACTATCAACCTCTCCAGGGGGCCGGCTGTGGTCAACAGGGTTTCTCCCTGAAATTATCTCCATAATAAGTATTCCAAAGCTATAAATATCACTCTTCTCATTCAACATGCCAGAGCAAGCATATTCAGGAGCTACGTAGCTGCAAAAATTCTTTGGTTAGTAATGAAGCAGGTAAGAATGCACACAAACAAGGATGAAAAATCTTTAAAGTGAAATACACTAACCCATATGTTCCCATCACACGAGTTGTAACATAACTCCTTTCCGAAAACAAGAGCTTAGCAAGCCCAAAATCTGATACCTTAGCATTCCACTGACGGTCCAAGAGAATGTTGCTAGATTTTACATCTCGATGAACAACCTTTGGTTCAAGACCCTCGTGAAGGTAGGCCAAGCTGCAGAGCAAAATTCTCTTTGAATCGAATAGACAAACTATAACGAATTCATCTAGTCAGAAATCCAAGTTGTCATACCCTTTTGCAGTCCCAAGGATAATGTTCATTCGAATCTCCCATGTAAGTGGGCTTACTAGTCCGACATCTCCATGAAGCCATTGTTCAAGATTACCATTATCTATGTACTCATAAACAAGCATCCTAATGGAAGACATATGACAGATAGAGCAAGAAAATCATGATTACCAGTATTGCAATGACATAAAAATAACGCAATGAAAAAGTAAAAGACGGATACCTGTAAGCACCCTCCATGCAGTAACCAAGCAACCGGACCAGATTTTTGTGCCTAACACGCCCTATTGCCTCTACTTCGACTCTAAACTCCTTCTCAGCTTGACCCCTGATAAAATATTATTACAAAAAACCCTTAAAGATTTCATGAAAACTAAATAATTAAAGGAAACGTAAAACAAACTAAAAATGAAGCATAGTACAGAGAAGAGAATTTGATTCATTGGCAAAATAATCGAAAAAGCCAACTGTGCCACAAAGATAAAGCCAAGAGCATGTGCAAAGAAAAAAAAAAAAGATAAAGATAAAAGAGAGATGAACAAAAGAACAAACTGCAAAAGAAAAAAAGGATTTTGACTTCACAGCTTATTTAGCTCACAATTTGTTTCATTGGCAAGAGACTGTTAACCACAAGTAACCACAAGTACACATAAAAGATGAAAGTGAAAAAAATAAAACCATGTGCCTCGTCAGTTTCAACAAGACAATTATAGTTTACCAACACTTTGAGAATTATAATTTGCATACTTGCACCATGGAGCTCCAGCAAATGACCTTTTTGAGGTGTTCAACGAAGCAATTCAATATGGTACAAAACTATACTTGAAAACTTAAATAGACTTCACACAATTTGATTTTGCTCGATGTTATACTTGAAATCAAATGTAGCTGATTAAAAAGGGCGTTGCCGCGTGTACACGCCACATAAAAAAACTACCTGAAACTGCTCATCAAACTCTTAAATGTTGCTACAAGATAGCAAAATCAGTCATCCTCAGAAGCTTAACACAGTGAATCAGCCTTAAAATTGAAACTTCGTGCATAATTGAACAAGAGATTCATCAAATAAAGCCAATTTGAATGAGATTGGTCATCAAACTCTTAAATGTTGCTACAATATAGCAAAATCAGTCATCCTCAATTCTTCATCATCGTCATCATCATCATCAGAAGCTTAACAGAGCGAATTAGCCTTAAAGATTGAAACTTTGTGCATAATTGAACAAGAGATTCATGAAATAAAGCCAATTTGAATAAGAAGTGAATGAGATTGATCAGATCACCTGTTATTCAACAAGTTCTTGACAGCCACCACAGTGTTGTCCTGCAAAACCCCTCTATACACAATCCCATACCCACCCTCCCCAATCACATTCTCATCTGCCAAACCCTCCGTCGCCGCCTCCAACTCCCTCAAAGTGTACCAATGCCCCCACCCCAGATGCGACACCTCCGGCGGCCCCCGGCCCCCCACCATCGACGCCGAGTCCGTCCCCGTCGTCGACCGGCTCTCGCCGCTCTGCGACGAATGCCGGTCCGAGAACACCACCCTGTGCTCCGCCTTCCCGATGTCCACATGGATCTCCGGCACCGCCGCCGCCGCCGCCACATAGGCGTCCTCCTGGATCTCCTTCGAGGGCTCCGGCGATGGGTTTCCGACCGCGAATTTCGCCGGATTGGGCCCCAATTTAGGGGTTTTTTTGCGGCAAAGACAGTTTATGCAGAAGAAGATGAAGACGAGAAGCAGAACTATGAGTCCCCCGACAATGACTCCCGCGACTACCCATCCTGGCAAGCCGAAGATTGATGTCTTCTTCGCTAGGTCATTGCTCAGCGTCGATCCTATCTTCCCGATCGACATCGATGAATCGATCGATCGATTGCGAGAGAGATTTGGGGATTCAATCTGTTGTTGTTGTTGTTGGAGAGAGAGAGAGAGAGAGAGTGGAGTGAGAGTTGGAGAGATTAAACAAGTGTATTAAAGATCTACTTGAGTTGTAGTAAATCTAGTGACGTGGCGTGCGGGCGTGTGAAGATGGATGTGCGAGGTGTAAATAGATCCACTTAGGAAACAATCTACATTCAACCCAAAAAAATGCTCTTCAATGGGATCATGAATTCATAATATCCATCCTATGTGGCATATAATCAAAGTGGAGGGTATCTACTATAATGTTTACTTTTATACATTGTGGTAGACTGTCACGTCAACATTATTAATTATTTTAAAGTTTTAATTTTTTTCAAGTCTTTATTAATATTATAAAAATTGAAAATAAAAGTGTTAACTCATCAATCCATAGTTTAAATCTACATTACCATTGAAGATCAATTTAAGAGGTGAATGTTTATCTAGTGCCACATAAGATAGACATCCTCTCCACATTCATGATGCGGCATCAATTCATGGTCTAAATCTATGTTACCATTGGAAATGCTCTAAGCACATAGTTTAATGTCGGATATGTATATGAGGTACGCAAATATAAGTCGTTTAAGGTAAGGGCACAAGAATTGAAACAATAATTTACATATATGCCCTTTGATATTAAATGAAATGAAGAATCGAAGAATCATAAATATTTGAATTGTATATAAGTATAATTGGTAAAAAAATAATAATATACATTCTGAAAACGACTTGTAATTTTGACAATGAAGTTTTTGCTAGAAAGACGTATATTTTTTATCGAAAGGAGTAGTATTTTCCCAATGTTTTGTACTCCATCTAGCCACAATTGTAAGTTGTTTAAGGTGAATGCACAAGAATTAATGAATGATGTAATTGTAAGATAATATTAATATATTACTCTTACCTTTATTAATGTTCTTTTGAGAGAAACAAGAGAAATCCAACTTGACAATTTAGTAGACAAAAATTGATCCAATTTAGCACCTCGAATCAAAATTAACTGGGCCTGCCACATGGATCAAACTTTTCCATTGTGCTCGATTAAGTGCAACCGATGGTGAGCTTTCCAAACCATTCAAATCCTCCTAATTAATGCATCCCATGTTAACTTTGGTCCGCCCCTACCTCGTCGAATTTCTACGCTTTCTATTGAGTCAAGTTTTCTAGTTGGGGCATTTGTAGGTCGTCTTTGCGGTGACCAAACCACCGCAACCGCCCTTCCCTAATCTTTGTATTAATTGGTGCTACTCCTACTTGTTTTTGAATTTCTATATTTCTTATTCTATCTTTACGAGTTTTACCACACATCCACCTAAGCATCCTCATTTCTGCTACGTTCATTTTATGTAATTGTTGTTGCTTTACCGCCCAACATTCACTTCCATAGAGCATAGCTGACCTAATTGCGGTCCTATAAAATTTTCCTTTTAACTTAGTAGGAACATTTCGATCACAAATCACCCATGTTGCACTCCGCCATTTCTTCCATCCAGCTTGAATTCTATGTGTGACATCATTCTCAATGTTACCATCATTTTGTATGATTGATCCTAGATACCTAAAGTGGTTTACCTTAGGAACTTCTATTTCCCCTAATTTTACCACTCCGTCATCTCGATGTCTAGTGTTTCTAAACTCACAGTGCATGTATTCGGTTTTCGTTCTACTCAACTTAAAGCCTTTAGATTCTAATGTATTCCTCCGTAGTTCTAATTTCCTATTCACTCCATCTTTAGTTTCATCCACTAAGACAATATCATCTCGCAAATAGCATACATCATGGTATATCCTCTTGAATATGTCTAGTTAGTTCATCTATAACTAAAGTAAATAGATATGGGCTTAGAGCCGATCCTTGATGTAGTCCTATCGTAATGGGAAATTCTTTTGTAGCTCCTCCAAATGTCTTTATACTCGTTACTACTTCATCATACATATCCTTAATAGTGTCTATGTATCTAGCATGCACTCTTTTTCTTTCTAGAACCCACCAAAGAACATCTCTAGGGACCCTATCATATGCTTTTTCTAAATCTACGAATATCATATGAAGATCTTTTTTCTTTTCTCTATATTTTTCTAACAATCGTCTTACAAGGAAAATCGCCTCCATAGTTGACCTCCTGGCATGAAACCAAATTGGTTCTCTCGATATTGTTGTTTCTCTCCTTAGCCTATTGTCAATTATCCTCTCCCAAAGTTTCATAGTGTGACTCATAAGTTTAATTCCCCGATAGTTTGAGCAACTTTGAATGTCTCCTTTGTTTTTGAAGATTGGCACAAGCGTGCTTCTTCTCCAATCCATTGGCATCCGTTTTGATTTTAAAATTTTATTGAAAAGTTTTGTTAACCAAGTCAATCCAATTTCTCCTAAGCATTTCCAAACCTCTATGGGTATTTCATCTCGGGCCACATGCTTTCCTATTTTCATTCTTTTCAATGCCTCTTTAACTTCTACAATTCTAATATTGCGTGTATAGTTGACATTTCTTTCTTGGTGTGGGTTTTCATCTATTATGGTATCAACTTGACCATCATTAAATAAACTATCGAAGTAACTTCTCCATCTCTCCTTAATATCCTCCTCGCGCGTTAAAACATTTTGATTTTCGTCCTTAATACATCTTACATGACTTAGGTCTTGTTTCTGTTTATCTCTAAGTTTGGCTAGCCTATATATATATTTTTCGCCATCTCTATTACCTAACCTTGTATATAGATCTTCCATGAAATTTGTTTTAGCTTGACTAACTACTTTTTTAGCTTGTTTTCTAGCTTCTCTATATCGATTGTACACATCTTCATCTTGACACTTAGGTATTTTCCTATACATCTCTCTTTTAGTCTTAATTGCTCGTTGGACATCCTCATTCCACCACCATGTTTCCTTCTTTGGTGGTCCCAAGCCTTTAGATATACCTAATACGTTTGCTCCCACTCTCCTTATGCAACTACTCACTTCTAGCCACATTGTATTAGCATCTAAGTCAAGATTCCAAATATTTAATATCAAAAATTAATCCAACTTCAAAAGCTTCATTAATGAGGGTAAAATAGGTAAAATGTGTTTGAGAATAGGAGAACCATTAACATATTTGAACAAGGAAAGTAAACTATAACGACCTACGTTTGTGACTGGAGGAAGTATTTGAAATGACGAAGTGATTTGGGGTCGACATGTGGAAAGTGGTATGAGATTCGAATTGTCAACGAATTTATGGTTCTTCAGTGTCTTTGTCAAATGTAAGTGGATATGAAGCTCTTAGAACCCGAGTTTACATTGCTAGCCTGCATATCAAACTCTCGACTTCTTACTTAAATAACCTCATACCAAACTAGTGATCCATTCGATTGGTTGGTCACATTAACCTATTAACATAGTATATTATTTGAATTAAATAGACCATTAACCTATTGTTGGAGTTGGTTCTGTTCATTCGAATGTATAGACATAGAGAAGAAATGAATGAGACGAGTAAAATTCAGTAGTACATCACAGTGGACCCAAGACCTGAAGTGGGACATAAATCAACGTCTAAAAGACACACTGCAACGGCATAAATGTTAGGTGCGCATCTGATTAAATGCCCATACATTTAGCTCCATGACCCCACAACCTGTCATGTGTTCAGATTTGAGACACAGACCCAACAACATGTTAAAATTTATTACTGTCATGGTGATCTGTCTTTGTTCATCCAAATGAATTGAACTAGCAAAACAATTTGATATCCATTTAGCTCTCTAGTATTCTTTTTCAGTCTCTAGTCATCTGTGATACATAAATAGTTTTCTTGATCTAGGCCATGAGAGCTGTATATATATATATATATATGGTTGTATTTGTCCAATCAAATGTTACAGACAATACTATACTCACAAAAAAGAAGGGTGCATTTTAAGATCATATAGATCACTTGGGTCCTGGACCAAACATTGCAGATTCTCTCGAAAACGTTTGTTCGACGAATGCAATCTATCTGAGATGGGCGAATCTATGGCTTCGTGAAATGAACGGGTCTTCGCAAGCAAAGCCGCTCTATAGATCCAACAAATGGTCCCTTTATAGCGTGCAGCTTGATCTCGTAAAGCTTTGGCCACTGTTTCCCAGTCACTGAAACAATGGGAAGCATCGATCAATCAACAAGTAAGTTGGAGAATAGATCTAATAAAAATATTGAGAAAGAAATGAATGAAAACAAGCTGCAAATTCTATTGACTTCTCCATATCTTATGACATTGACAAAGAACAAGGAAGAAAGTCACTGGAATATTGAAAACCAATGAAATATATGGTGAACAAAAGTAGCATTGCACGACAAAATGTTGTGGCTCACCAAACAGACGGCCCTTTTCTTCATCCCATGCAATTCCATTTAGAACATCAATTGATCCAATTCCCTGAAATTTATGTGTTTATAGAAGTGTTAAACGAACACTATTGCTCGCATAAATCTTCTTTCCAGAAAAAATACTGTGAGATTTTGCTAGAATGTATAGTGCAGTAATCTATAAACAGATATAAATAGCTTACTTCGCTTTCATGTCGCAACAATCGCTGCCTGCAAAATTTAAGAAGTACCATTTAGACTCAGGTTAACTTTGCATTACAGGTATAAGTGAAAAGAGAAGTTTGAGCTGCATGAACAAAGTTAACGAGCAAACCTTAATTCAGGAAGGACAATCCATCCAAGCACAATCCCATCCTTGGGGGAAATTCTGGCTATACAGTCAGTCTGCATATCATGGTGGAATAAATTTTGTTAGTGTAACAACTGATTAAAACGAACATAGCTGGAGTGCAGCTACATAATTCAAAAACTCATGCTGACCCCTATGATTGAAAGAGAGAGAGGACGTACCTGCCAAACATTAGCCCAAACTTCACCATTGACATACTCGAGTTCATTCAGATTATGAACCATGAGACCTTTGTATTTGACTGTAGATTTCCCTATGACTGCGTTAAGCAAGTAATTCAGAAGCAGTAAACTGCAGGATAAAGGGATCAAATACTTTCAGAACGAGAAACTACGGGGAAGGAGTTAAATAGTTGAAGGAATCCAATCGATTTGTCATTGAAAGACCTTTTAGTGTTGATGGGTCCAGCTGATACAGGATTGAAGATCCATCACTCCCAAATAATACCTGTCCATCAGTTGCGAGCCCCCAACCGTCTGGCATCTGGTGTTTAAATTTTTCATACTGCACCAAACATAGGATATATGACGAACTGTACTTAAAAAAGAGTAAATTGATCCACAAATTGGTTTTCTATTCTTTTTTTTTTTTGGTACATAATACATATCACAGCACTAATACATCAACAAGAACTATGCAGAATTCATCTCTAAATTCCCACTCAAAATCATTGGAAAGTCAAGTTAACTTTGAGAAGATGCAAATCAGTGAGAGTTTTGATCAGACCATCAAAAGTGAACTATGTTCTGAGTACATCTTCCTAGCATAGTCCAAGTACCAAAACTCAAGTGAGATCAATGAGGGTAATGTATTAATCACAATAAGCACAACCACAAGCGTTCCATGTTAAAATAGAAGGTTAAAAAAAGACAGCATTGTATAACGCATGAGCCAAAACCTATGAAAAACGGATCTAGCATCACATCCAAGCCCAAACATGCACAACCACCAAAGAATAACAGTAACACTAGCGATATGATACAAAAAGGTGCTTAAACAGTAGATACAGAATAAGGAAATAATGCAAGCAAGGAAAGAGTAGAGTTTGTACAAACTTTGCTAAGATTATGCCGATCATAAATGAAACCCGTATTGTCCAACCAAGTCACTTGGAATAACCTACAAATCAACAACAAATTAACAGAAATGAGAACCTTCGGCGTATAGAACAACATTATGCGATTAAGAAAAAATAATGAGACCACATTGTGTTTCCTACAAACCTATCACCAAGAAGAGTAAGTCCCTCTCCAAAATAATTACTATCCATTTCTTGAAGAATTTCTACCTGGAAATACATGAGATGTTATTAACTTAAGATTAAACGACAACATTTTTTCTATCCAAGAATTTCATATGCTATGCACTGCTTTCAAACCAACAGAAACCAAATGTTAAATTGGTACACCAAAAACAAGCATACCTAAATTTTTTTATAATAGAAGACTTTACCTTCCCAGTCTGGAGAACAACCTGCCGTACTGAAGACTGGAATTGAAGAAAAGAAAAAGGTCATGGTGCATTAGTCATGGTGCATTACGAAAAGGTAAAACTGAATCTAATACAAGCATAACAGTAGCCATAATTATAAGTGCTTCAGTAGCAGAAGGTTTGCATAATTAATAAACCTAGAAATAACATGTAAATTTCAGAACACTACAAGCGCTTTCAAAATGCTATCAAAAGTACCAGAACCATCTGCACAAACTTACTCCCATTCAAATAAACATAATTTACTATAAAAAACCTTAACACATATGCCTTCAGGCTTACCCTTTCCGAGTAGATGATTAAACATATGAATGTCATCTAAACCCAAGCATGGCATTGGCCGCTTCAAGTGAATGCTAAAGATTGCTACCATTAATTGGTGATATAAGAAAGGGATGTGAAAATAATTGACGTTGCTAAATAGTGTAAAGAATTAACTAAAACTTTCAAGCCGCGGTGGTTGTAAGATAGAGGTGACTCTGTTGAAAGAGCTGTAGCATGAAAAGGAGATCTACAGAGCTGCAAAAACTCTTTGATGGTTATTAGTAAGTCCACTAAGTTGTACTCAAGAAATTCCTCATTATGGTGCAAAGAAATCCCCGCACCATAGTGAGGAATTTCTTAAGTACAACTTAGTGGACTTACATCACATTGAAAAACTGCAATGCAGTAACTATGAAAAGGGTAAACATTAAGCAATCCGCCGTGGCCTCTTCTCGCCCATTCGAACCAAGAACAATACAAATCAAGCCTACCAGGCACTTTGACAAACTTATAATTTTTTTTTTTTTTTTTTTTATATCCGTGGGTGTCCAGGCGAGCCTGACTATTCCCACGAGGCCCTGGTGCAATCTGCCTGAGCGTACCCTAGTTGCCTGAGCAATCTTGCCACATTGGGGAATCGAAACCGAGGTCGTGCGCTTAACTCACACAACCCCGCCCTCGCCTTTACCGTTGTGGCAACTCGACCGGGTTGACAAATTTATAATTAAGGTATAAGAGAATGAACTAATGTCATGCAAGTGAATTCAAACCATCACATTGAACTATACTACAAAAAACTAAATCAGGGCACAATCTCAACTCACCTTCCCATAAAGACCAGTTGATTCAAACAAGGTATCATTTCCTCCATATAAAAGCCCCTGAAACCAGAATCACAACCATTCACAACAAACTTAGTCAATAATTCAAACATCAACGAGTGTCAAAATCCACTGCTTCACAACTCTAGAGATATCATCAATTAGGGCAAAATCTCATTCACTAAATTGTTCTCAATTACATATCCAGATCACAAAAAAAATCGATCTTTATTAAAATTAGGTCGAATGCGCCCAAATCCATCACATATCCAAAAAGGGTACCTGAGTGAAGGCCTTGGGATCATGGGGAAACTCGTTGACTACCTCGACTGAGCAAATCTCAGCCGTTGGAACCACAAAATTCATCGATTCGGTCGTCTCGCGCTTGATGTACAGAACGACAAGGACGAACGCGACGAAGGGGACGGAGATAAGGTACTTTCTAGTACAATTGAAGAGCGAAGAAGAAGAAGAAGAGGAGTCCATGTTTGGAGAGTAGCGAGAGTTGGACGATCGCCTAGTTTTCTTCTTCGAAGGAGACAGACTCGCCATTGTTGAATCCAATCTTCTTCTTCTTCGTCATGCGGTTTGGTGAGGCGCGTGTCCGAGATTCGGACTGGGCTTTGACGGGTGTTGCGAATGGGTGCGCATTTAACCGGGTACTTCCAGTCGAGGACGCTGCTAACGTACGCTTTTTCTCAATTGGGCCTTTTAGAAAATGACTCTTATGCCCTTCACTTAAATATATACATTGGAGTGCCTTTATACACAATTGAGGTGTCGTTATCGCGTCGGTTTTTTCTTTTCATTTTTTAGTCAAACAGCCCAACTATGTTACACAATGTTGTTTAATCTTGCTTATAGCCTAAGACATCTATATTAAGCACGGATTATGAATTACTCATGAGTTTTGTCTGTGGGATGCACTTCAATTTTGAAAAGAATAAGTAATAAATTAACCAGACTTGCAAATATAAATTTTATTTAGGTAGCATTTATTTACTATTCCTTCCATTCTACAATATGCGTCACATTTTTTGTGCTTTTTTTGTTCTACAAAATGTGTTAAGTAAGGAAATAAAAAAATCATTAAATATTTTATTTGCTATTATAACCTCATTCTATTTAGTAATGACACCATCAACCACATTTTCTTACACAATACCTACAATAAATGAAGTGATTTATGAGAGGGCAATTTAGTCTTCTTATGAAATCTTAATAGTGAATCAATCATTATCTTAGTTCTTGTGCACAAGCTAAAATACGACTCATATCGTGGAACAGAGGGAGTAGATTTTTAGATTATTTTGCTAGCTTCATAGCTTTTAACATTATTTAAAGTTTTTAGCGAAATAATTTTGTAGTTTTGACGAACGTGGCCTAAATTTTAATGTCGCGAGTATTTATGGTCATTGTATGCGATAGTCTAAGGCCTTATTTGGTTAGAGGTGGAGTTATCTCCCGGGAGATAACTTACAGGGAGTTGGCAACTAAACTTGTTTGGTTGTCCAACTTGCTTGCAAGTTATCTCTCAACTTATACATTAAGGTGTGAAATATCTCCCCACCAACCCCCTAAGGGAGTTATCTCTCGGAAGTTGTGAACACAATTACTCCTCATTAATGACTCATTTATTACCCATCTCTCTCTTGTTTGAAGGATATTTATGTTAATTTATATTTTTTATTGTTTAAAAATTTGAAACTTCCCTACAAGTTTAAAGTTGAACCAAATATGAAAATATTAACTCCAAGGAGTTAACTCAAAGAAAATAACTCTCAAGTAACACTGCAAGTTAGCAAAAACGAACCAAACGAAGCCTAAGTAAATCAATGCATTGTTGCGTTCGCTATCTCTAATTATAAAATGTTAGCTCTCATACATAGTTTTAGCTATGAACGGATTTTTTTTTGTCAAATATATGCACGGAATTTAAAGATATGTTTTCATGATTTCTTTCATGTTCTCTTATGTTTATCAACTATTATTGCAGATGCAGATGATGTAGGAACAATACTGTAACGACCCCAAATTCTGAGGTAAATCGGCACCGCCACATCGCCGGATATGTCACCAAGTCATGTCACGTCACGTCACTTGCACACATGTCCATGACGACCCGCGAACTAACCATATAATAATTCAACTTAGCCATTTTCGATGTTAAAACGATTATTTTGTCGAAATATACTAAGTCATGGAGTTTTACAAGTTAGTTTGCTTGTTTTGATTTATTTAAGTCATTTTAATAGCGGAAGTCTTAATAATATGCAAATAAGTAATTAAATGATTTTGCATTGATTAACAAATCTATGCGATGGAAACCCGGCAAAAACATACCATAAATATCAATAAAGGCAACAAAGAGGTATGATAAGTGTCAATATACATGTATCAGGTAAGAAATATCCCAAAATGATCATAAAAAAGCATTATAAACATAATTACAAACACCTACACATGAAGCTACTATAGCTCTTTAAATCCGGATCATCGTATAATCTGCAACTTGTCACCAAAAACAATGATAAGTTCTAGTGAGTAAATCCCAGAGAAATTCAGTTAGTATTCACATGAAATCCAAGAAAAATGGTTATAATTCATGCAGATAAAGTAAATAAATGGAAATGTAAAACATAAATATAAGTCATTGATATAATAAAAAATATGGAACGTGAGTGTGGTGTATAACTGTCGAGTCCTGAGACACAAATACTAAACCGAGAAGACCTTGGAGGCAAGGTAATCTCTGCCTCCTCTTCACGGTCGAAATGAGGAACGTGAGTGTGGTGTATCTCTGCCTCAAAAGAAAGGAACTCTGTGACGGAGACGAGCCTCACGTCAATTCACTATCGAGATCACTGACTCGCGGAGAGAAATCTCCGTATAGTCTAAGGCATGACCGACACCGTAGCAACAATCGGATCGTCATCGACGAAAGAGCCGAAAAGAGGTCATACCGTCCCTTCGACCATATACACAAACACACGCGAGAGTAGAGTAAACATGCAAGTCGAACTGACGAAAAGTAATGTGAAATAAATAAATTTACTAAAGAAATAAGTAATTTTAAGTTGACTTTCTCGTGTGTTTACTTACCTCGATGTTCGTGAAATCGCTCCGAAAATACCCTCTCTCGCACCTCGAACTGCGCACCTGACATCCGACTAGTTTCCTAATTCCCAGGTGTCCAATTTTGTCATGTTAAAATGTTTTACTGTCACATTTAATAATTTTATAATAAAAAACCAAAATTTTAGTATTCCAAAACTTTAGTAGTGGCATGCTTTTCGAGTAACACTAGAAAGCCAAACGCCCGAAAATGTCTCGAAAACTACTTTTGTATCTTTTTCCAATTTTTTTATATTTTTTCTAGATTTTTTTCCAAATTTTTCTATATGTTTTTCTTATTTTTCTGTAATTTATTTCATTTAAAATTGTATTTTATTTAATTTCTTTAATTATTTAATTAATTTAGGAGGTTGGGCTGAACCGAGCCCGGTTCGGCTGGGCCCGGGCCTACACAGACAGGCCCGAGCCCAACACTCCCTCCCTTCCTAATTTCATCTCTGGAGAGAACACCACCAACAACAACCACCTCAACATCAACACCAACAACACTACTACAACAACATCATTAAAAGCTCGAACTTTCAAAAAATTTCAACAACAACCAACACCTACCTCGATCTTGGGAGGTACGTCGAGAGGAAATAACATCGCGAGAGAGGTGAGAGACCGAGTTGAAGGAGGGAAGAGAGCTTGGTGAGGGTGAGATTAATTGAGATGAGAGGTTTTATTGGAGAAGAAGAAGAATATGAGAGGGAGAGGGAGAGGGAAAGAGAGTCGGAGAGAGAGAGAGAGAGAGAGAGAGAGAGAGATTTTTTTTTTTTTTTTTTTTTTTTTTTTTTTTATAAATAAAAGAGAAAGAAAAGTGATTTTGATGATGATGTGATAGGTGATGTAAAGGGGCATGTGATGGGGATGTGACCTCTAAACCCCGACTACCCATATACCCGAGTTACGCATACACCGCGCCATCATACACTCTCGTCACTACACGAGCACAACGCGACCTAATGTAATTCTTAACTAGTGCGATGCGAATTATTAAATAATAATAAAATAAATAAACACACGCGCCACACAAAAAAACAAGATTTACTTCGTTAAGTGTGCCATAGACTTTTCCACGACGTTCACATAAGTCTGAGCTTAGGGTCCTAATTTATAATCAATCAATTAATTAGGACAAGCGTTACAGTTACTTTCCTTCTCGTTTGATGTAATAGTATGCACTTTGCCTCTTTTATAGTAAAGAAGAGTTTTCACTTTGATAATTTGAACGCCTCTTATTTTTGTTAATTTACAAATACTTTTTAGAATTGGTCATTCTTTGAGGAGAGAAGAATTGTAACTCCGCAATTTGATGAGAAATGCACTTGGAGATCAAAAGGTTATGAAATCAAATCTTGTTATATAATCCTTTTCGCTCCCTTGTTATCAATAAATATTGCAATGTTTCTTTTAAAGTTTTTTAATTTTTTTGAAGTATTTTTTTATTTTTATTCTAAATTAGGTGTCAATTATGTAAAAGAAAGCTTTATCCCAATTTAAATTTCACTTTTTAAAGACAAACGATTAGCACGCCACTCATACTCCATGTTACATATTTTCAACATAAAGGTGCAATAACTATAAACATTTACATTTCTTAAAAAGAAACTATAAACATTTACATTTGCATTATTTTTTTTAAAAAAAAGACACTTTAGCCATATCCTACAAATTAAATTATGCACATGCCAAAGATATAATGAGAGTAACATTAAAGATATCAATATTCTTTAGACATGGGCGGACTCCTTTTTGTGAGGCAGACCGATTTGACCGAGTGAAAGTAAAAAAAAGATGTGGGTTCAATTAATTAATTTTCGGATCACTTGAACTAAAATTAAGAAGAGCTAGACACCCTTAAACATTAAAAAAATGTCAAAGCATCACTGATGAGATGAACGATGCATCATTGATGAAATAAATAATGTATCACTTGCGAAAAAAAAATAAATTTCGGGAGGATGTCGTAGGTTGACTCCCGTTCAACAAAAAATAAAATAAAAAAATAAATAAAATTTGGTGCCTCCACGAGGGATGCGATCACAATCAAAACAATGAATCTCCAAACATCACAGTATCAACATATCTCGAGAATCTTCTTACCCAACCCCCAACTTCTAATAAATTTCGCGCGAACTTTCTCGACTCGACAGTAAAACCCAAAACGAAAATACCACAACATCTGCCCCCGCGTTATCTATCTCGGGATGCGTTAACCCGCATCTTAATCTGAACACGCACAGCGAAAAGCACAGTGTGCGCGTTTGTTGTGCGTTTATAGGCGCCACTGTAGCAATTCCCAAATTCAAAAAACCGAGCAGCAAAGCAAAAGAAAGCAATGGAAGTCTCCAGAAAACACCAGACCCTCTCCGTCTATTCGCTCTCGCGAAACCGCTATTGTTTCTCCAGAACCTCCCAAAACCGCTATAAAAACCCAACCCTCTCTGCCAATCACTCTTAGAATTCGAGTTCAATCAATCAATCAATCAATCAATAGCTCAATCGATCGATCTTCAATTCTCGTTTAAGGGTTAAGTGAGTGTGCGAATCAATCGATCATTCGTTCATCAATGGCGGACGTTCAGATGGGAGAGGGAGTCGAGACCTTCGCGTTCCAGGCGGAGATCAACCAACTCCTCAGTCTCATAATCAACACGTTCTACAGCAACAAAGAGATATTCCTTCGCGAGCTCATCAGCAACGCTTCCGATGCCCTCGACAAGATCCGCTTCGAGAGCTTGACCGACAAGACCAAGCTAGACGCGCAGCCAGAGCTCTTCATCAGGCTCGTTCCTGATAAGGCCAACAAGACGCTCTCCATCATCGATAGCGGCATCGGCATGACCAAAGCTGGTAACTTTATTTGCTTTCATGTTCTTTCTCTGATTTCGTCAGGCTTTTATAGGGGAATTAGGGTTTAGGAAAATTAGGGGTTTTGGTGATCTGTACATTTGTGCACAAAGTTGGTAACTTTAGTTGGTTTCGTGTTTTTTCAAAGTTCTGATCTTGTTAGGGTTTGAGGGGAATTAGGGATACTGAATTTAGGGTTGGTCTTGGTGATTTGTAGATTTGGTGAACAATTTGGGGACTATTGCGAGGTCTGGGACGAAGGAGTTCATGGAGGCATTGCAAGCAGGGGCGGATGTTAGTATGATTGGGCAGTTCGGTGTTGGGTTCTACTCGGCTTACCTTGTCGCGGAGAAGGTTATTGTGACGACGAAACACAATGACGACGAGCAGTACATTTGGGAATCACAGGCCGGGGGGTCGTTCACTGTCACTAGAGATGTAGATGGGGAACAATTGGGCAGGGGAACGAAGATCACTCTCTTTTTGAAGGAAGATCAGGTAGGGGTTGTTAGTGCATTTGGTTTGATTTCATCAATTTTGTGGTTTCTGGGTCTGAATTGTGTATTTTGAAACTTTGGTTCTGATTCTGCTTTGTGATGGTTTGATGATATTGCAGTTGGAGTACTTGGAAGAGAGGAGATTGAAGGATTTGGTGAAGAAGCATTCCGAGTTCATTAGCTATCCTATCTACTTGTGGACTGAGAAGACGACGGAGAAAGAGGTGAGCGACGATGAAGATGAGGAGACCAAGAAGGAAGAGGAAGGCGATGTGGAGGACGTCGATGAGGAGAAGGAGAAGAAATCGAAGAAGAAGAAGGTGAAGGAAGTGTCACACGAATGGCAACTCATCAACAAGCAGAAGCCCATTTGGTTGCGCAAGCCAGAGGAGATCACCAAGGAGGAGTACGCTTCGTTTTACAAGAGCTTGACCAACGATTGGGAGGATCACCTTGCTGTGAAGCACTTCTCTGTCGAAGGGCAGCTTGAGTTTAAGGCGATACTCTTTGTGCCGAAGAGAGCCCCATTCGATCTCTTCGATACAAGGAAGAAGATGAACAATATCAAGCTCTATGTTAGGAGAGTGTTCATCATGGACAACTGCGAGGAGCTGATCCCGGAGTACCTTAGTTTTGTAAAGGGAGTCGTCGACTCCGATGATCTCCCTCTCAATATCTCTCGCGAGATGCTCCAGCAGAACAAGATTTTGAAGGTGATCAGGAAGAATCTTGTGAAGAAGTGCATTGAAATGTTCCAGGAAATCGCAGAGAACAAAGAGGATTACACCAAGTTCTACGAGTCCTTCTCCAAGAATTTGAAACTGGGCATCCATGAAGACAGCCAAAACCGGGCAAAATTGGCTGACTTGCTCCGGTACTACTCCACAAAGAGCGGCGACGAGATGACAAGCCTGAAAGACTATGTTACAAGGATGAAGGAAGGCCAGAAAGACATCTACTACATCACTGGAGAGAGTAAGAAAGCAGTTGAGAACTCTCCTTTCTTGGAGAGGCTAAAGAAGAAGGGGTATGAAGTGCTGTTCATGGTCGACGCCATTGATGAGTACGCGGTCGGGCAATTGAAGGAATACGACGGGAAGAAGCTTGTCTCTGCGACGAAAGAAGGACTGAAATTGGAGGAGGAGACGGAGGAGGAGAAGAAGAAAAAGGAGGAGAAGATCAAGTCCTTTGAGAATCTGTGCAAGACAATTAAGGACATACTGGGAGACAAAGTGGAGAAAGTGGTGGTTTCAGATAGAATTGTGGACTCTCCATGTTGCTTGGTGACAGGTGAATATGGGTGGACAGCAAACATGGAGAGGATTATGAAAGCTCAGGCTTTGAGGGACAGCAGCATGAGCTCTTACATGTCAAGCAAGAAAACAATGGAGATCAACCCTGATAATGGCATAATGGAGGAGCTGAGAAAGAGAGCCGAGGCCGACAAGAACGACAAGTCCGTGAAGGATCTCGTGCTCCTACTCTTCGAAACCGCTCTCCTAACATCAGGATTCAGTCTCGAGGATCCAAACACATTCGCTGCGAGAATTCACAGAATGTTGAAACTGGGTCTCAGCATTGATGAAGAGGAGGAGGAAGCCGGAGGGGAGGACGCAGACATGCCGGCACTGGAGGACGCAAATGAGGAGAGCAAGATGGAGGAAGTTGATTAAGAGATGGTTAAGCAGGCTTTTGGTATGTGAGAGCATTTGAGCATTTGTTGATAAAAAAAAAGTTGATTTTTACTGAATGTGTAAAATAAGAGTCCATATCTCCTATGTTGTTAAGTTCTTGTGCTTGAAAATGTCCAAGGGTCTTGTCTAAGGGTGTGTCCTAAAGTTTATTTTTGGTTTGTATTGGATTTGTTGAAAACAATGGAATGCTAGTTACTTGCAACATTGGGTCCTCAATAATTTTCACTTCTACTTTATCTCTCCAATAAACAATGACCATTGACACTCTTTGAAACAAATTCAGATCGAGAAACATATTATATCTACTTATCAATTTGTGGAGAACAACAAAATCACCAATGCTGGAATATAATAATAGCATTCACAACCTATGATGAAGAGTTAGGCTGATATGGTGATAATTCTCCAAGGCATTTACTTGATTAACCACATTTCCTCGATAGAGAAATTAACTAACATACTTTTGGTACAAAGTTACGCAAAACTCGACAGGAGCATCAAAGTACACCAACAACAATAAATAAATAGATAAATAAACACATCTAGCAAAAGTATGTCACCAAAATGAGGGAAAAAATACTCAAACTCTTAGATAATCCAACATGGTAAACGCATATAACACCAAGATAATAAATTCGTTGGTTCTCTGCTAATGGAAGTCCAAACTGAAAACAAAATTAAAGGTCACTTGACCACCTCTTAAATGCAAGCTAATAAACCATACAGGAATGATAGCGATCATAAGATGCCAAAAGTCATTGGAGAAAAATGAATCTGAACTAAGAAAGGCTTGAGCTAGCAGGGCCTGCACCGAAGCCACCCCCTCCGCGACCAAAGCCAGGTCTTCCACCAGGACCCTGCTCAAGTAGACAAAACAAGTGTGAAAAGATATAATATCTTGCAGCAGTCTCTTAGATTAATCATAACTTTCAACTTTCAACACTTAGAAATAAGCAAAAACAATGATAAAGTTCACAAAATAAACAAATAGAGAAATATGAGACCATGTGACCAGGTTGCTTGGTGCTCATGCGGCATCTCCTGAGACATTATGCTAGTTAAATATATATCTTATATTACAAATTCATCTTAATGTTTAAGCATGATCTCTCAAAAAAGATCCACGATGATGTTACTCGAAAATAAGCACACCTGCACCAACAATACCCCACCCTTCCACATTGGAAAACTCGAGCTCTCAACCTCATGTAGAGATGATGATAGACCAAATGAATGAAGCTACAACTTGATTGGAGCATTGCGCAGACCTTGAAAGATGTTTAAAAACTTTAACATCATAAGCATCCCGAGTAAAAAGACACACACTTGTATACATATGCAGCCATTCAAGACCTCAAGATAGACGATATATCTCCTACACAAGCGCTCAAAACCAATGAATATTGATAGTTGCTCTTCAATGCTCAGTGGTAATGAAACTTGGCAAATTCCACCCAACAACAACAACAACAACAACAACAACAACAACATAGCCTCAGTCTCAAATTAACTGGGGTCGGCTACATGAATCAAACTTTTTCATTGTGCTCGATTAAGTGCAATTGATGGTGAGCTTTTCAAACCATTCAAATCCCTCATAATTAATGCATCCCATGTTAACTTTGATCTGCCCCTACCTCGTCGAATTTCTACAGATTGAGTCACTAGTTGGGGCATTTGTAAACCAAACCACCGCAACCGCCCTTCCCTAATCTTTGTATCAATTGGTGCTACTCCTAATTGTTCTTGGGGCAAATTCCACCCAAGAATAAAAAAAATATGCTACGCCACGGATCCTACATAATGCGGCCGCAAAAGGTGAAAGTTCCTAACTTGTCTCTACAACTCCATAGATTGGCATTCATTAACAACAAAGCCTCAATCCCAACTGGCATTGCACTTCCAACTTTAAACATTCACTAGATGCATCAAAGACCTCAATTCATTCCACACTACTTCATAAACACATAATCAGTAGACCAACCTTTACTTCATAAGTCCATAAAAAGTTCAATAAAACAACCACTTAATGAAAGAAATAATTCTCACCCTAAACGAAGGTTGGAATTCAGGGGGAGCTCCTCCCTTCTCACCAAACTCCGACGGGCCTCTCGGACCTCCACGGTACCCTTCACGATCCCCAAACCTCGGTCGATCACCCTCAAAGCGAGGAGGGCCACTGGACACACCATTAAATCAACACAATTAACATAATTAACTCAAACACAAAAAACCCTAAATGCCAATCAATCTAAACTATAAACTACCAATCAACACAAAATCAAACACCAATGTTCACTAACCGAGGCCTATCGCCTTGCGGACCGCCCATCGGCCTCCCGCCCGGCTTAACCGATTTCTTCAACGTCGCCGGAACAATCTCAGATGGGAGATTGAGATAAGTCCGAAGAAACTCAATCCCGTCATTGGTGAGGTACCAGTAGTAATGCATCCAAGCGAACGTCTCCCGAACGTACTCCTTGGACTTGAAGCTCTGCATCAGCTTAATCACCTGCAAATTAGGGACATCGATGTCCGGGTGTTTTGGGAGATTGTAATCCTTCTTCGCAAAACAAACTCCCTCTGCACAACATCAATCACAAATCAAACAAAACATTAAAACGCATAAAAAGATTGAAACTTTAGGGTTTTTCGGGGAAAAAGGTGCGACCTTGGAAGATGTATTTGCAGATCTCTCTGCGGTTCTTCTCCGGAATGATCTGCAACAACAAATACAAGGAATTAGGGTTTCCAAGCTTTGATTTGGCAATGAAATTAGGGTTTCCATGCTTTGATTTACCATGATCGCGATGAGAGGAGACGAAGAACCGAAACCCTAGCGAAGTGTGCTCTGCAGCTGCTCTTGGAGAAACCCTAAAAGCGGTTCGTATTTAAGGAATGGAATGGTTCGTTCCGGTCCAGACTAGAACCTAAAAACCGGACGGTTCGCTCCGTACTCTGCAGATTAGTTGTTGGGCCTACTTTGGGCTTTCGGCCCGTGGGCTCTAGCAAGACTATGTACCATGAAAATTTTTGGGTCCACGGAAGGTTGGGTCCGTCTTAACTAATTGTCTCGAATTTGAGCTTTAGCTATAAAATACTTTTAAAATCATTGAAGGAGAGTTTTGCAGCCATGGAGTGGTCATGGCCGACTCGAGCCTGGAGTAGCGGGGCTTATTGGGCTTTGTATTCGGGATGGTTTAGACAAAAACTTTTTTTTTTTTGAATATATTTTGTTTTCATAGACTTTTTTTTTCCTTTTTATTTGTGAGAAAAACTAAGAAAGTACTCGCATAAATAATAGCCACTCCCAGTCTTTGGTTATGAAGAGAAGAGATTAGGTCATGTATTTTTCAATTTTATGTTGCTATGTGGAAGTATCGACCTAATTTCATAGAGTCGTTTGATTGAGTATTATATATTCTCGGCCAATTTATTTTTAGCTTAAATATATTTTCAATTCATTTTGTTCTATTTTATAAAGCTCAAGACTGAGACTTTATTTAAAGTGTTTGAGTCCCTCGCCACTTAGACAATGCCAGAGTTCATTACAATAACGTTATTGTCCTCTCAAAATTAGTATATGTATTTGTAGAAGAAAAACAAAGAATTCAATTATTCTCATAGCATACATGCCTTGTATTATAAAGGGTCGATAATGATTAATCAAAGATAGCAACTTGTGTGTATGGTATATATTATACAGTTTTACCAACACAATTAAGGCTTTTATTTAAGTCACAATCAACACTAATTGTCACACCGTAACGAGTTCAGCATCTTTGGCATTACTCATACACCAAATGAAATAAATAAAAAAGACAGTAATACCGGTACTCAGTCTCTATTAATCAGTTCTAATTCTGCTCAAATTTTTCTTGATCTTAGGCTTTATAGCAGACAAGATTACCAACAAAGCAATACGCATAATCAATATTATTATAAAAATGTATACTTTGTTCCACTTCTCCTACTGTGCCCTCTCATGTTGTAATTGAACATGTTGATGAGTAACAATATAATATAATGTTTCACCAAACTCCATCTAATGTCAACGTGATTGGTGAGATTTTAACTTCTCTTTTTCTATATTTTGTGAATCATACGTAGCTTTCCTCAACATCTCAAATTCTATACACTGGCCGCCTCCCTAACCCTAGCTAACACCTCCTCATCACCTGTTCTAGAAAACAACACTCTAGCCAACAGTCACATGATGTCACCAACACATCATCACAACTGATTTTTTGTTTTTTTTTTTTTTTTTTTTATTACAAAATAAAGTTACAGAATACGCAATCTGAAAAGTTTTACAGTAAAAATATCATCAAGAAGAATGATTTGCAAACCAGGAATCATCGCATGCGTACAATTGAATTTATTCTACACTTTTCACTAGTTTCGAATGCGTCCTTAAAACTAGTTGACTGAATGACGGAGAATGAAAATTCGATAATCAAAGTTAGCGTGTGGGATTGATAACCAATTCAATCTTAAAAATGAGTAGATCTATGGAGTGGAATGAATGTTGATATATAAGATTATTTAGTTTGGAGGGGCATGGAGGACACTGATGCAAGCTTTAATATGAATAAAAACAGACAAAAAAGGAAAGGAATCGACATCAAAAAAAGTAAAGAAAACAAATTAAACAAAGGAATGTGCCATGGACTATAATATATACACATATTGTACAGTTTATATATATATATATATATATATATATTTCATCAGCACTAGCATCATCATCATCATCAAACCATTCCTGGCATTTTTTGAATTCTTTCAGTTTTTTCCATTTATGTTCCCAAAGCCCATGAAACACTCTGCATGCATGCTTTGATTGCAATCCTCACATTTCATGTCTCTCCAAAAAAGAAAAAGAAGATAAACACAACAAACCCCCTTTTTGCTTTTCTTAAATAGTCTCCACACATTTGAAAACACCTCCACTCCCTTTTGAAGAAAAAAAGAAAATAAAATTGAAAACAAATCAAACAGTGAGAATTTTTTTTAGTGAAAGAGAAAGGACTCCATTTTTTCACCACCACAACAACTTCACAATTCTCCTAAAGATGAAGTGTAATTTGTTTCCATGTTTGATGGAGGTGGTACAACTCCTTCAACACCAACATGGGCATCAACATTGTCCCAAATTAGAAATCCAGCAGAACAGCACTGCTCTGACTCCACCCATTCACTTAGCTCTTGTTGTTGTCTATGCAAGCATTCCATGCTCATCTCACCATCATCACCCACACCACAAGATGAATGCACATCCATCGCCGACGACACTGTAGTACCGTTATCCAGGTTCCCGACTAACAACGATGGCAAAAAACTCGAATTATCAATGCCGCAGCACATGAACGGCGGCGGAGGGGGAAGTATTGCTTGGACTTGATGTTGGTGCTGTTGTTGTTGTTGATCAAGATTAATATGCCAATGGTTAGAGTCATAATTTAGGCTTATGGATCCATGTAACAGCTCATCGGGACGCGTGTTAATAGCGCCGCCTCCAATGCCGTCGACTACTAAGCCAGTGTCAAACAATAAATTAGGGGAGGGAGAAGAAAAAATGGTGTCTTGATGGAGTGGTGGCTTGGATGATGAGTCTTGGTGATTTGTTGTAATGTCAAGTAATTGGTTGTTAGAAACAAAAGTTGATTGAAACAAATCAATCTTAGGCAGTAGCGTTGTTGTATTAGTAGTACTAGTACTGATCTTTGTTGAAGGAGCTGACATTGAAGGCTTTCTGATCTTCTTTTTAATCCATGAATTCCAATAATTCTTGATCTCATTGTCTGTTCTCCCTGGCAAGTGACTTGCAATGTGAGCCCACCTAGAGGGGAATTAACAACATATTATAAATTTATATAAGTGTATACTAATTGTATGAATTAAGTGTTACTAATTGTATGAACAAGAAGAGATGAATTATTAACCAAGGAAGAGAAATTAACTAATCAAACCTGTTTCCTACAAGACCATGAAGGTGTATTATCAACTTCTCTTCCTCGGCGGAGAATCTCCCTCGCCTGATATCAGGTCTCAGATAGTTAATCCATCGCAAGCGGCAACTCTTACCGCATCTTTGAAGCCCTGCGCCGCATGTAATCCATCAAACCATGCATGCATATATACAGTACTTAAATGTTAACAAATTTCCAAGAATCTCTTTGAGCATGAAGAATATAAATCAAGGACAACAAATTAAGCTAGAAGAAAATTAATTAAGTTTCATAAGTAATGCACATATGAAATGAACCTGCTTTCTCAGGAACTTCACTCCAGCAGCCATAGCCATGAGTAGTGATATACCGAATGAGCTTTTCGTCTTCTTCGGGCGACCAAAGCCCTCGCTTAACCTTTTGTTGGTTGCAGCAAGAATGGTGACCCATATGTACGTATCTAGCTAGCTAGAGAGCTTATAATTTAGTGATGTGATGAACTCCTCCTAATTATATTTCTGATGATCTCTCTCTCTCAACCTATATGTGTTGAGTTGGTGTAGTTGTTTTTAGTGCTTTTTTCAAGTGAAATATATGGAATCTTGAGAAAGAACAAAGGGTTGTGCTTGTGTTTTCTACTTATTTAAAACACAAGTCTCTCAAGTGTCCGACATTTTGAAGGCTGATGGGGGCCATTAATTAATTCACTCATCAGGTCCCAACATTCCATCTAACCCTAAAACGACTTTGCATCAACTTCTTAATTTGTTCTTCCCTCTCTCTACGTACACTTGTATTACTACATAACTGACTCCACGTACCCTCAAAGCCGCCTATCGATCTATTAATTATCTAACTAGCCCTACAGTACTTCAAAACACTCAAAAAAGATTTATAAGCTTTTCCTAGATCTCTCTTTTCAAATAATTAAGATTCATCTCAATATTAATTAATAATGGCCACATCAATAATTCATTTATTCATTCTAAATCCTCTGTGCTTTAATTCACTAATAATTCATCGTGTTTTTGTTTATCGTCGTTGGATTAAGATCTAAAAAATAACGCCAGTACTATCGAATAATGATCTGCCATACACAGATACACATAGATGTATATAGAGATGAAATTAATACAACTTTTATAGATCATGCAATATCATATCATCATCCATGGTTTTGATTCATAAATAAATACAATTAGTCCAGATCTTCAGTTAATAAACTTAAAGATAATATGTAGATATCTCTTTCACTAAGATGAAATTGTTCTTTAATTAATCTTGTTATCATTTCCTTTCCATTTTAAATATTGCTTAAGTTAGAAGAAAATAAGTAATTAGCTTAATTCCCATACTTCGATTGAGATTGGTTGTTGGCCTACAAGATCAATATGCGAGACCCATCAAAAGATTCAACCTGAATCTTGTGTAGGAATGTTTAGATATAACTTGTTCTTCATATTACAATTTCTATTGCAAATTGATCAATGTTTAGACTAATGTATATATATATGTAATCTATAATACATACATGCAAAGTTTTAATTAATTCAACCCTCTCTTTTTACTAGAATATTTTTTTTTTAGACCACTGTCATGAAAGTACTCATTTTATCTGCAAGTGTGTGATTACTAAGAGACAAACATACAAAAGTACCACTCCATCTCCATATATGTGGTCCCTTTAATTACCTTATAAGCTTGGAACATTTTTTTCCGGATTAACAGCAAATGAGACCGATTTTTCATCAAAATTGAAACTCTGAAATCAATCATATTCTATTTCTTCGTCGTCATTCTATCCATACTCCATTTTTATTAATGGGGGACTATCAGATTCCTAACTAGTTGCCTGCAGACCTCGCATACATGTCTTTGTAATTAGCGCCAATTAAGTCGTATTCTATTCGAATCCCACTTGACCGAGAAAATCACATGAATAGAAATAGTCCGCGACTACATAGAGTGCAAAAATATTCGACCAACTCCTTCCACACTTGTACATGAAGTCATTCATGTGCTTCTTCAAATTAAGTTTGGTCACAAAATGACAGATTATGGTTTCAAAATCAACCTAGCTAGCTACATGTAGAGACAAGAACAATCACATAATTACTACTAGTTTAACTGAAACTATGATTGGTTTAGTTATAATTAGTTAGAATACAAAACATGGGTATTTTCTATTGTTGCTTAGAATGCTAGCTATCTTGGACAACTATACTATAATATATAAATATGTGTACACATGTCTGAATACTTAAATTTATATTTACTGATACATAGATGTTGAGAGAAAGACGGTATGGAAAATGTGGCATAAATAAAAGGGGGTGGTGGTACAAGTACTCTGTTGATTGATGCAGATGACCCACCACATTTGATGTGAAAATGTATGAGAGGAGGAGTTTTGCTTGGATGGATAGCAAGGAAAGGCTACTTGGAAAGTAATTAAGAGACCATTTATTAAAGGGACTACTCTTGTGTAGAAGGGTTTTGAAAAGGAGGAATGATTAAACTTAGCTTTAGAGAGGAGCAATGCAATGGAGTGTGTGGGGACTCATTGAGTCTTTGGGACCTACAAAGGGTTTGAACTTGGAAGGATCCTTGATGTGAGTAATTTGGGAGCTTTTTCCTTCAAAGCATGGTTGGTTGGTTGGCTCAATTTGTCATGGATTTGGAGATGCCTACACCCTAACTCACTTTCTTAATCTATGGTCTTTTCTGATTTTCCCCCTAAAAACTCCTAATTGATCCACCATTAAACATAAACTCACAATATATGATGTGCACAAATCTTTTTTCTAATTTTTTAAAATGCGTAATTAATTCGACGCAATGAGATCTTCTAAACCAGTTGAACGAATCCACGAACAACTCGATCTAGGTCGAACTTAAGCCAAAGTTCAAAAATTCTTTTATTTCAACCAAAACTACGAATTACACCAAATAGATCGCTTAAATAGCGAAACCCTAAAATTGCCAAAAATAGTAAAAAGTCTAAAAAGCCCTAAACTGAAAACTAGACGAAAAATAGAAACAAACGCCTCAAACGGCAATAAAAACGGAAATTCCTAATGAAAGTTATAAGCGAAACAAAAGTTTCCAAAAATAGCAAAATTGCCGTTTCGAGGGCGAAACGATGGAATTTGGCCGAAAAACGTCGTAGTCACAGCAAAAAGCCGTGTGTGTTGTGATCTCCACGTCGTTTCCAATAAACCCATACCCCCGGATCGTTGCGAGTCATATCTTTTCCTATTTTTCCAAGAATTTGCAACTAATTCTTGGACTTCATCATTATCCTATCAAGATTCATTATCCTATCAAGAATTTGCAAGCTAATTCTTGGACTTCATCATTCTCCCCAGGGTGGACACAATTCGCCTCGAATTGTCATCATCGACGTATCCCCATACTCGGGAACAAGATGCTTGACATTAATTTTCACACCGATTGAATCCTTGTACTTGTCGTGCACCTTCTCCTGCGAGTTAACTTTGATAAATTGGTGAATCTCTTGCGACCCACGAACAAAGTCTTCTCGCCTTGCCATCGGTATATTAGATTCCTTCTTGTTACCATGCCTTGATTTGGTTTGAATTGCGGCAAACAAAATCTCCTCTCGAATTTGTAATGGCGGATACGCTTGCCCAAGGATCGCTCTAGCAGTGTCAACCTCACTGCGAGCCACTTCTCTTTGGCACCCTCGGCCAAAGAACCTCACCAACGGATTGTAAGAGATCGCTTTGCCAAGCAAAATATCAAGAGACTCTCTAGTTCGTGGCCCTTCTCAAGCCGTGGCGCATCCCCAATAAAGCCTTCGTTGTCACCGCCGTATCTGGTCCACCGGATCCACTCCAAAGATCATCTATGAAGTTATCGTCATCCATAGTCCTAACACCTTCTTGGTCATCCTCGAATCCGCCCGCAACCGTATCCCGAACTCCTTCATCTCGCGATCGCGCCAGATAAATCGCCGACAAGCTCCCACCCTTCGAGCTCATCTTCCTCCCTTATCAAACTTCTTATCCCCCTTCAATTTCTTCTCTTTCTTTCTAAACCCATCTTCCTTCGACCCTTCCACTTCTCGCGACGATGGCGGCTCGCTCGCAAACTCATCTCTCATGAACGCTGGTTTTTCATCTTCAATCCCAAAATCGGGCGTCCTCTCTCGTCCCCACTCTTCTTCACCAATCTCTTCCTCGCGTCGCCTTCGAACCCGAATCATCGAACTCGTGAACCGGCGTCGAACAATCACATCATGTTGGCGTCCTTGCTCCGAACCGTGCCCTCCTCTCCGCCTCTCCGGCCGAAAGACTCTTTGGTTGCACGCCGCCACGGGCATAATACTTCCCGTCGCCTCCCCGTAACGCGAGGGGCCTAAAACCGCTCTCCTCTTCTCGCGCTCCTCTTCCCGGCACGAGACGACGCGAACCCCGATCGGACTCCTCCGAAGATAACTGGTAACCACCCCACTTACTACTATGACTGAAGGTCTCGCGCAAGTCATCCGAACCCCAACGCACGAACTCTCTCGATCCGTGATGGGAGTCCCTCCATCTCCTCGCGGAAACCTACGTAATCCGTCCTCTCGAATGGGAGGATACGATCCATATGCCGATCCAACAACCGATCGATTTTGGCGGTTAATTGTTCTACCACCGCGACCATGCGTTGGTCAATTAATGGGCCAATTTGTCGATTCGATTGTTACGATCATACACCTCCTCGATACGCTCTTTGGTTCCTCTTGGCGGCATGATTTCTCCAATCACGCTGAAGCGAGCTCGATACCAACGACGCGGAGAGATCTTCTAAACCAGTTGAACGAATCCACGAACAACTCGATCTAGGTCAGAACTTAAGCCAAAGTTCAAAAATTCTTTTATTTCAACCAAAACTACGAATTACACCAAATAGATCGCTTAAATAGCGAAACCCTAAAATTGCCAAAAATAGTAAAAAGTCTAAAAAGCCCTAAACTGAAAACTAGACGAAAAATAGAAACAAACGCCTCAAACGGCAATAAAAACGGAAATTCCTAATGAAAGTTATAAGCGAAACAAAAGTTTCCAAAAATAGCAAAATTGCCGTTTCGGAGGGCGAAACGATGGAATTTGGCCGAAAAACGTCGTAGTCACAAAGAAAAGCAAAGTGTGAGTTGTGATCTCCACGTCGTTTCCAATAAACCCATACCCCCGGATCGTTGCGAGTCATATCTTTTCCTATTTTTCCAAGAATTTGCAACTAATTCTTGGACTTCATCATTATCCTATCAAGATTCATTATCCTATCAAGAATTTGCAAGCTAATTCTTGGACTTCATCATTCTCCCCAGGGGTGGACACAATTCGCCCTCGAATTGTCATCATCGACGTATCCCCATACTCGGGAACAAGATGCTTGACATTAATTTTCACACTGATTGAATCCTTGTACTTGTCGCGCCTTACTCGAGTTAACTTTGATAAATTGGTGAATCTCTTGCGGCCCACGAACAAAGTCTTCTCGCTTGCCATCGGTATATTAGATTCCTTCTTGTTACCATGCCTTGATTTGGTTTGAATTACGGCAAACAAAATCTCCTCTGAATTTGTAATGGCGGCATACGCTTGCCCGAGGATCGCTCTAGCGTGTCAACCTCACTGCGAGCCACTTCTCTTTGGCACCCCTCGACCCAAAGAACCTCACCTAACGGATTGTAAGAGCTCGCTTTGCCAAGCAAAATATCAAGAGACTCTCTAGTTCGTGGCCCTTCTCAAGCCGTGGCGCATCCCCAATAAAGCCTTCGTTGTCACCGCCGTCTTGGTCAGTGGGATCCACTCCAGATATCATCTATGAAGTTATCGTCATCCATAGTCCTAACACCTTCTTGGTCATCCTCGAAATCCGCCCCGCAACCGTATCCCGAACTCCTTCATCTCGCGATCGCGGCAGGGATAAATCGCCGACAAGCTCCCACCCTTCGAGCTCATCTTCCTCCCTTATCAAACTTCTTATCCCCCTTCAATTTCTTCTCTTTCTTTCTAAACCCATCTTCCTTCGACCCCTTCCACTTCTGCGACGATGGCGGCTCGCTCGCAAACTCATCTCTCATGAACGCTGGTTTTTCATCTTCAATCCCAAAATCAGGCGTCCTCTCTCTGTCCCCACTCTTCTTCACCAATCTCTTCCTCGGCGTCGCCTTCGAACCCGAATCATCGAACTCGTGAACCGCGTCGAACAATCACATCATGTTGGCGTCCTTGCTCCGAACCGTGCCCTCCTCTCCGCCTCTCTGGTGAAAGACTCTTTGGTTGCACGCCGCCACGGGCATAATACTTCCCCGTCGCCTCCCCGTAACGCGGAGGGCCTAAAACCGCTCTCCTCTTCTGCGCGCTCCTCTTCCCGGCACGAGACGAGCGCGAACCCCAGATCGGACTCCTCCGAAGATAACTGGTAACCACCACTTACTATGACTGAAGGTCTGCGCAAGTCATCTGAACCCCAACGCACGAACTCTCTCGATCCGTGATGGGAGTCCCTCCATCTCCTCGCAGAACCTACAGAATCCGTCCTCTCGAATGGGAGGATACGATCCATATGCCGATCCAACAACCGATCGATTTTGGCGATTAATTGTTCTACCACGCGACCATGCGTTGGTCAATTAATGGGCCAATTTGTCGATTCGATTGTTACGATCATACACCTCCTCGATACGTTCTTTGGTTCCTCTTCGGCGGCATGATTTCTCCAATCACGCTGAACCTGGCTCTGATACCAACTGACGCAGCGGAGATCTTCTAAACCAGTTGAACGAATCCACGAACAACTCGATCTAGGTCAGAACTTAAGCCAAAGTTCAAAAATTCTTTTATTTCAACCAAAACTACGAATTACACCAAATAGATCGCTTAAATAGCGAAACCCTAAAATTGCCAAAAATAGTAAAAAGTCTAAAAAGCCCTAAACTGAAAACTAGACGAAAAATAGAAACAAACGCCTCAAACGGCAATAAAAACGGAAATTCCTAATGAAAGTTATAAGCGAAACAAAAGTTTCCAAAAATAGCAAAATTGCCGTTTCGGATGGCGAAACGATGGAATTTGGCCGAAAAACGTCGTAGTCACAAAGAAAGCTGTGAGTTGTGATCTCCACGTCGTTTCCAATAAACCCATACCCCCGGATCGTTGCGAGTCATATCTTTTCCTATTTTTCCAAGAATTTGCAACTAATTCTTGGACTTCATCATTATCCTATCAAGATTCATTATCCTATCAAGAATTTGCAAGCTAATTCTTGGACTTCATCAAATTCACTGACGAGGACGTGTTCAATATCGATGACAAACAAAGCCTCAGTCCAAAATTAGTTGCGTACTCGGCTATATAGATGTAACATTAATTTCAATTGATCAGCACGATTTGACGACCGAATGAATTAACTAATTAGATTTTCTAACTAATTAATTACCTTTATTTGTTCCCTTAGAGAGGACCTTTGTTTGATTAGACTCGCGATATATAGGAAAAAAAAAAAAAAAAAAAAACTTGATTGAATTCGAAATCTATATATACAAGAAAGCTATGTACATGTTGACACATATCAATTTGACATAGCTTTCAAATTAATGTTTGCCTAATTAATAGCCTAAGTACATAATTTTCATTTTTTTTTTGTTTTTGTTCTTTTTATTTTTGTACACAACTTTATTACATCATTCTTCATGTATTGTATATTTGGTTTTTAAACAATTTTTATTTATAAGAAAATAAATATAGCTAGATTCATAGTACTCTGGACAATGTCCAAGCCTAAAACTAATTGTTATATATTTATGTATGCAAACTCAATTACTACCACAAAGTAGGGAGAACATCAATCCACATAATTGGCTCCATTTAATTAATGTGCCTCTAGAGGCAAAATGTGAATTTGTGAGCTTGAATTAGCAAAACAGATATAATACATACCAAACAACAATTCAAAAGAACCACAAAAACAGATACATGTACAGTGTACACACACATATAGTGCTCCTATCGTTTAATGGCTATAATAGTGGTACTAGTTAATACAGTAACAACAAAAACAATGAGAATTATGAATATTAATGCTGATGATGATGATGAATTGAATAAAAACTTGTTCTTGACAAAAATAAAAACAATAAATCTACTTGGTACATGGTACCTGGGCCCTCAATTTGCGTTGATATGTTGAGAAAATTAAAGGTGGGATGCACGTATAACATGGTCATGCACTGCAAGACAGATCAAAATGATTAAATCGTTCTGTTTTCAAGAATATATAACGCTGACATTGGATTCATGAAACCAATTGAAGACATGCATTAAGAGTTTTAATAAATTTCATTGAGTACACATCTTGATATGGGATGAAAGCCAGGACAATTCGGATGGAACAGTGAGTTACATTGTTGGTGCCATAAGAGGGAGCCCATCATTTTAATCTCTCCAATCCCATGTGCTCTCTCTCTCTCTCTCTCTCTCTGGTCATGTACCATTACTTACTACTCATCAAGGATTTCCAACTTCATCATCACTAATGCATGCATGGGACCATTAATTCATGCATTAATTCCTCCATCCATTCAATTAATTCAACGCTCACCAAATTCCCTGACTTTCACTTTTAACCCTATTGATTTCATCTCACACATTTGATTTTTTTTTTTTTTTTTTTTTTTTTGTTAAGAAACCAACAAATGACTCCAACATGAGTTGAACCTAGGGACTATTATTAGACTATTATTAGAGATATATGTGTCATTGGAACGACATATAATCCCACATCGGTTAAGTGTGATTTTATAAAGAAATATTTAAGCGTGGATTCCTCTCTTTATAGTACGAAGGCCTTTTAGAGTCACTAGAGATGCTTTAGCGAAAAACAGGGTAACTTTTTTTATCAATTGAATTTTATAGTTGAGTACCCTTCTTTAAGAATGTAGACAAATTGTAAGCTAGCTAGTTTTCTTTAATTTGTAACTTATGTTTAAGATGTCATTATTACTGGTTGACATAGATATTTGTTTACTTCATTGTACCTCACTTTTTACTTAGTATATCCCTTTTTTTTTCTCAAAATTCTAAAAATACCCTTGTTGTACCCCATTACCATCACCCTCATCCCAACACCCCTTCTGAAGATGTTTCGGACACAAAGAGGCGACACAACACACAAATATAATATGTATCTCGAAAACATGTGTCCCACAAGACACACACAATTAAAAAATTTGATCAACACCTCTAAAGATGTATCGGTTGGATTCTTCCGTCACCTCCTGAAACTTAGTTATTTTTGCAGTTTCGGTCGAAATCGGTGATACCTACTTTAGAGAGTGTCGGTCTGTGTGATCGACACCTCGAAGAGAGGTGTTGGCTCAGAAGTCCGACACCCATGGGGCAACAAGAACGAACAAAAAAATTCCAAAACTCCTAAAAAAACACATGATATTGACCAAAAAAATAGTGAGTTTTGCTCAAAATCGTGTAATATCTTCGATTCCATCGAAACTTTACACCCAAAATCCAAGATTCAACTACCAAATCGAAGCCCTAAACCCAACGATAATCCCACAAAATACCGACTCAAAAAAGTAAAAAAAAAAACCTAGAAAAACTTCAAAATCGACACTAAAAGAGATGATGAATGCACCCACGATATCGAATCGACGTGGTTTTGCTCGGACTTCGTGGGATTCGGGTTGGTGGTGAGAATGTGATGGGTGAGTGGGGTATGGGTAAGTAAAAACCCTTTTATATAGAGGGGTAGTTAGGTAATTTCACTGAGATGGGGTCCTCTAAGCAAAAACTGTGGTCCTTTTAGCCGCTCCAAAAAAAATATATGGTAATAGATAAGGTCAAGTAATAACATTTCCTAACTAACAGCTGCATTGGAATCTATTGATGAAGATACATATATAAAGGAATAAGAACATGATATAACAAATTTCAGTGAAAGGGTTTCCAACTTTCTTATTTATGGTTGATAGAAAGGTCACTATTTATTTATTTTGTTTACGCTATCGACTGCACTAAATCGAGCACATAGCAAAAGTTTGGCAGTTTGATTCAACTAATTTGAGATTGAGATTGAGATTTGTTGTTGTTTGTTTACATAATCGACAATGAAAAATACCAGGATCCATTTATCTACAACTATATGTAAACCATGCAATATGTGTCCAAGTATATCCAACACATCTCAAAGTGTATCCTATGATTCATAAGAGGCGTGTGAATTTACGGTCTGTCAAAATGTCGTCACCCACGAACAGTTGGTCGTTGGAGTAATTTGGCACTCTAGCGGCTTAAAAGGACATCTCGAGTTCGAGAATCCAAGAATTCAAAAACCACCATTGGGTGAGCCTTACCCATTCGAAATAGTCGGTTAAGTTCGAATAACGGATGACCTAAAAAAAAAAAAAAAAAAAAAGCCCCCCTAGCATTTCCTGTAATATGATAGTCAAACGTCAACTGAGCTTTAAGAACAATGGGCCATTCGGCCCATACATTCCAACTGAAGCCCAGTAGTAAATTGGGCTTTGGGTTATTAGTTCTGAAAGAGAACTTGAGCCCTACAAGTGCTGTATAATAGTGTAAGGCTGTGAGCCCAGTAGTGCAATGGGTTTCTATCTCTAGTTGTGCAATTCATCGTGAGGAAATGCTAGAATGCCAACGCCGAACTCACTCCCGAAGTCGCATCATGCCTTCAAGCAATCCGTGTATGCCTTGAGATGCAAATATATATAAATTTTAATAAATAACATGCAAGTCGAAGCTATATGAATGATTTCTATGGCTTGAAGTGACTTCGATGTGACTTCTATGTTGTCATTATAATATTATACTTGATCATGCGGAGCAAAATTCATTAGAGAAAATTTTTCAATGAGTTTTTGAACTTTCACATCACAAAAGACAACGCTACAATTTGAAGTCACAACTATTGCAAGACTTATATGTACAGTAATAGACATCAACAACAATGTAGCAAAATGTACGCATCAAATTGAAGCCCAATCATTTTCCACACATAGCACATATAAATCAGCAAAATTCTGACAAAAAAATGTGCACAAAAACCCCCCAAAACATATTGATGTATGTGATGGCAACGCATTGGTCAAAATCAATGATTTTTAAAAGCTAGGCCAACATGAAGCAAATTTTATATCAGGATTTTAAGGTATTTTCAGAGTTTTTTTAATACTTTACTAGAACATTTAATTTTGAATTTTTTGTTTTTATCTTTCGTTCTTCTCTCTAATTCTTATACATCCTTAATCTTAATCTGTGTTTGGCTTGCGAGTTGCAACTATTGTAAAGTGACATGGTGAAAGTACATAGTCAACTCCCACGTGGAGTGTGAGTGGTACAACTCAGCAACGTGACAAATGCAACAATCCAATTCACTAAACGACAAAACTATAGTTAGACTAACTAAAAAATATCATCAGCAAGAAAAGTAGCAAGACGTTGAGGCCACCTGTTCTCATCTGATATAAAGTAGATAACATCTCAATCCCACTTACCCTCCTTCGCCAAGTTCTATGACATCTCAACCGTCCACTTCGTTTATCATCAACCAATGTTGGGGGTTCACTCCAAAAGGTCGATCCCCCATTAATTGAGGGCTTTCCCCGATTAGTCCTACAGTTCGTAAAATTGCATAAGGAGACCACCAATTACTCCAAGTCTAGTTATACTGGAGAATTGAAATTGAGTTATATATTTAACACACATAACTTCATTTTTGCTCTTACTATTAGACCACACTCGTCCGAGTTAAGGGAGGATGAAGTATTACTTGTTAATAGGCAAGGTCGGTGAAGACCTCAAATTCAACTCGTCTTACTTGAGCCGTCCATACTTGCCTTGACGGTGCATAACATGTTGACATGAGAGCATCTCTAATGGTATGTTGATTGAATGTCAATATGCGTCACTTAAGATTAAATTGACATTGAGATAAAAAAAGTCTCCAATGGAAATGTATATTTAGAATCTCATGTTAATGTGGTGAACTCTAAACATTCAAATTGACATCCACGTAAGATTTTGTTTCTTTTTTAGATTTTTATTTACACATTTTAATTGAAAAAATTATATAAAAAATATCACATCATCAATTGACGTTCAATCCACATCTACCATTAGAAATCAATTCTAAAGTATAATGTCTATTTAAGCAGCATGGGATGACATCATCTTCACGTTGATGACGTGCTAAGAATTGACGCCCCCAATCCACGTTTACCATTGGAACCATTGAAGATGCTTTGAATTCAATTAGAATTAGTAGGCACCTAGTGAGGTCTGACCCACAAGCATCTAATAGCATCTCCAACGGGGATGTAGATTGAGGGTGAATGTGTGCCACGTTGGATTAAATAGACATTGAATTAAAAATACGTCTCTAATGAGGTTGTGGATTTGCTATGTGCAGATGAAATGACGGAGACACTGTCTACTACACCCTCTACTTCTGGAGAGTGGGATAAACATTGTCTACAATGCCACATCATCTAAAAAAGCGTTACACATTTTAAAATACGAAAGAAAAAAAAAAAAAAAAAACACTTAAAAATAAGAAAAAATGTCAGTTTCTTGAACGTAGTTCACATTATCCATTGGAGATGATTTTTGGTGTTGAATATGGATTTAAACCACAACCCCTTTACAATCCCTCCACAAGGATGATGATATGCGCGGCAATCCACGCTTCAAAATCCACATTTTCCATAGCGACGAGCGGGGGCCTTTTTCCTTGATTATTACATTTGGTAGTAAAAATTAGCAATAAAATACACCCACCAAACTATTTCCAAAACTAACACACTTGTAGCCACGTCAAGACACGCCACGTCCACTCACGCGCCACGTCCCGTTGTGATTTCGGGTGACGAAGTGAAGTCGTGACTGAAGTCACGACTTCACTTAAATTGAAGTCGTGACTTCGGATCACGACTTCACTTAAAGTGAAGTCGTGATCCGAAGTCACGACTTCACTCCCACAACTACTCGAAAAACAGATCCCGATCTGGTTTTTTCTTCTCTTGGTTTCTTGCTCTCCTTCAACCCCAACGTTGCTCCACTCTTCATCCCCTCAACTCCACTAGATTGGCTCCATTGTTGGCTCACTTATCTCCATCATCAACTTTAGATCCAAACCCCAACCGACTCGGATTGTAAGATCAATTTGTTTTGAGATTATATGTGTTTATGCTTCATGTTGTTTATCTTATGTTGGATGTTAAATATGTTGTTAGTTTTGTTGTCTCCTGGTAGAACACTATTTGTTTTAGGGGTCATTTATAGGGGTTTGTTGTTTTAGGGGGCTGATTTTATATGTTTTAGGGGTTGTTTTTAGGGGTTGTTTTAATTTGTTATAGGTGACGTATAAATTTGATTTAGGGGCTGATTTTATATGCACTTTGTATATGTATTTTGAGCCTAAATTGATTGAAGTTTCGTCATGGCATGCGTTCTCTCTTTCTATATAGTTAGTTTTTGCCAAAACTCTAAAGATGCAACGACATAGGTAATTTCATTTGTAGATACATTGAGATGGAAGAATATATGAGAGACTAAGAAAAAGTGATGAGTCGAATCCAATATCTAACACCAATTCAATTAGGGTGCATAACCAATTATATGAAGGTCATATAAATTTGACATGTTTATTTGAATTCTTTATATAATGATTAATGTTATATCGTGATTGGATGATTGTGAGATTTATAGCGCGTAGTCGTAACTTTGATTAGAAGGTCTTTATCAATTTAGTAAAAATTATATTCTACATATATAGGTTGAATAATGGTTGATCGAAGAGTATCATTGTTGTGTTATATGAATGGAGACATAGTTGATGGACCATCTGGGATTTCGTACACAAAACCTCCCATTCGACATCTCAGATCGAAGATGGGTTTAGGCTACAATGAACTTGTGCGATATATTTGTAACTCATTGCGGATAGACAATGACTTACGAGAGATTAAACATCACATATAGATATCCAAATAGTACATTGGAAGTGGATCTGCTAACTTCGTCCCTTTGCGAATAGATGATGAGTCGAGTCTCAAAGAGGTTTGGGACTTTGTGGCAGACTTACCACCACCGCATTGCATGGAGCTCTTTATTGATTTAGTTCCGAGGCAACCGTACAGTAGTTCCAATTGTAATGTAGTGTTACAATCTGGAGTTGGAGCCGGACCTAGCACTCAACCAATTTATGAGCATAGTCATTGTGCATCGCTTTGACGACCCCAAATCTCGAAATGGATGAGGATCCTCATTCATGTGATGATTTGAATAGTAGTGAAGATGATGACTATTGCGACAAATGACGGGGATACTAGTGAATTTAGTAGCGATGATGATGCAGAGACGATGAAGGGGATGATGGTCACCATGTTGATGATGACATGATTCGATATGCGTTAAATCGAGTCATAGCAGATGATGGCTCATTATCTTGTCCTCCAATTTCGAACGAAGTTGGGAACGATGATTTCTTCGATGAAGAGGCTCTTTGGAATTGATGGTGCGCCCGTGGGTGTAGGTGAATTTGTCGTACCTTCTCCCCGCATTTATGGAATTGAGTAGTGAGGCAATGCACCCTCCATGAGAATTGCAATGATCCCTTCCAGGTCTTTATGGAACGAGACATCAGAATTTGAGAAAGGCATGCGGTTCATGAGTAAAGTAGATATCCAACATGCAGTGAAATTGTATAGCATCAAAGGACACAGGCGCTTTGTGGTGACTCATTCAAGTCCAAATGTATGGATTGTTCGTTGTAAGAAATATTTAGATGGATGTACTTGGAGGTTGCGGTGTTCGAGAAGAAAATCGCATGGAATGTTTGAGATCAGTACATATGCAGGACCACATACATGCATCTATGCTAAACTGTCCAAGGATCATGCGCATTTGGACTCCACCGTTATATGCCGTGAGGTAGAAAATGTGGTGAGAAGAGATCCGTCCACCTCAGTTCCAAGTGCTTCATCAGATTATCAAAGACAAATTCAGTTATGACGTTCATTATAAAAAAGTTTGGTTGGGGAAGAAGAAAGCAATTGCTAAAGTCTATGGAGACTGGGAAGAATCGTACAAAATGTTGCCGCGGTGGATGACCGCTCTTCAAGAAAGCAATCCGGGGACACGTGTGGAATGGCGGCATGGTGAGCCTAATGCCAACAATGAAGTTGTCTTCAAATGGGTTTTTTGGGCATTTGCACCTTCTATTGCAGGCTTTAGACATTGCAGACCAATGATACAAATTGATGGCACATTCTTGTATGGAAAATACAAACAAAAACTTCTAATAGCCACTGTTGTTGATAGTAATAGTCATGTCTTTCCTTTAGCATTTGCCATTGTTGATGAGGAAAGTCGTGACAGCTGGGGATGGTTTATGGCTTGTTTGCGACATCATGTGATCGACGTGGGATGGTATATGTGTCATTTCGATCGACACCCGGTATTTTGTTGGCAATGAATGATCCTCGAAATGGTGGACCCATGAAAGAGCACAACACGATTTTTTGTCTCCGCCATGTATGCGATAATTTCAACATGAGATTCGGAGCAAAGAATTAAAAGATATGGTGTACCTAGCAGGTGCACAACATCAACCGCGAAAATTTAAGGCATACATGAAAGAACTCCATCAAATGAATCCCGAATGTATTGCGTGGTTTAGTGACCTTGATCGAGTACAATGGACAAACGCGTACGACAAAGGTTATCGATATGGCTGGATGACTACAAATCTAGCGGGTATTACGTAAAACTCATACGTTTGTTACTATTACTATCTTAATGTGCTTCATTTGTTACGTTTACAAGCTAACACATATATGAATTTTGTTGTCACAAATGTAGAATGCTTTAACGGAGTCCTTAAAGGTGCGCGATTTTACCCCATCACCGCTTTAGTGCGGTTACGATTTATGTGTCATGGCGTACTTTAATAAAAGACGCGATGAGATAGGTGCGACCACAAGCGAGGGCGAAACGTACACGACGTACGCAATGGATAAGTTGTCGCATTGGGGAAAGGTGGTGGAGGACACAATGTGACATTAGTAAATCGCGAGAATGGTACATTTGAAGTAATCACACGCAACACGTGCTTATCATTTGAGAAAAGGGTGTAACAAGCAAGTTGTGAAATTGGAGGCACGTAGATGCACTTGTATGAAGTGGCGGTGTTATGGCATTCCATGTTCCCATGTTCAAGCGGTTTGCGCAAGTGTTGCCATAGATCACTTTGTCGGTACATCGAGTCATACTACAAATGGTCTGTATACATCAATGTTATCTTTTATAAATTTCCAACCCATTCCGCACGAAGATTATTGGCCTAACGCCGGACTTCCACACACGATGCTAGCGGATCCATATCGGAAGCGAGTAAAAAAGGTCGTCCTCAATCAAGCCGTTTGCGACCGAGATGGATTGGAGAGGCAATCGAAACAGTGTCACGGCCCAATAATTAATACACGTTTAATTCGTTAATTAGGACACAATGACCGTGACGTGGGACCGCAGCGGTGCGATACGTGTCACTACCGAGGCACAGTGGCGAGGTAAATGTTATATTTGTGTGTTGTATGCCTAGTGTATTGTATTTGTGTAGACTACTAAGTCATTTACGGGTATGCGAGATACTGAGACGAGCGGGACGCGCCTCGAGTCGCGTGCGACGTAGGCCGAGGTAGCGGCTCGTGGGGTAAATGTAACTAGTTGAATTTCATTTTATAAAAAAAATAAAATAAATAAAAATGAATAAACTAGTGGTCCTTACATTGCCACATCACTTAAGTTCTTGTAGCCACATCACTTTGATTGTGTAAAGTCGGTGGATAGGAGATAAAAAAAGAGAAACCGAACCGAGAGAAAAAAAAAAAAACGCGCGAGAGAGGATCGGAAAGAAGGAGAGAAACCGGGAGAAAGAGAGATCAACCAAGCTCGAAGTAAGGTGAGTCGTTGATCTCGTTGTTGATTTCTACTTGTTGTATTGTTGGTACATTGTTGTGGTTGTCGTTGTTGGCGCCATGTTCGGCCATGGAAGGCTTGGCCTCCATGGCGGAGAGGCGTAAGGAAGAAGATGGCGGGGGTGTCTCCCCGCCATCAACTTCGATGGTTTGGGGATGGACGCCAAAGTCCCAACGCCTCAAGAAATAAAAAAAAAAAAAAAGAAAAAAATCGGAAACGAGCACGAGTGCTCTGGTGAAGAAAAAGATGGGATCGGGTCGGGTCGACCGGAACCCACGTCGGGCCCGGGCCACCGACCAGCACCGTGGAGGACCGGCCGACCGACCAGGCCGACCATGGACCGGGTCGGGTTGACCGGATCCACCCCAATATATATATAATATATATTTAATTATATATATTTAATTATTTAATTAATTAAACAATTTTAATATATAATAAATTCTGAAAATAGATAAAAATATGAAAAAAATTCAGGAAAATTCAGGAAAATAGGAAAAATATATATTTGTGACCCAAATCAATAAAACTTCAATATTCCTATAAAAAGTGAAGAATTCGAGAGTCGGTTCGAGGCGTTATACGGGGTTTTACCTCGAAAAACGCGAAATTGGTAAATTGGTCTCGAACTCAATTTCGACCGATTTCGACCAACTTATAAATTGTGAATAAGTAATAATAACACTAAATTGATAAATTTTCAAATGTTAGGACAAGAGAGGAGCTATTACGGGGTTTGGGTGCGTACATCGACGCGACGGAGCCTGATAGCTTAGGAATTGTTTGTGTGTATGTAAGTAAACTTGGTTTGAGACATTTATTTACATTTCATTCCATTTATTTATTTATTCTCGTTATTCAAACTGAATTGCTTTTGAAATCCATATGCTATGACTTGTTCAATTTGCTCATTTTATGATATTCATAGCATACTGTTTTGTATATCATTGATTCTAATTCCTATACTTTGTCGTGTTGATTGTTGTGTATGGAAGTCAGTGATATAGCATGCTATTAGGATAGTTTGTTTATTTGACTCAAATCCTTTGTGCATTAGTATGCTATTACATATCTTGGACTCCAATGCTTTGTGTCATTTTTGAATATGAAAGTGGTTCTTGTGGTTAGGGTCATTCGATGATAGAAATTCAGCTTTCATACGAGGGTCACTAGACTTGTCGGGATGTTAGGGAATTTCTCCACTACCTTGCATGACACACGGGGTAACGTGCCTCGAACGGGTAACCTACCTCGGGGTTTGTTGGCGCAAGAATAACTTGGGTGAACATGACGAGTTTCAAAACTCGGGTATGTTAGCAAGTATACATTCCTGACGACTAATTCACTTGGAATAGAAAAGGCGTAATTGCAAGTACGACCTTTTGACATTATGATATAGAGCTCAAACTTGTATTGAAATGCTATAGAGCGAGCTCAAATTGTAGTGGACAGTGATGTGATGAAGATCGCGGGTAAACAGACCACTAATCCATTACTACTTAGCCTTGAGTCGTTTCATATTTGATTAACTCAAGTATCTCTTTGCACGATGTTTATTATTTAAATTATGCAATTTGATACTTGTTGCCGATTTGGGAATGTTGATCGATGTCTCTCAAGATTACTTAAATAAATTCATGTACTCACCGTCTAGTTTGTGACGGTGGGTGCGGATCAGCCAGTAGCAGTAGACCGAGCAAAGAGAAGATTGGTGACTACCTCGAGCCTAGAGGCCCGCTACGACATACTTTTGTACGTTTTGTATTCTTTTGTATTACGTTTTTATGTACATGATATGATTACGGTTGGGTCGAGTGATAGGAACTTTTGATTTGTCACATGTTATATATATCACCATTTTTGTTTATATATGCATGTGCTATTTATTTCCTGGTTTTTCCACAATAGGTTAGGCCTTATGATTTTATTTCCATTAGTAACTAAATAAGACTTCCGCTGAATAATTTGTTAGAAAAAAAAAAAAAAATTTTAAGTAACTCTGATTCATAGACAACCATCGGTTAGTCACTAGAACAAGTAAGTTAACTGTAGGTGGTATCATAAATGATAAGTGTGTAGGTGTTTAAATAAGGCTGACTAATTCCTTGTTAGGTCCTATAGGGGAGATTAGGGCTTAATTAAGGGATTAGGCGGGCGTGTCTGCCCTTATTTGTAGTTGGGGCATCACACGGTTGGTATCGAGCCAAGGTTTATAAAGCTTGGCTTACTTATATGGTTTTAGGCTATATGATACTAACACAGTTAGTATCAGCGCCATGATTTTGAGAAAACATGGCCCTAAGATTGTAGAATATGGAGTTTCTACAATATGATACAACAACTACAATATGTAGTGAACGGCCTACATTGTTCGGCTAGAAACAACTAAAAGATGTAAGAAAAAAATTATAGAAGTTAGAAAACTTTAGTTAGATGTGGAAAACCGATGTTCCTCTTTAGAAACTATTAGTTGGGAAGTGAGTGAAGTGAGTTGGGGATTTGATATATTTATTATATACATGTTAATTTTGCTAGGTGTATATATGCGTTATCCACGTAGTAGGCGATTCGCGTTCGTTCTCTCCATTTGCGATCGGAGATGGCGGATTCACGCGATAGAGATGATGCCGATGCTGAATGCGACGGTAGCCGACTTCGATACCATCGCCGAGAGGATTTCCGTAGAGGCTTTCGGATCGAGTAGGCTTTGCTCGGGGTCGGCGGTGGCGGATTTCATTGCAGCGATGACTTCCCACTTTGCCCCTACCAAGCACCTCCTCGGACTCGACAACAGGACCTACGACGACTACGATGCACTCGATCGTAGTGCCGTCGTGCCGCCCGCGACACCGATACTAGCAACTCCGGCGGTGGAGCAGACAAGGTTTGACACCATCTTCCACACCTCATCGCTAGTTCGACACGGTAGTTCACCGGTGAAAGATTTCATCGACCGAAACACTGTATTTTGACGGTCGAGAGGAATTTGAGAAGGTTGAGAAGTGGGTCTTGTCGCAGGAGAAGTTACATAGAGTCTTGCAGATTGATGATAGACTCGAGAGCGAGATCTCGTCGTACACCTTGCGCGAGATGCCGATGTGTGGTGGCGTGCGACGATAGGCTGAAGGAGAGTTTGAGTCTCTTGGGATGCCTTCAAAACTAAGTTCTATCGACGCAGTACTTCCCACCTGTGGTGATGAAGCGGTTGAGGAAGGAGTTCATGAACTTGAGACAGGGAGCCGACGAGACGGTGATGAAATACCGGCACAGATACTCGGCTATTTGAGCGGTTCTTTGGTGATCTTGTGAAGGAGGATGCGATGATGTGTATCATTTTGGCGACGGATTGAGGCCGGATATTGGGTTTTATGTGGTCGATTCGGTGCGAAGACAGACACTGGAGAGAGATTTCGAGCGAGTGCACTTGCTCACGAGACTTATTATATGGTTTGAGTGGTCGACGGGACACCCTTAAGTACTGCGATGACACGATCGGATGGCGAGTATGAACGGAGGAGACGAAAGGCAAAGGACCGAGGAGATGGGATAGGGGTGTTCGGGGGCAATTGTGCCTTATGAAGTAGCATCTCCTACACCTTTGCGTTGACTATTGTGGGTAGACCTCCTGTGCCACCACCACTCGGACACACTTCCAGCTCCTACTACGTCTACTTTACCGGTTTACCACCCACGTCAGCGGTATGGTGGTAGAGGCAGAGGCAGAGTAGAGGACGAGGACGAGACGGTTCCGAGACCGGGCACTGCACAGACATGCATCCGCACAGCCCAGGATCGGACACATGTTCGGTCGAGTAGTCACTTGTTATCGATGTGGTCGGGAGGGGACACATCGATCGAAGTGTCCACCCGGCGACGGTGATTCCACCACGGCGTCGAGAGGTCGTCCATTCGATTGCACGCTGACACGACGCTACACGGAAACTTATTGAGGGTATGGTGTCTATTTGCGGTTATCGAGCTTATGTTTTATTTGATTCGGGTTCTACGGCTTCTTTCATTTCGGTCGCATAGTCGGCATGCTAGGGTTGAAACCGGTTAGTGTCGGAGTCCATTTGATTTTGAGTACGCGGTGGAGATAGAGTGTACCACTAATGCTCGCAGGTGGAGAAATGCTCGGTAGAGATCGACGGGGTCGAGTTACCTCATGCAGATTTCGGGGTGCTAGAATTTCGGAATTCGATGCGTTGCTAGGGATGGATTGGCTAGCATCATATCATGCTCATATCGATCGCGTTTTGCGAAAACAGAAGATTTGAGATTCCGGGGTGTCCGGTGTTCGTGTATAGTGGTAGTACACCGAGAGCGTGAGCACTCGAGGTCGACTTGCGACTAGTGGGGAGATGGAGACTTTGGTATCGGTATATACCGTTACGAGAGAGTCATGGACCGAAACTTGAAGAGATTTTGGTTGTGTGCGAGTTTCCTGGACGTGTTTCCCAAAGACTTACTGGATTACCACCACCGAGGGAGATTGATTTCATTATTGAGTTGGTGCCGTGGACTGAAATCGATATCTATACCACCATACCGCATGGCTCCACGAGAGTTGGAAGAATTAAGGAAACAAGTTGCAAGAATTGAGCGAGAGGGATTCATTACACCTTCGATATCACCACTGTGGGGAGCACCTGGTCCCGTTTGTGAAGAAGAAGGACGGTACCTTGAGATCGTGTATTGATTACGAGACAATTGAATAAGGTCACAATCAAGAACAAGTATCCATTACCGCGTATTGACGACTTATTCGATCAGTTTGAGAGAGCACAGCTTTTTCTCAAGATAGATCTACGATCGAGGTATCATCGATTGAGGATCAGGGAGGATGATAGATACATAACAGCGTTTAGTACGAGGTATGGACATTATCAGTTCACAGTCATGCCGTTTGGTTTGACTAATGCTCCTGCCATGTTTATGGATTTGATGCATCGAGTAATGAGACCTTATCTTGACCGCTTTGTGATCGTATTTATCGATGATATATTGGTGTACTCGAAGACTCGAGAAGATCACGAGCAGCATCTCGGGGAGACGTTGCGGACTTTGAGGAGCACAGATTATATGCCAAATTTAGTAAGTGTGAATTTTGGTTGTCTGAGGTTAAATTTTTGGGTCATGTAGTTGGAGCAGCAGGTATTGCGGTAGATCCAAAGAAAGATTCAAAGCGATTTTGGATTGGCACGCAGACGTCGATGAATCGAGATTCGGAGTTTTCTCGGGGTTAGCAGCTATTACCGAAGGTTCGTGAAGGATTTTTCGAAGATCGCTTCACCAATGACCAAGTTGACCCGAAAGACGTGAAGTTTCATTGGTGGGATGAATGCGAGGAAGCATTTGCTCAACGAAGAAATTGTTGACTACCGCACTGCTTGATGTTGATATTGCCGGAGGCCGGAAAGGGTTTCATGGTGTACACAGAGATGCTTCTCGTATGGGTTTAGATTGTGTATTGATGCAAGAGATGGTACAAAGTGGCATATGCATCAAGACAACCGAAGATACATGAGAAGAACTACCCAACTCATGACTTAGAGTTAGCGGGCGGTAGTGTTTGCTCGAAGATATGGAGACATTATCGTATGGAGAGAGAAGTTCACACTCTATATCTTGACCATAAGAGTTTGAAATATCTCTTCACACAGAAAGAGTCGAATATGAGACAACGCAGATGGTTAGAGTTTTTGAAAGACTATGACTTTTCTCGGAATATCATCCAGGAAAAAGCAAATGTCGTTGCTTGATGCGTGAGAGTAGAATTCCGACTAGAAATGCTTTGAGACTATTCGATGTCATATGACGACGAGTATGGTTTACTCGAGCGCGACGAGGATCAGACGAGTCGATGTTGCTAATGACACGGAGGTACGATTTGTGCTCAAGTGAGACTTCGACGATGTCGACTCGAGAGAGTGTTAGAAGAGCAAAAGGCGACATACGTGATCCGATATTCAGTGAGTTAGCGCAGAGTTCGAATGTATTGATCCGGCGAGAGACAACGAGATCGGTGTCTCGGATTTCGAGCGGATTGTGGATACCGCAGATGCGAGCGGTGAGAGATGAAATTCTTCGGATTCACATCGTTCCGTTTTCATTGTTCATCCGGGAAGGACCAAAATGTATCATGATATGAAAAGACATTTTTGGTGGCACAGGATGAAAGCGACATATCGAGTATATCGGGAATCGTGGATCGCCAGTGAAGGCGAGCATCGTAGACTGGAGGATTACTACGACCACTTCCCATTCCACAATGGAAGTGGGAAGACATAGCTATGGATTTTGTTCGAGGATCGCGAGAAGCGTGTTCATAGACATGATTCCATCTCGGTGATTGTGTAGGCATTGACGAAATCGCCCATTTCATACCGATTGCGGCTCATTACACATTTGACCACCGAGTGTATTGTTCGAGAGAGAGATTATCGAGCTGCATGGAGTACACTTTGACTATTGCGTCGGACAGAGATGCTATGTATACGTCCGGGATGTGGCGGAGTATGCGGGAGCAATATGGTACACGCTTACGGTTTAGCTTTAGCACGCTTTTTCACCTCGGGACCGATGGACGGGCGAGAGGTTGATACAAACTCTCGAAGATATGCTCAGGCATGTGTACTTGAGTTTGGCGGATCGTGGGAAGAGTATTTACCGTTGTGTGAATTTGCATACAACAACAACAGTTATCGAGCGAGCATTGAAATGGCGCCATTTGAGGCGTTATATGGCGGATCGTGTCGCTCACCATCTTGTTGGGAAATTTGAGTCGGAAAAATAGAAATTTGTTAGGGCTGAAATTGTTGTCGATCACACATGTGAAAAGGTAAGACAGATTCGCCGAAGCTTAAGGGAGCCCAGGAGAGGCAAAAAAAAAAAAAAAAAGTATGCGAGACATGTATCGCAATGATCTCACGTACGATGAGGGAGCTTTAGTGTATCTAAAGGTTTCTCCTCGTAAGGGTCATTATCGATTTGGTTTGAAAGTGCAAATTAGCACCGAGATTCATCGGGCCTTTCAAGATCAAAAACGGGTTGGAAAGGTTGCTTATGAGTTAGAGTTACCTCCACGCGATGTCGGAATTCATCGGTGTTTCATATATCAATGCTTCGACTATGGGCGGCGAGAAACTTGATTTGAGTCGATTGATTTGAGTGAGGATATCTCATATGAAGAGCAACGCTCGATTATTGTAGAAGGTACAACGATTAAGAAACAAGTCTATCCCGAAGGTGTTGGTCAAGTGGCGGTTTCATGGAGATTCGAACTCACTGGGAACGGGAAGACTATATGCGCGAAAGATTTACGTACCTCTTGAGTCGGTACATTTTTTAAATTCGTTTAGTTTAAGTTCGAGGACGAACTTCCTATTAGTTGGGAAGTATTGTCACGGCCCAATAATTAATACACGTTTAATTCGTTAATTAGGACACAATGACCGTGACGTGGGACCAAGCGGGCGATACGTGTCACTACCGAGGCACGATGGTAGAGGTAAATGTTATATTTGTGTGTTGTATCATGCCTAGTGTATTGTATTTGTGTAGACTACTAAGTCATTTACGGGTATGCGGATATCTCGAGACGATGACGCGCCTCGAGTCGCGTGCCGACGTAGGCAGGAAAGTAATGGCTCGTGGGGTAAATGTAACTAGTTGAATTTCATTTTAAAAAAAAAAAAATAAATAAAAATGAATAAACTAGTGGTCCTTACATTGCCACATCACTTAAGTTACTGTAGCCACATCACTTTGATTGTGTAAAGTCGGTGGATAGGAGATAAAAAAAGAGAGAAACTGAACCAGAGAGAAAAAAAAAAAACGCGCAGAGAGGATCGGAAAGAAGGAGAGAAACCGGGAGAAAGAGAGAGATCAACCAAGCTCGAAGTAAGGTGAGTCGTTGATCTCGTTGTTGATTTCGGCTGTTGTATTGTTGGCTGTTGTTGTGGTTGTCGTTGTTGGCCGCCATGTTCGGCCATGGAAGGCTTGGCCTCCATGGCCGAGAGGCGTAAGGAAGAAGATGGCAGGGGTGTCTCCCCTGCCATCAACTTCTGATGGTTTGGGGATGGACGCCAAAGTCCCAACGCCTCAAGAAATAAAAAAAAAAAAAAGAAAAAATCAGAACCAGAGCACGAGTGCTCTGGTGAAGAAGAAGATGGGATCGGGTCGGGTCGACCCGAACCCATGTGGGTCGGGTCGGACCGACCCAGACCCGTGGAGGACCGGGTCAGACCGACCCGGGTCCGACTGGACCGGGTCGGGTTGACCCGGATCCACCCCAATATATATATATATATATATTTAATTATATATATTTAATTATTTAATTAATTAAACAATTTTAATATATAATAAATTCCTGAAAATAGATAAAAATATGAAAAAAATTCAGGAAAATTCCAGAAAATAGGAAAAATATATATTTGTGACCCAAATCAATAAAACTTCAATATTCCTATAAAAAGTGAAGAATTCGAGAGTCTGGTTTCAGGGCGTTATACCTGGGTTTTACCTCGAAAAACGCGAAATCGGTAAATTGGTCTCGAACTCAATTTCGACCGATTTCGACCAACTTATAAATTGTGAATAAGTAATAATAACACTAAATTGATAAATTTTCAAATGTTAGGACAAGAGAGGAGCTATTACGGGGTTTGGGTGCGTACATCGACGCGACGCAGCTTTTGATAGCTTAGGAATTGTTTGTGTGTATGTAAGTAAACTGGTTTGAGACATTTATTTACATTTCATTCCATTTATTTATTTATTCTCGCTTATTCAAAGCGAATTGCTTTTGAAATCCATATGCTATGACTTGTTCAGTTGCTCATTTTATGATATTCATAGCATACTGCTTTTTGTATATCATTGATTCTAATTCCTATACTTTGTCGTGTTGATTGTTGTGTATGGAAGTCGGTGATATAGCAGGTTAGGGTCATTCGATGATAGAAATTCTTTCAATGCTCCATAGTGAAAGACACTTTCGCAAGAATAACTTGGTCTTATGTGTTTCGAACTAATTCACCTATATCCTCAAATTTCCTTGTATTTGATCACTTTTCAAGTATCTCTTTGCATGAATTGGTTGTATATGATCTTACTTTCAATTTTAAGAGTGATCTTTATTTGTTTTTTTTTTATGTACTTTGGTTCCTTTTAAATGCATGTGCTATTTATTTCCTGGTTTTTCCACAATATATGATCTTATTTCCATTAGATACAAATGAAGTCACATTGCATTATATTCACATTGCTTGCATTTGCAACTCATTCCTTGGTAATGTTTTATTGCATTTTTGTGTTTGCAAAGAGAGAAGGAATGGAGAGAAACTCCAACAACGATATGGATCCTGACGCACTTGCGATAGATGACTCGGTTTTGACTATGCAAGCTCTCCATGAATTGATCTACCAATTTTAAGAGTGCTTTATTTGTTTGGTTCCTTTTAATGGCCCAAATGAATACGTCTTTTTCGCATGTTTCTCTACTTTTTTGTGTTTTCAGTGCATATCCACGTTTTAACTTAATTCCACTTAAATCTCATATCTTCATAGGAGCCTGGTATATTGACTATCGGGCGGAATTCAATACACTTCACTTAGGTTGGTCCAACCGGATTCACGCATAGTTGGTTATCTTCGGGAAGTTTGGATTTTACGGATCTGCGCGAGTAGGATTCATTTCAATCGACCGGCATCTCATAACCGCCTCAGTAGAGAGGTGGAGGCCGAAACGCACACATTCCATTTCCCTGTCGGCGAGATGACCATAACCCTCCAGGGATGTACAAATCATCTTGGGGTTGCTTGGCCAATGGATTACCAATTACGGCGCGTCGACCAAGATTACGATGCCTTGTGCTTGACACAACTCGGATTTCCTTTCCCAGAAAATAACGGGATCGGAGGGCGGATACAAATTCGGCAACTTTCAAGGTGGTTTCCTAATCTCCCGACAATGCTAATGATGTGGAAGTGCAACGCTATGCGAGAGCATACATCCCGCAACTTCTAGGGGGAACACTATTTGCAGACAAGTCGAACAACCTCGTTCACATCACATATTTGCAATTTTTGGAAAATTTCGAGGCGGCGGGACGGTACGATTGGGGTAGCGCAACTCGGCTCACCTATACTGAGACAATTATGTCTTGCGGCGACATTGATGGAGCCGAGATAGCAGGTCCAAATCATCTTATTGCAATTATGGGCATGGGATAGGTTGTCGTTTCTTGCACCAATAATGGGTAACGTTCTTCGAGACCCTAGTATTAGAAAACGAAGAATTATTTCCACCTCCTCCGTTTGGTCATAGGTAATTACTATTTTCTCACATTATAATTTCAATTTCTTCATATCTACGTACATGTGCCGACATACATGCATTGCGTGATTTTTTTTTTTTTGTCAAGGTGGAAACATGCTTTGGAGACAACGGGAACATCAATGCACGTCGACAAAGTACGAGGAACGATTGACATGCAAACACCCGATGAAGTAAGAGATATACATAATTACTTCTCCACGTAGTGCTTTTGTAAACATTACCTAAAATGCGTTTCTTATTCATTTCAAAATATTTTGGTTGACTACAGGTAATATGGGAACCATATCCCGAGGCGATGATAATGGACCTACTGCGTCATTGTACCGGTGGCCAGTGCAATTTGGAGAACGAAGGCACCTTTGATTTTCTTCTCAGTAGTTGAAATGTATCATCCCGATAGAGTCATGCGCCAATTCGGTCTCAAGCAAATGATACCACCTTTACAGAGCACAAACATTCAACATACATAAGATTGACTTGAGAGGAAGACGGATAAGGATTGGATCGCGAGAACATAGTGCTTTTGTCTTCATGTGGAACGAACGTGCCTCCAATATTGCAAATGATGAAAGCTTAGAGGAGCCAATGGACTTTTACGACCGTATATGATATGGTATCGTCGCATTACACGACGATTCATGTCTCCCCGTGGAGCTATTGCTTGAGGCACAGGTAAGTACAATTTGATTTTATTCGATCATGAATCCTTGACAAATTGTTGTTTTCATTCTCCTTTCGCATAAAACTTCATCAATATTTCATATGTAGGCACATGGCATTACTTCAATTCATCGGTTGACACTAGGTGATGATGTATCTATTGCACGTATTAGAGATGTAGGCGCATCGACTTTGATCAAAGACACGCAGATTATCGGATGATAATATGCCCAGTTCATTTCAAGCTTCTCATCATTCTTCCCATGGTGATACACCTTCGAGGCATGCCACTCCATCGTATACTCCGTCGGTGCCTCTTAACGAGTTTGGGACTCCACATACTCCTTCGCTTCCTCCCAACATGACATTCGAGTCTATGGAAGCCTTTCCATTTGACACGGCACCTACATCTTCGCGCCATTTTCATGCAAGTCCAATAATGATGAATTTATCTGGGAGTACAAGTACTCATGATGGCGGAATGCGGGACAACGATGATATTCAACCGAAGATGCTCAAAATCGGGCGATGTGGGTCATTCGGATATTCCACTTGCTTTAAACCGTAATGTCCGCGTCGTCGAAGAGAACACGGTGTGGACTCGGAAGTCATTATTTGGGGTCAGACTAGAACTTTTTTATACTGTTATAAGTCATTTTCTCCTTTTTCATTATTTGGGATGTTTTGTATTTCTTGTTGTCCCTTTTTGTTTATTGTTGCATTTTTTATGGTTTTGGATTGAACTAAGTTTTGTATAGTTTTGTATAGTTATTAGATATATTCAATTTTGATGTGCTATGTCAATTTTTTGCAGTTCATGTCAATTAACTGGTATGAGAACCACTCAAATGTTGATGTTTGCAAGCACACTAGTAGTGCTATTGTTGAGTATTCGCTGCTACAAAAAAAACATTTTCAAAGTGCTATTGTTGGTTCACTGCTGCTGCAAAAAAAAAAAAAAAAAAAATTTCCACAAGGAAGTCGTGACTTGCAGTCACGACTTCTCTTTGACGGAAAGAAAAAAAAAATTTAACGCGTGACATGACGCGTGAGTGGGCGCGACGTGGCTACAAGTGTGTTAGTTTTGGAAATAGTTTGGTGGGTGTGTTTTATTGCTAATTTTTACTCCCAAATGTAATAATCAAGGAAAAAGGCCGACGAGCAGGAGTAGGGAATGAGATAAGTGGGGCCGTAAGAAGAGATGACGAGGGAGATACAAAAAAGGTCGTGCGCGCTCGTAGCAGGGAATCATTCGCCAACGAACACGACCAAGTCAAAAACAACGCCTTTGTTTTGTTTTTTTTTTTTTTTTTGGTAGTTCTGACATTTGGACCCAAACTGTTGAATCAATCAACGCCTCCAACGCCGCGAACATCGAACCACCATCTTCATCTCTTTCAACATATATATAGAACCGGTCCTACCGTCCTACGTACTCCTAGACACTCATACTCAACCAACCACAATGCCTCCCACGACCGACCACCAGAGCTTCCTCGGCCGCTCAATCCTGAGCATCCGACGCAACCAGGTCTCCGCGATGGAGACCTCGTCCACCTCTCAAGACCAAGAGCTTCAAGACCTTGATATCTTCCAGAAGCGAATCTCTGACAGCTTCATCAACCTAACATCATCCACCTCTCCTCCCGACCTCCTATCCATCGAATGGCTTCGCAAGCTCCTCGACGTCTACCTCTGCTGCGAGGCAGAATTCAAGGCCGCCATTCTGCTTCGCCGCGACCCATCGCATATCACCAAGCCTCCCATGGACCGCCAAATCCCCGACCTTGTTGATAGAGCTGTCAAGTCGCTTGATATATGCAATGCTGTTACTAATGGAGTTGAGTCTGTTCAGCATTGGAAGAAGTTGGCGGACATCGCGGTGGGCGCGATGGAGCAGAAGCCGGTCGGGGAAGGGCAGGTGAGGAGGGCGAGGAAGGCGCTGAGTAATTTGGTTGCTGCGATGAGTAATGAAGAAGTGATGAGTAGTGTGAATAATGGGAAGTCCACTGAGAGGGCATGGTCGTTTGGGAGGAAGGGTAGTAGTAGTGGTGGTGGTGGTGGTGGGATGAAGGAGGGGAATGTGGGGAGCTTTCGATCGCTGTCAATGACGGTGTCGAGGAGCTGGTCTGCGGCGAAGCAGATTCAGGCGATGGCAGCGAACTTGGCGATGCCGAGAGGAGGGGAGGCGACTGGAATGGGGATGATTGTGTACATTATGAGTACTGTAATGGTGTTTGTGATGTGGGTGCTGGTGATGGCAATTCCTTGCCAGGACAAGTCTGGGGTCGCCTCGCATATTCCGATTCCGAGGCAGCTGGCTTGCGCTGCGCCGATGATCGGATTGCAGGATCGGATTTCAGAGGAGTTGAAGAAGAGGGAGAAGAATAAGGGGAATGCGGGTTTGTTGGAGGAGTTGCAGAAGTTGGAGAAGTGTAGTCATGGGTGTATTGAGTTGATGGATTCATTGGTGTTTCCTGTGGAGGAAGAGAAGGCAGAGGAGATGAGAGCCAAATTGGGTGAATTGGGAGAGACATGTCAGAAGATGGAAGAAGGATTGGATCCCCTCCGACGACAAGTCCGGGAGGTGTTTCATCGGATGGTGAGGAGCAGAGCTGAGATTCTTCTGATATTTGATAACACTGGAAAATCCCCATCACCAATTTTGTAAGAGCTGTGTGTGTGTGTCTTCTTGCCAAGTAGTCATTTTGTTTTTCCAAGCCAAATTCCTTGTAAATTGTTTTGTTGTGTCTTGTTGCTCTAGCTCGATAGAGCCTTGTGCAAACATTTCTATCCGTGATGGTCGGTTTATGATCATCCTTGGTATGTTGAATGAAGAAATCTATCCAAATTTTGTATTAAGAACATGAAATGTGAATGAATGTTTGGAAGTGTACCTCCTCATGTCTGAATGTACTTGATGATCAGATGCTGAGAATTGAAGTTCTTACCTGCAAAATGATTCATTAGAGATGATTTCTAAAAGTATGCATTTTGATAACATAATGTCAATGGTATTGAATGACACAAAAAGATTATATGTTATACATATAACACAATATTTATTCAAGTTCAAGGTGATGGTGATTCTAATATATACAAGTCAATAGTATTAGCCAGATACCAAAAATCACCACCATATCAAGAAGCAAGAGAGACAGGCAGCTATATGGGCAGAAATAAAGGCATATATATTGTACAAATACGAAGAATCTAAAGCCTTATATATCCTGTTTGCCGAACCTGAACTGGGTAATGCATTCGAATTCTTCATTCACCTGTTCTCTTTCCCCATATCCCCGGCTAGGCCGGAATATTTGTTGGAGTAGTGCCATTTTTGGAACATTCCAGTGTTCGACGTGCCTGAAAAACACTAGTAAAGGTCATTTGGAGGATATAAAGAAAACCACCACAGGCAAAATGTGATCCTACATTTTATGTTTCAGCTATCTGAAACAACTGCAGCAGTCGCAAAATAAAATGTAGCTATGTAGGAGTAGAAACAAATATCACAAAGCATTACCTGCATACCCTTCCTGATTGTGGATCGAAATAGAATTCGGTATATCCAGTAGCTGCAGAAGTGACGTAATTAGTATCTATTCATAACAAACAAGGCATAAATAAAGAACTGTATATCACATCCCTCGTTGCCCAATGCAGGCTTATAAATTTATCTTGATCCATATAGATAAATAGATAGATGAAAATATAAAAGAAAACATGGAAAAACAGACGCCCAAGCCAACAAGTCAAACGCTCGTTAAATTGCATAAAGTTTGCCATGAAAACAAAGAATTCCGTAATTAACCAACTATTCAACTGCACATAAAACTTCTTGTCTTTCACTAGTAGAAACTTCAGTGTCAACAACCAGAGACTCTAGATTTGCAGAAATGATTAGCAGTTTCAAATGTTTTCTCAGCACAGATATTTTGAAAGAACATATTAGCACATACCAGAAAGAATGGGTCTCCAAGGAAACAATAAGATGCAACTAAAACGCCAATGACCAATTCCTTTGTCCTGCAAAATTCAGTATCATCAACATCAGATTAAAACTAAAAACCACAAACAACCATATTTCTCCAGGTATGCTCTATACGGATGCAAAGCATAACGGCCTTTAACAAAAGTATCATAGTGAAATCCTGAAAAACCATTGCGGAAATCTCACCGGAAAGTCCTCCCACTTAATAAGATCCATATTAGACTTCTCAATTAGGGATCCAAAATTTGTACAATTTCTTTTGAAACGTTGAAGCCCTTTGAAGGAAGCCGCTGGATCAGCAAATTCACAATCTTCTTCATAAGCATTAGGTGTCAAATTTCCTGGAACAGTAAGAAAAATTCTCAATTTCCACTAAACTTGACCATCCTCAAAATCGAAAGCATGTTAAAACATTTTACAATCATCAATTCGTGTTCGAGCTAGCTATCAGTCTATTTATCTTCTCCAACAGCTAATATTTGCTAAATTACACAACAAGAGACTATCAAAACTGAAACCTGATTGAATCACATGATGAATCATAAAACAACATAGCCTCGGTCCCAAATTAATTGGGGTCGGCTACATGGATCAAACTCTTCTATTGTGCTCGATTAAGTGCAATTGATGGTGAGCTTTCCAAACCATTCAAATCCCTCCTAATTAATGCGTCCCAAGCTAACTTTGGTCTACCCCCACCTCGTCAAATTTCTTCAGTTTCTATTGAGTCAAGTTTTCTAATGGAGGCATTTGTAGGTCGTCTTTGCAGGTGACCAAACCACCGCAACCGTCCTTCTCTAATCTTTGTGTCAATTAGTGCTACTCCTACTTGTCTTTGAGTTTCTATATTTCTTATTCTATCTTTACGAGTTTCACCACACATCCACCTAAACATCCTCATTTCCGCAACCGCCCATCCACCAAAACATCAACTAAAATCCACTTCAAATATATGTAATTTCCAGTTAGTAGTTCTTGGTGGTATCGCGGAATCGACAACATGAACATCACAAATTAGACTAATCACAAACTAATTATAGTCATGTACCGATCCAGATCTGTGCCCTAAGTTCTAAAAGCAAGCGCAATTCCACAATTCCACTTCGCATATACGTTTTTCTGTTAGTAATTCTTCGAAATCAACAGCATGAACAACACAAATCGGACTATTAACTTCAACAAATCGTACAAACCTGTGACGAAGTAAGATCTCTGGAAGTCCTCCTTGATCGTCTCCACAACTCTAGCGCGATCAACAACGAGCTCAACCTCTCGACCTTGAGACTCGCCTTCCGAAGATGATGATGATGATGATGATGGAGAACGGAAAATCGAGGCGGCGATCCCTAGAAGCTCGGAACTGTACCAAGCGAGCTTGAGCAACAAATTGTTCTCTGATTCAGGATTCCGGCGGTCGGTAGACGGAGAGCTCGCCGGATTCTCTCTGCTACACCGGAAATTGGAGGTTCTCCGGTGGTGTTTTGGTCGGAAATCGAGATTTCTGTGGATCGTGTGTTCGCGAGTGGGAATCGTAGCGGCGAAGAGAAGAGAAGCCATTGTTAGAGCATTTGCGTGGGAAATAGAGGCGCGGGTTCTTGCCCCTTTTGAAAATATCTTTTCCCCAATACAATGCTGGCCAGGAAAAGTTGCTGCTCAACTCAAATATATTCAAGGATATTCTTGAAAATAAACAATTTCCGAATGTATTTCCTTCAAATAAAGTCGAAAAAAACTCATATTAATATAGTAGTAGGAAAACATTTTCCGTTATTATTAAATACTCTGCCCACTTTGGGATCAAATCAACTAGGTTGAACTCATTTCTCGATAGTATTGCATCAGCATCATATAGCATATAAGAAACCCAAAAAAAGAAATTATAATATTACTTAAAGTATATAGTATATTGACTCAAAATAATATCCAACGATTAGGGACTTTGAAGAACTGACCATTGTATGTGTCCTACCATTGTATGCGTTCAACAATGTTTGAATTAGGGGTAGTCAAAGTAATCCAGATATCAAAGACTGTAGAACAAAACAGTATGAGTGCTAAAAATATGTTTTTTACATTTCAAATAAAAAAATCAACCAATTGGGTGACTCAATAGTTTGGTACATGGTTTGAGAGTAAGAGGTTATAAATTCGAACCCAGCGAGAACAAGTTGTTTTTTTCTTATCAAAAAAAATTCCAAACAAAAAAGGGTAATCAAAGTTTGATTATTTGCTTATGCTTTTCAGACAAGAAATTAAATGAAGAATTGCATGAACAAGAGAAGATTTCTAAAAAATGATTAACTAAAATATCAAATAACAATACATGAATAGTCAAATATGTAACCTTCTTTTACTACCTACAAAATATTTTTCTTCTTATCGATAAAAATAATTAAAGATGTTTTTGCCAGCCATTTAGACAAACAAATGTGGCTAACATGTCAGAAAAAACTGGCCTTTCCCTCAAAGGATTGTTCACTGGGCAAAATTTTATGTTACAATGAGTAGATTCAGCACAGCATCTCGATCGCAGCGGGCAAAATGGAGAACTTTCTTGGAAGAAACCCTAGATGTTCCCCATCAGATTGAACGTAAACACTGCCGCTGTCCTCGACTTCCTCCACTTCAATGGATTGCACTCTGTAACAGCAAATTGCATAAGCTGCATTAACATACAATGGTAATCAAACAATACTAACAGCAGACCCAAAAACAAAAAAAAACTAATGTGTAATGTGTTAAGTACAAAAGCATGTGTTAAAAAACATAGCACTGCTAAGATGAAGTATCCATATTTTAGATACAAATTTCCACACTTTTTTATAGGAGAATGAGCCAAAAAAAATTGTTGAAAGCAGTTTACCAATCAACGCATTAATATTCCACTTGTATACATCGTCTCCAAGATCTTCACTTAGAAGAACATGAGTGAGTTATAGAATCATTTCTTCACGGATTACTTCACATCACTATTCTGATCTTAGAATTATTAGTACAGAAAGCAAGGATGCCTACAAATCTTCCATTTTTAACATAAGTAGCAACATCAGTTCAACAATATTCCAGCTAATTTGTATCCAAATCCACTCATGCATTATCAGCAGCATCCAAACTATCTTGATCATCATCCGGCAAATTTACAACGTGGGCGACATTAGGTCTTTTGCATCTATGCTCATCTCAAACATACCAGTAGACTTCTTACGAGATCAATGAGCGATAATGCCTTCAAAGATCCTTTTTTTTTTTTGTCAAAATACTTTAACTTCATCGCACACATCTATTATTTAAACTTCAACATCAATGGCCTCAATCAGAAAATATTAGATTGCTACTGGTTCGCTTTCAGAGTTTCAGTTTTTGGTTGCATGGTTGAAAATAGTAGAACAGAAGTTACCTCATTGAAGTGACATTCTTAACTGAAAGATGTGTCCCATTATACAGCCTATGCAGCTTAAGAATGAAGTCATACCATTTAAAGTTCTGAAGAATTACAACCTGAGAGAGAAGGATAATAAAAGTCAAAATTTGTACCCAGTGTAAGTCACCATTCTCCGAGATATAGAAGAACTTTGAAAACAGGACACAATAATGGCATTAATTCACCTCAAGATTTCCGTCGCGAGGATCGGCATTAGGAGTAATTTTCATACCACCGCCAAAATATTTCGCATTACCAATACAAATCGCCGTAACTTGGGGGAAGACTTTCCACTCACCTCCATTGACCTAATTATGCAACATCAGTGGTAGTTAAATGGGAATAGTGCAGATGCAAAAAGATATAGCACCAGAACAAGACAAATTTGATATGATGATTGATAAAATGCTCATGTTCAAAATCTCAAACAACATCAACCTTGATCTTAAAGTCCCGATTGGTATGCCCCATAAAACCTCGCAAAGCACCAATGATATAACACAAGTTCCCAAATTGTTTGTATCTCGAAGCATAATAACCTGCCTTCGCACTCCTAGAAAAATCATAATGCATCATTAGCAAAAAAATTGAGAATGGAATAAACTATTTGACCAAAATCACCCAAAATCTATTAACATAACCTTACAAATGAATATCGGCAACATTTATAAAGTAATGAGGTTCACCAATATCCCCATTAATAACACCAACATCTATGCGAGTTTTGAGCCCTGAAAACAACACCATGTTCCAATGGCAAATCAAAGGCAAATACAGCACTAAATTCAAGCCGCAGGTTATGTCCCACCAAGGACCAATAATAACTCAGGTACATTTAAATTTAAAAGATAGGCAATTTAAAACAATAGGAGTGAAAACCTCTAGCTATGCGCTCAACAGCTTCGTGAGGATCGTTTCTCCTGGCCAGACAAAATATAGAGGAAACAATTAGATAATGAATGATGGAATACTCAATCTTAAATCGCTCATACCAAGTGATGAAAGGTAGCAATAGCATCAACCAACCAGCATAATGTTCTAGCAAAATCTGATCCAGTTCCCAAGGGAATCAACTGGAAAAAAAAAAAGAGAGAGAGAAAAAGCTCGCATGAAGCATCTGTCAAACAATTTTTAAGCACCCCTCTACACATGTTTGGTTTAAGGGAAGTTCTGACAAAGGGAAATCAATTTTTACCACTTACGCCAAGTGCAGTTGTTTTGTTCCTGTCATGTTCGCATGCACAAACAGGTTTTCCTGCCCAGAAGAAGCCATTTACAACCTGCTAATTTCGAGACTAAGAGAGTCAACAATCTGTAATGCTTCTTGATCATAATAATAGAAAGCTCAATGCTATATCAACTTCTTCTCCTTGATGCGTAAGCCGAGATTATAACAAAGGAACGTTGTCATTTAATTGCATTACCAGATCAAGCAAGTAGACCAGGAACTTTTTATAGTTTCTTATAATCTTTTGTGCGGTAGGACCAGCAATGAATTACAATAGCTTGCTACAGTGAGATAGCAATGAACCATAGCCTCTTCTCATGAACAGGGGCTTCATGAGGACATATCGGCAGTGTCTAAAGCATAATTAAACAACATAGAATCATTGCCCATTGTGTCCAATGTACATGCATGGTAGAAGACATTGACTAAGCTTTCACAACTAAACTCTATCAAACCATAACCCTACCCCAAATCAAATTTCTCATCACAAAAATGCAATTACCAACACCTCTGGCACTCTAATTTCAGAATCCACACTAGTCCACTATTGAGAGCATCATTATAAACAACCTACCTCATGAAGGGTACCGTCTCCTCCGACTGCTACTACGGCATCAGCTTCTTCACGTATAGCCTACATAAGACAAATAGAAACCCGAAATGACTACAAGTCATATAAACCACAAACTATAATCGCATTCTTTATACATTTGGCAAAAAGAGAAGAAAGAAAAATGTACCTCCCTTGTTATGTCCATCGCATGAGAAGGGCCCGACGTAAATGATTCATAAATCTGTTAATAACAGAAACACATCAGAAAAAAGCGAATGCACGTGGAAAAGACCAGCAACAAGCCATTTATCTAAATCATAGCACAATGTAATTACAGATTCGAAGCAATTCAATGTTCCTAACAATTTCCATCACTCTTTCATTCTTGGTGCAGGATCAGTAAAGCTCAGCTCTCTAGGGGTTTTAACAGAATGTGATTATCTCAATTGAAAAGTCCAGTTTTTATTCCAATATGAAATAACGACAACAATCCCTGAATTGGTTGGGGTCAGGCGGCTACAAGATCAAACTCTTCCATCGCGCTCGATTCAGTGCAATTGATGGTGTAGCTTATGAATCATTTACATCCCCAATCTAGTCTTCGATCTAACAACGAATTAAACAAGTAAAGAAAACACAGAATTCACTTACATTGTAATCCCTGCCAAGGCGAGACCTCAAATGCGGCAACAATTTCTTCCACTCCTCAACAGTCCGTCCATTGGCGCCTAAATCAAACACAAACCAAAACTGAAGAATCGAAACGAAGAAAGCACAAAGACGTAGGAAAGACGGAATCGAAAATGGAGACCTTTGGGATTGACGACGAAGACGATGCCGCCGCCGCCGCCGCCTTTGCGAGCGGAGGAGGAGGAGGAGGAGCCTCTGGAGACGGTCCGGTCGATGTTGAGATCTGGCGCCATTGGATGGTGGTCTGCTCGCGCGAGCGAGGGTCTCGGCATCGCCATCGTCACCGCTATTCGGTTCACCATTTTAAGCGAGTTTGGGATTTTTTTAGGGGGGGGTTTAATCTAATCGGGGATTAGAGAGTGATGAGCTAATCTTAATGAATGAATGAATGAATGATTGGTTGGATTTTTGTGGCGTTGTCGATAAGATCGAGAAGTTGAGACAGGACGATGGATGGAGAGCTGTGACGATGAAAGATAAGATACCGTCGGAATAGGCCCAGCGAGAGTTACTGTGACGCTCTGATGCTGCTTCTTGGCGGTACTGCTGCTTGGACAACCAGACAACCAAATATTGCAATGCAACACATTCATGGAGAATACATAGATCCCAATGCATAACTTGCGGGGTCGAAGCAGTATGGACGGCTTTTGTGAGTCTAATGTTCATGTGTCTTTTTTTGTGGGATGTCGCGAGTCTCTCACCTTTGATTAGATTTCTTAAGTTTGAGTCATGAGAAAACTTTGAAACTCTTGACTAAAGGCGTAGCTTTTTATGGTCATACGTTACTCGATTATGGAATTAGTGGAATATATGTCTTGGATACTCTAATAATAATAATAATAATAATAATAATAATAAATACTCTATTTCTACCCCAAGAAAAATAAAAGTTAGTCACAAAATTAGTCATCATTCTCACAAAAAAGAAATAGTTATAATCAATTTTCAACAACAACAACAACAACAACATAGACTCGGTCTCGAATTAATTAGGATCGTCTACATGAATCAAACTCTTTCATTGTGTTCGATTTTAGTGGAATTGATGGCGAGCTTTTCAAACCATTCAAATCCTCTTAATCAATGTGTCTCAACTTAACTTTAGTATATCCCTACCTCGTCAATTTCTTCAGTTTCGATCGAGTCGAGTTTTCTAGTCGGAGCATTTTATCGATCGTCTTTAGAGGTATTCAAATCAACGCAACCATCCTTCCATAATCTTTGTGTCAATCGGTCTACTCCAACTTATTTTTAAATTTTTATATTTTTCATTCAATCTTTACGAATTTTACCACACATCTACCAAAACATCCTCATTTTAGCTACGTTTATTTTATGTAGTAATTATTATTTTACCACTCAACACCCAAACATTCAATTCCGCAAACCATAGTCTGCCTAATTTATTTTCCTCAAATCAACATACATTTTTATTATTGCATGTAGTATGTGACTTAGGAGTACTTGTCAGCCCAAACCATCAACACAGTGGACCGAGCTTCTGAAATGTTTAACCATTGGCGACCTCGAAGAGTCGCCACCACCGACCACTGCGCGCAATCTCACCGATTATAATACTCGAAAACCCCACAGCACAGGACCCGATGTTCACAGGTCCGACTCTCTTCACTCAAACCCTAATTACTACTCCCTTCTCATCATCATCATCATCGTCTCTGCTGATCTCTTCCGTGAATTTCGTTTCGTAGTTCGAAGATCAATGGCGACCGTCTTCAGCAACCCGACCTTCAAGCACGGCCTCTCGCTCTGGTGCCCTCAGTCGCCCTCACTCAATCATCGGACCGCTCCGATGGCGATCACTGGATTCCGTCGAAGAAGAAGCCACCTTCATGTGGTCGCCTCCTCTGATTTCGCTAACGAGAATCGCGAGTGAGTTGTGAAGACGAAATGTGATGATGATTGTTGTTTTGGGGATGATGATTGGATGTGGAATTTCGCCTTTTTTGGTCTTGTGCAGGTTTGTGATCGTTGGGGGAGGCAATGCGGCGGGGTACGCGGCGCGGACTTTCGTCGAACACGGAATGGCGGATGGGAAGCTCTGCATTGTTTGTAAAGAGGTTTGTTTTGTGAATTGTGATCAATTGGAGAGCTTTTGTTCAATTTTGTGTGAATTGAGTACTTGTAGTTTGTTATGTTGGTTTGATTAGATTTTTTTTTATTTGGAGTTAAAGTTTGTTCATTTGGGGTGTTCTTTAATGCAGGCAGTTCCGCCTTACGAGCGCCCTGCATTGACGAAAGGGTACTTGTTCCCTTTGGATAAAAAACCGGCTCGCCTACCTGTAAGATCCCCTCCTTATTTGTTCAAGTTGAATTATTTGCTTCTTTTCGAGTCATTATCAAATCATCTTAGGTTGTTATTCATTGAATTTTGAATTGTTTGCTTTTGATTTTGTCTGTCTATTGAATTTGTTTTAGCTTACAAAGTTACAATAAACTCGCACCAAAAATCGAAGCTTTACCTTATTTGACTCACTTGGCTAACCATGCATTGTGCTTGAGATCAGTTTAATGTTCATAACCGATTTTCCCCAAACTGCTTCATACCAAATTTCTTTCATCGCTCATTTTGTTTGTCTCTTTTTTTATTTATTTATTTTTTAATCTCATAACAGGGCTTCCACACTTGTGTCGGAACTGGTGGGGAGAGACAGACAGCAGAATGGTACAAGGAGAAAGGAATAGAGGTACCCCTGAGTTATTTGTCCGGAATTCTTTTTTACTTACATTATATGGTTGTATTGTTGCTTGTCTCACACTGTATGTTTATTTTATTTTACGCGTTCATAGTTGATTTCCACTTATTTTTACCCTAAATGTCTCCGCAGATATTTGATTTCATTCTTTCCTTGTAAAGCTAATTGCAAGTCCTTGGTTGAGCGATCTTTAGAATGTTATCTAAATGAATCCATATTTCTCGTGTGAAACATGTTCTTCCTGTTAGGCAGATGACTGAATTATTTTTTGTTCGCGAAATTTTTTTTTTGACAACTTGTTCACACACTTAAATGTATCAAAGGTAGTCCTTAAGTTGTGGTTTATTTTACTAAGCACTTGGTGCTTTTCCATCCCTTTGCAGATGCTGTACGAAGACCCAGTAACAGGTCTTGACATCCAAAACCAGACTTTGACCACAAACTCCGGAAAACGTCTTAAATATGGATCACTAATAATTGCCACTGGAGCTACAGCTTCAAGGTACCATGACTACTATATCTGCTTTGCTTGTATTGGGATGTTTTATGCGATATAATGCAAAATATTAGCCGACCCCAATTAATTTGAGACTGAGGCTATGTTGTTGTTGTTGTGTAACGCAAAATACAGCCCTTGGTCATCCAAATACAATTTTGGGACATAATACCTGCTATGTATTGTATTTTTCCTTTTCTGATTAACGTCGTGTTTTGAATCCATGTTTTCACACATGCTTATCATGCACCAACATATTGAATTTTATGTGTTCCATCATCTTTCAATTTTTTTTATCAATTAACTTATATCCTCGAACACGGTCTTCACATCTTGTTGCTTAGCATTAGTTGTGTAGGTTAACGAGTATTTTGATTGCACAACTGATTCGACTTTTTCTTTAACTTCAGATTTCCAGATAGCATTGGAGGAAAGTTGCCTGGCATTTACTATATTCGTGATGTTGCCGATGCTGATTCACTAATATCATCGTTGGTAACTTTGATCTTGGTTTTATCATTTCTTCTGTGTGATTCAATCTAATTTCTTGATTTATAGTAAGAAACTGAGTTGAAACAGTATCACCTTATCAAGCATAAAACTTTACCTTTTCGTGTTAAGAATTGAATGGACATACCTTCTTGAAGGCCGTGGTCTGACTCTTGATGATGTATTTTAATCTTCATGAAGTAGACTTGATCGAGGCCAGGTTTAATTGATAATACTTGTTTTGGACTTACATTTGATATTTCTTTCTGTAAAAATATTTATATTCAATTTTAGGAGAGGGCAAAGAAGGTCGTCGTCATTGGTGGTGGTTATATTGGTATGGAAGTTGCTGCTGCAGCTGCTGGTTGGAAACTTGATACAACGGTATTTCTTTTTTTTTTTTTTTTTTTTCATACCTTGAATAGGCAGTTTGATATATTAATATTTTCTACATTCTATCTTGTGCTAAGAATTGTGTTGCGCATGAATGGTTTGTAATTTAATTTCATTGAGTTTGTGCACAAGACTCCACCTCCTCTTTCTCTCGGATGTTTAACCATGTGTTATTTGCTGTGATTGTCTTTTTATATTTCATATTTGATTATTTACGTGGACATATGTTTCTTTTTCTTGGTTCTGTTATACTCTTAAGAACTGATGTGTCTAATTTTGGAGAAAATGGGCATTGTTTAGATTTCAATTTTTCTGATATACTCTATTAAGAACTGATGTGTCTAATTTTGGAGAAAATGGGCGTTGTTTAGATTTCAATTTTTCTGATATACACTCTTAAGTTAACACTCACTTCCCCTTATTTAGGTGATCTTTCCAGAGAATCATTTCTTGTCAAGACTCTTTACTCCTTCGCTTGCTAAAAGATACGAAGATTTCTATCAAGAAAATGGCGTGAAACTGTTGAAGGTAATTTATGTTATTTATTAGTAGGACAGGGATTTCTTTTTGCTCTTGTATAACATCAAAAGATTATGCAAACATGCATTGTGATTTAAATTCTGTTGACATATTGATCAGGGAGCTCTTGTTAAAAATATAGAAGCTGGACCTGATGGACATGTTGCTGCTGTCAAACTTCAAGATGGAACTACTATTGAAGCAGACACGGTACTCATCTATCATTTCTTAAATTATAGACTAGAATCAAATCAGGCATATTTGTGGTAACTTGATCTATTTATTCGATACTTTTCTGCCTAGCATGCTGTTTTATTCTGTGAGTTCTACTGTTAGGAGGCTCAGCATGGCAAGTTGCATACTTGTAAATTATGAAAAAAGAATTCTGATTTTGCGAATGCAGATTGTTGTTGGTATTGGAGCAAAACCAGCTGTGAGTCCCTTTGAAGCATTGGGCTTGAATACCAATGTTGGTGGAATTCAGGTAAGCTGAATGGTGATCCGCTGTTCTCTACACCTTGTCCTAAATTGTTCTTCTTGTTGAAAAAACATTAACAAGCATATTGAAGATATGACGTGCCTAATAAATATGAAAACCTTCAGGTTGATGGTCTATTCAGAACAAGGGTACCTGGTATCTTTGCTGTGGGAGATGTAGCAGCATTCCCGCTGAAGGTACAGTTTTAATTCCATTGTTTCTCTTTTACCTGTGACCATCTTGTAACAAAAACATATTGTGACTGACAGATGTATGACCGAATCGCACGAGTTGAGCACGTAGATCATGCTCGAAAATCTGCACAACATTGTGTGAAGGCACTGCTATCTGCTCACACTCACATGTACGTAGGATCAATTTAGTTGCGTCATATTTCTAGTTCTACATCTGAATAGCCGTGGCTCCTGCAAAACCATTTGGTGCTTATTGTTTGTTTTACTTACAGATACGATTACCTTCCACACTTTTACTCGAGGGTCTTTGAATATGAAGGCAGTCCGAGGAAAATTTGGTGGCAGTTTTATGGAGACAATGGTAATTAACTGAAGCATTTGTACCTAAGCTTCATTTCCCAATACCAGGAACTAGCATCTAATAAATTTTCCATCTTAATTCTGGATCAGTTGGCGAAACAGTTGAAGTGGGAAATTTTGATCCTAAGATAGCGACTTTCTGGATTGAATCTGGTAAGTATTCTCCATTCGACCATTCTGCACTAAACTTTATTTTCTCTCTCATATAGAAGGTAGAGATGATGGAGACTTTATTGCTCACAGGTAAGCTAAAAGGATTACTTCTCGAAAGCGGCAGTCCTGAGGTATTATTACATTGTCCAAAATTAGATTTGTTAAATTCTTTATGTTTGAGATTCGATCACTAAACAAATAGGCCGACAATGCTGTCATGATAGATGATAATTACAAAGTGTTTTAAGATTTGCACTGCTTTGAATTTGACATGGTGATAAACTACTGTGGGTTTCTTAGGAATTTCAACTCCTTCCAAGACTTGCTAGGAGCCAGCCACTCGTCGACAAACACAAGCTTCAGAATGCCTCATCTGTTGAGGAGGCTCTACAGATTGCTCAAAGCTCCTTAAATGCTCAAGCTACCACAGTTTAATCCTGTACTTCCTACATTGCAGCCATTATTTAAACCTGGAATGTGAGAGTGAGGTTTTCCCATTTTCCTTTGTACTATCTACTTGCTACTATTTCTGCCGCGGAAATCCTACCTTCTCGAGCTTTTGTGTGTAACTAAACAATCACTGAACTCAATAAATTCTAATAAGATCTCTCTTCTGGGAATAATCTCTATCTTGCTATCTCAAGTAAACTGGCATTGCACATCAGAGAGCTAACATGCCAAGAATTGGCTAATTATTTTTCTTCCATTAGAAACAAAGCAAAAACTCCACCAAGTAATACTCTATAGCAACATACAGTAGACAATACAAAAGAAAAATGCAGAACATGTAACAGAATTGCTACATGAATTGTCTTTTTGACTGCACCTATTGTTGGTGACTGAACAAGTGAGACAAACAAGAAATAATACAGTTTTAGCAACTCAGGCCCTTTTACTTCTTCCTTCCTTTCGGTTTTGATTTTGATTTCGAGTCGAAATGATGAGACTTGAGCTTCTTTTTGCGAACTAAGGCTGATGGACCCCCGCCCTCTCTAAATGGCATCCCCATCAGAGCAAGCAGTTTCTGTCCTTCCTTATCTGTTTTGGCCGTCGTGCTAATGCAGACATCCATTCCCTTTGGCTTACCAAGAGCATCGAATCTGATCTCTGGAAACACACTTTGGTCGCGAATGCCTATGCTGTAGTTCCCGCGCCCATCGAAACTGTTGGGGTTTACACCTTGAAAATCCCTCGTCCTAGGCAGCCCCAAGTTTATAAGCCGATCGAGAAATGAGTACATGATCTGAAACAAGCCACCAATAACATAATCAGATAATTCAGAGGTACTTGCAATTCCTCTTCAAAATACAGCAAATGCAAGTAATTCTGGCAACTCAAGCACAAAGTGAAAAATCAAAATTTGATGGATATCTAGATGATTTTACGCCACAAAATGACTTGACAGATGCCCTTCAACTGCAGAAATTTCTAATTCCCTAATACGACTAAGAGAATACGTCATGTTAGTTTCTGAATAGAATATGTTTATTGTGTGTTTTCTTGTATACATGGTACCCTATTTATATACACAAGTCTAGAATACAAGAAAGGAAAGTAATCACAAAAGGAACCTACGAGATATCAGGGGAAACTAGTTTCCTTAACAGCTGGATACAATATTCAGTTTCCTTAATACCCTCCCTCAAACTCAAGTTGGTTCAACTTGAGGTTGTCAATCGAATCGGTAAACCTGACAAATCTAAGGTTCGTTGCGGAGCAGATCAACGACCTCCCAAGACGACAAATCTAAGGTTCGTTGCGGAACAAATCAACGACCACCGAAGATGACAAGAAACAGATTCTGATGTGGCAGAGTCAGAACAACGGAATTGTAGAACAACGGATAGCAGAGTCGACGGAGTCGACAACAGATAGCGGAGTCGACGTAGTCGACGGCAGGTAGGCAACAGAATCGACATAGTCGATAGCAGATAGCATGGTCGACATAGTCGACGACAGATAGCAGATAACAGAGTCGACATAACGACTAATTGGATTGTTGTGTCTCGCACAACCGTAAGTCAAACAGATTGTTGTGTCTCGCACAACCGAGGTCAAACAGTTGTTGTGTCTCGCACACCGAAGTCAACAAATTGAATAAACCGGAGGCGAGGCGAATGGTGACAAGGGCACTAGCGACGAGTATCGAGACGAGCAACAGCTATGCGCAGAGGCGGAAGCGACGGCGGAGCGAGCGCGGTTGTGCGGCAGCGATGGTGTGAGCGGCACGGCGGATATATGGCAAGTGCGATGCAGCAACAACGGTGGGTGCGGCGGTGGTGGCGGGGTGGTGTTCGGACAGAGGCGGCAGTGGCGACAGTAGCAACGGTGGACAGAGGACGCCAATCAGGTGGTGGTGATGCGGTAGCCGGCGTGACGCGGGCGACGTGTAGCAAAGATCGGCTTTTTCGAGTGAGGTGACGGCGCGGCGGATAGGCGACGGCGATCGGGATGTCGCGTCGGGGCGTGCTGCGCGCGAGTGGCGGGAGTGCTTGCGGCGGCCAGCGGGAGCGCCTTCGACGAGTGGCGGGAGTGCTTGCGACGGCCGGCGGGAGGCGGATCTGGTGACGGCTGGTCTGGTGGCAGCGAGAACAACAACGAGATCGAAAGAGACACCACGAATTGGTCGTCGACTTGAAAGTCGACCGACCTAATACTAGAAACCAAGCTCTGATACCATGTTAGTTTCTGAATAGAATATGTTTATTGTGTGTTTTCTTGTATACATGGTACCCTATTTATATACACAAGTCTAGAATACAAGAAATGAAAGTAATCACAAAAGGAACCTACGAGATATCAGGGGATACTAGTTTCCTTAACAGCTGGATACAATATTCAATTTCCTTAACACATCAAACATCAGTTGAGATTAGATGTGTTAAGGAAACTACCAGTTATGGCAACTCAATAATATATTCAACAGCTAAGGAAAGTAGCATCTCTTGTAATTAATAGTTTCCATTTGTGATTGCACTTTCCTTTTGTATTCTACGCCTTGTACGTGTATATATAGGTTACCTTGTACACAAGATGATTACACAATAAACTTATTCCATTCAGAAACTAACATGGTATTAGAGCCCTAATTGTGGGTCTCTCTGGTTGTGCGAGACACAACTCTGTCTTCTCTGGTCGTGCGAGACACGACTCTGAACTCTCTGGTTGTGTGAGACAACACTGTCAAGCCCTTACGCACCAGTGACCACCATCTCTGACCTCTCTGTCCTCTCTGGGTGTCTCTGCGCCGCCACCGCCACTGCCGTCGCCGGTCCTCGCCGCTGTCAAGTCCTTACACTGCTCATCTGACAATTATGTGACCAAGGCTTGATTGTTTTATTTTCTCCCACTGGTTGTCAGGTACAGGACATTCAGACGGGTCAGATTCTGGGAACGGGGATCAAAGTAGGACGGTTATTTGAGCTCACGTCACTTCACATGTCTGCCGTCAAACAAATTTCTGCAGCAGTTTCCACCCCCTCAGTCTATCAGTGGCACCTTCGTCTTGGTCATACATCAGCCAGTAAACTCCGTACTCTTGTTTCCAGTGGGTCATACATCAGCCAGTAAACAACCTGCTTCTTCCTTCAGTCTTAACGAGTCCATCAATAATACTCCGTTTGGGTTAGTTCATTCTGATGTTTGGGGTCCTGCATGTAACGGCCCATAGGACAGCTCAGTGGTACACAACTCGTTGAATCGGCGTACTTGTACCCTAGGGCGCGGGTTCGAGTTGTGGGAGGAAATATCCAAGAGGTCCTATGGGCGGTTTACGGATAGTCTTGACGGTACCATGAGGCCTTCGGGCGGTTACGGCGTTACAAAAAGAGGCACCTTTTGTTGGGCTACACGACACAGAAGGACAGGCCGAGAGCCCGGTGTATGAGAAAGCGCAGAAGGACCTCGTCATACATCCCTCACCCCCAGCGGTTCGAACCCACGCCTCGAGGGATAAAGGCGTAGGCTCATGGAGCCGTGTACCAACCGAGCCGATCGGCCCGGTTGGTACACGGCTCCATGAGCCTACGCCTTTATCCCTCGAGGCGCGGGGTTCGAACCGCGGGGGTGAGGGATGTATGACGAGGTCCTTCGGCGCTTTTCTCATACACTGGGGCCTCGGGCTGGTCCTTCGGTCGTGTAGCCCAACAAAAGGTGCCTCTTTTTGTAACGGCCCAGAACTGCCCGAAGGCCTCATGGTACCGTCAAGACTATCCAGAAACTGCCCATAGGACCTCTTGGATATTTCCCCCCTCCCACAACTCGAACCCGCGCCCCTAGGGTACAAGTACTCAGGCTCATCAAGTTGTGTACCACTGAGCCAAGACATTCAACGAGTTGGGAGGGGAAATCTTTTTGTAACGACCCCGAAGCGCCGTAGGCCTCATGAGTGCCGTCGAGACTATCCGAAACCGCCCATAGACCTCTTGGATATTTCCCCCTCCCACAACTCGAACCGCGCCCCAGGGTACAAGTACGCCGATTCAACGAGTTGTGTACCACTGAGCTGTCTTGGCTCAGTGGTACACACCCTCAAGAATCTGCGTACTTGTACCCTAGGGGCGCAGGTTCGAATCCCAGGGGGGTGTGGGAGGGGGGAAATATCCAAGAGGTCTTATGGGCAGTTTCTGGATAGTCTCGACGGTACCATGAGGCCTTCGGGCAGCTTCCGGGGTCCGTTACACCGCACCTACTTCCACCGTGAATGGTTATCGATACTTTGTACTTGTTCATTGATGACTATTCCGATTCACTTGGATATATTTTCTAAAGCATCGATCCGAAATATCTCAAACATATATTGAGTTTGCTAATATGATCAAAACTCAATTTGCACGTACAATCAAAATTCTTCGTATCGACAATGCTTTAGAATACCGTGATTTTATGCTTCTTCGCTTTCTTAAACAACAAGGTACCATTGTTCAACGTTCTGCCCCGTATACCTCTCAACAAAATGGTCGAAATTGAAAGAAAACATCGACATATCCTAGATTCTGTCCGAGCCCAACTTCTCTCTGCGTCCTGTCCTGAAAAGTTTTGAGGTGAAGCTGCTTTAAATTGTGTCTTTACCATTAATCGACTTCCTACACCAGTGTTAAAGAACATTTCTCCTTTTGAACGATTGTATGGTACACTACCGGACTATTCTGATCTTCGGGTATTTGGTTGTGCATGTTTCGTTCTTCTTAACCCCCCTGAACATACCAAACTTGAACCGCGTGCTCGTCTATGTTGTTTCCTCGGGTATGGAACTGAACATAAGGGTTATAGGTGTTGGGATCCTCTTTCTAGGAGATTACGCATCTCCACCCATGTCACTTTTTGGGAAAATACAATGTTCTCTACCCTATCCAAATTCGACAGTTCGCTATCCTGTCCTCAACCATTTTTCACTAACCCCTCTATCGAGCTTTTTCCATCTCCTACTGCAGTATGTCAGATGAGCTCAATGATCGTGCTACCGTTCCCGCACCCGTCGTCGAAGAATCGGCCCCCTCTGATACTCCTGTTCCTGCACATGTCCCACCTCGCCGGTCTACACGGGTATCTGAACCTCCTCCTTACCTCCAAGATTATAATTGTTTCTCTGCTATTTCTTCTTTACATGAGCCCTCCTCCTATCGAGAGGCTAGTTCTAACCCCTTGTGGCAGCAAGCAATGACAGGAGAACTGAGTGCACTAGAGAAGACTCATACTTGGGACTTAGTGGAGCTACCCTCTGGCAAAACTCCGATTGGATGCAAGTGGATTTACAAAATAAAAACTCGCTCTGATGGCTCTATTGAGCGGTATAAGGCTCGTCTGGTTGCTAAAGGTTACACACAAGAATATGACATTGACTATGAAGAAACGTTTGCCCCTGTAGCCCGCCTGACCTCTGTCCGAAGTTTACTTGCTGTAGCAGCTGTTCGACATTGGCCTTTGTTTCAAATGGATGTTAAAAATGCCTTTCTGAACGGTGATCTTGCAGAAGAGGTTTATATGTCTCCACCTCCTGGCTATTCTCATCCTCCAAAACAAGTTTGCCTTCTCCGTCGCGCATTATATGGGCTTAAACAGGCTCCCCGTGCTTGGTTTGCCAAGTTCAGTTCCATTATTACACAGTTTGGCTTTCAGTCAAGTCCTCATGATTCTGCACTATTTACCCGACGAACTGACAGAGGCATGGTTCTGCTCTTACTTTATGTCGATGACATGATCATCACCGGGGATGACTCAACTGGGATTTCTGACTTACAACAATATCTCAAAAGCCACTTTGAGATGAAAGACTTGGGTAATTTGAGCTACTTTCTCGGTCTTGAAGTCAATTCTACTTCTGATGGATATTATCTTTCACAAGCAAAATATGTCTCTGATTTGCTCTCTCGTTCTGTCATCACTAATACTGATATTGCATCCACCTCATTAGACACGAATGTCAAGCTGACTCCGTCAGATGGTACACTTCTTTCAGATCCTACCTTATATCGTCAGCTTGTGGGGAGTTTGGTTTATCTTACTGTTAGTCGTCCGGACATTGCTTACGCGGTGCATGTTGTCAGTCAGTTCATGTCAGCCCCTCGTCCTGCTCACTTCACTGCTGTTCTCCGCATCCTTCGATACGTGAAAGGCACTCTATTTCATGGCCTCCACTTCTCTGACAACTCTCCATTGGTATTATCGGGTTACTCAGATGCAGATTGGGCGGGTGATCCTACCGACCGACGTTCCACTACTGGTTACTGTTTCTTATTGGACAACTCGTTAATACCCTGGCGAAGCAAGAAACAAACAGTAACATCTCGCTCTAGCACCGAATCTGAGTATCGGGCTCTCGCCGATGCCACCTCTAGAATTACTTTGGCTTCGATGGTTACTTGAAGATATGGGGGTTACACATGATTTTGCTACCATCCTGCATTGTGACAATCAAAGTGCGATTCAAATTGCACACAATGATGTTTTTCATGAGAGAACAAAGCATATTGAGAATGATTGTCACTTCATCCGTCAGCATCTGGTTCGGGGCACTCTTCAGCTTTCTTCTGTTTCCTCCTCCAATCAGACGGCTGATATCTTTACTAAAGCTCATCTTCCGGGTCGCTTTCATGTCTTGGTAGACAAACTCAAGTTGATTTCTACGAATCCATCTTGAGTTTGAGGGAGGGTGTTAAGGAAACTACCAGTTATGACAACTCAATAATATATTCAGCAGCTAAGGAAAGTAGTATCTCTTGTAATTAATAGTTTCCATTTGTGATTGCACTTTCCTTTTGTATTCTACGCCTTGTACGTGTATATATAGGTTACCTTGTACACAAGATGATTACACAATAAACTTATTTCATTCAGAAACTAACAAGATGAATGAACAACTTGTCATCATTATAAGGCATTAATCCTCATAGATTAGAAATTTAGGAGTAATCGAAGAACATCACAACTTGGCGGCCCCTATCCTCCAACGCACTACCAATGACAAAAGGATCCATACAAGCCGTCCTAACTCAAGACCTATCCCTACGCGCACCAGTCGCATCACATTACAAAGCACACATCAATGCAAAACAATCGCACACAAAATATGTATATATATATACCGCAACGGATACAATGACATAAGAGATAACATATACAACAACAACATAGCCTCGGTCCCAAATTAATTGGGGTCGGTTATATGAATCAAACTCTTCCATTGTGCTCGATTTAATGCAATTAATGGTGAGCTTTCCAAACCATTTCAATCCCTCATAATTAATGCGTCCCAAATTAACTTCGGTCTACCTTACCTCGTCAAATTTCATCAGTTTCTATTGAGTCAAGTTTAAGTGAGAGCATTTGTAGGTCGTCTTTGCAGGTTTCCAAAATGCTGCAACCGTCATTCTCTAATCTTTGTATCAATTGGTGCTACACCTACTTTTATTTGAATTTATTTATTTCTTATTCTATCTACGCGTTGACTTAGATATTACGAAGGCCTAATTAGTTGGAGTCAGCTATCAAACTCTTCCATTGCGCACGATTTAGTGACTAGGTATTACGAATTCAAAATTACCAATAAATTCAACATAACACAACAAAAAAGTACCCACATTTCCTCTGAGAGTCACTGCAATCCCAACTGTCTGCCCTTCCCTGAGCTTAAACGTCGCCAGCGAAACCCTAGCTTTCGTCTTCACCGGTCTCTGCCCCGCAATCAGCGCCAATTCATTAATCGCTTGCTCCAACCCCTTCGAGTTCTGCGCCGCGTCCCCAATCCCACAATTCAACACAATCTTCTCCACCTTCGGAACCTACACTACAACAACACACATTCACAAATTTCACACAAAGCATTGATTTTGGAACTCGGATTCAAAAAGGGTAGTCTCAAAAATCCGACCTGGTGAATGTTGGTGTACGAGAACTCTTCTTTGAGGAGGGGAACGATTTTGTCCAAGTAGGCTGTTTTGAGGCGATGGACCTTCTCTGTCTCGGATTTCTCCACCAAAACGATCCCTGAAGACGCCATTACTGAAAACCCAGATGGGTTTCTAGGGTTTGGAGATGGGATTCGTGTTGGGGTCGTGAGAGATCGGCCGTGGAATGAAGAGAGGCATGAGTGGAGAATTGTGGGCGACGCCATGAAAGTGATCTTCGACAACTCTCACTCGGTCACTCCCCTATCTCTTGAGAGGATTCGTAAATGAATGGTCCTTGTTTTGGATTTAATTACCGTTGTACCAATGCTTTTGTTCGAATGATGGCATTCTCGTGAATTTGTTTCATGTTTGGGGAGATGCGAGGAATTGAAAGTTGTTTGGTTGGATAAGAAGTTCATGTAGAAGACCGTTTGTATGACATGGAAGTCAATAATCAACATTTTTGAGTTATTTGCAAAGGAAAAAGCTTGGCTAAATGACTTTGGTCTGATGCGGTATATTTTGTATCGAGAGGGGCATGCAAGCATATATCTCGACGTGTATTACATGATATTCGATAGGATTGGTGTCAAAAGTTAGTTACTCTAACAGATTACCATTTACAAAAAAGCATCTATGGTAAGACGATAGGCATCACTTGCGAAAATATAAAATTTGGAGAAGTTATAGACTGACTCTTATTGAAGTAAAAAAAAAAAAAAAATTGAGTTATTGCATATGAAAAAGTCTATCTTGACAAGTTTTTAAGTTTGGTGTATTATTTAGTTGATATCTATTTTTTTTTAATCAAAGATGTGGTTGATATTTACTTGGTTATAACTTTATATAGGTTGCTTTAGAGGCACGAGCTTATTGTATATTATATCTTTTTACAAAAATGAGATGTAAAAGTCAAAACATATTAAGTGAGATGAAGAGGCATCACTTGTAAAAAAATAAGGTTTAAGAAATTCGTAGGTTCGAATTATGTAAAAACACAAAGAAATAGTAAGTGACGTAATACAACAACAACAAAGCCTCAATTTCAAATTGATTGGAGTTGGCAACATGGGTCAAATTCTCTCAATATTCATCATATGCATCTTTTAAATGTAGTTTTTTTTAAAAAAAAAACAAAGGTACAACTAGTATATATACTTGAAATTTTATCTTTGACCTTAAATATTTATAGATATTGGTATATTTTATCAATAACTTGTTAGTTTGAACCGTAACAAACTCAATTCCTCTTAATTGAAGTATTAGTTTCGATTTTCAAGCCTTGTAGATGAAGCAAACTAGATCGAGAAGGTAATCCCGCTAAAAAAGCCTAAAGATATAGAAAATTGGATTAAAAATAAGAAATCTTTGAACCATAAGGTTTATTATTATAAGAAATTAAACCATGCAAAACCACATGAAGTGTTAATAAGTTGGTATTTGGATGTGATTTGACGTTAACAAAATACTAATCAAATAGTACCACCTCTCCAACCAATTGTCTTCCTTATCCCCCGTTTGGACTATTAAATATTTAATCGCTTTTCTTTACCAACCAAAGCTCATAAACGTCATTCTCCGATTTGTCTCCCCAAACCAACCCCCCTCTCAATCCATCGAAACCCAAAACCCTAATTCGCTCATCGGAAATCGATTTCGATACCAATTTAGTACTCTCCGCAGTTCTCGCTGTTGTTCGAGCCCTAGAATTTGCCCTAATTTCGAATTTACGCACTTTGGAGATGAAGCCCTAGAATTGCGTTCACCGATTATTATGTGGAGTTGATCTTTGTGGATTGGCGATATTTTGATCGAAAGAGCGCCAAGTGGTGGGTTGTGTATGATCGATGGATTGGTAAGGAAAAGTGCGATTGTTTTGTGGTTTTTGAGCTAGATTTCGAGTTGGAAATCGTGTGTTTTAGGGTTTTGGTCGATTTTGGTGTGAATTGGGTTGGTGATGATGGGATTGTGTATTGATTCGATGTCTTGAAAAAGATTGTATCTTGGCTTGAATTTGGATGGGTTGGTTCTGAGTAGGACCTCTTTTAGGAAGAACAGTTGATTTTACGGTATATGATGCATTGGGCGTTGGTTTTTGAGATGCTCTTTAGTGGAATTGTGTTTAATTGGCTATAGAGTCTTGCGCGGATTGCCGCTGTGTGCATAGTAGCTCATCCAGATATACCAGAATGAAAGCGGAAACCGATGGTCAATCTTCGCCGGAAAAACTAGTTGAAGTGATCACTGATCAAAAGTAATGACATGCCTTATCTTGTTTATTTTGTTTCCCGTTTTTCATTCTCTATGTATAGCGTAATTGATTCCCCGGTCGTAATTTTTGGTTTGTATATTGAATGATTCATTTGGGTCATGAATGTAGGAAATCAAGAATTTCGTATACAAGAGAGACATTGTTGTCTCTAAGCGAGTTGGATGTTTGCAAAAACTTACCCCCGGGATTTGATAAGGCAATTCTCAGGTATGGATATGTTATTACTTAAAGTTCTCAAGTAAGTTTTGCGCCCTTATTGTTTTCAAATTTCGACCGGAAGGTCTTTCATGCTAATTGGTAAGTAGTTCTGGAATGAATTGACAGTCATGTTTTTGTTATTGCCATTACAGGGCAACATCTTATGTATTGACATTTCTTTTACAACAGTGAATTCGAGGAAGCTTCTAATAGCGTTCCTGAACGCCCCCGAATTCCTGGAAGTTTATCTTCTCAAAATTTCAGGCGTGGTGAGTATGGATCATCTCCACCCACTAGAGGAGATTCAGCTAATTATTCTCGAGAAAGATGGGATACACACTCCTCTGGATCAAATGACAAAGATGGAGATTCACAGTCAGATCGGGATTCAGGTGTTGTGTAATTATATATTTTCTTTAAGCAGACACTACGCAATTTTATAAAAAAAAAAAGTGGAACTTTTTATTTATAATTATAAGTTACTTAATATAGATAACTTCAATCAAATGAAAGCCTAACCCCTTTCTCTTACAATTCCACTCCCCCGTCCTCTCACTAGTGTGCTGTGACATATCTGGAAATCGTCAATTGACACATGCTGTCGATTTCATGAAGTGTTTCTCAATATTTTCTCAAGTATGATTTATATTTTTAAAATACACATTGATTATGGATGGCAGTGACCAGTAGAACATTAACGTCACATGGGGGTCTATAAATACGTAATTGACTGTTTATGCTCCTCTGAGTTAATATTTTCTTTTGTCACCTAGGCTCTGTCTAGTCATTGCCTTGCTTCAATTAGGGAAATCGCATGAGCATCAGCCTCGCAATCCTTAGGATTAAGTGATTAACATGTACGTTGATTTACCGAATGCTTTTCTTAGAGAGGTCCTGCTCAAAACAATAGTTACAGAGGTCATAGTAATCTCATTTTTGGAGATCACCTCAAAAATGGACAAGGAAAGACTATCTTTGATATTTTAAATCTGTCAGTCTTCTTGCCTTTAAGTCAAATTTAGTGGGCTAGTGTTAATGAAAATGCCTGAATCTCAATTAGATTTTCGTTGTGTTCTTATGCACATCAGCTTTGATATTCTTTAAGCTTATCTCGGTTCATTGAAGTTTCAACGCCAAACTGACGTATTTAAATAATACTATAACTTAGTGTGGTTGGTTGTAAGCTGATACTCTAGTGCATTGGACTTGTCATAGGGTAGAGCGTCGCTGTGAACTACAGAAGCCATTTCAGTTTAAGAGTTGAGAGCTAAGGCAGATTCGAACATAGCCATTGGCTACTTACTTTCAATATCATGCAACTAACAATGTTCCGTTTCTTATCTTTCTTTTCTTTTGAAATTTCATTCCATTTATTTTTAAGGCAATTAGATATTCTAATCAGCTCAACTAGTCCGATGAACTTGGTTTGGGCTTTGGGAACTGCACAGACCGCCATCCACGAGGAAAATTTGACCAGTAGCCTCATATCAATTTACTTTACGTGGAAAGTTTCTCAATTACTATTTTTAATTTCTTTTAGTTCTAGCATATACATCTAAAGCATGTTGCAATTAAGTTTTTACTGGCAATACGATGGTGAATGGTGGATTGCCGGTGGACAATGAGAGGTTTCAAAATTGTATTCAGCAATCTCAGAACACATTGCGTAGTGATGCTACAGTTTCAAATCATTAGCTATTTGTGTTCTTTTGTTCTCAAAGTATTCTGCTTGTTAACTTTTCCTTTCGTTTTTTTCTTGCTGATGGATGGGTATGTTAGATTTTTCTGCAATTTTGATATCTCTTCCAACCTTGCAGATTTTGGGAGACGTTATGGAAACCAATCTCGGCGTTCATGGCAAAACTCTGAGCATGATGGCCTTCTTGGAAGTGGTGCTTCCCAAAAACCGCCTGGATTTGTGCCTGGGACTTCAGCTTCAAGGGGTCGAGGAAACAGTCATTATCAACTGAACAAGAGTAATGAACCATATCATCCTCCACGCCCTTATAAGGTTAAATTCATACTTAATTTTCATTTTTTTTTTGAGAAGGATATTTATGAACTTGCTCAAATTTTTTTTTGTCTAAGTTAAAGTTTCTCGAGTTTTCTCAAGAAGGCAAAAAAAAAAAAAGGAAAATGATTTGGTGACCCATTTTGGGGCACCCGGTTGTTGGTATCTATTGATTTATGCATTGATGTTTGTGCACACACAAATTGATGTATATTGAAGGGACACCAACAACCGAGTGTCGATTCTGGATGTTCCAAAAAGGTCACCCTAAAAAAAGGGTTTCTCGAGTTGTTGGACTTTGATGTTTAATCTTAAATTCTTAATCCTAATATTTAGGAAAGTACTTGAAGTATCGTTGGGTACTTCATGCATAATTACGTGATGTATGGTATATGATTCATATTATGTGTATAATAAGTGTGTACACACATTTGTGTGTATACTTTCACTCATAAACATATTGAATAAGATTTTGGGAAAAAACCTTTAAAACAATGAATGTGAAAATACCCTAATACAATCATGATAAGGTCAAAATTCTATTGCAATTTATGACATCATGATTTCATTGGTTTTCTTCAGGCTGGGCCTCACTCAAGACGAGACACTTTCACTACGGACATGTATAATGACGAGACTTTTGGTTCTTCTGAATGCTCGAGTGAGGATAGAGTCGAAGAGGAAAGAAGGAGAAGAGGTAAATATTTTAAAATCTTTGATCCAAAAAGAAAATGACGAAAAGAACAGTTATCTTCATTCTTAAATTGAACTTGTTAGTGGCATAAAAAATATGAACTTGTTAGTTGCTTTTGAAGTGGCTGGGCCTCAATGAGATGATTGATTTGCATGAAACTTTTATGAACCGTACAGGCACATTTGGATGCTTATAGTTCATAAAAAACTGCGAAATGAAAAGTAACCAATCTGTTGATCCAGCCTTCTTCTCATTATTTTTCTCATAGGCTTTTCCGCCTCAATCCTTTTTGCATTTAGTCTAGTATTTTCATGAAATTTATGTGATAAATAATTGACTTGGATCTGTTTGCCACCCAGCTTCTTTTGAGTTGTTCAGGAAGGAGCAACAAAAGGGATTTCAAGAGAAGCGTAAAGAAAATGTCGAACCAGATATTATGGCATCATTGGTTGATAGTGAAGACAATAAAAAACTGGCGGATGGGAATAATGGGTTGCAGGAGGGGCCAACCTCTTTCGAAGACGATTCTACAAAATGTGCTTTACCTGCTCAAACTCCAGCATCCAGACCCCTTGTACCCCCAGGTTTCACAGGCTCTAGCTTGGATAAAAGTCTGGGAATAAAGCCTTGTGCACCTGAACCTGCATTGGAGGTAATTTTCTCTCGTTGATTAGGAAACCTACGCACTGGGCCTCTCGTAAGATTGTTGTTCAAGTTTTTCACGAACATTGATTGTATAGGCATTTTCTCTTTTAGTGCTTTCCTTAGCTTTGACCAAAAAAAAAAAAAAAAAAAAAAAAAGTGCTTTCCTTAGGATTTTGATTTAAGTACGCTATTGTCATGGAAACATTGGATGTCCTAGATCTACCTTCATGGAAAATTTTAAATTTGATGTTCAGGAGGTAGTCAATGTCTATTGGCAATGTTGTTTTTTCTTTATATCATTGTTATTATTTCGGGATATGTAAACCTCAATTTTCCATCCACCGATTGGCCTCAATGAACCACCCTCCTCTCTCTCTTCCGCTTTTTGTTTCAGAATTATCTCGCTTGAACTAATGGGAATACACCTTTGGAATTTGGACCTTGTTGATAAACCTTTAAGACCACATTCCTACACCTGCATTCAGTCCTTAAGTGGATCATTTTGATTTTCTGAAATACTACAGTTTATTTTTCCTTTTTCCTCCTGCAGGTTGCAATTATTGGAGATGACAGCGTTTCTCATGGAGAAGTTGATTTTGTGATAAATGGCTTCCCTGGTAATTTCATGGATGAGAAATCAGCTGTGGTTGTGGGCACCAGTGGCCAGCACTGTGAGATTAAAACCCTTGATACTACTGTTACCAATAACAGTAAAAGCTTTGCAAGTCAACAATCGAAAATAAAGGTTTCTGCTGATTTGACCAGTAATTCGAGTCCATCATTCAAAAATCCATTCCTGCAGGAGTCATTTGGAGTTTCAACAGATGGAGTATCGATGGGTTTTGATTCTCAGAAAATCCTGGGAAACGGCAACACAGATGACACCCGCCATGAGTACAAATCATCAATCCTAGGAAAGTTGCTTGGTGTTGTTCCAGCAGCAACTAGTTCTAGTTCAGATTTTATTGAGGTAATTATCTTCTTTTTATTTTTTTCCATTGCCTTAGCAGTGTTCAAATTCTTTAGTCAGTATTTCATAACTAGTATGCGAAATTTGGTTATAGCGAAATGAAATCATAACCTTAAATAACTTTGGCACAAATAGTCAAAGATCCATAAACTGAATGCTTTGTAGGCTTCTTACTAATGTCTTCTGCGCTTTCTAGGCTTCCCAATCATCAAGCCTTCCTCTAGTTATTTATTTGATTTGTGATTCTTGGGAAATTATGTGATATCTTAGATCTGTTAAACAGCAGGTTATTTCACTTAATTATCAACTCTGCCGGTAGCTTTGTCAAATGTCTGTTCTGCAGCAGATCATTTTGGGGAATTATAATTCTTGGGCATCCACAGTTTGGATTTGGGTCTGGGTGTAATTGATGTGAACTCATATATGAACTAGCTCTTACTTTTTTTGTTTCTAATCTAGGAGTTTTTTCTAAAAAAAGTAACAATTTACTTAGAGGACTACCTGTCATCGCTGCCAATTATGTCAATTAATTACGGCTTCCACTAACATCCTCCAATATTACTTTTTTCGATACTTTCTCCATCCATATCCGCATAGATGCTACTTTATAATGAATTATTTCCTTAACAAATCTTCATCGATTCTTCCCTAAATATTCTTTTTTTTTTTCCCTAGTGTGGACAATAGTATAGTGAGCAACACTAAATCTCAAATTTCCCCTTTTGACACTGCAAGCTACTAAGCCATTGAGAATCAAGGATTTTTAGAACTTCTGCTAGAGGTACCAAGGGAATGTTCACGTCTCCTAATAGTCGTTTTCGTGTTCCTAATAAAAAAATGTACATAGGAATGTTGTGTACCGATATATCATTTGATCAACTCTTTGTATATATCCTGTCGATAAGGCATCAAGATTTGTGCATTGACATCTTTTTTTTTCTTGTCTGTTTCACCAGTGCGGCGATGTTAGAGCCGATGACATTGGTAAAAATCTCCCTTTTCAATCCTCCAAGTTCAGTCATTGGTTTATCGAAGAAGGTAAAATTTAATTTCTATTAGAATTTCTCTTAGCGTCAAGCATTCATAGAACAAATTTATGGATCTTGTCTGATTCTACAGAAAACAAAGAGGATGCGCCCTTTTCAGACCAACCTAAAGACTTGCAACAACCACCACCTAAAGACTTGCTTTCACTTATTGTTGGTAGTGAAAGAAGTGGTTTGCAAGCATCTGGAAGGTCTGAGGAGGAGCTACCAACATTTCCGCTCAAAAGCAATGAACCTGTGCATGGATTTACGTCTAGCACAATTTCTGCCGACAAGGGAGCCAGCGACCCATCTGTGTTTGAGAGTGTGGATGCTACTCCAAGAGTACTCACATGTGAAGACCTTGAACAATCTATGTTTTCTGGAACAAGCGATAATGTTTCAACTTTGCAGTTTCCAATTGAGGATGGGGATGTTTCAGATGGAAAAGTCGGGGTTGACAGTCATGCATCCCTACACCTCCTTTCTTTATTGAAGGGTCCGTCCTCAAATCTGGAAGTTTCCTCTGGCAATCACCAGGTTTATGAGAGTGAGGTTGTCCCTGGCATATTCAACAATTCAAGTGAAGACAATGCCAGAAGAGTCGCCTCGGACAAGTCTCTCACTCTTGAAACACTTTTTGGCCCGTCGTTTATGAAGGAGTTGCACTCGCGGGAAGCTCCAGTCTCGAAACAAAGAGGCTCAAATAGTGGGTCTCCTAGGGCTGAGATCTCCAAGCCCCAAGGATTTACATTTCCAGCAGCAAATGATGGTTTATTTCCTCAAATGGGCAGTGAATATGGATCAAACAAGACCACTCTTGGAGGTGACAGTGAAGAGCAAAACTTTACCCAACAGGCCAAATTCAACAAGCTTGAGAAACAATGGTCAGGGTTTGATGCTTCTCACAGTGGCGTAAGGTTAGATCATCGCAATTCCATTGTTGGTATCGAAGGCAAAGCTGATGGGCCTCTAGGAATTCGGTTACCAGAAGAAGAGAGCTTGTTTTCAGTGGTTGATCCGATCATTCCCCATCGGTCGACTCCAATGCCTGCCGGAAATGTAAATAATGCTGGCTCATTATCTTCCTCAGGCGCTCATTTTAATATCATTGATAAACTAGCATCTCTGAACGCCGCCCTCAGAGATGAAAGGCCCGTCGGTCCCAACGTCGAAGGTCCGTCTTTTTCTTCCCGCCCTCATCCTATGGAGCATAATCTGCAGGGTTGGCAGTCTTCTCCACAATTTGCTCAGATGCAGATGAATCATTGGAGGCCTCCATTTCCGCCGTTGGAGCCTCATCAGAGTCATATGAATCCACATCTTAAATTAATGGGTCCTGAGAACATGTTCCAAGCGGAAACACATCCGCAGCAGAGTCACTTCTTGGCAAATATTGCTGCTCCAGAATTATTTCAAAATGTCTCTGCGGCGCCACCAAGGTTTGAACCTCCGGGTCATCATCATCCTATGCTGCAGCAGATGCATGCGGGCGCCAATCTCCTCCCGCCCCCTCAATTACTACAAGGAATGCCCAGAGTTGCTTCCATGCCATCTCAGTCTGTCAACCACATGGGCGGTTTCATGCCCGAGCTAAGCCAAATGCATGGTTTTCACCACGGTCAGAGGCAACGGAGCTTGAGTAGCCATGAAATGCCTGTACCAGGTAGGTCTATAAAACTCGCTCGAAGCCTCAGTTAAAGAAAAAAAAATTCTATATTCATACTGTTGTATTCTAATTAGTTCTTCTTGATGGCCTGCATTATCAGGTTTCAACGTGCGTGATGGTGGAAACGTTCATTCGCAGTCATTTGAAAAACTAATTGAGATGCAACTCGGTGTTAACGTGAAACAAGCGAACCAACTTCCAGGGAGCGCGCACAATCAGCAACAGCCCACCTTCGGTCATGGTATCGACTTGGGTTTCCGGTAGCAAGGGGACGCTACTGAACCTCACCTTGCGGCGGGGGCTTATATAGCATGTAGGTTGTGAATGGAAGGGATTTGCTGGGTCGGTGTTTGATGTATGCGAATTTCGTTTGAATAAACACCAGTTGCTTCTTAAATTACTATTTGCTCATCGTTCTTCACTGCTTGTCATTCATCCAACCATTGCCTATTCCAGGTACATTCACAAACAAACTCTTGGCCTACTAACTTTCTACTCATCTTGGTAAGAATGCAAGCCCTCATTCAAAGCTGGATGCAGAAGAGTTGTCCTAGGTTTATACTGTCATTGTCTAAAAAGGTTGCTGAAGGCCTGCATTGCCAGGTTTTGGCGTGCACGATGGTGGAAAAGCTAATTGATGCAGCTCGGTGTTAACATGACACAAACGCACCGACTTCGTTCCATAGAAGTTGGCGCATCGATCTGTTTCATGTTAACTTCGAGCTGCTGCGTTTCAACTAGCTTTTTCAAACGACTGTGACTGATTGTTCCCACCACTGTGCGCGCCACAACTTGGCAATGCAGGCCTTCAGAAACTAACTAGACAACAACAGCAACCTTATTTCTCCGAGTCTGTAAACTTCGCCTTGGGGCTTGGCATTGTAGGTTGACAAGGTTGTGAATGGGAGGGACTTTTGCTGGCTTAGTGTTTTAATGCATGTGAATTTCGATTGCTTATCATCCACATCCAACCACTGTCCTGATCTTGAAATAACACAGTGCTCGCTACGTCGTCGAGCATGAGCAACCTCGCTACTACTTCGCGAATCTAACAGTCTGCTCCGCAAGAGACTATCGAATGCGTCGGTGTTACGCATCGAAGCCAGTTAAGTACTAGTTCACAATCTACCCGCTAAACCCCTTGTTATCATCTCTTTTAACACAAAATAAGTTGTTGCTCACCATGCGCACTTCCTAAACTTGGTGAACCTATTTCATGTTTGCTCCCTTTCCATCATTCTTCTCAAATTCTTACCCCGAGTAATTTGAGACTGAAGCGATATTATTGTATCGCTGCATTCGCGACCGATCTAATACATTCAATTGATGCAAAATTTAGTAGAATCACTAGGATTATGCGTCAAGCGACGCCCGCATAAATATCTCAATGCGTGCGTTTAGAAAAACTCAGAACTTCATACAACTACATTAGCAACCCATCACTTTCCATATAAAATTGATAATGAAAGTTGGACAGAGTTAAAAGGTTGTGGAGCATTAAAAATGGTCCCGTTTCTACAACCACCATGTACGCCTAAAACTTGATTATTAGAAATAGAAGATAGACACTACCTGTAGGTCCTGTATAGCTTTCAACTTGTATATCAGACAGAAAATGGTGCCAAAAATTTACAATTAAACAATATTACAGTATATTATCAACGAATGGGGTAGCTCAATGATTTAATATAAAATTTAGAAGTAAGAGGTTATGAGTTCGAAACCTTTATAAGTGCAAAATTGTTTTTTTTTTATAAAAAAATAATATTACAATATATTTAATATTGCTTTAAATAAGAATCGTTGAATAGCTACGATGGCAAGGCCTAACTATCCACATGTTGAATACTCTTGTGGATGACATAATAAAATGTTGACATTTAATTTATATTTAGTTCAAGTAATTCATAGATTTTATTAGAATAAATTAAGTCTACTATATGTATTTTGGTAATTATGCAACAGGACCGTTGTGGCCCATTAAACTTACATAAGATCTATGAGTTTGTTGTGACCCATTTAAATTTTTTAGACTCATAAGAGTCTTTCATGCAATCTCTACCAGCGTGTTATGCATCGTGATCAGTGTGTGCCCGCATTTCGAATGGCACATGGATGACTTTTGTGAACCAATGTGTTTTGTTGTATGACTTGTTGTCATTTTAGCACTTCTCTAAAAAAAAAAATTAGACTTATATTGTTTTTTATTTCGAATCTATTGAAAATTTTCTTTTTATACATATATTTTTATTTAATAAATATTGATATTCGTACATAAAATGCGAAATGTTGACTAGTTATATATTAAAGATACAAGATATAATTAGCGTTTTAGAATTGTAATTTCAATTCTTTCTACAGCCTTCTCGGGTAAATTTAATGTCGGTAAGCTTTTGGATGAGCTATTTGTTTTTTTTTTCATTTTCATCTCTACAAAAAAACAAAATCAAAGGCAACATTAATATATTCGTAGATTCCATCAAAACTTTGTGGTTAAGTACATATGTAGGTGTTTTCAAAAAAAAAAAAAAGGTACATATGTAGGTAACCTCGTGAGAGTCTAAGACCTGTTTTGAGAATGGAGGGAGAAGTTTCTTAGGGAACTAAATATACCCTATATGAATTAAAATCTTAACTTTTATAAATGTGAAGAGTAGAAAGCTCAAATAAATATACATCAACTTTTCGATAAGTATATTTTTTTATTATATTTGAATAAAGTACCAAAAGTTGAACCAAATGGAGCCTAAATAAAGCATCTTACATTCTTAAGTTAAAAACAAAATAAAAATAAATGAATGAATAAAAGAACTATTGTTAATAATTTGGAGTAATACGAACGGGTTGACCTAATGGCAATGGCGAAAACAGGACTGTGTGGGTTATGCGCACGGTCTCAAATTCGATATTCCCTGTAATAGCCAAACGTCGGGCCACTGACAATCTCCTTCCACAATATGAGACTAGTTAGACAAATTTCTGGATAATCATGGTTAATCAAAAAAAAAAAAAATTGGAATAAATATTTTTGTATAAAAATTAATGGGCTTAATTAATTACATTCATAAGACACAAAATTTCCCCTAAAAACCTACTCGTCTCATCTCATTATGTATGGATGATATAAATTATGCACTTTTTTGAAGCTATTCAGCTTACTCAATTTAGCTGGAGCATACATACTGCTCTTTACAAGATCCCCCACAAGGCACAATCAGCAGTTTAGGTGGGGGATGATGTTTTTGTGCAGGTGAAGTGTTGTGCCTTTGTGATAATGCCTGAGAGGCTCATAACTACAAAAGCATGGTGAGTCACGCACAAGACTGCAGACAAGTGAACAACTCAATATTATATAGAATTGGTTGAGAAGTATTTGTGGTTGACGAAGACACACATCTCTCTCTAGTCTCTAGTGTTCATGCAGGTGGCCTCTTCTTGAGTAGTGTTTTGCCAAAGAGAGATAAAGGGAGTGCAACCGTGACATGATTCTTTGATAGTGGGCCACCTAGCCATATTTTGAATTGAAGATGAATGTTGAACGAGAAAGGATGGTTCACCAACTCTCACTATGTTACGACACTATGTCACACCCCGAGATATATACATTGAGCCTCGACCCGCATGTTATGCATTGAAATATATATATGCCAACATCCCGAAGAATGCATGAACGGCTCCCGTGAGTCAATGTTCTTGAGTCATTACATACCCATTTGCCATTCTAAAACTTCTCATATAAGAATTGGTAATATACGTACCAATTGCAACTAACATTTGTGATTTTTTTAAGATAGATGCAATTGCCTTGAAAAGACACTACAAGGATTAAAGTGCATGTTATAAAATAAGCTCTCACGTAAAGAGTTGATATACCAATACGCAAAACATATTTTTTGATCCTTGAACTTTGAGTCTTTTATACTTTTGGTCTCTGAACTTTTATTAATGTACATTTGGTCCCTGAACTTTGAGTTTTTTTATGTTTTGAGAGAAATTTTTTTTTTTTTTTTTACTTTCGTTGATCGATTTGAGTCGTTCGGTTCAATAATATAAACCACTTTACTCTCCTTGACTAGTCACACGATACTTTTGTTACCCACGTTGGTGAAATTTAACACTTAAAATGGTGGAAGGACTAAATGTAGAATCATTGTGAAAGTTCAAGGACCAATTGTGTAGTAATAAAAGTTCAGGAACTAAAAGCATAAAAAACACAAAGTTCAAAGACTAAATCATTAGTTTTGCCTAAAATTTAAGATGTAGAGTTACCGAAGATTGCCAAAAGTACTAAAGACTTAAAGAGCATATAATGACAAACAGTCAAGTGGTAGCTTAATATTTAGTACATGATCGTTTATGGATAAGATTGAGGGTTCAAGTCTCCCCGAACCAAGTGTGTTTGCAGTGTCGATTCAGAGAGGTGTGAAGAGCTGTGAGGCAAGTCAGTAGAAGCAGGCCATCCCTGCAATATTCTGACTAATATTGCTGTTGAAGCCTTGGTATATATGAAGGTAAGAACCATCATGTTGAGCTATACCTTTCTTGTAGATTGAGACTTTGGTTTTACCAAAAAAGGAAGGAACAGAAATTATCCATACATCTGAACTGCTAATACAGAATCCAAAATGCACCAACTAAAATTACATGAAACTAGAACTGAATGCTAGATATGAATGAAGGTGAATTATTACACTGTAATTCTCGCACGGCCTTTCGCCACTCTCCGAGCAATCACTCTCATACCGCCCTTGGTTGCCTTGCTGTTGCATATATCAAACACAACCGTTATTCTTCACAAGTAAAGGCAACGAATCAGATAAGTAACTAATGAATCTGAACGAGATTCAACATATCATGGACACTGAGAACTTATTCAACTAATGAAATTGAGTCATAACTGAAACTTATGAGAATCATTTTTAATCATCCATCGCGGGTTTGGTTTTTTCTCATTAGTCCTGGGAACACTTCTGGGGCTCTCTTGTTGCATTCATGTTCTTTACATTCTTTATTATTAATATATTGTTCTTTTTTATCTCAAACAAATCCTTTTTAATCAGCCAAATTCAAGTTATTTATAAGACAAAATATGTATTTTTTTTTTTTTTTGGTAAACAAAACAACTAGGAATGCTCCAAGCCTTCAACAAATCTACACGGCAAGTCTATTTGAAATGGCTAATCCTACAGCCATGGAAGGGAAAGAAAGACCATCACCCAAACCTTTCTATAGGAACAAATAGAGCAAGGAAAAAAAATCTACTTCTTATCAAGTGGGCTATAGTAAAAGACCAATCAGCAAGGAAGGTTTGGCAACTAAGAATGTAAAACTCGAGACCATCTCATTATAACTCTATATAGATGTGTAGATCCATTCAAGAATGCCAAGATCTCTTGATAAAATTAATCAGAATGATCCGTGGTTTATCTATGACTATGAATGACGGGTTGTAGGAGTTTCCGCGAAAGTATCTTACAAATTGTGAGACATAATCATGACACTTTTTCACTGGGCTGTGAGGGTGGTACTGAAGAACTGCTAAAGACAGCAGTCCTGTATTCCGACATTAGAAGGTCTATAAAATCAATATATATCAAGTTTTTGATATTAAAGAGAGAGTTCAAAGCTATACATTGTATACTAGAAAATGTAGGAACAAAATCTACAAAGGAAAAGTCCTACACGCAATACACATCACGATGTCGTGTTGAAGGAAAAAGAAACAAAAGACACGCTTAGCATTGCTTTGAAACCACAAAGAGTACCTAAATAGGCCAAAAGAACTCTGTTTTTTATAGGCAAACCCATTTTTTGGTCTCTAAACTTTGTGTTTTTATGTTTTTGGTCCCTTAACTTTTATTACTACACATTTGGTCTTTGAACTTTCACAAAATGTACATTTGGTCATTCCACCATTAAAGGTGTAAAATCCTGATGACGTGGCTAACAGAAGTGCCACGTGATTAGCTAAGAAGAGTAAAGTGGTTTATATTATTGAGCAGACAACTCGCTTCAACAAAAAAAAAAAAAAAAAAAAATTCAATTGTCCCAAAAGCATAAAAAAACTCAAAGTTTATGGACCAAAAGCAAAAAAAATACTCAAAAGTTTAGTGACCAAATGTACATTAATGAAAGTTCAAGGACCAAATGTATACTACTAAAAGTTGAAGGATCAAAAGCATAAAAAACTCAAATTTGGAGCAACGTAATTAATTGATAATAAGTAGATAACATCATAACAACGCTAAATAGCTATTACACTAATGACAAAAACCAAGTCTCATGGCAAAAATGTGTACATACCGGGCAAAGAAACCATGAGTTCTCTTCCGCTTAATGGTGCTAGGTTGATACGTTCGTTTTGGAAGTAGGAGCAAAGGTTCACTTGATGAAGCCGCATCTCCTGCAAAACATCGTAAGTTATATTTTAGTGTAAGTTGCCATCTAACTCTTGATAGACCATTATTTGTCTCATAACTCATTTACATAGTTGCCAAAATATATAACTTATATTTTAATTTACTTTATGTCCATTAAGCTTCCCTTTTAGGAGACCAATTTGATGGAAACTGGTGTTAATACAGGAAGCCCAATGGTTATCTTTCAAGCCTATAAAATGACACTTATATCATCAAACAACTATAGAAAAACTTAATGTTTATGAGGGTAATAGACTTTGACGTTGAGAGTTTGGTGTAGTGCTTAGAGAAGATCAACAAGATAATGGCTTCCGCAAGTAAAACTCTATCATCACTCTTACAACTTATCATTCAATAAGTACCACCAGCTCATAAGAAAGTGTCAGCCAACAACAACATAACCTCAGTCCCAAATTAATTGGTGTCAACTACATGGATCAAACTCTACTATTGTGCTCGATTAAATGCAATTGATGGTAAGCTTTCCAAACCATTCAAATCCCTCTAAAGTAATGTGTCTCATGTTAACTCCATCTATGTAGAACATTATGTGCGATACATAGCCGGTCCCAAGTACGGATAAAGGAAGACTTTGGAAAATGGGTAAGGGAGGTCTCAAACCCATTTTTTATACTAAAAAAAGGTGAATGGAGGCCTCAAGCCCATTTTTCATTCTTAAAATATGGATGACGGTTGTGATAGTTTGACAACCAACATAAAACAACCAACAAATTCTTCTAATTTTGTTTTTGATATCCGTGAGTATCCAAGCGAGACTGACTATTCTCACAATGCCCTAGTGACATGCTGCGAAAGGTTGAAGTTGTAAGCATTTTTAAAGATGCAATGTTCAAACCCTAAACCCTAGAATCAATCAGAAAACATCACCGAGTGACTGAAAAATACCGACCGTCACCGTCAGGAAGGAAAAACTGAAGCGAAGGGAGGCCGCAAGGGTTCAGGAACTGCTGAGACGCAACTCTTCGGATGATCTCCGCTGCATCGTTGGTTTGCTGTTGTTGTTGTTGTTGTTGTTGTTGTTGTTGTCGACGGAGAGATATCTCGAATCGCGAACAGGTGGGGAGGAGATTTGGAGATATTTTGAGATTGGATGGATTGAAGAGTCGATTGACGAGTGAGAGCCCTGTTCGAGCTAGGGTTTTCGACGCCATTTTCACGACTGATTTGTTCTGTTGAGTTGAGAACCCTGTGAGAGGAGTAGAGGGCTTTTGTGATTGTGCGGGACGGGTGGCATGATAGTTAATCGAATCACGGAATATCTAGAGGCCACGTGTCTTTTATTTTATTTTATAAAATGCCGATGGATTGATTAGGAGGGAATAAGGGATTTAAAACGACTTCAAAATCACACCATCAATTTCAATAAATCGAACGTAAAGGAAAATGTTGATTATGTAATTGATCTAACAAATTTCGAGAAATTGCAATTCTCTCTGCAACAAATTAATTGACGTCCTATGCTGCGCAAGGTTCGATTGGAAGTCACTATTTTTGTTTAGTGTCCTCCTAATTTATTTGAAATTTTAAATAATGATGTAATAAATTTTTCTTTTATTAGAATATGCCTGTAATGATGCACTTTTCCTCTTCTTCGTATATATAAAAAATAAAAATAAAAACACGTTGGCAATTTCAAATTCATCGAAGCAATGCAATAATGTATATCATTTAAATTAGCAATTTTTTAGCCATTGCTCTACCTGTTGAGAAAAATGCAATGTCTTAAAAGTTTCGAGAACTCGCTCACTCACAAGCTTAAGTCTACATCCTACATATGAACAACTAGTCTCTCTCACACTCTCACGATTTTTACACACAAAAAAAAACCCACACACCACCAACTCAATTCCACCCAAACAAGGCCTAAATATTAGTAATGGTAGGAAACTAAGGGAAGCATAGAGTTCGAGTTGAGAACTCTTTTTTCTTTACTTCAAACTAGATTGGATGGTAGGAAATTCACCTCATAACAAAATGTTCATTGGTATAGCTACCACAAAAAAATTCATGACCGCCGCCTCAGTCAGAACTACGATGTTCATCTCATTGTCGCAACACATCCCTTGAGGGCTACATACTTGCTTCAATACTTGTGGATCAGGTTTTCGATGGAGGACGGCGTGCTCGACGTTGTTTCTCTTATTTTCTTGACAATTCGAAGGGATGGGCTACTATTGTTCAGTTGCCTTTTTCTTATAATGTATGTTCCTTTGGTAGTCTGCTCCTTCGTTTTGAGCACAGGATCTACGATAGGCATCTTTGTAGATGTTTCTTTCACGCATCGTTTTGGAAGTATGCAAAGGCATGTTATTTTGAAGAGATGAAGGCTCCGGTTCCTTTGGCCGCTAGTTGATGCAAGGTTGGAACTTTCAATTGATTTGATCTGTGGAAGGACTACAAAAATTAGTAATGAGAGCATCCAAAAGTACTCCTAGAATCTCATATTTTGCTTAAGCTTATTTTTCTCCAATCAAATACAAGTAATGGATAGGAAATCAATTAATTACGTCGTAAAATTTATTTGACTTGTAATGGTTAGAGGCATGCTTGGAAAGTTGATGGTTAAATGGACAATCTTCCCCCTTCAAGCAAGAATTTGCATGGCTGAAATAACATAAACATAAATCAGAAGAGAAGGAAAAAAAAAAAAAAAAAGTTAAAACAAAAACAAATAAAAGTTTCCCCAAATGTACCACTTCTATTAGAGTGACCCAAGAACAAATTTTATAATATGTGAACAGATAAAGAATATGCAACATAGAGATATGCTATCAATAAGAATTTAATCGAAATTCTCCATCCCGTTTTAATATCACTGGTAAAGAGCACACCAAATTTCATTCGGGCGAGCACGCCACCTTAATTTTGCTTTCCAAGCTCACAGTCTTGTGTGTTTTTCCCTTAACTGCTTAAGATATCTCTTTTTTTCTCGTGTTCTGAACATCGCACTATGCCTATCTGTCTTTTGCCTATGTATTTTAGCATAAGTCTTTCTCTGCTGTGCGTAAACAATCCTCTTCAACATATATTCTAGCCTTTTTTTTACGGCGGTTTAGTCCCCCCTTGATTTTCGTCCGCATGTCTCAAGACGGAGCGGATGACTAAAGGCTTTTGATCTCCCTTCTGATCGACGTAATGCTTCCATTTCTTCGCGCTCTACACTTAACGCATACAACTCCTTGTCAGGAGTAGGATAATTGGTAAGAATGCAAGCCCTCATTCAAAGTAATACTGGATGCAGAAGAGTTGTCCTAGGTTTATACTGTCATTGTCTAAAATGTGTTGCTGAAGGCCTGCATTGCCAGGTTTTGGCGTGCACGATGGTGGAAAAGCTAATTGATGCAGCTCGGTGTTAACATGACACAAACGCACCAACTTCGTTCCATAGAAGTTGGCGCATCTGTTTCATGTTAACTTCGAGCTGCTGCGTTTCAACTAGCTTTTTCAAACGACTGACTGATTGTTCCCACCACTGTGCGCGCCACAACTTGGCAATGCAGGCCTTCAGAAACTAACTAGACAACAACAGCAACCTTATTTCTCAGAGTCTGTAAACTTCGCCTTGGGGCTTGGCATTGTAGGTTGACAAGGTTGTGAATGGGAGGGACTTTTGCTGGCTTAGTGTTTTAATGCATGTGAATTTCGATTGCTTATCATCCACATCCAACCACTGTCCTGATCTTAAAATAACACAGTGCTCGCTACGTCGTCGAGCATGAGCAACCTCGCTACTACTTCGCGAATCTAACAGTCTGCTCCGCAAGAGACTATCGAATGCGTCGGTGTTACGCATCGAAGCCAGTTAAGTACTAGTTCACAATCTACCCGCTAAACCCCTTGTTAAGGTGGGATAGAATCCAAATCATCTCTTTAACACAAAATAAGTTGTTGCTCACCATGCGCACTTCCTAAACTTGGTGAACCTATTTCATGTTTGCTCCCTTTCCATCATTCTTCTCAAATTCTTCCGGTAACGTTACTTTCGCGACCCCGAGTAATTTGAGACTAAAGCGATATTATTGTATCGCTGCATTCGCGACCGATCTAATACATTCAATTGATGCAAAATTTAGTAGAATCACTAGGATTATGCGTCAAGCGACGCCCGCATAAATATCTCAATGCGTGCGTTTAGAAAAACTCAGAACTTCATACAACTACATTAGCAACCCATCACTTTCCATATTCAAAATTGATAATGAAAGTTGGACAGAGTTAAAAGGTTGTGGAGCATTAAAAATGGTCCCGTTTCTACAACCACCATGTACGCCTAAAACTTGATTATTAGAAATAGAAGATAGACACTACCTGTAGGTCCTGTATAGCTTTCAACTTGTATATCAGACAGAAAATGGTGCCAAAAATTGTTGTTCACATCGGTCTGTCCCGCTTCGCTGCCTGCAACTCTGACAGATCGCGACCGTCACGAATTATTGATGCATGTAGTAGACTGTAGAGCCTAACCAAAACAAGCTTTGGCTACAATTTTATACATGCATACATACATACATAGACAGATACATACGAACAAACAAACAAACACAAACAAAACTCGCAATGCCAACTTCACACGCTGTACAAAGGTAACGCCTCCATTCCATGTAAATACATCACGCCTACTACTAACTAAAGCTCTTTTCTGAGTACAACATACGTACACGACATGAGGAAATCGTTGTTTCAATAAATCAAGCAGCGATGTACCTGACACACTAGCCCGGCAAGTTCATTATTATACATGGCAGGCTGGTCTTCACTTCTACATCTTCTGGCAGCTTCTTATCAGGTCTGCCTCTTAGACCTGAAATACAAAGCACTTGTTAATGTCCATAATTAAATTCTACTTTAACTTTTCGAGTTTATATTATAATAGATAGATAGATAGATACTTACCGCAATGGGAATGTTCTTCTGGTCTTCAGTTCTGCAACTGTTGTTTGTATTGGCAGGCTGAGCTTTGTCCGACTCGATTTCATAAGATGATAGCAGTCTCCTCTGCATTACATGTTCAAATATCAGAATCGTAAGTGTGACGAAAAAAAAAAAAAAAAAACATCCTTCGATAAGTTTCTTCAAACATCTACATGGAGAAGACATGACACAACTTTTCATTAGCTGGGTAATGACACAAGTTAACTTCGGTCTACCTACATCGTCAAATTTCTTCAGTTTCTACTTGGGTTTAGTTTTCTAGTGGGGGCGTTCTCTAAAAGTCCATATCTAGATATTTTCCAGTGTATGCAAGCCTTACGCCATGATTTCCATAGAAGTATTTATAGCAAAAATAAGAAGGTCCAGGAATTTCGTGGCCTTCCATATGTACTGTTTGATCTACTACTTGTTACTTTATCAAAAAGAAAAAAAAAATCTCCAAAAAGATCTCCAGTACAGAACTTCCAAGGACGGAGAAGAATAGAAAGTACAAGAAAAAAAAATAAAAATAAAAAAAACACACCATATATTTTTGTTTAGAAAATAATAAAAGCAAGAATAGCGTACATTTCAATTGACCTCCTCAAAATAAATGTGACACCAAAGCAATAATGAGTTGCAAATCACCCAAACTAGTTGCCTACTAAAGCCTTGACTTCAATGGTCTACATACACAATATTCACTAATCTAGCTCACCTACTAATTGTATCAAGCCATCTAAAGAAGCAATAAGGCCCAACTCTCATGCAGACCAGCAACAATGACATCAATAAAATAAGATCAAAACTATGAAAAATTGAACTTTGCCACCCATTTGAGTTAAATCATTAAATAACCACAAATAGCAAGTCATTTCAAACATGATCGAATGCTGATATCCAATTTAAGAAGCAAGAACCACAATTAGCAAATTATTTCTCATTGAATACTGAAATATGATCAAGAAGCGTCAAATGTGTGAATTCTTTAGACAGATAAGAGGCACTTACATGATCCTCAAAATCAGGACTTGATAAATTAACAGACAGGTTTCTCATCAGCAGCAACACCTGATGATGAATAGTCACAAAATGTGAAACATTAGTTTATGAACATTGAAATTGAGTATCTAATATAACTCTTAACTCTGCACCAAACTGTAGCATTCAGTCTCCCATCCTCCTTTATCTGTAAGACTATAAGTGAATTTTGAGAAATGCATGATGTTTGATGTAATTAAACACAATATCTACCATTCGTTTATTTATTTCTATTTACATAGAATTGAATATACTGTTCTCATCTAGTATCTCCTCCATTGTGATTACATCGTCAGTTGATAGAGGAATGCTCATAAATACAACATCGTCTAATGCCATATTCACAGATTGACTTATAGTTGTGCACTGATATCCATGGCCTGGCCAGCAACACCATCAGACATAGACCATAATACAGTGAAGAGTGTAACTCCATAACCAGAGCCTATATTTACTACCGCATAACAATAACCAGAAAATGCACAATTTAGCTGTGGAAAGTCACAATTACAACGAAACATGGGTCTAAATGTTAATTCGAACTTATATTTATCCCAATGACTAACAATTCCAAGTCCAATACCAATGTTGAATTAGAATGTTCTTAAATTTCAGGACATAGTAATGCAAAGTGACGGCCACTCATGAGGATTACCACATAAAACTGTACTCCAGCTCTCCAAGCACAATAACTAAAAGCATTAGATCAGGAGAAATACATACCGTTTCAACATTAATAGGATCCATCTTTTGCAACTTTTGCAGGTGCCCACTGCTGTTGGGGTCAAAGACGCTACCAATGAAACTGTATACTTGAGAAAAGTCTGGCATAACTGCACCGAACATTCAATGAATTACTAACTTGCCGTTAGGAATCCCAAATAAAATATCTTTAAAGAACATGAATAAAAAAGCTAGAGCACAGTATGGGTCTAAGACTAAGTCGGACGAGGGAACATATCTTGAAGATTAATCAAAAAGAGAATGGTGTTTTCAAGCAAATAAGCACTGTATACATATGATTGTATAATGCTGTACTCCACAGTAACACCAAATCAATAACATACTTGCATATTGAATATTGATAACATAAAGCCACTCATTCAAAATCCTATCACAGCTATCTCTCAACGTCAGAAACTGTTAATCAGTTATAGTAGGAAAAATAAACGTCAAAATTGAAAGCTGTTAAACATAGGAAAGTAACTAATCAGCTGATATGAGTGTCAAGAAAACTTCTCTAACATGTTATAGACACAGTTGGCTGATAAAAGAAAAGATAAATTAACAGTCTGTAATGGATTACTAAATCAATTTGTATGAAGTAAAGATGCAACTTACAGTTACCTCTCAATGGTTGGCCATGGTTCCCTTGATCAATTGTTTCACGAATTGGATACATTCTTGGAGTGCTTTCAGTGCTACTGCAACAGTTATTTACTACTGTCGGCCCAGTAGATCCCATATCATCTAGCAAGCATAAACAATTCCTAGTTTTAGCATATAAAGCATACAAAGTGCAGCAAATTGATCAAGAGAGAACATGTAGAAACAAATAGAACCTTTTGGCATATGTGAAACACTGACGGGCGGTCCAGAACTGTGAGCCCAGGAAGACACAGGGGGGCTTGTAATAGAGTTCCTATACATCGATGGAGGATCTGCCCTGATAACATATCCTGTTTCGTGCAGAGACGATGAAGTTTGAAATGCCCCAGAGACTTGAGAGAGCAGTGGGGCTGCAATTTAAAGACAAACATACAGAAAGGAAATGAGAATATACTCTCTCATAAAAGAAAGAACAGCAGAGTTCAAACTCCAAACTATGCAAACCATTTTTAGTGGCTTTCTGTGGATATGGATGAGCTGCCTTCCGCTTTGGTCGAGGGGGTGGTACATGTTCACTTGTTCCATTTTTCTGCACCTTCAGAAAATATTTCTGTGCATGACTACGAATCTGCACAAGATACCTTTAAGTATCAGAACCACATGAAAGGCATAAGAATGACTTACTTCAGTACAATGCATAATGGATATGATGATAGGACCTAGAGGCTATGCAATACGAAGCTGGGTAGTGATGGCAGTTTGTTAAAAGGTGAAAACTGAAACAGTTGCTAATACAACAACAACAACAACAACATAGCCTCAGTCCCAAATTAATTGGGGTCGGCTACATGGATCAAACTTTTCCATTGTGCTCGATTAAGTGCAATTGATGGTGAGCTTTCCAAACCATTCAAATCCCTCCTAATTAATGCATCCCATATTAACTTTGGTCTATTGTGATCGAAATGTTCCTTCTAAGTTAAAAGAAAAATTTTATAGGACCGCAATTAGGCCAGCTATGCTCTATGGTAGTGAATGTTGGGCGGTAAAGCAACAACAATTACATAAAATGAATGTAGCAGAAATGAGGATGCTTAGGTGGATGTGTGGTAAAACTCGTAAAGATAGAATAAGAAATATAGAAATTCAAAGACAAGTAGGAGTATCACCAATTGATACAAAGATTAGAGAAGGACGGTTGCGATGGTTTGGTCACTTGCAAAGACGGCATACAAATGCCCCCACTAGAAAACTAGACTCAATAAAAACTGTAGAAATTCGACGAGGTAGGGGTAGACCAAAGTTAACATGGGATGCATTAATTATGAGGGATTTGAATGGTTTGGAAAGCTCACCATCAATTGCACTTAATCGAACACAATGGAAAAGTTTGATCCATGTAGCCGACCCCAATTAATTTGGGACTGAGGCTATGTTGTTGTTGTTGTTGTTGTTGTTGTTGTTTGTTAACTTTGGTCTACCCCTACCTCGTCGAATTTCTACGGTTTCTATTAGGTCAAGTTTTCTAGTGGAGGCATTTGTAGGCCGTCTTTGCAGGTGACCAAACCACCGCAACCGCCCTTCCCTAATCTTTGTATCAATTGGTGCTACTCCTACTTGTCTTTGAATTTCTATATTTCTTATTCTATCTTTACGAGTTTTACCACACATCCACCTAAGCATCCTCATTTCTGCTACGTTCGTTTTATGTAATTGTTGTTGCTTTACCGCCCAACATTCACTTCCATATAGCATAGCTGGCTTAATTGCGGTCCTATAAAATTTTCTTTTAACTTAGTAGGAACATTTCGATCACAAATCACCCCTGTTGCACTCCGTCATTTCTTCCATCCAGCTTGAATTCTATGTGTGACATCATTCTCAATATTACCATCATTTTGTATGATTGATCCTAGGTATCTAAAGTGATTCACCTTAAGAACTTCTACTTCCCCTAATTTTACCACTCCATCATCTCGATGTCTAGTGTTTCTAAACTCACAGTGCATGTATTCAGTTTTCGTCCTACTCAACTTAAAGCCTTTAGATTCTAATGTATTCCTCCAGAGTTCTAATTTCCTATTCACTCCATCTTTTGTTTCGTCCTACTTAACAGTTGCTAATAAAAGTTCTTATTTTGTTGATGGTGTGTCTTGAACTTCCTATCATTTCTTGAGAGGGTTACTTCCAATCCACAAAGAAAGCTTTTACGGATAAAAAGGCTTCATAATAATTTTAAAAAAAAAAAAAAACCTCGTAAACGTAACCAATAATATGTTTAACTGACATGGTACCCAGAGAAAACAAATCAAATGAAGAGTTCCAATGCCATATATTCTGTAAATGCTCTCAACACATTAATACTTGCGCGTACACTCAAATCAAACTAACCAAATAACTCATTAATTGCATCATAAGTTCAAAATGTGAACGTAAAACACAATAGAACCTGCAGCATGGCTCAATTGCCAGCCATGAAAACACTGATTTGGATTCCCCAAGTCTGATGAGTTCCACTGATCAACTATGCATTAAGGACTGTTGCGGTTCATCTTGAACTAAAATCAATACTACCAACTTAAATTATACAATCCAACCAACAAGTAAGCATTTTAGATTACCTGGATAACCGTCTTTGACCCAACAAACGCTTCAATCTTCTTCCAATCACGATCAAAACTGAAGAAATGCGTATATAAAAATGTCAGAAATAAAGACAAAAACTTGGAACAATGAAAATAAATAAGAAACAGTGAACAAAGCCACGTGATTATTGTCCCATCAAATATTTCTATGGTTATCTATGTATCATAAACCCGTGTGACTTTCACCTAGCACCGTATAACAAGTCAATCAAGAGATCAGATTAGTTATGTCCCCTTTACTACGTGAAAAGCGTGTATGGCGTGAGAGTAAGTCAGTCAAGACTCCACAAATAAATGCCACCAAATTGACAGCAACTCTATCGACCTTCCATTCTCTCAAAAAAAAAAAAAACCCAATCGGACTTTTCCATAACTCGCTCGCTATATTTCTCATCCAGATCCCACATTTACCTAAATGCTTAAGCATCAATAACATATTGAAACTAATCATCAGGTATCAGTTCAAATACAAAAGATAAATCAAACTGTAAACTGTAAAAATAAACACATCAAGAGGAAGTTACTTTTACATGCTTCGACCAAGCAGCTAGGATTCCCCTACAGACAAAAGCTTAACACTGGACTGGGCACAAAAGGTTATGATAATCAAAGAATGCACAGGAGATAGAGAGCAAATGACTTGTCAAAGGAAGAGAAAGTCTCAACGATGTTCACATACATAAAGCAAACGGTCCACAACCTCAACTGATAGAAACCCTAATAAATCTTCACTTGAATAATACAAGTCATCCAAGTTGATTTCCAAATTGAACCCAAATGGAATCAATTGACTAATAGGTTGCGCGTGAAACATGCTAAGGACTATTTAGCTGAAATTCTTGGGTTCCCCGGCGGGGGCAACTAAGTACCCTCGAGGGACTAGTCATCAATCCGGTGTCAGCGGCGGTGGCTCAAATACACTCAGCTATCAAAAAGAAATTCCTATTATCATATTGTTAACGCCCGGTAACAATTCGAAATTCTTGTCACTCAAAAACACATTTTTCCTACACAAACCCACATATTCACACCGATAATTTCTTCGAATCTCCTAAACAGAAACAAAGTTTCAGTCTTTCAATCATTTTTGGCCCCAAATTCATCTAACCTTAAAAGGGAGACCTAAAATTCAATATCCAAAACACCAATTATACAAAGATTGTAGCACAAAACCCGAAAACCTAATCGTACCGAAAACAAAACCAACCGGATTCGACCAGACAAACAAAACCCAATTTTGAAAACCACAATTCACACCGAAATCTCAAACTCGCACGACTCAAATCCACTAAAAAAGGCCCCTTTTTTCCAACCCACCAAAAATCCCCAAATTAGAGCGAAACCCTAAAACCCCAAATCGAGAAACCCAAATCACTCACAGTTGGAGAGCTTCTAGAAACTTGTCGTGCTCCTGCTCGGTCCAGCTCTCGCGGGACTTGGTGATGGTGTAGGGCTTCCTCGTCTTCTTCGCCAGGTCATCAGACGCCGCCGCCGCAGAAGCGACCCCAGCCGTGGCCGCGGCGGCGGTGGGCATGGATCCCATCCCCGGAAGCGCCGCAGCCATGGCGCCGATCGGTCGATCCAAGAAGAAGGCCCCTTCTGATGATGGATAGTTGGGGTTCACTGACACCATATATGTGACGACGGTTCGGTCGACGTTGATCGTACGGTCGAAAATCAATCGCGATGTTGTTGTTGTTGGTGGTGGTGGTGGTGTTTTGTGTGTTGTGTGCGCGTGAAGAGAACAGAGAATTGTTGTGGTTGCAGAGGTTGCCGACCTTTATACGGTGAGACCGACCGTCATTTACCTACATATTCACCGCCTTACCTACACGTGTCGACTCCTCAGTGAACTCTAGAGGAATACTTCACTGCTGCCACTTTATACCGATCTGCTGTATTGCGTCCAATGGGATACTGACACGTACTTCGCCGCGTAATGACTAATGTGCGGTTTAGTGTTTTTTTAGGGCCGCTAAGGGCACCCCACCATTTAATGAGTGCACCCAGTTAATGTGGGTACAAACTGTTTTACCTGGGGCACCCAAAAATTAGCCCCGAACTACCGAAAATACCCCCTCGTGCAAACCCCTGAGCACCCCACCACCCTCGTGCAAACCCCTGGGCACCTCACCACCCCCACCACCACCACCACCCTCGTCCACCGAACTTCTTGTGGAATAATTCATTTGTTTTGAACCGACCAGTGAGAGGAATCCCCGAAATCGTGTTCTCCGTCCCTCGCCGTGTGTTTCTCCTTCGTTGTTCGAGTTTTCTGCATTTTGTAAGGTCCGGTGTGTGAGCCGATTTCGTCTCCAAATTAGGGCTCGGTTGAAGATCGTCGAATTAAGTTACATTTGGTATAGTAGTTGTAATGTGTGTGTGGCGGTTTTTTCAAATGTAAAAAAATTGGGAAATCGTGGTTCTCGGTCACACGGGCCAGAGACCGTGTCAACTGTCTCGACGAAGCTAATATTTTTGGGAACACGCAGCTCTCGCCACGAAGACTAGGAAGAGTTAATCGCGTATCGGTTGTCCACTTCCGAGAGGGTCTCGCAGGCTCTCGGTCGTCATAGGACGAGAGTCGCGAATTGAAATGGTCAATCCATCTCGGTGGTGTACAACCGAGACCTTTTATTGGACTCGGTTGTACGCGCCGATATATTGGAATACTTGTCGGTGTGGGTGACCGAAAATATGGGTTGTTTCATGAACCCGCTTGACCGAGACATCGAAATGGATGAATTTGAACATTACGCTTTGAAAAAAATTTGGTTGTATGTCAAACTAACAATACAAGATTGAAAATCCATCACGACAATTTGCACCGAAACTTAGTTAATTATAAATCTCCGTAACATTCAAACCGACTCTAAAAAGGGTCCATCCATAAGTAAACAACAATCAAAACACGACAACAATCAAAACACAAGACAACATTTGCATATACATAGAACATTCGGACGAATTGGCAAAATTTATAAATGTTTAGCCGTCTGTACAAGCTTTAACCTACGGTGTATCTAAATCTACAACAGTATGGTGGCTTCATGATCGCAGCTTGCAATGGGCGCGATGTGTCTCGAAAAACGAATCCATCTCGCCAACCTTTGCGCATCCTCAACGTACCGATCCCACGATGGATATAAGGATGGCAATGCATTCACACGCAATCGCACTGTCAAAGTGAACAATAGAACATAGAAGATATTGTCACAAACCCGATTAAGGGGGAAACAAACCAATTCACAAAAAATCATAGAACTTACCCTAACCCAATGGATATTCCTTTCATTTGTCATTGCAATGATAAGTCTGTTGTGCAATGACGACGGTGGAGTACTACGTAGATGTAGGAATGTGGAGGCACTCCCATGCGAGAGGTTGACGAGAATGACATTGAATGCGGTGGATACTAACAATCTCATGTCTGGAAGTGTCAACCATTCTTTGAAAGATGCACCATCTCTGCTTCTCTGGGGCAATGCACCGCATTCTTGACGATCTCGAAACTCGAGCCAAGCAATTCCCGCCAAAGGTCTTCATACCCGATAATCTCATCGTACATCCTTCTACGCACAATCATCCACCCGTCTACGTCGGCAAGTCGAAGCCCAGGCTATACACCGATATCCACAATTTCCATCGGAAACGACATCGATAATGGCCTCAACATGTGGCAACCAATCCGGTTCTAAGCAATGACTATAAGCCATGTTAGATCCACTTTGCGTGCGTCGACTGGCACGACGCATTTGTGGAACATTGACTTTCTTCGGCCTAGAAGCTTTTGTGGAGCGGGAGGACTCAAATCCGATTGGAGACTGGGGTGCCTCCGACACAGGGGTGCCTCCGATTGGAGACCCCGGTGTCCTCCCACCCGCATCCTCAACTTCCTGCTCGCACTCCACAAAAGACGAAGGTGAACTAATCTCCATAAGATGCTCACTTTCAGTCCTCTCCCCGCATCCTCAACTTCCTCATCCCCCTTATCCAATCTTCCTGCGGTGTCGTGATTGTGCCTCCCACAAATCACAGTGACATACCATAAGGAGTCAGCATTTTCCTTGACGTTAATTTGGAAATGGCATCAACATTTCTTCGTACCAGTGTGACTCCTCGCCTTTTCATCATTCCTTGATTTCTTTAAAATTTTTGCCGCTTTCCCCTTCCCTACTCTCTAGCGAGCCCCCCCTATATGTCTCGGACCTCTCACAGTAATTTTCACCCTTCCCCGCGCTTAATGCCCCGCATTCCAGCGCTTCGTTACTAACACAAACTTGTTATCACCACCAATCATTTGGAGCCATGAAATAGCCGCTTCTCGAGAGGGGAATGGCTTAGAAGGTGTAAAAGTGTCCTTGTAGTCCGGAAAATTACTAGATAACGGCATTACCCGCAATACAAACAATGTAACATTATAATCAACCAAAATGTACAAAGACAATCACAAAAAAACCCAAAAAAACATGTTCTCGGTTGTACAGTGTCCGAAACTTTCTTCGAGTCTCGCTTACGTACGACCGATATTTACTCATTACTCTCTCGCGTTCCGGCACGTGACCTATGTGAATTCTCTCTCGGTCCTCATGACCGAGACGTTACCATACATCTTGGTCCCGCGAGGTCGAAACGATCGCGCACCCGCACGAAACTTCGGATAACCGCAAAAAAACACAAAAAATTTGCAAAATTACCTCAAGGACGACCTCCTCTCGGTAGCGAAGCATTATAATCCTCCATTATACAAAGTGGAAACAACTTCGGATTTGAAGAAATTACCAAACCCTACGTTGACAAACAAATCATCATTTTCAACTCGTTATACACAACTAAACAGTTCTAAAAAACCCGAATATGGTTGTCAAACATTTTTACCTCGTTTGTCGGACGAGCAAGAATCGATCGCTCTTTCGCCAAACGCAATGTGGTCGCGCTTTGTGCTTCAAGCTTGCTTTGGTGGGGTGCCCTAACACCTTGTCAAAATGGTTTGTGGGGTTTAAACCATTATATATATACAGAGGCAAAATGGTCTTTTCCATTTTTGCTGAAATTTTTTCAAATAAGTTGGGTGCCCTCATTAAATGGTGGGGTGCCCTTAGCGGCTCTTTTTTTTTTTTTAAAGTCCAAAGTTAACTAAGCTCACCAAAGTTAAATTAAACTGCATTTTTTCTATGAACAACCGGTCCCTTAAAATTCATATTTATCTCAATCATATTATAAGGCTTTTTTTTGGTGTGACAATATTAATTGTAAGTTATTACTAATGCATTCGTTTTTTCAAATCTAAATTATTGTTAGTAATAATCTCTTTCATCTAATTATATATATGAAAAAATAATAAAATCACACTAAAGATAAAGATGAATTTAATAACAAAGCAAAAACGAAAAAAATCAAGAAGTGAGATAGAAAAAGTGATTTTGACAAGAGATGATTTTAGTGCATTTTTCTTAAAGACACGTAGAAGTTTTACTTTTCGAAAATTATAATGAAAAATCTAACCAAATAAAAAGAGTTAGTATTGCCCTGAAAGTTTTCCTCTCTTGCTTTCATTGATCGAATACATCATATATGTGTGTGTGTGCAGTCTAGTGTTTCTACTTTTAAAGGTTTCATTTGGTTCGTTTTTGCTAACTTACATTATTACTTCAGAATTATCTCATTGGAGTTAACTTTTTGGAGTTAATATTTTCATTTTGGTTCAACTTTAAGCTTTTACAGGGAAGTTTCAAATTTTTAAACAACAAAAAATATGAATTGACATAAATAACCTTCAAACAAGAAAAAAAGAGATTGAGTAATAAAAACGATAATTAATGAAGGGTAATCATGTCATCAACTCTTGAGAAATAACTCCCTAAAGGGTGGTGGGGAGATATCTCTCACCCTAAGGTATAAGTCGGGAGACAAATTGAGCAACCAAACAAGATAAGTTTTCAACTTTCTTTGAGTTATCTCGGAGATATCTCCACCTCATACCAACACAAGGCCAAAAAACTTAAAATAAAATATCGAACCAAACAAAACTTTTATCTTACTTAATTTTTAGCTCCAACGCGGCGTAAAATGATATTTTCGAGAAATAGCTTTCTTAATTACCATAAATCAGTGTAAGTTACAATAAAAAAAAACTTTTAATCACTTTAATTACTTCCTCTATATATGCAATTTTTTTCAGAAGAATTACTGTTTTTGTTTGGTGAAATATTTATTACTCCAAATATACATGACATATTCAATTTTAGCAATAGTTTTTTAATTGGCGTCAAAAAAACTAGAGGGCCGCTAAGGGCACCCCACCGTTTAATGAGGGCACCCAGTTAATGTGGGCACAAACCGATTTACCTGGGGCACCGAAAAATTACACACGAAATCCCGAAAATACCCCTCCCGCACAAACACGAAAAAAAACCCGCCCACCCCACCACCCCCACCACCACCTTCACCGATCTTGACTCCAATAAACCATTTGGTTTGAACCGACCAAAGAGAGGAATCTCCGAAATCGTGTCTCACCTTGTGTTTCTCCTTCGGTTTACGACTTTTTTGCATTCGTAGGGCGTGGTGTGTGCCGATTTCGTCTCCAAGTTAGGGTTCGGTTGAAGTTCGTCGACACACCTTATTTAGTGTAATTAAGTTACATTTGGTATAGTAGTTGTGATTTACAAGTGGTGGTTTGTTCAATAGTTAAAAAATGGGAATTCGCGGTTCTCGGCCACACAGCCGAGATCGGCGTGTTCCTTGTCTCGCCAAGCATGGCCGAGACGAAGCTAAAAATTTTGGGAACTCGCGAGTCTCGGCCACGAAGGCGGAAGAGTTCACGGTGTCTCGATTACGCATGGCCGAGAATACTTCGATTATCTCGGCCGAGACATGACGAGAGCTACAATTAGTGATAGGTAATGTGGCGTCGGTGGTGTACAACCGAGAATTTTCTCCTACTCTCGGTTGTACACTAGCGAGAGGGTTAGAGTAGGCTCGGTCCTCTATGACCGAGACATTTCAATATATCTCGGTCCTGTGAGGCCGAAACAATCGCGCAAATCGACAGAAACTTCTGATAACCTCATAAAAAACACAATAAATTCGCAAAATTACCTCAAGTTCAACCTCCTCTTACACCGTAGCAAGACAATCCTCCATTATATAGTGGAAACAAGTTCGGATTTGAGGAAATTGCCAAACCCTACGTTGACAAACAAATCATCATTTTCACAGTTTTACCCAACTAAACAATTCTAAGAAACCATCATATGGTTGTCAAACATTGTTACATCGCTGTCGGATGATGTCAATCCGCAAGAATCGATCAACGCTCGCCAAACGCAATGTGGCTTTGTGGTTCAACCTTGTGGTGGGGTGCCTTTTTTTCTTTGTCAAAATGATTTGTGGGGTTTGAATCACTATATATACAAGGGCAAAATGGTCTTTTCCAGTTTTGCTGGAATTTTTACAAATACTTTGGGTGCCCTCATTAAACGGTGGGGTGCCCTTAGCGGCCCTAAAAAACTACTACTCCACTATTTTACATATGTAATTCAAGTGTTAAACAGGGAAAAAAAAAAGTGAAGGATACCAACCAGGCAACACGTGTCAAGTTCTCATTACGTGGCGGACAGTGAGAACTGGTGGCACATCAAAAAAGGTGTCTCGCACGCTGTGCCTACTTCCTCTTCTCGGACACTGTAAACAACAACAAAGCAAGCTGTAGAGCTGACTAGAAGTGTTGGAAGTCTACGGTAGTGGACCAGAAAGCAAAATTAGCACCACCACACGTGTCGTCCTATGATTAGGGAGCAGTTAGTCAGTGCGTTGGTTGGCGAGTGTATGCTAGTACTATTAAAATACTACTTCTCCTGTACAAGTCACAGGTCGCATGCTCAAACCTTAACCACCAAAACTTCACTCAAATCTAACCAACCTGTTGAGCTTTGTTTGATGCCTTTGATATTCATAGAGACTTGTGTCATATTATTATATTTGAATCAAGCCATTGAAAATGTAGTTACTTTCTGTAGTAATAATACTAGCTCTACTAAACCAATACGTTCAAAGGACTCGATTCCACTTAAGCATAACGATTAAAAGGGTTAGAGGGTCATTCTCTGGAGAGTTCTAATAATTCGGCGCTAATTTCACATGCTGATTTCATACTTCCTCATTGAGAATCCGTTAAATGCACATCAAATTTTGTAAACATATATACGTAATAATTAACAGTCACAATCGATTGCTTGTGAAAATGACATTTAAAAAATGAATAAAAAGATATTTTTCTTCTCCATGTGAGGCTGATCAGTGTCAACACATGGATTAGATGACGACACAAGTGACATTGAATACCATGTGAAAAGGAAAAAAAAAAAAAAAGAATGTTGGAGCATCCCAGCACAGACACGATCGTATGCCCTTCAATACACGTCGGCATGCATGCATGCTTGAGAACTAAAGGTGGCTGGCAAGTGCGTGTCTTAACTGTGACACCAAGACATTTTTCTATATAAAAGAAGTACAAGCTCCAGGGCCACCAAAAGCAAAGGCAGAGATACCTGTACAACAAGGCAAAATGTGCCAAGAGAGTAGTAAATTAGAAATATACACGCAAGCAGGACCATGACCATGATTGAAGCAAAGTTTCAGACTCGACCCACATGGCTCCAACTACCTGGGCCAACCAACCATGTTCACATCAAGTAAAACTAATAGGATCACAAATTTGTTAATGATTATGTCCACTGCACAAACGAATTTGATTTAAAAAGTAGAAGACAATAAAGGAAGATATCCTTCAATGGCAAAGAGTGCATTGAAGAAGAGAACATAGATAGTTAGCCTCAGTCACCACTCAAAAAGGCAAGTAATCAGAAAAATTTTAACATCCAGCGTTCTACTGAACATGCTTTGGTATTACCATTACGATCGACAAGTACAGGAGTATGCAACTTTTTCCGGGAAGAAACAGCGTAAGCGTACATGGCATTGCTACCTGACATTAAGAATCCTTTAGATCTAGTTTAAACATAATGGAAGGGAGTCGATTGATGAAAGTTCGCAGGCATTGCTGTTTACAGTAGATGCAGATGACTCCGCATCGCAAGAACTGGAAGAAGAATGTTGCCGCAGAGTGAGATCCTACCCTCATTCATCTCTAGAAGTAGACTCCATTCCAACTGAAGGATTGTCCGCGAAATATTCTTGATGCTTCATATTTACACCATACTGTTAACGTAGAAAATTGATGTATTAGTAACACTTTTAACGCTATAAGAGAGAAGAGGAAGCTCAGAAGTAGCAATGGACAATAAGCCACCAATATGAAGGAACCAAACTTAATATACATACATATGTAGTAAAAGAAGGAAACTGTGAACTTCTAGATTTTGCATGAGAACCAAGAAACATATCAAAATCCGTGGTTCAAAACACAGACATTTGCGATTTAAGTGTCCGAATTACAAGTAGATATTACTTTAAGGAAGCTGGGAAAGTTAGCTATGATAATGTCATCGGTGACTTGCCATTAATTAAATTAATGTAAATACTGGTAGAAAAAAAGAGCAAGAAAATCCGCTGCCAAATTTCCTCAATTCAATAACAAAAACTGTGGATAGTAACATCAGAATACGATGATTGGCGGGCAAAAAATCTAAAATGCCATAAATTTTTTAAGAAAAATAGAAAACGAGACTTCCATGCAAAAATTGTATACCCAACATACATCCACTTGCACAAAGGTACTGAAATATGTTAATAACGATCGAACATTAAAACCTTTTAGAAGAATGAATGTGATACTAAAACAATAAGGTCTGACAAAATTAAGCAAGCTAGAACTAGTCAATACATAGGATCCGCAAAGACAACATCATTTCAGAGAACCAAGAGACAGAAAACACTGTAGAATTTAATCTGTCAATATAGCCAATTTCTGTGAGTACATATATTCTTGATTTCATCAATAGAAAAGTCTTAGAAAACTCAATGCAATAAGTAATAACCTAAGTTCTTCATAAAACCTAAGGTTGAAGAATAACTGTAATGAGTAAAGAATAAAAAAGTGCTAGTCCTGTTGATTCTCGCACAAGCATTTGATTTTTCAAGGATGCAAGTAATTTAAACAATGTCCTCTTACCTCACACAATGCCTTGGATAGATCATCCATCGTCAAGGTCAAGCGTTTATCCTGCTATCACAAATAGTTAGATTTACATCCCTATCAAGAAATATACACACCAAAATAACCTAAAACTTTGTTCACCTTCTGCTGCTTATCTCTCTTATCCTTGACTGCTCCGGTCTGCCTTGCCTTACAATGTCTGGATTAAGAAGAATTGGCATTAGAAAATAGTAGAATGAAGAGAAGCAATGCCAAAATGAAGCTATAAAGGCCATTAGTGCCAATAAGACTAGTATGTTGTCAAATTAGACATTGCTTGATCTCAATTCTCAATTAATTAGACATATGCAGAATGATGCAAGAAACAATGATGATAACCAAAGTTGGATCCAGCTATGTATTGGATAACCCAGGTTCAAAATTGGTACACCCCTTGATTAGGACTTCAAATAACACAATTAACTCATAAACCATGTATCAAAAAAAAAAAAAAAAAAAAAAAAAAAAAGACAAATGAAGCCATAGATTATAAATCGCTTCAAATAGGACCAATATGTTGAATCAAGTGCACCAAAAATTTTCATATTACCTGCTTGCACCCTACCCATAAGTGCTAGACATAGTCCAACAGAAGAAACATTCATACCAAAAATCACTAATCATAACTGCATTATCAGTCCCCTTAAATGTACCAGTAACAATAAGCTAGCTCCAAATTAGTTCTTTTTAATAGTTAGTAAGAAATAAGATAATAAAAGTGCTAAGGCCTCAACCTAAATTAGTGCTAAATATCCGACATTAATAGCACAATAACGCCAATAAACATGTTTGCTTATGAAAGAGAACTTTTCATCAAATACAAGAAAATAAATGAAGCAGCATTTATGCTCAGGAACATACTGAAGGGCATCGGTGGCAACCTCTGTTATGAACTTTTGGGTGGCAACAGCTACCAACCTGATTCTGCCAAAATAAGAGCAAAGATAACAAGTAAGCTAAAGAATGTACGACATTGATATGAACTTACTTCCTCAAGAATATGCAAAAGTGGATGGAAGATGAGGATAACTAACTTAAAATCATTGAAATTGCTCGTCCAGGAATAGGGGACTTAGGCTCAGAGGCGCTTTAATTCAAGAATGCAACTCGATTGAGATCAAATTTCTATCAAATAATGAGATAATCACATATCGGTTTACATCCTAAAACAGCTCTATATTGTGTTCAAATTGCACTCCTGTTCTTGTTTGTTTATTAAAAAATAACCGATAACCTATCAGAAAAAAAGTAACCGATACCTACCCTCGAGCATGCCCTAAATTTGAGCATGAAAAAGAAAGATAAGAAGCAATACTGGGCACATGATGCACTAAACAAGAAAGCCCAGAAAACCGCATGACAGCAGCTCTACTTTTCCATCAACTTTGTATAATCAATAACAATGATCGTACAAGATTCTTATAAGAAAAAACACCTTTTTCTCCTGTCAATGATGTCATGGGATGTGATGAAATAAGAATAAATATTTTTAAAATCAGTGCATTGCATTATGACTTACTTTTTTTTTTCTTTTTTTTACGGAGTATATCACTTCTTTGTATTCTTTCTTTTTTTTTATAGAAGCAGCCAGGCTCAGCCAAAGCATGCTTCATGTTGGCAATTGACATTGGTGTATAAAGTTCATTTTCTACGTGCATGTACAATCAGTTAAAAAAGAATTAGATTCTACATGAAATAATTAAAAGCGACATAAGCAAAAACGAAGGGGAAAGAGTAGAAAAAACACTCCTGAAATTCATAGGCCGTTTTTGAGACATAAATCAAGCCAAAGCAGCTCCAGCAAAAATTAAAGAGTAAGCAGAAGTAAAATCCCAAAACTACTCACAATCGAACATCAGGGCATTGAAATCCACTCTTGGCAATGTAATGCTCAACTAGTTCATCAGGTATCTGCAAAAGGCAAGTGAATGAACCTTGTCAATGGTCTATTTTGCATGTGCACAAGAATAGGAAAGCATAAAAGGAGGCGACAAGCAGAGAAAAAATAGAGCCAGATAAAAAAATGATAAATTACAGTGGGTGTGTAATCCATTAGAGATGCAAGGAAATCAGACAGTGCAGTGTCGTCGTCATGCCTCCCTTCATTGGTGGGATGGTTCATCTTTACACTCTGCTAATAAGACACCAACGATGACAGTTAAAAAACTTGCTGCATACTCGTTCTTGAAATTCACAGCACCGAAACCCACTGGCTGACCAAAACTCCATTTATTTTAAATACCCTTCACTTGCGATACTTATATATGTAAAAAAGCCATCAAGTAAATGAAATAGAGATTCAAATGGATCTGTTCTTTAATAAAATACTTTGCGGCCAAAGTCTTTCAAATAAAACGCTCAGGCATAAGACTAAGTCAATAATCAGAATATTCAACTTTTTTGCATTGAGATATAACAAGCTTGTTATTGATGTTAAAAGGCTTAACAATAACAAAAACTGAAATCAGAGAGACTCGATTACAATCACGCTAATAAGCAAAATACCTATATAACTCGTTTAACACGAGAATTGCACCCACATGCGGAGCAACTTTGCAAGTAAGTGTCGTGTTTTCTTGTCATGATCATGTAACGTAATATTGCGAAAATGACCACAAATAAGAAAGTAGAACTATGAAGCCCGTACCACATTAGTAAGATGATTGCAAAAGAAAAATATCTATTGCAGATGTATGGACCGAAATAATAGTCTCACATCGGTTAAATGAAACTTCAAAATGAAGTTTATAAGTGATGATCTCCCTTCAATTAGTAACGATGCTTTTTGGAGTAAAACCCCAAACCTATGAGTTGAAGGTTGGGGACAATATCGGTACTGGTGGAGATCCACAAGCTCGTGGAGAAGTGTGCCACGGGCGGAAAATTAACAATTTCCAAATAAATGTGTAACTTTGTTTTTAAGCCATAACCCCAAACACATAATTAAACAAGATGAATCCCTCCACCTAATTCACTGGCATTCACATCTAATTTCAACCAAGAAAAGCATCCAACTTTCTTCAAATTTCAGTTCATAAACAAAACCCAAACCTACCCAACGCATTGAGGTCTTCCAATAAAAAAATTCTACTGCTTCACCGTCAAAATCAACTAAAAGAACGTCGAGAACATCAAAACCAAATCCCCAAAACCACTAAACACGCAATCAAACCAATTCCCCCACCAACAACATCAATAACCAATAATTCATCAATCGTACCTACACAATCGAAGAGAAAACGCTCTCTCCGGTCTCTACTGCGCGATTTGAAAATCTAGGGTTTCGATGAGTTTTCTCGTGCTGTGGTCGAAGTGGCGATGCGAAAGTCGAGTGGTCGAAGCGCGTAGAAGAGATAATGAATAATGTGGAGGGAAATTGGCAATGGTCGAATGGGCCTTAATTGGATTTGTGGAGTCGGTTGCTGTCGTTGCGCGCCAACGCCTTCACGGCAATGCGCAACCAAGTCGACCCAAACACAAAGAGGGTTTACCGTTCGAACACCCTCTCTCTCTATATATAGGCCCCACAAAACACACTTTATTTTATTGGAGTTAGTTCCCCCCCCCCACTAGGGGTGGCAAAATCGGTCACGACACGCTTAACACGACACTCTTAACACAAAGATTAACGGGTTTGGGTTGAGCTTATGTGTGTCAACCCGTTTATGACATGACCTGCCAATTTATAGGGAATTTTTTTTTTGAAAATGCTAAAATGACACCCCAAATGACATCCTAAGTGACACCCATATGACGTGGCGCGCATGTCTCACGTTAAAATTAGTGTGTGCAAAATAATTCTTGGTGGATAATACGCGTGGCGTGTATCTCGAAGCGCGCACGACGGCTCCCATGAATGTCGTGTCGTGTCAACCTGTTTAAAATTTATGTCGTGTCGTGTGGACTCGTTAAATAAATGGTCGCGTTCGTGTTGACCTTAATCCGGTCACCTGAGGGGTCAACCCGACACGAACACGACCCGCTAACCCGTTTTGTCACCCCTACCCCCCACACACAACTTCATAACCTCAATCAGAGTTTAAGTGTTTTTTTTTTTTTTTTTTTTGCTTAATAAGCAAATATATCGTTTCAAGTTTTTTGCAAAAATATCTTAATGTTTCGATTTTTGCAAATATATTGTAACATCTCAGTTTCATGCAAATTGTATCATTGTTTATAATTATTATGTATCAAATCACAATTAAAGTGATGAATGGTCACTAGATTACATACCAATTGCATTTATATGAAATAATATTCTCAATTGTATGCATAATTTATTATATTTTTAAGTGTAATTCACTAAAAAATAAGAAGTGATGATACAATTTACAAAAAATCAAAAGGTTAGAATATTTTTGCCAAAATTCAAATGTTATAATATTTTTGCAAAAACCTTGAAACATTAGGATATATTTGTCTATTAAACTTTTTTTTTATCTTTAAAACTAAAACAAAATAAATATTTTACTTATCCTATAAAAAAAAAAAAATCTTCCACTTAAGATAAACACATATCTAGTGGCTTACATATTATCTTAGATTAGATTAGATTTAGATTAGATATAAGAAGTTTAGTTTGATCATTAATTTTGATCGGTGTCTTATATAAGGACCCAATATCACGTTTCAACACTTCAATCATTTTTTATTTTATTTTTTTAAAGATCAGGTTTCAATGAGTGGTAGGAAAAATTCTTCTTAAACAAAAAAAAAAACCTATGCTAATTCTTTTACCTTAAAAAATGTTTATTTCTAAAGAAAACCTTATAATTGATTTGTCTAATTGTGGAGCTTTGCTTTATTTTGTAAGACCCGCGTTGGGTTTTGGAAATCGACATACTTTAATCGATAGAAAGTCTCAATTAGGATCTAAAGCAATATAATTGGCACTGATGGTAATTTGGGACTCTTTCATGTTGGATTTTTTATTTTTTATTTTTGATAGGAGGAAGCAACGAAGCATGTTGTTGGATTTTTCAGTCTCGAACCAACAACAAACATGGGTTTTTATGGTCAATAGAAAATCAAGGAATTGAAACGCGCAGTTCATATTCTTGAATGCCAATGATTGATTGATTGATCGATTTGAACAAATTTGTTCTCCATGCAAACACAATTCTATTATTTCTCAATGTGTTATTTCTTGATGGGATTTAGAATACTAACAAGAAACAATTCGTGCGGCCTAAGGAGTACTTACCGTGGGTTTTTTTTTTTTTTTTAAGGTCAAAGTACTTTCACTTATCAATGTAAAGAATGGAGGAATTGTTAGATCCCAATCATAAACTCTAGGAAGACTATAAGCTATTGGTTTATAGAACTTTTAATAAAATAAATCATACTTTTATCGATTTCATTCATCATTACAATCATCAACAACAGTACCCCAAGTTCCCAACTGTAAAATCATTTTTAAGGTCACATCGAAGGACAATCATCACTATTTGCGCATCATATTTTATAATCACCACTGAGAAATTTAAATAAACTAGTGTTGTATATTTTGGCTAAAAAAATCAATACAACATTTTTTTTATCCACAAAAAGAAAACATGCATTTGAAGCATAATTTGTCAAAGTGCGAGATTTGAGGAGGTTATGAGTTCGACTTCTACTTAAGTCAAAAAAAAATGAAAGAATAAGATTGTCGTCTTTTTAACTAGTGAATCGAGTTGAGTCTTGGAAATGAAAATATCAATGTTAGAAGCTCTTTTGCCTACACAGTGCGTGACTCGAGGCAAACCAACGTAGTAATGATGTGACTTCTTTTCAAAGTAGTCGGAAAAAAAAAAAAAAAAAAAAAAAAATTTCGGTCGTCTCTGGAAAATTTTTCCAGGGTTTAGCAGTCCAAGCGAAGGGTTTTACATTTCAGCACCAATCGAACAACGCACAGCGCTCGCTCGGTCGCTGGCTCTCGAGCTCTCCAACCATGGCGATGGCGAGATCCTCATCGGCTAGGTCATCGGCGACGCGCCTCCTGTACGCCCTGCGATTAGACTCCACTCTCTCTCCCTCACAACCATCTCCATTGGCGGTTCTGGTCTTCGAGAACGGCCAGCAGAGGCGGAGCTTGTCGGCGGTGGCGAAGGCGAAGGAGGAGGAGCCGTGGTGGAAGGAAGCCATGGACAAGCTCCGGAACATCGGGATCTCCGCGCACATCGATTCCGGTAAGACCACGCTCACCGAGAGGGTTTTGTATTACACTGGGAGGATTCACGAGATTCACGAAGTCAGAGGGAGGGATGGAGTTGGTGCCAAGATGGATTCCATGGATTTGGAGAGGGAGAAGGGGATTACGATTCAGTCTGCCGCGACGTACTGTTCTTGGAATGGATACCAGGTGATGCTTGATTGTGTGTATCCTGCTTTGTTATTCAATTGTTGATGTATTGGACTTTCGAGTGCGGTTTTCGTGAAAATTGGGAAAAAGTTTCGACCTTTGTGAGTTTGGAATGCTTGATCACCTATGAATGGTCTCAAAAACGTAACTTTGGGAAGAAAAGACAGTGAAATCCTTCAAATTTGCGGTGATTTCGCGGCGATATTAATATTTATCGAGGCAAAGAACAGCAATTAGTTGCACTTAATCGAGCACAATGGAAAAGTTTGATCCATGTAGCCGACCCCAGTTAATTTGGGACTGAGGCTATGTTGTTGTTGTTGTTGCTGCAAAGAACAGCAATTCTTCTTAAATTGACTTGTTACCTTCTTATTTATTATATCTGTTATTTGTTTGTTGATGCATTGGATTTTTGAGCGAAAATTGGGAAAAAGTTGCAAACTTTATGAGTTCGGAATGCTTGATCCCTTGTAGATGACCATCCGTGTATCAAAAACTCGACTTTGAGTAGAAATGATAGTGACATCCTTAAAATTTGCAATGATTTCTCAGTTATATTAATCTTTTTCGAGGCGAAGAACATTGATTCTTGTTAAATTCAATTGGGATTCTTATTGATGATCTTTTTTATAGTGCAGATTAATATAATCGACACTCCAGGACATGTTGATTTCACCATTGAAGTCGAGAGGGCATTGCGTGTTCTTGATGGTGCCATACTTGTCCTTTGTAGTGTTGGTGGTGTTCAAAGTCAGTCAATTACGGTTGACAGGCAAATGAGAAGGTATGAGGTTCCAAGGCTTGCGTTTATTAATAAGCTTGATCGAATGGGAGCTGATCCATGGAAAGTCCTCAGCCAGGTTAGGATTCTAAAAACCATTCCTTCCGATAATCTATAAACCTTTATTCATTATGGTACTTGTTTTGATACTTACATGTCGTTTCTCCATGAAATTGTAAATATGGTCTATTGTCCCGTTTTATGTTAAAAACCCTCAGTGCTAACTTGTTTTTGAAAAACCTTTTAGGCGAGGTCAAAGCTCCGGCATCACAGTGCAGCAGTGCAAGTCCCAATAGGGTTGGAAGAAGATTTTCAGGGTCTTGTGGATCTCGTGGCAATGAAAGCTTATTACTTTCATGGTTCGAGTGGGTTGGTTTTTCTATCTTTTTCTTATTCCTTATATAAAGTCAGCCTTGACCTTTACATCTCTCTCTTCTTTTTTCGTTATTAGAATCTTTGTAATTGATATTCTAAATGTTTGCTCATTTTCTTATTCTTCTTTCTTTTTTTTTTTCCCTTATGTTGGCTTATATCACCCCAATTAATTTGGGACTGAGGCTAAGTTGTTGTTGTTGTTGTTGTTGTTGTTGTTGGGTTATATCACCGACTTTGTTGGCTTATATTAGGGAAAAAGTTGAAACAACAGATATACCTGCCTCTATGGAAGCTTTAGTTGCAGAAAAACGACGTGAACTGATAGAAACAGTAGCTGAGGTTGATGATAAACTTGCAGAGGTCTTTCTCAGTGACGAGCCAATATCACCAAGTGAGCTTGAGGTGAACATGGAGAAATCTTTCCGCATTGCATCTCATTTGGATTACCATGTTTGCATTGTTGATTTTGCCTCTAGTAATTGATATCATGTCCTTTGCATGATTGTTAAACAATGCGTCAATAACCTAAAAGTTTGGATCTTGATAACGGTGCCTTTTTTATTCTATTACCAGTTATGGCATTGTTGCATTTGAGAAGCTCGTTACACCTAGGCAGTTTCTAATCATCGACTTTCTTCATATGAACCATCTCTTCTCCGTCCATCTGTGTGATTGAATAATCCTTGATCATAATCCTACAAAATTTAAGTCTCATGGTCTTATCATCTGACGTCGTTGTGAATGGACCTCTTCCCTCTTCTAGATTCTATGCTAGTAGGCATAGCAATTGAATTATTTTAATCACTTTCGTCATCTGGGGCTTAATTTACTTTATAGTGTGATTTCTTGAGAGTGTTCTTATTTTTGAAATTAATACACTAATTTTTTCTCTTTCTTTGGGTTAAGATGGCAATCCGTAGGGCTACAGTAGCGCGGAAGTTCATACCTGTATATATGGGCAGTGCTTTTAAAAACAAGGTAATTAAAGTTTTCTGGCAATTGCTTTCGTTTTCGTCTTTATTCTTGATAACTGTTGAGCAGTTGAAGTTGTGTCCTCTTACCATGTGGCAAATCATTAACTTGTGGTTTGCTCTGACTCGCTTTCTTTGTTCATTTATTCATTTACTGTTGTCTAGTCCTTTTCAATCTCAGCTTGGTAAATACTTATACAACTACATGATGTGGTACCGACACTTAATTGTTGCTAGCTAGTTTTACATACCTTAAGAATGCTTTCTGAAGGTTAAAAAATTTTTGGACTCCAGGGTGTGCAGCCTCTGCTTGATGGAGTGATTAACTACTTACCACGTCCTATTGAAGTTAGTAACTATGCTCTTGATCAGACCAAGAATGAAGAGAAGGTAATGAAAAGGTCAATATGAATCTCAATGTTGCTGTATGTCAAATTGGCGCTAGCATCATTAACTTCTTTAAATGTTTTAACTTTTGTCTGTGGGGGTTTATGCGGTAGGTCGAGCTATCAGGAACTCCAGCCGGACCTCTTGTTGCGTTGGCTTTCAAGCTGGAAGAGGGAAGATTTGGTCAGTTAACATATCTAAGGTGTGCTTAACTGATTTTATACCTTTGCACAGTGATTAGATATCGGTCCTTTTTTCTTATGAATAAGCTCTTCTGCTTAATGCTATTGCAATGCAGAATCTATGAGGGTGTCATACGGAAAGGCGACTTCATAATTAATGTAAACACTGGCAAGAAGATTAAGGTATGTGGCACCTTGGTGGGAATAAAATATTATAATTTTGCTAATGCATGCTATTTATAAACTTATTTGTTTAGTGTGTGTGAGAAGGGTGAATAGTTGATTAGATTATATGTGGAATATTGCATGTGTTTGAATTTGAAGCTTGTTTTTGTTGTGTTAAGTATCATTAATTTTACTCACACGCAAAGTATTGAACAATGACAGATAAATTTGTCTCTGTTTTGGATTTTGTATTTTTTAACAATGCATTCTTTGTTTCCTTTACTTCATATGCTTTTTAAAAGGTCTGAACAGCGTGCCCATGCAAACTAGGAGTCCTAGTGGCAAATAGCTATCTACCCGCAATTTCTTATTTTCTGCTTGGGTTTCCACTACTGCGCCATAGCCACAAACCTTCCTCTATAACATTTATGCAAGAAAGTAAAGAATGCTGTAGAGAAAGGGCTCGAATTGTCTGTCCCTGAACCTTTTTTGAAATGTAACGATCTCTTTCCTTGCAATTTGACATATAAAAGAATCATTTGTCAATTCGATTTACTCTAGTCAACATTGTATTTACTAACCAATTAGATTCAATGGTTGAGTCACAAATGTTACGTGCAGACTTTTCCAGAAATGCAATTGATTACCTTTTAAAGAATTCAATTTTGAGCGGTTGTCAAAACGTACTGCAAGGTACTGTGATATCTGCATTCTTAAGATGCCCAGAAAGACTACAATCTTGTGAAAGAATGTTCTGTTTTTTTAGAATAGACTGAATAGTTCCCTTTCTGTCAACTGAAGTGACATGTAGGGATAGGAGTGGAACTATTAGTGCCCTTCAAAAGTTATATACATTATGTTATATTCATCTTATTCAAAGTCTTTTATTCTTGCACCATGGTAGCATTATTGCTATTATGAACTAATCTTTTTTTGTGCCAAACAAGCCCTTTTTTGCACCGTGATTTTCTCTTTCTTCAGAGCTTACTGTACTTATCAATCTTCTACTTTGGATCAGGTTCCTCGTTTGGTTCGTATGCATTCCAATGAGATGGAGGTTGGTTCAAACTTCATATTCGTCTAATTTGTTGCCTACAACGAACTTGCTTCCATTTTATTAAATGATGCATCACTCAATGATGTATGGATTTGGACAGTTCCTTTTGAGTTCTCACTTTAATTCAATGGTGTGACTTCCTGGGGAAATAACTGTGGAAGAATGAGCCATTTCCTTGTCTAATCTAACTTTTTGCTACATTAACTTCTTTTTACTTCCAGATTTTCTTTCATTTATTGGGGTTTTTTACTTTCTAGAAAACTTTCCTCTCAATACAACATTCTGGCTTTTCTTATTTGGCATTTTGAAGAAAAAAGATCTTTCTTAAGATTCCGTCTTTTCCACGTATTGTGGCAATACTATTGCCTCTTCCAAATGAAAATGCTACTTCTATTTGTTCAGTTTATGACAATATTCTGATCATATATCTCACTTTGTTTTTTGATTTAATCATATATCTTTTACTTATTTCTTTAAAACATGTCATAGGACATTCAAGAGGCACATGCTGGGCAAATAGTTGCTGTATTTGGTGTTGATTGTGCATCAGGTACATCCTTGGATTTTGTCAAAATTGTTTTTTTTTTTTTTGCAGTTTTTTAAACTTTTTGTTTTCTTGTTTCTTTTGTCAGGTGACACTTTTACTAATGGATCTGTTCGTTACACCATGACCTCTATGACTGTCCCTGAGCCAGTGATGTCGTTGGCCGTGGCACCTGTATCTAAAGACTCAGGAGGCCAAGTAAATTGTTTGAACAGAAGCTATTCTTACTTGCATATGGCTTATCATAGTCATTTGGGTGTGCCAATTTATTTTCTTGCTTTTTTTTTCTTTTTCAGTTCTCCAAAGCATTGAACCGTTTTCAGAAAGAGGATCCAACTTTTCGTGTTGGCTTGGATGCTGAAAGTGGTCAGGTGCGATCCAGTTTTCATTTTTTTTTTTCTGAGATTATTCCAAACATGCTAATTGCCATGGAAAGCCATTAACAGTGCATCATAAGCAGACTATTATTTCGGGCATGGGAGAGCTGCATCTTGACATTTATGTGGAGCGCATTCGGAGAGAATATAAGGTGCCTATCTTGTTGTTTTAGCAAAATGCTGGATTTACTGCTATGTTGCTTGCATTTGCTCATTGCTTTTGCCTTGTTTTTCTATTTATCGTTTCATGTCCATATGCAGGTTGATGCCACAGTGGGAAAGCCCCGTGTCAACTTTAGAGAAACTATTACTCAGCGTGCTGAATTTGATTATTTGCATAAAAAGCAAAGTGGTGGACAAGGTCAATATGGAAGAGTTGTTGGGTAGGCAATTATATACTTTACCCAAATCACTTATGCATCTTATTGTTTTAGAAATATAGTTTCTTCCCCAAAAATTAGAAAAACAAGCATCTTATTGTTTTGCTCAACCCCTCTGGAGTTTGAAACCTCACCCTCAAAAAATAAAAATAAAAAAAGGAAACGAACTCCTATAATATTGAAAATTAAGATCAACTTAGGTAGGCAATACTTTTGGAGATGCCTTGCTCCTCGAATATCTCTGAAACATACTAGTTAAAATGAGGTAAATCTTATTTCACTTGCTCATATATTGAAAATACGGTTTACAAATTTTATTATAGATTGAGCAAGTCTTACACCCTAAATGACCCAAAATAACAAAATGAAGAAAAAGGCATCATTATTTATTTATTTATTTTGGATCAGGTATATTGAGCCACTCCCAGCCGGTTCATCAACTAAGTTTGAGTTTGAGAACATGATTATTGGGCAAGCTGTACCATCAAACTTTATTCCAGCAATTGAGAAGGGTTTTAAAGAAGCATGCAACTCGTGAGTGAAGCCGTTTATCGATCACAAACACCTTTTTTAGCAATTACATTTTTAAAGCTCACTGTTTGCACCTCTCTTAAATTTTCTCTATAGCGGTTCATTGATCGGGCATCCAGTTGAAAATATTCGCATCGTTTTGACTGACGGTGCATCCCATGCCGTGGATTCAAGTGAACTTGCATTTAAACTTGCAGCAATATATGCATTGAGACAGGTGAGATCTTACCTCTTGAAACAGTCTCACTCTGAACGTAACTGTCAAATATTTGCTCTTGAAAATTCTTAAACTTTTTGTTGTTGCTCTTTGTGAAACAGTGCTATGCAGCCGCGAAACCTAACATATTGGAACCCGTGATGCTGGTGGAGTTGAAAGCACCAACAGAATTTCAGGGTAGTGTTACTGGCGATATCAACAAGTATGTACTTGCATTATGCATCCCTGCAATCTACTGCGCATAAAAGAGTCATCCTTGCTGCTAGCATTTTGAAACTGACATGCAACAATTTATGATATTGCAGGAGGAAAGGGTTGATTGTTGGAAATGAGCAGGATGGAGACGACACTGTGATTACAGCCCATGTGCGTATTCAATTCCCTTTTGTTATATTTCATCTCAATGATCTCATTACTAAGAATCACAGTATGTATACTTGCAACATACATGTGTATCTTTGCTGATTGTGTGCTTGAGATGTTTACTCGCTTTGCTGTTCTTTCCACTATAATAGTTCTCTGTGATTGCGGATTCGAATTTGGAAGATAGCTGCTCTATGCAAGTTTTCTTCTGTTATTCAGCTAAAAGTACTGAAGGAAATGATGTTTGTGAAATCTCTAATGTATTCAATTGGATGATTTGAAAGGATTTTAAAAGAGTTTGGAGGATTTTGAAATCGAGGTGTATTTAATTTGGATTTCAAAAGATTTTAATGGACTTTTGAAAAGTCAAGGGGTATTCAATTAGGATTTTGATGGATTCTAATGGATTTCTAAAAATTCTAGGTGTATTCAATTTTTAAACACCATTAGGATTTTGGTGGATTTCTATTAAAAAATATACATATCCAAATCTCACCCCTACCCATGAGATTGGGATGGATTTTGGATCAAGTCCTTCCAAATCCATCAAATTCCATGAAATCCATAGAAATCCATCATTTAAAAAAAAATCCATGGATTCGTCAAATTGAATACACCCCCTCACGCGTATGCAATTCAGCAATTTCTTTTTGAAATGGCTTCTCCCTTTAGCGTTGTCCCTGGAAGAGTGGTTGTTTAAGATCCTTGTACATGGTCATTTTCTGCAATGCTCCGCAAGTATTTCTGGTTCAGGGAACTTTCCTGTGTTCTCTACCTCTCTCTTAATGACAGATTACCCTTTTATTCCATTCCATAACAAATTTTCACTTTCCACCATCTCATTGCATTTATTTCAATCATTTATATTGTACTTGACTGCACTGTCTAAACTTCGAAGAAAGTCGTCGTACTAATCGCTTCTTACTTGGCTTTCTAGTTTACTTAGATGTTTAACATTGCGGAGGATGTTTTGCTTCGTATTGGATTGCCATTTGAGTCTAAAGAATTTAATCATTTTGATGGCTTTCAGGTACCTTTGAACAATATGTTTGGATACTCAACATCGTTGCGATCTATGACACAGGTAAATAATGCTGTATCTTTTAGCATTTTGATCATAATCAACTGTCTATTGGTGATTCTACAATATTCTTCGAGTTTTGATTATGTTTCTTTGCTGCTCCCTACTCCCTAGCATATATTTCCTAGATGTTGGGTTTGAACATTGTTTCGCCTGATAAGATGATTATTCGTCCGTGCAGGGCAAGGGTGAGTTCACAATGGAGTACAAAGAGCACGCCCCAGTTTCTCTGGATGTGCAAATGCAACTGGTGAACACATACAAGGCCACCAAGGCCACAGAGTAAAGCAAACTTCATTATACATGATTATAGTGCTTGCCCATTTTTGTCTCTGGTGTCTCCTACATGTAACATTATTTATTATTCGTCTCCAAATGAGCTATTTTTCTGCAGAATATTTATTCGACGTTGTGGCTACTTGTTGCCAGAATAATTGTAGACATCCAATAGTTCATAGCGCTATCGAGAATGGTTACGTTAAAATAAGTGTAATTATATCTCAATTTTCCATGTTTGAGATGTTTCGGACAAAGTAATTGTTAAACATTCTAAAGTTAACTTTCTGTTGTTTCCTTGTTTCCTTCTTTGCTGTGTGGTTCTTCAGAGCTTTTTTTATAAGTCTATCGACTAAGTGGAAAATTTTGAAGTCCCTTTTCAGGTAAAGAATCGCATGCATCAATCATACTTAGAATGGCAGAATTAGCTCTTGAATCTTACCAAAGAGAAGGATAGCCATCGAACCCAGAAATTCAAGTTTGTTGAAATGCAGCTAAAAAAGAAAAAAAAAATCTCAAATTCAGCTGATATGCTCCCCACATCCTATACGGTGATTGAAGGCGAACTCAAAGTAGTTGGATAGTCCGGATAGGTTGAGGTACATTTGAAGTTGTCTCATGAACGATATGTTGTTTAGACAAGTTTAAAAGGCTTCTCTAATGATTTGGACAATGTTGTCTTGTAAAAATGCATATTTTGTTAGGCTACAATTCTGGAGGCCGTCCAATTTGCACATCGATCGAGATTGTCGCTGCTGTCATTGAAAATGTTGGATGGTTCACAAAATATGATGGTAACCAAATCCTGAACAAAAAACCATCTCTTTCAAATGCTATTGGAACACAAAAAAACCTACAACACAAGATACAATACAGCACCAATACAAGGAGTTCCTGGATTTCAAATAGCCAAAATTGATTGCTTTACAGGGTTAAGATTGTTGCACAACATTGAAATGGCATCCTTTTAATATGTTAGGTTTGCAATTTTCACACCACACCACACCCACCCACCCACCAAATTGAGCCATTGAGCGACGCCACAGCTAGAACACGAGGGAGAAAAAAAAAACATCCATGTGATAAGTTAGAATTCCAATTCTAAGTCACATCTGCTTAGTCGAGCCAACGAGCAACGCCATCGTCTTCACTTACAGCTGCAAGTATCTCAATGCGTACATCCAATATAGCCTGTATCACATAACATACAGAAGAGAGAACAGATAAGTGATATTTATGTTAGTGCATCTTAATCTTGTACTATTAACTCTTTTCCTGACCCTTTCTTGCCGAAACTACACTAGATGAAAATTCAAGCCTTTGGGGATTTCAACATTTAACACAGGTGTGCAATATAAATAAAAGATGAAAACTGGCATAAGACATAAGAAACTGATTTATGGAAAACAGTAAAAAAGGGAGATAGGGAAGACAAGAAGAAGAGTATTTCATGAGAACCCAAGGGAAGCAGAAAACGGATTGAGGTAAGTATTGCCTAATAATAAAACAATCAGATGTAACTATGAAGACATGCCCAGTACTTTAGAAACAAAAGAGCACCAATCCACCACAAGGAAGCTCAGGTAACGTTCAAGACATGCAACGGCGTACCAATTCACAGTAATATAGTAACTATTTTGAAGGAAGCAAGATGAGAGGCCTAGAAACAACAGATCAACCGCCACAACCATGATTTAATGATAATAAATGAACTAACCAAGGGATTTCTGCAGTTGACAAGCCTGCAATCGTCCAGCGAGGAACCCTCCAACACCCAACTTTCCCAGACGTCAAAACTGTAACTTGCAAATACGAATTCCATTCGCCTATTAATCTGCAATAAGAAAATCATTCATTTGACATGGGTAAGGTAAGTTTCATTAACCATAATATTCACTAGTCCCACATTTTCACTTAAATAGAAAGAAAGCGTAATATCGACATATGCTAGAAATCTCAACTATAGCAGCAGTTCAATTTTATATTTTAACAAGAAAAAAAACATAATTCAACTTTAGATAGACTATTGCGGCTTTGTTGTTTAGATAGATTATTGGCAGGTGGTGGCACATTATGTAGTGCATTGTTAGATGATGACTGCAAGCTTAGACTAGTTGGACTCTACAATCTACATGCATGTAAAGCGCAGTAATTCAATTAAATATCTTGACCCAAAAAGACAAGAACCTTGACAGACCATTCTACCGAAAAAAGAAAGAAAAGAGTAGACATGAATAGACAAATGAGATATAAAATTGTGTTGCATTAGGTATCAAATCAGGAGCCCTTGGCACCACAAATGCCCATAGTGTCAAGTATGTACTGTACCCATATTTTTTCTCACCAAAGCTTGTTATGACAATGACTGCGGCATGTCCAATATGGTAAGCCACAAATAGCAAATCTGACTGCACACTTCCATGACCAGGCTTTACGAGAAAGCTGTTGCGTGCCGCATTTGGTGTGTTGCTAGATACTAGAGTCCCTATCTCGTTTTAGAATTTGTTTTAGGATTAAGTGGGCAGTGTTAATTAGTTAGTATATTTTTTAGGTGAAAATTAGTTAGTATATTTCACACTACGTTAATTTAAGAATTTGAGCTGTATAGAAATTCTATCAACATAGAAATTCATAAGTTTAGATTAAGTCCTCTTTAGAGTGATCAATTAGGTGTCAAACATCAAAGATTGAGTATATTAGGATTTTTAATTAAAGAAATCTATGAATAAGTATGATCGAAGTTTTATTTGGAGTCAAATAGTAATGTTTAAAGACCTATGTAAAGGTTTGATAGGTTATGTAATTGGTTTTTGATATTTGACAAGTGAAAATTGAGATTTGAGAGGGTGAATACTCTTTCGTGTTTTTGTTTCTATACTTGGTATGTCGTGGAGGAACGCAGTGAGTTTTCTTCAATTCGGGTGTTCGCAGAAACAACGTATTGGTATAAATTTTTTATTTTTTCCTTGCTTCCTACAAAGAAATAAACAAAAATTTCTTCTAATACGTTGTTTTTGCAAATGCTCGAACCGAAGAACAACCCCCGTTTCTTTATTAGTGTTTTTTTCCCAAACGCCCCAATACAAGAAACCCAACACACATAACTCTTCCAAGAATTCTCAAACATAAACTTTATTCATAAAACAGGTTTATTAGGAGTCAAATAGTAATGTTTAAAGGCCTATGTAAAGGTTTGATAGGTCATGCAATTGATTTTTGATATTTGACTAGTGAAAATTGAGATTTGAGAGGGTGTATACTCTTTTGTGTGTTTTTGTTTCTATACTTAGTATGCTGTGGAGAAACACAATGTGAGTTTTCTTCAATTCGGGTGTTCGCAGAAACAACGTATTAGTAGAAATTTTTCATTTTTCGCTTGCTTGCTACAAAGGAAAAAAACAAAAATTTCTTCTAATACGATGTTTTTGCGAATGCTCAAACTGAAGAACAACCCACATTTCTTTATTAGTGTTTTCTCCCAAACGCCCCAATATAAGAAACCCAACACACACATAACTCTTCCAAGAATTCTCAAACATAAACTTTATTCATCAGATAGGTTTTTTTTTGGAGTCAAATAGTAATGTTCAAATGTCTATGTGAAGGTTTGATAGGTTTTGTAATTAGTTTTTGATAATTGACTAGTGAAAATTGAGATTTGGGAGGGTGAATACTCTTGTGTTTTTTGTTTCTATATTTTGGTATGTCGTGGAGGAACGCAATGTGAGTTTTCTTCAATTCGGGTGTTCGCAGAAAGAACGTTTTGGTAGAAATTTTTTTATTTTTCGCTACAAAGAAAAAAACAAAAATTTCTTCTAATACGTTGTTTTTGCGAATGCTCGAACTGAAGAACAACTCATGTTTCTTTATTAGTGTTTTCTCCCAAACACCCCAATATAAGAAACCCAACACACACACAACTCTTCCAAGAATTCTCAAACATAAACTTTGTTCATCAGATATCAACCATAAAAAATGTTAACAAACTTACATATATATAGGCCATGCATGTTTCTAATCTGACACAAATAACTTACTAATTTTTTGATCCATCGACGCTTACTTGTAAAGGATCTCTACCTACTAAAAACTCAACTCGAACTAGACATGGATGTTTAGCTTCACTCAAGTGTGCGCCTTGCCTTGCGCCTAGGCAAATGTCACCTCAAGTGCGCCTTGCACCTTCAATAACACTGGTTGTGCGAGTCAAATTTGGTTCTTTGCTAGATACTGGAGTCCGTATCTTGTTTTAGAATTCATTTTAAGATTAAGTAGGCAACGTTAATGACTTATAATATTTCGCTTTCACTTGGGCCTTAATTTATGAATTTGAGTTGTATAGAAATTCTATTAGTTGAGAAATTATAAAGTTTAGATAAAGTTTTAGTTTTCTTTATATGATCTATTAGGGGTCGTACATCAAAGATTTGAGTAGATTAGAGTTTTTCATTAAAGAGTTCTATGGATAAGTATGATCGTAGTCTTATTTGGAGTCAAATAGTAAGGTTTAAAGGCCTATATAAAGGCTTGACCCGTGGTTATTGATATTTGCTAGAGAGTTGTTCTCTAATCTTCCCCTATTTGTGGTAGTACGTTCAAGTTGCATCCAAGAAAATGTTTTAGGATCCTGCACTTCCAAACAACAATTCCATGTTTTTGTGATTGTCAAAAATTTTAAAACAGAAAAAGATATTTGAATTCTAAACCAAGAGCACCTTAGACTCGCACAGCATGATATTATAAATTGATACATATAAAATTCCAAAATGAAGAAATTAAAACAACCAGACAAGATATAAACCACGATAGATAGAAAAAAGTGAAAAACTCTGACTATCAAGTATAGGACTGTCCCAGTAGAACCTCATAAGGAATGCAATGTTACCTGCAACAATTTTCCACCAGCAGCAAAAGATCGCAAGCCTAACGTGTCCTGAAGAATGGTTTAAAATCAGTATTAGGAGTGCACACAGTATGTTCTAATTCATTGTAACAACATAGTGACTGTTCAGAAAACTGAAACTAGTACCTTGCTTCTAAAAGCAACAAGAAACTGTGCAGCAGGATCCCTTTTAGTTACATTAGACAAAGTGTCAAGAAACCAGCCGCCACCAGGGACTCTTTGCCTAGATACATGGAATGCAGAACAATCTCTTGCATGTAATGCTATAACAAATCCATCTTGCAGATCATTGATAGATTTCTTATTGAGACCCAAGCTCAACTTCACACGTCGGTCAGATGTTGAGTCTGCAGTTGTTTCAACAGTGTTTTTCTTACTTCTGGAGTCTTCTGGAGATGCAAAACGAGAACTAGAACTGAGCACGTGATCTGTGCCACTCATTGCAGCATCGTCATCCTTTTGAGAGCTCAAATTGCTATCATTTTCTACAACAGAAGGTTCATCTAACTTTTGTTGTGATCTACGTCGGGCATGCCTCTTTTTCCCCTTCTTACCTGACCGGGCATGCCTTCCCTCAGATCTAGTAGCTGTATTTTGGGACACACCAGATGCTTGGGGCTGGCTGTCAGATTGCTTTGGTTCATAAATACCTTTATTTCTGTAGTTTTCTGCCACTGGTTGCATATCCTCCATCAACATCTCACTATCACGAACCTGCAAAACACTGTCTCTTTCTTGTTTCTCGGGTTTGTCATCAACAATATCAGTCTCACTTAGTAAATCCTCTTCATCGGATACTGCATTCTTTGGGATCACCCCATCAAGAAAGAACGACTGCAATATAGAAATAGCTTTTTCTCTGATCTCCATCCAAACTTCTTCACTATAATCAGCGCTGCGAGGTAGTATTAGAACATTTGGCATCTCCTTTACCTGTAGGTGAAGATACAATTACATTAATTGCCACCATAAGAAAAAGTCAACCAGCCATTTCATAGTATTCCAGTTAGGTCTAGCATGAACAAGCAATACAACATATAAATAAGGGATGTCGGACCTTACGAGGGGACATGAAAAGTTTTGGGAATTTGAATTCTACTGGGTTATAAGACTAATGTCAGGGAAATTAGTTTTAGGCACTGACTTCAAACACATAAAGAACACGGAACTTGTACCTAAACAACCATGTACAAACAAGATTACAACCGTACCCTAAGGATAATTCTCATACCCATGCTTCCATCCATTGTGGTCCTTCAGCACCATCAAGAGCACAACCAGCAATGGTGCCATCGATCAAAAGCTGTTTCAAAGCACAATCATCCAATAGCTGACTACTACCAGTATTCACAAGAAATGCACCTAAACAAAAAACAAGGCCAGGAATCGTAAGAGTGCAATGAGATGAAATAACAAAACATTCTATAGACATTCAGCAATTAATCAAAATTACCAGGTTTTATATGCTGCAAGCATTCTGCATTGATAATCTGAACGGTCTCATTTGTAAGAGCACAGTGAAGCGATACAAGGTCGCTTGCTGCTAGTAAATCATTAAGCGTGTCCATTCTTCTAGCTGCGGGAGGAAACGAAATAGAAGGCCTCACTGATTTCCCTTTTCCCTGCATGAGTCGCAACGAAACAATAGTGAGTAACCAATAGTTTTTTTGGAGGATCAAACGAGACGACCGACTTACACAAACTTCATAGAGATCAAAGTCCCCTTGTCCACAATTGCCCAATCCTAAAACTTATGCTAAACACTTCAACCTTCAGTCTTAGACCTAAAAATCCTTTCTTTCGTCCACACATAATCTCACTAAATCTCGCAAGTTTTCGCCATTGACATGCCTCGCGAAATATCCTCGACAAATGACACATTATCTTCTTCACCAGATCAAGAATCACTCCTCTCCACTCCCCAGCTATTGATACTCATCTGACATTCAAATCAAAACCCTGATTGAGGAGATCACCAATCTAACACTAAATTGAATCACTTTACACTCCCAAAGAACCCTATTTTAGGAATCAAAACACACACCTTGCCGAATCAATCCAAGAAACAATAGATTCATAAGAATTGAAAGAAAAGCAATTCCAGATTCAGATCACACGCGCGCGCGCGCGCGCAATGATGATACCTCTTGAACATCGAAGTAAAGCACACTCATTTTAAACGCCAAGCTCCGACTAGCCAACGACCTCGCCGAAGCAGACCTCCCGACGATCCCCAAGACGAGGCCGCGGCAGCGCCGCATACCGCGGCAGAGCGGCTGCACCGACCCGAGCCACCCCGACGCGGAGAAGGCGTGGCGGGAGAGGAGGTGAGTCCGGCGGAGGAGGCCGAGGAAGAGCGCCATGACTGTATCGGCGACCTCCTCGGCGCGGGAGGTGTCGACGTGGACGAGGCGGAGGCCGAGGTCGGATGCGAGGGCTGAGTCGACGGAGCGGTCGGAGGAGCCGAGGCAGAGGATGAGCTGGGATGGCTGGAGGCGGCGCTGGGCGGCGCGGGGGAGGAATGCGAGGGAGTGGAGGAGGACTGCGGCGGCGGCCTCGATCCGGCCATCGGCGAGGCGGCTGAGGGACACGTGGTCGACGGCGGCGACGCCGGAGAGGGACTCCTGTTCTAGGGCACAGTCCTCTAGACAGTTGAGGGAGACCACGGAGGGCGGTTGGGGCGGCGGTTGCGGCGGGATCTGCTGGTTGGTGGCGGCGAAGGTGATGGTGCGGACGCGGCGGTCCGCGGCGGAGCTAGGGTTTCTGGCGGTGGCGGTGGCGGTGGCGGGGTCCACTGGTATGGCGTTGTCTCTCATGGCTTCTCTTCCCAATCACAGAGAGGAGAGTTGATTAAGGCTTTCGCTTTGCTTTCAATTTTTCATCATTTTTGGTTCACTCTGTGTGTTTTGGTGGGAGAGTGGGTTGTTTGGGACCCAAACGGGCACCTTGTGGACATCAGGGACCTGAAATACCGTAACTACCCTTCTGATTTAGTGCCTCCTATATAAACACATACGTGCACTTGTTGGTGTTCATGCAATACACATCAAGGTTGTCCAAACTCATTTCTCACCTATGGAAGGAAAAATTTAAGTAGTCACAACAAAACATTCTCTTGTAAAAAAAATGATAGCAATTTTAACTCTCAAAGGGATGGTAACGTTGCAACTGAGTGGAATTGATCACGTTAAAGAGCACAGCAACAAGTAAGATAAAACTCTATTGGAATAATAACTGCAGACTCAACATTAAACAGATGTGTAAGTAAATTTAAAGTTTGGTCTCAAAAAGAAATCTATATTTGGTCACAACATTAGTAAGACGGATTTGGTATCGGCAATTGTCCAGTGTTTTTCACCTTGCTCGACTTAGGTGGTGAGATAATCGATGCTTACAGAATCAATATGAATTACGTTTTGATGCTATTATCTGTAAATCTCTACATGGAAGTGGTTTCTTAAACTTGAGTACTCTAATTTGATAAGTTGTCTTGTTTGGTAGCAAGACTCCGTGCATCTTTTTGGAGAATGATTGACTCTAAGAATTGCCATGGCGGTCCTCTAGAAAGCTACCAAGGCCAAAATTAAACATAAATCAAGTTCGATATAAATGAGGAGGAAGAATGGAGAAGATGAAGATTTAAAGAACGAAATATTGGCGCCCGGAATGTTTGTTGTTACTGGTATTGTGAGTTATGTGATAATTTCTCAAGAGAATAAATTTATTGTGTGTTGATTTTGTGTGCATGATAATCTATATATACACGCACAAGTCTTATAATACAAAATGAAAGTGCAATTACAAAGGGAAACTACTAATTACACGAGATACTAATTTCCTTAACTGCTAAATATAATATTGAGTTTCCTTAACCAGTAGTTTCCTTAACACAAGAATGTTTCCTTAACTGGTAGTTTCCTTAACATTATGTAAGAAAAGAGTGGAATGAGGGAGAAAAAGAAAGAAAAGAAAAAAAAAATATGGAAAGAAGAAGAGTTGAAGGATTAGATAGAGATGGTTGATGAAAAACTGTTTGATGTGAGAAAGGGAAAGAAAGAGATCTATTTGTGCTCTGAGATTTCGAGATTCACTTATCGCCATTATTGACTGTTGAAGAATGTTCAATATTTTGAACTCCATTATTCTTGCTAATTCAGATCTTCTGGTTGCCTATCTTTATCTTGAATACACTAGAACAATTTCGGTATTTAATAGAGGTTTTTAAACCCCTATTAAAGGGGGTGTTATTAAATAACACCTAATTGATATGAGTTTTAAAAAACCTCTATGTAATACATGTGTTAAAAATTAAAACATAACAAATTTTCACATGACATTTAATAACACTCTATTAAAATCTCTATTAAAGACAAAAAAATGTTTTAGTGATAGTTTTTGCAAGTCTTTCCCCCAGAGAATTGTTGATCAATCATTCTTGCTGGGAAGACATTGTACGTAGGAAGCAGCCTCTCTTGGTTGTTGGAATGGTCTGGGCATTCTAAGATGTATGTACTTCTCAATTTTATCTACTAACTCGAGTAAGATGATGGGCACATTGGGCAGGTATTCTGAATGCACTTTTACATGCTATATATGTGCCTTTTTTTTAGCCCATGTATGGTGATTCTCTTATGAGAATGTTAGCGTGTCTCAGCAAGGGCAAACAACCGATTTAACACTGATAGTTGGTTGATCGTCAGTGCTGAAAGTCAGTTGATTGTACTCGACAATCACACAAAACAAAAAAAGTAAGAAAAAACTAACAAACAAATCAAACAAAAAGGTTTTTTTGGTGGCCTCACGACAGCTGACTTAGTTGCGTGAGCTTGTTGCATGCCCTTGCTGGGGCACACTAGCATTTTCCATCTCTCATACTCACAGTTTCAAATCTCTACAGATGTTCCTCTTTTTTGGAACTTATATATAAAAATTATAATGATTGAAAGGAGCTTTCCCTGACCTTTAAGCTAGCTTAGTAATAAAATAGCTCTAATGATGCAACCCATGACCTTTAAGCTGATGTATATCAATCAAAGTAGTTATGCTTGATCTGATTTCTTATCATATTTTCAATGTTAAAAAAAAATTAAGATAGAAGCCTGCGTTGCAGTAGATTTTACAATTCATGTTTGTACATGGACCATGGTAATACAGTAGTAGAAATCAAGGCATCTAGTTCCTTGCCACTGAACTCGACGAGTCCTTCCTCATTGTTGAGTCGTTAATTATGTAATATTATATATAGTTTATTTATATATTTTTATTGTCGAGTCTCCAAAATACTAGCCTAATTATGTTTATTTATTATTTTCAGGGTTAACGAGTGCGCGGTTGAGTCCTTCCTCATGTCACTTAGGGATTTTCTGGGTTTTTAATTTCGCTCTCTCTTGTTTTGATCTTCTCCTCGGCTCTGCCGAACGGCTCTCGCTCCTCTCCTCCATTCTTTTTATTTTTTATTCTTTTCTTTTGTGTTCGATGCGAGGCTAAAACCTCTAGCCTTTGCGAAAGCTCATGAGGAGGTTGAATTAAAGCATATCAATGGATTTGTGAGATTTATTTATTTTAATTTTAGTCTTTTCATTAATATTTTATTTTCTTGGGTATTGTTTTAACAATCAAGGTTAAACACTAGTTTAAATCTTGATTTATTTGTCGATGAGTCGTAAGCGCCGTGTTTGTGCAATAAGACCACACTAGTGGCAATCGACCATACCGATTGATTCGACCCTTTTGGGGCCAGGTTGAATACCTTAGAAATCTAGGCTAAATCGGACACACGAGTGATCCTAGGTTGTCTAGGTGTAGTGCCTTCACAAAGCCCATTGCGGTCAACGCATTAAACCCAATTCACATTTTTTATATATGCCTCAGCTCTTGATCAGATCAACGGTGGGCCCCCACATCTTCACCGTAGACTTTGAATTATGTCATCATGTGTCCTTATTCCACACGGTCTATAGACTCTATACTATGGACACTGCTTATTTAATTACCAACATAACAGTAAATGAAGACTCGGACAATGAGGGGAGTCTACTGAGACTTGAAAGGTGCGTTTGGAAAAGAGTTTCTATAAACACTTCTCATTTCTTAAGAGGTCAAAAAGAAAACGTTACAATTCATATTTGGACTTTCTAATCAAAAAAACAAAAATCATTTTGGACTGCGAAAAAAAAGACAGACGCGTTTGGTAACTTAATTTTTTTTTAAAAAAATTTATTCATTTGTGTTTTCTAATAATTTTGGGAGTTGGAAACTTTTTCGATCTACCGGACTGATTCAAAGATAAGGTGATATAGTGTTGTTAAGTCATTTTGATTTGTTTTATAGTGCCTCGTAAGCTTCACAAGAGAAAATTAGAGCTATCACTTATCTTAATACCGAATTAAAGTCTTGTTTGGTTGGAGGTGGAGTTAACTCTCGGGAGTTAATTTGGAGGGAGTTGCAACTAATCTTATTTGGTTGGTCAACTTGCATGTGATTTATCTCCCAACTCACTCACACATAAGTGTGTGAGATACCTCCCTCACCTCTCTAGATGAGTTATCTCCCTGGAAAATAATGACAAAATTGTTCCTTATAAATCCCTACTTTTTTTGTTGCCCACATCGATCTCTCCTCTTAGGCCTTGTTTGGTTAGGGGTGAAGTTATCTCTCAGGAGATAACTTACAGGGAGTTGGGAACTAATCTTGTTTGGTTGTCTAACTTGCTTGCAAGTTTTATCCTAACTTACACCTTAGAGGTGTGAGAAATCTCTCCACCACCCCTTAGGGAGGTATCTCCCGAGAGTTGTAGACACAATTACCCCTCATTAATGACTTATTTATTACTCACCTCTCTCTTGTTTGGAGGCTATATATGTCTATTCATATTTTTTATTGTTTAAAAATTTGAAACTTCTCTACAAGTTTAAAGTTGAATCAAACATGAAAATATTAACTCCAAAGAGATAACTCCCAACTAACGATGTAAGTTAACAAAAACAAACTAAAGGAGGCAATATTTACTTATGTTTTATTCTTAATTCCTTGACAATGATCCAATAGGGTTGTAAAGGAAACGTGCCCTTCATGTTTTCTTAAATTTGTTCTAGCTAATGTAGCCCACATATTGATGACTTTATATATTAAATTGTTACCCCCTTTTTCCGAGTTCCCCCATTTGATAATGAAGGCTAACCACCCTGATGGCTTGTCCAAATCAATTAATACAAGTCTTCCAACGTACGATTTTTTTTTTTTTTTTTTTTCCAATTCTTGGCTCGAAAACTTTTTCTTTATTAATAAATCTAACTAAATTACAACCCTGGACTCCAATATGAGTCGAACCCCAACTTACCTAACTAGGCTGAGACTAATTAATCTTGAGTCGGTTTTCTCATAGAAAAATGTTACACATACTTGGTGAAATACACTCACTTACCACACTTGCCTACTTGGCACACACTAACCAGTAATCGTCGTGTTATGTATCTTACAATACATAAACTGACATCTCGAGCATGCGTCACATAAACATAGAGTTGCAAGTGGGGCGGAAAATCCACGTGCTCCGCAAGGCCCCGCCCGGTGGGGTGGAATTCCTTACTTTTTGCCCCTGCGAAGCGGGGCATGGGGCAAAATGTTGCCCAGTCATGCAGGGTGAAGCGGGGATGGCGATGATTGCTCTCGCCTCGAGAGAATTCCCCGCCCATGCCCCACGGGGTTCCTCGAGACTTCTAACCATATACAAAGAATAACTTGTACCATAAAATCAATTCTACGATATATTGTATCACAAGGATATATTAAATTATTTTTAGAACATCATTCAAGTATAATTGTTACACTAATTTTAGAAATCTTATATATTTAACTATGATAATTCGTAACTCAATCAACATATATAGCAATATCAAAAAAAATATTCTATTTGAGAAAAAAGTTTCCTAAAAAAATAAAAATTGAGAAAATAATTATGAGACAAAATGACCGGAGTGAGATCAAAATTGATAGGGCGCGAGGATTCCCGCACCACAAGGATTCCTGCAAGGCGCGCCCAAGGGACGGAGACGAAAATTTCAATCCCCCCTCCCCCGGAGATTAACTCTGACCCTACCTGGTCATTTCTTTTTCGGGTATATGAAATGAGGGCTTAACTGAATCCATTTTTATGAAATCTCAAATACCACCCCCCTTACCTTTCTGGTAGTGTTGTTGGGTTCAGATTGCTATCAGTTTACTCCTAATGAGACGATATCAAATTTCATGAATCATGATTCAAGGCTTTAAGGTATGATATTGTCACATTTTTGTCGCATTGATAGTTAAAATTGTCCAACGTCGTAGAGTTTAAATTAAATAGGTAATGCTAGAACGACAACTACAAAATTATGTAAGGCACATGAGCCGTCTAATTGCGCCTCGAAATGCAGGCATCCACAAATTTAATGCAAAACACGGAGGTAAGGCTCTTATATCTGATGTGACTTTGAGGTATACTTTGCAGTTTGCATGCAGCATTTTTTAATTAGATACAGGCCGAAGAAAATCATAATTGGTGAAATTGAGTTCTAAAAAGGTCCCTTTAAAAAAAAAAAAAGTCAAATGATAAAAAATATCTAACATTTACAAGTTGTATCAATTATATTCTAACATTTTCGATTTAGTATCAATTCTATCCTCAACAAATTTGACTCCATTTTTTCTTTCATAACATGTATCCGCATCATTCTCTTCAACTTTCTTGCAACACACTTTAAGGATTTATATATATATATATATATATATATATATATATATATATATATATATGTTGGAACAAAAGCTTCGGACAGAGAATTCAAGATGAGAATGGAAGAAGCCAAACAAAAACTTGAGGCGTGTAATCGCTCTATTTTAGACAAGATTTTTTTCTACAGGTCGAAACTGCGTATACACAATGGGATTAATCGAAACTTGCCTTCAGGATACAATCAAGTTTCTAATGGTTGTTGGATTATGTGCGTGTAACGCAACTCCAACCAAGAACACTCTTTGAAGAAACTTTTAGAGAATGATGCTATGACTCAAGAACACACATTGATTTATAAAAAAAATCATGAGATTTAGTGTCTATCCACAAAGAGATGAGTTTTGGTGCAAATAGGTAGGTACCAAAAAACTGACAAAAAATGGACCAAATAACGCCCAAAAGTTGCACCAATTCGTTCTGGGCACTGTGGCGTCGACCCGGCGCTTCAGCGCCCAAAATAGTGAATTTTTCGTGTCTGGCGCTACGGCACCGGATACAGAACATCCATTTGTTCCGGTGTTGTGTCCGGTGCTGTGGCACCAGTCTCAATGCTAGATACAGAACTTACAATTTCCCCCCAGTTTCAATTTATATAGACATATAAATTGAAAATTACACTTAAAAAAATGACACGGCTAAAAAACATATAGCATCATTTAAAAATCGATACATAAATGAGAAATGTCTTTTGGACTTGAACTTTTCACTTAGTGCAAATATTTCAAAGTTTCATCAAGTACTATGGTGAAGTATCTTGAGCCAAGAACTCTTGCGACAAAATCGAAAATATCACACATACAAATTTCATGTAAGTAAGAGTGTTCTGTTGATTGCACATGATGACCTTGTGCAAATCATGTCTTTCTTTGAGTGCTCTAAAGTCGGTTAGGCTCATAAGAAGCGACCACACTTCTACACCCATATAGGTCTACTTAAGTGAATCTGCGAGTCACTTTATTCGACTTATTAAGACCCAATTTTCAACCTCCGTCATGCAGAACCAACACTAGAACCATGAAGGGACCTTTCATAATAAAAATTTTCTAGTGTTCCGTAATCTTCACTCGACTTGTTAGTGCCACATTGAACTTATTTTGTATTTTCAACAATTAAATTGGGTTCCCATCATGTGACGATCGAGTTAGGCAAACCTAAGTCTCATTCCTTTAGATGTATGAGATGTCATATCTTTAACAAGACCCTTCGTTAATAGATCCGCTAAATTATTGTTATATCTGACGTAATCAACTGTGACAACCGCATTTTTGAGTAACCATTTCAAAAGATTATGTCTTAGACTTTTGTGTCTAGACTTTCCATTACAAGTCTTGCTTGCGACCTTATAAAGAGTTGTCTTGTTATCACAATTGATTAATATAACCTGGGCATGACTTGTTCCATAATGTTATCTCCATTAACAAATTCCTAAGTCATTTTGTTTCCTTGTTTGCATCTGCTATGACAATTATTTCTAATGTCATTGTTGAATCATAAATATATGTTTGTTTCTTTGAACTCCAAGAAACAGTCGCACCTCCTAGCGTAAATATCCATCCACTAGTTGATTTGAAATTTGACTCCACATTATTCTTACTAGCATCACTGTAACCTTCCAAAACTGGGGATATCGATTAAATGTAGACCATAGTTCAAAGTCTCTTTCATGTATTTAAAGATCCTGGTAACCGCATCTCAGTGTTTTTTGTTTGGATCACTAATGAACCAGCATAACATACAAATTGTGTAAGCTATATCTGATCTTGTGCACGCTAAAGGCACCCATCTACACATAAGGGCAATTTAGCGATTTAATATTTTTGAACCCTCATTAAAAATATCTATTATACACTTTACTAAAATATATATACGTTGATTTGCCTTTATACATAGCCGGAGTTACTTTCATGCGTCTCAAATTTTATAGTTGTCAACACCGCCCTAGTATGCCTTGAATAGCCATTGGGCTTGCCTAGGAAGTCTCTGTTTTCCAAGTCATTCATAGACTTGCTCTGCATTGACTCTGCTATTAATAAAATCCCATCTCCCTTTCAGTGTTTCTCTCATCAAACAAAGTTTTCTAGTCCTTCTCCATCTCTTTCTGCACATCTTCTCTGCAATTTCTCCACCTCTTCTTCACATCCCTCCTTCAGTTTATATATAATCTCTGCAACTTCCCCTCAATTTCACTATTACATCACCCAATTCCACGTGACAATGAAGGTTAGTTTACTCACACACCCAAATCTCCATTTCAATTTTTTTTTTTTTATGGCCTTGTTCACTTTCTCTGCAACTTCTCTGTTTCTGAAATGTTTATTGCTATAACATAGGAGATTCAATATTACATTCTTCAAAAGACATGATTTTGATATATTCTCACATATGGGTGTTTTTGAATTTCGTTGTTTCAGAAGGTGATTGTGAAGCTGGACTTGCACGGTGACAAGGAGAAGCAGAAGGCCATGAAAGCAGTCTCTAGCCTCCCAGGTAACAAATCATACAAGCCTTCATTATTGCACCAGAAACCGCAGGCCTGTAAATCTCCATCAGTATCGATATTATCTTTAACCTTCGATATATTTAGGAAGAGACTCCATTATTATTTATGAAGTCTTACTCAATCGATACGAGACTACGGACTATATTTCCGTCCAAGCATCCATAACAAGGCGGTGATCCATTGACATCACTAAAGTCACATCCTGAAGTCACGTCTTGGAGTTGTTTCTTAATGCATAACACGCATGATGTACATCAGAGGCACCATCGACAATTTTCAAAGCTGATGCGACTTCAGGGTGTGACTTTGATAATGCGAAAAAAAAAAAAAAAAAACTTCCCTGACATCAAAACCCATAACTGATAAAATTCTCTCTCGATTTTTTTCAGGGATTGATTCAATCTCCATGGACATGAAAGACAAGAAACTGACAGTGATAGGGGACGTTGATCCAGTTGATGTGGTGAGCAAATTGAGGAAGAATTGGTTCACTGATATCATCACTGTTGGGCCTGCTAAGGAAGAGAAGAAGAATGAGCCCAATAAGCAGGAGCCCAATAAGCAGGACAACAAAAAAGACCAAAATGACCTCCACAAAGGTGGTTATTATTATTATCCATACACGTACGTGCCACACCAACAGCATTACTATGTTCAAAGTGCAGAAGAGAACCCAAATGGTTGTGTGATCTGTTAATTTGGTATGAACAATTCTTGGAAATGAGTATGATTAGCTAATCCAGTGGAGATTTTAATTTCTTTTTTGTTATGTTCAAGGCATCATTTGTAACATATACTTAAAGAGTGAGTGGTGATTCTGGTGATTCTGGTGAGCAATCTCTTAAAAGGGTATTCATATTTTTTTTGGTATAAAATCAAGGATGGATTAGCATAATTAGTCCTCTTACTTATTTATTTATTTATCTTTTTCGACAAACTTTTTTTAACCCTCCTTACTCCATTTACGTGCCGACTGCATAATACAAGAGAAATTAAAAAAATATAATGCGGTTGCTGAGAAAGTTATTTGTTTTGATTAGTTTGACAAGTAAATGCTCTTGCATGTTTGGTTTATTAATTTTGTTGGATGTTCAATAGTATTTGTTGATGATCAGTTTATGGAAAAGGCAGAGTAGATTAACGAACATGACCACCAATGCCCACGTTTCAAACAGTAGAAGTCAAGACCAATCAACATTATAAGGGACTGGAAAGTCATTTTTTAAGACCATTTGATTAAAGTTGACTAATGATTTATTTATTTTAAGAAAAAAAAATCATCATTTTTAAAGGCCGACCTAGATATTAAATTAGTTCAATTATTGAGACATTTTTCTCAGAATATTCTTTCTGGTGGGCGAGCTATCCGACCTTCTGCTAATGTTTATTGATTTGATTACTTCTTGGCAAAGAAAATGTTGATTTGGTTGAAAAATAGTTTGATGTATGTGAAGCTATTATTTTTCGTTAATGTTTGTTGTGTTTGTTGCGTTTAGTAAAGCATGCTAGAAGATTTGTTATGTTGGATTCTATGTCGAGTCATCAAATTTGGAGCGCACCCTCGCACTTTTGTAATTGAGGCTTTATTGGTTTGATTTAAATTTTTTTGTAAGAGGTGGATTCGAGCCCTAAAGGGGGCAAGACAGTTACTTTTATACTACAAAAATTTAAAAGAAAAAGTAGCTAGATTGAAGAGAGTATGAAGTAGGATTCATTTTTTTTTTTTTTTTTTTTTTTTTTTTTTTTTTTTTTTTGGGTTACAATGTTAGAAAGAAGGGGATAATGCATTTTTTGGTAAAATTGTTATCTATGGTTGAGATCAAGTTTCAGAAGTCATCCGTTGGATTCATCGTGTTATTTTAATATTGTACAAAACTAATTATCCAAGTCAAGCTGGAATTTTCTCCTCAAGGAATCAAAACTAATTTGGACCTAATCTGCTAACAAAAAACATAAAGAACCTGTTTGAATTTTCTTTTAATTTTGTTATATTGTATTTCTCTTCTACTGGTTGTTCTCTTTCCTTTGTTAAACTTTTCAAGTTTTAATTATTATAGAAAGAAAAATGCTAGCGTGCCCAGCAAGGGCATGCAACTGACTCGACTATCGTGGGGTTCATCAAAATGATTTTTTATTTGATTTTTTTTTTTTTTTTTCTCATTTTATGCGGTATCTGAATCAGCCGCACGAGGTTGCTGCACCTGTAGGCACGTTAGCATTCTCTTTATAGAAAATTATCCTCCAAGTCATCAAAGTCAACTTGTTGTCCATAGATAAGCTTGAGAACAATTAATACTAACTAAACTGTGAAGTCCCTTGTCCATAGATTAGCTTGAAAACAATTAATACTAACTAAACTGTGAAGTCCCATCTAAAAGTGAACTCATAGAACATACGAATCAAAGAAGTACTAAAGCTTTTTGTTTCTACTTGCAAAGCTAATAGTGTATTTTGTCAGTAGGAGAGTATACATTAAAAGCTTCAACAGAAGAATAAAATTGGATAAATCAGTGCGCCCTGTAATCCTAGTAAAAACAAGAAAATTTAGGATGAGAGGGCAAACCAAACCTCACAAATTAATCCATGATGACATATACAGTTCTGTTTATTAATTAAAATTGATAGATATATACAATAAAATAAGTTGGGGAAATTAGATTGATATTATAGGTATTTTCAGTGATGTAAGGTTGGCTTGGCATTATTTGATGAGTGGTGTTCATTTAAGCAGCTATAACAATCAAATAAAATCAATATTAAAAGACTACCAAGACCACATATGTCATGGTGGCTAAATAAACTATTTCTATACAACCATCAAATTGTTGAACAAAAAAAATCATAATTTCATTATAAATATAACTATTTCTACTTTATTTAATCAATTGAGTAACCTAATGATTTGATATAATGTTTAAGAGTAAGAGGTGACGGGTTAATTGAGATTGAATAGAGGGTTGTAGAATATCAACATAATTGATTGGCGATGACATCGAATTAAAGGCCATTGCTTAGAGAAAAATTTAGGGTGATTAATTAATGTGATCTTTATCTCTTGATGGAGACAAAATGTGTGTTTTTTTTTTAATAAGATTAGGATTACATACAGCTTTATTATATCTTTGTTTTTTTTTTTTTGGATAATGGAAGTTGTATTAAGTATCAAAATTGTAACTTACAAAAGTTGGGATCAATACCCCTGCTGTACAGTATGTACAAAATGAATCTGTACACCATCCACCAAAAGACTCCAAAAAAAGACCAAAATTAAACCAGCCTATTACATTTTTTTTTTTATAGACCCCTTTTTTGGTAGACATTATGTATTTTTATTTTCCAATAAATGATGATTCCTCTCATAAGACAAGAGAATGACTTGTCAAAAGGCTTACATGGCTTCTTTTTTTTCATGAGGCTTACATGGCTTTTGTTGTCTCACTAGCTATTTGTCTATTGTAGATTGTCATGTCACCTAAGCAATCACCAAAGTTTAAATCGTGACATAAATATGGGTGATGAGTTTATGTCTTGTGTATCGTGCTACATGCATGTACATTATAATATAAAAATGAATATTTCTCGAATTCGAACTTAGCGGAGGCTAATGTTCGTGCAATATTTGGTACAATAATTTTACTATTAATGTCTTGTTCAAAAGAAGTCTACTCAGAATAATAGAAAATTTATCTATATGAATATGATTTAATCAAGAGTATAATATTATCGGCTTTAACTTTTAAAATATATAAGGCACATTAAAACGAATGTCGACATAAATCAAATGACATTCATAATGTGGAAAGATCTATTTGATTATCCATAATCATCAATAATGTGAAAATATCGTAAATTCGCACGGACAACCTTTATCGAATCGGATTTTTTATCGAGCTAGAGATTATCTTAAGACAAATCAATAGGAGACTTATATTGATTTAACTCTCCATTAATCATATTATAAGATGTCTTGGATCCCTAATAGGGCATTTATTTATAGCAAATTTTGCTAATTGTCACTTTGATGAAGCAATTTTTCCACCATTAGGGGAGATATAAGCCAATTCAAAAGGAATGACGTGAAATTGCTTGAAACACATCAAATTGCATTAAATTTGTTGTATTACGATCCATGTATAAATTAATATGAACTCAAAGTTCAAAGGATCATTCAAGTAATAACAAGTTATGAATCAATTACTTGACGCAAGTACTATATACAAAAGAGTGGCAATCATATGCTTCAACATTAAATGATTCATATAGAAAACGATGTTCATGTGCAACAAAATGCACAAGATATCTCACCTACGCAAACATGAGGGGAGAATCGAAATGAGTCGTTGGTTAATGTATTGCACTATTTTTCCCTTTCTTTGTGGTTTTATCCCACTTTGGTTTTCTTTGCAAATGTTTTTTTAATGAGACAATTTTAACAATATTAAAACTTTGTATCTAGATTGATTATTGTATTGCACTATTTTCCTTTCGCTATGGTTTTATCCCACTGAGTTTTCATAACAAGATTTTTAATGAAGCAATCATAACATTATTATATTTTATATAAAAAAAATATTATGAGAGCAATTAATGTACTCTTTTTCATATACTAGATTTTTCCCACGGGGTTTTTCTAGTAGAGGTTTTAATGAGACATTTATATTATATCTAAGTGTATCAATGTGTTGCACTATTTTCCTTAGCCATGGTTTTGTCCTACTTTGGGTTTTCTTAACAAGGTTTTTAATGCGGCAATCAACAAATATTATACTACAAAACAATATTGTGACGACCCTAGTTCCCCACGACAATGAGCCCCGCCCCGCCTAAACCCACGTGGACCACATGACACGTGGCACGTATACTTTACGGGTCATTACAAATATTATACTCTTTTCCTATACTAGGTTTTTCCCACATGATTTTTTCTAGTAGAAGTTTAACGAGACACATTCTTTCAACAAGTGTCATCCAATGGGGAGTGTTATGAAACGAATTGTTGTGAAGTGTGGATGACCATGCATGTACACCAACATATTGTGTAGTTATGTACTTCCATTGGTTTGTGTATTGTCATGTTCTTTGTAACCATTTCAATGTACATGGGGTGTATGTTTTAGTCCCAATGCATTGCTAAGGCACATTTGTCATCATACCAAATGGCCTATATAAAGGATACTAACTTCATTGTAAGAGCACACCAAGTTGAATGAAAACTTCTCATTCCAACTATCTTATTTCTTCTCTTCTCTTTTGTAGTAGTATAAGTTCTTAGTCTTCTAATTTCCTTCTCTAGTTCTTAGCAAGTTCCAACTTAGTTTACAACACGTTATCAGCACGAGCTTGCTCTAGCATTAAGGAGATCTTGAAGTTCAAGAAGGCTTGTTAAGGAGAGAAAGCTAGGAAGGTATAACTTTTGTTATTTAAATAAGTTCAATTTACTTCTATATTATCATGGTTGCTTCCTTTTATCTATGCATACTTTATTCATATATTATGCATTATAGCGTCACCGATTGCGAAAGTATGCTCTGTAGTTGCGTCTTGTACGATCTTCTACATCGAAAATCAAAAGTCAATATGTGACATAACTAGTTTTCTCTTAAAACTACAAACGATTAGTTATTGTTCTATTCTTGATTTTATAATACAAATCATGCTATAAGTTTGAGTTGATAGTGGGTAAGCCTTGTCCCAGGTAAAGCTAAACATTGAAAGGGAGACGGGTTATCCCGTTCGAGGAGGCATGGCATTAAGCGGACTTTGTCTCGCCACCCAACACTGGAGGTTGTCCCACCAACTCATACGAATAGTACATTTGATTATTAATAAATCAAGTTGTGAACATATACTTAATCATATGTTATGTTTTTTTTTACATAAAAGAAAAGAGAAAATTATTTTATATTATATTTACTTTCAAAATATTAATCAACCATAGTTGAATTTGTTATCTTATTATAATTCTTGTCATGATAATTAAATATTACAAATTATGAATAAAGCTTGTATCCATGCGAGGTTGTATGTTGTACACAATCATTCACAAATTTCTCTTTAGAGATTTGAAAAGTGAATATTTCACTTTATATATATTTTCACCTTATGGAGTTATATATATACATACCAAAAGGGTAATGCTCCAAAAAGCTCAAAATGAGCGGTTTGGTCTCATGCTACAAAATTTAATCGAGTCAAATATTAATTATAATTCCACAATTTTAATTACCTCTATGTTGAGGCTATGTGGAAATATGACTGATGAGACAATAAAAGGGTCACGTGGCCCGCCTCGATTTATTGCTGCAACAAATATCGAGTGCGCACGTCAATCCAATAAATATTAAGGATTGATTTCTTGTCTCATGGTAGCTGAGTAAAATAATGAGATATTATAAATATAATATCGCTCCCGTCAATTAGTTCGACTTCAAATTAAGAAGCATATGTTGCATATAATGATCATGATCGCAATAATAAATTTATGGACGTGGAAAAGGTGAAAATATCAGGTAAAGGTCGTATTGACAATTCCACCAAAAAAAAAATTGGAATAAAAGTGGTGCACCACTACAAAGGGCAAATAATTATTGACAATGAGCGCTCATAATTGTGACATTTTTTTTAGTCATATATGAAAGGCTATTTTGCCTAAATATTGTCATATATATGCCTAGAATATTTTTGTGACCTTTACCATGCCTTCAAAATCAAAGGCAAAATATTATGAATTTTATCATTGAAATATGACTCTTTTTTCGATTTGCCAAACATTATTTGTCCAGATGGATCAACAAATCATGTGTTCAAGTCATGAATCAAATAAGAGCGATATATGCCTTGCTTGATTGTGCTACAACGCATACAATCCTTAAAAACAGAGAATATTTCTCCAATTTGACTTAGCTGAGGCTAATGTTCAAACAATATCTGGCATCTCCAATTTGATTAATGGCTACGGAAGAGCAAATATTATGTTGCACAGGGGAACAACAATTCATGTTGACAATGCCTTATACTCTGAAAAATCCAGAAGAAATTTCCTGAGCTTTAAAGATATTCGACAAAATGGATATCACATTGAAACCGTGAACGAAAATAATAGAGAATTTCTCTATGTCACATTGGTTTCAAATGGGAAAAAAGAAGTGTTAGAAAAATTCTCGAACTTTATCATCTGGATTATATTTTACTCATATAAGGCATGTCGAAACGAATGTCGTCTTGAATAAGAAAATTAATGATCCAAAGACATTCATTTTATGGCATGGCCAGAACTTGGTCATCCAGGATCATCAATGATGCGAAGAATAATTAATAATTCGCATGGACATCCTTTAAGGAGTCACAAAATATTTTAAATTTGGTGATTATAATTGTGCTAGTTGTTCTCAAGGTAAATTGATAGTTAAACCATCCCCAAGTAAAATTGTTGTGGAATCCCCGGTTTTCTTAGAACGCATTCGGGAGACATATGTGGTCCTATTCATCCTCACTTGTGGACCATTCGGATATTTCATGGTTTTGATAGATGCATCAACTAGGTGGTCACATGTTTGTTTGCTTTCAACATGATGATGTTGCATTTGCTAGACTTTTAGCACAAATCATTAAGTTAAGAGCACAATTTCACGACAACCCAATCAAGACCATCCGTCTTGATAATGCTTAGGGAATTTCAATCTCAAGCATTTAGAAATTATTGCATGTCTATAGGAATTACCATTGAACATTACGTTCCACATGTGCATACTCGAAATGGTTTGGCGAGAATCTCTTATCAAACGCATTCAATTAATTGCCGAGGACCTTTAATCATGAGAACTAAGTTATCAACTTCGGTTTGGGGACATGCGATCCTTCATGCGGCATCTATCATTCGTTATAGACCTCGCATACCATGAACATTCCCCCATGCAACTCATTTTAGGTCAACAACCAAATATTTCACACTTGAGAATTTTTGGTTGTGCGATGTATGTTCCTATACCACCTCCCAATAGAACTAAGATGGGCCCACAACGAAAACTTGGGATTTATGTTGGATTTAACTCATCGTCCATTATAAGATACCTTGAGCCCTTAACGGGGATTTATTTCTTGCATGTTTTTCTTGATTGTCACTTTGATGAAGCAATTTTCCCACCATTAGGGGAGATAAGAAGCAATTCAAAAGGAATGGCGCGAAATTGCTTGGAATGCATCAACTTTATCACATTATGATCCACGCACAAATCGGTGTGAACTTGAAGTTCAAAAGATCATTCATTTGCAACAAATTGCAAATCAATTACACGATGCATTTAATGATGCAAAACAAGTGACAAAATCACATATTCCAGTTTGTAAATGTTCTGCAAGAATTGATGTCTCATGCAACAAAATGCACAAGAACCAACGAAACTTAAAAGCGTGGAAGACCGATTGGTTCAAAGGATACAATTCCTCGAAAGAGGAAAACGGGAGTAAAAATAAATACAAATCAAAATACTCTGAGAAAGCACAAGAATCCTTTGATAAGGGTTTGTCCAGAACAAGTTGATTATGATGATGAACAACTTCCTCTAGAAAAAGAGGAAAAAGATGAAAATAATGAGATCTCAATAAATTATTTAAACTCTGGTAAGATTTGGGATCGAAATGAAATTGTTCATGATGATATATTTGCTTTCAATGTGTCCTTTGAAATATGTGAAAATGATGATGATCGAGAACCACGATCGGTGGACGAATGTCGAAAAAGACACGATTGGCAAAAATGGCAAGATGCTATCCAAGCGAGAGCTAAACTCGTTAAGGAAACGAGAGGTTTTTGGACCAATTGTCCAAACGCCGAGATGGCGTAAAACACATGTTGGATATAAATGGGTATTTGTACGAAAGAGAAACGGAAAAAATGAAGTTACAAGGTACAAAGCAAGACTTGTAGCTCAAGGTTTCTCACAAAGACACGGATCGATTATGAGGAAACATATTCTCTGTTATAGATGCAATCACATTTCGGTTCTTGATAAGCCTTGCGGTTTACGAAGGGCTTGATATGCATTTAATGGATGTCGTTACGACATATCGTACGGATCCCTAGACAGTGAGATATATATGAAAATCCCTGAAGGATTTATAATATCCGAAGAAATAAAATCAAAACCTCATAACATGCATTCTATAAAATTACAAAGGTCTTTGTACGGATTGAAACAATCGGACGAATGTGGTACAAACGCCTTAGTGATTATTTTGAAAGAAGGATATGTAAATAATCCGCTTTGCCCATGTGTCTTCATTAAAAGATCATCAACGGGATTTGTGATTATTCTTTGTATATGTTGATGATTTAAATATAGTGGGAAACCACGACGACATCGTTAGAACATCGAATACTTGAAAAAGGAATTCGAGATGAAAGAACTTGGAAAAACAAGACTTTGTCTTGGTTTGCAAATTGAACATTTTTCAAGTGGAGTACTTGTCCATCAATCAAATTATATTGAAAAAATATTAAAAAGATTTTATATGGACAAGGCGCATCCATTGAGCTCTCCAATGGTTGTCGGATCACTTGAAGTGGATAAGGATCCATTTCGACCTCATGAAAGTGATGAAGAGCTACTTGGTCGGAGGTACCATATTTAAGTGCAATTGGTGCACTTATGTATCTTACAAATTGTACAAGACTGACATTGCTTTTCTTTGTCAACCTACTTGCAAGATACGACTCATCACCAACTCGAAGACATTGGAATGGTGTTAAACATATTTTTCGATATCTTCGAGGAACAAGTGACATGGGTTTATTCTACTCGAGAGGGTAAAATTGAATCTACAAGGTTATGCGATCTTTGGATTTTTATCGATCCCCACAGGCCCGTTCTCAAACGGGATATGTATTCACATGTGGTAATCTTCTTGTATCATGGAAGTCGATAAAGCAAACTATGGTTGCTACTTCTTCCAACCATTACGAAGTACTTGCAATTCATGAAGCAAGTCGTGAATGTGTATGGTTGAGAAATATGATTGAACATATTCAAGAATCATGTGGATTGCCTTCAATAAAAGATTCTCCAACCATATTATATGAAGATAACGCGGCATGTATTGCACAATTAAGTGAAGGATTCATAAAAGGGGACGAGAACAAAACATATTTCACCAAAATTCTTTTATGCGCATGAGCTTGAAAGAATGGTGAAATTGATGTCAAGCAAATCCGATCGAGTGATAATCTTGTTGATCTATTTACAAAAGCCTTACCAACTACGACATTTAAAAGGCTTACATATGGTATTGGCTTGCGTAAACTTAAAGACATTGCAAGCAAAGAAAGCTGAACAAGTTTCACCCATGTTCACATGAGGGGAGTTATTGATTAGTGTATTGCACTCTTTTTCCCTTAGCTATGGTTTTATCCCATTGGGTTTTCCTAGCAAGGTTTTTAATGAGGCAATCTTAACAATATTATACCCGTCTTAATATTTATGAGAATAGTGTACTCTTTTTCTTTTACTATATTTTTTCCCACGGGGGTTTTCTTAGTAGAAGTTTTAACGAGGCACAATCTCTAAGCAAGTGTCATCCAGGGGAGTGTTGTGAAGTGTGGATGACCATGCATGTACACCAACATATTGTGTAGTTATGTACTTCCATTGGTTTGTGTATTGTCATGTTCTTTGTAACCATTTCAATGTACATGGGGTGTATGTTTTAGTCCCACATTGCTAAGGCACATTTGTCATCATACCAAATGGCCTATATAAAGGATACTAACTTCATTGTAAGAGCACACCAAGTTGAATGAAAACTTCTCATTCCAACTATCTTATTTCTTCTCTTCTCTTTTGTAGTAGTATAAGTTCTTAGTCTTCTAATTTCCTTCTCTAGTTCTTAGCAAGTTCCAACTTAGTTTACAAGACATTATGTATTTTTATTTTCCAATAAATGATGATTCCTCTCATAAGACAAGAGAATGACTTGTCAAAAGGCTTACATGGCTTTTTTTTTTTCATGAGGCTTACATGGCTTTTGTTGTCTCACTAGCTATTTTGTCTATTGTAGATTGTCATGTCACCTAAGCTCACCAAATGTTACCATATATAATTTTACATATCTGATTTTTTTTTTTTTTGAAATTTGAACTGATACTTTATTTGAAAAAGAAAACTAGAATCTTTCGACGTGTATGTATAAGATTATATCCAACCACAAAACTCTCTATTTTCTCTTTCATTTACAGTTATATCACATCAAACTCTATTTCTTCTCCAACCACAAACATTATTTCTCCTTTAAAAATAAATATTTCATCACCACTACTCTTTACATATTGCTTACAACTCCCTCCTTTTTTCTTTTTATATACTCACTCTTAACTACACATAAATATATAATAATAATATTTAACATATTATATAAATTAATAAATTAATATGATATCAATAACTAACATTATTAATTATTATAATCAATTATGAGATTATATTTATAAAAATATAAATATATTTCTAATGGATTAGTTTATGTACATTTATTAAATTTGTCTAATTATCAAATTTATAATTTATCATTGTGATGTGTCGTATTGTGACTTAACGTATTGCAATAGGTAGAATCGTATTTTAGCTACAACTAATCAAGTTTGTTAATTTCAGATTGATTTTCTAAGGAAAATCTCATGTTGATTTTATTTTATTTTAGTATTGGGCAGTTTAATTTCAGCTACTAGTAATCCATCACTCCTAATATATAAAAAATAGACTAGTAATGCACATTTTATTTTTCTTAATTTATAGTTATCTATAATTAATAAATATAAACATTAGTTTTAAGATGAAAACATGTTAAATAAATTTAATGTAACCAAAATTAATGTCAATCTAAAAAAATGCACATTAAGTTTTTTACCAATAAAATGCCCATATTAAAAAAACCTAAAAAATGCAAATTAAAACAGTTGGAGATGCTTAAAAAACCGAAGAGAGAGAGACTAGATAAACGTTTGGGTCAAGGGTGTATTGAAAAAAAAAATGCAGAGACACTCTTCCTCTATTTTAGAGGAAATGAACAGTGGAACACCAAATTTCACTATCCATCGACCTCCTCCAAAATAGAGGAGAAAATGGAGTTCGATTAGAGCAGTCGAACTCTATTTTCTTCAGTCGAACTGCATTTTGCAGTTCGATTAGAGATGCTCTAATAGATAGCACCAACTGACATTCATATGCAGGGGCGGCTCAAGATTTTTTTTGCCCAGGGCTATATATTTAAGTTAGCAGCATATTTGTTTTGCATTATAAGCTACTCTTCAATAATAGTTTTCATCATATAAAACAACTTTAACCATCAAACCTTACCCACAAAATGTTGATTATATTAGTGTTTGTTTAGACAATTTAAATAAAAAAATCATTAAAGTATCAAATTATAACAAATCTTCATAAAAAAATCAAATTCAAATTTAAGCAACTTTTATACTAGTATTGATCTTCCTAATAAGATCATGAAATTTTTTAATAGTTTTTATGAACATTTAAAAAAAAACAATTACATTGATACTTGAGAACTATTAATTTATTTTGTTTTATTTATCTAAACTAAAAAACTATTTTTATCATCCAAAATATTCATATATATTTATGTTACTATGTTTTTTCTCCTTTGAGGACTCAAATTAAAATATATTTTCAAATTTTTGCTAATCTAAAAATATATTTTTAATCTATTTAAATATTCATATATGTCTAATTTATATAATATAATTGTTTTTGTTAAAATAATTTTATCAAAAAAAGATTTCTCGAAAACTCAAATTTGATCACTTATGCAAACCAATAATTTCTAACATTCATTGATAGCATTTCAAATTTGATTAACAAATAACAATGGAAATCATATATCAATAAAGAAAAATCAAAGAATGCAAAAAATAAAAAAATGAAAAAGATATTAGGGCATTAGATGCTATTAGAAGGAGAATACCACCCAACTATGAAGTAGCTTTATTGTAACTACTACTATGGTCAACATACTTTAATGGCTAAGATTTCCATTTTATTTTACTTTTGAATTACTTTAAGGGTCAATTAAAAAGGGAAGTATACAAAATAAGAAACAAAAACAAAAATAAAGAATACTTTAGATACGCCTTCAAAATAAGTAAAATAACTCATATCTAAGGTCATATTTGATTACAAAAAAAATGTTTCATAGGAAAAAAAATTTTCTTAAGAAAGTTTTCCTTAGTAAATGTTTAAAAAGAAAATTTTCTTATATGTGTTTGATTGCAAATATAAGAACTTTTTCCCTCAAAACTCACCAACAACATTTTGAAATAAATATGAAAATTTACTATATATATTAATTTTATATTTAAAATATAAGTTTAATGTGTCTTAATATAGAAACTCAAATTTTCTCAATAGAAAACTCAATTTGCCCACCATAATAGGTAGAAAAATATATGAGTCTTAATATGGAAAATTGACAATTGTGAGAAAATATTCCGTGAGAAAATCTTGGTTATCAAGCGCATGAAAATATTCTTTTCCCACAAATTTGTCATTTTCTTTGAAATAGTTTCTTTTTCCATCCAATCAAACATGACCTAAACGCATTTGATTTTGGTATTTCACAGACAAGAGAATCGCCACATATGATGCAAAACTAACTGAGTTGGTGAGATGGGGGTCCTGTTGGGTGCGGCTAGCTTGCCTCTAGTTGCTATTGTGATTTTGGGGGCGTGCGACTGTTGTAAATTGGATGACCCTTTAACCAAGCTTATGAATGATCACATTGTCAAACATGACTCTCACATAGAATTGTAACATCAAACATGACTTCTACATTGAATGTAACTTGTGCACTCTACATAACTTGTATTCAACTCCAATGTATAATCACTTATCCATGTATTGTCATGTAACTTGTAATCCTCTCCAATGTACACCAACTCTTCCATGTATTGTCTGTGTTGCTTGTGATATGTTATATGACTTGTGATGTATGTATAACTTGTACACATTGTCTAAGTACAATTATCATCATCACCAAATGGTCTATATTAAGGGTGCCAACCCCATTGTAATTCACACACCAAGTTGAATGAAAACTTCTCATTCCAACTATCTCATTTCTTCTCTTCTCCTTTGTAGTAGTAGAAGTTCTTAGTCTTCTATTTTTCTTTTATAGTTCTTAGCAAGTTCCAATTCAATTCACAACACTGACAATTATTATCTTTTTTGAACTGGCTATGTTGCAATTTGGGCCAACTACTAACAAAAAAACGTATAATTTGGGCCCTATAATTTTTTATAGGGCCCAAGGCCTGACTCTCACTGGGTCCGCCAGTGTTTATAGGGCTTTGTAAATAGGTTAGCAAGACTAATTTGGTTTGGTTTGAATTCAATTCACCAACTTTTGCAATAAAGGACGGTTCGAATTAGTCAGAGAGACAAGTAACCCTGAAGTACATCAAACACAGAGTAATGAAAAAAAAAAAAAAAAAAGTAATAGAGGGAATCCTACATCACATTATTATTGAATTTGAATCTTTATTTCCTTCAATAACAGTAAGACAATTATTCATTCTGTTATAGTTTTACACAAGATAGCAACACTAAAAAAAGTGAAAGAAAAAACAAAATCCCAGTTTCATATCCTATACTTTCACTCCAGTTGTGTTGATTAATTAATTAATTAATTAACCAAGTCTATGTTAATTAATTAAATTAAACTCATATAGGGTCCTAATTACTTATACTAATCTGATAATTAATTACTTAAGTTTTTGCACTAACAAGAGGAGAGTGAGGGGACATCATGTCATTTGGTGCCATAGAGAACTCCTCCAACCTTGAAGAAGAGAAGCTCAACCTGAGATTCTGCCTCCAATAATGTTTCTTTTTCGCGGGCTTTTCGGCTTCGACACGTCGAATGCAGAAGCTCTGGATCCTCTCGAGCGCGACATTCATGGTGGCGTCGTCCATGTTGGCGAAACAAACCCTGAACCAACCAGGCTCAGAGCAATGAAAGGATGAGCCAGGTGAGATGTTGAGCTTAACTTCATTGATCACAACTCTCCACAATGCCACCTCTGCCTCCACTGTAGGCTCTTTCAATAGCTGTCTCAAGTCCATCCAGAAAAAAAGCCCACCATTGCTTTTCAAGCAACCAATGCCCACTTGTCCAAGCCCATCAGTGAACACTTGATACCTTCTTGAAAGCCTCCTTGAACTCTCCTTAATGAACTTGTCAATGAACTCATTATCAGACAGCATTGATGCAATAAGGTGCTGGGTTTGAGTCGAGACGAGGCCGTAACTCGACATTTTCCGAGCGCAGCTCACGACGGCGTCGTTGTAGGAGTAAATGATCCCAACTCTGAACCCCGGGAGGCCCATGTCCTTAGAGAGGCTGTACAAGACATGTATGAGGTTTTTGTTGCAATGTTGTACTAGTTTGTTGTTGGATTCTATGACTTCACTTATGCTAACAAAATTAGGCTTGTCGAAGACCGTGGCCGCGTATATTTCGTCGCAGACTAAGTGAATGTTCTTTTCATTGATGAAGCTCACTAGGCTGCACAGGGTTTCTCTGTCTAGGATTCGGCCTAGCGGATTCGACGGATTTGTTATTAGCACTCCCTTCACTTTGATGTTGGCATCTTCAGCTTCTTGATATGCAGCTTCTAATGCTGCTCTTGTGATTTTGAATTTGTTAGAGCTGTAGCAATGCACGGGGAGTAGTTGCACTCCTGTTCGCCATCCAAAATCTCGGTTGAATCTGCATTAATGATGAAAATATTTGATTAAACAGTTGACTTAATTTACATTAACATTAACAATGTTGTAAAATACGTACATTTTTTTTTTTTTTTTCTTATTTGCAACTTGGCATATTTGTTAATTAAGCAGCCATTAGTAAATTGTTATTTGTAGTGTGTCTAGAGTCTAGTCATATTTAAACATAAGAAGAAATTAAGACTTCGACCAGAGACTACTACATATTGTTCTAATTAATCAAAAACTATGAATGGTTCAAGGCAACATTCTAGCTGACAATTTACTAATTAAGTTGCTCGATAGGAAACATATATAGACAACTGCTGATGGAAAAAATGTTTGTTTGAATTGAAGGAGTCAATATTTTACATTCGATTCAAATCTAATTTCATTAAAAAAGTCTTTAAAATAGAATTTATAGGATCATTATAATATAGAAAAGTCGGTACTACATATATATGTACATGTCACATATTATGCATGTATATATAATCCGAGGCACAAGTGATCACAACTCTATAAAAAAAAAAAAAGGCTTTTGTGTGATTGATATGTAAAATATCGAATCCTAAATCATGCACGACAACTAGGAACACATCATCTAACCGCTTTAATCGAGTCGAGTGGAAGAGTTTGAGGTCATAGATCAAAGATTATATTATATTTGCATAGAACTTACGCTGGATAGTACGGCGTCGGAATTAGGAATGCATCACCGCTGTCTGCTAAGCAAAAGGCAATGGTTTCGGCCGCTCCGGTTGCTCCTCCAGCCATTACGACTCGAGCCGGGTCGAATTTCACTATGCTTCCTCTCACTTTTCCCATGAAGTTAGCAATGGCCTGCACATTAATTATAATTGTGAACATTTATAACATACATGATTAGTTTGTCAATGTTATCAAACAATACATATAAATATGGATGATTTACATATATATAGATATGTGTAAAGGTACTTTATTGCAATATCAAATTGAAGGCACTTATATTAATTAGTTTCATACATTTCTGAATTCAGGCAAGCCATGGTAGTCTTGAAAATTGGCATTCTCCTTAAATTTGTCTACTCCTTCAGGGGTGCAAATTGAAGCACTTGGATTTCTTCTAATCCAATCTTTAATTAAATCCAAGCAGAGCTGCAAATAAACATAAAAATTATATATGATCATCAATAAACTTGACATACAATTAAGAAGTCGACCGACACGTCGCGCGTTAGACAAAGCCGAAAAATTAACTAATTAAATCAATCATTAATTATAATTAAGAAAGAACTCATGATCATTAATTGATATTGTTGCACCTGATTTTCTGCTAGGCCCATTTGTATGACACCATTAGGATTCTCAACAAGATGAAATGGATCGTTGTCGTAAGCCTTCCATCCATCGAAATAAGGTGAGTCCTCACCGTGCCCGTTACTGGTTGCTATCTTCGACAACGTGAATGACTCCATTATTAACTCGCAATCGATCAATTAAAGTCACGGTATCGAATTATCGATTAACAATGGAGCGCGCTAGCTAGGTCACTAAAACTTGGAAAGTAATTAAGCAAGCTAGCTAGCTGATTACTTGTAGTAATGGTTGCTAAGGAGGAAGCACAACTAATGATGTATTTATAGCTAGAATATGAAAGAATATATAAAGGGTGTGCTTAGACTTCAAAGATTTGTGATCAAAATTTCTAAGAACCCTAGCTAGCTATAGTTAATGCAATCGTAATTGCTTGCGTTACGTTACCTATAATTATGTATATATCTAGAACAAAGCATGGTTTGGTTCTCTCATGTTTTGTGAATTGGGTTTTACTTTTTTGACGAACTTTATTAATGGTGGCCGTGCTATTTGTGAATTGGATTTCTTTCATTAATTTAATTTTCCATTCTCTCCCTTTCTTTCCATTCCATTTGAGAAAAAAAATTGAGTTTAATCAATACTTAATGGTTCACACCAAGGGTGGCTAGAAGAAGAAAAATTTAGACTGTCCAGTCCATGTACTACCGAGAGTCACGTACCCATTCAACTCCCTCTCGTTCAATGTCACGTGTTAAATTTTGTATTGGGCTGCACGTAAATGTCTACGAGTGAGTACTGATATTGTCCTCGACTAGAGTTGCAAGTGTGCATGGAGGGGCGAGAATTGTAATTATGGTCTCCGTCTTTACCGTGTGCGGAGCGAAAATTTATTCCTGCAAATTTTTCACCGGCCGAACTAGTCTACTTTGGCCCGAAATTTAATTGACGTGCCACATTGCATGTCTTGTCTCCGGCCAAACTATCCGCTTTGATATCACAGCTAAATTGAGCGCCGCTAAGGGCACCCCACCATTTAATGAAGGCACCCAAAGTTTTTGTAAAAAATTCTGCAAAAGTGGAAAAGACCATTTTGCCCTTGTATATATATTGATTCAAACCCCATAAATCATTTTGACAAAGAAAAAAAGGCACCCCACCACAAGGTTGAACCACAAAGCCACATTGCATTTGGCGAGCGTTGATCGATTCTTGCGGATTAACATCATCTCGACAAATGCGGTAACAATGTTTGACAACCATATTCGTGTTTTTTAGAACTGTTTAGTTGTGTATAACTGTGAAAATGATGATTTGTTTGTCACCGTAGGGTTTTGTAATTTCTTCAAATCCGAACTTGTTTCCACTATATAATGGAGGATTGTAATGCTTCGGTGCCAGAGGAGGTCGTCCTTGAGGTAATTTTTCAATTTTTTTTGTGTTTTTAATGCGGTTATCCGTTGTTTCTGTGGATGTACGCGATTGTATCGGCCTCGCAGGACCGAGATGTATGGTTATGTCTCGGTCATATAGGACCGATAGGTATACGTAGGTCACGGAACAGTAAAATCGAGAGTATTCAGTAACTCTCGGTCGTTCGTGAGCGAGACTTTGAAGAAACTTGCGGACTGTACTACCGAGAACTGTTTTTTTTGGGATGTTTTTGTGATTGTCTTTGTACATTTCGGTTGATTATAATGGTACACTGTTTGTATTGCAGGTAATGCCGGTTTCTACCCTATTTCCAGACTACACGGACACGTTTACACCTTGTGGGCCATTCCCAACTAGAGAAGCGGCTGTTTCATGGGTTCAAATGATAGGCCGTGAGAACATGTTTGTGCTAGTGACAAAGCACTCTGACGCCGGGGGCATTAAGCGCAGGGGAAGGGTGAAACTTGCCTGTGAGAGGTCAGGGAGTTATAGGGGAATGTCACAAAGAGTTGGGAATGGTAAAGCGGCAAAAATTGCTTCGAAACCAAGAAATGAAGAAGAAGAGGAAACGGCGAGGACTCAAACTGGTACCAAGAAATGTGGATGCACTTTCCTTATCAACGTAAAGGAAAATGTCGACTCGTTGTGGTATATCACCATTATATGTGGGAGGCACAATCACGAGCCTAAAAAAACTTGGACGACCATTCATTTGCTTAGGGAGATTGGATAAGGGGGAGCAGGAAGTTGTAGTGCAAATGACAAAGGGAATGTGAAGCCAAGAGACATCCTAAATACGTTGAAGCAAAGAGACGTTAGAAACGTATCGACAATGAGGACAATATATAATGCAAGACAAAAAGTCCGAAATGAGGATGCGGGTGGGAGGACTCAAATGAGTCCAATGAAACGGTCTCGGTTTTACACCACCGAGATGTGTTGACCATTTCAATTCGCCTTGCTCACGCCAATCACGCCCGACCCTACTCTAACACTCTCGCCATGGTACTACCTGAGTATGACCAAATTCTCGGTTGTACACCACCGCCGCCACATTACCTATCGCTAATTGTAGCTCTCGTCATGTCTCTACAGATACCTAGAGTACTCTCGGCCTTGCGTAACCGAGATGTCGTGAGCTTTTCCGGCCAGTGGTCGAGACTTCGACTTCCCCACATTGTAGCTTCTCTCGCCAATGGTCGTCGAGGGTGCCTTCATTAAATGGTGGGGTGCCCTTAGCGGCCCTCGTTAAATTTTATACTGGGCCGTTGCACAAGTTTGTCAGTGGCTCACATGGAGACTGACATGCTTCATGGGCCTGATGAGTATTGTGGATGGGACATCTGCCTGGGAGTTGGGTAGGAAATGAGGCTGTGGAGTACTGAATCAGGAAGTTGTTGAATGAGTTGTTTTAAACGTTGTGGTGAACAGTGTGAGTTTATGGAAGAGAGAGTTCAAAATTCAAAGCATCAAAGCTGGCGACAGATTGAATTTTTGTGCTCCGGGAGTCAGTTTTTCAATGTTTCTACAATGAACGCCATAAATGCAACCTTTACCACTATTTGAGTGGTCAAATAATTTGACATGAGATTTGAAAGTAAAAAGTCATAAGTTAACAAGCTATATATAATTTTAAATAGTTTTAGGTGTTACATTAACAATTGGAAAAAATATTTGTTCAAAGCTCGACCCTCACAGTTAGGGTTGGGCAAACCGCGGTTTGCTGGTAAAAATATTAAACCATGATCAAATCGGAGGTTTATTTTTTGGTTGTTTTGTAAACTACCACCAAACCGCGAACCCTCAAAATCAAAATCAAACCAACCGCGGTTTACGCAGTTTGACCTGTTTGGTTTTGCGATTTTTTCATGCGACACATGTTCAAAAAATAAAAAATAAAAAATTGCCACGCATTCTATACATGTCTATCAACAAAATGTGCAACACAACATATAGATGTTCATACATGACCACAAAAAACACAATGAAACACATAAACTCAATCAAAATTATGAATCTTAGTTCATTTTCAAAGTTAAGACAACATGAAAAGACTTCAACTCCATTCCATTCAATTTCAAATTTGCGGGTGGTTTTGCGGTTTGGTAAACCGCGGTTTTTCATAGATGAAAACCATCACCAAACCGCGGAATCGCGGTTTTTAAGTTTTCTAAACCACCCCCAAACCGTTAGTTTAAAAAAATCACACCAGACTACGCAGTTTGGACGGTTTGAGCGGTTTGAGTGAATAGTTTTATGAAAATCACTTGCCCACCCCTACTCATCGTAGACAAATTGTGCTTTCTTTCTTATTAAAAAAATAGCAAAAAATACTGCTAGTTGTACTCAAATCCCCTGTAATGCCACCTCAACAATACATAAACTGATAAGCACAAGCAAATATTATACCAAATTAAACAACCTTAATATTAGGCTTTCTTGTAGTACTACTTAAATCCGATTGGTTGGATAACTGCCTAACTTCACCCTACCTCCCCTCCCACGTGACACGTGGCTGGACTCACCTGGGCCATTGACTCATGTCGTTGTTGGTGTGGTCAGACTCACTAAACAATCTGTTAATTATTAATGCTCTCTACTGATCAGTTTATCTTATTTTATTGTAATGCTCTACTTGATTTGATTTTGAATCCAATATGTATACATTTGTTTGTGTCTCCACTCTCCAATGCCGATGCTTTGAACATAAACAACATATGGTTTGACATCATGAGTGATGATCAGTAGCAGCCCATGAAAAGGTGTACGATTCGATGGCTTTAACAACTAGTGTGCACCATGTTATGTAGGCATTGTGGCATAGTAACATACCCTTATAATTTGTGCTCGTGTGTGTATGTACATGACAAACTTTTTCTATACATTCTTTCAAAAAATTCCAACAAAGTAGCTAATTCGATACTTCATTCTTCTTGACTCTTGCACATGCACTTGCTTGTAGAGCAAGGTTTGTGTAGCCACCAAATTCTAATCCAAATTCATCTAAAACAATCTCATTTCTCTAGGTCAATAATGGAGTGACTTATTACATACCATTATAATCAAATAAACTCATCAACTTTTTGTTCTTCTTTGCACAAAAAAAATACAGTGAATTGACCATGGTCATGATCCATATTTAAAACGCTGATCGAGCAAGAATTTCCTTGAAAAAAAGTTGAGGAGAATATGTTAACAGTAAATTATGACGTCCTCCTAAGCTTAATGGTGGAGTCGGAATATTAAGTATATAAGAAGACGAGTTTTTAATTTAAAATTAAATACGGAGCAAAAATAATTATATAAAGATATTGTAAAGATCAAAATTTTGTACTTTCTCCAAAGAGGTGTACGTGTCAAATATGTACGTCGACACATTGAGTCTCAATCACTTCGATCAATTTCAATAGATAAATTAATAGGCATGTAAGTAAGAAAGATAGGCTGATGGATCATGGATCGATGGATAGACACATGAATGTACCTATTTGAGTTTGGTGAGTGAAAGATAGAGACATTATATATTCTTTTTTTTTTTAGAGAGAGGACATTATATATTCTTGGAGTGTCTATCCACCCATAGAGAATTATGTTGCGATTGCTGATGGTTTTGCATGACGAGCACCTCGTTTACATAAAGGACATGCCCTTATAAAGTGACCTCAGCAGACAAAAAAAAAAAAAAAAAAAAGAAAGCCTAGACGGCACGGATCATGCATGCACCATATTCTAATTAATTAGGTAATGTAATGTCTTTTTAATGGGTTTTCTAGAAGACTATTACTTGCACAATATATAGCAATTTTGAATGGTAATTAAAGGATTAAGTTTTTCATTAGTAAGATTTTAATTTAATTTGATTCTCGTGAACGGAGCAAAATTGATTAGTTCAAAAGGGTCACGCCAATATATATATAATCTAATATTATCTGTAATTGGCGCTACACGCATTGCACATTTTAACAAATTATTTTGTATTTACTCATATATTGGGGATTGAATATGTTTAATGTATTTTTTACTACAAGAACGTGAACAAAGATTTTTTTTTTTTTTTTTTTTCTTTCAAAAGTAGAGATGGAAATGGAAGAATTGGCAAGTAGAAAAGTCAAGACAATGAAATCAAGGTTGGTGAAGATTGTCATGCGTTTGAATTAACCGAGTTAGGTAGAAAAGTGTTTATTATTTGTTTAAGCAATATATCCAAAGGTCTTATACTTTACACTGATGGCGACAATTACTTTATAATAAAAGACAAATACCACAATGCAACAATATTTATAGCCCGATGAAATTAAGCCCCTAGCTCCTACATATTTACTGAGTTAAGCCAAAACTTAATTTTATTTCATACAAGAAACTGATTTTACCTCTTAAAATTGTAGATTGGAGCTACCACTTAATTAATGAGTGTATTAAGTTTAGACTAAACAATTAACTAAACTAAAATTTAGTATCAGTAATTAAAAAAAGCACTTTTTTCTTATCAGTCCTAGGTTCTAACAAATAAATAAATAAATAAAGGAAGTATAGGTTACGTACCCTACCCTCTCACATACACTTGACTCATTTTGAATCATAAAATGTACTCAACAAATTTATTTTTACTGGATTTTATTTGTAAGAGGAACTTTAATTAACAACATTCAAAACTCGCTAATCAGCCTAAATGTAAATATATATGGGTCATTCTACAATGAAACCTAAACAAATACTCATTGCATGAGAATTTGAATAACAACCACTAGATCAAAAATTAATCATTAAGAATAATTTATTTTAAACAAGTTCAAAAAATTGGTGACCTTCTATCTCAAGTCATTCTTGAATTAAAACTCGCACCCCTAAGCTATTGGGTCTTTTCATCTTATGCAATAATTAATCTACATTAACTCTCTCTCTGCAATTGCATTATTTTCTAACTTTTTTTCACTTTAAAAAAGATATTAACAAGCTATACAAGAGTATTTTCTCATAAAAAGAAAGACAAGAATAAGTAACAACCACAATTGTTTTACATTATTTATTATTTTTCTCTCGCAATGTATAGTTTCTCATGGAATTAATTTGAACAACCAATCAATTATATTTTTAAAAAATTAAAATATTAAATATAATTTCTTTTTAGAAAAAAATATACACATTAATATATATTCTACCAATTATTTAATATTTACTATATAAGATTTATTTTTACTAGAAATTTTTATCTTCTAAAGTTTTAGATTGTAATTTTTTTTTCAAAATCTCATATATCTAAATAGAAATATTAAAAAATAAAATTTTTCGTTAATCTACTTTGGGCACAAATCCAGTCGATGATTGTTTGCACAACCACTGATTGGGTCGTATAGTGCCCAAAGTGGATTATCGTAGCAAGTTCCATAATAAAAAATATAAATATAGTAAAGTGCCGCAAATGATGTGAACCTTAGATATATTCATAGCCACGCAGGTACCAATTCGGCCTGGACCACCATAGGTCGAACTTAGACTAACAAGTGAAGCCCAACCCCAATCTCAGTATCAACTTTTATAAGTTTTAAATATAATTTTGATAACTTTGAAAAAAAAATATGATTTTAACATGGCTTGAAAAAAAAATATATTTTTAACGTATCATATGTATTTTACAAGTAAAAAACAAGAAAATATATTTTTATTGATAAAATTAATATATGTTGTTATTTTGTAATTTGTCACTTAATTGCTTAATTTATAATTAAAACAATTAAACATAATTTAACAACACAAAATGTAAATAGACAAATAAATTATTTGAATTAAATTAAAATAGTCAAATTTTAATATTTAATTATATAATGGTGTTTTAGCTTCTAAAACTATATATCAATAAAATAAACAATAAAGATATACATTACTATACTATTGATCACGGTGTTAAGGGATTTAATTCTCATATTGAATTTGAATCTCGTAGAAAAGTAAAATAAGATGGGAGAGTCACCTTTTATATGAGCATGATAATTTCCGATCGTTGGTTACATGTTGTGGTTGACACCATATATACCACATAGAAAATTTTATAAAATATTGAAAAAACTTTAGAAAACATTTCTAATTATAATTCTTTACTATATATATAATTTGTGCATTTCACATTTACATTGAGTATTTATGTGATAAAAATAATTATTAATATTAAAAATAATTAATATTTTAATAATTAAAAAATCAAATTTAAACTACATTAAAGTATTTATATTAGAAAATATTTGGTGAAGTCAAAAATTATATTTTGAGAAGCCCAAAAGACATATGTCACTCTACTATTATTGTATCATCGCAAAGAAGATAGTTTGATATGAAATTTTAAAATATTGTAATTGATTATCACTATTATTTTGGAGGTGTTCAGTAAATACTAACTTAATTAAAAATCAATCAGTTATTAATTAAATGAATTTAAAAATACAATTTTAAGAGCTTACAAAATTTTCAAAGTATATAGCCATGAACTTGATTAAATAGATCAAAGCAAATCATTAGATTTATTCAATTTTTTATTGCTTCAATTTTTAATCAAGGTTATAGCTAGATACAACTTATACTACTAGGCTAAGTTTTTAAACATTTACTATATATATTTAATTAAATAAAAATTATAAAAAAATAATAATAGCTCTTAATTAATTTGGCAGGGTAGAACGGACTTGGTCAAGGGCTTAAAAGCCCGAGCATGACTAGGCCCAGCTGAGCCCACCCAAATCTGTCCAGTAATCAAGTTTAGACTTATCAAATAACGATGAAATTAAATATTATATTTTAAGCTTTATTCTTTACCACTAAATTCTTTAGGGCATAGTAATCATATATATACATTACCAACTATGAATTATTTAATATTTATTAATTAATATAAATTATTATTTTTTGGTAGATTATAAAGGTAATTAATTTTAAACCAACAATAAAAATAGATTTCATGTATAGTTCGAGTATTTTGGATGGGAAAAAAATCTTACACCATATTTTTCTTCTTTTTGAGAAAAATATTATATTTTTCTTAAAAAATAAACATAATATTTAAATAAAATAAAATCAACAATAATATTAAGATTAAGTCATAGTTAAGACTGAACGTATATTAAATAAAAATTGTAGATATATAAATGTAAGACTTATTCGAAAATGAATAAAGTGACATTATTATAGAATTGGTGATGGGTATCCATACATCGATCATTAGGCCGGTATCTTACTCTATATATCCAACGAGAAACATTGATGAAACATTAATTAATGACATCTTATGTGGCGACCCCAGTTCCCCATAAAACTGGGCCCCGCCCGACCTAAACCCACGTGAACCTTCGAGTCAATCATCGCAAAGTCAAAGTCAACGCGGCCTAGTCAGCCTCAAATAATTAAATTCTCATTAAATTTGTATTTTCCAGTGAAACTTATGAAAAGTTTAAATAACGCGGTACATTGTGGAAACCCTGAAAACCATCATATATCACTCGGTCCCATTATGTCCCCAGTGTATTCAAAAACAATAATATACATTAAATACAACAAAAATGGCAAACACATACAGTCGTGCAAGGAAGGAACCGCTCCACAAAGTCTTCAAAAAAAATCACCGATCACTAGTCATTTCCCCTTGCCCGTCTCTGTCCGCTCTGCGCCCACCGTCACAAACTAGACGGTGAGTACAATAAAGTAGAAAGTAATAACCAGAAGGATATAAATAATAATTCATGAATCATTAAAAATAGCCCAAATATCATGCGGGTATGTAAAGACATATAAAAAGAGAGAAAGTGCATGATAAACATACTATCGATTCACAACGAAAAATGAGTGCCTAGGAATCAAAAGAGGCATACTAAGTGGTCTACAATCCACAACAATCAACAACAAAGCACAACAATCCAGTACTCGGGGAAAACTCACGTTTGGTTCGGTAGTTGCACCCCCGCAGGTCGAGTTCATGTTAGCCCAACTAGCTATAATCCCATGAGTATCTTTTCGACACACTTAGGCCATAGATACTCAACCAAGGAATAAAGAATAGAATTCCAAGAAAAAGCATTTATCAATAAAGACAATAAATACGGAATACGAATTACTATGCATTCCCTTAACTGGTTTACTTACTTACCTCGGACTCGCGTTAATCCGCCCTCGCGACTCGGACACGTTCCCAAAATGAACTCCCGAACTCCCGAGACCGTCCCTTAGGTTCGTGAGGTCCTAAAACATGTTTTTAGACCAAATTATAGTGTTTTGGAGATTTTGAAAATTTTCAATTTTTGGTACTGCCAGGGGAATTAGCGCGCTAATTCTGATATTAGCGTGTTAATTCCTACATTAGCGTGCTATAACGTGTACCCATTTTCCAAATGGACCGCCACGGGCCGATGCGGGCCCACAACCTGGCCTACCAGCGCCACTTGTGTCCTACAACCTATAACGACCCACGTGGACACCGCTGACAAGTCTAGGGCACGCCAACCAAGGTATAAACAGTTATTTGCCTCATTCTCACAAGGTCTCCTCACTCCCGCAACATACTCTCGGCCCCTTCCTCCGCCACCACCTCCTACGTCGGCGACTTCTAAAAATTGAGGTGAGTTGGGATTTTTTTTGTTGTTGATTTGTTAGAGAGATTTGGAGTTTAATGGTGAGATAGAGATGATAAAATTCTAGTTGTGGAAGTTGTTATTATTGTTGTTGTTAATGTTGTTATTGTTGTTTGTACAAAAAAAAAGAAAAAAAGAAAAAAAACAGAGACAAATTGGAAGATGGGGGGAGGGGGATGCCAAAAGGGTCAGGCCACCCCCCTAAATGGGTCGGGTCGGGCCGACCCTGACCCGAGTCGACCCGGGTTCGGTTGGATCGGGTCGGGTCGACCCGGGTCCAACCCATATATATATAAAATAATAATAAAAAATTATATAAATTAATAAAACTGATTTTTAATAAAATAAATAACAAAAAATAGATAAAAATAGCTTAAATAGATAAAAAAAAAATTATGGAAAATTCCAGAAAAATATAAAAAATTAAAAGAAAGCTAGGAAAATGAGTTCGAAGCTTTTTCGAGCATTTAGCACCCCTGTATAATTTGAAAAGTATGCAAAAAATCAAACTTTTTGGAATAAAAATTACAAATTTTGGTCTCACATTATAAATTCATTTAAGGTGACTCTAAAATGATGAAAATTGTATAATTGGACACCAGGGACTTAGGATACCATAGTCGGGTGTCGAGTGCGTATCTTGAGGCATGTGCAGGATGTTTTGAGGGCGATTTGTGATTTGTTTGAGATAAGTAAACCCACAAGAAAATTAGTTAAAATTCATTTATGATACTTACTTTATTTCACATTTCAATTATTCCATTGTGCTATTTATTGTTGTTCATTTACTGTTCATCCACTCCCACGTGTGTATGTGTGTTTGTCGACGGGGTCGGGCATGTCATGGACTCACACCCCGGGGCTAGCTACCCCGCGCTGTTCGAGTAATTGGCCATGTTAGGGCTATGCGGTGATTATTTTTCGCGGGACCCGTAGGTTGAGAGATGTTTGACGAAGACTTAAAGTCTTCGTCATGTGTTCCTCTCGAGAGATGTTTGGATGGGGTTCTCCCGTTCATGGGTTCCTCTCATTCGACCGTGAGATGTTTGGCGAGGTGATGGTCATGCATGGGTTCCTATCGGTTTAGCTAAGACGATTCCCGGATGTCGATCAGGGTTCTCTGTCACGCTACATTCGTGTCCAAATTCGACTTCTCAACTACTTATTTTCATGCGATTATTTTATTCTTGTTCCTTATTTAAATTGCATGAATTGCAGCTGTTTTATTGGATTTCGTGAATATTAGCTAACGTTTTATGGAATTTACTCACTGGGATTTGTCATTGTTTTTGGTGAAAAATTGCAGATCCTACGACGAGCCGGGGCAAGGGGGTCTTAGGCGACTATGGTTTGCCTCGGAGTTTGGGGCCGTCACAGTCCTACATGCCAACTCATCCACCATTTAATCATTATTAACCACAAATGACAATAATTTACAGTTCAAATTGTTATTGGACTCAAGTCATCTGTTAAGATCATTTTTAATCCCAAATAAATCACAACGGAAGTCATACAATTAACTTTGATACCTAGTGTGGAAAACTCATATATCATATGTACATCAATGTATCAAAATATCAACAGTACAGAGTCCTAGTGTTTCACAAAAATCCCAAATCCTAAAATAAAACAAAATAAATATATACAAACGTATAAGCCTGGCTAAACGTCTCTGTATTCCGGCAGCTTGCCCTTGCCCCGGCTCGTACTAGGATCTGCACTCAAGCCATCACAAAAAGACAGATGACGAGTCTAGAGTGAGTATTCCCAAGTAAATTAAGTGAGCAATACGAAAAGTAAGTACTGGAATTGTAACAAAACTATTAAATAAACATGCGGAAATAAAATACAAGCAACTGTGCTCATCGCATGCAAATGTAATAGTAAAGCTCAAAGTGTGTGTTCCTAGCCCCTAGGGTCAGACTAGCGCCATAATTCAGACTCTTCCACAGACTACTGCCGGCGAGTAGCACTCAAGCAAGGCCAGTATCTGGATTCGCTAAGTTGTCGGCGTGGAACCTACGATGCACACGTGCCCATCACTCTCTCGGGTAGCCCTATTCACCGAGGTGACACTCGTGCTATGGCCTAGTGGACGTACATACAGAAATGACACGGAGGGAGAGCCTCAACGTCCGTCCATTATACACATACCATGAATAAAGTATTGAAAGACATGAAAAGAATTCAAAAACAAAAAGAAATACTGCTCAAGTAATTTCATTTGGGATACTACACACCTCACACCGCACTCCGTGTCTCGTCACTAACCCCCGATCCGGATCCGCCTAGTCCCGGATATCTCAAATTACAGCCCGTAACGACCTAGTTCCATATATAAATGATATTTAGGCATTTGTTGGTGTTTTAAGTCAATTCACACAATTTATGTCAAAAAAGGGTATATTAGCGCGCTAAGTCTGGGCATTAACGCGCTAAATGCCCAGACAGTTATACGTTCTTAGCCCAGACGAACATTAGCGCGCTAATTTTTTGGTCTAGCGCGCTAATTGTCATTAGCAAGCTAATCGCGTTCTGAACAGCAAAACTTCTGAATTTTCTAGGTTTTCTTCTTCCCCAACAACCCAACAACAGCCATAACACCAACAACAACACTTCAAAACACTAGAAACACATCTCAACAACAACTCAACAACGTCCAAACCTCACCAAAACCTCTACAAATAAGATCAAAAGATAGAGAAAGATGTGATGTAAGTGATTCTCACATTGAATTTGATGTTTTCCCCCACTCCAAGCTTCACAAATCACCAAGATAAACCACTCAAACCCTGGTGTTCTTCTCTCAATCTCGGATAAGATGGTGAGGAGAGAGAAAAGGTGGTGAAATGAGAAAATGTTGACTTTTATAGGTTGAATTTGCATCACTTATCACTTACACATCTCAAGGCAATCTCATGGACCTTATTTACTCCTAGTTTAACCTCTCATGACTCCAATTGGAACACATTTGGCACACTCACTCTTGTATGTAACTCAAAAAGTCCGTTTTCGGGTGTTTCGACGCCCGGTTTCGCATCCTGATACTCGACATACGCGTACTACCATGTCCCTAACCACCAATTAGGCATTCCATATTACTTATTTACCCAATTTTTATTAAGTTTATGTGTATTATTTCCTCCGACCTAGTACTATTTATCTAGCTCCAGGCGCGCATAAGCCTAATCGCGTGTCCCACGAGCGTCTGAGCTGTCCGCCACGTCTGCAAACACATCATAAATAAAGGCAAATTATATTTAGGTCGTTATATTAACGCACTAATTTACATGTTAACGCGCTAATTCTGATATCTAGCGCGCTAAATTTCTCACCTAGCGCGTTATGTGCAGCAGAACCCAGAATTCTGCAGTTCGAAATTCGGGGTTTGCATGACACATAGGCCTTGTTTATTGTTTGGGAACCCTCATACACGTTAGTATGGGTCCCCAACATCAACCAAAACACAAAAACAACAACAAAAACTCCAAAGACAAGAATTGAATGAATTGACCAAGCTATGTTAATGAAGTACCTAGCTTGGTATTCTTCTTCACTTCAATGGATTCATGAACTTCCTTTCCACCGATGGAGCACTCCAATAATCCCTCTTCTTCTCTTCTTGCTTGCAAAATCGCTGTAGATGAAAATGATGAAGTGATAAGTTGGTTTGACCAAAGTGATATATATGTTTGAATGTGATTAAACACGTGTCACACATCTATGTGCACCTACGTATCCCGATGCTTATCTTGTGGACCTCCTACACACACTTGTCCCTCAAGTCTTATTTGAGTGACTCTAATCATGGACTCACTTGGTCTCTAGATAGTGCAATACGTGTCTCGATGCATATCATAAGGCCTTTGTTTTAATTTCACTACTTTAGGCCTCTATTTGTTTATTCAATGTGACCACACTAAAGCCGTACAAACCACGAGGCCTAAGGGCGCTGCGGGTCGCTTACAAAAATTTGGACGCCCCCGGGAAATCGGTACCATCGAGCCGCCCCCGCCTCAATGGTACCCAGCACTCGAGGGGGCGCTACAAAAGTGAGCACCTTTATATACAGGGCACTGACGACCGCCAAGGCTCCGCTCACTGAGCACTGATCGCAGACTGATCCCCAGGAATCATTCGGCCCGAGAGGAATTGAATTCCCCCAGCACGACATCAACCGCCAGCGTGGTCAAACAAATAAGTTCACGGAGCCGTGTACCAACCGAGCCGATCACCCTGGGCTGGTACACGGCCTACGAGCCCACGCCGTTACCCTCGCGCCGCGGTTCGAACCGCGGGGAGGTGGGGGAATTCAATTCCTCCGGGGGCCTCTCTGATGGTCCTTCGGGCGCGATCGAGTGTGCCTAGCTGGGGTTCGGCGGCCTTAAGCGTGTCGCGCGCCCCAACATAAAGGTGCTCTTTGTAACGGCTGAATGGGTACCATCGAAACCATTATACATAATTCCACATACACTTACCCCATAAGCCACCGCCTCGGTCTTACGTCGACACGCAACTCGAAGTACATCCCCGCTCAATGTCTCGGCTCACTGAATGCCCCGCATATACCTTACTCGCAATGTCGGCACAACAAAATAAACATACATTTGGACGTTAGACAACTCACATTTTTGGGTATAAATAAATAATACATACACGCACCATAGAAACATAAAATGTACCTCGGTATCAACTTCAGAGGTTTCGACTAGTACATCAAGTCACGACGGTCCAGTCCACAGTTATGAAACGTGACACGTGGCACGTATAAATTTAAGGGTCGTTACATCTTAAGTTTTAACTCATGTAATTTTTAATATTCATTAATCGACATGGTGCATCAATTCCAATGCACTAATTACAGTAGTACTGGAACCAGAAGTAGCCAGTTTTGAAGTGTTATATTCCCCAAACTATTTAGCAATTCAATGTTAATCTAAAGGCCATGCCATGGGTTTATATTTAGTACCTATGGTAGAAGCATCCTATATATATATAGAAATTTTACTATGGTGACTTTTTTAAATCACCATAAATGGTGATTTAAAATTTTCACCATTGAATTTAGATCCAATTGTGAATATGAAAACTACGTTTATGGTTCTTAAATGTATGCACAAGTTCCAAGAAGAGATATTCATCATTAGATCTAAATTGAATGGTCCAAGTTTAAAATCACTATTCATAGTGATTTTTCCTAAGGGTGGTGCTATTTGGACTCGTGAGTCCCGACTCAAAACTTTTTTTAATTTCAAGTACATCCTCGAGCAATTAATGAAGCAACCATAATCACTTGTAAAACTCCTTTGATACACTTTAAATATTTACAAAAATTTTAAAAACCTCCCTATGAGTCCGGACTAATGAGTCCAAGTAGATTTATTGTTTTTCTAATTACCATGGTAAAACTACCTTTATAAGGAAATTTATATATTCGAATTCTTTAACTTTTTTAAGCCCCTCATTTACTTCAATCACATAAAATATTTTGATGCAACCTAGGCATTATCAGTGGCGAATCTAAGGGAAGGAGGGAGGGGGGTCGCCCCCCTAACCCCTGGAACCCTCTATAGTATTTTTATAGTCGACACATGATTCCTATACAATTTCGTCCTTCCCGCCCTTTTATGATTGACACACACTCTTTATGTTAAAATTCGCCCCCTTTAACAAATTTTTTTGGTTCCTACACCGAACATTATACATTTATATTTATCGGAAGATCCGTATTGAAATATGTTATAAAACTTGGGTGTGTGTGAACAGAGGAGACATGTAAGAAGGTGTAAAGTCATCACTTGCGGTATGGTATACTTAATTAAGAAGAACCTGATGAAGTAGCAAAATGGAATTTCCAACACTAACAGATCTACAGTCAAGTCAACGATTTGACGGTCAGAGATTGCGTATGAGGTAGTTGATGTGGTCAGAGTCAGAGCAGATCGTCACGAGTGCGCCGAAAGAGTCTCTTATTCTACTTGGACACGGTCAAAGCTTTGAAAAATTGACACGAGGGAGTCGAAACTTCAACGGTCCCCCTCCAGATGTTCAAAATGAGAGAATAAAGGCAACTACAAAGCCTTGACTCTTTTGAGTTTGACCAACAGCAAGAATACAAATGTTGGTCAAATAAGTTGACTCTTAAGGAGGCTGGAGGTGCACTTGTGGATTTGGGATGGTCAGGCCAATGGGCTGGTGCCACGTGGTGTGAGAAGGCCCAACTGGCCAAGTGAAGGAACTTGGAAGCTCACTCGAATTTGGACAAAGAAAAGTTTAGGATTTTTTTTTTGTCTCGACAAAAGAGAAATATGGAGTATAAAAAAAGATAGACAAGAAGATATAATTCTTCATTTTCGAGTACTTACGTACATAACTTAAGTTATTTAAGACTATTAATGTGGTGGCCCCCAATCCAGAGGTCGCCAAGTGGAGTGTCGCGGCCCCGCAGTTTTCACGATCCAAATAATTAATACACGTTTAATTCTTTAAGCAGGACCAAATGACCCGTGATGTGGGACCCGCAACGAGATACGTGTCACTACCGAGGCACGATGGTCGAGGTAAATGTTATATTTGTGTGTTGTATGCCTAGTATACTGTATATGTGTAGACTACTAAGTCAATTATACGAGTATGCAGATATCGAGATGAGCGGGGACTTACCTCGTGTTGCGTGCCGACGTGGGCCCGATGTAGCAGCTCGATGGGTAAGCGTAACTAATTAAATTATATTGCATTAAACATGATATATGATTAGTGGTTAATATGTGGCCACATCGAGAGAGACTGAGAGAGAGAGGTCGACAGCTCGAAGTAACGTAAGGTGAGTTGAGTTTGTTGTTGATGTTTGGTCGTCGTTGTTGTTGTGACGAGTTGGGAACTCGGACGAACTGCCATGGCAGTTCGTCCGAGATCAAGGAAAGCAGGGGAGTAGTCTCCCCTGCAGATGAAACCCAACCTGGGGTTGGGGATGGAAGCCCAACCCCAACGAAAGAAAAAAAAACACAAAACAGAAAGCAGACGCTTTGTCGAGAGGAAGAAGAAGAAGAAGGGTGGGTGAACCGGGCTCGGGTTCGGCCCGATTCAGGCCCAAAGAAAAAAAAAGAGAGAAGATGGGTTGGGTGAACCGAGCCGGTTCGAAACCGGTTCGGCTCGGTTCAACCCAAACCCAAATTAAAAAAAAAAAAAAAGAAAAGGGGAGGAAAATTGGGAAAAATTCCTAGAAAAACTAGGAAAGATTTTGAAAAATTATATTTCGACAAAATAAATAGAAATTGATAAATTTCTATGAAAAATCAATTATTTGACAATTTCGGACGAGACTTTTACTTGGTTTTTACCTCGTAAAGCGCGAAATTGGCAAATTGGTCTCGAATTCGATTTCGACCAATTTAAGAATTTTAAATAATTAATCTTGAATCTAAATTGTCAAATGTTAGGACCATAAAGAGCTTTACTTGGTGTTAGTGGTCATCGTGACGCGACGAGAAGCCGGATAGCTTAGGAATTGTTGTGTATGTAAGTAAACTGAGTGAGCATTTAATTAAATTTCATTCCATTTATTTATTCATTCTCGGTTATTCGAACTGAAATTACCTTTGAAATCCATATGTTATGCCTTGTTTATTTCTCATTTTATGAAGTTGCTCATAGCATACTCTGTTGTTTATATACTATCATTGATTCCAATTCCAATACTTTGTCATGTTGATTGTTGTGTTTGGAAGTCAGTGATATAACATGTTATTAGGTTAGTTTGTTTATTTTGACTCTAATCATTTGTGCATTAGTATGCAGTTACATCTCTTGGATTCTATTACCGAGTCATTATTGAAAGTGAAAGTGGTTCTTGTTGTTAGGGTCATTTGATGATAAAAATTCAGCTTTCATACGGGGGTCACTAGACTTTCCGGGGTGTTAGAAAATTTCTCCACTACCTTGCATGACAAACGAGGTAACCGGGCCTCGGGGTTTGTTGGAGCAAGAATAACTTGGGTGAGCATGACGAGTTTTAAAACTCGGGTATGTTAGCAAGTATACATTCCGGTGACGACTAATTCACTTGGAATAGAAAATGTGTAATCGTAAGTACGACCTTTTGAAATTATGATATATAGCTCAATTTGTAATGAAATGATATAGAGCATAGCTCAAATTGTAGTAAAAAGGCTGATGTGACGTAGTTCACGGCCGACCGACCCTAATCCATTACTACTTAGCCTTGAGTCAGTTTAATATTTGGTTAACTCAAGTATCTCTTTGCATGATGTGTATTTCAACATAGTTGCTAATTAAATCATGTCATTTGATACTTGTTGCCTGTTTGAGAATGTTGATCAATGTCTCTCAGTATTACTTAAATAATTTCATGTACTCACCGTCTAGTTTGTGACGGTGGGTGCAGATCACCGAGTAGCAGACCAGGCAAAGAGAAGATTGGTGACTACATCTGAGCCAGTGAAGGACTGTTACGACATATTTTTGTACGTTTTGTATTCTTTTGTAATACATTTTATATGTACATGCTATTTTTAATTTTGGGTTGAGCGATAGGAACATCTGACTAGACACATGTTCTATATATCACTACTTTTGTTTATATATGCATGTGATCTCTATTTCCTGGTTTTTCCACAATAGTTTAGGCCTTAGGTTATAATTTCCACCAGTAACTTAAGAAGACTTCCGCTGAATAATTAGTTAGATAGAAAAATTTAAATTAACTCTGCTTTATAGACAACCATATGTTAGTCAGTAGAACTAGCTAGTTAACTATAGGTGGTATCATAATTGGTAGGTGTTTAGGTGTTTAAATAAGACTGACTAGTTCCTTGTTAGGTCCTATAGGGGAGATTAGGGCTTAATTAGGGATTAAGCCGGGCGGTGCCCTTATTTGGAGACGGGGTCGTCACAACAGTCCTGTCAGATCATTGACCCACTGGGTCCCACGTGCCACTGACGTCCTTTGCTACATCACGACTACTCGATATGCGTGTTAACTCATTTCGTTAATCAGTTTAGTTAGACAGTTGAATCACTTTTAACATTAAAACAGCGGAAGTCTTAAATTTAAAGCAAGTAAAACAATTAAATTTATCATCATATAAAGCATCATTTATAAGAGCAACTCCTATTGTGGAAAACCCGGGAAAGTACTTTGTATATAGGCGACAATACTAAGCAGTAACATATACAAGTACAGTGTCTATCCAGTCTCCCAATACCCAAAAGTAAAGCAAAATATCAAAATAACACGTACAAGTGGGTCCTCGACCATGGCAATCGATGAAGTCGCCAAGAATCCCCTTGCCCCTACTAGTACTGGGATCTGCACTCGACCATCACAAAAAGTCAGATGGAGAGTACAGTTAGTAAGATTCCAAACGAAGTACACCGAGCATTTATAAGAAAATAAATAGATACTAATAATCATGTTAAATAATCATGCGGAAACTAAACAGACAACTGTGTTACGATCATCACATGAATAAATAACACGAGAGAAACAAAGTGTGTACTCGTCCCGATCATACTCAACTGTACTTCGGACCCCAAGGATCCTTTCGGTGGGTGCCCCAACTCCCTTTCACCTGGTTCCTCGCGGTGCGTGTCCGACATGTGCACCCTTAATGCAACTCGAGTTGCAATTCACCAAATGTCTGATCACACGTGCTACAGCCTAGTGTGCCATAAGTACACTACGAATATCAGGTGGGTAACTCGACCACCAACCCAAATGTATCACGGAATATAGTACAATAGCAAGGAATAGGAAATCAACGATGGGAAAGTAAACCCACAGTGACTTTCAGATGGATTCTTACGTACCTCAAAAACGCACTTCGAAGTTCCACTCACGTCTCGAGATACGCGCCCGACTCCCGACTGTGGTCTCCTAAGTTCCTGGTGTCCAATTGAACCATTTTAACTAGTTTAGAGTCAAATTAAGTAAATTTATAATGAGTGACCAAAAATATGGAAATTTTATTCCAAAAAGTTTGATTTGGCACACTTTTCGAGTTATACCGGGGTGTCAAACGCTCGAGAAATTCTCGAATACTATTTTTCTATCTTTTCTCATATTTTCTTTTATAGTTTTCCTGATTTTTTGGATTTTTTCTATAATTTTCTACCTATTCTTCTTATTTTTTCTGTAATTTATTTAATTTAAAACTGTTTTTAAATTAATTTTTAATATTATATTATTTAAATAAATGCGTGAGTCCCTAGATCGGTTTGACTTGATCCAACCGGGTCGGCATGACCCAGTTCGGGTCCACGGCGTCGTGTCTGTTCCTCCAACTGGGTCCAACATCAACATCAACAACAACAACAGCCGCTGTTTTTTTGTTTTTTTTGTTTTTAAACAAATCGACCAACAACTTCAACAACAACATCATCAACAACAACCAACACCATTAATATCAAGTTTTCTCAAACATTTAACCAACAATTAACTATCACCATTCTAACCCATTTAAGCTTCATTTTAATGAAAATTTGAAAGAAATTAAAGATGCTCACCTTGATTGTTTGTTTGTTTGATCAACTCCCTTCAAAACTCCAAGAGACTCATGAAATCTCCCACCTTCAATCAACCAACTCCTCCAAGAATTTGTTTTGTTCTTCACCTAGTTACACACTTTTTATATGTTGAAGAGGGGTGGAGAGGAAGAGAACATGGAGTGAGGTGAGGAATGAGTGATGATCCACATTTTGAGGGTATTAGGTGTGTATGTGACATGTTCCCACTTGCTCCTCATTAGACACCAAATTGTTAGTCTTGTTCAATTACCTTTGGTTACCCGGTGTCCCGCACCTCGGCACGCATAACGAGGCGCGCCATAGTCGCCAATTTCGATCAATTGGCCTGGACTGTGTTTATCATTAATATTTGTCACATTTAATTAATTTGATTATCCAATTTATTTTCCCGACCTAGTGTACCCACAGTTCGCTCGCTCAGTACCCATATATACACGTTTCTCGAGGCGAAATCACGCAAAATCACTATTTAATGATATAAATACACACATGCGATGTTAGGTAAATAATTTTATATACAACATCGCAAATAGGCAAACAATCACGCAAAATCACTATTTGCCTAGTCAGGCGTGCCCTAACCTATATGCGGCATCCACGCGGATCTGAGCTGGCGTCCAAGTCTGAAAATAATCAATAATAACGGCGTAATTAAAATTTGGACCGTTACAATTAATTAGTTATTATTTTTCGATAATATTAATTGACTTGTTTGGTAGGGTGATTGCTTTATTGCTTTTCTTTGCTTGATTTTTTATTTTTCTTTAACTATTTTTTTGAACTATTGTCTTTAATTTCTTGATAGATACTCAATTACGATAAGTGCGAAAAAAAATAAACACGAAAGGAGATGCTTTTGAAATTCACCGACAACTTAATTTAGAAGTTATAGATAGTTTTGAATGTCGCATCAACATTATATATATCAATTATCAACTAATTGTAAAAATATAAAATAGATAACAAACGAAAATAAAATCTATTTATTTAGTGCAACATCAGTGACAAGTAGAAGCAATTGGACTAACATAGGCTCTTTTTTTTGCTTTTCTTTGATCACCTTGTCCAACAACTCACTCTGCTGTGATAAATTAAGTAAAAATATATAATCGACCAAGTGGATCGCCAAATGATTTGATACATGATATTTTTGTAAGAAGATGGAAGTTCGAATTCCATAAAGGGCAAAAAAAAGTTGGTTTCTTTCTTATAAAAAAAAAAAAAAAAAAAAAAAAAAAAAAAAAAAAATCAAGTGAAAAACAAGGTACAACCTCTTAATGGTATACTGAATGACCTTACCAGGTATGGTAGGAAGAAATTGATTAGGCGACGTACTTTCGATACATATATATTACAACAAAGTACTTGTAATGACTGTATACAGTTTCACCACAGAAGGCAACATGCATGGGAGTTTCCAGGAGTTCTTGAGATAACAGGGTCTCTCTACACCACCTCTAGCTTATTTAGCTTCTCATATGGTTTTCTTGAGACCTGTTAATGCATAATAGGGATGAGTTAACAATCTTAAGTGAATCATGAACAGGTGCACATGAGATAGCATACAAGAAAAACTGTTAAGAATGACCAATCGCAACAACGTCGTCGCAAGCAATTCCGAAGTTCGCAAGTAGTTCGATCAATGGTTCGATAAATGGCACTCTTCCGGTGACAAGTGCATGTGGGAATAGACGCAATGTGCGAGGGGGAATAATAGTGCAAGCTTGATATTCATTGATGGATATCTAACCGAGTTTAAAGAACTGCATGCCATGTTAAAAATAGACAAAATATGTAGGTGGTGATATCAACTTACATAACGTTGAGTAGGTGAACTTGAGATTTCACCATGTAAGGTGGGCGAAGGATTCTTAGGAGAACCATTTGAAGCTGCTCCGAGAACTGGTGATTGCACATATAAGCGAATAGGTGACTGCAGTGGTGTACCATGATATGAAGCGCGAGGAGATGCAGTTGCGCTATGTTGCTGAACATGAGAACGACGCGGGACTCCTGGCGATGACATTCGCTCCTGTAACATGTTTATCCTGATCCTGTAGCGAAAAGAAGTGCATTGAATCCTCATCCTGATCATATATAATGAGAGGAAAAAAGAAATTCAAACCATACTATATAGCGATGGCTTACCTGTTATGGACGTCAATGTACTCATCTGTTTCGTCGTATATTTCCTCCTATCAAGCAAGACGAAAAGATGCGGTTAATTTAAAATAAGAAGAATACATAATAACTAATGAATTCAAGTATAAATTATTGAATGAGCTCGGACAAGAGCATTGGGCAATAATCATAGTTGCGTTTTATTTATTTGATATGAATCCTTTTCTGTGTCATGCATGCCATATTTTCATGGTTATCATCACTCCATAAACATTGGGCAATAAGCATAAGTTCACGCTAGTAGCGAAAGCAACACCGTTTCCTCAAAAAAGGCCACTGAACTTTTCCACGCCTTAGCCTCGCTTTCCTCTCATCCATCTTAAAATCTAGATCTATGATATCAGCACGTGGTCTTTTCTTCAACAACAACAACAACAACAACAACAACATAGCCTCAGTCCTAAATTAACTGGGGTCGGCTACATGGATCAAACTTTTCCATTGTGCTCGATTAAGTGCAAACGTGGTCTTTTCTTCATCCGGTGAAATTCCTTTTTTGTTAGACAATGGATGTGTCACTGAACAGCTTACTGAAGTTCAGTATTTAGTTCAAACTTGAAACAATGGAAAGGGTTAACTGCAACCACGGTTACCTGCTTAGTCCATCTATCTTAAAACTCCTAATCTATTGTATAATTATTGAAGTAGAACTATCTGATAGAAATACAAGCAAAATTATCAACTAGTACAAAAGATCAATAACGACAGTAGAATTATACCTGTAGCAATTCCTCGATAACATCTTCCATTGTTATGATCCCTATGACTTCCTCATCTGCTGAATAGCTAGCTTGATAATCAGAACCAGTGTCAAGAACATTGTTGCCACCTCCTTGAACCAACTTCTTTACCATTTCGAGCATATTGTGTTCTTCCTTCAAATTACCTACAACTGCACCGGGAGGCTCGACGACACCAGACTGAATTAGTTGAGATTTAGTTCCTGTGATGCAAACATGACATTTTTTCGACTGCTTAGTAATTGGCTCACCAAATGCTAGTACAAGGTTAATTACCTTCATGATACATATTTAACACGGTTATGTGTGAAGTTATTACCTTTTTTCCTGGATTTACTTTCTTTTCTATGCATCTTCATCTTTGACATGGGAGTCTTACTTTTCACATTAATTATAGGGGTTGTCTTCACATCTCTGGCGCACTTAACAACTACAGCCATATGGCTATTGCCCTCTTGAAACTCGTTTAGTATTTGATACAGTGGGGAACAGTCATTCACTCTGGCATAGTAACATACAGCCGCGATGAAAATAATAGTTATGACTGTCAGCACATATATAAAGACACTACTCGGCGGTAGATATACAAGTACGTTCATATTTTCCAACTGAGTGTGAAAAATAAGCAAAGCATATACTTTGTTCCTAAGACAGTCAAACATATTTTGTCACCCAAGCCAACATAAATGTAGCATTAACAAGTTAATCAATCACCACCATGTAAAGCATATATTTGAAAAGGAAGGTAATGAAACTGCCCCAGCAAAAAGTTTGGAATATAATATGAAAAATCATTGATTTCATAATATGCTATATTATCAAAAGGTACCAATAACATAAAGTGCAAACACAGACAAATTAATACCCTACCAAGAGATTTCAGTGATATAAAAACAACAAATATGATGGAGCTATGCTTCTAGCAAAGGCTACAGAAAACCAACAAAATTAAGCGTCGGAGTTGACAATTCAATGGAAGATTGTCCCTACCTAGGAATGTTTCTGATGGTTAGATTTTGAATTGGAGTTTCATCTTCAGGGCGGAAAACAATCAGATTTTTAACCTGGAAGCAAAGAAATGATGAGATAATACATAACCAATTTGATATGCTTACCAAACTACTTAATTAAGTTTCACCGATAATGAAAGATCATTAAGATGTAACTGTTTTGCCGTAAATATTCACCAATCATGGAATATGTAACTCTAACAAAAAATTATTATGAGAAAATGGGGTCTAATTAATTAGGATATGTTGGGATCTAATAAGATCAATGTAACAAAGACCAAATAGGGTCCAAGAGGAAACACATATGCAAATAGAACAGTTTATTGTCATAAACAAAGATGAATCATTAAAGAAATGAAAGCAATCTTACCAAAATAAGACCAATAATATTCGATGGGCTACCAGAGTAGATAGGCACACGACTATGCCCCTGGGTCATTATCAAACCCATAGTATGCCTTAAAGAATTACAACACTGGTTAGCAGATAGTGAGTGTTGTATACACCAAAGCACCAATAACAATAACAATAGAGGTACATACAGATCAAGTTTGGAGTTTATATCAAGAGAGAATGTTTCTGATATTGGTGTCATAGCATCTCTAGCGGTCTTTTGTGTCAAATCCAAAGCTCCGGTTATAATTGTAGTTTCATCATGAGTTAACTCTCCACCCTTCCCTGCCTAAATAAATAAGACAAAAAAAAAATCACACATTTCACTATCAAAGGTTGGAATATGTTATTGTCTTTATGTTGGCTTCAGAACGAGTTTCAAATCTTGTGCTCATCAGTAATTCTCCCGGGCTCAGATGCAAGCATACACCAGACAGAAATTACTTGTCATGGGTTGAAGAGAGATTATAAGTACATCACCATGCCTATCAAAAGCTCAAATTACTGGTAGAAAATGTTCAAAATTATGAGGAGTCTGACAGTAATTTTCAAACTTGCTTCAATTACCACACAAACAATTCTTTCAGGACTTAATTAACATATGTTCTCTGTACGTAAACAAATCGAAAACAACTATCTTGGTTAACCTCACAAACATACAAAACACATTTCAACAGCACAAAAACATGGGGATTTTAACATGGTTAATTTTTCAATCAAGAGAATATAAAAGGCCTAGCTTTGCCAAGGAAATGTTGCCAATAAGAAATTACACTGGTACCATGCCGCATAGTGAATTCAAACATTTTTTTTTTACCGCTCAGAGAAATAAATAAAGTGCGGGACATGAATATGAGATGATTACCTCATTTCCATGCATACCCACTAAACTCTTCAATTCTGCTCGTCCAAAAAGTTCAAAGTGGCCCTTGCCCAGTATCAAATCCAGTACCTGCGACAATGGGAAGAATATATTAAAAAGAAAGCATACGTGGTCATTGGATGACAAAGATAACAATAATCTGATCCCTCAGCAAATTTTATTTTCTTGTCCAGTCATATCTAGTCACTTTTACCCGCACAAATTGTCGTAGGCAATCTAGTAGATGCAACAATGGATATAAAATTCTAAAAGAAATGCAAACAGGCAAAAAAAGAAGGAAGGCTCCATGCCGCCGCAGACACAAAGATTTGGTGCCTAGGCAAATTCCATAATTTAGTCCAGCCATATCTTGTCCCTTTCTATAAGCAAACACTGTTATTATTGGGTCTCCACCTATCTCCTCTATGTATTAAGCTTGAATCATTTGGTGAAGATCGTTCGGTTGAAGAATAACTGAATGTTACCTCCCAACCAGTTTCAAGAAGTAGTTATACAACTATATGTTACTAGTAATGTAAAAATCAACAAACCTTGCTAATTGGATAAGTTATAGGGAAGAAGACCAGTAAAAGTAATCGAACAACTATAGCCATTTTCGCACCAAGACTCAGTCCATATCGAGAGCAAACGGCTTGTGGAATAATCTGAATATTGAAGCGCAAATTTTTCAACACAAAAGCAGTTGGGATTCAACGGAAGATTACATAGAGGCCTAAGAACACCAAAAATATTACCTCTCCAAAAGCAAGTATCAATGTGACAGAAATCAGTATAGCACCCCAAGCCGGAAGAAGAGCGTCTAAGAAAATCGGCAATGCCTAGATCGAACAACATTTATAAAAAAAGAAAACCATTATCAACACTTGAAAGAAAATCATCATTTGAAATGAAACAAGATAAACTTACTGATAAAATACCTCCATTGCCAATGAATTGCCTATGAGCAGTGTACAAAGAAGTAAATGCCTATTCTTCAAAACAGGAAGAATCTTAGCTGCAAAAAACACAACATAACTTTCACACATTAAAATAATTCAATTAAACCAACAAGAACAACAAAACCCCAATCCCAAATAAGTCGGGGTCGGCTACACGGATCAAACTCTTCCATTACTTTCAATTCAATGCCCTGGACGGCGTGCTTTCAATCAAAATAATAAAATTCAAAACCAAATTCTCAAAAGCAAAAAAAGCCAAACCAGCATTCTTTCTGTCTTGTGGCTGCCCCGCTTGAACAAGAACTTCAAGATCAACAGGACTGAGTGAGAGAAGCCCAAGAGTGAGCCCAGACATCAATCCAGCAAACACAACAAGAACAACACATATCAACAAATACACCCAGAACATGGGCTTACAACATGGGACATCATTTGCAGCCATTGCTGTCTATCTGCCAAAAAAAAAAAAAACCCGATTTTTCGACGAAATCAGAGAAGAAGAGAAACTGGGTATTGCTCTAAATTAAGGATTATATAGAGATGGGTGGTTTGTACTTTGTGTGGATACCCTTATTGGGCTTACGCCAGAGAGAGTGAAAAGAAGTGGAGTGACGAGGAAATCCAAATCCAATACGCCAAAAAATGGGGATTAGAATACACAATGCGAAGTGGGTTTTCCATGATTTTGGACAGGCAAATGGGGTTACATGGGTTTTTGTATCAGTGAACATGGTTTTCAAGGATGTTGTATCAGAGATGGTGTGAGAGATGAAAAGGAATGTGTAGAGAGGATGAATCAGTGGCTTCTAAACTAAGAAAGAGAGGGAATTGATTTCTCTTCTCAGACCAAAAAAAGAGAGGGAATTGAATTGAAGAGATTTCTCTGTTATGTTTTTCCTGGTTTGCCCAAGAATAGTGGAACACTGATTCATGTTGTCAACCTTACCACTACTGGCCTATCGTGCTCAACATGACCACTCACTTATCCGATTCCGTGCAATATATATTGAGATGTGTGCACGCGTATCGGTGCTCAACATGCGTATTTATGTTGGGGCATCAAATAATTTTTCTTTTATTTGATAATTGTGAGCGTTTGAACTTTGGTTCGACTAATCTCATGAGAGTTAGTCGGACGCCCCAACTTTATAACCTAAGAGAAATAAAGAGAATCTAATGTAACAACTAAAAATCGGACTTATGATATCTTATCAGAATGAATAACGCTCTTCTTTCTTTGCTACTACACCACATCCCTTGGGGATTTTATGTATGATAATGTAATGCACTATTATAGTTTGTACTATTTTGTTACAAATTGTGGGATTTATTTTTTATGTGTATAGGACTATAATACAAAAGATATGCCTCGAAAAAATAAAAAATTTGAATACGTTTCAAGATAAACGTGCTATCATAGTTAGGGTTGTTTTCTAGTATAGACCGATATTTCGTCAAAGGGTTGTAATCCCTATTGGGGTTGATGTCGCACCATAATGTGTTTGATGGGGAACTTGATTTCGAGCTGCAGTTGTAACTTGTAATAGATGACTTACCCTTTTGAGTTAAGAACCATCAATACAAAAAATTAAAAATTATCAACCGAAGTGAGTTAGTGTAGGACCAAAACAATTCATTCCTGATTTCTTGTCGAAAGGAATCACTGATTAGGTGAAAAGCAAAGTGCATGGCAATTAAACAATTTGGAGATGATGCAAGGCAAAGCAAGTCACACCCTGCAAGTCATCTATGTTTAATATTGACAGTTATAATCTACCTGCAGCATTACTCCATCAATCATGCAACTTATCCAGTTTTATAATCGACGAACGCAGCTTCGTCGAAGTTTCCTCTGCGCACTATCGATCGACTTTGAACTACGACAGACATGATTATAATACCACCATTATCATCACCATCAAGCTTTTTATCCCAAGATGCTGTTGAATGCTATTCTTTGATTAGATTTTCCCTAAAAGTGAGTTTGCTTTGTAGCAATTGGCCCTTGGCCTCCTATAGAGGACCAATGGCCTTTCACCTCATAAAGCGCCTTTTCTTCTCAAAGCAGTACTGGCATTCTTAAAAGTACATTGTTTTTCAGTATAATATGATAAGGTAACACCATTGTTCTCCATGAGAGCAGAAGAAATGATTTTCATTATTAAGCAGGAATGAGAGCGCCATGTGTACATCATACAGAAGAGAATCTCATAACACTTGCAGCAGAAAGCACTGCTGATATTCCAAACTCTTTGATACAACAATGATGGTATAATAATGAGAATGTTATTCCTACAAGCAGGAGGAGGTATATGTTTACTTTCTCATGAGAAGGACGACTGTGTGAGCTGCTATACTTCGGTTTTCGCCAAGGCTGTCAACCTTTTCGTGAGTTTTTGCCTTCAGATTAACGACGGATGGGTCTGCTCCGAGAAGCTCAGACAAGTTGGTCCTGATAGCTTCCTTGTGGGGGCTCAGTTTGGGTCTTTGCAATATCAAAGTTGCGTCCAGGTTTCCGATCTCATAACCAGCTTCATGCATGAGCCTCACCTGAATTTTAAAAGAAATTGAGTTTGTTACATCAGCAGTGCACCAATAGAATAGTAAGAAAAGATTGAGTTTATAGAAATAAGCACCAATAATGCAGATCAATGAAATAGCACAAAATTGCTCTCTGCTTCTCCCCCTCACAACTCCCCAAACATGAGCCCTCCTGTAATGCATTCTAAGGTAAATCGACGGAGCCTAGGCTGGACATAACACAGAAAGCCACCAGAACGAGCCAGTCTCATAAATATTCCAAGCATCCAGAATGTACAATTTTAGGAACATGTCAATGATGAAGTGGGGAAGGTTAAAGTAGCAACTACACCAGAAAGAATATTGTCTTCACTTTGCACACCAAGAATTCATGCGGCATAGATGCATGTTGTAGAGACAAACTTGATCTATACATTGCAAGAATTTCTTGGAAGTGGTGATAGGAATGAAACCCAAATCAGAAATATCCTTTCGGACTAGAATAAGGTGAGTACTACTTTATCAACCTCAAGAGTATCAAACTTGATCTATACATTGCATTCTTTTACGATTCTAATATTCTTACTACAGTAAACTGGCATCTTTAAACAGAAGAACTCCTTTACTTCCTTGTCGTTTCAATGTTATTCACAAGAATCACCACGAACAAATTAGGATTTTAGTTCCAAAATAGAATTAGAAAACTTCAGCTGAGTTGGGTGATGAACTGATGATTTAACGCAGCACCTCTCTTAAGTATTGTCCGATGGACAAAACATCGAATAAGTAACCATTGGTGATTCTTCTAGATTTGATAAAGTTCTTCATGATGCAGTAAGGTCACTTAGAACAGTCTATCTAATATAATGACAAATACAATTGTGTAGAATTTGAACTACAATTAGAATTGAATTGGCCCCAGCCACAACCAACAACAATGACAGCCTCAGTTCCAAATTAGTTGGGTTTGCGGCTGCCCTACCACAACCACGGCGTGCATAAAGCACAAAATTCACATTATAAATGATTTTCAAAACATGAATGCAAATTCAAAGAGAGAATGAATAGCGAGCGCAAGCAAGCTACTTTACGAGCACCCACGGCCAATGCACCAACATACAACATAAAAATAAGAAACACGAATAGTTATCCATAAGAAATCGATAGGATCCACGGCAATAGCTTTCAAACAGTATCACTATTAGCATCAAATTCCATTCTATGATTATCTAATAAGAAACAAAATAATGTTCATTGCAGATAGATGTTCTTTTGACCAAATAGGATTATTGAATCAATGCACTTTTATTAGGGCAATTGATTCTATTTCTAGTCATGTATCGAGCCATTGATGATTAATAAAGTTTCTATCTTCAAATACGAAACAAGATCAAACATCAAAGCGAAAAACAAAATAATCTTCACAAAAAAAAAAAAATCTCACCGCCTCCTTTATGAATACAGATGAAGGAGCCCCCTTCCACTTGGGATCAGAGTCCGGAAAAATCTGCCCAATGTCCGGAAGCCCTAACGCGCCCAAAATCGCATCCACCACGCAGTGCAGCAGCACATCCCCTAATAATCAAACCAAATCACAAATCACAACCGAAACACAAATCCCAAGAATCCACTCAAACTCATCATCTACAAACCCTAGACTTATTACCGTCCGAATGAGCCTCGCATCCTCGATCATGCGGAATATCAATCCCGCCGATGATCAACGGATATCCAGGCTCCAACCTGTGAAGGTCGAATCCGTGGCCGACTCTGAACGGAAGAAGCCGAGACGGATCTCCGCCGGCGGCGGCGGAGGCAGAGGATCGGTCGACCTCGACTGAAGTAGCCCTAGGAGGAGTCGCCGCCGGAGACCGGAGAGACTCGAGAGAGTGGAATCGGTCAGTGTGAGAGAAGGAGAGGAGCCGAGAAGGGGAGGAGATCGAGTGGTTGGTGCAGAGAGATGGTTTCGAGGTTGTTGTTGTTGTTGAGTTGTGAGAGATTGAAGAAGCGAAGATTGGAGAGGCGAAGGCGGCCATTGAAGAAGAAGAAGAAGAAGCGAAGAAGCAGAAGACGAGAGAGAGAGAGAGTGGTGTGGTTGTGGTGGGAAGAGAGGAGCGAGCGAAGACAGGTTTTTAGATATTTTGAGTTTGCTCCCTGGTTTATATTTCATATTCTTCAAGGGTCCAACACGTGAGAAGCATCAAATGGATCTCCAAATTTAAAAGCTGGAAAACGTGGGAAACGACAAACACCAGTATTTACTATTTAAGGTTTCTCACTAAAAAAAATAATTTTGTAACCGACTTTGGACACCCACGTTTGGCACACAGTAGGCCAAAGTAGTAAGCTACTCTAACGTCTCCCCCACAATTTAATGCTAGAATGACAATGCCTAAATCACAAGCCGTTTACGCGGCTGAGGCTGCATCCGCATGTTATGCATCGAAATTTGTATATGTATACTTGCATCTCGAGGTGCTATTGAATGGCTCTTGTGCCCGATGTGTCTTCGGCATGCGATACACCTTGAGATGTGTGCATAACACCTCGAAATGCGCGCTCACACTCCTCAGGGTATATCACATAAAGGGATACCCACTCAAGCCCACAAAGTGCTCAAAGTAGGTGTCCAAAGTGAGTTACTAAAGCATTTTCCATCACAAGCCGTTTACGCGCCCTCGACCTCCGTGTATATATATTTCTAACACAGCATATGTAGGATAGCAGCAGTTCTATGAAGGTTCTGAGTAATTTTCACAAGCACAAAATATGTTGCAAACCTTACATGTATGCAGTCCTAGCACACCATTTGAGCACTAATGCAGACTTCACAAACATCCCAACTGAGTTTCACAAGCATAAGATTGTACTTGCAAATACATATCTTGACATGTACATAAACAGAGGTCCCTGTAACTCGAATAAAAAACACAGTCAAAGAACATAAAATAGGCAAATGGAATCAGAACCAAAGTTAGAATGTCGGATCTGCTAGTTCTTTCTATGTACTAAATTTACACGGCATTTCACATAAGTTAACAGATAAAACATTGTTTGCCTGACAGCAAGAAAAGGGTTCATGGTGCGGCGAATATATAGAAAGTAGAAAGGAAGGTTTCGATGAAGGATTTAGTTTGAACCATCTCCTGGAAAGCCCCTAGGCTGCTTGGATCCATGCTCTGGAGTCAAATTTTCAGCAGCTGCTCTCTTTGGTCTCAACTGAAATAAGAGAAAAACTAGTTAGAAACTTGTAGGAAGAGGAGACGGCATACTGCATGCGTACACTCGGCTCAGATAAAGTCGAGAAAGGAAATCACACCTTTTCTTTTGAACCTTGGTAGAACTGTCTTAATAGTATATTTGTGGCTTCAGTTGATATTACTGCAATGAGAGCAAACATAGGAGGCTGAGTTTCGGCATAGATGCTATTTTTACAACATTTGTAATGTAAATATTACTAGCAATAGTGCATTATTCACCAAATGGTAATAATAAAAAGAACACTCCCAAATTACAAACAAACAAACAAAATCAATAAAAATTCATAAGGTGACATTCAATAAATTACCTTGATTAGGTGGAGGAGCAGTACGGTTATGAGTAGGATGATAGGTGGCAGGTGTTGTCTTCTGAGGACAGAAAGAAAAATGATATAAGCATACATTGTAGGGCATAAGAAAAGAAATTTAAGGTCATGAATGATAATGAACATTAGAGATGATCATCCAAGTAGAAGGAAAGGAAAAAAAAAAAATAGTAGCATTATAATGAAACATCGGGAGACCCCTGGAAGAATCTACAGGCACACAATGAAGCACCAACTGTCAAACCCGCTTTATTAGAAACTTTAACCAGTCAATTTGATGGAGAAGGATATGAATGCAAACATAACTTTTTCCCAAATCAAGTTCTTTTGGAATAAGATCCTTCCATCTCCACTCAAGTCATTTGAAATTAGAGGTGCATGAAAACTGCACAAGTATTATAACACAGTTTAGGCATTGTACCACTAATAGAGCAAAGAGAAGAAATAGGTTTATAACTAGCTTTATCTCTTTCATGGAGATATATTCACAAAGGACCGACATGATAAATCAAAAACCATCTCCAAAGTTATAATACCGAAAGGGGAATTCAAGACTTCCAAATACAATGCTCTTGTTATCGGGTCCTTGGCCAATAACAAGGAAAAGGAAAGCAACCTGTTTTCCTAAGCATGTGAAGGAACCTTTGGGTTTTGGGACCAAGGCAAACTGCAATAGCCGTAACCAAGGTTATTCGTCTTAAATCTCCACATGAATCAAAGCTTTAACCCTTAGTTGGATCATTTTCCACGCGAAACATAGAACCAAAAACCATTATTCAGGACAAGCTACTTCTCCCAATCAAACCAACTTACAATCTTTTGTGCCGCCATATCAATAAAGGAAATCGATACCATTGCATACGTTTAATACGCAGTAGTTGGAATCCTTGAAATATACATTTGGTAAGTGTGCACACACATATATTAATGCATAATCCAAAGGACCACAAAAACTACGAAGCAAAAGTACGTATATACATGGAGTTGCACCATAAAATGAATCACTTAGACCACATATTGATCGGTGTCGTACCGATCAATCAAAGAAAAATAATGAAGATTCATACGCTTTTAAGTGCAAAAACATCACAAGATGATTCAAGGAAGCAGTTTTCTTAAATTTCTACGGAAAATTCCCCACGACAGACAAACGTCGAGCCACTGGTGGTCTCTTCTGCAATCTCAGATCCTGTGTGACTAGTCAGACAAGTGTCTAGATACCCATGGTTAATCAAAAAAAAAAAAAAAAAAAAAAAAATTCTACCAAAGATTGTAGAACATTAAAGAACAAGAGGAGTGCCCAATTCAAAATTTATACTCCAATAACCTAAAAAGATCAACTTTTTAAACTTCAATTCTGTTCTTCATCGATTACTTTTCAAATTGAGAGGACACGCACAATTCAACAAGCAAATTCACCATCATTTTGGTCAATAGATGAGTCAAAGTAGCTCAAAGAACCCTAAACCAACAGTGAAACCGCCATGAACAGCGGAATTAAAGATTCGGAACTTCCAATTCAAGCCATAAAGAAGAAGGAAATCAAATTCAAACGCTTTGAGATTGATAAGATAACATGAAGGAAATGAAAATTGAAAGGACTGATTGGGATCGAAAGTGAAATGCAGTGAAGAAGAAGAAGAAGAAGAAGAAGAAGATCGGTCTTACAGAAGGAGCGGCGGGATCGGAGGGGCGAAGCTGACTGAAATTGTGGGGATCGTAGGAAGGCCAATCTCCGAGGAGAGATCCCATCGTTGGATCGGTCGTGGCTTTTCCCTTCCTTCCTTCACAGAGATCGACCGATCATCGAAACAAGACACAATTCATAAATCTACGATCGATATGGCGAGTAGAGTCGAATGACACCACTGCGATGTTTCCAGTTACTCCAGTTAGGTTAACGGCTTTGCTTTCCAGCATAAACAAACACTTGAATGACTATTTAGTCTAGGGCTGGCAAAAGTTGTCGAGACAATTTTTTCTAAAAAAGGGGACCGAGTCCAGACAACAATATTTTGTTATAAATGGGTTCGGGCAATATTTTTGTAAAAAATATACGGGTTTACAATTTTTTGTCCAACAATTTCAAAAAAAAGAGTATCGTTTAGTGATTAATTTGGACTATTGAGATGATCTCTCTTTTTTTGAAACTTTTGTGACTTGGTCATATAATTTTAAAACTTAAACAATAGTGATGTGATGATTTGCCTTGCATTCCTTGAAGATTTTTTTATCTATGATGTTTATATTGAAATTAAAAAATTGTGATGTTATGTATTTATTTTTTGGTAATTGAATGTTATTTATGTAGTTGAGGTTTTTTTTAAATAATTGATAATAAAGTATTTAATCATATTTAAAAAAAAATCGGACAAAACGGGAGCCGTATGTTTTACAAAAATACGAGTCTGGACAAAAAAAAAGTGTTCGTTTTAAAAACGGAAACGGGTCCAGACACTAATTTTAATCATTATAAGGGGAGGTGTCTGGTCCCGTTTATGTCCGTTCCCATTTTTTTGCCAGCCCTAATTTAGTCCCTCCCACTTCCATAATTCTAGACCCTCTACTTGTTTTGATTTGGAAAAGAGTAGTGCTAGAATGACAACGGGTACGTGACATCACAAAATACATTAGCTCTCAATAGCCGTTCGTGTGCACTTCGGTTGCGGGCAAACACAGATCCACTGCTACATTACACACAGGTCAAGGTCGCATGGACGATTTATGTGAGCCAATGTGTCTTGCGATGTGACGTAGAGTTGTCATTCTAGTATTTTCCTTTGGAAAATGCTTTTGTAATCCTAACACCAACCCGCAACACCAACACGCGTCGCATCCCAATGTGTATCTTAGAGACAAATAGTGTGACATGTTCATTATCTTTGTGCAACGGTTTCATGTGCCTCCTTGAGGTTTTGAGACATATCTCTTGTAATGTGTGATCTATTGTCTATAGACTATAGTAAAGATAAAACAGATCCATTTCATAAATAGTGACAACCGTAAGTGAAAATTCAAACATTTTTTATAAATTTGGTATTTGAAACTTTTTTGGCCCCTTTTCAACCAATCTTGTAAGATTTATCATGACCAGAGAGAAAACAAAATGATATAATATAACTATCAAGATTTGAACACGCGTCAATCTAAGTTAGTGCTCATTTTGTTTCCATTGCACCAATTGAACAAAAATATTTTCCATTTTGTAGATATCTGTTGGACACATGCATATCCTTTCTGTGAATTATTTGCTACTTTAATCTAAGGTCTTGTTTGGTATAAGGTGGAGATATCTCCGAAGAGATAACTCACATGAAGTTGGAACTAATCTTGTTTAGTTGGTGGGTATAAGGTGGAGATATCTCCGATGAGATAACATGTGAAGTTGGGAACTAATCTTGTTTAGTTGCTCAACTTTTCATGTGAATCTCCCATCTTGTTTAGAAATGTCTCGAGATATCTCTCCCCCATAAGGAAGTAAAGATAACTCCCGAGAGTTATATAGACACAATTACCTTCATAAATTTACATTTACTCATGTCCCCACATTCTCAAATGTTTATTATTAATCCATAATAAAAAAAATTAAATAAATAATTCATTCATAAAAAAGTATTTTTCAAGTGAGAAATATTTTTAAGAATTATCATTAGTTGTATTTTATAGTATTTATTGTTAATAATTATTTCAAATAAATATAAAAATACTTATAATTATTTAATGTTGTTTAATATTTTTGTAAATAATATTTTATGTTTTTTATTTAATTCAAGTTTTTTTTATTCTGAATAAGTAAATAATAATTCATGTGGTAAAAATGATAATGCTTTCTTTTTTATCTTAAAAATATATTTAAATGATATTTATGTCAATTCTCATATTTTACAGTTTTTAAAAAATTTGCAACTTCCCTGCAAGTTCAAAGGTCAATCAAACATAAAATATGAACTTACACTGTGAGTTAACTCCAATGAGTTATCTTAGCTCGCACTAGTAAGTTGGCAAAAACGAACCAAACGAAACCTAAATCTATTACCACTTGGTCCACTTCCACCACTAGTCTCTACTTCATGCCAAAGATTGAATGAAATATCAACCAAACGAAACCTAAATCTATTACCACTTGGTCCACTTCCACCACTAGTCTCTACTTCATGCCAAAGATTGAATGAAATATCAATGCATACTTAAATGGGCACTCCAAGAATCAGTAACAAACAAGACACAACTGAAATTGCAGAGTATTTAGAGGTGGCAAAAAAAAAGAGGACGGACGGGTACGAATTTGGACACCCCCTTAATAACGACTAAAAATAGTGTCGAACCCGTACTGATTTTTGAAACGAACACTTATTTCTTTGTCCGAACCCTTATGTCTATAAAACATACAAGACCCATTTTTTGTCTGGACCACTTTTTTAATATAATAAAATATTTTTTTCACCTAATTATTGACAAAATACAAGATTTTTATGTTGTCATGCATCCCATCACTACAAAAAAGACATGTTATATATTCAAAATTCAAGTCTTACAAGTTTTCATATAAAAATAACATCATCATTAGTGAAATTACAATGTAAACATAATGAAAGTTCCAAAATACTCCTACAAATAAATAAAATATTATTTAAATTAATCGCTAAACAGGTACCAATTTTTTTTAAAAAATTTGATCGGACTCAAACCTGTTTTTTAAAAACGGAAAAAAAAAACCCATATTTATTTTGAAAAAAAAAATATGTCAAAACCCGTTTAAAGCGGGTCCGAACAAATACGGACAAACGGATCCAGACACTTTATGCCACCCCTAATTGTATTATTAATTTATTATAGAAAACCAAGCGAAATACACCGCATCGAACTAAGTCAGTGCCCAAAGTGAGTTACGCAAGCTCTTTCCTTATAGAAAACCAAGTGAGCCAACTTCCCCAGCAAACTCAAATTGGCATTTATGCTGTACCAACAACCAAGTGCATATCATATTGGATGGAAAGACAAACAAAATAAATATGTAGAAGCATTTCTGCTGTTAACCATGCAGACCTGATTAAAGAGCAATCTACTACAACATTCAAAAAAGCAAAAAACAGCTGAAACAAGGATTTCAGGAGCATACACCTAATAATGCAGGCACACCGCAGCAGTTTCGATTACCTGGCAAAAGAAGGCAAATATAATGATCCAATCACAGACCTAGTATTACAATTAGCATAAATGCAACATTGAAGGTTTGATTTCACATCTGTTTTCGCTCCATTAACGTTGTTTGGGAAGAGAGAATATGCTTCTACATCAAATATTTTTTTCTCATTTACGACTCAACAGTCTGTTGATCCGAGATGTGTCATAAACTAAATTGTCAAACAGCAATCACACTATACATGGATTTAAGATAAGATCTTGAAAAATCGAAACGCGGCACAATATAGCACCATTTACCTCACTTCAGCGCATTGACTAGGGAACTAACACATTACATGGGAAATATGAAAAAGAAGTGTGCAGGAAATTGCCACGGCAGAGAAGAATCAATCTAGAAATGAAAATAGTTAAAAACAACATTGATGATACAGAATGTAAAAAAGGAAGAACTGACAACACCGAATCTTGGAAAGAATTTCCAAATAACATCGGATTGTTCAATTTGTATCACTTATTATTACTACAAATGAAACAACTAGATGCATAAGCATCATTTGAAAGCTCATTACCCAATATCTTCTTGATCTAGATTGCTCAAAATATGCTAACAAGGAGGCACATGAGTAGCATGCAACTTTCAGGTACTAACCATCTTCATACTTGTGTTTCAATCCTGTCTCTACCATTCTATGAATAATGAGTACATTAAGAAAAGAAAAACAAAATTCTCTAACATTTGCAATTATTCACAATAGAAGCAGTCAGCTCTTTTGCAATCCTTGTAATAAAAAGCAAGAATCTACATGTCACGAGTATCCTACTTGAACGAAAAAAAGAAAGAAAATGCAAATGCGTACTGTCCTAGTACATACATAAGAGAGAAGCCAGAACGAGAGTATTATTTGAAGAGCCTCCTATAGCAATATTAAATAGAACTTCGAATTTATTTGAATATGTAATCTTCATTCCATAAAATGAACAATTGAAGGCCTGCCAAAGAACTGAAGCAATCAAAGATTCTTATCCTGACGACTTCGTTATTTGTCAATAATAAATTAATGCTCACAATGTAAGCAGTCACGTTTTAGTAACATTGTCAAAAAACACAGTAATCTGCAACCAGTGTCAAAAAACACAAAGAAATCTGCAACCTGTGTACACGGAAAAAAAATGCACCCACACAAATATAAAGAGAGAAATAACCTTTGCAACGTATTCAGCAGCAACTTCAGAAATCGAAAAACATCTATCCCAGATAAACGACCTTGAGACCAACCAATGAGGAGTTGACGCCATCAACATATCTAATAAAATCTTGTGGCAAATTAATATTTAATTTGGCAGCAGATATATGTTATTACAAGCACTGCTATGATAAGCTTTTATCCATGCACTCATTAAGACTGAGCATATCAACATAAGCCTGCCTCCTATGGATAGGAAAGCTCCTCTTCCGTCCAAGCAACTGTCATAATATTTTCTCCTAATGGGAGGCCCAAATAGGCCAAAGGCCAAAATTCCCTTAAGCACCAACTCCAATAGCCGTAATACTATTATATCCACCCCTTTCTCCTCCAAATTGATACCCATATTTGAGTTATTGGGCAATATTAAGTACCAACCACAAAATCCAACAGAAACCCTTAATCTCCATTGCTTTCGAAACATACCATACTCTCTGTTCAGTAATGAAAAAGAGCATCCACAAATTGGATATGGGATAGTGCTACCGTCTCTCTATCCACAGCAAATCCCTTCAAGATCCTTTGATTTTGAGCATGTGTGGGCATTCCACCTAAGCATCTACCATCACGTAAGTGGGAAAAGGTAGTAAGGAATCCCCTTTTTGAGTCCTTTTTCTGGCATAATTTTACCTTTGGGTCTCCCGTTTTCCCATAATTTTTATCATCAACATAAATTAAACCACCACCAGATGTGCTACACTTTTAGAGCAATGCGTTGGATGACCAAACATCATTGTCGAGATGGCGCCTACAAATCAATTTGACATTTTAGAGTATTATCACCATAGGTTGATTAGTTCCTTCTCCTTCTCCAGCCAGAAGATAGAGTTTCATGTTTTCAAGTTTCGACATCTCAAAATCAATTTGGCATTTAAATTGTTTAGTTCCTTCTCCAAGCAGAAAATTGAGTTTCATGTTTTCAACTTTATAAATCTTGAAATCATATCATAAGCAGAAATGTAAAAATTTACGATACAAAATATGCAATATGAAATTGTATATCTTAGGAATGCCCTTGTCTAACTAGAGTTAATAACCTCAGATAAGATCTTGACAATATGGTTGAGTCAATCAATATCCTTCAAGAACAAATATGACATTATGAATTTCTAACATTGTTAAGCAGTCCATATATAAGATTAGTGTTTATAAGTTAGGCCTCATAATCAAAAATATCCTAACCTTTGAAATTTAGTATCAATTATATCCTCAATTAATGTGGGGCATGTTTTCTTTGAAATCAACTTAATATTCTAACTTTTCTTTTCATGATCATCCATAGTAATCAATTTACATCAAATTAAATCTTTTAAGCCCCATGTTTAAATTAAGTTTATGAACACTCACAAAAATATAATACTCTAATTCAAATTTAGTTATTTATAGATCACCAAAAGTAAGTTGAAAATTATATGTATATACATACGAAAATGGCATATAAAGCTTATTAGAAGGTTACCCATGCTGTTTAATTAATTTGACCAAAGAACTATGTACCTAGATTATATATGTGTTTGAGTAGACATATATGCATACAACTATGTGTATTATATACATAAATACATATTTATCATGAATATTGAACTCTAATGCATATGTATGAATAAATTCTTAAAGGGTATTACAAGAGATTAAATTGAAGACAATGATATGTGGGTACATATTATGAAAGAAAAATGGGGCCAAATTAGTTGAGGATAGAATTGAAACTAAATCAAAAGGTTTAGGATATAACTGACAAATTTCGAAGGTTAGGAAATAATTAATACAACTTGTAAAGGTTAGAATATTTTTTATCATTATTAACTAATATAGTAGACACAATTGCCCCAGGAGTTTTTTTTTCTTTTTGGATAGCTAAAGAGATAGCATCATTTTCCTAGAGTCTTAGCCAAGTTCCAATTTGACCATCCACTCAAACGAAAGAGTAAATGATGGATCCTTAAAAAAAATATAAGCAAAATAAAAAAAGAGAATCACAATTATGTACCTGAAAGAATACCAAAACTACAGCTCCGTTTCAACACTCATAATTCTACAGAAAATTGAGCTTGGATCAGCTCCTACATACAGGAAGTCAAATGAGTAATGTCCCTCCACTTCTGCTGGCAATGGTCAGTAATGACATTCCTATAGAAGATGATATTTTGGTAGCCAAAGTGAAAAACATGCATTCATTCCAACCATAGGTGCAGAGAAAAAGCAAGAACATTGTTGAAAGAATTGTTCGTATACACCGGCACTGTACAATGGGAATGGAAACTCACATACCTCGGGAACCTTCAAGGGAGACAATGAATAGTTCTTCATCAGCAATCAGAAAACATCATCCGTCCATAAAAACGCAGTCCCCTCGGTACAACTATTCCACAACCCATTGCTGCCAAATTCTAGACAAGTATACAAATCACCATCAACTAAACTAGTCAATTGATTAGTCTACAACTGAGCAAGTTCCTGAGGGTTTTCCATGGATTCCTTCAGAATCTGCTCCGCTCTCCTTTTCTTGTCATCCTTCTCGTCGTCCCTCCCAAACCAAGCAGATCTTTTTTCTACACCTTCATTCTGAATGGTCAAGTCCAGAGGCGTGCACAATGATTTTTTGTTGGAACCAATTTTAAAATGCACAACAGGCCTCTTATTCGGGAGGATCTTTCTCTCACCAGAATCACAAGTCCCATTCATCGCTGCCTCAATAACCGGAGCAAACGTTTCCATCACTGAATTTCTATTGTCCACGGCTGGTTCACTCAAAAGCTTAACCGGAGCTACAACTGGAGACACATCTTTTTCTCCAAATTGCAGGGGAGGAGCCAAAAATGGGTTATTCTCCGCAGCCTGACTTGCTTTTCCACCGTCTATAAGGTCCACTGTGGAGGGCTCTGCTGAAACATCACCTGCAAGCCGCTGCTGCAGTCTCAACAATGATCTTTCTGCCTTCCTTCTCTGCCTTGCCTGTTCTATTCTATCAGTGTGCGGATCAGTCACCCTTTCATTCCACATCGACGTGTACTTATAAGTGTGAGGATCAGGGAATGCAGGCAACCAAGGTGGAATGTGTTTCCCAGCTGGTTCCTCGCCAATTTGAAGAAAACTTGGCGTGGCTTTGGGATTTTTTATCACTGGAAACCGCGTAATGGGTGCAGCAAAAGGAACCTCCTTCGCCAAATTCACATATCGTATAATCTCCTGTACTGCACCCGATTTTGCAATGCAGTGGTCAACATCTGCCGCGCCGGCAAAACCCTGCGCCAACCCAAGCTCTTCCAATCCTTGAACAATATCAAACACATTACACTCCGTCCTACCAGCTAAATTCGCACAGAAACTAGCAGTCTTCCCCAAATCATAAATGTACCGAATCATGACGTCCGAAAATCCTTCAAGCGCAGACCGCTGGAAGCTCTCAAACCCGACGCTCTCGCATATTTGCGCCACCGCAATTCTCGCAACTGCTCTCCCGTACTCATCACTCCCAGCTGTTCTCCTCCTCCCCAACTGTTCGCCGCTCTCTCTTCCAACCTCCCCTCCTCCATCGCTCATATTCAAAACCTCATATCACTTCACTGGAACTACTGTTTCAACCAACTCCATATTTCCTCACACTTTATTACACTCCCAAACAAATCGGTCTCACATAAACCCTAATCAGCTCCACAACATCAAACATTCAATTCAAACGATACGACTCCCACCGAAACCCTAGATTGACATCCATTTCAAACCCAACAGCAACAACAACAACGAATTTAGCTGAAATTGAAACAACAACGACAACAACGGCAACAACACAAGCAAAACTGAATCGTGAATCTAGGGATTGGTCTTACCGAGGATCTGCGGAGTTTCGAAATCACGCGCGACGAGCATCGATGAATCGATCAATCATAGTAGTGAAAGCGATTCCGAACGTGGATTCCTAGGGTTTCGAGAGCAATTGCAGATCGAGAGCGAATAGGGCGAAAAGAGAGGTTTTGGAGAATCGAAACTGAAAAACCCCAAACAAACCCCTAGTTTGGAAAAATGCGAGAGCGAAGACTCGGAAGAGAGTGGCGTCGACGAATTGGTGGTATTTATAGATGATGAAGTTGCGATGCGAGTGGCCTCCCGAGTCCAATAAATAGATCTGAAGATGAGAAGATCACCGATCACGCGTCTTCACCACACAGCACGTGCCACCATATCGTACGTGCCCCGCACGTGTCAGCTGCTGCTTAGTTCCACTTCTAAGTTTTTTGGATAGTTTTTTTGACTCCCACCACAAATCGATCCGTATTGAATCAACATTAAGAATCAGGTGCTCATAAATGGATCCGTATTGAATGAAAATCAGGTGCTCATTCCGGATGTCACGAAAAAGTCAACCTAGCATTGTCTTTTTTGGTAAGTAGTCGTGGTTTCAAACGTTACGTCAAGTAAACACGAATTTGGTGGACATTTTTAAAAGAAATGTTTAGTCCCACATTGGTTAGAAACTTCAAGTTTAAAGAGTATATATATATTCTTGCACTACAGTGTGTATAAAAAGAAAAACACAAGTATTATGCAAGTGAGTCATTTAGGAAAGTGGCACACGCTTTGAAGTCATTGCAAATCCCTGGTTTAACAATCTAAATGAAGTTTTCTGCCGTTACAACAATCAAAGAGCGGTCGGCTAACATTGTGAAATTGGATCGCTTCGATGGAGGCGATTTCCTGAGGTGGCAGAAGCGAGTGCATTTTCTGCTGGTGGCGCTTCATCTGGTGTATGTTTTGGATACACCCAAGCCTGTGGAGTCCGGTTATGAAACTGTCGAGCAAATTAGGAAGAGGCAGAAATGGGAGACGGATGAGAGGTCACATTATGAATGCCATTCACTGCTTCGACCTCTACCATGACGTCCCTCTCGCCAAGGAGTTGTGGGAGAAGCTGGAGGCAATGTACCATAAGGAGGATGCGACAAGTAAGAAATTCCTCATATCAAAGTTTATTAATTTTAAAATGGTTGATGAAAGGTCTGTTATGGAATAATTTCGTGAAATTGAGATGATTAGAAATAATTTCTCTCAACACAATTTTGTCATGGATGAAACAATTGTTGTGTCTTCTATTATTGATAAATTGCCCCTATCTTGGAAGGAGTTCAAACGAACTCTTAAACATAAAAAAAGACATAACTTTTGATGAACTAGCTAACCATCTTCGTGTGGAAGAGGATTTTCGCATGCAGGAAAATGAAAAAGAGCAGAATGCTCATGAGATTTCAAAGGTGCATGTGATGGAGGCAGCAAAGTTCAAAAAGCCCCTGCTGAACAGGCCTAACAAGCCTGGTAGTTTCAAAAAGCCTGCTGGTTCGGGAAAATCAAACAACCAAAACCAGAATCAAAGGAAGCAGAAAGTCACTTGTTGGTTCTGCGGGAAAGATGGTCACTTCAAGTCTGAATGTTATCATTGGAAGAGGAAGCAAGGAAAACATCATGCTTCCTCCAAAGCTACGCAAAAGGTGCAGAAACGACAATGATGATCTCATTGCTATGATTTACGAAATCAACGTCGTTGAAAATGACATGGCTTGGTGGGTTGATTATGGTGTTACTTGACGTCTGCAAGAACAAGAGGTTCTTCAAGACCATGGAGCGTAGTAGAATTAAAATATTTGTCTTGTACATGAAATGATGCTATTGTCCCTGTTAAAGGCATAGGTAGTGTTGATCTGAAGTTTACTTATGGCAAAATTGTAACACTCACTAACGTGTATTATGCACTAGAAGTGAGGAAGAATCTGGTGTCGGGTAGTCTTTTGAATAAGTTTGGTTTTAGGCTTGTATTTGAAGCTGACAAATTTGTACTCTCCAAGGGAGGGGTATATGTAGGGAAGGTTATGCTTATGAGGGCATGTTTAAGCTCAATGTAATCGCTTTATCTAATAAGAATATTGTTTATGCGTATCTTGTTGAGTCTCCTTCATTTTTATGGCATTATAGATTAGGACATGTTAATTCCAAAAAATTATATGATATGGTAAATCTGGAATTATTGCCTTACTTTGATAAATATGAAGGAAATTGCAATGCATGCATGAAAACAAAAATAACTAGAAATTCATTTCCTAATGTTGAAATAAATTCAAAGTTGCTTGATTTAATACATTCTGATGTATGTGACATACATAGTACACCATCAATAGGAGACAATAAATATTATATAACATTTATTGATGATTATAGCAAGTTCTGATTATGTTTATTTGTTGCATTCCAAAGATGAGGCAATGGTTAAGTTTCAGGCCTATAAGGCAAAAACTGAATTGCAATGTGAGACATTTATAAAATGTTTAAGGTCTGATAGGGGAGGAGAGTACTATGATTCAAAGTACTTTGAATCCACTGGAATAGTCCATGAGACTACGGCCCCTTATACACTACAACAAAATGGTGTGGCTGAGCGTAAAAATTGTGTTCTAACCGAAATGGTTAATGCTATGCTATCAAACTATGGTTTGAGTAATGGATTTTGGGGAGAGGCATTGGTGACTGCATGCCATATTTTGAACAAAATTCCACAAACGATAAATAAAGTCACCCCATATGAGCTTTGGAATAAGCGAAAACCAAACTTTAATTATTTAAGAATTTGGGTCTGTAGAGCAGTAGTAAAAGTACATGAACCCAAAAAGAGAAAATTGGGTGAAAGGGGAGTGGAGTGCATATTTATTGGATATGCACAATAAATATGCACAACACGATAAGGCATATAGGTTCATGGTAATCGAGCCTAATAATTCGATTTCAGCAAACACTGTAATTGAATCAAGGGATGCAATCTTTCATGAGACAAGATTTAAATCTGTTCTCAAAAGTATTCATGAAGAAAACTAAAAAGGGAAGGAAGTCATAGAAATTTAAAATGACAAAGAAGTAATAGAAGTTCCTGAACTTCGAATGAGCAAACGAGCTCGAAAAATTAAGTCATTTAGTTCTGATTTCTATACATTCCTAGTTGAAGGAAGTAAAGAAACAGTAACTAGACAAATTCCGTATTGTTTTTACAAAGGTTGATCCTCAAACAGTAGAGGAGGCGATGAAAGAAAGAGATGCAACTTTCTGGAAAGAGGCATTAAATGATGAGATGGATTCAATAATGGGAAATAACACTTGGGAGCTAGTTGATCTACCTCCTGAGTGTAAACCCGTTAAATGCAAATTTCTCTTCAAAAAGAAAAAAGAAGAGTTGATGGATCCATTGAAAAACACAAAGTGAGATCTGTTGCTAAGGGTTTCACCCAAAAGCATGGAATAGACTATTTCGATACCTATTCACCAATAGCTAGAATTGCTACTATCGAGATTGCTTATTGCAATTGCGGCTATAAACAAGTGGTCATCCACCAAATGGACGTCAAAACAGCGTTCCTACATGGAGAATTGAATGAGGAAACATACATGGAACAACCTGAAGGGTTCATAATGCCCGGTCATGAAAATAAAGTGTGTAGATTGCAAAAATCATGGTATGGTTTAAAGCAAGCACCAAAACAGTGGCACCAAAAATTTGACTAGGTTGTACTTTTTTATGGATTCAAAATAAATGAATCTGATAATTGTGTATATAGCAAGTTTGATGAAAGAGGCAATTGTGTCATTATTTATCTTTACGTAGATGACATGTTGATTTTTGGAACTGACTTGGAACAAGTTCAGTTGACCAAAAGGTTTCTTTCAAGCAAGTTTGAAATGAAAGATATGGGGAAAGCTGATGTCATTCGCGAATTCAGATTGTAAGAGATGAGGGGAGTATTACTCTAACTCAATCTCATTATATTGAGAAAGTTCTCAATAGATTCAATCATTTGAATTGTGCCCTTGTTTCCACCTCGCTAGATTCAAGTATTGAGCTAGTGAAAAATACAAGCAATCCAATTTCACAACTGGAGTATTCTAGATTAATTGGATGCTTAATGAATGCAATGACATGCACTAGGCCGGATATTGCCTTGGCAGTAGGCAAGTTGAGCAGATTTACAATTAATCTAAGCGAGTTGCATTGGTTTGCAATTCAAAAGTTTTGAAATATCTCAAGAAAACAATTAACTATGGTTTATGCTATAGTGGATATCCTTCGGTCTTAGAAGGATTTTCATATGCAAGTTGGATTGTGAAAGATCAAAATCATGCATCTACAAGTGGGTGGATTTTCACGCTTGGATTTGGAGGTGCAATCTCGTGGGCTTCAAAGAAGGCAAACTTTAATGGTTGGTTCTACCATGGAATCGAGTTTATTGCATACAATGGCGGGTACATCGCTAAAATCGGCTTCAAAAGAAAGCTCGCTAAAATGGCTACGTGAATTATTATACGAGATATCATTGTGGCCTAAACCGATAGCTCCAATCTCTCCACGCCCATGCTTTCTAAGGATAATGAGGCCACGTTGGCAAGAGGGCTTATAGCCAGTTGTGTACAATGGTAAATCCGGGGTATTGGACTCGAGACACGTCGTTCTCAGTTGTGTCGAATCTCGAGAATTGATAACAAGTGGAGTTATCATGATTGACTATGTGAGATCTAATCAAAACTTGTGCCTAAACCGATCCCCTTACTAAAGGATTGTCAAGAGACTTGGTGAATAAAACATCATTGGGGATGGTCGAGAGAATTGATAACAAGTCAAGCCCATGAATTACAAAACTCACCCCTTACTAATAGTGGAAACTCAACTCGACGCCTAACATTACGTTAAGTCTTGAGTTCAATGCAGTCAAAATTCATTATAAGTATGACTGTGAGCACTAAATTTTAATAACCATCCCAAGGTTGTTAGTGCTCGGTACCTACATGTAAAGAGAGGAGGTTGAGATGATCTCTTAATAATCTTCTAAAGGTGCTTAAATTGCGGGGGTACTAGAATGAAGACTACATATGCGGATGTGAAGTGCGACGCTTCAAGGAGTTAAAGGGCTTGGCTCCAAAGACATTCACGAGAAGATACGGGACACAAGGCCAATGTTGAATGTGTCAGGATATTTATGGCTATTTGCTGGTGTAAGTTATATGCGTGATATGTTATGCTACATATCGAATATAATCATTGGTTCAAAGTTTATCTACCATGTAATTCTGATATGATGTAATGAATTTTTCACAAATTAGTGGTTCAAATCGCAAGATACTATTATTTATGCATATAATGTTTGAGATTTCTTGGATTAAATGATCTGATTATTTTGAAAATGGGGGGGATTGTTGGACATTTTCAAAAGAAATGTTTAGTCCCACATTAGTTAGAAACTTCAAGTTTAAAGAGTATATATATACTCTTGCACTACAGTGTGTGTAAAAGAAAAACACAAGTGCTATGCAAAGTGAGCCACATGCGCGCGGTGCACTTAGCACTTAGCACTTTAGGGATGTTTGGGCTGAAAGGACAAAGTGCGGATCTCTGATTGAGGTTATTTCCAGTCGAACGAAGTGATATTACTCATTGTGTTTCTTCAAATATAAGAAGATTCGTCTAATTAAGTTTTTCTATGACTATGAGAAGAAATCTAATTAATAAATTTGTTTTGTTGACATTATTTAGAAACGAAAAGGTACAACTCTCGCTCTCAAAATGTTATTGTGTGGGAATTGAAGTAACTAGCTAGCTATTCCATGCATCTGTTTTTAATTTTTATCCATCTCTCACTTTCTGAAGATTCGCAGGTATTTGGTGAACAAAACAAGATGTGAGCTAGGGTGATAAATAGATGAGAATCCAAAAACGGATATTCCAAAGTTGTCTGGCCATTAACATTCATCCATTTCTCGACCAAAGTTGTATGTGTTTGGGAAGATCTGCGTCCCATAATCGATGTTGGATTTAAAAACGCATAAATATATAGGACGAGCAATTTCAACCTTACTTAAAAACTTGAACACTGTTATTTTCTTGCGAATAGAAGACATACTAAATGATCAAATGTTTATTTTTATCTTTTGTTTCTACTCTTTTTTTTTTTTTTGGATCAAAGCCACCAGATATCCGAACTACAACTACTCAAAGTTCACCTCAAGTCACACACCGTAGTTAGGGGGAGCTCCCAACTTTAGCTTTGTTTTTTTTTCATTTTTATGGGTCAAACTCAAGATCACTACTCCTTCTGTTTCTATTTAAGTGTTGTTTTAAGGTTGTTCACAATTTTTAAGAAAGTCATTTAATTACCTTGAATGAGGAGAAAATGATAGTTAAATGACTAAATCACCATTTATATCTCATAAATCTACCGCTTCTACATATACTAGTTATTAATCAGTAATTAATGAATTTTCTTTTTCTATGAAGGATATAAAAGTTAATTAAATAATTAATGTATATTGAAACTATCAAATAACATATATTATGAAATATTTCAAAATGGCTAAAAAATCACTGGTAAAAAAACAGAGGGAGTACTAATTAAAGAGCAACTATTCGTTTTCGCTAGCATTTGTTAAATGTTGGTTTTTTATTTTGGAAAATATTAATATGACCATTTTTGGACACACATCTATTCATGCATCAATGTGTATATGCACAAATCCTGATTTGTGATGGACAAACATCATCATCGGGTGTCCATCCCGAGTGTCCCAAAACGGTCACCCTAACATCTCCCTTTTATTTTTACTTCATTACCGAGCACTCGGCGCCTAAGAGCATCTCCAATGGTAAAAAGTGGATTGTGAGTGTGATTCTCAATGTGAAAATGATGTTCATCCCGTGTGGCTCAAATTGACATTCAACTTCAAAATAACTCTCCAATGGTAGATGTGAATTTGTGGCTCAATTGATGAGGTGACATTTCTTTTTGTAATTTTATTAATTAAAATGTGAAAATAAAAGTGTAAATAAAATAATTAAATATTTTAAAAAATCTTATATTATCCAACATGAATGTCATAAACAATGTCTATCTACTTCATCTTGACATTACATTCCATTGAAAATGTTTTTTCACTCAAATATCTATTTAGTCATTAGTGACACACATGGACACATCCAATTCACATCCCATTGAAGATGCGCTAATAGAGTAAATTTAAAAGAGGGGTTAAGAGAATGAAATTTAGGAAATCGATTTGGATAGAAATCAGTGGGATCCAACGGTCACCCGCCACTCTCCCTCCCCCCTCTCATCCAACAAGCAAACATGAAACCAACCCTCGCCTAATCCAATGCCAAACCCGACCCCGATGCTGATCGAATCAGCCCTAGCCGTCGGATTCCGCGGCACCACCGCCCCCATCCCAACCAATCCCCGCCATTACAGACACCTCTTCGCTTCCGAGGACGCCTCGACGTGCGTGCAGCTCCGGCAACCACTGTTCCGTCGATGCGACGCCCGATCGAGACTCCGCAGCAGCAGAATCCGAGCCGTCGCCAAGGATTCGAGCTCGGATCCGTCCGAGGCGAGCGGAAAGCAGTCGTACTCTTATCATCCGTTCGAGGAGATTCACGAGTCCAGATCCGACGGCGGAGACGAAGCCACGCTCACCTCTGCCGAGGCAGCTCGAACGCTCATTGAGGTCAGCATCACTGCTTCGCTATTAGTCTTGTTCGGATTTCAGGTTTTGTTGTAAAATTGCGAGTGGTTGGTCGTTTGATTGATTTGCGCAGGTGAACGGCCAAGCGACTCTGATGTTCTCGGGATTGATCAGTGATGAGGTTCACGAGAACATTTTCTGGCCGGATTTGCCTTACTTGACCGATGAACATGGAAGTGAGTAGCGCGATTTGCTCTCGCTTTCGTTTTCGTGTTTGGATTCTTGTTTTGGTTATTGAATTGTGATTGCATTGGCGATTTCTCAGATATTTACTTTGAGGTCAGTGATGATGAAGATATTTTGCGAATTCTTACGACGGACAATAATTTTGTGGTATGTAGGATGTTTGGATTGATGTTTACGAATTTTGTTGTTTGTGAGCATACGGAGTTTTCTCAGTTGTGATTTTTGCGTGTAAAATGTCAGCAAGTGATTATAGGCATGGATACGACTGAGATGCTGAATGAGATGGAGTTAGGGCAGGGAGATATTGATTTTGGATTTGAGGAAATTGTTGAAGATGAGAATGAGGACGATGAGGGGGAAGAGGACGATGAGGATGAGGAGGACGAGGAGGAGGATGGTGATTACGAGAATGATTGGGTTGGCGCTCTTGATCATGAAGAAGATGGATTTGATTCCGATGGAACCATTGGGGATTGGGCGAAGTTGGAGACAATGCGCTCGTCCCATCCGATGTACTTCGCTAAAAAATTGACAGAGGTAAACTGTCACTCCTAAATAATCTTTGGCAATAAAGAACCATATTGTTTTCTCTATTTTGTGGTTATCCCGTGCGATGTGATTGGGATGGTTCAAAGTGATTGATGGAAGCTAATGCCATACGAACTATCTTATAGCCAAATTGTTGGGTCCATGACTAGTCTCACGAAAAAAGTTCATTGTTCGAAGGAGAAATTTGTGCATTTATGTATATATGTAATTAAAATGAACGTAGCAATAATGAGGATGCTTAGGTGGATGTGTAGTAAAACTCGTAAATATAGAATAAGAAATATAAAAATTCAAAGACAAATAGGAGCAACACCAATTGACACAAAGATTAGGGAAGGGCGGTTGAGATGGTTTGATCACCTGCAAAGACGGCCTACAAATGCCCCTACTAGAAAACTTGATTCATTAGAAACTGGAGAAATTCGACGAGGTAGGGGTAGACCAAAGTTAACACGGGACACGGTAATTAAGAGGGATTTGGATGGTTTGGAAAGCTCACCATCAATTGCACTTAATCGAGTACAATGGAAGAGTTTGATCCATGTAGCCGACCCCAATTAATTTGGGACTAAGGCTATGTTGTTGTTGTTGTTGTTGTTGTTGTTGTTGTTGTTGTTGTTGTATGTATATATGTAATTGACACCTGAAGAGATTCTATTGTCTGATTGCAAAAGCGTTTTTGTTTATCCAGGTTGCTGCAGAGAAGCCTTTGGATTGGATGGATCAACCACCAGCTGGTCTCGTTGTACAAGGCCTTCTTAGACCTGCTTTCGTTGATGAGCGCACTGTCATTCGGAAGCATGTACCTGATCCTCAGTCTGGTGATGACAGTAGTCAGGTTGGGAAAGTCGTCGATGGCAATCAAGAGGGCCTTCACATTAATGGACAAGGTAATAAATTAGATTCAAAATCATCATCTAAAGATGGTTCAATCTGGGCAGAGGAAATGGAGAAAGATGAAAGTTTGAGAACCGGGTCATCATTTTACAAGCTAGAGATGATTAAGATTCAGCTGGTTTCTCCCCAAGGAAATCAGGCAATTTACCAACTTTCTAAACATCTTTCGTTATCTTTTTTGTTTTTGGCGGTCTAGAATTGTTTGTTACCACTTTTTTTAATCTTTTACGGTTGTTATGTCATGCAACATGCGAACGGAAAGAAAAGCTGCACTCAAGCTATAGTTGTGGCCTGCTTGAAAATGCAGAGTTTTTGTGATTGTCAGGGAAGGACCCCTAATGGATCCTCGTCCATGAACAATTTCTAGTTAGCACGGCCATTTCTTGACCATTCACATTTATCTCTTCCCATGCATGTATGCATAAATTTATTTGGTGTTTCTGATGGAATTCTCACCTGTTGTTGAAAACGCTTGATTTGGTTCTTTTTTTAGCAAGAAAATGTTTCTTCACTCCATCTGTACTCACTAACAATTCTTATAATGCGGAAGGAAACTTTCATTTTGTCGTTTTTGTTACTGGAGTAATATTATTAATAATTTATTGTTTACATTACCTGCAGACGGTTGTGGAAGTAAAGGATTTCCTGAGATCTCAACCAGATGCCATTGCACATTCTTCTGCCAAGATTTTATCTCGTCTAAAAGCCGGTGGTGAGAAGACCTCACAAGCCCTTATGTCTCTTTGTTGGAGAGTCAAGGGAATCAAAGTAGAGGTATATTACCTTATTGCTTGTGGCTCTACATAAATCACATTAAACTTTTGTTTTAACGTATTTAGGCTTTAAAAAATAAAGGGCGAATTGCAGCTTAAAGAAGCTGGTATATGTAATACAGCAACAAAGCCTCAAACCCCACATTAGTTGGGCCGGCTACATAGGAGTTGGTATATGGGATATACTTATATATTCCTGTCATGCTGTTTATTTGTTGCCCGAAGTTGCCGTATTCCAGATTTGGTTCATGAAATAGTTTTCTAGAAGCTATTAAAATACACAAGCCGGTCTACCAACAAAAGAAGAAGTACACAACCCATTTTCAGGATTTTCTTTATTCCTGTCATTTTATGATTCATCATCCTTCTCGTTGCACCATAGCTGATACTTGTGGCAATATCCTTACATGGTGGATCAAAATTAGGAGTACATGGTACTTGAGTTAACTTTGAGTCTGAGGGTGTCAACTGTTGACCTCCTGGACCGAAAGGCACGAAAAGCCAATGAGTATCTCTGGGCTTCATGATCGTGATATTTGTTGTGACGGATATTATCAAATTATCATAAGAAACTTCCTTGTGGTTTCACGAATTTAGGGCATGAGTAGCTTCTGGTCTTGCTGCCACGCCTAGTTTGCTTTCATTTCGATAATGTTCCGTATTACCTACATTGCATCATTTGAATTCTAAGCATCTACTTGTTAAAAATCTAGAGGAAAATGCTTCTCTTCACTGGTTAAGTAATTGCAAGGAAAAGGGTGGCTGGGCTTTTATATGTGCAAGGGAGACGAAAATGTCGTGAGTGCTTGTAAGATCACATCGAAAAAATAAGATGCATACTTGTTACGTTCAGCGTGCCATATTCTTACATCAGAGATTGAATGTGAGGTTTTGGACTTAAAGTGGTTGTTTGTCCTGCTCCTCTCATGCGGTGATCCAAACTTCGTTTCTGTGACTAGCTGCTGTAGCATATGTGAGACATTTGCGACAAAAGAAATGATTGAGAAGTGAAGCTTTATATCCCTCATCTTTAAGGCTTTTTTAACTTTCTTTGGTGCTGCTTGGCTCATGTGAATTAGCTCCTTGACGGCTTGATTGAAAACACTGTTCTTGCTAACACATGAACTTGGCAATGCCTTAAGTAGTATCGATGTTTAGCAGGCTTAAAAAGAAAAGAGCCTTGAATGATTTCATTCCTGATTTTCAATTATCCATTTGGAATATGGTGTTTCGTAAAAGAATAACCAGATTAATTCCTTTATCTGTTATAAATACACAATCATGTTAATTTAGTTCTAGTTCAGGAATACCAGAGAAATGTTCATCCATTTCTTGATCTGGTCATAAAGACTATAATGCATGCAGTGTACTGTAGATGGTGAGTAGTCATCTTAGCATGCCACTTTTATCATTTTTTCCCTTTTTTGGGTAATTACTCAACCTAACTGTGCAATCTACTGTTATTAGGAAGTTTTTTCCTCTTTTCTTTTTTTGTAGCTCTGATGTTCATTCTTCTCTGTGGCTTTCTACAGGAGGTGGCACCGATTGGTCTAGATAGCCTTGGTCTTGACTTGAGAGTTTGCTCCGGTGCTCAAATCCAAACCTTGCGATTTGGCTTTCAGAAACGGGTATGTTACTGAATAGCATTATCTTTTGATTATGCACGGAGATTTTTTTTCTTGGGTATCGTGCTGTTATTTTAACTCCACCTATGTTGTACACTATGTGCGCTACATAGCCGGTCCCAAGTCCGGATAAAAGAGGACTCTGACGCCTATTTTTTTCATACCGAAAAATGGGTAAGGGAGGTCCCAAACTCACTTTTCATACCCGAAAAGTGGGGGAGGGAGGCCCCAAGCTCATTTTCCATTCTTGGAAAATGGAGGAGGGTTGCGATAGGTTGACCGCCAACGTAAAACTTTTGTCACTTTTCATGAAATGGATCAAACATATATAAACGTTGGAGCGTTCCCACCTAGCGACTATGAGGGATTTGAATGGTTTGAAAAGCTCACCATCGGTTGCACTTAATCGAGCACAATGGAAAAGTTTGATCCATGTAGCCGACCCCAGTTAATTTGGGACTGAGGCTATGTTGTTGTTGTTGTTGTTGTATCGTGCTGTTATTTTACTACCATTTTCGAGACTGATATATGTAATGCATGCCATTTGGGTGTACTGCTGTTTTAGCTTAGTAATAGTTGTAACACTCATGAATTCTTTTGTAAGATAGCTAAATCTCCTAAGCTGATTGATGGATTAATTTTTGGCCTTGAAATAAAAAAAAATGCACAATATGCTGTGTTTACGAGTGCTGTTTAAGCATGTCTACAAAAGATCACTGAATCTAAAAATAGGGTTTCAATTTTGAAAAGGAAGCTGGATTGCTGGTGTGTAATGAATTAAATCAGTAAGCCTAGTGGAAACTGGAATGTAGAGAATACATGGTTGTGTGCAAATTGATCTTGCTGTAAGCACAGCCTGGTCATGTAATTATGAAAATAAGAACTTATAATGTCAAGAGTTCAAAACTCCAGCAACTTCTTGTTTGCGGGAACGGGAACCAAATCCCTAAATTTACTCATTAGTTCATAATATCAACAGCTTCTCTTATACTAAATCATTAATAAGAATAAAAGATAATAATGGAATAAACATAATAAACTGTAAATCAGTCATCATTTTTTAAATTAAAAAAATAAATAATGGAATGGGCATCAACTAGTGTGTCTAGTGACTGCCATTCGAAAGCATCTTCTTCCTCCCTTCTGAATCCTGATGGCCTAGAGAAGTGCTTAAACCGCTAAAATTTGGTCTCAGATCATTTCTGATTTTGGTTTGGGACTGCAGGATTGGGGACGAGGTTTCAAAACTTAAATAAAGAGTTTTAGAAAAATAATGACAGCTCCTTTCATAAAACAGAAAGCAAATACTTGACTTCTAAGGGGTTGAACCCATGGCCTCCTCAAACCTTGCCTTTTGTCAAGTGATGCAGTGATGCCTCGTCCATCTCACTAGAGATGCTTTGGCAAAGCAAATACATTGACAAGTTATGACTCATGATAGAGGTGTCACGAAGACAGATCAAAAGGAAAACACTAAAATAATTATAACAAACAATATTAGAATCTAGACTTGAGCAGATGCAACTATGGTTAAATGCCTCAATGAGTCAATGCAACATGTGGAGGGTTTGCATTTTTTAGGTCATGCCATGCCTCAAAGGTCGAGCCTGATATGTACTTCCCATGAAAAAGCCTCGAGTACGCTGCATGATATGGAAGTTGGGGTGTATGGATTTGTAAACCATGTTAGGCTTCTTCCTTCCCATGAGCTTCTGAGTAAAACATTCCTAGAACTTGATTCTTGAAAAAAAATGTGATCTAGCATCTAGGTAATTGGATGGATGAAACCTGTGCTTAATTTTATTTCTGTTTCCAAAAACTTGGATTTCAGGCCTTTTCAGAGTTTAGTGCTGAGAGACAACTTAACGAACTATTGTTCCCAAGGTTACATCCGAAACCACAAAGAAGAACTGAAGCTCGCCAAAAGGAATGATGACTGTTCATTCAGCATGGCAGCTTGTCCTCCAGTTGTTTTGTATTTTTCTGTGTGCTGACAGCCAAGCTAAGCAGGTCAGCAATTTCTTCCATTTGTTTCAACTAATGTATCTCAAGTTCAAATGCAAATGTAGCTGCTGGCGATCCATTTTTTTTTCTCAATGTATTCTCTCTTAATGCTATTTTTGTTTTTAGTTTTAAAAGAACAAAAGAAAGAAATAGCCTCATTGAAAGCAAAGCAGAAAGTACTACATAACTGATCGGGAGACTTGCATAAGAAACCCTTAATCATGCCTTTTATATACAGTAGGTATCTTAACTAAATCAGTTGCCTCTAATACTTCACCAGATTGACAAACCATTACCTGCATCAACTTAACTAATAACTGTCCACCTTGCTGCAGAATATCTTGAATTTTCCAAATTCCTGTCAAACCAGATCAAGTGACCAAAAATTTCCCCTTCCTTCATGCATAATGGACAGCTGTTGTCTAAATGCGCAATGGAATTGCCTTGAATGCAACTATGATTGTTAAGCCTCTAAACCAGTGCCAACCTAAGAAACTCTAATTTAGAAGCCTCTTAGCAAAGTCTCTGGAAGATGAGTGCTGGAAGGCTTTGTGATATGTTCTAAGGAGAGGTGGTAATATCGAAAGATCTGAGATGAATAATTCTTACATCAGGCACTTTTTTTCTTTTTTCGCTGAAAAGATATTGACATATGGTTGAGCTTAGTAAACAGGAATTAATCCTGTTTGGTATATTTGCACGAATTTGTTCATGCCAAGATAGATGTTATTGTAGAAATCATTAGTGTGTTGGATTTCACTGACAATCAACAAGTTATACTAAATAGTAAATAGCTTCTAAGATTCAGTTCATTGTCCCGATTGGATGAAATGTGGTCCCTTGCTTTGGCATAGACGAAATCACTAGTCGATACCATATCTGTTTATATTGTTGAGTGAAGTGCTACCATCTCTAGATTCTTGTTCCTGGAGGTGATGAAGAATCATGCAAAGCTGCATTGTAACATAATTAAGGTTGTCAAGACTAAGTGCAGGTTTTGAGCTTTGGAAAGGCTTGATAATTGATACATACTGTTTCTTTTATATTCAATTTGTCAAGAGGATGAACTTTTCTTTGTTCTTTTCCTTCACTAACTCCCGACTTTTTCGATGAAATGCAATATCTCCCTTCTGCTTGATTACATTGATCTGTTTTTTGACGTGAGATGTAATCAACTGCTTTAAATCAAGTTGAGTGGAGGCATTCGATCTATCCAAGTAGCTGTCCTCAACTAATTTGGAATTGAGGCTTTGCTGTTCTATGAGATATGATATGCACATTCTCTTCTGAGATCCGCTTTTAGCATTCGACTTGTAATCAGTTTGTGGCTTCTAGTTTAAATTTCTCTGCAAATTTATCTGGGTTTCTAGCTGTTCTAGTATTCATTGTATCAAGTTCCGGAGGGCCATGCCCATTAGTAGCTTAAACAATCTTGTTCTGTCAGTTAATTCACAGGTTGCGGCGCCGTTGTTTTGTTGGTAGTGTGGATGCTGCCATCAGTAGAAGACCTTGGTACATTTCCATTTTCAAATCTTCAAAGAGCAAAATACATGAGAACCATATTTGGTACTGCAGAACCTTAAAAACTGTTCTGAGATTCTATCCAGATTTGCAATAGGACATTTACAAAACTTGGCTTGCTTTTCCAAGTTTACCTCAATTTTGTCCAGAATTAAAAGTAGGCTAATTCGGGTGTTAAACCTAATACAAGCTAAATTTAATCTACACAACCATGGATTAACAAGAAATCACGAGGTTCACTGTCCCAAAAGTTCAGCTTCTACTCGAGTTGGGCTGTACCATTGACTCTCTTGGGATTACGCGAAGGCAAAAAAATTTCGGACACCACTATTATAAAAAAAATAAAAAATCAGTCTATGTAATCAACTAAACTGTAAATGAGTTTGCCGGGAAATTCATGAAGAACTTCGAAGCGTCTTTGGTGAGATGGACAAAAATTCTAACACGCCATGTCATCAAATGGCCTACCGGCCTATAAAATGATTCAAAATCGCTTACGCTGTAAACTGGCGCGAAATGTTGTTGTAGCGTTGTGTGTTCGTGAACAATGGCGGATCTCTACAAATCCTCTTTGTTCTACTCAGATCAGCTCCTCTGCTACGCTGATGTCCTTCCACGTTCACAGGTCCAAGCGAGAATCGAAGTGGCGGTCCTCAATTTCCTGAAAACGCTGAGTTCTCCAACCCCTGCGATCACAGATCTTGCTCTGGTAACACCACACCATTCGATTCCACAAATTCAAATCCCAATCGCGAGGTTTTCGCGCTCGATCTCTTAGAATTAGGTTTGATGAATCTGATTCCTGATTGAACAGATCAATCGGAGGACGAGTAACAGCCATGTGAGGCGCGGATTGTTGACCGATGTTTCTTCAGTTTTTCTTTCTCATTCGTTCTGTGTGCGGTCTCTGATGAGACCTAACGCCGCCAAGGCCTTCATTAGAGGTGATGATGTTAGGATCTATGTTGTGCTTTCGAGTTTTCGAGTTTCTTCGCATTGAACTGTTGATCTCTGAACTGTTTGTGGTTTGATAGTTTGGAAAGTCATGGAGATCTGTTATCAGCTCTTGATTAAAGGAAAAATGGTTACGCAAAGAGAGCTCTTCTATAAGTTGTTGTCGAGTTCGCCGGAGTTCTTCGCTTCTCAATTGCAGGTCAACATATCCATCCAAGGTTACAATCAAAATTGGTGCTTTGTCATTTTTTACTATTCAAGTTTGTTCGCATTTTCGAAATGTTGAGAAGTTTAATGATGCAGAGGTTGTTGCGTTGCTCCGCTGCAGTCGTCACTGTCTCGGAATCATGGCGTCAAGCCGCGGGGCCATTGCTGGGCGTTTGGTGTTGCAGGTATGTAATAAATTCTAAATATGTTAGTTTTGAATGACTTTCGTAATTGATAGATTGGAGAGAAAGCTCCTACAAAAGTAAGGATTAGTTTCGATGAAAACGGAGATTGATTAATTGAGAGTGAGACAGTTTGGGAATCCAAAGAAAACTAGGGTCGATGTAGGGGAAGAAAACTCGACTCAGTAGAAACTGAATAAATGTGACGATGTAGGGTGGACCGAAGGTAACTTAGGGATGCATTGATTAGGAAGGATTCGGAAAGCACACCATTAACTACACTAAATCAAGTGCACTAAAAGAGCTCGATCCATGCAGCCGACCTCAATTAATTTGGGATTGAGGCTTTGTTGTTGTTGTTTGAGGTTCATAAGGAACTAAGGTCAGGTTCAGAATCAAGGAATTGTATAATAAGTGTTTCAGGAACATTGTGTAAAATATATGCCCAATGGTGCTTACATTCTACGAAACTGATGATTGCGCCAAGGAGCCAGAGCAGGAAATTGTGGACTGTACCATGTGCGGGTCTTCCGGCCATGCTATTACAGGGGACTTGAATGTGTTAGAGAAGCTAATTATCCAGTCAGATGGCCGGTATATTATCGTGGTGGAAAAGGTAATTAGCTCTTCTAAAACATGGTTATGGCTCCTTCTATGTGAACTTGTTAACTGTTAATGATTTGGAGGGCTTGACTGATGCAGCATGCTATATTCCAAAGGTTGGCTGAAGACCATATATTTAATCAGATTCCAAGCATACTTGTCACTGGCAAAGGATACCCAGACATCGCGACAAGGTAGTTTATTTGCTCAAGTGAAAATAATTGCAATCTTGATTCTAGATTAGTTGTTTAGTTGTTGTTTGAAAACTTGTTAACTGATATCGTCTATGTGATGGTTCACAAGGTTTCTTCTGCATCGAATCAGCAAAACTTTTCCACATATGCCATTGTTTGCACTAGTTGATTGGTATTAAGCTACAAAACAGCTCTATCCATTCTTCTTAGGCATGCTATCAGATGCTAATTTTATGTTTAATACTTGAAGGAACCCAGCAGGATTAGCTATACTGTGCACCTTCAAATTTGGAAGTATAGGAATGGGTTTAGAAGCGTATCGATATGGTATTTCGCCGTCAAGATCATTTATTTTTCTTACATTTTTTGTATTTACAAACAGAACTTTGAGTTTAAACTACTCGGTCATGTTCCAGCTTGTAATGTTAAGTGGCTGGGGCTAAGAGGCGACGATCTTCAGCTTATACCTGAAGAGTCACTGATTCCATTGAAGCCTAAAGACCTGCAAATAGCGAAAAGTCTAATGGCCTCTGAAATTTTGAAGGTAAAATTTGTAGAGAAGTGCTAGAATGACGATGGGAAGACACCCTAACACACATTGGCGCATAACAGCCGTCCGCGCGCACCTCGGAATGTGGGCACTTACAGATCCTTGTACATAACACGGGGGTTGAGGCCGCGTGGACGGCTCTTGTGGGCCGTGTGTTGGGGTGTGTCTTTCCTGTTGTCATTCTAGTATCTTCCAAATTTTTATTATCCAAACTGACATACTGAAGAAGTTGGAGTCATTGGTTTTATTGAGATATCCACATTTAGATTCTGCCTTGAAATTCTGATGTTGCAACTTTGTGAGGCCTAATGGAGGTGTATGGTTGCAGGAGCCTTACAGAGAGGAGTTGGAATTAATGGTTAGCAGATGTCAAAGGGCAGAAATTGAGGCTCTCTACTGCCATGGATACAATTTCCTGGGGAAGTATATCGTCGAGAAAATCGTTCAAGCAAACTATATATAACAATACATCGATCAATCTCGCAGGTTAGGTTCATTCTGATCCTAGTTTTCTTCTTTAAAAACACTCACAAAGTCACAAACACTAGAAATCAAATAAATACTATGTGATTCATGTTTTTCACCAATGTGACACATTTGAAACAACTGAAATGAGAAGCTGAGAACACTACAAGTTACTATTATGCAAGAAAGACTCGTACACTAACTGAGCACTGACAATGTCCACAACAGCAGAACCAACAGACTTAAACACAGTGATCTCCTCAGGCCCTCTCCTCCCAATCTTCTCTCCCTTGATCAAATCCACCAAAGTCCCACCAATCTCATCAGCCCTCAAAACCCCTCTCTCAAATGCACCCACCAATTCCCCAGCCTCCACCATTGCATCCTCACAATCAACAAACACTCTCCCTCGCTTCACCGTCTCGTCGTCGCACTCCCTCATCGCCGGCGTAAACGACCCCACCAAACCCACATGTGCACCACCCTTTAAGGCCTCACCCTTCACTAGTGCACTCCTGGAGTTAGTTGCACAGGTTATCACATCAGCCACCCCAACTATCTCCTCCAAACACTCGCCACACTCAAACCACACACCATTACCACCATCACCAACACTACCCATCTCTTCCTTCAACTTCCTAACCAAGTCCCTCGCTTTCTCCACTGTCCTGTTCCACACAACCACTCTCTTCAATCTGGGCAGTACAGATAAATGAGCTCTCACCATATGTGGAGCTAGTGCTCCAGCTCCCACAACCAGTAACACTTCAGAGTCCTCTCTAGCCAAAAACTTAGCACCTAGAGCACACACACAAGAAGTCCTCCATAGAGTCAATTCAGTCCCATCAACAACAGCCAATGTTCTTCCTGTAATTGAATCAAAGAGGATATAACTTGCATGAATCCCGGGTAAGTTTCTGGTGGAGTTTTCAGGGTAGGTGGTGACGACCTTGACGCCTATGTAGGGAAGTGAGGGGGAGAGGGACCAAGATGGCATTAGGAGGAGAGATGATGATGGTGTGATTGAGTGGTGTTGGCGATTTGGGGATTGGGTTTGGGTGGAAACAGTAGGGAGGGTTGATTGGATGTGGTGTATGAGAGATGGGTGGGTGATGGTGGAGCGTATGGAGATGTTGTTGATGAAGATTGGGCATGTTGGAGTGGCGTTGTGGGTCTGCTCTGGGGTTCTTCCGGTGCCATTGATGGAAGGTCTGTTGTGATGAGTTTGGGCCTTTTGGTTTCACTATGTTGAGAAATTGTAACCTCGCCCACCGACTTTTGGGAGGAAAACAGATGTCTCACTATATCTGGCCCATTGTTCACAGATTCTACCACCGTTGCCTAACTTGACTATTCTCTATAATCTTTGTAGAGAAATGCGAGGATGACAACCTTATGTAATAGAATGCACAACATCAAATCTCATAAAAGGACGCACCCGTGACTCAACGCCTCATTTTGATATGGGATCCACATGTCACATCAATTGTTGTATATTTTATTGTGACGCAGTGTTGTTATTTTATGATTCCAACATGAGTTAGACATCGACTTGGGTATATCTCAGTGGTCGGAGCAAAGATACTATATCACACAATCAAAATTGAAGTCGTGCATTTAACTCAAATAACCATGTCTTCGCCGTTATTGTTGTGGCAATCCGACCAAGTTGTTACATTTTTTATGTGGCAAAAATTCAGATATTGATGGTCTAGACTCTAGACAAAAAAAATATAGCAAGCTTAAATAATATTGTCTAATGGAAATGCTAGAATGACAACACTGTGATACAATAGAATGCAAAACAATTGATGTAATGTGGGGCTCCACATCAAAATTGGGTGTTGAGCATGTCTTTTTATGAGATTTTAATGTGGAGCCCTTGTTATCGGGAAAATGTTAGAATGAGACCCCTTATATTATTTTAAGAGAAAAAGATAGAGACCACGATTTGTGAGAAAGAGAGATTGGGAAGAATTGATTTGTAAAGCTTTGAAGCTCTAGTTTTATGCATTCTTTAAGTGCTTGATTGGAAGGTCAAACGGACTTCGTTTGAGACGAGATTCGAATGGGAGATTCGCGGTGCCTCGAGCTCTACATCATCATTGGTAGAGATCTCACTTTGCCCTCTTCTAAGTGACATCCTCCATTTCTCTTTTATTAAGTTCTTCGGCCAAGATTCTTGTTGCCTTGATGATTTGTGATGTTCATGCCTCTAATTTGTGTTAGAGAAGACTTTGTATTCCCATTTGCAATAGTGGAGAGCTTTCATAAGTATAGTCACCTCGTGGTTTCTCTTCTCACTTTGAGAAGGTTTCCACGTTAAAAATCTTGTGTGTTGTGTTTGATTCTCGCATTTTTTATTGTTATTAATTTGTTAGATTTCTCATATTGTGGTTGTGGACTTTGTTTGGTAACACAAAAAAGGGGGTAGATTCATTGTTGGTAAAGTTCACCCATCACTACGTAAAAATGTGACGGCGAGTGTTGCACGCTCATTTTAACTGTCTAAAGCACTTTGAATCATGTGTGTACGTGATTTGAGGCATATCTGACAGTGCCTGGTTGACGCCATATTTGACGTTTCGCCGTTTCCCCGAGATGCGTTACATTTTGGTTTACGTTGTTGGCAAGGGAGGGAGGGAGGGAGGCTTTCGCTCTTCCCGCTCGACCTTTTCGCGTGAGTTCAAATTGGGCGCCTCACCTCAACTCCTCAAAACCACAAACACAGATCCACAAATGCCGAACGCGCCGAATCATCAATTCTTCGTAGAATGAGTGGCGGTGGCGATGGCGGTGGATGCAACGCCGCCGCTTTCGGTAAGACGATCTGCTCCATCTGCTACGAAGATCTCAACCCCGTCGTCGAAGACCTCCAATGCGTCTTCATCTGCGGCCACGTCTTCCACGAACTCTGGTCAGCGATCACCACAGACCGCCTAATCTCGATTTCTTTCTTCTTCGTTTGTCGAGTTTTGTTGTGATTTTGATTGATTTTGTTGTGCAGTCTTCAGCAGTGGCTGGAGTACTGTCCAGAGAAGAAGAAGAAGACGTGTCCGGTCTGCAAGCAGAGGTGCGGCCATGAGAACATCGTCCGCCTCTACTTCCAGTCGATCGGCGATTCCAACGACTCTTCTGTTCTGTCACAGAAACCGGTTGATGTAGGAGAGGATGATCCGGCGGCGTTGCGCCGACAGGTGAAGAAGCTGCAGGCGAAGATTTCTGGACTTGGTCCGGCGTTGGAGCGTCGAGAACAGGAATCGAAAGCGCTCAATGAGGAGGTATTATTCTGTTGTTATTGATATTGGTTTTGAATTGGACTAATTAGGGTTTTAGACCTACCAATTTTTACGCTTTTGATTGATTGAATGTCTGGAATTGCTGAATCTTGGTATGCAATGGAGAGCTTATTATGAAAACCCTAACAATGATTCGAGCCTGTCGCTCTCCTTCGTTGTTCATTCAGTGACTTGCATTGTTCTTGTGTAGCTCTGTGTATACAAGGAACAAGTTAAGAAAGAGGCGGCTTTGAAAGACGAAGCCTTGCAGCAGAGAGCGTCGGTTCAGCAATTGCTTCGATCGAAAACTGAGGTTGATCAATTGTTTCTTTCTTAAGATGTTGATGATATCTAAGGAAGGAAAAAAAGGAAACCTTTTTAAATTCTTATGGATTGGTTTGCATTACAGGAACTTGTTAAAACGTCGTCGGAGTGTTTTAGGCTTCAAGAGAGAAATATGGCTCTAGCTAAAGAGCTTGCCGCGCTTAAATTGTAAGGCAATTGTGAAAGGTTTGCAGCTTCATTTTCCTTCATTGCTTTGCTTATGCAACATTTTAATGTGGTTTGTAGGGTTTCGGATTTAAACCTGGATGGAGAAGAGGTGGTGAAGCTTGCTTCCTTTGGCCACGAAACAAATAGCAAGGATACAGTAGACATACTGAAGAAGTCACTCGTCCTTCGTAATAAGTAAGGTTTTATTTTGAACAAAATCTGTTCATCCCTAACAAAGATTTTTTGAATTATTGAATGAAGAGGAATAAATTTTAAGCTTTCGATTTTATTATTTTTTGAATGGTTTGGAAAGCTGACCGTCAATTGCACTTAATCGAGCACAATGGAAGAGTTTGATCCGTGTAGCCGACTCTAATTAATTTGGGACTGAGGCTTGTATTTTATTTTTATTTTTTGGAAGTGAATTTCTTCTTCTTATTATTATACTCTACTTAGTCATTACTATTTGTGCTTGAATCTTTGTATTATACTTTTATGATTTATTGCGTACATTGGACTACCAACATCAGGCAAGTATTCCCCAATCTTTTATCCAGTGTATTCATATTGTTTGGCTTTTCTCAGGAGTTACAAGGAACTAATGTCTCAATGCAACCTTCTTGGGAGAGGTGAAACGCGGTCTGTTCAAAAACTTGAGAAGGCTAAAGAGAAGATTAAGAAATTGAAGGTCAGTACATTTTTAACTTATTCAATGAATCATCCTTTCTTTTTCTCAGTATTTACAATGGTTTGTTTTCGTGTATTAGGCAAGAGTTCAAGAACTGGAATTAGCTTTTGAGGAAAAAGAGAATAAGGCATTGCGGGCACTAAAAGTTTCCAAGAGAAAGTATGATATGGTGACAGACACAAATGGTGTTGAAAGGAACTCTAATATTCAGCGCCTTAACAAAGATTTTGGTGGTCAAGCGGAGCCAACTCTCAGTAGTGATCAGACCAAGCTTTCCTTAATAATGAGTAGAATGGAAAAGTCTGATTGCTTGCACGATTGGGATAAAAAACAAATTTCCATAAATGTAGATCTAACTGATATTGGTCTCACAAAACGATCCAGATTATCGGGCGATAGGACTGTCTCAGAAGGTTCCCAACATATACAGGAGAACTCTTCTCCTTATATGAAATCTCGAGATACCGACATTGCCAAAGATATTTTCCTTCAAAGCTCTAGCATTCAAAAGCAAACTGTACCTTCTGGTATCAGTGGAGTAATATCCATGAATGGGCAGAGCAATGCTGTTGGTCTTTCTGCTTCTACCACTGGTACTGATAATGTTGTAAACAATGTTGCTGTTGATGCCATTGTGGAGGATGTGATTCATATAGACAGTCCTAGCTCAGATACAGAGGCTCAACCGTTGCTTCACATCAGAAAAGATAATTTAAGTTCAATGCCGACTTCTGACACAGGTAAGCTTTTGGCAATGAAAATCAATTTTGCTGCAGCACATTACATCTTTCGACATTTGTTTAATGCTGAAGTTTTGCAAAGGCTTAGGGGATGATTTCTGTTTGAACTTTGTAGTTTGTGTAAACTGTCTAGGCTGAATTTTACTAGTGGTTCTTTCTCCCCTTTTTAAGGAAATCTTGGATCACATTGTGCTACCGAGTAGCTAACCCCTGAATCACACCATTGTGCATTTATGCACATGTGACCTGCTACTTCCATTAATACCTCCCATCAATGGGTTTACATTGTTTTGCAGTTCTGCTCACCTACTGTTGAATGCAACAAAAACTCCTGTGCAGTGAATACATGCTTAGCATCGGTTCATCCTATTACATGTTACACATTTGTAATTGATGTGATAGTATGTGAAATTCAATTGAATGGCGAAACTCAAATGCGTTGCTTCTTATTTTTCATTATTTTTCATCGACTTTGATATCAGTTATCCAATGCATATCAGCATAAATCGCGATGCAAAACTAAATAGTAACTTTTGGTGTTTGCCAACATACACAGGAGATCGATGTTTTGCTGGCGGACTGCTTGGGCTGGATGGAGTGAACAGATACTTGGGGAAGTGGTGCAAGCGAGCTCAGGCTAAGGCCTCAACACCAACACTACCGACTGTGCAAGGATCCAATGCAAGCTCTGGGGATTTAATTAGTGTTGGACCTGATGGCAGGGGTGGCACAATTAAAGTATTGAGATCTCAGTGCCATTCGGTGTGTTTTCTCAACACTATGTTGAATGTTGTCAAACTTTGGTCGCTACAATATATCATCACTTCATAAATTAAATGTTTGGTTGTGAATTCAGGACTCCAAAGGAGATTCAATAGTGGCTAAGAGATGCAAAAATGGAAGCAAGCAAAGTAATCACCAGACTCGAGGGTTCTTGCAAATTGAGCATTTCTTCGGAAAGGTTGATCGATAGTTGTATTATAAAGATGTTTAGATGCATTCTTTTTGGAAGGGCTTGAAGAGTGACCGACTCCATTGAAGACTAGGTACCTGCAAATAGCAAATAGTCTGCTGGTCTCTGTCATTTTTTGAAGGTAAAATTTCTTGAACCAGTATATTGTCTAAATTAACATATTGAAAAAGTTGGGAATCATTGATGTTCCAACTTTGCGAGGCAGAATGGTGCCATGGTTACATTTGTTCTAGATTATTTAGAAAGCCTACTCTGGAACTTCAAAGAGATCCAAATGACCAAAACAGTGTTAGCCTGTTAGGTACTAGTAAATTGAGTCAGCTCATGTTTTGACGTTCATGCTCATGTCTTATGTTTCAAGTGATGTTTTATGTTCTGAGAAATTATAAAATTTCTTATTTGGAGTTCCAACAGTTGATGAGAGTGAAAAGTCATTGTGGTGCAACCTAGAGAACCATTCAAATCAAGGAAAAAAGGACAATTCAAATGGTAAATCTCATTCACCTCTAATTATTGCTTCATTTGGAAGCCCTAATCTAATCGACTTTAAAAAGTCCACAGTAATTTGGAAAACTTGTATGCTATTATTAATCAACTCAATCAACAAACAATCAAGCCTCCTTGTATGTTCAAGCTGAAATGTAAACACCAACACTCAACAGCACCTACAATCAGTGCCAATAATATTTTATATAGTATAAATGATGACTATCTTTTACAAATAACAGCTCGCAGTTTGCTCATGCAAGTACAACCCCTCAATAAAGCTACTACAAAATTTTCAGTCTCTCTTAGAAGAGAGACCCACTCTCTTTCCTTCCACGAAAAATTTACCGCTTCCTTCGAGCTGCATTCGCAGAGCAAAATAATCAGTATCAACGTTTCAGTACAATGATTATTCACCAAATGCATACCAACTGAAAGAAAGTGCAAGATCTTATAATGCTCAGAGCTCAAATAACGTGTGGCCCGTAAGAAACTATCAGAAGGAACAGATTGAATAATTACAGATTGCAAAAGTCCTAAATAAAAAAAATTCTTCCAATTTTGAGCAATGCTGGCAATGACAAAACTTCTCGCAGTACATTGAAACCGCAACTAATTATCAATATCAAGCCAGAGGCTGCCGGAGCTCAAGAGAAGAAAAATTAAACGGATGTTATGTCCAGAAGATCAAACCTTTTGCTTCAAAAACGAAAGTGCATCTCGCTTCGAAGAGAAACCAGCAAATGCAGAAGGTGAGTGCGCCTCCACTTGTTCTTTAAGTTGCTTTAGCTTCAGTGTCTCAGAAGGAGCCTGCCCAGTTATCAAGAGAAGTCAGACATGAACTTTCAAACAAAAGATATTGCAGTTTTTGGAGAAGCACCTGACGAAGAATGCGCCTGCATAATTTTTTCAATTTCACTTTCGGTTCATCATTCTCTTCCATATCAACTACCTCTTGTTTCACTGAACTAAGCTCAGCATTATCTTCATCTTCTGTGTCACTAAATGCTGTCTTCTTTCCCTTCCACCGACAGCCTGCTATTTTCTTGGGCTGATCCTTGATGCCAAGTCCTTGCTTCCCAGTTGTGGATTTGTCCTATAAAGAAACATAATTAACATCTCAATCCATCCAGAGTTCCGACCAAGTGATTTGCTTAAAAAGATAAATTTAACCCATTTTCATCAGCCACATTGACCATAAAGTCCCATAAACAAACGGTCAAGATGATGTTCAAGATTGAAAATGTATATTTCTGACCTCTCTAATTTTCGTAAATGCATTTCCCTTGCAAATGTTTCTATAGTCCCAGTATAGCATAATTATACATACACACTTAAGATCCATGAAACTGTGGTTATTCTAATAATTAATGCAAGACTTAACTTCAATGCTGTTAAAAAGAAAAGAACAATAATAATTTCCATGGTGATGCATAACTTCTATTGATACTGTCTCAACAAACATCTAGACTGCGAGTCTGTAAAAGCCCCTTCCTTTTCAGCACAGCAAGACTTCAAAAATTATAGAAACAAATATCAATTTAAGTAGCAAATTGAAGGTGTACCTGGACAAGCTTATAAAGATTCTCTTGATCTTCCTCAAAAAATACAGTCCTCTTCTCAGGAGCATGAACCTCTTCACCACCTTTAAGGGGTTTCTTACGCACAAATTGATCACCAAGAAAACCTCCAGAGATAAATCCATACTTATGTCCCCACCAATCCACCAAAGCATTCTTATTGGCATTTACTGAAATTATATTATCTACGAAAGTTCCATGAAGAAAACAGTTAATTCACTACGTTGCAGTTGCAGCAATACACAGATACTCAAAATTAGATATGCTCATGAGAGAATGGACAAGTACGACACAAGTTTGCATGAATTGAAAGACATAAAATCAATAAAATGACTTCATAGTCGACATAGTTACACATATTTTTAAACTGAGGAAAACATGTAGAAGTGCAAGCTTCGTATAATTTTCAGTTTAGTGGCTGAGGATCAATGAATCTAGTCTTCTAGGTAGAGAGCTTAGAGGCTGGAAGACTAGGAGAATAGCATTTGAAAATGGTGACAATAATACATAAAAAAAGAGGTTCCTGTTTATGCCAGTATCTCCTCACTGCTGCCACTTTTGCATATGATCTTAAGCGCGCCTTTCTTGAGTCTCATATTTCAGATAGTATTCGAAGATAATGGCGGGTATTTCATGACATGATAAGGAGGCAGTTCCAAATGCGGAATTATCAAATCCAGATTTGGGCAAACAGAGTAAATTCAAATATTCAATGATTGAAAATCTGATAAAGGCTCTTTTCAAAATGAATACTAGGACAACACTACAAATTGATTCAAAAATTAAACACTTCACGAATATCTTTTTTTTTTTTTTTTTTTTTAATCGGAGATGAAACCTTTCGAGAATATCAATAATCATTTGTCTATCCAGAATCTCTGCAAAAATAAAATGAAGCCAGGCATGCCATATAACTTACAATTCCAAAAGTAAGGAATTTATATATAGAATTAAGTCCACTCAGGCCCATTAGTTAATTGCTTGTATGCTGTAATACCTTCAGAATTTAGAGCAGGAGACTCAATAATCTCCATTGAATCTGATTTTCCAGCTTGATCAAAAGCTGTTTGTATGTCCTCCTTTGAACGTTTTACCTAACACAAATCATAGAAGTTGCCAGTAATTAATATCAGACAAGATTTGAAGAAGGTTGGTATGTCCGACAACTTCATCTCAGCAATGAATTTAGCAATAACCACAACTTAGTTAATGAGATTTTTGTTGGGAAAAACCCACGCACAACGGAAATAAAACAATCTCACAAACACATTAAACCCTCAAACTTTATTCAATCAACTAAAACTTGTCTCAAAACTTGTGTATTATAAAGGCATAATAAGCAAATACATCCTAACGTTTCAAAATTTTTGCAAAAATATCCTAACATTTTAGTTTTTGCAAAAATATCCTAATATTTTGATTTCAATCAAATTGTATCCTTGGTTATAATTATTATGTGTTAAATCACAATTAAAGTGATGAATGATCATTACATTGCATACACATTGCACTATATAAAATAATATTTTAATTGTATACATAATTTTTATATTTTAAGTGTAATTCACTCAAATAATATGAAGTGAGGATGCAATTTACAAGAAATCAACAGGTTATGATATTTTTGCCAAAATCAAAACGTTAGGATAGTTTTGCAAAAACCTTGAAACGTTAGCATGTATTTGCCTATTAAGCCTATTATAAACTAACCATGGGTTCTTTATATAGACACCCGCACTCGACAAACTTAAAAAGCAGGCACATGCTATTGATCTAATACAAGAACTTAAGTTCAAAGTCACACTAACAAACTTACGAGAATTCCATCAAGGTCGTTGGCAGAATATGCATTGACAAGCTTGCCCCTTTCTCTTTTCTTGTATCTGATCAAGATTCAGGGTCAGTAAAATTATTACGTAATGAGCAAGCCAAATTACAAGAAACTACTTCACACACCTTCCTTGTGGTCGAGTGGATTTAACTTCTTTTTCCTGATTCCCTCCAGAAATTTCACCCTCTTTAGCTACTAGGGAATCATCTTTCCTGTGAACTGCCATTTACAAGCGCAATCCATGTCAACCCAGTATGCATCAAAAAACAAAATAGAATAAAAACATAACTGTTGCGCCAATTTCACTGTAATGTACCTTCATTACTGTTGTCGGATGCTTGCTGCCAAGATTAAAAATAGAAAAAAAAAAGATGTAAATAAGGGAGAATGAGGCATAATATAAATTCATTCTCTATAAAACAAACACACACATCGCAGAAGAACACTAGCATTATGAGCATTATGGTTTCGGATAACAAAAAAATATAACATGGTCATGGTGCATTGGAGCTTGGTACACTACTTTTGTTACATTTTTCTAATTATCACACATGTCTATGTCCATGCCCATTGTGACAACACCTCCAACAATCCCTTTTCATCAAATTCACCAAACATATCAACCAAAGCCTCAGTCCCAAATTAATCGGTGTTGGCTACAAGATTCAAACTCTACCATTGTGCTCGATTTAGTGCAATTGATGGTGAGCTTTCTACACCATTTAAATCTCTCCTAATTAATGCGTCTCAAGTTAACTTCGGTCTACCCCTACCCCGTCAAATTTCTTCAGTTTCTACAACTTCCCAATAAGAAACCAAACGAAAAAAAAAAAAAAAAAAAAAAAAAAGGTCAAATTACCACTTTCAATCTTTTAAGAATGTCGTCGAATTGCGCGGTATCGAATGCCCAATGGTTATTAACTTTGTCCAGTCCAATTCCTATTAGAAACACCAAAACAACAACAAGAACAAAGTGAGATCCATAGCAACAAAACGACATCTAAGACAGTAAAATTAAGAAAACACAGGCAGCAAAGGAAGAACACCTGTAGTGTCCTGTTTGTTCTTAACCCTAACATGCCCTTTGATCCCTTGCTTCTCCTTTCCCAGCCCTTCCCCTTCCTCCCAACCCTAAACAGATCAAAAACATCAATCATGAATCTCCAAAAACCCTAATTGCACAAAAATCCCAAAAAGCTAGGGTTTTTCTATGGCTTTCGAGAATCAATGAATCGGAGAAGATAATGGGCAGAAAGATTGAGTGGGAAGGAGACCATTTGTTTCATGAGTCGAAAAGCGGCGGATTTTCTGGCTATGCCCACGTAACAGAGAGGAGCTTCTGGTGCCGCCATTGCTGTCTCTCTCTCTCTCTCTCTCGTATGAGTTCGATCGGTGAATTTCAGAGAGAGAGAGCTTGAGCTCTTCGGCGCGAAAGAGAGAGAACTTGTGAGGACTCAACAATGTTGGTTTGGGGTTTGCCTTGCTCACCTACCTTTGTAAACCTACTTTGGTTAAGTTTAGGGTTAGAAAATTTGGGTCACAAAACGATAACATGATACGAACACGCGTGCTTTTAATGGGTAAAGGTTTGGCATAAACGGGTTTGGATCATAAATAGGTCAGCATGATTAGACACGATTAAAATGCAAGTCATTAACAGGTTAACATGTTTAACTTGATAATGACACGTTTGACACGATTAAATAATAATATATAAATAATAAGTAGGTTATAATATATAGATTAGTACAAAACCACCTATTTAATAACATGTTAATAACATGATTTTATTTTTTATTTTCATATACATCTTTTATCTTACTTTATTTTGTTTTTAAATGAAATATTTATATTACTTTGATATATTATTTATATTTTACATTTTATTAATAATTATTTATTATTAAAAAATTTATAAAAAAAATTCCCAAAATAAAATTTTAGATTTTTTTTTGGAGGCTCCTTATAAGTTTTTTATATGTTTTTTGAAAAAAAAATTGTATGTTATTTGCTATGAGTCATTTCTCTCTATTGTTAAAACTTATATAAGACTTAAATGAAAATAAAATAAAATAATAAAACTTAAAAACTGCAATTCCATTAGATTTTATTGGCTATTTAATTATATTATGTTCATTTAAATTTATTTATGCAGATATATTTATAAGAATTGTAAACAAGTTATAAAAGTTCAAATAATTTTTTTAATTGACACCCTCTAGGTTTAGTATGGCGTGCCCCCATCGTTTATTGCACTACGAGATATGTAAGCCCGCATCTCGAGGTATGAATTAGAGTTGTTATTTCAATACTTTCCTTTTTGGTTGTTGTTTCAAGTACTTTCCTTTGACGTTGATTTGGGTTTGCGTTGCTTCGACCTAGCTATCTAAACCTACTTTTGTTAGAAGAATTTGAGTTTTTTTTTTTTTGGAAAAAAATTACTAGAGTGGTAAATCTGATTAGAAAATGCTTCGTGGACCCAATTTTGGCTCCTAGCTTACGTGTCTGCAAAGGGACCCATTTTGTAGACACGTAAGCTCCTCTCTTACACCAAACTTGGTGTACACGTAAGCTATGAGAAAATTTGAGTTTTTGAATAAAAAATGCACAATGTCCCCACTCACGTAGTATTGCAATACGGGATACATAAGTCTGCATGTCGATGTGTGAATTGAGTTATTATTCCAATACTTCTCTTTTTGGTTGATTGCCTATTTGAGTGATTGGTAATGACCGGCCCACAGATTGGTGATCGAAAGGAGGAGCGAGAGGTGCTCAAAGTTGGTTCGTTTAGAGACTAATTTGCATTGTCGTCACTTGTGACTTGTGTGGGATTTTTTTTTTTAGTTTTCGCCGGTGCATGTCCCTAGGGGTGGCAAAAAGTGTCCAGGACCCATTTATCCACATTTGTTCGAACCCGCTTTATACAATTATGGACATAATTTTTTCAAAATAAATTCGGATCCTGGATATGTTTTTTTGTCCATTTTAAAAAACAGTCCCATCCGGATAAAATTTTTTGAAAAATGGATACCCATTTATCGATTAATTTAACAAGGGTGTATTCAATTGAGATTTTAATGGACTTTTGGTTACTTTTAATTACTAAAAAGTTTAAATGTATTCAATTAAAACTTGGTTCTTTTTTGCCACTAAAAAATGATTCATCTACTTATTTGTTTTGTTGATATTTATTTACTTATTAGTTATGTTACTATCTTGATAGTAATTCATTAATATGTATATATTATTTTTTATTAATAAACAAAAATACTTTTTAAAAAAATAGTAATAATTCTTAAGAAAAAGAAATATAATTATTCTTCTATTTTTTATAATAAAGTGCAAATATTTGTTTCAATATTAAAATCACAAAAAATTACTAGTATCAATCAAAATCATGTTTAAGAAGTTCACAAAAGTCACTAAAAAATCTTAAATGTTAATAAAAGTCATCAAAATGAAGTTTACATAAAAATTTATCTAAGTCTTTAAAAGTCTACGGAAATCTACAAACTTCAAAAAAGTCATCCACTTATAATAGTAACCAAAAGTCTATTAAATTCTCTATTGAATACACCCCCGTAAAAAAAAATTTATTTATTTATAGAGGTATTTTGAAACTTTCATGACGTTTTCATTGTAATTTCACTAATGATGATGTTATTTTTAAATGAAAAATCGTATGACTTAAAGTTTGAATATATAACATGTCTTTTTTGTAGTGATGGAATGCACGACGACATAAAAATCATACATTTTTGTTAATAAATATGTGAAAAAATTATTTATTATATTAAAAAACGGGTTCGGACAAAAAAGGGTATTGTATGTTTTAAAAAAGGGACACTATTTTTAGTTGTTATTTAAAGGGGTGTTCGGATCTGTACCCGCCCGAACCCATTTTTTTGCAACCCCTATTACACATATAATCGGACATGCTAGGCGTGCATCACAACGCACGCATTCTAATGTACATGCAATGTACCTCGGAGTGTAATTCACACGCATCCCAAAAAACATTTCACGTACATAAAAACGCGATGTGCATTCTGACCTGCATTACGCCTATCATTTTTCCATATAGCCTTACCTACTAATTTGCCAACAAAAGCCAGTTTGCTAGTTTTTTGTAGGGTTTAGGGTCGAAGACGTACTTTCTATTTTGCAACTTCAATAACGTTTTTGGACAAACAATAAAAAAATAAAATAAAAATTGGAACTTCAAAATAGCATTTAATTTGTATTGCAATCGAAGTAGGACTTGTATATATACAAGAGCACGTTTGTATAGCCGAGAAGAACTACAAAAGAACGATTTTGCTAAGTTTTACTAATTACATTGGCTTCAACGGGAGAGTTAATCGATCGAGAGGCGGCTATCAGTGATGATTTAGTGATTTACGAGATCCTCCCTCGCTTGTCATCAATCAAACAACTCTTCAGATTGAAACTAGTCTCCAAAAAATTCAACCATTCCATCAATGCAACAACAACATCAACAACAACAACAACAACCGATTTTTCAAGTCCCACTACTTTATATATACTTCCATGGCATGGGATCTCCATGGACTACGACGATAACGATGAACTTGTTACTAGTGTTGATGGTTCAACTAATTATGGACTACTTTATGGTACATGTTTTGATGAGTTTCAAAATAAGATAATGTATGTGTGCAACCCCAATTACTAAGTTGTGTTTGTGCAAATTTCCACAATAGCTGAACCAATATCACTTGCATTAGCTGTTAATCCCAATAGTACTCCAAGTTTGGATTTTTTCAGTGATTGCGCTGCAGTATATAGTTCACGGCGGCAATTCCCATGGTTATTGGTTTATAGTTTAATTAATTACTCGTCGAAGACGGGTGTGTGGCGGTTGTCGAATGCAAAAGTAGTAGTCCCTAGCCAAGAATTAATATTTTGTGACGAGTTTTCTCATCAACAAAGAATATTTGGTGATCAGTGGCAAAGTAGTGTATGTAAGAGGGAAGGTGTATTGGTTCCTGATTAGGTACATATTGTGGTATGATGTTGAAGAAGATGTTGCGGGTTTTCCATTCGGTGCCCGCCTAGAGATGATAACATGCTTGTATTGCAGATTATTTGAATCGCGCCATCTAGGCGAGGAGGTGGTTTGGTTTTTTGGACAAGGATTGAAGGTATTGGAAAGCTTTTTTTCAATCAACCTAGCTAAGTGATGGAATGTCAATTAAGTTCGTCAAAGACGTTGAGTTACTTCAGCCTCGCTTATTGCTTTAAGCTTCTCTTCGGCGCGCAGTTGGTTCACAACAGTACTTCCATTGTTAACTGTTTGAAGTATATGCATTTCTATCAATATATATGAGATGAACTTTATATATACTATTAGTCATGACAGAATTCTGTGTAGGTTTATTAATTTACTTTGTTAGTTTCATTGACATTTTTAGCTGTTGTGTATATGTGTTATATATAGTCTTGTTTTATGTTATTTTTCATGCTTGTGGTGATAAAATTGCATGTGCATGTTGGTTATGGATCTTAAAATTAAGAGAAACTTAGTTGTTAGGCTAGTTTCCTCATTTGTTTTGGATATTGTACATATATATATTCAAGATTAATCAGAGTGTATTGTCTACTTGATTTTATTTCGAGTTGTTATGCAACTTCTTTATGGAATATATACAAAATGGTTCTCTCGATTGTGCCTCTATATATGAGTACTAAATCTTGTTTTTTTCGATGGAATCTCGACGCGTTATATGAATCTCTGTGCAAGAAACAGGGCCATAGTGCTACTGGTTTTTGACATTATATCAGTCTAGATGCATTATACAGTTGAATTATACGAGACTGTTGCATTTTCAAGGTTTGCTGATTTGCAAAATCTGGCTACCAGCTTAAGAAGGTGGAAGGAACTAGCTAGGAAAACTTGCAACTCTTCTGCAGAAGTCTTTTCAGGAAGTTCCTTGATATTGTTGTATACATTTGATTACATACATATGCTATGCAATGGTCTGAGAGATTTTTAATGTCAACATTTCTGTGCAAAATCTAATGGACTTTATTGACACTAAAGTACCAAAATACCAACTACTAATTGGTAGGTCAATTTTTAGTATAAAGACTTTCTTTTTTTCTTTTTTTTTTTTTTTTAAAAAAATCTTCAGCAGTAGTTGAATGAATTCACGACCTCCCTTAGACCGTGTCTTTTGACAAGTAAATTAAGTAATAATGCTCCCGTTTTGTGCGGTAAGGAATTTTGTAATAACCCCTATTGATAACTTTACCATCTTTAAAAATAAAAAAAAATAAAAAATTGATATACTCCTCCTCAAAGATAATGCGATCTTTTCAAATTACCTTAACGCTTAGACAACGACAATGACCGACTCAGAATATCATAGATGCAATGTCATAGAAGAAGGGGCAAGATGATAGTGGTAGCGACAAACCCACGATGTACATGTAGCAAAAGGGAAGATTACGAGATTGAGAAATAAATTATTAGTGCGAGGTGTGAGTGAGGAAATGCACTTATAATATGAATTGTTACAATATAAATAAGGTATTGTTTAACTGAACTCTTTTCGATTTAGAGAGTTCCTAAGTTCGACTCCCACTAAAAATAAATAAATAAATAAAAAGTATAGCTATTGGCATTTAATTGGCTTGAAAAAAAAAAAAAAAAAGGAAGAGATTGTGTTTGGACGGAAAAAGTCATTCGAACACAAAACCCGCTCTCATCAAAATTGGTCTATCCCCTCTTCAATGGCGGAGCCTCGCCACCGCAACAGCAACAGCAACGCCAATCCAATCTCTCACTTCGTCAGCTCCGCCTCTCTCAATCTCTTCTCCATCGCCTCATCCCTCACCACCACCACCGCAAAACTCATCTCCGCCGCCGCGCAACCTCCCTCACCACCGCCGCCGCTGATCAGTACTTTCTCAAGCCCTAATTCCTCATCGAAGATATGCCTGCATCTGGCGCTCCCGGACGCCTCGCCGCCGATCGCTTCTCCATCTGCTATCAAGAGCGTGGCGCCGGGGCTGGGTCCGGCGGTGGGGATATCCGGTCTGAGCTCGAGAGGCGGCGGGCCGGCGTTCGTAGGGCAAGTGTTCAGCATGTGTGATCTCACCGGGACTGGGCTCATGGCGGTCTCCACTCGCATCGAGATTCCATTCATCTCGAAAAGGTGAGACCTTTAGAGGCCTTTCTCTCTATATCTCTATGTGGTTGGTTTTTTAGGTTGAATTTGTTGTTTTTGTTCGTCTGTTTTGGTTGTAGGACGCCTGAGTGGATGAAGAAGATGTTCGCTGCGGTCACAAAGAGTGACAAGAATGGGCCTGTGTTTAGGTTTTTCATGGATCTTGGTGATGCAGGTATTGATTTTGCAATTCTCTCTGTCAAATTGTTTTGTGGATTTGTGAATTGTGAGTAGTTAGATATGTTTTGTTGTTAGTGATCTTCATATTGGCCAATTCTTCAGCATTAAGCATTATGCCCAGATTGAGCTGTCTAGCAAATGGAATTACTTGTTAATGCTTTCGGTTTTCATAGACCATCTTACTTCCTATTGTGCATAAAACAGCTAAGAATAACTTAACAAGCTCTTCTTAAATGTCGTTAGTGATTAATAGCGCGAGTGTTGTTTGCAAATGAATGGGTGTTATGAAATGTTTTAAGAAGGCAACAATGGAGATTATGGAGTGTAAGCTTGTAATTTCAATTTTGGCGATATACTACAAATCGAGGTCTAGTTTGAGTTTGATTAGTTCCATTTGTCCTGCTATCCTCCTTTCACTTCCCTTGGTTGTCAAGTGATATTGCCGTGTTAAATGTTGAAAGTTTAGACTGGGATTATAGCCCTTATAGAGAGAGTATGAGAACTTGGACCCTAATAAAGTGACTGGGTGGATAAGTTCTGGAGTTTATTATGGAGATTGCTTTGAAATTAAAGCATAATGAAAGCAACTAAGTGTTCTCTTATGTTTTTAATATGTAATGTGCTAGACAAGCATACAATTATATCTTCATAGATCTATTGTAGTGCTTGAAGGAGAAGAATGAACTTAGCAAGTACCTGTAATGTACGACTACGTTGAAGATTTTATTTTTACTGAACAAACTAGTGTTATTATCTAGCTAGAAAATGGAACAATGAAGAGGACAAAATATGAGTATTATTAGTCATTATTGAATTCGGTGCAACATGTGACGGCCCCAGTTTCCCACAAACTGGGCCCCGCCCGGCCTAAGCCCACGTGGACCCCCGAGCCAGTCTCGCAAGGTCAACGCAGGCCTAGTCAGCCTTTCAATCCACCATTATAAGTAAATTCATAATTTTAAGTTGAGTTATTAGTATTTTTCAAGTTTTACAAATTAGCGGAAGCAATTAATGCATTAAATAACTCAACAATAATGTAAAAGAGTTAGACAACCTAATTGTGGAACCCTGTAAACATGTACATTCATGTATATCTTGTGTCAAGTGTTATAACTAAGCAAAAATGATATACCAGTCGTGTGTATTTCTCAACCCAAATAAATATTCCAAATGTGATAACAACATATATAAGTAATACAAAAAGTCAAAAATGCGCAGAGGAGGGCCGCTCCGATATCCTCAGAGTAGATCGCCAAGTGTCGGCGTCTTGCCCTTGCTCGGCTGCGGATCTGCACTCGGTCAAACACAAGAATGCCGAGTCCAGGTAAGTAAAAGCCAACAGGATCTAAACAGTAATTCAAAATAAATGAAGCAATCTAAAAGTCATGCGGATAAAAAGAAAGTTGTATGGAATGCATGATAATAAGACTGTAAAAATGAAAGTACAACGAGAAATGAGTGTCAAAGGAAACAATAGAGAGGTGCCCAAGTAGTCCTAGACCACCGAGTGCGGGTGCCACAGGGTCGGGGTCATAGAGTCGCGGCAACGCCAAGCAGACTCGGGTCTTAGGACGCGGCATCGCCTGCTGTACCTAGACCGTCGCGAATGAGGGATATCAACGGTGCTCGGATAAAACACATCTCATTCCGACCAAATACTCAAGTGACTCGAGGTCATGGCCCCGGTTGCAAGTCGACAACCACTCCAATCAGAGACACACGTATGACTCACTTGGCCCTCGGACACTCATAAGTGGGTGGGAATTCCAAGAAAGGGACACAATACAACATCAACAAAATATAAGCTCAAATGAACTATTGTGCATTTCCTAGCTGGTTTTACTTACCTCGAGCAATTGCAAATCGTCCTCAAAACGTCCCGCTCGCGCCTCGATATGCGCACCCGACATCCGACTATAGCCTCCTAGGTCCCTGGTGTCCATTTATACCATTTAGGCTCATATTTATTCTCAATTAAGTTACTTAAGTCATTCAAATCAAAACCAAATCACTTGAAGTAAACCATATCAGAATTGACTACAAGATTTATCAATTAGACTTGTAGTCGAAATCAACGTGGTTTAGAACCTCACCATGGCTTTCAATGGAGGTCTCAACTCCAAAATCCATTCGTCTTCTTTGCGAGCAATCCATCGCGTCGTCGAGCTTCGTCGAAGTCACGCCTCATTGTCCACTGTTGTTGTGTCTCGTCGGGGATCGATCGGTCCGACGACGCGCCACCGCGTCGTTGCTCCACGCCGTTCCCCGCGCCGCTGCCGCTGCCGCTGCTGAGTCACCGCTCCTCCTCGCCGGCGTCCCTGCTCCTCGCCGGCGTCTGGTGGACCGCGCGCGCCGCTCATCGTCGTCCCCTACGCCCGCGCCACCTCGTCCGCGGCCTCACGCGTCGCCATGAGCCGACGTCCGCTCAGTGGTGCGTCTGCGCGCCGCTCGTTCTCGCTGGAGCCGTTCGCACCGTCGACGTCTGTCGACGATTCTGGCTGGTCCACCGTCGCTACGTCTCGCCGGACTCGTCCACACCCGTCGTCGACGTCATCTCTTCTTCCTCTCCTTCTTGGCGGCTCCCCTCTCTCCGCCGTCTCTCTCCTCTCCTCTCTCTCTCTCTTTCATTTTCTCTCTCTCCTCTCTCATTATCCGACCTCTTTCTTCTTCTTTTTTTATACTTATTGCCTCGATTTTTGTGTCCGAATTAAATCCCGAAAAATACCCCATTTTCGCCAAAAATTGACGAAAATATCATTGCACTCCGAAACACGGAGACACCGCGTCTAAACCTTAACTTGACCCTATTTCGCTTCGATTAAAATACGGATCACGACGAGTGGGTCCCACATACGACCCTAAAATGGCACGTGGCACGAGTTAGATTTTTAGGGTCGTTACACAACATGTTTCATGATCATAGCTACTAATTTGTACGTCTTATATAGTACCAAATGAATTATCAACGATGTAGTTCTTTTAGTGTACTCAAATTCTAACGAAGTGAGCTTAGGTAATATGTAGAAACAAACCTAAATCCTACTCTATCATATTGTAGAACTTCATAAAGATACAATGTAAAAAAGTTGAATAACATCACTTAGTTAATTTGGAATCCACCACATTTCTGTAAAACAAATCAATTCTACAATGTAAATAGAGTTTATTCAAATTGGTCCTTACTGAGATAAGCTAATCCTTAAATTTTCTGCTGCAGCAATAACTGTACTTAAAGTGGTTATCTGAATTTGCGTAAGATAAAAAAACAATCCTACTATTAGGAGACCCAATTGACAAAGTCAGTATAGACACATGAAATGCTTATTTATTTATTTGACATTTAATTTTGTTACCCTTAAAGGAGTTTGAAATCACAAGATTGCGTGCATTAAATCAAGTGGACTGGAAGAGTTGATCCATGCAACCAACCCCAACTAATGTGGGATCAAAACTTTGTTGTTAATTTTCTTACTCATTTCTGAGTTTTGTAGCTTTTTAAAGTCTATCAGTATTTTTTTTTTGTCTAATTGGATTGAGTCCTATGTTTTTGCATCTAATTGTTTTTGTTTTATTCTAGTTTCATATGTAAAAAGGCTAAATATTCCAACTGGTGTGGTGGGTGCCTGCCGCCTTGATCTTGCATATGAGCATTTCAAGGTAATATTCTTTTGGGTTTTGTATTCAGTGTGGCGATTTCTTTTTACATATAAAATGATTTGTTGGGGAAGTCGATGCAATTTGTTTAATTGGTTTGTGATATAGGTGGACCATGTTAGATAATATCTGACAATGACAATGTACTTAATTTTTTCATTTCCCCGGCCGTCACTAGGTCCATATTATAATTTTTATGTTGCTGAATTTCTTTTTTAAAATATCGCAAATTTCCAACTGCTCTAAAGTTTATTTTCTTCTTCTTTCAGACTATGAAGGCTACATTCTATTTGATTTGTTACTTCTTGGTGTGATCTAACTCCTGCCTCTGTTTGCTGTAGTTGTTCTTGTAATGGCTGTTAGGCAAAAGTGTGAAATCACTGTTGCACTCAAAATGTTGATAGTTATCATGTTGTCTGAATGCTCATCTTAAACTATTTAGGAGTTTAATATTCATCTACTGACTATAATTAAGTATGACTGACACTTCTCATGATGTCTAAATATATGCCGTAGACACTGTAAGGTTTAAACAACCATCTACTCAGTAATGAAGGAAATAGTTCAATGTATGTATGTGTTTGGCAAAGTCGAATGACATTATGATAAAGAACAACCGACTAAAATTAAAATGAAATACAACTAGTTCACCTAATCAGCTTTATAGAAGCTAGATAGCAAACAAAGAAATGGAGAAAGAAGCACTATGAGGAAGTGGGGAAAAATAAAAATATATCATTCTTCCAAAGTCAATTTAAGCTAAATTTCCCGACTTTCTGAAAAGCAGTTAAACTCTTGGCTTGCAGATGGACCAATCAATTGATGTTGATGGCAGTGAAACTTCTAATGTCTTAGGCAACTAATTAAAAGGCGTTTTGCCTACTTGAGTATTATTGAAATATCTGGAGATCACCTATTCAAAATTAGAAATCATTAATGGAGGAAAGACTATAAATTTATGATCTGTATGTGCTGCTCTCTTTAACAATTTCCAGGGATTGGGAAGACCTAAATTTTGGTGCCTTCGACATGGATGATTTTGGGTCAGGGGTTGCTACAACTGGCATTTAAGCAAATTCTGATAGGAAATTGTGCTATTGAGATTAGACTTCCTTTTCTCGAGCATCTTTAATTTGCGTTTAATAACTTTACGATCTTTGACCAGCTGTAAAATTTAGATGTAGCTAGTATTTCTATTTACATCTTGCATGCTTCTTCAGCATTCCTGCTTATTGATGTGTGGGGACCAGCAGGGAAATCATAGTGTAGGAGAATACCTTCACTTCAATTGTTCATGAACTCCAAGGGGCAGCGTCTTTTGTTTATCGGTTCAGATGGTACAGAATTGAGTGGAGTTGTTCTTAGTTCACTTGTTTTAATCCAACTCACTACTTGAATGCTTATTAAATGGAGCTACTTGGCCCTATGCTTCTGTACGGGAGAATTTTTGTGCCTCTTACTGAAAATATCAAGAAGCATGCATTGGGATATGGAAAGGTGATGATACTAATACAAACAATATTCTCTTGCTAATCAGCCTCGTGGTAGAGTTTTTTTTAATACGTGAAGATTAAGACAGTGAATGGACTTCTGTTTATTCTTTGAATGGTTGTTTTGAAACTCGTTAGGCATATGGAGCATCCTCTTTGATCTGGAACTCTTTATGGCGTTATACCTCTTATTTTAACCATATTTTAGGGTCTTTGTTTGGTGTACTTTCTGTGTAGATTGAGTATTTTGTTTTTTTGTGCAGGAAAAACCTTATATGTTCCAATTTATTCCAAATGAGAAACAGGTAAAATGCATTGGTGACATTTTATTATGAATGTATCAATTTCTTGATTTCTTGGTAATGACCGGCTCATCATACAGGTCAAGGCAGCAAATAAACTTTTAAAGAAAATTCCTCAGAGCAGTGCTCGAAGATCAGTTGATGGTGTTCCTGTATTCACTGCTCAGAACTTGGATATTGCTATCGCCACCAATGATGGAATTAAGTGGTATGCCATATTGCAGCTTTATCATCAGCTCAAGTTTCATTTTTGTGATGTTAGGCAACTTTATTGTCTGTCTCACATTCACGGGGTGCTTGGTTGTATTCTTCTTATGTAGTAAAATGAAACATTAAGTAAATGACATCTGCAAGTTTTTATCCTGATTATTGATTTAGCTAGGATTATTGTTATCTTATTAGGTTTAGAACTTAGTTGTATTGCCATTCTATTTTGTGAAGCTGGTAGTTGCTCAGAATATGAACTGTCTTAAGTTTATTTGGAATCTTGCATTTCATATTATTTGTTTATTAAGAACTATTAAGATTTTTTTTTTTTTTTTTCTCCTCTTGATTAGTGAACTAGATTTCAGATATTCGCTTCTCATTCTCCTCCCTTTTTTCTTTTTTGCTTCAACATTAACTGTGTTACTTATCGCGTTGCTTATGCATCTTGCATCGCCTTGCTTTTTGTTTTTATTTTTCATATTATTCTTAGTGCTCCTATTTTATTCTTGTGCTTCTCTCATCATTTAGATTTTCATTCTTCCGGTGATTTTTTTTTTGGAGTGTTTCTTCATGCTAGAGTTTTATTGTGATGTTTCTTACAGGTATACACCATATTTTTTTGACAAAGGCATGCTAGACAACATTCTTGAAGAATCTGTTGACCAACATTTCCACTCCTTGATTCAGACTCGACACGTGCAGCGACGAAGAGATGTCATTGACGACAATGTGGCAACGGAAGTGGTTGAAGATAATGGGGACAGCCTTCGGGAACCTCCAGAGGTACTACTCATGAAATCTGTTTCTTCAAACTTTTGATATTGTAATTGATTTGTTCTTTGTTGGCAATAGGTACTAGGTAGTCCAATTTACGTTTCAGCTTAAAATGTTAAAAGTGCATAATATTTCATTTATCGACTCGTCATTCATTTGTTCCAGGTTGAGGAAGTGTTGAGTGAGATTGGTCATCCTGTAATACCATTGAGTGTTATATCAAAGGCTGCTGAAATGCAGCTTCTTTATGCTGTTGACAAAGTACTCTTGGGGAACAGGTGGTTGAGAAAAGCCACTGGTATTCAACCTAAATTTCCTTATATGGTTGATTCATTTGAAAAAAGGTACAAAGCTTTTCCTGCTTTTATGTGTGAGAATGCTTGGGCCTAGCGTCCTACTTGTAATGGACCAATGGTCCTTCATTTCATCCTTAGTGTACTGAACTTGCATTTCATTGTATGACCCAAGTAGATATATCACATTCTTTTCTCATTCATCTCTTAAAAAAAAAAAGAAAAAAGATCATATGTGTTATTACCGTGCCGTTGTTTAAGATTTTACTATTTGGGCCTGTTTGATTACTTGATCTCGACATAAACACTGATGTATTGAGATTTAGGCTTATTTTAGCATATTGTAAACTGGAGGCATAGATAATTAATATGATAAGAATACTCTATTTTCTTTAGTTTCCTAAATATATATTTTTCACATGCTTAAGGTAAAGTTACAATATGTTTCTGGCATTGCATTGGATTTATAAGCGAACCCTTTATTTGCACGCGTTGGCTGTTCAATGAGAATTTTGTATATGAGGGTGGGTACTAGGAATTGATAACTTTAGCAAATTCCTTGCAATGATTTGTACATTTACAAATTAAGCCAATAAAACCATCATCAAACAGTTTGAAAGGGTTATGCATAATGCAAGAAGATGGAGATATCATCAGATCAGAAGATTTCTGGCATTTACAAATTCTTTTTTTGAAGATTTTAAGCTAACACAAAGTATGAAATAAAATGAGCTGACATAATTCACGCTGCATACTCAAGTAATTGGGATTCAGATGTTGGATAATTTTATTGCTATAGCAAATTGTATGTAACAGAATTGGTCTTAGAACATGATTATCAAGACACGTTTGAAGCTAAAAACTGAAAACTGGAAAAAGAAAGGAAAATTTATTCTGTAGTTAATTCATTCAAGTGTGATTTCTTTATCATTCCCTCCGCCTTCCTTTTTTTACACCTGCAGTTTCAATCTTTAGTTGATTTATTCATTCATATTTTTTTCCTTTCTATCATTAAATCATTGTTTCTTTCTGAATTACTGCATATTTATGATGGTTGTTTCTCAAAAGAAAAAAAAAATATGTGATGGCTGCAGGAGTGCGGCTTCTTTTCAGAAGGCCGCCGAGTTGACCAGCGCTGCTACCAGCTCAGACGATCTAAGACTTCAAAGCTCTTCTGAATGTACATCAATTGAAGCGTCTCAAGGTGTTTCAGAGAAGCAGATAAGCAGAGACCTTCGTCTACCCTTCGGAGGCTGGTTATCTAATATATGGCCAACCAAACTACAGGAGCCGGATAAACAAACGAGGTTTGATACCAGGTCTTACCTTATTTTTGCTGACTGCACGCAAAAGTATTTATTTGTTGCTCACTTTGGTTGGGGTCGAATTGTGTTCCTTCTGCAGAATCGATGTTTTCAAAAACCAGCAGATATTGAATCCTCTTCTACCAAAGATCACGATGGTTGGTATCTCGACAGGGGAGGCAGCGCAGATGAGTAGAGCAAACTTAAAGAAGACGATGGAGGATCTCACACGTGAATTAGAGCAGACAAACTCGAGCAGCAGCAGCAGCAATAATAATAGTAGTGAACTCAGATATGAAGAGAGAGACCCTCTCTTTGTGGCAAATGTTGGGGATTACTACTCCAGTATGACAAGAGCAGGCTCAACTAGCCCTCTTTGATTTTACATCCTTCCGAGAGTTTAAGGTTTCTTGTACATCAGCACGGGTAAGAGGCCTATGTAAGTCCCTTATCTTCTAATGCATGTTTTTTTGATTAATTATGAGGCATATGATTGTTATAAGTTGTAACATATGTAAATATTGGTTATGAAATTGGCAATTTAGATAACCTTTTTTGGGGGCGCTTTAAATTAAATGTCAGTTACAGGAATGAAAATTGAAAGTGTGAATCCTACTAATGGAGTCCCATATGCTGGGAGAGCTAAAGCCTCTTATGAATCAACTACGGCTCGAGCCTAGAGCAGTCAGTAAGTCCGGATATTGAATGTGTTAATTATGTATTTAACATATTTTGATAATGTAATTATAAATAAACATAAAAAAATATTGTCACTTCTAAAAGAAAAAAAAAAAAAAAGGTGTTTTAACATACATTTCTTGCATTAAATCAAAGATAATTTGGGTTTGTTAAAATTTAGGCCCCAAAAGTACAAAAAACCTAGACCCCAAAAACAAGAAGATAAAATTTAGCTTATTGTATCTAAAAACCTCTACAACCTGTGCAACCTATAAATGTAATGGAGTACTATTGGAGGATAAATGATTGTGCTTCTTTTTTTTTTTTTTGATAAGATATTAGACAACTGATGTTATGCTTGATGTGGTACTTAGGTACTATTGCTATCTTTTGCATCGTTTTGACAATTGAAGAGGTAAGAAAAATCTGCTACTCAAACTTGTTATTGCTATTCTTTAGGGTTGACCGACTGATCCGCAGGTGTCTTAACTGAAAGTGTGGGACTTTCTCATTAGATCCCTCTCTCTTTTCTAAAATAATTCCACATGGTTCAACTGAAGAACTTTATTATTGTTTTGTTTTAGGCAGTAAAGTCCCTTCAAATGCTAGTTCCCATCATACCCATCTTTTAGGTTCTAAAGCAACTATATTTTTTCATGATGGTGGCAGCACAACTGAAGGTTGAAAATGTTGAAGAGATGGAGTTGGTCTGAATCACTCACACATTAGATGAAAGGAAATGAAGTGATTGAAATTTTGAATCTATAGTATTGTGATAGTGGTGGAGGTAAGTCTGTGTGTGTAGGGTAGTGTGGGGTTCCTGTCCTATCCTTCCTTTGTGTAGTGTGGCACCTCCTCTTCTCCACTATAAAGTGGTAAAGGTGGTGCTGAGTCTTCTCATAGCTTGTCACATGGATGTGGATGAAATGGATGGATACATGAGATTGATAGAATGAAAAAGAGATGAAAGAAAGTTAGGTGGATGGAGGATTCTTGAGTTGGTTCCTAGATTGCATTATCTTATCTAGTTGGAAAAGTAGCTTTGCTTGGCACATCCTCATAGGAAAGTTAGAGATGGTCAATAAGTTTGGGCATGGTTCGAATAAAAATCACTGTGCACCCATGTTGGAGTTTACACTCATCAAGTCATCAACACATTCTAGGTTTATGACCCAATTACTGGAAGTAGAACCAATCTTATGGTAATTAAATGCTTGATCTGATCAAACTCAAGGAGTGATCTACTTGTTAATTAGTTGTTAGAGAGTCAAAAAGATGTGTATCGTGGAGTCCAAAATTCAACTGGCGTGGTGGTAAAGTTGTTAAAATGAATTCAATTGATGTACCAAAAAAAGTAGTTAAAATGAATTCATAGTCAGAAGGTCATTAGATCAAATATTGACTACATTTCATAAAGAGTTGTAAGAGTTTTATACGGGCTATCAACCTATCGCAACTTCCCCTATATTTTAAGTAATTCAATAAAGGGGAAAAGATCAAATAAAACTTGTTAGCTTAATTCCCAATATATTTATATGATGGACCACTAATTGATTCTTTTGTCAAAGTTATGGTAACGATTTGTAGCAGCTAATGCACACACTGCTCTTTTTTGTCAGGGCTTAGCCATTTTTTATTCATTATTGAAGCTACAAGGGTTCTTCAAACTTAGCAGTTATTATGAACCATAGTTTGCACATGATGTGATCATGCATTTTTAAGGTATTATATTTTTTGTTTCAATATTATAATGGACTATTATAATACATACATTATAATATCAAATGTACTTGTTTTTGGAGTACTTTAATTATTTATAACTCATAGTCTTGCTTTTCCGTTTGGAGATATATGGCTCTTTATAAGTAGTTTCTCTTATCTCTTACTTTAGTAGACTATATATCATTCTGAATTGCAGTAATTAAAAGGAGAGGTTAGGGTTTCCCTTATCTTATATTTTTTAGGCATTTTAAGAGTGGCCTGACTTGTTTTGATCATATGATTTAATTAAAATAGAGAGGGACATCTAAACAAACTAGTTGGTTTAAATTATAAGGAAAATATGTATACACAATATATAGAACAAATGGGAAAGAGAGGGAGATAGAAAGAGTGATGGTGGCGCATACAGTTTTTGACTTGGCCAACAAAACAAAAGGGTGAGAGAGAGAGAGGGAATAATATTAATTTTGGTAAGATCACCAACTATAGCTAGTACTACGTAGGTTTTGGAGTCAAAAGTCCCCCATCACTTTTACACTTTGTGCACATCAACAATTAATGTCAACAATAACATACATATATAGATGCATGGATTGATAGATATAGATAGATAAGTTAGATAGATGGATAGATAGACAGAGACACTCTCCACACACGACACCTATGAAGCGACACTCACGTTTAAACTAGTTGGCGGTGGTGGTGATGTGGTGGTGGTGGTGGTCGACTGGGTGGTTTTGATGGTCCACATGCATTTTTTTTTATTTTGGTTTTGCATAATATTTAGTGTCAACTGCATTTGCTATAATTCATGCTCGGACACCTTCACGCTTCAAAATGAGTGACTTTTCTAACTCGACTTAATCAATTCGCATGAAATTTTGTTGCCAAAACGACTCTTGTAGCGCAGTGAAAAAAAAGAAGAAGCATGTTCGTGATAATAAACATTTGTTGAGGATAATTGAGTTTTGTATCACTTTGATCGACGGATTGTTGATTCTTTCAACTTTAAACAAATGTATTTTTTGATAAGATATAAATGTTCTAATTAAGTAGTCTATTTTTGACAAAATTAGCTCATAGTTGAAAAACTAGTATCTAGTAATTTAGAATTTAAACACTAGCTACTCCATATGTAACACCTTAATTAAAATGTAGAGTTAATTTATTAAGAAGTTAATAAAAATATATAAACACTTAATAGAAGTAAATATATTTGGTCAAAGTATAGCTAATTAGTGCTTGCCAACACCACAACCTTAATATTCGAAAAAAAAAAAAAAAAAAAAAAAAAAAAAAACACCACAACCTTAATTAGCCAAACGTCACTCACCATAGGTCGATGTGAAACTTGTGATGATAGTCTCGTACATGTACCAATGACCTCAACAAAATGACGTACTTCTTCACGGCTCCTACTATTCTTTTAGATCATCAAATATTGCGTCTGGTTGTTACTCTGACCAAAAAAAAAAAAAAAAAAAAAGTCGTCCCAAAAGTATTTTATCAACTTTAAGTAGTTAATTTCATTATTCAAGTCTAATTAGGATAATCTTAATCCTATTGATTTTTTTTGGAAGCTGCTAGCTAGCTAGAGTAACTCATTTTGAGCATCGAGATTGAGCGCTGATTTTTTCGATTGCCCTGCAATATATCTCAAGATGTGCGTCGAAGTTTTTTTTATTTATTTTTTTCACAAGACTGATGTAATATATATAATTGAAAAAACATTAAAGAGTGTATGTGTAATTAATATACGTCTACACAATACATGTGAGGTCACTCTAAGGAGATTAATTAAATTAATGAAATTGGCTATGTAAAAATATATAGAAGGGTTCTATAAATTTTGTGTTTCGACCTTATATATCAGCATTGAATCTACCTACCTACTATATATAATTATATACAATTATTATACTTATATACAAGGGTGGAACCACATAGGAGGCCCAATGGCATCCTACATTCGGCACCCTTCTATAGTATTTATACATTATTGGATATATTCAGCATTAATTGTATATTCTTAAAAGCTCGTGACACGACTGGATTTTCTAAGTTTGCTATTGGTAATACACATAGATACAATAAAATTAAAGCAATGTATTAGCAACTAATTAATTAGTTATATATATATTATTGTTCAAGTTTTATTCAAAATGATGTATCAAATGATTTATATATATATTATTTTGAAGCTCAAACAATTGAGTACAAGCTCAAAAGGAGTAATCATTCATACAGAGACATCTCCGTCTCAATTGCGAGCTCGCAAGAAGTAATTACAAATACAATGCTCCATGGACATATTTAGCCAGACATAATAAACACATAAAATATACGTCAGTCGCAACGAACTAAAAAGTCTGGCTAAGTGAAACGAATTATGGTTGAATGATACATATTTGATTCTCAATAAAAAGGAGATATAAATTTGCAGATCATGGTGTAATTTATATCCTTTTATCAACTTCACATTTATTAGTAATGTTTTTTAGGACAAAACACATGAAAATTAATTGAGAAGTTAAAAAATGAGGCAAGTTGGCTGCATGATAAGCGTGCCATCTCTCGCGCCACGTTCACGTTCACGTTCATGCTTGTTCTTTCCCGTTACCCCAAAAAATCTTAAAAATTGCACCGTTTTGCTTGAATTGTAAACCCCTCCGTGGGCCCCACGCGCTAAGATTTAATGCCCTACACGTCCCAACCTACCCATCTCCATCACGCACCGTCTGATTCGCTTACCAGAAAAACATCTTGACTCGGTCTACACCGTCTGATCCATCTCCGTGATTAATCAATTTATTAGAGGTATACGTATCGTAAATTTACGGCAACGTGGAGGGCATTATCGTCAACTGAATTAGCGGAGAGGCGTGGGCCCACCGACCCCCCCCCCCTCGACTTATCTCGTGCGGCATCACAACCACGTCCGCCACCCACAGAGGTCGCCACAGCTCGACACGTGGGGCCTCCATCGGCCGTCCGTCACGCGTGCCACTCACACGACGCACATCTTTAGGTGGGGCTCACAACCTAGCGAGCAAAAAATTCACACGCGCACGTACACCGATAGCGACGCTCTTCACGTCTCTCACATTGGGTTCTTATCAGCAGCCCTTGCAGCCTTTATTCAAATTCAGATCCCGTACTCCCAAGGAGCAGCCTGACTTACTCAGCTCCATGCCTCTTTGTCTCCCACGTGTCTCCTCTTCGACAAATTAGAATCCCACATATGTGGGCGCCACACGTGATGTAGTGGGAACAAAGAATATGCCCCTTGGCATGGTTTAAGTGGCTCGATAATTTATTGGTTTTAATGGTAAAGAATTCGGTTTCCTTCACGAAATTTCGTTTTTTTAGTTTTGTGAATTGAGTTAATTGGGTTAGAAGGGTCACCTAGTTCCAAAAGCAAAGGATTCAATTTCCCTTTATTTGAGTAAATTTAAGCATTTTAATTGAATTATAGATTGGAGGTAGATGGTTCCATATTGGATTGGATATGCATTAAGGTAAAAGAAAAAAAGTCTTCAATGAGATTGTGCGCTGGTGACTTGATGGAGACATTGTGTACCACATCTTCTATTTTTAAAAGATGCGATAGACATTGTTTACGACACCACATCACATAAATATCGAAATAAGAAAGAGGAAAATGTTAGAACGAACACTTTATATCCAACTGTACGTGTTTTGAATATCGAGAATGCGTGTGCTCGCATCCCGAGGTGACGTGTATGGTTGAATATGGGTGTGCATTACATGAGTGTCATAGAACTGTCCATAAAAATAAAAAAAATAAAAAAACAAAAAAGAATCAGAGTGTTGAACTGCCTAGAATAATAGAAAATAGTGGGTTTGTTGAGCATAATCCACAATAACCATTGGATATGCTTTTTCACTCTTGAATGTGTATTTATGTTACTTAATGTAGACATTTCTCTATATATGATGCAGCGGCAATCCACACACCCCATGCATCCACATTATATGGTCTTAGAGCATCTCCAATAGTAAAATGTGAATAGTAGTTGTAAATTATCACCACGTCATCAATGTAGATGGGATATCTACTTTATGTGATGTAAATACACATTTAAGAGTGATAATCGTCTTCAATGGATATTGTGGATTACTCTCAACAAACCCACTACTTTCTTTTCTTTTACGCGATTTTGTTTTCCTATTTTTTAGACTTTTTTTATATTTTGTTCTCTTTTTTACTGCTATTTTTTTTCAGTTTTATCATTTTCAAACACTACTTTCTTCTGTTTTTCTATTTACTTAGGTTATTTAGAAAATGTAACATTGTAGACAGTGTCAATTACACATTCTTAAAATAGAGTGCGCTGGTAGACAATGTCTCCGTCACGTCACCCGCACAAAATCCAATCCACATCTTCATTAGAGACATTTTTTTTACTCCGATGTATATTCAATTCTACGTGAAACACACTCGCCCACAGCTCCATTGAAGGTGCTCTTATGGTATATGAAAAGAAAAAGGAAAGAAAATATATGCCACGTGTCATTTTCGGAGCTTAGTGAACATTATACCGTTGGATGAGTCCTCGAGATCTTGAACCCTGACTCAGCGAGTCGAGCCGACTCGACCGACGAGGCGATGGACTTTTTCCAAGTTTTCGCCTAGACACGGACACAAAACCAAAACCGCTAGTTGACATTTTGCACAAGTCAATGGGGGAGCCAAAACCGGTTTTGTCTAAAAAGCGGTTTTTCGACCGGATCTTCTCCTTGTATAAATAACAAAACCACCCCCAACTTCACCTCTCAAAAACCCAAACTCAAAGTCAGCGCCGTCCTTTGTCTTCATTCATTCATTCATTCCCATCTCTCACTCTCTTTGATGCACCACAAAAAACAGAGCAGAAGAAACAGAGTCGCTGCTCTGTAATCTGTACGTACTACTAGAGTTTCAAAGATTTCATCTTTTCAAGGCTCAACCTTCGTTGGGGTTATCGAGTGGCCCTCTTCAATGGAGGACTGGGATCTACAAGCGGTGGTGAGGGGCTACTGCGCCGCCGCCGCCGCCACCACCACCGCCACCACCAATATCAGAGGTGCATCTGCAGAGGACCCAAGTTGGTCCCTTTTGGAGTCTTTGTTAGATCTTGACCAAGAAGAAAGTGTTTTTAGTTTTCCAGATCTCTCATCAGAGGCTTCATCAAGGGCGGGTCTTGAAGAGCTTGAACAGCTTTACAAGCCATTCTTCCCCAAATTCGAGCCCATCTCTCCTCCTCATCACACTAGCCTCCCCATCATTACCCCTCCAATCTTCAATCATCAACAACAGAAGCAACAACATCAACAAGTGACACACAGTCGTTCATCAAATCATGTTGTTTCCGGGTCTGGGACTAATCACTCCTCTAATCAGTCACAAACGCCTCGGCCGAAGCGGAGGTGAGTAGATTTGGGAATTCATTTTTTCTTTCCTACTTCATTGATGAACTACTTTTACTTCACTTTTTAAGTTCTCTTTAGTGAGTGAGTGATTGATTAATTTGTTTTCTCGGTTGATTAATTTGTATCAGAAAGAATCAGCAAAAGAGAGTGGTATGCCAAGTCCCCGCTGAGGGCCTCTCCTCCGACATGTGGGCTTGGCGAAAGTACGGCCAAAAACCCATCAAAGGCTCTCCATATCCAAGGTAATCAATTCACAAAATCCATCACTTCTACGCCATAAATGAGATTAATTTTTCCTACCCATTTCGATTTGCTACTTCTTATGCAAAACCCATGTTTCGAATCAATCGAAAACACCGAAAAATCGGCCTAATTTGACGAGTTTTGTGTATAGGGGGTACTACCGATGCAGTAGCTCAAAAGGGTGTTTGGCGAGAAAACAAGTGGAGCGCAGCCGCTCTGATCCGGGCATGTTTGTGATCACCTACACGGCGGAGCACAACCACCCGGTCCCCACTCACCGGAACTCCCTCGCCGGCAGCACCCGCAACAAGTCCTCCTCCGCAACCGCCGCAGGGGGCGGCGCAACTACCTCCACCGCCGCGGACTCCGACCCAACTACCACTACAACTGTCACGACTAATAACAGCAAGCCCTCCTCCCCTGCATCCACTAACACGGGTCTCTCCCCCACAACTCCACTAGAGAGCAATGATGATCAAGAAGGTATTGTTGATCAAGAGGTAGCTATGGACGGTCCAGATGAAGCGGATGAGGGGGTTCTGATCCCTGAAGGGCTGTTAAGTGATGATCTTTTCAACGGCCTAGATGAGCTCTCCGCCGCCGGAGCTCCCAACTCCGGCGGCTCCCCTGCCTTCGACGACTGCTTCTCCGACCACTTCCCGGCCACCTTCTCCTCCCCATGGTTCACCGCCGCCGCTGCCGGCGGCGGATAACCCGCCGGAGAAGTGAACCCCTGTTCGGGATCTCTTTAGTTTAAGAACTCCTTTTTGCACAATACAAAAACCCATTTTGTCTGAAAAACAGAGAAGATGAAAAAGAAGAAGAAGAAGAAGAAAAAGAGTTTTGATTTGGTGCTCCCTGTGGTATACTTAATAAGATAGGCCCGGTCCCCACCCCTTTGACTTTAATGAAAAAAATGTCTTGTCATCATCTCGCTTTTGTCTTTACTGTACCAAATGGTCAACCCTGTTTCGGAATTTTTTATTGGTTTAATTTTAGCTGTATATTATTGTTGTATTAAGAGTAGTAATCACAATTTTTTATCTCAAAAGTGGAGCTTCTGTAGTTAACGAAGTCAAATAGTTAAACTTTAGACCACGGCCGTCGATTCCACGTGGCGCGGGGCATTGGATCCAACCACCGGCACCGTCCACGTACGCTAAAGCGGCAAAAGCAACTTTAATGCAAAGCGTATGATTTACGTGGCGGACAGGTGTACCTGTAGTTGTGTAGCTAAGTGGCGTCTAGATGTACAAGATAAGTGGGTTTGTGGGTGCGCGACAGTTGGCCGTCCGATCTCTCTGGAAGGCTCGATCTGATCCATTAGCCGTGGTTAAATGTGTGTTAATTTTGAGCGTTTACTAATGAGTTTAGTATTACTATTAGTGAATATTTTGGAATTGGTAACTTAGGCCTTATTTGATTAGAGATGGAGTTATTTCTCGGGAGATAACTTACAAAAAATTGAGAATTAATCTTGTTTGATTATTTAATTTGCCTGCAAGTTACCTTTTATCTCTCAACTTACACCCTAGGGTGTGAGATATCTCTCCACCACCTCTAGGGAGTTGTCTTATAGGAGTTGTGGACACAATTACCCCTCATTAATGACTTATTTATTACTTATTTATATCTTGTTTGAAAGCTATTTATGTCAATTCATTTTTTTATTATTTAAAAATTTGTAACTTCTTTTTTTTTGTGAAAAAGTAAACTGCAACATTACGGTCGCCTAAAAGCTATTCTCATCGCATCAGCTACGATCAGTCTACGCAAATCCGTCGGAGGATCGATGAGGACTTGATGAGCTCCCCATGCTTGAGTAAGACCCAAGTTGGCAATCCAATCCGCTTAAAAATTTGAAACTTCCGTGCAAGTTTAAAGTTGAACCAAACATGAAAATATTAAGTCCAAGAGATAACTCCCAACTCACACTATAAATTAGCAAAAACGAACTAAACATGGCCTTAGTTTTCTTAGTTAAACTTTTGGTTGAGCTCTAAATAGATGTGAGAAATGTTTTGGCCACTCAAATTTTGATAATGAGAGAATGCAATTTCAAGAGCTCATCTCTTATTTTTTTCAAAATAAAATAAAATCCAATAACACAATAATTAAGTTTTAATCTCAAATTAGTTGAGTTTAGTTATCAAATTTTAATTCTAATAATAACAATACCAAAGCCTCGACAACTACAATAGGAGAGGTCTTGAAAAAAAATAATAACATAGCCTCGATCTTAAATTAATTGTTTTTGGCCATCAAGTTTTAATTCCAGTGTTAAATTATTGAAAAATTATTAATTGAACAAGTATACATTCTGTATATATTCTCTCAATGCGTATACGTGCGTTGACATTATATATGAATTAACTAAGTTTATGTTTTCAACTTTTAAATCAGTGAAATAAATTGAATCTATATTGTGGTTTTTCTTTTTACACAATTAGTAGTGCTGAAGACAAAAAGCAACAAGGGATTGCTTGTGGAATATTTATAGAGCACATTTTTACGGATAAAGATGCTCGATCTAGTTCATACGGACGTAGGTAGTAGGAATAAAAAGTTAAATCAAGTTTTATACTTGATAAGCAAAATTTTAGTTGCATTAAATCGGGCTGAATGTATAGAAGAGTTTGGTTGATGTAGTCGGTGACTTTGGGTGACTTTGGCTTTTGAAAGAAAGAAAATACTAGAATGACAACAACGATGTCACACCACAAGATACATTGAGCTTATTAGAGCCTTTTATATGACCTCGACTGCGTGTTATACATCGAGATTTGTGTATGCTTGCATCTCGAGGCGCACATAAATGACTATTGTGAACTACTGTCTTGTGGCGTGATTTGCTATTGTTATTCTAGCACTTCTATTTGAAAGAATAATAAAGAGTAATCAATACTGAAAATGAGGGAGAGAAAGTTAGAAACTCGTAGCTTAGCTGAGAAAAATCTTTTTCATGCATTGAGGGCAATATATCCATGAAGCCTAATAATAACTAATTTGGATTGAGGTTCTGTTATTATAAATGACACATCTCTTCTAAAGCCAATTTATATCTGCAAAAAAGTTATGAGAGTGATGCAATTAATTTCAATGATAAAGAGTACTCTATAGCTAATTAGTATTCATCATCACCTAATTTATTCCTTTGCAGGATTTTTATTCGCATCTTTAACTAAATCATAAGATGCTAGCTAATGATCAGAGTGAGGTAATTAACTAATCTCATTATCAATGTACATGCATGACCAACTTTTGTAGTGCATCTCCTTATTGAAAAATGGAGTATGATTAAGATTAATTATATAGACCACCATTTATGATATCGGCAAGAAGAGGAAATGATTTGTGCTCATCTTCCATGACTGTTATACAGTAGTTATAGTTTGTTGTGTCAAAAATTTAAAAAGTTGGAATATGTATTTTTCAATCTCAATCGAATTATTCATGCTAATGAAAACAATATTGCATATATGTATATGTCACTTGTATTATAAAGTAATGCAAGTTGTGCCATGTCGACCGGGAAGATAATGTACTTGTCTTATTTCAGAGTGACATGATGTCATGGCTGCTTATTAATGTTATTTCTTACGATAATGTTTTTAAAACTTGCTAATTAATGCCATGACGTACTGTTAAAAAATTAATTTGATGTTTAAAATTTAATTGTTGGTTTTGATGTTTCTTATACTTATAGACTTATATATAGTTAAGCCATTATTGAAAATATTATCCAAGAGAGTTAAGGTTAGGAAATGGTACCACTGAAATTTGTTATTGACCTCATTATTAGATTAAAAATTAAGGCGGCTATACATATGCATGCGAAAGATAAAATATTTTATTGGCGTGCTAATTTTAAAACATAAAATTGTATTAATTAAGGCATTTCAAATGATCTAATTAAAGAAAGATGGCGAGATTTGATTTTTCAATGGTTAAGCAATATCAAGCAAAAACAACAAGATCTAAAAGTTTTTTTTTTTTTTTTTAAGTAACCGTGAGTAACCAAACACTTTATCTAACTAGTCTCGCGATTGCAGAAAGAAATCACCAATGACCCGATGTTTGACCATAATGAAGAATAACAAAATCTAAAAGTTAATTAGTTAGGGTCGGGCACGTACGCCAAACTCTAGATAACATGCTTTCATTGTCTTATTATTATTATTATTATTTTTGATCAAGTTGATAAGAGAGCTTTCATTGTCTTTTAAATCATTTGTAATCAATGAATTTCAAGTCATTTAAGGAGTACTCTTATAATTAAGGTACAATTTCCTCAACTTATATTAAACTTTTTATTGTGTTAAAATTTGTTTTATTAGTTAATGTTAAGATTTCTAATTAACTAGGGATCTGCACGTTTGTCTTTGATTTCGTACGCACCATTATTTCCTAATTTTTGGATCGATAATTAGCTAGCTTAGCTTGCTTGCTAATTTGGACGATGAGAACATGCACAGAGTTGGTTGAATAAGATATCATTATTTTATGATTTTTTTATCGATTAAAGGTCAGTATTAATTAAATCAAGAGTCATGTATAAAGCCCGCATAATGCTCTAATAATTTAATTGTAAACGTTTTTGGCAACAAAGGACTTTTTGTGCATCGCAGTGTACGTAGGTGTGTGTATAAGATCTAACTTTTTGCGTAATCTACAAAAAGCTAGCAATGGTAATCTTGGCTTGCTTCATTGCCAGCTTAAAGCACGACATGCTTATTATTTGGGATGCGTTAATGATGCTTTTTTGTTTATTATTAACAATTTAAGACCAATATTTGGTGGTAATGACGCGTCTTTTTTTTTTTTAATCCTCCAACCTCACCAATAAAATTTTATGCTATATAATTTAGAATAAGAATGTTCAAAGTGACTGAATTTAACCTTATAATTTGTCTTTTTCTATTGTCACTCTCTCATTAATTTATAGTGGACATAATTTCCCCAATTTTGAATTCGAGCATCCAAAAATATTACTTTTTGTGATTATCTTGTTTGGTGATTTTTATTTTTGATGGATAGATTGAAAGATCACATTGTTTTGAGATCTCATCCAATAGCAGAAATTACTTAATCGATAACTTTTTTTTTTTTCTAAAAATAAGTTACTTTGACACTCCTCTCCCTCCTTAATTAAAGGTCTATATTATGAACTTTGTGAATGAGAAAATTTTAGAATTCTTAGTTAGAAGTTGTCGTCGTTACCGTCTTTTCTCTTCGAATACGAGATGAATTAGTGATAAGGTCCAAAATATAATACCCTTGCAATAAGTTTTTATTTTATTTATTTTATTTATTTTTAAAGAAAGAAAGTAACATCACTAAGTCGCATTATTGGCAGAGTTGGTGCATTACAAGAATCAATCAATAGAAACACTGGGGGACCTCAACAATCGATTTTTTTTTTTTCTTTTGTCAAATGTACTTAGAATTTTGCTATATTCAAACAATTTCAAATATGTTTTTTGTTTTTTTTTTTTTTTTGTTTTTTTTAGCAGGATGAATCGAGCCAATTAATTTTTCATACCCGAAAAGTGGGGGAGGAGGCTCCAATCTCATTTTCCATTCTTGGAAAATGGATGAGGGTTGCGATAGGTTGACAACCAGCGTAAAACTTTTGTCACTTTCCCCAATTAATTTGAGATTGAGGCTATGTTGTTGTTGTTGAATCGAGCCAATTAACGACCTTCCTATATCTTGTCTGATGTCTCATTCATCTCGCTAGAGATGCTTTGACATTTCAAATATGTAATTCACAGTATATTAGTTTAAGTTAATCTGTCTTGGAATATTATGAACGTTGGTATCATTCAATATAAAATGAATAGATATATGGTGGTTCCACTCCTAAGAGCATCTCCAATGGTAATGTGGATTTAGAGCATGAATCGGTGTTTTGTCATGGATGTTTGGAGGATGTCTATCCTACGTGTCATTAGATATACATTCAAATTTCAAAATGATCTTCAATGGTAATTTGAATTTAGACTATGGATTGTGACTTTTTTACTTTTTATAACAAACAATGATGATGTTGCAATTGACTACAATGTCTATAAGAGCATCTCCAATGGGGCTGTGGATTGAGGGTGGATGTGGAACACGTAGAATAGAATAAACATCCCAACAAAAAAACTATCTCCAATAGTAATGTGGATTCGCACTGTGGAGATGATGTGACACAAATAACCGTTCACACTGTGGATCACACCCTCTATTTTTAGAGGGTATGATAGACATTGTGCAACATGCCACATCATAAAAAAAAAATCGAAAAAAAGAGGAAAAAGAACCGATAAAATATTATGAGATTACATTTTCCTCGTTTTGAATTTTGTTTGGTAACTTAAATATATATATATCGTATCATATATAATATATACAATAATTTATATAATCCTTGCTATATATATATATATATGGGTACTACTACCATGAGAATCAAATATATACATATGTCATGGATACACTATTTACAACCATTTGATTCTAATCCAATACATTAATCGAGGTGTCATAAATGCACAAATCATTTAATGCACAACACATTTTGAGAGGGTTTCATGACATGTGTATATATTTGAGCTATATTGTAGAATATCCCTATATATATTGATACATACTATATATACATGTAAAGCTCTTGAACAAAAATATGCCGATAAAAAATGATATACCGATACAAATCAACAAAAAAAATGATATACCGATAAAAAAATCAAAGGAAAAGAAGAATGGTGAGGCGCACACATATATATTCCGAAAAAAATAAATATAATTTTTGTTAAATTTTATTTAGCAATTTTTTTTTAGAAAAAAAAGTCTTCACATTGGCAATCCACATTGTGCATTGGAGAAGATTTTGAAACATCAATGTCTATTTAGTCAACGTAGGATGGACATTTCCTCCACGGTGATTATGTGACAAGAATCCGCTGCCACAATCCACATTTTACCATTGGAGATGCTCGAAGTAGACATTGTGGTAGACACCCTCCACTTTGATTTATTGTCACATCATCTAGACATTCATAATCAATGTTCCTATTGAAGAATATTTTTTGGGTTGAATGTAGACTGTGTCCTAGGTGGATCCATTTCCACCACAATCCATGATCTCATTGGAGATACTGTAATGCTCTCTAGAACAATATTTGTGTGCCTACTTGGATGCATTAATTTGTTAAGGAATCTGTCCTTTATTTTGGCCGGAGAATAATACTCGCAAGAGTATATAAGTATCTTTCGTTCTAGCATTTTTCATATATGTATGGAATGTTGTTTCCTAGGTTATCTGGTTGCAATATTAAAGTGGAAAGATAAAAATTAGTTAAAATACTTGGGGTAAGCGCCTAAGGGCATCTCCAATGCATTGCGCTAAAATTGTGCAACTTTTGCACTATTTTGAGGATTAATTTTTCTGACGGTCACTCAATTTTATAAATTATAACATTTTGGTCAATTAGCTTTGTAACACAAAAATCACAAACTTTTTAAAAATCTTGCAACGGTGGTCACCCAAGTTTTTTTTTTTTTTTTTTTTTTTTTTTTTTTTCAATCTTTTTTGGCAAATTCGTTGTAATGGCCCAAAATCGCTAACTGTGTACACAGGCTCAACGACCCGTACTGAGGGACCCACATCGTGATATGTCCGTTTACCGAGACAAGGGTCAAGGTACATTTTATATTTTGTTGTGATGTATGCCTAGTGTATTGTATTTGTGTAGACTATTAAGTTAATTTTCTACGAGTGTGTAGGTATCGAGATGAGCGGGGACGTACCTCGAGTCGCGTGTCGACGTGGGACCGAGGTAGCGGTATATTGGGGTAAGTTTAATTTATTTTAAATAAAATGTGAATTTATTGGGTAATGTAAGGCTTTAATGTGGCCACATGGAAATTAAATAAGTAAATGGCCTATATTTAGGAAAATAAATCATGAGGCATAGGATGTGCATCGAGACACACGTTAACCCATCATGAAGCAAGGTGTCACATTGTTGAGTCACTCACTAGTGACTTGGGGGACAAGTGGGACAATGTGCTCCATGTGATGAGCCTCGAGATCTAAGGCTAAGGTTTAAACTTACACTAATGTGCTCTATGTGATGAGCCTCGAGGTACGTGTGCACACCAAGATCTAAGGCTAAGGTTTAAACTTACACTATATAAATACATAGTCAACATTCCTTATCCTCACCAAAACAACAAACTGAAAATCGGGAGAGGAAGAGAGGAAGAAGAAGAAGCACTGGAGAAGGAGAAGGAGAGAACCCGAAACGAATCAATGTGAGTTTGTTGTTCCATTGATGGGGTAGAGTGGTGTCGGTGGGGTGTTGGTAGGGGTGACAAAAGTTGTCCAGACCCGTTTCTCCGATTTTGTCCGAACCCGTTTTAAACAGGTTCGGGCAATATTTTTGTAAAAAACATACGGTCTGACAATTTTTTGTGTCCGTTTAAAAATACGGAACGGTCCGACAAAATTTCAAAAAAGGGGTACCCGTTTAGGGGTGATGTTATGTATTTATTTTTTGGTAATTGAATGTTAGGTGACTTGTAGACTTGTAGTTGAAGTTTTTTTTTAAATAATTGATAAATAAAATATTTAATCATATTTAAAAATAAAAATCGGACAAAACGTGAGCCGTATGTTTTACAAAAATACGGATCTGGACAAAAAAAAAAGTGCCCGTTTTCAAAATGGGAACGGGTCCGGACACTAAATTTAATCATTATAGGGAGGGAGTGTCCGGTCCCGTTTATGTCCGGTCCCTTTTTTTGCCAGCCGTAGGTGTTGGTGAGGGAGCTCGAGAAAGTCGTCTCCCTCCCTACACGAGCTGGGGTGGATCACCAACCCCACTCGTGACCAAAAAACAGAGAGAAAAAAAATTTACCTCCCCGACGAACCAGGGAGTCCCTGGTTCGTTGGGAAGAAAGAACTCAAACGAATCGACCCGACCCAAAACAAAAAAAAAAAAAAAAAAAAGAAAAAAGAGAGAAAAAAAGAAGAAAAAAAATGGAGAAAAATTCCAGGAAATAGGAAAAAATTTTGAAAATTTATATTTCGACAAAATAAATAGAAAATAATGAATTTCGATGAAAAATAAAATATTTGAAATTCCGGACGAGCATTTTACGAGGGTTTTACCTCGAAAAGTGTGATATTGGCCGATTGGCCAAAAAGAAAAAAAAATGTTAGAAATTTGTCTCGACTTCGATTTAGCCTAAAGCGCTACATTATTAAATGTTAGGGAAAGGGAAAACTCAGGCGTTTGGGCACGCATTTTGAATTGTCGAGGGATCGGCTAAACTATGACAAGCGTGTGAATTGTAAGTACAACTGTGATAATTTTATACTTCATTTCATTCATCTTTGTTGATTTATTGGTCTCTTGGTAGACATTACTACTTGAACTCGCACATCATGTTGTTCTTGTATCTATTCATGGGTGAATAATGTGACATGATGCCTTGTAAATTATTTCATTGACTCTGATTCCTACACTTGATTTTATTTTTTGAGAAGATTGATGAAAAACATGCTAATGAAATAATTTGGATTTAATTGGACTTGTATTCGATTTCCTTTGAGCTTTGTAGCCTAACTTGTTTTGGCATCATAGAATTTTAGAATTATTTGTCATTGAACGTAAAGTAGGGATTATCTAGTGTCAATTGCACGAGAGATGCGCGGTTCATGGGGACATGGGTCCACCGGGGTTCCGGCACTCACCACTACACTTGCGCGGCACACGAGTTATGAGACTCGGGGTGGTCGGCAAAAATGAGATTAATGTTGTGTAAGCGTAGAGCGTAGCTCCGCTAGTTGTGTGAAATATGTTGAGCGCAACTCTATATAGTAGTGGGAAAGGGTATGTGATAGGTCTCACCGCCGACCGAATGTAGATCATCTCGACTTAGCCTGTGTCTGTCTCTACATCTTTAATTATGGTATTTACTTGCATTACTTGTTTCAACAATTTATTTCGGTACTTTATGATTTTAAATGCCATTCGTTTATTTTGGAAATGTGGCATATAATTCTCCAGTTAGTACTTAAATATCACTATACTCACTGTCTAGTTTGTGACGATGGGTGTAGGTCCGTCGAGCAAAGAGAGACGGGAAGGAGAAGATCGGCGATTTCCTCTGAGCAGTTCGGCGACTCTCCTCACTTATTTTGTATGTCTCGACTTTTGTTGTATTATTATTGTATGTCATTTTGGGTTGTGCATTGGGTTGAGTGAATAGTGTCATATATTTACGTGCATATGATGCTGTCTTTTCTTGGTTTTCCACACTTAGAAATTTTGACTCATAATAACTTCTACATGATCTTCATGAACATGATAATATAGATCAATACATGGTTTCAGAGAAATATAGGGACGAAAGACTGGCTAATACGTAATTAAGTCTTATGTGATTTGGATTAAGGCTTGATTACAGGATTAGGCCGGGCGGTGCCCTGTTTAGTAGTCGGGGCCGTCACATTCGCCAACGTGGCAATGATGTGGCGTCACGTGAGCAATTAAGGGTCAAAAATGCCCCTCACTCCACATTAGTCAACTTGTTTAATTTTGTTAAAAAATAGGAAAATCCTTACCCCAAAAAATAAATCCCGAAATTTATACCCAAAAAATCTTAAAATTTATATATTTCCAATCTCTAAAAATTAAAATTTCTAAAAAATAGTTTCATTTTTATAGTGTGAATATTTTACATTTAATGTTTTGAAATTAATTAATCATTTCGTTTATCATTGATATTTGTTTGCATTAAATTACATTTTTTTTGAAACATTGCAGGTAATTTGTTGCTGCAAATTAATTTGTAAGATTTATTGTTCCAAGTGAAAAGGATTATATTTGTTAATTATAAATTTTCATATTTTTTTAAAAAGTTTACGTTTTTGCACAAAAAAACTGCAGAGATAGATCACCTAAGTAGAAAAAAAAAATGTTTAAGATAATGTAGAGATAGTTCAGCATGAAAGCTAAAACGTCGTCTTTTTTTCTTGAGTTATTTAATTTTCTTTCGGGATGAATAATGTTTTGAGATTGTTTTTTGACCTTTAATTGCCAACGTGGCACCACATCATTGCCGCATTGACAATTTTGCTAAAAAATAATCAGGAAAAAGCTTGGCGACTATAGTTGTAAGATTTTTACAAGATTTGTGATTTTTGTATTACAAATATAACTTTTGTGACCAAAATATTATAATTCATAAAGTTGGGTGACCGTCAATTTTGATGCAAAAAGTACATAAAATACTATTCTTATCTCTAACTCAAAAACACCAAAAGTTGAAAAATAAAAAAAAAAAATCCTTGTGCCAAACGTGGCGCAAGGTGAACAGCAACACTGTTCCGCTACGCCAAATATGGCACATCACTGTTCCGCTCCACTAAATATGGCGCAACACTACTGTTTCGCCGGCCATACTTATTGGAGATGCTTTAAGCATCTCTTGTAAAATGGATGAGACATCACTTGCGAAAAAGATACTTATTGGAGATGCTTTAAGCATCTCTTGTAAAATGGATGAGACATCACTTGCGAAAAGATGATGTTTGAAAAGATGTGTGAGGAGTTATTTGTCAAAAAGCAAGGTTCGAAGAGTTCGTAGTTTTGACTCCTTTTAAAGTAAATAAAAAAAGAGCAAAAAGAAATTGTTATTTTTCAAAATAAAAAAGAAACCACACAACCATAAGAAAATTGATATTGCCTCCAAAGAATTAGGTGTAGCTTTTTTTGTTTTTTTTGAGCATCAAGCTGATATCCTTAAAAAAAAAATAGCTTCAACTATGGCAGGTTATGAGTTTGAATAGTAATAATTACATAATAATTTTTTGGTTTTTCTTGAGCTACGGGGCTTATAACACGCAATTAATTTTTATAAATTTATTCATATTAATATATTCTTTGGTTTTTTTTTTTATTATGAGATTGTATCCGTTAGAGACTCAAAACACGAAGAGGGACTGAAAAAAGTTACGACAATCACGCATAGGAGAAAAAGTAAAAAAGAAAAAAAAGAAACTTTATTCATAACCACTCGATCCATCTACTGTCAACGATCAGGGAAAAAGGTCCACAGATCGGACGGTTGCTAACACTCGATCGCTTCACAATGCGCTTCCAGCCCAAAAACATCTGAACCGAGTGAAGAGAGGACTGAGAGAGATCAAAAAGAAAGCCCTAGCGAAGAACTCGACCTCTTCGAAAATGTTCCTCCGAAGATTCGCGCGGCCATTGCTGGCGAAGGTGAAGGAGACGACTGGGATCGTAGGTCTAGACGTGGTTCCGAACGCTCGAGAGGTGTTGATCTCTCTCTACACCAAGACTCTCCACGAAATCAAAGCCGTACCTGAAGACGAGGGCTACAGAAAGGCTGTCGAGAGCTTCACGAGGCATCGGTTGAAGGTCTGCAATGAGGAAGAGGACTGGGAGGCGATCGAGAAGCGCCTCGGTTGCGGCCAGGTCGAGGAGTTGATCGAGGAAGCTCAGGACGAGCTCACTCTCATTGGGAAGATGATCGGTTTGTTCAATGTTCACTATCTGTTTGATTTGTTCTTCTTTTGGTTCAATATTGAGATTTTGATCAGAAATGTGCGGAATTTAGGTGTTTTGAATGTCAATTGGGCAGGTTTTGATTCATTTGGGTGATTGGATCACAAATTAGGGTTTTGGTACTTGAAAAATGAGAACTTTGGTGACGCTTTGTTTGATTTTGGGCTGGCAATTGTCAATCATTGTTAGAAGAATCTTAGAATCGTTGAGTGAGTTCGAAATCAATTGGAGAAAGTATGGATTTTGAATTTGAGTAAATGTGGTTAGCTGATGAAGATTGTAGAGTTGATAAAAAATGATATCAATTGAAGATGAAATCCAGAGCTTATGTAAACTAATTGTGAAACCCTTGAAGTATATGAAGGATTCTACTGCTATAGCACTTTATTAGATTGGATAGGAGAACTTCGTATCTGTGATAAAATTGTGAAAAAGCAATTAGGGGGAACTGAGACTAGAAGATATGTCAATTAAGAGAAGCGACATACTGTGAGGTAATGGTAGTGAGTCTAGTGACTAGTGATGGAGAAAGAAGAGGAATGCCTTAAGACAACTTTACAATAATTTCTACCCGGACGTGGTTGCGCCTGATAAGAGCAATGAGCGAGGATAGGAAGACTTGCATATACATTAAAAGACGCTAGTGCGGCGCTCTTAGAGGAATATGGTGATTTGAAGTTTGGTGTTATGATGATGGTAATATTGAGAATGATGTCACACATAAAATTCAAGCTGGATGGAAAAAATGGAGGAGTGTAATAGGTGTGGTCTGTGATCGAAATATTCCTACTAAGTTCAAAGGAAAATTTTATAGGACCACAATTAGGCGAGCTATGCTCTATGGAAGTGAACGTTGGGCGGTAAAGCAACAACAACTACATAAAATGAACGTAGCAAAAATTAGGATGTTTAGGTGGATGTGTGGCAAAACTCGTAAAGATCGAATAAAAAATATAGAAATTTAAAGACAAGTATGAGTAGTACCAATTGACACAAAGATTAGGAAGGGCGGTTGCAGTGGTTTGGTCACCTGTAAAGACGGCTTACAAATGCCCCCACTAGAAAACTTGACTCAATAGAAACTGAAGAAATTCGACGAGGTGACTTGAACTTTGCTCATGTAGATCAAGATCCTTTGTTGATTGCACCAAAGCAAGTCTTTGGCGAGGATTTACTGATTGGTAATAAACTAAAATCCTTTTCAGTAAAACATTAGAGGCTCAAATCCAGCCTATGTTCTTTGCGCTGGTTGAAGTCTTTAAAAGTCTCACGGTTTGTTCGCAATCGGATAAAATGGTGCCTGTCTGTTGACTTGTACCTCTGTGTTCAGCATTTTTATTGATATTTCTTATCCTGATCTTTCTTCGTTTAGTGTCATTCTTCCTTCTTGCCTACTTATAGACTATTTCTTTGAACTCGCTTGAATTACGCCATGTTCATTTGTTTCATTGTTGTTATGTACCTCTAAATGTTTCATTATGTTGGTGCAGAGTGGGAACCATGGGGCGTTCCCGATGACTACGAATGCGAGGTTATTGAGAATGATGCTCCAGTTCCAAAGCATGTTCCTTTGCACCGGCCTGGCCCACTGCCAGAGGAGTTCTTCAAAACCTTGGAAGCTGTTTCTTCTCTCCCAAAGAAGGATGAACCAGCAACCACATCAGGCGAATCCCAAACGAAGGAATAATCTGCCCTTTCAATTTAAGATTATTGAGGTTGCGTCTTTCTATGTTTAATCTTTGTTTTGGTGTTCCTTTTTAAACTTTTGTCAATGTGAACCATTTGCTGGAAATAATTTTCACCTGCAGTTACTTCAAGGGCAAGAGGAATTAACTTTTTAAAGGATTCCATTTGTTGAATTTCATGAAGATCTTAAACGAAATTTCGATTGCATGTTGTAGATTGGTTTGCTGGACAATAAGAATTTAGCAATCGCGCCATTTTGTGACTAGTAAAATATGGTTTTGCTAATAACAGGTTATTGTGTGACTGCTAATATTTACCTTTCATGTTCTCAATGTTCCAAGGCTCTTGGCAGGAGAAGCTCATGTATAAATCTCAATATAGTCATGCTTCAGCTGGTTCAGACTTAAAGAGTATTTGGTCGCCAACATTGTTCCTTTTACGTTCGAATCATACCATCAATAACCATGTTTATTCAGGTTAATGAAAAACTCTGCAGAGGATTCATAAATTCAACAATATATTATATAGTTATACTGAACATGCAACCTCTGGTGTTAATTATCACTACAATAAACTACACTTTCAGCAACGTCTATTTTTGTTGCCAAAAAACACTGAAATTCTAACCACTTAAAGAACATGCTATGCTGCCTCTTTTGTTCATTATCAGAACTAGAACAATGCAAGTGGTTGACAAACCAGCGAGGCAGATGATCTTAACTGCAGCTCACATGGCTGCGACGACAACGACAGCTTCAACAGTAGCTGTTGTGGCGACGACAACATCCAAGGCATGCTTGCTGTGATCTCTTTCTGCCTCACCAGTCCCGCGGTAATAAATGGAAGGTATCAGGGAAAGAGAAAGTGTCCAACCATAAGAGCTCTAGCTTGTACAGACCATTCCCTAGCAAAATATGTTGTTGTAGTATGTGAACTTATCTGTCGGAATGTGTGGACCAAAATATAGTCTCATATCGGTTAAGTGTGACTTACTATAGGAGCACTTAAGTGGTTCTCTCTCTTCAAATAGTACCGAGACATTTTGGAGTAAAATTCCATATTTATAAGTTGAAAGTGATTAAGGTGTGGACGATATTAGCTTATTTGACAGCCAAACGTCATGTCATTAATTGTCTCTTTCGCAATGTTAGACAAAATTTAAGAATACTGATGTACAAACCTCGAAGCCTTGTACATCCTTGAAAGAAAGCACGTGAAAGAGAGCAGGCTCGCGCATTTGCGAGAGACTCCCCAATTACTCTCCCGTATCTATCTTTCTAAAATTGAAAGGGCTGGATAGTAATTACAAAATTAATGTGTGTGGGCCCCACGCAAGACCAACACTTAGCTTTCTATATAACCGTCAAACTAAGGATCTCAACCGTACAGTGTACATCGAGATCAGCACTGTACATCTTATCCCCCACGTGGCACTACACCGTGCATTTACAGGTTTTGTGCAGTTTTTGCTACACAGCACCTCATCATGCTCTCGCTTCCAGAGTCTGTGTGTGCTCGCGCGTCTCTGACTATAAATACTTGCAACGCCAGCAGACTCTCGCTTCGCGATCGTCGCTGTTCGCTATTCTTCTTCTTCTTCGCGTGCTCTTCGTCTCGTTCGAGAGGATCAGCGACAGCGAGGGCGATTCACTCCATGGACAGCCGGATCGAAGCGGCGGCGAAAGCCGAGGACTCGCCGTCGCCGGCCGTGCACGTCGCCGGAGATTGGTACTCGGTGCCGGAGCTCCGCCTTCGCGATCATCGATTCGCGGTTCCGCTCGATTACTCGCTCCGTGGGAGGAGCTCCGGCACGATCTCGGTGTTCGCTCGCGAGGTCGTCGGAGGTATGCTTTTGGACTTCTGATTGATCAATTGAAGTAAAGATTGATGAATGATGAGATCCTTGGATTTGATTGATTGAGCTTGAATGTGGCGTTCATTACTTGTTTGTGGAGCTCTTAGTGAGTTTCAGATCTGTTTATGTTATCGGATTTGTACTTGCTTTGCTAAATTGAATGCAAATGAGGAATTTTTGTCTGGCGATGATCTAGTTTAGAGTATGTAAATCGTTTAAATTGTTTTAGAAGCGTAATTTTCAGACATCGCTGTTTCTGTCATTGCTTGATGTTGAGATTTTAGTGTTGCAATCGACTTGACTCGGTTTAATTGGATGGTGTACAAATGCTCCCACTAGAAAACTTGACTCAATAGAAACTGAAGAAATTCAACGAGGTAGGGGTAGAGAGAAGTTAATTTGGGACGCATTGATTAGGAGGGATTTGAATGGCTTGTAAAACTCATTATCAATTGCACTAAATCGAGCACAATGGAAGAATTTGATCCATGTAGCCAACCTCAATTAATTTGGGACTGGTATTGATTGTATCTTTTCAATGCGCTCTGCTATCTGGGAGTGAGTTGGTTAATTTAGGACAAAATATATGTTACTGGTTTAAAAGTGAGTGTTTTGTGCAGTTGGGAAGGAAGAGCAGAGACTGCCATATTTATTGTATTTACAAGGCGGACCTGGTTTTGAGAGCCCTAGACCAACCGAAGCTAGCGGATGGATAAAGAGAGCGTGTGAAGAATTCCGTGTGATTTTGTTAGATCAGGCATGACATATTGTAATTTCTTGTAACACCATTAATACATATGGACTAGATTTTGTTTTCACCATTGATGACTTTCCGTCGTGCAGAGAGGAACTGGTCTATCGACTCCCTTGACCTTCTCATCCCTTTCGCAATTCACCTCTTCAGAGAAGCTCGTTGATTTCATAAAACACTTTCGGGCAGATAATATAGTGAATGATGCAGAATTTATCCGTGTGCGTCTTGTGCCGGATGCTGGACCATGGAGTATTTTAGGACAGGTATTTTTTTCTCCTTACTTTGACTGCATATGCATTTGCGAACTGCTTTGTTTGTGGAATTTTTATTTTGTTTCACATATGGAGTATATCATTTCTCCCAGAGAGCTGAAATATTTTTGAAATAACTGGTTCTTGATTTTTCTTTTGTAGAGTTATGGTGGTTTTTGTGCTGTCACATATTTAAGTTTTGCTCCACATGGACTGAAACAAGTCCTTATAACTGGTGGAATTCCACCAGTTGTAAATGGATGCAGTGCAGATGCTGTATATAAAGCCTGCTTTGAGCAAGTTTTGCTTCAGAATGACAAGTATTACAAGAGATATCCTCAGGATGTTGAAGTTGTTCGCGAAGTTGTAAATTATCTAGCCGAGTGTGAGGGTGGAGGGGTGAGGAATCCTGTAACCTTCTGTCTATTTACATTGGTTTTCCTTTGTTGCATAAAATTGTTGATGTATCTTCACCTACACGTCTTTCTACTAGGTCCCTCTTCCATCAGGAGGCATTCTGACCCCAACAGGACTGCAAGTTCTTGGTTTATCAGGTTTAGGTTTCAGTAATGGTTTTGAACGTGTTCACTACATGTAAAGCTTGAATGTCCTTATATTACTTAATTTTACATTTATCTTCTGTATACAACTTACACTTTGCTGTCTAAATTAAACTATTATCTACCGCCTGTTGCAGGTTTGAGAGGGTGTGGGATCCTGTTCTAGTTCCTGGAGGCAAAAAGTCCATTAGTTACTTCTTCTTGAAGTCTGTAAGGATATTACAACACTTCCATTATACTTAAATTGTACTGGCTGCTGAGTGTACATTCCAGTTTTCTCAAAGGTTGAGTTTTATATCATAAGTTAATTTTTCTTCAAAGATTCGTTGAAAATTTGTGATGATGCAAGTCCTGTACCTTCTTTGAAGATCATGTAGCTCTGAAAGTATATATCTCATAAGATACTTCCTTATTTTATTGCTTTTAGCATTTCACTGTGATTATTTCATTCAAAATATCAGAATTGAATAGAGTACAAAGTATTTTTTTTTTCAATACTGAAACTGTATTCAGATCCTCTAGCTGAGCGTTCTTTTTCTACATTTTCAAGAACTGATGTTCTAAAAAATGAATCTACTTTTAACATGCATTCGGAAGAGGTCCTATGTTTTCCCTGTCTATTTGAGATGCATGATGCATGTTGAACTTGCAACTTTTCATAACTTACGGTTCCTAGCTTACACACCTCTCTTTGGACAGTTTGAGCACACAATGGAATTTGCTTCAACGAATCCACTCTATGCTCTTTTGCATGAATCAATATACTGCCAGGTAAAAATTTCCTTTTATATATTTTATCTTGTAATGCCACCATTAGCTGTTATCCGTGAATCTGTTTTCCAAACTACTGCAACTGTCTTCTAATTTTTTGATTAATTTGACATGAAGGGGGCTCCATCTTTGTGGTCTGCTCACCGAATCAGGAGTGAACATGGGAGCATGTTTGATGCAATCAAAGCTGCAAAAGAAGGTCACCCTGTACTCTTCACAGGAGAGGTAATGTCATCCAACAAGGTGGCCCTTTGAATTATTTATTTGTCCTCACATAATCTTATATGAATTTGATGAAATTGAAATTGGTGGGTCTGGAGTAGAATGCAGAATAGAACTGTAAAGTAGTGTTGTCAATGCATGGTGGCCTTGGCAGCTACTAGTTCAACTCCTACGTGTTTTGGTACCTATCCAGTGCTCGTGTCAGGCCATGAATTCTGTGAAATTTTTTTGATGCCAATTGTTAGAGTACATATGGGATCAGATTTCTTTAGAATTAGCTCATCTTGTTAGTCAAATGTTGTGCGTGTACTATTGGTATGTAATTTATCCTTTTTGGTATTTTACTTTTTAAATTTGAAGGTATTTTACTATTTTATCTTTTATGTAATTTCAATAGAACTTTAATTTTTACTTATATTAGGTCATATTAGCGTAACCTTTTAAGATATTGTATTTTCTCCATCATAAATTCCATCTTTCAAATACAAGATATATTATTTTTCTAATATTAAATTTGTACAATATTGTGTTTGTAGTTTATATTATAAATCAAATAACTATTTTTCACATCCTTGGCAATTCCTCATGTGGATGGGCTAATTCATCAGATTGACATCTAAGGACACTGCTTGAACGGTAATGTCTTTTGAACCTTTATATAGAGATCTAAATTTCCCATCATGTCATAATTAATATTTTTGATTTACTCTCTTCCTTTCTAGAACTCGCATAGGACTCTGTCAAGGACTCGAGCCTATTGTGCAGTCTGTGTCTATATCTTAACTTGTCGATTTAGGAGAGTCACGTCTGCCATGTGCATATATGCTAAAATGTAGCTTTAGTGACTAAACTTTCGATTTGGGCTGCCGTCACTTTATTAATTAATAATAATAAATAGTAAAAGTGCCAGTCGCATGCTATTTTGTTTGATGATGGATGTTGTTTTTATGTGGTAGCTTCACTTGTTGCAGTTAGCTAATGCGTCTTTCTGGTTGTAATTCTCCATTTGTTAACTTGCCTTCAGATGATATTTCCGTGGATGTTCGATGAATTATTAGCCCTGAGAGATTTCAAAGATGTGGCTCATTTGCTGGCTGAGAAGAAAGATTGGCCTGCACTCTATGACATTAATGCCTTGAACAATAACAAGGTAAGTTTTAAATGTCTTCTATTATGGGTCCTATTTTTCTTCCAAGAAAGCAAAGCTTGAAATACACATCTTTGAATGTCTGAACTCTGAAGATTAATTTGTTCTAGCTCTTGTTCTCACTTCTTAGTATATTTGTATTTCTCACTTTATTCCCCCATTATATTTTAGGTACCGGTAGCGGCTGCAGTGTATTACGAAGATTTGTATGTCAACTTCAAGCTTTCTATGGAGACAGCTGCTCAGATAGCGGGAATTAGATTATGGATTACTAATGAATTCATGCATTCTGGTCTGCGCGACAGTGCAGGGCAGGTATTAGATCACTTGCTGGGAATGCTCAATGGGAGAAAGCCATTGTTTTGAGCAATAACTTCCACCCTCGTCTCTCCAGGATTCCTGCATCACAAATGACTTCCTTTCCGAGAGTTTCATAGTACGCACTCAAATTCCGGCTGCCTAATCTTTCTGTTGCTTGCATTTGTTATAGTTTCCTTCATCTTGACATTTGAGACTGATAGTGTTGATGAATCAAATAATGCAAATGTACAACTGAATATTTATACGACATGCGAGACTGGTGGTGTGATGATGAAGTCGTCGAAACTGTTAAAGGGTCAAAGTTTCAAAGGTGCTTACAGTAACTATAAGAGATGGACATTACAGGGATCGATATATCAAGCAAGTTGGTAAAACTAAGAGAATTTACTAATTAGACGGTACCTTAATTAGTATATATGATCGGTGGTTGGAAATTTGACCTGGTACGAGTAGTATTCTCCTGGTATTTGTTTGAAGGGTGAGGTAGTCGTTTGTATTATGGTCTTCAAGGTTGAATTATGTGTGTTTCGACAAGGAAATTAACTTACGATAATAATTACAGTTAGTACCACATTCAGGACCGGCCCACAGTATTTAGGGGTAATGGGCGAAATTGTATTTTGGGGGCTCCTCAATTTAGATATGTGAAAAAAAAAAAAAAAATCTTATACCTACATTATATATGCAAATTTCACAAAAAATTTGTTCAATTGATGTATAATAGTGTGATCAAAGCCTCTCAAAATATATTTAAAATATTTCATTTTAAGTAAGAGTTTATCATACTTCAAAAAAAAAGTAAAGTATAATAACGCATGCAAAATGCAAATTAGAAAATAATGTATGTGACTAAGAAGGAGAGAATAAATTGAAAGTGCTACTTATACAAGTAGAAAATTAAAATTTAATTTTAAAAATACATGAATAATTTGCGAAGCAACATTTTAATTCTTAATAAGTAGTAATTCTTTAATTATATATATATATATATATAAGTGGGGCCTGAGGGGGGTGGGGACTCGGGGATCGCCCCACTCAGCTCCCCTTCAAGGCCGACCCTAACCACATTCGATCTGCATCCAAAAAGATAATATCGCGTCTCGCGCGGACGTTTAAGGTGAATTTGTTGACAACAAGATTATTTACTTTCGTATGGTCTCCAAGTACTTGTACTTGGTGAAACACACTCATTCACCACACTTAATTACCACATGGTTCAGTGTATGGATGCAAATGGGTAGGGTAGGGGATGATGACCTCATTCTCATACCCACGCCCACTAAAAAGTTTATCATCCATACCCGTATTCACGTATTGATATATTATCCATACAAGATCACATGCATGTATAGATATGAAACTATTCACTACCCCATCAAACCCAAAATGACATAAAGAATAATACTACAACAAAAGTCGAGACATACAAATGAGTGAGGAGAGTCGCCGGCATGGGTCGCCCAATTCCTCTTGCTCCATCGTGGGTAAAATGTTTTACCCATTTCATTCCCCATTGGGGATCCCCGTGGGGATTTTTATGGGCATGGAGAATCTTCGTGGAGAAATTTTTTTCTTATTCCATTCCCCATTGGAGACGCGGGGATTCTCAAAAAAATAATTGTAACAAATAAGGGGTCAAATATGCATACATAACAATAATTTAGTGATACAAAAAAAAAACAGTAATGTCAATAAGTTACAAATTCATAACATGTATATATAAATATAAACAATATATAAAGTTAATAGCACCAAGGCCCCCAAAAAATTAGGATGATTCTATAAAATAAGGTTTTGCAATTTTTCTCATTTGATTCTATTTTTTCAGTATTTTTGATCCTAAAATTTCAAAATATAAATATAGTTGTAAACAATTCAAAACAAAACATATAGTTATTAATTAACCAAATAAATTAAAATTATGAATCCCATTAAGAGATTTTTTGTTATATGTATGAGTGTTTCGGAGTGGAAACTATGTAATGTTATGTAATATTAATTTATATATAAATATCACATTATATATATAAATAATAAATATCATATGGTATGTATAAATTGATATATGAGGATCCTCATAGGTAGATGGGTATCCCCGTGTGGATTACCCTTGGAGATCCACGTGAATATATTTTATTATTCATTCGAGTATGAGATTTTGTATCCATCCCCACCCCCATCCCCATTTAAAATCCTCATATCCATACTCGTTAAGGTAAATCTTCATCACCCGTGGGTATTCTCCTACCTATTCGCATTCCTAGTTCAGCGTATGTATCATCCTCGCATATCGATGTGAAATTACATCCATCCAATTGATTGAAGTGCATGTACGTACGTATACTAGTGCGTTCATTCTTTGGTGATAACGATGCGTGCATACATGTAGAGCACGTAGGCTTCACTTCAACATGGGCAGTTGAACAGAAGTAGGTGAAATGTAGTTGGCTTTTAGCTTTGAAGGCCTTCCTTCTCAAGCCTCTCCTATTCTTTCTTACACACACACCTCTCTCTCTATATATAACTGCCACCTCCCCCTCCCACTCTCTCTCCTTTATTCGTCCAACCTCCCCACCTTCCACCACGTACAACCCAACAAATCACAACATGGACGACGGAGATAATAATCACCACCACCACCACCACCACCACCACCTCCACCACCACCACGACCACCACGGCATCGAAGCACCGTCTAATCAAGCCGCCATCGCTAACTCACCACCATTACCATTGACGACACCGCCAGCGCCTTCCTACATGTTTCCCGTCGTACCGATATCGCCGATGCCTCACCCTCTTGCCTTCCAACAAGACCATCATAATAATAATAATAATAACAATGATAATAATCAAGAGACAGTACAAATTGCAGCAGCTGCAGCTGCCGCCGCCGCGGCCATTGACTGGGTCAACCTCATCTCCTCCGGCACTGCCATGCTTGTTGACCACCAGAGTTCAGTACTTTTGGGCACTAGTAGTGTTAATCATCAAGACCAGTCTTCTGTGATGAGGGGGGCTAGTTGTAGTAGTAGTAGTTGTGATAATGATGTTTACAAGGATCGCATGGTGAGCAGTAATAGCAATGGTAGGAACAAGAAGGTGAGCAGACCAAGGTTTGCTTTCCAGACGAGAAGCGAAGATGATATACTTGATGATGGGTATCGTTGGAGGAAATACGGGCAGAAAGCTGTGAAGAACAGCCGATGTCCCAGGTGAGATACATGTATAATTATATATGTACATATGTACTTCCATTCTTAAGATTGCTAGTAAAGCATAGTATGTATTCCAATTGATGTTTTTTTTTTTTTTTTTTTACGATGAGTATTTTTATCTCGATTAGTCATACGGGTTTGGTGTCGTGGGAATTACAATGAGTATCTAAACACTTTGTCTGACTAGTCCTACGGGTTTGGGTGAAATAGATGTTTTTTTGGGTGAAATATATTCCAATCAATCGATTAGTCCCTTTCGATCCATCACATAAATTTACTAATTAATATATAGAAGTTTATTTCTAGTGCACCAAAACAAGAAGGATTTATAGAATAATTGATACTTTTTTAGTTTATCAAGAATATAATTGATAAGTTGATCATGATTAATTAGTTAATTAACTCCGTGTACATTGAAAAAATAGTTTTTGCGATATTGAATCGAACTAATATATATTATATATTGCAAAATATTGATTAATATATTATTGGTACCTCCAAAGATCTTACTCACTTTTTCTTAAGAAAACGTTTAAACTGATTATGAAAATTAAGAACTTATATACAAATATTGGAAATTGAATGTATGATATTATCTTTAGTTTAAAGTTAATATATATAAAAATATAAAGCAGCCATCCTCAATCAACAAACTAATATTGTCTCATTTTATGTAATATCTTTTAAATTATATATTTTCATTTTATGTAATTAGTTAGCTCAAGAACGTCAATATAGCTTATGAGCCAAATATAATTGCATGCTATATATATACTTTTAACAAGTTTTAATTAAGTTGTTTTATTGTCATTTTTTATGTGCAAATAAATGATGAAGAAGCTATTATCGGTGCACACATCACACATGCAACGTGAAGAAACAAGTGCAACGCTTATCCAAGGACACTAGCATTGTCGTGACAACGTATGAAGGAATTCACAATCATCCATGCGAGAAGCTCATGGAAAGCTTGAGTCCTCTGTTGAAGCAAATGCAGTTCCTCTCCAGCTTTTAAACGTGCATATATACATGATGCATATGCAACAACCTATGCATGCAAACAACACCTACGTACGTACAAAAGAATTAAATTGATCAATCAAGTGTACTTGATCATGAATGGATTTCAAGTGCATTCGTTATGTTAATTCACTGTTTTATATTAATTAGTATAGTACATCATAGAGAAGGCTGGGATTAATGCCATTATATATATATGTAAAAAGAACTGACATGTACTGTACATTATGCTTAATTTGCTGCATTGCACCTTAATCAATGATGCACATATACATGCTTATATTAATTTCATCATCCTTAGTTTTGATTAATTATCCTTGCCCTTCGCTTACACATCGACTATATAACATTAATTTTGGTGGAATGAGTGAGAGCGATATATACTACAGTATAAAAAATTATAATACAAATTTCGCGACTCATACGTATTTATTTAAAACATAATCTCTATTATGCATATTTTTGTGACTTATTTTGTGCCAAATTTTGTCACATGCCAGAGGTTATTGTCACATGTCATCGAATTTTTCTTATAGCGACTTTGGTGAAGCACTTTAAAAAGTTGAGTGACTTTTTCTGTTCTTAAAAAAAAATGGCTAAAAAATTTATGACCTAAGTATTACTCTAATAGGTTAACCTAGGTACTATTAAGGGCATGGAAAAGCAACAAGGACGAGTCAGAATTGGGACATTTTATGGAAGATCGTAAAGTACTCCCAAAGTCGCATCTAAATTCGAGAGTTAACATGTCAAGAGACAACCGAATGAAGTAGCACATAAAGTAGCGCCCATACTTTAACAAAGCTATCGCGAAGTTAAGAGAATCATATGTATTGAGATATATATAGCTCCAATGTTTATTCAAGCAAAAAATCAAAATAGATACATACTTGTTAACATTTCATTCCTTACACTTCAAAAGGTAAAAAATCAAGAGAAGCCAACAATTGCGTGTCCTTACCGTATTTAGTAGGCAAAACATATTTTTTGGTCCTTGAACTTTGAGTCTTTTATCTTTTTGGATCTCTGAACTTTTATTGTTGTACATTTGGTCCTTAAACTTTTGAGTTTTTTAGGCTTTCGATCTTTTAACTTTGAGTTTTTTATGTTTTTAAGTAAAATTAATTTTTTTCGACTTTCATTGATTGATGTGAGTCGTTCGGTTCATTAATATAAACTAATTTACTCTTTTTAATTAGTCACGCGACACTTATGTTACCCACGTTGACGAAATTTAACACTTTAAATGGTGGAATGAATAAATGTAAATTTTTTAAAAAATTTAAAGACTGATTGTGTAGCAATAAAAATTTAGGATCAAAAACATAAAAAACACAAAGGTGAAAGCATCAAATAATTGGGTTTTGCCTATTTAGTATTTACCCTATCTAAATATCGCTTTGGCTTCCCTAAGGAAATTATTGGACGGCGCTTCTCTTCAAGATGTTGGATTAGCAAAAACAGCACGAGATCCAACGGTAGGGACTGCACGATCGAGTCATCACACTAAAATAATAGATGAATCGACTTCCGAGTCAACTAGCGGTCGACGCAAAAGAACTCTCCAGAACCTCTCTCACAATAAAACTTTCGAACACACCGAGCGATTCGCATTTCTCGCTCTCCGCCCAATCCATCTCTCTCTGTGTTCTCTGTAGATCGGTCGATCGGTCGATCGGTCGGTCGATCTCTGCAATGGCGACGTCTGATCTCGAAAAGAGCGCCAAAGAGGCCTTCGTCGACGACAATTTCGACCTAGCCGTCGATCTGTACACGCAGGCCATCGACATGGACCCTAGCAAGCCAGATCTCTTCGCCGACCGTGCGCAGGCCAACATCAAGCTCAGCAACTTCACTGGTATTGATTCGATTCAGTTCTCTCGCTCTTCGCTGTTCTTGATTTTGTTTGATTTTGTGGTTTCGTTTCATCACTTCTTCGTTCGGTGCGTTTTACGATTGGAATCTGTTTATCGGTCTCATCTTCAATGGATTTCGCTACTGTTTTAGTGATCGAGTGATGTCGAAGTTGTTCTGAGTTTGATTTTGCCCTAGAATTGCGTTCTTGTGTAACTTTTTTGCTTTTTTAGAGGATTCTATTTGTGGAGTCAGTTTCAAGCCCTTGTTCGTGAATTGTTTGTGAATCGTGATGTTCGAAATGGTCTATGGAGTCTTCTGAAGTGAGAAAGGTGTGCTCATTGACGCAAGAAAGATAGTTAGGGCAACTGCGTTGACTTATTTGACCTCGTTTGGACTATGGATGTGCTTAGCATCTACATCACTGCGATGTAAATCATTTAATATGATCAACATCTGTGCGGTCATAATAGAAAGCACCGATCGAGAACGATGTAATGGTCAATTTGTGAATTGCACTTATTTGAGCACAATGAAAGAGTTTGATCCATGTAACCGACCCCAATTTATTTGGGACTGAGGCTATGTTCAAGTTGATTGTACTTGATTTCTTTTGTGCAAGTTGATTGGATGAATTGAAACTTGTTTTTACTTCTACAGTCTGTGTTGTTTCTTGATTTCTTTTTCGAGGTTCGTAGTTTAAGCAATGTTAACGTTGTGAACAGATGCCATTGATGATGCAAACAAAGCAATTGAGTTGGATCCTTCCATGGCAAAGGCTTATCTGCGCAAAGGGTAAGGAGTATACGTTCCTTAATCATTTGGATAATAAAAATAGTTCTGTGATCTGTGGTGAATTTAATTTGATATCTTTGTTTTCTGCCTAAAACATCTTTTTAATCTTTTTTTTTTGGTTGTCTGGTGAATTTAAGTTGGTATCAAATTCGAATTTTCAAATATATTTTGGGATTCGCGAAATACCCAATTATTGTCAGTCTTGGTCTTTATTTACAGAATTTTACCGAACAATTCTTAGCATTCTTTTTTGTTATATGGTGAATTGATGTTGGTTATCATAGATCAGGGCCATCATGCATGATTCGTAATTAAGTTGTTTACCTTGTTGATTAATAAATCAGATGTCTTTGTTCAGAAAGAGGTAAGTGGGAAATGTGTATATGAATGGGAGCAATTAAGTTGTTTTCCTTGATTTTCCTAATATTTGTTTTGCACACCATGTCCATGCGTGAAAAATCAGCCCATGTTTTCATTTGCGTTTTGCTGAATTTACTTTACAACTTCAGTGGACCCGTCTTATTATGCGATGAGTTTTGTTCCCCTATTCGAACATCTCTCATTATAATACCCTGTCAGATTTTATTTTTATTGTAGGATTAATTTGAAGATCTTATTGTTTTAGTGGGCCTTTATATATCCGTTCTTTACTCCTTTAGTTTCAGTTCATAAACCTATTCTTCCTTACTGCAGCACAGCCTGTTTAAAACTCGAGGAATTTCAGACGGCTAAGGCTGCCCTAGAAACTGGTGCTACCTTGGCACCTGGTGATTCAAGATTCATCAATTTAATTAAACAATGTGATGAACACATAGCAGGTATAACCTTTTTTTTCCCATATTTTCATTCATTCAATGTGCGGAAAGGATTTTTAATCAACATTTCAATTTCGTAGTGTTGTAAGCTAAATGCAAGCACGCCATCAATTGCACAAAATCGAGCACAATGGAAGCATTTTACATATTTAGCTCTCCCAATTTGTTTTGGACCGAGGCTTTATTGTTGCATGTGTCGACTCTTAATTGTATTGACTTGCAATTAAAGTTTGCCAAATGCTTAAAAATGATGACTAACCATGGCTTCTATTTATTGATCTTTTCGAATTTGTCAGTAGTTTCCAGGATAGGCATTGTAGGCTCTGATCGCATGGTAGGCACGACGAAGTTGTGGGATTTTTGTTGCATACGTGAATAATCACAATAGTTGACTAGTTGATTCAATGATTTAAGAATTGAAGAACAGGATACAGAAAAACTCATTTCTTCTTTAGTTTTATTGCAACAGATACTCACAAATGGTAGATTTGGCTTTTCTTTTTCTTTTTTTTCCCCTTTGGGTATATGTTTCCATATGTATTATCCTCTTTTTTCCCCTCTCCATTTGTGTGTTATATTCTGATTGTGCAGAAGAAACTGGTCACAAGCAACCTAAACAGGCCGTGGACGATACTCCAGCTGTAACATCTACAGTCGTCTCATCATCCAATGAAATCTCAAAGCCTCTAAAAGATGCAGAGACAAAAACTGATCCCGATTCAACTATTTCTAAACCAAAGTACAGGTTGGTTCTTAAAGCTCTCTTTGATGTGAGAAACTAGATGCTATGTTGCATGGTTTCAAATTGCGAAACTTGGCTTTTCTGGGTTGAGGGATTTATAGCCTCTCATGTCCTTTACAAATACAGGCATGAACACTATCAGAAACCAGAGGAGGTGGTTGTGACTATTTTTGCAAAGAAAATACCAGCAAAAGATGTAGCTGTTGACTTTGGTGAACAAATAGTAAGTTCCTATCAATCTTGCAATTGACGTTTAAATGTCGGATCTCCAGTTTTTCCTACTATTGACGGGCTGAATTTTTCTTGTAATTCTGCTTCGCAGCTAAGTGTGACCATCAATACTCCTGAGGGAGATGTATACCATTTCCAACCTCGTTTATTTGGAAAGGTATTGGCGCTCTTCTGGAAAACTTATGTGGTTCTTTCTGTTTGCATTACAATTGATTTGTTCTTTGACAAAGTTATATCTAGTTCTTGACTTGGGTTATTGGGATTTTAGCATTATACTGCCATTTCTGCTCTTTGCGCCAAACATTGAAATCGTGTCTTGGTATTACTTTGTAAATTTTGCTTTTTGTTTGTTTGAAATGCATATAGTGGTTTGTTGAAAATGACTGTTTTTTTCTTTTGAATTTGGATATGCCAGATAAAACCTGAGCAGTGCAGGTTTGAAGTTTTGTCAACCAAAATTGAGATACGCTTAGTTAAAGCTGAGGCCATCCACTGGACATCGCTGGAATTTAGCAGGGGAGCTGCTGTGCCACAGATGATAAATGTTCTAGGTGTGATTTTTTTTTTCTTTATGTTATTTCTGTATTGGGATTGAGTATGGCACCCAGCCTGGATTCAGAATTAGGGTTCTCTTTCTTTGTAAAGTTCAAAAGCCTTTCCAATTGAAATTTTGTTCTTCGACTTTTTTATGTGAAGAGCCCGTTAGGTACCGTTCGGTATTGGCATGTAGCAAGTAGCCTTAAATCATTCCAATATGATATATATGACTTTATTTATTTGATATTTACTTTATTTACTTATTCATGTGTGTATCTGTGTGACCGTGTCTGTGTGGGGCCTGGATCATGATTTTTATGCTGTCATATTTATCTTATAATTTCTATAGCTACTGTATACGAATTGCTGGAGTTGGTGAACTACATCACTTTCTGCTCTTGCAACATTTGTTAGTTACTAGCATGCAACATTCGCTTGTTTCTCCTAATAATTTTGAGATCGAGGTGGTAGTCGTGTTAAATTAACCGGTACTTACCAGTTTACTCACAGGCGATGTTGCCTTGACATGTTGCAGGTACTGAACCTAAGAGACCATTATACCCATCTTCAAAACCTAAAGCTGTTGATTGGGACAAGTTGGAAGCGCAAGTGAAGAAAGAGGTATGGCAGCACAGTTATGCATATTGTCTGTTGGAATTTGTTTTCCATGGCTTTAATCTTAATATAGTTTCTTTAGAAAAATAATGTTCTTGTCCGCCATTCAGGAGAAAGATGAGAAGCTAGAAGGCGATGCTGCTTTGAACAAATTTTTCCGTGAGATATACCAGGATGCAGATGAGGACACCAGACGAGCCATGAGCAAATCTTTTGTGAGCCCATTTCCTCCACTCTATTTAGCTCACTGAGAAAAATGGATTAATTTTTATCTTTAATTTGTGGTTTCTACCTTAATAGTAACGAAGTTTCGAATTCTTATACACGGAAGATAGGTTCCTTATGAATCATGATATTAGTGGATAATATATGGAAGATAGGTTCCTTATGAATCATGATATTAGTGGATATATTCAGAGCGTATGCATCCATGGGCATCTCTTTTGCAATTCAGATTGTTTCTAGCACTAGTATTTCATCCCATGGCTATCTTGCCGTAGCATAATTTGAATTCTTGCAATATGTAATTTGCAATTTACTTAACACTTCTCCGTTCTATTTCCTTTGCGTGTGTGTGTGCCTTGTATCATCAGGTGGAGTCTAATGGAACAGTACTGTCTACAAACTGGAAAGATGTTGGTAAAAAGAAGGTAGAGGGGACCCCGCCAGACGGCATGGAACTCAGGAAGTGGGAGTACTGAAGTGGTACTGAAGCGTACTGAAGCTCTTTATGCTAACAACCTAAATGTGCAGATATGGGTTTTGTGTTTCCTTCCCTTTCTTTTCTTGTTTTGCAAGATTGTAAGTGCCAATTCATTTTACTCGTCCGAATATTTGTCCATCCTGTGCTTGGAGGGTTTTGTTATGAACTTGTGATTGCCTTGTTCCTGGGATTGTGGAATCGTGGTTTATATTTTTATATTTTTTTTTTTTTTTTTTGCTGTAATTTGTTCTATTTCCGAGATCTTGTTCAAGTTTGAGTTGGCTATTTTTCATATTAAGCTTGTTATTTAATCAATCTAATCTTGCAGGACGCGTTGGGAGGTTTAGCATGGTATATATATTTATACATGATGGCTTTGCAACCTGCTTTTTTATTCTTGCAATTTGAACGTGCCTCTTGACGGCTGAGTGTATTGTAGTGAAGCCATTTGTGAACGCATAAACTTATACGTGATGGCTTTGCAACCTGCTTTTAACATGTTGGTGTCGTGACTCGTGACCTGTCCATGGGCCTGGGTTCCTTGCCCGGGCCTGCCAAACATGGGCCTGGTCCCCTGTCCGAGGCCTACCTAATGTGGGCCTTGATAGTTTGCACAGGCCTTTTTTAAATGGGCCTGGATGTTACATGGGCCTGTATATCTAGCCTAGGCCCGCAAACATGGGCCTGGATATCTAGCTTAGGCCCGCTTACATGGGCCCGCATATCTAGCTTAGGCCCGCAAACATGAGCCGGGCACGGCCCTTGGTACAGTGACTAGGCCCATAACCCGACAAAGTACATTTTTCTGAAAGTTTTAAAATTATTTTTCAGAGAAGGTACAATTGATGTTTATTTTGCATTTACGAAAAATAATTAAATTTATTGGGCTTGTTTTTGGTTATTTTGGCACGGCCCGACAGCCCACCCAAGCCTGACTCTTAATGCGCAATTAAATCAACTGAGTTAGGGATCAGGAAAGTTTTTTTGGTACTGGAAGATAGTAATTTTAGGACGAAAGCTTTGTACATCAACTATTTTCATCCTCTTAAGAACACATCTAATCTATCAATCAAAAAGATGGATAACTTTACACATCTAACATAGAGCCCTCCTATATACATACATTGGACAAAAATGGCCTAACTCCCTCTTTTGGGATGTTAAAAATTGCACTTAAGAATGATCAACGTGGAAGAACGCCGGGCACGCTTAGGTCACTCTGGAAGAACGCTGGGCACCCCTGGCCCAACAACTGCATCTGCAGCCCAACCATAATTCTCTGGTGGCATTTGAGGATGCGAATTCACCGTATGAGCTAACAGGGCCTGTAGATGGAGAGGTGTAGTGGCCGTCGGCAAGGATATATCTGGTGGTGGTCTTGAAGCCGCTGCTGGTAATGTTGGCTGTATGATGCGTTGGCCAAGGGCGGCTGAGTAAGGCCGACCGGTGATGCTCCCTCTCATGCGCTTCGATGGCTGCCAGTTCTGTTCCGACGGTAAGTTAAATTGATCTTGAGCTCTGGTGATAGGTTGCGAAGTCCCACCTACACTACTGCCTCTCTGTTCTGCCACAGGAGTTCTATAGCTATCAATTCCTGGCATTGAAGAACTTGAAGAAACATAAGTGGATATTGGAGGTCGTATTCGGATTTGCTGGGTAGCTCGCTGGCTTGCTACCGACTGACTCTGCGGGATGCTTGAAATACTATGCACGTTATTCGTGCCTCGCCCGATAGAGAAGCACAAGGATTCTGGAATTGCTGCCATCCCATGCTCGTGCTAACTTGGTGGTTTCCGTTTCGAAAATCATTATGCGGTCTGGTAGGACCTGGGACCTGGCTTGCTGCAGGGAGGCTAATAATCTGTTGGGGAGATTGACTTGGAATGCGTCGCCGGTCTTGATGATTCCAACTCTGCAAGAAAGATAGACAGATCTTCACTGAGAAAGAAACGAGTAATAAAGATAATAGTGTAATTGATCTACGCATCTTCATTTTCATTTTTTGGGCGGTAAAGGGGTTGGCTTAAACTTTCGACACGTTTAGTTTTGATGAATTTAAGACTAAAAGCATCTCATTAATATCATTAGATTAAGTTGAGTGCAACCAGACCTGCGTTGAAGATGACGGCGAGTCTGTACTGGAGACAGGGTGAACAAGTGGTTGTGGCGTTTCGTCTCCACTTTTTGATAAAATTGTACTACTATCTGAAATGGCTGTTGTAGAAGGGGAAGCCTGAAAACTTACAGGAGGTGAAGAACTCATACTTGCACTACTGGGCATCACAGGATTTACTGCTGTTCTTGGCCTTTGATGTGAGCTGCGTGCATGATTCGGAACTGCAAGAGCCTGTACTGCCACGGGGTTTCTAGTAACTTGCCTCGGTATAGCAGGCCTCCTGAATTCACTGGCGACAATGGAATTTCCAACTTGCAGCCGCTGTAACTCTGATAAGCTGTTTGGAGAGACAATTTGGCCCTGTTGTAGAGAAGTACTGGGTTGCGAGACCGGATACATGTCGAGAGGCTGTTGATAAATTGCAGGTGAAACAGCATCCGTGAGCACATGATTTAGCATTTGATTAGCGGCAGCCGGCTCACAAATGCTTGCGGCAGCAGTTCCATTGATAGCAGAAGCAAAGAGAACTCCTGCCCAGAAATCGTCCTCTAACGGAGGAGCAATATTTTCAGCAGCCACATTGGTAATTCTATCTTCCGATAGGTTAATTATATTCTCAGGGACAGAACTACCATTAACGGTTTGCTTCAAAGGTTTACAATCTTCCATCTCAAGTATGTCCATTGGATCTTCTTCAATTCCTTCCACAGTAAGATCCACAACATTTGCTGCGTCGTCTGAAATTCTTTCAGGTTCACACTGCTTCGTTCCATCGTCATTCAAGGGGGTATCATCACCTTGCACCAGAGAACTACAATCAGGTTCTCCAGCAGGTTTCCAGGATCCATCAGCTGAAATAATTACATCATTCGCACCGTCTCCAACCTCTTCCAATACCTGAGCAACAAAAAAAGGCCTCACTAAAGTGGTCTAAATTCTAGAACTCGCCTTGATTCAGAAGCACATACGATACCATATGCGAGGATGCATGCACATACCTTTGCTAAGTATCGATCTACACGTAAGTCCAGGTAGCAGACTGACTGGTTACAATGAGGGCATCTCCAAGATGGTCTTCTTGAGTTTATGTCAACAAAGTTCTCATAGTCAAAACACTACACGGAGAATGCAGTAAAGATCAAAATGTGATTCCGCTTTAAATAGAAATATTAAGGAAAGAGGGTCCAACGACTGAAAACCCGTTATCTATTGATAAAGAATCTATGATTTTAACTTTTAAGTACCAATAAAGCAAAATAGTACAGAACATGCACAAAAAAAAAAAGTTACAAAATGAAGATTGGCCCTTTGATGAAGAGCACTACGTGTAAAACGAACTCAATTTTAGATTTCTCAAGTGAACGCATTAATTTCATAGATTGAGACCATTTGCAATACTTTCAGCCACATTGAAATGAGCAGATTCATCTCAAGGTAGATTGCACTCGTGAACTCATACCGCATGTTATCATAATTCAACAAACAGTGGACCATCCTTTTGCAACCTAATAACTAGTTTTCTTTTTCTCGTATTCCAAAATGTATAATAATCACTTGGGCTCTCACCTGAAGATGTTTACAGAGATGACCTTTTGCTGGAGTCTTAATACGTTTGAAGCTGTGAAACAAAGGGAAAGATAAGCAGCACAATAAGCATAGCATGAACAAAAACTATAAATCTTTACAAAGCAAAAGCTTTAAAGCTTACATACAATGGAAGTTCAACAGAAAAACATGTTCACATAAAGAGCATGGCATATTTAATAAAAAAAGAAGAGAGTGAGAAAACAGTTGATAGCAAAGCTTATCCGAATGTGTGCATTTAATCACCAATCTAACACCATAACCGGACATAAAGCATGCATGTCACACATTGACACGTTCAGTTAGAAGTACTAAGAACTAGTATTTTGATGATATCTTTTAGATCTCAACTCCAAACACCTTTTCAAGCATTTTCCTGCGCCGTATATAAAACTGCAAAGGGGAGAATATATGTCGATCTTTAGAGCAATGCTAAAACAACAGTTTTCTTTGTATTAGAGAATCTGTCACGATTTACCAAAGTTCAATTATTTTCTATCTGCACCAACACGAAATTCAAGAAAGTCTAACATCACGGAATGGTGACATATCTTTTTGTATGAAAGAAAATTGTTGTTTTAGCATCTCTGTGACATATATGAAAGGAAGGAAACTGTGTCCATCACAAAGATTGACTGCAAGAGATAGGTTGTCACAATCAGAGTTCCAAGCATCCATTGGATATGAATTTCCCTCTCCTTAACTTCCTTAAAAGAGAAGGAACAATTTACGCTTCAAAAACTCCCAAGAAAATCTTCCATTTCTAATGAAATTCCTAAACCCTAATGAAATTCTTATGGATATCCAAGAAATATAGTTCGAGAATCAGATTAAGCCTGTATTTATCACTCCATTTGAAGATAGAAACATAAAGTATATCCATAGAAGATCCGACCACACAACAATCTAAGACCACACTTTTGCTTTTGATCAGAAGGAAAAAAAAACTAAAGATAAGATGCTTTGATACAACAATCTAGACTGCTTGACCAAATAAAGAGAGGCATTCAGGAAATGATAAAATATGTGCGCAACCAAGTGCATCTCAATTAACAATATGAGAAACGTTACCTTATGGGGCAATTGAGTGATATTCGTGACGGGCCCTCTATTATCTCAGAATCCTCTATTATCTCAGAATCTAATATCAAACAAATTCAATAACTCACATAAGTTTTCATATGAACATGTACCGAAGAGTGTCAGACATTACACTCTAAATACAAAAGAAACTCAACTTTCAGGCTCCGGGTATCACCAAACAGAAAAACACTGGCATAAAAAACCAAGCAGTGACTCTATTCTGATTTAGTCACTCAGAGTAAAAGAGATATTTAAAAAAAGATAACAAAGCCTCACTCCATGTTAGTTGAGGTCGGCTACAAGGATCAAACTCTTCTACCCCATTCGATAAATGCCCTTGATGGTGTACTTTCAAAATGCCCCAACATTTATATTTCTTTGATCCATTTCATAAAGTGTGAAAAAATTTTGAAGCCGGTTGTTGACTTATAACAACCTTCTTCCTTTAAAAAAGATAACAAAGCCTCACTCCATGTTAGTTGAGGTCGGCTACAAGGATCAAACTCTTCTACCCCATTCGATAAATGCCCTTGATGGTGTACTTTCAAAATGCCCCAACATTTATATTTCTTTGATCCATTTCATAAAGTGTGAAAAATTTTTGAAGCCGGTTGTTGACTTATAACAACCTTCTTCCTTTATCCCGACATGGAACTGGCTACGTAAGACATAACAGAAGCTCCGGTGTTTTACATAAATGGAGTTTTATGGATTCATAATGAAGATGTCAAAAAATATTACGCAAGGAAATGATTTCGTTAGAGGATCTGTTAATGACATAAGAAACTTGTTTTTTTTTTTTTTTTTGATGGCATAAAAGCTAATTGCAAGTTCAAAGAAAAGATGCAATCATACAAGAAACAAAACAGATATCCAGTTCATTTTCCAATAATCCAATAGAAAGCCCCACTACCTGAAGGATAGGACAACAAATGACCTCCTAGCACCAATCCCCAAGAGATGCAAAGGGATGTTGGTCCTTTACGAGGAGTACAATATGGAACTCAGATCAATAAGGTCAAGGGTTGGTGTTTAATCATCAAATGACCTGCCAAGTTTAGCAGTTCGGCAACAGGAAATTATTGCCACACAAAAACTAGCATCTGAAATAAACCTCATTATGTATAGGTAAAAAAGAGACTTGAATATATGAAATCCAAGGCAGAGTTTCTCCAGTCATATACAATCATTGTAATAAATAATATAATGTTAATGGAAACAAAGATACTGTGTAAATGTTTCACTCAATTGAAATATTAAATCTTGTATTTCATACTCCCATCACTAGACACTAGTAAGACTTGGAGAAGAAAACCAGTTCTATTAGCATTTCCAAGTAGCTTCACTCCCAAGCAAGGAAGGAAAGTCTAAGAGTGGACAGAACTGACTAGTCTGCTAGCTCTTCCACATTAAGCGAGCCCATGGAGAGTCGTTTTTAATGCACTGGTTTGGTTTATTAGGGAGGACAGAAACACTAGAACTTTTCACAAGCTTGAGCCTTGAATGATATAAGAGATCTAAACGGGATCTACAGAGTAGTGAGGGTTTAGTGGTACTTGGAAGCGTTTGCATCTTTGCTTGTATTATACATCATCAATTCACCATTCGATACTACGGGCAGGGGACTTCCATATACAAGCAATTGTTTCGTATAAAATGTCATTATCTTATTAGAAAAAGGATTCTCTCTGGTGACACCCAATATGCATGCTCAAACAAGAAGTGTGCTAGATAACAATTTGAGTTAGAGTTTCTTATACTTCAAGAATATCACTCCTTAAAATAGGAATTGGATCTAAATTTAATTTTAATTCATGAGACAGTTGCAAAAATGATTTGTAAAGCACCATCAATTGCACTACATCGAGCGCAATGGAAGAGTTTAATTCATGTAGCCGACCCCTAAAAATTTGGGATTGAGGCTATGTTGTCATTGTTGTTATGAGACAGTTGCAAATAAGAATATGCTAACACCTTGAAGCCAAATAGACTTCATATGGAGGAAATATCAGAAAAATTGCTAAATACGATCTTTTCCACCCAATTTATCAACCATCCACCTAACAATCAATTTCTTACAATCCAAAATGCGATTATAAAAAGAACTAAAAATGTAAGCAAGCTAATTCAAGAAGTTTGGAGATGAAGGCTATGTTGTTGTTGTTATGAGACAGTCCATGTACCTGATTCTAAGGAAGAGGCTGCAAGTGGAACATAATCTTGTAAAACTGGAACATCGGGGGACAGACTCGAACTCATGAAGGCTACAGCTATGATGTAATCACCTGTTAGACCAAAAATGCACTCAAATCAGTCAAATGAAAGTGAAGAGCCTAAATGTGTTTTGAGATGGTTTGACCAATCAAAACAAACATTAGTGTGTTGAGAAAAATATCAGAGGAGATAATGAACAAGCAAGTGCTTAAAGTTCTTATAAGACGGGCCTTGGAACAACAACAAAACTTTCCGTAGCTATAATGGACAATATTTTATGCCACGGCATAATAAGGTCGAGAGAGTGTACCAGTAAATTGACCAACAGCTTGCAGGAGATTTATTCCAAATCTGAGCATTGAAGTCACATTTGTAGGCAATTGAGGTCCAGTGTCCTAACATGTAAAGCAAATAAGAAGAAAAAAACATATTTCAATATCTACAACTTTCGAAACATGATGACAAATGCCCCCATTAAAAAATTTATGGCATTTATAATTGCATCCAAAAATAAAAAGACAACACTTACAATTGAAAGTGTGTTTCGTCTATCCACTGGTCTTCCATTTAAATAAAAACTATAGAATCCCAAAAAAAAAAAACCAAAAAGATTAGAATAGCTTTGAAAAAATTCAAGTCACCGAATCTGTGGGAGGGAAGAACCATACTTTACATGTGGTGGACTAACGAGACACGAGGAAGTCAATGTGTTGTCTGCTTGGATGACAAATAACCACTACAAAAGCAAAGAGATAGAAGGGTCCAGAGCAACTTTGTCAGATTTCTTTTGCTTATATAAAATAGCAAAGCTGATAGTGAGCACTTAAAAGAGTCCAACTTTTAAGAACGTCAATTATACAGCAGAAACAAAGGCGATGCAAAGATCAGCAACGTCAGCTACTGCTGGACATCATATATATAACTTCAAGAACATCAATACCCAGAAAAAGAAGAAGCCATTATGACTCAGATGACAACAAATATAATATCTATGGCATATAGAGATGCCTGAATTGAATGTAAAGCTTCCCACAAAAAAAGAAGAAGAGGACGGCACTAAAATTGTTACTCAAATAAGACCTATTTTAACAAAAAACGAAGAAGAGGATGACACTAAAATCGCTACTCAAATAATATCACCAACTTTGTGAATGCATGAATTTTGTTAAATTTTACATAATTACGTTTTATTTCACCAACGAGTTGATTCTCAGAATAAATAAAACATCAGACTGTCTCAAGGAAGAGCTAAACAAAGTTACAGTTTAAAGCATTAAACATTTTATAATGGCAAGGAAAAGCTAAAACTAAAACAATAATGTGCTCCAAGAAACTATCTCAAGCTATTCCAGAGCCCTTCATGATTCTTGATCCCAGACAAACAATAAGAGGACGGCACTAAAATTGTTACTCAAATAAGACCTATTTTAACAAAAAACGAAGAAGAGGATGACACTAAAATCGCTACTCAAATAATATCACCAACTTTGTGAATGCATGAATTTTGTTAAATTTTACATAATTACGTTTTATTTCAGCAACGAGTTGATTCTCAGAATAAATAAAACATCAGACTGTCTCAAGGAAGAGCTAAACAAAGTTGTTTAAAGCATTAAACATTTTATAATGGCAAGAAAAAGCTAAAACTAAAACAATAATGTGCTCCAAGAAACTATCTCAAGCTATTCCAGAGCCCTACATGATTCTTGATCCCAGACAAACAATCAATGCAATTGGCAAATTAAGCTCATTTTGGATGGTTGTAGTGACAAACATCTAGGTGAAAAAGGTTCTAATGACCAGCTGAAATTAACAATACTATTGAACCACACCAGCTCACAAATCATACCATAAATCTGAGAAAAAGGAAGCTAAAGCCTTGCTCAACCAACATTTTCTCCTTAATTACACTGGACTACGCAGTCTACACTACACATACAGCAAAGAAGTGAGGGAGGGCAAATACAAACTAACAAAGCTCCAGCGGCTTCATCATGCCTGGTTATTGCCATCCATGTAAAAGGGCAAACTACAATGGTTCACCACTTCGCCAGTATACACAAATTTTGGAAAAGAGAATTGAAGATCAGCAAAATAATCAATAAAGTTAAGTGGTTTCTCTCCCAAATTTTAATCCTTTCATACGCATGTCAATGCTGGTAATGAATAAAAGAAAATACTGTTTTCTGTTAGCTTGATTGTCCTTTAGTCATTAATCAAAATACACACATTCAAAGATGCCACTTACGATAAAGACACGACGCAACAGGGAAAGAATAAACACATTGCCAATATCAACATGAGAAAATCATCTGAGAATAAATAACATAAAATTATCCAATTGAGGAAAATAAAAGCGGAGCAAGTTGTTCTACGCTGTTTTTGTCAACAAAAAAAAAATGGAACAAGTGCATAGAAACTATTTTTTTTTCTTTGGAGAAACACAACAGAAACTACACTATATTAACTTTGACCCAAACTACTCACAAACTTTTCCTGGGCAGCACAAAGCATGCTCTTCAAAATCTGGAAGTCAACTGCAAACGACTCAAATCCAGCCTGCAATAACAGGTGAAAGAATAAGGGAAGGGAAAAAAATTATTTTAAGTTCTAGAAACGTACAAAGCCTGCATATCTGTATATGCTCAATGTAACAAAGCAGCCAAAAAAGGGTTCTCTAATGCTAAAAACCAAGTCAATTGAATTCAAATACAACATAGCCTCAGTCCCAAACTAATTGGGGAATTAAATCCAAATAATTAAAATATATCTAATATATTCTATCAAAACAAATTTGTCTGTGATAGGCCCCCTATCAATCTGAAGTATTCTCGAAGGCACAAGAAGCATGAGGGGACACATGGCGAAGCATCAGTGGCCATCACCAAGTGAGGGGAAGTGGGGACCAATTGCATTTTGGTCCAGTTAGTTACACTAAGAGAAGTATATAAATAGAGGAATAACTGTGAAGGGGATCATCGTGTTGTATGAACTTGTTTGGGAGTAAATAGACTACTCGATTGTCTATCCTGACTGTAATTCACATTTTGTTCATCAATACAACTCTGGCCTTCACTCACTTTTCTCTCTTAATTCCTAGTTTAGCCTATCAGTCTGATATAAGGTTCAGTTAATGTTGAGACTTATAATTTGACCGTCAAAAGTTCTATTTATCCTGAATAACAACCCGTTGTTGAAATCAAACATAATTATGCAAAATTTAACAAAACTCATGCATTCATGAAGTTGGCTTCATCGCGATCATTAGTTAGGGGTTTGGATCTTTTCCTAGCTAAAGTAGATTTTATTTGAGTATTGATTTTACTAACAAACAGACAACATATTGACTTTCTCGTGTCTCATTAGCCCACCACTTGTAAACTATGATTCTACCCTCACACAAACTTAGTTGACTAAAATCTTTTCAAAGTTATTCTAATCTTTTCGATATTACTTTCCATTGGGGTTGAGCGATTCTATAGCTTCTTGTTAAATGGAAGATCAGTAAATAGAAAGAACCAAATTTCAATTGAACAGTGTTTTCGCTTTCTTTTATGTGCCATAACATTTTTAGTAGGAGCATTTGTCATGTTTTGAAAGTTGTTACATATTGAAATATGTTTTTGTTCTTCTTATTTGTTTTATAGGTTAAGCCACTGGATGTCAAATGCCTACAAATGTGGCTTCAATGCTCAGATTTGGAATAAATCTTTTGCGAGCTGTAACTAAATTTAATGGTACACGCTCGATTTTATTCCAGCTTTTTCGGTTTTCTTTTTCAGATTTTTTTTTTTTGGCTCAATGTATGCAGGTAATAGCTTCTAATTGCCTGGCAATGTATTAGTTGTATGCGAGTGGCATAAAATATTGTCCTAGTTGAAGTCAGTCACATGCACTATCATATCTAGGAAAAGTTTTGTTGAAGTTGTTTCAAGCAGTTTTAATCACAATTATAGCCATTCTTAAGTCTTGTCTTTTAAGAGCTTTTAGCACCTGCTTTTTCATTATTTCCTCTAATGCACTACTACTCTTTGTTTAGATTATTCAAAACATCTCAAAACACATCTACCTCATGAATTGAGATTTCTGTTAGAAATCTGGATCCAGTCCTATGTTAAGTGAGTGATATTCTTTGAAAATATGATGCATCAAATTCAACTCAAACTGCTATCTAGCATGATTCTTGTTTGAAAATATACGCATTGGGTGTCACCAAAGAGCATCCTGCTTCTAATAAGATAATGATTTCTTAGATGAAAACGATCAAATAGGCAATTTTTCAAGTCAATGATTAAGTAGCAAATTTACGCTAGAGACAATTAGGCATAAAACATTATCCAATGTTGTTTAGAGGGGATCATACTCCCATTTGGAAACAGGTTACGTGTAGATGTAGTCAAATTAGGCTTAAGACAAATACAGAAGTTAGATTAGAATCAGAGTCCCATACCACATACACATAAAAAAGCAGCAAAGCAAGGTACTAATTTCGTTGAATTCAAAATATTTCTTGCATAATTATATGAAAAATCATCCTCCGAGCCAATCACTTTAACGAGAAAGCTCAATAAATCAGTTGCCACTTTTCACTGGCACAAAAAAAAGAGAAAAAAAAAAAAAAAAAAAACAAAACAAAATATTACCAACCTTAACCTCAAAAAGAGTGAGTATACGACCCATCTTCATTTTGGGTAAAAACCTGAAGGACATCATATGAGACACAATCAAAGCATTAATCTCCAAGTGACTTACGCAAATAAGGGGCAGCTATCATTGACACCCATGAAACAGAAATTAAAAGAAAAATGTAAATAATTAATGGTCATAAATCACCAATGTCTCAAACAATCTATTAATTTGAGCAGAGAACATCGCTCTATTTGGGAGGAGCATTTTAAATAGCAAGATTACAGCTTAAACAAATACAACCACGAAGATAAGTCAACAACGGCATATGATTGTCCAAAAAAAAAAAAAAACAGATGAAAAAGTTCTCAAAAACTCTCTAAGCAGTCTACAGATTCTACATGAATCATTTAGATAGATGTTAAGCAAGCACTCAATTCCCAATAACTCTTTTTTAGAACATCCTGAAATGGCATGCTAATGTTGAGGGGTAGGACCTTGACATTAACAACAAAACCTAAATCTCAAATTAGTTGGGCTCGGCTACATGAACCAAACTACTCCACTTCACTCAATTTGATGCAATTATTGATGTGCTTTCATTGTCTTCTAAATCCTTCCTAATTAATGAATCACGAGTTATCTTACGCCTACCTTTATACCGTGAAATTTCTTCAATTTCTATTTTGTTTAGCTTAACAAGGGCATTTGCAGGTCATCATTGGATGTGTCACAACCACCCTTCCCCAATCTTTCTGTTGTTAAATGACGCTCTTACTTTTCTTCGAACTGAAAATTTCTTATTGTACAAGTTTTACTGCACTAACATGATAACATCTAAACACCCTCATTTGTACAACAATCATTTTATCTATGATAATTCTTTATCGTCCAACATTCACCCACATAAAGCATATCCAGCCTAATTGTGCTCTAACAGAATTTTCCTTTTAGTTTAACAAAGATATTTTGATCATATGCCGCACTAGTTGCATTTCATTTATTCCATTCAACTTGAATTCTATGAGTTATGTCATCCTCATTACAACCATCCTTTTGTATCATTGAGCATAAAAATCTAAAATAGCTCAACTTACGAATTTCTACTTCCAATTTTAGTACTATGTTATCTTGATAGAGGTTTAACCGTTTAAGCGGATCCTTGATGCAGTCTATAGTAATGGGACCTTGAAACTTCTAAAAAAAAAATTATCGGAGAGTAATGACAAAGGTCATAATAGAAATAAAAATCAAAATAAACATTCGCAAGCATAAAGATTTCCACGAAAGCCGCCAATCCACCCATTCCTACTCTATCTCTTGTAAGAGGTGCGCGTTACAACAATAAATCCTAAATCCTAAATCCCAAATCCATTGGGGTCGGCTTCATGGATGAAACATTTGCACTCAGCTCAATATAGCATTTTATGATTTGATTTCATAATCCTTTAAATCCGTCATAACTAATGCATCCCAATTTATATTAGGAGGTATGCAACTAGAATAACGATATCATATATCATATACTATTGAATACAAAATTTGTCCAAATAGGCACCATAAATAACTAAATAAGTCTCATTAGGCAAATATCCAAAGGATGCTCCAGTTGTAACGAGAATTCATAATTCATACCTGGACATAACCTTTGAGAAAATGTGTGGAGGATCTGTTGGTTCGATGTTGGTGTCCACTGGACTAGAGAAGTTTTTTCCAATCTACATTTGCAGAAGTTCTATTACGGCCGTTTACAACACAAAGACCAATACACAGAAATGGCAACCAAGAAAGATCCTTAGCAGAATAAAGTTCTCCGTGTACCTCATTTGCCAAGGAAAGAAGATCATTCACATCGTTATCCAAAAACCACCTGCTTTTACAGGCATTCTAACAAAGCAAGAAACCGTCTAGTTAATAACAATAAATCAAATGTCTCTAAAAGCGGGTAAAAGAACTAACGGGCAAAGGTTGCAAGAATAATTTAAAAATAGAAATTTAGAAATAAGTGAAAATTAAGGAATGATAGCAACACGTGAAAAATCAAACACCAAAGTTATTCTCCTACTGTTGAGTCTACGACTTGGTAGCGAAGAACAAACAAATGTTCTTTGTTTATTAATTCAAGGAATACCAGCACAAAAAAAACACAAGAAACTCAAAAACACGCACCAAGAACTCTCACATGAATTCTCTCGAATTTCTATTTTATTAAACCATGGTAGTACTACCATGGGAGCCACAAAAATACACATGTCATGGGAACCACCACATTTACAACCATTGGATTCTAATCAAACATAGTAATCTATGAATCATAAATGCACAAAACATTTAATGCAAAACACATTTTGAGGGGTTCTCATGGCGTGGGTATATATTTGGGCTCCATTGTAGAATTTCTCATATATATATAATACAACTCCTATTATACTTCTACCTAGTTGTAAAGACAATTGCAATTAATTAAAGATAAACATAAAAAATAACTCTATGCAGTCCTACCATAATCATTAGTATGACAAATAAATAGAAAACTTAAATATATAAAAACCTCTAACTCTGAGTTGTTTACACTAATTAAAATTAAAGAAATAAATAAGAAAAACAACACTAAATAAACGCACATCTCAACACTGATTGATGCACTGATGGAGAAAATCCACGATATTTGGGTAACGACTTCTACCCCTATCAAAAAGTTAAATATTTCACTCATTGAATTTTTCAAATATTTATAATTACTCTTCCACATTATAATATTAAATAGGAGAAAATGAAAAACGTATTGGAGCAAAGTATCAAAAGATGTAAGAAATAGAGCTGAGCAATTTTGGCAAATTCTATGCAATGATCATCATCTTCAATATTTAGAAAAGGTAAAAGCAAAACAAACCAGAAGTAATAGACTAATACAATGGGAACTTGAAATATCATTAACTAGTATCAAAAAATGGCAAATCAATCATGCAACCAGCGGAGAGCATACTTTATGCAGCTGGTAAGTCTTGATCATATAAACTGAATGTGGCAAAAACTTCAGTCAAATAACTTCATCATATGATAAGCCGCTAAGCTGATCTACACAGTTTAGATTCTACATGAATGAGTTACATCATTCATGTTAATTGTTGGACGGAGGCAACTTGGCAGACATTAATGGAGCTGAAAAAGAAGTGGCTGAGTGTGGTAACCAAATACAGCATTACCTTGACAGAAATCATTAACACCATAATAGCAGATTGAAGTAAGGACTTGTTATTGCACAACCGTCGGTATACCTGCATGGAATATAAATACGTAAAAGAGATTCTTCAGTAAGTAATCGGCACCATATTAGTTGAAGTTAGCTACGCAAATGACATAGTTTTGCCTGATACAGAAAAATCTGGAAGCATATGCCTTAAGTATAGAAACTAAGAATTGCCTCACATGCAGACATACAAAAAGGAGAAAGCGACATTTATGATACAAACTACATTTCGAAGCCAAGGATAATTAAAGTTTCCGATACAGTTTAGCAATAAGATGTGATAACAAAACATAGATGACTGCAACTTCATGAACATCACTTGAAGAATAAACTTTGGTTCATGTAAGAGGTAAAATATGCTTGCAAGTATTTGCAGGCACCCCTAACAGACATTTTTTCTTCATCAGAAAAATAAACTTTTGAGTAATCATCCTTTTTCTAGGCAATCTGCTATAGGTAAGAAAATTAGAATGGCAAAACATTATATGTTTTGTTCGTGAAGAAGTGGACTTACAAATTTTATAAGAACTGGCAACTCATGAACTCTTTCTGGGAACTCATTGTTTGCAACTGCATAATCAATTCCTCTGCGCTTGTCAAGGAAAACACCATAATAAAGTGAGAAAAGTATAAATATATAGTGTAATATTTTTCAAAGTTCATTCACAAGAAAAATCAATCAAATGCATAGCAGTGCGCAAACACTTGAGACGTGACAAGACATAAACGTAGGTCGGCATGCCAGCAGCATTGAATTCAAAAAATAAACGTAAAAAACAAAAAGGGAAGATCAACAAGCTGGACAAAATAACAAGGGGAAAAGAGAAAGATTGTACGAGGAAATCCCCATTCCCTACTGTAGTCCTCCAATGAATAAAAAACCCTTAATAAACATGATAAAAAAAAAAAGATAAATATGCAGATTTTGCACTGTAATTTAAGAATAAAGCAGAACATTTTTTCTTTCACCTAAATTTGGAGAGTAAAATAACGACTGAATCCAGTTTTTTCTTTAGTAAATTTAACATTCAATTTGGAGACTAAACCAACAGGTTTGAACTCTTTTCTTTCCACTGATAGTAACCTGGGAACTCGATAATTCGCAGGTTTGCCACTGTTATGCAAGTAGAATAAGGAATTGAAAAAACACGTGGCGTGAATTTGAAAACACACTTCAGCAAGAGTATTAATAGCCATATTTCCAGACAATTCTAATTTCTCAAGTCCTCTAATGAAATGCCTAATGGCCAGAATTTCACTATAATGCAAAACAACACTGAAAATAAAAAAAAAAAAGAAGACAAGAATTAGAGAAACATCAACAAAAACATAATTGAACAGATAACTCTTCTAATAGTACCAAAAACTCATGCAAAAACTCAAGACTAACAATAATTTAGGGCTTCTCAAAGTAAAAGGCGCAATGTCCCCAAAATTGAAACAAACAAACAAACAAACGAACGGAACAATTTACACAGAGCCACTCAGTATTACTAAATTCTACCAGCAATTTAGCGTTTCTCTGGATTACATGCCCATAACAGAAGTAGTAGTAATCAACAGTTTAGGATCCCTAAAAAAGCTAAACAAAAGCATAACCTAAGAAGCCTAAAACCACAAAAGTATTTCCTCATAAAGCAGTTGCAAATTAAACAAGAAACCATCACAATCGCCTTTGTAGACTTAATTTTCGGAAAACCTACTCCAAAAACCCTAAATTGCACCAAACATTCACTCAAACCAACAAAACCAAATCAAGCAAAACCCCAACCACTACACAACGAACAACCTAAACTTCAACAACCAAAACAATCCAACACACCGAACATAGAGAAACTTAGAAACGCAGACGAAGAGAAGAATGAGAGTTTGAGAGATTCGAAACTTGGCCAAGGAAATGCAAAGCCGCGACAACTCGTTAGGGTCGAAACTCTGTCCCTGACTCAGGCGCGACACTAGCCGGTCCGCCACCGCTCCCAGCCAGAACGCGTTGGCGCACGCCGACGGCGATGCCGCCGCCGCCGCCGCCTTAGGAGCCGCTCCGGCCGCCGCGAGGCCGCCGTATGCCACCGGCGCAGCCATCGCCCGTCGCTCTCTCTCTCTCTCTCTCCCCTCGCCCGCGCGCGCGCACACACACACGCAGACACACTCTCAAGTCTCAAGCAATTCTGAGAGTCTGTGGAGCGAGCGAGAATGGCGTGAGCGGAGATTCAATCAGTGTTGCGTTGCGTCGGAAACGATATTTGAATTGGGCGTGAGGAGCAGTTTCGGTGTGGCGTACGGTGCGACGCAGCGCGAGGACGCGTGGCATGGATAGAGAGAGCGCGGTCGGGCTGCGTTTACTCGGCCGAGGTGCACAATAAAAGAGTTGGACAAAAAAGGCGCATTTTATTTTGGGAAATAAAAGTGGTGCGACTTGAAGAGCAAGAACAGAGGCTGTGTGACCGTTTTAGCCAGAGTTGGAGGGCTCCATGAAGGAAGTCTTGGAAGGGGTTGGACGTAAATTCAAATGAGTGTTTCGCAACTTGTTCTGCATGTGCCTCTCGACCTACTACTACTAGCTGTTTGTTTAGACGGTCTGAAATTCAAAACTTCTAATTTTCCAAGGGTGTCTTTTTATAAGGCAGGGTGTCACCGTATTAGGTGCGGCTCTAGTGGAATAGTCAGGGTAATCATGAACACCACAAATATATGTTAGTTAGGTTAGTTATGTTTGATTAGTTTACTTTAGTTTATGATGTTGATTTATTATACTCTCTGTTTTTAAACTAACGAAAATAAAATGTTATTGCGGGATTATTACGTTGAAGACAAAAAGCGGAGGAAAATAGTAAGTTCACAAATTTAGTATTTTCATAATTATTTATTTAGGTTTGTTATGGTTTACATGATATATAGTGACATAGGTATTGTGTTTTTGAAAAATGGTTGATATGTTTATTTAATGGAAAGTGTGTTTAAAACATTAAGAAACTTAAACATAGAGGAATGAGTAGGCTCTGTAGTTGCGCCATTAAGGCGATCCTCTACATCCGAAAGTTCCCTTGTGTGTAAATCCCTCCATATCAATAAAATGCTTGAATTAAATTTTTAAATGAATACCGTGCTAGTTGTGCAATGGTTCGGTAGGTACTATCGTTATTACACATAAAATGTGAGTGCGAAAGAATAAGTATGCTCTGTAGTTGCGCTCTTATTGCGATCTTCTACATCGAAAGTTCAATTGCGCTTTAACTTGCTTCGATCATCAACTATTTCACTTAACATATTTGTGCATTTGTGTGTAACCCTTTTACATAAATGTTCGAAAACTTATGTAGGTCATGGAACATAGGAACATCCATTTTCTATTCTATACGTACGGTGAAATTGTTAATGGTTTAAATGGCATCGCGTACAGCGCACCCCCATCAAGAGTGTTGATGGTTAAGTTTGGGTCGAGTGACCGTCAATTGATGGATGACGTGTGTAACGCGTTCAATATCTCATCTACGGAGACTCTAGTTCGAGATGACTTATCGCCACATGATAATCCTCCCGGAGGCTCGCATTATTTCGTCCCTGTGTTCTTTGCATGATACGACACACGTCGACTTGATGTGGGAGACGGTGGTCAATTTACCAATAAGCTAACGGTAGATATCTATTTGACATTTGAGTCAATCGACTCGATTCAAAATCGTATGATTCATACGCAAGTTAGTGATGAACGTGACGGCACGCCGACGCAATTAATGATGGAAAGGCTTTATATGCAATCCCCACATGGTGAGGTCGTGGAAGAGGGATTTGTTAGTCCATTACATGAATATATTAATGCCTCTAATGACGATGAAGTTAACGAGGACGCCAATAATGAAACGATGAGGACATACGTCCCAACGAAGATGTTACGAGAAATCGTTTGGGATAACATCAATGTTTGCACGGATGATCCAAGATATGAACCTCCGGGTGCGGAAAATGTGGAAGATGATGAACAATTTGCTATCGATGAAGAGGTTTTGTTGGAGGAAGCAAGTGATGATGAAGTTCACCAACCAATACCGGTATATAACGAAATCGATTGGGAGGTGGCTAATTCCACTTTGGGACCCAACATTCCCATCAAGAACCGGGGGGACATGTCTAATTTCGATTTGGAGATAGGGATGTACTTTGACAATAAAAAGACTTACAACATGCCGTTAAAGTGTGACATGTTAATAGACATTGTCAATTCTATGTGATGGAATCGACTACAACTACGTGGGCGATTAAGTGCGAAGTGCGCAACACGATTGTATGTGGCGTCTTCGTGCTTGTTTGCGAAAGAAAACACAATTATGAAAGATAACACGAGTTAGACGTACCGCACACGTGTATTAATCCCGACGTAGAACGCGGTCATGCCCAACTTGACGCCAAAATGATTGCGCGAGAGATCCAAAGCGTCGTCGAAGAGCGATCAAGCAATCACTATCAAAGCATTAGTACAAATAATTAAGGAAAATACGGACACAAAGTCAACTACAAGCGAATGTGGGATGCCAAAAGGAAGGCAATTGCATGTGCATTTGGAGATTGTGATGAGTCATACGCTTTATTACCAAAATGGTTGGCGGTTTGTGAGGAGTAAGAGTCCCCGGGACAAGAATTGAGTGGTCACATAGACAATGGGCAGCGATGAGATAAGAACTGCGTCTCTCCTCAATTTCGTCGTGTGTTTTTGCATTTGAAGCATCAATACATGCTTTCAAGTTTTGTAGGCCTCTGCTTCATATTGACGCAACATTCTTATATGGCAAATACGGTGGGAAGCTAATGATTGCGATCTCTGTTGATGGCAATTGACACATATTACGGTTGCATTTGCCGTTGCGTAACCGAATAAACTGATTCGTGAGGGTGGTTTTTGAGGATGTTGCGCAAACACGTGACGAGATAGAGAAGGAGTTTGTGTTATTTCGATCGTCACCCCGACATTTTGGAGGCGGTCAACACCCCAAGCAACGATTTTTGTCCCCTAAAAGGGTACCACCGTTATTGCTTGCGACACTTGCTTAGTAATTTCGACACCCGGTTCAAAAATGACCTCTTGAAAATACTCCTTGGTCGAGCAATGTTCAACATCAAGAACGAAAATTTAATGCGTGCATGGAACGTTTTGCATGCTTATCATCACGAACGCCTCGATGTCTCGCAATATGTCAATATCATCCCCAAAGAACTATGGACTCAATCGCACGACGAGGCATGCGGTACGGATGGATGAATTCTAATGGTGTTGGTATGTACGAAATACAATTTATGTTTTGCACTCAAATACACACGATTATCGCCGAACCAATATTACTTACACGAATGTTATCGTCAATTGCGAGTGTTTTAACGGTGTATTGAAGGGGCTCGATTCTTGCCAATAACGACGATGACTCGGATGATTTACTACGATTTGTGACATATCACGATCAACGCAACCAGGAAATCAATGAAGCAATCTCAAACGGACAATCGTACACGAAATATGTCATGGATAAACTCACGAAAAATGAAAAATCCGCAAGGAGGCATCAAGTCATTTTGATCAATCGCGACATTGGCGAGTTTGAAGTGCGACTGGAAGACATGGAGATCGCATGCATAAAGGCAACAACACCCAAGTCGTCATCCTAAATGATCTAATAAATGGCGGTCGTTTGGTTTCTCTTGCTCACACGTGTTAGCTTGCATGTGCCTTTATTCGAGTGAGCTACGCGCGATTCATCGAGCCATACTATAAGATAGATGTGTACGCACAATGTTACTCATACAATTTCAAGGCCATCCCGGATGAGAAGTATTGGCCGACTTTTGGGACGAAGATCATACCGAACCCAAGGTGCGGACGTGGCCGAGGAGACCTGGGGATCGCGAATACATAACGAGATGGATCTTCCTAATGTCTCGAGGCCTTTGCGATGTGGCATATGTCATCAAGAAGGACATAGAAGAACAACATGTCCAAATAAATACCGTGAACGAGTCCCAACTAGGAAGAACCGGTGTGGTATTCGTCGTTCAAAGGGACATAACAAAAAAAATTGTCCAAGGAGACCTCAACCTTCCAATGAAAACCTATAGTCGATTTTGTATATTGTTTGTCATAACTTAAGTTCGTAGCTATGTTGATTTCGAGCATTTACGCATTTGTTTTTGTGTGAACATATATGAAAGAGTTATCGTTTGGTTTCGAACAACACTCTAATTCTTTTTATATCATTCATTTGTAGTTGTACAACAATGGATCCAGGTCTTTCGAGATCCTTCACTTTTGCAACTCCAATTTACACACGGATCATCGCGAACCTGGAGGGTGAGGTAAACTTTTGTACATGTATACGTAAAATGTTACGGTATAAATGTATCAAAAATATATATTAATACATGATCAATTATAAAGGTGTACGAAACAATGCGCGTACGTCGAAGACGTGGGGTCGTTGATCGAACGGTGCGATATCATTCGAGGATGATCACATATCTTCGTTCCGAGTGGGTTCTATGAAATTTCTCGCGTAGCATTTTTCACCTTGATTGAGTTTTGATTCTTGCATTCGTAGAGAGATGGCGCCATAAGACGCATACATTTCACATGCATTGTGGGGAGTGCACAATTACACTCCAGGACGTGCGTACAACTCGACTTACCTATCGAATGTATGCTCATGTGACGAACGACAAATACATACTATGTTGATGTGTGCGAGAGGCTACTTGGTCGAACTCCCGTTGGAGATGACGTTATTGGTTGTAAACTTAAAGTTGAATGGCTTGAACGTAACGTACCAGTATAGATAATGATAGCGATGAGGAGTCGGTGCAACGTTATGTTCGATCGTACATACTACAACTTATCGGTGGTAGTATATTCGCCGACAAGTCCAATCGATTCGTACATTTGATGTTCCTACCATTGCTGGAGGATTTCCAAGTAGCTGGACAATATAGTTGGGGGAGTGCATGTTTGCCTTATTTGTACAGGGAGTTGTGTCGCGGATCTCGCGCAGGGGCACATGAGGTTACAGGCGCGTCAATTCTTGTACAACCGTGGGGCATGGGACAGATTTTCATTCATAGCACCGCGGCGCACAGGTGTTTCTAGAGTTCAACCGCGAACAGGTGGATGGAGAACATATGCTTATGGACGTTCCATTGGGACACATGTAATACAAATATTTTTCCTTAATTTCTTTAACATCTAGTCCATTTTCATTTTTCATAACTTATTGTTTTCTACGCAGATGGCTCGATGCATTTTCGGTTACACGAGTGCGACGCACGTCGTATCGGCTTACTGCGAAGTAATGCACACGACTCGCAAAATAATGATGATGTAGTATGACAACCATATGTCTTTGAAGTCATGGGCTCTTCCCGATTCTTTGGACTAACGGTCACGGTAGTTGGCTTTCGACGTGTCCCCTAATTTGTTTCCACATAGTCGAGTGACATCGACCGAAAAGGGTGATGAGACCATTCGGAATGATACAAGTGGTGCCACCAAATTGTGCTTACGACACCCAATCGCACCGCGAATTGCGTGGACGTCATCTTTACGCAAGCTTTATACACATGTGGGAAAATCGTGGCGACAACATTGCCACAGCGGCACATAATGAAGGGCACGATCATCAAGACTACATGACGTGGTATCGCTCGGTCACTAGAAGATTCATTGGACACGACGGGGCTTTACGTGACTACTCGGTAAACTTCTAACTCTTACTTTTTCTCGAACAACTAATATCTTATATTGCGTGCTTTGAACTCATGTTTTTATATCAGTGTAACTTGGTGCATCGACTGAGGCGAGTGTTTATTGAGGATGGGTACGAGCAAGGTCTTGCTGCGCTTGATGAAGGGATTAAAATTTTAGACGAAGATGAAAGGCAAAGGTCTACTCTTTGGCATGACGGAATTGACGTCGAACATGACATAAATGAGGATAATGAACAGGAAGATGAAGAAGATGATCGGGGTAAAGCAAATAGAGAGGTGAGAATAAGACGAACACGACCGGAGATCGCGCGGAACGCACCGGACGTCCTCGTCCACCACGTCCATCTACTCGGACGAGATTGTTGCGAGAGAGTAGCAGACGTTCTCCTCCACCACGTTCATCTCGTTCGAGAGCGAGTAGAATGCAGATCGATGGCGAGAGTAGCCAACGATCATCCCCACCAAGTCATTCTTCTCACGGGTACATTCATGCATCGTCCACTATGCAACCGGAACCTCAAATGTTTGTACCCAGGCCGCCAATCGTGAATCTTCCTCCTTACCATTTTGATCTTTATGCACCCGGCCGTCGTCTTCATATGTGGACCATGGAATGCCTGAGACATCGATGTATCCGTCATTGCCTCGAATACATGCCGAGTCCATATACTCCACCATGTTATAATTACAATATGTCATATAATGGAGATGGCTCCTTCATGAACTTGTTGACCATGTCGCAGACCTCATGTTCCTTTCCCCAACCGCATACGGAAGCCACTATTTTGGGATGGTTCAACCTCTTATTTTTGGGAGCATCGAGAAGAGAGGTGAGTCGAGTGAAGCACCGGAGGAAGAACATCAATCGACTCGACGCCATTCAATGCAAGATCGGCAACCTCAACAACCTCAACAACCTCAACCGGATGTACAAACACATCGTCCAACTAGACATAGAGTACGTCCGGTTTGCATCACCGAACAACAACGTCAACGTAACCGTCGTAATAGACACGCATGATGAGTTTTCTTGATGTCATGGTGATTTGTTTCATCTTATATTTTGGGTGAACGAAGTTGATGTATACAACATTCTCATAGAATAAACTTATTTATCATGTTTTCCATATTATTATATTGCGGTATCTCGATTACTCTTGAATATTCCATAAAAGAAACTCATCACTATGAAATATATATATATATATATATATATATATATATATATATATATATATATATATCTCGAAAAATTAGAAGATTCGAACTTATAACCTTAAAGAACTTCAATTAATTAAACAACTAGTAGCTAGCTAGGTCCTAACCAATGCATGAAACCCAGGGTTGGTTCATTGACCTCCAAGTTGGTTGGTGCTTTACTTATTTATTTTTGGTGAGTTTTAAGTGCTAATTTTAAGAGTCTAGTGCGGTATCCAAGTTCTTGAAGTGATTGACTTAAAGTTCGGTGCTTAATCAATAAATTTAATCAATCTTATTGATATTATAATCATTTAATTGAAGAAAAATCTCAAGTGAATCATATGAAAGAATATAAAGAAAAGGACTTCAATGTGAGTATGGCTAGGCGAGCTTTACCAAGTTAGGTGTTGACGCGCGCCGAACGCGTCAATAATATTTAAAATAACCTAAACCAACTATTTGCGAGAATAGTGGCAAAGGGTCGATCCCATTGTGGACCGGTAATCTTTCTAAGGTTTAGAAAATAACAAAAAGGAAAATCGGGTTTTGAGAGAGACCAATTAATTAACTACTCTAAAAATAAACAAAGTGAATAAAACAATGGAAATAAATTGAAAACAATTAATAAAAATACCAAGGTCAAGACATACAAGTTCGGTTCGGTAAAAGATTGGATTTGGTCTTCGATTTATGTAAAATGTGCAAATCAAAATATCCTAGTGTAGCTATAGACCGTGCGTACGCGGTTCCTCGCTCTTCCTGTCTCGATAGCCAAGTACGACGATGACTACTTCCCTAATCAAACACATAACCACAATTCAAGTGAATTGGGTTTAATGCGTTGACCGCAATGGGCTTTGTGAAGGCACTACACCTGACAACCGGATCACTCGTGTGTCCGATTTAGCCTAGATTTCTAAGGTATTCAACCTAGGTCCCAAAAGGGTCGAATCAATCGGTATGGTCGATTGCCACTAGTGTGGTCTTATTGCACAAACACGGCGCTTACGACTCATGACAAATAAATCAAGATTTAAACTAGTGTTTAACCTTGATTGTTAAAACAATACCCAAGAAAATAAAATATTAATGAAAAGACTAAAATTAAAATAAATAAATCTCACAAATCCATTGATATGCGCAGTTGAACCTCCTCGCATCTTGCCTAGGCTAGAGGTTTTAGCCTCGCATCAAGAACACAAAAGAAAAGAATAAAAAATAAAAAGAATGGGGGAGAGGAGCGCGAGGCGTTCGGCGGAAGCGAGAGAAGAAGAACGGAGAGAGATAAAAAACGAGAGAGAGAACGAAATTAAAAACCGAAATCCCTAAGTGAATTGGTTTCCTCTTCTCGCCACGTGTCAATAGCCGATTGGCTGGAAATCTAACGCCTCGCCACGTGTCGGCGCGTGATTGGGCGGCTTTGCTGGCGGGCGACGTGGCGTGCGGTGATTAGAGGAGAGAGTGCTCGTATGACGTGCTGGTGTGAGAGGAACTGCCACGTGTCGCAATGGGATTGACCAGCCGCAGTTGTTGACCAAGAAGAACTCGACACGTGGCTGTACGTGATTGGGCCGATACACCTCAACTTGACATGCTAAACCAATAGGAGTCTGCGCACGTGTCATGACGTGGCGTTTGGTGATGACGTGGCAGTGTCTCGATTGGCTGAATGCTGACGTGGAATCATTTTATTGGCTGGAATACTCTGTACTCTATTTGACCCACTACCTAACGCGTATTTCGAGATTGTCCGCGTCCGATCACCGCAAGTAAATACTCCATTTTGAGTATTTTTCCGCCACACGAATTCAACCGCGCACTCGATTAACCCCGAAAATAATAAATAAACACAATTAAGATAGTATTTTGGAGACTTTACACTAAAAATATATAAATAACCTATATATAATATTACATAATTAACGACTCAACAAATAGTGTTTTTGTAATTTGTTTATACACCTTAATTTACTGCGGTTTTTGAGGTTAAAAGTAATTTCTATTGTACAGGATCCTATGGAGTCTTGGCCTATGCAATCTATAATTTTGAATTGATTGCCCCAAGGCCTATATAGAACTATAATATATGGTTAGTTGTTTTATTATACATTTTAGCGAGAACTATTTGGGAGTACTGCAACTACTTGTGTGCAAATGTACTTTCCGTAGCTTGGAAGTGTCAACTTCAGATTTTTGATATTTTGTCACTAATTTATGAGAAAAAATTACAAAAGTACATTACCTTTTAGTTTAAACCCCGAAAAATAAGTGTGGTTTTCTTTTTATTCAAAAACTAGGCTATGTCGCCTTTCCAAAAAACGCGATATTAGTTGGGTAGATTTTTTTCGTTGACGCGGACGGTCCTACGTGGATTGTGTTACACGATAGCGCATTTTGAAAAAGCGCTATCCGTGTAACACATCCACGTATGACGCGTGAACATGAGCCGACCGAATAGCGCCCATGGGTTGCACGGGTTGTACGGGTTGTCGCCTCGCAATACGTGCGTGACGTTTACATGGCGTTATCACCTCGAAACACGTGCGTGACGTTTGCATGAGTTGCATGGGTCGCCCACCTCGACAAACGTGCACGACATTTTTGCATGAAATCTCCACCTCGGCATACATGGGTGACGTTTGCATGGGTTGTCCACGTCGATATGCGTGCGTGTTGTTTACATTGGTTGTCTACATCTCGAGATACGCGAGTGGCGCGGGTCATCCATCTCCATATGCGTGGCGGTCATGGGGAAGAGAATTTGTATTTATAGCTCATTTTCAAAAGGAGTCATTCATAGAGTGTATAGTTTTGTATAGATAGCTCATTTTCAAAATGAGCTATCATACACATTGCCTCGCCACCTCACCGCCACCTCACCACCATGATGCCAACTCATAAGCAATAACGCATTTTCATAAGGTGTTATCACCTATTTTTGTAAATTAAAAGTAAACTAACCTATTTTGTAAAATAAAATGTAAATGTCCCCCACTTTTAGAAAAAGTCCTATAAATCACATCCTACTCCTACAAAAGATAAAGCATAATTAGATTAAGTTGGTTTGCTGAAGATTGAGGCTTATCTTGAGGCTATACAAGGGATATAAAACAATAACAAAGAACTAAAATACGAACGAAATAACTTGAAAAATTCCTTTGATGCTTCTTAAATATATGTAAAAATTTTAAAATGTGTTATGAGTCCGAACTCACAAGTCTAAATAGATTTATTGAAATACAAATTTGAGAATAAAAAGACTAGTGCATATAGTTTGGGATTGAGACTTTGTTGTCGTGAAGTGCATATAATTACGACGAGCTTTCACTGAAAATTTCTAACTTTCTAAACGAAATGAATTGCTGAAAACTGGTTTGAATGAGGTTTATAGAAGAAATGGAATTTTTTTTTTTTTTTACTTTTAACAACAAAACTTTGCCGCGTTTATAAGTTGGTTGTCCAACTTTTCCCGCCTTTATATATTTGCAGTCAATTCAAACACATTTTGAAAATGAAATATATCGATTCGAAAACCAAAATATCAGTTAAAAGTTTGTGGAATCAGAACAAGAAGACTTGAAAATGCGTCTTTTTCAACTTTTTTTCTTGTGTGGAACAATACGTTTTGGATTGGTTGTCCTATCAAATGTGACTTGTTCGACACTGGGAATATTGTGGGTGGATTAGATTAATGTGGTTTATTCGGCTGGGAATATTGTGGGTGGGATTAATGTGGTTGCAATAGGTAAAGTTAATAAAGTGTCCCTCTATTTTCTACTTACATCCCGAAATCAAAAAACCCTAATAGCAGTAGATTGGTGCAAAGACCATCACGCACGTGTTCGTGTATCTTCCTCATCCACGTCTTCATCGTCTGTGTTTTCCTAGGCGTCGACGAGAAATTATTAGAAGTTAAATTGTGTGTTTTTGTGTGTATTTAACGATGGCAGTTTCATCATTTGATAAGTGATATGGATGGAACTAAATAATATCATCAAAACTATGGTTCGAATACCTAAGGTTGTAAGATAGCTATCTTAGTCCTATAGATTATATAGTAGACGAACCGAACACCCAACTTAAGTAGTTCAATTACTTAATCCGAGCTAATACCATGAACCGAACATGCCATAACAATGTCATTAGTTAGAAGAAAATGCTTTTATAATTTATGAAAGACGTGCATGACAACATGCAAATGTCTAAGCGGCTCTTCCCTATTTATATCAAATGTTTTTAGGCCAATAGATTAGAAAGAAAATGCGTGCCACATTGCCACTTAAAATAAAGGATGATGCTATAATTTGTTACATACTTTTGATACATACATTAAATACATATTATTGGTATAATAAATTTTATTGAAATATGCATAGCAAATATCCTAATAAAATATACAACACGTACCAAAAGTATGTAACAAATATCATTCTTCTATAATAAATATTGGAACACGCAAATTTTTTACAATGCAAACGTTCACTCATAATGTGAAATCGACATGTATACTTCTAGACACTAACACTCTAGTATAGGACGTCTATAATAACACTAGACATTTTCTTTTATAAAAAGTTAAAAGGATTCTGAATTAAATTCTAATTTAATATAGTCATTTGACATAAAATAAATCCAACAATTGAATATTTTTAATTGTAATAAATGTTTGGGTTATGCAAGAGTAAAGTACGTAAAAAAAAAAAAAAGGCAATACACTTTCAAATTTTAAAAACGATTTATAATTTTGAAATAAAAGTTTTTATTAAAACAACTTATAAAAATAATCGGAGTGAGCAATAATGTAATCATAAGTGCAATCGACATTATGCATTAGAGATTCTTCGGTATCAAACGTTCAGGTACAACTTTGGCCTATATAATAAATCAATCGTTGACAAAAAAAAAATCAAAAATCAAAATCAAAGCACAATTAAACTCATTCCCATCTGAACAAGATCCATTATATACGGACTAGTGAATTCATTGACTAGTGTGTGATCGAAGTTAATGTTGGATCGAATTAGACGTGGCCCAAGCTCCATATACATGCACCTCACCTACCCATAAAGAGCATGTATATGGTGTTCCTTTCATTGCTTTGAATCTATTCCCTCTCCAATACAAATAATCTCTCATTCTCTAACACATCTATTAAAACTTAATCAGATCAATCAGTACTGGGTAAGTAGCTAGCATTGCAGCAATGGCTCACATGTTGGATGCAGCGAAGAACTTCGTCGCGGAAAAGATTGCGAACATTAAGAAGCCAGAAGCAGAGTTCAAGGACATAGATCTGAAGAAGGTTAGCCGGGACTCGGTCACCTTGCATGCCAATGTCTCCGTGACCAACCCTTTTGGTCACTCTATTCCAATATGTGAGATCTCTTACACCCTCAAAAGCATTGACAGGTGATCATCTTACCCTTAATTAATTTTACTTGACTGATTATCTTTGATTTATGATATTTAATGCCTATGTATGAGATCTATGATTCTTGATAAAGATATATTTGTTTTGTGATTTGTTTATATGTTTAGTTTTGATAAAATGTATTCAATACTAGTTACTTTTAATGTGTTCAGCATGTAAGTTATGATCTTTTAAGGAATTTGTCAAAATGAGTTATGAACTTATGTAGACAAGGCTGCCACGAGATTGGGATGCTCAATTTGCATGATTAATTGTACACATTAACACACGGGAAACTTGTTTTCTTCACTCTTTTTTTTGGAATTCTTAGAAAGTATTCCAGAAAAGAAGCAGAACGCTGAGAAGTTTTTCACATCTGAGTTTTCTTACAAGACATGCCAAGCCAACCATCTCAATTAGTCCCAAACTTAATTACTTGGGATCTATATATAAACATATATTTTGTTTGAACGGAGAAAAAATAAATAAATCCGAACACAACTATAAATTAGGTACAACAATAACGACATAGCTAGCTTAAGTCCCAAATATAATTAGGGTCGGCTACATATATCAAACTCTTTCCATATACTCGATTCAGTACTATTGATGGAACTATAAATTAGGTAGAACCCACAAATTCCCATCAATATATGTGAAATATGTGGATCGAAATAATAGTCTCACGTCGATAAATGAAATTTCATAATGAAGTATATAAGTGATGATCTATCATTTACTAGTACCGAGACATTTCGAGATAAAATCCAGAACTTATGAGTTGAAGATGGTTAAGTTAAAGGAGGTTGGATAATTTTGAACTCGTATTTAGTGCATTTATTAGTGTGTGATTTGGGTAAAATGACTTATATTAGAAAGAGTAATTTGTTACCATTTAATTCTATGAATCTGAATTATGTGGTGTTGAATATTGTTGAACAGGGTGATTGCTTCAGGGACAATGCCAGACCCAGGTTCACTGGCAGGGAATCAAGTGACAGATCTGGTAGTGCCAGTGACAGTGCCATACGGCATTTTACTCAGCCTGGCCAAGGACATAGGGTCAGACTGGGACATTGATTATGTGATGGAAGTGGGCCTGACCATAGACCTCCCCCTCATTGGGAATCTCACTTTGCCCCTCTCGCAGAAGGGCGAGATCAAGCTCCCCACCTTCTCTGATTTCTTCGCATAGTAATTGAAGTAATTGAAGTAGTAGTACTAGACTACTACTGGCACAACGATCACTACAGTGCACTTGCTGTTTCTGCTTGTAAAACAAGACTAGTTTCAAATTTCTCTATAGTACTTGACTTAATATGTTGGTTCATATGTGGATCTTGTGGGGACAAACTAGATTCCAATTATATTGTCGAGTAAAGGCAATAATAGATGGCCGACACCTTTTACTTTTTGTTAGAAATAATTTTGCGCCACTTATTGTTGTTCTAAATTGCTAAATTGCACGGGCATAAACATTATTTTGGCTATAGTAAAATAAAGTCTCATTTTTTATCAAAATAACAAAAAAAAAAAACTCTTTCACTTGAGATAAGTATTACTCTCTTTGTTTTTCTTATTTTAAATAAAAGATAATTTTTGTGTATCAAAGCAATGTTGATGTTGAAATAGAACGAGAAATCACTCGCTAATATTAGAATGACACCTCTTGAACATACACTGAAACCCAAAACACTCAACCTACCTACTGTGTTATAAATTTTGAAATGCGCAAGGTCGCATCCGAGGTGAATAGAACTAATGATTGTGGAGCCAATGTGCAATTTCCAATGCACATTTGGAATGTCATTCTAGCAATTTTACTTGTTAAAAAATAAAGTTGGGAAGTCATGCATAGGTTGAAAGTTCGACTTAAGTTGAAGTCAAGTTGTTTTGATTTCTTTTTTGAGTTTAAAGTAATTGTGTATTGATTTATTATTAAAAATTAGCGCTACCAATTAAATGGCCTCCTTAATAATGGCTACTTAAATGCAGCCCTAATTATGAATGAATATCACTTGTACTCTTGTTTTTTCAATGTAGCTAATTTAATACAAAAGAGGAGAGAAAATGTAAGGCAAGATTAGCAGAAGAGAGAAAGAGTGATTCAATCATTTTAGACACATTTTCTTCAATCAAGGCTACTAAATGACCTTCTTAACTAGGGTGCTATTTGGAGAAAAAAAAGAAAGAAAAGAAACCGACTAATGTATGAATACATAGGTTAATTCTGTGACTGTGAAGGAGTAGGTGAGGGGACATTTAGGCCTTGTTTGATTAGGTGTGGAGTTATCTCTCGGGAGTTGAGAACTAATATTGTTCGGTTGCCTAACTTGCCTGCAAATTATTCTCAACTTACACTATAAGGTGTGAGATATCTCCCCACCACCCCCCTTAGGGAGTTATCTCTCAAGAGTTGCGAACATAATTACCCTTCATTAATGACTCATTTATTAATCATCTTTCTCTTGTTTAAAGGCTATTTATGTCAATTCATATTTTTTATTGTTTAAAAATTTATAATTTTCTTAAAAGTTTAAAGTTAATCTAAATATGAAAATATTAACTCCAAAAAATTTAACTAACACTGTAAATTAAAAAAAACGAGCCAAACAACACCTTAATTCATTACTTTCCATGTTTGGCAGGGGAGGGGCAAAGTCAAATTAAGCTTTCATAGTCAATTAACAAGAGGCCTGACTTTGAAGCATATGAGGAGCACAGTGGACTCATCGATAGTGGACAATTTTGGCATTATTCCATGCTGTTCATTCATATTTCAGTTTTTCATAGAGATAAATGGAACCTCATTTTATTGAATTGAATAACGTAACGATCTCTCTTAAAAGAATTTGGCGAAACCCATTATTTGGTCTTTCAATTTTGTGTTTTTATGTTTTTGATCTCTGAACTTTTATTATTACACATTTGATTTTTAAACATTTACAAAAACCCACATTTAATTATTCTACCATTTAAAGTATTAAATTTTATCGACGTGAGTAATAAAAATGTCGCGTGATTAGTCAAAAAGAATAAAGTGGTTTATATTATTGAATGCACGACACGAATTGATCAACAAAAATTGAAAAAAAAAATAATTTTCTTCAAAAACAAAAAAAAACTCAAAGTTTAGAAATTAAATGTATGACAATGAAATTTTAGGGACCAAATGTATACTAATGAAAGTTCAAAGATCAAAAGTATAAAAAAATTAAAGTTCAAGGATCAAAAAATATGTTTTACCAAAAAATTTAGATTTGAAGCATCAATTGAAGTATCAAATTCACCAAATAAGTTCTACTAAGCCGACATATGGCATAGTGAACTTTTAATTATTCTATTAATATCATATTAAAACTAGACTGAACGAACCTTGTTCACTTGTGTGAAAAATTAGAATTTGACCACCGCATATATTTATTGTGGCGAGGTAAAATTACATTTCAAATCACTTATTTTAAACCATAGCAACGAAAATTATAAGTTTACGAGGAACAACCCCACCCTTTTATGAGATATATTTTGTTTCGATTACAAGTTTTCGAGAAATAATTCAATCTTACTAATATAGAATTTAATTTAAGTGGGTCACAACCAACCTTATCACCGAGGTGTGAGTGATCACTTTCCTTTCCCTTCATTGTGAAATTGAATCTATAACACGTAACTACTTAAACCCTTTTAACTATAAACTCTCTTACAACCCACGCGTCAAGAAAACATGAACTGTAGCAATGAAGAGCAACGTGTCACAAAATCCATGGCGCATGTGTCCAAGAAGTGTGAGCCAAATCAATGCTTCCCAAGTCTGGGTCTCTAGGAAACCTTTTATTTGTTTTCCTCCTCTTAAAGAAGTAGTATCACACAACAAAGAAGAGAGATAGAAGAAACAAAAATGTCTCAATTGTTGAACGCTGCCAAGGATTTTGTAGCAGATCAGGTAGCTGGGCTGAAGAAGCCAGAAGCAGACCTCACTGATGTCGATCTCCACAACGTTAGCCGCGACTCCGTCACCATGAATTGCAAGATCTCCATCAACAATCCCTACGATCACTCCATCCCAATATGCCAAATCTCTTACGCCCTCAAAAGCGTTGATAGGTTCCTTTTTAACCTTGCTCGATTGATTTAATATAGTAGTTGATGACGACGAGGTTTTAAAATTCTTAAATTGACATGGCTAGTAAAAACATGACTAGACAATAAAAGTGGAGAAGTGCCAGAATAACAACAATAATATCACAGACACATTGATTCACAAGAGTTTTTCATGTTACACGATTATTATGCATTGAAATTTGAGTATGCTCATATCCCGAGACACGCAGTACACACATAGACTGCGTCTTATGCATCAAGATTTGAGTATGCTCGTATCTCGAGGCAACGCTTGTTATGCATCAAATTTGAGTATGCTCACATCTCGAGAGCGAGTACAAACATGAACTGCGTGTTATGCATCCAGAGATCTGAGTATACTCATATCTCGAGACACGTGAAATGCTCTTTTAAGCTAATGTGTGTCTTGTAGTGTGACATTATTGTTGTGATTCTAGTATTTTTTATAAAAGTATATTAGTTCGGTAATAAAATTATTCAAAAAACGTAAATGTCATGATTGGCTTTGAAAATACTAATATGATTATAAGTATGTCACGTCTTAAGACATCAGTTGTTTATGTGGCCATAACCTATGTGTTATGCATCGAAATCTATGAATATCCACATCTCGAAAGCACGCATGGACGGCTTAAAGGCCTAATGAGACTTATGGTGTGATAATGCTAATATTGTTGATTTATTTATAGGGTTATAGTGTCCGGGACAATACCTGATCCGGGGTCAATTGAGGGGAAAGAGGTGACAAAGCTGGAGGTGCCAGTGAGAGTGCCATACAATCTGCTGATGAGCCTGGCCAAGGACATTGGTTCTGATTGGGATATTGATTACGTAATGGAGATTGGCCTCACTATTGATCTCCCCATCTTTGGAGACCTCACTTTGCCTTTGTCAAAAAAGGGAGAACTCAAGCTCCCCACCTTTTCTGATATCTTTTCTTGAGCTTTAAATCTTCTTCTTGCCTTTGTATACTCGAAGTTGTACTAGACTTTGCCGTAGCATTGTAAGTACACATATATATTCTAATAAAGTGAAGTCAGTTGGCTACTGTTATGTGTAATTTGTTCATGTCCTCAATACCAAACCTGAAGAGGAGTAAAACTTTAATAAACAAAAAGAGATGCAAAGATAGGATCAAATTGAGACTAACATAAAAATTAATAACGGTTGATTCTAGAGACAATAAACTGACTTACCGTGGCACATCATTTTTTTTTTTAACTATACGTGTTGAAACCTTTTTTTTTCAGCGCCTTCTTACTTTTGTTCGATTAATTTCATGAAAGTTAGTTAAGTCAAGCGCCATGGAAATCAAAGAAATATAATGTTGCTTCCAAGAATTAGACTCATGACTTTTGCCTCAATCAAAGTTAAAGTGCTCTTTTTTTTACTAATACCCCTTGGGGCGGAGAATGCGGTCACCATCTTCTTATCTGCAAAGAACTCATACCCACCCTCCACAACCTGATCAGAGTCAAAAGTTCAGTTCACTACAAGGGAAAAAAAAAAAAATGAAAACGTGGTAGAGATATTAACAAGGTTATGATTCTGGGTGACTCTCATTCAGTTCACTTTGTTGAAACCACTTCACAATTCACATTTTGATGTAGAGAAGCTTTGAGAGGCTGCACCAAATAGGATTTAGATGAATTCTCATATACACTTAACTAATGACTGTAGGGTATTAGGGTGCAAGCTAATGAACAAAAAGACACTGAACTGCATTAAGATTAATTAGGCAATTGAACATCCACAAACTCTTTTCTGCATTGCCAAGCGCACCATATGAAACATGTGATTCGAGGTGCATTTGACCGAGGCCTAGTCATGAGTTCGATTCTTGGCAGCAACATTATATTTCTTTAGTTTCTCTTGGGTTATGGGGTTGGGGCGCTCGACTAACTCCCATGGGATTAGTCGAACTAAAGTAAGGAGAGGCTGAAAATTGTTCGGACACCCATGGTTAAACAAAAAAACAAAAAAAGACAAAAATAAATGCCACAGAATAACAGATGATGTTAAGCTACCAATCTAAAAGACAATCCGATGGAATAAGCAGTGAAAGTGAAAGTCTGAAAGATATGGAGCAATCAGTTTTATATACCTTGTGACTTCGACAGATGAGATCAAGATCAAGTTTCATAAGGAACTCTTCAACTTTTTCCACTCCAAATGGTCTCTATGCCCTGCATACCATAGTCAACATAATTCCCCATAAACAAGTAGCGTGCTTTGGGCGGGAAACCACCATATTCGAGCAGCCGTAAGAGATCTGAATACTGACCATGAATATCTCCTACAAATTGAGGCACCAAGTTGGAAGTGGTCAGGCACGCAAAAGAATAAGTAGAGGGTAAAAATTAACGAATTTCAACCTGAAGAGAATTATATAAGATCTTGCTACAAAAGACTTCATTGCCGAATTTCATGTTATTTTTCATGTATACTGTCCCAAACTTAGCCACCTTTAATTCATAGATTCATAGATGTGAAGTTTTACTCCACAAAGCTTCATTACTGATTGTCGGGATCCGCACTTATATACTTCTTTATGAAGTTTTACTTATTCGATGTGGGATTATTATTTTGGACCATGCATCTCCACCATTGCCCATAAAAATCAATTGGATACAAAAACCTTCAGTTCCTTTCCTAAAGTTCTCTAAATGTAATAGCATGTCTATTTTCTCTAAATGTAATAGCACATTTGGGATTCATTCCTCGAGATTTTAATGTTACAATCTCCGGATTCTGGAGGGGAGTTTGGTTCAATTTGGAATGCAACGGACGTGATTCAAACAAGGAAAATATATGCGTATCTCGATGCACATCACTACACAGTATTTTTGCGTTGTTCACTCTTTATCAGAACGAACACCACCACCACAACCTCAAATCACAAATTAATGGAGGTCAACTACATAGATCAAACTCTTGTATTGTGCTTCATTTAGTGCAATTGACGGCGTGCTTTCCAAATCTTTTAAATGACTACTAATCAATGCGTCCCAAGTTAACTTTGATTTACCCCCTGCATTCTCAAATTTTTTCAATTTCTATTGGATCGAGTTTTCTAATGAGGGTATTTGTTAGCCGGCAAACCATTAATTGCAACCGATCTTCCAAAACGTAAACCAAGAGCTCAATAATTAATTAGAAAAAACACAAATGAATCGAAGATGAAAATATTGTAACATTTGTGAAGCAATGAACATCTTATACAATATTATTACTTGATCAGAGACCAATATGTGAAATTTCAAGATGATGAGAAAACTTGTGTCACATGAATACCTTCCATTCCATACAATATCATACCTTCAGTGCTTCTGCTCCTTGCGAAATGGTGTCTGCCTCCGAGGGGGCGTTCTCGGCCTAAATGGGGAGACTGATCGTGGGGGGTTATCGCGAGCTGGTGTCGACGTCCTGGATCTTACACCCTTGATAGTAGACGTCGGAATTGCATGGTTGGCATTATGCATTACTTATTTAACATTCTCCCGAGCTGGCGTTGTTGATCTTGACTTGATATTGCTATATACGGAGAAGTCACTCGTTTTACGCTCTCCTTACGCTGTCGAGTTGATTGTGATGCACTGCCATGGGCTTCTTGTATGATTGGCAATATGTTAGGCCTCTCATTTCCAAGGTGTATCAACGTAGGGGTAAAAGGAGTACTTGAGTCATAGGGGTGCCTCAGTAACTTGTTTAGTTAGTTAGTCAGTTGGGGGGTGTTGCTATAAATAGCTATGTGAGTCGGTGGGGGGATCATCTTGGATGTTTTGTCGGCCTCTTTGGGGTATTTTGGTGAGAAGAGCAAAACAGCTCTTTCTTCTGGGATGCAGCGTTCTTCTTCTTTGTCTTGTTTGTTTTGTTCATCAATAAAGGTGGTTTGTGTTCGCTGGTTCATTTGGTTTTGGAGTTTTAACAGTGGTATCAAAGCAACGATCGTCATGGGGCCGAAAGCGGATACGCGCATAGAGGCGGTGGAGGCGGAGCTGAGCAAGCTCAGGGAGTTGGAAGGCTTGATTCATGGCCTTCGATCGGAGTTTCAGGCGCAGATCTACACCCGATCCGCGAGATCCGAGCCGGATCCGGGAGATGTCGCGTCGGATGGAGGAGTTGTTCTGCGTGGATGGAATCGGGGTCGGCGACTCGAATCGGGCCGCGGGGGGGGGGAACACACCGAGATCCGCGATCCGCGATCGGGAGGTTCGATCCGTCGGCGGAGAGTTCGATCGGCGAGGCCGGACCTATCGATCGGGCCCCGAGGTCCGCAAAATCAAGATGCCAACGTGTAGCGGCGAAGACTTCTTGGTATGGCTCAACCAGGCGGAGCATTATTTCGCCTTGCATGATATGTCGGAGGAGACCAAACTCCGCGCCGCTCGGATTTGTTTGATTGGGCCAGCCCAGATCTGGTTACAGACGGAGGAGAAGGTGCAGGCATTCACGTCATGGGAGGAGTTGAAGACACAGTTGACGTTGAGATTCACGGAGGCCGATCCCCTCTACCTGTGCCAGCGGTTCTTCTCAATTAAGCAAGAGACGACTGTGAGTGAGTACCGGCAACGATACGAGCTCCTGCTGCTTCATCAAGAGGGCTTGATCGAGCGACAAAAAATTGCGGTTTTCATTAATGGGTTGAAGGACCGGCTGCGGGTGGAGATGATGGTGGAGCCGCCGACCTTGAAGGCGGTGGTGGCTCGTGCAGGAAGGTTGGAGAAGAAACTGGGAGAGACGGCGTATCTTGGGCTGGGTGGCGACAAGGTCCAATCCAGTGGATTTGGGCCCAGTTCCAGAGCTGACTCTAAGGGCCCCCACTGGGTTAGTCACACATTTTCGAGCCCACCTAAAGAAACAACTTCCAAAGCCCAATTGCCTGGGGGCTTTCCGCATAAACCCAATTCTTCCTCCTCCTCCTCGTCCAGTCCGAGCTCTTCAATGGCAGTTACCCCCAATATTTCCCCCCCGAAACATAAACGCCTATCGGAGTCCGAGGCACAGGCACGTCGGAAGCGGGGTTTGTGTTATCGTTGTGATGACAAATGGTCTGTGGGGCATCGTTGCGCAAAGAAGGCCTTGAATGTACTCCTCGTGGATGACGATCCGGCGGATGACGCCCCTTCGGAGGTTCCTGACGAGCCAAGGGAGTCCACCTCCATCGAGTTGTCTGCTCACGCCCTGGTCGGAGGACCGGATCCTCATACAATCTTTTCCGGCTTTCCACCTTGAGGACAAGGTGGTTGTCCACGGGGGGAGTATTGTTAGGCCTCTCATTTCCAAGGTGTATCAACGTAGGGGTAAAAGGAGTACTTGAGTCATAGGGGTGCCTTGTGGGTGGGGTGTGACATAGGTGTGGGTCAGTAACTTGTTTAGTTAGTTAGTCAGTTGAGGGTGTTGCTATAAATAGCTATGTGAGTCGGTGGGGGGATCATCTTGGATGTTTTGTCGGCCTCTTTGGGGTATTTTGGTGAGAAGAGCAAAACAGCTCTTTCTCTGGGACTGCAGCGCTGCTGCTGCTGTGCTGTTTGTTTTGTTCATCAATAAAGGTGGTTTGTGTTCGCTGGTTCATTTGGTTTTGGAGTTTTAACACAATACCACATTGTTAGGAACTCGTGAAGGATTTGCTGTTCTTGACGTGTTTCCTTGTTCTGCTGCTGTCTTTCCTTGTTCTGCTGCTGCTGCTGCTGCTGCTTTTGTGTTGCTAGAGATCAAATTTGAAGTCATGAGAGCTGCTTTAATAATCTCAAAGGAACATAAAAGGTTTTCATCTATATTCGAAAAGGCTCCAGCATTGTCATACTCTCCACGAAAATTAGGGGCAGAGAATATGGTCACCAATCGCCTCTTTTGCAAAGAACTCGTATCCATTTTCGACGACCTAATCACACACACAAGCACAAGCGCGCACAAACATTAATGAGAAACTTTAACAAGTAGGAGTAGCACCAACATTTACGGTAGCTATTCACGCCGACCGGCGGAGTCCGAGTGAGATGTTAGAATCTCTATCACTGAGACCTCGGGATGGAGTGAATTGTAGGAAATTCGCATATCATTGCATTAATTGAGAGACTTTATAATTACATTGGATTTGAAGGATACAATTTGGGTGAATTAGATTTCCTATGATATTTTCTTCATTGCTTAAGACCTATTTTAATTACTTGCAATTAGTTAGTTTAAATTAATTAATAATTTGCTTTTACAAAACCCAACATTTAAGTGTCTAACTCTATTTCTTAATTAGACTAAATATTAGCACATAACCGTCCTCGTGGATACGATATTCCCGACACCAACACGAGTTGGTGCAACTAGTACTTTGACGTTTGCCGTACACTTGTGGTTGCTGTCACAGTGGTATCGATCAGAGTCGGATGTTACCTCTTTAAAGGTATTGGTCTAAGTCAGCCGAACCCCTCGGGCAACATTTTTCACTACTTGGACGACGAGACCACATCCGACCTTGTTCAACGAAAAAAACTCCTACGACACTTGGTGACCTAGTACAAGCGCTCAACAATGACTAAAATCGAAAAATATAGAGGATTGAGGGGTGTTGGGATGAGGTAAAGATTTGGTGAGGGTGAGGGTGAGGGGTAGTTTTGGAATTATTTACAAAAAGGTAGGGTAAAAACAATAAAAAAAATTCAAAAACCGGTACAATGAAGTAATGGAGTAATGCGAGCAAAACGCGGGATCCGAATAGCCATTGCCTTAATCCAACTGGTTAATCCGACCTAATCATATGAACCGAACTAACCTAGTTATTGGTATATATTAGTGGTAATACTTTGTAAAATAGCTCTTAATTATTATTTTTTTAATTTTTATTGATTGAAATGAATCATTTGATTCAGTAATATAAACAAGTTAACTCGTTTTTAGCTGACCACATAACACACTTGTTAGCCACGTTAGCAAAATTTAACACCTTAAATGGTGAAATGACCAAAATGTATATCTTTATAAAAGTTTAAGAATCAAATATACTTCTTTATGAAAGTTCGAAACCAAATGTGTAGTAACAAAAGTTCAAGGACCAAAAGCATACAAAACACAAAGATAACAAACCAAATGATGGGCTTTGCCTCAAATTTATTTACATTTTTAGTGGATTGTGCTCACAAACTTAATTTTAGTGCTTTTGTTCCTTGCGAAATGGTGTGTGTGGTCTCCGAGGAGGTGTTCTTGGTCTTATACACTCCATACCAAATGGTGAAACTGAACGTGATGCATTATTATCACGAGCTGGTGTTGCAGGTCTTGATTTCACACCCTTGATAGTAGAGGTCGGGATTGCTTGTTTGGCATTGTCGCGAGCCGGTGTTACTGGTCTGGACTTGCCCTTCCGAGGTGGTGAAGTGGCCTGTCTAACATTCTCGCGAGCAGGCCCTGATGAAGGTCCTGGCTTGTTCTTGCGAGGGGGCGAAGCCACTCGTTCTGCGCTGCTACGGACTCCTCTTGAGATAAGTGGTGACACGCTGTTACGGGCTGGAGCTGGGTTTGCTGTTCTCGACAATTTCTCCTTCGCCGCTGCTCTTGCGCTTGTTCCCACCACAGTAGGCCGAAGAACTGAAGATGGCGATGCTGAACTCGACGCCTTTCCATTTAAGATCCTTGGTCTCCTATCCGCGGGTTTAAGAATCTGAAATGCACACATAAGAGTATCATCTATGCTCATCATTGCTCCAGCGTTGTCATAGTCTCCACAAAAATTTGGCGCAGAGAATATCGTCACCATCTGCCTGTCCGCAAAGAACTCGTACCCATCTTCCACAACCTGATAACACTCGAAAGCTAATCTCAGTTCGAAAAAGAGAAGAGGTAGACACATTCAAATGCGGTCATGATTCTGGGTATATGAAATATGTGAGAGATCATCCAACCATCAGACACTGCCATGAATCCAAAGTAAACCGCAACACTTGATTGTAAAATACTAAGGAATCAATTCTAATTTGCTTGTTATCTTGATTTCTTGAGTCAATTTAGCAGCAGTAGAAAATATTCATTTGAACTCTAATTTGCATTCAAATTTAGTGAGTCAAGTAAGCAGCAGCAGTAAACAATGTTTATTTGAACTCTAATTTGCATTCAAATTTGGGGAGTCAAGTAGCAGCAATGACAACATGCTCAAGTATTCTGAGCAGAGAGAAACTCTGAAGTATGTAATTGCCAATAATATAAGTTATCCGGTACTTACCAATCGCCATTATTGAATTGAATGGATCTTACCAAAAAAAAAGCAGTTTGGACTATCATAAGTCCATAACTCAACACTATCAACTAAGTTAAGTGAAAAAAGAAAAAAACATCATCAGAGTTGTAAGAAATACACTGATGCATATCAATCTGACACCATTCACAGTGTGAAATTATACAAATCGTCCGTTTCACATCCTTTTTTGAGGAATTGAACAGCCAATCCGTAATGGAGTGAGAGCTATTTGCTAATTCAAACCAAATGCTGGCAAAAGAAGTGTGCTTTTGAGGGAGGAAATAGTTTTTTCTAAAGAATTTTAAAGGCATCATTGAGGTGCTTTTCCAAAATAAAATTTTCTGTTTCTTCTTTTCTCAATGTGCTTTAAGATATTGAGTTCTGATATTTCCCGAACGAACAACAACAGAAAATAGTTTGCAGATGTGCCTCATTGACACATATGAAAGAAATTATTAATAAAAATTCTATGTTAAGATTAACTGGTATGCCAAACACGCAAAAGGCCTTTACGTACTGTTCAATGCACCTTGAATTATACGGAAAAAAGACTTTGCAAGTATATTTAATGTCCAAAATGACGTTAAGGTAGCATGATTAAATTATAAAAGGTTAACCGACGGAATAAGCAGTGGAAGATAAAGGGCTAATTAGTTTTACCTGGTGGCTTCGACAGATGAGATCAATGTCATGTTTCCTAATGAATTCTGAAACTATGTCAGCCCCAAATGTGTAGGACACATCACTATCATTCAGCCCCCAGCCTTTTATATCCCTGCAAGGATCAGATGAAAGCAGATCGCAAAGAAGGCCAATATCTGGCACATCAGTCGGACGAGAAATATTCTTAATCTGATCAAGGTTTCTTAATTCCGGAGACAATCCTCCATGCATGCAGATGATCTTCTCATCAATCAAAGCAGCAACAGGCATGCAATTGAAGCAATCAACGAAAACCTTCCAGAGTCGTATGTTAAATCTTCTCTTGCATTCATCATAAAACCCGTGAATGCGACTCACAGAGGCACTCTCATGATCGCCTCTAAGAAGAATGAAGTCCACTGGATATTTGATCTTGTAAGCAAGAAGCAGACAAATGGTCTCAATGCTCTGCCTGCCATAGTCAACATAATTCCCCATAAATAAGTACCTCGATGATGGCGGGAAACCACCATATTCAAACAGTCGTAACAGATCTAGATACTGACCATGAATATCTCCTATAAATGGAGGCAACAATCCGCAAGTGGTTATTCAGGCAAAAAGAAAGAAAATAGAGAGAAATTAATGTAATGAATTTCAATCAATGAGCAGTATGAGACAGTACAATTACTTGGTTACGGAAATGAGAAATTTACAGATCTGGATAAACATTTCAAGCAATACATGAGATGATCTGATACGTAGACTAATACTGCTCGTCCCATTAGTTTCATTTACTTAATTTTTTTAATGCTCCAAGGGACTGGTTAAAGAGAATGACATAACACAGGATGAAATGCTGATAGAGGCAGTAAAATGCACAAATAAACTACCAAAAACGAAGAAAAGGGAGCATGACATGACTAATACATAATCTCAATCCACTTTAATGCAACAAAAAGTACATATGAGGTTCATAAATGTAGTTAACTAAGATTCAAGGAAAACTTAATGTTACTAAAATATCAACCAAAGCTTCTTTTTGTTTCAGGAAAATAAGGGCCTTCAAGAGCATAATAGCCTCCCAAAATGGAACTGTTTGACCTTTTTCATTTTTTGGCAATATCGGTAGAGCTTCTGAACATCATCTATGATGTTCCATACAACAACAACAACAACAACATAGCCTCAGTCCCAAATTAATCGGGGTCGACTACATGGATCAAACTTTTCAATTGTATTCGATTAAGTGCAATTGATGGTGAGCTTTCCAAACCATTCAAATCCCTCCTAATTAATGCATCTCATGTTAACTTTGGTCTACCCCTACCTCGTCGAATTTCTACAGTTTATATTGAGTCAAGTTTTCTAATGGGGAAATTTGTAGGCCGTCTTTGCAAGTGACCAAACCACCGCAACCGCTCTTCCCTAATCTTTGTATCAATTGGTGCTACTCCTACTTGTCTTTGAATTTATATATTTATTATTCTATCTTTACGAGTTTTACCACACATCCACCTAAGCATCCTCATTTATGCTACGTTCATTTTATGTAATTGTTGTTGCTTTACCGCCCAACATTCACTACCATAGAGCATAGCTGGCCTAATTGCGGTCCTATAAAATTTTCCTTTTAACTTAGTAGGAACATTTCGATCACAAATCACCCTTGTTGTACTCCGCCATTTCTTTCATCCAACTTGAATTCTATGTGCGACATCATTCTCAATATTACCATCATTTTGTATGATTGATCCTAGATATCTAAAGTGGTTCACCTTAGAAATTTCTACTTCCCCTAATTTTACTACTCTATCATCTCGATGTCTAATGTTTCTAAACTCACAGTGCATGTATTCAGTTTTCGTCTTACTCAACTTAAAGCCTTTAGATTCTAATGTATTCCTCCATACTTCTAGTTTCCTATTCACTCCATTTTTGTTTCATCCACTAAGACAATATCATCTGCAAATATCATACACCATGGTATATCATTTTAAATATGCCTAGTTAGTTCATCTATAACTAAAGTAAATAGATATGGACTTAAAGCCGATCCTTGACGTAGTCCTATCGTAATGGGAGAATTCTTTTGTAGCTCCTCCAAATGTCTTTATACTCATTACTACTTCATCATACATATCCTTAATAATATTTATGTATCTAACATGCACTCATTTTCTTTCTAGAACCCACCAAAGAACATATCTCTAGGACCCTATCATATGCTTTTTCTAAATCTACGAATACCATATGAAGATCTTTTTTCTTTTCTCTATATTTTTCTAACAATCGTCTTACAAGGAAAATCACATCCATAGTTGACCTCCCAAGCATGAAGCCAAATTGGTTCTCTGATATTGTTGTTTCTCTCCTTAGCCTATTGTCAATTATCCTCTCCCAAAGTTTCATAGTGTGACTCATCAGTTTAATTCCCCGGTAGTTTGAGCAACTTTGAATGTCTCCTTTGTTTTTGAAGATTGGCACAAACGTGCTTCTTCTCCAATCCATTGACATCCGTTTTGATTTTAGAATTTTATTGAAAACATATTAATTGCAAACTTGAATCAAATAGTTTTCCTCCAAAATACTATAAGTAATTCATTGATGATCTTTGCTTGCAAATTCCAAATTTTCTTCTTTGTATTGCACCATTCATTTCACCAAAAAGCGCAGTCACAAGCAAAATATTGCATATTTAACAGCTAAAACTATGTCTACTTATTGAACACAATTCCCACAGCATTGACAATCACTATGAAAAGGAACAAGTTGGACGCATTTTTCCTTTAGCCACTCAACCAATCTAACCACGACTCCAATAAGTCATACACACGAGGCAAATTCAGTAAATTGGATGATCCCCAAAAAACAAAACTTTACTCTTACAATAAAGAAGCAAACACTTCTTCAACCGTTGCTTACCCCTCCACCCTTTCTTTCTCAGAGGGTTACGAATAATGGGTGCACTTTTCGATAGGAACTTCTAAAGGGTGTGTTTATTCACAAAAATAAGCAAGCATGAATAAATCGGTAAACAATCAAATCTGCTGTAAGCTACAAGCAAAGTATTCATAACCGAATTTTGCATAAAACTCAATTAACTACTCGAAGCTTCAGCTTCACTTATCTAATCTACCAGATTTTAATAACGCGCCAATTTTAGAAAGAACTGCAATCAATTGCGGACCAAGTTAATCAATAAGCCAGCATAAAAACACAAAGTACACAAAAAGTACACAGACTGAATGCTAGGATTGAGAGAGAGGTTCATTACCACAAACTTTGAAGGGCGCTTCAAGCTCTAAGAGATTAGGCTGGCTCAAAAATATATGCCTAGAAACAATGCAAAGTTGTCGGATTTCAGCTTCCGACATCTGAGCCACCATCCCCGGCCGGCCACGGACTTCAAGAAGCCTGTTTATGATGTCATCCAATAGCTTCTGATCCATTGACGTAGCTAGAGACCCAGAATAATCTGGTGACAAACAAAAACCAAATCAAAGCTCCACTGTAATCAGCTCTGATTATGGGAAAATAAGATCAATAAAGATCCCATGTGGAAGTCCAACAAGATAGAAAAAAAAAAGCTCTGAAGACAAAACAGCAAGAACAACACAAACCGCTATTAATTTATTAAAGTCTTGGTCAATGACTTCTTTTCTTGCCTCATTATATAAATTACAAGTAGGTAACCACTACTACTAAATAGGAAATGCTATAGGATGACTCACTGTTGACACTCATATTTGGGACACAGTAGTTGGTATCCTTTAGATACACATCGACTTTTGTACGCCCATCGAAATTAAGGGCCACCAACAAATGCTTGTCAAAAGTAGGTAAACAAAGCCTCAATCCCAAATTAGTTGGGTTAAGCTACATGGATCGAACTCTTCCATTTACTGCAATTGATGGTGTGTTTTCTAAATCATTTAAACCTCTCCTAATTAATGCGTCACAAGTCAGCTTAGATCTACCCCTACCTCGTAGAATTTCTTCAGCTTCTATTTAGTCGAGTTTTTTGGGAAAGACATTTGTAGGCTATTTTCGGAGGTGTCCAAACCACCGCAACCATCATTCCTTAATCTTTGTGTCAATTGGTGCTACTCCTACTTTTCTTTGCATTTATGTATTTCTTATTCAGTTATTCTACCCCTACACATGTCAAAAGTCGGTCGCTAAAAGTGAGTGAAAGGATTCAGAAATTTTATCCACTTGAGTAATCAAGGGAGAGAAATTTAGGTCAACCAATAAACCAATCAACATCAAAAGACAAGTTGGATGACATAGCCACACAAAGAATCTACCCACAAGTTTCAGAAAGGTTAAAAAAGATTATAAAATATGAACTCATGAAACAATTGCAATTTCTGCAATGCTTAGCCTGGTAGGCTTTTTTGTTTTTTTGGTTCTATTTTTGGGCAATTGAGATCAGATTGGATAGCATCATGGTGAATTGGTTTGTTTCTAATTACCAGTGAAGGGGCTGCAGCTCGCATGGCTGCGACGACCACGACAGCTTCAACAGTAGTCAAGGCGTGCTTGCTATGATCTCTTTCTGCTTCACCAGCTCCACGGTAAAAAATCGAAGGTAAAGATGGAATGAAAGAAAGAACCAACCATAAGAGCTCAAGCTAGTACAGACCATTCCCCGGCAAGTGCTAAATCCACATTTTGTCGTAGCATATGAACTTGTCAGGGAAAGCAAAATCTGGGACCTTTCCTTTCATCCCTGGACAACTGCGTTACAAGGAACAAACAACCTCTTCTCCTTGTAGGAATCTTCTTAGCCTTTCTGTTTCACCAACTGCAGATAGCCACTCTGTCAGGATTTCCATAGTTATATAATCTGGATTGCAAGCTTGTTTGATCATATCATCCATCAACTGAAATGCTTTATCCAACCAATTCCTCTCACGCAGGCCTTTGAACATGGTATTATAGGTGATAATACTAGGAAACACTCCTTTCTCTTGCATTTCATCCATCAAAGAGATTGCAGATTCGACGTCATCCTTCTCACAATGTGATTGGATCAAGATGTTATAGATCACAGTATTGGGAGGCACCTTTGAAGTTGAACCCATTTCTCTGAATATCTTCATAGCTTCATTAAGGTCCCCTGCCGTGCAGTGCCCATGGATTAAAGCACCATATGTTACCACAGTGGGCACAATACCGTTAGCAGTCATATGTTTCATCACTTGATCGGCGCCGGAAAGGTGACCGGATTTGCTTAGAGCGGAGATCAGAGTATTATATGTGACTTCGTCAGGTTGCACCCCCACCCCCTCCATCTCCTTGAGAAGCTCATTCACCTTGTCTAATTTCATCGTCTTGCACAACCCATTGATCAGAATGTTGTAGCCCACGGCATCAAGATGAAAACCTGCACTCTTCATCTTTTCCGAGATGGAGCATGCGTCATCCAATCTTCTCGCCTGACACAAGCCAGAGATCAAAGCATAATACACTTTCGCATCAGGAGCACAGCCAGAAGAAATCATCTCATCGAACAGCTCCAACGCCTTACTGATGTTGTTGACATTGCAGAATGCACTGATGAAAGCAGTGTAGGTAATGGCATTGCCTTCTAAACCCTCCTTTTTCATGGCATTGAAGAATTCAAGGGCACTACTGATCCTGCCTTGCTTACACATCCCATCGACCAGGATGTTCAGTGTGATCTCGTTTGGGTAGACCCCCTCTTCCTTCATCTTGTGAAACAGTTCGATCGATTTGTCCAATTTGCCTGCCTTGCTGAACCCGTCCATCAAGCTGTTATACGTGACAGTATTTGGAGCACAACCCGGCTGTGATTTCATCCTTTTAACCATAGCCAATCCTTCTTCTTGCCTCCCTATCTTGCAGAGCCCAAACACTATTGTATTATAAGTGATCAAATCGGGCTCAACCGAAAAACCTTCCTTGTCTCCCACCGCCGTCATTTGCTCAAGCACCTGCAGTGCTTCATCCACTCTATGCAACTTGCACAAATGATGAATCAAAATCCCAAACGTAACCACATTCGGCTTTATCTCCATCTCCTTCATTTCAGCTAATAAAAGGTTCATACTCTTCAAATCCGAAACTCTCCCCAACCCCGCTAAAAGGGTATTACAAGACGCAGCCTCGACCGGACAATTCACCTTCATCAAACAATGCAGAACCTCCCAAGCCTGGTTTGTATAACCATTCCTACATAGCTTAGTGATCAACTTCGTCAACTGCATCGAATTGGGAAACACATCGTGCTCACCCAATTTCGACACCAATTCAATCACCCTCCCCGGCAAATTCCGCTTCAACAAGGCATTGAACACAATAGACCCAGTTGAGTCATTTGGCGGGAAATTTGAATTCGATTGCGACATTTCATCAAACAGTTCCCATGCATCCTTAACACGGTCCCCTCTCAACAGAACATCTAAAAGGGTATTGCAGAGATGGGTATCCTTAATCCCCGCCGCGACATCGTTAAAAACCCTAATCGACTCATCAATCCTACCAAACCTCTCAAACCGTCTAATCAACAAACATGCGGAATCAACACTGAGTGGCACATTTTGAGCTTTGGACTTGCTCAGAACCTCTGATAACTTAACAAGAGAGTCGCCGCCGCTTTCGCGACTCGCGATGTCGAAGATCGTGTGGTATGCTTGTGATGATATTGAATTTGAAAGTGAAGAGTCAGTTTTTTGTACCAATTCGAGAAATTTGAGGGCTTTGGCGGTGTTGCCCAATCTGCGAATCACTTGAACAATGCGGGTTGGTGGTCTTATTGAGGAGACGAGGCGCCGGAGCTCTTCGTGGCTCCACTCCTCTTCGTTGGTTTGTAGTTGCGAAAGCAACTCGTTCGCGACGACCCAGTTCGGCTTCTTTGATGATTGAGATGGCAATGGTGGATCAACAAGAGAGGAATCGGACGAGAATCTACGAAGAAGTGATGGAGTGGTTCGATTGGTTGGAGTGAAATTGTTGCGTCGGAGGAACATGTCGAAGAGGTTGAGTTCTTCGCTAGGGCTTTGTTTTTGATCTGTTCTCAGTCCAATCTTCGCTCGGTTCAGATGTTTTTGTGCCCATAATGAACCCATCGAGTGTTAGCGACCGTTCGATCTGTGGACTTGTTTCTATGATAGTTGACAGTAGGATGGATCGAGCGGTTGTGAATAAAGTTTCTTAACAAATCCAACCAGGAGCGCTGGAGCGGCTTAGCTACAATACCATATATTGTTTCCAATTTTCTCTCATCAGCCGCATGACATTATATCATTGGGTCCACCCGTGAAATACAACTTTATTCTTATTTTGTTTCCTTTTTTATCAATAGGTGGCCAATAGTATGATGTCATGTGGCGGATCGGAGAAAACAAAAAAAATTCGTCAATGATATGATACCTCCTATGGTAACATTGAATTAGATCATGGATGAGTGTCATATCATGTATATGGAGATGATGTCTATTGTCATATGAGAAGAAAATTGATCTCCAAAACAATTTAGACCATGATATTTTAAAAGTAACTAAAAATAAACATTCTAGTATCTCCTATGGTAACATTGAATTATGAATCATGGATGGGTTGGATGTCATCCCATTGGAGATGCTCTAAGCCGTTCTCGATCCAATGTCATAACCAAAGAGAAACTAAAAAGATAGGCAATATCATTTGGTCCCTAAACTTTCACATTTTTATTGATTTGATCGTCAAACTTTGATCAATTCACTTTAAACTTACGATGAAAGTTCTAAAACCAAATGATACTTTATGCCAAGAAGATTTGTAACTATCATGATTTAAACTCACGACCTCCATTTCTTATGCTAATCTTGTTGCTATTACACTAATTATACTAGTATTTTATTAGATATAATATCATGTATGTACATCCCATAGTGAGGGTATTACAACAAATTGCATTGGGGAGGATAGCATTATTGCCGTTACATACAAATGCTAGCACAAAATTCATCCCCAACGACATAAAAAAAACAACCCAATCGACCATCACGCTATCCAATCCAACCTCAATCGCCCAAAAATAGAACAAAATGACTCCATTGAGACTCAACAGTTCATTTATATGCTAAAGTGGCTTTTTTTTTTTTTTTTTTTTACAACAATGATATTTTGACATACTTTGAATACATACATAAAATATATAATGATCCAAATCTTATTATGTGTCAGTAAAATAGAAACTATTATGTATCAATGTACGTACCAAAAAAAATATCATTTTCCATTTTTTACAACACTTGTTAGATGTCCTTTAAATACGCCTCCATAATGTGCGACCAAATATATCGTACACAAATCGAGAACGCCCCAAAATTAAGTAGTCTCATGGGCCCTGAAATTGCAGAGAGAAACCACTAAAGACCCGGCAAACCCATCCAGATTATATACATAGAAAATATTTAAACATCCGTGGTATTGCAATCACTGCTTTTGCTCCTTGCGAAATGGTGTTTGCGGTACTCGACAAGGTGATTTTGATCTTAAGAAACCCATCATACTAAATGGTGAAACTGAACGAGTTGGCGTTGTTGGTGTGGACACACTCTCAGGTGATGAAGTCCTTCTAACACGAGTTGGTGTCACCCATCTAAACACCCCTTAAGAGGTGAAGTGATCCTTCGTTCAAAACGAACTGGTGTTACCGGATCTAGTCGCCGTCGTGCCTTCAAATGAACTCCCTTCTTTGACACCGGCTTGTTGCGATACCGGTCTGGACTTGACCTTCGGGGTGAAGTCCTTTGCCTGACATCCTTGCAATCAGAAGTTGATGGTATCGACTTGCCATTGCGAGGGGGTGAAGTCTCTCGTTTCACATCCTCCCTTCGCGGACTGATTGGTTGTGATGCAATGCTATAGTCGCCTTCGCGAGGGGTGAAGTCTCACGTTTCGCGCCTTCCCTTTGCTGCCTGATTAACTGTGACGAACAGTTACTATCGCCTTTGCATGGCGGTGAAGCTTCTCGTTTCACATCCTCTCTTCGCCGTCTAAGTGGTTGTGATGCATTGTTACGATCACCTTTATGAAGTGGTGAAGTCTCTCGTTTCACATCCTTCATTTGCCGTCCAACTGGTTGCGACGCACTGTTAACATCGCCTTTGCCAGGGGTGAAGTCTCTCGTTTCACATCCTCCCTTCGCCGTCTTATTGATTCTGGTGCACTATAATGAACTCGCCATGTAATTGACCGCGGCACATTCAAGTTCGCTGATACTACTTTCGCGTTCTCACGTCGTGCTAGTGCTGCCGCTGTTGCCTCCATTCTCCACCCGCTCTGAAGTGGAGACCGTGATCCCGATCGTAATGCTTTGCTATGGAGATCAAGTTTCATCGCCTTCTCATCAGGTTTAAGATTCTGAAACGAACGCTTAAGAGCTTCGTCTATGCATTCTGATCTTAATGCTTTCCTATGGAAAAGTTTCATTGCTTTCTCATCACGGTTAAGAATCCGAAACGAACACTTGAGAGCTTCATCGATGCTCATCATGGCTCCAGCATTGCCATATTTTCCATGAATATTTGGGGCAGAGAATATGGTCGCCATCAGCCCGTCCGCAAAGAATGCGTACCCATTTTCCACAATCTGATCACACAAAAGTTTCCAAGATGTAGAAATTTCAACTAATAATGAATGTTAAAAATCAAGATCATGTGTCATAACTCGTAAGGAACTCCAGTACATATCAGTTAACTAATAATATAAATATCAGACGAAGCACGTAGCGAAATTTTACCTGGTTCCCTCGACATATAAGATTAAGGTCATGTTTCGAAAGGAATCTTTTCACTTCGTCAGCTCCAAATGTGTAGGACACACGTACATCGTTTTTTCTCCAACCATTCACACAAGGATCAGGATCAGCCCAAAGTAGATCACAGAGAAGGCCGTGGTCAGGCACATCAGTGGGGCGACAAATATTTCGAATCTGGTCCAGGTGCTTTAGGTCTGGAGACAATCCTCCATGCACGCAGAAGACCTTTCCATCAATCATAGCAACAATAGGCATGCAGTTAAAGCAATCATTGAATACCTTCCAGAGTTGTACATTGAGTTTTTTCTTGCATTCATCATAAAACCCATATAGACGATTCACAGCGGCATATTCGTGATTGCCTCTAAGAAGAAAGAAGTTATCCGGATATCTGATTTTGTATGCAAGAAGCAAACAAATGGTCTCTATGCTTTGCTCACCATAGCCAACATAGTTCCCCAGGAACAAATACCTCGCCGAAGGCGGGAATCCACCACATTCAAACAATTGTAAGAGATCTGGATACTGACCGCGAATATCTCCTGCAAATTGTATATCAATCTTAGTAGAGAACTAGGATTTGAAACAAAACCATCTGAAGAAAACCTCTCAGCTATCCCACACACTTAAAAAGTTTACTATATCAAAAAATAGTTTCATTATCTATCATACAATGATACCAAGAATTTATGTGTCATCCTCTTTTGCAACTTGTCATATATGTTATATATAGCCTCTAAAGCCCGGCAATTGCTCAATTGCTCGACACATAAATAAGATAATGAAAAAGGGATTAAGCAACTAAATATACTCGATAAATCCAGTCACCAACTCTTGTTTATTAAGTAGTAATTCCTTGCAGATGTTTTCATTCAAATTCCAAATCTTCTTCGTTGCAATGCATCTCTTAGTCTGTTTCACCAAGCATGCAGTGTTGATGATGCTACTCATCATCATATTAGAGGAACTCTCTAGACTGTTCCTTAAATGCTAATTAAGTATCAATATTGTGAAAGGGGGCTTTCAACGAAAGCAAAAACGCTCAACAATAAGAAAGCAAGCTCTTGCCAAATCTCTTAATGATCGAGTTTCTTTAACTTCAACCAAGAGAGATGAAAAAGTAGCAAGGCGTGTGAGTGAGTAAGCTACATGATCTTAGCCTAAAAATATAAGCTGTTACGAGCTAAGGAGCCGGTGAAGCATCAAGATTAAAGACTCAATTAAAATTCTTGGCTCCGCCCCTAGCAAGGACTAGTTAGTACACAATGCAACGGACTAATCTAAGTCATGGTTTCTACCTTCTTAGCTAGTCCGGATGAGTGCACTTGAATAATGACGACTTTACCAACAGCAACACCCTGTTATTCCAATGTTAACACTTCCAACCGAACAAGTCACCCACTTCGGACTAATTAGTAATCCAAGTCACAATCCTGTGTATAAGCTAATCTCATGAAATTAGGATTCCAAGGTATGTGAACCGAAAGGCCAACAATCTTAGTGATTCATAAACTAGAAGAAATTCAGCTAATTGAAAACATAAACTACAGTTCTACATCAAACACATTCAAGCAATTGCAATTAAACCTTAATAAGTACAAAAAAAAAAAAACAGTTAAAATTCAGAACAAATTGAACAAAAGGATTAACCACAAATTTTGATGGGAGCATGAAGTTCTAAGAGAGTAGGCTGATTCAAAAATATTTGTCGCGAAACGCCGCAAAGTCCCCTGATTTCTGATTCCCCCAATTGAAGCTGGGCATTAAGAAGCCTATTTATGATGTCATCCAATCGATCCGGATCCATCGACACAAGCTACTACGCCTGTTATCAGGTCTAACCCTTAATCCCTAAACCCTAAAATCACACGCCAATGCTCCCAAGCTATCAGGTCTGAAACCCTGAAATTTACATTCACGGGTACTGAATCTACTGATTAAGACATGTTTAGCTCGCCCTATTAAGGTATAAATATGGCGGGACATCTGACATCTGCGCATTAGTCACTGCTATTAATCCGAAAAGCTTTGGAAACTGGACGGTTAAATGCAATGTAATCTATTTGCTACTTTGCAAATGCTTGGTCAATTAAGTAGTAGTTCAGAAATGTGCATTTCTAATCTACTTTGAACTCAGATTTTGGAGCCAAATTAAGCAATGCTGAATTAAGGTGCCTTTTAAATAATATGTTTAACATGCTAATTCTTCTAAGGAAGAAGAAGCTGAACAAACATAAACCAGAAACACAGTGCAGTCACAGATTCCCAGCAGAAGCAATCCGATAATGAAGTTGCGCGCAGAAAATAATATTTGGAAAGGTTAATTGGGAACAACAATAAAAGTAATGAACAAAGTTATCTTAAACCTTACCTCGTGGCCTCGACAGATGAGATCGAGATCATTTTCCGTAAGGAACTTCTCGACTTTGTCTGGTCCAAATGTGTAGAACACACCTCTAGAATTTTGTCCCCATCACTGCAAACTACCATCAGGATCAGTCCAAAGCAGATCACAGAGAAGACCAGTATCTGGCACATCAGCGGGGCGAGAGATATTCCTAATCTGGTCCAGGTTTTGCAAGTCGGGAGATAATCCCCCATGCACGCAAAGAATCTTATCTTCAATAAGAGCGGCAACAGGCAAGCAGTTGAAGCATTCAGTGAGAGCCTTCCAGAGTCGTACATTAAATCTCCTCTTGCATTCATCATAAAACCCATATATGCGATTCAAGAAGGCGCACTCATGATTCCCTCTAAGAAGAAAGAAGTTCTCCGGATATTTGATCTTGTACGCAAGAAGCAGACAAATGGTCTCTATGCTTTGTTTGCCATAATCAACATAATTTCCCAAAAACAAGTAATTTGCCGTGGGTGGAAGACCGCCATATTCAAGTAGTCGTAAAAGATCCGAGTATTGACCATGAATATCACCTACAAATGGAAGCACAACAATTAGCAAGTAACTAGCTCATACAAAAAAAAAAAAAAGATAGATATGGGGGAAAACAATGCTACAAATTTGAAGTAATGAATTGTATGAGACAATGTTATTACATTACAAAGAAATTGTAAATGAAATTTCAAAACAAAGAAAAAATTTAATCAAAGAAACTAGAATACCTTTGCATATAATTAGAAGTTGCAAAGTGCATCTAAGCTAGCCATTGCATGAATCAAAAGAAATATGATAAATGATGCATTTGTCTTGGGTGTGCAGAGATATTTAACATTAACAATAGAAAGAAAGCGACGCCAAAAAAAGGACAAAATTTCAGAGATCTAATCTGATATCCCTAAATAATTCCTTTCGGTACTTGGACAGATGAAGACCGTCAGGCCATAAATCCTACCGATATTTGAAGTTTCTACACAGAACTGTCTTTTTTCTGATTACCTGCTCAGAAATGTCTTCTCCCAGATAGATTCCCAATTCCTATTGAGTCGATCTTTGACAGAGCAATATTAGTCGTTGTCGTTTCATGAACATTTCATTCATACAACAAGTTAATTAAATATGAGGATGTGATGCGAGAAGAACAACATTAGGATGTGTATATATTGTCCGAAAGAATAGCAAGCAATCGCGGCTGACCTTGCCGAGTTGTTCAATTAGCTAGCTAGTATGTATACAAACATTAAGTATATACAAAAAGGACACACACTGAATACTTGAATTGTAAGAGAGGTACATTACCACAAACTTTGAGGGGGATTCAAGCTCTAAGAGATTGGGCTGATTCAAAAATAGTTCCCTAGAAACAAGGCAAAGCTGCCGGATTTCTCCTTCCGACAACCGAACCATCTTCCCTTGCCGGCCATGGACTTCAAGAAGCCTGTTAATGATGTCATCCAATAGCTTATGATCCATCGACGTAGCCACATACCACAAACAATCTGGTCACAAAGAGAACCCAAATCAAACATCCACCACTATCAGCCCTGAACAGGTAAATGTAGAAATGAAAACACAAAAGGCAAAGGTCAATAAACCAATAAAACATGAGGACAAAAATGAAGTAATCCCCAAAGTAGTGAAGAAAGCGACTGCAACAACAACGTCCCCAAAGATTGACAAAATTGCAGAAGAAAATCCAAAAGTATGAAAACATGAAAAAACAACAATCAAGTTTTAGATTCTCATGATTGACTGCAAGAATTACCGCGCTAAGAGGTCTGCACAAACAGTTCCGCTGCGTTTGGTTTTCGCGAATGTGAAATTCACTCGCAGATTTGCTGAAAGAGCCATTGTGATGTTCTTCTTCGTGAACCAACAACCACTTTTATTAAACTGTGTGTTTTCTGAGGATCAATCGAGACCACAGCTGCACAGTGAATCTCAACATTCATTATAATTCAAACTTGAAATCTCATAAACAAAAAAAAATAAAAATGTCACAAACACCAAGTTTTTGAGCAAAAAAATTATGGACGTGATTTTCACATTCAGATACACACACATCATGTTGGCTTCCCATTTGATATATCTCATGCCAACTGAGTGAAATACATGCTCGGGCACTGTCAAACCCCACACTAGGAGGGATTAATAAACGCTACAAGCACTATCAGGCCAATTTACTCTGTCCACAGCTACTGCTTTTGTTCCTTGCGAAATGGTGTCTGAGACCTCGGAGGAGGTGTTTTTGGTCTTATACAATCCATGCCAAACGGTGAAACTGAACGTGCTGGTGTTACAGGTCTGTTCACTCCCTTAAGCGGTGAAATCCCTTGTTTAGCACGAATTGGTGTTATAGGCCTGGGCACACCCTCAAGTGAAGTCCCATGTTTGACCCGAGCTGGTGTTCTCGGTCTCCCCACGCCCTTCAGAGGTGAAGTCCCAAATTTTTCTCGAGGTCGCGGTGTTACTGTTCTGGAATGGTGCTCGGGTAATGAACGTTCCCCTTGCTTAACATCCTCGCGAGCTGGTATAGGAATGCCTTTGAGAGGTGGTGAAGTCTCCCGTTTCACATCCTCCCTTCGTTGTTTAACTGATTGTGGTACACTTTTATGATCACCTCGTGTAGTTGGTGGCGACACATTGTTACGAGCTCGAGCTGGGGATGCTATTTTCGAGCCTTTATCATGTGTTGTTGCTGCTGCTGCTGCTGCGGGTTTTGAAACTTTCTTCTCCACGACATCAGCTGGTGCTTTTGAATCTGATAAAATCTTAATAGGTCGAGATGATGTTGTAGTCGTTGCGCTGCCAAATAAAGACTTTGATTTCTTTTCAGCGGGTTTAAGAATCTGAAATGAGCACATAAGACTATCGTCTATGCTCATCATGGCCGCAGCATTGTCATACTCTCCACGAAAATTCGGGGCAGAGAATATGGTTACCAGCTGCTTCTCTGCAAAGAACTCATAACCATCTTCCACTACCTGATCACATTCAAAAGTTCAATATGGTTAAAAAGCAACCCAAGAAGTTGAAGCAACAAGTAGACAGGCTCTAATGCATCAATTACAATCATGAGAACCGATTCATAGGTGTTTAGATAATACTGTATTAAGGTATTAATTTAATGAAAGATCTGGGTGTCAGTCACTGCTATAAATCCAAAAATAAGCTCGAAATTGGACTGTTTAAACGCAATGGAATTAATTCGCAGCAAATGTTGGGTCGAATAAGCAGTAGTTCAGAAATTTGCATTTCAATCCTGCTTTGAATTCAAATTTTGGAGCCAATTAAGCAATTGATGAAGAAATGTGCCCTTAAATATTGGCATATGTTTAACATGATTTTTTTTTTTTTTTGAGAAATGATTAACATGCTAATTCTTGTTCAGAAGCTGAGAAAAATAAATTATAAGTACTTACTATCTACGACATCTCTCCTTTTATATGATTTAACCAATAAAACCATGAACAAAAAGAAAATCAGGTATTTCAATCTGTCAATATTTTGAAAAGAGATATACACCAGTTACTGATAACGAACAAAGTGAATCTACCAAGAGAAAAAGAGCTTTCTGTTTGGGGATAATGGCATCATAATTTCACATCAGCATTGAAGTCAATTGCATGAAACAAAGATGAGCACCCAGTGTATATCAAGCTGACTAATCTACCTACAACTATAAGAAACTTATCTATCTTTCAACATGTAGGTAGCAGCTAACAGGCATTATGATACAACAACCAACAACAACAACGTAAGGGAAATTATGAAAGGTTAACTAAGAATCAGCAGGGAAAGTAATGGCCAAATTTGTCATACACATTACCTGGTGGCTTCGACAGATGAGATCAAGATCATGTTTCGCAAGGAACTCCGAGACTTTATCCGGTCCAAATGTGTAGGATATGCCTCTGTCATTCATCCCCCAGCCTTTTACGTCTATAGAAGGATCAGCCCAAAGCAGATCACAGAGAATACCAGTATCTGGCACATCAGTAGGCCGAGCGAGATTCCTAATCTGGTCCAAGCTTTGTAAGTCTGGAGACAATCCTCCATGCATGCAAAGAACCTTATCGTCAATAACAGCAGCAACTGGCAAGCAGTTGAAGCAATCAGTGAAAGCCTTCCACACATTGAATCTTCTCTGGCATTCATCATAAAAACCATATATGTGATTTATGGAGGCACACTCATGATTCCCTCTAAGAAGAAAGAAGTTCTCTGGATACTTGATCTTGAATGCCAGAAGCAGACAAATTGTCTCGATGCCTTGCTTGCCATAATCAACATAATTCCCCATAAACAAGTAATTTGCAGTGGGTGGAAGACCGCCATACTCAAATAGTCGTAAAAGATCTGGGTACTGACCATGAGTGTCGCCTACAAAAGGAAGCAAGAATCAGCAAGTAATTAGCTTGTCAAGAAAAAAAGTTGTTTACTTCATCAAAAATCATATGTGCAAACTCAAAACCAAGAAAAAAAATTAATGTCAAAAACCAGAATACCTTTCTTCCATACAATTAGAAGTCGCAAAGTGCATCAGACCCATTTTTGCATGAATCAAAATAAACAAAAAAATGTAGCATTTTTCGGTGTGCAGACATCTTTAACATCAATAATAGAAGAAACCAACACGATAGGAAAAAAAAAAAGAAAGAGAGAATTATCAAAGATTTAATCCAATATACCAAAAATAATTCCTTACATTACTTGGACAGAAAGATCGACAGGCCAAAAACTCTGCTTAAAAATTCTCTACAGAACTGTCTTTTGAAAGTATCTGCTCATAAATGTCTTGCCCAGGTATTAAGAAATTATAGATAACACCAACACGACATTGCACATTCAAAGGCTAAGGAATTATTTTGGTATATCAGATTAGATATTTGATAATTTGTGGTGCCCTGGTGAACATGAAAAGTGAAGTCTGGAGATTATTAGCAAGGATAACACCAACACAACATTGCACTTTCAAATGCTAAAAGTACTTTTTCCTAATTGAACATAATCCTTACAGCATTGGCAATCGCCACAAAAAGGAACAGGTTGGACAATCATTTTCGCGAATCTGAACTAAAGTTCATATGATGGAAGAGAATTTAATCAATTTTTGGTCAAACTCGACTACCTAAATGGCTAAATCTCATCTAATTTCACTGGCACACACACAACAACAACAACATAGCCTCGGTCTCAAATTAATTGGGATTGGCTACACGGATCAAACTCTTCCATTGCGTTCGATTTAGAGCGATTAATGGCGAACTTTCCAAACTATTTAAATCCCTCCTACCTTGTCGAATTTCTTCAGTTTCTATCGAGTCAAGTTTTCTAGTGGGGGCATTTGTAGGCCGTCTTTGCAGGTGTCCAAACCACCGCAACAGCCCTTCCCTAATCTTTGTGTCCATTAATGCTACTCCTACTTTTTCTTGAATTTCTGTATTTCTTATTCTAGGACAGTAAGTACACAATGACAATTCGGAAAACACATTAAACACTTAGATTGAGAGACAAATGTTGATTACCACAAATTTTGATGGGGGCTTGAAGCTCTAATAGATTAGGCTGACTCAAGAATATCTCCTTAGCAGCGACGCAAAGTTGCCGGATTTCTCTATCTAACAGATAACTCTGCTTCGCAGTCTGACCGCCGCGCAATTCAAGAAGCCTATTCAGAATATCATCCAATAGTGCCTGATCCATCGACATAGCTATGCATCCAATGTAATCCAACACCAAAGAATGACCAGCCCAGATCGGCCCCTCTCTTTAGAGACTACACCAACAACTACCATTTATGCTAGACAGCGAAGGCGCTTTGGTCAATGTGCCTGCCTGTTTTTGTTCTTCTATTCTACTAGAACCATTGTTGACTTATAATGTAAAAAATAATAAAAAAAAAATATTACTGAATTAAAAGATGTTACAGAAGAGCAGTTGTTGTTGTTGTTGTAATATATAAATAAAGGGAGATTGTCCAAAAACTAATCTCACAGAGGAACCCTAGAATAGAAGACCTTCATATATCCTAATCATTTCATCTGATTGTGTTATTAATGAAGACAAACTTCAATCGTTGGCATCTTTTCCGGTTTATAATCTAATATGGAAATCTGTTACTTCTATGAAGGTTAGGGTTTTTGTTTGGATGGCGTGGCTTGGAAAGATTAATACGACAGATGTGCTCCAAAGACGACTCCCTCATATCACCCTCTTGCCGTCAAGATGTTGTTTGTGTTTTTCTCATATGGAATCCATTGATCACATTTTTTTGACATGTTCATTTTCGTGTAGGTTATGGGAGGAGTTGTCGAGGGAGGTAGGCATCGAGTGGCAAAACCCCCAATCTTTAAGAACATGGATGGAACAAGCGGCGGCTATTTCATGCGGCAATAAAAGGAATTTGTTGTTCAAAGCCGGACTTTTGGCACTCCTTTGGGCACTGTGGGGGGAGAGAAACCAACGAATTTTTAAAGAGATTGACAACACTTGGCAAGAGATATGGGAATCTACGAAAAGGAATGTCGGCTTGGCCTTGCATGGACATAAAGAATTCGTAGGATGGTCATACAACAAGTGGCAAGGAAACGGGTCCGATTTTTGTTGATGATTTGTTGGAATGATTTTTGCAGGCTTATGTTTGTTTTGTGGAGACAAAAAGGTCTGGGGGGGAATCAATTGGGCATTACTTTGTTTGAAGTACCAACAAGGTAGTGCGCCCGACCTTTTGTCCATTACTGATCGTTGCCTCTCTAGGTACACACTCGTGGTGTCCGGTGAGCGCGTTTCTGGCCGATCATGAACCTCGGTTACTGTGTGAGATTTGGAACTCGATGTGGTCAAAGTGGGTGGTGTATGATTTTGATGGCGTGCATCGATTTGGAGGACCAAAAGGTAGTGGAGCGCGATTTTATGTCAAAAGTTACATGATGCTTTGGAAGAGGTCTTTATGCAACGGGGTTTTTATTTGTCTTGATGATTGAGTCAATATGCATAAAGTATGGTTGCCTCGTGTGTGAACAAGGATGGTGGAGTACGGTTGCATATCGGTTCCGTGCGTGAACAATTGGTGGTCTCAAGTCGATGTTTTGCTCCATAGATTTTTTGTATAATTTTGGTTGTTTTTTGTGTAGTGTAGGTCACCCTTTTTTGTAGCACTTGTACATTTTTACTTTTTCATATATATATATATATATACACAAATACAAGGAGTATCGCCTCCTATTACTCAAAAAAAAAAACAAACTTCAATCGCTCAATCAATCCAACATGTATGTAAAAAAAGGAAAATTTGGGTATTGAAACTCAGTCAAGAAAATGACAGCACCAACATCCCCAAATAGTTCAGAAAGTGAAAGGGAAGACAACGAAACAATTTATCGTCATTTGGGCGGATGAAAGATCGCAAAATTACCTGGTTAGGTGAGTTTCCAACGTGTGAATGCCAAATACTTTGGCATGTTTGGTCCAAGGGAGTGAGGGTGGGATGTGGCCAGGAGATTTGCTAAAATTGAGAGCATCTCCGATGCAAAATGTGGATTGTGGGCGTGAAATGATGCCACGTTAGCAATAAAGAGATGATGTGGCTTGAATAAACATTGAAGTTCAAAATTGACATGACATGCAAAAAGCTGCGTTCCATTCCATTGGAGATGCTATGAGAGTATAAAATTGGTAATATCAATATTTACTAACAAGTAAAGCGTTATGTCAAAATTATAAACACGCTTCATATATCATACATGTGAAATTACAAGAGTTTTTTTTTTGCGGTTGCAAATAAAGTAAAATAAAAATTTTATAAAATTTAATTAGACTAGAATCAAGAGAGGCTTATGAGGTTCGAACAAACAAGGATATCAAAAAATACTATTTTTATAAATAATAAGAAATCAATAATTTAGCCAAACTATCTTTGTTAGATGGACGATGCATCATTTTTTAAATACAAAAACTACGACCTCCCAAACTTTGTCTTTGCTAGACTTGGCAGTGATGCTTCATCCATCTAACACGAGATGCTTGCTTTGGCAAATGACCTTGCTTTTTAAGAGCTCAAATAAGAAAAATAAATTAGCAAGAAAAAAAAAAAACAACTTTGGGTCAACGTGCACTAGCCCCACCACATTGTTTCCCCCTCTTGGTGATCCTGCCCAAACTAGAATGGGCATGCAATGTGCGCGATTTAAACATTGAAGACTTAATTGCATCTCAATTAAAAAAAAAAAAAAAAACACTTCCTGCATCTTTGTTCACAATGCCACCAAACAATCACTGCTTTTGTCCCTTGCGAAATGGCGTCTCCGATCTCGGAGGAGGTGTTCTTGGTCGTACGCAGTCCATGCTGAACGGTGAAACTGGACGTGCTGGTGTTGCCGCTCTTGATACGCCTTTAACTGGTGAAGTCCCCATTCTAACACGAGTTGGGGTCATAGGCCTAGGCACCCCCTTGAATGGTGAAGTCCCATGTTTGATCCGAGCCGGTGTTTTTGGTCTCGCCACGCCCTTAAGAGGTGAAGTCCCGAATTTTTCCCGAGGTCGCGGTGTTACCGTTCTAGAATTGTGCTCAGGTAATGGGGGTGCCACTAGATTGACATCCTCGCGAACTGGTGTTAGTAGTACTGGAGTGACTTTGAGAGGTGGCGAAATCTCCTGTTTCACATCCTCCCTTCGCTGTCTAACCAATTGTGGCACACTTGTATGATCACCTCGTGTAGCTCGCGGCGACACATTGTTACGACCTCTAGCTGGGGATGCTATTTTCGAGTCTTTATCACGTGCTGCTGCAGCTGCAGCTGCAAGTTTCGAAACTTTCTTCTCCGCGACATAACCTGGTGCCGTTGCTTCCAAACTACTCTGAATAGGTCGAGATGATGATGTTGTAGTCGTTGGGCTGCCAAATAAAAACTTTGATTTCTTTTCAGCGGGTTTAAGAATCTGAAATGAGCACATAAGACTTTCGTCTATGCTCATCATGGCCGCACCATTATCATACTCTCCACGAAAATTCGGGGCAGAGAATATGGTCACCAGCTGCTTATCTGCAAAGAACTCATAACCATCTTCCACTACCTGATCACATTCAAAAGTTCAATATGGTTAAAAAGCAACCCAAGAAGCAACAAGTAGACAGGCTCTAATACATTAATTACAATCATGAGAACCGATTCATAGGTGTTTAGATACTATTGTATTAAGGTCTTAACTTAATGAAAGATCCGGGTGTCAGTCACTGCTATAAATCCAAAAAGTAAGCTCAAAATTGGACTGTTTAAAACCAATGGAATTAATTCGCAGCAAATGTTGGGTCAAATAAGCAGTAGTTCAGAAATTTGCATTTCAATCCTACTTTGAATTCAAATTTTGGAGCCAATTAAGCAATTGATGAAGAAATGTGCCCTTAAATATTGGCATATGTTTAACATGATTTTTTTTTTGTTGAGAAATGATTAACATGCTAATTCCTGTTCGGAAGCTGAGAAAAATAAATTAGAAGTACTTACTATCTACGACATCTCTCCTTTTATATGATTTAACCAATAAAACCATGAACAAAAAGAAAATCAGGTATTTCAATCTGTCAATATTTTGAAAAGATATATACACCAGTTACTGATAACGAACAAAGTGAATCTACCAAGAGAAAAAGAGCTTTCTGTTTGGGGATAATGGCATCATAATTTCACATCAGCATTGAAGTCAATTGCATGAAACAAAGATGAGCACCCAGTGTATATCAAGCTGACTAATCTACCTACAACTATAAGAAACTTATCTATCTTTCAACATGTAGGTAGCAGCTAACAGGCATTATGATACAACAACCAACAACAACAATGTAAGGGAAATTATGAAAGGTTAACTAAGAATCAGCAGGGAAAGTAATGGCCAAATTTGTCATACACATTACCTGGTGGCTTCGACAGATGACATCGAGATCATGTTTCACAAGGAACTCCGAGACTTTATCCGGTCCAAATGTGTAGGACGTGCCTCTGTCATTCTCCCCCAGCCTCTTACGTCTCTAGAAGGATCAGCCCAAAGCAGATCACAGAGAATACCAGTATCTGGCACATCAATGGGCCGAGGGATATTCCTAATCTGGTCGAAGTTACGTAAGTCTGGAGATAATCCTCCATGCATGCAAAGAACCTTATCGTCAATAAGAGCAGCAACAGGCAAGCAGTTGAAGCAATCAGTGAAAACCTTCCAGAGTCGCACATTGAATCTTCTCTTGCATTCATCATAAAAACCATATATGCGATTTATGGAGGCACACTCATGATTCCCTCTAAGAAGAAAGAAGTTCTCTGGATATTTGATCTTGTATGCCAGAAGCAGACAAATGGTCTCTATGCCTTGCTTACCATAATCAACATAATTCCCCATAAACAAGTAATTTGCATTGGGTGGATGACCGCCATACTCAAAAAGCCGTAAAAGATCTGAGTACTGAGCATGAACATCGCCTACAAAAGGAAGGAACAACTAGCAAGTAATTATTAGCTTGTCAAGAAAAAGGGTATAGGGAAAAACAATGCAACAAATCTTAAGAGTTGTAAGAAACAATATTATTACTCTATCAGAAAACCATAGGTAAAATTCCAAAACCAAGAAAAAGTTAAATACCTTCTTCCATACAATTAGAAGTTGCAAAGTGCACCCAACCTATCTTTTGCATGAATCAAAATAAACAAGATAGGGAAAAGAAAAAATGCATTTGTCCAGTGTGCGCAGACATCTTTAACATTAACAACAGAAAGAAACCAACTCGTAGAAAAAAAATCAAACTATCAAAGATCCAACCCGATATTCCAAAATAATTCCTTGTGTTCAAGCCAAAAACTCTATCTGTTTTCAAATTCTCTAAACACAGAACTGCCTTTTCTTAAGTAGTGCTCAGAAACACCGACATGCATTTGGAAATCATTGGAATCATTTACTCCGAATCATCTTGATCTTACTGTGCTAGTAAAATATCTATTTGAGTTGAACACTGATGAAGTAATATCACTCATCACGTCGGTTCTACTGTTTCATAAACATTTAACGTAGCAGCGAATGATCCTAAAACAAGGATATGATGCAAGAGGACCAACATTACAGGACCGAGGCAATAAAATGTAAAAAATGAGCCATCAGCCAATGTTAAATTCGAAGAATCAAGATGACTAATGCATAATCTCAATCCACTTCGAAAAAATCGGAAATGCGCATATTGAGAAAGAAAACAAACACAAAATTACTAAGAATATAGATAAAAGCTTCTTTTCGTTTGAGACAAAGAAGCACTTCAAGTGAAACTACTTGATCTTTTTCGACTTTCAGCATCCTGTGCTCTACCCAATTGATTAGCAAGCTCATACCGGATCACTCAACGATTAGGTTTCTCATAAAATCCGCAAGACAAGGAAAAGTTCTCATTTGTGATCCCAAAAACAATAAAAGGAGGGTTATGGTACCGAAGATTCTTCGCAGAATATCACCTACATAACACTGCATATTCAAATGCTAAAAAGTCCCTTTTTTTCCTAATTGAACATAATCCACGGAATATGAGCTAAATGGTTCATAAAACGGAATGGAATTTGATCAATTTTCCAGTCAAACTCGATAACCTAAAACGGCTAAACCTCTCCTAATTTCACTGGTAAGTAGAGACAAACATAAAATTCCCAAAAACACATTGAATGCTTAGTAGATTGAGAGAGGAACGTCCATTACCGCAAATTTTGATGGGGGCTTCTAGCTCTAATAGATTAGGCTGAGCAAAAAATATCTCCTTAGCCGCAACGCAAAGCTGCCGGATTTCTGTTTCTAATAACTGAACCTGTTTCCCAGGGCGACCGCCGCGCACTTCTAGAAGCTTATTGAGAATGTCATCCAATACCTTCTGATCCATCGAATCAGCTGCAAATCCGCCCAATAATCACCAACCAAAGCCTCGCCCCTCGATCAGCTCAGATCACCGTGAAATCGGGACCGTAGATCTGCGGCGGAGGCGCCATTTCGGAAACCCCTCTTTTCAGACAACGCACCAACTGCTACCATTTATACAGCATAATAATTTTTGTGAAAAAATTACTGGATCGGAAGATGTTATAGAGGAACCATAGAACATAAGATTTTCATGTATCACTCACTCGGTAAAGAAAGTGACGCGCCGGAGCTCTTTGTGGCTCCACTCCTCTTCGTTGGTTTGTAGTTGCGAAAGCAACTCGTTCGCGACGACCCAGTTCGGCTTCTTTGATGATTGAGATGGCAATGGTGGATCAACAAGAGAGGAATCGGACGAGAATCTACGAAGAATTGATGGAGTGGTTCGATTGGTTGGAGTGAAATTGTTGCGTCGGAGGAACATGTCGAAGAGGTTGAGTTCTTCGCTAGGGCTTTGTTTTTGATCTGTTCTCAGTCCAATCTTCACTCGGTTCAGATGTTTTTGGGCCCATAATGAACCCATCGAGTGTTAGCGACCGTTCGATCTGTGGACTGTTTCTATGATCGTTGACAGTGGATGGATCGAGCGGTTGTGAATAAAGTTTTTTAACAAATCCAACGAGGAGCGGCTTAGCTACAATACCATTGTTTCCGATTTTCTCTAATCAGCCACATGACATTATATAAGAGGGCCGCTTAGGGCACCCCACCATTTCATGAAGGCACCCAACTTATTTGTAAAAATTCCAGCAAAAATGGAAAAGACCATTTTGCCCCTGTATATATATAATGGTTCAAACCCCACAAACCATTTTGACAAGGAGTTAGGGCACCCCACCGAACCAAGCTTGAACCACAAAGCCACACCACATTCCGTTTGGCGAAGAGTGATCGATTCTTGCGGATTGACATCGTCCGACAATGAGTAACAATGTTTGACAACCATATTCGGGTTTTTTAGAACTATTTAGTTGTGTATAACTCGTGAAAATGATGATTTGTTTGTCAACGTAGAGTTTGGTAATTTCTTCAAATCCGTACTTGTTTCCACTATATAATGTAGGATTGTACTCGCTGCTCTTGTGCGAGAGAGAGGTCGAACTCACGGAAATTTTGCAAATTTATTGTGTTTTTTATGCGGTTATCCAAAGTTTACGTGGATGTGCGCGATTATATCGACCTCGCGAGACCGAGATTTATGGTGATATCTCGGTCATAGAGGACCGATAGGTGTACGTAGGTCACGGAATGGTAAAACCGAGAGTACTCGGTAACTCTGGTCGTTCGTGAGCGAGACTTCAAGAAAGTTTCGGCTATGTACGACCAAAGAGAACCTTTTTTTTTTTGGGTATTTTCGTGTTTGTGCTTGTACATTTTGGTTGAATTTAAACAGATCGCTTCTAAATGTTCGTCATCTACCGAGATCTGCTTTACGATGATAACATTCGAATCTTTCGATGCGATTTGTGACTAGTTGTGTAAGCTCCTACGGTTACCATGAATCTTGGCATTCATCATCCTTTGGTAGAGTTCATTTATCAAGAATTATTCAACAATGGCGTTGAGATTGTCCGAATCCTCCTCCAAGGCGGCATTCGCTCAACATTTTCACATATCATATCGGTTATGTGTGGACACAAGATGATATTTGTCTTCTACTTGCCTTATGGTATTTATTAGGATGTCCCATTATACGTGTGTATATTCATTTTCCGACTATGATGCGGTTCCCTCGATTATGTGTATGCTTTGCTCTCGGGAATTTCTCTATTTTTCCGCGCATCATCACATCGCATTATCCGTTACCAAGGACCTAGCGACTAATCGGCACATGCCATCCTCACATCAAGCCCATGCTTCATAGACGTGTCTAGCCATCCAGGCCCATGCGCAGTTGCTTTTGCTTTTGGTCTCTTATTATGTAAAGTAGTAGTTATCTTGTGACGGCCCCAATTTCTCATAAAATTGGGCCCCGCCTCGCCTAAGCCCACGTGGACCCCAGAGCCGGTCCTCGCAAGGTCAACGCAGCCTAATCGACCTTCCAATCCATTATTACAAGAAATTTCAAAATTTTAAGTTGAGTTATTAATAATTTTCAAGTTTTACAATTTTATAGCGGAAGCAACTAATACATTCAATAACTCAACAAAAGATCGGGAGTTAGACAACCTAATTGTGGAACCCAACATAAATATATCACCATCGGAGGAGAGTAAATAAAAGATATACAAAAATTTCACCTAGCTATGGAGCTTTCCCTCTCGCTACTGTCATGCGGCTCGCACTCACCAAACACAAGATTGACGAGCCCGTAAGTAAAATCCAAGAGAATCTAAACGATAATTCAAGATAATGAAACAGATCTAAAAGGCATGCGAGATAAACGAAAGTTTGTATGGAATGCATGATCATGAGGCTGTAAAACAATGAACGTACAACGAGAATGAGTGTCACAAGAAACAATAAAGAGAGGTGCCCAAGTAGTCTAAGACCACCGAATGCGGGTGCCACAGTGGTCGGGGTCGCAGAGTCGCGCAACGCCAAGCGGACTCGGTCATCGGATGCGGCATCGCCGTACCTAAAATGTCGCGAATGAGGGATATCAACGGCGCCCGGATAAAACACATCTCATTTCGAATACGTGACTCGAGGTCATGGCCCCGGTGGCGAGCCGCAACCACTCCAATCGAGAGACACGAGTACGACTCACTTGCCTCGGACACTCATAAGAGTGAGAATTCCAAGAAAATGACATGATTCAACATCAATCAAACATGCAAGCTCAAATGAAATACGTACATTTTCTAACCGGTTTACTTACCTCGAGAAATCGCGAACCTCAAAATGTCTCGCTCGCGTCTCGATTTTGCACCCGACACCCGACTCATAAGTCCCCTGGTGTCCATTTAAACATTTTATGGCTAATTTACTAAAAATCATACGAATCACAACCAAATTCCTCAACATAGAACTCACCATGGCCTTTAAAATAAATTTCGAATTCATCGCGTCATCGCGATTTCGTCGAAATCGCGCATCCGATCGGGTCGATAACGCGCCACCGCGTCGTTCACCGCGTCATCATCGCCACCGCGACAGCGTCGGCCACTGCAGCCCTCGCCGGCCGCTCGCCGGCGCCGCTGGCTGAGCCACCGCCGACCAACCATTCGCGCGGAGCCGCTGTCTCCATCGCGCCGCCGCGCATGTTATGACCGTCTCCGCATGGCCACGCCAAGCCACTCCAAAGTCTCGGATTCGCCCACATTCGCTCTGCGCGCACCAGCCACCATGGCCGTCGTCCGATCGTCGCCGAGCCACGCAGCCACCCCGCGGCCGCCGCTTCGCCGCCGCTCCCGACCGCCGCATTGGTGGCCCGCCGCTCTCGCTCGCCTCAACGCGTCGATCCGTCTGCGAGGGCTTCCCTAGATCCCCCTCCGCGCAATGCTGGAGCTCTGTCGCTGAGACAGTGGTTCGATCTCGCCACCACGCCCACGCTCACGCTGCGTCGTCGCTGTCGGGCCGCTTTCTCATCGCATCGGGAGCCGTCGTCGCCACTTCTTGAAACCGCCACGCCATCCGCGCCTCCACGTCGCTCGAGAAGCGATCGTCCGTCGTGCCGATGATCCCGCGGCTTGGTTCGCCGCCGGAGAAGCTGGCTGGTTCGCCGCCGGATCTGCCGGCTCGCGAGCTCCTTCACCTCTCTCCCATCTCCTCTCCTCTTTCTTTCACCTCCCGATCACTCTCTCTTTTGCTCTTATCCAAATCTCTCTTTTTGCTCTTATCCAAATCTCTTTTTGTTTCTTCCTCGAAGAAATCAAGTGTCCTCGAGATTCGTGCGGAGCGAAACTCGAGGCACATCAAAAACATATTTAGTCAAATGCTTTCTTTAATAAATTGAGCGAGTGCACATCTCGAGGCACCAACTCCGCCTCATTTCACAAATCTCGATACTCGCGTCGCTCGCATCACGATGTGTATTCAATGTACATTTTAAACCCACCTAAAACCACTATCTCGGTCTCACGTTGGCACGCGATTCGATGCGCGTCCCGTTCATGTTTCGCTCCCGAATTCCCCGCATATATATTTCTCAACAATTAGCATTAAAATCTTAAATTGGACATTCTCTCGTGTCTCCATTCAAGATTCGGACATACGTATTCGACGAGTGGGTCCCACATACGACCTTGACCTGGCACGTGGCACAAGTCAAATTTTCGGGCGTTACGGTCTTCCCAACGAATTAGAATTTCGTCCTCGAAATTTACGCACTTCGATAGTGTGTTATGACCGAAGACCCAAGGCCATACCCGCCCAGGCCATACCCGCCCAAGGCCATACTCGCCCAAGGCCATACTCGCCAAGGCCATACCCCCATCTTACTCTGTAGGTCGGGCTCCTCCGCGACAAGTTTGGGCTCCTCCGTGACGAGTGGGCTCCTCCGTGACGAGCCGGGCTCCTCACGCGACAAGCCGGGCTCCTCCGTGACCTCCAAGCAATGAACACACCATCTGTTTCCACCCCTCAATATATGTCGGGGCAACATCCTCGCAACATATATTGGAATACAACGAAACATAAGTCCCATGATCCACCGTCAATAACATATTTATATCTCGCAGTATGTCCGTGAGAATGTAAATCAAGCTCTATTCTGCTTGTGCTTGCCATTGTGGTGAACACATACTTGGTGAAGTGACTTTGTCAACACTCCCAAACAGTACGTTGAAATCTCGATTCGTATGGAACATGTTGTCCTTGTCCCCGTACTCGAGCACGACTAAACCTCTGTCCCTATCTCTCGCACTTGACCGGGATTCGACACTATTTTCGGCCATTACCTCTCGCCATCAACCTCTAATGGTATTGATGCTTGAGGATCCGATCAAAGATCTTGGCCTCTTGTAGTGCACTAGCGTAACTCTACGCCGGACCATTTAACACCGACGCCATATACGCCGCATATGGTGGAAACGCAATACGCGCCGAGGTTGATCTATACTGCCACGATCGTCTAACCTCGTGTTCCTCTCGATCATCTCCGGACCACTCGCACCGAATGTGACAATGTCGAGAAGACGACCGGTACTCGATGCGTGCGCTCTCACACTCTCGCCACCATAGCCCTTGCTTAAGCCTCATGTATTGTGCTCGAGCCGTCGTCACCCAACAAAATCAATAATTTCTAGGAAACCGTGTATGACGTAGTACGCCTGGTCAGTGTCCGTGTCGATTGCACCCTCGGCATACTTCGTTATGCGTAGATATCGATCCATGTACTGCAACTGATTCCCTGGTCCTATATCGAATGGTCTGAAACTCTGTCCTCTTCAGGTTACGGACTGTTCCCCATCGACACCTCCGTAATACGCCACCAGACATCAACCTCGCCGACCCGGTGGGCCGGTGATACACTCGGCGCATTTGCGCCGATATGGCCAATACATCATGTATCCTCTCGTGGCTCCTCATATACCTCTCTGCAGACCTCGATGTTAGTACCCCGTGGAACTTCTCCGGATGATGCCTCCGAAACTCACGAGCTGCACTCGCCTCAATCGTAGCCACAACACCGTATCAATTGACGTGCTCGCGTATCCTCACGGTGTCTCGTGTAGGAAGTATTATCTCGGCTTTGAACATGTGTCTCCTCGGTCATGCAGTCCCGCCTAAACATCTACCGTAAAAACACCCAACCTTAATAACCTGAGTCATTGCTATAAACAATGATGGTGTAGCTTTGTGCCCTTAACAATCGAAGAATCTCCTGCGATTCTTGGTCGTGCGATACAAATTTGTCGACGAGTATGCGGCTCCTCGGCACTTGCAAACCGCGAATCTGCGGCCCCACGATCATTCCTAGACCCGATCCAAACGTCATCGCATTTTCTATCGCTACGATTCCTCGAATCGGCGTATATTTACCGCTATCTTATATAGTATATTACCACACCACAAATATACCATATAGAATCAAGTGCTACTCTTTTCTTAGCAACTTTAAACGCACTTTTTCTTTCTATAGGTGAATTCTTTGGTCTTAGCTATAACGACCCTCAAAATTTAATACGTGCCACGTGGCATCTCGGGCCGTGACCGAACTCGTTGTGATGCTACACACTCGGTCAACCCTCGAGAGTCAACATCGAGATTATGACGTAGCTCGAACTTACGGGGACACCACCGATAAGTCTATGACACGCCTAATGAGGTAAAAACATTTGTTTTTTATTTTTTTTTATGTGACGTGTGTTAAATTAGTTGTATTATTGGTAATTTACATCGCACCAATTAATATTTTTGGTGATTGTAATTTGCGCGCGTAGTGACGAGAGAGTGCGACGTTGCGGTACGCGTACGCGTAACGCGGTGTATGGGATAGTTTGATATTTAGTCGTCACATCATATGTCTTGTCACATCACCAATCAATCATATCACCACTCCCAATTCACATCACATATCTTGTCACATCACATGTCTTGTGACATCACCAATCAACCACTCCTACCTTCTTTGCTCTCTCATATACGTTTTCCACCTCCAAATAAAAAACACCCTCCATTCTTATCTTACCCGACCACCATTTCTCCTCCCTCTCACGTTCTTCATTCTCACATCGCTCTCACTCACCTCTCTTCCACGGCCTTAAGATCCCGGCGTCGCGCGTCCAGTTCGGCAGTGGTACTCCTTCGTCGGCGATCTACTTGGTGATGTAGGTGAGTAGGTGATTTATGTTTTCGATTCTTTAAGAAGTTGGAGTTTTGATGTGGTTGTTGGGTTGATGTTGATGGTGATGTTGATGTTGCTGTTGATGTTGTGTTGTTGTGTTGCTATTAGAAAAAAAAAAAATGGGTTGAACGAACAGAGAACAAGCTCTCTGTTCGTTCAACAAAAGGAGATGATGAATAGTGAACCGGGTCGGGTTGACTCGGTTGGACTGGGTCGAACCGACCCGGGCCCGATTGGACCGGGTCGGGTCGACCCGGCGAACTGGGTCGGTCGACCCGGGTCCGGTTGGACCGGGTCGGGTCGACCCGGACCCACCCTATTAGTAAAATAATAATTAAAATTAAATTGAATTAAACTGATTTATATCAAAATAAATTACAGAAAATAGATTTAAATAGATAAAAAAAATTATGGAAAAATGTAGAAAATTCTCGAAAAATATGAAAAAAATTAAGAAGCTAAAAAGATGAGTTCGAGGCCTTTTCGGGCATTCGACACCCCCTGTATAATTCAAAAAGGGTGCTAAAAATCAATTTTTTTTTGAAAATAAAGTTACAAATCTATGATCCCATAGTGTAATGTGACTCTAAAATAGTTAAAATGATATAAATGGACACCAGGGACTTAGGAGGTTATAGTCGGGTGTCGGGTGCGCGTATCGAGGCGTGAGCGAGGCGTTTTGAGGACGATTTGCGATTTCTCGAGGTAAGTAAACCAGTTAGGAAATGCACAGTATTTTCATTTGAGCTTATATTTTATTGATGTTGTACTGTGTCCTTTCATTGGAATCCCTACCCACTTATGAGTGTTCGAGGGCCAAGTGAGCGATACTCGTGTCTCTGATTGGAGTGGTTGCCGGCTTGCAACCGGGGCCATGACCTCGAGTCACTTGAGTGGTCGGAATGAGATGTGTTTTATCCGGGGCACCGTTGATATCCCTCATTCGCGACATTTTATGGTACGGCGATGCCGCATCCTATGATCGAGTCTGCTTGGCGTTGCCGCGACTCTGTGACCCCGACCCTTTGGCACCCGCATTCGGTGGTCTTGAGCTACTTGGGTACCTCTCTATATTGTTTCATTTGACACTCATTCTCGTTGTACTTTCATTGTTTTACAGTCTTATTATCATGCATTCCATACAGCTTTCTTTTATCCGCATGACTTTTAGGCTCGCTTTATTTTATCTTGAATTACTTGTTTAGATCCTACGGCTTTTACTTACAGGACTCGGCATTCTTGTGTTTGACCGAGTGCGGACTCCATGCAATTAAGCAAGGGCAAGACGCCGACACTTGGCGATATACTCGAGGATATCGGAGCGTGCCCTCCTCTGCACACTTTTGTAGGTTTTTGAATTTTTGTATTATATATATATATATATATATGTTGTTATCACATTTTGGGATACTTATTTGGGTTGAGAGAAACACACGACTGGTATATCATTTTTGCTTGTTTATAACGCTTGACACTAGGTATACATGAAGGTACATATTTACAGGGTTCCACAACTAGGTTGTCCAACACTTCTAATAATATTGTTGAGTTATTAAATGTAGAAATTGCTTCCGCTAAAATTTTAAAACTTGTAAAATATTGATAACTTAACTTAGAATTTTGAATTTACTTATAATGAGGGATTTGAAGGCTGACTAGGTCTACGTTGACCTTGCGAGATTGGCTCGGGGGTCCACGTGGGCTTAGGCCGGGCGGGGCCCAGTTTGTGAAAAATTGGGCGTCATCGTCATAAACTTTACAAAGTCCCATTACCTTTTCACTCTATTCAAAGGTGCTCGTTCTTTTTAACATGCTCTACTTGTACGAGAATTTCCTTAAGTACGCTTCTTGGCATATCTCCATCAATTCTAAATATGTGAGAATCTTAAGATTTATAATCTCGTAGGATTTATACTTAGGTTGCCTTTAACCTCGAGAATGATTCACGAGACTCTACCTCAGTAGGTAACACTTAATTCATTTACAAATCCCTAAAGGTGGTGGTCGACTTCACCAACCCCGAGACTATAAATGCATAGTGTCACTAAAGTGGAGTTACTTGGGCTTCGATTCAACACTACTACTCCAAAGCTTTCGTCAAAGCTAAAGAGTCCGTACATGATGTAATCGTTAGCTCTCAAGTCATCTCAACACTTTGCTCCCTTAGAGTCCGCATTAACTCACTCTTAAGAATTTTTGTTTTTATTTTACACGTCCCTCATTTTATCATGTCACTTCACCATTTTTATTTTTTTCTTTCGAGAAAAGAAAGAATCAAGTATTTAAGTTTAAAGGTTTATCTAGCAATGCACTATTATCCAATGCATAATGACATTATGATTGTGATGCTTGACCTCATTGTGGCAATATGATCAATATGATCAAATGACCAAAACCAAACTCTCCACTCAACAAACGACCATGGTCGCAACAAATTGTTGCTCTTCAAGAGAGTTTTTAAATCGTAAGAGACATGTCCATCTCTCTTCTTAGAGACTTTCTGAGTTACCTCGTCAAAGTGCACAAGTGGAGATGGAGATATAACTCCTAAACACTTTCTTTCTTTGTTGTCGGCACAATCTCAAAGTCCTAGTAAAGGATTATCAAGCAAAGACGAGATCATCATCGCAACCTCATTTAAGTGGAACGGGTGTGTCACTTAGAGTATTGTTGTCATTCTAGTATTTTCCATTTTCCACAATCCAATCGGTGTTCTAGCATTTTAAAACTCCAAAAGCTCTCTAAATTCCAAAACATTGATTTCAAGTCCCAAGTAGACTCAAAATTATTCAATTGTCTCCATATTACCAATTTAAAATCACTTAGAGACTCAAACTTCCATTTCAAGTCTCAATACTATAGGAAATCCTCAATTTCAGTAATAGCTAAACAACTTGAAATGAATTTAATGAACTCTTTTGAGTCCGAAATAAGATCGAATTCCTCTAAATGGCACGAAAACCAATTCACAAGTTTGTTTGAGTCCTACATGGCATTTTAAGTTTCAATTGAAAATTATACCCTTTGTAATACCAAAGTTTCGAATTGAAGACCTTAAAAACCTTAATTATCTCATTTTATCAATTTTATTCATCACGTCCCACGCGACACACGAGTAAATATCGTATATCTATCGATAATACAATACATCAAATATCACATATAGTTCAAATTTTAATTTCTCCAACTCTCCTCACTTCCCAACGAAGACTTGATCAGGGATCATAGGGTTTCACTCTAAGTTCAACCATTCCTAACTTCCGTTGATTTTGTGTTTTAATTTTAAGAGTCGAGTATTTAAAACTTCGGCTTTGATACCAATCATGACGGCCCCAATTTCTCAAAAAATTGGGCCCATCGCCTAAGCCCACGTGGACCCCCGAGCCAGTCTCGCAAGGTCAACGCAGGCCTAGTCAGCCTTCCAATCCATTATTACAAGAAATTTCAAAATTTTAAGTTGAGTTATTAATAATTTTCAAGTTTTACAATTTTATAGCGGAAGCAACTAATACATTCAATAACTCAACAAAAGATCAGGGAGTTAGACAACCTAATTGTGGAACCCAACATAAATATATCACCATCGGAGGAGAGTAAATAAAAGATATACAAAAATTTCACCTAGCTATGGAGCTTTCCCTCTGCTACTCGTCTGCGGCTCTGCACTCAGTCAAACACAAGATTGACGAGCCCAGGTAAGTAAAATCCAGTAGAATCTAAACAGTAATTCAAGATAATGAAACAGTCTAAAAGGCATGCAGATAAACAAGAAAGTGTATGGAATGCATGATCATGAGACTGTAAAACAATGAACGTACAACGAGAATGAGTGTCATAAGAAACAATAAAGAGAGGTGCCCAAGTAGTCTAAGACCACCGAATGCGGGTGCCACGGGGTATGGGTCGCGAGTCGCAGCAACGCCAGCGGACTCGATCATCGGATGCGGCATCGCCGTACCTAAAATGTCGCGAATGAGGGATATCAACGGCGCCCCGGATAAAGCACATCTCATTCCGAATACTGTGACTCGAGGTCATGGCCCCGGTGGCGAGCCGGCAACCACTCCAATCAGAGACACGAGTACGACTCACTTGGCCCTCGGACACTCATAAGAGTGAGAATTCCAAGAAAAGGACATGATTCAACATCAATCAAACATGCAAGCTCAAATGAAATACTGTACATTTTCTAACTGGTTTACTTACCTCGAGAAATCGCGAACCTCAAAATGTCTCGCTCGCGTCTCGATTTGCGCACCCGACACCCGACTCATAAGTCCCTGGTGTCCATTTAAACATTTTAGGGCTAATTTACTAAAAATCATACGAATCACAGCCAAATTCCTCAACATAGAACTCACCATGGCCTTTAAAATAAATTTCGAATTCATCGCGTCATCGCGATTTCGTCGAAATCGCGCATCCGACTGGTCGATAACGCGGCACCGCGCCGTTCACCGCGACCGCGTCGCTGCCGCAGCCTCGCCGGCCGCTCGCCGGCGCCGCTGCTGGAGCCACCGCCGACCAACCATTCGCGCCAGAGCCGCCGTCCTCCGCGCCGCCGCGCCAGCCGACCGTCCTCCGCTGGCCACGCCAAGCCACTCCAGTGCTCCGTTCGCCCACATTCGCTCTGCCGCACAGCCACCATGGCCGTCGTCCGATCGTCGCCGAGCCACGCAGCCACCCTGGCCGGTCGCCGCCGTTCGCTGCTCCCGACCGCCGCTTGTGGCTGGCCCGCTGCTCCTCGCCTCAACGCGTCGATCCGCTGCGAGGGCTTCCCCCGGCCGATCCCCTGTCCGCGCAGCTGCTGGGAGCTCCGTCGCTGGACAGCTGGTCTGATCTCGCCACCAGCCACGCTCACGGCCTGCGTCGTCGCTGTCGGGGCTGCTCGCCGCTGCATCGGGAGCTGTCGTCGCCACTGCTGAAACCGCCACTGCCATCCGCGGCCTCCACGTCGCTCGCGAGCAGTCGTCCGTGCCGATGATCCGCGGCTGCTGGTTCGCCGCCGGAGCTGCTGGTTCGCCGCCGGATCTGCTGGCTCGCGAGCTCCTTCACCTCTCTCCCATCTCCTCTCCTCTTTCTTTCACCTCCCGATCACTCTCTCTCTCTTTTGCTCTTATCCAAATCTCTCTCTTTTTGCTCTTATCCAAATCTCTTTTTGTTTCTTCCTCAAGAAGAAATCAAGTGTCCTCGAGATTCGTGCGGAGCGAAACTCGAGGCACATCAAAAACATATTTAGTCAAATGTTTTCTTTAATAAATTGAGCGGTGCACATCTCGATGCACCAACCTGCCTCATTTCACAAATCTCGATACTTTCGCGTCGCTCGCATCACGATGCGTATTCAATGTACATTTTAAACCCACCTAAAACCACTATCTCGGTCTCACGTTGGCACGCGACTCGATGCGCGTCCCCGTTCATGTTTCGGCTCCCAGAATTCCCCGCATATATATTTCTCAACAATTAGCATTAAAATCTTAAATTGGACATTCTCGTGTCTCCATTCAAGATTCGGACATACGTATTCGACGAGTGGGTCCCACATACGACCTTGACTGGCACGTGGCACAAGTCAAATTTTCGGGCCGTTACTGATTACTATTTGCTTTCACCGTTTACTTTTGTCTGGTTGTAATTATTATATATTTTGCTTTTTGAAGTGGCTTTGCTTTTACTAAAACAGTTGCTCATGACGCTTTTATGATGTAGGACTACCTTTCCATCGCTTATGATTGTGTTCTTTGCGCTTTAATCATCGAGTCTTTTATTATCTCTCTAATGTTCCTTGGTATTTCATAAGATCACCTAGTGACCACGATACTAAGTATCCTCATCTTTCCTTTAATATCCTCCCTAGTCACCAAGGTGCCTTGGACGAGCCATACCTGAAAAAAATTACAACATATAAGCGCATGGAACAGAACCCAACAAAAAATTTACAAAAAGTAATGTTCAATTTCATCCATTTCTGATGTCTCGGTCAAGCAGGTTTGTGAACCAGCCCATGTTTTCGGTCACCCATGACCGACAATTGCTCCAATATATCGGCGGTGTCCAACCGAGTCCGATGGAAAGGTTTCGGTTGTGCACCACCGATATGGGTTGACCATTTCAATTCGCCTTGCTCTCGTCAAGTCTCGGCCGAGAGAACTAGAGTACTATCGGCCACGCGTAATCAGAGACACTTGTGAGACTTTCCCGGCCTTTGTGGCCGAGATCGACTTCCCAAAATGTAGCTTCCTCTCGGCCATGCTTGGCGAGAAACCGGTCTTTCTCGGCTACGCTGTGTGTGCCGAGAACATGAATTCCCATTTTTTTAACTATTGAACAAACCACCACCGTAAATCACAACTACTCTACCAAATATAACTTAATTACACAACATTATATCATTGGGCCACCCGTGAAATACAACTTTATTCTTGTTTTGTTTCATTTTGATTAATAGGTGGCCAATAGTACGATGTCATGTGGCGGATTGGAAAAAATTTTAAAAAAATTCATCAATGATATGATACCAGGTGGTGGCGGACTGAAGAAAACTGTAAACAATGATATTGTAACTAAGAGCATCTCCTATGGTAACATTGAATTAGATCATGGATGGGTGTCATATCATGTATGTGGAGAAGATGTCTATTGTATATGGCACCAGATAGACATTCACCTCTTAAAATGATCTCCAATAGTAATATAGATTTAAACCATGAATTGATAAGTTAGCATTTTTATTTTCAAATTTTCATAATATTAATAAAGGCTTGAAAAAAATTAAAAAAAATTAAAAAAATTAATAATGTTGACGTGACAGTCTACCACAATGTCTAGAAATAGACATTGTAGTAGACACCCTCCACTTTGATTTCATACCACATAAGATGGATATTATGAATCCATAGTCTCATTGGAGAACATTTTTTGGGTTGGATGTGGATTGTATATTAAGTGGATCCATTTATACCCCAATCCATGGTCCCATTGGAGATGCTCCAAGCCGTTCTCGATCCAATGTCATAACCAAAGAGAAACTAAAAAGATAGGCAATATCATTTGGTCCCTAAACTTTCACGTTTTTATTGATTTGATCGTCAAACTTTGATCAATTCACTTTAAACTTACGATGAAAGTTCAGAAACCAAATGATACTTTATGCCAAGAAGATACGATATAACTATCATAATTTAAACTCACGACCTCCATCTCAATATGCTAATCTTGTTGCTATTACACTAATTATACTAGTATTTTATTAGATATAGTATCATGTATGTACATCCCATAGTGAATGTATTACAACAAATTGCATTGGGGAGGATAGCATTATTGCCGTTACATACAAATGCTAGCACAAAATTCATCCCCAACGACATAAAAAAAACAACCCAATCGACCATCACGCTATCCAATCCAACCTCAATCGCCCAAAAATAGAACAAAATGACTCCATTGAGACTCAACAGTTCATTTATATGCTAAAGTGGCTTTTTTTTTTTTTTTTACGAACAATGATATTTTGACATACTTTGAATACATCCATAAAATATATAATGATCCAAATTTTATGGAGATATGTGTCGTACGTACTCCAATAAAATAGAAACCATTATGTATCCAATGTACGTACTCAAAAGTACGTCAAAGTATCATTTTCCATTTTTTACAACACTTGTTAGATGTCCTTTAAATACGCCTCCATAATGTGCGACCAAATATATCGTACACAAATCGAGAACGCCCCAAAATTAAGTAGTCTCATGGGCCCTAAAATTGCGGAGAGAAACCACTAAAGACCCGGCAAACCCATCCAGATTATATACATAGAAAATATTTAAACATCCGTGGTATTGCAATCACTGCTTTTGCTCCTTGCGAAATGGTGTTTGCGGTACTCGACAAGGCGATTTTGATCTTAAGAAACCCATCATACTAAATGGTGAAACTGAACGAGTTGGCGTTGTTGGTGTGGACACACTCTCAGGTGATGAAGTCCTTCTAACACGAGTTGGTGTCACCCATCTAAACACCCCTTAAGAGGTGAAGTGATCCTTCGTTCAAAACGAACTGGTGTTACCGGTCTAGTCGCCGTCGTGCCTTCAAATGAACTCCCTTCTTTGACACCGGCTTGTTGCGATACCGGTCTGGACTTGACCTTCGGGGGTGAAGTCCTTTGCCTGACATCCTTGCAATCAGAAGTTGATGGTATCGACTTGCCATTGCGAGGGGGTGAAGTCTCTCGTTTCACATCCTCCCTTCGCGGACTGATTGGTTGTGATGCAATGCTGTAGTCGCCTTCGCGAGGGGGTGAAGTCTCACGTTTCGCGCCTTCCCTTTGCTGCCTGATTAACTGTGACGAACAGTTACTATCGCCTTTGCATGGCGGTGAAGCTTCTCGTTTCACATCCTCTCTTCGCCGTCTAAGTGGTTGTGATGCATTGTTACGATCACCTTTATGAAGTGGTGAAGTCTCTCGTTTCACATCCTTCATTTGCCGTCCAACTGGTTGCGACGCACTGTTAACATCGCCTTTGCCAGGGGGTGAAGTCTCTCGTTTCACATCCTCCCTTCGCCGTCTTATTGATTCTGGTGCTCTATAGTGAACTCGCCATGTAATTGACCGCGGCACATTCAAGTTTGCTGATACTACTTTCACGTTCTCACGTCGTGCTAGTGCTGCCGCTGTTGCCTCCATTCTCCACCAGCTCTGAAGAGGAGACCGTGATCTCGATCGTAATGCTTTGCTATGGAGATCAAGTTTCATCGCCTTCTCATCAGGTTTAAGATTCTGAAACGAACGCTTAAGAGCTTCGTCTATGCATTCTGATCTTAATGCTTTCCTATGGAAAAGTTTCATTGCTTTCTCATCACGGTTAAGAATCCGAAACGAACACTTGAGAGCTTCATCGATGCTCATCATGGCTCCAGCATTGCCATATTTTCCATGAATATTTGGGGCAGAGAATATGGTCGCCATCAGCCCGTCCGCAAAGAATGCGTACCCATTTTCCACAATCTGATCACACAAAAGTTTCCAAGATGTAGAAATTTCAACTAATAATGAATGTTAAAAATCAAGATCACGTGTCATAACTCATAAGGAACTCCAGTACATATCAGTTAACTAATAATATAAATATCAAACGAAGCACGTAGCGAAATTTTACCTGGTTCCCTCGACATATAAGATTAAGATCATGTTTCGAAAGGAATCTTTTCACTTCGTCAGCTCCAAATGTGTAGGACACACGTACATCGTTTTTTCTCCAACCATTCACACAAGGATCAGGATCAGCCCAAAGTAGATCACAGAGAAGGCCGTGGTCAGGCACATCAGTGGGGCGACAAATATTTCGAATCTGGTCCAGGTGCTTTAGGTCTGGAGACAATCCTCCATGCACGCAGAAGACCTTTTCATCAATCATAGCAACAATAGGCATGCAGTTAAAGCAATCATTGAATTCCTTCCAGAGTTGTACATTGAGTTTTTTCTTGCATTCATCATAAAACCCATATAGACGATTCACAGCGGCATATTCGTGATTGCCTCTAAGAAGAAAGAAGTTATCCGGATATCTGATTTTGTATGCAAGAAGCAAACAAATGGTCTCTATGCTTTGCTCACCATAGCCAACATAGTTCCCCAGGAACAAATACCTCGCCGAAGGCGGGAATCCACCACATTCAAACAATTGTAAGAGATCTGGATACTGACCGCGAATATCTCCTGCAAATTGTATATCAATCTTAGTAGAGAACTAGGATTTGAAACAAAACCATCTGAAGAAAACCTCTCAGCTATCCCACACACTTAAAAAGTTTACTATATCAAAAAATAGTTTCATTATCTATCATACAATGATACCAAGAATTTATGTGTCATCCTCTTTTGCAACTTGTCATATATGTTATATATAGCCTCTAAAGCCCGGCAATTGCTCAACGCATAAATAAGATAATGAAAAAAGGGATTAGCAACTAAATATACTCGATAAATCCAGTCACCAACTCTTGTTTATTAAGTAGTAATTCCTTGCAGATGTTTTCATTCAAATTCCAAATCTTCTTCGTTGCAATGCATCTCTTAGTCTGTTTCACCAAGCATGCAGTGTTGATGATGCTACTCATCATATTAGAGGAACTCTCTAGACTGTTCCTTAAATGCTAATTAAGTATCAATATTGTGAAAGGGGGCTTTCAACGAAAGCAAAAACGCTCAACAATAAGAAAGCAAGCTCTTGCCAAATCTCTTAATGATCGAGTTTCTCATAAACTTGGCCATATGTTTAACTTCAACCTAGAGAGATGAAAAAGTAGCAAGGCCTGTGAGCGAGTAAGCTACATGATCTTAGCCTAAAAATATAAGCTGTTACGAGCTAAGGAGCCAGTGAAGCATCAAGATTAAAGACTCAATTAAAATTCTTGGCTCCGCCCCTAGCAAGGACTAGTTAGTACACAATGCAACGGACTAATCTAAATCATGGTTTCTACCTTCTTAGCTAGTCCGGATGAGTGCACTTGAACAATGACGACTTTACCAACAGCAACACCCTGTTATTCCAATGTTAACACTTCCAACCGAACAAGTCACCCACTTCGGACTAATTAGTAATCCAAGTCACAATCCTGTGTATAAGCTAATCTCATGAAATTAGGATTCCAAGGTATGTGAACCGAAAGGCCAACAATCTTAGTGATTCATAAACTAGAAGAAATTCAGCTAATTGAAAACATAAACTACAGTTCTACATCAAACACATTCAAGCAATTGCAATTAAACCTTAATAAGTACAAAAAAAAAAAACTGTTAAAATTCAGAACAAATTGAACAAAAGGATTAACCACAAATTTTGATGGGAGCATGAAGTTCTAAGAGAGTAGGCTGATTCAAAAATATTTGTCGCGAAACGCCGCAAAGTCCCCTGATTTCTGATTCCCCCAATTGAAGCTGGGCATCAAGAAGCCTATTTATGATATCATCCAATCGATCCGGATCCATCGACACAAGCTACTACGCCTCTTATCAGCTCTAACCCTTAATCCCTAAACCCTAAAATCACACGCCAATGCTCCCAAGCTATCAGGTCTGAAACCCTGAAATTTACTATATATATATATATACTTTGATCATCCAATCCAAGTGTTGAAACGAATAAGCAAAATTTGATGGAGACCAAATATCGATTAGCCGACATAAACAAAGACGACGACATAAACAAAGACGGCCGTGAAGAAATAGAAGAAACCAGAAAGTATTAAAATACAACAACGATTTCGTGACTATTATAGTTACCGGGTGGGGAAGTCTTCACAGGTCATTTCTCCAGAGTTTCTTTCCCGCGCTATGCAAAATTCCACACTCTAACTCAAACCCACAAACTTTTAACTCAAAAACTTAACCCAGAAAAAACACGCCCCTCTCTCTCTAGCAATGAATGGTTCATTTTGACACACACTTATCGCGAGGCTTCTTGGATTGTAAAAGAATTTTTTAAGAAAAGAAAAATATTAGAATGACAACAAGTATGTCACGTTGAAAGACACATCAACTTATGAGTGACGTTTATGAAACTTTGACCTGCTTAAAGGCTTAATGTGACTTTCGATGTGGTATTTCAGTTGTCATTCTTGCACTTCTCAAAAAAAAAAAAAAAAAAAAAAACTTTCTTCAAAAAAAATTGTGGACACATCTTGGTTCTAATTGACATTTTGATGTGCACGTCAAAATCGTGATGTGCACATCAACCGCACGTCAAAACGCACATCGCGATGTGACAGTCGTGCGATGCACCTCATGATACATTAGATGCGCATCCCGAGATGCATCACACGGTTGTCAGAACGCATATAAAAAAATTGTGGACACATCTTGGTTTTAATTGACATTTTGACGTGTACGTCAAAACGCACATCGCGAGGTGACAACCGTGCAATGCACCTCATGATACATTAGATGCGCATCCCGAGATGTATCACATGGCTGTCAGAACGCACATTGCATTGTGACGTACCCTAGCACTCCCCGACAATTTATTTGTGTGAGTTTTACTATAAAAGACCTTTATATTAATTGAAGGAAAATCTACACTTAAATACTTTATTATAAAGTCACATTTTATCTTACTGAGGGACTGACTTTTTGTCCACACGTCTCCAACAGTTACAATGGAATAATTTTCTTTCAAATTTTCTGTTAACATGATCAACACCGGTAAGAGAGCATGCAAAGGAAGTAATTCAAACAAAAATGTGCTTTGCCCATCTTTCTCCCTTTCCTGCAGAGACGGGTATGGCGTCTCTGGAAAATCATTGCTTTTGTTCCTTGCGAAATGGTTTCTGCGACCTCGGCGGAGGTGTTCTTGGTCTTATGCACTCCATGCCAAATGGTGTAACTGAACGAGCTGGTGTCACAGGTCTGTTCACTCCCTTAATTGGAGAAGTACCATGTTTGATCCGAGCTAGTGTTTTTGGTCTCGCCACGGCCTTCATAGGTGAAGTCCCGCATTTTTCGTGACGTGATGATATTAAGTTTCTGGAATTACGCTCAAGTAATGAAGGCTCCCCTTGCTTATTGACATCCTCGCGCACTGCTGTTGCTTGGATGGAAATGCCTTTGAGAGGTGGTAAAGGCTCTCGTTTAACATCCTCTCTTCGCCGTCTAATTGATTGTGGCACACTTTTATGATCACCTCGTCTAGTTGGTGGCGACGACACATTGTTACGAGCTCTAGCTGGAGATGCTAATATCGAATCTTTCTCACGGACTGCTGCTGATGATGATGATGTTGTTGTGGTCTTTGTGATGCTACATGAGAATTTTGGCTTCATATCGGCGGGTTTAAGAATCTGAAATGAACACATGAGAGGTTCATCTATGCTCATCATGACTCTGGCATTGGCATACTCTCCGCAAAAGTTCGGGGCAGAGAATAGGGTCACCAGTTGCTTATTCGCAAAGAACTCGAAACCATCTTCCACAACCTGATCATAGTCAAAAGTTAAATCTAATTAAAGAGCAGCACATCAGGTGGAAGCATCAAAATTGACAGTCTTCGATACGGTTATTACAATCACGGGTACTGAGTCTACTGATTAAGACATGTTTAGCTCACCGTATTAAGGTATAAATATGGCGGAACATCTGACATCTGCGCATTAGTCACTGCTATTAATCCGAAAAGCTTTGGAAACTGGACGGTTAAATGCAACGTAATCTATTTGCTACTTTGCAAATGCTGGGTCAATTAAGTAGTAGTTCAGAAATGTGCATTTCAAATCTACTTTGAACTCAGATTTTGGAGCCAAATTAAGCAATGCTGAATTAAGGTGCCTTTTAAATAATATGTTTAACATGCTAATTCTTCTAAGGAAGAAGAAGCTGAACAAACATAAACCAGAAACACAGTGCAGTCAGACTCCCAGCAGAAGCAATCCGATAATGAAGTTGCGTGCAGAAAATAATACTTGGAAAGGTTAATTGGGAACAACAGTAAAAGTAATGAACAAAGTTATCTTAAACCTTACCTCGTGGCCTCGACAGATGAGATCGAGATCATTTTTCGTAAGGAACTTCTCGACTTTGTCCGGTCCAAATGTGTAGAACACACCTCTAGAATTTTGTCCCCATCACTGCAAACTACCATCAGGATCAGTCCAAAGCAGATCACAGAGAAGACCAGTATCTGGCACATCAGCGGGGGCGAGAGATATTCCTAATCTGGTCCAGGTTTTGCAAGTCGGGAGATAATCCCCCATGCACGCAAAGAATCTTATCTTCAATAAGAGCGGCAACAGGCAAGCAGTTGAAGCATTCAGTGAGAGCCATCCAGAGTCGTACATTAAATCTCCTCTTGCATTCATCATAAAACCCATATATGCGATTCAAGAAGGCGCACTCATGATTCCCTCTAAGAAGAAAGAAGTTCTCCGGATATTTGATCTTGTACGCAAGAAGCAGACAAATGGTCTCTATGCTTTGTTTGCCATAATCAACATAATTTCCCAAAAACAAGTAATTTGCCGTGGGTGGAAGACCGCCATATTCAAGTAGTCGTAAAAGATCCGAGTATTGACCATGAATATCACCTACAAATGGAAGCACAACAATTAGCAAGTAACTAGCTCATACAAAAAAAAAAGATAGATATGGGGGAAAACAATGCTACAAATTTGAAGTAAAGAATTGTATGAGACAATGTTATTACATTACAAAGAAATTGTAAATGAAATTTCAAAACAAAGAAAAAAAATTAATCAAAGAAACTAGAATACCTTTGCATATAATTAGAAGTTGCAAAGTGCATCTAAGCTAGCCATTGCATGAATCAAAAGAAATATGATAAATGATGCATTTGTCTTGGGTGTGCAGAGATATTTAACATTAACAATAGAAAGAAAGCAACGCCATAAAAAAGAACAAACTTTCAGAGATCTAATCTGATATCCCTAAATAATTCCTTTCGGTACTTGGACAGATGAAGACCGTCAGGCCATAAATCCTACCGATATTTGAAGTTTTACTCAGAACTGTCTTTTTTCTGATTACCTGCTCAGGAATGTCTTCTCCCAGATAGACTCCCAATTCCTATTGAGTCAATCTTTGATGGAGCAATATCACTCATCATATTAGTCGTTGTCGTTTCATGAACATTTCATTCACGCAACAAGTTAATTAAATATGAGGATGTGATGCGAGAAGAACAACATTAGGATGTGTATATATTGTCCGAAAGAATAGCAAGCAATCGCGGTTGACCTTGCCGAGTTGTTCAATTAGCTAGCTAGTATGTATACAAACATTAAGTATATACAAAAAGGACACACACTGAATACTTGAATTGTAAGAGAGGTACATTACCACAAACTTTGAGGGGGGATTCAAGCTCTAAGAGATTAGGCTGACTCAAAAATAGTTCGCTAGAAACAAGGCAAAGCTGCCGGATTTCTCCTTCCGACAACCGAACCATCTTCCCCGGCCGGTCATGGACTTCAAGAAGCCTGTTAATGATGTCATCCAATAGCTTATGATCCATCGACATAGCCCCATACCACAAACAATCTGGTCACAAAGAGAACCCAAATCAAACATCCACCACTATTAGCCCTGATCAGGTAAATGTAGAAATGAAAACGCAAAAGGCAAAGGTCAATAAACCAATAAAACATGAGGACAAAAATGAAGTAATCCCCAAAGTAGTGAAGAAAGCGACTGCAACAACAACGTCCCCAAAGATTGACAAAATTGCAAAAGAAGATCCAAAAGTATGAAAACATGAAAAAACAACAATCAAGTTTTAGATTCTCATGATTGACAGCAAGAATTACCGCGCTAAGAGGTCTGCACAAATAGTTCCACTGCGTTTGGTTTTCGCGAATGTGAAATTCACTCGCAGATTTGCTGAAAGAGCCATTGTGATGTTCTTCGTGAACCAACAACCACTTTTATTAAACTGTGTGTTTTCTGAGGATCAATCGAGACCACAGCTGCACAGTGAATCTCAACATTCATTATAATTCAAACTAGAAATCTCATAAACAAAAAAAATTAAAAATGTCACAAACACCAAGTTTTTGAGCAAAAAAATTATGGACGTGATTTTCACATTCAGATATACACGCATCATGCATCTTTCTTAGAGTGTCACTAGACATTTTTTTTTTTTTTGGCTTCCCATATGATATATCTCATGCCAACTGAGTGAAATCCATGCTCGGGGCACTGTCAAGCCCCACACTAGGAGGGATTAATAAACGCTATGAGCACTATCAGGCCAATTTACTCTGTCCACAGTTACTGCTTTTGTTCCTTGCGAAATGGTGTCTGAGACCTCGGAGGAGGTGTTTTTGGTCTTATACAATCCATGCCAATCGGTGAAACTGAACGTGCTGGTGTTACAGGTCTGTTCACTCCCTTAAGCGGTGAAATCCCTTGTTTAGCACGAATTGGTGTTATAGGCCTGGGCACACCCTCAAGTGGTGAAGTCCCATGTTTGACCCGAGCTGGTGTTCTCGGTCTCCCCACGCCCTTCAGAGGTGAAGTCCCAAATTTTTCTCGAGGTCGCGGTGTTACTGTTCTGGAATGGTGCTCGGGTAATGAACGTTCCCCTTGCTTAACATCCTCGCGAGCTGGTATAGGAATGCCTTTGAGAGGTGGTGAAGTCTCCCGTTTCACATCCTCCCTTCGTTGTTTAACTGATTGTGGTACACTTTTATGATCACCTCGTGTAGTTGGTGGCGACACATTGTTACGAGCTCGAGCTGGGGATGCTATTTTCGAGCCTTTATCATGTGTTGTTGCTGCTGCTGCTGCTGCGGGTTTTGAAACTTTCTTCTCCACGACATCAGCTGGTGCTTTTGAATCTGATAAAATCTTAATAGGTCGAGATGATGTTGTAGTCGTGTCGCTAAATAAAGACTTTGATTTCTTTTCAGCGGGTTTAAGAATCTGAAATGACACATAAGACTATCATCTATGCTCATCATTGCTCCAGCATTGTCATACTCTCCACGAAAATTTGGGCAGAGAATATGAGTTACCAGCTGCTTCTCTGCAAAGAACTCATAACCATCTTCCACTACCTGATCACATTCAAAAGTTCAATATGGTTAAAGAGCAACACCAAGAAGTTGAAGCAACAAGTAGACAGCTCTAATGCATCAATTACAATCATGAGAACCGATTCATAGGTGTTTAGATAATGTTGCATTAAGGTATTAATTTAATGAAAGATCCGGGGTGTCAGTCACTGCTATAAATCCAAAAATAAGCTCGAAATTGGACTGTTTAAACGCAATGGAATTAATTCGCAGCAAATGTTGGGTCAAATAAGCAGTAGTTCAGAAATTTGCATTTCAATCCTACTTTGAATTCAAATTTTGGAGCCAATTAAGCAATTGATGAAGAAATGTGCCCTTAAATATTGGCATATGTTTAACATGATTTTTTTTTTGTTGAGAAATGATTAACATGCTAATTCTTGTTCGGAAGCTGAGAAAAATAAATTAGAAGTACTTACTATCTACGACATCTCTCCTTTTATATGATTTAACCAATAAAACCCTGAACAAAAAGAAAATCAGGTATTTCAATCTGTCAATATTTTGAAAAGAGACATACACCAGTTACTGATAACGAACAAAGTGAATCTACCAAGAGAAAAAGAGCTTTCTGTTTGGGGATAATGGCATCATAATTTCACATCAGCATTGAAGTCAATTGCATGAAACAAAGATGAGCACCCAGTGTATATCAAGCTGACTAATCTACCTACAACTATAAGAAACTTATCTATCTTTCAACATGTAGGTAGCAGCTAACAGGCATTATGATACAACAACCAACAACAACAACGCAAGGGAAATTATGAAAGGTTAACTGAGAATCAGCAGTAAAAGTAATGGATAAATTTGTCATACACATTACCTGGTGGCTTCGACAGATGAGATCAAGATCATGTTTCACAAGGAACTCCGAGACTTTATCCGGTCCAAATGTGTAGGACGTGCCTCTGTCATTCATCCCCCAGCCTTTTACGTCTCTAGAAGGATCAGCCCAAAGCAGATCACAGAGAAGACCATTATCTGGTACATCAGTGGGCCGAGGGATATTCCTAATCTGGTCCAAGCTTTGTAAGTCTGGAGACAATCCTCCATGCATGCAAAGAATCTTATCGTCAATAACAGCAGCAACTGGCAAGCAGTTGAAGCAATCAGTGAAAAACTTCCAGACATTGAATCTTCTCCTGGATTCATCATAAAAACCATATATGCGATTTATGGCAGCACACTCATGATTCCCTCTAAGAAGAAAGAAGTTCTCTGGATACTTGATCTTGTATGCCAGAAGCAGACAAATGGTCTCTATGCCTTGCTTGCCATAATCAACATAATTCCCCATAAACAAGTAATTTGCAGCGGGTGGAAGACCGCCATACTCAAATAGTCGTAAAAGATCTGGGTACTGACCATGAATGTCGCCTTCAAAAGGAAGCAAGAATCAGCAAGTAATTAGCTTGTCATGGAAAAAAAGTTGTTTACTTCATCAAAAATCATATGTGCAAACTCAAAACCAAGAAAAAAAAATTAATGTAAAAAACCAGAATACCTTTCTTCCATACAATTAGAAGTCGCAAAGTGCATCAGATCCATCTTTTGCATAAATCAAAATAAACAAGACAGGAAAAAAAAAATGTAGCATTTTTCGGGTGTGCAGACATCTTTAACATCAATAATAGAAGAAACCAACAAGATAGGAAAAAAAAAGGGGCAAATTATCTAAGATTGAATCCAATATACCAAAAATAATTCCTTACATTACTTGGACAGAAAGATCGACAGGCTAAAAACTCTGCTTAAAAATTCTCTACAGAACTATCTTTTGAAAGTATCTGCTCATAAATGTTTTGCCCAGGTATTAAGAAATGATAGATAACATCAACAAGACATTGCACATTCAAATGCTAAGGAATTATTTTGGTATATCAGATTAGATCTTTGATAATTTGTGGTGCCCTGGTGAACATGAAAAGTGAAGTCTGGAGATTATTAGCAAGGATAACACCAACACAACATTGCACTTTCAAATGCTAAAAGTACTTTTTCCTAATTGAACATAATCCTTACAGCATTGGCAATCACCACAAAAAGGAACAGGTTGGACAATCATTTTCGCCGTCTTATGCACGGAGAATATGAGCTAAAGTTCATATGATGGAAGAGAATTTAATCAATTTTTGGTCAAACTCGACTACTTAAATGGCTAAATCTCATCTAATTTCACTGGCACACACACAACAACAACAACATAGCCTCGGTCTCAAATTAATTGGGATTGGCTACACGGATCAAACTCTTCCATTACACTCGATTTAGAGCGATTAATGGTGAACTTTCCAAACTATTTAAATCCCTCCTACCTTGTCGAATTTCTTCAGTTTCTATCGAGTCAAGTTTTCTAGTGGGCATTTGTAGCCGTCTTTGCAGGTGTCCAAACCAACAACAACCTAACAACCCTAATCTTTGTATCCATTAATCTACTCCTACTTTTTCTTGAATTTCTGTATTTCTTATTCTAGGGTAAGTACACAATGACAATTCAGAAAACACATTAAACATGAGAGACAAATGTTGATTACCACAAATTTTGATGGGGGCTTGAAGCTCTAATAGATTAGGCTGACTCAAGAATATCTCCTTAGCAGCGACGCAAAGTTGCCGGATTTCTCTATCTAACAGATAACTCTGCTTCGCAGACCGACCGTCGCGCAATTCAAGAAGCCTATTGAGAATATCATCCAATAGTGCCTGATCCATCGACATAGCTATGCATCCAATGTAATCCAACACCAAAGAATGACCAGCCCAGATCGCCCCCTCTCTTTAGAGACTACACCAACAACTACCATTTATACTAGATAGTGAAGGCGCTTTGGTCAACCAATGTGCCTGCCTGTTTTTGTTCTTCTATTCTACTACTATTCTACTAGAACCATTGTTGACTTATAATGTAAAAAATAAAAAAAAAAATTACTGAATTAAAAGATGTTACAGAAGAGCAGTTAATCATGAGAGAGTAAAGTTTCATCTGATTGTGTTATTAATGAAGATAAACTTCAATCGCTCAATCAATCCAACATGTATGTAAAAAAAGGAAAATTTGGGTATTGAAACTCAGTCAAGAAAATGACAGCACTAACGTCCCCAAATAGTTCAGAAAGTGAAAGGGAAGACAACGAAACAATTTGTCGTCATTTGGGCGGATGAAAGATCGCAAAATTACCTGGTTAGGTGAGTTTCCAACGTGCGAATGCCAAATACTTTGGCATGTTTGGTCCAAGGGAGTGATGGTGGGATGTGGCGAGGAGATTTGCTAAAATTGAGAGCATCTCCAATGCAAAATGTGGATTATAGGCGTGAAATGATGTCACGCTAGCAAGAAGGAGATGATGTGGCTTGAATAATTGAAGTTCAAAATTGATCTCTAATGGTATGACATCAAACTGCAAATGCTATGAGTATAAAGTTGGTAATATCAATATTTACTGAGAGTAAAGTGTCATGTCAAAATTATAAACACGCATCATATATCATACATGTGAAATTACAATAATTTTTTTTTTGCGGTTGCAAATAAAATAAAATAAAAATTTTATAAAATTTAATTGGACTAGAATCAAGAGAGGCTTATGAGGTTCGAACACACAAGGATATCAAAAAATACTATTTTTATAAATAATAAGAAATCAATAATTTAGCCAAACTATCTTTGTTAGATGGACGATGCATCATTTTTTAAATACAAAAACTACGACCTCCCAAACTTTGTCTTTGCTAAGTTTGGCAGATGTGTTGGGTTGATAAAATTTTTCCTGGGTGTACTGATACTTCATCCATCTAACACGAGATGCTTTTGCTTTGGCAAATGACCTTGCTTTTTTAAGAGCTCAAATAAGAAAAATAAATTAGCAAGAAAAAAAAAAAACAACTTTGGGTCAACGTGCACTAGCCCCACCACATTGTTTCCCCCCTCTTGGTGATCCTGCCCAAACTAGAATGGGCATGCAATGTGCGCGATTTAAACATTGAAGACTTAATTGCATCTCAATTAAAAAAAAAAAAAAAAAAAAAAAACACTTCCTGCATCTTTGTTCACAATGCCACCAAACAATCACTGCTTTTGTCCCTTGCGAAATGGCGTCTCCGATCTCGGAGGAGGTGTTCTTGGTCGTACGCAGTCCATGCTGAACGGTGAAACTGGACGTGCTGGTGTTGCCGCTCTTGATACGCCTTTAACTGGTGAAGTCCCCATTCTAACACGAGTTGGGGTCATAGGCCTAGGCACCCCCTTGAATGGTGAAGTCCCATGTTTGATCCGAGCCGGTGTTTTTGGTCTCGCCACGCCCTTAAGAGGTGAAGTCCCGAATTTTTCCCGAGGTCGCGGTGTTACCGTTCTAGAATTGTGCTCAGGTAATGGGGGTGCCACTAGATTGACATCCTCGCGAACTGGTGTTAGTAGTACCGAAGTGCCTTTGAGAGGTGGCGAAATCTTCTGTTTCACATCCTCCCTTCGCTGTCTAACCAATTGTGGCACACTTGTATGATCACCTCGTGTAGCTCGCGGCGACACATTGTTACGACCTCTACCTGGGGATGCTATTTTCGAGTCTTTATCACGTGCTGCTGCAGCTGCAGCTGCAAGTTTCGAAACTTTCTTCTCCGCGACATAACCTGGTGCCGTTGCTTCCAAACTACTCTGAATAGGTCGAGATGATGATGTTGTAGTCGTTGGGCTGCCAAATAAAAGCTTTGATTTCTTTTCAGCTGGTTTAAGAATCTGAAATGAGCACATAAGACTATCGTCTATGCTCATCATGGCCGCAGCATTGTCATACTCCCCTTGAAAATTCGGGGCAGAGAATATGGTCACCAGCTGCTTATCTGCAAAGAACTCGTAACCATCTTCCACTACCTGATCGCATTCAAAAGTTCAATATGGTTTAAAAGCAACCCAAGAAGTTGAAGCAACAAGTAGACAGGCTCTAATACATTAATTACAATCATGAGAACCGATTCATAGGTGTTCAGATAATATTGTATTAAGGTATTAATTTAATGAAAGATCCGGGTGTCAGTCACTGCTATAAATCCAAAAAGTAAGCTCGAAATTGGACTGTTTAAACGCAATGGAATTAATTCGCAGCAAATGTTGGGTCAAATAAGCAGTAGTTCAGAAATTTGCATTTCAATCCTACTTTGAATTCAAATTTTGGAGCCAATTAAGCAATTGATGAAGAAATGTGCCCTTAAATATTGGCATATGTTTAACATGATTTTTTTTTTTTTTTTTTGAGAAATGATTAACATGCTAATTCTTGTTCGGAAGCTGAGAAAAATAAATTATAAGTACTTACTATCTACGACATCTCTCCTTTTATATGATTTAACCAATAAAACCCTGAACAAAAAAAAAATCAGATATTTCGATCTGTTAATATTTTGAAAAGAGATATACACCAGTTACTGATAACGAACAAAGTGAATCTACCGAGAGAAAAAGAGTTTTCTGTTTGGGGATAATGGCATCATAATTTCACATCAGCATTGAAGTCAATTGCATGAAACGAAGATGAGCACCCAGTGTATATCAAGCTGACTAATCTACCTACAACTATAAGAAACTTACCTATCTTTCAACATGTAGGTAGCAGCTAACAGGCATTATGATACAACAACCAACAACAACAACGTAAGGGAAATTATGAAAGGTTAACTAAGAATCGGCAGGGAAAGTAATGGCCAAATTTGTCATACACATTACCTGGTGGCTTCGACAGATGAGATCAAGATCATGTTTCGCAAGGAACTCCGAGACTTTATCCGATCCAAATGTGTAGGACATGCCTCTGTCATTCATCCCCCAGCCTATTACGTCTCTAGAAGGATCAGCCCAAAGCAGATCACAGAGAAGACCAGTATCTGGCACATCAGTAGGCCGAGGGATATTCCTAATCTGGTCCAAGCTATGTAAGTCTGGAGACAATCCTCCGTGCATGCAAAGAACCTTATCGTCAATAAGAGCAGCAACAGGCAAGCAGTTGAAGCAATCAGTGAAAACCTTCCAGAGTCGCACATTGAATCTTCTCTTGCATTCATCATAAAAACCATATATGCGATTTATGGAGGCACACTCATGATTCCCTCTAAGAAGAAAGAAGTTCTCTGGATATTTGATCTTGTATGCCAGAAGCAGACAAATGGTCTCTATGCTTTGCTTACCATAATCAACATAATTCCCCATAAACAAGTAATTTGCATTGGGTGGAAGACCGCCATACTCAAAAAGCCGTAAAAGATCTGAGTACTGACCATGAACATCGCCTACAAAAGGAAGGAACAACTAGCAAGTAATTATTAGGTTGTCAAGAAAAAGGGTTATAGGGAAAAACAATGCAACAAATCTTAAGAGTTGTAAGAAACAATATTATTACTCTATCAGAAAACCATACTTAAAATTCCGAAACCAAGAAAAAGTTAAATACCTTCTTCCATACAATTAGAAGTTGCAAAGTGCACCCAACCTATCTTTTGCATGAATCAAAATAAATAAGATAGGGAAAAGAAAAAATGCATTTGTCTAGTGTGTGCAGACATCTTTAACATTAACAACAGAAAGAAACCGACGCGTAGAAAAAAAAATCAAACTATAAAAGATCCAACCTGATATTCCAAAATAATTCCTATGTTCTGGCCAAAAACTCTTATCTGTTTTCAAATTCTTTAAACACAGAACTGCCTTTTCTTAAGTAGTGCTCAGAAACACCGACATGCATTCGGAAATCATTGGAATCATTTACTCCGAATCATCTTGATCTTACTGCGCTAGTAAAATATCTATTTGAGTTGATCACTGGTGAAGTAATATCACTCATCACGTCGGTTCTACTGTTTCATAAACATTTAACGTAGCAACGAATGATCCTAAAACAAGGATATGATGCAAGAGGACCAACATTACAGGACCGAGGCAATAAAATGTAAAAAATGAGCCATCAGCCAATGTTAAATTCGAAGAATCAAGATGACTAATGCATAATCTCAATCCACTTCGAAAAAATTGGAAATGCGCATATTGGGAAAGAAAACAAACATAAAATTACTAAGAATATAGAGTGAAACTACTTGATCTTTTTCGACTTTCAGCATCCCGTGCTCATACCGGATCACTCGACGATTAGGTTTCTCATAAAATCCGCAAGACAAGGACAAGTTCTCATTTGTGATCCCAAAAACAATAAAAGGAGGGTTACGGTAAGCATCAAAAACAAAGTCTCATCCGAAGATTCTTCGCAGAACATCACCTACATAACACTGCATATTCTAATGCTAAAAAGTCCCTTTTTTTCCTAATTGAACATAATCCACGGAATATGAGCTAAATGGTTCATAAAACGGAATGGAATTCGATCAATTTTCCAGTCAAACTCGATAACCTAAAACGGCTAAACCTCTCCTAATTTCACTGGTAAGTAGAGACAAACATAAAATTCCCAAAAACACATTGAATGCTTAGTAGATTGAGAGAGGAACGTCCATTACCGCAAATTTTGATGGGGGCTTCTAGCTCTAATAGATTAGGCTGAGCCAAAAATATCTCCCTAGCCGCAACGCAAAGCTGCCGGATTTCTGTTTCTAATAACCGAACCTGTTTCCCAGGGCGAGCGCCGCGCACTTCTAGAAGCCTATTGAGAATGTCATCCAATACCATCTGATCCATCGAATCAGCTGCAAATCCGCCCAAGAATCACCAACCAAAGCCTCGCCCCTCGATCAGCTCAGATCACCGAGAAATCGGGACCGTAGATCTGCGGCGGAGGCGCCATGTCGGAAACCCCTCTTTTCAGATAACGCACCAACCACTACCATATATACTGCATAATTGAAGGCGCCTTGGTCAACCAATAATTGCTTGCTTGCCTGTTTTTTTTTTTTTTTTTAATGTATACAATTCTATAACTACACCAGTTGATATCAGCAAATCATGTAACCCAGAAGCACTGACTTGTGAAAATGTGAAAAAATTACTGGATCGGAAGATGTTAAAGAGGAACCATAGAACATAAGATTTTCATATACCACTCACTCAGTCAAGAAAGTGGCACGCGCAGCACGAATGCCGTCCCCACACGGATTGGAAGTGAAAAGGAAAGTTTGTAAAAATTGGGAACACAAAACGATCTTTATGTCGGTAGATGAGATGACCGATCCAAAGAATTACCAGGTTAGGAGGCCTCGAGACGGTGTTTCGACCGCATTTTCTTCGTGGTGACAGATTCCGCCATGAAAAATGATAGAATGAACCAAACAAAATCACGTCACAAGACACATTTACTCATAAAAACTATCCATACGACTTCTATCTGCATTTTATACATTAAGATTTGTGTATGTCCGCACCTCGAGGTGTACATGAATAGCTCTTGTAAGTCTCTTGTAAGTCAATGTGTATTATGGTGTGATTTTGTTGTTGTCATTCTAGCACTTCTCTTCGACGAAAGTACCATAGTTCTAGAGCTATTCACATAAACCAAAATCCACAGCCAACCCAACCAACGGTTGCTCCTCCGCTTATTGACCAGTGGTCTCGAGTTCAATTACCAATGCATGAGGCAATAATCGATGGTGTCACCAGAGCATCTTTAATGAAATGGATGCAGCATTACTTACCAAAAATAAGGTTAAGTTCAACTCACATTGGAGATGAAGATGTCCTAATTAAATTGGTGATTTCTACCACGAGTTTGCATTATGTAATTTTTGAGCATATTAGCCCCCTTTTTCTGATATAATAAAAAATAAAAAAAAATGGTGATTTCTTTTCTTTTTTTTTTTTTTTTAAGAAAAAAGGCCGTCGGTGTGGAGTCCAAAAAACTTCTAATATAAATTTATAACATATTTGTCAAAGCACATTTAATGAGATAGACGAAGCATCACTTGTCAAAAGTCAAAGTTAAGACCCGGGGGTGTCATGGTCAACAACCCTCCTTAGCTGGGCAACTTGTAAATGTCAAATGTGCTCATCACTTTTACAGTATTAAATAACAACCTTCATCATAAATGTAGTATATAAACAAGAAACTTAATTGTTCCTTGCGACTGCGAGGCGTTATACTTGACAATCGAGAGCTTATTCTCGAGGGTCTAATACCATTTTTCTTGTCTGAAGACTTAAGGATGCGAAAAGAGCATAATTCATCATCTGCGCACATCCTAGCCTCGCATCCATTGAACTCCCAAAATGATGTCGATGAGGCATTAGGAGGCAATAGACTTGACAATTGGGAGCTTATTCTCGAGGGTCTAAGAATGCGAAAAGAGCGTAGTTCTTCATCTGCACGCAACCCGGCCTTGCATCCATTAGGGGCCGGTCTTCTTCGCATAGGCTCATCCTTGTGAAGATGAGTGCTTGAAGTCCATGTGCTGAATTTTTCTTTCCCCTCTAATGGTTTAGCAACATAAAATTTGCAAGTTAATTTTTCGTCGACGCACATTACGCCACCAGCATTGTTGCCACTCCCGCGAAAATTTCGGGCAGAGAATATGGTCACCAGTTTCAATTCCCTGATCACCTTGTACCCCTCTTCAACAGGCTGATCAGTGATCACCACATTTAGTCAGTACTATAAACAACAAAAGCATTTGATATTGACACTATCACATATGGCTTGTCATGCTAAACATATGTAATTATTTTATTCTCAAACACGGATGGAAATATCTTTTTTAAATAATCATGGGTGTCCGAACTTTTTTCAACCCCTCCTTACTTTGGTTCGACTAATGCATGGATTGAAATCTCATAATCATGTTAATTAGGAAGCAAATTGTTAAAGTATATGTTGATTGAGCATATAAGAAGTTAAAAAGTATGTCACCAATTGCTTTAATTTACCTGGTGGCCTGTGCAAATTAGTACAAGGTCATTCATTTGAAGGAATTCAGGAATGTTATCGGTCCAAAGTCCGTAAGATCCGACACGGCGAGTCCGTTCACCGCCCAAAAATCTTTCAGCAGGCCACAGCAGTTCAAAGAGGAGGCCAGTGAATGGACTTCCGATAGGGCGATGAACGTTCCTAATCTGATCCAGGCTTTTTAATTCTGGAGATAACCCTCCATGCACATTGCACACAGAAGATTTTTTTTATCGATAATAGCGGCAAATGGCAACCACCTGCAGCAATCAGAGAAGACCTCATATGAGTCTCTACTTAATCTCTTCATGCACTTATCATAGAATCCCCCAGTTGTGCTTGCAAGAGCACTCTCATGATTGCCTCTTAGAAGAAAGATGTTTTGTGGACATTTTATCTTGTAAGCAAGAAGAAGGCTAAAGGTTTCGATGCTCCGTTTACCATAACCGACATAGTTCCCCGAGAACAAGTAGTTTGATACCGGCGGGTAGCCACCAAATTCGAAATATTGGACAAGATCAGAATACTGACCATGAATATCTCCTGCAAAGGAGATGTGCACTTTTAACTTTCTGAAAACATGTTGAATTCATGAATTCAGCAAAACAGATTAACTATGCACTTTTAACTTACCGAAAACATCAATCGTCGGTTTGAGTTCAAGGAGGGAAGGCTCGCTCGCGAATATTTTCTTCGCAGTTTCACAAAGTTGCGAGATTTCATCGTGTTTGATTGTAATCTGCATATCTGTGTGATTTTTACCATCAAGAAGCCTTCCTATGATATCATCTAATTCATTCTCATCCATCACAATACGATCACAGGTAAGAATTCAAGGCAGATAGCAGTAGAAAAAATAACAGAAATCAAACCAAAGCACTAAACCAATTGCTAACCATCAAGAAGAACTCGGTATCAGTGAAAACGAGTTCAGAATGGACAAGCGGATTGATCAAGGTTACATGATTTTAACATTTTGGAACGACATACATATAATAGGTTTAAGAATGAAAGTGTTATATAGAAATATCAGTTTTTAAAAGCAATGTTCGTTAGATTCATTTGAATCAGAACCTGCACAAAGTTAGAACACTGTGAACCATGTTGAGCCACTTTAACCCACAAACAAAAAGAGTCTCTCAATCTCTTAAGATCAAGAGCACTGAGCACACATCATTCCTGTGCCACAACACCACATTGGATGAAGGTTTGATTTCAACAAGTTGGTTAGCAGAGAAACGAAAGGACCAAAAAAAAAAGAAAAAAAAAAATTCCACAGTCAGGTGAGGAAAAAATCACCATTTCCATCACACTTAGAACAGTTAGATTCACGAGAGCATAATACGTTGACAAGCAGCGATAAACAGAAGTGCAGGAAGGACAATACGCGCCTTGCCATGGTTGAATGTAGTCAAACCTGGGAGTTGCGTTTGCATTTCAAATATACAATATAAAAACCGACGAGTAGCAAAACATGAAGCTTTCGCGTTAGCTTCTCCAAGCACATCATTGAGAAGACCTTAAGCCATCTTCTGTATGTATTATCTTCAGTGTCAACAAACCCGGCAGAAACACCGAGTTTTCTGATTTGGAAACCACGAGGACTTTCAAAATAAATCAGCAAGCGCAGGTGAAACTCCGTTATAAAGCTCTTGCTTCTTGTGCTCTTCAGCTAGTGTTATCGTTCACGTGTCATCCTTTTCCGCCCTGAAATGAAGAAAACACCTAAGATTCAGAAGCAGATTCCTGACAAAGCTGTATAAATACGCATCATTTGTCAGAAAGGAAAATGTGTGTGAGACACATCAGTCACGGTGAACTGTAGGGAATAACTATTTCAGAGAAACACGGAAGCAAAGCACCTGCTTATCTTTCTTTCTTTTTACCCCTCGAAAGAAATTTTCGAATCAAGAATTTAACATGCAAGTATTCATGTTTTTGTACCTTTCGAGGCGGTGTCCCAGGTCTCAAAGCGTTGTTGCCAAGCCCTCCCCCTTTCCCTTTCTTATCAGATGGTTTAAGAATCTGAAATGAACACGTTAGTGAGTCGTCTACACTCATCATGGCACCTGCATTGTCAAACTCCCCACAATAATTTGGAGCAGAGAATATGGTTACTAGCTGCCTTTTTGCAAAGAATTCGTACCCATCTTCCACGACCTGACCATAATCACAACCAGTAGCAATTGTAAAACAAATAACTAACAATCAGCTGGCCTCTTTTACTGACACAAGACTAATCTAGGAGTGTACACCATCATTGATGAAATATCATCTAAAAGTTTTAAGATGTACCCATGCTTATATATTGACCGTTGTTGATTGCCTAACAACCTAGCCACTTCAGTTAATCGGCTGCATTATCCATACAGTTCATTTATATGTCTCGAGTTGGCAGTTTCTCTATTGATGTCTATCACGCAGAATGAATACATATCCTTACAAACATAATCATCATAGAAACTACAGATTCAAAATAATAAGAAATAAGAAGTTTTCTTCTGTAAAGTTAATACATGGCCGCGAAAGAAAAGGAAAAAAATCCAACATGACATTATTTTTAAATAACTGTGTAATCCAGTCCAAATGAGAACATCCATGATTTGATAATGTGCGTTATTGACTCAAAAATGCTAAGGGGAAAACATCAAACTTCTCATTTAACAAGGAAACAAACAAGAATGATGAGAAGGTGATACAAAGTAAAACTAAAAATTACATAAAATAGGGCAAGGGTGCATAAAACACATGAAAGAAAGCTACATTTTTTGAGCTCCCAGACCATGATGTGTTAACTAAATATATATTTCAGATATATTCCATGTATTTGGAAGCAACAAATCCACAAAGTAAGATAGACCCTGAGGTAAACAAGGATGTGGAGTTGAGCACTTCGAAACAAAAGAATGCACATGGGAAGAAGCAAAAAATGATGATCCACTAAATTTTACCTGGTGGGCTCGACATATGAGATCTAGATCATGTTTCTCAAGGAATTCAGCAACTTTGTCAGCTCCAAATGTGTAGGACACACCTCTATCATTTTCTCCCCAGCCTACCACGTCCTTATCAGGATCAGCCCAAAGCAGATCACAAAGAAGGCCTTGGTCTGGCACGTCAATGGGGCGAGCAATGTTCCTAATTTGATCAAGGTTCTTTAAATCGGGAGACAATCCCCCGTGCATGCAAAGAATCTTTTCATCAATAAGAGCAGCAACAGGCAAGCAGTTGAAGCACTCAGTAAAAGTCTTCCAAAGTCTAACATTGAACCTCCTCTTGCACTCGTCATAGAACCCATATATCCGGTTGATGGACGCACACTCATGGTTACCTCTAAGAAGAAAAAAGTTCTCGGGATATTTTATTTTGTAAGCAAGAAGAAGACAAATAGTCTCTATGCTCTGCTTACCACGATCCACATAATCCCCTAGAAACAAGTAGTTCGCGGCAGGAGGCAAACCACCATATTCAAACAGCCGAAGAAGATCTGAATACTGACCATGAATATCTCCTGCCATAAGAAAATAATTACATCATAACTAGCAGGTCATATATTTTCAATAAAGTTTCATAATAAGATTTCCTGGCTAACGAATCCTCCATTTCTAATGCATTTCTTAACATCCTCAGATTGTTATTAGGCTCGCTTCTTCTATTTACCATCTAACATTTTTGTTAGGTGGTAGAAAAAAGTCTCGGTTCTGGATATAAAGCACTATGAAAAAATACCCTAAACCCTAAAGTTTCATAATAAGATTTCCTGGCTAACGAATCCTCCATTTCTAATGCATTTCTTAACATCCTCAGATTGTTATTAGGCTCGCTTCTTCTATTTACCATCTAACATTTTTGTTAGGTGGAATAAAAAAGTCTCGGTTCTGGATATAAAGCACTATGAAAAAATACATCCTCAGTTGGCTCATACTTGACAGCAATTGTAATTTAGATTTTACCCTTAGTTAATCGTTGAAATAATTGCCTCAAATGAAAATGAAGATATAGCGCTTACTAGATTTCAAGTTCATCCAAGAAATAACCGAGGACTAAGCATTAAAAGGCAATAAACACCCTCATCGGATCCTAAATGAAACCTTTAACGGCAAACACGGAATCACCATAGTGCGCTAATCTATAAAGGAAATCCCTTAAATATTGATTACCCTGAAACATATGACGCAAAGTTAAACAACATAAACACATATGGTTTAAGTATGATATATGTTTCTCATCATAACAATCTTATACAAGACCAATCTATATTTTTTGTTTTTTTTTATAAGAGCAGACTAATTAGTAAGTAAATAAATAAAGAAACAAAATAAAAGAGATCGAGAGCTTCAAAACATTTGAAATTCACCTGTACACTTGGACCACAACGTCCCCCCAAATCAACAAATCAATAAAACAAAGGCTTCATTTTTAATAAATGCAAGGCTTGAATACTCCAAAAGAACTACATGAGTATGTGCCTAAAGATTGAATTGAGTTGGAAACAAGCCGCACAGAACTTGCAGCAACTCACTTCCTTGTCGAGCCCACTATGTATCCTATGCTTCAAAAGAATCAATCATGGGATGAGCATGTCCTAATCACAAGCATGACTATTCATGACATGGGAAACTAATGAAGTTATTATAGTTTTTTGAGGGGAGGAAAGCTTATTAGAGTAAAAGGTGCCAGAGACAAATTGCTATATTTATTTAAACCCACTTCTCAATAATCCAAAGGTCAGCCTGTATGTTGCACTATCAAAGGTCCAAGTTATATACCATGTTTCATTCCTATCCTGTTAGAAAGGTATCACGTTGTCTGCCTATAATTATAATGTGTAAGATAAAAAAAAACTTCCTTGAGAATGAGCAAGCCCCTAACCCCATGTGGGAGGGAGTATCCAGTGTCTCCAGCATTGGCGTCAAATGAAGTATCCACGCCAGCTTTCAATAATGAAAGAGGCTCATAGTTATTATCACCCCCAAATACAATCATTTCTTGCAATAAGTATTTAGACTGCCTCTAACTTCCATATTGCCATACAACCATCAACCATGGACGAAACAAAATTATCGATAAGGATCCGATCAAGAAATTATCAATAAGGCGACATCGGCCTAAAACATGAACTTGAAATGCAACCAATAATAAGAACGAGAAAAAGCGTAACTTCACCATTGTTTTGAACCACACCCACTATAAAACAAAATAAAAAAATCTAAATCCTCTAAGATACAGAGTAGGCACTCACTCACTCATCAATCACGATGTGTTCTTGATCTTCACAGACATAAACACCCGCACAACCACTTTCGCCATAATATCGACCAAACATATCGTTCTAAGCATGTAATTTCTACACTTCACACGCACAATCCCATGAACTAGTAACCAAACATTCAAATCAAAAGATTCAAAACCACAACAATATAGCAAATAAACCCATCCAGTTGACCTAATTCATCATCACATCAATCCCCACAAACCACAACTCAATCAACCAACACAAAACCAAACCCTAAACCACCAAAACACAATCCAAACAATCACAAAACCAAGCCAAATCAAAAGGGGTCCAATAAAAACAGATTCTTTGCCCATAAACCCCAAAAAAATTACCACAAATCTTGATTGGCGCTTCGAGTTCGAGCAGATTAGGCTGACTGATGAAAACCTCCTTAGAACTCACGCAAAGCTGCCTGATCTCCGCCTCCGTGAGCTGCACCTGCCTCGGCGTCCGCCCGTTCTTCGCGTCAAGCAACCTCCGTATGATGTCGTCCAACAACCCCTCGTCCATCGCCATCGCAACCAACAAAACCCTAGCTTTCGATCGAAGAACCCCCAACTAGGGTTTCGCGAAACCGAAGCGCGCGAGACTAGGTTTTGAGGAGTCAAAATTGGATGATTGGTCAACGAATGGTTCGTTTCGGTTTTGCTTTTGAGATTGATTGCAGTGTTTGCTTGGCCGTCTCCGGAAGCTTTTTCGTGCAGTAGTTGAAGAAGAAAAAACGCTTTGCTTTGCTTTTGTGAACCCTATCTATCGATCATGTGATGATCGTGTTTCACCTACGCACGTGCGGTGTTCGAGTCAACCACGACTACGCACGAGCGCGTGATTTAAAATATCGCGGAAGGGCCGATGGTTTTGTTTGGCCCATCTGCTGTCTTTTTTTTTTTATAAAAAATTAAAAAAACTTTCGTGTAAAGTTGTTAACAACTAATTACTAATAACAAGCATAGGAGAATAATGAAATCTCAATTATAAGCGTTTGATTTAGAAATAAAAACTCTACGAAAGGGTATAAGCTAACTGGTTTGCGGATCTTTTAAGAAAACAAATATTAATATTTATCAATCTATTTCATGATTGATATGCAATCTTCGACAATACCTCCAACTCCTAAATCATCCCCAACGCCGCAACGAATGTCATTCACCACAAAGTGCACATCAGATTCTAGAATTACCGTCAATCATTTTCTTTTCACCCAACCTGAGAGCTTTCCTAAATGTTATTAGATTTTCACATCAAGCATACCTTTTTTGTAATGTGTGAGAGCCCCCTAGCTACTACCTTTCACGATCATCGCCTTAAAAGCTCATCTTGTGTTATTTTCACTCTCAAAATGTGCAATATCACAATTCACTTTGACATACCTAACAAGTGGTGCACTCCACTTTGTAATCGATGGTTCATGTGTCTTGTTTAGTTTGAATTACAAGGGAGAGTCCACGTTTAGTTTATAGTTTTGATCCCAACATGACAATATGTAACTTTTACAAGCCCGTGTTTTTTTTTTTTTTTTTTTTTTTTTTTTTTTTTAACGACCGAAATTTTTTTAGCCCCTCTTTATTTTTGTTCGACTAATTTCATTTGAGTTAATTGTGCGCATCAACCCTATAACCCTAGATAAATTAAAAAAAATATAATATTGTTGCCAAAAATCAAACTCATGCACTTTGTGCATTGATTTTTCTCAATGCAGAGTAAATATATAGATAGTCTGAGATGCAATATTAATTGATGAGTATTTAAGTACTGAAGAAAGTAATTAATTGGATCAGATCAAGAGAAGCGAACCAATTTGATCCACGCGACTAATTTCAACTAATCCAGATCTGGTTTGTTGATTATGGTCGTTTATGAAGACAAGAAAAACTTATTCAATTTTTGTTTCTTATAGCGAGAGAAGGCAATGACTATTCTTTTTGAAAAGAGAGAAGTTTAAAAAGAAATTTAGCTAGCGTTGGATTTTGTTAAGTTACCATTTTTTTATTTTATTTTTTCACAAGATATGTATTGAAACATGTATATATTTGCTAACATAGCTGTGTTGATTCTTTAGACAAGACATTGAAATGTTTGGTCTTTGTATAGCTGTCGATATAGTTTGTGTGTTGCAGCTAAACTAGACAAAAAATTAGGTTTTCAATATTCTCATCATCAGGCTTTATTTAATTTATATCATTTTTATTAAAGATAAATAAAAATCAAGAGAGTCAACTTTTTTTAAAATAATAAATAAAAACTTTGGATCAATTCAACCTTGACCCTTAAGAAACAGTTGATGTTCACGAAAAAAAAAAAACGAGAGGAGGTTTCAATGTGAGTCTATTATTCATTCGCATCTAATATACAAACTTTATATTCGTGGTTAACATTTCAATCTAACTTATATTGATGTATCGAGAGGTTTTGAAGTGATCGTCCCTTACGACTCAATTTAGACTTATATATTAATCGTAACAAGTTTTTTCGTGACAAATTTGAGTATGCACTATCAAATCTTTGCAAAAATGAAAGGCTCAAGTCATTGTATTCTCGTGTTGTAAATTAACTTAACAATTTTATATGCATTTTCCAAGTGCATTTAAATGAGTAAATAGTTAACTTAAATTATAAAATTCTAAGTTATCGATAATGTACAATTTATTACTATTTTATTTTATGTAAAAAAGATCAATCAAATTGCCATAAAAAGTGAAATGGCGTGTATATTATTGTGTGTATAATAATTAACTGTTAATTTGTTTTGCATTGCGAGTCAAATTGGATGATTACGTAATCCAACTTGCAATTAACCAGACTCAATGTGATAACAAATTTTGCAATCCCGTTGAATTCAATGATTTGAAATACTAGAGTCGAACTAAATTTTATCCTAAATTGTCTATGACTCGCCATTTTTTTTGTTGTTTAAATATGAATTTCTACTTATTAGCACATAAGATTTCAGTACATCCACTAATTTCAGTGACGAGTGATTTATGAAAATGTTACAATGACACACTAGAATCACATCGAGTTTTCGTGTGGATTCACGTCATTGAAAGTCATCCATGCTTGTCATAAATCAAAAAATACACGGGCATACTTATTTTACGCGGGCTCGAACTTTATTTCTTCGATAACTATGAATTTGACTTTAGGGTAACATTGTAAGTTTTGTAACATCTTCCATTATTTGTCACCTCCAATTCCGAGTACACGTGGACCCACCTCAGTTGGTTCATGTGCCCAAAAATTGCAGGTACAGGTGGCAGAAAAACCAAGTATCAATACATCAACAAACGATGCACCCGTTTTTTGTTTCTCATACTCCCGCATCGATTTGCATAACTCGCCACGTGTCACACGATGGAGACACATACACACAAAACCATCTGCGACAAGTTCACACTTGAGACAACCGTGCCGGAATATTCGACCGTAACGGGCGTCATATCGGGCGATACTTTCCGTTTCCCGAAAACTATAAATACTCGTCACTTACTCTCCACATCTCTCCAACAAACCCTAGAAATCGATTTCCGCTCTCATTTCTTCGCCTCTCTCGACTTCGAAACCCCTAAAAACCCTAATTTCATAGCGTTTCGGCTCTGAAAATTTGATGAAATCGATGGTTTCGATGTGTTTGGGAGGCGGAGAGCTTCTGATCGGTGTAAATGTCGAGGGTTTTGGTTTGGATCTTGAGTTTCTGCGACGGGTTTTTCGTCGAGGATGACCGAGAGCGATCTGCGATGGTTTGCGTGTGATTCGGTACGGATTTCTTGATAATTTATGCGAGTTTTGGTTTCTTTAGATGGATGGTGTTGAATTGTCCGCTCCGGTGGGCGTTGTTGTGCCGAAGATTTTGATCGGTGAGGGGTTTGGGAGGCAAGGCGGTCATGGGGGAGAAGGCGGAGCGCAGGAATTGAAAAGTGGTGGTTCTGTTTGTGGGAGATCTGCAAGCAACAGAGGCAGTGATTCTAATGGTGGTATAAATTTCGTTAATTTTTTTTAGGCTTAAATTTCGTTTCTTTACAGCTTCCTTTCGTTCATCTATCATTTGTACGATGCAATTTTTTTGTTTTTGCTTAATTTGCTCTTCTTGGAATGCATTTGGGGACTTGATTGTTGCGGATTGCAATCTGCCGTAGTTGATTAGATTTAGAAGTACGGTTTTTTTAGGTAATTGGTAGCGGTCTTCCTTTACGTTTCCCTTTTTTTTTCGACCGTGTTTTCACCCAATACTGGGGGCAAACTGTAGAATAAAACTTTTGTGCACTTGGCAGCCTTTCCATTCAGTTGCTAGCTGGGTTTTGAAGATGTGTGTTTCCTCTTCATGGGTGGCACTCTCCTTGCAGTCAAAGCTTGATGCCGCAAGGATGAGTAATGCTATCAGACTTTATCACGGCACCAAAGTAGGTTCATGTTAGCATGGGTCGATTTTAGAAGACCGCAATTAGGCTAACAATGCTTTATGGAAGTGAGTGTTGGACGGTAAAGAAACAACAAGTACATAAAATGAACGTAGCGGAAATGAGGATGCTTAGGTGGATGTGTGGTAGAACTCATAAAAATAGAATAAGAAATACAAAATTTCAAAGAAAAGTAGAAGAAGCACCAATTGACACAAAGATTAGGTGGTTTGGACATCTCCAAAGACGGCTTACAAATGCCCCTACTAGAAAACTCGACTCAATAGAAATTGAAGAAATTCGATGGGGTAGGGGTAGACCGAAGCTAACTTGGGACGCATTAATTATAAGGGGTCTAGATGAGTTGAAAAGCACGCCATCAATTGCGAGTGCAATGGAAGAGTTTGGTCCATGTAACCGACCCCAACTAATTTTGGGATTGAGGCTATGCGGTGGCTATGTGGTTGTTGTCTTACCAAAATTTGTATATTGAGCCCTATGCATATTAATTCAGAATCACCTTTTACATGGAGCTAATGTATTTTAGAAGTTGAATTCAATTAATTCGTTTTTCGTCAAATGTTAGCGTGACAATTTCCATTGCATTTAATATAGGTAGCTGCATGCAACTGATGTTCATTGAATTATGTTTGTCACAGATGCCATATGTGCTGTCCCAAATTTAGAACAGAATTCAGTTTCAAGAGCGAAGAGTGCAGACTTAAGATTTTGCAAGCCTGATAATTCCTTTGCCAAGTTTGGAGGTGGTGACACTTCCAAGCAAATAAATATAAAGAGTAGAAATAGTTCTCCCTCTTTGTCAAATTGTACAGCTAAGTCTTTGCATCAAAAATCAGGAAAAGCATCAAAAAGTAGTAGCCCGCGTCACAAGAAACAGAAAGCAGAAGCCGTAGAAGTTTCTTTGAGCCAAGCTGTGGCTGAAGATATTCATTCTGTATCTGGAAAGTATGGGTCCAATGTTATGAGACATACCATTTCAGGTAATACTCTTTTTTTCATGGTTATAATTTAACTTTTACTGATTCCTGAGATACAAACAACAAAGCCTTTATAACATATAGGTTGGGGTCGGCTACATGGATCAAAGATTTCCACTCAGCTTTATTTAATGCAGTTGAGATTCCTGTGTCTGATAAAAAAAATGCAGTTGAGATTCCTGTGATAAACATGTTTAGCAAATCACACATCTGTGCAGAAAATCACCTTCTTGCTGAAAATGTAGAGAACAAGGTGCCATCCTTAGAGATGTTTAAAATTGAAGTGCTAAGCCAAAAAGTAAATAAAAACACTAAATATCTCTCATGAAGAAATAAGACTACAAAAAAAAGTTTCCTCATCTGATTTGATTCTATCTCATTGCATAAACTTGTGGGCTTAGTTATTTAATTAATTCAGTAATTTTGTTGTTGCGGATAATTCTTAAGATACCTTCCTTGGTTTTATTATGATCTCTGAATACATCCAAAAAAAGAAGGTAATTGGATTGATAAAGTCAGTCAAATCTTGCATTCTTAAGTGTTGTTAATTGACGATTTATAAATATAATAATGCTCATTCCTCTATCAGAATGACATAAAAAAACAAATTGGGTAATCTTATTTAAGCAAAATGCATGCTAAGTACGCATACTATCATTAATTTGTTGTGAAATGATGTTTGCCTTGAAGGCTTGAACAGCAGTGATGAGTACATATTGCTGTACAATGGGATCAAATGATATTGCCATAATTTACATAATTTAACTATCTGAATTTGCAATTTCTAATGGCGACATAATTAGTAACTCACTGAATTTTTTTCTTTGATTTCTTACTTTAGTTGCATGCTTTTATAGCAGAGAAATCACACGGAGTCGGGCACAAACACGGAATAGATGGAAAGCGAGGGGAAAGGAGAAATTCCAAAGCAGCTACAAAAACAAAACTCGATTCTTTCTTTCCAAAGGCTGGTTCGGGGTTTGCTAATTCTGCTGCAGGAGGGGAAAATATTCTTGGTACGTCCCTATTATACATGTAATTATAGCTTCATCACATTTGGGATATTGTTAGCAGGTTATCTAGAGAAATGTTGGATTACTATGGGAGGCACTTTAGAGTTAGGATTTAAAATGTCTTAGTACAGCACACTTGGTGACTGTTATTTCTTTCTACACTTAATATGCAAGGCCTTGCTTCTTCTGACATCTTTTTTGCGGGAGCTTTGTAGACTAGGTGTTATCAGAATTCCTGATGATATTTTAATATTTTTTATGAAATATTATCATTCGCAAATGGAAGTTCCCTTCAAAGTTTTGTTATGATTTAGCTATCAGTTTTTGTATTCAATTCATGGTATGGTCAAGTTTGCTGAAACTCCCCTACTTTCCAGATCCAAGGATTCTAAATCCCTAGCCTGTTTTGGTTTCTAATTTGTTTAGCTGGTGCATTAACTTAACAAGAAGTTGAGTACAAGTCTGCAATATATGGTAACAGATTAACCTGTTAGGTTGTTATACATTATTGTCCCTCCTCGTGGGTCAATTTGATACAAGATACTTTCCATGCCTTGAGGAGCTTTCACTGCAGAAGTGTTTTAAATTTCCTGTCCTTGTTAGAAATTTTGAGACTAACTTTACTTTTCTCATTGAATGGTTAATTTTGCTGTAGTTTGAGCATATAGGTGGCAGATTTAGACAGTCAGATTCATGAGTTATAAAGCTAGTTAGTTAAACATAATTTCACTCATTTGGTGTTCAAGCACATGAGGACCTGTGCATGTCTGTGTTTGATTGCTGCATGCGAAGAGATGTTCCTTTTCTGTTTTTGTAATTTGAGCGTATTATTTGAAGAAGGCTGTAATATTAGGTTTCCAGCTTTGGATAAAGCGGTCAGAAGGTGTTTTAACAATATTTTAAAAAAATTAATATATTGAGCTGGGTTTTAATTCAATTGCACTAAATCGAGTGCAATGGAAGAGTTTGATCCATGTAGCCAACCCCCAACCAATTTGAGATCGTTTACTGTTTGTTGTTGAGCTGGGTTTTAACTAGTATTCTTGAATCCTCTTGACGAAATAAATTAATTTGATAGCTTACTGATAGGATAAGTGAATGTTTCTTATGTAGTTTATGAGTTTCAAACTTTAAAGGGCATGTCTTGTACCGAAGGAAAAATATTCTTTGCAAAAATGACATGTAGGTCTCATTTAATGTTATGCATGTTTTGAATGTAACACACTTTCAGAAGATATATTATAGGGGATTTTAAATCTTTTTGTTGCCAAGTGAGCTGTGTCTCTTAGTCTTATTCGAGTGCAGCTATGTGCCAGTGCTATGTTTGTACTTTTTCAAGATTAGAGAACTGCTGAACCACTGAGAGAACAAGATTAATTCCGTATCTCATAAGTCATAAGAAATAATCTTTCAGTACTAAATCCAGCCCCAGTCTACACATTCTCAATGTTTTACTTGGTGCTTTACTGCTTTACATAATTATGTTTGGCCGGCATGCAATAGAAGAAGTTTTTGCTCTCTTTTTTTTTTTCGAAAGCGTGTCTTTTGCTGTTAATGCGAGCATTTTATCTGATTCGTTGGAATTCACATGACAATTTCTTATGCTTCTATGGGATTTGGCACAACGAGCCATTGTTTTCTTCTAGTTCACCTGGACTTCTTTACATTGTCCAGTGTATTTTATGTAGAAATTATTAGTTCTTTGAAGTTGGACTTACATGTACTTCATAATGCAATTGGGACATTTCATATCAGGAATATATGGTCTCAGGTCAGATATTCATGATGTTACAAAGCATGTTGATGAGGTCTCATTGAATGACCTCCTTGATGGCAGTTATAAATGGTGCAACCAGTATCCCGTTAGAGGGAAGAAAGCAGGCAATGCAAATGAAAACATCGTAAACCTGGTAAGAAATGCTTGCTCGATTCTCCAGCCATTGAGGACAGTGCGTCAACAAAGTAACATTGAGCTGGAAAGTATTTCTAACAAGAAACCTGATCTTCGCTCCATTCTCCATCCCTTGAGGACAGGGCGTCAACAAAGTAACATTGAGCTGGAAAGTATTTCTAGCAAGAAAACTGGTGCATCTCTTCTGAATTCTGGTTCTTCTCCTATAAGTGGAACCACCTCTAGTAAAACAGATGCTTGCGTGCCAGATCCTGCTTCATCGTGCAAGGTACGTTTCTCAATTCAAAAAGTCACATCCTTCAAAAAAAAGTCACATCCTTATATTTCAAGGATATAAAGGGGATTGAACTCCAATCTAAAGTGTTCATTCAACTTAGTTCTTTTTTTTTCCATAGGCAGTGTCTATGTTGGCATTAGAGCAATGTCATCAATTATTTACTGCACTCGGAAGAAGGCTGTCTGTCCCTAATGTTTTAGCTGATAGTTCAATTTCTAGGTGTTTGGTTTAGAGATGAGACTTTGTTCTTACTATTTTTTACTAAATGTTCAGGACACTGGTAGCATTTGTGCAGCTTCTGCTACATCTAGTCCCTCTCTCTTGTGTAAGCCACATGATATTTTGGAACGCTTGTCACTCCCACCAGTCAAAGATATGGACTCTCTTGTATGTGATACATCCAAGCCAATGATGTCATCGAAGAACACAGTTGATCAACTATCTTCCAAGTCGTTTTCTCATGGAGCTAGGTTGCCGCCTTTTTCTTGGTCACATTGTCCTAGCGGGCTTTCAAAAACCATAGTTGACACCAGCAGGTTTTCTGCTAGCAAAAGCACATCTCAAGGTAGATGGGTAAGAATCGGGAGCATTGCAAGCCCTCTTGGTGGAAGCTCTAATTATTCTTCGGACTTGGAAGTGCTAATTAGTGATCATGAGAAAGCTATAAAGAGTTTAATTCCTATGGTAACTCAACCGTCTTCGGAGCCCAAGTCACTACAGGGGTTACATGACTCATTACACGGGAAACCAAAATTCGGGTTTACGATGGGAAATTCATTGCAAACGCCAGAAGCTGAAGGCACTCTAAAGCCCTGTGAAATTGATGTGGCTTCTATTTGTTCTTCATTTAAAGAGAAGGAACATACTTATACTGAGAAAGAGAAGTGCAAGGGTAGAAACATTTTTGGTACTGCTTCTAGTTGGAACCCTTATTCTCCTAGTAAGTCCTATATTGGTGAAAGTGAAGGGTTCCAGTCACATTTGCATACAGCGGCTAACCCGAAGCAAGGTATGTATAGTTTTCATGGAAAATCTACTCCAGTTCTTACTGATTATTCATACTTCGTTCTCAATATGCATTCCTTGTTGTGGGATTATGTTTATTATCTCTCGCTTGCAAGTAGGTCCACATGACACTTTAACTCATAAGAATAAACTCCATTCTCTGGCATTGTAGTTTTAAAAGATGGATGTGCAGATATTGTACTTTTGTGGAGTCACTTGTCTATCTGCTAACTGGATTGATCTAACGTCGCCTCCTCTCGAATGTATGAAGTATTGTCTGTAATTGCTTAAGTTCTCTTCATTTTACTGTTGGAGAGTAACATTTGTCTTTGTACCCATTCATCTAGATTAACTTATCCTAGTCTAGTGGAACAAAGTTTTGATTGATTCTCATGGATATTTATGCATGTTTTTGGACATTAAGTTTGTTGGCTACTTGTCTGCTTTTTTTTTTTTTCCAGTTGATGAAACTTAATGCTGAACTTTGGTGGTCATATCGCGACGTTTATATTTTGATTATCTTCACATTTTCGCTTTTTCTTATTGTCCATGACTGCAGGGTATTCTTCAAAGCTACTGGTTGCTGCCCAAACATTGTATGAAATGTCAAGGCATTCTGCGGCGGAGAACAAGACTAGATCTTTCAAAAGACCTCCACAGAGAGTTCACAAACCCTACAAGACAGGGTTAATGATGGTTAAGGAAGAACAAACACCCAGTAAATCAGAGATTGGATTTAGTTCTCTAATGACGGACCCAATGATTTCTTTGAAGAAACTTAACTTATCAACAAACAACAAAAGAAAGGTCGGGCGCACCAGCATTCTAGGAAGAGAACCAATGAAATGGTCGATTCCCACGTCAGTCAGATCGTCTCCCTGCAGAACCGAGAGTTCAGATGTAAAGCACTCTAATGCTGATAACTCGAAATTACTAGGTATGATGCCGCCATCAAAACGGATGTTTGATCGAACGTACAACAACGATCAGAAAGTCAGGAAATTGATGTCAACAGATTGGAGTAGAGGAAGGAGTAGGATGGATTGAGAGAACCTAGTGCCATGTTCCTGACAAAGCTCGCTCTTTCATCTCTCCGACGACGTTAAATTTATCAATGGTGGGCTTTAGTTAACAGCTTTTATTTGTGTAATATTGGTGTATTCCCTGTTAACCTAGATCCCATCATTCCAGTGTTGTAAAAGTATAATTCAAAGATGTAGACCAGGGCATTTGTTCTTTAGAGGCTTAATTTGCCTCTTTTGTATAAATTATCAAAGGCAATGAAAGCTCTCTTTCTCTTTCTCACCAATAATCTCTACAGGAACATGATCCTCCATTGAAATGGTGGAATCGAATTCGATCTCTCACGACAATCTTCCTCTCGAAGATCCTTGAAATCAATTTAGTTACAGAATGGCAGTCATCGCAAATGCGAAGGTTTTTCACAATCCTGAGTGGTGTTCTGGGTCTTGTACTGATCAAACCCAATGCAATCGCCAACCTTTCGCTGTGATTGCACAATGCATTCTCCTTTTCTTCCTCCGATACATCTGCGAGTACGCTCGCAGTGTCTGCGACATGCCCCTCGCGCTTCAACCGGCTCGCAATTTCCTCCAACATCAAGTTGATTTCTTTCATTTTCGGGTGCGATTTGTCCCCTTTTCGGAACTCATGAACGACGCCATCAAGTTCGATTAAGCTACACCCTGGAGATTTCTTCATCTTCTTTTCTTTCATCTCCTTCCTTACCTTCACCGCGTCTCTCCATCGACTGGCAGAAGCATATATATTCGACATGAGTATGTAAGCGCCGTCTCTCCCAGGTTCAATCACAATTAGTCTTCTCATGATGCTCTCTCCCAGCTCAACTTCTCCATGGATTTTACATGCTCCCAGCAATGCTCCCCATACAAACTCATCAGGTTCAAATGGCATGGTTCTAATGAGTTCCTCCGCGTCGCTGATGAGCCCTGCGCGACCTAATAAATCGACCATGCAGCCATAGTGCTCAACCTGCGGCCTGAGGTTGTGCAACCTTGACATTTCGTCGAAATGTCTGCGGCCTTCTTCTACTAGTCCTACATGACTGCAAGCTGAAAGAACACCGATAAACGTCACTTCATCAGGTTTTACGCCTACTCTAGACATCTCGGAGAAGAGATCCAATGCTTGCTTTCCTTGCCCATGCATTGCATACCCAACAATCATGGCTGTATAAGAATACACATCTCTTCGTTTCATGCCCTCGAACACTCCAATAGCTTGATCAACTCGTCCGCATTTTGCGTACATGTCAACCAATGCATTCCCTATAAATCCATCTGCCTTGACTCGATTTCTATCGATATATGCGTGAACCCATTCGCCCAACTCCAATGCTCCTAGATTAGCACAAGAATTCAGCACACTAACTAAGGTGATATCATCTGGTTTGATCCCTTCACTTTGCATTCTCCGAAAAACCGACAACGCCTCCTTGAACTCCCCTTGTTGAGCTAGCCCCGATATCATAGAATTCCAAGAAACCACATTCTTTCTCGCCATCTCTTCGAACAACCCACACGCGTAATCCACATCCCCGCATTTCAAGTACATATCGATCAATGCATTCCGAACGAAAACATCCGAATTCACCATATGCTCGTCCATGTACCGATGTATTCTCCTCCCCAATTCCAAATCCCCCAATTTAGAACACGCCGACAGCACAACCGCCATCGTCTTCCCATCCGCAACTAAACCCGTTTCGCCCATCTCCAAGAACACTCCAACCGCTTCTCTACAAAACCCCATATCCACATACCCTTGAATCAAAGTAGTCCAAGAAACCAAGTCTCTTTGAGGACTTTCATCAAACACCTTGTGTGCATCCCAAACCACCCCACAAACAGCATACATTCTCATCAAATTGTTCTTCACATACAAATCCAACAAAAGCCCAGTTTTGATCACATGAACATGAACCATTTCTCCCTCTCTCACGCGCCGCGACTCCGCGCAGGCCTTGATCACAAAAGGGAGCGTGAAAGTGTCGGGAACGAACCCCTTTTCGAGCATTTCTCGATACAACAAAAATGACTTCAAATTGGCATTATAGAAGCCTCGAATGATCACATTGTAGAGTTGCAGAGATGGGTTTTTGATCTGGGTGAACACGGATAGAGCGTAATCGATGTCGCCGCCGCGGCGATCGATGGCGCAGAAGGCGACGAGTTTGGTCCAGACGAGATGGGTTTGAAGAGCTTTGGATTTGATAATGTGAACATGGATTTGTTTTAACTGTTTCATTGATTTACAGGTTTCGAGCTTGCGAAGGACGGAGGGGACATGATGGGTATTAAGTTCATTGACTGGGGCAATTCCGGAAGACGAAAACCTCATCGCTCTCAGTTTCAAGGCTCTCAACCAACGAACTTTAATCATGTGAAGCGTCGTCCCGCGCTTTGGCGGGGAGAATTCAAAGTCGATCTCCTAGAGATTCTAAACACCAAATCGCTAAGCATGCCACGTGTCCTAAAACATAGCCACGTCACCGATCCGCGACGTGGAAACACAACAGCTTCAGATCGTTGGATGGAAGGCAGAACAACCGTCGATAAGTTCCAGGTCAGCGATCCGGTTGGCCCCTCCATCTATCGTTACAACCGTTGGATCAGCCACGTCATGATCCATCGATGATCCTCCCGCGCTCGCTCTCTCTATAAAAGCGCGCCATTTCAGATTCAAATTTTCAAATCTTGTTCAGCTCTTCCAAGCTCATGATCCTCAACAATAATGGCGAACAACAACCCTGCATTGTTCAGAGGTCTCTGTTTCTTCTCCAAGTGTTGCTCCACGGCCTCTGCGGTCCTTTGCGCGATCTATCGTAAGAATTCTGGCTCAGAGTTCGCTTCTGCATTGGTGATAGGGGCCGCGATATGTTGCGGCTTCTCGTGTTATTCTGCGATCCGGCTCATCGACGTGGCGAAGGAATTGGGGATGGTTCGTGGCTTCATCTACTTAGGTATCAAACTTAATCTCTATTTGATGTCTCTTTGTAGTTTCTTCGCTTTCATGACTTTGATTAAGCAAGCAAGTTACTGATGATGATATTTGATGTATAAAAAGGATCGAATAGCATATATTAGTTTACCCAAAAAAAGCATACATACATATATGAATACAGTTTAGGTTTTAATGTTTGTTGAAGTTTTTTACTGATCGATCGATGAGATCATGTAATGAACTTGGTATGAACAAATCCAGAGCAGATTGTACATTTGGTTCAAATTTTTAGTAAATGTGAGTTCTAATTCAAAATGACCTCAACTGCGAAGTTTGGATTCCAAAAAATTAGATTCAAAGCATTAATCAGGTGTGAACTCGACACCTGAGCAGTGTGGTGTAGTGAAGGCAACTTAAGCTTTAGAGGTTGACTAAGGCAATGGTCCCGAGTTAGAATTGCAACAACTACATTATATACTTCATCTACTTTGGGGTGTTGGAAAAGGTGCTCTCGATCATTCTCCTTGAGAATGATAAGACTGTAATCGGAAAGAAGCGGAAGCGGTCTAGAAATGTTTTGAATTTCCAGTAAATTAGATTTAGAGCATAAATCAGAGATTAGTTTTCGAAGAAAAATCGAGAATTGAAGAGAACACTTGTTAACTAGTGGAAGAGAATTTAATTTGTCTCAGATTTCTGAGAATCAAAAACCAAGATTGAAACGAATTTTAGCTGAAATGCAAGCTCTGTTCACACACTTAATGTGCACAGATCTTTCGATTATAACAAATCTCAAGAGCTCTCCTTCAATCTTGAACGCACGTTTCTAACTAACTAATTAACTGTAGTCTAAGCAACATAACCCACTTAGTTAACTAGCGCCCGACTTAGTCAATTCTACTGCTCTTCATCTGAGTCCGTTTGATCAGAACCTCCAGCTTTAATGAAGTCTGGACGGTTCAGATCTTCCTTTGATCATCAAGATTGATGGCCTAAAAAGCAACACATCAAAATGAATGATTCATAAATATAAAATGAAGTATCATCTCTACAATGAAATGCAATGAAAGCATTCAATTTATTGTCAACCATTCAAACATCACCCACATTGGGTTGATATAAATTAAATTTCTAACTACAATAACATCATACACAAAATGTGGAACCTCAAATTTCATTACGGATTCTATGGCTATAGCGGCAAAAGAAGAATTATAGAACTACAATGAGGAGCTGACGGAGTCACAGACTGCACCAGCAAATGATTGAAAATGAAGCAGGATCGATTGTCTTGCGTTCCTGGTTTTGGAAGTTGAATAAATACGGCCGTCTTGTAATTTCTCAAGGAAAGCGCTGAAGGAAGCTTTTCATAGCCTCATATGTCGACCAGCAGATGGCGGCTGCTGGGGCATGGAACAATACTCTTGGCTTTAGTCCTTGCAATAAGGCATGAGGGCCCTCTTTCGCGACTATCTGTTTAAGAGCCATCATGATAGAGCTGCTGCTAAATTTGTCAGCACCGCATACACCCTGCGTAACGTAAACAACATAAGAATAGAATCGAAGACAATGTTCACAATTCCATGAGGTGGAAGGTTCAGATTCACAGGCAAAAGTTTCCAATTTGCAACCTTTAATGTTGTTTTGAGAAACTGACTGCAAGTTAGACCACACCTCGGTAAGAAAGAAAAGTTGTAAACCAATTAAATAAAGACACTTTAGTAGATCTCCATTTAAAATGCAGTAAAAAATTTCTCATGGAGACTTAAGAGGGTCCAAAAGAATTGGAATATTAACAAGGAAATCGAGAAAAACAATGAAACTGTTAAAAGACGGCGGCAAAAATAGCTTTGAATAGACTACAGTCAATAAATCAAAATGGTAACATTCCCAAAACCAATAAACAAGTACCAGAAAAATAAAATAGCACTTTACAATTCCATAGTTGAGCAGCTTGAGCCTGTTGAGGTTACAGGTAAATATCGCTGCGCATAATATAAAAAGAGCTTTAAGCACCAAAAAGGAAAGGACTTCTTTTACAGACTTTTAGTTTTGATTGCAAGTTTTTTCTTCAGTTTCTATTGAGTCAAGTTTTCTAGTGAGGACATTTGTAGGCTGTCTTTACAGGTGACCAAACCACCGCAACCACCATTCCTTAATCTTTGTGTCAATTGGTGCTACTCCTACTTGTCTTTGAATAACATCAAACCTTCAGATTTAAAATAAATGCAGCATAAATAGCTTTGCTAGGACTATAGTCGATAAATTACAGTAGAAACAATTGTGAAACCAATAAACAAGTATCAGACAACACTTAATGTTCCCAAAGTTGAGGTTGTATTCAGATTGCATGTGACAAATCTATCTCCAATCGGTGTTTTCGATGTGAAAAAGGAAATGCCTGAGCAACTTATCATCTCTTACCAATACAGCTAATATTGAGGAGCCGTGATTCGAGTGAAGAAAAGATCAAACGAAGTTTTGTAATTTACCTAATTCCACTGGTTTAGTTTCGAATCTTAAACAAACATCTAAGTCCCAATTATCCAAAAGCAGAAACAGCCCAACACATCTTCTATTCCTCATTTTAATGCCCTTATAAACCGAATAAAAAGCACTTGAATCTTAACATCATAAAAAAATTCCTAAACACTGGCATGCACATTGCTAGAATGCTACAATTGCTTAATCAATAACCTAGTCGATGCCGGGGCAATCCCTAAACAACAACAACAACAACAACATAGCCTCAATTCCAAATTAATTGGGGTTGGCTACACGGATCAAACTCTTCCATTGTGCTCGATTTAGTGCAATTGATGATGAGCTTTCCCAACCATTCAAATCCTTCTTAATAAATGCGTCCTAAGTTAACTTCGGCCTACCCCTTCCTCGTCGAATTTCTTCAATTTTTATTGACTCAAGTTTTCTAGTGGGAGCATCTATACGCTATCCAATTAAACCAAATCAAGTTTTCTACTAACTTACAATTGAAGTACAACAACAACAATATAGCCTCAATCCCGAACTAATTGACGTCAGCTACATTGATCAAACTCTTCCATTATGCTCAATTTAGTGCAATTGATGGTGAGCTAATTGACAACTGAAATATACACTAAAAATTCAATCTTGATTTCAAATTCCTCATCCAATAACCACTGACATTCTTCCCAATTGAACATCCAAAGCATAACTTCACACAAAACTAAAAAAAAAAACTCTGAATTCACCTGGCATTGCAATCTGGTCTTAACCACATCCAAAGGAGTCGTCAGAGCCCCGGCAAGCGCCCCCGCGGCGCCGCCCGCCGTTAGATGCACCAACAACTGCCCCTCATCAGCACTCCCCGGCGACACCTCGCTCAACACCTTCTTCACCGCCTCGTACGTCGAAAAATGCACGGCCGTGAACGGCGCATTCATCACAACGGTAGTCCTATAAGACGCATAGAAAGCCCTGCACCCCTCCTCCCTACAAATCCTCGCCACGCAGTCCCTCACCCCACAGTAGGGGCTCTCCCGCAGCTGCAGCCGCTGCTTCACCACGTCCATCGGCGTGAGCACCGCGTCGCTGGCCGTCGTCGCGACAATCCCCGACGCCGCGTGGACCAGCGGGTGGTGCCCTGGCCGGTTCCCGCCGAGGTACTCCTTGCAGACCTCGTAGACGGAGAAGTAGACCGCGTGGGCGGGGCCTGCGCCGAGGCCCATCGCCGCGATGCCGCGGTAGAGGCCGGAGGCGCCCTCGCTCCGCATAATTGAGGCGAGGAAGCGGCCCACGTTGTTGTAATTAGGGTGGCGGCGCGGCGGAGGGGAAGCGGCGGTGGAGGGGGCGGCGCCGAGCATCTGCATGCGGGTCTTGAGGGTGTCGACGGGGAACATGGCCATGTGCTCGACCATGCCGGCGACGGAGCCGGCGGCCATGAACTTCCAGAAGCCGAGGCGGAGGCGGTCTTCGGGGGCTTCATGAGCGGAGGTGGAGTCCGGCGCTGGGGCCGGAGAGGGAGGCATGAGGAGGAGTGGAGAATTTGGGGGGGATATGGGGAGGGAGTCATTAGGGTTTAACGAGGGGTGGAATAAAAAGGATTTTTTTTTTTTTTTTTTTATGATAGGGGGGAGTCTAAGTGAAACTACAATGCTAATTAGGGGTGGGTGAACCTCGATTTCCTAGTGAAACCTATCAAACCGCTACCAAATCGATGGTTCGCAGTTTGGCCGTTTGCAAATTATCAACAAACTGAGAATCCTCAAAATCGCAACTAAACTGATCGTGGTTTACATTGTTTGATCGATTTGATTTTGCTGTTTCTTTTGACGCATTTTCAACAAAAAAAAAAGTCACACATTTCATACAAGTCCATCAACAAAATATATGTCAATAAATGATCATCTACTAAAAACACAATGAAATACATGAACTCAATCAAAATTACGAATCAAAGTTCAATTTTAAAAATTAAAACAACATGAAAAAGCACCCCCAAACTGCAAGTTTAAAAAACTAAACCAAACGAAATCATGCGGTTTGAACTATTTGGGTGGTTCAGGCGATTTTGCGGAGACCGATGTTCACTCCTAATACTAAGCAATAAAGAGAAGTTTCTAGTTCAGTTTGGTGGCTTTGATAAGTTTGGTTGGTCTAGTTATTAGGGCTGGGCTGTTAATGGGCTGGATTGGGCTGTTTGGAAATCAATGTTATATTTACTAATCGTTTTTGTGGAGGACATAGGCCCATATTGAAAACAAAAATATAGTCAATGCTACAAACATCACTGTAAGAATTAATGCAGACCAACAACAGAGAGTCCATTAACAAGCCACCTAATCTTTTTCTTTTTTTTTTTAGGTATTAAACAAATATTTAAATTTTGATGTTTTTTTTTTTTATTAATTATAAATAGTGGTGGCTGGGGTGGGTGCTTGAACATTTCTTCAAGCCCCTATCCCTACTCAAATTTGACTACTCCCACGAAAGTCAATTAAACTTGAAGTTTCACATAATTTCAATCGAATTAAAATTTTGATGAGTTTTATTAATATATAGATATGTTTCTTTGTAGGTTTGAGTGATATAATGCGGCTCGAATTAATAAAATTAAGTACTTTTCTATATGTATATACATCGACTTGAACTAATTTGAGATTGAGATTTTTTTATTGTTAATTGAGGCTTTTTTTATTGTTGTTGTAATTAATCAGTAAACATAAAATTAATTAAGAGTCAAGGTTTTTTATCAAGAAAATAATAATTAAGAATCTATAATTCTTTTTAAAGTATATATATATATATAAATAGTATAATAAAGAATCTAGAATTAGTTATTATTTAAATTAAGATTAATTGGAACATCGATCAAACATATGCATGAGCTCTTTGTTAAATATTCTGTGGCTCATATCTTTCAATTTTGTAGCGTTGTTGGCCACTGTAAAGCAGAGTTCACGTGCCGCAATAGAGCCCTAGAGCAACCCGTGAACTGCTACTATTGGATTTTGTTCATAGAATGAACTACCAAACAAATAGATTCGACAAACTATTTTAATGAAGATACGACCCCTTCGCTTGTTTCCCATTATATCTATACTATGACATAAAAATATTTCAAGAGAATATGAAAACGAAATGACAGTGCATGGAGTCCGTGACCCTACTTCCACACACACACATATATATAGCACAATATCTCATCATTCATGATTGATCATCACCACAATAACACACCCATTAATTATTACAATAGATGCGTCTCGAATTATACAAAAATATGTGATTCAAGACGCATCTGACACTGCACATACACAAGTGTTTGTTACATTTATAGCTCATGAAGCTCTCGTAAATTTTCATCATCTCTTAGATCTCGAAGCCCTTCTGATTAAAACCACCAAACAAAGCACGCGATAGAAGACGAAGAACCCAATCAAGATGTAAACATTGGTCCACCTTTGGCTCTCATGGAGACCTTTTTTCACCAACACATCCCCACCCGTGACCATGCACTCCTTGTTCTCTTCATTAAACCACACCAAACACTTGGAATTGAGACACGAATACTCGTTGATCAAAAACGAATCAAGCGCGTACTTATACATGGAAAAATAATGCATGAACAACCAATACTTAGGCATGCTATCTTGCGAGATGAAGTACCCGGAAAACAGAAAGAACCCCCCGAGAAAAACCGTAACCAACGACGTCCCGGTGACGTAGTTAGGCGCGATGGAACTCAACAACATAACGAACGAATTCGCCATTAGAACAACCACCCATATAATCAAAACAAAATACGCGAAAGCTTGCCATGTTAAGCAAAGCCCCACCAAGAAATACACCGATAGCGAGTAGATCAAAGCGATCGCCAACAAGTATGGCAAGAACACTAGCGTGTTCGCGATGAGGTGCGACGAGAGCCTGTACACTCCGCTAGAGGTCTCTCGTAGTAATATCGGTCGCTCGTTGATGAAAATGGGTAGGGTTTCGGTTGTCGAAGAGAGGAGGAAAGTAAGCGTGAATGCAAAGAAGCCAAACCTCTTCTCTATTCCTTGCTTGTCAAAACCAACGTGAATGTAAATCGTGCCCAACACTAGTCCAACCACGAGTGCCTCAATTGTGTTAGTTAACAACAGTTGCCTCGTTCGGTATATGATCTTCCAAAACCTGTTGTATAGCGTCACAATCTCATGCACTCTAGAGCTCTTGTACGTCACACTGTCACGGTCGACGCTAGTCCTCGAAGTCAAATCAGAAGTAATACTTTATTTCTTTGTCGACGTCGTTAACGTTGTGATCGATCACCACGACTAGTTGGTTTAATATCTCCACGGCGTACTCTAGAGGGTTGAGCTGAGGAGGGACAGTGAATCCATTAGAGACCAAGTAGGGCTCGAGCGAGGAGAGCGCGCCGTGGTAGACGACGCGGCCTTTGGAGAGGAGGAGAATGGAGTCGATGGTGGACAAGATCTTGAAACTAGGCTGGTGTATGGAGAGGACAACGGTGCGTCCTCGGGATTCGCAAACGGATCTTATGGCCTGCATGACGTTGAAGGCAGAGTTGCTGTCGAGGCCGGAGGTGGGCTCGTCGAGGAGGAGGACGGAGGGGTCGTGGAGGAGGCTGAGGCCGATGGAGACGCGCCTGCGCTCGCCGCCGGAGAGGCCGCAACCGAGGCGCACGTTAGCGAGGTGGAGGAGGTTGAGGTCGGTTAGGAGGGAGGTGACAATGCGGTTGTTGTTGGGGGGGAGGAGGAGGAGCAAGCGTGCGGTGAAGAGGAAGGTTTCGAGGACGGTGAGGAGGGGGAGGGAGGAGTCGTGTTGGGGGACGTAGGAGGAGAGCTTGCGGAAGGAGGAGGGGTGGAGGGGGAGGGAGTTGAGGAGGAGGGAGCCGGAGGAGGGGGAGGTGCGGGAGGCCAGGATGTCGAGGAGGGTGGACTTGCCGGCGCCGCTGGGGCCTACGATGGCCAGGATTTGGGAGGGGTGGGCCACGAGGGAGACGTCGCGGAGGATGTAGGTTGGGGGAGGGGAAGTGCATGGTTTGAAGAGGAGGGTTGTTAGGGAGGTGAGGAGGAGTGATGGGGTGGTGGTGGGCTTGGTGTAGGAGAGTGAACATGCTGTGAGTGTGTATGTTTTGAAGTGGTGAGGGAGTACTGGAGGAGTTGTATTTGTTGTTGTTGTTGGTGGTGGTGGTGGTGGTGGTGGTGGTGGTGAGGGGGTGTCCATGGTGGTGATATGCATGGGGGATCGGAGAGGAGAAGTTGGAGTAGTGGGGAGTGAGGGATGTGGGGGATGTGGGGGATGGTGATGTGGTGTTTGTTAGACATGTTGATGCGGAAGGAAGTATATTATTGGTTTGGTGGATAAGAATTTGAGCAGTGCAATGTCTCATATTTAAATAGAAAATATTAGAATATATGACAACAACATATCACGACACATTACAACGTAGCTGATGGGGCATGTAGGCTTTACGTCAAAATTTCATAAAAAGACACACCAACACTCCTCATTTTGATTTGGAGCGTGTAATGTTTTGCAACTTATATAATGTTGTCATTCTAACATTTCCCTATTTAAATAGGTAAATGATTCCTTACAAGGTGGGCTGTTTGGATCTACATTTGATGCACATCTAACCACTCAATGCGGTGGATAATAGTTCCCCTTGGTCTTCCTTTATGATATCACAAAGGCCAAATACATAAAACTATGCAATAATGGTTCGTTATAGTCTGATGGAAGCATAGATTAATTAGTGTAGTTTGACACCAGATGTATACTACATGAAAAAACCAAAATTTATAAAAAAGACCAACATAGTATTATCATGACAGGGGCTGGAAGAGGCGGGGTGACAATTATTTAAATAGAAAGGTATTTTGGATAGTATGGGGCGAAAAAAGGACCTTGCTAATGTGCGGCGCGCACTTCTGATGTCATCCTTGTGATACACATTAGGATGTATGTGTACACATTTTAATGTGAAAAATCAAGGGACTCAAACATGCGTGTTTGTGTTGGGGCTCAAAAATATTTTGCCCCGACAAAAAAAGAAAAAGAAAAAGAGCAATATGCATGGAATCAGAGTAAATCCCGGTAAATCCTTTGTCTTTACTACGAGTATAGTCTTCACTACCCGACGAGTAGTTACACCTTAAATAGCTAAGCGTCCGTGACTCTTGTGCATGGTTCACTTCAAATGCAGAGCACATTTAGTGTACTTACAAACGACGATACGTTACACTGGACGACCTCGACATGCGTTCTTAAGCCTCCTTGCCACGTACCACGGTGGTAAATCTGGGTTGCGTTAGGTCAATCATCCACTAACTTTGAAGATTACTAACAGTTTGTTGCCATTACTGGAGAGGTGTTAGAATCACAACAATATGTCAACACCACAAATCACATTGGTTCACAAAAGTTATCTATGCGTGCTTCAAGATGTGTGTATATATAGATTTCGATGCATGACACGTGAGTCGAGATCGCATAGAGAACTCTTGTGAGAAGACAATGTATCTTTTGGTGTGATATTATTGTTATCATTCTAGTATTTTCTTTAATGAAATCGGGTTGTTGTCCTTTAATTAGTGACTTTTATAAATAAACTAGTTTTATAAACGTGCACGATCGACGCTCGCTATGCTCGTGGAAGTTGATTCATTTATGATATGTTTTTGTTATTCAAAAAATGTGAATCTAAATTTTTAAATGTAATATAAAAATACATCAATCCCAAACAAAAAATTAAGTTCTTGTAAGAAGAAACAAAACAAAAAAGGAAAAGACTAAGTCCCTATCAATAAAAATCAACAATTAAGACATACAATATGATTATAGTAAAATAATAAATCTAATTATTTGTCGATTATAAATGGATGACCCCAAACGCGTTTTTTGTAAACATAGCATAAATTTTCGAAGAACCCTTACAAATAAGGCTCAAATAATGACTTCTCCAATTGAAAATTAATCTGCCTATTGTGAAATAATATGGTTATAGTAAATTGAGGTTTCTAACGTTTCGATGAGTGTCGATAATTTCTCATTATTTTTTGGAAAGCTAAATTCTAAAATTGCAAGGGCAATAAATTGAACAGTACTGACAAATGACAATGATAGTAATAATCAAAGTATAATCATTATTCATCAATCAATCAATCTTTGAGCCTATATAATTAACTCACAAATTTAAATGCTATACCCAAAAGATTTCATTGTTTGAGGTATGATTAAAAAAACATTCACTAGAACATTTTTGACTTTTAATAGAGGTTTTAAAACCTTATTAAATAAAGTGTTATTAAATGTCATTTGACAATGTGTTATGTTTTAATTTTTAATACATGTATTACATAAAGGTTTTTAAAAACCCCTATCAATTAAGTGTTATTTAATAACACCTCCTTTAATAGGGGTTTTAAAACCTCTATTAAAGATTGAAATTGTTCTAGTGATTGGAAGACATTTGCCAAATCGTTAATAAATATGAATTGACAAATATAAGAATGTCATTAATCATCAACCATGAATTAGTTTAAAGCATATGATCCTTGTGTGTTTGAGATGGTGTGGAGGGGTTACCTAGCTTGTTGTTCTTCTTCTTCCACACCAAAGCTTCACCAATCACACCTTCCTCTTCTCCAAGCACTCTAGAATCTCTATTCTTTCTCCTTCCTTTCTCTCCTACCGATTTAGATGATGAGAAGATGAGATTTGTTGACTTAAATGGTAAATTTGACTATAATGATATGTTTAAATGATGGCCATTGATCATTGTGTGCACACGTGTCTCGAGGCTCATCTCATGGACCACCTTGTCCTACTTGTCCCTCAAGTCACTAGTGAGTAACTCAACAGTTGGACACCTTGCCTCATGATGGGTTAACGCGTGTCTCGATGCACATCCAATGCATATTGTTTTATTTTCACTAACTATAGGCACTTTCACATTTATTTTAATGTGGCCACATTAGCCACTTATTAAACCAACCTAAATTCACATGTAATTCAAATTAATTTAACTTACCCCATATGCCGCTACCTCGGTCCCACATCGACACACGACTCGAGGTACGTCCCCGCTCGTCTCGATACCTACACACACGTATCAAACTTGACTTCATAGTCTACACATATACAATACACTACGCATACATCACAACAAATATAAAATATACCTCGACCCTTGCCTTGGTCAATGGACATATCACGGTGTGGGTCACACAATACAAGTCATTGATCCTGTTTAAGAGAGTTAAACACGGTTAGATATTTTTGGACCATTACATAGCGCTAATGTCAAGAACTAGCGCGCTAATGCGCTAATATTTATTAGCGCGCTAGAGGTTTAAGGTAGCACGCTAAAGTTGGAAATTAGCACGCTAATGTCGAGTAGCGCGCTAATTACCTTGGCGGTAAAAAAATTGCAATTTTCAAAAGTTTCTTAAACACTCTAAAACGAAGTAATATCCCAAGTAAAGTTCCCAACACACTCAAAATCCTATAATATGATATCATGAATCTAAGGAAGAGTTACGGGGATTCAAAAACGCGTTTAAGGAGTGTCGAGAGGTCAGATAAGCTAGGAACAAGCTTTGTGGATTTGAGGGAAGTAAACCAGCTAGAAATGCACATTATTTCATTTCAAGCTATTGAATATTGTTGTTCATTGCTTTATTATTTATCCTTGAAATTCCATTCTAATTGAGTTGTCCGAGGGCAAGTGAGTCAACGGTGATCCTTGGAAGGAGTGGCTGGCTGAGGTAACATACCAGAGTCATGACCTCGGGATGCACTGCTCTGGTTACTGATTTTGACGGGGTGTGAGTTCTTAGCGTGGTTGTTCCACGAAGTCTCACTATCTCGTGGGTTCAGGGCATGTGAGTGTACCAAGTCCTAGAACCCGAGTCTTGATGTTTTGCCAAGACACAACGACCTATTGGTCGGGACTACTTCCGCCTCTCTGTTCGTATTCCTGGACACTCATATATCGATTGCTTTTGTTTGATTTACAATCTTTTACTTATTAATGCGTTCTTATATCTTTCTTTCTATTTGCATGAATATATACTGATTTATTTATTTGAAATGATGTTTAGTATCCTACTGGCGTTACTTACGTGGGCTCGTCATTCTTGTGTGTGACTGAGCGCAGATCCGCAATCGAGTAAGGGAAAGAGGCCAGTACTAGGAAATCTATTGTGAGGACATTGGAGCAGCCTTTCCCTCTCGCATTTTTTGTAGGTTTTGTATTATTTATATATATTGTTTTTGACACATGGGATGTATGTGTTTTATGAGATATTTACATGAAGTATATACGGGGTTTCCACACTCTAGGCTGTCCTAACTAATTTGTGTAGAGTTGTTTAGATTTGTTTAAGTTGGAATCGCTTCCGCATAAACTTTGATAACTTAGAAATTTGAATAACTCACTAAAAATGTAATGGTAAATGGTTAGGAAGGCTGACTAGGCTTACGTTGACGTCGCGAGGATTGACTTGGGGTCCACGTAAGGCTAGGTCGGGGCGGGGCCCAGTTTAGGTTGTGGAATTGGGGCCGCACAACGAACATAGGCACGTCTTCTCCGACATCGTAGCGATGATGGGACTGCAAAACTCTCGAGATCTTGAATCGCATTGCAAAGACAGAGATGATGATGAGCGATGCGACTCTTCAAAATTGAATCTCGTCCACCATATTATTGTTGTGGAATGCAAGAGACACAACCAATAGAAGTGTAGAAACGAAGCAACCTAAAGGTAGAGATGAAGTGGCGTTTGGCTCAAGAGAAAAGAAATGAGGAAACAAAGTGACCGAAAGGTTTTTGCATGTGGCGAAAAAGTGATCGACACGTGTTGTACATTGACGTTGACGTTGAAATAACGGCTTAAGACTCTTTTTTTTTGGTCTAAGCCACGCGGTATCCGGACAAGCTCGACTAATCCGCGCTCGCCCTGTAGTCGGCTCGTAAAGGGGTTTTGGAGCTCCTCAAGAATAGTGATTGCATTCGTCCGCATACTCGAAATCGAGTCATGCTCTTAAGCAGCCCAGCAGCGGAAGGTTTAAGACTCTTTTTATTAGGGTATAGAAACATAAATTTTGGTACTTGGTAGCTTCCCCAGGCCCAGTTATAACGTTAAGTAGTTGGCTTATTAAAAAAAGTCCGATAAATCGTGGGCCTTTGTATGACGGGTATTGGTGTACAAGGCCCAAAGAGAACTCCGAATCTAAAGACCTGTTCAACGGGGCACACGTGGAAGTCAACAATAAAATAGCACAGCCTTTTGACGCGGTCTCCCAAACGAAATCTGCGAGAATGTGACACGTCGCTTCTCCCCCTAGTACCTGTCCCTCATGACCACACGAAACTTTTTTACCAGCCTTTGACCTCCTGTGTATGTAGTAAATCATAAATAAAATAAGCCATTTCATTTATATATATAAGTAATCAAAATAAAAGTAAGTTTTATTTATTAACTTCCATGGGCATTTTTTCATTCAGCATGTAATATAGCTTCGATTACTGTCTACTTGTATTGTCGTCGAGTAAAACTATCACATTACATTTGTTGTTGTTTTTTTTTTTTTTTTTTTTTTGAGGTCTCATTATATTTGTTGTTTCCCCTAGCTAGATGTAGTAGCTCCACCATACTAAATTTTCAAAGTAAAAAGATTGAGTAACTACTTTTGAAACAAACATTTGTCACAACTTTTTTTTTTTTCTTTTTTTTTTTTTGGATAAAATATTTGGCTAACTATTTTATCTTTTGGATTAGACTTGGAGATGTGTTTGTACAATTTCTAATGTATGTTAATCGTTGTAAGGTAAATATATGTACCTAAGAAGAGAATTGATAGAATGACAAGAAAGTCACAATCCAACCCGTCCACAAGAGTATTATTCGTGTACACCTCAAGATGAGAACAAATATAAATCTCAGCAAGTGGAGAATGTGTGGATGACTCTTGGATATATTCCCACAGCTCAAATCAACATTTTTTAGCACCTATATATTTCATAAAAGAAATTATAATAATGACAACTATTTTATTTAGCACCTCCCTCATTTATCCAAAATGAAGAATCCAAGGACACCAAAAGAGACAAATCATTAATTCTTTCCCACCATTTTTCAAAAAAGAAAAGAAAATCAACATTAGCAATACACTATTTTTTTTTTGTTTCTCTTCAAAATCTATTGATCTCCACAACATTTTTTTTTACAAAAAATAAAACAGAAGAAAAAAAAAAAAAAAAAAAAAAAGAAGTGGAAGTTTTACATCCAATCTGAGCTTTCACCTTCTGAGATAATCTCTCAACAAAACTGAAAGGATCCCTCCTCTCTCTCTCTCTCTCACTCTAAACATACAATTTTCATGATCAGCTCAATTCATCTCCTCAAATGCGCGCGCGTTCAAAAGAAGTCCTGTTCGCATCCACGAATTCCAGATTTTCTTTGATGCACGAATCTGTCTCTGCAACGAAAAGCCAAACAAATCAAACACAGCGAACTAGAAATCCAACGAAGACGACGAATCGAGAAAATGTGAATATCTTTACCTCTGCAGCCATTGAACGATCTCTTGCAGTGAAGAATCGCACTCTGAATCCCGTCTTGTTGTTGGAGCAAAGAATCGTCTCTTCTCGATCCTTGATGCGGCGCCATTGGAGGAATCTTCGGAGGAGCTGAAGATGCCGACCTGCTTTTCCCCAAATGCTTGCTCGCCACTCGCAATCCCAAAGGTACGTTCACGTAATCACCTAATTTTCCGCCATTTTCAGCGCTTTTGATTTCAGCAAATCCTAGCTTCTCCGATCCGAATCGCTTAGCGTAGAACGGTTTGATCATCTTCAAATACTTCTGCAACACATCCTTCACGAACCTCCTCTCCTCCGATCCGACCTCATCGCAGCTGCTATGCCGATTTTCTTTGGTTCCTGACGAGCTTTTGGAGCTGAAGTCCCTGGTGAAGAGCGAAACGACTGGATTCGAGTGAACCTCTTCGAATCTGAACTTGACAGTGAAGAACTTGCTCAGAATCGGTGGCGGTTGATCTGCATTTGCAATTTCTGGAGCGGATTTCGATTTCTTCGAACCTAAGACGGAGACTCGAAGCTTCGTCGCGGTTTTGAGGAGAGAGAGCGCGAGCTGAAGCTTGGAGACCGGTTCGGCCGTGTCGTAGACCGGACTGCACGAATCGGACGACAACGAAGAAGAAGACGACGACGACTCTTCGATCGTCACGAACCTTCCTCTGAAGAAGAGATCGTCCGATGGAGAGAGCGAGAGCGAGAGGTTCGACTCGTTCGCTGAACTGGTCAAGCCGGACGAGACCGTGAAATCGAAATCTCTCTCTTCTTCTTCTTCTTCGTCGTCGTCTTCGTGTTCTTCGTCTTCATCTTCTCTGCTCACATTCTCTTCGTTGCACGGCAAGGCCAACTCTAGGTCGAAAAAGGGTCCGTCGTCGTCGTTGCTGTCGTCCTCCTCTAGCTCCGGCGGCGCCACCACTACTTGCCGGAGAGTAGTGGCGGTGGCGGTGGCGGCGGCGCCACCACTAGCGCCGCCGCGCCAGTACTTGAGTAGGGTTAGGGCTTCCATGGTTGGGAGAGCCAGTGGAGTAGCAGAGGTAGTTGAGAGAGTTGGTTTTAGAGAGAGTAGTGGGGTGTGGTTTGCTTTAGCTTTAAAAGGGCCTGTTTGGGCGCGCTTTTAGTGCACAATTAGGGCTCGGAGAGGATGAATGATGAATAATAACTGGGAATGGCGTGACAGTGACAGAGCGCACAGAGGGACGTGGACGCTTTTGGAGGGCACAGAGAGTCACAGTGATAGGCACAGACTGTGAGAGAGGGACAGAGTAGTCCTAGAGTGGCATTTCTTTAGGCTTGGTGTTGTTGGTATTGGGTTTTTCATGTGAAGTCTTTGTGCGCTCAGCTATGGATGGTGAGGTTACAAAGCACAAAGATTCCCCCAAAAACATATGATTCCTCGGGCTGTTCAAATTATTGTTGTCACTTGTGTTCTTATCTAAGTTTGATTCGCATAGTTGTCATTAGTCATCCAAATCCATTAGAATCAAACATCTCTCTCTATATCTTCCATTTTAGTTAGATGTATAGAACTATAGATTTAGATTTAGAGTAAGCTAAATTTTGCAACAGCTCTCGCGATATCAAGACAAACTAATTGTTGTAGAATTACAAGAATCTTTATAACAGTTGATAGCAGACGTAACCAGAGCAACAAAATTAACTAATTCGAAAAGATGTAAGTATCGAAAAACACACAATTTGTGTGAGAAACTCAGATTGGAGTTGAGTAGTTGATATGGTTAAGGTAGCCAATGTGGGATGAGAAAAGTAGGATAACTGGTGGCTTTATGATATGGGGAAAGTTTGGTTTGCTAGGGGAAATGAAGTCTTTTTTAACAGGGTTTTTCATGTGTGTGTTTCTGCTTTAATTACTTTTTTTATAAAGTGGGCAAGGCAAAGTTTTGGCCTGCTTATGAATGCTTTACTAAAGAAGCTTTGAATTTCAAACTTTAGGGCTTTGATTGGTGAGGTTTTATCAATTATTTGGGTATTACAAACATTAGTGTTGGTCTGAATCAGAAACCCTTAAAGAGACTAGCTTGATAAATACCAGTTATTTGCTTTGATGTTACAAACTTTAGAGCTTAGCATGGCAGGGCTGCTTTAAAGTTGTGTTTTTACCCCTTCTTTTTAAAGCATGTAAAAAAAAAAGCAAAAGTTAAAAAAGAAGTATGTAAAATGAACTTACTACTGCTCTTTTCAAGCGTTTCCTCGAAGGTTCTATACAAAAATAAACATATTGACGGTGTTAAAGAAACAACAAAGTTTTGACATAGAAATTCAACTTGTTGAAGATAATGTATGACATGTAATGTAAAATATATATATATTGTTTCAAGACTTCAAGTATAGTAGCATGTGGGTGTATCTGGAACGCTCTTTTCCTGAATTGGCTATGGACCCACCAAGAGATTTTGAACTCGTTGGGTCTGTTAGCATAAACCATTAAGGTTAGAGTGTGTAATTGATCAGTATGGTTGTATAGGAGGGAAAGTTTGTTAAAGTTGTTATGGTTGTTAAGTTTGTTAGAGGTTTGTCCAATGTAAGAGAGACATGTGTACATGATTTGTTGTAAGATGAAATTCATATATAAAAATACACATCTCACTCTCTTCCTCGTAAAGATTGGAGAGAAGAAGAGATGAGTTTTCAGATTCAATTCTTGATGTTAACATGGTATCAGAGCTATTGTTAGTGATCTGTGGTTCTTAAGGAATCATCATCATCACTGTGGTTATTAGTGAAGACTCACCATTGCTGATACTCTGGAGCTGCAAATTCAGACATCACCATGGATGCTTCAAGTCTCTCTTCTCCAAATGTCTCTAGTTCCTCTGCAAATCATCAATCAATGATGACACCTTTCGGTAATTCTCTTAACCAAATTGTGTCGATCAAGTTGAATGATAGCAATTTTTTGTTGTGGAAATCCATCATTGTACCTGCAATTGAAGGATGTAGGTTAGATGGAATCTTGTTTGGAACAATTGAAGTTCCTTCACTGTTGAATGATCAAGGAGAACCAAATCTTGAATATCAAGTTTGGCATTCTCGTGATAGAATGTTGTATGCCTGGCTTTTGTGTACATTGGAACCTCACATTGCAACATCAGTGATTGCTAAGGATGGAAGAACATACTCAGCTAATGAACTGTGGAAATCCATTGAAGAATTTTGTGGTGCACACAATCGAGCACAGATTCAGTTCAACAGAACTGCAGTTAGAACTACAAGAAAAGGATCTACCAAGATGAGTGATTATCTTAGAAAGATGAAAGAATTTGCTGATAACATAGCTACTGCTGGAGAGCATTTCTCAGTTGCAGAACTTATATCTTGTATACTTTCTGGATTAGATGGAGAGTATCTTCCAATTACAACTGTATTGGAAAGACAAGTAGATCTGAAATGGACTGAATTACAGTCATGTTTACTTAGTTTTGAAGCCAAACTTGGTCAGTTACAGTTGATTTCTGGAGTAAATTCTATGACTATTCAAGGCTCAAATCAAGTAAATTCTGCTGAAACAAAACAAGGTGGACCAAACAATGGTTGGAATAATAATTCTCAGAAACAAGGAGGCAATGGTGGAAGGAATTTCAATAATAACAATAGAGGTCGCGGTGGTCGATTTCGAGGAAGAGGAGGTTTTAGATTTCCAAACAATAGCAGACCAACATGTCAAATATGTAACAAAGTTGGACATTCTCATTGCTTTTTGCTATTACAGGCGAGATATGAATTACATGGGTACACAAGCTAGTAATTCAAATGGAAATCATTCAATGGTTTTCAGGGAAATCAGAATTTTAGAGGAGGAGGCCAGTTTCAGGGAACACAACCAAGTGCACATTTTCTTGGTACACAGAGTTCTGTTGGAAACTCTTCAGGTTATGCTTCTGGTTCTGGTTCTGGTTCTGGTTCTTGTTTTGAATCATCAAATTCTGCAAATGATACCTCCTGGTATGCTGATAGTGGTGCCACTGCACATGTTACTCATGATACTTCTCAAATGAATCATATCTCACCTTATCAAGGTAATGATTCTTTGATTGTTGGCAATGGTAATTCTATTCCTATTAAGTATATAGGCAATGCAAATGTTACATCTGCTGATCCTAGACTACAATTTTCAAATACTCTATGTGTACCAAACATAAGGAAGAATCTTATTAGTATATCTCAACTGGTTAAGGACAACAATGTTGTTATTGAGTTTACTAATAAGGATTGTTTGGTGAAGGATTCTTCAACTAAGGAGATCTTGCTTAAGGGAGTTCTTCGAGATGGACTTTACCAGTTTGCCAGTAATCCAATTCTGTCACAATAGAAACACTCAAACTTCACACAAGCATACTGGGCATCCACAAAATCAATGTCATCTCTGTGGCATTTTCGTCTAGGACATCCTGCTGTTCAAACTTTACAACAAGTGATGCGATCTCATCTTCATCTACCATGTTCCTCTACTGAGTTTTGTAATGTCTGTCCATTGGGAAAGCATCATGCTTTACCATTCTCACAGTCAAGTTCAAGATGTAAACATGTACTAGATCTCATTCATTCAGATGTTTGGGGCCCTTCTCCAATTACTTCTCATGATGGTTTCAATTACTACATTGTATTTGTTGATGATTGGTCAAGGTTTACATGGATTTTTCCTTTAAAGAATAAATCTGATGCACTTCAAGCCTTCAAAGTGTTCAAATCTAGAGTTGAAAATCAGTTTAATGCCAAGATTAAATGTTTACAATCTGATTGGGGTGGTGAATTTCGAAGTTTCAGAGTGTTTTTGGAGGAACAAGGTATCTTCTTTCAACATCCATGCCCATATACTCATGAACAGAATGGTAGAGTTGAAAGAAAGCATAGACATGTAGTTGAAACAAGTCTAACTCTTCTTGCTCAAGTTCGATTACCTTATAAATTCGGTATGATGCTTGTGTGAAGGCTCTTACTTTTCTTGTCAACAGATTACCTACTTAGAGTATTGCAAGGATCTTCTCCATATCAGATGCTTTATAATGTTCCTCCTGATTACATGATTTTGAAGGTGTTTGGATGTTCTTGCTATCCATATACAAGACCATACAATGCTCATAAATATCAATATAGATCTGAGAGGTGCATATTCTTGGGCTATAGCTCTATTCATAAGGGATATAAGTGTATGAATTCTGCTGGTAGACTATATGTTACCAGACATGTCCTATTCAATGAAGATGAGTTTCCATATCAGTTGATGTTTACTTCCAAGACATTACCTCCAGATACTGGTTCTACTGGTCCATTAATATCCATACCTGTATGTTCTTCATCAGAAGCAGAAGCTGTGTCTATTCCTTCCAATTCAAGTTCCACAGCACAGCATGTGAATGTACCATATCAAACATCACCAGGGGTTACCACTACCTCCTCTGCTCCAATTCATACCACAGATAATGTTCCTATCAATACTCATTCAATGATCACAAGAGCTAAAGCTGGAATTATTCAGAAGAAGGTGTTTGTTTCTACTACATCTTCTCCTTTAGATGAAGAAGTTCCTAAATCAGTTAAACATGCTATTTCCATTCCTCATTGGAAAGAAGCAATGGACAAGGAGTATCAAGCTTTGGTTCAAAATGGAACTTGGTCACTTGTTCCACCTACTAATCATCAAAATATAGTAGGTAACAAGTGGATCTTTACAATCAAGAAGAATTCGGATGGTACAGGTGAATAGATACAAAGCAAGATTGGTTGTTAAAGGATTCAAGCAAGTCCCTGGCATTGATTTCTCGGAAACTTACAAATCCGAGTGGTTAAAGCTTCTACTCTTCGAGTCATTTTTTCCATTCTTTGTTACTCTTGGATGGAATCGAGACAAATCGACATCAATAATGCCTTTTTAAATGGTCATCTCGGTGAAGAAGTATTCACCAATCAACTTTGAAGGGTTTGTGCATCCAAATTATCCTAATATGGTCTCGTCATCTTCATAAGGCATTGTATGGTTTGAGACAAGCACCTAGAGCTTGGTTTGACAAGTTAAAGTCTCGCATTACTCTCACAGGGTTTCCACAATGATCGATTCGATACTTCATTGTTCATTCTACATCATCAAAGCACTACTCTATATGTTCTAGTGTATGTAGATGATATAATCATCACTGGCAATAACAATGATCTGATTCAATCTTTCATTGATCAATTGAATCGAAAATTTGCTTTGAAAGACATTGGTGATCTCAATATGTTTCTGGGATTTGAAGTTCATAGAGATAGCTCTGGTCTCTATCTGAATCAATCCAGCTATGTTTCTGAGTTACTGAAGAAGGCATGCATGATCAATACCAAACCTGTTGATACACCTGCAGTTATTACAAAAGTGATGCCTGATGTCTCTGTCACTTTGTTCACTGATCCTTCTCTTTATCGAAGCATTTTAGGAGGTCTCCAATATGTTGTTAATACTCGTCCTGACATTGCCTACATTGTAAACAAGCTCAGCCAATATCAGCAATCTCCTTCCACCTCACATTGGCAAGCCTTAAAAAGAGTTTTAAGGTACTTGAAAGGGACAATTCAGTGTGGATTATGCTTTAAACCAGGATCTTCATTTTTGCTTACTGGTTATTCAGATGCTGATTGGGCATCGTCCATTGAAGACCGTAAATCCATTGCTGGTTATGCTGTATACTTTGGATGTAATCTAGTGTCCTGGCAGTCTAAAAAGCAAGGTGTTGTGGCAAGATCTAGTACGAGTCCGAGTATAGAGCCCTTGCTCATGTTGCTTCGAGATCACTTGGCTCAAGTCTCTCTTATCTCGAACTTCAATTTCCTCTTCGTCGCACTCCAGGTATGGTGTGATAACATGAGTGCCACCGCATTGGCTAGGAATCCAGTGTTTCATTCCCGAACAAAGCATATCGAAATTGATGTTCATTACATTCGTGATCGTTTTAAAAGGTTTGTTGGTCATCCATCATGTTCCTTCTCATGATCAAGTTGATTGTTTCACCAAGGCTTTATCTACTTCAAGGTTTTGCTATTTGAGAGACAAACTTGGTGTCGTGTTACTCCCCCTTCGTTTGAGGGGGATGTTAGCATAAACCATTAAGGTTAGAGTGTGTAATTGATCAGTATGGTTGTATAGGAGGGAAAGTTTGTTAAAGTTGTTATGGTTGTTAAGTTTGTTAGAGGTTTGTCCAATGTAAGAGAGACATGTGTACATGATCGTTGTAAGATGAAATTCATATATAAAAATACACATCTCACTCTCTTCCTCGTAAAGATTGGAGAGAAGAAGAGATGAGTTTTCGATTCAATTCTTGATATTAACAGGGTCCATAATGAAATCTTAGATATGAAGTGGTCAGCTGAGCTAGCCATATTAGTAACAATTTAATTGCATCTCTCGTGATGCATAACTACATAAGTTCGTATTCTATACTCTTCTTTATTGCAGTTGCTCTGTTCGGCAGCTAGGAGCCCTGTCTTCTTTTCCCGACAGCTTTGCTTTATAATCTGCAAATTGCTGATTAGGTAGATGTCTTATTCAGTTTAAGTTTTAAGACATTCAAATGAACCGTTGCCTATCCGGTGTCTTGGGATTATTGTGGTTTTACTGCTCGGATTATATACTTGGAAAATGCTAGAATCACCTCAAATGACGCCCGAGTAACACTCTCTATGATGCGGCGTGTGAGTCCCATATAAAAATGTGACGTGGCGTGCTGACTCATATTCATGGGAGCCGTCGTCGCGCGCTTCGAGATACACACCACGCGTGTTATGCATCAAGAACTATTTTACGCACACTCATTTTTACATGGAATCTACACGCCATGTCATAGGGGTGTCACTTAGGTTGTCATTTGGGGTGTCATTCTAACATTTTTCTATATACTTTATATGATACTATTACCATCAAATGTATTAAATCTAGCGTAATGAAAGAGTTTGATCCATGTAGCCAGCTCCAACTAATTTGAGATTGAGCAATGTCGTAATTGTGATGCATTGATTCCGCATTTTACACGTGTTAAGGAAACTAAATAATACGAAAACTTGTGTAATATTAAGGAAACCAAAGATTATGGAAACCTATGCATAATTAGTAGTTTCTTTTTGTAGTCGTACACTTTCTTCTTTATTGTGTATGTTTCTTGTGCACAGACAACCTATATATACACAGTAACTCATAGGTCTTGGATAAAAAAAAAAGTGTATGGCTACAAAAGGAAACTACGAATTAGACAGATTTCTATATTCTTTCGTTTCCATATTTTTAGTTTCCTTTACAACACGTGTTGCGGCAGTTTAGGCTAGCATTGAATGGGGTCTAACAGGTGTCCCTTTTTTATATCAAGAAGAGACCATCTTACATTCAATACATTCATATCCCATATACATCAGATAATGCAGAAGGCCAATGATCTAGAATATGAGTCCCGACCTAATGATGCTTTGCATAGGCGGCTACCAAAAGGTGTCCCGTTAAACGCCCAGTAGCTAATGCATGATTGATCAGATTATTGATTGTAACCTCTCGTTTATTAAGGTATCTTCAGTGTTTGCTTCTACCATCCCAGCATTTCCGGTATAGTACTAGATTTTAAACTTCGTTTAGAAATCAAGACTCAAATTGTTTGACTACGGGTCTACCCGAACTTGATAGGAACCCCGTTTAGTAGATTAGGAATTTAGGAGGTCTATATTGTATACAATCGATGCATTTCTTATTATTGGTGACTCTATAATAAAATTTGAGACTGAGGTTATGTTATTGTTTGTTGTTGTTGTTGTTGTTGTCGTCGTTGTTTGGTGGCTCTATAATAAGGTTTTATCTTACTAGTCATCAAGTCAAAACTATGTTTCTTATCAAGAAAAATCAAAACTGTATTTTGGAATCACTTGCACTTTGGAGCTCACCGTTTTCCTTTTTCCTTGACTCATTCATGTTTGATATTGTCGAGCTCCGAACATAATTTGTTCCGTCTATGAGATCTAAACTTAAGATCGGAAAGAAAAAGCTCATTTAAGAGGAATCAAGGCCCTTATTACTTGAATCATATATTTTTTTTTTGTTTAGAAAATCACTCGAATCAATTATTTGTGGATGGGTTTCAACCTTTTCCACTGCAAGCAGATGTTACATATTATGTGGATGGGGACTCCAAAGTAACTTGAGTTGGAGCCCACGTCATTTTTTTTTTTCAGCTGGTTTTTTTAGGCAAGTATTGCTTGCTCCTCTTGAGACGAGCAAGTCTTGGTTTGTGCGGATGTTGCACTGCTGAGATTCTGTGTTTCAATGTCTTTTGCGGTAGTACATGGCCCACGGTATAGGACATCTGAGTAGTCATGTCAGTTCCATTGACTATCAAAATCATCATCGACTTATCTTTTACTGATTGTTCTCGAAACAACCTGATGCCCTGCAGTTTCTGCTGTATACACTATACACCATCAATAACGTGACTACTTCACTGTATCATACCAATATCATGTGAGCTTTCCTTCCTCAACTATGGGTTTGTATTTCATGATATTAACAATGGTAGAATGACAATTGAAATTCAGGCCCAAAATTCATGAACTTAATTAGAGACTTTGGAATGTATAGGAACATGCAATGCAAATTGCATCCATCAAGGTGTATTGACAATTTGGCATGATAGAGAACACAGAAACATGTGACCTTGCAAATAGTCACGACAACAAAGCTTCATTATCAAATTAATTAAATTAGTTGGATGGATCAAACTCTTCAATGCCCTTAATATCGACCTCCCTTAAATGATGTTAAAAACCTTAGAGCTACGCACTCCATTTACTTATGGCATCGTAGTGAAAAAGTCAAACTTAATAAAAGGTCAATTCCTCTGCAAAATGACTTTTATGCCCTCACTGCGATTACTACACCTCACCACCTTTTTCCTCTCGTTTCGTGCACCTCACCATCATCCCTCAATACACTCTCTTTTTATGATTTGTAGAGCATCATCAAGTGGTTCAATTTCGCAGGTCCTAATCTCTAGTTGAAGTGTCGGTGAAATCTTATCGAACCTTTAATTGAAAGTCGGTCGGAACTTACTGAACTTTTAAATCGGACAACACTAAATCTAGAAGATATCTCTCGGCCACATGTCGCTGAACCTAAAATAGATGTTTCGACCAAAATTTTGAAGTTGGGTGCTTCGATTTAAATGAAAAGGTATTTTGATTAAAATGTTGGGGTGTACTCATAAATTGAAATTTAAATTTGAGGTGCACACAAAATTTGGGTGCCTTTGTGAAAACACTGAAAAGGTGGGGTGCGTATCCGTATTACTCGAACCATCGTGTAACTCCACTCTGTGGATGTTCTTTTTAATGCTTTAAAGCCCATGTCCATCTCTGAAGCCCAAGCCTTTAATCCACAAAACCGAACCCGCGCACTACATCCAATCTACAAGTTTCCCATTCGAATATGAACCCACAAAACAGCCTATATAGTCTCTTGGACGAACCCCTTGAAAACCACAGTGGACCCAACGAGTGAACCTAAATCTGTACAGTAAAGCTAGTAACCAGTTGACTTGCCGCCCTCCTCCCGAATGACCGGAATCAATTCTCAACAAACCAAAAAAAATTCAAAAACACACAAAAATCTCACATACATGATACACATTACATTCTCATCCCAGTTCACTCCACCCCCCCCTCCCCTGTATTAAATGCTGCAGCTGGGAAAACCCACCCACCAACACCCCCAAAAATACCCCTCCAAAAATCATGACCACCCTCCCCTCAAAAACCCCCCTCCCTCTCCCCCCATGTCCTCCCTCCCCACCCCCACCCCCACCCCCAACTCCTCCGCCGCCGCCGCCGCAGCCTACGGCGGCCCCAGCGGCGGCGCCGCCTCCACCTCCCCCGGGTTCTTCCGCAGCCTCGGCGACCTCGGCCTCGGCTACACCATCGCCATCGCCCTCGGCCTCCTCATCCTCCTCTCCACCATCCTCCTCGCCTCCTACATCTGCTGCCGCGCCCGCGCCCGCGCCCGGTCCGCCTCCGCCGCGGCCGCGTCCGGTCGGACCGCTTCCGGTCCGGACGGCATCGTCCTCCCTCGCATTATCTTCGTAGCGGAGGACGGCGAGGAGGGGATGAGAGGGGACGGTGACGACGACGCGGGGCGCGTTGCGGGGCTTGATCAGACGGTCATCAACTCCTATCCCAAGTTCGTGTTTGCGAGATCGAGGGATTTGGGCGGTGGAGATGCCATGTGTTCGATTTGCTTGTGTGATTACAAGGAAGGGGAGATGATGAGGATGATGCCTGATTGTAGGCATTTCTTTCATCTTAGCTGTGTGGATGCTTGGTTGAGGATCCATGCTTCCTGCCCCGTGTGCCGGAACTCTCCACTGCCGACCCCTTGTCGACGCCGCTGTCGGAGCTCGTGCCGCTCTCTCAGTATGGTGATAACCGGAGGAGATGACCGGAGGGTGGTAACACAACAGTGAAATGTCTCCTCCTAGTTTGATTTTGTTTTGTTTTTGTTTTGTCATCTCTTTGTTTAATGCCATTAATTTTCTCTCTGTAAATTCTCATATGCAAGAATTTGTGCTATTTAATTTAAAGGGTTTTGGTTTCTTTTGCGACTCTGGTCAGTGTGAAATTGTATTTGGTTTCAAATTTTGTTTGGTGTCAAAGTGTCCAAACTTTGGATGAGAAAATTGGGTTCTGAATGATATTCCTTAACTTGATGTCATTTCTTTTGTTGTGTTGAAGAATAATGGGATCATGTGTCATGTGTCATTCAAGTTCTCAAGTTTGTCTTCTCTGATGAAGTACTGTACTCTGCTTTGTTGTTATTCACTATAGGGTCAGTTGGCTTAGCTAATTCATGCATCATCAGAGCACACTGTGTGTTGAACCAGGACAAGACCCTTTTTAGGATTCTTTGTTACTGATGATGGAACTGTTCTATTCAATCAACTTCTTAACTCAGATCTCAATTGGCTAGATCCCAATAAAACCACTGTTCTTGGGATCTAAGTAATTCAAACTTCTGACACTTAGATTTTTTTGATTAAAATGAGGGACAAAGTCTTCTTCTTCTTCGTCATCATATGAAGTCAGTCATATGGGAGGTGCTGATCCCCATGACTTGAGCCAATATTTTACTGACTGAGATCTTCTTCCCTAGGAAGAACCACTTTCTTGTCCTTGAATTTAGGAGTTTGAGTTGATTTAGTTGAACTTGATTTAAGAAAGAAACTATGTTCTAATGAGACAAACCTGTTGTGATCTTTTAGTTTGTGAAGGCATCCATTGAGATAGATGAGAAAAAGGGGGTAATGACAGTGACCATGTTTGTATTTCATGTGCCCAAGAGACACCTTTCTAGGCTTGTGGACCTGGTTTCTAAATGCTTTTCAGAAATGTATAAGTAGCTTTCAAGACCCTTTGCTTCTCTTTGGCTTTTGTTGAATTGGCATTTGAGATTTGAGTTGACAAAGAAATTCAAGATTTAAAGTTGGAGTTTTGGACGGAATCCTAATTTTCTTTTTCTTTTCTTTTCTTTTTTTTTTTTGTAGCCCTAGATTGCTCCATATATGATTTTCCATGAATTTGCAAAAGAGAAAGTTTGTTAGTTATTATCGGTTGGATTTTTTTACTTCGCTTTTAAAGTTGTCTTTGACGTTCGGAATCTGTGTTCTGAAATATAGTCTATCTGTGAGTTTTTCTTTAAATAGCAGCGAGACATTTTGAAGTAAAATATCTAGCGTGAGCAACATTTAGGTTGCCATCAAGTGCAACATCAAATTTAAAGAGTATAATAGATCCTTCAAAAGTGGGTTTTGAGGTGGGTCCATGCTCATTGAGTGGTAGAAGACTTTTTTACATAACTTGGGAGTGACATAAGGTCACCAACATGTGGTTTCCTGTCCATCTGTGAGCGCAAGACACAACACATTCTTCATTTGTGGGACACTTCAGAGTTTAGAGAGCCTTATTAAATGGGTGAAGTGGGTCACAAGGGGTCTTCCACTTGAAGCTTCACCTTTTTATCTTTCTTTTGTCCTTATTGCAACACTTGAATTGGTCGCATGACTTTAGAGCATGGACTCAATAAGGCATTTTAAAACACATAAAGGTCACCCCCACTTGGTCTCTTGACTTCTCTCGAAGTCCTACCAAACCAATCTCCCATATTTTAAGGTTCACATGGTATAGCTAAATAAATAAAACTGGTTGTAGTCAAATTAGATCACTAACTTCAATACGTCTTCTGTAAAACAGATCTAATCTTAGGAGCTGTTCAAATAGGTACACTCTTCCTCTCATTGTTTTTCATTTCCTTCCTTGTTCAGTTTCAATGTTCTTGTGTTTCTTGTCTTGCTTTGAAGATCACCATTGAGGGTTCTTGTTATGTTAGAATGAATTGAAGTCGATGTGGATGAGTAGTGATTTGTGATTAAGTTGATGCAAGTGAACAAAGAGACCAAATGCAAAATTTGAATTTCTTTGGGAAGATAGGCTTTTGGAGAGTAGTTTATGGATTCATCTTTATCTTAGGTTCCATAGCTCTTATGCTGAGCATAGCAACCTTGTCTAAGTTCTATACTCTCACTTCTCTCATTACACCTGAGGCCTGCATCCATGTAAACCCTCAGTTCCTCAAAGGATCATCTGAAAGCAATGCAAAGATGACCATAGAGAGTGTCATTTTGAAGATTCAAGAAGAGATGCAATCAATGAAAGAGTCGAAATTCGCGTCGCCCGCATTGAAACACATTGCCTTCTTAGAGGAAATACTAGATCTTGTCAAGTTGGTCCAATCATCTCTGCCACAGATGGAAACAAAGGAGGTTCATCCTCTATTGAGGCCTTACAGACATCATAACGAGCCGGCTAATTACTTCCTAGTAGAGGAGATTCGGAAATACGCAAAGATCAGGCCTAACAGACTTGGGAAACAGAACTTCATGGGAGCTAATGGAACATTCACTAGCATGGGCCATGGTTGTTTCTCTATGAAGAAAGACTTGGAGGAGTACATGGACTATGATGTTGGCGACATCTGCAACGATGACTGGAGGCTTGCTCAAAAGCTTATGGTTCATGGATGCGATCCATTGCCGCGGAGAAGGTGCTTCTCAAGAGCTCCTAAGCTCTACTACAAGCCATTCCCGATTAACGAGTCGATATGGAAGCTCCCTGACGACCGGAATGTTCGTTGGAGCCAGTATATATGCAAGAATTTTACTTGCTTAGCTAACAACAAGACCCGGAAAGGTTTCTTCAAGTGCTCAGATTGCTTCAATCTTGTTGATCATGAGATGCCCAGATGGATTAAACAGACCAATATGCAGCAAAATTTGAAGATCACCCCAGATTTCCTCATATCTGATGTTTTGAATATCAAACCAGGAGAGATCAGAATTGGATTGGACTTCAGTGTTGGAACCGGAACTTTTGCTGCCAGAATGAGAGAATTCAATGTGACAATAGTCACTGCAACTATCAATTTCGGCGCTCCATTCAGCGAGATGATAGCTCTTCGCGGCCTTGTTCCCCTTTACTTGACTGTAAATCAGAGGCTTCCCTTCTTCGACAACACGCTAGACGTCATACATACTACAAGGTTTCTTGATGGTTGGATTGATTTCATTCTTCTTGATTTCGTTTTGTATGATTGGGACAGGGTTTTGAGGCCTGGTGGCCTGCTTTGGATTGATAGCTTCTTCTGTTTGAAGGATGACTTGGATGATTACTTGGAAGCTTTTAAGATGCTGAGATACAAGAAGCACAAATGGGTAACTCTCCCCAAGTTGGATAAAAATAACCAAGAAGTGTTCTTCTCTGCAGTCCTAGAGAAGCCACCCAGACCCTTTTGAGGATTACCACACACACTTCTCTCTAATTTTCTCTTCCACTGTTCAATACTTGATACTACTACATAATCAATATTGGTGCTGACATTTAATAGTTTGGAATTGTTCATAGAATGGCAACATCAACAGCTTAAGCTGTAATTGCTATTGTTACACATTTATTTGTTCTTGATTTGAAGTTTCAGTTTATTCACTAGTTTGTCTGCAAAGGAGCTGTTCCTTCTTGAGTGCGTGATGCATCATTGTCCTTTATTATCGATATTGTCCTCAACTTAACCATCTAGCCAACACAAAGAGGCTTTGATATTGAGGAGAGAAATTTTCTCTTATATTCTTCTTTCCGAGTTCAATTTCATAGCCCCATGGTCGACGCCTTGCCTACTCGACTAGATCGTCTAGGCAGTGTCAAGATGCATTCTTGGCTTCAGAGATTAGCACCTCATCAAAGCATAACTTATAGAGCCATTTTATCAAATAATTTGAACCAACCCTCTAAAGCATTCCCACAAAGTAGAGGTATTGAAGGAATGAATGCTCAGGGAGTTGGCAATAAATGAAGTTTTGTGTCATTGTGCGTGTGTGTGGGTGGGGTGGGTGAAGTTTCTTCAAGTTGTTGATGATGATAAATTGATAAAGCTTTTCAGATTCCATACACATCACACAAGTGACACAACAATGCCAAAAGCATATTCTTCTCAAAATGCTTTGACACAACAGAATATGCTTTGGCTTGGTACACTAACAGCACAATGTAAACCAAAAAAAAAAAAAAAAAAAATTCTCCTATCCTTCTAGGTAACAATAACAGCCATCACGAACACAACCAAATTTCACAGAGTCCCAAGCCATGCATGTAGCTCATAGAGAGAGAGCTGTTCGTGGGTCGGCGATGAAGGAAGAAAACGTGATTGCAGAAGAGATGAGCGATTCAGGGATCGCAACCATAGCTTGGGTTCCTAAAGTTGAATTCCAGGTTCTAAAGTCTTTTAATCCAAACATTAGCGATTTCTTCATCTTTCCTTTCTTCTTCTTTTCTATATTTCTCACATTTTTATGATTGGTGAGTGAATTTCTTATTTCTTTGGTAATTACTTATTGATCTTTAAAAATAGGAGATTAGATCTGTTTATGGGTCCGTGTACCCACCCGACCCGCTCAATGTGGGCCAAGATTGAGTATAAAAAGAACGAAGAATTTTTCAAAGAGAATATACAAGTCAATGTGGGCCAAGATTGAGTATTAAAAGAACGAGGAGTGTTAGAATGACACTCTCTGACAGCACACACACACACTCCCATATCAGCGACGGACTTTTGTATCTCGAGATTCAAAACATTATGGATGTTGGGTGTGGGGAGTTATTGTAGAATTTTTCAAAGAGAATATACCAGTTGAGCCTTAATGATGCTCGCTAGAGAATTTATATTTTGTTGGATCAAACCCAACTCGTCTTTTAAGTATCTTCTTTGTCCCTTGTTAAGGAAACTAAAGAATATGAAAACCTATGTAATTAGTAGGTTTTTGGTAGACATACACTTTCCTTTTATATCCAAGACATGTGTATGTAGACATGTGTATATATAGATTGCTTGTACATACACATGTCTTGGATACATATGTGTATATAGAGATTGCCTGTACATACACAGTAACATATATGTCTTGGATACAAAAGGAAAGTGTATGTCTACAAAAGGAACTTACTAAATACACAGGTTTTCATATTCTTTAGAGCATCTCCAATGGGACCATGGATTAGGGTGGAAATGGATCCACCTAGGATATAATCCACATCCAATCCAAAAAATGATCTCCAATGGGATCATAAATTCATAATGTTAATCCTATGTGGCATGGAATCAAAGTAATGAGTGGTAGACTGCCACGTTAGCATTATTAATTTTTTGAAAGTTTTTATTTTTTTCAAGCCTTTATTAATATTATGAAAATTGAAAATAAAAGCGACAACTCATCAATCCATGGTTTAAATCCACATTATCATTGGAGATCATTTTAGGAAGTGAATGTCTATCTAGTGCCACAGAATAGCATCCTCTCCAAATTCATGATATGACATCAATTCATGGTCTAAATCCACGTAACTATTGGAGATGTTTTTAGTTTCTTATTACACAAGTTTATATTTTCTTTAGTTTCCTTAACATACCTATTTGTGTCACTAAAAGCCTTTTGACCCAAGGCCAACGTAATGACTCGAGTTGTTTTAGCTTACCCGATTTAAGCTCAGATTAATTGGGCTTCGTTGGACTTCAAACACTTGGTGGCCTGGACAAAAAAAAGGCCCTTTATGAACCACTAGACGGGCCTAGGCAGAAGGGTGCATGCCTGCTCAGTGAACAAGCCCACGTACATGAAAATTGTAGTTGTCTTCTCGTGTACATTACATTGGCTGATTGGCACATGGCACATGTCTTCCACAGTAAACTGTAATAGGATTATGATCAATGACAAAACCAAAAGGAGGGAAAGATAGCACTTTGGTTGTGTGGCACTCCCATCTAAGTACCGATTTATAATTGTTGATCTCTCTACTTTTTTTTTTTATTGCTCTATTTTTATTCTCGACAATTGAAACTTTCTTTTTGGTTTTCTGATTTTGCCACTAATCGCGGTCCATTAGTTTTTAAACAGTTGGTGGGAGCTGAAACTGTGAAAGGACACTACTGTCCGATTCAAATTTCTTATGAATGTCAAAAAACTACAATTTGATTCAAAATTCAAACCACCCTTCCTTCCAAAACTTGAACTAATCAAGGCCTATACGTACCAAAACATCAGGAATTCTCCGTAGAAAAGTAGAAAAAAAGTTTGCTTTGCTTTATCAAAGAAAAAACAACATAGCATTTGTGATGCACAGCCATCACTTGGTCTCACTCTCACGGACGTTCAAAGAAAAATCAAATTGAGTGAGTGGACCGTGTCTCTGACCTGCTCACGTGCCACATACTCACTGGTGGGGCACGTGCCCAACCATAAATCAGTGCATCGTGTCTGCACACCTCGACGATACACCTCGAGATTAGGTGTCGTTGCTCCCAAGAATCTTTCTTGAAATGGAAAGCAAACACTTTAGACAAATTAAGCACTTCTCCGTTGAGATCTGTGTGAATGAAACGGACACTCGAATAAAGGAGTATATCATTTAGAGATTGTGGGACGCCACTCACCATTGGTCACTCAATTTTATTTTTTATTTTTTTCTGCTGACGAAGTTTTTTTTTAAAAAAATTTAATTGTATTATAGTGCTATACAAACTTGATTCTGAATTCTGAAGAAAAAAAAATGGGTGGGACTCTATGAGGTGCATCACTATTTGTCCACCAACCAATCTAATTAAGTGGTTCAGGTTTATTGATAGGAGAGCCACATTTATATAATGGTATATGCGTGTCCTTTTTTTAATAAGAAAACTTAATAAATTATGCCACCTTCACAGTAATGAAGCAATATATATATTTAAGGAAGCCACGTTCTACGGGAAGCCCAAATATATTTACTCATATTATGTGATGTTATGCATTAAATATTTTATGCATTTATAACTCATAAATTAATGTGTTATATTAAAATTTAATATTTGTAAATAAGGTTTCCATGATAGTAGCACCCTTTAAGTAAATTGTTAATGGTAATATTAAGTTCAAATTTTTTTTTATAACATTGTAATTAGACTAGTTATCCTCTTTGAAGAGTGAATATAGACACCACATTTATAAGAATAAAGAAGTAAAATGAAGATGCCTAGTTGGATCAATTTGTGTTAAAACTTGTAAATATAAATAAAAAGTATCGACATTCAAAGAAAATCGTGCGCATCACCGACACAATAATTAAAAAATAGTTGTTGCAGTTTAAACACATCAACAACGGTTTGTAAATTGCTCTAGTTAAAAAATCCTACATAGTAAAAATGTAAGAAATTTGACAGCATATAATCTATAAGATGACTTGAGACATATCAATTAAAAATAATTTAAATAATTTTCAATGCGTCACATCATATACACTACATGAGCACAATGAAAGAATTTTAATCTATGTATCCGACTTCAATTGATTTTGAAATTGAGGCGTGTTATTGTGTTATTATTGTCATATACAAATAAAAAAAAACTTTAGTCTTAAAAGAAGCCATGATAGGAAAGTGAGAATCCAATAATCGGAATAAAACTATAAATACATTAATTTATATTATAATTTTTTTTACACGGATAGATAGATTGCATTCACAGCAATAAAAACAATTACATGAATTTCATCTAGGTCAAAAATGCAGAGAAGATGCGGTAATAGTTAACAAATTGAAACTCTAAAAGCACATCAAAATGTTGGGTTGCCTCACATAAAATGCATGTAAATTGGAGTGCCCTCATAAAAAAATTAAGGTACATGTAGCACCGCCCTTGATTTATTTGGTAGAAATTTGGTAGTTATCTTTGAATTTGACTTAAATTTGCCAAAGATTTCAATATTAATAAATGCTAAACAAGCAAATTTAACTCTCTTTACACTATAATACCAAATTTACTAATACTATCAGTAATACGTTTTTTTTTAAATTTTTTTAGATGCTCTGTATTTCCGATTTTCAAAAAATAATTAATACGATATTGGAGTGAAGTGAACCCACTCGGACGACCTGCTCTGCTTTAATGGTCGGTGGCTTTCGGAACAATGGACGACCACTCGTCCACGTGTCCTAAAGCAGCCGTTACTTTTCACGCCGTTACGACCTATCATTCAACTCAAACACCCGAATTTTGAAATTGAAATGTCATCCGTTACTGAATAACGTCCGTTAACCTTGGACTCATCAACTCTTCCGAACAATCCACTGCGCGTCTTTGGTTTTCGCCCTGCCGAGCCAAAGCTTCGTACCCGAACCAACTCCCGAACCGGCACTCCCAATCCAACGGCCCAGATCAAATCATCAAAACAATTCACGTTATATATGTGGCCTTACATCCATCGCGCGTGTTCACTGTGAAACAACGCTTTGACGGAGCGACACGCAGTGCTTTCAGGGCTTACACAACGCGAGCTAGGGTTTGGTCGAGTTCGTGAACATCATCAGCGATGGCGGAACACGTAGAGGATTCCGGATCGAAATCTGAGTCGTTTATCGAGAAGATCGCGGAGAAGATCCACGGCGACGGTTCGTCGTCTTCGTCCGATTCGGACAACGAGAAGCCATCCTCGCCGTCGGCCTTGAAATCTGCGGTTTATAGGTTGTTCGGGAGGCAGAAGCCCGTGCACAAGGTCTTAGGTGGTGGAAAACGTAAGATCTGTTCTTCACTTCTCTGATTTTTTAATCACAGTGAAAAACTTTCAGAAACCCTAATTTTCTTGTTCGATTGTTGGTATTTTGTTTGGATGATGAGTTCTGGTTGTAGATCGAGCGGCCGATTTGGTTTGAGTTGTTGTTTTTTTGGTTTTCTTAAACCCTAAATTCCGAGAAACCTAATTTTTTGTGTTTGATTGTCGATGTTTTGTTTGGATGACGAGTTCTGGTTGTAGATCAGGAGTTCGAATTGATTTCATTTGGTTTTTTTGGTTTTCTTAGAGGCGAAGGAATGGATTGTGTGGACTGATTTTGAGTTAAACTTTAACATTTGAAAAACCCTAACTTGATTTCGATGTGTTGTTTGGATGAGGAGTTCTGGTTGTAGATCGAGAGTGCGATTTGATTTGATTAGATTCGATGTTTTTGGTTTTCTTAGTCGCGAAGGAATGGATTGTATTGGTTGATTTCGTGTTAAACCCTAAATTTTGTGATGTGTTTTGACAAAATCTTGTGTAGCTGCGGATGTGTTCTTGTGGAGGAATAAGAAAATCTCTGCTGGAGTGCTCGGCGGAGCGACTGCGGTGTGGGTTTTGTTTGAATTGCTTGAATATCATCTGCTGACGCTTGCTTGCCATATCTTGATACTCACGTTGGCGATTCTGTTCTTGTGGTCGAACGCGAGCACGTTCATCAACAAGTGAGTGATTTGGGGGGTCTGTTTGGTTACTAACTGGTATGATGATTGGGAGATGATTGTGTTGTCTGATGGATGGTTGTTTGGGAACTGTATGTAGGTCTCCGCCGCGCATCCCCGATGTTCATCTGCCGGAGGAGCCGTTTCTGCAGGTTGCTCATGAGCTTAGGTTTGAAATCAACTGGGGTTTGTCTGCGCTGCGCGACATTGCTTCTGGCCGAGATCTGAAGAAGTTCCTTGCTGTAAGTTGTTCGATTGGTTGTTTAGTATGTTGTACATGCTCATTTTCATACAGATTTGTGCAGTTGTTAGCTATATATAAAGCTTGTTGGTGCTTGAGCACCCTTGACGGCATTACGAGTTGAACCCCAAATCTAGTCTTTGGCAATCAATCCCTTATTTATCTGACTAGAGATGCTTTGGTGGAACTGTCTTTATTGTTCTTATAAGCATCCAAATGTCATTGGTGATATTTGAATCTGTTACAAGAGCAGTTATATCATGCCTTCTCTACTTGTATTTAGTGGTAATTGGCCAAAATGTTTACGTGATTTGTGGTTTGCTTGATTAGGTTATCGCTGGCCTGTGGGTTTTGTCAATCGTGGGAAGTTGGTGCAATTTCTTGACTCTCTTCTACATTGGTAATGAAATGCATCTCATTGTCATTCTTTTACTTTTTTAGTTGTCAATTCAACTATGTTGAAAATCATTTTGCTCAAATTTGTTTCAGCATTTGTGTTGCTGCACACTGTACCCGTTCTGTATGAGAAATACGAGGACCAGATTGATTCCTTTGCGGAGAAGGCCATGCGCGAGATAAAGAAGCAGTATGCTGTGTTTGATGAGAAGGTTCTTAGTAAGATTCCGAGAGGGCCATTAAAAGATAAGAAGAGGGCTTAGAATGGTTTTAAGGTACTTATAAGCTTTTGACAGACAATTGGGTGGCTGTGAGTTGCCAAAGTGTTTTTGATGCTCTTTTTTTCATCATTGGCCAGAACCCTTCTTGGATCTTCCTTTAATTTCCTCCAATGTGCTTTGGGGTTCTTTGGGTTTCTCAATATATCGTTAAGTAGGATGAGGTGAAGTTAATCTTCTTGTTGATTATGCTATATCTTAATATTTGCTAGGATGTTTTCACCATCAGCAGTTCTGTGATGATATATACTTTTTGCTTTTGAATCAGTGCCTTGTAAATTTGGTTTTGCTTGACTTGTTTGGATTTAGAAAGTGCTCTTAATATCGAAGGATGCTTGATGTTGGTGCTTGTGGAGTGTGGATCTTTCAGACCATCTTTTGCATTTTCTATGGTCAGTTTAATTAGTGTCATCTCATTTTGCTCTGCATGTATGTCACTAGTTAATATAGCATTGGTAGTAGATTTGTTGACCACTTGTACTCAGTAGAGTAATGTATGAATTGCGAAGCGGCTTGCACGATCATTGGTTGGTGTTACGATTAAAGTTTGGATAGTTTGCTGGTAAACCTACGTACTGTATCTAGCCCTCTCTACCTTGAAAGTAATTCAATTTCTTTTGGTGCATAGTTAGGAGAACTTGTACTTGCTAGGACAGCAGTTTGGTGCTACATAAGAAGGTGGGATGAACGAACAAACTTTTTATGAAAGTGACAGTTTTAGACTGAAATTAATCCTGCTGTAGGCTGAGAAGCTTTTGGTTGTTTGTGAATCCTAAATGCATACACTTTTTACATTCTCTTTCTACCAGTGGTGGAATTGCTTGAATGGAGGTGGTTGGTTTCTACATCATGGTAGCTAGGTCAGACTCTGTCAACTGAAGGTTGATATAACCGTATGCATAGGGCCTTCAGTATTCCTTGGAGCTGCTTAATTGTGGGAAATATTGCAGAAGAGACTCCATCACGGGGTGTCCATCCCGGGTGCCTTAAAAAGGGTCATCTTAGTATTTTCTATTGCATGGATGGTGCGGTGTTCATTCTTTTCATTTAAAATTTTAAGTCTTCTTTTGGGTGGACGATTTCAAGCTTTCATTGTCAATGAATGGATGCGTCACAGATTACTTGGTTGAGAAATTGTTTGGGTCTAATCACGGATGTCATTGTTATGCTGTTTAATGAGTGTTTGCCGTGGCAGCTAGCCATATCGTGCATTCTCGTTTGATGGATTTGCCTGGCTTCGTTTAATTATTTGTATCACGATTTAATAGGTCCTAGTCTTTTGCCACCTGTAACTTGGAGAATGTTGCGTCATGTGGTGGTTACGATGTCAGTGTCACGTCCCCTGTACGTCGTAAACGATGTGCTAACCATTAAGTGTTGATGATCATTTTGCCCTTCTGAGGTGGTTTTGGAATTAGAGGGTAGGGTGCGTGGTGGCTGAGGAATTGCCCGTCTCAGGGATGGTGTATTTACATTGAATTGTGGCAAATTTATCTGCGTTCCGATTGAGTAAATTCTATCTTTGATCAATTTTTTTTTTCTCAACAATTGATGCCTTCGCTCGTTTTTTTTATCAAAGAGTTGTTTGAAGTTTTTTGGTTTAATTATGATGTCAAGTAGAATCAACTCTAAGTTATTTTAAAATTTATTTTGATTGCTATATCATTAAATTTAAGGTGAATTTCTGGTAAGGATAATTTAAGTGGGCCTAATAGATAATTCTATCTTAATGTTTGAGGAATTTAGTAATTTTATCCGAGCATTTCAATTTTAAAATGTGATTTCGAGTAAGTTGAACCTTGGTCAAAATTTACTTCGAAATTGGTGACGTGAGTTTTTTTTTTTTTTTTTTTGACTTTAGTGGGAGTTCACGTGAGATCTTCTCAAACAATCTGTTTTGCATTGATGCCTTGCAATCTTACTAGATATGTTTTGACTATTGAAGATTTCACCAAAAAAAAAAAAAAAAAAGAGTTAAAAAATACAATATGGATAACTCCACTTTCCACCCAAATAGTTTATTGAAAAAAAAAGAAATAAAATTCGAATGTTAATAAGTGATCAATTTTTGGAGAAAAATTTGTGCAAATATACAGTATACTCAAAATTGAAGTGTTTATTTTACTTCTATGCATTTGGAACTTCCAATTGTTGCCGACTCTTTGTCGTACGTGAATAGTCATTAATAATGTGATTCTACTGGGGAAAAATTATTATACATGGTGATTTAATTTTTACCATTAGATTTCTATTCAATGAATAATATAACTTATTGGTACTTGTGAACACATTGAAGTGTCATTAATGTAGTTATCAAATCGACCATTAGATTTAAATACCATGGTCAATAATATAAATCACCATAGATGGTGATTTAAAAAGATCACCATAGTAGAGTTTTACATATATATATATATCTATCATATATATATCCTCTCCCCAATCTCACAACTCTTCTTCTTCACCATTATAACTCTTCTTCTTCACGTCTCTCCAATCTCACAACTCTTCTTCTTCACCATTATGTAAAGGCTTTGCGTTGAGTGCTCGCCTTTATTCTTGCTCCATCTAGCTAATGCATGTTCTTCGATTATATAAATTTTTTTTGCATGGTTTCAATGTTTTGTGAGGCTGCGCTTGGTAAGCAACTCCGCCTTCATCACCAATCTCTCAATCTCGTTGTATATTTCAAGCTCTTCACCAATCAATCGGTTACACACGAACACAAAACAAGTAAGTCTCTCAACCCCATCACACCTCTCTCTCTCTTTCCCAATTTACTGATTTTGTCATCGAATTGATTTTCTGATGCGTGTGAATCCGAAAACCCAAATTGGGTTTTGATGAACCTTGATTGATGTTATAGAATAGATTTGAGGTCCTCGACATGGGACCTAATGGAGATTTAGCTTTGTTTGCTTGATGATCCCCAATTTTGGATTGGGCGGAAGCTTATTTCGGGTGGGGTCTTAGCGTTTTTGTTGATTTTTTTTTTTCGCAATTAAAGGTTCATAGTTATAGTATTTGTATTCCCTTGCTTGATTTTTGGCGTTCCGTGATTGTGATGCTTAATGGGTGATGGAATTATGTCTTAGATTGCGAACAATATTTTGTGTGAAATTTCGTCACACAGTAAACAAGTAAGTCTCTGCAACCCCATCACACCTCTCTCTCTCTCTCTCTCTCTCTCTCTCTCTCTCTCTCTATTCCCAATTTACTGATTTTGTCATCGAATTGATGTTCGGTGCGTGTGAATCCGAAAAACCCAAATTGGGTACTCGCTAACGATCCATTTGATGTCCAGATCATGGCCTCTCACGGCCGTTTATTGATCTCATCCACTCGTTTGCCCCCATTAACTACAGACACCCATCAACTACAGACCCTCCCCTGCCGCCAATTCCCGACCAATCGATGAATCCAGTTCCCCAATTTAATTGTAGGCAAAATACCTACTTTTGTATTTTAATTTTAAGGATTATAAGTAGTTTGTATGTCTTCATCAATTCTATATTGTCCAGGGTTAATTTTTTGAGGTGTTTGATGAAATGCCAATTACATGATTAGTTTGATTTATTGAGATGGCGTTGCATTGATAATTTTTTGTGCATATGAGAATATTGGTTTGAGATGCCCATGGGATAATTAGTTTGATTGCATTGAGATGAGTTTGTTTTGATAATTTGATGGTTTAAGAGTACTTTGTAGTTGTTTGATGAAATGCCCCATAAGATCCATTTTTTGGTTTTTTGTTTTTAATTTCCACATTCGTAGCTCGAGCTTTTCCTCTTGTTGATCCCTATTTCGGTTGTTGGTTGCTCGCTCAAGTCTTTCTCTATCCTTATGTAATTGGTTGCTCCATCTTCTTTTTACCAGATTTAATAATTTATAATATTTTTTATTCCCTTATTGAAGGGGTTATTGGAGACCTAAAGAATCTATCTGTCCTTGCTTTAAATGTAGGCCTTTCACTTACGTTTTTGTCATAATATGATATACACTTCTATGACTCAATGTATTCTTCCATGACTTCTGTAAGGCTGACACTCTCTTTCAAGTACATCTTCTTTCTATTTATTTAAAAGCTACTTTCCTTTCAAACTATACTTTCTATGATGTTGTAAATATGAGATAATTTAGATGTTGTTTTGATGGGCAACGTACCTTCCTCGGTATGCAGTAAATCATCAATATTTTTCAACTTAAGTGATTATAAAAAAAGTTCACATAAATAAATTGTGATTACATTATTATTACTTTGTTGGCTTGATAGTAAATAAGTAAGTTTGAGATTAATATATAGCATAGGTAAAACATACTTCATTCTTTTTTAGAAAAACACATGCATTCGCCAATTCCCGACCAATCGATGAATCCCGTCCCCAATTTAATTGTAGGCAAAATACCTACTTTTGTATTTTAATTTTAAGGATTATAAGTAGTTTGTATGTCTTCATCAATTCTATATTGTTTTGATGGGCAACGTACCTTCCTCGGTATGCAGTAAATCATCAATATTTTTCAACTTAAGTGATTATAAAAAAAGCTCACATAAATAAATTGTGATTACATTATTATTACTTTGTTGGCTTGATAGTAAATAAGTAAGTTTGAGATTAATATATAGCATAGGTAAAACATACTTCATTCTTTTTTTAGAAAAACACATGCATTCGCCAATTCCCGACCAATCGATGAATCCAGTCCCCAATTTAATTGTAGGCAAAATACCTACTTTTGTATTTTAATTTTAAGGATTATAAACAAAATTTATGAAGTTATAGAGAACTTCAGGGTCATAGCTTATCTGGTAAAAGTTCCTTGGAGCCTTCAATGTAGTGTTCTTCTTCAACTTTGCTTCAGAACCAATATTCAGAAACTTGTTTATCAGCCATGTAATGTCGACATATTGCCACAGTGTTAGCTCACTCGAGTCATTGAATGCTTTGGCAAATAGAGTTCCTTCAGTCGATCCACATGCGCTATCCAATTCTGCGCCAAACCCAACTTTGAATATGGAGTCTAAAGTAGACTTCATAAACAAGTCCTGCAAATCAAAAGCCAAAGACTTGTTAAAACTGAGAAGATTACTCTTTGCAGAGATAATGTATGGGTACACAAGGCAATTACTTGGATATCCATGGAATTCTTTAAAGTGGCTGCACTGGAAATGATCCCTGCAAGTCTGACTGCGTTTCGCACTGAACTGCTAAAGTCCCTCAAGACCTTGGTGGAGAACTCATAACTTGATACCCTTCTTTGGTGGCGCCATTTCTCGCCGTCTACTGTGAATATCCCATCACCAAGTAGATCACCCAAAATGGTATAGTTATACCATCCCTGCCCCAGTTTGCACAAAATTTCTTTTGTTCTGAAGAAAAGAATATTATAGCTTCCCTACTTTTCTCAACTATATAGCATCCTAAATGTACCTTTGTAAGCAGTGGGCTCTTATTCAGTTATGTTAGAAGACTAAGGACATTGTTTTGAAATACTTGAGAACTTAAGAAATGAATCTTTCATAAATAATTTATTAAGATTTAATTATTAATCCTCTTCCAATGTTTCTTTCTACTACCTAGCTAGAGAAGAACCAAATCTTGTATGACTTGACAATTGACACGACTATGGATTCATTCACCTCTATCAAATCTGTTTAATTTGAATTTTTTTCTCTGAGTTTCTTTTGATTATCATAGCTCAAATGAATTGTATTTATGTGAACTTGGAACCATTTATAGTTTTTGTGGTCGAGTCAAAGGGTTGCTTTTTTATTGCTTATAATCTATAGATTAATTCTTTTAACCGTTTCGGTATTATCAGGTTAAGTGACCACATGGTGAACAAATTTATGATGCTCGTGTTGAGTTTGTGGCTCACAACAAAGGTTTTCATAAGTTCTGCTTCACTAACAAGTCTCCTTATCATGAGACTGCATTGATGATGTAGTTAATAAAGGTATGAGCAAGAGAGCAATCCATAAAGCTGTATTCGAATTAGTAGCGCTCATTGGAGCCAGCCTTCTCCAAGTCTTCCTTCTCTGTCATCTGTTTGAAAAAAAACTTGGCACATCTAGAGTTTAAATCTACCACTCGCATGCGATTTGGAAATCTGAAACTCAATTCAAATTTTCTCGCTCGTTTCCAGTGTTGGAAAAAAGTAGTTTTCATAGTATTTGTAGCTTATTACCTCTTACGTTCAATAATTTGGAGGACCAGCAGAACATGTACAGTAGTTCAACAGAGATGCGATTTACAACTTTTTTAATACTTTATATGGATATTACTTTATATGCATTGCATTACTATTTTTAATACTTTTTTTTGTCTTACTTTGAGGGACTTCTAATGGAGATCACTCCAATAAAAGATATCGGCAAATCAATTAATGCTTTCAAAGTGAGAGGAAAAGTTACACGAAAATGAAACTCGACGAATGCACATAATGGTGCACTACTATCATTAGATATTATTTTAATAGATGATAATGTGGGTAACTATATAATTTTTTTTTTGTTTTATTATTTTTTTTAAAAGAAAGGTTTCTTAAATCCTTTTATATAGAAGGGTAGTTTGGTCATTTCACTAAGGTGGGGGTACATATAGCAAAAATCGGGGTCCTTTTAGCCACTCCTAAAAAATAGTAAGTAATTAAACGTTTTCTTGATTTCAATAGAAAAAGTAGTTTTTCATCAAAATAAATAAATAAATGATTAAGAAAAATAAATTGTAAGTTGGTTTTTACTAAATCGATCAATCCTTGTTTGCGTACAACTGTTAATGTTCAATTGTAATCGGTCTCTAAATCCTTGTATGTGTACAAGTGCGCTTTATTTTTTGTATGTATACAAAAAGGTAATCATTTTTTCCCTCAAAATACAATCGTACTAGGCTTCTAAATAGCTATTAAATACAAACAATGCAACTACAATCCTATAAAATAGCTATTTAAATCAAAACTATATCCAAATACAACCGGCACTACTAAATAGTACAAATATATAAACGTGTTTGACCTTCCTCATTTTCGATCGATTTTCAACTTCCATCGCTCACATCTCTCACTCTCTCCTCTCCTTCACACGGTTTGCCGTGCAATCTCAATTGCTCGCCCAACCTTCTCTCTCGCCAACTAATTGGGACTTCAATTGTTAGGTTAGGTCTGAAATCTGATGTTGGTTTTGGATTTCAATTTCTATGCTTATTTCTTTAATCTTTTTTGTTTGTTTCAAATTTCATTTTTTATGCATTATATGTGTTTGATGAATTGTCTATGAATTTTTATATGTGTTTGATCAATTGTCTATAAATTTCTATGCATAATTCTTTCATATGTATTGGTTTGTTTTCAATTTAAGTGTTTAAGCATTTTATGTGTTTGATTGTTTTGAATTTCAGTGTTTATGTCTTCTATGCATTCGATGAATTGTCTAAACCATAAAGTTAATGTTTGGTGAAATATTTGTTCATACTGTCATACAGATTGACATAATGGATTGATATTGCTGTTACTTAAGTGTTATAATTTTTGTTATGGAAAAATTATTACTCAGCATATGGATATTACTTTATATGCATTGCATTACTATTTTTAATACTTTTTTTTGTCTTACTTTGAGGGACTTCTAATGGAGATCACTCTAATAAAAGATATCGGCAAATCAATTAATGCTTTCAAAGTGAGAGGAAAAGTTACACGAAAATGGAACTCGGCGAATGCACATAATGATGCACTACTATCATTAGATATTATTTCAATAGATGATAATGTGGGTAACTATATAATTTTTTTTTGTTTTATTATTTTTTTAAAAAGAAAGGTTTCTTAAATCCTTTTATATAGAAGGGTAGTTTGGTCATTTCACTAAGGTGGGTACATTTAGCAAAAATCGGGGTCCTTTTAGCCACTCTTAAAAAAATAGTAAGTAATTAAACGTTTTCTTCATTTCAATAGAAAAAGAATAGTTTTTCATCAAAATAAATAAATAAATGATTAAGAAAAAAATAGTAAGTTGGTTTTTACTAAATCGATCAATCCTTGTTTGCGTATAACTGTTAATGTTCAATTGTAATCGGTCTCTAAATCCTTGTATGTGTACAAGTGAGCTTTATTTTTTGTATGTGTACAAAATGGTAATCACTTTTTCCCTCAAAATACAATCGTACTAGGCTTCTAAATAGCTATTAAATACAAATAATGCAACTAAAATCCTATTAAATAGCTATTTAAATCAAAACTATATCCAAATACAACCGACACTACTAAATAGTACAAATATATAAACGTGTTTGGCCTTCCTCACTTTCAATCGATTTTCAACTTCCATCGCTCACATCTCTTGCTCTCTCCCCTCTCTTCACACTTCACGCTTTGTCGTGCAATCTCAATTGCTCGCCCAACCTTCTCTCTCGCCAACTAATTGGGACTTCAATTGTTAGGTTAGGTCTGAAATCTGATGTTGGTTTTGGATTTCAATTTCTATGCTTATTTCTTTTATCTTTTTGGTTTGTTTTGAATTTCATTGTTTATGCATTATACGTGTTTGATGGATTGTCTATGAATTTTTATATGTGTTTGATCAATTGTCTATAAATTTCTATGCATATTTCTTTCATCTGTATTGGTTTGTTTTCAATTTAAGTGTTTATGCATTTTATGTGTTTGATTGTTTTGAATTTCAGTGTTTATGTCTTCTATGCATTCGATGAATTGTCTAAACCATAAAGTTAATGTTTGGTGAAATTTTTGTTCATACTGTCATACAGATTGACATAATATTTTTTTAGTCGACAACAACAAAGAAGTCAACATGAAGAGAAAAAGTATTGACAATGAATTGGGAATAAATAAACGTCCAAGAAAATATTGTTATGTTGAGTAAGTTACATATTATTAATTAGTTACTAATTGAAGGTAACTATATATATATATATATATATATATATATATATATATATATATATATATAATTCCCGCGAAAGTCGAGATGAGAGAGAAAGTTTCACACGCTCTCTCCTTTCGTCATTTCATTTTTAGGATTTTTTCAATTTTTTTGTTTTTAAATATTTATTTATTTGTGTTATTTAATGTTTTAAGATATATTCATTTCTTATGTTTTTGAACAACGAAAAATGCAACCTTGAACAGCTAAACAACGTTCTAATTAATGAATCGTTTTTCAATGCATTATTAATTCTCTGTTTCGAATCTTACACCATCCATTTCGTTACCGCAACATCTTCACATGCTCTCTCCTTCTAGCATTTCATTTTTAGGATTTTCTCAAATTTTTCGTTTTAAGATATTTATTTATTTGTGTTATTTAATGTTTTAAGATATATTTTATCCCCCATGTTTTTGAACAGCGAAAAATCCAACCTTGAACAACCAAACGATTGTCTAATTAATGAAGGGTTTCTTCAATGCATTAAGTTTTTGTTTTGAATCTTATACCATTTCTTTGGTTACCACAACATCATTTATACTGTTTAGGGCAACGAAATAAAAATTAAGTCTATTTGAATTTTTTTTTTAATGAAGGGTTACTTCAATGCATTAAGTCTCCATTTCGAATCTTACACCATCCCTTTAAAACTGCAATATCATTAATTCAAAACATTAATTTTCTCTTTATATATAGATCATAGGTTCAAAGTATTGCGGTATAGCAACATCCAAGTACCTCTCTCAGAGTTCTTCGCACACGAATGCAAAGTATAGTGGCAATTGTTGAGCCGTATAACACTTAAAATGTAGCAGAGATCTTGCAGTGCAATTAACAACTTCACATCTCCATGTTTGTTGTTGTAATAATTGTTCATGATATTCGGTATGTGCGTGATTTATAAGTAAAAAGTTTTTTTTACCCTCTATTGATATTTTTTTTTAAGAAATATGAGTTGATGGTTGTGAATTGCAATTTTAATTGTAAAAAATATTATACTATATTCATGTAAATTAATTTATTAACTTTCTCTTACAGTTTTAATAACTCATGCACAGAGCGTTTGAAATCGACTAATTACTATAGAACTGGGTGTTTGTGTTCCCTCATTTGTTGTTTTATTTTTATTTTTATTTTTATTTTTTGACAGACTTAATGAGTCGGTAATTACAAAATTACTGAAGTAATGTTTTATTTTTAACGCGTGGACTGTTCTGGAAAGAAAAGAAGCGCGCGTTTGTGAGGTCTATTTGGGCCGCGTAGATTCCACGCGATTATACACTGTTGATACCGTCCATAAGCGACCCTCGTCTCATTAGGGTTTCTCGCTCATTATAAACTTCAGAGGTTCGTTTACTTTGATCTCAAATCGATGCAATGACGAGAAACGATCAACGAAGTTTATCGATCATCGAGAACCGCTTCGTTCTTCGTGAGATGAATCTCTCATCTGGTTCGTATTCACTGAGCATCGATCGATCGTTCGATCTTTCAATTGTTGTTCTTCAATCCGAAGGACCTATGGAGTGTGCGCGTTAACCAGGTGCGCTTTCTTCCAAGTTTGCCTTCGAAAATCATTTGATTCTGAAAAATCGATGAGTGAATCGGACTCTGTTAGATCCATCGCGTGTTCGAATCGCTTTTCATTTTCGCACAGATTTTGTTAATTTGTTGATTTGTAGTAGTAGTAGTTGTCGAAGGTCCCAGCAGAGAGGTTGGAATTCTTCGCATTGAATCCTCTCTAACAATTCGTGCTAATCCTTCGTAGATTACGATTTACATCGGCCGGTTCGTAAGATCTCCAAAAGTTGTTCCTTCAACATTGTTTTTGGATCATCTGGAACCCTCGGCCACATCGCCAAGTATGTTTTTCGATCGATTTCTTGGTTTCGTTGATTTTCTTGTTGTTAGGTTTCAATTTTTTCATCACTAAATTTGGTTTGTTTCGTGTTGTTTCGTGAGTGTTATTGTTATTGGCGGCGATTTGCGTTTGAAAGTTTGAGACATTTTGTTTTGGACCATCTGGAACCTTCGGCCACATCGCGATATTTGTCTTTTGTTCTCGGTGTTAGCTTTTTTAGCATTTCGTATTGTGATCGGATCGATGTGCTCATTTAACGCTCGTTTCTGGTGTTGGACAATTGATCCGGTTTGTAGTTCGACTTGATTATTTTGCTTGATTTGATCCTTGTTTATCCGGTAGTAGCAGCGCCTATTTTGAATATTTTTTGGTCCCATTAGAAAACATTTTTTGGGTTGGGTTGGATGTGGATTATATCTTAGGTGGATCCATTTCCATCCCAATTCATGGTCCATTGGAGATGCTCTTAGATGAAATTAAATTAAATTTGTTGACCCTTAATAATCGTTTTTTTGTCAATCGGTTGCAATTCATTGATGTTCATAACCCAAAAGAGTATAACAAAAAAAAACCCTAGATCTAATCGAAAGAAGTAACTAGAAAGACATGTCGAAAACTCAAGCCGCCTACAACGGTCGCCACTCAAGTCGCTGCTCGCCACCTCCTCAAGTTTGGATGTCGACGATCATCGCCCTTGACTCGAAGCTCGCTATTATGTCCCACCGTCTCCTTTCGACTTGATCAAGATTTTTAAGCGCCAAAAAGAAGGTCATCAACGTCGTAGCGTCGAAAACCCAATAGCTACCCTACAGCTACCAGCTAGTTGCCGAAGTTATCAACAAAAAGAAGAGGAAAAAAAAAAAAAAACCCAATAGCTACACTACAGAAGAAGAAAACAACTATGGTCGGTGGGAGGTAGTAGAAGGGAACACAAATAGGAGGAGAGGGGTGATCGAAAGTTAATTGAGGTGGAGAGGAAAACATGAGGGTGGGTTGGCGAAGAGAGGGTCTTGCGGGGGAGGTAGAGAAGAGGGAGATGAGGAGGAGGGGGCCGGCGGCACGGCCAGTTCTGGTTTTTAGGTTTTAGGATTTTGGGAGGCGCTGTGACGCGGAGAGCTTGCTCATAGTTAACAGTGGATTCTTTTTTCGATTTTCTAGACTTTTATCTTAATGAGCCCTAATAATCGTTGAAACGTTCCTATAAGAAAAGTTTATGTTACTCTAGTGGTGTGCCCCTAATAATCTCTGAAACGTTCCTATAAGAAAAGTTTTTGTTACTCTTCGGAGACATCTCGAGGTGGAGAATATGCATTTGGGTTGGATTTAGAAGACCATCTGTGAATTGTGGAGGAAGTGGATGTCATATGGATATTAGTACAAAAAAACCTTCTCCAGCAAAGTGAATCTAGCGTGCTGAGAAAAACATTGAATGGATTACTACTAAAAACAAAGAATAAATTGTTCCAACTAGATATTTGATTGCGGTTTGTAATTCTTATCTTTTTTTTTCCTGCTTTGTCACACTTGTGGCAATTCAATGTTTGTTTGAATAAATAGGATTAACGTTTTATTTGATTCTTATTCTATTGAATGTATTGTGCATCATGATTAATGAAACTCTATTTTAAATAAAAAAAGAAGTTACGGGCATTTAAAGTAATCTACGTTGGAGAAGCTAATTGCTCTTATAATCGGTGAGCCGATCAATCTATCACCCTGTCTATGCAACTCTTAATGTGCGCAGTACATCGTATTGTAGCATTTAAGATCCTCACGTTTCAACTCTCTTAGTCTTAACTGGTTTTTTATTATCTTCATTTTCCTTCATTTGTTTCGCAAGTCTTGGAGAAGCCTTAATTTAAACATCTACTTGAATAATTCAAATAAATAAACTATACTTTTATGAGGCTGGTGTAGCAAGATACAACCATTACTGTTAATATAAACCCGCCCTTTCAACCTACAGACAACATCCCCCCCATGAGAGGAAAGGCTAATATGCTGATGGTAGTAAGACTGACGCAAACCTTACATAAACAGTTTAATATAAACCTTCAACCATGCTTGCCATCTTCTACGTTTCTCTCAACCCAAAGCTCCGTGTCAATGGCGCTTCCGTCCGTGGATACATGACTATATTCAGCATCAGAGTTCCTTTTCCCCTTGCCTTCGATCCCTGCCGCCTTTGTGCTTTCAAAGGAAGTAAGACAACTGCTGCTTCTTCCTCGAGCCTCCTTCTCCATACAACTCATTCCACTGCTTCAATTCGCTCATTACAGAGCCTTCTGACGCAAAACTTGGCGCTACCTGCTCGAATGATCACAATGAGACCCACTCGTTAACGACGCTTGTCGTTTCGCTTTTGCTTTTACTATGTGATCTGCATTTTCTACTAGTAGAATTTTTGGAATGCAACATACCTGGTTCTTGGCCTGTTTCATGTCTTCCATGTTTAGGACCCTGAGGATGATTACTCGTTCTTCTTCTTTACTTTTCTTTTCTTCTTCTTCTTTACTTGCCTTTTCTTCTTCCTTGTTTTCCTCTGCATCCGCATTCACCTCTTTGGCCTTGCTTTTCTTTTCCTGGAAACAAACAGTTACAAAGTATTAAAACTGGCTTTGTTTGGTTTGATTTGTTTGGAGAGCTAGAGCAGAAAGTCCTAGAAGTACTCACTTGATCCTTGAGTTTCTCTTGTTGAATTAGTTCCCTCACCGGCCGATAAGCTGCCGTTGCGCACAAGATCTGTAATCAAAAGTACTTATTTGAAGTTAATAGGCTACCGATTGAGCGTGTCGAGGTAGAAATACAAGGATGCGAAAGTATGAACTGACCTTCAAATCACTTCCGGTGTATCCTTCTGTCATGGTAGCAAGTTCCTTGTAGTTTATTCCTTCTTCTACCTTCTCCTTGGACAACAGTGTTTTCAAGATCAATTCCCTGCTCTCCACTGACGGTAGACCAACCATAATCCTGTTTCAAAGAGCCAGCCGCGTTAGATATCGAAAACATTCTCCATTGCATTAATGTGTCATCAATAGTTATTCCTCGGCAGTAAAAGGAAATGCTGCATCATGTTTTACTGCCTATATTCCTGGTAATTGATCTATTCTTCTTTCTTTAAAATCTTTATTTGTAACCTATACATGAATAAGTTTAGCAGACCTTAGATAGATGTGCCGCAACAACCAAGAAAAGAGAATAAGAAATACGGAGATCCATAGAAAAATAGAGTCTTTTGGTTTGGACGATGTCGAAAATGATTTGAAGGAATTTGAAGGTATGGGTGTAGTCTTGTAGATATAGGATAGCTAGGGATGCATTAATTTTAAAATAAAAGATCACTAAATAACATCATCAACTTCATTAAATGAAGTAGTATGAAAACGTAAGGTCTATATAGCTAGGTACGAGTAATTTGGGACTCGGGCTTTGTTTTTTATGTTGTGGTGTTTATATCAAATTAGAGAGCATCTCATCCTTCAAAAATTCTTTCAATTATGACATTGTATTCTCATTTTCCTTTAAAAAAAAAAGAGGGGAAAAATCGTACCTGCGCTCAAATCTACGAATGATTGCTTCATCTAGATCAAAGGGCCTGTTTGTTGCAGCAAGAACAAGGATCCGCTCACCAGGTTTTGTCATAAGTCCATCCCAATGCGCCATGAACTCATTCTTGATTTTACGCATGGCCTCATGTTCACCAACTCTGGTTCGCTGCCCAAGCATACTGTCGACCTCATCTACAAAGATAATGGTGGGGGAGACCTTTGCTGCCAGAGTGAACAACGCTCTTACATTCTTCTCGTCTTCCCCAAACCATTTTGAGGTGATGGTCGACATGGATACATTGATGAAGCTTGCTCCAGCCTCATTTGCAATAGCCTTGGCCAACATGGTCTTCCCTGTACCAGGTGGACCAAACAACAATATTCCTCTACAAGGTTTCAATAGACCACCTTTAAAAAGGTCTGGCCTTCTTAGAGGAAGCATGACCAACTCCTGAAGAGATTCCTTGATCTCATCTAAAGCGCCTATATCTTCGAATGTCACTCCAATATCACTTGCAGGAATAACTTCCTGTCTGATGCGTTTTTCAAATTCATTATCAGGAGGAACTTCCTATAGGCAAAAAACAGAAAAAAAATGAAATCCAGTCATTTTAGCGCTAAAGTAAGAGAAATGTTGAACAGAAAGGACCGATTTTTATTATAAACCAAGCAACAAAATGAACTGATGGTAATGCAATATAATTTAAGTTTTTTAAAGCTGAGATTGGGTGAATTGGAACCAAGTCGAGTAAGATTGTCAAATGTCACAATGTCAGGAAATAAAATGCATATGTTCCTCGAATGCAATGAACTTACAGGGGCTTTTGGTGGACTAGCAGCATTCTCACCATCCTTCTTTAACACTGAAACTGACTTTTCTGTTTCTCCTGGCTTTCCAGGAGTTGAAGTTTCAGCTTTACTTTCAGGTTTAGCACCAGTAACACTTTCTTCAGAATCCTAGAACAAAGAATCACAAATTCGCAATTGAATTATTTCAATTGGCCAAGTAATACAACAACAACAACAACATAGCCTCAGTCCCAAATTAACTGGGGTCGGCTACACGGATCAAACTTTTCCATTGTGCTCGATTAAGTGCAATTGATGGTGATGAAATTAGATCATTAGAACTTAAATGAACCAATCATGAAGATGTTCAATCCATGCGATAAGCAAAATCAGGATTGAATTATTTCACAAATTCTACCTTTAACTTTTCTTTGCCACCAGACTTCCCCTCCATAAAGATGTTCAATCCATGCGATAAGCTGTTCAAAAGCAATGAAATTAGATCATTAGAACTTAAATGAACCAATCATGAAACCAATTTAGATGACTGATCTGAAAGTACCTCTTAGATGAAATAACAAGCTTCCCATTTTTGTATTCAGGATCCTTGTTGTTCATCAGATGATAAGAAATAGCGGATACCACAATCTCCTCAATGTAATCACCAATAACCATGGTGTCCGCAACACAAATAGAGCCCAGATCATCACACTCAAGATCATTTGCTGCAAGTACCTGATTTATGTGGTTTCTATTATCCTGATATTGTATCTTTTTCATGTCTTCATCCAACTGTGATTTCCAATTGTTAAGGTGACTTTCATCTTCTGGTGCTCTGATCTCAATGTTGTAAGGGAATATTTGAGTGAGCCTCTTGTCCACTTCCCCTTGCTCATTGTCCTGAGCTGATATCCGTGAACCGAGGATCAACACTGGTCCAGATAACTTCTTCAACATTTTCTGGAACAGCGTGTATATCCTTGGTGTTCGAAGGACAAAGTTTTCTACATCCCGAATGTAAAGGATAAGGGGAATGGTTGTTGATACTGAAACTAGAACCTGCATAGAGCAGCAATGCACATTCAACACAAGAAAGCTACAAAATTTCCAACATTTACTATGCGAATATGCATAAATAATTACAATATAAACAACCAATGATTTGCAGCTTAGAAGAGAAGCAAATCCTCACCTTATAAAGTGACTGAATTAGAAGTTTTTCGTCAAAAGACCAGCTGCTGGTGCGCTTGAGAGAATCTTAAAAAAAGAGAGAATAAATGTAAAATATAGTCAGAAAAGGAATAAGATGTTTGATATGTTAAAAGGTATTGCGTAAATGTATAGGTAATCCATAATTATTTTAAAGTGATATAGCTGTACATTGGAAAATAAAGTTTTAATAGAACAAGAACTAAGAAGGTACAAAATGTAAGCTTAAAGGGAGATAGTGATTCTATGTTTCAAACAATGAACGCACACGGATGCAAAGATAATCATCAATATTCCATTTCACTAGTAGAATTACGCAATGAATTTGGAACGTAAATCATAACATATCACACTTGCACAACCTATCTGAGTTCACAGGATTTACAAATATTTGTCTTCCCACATGTTGAGACCCCAAAGGGTCATTACAAAGGAAAATGTTTCTAGCATATCTAGAACCGTATTCACGCGTAAATCAAATTTTATTCCCAACCATGTCATACAATTGCTATCAAGAATGCGCACCAACCAAGTGGTAGCTCAATTGTGTGATACATGGTATCTTCTGCAAGTGGTTGAGGGTTCAAGTCTCCCCTTTTGTAAGTTTGTGGGATGATAAGTTGATTTCTTATCAAAGAAAAACTAAAAGAATGAGCCTTTAAATACCTTACACTTCTAGCGATACAAAAGAAACAATGCAAATATAAGACACAAGATTGTAATGGTTACAAGGTTTACTTGGACTGCTCTGTGAGGCAAGGCTGCTAATATCTGTTGAAGCAGATGCATTCCTGCGAAGCTTTAGAGAACTGTTATTACCTTCTAGTGCCCTGATAATAAAGGAAGAAAAGTGATGTTGTTTATCAAGACAAAATATTTAGCCCAAAGTCCCAAAAAATAAATACATCTAACAGACTAACAATAGCTCACCTGGATCTTACGTCCGCACTGCTGCTTTGTCTTCGTAATGAGCCTGCCAAAAAGAGTAGAACTTTATCAGGTATATTACCAAAGAAGATGATGTCAGTGGGGAACCACCAAGCAATGGACATAGATACGCACAATGAATAAAAAACACAAAAACATCTATTGTGGTTAATTTACTATAACATGCGTACAATAATCCTACAAGCATACCAAAAATACATAATATTTCAATATATTCCTACACCATATATAACCTACATCGCTACATTCATGTTTTTCCTTAGCATACCTTTATTTTCGTCACTTGATGATGGGAGGATTGAGAAAGATCCAAACAAATTGGACATCCGCTCAAGTGTTGTCTCTGAGATAGACCTCTTGAAAGACTGGAAGAAAAGGAAACAGCAGAGATTAGGATAAAAAAGAATATCTAGGCACTGCGATAAAATGGCTCAGGGACTCGTCTATGAATAGGAGGTGTGAGTAGGAATCGAAATGAAGTTCACAAGAAGCAACGTAGTAAATAAACTGTATTATATGGTTTAGTTTCCATATATCTGAACCCAGATGCTAAACATTAAGTAACAAAACTTTAATGCTTTCTCTTACTGAGCAATGAGCATAAGTAAATGATGCTATAGATAGTAAAGAATAGGGCAGAGTCTTACTGATTCTTTGTTAGGACTACCATACTTGCTCTGTATCTGCAGTGAACACCAAAAAGACATTAGTATTGTAAATAGGTGCAAAAAAAACTTGAACAGAGTAAATTTTTTTAAAAAAATACCTTGAGTGAGAAGTCGGTAACATCTAGCAAAAGTAGTTTGGTTTCAAAATGGTGGGCCAAAGCCTTGGCAAGCATTTGTTGATAAAGCTCTGCATTGAAATGGAAATTGCTCATCATATTGGTTGCACCAAGGCTCCAAACTCACCATTGAAATGACTAAATTGATGACGTACCAGGCGGTCCAGAAAGTAAAATGGAACGACTTGCAGGTGAGAGATTTCGGGTGTACTTGGAAAATTCAGATTGCTTGAGATGTACAAAGGCAGCGCTTGTCAATAACACACGAGTTTGCTCACTGCAAAGATTACAAGTTATGGCCATTACAATCACAGTTAGAAGAAATAGTGGAAAAAAGGAATCATGTTCTAAAGCAAACTACATGCAAAGGAAATTTTTTTCTTTTGGATGAGAAATATAACATAACTAAGAAAAATAGACAACCAGATTCCAGAATGCCATCAAATTAACAAACATAAATGAATAAGATTTTTATTTGAAGTCTCTATATGACATAGGTTAGCAACACCCAACTAATAGATCAAGAAGACCATTTAATAACCAATATTCTCAATGGACACAATTTTTTCCACCAATGCACAAACCTGATAACAGAAGCATATTTCTACAGAACACTTTTCGTGTGAAGTGAAAGAAAAGACCTTTCCAGGTTGGTAATTTATCACTCATATAATCATATCTACATGATTCAAGCAGCATATTGATAAAAAGGTAAAAATAATTTTAATGAAAACTAGACAACTGATGGATAATAATATTGTTCTAGAACTTAAGCGTATTCCCCTCTCCATATACCATTGTTCTCATGGAAGTAAAATTTCTAGGTTTATAGTAATTACTACAATCCTACTAAATTAACCAATTGAGCAGATTGATCAAATGGTCCAAAATGCATTTTCAGAAGACTAGGTAGCCAACGGATGGAGTATAGAAAGAGAATTGATGGTGCCACAAAATTACATCGGAAGGTAGGTGAAAACTTTCAAGTAGTTCAATTTCTTTCCTTCTTTTGTATTGGTGGCAGACAATATTCAGCATCCAACTAAAGAAGACAGATGAAACATCAATTCATTCTTGCTGTACTTGAAAGCACATGGGTTGTTGGAGACAAATTCCAAAATTACCCAACACCAAGTACAGCCTCTTGTCTCAAAAGGCTTCCAACCCAAATGTTATTCCGAGTCATTCACACGGAATTTTAAAGAATGTTGTTCTGCTAGCTGATATGGATCATATACAAAACAATTTTACCATCTCCGTGATCTCTATTACAGTCCCAATTAGGCGAAGTATTAAAAACTTTGACGAAATTATGCACAGCGAACAACGTTTAGCGAAAATAATTACTCCACCCACTGCTCTTTGTTGATTCTAGACATGATTGTTTGCCTAATATTAGGGAAAGTTAGAGAACCTAACAATTCAGAACCCTTAAGATCCAAAGGAAGCATATTCATTAAAGAAAACACTGAAGACACGAAAAAAAAAAAAAAAAAAAAAAAAAAAAAAAAAAAAAAAAACATTGAAGAACACGCAATGATTATCGACGCACACATTTACACTTGAAAGCATCCATGAAAACATAAGTCACAAAACAGGAAAAAAAAAATCTATCCATAAGCCTAGAAAAGGGAACCATAATTCATTGATAGTTGTGAAGAAGTGATGAATAATCAATGGATTAGGTGTTCTCTCAATTATTACACAAAAGTACAAATTCCATTCTCGAGGTCTCGTGATGCTCCATTCCAACAGTACAGATCATCATTCTAAGTAATAAATATGTTTTCTTCGAAAACACAACAACAACAACTACATCCCAAATTAATTGAGGTTTGCTATACGGATCAAACTCTTTCATTGTCTTCGATTTAGTGCAATTGATGGTGTTTTCTTCGAAAACACAAATGAAAATTAATTTAGCGGATATTGAAAGATAAGATCAAACTAGCTTGTCCTCTCTTACCTTAGATAATAAGGAAATTCCTCAAATGTGACTTTGCTTTCACGGCCGTCAATGATCTGCCTCAGAAGCTCTTGCTCCATCCGCTCCAAAGTAATGGCGTTGGACGAGTAGATCGAACCAGTCCATTTGCTAACAGTCTGTCCAGACGCCAATCCGAGACCAACTCCAACACCAAGCCCAACCCCCAATGCGGACATGAGCATGTGTTTCTGCTCCATCTCTTCTTCTCACTGATCTCCTTCGTTCGCAAAACCTTTCAACCAATTAACACAAATCAGTACCACAGAACATCAAACCTAGCAGAATCAGAGACGAATTGGTACTTCTGATAACGAAATCTAATCTATCAGAGCGATAAATCGAACTTCTCGACTCAAATCCTTCAAGAAACAATAAACTAACTAAAATTAAGGCAAGACAGAACTAATCGAGTCAGAAATCGAAGAAGACCGACGCGTTGATGCAGATTCATCTTCCTCAACTCAAATCCTTCAACAAACAACAAACTAAACCAAAATCTAAGCAACGTAGAGCTAAATCAAGACAAAAACCTTTGCAAACACGCGAGATTCACAAATCGCAATGAAGTTCCAGATCAAAAACCTCTAATCCTCTAAAAATGAACAAACGAACAACTGCGCTAAGAGTTTCCTTAGCCGATCTAGCATGAACAACGCACCAGAACCCCAAATCTCGAACCAATTCCTCAATCTCTTCACAAATCCGCTTCAGATTTCAACAGTAGCTATCAAACCAAACGAAATGCTTCGATTCGGCTCGCTCGCTTCGTGACTTCGTCGATCTATGCAGATATTTATAGGAGTGGGAGAGGAAAAGCGCGCCAAAAAGTTGAAGCTGCTTTAATTGTTCGCTTTCCGGCGACCGGAGAGAGGCGGCGACGGCGGCGGTGGCGGAGTCGGTTCCCGCTTTAACGGTTGTGAGTGAGTGTGAGAGAGAGCGAGAGAAAAAAATGGGGGGTTTATAGTTTGTACAACGAAGGGAGGTGGGATTAAGAATTGGAAAAGCCAGCTCGGTTGACTCCTCTTTGACGGTTTTTCGTGTTGAGAGGTTTTATGACGTTTGTGTTTTAAAAGTATTTTCTTTCTTTTTTGCGCCTTTTTCAGTTGCGTGACTTGTCGAACCCAACAAACTCAAAATTAACAGTCGTCTGACGCGCCGAAATGCATTGCCGACGCGGACGCCAATTTTGCAAAACTAATCTGTCTTCTTCTTAAGTCACTAAGAGATTACTCTTTATAGGCTCGAATTAACATCATTTTTTGTTAAGTTGATCATTTTTCTTTTCGAAGAAATATTTCATTAATCATTCATGGTTTAATACAAGATTAGACATAAAATCAAGTACGTTGATTCGTAAATTCTATTTGTTCAAACAAATACACAAATGGGACTAAACTATCTAAACTCATGTCATTAATTTGATTAGGATTCACTAAAATGTAAATGTAAAATTAAAATTAACGGTTTAACAATCGTTAATCGTTGATGGTTTAAAAAATCAAGTACATTGATTTTATTTGCTACTTTCTACAACGTTGAAATTCATGATAATGCACAAAACAAATAACAAAACTTACCAACAATGAGAAGAAAACATAAAATTCCTCAACAAGGAGAAGACGAATCAAAATTGTGAAGTTGATCATTTAAGAAAAATTTAATCGACATTGTGTAGATTAAATATTAACTTACATATTTTGATTATTATGTAAATATAAAATAAAATTGTAAGTGACATATATGTCTAACAACATCAACTAAGACACTACAATGTTAATAAGAAATCAACTCAATTCCGACACTTTTAACTCTAATATACCCTCATTTTTATTTTCAGTAAATCTGTACATAGAGAGTTTTTTCAATTTTTTACATATAGTTGTGATTTTGAAAGGTCCTCTAATAAAAAAAATTTAAAAATAAAAATTCAATTTCTCCTCATTGGTAAAGGGGTGTTTGATTAATAAATCAGATGATGATTTTGAAAAAAAAAATAAAATTAGATCCGGACTCATGAGTCCAACGCCCTTTTGTTTTTTGGCGATTATGTCTTGTTGATCCGATTAAGAATGCTTAGACACAAAATCAAACACGCTACTTCTTTTTTTTTTTTTTTTTTGACAACCTCGTAGCTATGCTACTTATATATTATTGTGTATTATTAATTAAATTCTTTTGAACATTGCATACACTTTAATAAGTGTTATAACTGTGATAAAAAAAAAATGCTAGAGTCGAAAACACAATATATAAGCCTACATAGTAAAATGTATCAGGTCTGGGTGGCAATTCGTGTTAGTGGGTCGTGTTCACGTTGTGTCAAAACGGGTCATGACCCATATAAGCTGGCAAACTCGTATTAATCGTGTTAATCGTATTCGCGTTGAAATAGGTCTTGTTAAACATGTCGGGTATTCGTGTTACTCATTTATTAAATATTTTATTTAAACTAATATAACTTGTTTACAACTTTAGATAAGTTTTAACAAAAGAGAATAAAATGACTCATAACAAAATAACATATTAAAAACCTATAACATCCTTAAAAAAAACCTAAATTTTTATTTTGGGGCAAATTTTTACAACTTTTTTAATAATAAATAATTATTAATAAAATGTAAAACATAATATATCAAAGTAAAATAAATATCTCCTTTAAAAATAAAATAAAGTATGATAAAAAAAGATGTATTTGCAAATAAAAAATAAATTGTGTTATTAAATGTGTTTTTGTAGTAATATATTGATTATAACATATTTATTACTTATAAATTATTCTTTAATCATGTCAAACGTGTCATTATCAAGTTAAGCATGTTAACTTGTTAATGACTCGCGTGTTAATCGTGTCGACTCGTTTATGACCCAAACTCATTTATGTCAAACCTTAATCCGTTTAAATCATGTCGTTTTCGTGTCGTGACTCAAATTGTCACCCATACTACCAAGTAATATTTTAAATCATTACAATTCTTAAATTATTTCATGCAAAAACTTTTATATCTTTCAAAAGAAGTAACGTATATTATTTCATTTCAATCAATTATACTATTTTTGCTTAACTATTGTAGTTATTACAGTCTAGATCCAAACTATTAAAGCTTAATTTAACATCTCTCTTTCTACTCCATTTGAATTCCACCACAAATAACAAATGAATCATGCAACAAAACAACTCAATTTGGCATACTTATTGTTGTTTCCATTCAATATTAACCGAGTTAGTTTTTTTTTTTTTAGTTGCATTAACCGAGTTAGTTGCTTGCAAAATAAATTGGGTTTTACATTTCTTTTGAAGTATAAAATGGGTTCTACTTCTATCGTTTTTTAGTACGAAAATATATACAAGTAAAGAAAGTATTTGGCTTGATTTTGTTGATATTAGCCTCTTGTCACAGTAAAGCTCCAAAATTAACAAGGGTGTATTCAATTGAGATTTTAATAAACTTTTTGTTACTTTTATAAGTGGATGACTTTTTAGAAGTTTATAGATTTTGGTAGACTTTTATAGACTTTGATAAACTTTTATGCAGACTTCATTTTGATGACTTTTATTAACATTTAAGATTTTCAGTGACTTTTGTGAACTTCTTAAACATGATTTTGATTGATATTAGCAATTTTTTGTGATTTTTATAATGAAACAAATATTTTGCACTTTATTATAACAAAATTAGATAAATAATTATATTTCTTTTTCTTAAGAATTATTACTATTTTTTTTAATAAAAAACATATAGATATATTAATGAATTACGATCAAGGTAGTAGGATAAAAAATAAGTAAATAAATATCAACATAATAAATAGGTAAGTAAATCATCTTATAGTGCAGAAAAGAACCAAATAAGATTATAGCAAATGTTAGTGCAAAACTTTGCACTTTAGGAAAAAAAAAACATTATATTTTTTCCTTAAGAATGATAGTTTAAGTTTTTGAAAATGCACTTTTTGCATTTAAAAAAAATACAATTATTTTCTCCAAAAAGAATAATATTACATTTTTTGAAATTATAATAATACACTAATAAATGAAACTTCATTGTAAAAAAAAAAAAAATCATCAAAAACGTACAGTGATGCAAGAATGAAATCTTCTTATTAATGCCATTATTTTCATTTTCATCAATATAGACATTAGAGTATAACGAGTAAGCAATGAAATTCATGAGTTGTGGAGTGATTGGAAAAGTTGATAAAAACAATTGATTAGAAAAATCTTCTAAACAATGAAGTCCTTTTTGAAGAATGGAACTAACAAAAATTAGAAGTCTCTAAAAGTTTCTAGGTTGAGGTGAAGAGAAGTTGACGATTTCTTTATGTGTATTTTTATACAAAAAGTTTATAAAAAGTCGAGATTTGTAACCAATCCACAAAAGTCACCTAAAAATTGAATACACCTTACTTTTATAAACTCTTTAAAAGTTTAAAGTGAATACCCAGAAACTTTTATAGACTTTCTAAAAGTCTATAAAAGTTCATATTGAATACAACTTACTTTTATAAACTCTATAAAAAATTTAATTGAATACACATAAACTTTTTTAGTCATTAAAAGTAATCAAAAGTCAATTATAATCTCAATTGAATACACCCTTGTAAGATAGAGACTCCTGAAAAAAAAAATAATTACGATAGAGACGAAAGTCACAAAACGAAGCTAACTCAGGAACCAATCTATGGTCGCTTTAGTGCGTGAGCCGAACTTCTCAGTGTTTTCTTTATTTATTCTTTCAATCGTTTTTTTTTTTTGTTTTTTTTTTCCTTCTAGCGCTTTTATTTTCTTAACAACTTTTTTTAATAGGTGATTTTATCCCAATTATGACTTAGCGAGGAATAATTACAAGTTCTGACGTTCAGTGAACATATCTAACTAGTCATAATAAATTTATATAATTTAGACATGTCATAATAAATTAGTGGGGTTTAGATTAGTTTAGTAATGGGCTTACATGACTATTAGGATTTATGATATAGTGAAGCTGAATTATTCTGCAAAAAATTATTATAGATTTGAAGTAAGTCTTAATCGAAGCTCTAGCATTTATTTTGCATCAATCCATGATAATGTTAATGCAGCTGAACTTTCAACGCTATGAATTTATCATCAAGTGTATCACAAGGCAGATGATGAGTGTGGATTTGACTTGCGTGTTTTGATTTACGCGTTCGTGCTGGGGCACGCTAACATTATCTTTTGAAATGCAGTGCTATTTAGACTCACGAGTCCGAACTCAAAATATTTTTTTAAATTTCAAAGTCATTCTCAAATAATTAATAAAGCGAATATGATCACTTGTAAAATTCTTTTGTTATCTTTTAAATATTTATAAAAAATTTAAATTTTTTTAATGAGTCAAATTCATGAGTACAAATAAATTTATCATATTTATTTTAGGCACTAAAATTGGTATTGATTCATTCAATATACGTGTGATGCGTGCCATTGCACAAGCATAAGCGCAGGGTGAGTCAAGGTCCAAGCTCATTCTTTTTAATAATTACTACATATTTGGCTCGTTTTCTTTGCGTCGTTAGCGTTAAGGACAGCGGTCCTACGTGGCATTTTACACGTTTCTGGATTGTCTGATATCCACGTATCATTTCACTATCTAGTCAATGGGTTGCTGCCACGTCAAAAGCATGATTTTATATATTGAATTAACACACAAAAATGTTTCAAAAACCAGAAAAAAAAATGTTTCAAAAACAATATGGAGCAATATTTGATTCTTAAAGATTCGGTCGCAAAAGAGGAGTCGGGGTGCTGACGTGGAGGCCAGTGGGGATGCGTCAGATGGGACACTGTACAGTTTCATTCTCTTATTGCATGACAGCCTGGACTGCATGTGATGTATCATGTATGGTTGGAACTTGTAACTATCATTCTTGGGCCCACGCATGATCAACGGCCCTGATGTGATGTGAGGCGCGTCGTGTTTCAAGTACGGAGGATCAACTGAAAACATACCACTTAATCAAGTTTGGACAACCCACCCACCGAACAACAGTAAAAAAATTAAATAGGAATTATTGTATCGTCGAAAAAATTAATGAAAGTACGACAAATTAATGGCAATTTTAAAATTTATGGAATTATTTTTGTTATTAATCAAAGTATTTAATTATTTTTATATGTAATCATCTAATAATTTAAAGTAGTGTTTGGTGAAAGGAGAGCAAAAACTTTTTCATTTGGAAGAAATTGATTTATAAATATCGACTTTTCAAATTAAGGAACGAGAACTAAATTATGGAGTGCACTTTATATTTTTTCAAAACTAACCGCAGAACTAAACATGACTTAATGTCAAAGCATTTCTAGTGAGATGGTACAAGAATTACTTGCAAAAAGACAAGTGGTTTGAGGAAGTCGTGAGTTCGACTTCACTTAAAAAATATATATCGAACTTAATATTAAGAAATGTTGTGTGTAATATTATCCTTTTTTTTTCTTTTTGAAGAAATTCTTTGAAAGCAACTATTTCTTTTTAAAAAATATTATCCTTTTTTTTCATTATAGAAAGTAAATTTCAGAGTATGTATTGATCGACAATTAATATCTATTTCTGCGATTCATCGATCCAACTTAATATGAGCTAATTACAAAGTTGTTTTTTTGTTTTGTTTTGTTTTTGTTTTTTAAATCAAAAGGAGGCTAGTTGCCTTTGTTATTTAACATATCCGAGGAAATTTGACCCCAATTACATCTTGGAGGATGATTGATCTTAACTCTCCAAAGACAACATCAATTACATGACACCCAAAATCAAAGTTTCTATCATAGCTCGTCATCAGCTCCTTTGTTGCTAGGGTGCCCCACGTAGAACACACACAAATGCACGCACACTCATCACTCGCACTCGATACACTTTGATATAAGTGCGTGCCTCGAGAATCAAAGCGGTTGGACGAGTGCGTGTCGCACCTACACGGGGCTCCGCCGCACCGTATAACATTTTCCTTCCTCTTTTGAAATGCAATATAGTGGCGTACTTTTGAATCTTTGATACATATAGAACTGTATGTGAGACAGTTACAGTTGCAACCAGAGTCCCTTAAATTAAATCTTTTTTTGATAGGATCCCTTAAATTAAATTATACATCGAGGTCATACGAAACCGTCCTAATTTGTATTCAAAGCACACCAAAACTTGCAATCAACTTAGTCTTTTAGAGTCTCTAAAATTATACATAGAGGTGCATGTGAAAGCGTCCTAATTTGCATTCAAAGCACACCAAACCTTGTATCAAATGTGCTTAATTATCAAATCTAAAATATGTCACTCTCAATCACTTTCTTAATTAGCAGCCTAAGAATTTTACGCCATTAATTGGTTTTAGTATTACTTCATGCTGTTCTCCCACTTTATAAAAGAAAGTATAATAATTAATATTTACTTTCGAAGCCTCGATCTTTATATACGGTCGAGGGAGTGCCGTCTAAGGTTTTGACACTAGTTCTTAATATCAAATTATTAGTCTTCTGGAACATGTTATATAACGCACATGGCACGAATAGACAACCTGATGTGCTCTTGTTAGAAAAAAATGTTAGCTAGCCAAGTACGAAGTTTTCACAAAAGTACTAATGTTTTTAGTTTAAATCCGAAAAATAGGGTGGTGTTTTTTTTTTTTTTTTTTGAATAGTAGCAATAGCGCCTTTTCAAAAGCGCGCTATCAAAGTGGGTAAATTTCGTTGCTGACGTGGACGGTCCACGTAGGGCCGGGTTTACACAGATAGCGCCTTTTGAAAAGGCGCTATCTGTGTAAAATCGTCCACGTGGACCGGGTTACACGGATAGCGCCTTTTCAAAAGGCGCTATCCGTGTAACCCTTGCTGACGTGGACAGTCCACGTGGACATCGATGGGTCGAATATCGCCTATGGGTTGTGCGGGTTGTCCGCCTCGCAATACGCGCACTACGTGTAACCCGGTCGACGTGGACATCGGCCGTTTCGGTCGGCGCCTATGGGTTGTGCGGGTTGTCCGCCTCGCAATACGCGCACTACGTGTAACCCGGTCGACGTCCATACGCGCACTACGTGTAACCCGGTCGACGTGGACATCGACCGTTTCGGTCGGCGCCATGGGTTGTGCGGGTTGTCCGCCTCGCAATACGCGCACTACGTGTAACCCGGTCGACGTGGACATCGACCGTTTCGGCTCGCGCTATGGGTTGTGCGGGTTGTCCGCCTCGCAATACGCGCACTACGTGTAACCCGGCCGACGTGGACATCGGCCGTTTGGGTCGGCGCTATGGGTTGTACGGGTTGTCCGCCTCGCAATGCGCGGGGACGCGCCACCGGGGCGAGGGACGGAGCGACCGAGTACAACGCAGCCTGCGCAAGAACGTCATGGGGACGTCGCGGACCAGCGGCAGCAATGGCGGTGGCGAAAGATCGGCGAGTCCATTTGGTGATGTGGCGGTGAGGTGGCGGTGAGGTGGCGGCGGCGTGTAATAGCGCCTTTTGAAAAGGCGCTATCGTACATGTGGCCCGCCACGTAACCGCCACCTCACCAAATGGATTCCTACGATAACGCCTTTTCAAAAGGCGTTATCAGATGTTGGTGAGTCGCTATCTGTACACGTGGCCGCCACGTCACCGCCACGTCACCGCCAACCAAACCACCCACACCCAATAACGCCTTTTGAAAAGGCGCTATTGCCTACTTCTGTAATAAAAAAAAAATCCTCTCTATTTTGAGAAATTAATTGTAAACTACCCCTACTTTTGGAAAAACCCCAGCCAAGTACGTCAAAGCAATTCCTACATGCATAATTTATTAAAATTTGTTTTCTTTTCCTTATTTTGGGAAATTGTGAAATAGGATTTAAAAAAAAAATATTGCTTCATTAAAATTTTTTTTGCATGCGGTTCATGTCTTGGCCAGATTAATTAATTATATCGACTATTCCACAAGAGATATGATATACTTCGCCCTACAAAATATGTTTCAAAAACTAGGAAGCGCAAGTGAACAAATAATGAGGCCAAAATGTTGCCCAAAAAATCAAAATATTATTTCATGACAAGGAGATCGAGTCATGAACTCATTGAAATGCAAGTACATCTAATATAGGTGGGAGAATATTTGTTAAAATTGGGAGTGTGAAGTTGATACACTATACCAATAAAAAAGCTTGTACAATGTATATTGTGCTTTTACACTTTTACCCTCCCGCTTTTAATCTTTTGTACACGCGAAACTTTTTTATTAGTAGTGTGTACCAACTTTACACTACCAACTTCTCGCTCCCATCTAATGTACCATTGTACCTTAAACATTGTTTCTTTGAATATATATATACATGTGTGTGCGTATTAGTTAAGAAAAGTTAGTTAAACGTATAAAAATCTTTTATAAGAAAAGTTATTTGTACGCATATATTTTGTGATTTTTTTTTTCCACCGACTTACTACTTACTAGATTTTCTAAAAAGATCGAGATGTTCAAGTACTTTGAACCTTCTCCGTAAATTCACCTACTTTAAAAGTCTTCTTTGATACTGACCATGTGTATAGAAAAGAAAAGAAAAGAAAAAGGGGCCCTGGAGTGGACATCAATAAAAATAAAGGCAACTTGTCAAGGTCGAGAAAATTAAAATTTCCCTCGACACTAAGTAATGGACTATATATGTGTGGCCTTACGTACCAAAAGATTCACTTTCCAAAACACAAAAAAAGTGGACTTGGCACCCACGTTTCAGTGGCAAAAGGCCTCAGTTTCATTGGATTCCAAGTCATTACTTTCGCTCCTCACTTTGCTTTTCCAAATACGTCTCATTGCTTTTCTCCTTACTTTGCTTTTCAATACATGAAAGTCAATTTTTACAGTCATGAACTTGGATACACACATCTCTCACACACTCATCAAATCAAATAATATGTCGTACAGTTTCTAAATAAGCATGTGACTTCTATATAGTTTCAGGTCATGACAATTGTTAGGCTAGTACTTTGTAAATGATGGATGGACAAGTTTGATGTTGTAGAGAGCTAGAACACATGTGATCTGAGAAGTCTTAATTTGAAAAGGAATTGAAACCACTCTACATTGTACAAGAAGGAAATTAAAGTCGAGTGATGACTCAAAAAAGTAAAAAGAAATAAAGAATGGAAGAATGAACGAATGAATTATGAAAGAGAGCTAGCGATTGAGTTTAGGTTTAAAGCATTTTGATGAGGAAAAGCACACAAATGAGATCCTCCTCAGCATCTATATAACATGCATTATTTTATTTTATTTTCCCTTTTCTCTTTATAAGAATGATCATAGATCACTTTTGCATATATACAAGTATTTAAGCTACTTTTGACCATTAAAAGTTGTTACTCATTGCCAATTTGCTCCCTCTCTTCCCTTCATTTTTTCTAGTTAAGGATTTGTATATAATTAATAATCTCCTCACCCTAACAACTTTTTGATAAATTAAGTTCTAAGCACAGGCTAACTTTTGCACACCTCGAAATCATGTTGGTGTCTGAAAGCTCCACCATACGTATTTAGGCCTTGTTTGGTTAGTGATAAAATTGACTATCGGGAGATGATTTGGAGGAGATTTAGAACTAATTTTATTTGAGTGTCCAACTTTCCTTCAGTTATCTCTTAACTCACTCCCCACTCACATTCTAAGGTGAGAGATATTTTCCTCACCCCGCTCGCACTATGAGTTAGCATAAACAAATCAAACCAAGCCTTAGATACGCCATATTATTCCAACAAATTATTCATAGAAGCTAGCTAGCTATGTATACATTGTATTTACCACATCTTCACACATTATCAATGCGTATTGGGAAAACCTCATATCTCTTACGAGTGGCTAAAGTGATGATAATTAAAGTTGGTAAATGCACAAAGTGCGGATTGTGAGATTGAATTGTCACTAGACTCACTACTCCTAAGAGCTGCATGAGCATGAACATACATGTATAATAACACAATTTCTACTTATTTTTTTTTTAATATAAAATTTGTTTTGATATTATAATAATTAATAACAAAGAAACCCTAAATGCATGTGGAACGTATATATATTTTAATCTATATCATACATCTAATTAATTAATAGACTACTTTGTCTTTTCTTTCTTTTCAGGGTCTCCCATGTTGTCTGAGCAGACATTAAAATATATATATATTAAAATATTTCATTAGCCACTTGTATAGTGCTATCAAATCGTGTTGAGATGGGTGGACCAAAATTTATAGTCTTAAGAGATTAAGTGTGACTTAATAAATAAGTACTTAATTGGTTATATCTCCCTAAATGATATCGAGGCTTTTTGAAGTAAAACTTATAGTAACGTACCCAAAGGTAGTAACCGATCGAGTTGAGGACAATATCAATATTAGTGAAATTTATGAATCCTCGGATACAAGCGCGGCCCAACACCTCATCGGCCGCTTGTAAGGCCAGGCTTCCCAAATGCTTGCATACAATAATTTATTTTACAATAAATCTACTTGGACTCATGAGTCCGGACTCATAGGGAGGTTCTTAAAATTTTTGTAAATATTTAAGGGGTATCAAAAGAATTTTACAAGTGATTATGGTTGTTTCATTAATTTATTTTATTCCATTATTATATTAGTACCAAGTAATGACATTAAAGAAGCAAAGCGTTTATGTGCACTGAACTTTACACATATATAATTTATACGGAGTACTTAATAATATAATGTCTCACGAAAGGCAAGTCTTTGAATAGTTAAATGCGATTAATTAAATGGTGTCACTAATCACATCTCAGCTTTACCAAAATAAAAATAAAAATCGCGTACATCTCAGCTTTTTGAGTGCATATGCATCCCACCAAAATCAAGCCTAAGTCAAAGTCGAGATTTTTCGTAATGTTATCTATCATCAAATGCATCGACTAATTTACGTTTTAACTCTGTCAAACCTTATATAAGGGGCAACCTTTCCAACTCTATTTTTTTCGTAACTCAAGCCCATACCTTATTTAAGAAGATCAATTCTCTCACCATCAAACCAATCAGTTATTCTTGTTAAAGTCGAGAGTTTTTAATCAATAGGGTTGTAGTGAGACGACACATGTTCCTAATTTCTTAACTAGAGGTATCAAGTTCGAGTTCTAAAATTAGAAAAACTTTTAAACTCTTAGCTAGATGTTGCTCTTTTGATCCTTTGCTCCTCGAGCCCGTGAATAGTATGGGCAAGACTCTGAATCTAAAATAAGTCGAAATTTTCTTCTGCATAAACGCACTCCATGTTTCTTTAAAAGAAAATGCAAAAGTAATCCACTTTAATCATCAACTTAATCGGATAACGTGCATTTTGCTTCAAGATGCGCATACACATATCTCGATGTGTATTATAAGACATCCACTTGGGTCGGTGTACAAAAGTCGGTACTAGCAGTTCCTTTCATTAAAAATCCAAAATTCTTTGGGCCTATTATATATGTTGCCAACATGGGTTCAAGTCGACAACGTCTTTGAAGTATTGTCAGTTACAAGCCCAACCGCCCAAAAGAGCTAATGGTCCGACTCATCACAGTACTCGATGCGCATCGAACGGTTAGAACGTGAGAGACGGCGAGAGTTACCGTCTTCGGTAATATCTGTCCAACAATTTCAGCCTTGAAGATCTAACAAAGTCCCGCGCACTCTATCCTTCACTAATTGAGGGTCTCGCGTTGTAACTGGTGATAAAAAAAAAAAAAAAAAAAGTTGGGTAAAACCCGTTAAGTAGTTTGATTCAATTAAACCCTAATTTTATTTTCAGATTCAACTCTACTTTCCCTGTCAATTCTTTACATCACAGTTCCTGATTTGGGTTTTCGAGTTGTTGCAGCGATCTTGAATCAGTGATTCTTACTCTTTTTTACCATAAATCCGTTTTTCAGAGCTTATCCTCAGTTAGACTCGTCTGGATATTCACGGATATCTAAAAAATAATAATAATAATAAATGTATGGCGTTCATTAGATCGTTACGACAGCTAAATTGAACGAAATGAAGGGTGGAGGAAGAAAAAGAGGATACGCGTTACAGAAATACTAGCTTGCTAAGGTCCTTAAAGCTTAATTGATTGTTTAACTAGTACATTTATGGTCGACTTAATTAAATTTCGAAGTGAATTTGTTACTATCAGATACTCTCTTACTTGCTTATTTGTGGTACGTCTTCTTTTTTCCTATTCAGGAGCGTGAAATTAAGGTTTGATCAAGCAGACCAATTAAGAAGCTGATCGATGAATGGAAAGCCAGGGAGATAGCCAAGGATATTGCCAAGCGGAAGGTAACGCCTCGTCCACTATATAATTAATATAAGTCATTATTTGTAATTCGTTGTTAATTAACTATGCAAATGGTCCAATTAAAGGAATTCAAATAATTGAGCTTCTCATAGACTTACTACTTGATCTTATGTTTTAAGCAATTTAATTAGAGCCCAATTAATTAACCTTTTTTTATTTATTTATTTAAAGAGGCAACAATTAAGTACCAACATCAGTCCTTGGCTGCTAATAAGTACACTGTCCACCTGTAAATTTCATCCCGAAACCATCATTATCTGTGATATTGTGATTTATGGAGCCTTATTAAAAATTGTGAGTGGTTTTACTTTGACAGGGAAAAACTTAAAATAGTTTTCATTTTATTAGTAGAATCATCATTTCTTGCTGTTAGCCTTGTTGGTAGGGAAATATATATTTACAAATCTATTACTATTCTTCCTTTTTTCTGTGCCTGTTTATTATTCAAAACCTTGCATACCCTTACAGTTATTATCTTGGCTAAGTCTATCTTACTTATGGTTTTTGTTTGTAAATATAAGTTACAGGAGTAATAAGCACGGGTTATATTAAATTTGCTTGTACTATTTCTCGTTTATATTTTTATTATCTTTTTGTTTAAATGCAGCTTGAACTGGTTTTAGTTGTGGAGAAGTTGCAAGAGCTACGCTCCATAAGAATCCAGAAATTGAAGAAACAAGGTTAGGATTCTCTTACCTTTTTTTTTTTTTTTCATTTAACGTATTACTATGGCAATGTTTGACAAGTGTTGTCAATGAGTTCTCTATCCATAACATGGTACAATATCTTATCCATTACTTAGTTATTCAAATTCTTGTGGCTAATACAAACATAAATATAATTCAATTGCATTGTTAACCTGACTTTGCTGCCACCACCATGTAGAAGTTTGTTTCTCTTGTTTGTTGCTTGCCAGTTCTTCCTCTGGTTCACTTAGAAACAATAAATTTGTAACTGAAGTGCATACCAGTGTTGATTTTCTCTTTGTTCTTATTACGTAGTACTTGGATTGTTTTGCCGCCTAAATGTTGGGTATGGAATAGCAATCCAATAAACAGAACATTAACTTTGCTGGACACCATCAATTGCACTAAATCAAGCGCAATTGAAGAGTTTGGTCCATGTAGCTGACACCAACTAATTTGGGATTGAGGCTTTGTTGTTGTTGTTGTTTCTTTAACCGATACTTGATGTTGATTATAGGTTTTAAAATGCACCAACAGGGTTTCATATTGGAATGAATTTTTGGCAGGCGCGCCACTTTCTCCCCTGAAGAGGATGACAAGTTTTTTGAGCGAGTCAGAGCTGCATATGAGGAAGCGGAACGCCAAGCTGCAGCCGCTGCTGATACTGGTGCTGCCAAGGATGCTATTGCCATGGCTGAGGAATCTAGTAAAAGTGTTCATATCTGTTGGTGTTGGTGCTTGGTTTTGCATAAGCACTCTCTTAATTTAGTATTCATTTTCCTACATCTTTAATGAAGTATTAGAAAAGTTTCCTTTTTTGGTAGTCAGTAAAGTTTCTTTTGCTGTCTAATTACTTATGGAATTTTGAAAAACAATTTACTTTTGAAAAGTAATCTCAACTAGAGTCATGCATATATTGATATTCATTCCATATTGTATCTAAATAAAGGCCATAGCTAGGATAATTTCACGCTATATGCTAGTAGGTCTGGTCATCCAATATGACCTGATAGATTGTACTTTGGAAGTCATACCGCTGTTATGCCGTGTAAATGTGATTTAAAGGCTTTTCACTAACTTCCATGTAAATGTATGTTTGATCATTTCTTAATTATGTCATTGATGCTGTCTGTTCTATTCCTTCTTCGCACTTTCTTTGTTGTCTGCAATGTTGATAACATTTGATTTACATTACAATTTTATTATAAGCGCATCATCAACTTCACTAAATCGAGCACAATAAAATAGTTTGATCTATGTATCCTACCTCAAGTAACTTGGGAATCATGATTGAGGTTTTTTTGTTGTTTTGTCTTTACCATTATTCTTTTCACACGCGATGCAACATTTGATTTACTTTTGTATTTGATGATGATTTTTTTATTTTTTATTTTTCCTAACACGAGGGATACATTGTTGCAATATTTCGTCTATCATACTACTAATTATAATTTTGAGGTACATGAAACTCAAGTCTGCACATTAGACAATGTCAAAATAACGCAGCTACTCATGAAAGCAATCTATCCTAAATTGAAACTCACTTATCTTTGGCAATAGTTAGGTAGTATCTACCATCCAAGTACCTAAATAATATTGGTATATAATTGTCTATTCCAACAAGCACTTTGAACAAACTACATAAAACCTCTCCCAACATATTTCAATTTGACATGTTCATTTTGTATTACTCAATCTTTTTTTTTTTTTTTTTTGATATCAGTGGGTAAACAGACGAGCTTGATTCCCACGAGGCCCTAGTGCAATCGGCCTAAATATACTCCAATGGCCCATACAATCTTGACGCAACTAGGAATATAACTTAGGACCGTGTGCGTAACCCAAATAATTACAAGCTTGTCCTTACTGGTTGGTCAACCAGTTCATATTTTAAATAAAATTTCATAATATACATATTGCAATTAAAAATACTATTTTAAGCATCTTTACAAGATTTAGAAAAACAATATATCTATTTTCTCATTGACGCATTATAGGAAGTCTTGTGCAACTTTAGGTTCAATAATTATAACAATGGTACAATAACAATAAAGTCAGGATGGCCGAGTGGTCTAAGGCGCCAGACTCAAGTTCTGGTCTTCGTGAGAAGGCGTGGGTTCAAATCCCACTTCTGACAAAATTTTACATATTTTTTTTTTTTTTTTTTTTTTTTTTGGCGATTACTCATAATCAGTCATGAATCCTTGTATAGGTAATGCTTTTATGAACCACAAATTTATAACCCTAACTACCACAACATGTTGGCAGACAAAGCAAATATTTCTGTTTGGCTTGCCAATTTCATGTTTGGTCCAACAATGACTTGAGCATTGCTTGGGTGACAAAACCACACATCCTGATTTTGGTCCCCCTTCCCTTCTCAACACAAGCCAAAATGTTCACACTATAACACATAACACATGAATAACATAGTTGCACCTATATATGCTTGGTCTTCTAAAATCCACCAAATGAAACAAATGAAATTAATCACAAACATTGAGGCCAATGTCACCTAACTTGACTTGTTTCCAAGGCACATGTTCTTCATGTCTCCCCCTCCTCGAACCCTGCCCTTATCATCCTCTCAAGTGCACTTTATGCTAAACATATGTGGGCCAAAAACTTTGTCTTTTTTTCAAGACAAAAGAATTGGGTCGGTTTAAGAGGGCTTAAGTTTGAGCATGACATTTATGGCCTTCATCTAAACACTCTAAGAGAGGATGACAAGCAACCCTTTGTGTGTTGTCTTGTATTGGTGGTCCTAAAAATATGAATTGTGTCTTTATATCATAGTATAATAACAAAAAGAGAAAATGGAGGGCCCTTGAAATTAAGAATGCAAGATAAGATTGATTCTCTTATTTTGACAAACATTTAGTTTTTTTTTTTTTTTTTTTTAGAGAAATTTTATTAATCATTCGTGGCTTATTACAAGATCAGGACCGGACATAAAATCAATTACATTGATTCGCCGATCCTATTTGTTCAAACAATATGTCATTAATTTGGTTATAAATGCAAAATTGAAACAGTTTGACAATCAGAGACTGCTCTCTACAACGTTGAAACTCTCGACAATATACAAAACTGCTAGAACCACGAAACAAATAACAAAACTTCTTAACAAGAAGAAAAAAAATATAAAACTTCTCAACAAAGAGAAGACAAATCAAAGACTTCTAACTAGATAAAAAAAATTAACTATAAAATAAATTAAAGACAAGATCAATCTAGCGCAGCACTAATCCACGCAACATCGTTGAGGAAGATGCATCGCAATAAGGATGGACCAATCTCTGTAAATCCGATTAGATATGTTGGTTATTGTACAATAAAATGTAAAATGAATTTAGTTGGATTTATTCAATCCGCGTTACTTTAAGAACAAAAATCACAAAACTAATCAAGAAAAAAAAAATTTAAGGTTTTGAATAAAAAAAAAGAGAGGCGGCTGTCTTTGGTGATGTGATGTGCACGATGCCTCAACATTCAGTCTTTGTTAAATGTTTTTTATGCATGCAAATATCAGTTGTGAAGTGATTTGAGTGACATATTTTTGGTACGCATATTAAAAGCCAGACATACCCTCAATAGTATGGTTGCATTTTGTGCATTAATAGTCAATTTAATGAATGACTGAAAATCTGCCCAAGAGATTCTCTTAGTTACAACGAACTTTAGGTTTCCCTCACGTGTAATTCTCTCTCTCTTGTAAAAGAAAAACGTCTTAAAAGCCATCAATAGTTTGTGGTGCTACTTGATTATCTTTCTTGTCATGATTGATGTGTGCGTTTTTTTAGATTACTGTAGACTATTTGAAGCTTTGCTCTAATTAATATTAGAGACCTGCCGCACCGACATGACGAAGTCATACCAAGCCACAAGAGCAGTTCGTACGCAGCTCAAGATGCGAAAAATGTAGATCTCGGTGCATAGACATAGGTCGAGACCATCCAAGCAACTCTTGTGGCCTGATGTACGTTTGGGTGTCCTTCTAATAATTTTCTTAATATTTTATTCCAAAAAAAGCAAGATCACAAGATTTACGACCATAACAACAACAACAAAAGCCTTAATTTCAAATTAGTTAAACTTAGTTATAAAAATCAAAATCTTCTATTACACTTGATTTAATGTGATTAATGACGTTCGTTTTAAGTCCTTTTGCAAGGGCGTCGGAGCACCTTTGACAAGTATTTTTCAATGATTTTTCATTCTAGCTTGCACACTCTAATCAAGTATTTTTAGAGCTTTTTCATTGCCAGTGTTTAATATTGAAACCTCTAATTAATGAAAAAGAGTTTTCTATTCTCCGAGTTTGAAATCAAGACCTCTAGTTAAAACAAAAGGGACCCGTGCCATCCCACCTCCTTGTTCAACTTGATCAAAGTGGTTAACCAAATATTATAATTTTGCTTTCTAAAGTTAACACAATGAACAAATTCAGATATCAAATAAAAACACCTGCAACACATGATTGGCTTATTTGATTTTCCATGACTAATCACATAAACAAAAACTATAATCATAACAACTTGAACTCTTTTGAAGTAAACAAATATCAAAACTCCATCATCTCTTCTTCTTCTTCTTCTTCTTATTCTTCAATCTCCACTTGTCCTCTGAATCCACCGTCACTTATTTCTCCTGAAACAAACAAACCCACAAACATTTACAACCCCAAAACCCAAAAACGGAGCTTAAGTTCACAAAAAAAAAAAAAAACAGAACATGAAGAGAAATTATGCAGACAGAGCACTTACCCATGATTGTTTACAGTAAATCACAGCCTCTATAATGGAGTTCTCATAGTCAGCTCGATCAGCACAACAATAAACCCCACTCATCTGTTTCTGCTCTGTTTTCACTCTGCTTCCTGTACAGCCATTAATGGACAGACGAAGCCAACCCAGATACTCTCTCACGCACCTAATCGAATTCCTCCAACACCCTTTAAAGCATTTGCAATGACGAGACTGAAACGACTGTTTAATCGTAGAATTCGAACAAATTGGGATATTTCTTGGTGAAGATGACACAGACTTCGATGGTGGAGAGTGAGAGAGGTCTAGGTGGAACAGAGTTTTGGTTGGGAAATTGAAGTCTTGGGTGTCATTGCTCTGTGTTTTTGGAGGTGTGGATTGGTTTTGATTAGAGGGTTCAAGGTATGCTCTGAATGAGCCGTCTTGGGCTTCTGTGATTGAGAATCTGTAGGAGTAACTCTCGATTGAGAAGGTCTCTGTGTCGTCCTCCATTGCTGATGACATCTTTGATTGAGTTTATGAAGAGCAGAGAAACAGAGAGCCCAATCCAATTTAAAAACAGAGCAAAACAGAGCCAAACAGGGGATGTTGAAATCACAAAATTGTCCTTGTGAAGTTTCTGTGATGGTCTGACTGTTGCTTCGTGACACAGTCATTTAGGAACCGTACGATGCGTGTCGTGATGGGCGTAGAAGAGTGGATGTGTGAAAAGGATGTCAAGTGATTGAGCATAGAAGGTAATAATGGAGGTTTAAAATGGGGAGGTAAGATGAGATGGATTTAGAGTTATTAAAAGAAACAGTGACAGGGTATGATTCACTGCTTAAATGAGCTTTTCTTTTGTGTCATTTTTAATTAAATGCCATGATAAGATAGATATAACTCCTTTATTTTTAAATATCTGTCGCAAGACTAACAACTTGACCTTATCCAGATGAATACGAAACTAAATTGCTCTCATATAAATGTTTTTTTTTTTTTTTTTTTTTTTGAAGCCTAAACATATATATTGAAACAAGTACGAGACTAATTGACTTCAATAAAAATTGAACTCTTGAACCTACCGACCATGACTTCTCTAAACATTTCTTTTTGATGAGGGATGCTTATCATCCAGCTCATTAGAGATGCTTTGAACTATAAATAATTTTTATTAACAATAAACAATTTCATTTATAATAAGTATTGTAGAAGAAAAGGGATTAATGATATTATCTTGGGTTAGAAATGAAACAATTAATGTTTTTTTTAAAAAAAAAAAAATTTCTAATGTGATATATTTGTTGAAAAAAAAAATGTCAAGATGTGACAAATATTAGGCAACATAAATACTTAATTAGTTGAGTAGCCAAGGAGAAACAAAAGTCTTCGTGCTATTAATTATAAATTTAGAACTTAATATTAAAATGTTTTACCTGTAAAAAAAAATACTGTAACTATGCTACATTTTTGTGCAGCACATTTTTTCAGTGATTAGGGAAATAAAAAATAGTTTTCTGTAAGAAACTTAATAAAAAAAAAAGAAATGAATATTCCTTTAAAAAAATCCGTAGATAGCCGAATATGGGTATGGCAATATTAAATATCCAAAAAGCATGCACTAAAAATTACTATAGTTGGAACCTTTTTTTTTTTTTCGAAAGTTTATGGAACTTTTTTCGATAATTAAGTGACTTCGATATGAGTCGAATTGAGGACCTCCCCCAACCATTGCCTTTGCCAACTGATAATTTCTCGTCCACCTTACTAGAAATGCTTTCGCAAGTTCAAAGAGCTTCTTAACTCATCAAAATGAATCAAAACAACATTTTTAATGGCAAACCTTGTTCAAAATTTTTGTTAGTTTCAACGTTGTAGAGAGCAACATTTATTATCAAACCGTTTTAATTTCACAATCGCATTTCCAACTAAATTAATAGCAATTCTTTTGAACAAATATGATTAGGGAATCAATGTATTTTTTGATTCTATATCTAGTCCTCTATCGACCCATTAATAATTAATGAAACTTCTATTTTTCTTCAAAAAAACATTATTAAAAAAAACCAAAACATAAAGAAATCAAACAAATTTAATAATGGTAATTCATACTCGTCTAATAATTACAGATGGAACAAAATGAATCCTACAACTACAACTCTAATTAAACCATATATCAATCAAATTAACGAGTGAAGAGAACTCAAATTTTTGTCAAAAAAAATTGTAGGCAAAGCATGTTGGTGTGACTTGATCACTTTGTCCTTGTAGTGCATGATGATCAAGTTTACCACTATTACTGCATTTCTTGCATGGTTTTCGCCACCCTTTTTTGCACTTTGATTTTCTTAGAGATGAAGCACTAGAGATGTTTGTAGGAGGCTCTATGAAGTCTTTGGAGAAGAAACCATACTCTGAGAGGTCAAGTTGGATGAGTCCACTAGGAGAGGAGATCTTCAGTGATGGATCTGATTCATAGTCATGAGACTGATAATGATCACAACAATGACAACAATGGACTTTACTTGGTTTCTCTTTTTTGGTTTGGTCTGCTCTAGTAATGTCTTATTCTTCACTTTGCTCTTGCCCTTGAGAAATCTACTCACATAAGATTTCTCAGACCTTGTTTTGCCACTGGGATTATGAGATTGATGACTTGACAGCACCGTAGACCACGACGATAATGTTTGTGACGCCGCTGATGATGAACGTGGCGATGATGGTGGTGATGATGATGGTGATGATGGAGGAGGAGGAGAAGAAGAAGAGTTATTACTGTCTGATTCATCCGAGGAGACGGCAGAGCGAAGAGCAGCGACGAGAGCAGAGATAGGCAACATGGTAGAGAGCAGTTTGTCCATACAAAAGAGTGTAAGAGAGGTTGGTGGAGAAGAGAGACAAGGATTGATAGTTATATATAGTGAAATGTGGAGTAAATTGAGCTTGAGAAATCTTTTTATTAAGGAAACTTTAAACTGGTCCATGAATAAGAAAGGTTTAATCATGCAAAGTTTCTTAACTTGCATGTATTTCTTTCTTAACTAAAACTTGGATTCCCCTTTTTCTTCCAATCTAATATGCTAACTTATGATCTACTATGAGAAATGTTTCAAGTATGGACATTATATTATTATGGAAACATTTGAGTATTACTTATACACTAAAGTGATTTTATTTTATAATTAATCATTAATAGACAGGAGAAGAAAATTAAGAACATCTACTACAACACAATCTTGACATGTGAAATGTAACTTACAACTAACATTAGGGATCAAATGATTTCTAGTATACAATTTCAAGAGTACTAAAATAGAATGTCCTATTTCATTAGATCCAAGAATACAAAGCCATTCCAGAGGCTATGCAAGAGCATAGATGCCAGAAGGTTTTTTGAACGCGTAAAAACCACGCCCATAACGGCACCAAGGAAGATTAGAGGGAGCATTCTTTGTGCATTGAAGTGAGCTAAAGCGAAGATCACCGAGCTCACCAAGATCGCACTCCAAACAGGCATGTACCTCGTCAGCGAAGGGAGCAAGAATCCCCGAAAGACGATCTCTTCCCACACAGGAGCACATACTGAGACCACTATAGCATATAGAGCCATTGCCACAGGATCTCGTGCAACAATTGATTGTTCCACACTAGAGACTGTAATAGGTGCAGAAGGAAGATGAGGCACAAGGTTAAGGTTCACCTGAGACAGCCGATTGACGAGAGGGAACATGAGACAGCCCAAGCCTACGTCGAACTGCCAGTTACCTTCCAAACTGAACCTAAACCAATTAGATGGAAGGGGGCGAAATTTGGAGAGACAGCGGTGCAGAATTGCGATTCCCGCAAGGCCTTCGGCCACATCAGTTAAAAGGCTGTACAGGGCCTGACCTCTGTAGGTCAATGACTCCTTACTGAAGCCAGCTGCATGTGCTAAGAATGGAATTATCCAGGATCCTACAAACCAGAAAGAAGCTATCCAGAGGAGCATAACCTGCAGGTTGCATATAATTAGGTTGGTTTTCTACCTCACAACAAAACGAAATCAAGAAAAACATGGCCTTATTAGTGAGATAAACGAGTATGATTGTGCACTGTGGAAAAATCCAATATTTCACTCAATGGAAAAGGCCGCACAGCATTCAATTACTCCCAACTATATAATTTTGGGCTATGGCCTAATAACTGCACATATCGAAACATTTACAGCTTTTGCCTTGGCAACATAACCCTGACCTTTCGAAATAAGCAATTTAATTTTCACCTTTCCAAATCTGAGATGCAATCCCATCCAGAACAATTGCTACCCAAAAGACTAGTTTCACTTGTGCATGTGTATACAAAACAAGCTATTCTGAGTTATTTGATTGACATGGCGCTTATCACGTCATTAATCGGATAAAGTTAACGTGTTTTAAACTGTTTCCATAAAAAAGGGTGTAATTTGCTCAACTTTTTTCACTTTAAGGGTTGGCCCAACAATTACATTAATAATTAATCCGTCCGGGTACTTCTAGTTTAAGGGGGTTTGAGTACCTTATGCCGCAAAATGTTGGATTATATAACTTATATTGAAAGGTTAGGATTATTTTTGGATATAAAATATGCATAATAAGGAGTTTTTTACTTTTTTTTTTTGCTCTTCCTTGATTAAAGGTTCTTCCAACTGGAATTACAATTATATGCTGTTGAAGCAGCATCAGAAAAGATATCTGTAGAATTATTAAACACCTATTTGACTACGGCAAGTATTTACCGTATGGTAGTTTCTATAGATATGATTAATACGATTAAAACTGTTGCTTACTTGCAAAATTGTTTCTGCACTCCACGGAACAGTCCATGGTTTCCCAGGTATTCTGAAAACTCCATCAAATGCCTGAAAAAACAATAGCCAACAATTAATAATATGGTTCATCTCAACATGCAAATGCTATGTTTTAACTAATTAGGATTGGCTACTTCTTGATAATTCATTCACAATTTTAAAATAGAACTACAAGTAGGATACAACTAACATTCCCAAAGAAACTGGATTATTCAAGTTCTAATCATTCAAATAGGATGGCGTAATTAATGGAAATATAAGCTCCAATTAATTTGGGACTAAGGCTATATAGTTGTTGTTGTTGTATCGGTCAAATGTTTCCAAAAGACAACAGGTTATGGTCATTTGCCAATCCATTTAAGATCAATATATCTAACTCATAATATGCGTACAGTTGCTGCACAGAAGAACAAAGGAAAGGAACACTTGAGTTAAGCAAATCTTCTTTTACTCAAAGTGGGACATCAGTGCATACATCGGAAACATCAATACAAGCATGAAATCAAATTCCACAAAACCAAACAATAATCCATCAATTGAATCCATTCTGAAAGAAGGGTCACGACGGCTTCACGGATAACAGGCAAAAATCACGTTGCTAAGCATACAATGCCTCCTCTTAACAAGGGCTCCTATTAAATCCTTGAATGACAGTGAAATTTTTTTCCATGTATACACAAACAACGCAATAAATGTCATTTTTATATAGACTCAGACTCACTATTAAATCCTTTGCAGTTGCACTTACTAGATTGACATGTTAGCAGCTGAACTCAATCAAATCACAACACATACATACTTATTACTTCTACAAAGTCATAGATAACAAAATGACTACTAAATAAAAGAAGGGAGCTACTATTAGCCCCCTGTATCCTATATCAGCCCCCCCATTTAATTTAAAACATTTTTAAACTAAAATGTCTTTAGTCAAAATTACATAAATAACCTCACTCTAAATCATGAACATATTTAATTTCTTTCAACTTTTCCCTTCTACTTCAACTTCACTCTCTTTCTACACCCCTCCCTAAATGAAACCTTAAACTCATCCCCAACTCCTATCTCACTCACTACATTCACCTTCCTCCTCTTCTACTTAATTTTCACTTTCTATATCTCACCATAAATTAAACTATAGACTCATCTCATTTTCTCTCCTACTTTTTAATTTCTACACCCCTTCTCATCGATCATCTATTTGCATACACTCAACAATTCACCATCACATACAACGTCATAATTATAGTATTTGGTTGAGATTTGATTCACATTTTTAACTGGTTAGAATCTTTTACTTGTGTTGAATCTTAGCTTTTAATGATCAAAGAATCAATCTTGAAATGCATATGGAGCAAATTGAGTTAAAGGAGAGAAAAATATGATGTGCAACAAGGAGGAGGGAAATATAAATTAGGGGCACGATAGAGAGTTTACTAACAATTAAGGGGATACTTAGAGCATGAACTAACTTATTGGGGGCTATAAATAACATTAAATTAAATGGGGGACTGATATAGCATATAGGGGTGCTAATAGTAACTCCCTAAAAGAATTTGAGGAACACCAACAGCATGCTTACCTCTCGAAAACTCGAAATCAAATCCTTTTTCGCACAATTCAATCCATCCGGCGCAGACTCGTTCGATTCCGCGCGAAGCGCATCTTCTCCGAACTCAACCTCGTTGATGTCCGCAGAAGACTCTTCATGCCTGAAACACGATACTTTACATCTCTACAAGATATGAACCAACAACTATCATCAATTCAATTCATCATGAATCCTACACAATTTCTTCCGAATTTGAAAAACTGAAACTGAAATTGAAATCTACGAATCGAACAACCAACCAATTCCATCAATTCCTGACCTTGTTGGACGATTTCGAGTACGATTCAACGACGCGTGAGCTCCGATTGAGCGGCCATGTCAGCTTCGAAACCCTAACCCTAGAATTTGGGGGCAGAAGAAGCGATGGAGTTCGAGCGGCGCAAGGACAGCACGAACTCAACATCAGTCCAATCCGAATTTGCACAAATCCGGCGCACAAAAAGCCCTAATTTTCCGCATTCAGCGACAGACAAAGACGAAACCGAAACCCTAATTTTCAGCTCCGCGAACGAGAATCGAAGATTCGTTGGACTTGCTCGTCTCACTCTCTCGATTGAATTCTCGGATTCGCTTCTGGGTTTCACCGCTGCCACACTTGATGAGTTTTCGATTTGACGAGGAGGAGAAAAAAATCTACCAGCCAAACGAGCCCTTGTTCTTATACACGTGTGGAGCCTTCGATTCTGGTGAATGATTGATTTTTATTGTGATTGGTCCGTCCGATTGACCTCGTGATCGTGAAATACATGACTTCGAGGTTTCTGTGCTCTCTAAATCTCCGTTTACAGACAAACGTGAAAAACGTTTTTTTTTTTTTTTGGTGGGTTGTTGTTGTACTATCAACATGTGATGAGTTCACTTGTTATATGATTTATATCACGTGTTTTTTTTGGTGAAGTTGACTCAATAGAAACGATAGAAATTCGACGATTAGGGGTAGATCAAAGTTATATGGAATGCATTAATTATGAGGGGTTTGAATGGTTTGGAAAGCTCACCATCAATTGCACTTAATTGGGCACAATTAAAAAGTTTGATCCATGTATGGCCAAATTTACTCAATTAATTTGAGGCCGAGGTTATATTGTTGTTATTGTTTTTTTTTTTTGGTGAAGTTTGATAACATATTTAGTACAAGCAAGCAACCCCTATAACCTAGTTGTGGCCCGACTCTGTATAAGCACAGCGTAGTCAGTTAGTCTGAATACGAGTGATTTGGACAAAAAAACAACACTTATACAGCGAAAATACTTACGTTCCTCAAGGCGTAGCCATTCTACACCATCTCTCGGCTAAAGCGAAGAATATATTACTTTTTTTGGTGAATAAGAATAGAGGGAGTCTCCCATCAAAAAATGTTCGAAAAAAATCTTGAAAAATATGAAAAATAGGGAAAACTCATTTTTAACTGGTTTACTTACCTCGAAATTCGTAATTCGTCCTCAAGACGTCCCGCTCACGCCTCGATTTGCGCACCCGACACCCGACTCCTACGTCCCTGGTGTCAATTTAAGTTTTTAGCACCCTTTTTTTCGAATTATACCGGGTGCCAAACGCTTGAAAAAGCCTCGAACTCATTTTTTCTAGCTTTCCTAATTTTTCATATTTTTCGAGAATTTCTCGAATTTTTTCATAATTTTTATCTATTTTAATATATTTTCTACGTAATTTACGCTTTATATAAATCAATTTACTTTTTCCATCGAATTATACCGGGGTGCCAAAAACGCCCGAAAAGCCTCGAACTTATTTTTTTCTAGCTTTCCCTATTTTTCATATTTTTCGAGAATTTTTCATAATTTTTTCATAATTTTTATCTATTTTAATCTATTTTATATAATTTACGATTTATATAAATCGGTTTAAAAAACACCCAAAAAATGTGTTTGTTGTAAAGTTCTCATTATCAAACTCTAATTCTTTTTAGACTATTAATGTAGAAATAAAATAATTAGTAGCATATAGAATGATCAATTCGACATATTCAACGACAAGTGTATAAGTTGCACGTAAGTTTACAAACTTTTTGTGATGTCATTTCGGTCCTAAAGAGTGGGGGAACGCTCCTATGAATGTAATTTTATTATTAAATTAAAAGTAATAGTGAACAACTTTTATGAATGAATATATCTTTTCGTAAAATAAATAAATAAGGTTTTTGGAGTATGTGATGATAGCTCACATCACTTTACAAACATGTAAACAATGCACAATCGAAGTCATATTCCAAGGAACAAAACCAAGAAGTAAAGCAACGCTACTTACTAGTTATTATAGTTTTTTTTTTTTTTTGAAAACTACTTTAGTATGTTATATCGTGAAACAACTTGTTCGAGGTTATAGCACTTACTTGGGGTTAATTTCATCAAAGGTCTTCAAACTTTACAGTATGTAACACTTTGATCACTAAAGTTACGTTCGTACTCAAATAAATCACTCAACTTTGTTAATTGTTTCAATAAAATCACTTTAGTTCTCAATTTGATAAATAATTTGATTATGGACTAATTTGCCCTTTGGGTTTTTAGAGAAAAGAATTGAGTTTGATCGAACTGGTAGGAATGGCAAAGTAGGAGGGGAGGGAAGAGAGTAGGGGATGTTTAAAGGCTAGAGATGGTCATGGGGATAAAGGGGCAGTTCTGTGGAGGGAAGAAATGGTGGTGGCAGAGATGAAGTAAGAGTGAAGACATGGGTCATGGAGGGCGGAGAAAGGAGCAGGACCGCCGCCGGCGGCAACAGATGAAGACATGGGCGTCGGCGGGACTTAGTGTACCTGGTGCGGCTCGACATGGAGATCACCTTTTTGAACTTTGAAACTGTAGAACCAATTATTTTAATCTCTGAATCCAACTGTACGTACACATCTAGCTAGGATGCTCTATGCTTCTCAATCCCTCCATTGCAACTTCTTGAATAATCAAATTGCCCTACCTCTGCCGTCACCACTTCGTCCATCCACACAACTGCCCTTTTACCCCCACTTCCATCTATGGCCTTGAACCATCGCCTCCTCTCCTCCCTCCTTTTCAACTCTACTACTCCTTCCTCTTCCAATAGAAAGGGTAAATTAGTCCATAATCAAATTATTTATCAAATTAAGCACTAAAGTGATTTTATTGAAACAATTAACAAAGTTGAGTGATTTATTTAGTACAAACGTAACTTTAGTGACCAAAGTGTTACGAACTGTCAAGTTTGATGACCGTGTATGAAATTAACCCCACTTACTTGAATAGAACAACCACCATTGGTCTTTTGGTTCTTCTTTAAGGGTTATAAATGCAACCTTAAGTTCACCCAAAAAAATAAAATAAAAATGCAACCTTAAAATTGGAGAAGTGCATCACCAGCGTACGCTGACTAAGAAATCTAGTGAAACACCCCCTTATCATGTTTTGTATGCACAACAAAAAGACTCAAAGACACATCCTTGTACCTCAAATTTGGATTGGCAACTTATAAATTATGATATCAAATCTTGCCATCTAATTCTAAACAAGATGACTTTATTGAGTCATGGAGTTACAGTCTTCAACTCATAGACGTAGAGTTTTAACTCAAAAAGCCTCAATATTAGTAGAGGGGAAATACTTTTTTATATACTTCTTTATGAAATTATATTTATCTGATGTGAGACTTAGGTTGTGTTTAGTAACTCTTTTTTTTCCTCTTATTTTTTTAAGTCTTATTTAATAAGAGGTTTTTTAGAATAATTATGTTTGGTAAGTTTTTTTTTTTACCTCTTATTTTAAATAAGTCAATTAAAAAATAAGAGAAAAAACTTTTTACGAAATAAGTTAACTTTTTTAACTTTTTTGATAAGTGGTTTTCCTCTTATGCGGGTAGAGGAGGGACTCGACGATTACTCTCTCTCTCTCCATTGTTATATTCTGTTTGTCAATATTCATTGTGTGTACAGATTAACATAAGCTCAAAATGATTGTCTTATTCATTTCATTGTGTGTGTGTACATATTTTGATCGATATTTGTGCAAAATGGTATGTTAAGTTCTGTTGCGTCAATGTTCTATAGACATGTGCTTAAAGCTTGAGACTGCTAGATTAGATTTATGAGTTTTCCAAACAAATAACGCAAAATACCTCTATAATAAGAGATGCCAATTTTTTTTTTGTAAACACTCAATTTGAAATAAGAGCTTCTTAAACTATTTTTACCAAATACCTCGTAATGTATAAGACCTTATTTAATAAGTTCTTATAGAAAATCTTAATGGAAAATTAACCACTACAAATTTAAGATGTAAAGTTACCAAACACAACCTAAACCTTTCTGTTCACGCATCTCCAACATTCTATCTGGATCGAGATTCATAACACCTTGATCATGGCTATATATTAGCGTAGCAAGATTTTCCCGAAACTAGGCCCAAACTCCAAATAGAGAAAGCAAGAAACATATGACATTAATTTGTATTGTTATCAGGCAATCTAAAATCCTAAAACCAGCCAATTTGAGAAAAAAAGTGAGAAGGGTCTTTCAGCCGCACCTAGTGTATATATACAACAATAATAATAATAACAAAGCTTCAATCTTAAATTGATTGGGGGTGAACTTCATAGATCAAACTAACCGGCACAGGTTGGCCTAGTGCTAACGGCGGGATTGTGTGGGTCAAGCGCATGGTTTTGAGTTCAATTCCGCACGACAGCCAAACGTCGGATCGTTAGTAGTCTTTTTGGCAATTCCAATGTTCATAGGACTCGCAAGACAAGTGACTCTACTCAGATATATATATATATATATATATATATATATATATATATAATATTCTACAATAGAGCTCAAATATATACTCATGACATGAAACCCTCTCAAAATGTGTTGTGCATTTATGACGCCTTAATTTATTGAATTAGAATCCAATGGTTGTAAATAATGTATAAGATTGAGAGCCGATTGTATAGATGCCTTTCTTAGCTAATTCTCAAACCTCAAAGTTTGGTACTAAATCATACTTTCAATGTTTCTGCCGTTTGCCTTATTCATGGAGAAGGAAAAAAATTGGTACTTGGTTTGATTTATTTCTTCATCATACTTTCTTGCATATTCTTACATAGAACAAGCTTCAATTGGCACTTCATCCGATTCTTGCAACACATTTTATTGATCATGGCACTTCTTATGATCCTCCTTCATCCGATTCTTGCAACACGTAAGATTTATTGCAAAAAGGATTTATTGATCAATTGGCACTTCTTATGATCGTTTGATTCTTGCTCTCCTATGTCTTATGTTCATGCTCCTATTGTATATTTCTCTATCTTTCTCCATCAACAATTACCACAACTTAAGTCATCACTTCTTTATCTGCTTCCAATTCTCAATTGAATTCTCTCATAATAGTAGCTTAAAACTAACATGTTTCGTTGATTTTGGTTTATATTTAGTTAATGTACGCACTTCACACAATCCAAAAAGAGAATTTTTAAGTATAAGATGTATAACTATTTTTTTATTGTTGGAGCAAGTTGTATTGCAAGATGTGGGCATTGTAAGAGCAAACATTCGCGTTGAAGACTCACTAATATAACTTCAAGTCGAATTTAGTAGTTTCATGAACCAAGAAAATAATATAGAGCCTCATCTTTCTTGTTTGCTTTTGTAATGCTCCAATTTCTATTACTATCACTTTATCTCCAAGTATATTATCTCCTCAACTATAACTTGCGACTAATCTCATATATTCCTCCAACATTTTTTTATGTCATCCTAAAAAATTATTTGTTAAAAACTATAAGTTGTTTTAGAAATTTTAGAAGACTTTTGTACCTCTTCTCCCATTTACCCATAAACATTTAATTGCACTTAAACACTTGTTCTCTTTTTTGTTGGATAAAATAGAGGTTGTGTATTAACAATGTAATTAAAGCCATCAACTCGATAACATTTTTGTGACATACCAATCACTTTATCAAACTTCACGAAAAACCATTCTCTGATAAAATCGGAAAAAGAAAATGATATATTCTAAACCATGATAACATATTACCCTTGAAAAACTTTCTCTAAAGGAAAAGAAAACATTCCCATTCCATATTTGAAAGGTTGATATTTGAAATGAATTGAAAACGTCGGATCGTTAGTAGTCTTTTTCCGGGACTCGCAAGACAAGTGTCTAGATACTCATATATATATATATATATATATATATATATATATATATATATATAATATTCTTACATACTGAAAAGGTCAAATATATGCCCATGCCATCTTGCCAACCCTCTCAAAATGTGTTGTGCATTTATGACGCCTTAATGTATTGGATTAGAATCCAATGGTTGTAAATAGTGTACCCATGACATAGGTATATATTTGATTCCCATGGTAGTAATACCCTTTATATATATAATAAAAAAAAAAAATAATTCATAGATAAAATTCTTTCACTATCTACACTCGATTTATTGTAGTTAATGACATGCTTTGATTTTGCCCAAAATTATTGTATGTTTTAGAAGAGATTTTACTCTGATTCACCACAGTCTATCACTTCAATTTATGTTACAACTTACAAGGTGAAAAACAAAAAATGGTGATGAGAAGGAACATGTATTCATAGAATCATGGAATCCGTGGGGGTATATGCGCTACTTGTAGTTCTAACTACACAACAACGTCTTCTCCTCCTTCATAATTGATGCTGAGATGTAGATGGGTCCAACCAGGACATGTTACACCATGTTTACATATGTTTTTTTGGTGTACGAAGTATATGTGATTTCACCTTTTTTTTTGTTTGCTTTCAAGGAAACCCAATTTAATATTTCTTATACCTCGTATAATATTATTCGTGAGCGTAATTATCTTTGTTTTTTAGATTACACTCTTCCACAATCGTGAGCGTAATTATCTATGTTTTTTACACTCTTCCACAATCGAAAGTTCACTCGTCTCGATTAATCTAAGCTCGAGTCAGGTCGATCTTCATAAGTGTGATCACTTAAAAATCAAAATCAAGACCATTACTTAAGAAACCCGAACAAAAATCACTGAACCAACTTCCATTGATTTTGTGTTTATTAATGTCTAAGTATATTCATTAATGCAACATTTTTTTGTTTCATTAAACATAAACATGAAGGACGAAATTCTGAAAATTGGACCACAGGTGGATCCAATGTTTCACTGGATACAATCCCCCAGTGTCGCGGCACCAACTTAACACCACAACTCCCCTTCCACGTGTCAACTACGCAACACTCTAACGGTTTCATAACACTATCAATCAGTGCTCAAGATCTCGAAACGTGTACGCAGCACCGAAACTGACTGAACCGAAGAACATATCATCACGGCCGTTATGGGAGTTGCCAACCTGTCCGCTGGGCCCCACCAAATTAGCTAGTTTTAGAGAGAAATCTCACCACTTTTAAAGCGAAATGCTAGAGCAACCAACTTTCAACACCTAGTTTGTTTTAGTCCTTTGGATATGCATCGAGACACGGTTATGGGAGTTGCACGCGCGTCTTTCACTCAAATTAACTTGGACGAGTTGCAATAAGGGCAACTTGAGATTAGGTCCCAAATTCAATTCTCCACTGTCTGAAGATTTTTCGAGTCACTTTGAAGTACACTCATATCGATTGCACTGAAGCATCGTAGAAATAATTAGACTCACTTAGATAGCCACGAATATTATAAAAAAAGGCAAATAGTATCATTTGGTTTCTAAACTTTTACACTTTTGTTGATTTGGTCCCCAAACATTCATTAGTTCACTTTTTGTCTCTTGAACTTTCATTTCTTTCTACTTTTGATTCATTTGTTAAGTTTTAGAGAGTAATAGATTAATACTAACAAAACAATTCACACTCAATTGTTTTGAGTTGATAAATTAGTTGTAAACCGCATATGCGAGTTGCTCGTGAAACACTTTGTTAGCAATCATTATGAGAAATGAAAGTTCAAATACCAAAAATAAATTGATGAAAGTTTGGGCACCAAATCAATAAAAGTTTGAAAATTAACGGACCAAATGTTACTTTAAGCCCAAAAAAAAATCAAAACTCAAATCATAATAACAACTAAGTGTGAAATGTAGGTGCGAAAAGTGAGTCACCCAACACACAGCTCTCTGTGGCGCTTCTTCATATTTCTGTCAGCCAAAACAGATCTTCAGACCAAACAGAGCAAACACACACACACAGAGCGAGAGAGAGAGAGAGAGAGAGAGAGAGAGAGATTAAGCCATTGAGGGCCTGTTTGGCTTAAAGGGCTTGTTTGGCTTTCTGGGGCTTTGTTGGGTTTTGCAGGCTTCTCTTGATCTGTGTTGATTTGGCTTCTTCAATGGGTGAAACGCAGAACAAGATCTACATAACAACAGAGGAGCTGAGCAGCCACAACAAAACAGGGGACCTCTGGATCTCAATACAGGGCAAGGTCTACAATGTATCCGATTGGGTTCACCAGCACCCCGGCGGCGACCTTCCTCTCCGGAGCCTCGCCGGCCAGGACGCCACCAATGCCTTCCTCGCCTACCACCCCGGCACCGCCTGGGCTCATCTCGATAAGTTCTTCGTTTGCTATCTTTCAGATTACAAAACCTCAGATGTTTCCAATGACTACAGAAAATTAGTCTCAGAACTCACCAAATTGGGCTTGTTTGAAAGACATGGATTTGGGTTTTTTTTGTCTTTGCTGACCATTTCCGTTTTGTTGCTAATTATCGTTTTGGGGGTTTTGTGGAGTACTAGTGTTTGGGTTCATATGATATGTGGTGGATTTATGGGGATTGTGTGGACACAAAGTGGGTGGTTAGGGCATGATTCTGGGCATTATAAGATAATCAAGAATCGACGAATGAACAGATATATGCAATTATTGACCGGGAATTGTTTGTCTGGTGTCAGCATTGCTTGGTGGAAGAGGAACCACAATGCACATCACATTGCTTGCAATAGTCTTGAGTTTGATCCTGATGTTCAACACATGCCGGTTTTCGCGGTGTCTTCGCAGCTATTTAACTCCCTCACATCCTACTATTATGAAAGGGAGATGAAATTCGGGTCCGTTACGAGGTTTCTAGTGAGTTACCAGCATTTGACATTCTACCCGGTTATGTGCCTTGCGCGGATTAATCTGTTTGCGCAGTCGGTTTTGTTGTTGGTTTCGAAGAGGAAGGTACCTAATAGAGCTCAGGAGTTGTTTGGTTTGCTTGTGTTTTGGACTTGGTACCCTCTTGTGGTTTCATGTCTTCCCAATTGGGGTGAGAGGGTTATGTTTGTGGTTTTGAGCTTTGCGATCACTGGAATCCAACATATTCAGTTCTGCTTGAACCACTTCTCGTCGAGTGTATATGTTGGCCAGCCGAATGGATGCAATTGGTTTGAGAAGCAGACCGAGGGAACGCTTGATATCACTTGTGCGTCGTGGATGGATTGGTTTCATGGTGGATTGCAGTTTCAGATTGAGCACCATTTGTTTCCGAGGTTGCCGCGCTGCCATTTGAGGAAAATATCACCACTTGTGAAATCACTTTGCAAGAAGCATGGTTTGCCTTACACATCCGTTTCGTTCTGGGAGGCTAATGTTCTGACTTTCGGGACTCTTAGGACCGCGGCCTTGCAGGCCAGGGACCTCGCCAATCCAGTTCCGAAGAATTTGTTGTGGGAAGCTGTGAATACACATGGTTGAAATCAATATGAAAGCTTCTTGAGACATGCTCGGCGTTGGGATTTTCGGCATGCTATCAGTGGATGAATGGCCATCTCCATTGTGGTTTCAGGCATGGATAATTTGCTCCTTGGCTTCTCTATGTTATGTTATGTTATGTCTGCATTTCCTTCTTTTCAGTTGAGACTTCAAACTGTTTAGACATATTCAATAGGCATTGTTTTCTCTTCCTCTTCTTTGCATTGACTAATGCAAATGGCATAGATTGGAAGGTGATTCATTGCAGTGAGTAGGTTTTGAACTTCTGGAGATCTCTTATGTAGTTATTTATTTTGCCTTGTGGATTTTGAATCTTTTATCTGTATTAATGCAAGTCGCGTGGGAGGCGATCATTGTCGTATGTTTTCTTATGTATGTTTTCTTATTTAATGGTAGACTGGTTTGATGATGCTATTTTAGGAACTTTGTTGATAGTGATTTGATGTTAACAGTTCATATGCTGATTTGCCATTTCTTAAGTTGTGCAACCATCACACCAATCCTTGGTGCTGTAAAGTTTATCAAACTGTTTCAGGACGGCTGCCAACAACAACAACAACAACAACAACAACAACAACATAGCCTCAGTCCCAAATTGATTGAGGTCGGCTACATGAATCAAACTCTTCCATTGTGCTCGATTGAGTGCAATCGATGGTGTACCTCGTCAAATTTCTTCAGTTTCTATTGAGTCAAGTTTTCTAGTGGGGGCATTTGTAGGTCGTCTTTGCAGGTGACTAAACCACCGCAACTGCCCTTCCTCATGACGGCCGCTAGTCTTCCAAATTTCTTTTTAGTTGTTATAAATCCTATTAATGGATCTTGAGTTGGTTACTTTCAGTTTTGCAAATGGTAATTGATATGAAAATGTTCCAAGATTGGGTTGGACTTAGTTTTATGAATTAACAGATCATCTCTCTTTTTCTTCCCTTTGTTTTAAGAACAGTTCATCTTCATCATTTCATTTCCTCTTAATTTGCTCTTAAACATGATTTTCTAGATAGGAACTCTGAATGAGTGTTTCTTCTTTTATACCAACATATTGAGTTTCTGCCCAATATTATTTGCAGCTGTGAAGGCAGATATCAACTTACAATCAATCTTTTTCAATGCCCTTCAATCAAATACTAATATCCTTCTCATTGAGATTACAATGAAAAGAGCAGCATATCTCCTTCAAAATACTTATTATTGTGTTAGGATTGAAATATAAGTCCCACGTAAATTAAAACTACAAAACGAAGAAAAATATAGAATACAAGGGAAAATCTCTTTGTACCGAGGTCTTATAGAGTAAAATCTCACGACTTTACATTTGACCCGAGTCAACATAAACTAACTTGCCTTCTTTAGAGGGAAAAGAGCTCAAATTCAAATGGTTCTCTCACCCTCTATATTTGTATGACTTGAAATGCATTTAAGTCCACAAAACCTGAAGGTGGTATGAACCAATACTTGTATTTTCTGTTGAAAACTTGCGAGTCACTTTTGAGGTTGGTTTACAATCCAAAGCACCATCAAATGAAACACAACACGTGCCATCAGTCCAAGGTCTTCTCCTGCCGACCATTCGATCAGTTCTTTGTTTTTCAACTTTTAGCTCACCCACCATTACACGTGTAATTTTGTAACCCCTCCCCACCTATCTCTCACTCTCCATTAAAAAAAAAAAAATGCCCTTAAAACTTACAAGTCTGGTTCTCTACTGCACATTTTTAGTAGACATTTGTTTAGCTCTAATGGCCTTCATTTCTTGTTTTATGTTCATAGTTTCTCTCTTGTGGGGTTTTTCAGCTAATAAGTCCCTAATGAGTTGCAGTGCAAGCAAGATAATGTTGGGGTCCAAGCTAATAGCTGGAGCAAACCAAGCATGGATTTCTGATAACAGAACTTTTGCATTTGGGTTCACTCCAAATGAATCAAAAGACCTCTTTTATTTGTCAATTTGGTACAATGAGCTTCCAGGGGATAGAGTTGAAGTCTGGACTGCTAATAGGTGAATTAATTCTGTCATCAAAGTATACTACTAGTTATGAAGTTGTAGAAATGCTCATGAAGTTTTATTTTGATTCTTCATTCTTTATATTTGTTTATATGAGATGGTTTTAGTAGGCAAAATAGTATGGTCACAACCAAACATCTCTTGTAATTTTTTATTTTTATTTTTTTTTTTTTGACAACTTCACTCCAACACTAGTCGAACCCGAGACTTTCCTCGACCTTGCCTTTTAATAAGTGATGCTTTGGTGAGATAGATGAAGCATCACTTCCCAAAAGCCAAGATTTATGGAGGTCATGTGTTCGAATCCAGCTCAAGTAAAAAAAAAAAAGTGACACCCAATCCATCTCTCTAGAGATGATTTGGTCTTGCAATCCTTCTCTTAAAATTCCAAATTTATTTTTTTCAAAGCTTTTTCAAAGATTAAACTTTTAGCCTTCGTGATTTTTTTGGGGTTTAAATCACTCTATCGAAAAGTCCAATAAGCCTCAATTAATTAAGCTCGAGTCTCCAGTCCACCCAAAAATGGTTAAAAGCTCTTCTAGCATAACCGACTATATTTTCAAGTCTCAAAAACTATAACAGATTATCACTAGTATATATGCTTATATTTTATTTTAAAAATATTATTTTTTGAATCTTTATTAAAAAAAAAGGAAAATATTGAGATGACTCGGAGTAACAGTGTCCATCCATCGCGCATCGATGTGTATATGCACATATCTTGATACGCGAATGTATGAACACCATCACCGAGTGTCCTATTTCGGGTCACCTTAAAAAAAAAAAAAAAAAAGAAGCAACTTTGGTTTTTGTAAGTTCTCTAACTTAAATTACCCGCCAATTTGATTTCCTCTCTCAACCATCTAAACTAGAAACTCTCCGGTCGGAAAAGATGCAACCTTGGAGCTGGACACCGCCGGAAACCTCCTCCTCACCGACCGCGCCGCCGCCGTCTGGTCCTCCAACACCTCCTCCCGCGGCGTCGCCGCCGCCCGCCTCTCAGATTCCGGCAACCTCATCCTCCTCGACTCAGACTCCCACCCAATCTGGCAGTCCTTCTCACACCCATCTCACACTCTCCTCCCAAATCAGCCATTAAACGTATCTCTAGAACTCACCACGCAATCCCATTTGGGCTTCTACACTCTCAAAATGCTTCAACAGCCCAACTCCCTAAGCCTAGGCCTCACCTTCAACTCGCCGGAATCCGGCTACCCATCACCGGAAACTGGGCGGAACTACTCGTACTGGTCGGTGCCGGAGATCTCCAACGTGACCGGAGAGGTTTATGCGGTGGTGGACGAGAAGGGCAGTTTTGGGATTGTGTATGGTGAAGGGTCTGGTGGGGTTGTGTATGTGCACAAGAATGATGAGTCCAACAAGGTGTTTGATGAAATGCCTGTGTTGAGGAGGCTCACTTTGGAGGCGAATGGGAACTTGAGATTGTACAGGTGGGATGACGACGTTAACGGGTCGCGGCAATGGGTGGCGGAATGGGCGGCGGTTTCGAACCCGTGCGACATTGCCGGGGTTTGCGGCAATGGCGTGTGTAGGTTGAAGGGGAGTAAGGCTAATGCCAGTTGTTCTTGCTTGCCAGGGACTTCTCAGTGTTTGGGGAATAACAGGAGTTTGGTGGGTGATTGTGGTGGGGATCGGCGGAAGTTGGCGGCGCGGTTCAGGATTGCGACGGTTAATCTGACTAACTACTACTACGACGAGTCCTCGGTGATTGCTAATTACAGTGATGTTGCTACGACGGCGAAATGCGGTGATGCTTGCTTGGGTGATTGCAATTGTGTGGCTTCGGTTTATGGATTGAAGGAGGAGAAGGCCTATTGTTGGATTCTGAGGAGGTTGGAGTTTGGAGGGTTTGAGGATCCGACGTCGACTTTGTTTGTTAAGGTCAGGAATGATGGCTCATCGGCGGCACCTGAAGGAGGCGACGGAGGGTCCGGCGGGGGTGATCACCGCGAGAAGACATTGGTTATTCCAATTGTTCTGTGCATGTCTGTCCTTATTGGTCTTCTGTGCTTCTTGTTGTATTATACTTTTCATGGGAAGAAGGCCCTGAAGAATGCCAGTAAAGGCTCTCTAATGGTGTCAGGTGCGCCGGTGAATTTCAGCTATAGGGATTTGCAGAGCGCGACGACTAACTTCTCTCATTTGCTCGGAACCGGTAAGAACTCAGAGTCTCAGACCTTGGCAAAATAATGTCTTTTTTCGCTTTCCCTTGCTTTAGAACTCATCTTAAAAGATTGCATTATTTCTTATTTAGAGTCTTCTTCATTATAGAAGAGCTTGAAAATAGTGGTAATAAGAAATACAAAAATCCGAAGAAAAGTAGGAGTTGCACTAATTGACGACACAAAGATTAGAGAAGGGGTTGTGGTGGTTTAGACACCTCCAAAGATGTCCACGCTAGAAAACTCGACGCAATAGAAACTGAAGAAATTCGACGGGATTAGTGTAGACCGAAGCTAACTTGAAACTCATTAATTAGGATGGATTTAAATGGTTTGGAAAGCTCATTATCAATTGCACTAAATTGAACACAATGGAAGAGTTTGAATCTATGTAGTCGACCTCAACTAATTTGGGATTGAGGCTATATAGTTGTTGTTGTATAAAAGAGCTTGAAAATAGTGGTAATAATTGTGATTTGTGAACAAATGACAGGAGGATTTGGGAGTGTGTACAAGGGCAACATGGGAGATGGGACCCTGATTGCAGTTAAGAAACTAGAGAGGTTTCTGCCTCATGGAGAGAAGGAATTCATTACAGAAGTAAACACCATTGGTTCAATGCATCACATGAACTTGGTTCGACTCTGCGGATTTTGCTCCGAAGGGCGTCATCGGTATGATCTTTTAAAACTAGAATGCTTTCTTTATATACACAAAGTTCCATCTTTCTTGTCTCCCAAACTCTACCATTCTTGCATTAGTCATAGCTGATAAAGTTTGATACTGAATTCTTGTAAAGTGAAGCATAATGTTTGGAAGTTGTGTTTTTGAATAGGCTTCTAGTGTATGAGTTCATGAAAAATGGATCACTAGACAAATGGATCTTTCCTTCATATAATAGCCATGAATTTCGAGACAAGCTACTTGACTGGCAAACCCGCTTCAATATAGCCATGACCACTGCACAAGGAATAGCTTACTTCCATGAGCAGTGCCGCAACAGAATCATACACTGCGACATCAAGCCGGAGAACATTCTGTTAGACGAGAATTTCTGCCCGAAAGTATCAGATTTCGGGCTAGCGAAGTTGATGGGAAGGGAGCATTCTCAGGTTGTCACAATGGTGAGAGGCACCAGAGGATACTTGGCCCCAGAATGGGTCAGTAACAGGCCTATTACAGTTAAAGCAGACGTTTACAGCTACGGGATGCTGCTTCTAGAGATCATCGGCGGGAGGAGAAACCTCGACATGTCGCTAGACGCCGCAGACTTCTTCTATCCTGGTTGGGCATTTAAGGTGATTGCAGGAATACCCAAAACCTAAATAAATGCACTCAAAGAACTGTTCAAACTTGGTCTCACCTCTGTTTGTTTTGATGCGTTCTAGGAGATGAGCAATGGAAAACCAGTGAAGGTTGCAGATAAGAGACTGATGGGAATGGTGGAAGAAGATGAGTTGATTAGAGCACTGAAAGTTGCTTTCTGGTGCATCCAGGATGAGATATCTATGCGTCCTACGATGGGGGAAGTGGTGAAGATGTTGGAAGGTTCGGTCGAGATCAATCCGCCGCCAATGCCGCAGACGGTTCTGGAGTTGATTGAGGAAGGCTTAGATCATGTTTACAGAGCAATGAAGAGGGAATTCACACATTGTGATCCCATCCATGCTGCCACTTCCATTTATTCCCTCACAACCCACCCATCATCTAATGCAACATGTAGTTACTCCACAATGTCACCAAGATAGTATCCAACACAAGATTACATTACATTGTTCATGAAGAAAAAATATCAGTGAAGTCATATGAGAATCAAATGTTAAGTTTTGAATCCAACAAGAGTTTTATTGATTGAATGCATGTATGACACATAAATATGAAGAAACAGACCAACAACTGAACAAGTCGATCAGGCAATTGAAACCAGGAGACCGACCAAAAAACAACCAAGGGACTTGACATTACTAAACAAAATACCAGAACACTCAAATTGATCTCCAAACTAAGGAGATACGACAATGCCGTAGGATCCCATGAGTTATCTCCTCTCATCTGTATTTTTGTTACATTAGCACCATGGATCCTAGTCTAAATAAGTTGTCAAAAAGTAGTAAAAAGGGAAAATCATAGAAATGCTCACATGAAATCATAATCGTCAAGAGCATCGTATGTAGAGACAACGGCATCATCCTGCAACTTATCCACATTAAGTTGTTTCTTCTTCACACCTAAGACGGAGAAAATTTAAACACGATTAGTCTGAACTCTGAACAGTTAACATCCAAAACTAAGCGATAAATCATGTGAAATCAACGGCTTATGCAAAAATAAAGTCGTTCTTTCTTTCTTTTTAAGAGCTCCTACCTATTGAAATGATGGAAGATGGACAATTAGCGTTAATTTTCTTGGTTAACAGTAGTGCCCATCTTGCTTACCTATTTTCTTTTTACCAGCATTGGCTTCCTTTTCTGCCTTAAGCTTTTCATTGGCAATTGCTGCCATAGATGACGAAACCTCTTTGGCATCCGCTGCTTTCAAATTTGCAGTTGACAATCTTAATACTGCCTTCAGTAGTCCAATGTAATGGTAACTTTTCTGCACCCAGAGAAAGAAATGATTCATATACCTAAATTTAACAAAATAGCCCCCAAAATCAAATTTCACATACACCATAGGAAAACAGATAGTTTTCTTGCGATGCAAGCAGGAAAGTTTGTTGACAAATTCCAACTGATAAAACTAAGAGGTTAAATGGTGCAGATCCAACACACCTCATAAGGCAGTAGTTTATGAGAGATCAGCTCTGCATACTCGAGGAAATCACTCTCTGACTTGGGTATGAAACTATCGAGGGACTTCTCGTCACCTTTCTTTCCAAACAGTTCCGTGGTGGCTTTATAGTCAGCTTCCTCCACAAGCCTGTAACAGAGAGATACAACAGTATGGACCAGTGCACTATAAAATATTCGATCAACAAAATATCCAAGCAAATTCGTATTGAGGGAGCTTTGCTGACGAATTTTAAATTGCAAATCCACGACTGCTCAGAGAGAAACAACTCTAGTAATCATTATGTTAATTGAACAGTATATGGGTGTATTGTTTTCATTCTCTTGATAAATCATTTACCACCCTCCGTGTTGGGTTGATCATGTATTGAAATAGTTCGGCGGTCCAACAGTGTCTCTCATTTTATTTCTTTTTCTGAGGTTTCACCCTTACATTTCATCAATGTTAAGTAGTGTCTAACAACACCTCAAAAGTTCCTTGACAGATCGAAGTTCCATCCACTCACTCAAAAAAGACAATATATACAAGCACTAGATTGAAAGATTATTCCCTCACCTCTGCTGACGAAGCTTTTCTGCCAGAGGATCCAGAGTTTCTTCCTGTTTTACTTCAGCTGTTTTACCCTTTTTGTCTTTGGCAGCTACAGCAGGCTTCTTTGTGCTTTTTTCTGTGGCAGGCGGGGGCACCGGTGCAGGTTTCTGATCATGACAAATTGCAACACCTTAGAGATGCCTCAAATATTAATGGAATGGACAAGAAACATTCATAAATTCTGGGTCCTAGCTGTGTGAACTCATGGCTCCGCACAATATTTGTCAACATAACAAGGATATACAACTCTACGTCCAGAATGATGTTAAATTAAATGCAAATTAAAGAATTAATCAAAACATAAAATAAAAACACTTGCATATATTGCATGAAAAATACTGACAAGTATTAATGATAATAATTACAACTGAACATCTTCTCTATGGAAACACTTAAGCTTTGACACTTCTACTGCGAAGATGCTAGACAAGCCAATATGTACAAGCCAGGTTGCGAGTTGAGTATGATTTCTAAGCATCCAAATATTTCTGTTTTTAAGTGAGTTTTTTTTTTTAAATATGCATAGAATTTTAAAGAAATTTAGTGATGATTGAAATCAGTATTTTCTCAACAATGCTTATGAAAAATCAAGAATTACCAATTAACGTCTGAGATCAACATTCCATCATTCAAATCAAAACCTATTCACTACTTTTTTGCTTGCTCAAATTCCTGAAATAACCTGTTATTGTTGTTCTATTTCAAAAAAAAAAAAAAAAAATTGTTAGTGAGAACAAAAACATGCACAAATATTTTGATTCTGAAATTCCTACTAAAAAAGAGTTAAAATGCACATAAATACTTTGAGTAAAACAGCACATCCAGTAAAACATAAAAGAAATAGTAGCAGCACGCATAAAACATAAAACCCAAAGTTGATTTATTTTATAGTGCATCCTAGAGTCTAAGCATGTGCAAGCAGTTAAAGAAAAGATAACTTCTATGAACATTGCAACAGAAATTATTCACACCGGTTCAGGTTCATCATCATCCTCCCAAGACTCTTTCACGTCATCCTCATCTACGTCCTCATCATCCCATTTACTTCTAGGAAGCTCCTTTTTAACAATAGGAGCAACATGATCTTCTTCCTCTGTCAAAATTCAAACACGTACGCCAAACAATCAAACAACCAACCGAAACGCTTCCCAACATCAAATTGATTCAATGAAAGTATTCTATCTCAAAACACATTAAACATAAAAATAAGCAAGTTTAGAAGAGACTTTCTCTTGTCAAAAGCATGACAACAACAACATAAACTCAGTCCCAAATTAATTGGGATCGGCTACCTGGATCAAACTCTTCCATTCTGCTTGATTTAGTGCAATTGATGGTGAGATTTCCAAACCATTCAAATCCCTCCTAGTTAATGCGTCCCAAGTTTACTTCGGTCTACCCCTACCTCGTTGAATTTCTTTAGTTTCTATTGAGTCGAGTTTTCTAGTGGGGGCATTTGTAGATCGTCTTTGCAGATGACCAAACCACCACAACCGCCCTTCCCTAATCGTTGTGTCAATTGGTGATACTCCTACTTGTCTTTGAATTTTTATATTTCTTATTCTATCTTTACGAGTTTCACCACACATCCACCTAAGCATCATCATTTCTGCTACGTTCATTTTACGAGTTTTACCACGCATCCACCTTTCATAATTGTTAAACCATTTGAAAATCGAAGATGAAAAAAAGCTTACTCAACATTTTCCTAGTAAATCTATAATGCCAATAAACAATCCCTTGATAGGTGAACAACTAACATGCATGCGATTCTAACTATAAGAATTGAATAAGTGAAAATTTTAGAAAGGAACAAGAAAAAAAAAAGCAAGAAAGAAATAAAGAAAGAAAAGTACTAGTATATAAAGTAGAAACCAAGAGAATCTCTTCCGAAGACCTGATAAAACTCGATTATATATTCATGGCTGTCGTAACCTATCAAGTCATTAGTTCGCTCCACTACGGAGAGACCAAATTATTAAATGAAAACTAAATCATAACTGTTATATGAGGCTCCATATAAAAAAAAGTAAAAAACTAAATAAAATAATAGCTGTTACAAGAAAAATCAGCACTTTTCAAGGGAAAACACCAGAGAGAAGCCTATAACTTTAAGAAAGAGCACAACATTCTACAAAGTACAAATTTATTTATTTTTTCTATTCACAAGCTCACAAGGAGCAACCCTCACCTTATTAAGAGGCAATTTGCCCAATTAACAAACTCGCAAGGAGCAACTACAAGACTACTGATGTTCAGTTGACAGACCTAACCAGTCATATGGTAAATTCATCACCATGAACCCATAGAACTAGGTCAGCCTAATGGACCCACATAACTACCATGATGCAATGAACCTGGATTATTCTACCAAGATCCATGATGGACTTGGACTACATATCAACTAAAGGCCTAGTATTTATTGTGCATTCCAAAATACTCAACCCGTGCTTCTCTCGGTGGAAATGCAAGACCTTGGCCACCGTATATACTTTATGTTGGTTATATTCTACAAACTATTAACTTCATGGGAAATCATTGGAGAAAAATTCAACCATGAGCAACAAAATAATATATGTAAGCTAGTCACATGTTCATCAAAGATACCGTTACGTCCAAAAACACAATAATCACCGAAAAAGTTAACATGCTACAAATAGTTACATCCTACAAACATGAAGAGTTAATATTAAAAAAAATGATTTTTTTTTTTGTATAACAACAACATAGCCTCAAATTAATTGGGGTCAGCTTTTTATGTCATAAATAATATTAAAATTCCATTGCAAAAGAAAATTAGCAATTACCCCAGTCTTCCATTTTTTTCGGCTTCAGTCAAATTGACTGCAAAAGTAGCCAAGAAAAATGAAAACAGCCCTGCACAATGGAACCACATGAACATCAGCAACATGATGAGAAATATTCTACTTTCATAGAAGAACTTAAATGGCAGAGCAAGTTCAGATAACTACAATTCTGCCGTAGATATGCATAATCAGTATAGAACACTTTCATTCTTACAGTGACTAACCGACTACCACAAAGCCATAACACAACCAAATTGTTCAGCTACCCAGTTGAAACGCTTAATTCATTTTTTATTTTTTGATGCCACTTAATTTTTATTTTTTATTTTTTGGTTCTTAACACTTAAATAGCCTCAGCATGATTCATAGCTTTCCATTGACTGTATTGACTGCTAGCAATCAGTAACAACCATTATAAATTCATACGCCAAAAGGATGCACTCGAACTACAAGTAACAAACTAAAATTTGAACATTGACGAAAAACCCCAAAATGTTTCTAAACAAATTATAATAGTGCATATATTAGTTGCCAATTACTGAAGAAAAATCAACATCCACCAAAAGTTTCCCTTGCATTAGAGGCCTTTGTAAACCTAACAATCAAACAAAACCCAATTCCACCACAGCGCAATCTTTTCATTTCCTAATCGATAAATTTATCGACTACGCTATGCAATGCTAACAACAACCAACCCAAGCCTCAGTCCCAAATTAGTTGGGGGAATTTGGGTTCGGCTAGCAAAAAAACGAACTTTCAACCTAAGAGGTACACCAAGCAAGACCGAAACCGATTGCCGCGAAAGAAATCAATCCCACAAACTTACTCCCTGCCCAGCCTCATCGACTCGAAGCGATATCATGTTCATCAACAAATCAATCAGTGCAGAAACACGAAAAACACAACTAGTCCCCACGGTAATCGCAAATCAAACACACAGCACCAACGATCTAGGGTTTCGACGACTAAAAATCCCTACGTTCGCTACTAATTGTGCAGAACTAGATCGAATCCAGAACGAAACTCGCGCGTGCAAAACCCTAATTCGCAATAAACGCAAGACCTGAAAGAGAGCGACATTGAGAAACCCTTACCAGAGATGCGCGCGCGCGCGCGAGAGAGAGAGAGAGAGAGTTTAGGGTTTAGGGAGATCGAAAGGTCTGAAGAGCTCGAAAAGGGATTTCAATGGCTGCGACGGCGCCTCTTTGAGAGAGAGAGAGAGAGAGGAGAGAGAGTTGTCAGTAATACCGAGGACGCTGCGAAGCACAATGAGGGAAAAAGTGTGCGCGATTACTTTAAAGCAATGGGAGTTGTAAAGGGTCGAGTACTGAAACGGCCGAGTTAGTGGCGAGTCAAGCACGGGCGACTTCTCGAGATGCGCCTCCCATAGAGATGAGCATGTGTGGTTGTGTACTATTGGTAGTAGTACTATAGTAGTATGTTTTTTTTTTTTTTTTTTTTTTTTTTAATCGAAATAGACGTTATTACAGAGTTTTTTTGGTAAATCGGCGTGAGCGGGACGTCTTGAGGACGAATTACGAATTTCGAGGTAAGTAAACCAGTTAGAAATGAGTTTTCCTATTTTTCATATTTTTCAAGATTTTTTTCGAATTTTTCCATAATTTTTATCTATTTTAATCTATTTTCTCGTAATTTACGATTTATATAAATAAGTTTAATTTAATTTAATTTTAATTATTATTTTATTAATGGGGTGGATGTGCCCACGTGGACATGACACATGGATAGCCAACTCACCGCCACCTCACAAACTTCAAAAATAGCCAATATTGGAAATTTGTGAGGTGGCGATGAGGGCGGTGAGGTGGCGATGAGGTTGTATGGATAGCGCCTTTTGAAAAGGCGCTATCCATACAACCTCGCCGCCACCTCTACCGCCACCTCACCTATACGCCCACGTGGCGGACACATGGATAGCGCCTTTTGAAAAGGCGTTATCCATGTGTCCATGTCGCAAAAAAAAGTGTTTTTGTATCGTAAACTACTACTCTATTTTACCTGATTTGCAAATCATTCTACGATATTTTTGATGTATTATTCTCTAGCTATCTAATTTATCTTTGTAATTTGGGTTAATAACCATTCTTTTCATCAAAAAAAGAAAAAAAGTTTACTCTATTTGATAGCATTAAGAAAAAAAAATTCAAAAAAATAATCGAGTTTTTGTTAATATTTATGATTTTGTTCTCCTATGTTATATTAATTTTACGACGACATGTATATGTTTTTTTTAATTATAATTCTACCAACTTCAAAGTAGCTTTGGTACATTTAAAAATTATTCTAAAGACTTCAAATCTTTTTATAGAAATTTTCAACAAATAAATTCATTTGTTTATCGTCAAAAATAATTGACGTATGTTTACCATGTATGTTCATCGACCCGTTTACGAGCTTACAGTCAGTACATGAATAACATATCTCAAACTATCAAAAACAGATACAAGCTTGTTTAATGTTTTTATTTTTCACAAAAAACAACAAATATAAATTAAATAAATACTTTCTTCATCTAACAAATCTCATTTGTTCGAGATTTAAATGATACAAATGCCGTTATTAAAAATTAAAAAAAATTCGACAAATTTAGATTACGTCCAAATAAAATCGCGACGTATTAATTCGATCTGTGATTCTATATAGCCGAGCCCAACCAATTTTGGACATTATTGGCGGGGAAATTAATAATAGTCCGATAATTCCAATTATCCATCAAACTTATCCAAACAGATATTCTTCTCAAAGTGCTGAAACAATAAAAAATGGATCTTTCCGACCCTAACTTTCTCTAATCTCTCCACGTCTCTCATCAATTCTCTGTTCATGGCTTCGATCGCGACATCATCGATGGAAATCGCGACTGTTTCGACTGGCGTTCGCGGTCCGAAGACGACGAAGAAGAAGAAGCCATTGATGAGGAGTAGTTGCGAAGGTAGAGGGAGAGCCGGGAATCGCATTGGGAAGGATTTGAGTGTTAGGGTTTCGGAATTGTGGCGGTTCTCTGCGCCTGTGAAGCAGAGCGAAGTGGACGAGGAGAAGCAGAAGTACTATGTGAATGCTGGGTACGCGATTAGGGCACTGAGAGAGGAGTTCCCTCATTTGTTCTATAGAGAACTCAGTTTCGACATGTTCAGGTTCGATTTCGTCCCATTTTTGTACAATTGAGAGCACTGTTGCTTATCTGATACAGCAAGTTTGAAAATTTAAATGAATTTGAGCTGTTTAAGCTGTCTTTCCAAAACAGATTAATTGGTTGATTAGTATGATGATTGCATATGTGCATTGGTTTAAGTAGTTTGGGAAGTCACTGTTGTTATGTACTTGAGCGTGGAGTCAGAGCCACGACCTCCCAAACCTTGCTTTTTTTCAGCAACTGACGCCTCATCTATCTCACCGGAGATGCTTTGGCGGCATTTACTATTATTTACTACTCCTTCCGGACCTCCGGTTACAATTGTAAGTCGTTTAAGATAAAGGCAAAAGAATTAAGGGGTGATTTAATTGTAAGGTAATACTGTATTATTATAGTACTCTTACCCTTATTAATGTCCTTTTGAGTGAAACGAGAGAGATCCAACTTGGTACACTAAGAGACAAAAATTGATCCAACTTGACACTCTAGTAGACAAAATTGATCCAACTTTCAAAGCTTCATTAATGAGGGCAAAATAGGTAAAATATGCTTGGGAATGAGAGAACGACTTACATGAACAAGGGAAGTGAAATAGAACGACCTACATTTGTGAATTTGTGACTAGAGGAGTATGCAGTTTACACAAAACAAGACCTAGCTAGTTTCGATTCATTTTCAAGGTTCACTGTTATGTAAAACTCTATTATATATGCAATTTACACAAAGCAAGACATAGTTTTGATTCATTTTCAAGGTTAACCGTTATGTGAAACTTTATTATATATGCAATTTACACAAAGCAAGACATGGTTTTGATTCATTTTCAAGGTTTGTAGAGCAAGTCGAGTTGTGAAAGCTAAGCGTGATCCTCCCATTGTCTTTTTATCCTTGCATTTTAAACAGGTGGAATGTCTTATGTGAATTAGCTATGGGTTGGAGTTTCTTATACATTGCAGCTGTTGTACTTAAGAAGCTCCGTGAAAATGTTTGGTTGGACTTGTGATAACTTTGATTTTAATAATTTATCTATGTGAGTCTTGATGCTACTTTTCAAATGGCGCCATTTTTAGGTCCTCTCGTGAGTATTCTCAAAGAGATTCAAGTTGAGTTTATGGTCAAAGTACACTACTATGAGTTTTTTTTCTTCCTTTAATCATAAAGTTCACTAACAAATAGAGATTTACGAGAAAATTGAGGATACTTCATTTTGGCTGTTAACATAATGTACTTTCAATTGTTTCTTTATGCTCAGGTTCATTTGTTGTATTTACACACCATGCACTGGTTAGAAGAATCGCAGTTTGATTTTTCTGTGAATCTCGAGCGGAAGTATTAGCAATCTATTGGTCAGGATTTTACAACATGCTTTTGGTACTGATGGATAACATTCTGTCGGATTGTTTCCTAAATCTCAAATTAGTTCTTTAAAATATGGAATACTTGGCCTCCTCCATTCAAATGGTAGATCGATTTATTAAGCCTTCTCGCTCACAATTACACGATGCATTCGCCTAACATAAATTAATTGTTACACTGGTTTCTTTGGTCCATATAGTGCATAATAATGTTGCCGAATAGGAAGTCCTTGATGGCATTCCTGTTCTTTGACAAGCTCGTCATATTTTTAACAAGTGTTGTGTTGTGCAGGGATGATATTGTCTTCAAAGATCCAATGAACACCTTTGTCGGGATTGAGAACTACAAATACATATTTTGGTCCTTAAGATTCCATGGCAGGATATTCTTTAGAGCGCTGTGGCTTGACATTGTCAGTGTGCGGCAGCCTGTTGAGAATACCATAATGGTCCGTTGGACTGTGCATGGGATCCCTCGTGTGCCATGGGAAAGCCATGGTCGCTTTGATGGCACTTCAGAGTACAAGCTTGATAAGAATGGAAAGATATATGAGCACCGAGTGGACAACATTGCTCTCAACTCACCCCCAAAGTTCCAAGTATTAGGCGTTGAAGCACTGATCGAATCACTCACCTGCCCTTCAACCCCTAAGCCCACATATTTTGAGTTCTTACCTTCAAGTATCACGAAATCCATGCAATTTTTGACGAACTTCACTCGGGTAAGACACTACCTGGGCCTTTAGAATTGCTCTAGACTGTATTTTGTTGCCGAAACTTGAAACACGATTTAGGCATCCTTAAATTCAAATGTTATAATGTGATAGAGGAAATAGTGCACTTGGCAGTCATCTTTGTCTTCACCACAGCTCTCGAGAAATCAACAGAGTCACCGTCTAGAGCAACTTGCACTGTCCATGTAGTTGAGTGCAATTTTTGGAAACAGTCACCAAGTTTTATGCCTCTCAAGCTTTGCTCTATGTTGTACACATTGTATAATACTAAATGAATGCACATATGGCTATGTAGCGTTCACGACGATGTATAGTTGCTCTCTTTTTACTTGGTACTTCTACTGGTGTGTATCCATGGTAAGCATCAAAAGAGTGACCACTGTATTTATACATAGAATAAAAGATGTACATCTAGTTTTGATCTTGGTATCTATGGTGCATAATTTTCCAGATTGTCTTGGTTTGAATTATTGCTTATGGACAAAAGCTCAAGCACAAAATGAGGACAGCCATCCAGTTTGCCTTCTATGTATAGTTTCTTTCTTTATTGGGTCCGACTATAGAACATGCCTGACACAGATGGTTGGCATTGCTTTGTTTGCTTCTGAACTCTCTTCTTGAACAGCAGTGCTTCCAAGATGCTTTAGAGTTAACAATATTTCTTTCAAGATCATACAAGTTTCCACCCTCATTTCAGATGACAATTGGTTGATGTAGATCCTTGTTAGACTACCAACCACATCTACCATGATTTTTTATTTTATTTTTTTTACTGCCTTTTCTAATTGATATATAAATTTTATGACCATTAAATCGAGTGGAAGATCGAGTTTGATCTATGTAGCCGTCGATTATAACTAATTTGGGATGGAGGCTTTGTTATTGTTGTTGTTAAGTTACAAAACTAGCTTCTATATATATATAGCTGTTCTAGCCTGGCTCTTAAGTTCTAAGTCTATGCTTTGGACAGGCAACTGTATATTTATTATCTTCTCGACTCTTGTCCATGTTTTTGAAACGTATATAGTTTGTGCTTAGTCATCTGGACCCATATATAGAGGGGATTCTTGGATGTCACTATGTGTATGGTTTAACCTGGATGTATGTTGCGATCTCATTAAAAAAAAAAAAAAAAAAACTGGATGCATGTTGCAGAGACATACTATGTGTTAAAAGACGTTTCATACATGTACATAATTGGATCAATTAGAAACTGTATTAGTTTTATTATAAGATTCCCTTATGGTTTAGCTTGTTCTTATAAACTGTGTTAAAAAACGTAACATGTACTCCTTCCGTTCCATATTATTGTCACATTTGAGCTTGTGCACAAGAATTAAGGTAACGATTGAAAGTCTTTAAGAGATAGACATTAAGACTTAATTACCCCTCATTAATAGCCTACTTTTCTTAAGTTTTTGCTTTAGAAATTAATGTGGAACCCCCAATTGACATTAATGATATAACTTTAAATTATGAGTAAATTTGAAAAAAATACCATAAATGCACTCTTGATTTCCTAATGTGACATATATTGCGGAACAAGAAAAAAAAATTCAATGTGACAGATAATATGAAATACATGGAGTATTATTTTTGTTAATCTAAGACTGTAATTTCAACAAAGTAGTTATTGAACTCCTCCACAATAATATATTATTGTCAAATCGCTACTACTACTACCTTAAGTTCACGTAGATGTCAAATTCGATTAGCAAGTGGAATTATATTTCAAAAGCTTTGATGGTTTGACATCTCGGGTATTTGAACTAATCAATTATTTCGAGCTTGCTCAAAATCAATCCACAACCGAGATAAATAGCTCCTAACGGCTAACATCTCCAATAGTCACAATTTTAAGACTGAAGCTTTGTTTGGTTAGGGGTGGAGTTATCTTTCGAGAGACTATAACTAATCTTGTTTGGTTGCTCAACTTGCCTGCAAATTATCTCCCAACTTATACCCTATGTGAAATATATCCCCACCATCCCCTAAAAAGATATCTTTCAAGAGTTGTGGACATAATTACCCCTCATTAATGACTCATTTATTATCCATCTTTCTCTTGTTTGAAGGCTATTCATGCCAATTCATATTTTTTATTGTTTAAAAATTTGAAACTTTCGTACAAGTTTAAAGTTGAATCAAACATGAAAATATTAACTCCAAAGAAATAACTTTCAGCTCACACTGTAAGTTAGCAAAAACGAACCAAGCGAGACCTTAGTGTCGAACCACCCGAGCCAACCAACCGGTGATGCCGTTGATGGAGTTGCTAACATTGGATTCATTAAAATGAAGAAGTTAATATCAACTACAGTCTACAGTTAACTTGAGCGTCACTTGTCAACTACCACATTAACTATCACTAAATTCCCTCACACAGTAAACACCCGGGAGTCGGCTCACAAACTAGCTCCCAAATCAACCCCCATGCACGCTGATCAGTTCATCCAGAAGTCATTTAACACAGAGCACTCGAGAGCACAGTATCACCATAAGCGGAATTGCTTCTACTCTACTCAGGCGTTCTTTTTTTCCAGTTTCGGTTTCCCACCAAAATTAATGTTTAGTCATTAAATTATTCATTTCTCTCTTTCTCTCTCGATCTCTTCTTCGTTGCGGTTTCTAGGGTTTCTGCTTTCTAGGGTTTGTTGGATACTGAAATTCTTCGCAAATCTCTCAATCGACCGAGCCGCTCGAAATGCCGGAGCTGATGCAGCTCGCGAGTCCGGCGATGACCTACGACGAGGCGTCAATGGAGAGGAGCAAGAGCTTCGTCAAGGCATTGCAGGTGAGTCGCACATGATCCTCTTTGATTTCAGTGTTTTTGTGGTTCTCGACGTACGTCGCGTGTTCGTTGGTGTATTGTTGGATCTGAGCATGATTTAAGTGTGATTTGGGGGTTTTCACTTGCTAAAGTTGTGAGTTTTCAAGGCTTGATCTGTTGATTGTGCGTGGTTATGGTGTTTTTGATGAATTGTTGTGATTTTGTAGTGATTACTTTGGAGTTCCTCTATGATCAAGCTATGGTTCATGCTCTTTGTGCTGTTAGCACTGCATTTTTCAGTTTTCAGATCTTCGGGCAGACTCCGCGGCGAAGTGGATCGATTTTGTGATATTGAACTAGTGAAGCTTTGGAATTGTTTTTACTATGTTTTTCTATGGAGTTTTAGCGGATTTAGCTTGATATCGCGCCTATGGTCATTGGATCCATTGTCTGATCTAGCTGCTTTTGCGACATTTTGGTGATGATCGCGTCGTTCTTATTTGTTTTCTCCATTAACAGATTCTTACAAATCTACTGGAGATGAAATTCTTTAGTGTCGCGGATATAAATCTTTATGTTTTGAATCTCTAGTACCTTTTCAAGCAGACTAGTCTGGCAATTTAGCAGATTGCAAGGTGGTTGTTCCTGGCATCGAAAAATCCTATCTTGGAGAGCCCTCTGCTGTACAAATTCATTGAAAAGTGATTTTTGGCTTGAAAACGCTTTAAAATTGATGAAAATTCAAGAGGGCAGCTGGAGTCTTCCTTGTTTGATCATAATTTGATGCATTCCCAGCATGTCTTTCAGCTCATTCTCATCTTTGCTAAATATATATCTAGGAGTATACGAAATTTTTTGTATGAGCAGCTTTAGATCGAAAGATTTTCTTCTTGAATATTCTTGTAATCTTATCTGAGTGGCTATTTCAGGAACTGAAGAACTTAAGGCCCCAGCTTTACTCAGCAGCTGAATATTGTGAGAGGTCCTATCTTCATAGTGAGCAAAAGCAGATGTAAGTGACCTATTCCTATACTTGTAAAGAATCTAAAGATGCACACTTGATATAATTCGCACACATTCCTTTTTTTTTTTTGTGGTGCAATGGACGCATTCCTTTGTAGTTTGTATATCATTATGTCTTAGTTATTTTTTCAGTTGAAGTTGTTATGTTCTTTTGCCTTTTCTTGATTCTCTTTTTAATTAAGCCGTGGTTCTATGCCAGGGTACTGGACAATCTAAAAGACTATGCAGTGAGAGCCCTTGTCAATGCGGTTGATCACCTTGGTACTGTTGCTTTCAAATTAACTGACCTCTTTGAACAACAAACGTCAGATGTCTCAGATATGGAGCTGAAAGTTTTAAGTCTCAATCAGGTATTTGTTCTTGGTGATAGAACTTACTTCTATAGAAGTGGCATTCTCTTTTCTGATGCCTAGCTGCTTCATGTATCAATAATAGCGACTTCTTACCTGCAAAACGTACACGGACAAAGAAGGCTTAAAGCAGTTGCAGTTATTTGCTGTCATACCAAGACATCACAAACATTATATTCTGCCAAGTACGCATTTGAACTGCTTCCAATGTTTTCATAGAATTTGTAACTGGAGAGACAAGAGTCATTATTAATTTTTATTTTTATTTTTTTTCCTTTTACTTGCCACTCCAAGCTAGATTCTGTGAACAAGAAGGTTCAATTCAGTCCGTATATGCAGACAGATGTAGGGCAAAAGCATATTATGGCAAGACCTCGATTTCATCCTTCAGGTACGGTGTTTCTTCAAAGGGGATGCGGTAAGATAATGTCTTTTCAATGTAATTGTTGCTTCTGTAGTTAATAATGCGAAAATAATTGGTCATATGTCCAGGTCCACCTCTATCTAATACTCTCTCCTGGCATCTAGCTTCAGAAACTACATCTACCTTGAATGGGAACCAGCAGGCATTGATTGGGTGAGTTTATGTGTTGCCATTTTTTTTAGTTTTGTTTACAGATTAGCTAACATGCCTCTGTATACTGCTGTCCTCTCAGTAGATGCATGTGAATCTGCTATACCTAAATGGGTTTTGGTATTCTTGTGATGTAGTGATGATTTAGCTAGATCACCAGGAACAACTGCTGGGGTCTTCCGTCTATTGGGTATTGCTCTTGCTAAGACTTTTTGTGTTATCCTTAAATTTTCTCATGATTTAATAGTTACAATCTTTTGTTTAATTTATGGTCTTCACTGCACGACAAAGTTATTTTCTTGTGCTATAAAACTGCAGATGCTGAAGAAGCTGCAGCATCAAAATTATCAGCCGGCCGTCTACTGCCAATTAGTCCTGCTTCTAATTTGGTTTTACAGACGCTCGGTGCCACACGGAAGGTAATGCAATTGCAATTTTTTTTGAAAAAACTAACTTTTCTCTACATTGTTCTAAGCATTGTATCTTGCATATCCCTTGAGCACTGCTATACCTTGTAGCATGCATATCTCCTTATATGTGTATATAATTTTTTTTACTTTTTTTAAGGTGCACACTTTATCTTTTTTTCATTTGCCTAATGTCATCTGACATAAATTATATCCGTCATTTGGTAGCCTGTGTATGAGTTTTATAAGTCATAAAATACGATAAGATTCCAAATCCATCTGGAATTTCTCTATTGTTTTTGCTCTTCAGTTGTGTATTGTATGAGAAGCGTTAATGTTTAGTCGCTGACTTGCATCCATATTAACTTCTTTTTAAACATTTGCTTGGAGTATCTAGCTTTTACATTTGTCTCCTTATGTCTTACCATCTGTACCACTGTCCGTGTCTTACATGCGCCTTTGGTCTACTTAAGTTACGATGACCATACGAAAGGCGCCTCATATACGCGTGAGGTTTTACTTGTGGATCATCTTAAAAAGTTGTGAATGATAGCAGTAAAATAGCACATTACATTTTAGGCAACCCTTTCTTCCATTAAAATTCTTGTTCTGCATGAAGAGATTACTGAAATGAAGAAGAAAAAAAGAAGAAAAGTTTGATAACCTTTGTATTTATTTCTTTCACGCTTATGCAGGAATCTTCTGAAGGCTCCAGGCCAATGACACCATTCAGATCCTTTCACAATGTCGTTCAACGCGAAACTCCCCGCATGCCTGCTCGCAGCAAAAGTTTGCTCTCCGCATTCTTCCCGAAACAAAAGACAGCGACAATGAAAAATAAGTAAATATCATGATATAATGCGTGCTATTGAGTTTGAAATCTCAGATGCCAGTCTGCGGTGCCTCCTCAACTAACTGATCGGCGCTCACATTGGCGCTCACATTACGTTCTAAATGTCTAAATTCAGGATATCTGTGAATGAAATAACCAGAATTTTTATGGCACCATGATCAAACGGCCTTGTATCTTAATTTCATCTAATAAAATCATGTATAACAAAACTGCATATTGTTTTATAGATAAGGCCTCACAAGCCAATTGTTGATGGGTGTGAGCATTTGATAATCAAACTCATTTTTCCTATACTTTGGTAAACAAATTTAGCAATGCAGTAGCTTGCAGGATCAGAACTGGCACTTTGGCGTTGTAAAAAAAATGAAGGCAACATGTGGAGATGGCATGCGCACAGTTTGTATTTTCATCTCATCTTATTATTTGATTTAGGGTTGGATCCACCACAAGAAATTGAATATTAGATCCTGTCCTGTCCCATAAGATGTAATGTCAATGATCTACTGGAATTACAAGATATAAATACTAGTTAAGAACTTAACATGCTATTGCCAATCAATTCAGAGGCAATCAAACAACAGAATCAGTGAAGAAAGGTTCAGACGATGGCTGTGATCTTCGAGCTCAGTATTCGTGTACAAGTTAAGAGAACATATCTGATGAACTCAATGTCCTTCCATCAATAACATAGACTCTATCTTACCAAGCCATTGACCATATTGATCGTTCTCCTTTCTGTGCAAATATTGAAGAAGGAAACCGATCAGTTCTTCTCCGATTCCCTTAGCTCTTAAATATTCCTTGAATGCAGCTTGTAAATGGGAATCCAGTGATCTGAATACAAAACCATGGATACAGAAAATTTGAGAATCTTTTCCTTACCATTGCGTAGCAAATGTATGTCTCCTAGAATGTTAGATTATCATCTTCCGAAAAATCTATTCACTACTATTTTCTATACCAAAATATCAATAACAGCAATATAACCTCGGTCACAAATTAATTGGGGTCAGCTACATGGATCAAAATCTTCCATTGTGCTCAATTTAGTGCAATATACCAAAATATCAATAATAGAAACAAAATGCATTGATGCAAAATAAAGGTCTTAATACACTACTCGAGAAAGAACAAAATTGAAAGTGATGTAGAACCAAATGACACAAAAAGCCAAGGAAGGTGCCTCATAGATTAGTCCTATAATCTGAAGGTTGAAGCAAGAGTGATGATGCTTGCCGTTCAAAGCAACACATGTATTTTGCAGAAAAAATGAATTCATAAATAGAAATGGCATAAATCAGCCCATACAGACCTTGGTCGAGTGGTAAGACCAGGCTGCTTGAGAAACCGCCAAAATGTTCAACCTGTTCTCCCCAATTTAGATGTACTTGTGGTTGGGAAAAAGACAGTACAAATCATAAAAGAAAGACAACTAGGCCAGCTTCAATCGAGCATTGTCATTTAAGCTTGACTGTTCCACCATTTTCAAGAATAAAAAAGGCATTTAATAATTGTTTGCGACTGAGATTACAAAGTTCAAAATGCATGCATGACAACAATCCAGCTATTCGATCAACTTTCAGATACAGGATACTAGAAATTAATTCATCTAACACGAAGATCTATGATACCTGTTCGACTAAGGACTAAGGTACAGGTGTCAAATTCGACTACATGGATCAAACTTTTCCATTGTGCTCGATTAAGTGCAATTGATGGTGAGCTTTTCAAACCATTCAAATCCCTCCTAATTAATGCATCCCATGTGTGGGTATGTGTTTAGAGGTTCGGACCATCTACCTTGTGAATAGGTTGTTTATTTTTTTTAACTTGCCACTCAATCTTTCAATCAAACTTTTTCTTTGTAAAGAATTCGTGCCGTCATCTGTAGTAAATAGGCGCTTTTTCTTCGCCCCGCCTCATATTTCTAGTCATTTCACTACTCCCATCAAAATCCATGTCTATATGCAACAAGAAATCTCACGAGCCAGCAACAATTGCACAAAGAAATACAACACATGCTCCTACATCTCGTAAACCTTACAAGCTCAAAGTCACATATGTAAAAGACAAGTCTTGTCTATGTGATTTCTTTCTTTCCTATTCAATCCCCAAGTCGTCCACCTGCTTAACTACAAGTTTCGAGCGTTTTAACTAATCTTTTGTCTTCAAACAATTTCTCACATACATTTTGTCTAATCTTTTTTTTTTCATAAGAACGAAACCACAACGTGCCCAGTATGAGGCTCGAACTCCCAACCTCTCAACTAAATAACCCCATACCAAACCAGTGAGCCATCCACATGGTTGGCTACAATTTGTCTAATCTAAACCCTTCCATACACGCAAACCATCTCCATTAATCCCAATTCCATCGACAAGAGCGACTAGTTCGAAGCGCCATATTTCACAACTAGTTAACCACAATAACAAAACATAAGAGAACAACTGAGCATTCGAACATTGAAATCTGACCTGAAAGAAGGTCCTTTGTAAATCGAGTCGCCGCAAGAGCTCATCGACGGCAAATAACACGCATTGCACACAGAAAAATCCGACCTTGCACCATATTTCACAACAAGTACATAGAACAATTGAGCATTCAAGTATTGAAATCTGACCTGAAAGAAGGTCCTTTGTAAATCGAGTCGCCGCAAGAGCTCATCGACGGCAAATAACACGCATTGCACACAGAAAAATCCGGCCTTGCGCCATCGCCACCACTAGAAGAAACACAATCAAACTGCAACAGAGATCTCAAACCAGGCTTTTTCACGCACACCTTCATCAAAACCCTACAACGAAACCCCTCATCTCCAATCCCTTCCACCTCCTCCTCCTCCTCCTCTTCAAGCAACGCCGACACCGCTATCTCCTCCCCTGACTCGCATTCCCTCCTCAAAACCACATCTTTGAACCGCTCTTGATCCCAATCCACCACAAAACCCCCCAACGAACCCCTCGCATCCTACCACCACCAAAATCATCACAACAACAGAAAATCAATCGTAGTGAAATGATGATTAGGGTTACCTGATAGGGTTTCGAGGATCGTTCGTGTTTGAGCTCCGATTGAACGATGCTTAGCAATTCGGCGTCTCGTGCGGCTCTGTAACTTCGTTTTAAGAGTTGGATTGATCTCTGCATGTTCTCTGATGCGCGAATTTTTGCAGATTTTGGATTGGAGAAACACTTTTGGAGGAGACGAAGAAGCGTTGTAAAAACGAGGGAAACATTAAATCTTAGGGCTTGTTTGGCACTGAATACTGAAAATCTCATTACTGGTAAATGTTCTTTGGTGTAAAAATAATTGGAAGAATGCTAGAATGACACTTCAAATGACACCCCAAGTGACACCTCTACGAGACATCATGCGCGCTTCGAGACTAGGGGTGGCAATTCGTATCGCATGTGTCGTAAACGTGTCGATGTAAACGTGTCGTATCTCATATAATGCAAACTCATTACATGACATGTTTATTAATCGTGTTAATCGTTTTAGCCTAAGTGGATCGTGTGTTAAACATGTCGCGTAATCGTGTCACCCACATGCTATTAACATGCATTCAAATAAGTGAATTTTGTATCAATTTTTATTATACAATATTTATTATTTATAAATTATTTTTAGTCGTGTTAAGCGCCATAAACGAGTTGAGCAGTTGACATGTTAATGACTCGCGTTTATTAACGTGATAAACGAACATGTTTATGTCACTTGATTTTTCAAAATAATTTTAGTCAATGCATAAATAAATAAATAATATGTTACAATAAACGCTTTATTGGTTAAAATATCGTAACCTTTTGCAATTTTTGTTATTATATTATATCCTAAACTTTTTGATATTTGTTAATATATTCTCGCATTTGTAGATTGTTAAATTGTATCCTAATTAAGTTTTTAACTTAAATTTGAAGATGTGACACCTTATTACGAGTTTAAAAACCACCTCATTACTTATAATTATCAAAATAATTATTAATTTTAAAGTTTAAATTTATTATTTAAGTGTCATATTATCAATTTTGGAGTTTAAAATTAGTTTAAAATACAAATTAAATAATCTAAAAATGTTAGAATATAATAACAAATCTCAAAGGTTAGGATATAATAACAATAATTGCAAAATGTTTGGATATTTTAACCAATTTGGCCACTATAAACACGATTTTTTTTAACAAGACTACAAACACTCTTATTCTAAAAAATAATGCAATATTGAGTTAAGTAACTAATCATTATTTTGGTGTAGTAGTTAAAACTTATTAGTTGTTCATATAGACCTTTAGAAGGTCTCAAGTTTAAATCTCTTGATTTTTTTAGGCACGTCTCTAATAGAGTAGAGTGACTTTCTTGTAGAATAGTTATGGGTAATTTTAGGCACAACAACAACGCCTCAATCTCATATCAAATTGGGCAAGCTACATGGATCAAACTTTTTCATTGGGCTCGACTTAGTGCAATTGATGATGTATTTTTTAAATAAATTTTTAAAAAGATAGTATTGACTGCATTGGCCTGGACAGGTAATGCATAAAATTATATACAACAACAACAACATAGCCACAGTCCCAAATTAACTATGCATAAAACTATATAGTCAAAAATAAATAGCACTATTGATAGCAATTTTTCTTGAACATCATTGTGTATTTTGAGCGTGCAGTAGAAGCTGGTGCTCAAAATTAACAGACCAAATTCATGTCATGAGCTAAGCAGCCAAGAATTGTGAATAAAAAAAAGTAAAAATAATGCCTGCCATGCAACCCAGTTAAATTAAACTTGCAAATCATGTTCATCTCATTTCTCCATGTGAAAGAAAGCAAACACAGAACTCTACCTCTCCATATGAATTCCCTTCATCTTGCTCTCTAGATTGTGCCTACTATGAAATTCACACAAAACTATGAGCCATACAACCTAGCAGACAAGCAACAAACAGCCCTCAATACACCATCCGGGATCATCGATGCTATGACATAAAACTTTACAAAGATCTGCGCAAGAAGAGATCAGGATGAGCAGGAGGGGAGCAGTAAATAAGAGGGAAAACTGAAATGCAACCTCACTATTTCATGGAACCAGGAGGCAGACCGATAAATTATACTTATTTTCGTCGCCTATTTGTCACCAATTCGGGGTTTCCTTTCCTCATCATAGCTACAAACTCATCATAATTGATTCTTCCATCCTGCAAAAAAATCAAATCAAATGTATAAGTACAAGAAATAACCTATATTAGGCCAAGATAATAAAAGTTGGTGGATGGTTTTCATGAGGATTGAAGGGTTCCATTACCTTAAAAACACAAGGAAACCTCAGTACATGTTGGAACAAAAAGATATTTTATGTATAGTTAATATAAAGAAATTCTGTAAAAGTTGCTTGTATTGAAAAGTACATCTTCCTTACCTTGGCATAGATCATTTCCACGCTTTTTGACTAGTTGAAAATACAGTTAAATAAATAGCGACAGTGGATCCAATTTATATTGATAAGAACGCATACGAAAGTACTTGAGTAGAATAAATGACACGTACATTGTCAGTGTCAACTTCTGCAATGATCTCTTTTATTGTTTTTTCATCACCCATATTGTACTTCTTAAGAGCTTGCTCCAATTCCTCCATTGTAATGTACCTAAAAGGACAGAGAAAATGAAATTAAAGGTTTATAGAGACCTAACTTATTTTGATGATTTCGTAATTCTAATTAATAAAACTTGAAATATAATCATGATTGGAAGGATGAAGGGCATTACCCACTATTATCCTTGTCAAAATACTGGAAGGCAGTGAATAGGTGGTCTTCTTTATCCATTCTATTAATGTGCATTGTAGCAGTAATAAACTCAATGTAATCAATTGTTCCATTGCCATCCACATCAGCCTGCAAAGAGATTCACATTTTACATCTAACAAAATAAAACGTAAGACCAAGCTAATATTTTGTTGGCATGCACGATGTCAACACAGTGCCTAGGTATATGATTTTCCTCTAAAAGGCCTTGGTGCCATTAAGTGACTCTTTACTTTACAAGCCTATTCTAAGCCTTCTATAGTTTGATTTCTACTATCTGAATCTACTTAACTATGGGATCAATGACTCAAAAATTTGACACACAAATTGAGCACCCTCGCTTGCTAGTAGCAACTATAGTTTTATTATGTCAGCCTCTTGAAATAAGATGTGAAGTCTTACACCCTCTTTGCTTGTTGATGGCACACGATGCAATCGAATGGTTTTAGCTTTTCAGGTTCATATAATGAGTTCCCAAAGTACATCATCTTGGTTTAGCTTCATGACAATAGAGCAGGTTCATAATTTATAATTTTATCACATCCATATTGATAAGGACAAGAAACAAACAAATTCTTGAACACCAGAAAAGGAAAACCTTAATTCAACTTAAATGTCGAGATTTTTTTTTTTTTTTTAAAAAAAATACCGCTTCCATAAGCTGCTTAACTTCAGACTCAGAGAGCTTGGTTCCAAGCTTTGGAAGGCCTGCTTTTAGTTCTTCATATGTGATCGTTCCACTATTATCTGTATCCATGGATTTAAACATCTCTTTCAACCCCATGATCTCTTCTTCTGAAAGGTTCTCTGCAATTACCTAGAGAAGAGAAGAGGAATTTTTATTTTTTATTTTTGAGGAAGAGAAGAGGAAAATTTTAAAAACATAAAAATTCATAATCAGATTTTAGAACCATTGCACTGGCCAATAGCATGCCTTTCTCCTTTAAAGTAACAAAAATAAAACCACTTTGCAAGGCGTAAAGAACAAATACTCAAACCTTTAAAGCCACTTTTTTGAGCTTGTTCATTGCCCTGAACTGCTTCATCCTACTTAAGACAGCAATATCAATTGGCTTATCAGATGCATCCCCATCTTCCCTCATCCATGGATGATCTGCATATTTATTCACCATTTAGATGATGGAATCATAAGATGTCAGCTCATCTAAATGCATGCATCTTACAGTTCGAACGTACTTAGAACTTCAAGAGAAGAAAGCCGCTCTTTAGGATCATTGCGTAACATCTTCTTCACAAGGTCTTTTGCACTATTGGATATGGAAGGCCATGGATCAGAGGAGAAATCAATGTGTCCCCTCATAACTGAATCGAAAATACTCTGTTCCGTCTCTGCAATAAGAGGATAAAAGAAAATGGCGGGAATGTGAAAAATAGGATACTCACACCATTCTGATGTCACTGAACAATACAGACACTCATAATACATTATTGCCAGAAATAAATAAGTCAAACATTGAAGACACTCATTATACATGTTTGGTTCGAACTTTTGAAGATTTTTTAAACAACCAATTGAGGACTCATTATCTTGGATTGGATCCAACCCCCAGTTTTAGGACGAAATCATTCGATGCTTTTCCAAATTGTTTTTGCACTATTATTTTGCACATATGTAAGACATTATTTCTGCTTAACATGAAAGCCCAGTCACGGTATGAGATCCGGATTGGAGATGTAATAATGGTTATGTAAATTACTAACACCTGAAAGAACATGCGACCCAACTTTTCAAGTAAAAACTCTTCCCACCTCCCCCTTCCCATTATTCAAATAACAAATGGCCAAAGTAAGTTGCCTTCAGATTTTTCTGAAGATTTTTTTCCTAGCAAGCCTAATGAGCAAGTAAAAAAAAAAAAAAAAAAAAAAAACGTATGCACTGTAGGAACCTTATTAGTGCTCATTATTCAAAATAAGAATGAGCATTTTGCAATTTCTTTTTCTAATTGTCATCCAGTTCTGATAATAAATACCAAGAAGAAATTTTCCAACAACATAATCTAAAGGATAATTTCTAGCATGAGCAGATGTGCAAGTTTTCTCCAAAATCTAAACTCAAGTTCTACCGTAAAATGCTAACCTTCTGAGACTATACTGAGGTTTGGTCTAAAAAAACATACAGGTGACCCAATTGCAGGTCGAGGCACATACAAGGTTGAAATTCATTGAAAAGATGGAAAAAACCCCAACAGAGATTATCCCTTGTTGATTAATTAAAATGTAAGATACATACCTCCCCAAAATGGTGGGACCCCGCTGAGAAGAATGTAAAGTATGACACCAGCACTCCAAATGTCAGCCTCAGCTCCATAGTTTCGTCGCAACACTTCAGGCGCCACATAATAAGCACTTCCAACAAGATCTTTAAACTTTTCTCCTACAACCAACAACACACATATCAAAGTTAGAAAACATAATTGATAGCAATGAAACTATAAGAAAGTAATGAAGTATGAAGTCCCTCAAATTCATAGAGACACTGGCATTCCAAGCTAAAATATGTTATTCCGGCCAAAGACTTCATAAAAAGAAGATATAATGTGTTAGATGTAATAAAGGCCACTGCAAATCGAAGCATATAAGGAAACCATATGAACACGCTACTTCCTTATTGACATCGGAAAAGTAAAGCGGCGGCAAGTCCCTTACTTGAAGAATAATAATACTGCTGCATCCATCGATAAAAAAAAAACCCATCTTTTCACTTCCTATCCAATACAACATTCAAACATGAATTTAGCCACCACCGCGAGTACTCCAACCTTACACCACAAACGTTGATTAACACCTAAATATCCCCAAAATTCATCACATCAGTATTTCCTATTCCGGCCCAAATGCAATAGCATAAGCCAACCTAATAAGTAATAAACTAATACATAAACCAACTTCTTATCAATCAATCGATACAAATGACCATTTCTTTTTTTTTTTTTTTTTTTTTTTGATATTCGTAGGTATCTAGGCCAGCCTGACTATTCCCACGAGACCCAGGTGTAATCAGGCTGCGCGACAAATTACCATTATAACAAGTGGAGAGAGTCTAATCACTAGTGACAATTCAATTGATCAAATCAATAGCAGCATTTCCTATTCCAACGCAAATGCAAGAGCATAAGCCAACCTAATAAGTAATAACTAAACCAAATTCTTCTTCTTCTTCTTCTTCTTTTTTTAATTACTGTGAGTGTTTGAACCGCCTCAGCTACTCCTAATTAAGACCCGACTAATCCCAGGCCGTTAGGAGGGCGCCCTACCACTAAATGAAGCAAATTGAACCCATCACCTCTCCCTTACACATACAATTCAACAAATCAATCATCAATAGAGCACCTGGCTTGAAGAAGACGGAGAGTCCGAAATCAGTGGCCTTGATCGGGGACTCCTCGTCCCCACTCAAAAACAAGAAATTCTCGGGCTTGAGGTCCCTATGCATCACCCCCATCGAGTGACAATACTGCAAAACAATCATAATCTGGCGGCAGATCCCCGCCGCGGCCCGCTCCGAGTAATGGCCCTTGGCGATGATCCGATCGAACAGCTCCCCGCCGGCGCACAGCTCCATCACCAAGTTCACCGAGTGCCGGTCCTCGTACGCCCCCTTCAGCTCCACCACGTTCCGGTGCCCGGTCAGGTGGTGCATGATCTGCACCTCCCTCCGCACGTCCTCCACGTCGTCGCGGTGGGTCAGCTTCCTGGTCGCGATCGACTTGCAGGCGAGCTTCTCGCCGGTCTTCTTGTCGGTCACCAGGTACGTCACCCCGAACTGCCCCCGCCCCAGCTCCCGCCCGAAAATGTACTTGCTCCGGACGTCCTCCATCGGCCGCCCCAGCACGCGCCCCGCCCCGGAGAGGGGCCGGGGGAGGAGCGGCGGCGCTGGCGGTGGCGGTGGCTGGGGCGCCGCGGCGGGGGGGAGGACGGCGATGGCGGCGGTTTGGGGTGGGGGCTCGGCGGCGCCGGCGGGAGATCCGTTGCAGTTCCCCATTTCGGACAGGAACTCAACGCTGAGGTGTTTGGTGTTTGGGTTTTGGTTTTTTGTGTGTGTGTGTGTGTGTGTGTGAGGGAGGGGAGTGTGAAATTACGGTGGTGGGCTTGAGTTTTGGGAGGGGGGGACGCGTGGAGGGAGGTGGAGACGTGGACAGGGACTTTTGATGGGGGGAGTTGTGTAGTGGAGGCGGTGGGGTCCAGGGGATGGAATGGCTTTTTGGATGTTGCGTGCGAGACTGCGAGTGGAGGAGGTCGGTCAAGTGGGTGTTGACAACAATGACAAGATTCTTCTTCGACGCGCGAAACGTCAAGTCTTTGCACGTTGACTATTTTAAGATACATATTTATACATCTCGACATGTGTTGCGTGACATTCGATTTGATAAGTACATAAGCTCGATGTCCAAAGTAAGTTACTCTAGTAGTTCCCTATTGCTATATTACTATATATTACTTTTACCTTTATTAATATTCTTTTTGAGTGAAACGAGAGAGATCCAACTTGGCACGACAAAAGTTGATTCAACTTAGCACGTTAGCAGATAAAAATTAATCCAACTTTTAAAATTTCGTTAATGAAGACAAAATGTGTAAGATATGTTTGAGACAAGATAACGACCTATATTTTTGAATAAAAAAAGTTAGCTAAAACTACTTATATTTGTGATCAAATGAAGTAGTGGTCGAGTTAAACACGGTCTCTCAGATGCTGTGATCACTTGGGATTTTTATAAGAGACAAAAACTTGCTGCCTCGTCTTTTGTGATTTTTGTAATGCGCGACATATGCCAAAATAGTAAAAGAAGTTTTAGAGCCCAACATTATCGGAAAGTCGGGCCTGGAGGCCCAACATAGACAAGCCCAAACCAGCCCTTATTAGGCCTTTATCGGACCCTGTTTCCCGCCACGTCCCCGAGCCCGATAAAACTCGAAAGGCGCGAAACCTCTCCCATGCGTTGATTAAATCAAAATCCCTAATTTTTTCAAGCTCTTCTCTGCATGTTGGTGAAATTGGGGAATTTCAATTTCGTCTCTCGAAACCCTAATTTCTCGATCCCGACACTCCCCCAATCTCGCCCTAGCTCGATTCGGTTGTTCGTTCTGCGTTGTTCGTCCTCTCAATCGTCAATGGCGGCTTCGTCTTCAACGAAGAAGATCGTCGCGGAGTACGCCAAGTCCGGTCGCTCTGCGTGCAAGAAATGCGGGGAAAGCATTTCCGCGAGCGCTCTTCGGCTGGGTTTAGTGAGCAGAGACGCGCGAGGGTTCGATATGACGAAGTGGCATCACTTGAGCTGTTGTCCGATGGACTCGAAGTCGATTGGTTCTGCAGAGAAGATCAATGGATTTGCACTGCTCAAGGTATTGCGCGGTTGTAGGAAAGTTTGAGTTTTTCCTGCGTTTTCATGTTTCTTCAATCAGTTGTAACTGTTTGTTTCGATTATGATGATGATGGTTTCAGGCTAGTGATCAGGAAGCATTGAAGCTGATAGTAGCGGAGCATGATCGGTCGCAAAACAAGGTTTGAATTGATTGTTCTGAAATGTTCAGTGTTTTCGTTTCCTCAAACTAGGGTTGCAGATAAAAATTGAATATGTTTTGAGCGTTTTCTAATGTCTATTTCTTCGTTATGATTGTAAATCATGGATGAATAACCTTAGATCGTTAGGAAGTTATGCTTATTGTGTAATTTGTTAATTTTATATCAATTTCCTTTTCATCATCAAGTTTATTAAATCGAGCCAAGTGGAAGAGTTTGATTTATGTAGCCGACCACAACTGATTTAGGATTGAGGCGTGCTGCTGTTGTTGTTGTTGTTGTTTTCTACCGATTTCCTTTCTCTCCCAGGATAGCCATGGCGAGGATGATGAGAAAGAGACAAGTAACAAAGACAAAGTTAAGGAATCCCAGGTGCGCAAAATTATGCACGAAATTGTTTTATTTTTCAAACGCTGACATCCGTATTTATTACCCATGAGCAGGTCCGTAAAGCAGATAGTGCACTTGAAGAAATTGAGTCACCCAATTCAAAGAAATCAAAGGTTCGCTATTTGCTGTTTCTTCTGATGATACAAAATACTGGAACTGCAATGCTTGAAATGCTTAATATTTTTTGGAAATAAGCCTGGCTTGCGATTATAGTGTTTTGCACTATCAGGTTTACTATCGATTTGATCAAATTCCTGATTTTCTCAAATAAGGAATTGGTGTTATTGCCAAAAAAAAAAAATTTAAATAATACAAATAATGTATTCTGCTTGTTTTATAACTTAAAAGATGTTGGGCATAGGTGCCAAATATCCTAATTTACAACTATAGTGCAATTGCATTGTCTCTTTTTCAGTTAACTTGTTGTGTATCTCCCATATCTTACTTGGTTTTATTTGTGGATGTTAATATCTGCTTTCCGTGCTTTGGAATTGGTCAGCCAGTTGAATCTGGGGAGGAGGCTAAACTGGAGATAATTTTCTCTACCAGTGATATTCAGGACAATTACAAGGTATGTTTTATGTTTCCTTTCCCCTCTTTCTCATTTTTGTCCCTTTATTTAATTACCTCTACTATTTTCTTTTTCTTTTTAACATTTGTTATTCGAGTTCACATTTGGATTTTTATTTTATTTTATTTTTATTTTTCTTGGCACAGGGTGCAACACTATTGCCAGAATGGAAGGCTTTCCAAACAATTATTTTTCTTGAGCAGGTAATTTGACATTGTTGTTTCTTAGTGGAGCCTGAGTTGTACGTGTATATACCTTTCCGCACTACCACTAATTCGACATGCCTCGTTTAAATAACTAAAAAAATTCAATTCTCATGGCATGCTATTGTCATTATTTTTCCTTCACTCTCTCACGCTCCTTGGTCATTGCATTCAATAGGATGAAGGTCTTCGTGATTCAAGTAAAATTGCAGCGTTCGATTTTGATGGTTGTCTTGCGAATACATCCGTAAAAAGGTATTTTTGTTTTTTGCTTAGATCAAGCGTTTGAGCCGTGGTGTTGTGATAATATTTAGTATATTATGCCACATATACAAAGGTGCAAAATCTTGTTTATGCACTTTTGGACTCAGATTGCATCTTTCCCTAAATAGCTCTCGACTTTGCCAAACCCAACCTTCTATTACACAAAAAAATTCTACCAAGAGAAATTTATTTGATAATTTGACAAGAACCGAGTTATGTAGTTGAAAACAATGACTTTGTAATTGTAAAAAGTTTCCGTGTTTAATGTGCATCCGTAAAAACTAAAAAGGTATTTTTGTTTTTGGCTTAGATCAAGCGTTTGAGCCGTGGTGTTGTGATAACATTTAGTATAGTACGCCACATATACAAAGGTGCAAAATCTTGTTTATGCACTTTTGGACTCAGATTGCATCTTTCCCTAATTAGCTCTCGACTTTGCCAAACCCAACCTTCTATTACACAAATAAATTCTACCAAGAGAAATTTATTTGATAATTTGACAAGAACCGAGTTATGTAGTTCAAAAAAATGACTTTGTAATTGTAAAAAATTTCCATGTTAGGTGTGCATGCTCAGTTATTTACATCTGCATCTTATAGGATAGACATTTAGCATTATGGTGTGAACTGTCTTCCCATCGTTTTACTCTCACGTAGATTGAGATTGCACTGTTTTCTCTAGTAGAACAGTGATTAGGGTGAGCAGAGGATGGGTAAACTAATTTTGCTATTTACTTTTAAAGACTTGGATTCTGTCTTCACAACATGTGAGATTCCATGTTGGTTTAGGGTTTAGATAGGGCCTTGTCTGACCTCCTCCACTGCTTTCTGACTCTGTTTCCTTCAGAACCAAGAACTAGTGAGGGTTGAAAATCATTTTTATTCAAGCATCGTTGAAACTTGGGTGGTAGCACTGACAACTTATGTTATTCAACTGTAGGGTTGGTCCGGACGCATGGTCCCTCTTATATTCATGTATACCAGAGAAGTTGAAAGGCTTGTATGATGATGGCTACAAGCTGGTTAACATCTAATCTACATTGTTATTTATTTAACAATATATTTTAAATATTTCATAAGGTCTGCTTGATCTGGATCGCTTTCATCTCTTCTTGTAAACAGGTAATATTTACCAACGAGTCCAACATCGAGCGCTGGAAGAATAAGAGACAGGTTGCAGTTGACTCTAAAGTTGGGCGTCTTAATAATTTCATTAAGCATGTCAATGTTCCTATCCAGGTGGGTTTTTTAATTGTCCATTCGGGATTCCTCTTTTTGCTGCATTAAGATTTAAGACAGTTATTCATGTGTCGCGTAAGTTGCTCTTTCTGAGTCACGGCACTTATGTTTGACACAGTTAGATTCTAATTGCAATTTACTATGGCTGGCAACTATTAGAGCAGTTATGGATGATACAGTGGCACGTTCTTGAATATCAGTGATTTGTCTGTAGAATTTGGATTTCTTGGTGTGTTTATTTACTTTGTACAGAGAATCAAGATTCAATCATTCTGTACTGGTGTTGGGGAGCCTTACCTTGGTTTTGAAGAACTTGAGAATTAAGTCAGTTTTTGCAGTTACAAACCTTATTGATGTGTAGGATTGCGTCAAGTTGATAATTAACAGAGAATTGGTCTTTAATGTGACTTCTAATTATCAATTATTAATCACAAAAATGTTATTGTCAAATATGGTTTTATCCACTTAAGCACAACTGGTTGCACAGTTTGACGGATCTAAGGTGCATGCTTTTTAAAAAGAAATGGTTGCAGTCAGAATTGAATGTCCAGTCTGCAATCTGCATCATGATTAAATTAATTGATGGAAACATCACCAAGAAAATTTCCACAATTGTTTTTGTAGCAGTTTATTTATATATGGGGTTCTGATGAAAAATAAAACGAGTCTTATATGATTTGAATACAGGTTTTTATTGCTTGTGGATTAGGGAAAAGTGTTGGTCAAACACAAGACCCATTTCGCAAACCAAAGCCTGGAATGTGGAGAATAATGGAGCAACAATTCAATTCTGGCATTGCAATTGATATGGATCAGTATGTTTGCTTCCTTGGTTTTTGTTCCTGATCTTTTTAGATCTTTCTACAAGCTGTGTCATAGTGGGTGGTATCAATGCTTGTTATGAATTACATTTTGACACATTCTCCTAGAGAATAGTTTACTCTAGCTTATAAAACAAATGCAAAGTTTGGTTGGATTTTAACCAAGGTCTTTCCCTGAAGGACGCAGTAGCATATAGAAACTACAGTTTTATATTATTGAAAGAGGCTTGAGGTGGGATCTGTAGACTCTGTTGACCCCTATGTGACCTAATGCTGAGTGATCATTGTGTTTTCTTCTAGTCTCAAAAATTGAAATTCATCGGGTTTAATATCTCTCTGCATTTAGATCCTTTTATGTTGGAGATGCTGCGGGACGTCACAACGATCACAGTGATGCAGATATCAAATTTGCCCAGGTACTTGTATGATAGTGTAAGGCATTTTTATTGATCCCACATTTATGAGGTAGTTCTCACCTATGGTTTCCAAACACTACCCTGTTTTCTCTCTCATATAATTCTCTCAGTTACTTCTTTCCAATTATATATGCAATAATGATATCATTTCGCTGATGTATTTGGTGACTATGCGCACGATAAAAACATTTTTAGGTTCTGCATATCTATTTGGTGCGTTGTTTATATGTAATAAAGTAAAAAAAAGATTTTTTCTGTACTTGGCCCTACTCAATAATATCGTCTCTGATGCTATCATAATGGTTCTGTTGAGTGAAAAATTGCCACAGAAATGCTTCTGTGGTGTCAATTTCAATCCTTGAGAGGTTAATGAAACATACTTTGACTAACCAGTATACCTTGTACTTGCAGGCCATTGGTCTGAAATTTTATGTGCCGGAAGAATTTTTTGCTGCATGAATAATCTATGACTATCATATTTTGGTGTCTTTAACACCTGTCAGATTTCTTGGTCAAAAAGGTTAGTTTAATTCGTTAAATTGCTTTTGTCGTGTGACCTGTGTGTGGACCAATTTTTTTTTCCACGGCATGTTATTTAACTTTTTTTTTTTTTTTTTCTCTTCACATTTTACTTTTTTGTTGATGTATTTTACTTTATGATTCTCTTTGTTATATTTTCTACCACTGCCAGAGGTTTCTCTCTCTGACATTTGCTTGGTTGGTGTGTTGTCCACCTACAGTTTGGAGCCTTTCCTTTGATGGTTAAATTCTGTACACTTATGGTTCTTGACGCTCTTGTAAGTGACAGTTGGGATCAGCTATCTGATCTTTGGTCAATACAATTCGAAACTTCAACCAAGGTTGTCCATTTTATCTCAATGTAAAATCTAGTTCTAGACCAACTTGTCTAATATGGGACTCAAATTAATTTTGACCTAATTGTCTAACAGTTACTAGTGAGTTGTAGTAATGAGTTCCTAGCGCGTAGTTGCTTTTGAATTACTTATGTCGATGGTTCTTCTCAGACACATCCAATTGTAGGACAGAGACTATTCATCAACTAATTGTAAATGTTGAAGGTCTTATTCAGTTGGGTTGGCAGTGCACCACCCAATATAGCACTACAAAAGCACTTAAAAAAATGCGATTTTATCCTTCGACGGTTCAACCATATGAATTCCTAGATATTATTGTCCCCTTAGGATTGATGTCTTCGCTATATCTTAATAGAGAGATCTCTGTCCTATATAGTTAAACAAAAGTGGTTTGCAAACTTGAAGTAACATACTGTTTAAACATGATAATGCATACATGGACTCCAGCTCACCGGATTTGTGCAAACTCTTCAACAATACATTCTAGTTTTCTTTTTGAGCCTTCATCAAATGATGTACCTTTTGAAATGGACATGACCAAGCAAAATAAATATCTTTTTCAGAGTTTTGTTGTATGCTTTGTCCTAGAAGAAAAGCATATATATTTGAATAATACAACGCTGCCCTTGCCGACTTCAAGCGGGACCTAAAACAAGGACTCTTTTGGATTCCTCTACCATGGGAAGACTCATCCATTGCTTTTGCTGATTAAAAACTTGGACTAAGAAAGATACGTTGACGGACTGTCACATTTAATTGACTATGGCGTTGTACCCTATGGAAAATTTGGGTGTGTTTAGTGTTCTTCTTTTAGTTCATATAGTAATCTAACAGCAGACTTAGGTTGTGATACATGATAGTCAATTTTTTATTTTTTTATTTTTATAACTGAATCTTTAATTGTGGTTGAAAGCCTTTCTTCTACTTATTTGCTTTAAAGCAGTCTAGACAATGTATAGATGATAATATGCAAAGCTAGGATATAATGTAGAATTGATGGAGGAAGCCGACGTGGTGGCATGTGATGTCAATTGTCAAACTTTAGATCCATATGCTACGTTCTTGTTGTCAACATTCATTGAAAGGAAGTGCTATCTAGTGCCGATTGTTTCTTCTGATTACCTACACCAGGTGGAGCCCATTTAGGCTACTTGGCTGGAGCCAGTCTGGAATTTATACATATACAAGAAGAATACTAAACTAATTGTAGTTTCAGTTTGCTATAAATCAATGCATTCATCTCAACAGAAATTTATCTTCTCTCTTGGAAGAAGTAGAAGAAGGAAAGATGATTCACAGTAGGTTCTCTTTGCAGGAAAGATGACACCGGAGTTGGAACCAAAGCTATTGACAGCTTGAAGTTTCTAACTCCGGTGTCATACTTCCAGCACAGAGAGGCTGGCCTGCGATTGATCATGAAGTTTGTGCACTCGTCGAAACCCGCTTCTGATCAAAGCACATTTTCACGTTCATGGTTTGTTCTTGTTCTGTACTTAGTGCGTCTCTTTTTCTTATGGCAGGTGACTTGGGCTAGCGTAGCATCTCTTGCTAAAAGACCTTTCGCGGAATTGAGAAAGTTCAATTTTCTTTCCAGTTTCCACTCCAGGTTCGCCTTCTTTGGCAATCATCCATGTAGAGGAATGCTTAAATGGTACTCCTACATTTTGTGTTTTTCAAGTGTTAAGTGTTAACTATGTTGCAGAATGTAGGTTCAGTGCATGCTTTTCAAACTCTCTGTAGTTAGTTTTATATTGAATCACTTGTTATTTGAATTTAGCTGGGCAGGAAAATCTAATGAGCAGCTCCTTCATTGGCTTGATCTTGAGCAAGGTAAAGCCCTTCATTTATGAACATAACGTTCATGTCAATACTGAACAATGAACACACAGACCTTTAGTTTCCCCTAATCTGACATTATGTCCTTGTTGTGATTTTAGGGTGGCATTATGGCTTTGTACGTTGGTCTTAAGTTTTGGAAGTGTTGGGTAGGTCGTGTACTAAAAAAAAAAAGTGGTTTGTTCCGATCAAAGCGGAGAAGTAACATCAATAATTGAGCAAGTGAAGCCAACAAGTTGGATTAAATACTTTGCTTAAGTAGTTGCCACCACGTGCACATCACAAAAGTCAATATTTTGCAGAACAAGAAGAATCAAATCACATGCTATTTAACCAGCCAATTATATTTTGGGATCAATTTGAATCTGATCATGTACATGTGCACGTGCATTCTTGTAATAGTGTAGATTCCGTTAGAGTTTTCACACATTTCAATCAAATTTACACTATTGTGTAGCAAATATATATCTTTTAGAATGTTAGATTATCGACTTTCATAATAAAAATAGTGTAAACCAGTTCTCTTTTTTTTTTTTTTTAACAGGAAAGGTTTTATATATTGTTTTACTTTCAATCAATTACGCTACATTGTATTTGGTTATAGAAGCTCCTGAAAGTTAAAACAACATACGGCAGTTGGGTTAGACATTAGTGTTCCAAAAACATTGATGTCTCATGAGTCATGTGACTCGTGTCTAAGTTTCGACCTTCGCCCAACACACCTCTATACAACATCTACATGTGATGAAACTTGCTAGCTTTGGCAATAACTTCAAACTAGTCACAAAATGAAGTAAAAAATGAAGTTGTGGATTCTAGCTAAAAAAAAAAAAAAAAAGGAAGTGGACTCAATTTTGTTGTAGTATCTTACATGCCAAGTGGACTTGATCATTGAGCGGGTTCAGGCCAAACTTAGTCGGGCTCAGGCTTTCAAGCCCTTGCTCAGGCCCATCCAAGCCCACCCATGATAAGAATGTTTAACTAAATTTTTTTTAATGAAGTAAATATGTATAAAAATGTTTAAACATGAATATCAAGTATACGTCAGCCTAATGATATAAGTTGTACCATATAAAAGCACGTTTTAATAATTATGCTAAAACTATGTCTTATTAAATACTTAATGGTCACGCCGAGTGTACTTGAGCTAGCAAATATAAACTCAAGCCCATCCTAAATGAAGTGGGCTTGAGTGGGCCGGGCAAGTACCCGAACCACTGAACAGGTGTAATGCCAACCCATTATTTTATTTTATTTTAATTTCTTCGACCAAAGAAAAACCATAACTTTTTTTTTTTTTTTTTTTTTTTTCCAAAAAACTTAATCGAGATTGAAAACCCACTTCGATCATCTTGAATTGCTTTTTTAATTTAATTGAGGTTTGTTGCTATTTGAAAAATAAGGATTGGAAAGGGCACCATTACCATAACATCCAATGTCAGAGACACTTTATTGCATTCCCATCTTCATCATTGTTTTTTTTTGGCTTGATAATCATCCTCGTCCAAACCTTTTTCATCCTTTTTATATGCTTTGATTCCACTAATGATAGTACCCCAACCCCATAATTCGAGAATAAAAAATATATAAAATAGCTACAATTGAACAAATAAAACCTTTGAATATAATGACATTCAATTAAAAAGAAGGTTAATTTAAGACCACTATTCAGTTACATACTTATATATAGTAAATTTGTTAATTCATACGCGCCATAGAGATATAGTATCTATATATATAATAAGCATACATCTTGAGTGTGCCACTTAACAGTTTCGAGCCTTCTCGTAGCGTCACGTGGGATGCTCAAGATGTAGGCCAACAATTTGGGTGCGCTACGTGCCATGCCTTGCATTTTTTATCTAATGCGACGTATCACGTGTCACACTCAAGATGCATATATGGTATGTGACACGTGGCATGCTCAAGATGTAGGTCAACAATTTGGGTGCGCCATGTGCATGCCTTGCATTTTTTATCCAATGCGACGTACCACGTGTCACACCCGATATGCATATATGGTATGTGACACGTGGCGCCTATATCTTGAGTGTGCCACGTGGCTGTTTCGAGTCTTTCTCATAATGCCACGTGGCATTTTCAAGATGTAGGCCAACAATTTGGGTGCGCCACGTAGCATGCATGCCACGTGACATGCTCAAGATGTAGGCCAACATTTTGGGTGTGCCATGTGGTGTTTTTCGAGTCTTCTTGATGCGCCACGTGGCATGCCTTGCATTTTTGATCCAATGCGACGTACACGTGTCACACCCAATATGCATATATGATATGTGTCACGTGGCGTTTCCATGTATATGATAATTGCTATTAATTCTTTTCATGTATATGATAATTGTTATTAATTCTTGCTATTATATATGTAACAGTAGAGAATATGAAAAAAAAGCCCATTTAGGCCAATTGGTTACCAAAAAAAAAAAAGTACGGATCGGTATAAGATAGTCATGTTTAATAGCAAGAATTAATAAGATAGTATGTTACGTACACATTCCCTACTATTACATTTCATAATTCCCTACAATCAAGCGGTGGCAGTTACATTTCCTATAATAACCCCGTTATTTCACACATGTTACATTTCCTTTATACATTTTTTTTAAGGAATTGTATCTCATTTTTACATTAATTTAATTGATTAATTGGAATCAATTAAACTATAAGTACCCATCAACCGCAACCGTTTTATTGTAACAAGTGTGAAATAATGGGTGTGAACAAAAATCTTCTTCAATGCCACGTTTTAAAACGTTTTGTAAACGTTTTAAGATTTATTTGCAATTAAATTAATCTTTGAAGTGAAATTTAAAAACATTTTTTCAAATTTCATAACGTTTTAAGATTTATTTATTTCAAAGATTGCAATAAATAAATCAAATATTGCAATAAATAAATCAAATTTCATAACATGTCTGCATCTTGGGTGTGTCACGTGGCGGTTTCGAGCCTTCACGTTGCGCCACGTGGCATATTCAAGATGTAGGTTTTGTCAAGATATATATGGTATATGACACGTGGTGTTTTTGATCCATCACGACGTGCCACGTGTCACATTTAAGATGTATATATGGTATGTACGTAACACGTGGTTTTTATATGGCACATAATCGAACCTGCGCCACATGGCATGTCTATATATGGTATGTAACACGTGGCCTTTTTTATCTATCACGACATGTTGCGTGTCACACTCAAGATGTATATATGGTAGGTAACACGTAGCGTTTTAATGTATATGATAATTGCTATTAATCACGTACCTTTATTTGTGGGGTTGATAAGTAATATCAAAAGTTTGAAATTAAATCGATTGGGATGTACACGCAAATCAAGGTGATTGCATTTACTATTTTTTTAAACGTACACGTAATTTCGCCCAGTATTAATATGTTTTACTTTTTATTTATTGCACGACATTTGTATAGTTGAATAAGCTGAAATGTAACAGTAGAGAAATAATACTAAATTAGTAATAAATATGACCAAATGATCGCATATGTTCACTGTTATATCTGCATAAGTTTAGATGAATCCTATGAATAAGCTCAAACGTCTATGAGGAATCAAATTACACTAATGTAAAAGCGTTTGCAATAAATAATTTTAAAACGTTTAGCAATAAATAAGTAATAAACTAAACGTTTCAAATATAGTAAGTAAAACGTTTCAAATGTATATAGCTATAAATAGAGATGATTGGGTTCGATTATTGGCATCGACACATCCATCATCATCACTTTCCTCGAGACCGTGACCGTGGCATATTGCCATCTCGGGTCATTATTCCCATGCTCCACTACCTACATCTACTTTGCTACCGCCTCAGACATCTAGACCTCCTCATCAACAACAACAATCTCATCAACAACTAAATCACCCACGTACAATGTATCGAAGGTGGTCCTACATCGTTGCAACAAATTAAGGCCAAAAGTTTTGGCTTTGATAAAATTTGGTAGGCTTTTGACGACTTAGATTTGGTACTTTCATTAGTGAGCTTTAGTTTTAAAATGTAGATAATGAGTCCATTGCTTTGTAAATTTTGTTTCTCTTCAATTTTCGAATGATACGTAGTACTTTAAACTATTCTTTTTCTTTTGTGACAATGTACCCGTCCGATTCACAATATAAAGATCGATATCTCGCTTAATTATTTATCTCATCGTTTGTTTCTCGGAGTCCCTCGCTTAGTGAGTACTATTAGTCTTATCATTTATCCGTTGAAGTTTCTCTTATCTATCAATCTCATTGTTCATCCTCATCCCTCATATTATTTCCTGGGGTAAATTATTATCAATCTCACTGTTTGGAAGTTGTTTTTTTTTTCAAATATTAAACTAAGATTATTTTAAGTTAACGCCCCATGAGTAAAATTTTAAAATTATTTTAGGTTTCTTTTGAGTATTAATCTAATATACTGGCCTCTTCCACGCGCAAAGCGCGGGATGTCGACTAGTATTGAATAAGTTACAATCTGCCTTCTGTGTAACGTAGCACAACACAATAAATTGGTCTAAAAATGGGGCCAAGCCATTTATAAACAAACCATACATGTAGATTGAGTGAGATTTGAAAAACTGCCTTAACAAGATTCACAAAGATTTATTTAATGACTAACTATTGAACTTGGCCCTTATAAAAGGCGATTACTGGAGAGTATGAGAGGACATATGAGATATATGAGATCTAGAATTACAATAGAGAAGATGACTAGTCGGTTGGTGATTTACCAAAAAGAATTAGTACTTGCTTACATGCACTAGGTCTAGCTATAGTCTTTTGTTTTCTTTTTGGTAAATCACTGATTCGATTAGTATATTACCTCTACATTTCACTCTTTTAGTTGGTGCTAGCTAAGTGAAAAACTCTTTTTTTTTTTTCGTTTGTTTACATGAAGGAAACTCTTATTAGTTTATTATGATTAAACGAGTTTTCTCCTTTTACGTTATAGAATATTGGAAGTTACGCTGAAAGTAGCGATTGTAATATAAGGGACCGAACCCTGCCATCTAACTTTAAATATTTTAGTTTCTGCTTTTATGATGGGAAAAAAGTTTATGGCTTGAACTCGTTTTTAAGCACAATTTTATGTCTTCTATTTTCTTGCTAGAAGTGGAATGAGAGAAGCAAAAACTCACCATCGTTCTTTGATTTTGCTTGGTAGCAATTGACCCTTAGATTTGTTAAGTTGGAGATGTGATCACAAGTTGGCGATTAATTTGCTTTTGCATAGTGAAGATGCAAAGAGTGCTGTAGATGAATGTTGTTAGTTTTTTTTTTTTTTTAATAATTTTTGCATGGCCTAACTCAAACTTGAATATTTGAAACTAACTGTTTCATTAGTTATCCTACAAACAAATTGTCTACATTCAATTATTTTTCATGACTATTCAATTGCTTGGCACCATACATAGTATTTGATAGAATCACTTAATTTTGTTTGTATCAATATTATGAAAACTGTATTAATTTTTATCAATTTTTTCAGGTTAAAAGTTCTCTTTCCACCAAAGAATTTCTGATGAGATGGATAAGACATCACTTATCAAAAGTCAAAATTGAGGGAGGAATAGTTCGACTCATGTTGGAGTAACTTATCCCCAAAAAAAAAAAAAAACATTTCACTTTCCCCTTTTCTTTTAAAAAAATCCCATCCACTGAAATAAAGTTGAAACTGCCTCTTTTACTTTGTTTTGAAATAAATGGAAAATGCTTGGGTACCACTTTATACATCCACTTTGGGCACCTAGCAATTGTGGACCGTCCAATACACCTCGAATACGTATCCGAGGTTTATTGACGGCACACGACAACTAGATGTTCAAAGCCGGTGTCTTCTGAAATAAATTTCAGTTTTGAGTTCATACATTAATTGCTGGATCACCTGATGTGCCTCCCTCATATAGCCAACAATAATTAAAGCACCCCTCAAGTGCACAGTGCAACTTGTGCAACAAACAAAGGGAATACATGTCCTGCACTAAATTAGCACATGTTTCCTTGTGAAAATGAAGGGTGGGCAGGAACTGAGGCAGTGAACATAAGCAGAATATGTACAAACTATACTCTTCATGCACAACACCAAAGAAATATATCAATCAAACTGAGATTTCTTGAACTTTTTCATCTGTACTAACTGATCTCATCAAATCACAAAAGAGCTACATATACTCCTATCGAAAAAGAGCTATATACATTCAGCTCCATTAAATTTCCACATGTTGTCAGACAAGATATGTGAAAGGGCATGAAGGATATCGTCTGTCACTGAAGAACCTTTACTAAGATCACGTAAAAAAAAAACAAATAATTTCACAACAACAATTACAAGTAATTACCGTCAGAAACTCTTCTACTCTGCTCGATTTAACGCAAATGATGACAAGTCAAGTAATTTCACAAGTTGTGCATAAATATTGAAGTCCTAGTCAGGGTGATAACAATATTCCCATAATGTGTGAGGAGGTGTCTCGAGAACCAGATGCCAGTACAATAATTAAGTTTTTCTCTGATCAAGCATTTTATCCTTCCATTATTGGATTGACAAGGAGAGCAGATTTTCAATTCAAATGGATGAGGCCATTCATTAACAACTGGTCTTTATGGAGATGAGATTGAGTACTTGAGTTTGGTTAAGTTGATAAGAGTGCAAAGATACCCTTTGTGTATTATGTTCTAATGAGAATAGACATATTCCTTCTATTGAAATGCTTACTACAGCCATGGCTGTAGTATTATATTTATAAGTTTCCTTTTCACGCCAATTAAGGAGAATTTGGAACAAAATCAAAATATTCTATTGCTTTGCATTGGAAACCTTGATTAACTACTTACTACCAAAAAGCTAACTCTACAAGTTTTTTTTTTGATAGCACTATAATCCAGAGTTTGCCCGTACATAAACCTAAACCGAAACTCTAGATCAGATGAAGAATTTAATCACTACACCAACAAGAGTGTAGATACCAAGATTCAAACAAGTGTGTGGTCCTTGCCGCTCGACCAAGACCTCATTAGATTCAAAGAAGCTAATTAATAACCTGGTTTACAATTAACTACTTAATCACTCAATAATTTTGGAGCTAAGAGCAATGTTAATGATTAATATTCATCATACATAATTATAACTTTTTTTTTTACTTATCAAAAAAATAATTATAACTTTTTTTCTTTTTCAGTTAAAAAACAAGAAACGTTGATCTAGGCATTGGGTGTCAGATTCTAATTCCCAGCCCACATGACACTATTGAAATTAAGCATCTTTTTCAGCCAAGTATTTATACTTCCATATTTTCTTCCATGTATATATCTGGTATGCATGTATATGTTAATCATACTACCTTCCTTGCTTTGTATCACCAAAACTTAGATGTTTAAATCTTACCTTATACTGTCTCTGTTGATTCAGTTCAAGAGTTCCAACTTCTTTATATGTATGCCCCGTTGTCTAACTCCCATTGAGAATTTTCGCCGTACCTGCGCCAAAAGATGTATTTTTCAGTGATATTGTCATTGTGCATTCAAGTTTAGGAAATTACAATCAGTTCAGCTCTTTCAAAGGTAGAGTGAACTAGCTGTGCTTGAGATATTGTCAAGTACCTAAACCTCAAAGAGCTTAATAGTATAGGACTGCGAGAATGGCTGACAAAATGTGTAGCGTGAATATTGACATCTCGTCGTCAATGAAGGTTAAAAAATCAGAGGGCAATGGGTCTTGCAGTGGTAAGAGCTTCAATTGCAAAGAATGGATATTGGATGTGGTGAAATTCTGCAAAGCAGATATGAAGAGAGTGATCTTCTCAGTGAAGGTTGGCTTGGCTGTTTTGCTTGCATCTATGCTCATACTTTTCGAAGCAACTTATCAAGTGTTTGGTGCCAGCAACATCCTCTGGTCTATCATCACCATAGTCATAATGTTCGAGTATACTGTCGGTATGTGAACGAATAAATAGCTTATAAACTACTTGATTATATATTATACATAAAGTAAATGAAGATGCAAATTTTTTTTTTAAAAAGCATAACTATTTGATACTCACATATATTCATCTAATATGCATGAATATAAAGATGAAGTAGTTAAGTTCCTTACCATGGCAAATGTTTCTTCAAGGTGCGACGTTTAACCGAGGGTTCAACCGGGCGGTTGGAAGTCTCGTCGCTGGGGTTTTGGCCATTGCAGTGTCCCAAGTAGCTTTATATTCAGGTCATGTTGCCCAACCGATTATCATAGGTGCAAGCATTTTCTTGATTGGTAAAGCTCGTATACTTACTCTTCTACTTTGATACAACTAAACTCAAACTGGAACAAAACCTTTTCTCAATCAGGTTACCTTTTTCCATCCATGTAGGAGGCTTGACATCATTCATGAAGCTCTGGCCTTCTCTCGTCCCTTACGAATATGGATTCAGGGTAACGCTGCTCACTTTTTGTTTGATCATAATCTCCGACTATAGAAGAGGGAATCCATTGAAAACTGCAATGGAACGCTTATACTCCATTGCGATTGGGGTGTTCATAACTGTCCTTGTAAACACATTTATATTTCCCATATGGGCGGGAGAGCAGCTACACTACGATCTCGTCAACAACTTCAATTCCCTGGCTGATGCACTAGAAGGTTAGCACCCTTATTTGCTGATTACTTTGTTGATTTGGTCTTGACTTCAGTTTCTTCTCGCTTGTTTTTCGTCAGAGTGCGTGAGAAAATATTTAGAGGTAGATGATGGGCCTGATCAGTTCTCCAAGACTGTGATGGATGAGTTCCCAGATGAACCTGCCTATAAAATATGCAAAGCAGCATTAAATTCTTCAGCAAAACTAGAAACTTTGGTACTCATAACACTAATTGCTTCAATTTTCTGAGTTATTCAAATTCTACTCTAATTGATTCTGAAAGAGTCATGGTTGTGCCTATGTAGGCAAATGCAGCAAAATGGGAACCACCGCATGGTAGGTTCTGCAACTTTTTCTATCCATGGAGTGAGTATGTCAAAGTCGGAGCAGTTCTGCGCCATTGCACCTACATGGTTATGGCCCTCCATGGAGTATTACACTCTGAAATACAGGTTTTTTCTACTAAATGATTCCAATTCGTTCCCGACTCAGATTAGCTAAAAAGAAAACATGAAGAATACACATGCAAATGCACAAAACTTGCACAAGTACACAACACGATCCCATACTTAGATCAAGTAATTAAACACTTTCACTTATGTTAGTGTGCAACTTATTACTAAATTTCATTTTGAACAAATGAAACTGTGCTCATCAAGTACTATGATGGTAAATATGAAGAAAATGAATTCTGTTCAACATATGTAAATTCAGGCACCTTATAATCTCCGGGTGGCTTTCCAACAAGAGATCCGCGATGCAAGTAATCAAGCAGCACAGCTTGTGAGAAGCATGGGCCAGGATATCCGCAACATGACCATTAGCCTCCAGTCATCCTTGCTTAAGCGGGTACACAGCTCAACAGAGAGGCTCCAACGAGCCATTTGCGTTCATTCTTACTTGCTCACCTCAAGCCTCCACTCAGACTACTCTTCCACGCCACTCCCAGGGCTCTCTAAGTGTAATTCTCAAGCACTTAATGATTCTGAGCACTCTGCAGAGATTTCTACAGCAGCTCAGGAGACCCCTACTGAAGAAGCGATTGCAAAGCAGCAACATAGGAAGGTCCAGTCATGGCCACCAAGAGAGATGGATGAGTTGAGAGGATATGGGCAGTTGGAAGAAGTACCTGCAATGAGGGCACTTGAGAGCACTGCAGCACTGTCACTCGCAACTTTCACTTCATTACTCATTGAGTTTGTGGCTCGGCTTGATCACCTGGTTCAAGCAGTCAATGCTCTAGCCAAGATGGCCAAATTCAAACATGAAACGGTCCCAAGAAATATCTAATGGAAAGCACAAAAAAATATATATATATATGTAAAAAGTGATGATCAAATATGCAAGGGATGGATTTTAATTTTAATCACAAGATAAATTTTCTTATCTAATAACAGATATAAAAGTGTAAATGAATACATTAAATACACTTCAGTAAGGTTCCAAACAACAATCTACTTTTGTCAACCAATAGAGCTGATTAGCCAAAATGTTTGTTGTGGATTGAAGGTGAGGAGAGTTGAATAGGTTGGGGTTGCTACAAAATAGCAAAATACAAAACTTCAAGGAAAAAGGAATATCCAACAAAATAAATAGAGTCGAAGGAGAAGTAAAAGTAGCATTAAGAGCGTTAAGATTGGACGAAGACTGATAGAGATCAGGAAATACAAGGGCGCAAACATGAATACCCACAACAAAGAACTTAACATCAAATGAGACTTCCACCCACTTATAAGGCTTAACAAGAGAAGAAAAGTACCAAACACGTACGCAAAATATCGAAGGGCCCTTAAATTTCTTCCCTAGACGATTTTCTAAGGGCGCTTAAAGGTCACCCTGGACAATAAGATTACTTTACACGTTGCAGTCTGGTGCCTTCACTACATCTAATTTCCCATGTAATACAACTTGAGCATAGAATCTTGTATTCAATAGAAACAGTGGCCAAGACAGCTCAATAAAAGGCCCCCTAACAAAACTAACTCTGAAGTAAAGGTTAGAACATTTACCGATTTCAAGGGAAAACTCAGTTTCCAAAGTCATGCCAACAGCACCAATCGTCAATGAAGTAAGTACCTCCATATATCTGCAGAACACTGCAACAGCACCATTTACCTGAAACTTAAAGGCTCCACAGGATTTTATACAGTAAAATCAATGGGTCAGTGGATAGTTAGCTCCTAATCTGAGTAATTTTGCACAAATAGCAATTGTAAAAGATTGAATGAACAGTAAAATCTCAGATTCTAAATAGAATCGACCGAATAGATATGACTAAAATTCCATAGAACCGTATATAAACAAGAGTTGCAGTTGGACATCCTGAAACCAGATATTTACAAGAGAGACCTAACCATGACATCGACAAATATAATGCCTACCCACTTTCTCCTTATTCCTTCTGAAAGGGGTCAAAGGCATACACTTATATTCTAAATCATACAAATTAATAAATGAGAATTTTCGTTTTCTCATTCGACAAACTGCAAACTACTAACCTAACAAAGAGAACAGGACCCTTAGAAAATGGAAAACAAGAATAACAGTGACAAGTCTAAAACAAACTACAGCAAGGATGGCAGACCTTGTAAGAGTTCTTATATCCAGTTATGGGGCATCACATGGTACATGCCCCTTGTCTCTGATACACCACCATCAGCATGATTCTCACTGCTCGAACCCAGACCGGAATTGCTAGTCATCAATGCCATGAGATTACCCCTACGCACGCTACCTTCTGAAACGGGTAATGGAACCGGACGCAGCAACTGCGATCTCATAGAAACTGCTGGTTGTTCATGTCTTTCTGAGTTAAAATGCGTCTGACCATCAAAGCTTGCTCCTCCAACTTGGCCCATATTCGAGTCAGTATCATTCTCATCTTCAATGGCAGCCACCTCTTGCACCTTCTCATGCTCACTTAATTCTAGATCTGGTATAATAGGTCCAAACTGCCCACCACCATGCACCCTCTTGTCTTGCACAAGAGCGCTGTGCGCAGCACAAAGACCAGTTTTCCCTCGGGCAAACCTGTCACATGGACCAGAAGATTGGTTCACAAACTCCGATCCCAACTGGCCCCAAGAGCATCGCTTGCCACCACCATGTGCCTTGCAGAAGTCAGTGCTACCCTGAGCGCTCTTTCCACATCCTTCAAACTTGCACCTCTTACCTCCACCATGGCGTACACAGTAATCTGTCCGGCCCCTTGCGCTCTTTGTGCATTCTGGAACTAAACACCTCTTGCCTCCTCCATGCGCCACACAGAAAAGAGTACCTCCATGCACACTCTTTGGGCAGACACCACCCCCTTGAAATGAGCACCTTTTTCCGCCACCATGGCCTTTACAAAAAGGTGTGCTTCCTTCTGCTCCCTTTGTGCAATTTGGAGCTGTGCACCTCTTGCCACCACCATGAGCTTTGCAGAACATAGTGCTTCCTTGTGCACCTTTTGTGCATTCTAAAAACTGACACCGTCTGCCACCACCATGAGATATGCAGAGGCCGGAGAAACCTTCTGCACTCTTCGTACAATTTTCCATCTGGCACCTCTTGCCACCTCCATGTCGGATGCATAAACCAGACTTCCCTCTTGCTGCTCGAGTACACCCTTCATGACTGCATCGCCTACCACCGCCATGCGCAATACAGTAATCTGTGCGACCTTCAGCACTTTTTGTGCACCCCAAGTATTGGCATCTCCGACCACCACCATGGGCCTTGCAATAGACTGTGCGTCCTTCTGCTCCCTTATAACAACCAGATTTCTGACACCTTCTACCACCACCATGAGCAATACAGAGACCAGAAGCACCTCTAGCCCCTTTTGCACATCCCTTGAACTGACAAGTTTTCCCATTTGCGGTCCGCTGCCCAAAGGTAGTAGAACTAATTGAGACTTTCGGTGTGGTTCCCATGGCTGGTAGGAGATCAGGAACAAAATGAACAGGATTCGTATCATTGCTATGAACCTGACAATGATCAGAGCTTGTTTTTGAACCATCCTCTGTATGCAACAACGGCTTAGAACTCTCAACTTTCCAATGAGACGAAGTCGATCCATCATCCGCCAATAAAGTCTTGCTGATACTTGATGGCATCTCACAATTATTATGAAATGCAGTTGAACCCAAGTTGATGCTAGTAATGGCCGACTCCGAGAGGCCAATCGACAGACTTAGTTCAAGGTTCAACGCTGGTTTCACAAACTGTCCTTTTGTAACCGAATTAGCAGGTTTCTTTGGGCTCGGGAACTCGCTGCTCAGATTAAGATTGAAATTCAAATCAAGATCCATCGAAGATTCTTCAACTTCTTTGGCTGAACCAACAGTAGTACATGCAGTTTCCAAACTCCCCTTGCTGTCCGAGGAACTAGATGAAGAGCCTACACCAAGAACCAGCGATGATCCACTTCTAGAGGTCACAGACCCATCAATTCCACTCCATTTCCTCTTTGTGCCCTTCGAAGTCTCGAAAGGGATAATGGCACCGGGAGACTCAAGACTTAAATCGGTGCTACTGAAATAGCTCGGTCCTGCCCTACCAAGTTGCAAATCACATGGCTTCTCAAACACATTCGTGGATGCGTCGGAATTCAGACCAAAATGATGGAACATAGAGTACATATCTTGTTTCCCAAATATATGACATACAAATCCTGTCCTCAACTTTAAAGCTGTACACTAAAAAGAATGAAAAACCTACACTAATGCTATAAACTGCGAGCAGAACCTCCACTAACAAATCCCGACGTGTCCTTCCGATCCATTTTTCCTAAAACTAGTACAGAACTTCACTTAATCAACACACATATCCAAGAAAAAAAGACCTTTTCGCATATTTCGCAAAGCCAAACTGAACGCAAACCATCCTGTTCCATGAAAAATAACATCTTTAGAGTCCCCGCGACCGGATATCAAAGATCTAACATACGAAATACAGATTTAAATGCTCCTAAATCACTGATGCAATCCATTGATGTCTCGAAAACAATTGAAATCACGCAGATTCAAAAGAACTCACACTCATTTAGATACAATACTCTATATAAGTACTAAACTCAGTCCAGGTTCATGGAATTTGTACCAGCAAATTCAAACGAAATCACAGAAGTAAGAAATAGCTTGAAATGCACAAAGTTCACAACTTTTCAGTACATCAGAAAGAACAAGAAGATCGAAAGATCGCAAACTCAAAGAAGATCTTCAGAATCACAACAATCAAAACCTCAATCACAATTCAAACATCAACCGACTCGTTCATCACAATCAACTCATCTTCACAGATCTTTGAGACTCACCACTCAAATCACAACATACAATCAGTTTTCGAGCAATCCGAGTATGAAAACACAGGCTTTCAAAACGGAAACCCTAGCGCATCAGATTCGAGATAGAAAATTACCTTGAATCGACCGATTCTCGTTCGAAAGCGCAGAAACAACGCAGAAAAATTAGGGCATCGCTTGGCGACGCCAACGACGAAACGAGACAGCGAGAAAGACGAAGTGATGTGCGTGTGTGCTTTAGAACCATAAAAATCAGAACGCAACGCATTACGAGCCGTTGGATTAGTAGATACGACTCGAGATGCGACGTGGGTCGTTCGTGATGGTGAGTCCCGATCCGAGTCAGTTCAGCACTGTTGAGAATAAAAGAAGGCGCACGTTGAGCGGTTGGGCTCGTCGCGTGGCGATACGTTCGACCGAGTACACGTCATCCGTGACGCCAGACGCGACACGCAACAAAAACACACACTCCAAGTTGACGCGGTTTCGCTATTCCACATGAAGTTGATGCTCCTCTCTTGAAAGTGAGGCTTTGTCATTGAGAACTGCTACAATGACAACCGAATGGCGCCCGCAAAGACATATTGGTTCATAAGAGTCATTTATATGTACCTTAAAATGCAAATATACACAAATATCATTGTATAATATGCGAGTCGAGGTTGCATGGAGAGCTCGTGTAATCCAATGTGTTTTATGACGTGGCGTTATTGTTGTCATTCTAATATTTTCTTTTGTCATTTAAGAAGGGGATTTGCTAATGTTAGGGATGTGAAGTTGATGATGTCTATCAATAACAAAGTGTCATAAAGGCAAAATAGTGTAAGTGATATTGTGGACTTAATTAACAAACAATTATGAGCTCGAGACATATAGTGGCCTCGCTTAAGATCGAACTTTGAATTTGGCTCTCTGACTCTAAATCGACACCACTACTTATAATGTTGAGTCCTCTGCTAAAGAGCTTTTAACTCTCTAGTTGTCTGACTCAAACTCAAGACCACCACTTAAAAATGCCAAGTCCCGAGCCACTTGGACCAGCTTTGTTGGTATTGCACGTGGAATTTGATCGCACGTATATTCTCTCTCTGAAAAAGGAACATAAAAGATTCTTTTTCTTTTGATGGCTAAGGTTGGTTGAGACGAGCGAATCTAATGTTGGTTTTGTGACTTGGACTGTTGAAAAGTGGAGAATTGCTCCGCACATGACTAATGAATCGCATATAATAGAGGACACCAACTGTGTAAACATGTTTTCGTTATAAAATATGGGCACACAAAGCCCCCTTTTATGTGATAAAAAGTGCATTGTTTATCTCAAATGTCTAGCCGTCGTTGGTGACTTGGTGGCTAAGTGATTTTCATATCTACAATTTCGAGTGTCACTAATTAACTATATGTGTCTCCATGAAGTCACAAGTCGAGATGGCATGCCTTTTTTTTTTTTCAATTAAATGGGGGCTCGAAAGCCCATGAGATACAAAATGTTACAAAGCACACAATCTCGAGAATTTTGCACTAAGAATGTCTTCAAGTAGAATTATTTTGAGTTTAATAAAAGTAAACTGTTCTTTTGCGAGAGAAGAGCTATTTCAATTGTTATAATTTCTAGAATACGAGCGCAGGTTGCATTAACTTTATTATGTCCTTCAACTACTTTGGGATGTTGAGGCGGTGTGGACACTGATGGACACCAAAAAAAAATCTAGAATACTTAAACAATACAAACACCAATCACTTAAATGCACAAAACTGCTAAATACTAATAGTAAGAGATTAAATATTACATTACATTACCCAGATAACTCACAACAGAGTTCAATAATATATACAATGAGAAGGAATGACTGGGTGTCCATCATATTTTTTTGAGTTCAAATGTGCCAAATCTGCAAAGCTGTCTCTAATTTGCCATATTTTTGTGCTACTATGGAGCAATTCCTGATCAATGGTAGCATCAACTTTCATTTTCTGAGGCTTATTAGATATTGGATTCTGAACAATAGGTCTGAAATGGCCACCGCTGTGCACCCTATTATATATCTTGCATAAGTGCCTTCTTGTATACTCTTGAGGCAGACACCACCCATTAAATGAGCATCTTTTACTCCCACCATGGACCTTGCATGCAAAAATGCGTGTTGCCTTCTGCTCCCTTTCTCCAACCTGGAGCTGTGCACTTGTTACCCCCACCATGAACTTTACAAAACATAATGCTCCCTTTGCGCGCCTTTTGTGTATTGCGAAAACTGACATCTTCTACCACCTCCATGAGAGATACAGAGGCTGGAGAAACCTTTGGCACTCTTTGTGCAGTTTTCCATTTAGCTCCTCTTGCCACCTCCATGTCAGATGCATAAACCAGACTTCTCTTTTGTTGCTCGAGTGCAAACCTCGTGACTGCAATGCCTACCACCATTATGGGAATACAATTATCTGTGCGACCTTCGCCACTTTTCGTGCACCCTAAGTGTTGACATATCCTGCCACCACAGTGGGCTTTGCAGTAGACTGTGCGCCCTTCGGCTCCCTTGTGGCATCCATCTTTCTAGCACCTTTGGCCACCCCCATGAGCAATGCAAAGACCAGAAGGACCTCTAGCACCCTTCACACATCCCTTGAACTGACAGATTTTTCCATTTGGCTCAGCTCGTGTCGTAGGCAAGAAATCAGGAAATGAAGTATCAAGATTTGTAGAATTTTGGATGTGATTAAATCAAGTCTTTGATTTGTTCACTAGGTTGTCGAAATTTCTGGGTTTTCTTTTTCCCCAACAATCCAACAACAGCCACAACACCAATAATAACACTTCAAAACACTAGAAATATATCTCAACAACAACTCACCAACCTCTAAAACATCACCAACATCTCTAAAACTAAGATCAAAAGATAGAGAAAGGTGAGGTGTATGTGATTCTCGCTTTGGATTGATGATTTACACACTCCAAGCTCCTTGAAACACCAAGTTTAATCCTCCAAAACCCTGTTTCTTCCTCCCAATTTCGGATAAGAAGTGAAGAGAGAGAAAAGGCGGTCGAACAATAAGTCAAATTGACTTATATATATATTGATTTGTCATCATCTCTCACATGTGCATCTCTATGAGATCCAAAGCTCTCCATTTACTCCTATTCTAACCCCTCATGACTCCAATTGGTACACCTTTGGCACACTCACCCTTGTATGTAACTCAAAAAGTCTATTTTCGAGTGTTCTAACACCCGATTTCTCGTCCCGAAACGCGATATACGCGTACTACCATGTCCATAACCACCATCTATACATTTCATATTACTTATTTAACCAATTTTTATTCATTTTGTGTGGTGTAGTTCCCTCGGCCTAGTGTTAAGTCGGTTAGACTACTCGGTACCCACGTCGACACGCATATCGAGGCGAATACGTACCACACGGTCTCGCACGTCAAATGTACTATAATAACACACATTGTGATGCTATGTACACTATTTCAACATAAACATCGCAACTAAACAATTCAACACACAAAATTTAATATTTACCTAGCTCCAAGCGAGCGCAAGCCTAACTGCGGGTCCCACGAGCGTCTGAGCTGTCCACCACGTCTGCAAACATGTCATAAATAACGGCGAATTAAATTCAAGTCGTTACAGTTCTTCCTCCAACTAGGTGAAATTTCGTCCCGAAATTTAAATTAAACTGAAAATTACTTACCGGCAAATAAGTGGGGGTACCGTCGTCGCATAGTAAACTCAAGCTCCTAGGTGAATCCCTCGATCCCATGATGCTGCAAACGTACTAAAACCTTTGGGATCTCCTTATTTCGCAAAATCCGAGTCCTCATATCCATGATTTCTACAGGCTGCTCCTCGTATGACACGTCTAGTTGCACCTCAATCTGACGTATATCAACCATAGGCCTCGATCCTGACTTAGCCAGCCTTAACATGAAAATATGAAACATTGGGTGTACCCCTGCTAACTGCGGTGGTAACTCCAGACGGTATGCCACTTTACTGACGCGTTCCGCAACTCTGCACGACCCAATGAACATTGGTGTCAGTTTTCCCTTAATGTCAAACCTCTCGATGACCCTTCCATGACGAAACTTTCAGATACACCAAGTCCCCAACCTCGTAACTCAGACCCTCAAGGTATTTTTCCGCATATTTCTTCTGCCCATCCTGAGCTGCCTTAAGTCTCTGCCTAATCTGTCTTACCTTCTCAATATGGTTCACAACAAACTCAGACCCTATAGCCGTTGTATCTTCCAGGTCGCCGCCCAACATGTTGGTGACCTGCAGGGCCTACTATAAAATGCCTCAAACGGTGACATCCCGATACTCACCTGATAGTTGTTATTGTAGGCAAACTCACACAAAGATAAATACTATTTCCACGATCCACCAAACCGTAGAATACACGCCTTGAGCATATCCTCGAGAATCTGAATCAATCGCTCTGACTGCCCGTCAGTCTGAGGATGGTACGCAGTGCTGAATTGTAACCGAGTGTCAAACTATTCTTGCATACTCTCCCAAAGTCTCGATATAAACCTCGGATCTCTTGGCAGAAACAGGGAGACTGTGACGACCCCTTCTCCAAATAAGGGCACCGCCCGGCCTAATCCCTAATTAAGCCATAATCTCCCATATATGGACCTAACAAGGAACTAGTCAGCCTTATTTAAACACCTAAAAACCTATCAATTATTCAATATTAAAAACACGATACCACCTACAGTCAACTAGATAGTTCAAATACCTAACAAATCAAAGTTAATTTAAATTTTACAAACTAACAAGTTATTCAGCGGAAGTCTTCTTAAGTTACTGGTGGAAATTATAACATAAAGCCTAACCTATTGTGGAAAAATCAAGAAATAGAGATCACATTCATATATAAAACAAAAATGACGATATATATAACATGTGTATGGTCAGGGTTCCTATTACTCAACCCAAAAGTAAAGTATCAAGTACATAGAAAATGTAATACAAAAGAATGCAAAACCTACAAAAATATGTCGTAGCAGTCCTCCACCGGCTCAGAGTAGTCGCCAATCTTCTCATTGCCTAGTCTGCTACTTGACTGATCTGCACCCACCGTCACAAACTAGACGATGAGTACATTAAATTATTTAAGTAATACTTAAAGACATTTATCCACATTCCCAAAATTGCAACAAGTGTCAAGTGACATAATCAATATAGCAACTATGTTGAAAAAAACATCATTCAAAGAGATACTTGAGTTAAACAAATGTGAAACTGACTCAAAGTTAAGTAGTAATAGTTTAAGGTCGGTTGGCCGTGATCTTCATCACATCAGCCTTTTCACTACTGATGGAGTTATGCTCTACATCATAATTTAGAAATGTCGTACTTACGAATATGCATTTTAAATTCCAAGTAAAATTTGTCGTCACCGGAATGTATACTTCCCAGCACCCTCGAGTTTTAAAACTCGTCATGCTAACCCAAGTTATTATTGCGCCAACAAACTCTGAGGTGCGGTTACCCCATTCGAGGCACGTTACCCCGTGTGTCATTCAAGGTAGTGGAGAAATCCCCTGACATCCCGGAAATTCTAGTGACCACCGTATGAAAGCTGATTTTCTATTATCATCATTAAATGACCCTAAACACAAGAACCACTTTCATTTTCCAAAGATAACGCGGTATTGGAATCCAAACAATACGATTGCATACTAATGCACAAATAGCAAGATTTACAACAACAAACATACTAACTTAATAGCATGCTATGTCACGGACTACCAAACAACAACAATAAAAATGACAAAGGACATGATTTGGAGTCAATGATAGTATAATGATCAACAAAGTATGTCATTAACAACCTCATAAACTGAGAAATAGAACAAGTCATAGCATATAGATTTCAAAGGCAATTCAGTCCAAATAACTGAGAACGAACAACTAAATGGAATAAAATGTAAAGCAATGTCTCACTCAGTTTACTTACAATTCACACGTTTGTCCTAGCCTAGTCGATCATTCGACACTCGGAAACGCGTGCCCAAATTCATGCGTTCTCCTTTTGAGTTCCCTAACATTTAACAAGTTATCAATTTAGATTCAATATTAATTATTTAAAATTTCTAAATTAGTCGAAATCAAATTCGAGACCAATTTGCCAATTTCGCGCTTTTCGAGGTAAAAACTCTGTAAAAGTCTCGTCCGAAATTTTAAATATTTTATTTTTCTTAGAAATTTATCAATTTCTATTTATTTTGTCGAAATATAATTTTTCAGAAATTTTTCTAATTTTTCCAGCATTTCTTTTCTATTTTCTCTCATTTTCTGTTTTGTTTTTCTTTGGGTCGGGTCGACCCAACCGGGTCGGACCCGACCCTGGCCAGGGCCCTGGGCTGCGGCTCGCCCCATGGGCCGAACCTAACCCAGGTCCCCTGGCCCAGCCCAAACGGGTTGATGCACACGCGCGCGGACCAGGGACAAAGTCCCTGGTTCGGTTGGAGCATTTTTTTTTTGAGGAGTTGGGGTTGGCTCCCAACCCCAACCCCAATTGGATTCGATGGCAGGGGAGACACCCCCGCCATCTCCCTCCTCACACCTCTCGGCCTCCATGGCCGAACCTTCCATGGCCAAACCTCCATGGCCATACACCTTCCATAGACACTTAAAACACATTCAAAACTCATGATATATACCAATTAACATCAACCTAAACATCACACAACACCATCCAAACTCATCACAACCACTTTTAGAGGTGATAGAGAGGTTACCTTTTGTATTGGTTTGATCACCAAGGCTTCTCCAACTTATGTTCTTCTTCCTCTTTAGCTCACCACCTCCACCGACTCTCTTTCTCTCTTCTCTCCTTCTTCGATTTCTTTCTCTCTCAATCGACCTTGATGAGATGAAAATTTGAGATAAGTTGAGACTTTGAGGCAATCTTTGACCTTTATATATGATTTGAGTTGGTGTGTTTGTGAGCCACACATCTCAAACCACACTCATATCTCAAGGCACATCGTGTGGTTCTTCTCCTACCACTTGTCCCCCAAGTCACTTGTGAATGACTCCATTGTGTGACACTCTTGTGTTGAGATGATGGTTTGTATATCTTCATGCTTATCTAGTGGTGTATGTTTTTCTTCTTTAACTTAGGCCATTTTCATATATATTGGTAGATGTGGCCAATTGACAACCACTAGTATATATCATAGTTAATGTCATATAATAGTTACGCTTACCCCACGAGCTGCTACCTCGGACCCACATCGGCACGTAATACGAGGTAAGTCTTCGCTAGTCTCGGTATTTGCATACCCGTAGAATTGACTTAGTAGTCTACACATATACAATACACTAGGCATACAACACACAAATATAACATTTACCTCGGCCACCGTCCTCCGGTAGTGACACGTATCTTCTTCGGGTCTAACGTTACGGGTCATTTGGTTCTGATTAACGAATTAAACGTGTATTAATTATTTGGGCTCTGACAATACTTCCCAACTAATAGGAAAGTTCGTCTTCGAACTTAAGCTGAACGAATTTAAAAATATACCTGACTCGAAGAGGTACGGAAATCTATCTCGCATATAGTCTTCCCGTTCCCAAGTGAGTTATGAATCTCCTTGAAACTGCCACTTAACTAACACCTTCGGGATAAACTTGTCTTTCAACTGCTGTACCATTCTGTCAAGGATCTGAACTGGTTGATCTTCATATGAGATATCTTCACTCAAATCAATCTGACTCAAATCCACTGTCGGTCTCTCATCTGCCTTTGACTTAGCTAATCGAAGCATCGATATATGAAACACTGGATGAATTCCCGACATCTGTGGAGGTAATTCTAGCTCATATGCAACCTTTCCAACCCGTTCCTTGATCTTGAAATGTCCGATGAATCTTGGTGCTAATTTGTCTTTCAAACTAAATCGATGATGACCCTTACGAGGAGAAACCTTTAGATACACTAAAGCTCCCTCATCTTACGTGAGATCGATGCGATACGTGTCTGCATACTTCTTCTGCCTCTCTTGGGTTCCCTTAAACTTCTGGCGAATCTGTCTTACCTTTTATGTGTGATCGACAACAATTTCAGGCCCTAACAAATCTCTATTTTCCTTCAAATTCTCACCAACAAGATGGTGAGCGACACAGTATGCCATATAATGTCTCAAATGACGCCATTTCAATGCTCGCCTAATAACTCTTGTTGTATGCAAATTCACACAACGGTAAATACTCTTCCCACGATCCGTCAAACTAAAGTACACACGCCTTGAGCATATCTTCGAGAGTTTGAATCAACTTCTCAGTCTGCCCATCAGTCTGAGGGTGAAAGGTTGTGTTAAACTGTAAGCGCGTACCATACTGCTCCTGCATACTCCGCCACATCCTGGACGTATACATAGCATATCTGTCTGACGTAATTGTCAAAGGTACCCCATGCAGCATGATAATCTCTATCTCGAACAATACACTCAGCTGGTCAAATGTGTAATGAGCTGCAACTGGTATGAAATGGGCAGATTTCGTCAATCTGTCCACAATCACCCAAATGGAATCATGTCGATGAACAGTCCTCGGCGGTCCTCGAACGAAATCCATGGCTATGTCTTCCCACTTTCATCGTGGAATGGGAAGCGGCTGTAGTAATCCTCCAGGTCTACGATGCTCTACCTTCACCGCTGCCAGATCCCACAGTTCCTAATAAACTCTGATATGTCCGCTTTCATCCTAGGCCACCAAAAATGTCTCTTCATATCATGGTATATTTTGGTCCTTCGTGGATGAACAGTGAACCGGGAACGATGTTAATCCTGAAGAATCTCATCTCTCAACTCTGCCACTACCGATATCCACAATCTAAATCGAAATCTGAGACACTGATCTGTCGTCTCAGTCCAATCAGTACACTCGAGACTCTGGGCTAACTCAATGAATCTCGGATATAGAATGTCAGTTTTCTGATCCTCTGACACTCTCTGAGTCGACACTGTCTGAAGCATCACTTGAGCACAAATCAGGACCTGCGTGTCGTTAGGAATATCTGACCGACTCATCATCACTGCCGCCTCGAGTAAGCCATATTCGCGCGTCACATGACAACTAAACGTCTCGGTATCTCCAATTGGAATCCTACTCAGCGCATATGCAACGACATTAGCTTTTCCTGGATGATATTCCAGAGATAAGTCATAGTCTTTCAAAAATTCTAACCATCTGCGCTGTCTTATGTTCGGCTCTTTCTGTGTGAATAGATATTTCAAACTCTTATGGTCAATATAGAGCGTGAACCTCTCGCCATACAGATAATATCTTCATATCTTCAAAGCAAACACTACCGCTGCCAACTCTAAATCATGAGTTGGATAATTTTTCTCATATATCTTCAGTTGTCTTGATGCATAGGTCACTGTGTCTTTCTCTTGCATCAACACACAACCAAAACCCATATGAGAAGCATCTGTGTACACCATGAAACTCTTTCCAGCCTCTGGTATTAGCACTGGTGCGGTAGTCAACAATTTCTTCAGCTGAGCAAATGCCCCCTCGCATTCCTCAAACCACTGAAACTTAACGTCTTTCTGGGTCAACTTGGTCATTGGTTTCGAAAAATCCTTCACGAACCTTCGGTAATAGCCTGCTAACCCCAGAAAACTCTGAATCTCAGTCACTAAAGTCGGCGCTGACCAATCCAAAATCACCTGAATTTTTGCTAGATCTACAACAATACCTGCTGCTCCAACATGACCCAAAAATTTGACCTCAGACAACCAAAATTCACACTTATTGAATTTGGCATATAGTATGTGCTCCCTCAAAATCTACAACGTCTCCCCGAGGTGCTTCTCGTGATCTTCTCGAGTCTTCGAGTACACCAATATATCATCAATAAACACGATCACAAAGCGGTCAAGAAATGGTCTCATCATTTGGTGCATCAAATCCATAAACATGTCATGAGCATTATTCAAATCGAACAACATGACTGTGAACTGATAGTGTCCATACCTCGTACTAAACGCTGTTATGTATCTATAATCCTCCATGATCCTCAACTGATGATACCCTGATCGTAGATCTATCTTGGAGAAAAATCGAGTTCCTCTCAGCTGATCAAATAAATCTTCAATACGCGGTAATTGATACTTGTTCTTGACTGTGACCTTGTTTAATTGTTTGTAATCAATACACAGTCTCAAAGTACCGTCTTTCTTCTCCATAAACAAGACCGTTGCTCCCCATGGTGATATCGAAGGTGTGATGAATCCCTTCTCGCCCAATTCTTGCAACAATTTCTTCAATTCTTCCAATTCTCGTGGAGCCATGCGGTATGATGGTAGAGATATCGATTTCGTACCGCGCACCAACTCAATAATGAAATTGATCTCCCTCGGTGTGGTAATCAAAGTAAGTCTTCCGAAACACGTCTGGAAACTCACACACAACTGGAATCTTTTCAAGTTTAGGTTCATGACTCTCTGCAACGATATATACCGATACCAGAGTTTCCATCTCCCTACTAGTCGCAACCCGACCTCGAATGCCCTCGGCTCTCGATGTACTACCGCTATACATAAATAGTGGACGCATTGGAATCTCAAATATCACTGTTTTCGCAAAACAGTCGATATGAGCATGATATGATGCTAACCAATCCATCCATAGCAACGCGTCGAATTCCAAGAATTCAAGCACTCTGAAGTTTGTAGGTAACTCTACATCATCGATCTCTACTAACATTTCTCCACCAGAGAATTAGGGTACATTATATCTTCGGCTGCAGTACTCAAAATCAAATGTACTCCGACACTAATCGATTTCAACCCTAATATGCCTACCAAGTGATCATAAATGAAAGAGACTGTAGAACTCGAATCAAATAAAACATAAGACTGTCGACCACAAATGAAAACCATACCCTCAATGAGTTTCGAGTGTACGTGCAGCGTCTGCGTTAGGCTATGCAATTACATGAACGACCTCTCGACGTTGTGGTGGAATCACTGTCGCTGGTTATGGACAATGTCGAATCACATGTCCAACCTGGCCACATCGAAAACAAGTGACTGCTCTAGTTGACCCTACGTCTGATCTTGGGCATGTGCAGATGCATGTGTCTATCTCTGACCCGATCTGGAACTATCCCGTCTTTGTCCTTTACCTCTACCTCTCCTCTACCACCATGTTGCTGACGTGGAGCTGGTGGTGCTGGTAAAGCTAGTAAAGTAGACGTAGCAGGAGCTAACAATGCAGGTCTGACCGGTGGTGGTAGAGGAGGTCTATCCACAATCGTCTGCAAAGGTGTAGGAGATGCTACATAAGGCACAATTGCCCCTTGAACACCTCTATCTCATCTCCTCGGTCCTTTGCCTCTATGTCTCCTCCGCTCATTTTCCACAATCTGATCAGGTGTCAGTGCGGGTACTAAGGTGTCCCGTCAGCCACTCTGCCCAAATAATACGTCTCATGAGCAAGTGCACGCTCGAATATCTCACACAACGTCGTGGCACCTGAACTGACAACGTAAAAGCCAATATCAGGCCTCAGCCCATCACCAAAATAATACACATCATCCATAGCCTCTCGCACCAGATCGCCGGCAAACTGTCTCAAATAGTCGTATCGATCTCTGTAGCTCATCACCGACTCGTCAGCTCTCCGTCTCAAATTCTTGAATTCCTTCCTCAACCTCTTCATCACCGCAAGTGGGAAGTACTGCTGATAGAATTTAGTCTTGAAGGCATCCCAAGACTCAAACTCTCCCTCAGCAGCTATCGTCGTACGCCACCACACATCGGCGTCTCGCTGTAAGGTGTACGACGAAATCTCTGCTCTGAGTCTATCTTCAACCCGCAAGACTCTGTGCAATTTCTCCTGTGACATAACCCACTTCTCAATCTTCTCAAAGTCTCGCTGACCGTCGAAGTATACGGGTTTCAGTTTGATGAAGTCATTCACCAACTGCACCAAAGCTGTCGAACTAGATGATGGAGGTGTGGAAGATGATGTAGACACTGTCACTACTGCTGGAGCTGCTATCACTGGTGTCGTAGGTACGACCGACATTACGGTCGGTACTGTGGAAGTAGTAGTCGCAGTAGGACCTGATGTCTGAGTTGGCTGTGCTGGTGGAGCAAATCGGGAAGTCATCAATGCAATGAACTCCGCCAACTGTTGACCCTGAGCAGCTACACGATCAGAAAGCCTCTGAAAGTCCTCCGCTGACGGTATAGAAGGCTGACTGCCGCTCGCACCGGCATCACCTCTATCGCGTGAATCCGTCATCTCTGACTGCAAATGGATAACGAACGCGAATCAGCTACTACGTTGAAAACGCATATATACATATAACAAAATTAAAATGTATATAAATATATCAAATCCCCAACTCACTTTCACTCACTTCCAATTAATAGTTTCTAGGCAATGATCATCTAGTTTTCCCACCACTAACTAAGATTATATGGCTTCTACATTTCTTAAATCTTTTAGTTCTTGTTGTTGTTGTGGTATCATATTGTAGAATCACCATATTCTACAATCTTAAGCTTATCAAGCTTAGGTGGTAAGCCATGAATTCTCAAAACCATGGCTCTGATACCAACTGTGACGACTCATTCTCCAAATAAGGATATCGCCCGACCTAATCCCTAATTAAGCCATAATCTTCCATATAGGACCTAACAAGGAACTAGTCAGCCTTATTTAAACACCTAAAAACCTACCAATTATTCAATATTAAAAACACGATACCACCTACAATCAACTAGATAGTTCAAATACCTAACAAATCAAAGTTAATTTAAAATTTTCAAACTAACAAGTTATTCAGCTGAAGTCTTCTTAAGTTACTGGTGGAAATTATAACATAAAGCCTAACTTATTGTGGAAAAACCAGGAAATAGAGATTACATGCATATATAAAACAAAAATGACGATATATATAACATGTGTATGGTCAGGGTTCTTATTACTCAACCTAAAAAGTAAAGTATCAAGTACATAGAAAATGTAACACAAAAGAATGCAAAACCTACAAAAATATGTCGTAGCAATCCTCCACCGGCTCAGAGGTAGTCGCCAATCTTCTCCTTGCCCGGTCTGCTAATCGACTGATCTGCGCACCCACCGTCACAAACTAGACGATTAGTACATGAAATTATTTAAGTAATATTGAGAGACATTTATCCACATTCCAAACATGCAACAAGTGTCAAGTGGCATAATCAATATAGCAACTATGTTGAAGAAAACATAATGCAAAGAGATACTTGAGTTAAACAAATGTGAAACTGACTCAAAGTTAAGTAGTAATAGTTTAAGGTCGGTCGACCGTGATCTTCATCACATCAGCCTTTTCCACTACAGATGGAGCTATACTCTACATCATAATTTAAAAAGGTCGTACTTACGATTACGCATTTTCTATTCCAAGTGAATTAGTAATCACCGGAATGTATACTTCCCACACCTTCGAGTTTTAAAACTCGTCATGCTAACCTAAGTTATTCTTGCGCCAACAAACCCCGAGGTCCGGCTACCCCATTCGGGGCACGTTACCCCGTGTGTCATGCAAGGTTGTGGAGAAATCCCCTGACATCCCGAAAAGTCTAGTGACCACCGTATAAAAGCTGAATTTCTATTATCATCATTAAATGACCTTAAACACAAGAACCACTTTTTTTCCAAAGATAACGCGGTGTTGGAATCCAAACAATACGATTGCATACTAATGCACAAATAGCAAGATTTACAACAACAAACATACTAACTTAATAGCATGTTATGTCACGGACTACCAAACAACAACAATAAAAATGACAAAGGACATGATTTGGAGTCAATGATAGTATAATGATCAACAAAGTATGTCATGAGCAACCTCATAAACTGAGAAATAGAACAAGTCATAGCATATAGATTTCAAATCAAATGCAATTCAGTCCAAATAACTGAGAACGAACAACTAAATGGAATGAAATGTAAAACAATGTCTCACTCAGTTTACTTACAATTCACACGTTTGTCCTAGCCTAATCGATCCTTCGACACTCGGAAACGCGTGCCCAAATTCATGCGTTCTCTTTTTGAGTTCCCTAACATTTAAAAAGTCATCAATTTAGATTCAATATTAAATATTTAAAATTCTTAAATTGGTTAAAATCGAATTCGAGACCAATTTGACAATTTTGCGCTTTTCGAGGTAAAAACCTCGTAAAAGTCTCCTCCAAAATTTCAAATATTTTATTTTTCTTAAAATTTATCAATTTTTATTTATTTTGTCGAATATAATTTTTCGAAATTTTTCCTAATTTTTCTGAAATTTTTCCAATTTTTTCAGCATTTCTTTTCTATTTTCTCTCATTTTCTGTTTTTTTATTTAGGTCGTGTCGACCCTGGCCAGGGCCCTGGGCCTGGCTCGCCCCATGAGTCGAGCCTGGCCCAGGTCCCCTGTGCGCGCACGCGTGCATCTTCTCCAACGGACCAGGGACAAAGTCCCTGGTTCGGTTGGAGTTTTTTTTTTTTTTTTGAGAAATTGGGGTTGGCTCCCAACCCCAACCCCAACTGGATTCGATGGGAGGGGAGACACCCCTGCCATCTCCCTCCTCATACATCTCGTCCTCCATGGCCGAACCTTCATGGCCATACACCTTCCATAGACACTTAAACACATCCAAAACTCATGTTATATACCAATTAACGTCAACCTAAACATCACATAACACCATTCAAACTCATCACAACCACTTTAAAGGTAATGGAGAGGTTACCTTTTTGTATTGGTTTGATCACCAAGGCTTCTCCAGCTTATGTTCTTCTTCCTATTTAGCTCACCACCTCCACCGACTCTCTTCCTCTCCTTCTCTCCTTCTTCGATTTCTCTCTCTCAACCAACGTTGATGAGATGAAAATTTGAGATAAGTTGAGACTTTAAGGCAATCTTTGATCTTTATATATGATTTGAGTTGGTGTGTTTGTGAGCCACACATCTTAAACTACACTCATATCTCAAGGCACATCGTGTGGTTCTTCTCGTACCACTTGTCCCCCAAGTCACTTGTGAATGACTCCATTGTGTGACACTCTTGTGTTGAGATGATGGTTTGTATATCTCCATGTCATATCTAGTGGTGTATGTTTTTCTTCTTTAACTTAGGCCCTTTTCATATATATTGGTAAATGTGGCAAATTGACAACCACTAGTATATATCATAATTAATGTCATATAATTTAAGTAGTTACGCTTACCCCACGAGCTGCAACCCCGAACTCACGTCGGCACGCAATACGAGTTAAGTCTTCGCTAGTCTCGGTATATGCATACCCGTAGAATTGACTTAATAATCTACACATATACAGTACATTATGCATACAACATACAAATATAACATTTACATCGGCCACCGTGTCTCGGTAGTGACACGTATCTCGCTGCGGGTCCTACGTCACGGGTCATTTGGTCTTGATTAACGAATTAAACATGTATTAATTATTTGGGTCGTGACAGAGATCGGTACACCGTGCAATCTATCGAATCTCTCTCTCGAATATAGTGCTCAACTGCGTAACAGAATATATCATGGCGATCGGTATAAAATGTGTTGACTTCGTCAACTTATCGATAATCACCCATATCGCATCGTGTCTCCTCGTCGTTTGAGGTAGGCCACTGACGAAGTCTATAGTCACATGTTCCCATTTCCACTGAGAAATGGGCAGTGATTGTAGTAACCCATTCGGTTCATGTGCTCCGCTTTCACCTGCTGGCAAATATGATAACTCTAGGCGTACCTGCCTACGTCAGCCTTCATCCCTGACCACCAGAACAATCTTCGCAAATCATGATACATCTTTGTCCGACCAGGATGAACTGTATATCACAACCGGTGTGCGTCCTCGAGAATGTTGTCCCTGAGCTCCGATACCCATGGTATCCACAAACGACCCATGTGTCTCAAGCACCCGTCTGACCCTCGGACCACTCTGTGCACCCCAGATCCTGAGCCAAGCCACTGATCCGTAAATATCGGTCATCAGCTCTCTGTAACTCAGCAACCCGCTTTAGAGACACTGTAGGAACTCGCATCTGACAGCAAATTTGTAGCTCAGCGATAACCTCTGTCAAACACAACATCGACGCTGCCTCAAGCAACCCGTGTTCATGTGTCATATGTCGCAGTATTGTCTGGCTCTCAATCCCGCTTCTGCTCAGCGCATCAGCTACGACATTCGCTTTGCCCGGATGATACTCAATGACGAAATCATAGTCCTTCGGTAACTCGAGCCATCGCCGTTGTCTCATGTTCAGCTCCTTCTGAGTGAACAAATATCTCAAGCTCTGGTGATTTGTGAACAACACGAACCTCTCACCATACAAGTAATGCCTCCAAGCCTTTCAATGCAAACACGACCGCCGCAAGCTCCAAGTCGTGCACTGGATAATTCACCTCGTGAGGTCTCAACCGTCGAGACATATAGGTCACTGGGTGTCCATCCTGCATCAACACGCCACCCAACCCAGTGTCGGATGCATCAGTATAAATCGAAAACCCTTTACCAGCTACAGGTAAGGTCAAAACTGGCGCCGAAGTCAATTTCTTCTTCAGCTCCCAAAAAGCATCCTCGCATTTTTGTGACCATTCAAATCTCACATCCTTCTTTGACAGCCTCGTCAATGGCGATGTAATCATCGAGAAGTCTTGCACAAAGCGCCTGTAATATCCTGCCAAACCCAAAAAACTTTGGATGTCAGATACAGACTCGGGTGTCTTTCAATCGATAATCGCATGAATCTTGTCACCATCAACAAATGTGCCATGTCCACTGATGACATGACCCATAACTTCACCCCACTCAACCAAAATGCACATTTACTGAACTTGGCATACAGTTTGTGCTCTCTCAGTGTCGACAATACATATCTGAGATGTCTCTCGTGCTCCACACGAGTCTTACTGTAAATCAGGATGTCATCGATGAATACAATGACATATCGATCAAGGAATGACCTCAACACCCTGTGCATCAAATTCATGAAGATCGTCGGTGCATTAGTCAGCCCAAACGACATGACTGTAAACTCGAACAGGTCGTAACGCATACTAAATGCAGTTTTCTCTACATCCTCTTCTCGAATCCTCAACTGATGGCATCATGATCGTAAATCGATCTTCGAGAAGAACTTAGCCCCAACCAACTAATCAAATAGATCATCAATTCTTGGAAGTGGGTAACGATTCCGAATTGTCACCTATTCAGCTTTCGGTAGTCCACACACATCCGCATCGAGCCGTCTTTCTTCTTCACAAACAGAACTGGAGTTCCCCAAAGCGACATGTTATGGTGAATGAAACTCTTATGCAGTAAGTCTTCTAACTGGGTCCTCAACTCCTCGTGCTCCGATGCTGACATCCTATACGGTCTGCTGTAGATTGGCTGAGTCCCTGGGATCAGCTCAATGATGAACTCCACAGCTCTCGGTGGTGGTAATCATAGCAAATCATCAGGGAATACGTATGAAAACTCACAAACGATAAGGACATCCTCAATCTTCAACACCGTCTTATGCTCCGACTCAACCATAGTTGCGTACGCTTTCATCTATTGTGATGTAGCTAATCGACCTCTCGTGATAGGTAATGCAGCCGCAACTATGGCGAATGTAACCCTTAGCAGTCCCTCGATGTCAAAAATCACAGTCTTGCTAAAACGGTCGATTCGTGCGTGATAGGATGATAACCAATTCATCGCGAACATCGCGTCGAACTCAAATAATCTAACACTCTCAAATCAGCCTGTAGTTGATGTCCCTCGATCTCCACAACACAATTCCGGCAAATCCGGTTATGGTAAATCTTATCCTCAGCGCTGTCGTGAGAACAAGATGTGTATCTAACGTCTGTGTAAGTAACCCTAACTCTCCTACTATGTGTCCAGAAATAAAAGACAAGGTACTACCAGAATCCATCATAATATGCATAGGAAAACCACAAACATATAACTTACCCTCACACCCCACTTTCCAAAAGGCTGATGTTGAAGCATCATCCAATAATAAACTCATGTTGTCGCTCGTTGGTATCTCATAATAATTAATCGTATTTGAGCTGAAAGTGGTGTTACTAATAATAGACCTATAATGTCAAGTCGACAGGCTTAGTTCAAGATTTAGCATATTCGACTTTATATTTGAAGCTTTTGAAACCACATGAGCAAGTTCTTTTGGGCTGAGGCAGTCATAATGGAAATTAAGATTGAAGTTAAAATCAAGATCCATTGAAAAATCTTCTCATTCTTTAGCTGAAGTGATAGTTGTGCAAGCAGTTCCTAACTTTCATGGCTATTTGATGAACTTGATGAACATCCAAGTCCAAGAAACAAAGAAGAACCATTTCCAAATCCCGTAGCTCCATCAACCGCACTTTGTTTCCTCTTAGTCCTATTTGATTTCAGTGAATGGAGCATAGCAAAAAGAAAACCCAATCGTAAATCGGTGTTTATGCAATGACTTGATCCAACTCCTCTCATTTCTAGTTGTTTGGCTTCTCTAATGCATGTTCAGAGATGTCAACAATAACAACAACAACAACATAGTCTCAGTCCCAAATTAATTAGGGTCGGCTACATGGATCAAACTTTTCCATTGTACTCAATTAAATGCAATTGATGGTGAGCTTTTCAAACCATTCAAATTTCTCCTAATTAATGCATCTCATGTTAACTTTGATCTACTCTTACCTCGTCGAATTTCTACAGTTTCTATTGAGTCAAGTTTTCTAGTTGGGGCATTTGTAGGTCGTCTTTGCAGATGACCAAACCACCACAACCGCCCTTACCTAATCTTTGTATCAATTAGTGTTACTCTTACTTGTCTTTGAATTTCTATATTTCTTATTCTATCTTTACGAGTTTTACCACACATCCACCTAAGTATTTTCATTTCTGCTACGTTCATTTTATGTAATTGTTGTTGTTTTACCGCCCAACATTCACTTCCATAAAGCATAGCTGGCCTAATTGCGGTCCTATAAAATTTTATTTTTAACATAGGATGAACATTTCGATCACAAATCATCCATGTTGCACTCCGTCATTTCTTCCATCCAGCTTGAATTCTATGTGTGACATCATTCTCAATGTTACCATCATTTTGTATGATTGATCATTGGTATCTAAAGTGGTTTACCTTAGGAACTTCTACTTCCCCTAATTTTACCACTTCATCATCTCGATGTTTAATGTTTCTAAACTCACAGTGCATGTATTCGATTTTCGTCATACTTAACTTAAAGCCTTTAGATTCTAATGTATTCCTCCAAAGTTTTAATTTCTTATTCACTTCATCTTTTGTTTCATCTACTAAGACAATATTATCTGCAAATAGCATACACCATGGTATATCCTCTTATTATGTCTAGTTAGTTCATTCCATAACTAAAGTAAATAGATATGGGCTTAAAGCCGATCCTTGATGTAGTCATATCATAATAGGAAATTCTTTTGTAGCTCCTCCAAATGTATTTATACTCGTTACTACTCTATCATACATATCCTTAATAGTATTTATGTATCTAGCATGCACTCTTTTTTTTTTTAGAACCCACCAAAAAACATCTTTAGGGCCCTATCATATGTTTTTTCTAAATCTACGAATACCATATGAATATCTTTTTATTTTCTCTATATTTTTCTAACAATCGTCTTACAAGAAAAATCACCTCCATAGTTGACCTCTCAGACATGAAACTATTTCGGTTCTCTGATATTGTTGTTTCTCTCCTTAGCCTATTGTCAATTATCATCTCCCAAAGTTTAACATAGTGTGACTCATAAGTTTAATTCTCCGGTAGTTTGAGCAACTTTGAATGTCTCCTTTGTTTTTGAAGATTGACACAAACGTGCTTCTTCCCCAATCCATTGGCATCCGTTTTAATTTTAAAATTTTATTGAAAAGTTTTATTAACCAAGTCAATCTCATTTCTCCTAAGTATTTTCAAACCTCTATGCATGGGTATTTCATCTGGGCCGCATGCTTTCCTATTTTCATTATTTTCAATGCCTCTTTAACTTCTATAATTCTAATATTGCGTGTATAGTTGACATTTTTTTCTTGGTATGAGTTTTCATCTATTATAATATCAACTTGGTCATCTTTAAATAAAATATCGAAATAACTTCTCCATCTCTCCTTAATATCATCTTCGCACGTTAAAACATTTTGATTTTCGTCCTTAATACATCTTACGTGACTTAGGTCTTCTTTCTTTTTATCTCTTAATTTTGCTAGCCTATATATATATATATATATATATATATATATATATATATATATTTATTCTCTATTACCTTTGTATATAAAACTTCCATGAAATTTGTTTTAGCTTGACTAACTACTTTTTTAGCTTGTTTTATAGCTTCTCTATATTGATTGTACACATCTTCATCTTGACACTTATGTATTTTCCTATACATCTCTCTTTTAGTCTTTATTGATCGTTGGACATCCTCGTTCCACCACCATATTTCCTTCTTTGGTGGTCTCAAGCCTTTGGATATACCTAATACGTTTGATCTCACTTTCCTTATGCAACTACTCATTTCTAGCCACATTGTATTAGCATTCAAGTCAAGATTCCAAACATATGACATAAATGCCTAAATAATGGAACCCAGTATGCATGTTCTGCTTCTCCAAATATATGACATACAGGCCTAATTTAAATTCTTTAGTTATGTAATATGTACATGACTATAAATGCTAGACTACTTTAATACCAATAGTCTTTAAAAGACTCTCGCTAACAAATCCCGATGTATCACAACGATCTATTTCCTTTAAACCTTGTAACAAACTTCACTCAATTAGCACCAAAAGACATACAGATGAGAATTCTTATCCTTCACAACCACCCATAACTGGCCTATCATCCTGCTCTAAGACAAATCAGTATGCATGGTTAGACAAAAGGGAATCAAAAATATAAACAAAAAAACAAATTTGAAAGTATGAATCACAAAATGCACATAACTCGTTTAAGGAACATTGATTTTGCAGTTGCATATGACAATCAAATTAATTTTCATCCACATACTTAAGAAAATGCTTGATGAAAATCATTGGAGACATCAGAAACATGCATAACATACTCCTTAGTGGCCAATGTAGAGAATCTCACATACTAACACTGATGCTAAATGCTACAATAGTGACTAACATATAGAATCCAGTCAGGAAATAAATACCTACAAACACTGAGTAAAATTAAATCGCGGAGATACGCTAGAAAAAAAAATCCTAGAAAACTTGATTTGTCTCTAGTTTTCAGTTTTTTTTTTATATGTGGGTTTTTAAGTGAGCCTGACTATTTCTATGAGGCTATTTCTACGAGGCTCGGATGCAATCAGTATGAGCGTACCCCAGTGGCCAAAACAATCTTGACAAATCAGAAAATCGAACCTCCAACCATGCACCTAACCCACACAATCCCAAGCTCGCCCTAACTGTTGGGCCAACCCTTCCGAGTTTAATTTTCAATTTTATTATACTGCCTCACAATGCGAATTTATCAAGAAGATCTTGAAACTATAAATACCAATTACCCTCTATAGATGAGTATGAACTATGAAGATACAACAAAGCTATTGCAGCCTAAAGATTGATTTTTTACAAGTGATTTCATACCATTATTAAAAACCCAGATCAGAACTTATTATAATAAATGAATTCTCAAATTCCCTTCAAAAGAGGGATTCACCAAAAATCAAAACCCAGCCAAAAAGTGAGTGAAAGCCAATATACTTGACAAACAAAAATTAACAACAAATCCGTGGAGGTTCAATTGTTTATTCATTTCTTGTCATGATTTGATGACTTTGAGAAGAAACACAACAAAAGCGTCCAAGTTCATTGCATCTGCAACTACAACTTCCTGAACCATAAAAATTGGCCCTTTGAGAAATCCGATTCATAAACTACAAAATTCCTCCACAAAATCTCAAATTTCACACAGATTTCCCACACGTAATGAATTCCCAAATCGAAATCAAATCAAACACCAAAAACAACAACAACATGCACATGTATTCACAAATCAAACCGTCAACAAGCCCTAGCTCATCGACCATCTAGAGATCAAGCATACCTCAATCTCGAAGCGGTCGATTCCCAAATCGATTCCCCATTCCCCGAACGATTAGATAAATTAGGGCAAAGAAAAGCAGAGAGAGAGAGAGAGAGAGAGAGGCAGAAATGCGTTTGCGAACAGAAGAATAACAACGACAAAAGGGAATACTAAAATGACTCATTTCGAACACGCACATTTAAAACTTCAATGTTATTATTCTTTAGATATACATCGACTCGAGAAAGGGGAATAAGAGTGTGTCAAGATTCGGTCCAGGAGTAAGCGAGAGCGAGTGCGGAAACAAGTGCGGGGACGCAACGCTGGCGGTTTTGTTCGCGCAAAGTCGTTGGCAGTAGCGGCGTCAGAATACCACAGCCACTCGCCAGATTAATGACTCTACGTGGCGATTCGATGACGATGTGGTGAAAAACGCGAGCGACGCACGTACACGTCACCGATGACGCGCGCGCGAGGAGGGTTTTGCTACCGCTACTGGGACACGACAAGTTGATGCTCCGGCTTAATAATTGACGACTTTTGTTGACTTTTCGTGGAATCTGATTTGATAAGGGATTTCCAACAGATGGATCAGATTCGGTGTGGAAAAAGGAGCGGTTAAACACCACCCGGTGTGCCACTTGTCAGTCTCTCCTTGGAGAAGAAAAAAAAATTGAAACAATGAAGGAAAAAAAAACACTAGAATGACATCAGGTATGTCGCACCTCGAAACACGTGTTATATTAAAATTTGCATATGCCCCGTCCCAAAGTGTGTTTGGACAGCTCAAAGGTGTGATGTGACTTTCGGTGTAATATATATGTTGTATTTTAGCACTTCTCAAAATAAAGATATATAAATAAATAGAAAAATGCTTTGATGCTCCACTACAGACATGAACATGTTAAGGTGTTGACTTATGCATCAAGATGAGCGTGAAATGAGTTAGCGACTTAGTGTTTAATGTGTATCACACATACGCCGATAAATGTATGTTCGTACTAAGGCACCATAGCATACCCAAATAAGTATATTCTTCTAATTTGTTTTTTAGGCTCTCAAGTTTATTTTCTATTGAATTGCACTTCAAATGCATAAATATAACTATGTCTTTGTAGGGTAGGATGTGTGTTTTGTAGATGGTTGAGAGTGATTTTTGGCGATAAAAAAATTCGACTCAATCAAAATTTAAAAATTTTGATAATGTGGTGGCAAACCGAAACTAAATAAATCGAATAAATTCAATGACGTGGAGGTAAACCGATGCTAACTCTTAGTCACAAAAAAGCAATCAAAAAGTACATTGATTCCCTAAACATATCTGTTCAAAATAATTGCTATTAATTTGGTTGTGAATGTGATTGTAAAATTAAAACAGTTTGACAATCAGAGATTGATTTCTACAATGTTGAAACACATTACAATACTCAAACACACAGCTAGCTAGATAACGAAGAACAAAACTTCTCAACAAAGAGAATAAAACCTACAACTTCCCAATGAAGAGAAGACATATCAAGAACTTTCAACTAGGGAAGACAAAAACTAACTATGAAATGAAAAAGTAAAGAAGAGACCAGCCTAACCGCCGCATATTATAAAATCACACACACCTGTTGAGGAATGTATTGCAACAAGGATAGATCAATCTTTACAAATCTGACTAGATTTATAAATTATTGGATGAATAAAATGTAAATATGTGTGATTTAAAACACCGTTCAATCGAAATGGAGGACCGGCGTTAGTTCAAGATTAAAAATCACAAACGATAATCAACAAAAAAATTTAGAGTTTTTGGAAGAAAGAAAAAAAACGAGTCTCATTGTTTTCGCTACATCATTGTATCAAAAGTGTCAACCCACAATGCAGATTTCACGTTTAGTGAGCTAATCCTTCTCCACACTGGGCCCGAGTAAGATAAAAATGGGCCTAAGTTAAGGTACAGTGTAGATTTGGGCTCTGATAGATTTGGCCCAGCCCGTAACATCATATTGGCCTTAATCTTGATGATCCAAGAAAGATCTGAACCGTCCAAGCTCATCTATATTTGATCAGGACCAAAAAAACTTGATTTTGGTACCATCGTCTAGGTACCGCATAGGTTTCCTATGATTGATCCCTTCTTCGACCGATACAACAACAACATGCCAAATATTACGTCACCCAATCATTTTACTTAACAATAAATATATTTGGACTCATGAGCTTTTAAAAACTTTTGCGATAGTAAATATTTGGCCATTAATTACATAAATGGGTCAAATTAACAGCTGTCATCTCTTTTATGTAATTATATTAAGTACCACACCAATTTCATTAGCTCATCATAAGTATAATCCTTTTTGAATGTTTTTACAATGAAGTCCAAATATATAATATTTATTTATTTATTACATATATTTAATGCAAAATGCATTAATTAATTGTGCAACGTCATTCACTATTGGATTAAGATTCAACGGTAATCCAACTGTGAAAACACATGCATGCATGACATATATAAGTATATATATATATATATATATATATTGGATCACTATATATCTATTGTACGTAAAATTACGTACCCATCATTATTTTACCAACACTCAAAGAGCTTGACAACCACTCGAAGTCGGAAATACGTTAGGCCTTCAATGGCATCGGTTGCTATGGTCGCAATTCCTCTAGCCATGAAGAAATCTCCAGTGCCACCAACCACTGAGATGTCCCTTGTATTGAGTGGTACAGGATCAGCTCCAATGAAGTTAATGGTACCTTGGTGTTCAGTGCTGTTGAGGTAAAAAGTAAATCCAAACCAAGCACTCAGGGTAACCTTACTGTCATAGGCGTAGAGTCCTTGCGCATGACCGACGGGCTTCGAGTGAAGATTGTTGTCGAGAGTGATCGGGTCGTTAAAAACAACCACATCTCCGAAACCATTATTCCCTGCTAGAGTTGTAAGGTTGTAGCCCTCGGGCGCCGCAACGATGGCGGAGGTTGCATTCGCAGCGTTCGTGCCATTGTAGACTATTTCATGCATGTATAGCACCAGTTGCTTGCAGGGTTTGTGGTGGCTTGGCATTGCAGAGGAGACTAAGAGGACCAAGATGAGCATCACAACACTCTTGGAATCAGAAATCAAACTCTTTGTTCCCATAATTTTTTTTTTTTTTTACTAATTAAGGTGGCTTATAGATATTAATTAAGAAGTGCTATATATGTGTGAGGTCATAATTTTGTGCTCTCTTCATCTCATTATATAAGTGTAGCAAATTGATGATTAATGGCCAATTAAGATTTTAATCAGCCCATAATTAGTGACATCAAACCTAATATATTCCTGTCTTGATCTTAACTTAATTATTAAGGAGGAGGCAACCTTGGTATGTATATATTTATCAAACGCGCGCCCCTTAAAACACATTCTCGTAATTTTTTCAACTCGCTTTGAATTATGAAGAATAGAAAAAAAAAAAAAAAAAAAAAAGAAAAAAAGGGGTTACCTTGTCCATGTCCTCCTTCTTTATCATCTAGGTGAGCGGTACAGAAATTAAAAATAATAATTAAAAAAAAAAACAAGATCAAGAAGGTCTCATCAATATATATAGTTAAGTTGAAGCTAATTAAACAAGGAAATTGCTTGAGTTGAGGGTCATGAAGGAATAACAATGACATAGTGCATCTGAGAGAAAGTTTACATTTGAAGAACATTGTTAAACCTAATTAAAGAGTTCAAAGAAAGGATATGTGATTCGAATGAATTAAAACAATTATAAACTTAAAATGAGATGTCGTTGGTGAGCTGTTAATGTATGTGTAAAATTTCCACTCGCGGTCACGACATCCGTAAAACTTAACCGTCACTAACTCAAAAGACGTGGGTACTAGTTAAAGAGAGATCATTACTTATATATTTCATTATGAATTTTTCATTTAATCGATGTGAGACTAATGTTCCGTCTACACATCTTCAACACTCTATCTTGAACAGAAATTTATCCAAAAGCTTTTTTTCTCGACTTGTCTGAACTAAATTGTCGCAGCTCTGATACCATTTAAAATTATCTATGTCTCGAGCGTGCGCGAGCCCGTGGATCAGTGCCAACATCGATATTGTCCTCCAACTTAACCACCTTCAACTCTTAATTAGGTATGAGGTTTTAACTCGAATGGCTTCGGTACTAGTTGGGGAGACATCCGCACTTATGTACTTCTTTCTGAAGTTATATCTACTAATCGATGTGAGACTAAATCTTTCGGTCCACACATTTTTAACACTCCACCTTGAACCGAAAGTCACAATTCAAAAGATTTTTCCCCAGGTTTCATATGAACTTTGGATGAATTTCGAGAATGCACTTTGGATGAATTTCGGTCTAAGGTGAAGTATTGAGATGAGTGGACCGAAATAATTAATAGTCCCACATCGATTAAATGAAACTTCATAATGAAGTATATAATTGATGATCTCCTTCTTTAAGTAGTATCGAGGTTTTTCGAGATAAAAACTCACTTCTAAGAGTTGATGGAGGTGGTTAATTAAGTTGGAGATAATATCTACAATTCACCTTGTCATGAGAAAAGTTCAAGTTACTTTTTCTCAAGCCATCATTATACTCCTTTTGTTTTTTTTTAAGTGTTTTTTTAGCCATTTTGACATATTTCACAATATAGTCATTTGATAGTTTCAATACACATTAATTAGTTAATTAACTTTTATACCCTTCATAGAAAAAGAAAATCTAATAATTACACATTAATAACTAGTACATGCATGCAGAAGTGGTAGGGTTAGGAGAGATATAATGATTTAGTCATTTAACTATCATTTTCTCCTCAATCAAGATAAATAAGTGATTTTCTTAAAAACAGTGAACAACCTTAAGACAATACTTAAAAAAAATAAAAATGAAGGGAGTAGCATGTTTATGCAAGCAAGATCTTCTCTAGATCCATAGAATTTATGTATAGTACCTTTTATGCATGATTGATCATAATGAGAACGCGTATATGAATTCTAGCTACTACTCAGTTTCAATTTACATACAAATTAATATGTCTTTGGCACACATATATGTACTCTTAACATACTTCTACTCATACTGTCGCAGTCTTCCAGACCTTTCACACAATTTCTCGAGATTCGCAACACGTATCACAAAATCCAATCAGGAGCTTCCAGTGCTTCTCAAAATGAAAGACTGAACACGTGGACCAGTGGAACACGCCGACGTGTGTAGAAACATCTGGAGATTCTCCCAAGACACATCAACGAGAAAGATCTCGAACCTGCTCTGTCTCTCTCTCTCTCTATATAAACTCTCACATTCAAAAACCTCAGCTTTGTGAAGAATTGAAGAAATCCGATCGCATAAGTGAACGACAGATCAAGCTTTTCAATCTCGTTTTAGGGTTTTGTGGATCGATTCGTGCCGGTATCGAAGTCACTTGGATTGCTGGAGCCGCTCGGGAGGATTTGTGTTCTGTAAGTGATCGATTTGGTTTGTTCAATCTATGTGTTTTGTTGAGAATTTTGGCTTGTTTGATTGATAATTAGGGTTTTCAGCTTCAGACTTGATTAAATTTGGCTGCTTTTTATTGAAATGTCTGATGAATTCATGGAATTGAAGGCGTTGTGAGCTTGTTTATGTTGAAAATTAGGGTTATCATTTCTGGGTTTTTTTTTTGTTGACATTGTTTGACTTTTCTGATTAAATCCTGATTGGTAATTAGGGTTTGCAGCTTCAGATTTGATTAAATCTGGTTGCTTTTTATTGAAATGTTTGATTTCATGAAATTGAAGGCATTGTGACTTTGTGAGCTTGTTTATGTTGAAAATTAGGGTTTCTGTTTTTGGGATTTTGTTTGACATTGTTTGATGTTTCTGATTCAAGTTTTGAACTTTCTGTGACAGTCTTTAATCTGCTTTTTGGGTTTTCAAAAGCCCCAAATTTGATTGATTGATAGTAGAGTTTGAGTATGGCACCTGTGTGCAGTAGATACATGGATTCATTTCCTCACCCAAATCCTAGTGGAAACCAAATGCAATTCTTTGATCCGTGGCCGCCAATGTGGGGGAATCCGATGCCGCCTCGAGCGAAAGTAGAACAAACTGAATCTCCTCAGGCTTTTGGTCCATGGAATTATGGGAGTAACTGTGGCTACCATAGTCCATGGGAGTGTCACAATTGCTGCCAACATGGTCACCCACCTCACAGTTATTATAGTTTCCGCCCACCGTGTGGTCATTTTCCTCAGCCTCAGCAGCCCATGTTTTGTTATCATGGGCCTTATCCACCCTACCAGGAAGCTCATCCTTTATACAACATTCCCGTTTCGCATTACGCCGCTGAGCAGCCTCGGTATGAGTATGATAAGAGTGGAATGGGGAGCTTTTGTTCTAAGTGTTTGAATAAGTGCGATGCGAGGGATGGTAGTAGTACAGTTAGAATTGAAGAGCATGATGCAGAAGCGGAGAGGAAAGAGAACAATGCATTGGCTCCGATGAAGTTTGATATGAACGGGCACTACCCAGTAGTGTGGATCCCATCGGAGTACATGAAGAGCAATGGTATTGGCAAGGAGAAGGAGGAAAGCAAGCAGAGTGAGATGGAACCGAGAAATTGGAATGGGCGGTGGCCATTAAGTGTTAAGAATGACAGGGATGGCAATGAGGGCTTCTACGATGGAGCCAAAAGAGTGGAATGGATGGTTTCCAATTGACTTAAACAGTATGAACTCTTTAATGCAGGATGGGGCTAGAAGGGCTGGCAATCAAGATCACAGGACAGACCGGAAAGTGGAATCACCTTTTCCCCTTTTCTGTGTACCTGATTATGATAAAGGGGAAGATGGAGGGAAGAAGAGTATGGAGGTCGGTAATAGTCCAACGCCTTCAGAACAGCAACCGACAATGTTCAAAGTGATACCGGTGAAGCAACCAGAAAATAAGAAGACTATGGAGGATTCTGCGAGTTCAAAATCTGCAGAAAAACAGCCGGTCATGTTTAAGCTCATCCCTGTGAAGCAACTAGAGAACAATGATTCCGGGGAAGAGAAAATTGTCGAAAGAAACTTTCCTTCATCGAAAGAAAAGGTGGTGAAGGACATTCCAATCAAGGAGAATGGCGCTCAAGCTAACCAGTCGTCCGAAATCAAAGAGAAAAAAACAATAGACAACAAGGAGAAGAGAAAATCTCCTTCTCCACCAAAGGGGTCGAAGCTTCCTCCTATCTGCCTCAGAGTTGATCCCATGCCAAAGAAGAGAAATGGCAATGGCGCCTCCAGGTCACCGAGTCCTCCAAGCCATAGGCATAAAGTGCAAGAAAGGTCGAACGAAAGTTCCAAGATCTCAAATGCACAAGCTGAAAAGAATGTTCCTCTTCCTCAATTGGGATCAAAGCCGCGGGAGGCTGTTGAAGAAAAGCAAGAGGAGGTACTAGGAAGAAAAGAAATTGAAGTTGTTGAAGCTAAAAGTTCGGAAACAAGCGCGGCGGAGAGCAAAACACCTCAAGATGTTTTGGAAAAGCACGACGGGAGCAGAGAAGAAACACCTGCGACGGTGATTGGTGAGGGAGGCAAAGCAACTGTGAATGATGATAAGCCCGAGCAAGACGAGAAAGAAAAGAAGAACCTCTCGGAATTAGATGCAGCTAAGATTGTTCAATCTGCCTATCGAGGGTATGAAGTGAGGAAATGGGAGCCCATGAAGAAGCTAAAGCAAATTGCAATAGTAAGGGAGCAGGCCAATGATCTGAGGAAAAAAATTGAAGCTCTCGAATCCTCAACTGAAGGTGAAAAGGAAAGAATTGTCTTGGGTGAAATGATTATGAATCTGTTGTTACAATTGGATACCATCCAGGTACGTTTGTTAAGTCCTTTTGAAGTTCTATCTTTTATATTTGTTGCATTCATTTTATTTTTCTCTTATACACTGGAGGAAAGAATAAAATTTACAGTATTTAAAGATAGGCTAATGCCGATCTTTCAGGTCGGCATGTAATTATGCGCGTATACAGTTAAAATTTTCCATATCTCTACGCTTCTGAATGTTTATATTCTTGAACAATTTACTGATTGATGGTTTTTACTTTGTCTAACATGTTTTACTTGGTGTATTATATATGCCAGGGTTTGCATCCTAGTGTTAGAGAGATTAGAAAATCAGTGGCAAGGGAACTAGTCTTGTTGCAAGAGAAACTTGACTCCATGACTAGTAGAAATGTTGAGAAGAAGCAATCAAGTGAGCTGTGTAATATTGTCGCGCAAGATGCTGACGAGGCTACTTCGGAGCATGAACACGAGTCAACAATGTTGGAGGGATCGGGTGAATCAGAATGTAAGAATCAGCTTGAGGCTTCTAACTCCATGGATGATGTCTCACATGGTAATGAAGGAGACGTGCAATCGGCAAATACAACTATGAAGTCACTGTCTGATGGTGAAGTAATGAGACCTGAGGTAGATGATGGGGACTATGCAGATCCCTCTGTAGAGCTGAAAAATGAAGAGGCTGATATGAATTGTAAGGTGGAAAATTTGAATGAGGAGATTGGAAACTTGCAAGAAGCACCAGCTGCTGATGACTCAACTATGTTAGAGCAGGGAGCGGAGTCCGCGACTAAGCAGTTCACCGTGTCATCTAGTGAAGCAGATGCCGAACGCATTGGATCAGCACCAATAGTAGATGATCATCAACAACTGAGTCCCTTATTTAGCAGTGGTGAGGAGGACAAGGTAGAGGGTGGCTGTGAGAAACCTGATACAAACCAAGATGTGGATGAGTTATCCGAAGGTAAGCGCGAAGTGGCGGCAAATGTGGAGGCTACAATTGGTGATGAACCGGTGAAGACCAGAAACATGGATGAGAAGCTCGAAGCCAGGCTGCAAGAACCAAACGCGGTGAAGTCCTCGGTGGAAGAGTTGTGTGAATCATCCACTGAAGTTGACGAACCTGTAGCGCGTCTGCTGGCTGAACTTCCACAAGTGGTAGACGAAATTGAAATGCCTCTTGACGACAATGTAGAGGAGACTGTAACAAGTGAAGAACAAGAAAGAGAGAATCCCAGTGAGAGCATAGATTTGCAGGCGAACAAGGAAGCATTGGAAAATGCATCCAAGTCTGGAGAGGCCCTGTTGATAGAGTTGGCGCAAAGAGATAGCAACGATGAGCTCAATGCGGTACCTGAACACGAAGAGGTGGTCAAGGAGAGTAATCTCATGGAGCCTTCCGTCGAACCTAATGACATGGCTAACATTCCCCCATTAGATATTAATGAGGCAGACAATGCACTTGAACCTCAGAATGTCGAAGCAATAGCGCGCGAGGAACATGAAAACGACGAGGAAGTTTTGCTACCAGAGACTGAAATGTCTGGCATTTCTACTCCAACACATGGAGAGTCGAGAGTCAGCACTTGCCCATGCTTTGGTTTGGAGCCAATTGAAGTGTCAGATATGGAGAATGAAGAGAGGAAGTCATTCACTGCAGCAATCCAAGAGGCCACAACTGGGAAAGAAGAGTCAGTAGACTTGGCTTCCTCGGCCGCAAAAGTAACAGAAGAAAAGATTCATGGACACTCGACGACTAATGAGCATCGACAAGGGGGGACTATGTCATATGAGAAGAAGCTTGTTGAAGAAAATGAGAAACTAAGGGAGATGTTGGAGAAGCTTATGGAAGCAGGAAAGCAACAGATAACTGCCATATCAGAGCTTCATGGGAGAGTCAAAGATCTAGAGAGAAGATTATCAAGGAAGAAGAAAATGAGGATTAAAAAGCCAAAGAAGGATTTCTCTGCAAATACTATGTCCAAAAAAAGTGTCAGTTGTGCTATGTAGTAAGTGCACCTTATAAATATAAAATATCTTTTCCAAGCTTCCTTGCATGGATTTGTTGTTTGTAATGTACTTGAATCATGTAATGAGTGTGCAATATATATAAACATTATATATTACAATCCTTTTGTGGTCTAAAAGTTTGCAGTGTACTCAATTTTCATTCTTATGGTGGCTTGTTATTGCTTTGAAAGTTTTTTGATAAAAAATTACAGCTCTCTAGTTCTATTATGAATGTAAAGTACAATATGCAAACTGAAAATTCTATACATGGTTTGCAACCACCCAGAAGAATAAAAGAAAAGATTTTAAGGCATGAACTCTCCAATCATCCTTTGGAGATCATGCAAACACTTATTTAGGCGCCAATTCGCGCGGTATCAGCCGCGGTATTGTTGAACAACTAAAACTGATGCTCTGATGTTGAATCCAGGAGATGTTAGTATGTTGCCCAATGGCCCCAACTCCGGACAGTCACCCCTGAAATCCAAAGCCGCTCCGGTTGCTCCGGGGTTTCTTCCCACGAGAAACAGATTGCATCGACTGTGTTCCTGAATTACTGCAATGGCTTCTGCATTGTTTCTGACTGTTCTTTCATCATATTGAGCCGAATTTTGTTTGAGAACTTGATCTTTGAACTCTGCGAGGAATTGTTCGTCGTTCAATTCGCTTTTCTTCTCTGATCCTCCATCTACTATATTGATTGCAACAATTTCTTGCGTCGGTGGAGGATCCATAATAAATCGAACAACCATCAATTTGATACCCGGGTGCTCTGCCATGCGAGCGCCATATGACAATGCCTCGCGGTCATCTCGCCCGCCAAAGAAGAGCACTGTAACGGAGTAAGAAACGTCGCTGGCAGATACATGAGTAGTTCCACCAAAGCCTCGGTCGACAAGGATTCCAACCGAGCATGGAGCCTTCTCAAGAACCCTCTGATTGACTTCTCTGAATTCAGCCCTTGTAGTCTCCATTGTGCCATCAACTCTCTGGTGCTTGTGGAATGGGAGTATCACCATCGCAACCTCCTTCCGCTCTGCGCTTGTGCAGATGTCCTCATCCATGTTAGACAAACTGGAAATGGATGTCATCGCCTTGATAGAAACACCGCTTAGGTGCTGGAAGGCCTCGAAGGCGACAACAACATGGTCTTTATCAGCGTCGTGTTTCTTGCTCGAAAATGGCAAACCATTCTTTCTTGACTTGTGTACCATGAGAAGAGCTGATGATCTTTCAGATAGTTCCATGAGGTGCATCGCGTATATACAAAGCCTTTCCCGCCTTTCAACGCCACGCGAAGATTCAATCAGGTTGGTGATTGTAGGAATGCTTCTTGAGCTATGGAAACAAGTCAAAACTCTGAGCTGTGAGCTTGTATCTTTCCTCTCAATCCTTCTATGCTTGTAGTCAGCTTTGCCTGCTTTTCTTGCAGGCTTGTAGACAGCCATCACAAGAGGTGTTGTTATGAATGTAGTGAAGATGGCCATCAAAACCATGATAGCAAATGTCTGATCATTCAAAACCTGCAGTCGAAAACAAAATGTTTCGCGAAATATTAACAAAACCGATACAAGTAGCAGCAGCACATATGTTCATCAATTAAGTATAACTGATACCAAAGAAGGCAATCTACCTACTTTTCTGTCTTTGCCAATGTTGAGAACAATGAGCTCCACCAAGCCTTTACTATTCATCAGAAAACCCAGAGCCAAAGCTTCGTTATTCGACATCTTGGAAGCACGAGAAACTATATAAGTGCCAAGGATCTTGCCAATGCAGGCTGTAGCCGTAACAACAACGAGGAGACCCCAAGACTGAAGGCCTTTGATGGTGGCAATGTTAGTTTTCAAACCACTGGAAGTGAAGTACAGCGGGAGGAAGAGACCCGAAACCAAATCTTCCACTTTCTCCACCAAGGCGCCGCCAAAGGGACCTTCTTTGGGCACAAGAATCCCAAGAATGAATGCGCCAAATAGGGCATGAATTCCGATCGTGTCTGTAACAAACCCGGCAGCCAAAACAGTGGCAAGAGTAGCACAGATGTAAGTCTCCTGGACTGGCTCTCCGTCGCTACATTTCTTAGAAATCCATTTGAAGGCAGGACGAAAGATAAGGAAGGCGCCTGCAACAAAGCCACAGCCGGTTAACAAAACCCAAAGGGAGGTAAGAGGCGAGTGGCCCGAGCCGGATAAAGCAATCGCGAGGGCAAGTAGAATCCAAGCAGCAACATCATTAACAGCAGCAGCAGACATTGCCATTCGACCAACATCAGTAGTAAGCAGCTTCAGCTCAGCCAAGATTCGCGCCAACACAGGGAATGCCGTTATAGAGAGTGCTACACCCATGAAGATCAGAAATGGAGCCCCGGCGACACCTTTAGAAATTGTATTCTTAAAAAGGAAAGATGTGCCAATGCCCAATGCAAACGGTGCAGAAATTCCTGCGAGAGCAATGCCAAGCGCTTGCTTTCCAGTTTTGCGCAGCGACTTAGTATCCAATTCAATGCCAACCAGGAACATGAACAAGAGTAGACCAATATTGGCTAAAGTGTCCAGTACAGTGAGACTCGCCGGCGGAAAAACAGTTTTCATGAACGATTTACTGCGACCGAACGCCGAAGGACCGAGCAGAATGCCTGCCTACAAGATGTAAAAACAAAATCAATAACTTCTACAGTTTCTACTACAAACTTCAGACCTTTAGTTTACAAAATCCCAATTGCCCAGATCAATAAACATGACAAAGTTCACAAAAACTCCAATATGACCCCAAAATCAGATTAACTCAACAAATACCAATTGCCCAGATCAATTAACATGACAAAGTCCACAAGAACTCCAATAAGATCCCAAAACCAGATTAATCAGTTCAATTAACATGACAAAGTTCACAAAAACAGGCCTCAAAATCAAACTATCTCAATAAATTCCAGAACAAACAATCAACATCCGATTCAAGTGAACTTCAAATAGACTATCAATGCTCTTTTGCTTAAAAGTTAAACATACACAAAAAGTAAGCATTGATGTTTGGTTTCCATATAAATAGATTGGCATAATTAGCTTAAAAGCATTACAAACTCAGCAACTACATCAACACATGGACAAAAAGGTCTAAACTTTATCACTACCACTCCAAATTTCCTATAAAGGGTCCTTGTACGGATCAACAAATAGGGCTTGATTGCAATGTGTAGAGGAAGAACTCAAAGTTCATGAAAAACCCAAAACCAGAATCAAATTTGAAAAAAAACTTACAATGATCTCTGCAATGACGCGGGGCTGCCTGAGAGGCTTCAACAGGAAGGCAAGGAACCTGGACAGAACAAGAACCAAACAAATCTGGAGAATGGCCAATGGCAGAGCGAAATCGAGCGGGTGATCTCCCTGGAACACGCCGTTCGAGGTGGCCTTCATGGGCGGCGGACACACCGCCACTGGTGATGCCATCTTCAATCACAAACCCACAAAAACCTCTGTTTTTGCTCTGTTTTGCTCTGTTTTTTTTTTTTTTTTTGGCTGAAAATTTTGCTCTGTTTTTCAATGTCTCTGTAACAACAAACCGAACAAACAAACAAAGAAGAAACACAGAAGTCAACAAAAGTCAAATCGGATTCATTTATTCATTAGTTATCTCTGATCCCCGCAATTCTAGCCGTCCGATTGGATCGTAAGACGAGTCAGAGTCAGAGTCAGTGTGAGACGAAGTCAAGTTCTAATCTAACCATGGTTAGTTTCGGAACCCAGTTGGAATCCAAAAGTGATTCGTTGGATCTCTTTCGATCGTTACGTTAGTGATCATTATCATATTCAGAAACTTTACGCTTATCGGACGGTCTGGAACGCTCGGTGGGGCCAGTCGGAAACGGTGTGCGAAAATTAGGGGTGGTTCGGTAATTTCGGTAGGTATTAATTGATAGGTAATAATTGCGAGAGGTCCACTTGCCAATCTCGTTGGACGAGTACGTGTGACCAAAGCGACAGGTCTCCATGTGTACGTAGGATTGCCTCGTATCACGAGTTTTGTGAGATCAGCCATGTTGACGGACAAAATTACCTTGGATTGTTTAATGGGCCCTCTTGTTTAATTAAAGTAATTAGTTAATACTCCAGCTTAATTAAGCCTAAGATTAGGAAAAAAAAAAAAAAAAAGAATTGTACTACGTACTCCTATATAGAATGATATTGATTTTAAAGATTTTCTATTCATTGAGTTGGTTATTAGGGATTTGTAACCATTTTAAATTGTTTTGTTATTTTTTTTTCTTTAATTTAAAGCAAAGTCAAACCAAAATTGAGAATAGAATGCAAAGATAACTTAACTTAGTATATACCCAACGACGAATAGATTTTTTGTTATTTTAATATGTTGTACATGTTTGACATTGTATTTTTATATCTACTAATCATTGGTCAACAATAATGTATTGGATTGCTAACTTTATTGTGTTGAATTTATAGTTATGTACGTATAGATTACGTTTGATATCGACTGATGTTTAATGATGAAATCAAATGTAGACTATCGCATAAAGTCTCTTTAAAATAAAGACTAGCAAGGTAGTGACATATTTTTATGGATACTTAAAAGTATTCATATCTAGAATGAGACTTCCATAGATGCATTATTGTTTCTTACTGAATATTCTTATGTAGAATGACACTTCCATGGGTTGTTTAAATCAAAACAATTGATAATATTCCCATGGTCTTGGAAACCATCAAGTTAGACTTCATAGATGCATTATTGTTTTTTATTTGGAGTACTGATCCTTAGCAGTGTAAAAAAATATATTTGGAATCTTTGACTCCATACTCAAATAATTTTTACTAATAATTTAGATTACCCAATTAAATAAAAAGACCATAATTACCCTTGTTCCTAATTAACATCAATACACATTAATATCCTCCACCACCGCCACAAGCGCCGCAGAATGTCGTCGCTGAGTGCCGCCACACCACCAACACTAACCACAACATTGGCCGATGCGGCCGCCGGAGCCATCTCTCATCACCCCAAACTCACCAAATCTATGTTTGCCTCTCCGGGCCTCTCGCTTGCTCTAGTACGATTGAACAATTAATCTTCATTAATTCTTCACCACTTTCATCAATCCCCGACTCATGATCATCAGCCAAGGCGAGGTGGGTCGCGTCGTCGCCGAGACGACCACACTTAAACCCCGTCTTGGGGGGCCGAGTTAGAGAAGATGAGTACGAGAGTTGACATTGATGATTCATTGATTTCTTTTGATGAAATAATACAACTACTTGATTACTTAATTTTGGGTGTTTGCCTTTTTGGGGTTTTCGATTGTTCAAGAAGTGCCCAAGCAAAGAATGGAACTCAACAGAGACTTAGCCTGGAGAGTAGGCAAGTCAAGTTTTGGTTCCAAAATCGACGCACCTAGACAAGGTTTGCTCGAGGAGGGGGGCAGCTCCCCTTCTCTCTTGGTCAGATCTGGCCGGGAGATAGGGGAGGGTCCCTGCCAAAAAGAGGAAAAAAATGGGAGGATGATCGCCGACGGTGGTGGATGATGACGGCGGCGCTGTCGGTGGCTGTAACGACCCTAAAATATAATTCGTGTCACATGTCATTTCAGGGTCGTACGTGGAACCCACTTGTCGTGATACATATGTCCAAACTTCGAGAGTCGACACCGAGGTATATCGTGATACGTATGTTTAGATTTGTTTAAGTTGAAATCGCTTCCGCATAACCTTTGATAATTTACAAATCTGAATAACTCACTATACATCTTAATTTGTCTTGCCTTGTAATGAAACATGGTTAGGAAGGCTGACTAGACTTGCGTTGACGTCGCGAGGATTGGCTCGGAGTCCATGTAAGTCTAAGCCGGGCGGGGCCCGGTTTAGGTTGTGGAACTGAGGCCGTCACAGTGGCCGTTGATCACAACGGCGTTGACGGCGATGGTGGTCATGGTGGCGATGGTGGATGGTATATTGAAGAAGAAGGTTTGGATTTACATGAAGGGTATATAAGTCTTTATTGTTATTTGAGTCTTTACTCATTGAATCCACATAGCACTGTATACCCTTCAAGGAAATCTAGTTGGGGCGTGCACAATCTTATCAAACAAAATTTACATTAAATTGCCAGAGTGGATACCAATAGTACTTTAATTAATTAGATTGTGTTCCAATCAAGTTGACCCGTTCTTTGTTCCTAGACAATGTTGAATTGTATCCATTAGTCAAGTACAACTATCTCATCCAACAACATCTCGTCAAGATCCAACCCGAAACACAAGATTAAGCAAGTTTTTGACGGCGCACTTTTGTTTTGTAAAAAACTTTATGAGGATTGAGTGTCCGACCAGCTTAGTGGAATTAATCGCACCCAACGTTTGTTCAAACCCTATACATGAATTTATCGTAACTTACACATATCTATTGATAATCAACCAAAATAATTAATCAACACATACGCACCTGAATATAGTTGTGATCACAATCTATTATTCAATCTTTTGCAACTACAAATCCTTGCTTCTTCTTCTTCTTCTTCTTCTCCAAATCTCGGCCCTATATAATGGAGTCTTGAAAGAGAAAAGAATGAGAAAAAAAGTGTGAAGCGATTAATGTGACGATTTCACGGTTCACGTTGCTCTTATTTATAGATTTTTTTTTTTTTTTTTTGGGCAAGTACAGTTGTTGTTTGATTTGGTATTGTAGAAAGTCTCCTCACCTCACGTGCGTTCAAGCTTTGTCACGAGTGTCTATATGGATAAGAAATTTCGAGCTCGACATCCACAACCACCGGATCGCCTCGAATCAAATAAATCCACATCTCACTACAAGTCCAAGCTTGTTTTCGAGTCCTAATCCACCTTTAATAGCTTCGATCACAGAAACCCACGTGTCAATCGAGAATCAATTTGGACAAAGCCGCAACTACACTTGTTGACTGGGCTGGGTGGGCTTGGGCCTCTCTTTCAAGCCCTTGCCCAATCCCCCACAAGCTAGTATAAGCTAGAAATTCTATACAGAATTTTTATATTATTAATAAAATAAATATATTTAATAAGTATGTAAAAATTAATGTAAAGTAGACTTTAGTCTAGTATTATAAATCTTAAGTAGCCATGTTTACCGAATCAAGTACCTGCTCGATCGACCTATCAACTACTTAAAATATATTTTTTAATAAAACTAATAAAAAAATATTGTTTAAGTAAAGTTTCAATCTTAGACTTTTACGGCTATTATTATCATTTGTACCACTAAGCTAACTTTTACTTTATATTTATTTCTTTATTAAATATACGTAATTTGTTAAATAAAATATTAAAATTTAATAAAACATTCTTAGCTTGTGAGTTCAAACTCTGACCTTAAGCCAGCCCGATCCTGCCTAGTGAATATATATAATTTTAATACTTTAAAGTATAAAGTATAAACCTTGTTCAAAAACAAAAAAAGTTTGATTTAATATTTTCAAAAAAATTTAAAAAGGTATTCTAAGTATTTAATGAGTGGGCCAAGTCATGTTTGGGTTTACAAATACAAGCTTGCAAGTGGATACCTAACTACGTGAACATGTATAGCTGATAAGATAACAAAATCTTCATCGTCCTCCATGTTAGGGGTTTTGGCTCAAACTTCATGTCTTAATTTAATTAGGAATCATTATTTTAATTTGTGTCTAATTAGTAAGGGATAGTGCTAGATGGACTAAATGAGTCCGGACTCAAACTAGTAGAAAGACTAAAATACCCTTTATGTAAATTTCTTTGCTTCTCCAATCGCTTACCATCGCCGACCATTGTTGTCGCGTGACCCGTTGCCGCCAATGCCAACCATCAGCTACCGACAGAGCCGTCGTCATCATTCACCACCACCGACCATCCACTATTCTGGTCAGCCTCCCCGACCCCTCTCTCCCGGCCAGATCTGGCCGAGAGAGAGAGAGAGAGAGAATAATGGCCGAAGGAGAGAAGAAATGAGTGAGGGAGAGATTTTTTTTTTTTGATAAGAAAGTGACTATATTATCAAAAGTTGGAATACAGGGCTGGGAACTTTGCTTCCATTGCCCAATCCTATTCTCCTAATATGTATGTACAAAGTATGCTATCGCGTGTTTTCATCAGTTTTGGCAAAAATCATGAGCATCCCTCCAAAAATATAGTTAATCATCAATCTATGAACCCACCAGAAATCGAAGCATAATCGGCGGTGGTCGGCGTAGTGGCGGCAGCGATCAGCGGTTGGCGGTGGCAGTCGGTGGCGGGGCGTGCGGGCGGGAGGTGCCGGCTGTCTGGAGGTGGTGAATGTGTCATGTATATTGTTGTTAGAGGTGAGGGTAATTAGGTCTTTTTGTTTAGGTAAGTATTCTAAACTACTAGTAAAAGTTGTTTGTGTAACGACCCTAAAAATCTAACTCATGCCACGTGTCATGTCAGGGTCGTATGTGGATCCACTCGTCGTTATCCGTATGTCCAAATGTCGGGTGTAGACACTGAGGTATGTTATTTTTGTATGATGTTGTATTATTTATTATACAAAAGATTGAACAATTTAAAATAATTAATTTCAGAAATGTATAGGTAAGATCTTACCTCGAGTTTTGTGTCAGTTGGCAGTAGTCGAGGTTGAGATTGAGTTTAATTTGGTGTAAGATTGGTTAAATATGACAAGAGAATTAGTTTGTGAGAGTTGAGTATGTCATGGACGAAGTTAAGATTTTTGGGGTTTTGGCGTGACTAAAACCAGTATTTTGGACATTTTATGAAGATAGACTATTTTGTCGAGAGTTTGGTTCGATTCGGTGGAAAACGGGATCGAAAACGAGTACCGATAAGTCAAAACACTTCAAAATAAGAATTTAAGGAGTTAATAAATAAAAAAAAATTATGTGGGTTTATATATAAATATATATAAACGATTAAAATGAAACAAAAGTTTCATTTTCATTTTTCAATAGACGTTCGGTTGAACATTCCTAAGGCATTCCGTTGATTCATTCGCTCGTGGAGCTCTCTCCAATTTTTGCCCGGTTTCTTTCCACAAAATCGCAGAGAATCGCAAGACGGTCAATTCGAGCTAAGTTTCTGCGGCAGAAACGAGGTATTCAGCCCCTAATTTGGTAAATTCTCAATGCGAGACATTTTTTCTCAATTCAATTTGAACTCTCGCGATTTTTCAATTTCTTTCACGGGGTTTTGATAGAAATTGGTATGAATTATCGTTAATTGGTGTATTGGATCGATTTGCGTCAATTTGAGATAAATTTCACCGATGTGGGTTAGGGTTTTGATGATTTTAATTAATGCAAGTCAGTTGATAACTGGTTTGGAGATGTTTTATACTTGATATTTGACTCCACGATCCGTGAAAATATTTTGGTGTTGGTATCGAGTGGTTTCGTGACGTTTATTATTGAGTTTTAAGGATTTAATTGCGAAAATATTGATTTGGAGACATTTTCTAATTGAAAATAAATAAAGTCTGTCAAGTTGACATGTCATATTAGAAAATTTGTAACTTCTCCGTTTATGATCCGATTTGAGTATTCTTGGAGTCTATGTAAAGTACGTCATGAGTACTACAAATTTCTTTTTGGTTGCCATGAAAAATTATGAGGTTTTCAGAGTTAAAGCCGTAAGTTGATAATACTTTGAAATTATTATAAATTATTATTTTTAGAAATAAGTCTCGAGCGTACTTTGGTCGCAGTATTTGCATGGTTTAAGAGTTCTAAACCAAAGATATTGGACTTGAAGTGATACTAAATGATATTAGGAATCTAAGGAAGAGATATGGCGGTTTGAGAACGCGTTTTGGAGTGTCGAGAGGCCGAATAGGCTAGGAATAAACGTGTGGATTGAGGTAAGTAAACCAGCTAGAAATTATACAGTAATTTCATTTTAAGCTATTGAATATTGTTGTTCATTGCTTTGATATCTATCCTTGGAATTCCATTCTAATTGAGTTATGCAGGACAAGTGAGTCAACGGTGGTCCTTGGAAGGAGTGGCGATTTTGACCTGGATGCCTTTTGATGGGGTGCGAGGTCTTAGCGTGGTGTTCCATTCCAGGAAGTCTCACTATCTCGTGGGTTTAGGGCTTGTGAGTGTACCGAGTCCTAGAACCAGAGTCTTGATGTGTTGCCAAGACTCAACGACCTATTGGTCGGGACTACTTGCGCCTCTCTCTGTTTGCATTCCTGGACGCTCATATATCGATTGCTTTTGTTTGATTTACAGTCTTTATTTATTCATGCGTTCTTTATACATTTCTTTCTATTTGCATGAATGCGGACTATTTAATTTATTTTGAAATGTTGTCTAGTGTCATACTGGCGTTACTTACTTGGGCTCGTCATTCTTGTGTTTGACTGAGTACAGATCCACAATCGAGTAAGGGAAATGAGCCAACACTGGGAGATCTACTTTGAGGACTTTGGAGCGGTCTTGCCCCTCGCATTTTTGTAGGTTTTGTATTACTTATGTATATTGATTTTTTTTGACACATGAGATATATGAGTTTTGTGAGATATTTACACCTGACTGATTTGTGTAGAGTTGTTTAGATTTGTTAAGTTGAAATCGCTTCCGCATAAACTTTGATAACTTGCAAATTTGAATAACTCACTAAAAATGTAATGATAAATGGTTAGGAAGGCTGACTAGGCTTGCGTTGACGTCACGAGGATTGACTCGGGGTCCACGTAAATCTAGGCCGGGCAGTGCCCAGTTTAGGTTATGGAACTGGGCCGTCACAGTTTGAGTCGGACTCAAAGAGTCCGAATATATTTTTTGATTAGTAAGTTAAATTGTATGAGTGCAAGTAGAATTGAAGTTAATTAATTTGAGTCTAATTATAATTTGTGTTTGTTAGTTGAGTAAAATTATGATTTAGATTTGTTTTTAGATATAAGAGTTTCGAGGGGTTTATAAAGTGTTTAACGGCCAAGTGAATTTAAAGATCGTTTTAATCCCAGAGAGAGAGAGAGAGAGAGAGATTCTTGGATCGTCTCTCAAAACGCTCACTCAATCACAGCCCTCTTTCAGTCCTCGATTTCCGCGTTGAAAACCGATCAATCGATCGGTGATGGGAACACCGTACCTGTTGGAGATCAACTTGATCTCGGCGCAGGGGCTGAAGCCGCCACCAGCAGCCGCCGCCGTGCGCCGCCGTCTCGAGACCTACGCCGTCGTGTGGGTCGATCCGGCGCACAAGATCCGCACACGTGTCGACATCGTCGGCGGAGAAAACCCTACCTGGAACGACAAGTTCATCTTCCGCGTCGACGCCGACTTCCTCTCCGGCGATACCTCCGCCGTCTCCGTCGAGATCTTCGCCGTCGGATTCCTCAAAGATCCGCTCATCGGCACCGTCCGATTCCTCTTCGGCAACTGCCTCAACCTCAACCGCGCCTCCTCCTCCTCCTCCTCCTCCTCCGGCGGCGGCGCAGGGTTCAGTGCCCCTGCCTTCACCGCCGTCCAGATCCGCCGCCCCTCCGGCAGATTCCACGGCGTTCTCAACATCGGCGCGGCGGTGATGTCCGGATCCGGATCTGACTTCGCCGCCGCCTTGCACGACCAGTCCGCGATCGGATACCGAGATCTGATGGGAGAGAGTCACCGGAGCCGGATCCGGCGCAGGAGAGACGCGAAGACCGTCGAGGAGGCCGATCGGAACTCCGGCGACTGCGCATCTGATGGTGTGAATTCGTCTTGCTCGTCGTCCCCTTCGTCCACAACTCTGAAAGATTGGAACGCAAGAAAGCAAGATTTGGCGGGAAAGAAAGACAGATCTGGCGCGAAAGAAGCGTTGATGTGCGGATTCAAAAAGTTTCAGCGCAAGATTCATCTGAGTCCGTCGGATCAGAACTTACCCAACTTACACCTTCCATCGGACGACGAGAATCGCAAGCCAGAGATCTGATATGTTTGTTTGATTAATCTCAAAGTTGGAGGAATCATCTCAACGGCTAAGATCTTTCTTGGATCACAAGATAGAACTGTAAGTCTGTAAATTTACTGTGTTCTTGGGATCTCTTACTTCTGTAAATCGTGGTCTTGGTAAGTGTATTTATGCAATTACATGTGCGGATTTGTCAATGCTTTTGAATCATTTTTGAGTTCCAGTGATTTGTAGTTACAAATTCTTTAGAGAGTTAACAAAAATTGTCTAGGCCATTCTGTTGGTTTTGACCTGTCTGGCTGTGCTGAATGCTGAGCTCTGATGAGATTAAAATGTTATGCTTTGTACAATTTTACTGCTGTTAATTTTTATTTTTATTTTTTAACCATTGGGCCTAGAAGGCCAGAACTAACTATACATCATCATGGGCCTTAGAACTAACTTCAGCCATATACAGGCAACATAATGAACTTCATAATTACAGGCCCGTGATCTACTACGTAAAATGCACCGATTAATTCACGCTCGAGAAGCTATAAGGTTCTCGTGTCTTTCTAATGTAATGTTTTACACGGTTGGCATCGGTTATGTGATGACATTATCTACAGACATAGTTTCCACAAAGTACGCTACTCACTTTGAATCGATCTAGTACATTTCCAATGTCATGCGTTTGCTTTTCATACTGTCTGTATCTATTGTGAAACTTTCCTTGTTTAAGTGACACACGTATGGTATCAGTACCATCACACATCTGACATCAATTGACGTCCTTGCAAAATGAACATGGTGGGATAAAGTATTAGGTAAAAATACAAAAATAAATTGGCCAGCAGATACAATATTTGATGAAGAAAGGAAATGTAAAAAAGAAAAAACTTACTATGATGGACTCTCGGCAAGAATAATATCATTCGATTTTCCTGTAAAAAAAGAGAAAGAATATATGTTTGAAGATTTGTGGACCGAAATAATAATCCGCCTTATAGTATGGTAGTGAGTTAAGTGTTAATTAATTTTAATCCAAAATCACCGTCACCATATTTTCTTTGGTGACAAGGCTCCACATAATACTTCTTTGGTGTGAAAAGTGTTACAATAGTCAATAATCACCCGATCACAGCATAAAAGTCACTATGGTTCATGTAAAACCGCTAGATACGCTTAGAGTTCTGTGGACATAAATCTCGAGCTACATAACATAGTTGTCCGTAAATCATCCCTACTGGAAGAAAATAAGAAAAGGTTGTCATTTTAAACCTACTTTGAAGACAAAAAAAAATAAAAAATGGCCAAATTAAAGAATCAATGACGAGAAAGAAACTCTCAAAGTTGCAAATGAGTCACGACAAAGATCTTTCTAATTCCTCTCCTTTGTTTTATCTCATTAATAGTATCATTCCTACATAAAGAACGAAATATGAGAAAAAAAATATGATTATAATTTTAAATATACTTTTTTGTCTTTCTTTATAAAGTTTTTTTGTCTTTTAAGGGATGTGATGCAGAGACAACGAGATCATTACCATATATGTCTCGAGACAGAGGTTACGCGTTTAATAATAATCGCTATATTATTTTTAATATTTTTTTTAAATTATTGTCAAGTCTTGTCTCGATTAATTTCATAGCTCGAAAAGATAATAATCATGAGACAGTAAGCTTTGACTATTTAAAATGGGGATACGTAATTACTTATGCACATCAAAAGGATCTTTACATAATCGTCACAAAATCAAACAAGCATATATACCATTGCTTACCTATGTTTCAACTTTTGATTAAAAATGTTCGAAAAAAAATATATATATATATATATATATATATGAAGAATTAAATAATTGGTTGGCATTAGCACTATTATATACCCTTGTCGGTATGAGAAATAAATAAATAAATAATAAAACTAATATACATGCTTTGTAGCATGGCATGTGAAATATAAAACAAATGCGTAGAAAATGAGATGGGTAGTGCATAAATGGATGATGACATGTGTACTTGAAGGGGTTAGGTAAAGGAGGCATGTGTTGGAATGGTGAGAGAAACGCACGCTCTGCCACTATATAAAGCAAAGTGGCAACGAGGAAGCATGATTCATGAAGGTTTATCTTTTGAAATTTAGGGCAATCAATGATGTACTCTCTGGTACCAACCGTGCCGACTAATTCACGTCCAAACATTGTCAGCCCTATACATAGTAGCCATTCCAACTAGATTTGCTCAATTGACAATACGCACAAAATCAAGATTATAAGTTTATAATCAAACTTAAGATAATAATTATATATAAAAAAAAATCGTTAAGTTAATATCGGATGTAGCTTGTTATAAGTTCAAATTCCCGTTATTTACTTTAGCATAACCTTTTTGAGTGGATCATGCGAGACACTTTTTAAACTAATCAAATTCATCAATGCATCGTTGAATTGCTTCAGTGGTGTTGATGTCTGCAATTATTCAGTGTCATAAAGCTTTAGATCTAGGGTTTAAAAGTCGGTGCCCCTCATATAAAATTCTACAATACCCGAATGTGAATTAATTAGTGCAGTTGGCACCAGACCCCAAGTGAAAAATCAAAAAATAAAAATAAAAATCGAAACAATACAACTTCGTATGACGAAAAAAAGAATAATAATAATAACTAGAAGAAAATTAAATAGACAAAGCCCAACAAACAAAACATTCACGTGAAGATGATGTGACAAAAGAAAAAAAAGAAGTGACAACAACAACAAGCAAAAAAAAAAAAATCAATTTTTTTTTTTTTGACCATTTTATATATTTTTTTCATAGTTTATAATTAATATTAAATATATAAAAATATATAAAAAAATAGGGGTGGTGAATGGTGATGAACAAGAACAACAACAAAGGAGCATTAATAGGTGGCCTTTTGAGTGGAGGACCCAAACAACAACAACAACCTCTCTCTTTCACCACATCAACCCCCACAGAATCACAATCTCCTCTCGCCCTATTTCCCTTCACAACACACCCGAACCGCCTCCCTCTCTCTCTCAACCCCAACACTGCAAAAAACCGCTTTGTTGGGTCATTTCTCGGCCATTTCTGGCCTTACAAGCCTGTTTTTGGTGATTTCCGAGGTGGGTTTTTACAGATTTCGTGTTTTTTCAATCTTTTCGTTAATGGGTATTGTCTGGTTTGCTGAATCCTTGATGTTTTTGATGAGTAGGGGTTTGCCCATTTTTGTGTTTTGGTTGAGGAATGTGAAGGGAGGGCTTGAGGTATGCATGTTGTGGTTTTTGGGGATTGTTTTGGACTGATCTGATTCTGTTATTGTCTCTCTTGGTTGTGGATTTGGGGGTTTTGGTTGTTTTGTTGTTGATGTTTCTTTGGTGGGTGTTTTTGGTGTTGTATGTGATTTGCATTGGTTGGTGATGTGGGTGTTGTGATTTGTTCTTCTTAATCTGAGTTGGGTCTGTGTGATTTGGATTTCTCATTTGTAATTTGTGATTTTGGTTGTAATTTGATGTGTTAGTCTCCTAGTGATTGGTTGGTCGGTTGCATTTGTTAATCTGCAGCAGAAGACGGTGCTTTCTATGAAACTTGTTTTTGTTGTTTTGTATTTCTTCAGTGTATGAAGATTTATGATGGACTGTGCCCTTTTTAATGATCTGATCTGATTATATATGTGGATTGTTATGATATGAGAACTGTTAAGCTGATTTGATTCGATTCGATGAGCTTTTCGGTGTTTTCTCATGTGGGTGGTGAGGAGTTAGTCTCATTTTGCTTCCAAATTGTTAATCTGAAAAGGGTTTTTTGATGGCAGTGATTTTAGTTATTCATCGATATTTCCTGCACATTTTGGGTCTTTGATGTTTCCTTTAGCAAGTAATACCTGAATTTCGTTTATGAGATCCCTTACCAGTAACAACTTGAGGTGTTTTATGTTAACAGTGGTGAGTTCGACATTAGAAATATAATCAAACTCGTCGTTGCAGTCTGATTCACGACTGTTCTTCTGAATTTTGTTACTATATCTTAGGTTTATGCTTGTTGTGGATTGTGCATTTCTTGGATATGGATGGGGGTCAGACATCGTGGATTGCACGATGCTATGCTGATGCCGGGAGAGAGATCCCAGAATTTGCTGGTGAAGGGCACCAAGAGAATACATTGGTGTCGATGGACAGTATCCTCCCCGATGACTTGTTGGAGCGGATCCTCTCATATCTACCCATTGCGAGCATATTTAGAGCGAGTTCAGTTTGTAAAAGATGGAAGGAAATTGTGAGGTCCAGAAGGTTCTTATGGAACTTCTCTAGTGTCTTATCGCAAAAGCCCTGGTACTTCATGTTTACAAGTTGTGATGAGCCCATGGGATATGCCTACGACCCTCTCCTCCGAAAGTGGTATTCAATTGATCTGCCTTGTCTAGAGACGTCGAACTGGTTCATTGCTTCTTCGTTTGGTCTGGTTTGCTTCATGGACAATGATAGTGGAAGCCGGCTTTTTGTTTGTAATCCAATAACTAAAGAGTATAGGAGACTTGAAGAGCCTCAAGGTCTGAAGTCCTCCGACTACAGTGCTCTTGCAGTTTCAGTTGACAGAAAGTCACACAATTACACAGTCGCTATAGTGAAGTCTAAGCAAGTGCCTGGTAATTTCTTCCAATGGGATTTGTCAATCCAGGTTTATGATTCTGAAACTGCATTGTGGATGACTTCTGTCACAGAGGTCTTCACAGGATGGCGGGCTGGTGATGAGAGTGTCATCTGTGACGGTATTCTCTATTTCTTAATTTACTCCACTGGGGGAGGCATGGTCGTGCCTGATAATCGCCACGGTCTGATAATGTATAATCTATCTTCTGCGTATTCCCATGGATCTCTAATTCGCACTTTCATACCTGTTCCTTGCTCTCTCACTTGCGGACGACTAATGAACCTCAATGGCAAACTGGTGATGGTTGGTGGGATTGGGAAACATGACAGGTCCGACATAATCAAGGGCATTGGCATCTGGATTCTTAATGGAACACAATGGATTGAGGTTTGCCGAATGCCTCACAAGTTGTTTCAAGGATTTGGAGAGTTAGATGATGTGTTTTCCAGCAGGGGTACTGATGATCTTATCTATATCCACAGTTACGGTAGTCCCGCTCTTCTTGTATTTGACATGAATAAGAGGCATTGGAAGTGGTCGCAGAAGTGCCCTGTGACAAAGAAATTTCCCCTCCAGCTTTTCACTGGCTTCTGCTTTGAGCCGAGGCTTGAAGTTACGCCTTGATATAGCTTAGCTCCTTTATAATTCATAAGGGTGGCACATATTAATCGTTTTTGCAAGAATTTTGTTTGAAGTTCAAGCTTCTGTCAAATTTATGGAAGTTTTCGTCTACCTGCTTATTCAAGGAAGCATCATTCTTTGCTACAAGGGTTTTGATCTCTGCCTTCTCCATTTACTAATTCAGTTACTAAAGAATGATAAATTTTGATATCTACAGCTTTTGTTTCCATTCAAACAATTCTATATTTTTGAGCAATTACATATTATCTTTCTCTATGAAAAGGTGTTGTTTCCTCTAGAAATTCATGATGTTTGAAATCCCAAGTCAATTTTACATCTCAATGTAGTTGTACCAACTAGATGACAATGTTCACCCATCAAAGGACTCATGATCTTTGTTGGTGTTGCGCTCTCGTTGTCTGCGCAACCTCGTGGGCATGCATGTCTCTAGAATTATAGGCAACTCTTTTCTTTTCGAGTTTCTCCATTCATTGGATCACTACAATGGGGATTCATGAAGTCTATTCAATTTGAACTTGGGGATTGGTTCCAGTTCCTCGTTGATTGTAGTTGTAGATCTGTCATCCATACACTTGAATGAAAAACTGACATATGGTTGCATTGGCTCCATATTTGGAGATTCGCAATGCAACATATCCAAAAACTTAGCGAAGGGTGTCACAGGAGCCTTATTAGTAGTAATACCCTCACCAGTTTGAATGTTAGCGTTCTGTTCTCCAAGTTGATTAGTTTTTGGACACACATACAATATCTTTACTGATGATAGCTTGTAAATTATGTACCAAAGTTAAGAGGGAACTCAGAGGGTCTGAACTCTTCTTCAATGCAATTGTAAGGAGGGCTTGCAGAAGGGGAAATCCATTGGAGAGAGTGCTCTATCTATAATATGTCTGTAATGAATGCAGAGAAAGTGAATCCTGGTCTTCCTAAAACTAGGGTGATTGATGCAACAGGTCTGAATCTGTTGTTTCTTACAAGGACACTGCCCTAGACATGTAGGGCAAATGCCCTCCAAAATCAGACTTGTCCACTTGATGTGCCTTATATTGAAGTAACCTCACCCTTTGTAGAAGCCATTATATTTGTGCTGCAGAAGGAGACAACATCAGCAGCAGACCTGATGAACTACCAAGTAAAATCCACATCTCTACTGCAACACATCTTAGTTAATCAAGGACCCTTTTTTTCTTCTTTTCTCTTCTTTGCAGGTTTGTGTTGTGGTGGTGTTCAAAGAAGTGGTGTGATATGTTATCAAATATCAATGGTGGTATCCCCACTGATAGGGTCCCAGCTCATGCTTTGTTGTGACAAAGCTTAGTTGCCTTAGTTAATACTAATATATAATATACCTTCCTTTCTTTAATTAATTAAAGAGGGTGCAGTGCAGATATTATTAAAGTTATATGTCCCAAAAAAAATTGGATTCTGACAGTGCTACCAAACCACTTTGTTGCCTGTAGAAGTTTAAACTTTTGAATGAACTTGCTCTTCATATTTGGGCCATGAATTCAAAATTTTTGTGTTGCTTTGAATTGACTTGTAAGGAAGTATGAGATATTATAATGCAAACTTGTGAACTTTAACACCAATGGTGGTAATGCTAAAGATTTGATTCCTGAATTTGAGAGGGTCTTATTTTTAAAGTATTGCATAGACAATATACAAGGTTGACTTGGCCTTCCAATTAGGCCTCAGCACTTAATAATCTTTGTAAAATGATAGGGAGGAATGTCTTTTCTAGTTTATTTCTTTTGCATTGAAAGCATAAGGGGCTTCAAAGAAAAACCAAAAGAATAGATTTCATGTGACCTCAACAATTGACATCTTATTGAAATGCATGATTTGCGTACAACTTATCACAATTCATCTAATCTTCATCGAAATGCAAACAACATCACTTCTCCCAAATTACATTAGCACATAGGATTCCAAGGAATCGAATCCTACCAATTCTTAAAACGGATTATGCTTCTCAATACGCACAAATGGTCTAAGATTCGATCGAATCACCCTCCAACACCAGATAGCTAGGTTTCTCCTAAGTCGAGAAGGCTTTCAGAGGATTAGTCTGAGCGAAGATCGGGATATCCCGTTTATCCCTCAAAAAAAAAAAAAGCCTTAAAACACTCATACTGATTACTTTTTTTTTTTTTTTTTTTAAACTACTCGGTATCTAGGTTTAACCGACTACTTTGGGCTCGAGCCGGATCAGTCCCTTAAGAGGTAATGTTCTCTCAACAGTGGTTTATGCGTTTGTGGAGTGATTGGAGTCTCGAACTCTAAACATCATCTTAAGCTGCTAGAGCACCGAAATACGCATCAGTCTTTGACAAGTTTTATAATCAAAGCTCAACTTTCATTTCTATCAAGTCTCATAAAAGCTTGCATGGTCGAGCCCACATGTTAAGAGTGGGCTCGAACCATAGACCAACTGGTCCACGCAACCAGGACCACAATTGGTAGCCGTACAGGTCGGCGTGGTGACTGTTCTTTAATCCACTCTCGGAAGTCACACACCTAACAAGTATAGGCAAGGCAAGGCAAGGCCTCACTTGAAGTGATGAGTAGAGAAGAAATAGTAGTGAAACCAATCAATCACACAACAATTGTCCCAGAAATCACAGATTACAAGCATTATTATATCACAAACAACAAAACCCATCATTTCAGTCCCTCCCTTGTTTACTTTTCACCAAAAACAGAGCAAAAACAGAGGAAAAACAGAGGAACGCAGAGGGAATCAGTAGAGATTCTAGAGATGGGAAAACAATCAGGAATGGGCATGAAAAGGGTACTGAGAAAACAAGTGGTTTGATTGGAATTTGAAGTTTTGGGGGATCAAAAAGTGATGGAGAGAGAAGAAAAAAGTGGGTTTGGAGGAGCAGAAAAGCAGGAGTTTTTGGGGTTAAAGTTGAAAAGAGGGGTTTTTTTGGTGGGGAAAAGAGGGGGGCCCTGTACTCCAGTGCCCACTTGGAGACTTTCTGCTGCCTCTGATGATGATCAACAACAACAACAACAACAACAACAAATACTACTACAACACAGCAGAGGCACAGAAGCCATTAATGCTCTCACCTTTCCATCTCACACTGCTGTGTCTGCTAGGAAACTAGGTGCCAGTCTTTGGGAGTTTCAACAACAACAACAACAACAACTCCCAATTTGTGATAACAGTGATCACCATAGCAATCACAGTGATACTAACAAAGTGAAGGAGAAGAAGACGAAGAAGAAGAATAAGATGAGCAAAATGGGGTTCAAGGGTAGGCACCATGGTCATCATAGACAAAAGGGCCTTCTCAACATTCCCACCCACTTGGCTGACCCTTCTTACAGCCCTCCTCATCATCACCACCACCAGCAGGTTAGGGCACCTCAGCTTTTGATTGATTTTGCTCTTTTTGCCCTTTGTGATGTGTTGTTTTAGGGTTTTGGTTAATGATTTGTTATGTTGTTTTGGTTGATGTGTTTCTCCAATAATGAATGAAAACTCATATGGTTTTGGACCTTTTGGTTGATGGGTTCTTCTTATTAGGTTTGTTTGGGATCTGAATTGCTTGGTGTGAGTTCTTATAGGTTATGTGATTTATCCATCTTTTGTATTTCCTTTTCAGGCATGATGAATTGAATATAGGGTTTTTAGTTGATCTGATTTTGTTGATGTTTTTTCATTAAATGAGTCTATCTAGTCTGTACACCATCAATTGCGATAAATCGAGCACAATGGTAGAATTTGATCCATGTAGCCGATCCCGACTAATTTGGGATTGAGTCTAGTCAGTACAATTCTGATTTCACATTTTATGAATAAATGATTTTAGTTTCATATCTTATGCTAGAGTTAGCATTTTTTTTTTTTTTTAAATGGCTGCACATTGTTAAACTGCCTAGACACTGCATTTCTGATTTGGTTGAGCATGCTCTTCTTTGGGACCTAACTCATTGTGGTTCCGGTTGAAGGAGATGAGTTTATGAACCTGATTTCCTCTGTTATCGATTACGTAATGAGCCGTTGCACCTGTTGCTGCCAACTGCTTTATTTTTATTTGATTGGTTGTGGGATCCTCTTGGCGAGGTTTTTCTGTTGCGGCGGTAAAACTTAGTAAAAGCATATTCAAGGAGAAAGGCCATTTCTACAAATACATTGGCAGCTCCTACCCTCCTACCGTGTTGACTGAATGCCGTTTGATTATCGAAACATGTCTTCCTTTGCATTTTCCAACTAATCGTTCTCTTATATTTTGTTTTTCTGCATTTCAAGTTTTCAACTAATTATTCACATCTTTATACAGCCGGGTAGTGCTAGCAGTTTTAGGAGACATGTTGCCGCATCAATGTTGCAACGCCATCAATCTATTGAAAGGAATGGTCATGTGCTGCGGCCGGTATCTCCTGGAAGTTATGAAAGTTCATTAGAGGTTCACATCCTGATTCCCTTTTCCTTGTTACACCATTAAATTTATGAGTCATGTTAGCATGGTTTGATTACATGCACTTGTGACTTGTAGAATAATGCACACAAACACTAACACTATATGTATTCGTTGGGATTTCAACAATTAATTGAAGGATCCTACTATGGAAGTCAAGTTTCTGTTGGCATCGCATCATTTTGCGGTGATTAATAAGAACAATGAGAGTTGCTATTGTGCTTGTACAATAGGAGTTGCAGTTACTTCACCAGTCCTTGTACGAGAAGAAAATCTGAGTTCTTCATTCTCACTTAAACTAGATGAGGCCGCATGTGTTCAAAGAAAAGAGTTTACTATTTTTGAAAAGGAAAATGAAACAGATTATAGCTATTAGTTTCATGAATTAAATACTCTCTATCATAAATCTCGAATCCTGTATGTACTCAAAATTGGAGCTTGCTTTATCTTTTCTAATCATCATAGTGATCTATTATATGATTAAAATGGCCAAGTATGATGAGATATTATCAGAAATTAGTGGGTGCTGGGCAAAGACGATCATCGCAAAGCTAGGTTAAGCTAACTTATCAAATTAAATCGATGAGTTAAAGTTTTTTGACGGTCGATACTTGGCACTTTTCATTTCAAGGCTTTACTTTTGGTTTTTTGTTTTGGCGAGTAATTAAAGATAAGTAAGGAGGCTTCTATGTGTTGAAACTTGTAAGGTCATTTGTGGTGTTTTAGATGGTGCATACTTGTGTTTGAGTCGAAATTAGTTCTTGAAGGGGCCTTTGCTTGGGTTTGGGAAGGGGAGTTTCTCCATCTGGTGTTTGAAGCCAACTATTAAACCAACCTACTTTTGAGTTAAATGCGAAATTGTAGAAGAAAACCGTATCTAGATGCAGTGCTGTTATTAGATGGAGGTGCTATTAAATTTTTTTGGTTAATGAAGAACTGTGCAGAATCACCGCATTCAAGTTTAATTTTGCAATTGTTTATTGTCATTTGTAATGTGTTATTCATTTCGTTGCAGGTGGCGGCTTATAACCCCCCAATTACTCCCACTAGTTCCTTGGATTGGAAGGGACGACTTAAGGATTCTGGTTATAACCTTAAAACATCGACAGAGTTGTTAAAAGTGTTGAATAGGATTTGGAGCCTGGAAGAACAGCATTCCTCAAATGCATCTTTGGTAAAAGCACTTAAGATGGAACTGGATCACTCAAGGGCGCGAATCAAAGAGCTGCTGCAAGAGCGGCAAGCAGATCGAAATGAAATTGATGATCTAATGAAGCAGTTGGCTGAGGACAAACTTGTAAGAAAGAGCAAGGAACATGATCGAATCAAAGCTGCAGTTCAGTCGGTTAAAGATGAGCTAGAAGATGAGAAACGGTTGAGAAAGAGATCCGAGAGTCTGCATCGGAAGCTTGCTCGTGAACTCTCCGATGTGAAGTCTTCATTCTTAAAGGCGATGAAAGAGCTTGAAAGAGAGAGGAAGGCACGGTCTTTGTTAGAAGATCTCTGCGATGAATTTGCTAGGGCAGTGGGCGACTATGAGCATGAAGTGCGGGAACTGAGACACAAGACCGAGAAAGATCATGGCGGTAGGGAGGATCATGATCGATTAATAGTCCACATTTCTGAAGCATGGCTTGATGAAAGAATGCAGATGAAATTGGCAGATTCCAAGTATGATGCCACCGGCCGGACCGGTGTAGTGGACAGACTAAGCTTCGAAATAGAGAGTTTCCTTCTAGCTAAACGATCCGGTATCTCCAAGAATGATGATATTTTGATTCAGAAAGACTCCAGAAGGGAAAGAGAGATGCGTCGATCTTCTCTCGAGTCTGTTCCCTTGCATGACGCAGTGAGTGCACCTCAAGATGTAGGCGACGAAGAGGACTCCGAAGATAGCGATTCTCAATGTTTTGAGATAAACAAGAACACAGGTGATCAAAAACTGCCAATGCCGCAAACTGCAGCAGTTCCTCTTGAGGAAACAAGTAAAGCGAACCACTCCAAGAAAAAGGTCGGGACCCATGAGAGGATTAAGGGTCGGAATGCCTCTAACTTGCAAGTGCAGTTCGATGAGCAGATGGCAATGGCCATGTCAGGGATCGGAAAAAAGAACCATATCATGGATGCGGAGCCGTTGCAAGGAGGCGAAGATTCGAACAAAGTTGAAATAAGCATTTCCCACAAGTCAGACAACTGCGAGGCAACGCAAGATGGAAGTCATGAAAGGAGGGGAAAACGAGACGGGATTCGGGTTTCAAATGCAAATCAGGCTATGGTGACGGATAAGGCAACGAAGGTTCTCTTGGAAGACGAATGCGGCGAGGACTCATGTGGTCATTCTTTTTGGAGGGGCCATGCAAGCCCAGTGCAGCAGTGGGTGTCAAGATTTACATCTCCTGATATTGAAGTGTCTGAATCTTCCACAAAATGTTTTAAAGGTTCGAAGGACAATAATACCTTGAAAGCTAAGCTCATGGAAGCAAGGCTAGAGGGTCAGAATTCCAGAATCAGAGCTTCAAAGACCTCACTTTAGTTTGGTTAATTTGTATGAACACAACAGGTTTTGTTAATAGTTGTCAAGAGTAGCTTGTGCTGTCTCTCTACCTTTTTGGGGTGCTTTTACATCTGTATATGAGAAACACTTACTGTCATTTACAATGTTCATATTGGAAATCAAGTTTGATGGAAAAGCTTTTAGGGTTGCAGCTACGCCGTGCTTCGACAGACACATGTTGGATCTTTATGAACATGCCTGAGAAGTTTAGGAACTTGTTTGCGAGTGGCGATAGGCAATGTCGCGCAGCTCTTTCATTGCGAGTGGCGAAAGGTGCCTTGCTCATTTTTATTTTTATTTTTTGTACTATCATGCCTAAATGAAATCATGTTTTAGTTACAGTAAGTCTGTAGCACAACTTGTATTTAATCCTTTTTTTTTTTTTTTTTGCAGAGGTCTTGTAACATGCCATTGTTGTTGAATCCAAATGCACAGCTAGGAAGCTTTCCTGCATATGTTTATGCTGCAAAGGTCAGTCCAATAAGATATGTTCATCTCCTTTGCGCAGTTGATAAGAATTTGTTCTTTATTTCGGCGCGCGCAAATTATAATTCCACTCAAAGTACTAGCTCTGTCTAATATTAATTACAAATTTACAATGACTAATATTCATTTAGAACCTGTCAAGCCTCAAAATGAAGTGACTTGTTAAATTCATCTCCCAGACTCGAAATGGAGGCCTTGATTAAGGAACCACTCGGTATGTGATTTTAAACTAACACTAAGATATTCTCTAAGGTGGGAGTTCCGTCCACAGCTTGAACTCGAGGCCACTAATTGATGTTGACTTATCATTTACATTGGCGTAATCAAAGATAAAATCCAGCCTTCCCTTTTTTTCTTCTATAATTTTTACTTAAACATATGTAGCTCCTCTTTTCAAGCTAATGCTAACTATGAATATATTTTTGTGATGGCTTCATTTCTGCTCAGATTTTTTTTTTCATTGTTTCCTAGCTGTTACCATGAATGAACAATGGACAATTTGTGGTAGATATTCACATTAAATGAAAGTGAAGATTTCCTTCTAAAATTGACATAGAATAATATCTAGCTATTCATCCCAAGTAAAAAAGTTAAAAAAGAAAGAAAGAAAGAAAAGGAAATCAGACCCTTGCAATTAAACCCAGTTGATTTTCATGATTCAAACAATTATGAGACACTTCTTTTTCTTTTTCTTTTATAGCTTGGTATCCCGACGAACCCGACTAGTGTCGATTGTCACCGCGATTGCGACACTCCAAACACTTTGCTCCACATTACATCCAATACTTCGTTGCGCTTCATCATTGCCTCAATTTCAACCTTCGGCGGCTTCTTATTCTCATCGATCATCGGCTTCTTCTCATTCTCATTAACTGTCGACGATGATGGTGATGGTGATGGCGCCGCTGATTCTTTTTCTTGCTTTTCTTTGTTTGGAAAGATGCACTGCAAAACTAACTTGAAAGGATTCCTAGTCCTCCTCTTCATATTGGCTAATTAACAATAACTAATAAAAGCAATAATCTTCTTATTTATATCACAACTTTGATGGCGGTCTAAACTTTATTTTTTACATGTAAGGATGTTCTCAACACATATTTATAGCCAGTTAAATATGATAGTGAAACACAAATTAACTTGCTATAATAGATAGTCACAATATATTCTAATCAAACGTCAGTTAAGTTGGTACACACGTGTAAACGCGTACTCTAAGAAATTAAAGGAAAGTATCATGTTATATTTCCATGTATAAATTAACATAGGATCAATCATGATTTTACTTCCATATTGTAATCTGTAAACCCTATGAATTGATTCAATTAATCTTACTCAACTTAAAATTTGAGACTTTGTTCAAAACGAAATGAGTCAAAAATATAAAGTAGAAAATTGAGAGCTTATTTAAAGAGAAATGAGTCCAAATTTTAAATGTAAAATGTTATAATGACACCCCAAAATTATACTTAAGTGATCTAAAATCACATCGAGTGATATGACATGCGGGCCTTTGTCCTTGAGATCCTTTTCGTGGGAACTTCAATATTCACACCTCGTGTGTCGTACACCAAGAACTACTCCCTCTGCTCATTTATATAAGTCGTTTTAGCAAAAACTTCTTGTTCAAAATTGTAAGTCGTTTTCGAATTCAAGAGTGTATTTATTGCATTTTTACCCATTTTACCCTTATACAATTCAAACATTAATGATTCTTCAATTCTTTAATTTATTTAAAGTCAAATGACATATATGTAAATTGTAATCGTAACTAAGGGTGTCTTAATTCTTGTGTCCTTACCTTAACTTATATAAATGACCGGAGTGAGTGTGTGCGTACAAACATTTTCATGCGGGTCCAGACGTTACATCACTCGAGTGTGACTTTGGGTGTGACTTTTGAGTTTTCTAGTAGTATCTTCTTGGAAAATGCTACAATGACACCTTAAATGACACTCTAAGTAACACCCTCGTGATGTGGCGCCCGGACCCGTATATATGAGAGCCGTCGTGCTCACATCGAGATACACATCACGCGTGTTACACACTAAAAGAGGTGCTCTGTAGTCTATTCTTGGGATTGATGGCATCGTTCAGATGGATTCTTCAATTGCACAAGGACGTCCCGAGAGCCGCTCGATTTTACTCAGAAGGGTTGGACTTCAGCGTCAATGTCTGCTCTCTTCGATGGGCTGAACTTCAATCTGGTCCTCTCAAGCTCACTTTGATGCAATCCAACATCAGGTCTCAACCACATTCTTCATTACTCCTTCAGTGTTTGAATAAATGCCCAACTGAACTTTGTTTCTTTTAATACAATGTATTGTAACATGGACGGGTGTGGCCTAATGGTAAGGGCGAAGACGAGGTTGCGTGAGTTAGTCGCACGACCTCGATTTCGATTCCCCACGACAGCCAAACGTCGGGCCATTGGTGGTCTCTTTCTGCAATCTTGGGGCCCGTGGGATTAGTCCGACAAAGTGTATGGATACCCACGATTAGTCCAACAAAAAAAAAATGCTATGCATTGTTTGATTACTGAATTGACTTAACATTCAACTTGGATTCACAGTGACCATGTGGAGCAGAAGAAGGGCTACTCTTCAATGCTATCCTTCACTGTCACCGACATTAACGCCACGGTAACGAAGCTAATGGCATTAGGAGCTGAGATGGATGGCCCGATTAAGTACGACGTTCGCGGGAAGGTAACAATGTAGACTCATATTCATGAACAATTTAGCTCTAAAGTCACATATTCCTGAACAATGTAGTACTTGTTGTGGTTTCAGGTTGCAGCTATGCGGTGCTTCGACGGACACATGTTGGGTCTCTATGAGCCTGCTTGATAGGCCATTGTCGTAGAATCATAGCGATCGAGTTTGCGCAGACATTGGAAATACATAAGTAGCTTTTCCCTTCTTTGGATTACCTTGAATGATGGATATTGTTTGTTCATCCAAGTCAATCAACACAGTGCACAATGTATGAAGTGTTGGACCTGAAAATTTTCAAAGTATTCGACTGCTTTAGTCTCGAATTCCCTTATTCTAACATGTCATTTAGAATTGTAGCTCAACTTTTGTTTCATTTCGATTCTTATCCGTAGCGTATTGGCGATGTAGCTATATATATATATATATATATATATAGAGAGAGAGAGAGAGAGTTTGGACTTAACAAAGATGAAGTTGTAAGAATACCTGTCATGTAGATAGGGTATTTTTCATCACTTGTATCTCCTAGCAGTGACAGGAAATCTGTTTTAGTCTCTTTCTTTAACTGCGTCGCCGTTCTTTGTCTGCTCATGGAGTTCTCATCTTGTACCTTGATCATGCAAACAGTAGAAGCATAATAACCTCTTCACAGCTTAAAGGCCTACAAATTTTTGTTGTAGTATATGAATATGTATACCTGTTGAACTTGGAGGTGAAGATACATGTTTGCATGGAAGAAAGGTGTCCTGCCAATCTCATGTACTGATATCCTCCTATTTGATGCGGTTTCGACGTTCAAGATGTTTCTGCTTTTCACGTCGATTAAATTATAGCTATGCCCTACTGAAACTTCTGCCGAATGAATTCTCTGGTTTCACATTTCCATTAAATCAGCAACAATATTTCAAGTTTCTACCTAGCACCACATTCATTCAAACTAACAGGCGTAAAATCGCGGAAAATCATACTTTTAATGCATCTTCTAGGCATGTTGCTTCAAGCAGGTCCCTGGAAATGAAGTTTCTTCCCACTGCACCTGCCACGATCTCTTCATTCAATGGTGGAACTGAGTTCAGTGTAAATGCCTGAACAAGATCATGTTTTAGTTACAGTACTAAATCAGTTGCATGAGTTCTATTTGATTTATTTTGCAGAGAAGGACTTGTACCAGGTCATTGCTGTTGAATCCAAATGCACAGCTGGGAAGCTCTCCTGCATATGTGTATGCTGCAAAGGTCAGTCCATTTGATAGAGTTGCCTTGATCAAATATCTGAAAAAAAAAAAATAAAATCCCACATAATTACATCAATATACAGCTTATGATGCCATGAATCTGTAATCTGGACAAGGGTATTATGAATTACGTGTGCCCGATTAAAGCAACGTTGGCATCTTCGTTATGTGCAGCGACTGCCATGGAATCGTTTACGACGAGAACATCGGAACAGTCATCATTTGTCTCAGTCTCAGCAGAAATGAAGGGGAGTATTTCCTTCCTAAAATTTAGTAGTATCAACTGCACATGAAAACTCAAAATTGAGAAGTTGTAGGCAAAGTTTGTGGTGATTTATGTTTCAAGAAATGCTCAAAGAAGATTACATTGATAACTTGGACTCCACTGCCTTGTGCAGTCCCTAAGAGCTCTTCCCAATAAGTAGGATACTTGGTTCGATTCGTTTCGCAGAGCGATTCGATCAGCGACTGAGATTGCGGAGAGGTAGCGAAAGGGATGAGCTGAGTTTGAAGAATGAGATCTGTGGCCAGCCTACTCTTTATCATGTTTGAGAATCTCTTGCCTATTAGAAATCCCATCTCATAGGCTCCCCCTTCACAGGGTCCAACCTCAAACACTTCCAACTCCTTCTCCATGTTTAATTCTGTGTGAGTGTTTGTGTATTTGTGTCTTGCTCTTACTTATCACTTATCAATCCAACACCTTATCTCTTCAGTTTGCAGCTCAAAATGTTGGAAAGAAGTGCTACTTATTAACATGTGAACCTTTAGTGAGTAAAATACAGTGAAGATGGGGGTGAAACTTTAAAATATTTCCTTGTTTTTTGAAGTGATGCCTTTTCTTAGCCTGATTAAGAACAATGTAAAGTGAAAGAATCAAAACAAAAGGCTAGGTAGAATTTTATTATTATTAGCAGTAGTAATAATTTGTGGACTGTAATAAGGTCTCTCGTAGGTTAGGAACGACTTTAAAATTAAGAAAGAAATGCAGATCACTCTTCAAATGGTATCAAATATCAACGATCAAGGTAGTTAAGTGTTGGACAGTAAATACCAAAGTCGAGGTTTGTTGAATCGGAATAAAATATTTTGCGTCTATTAAGAAAAAGTTGTCTTCACAACAATACATGAGAATGACTAATCGACCTGAGTTGAAGGAGCTTGGAAAACCTTAAGCAAGGTCTTTCACTTGACTCTCGTGAATTGGAACAAACAACGTTGGGAGAGCTTTCACTGCTCAACTACAACACCGAAGCCATGTTTGGTTAAGGGTGGAGTTATCTTGGGGGAAAAAACTTACAGAGAGTTGTGAACTAATCTTGTTTGGTTGCTCAACTTGCCTGCAAGTTATCTTCCAACTTATACCCTAGGGTGTGAGATATCTCCCCAACACCTCCTAGGGAGTTATTTCTCATGAGTTGTGGACACAATTACCCCTCATTAATGACTCATTTATTACTTATCTCTCTCTTGTTTGAAGGCTATTTATGTCAATTCATATTTTTTATTTTTTAAAAATTTGAAACTTCCCTACAAGTTTAAAGTTAAACCAAACATGAAAATATTAACTCAAAGAGTTGATCAAGGTGAACAATCTATAATGTTTACCAATTTGATATAAATAAGACAAAAATACAATAATCAATAACATAATTGAAATAACACGTAAGTTTAAAAATTATCTAACCCGGAGGCTTGCACAGAAGCAATGTTCTAAGATAGAAATTTCTCTGAATTCGGTGATTGAATTTCCCACAGAGATCTATCCCCAAGATATAACCGGATGCCCTTCCGAAACCAAGTTCACCAATTCCGAAAGTCTGTCAAACTGTGATTTTCTTCTCTCACTATTTCGAAAAATCAAGTAAAATATCCAGTGTTTTAGTTCTACTTAAATAGAACTTGAAGCATTGGTTCAAATCAACCAAGGTGTCTTTCTAAATCCAAAATAATACCCGTTGGTATTATTCAACAGTCGCACCTATTAAATCCGAATAACGAAATTAACTGTCAACAATAAATTTCGAAATTAAAAAAAAATATTTAAGTTTAAAAAAATAAAAAATAACTTGATTATACAAAGTTAACAATCAAAGCCCCAAGGTCCAAGGCCCAACCTTTGACATTACATATCAATCAAATATTATCTATGTATACCTTATTATCCAATGCCACTTGGGCATTATCTATTGGGTTTCTTAAAACAAAGCTAAAAAGAGGGTATGTACTTATAAAGAGTTTATACTCTTTGTAAGTGAGCAATGTGGGACTAAAAAAAAAAAAAACTTTCTATTCAAACTCTTCAAGTTCCAACTAACACTGTAATTTAGCAAAAACGAACCAAATGAAGCCCGAGAAGAAAAATAAAATAGATGTTATATATTCAAGCTAGACTAAGATATGGTCCCCAAAAATAAGAAGATAGAGCAAATGATGAGTATGATTTTGATATAAAAGGGAGCTCCCTTCAGTCCAAGGATGAGAAGCATAAGATTTAACTCATCTCCTGCATCATTCACTCATTTACTGAGTATATACATACAAAATCTTCATTCTCAGCATTTGTATGAATGAGTCAGAAGCTAATTAAATCTAAAACCACCCATGTATGGACTAAGGAAGCTCCCTTCCATATAATTATGATACAAATTTGAATTAATATAAACCTAATGTAATAGGGACATAGTAATATATAATCAATGAACTCTTGGAAGAAAAACAAAAAAAAAAAGACTATAAATCAATCTTATTAAGAAAACATAGTAAGAAAATATGTGGAAAGTAAGGTCAGGCATCACTATGAAAGCAACTCTTGCAATTCATGAGGTGGAAGAATGGGCTTTATATAGGTACGTGAGAGGTAAATTCAAATTTCACAATGATACTAACAGTAAAAAATGCATATTATACAAATACTAGAATTGAAATATTCATTATTCCTTCTCATCTCTCGTTCATCTACCACATGTATATAATATGTATACTTTTTCAAATCAATTAATTAAACTCCTTATTTTAGCAAAGACAACCACTCATATTATAAAATGTTTTATTCCTTTATCTTCAATTTCTACTAATTAAACAATCTAGCAGAAAGCACCTTGTTCCATTGTTTGATATTCAAAACATTGAGACAATGACACGAATTCTTGATTTGCATGAATTAATGGTAGGAGTAGAAGTAATGCAATTAAAAAAAAAAAAACTATTATTAGTTCTAATTTATTAAAATTTATGTAAAAATATACTTTGCTCAACAGAGATCAAACCCTTAAAATTTATGTTGTTGGTTTTATGTAAGAAATAATTAAAGTGCCCACACGAAGTGGGTGACACTGAGAACAATATATAGTGTTTTTTTATATCAATGTGTAAGCGTACACTATGTAGAAAATATGAACATTTGTGAACTTAACAAACTAGCTAGTATCAAAGAGGGAAAAAAAAAACTTAGATACTTATGTAAAGTAACCATCTAAAGTAAGGAATTATAAACAATTAATCAAAACAAAACAAACCAAATTGGGTTCATTTGTCATACATCCTAGCTAACTAGCAACTTCGAAGCAAAGTTGTTGGACCAATTTAATAAACATGTTAATTAGTAGGTACCATTCCTTGATGCTAGCTTACTACAATAAATAAATGGTGTTAAAAATTGTGAAGTGATGGCATTGTACATGTAGAAATAGCATTAATTGGGAAGAGTTGAGGAGACAAGACTTAGTGATGGATGTCGAGAGATGGAGAAGAATGCATGAAATCAGATGCTTATTATAAGGTGTTGTCTTGTCAATTGTCATTACAAACTTTGCTCTAACTTAGCTCTAAAGAGTGCATATGCTTTCTCCATCAGCACCACCCATTATAATTCTCATATCTTATGCACTTGTTAGTATCTATGTATTATACTATTAACTGTTCAATTTAATTATTAGGTTTCATATATTTTGGTGTTTTTGCACTTTCAAACTCTAGCTCTCTCCTGATACTTTTCATCATTGATTCCAAGAAAGGATGATGCAAAAGGGTTTCTTAATATTCCCTTAATTTTTTATGTTTTCACATTTAATTTTTTAAAGCAAAAACAAGTTGCAAGCCAATGACATGGTGCTTATTCTCTACACAAAACCCCTCCACCTTATATGGAAGATGATATATGATGATGTACCCCATTATATAGCAAATATATGTTACGAAAGAATGTTAAAAAATTATTTTCCATGCTCTACCACTATATTTTCCATATCAAAAGAGTTGTACGCTTCACATGTTTTTCATCAATGCAGCCACCCTCTAAAGTATCAAAGATCAAATATCTTTCCATAAAATGTAGATAAAAATCTATTCAGAAGAGTAAGAGTGACTGTTTTTTTTTTTTTTTAAATATAAATAGGGGGCTAAAAAGCCAATCATAACTAACAATTGTAACAATAAATAAATGAGGGATCCGACCATAAATCGTTACAATTTGTAAACCATTACCAACGAAAACCCCAAATCAAATTTCGAAAAAATGCTGCCAATCATATGTTAAATCCCCCAAAAAAGCTGCTTGAATTCTTTGAAAGGCTCATCAATTTGGAAAATAAAGAAACTAAACTTCAAGTCCACAAGAGAGTCTAAATCAACCTTTTGCTAGGAAAATGATTTTTTGACATTCTTTTGTCAAATTAATAGACATCAAATGCATGCACTTAACTAATACAAAAAAAAGCGTACACATAAATAAAATATTCTAACTAGTTTTATGAGGTGTATTGATAACACAAAAGCAGCTCATGTCATGCATGTTCGATGTCCTTAAAAGAGTCCTATAAAGTAAACCAAAAAAATAAAAAAAAGTCCAATAATAAGTTGCAATAGCGTTCACTTTTGCTTATGTTTGTATATTTTTACCATGTTTTATGCCACAAGTTTTACTTTTTAACATGCACCCGCGCAGTGTGGTGTAGACCTATTCATGGGCAGGACCCCAATCGGGTCAGGACTTAAGAACCTTAGTTCAAATCTGGCCTACTATATATATGTGGGGCCTACACATAGGTCCAAGCTCGGCATATAAAAAATGCAAAGCTTAAACTCGATCCATCAAACCTATAAATAAATATTTTAATATTAAAAGAAATCTAAATAAATTATTTATTTATTTAATAATTTTTTATGAACTTTTTAACGCCATATTTGTTTATATAGTATATTCATATATTTTGCAAAAAAGAAGAGTAGCTCAAATGGTAAACATTACTTACGGTGTGCGGTTGAAAAAGATTGTTCAAGCTCGATTATTTGATTACGGGTTGACGCGGTACCTAGCCCATGATCAGTTCAGGTGTAGCGAGTTGGAGTTCGAGTCATAAGCATGGTTTCAAAAATCGACAAACTTCGCCGAAGTTCGGGTGAAGTTTGTCGATGTTGAGGTGAGCGAAGCGAAGTTCAAGGGCAGTTGAAAAACTCGCAAAACTTCGACTCAATATCGTCTAACTTCGACCGAACTTTGAAAACTTCGATGGAAGTTCATAAAACATGAAGTAAAATTGTTATGTTTCGTGGAAGTTGAACAAACTTCGACTGAAACTTCAGAAACTTCGATGGAAGTTGATAAAACCATATTTATGCATTATTGTTGTATGATTAAGTATATTCCTAGCATCTTTACGAAGAAACTTGAGTTTTCTAATTTTAAAGTGAAATTTCATAAACTTTTATACACCTGTAAATTTTTGTCAAATTTTCATCATCGAAGTTAACTTCTTCGAATTAATTCCGAATTTTAATGAGCGAAATCGTAGACCAAGTAGAAGTTTTGAACCTTGGTCATAAGCCGCCCCATCTCTCTCTGAGTCTCTGTATTTCAAGCGTTCGCTCATCTCTTCGTCTCATCTCGCGCGCTCTCTGGCGAATTCGATTTGGCGCCAAATCGGCGGTCGAGGTTAGTGTTTTCCCTCTCTCTTCCCTCACATTCGTAGATAAGATATTAGTGTGACGCTGTTTTGGGGTGGTTTTTAGACCCTTGATAGGTATTGTTTGATCAGATTTGAAGTTGTTTTGGATGTCAATTGAGATCAATTTGTGATCTTTGCGAAGAAACCCTAGGAAGAGAAGTGTATTTGATTGTTGAAATTTAATCTCAATCTTCTATTGAATTATTGCACTAGTATGCCCTAGAATTGAAATTCGAACTTATTGTGATTTGTGTAATTGTTTCATGTGTCAAAGCAGTCAGTTGAATCTTAATTGGGGGTTTTTTTGGATTAGGGCAAAAACCCCTTTTAGTCTAATCGATTTTCCAGTCCACCCTTTTCGCCAAATAGCGAAAAGATCAGTAATTTTCGATTCTCTAGGTCTTACTTACCCTTTGTTTTCTGTTTCAATGTCTTAGAAACATTGATTGGCTTTGTTTCATTCAAGCCCTTTAGATTCAGTGATTAAAAGGGTTTTCTTACCAACAACCAGTTTGGTTCCGATGGTAAAGGACTCAAATCCCCTTAAGCGAGGTCTCGAGTTCGAGTCTTAAATGGAAAAAAAACTGGGCTGGGAGTGTGGATTAGTCGTTTGCGGTTGGGGCTGGATGCCACTTGCGAAACCAAAACAAAAAAAAAAAAAAAAAGAAGGGATTTCTTGGTGAAAAGAAATCAAGGTTTTTAACTTTGTGGGGTTTTAATGAGATGAATGACTAAATCCTTACTTTTCAATCTTTTGTGAGATTGATTTTTATGGTGCTGAATTTGTTTGCAGGTTTCTTTAGTTTTTGAGTCGTTGGGGTTGTGAGAGTATACGCGAGTAAGATGGTTACAGGTTTGATTAATGCTAATCCAATTGTCTATGCGAAAAAAGAGCGGCGCATTCGAAGTACGCCATCAGCTGCTGATGTAGATGAATATGCTGTGGAGCCTATTGATCAGCTGGAAGTGTTTGATATCCTTTAATTTGGAGACTTAATTTGGCCTGGAAGTTTAATTTCTTATCTAAGATTTTTTCTGTATTGCCAAATTTGGTTGGTAATGAGTTAGAAGAAATCAGTTTCATTAATGATATCCGCATCAGTTGCGTGTAGTTGTAGGTTATGAGAATTTTGTGAAGATCATGTTTTACAATCAAATAATGTGGCGACTTTGTCATCGAAAAGTGTTATGTAGAAGTATAGGTTGCCGCACTATAAAAACACAAGCGCGGTGCAAAACATTCATTCATTTATGTGATTGTTTTTGGTCGCTTAGGAGCTAGATAAACATTTGGCAGGACTATTGTTCAAGCTTTAATGAAATGGTCTCATTTAGTGGAATATGTATATCTCGTTATCCCGTAGGCAAAGAATTTAGAAAATAGAGACAAGTTAGGAAATAAAATTACAATGTCACTTTTTGACAGTTTTTTAGCATAGACTTGTGTGCTTCTCATGCTTCAATTTTCCTTAACTGTCGTACATCATATTAGAGATATAAAGGACCCGGAACACCCACATTCATTGGAAGAACTTCAAGTGATTACTGAAGATGCTATTGAAGTGGATGACAAGCAAAGCCATGTGAGGTAAAAAAAAAAAAAGTATTTCTGATTTTAGTGGATGTTGGGTTAATCCGTTCTGTTGCATATCTTCCTCAATTTTAGCTGGATAAAGTTCCCATTGTGAGCGCCGACTGACAAATTATCATCTGCTTCAGGGTGATGTTCACTCCTACTGTTGAGCATTGCAGTATGGCTACGGTTATTGGCCTTTGTTTGCGTGTAAAGCTTATGCGTAGTCTGCCTTCTCGTTACAAGGTATGATACTTACTTTCTTATTATTGTTATTTTTTATTTGTGGTGCCTAAAAAGATATTTTATATCTCATTGTTGATTCTTTCATTTTATATCTCAAAAAGTTATTTTCTTCAGCACAGCCCTTAAGATCACCTTCCAAATCAGTGGAAGTGTTTTGAGTCATAGCTGTGCTACATGAATTTCTAGATCTTGTAGAGGTTTCTCTATGCAGATTCTTCTCCCATCTTTGATTATCTTACATTTGTGTTGCAATTTTTCGTGATTGGACTTTTGCGCTGTTTTCAGAACTTCATTGTTGAGCTTCTGTAGCTTCTGCTGCCGATCTCTCATGGGGCTTTTGTTAGATAGTGTTTATTATCCAATGCAACATTCTTGAATGCTTCAATGTCAAAGATGGGAACATTTCAGAACGAGACCGTATTCTGTTTTTCTGCAAGTTTTCAACCCTTCTTTGGCTAATTTTGTTTGAGTCAATAGTATTATTTTATTCAAAGTTGCATTCTGATTCAACTTCTACCATCGCATTTAAAAAGCAGGATCGTAGGTTTCTTTTTGTTTTGATTGTTTATCTTGTTTTTTTTGAAATAGGAGTGGCTAGAATACAGTTGCTTCGTAATGAACTTCAACTTTTGAGGCATATTTACATAACCTGACTCGCCATTCTCTCCTTGGTAAAGAGATTGTTAAATGTCGATGCTTGGAACCTAAATATAGCTTTTGGTTTCTTACTAGTCATTAACTATGTTCACGGTAGCCTGCATCCATATGACAAATTGTAGCTACCAGGTTTGGAGGGATGAAATCCTTGAATTAATTCTTCTGATGTATTCCTGGACTATTTGGGTTAGAGAACACCTTAGTATTTACTTAGTTGAAACTTGAACAGAACCGAATTGGCTGTCCTTGATATTGGGTCGCCGGATATGTTTGGTAAATAGAATTACTTATATGATGGTATCCTGATTTCAGACCATGATCTTGAGCTTTTCAGTTGCATTTTCACCATCATTTCCTTAGTTTGAAAGTCTGTATTTTCATTTGGAGGTTTGGTGATTGCTTTCATTCACTTCTTATTTGGAATTCTTTCACTGAAAAGTGCTATTCCACTTTTTAATAATCATTGCTTGTACATTCGATAGGTGGATGTTAAAGTAGCGCCCGGAACTCATGCAACTGAAGCTGCAGGTACTTGTTTATTGACGTCGACTTACCATTCGCACTAGCATAATCAAAGATAAAATCCAGCTTTTATTGAATATATGATATATCCTACTGGTTCCAAGTCATATCCCCACATAAATCCATGGGTTTTACCCCTACGGCTCACTCCGTGCTAAATTGATTAAGTTATATGTCATCGAAATTAGTTAGTTTTTCTTGTCTTAACTTGTAGATCCTTTTTTTACATGATTGAATTGTATGTGAATTCCTTTGAAGTGATTCTTCTCATCGTAGCTCATTAAGCAATGTGAACTTGCAGTAAATAAGCAGCTAAACGATAAAGAACGGGTTGCAGCAGCCCTGGAGAATCCTAATCTTGTTGAGATGGTCGAGCAATGTCTAGCCCCCACTTTTGAATGATTGCGCACAGGCCCGATTGTGGGGCGGGGCCCAAGGGGTGACCGCACTAGGCCCCCACTCCGCAGAAGACCCCGTTTTTTCTATATTTTAACAAATGTAGATGATGTATTCTAATAATGCCTGCTTCTTTCTTTTTTTTTTTTTTTTTTTTTTTTTGAACTAATGCTTGAATTGTGCATTTATGCTATTGTGATAGTGAGTCCTCTTTTTTTCTTTGCAGAAGTAAAAGTACTTAACTTTCTATTTAATTTTTTTAAGTAATCAATGCAAATGCTTGAAAATATACTAAATCAACAGAATTTCATGGGACTTGTGTTTTTTTTTTTAAAAAAAGTGTCGAAATTCTATTTCAACACTATTTCATTAACAAAATTAAAATTATGTTTAATTAGTGCACAACTAGGAGATACTACACTGTGCTTTCAATTTTTCTTGATTGGAGTGTTAGTTGTAATTGTGTTAGATTAGGATTTTTTAGAGAGTGCATGGTATAAAGTTAAATAGTAACTATCAAGTAAACTACTCTTTTAATAAATAAATTGGAATTTTTATGAGGTCAATATGTTTGCTCAGAGTTTTTTTTTTTTTTTTTTTTTTTTGATATTCGTGGATGTTTGGACTCCTTTAGCCCCTCATGATTTTGGTCTAACTCATCTCACTAGTGTTGGGTAATAATGTAGCTATCATGTTTTGAACACGCTCATCTCGTTGTCATTGCGCCACACCCATCGAATGCGACCCAATTCATTGTTATCATGCATGAATGAACAAGGGGCAATTTTTGGTAGAGACATTAAATGAAAGATTTCATTGGATTCTAGGAAATAACAGTTGTTCATAGGAAATCTATTATAGATTTTATTCTAGGTCCGATACAGAATTCATTCTGAAATTCTAGACAACCATATATACATATTTTCTTTGATACACATCACCTCAAATATTATGAACTTGGTATTGAACATTCAAATACTATGAATTTATGGTATAATTATTCCTAGTACTGTCTAAAGTCAATTAATATATACCTTTCAAATTAACATAGAAACAAGGCTTAGTAAAGTAAGTACTAGGTAGTAATTGATACAAGGCAGCGGTTGAGAGAGATGCCAAAATCCGACCGTTGCGAACGCATTAAACAAAAAAAAAAAAAAAGAAGATGCCCTCGATTTCACCAAAAAAAAAAAAAAAGCAATTCATTCATTAGAACACTTTGATTGAAATTGTGAGAAAATCTCTCACCCGAGATCCTCTCACCTTTATTTATTACATTGAATTTGATACTTCATCTCGGCCTTTCCCCGCTTTAGTTTCCCTATATAAACCCCCCCATTGTGTAGCACTTCTTCATAGTAAAATAAAATATAAGGTCTTGTATATTATGAGTTTGGTTTGATGAAGTGAAGAATAGGTGTTAATTAGTGGTGGTAATGGAAGGAGCTTCCTTTTAATCCAACCGAGAAGGGCAAGAGAGGAGTGTGCGACTGCTGGTTCATGAAGACCCTTCACCATGCAATAATGTACATATATGCATGTTGTTAAGGGTGGGCTTGACCCAGGAGTCGATCTCTCTCCTTCTTCTTTTCTTAATTGGATTGAAGGGAGCTCCTCCCCTTTCTCTCTCTCTTTATTTCATTTTATTTATATCGATCACATTTCAATTGGTTTATATTTTTTTGACATATATATATATATATATGGGTTGCCTGTATATGATTAATTTGTTTGTTTAATATTGTAGGTTACATATATGTCACGTTTACAAGTACTATTAAAGGACGTGATTTCGATCTACAACCAAGTTGAAGGCTTGTATATAATCACTGCGGCTGATTCGGAATAGTTAAGAAAAATGATGGAGCTACTGTGAATTCAATTGTATGTACGACCTATTCCTTAGTCAGAGTATTAACACTACCTTGTTGCCACTTCACCACGTCTTTGTTGTTTTATATAATTTCAAAAGCATTAATGGGAAGAAATTTGCTACAAAAAATTTGTACTGAATTGTTATATATAAAATGTGTACTAATTTCTTTTGGTAAAGTATAGATTGTATATTAATTAATGGATGGTGTTAGAATGACACCCCTAGCTAGATTGCACGTCGCATATCCAATTAACCGTTTGTATCCACCTTGAAACAAGGTTGAAAGAGTGTTGTAAGTTCCCGTGAGCGTTTTAGGGGCGTCATTAATTCTAGCATTCCCGATAACTAATTATGTGTATACATGAATATATGCACATTTTGCTTCTTTTATGGATATGTTTGCGGTGAAGATTTAACTCTTCCAGTAAAAGTAATTAAATAATTTTGGAATAATATATTGTGAAGGATTTTTTTTTTCTTTTTTTTATGGCTCCAATATGAGTCCAAGATTTTTTTTTTTTTTTTTTTTGGTAGAAATGCTTTCACTATTTATGGAGGGCTAAAGCATATCCAATAAAGTTGTGGATTGGAGAAGAATGTGCACCACCTAGAACGAGATAAGTTAACTGCAACCTCTATTTTTAGAGAGACATTATAGACAACTTCTACAAATTTAAAAAAAAAAAATTAAAAAAAAGGTTTGACTGGAAATAAAGGCTGCTAAAAAAATATTTGCATACAAAAAAAATTGCCAATAATTGAGAAATACATTTCAAAAGATTTCAGTCTATATATAGAAATATGCAGCAAGATTAACCTTTTTTGGGAAATATAATAAAAGATAAGTAAAGGAAAAAAATTTATAACTAAAGCCAAAAAAATTTATAATAAAAATAAATAAAAGAACTTTATGAACTTGTATATCGTTTTAATTAAGGTTTTATATTATCGGGTATTAATTATTTTATCTTAAAAATATTAATTATTTTAAAAAATAGCCACTTAATTAAGATGGACATCTCCTCGACTCCTCCACATAGCCGACATGACATTAATCAACATTTTTTGCATTGGAGGTGCTCTTACTTTTTTTTTTTGATTAAGATGCGGCGAGAAATACCCGAGTTATATAACAAACGCGCGGGGAAAAGACACCCCTGCAATATTGTTACATAAATATCACGGTCGTTGCGAGTCCTAAGAAAAGACACCCCTACTCTGGACATATATCGTTACATAAAATAATATCACCAATGCCTATGAGCCTTTATTTTATTAAGAAAATGGGGGAAGCTTCACCCCTCTTACATCATTTAAAAGAAATAGAAACTAATCATTCATGTATTAGGCTTATTACATAAGAGCCAACCGAAATTTTTTTAGTAAAACTCGTCATCCAATCTGCTACTCTACCTGTACATATATATCTATATATTTAGTTGAAGGATCAATTAATTATTGAAGTCTTTATATCTTTTGTAATCAATGAAAAAAGAAAATTGAGATAATTTATAGAAATAATAAAGCACACACGGATAGAAGCAAATTAAGCTGCTGCCCATCAACAAATATTATGCAGTAAAAAGTAAAAACAAAAAAAAAGAGGACGTCGACAGCAGGGTTCGAACCTGCGCGGGCGAAGCCCAACAGATTTCAAGTCTGTCTCCTTAACCACTCGGACATATCGACCACTGGCCCTTGTATGCTCTTAAGAAAAATCTAAACACAATAGGCAGGACTCAGCAATGTAAATCCATGTTCGCCTTGGCAAGTAGACATGCAGATATGCCGATGGAAGTCATATGGAAGGTTCTTATGAGCCAATATGTGTTGCGGCGTGACAATATTGTTACTATTGTCGTTCTAATATTTTCTTTTTTTTTTGTTACAAAAGATATTGTACGTGGATGTACATAGCTCAAGAAGTGGATCTTAAATGAATAGACATTTTAAATGAATAGACATGTATGTATATGTTTTTGGGTGAGTGAGTAGATATCAAAGGAAGGGAGGGTATGAAACTACTTTCAATTCAAATCGCTACAAATATGGGTGATTATTTCCAATTCGATCACTACATGGCACACACCAAGGCTCTGTTTGACAACACTAGCTGATAATCTAGCTGATAGCGGATAATCTAACTGAAAGCTGATAATCTAACTGATAGGTGAAAATCTACTAACTGATAGTTGACAGCTGATAATTTAGCTGGTCAATTAAAATTATTTGAAAGAAATAGCTGATTAAGTAACTGATAAATGCAAAATGACATAAAATGACTTTTTTTAATTCTTAAAAAGACATATTTATATAAACTATTATTTACCTAACATATACAAATAAATTTATTATTATATATGTAGAATAACATAATATTAATGTTTTTATATAGTAATCATAACATGTCATGTCTCATGTGTTTATATTAGCATTTTTTTTTAAATAATAGTGTTCCAAATTTCACACGTAGTAAATTAGTAATATTAAGTGATCTTACTTGAATAAGTATCTATATATTATTTTGGTCAATTAAATATCTATTACTAATAATATTGTAAACCATAATAATCTTAAGTGATGTTAATTGCGTAAATGTATTTATCATTTTTTTGAACAAAAATGTATTTATCATGTTACGTTGCATATAAGGTATATATTGTTACTATTGTGTTATCATCGTTGCACCGTCATAGTTGCACATTACACGAGTTTTTTTATTATATATCTTTGCTATTTTGTTTCCAAAAGAATAAATGAACATCCATTATTTTTTAGTTAAAAATCGGCTATTTACATGGTCAAAAAGAAAAAAAATGGGCAAAATTGGAACAAAAAATTAAAATGACGTATTAAAAATGAAACACTAGTTGGGATAGCGTTTATGATTGTAGCTGATCATCTAGCTTATTTTGAAAATAAGCTGCTAACCAAACACAGCTTATTTATCTAAAGTAGATTATAAGCTAGTTGATAAGCTAGCTTATAAGCTAGTTTGTGCATGCCAAACAGAGCCCAAGTCTATCAAGCGAATTTACTGAACATGAAAAAAAAAAACCCTAAAAAGACGTGTGTGCCCTTGTTTAGTTCAAATTAAGACGTGATTTGGAAAAAAAATAAATTTTTACACTTCGACTGAGGAGGGCAAATTAGTAACACAAGTATATTTTGGGCTCACTTTAACCACCCCCTCGAGGATTGCCATGGCATTATATATAAGAAAGATAGTATAAGATGATATACATACATACATATATACCAAAAAGAAATTGAAGAAGGTCTCAGATCGATCATATGAGAAACTCTCTATTCTGCTGCGGTTGCATAGAGGAGTGGTGGAGAAATGTGGTCGGTTCCACCGATTGGCCTACCCCGGCTTCCATTGGTTTTAACATGTTCGCCGGCGAGCGTTGCGCCGGCATTCTCTGCACTAGAATCTCCTATCTCTTTGACGTCCCCGTTACTTCAAAGACTATGGTTTAATTAAGTAATTGCTTAGTTTGCTAATGATTTTTTGATGGATGAATTTTATTAGTTAATTTGCTAATCTTTGACACACATGCATGTATATATATAGGATAATGTATTTGTGAAAATGAGTTTGTGCATTACGTACCGGGTTGTGAAAGAAAACGCGGCTGATGCATTCTATGGGTTGACATACCCTTTCAACTCGATCAAGTATCATATGTTTCATGGTACGTATATACATCTTTTTTTTGGAGGGAATACGTATATACATTTATTTGTTCTCATAGGTACATACATTAATTAATTAATTACGAGTCGATCGATCTCAATTAATTATATGTATTTATGTTTGTTTGACTTATTCCACCAATTATATTAATTTCTGATTGTACCATATTAATTAGTTTTGCAAGCTCATGTTTCTAAGATGACATTCGATCAGCTCTTTGAGCAATACAAAGATCTTGCGAAAGCTGCATCAGAAGAACTTAATAAGGTGATGATCGCTCATGTATTTTACTTTATTAATCTCTTTTATATATACAATCATCAAATTTAAAATAAAATTAAGAAATGTTTATAAAATTTAATACATCATCTCAAACCAAATTCAAACCCCTCCTCCATCGACACCACCTTCGTGGACACTCTCTCGCCCAACCCCTCCATCACCCCTCTCACAAATGTCGCAGCTCCAAACCCTCGAAACTCTTAGATCTAGAAAAAGAAAAATGAACTAAAAAAGCAAACAAAAAAAGGACAGGGGAGGGCCACCGGCGACACCAACTTCTACCGGCTTGATGACGGTAGATCTAGTGGTGCTTGCCTTGTAAGAAGATATGAAGGCGGTGTTTTTCCAAAAGTATGGTAGATTTACATTTTAATTCACAAAATAGGGAGGTTTTTTTTTATTAACCGAAATAGGCAATAACGCCTTTTCAAAAGGCGTTATTGTGGGTGGTTGGTTTGGTTGGCGCTGATGTGGCGGTGACGTGGCATGGGTTTGTACAGATAGCGCATTTTCAAAAGACGTTATCTGTACATGTGGCCGCCACGTCACCGCCAACTTACCGTGGCTAGCCACGTGTATAGATAGCGTCTTTTCAAAATGCGCTATCTGTACAAACCCATGCCACGTCACCGCCACGTCAGCGCCACCTCACAAATAATAATTAAAAAAATTAAAATTATGGAAAAATTAAACTGATTTATATAAACTGTAAATTACAGAAAATAGATAAAATATATAAAAATTATGGAAAAATTCTGAAAAATTCTCGAAAAATATGAAAAATAGGGAAAGCTAGAAAAAAAAATGAGTTCGAGGCTTTTTGGGCGTTTGGCACCCCGGTATAATTCGAAAAAGGGTGCTAAAAACTTAATTTTTATGAAAATAAAAATGACAAATCTATAATCACATACTATAATTGCATGTAATGCGACCCTAAAATTTTAATTGGTATAAATGGACACCAGGGACGTAGGAGTCAGGTGCGCAAATCGAGGCGTGAGCGGGACATCTTGAGGACGAATTACGAATTTCGAGGTAAGTAAACCAGTTAGAAATGAATTTTCTCTATTTTTCATATTTTTCGAGATTTTTTCCGAATTTTTTCATAATTTTTATCTATTTTAATCTATTTTATGTAATTTCCAGTTTATATAAATCAGTTTAATTTAATTTAATTTTAATTATTATTTTATTAATGGGGGTGGATGTGCCCACGCGGCGGCGTTCTTCTTGTTGGCTGCGCGTCATTGCGTTGGCCGTCACCGCATGAGCCGCTTGACCGCGCGTCGTCTCGGCCGCTCGTCCTCGCCGTGGCCGTCATCGTCGTAGTCGAGCGATCTCGACAATTGGATATGCATCGTGTTGCGTGTAGCGCGAGTATCGAGATTTTGAAATGAGGCGGGTTGGAGCCTCGAGATGCGCGCTGGTCGGTTGTTGAGTTGTCTCGAGATTTATGTTGCACGAATCTCGAGGACACTTTTGATTAGTAATAAAAAAAGAAATTAAAAAGAAAATGTATATATATAATATATACATTAAATATATATATATATATATATATATATATATATATATATAAAGATTTGGATAAGAATAAAAAAAAAAAGAGAAAAAACGATAACGAGAGAGAAAGAAAAAAAGTGATCGGAGAAGAGGAAGAAAGGGGAGGCGGAACTCCCGAGCGCGCAGAAGCAGCACGCGCGCCAGCCGACGCGAGAGGGACGACGGGTCGACCGGCAGCAGCGCGCGCGAGGCGGACGGCACGCGCGGAAGGCGGCGCTCCAGATCTCGCGCGAGCTAGCGCGGCTGCTGCGATGGGGACGGCGACAACGGTGGTGGTCGGCAGCGCGCAACAACACGGCGAAGGCGCGGCGAGCGCAGCGCGCGCGCCAAGCAAGCGAGAGGCGGCACACGGCGCGACTCCGACGCGGCTGGGGTCGGATCGGCAGGATCCACGTGGAGCTATTGCATTGTGGACCGCCACGTGGATCCACGTGGTCCGGGGTATTCTTCATGTCCACGTGGCGCTATTGTCGCCACGTGACAGACACATCAGCAACAACGCCTCTATTGGTGTCCACGTGGCAGACACATCAGCAATAACCCCTATTCAATAGGCGTTATTGCTTAGTGTGGAAAAAAAAAAAAAAATCCACCGTACTTACCTCTTTTAAAGTACAAAGTTGTGTACTTTGGTAAATTTTTCTATGAAGGCGCTAGGGTTTCTCATTCGCGAGAAACCCTAACCGAATTGACATAAATATTTAGTCCGCCTAGCTCTTCAAATTGAATTGACATAAATATTAAATTATAATTTCATGGTTTAATTTGTGCATCAGGCGATTAGTGGATACGGACTCAACATAGAGGACTTTTTGATCGTAGACATTAATCCTCTACGGGATTCAGTATACAAAGCAATGAATGATCTAAACGCTGGTACGTACATAAGTTTTAAACTTTTTTTGAAAAATACTAGAATGACAATGGAACAACAAAATCACATCATCTCAAGGCATGTATAGATAGCTTTTGTAAGCCAATATGTCTTGTTGTTTAACGGGAAATGATTTGCCGCAATTAAATTTGTGATGTCTGTAATATTTACCAATCGCACAACGCCACATGTATTATGCATATGTGCTTTTACACTTTTGACTTCTTACTGTTACTCTTTTTTTACATGTAGCATTTTTTTATTGGTTGGCATTATAAACATCGCACACACAAACACTTGTGTACGTACGTTGTGTTCTTAAATATATGTTTTTTGTTTGTGCAGTAAGAATGATGGAGCTTGCTAGTGCATACAAAGGTGAAGCAGAAAAGGTGGTACTTGTGAAAAAAGCAGAAGCTGAGGCAGAGGCCAAATACTTATGCGGGGTTGGAATGGCCAGGCAGAGACAAGCTATAGCTGATGGCTTGAGAGAGAATATGTTGAACTTTCCTCATGACCATAACAAGGTGTTGGACGTGTTCATGAACACTACAAACATGGACGTCGTCAAAGACCTGCTCGAAAACTCATCATCATCATCAGCTAACAACACCACTGTCTTAGTCCCTCCTCGTATGGGAAACTAATTTATGGATTATTTACTTATAGAAGCAGTGTTTCAGTGGAATGGCACATGCATGTCACCTCGATCTTCCCTTAATCAAAGCTTTAGAGGTCCAGTCATTAGAATAGAAAAACTTTTAAAATTTTTGGCCCCATGCATGTGTTTCTTCCCTCCTTTGATGAGTTTGAGATTAGTCAAAGCAATGCTTCTGGTGAACTTTATTAAGATTTTGACTCAAACATTAAAAAATGTGTTAGTTAATATAAGGTATTAATATATATTTTTTTAAAAAGTTATTTAATTTCTTAGAATTAGAGACACCAATCATTTGGGTGACCCAATGGTTTGGTATGAGATTTGGAAGTGAGAGAGCTTGGGTTCAAACCTTGGTTGAGCTTTATATATTATGAAATGGATGGACACTTGTGCATGTGGATGACCACATTGTGAAGCATAGTTCTCACATTGAATTATAACATCAAGCATGACTCACACACTTCATGTAACTTGTAATCATCTCCAATGTACACCAACTCTTTCATGTATTGTCTATGTTGCCTGTGATATGTTGTATGACTTGTGGTGTATGTATAACTTGTACACATTGTATGAGTTCAATTATCATCATCACCAAATGGCATATATAAAGAGTGTCAACCCCATTGTAATTCATGAAGAACTTCTCATTCCAACTATCTCGTTTCTTCTCTTCTACTTTGTAGTAGAAGTTTTTAGTCTTCTATTTTCCTTCTCTAGTTCTTAACAAGTTCCAACTCAATTTACAACACGTTATCAGCATGAGCTTGCTCTAGCATAAATGAGATCTTGAAGTTCAAGAAGGCTTGCTAAGAAAACAAAGCTATAAAGGTATAACTTTTGTTAATTTAAACAAGTTCAATTTCATTTTCATGTTATCATGGTTGCTTTCTTTTATTACATGCATCACTTATATATGTATACTTTATTCATACACTATGCATTATAACGTCACCGAATGCAAAAGTATGCTCTGTAGTTGTGTCTTGTACGATCTTCTACATCAGAAACCAAAAGTCAATATGTGACATAACTAGTTTTCTCGCTATACTACAAACGATTAGTTATGCTCTATCCTTGATTTTATAATACAAATAGTACTATGAATTTGAGTTGATAGTGGGTAAGCTTTGTCCCTGGTAAAGCTAAATATTGAAAGGGGGACGGGTTATCCCGTTTGATGAGGCATGATATTAAGTAGACTTTGTCTCACCACCCAACCTGGAGGTTGTCCCACCAACTCATACGAATAGTACATTTGTTTATTAATGAATGAAGTCACACTGTTCGATGAGGCATGATCTATTTTACTATTTATTCATATATATATAGTAACCACAAAAATATTTATTATAATATTTTTTTTGAGAAAATTATATTACTTATATAGATTAAAGAAAATGTTACAATGAGACCCCAAAATTGCACCCAAAGTCACACTATTGACGTTCCTTGGGAGTCGTAAGTGTTCGCTTCGAGATACACACTCCACGTGTTATGCATCAAAAATTATTTTCATACATCCATTTTCACATAAGCCCACACACCAAAGGTACTCTAAGAGTGACTTTGAGTGTCATTATACAATCTTCCAAAATTGTTGATGTAAAAAAACTATTTTATTAAAATTTTAAATTATTACACATTATTTGCTTTTTAATTATTAATGTTTTGTTGCATATTGATTACTACGTAGTCTACATAGTTAGTTGTAAGTTTTAGCAAAGCTAGGGTTTCGTTTTGCTCTTCTTCCGCATCAAAACAATCAAGATCAAGAGAGATGCCGAAGAACAAGGGGAAGGGAGGGAAGAACCGAAAGAGAGGCAAGAACGAAGCGGACGACGAGAAGCGCGAGCTCATCTTCAAAGAAGACGGCCAGGAGTACGCCCAGGTGGTCCGCATGCTCGGCAATGGCCGCTGCGAGGCGACCTGCATCGACGGCACCAAACGCCTCTGCCACATCCGAGGAAAGATGCACAAGAAGGTCTGGATCGCCGCGGGGGACATCGTATTGGTTGGATTGAGGGATTATCAGGACGACAAGGCGGATGTGATATTGAAGTACAATCCCGATGAGGCCAGGCTTCTCAAGGCCTACGGGGAGTTGCCGGAGACGACGCGGCTCAACGAGGGGATCGCCGGCGGGCTCGATGAGGATGATGATGGTGGTGGTGATAATTTCATTGAATTTGAGGATGAGGACATTGACAAGATTTGAGGTTAGGGTTTTGGGGTTTTGGGGTTTCTTGTTTTATGTCTAAATTTTACTGCTTTTAGTAGTTGTAATGAAATTGGTGTTGAGTTCTTCTTGTTATTCTCTGTATCGGCTATTAGGCTCAATCTCTCAATTACTACAGTGAAGTTATTCTCTGTATCGACTATAGGGCAATTAATGAACGAATGGCTCATTCTTTTCGCCGGTGCGTCCTCGTCTCGCCGGCGCCCAAGTCGTCTCTCGCGCACAGTTCTTACAATAAGGTACGGTAGACTTTGACAATGGTGGAGTGGTTGGTCGTAGGGAGCGAGGTGTTCTTCACGTCTCCGTCGCCGGCCGACTTCCTTGTCGCTTCTTCGTCGCTCGGCGTCATCGTGTCGTTGCAGCTAGTTCGTCCTCGTCGGCATCGAGTCCTTCGCGTCCGTGGGCCATTCGCCCAGCCGCGCGTTGCGCCGCCAGTCGCTTCCTCGAGCCATCCCGCCATCTTCGGATCGACTTGACGAGTGGGACAATAAGAATCATCAAATCATCAGTTTTGTAACACATCTACTCTTATTCATATTCGGTTGTTGATTTCAGAACGCCAAGGAAATTTGGGATTTTCTCTCGAGTTTCTTCAAACAAATTTTTTTCTTGGCACTTATTCAACATCAAAGTTCTCATGGCACTTCGTCGTGAATATGAATCGAGAAGGTTTGAAGAAACTCGCTTGGGGGTCAAAGTCTACCGTATCACGATGCAAAAAAAGCGCATTCAAGTCCTCATCTACCGCTACAAGGCCTTTTGTTATTCTTCTCTCCGATGTTTTCTATGAGTGATTTGGAGGCAATCATCAAACAAGTGATACCTTCTCAACGCACCGCCATATCTATATTCACGAATCACATGACAACTATAGAATTAATGTGCCATGAGAACTTGGAGTGAAGCGAGATTCATGAAGGTGGTCTTGGTCTTTGCTAATCTCAGCTTGTTGCAACTGGTTCCAGATTGGCTGAATAAGTGCCAAGAAATCATTGATGGATTGACCAACTTCTTGTTTCAAACTATTCAGAGTGGTGAACAATTGATAATATTGTGCCAAACCAGAAGTTTTATATCTAATAGACAGAAAATCCCAAATTTTCTTAGCTGTTTCGAAATCAACAAACTGAATATGAATAGAAGGAGTAGATGTGTTACAAAACCAAGTGATGATTTGATGATTCTTACTATCTCACTCGTCCAGTCGATCAAGAAATTTGGCTTGTGTTTCTGTGGTATCTTTTTCTGGTTTGGGGTTGTCTCCTGTTACGATTCGCCAGAGTTTTCGACTAATCAGAAAACTTTTAATCCGTTGGGACCAAAGTGTGTAGTTTGAACCATCAAGAATTATAGAAATGGGTTGTGAGACGTCACTTTTCTCCATCGAATAGTGGACAGTGGTGCGAAGCGAAGACGGCGGGAAGGCTCTGAGGAAGCCGCTGGCGACGCAACGCGGCTTGGGCAAATGGCCCACGGGACGCGAAGGACTCGATGCCGACGAGGACGAACTAGCGGCAACGGCATAGATGTCTAAGGCGGCAAGGAAGTCGGCCGGCGACGGGAGACGTGAAGAACGCCTCGCTCCCGGGGACGGTGGCGCTGTCGAGGCAGGCAAGCGAAGACGGCAGGAAGCGCTATCGATGCAGGCAAGCGAAGACGGCGGGGAGGCTACTCGAGACCGCACCGGGCGAGACGTCGCAACGGAGAAAGAAAAGGAGAAGGCTGTTGTCGAAGCGGAGAAGGCTGCGGTTGAGGCGCGCGAGGAAAGGCGCGCGGTTGAGAGGCGCGGTGGAGAAGGCGCGGAGCAGACGCGTGTCTTCAGCAAAGCAGGTGACTTCGTGGAGATCGGGATCGCGAGCGGTGATGCAGCAGCAGGTGACGACGGCTGGTGCAATGAGAGACGACTTGCAATCGGCGAGGCGAGGACACGCCCGAGTCGGCCCGTCGGTGTGCAAGGGTTGGTGCAAAGGCAGCAGGCGGACAGATGGAGAACACGAGGCGGCTTGGCAGCGTTGTGTCTCGCACAACCATAGAAGTCAGAGTTGTGTCTCGCACAACCAGAGAGGACAGAGTTGTGTCTCGCACTACCAGAGAAACCCACAATTAGGGCTCTGATACCATGATAATTTCTCAAGAGAATAAGTTTATTGTGTGTTTAATCTTGTGTACATGGTAATCTATATATACAAGCACAAGTCTTAGAATACAAAAGGAAAGTGCAATCACAAAGGGAAACTACTAATTTCCATAACTGTTAAATGTAATATTGAGTTTCCTTAACACGAACGTTTCCTTAACTGGTAGTTTCCTTGACACATATGTTTGATTCAGTTTGATGTGCAAAGATGCTGCCTTTTTCGTGAATTCTACTGTTATGTTGATTCCTCCATGAATGAATGTCCATGAATTTGGCCCCCGGGGTGTTGGTTGAGTAGTAAGTTTCGCGTTGAGTTTGAAACCTACCCACTCAGATTAGTCGAGTCCATCATTAGTCTGGTGTTAGCGGTGCTGGCTTGGATACCCTCGGCTATCAAAAACAAACGGCCATGAATTGACCTTCATATGGTTCTGGTGTTAGTGTTTTGTATTTTTGGTTTGCAATACTATAGTTCTTGCAATTGATATTCATAATGTGGGTGTTGTTGGGACCAAAATGTAAATGCCTCACTTCAATTGTAAGTTGAAGGTCTGTTGATTCAATTTGATTTGGTCTGTTCTTGTGTAAAGATGTTGCCTTTTTCGTGAGTTCTTCATTAGTTGGAGGTTTGTTGATTCAATTCATGGCTTGAGCTTCATATGGTTCTGGTGTTGAGCTTTTTTATTTAGTTATCACTGCAAAGCTAATAGTTCTTAGAAGACAGTGACAGTGAGAAGCATAACCATGTCTTGTATTACTGAAGAAAAATTGATACTTGTCATTAGAGGAAATAGGTAGTTGATACATAACATAACAGGACCCAAGTGCCTCTAATACAGGAGATCTAATTCAGAGGACTACCATGAAGGCATGAACTGAAGATCTCAAATTAAATGTAAGATACATAAGCTAGCCGGCCAAGTGTCTGCGGCCTATTCGGTTCCTGCAATCTTCTTCTTCAAAGTCTCTATATCTTCTGCTAACTCTTTTCTGCTTGACTGCAATAAAAAAAATAAAAAAAAAAAAGTTAGCTTATTTATGATATTACAGACTTACAGTAACTAAGTAATTGAAAGGGCCGTTTCTCATATTTGACACAATTTCATAAGGGAAGATTAATTGAGGATTTCTCTCTAATGGCAGAAATGTGAGAGATAATAGTTCCTATCAAAATATCAAGAACTATTTGGCTCTATCGTGGTCTACGAAGAATATTGTCGTGGAAGCGATCTATAGGCGTAATTCGGCGAGAAGCCAAAATGTTGGAGAACAAAAGAGCAATAGCTGAAACTATAATAATGGTAAAAGATACAAACCAAATATAATCTAGTCTGAAATCTTCAAGAGAATTTATGTGAAACTATAATAATGGTAAAAGATATTTAGTTTTAGCTATAGCTTTCAAATATTACCTTGAATAGAAGGTATCGGTAGACAAACCAGCCAGTATACCCAAGTCCTACCAACTCCAGTATCTTTGGAAGCTGATAAGAGAAAGAAAAAAAGCAGTTTAAGAGAAGTTTATGGCCAAGAAATAATATAGTAGATCAGTAAACCAAAGCTATTCTTCACAATGTATTTGAAGATGCATCTTCACATTCATTATTCTGAATACTTACCACAGGGACCGAGTTGATGGCGCCGACAAGAATAGAGGATAGCCAAACTGCAACAATGGCTCCTCCTCCATATACAATTACTGTTGATTTATTTTCAACGGCATCCCACTACAAACGGCGATCAAAAAGAAATTTAGAGTTAATAACATCAGCCTAATTAAAATCGAAGTTTGGTTCAATGTGCATGAGCAGATTTAAAGAAAAAAAAAAAAAACTTTAAGCCTCTTCTAATCAAGTAGGGATACTCACCTTCTCTTTTAGGTCAGAGAACACTTCTCCAACTTCAATAGAACCAGATGTGTCCTCTGTGGCTCTGATCTGAACTGATGAAAACCTTCGTGACCCTGCTGTCGAAAAAAATCATAGAATGTTCATGAGAAACATGTTCAACATGAGAAAAAATCACAACTGCAATGCAAACAGAACAAAATAACTAAAAAGACCATAAATCATGGGGAAGAACTAAAGGGGGAACATTTAGTCTGAAGGCGGATGAACAGTCCAGTAAAGAGAGCCTAAAATAGCAAGTTGGAGAATGTCTTATGCATACTGCTAAGGAAACTATAGTAGTTGCTATATTTCCGTAGTTTAGGTATTTAGATAGTTTCTATATTTTGGTATTTAAAAGAATTAAGGCTTGCAGATGCTTAATCGAAGTTCCTCGCACATAAATTAGCTACGCCGAGCTAAGCAGTCGACAACAAAGGACTGTAATTTGTGCAGATATAAAAAAGCATCTCTGATGACCTCTATATCACAATTAATGTTGTTGTTGTTGTCATTGTTTTCATGTCAAATTTCACACTTCCTAACTCTAAAATCGGCACAAAAGGGAGGTTTGGAACTTCATTCAAAATCTGGGACTTGGCAGAAGCATGTCAAAAATATTTTAAACACCCATAATTGATAGATAGGTCCAGCCAATTAATCTAGAAAAAAGAAGCAATTTTTATTCATTGAAATGTGAACTGAAGTCAAATTCATTGAAATCACTCAAAATGATCACTAGTTTGTTTCCACCTGGTTTTATACAACATAAATTGAGCTCATAAACCAGAAAAGAAGCAGTTTTTATCCATTTTTTACCACAATCTCTCTTTCGGACAGCTACCCAATTTGAATTTTCCCTCAATTGAACTTCCACTTGAAAACCCCTCTTCAATTGCAACGAATTGCTAACCCCATCTCTAAATTTCCCCCAAAACCCTAAAAAACAGCCAAACCTAGCTCAAAGGGGTTGACCCAAAATGGGGAATAGGTCAGAGCTGAAATTGAGCCTTCTAGGTCTATGCAATCAGTGATACAATTGAAATTGAGGCATTTGGCGAGATGGGTACCTGGGATTTGGTTGATTGAAGTGGAGAAAGACTGTTGTTGTTGTTGTTGTTGTTGTTGTCGTTGTGGAAGGTAAGGCAAGGCCGAGCGGCGCGAGTTGGTGGTGGTTGTTCTCTGGAGACGCTGAGGCCCCAACACTGCCATTGATGAAGCGTAAGCCGTCGCCATGGCTTTACAGCTCTCTCACTCTTTCTCTCTCTCTCTCTCTCTCTAAAACTACCTACTTTCTCTCTCTAACTCCACCTCTATCTCTGTGGTTTGGGGGGTTTTGGTTACCAAAAACTAAAGCAATGGTGTCATCCATCCGTTGGTGTTCTATCCACAATTTGTTTTCTCTGTTTAGGACACCCTCTCAGTTTCATGCCACGTGGCATGTTGGAGCATCCTGATTGGTCATTCACCTATCTAGAATCCTTTTTAATTGCCCCCCAATCATAAACAATAGGTCTATATTTTGCTACAATGTGACTTATTATAATAGGAGGTGAAGAAATTATTAGGGGTGCTCCAAAAGTTCACACGTTAAATCTTTCAACTTTTCGAAACATATCTCTTTTAAAGCGGAGCTTGTCTCGTTCTCAGATGTTAAGTCAGTGTAATCTCGAACCCTACAATATCAAAATAAATAAATAAATAAAATTGTGGGTCAAAAGTTGAATCGTCATCTTATTAAATTATGACACCTATCTCGAGGAAATATCGATGATCCATGTCAATCTCATGCTTCCATTAGCATATAAAAAACAAATATTGCTCACAATGCCTTATTAGATATAATAAGTATATGATAAAGGTATCTAGTTAGGAGACTTTCCCTATATACTGTTGTACAGCGGGTCAGTTCGGACTAGTCCCGCTATCATAACATTACTTCTCTTTTCAATTTTAAACAACAGGAACTTGCAACATTCATTACTCATATAATACATCAAGAGAAAAATCATTTGCCTAGACAATCCTTCAATGCATTAAAGCTTTTGAGCTTTGAAGAGGAGATGGTGATGCCTTCATATCTCACTATCATCCTGAAACAAAGCTTTGGAAACAGAACAAGAGCTGAAATCATTACTTGCTTGCTCTTTGGTGCCAATGTCATCTTGCGAGAATGAACGTCTCTTCCCCGTCATTGGAGTCTCGCACACCATGTCATAGCGTGTTCCTCGTTTGTTCTTCTTCTTTGGTGGCTTTTGGGACTCTGATTTCTCTTTTACTGGCCTTGGAAGCTTGGGAGCCCAAACTCTCTGCAAGTCTGGTACCCAGCTTGTGAAAGACGCAAATCTTCTCGCCCTCTCCCGTCTCTCCTGAGCCTTCATCAAGCTTCGTTTATGTTCTTTGTCCCTCAGCTTTTGAGGGCTCTCAACATGGCGTTCCTTTGATCGGGAAGACGAAGCCTTTGTGGTAGATAATTTTGTGCCATCTCTTACATTGACATCAACCTCATTTTCATCTGTTCTCTCCCTTTTAGTATCATCAGCGTCTTCGCTGTTCATTCGAGAACTGGGTGTCTCTCCATCATCATCATCAAACAACAAAAGATCCATCCGGTTGTAGATTTTGCTGACCACGTCTCCCAGTGAGCATGAATACCTGTGATGGAAGAGTAGTGACTAATTAAAAAGTGGATCTCCAACAAACTTCTTCAAGTAGACAAACTGAAAAGATGAAGCAAAGGACTTCCATGCTTCATCTAATTAAGATGCAAAACCAACGGAGCAGTTCCCGCAACGCAATCAACCACGCCTTCCTAATATAATTGAGCAGTGCATATTGAGAACCATGCTGCAATACAAATAGGAGAATAGCATCCCCATAGTGCAATACAATTAAGCAACAATGTAACCATATAACATTCAGACCAACAACAAGAAGAAGAGAGGAAATAGAACTGAAGAACTTTCCTTGTACAAGTGTATAAAAACCATAGTTATTGTTTGGCATGTGAATAATCAATTGGAGTTTCACTCATACTATTAATTGTTCCACACATCTATGTTTTTCTTCATTAATTCAGATATCAAGAAGATCAAAGTAAAGTTCAATACAATTAGAGAAAAAGATACCTGTTTTTTATTGTTTTTCCCACATATTTATCAAGGCTGAAATCACCAAAAAAACCTCCTGCAAAGCACTGAATGTTCTCCAGAAGCAAGCATATCTGTTTAACCATCTTCATCTTTGCAGTCTCTTCGACGCCCATCCCAATCTTTGACCGGAGTATTTCCATTCGGAACAAGATCTGCAACTCATATCTAGCACGAATTAAGGAGAACAAGAAGCTTTTCTCCAAATTCTATGAAGTTTACTAAATCAAAAGGAAAAAAAAAAAAAAGGATTGAGCACGCAATATGCGTGCCCGTGCACCTGTTAGCATTTGTGACATGAAAGTATGAAACTATGAAGAGAAGAAATATAATGTAAGGATACTCTCTAACTCTGGTTTCTGAAGTGCATATGGCAGAATGAGAAGTAAGAGACGGCCCCTCGCTGCTTTTATACTTATCTGCCAAATTCTTACTGCTCCTAAGCAAAAATTTTGATAGTTCTGCAGCAATCGGTCCACTGGCACAATTCTCTGTGTCTTCAGTAGGACTTGAATTTTCTGTTTTGTTGTCTATTTCATGCTTCATACATAACCAGCCTATGGAGGAGTTGATGAGCCGCTCAGCCAAAGCACCCAAGTCCACTTCTTCGGATTCAAGTCCCAGTTGTACCTTCTGGGCAATATCATTAAAGAACGCTTCCGAGGTTTCAAAGCAAGGAACAGGCACAGCTTCTCCATTCATATCAGAAGATCCTAAGAAAGACTGTTCCCCACTTGAGAAAGAAGATGAAACAGGTTGTTCACTTTGTTGATCTGATTTGGTTAGTCTCTCCTTAATTTCTTCTTCAATATCTAATGGCGACTTTGTTTCGTGTTCTTTCACTTGGAAGCTATTGTTACTTCTCTTTATTTGCTTCATCCAACATTTCAAGAATTTAAGTTTCTTCGACTGACGACACTCCTTAACAAAGTAAACATCTTCCAGGTCCACATAAAACTGGTTTGCGGCTGCCTTGCAGAAGGAGCTCCAAGAGAAATTTTGAAGCAGTTTTGTACTCTTCAACTTCTTCGGCGTCCTAGAATCATTTGATTTACATGATGTAACACTTTGTTGGGAACCAAGAGGATTATCTAGGTTGTCTAATTGAGTATTTGTCTCAGGAGTCTCACTATCCTTCTCAGGAATAATTTGCAATTCACTAGAAGATAATGTATTGAAATCACGCATTGAACAAGAGGTCGAGGACTTGCCATCGAAAACAAAAAGAGTGGCTGAGTGAACCGTGAAGGGCTTCAAAATCCCCATTAAAGAAAGTCCGCAGCCATTTGAAATAGACACCAAAGCTGAGCATTCCTTCCTATAGAGAATTGTTAGAAAGACCTGCCAAACAGCTCTCCCAGGATTAAACTCAGTAGTTTCCATCTGAAGCAGTTGAAGAACTCTATCTGCTATAAAAACACCTGAATCATCTCTCTTTTGATCCTTTGCAACTTTCCAAGGAAGCTCACGAAGAAAATAAACACCACAAACGACGCTGTTGAGCTTCAGATTATCATTTTTACTCCACAATTCCTTTACAGATATCTGTACAGTGTGATCACCTTCATCTCCCCATAATGTTTTCAACTGATCACTTTGTCCATTTAATGGCTTCAAATTAAACAACTCAAGATCACAACACTTGCACTCTAAAGGATTCCCACTCACATCTGAGATCTTCAAAACCAAGTCTGCACGATTTTTTTTGTTGTCACAATTAGTGAAACTAAAATCAATCAAACAAGTTCCAATCTTGGGATAAACCAGTCCAAAAGGAATAAGAGCATTGCCCAAAATAACGGCATCGGTCGAACAAAAACCCCAACCTAAGCTCTTTATCCCCTTCTCGACAAATCCTAAACCCGCCAAGCATCGATCTTTTTCCCCAATTCCATGTTCTAACTCACAACTAACATCAACCCAACAACAATGTATATCTCTACTCACAAAACCCTCATTAACACCGCCAAATAACGAACCGAATTTCTCGCAAAACGCATCCCCATTGCTCAACAACTCATCGTCGTCAATTCCCAATTCCATAAGCTCAGACAAACATTGTACCGATCTACCAATCGAAGTAAAGAAAAGAATCAAATTTGACCTAACAAATCGAGAACTCCTCATCTTACCTACAACAAGATCTTCAAACGGAGGCTCCCACGCGTAGTCGTGCAGCAATTGCCGCAGCGAGCTCGCAATCAACGCTGCCTTCGGCGATCCAATCTGCTTCCCATCACAAGGAGCGACCAAATTTAGGGTTTCAATTAGGGAATTCAACGTCTGCGAAGGGCGATCGAACGAGAGCGAATCGGGGGACTTGCCGACGAGGGAGTGGACTTTAGACGACGAGAGAACAGGCGAGAGAGACGAGAAGAAGAGCTTGAACGCGAAGAGGGACGACGAGAGAGGCTCGAAATTGAACACCGCCCGAGCTGATGCGACGATCGATTCAACGTAATTGTCATGATTAGGGTTTCGGGGGTCGAAGAGAGGGTGAAGATCGATCAAAAGAACGATCCTTTGCGTTCGCGAGAAATCGAAGAGGTCTTCCATTAGAGATTCAAAGAGAGGGTTTTTAGGGTTTCGAAGCCCCAAATGTGAAGAACAGAGAAAGAGAGAACGAGCGCTAACGTGCGCGGTGGGGGGGGGGACAGTGCGCCTGAGTGTTTTGATTTGAAGTGTTTGGCGGGAAAGTAGGGAGTGGCGGGAAAGCGGTGTTTCGAAATTTGGTCATTGACCAGGGTCAAAAAGGCTGCCACGTGGTCAAGTGGTCAAGTAAATGTTGACCTCTCTATTTGAGTTTTCTATATTTGATGAATTTCTTTCTTGCAAACATTTTATGGCGTAAGGATTGCAATGAAATAAGTTTGGTTGTTTGTCAACATTAAACAGCTAATGTTGAGCTTGCTATTGTACTAATGAAATATTCAGGCCCATTTATTTAATAAGTAGTAATTAATGTTAGGTTTTCTGAAAAAAAAAAAAAAATGTTAAGTTAATTTGTTGTAAATCTTCAATCTAAATAATAATTGCATGTATTGATAAAATACATACGTTTTGGAGTTAGAAAACTAACACACGTTAGGAATAAAAAATATCATTGCTAATAGTTGAGTTTTATAAGTGGCTCAGACTCAAAATCATATTTTACTTATTTTTTAGAATTAAAAAAAAATGTTAATCTAAACTAAAGACGTTCGGTCTCAACTTTCAAATATAAGACACACCTTAGCCAATGTTTATTAAGAGACTTACTTTTTGTAAAATGCGTGTCTATACTAATTATTGAGACAATTTGTCTTGACTATTATACTCCTCACAATAAATACGCATTCATGATTATTTTTTTATCGATTTCAATTCAAGTTTTTTAAGATATTTAATTTTCAATTAATTTTTCGCTAGATTTATTAATTAGAAGAAAGTAAAACATCACAATCTTCAAAACCTTTACTTCCTCATATACAATTAATATAGTATGTATGACTTATCTTCAGAAAAAATAAAAGACCAATTATATAAAACCTACTCCATACAATCCACACGTGTGAAACACACGAGACAAGCAAGTGATTGGCTCATTCCACGTGGCGGGTGCCCATTAAGCCGCCCAAAATAATAATTTTTTTTTGAAAAAAAAAACTACCACCAACTGCTGCCAACGCATCCTTAAAATACATTTTTGAATTTCAACAAATGGGTTTTTATCCGGTACTCCAAAAAACCTAGTATTATCTTGTACACTAAATATCATGAGCTTGATCACGAATCATGATCGAAAGTCAATAATATAGTAACCTACTAGGTTAATTAAACGATAAAGGTGAGCTTAAGGTTGTGCGGATTAGATGCATGATTTCAAATTCGATCTCTTACTGCGTTCAGATTGTCCGAGTCACCGAGATAAGCTTAGACCGATTGCACCAAGTCCTCATAAAAGCGCGGAAAAAAATCATCAACATGGTTTGGTGGGAACTTGATTGTAAAGAAGCAGGTGGGAGCACAGGATGAGCCCTGGAAGACCAAGAGAGACTTTAAACAAACACAAGTGACACGTAAAAGAGGAAAAGCAGAAGAGAACACCAATGAAACAGCTCATGAGACTCCCCATTTTCCTTCATGACTTGTTCATACAGCAGATCCGATTTCCATGAACAAAACTCACAACAAAAACAATCTTCATCACAAGAAGAGGAGATGAGACCACCAATGACCAGATTCATCAACACTTACAATGGCTCAACACATTAATTAACTAGTAAGGTCATTTGATTTGTTTTTTTTTTTTTGAAGCTTTTGGATTTGATGTTCTTCTAGTATATATTGGTCATGTACATAAAGGGTAGTAGCTAGGATTTTGTGAATTGATGAGCAAAAACTAGAGATACCCATGATTAGAATTCCTAGAATTCTTAAGAAGAATGCGAGATTATGCATTCTAGATCGAAGAAAGGCGGTGGTTTTCGGGTTTTCGGGTTTTGATTTGGAATGTAGCTTATGGTATTAGAAGTGGATGCAGGGCGGGCGATTTCAAAGCGGACTTCCCATTCATTAGATAGAGAAGATCGCTCAACCGAATCCAAATAAGCTTATGAATGAACTTTGGGGGAAGGACACTATGGTTAATTGGCAATGAATGTTATTCAAGGTGTTCATTATGTCAAAATGGTGGGTGATTATTGTGATCTTCTTCTATTTGTTTGTATCTTCACGCGCCGAGAACATGAATGAATCTTCTTCGCCGGGTTCATTAGATGCTGAGCTTCAAAATCTTGCTTTCGAGGCGTTGAACCGGCCTCTAACCGGCAAACTGTACAAAGTAGCAATCCCTGCAAGTTTATCAGGAATAGAAGCTTCAGTTGTTAGGCTAAGGAGTGGCAGCTTTTGGTTTAGAGGAGTGAACTACAGCCACATTGAGATTCCAAGCAGAGTAGTACCAACACCCTTTGTGCAGAGATTTGCAATTGTCTACCAAAATCTAGGCAGCCAATCTTCTTCATACTACAAGGTCCCCGGCTATTCGATGAGTACGCCCGTTTTAGGCTTCGCGGCTTATGACGCGACAAACTTAAGCTCCAAAGGCGTCGCAAAGCTCAACCTCACAACAACAAGAAACCGCATTCTTATCCGTTTCCCTCGGGCGATGTTGCCATCGCCCGAAGGATTGAATTCGTCGTTCAAATGCGTTAGTTTCGACGCGGGCATGTTGCATTTCAGCGAGATGGCAATGCCTAATGTGTGTGCCACAAGAAGTCAAGGGCATTTCTGCATTGTTGCTCCAATAAGGGAGGTTAAGAAGAGAAAGGATCAGAGGTTATGGAAATGGTTGGGAATAGGATTTGCTTTCGGATTCGCCGGGTTGGTTATCGGGGGCTTGGTTGGGGGGATTATATTCAAGTTCATGAAGAGGAGAAGAATCAAAGAAATGGAAAAACAAGCCGAAGAAAGCGAAGCTCTAGGGACTGTTTGGATTGGGACTAGTAAAATGCCTTCTGCAAGAGTGATTAGAACACAACCAGTGCTTGAACATGGAGAAGTTCCACAGTAAAAATAATCATAATTTCTGTATACATTTTTTGTCATTATAAAAGAGGGCTGTTTGATCAGAGTACTCATTTTTTTACAATCAATTCTTTCTTTTGTTTTTTGGTTATGTTTTTGATCTCCAAATTAGCAGTCTATTCATCATCAGTATATATATATATATAGATGTGAGTCATGAATGAATAAGACACCTAAAATGTCCAAAGAAGAGGTTTTTGAATGATTAAGCTTTGAAGTGAATTAGTTGTCTTTTGCTCCATTGATTTCCCATGAACAGGTTTGGTAGGTTGGTTTTTCTTGATCCAAACAAATATCATTAATTAATTAGATCCCACATGGATTAATGAGGTTAATCATACCATTGTCGGTAGAGATTATTCTTTGGTTTTCCCTTAATCCCTTAGAAGTCAATTATTGAAGCTCCTAAACAATCACACTCATGCAATAACAAAGTCATCACTTGGCAACAATTAAAATTTTCAATTTATAGATCTTGATTAGTCGGGGACTTTGTTATCAGTGACAATCGAACTAAAACCTAACTCGTACCTACCAACGTTATCTATTCACAAAGCTCGAACTCGAAACATTTCTTCAGAGATTTCAAGATGTTTATAAGGAATTACCCCCAAACTATTTTTTTTTATCCATAAAACTCGAACTCATGACATTGTTTAAGTAGAACAGAGTCCCTCGCTACTCGAACCAATAATAAAGTTTCCTTTAACAAAACTAAAAAGTTTGTGTCGGCCAATGCATCCGATACGTTACGAAACTACAAGCAAGCAAGAAAGAGAGGATAAGATTGAACATATCGTTCCAAAGATTCCCTCTTTTAAGCTCTTCAAGCTCTCATTCTTTCATTCCCCCAAAATTGCACATTTTTGGAGAGAATTGAAGCCCTAAAATTCTCTCCAACTAAAGATTTCAATTCAGAAATGCCCTCAATTCCCCTCTCTAAATCTGCCCTAATTGGCCTCATCTCATCCGCCCAATGTTCTTCAACACCTCCAAATGCCCTAAAATTTGCAATCTTTCCCCAATTTTCCTCACCCAAATCACAAAGAATCGGCAGCCGAAGAAGCCTAATTTTGTGCAAATCGTCCGAGACGGGCCTCTCAGCGGCGGAGGAAGAGTGGCTGAAGAAGCTCCCCGAGAAGAAGAAGCCCCTGTACTCTCACAGCCTTCCATGTATAGAGGCGTGGTTGAAGAAATTAGGGTTTTGTCAGAGCAGAGAAGATAGGGCTGTTTGGTTCATCGAAAACCCAGATTGGCACGCTCAGCTTTCGCTGGACGTCACTGATCTCTACATTAGGTGCGTTGATTTCTGTTCAATTGTGGGTTTTTGTGTGAAAGTTTTGGTTTTTTGAGGTGTGGCTGCTGTGATTCGAAATGGGTGTTAGGGCTTGGTGTTGGTACTCATGATGTTGATTCAAATTTGAGTGCTTTTTGTGAGCTGTTTGGGAGATTGGATTGAAGAACAAGTTGTTGGAGTTGATCAGTTAGTGTGTAGATAATATTGGTAGGATTATCTTTGCCAACCAAGATTCAATTTAATGGATTTTAAGGGTTTCTTTTGATGTGATACTATTGCATGTCCCCAATAGAAAACTCTACTAAATAGAAACTGAAGAAATTAGATGAGGGAGGTTAGAGTGAAGCTAACTCGGACGTATTAGTTAGGAGAGATTTAAATTATTTAGAAAGTAGACCATCAATTGCTTAAATCAAACATAATCGATCTATGTAGCCGAATCCAATTAATTTGGGATTAAAGGTGTTGTTGTAATGCTATTGGATTTTTTTTAATGGAGCTCATTGAAGGTTTAGAAAAAATAGGAGTTTTGCATGGATTAATACTCAATCCCAAATTAGTTGGGGTTGGCTATGTGGATCGAACTCTTCAGCTCAGTTTGATTTTTATTTTTTTTTTATTGGATTGGAACAAGACTTTATTAATAGCCAAAAATATAAGGCAATGTGGTGAGAAACAGTGTGTTTTCCCTAAATAAAGCCGAAAAACCCCTACCAGTTTCCAGTGCAATAGGGGTTATGCTTGATAGATTGATTTGCAATTTGTGATTGGGATCTAAAATATTGATAGATTGATCTGGATCAAATAGTGGGGGTTGTATGTTGTTGTTTTTTTTTTTTTAGTAATCGTGGGTATCCAAACACTTTGCTTGACTAATCCCACGAGCCCTGGGATTGCGGAAATAGACCACCAATGGCCCGACGTTTGGCTGTCGTGGGGAATCGAAACGAGGTCGTGCACCTAACCCACACAACCCTGTCCTCGTCCTTACCACTAGGCCACACCCGTCCGGGTTGGGGTTGTATGTTGTTAGATGTTAGAGCATTTTAAAGCAATGAAGTTCTTGGAAATTTTTAAGGAGTTCTCTTTTTGGTTCGATAATAATGTCTCTGGAGAGGACTTGGATCCTGAAAAGCTTGAAGAAATCGTTAATCTGCGAATCTGCGACATTAAGTTGATGGCTTTTCAAGTTTACGTACTTTGATTTTTATCATTAGTTGCAACTCAATGTTCTTTTATTCGAAAATGCAGGTACCTGAAAAGTGGTCCTGGTAATCTTGAGAAGGATGTTGAGAGGAGATTCAGCTATGCACTAAGCAGAGAAGACATTGAGAATGCAATACTTGGAGGACCATAACTTCATTTTTGTTAACACAAGTTTCAAGAGCCTAGTGGTTGGTTGTATATTGCTCATTCTGTATTTTGGCAAGTCAAAAGTTGTTTGCTCTCCTTGACATTGAAAATTTTGATATTTTCAATTTCTTATGAGTGTAAATTCATTGCTTGTTATCTTATGATTTATGTACTGAAAAATGTTAAGCTTTATCTGTAGGGGTTAATTACAGATTTACAATTTCTGTAATGAAGCAAAAAAGGTGCAAGTTGCATAGCTAGGATGAAACATAGATGAATGCCTAAATATATCATTCATTTTGTTAGTATGGCTAGAGTTCAACATTGCTTTACAACTGATTTACAATTTCTGTGTTGCATTACACAAAGATGTAACTTTTGCAGACAATGTTGTCAACCCTCATGGACATCAACCTCAACTCTCTATAGGGGATAAAAGATGCATTAATGGACCCTTTAACATAGAAGAAGATATTGCGAAAATAGTTTAAGTTCACCGTGAATCCGCCGGCTGCATGTGAGACCAGTACTCCTTAACAAGCCGACCAAACAATGATCCTTCACTCTTCATCAGCTTCATTGGATCATCGTATTCCACTAGTTTCCCTGAAAAACGGCGGAAAATCAGTTGTTTGCCTAGACGGCGTTTACCTTCTCGTCGTAGTAGATGAAGTGAAAGATATGAAACTCACCATCACTAATAGCAAGGACCCTTGTGCAGTCCATGACAGTAGGTATTCTATGAGCAACTGTAATTACAGTGCAATCTTTGAATTCTGTTCTTATCGTTTTCTGGAGGGTCGAGTCAGTCGCATTATCGATCGATGCAGTGGCTTCGTCGAGCACCAATATTCGGCTTCTTCTAAGTAGAGCACGGCCTAAACAGAATAGCTGGCGCTGACCCATGCTCCAATTTGATCCATCTTCCACCACTGCAAATATCAAGTTGTTACTTTGAACTTCAACATTGTTACCAAAAGAATTGACTATGTATGAAACTCAGGCCTTACCTAAAGCATCCAAGCCACCTTCTTTCTCTTGTATAGCCTCTTGAAGCTGACATTTTCCGATAACCTACAACGACGAAGAGAAAACAGCAGATAATTAGCTACAGCGATAGAGGATGACGGTACTAGAACTATTCGAATTAGCAGATGCAATACCTCCCATATTTCGGCGTCTGTATGTTGTAACAAGGGATCTAAATTGTATCTCACAGAACCATTGAAAAGAGTAGGATCTTGAGGTATGATTCCAAGTCGTGACCTGAGGTCATGAAGCCCGATTGTGGAGATGTCGAGACCATCTATGATGATTTTCCCTTCGCCTGGCTCTACTAGTCGAAATAAAGCACTGATAAGAGTCGTCTTCCCACTTCCTGTCCGGCCGACAATCCCAATCTTGTGCCCTCCTTCGAATACACAATTAATCCCTTTTAGAACGAGAGGAGTATCCGGTCGGTACCTGATCTGCAACAAATGAATACCCTTTCCATGTCAATGCTTGATGAGAGGTAATGAGCTTAGATATGTGATATAAAACATATACAAATATACTCACTTTCAGATCATGTATCTCCACCCTGCCGACGGAAGGCCAATGCGGAAGAGGCCGGTTCTCTTCTACGACTTCCAGGGCTTCGCTGGGAATGTGCATGTATTGGTTTAACCGTTCTACCGAAATTATGTAATTTGCTATAGTGCACTGGTTTTGGATAGAAAAAACGAGGGAGACATTCAGAGAAAGGCCATATGAAAATGCCATCCCAATAAATCCTGCCATAGGAGAACTATAATCAATGATCCATAGACCAACCTCAGATCTACTAAACTGTGATTTATACGAGTTATGGAAAACAAGTGAATCCACCCGCATCGAATCGCAGAATATCAAATCTAGTGTTGAAGGCGAAAATAATATAACTCACCAGCAGTGAAGGTTCCAGGTGGAAGCAAAACCATGGCAAGGGCTGAGGAGGAAATGACTGCGGCACTCAGTGTTTCCAGACGTTGGATCAACCACTCGTTTGCTGCGAAATTATGGAAAAAAGGACTAGCATTTTTGTCTATTAAATCAAAATTCTTCGCGAAAAATCTATCTTCCTTCTTGAAAGCTCTGATTGTCATTGCCCCTGCCATGGTCTCAGCTAGATGGTTGGATAACATTGATTTTGTTGTACCATTGATTCTCATCAACTCTTTTGCCGAATTGAAGTAGTACCTCTATTAAGAAAAACAAACATTAATTTCCAAGGAAACGAAAACCGGAGTAACAGAAACGCTGCGGAAAATGGAGAAAGATCTATGGATTACCTGCAAGCTTATTGCAAAGTAAACCATTGGTACTGAGACGAACAAAACTTGCCAGGTAACAACAGCCAATACTCCAAGATTGGCATATGTGTTCATCGTCGCTGCAACTGAAAAGGCAAGGTTGAACGGGACATCAAGATCAACAATACTCAAATCAGCAGAGACCTGCAAAAGAGGAAGTGATATAATTGCCACGAATTTGATAAACATAATTTGAAATAAATCTCAGTTTGGAATTTGGAGGCACTTACTCGACTCAATATCCTTCCCAAGGGAGTAGAATCATAAAATGACATTGGTGCGCGGAAAAGGGAGTGCTGTAGCTGAGAAAATAAAGACTTGGACGACTGCATTCCCAAAGTGACTACTGAAAGAGATCGAAACAACAAAAAGAATAACGATCCACATCCTATAGCCAGGTAAACCACGATCAATCGGGTTTCGCTGACAAGAGTGTTTGCAACATTAGCCGCCATCCAAGAGTTTTGAGATATTTGTCCAATCACAAATATGAGTTGTGATATACAAGCAAAGGAGAAATAAAGATAGCCCTTGTTCTGACCCAGATATTGCTTGTAAGGCTTCAGACCAACATCTCCTGCCTCCCTCTCTTCTTGTTTGATTAGCTGATTTCTTTTTGAGGCTTTCTCTTGCATCCCGTTGTAAGTCTTCTTGATCTCTTTGCTAGAAATTTCAGCTCTTCGAGGAAGAACAACCTTGGAGAGCCTCTCGGAACCGGCAGTTTCCTTGTGCGCATTTACCAAGTTCTGAAATTCTTCGCTGGAGGCCAACAACTGATTGTAAGGAGCGGAACCGACTATCTCTCCATCCGACATTAACTGTGATTGAAAGAAAACTCGATTCAAGATACTAGCTAATAAAGCACATTGCATAATCAACTTATTTCGTGTTTTTTTTCTTAATAGTTTGACTTGAGATCGACTTGAGAGCAACATTCAATCAAGCAACTGTCATCCTCAGTCAAGTGGTGTGAAACACTCATAGTTCACTTAAACATAATTCAACCTAGCTCACCAGCACAACTAACTACATTTCCAGATTAGGTTCAGTTCCGAGTTTGTGATGAACTTTGATATTATTAGATAACCAAAACTAAAGATTGAACTGTTACCATCAACATGAACCATATATAATCAGCTTTAAGTTATGCAAGTTTTACAAATTATCCTACACAAGAATACTAATGATCACAAACGTCATTGACTAGTACAAAAGGTTCACAAAACTAATAACTTTTAAAGAAAGTTTAAAATATTCTAAGAAAGATCGAAAAAAATGAACCGTATAATATTTCAGATAATGTTCCAAAAAAGAAGTCAAGTTTTACGTAGATAATGACTTGACGATGGTCAAATGTTTCTGGAAGGCGGGAACATATATTTTTGACTTTAAGTATTTTTATTAATTATTGTTATTTTCAATTTTATCTCCTACTTGCTTTAATTATTTTGTTGATATTTAGATTAGCTTTGTTGATTAGCATTTGTGCCAAGCAGGTTTGCTTTTAGTTATTTTTGACGCTTAGAAAGAATACCAGGTCCTAGTAGGATCGACCCTTACTGCTGCTTAATACCACCAAAATAGTTGGTTTAGGTTTTTAAAATTTGCATTGATTAATTCGGCGTGTGGCAATTTTAGTATTGAATTGCACAGGGATTGGTCTTTTTTCTTTCTTTTTTTATATTTTTTCTATTTATTTATTTATTTATTTTATTTCATTTTTTTGTGTCTGTATCAGTCCCTCGTTTTATGCATAATACGAGGTGACCATTTTGAGTAGCACTCCTATTCCCACTATTACATTTATGATCAATTCATGATTCAATTACTATAATATATGAATAGAGGATTAGGTATGTTATATAATGGACACCAATTTTCCGACGTACGCATTCTTTTGTGCAACAAAGTTCGAGTTTGCGAAATTTGTGAAGATTATTCTCATTCTATATCGATTGTCAGTATTATCATAGGAATTATAATTGTCCCAGATTATGCCGTCTTATATTGACTTGATTTTTTCGGGCACATGTCAAGTCCATGATTCCCTCGGCAAAGACACTTCTTTAGAAGATATGATGAAAAAATTACTAGATGATCAACGGCGGTTTCACGAAGAGCTTAAATTAATTTTCATGCGTGAAAGTTTCCAAGCTTTGCAAAACTTGGAAAATCAATTTATTCAATTAGAATGCCCCATGACTCCGAATATGCGTGACGAAGAAGAGTTGTGTCAGCCACCGCAGCCGAGTTTCTTACTCGAGAGGAGAATGTGAATGTTGATACATTGAGTAATGTTGAGGAGAATGTTGATACAGAGTGGAGAACTATTAGCTCGAGAAACAACTTGCGAGGACTTGAAGTCGTTCTTATTAGAGAAGATTAGAATACTAACCACGACAGAATCAAATGCCGGAAGGAAATCGACTTGATGGGTGACAAGCAGGACCGTTTTTCCTGCCAGAGCTCCCATTGCATATTCCTGTCAAGAAGCGCAAGTTAGGCCTCGCTATGGGAAGTTACACCATAAACACAAAGTCCGCAGAAAATGAAAAAAACAGTTACATTAAATAGGCTGGTAGCAGTATGCGCATCAACTGCACTAAACGGATCGTCCAAGAGATATATATCTGCATTCTGATAAAGTGCACGAGCAAGCTGAATTCGCTGCTTCTGCCCACCACTTAGGTTTACACCTCTTTCTCCAATTTCAGTCAGATCACCAAATGGTAGTGTCTCGAGATCCTTTAACAGCGAACACTTGTCCAACGTTTCTTGATATCTCTGTTTGTCAAAGTTGGATCCGAATAAAATGTTCTCTTGTATTGTTCCAGTCTGAATCCATGCCACTTGAGAGACATACGCAATCTCTCCACAAATCTGAATCTATAAAAATGATCACAAGGCAGCAATTCAACACAATGCGCCTACTTGATTTCACAAAGTATAATAACAATAAATGAGACTTTTCAGTAATAGAACGGGGAGAAAAGATGAGGAGATGGAACTTACCATTCCCTTGACATTTGGAACCTCTCCGAGAATTGCAGCTAAAAGTGTTGATTTACCCGAACCAACCTCCCCACAGATTGCTACCTTTTCACCAGTTTTAACCTCAAGGTTTACATTTCGTAAGGTAGGCTTAGACGAATTATGTTCCCATGAAAAATCTGCAGACTTAATAAAAATTGGCATCTCATGTTGCTTGTTGCTTTTTCGCCTGTTATTTCCATCCTGCAGCTCTGGAGCCTCAAGAAACTTCACAATCCGTGACAATGCGACTTTTGCTTGAATAAACACACCAATAACGTCAGGGATTGATCGGACGGGTTCTTGAACAAGGCGTAATGTAGCCACGAAAGTGAATACATTGCTGACGGTGAGAGGGATTCCGAGGAAGTAACACGCGCCAAATGTAGCAGCAGAAACCAGTACTGGAGACGACCAAAAGAGAATGCCATTGTACGCTTTCCTCAGCTGCACTGCCGACAACCATTTGTATTCCACTTTTCTAAGGTTCTCTATGACATTCTTGAAATGAGTTTCCCATGCATAAAGCTTCAGCACCTTCATGTTGACAAGGGCCTCAGAACTTGCCTTCAACCTCTCATCCTGTGCCACCATAAGCTTGGTCTGAAACCTATGCTGTAGTTTGGCCACTGGTGCATTGCAGAGCACAGTGAGTGCTATCACAAACATGGCTGCAAATGTGGCAAGCCCAACTGCATGAAAAAGGATCACCAGTGCAATGCAGAGCTGGACGCTGGTAGTCCATATCTGATGAAACCAGTAGGGAAACTCTCCAATTCTATATGCATCTACTGTTACATAGTTCATTATTTCGCCAGCCGAGTTCATCAACCTTGCAGCATTGGTGAGTCTAAGTTGCTTACTGTAAATAGCAGCCGAGAGCACTGACCTCACTTGAAGACCGATCAACCTACTGCGGAAGTACCACTGCCTTTGCGATAGTGATTCAGTACATTTCGAAAAGAACAATAACAAGGCCAAAGCATAACCCTCATACTTAAATGCAGCTTTTCCTTCGGCCACACCAATGAAAGCATTAAGAAGCAAAGGACCAGCTGATAGAGTTAGCACCTTGAGCAATGCATAAAACCCCGAAACCAACAGCTGTTTCCGCTGCCACAAAACTAGTGTCCACAAGATTGATGGCGAAGTACCCGATCCACTCCGCTTTCGCCTAATCAATTGCTCCATGAATGACGAATAACAAGTCTCCGCTTGATCCAACTCGGCCAATTGTGGAATATCTTCATCCTCCATAACTTTTTCCTTACCCTTCTTCATCAAGGGATTCAACCACCAGAACGACATTCTACTAAAAAACCCAGCTCTTTCATAGGGGGTTACATTACTTTTATGATCGATTGCTTCATTATTCAAAGGCGTATAAACGCCATTCGAACTACCATTTTCAAAAACCTCTTCTAACTTATACCCCTTATAAGTACATAAAATCAATAAAACTACACCAGGAAAAGATAAGACATCTAAGACGCCCTTCGCCGACGTTTTCTTTTCTTCGATGGCTACCTTGAGCCACAAAACACAGAGGCTCCCCTCGAGCAAGCTAACAAGCGCCAACCCAAGCGTCGTCAAGAACCCTATTCGACGCGGGAACCCCCTAATGCTTACAGTTAAGACCATAAACAACCAAGTGAAGCCATGAAACAACACCAGTAGCCAACAATGCAATGGTAAAACAGTACTCTCCACTCTATGACTCTCATCCACCACAATCCAAATCCCTAGACCAATGTAAGCTAACACCAAACACACATTGTAAATGATGAACAACACTCCCAATGAAGTAAACGCGATGAAGCGATCGGCGGTCTTATAACCAGTTCTCGATGACAACTTATAAATGAAAGCCAGCAAGAACATAAACAAGAGCAAGACATCGACGCCGCCGACGAAAACATGGTTCATACATGAGAAGGGATCGACAATGGAACCAAAATCAGTACCACAAAACGCCGCCCAAAACCCCTCCATCACGATTCACTCAAATTCTGCACTAAAGATTCAATTTTTAGGTCATTGACAACATGAAATCTCATAAAAACCGAAGATTTCTAGGGCTAATCAGAGATTGAATTCACCGTAAATTGAATGCCCTGATTCGCTCAGAATCGTAAACAAAACAACAATGAGCGAATAAGAGAGGTCTTGATGATCAACGATGATGATGATGATGAATTGTGATTGGAATCTCGCGCGCGCGATCGATCGGGAGCGCGGAATTGGAAGAGAAGTTGGATTGTTGGCGCGTCGAAGCACGGAGATGAGACATTGGTCGGTTTGTTATTAAGACGTTGTGAGGTTTGGGATTTCGTCATCGCATACGTACGTAGCAGCGTTTAGTGACAACGACAAACATACGTTCTCTCTCTCTCTCTCTCAGACTCGCTATCGAATTGTTCGTCTTGCCGTTTCAAAGTTGCCGCTTTAAATGGTTGGTGGCCACGTAATTGTGTAGGGTCTCGCACGTGCATGATCTTGGCGGCCGTCGATCTGCCTCGATTGGCTCACTTTATATACCATTGATATGTAATACTTGTGACTGAACTAAATCAAGCTGAATGTATAATACATATTGATGTGATATTTGCCCCCCGAAAAGGTGAGATGGGGTGGAGTGATTACGAATAATAGTTGAATGTCTATTAACCATTCATCACAATCCACAGACTCACAGGTCACTGTCAAGAGTGACAGTGAACTAGAACAGTTCCAAAGAGGAGAGCAGAAGAGTAATGCATACAAACAGAATCCAACAATAATTGAAGATTTAGGGTTGGACTTGTATTTGAAAGTTGAAACTATATGGAGAGAATGCCAAACAGATGATCTCATCAAGTACGTAATTGTCCAAGTCTATACGACGCACAAGCCAAAGACAACTGACCTGTCACGTGCAACTCCAAACACCAAGTCTCACACATTTGACGACAAGACTATGGAGATAACATTAACAATATATATCGCGCTGATTAGTTATGACTAGAAACTAATTAATTATAGCTTATGGATCCAAAGGTTTAATAATAGGAAAATGATACCGTGCGCACACTTACGACACTCAGGTTGGATTCGCCAATCGCGATCGATGCACAGGGCTCATTAAACGGCCCACGTGTTCGACTTGCGTGTCGAACCTAAAACACGCTAGCATTTTCCATTATAATACGGTATTCCTCTTCAGAAGTGGTGGCTCTGAAAGAGCTTCATTTTGCTTTCATTATTCTTTTATTAGAAAAAAAAAATCTTCTTTTCAACAACTGCGGGCAAGGGTGTCAATTTTTCGGTCCGAGCCACTCTTGATATAAACGAGCATTTACATTGTCCAGACTCAACCCGGTTGTAAATTCGGACAAGTATGCCTTGCCCAAACCTAGTTAACTTCTAATCCAAGTTGTCCAAATATCCGCATTTTGTCAAGTTTCTTAAAATTACTTTATGTTTAAAAGCTTTTTTAATTATTAAAATCATTGTAAATTCTTCGTAATACAATCTTCTCTAATATAATTTTAAAAAGTAATGTTCAAGTTGCATTTAATATTTTAAATTACAAAACATAATAATATTTTTTTGTCAAAAGACAAAATGCATAATATTGTCTCAAACAATTTAGCTAAGTCTTAAAACTAATCTATACAAGCTTGTAGTTTCTTTTATTTCTATTGTTGTTTTTGTAAATTATGCAATATTATAGCTTATGGATCCAAAGGTTTAATAATAGGAAAATGATACCGTGCGCACACTTACGACACTCAGGTTGGATTCGCCAATCGCGATCGATGCACAGGGCTCATTAAACGGCCCACGTGTTCGACTTGCGTGTCGAACCTAAAACACGCTAGCATTTTCCATTATAATACGGTATTCCTCTTCAGAAGTGGTGGCTCTGAAAGAGCTTCATTTTGCTTTCATTATTCTTTTATTAGAAAAAAAAAATCTTCTTTTCAACAACTCGGGCAAGGGTGTCAATTTTTCGGGTCCGAGCCACTCTTGATATAAACGAGCATTTACATTGTCCAGACTCAGCCCGGTTGTAAATTCGGACAAGTATGCCTTGCCCAAACCTAGTTAACTTCTAATCCAAGTTGTCCAAATATCCGCATTTTGTCAAGTTTCTTAAAATTACTTTATGTTTAAAAGCTTTTTTAATTATTAAAATCATTGTAAATTCTTCGTAATACAATCTTCTCTAATATAATTTTAAAAAGTAATGTTCAAGTTGCATTTAATATTTTAAATTACAAAACATAATAATATTTTTTTGTCAAAAGACAAAATGCATAATATTGTCTCAAACAATTTAGCTAAGTCTTAAAACTAATCTATACAAGCTTTGTAGTTTCTTTTATTTCTATTGTTGTTTTTGTAAATTATGCAATGTGTGGACGTATATTTTCAAAATAAAATAAGTATCTTTTGGAATCCGGGCCGAGTTTGGATTTAGAAAATCTTGTCCAGACCCGGCCAGAATTTTAATTCGGACCCATATTTAAAAAAATATTGTCCAAACCTTTTTTTCCGGGCTGGACAAAAAATTGACACCCCTAACTGTGGGTGTCCGAATCTTTTTTTTTTTTTTTTTTTTTTTTTTTTTTTTCAATCCAGTGCACAAAGAAATTTAACATATACATATAATGGATTCAAAACAATGATACCTGCTTCTCTTGTCAAAAAATATATTGGTACCAAAATCTTGGTCTTTATCACCTTTATTTTTTACTAAAAAAAATACACTGCCCACAAAATTGTGGAGTTAAATAGCCCTCAACATTTGATTTTATTTTCAAGTTGATGAAGGAAAAATAACATAAATTAAGATTTGAAGATATATTATAAGCTACACTAAAATTAGACAACTTGATCACCTTGAACTGGCTGACTGCATGTGAGACCAGTATTCCTTCACAAGCCTTCCAAACAGTGAGCCCTCCCTCTCCATCAGCTTCATTGGTTCATCATACTCCACTATTTGTCCTATTAAAAAAAAAAAAAAAAGGAGAACATTTGTTTTGTACATTTAGCCTTTCTAGATTAAACATCAACGATAAGTTGCTAGAAGTAAGTTTCCAACATTGCGGTATGAGTGACGGAAATTAATGAAACTCACCGTCGCTCATTGCAAGCACCTCAGTGCAGTCCATTACAGTTGGTATTCTGTGAGCCACGGTGATCACCGTGCAATCTGCGAATTCCGTTCTTATGGTTTTCTGCAGAATTGCGTCTGTTGCATTATCAATTGATGCAGTTGCTTCGTCAAGCACCAATAATCGGCTTCTTCTCAACAGAGCGCGGCCTAAACAGAACAACTGCCGCTGGCCCATGCTCCAATTCGATCCTTCTTCTGACACTGCAAGCAAGTTCTACATGATAAACCATGTGTCATAAAACAGAAGGAATTCGAGAAATTTCAAGTCTTACCTAAGGCATCTAGACCCACTTCTTTCTCCCGGACTGCTGCTTGAAGCTGACATTTTCCCAGAACCTTTGAAGGATCAGCAGAAAACATTGTCAATCAACGACTGTCATGAGCGACGAAAAACTGTAGTAATGTGGAATGCAACTGCCGAAGATTTTGCCTATATTTAACTAGGCAATGCAACAAGGGGATTATTTCCAAACAGAGGTACCATTTTCCAACTGGGTCAGCATTGCCAAGCTGGTGGTCTACTCTGATGTTTAGATACACTAAGTATAGCTAACAAGAAAATCATTTTGTTCACTTGAATAATATTAGTTATAAACTACTCATCAGAAGCCGTACCTCCCATATTTCATCATCTGAGTGTTGCGACAACGGGTCCAAGTTATATCTCACAGTTCCATTGAAAAGAGTTGGATCCTGTGGTATGATACCAAAGCGTGACCTCAGATCATGAAGACCAATTGTAGTGATATCAAGGTTATCGATAATGATTTTTCCTCCTGCAGGCTCTACCAGCCGAAACAAAGCACCAATAAGAGTCGACTTCCCACTGCCAGTCCGGCCAACAATGCCTATCTTGTGCCCCCCTTCAAATGTACAAGTGATTCCTCGAAGAACCAGCGGAGCATCAGGTCTGTATCTGATCTGCTAGGCAACATTTTCCTAGTTATATAAATCTTCATGAACAATTGAAGTACTATTAATAAATAGTAATTCACGCGTTAACACTCACTTACCTTCAAATCAATGAGTTCCACTTTGCCAACAGCAGGCCAGCTGGGTTCAGGCCTGCTCCCCTCTATGACTTCTGGGGCCTCACTAGGAAGGTGCATGTACTGATTCAGCCTTTCTACAGATATGATATCGTTTGCTACTGCACACTGGTTCTGAATAGAGAAAATGAGGGTCATATTTAAGGAGAGGCCATAGGACAAGGCCATCCCAACATATCCTGCATTCAGAGTATCAGAGATAGAATGTCAGTTGACCATTTTGAGATGCATGCAAACTTCACTTAATCACATCTCAATGTGATCAAGAAAACAAAAGATGGATGTGCAACAGTAATAGCTCACCGGCACTTATAGTCCCAGGGGGAAGCAAAACCAAAGCAAGAACTGAAGCTGACATGACAATGGCACCCAATATTTCCAAGCGTTCAATCAACCACTCATTCGCAGAAAAGTAATGGAAGTAGGGACTAGCATTTTTATCAATGAGATCAAAATTTTTCGAAACAAATCGATCCTCCTTTTTGAAAGCTCTGATTGTCATTGCTCCAGCTATGGTTTCAGCCAAATGATTTGCCAATGCTGATTTAGTGGTGCCATTGATCCTCATCAATTCTCTTGCTGAAGCAAGATAATATCCCTGTAGTTTCGAAAATGCAGTCACATTACTCGAAAAAAAATAGTTCCCGTTTGAATTACTGAAAAAGATTAAAAGATTTATTCCCTAATATGTCGGATTCACATATCCATTTCCTATCCATGTTTAGGCGATAACAAAGGGCGGGTGAGGTATAGCAGTGGGCATTGGCAGTGGTTACAAGAAGCAAGCGAGTTTTTCAGGGCCAGAATCACCTAAAGCTACAGTTCTCACACGGACATTAGTTGGTTACGCAAACACTAGCATCCAAACTTCATAATGGCCCTGAACTAGTGAACTTCGAATTAGATTTCATAGAGTCAGTGAAGTGTAATTTGTGTGCAGTGACTGTGGACATATGTCCTTGCCATAAGTTTTGATCAAGGTACCCTTTCAAATGGAACAAAGCACTGAAAGAAATTCCAAAGTTGGCTGTAGTATTACCTGTAAGTGAAATGTCAAGTAAATCATTAATACGGCAACAAACACGACTGGCCAGGTGATAACGATCAAAACTACTATATTGGCAAGAGTATTAATGGCGGCTCCAATGGAAAATATTAAGCCAAAAGCAATATCTAGGTCAACAGTCCCCAAATCAGAAGATACCTACATAAGAAACATAGAAACATAAGCATAATCATCACTTGGTTTCCAGCATAAATTAAAAGATAAAACCTATTTTGTAGAGACTCTCACCCGACTCAATATCCTTCCCAGTGGAGTGGAGTCATAAAAAGATACTGGTGCACGGAAAAGAGAGCTCTGTAGCTGTGAAAATATAGATCTTGATGATTGCATCCCCAAACTTACAATAGAAATAGACCGAATGAACAAAAAGATTGTTGCAACAAACCCAATCACCAAGTATACTATTATTAGTTCTGATTTCCGAGCATGATGTTTCTGAACATTAGAAGCCATCCAAGAGTTCTGTAATACTTGTCCAATAACAAATGCAAGGTGTGTAACACATGCAATAACAAAAAACAGGAATCCCTTGTCCTGATTTAAATACTGTATGTAAGGCCTTAGACCAGTATCCCCTGTTTCTCTCTCTTCTTGCTTAATTAATTGATTTCCAGTCGATGCTAAAACCTCGGTCTGGATAGAAGACTTCTTGACCTCTCCACTAGATATTTCAGGTCTTTGGGGAGGAGCGACCGCATTGGCACTTTCAGAACCAGCAGTTTCCTTGTGTGCATCCACGAGCGCTCGAAACTCATGACTGAAAGCCAATAGCTGATTGTAAGGACCGGCACTTCTTATTTCTCCAGCTGACATCAGCTGTAAATGAAACAAAACCCGATTCAGAACTTGCTTTGAATAACAGAATTCTTCATTGTCATATTAGGAACATCACCGTTATCACTCCTATTATTTCCAGTTTTAATCCCCAAATTTATATTTTCAACAAAACTTTCAGGTGACAAAAAACCATTTCAAGTGATTGTTTCCAACCTTTATGCGGAAGCATTAACTACTCTTCGACTCACCTGCAAACCTAATTCTTGGATTCTACCAAATGAACTCACTTGTTATCTCTATCTTAATTAAAATGTGCTGAGTTATGAATCATGTCGCAAACTGACACTACAATCAGCAACTCAATGCAAATATAGTCAACTACAAACGGCTGGAGAGTTCTAAAAATCAAGCCAATAACAAATGTAGGTAAAGCGTCAAAATATGATTCATCCAACTTAACTGATCTGCACTCTTATTAAAAAAGAATGTACCGATTTTCAAAATCCAACTCATGAGTCATATGGTGGATAAACAATAATTCACACTGATTATGACACCTCTCTACCTAATAATCAAATATTTCATGGCGATTTTGAGTATGTTGCTGTGGTGATCCCATTCAAAATATAACTTTCAGGACAGACAAACATATTGGGTTACCGTATTAAAAATGGAAAAAAAATCAATTGAAATTTTGTAATTTCATCAAATACATAAGGATGTCAGGTAACAATCTTCTCCACAACATTTAAGAATCAAAATATCTCATTCCATATTAGTCAAAGTTGTTAGTCTACAAAGAAAAGATGCAGGAACAGACAATAAGGTCAAGAAAAAAATTGCTTAACTATGAAAGCAATAAGGAAGCACGCAAGAAACCAAGAAAAATCATAGTTAAGTCAGAGTTCGTAAATGGCATTGTTATGTTTTCTCTTAAAGACTAACCAAAACTGAATCAAATGCGGGGAGGAAGTCAACTTGATGAGTGACAAGTAAGACTGTCTTTCCTGAAAGTGCTTCCATAGCATAGTCCTGCCAAATAGCAAATTTTTTTGATCAGATGTCACATAGCAAATTAGTCTCTACTAAGAGAAAGTAGACACAGAAACAAAACTTTTTGACGCAGAATAGGTTTGAGATATTACATTAAATAGATTTGTAGCTGTGTGTGCATCAACTGCACTAAATGGATCATCCAAAAGATAAATATCTGCATTCTGATAGAGAGCACGAGCTAGTTGAATACGCTGCTTCTGACCACCACTAAGATTTACTCCTCTTTCTCCTATTTGCGTGAGATCGCCAAATGGCATCATCTCAAGGTCCTTCACCAATGAACACCTCTCGAGCGTTTCTTGATATCTTTGCCTATCAAAGCTGGAGCCAAATAAAATATTATCTTGTATTGTTCCCGTCTGTATCCATGCCATCTGAGAGACATACGCAATCTCTCCACAGACTTGAATCTGCAAAGATGAAGTCCAAGCAGCAGTAAGTACACTTTTAGCACCATTCAAGATCAAGTATTTAGGAAGTTGTAATGGAGGTTGCAACATCACATTATATCTTATAATATAATAATATGAAAAAGGAAGAGATTGTTTGAAATGCGCATAATAACTGGAAAGCATAAAGCAGGAATATCTTTCAATTTCAAATTATCTACCGAATTATTTTTTTTAAGAAGAAAGAAGGAAAAGACTCAAATAATTAACTTGCCTATTAAGATTTCAGAGCTTATCTAGATTGTGCATAGGGATATTTTCGAAATAAGTATATTATGCATTTGCAAGAAATATTGGCATTTAAAAAAGTTCGCACACTTTTCTTAAGAGATGACAAAAACCTTGATTTCTAACAAGAAATGTATTAATCATCAATATTGTTCAAATGTTAGCATTCTCTACTGAAGTTAATTAGCATATCAGAATGTAAGATTTAGCAAAGTTGAGGATTTTCCATCCAAGATAATTACAGAAATAGAACTAACAATCATTCCTTTCCTGCATAAGAATACTTTTCATTTTTTCTTTTCGAAACAGAATATTTTCCATTTAGGAAGGACAAAAGATAAAGAATAAACTTACAGTTCCCGCAGTGTTTGGAACCTCCCCGAGAATCGCAGACAGAAGAGTTGATTTACCGGAGCCAACTTCCCCACATATTGCCACCTTTTCACCAGTTCTAACTTCTAGGTTTATGTTTCTTAAGGTAGGTTTTAAAGGATTTTCTTCCCACGAAAAGTTTGCTGATTTGACAACTATCGGGCACTTAATTTCATCTTTGTTGCTCTCCCGCCTAACGGTTTTACTCTGCAACTCTGGAGAATCGAGAAACTTCACAATTCGTTCTAATGAGACATTTGCTTGAATAACCACTGCAATAACATCTGGCATTGATCTTACAGGCTCCTGAACAAGACGCAATGTTGCCACAAAAGTGAAAACATTCCTAGCATTGAGAGGAACTCCAAGGAAATAGCAAGACCCAAATGCAGCCGCTGAGACCAATATAGGAGATGACCAAAAGAGAAAAGAATTGTACGCTTTCTGCATCTGCACTGATGACAAGCACTTGCACTCCTTCTCCCTCAAGCCTTCTACTACTTTCCTGAAATGAGTTTCCCATGCATACAGCTTTAAAATTTTCATATTTACAAGAGCCTCTGACATAGTTTTCAACCTCTCATCTTGTGCTACTGTAAGCTTAGCGAGAAACTTGTGCTGTAATCTGGCCAATGGAGCGTTGCAAATAACAGTAAGCACTATTACAAACATGGCTGCAATAGTTGCAAGCCCAATAGCACGGACGAGAATCATTAAGGCCAGGCAGAGCTGAAAGACTGTACTCCATGTCTGATGAAACCAATATGGAAACTCACCTATCCTATAAGCATCAACTGTTACATAGCTCATTACCTCACCAGCTGAATTAGTCGACTTAGCAGCATTTGAATGTTTAAGCTGCTTCACGTAAATAGCTGCCAAGAGGTATGACCTCACTTGGAGGCCAACAGTTCTGCTGCGAAAGAACCACTGCCTCTGAGACAATGATTCTACAAATTTTGACAGCAACAGCACCGCAGCCAATACATAACCCTTGTACTTATGTTTCCCTTTTGCTTCAGCAACGGCGATAAGACCGTTAAGAAGCAGAGGACCAGCAGATAAACTTACTACCTTAAGCACTGCGTAAACACCAGAAATTACAAGCCCTTTCCACTGCCAGGAAAATAGTGCTCGCAAAATTGACGGCACGGTGACAGGCTTCTGCTTTTGTTTGTTGAAGTGATCAACAAATGACAAGTAGCAAGTTTTTGCTCGATCCAACTCATCCAAGCCGGGAATGTCTTCATCTTCAAGGGTTTTCTCCTTGCCCTTCTTCATCAATGGACTCAACCACCCAAATGTCATTCTACTAAAAATCCCCGCTTTAGCAAAAGGCGTTACATTGTCACCGGATCTAATTTCACTGCTCTCACTATTTTCACCATTTAATGGTGTATAAAGAGCTCTATCGTTATCAGATCGACCATTGTGCTCATAAAAAGTGCATAAAAGCAATAGTATTCCCCCTGGAAAAGACAAAACATCCAACACATTCTTCACGAATACTTCCTTCTCTAAAACAACTGCTAGAACAGACAAAACACACAGAGCTGCAGCAAACAAGATGGTAACCACTGACCAAGCCCACAAAAAACCCTTTGAGATTTGTCTCCCTCTAAGACTCACAGTTAAACCCACACACAACCAAGTAACCCCCTGAAGTAACAACACTAACCACCCATGTAAAGGTAAAACCGTTTTCACCCTTCTCAACCTCTCTGCCACAACCCAAATCCCCGACCCACAGTAAGCTAATCCAAGACAACCATTATAAATAGAAGAAAGTACTTTCAAACAAATATAACTTTTCAAGGGCCGTCGCGTTCTTGATGAGGCTTTGCAGATAAAACTGAACAAGAACAGTAGCAAGAGCAGAACATCAACGCAAATAACGACAACGTTGTTGATGCAAGAAGAGGGATTCAAAATCAAAGAAAAACACGCGTTTCCAGCGCAATCCGAATCGCCACATAACACACTCCACAAATCCCTCATCATGCCTGCTTTATTCTCTCTACTTCACCTTCTCAATCTCTGCAGCTCAAAATGCACACACATCAACATCACCAAAAATTCAAAAAATGCAAAACAACAACATCGAGAAAAAGAGCCACAAAAGCGAATTAAACACGTCTCGGTCGCTCGAATCCTAGGGTTTTCAATCTCCAACAATCATCACAAGCTCTAAAAGCTCGACCGAACTAACTAAAATAGAACGACTAAAACGAAGTTCAAAGAATCACTTCAATACCAAATCTCCTCTCTATTTCACTCAAATAGGTCAATCGAAACGAAATAACGAATAACAAGTTAACAACAAACACATCAGTAAGAGATTTCTTCGTCGTTTCACAGTTTTCACTCAAATAGGTCAATCGAACCGACTAACACAGAACAGGTGAAACGAAGAACAAAAACCACTTCAACAACTAATCACTTCTCCATTTCGCACAAATACCTCGATCGAACAAACTGATTAACAAATAACAGCTCGATCGAAGAAAAACAATCACTTCAACAACAAATATGTTCAAGATTTCACTCAAACAGCTCGATCGAAGTGACGAACAAACAATACCTAACCTAATCAGTTGAAGAACAAACTCCTTCTCCATTTCAGTCAAACAGTCACAACACATTCAGAAGAAGATTCCGGAATCCATTAAAAAAAAAAACTGAAACTGATGAAACTAAAGAAATCGAATCGAACATCGAAGCGCGAGCAGAAGAACTGACCAGACTCGATCGATTGATCGATCTATTCGATTGAAGAAGAGAAATCCAGAATCCGAGAAACGCCGAAACTACCTCATTGAATCGCAGAGTACACGCGTTCGGTGTTGACGAAATTCGGAAAGAGTGCGTGTGTGCGTGTTTGTGTGTGGGCGCGCCGTGTTATTTAAACACATTTTGCATGAACGGACTTTCAACGCTTGTTTGTCTGGAAAGTGGAACTAATGGTTCTTAGTCAACGATATTCTGAGGGTATGATAGTCATTGCACGACAGGATCTCACTGCGAGTGCAGTGTCTGAGGGAGCACTTACATGAATCATTAAATATCCTAAAAATTGTATTTAATTCAAGAGTATCAATTGTTATGGGACCCCAATTTGTATATCGTATATACAGTGCTACTAGTATGCACTTGCCATCAAACTTTATTCCTGATTGTAAGACAATTAATTACGTGTTACATGGACATGTGAAAAAGACGTGGCCCGAATAACTTTCCTAAAAAATATTAAATTACGTATATGTATAAGTTACTCAAAAGATTACGTTATATTGTTTCGTGAATAACCCAAATAGGTTGGTCTAATGGTAAAAGCGAGCTTAGGATTGTGTAGATTAGGCGCACGGTCTCAAGTTTCGATTCTCTTTTGGTCAAAATTATTCACCGCATCCTCGTGGAAATAGTCGGGCTCATCCGAATACTCGAGAATATCAAAAATAATAATAATAAAATATTGTTAAGTTTCAATGTCAACTGGAAAAAAAAAAAAAAAAAAAAAAAAAAAAAAAAAGAGAGAGCAATAGATCGGAGAGAAAGAGAGAGCACTATAGAAAAAGTATTTGTTTTGTCTATAATGTACAAATTAACGTGACATCACCTTTAAAACATGGGGTGTCTACATAACAACAAATCATATCGCGCATGCATATATGTTATTCCAACTTTTTATTTTTCATGACTCGTAAACCTCAATCTTTTCATGCATATCGGAATAAATTATATATATACGTGTGTGGAACAATATCAAAATCAAATCCGAGATGAATAATTAAAATTCGTGGGGTCACTATTCATTCAGTTTTGGCGTTTAAATATCGACTTGGACAGCACATGTAAAGCATTAAATTGAGCAGTGCCCATGAAGGTGCCCATTACTGGTTAAGTATATTAATTAGCTTGACAAATTAATTAATACTAGTGAATATATATATATATATATGGAAACTAATTAATGCAAATGCACATCTTATATTTTTTTGATATATGTAGTAGTCAGGGATTTAGTTTCGACTATTTTTACGAAAGCCCTTATAATGCAATGCAAATTTAAACGCACTTAATGACTCGAGCGATCTTGTCACACTGGAGAATTGAAACAGAAGTCGTGCGCTTAACTCACACAATCACATCTTCGTCCTTATCATTGTAGCAACCCGATCAAGTTTGCGCATCTTATATTTTTGATACTTGACTATGATAGACTGGTGGTTGGAGACTATAGAGAATTATTGGAAGACAAGTTCACCTGCTAGAAAGTCAAATTTTCTCATCTAAAAATTGCGCATGTGCATGGTGTCATCCTCGCAAGTTTGAAAGAGTTAAACTCAACTACTTCGTATATATAGTGACAGGGCTAGCAAGTTGCAATTTCTTTGCGAGCCAGCTTCTTATTGTTCAACTAGCACAACACCTTTAATTTCTTTTTTATTAACTATCTGTATTCTACACTTATCTGACTAATCTCGTGAGCTTCGGGGATTGCGAAAGGAGACCACCAGTAATGGTGGACGTTTGGTTGTTAATAAAAAGTCCATCGCATGGTATAAAAAAATTGCATTTGCAATTTGTTTAATTGACACTGCGTGCAATAATCATTCACACTACTTTAGTTAATTAATTAATATACATGCAATTGTTCCACTAATATATATATATATGTTTGGTTTGGTTCATTAATTTTGCCAACTTACGGCGCAAGTGCTAACTTACAGTGCAAGTGAAGTACTCACAGTAAAAAATCAATTTTTTATGTTTGGTTCAATTTTAAACTTGTAGGAAGTTGCAAATTTTTAAACAATAAAAGATATGAAATTAACATAAATACCCTTCGAACAAAATAGATGGATGTGAATAATAAAAAATAATTGATAAGGGGTAATTATATCCACAAACTTCTAGGAGATAATTCCCCTAAGGGCGTGGGGGAGATATCTTTCACCTTTGAGTTTGAGTTAGAGATAAGTTGCAGGGAAGTTGGGCAACTAAATAAAAATTAGTTCCAACTCCCCTGTAAGTTATCTCTGGGGAGTTAACTCCACCCATAACCAAACAAGGTGATAGTCCGTAGATTGTGTCTGTGTGTTGATTAGCTTAATTAATTTACGCCAATAGTTTTGTGCAATTAATAAGTAGGTAAATCAATGGTTGTTCTTTGAGCCTTTCGTACTTAGATCACATTTTCGAATTTTATAAAGGCCACGACTATTCAAACCTCATGTTTTGCTCCTTTTACCTTGTTACTTCATTGTACCCCTTTTCTTTTTTTATTGCTTTTACCCCACCTTTTTGTAAATAATTCTAAAACTACTCCTCACCCTCAACAAATGTTTATCTCATCTTCTACGTACTTTTATACCAACACCCCTCATTCCTCTCCATTTCTCGATTTTAGTCATTGTATAACACTTTTACTAGGTCACCAAGCGTAGTAGGAGTGTTTTTTTCGTTGAACAAGGTTGGATGTGGATGCGTCGTGTCCAAGAAGTGAAGAAGTGTCACCCGCGGGGGTTCGACTAACTTCGACCGATACCTCTAAAGAGGTAACGGCCGACTCTGACCGATAATGCGAAGTGAACTCGGTTAATTTTAATTGGTCACGGAGGGGTCCATCCAATACCTCTTTAAAGGTGTCGGCCTGTGCGGTCGACACCCGCGGTTAACAAGAACGAACAAAAATTTTCAGAACTCCTAAAAAATACATGATAATGACAAAAAATAGTAGATTTTGCTTGAAATCGCTTGATATTAACGATTTCATCGAAACTTTGTACCCAAAATGCAAGATTTAACTCCCAAATCGAAACTCTAAGCTCAACAAAAAAATCACAAACAATACCGACTCAAAAAATAAAAAAACTCCAAAAAACCTCAAAATCGACACTAAAAGAGATGAAGAATGCACTCATGACGTTGAATCGATGTGATTTTGCTCGGATTTCGTCGCATTTGAGTTGGTGGTGAGAATGTGACTTTGAGAGAATTGTAACTGGGGTATGCGTGAGTGGGGTGAGTGGGGTTTAGGTGAGTAAAAACTCTTTTATTTGAAGGGGTAGTTGAGTCATTTTACTAGTGGTTGAAAAAAAAAATTTAAACGGGGTAAAAAGATCAAAAAGTGGGGTCCAAATAGCCTGGGTCTTTTATAAATTTTTGAAACATATCTTTTGTACATAGCATATAGATCACATGTTCTGTAAAATAATATTATTAAAAGAATATGTAAAGCTGATTTTTTGAAGGCTAGGTAGAACTAATTAGAGATTTAATTTTATTCAATCAAGGACCCTTTAATTAATTATAATTTCCATGTAAGAGACGACAAGACTATAAAAGGACAACACGTGGGCACCTACAAGACAAAGATGCACCTTAAAGACGTGGAGGCCAACAAACTTTAATTTCCATTCAAATGCAACCAATTTAATTAAAATACTATAATGATAACAAGAAAGTCTCATCCCAAGACACGTCGCTGCTTTTTATACGATTTAAACCCGCTTGTTAAGCATTGAGATCTATGTATGTTTTTTGAGATCTTAAGGTGCACATGAATAACTCTTATGAATTAATATGTCATTCTACCACTTCTCATTTAATTTTTAGTGCTTGTAATCGACAGGACTAAAATATTTAGATGGAATACAGTCATGTACAGTCGCTCTTAAACTTTTTTTTTTTTTTCTGTTCTTTTCTTCTTTGTTCCTTAAAGCTTCAACAAAAAAATAAATTATTGGCTGGATATACCTTATATATATATATATATATATAAAGCTCAAATGATTGTTTCTTGTTGTGATATTTCCAAATATGCAAACTGTGATCCACATGGGCTAGAAAGTAGAAAGACTACTATCTCTACAATCTCTTATCGTAATTTACTAATTTTGTAGATTTATACAAAGAATGATATCTCATTATCACTTATATACTTTATTATGAAATTTCATTTCGTCAGCTTCGATATTGTCCCCAATTTAATCATCTTCAACACATAGGTGTGGGGTTTAACTCAAAAGGCTTCGGTTCTAGTTGATATGAGATTATTACTTATTTACTTCATTGTGAAGTTTCAATTAATCGATGTGGGACTAACTTTCGGTCCTCACATCTCCAACGCTCCATCATGGACCGAAATCCATCCATGGTGCATTCTCGACAGATCTCAACCAAACCGTCTTTGATACCATGTAAAATTCTCAATCCAAGTTTTTTTATTCAAATAGGTAGATCAAGTTAGCTACATATCACAATATGAATATTCGTTTTAAGAAACTTAAATTTTAATCTAACATTAGATATAAATGTTTTATAGTTTGGTCTTTTGAGATCACATTACGCTAATATATATATATATATATATATATTTAACATTAGATATAAAACTCAGTTTAGCAAATGTATTTTAGGGATTTTTTTTAAAAAAAAGTGGGTACTTTTAGCAATTAATTAGAATTCAAAAACTGTGCTACGCTTGAGTAATAGGGTATACTCAGCAAAAATAAAAAAATGTCCCTGAAATTATTGTTGTAAATAATCCACAAGTGAGATTTTACTCGAGCATGCATGGTCACGTAAACGTCGGATTTAGCGTACTTGGACTACAAATTTGAACATCCAACGGTTTACGTTATCCTCGCATTATTACTTACTAAAACAAACAAATTCGGCCTAGCTAGTTGGATACATTGCATTTCATATTCACAGTAGGACTTCAACTTCGAATTTAGAAACAAAAGCATCGATCGATCATATATAAATATATGCCATCATGGATACGCCCAAAGCATCATATATGTTACTTCTACACGTCCAATTAATTAAAGCATTGCTACACAGTTAATTTTGTGCTTTTGAGTTTTTGTGTCTGTTCTTTTCTCCTTGTGGTGTATACATTCATGGATACTCCCCATGCAATATTGCAAGAAAAGTTGAGTTCTCTCATTCTCTCGATTCCGAAACATCAAAGCGAATAGCATGGAAAGTCGATGGGATTACATACGCCACTTTGTCACCGACGGAAGGCAAGTCAACCTCGACGTTAATCTAGAGGTTCGTAGAGATGTTCTTTAATCCAATTAATAATCCTTGCTAGCTGAATAGGGCGTGCGGTTCTTTGTTAGAACCTAACTGTAACTGTAATTAACTTGTGTTAATTTGTTTTCGCAGGATCGGACTGTGGAGCTGTGGATACATCGAGACACGCCAGACCCCGAAGACCTCGAAAGAAGTGCTAAATTCATCGGAGCTGTTATGTTGGGGTTCAGCACTCGAGCAGCCATGAGTTTACTGCACAAGGACGACTTCATCGTCGAGACATGGAGCATTGAAGAGATGATAACGGAGTTGAAGAGGCCAGTCGATGCCAAGCGCCTGTATAGAAACATTAGAGAGACTATAATGGCTATCGAAGATTCCACCATCACGAAGATCGTGATGGTGAAGTCTGTGCTTCACGTACTGGGCTCTTCGGCGAAGGTCAGCGCTGCTAAAGAATACATTCGCCATATTATTTCACAGTATTTTTTGATATCTGCTGCGGGTATTCAAGAGAGCCTCACTACTATCGCAAAACCATGCTACAATCAACCTGAGGCTGAGCATACTCCAATGGCTTGGACAATTTTGATGATGCAGCGAGGAATCAAACCTGGAACAGTGCGCCTAACGCAAACATTCCCAAGCTCGGCCTTACCATTGGGTCAACCCTTACGTTCGGGTTTTTTATTTCACAGTATTGATGTAATGTGTGTACTTTTGAGTTTATGTTTTGAGGGTCTAAATATTTTTGTCATTGTTGCAACAAAATACATTGATTTTTCATTACAAGTTTTCTCTAATAGAAGAGAGTGTTCATAGTCTCGACAACTTATTATTATCATTATTGCAAGTCCCACTAAAAGAAACAAATAAAGGCCTAGGGCCTCATGAAGCTCCATGAAATAGAAAAGAATTTAAGTAATTGGACAAGATGCTTGAACAACAAAAGTCTAAATCTTCAATTCAGCAAATACATCAACAAAGGGTGCTAACTCACTGAAATAAGCCAAACGCTTATGCAGTAATCTGACCAAATAGCCGCTTTCGGATCTGCAACAACCGCGAGACACACCAAGTTAGTTCAAGTTCGAACACGATATTCAAATTGCGAGAAACAACTGAGTCATACATGAAGCATAGGAAAAAAGGAACATTGATAAGAGGCATCTGGCTTATAGGGGCTCAATGAGAATACAAATTTATTTAATGACTTTTGCAAATTGTTCGACTGGCTGGCACTCGAACGCAGTACGCCGATTATACCATGCTAACAATTTTAAGCACAAGTAATACCAAATGGAGGTCCCAAGAATTAATGAAGGATGAGGCTTTTTTTTTTTTACAAACTCGCTACTTCCCAAGTAAATTATTATAAAATATAATTTCCCTGAACTCATCCACGGAATGCTCAAAGTGTATGAAATAGTTTCACCAAAAAAAAGTGTATGAAATAGGATGTGAATGGAGTAAGGAGGAAAGGCATTGACATTAGTAAATTGTAAGATACATTACATGAGAATTCAGGAGATAGAAGATACCTCTGGCAACTTTTTGCGGAATGCGACATCCAACCTTGCATCGAGGGTGTTCTCAAATACAATCTTTCCATCACGAGAAGCCAGCACAACGCCTCCAGAGCTGGGAGTTGCACACATTACCCAGACAGACCATTAGTTTCAATAGCATGCTTAAATGGAAATGCAAATTATTCATGAATCTAAGTGTTTCATGTGCTAGAAACTGCAAATTTGTGCAGTAAGAAAAAAAAAAAATGCTAAATAGCATATCTTTCGTAGAGTGAGGCATGCCTCCTGTAGAATAGTCATTGTAATCTTGGACACCACCATATCCAAAAAAAAGAAAAAGAAAAAACACAATTTAGTCTAGTACTTTTGTGGGGGCATCAAGTCATGAATATCATGAACTACAGAGGCAAAGAGATATGCTATGGTCAACCGTCCACCTATATATTAGCAATCTGGCACAGTTGTCACCACCACAACTACAATATCAAATATAGAATTCTGGAAAAACAAGAACAATAATTGTGAAAATGATCCAACAAAAATAACATTCACAGTGGTGACTAATAAAACGGAAGATTTGTTCATTAATACTAGGACTCCCAACCTTGCATCTATCAATCTTCAAGTACTAAATATGTGCATGATGCATCTCGCAGTTCAATCAAATGACCTTACAACAAATTGTGAAGTTGGTTACACAAGAATCTTGCGTTAGGACCTCACCATATGCAAGACCATATCTTCTACTCAGTTCACGGTCCATTTCAAAATACTAATCAGTGGTGGAAATAAATAGGGATTACACAACATACCAAAGTTAGAACCTTTCATTAATAATTGTCTTTAATTGGTTGATCAAGGCTACAGAAAGTCAGAAAGAAAAGGAGCTTTTCCTCTTCCATGAAACCAACCCAGAAACATGAAGCAGCTGTAAAACAAAATATGAAGCCCCAAGAAGCAAACCAGAAGGGGTTTGTAGCATCTATATTCATCCCTCCAGCCCTAATTCTTCCCATGGTCATTTGTCGCATCAATCCTAGAAATTTTTTTCCTCCTTTCTAAAGAAAATTGATAGAGTCCTTGCTACATAACATAGAAGCTAGAGAAAACATTCCCTGCAATTTAAAGGCTGTGATTTATTTTGGACTTTGTATCAGTTATCTGAGTTTTTCTATTTTTCTTGTTGACAAGATCAATATATTTTCAAGCCAATAACAACTTCAGAGCTCCGTCGCTTTATATTTTCATAAGCATAAGTAAACTAAAGGACAAATATCAGCAGATCCCTTTTGAAAACCTCGTGCTATTAGATAGATTTGAACAAAAGTCTAAAATTGAAAAACTCTTACCAGTGAGGGCCATGGGCATTGTGATGGGATGGAGCGGTGGTAGGTAGACTTTGGAGTCAACTATTATCTCAGGAGAATGGACCCCAGCTTTCTCTGCATACTCATCCTTTGCAGCATCCAGAACAGACTCCACCAGCTCCAAATCCTCTTTCCGGCATCGCAACAAGACAGCAGGCTCTTTCAGACGGAGCAAGCTCTGCAAAAGAGAATAACATCTTTTATGACCAAATATTTTAGAGTTTACTTCTTGCAGGAGTCTTGGATTTTGGAAGTACGCCATCAAACAAGATGACATTCGAGAAAAGATTTCGCATTAGTTAAAAAACAGCAAGAGCGCTTTGACACAGCTGCTGGCATGCACATGAATTACAGAATTATGGCATGTCAGTTACAAGTTTGCCAACATCATTCTCAAGATGGCTCATATAACAGACACTAAAGAAAAGAACTCCAAAGAAATCTCCAAGCTAACCTGCACAATGAGGTCCCTCAAAAGCCTCCTGTACGAGTGGTGGTCATAGCTAACATGCAGAAGTTCCTTTGCAGCTGCCTCCTTCATGGAGCTAACCAAATCATCCTGCGCTTGAAGCACCTTTATGCGAGATGCATTCAGTTGCATGGAGTACTCACTGCGCAGTTTGAAGATACATTAATTTTACACAACAAAGTAACAGGCACAAATAAAAATCACATTCACGCTGTCAATACTTGCAGCAAGTATTTCCACGAAATTAGTTTCCAATAACATAAACACAGCATATCAAATTGCTTCCGCGCATAAGCAAATTCGCCATTTCAAATGGCAAATATAACAGGCAAAAAACTAGTTCCTTTTTTTTTGGCTTTCCCACGTGGTGTCCGGCACTGGCCACACTGACTAATCCACACTCAACTATTGCCAGGCCCCATAAGAGGGAAACCCTACCAAACCAGTTTATTCCAACCACAAGACTCAAACTCGAAACCTCATTTTAGGGGAACCAAGTCCCTTGCCACTCATACCAAATAATTGTTGGTAGACTCGTTCACTTTATAAACATAAATTTGGTCTGTCTTTTTTTGTGATTATTCCTCTTCCCAATTAACAAACTCCCACGATCACCTCTAACAAACCAAAACTGCTAATAAACATAATCAACAAAAAAAAAATCCACTCCAATCAAATCAGAGCTCACAGTCCCAATCAATCAACAGTATGAACCTTCTCAAACAGATCTAGACTCAGTAATCAATTGATCATCACCACTACAATGCCATCAAATCTTCATACGTATAACTAAAGGATCAAACTTTAAAAATCACTCAACAAACAACAGAGAGATCGAACTGCTCACATTTTCTTCCGCACTTCCACCTGCTTCTCCTTCCTCTCGTACTCCTGCCTGATCTTCTTCTTCTCCGCTTCCACCAACTGCAACTTCTCGATGTTGAATTCCTGCAAACAAGTAGATCCAAAAATTGGGGAAAATCAGTAACTTCACGAAACCAGCGATCAAGACATCCGATCCACTAGATTTCGAGACGAATCGAACAAAAAGTGATTCGATTGACGTAACGAGATTTATATCAAAAAGATGGGATTTTTTCAGGGGGAATTGAACAAACCCTAGGTGGCCTACCTCTTCGGCGGAGACGTTGATTTCGTTGGCCTTCTCCTCCGCTTCTTGGCGGATGAACCTCACCATCTGCTGGATCTGCTTCGAGACATCTGAGTCATTCATTTTCGATCCGATGTGGTGATTGATTGATTGATTGACTGAGTTTTTGTGATTTGAAACTCTGCTCTGCTCAGATGAGAAAGAGCTCTCGATGACGATGAGAGAGACGACGAGGGAGTGAATCGTGGATGATTGGCGGTATTTATAGTGGCGGGCCTGGGCTTGGGCCTTTGTGTGAGGAGCTTTGGCGCGGCCCAGAAATATTGGCGATTCGGATTGTCGGAACGCGTGGTATCTACACCGAGATACGCACTCGGAAGATATTTCGTGCTAAGCTGAAAGTGATGGAGATCATTAAGTGGCGGCCTTTGGTCTTCTTGTTTTGTTTTGTTTTGATTTTTTATTCCTAGACCATCTTCTATAGATTAAATTAAATTGACTACTCTGAGCTCACTCCGTATCGACTCATAATCAGAGTAATTTAGCAGTCTAGTAAGTTGAACATATTAAATTTCCTTTGCATCATCGAAAAAAAATAAATATATTTATTTTAGTTTCTCACGTTTCAAGTGCCTATTCAATTTAGGCGCTCACATTTTTCTAAAAAAACGATTACTTTAAGAGGATTTGCACGTGAGAGCTCCGCTTACGTCAACCTTAATTAATGGTCTCAAATTTCGGCCCACCCTTTTGAAACCATCGAATAAGGGAGCGATTTTTATACAATTGCAAATTATAAGATTTGTACAATTATCAATAGTAACGCGTCATGTGTCATTTGATTCAGAAAACAAAAGAGGGAAAATCTATTAACTTTTATATTATTAATTTACCTTCACTTTAACTGACGTATTTTCTTAAGATAGAGGAGAATAATTTTACACATTTACCATTTTCAAGCATCGAGATGTGTGCACACACAAATTTTCATACATAACACGCGTGGTGTATATCCCGAGACGTACACGAACGACTCCTAAAGTCGATTTACATATAGAGTTTGTTTTGATCATGCCAAAAATCATTTCTCTTTGTTAACGAGGGGTAAATTAGTAATAAGAAAATTAATATTATATCTGTATAAAATGAACACGTGGTGTGTTGCGATTGACAATTGTGCAAATCTTATAACATCTCCAATGGGACCATGGATTTGAGTGGAAATGGATCTGCATAGAACACAATCTACATCCAACTCAAAAAATGCTCTCCAATAGAACCATAGATTGATAATGTCTATCATATGTGACACGGAATCAAAGTGGAGTAGACATTGTGGTAGACGACCACGCAACTTTTTTTTTATTTTTTTAAGTTTTTTTATTTTTTTCAGGTCTTTATTAATATCATGAAAATTGAAAAAAAAATGTCAACTCATAAATCTGTGGTCTAAATCCATTATCTAGTGCCACATATGATAGACATCATTTATACATCCATGATGTGACACCAATCTATGGTTTAAATCTACATTACCATTAAAGATGCTCTTATAATTTGTAATTGCATCGAAGTTGCTTCGTTGAAGAAGAGTTTTTTTTTTTTTAATTTTATGTGTGGTGTTTTTACGCTAACCGTACCGACTAATCCACCTTCAAGCACTATTGTACAAAGATGTTCTCCAAACCCAATTTTTCCCACACTGCTTAATTGTCCTCATATATATCGGCAAAAAATGAAAAAAGATAACGTTTTTACTGTGGAAGAGTCGACTTTACATGCTTTGAAGGACTGTAGAATTCATGGGAAGCGGAATTCATGGGAAGAATTGGCCAAAGTACTAAGTTGTGGCGCCAGCCACGTCAATCACTCGATGTGGCGCCAGCCACGTCAGCAACAGCCAGCGCTTTCGTTCGCTGTATTAATCGGGGCATTATTGGAAACAAATATTTCCGGTGACGGTGGAGTCTCTCTCTCTCTCTCTCTCTCCGCGTTGCATTCGATTTTCATTTCCTCGCAGAGGCCACTCTCCGAATCCGCGATCGCGCCGCCTTCACGACGCAATACACGCATCACGCATGTCTCCTCCTCCTCCTCATCTCGCTCTTCCCACCCCAGCCGACGCGCACGCGCACCCCGTCTTGCCCTAGACTCGATCCGCGCCAGATCTGAATCTCGCTCTCTCTCGCAATCGCTGAATCCCGATCGCGATCGCTAGAGCTCTTAGGGTTTCGGATCTGCCTTTCGAGATGTCGACGGTGAAGTCAGGGCACTCGTCGTACCGCGATCGGACTCAGGAGTTTCTTTCCACTGCGGAGAGGCTGAAGAAGTCATTCTCTTCCGCCGCGGCGGCGGCGGCGCCCAATGTGGCGGCGAGCGGTGGTCCTTTCGCGGCGGAGGGCCCGCGGTCTGGAGTTTCCATTCAGTCGGAGTTCAACAAAAGGGCTTCCAAGATTGGGTATGGGATTCACCAGACGTCTCAGAAGCTCGCAAAGCTCGCCAAATGTAAGCATTAGGGTTTGCTTGTTTTTGACAGTTCTGTGATTTATGATTCATTTGATGATTGTTTTAGCGTGTTATTGATCGAATTTGCGGTAGGAATGATGTTGATTTAATGCGCCCTAGATAGAGAATTAGACCCTATGAGGGATAAGGTTAGAGACCGTAGAACGCAGACGTAAGATAACTTGGGATGCATCGATTTGGAAGGATTATGAAAGCACGCCATTTAGGGCATTGATACGAGCGGAGTGGAAAAGTTTGATCCATATGGGGAACGTAGGTCAAAGTTTTAAGGGCTGGCTAGTGACTAGTGCCATTTGTTTAGCTTAATGGGATCATTCTTTGTTAATTGGATGCGGAAGCGATTATATAGGCGTTGTGAGTCTGTAATAGTAGACACTAGGCAGTTAGGAAGAAGGGAGTCCATGCACTCTTTGAATGGATATAGGACACGAAAGAAAAAGAAGAGGGGGACTTCACGTAGGATTTCTCATTCCACCATTGAATTATGGATGCTATTCAGCCTATTCCCACGTTCTTGGTGCCGATAGTCTTTGGGTTTTAACGTGTTTTTTCTCTAGACTCAAGAACGCCTGCGCGAATGCCGTTGGGCTAAGCAATTTATCATTAATGAATGAAATTATTTACGAGCTCACCATTAATTGCACTTAATCGAGCACAATGGAAGAGTTTGATCTATGTAGCCGACCCCAATTAATTTGGGACTAGGCTATGTTGTTGGCCTTGAATGAAATTATTTATGAATGTTTTGACGTTGACAGCAAAATGCAATGCAATTCATTGTTCACACTACTTAATTAGTAGAGAAGCCTCTTCGGACATTTCATTGAGACTAAAAAACAAGAAGCAACAACAAAAAAATAGTCCCAAGTTAGTTAAGGTCGGCTACATGGATCCAAACTTTCCATTCAGGTTGATTTACTACAACTGATGGTGTGGTTTCATAATCTTTGAATCTTTTATTATTAATGCCACTCAAGACATCTTTGGCTTACTTCTATGCGTTCGAATTCCTTCATCCACTAGCGCATTGGGTTTTTTTTAACAAACTAAGTTACGTAACAAAAAATTCTTATATATAAATATCAAGATTCTTAGTTGGTTTGCTGTCACGAAACTTATTAGTACATTGTTTATATGATAAATCGTGTGTAGTAAACTTACATTGAAGTTTGAGTTTCAATTTTCAAACTTTGAAAATATAGATGATTCAGAAATTTACTGATATCATTTTTATTGGTGGAGGTAATAATAATCGCTTCCTTGCTTTTAGTTCTCGTATTTCATGGTTTCTTGATCTGCTATCATACTTATATTGCTTTAGTGTTTCAGAAGGTTGGGTTACCTCTTTTCATAATCACTGTTTCATTTTACTTGCCTTTATAGAATGATATTGAAATGCTTTTTCCTGTTGTTGATTTAGTGGCCAAGCGAACATCAGTGTTCGATGATCCGACTGTGGAAATCCAGGAGCTTACAGCTGTTATCAAGCAGGACATAACTGCACTGAACTCAGCAGTGGTAGATCTTCAATTCCTATGTAATTCACAAAATGAGAGTGGTAACATTTCCCATGACACCACCAGTCATTCAACAACTGTTGTAGATAATCTAAAGAACCGCTTGATGAGCGCCACAAAAGAATTCAAGGAAGTTCTCACCATGCGAACAGAGGTATGGAAATTAGTTTCAATATCGATTTATAATATCTACGTATATTTTTCTTGGAGATGTTCATGCGGCTATGGAGGCGATTTTTCTTGTAAGAAGATTGTTGGAAAAATATAGAGAAAAGAAAAAGATCTTCATATGGTATTTGTAGATTTAGAAAAAGCATATGATAGGGTTCCTATAAATGTTCTTTGGTGGATTCTAGAAAGAAAAGGAGTGCATGCTAGATACATAGACACTATTAAGGATATGTATGATGGAGTAGTAACGAGTATAAAGACATTTGGAGGGGCTACAAAAGAATTTTCCATTACGATAGGACTACATCAAGGATCAGCTTTAAGCTCGTATCTATTTACTTTAGTTATGAATGAACTAACTAGGCATATTCAAGAGGATATACCATGGTGTATACTATTTGCAGATGATATTGTCTTAGTGGATGAAACAAAAGATGGAGTGAATAGGAAATTAGAACTATGGAGGAATACATTAGAATCTAAAGGCTTTAAGTTGAAAAGGAAATGTTCCTAGACATTAAGATGATGGAGTGGTAAAATTAGGGGAAGTAGAAGTTCCTAAGGTGAACCACTTTAGATACCTATGATCAATCATACAAAATGATGGTAATATTGAGAATGATGTCACACATAGAATTCAAGCTAGATGGAAGAAATGACGAAGTGCAACAGGGGTCGTTTGTGATCGAAATGTTCCTATGAAGTTAAAAGAAAATTTTATAGGATCGCAATTAGACCAGTTATGCTCTATGGAAGTGAATGTTGGGTGGTAAAGTAACAACAATTGCATAAAATGAACGAGCAGAAATGAAGATGCTTAGGTGGATGTGTGGTAAAACTCGTAAAGATAGAATAAGAAATATAGAAATTTAAAAACAAGTAGGAGTAGCACCAATTGATACAAAGATTAGGGAATGACGGTTGCGGTGGTTTGGTCACCTGCGAAGAAGACCTACAAATGCCCCCACTAGAAAACTTGACTCAATAGAAACTGTAGAAATTCGACGAGGTAGGGGTAGACGAAAGTTAACATGGGATGCATTTATTAGGAGGGATTTGAATGGTCTGGAAAGCTCACCATCAATTGCACTTAATCGAACACAATGGAAAAGTTTGATCCATGTAGCCGACCCCAATTAATTTGGGACTGAGGCTATGTTGTTGTTGTTGTTGTAGATGTTCATGCCGGTATAATAAATAAGATATTCTTGTATTATATTTTGTGGATGACATGGTTCTTTTTTTGGCAGAACTTAAAAGTTCATGAGAATAGAAGGCAATTGTTCTCTTCCACTGCTTCAAGGGAAGCCACCAATCCTTTTGTTCGTCAGCGACCATTGGCTGCTAGAACAGCTGCTACCACCTCGTCAGCCCCTCCTCCATGGGCAGATGGCTCAGCTTCATCGTCGCAACTATTTCCTAGGTGAGAACTTCATACACGTATGTGCTTTTTTATATATAGTTTGGTTTGTGAGGTCAGTTTCATTGACTTCGATTTGCTGCATGTTTTTATACAGTAATGTAAAAATGTATTTTTTATTCTGAACAGCTTCTATTAACATTGTCTTACATTTTTGAATGTCAAACTGAAACTTAAGACTTAGGGATGGGATCACCATGGTAACGTGGTTAAAAAATGTTATTGGTAATTCAACTATCCAAACGTGTATTTACGACTTCTTTGTTTTCTACATTAATTTCATTTTCACGATTCACTTATATAAAAGCATGCTCGTTGGTAAGAAAAGCAAAAATGAAGGGCAATACCAAGACTCATTGCTTACTAGGCTCTATGTTTTTGGTGGATTCTCTAGGATAGGAACATGCAATATTGCTTTAATGACAAAACTAATAAGAGCTTCAGATGCTCGATTCTAATATGAAGAAGAAACATTTCATAATTTTTATGTTTGGAAAAAAAAACCGATTATGGCTTAACATGAGATCATGAGCCATTTTAAACAATGTTATATCATTGTATTGTGTGTGTGCGCGTGCTCATGCGTGCGCGTGTCACATGGAATTCTGGATAAAATTGTAATGGTTATTTTACTGAAAAATAGTTCTCAACCATCTAATGAGGATCTCTGTATTTTGAGGCCATCAAATAGAATCCCTGCCGTTGTCTGTATTTGCCTGTGTATTGGTTATGTGGATGGACTATCTCAAATAGAATACCTGATAAATATGTGTAGAACTGTTGCTGCCTTGTGTAAGATGCAAAATCATCTCATCGTTCTTATTGGGAGAATGTTAAAACTAAAATAGCAATATCTGTGGTAGTGAATTCATGTTATTGACTTTTAGGCATCTATGTTCCTTAAATTCCAGTATTTCTCAATCCTTTTTTTTTATTTCTTACTGTTCAATCAATCCATTACCATTACAAGGCAAATCTAAGATCTTTTGCAAGGGTTTCGTGTTATTTTTACATTCTTCCTGAACATAGTATCCATTGAATTTTTGCATTATTGTGAGTGAAATTCTATTAAGGGAAGGGAAGGAGTGATGTTTCCTCCACATACTTAAGGGGTAAGAAAAGGCTGGAAAGCACTAATGGGTTTACAAGTGTAAAATATAATGTTATCTTCTAATCTTATGGCCTACTACTCGTAAATCGCAAGCAAGCATGCACATACCTTTCAATGGCCTTGGACCAAGAAAAACTACTACCTTGTCTTTGAAGTTGAATTCCTCAAGATTTATCTGTTGTCTTTTTTTTGTGTGTGCTTTAATTTGCTGATAGTAATGGAGAGACATCCCAACTTTCTCTTTGTATGTTCAATGCATTCCTTTTCTGTATCAGACTTTTGCATAGCTGTTTAATAGTTCCCTTTCATCTTTCTCAAGTTAAATCTGTGATCCATGTAGTTGACGCTAACTAATTTGAGATTGAGACTTTGTTGTCAATTTTGGCTCGTTATACATACTGGTATCCTTTGGGCTTTGCATTATTTATTTGTGTCAGTCAGATATGGTTGCTGTTCTCATATTACAACATTGGTTAATCTGCTTACCTGTGCGTAAATATTAAAATAAGGCGACGAATACGGGCCTAGTATTTGTCATCCATGTACATGAGAATTTCACTATCACAGGCTCTTCCTTGAGCCCAAGTTGTGAGGGCAAGATCAAAGTAGTGCTATGAATGCTATTGGGAGCAATCTTGAGCTGAAATCAAAGCGTACCAAAGATGACATTCGCCCCTTTAATGGGTAGATTATGATGGTTCTTCCTTGCCTAGGAGGGGATAATTGATTATTTATTATTTATATGTTTGGGAATCGGAAATCTCTAATTACTGTTGGGGCCTTCTCAGTGTAGTGGTGAGGGATAATACTCAAGTGTGAACAGTTGCAAGTATTATAATTGCCATACTCGCAGACTCGTAGTATAGATGTCCATAGGATTTGATTAAACTGTAATCTGATTGTTAAAGACCCCAACTTTAAGTTATAATTTTTGCATTCGGCCTTTCTTGTTTTGTTTGCACAGGAAGCAGGTGGATGGGGAGTCATCCAGCCCAAGTCAACCATTGCTACATCAAACGCAACAGCAGCAGCAACAGATGGTTCCATTGCAAGACAGTTACATGCATAGCAGAGCTGAAGCACTTCAGAATGTTGAATCAACAATTCACGAACTGAGTAACATCTTTCAGCAACTGGCAACCATGGTATCTCAGCAAGGAGAGATTGCTATAAGGTAGCCTTTCTTCTTTTCTTTCTTTCTTTTTTTTTTTTTTTTTTTTTTTTTTGAAAAAAATACTTAGATGATATTGTCTTATTGGATGAAACAAAAGATGGAGTGAATAGGAAATCAGAACTTTGGAGGAATACATCAGAATCTAAAGGCTTTAAGTTGAGTAGGACGAAGACCGAATACATGCACTGTGAGTTTAGAAACACTAGACATCGAGATGATGGAGTGGTAAAATTAGGGGAAGTAGAAGTTCCTAAGGTGAATCACTTTAGATACCTAGGATCAGTCATACAAAATGATGGTAATATTGAGAATGATGTCACACATAGAATTCAAGCTGGATGGAAGAAATGACGAAAAGCAACATGAGTGATTTGTGATTGAAATGTTACTACTAAGTTAAAAGGAAAAAATTTTAGGACCGCAATTAGGTCAGTTATGCTCTATGGAAGTGAATGTTGGTCGGTAAAGCAACAACAATTACATAAAATGAACATATCAGAAATGAGGATGCTTAGGTGGATGTGTGGTAAAACTCATAAAGATAGAATAAGAAATATAGAAATTCAAAGACAAGTAGGAGTAACACCAATTGATACAAAGATTAGAAAAGGGCGGTTGCGGTGGTTTGGTCACCTGCAAAGACGGCCTACAAATGCCCCAACTAGAAAACTTGACTTAATAGAAATTGTAGAAATTCGACGAGGTATTGGTAGACCAAAATTAACATGGGATGCATTAATTAGGAGAGATTTGAATGGTCTGGAAAGCTCACCATCAATTGCACTTAATCGAGCACAATGGAAAAGTTTGATCCATGTAGCCGAACCCATTTAATTTGGGACTGAGGCTATGTTGTTGTTGTTGTTGTTGTTGTATGGAGTCCTCAGACATGTAATGAGTATATATAATGAGCTTATCTCTAAAGAAAAAGGAGGCATTTTAACGAATTAGGACGATGATGCGTTTTAGCTTCTACAGTTTGTTATACTTCCGTCTTGAGTCCTTGATTAGAGCTGAAAATTTGTTATGCTTATGTTGTAGGATCGACGAAAACATGGATGACACTCTCGCAAATGTGGAGGGTGCGCAAGGGCAACTGCTGAAGTACCTCAATAGCATCTCATCCAACAGGTGGCTGATGATGAAGATATTTTTTGTATTGATTGTATTTCTGTTGATTTTCGTATTTTTTGTTGCATAGTAATACCAAATGAGATAGCTGGATAAAAAAAGAGAAAGGGATTACATGAAACAGCTTGGTCTTTGTCTCTGATCTTTGATATATACCCCGTCAAGCCTATGTGTTTTTTGTTCTATTCTTTAATATCAAGTTCCTTACGATAATACTATTTTTGATTTTGGTATCTGCCTATCTGGCTCAGCTGAGCATTCATTGTAAGTTGTAAGTTGTAAGGTTGTAACATAAACCACACTCAGATTTCTCTAGTTCCTTTAAAGCTTTCAGGCTTTATGTAGAAGAAATGTCTAGTGCATGAAAAACATGGGCCCTGACTGAAGTTTAAGTCATCTTAAAGCATGAAATCTTATTCGTTGGCAAGTTTAATTTTAAAGATGTGTTAATATCGTTTCTTTATACAATTGCATTGTCAACCCATGTGTAATCTCAGGTGTGTCAATCCAACAGTACAAATTCATTGTTGGATCCAATTACATACTTATTATCAGAGCATTTTCTTACGGAAAAATGCTAGAATGACAATACATAACGCACAACGGCCCCAGACCTGCATGTTTTGGACTTGGATGCAGGCACACAAGGATGGCTCGTGTGGTTTAATGTACTTTTGTAAGTCAATCATTTAAAGCGGTGAGAGCCAATAGAGAGCTCTAGGTGTGATCGAGATCTAGTTTCAATCTTGAGTGACCGAGAACCACAAACGACAAGAACGAAGAAGTTTTTTTTGAAAATGCCCAAAATTTTTTATGAAAATGGGTAAAAATTAAGTGGTATTGTTGCAAATGGCCTACTCCTCTCAATTCCATCCACATTTAGCCCTCAAAATCTGAGATTGGAGCTCAAAATAAAAGTCCTAAGCAACACAAAAACAATTCCAAAAGTCACCAAACGACCCACAAATCGAATCTAAAATGGTGCAAATAGCTTCATTGGCGAAGGGTCGACGTGATCTCGTCAAAATTATGCTAGATTTTGGTCGGATTGGATGGTCGGAATCGAGGTTGGGCGGAGCTCGATCTCGGGAGTCAGTTGGGATGTGGAGTATGGGTAGAAAAAAACTCTTATTTATGAATGGTAGTTTGATCATTTTATAAAAGACAAAACTAGAAGGTCAAAAAATTAGTGTTGGGATACGTTGAGTAAAAATTAATGTTCATTTAGTCGATCATTGTTTTTTTTTAATTGAAAGTTGGATTTTTTTTTTCCAAACTAGCTGCAGACTCTATTAACAAAAGTGGTTTTGTGGTTTCATTATAAAACCAGATACATCAGCAGCTATGTCAGCAATAGTTAGAGGAGTCTTATGGTAGGGCACTTGTCCTAATGGAATCTGAAGGACTTTCGACGTGCATTTCGACGATTAGGGATTGATATTAAGTTTGAATGATTTGAAACGTGATTTAAGCATAAATTGAGTATTTTCAATGCGAATGAATCTTTTATCCCTTTAATTTCAAATAAGTCGATAAAACTTTTTCTTCCTTTTTAGAGCCCTATTTTAATTAGTAATTTTTAGGGAAAGTTACTAATCAACGTGAAAAATATTCGAGCATTTATATCAGACATTGAGTTTTTAGTCTGAACTTTGTGCTTTTATCTTGTTGTAAGTAACTATCTATGAAAAGCTCGGTAAATAATGATAGATATAATATAATGAAAAGTAAAAGTCGGTTGCTTCGTAAATATGTCGCGATCTTCCTGTAAATTAATTGTCATTACATTCTATAGCCACTCAGAACTAACTAGACATGTTAGATTTATGAATAAATGAGATGAGTTTTACAAGTTAAGTAGTTAACATAGTCGCCGACTTTATTTTCTAAATTTCTAATGATTAATTCATGCATTTCTATACATTAGTCAAGAACACGAAGGTTATAAATTATAATGAGATGGTTCCATTTTGATGTCTACTTAGAAACTGTTGATATAATACAGAGGGTATAATGGTAAATATTCGGCGAAATCTGATGTCGTGAATCTCGAGACGGTAACTTATATAGTTATAGGGCGGACCGCGCCAATCTCAACTATCAAGCTTAGCGCCGCCTCATCTCCGCCGCTCTCCGCCTCTCTCCGCCGCTCTCTCTGTACGTGTCGTCCCCGTTATCTTTCCTTGTCTAATAATTTCCAATACGTTCGAAGATTTGAAGTTTAGGGTTTCTCTGCAATTCTGTTTTTAGGGTTTCGAGTGGTGGTTAAATTTCCATGTTCGAATCGAACCCTAGTTTTTCGATATCAAGATCACTTTTTGATCAACCTAACTGTTCAGTCATTGCTTCAATCGATTAACTATCAAGAAATTTAGAAGTAGTGGTGCAATTGATGCAACGTTTTTGAAAATCGATCAATTGCTGTTCCCCAACAAACAGTACTGGTTTTTCTGCTGCAGTAATCGATAGTTGAAGGAGTCGGCGGCGTTGCGAAGACAACCGAGATGCAGAAGATGAAGAAGAGGAAGAGGAACGCGAAGGCGGGGAAGAGTGTGAAAGGGGGTAGAGGATTTGGAGGTACTAAGAGTGGCGGTCCTCGCTTGCCCAATTCGCTATTGAGTCAATTTCCTGTCTTGAAACCACATAATGGAGGACTTGGTACCGACGGCAATGCTGGTGTCGATGACGAAGATATTAATTCTGATGAAGGAGAAATTGGGGGTCTTGATGTTTATGAGTACGACGAGCCAATGCCGGAGGAGGAGTCGATGAAGAACAGAAGATATGATCATGTCGATAATTTTGAGTATGAGCTCCCTGAAAAATTCGAGGTCAGTTTGTCAGTTCCCCACAGCTTGTCTGCTTATTGATTGGTTTCTGCATTGATGAAATATGCTATTGCTGGTATTTCGTCTGTTTGTGAGAATTTTATACTTCAAAGGTACTTGCTTTTTCCAATCTAGGCGTTGCTGGTCATCCTTGATTTTCCACTCTTGTACTGTCTATAATTAGCCGACCCCAATTAATTTGGGACTGAGGCTATGTCCTCCTCGTTGTTGTTGTTGTAGTTGTTGTTGTACTACTGTCTATAATTCTCACATTGTCTATGATTCTCTAACCGTGGGGTCTGCAACAATGCCGTCCCGTTCCAGCGCGACCTTCTTCCTTGTTGTTTGCTCACTCTTTTCTTTATGCAGGATTCGAATGTGCCATCAGATGACGGGGAGGAGGAGGAGGAAGATTATCGTGGTTTTAAGGACATCAAGAGAAGCAGTAATTCAGATGTATTATCGGGCAATGAAACTGAAGAGGAAGAAGATAATGCTAGGCATGACAGGATGCTGCAACGTATCACAGAACTTCCCGCTGAGGTTTTCGAAAGTAATTTCAACTTAACAGCTTCACTTGTTCTGTGTGATTATTGATTTGTTGATCTACATCCTTGCATATGTACAATTTCTATGAATTGTTATTTTTTAGGTAGGCCGCAGATAAGGAACGTGGTCTCGGAGGCTTATTTGGAGTCCGAATATAATCCAACTCGGGATATATTAGATGGTAGTGGACATCTAACTATTCAGGACCTTCTGAATCCTATCCAGGGGAAGCCTGTCTATACTGAGTTCAGAAAGAGGATGCAGCGGCTCAACAAAAAGTCTTTGACTCTTCAGCCGCCTCTTCCAAAAGTTGCCCAGGAGAATTTGGAGAGGGAGGTGGCTTATGCGCGATCAAAGAAAGATGTTACTAAGTGGGAGCCTTTAGTTAAGCGAAATAGAGAGGCACCTACGATTTTCTTTGATGAGGACATAAACTTGGGATTTTCAACTGTAGGTGCTATAACCTCTGAATTTGAACCAAGGACAGATTTTGAGAAGAAAATGGCTTCATTGGTACATGACTCTAAGGTTGCGGAAGCTCACAAGGAGGATGGTGCGAAGCTTCTTGAGCTAAACAAGGTACATAGATCCTTGTGCCTTTTCATTTTTCAACAAAATGTGTGATGTGGTGATTCTTATTGCTTTTTGAGTAAAACTATAGTCAACTAATGACATTTGCTGAAGTATGTTCTTCAAAAGTGCTATCTTTTTTAAACTTTTTCTCTTTTAGTTGTGAATAATTCTTTGTGAAAAAATAGAGTTAGTTCTCATTCTGGAGCAGTCTTTAGGTGGTAGGTTATTTTGAGTGTTGTCTTTTTCCTTGTTTTTGTTGGGGTTTCCTCCTGTTGTTTACGGAATTTATGGCAGATATCTCTTGAAGATGTTAAAGACCGTCAGAATCGTCTGGCTAAAATGCGCAGCCTTCTTTTCCGTCATGAAATGAAGGCAAAACACATTAAAAAGATCAAATCCAAAACTTTCCATCGCTTGTTGAAGAAGGATAAAGAAAAGAGAACTTCTATCGATGTGCAAATGGATCCTGAAGCTGCCAAGGAACTTGCCATGAAACAGGAATTTAAACGAGCTGAAGTGAGTGATAACTTATCTGCATTTTCTAGAATTTATTCACACTGGTATTTCATTTGAAGTTGTCTGCATGCGAATTGTTATTCAAAGTTAATTTTTATATCATCTAAAACAGGAGAGACTGAGATTGAAGCACAAAAACAATAATAAATGGGCAACACGCATTCTAAAGCGTGGTTTGGCCATCCAAGATGAACAGACTCAAGCTGCTATTTCTGAACAACTTCACCAACATGCCCTTTTGACCAGAAAAATGAATTCTATGAAAGACAGTAGCAGCGGTGAGGATGATAAAAGTAGCGATGAGGATGATGATGATGATGATGATAATCTTGACCTTGGAATGAAGAGTGATATGGCTTCAAAGCTGCTAACAAAAGCAAAGGAGAAGACGTTTGAAGTGATGGAAGATGAGGATGAGATGCCTAAATCCGGAGTTTTTTCCTTGCCATTCATGGTATGTTTCTTCCAATTGTCATTTGATGTTTGATATTTCTTTGTTCCATATTTACGTTCTTCTAACTTGGGCCCATATGTTAATGTCTTGCTGAAGGAATAAGAACTGTATTGTTCATGTCTTTGAGTGGTCTGATCTTTCCTTTACTTTTGAGTGCTATTGCAGACTCGTTCACTAGCAAAGAAAAGCGAGGAAGCTCGTGCCGAAGCGAAGGTGGCTCTTGAAGAGTATGATTTAGCACTGAATCAACATGATACAGATGTGCCAAACAATCGTAATAAAGGCACTTCAAGTGGAAGACGAGTTTTTGGAGCATCTATAAAGCAACCTGAAGAACCAAGTCATGTCAATAATAATATTGGTAGGGATAGTGATGATGAAGACTGTGAGATCAACAAAAACGTCAATGTGGAAAGTGCTCGAAGTGTTTCTCTGCAGAAGGGTGTACAAATTGACATTGATCAACTTAATGAAGAGTTCGACGTTGGTCAAGATTTTGAGGTGAAGCTATTGCATTTGCCCTCTACTTGGTGCTTCTGTCTTTTCTTTTCTTTTTCCTCTTCCAAGGCAAAAACTTTTTGTGATTGAAATAGCAGAGTTTTGATCATCTTGTTCGAGGCAATGCCCCCAAGACAACATATGAAAGTGCTGTGTTTGCATCTGGCTCTTGGAGTGGGGTAAGTTCTTTTAAAATATGTATATGTATATGTATATGCATATATTTATATTTATTGTATCTTTCCCTTTTTTCCCTGGTTCTTGTATTTTTATTCAATTTGTGAAACAAAATGAATCTGCAGAAGAAAAACCCGAATGTGGCGGGCAGCACGAATAGAAAGCCTACGGGGGTGGCACAGCATGATTCTTCTTTTGACAACCTCAAGGTTTTATCTCTTAACCATTACAAATGCACCTGTTTTTTTTCTGTTATCAAGTTGATGCTATTAATGATCTATCTCTCTAGTCTATTTTATCTCCTTTCTGATTACCTTTGTGGTGGAAGGATGTGGACGACAATGACGATCCAGAAAGTGGTGAAGAAATGGTGGATGGAATTCTATCCTCCAGCCCCAAGCCAGACTATGAACTTCCATCCCAGGCAGATCTTATTCGCATGGCTTTTGCTGGTGATGACGTGGAGCAAGAGTTTGAGCAGGAAAAAATAGAAGTTCTGAACGAGGAGAACCCTGAACCTGAAAAGACACTTTCACTTCCTGGCTGGGGCCAATGGACAAGCCTTCAGGAGAAGTATGGTTTACCTTCTTGGATTACTGAAGAGCATGAAAATGCGAAAAGGAGGAGGGACGAAGCCCTTAGCAAGAGAAAGGATGCACATCTTAAGAATGTGATTATCTCTGAGAAAATCAACAAAAAGGTGAGCAACATTAATTCTGTGTACCCCTCCACATACCCCCTCTTTAGTCAACAGAGTGAGCTAAAATCTTTATTAATCAACTGTGTAAGGTTTTGGACAAGCTAACAAAATTTGGCGGAAGCTGCTCATTAACAAAAAATAAAATAAAACAAATCAAGTCATAGTATTTCTTGGGTTTGAATTCGTGTAATTGACCCTTGGTGCTGGTCCCTAGCGAAGGTTCACTTACTTTGATCTCAAAGCCAATACAAGCAATTATCTGGCTCGTGTTTTGGATGCATTTTTCTCCTTGTTTGTTATAAGCATTGTCATCAATCGCAACCGCATTTCTGGATTTTTTCGACTTGTTTGGTTTGAATTTAAATTTTATTCAGCTTTATGCTTTCTCACCTATATATGACTGATTGGCCCACTCGACTAACTGATCTTATGCCTTTTGGAATTGAAAGCCAACGTTTTGAAATTGAAAGTAAAGCCATTTTATCAACTGATACAACATCTTGATTTGACATTTTTGGCCTGAATTACGTTCGTTTTAGCTTAATGTTCTTTTCTTGAAGTTTGTTGATGATTTGCTGTTAGTGGAAGGTTTCATTTGAATTTTGTTTTGGCTTGACAGGCTGAAAATCTACACACAAAGACGTTGCCATTTCCGTACACTTCCAAAGAAGTTTTTGAACAGAGCATTAGAGTGCCAATTGGTCCTGAATACAATCCAGTGACATCAATTGTAGCACTTAATCGTCCAGAGGTAAGTACGACATGAGAATGATTTTAATTTGTAACGAGGCTAGAACAAAAATACCCAAAAAGCAAAGAAGTAACTTTCTGAGAAGTATTTGATAAAAAAAAAAGTAACTTTCTGAGAAGTATGAAATTTAAATTTCTAATGAAGAAAGGCTGTACTTGTATTTGAGAAGAGTCCTTAGCAAAGGACAAAAAGTCACATAACTTTGCTTTTAACTTTAATAGAGAAATAACTAACCAACCAAGTGGGTTGCCCAATTAGTATGTGGTATAGTTGTAAGGGGGTTGGGGTTCGAGTCCCAAAGGGAGCAAGAAAAATAACTAAGTTAGAAACCAACCCATGAACAACTAAAGTCGTAATGTGTTAGGCACATTTTATATATGTGAGTCAATGCCCATGCATCCTTGCATGAAATTAGTATCCAAAGAACCTCGCGAGGTAGTAACCAATTGTAAAAAGAAACTGATTTTGTTGCTTTTCCGTCATATGCGAATATTAAAACACCTGTTAACTTATGGCCTACCTAAAGTTTTGAACTTTTCTGTCAAGATTTTATTCTTCGATGCATATTGTAACTATTGTTGAAGAGGTATTATATTTGTTTCATGGGCGAGTCGCTTAGAAACTTCACCTGTTTATTAGTTAAGTTGCAATTGTGATGGCCTCAAAAGAAAAGTTGCGATTGTACACTAGTCGGATATAATCTGAAAAATAAATTTTACAATTTTTTGTTCACGGTACTTTTAGGACTCGTATTATTGAGGGAAATTGAACTGGTTAACGATTCCTTTCTTCTTGTTTGATTCTCATGGATAATATTTTGATTGCAGGTAGTGAAGACTGCAGGTGTCATCATAAAACCGATCAAGTTTGAGGAGGTAAATCCACACGAGAAGGGATCCGAACAAAACTTAAACTCTAAGAGAGACACACCGAAAGTGAAGAAGAATAAACCCAACAATGGCAAGGTGATAAAGGCAACTAAAACGGCAAAGAAAAAGAGCTGACTTGCGCAAACCATTTGGCGGCTATGCGCACAAATGCTGTGTTGTTGCGCTGTAGGAACCTGTTTTGATAATTGGTATGTTACTTTCTTCTGGCTACTTAGCTTCAGTTTTGACCTGATGAGAGGATAGCGAGGAATGCGTTTGAAGATGGGGTAATTTGTTTGCATAGTCTCTTGTACTAGACATTTTTGCTTTCTATATATTGTTCTGAAAGGCTTTGTACTTAATTTTTTTACGTATTTTATTAATGTAAACATACAAGTTTTTACTGATAAAAGGTTTATATGTGACTGAAGAGCCAAAATTCAGAGAGTTGATTGATGTTATGGATGAGGAATTCACCCATAGAAAGATGGGAGACCTGCAGCCATTGGTTTCTCTTCTCGACGGTCGTAGCTCCGGGAAAAGATCTATTATCCGCGGGTGGGATTTGGAGGTTTGGAAATTGTTGATTGTGGACTGGGATGGTGTCCTACAAGTTCCAACAACTTATCTAATGCGATTGTGATGAAAGTCGACAAGGCGTTGCACAATTAGATATATCTGTTGTTACAATGGTAGATATCTCTTATCATTTGAAATTTCAGTTGATTTGGTGGTAGTGATGCAAAATCATGGTGACTTTCACTGCAATCGCATTAGATATATTGTTGGAATTTGGAGTATATCATACCAAATCCAATTGTTGTCCTACTTAGATATGAGAAGATCTTGCTTTATCATAGCTGCCTCCACTGGTAATAAGAGAGTTCCATGGTTGCAGGTCTCCCCGTCTCTCTACACCATGGTGTGGTCTTATTATTCTACTTGGGTTGCCTTCTTTCCACGGTAAAATTAAATTTCTTTAATCCAAATTAGCTCAATACTATATTGATTACAAAACTGCTTGAATTTGTAATGGAGCTACATTTTAAATTTTCTCATCATCATGACATTGCAAGAGTTTTGCAATATTACGAGTGATCTCATTGGCTCATCACTGAACATAATAAGCGGAACAGACCATGGTGTGTGAAGTGAAAGAATGTTATTGAAGTCTTTTGTTGTTTTTTTGGTCTTTAGACCACATGGTGTCTGAAAGCCCAATGGGTCTCAAGTCGGCTCGCAATCGAAGTAAGTAACTCCCAATTATGTAGGGCTTGAATTCCAACCTCAACTTAAGGGATCAAGTGATGAATCACTTAAGGCTTAGACCAATCAACTTTACATAAACAAAAACAACGACTATGCAATTAGTTGTTTTGGACGCAACAAATATATGACGGAAGATTTTACAATGAATATATATCAATGTAGTTAAATGATAAAAAAGTTAAAATTTTAATCCACTTTAGGCACCGTCAAATGGACATTGTCTGAGCAGATTATTTCGCCATGTGACGCGTTGTGCATATTGCTCCAGCAGGTGCATTGCGCGAGCCCACTACACTTGATCGGTGTCATTAAAGTAACTCATTTTGAGAATCGACTCAGTTAAAAATGCGTAGACACACAGTTTGGTAGGTATTACATGGCCAAAAATGGTAACAAAAACAAAGCAAAAGTTACAATTGAGCGAGTCGGTTACTTAAAGCTTACCCTTGAAGTTAAAATTTCAGTTGAAACGTCCGGGAAAGGGACCAGTCACCGTCACCACCACACCAACGTCTCTCTCTCTCTCTCTCTCTCTCTCTCTCTCTCTCTAGTTTCGATACTCGACATTTTCGTCTCCATCAAAGCTTTCTGGGCAGATCTGACCGCGAAGACTTGATCGAATCCTTCGTTCCTTCTTTCTTTCGAGGTTTTGGGGATTGATCTGAGCGAGCGGAATCGACAATGCAGAGCCGGGGATCGAGTAACCGATTGTCCGGATTGGTTATCCGATCCCGAATCTCTGCTCTCATGCTCTCCATGCTCGCTTCCATCGCCGCCATTTACGTCGCCGGTCGGTCAGTCTCGCATTCACTATTCACTTTCCCACTTTTTAGGCCTCTAGTTTCCCTTAATTACTCGATTAGGGTTTTTCTTGGATCCAATTCATATCTATATCGTCTTTAGGGCTCGTTTTTAGGTTTTCCCAACTTTATTTGGGTTGAAATTGGATCTGAGAATGCAAAGATGAAGTGTTGGGAGTAGTTTTTTACTGACTGATTGGTTTTTGGTAGTTTGTGGCAGGACGCGCAGAATAGGGTTTACCTAAATATTTATATCGTCTTTAGGACTCCAATCGATGCTGTTTTAGGTTTTCCCGACTTGATTTGGGCTGAAATTGGATCTAAGAATGCAAAGATGACATTTTTCAGTGTTGGGAGTAGTTTTTACTGATTGATTGTTGTTGGTAGTTTGTGGCAGGACGCGCAGAATAGGGTTTACCTAATCAAAGAGCTTGACAGGGTCACTGGTCAGGTACTACTCGCTTTGTTTATCTAGGTTGATGTTTATGCTGGTATTTCCTATTGTTGAGATTGTTGTGCATTGAATTATTCATGAAAATCAGTTTTTGTGGAGGGAGGAGTCAATTGAGCTCACATTGATAGCTGAGTGATAGATCAAAATTTGGATTTCACTGTCAAATGAGTGTTTGTCGTATTTGGTTTTTCGGGTCCTTCAATGCTCCAACTAGGGTTTGGATCATCAATTGCATAATATTGATGAAGAAAAATATAGAGCAGGAGAGAAAACATGTACTTGATATCTTTGGTTTTCAGGGGCAACCAGCTATATCTGTCGAGGACACGCTAAAGGTCATAGCTTGCAGGTATGAGGACCGTTCTAGTTATACTTATCAGCTAATTTGAAGTTCACAGTACATTCTATTTTTGTATGAAAAGGAGTTACATACTTCTTTATTGAGGGCTTGGCTCGTGGACTGTGTTTGCTAGGGAGCAGCGGAAGAAGTTATATGCCCTGGAGATGGAGCTGGCTGCGGCGAGACAGGAAGGCTTCGTATCAAAGCAACGGCCTGATACTAATGGAACTTATTCTAGTAGAAGACCGTTAGCTGTTATAGGAATTATTACTCGATTTGGGCGCAAAAACAATAGAGATGCAATCCGTAAGGCGTGGATGCAAACTGGTAGACTACTTTTCCCCTTTGTGAGTTACTTTCTTTTATATATTTTCATAACGGTAAAGCAGATTTCTTCTGTAAGCTACCCAGTGGCTTTGCCTTCAGCCGTTACCTGATACCCTTAATTATTTTGTTCCATGCTGTAGTTGGTTCTCACCATTTTAGATGAATCACATTGCATAGGTCTAGTTACTGCTTGGGATTTTACTGAACTTAACAACATATGTCATTTGAGCATTCTGCTATGTGGAGGAGGAGCTATCTAAACTAACTCTCTCTAGCAGTTGTACCAGGTTACCACAGTTTCAGTCTTCCAAAAAACTTGAAATCCTTTTAAAGCTAAACCTCATAGTCAAAATTTTCTTCTGATGCATGGACGCTGGGATTTTTTTTGCCCTTAAGAGAATAGGGGGCATGATATTTTGCCAATATCTTATTAGAACTTGATTGTGACTAGAAATGTTAGAGGTTAAGTATACCTTTGGGCTGATGGCACTCAAATTATTTAATGATTAATGAGAAAAAAAAAATCTCTTTTTAAAATTTTTTCTTTTCTCTCATAACATTATTGAATGGATCGAAAGAAGCTGTGCTCAATTTTGGAACATATTCCCCGTACAATGGCAGTTTGATGAAAAACATTCTGTCAGTACTCAGACACCATATCAACAGGAATGAGTTCTGTTTTAATGAGAAACTTGATAGTTTATTTTGTATTAATGATTGTGATACACCTTGATTTTTGGTATTTTCTTTCAAGTTCTATCACGAACCTTCTTAAATTTGAGTACTATCTGCAGGTGCTGCTTTGAAAAAACTGGAAGATGAAAAAGGCATTATTGTGCGATTTGTAATTGGAAGAAGGTTACACCTTACAATCTGTGTTTATCCTTTTCTTATTCTTATTTTTTCGGTGAAATATGTTCGAAGGGAGAGATTGAGCTCATGACCTCATGTACCATATCTCAAACCATTGAACTAGGAGTTTGGCCACATAATACTTTTTTTTTAACAAAACATTAATGCATTCTTGAATTTTGAATTGCAGTGCTAATCGTGGAGACAGCTTAGACAGAAGCATTGCTGATGAAAATAGACAGACTAATGACTTCATAATTCTTGTATGCTCATACTTACCATCGATTTGTGTAATTCTTGGGATTCTTTTTTAAAAGGAAAAGTTTTTTATGCACTCCGCCATAAATGAAGTGACAAAGAATAACTAAAGCAGAATTCCATCCGTTTTAAGATTTATATCTCAACTAACTAATTTGACAATGGGGATATCCATCCATAACAAACAATATCGTTTCTTTGGCGTTGGGCTGGCTGGTTAATAATTAATTATTCCTGGTCGTGTGAAATGATTTATTAAATCAAATGGTGCAATTTATTATCTTTTTTGATAGGATGATCATGTGGAAGCACCCGAGGAAGCTCCCAAGAAGACCAAATTGTTCTTTTCTTATGCCGCAGATAATTGGGATGCTGAGTTCTTTGCAAAGGTCAATGACGATGTCTTTGTTAATATTGGTAAGCATCCATTACTAGTTGTTGAACTATTTGATTTGATTCTTCAATAATCTCTTAGGAAGATGACCAAATGAACCAGATTATTATTTAACTATTTACTGTTTGAGGAGATCCAATGTCCATGCAACTTCACATTTGCATGACGTGATTCGTTCCGTAAGAAATGTCTGAAACCTTTGTTTGCTTAGGTTTCTTGTTATGTTGGTTGGAAATGCTTCTATTTTAATTTGGAAAGGCTTTGGAACTTTGAAGGCTTGAGGCGCATCCGTTTGAAAATCGTAGTCTGGAACTCTTTCGGATCATAGATTACATCAGGATTTGATAGTTTTCAAATAAATCTTCTAGTTTGTGTGTTCGAATGTGTGACAAGTCCTAGAGAAGTTACTTCAATTAATGGTACCTATTCCAATGTTGCCTTTGTGAAGACAATAAAAGAAGAAAATTGTGATGTATGATTCAGTAATATTCCATATTGCCAGTGGAATACAGAAAAAAAAATCTAAAATATTTAATAATGTATAATACATGGCTATTTGTGAATAGTAAATTATCTCTTGTTTCACAGATGCCCTAGGTGCTGCACTTGCAAATCATTTGGACAAGCCTCGTGCTTATATTGGCTGTATGAAATCAGGCGAAGTTTTCTCCGAGCCGTGAGTTTGGTTTAGACATGTAGCTTACAATTGTTTTTGGGCCTAGTCTCTTTCGGTTGGATTTTCATCTTCTTTGTATACTTAATTTTACTTTTACTTCTAAACTTCTACAGTGGCCACAAATGGTATGAACCTGACTGGTGGAAGTTTGGAGATGGAAAATCGTAAGTTGCGCTATTAATATATAATGTTGATTTTGCATTTATAGTAGCTACTATGATAGATTCCAGTGTTATAAAGTTGTAACTCAAAGCAATGATTCCTTGAGATTTTGCACTATGTTGTAATACATACATACATAATCATGGGTTTTGGGACTTTTTTTGGTCTCCCTCCCTACTTAGCTTCGATTAATTCATAAGAGCCAGGCTGATGCTCTAATCCCACGAGTGTACAAATTCTATTTTATTCTTCTGAAATATGAATTTCATTTCAAATAGGTACCTGCGTCATGCTTCCGGTGAATTGTTTGCCATATCCCGTGCTTTAGCACAATTTATTTCTATAAACAGGTCAGTTCATCTGTTACCAAGGCACATCACACTTCTTTTCTGCCTTAACAAACCACTTCAATTGATTTGTCATTGAATTTCAGATCAATTCTTCGAACATATGCCCATGATGATATCAGTGCTGGATCATGGTTTATTGCACTTGATGTCAAGCATATCGACGAAGCAAAGTTTTGTTGTTCATCCTGGTCCACAGGTTTTTCTCTCTTTTTGTCCCTTCCATTATTGGTTTAAGTGTTCAGAATCCTGAATCAACAAGTGACTTACTGTTTTTCTTGGCTATTGTGTTTCTAATTGATTATTTTTTGGATTATAGGTGCTTTATGTGCTGCTGTTTGATTTGATTCTCCACGAAAAGGAAACCCGATCGATTCCTTTTGGATCCCTAAATTGGTGTTATTTGCCAGTTTTTAATGTGCATAGCGAATGTGAAGATCTTCGCTGAGTCCATTTCTTTTGAAACTGATGCCAATTGCCACGCCACCAACTTAATTTTTAGGCACTCGGAGAAGACATTCTTTTTAGGGCATGACATCGTCGACATGTTACAAAAGTTATCAGATGCCTCTTCATCCATCATTGATGACGAGTTCATGATTGCTCTCAATTTATTCATCTTAATGTGATGTATCATAGTTTGCTTCACAAGATAAACCCCATATTCTTATTCTTTGTTTTAGAATGCCGTTGAAACGGCATTAGACAGTTTTTTTTCATAGTAGACTGTAAGTTTAGGGGAACAGATGGCTGATTTAGATGGCTCTGCGGCGCGCAATGTCCATTCTTTATCACTGAACATGGTCATATTGCCATTGCCATTTTGGAATATAGCACATTATCTATGTATTGACTCTTACTTGTTTGCTTAGGAGATTCTACGTATTGATTCTTCATTCTGTACACAAAGCTCTTGAAATTCTCAAAAGTGTTTCCTTTGCAGGGTGAACCGAAATATTGCAGTTTTTACAAGAAGTCAGATTTTGAACGTCTGAAGTACCAAGATAGCAACATCTGAAGGTCTCAGAGAATTCAAGATTGAGAGCAAAAAGGAATTGCCTTTGCTTCTTGTCTAAATTTGTTCACTTCATAGAGTTCCACCAAGCAACATTTATGTATTTAAGTTCAATTGTCCATTTGTCCCTATTAATCTCTCCATAACTTGGTGCAAATTTAATATATACAACATAGCCTCAGTCCCAAATTAGATATTAGGGTCGGATACATGGATCAAACTCTTCCATTGTGCTCGATTTAGTGCGATTGATGGTGAGTTTTTCAAATTATTTAAATTTCTCCTAAGTAATGCGTCTTAAGTTACTTTTGGTTTATCCCTATCTTGTTGAGTTTATTCAGTCTTTATTAACTCAATTTTTATTTTATTTTTTGCGTGGGCATTTGTAGTCTTTGCAGGTGTCCAAACCACCTCAACTGTCATTTCCTAATCTTTGTGTCAATTGATACTACTCCTACCTTTCCTTGAATTTTTGTATTTCTTTTTCAATCTTCACGAGTTTTATCACACACGGTCGCTCTTAATATATGCTTTTACTAAATGAAATACAAGTTCGGTTAAGTGAATGCATTTCAATGTTCCTTAACGAGAAGTCTCAAAGTTTAAGCCGAGAAAACTTAGTTAAGAGACTTAACCATATGACCAAGTTTAGGACTTAGAGGGAATAGAATTGAAAACAAAGTCTACAGAGATGCTTAAACAAAATGTTGAAATAATTCTCCAAATCTTTAACTTATAAGAGATTGGAAAAGTCTAGTTTAGTAAGTTTTCACAATCAGTTCATGAAAAAAAAAAAAAAAAAAAAAAATTTCACAATCAGATGATTTCTCTTTGAAACTGACAAGTTTTTCACTACCGTCAAATGTCTAAGGATCACATTCAAGAAGACAAAGAAAAAGAGAAAAAATTGATAGGGCTCTCAACGTCTTATGTCTATCATTCTAGCTAGCTCCCACCAGCCACCAAGGGAGGTCGGTTTTCTCTTTTGTCAGTTTTACATAAAATTCTAAAGAATGAATCATTTGACAAGCATATACATATTTATAAAATGTTTCCGACCATGTAAATTTTTTGAGGCACTTGGAATTAAAATCCGTCTATAACATTGATTTGACGAATAAATATGACAACACGCCTAATCACAACAATACGGTAGAATTGTAACTACAACTTTTGAGAATTCTACGTACATCTTGATAGCATTTATGTACGTAGCAGTCTTCGCCGGTATGATAGCTAGTTCAACAACAACATGATAAAATTGAATAGTTCACAAAACTATACATATGAACATAAATACCTAAAAATATTAAACCGCGACTCTTAGGTGTAACTAGAGCCTCGATTGCAATAATATTTGTTTAATTTCTTATTTGTTGTAAGCTTAGTTTAGCAAATGATGTTGTATTAAGATGTGCCTACGACATGCTTTTTGGTTTAAGTTGGATTTTGATATCAATAATGAATACAAATTAACTAATTGGTCGATGTCACACAACCTAATAAGGTCGCATCATTATCAAACATGTTATATAGTTACAATATTACAAATATTAATAATTTATTATAAGATCCTATATGTAATCAGTGGATCGTTGAATTTTGTTATTTATGCCCTTTTCATGCATGCATATATGTGTGAACTTAGGTGACTTGACAAATTAATTCACCAGACCACATGCCTTAATTATTATGGTAACTAAGAAGTAATTAGGAGAAATAATTTAAGGATTAATTGGAACGCACCAAATAAAGGTTTCAAAAACTAACCAACTCTTATATTTATTATTGATACTTGAACGATTTCTTTATTAAACTACACAAGTTTAAATAATTCTATTTTCATGCACCAACCTCTCTTAACGTCAAAATTGTCATCCAATGTGAATGCGTCAAAATACTCACACAGTAACAAAATTTGATTGATTATATTATGAGGATAAGAACATGAGAACATTAATAACTTATTTTGTATGAATTGCTAATGTAACCCGGCCGAATGGGTGTGGTCTAGTGCATGATAATGACGAAGATCGGGTTGTGTGGGTTAGGTGCACGACCTCAATTCGATTCTCTACGACACTTAAACGTCGAGCTATTAAAATGTTTGGATACCCGTGGTTACTTAAAAAAAAAAAAATGAATTGCTAATGTGCGCAACGTAGCAGGTCACTCTATGAATTGCTAACGTGCGCCAGTTGAATCTAGGGCTTTATTGACACATTTTCTCTGAAAGACACGTGGCTCGATCAAGAGGTGGTTTACGACACGAACTCAGTGACGCACGCCGCACATTCTAACGTGGGACCGGAGAGTTTTCTAAAATGCGCCAGTCGTATCTTCCTGCACGTGTCCCCACCTCGTGCGAGGGCTTGAGACATGGCTTTTGTTGCCACTCCACGACCACGTGATAACGTGCGCACATAGCGTAATCTAGTCCCTCTTCTTTTAAAAAGAGAAACCAATTCAACGCGACGTTCCTCACGTGCATAACACCTTCCCACCGTCAGATCACACCGAGGTCATCACTAAGGACTATCGAAAGGACAATAAATTGGTCCTCGCGTACGATCGACAGCGCCCAGAGATCTCTCATTCCGAATCCCAAGATCAGTTTTTGAATATTGACCGTTTGTACAAAACAGTGACTAATGTACTCGGACAAACCTCCATTGCGCACAGCGTGTCTTGATCTCTGCAATGGCAACAAAACCAACAGTTTTGTCTCCTTTTCTCTAATCAATCTAAATAAAAATCACAACTTGGACGTTTAAATAGAGAGATTTCATTTGTTAAACAAATGGGTTTCATTGTTCATCATCAAAGATTTCAAATTTCAACAACCCTGCCCCCTCCCTGTTCAAAAGGGCTTGTCGATTCATGGGTGTGTGTTGTTGGGTTTTGATTTTCCTTCCCACCCTTTTCATTTCTCATCTTTAAAAAGGTTCCCTCAAACGGGTTTTGTTGGATTTTCGAGATTGAGCGTTTTTGAGATTGGTTTCATGGTAGTTTGGGCTGGTTTGGGGGTTTGATGTGCTTTTAGGGGTTTCTGTGATTTGGGCTTTGTAGATTGTGATATGAGTCACGCTTTTCGATTCTGATCTTTAAAATTGTTTCCTGAAATGGGTTATGTTGGGTTTTTGGGATTGAGTGTTTTTTGAGATTAATTTTGGGATTTTGTGGTTGTTTGAGCTGGTTTTGGGATTTGATGTGGTTTTTGGGGATTCTGTGATTTGGGTTTTGTAGATTGTGATGTGAGTAGGTACTATTGGGATTTGCGGTGTTAATGTGATAGAGATCTGGTAGGCATTCTTGAAATTTGTCTCAGTGATTATCGTTTTTGGGGGGTTAAATTGGTTGAGTGGTGGGTGGTGAGTTTTGTTGATTCACGGGTGAATGTGAATTGGTTCTTCACAAGAAAAAAGTGTTATGAAGGGGACTTCTGATTTTCAACTGTAATTGTAACCGTGACCATAGACTTGCTTTATTGAATACAAAATCCTCTATTGTGTGCAATAGATTTGAATCCAAGACCCTTGTTGTGGATTTTGATGACCCTTTTTGGTTTGTGAGAAATGGGGCACTCTGGAGCAGTTTGGGATCAAAGAGCAGCAATTGAGATCTCTAAGGATTGGAATGGGATTGATCAGATCTTGTTGCGGTCCCCTCGCGGCGGTTCCGCTCGGGTTCGATCCTATCTTGCTATAATGCTATTTGGTTGTTCTTAGATTTGTGGGTTTACATAATTTGGATTCAAAACGTGCTTTGCCATGTTAAATTCTCAAACTTGGGACTGTTTGAATAGACTAATGAGGCATGTAATTGTTTAAGATTGTTGTTGTGATGTGAATTTGGTTTTGGTTTATTGTCTCTTGATGAATTCTGCGTCCGATATCCAGGTTAGCTTGCATGGTGGTCAGGTTATTTCATGGAGGAATGACAAAGGAGAGGAACTACTTTTCACTAGTGCCAAGGTTTTATTGCTTTTCTTCTTTGAGAATTATATATGTATTATTTCTTCCCTTTTGGTTTTGGCTTTCGTTTACGGTTTCGAATTGCTTCATTATGGTTTGTTGGATGGAAGCTAATGATGTTGAGTTCTTGTTAATTTAACCATTGAAGTTAAGATTCACAAATGAACTAGTCAAATATTTTAAGTTTTTTTCAGATAAAGTTCAACTCTATTGGCATGACTGTTTCATACCAGAAATCAATTTTTTTTTTTAATTTCTTTGACAGAATCTGTTGTTACAATTTCAATACAAACTATTTGTAAATGAGTTTTGGGTAGCAAATATAGATGGGCAACTGTGTAGGTTGAGAAAGACTGGGTGATCTGGTGTAGATATGGTTAGTGGGGCCATGTATAGAGCATAAGATGCATTTTTAGTTGCAAATATAGAATACATTATCTTGTTTGACAAGGTTGTATGCCTTAGTTTATTTCAATTATGAGACAGTTTTGATAAGCTTTTCAATGATTTGTGGTGTATGTGAAAAGGGCATAAAGAAGGGATTTCTCAATGGATCATTAAAAGCAATTTGTTTCTTAATTCACCCTCTTATGCGTAGTTCTTTGGAAAGATTATCAACCAACTGAACCGGGTAGAGATTCAATGTATCTTGGCGGTTGGAATCGTTATTTTTTTGACACATTAATTATGGGGTCATATCACACAAGCAAATTGTGAATTGGCTCATTTAGAGCACAATTGTTTGGTCAGTGGCTTGCAACTGCGGCGACGGTGAAACTTTTTTCTCCTGCAGTGCTGTATAACTGAATTGTTTGACATGCATTAATGCAGGCGATATTTAAGCCACCGAAAGCAATTCGAGGAGGAATTCCTATTTGTTTTCCCCAGGTATTAGTCCATACTTGTGACTGCGATTTTGTCCGTTTCCCCGCCCTTATATTCACTTTTAACTAAAGTTTGTTTTGCGTAGTTTGGAAACTGTGGATCCCTCGAGCAACATGGATTTGCTAGAAATAAGATGTGGGTAATTGAAGAAAATCCTCCCCCTCTTCCTCCTAACGACTCCAATGGTAAAGCGTTCATCGACTTGCTACTCAAACCATCCGAAGAAGATTTGAAGGGCTGGCCTCACAGGTATTAAGTTAACATAGTATGGAAACAAATACTTCTTAAACAATTCTTGAATCCTGGACAGTTCCATAAAGAGATTATCTCATGTTCTTTTTGGTGGAAGCAATTACAGTTCATTGCTTTTGTGAGTAAAAATGATGATGCTATGCCTTGGCATTTTTCAGTTTCGAGTTTCGGCTCAGGGTGTCCCTTGCGGCCAATGGAGACCTGTCCATGATTTCGCGTGTCAGGAACATCAATGGGAAGCCCTTTACATATTCGTTCGCCTACCATACGTACCTATCCGTTTCTGACATCAGGTAAGTATGAGCTACATCATTTCTTTCTTGTTCTTCTCTTAGTATGTATGACCTCACAATTATGTGCCTAAATTATTGTTTTACAGTGAAGTGAGAATAGAAGGGTTGGAAACACTTGACTATCTGGATAACCTTTGCCAGAAAGAACGTTTCACGGAACAAGGAGATGCGATTACTTTCGAATCCGAGGTAAAAATTAATAACTGCAAGTCGGAAGTGTTTTCTTTAGCAGTTTGCAGTATAATTTATGTGGAAAATGTGGTGCCAATGCACCTCAAGCTACATGGTAAGAAGCTAAACTAGTTCAGGTATGCAAATGCCTTAAATGATATATTTTCTCTAATAATACATGCAGGTCGATCGAGTTTACCTTAGCACTCCGAACGTCATTGCCGTCCTCGATCATGAAAAGAAACGTACATTTGTTATAAAGAAGGAGGGGCTACCAGATGTTGGTAAGTTTTTTATCACAACCATCTCAGTAAATTTTCTGGAATGCCAATTTTTATTAAATCAGTTTGTATTATTTGACTTGTAGAACTGTTGTTTCTTGGAAGTAATTAGTTTTATGTTATGATGTTCAGTGGTATGGAATCCATGGGATAAAAAGTCTAAAGCCATGGCAGATTTTGGTGATGAAGAGTACAAGTATATGCTTTGCGTCGATGGTGCGGCTATCGAGAAACCCATCACTATTAAACCAGGAGAAGAATGGACAGGCAGATTAGAGCTCTCAGTTGTTCCTTCTAGTTATTGCAGCGAGTACTTTGATCCTCATCAAAGGGGTTTCTAAGGATTGTAGTAAAATGTTTCATCAATGTTTATTTGATGGTAGTGTACAACAGGCTTTATATTTATAGTTTGTTGTAATAGCATGTGTTGTACTGTGTTGCATGAAAGTTATAAAAGTATAACTATCTTTTCTTTTGAAGTAAGATTTTTGGATTGATTAGGTCTCGAGTTCAAGTCTCATGAATGGAAAAAATTGGGTTGGGAGTGTTCGAGCGTGGATTCTTAAGTGTGGTTGGTGCCGGACACCGGAGGCCCAAAAAGTTTTCAAGATACAACACATTTGATATATGCATAAAGGTACATGTTTTAGGGTCACAAATTGAATATATGGTCACTGGCACCAAACATGGCATTGGTGAATTGCCTTGTATTCAAGTCACCCCCATCTAATGCACAACTGAAGCGATCAAGCCATGCCCCAACTTGGACAGGGTTCTCAGCCTCCTCTACCCAATCTGAAGTCATGTCGATGTCGTCGACAAGAATCGGATCAGTTTCCATGGGGTTCCCCTTCAACTGATTAGCAAGCTTTAGATTGTAATTGATGTAAAGCAAGTCACCTAGTATCTCTTTGTCTAATCTATTACGCTTCTCCGAGTGAATTTGCTGCAATGTGTTCCAGTTCCTATCGAAGGTTGCGGCGCTGCAAACTTGGCTTAGGATTCTAACTGCAACTCGCTGCAGGCCAGGCGCCGAATCACCATACATTTCCCACCATTGCCCTGCAAGAGAAATGGCCATTTCTGTAATAATTGCAATAAGAAAACATAATAAATATAGATTGACAAAATTGGAGAAATCAAATCTCTTCCAAGCATTAGACAGCAAGTAGAAATAATTCACAATGCAGGATAATTTTAGTTTCTACATTCATGCATAATAATGGCAGAAATCAAACATGAGCTCAACCTATAGAGTTCAAAGACAATAATATTTGGTACCTTATAAACCTGCTGTTAAGGAAGGATGGTGCACAACTTCGGCAAAGATAGTCGTAACGACAAGATACTTACCGCTCAACAGAAATTATAAACAAAAGAGAAAATCAAATGCCACTGTAATCTATAGAAAAAGAGTTTGCATCTTCCTAAAAGATCACTTGGCTCATCATACATACAAAGTAATGTCTTGGTCCTCTCAAGATGCATGTGGCTTGAAGAAAAGGATGTTCAACTGATACCACACGTGAAGAACCATAGATGCAATGCACCATGTAAAAGTAAAAAGAAAATGTTTACCTCCACAACCATTTAACAGCGAAAGGAAAACGACATAGCATAGCGAAGGCATGGATCATCAACAGTTTTCTCATTTAAATTTGGGAGGAGGAATGGTTTAGGCATTGCAAAATATAAGTTTTCCCCTACTATCTGAGAGGGGGGAATGCAATCATATTGGTTTCTCAATCATAAATATCGTAGTCTTAAATCAAAACAATTTGTTTATTTGCTATATGCATCATATATATCTGGTGAAGGTAGCATAGAAAAGTTTTAATATGTTAATTAAAGCTTCTGAATAGATTATGAACATACCAGGTGGAATTGAGTTGCGCGCCTCTCTCGCTAGGTTACCACCAAACAAGCCTTGTGCTTTTTTGAATAGAAGAATTTGCCCCGTGATATCGTGAGCCATTTCAGGTGTCGGCAATAATTTCTCCAAAACAGCCAAAAACTCCTCCTTGACAAGATTAAGAAATTTAACTTCTGGATTGTATTGAATGCTAGGATTGAGAAATGCTGCTGCTGCGTGTAAAGGTGAATGGAGCTGGTTCTGCCACCTTCCGTCAACTATGTCTAGGAATGTCTTGCATTTATTCTCATCCATAATGTAATAGGTTCGTAATGATTCCTTGGCTCTTGTCATAGCCTCGTAAATAAACCCGACAGCAGGTTTTCCCCCAACAACCTCGCGCAACACCTTCAGTATAGGATCAGAAATGGCCACACATTCTTCAACAGCCTTCCAGAATTCATTATCTTCAATAATGGTAATACAGGAGATGCTTTGTGCCTTGTTAACATATGTTAGGTTTGATGAGTATTCTGAACTGTTGAACATATGCTTCAACCTTGCTCTTTGCCTTAACATGGACTGCAAGGAGAGAAAATTGGACGCGGACTTGGTGATACTAGTGCGAACCAATTCCTGTCCCCCTGTAAATTTCCTCATTAGATCCAGCACCCATGTGTGATTGTATATAAACTTTGAAATAGTCTGCGCTTGCAGGATACTTCTCTGGACCCAATCAATCTTGGAGAAATCTTCCAAGATAAGGTTTAGACAATGAGAAGCACAAGGAGTGCAGAAAATAGTGCTGTAATTCTGCATGATGTAATTTGGCACACCGACGTAGTTTAAGCCACCGGCACCATCCATAATTACTTGAACAACATTTTCAGGACCAACTTCTTGAATAACTGCGTCAAACAAGTCGGCAAGACATTTGGTACTCTTGGTGTATAGGGTTGCATCCACAGATTTGTGGAAGAAGGTTCCAGAGGGTGACGACACCAAAAAGTTTATCAGGGATCTGGATCTAGATTTATCAGTCCATGAATCTGCTATGATTGTGCAACCTGTGGTGGACCATTCTTTCTGGTTTTCTTTTGATTTTTCACTCACCTCGGACTTGACTCTTTGTAGCCATGTTGTCTTTAAGGCTTCCGGGGATGGACCTCTAAATCCTGGACCACACTTTGCTACTGCATCCACCATAAATTGATACGAAGAAGAATGGGCAACACTGAAGTCTAACTTATTTTCAAAAAAGAACAAAGCTATACTTTGCTCCGCATTTTCCCTGTCCGATAGAGATGAATTGCTCACTTGCATAGTTGAGGGATAAACTTTTGCCATTGGTGTCATGTCAGAAGACAACATTGCTTTACTTAGTACTATATTTCCTGGAGACTTAATATCCGTAAGCCGTTGCTTTTTCACACTAGCAGCCTCCTTACCCTCCTCTTTTATTGCAATTATAGCTCTTACTCTATCAGTAACTTCATCCCTTACTTTACTACATGGAAGAACACCTTTACTGGGCAGTCGAGATAAATGATGTTTCAATCTGCTAATGCCCCCATTTAAAACTTTCTGACAAAATCTACATTTCACCTTGTTTCCTTCTAACTTCTCACAGTATTCCCAACAGACATCTTTCTCTCGTACCACTAGAAGAAAATAAAACAATAAACAACCTATAAGAAGTAAACAAGGATTACACCACTAAATATTCAAATGTGCACTCCGCGGTTTGAAGCCGCAATTAAACTGCAAGACTGCTACATTAGTGAAATAGGAAACCATACGGGGTATCCAATTTGAATAACCAAGGAAATTCAGGCGTTCAAAGCTAAATGGTCTTGAGGCCAAAAGAAAATTAAGATTGGAATGCAAATAGGATAACCTCCAAGTTACCTCATTCAAATAGTTCATACAAATTGAAAAATCAATAAAGAATAATTAGCAAATATATACTCACTCGGGATATGAAGAAAACAGTCTCTTCCACTATGTTCGCCTACATAAGCAGTAGAGAAAGAGGAACTATCTTAATTAGTAGCAGAAAAACACTAATGGGAGAATAAATAATGAATGGACAACAAGGAGAAATGAAGGATTCCAAATGCCATTTTGTACTTTCTCTTGTTCATCATAACATGCGCTTCAAACAAACCATACCAAACAACTCAATTAAATCACCAATTACGAAAATTCGGCCCTGTAATTCAAAACAACAACAAAAGCTTCAATCCCAAATTAGTTGGGGTCGGCTACATGGATCAAACTCTTCCATTGCACTCAATTTAGAAAAATAGATTGTGTGCTTTCCAGGTCCTCTAAATCCCTCCTAATCAATGCGCAATTCAAAAACTAAATCTTATTGCGTGGCAATTCAATCACTTGACTTGAGCGATCCAAAGAGCACGATGTTTCAACATTATATTCTAGAAACCCCCTCAAAGCACAGTTTTTAAGTTTCCCATACTGAAAACTCTTTTTGTTACTAATTGTCTTGCCTTACAAACAAACTTCAAATCTTTCTACATTGTTCATCAATTGAAGCTTCAAATCACTCAACAAGTTGAGAATTTATAAACCCATTATGTCAAAACACTCAAGAAGTTGAGAATTTATAAACACCCATGACGTTAATTTTTATACTGGACCCGCCCGCCTAAGCTCGTGAATCTCCGTCAATACCGATATTGTCCCAACTAAACCACCTTCGGCCCATAAATGCCCATAAGTGCGGCGTTTAAACTCAAAAGGCCTCAGTATTATTTGATGGGAGATCCACTCTTATGTATAACCGATGTGGGATTAAATACTCTAATATCTTGCCATATAAAGAAATTTCAAATCTTTCTACATTGTTCATCAATTGAAGCTTCAAAACACTCAAGATTCAAGTTGACAAAATGAAAAACAAACATAGTCCCCAACAAATGAGACTCCTTTACTTGATTTCTCACATCACTACAAGCCCTAAAACCCTAAAATCAAATCAAATCCCCCATTCACAGAAATATTAAGTTCATCACACAAACTGGTCCAAATTGAGCTCAATCATGTCCAAATCGATCCCAATTCAAGCTCATCGTACAAATCCCAAACGAAACCCTAAAAATCCAACCAAAGTCCCCCAAAAATTAGGGCAAGAGCACAGTCGAGCTTCAGTGGTAAAGTTTCCATTTTTATTCGGACATGAAAGCAGAGAATTTTGGGGAACTCACCGAGTTATCGATCGAGAAAAGCGTTGTAGCGCAGATTCTGCAACAAATTATCGCCGCAAACACGAACGTTGGTGCGAGCGAGGAGAGTCAAATCTCGCGAGATATCGCACCAGTCTTAGGGTTTGGTTTTGGTTTCTCTCGGTTTTTATGTTGACGAGACGATTGAGAGATATTGGCGAGCAGAGCACACGTGGACTCAGATGAGCGATCAGAGATTATGGTTTTTGGCTTTGTTCATCTATTTCTCTCGATATAATGAGATCTATATACTATAATAACGCTCAAGTAACACAAAATACGTTTTTTTTTATTATTTCAAATCAAAACTATAATTTTTTAATCCATTTTTTTTTCTTTTTTATCTAAACAACATAATTCACAATGAGTCGCACATCATATAAGTGAAAGAGCTCCCAATGATTGTGATGATCTTTCAAATCACAAATCTCGATGTCAAATACTGCAGACATTGTTGAATGAAGCATCATTTCCTTAAAAGACAAAAATCATAAAGTCTTAGATTTGGCTCGTGTTAGAGATTCGAGTCTTTACTACGTAGACAAAGTCCAAAAAGTCATGATTTTCCCTTTTTTTTAGTTTCTTTTTGTTTTTTGAATGAAGGTTTAACTCATGTTCGAGACATCTATTTAAAAATAATCCTTTGAAGTAAATTATAAATTGAATATTTTAGAAAACTCAAACGATTTATCTTTTTCTGAGGGGTACAAAGCCAAGTTAATATATTGAATAGATATATATTACAACGTCGCGCATAACAGTAACAACCTTACAAAAACACATGCGATAAAACTAAGCCGCTTCGAAAACTATATGAGTGCATCCAAAAATTCTTTCCCCCTCCTCCTTTGTGTAAGAGGTGTGAATCGATCGGTTGTGTAATTGATTTTATATCACTTGAGCTACTGCACAGTTAATAACAAATATTAAATATTGATACATATGAACATGGCTTCATTTATGCGATAGCAACACAAACAGTAATGCGAGAACTTGGTAAAAATTAGGGGTTGGCAAACTGCGGTTTTATGATGAAAACTATCAAACAACCACCAAATCGAGAGATTCGCGGTTTGGCCATTTTGCAAATCACCACTAAACTGTGAACTTTCAAAACCGCAACCAAACCGCCTGCGGTTTGCGCGGTTTGAGCGGTTTGGTTAGTTTGGTTTTGCGATTTTCCCACGATACATTTTTAACAAAAAAAACGTCATACATTCCATACAAGTCCCATCAACAAAAATAATATGTCCATACATGCCATCCACCAAAAACACAATGAAAGACATGAACTCAATCAAAGTTAAAAGTCTAAGTTCATTTCAAAACTTAAAACAACATGAAAAGGCTTCAACTCTATTCCATTTCATTCCAAGTTTGGGGGTGATTTTACGGTTTGGTGAACCACGATTTTCTATGAATGAAAGCCACTACCAAACTGTGGAAATTACGATTTTCAAGTTTTCTAAACCGCCCTCAAACCGTTATTTTAAAAAATCAGACCTATTCATAAACTACCAAACTGTGCAATTTGGACGAGCGGTTTTGCAGAGACACTGCCCAACCCTAGTAAAAACTCATAAAGCAAAACTGGAAAGCTCCAATAGCATCACAATTAATAGACCTATTCATGAGTCGGATTTGGGCAGACTCGAGTCAGGCCTTAGAAACCCATTCCAAAAAACCCAACATAAATTTTAATCAACAATTTTTACATGTAAAGCATGTACATGTTGCAAAGGAAATTAATTTTATGTTTGGTCGAGGCGAGTGGTGTGATATACCTTCGGTCCTTTCTTCCATATTAGCCAAAGACTTGGAATAATACGGTCGCATACGATTTTTTTAAAAAAAATTGTAAACTTATAAATATAGTCGGATACGAGATGTACAAAGGAAAAAAATATGAAGGCCGGAAGCTACATCTGAATATCAAAGCCAGGTTTCGATCCTGGGACCTGTGGGTTATGGGCCCACCACGCTTCCGCTGCGCCACTTTGATTTGTTATGCATTTGTTCAACAATGTAATAATTCTACATTTAATATTTCAACCCCTATTTTTTCCGTGTCTGTTCAACAATTTAATACTTGTACATTCAATATTCCAACCACTAATTATGTTCATTACTGCAACAGTTAACACTTTACGAGTCTTAGCCAAACCATCTTTGTGAGATGAATGATAAATCTTTTGTCAAAAATAAATAAATAAAATTGAAAGAGTCTTGAATCGACTAATGTTTGAGTCACTTATATTAAAGAAAAGAAAAGAAAAGAAAAGAAAGGAAAATGTGTTTTAGATCGATATTTCAAAATATTAACAAAGGTATGGTTGAGAGGATGAGTTTGCATGAGCTTAAAGTACAATTATCTTTCTTTGGCACTCAAATTTTAATTAAAAGGTTGTAAATAATGTTTCGATGGCATGAGTATTTGTATGGTTCTCATTGTAGAAGCATCCTTAAATAAAAGATCTATAAACCCTTAATTTAAAGAGAAAAGCTGGAGATTTATTCAATTGTGTTGACATCTATAAGTAACCAACTTTAGATAATCCTTTGCTACAAAATTCAGGTACTATCAATATTTGCATCATTCATTAAAATGTTTACTCAATGATTATTAGTTAATGAGAATTAAACATTTTTGAAAACTTTGATAAAGCATTGCCTAATACATTAGTATTTTCTACTAATTAATGAACTATATAGATTAAACCTAGTTTGGTTCCAGAAGAGTTATTTCCAAGGTTTGAATCGGTTGTAAGATATCAACTTTCAAATGCTACAATTAAAGATGGTGGTTGCCCACAAGGGACAGTTTCCATCAAACAAACTGCAAAGAAAGATATATCAAAAGCTAAAAAGCATTCTTCGATTTACATGGCTCAAGTGTGCATCCATTCAACTCAAACGGACCAACACAACACAACATGTATGTTACCATCCAATAATTATGTCTTTGGATTTGTATGCTCGTATTACAGCATGTAAAAATCATATACATATAAGCAGCAATTGGGACATCATCAATTTGTATGCTCATTGGTTAGCCAACAATGATTTAGTAGTCTAAGTGGAGGAGGGGCACCTATAGTTGGTTGGATTGGAGCAGTCACATATCCTGTAAATCGATTGAGCCCCCGACGAACACTTCGACCACTCGTGCTATTTCTCGCAAATGAAAGTCAGTGATTCACAACTTAGAATATCAGATGCAGACAACGTTGATGTTGATTCAGACAAACTTTCTTGCTATAGAGTTATGAAATTTGGATTTCTACCAAAGAAAGGCTATGCAATGACGTTTGGTGGACCTGGAGGGATATGTTAATAATGCAGTATGCATAATTGTCTAGATATGTATCACCATGGTGTCATTTCAATATGTACTGAATGATAATTAAATAAAGGGTCTAGAAAACATATATATTATGAAAACACTAATCAGTAGAGTAATCAAACATGGAGAATATTCAGAAGAATCGAACTTGTTCAACGTATAAACGCCTATTAGATTAAATCTCAAAAATAATGAAAAGCAATAAGTTACGACCCGTATGGCGCCACCTTTGTATAACTTAAGCAAGAGAACCAGACAACAAATTTCTTACCCAGACTATTAACTATACACCACGACGAAGCTCCAGCTGCTTGGTGTGTTCTCGGAGCACCTACAAATTAGAGAAACATATGAAGGGATCATGGGAAGTTCACTTCATAAGGATATGCATGAAAAAAGCAAAAAACTGTATATAACAAACAAAAGCAACAATGTGAATGCTGATAGTATCATAAGCCTTTCAAGCAAAAAATATAATTCATGATCATACTCTTCGGATGTAGCCTGCAACTGCCATGCACCCTTCTGTCGCAAGTTGCATCACACTTTCAAAGGCATCCATTGTCAGTTTAGAATCTGCCTGAACTAGAAAGTAGATATGTATCAGAATCATGAAGTAACTAACATATATGCACCAAATATATGCAGAAGCTCAAACTTGCAAATAAACCACCAGACACTGACAAGCTATTCAAGTCTCATCCAGGGAAGTAGGATGCCATAGAAAATCAATGGGGAAATTGGGTATGGTTATTACGATGGAAAAACTTTTGAAAAGGTGAAGCAATCTTTTTTATCTGAAGGGAATTTCTTGTGTACACTAAGAGTTTGCAGGAAATATGGAGCTTGTGATCACTAATAGAAAGATATAAAACCATTTTTTGCTTAGCAAGTCAGTTCTTCCACTCATGGAAAAGCAAGATAATCCTTTCTGAAGAGTGCAACAGGAGAAAAACAGGGTCCTTGAAACAGAAACCGGAAACTCCAACATGGACATGGTATTTACAAGTAATCCTGCGCTTTCCAAAAAAAAATTATAGTGTTCTAACCAGTAGTCTAGGACAATCGGAACACGCTACAACTAGAAACCGAAGACTGAGAATGAAAAAAAATATTTGTCTTTAACATAGATATGACCTGAAATAAATTTTGAAATTGTTGTGAAACATTAATAATATCTTGTATCTGCAAAAAGGAATAATTAGCACAAAAAAATGACAATCCAGAACCTGAAGTAATGTCACTCTATCCAATGTAGGCAGAATTCCTAGAGTCACATCTGGGCCTCCCGCACTGTCTTCAACGTAATTTAAATCTGTCATCAATTTTTTCAAAAAGCGCAAGTCCATAAATCATCAAGATTATTATGAGGTCCTGTTGATCAAGAGACTAATTTGAAAACATTCATGAAAAAAAGGGTATACCAAGCAAAGGAGTGCCATTAAGATATCCAGCACTACATGACGTGACAAGATCTCTCATTGGAATCCCAGCAGCTGCTAGTGCCAAAGTTGCAGCATTGATGCATGCAGACCTTGTACCTGCAGATAAACCCGCGAGAATTTCAAATTTTTATGCAACAAATAAAAATTAAAGAGGGTAGGAGCAAAATTAGTGAGACTTTCGAGACTATCCAGTGTGCGGGGGGTGTTCACATATTTTCCTCTTTTAATAGGCAAACCATAAAATACGTTCAGGACCCGCGTGACTTTATAATCCAGAACAATTTGAAGTTACACTTCATCCCCAAAGGAACATAAAAATGTGTAATGCTTCCACGCCTAAAGAGGTTCTAGGAGAGTTCTGCGTACCTCCATCAGCTTGAAGAACTTGAACATATATGTCTATCTACAAAAAGAAGAATGAAAATAAAAACCCACAACAAAAAAAAAAAAAAAAATCTTCCATTTAAACATAAAGCCAAACCCATCTAATGCAACCTGAGTACGAGGCATTTGCTGAGTCATTATGCAAGCTTCCATTGTTTGGCGAATAACAAGAGATATCTCTGTGGTTCGCCTACATTCATCAAACAAATATCATGAAGCATAAATATAAAAACACGTAACTGAATCTTTTTAATTGTTGAAGACCCCATTATCCAAGAAGAAATTGCTCTTAAGAAGCACTCAATCCAATGCAAATCGCACAGTTTTTCATTAAAAATAAACCAAAATATGCCATAACACAATTACAGTTCTGAGAAACTCATTCATAAATTCCTAGTCCAATATTCACTCGTTTGAAGTTCCATCAAAATGTTAATTTTAGGGCGAAAGATTCCACGAGCAGCAAAACCAAGGTAATGTAGGAAATGAAAATCCAACCACTCATTCACAACCGTGTTTTAGTTTTAGAAACTGGTGAGATAGACAAACCTGTCACCCTTTGGTCTTCTCACTCGATCCCCAGTGCTGAAATTAGCCATTCTGTACTCACAACGTACCTGCATAAAACGGAATTAGAGTAAAGAGAAGAATGGAAGTCAAAGTACACCGTTCAGACTCCAACAGCAAATTTACCAGTGCCTGGTCATTAATTTGTTGTCCCCAATTTTGGACCTGAAAAAATAACATTGTAGACTTCATAACTATTAAAGCAATAGCAGCCATCTCATATCAATGAAAAAGAAGAAACAACCCAAATAAAAAGGTAGCATAGTAACATAGTGCTTATGCAATCACATTCCGCGCTTTAATTTAATTGAAATAAGATTCAAAGACATTACCATAACAAAGTACTAATGAATATACATCTGTGCACTGTTGTGTTCCATAAGTTTGTCAATAGAACAGTCATTGATTGTCGTATTGTTCCATTGTTACAGGCGGAGTTTCTCATAATCAACTTCGTGTCAGTTGAATGTTCTAATGAACAATTAGGGTTAGCGAATCAATACGCTTTTATCAAGATAATTGATCCCATGTCTTCTCCTGTTCTATTGAATGTATCGATCCATCATGATTCATGAATTTTCTATTTTACTACAACAAAAAGAGTAAATATTAAGGAAAATGCTAGAATGACACCCAAATGACACCCATGTGAGGGTCACACGTAAAAATGAGTGTGCCCAAAAAAGTTCATTGTCCATAACACACGCGGTGTCAGGTGTGTATCTCAAAGCGCGCACGACGGCTCCCATGGATGCAGGGGTGTCATTTGGGGTTTCTTCCGAGTACGAATGAATAAATTGAGATTCCAGTAAATGGGGAAAAGGGTAGTCAACAATTCTACCTACCTTTCTGGGTCCGTATACGGCGGCAATGACCTTAGTATTCCCCATTTCGAATGCAGCAGAGCTGTGATCAAATCAAATACACATTAACATTAACAGTAGTTAAGGAGAATTAAAAAAAAGGGAAAAAAAGAATCCTGAAACACAAATGCAGGAGAGATTAAATTACCCGTCGGCATTCGGTACGACGCCGATCTCTGCACTGATTTGCCTCATCTAAAGAAAGAGAATGCAAGTGAGAAACTAGTGCTCCATTAAATATACACAATGTATAAGAGAGAGATAGAGAGGGGGTACCTCGGAGGGGAGACGGCCGTCGAGGCGAAGGCCTTCGGGGCTGATGTACTCTGTTTCTTTCTTTAAGGAGATGCGATGATCCATTTCTTCGAGTGAAGCTCGGCTCGCTCAGCAGTCACCAGAAAACCCTAATTTGTGACTGCAACTTCAACTTCAACTTGAAGCAACAGCAGCACAAGCTTCCTTCTCTCCTCCTCTTCCTTTGTCGCTGAACTGCACTCTTGCCGCGCACGTTTTGTGCCCTAGGAGTAATTGTCCTGTCCGCCTATTCAAATATAATACCCTTTATTAATTTTTTTATTTTTATTATTGTTTGGTATCTGATTTATAGCCTCGACTAATCCCGGACTCTCGAGGAATGTATGACCATAAAGGCGTTCTTCTAGCCAAAAGTTTTAAAATTTTTCCTGTCCAATAGAGATGAATTGCTTGCATGGGTGAGGGATACACTTTTGCCATTGGTGTCATGTCAGAAGACAATATAGCTTTACTTACTACTATATTTCCTGGAGGCTTAATATCCGTAAGTCGTTGCTTTTTAGCACTAGCGGCCTCCTTACCCTCCTCTTTTATTGCAACAAGTCGATTTCAAGCGCTCTGCGCATGAGTTATTAAAACTTTAATAGAAAGTTAATAAACTACTAATTTACATGAATATATTGTATTATTTTTTACAATTAAAATTATAATTCACAATAATCAACTCGAAATATACAAAAGAGGGTAAAAAAATATTTAGTTATAAACAACGCACTTATCAAACATCTTGAACAATCCTTATAACAACGAACATAGAGATTTGAAGTTGTTGATCGCACTGCGAGATCTCTGATACGTCTTGGAGTGTCATGGAGCTCAACAATTGCCGCAACATTGCATTCGAGTGTGAAGAACTCTATGAGAGGTACATGGATGTTGCTAAAACATGTAGTAATTGTGAACTTATGATCTATCTATATATATATATATATATATATATAAAAATAGAAGATTAATGATTTGTATAAATGATGTTGCAGTAACCAAAGAGATGATGTACAATTTGAAACGTAGATTAAATACATAGAAACAACCCTTCGTTAATCAAGAAAATAATTTAAATGTACTTAATTGTTATTTCGATCAAATACAAACTATAAATAAATTCAATAAATGGGGGGATGAATATATTCATTGAAATAATCAATAACACATAAATAAATATCTTAAAATAGAAAAAATTAAAAAAATAAAAAATTATATTGGTGAAAGGATAATGCATGTCAACTTTCTCTGAGCTCCAACTTTTATAGATATATAGAAGATAGATTATAGCTCTTACTCTATCAGTAACTTCATCCCTTACTTTACTACATGGAAGAACACCTTTACTGGGCAGTCGAAATAAATGATGTTTCAATCTACTAATGCCCCCGTTTAAAACTTTCTGACAAAATCTACATTTCACCTTGTTTCCTTCTAACTTCTCACAGTATTCCCAAAAGAAATCTTTCTCTCGTACCACTAGAAAAAAATAAAACAATAAACAACCTATAAGAAGTAAACAAGGATTACACCACTAAATATTCTAATGTGCACTCCGAGGTTTGAAGCCGCAATTAAACTGTAAGACTGCTACATTAGTGAAATAGGAAGCCATAAAGGGTATCCAATTCGGATAACCAAGAAAATTCAGGCGTTCAAAGATAAAAGGTCTTGAGGCCAAAAGAAAATTAAGATTGGAATGCAAATAGGATAACCTCCAAGTTACCTCATTCAAATAGTTCATAAGAATTGAAAAATCAATAAAGAATAATTAGCAAATATATACTCACTCGGGATATGAAGAAAACAGTCTCTTCCACTATGTTCGCCTACATAAGCAGTAGAGAAAGAGGAACTATCTTAATTAGTAGCAGAAAAACACTAATGGGAGAATAAATAATGAATGGACAACAAGGAGAAATGAAGGATTCCAAATGCCAGTTTGTACTTTCTCTTGTTCATCATAACATGCACTTCAAACAAACCATACCAAACAACTCAATTAAATCACCAATTACGAAAATTCGGCCCTGTAATTCAAAACAACAACAAAAGCTTCAATCCCAAATTAGTTGGGGTCGGCTACGTAGATCAAATTCTTTCATTGCACTCAATTTAGAAAAATATATTGTGTGCTTTCCAAGTCCTATAAATCCCTCCTAATCAATGCGCAATTCAAAAACTCAACCAAAAACTAAATCTTGTTGCGTGGCAATTCAATCACTTGACTTGAGCGATCCAAAGAGCACGATGTTTCAACATTATATTCTAGAAACCCCCTCAAAACACAAGTTTTAAGTTTCCCATACTGAAAACTCTTTTTGTTACTAATTGTCTTGCCTTATAAACAAACTTCAAATCTTTCTACATTGTTCATCAATTGAAGCTTCAAATCACTCAACAAGTTGAGAATTTATAAACCCATTATGTCAAAACACTCAAGAAGTTGAGAATTTATAAACACCCATGACGTTAATTTTTATACTGGACCCGCCTACTCGTGAATCTCCGTTAGTACCGATATTGTCCCCAACTAAAACCACCTTCGGCCCATAAATGCTCATAAGTTACAGCCCCGGACTAATTTCAGACTTAAGAAACGTAGGACCATCAAGGTAGCACCTCTAGCTATGAGCTTTTAAAGTTTTCCATTCCCAATTTTTCTCTTTGGGTAAATAGGGTAAATAGCATAATATATCCTAACGCTTAAGGTTTTTTACAAATTTATCTTAACGTTACAATTTTTACAAATATATTGTAACATTTTAAAATTGTGTAAATTGTATCTTATGAATAAATTTGGGTTGATTTGGGATTACTTTTAACTTTGTCGTTGCAAATGGAAAGAACTTCTCTCAATTTATCATGTTATGATTTATGAGCTACAACTTGCAAGGTTGTAAACTTTGAAAATGATGAAATTTTAGGATAAATTTGTAAAAATTTAAACGTTACGATGTATTTGTAAAAATTGAAATGTTAGGATATATTTGTACGAAACCTAAAACGTTATGATGTATTTATAAAAATTAAAACGTTTGGATAAATTTGTAAAAAAACTTTGCTGATGAAAATAAATTTGTAAAAACTTAAAATGTTATGATATATTATGTTATTTGCCCTTTTTTTTACTTCTCAAATACTATTGGGGGTGAGGAGTGTATAAAAATTAATGTCAGTTGTGACTGAAGATGTTTGAATCTAAAAGCACGTGCTCATTTGTCAAAATCTCTACCACTTCACCACTTAACGTCTGACCCGTATCGGATTGAAGCTCGTTCTATCTAGATTCAGCTTAGGCGAGCTTAGATAAGACTTTGAAAAAAAAAAGGTCCGTATAAGTATGGCCCGAGCCCGCTCAAGTCCACTCGATGAACTGGACTACGACCTTTTTTTAAAAAAAAAGAAAAAAAATTATGAACAACCTATGCCAAAGACAATTTAGTAGTTACTTGGAGTTCAAATTAGGTTCTTGAATTAATGTAGTAATACAAGCATACACGTATGCAGAGAAAGAAACCACATCAAAGAAGCTACTAATATCCATTCTTCATCATCGTCAACAATTCCATCCATTAATCTCTTGAACAATGGAATTTCATCAATTACGCATTTTAAACTCGCGACCACACCCGTCCAAGCAAAGCAACGCCACCACCACAACATCACAGCAGATGTTGATGTCTTATCGTCGCACACACCCCAATCCCTTTCGCTACATCACGGGCGCATCAACAATGCTGACCATAATCCTAAAGAGGTGCCGCGTCACGTAGAGATGAGAGAGAGCCGTCGTGGCCACCTGACCTGCAACGTGGCACACATGAACGCACGTTGTGTTTGGTGCATTGGAAAACCGACGTGGCACCAGTGACAGCGAAGACCCCCACCTTAATAATTGGATTTGCTCATCCTTCCAAATTAAATAAAATGACATAACAAAACTGTGATTTGTTTGTGTTTTTTAATCCCAATTATTTGGACAATGATTCTTCAAACGATGAATGAGATATATAGAGTTATACTAAGTTGTCAGTGTTAGGATTTGAAGGGTAAAAATGACATTTAAGACTCTATTTTGTGTGCAAAGAAAAAATGGTCAGACTTTTGATGTGAACCAATGTATTTTTTAGTTACAACTATGAGTATTCATATTTTCGGTTCGACTAATCTAGTAATCTTATAGAAGCTAGTCGGATGCACTGACTTAATAACTTAGGGGATAACTCAAGAAAATTAATAATAAAGCTTTCAATGTGATTTTTTGGATCCATGTAAAATATATTATTATGGTATATTTAGTATTTAAGAATTTAATAAAGTATTCCCTCCGATCAGAAATATAAGTCTTTTTAACAAAAACTTTTTTTGTCAGACTTATAATTCATTTTCAGAATTCGATAGTGTATTTATTATTTTTTTACCAATTATATATTTTACAATTCAAATATTCATGATTATTCAATTCTTCAATTTATTTAATGTCAAATGGCGTATATGTAAATTATACATATAATTAAGGTTGTCTTAATTTTTGTGCTCTTACCTTAAACGACATATATTGTGACCGGAGGGAGTAAAGTTCTTCGAAATTTACTCAAATATTGATTAGAAATTCTCAAATTACCCTCGCATCAGTTAGAATAATTTGTGTGACTTTACCGCCACACCATCAACAACCTTAAGCCTTCAGGGCGCGGGTTCCAGTTGTGAGAGGCGAAAGACTGTGCCCATATATCGCGTGGTAAAGCGGATATATGGGGGGACACAGATGGTGTGGCGGTAAAGACAAAATGCCTGTGACTCAAGGGGCTGGGTGCACAGTAGAGTGGCCCAAGCCTTGACAACAACCCACCAAATTCAATAATATGATGATTATGCTGTAGTTTGGAATCAACAAACAAAAATACTATTTATCAGTAGGAAAATGCTAGAATAACATCCTCAAATGACACCCCACGTGACATCCTCGTGTAGCAAGGCGCGAGCCCCATGCAAAAATGAGTGTGTGCAAAATAATTATCGGTGCATGACATGCGTGGTGTGTATCTTATGAATACGGCTCCGTGCCACGTTACATGGGTGTCACTTAAGGTGTCATTTGGGGTAGGGTTGTCAAGTTTTTTTCAAAAGATCCAACTTCCATACATTGTATAACTCACAAAAATAACAATAGAAATAAAGAAACTACATAGCTTTATAGTATGTACTATGTTAGTATTGAGACTTGCTAAATTACTTGACATAAAAAAAAAAAACATTATAATATCTTGTAATTTAAAATAATAAATACAACTTAAACATTATAATTTTTAAAAATTATATTACGACAAATTCAATGATTTAAATCAGTAAAAATGAGATTTGGACAAATTCAAAAATTTGGATAATCTGAATTAAAAATAAATCGGATATGAGCAAGACATACTTGTTCAATTTACAACCAGACTGAGTCTATATCAAGGGTGGGATTTTTAGACCACGACCCGTTGGTACCGAAAAAAATGACACCCCTAATTTGGGGTGTTATTCTAGTATTTCCTCATTAGTAACTGCCACTATTAGAACAAACAAAAGAGAGAGAGAAGAAGAGTGCGAAAGCTTTCCCGCCACGTCATCTTCCAAAGCGCCGCGCGTGAAAACCGCGGTTAAAACTTCCTGTCATTCGAACACCACCCACCACTCGACTCCTCATCTCTTCAAAACCACTCAGATCTCCCCATTTTATTACCGCACCACCACCCTCGCCTTCCGATCTCTCCTTCCCCAATCCCAATCAACGGCTCTCCGACTCCATCAATTCACAAGATCAGAACATCATCATCATCATCATCATCAGATCCTCTTCCGGCCGATCGTCGCCATTTCAACACAGTTCAATTTTCATGCATTGACGGCAAAAACTCGAATCGATCATGAAACCGGCGTTGCAGAAACCGCCAGGATACAGAGATCCGGCGCAACCGCAACCGCAACCGCAACCGCCTCCGCCGCAGCCGAAACCAGCACCGTCAATGCGGAAGGCCTACGTTCCGCCGTCGTTCCATCCGAAGCGAAAACGCAGACTCAACTTCTGCAGCTGCCGCCGCTGCTGCTGCCTCCTCTGCGTGTCGCTCCTCGTCGTCGTAATCATGGTCGCCGTCGCTTCCGCCGTTTTCTACATCTGGTTCGACCCCAAGCTCCCCAAATTCCACCTCCAGTCCCTCAAAACCCCCAAATTCAACGTCTCCGTCAAACCGGACGGAACGTTCTTGGACGCGCGCACGGTGGCGAGAGTCGAAGCGACGAATCCGAACCACAAGTTGCGGTTCGAGTACGGGGAGACGGAGGTCCGGGCGTCGGTCGGGGATGACGATGTAGATGACGATGACGTGGAGTTAGGCTCGGGGCACGTGCCGGGGTTCGTGCAGGGGAGGAGGAACACGACGGTGTTGAAGTTTGAGACGGAGGTGAGGGGCGCGCAGATCGAGGACGGGATCGGACGGAAGCTCAAGGTTTGGCACCGAACCAACGAGCTTGTTGTGAGCGTGGAGATTCGGACTAGGTTCGGGATTGGTGTGGACAAGTTTAGGCTCGGGATGGTGCCGGTTCGGGTCAGGTGTGGAGGTGTCAGCTTGAAAAAGTTGGACGCCGGGGCCACACCCCAGTGTTCAATTAACATACTCAAATGGTACGTATTAGATTTATTAGGATCTCTTTAATTGTTTTCTTTGTCCTTTGATATCAGATGCATTGCATATCACATTATCACTTGTCATACTAATTGGCTAAATAACATAATATACTATCTAACTTGCAAGGTTTTTACAAATTTATCATAACGTTAACGTTTCGCTTTTTTTTTTTTTACAAGTACATTGTAAGGTTTTGAAATTGTTTAAATTGTGACCTATGAATGAATTTGGATTGATTTGAGATTATTTTTAACCATGTTGTTGTAAATGGGAAGAATTTTTTCCAATTCATCGTGTTATATGGCCCTTATGGGCTATAATTTGTAAGGTGAAAATGGAGGTGATTTTATGATAAATATCTTCTTAGGGACCAAATTAAGATCTTTTAAGTTTTGTTAATGAGGATGCGGTAATTGCGACTAGATGATTTTGGTACAAAGGAAATTATGTTAGGAGACTTCATCCTATTGTAGATTTTACTGAATGTCAAATAGACTAGCCGATGTAGTTGGTTTCGGTTACTTAGCAAAAAAAGGAAATTCAGATTCTATGACTACATTATGTTGTCAATTGGGTACCTATTGCCCCTTTTTTGTTTAGTTTTTGCTTTTAGCTTTATGCTTTGATGATGTAAATAAGTACTTATGAAAAGCAAAATGCATGTAATAAGTTGCTTTTGAAAATCGCGGTGGTTTTGATAGTTTTAGGTAGTTTTGGTTGCCACGGTCACGTCAATCAATCGCATAAAACATATAATGCAATCTAACGATATAAAAGCTGTTCATTGAGCGTCACATCAGCGACAAGCAAGAGCATCAGCGGAACCAAACAGGGCTGTTGTCACACCTTAAAATAGATTTACAGGTGTAGAATGCTTCCAAGGACCAAGATTTAGTTAGTTTTATCACTCTTTTGGTTTCTCAAGTTTACCCTCTTTGTCCAGCTCAATGAAGGTGAACACACTGAATAGTAGTTGGACACTTTGTATATAGTTTGAGAAAAAAGCTTCATTTACATTCATGGACTTGAATCATTTAGTTGGATTTTTATGCAAAGATTTCATATATTTTCGATTCGAGGGTATCCCTTTCTTTTAATGATGGTGAGTTGTTGATTTGTTGCAGGATCAACCTACATTGACAATGAATTGTAACTACGGAGGAGGACGCAAACAAATATCGGAAATGTAATGAGATAGAGTTTGGTTTGTGATTAGTAATGTGGATGGCTTTTCATTAATTTATTTGCTCTATATTATAATTGAATGAATGTCTTGCAAAATTGTTCAGTTGATTGCTTGTTTTCCCCCCTTACCCTTCTGTAACCAATTTGTTTGGAAATGTGGATATTCGTTATACTGCTCTGGCCTGGACACAAACCATACTTAAAATGTATAATTCCATGAATGGTGACGGTGTTTATGGACAGTCTATAAAGATATCTCGTGCTTTTTTCCAGCTTTTTCAGGTAGTGGTAGTTTTCATATTTAGTGCTGAGGAGACATGTTATGGTCTATGGTGCATGGTACTATTAATTGTCATCCAAACTAACTGTCTTAATTTGGGCCAAGATCTGACTTCCATTTTCTTGCTTGTTCTTGTCTGTGCAATTAAGACCAGCTGGAGTTGGTTCATATTTCATTGCTTTTGTGTTGTTTGCAAAAGTAAATCGATTGGCTAACCCACTGTTGACCCTTAAATTTGAAACTCAGTTGTTGTGATTATTTGGATTGGATTAAGACTTTTTTTTTTTTGGGAGTAACCATGGGGATCGAGACATTTTGTCTGACTAATACCACGAGCCTTGGGATTGCAGAAGGAGACCCTATCAGTGGTCTGACGTTTGATTGTCGTTGGTAATCGAAACTAAGGTCGTGCGTCTAACCTACACAACCTTGTCTTCGCCCTTATTGCTAGACCACATTCGCCCGGGTTGATTGAGACGTGTGTTCATATGTTTCAACATGTATTTAAATGATCACAACAATTAAGTGTCAAAACTTGGTTAGCTTAGCATTATTATTTGCAAAAGTCATTTTGATTCGTCCTTTTTTTAAATGAGAAACCAATTTAACTACAACATTAGCGACTCTTACCATAAATTGTTTTTGGCAAGTGATGTCTCGTTCATTTCATCGGAGATGTTTTAGTAATTGTTTTTGACTTTTGAATAACAAAACAATTGAAACAAGCAATTTCTTTGTAAAATTAAGATGCATAAATCGAAACAATAGTCTCATAGTGATATTTTAGGTCATCAATTTCCTAACAAAATGAAAGCCTAAAGCATTTGTGAATTAAAATTTTTTAGATAAATCAAGTAGGAGATTAACTCAAATTTACCTCAATGAGGCAAATTAATCAAGTTAAAATTCTTCCAAGTAGTCATTCTTATTTTAGCAATCCCTTTTTATCCTTCGTTTTTTTTATGCACAACATTGAAGCTTATGACGACAAAACCGAAGGGGACTTAACCCTTAACACTTCTTACAATATTTTTGTACAATTATTGGCCCTTACACCATTCACTTCCCTAACAACCAAACATTTTCTATATGAATTCAACTCATGTTGAAGTCACATGTGCTACATAATAACAACCAAACTTTACGAAACTCATCTACTCTGCTCGATTTAATACACCAGACTACTTCTTTCCTTTCGAAACCCTAAAATTTGTTTCTCGATTCTATTTCTTGATTTTTTATTTTGAACCACCGCCGATCATCCCTTTCGATCAGCGGTGGTTCACATCAAATCTTTTTACATTTTAATCAACCAATAAGCTGAAATATGGTTAGATGTTGCGATACATCTTCCTCAATAATTGTACGTGATTTTTGTGCGGCATCCGGGTTGATCTTTTTCTCAATTTTTTTTTTTATTTCATAGTTAGTTTGTCTTCCCTGATATAAAATTTTGATTATGTATTCCCTTATCGGAAGTCATAAGTTTTTCTTCAATTGTTGAAAGTTTTAATATTCGTTATATGGTTATAGCGATGTTTGTCTATTGTCACGTGTTATAGATGTTGTAGATAATAGTTATTGATTGTCAAACTGTTTTAATTTCACAATCGCATTCATGGTCAATTTAATGACAATTATTTTGAACAAATAAAATTAGCGAACCATTGTACTTTTTTATTCTTTGTATGGTACTGTATCGAGCTATTAATGATTAATGAAACAACATATGTTGGACTCATTTACCAAAAGACAAGATTTGGAGAGGTCGTGAGTTCAACTCCAACTCTATCTTTGCCCGCCTTATAACTCTACATGGCTCGAGCTTGGATTAGTAGAGCTCATTTGGACTTTCAGATATCCCTAGGCTCTTCACTACTGGATAATAAGAAGCCGCGTTCTCACACAGTGGTAGTACAGCACAAAACCGTGGGTCCCACCTCATAGCTGGGGCCAATCACAGAACGTCTGGGCCGATTCCCATTCTCGCTCCCTATAAAACCCGTTTTCAACCTTTCTCTTAAAACTCTTCCGAATCAACGAAGAACCACACAGAGCACAGACGAAGAAGGGAGGATCCGAAGTTTCTCAGGTACGATCCCTCTCGATTTCTTCATAGTTTGAGAGAATTTGCGCTTCCGATTGCGTTCCAATCGCTGTTTTCGAGCCCGATCGACTGATTTTCGCGTCGGTGTTGTTGAATCTGTGAATTAGGGTTCCGGAACTAGCGTCTTCGCCATGGCTTCGAAGCGAATCTTGAAGGAACTCAAGGATCTGCAGAAAGATCCTCCGACTTCTTGCAGCGCAGGTAATACTGTTGGTTCGCTTTTGATCGTCTCAATTTTTGGGGCTTTTTGTGTTTTGCTTCGTTTTGGTGTCGATCTAGGCGAGATTTGGATTTCTATGGTTGTTTGAAGGTTGATCTGGTGTTTAAAGGTTTGTTTTTGATGTTTTGTTGTTTTGGTTTCTCTAGGGTTGGTTTGTTATTCGTTGATTTGTGGTTTCGCCATGTATGCTGCCGTTTTGTCGACGTGCGGTGGTTCTTGAGCTGGTTAATTAAGCTTCTGTAGGCAGATTTGATTGAAGACTCAATTTTTAGGGGATATTCTACTTGTTTTCTGGTTTGATAGGTAAAATTAGGCCTTTTGAGGATTATTTCTTTCGTGTGATGAAGTTTTTGTGTTAATCGTGAAGCTTGGTATTCACTGCGGGTCACTGCATACCGTGTTGCTGGAAAGTTGAAAACTTGGTGTATGTTTCTGGTTATTATTTTTATTTCTGATCGATTATTCGGTGTCTATCGCGGGAGACTCGGAAAGAAGAACGGCATTATGGTTTAGGCGAAAGAAGGAACAGTTGGATTAAAAGTTTGATAGCAAAAGAAGTGAAAAGCAAGAGAAGAAAACCAAGAAAAAATTCCGTTGGACAAGTAGAGTTAGAATGAAAGGAGAAGCAGTATATATTTGAATAAAGATCAAGCTTGATTTTTGATTATTCGTTGGGATAGAATAGCTTATTTTACTTAAAAGTCATGTCGGAGGAGAAGGGTTGGGAGTGAAGAAATGACATGTGGAGACATTTTTTTGTCTTTTATTATGGAATGAAAACTAATGCTACAAGTTGTGTTTTTGTTATATAAGTACCTTGAATAGGTTTAGAATATGACTTGTTGGAGTAAGTTTGAACTGCCAAGGAAATATAAAGAATTCATCCAGTATTGGAACAATTTGTCTGTTTAATCTAGTTCTCACAATGCAAACTTGTACATGTTCATGGCTCATTTTTTTAAAGGTTAAGAAAATTGAGGATGTTTCATGGTGCAGTGTTACAGCTTGGTGGTCACTGGGAAAAGGGGGAAGTTGAAAGGGAGATGGTCAGTTTGGGGAACTGTCTTGGGAGAATTATGTTGGTGTTTCTGTTTCTTCTTTTATGTGTCAATTCAGCTTCCTTAATCCCTTTACTTCACTATTGAACCGGAATAGCTATTACTTGTTGTTGCAGGCTTGTTGCAACTTGCTAATTATTCAAATCTTCTTGTTTATCAGGGTATATTCGATCATTTGTATGAATCTGAAACTGTTTAGATACCCTTCATTTGCTCGTTATTTATGACGGAGATAGACCACTTGACATTTACGAAGCTATTTTATTCTGATACTTTCAACCTAAAATAAAATGGCATAGACGTCCTTCTCGTCATTTTTTTATGAAGTGAATATTTCGAAACTGTTTTGTGCCTTTCTAGAAAGGTTGATGGTTCATCAAAGCCTGATTTAGTTTGTAACTGTTTATGAGTGTCTGCATTGATATTTTCAGGTCCTGTTGCTGAGGACATGTTCCATTGGCAAGCAACAATTATGGGTCCTCCTGATAGTCCATATGCAGGGGGTGTCTTCCTTGTTACTATTCATTTCCCTCCAGATTATCCATTTAAGCCTCCTAAGGTAACTCGCTGTGTGTAACTTCATTTTCTTCTCGTCTTGGTAGAAACCTTATTGAAAAAATTTTGTGCACGTGAGGCTTCAATTCACTTGTTCTTCCTTAAATATTTTCTGAATCAGAAGCATTTCTATATTAATTTACTTATTAGACAGTTGCATGTATACATGCATGCTATCCTCTGTTTGTTGGAAGTGATTTTGACCTTTTATCCATGTTTGCCGAGTTAACACTTGTGGGCGAACTGAAACTTTCTTTCTTATTCTTTTTTTTTTATGTTTTTCTTGTGTTTCTGTCAGTTCATCGCAATCAAGAAAAGGAATATGGAATGCACTGTAATAAATATTTTATTTTATTTATTATGGAGTTTGATCCATGTAGCCGATCACAACTAATTTGGGATTGAGGCTTTGCGAGGAAGATAAAATCAGAGACTGATTTCTTAATTGCCTTGGTGTGTCGTTCTACAAGTTTGCTATTAATAAGGATGAGATAAACTCAATATGTGTCACATTAGAGTCTTTGTACATACTGTTTGAGGGTTTTAGTAGATGCTTGTCGATCTTATAGTTTGAGTGCATGTGTAGGAGTTACATTATAGTCATTATTAGAATAGAAGTTTATCTTAGTTAAATTAAAAAGTAAGGTGTAAGATTTTTAGTTGGAATATAATTAGGCATGTTAGATTTTCAAACATATAAAAGGCTAATACGTAGTCTATTAGTGGAGTTTGATTGATGATTAATGAAAATTTGGTTTTCAAGAGAGGAAAATTCTCTGTGTGTTTTTGGTTTCTTGAACTTTTGTGTCTAGAAGAGATCACAAGTTAGCAACGGGTTTCTTCAATTCAGGTATTTGCAAAATCAACAAATTAGTAGAAAATTTATCTTTTTTCTGTATAGCGAGGAATTCGAGAAATTTTCGTTACATCGCTTTGTTGTTGTATTTTATTATGGAGTTAAATCTAAGTATTGTGATGATAATCTTGATTAAACTACTGAAGAATTTAAATAGAAGGTTAGGTGAAGCCATTCATTTTCATTTTTTATTTTCATCCATTATTTTAATATGATAATACCAAATTGAAATGCTCTCAACGCTTTTGCAATTGAATTAAAGGTTAGGTGAAGCCATTCATCTCCTCGTCCTTGTCCTCGTCCTCAAACTGTGCTTGTTTTTGTAACGTCTTTGTGTTTCTCAACACTTTTGCAATCGAAATGCTCACATACCAATTGCTTTGATTCTTGCCAACCTTTTGACACAACCCACCGTTGTCTTCATGACGCCACTGTGAAAAAATGGACAAACTAAGATCTTTTGATACCAACTGATGTATTGATGAATTGGTGAATTGCTTGTTTCAATTAAAAAAGGATAAAAATTTTCTTCTATTGTTGATTCTTCGAATACCCGATAGGAAGAACTAACACCCACATTCCCATTTTGTTGATTCTACAAATGCCCAACCTAGAAGAACACGCGAAGGAGAGCATACCACATATTCTTTAAACCCTTTTTGTTAACTCAAAAATATCCAAAACAAGAATTGTGTTCAAACAAGAATTATGTATCTTTGAAGATTTTATTGTTTCAGATTGCAAAATTCAGGAAAGGTCGAAAACTCGAGGAAGATTTTTTTTGAATTGAAGGAGAATGATGAAAACCCAAAATCTAATTGGGATTTTAGATGGAGGTGGATTGCTAGATTATAAGTCGTATTATTTTTATTGTATTAGAAGTTGGGTTCCATAGGAATTAGACGTATGTGTCGTTTAGTATTAGGTTATGTTTTTAATACACCGTGTGCTTAGAATGAGTTAGGTTTGTTTATTTGTTAGTTTTTTATTAGGAAATTTATTTTTGTGTCAAATTAGGAGTCAGTCATTATTAAGCCTATATATAGTTGGGCTATGCAACGTTCATGATGGGGGTTGACTATTGATGATTAATGAAATTTGTGTTTTGAGTTTTCTTGGTAGAAAATCTCGTATTGTTTCTTGAACTTGTGTGTTTGTGAGAGATCACAAGCTAGAAACAGATTTTCCTTCATTGCGGATATTTGAAGAATCAACGAATTGAGAAAAAAAATATCTTTTTTTATTTGTGGTGAGCAATTTGCAAATTCCTTTCACAATATTCTTACAACGCACTTACTCTTACATGTCATTTGGTGACTCTAGATCTACAAATTAGCTCTTATCGAGAAGTCTTACTAAAGTTAGAGCTATTTGGTAATTAGAAATGGTACCTATACATGCAAGGATAACATCTATAAAAACAATTGGAAGATTAGGCATACATCTAAAAAAAGCAATTAGAAGATTAGACATACTTTTAGGTGGAGCATCTATCTATGTTGACTAGAGGGACTTTAGACATTTCTCAATGCTTAACCTATGATTTTAGTAAAATATGATGATATTAGAGGTGTGCAATTAATGTTTACCACTTTTCAACTTAGAAAGTTATGGGCACGCCTATTTTACTTGCTTTGGGCATCTCTAATCTAGCGTCAAATTGACATTGGATTGGGATTTGGCATCGGGTTGGCTGACGCCAAATCTTGCAACATTTTGGTGCAAGGCTATAATGTTGCGCTATATACGGCTCATTACTGTAGCTTTTGCACCAAAATGGTGCGAATATATTCATTTTTTAAAACTTTTCTAAGTTTGTGGGGCTTACGGGTAACAATTAAATCGCAAGGAAAACATTGATAAAATGAAGATTCTGAGAATGTGCTATTTTAGTGTAAAGCTTTGGTGGAAAGGGTTGGAGATGGTCATGGTATATGCATTGACATCATTTTGGTGTCAAAGTTGCACCATTTTAGTATAATAGGGTTAGAGATGCCCTTAAGAGGATCGCGTTTGCTATGTAGTTGGTACGATTTTGAAAGTGCCATAAGGTTTTGGCAACTTTTAAATTTCAACTCCTTGGTAGGAATTGGAAGAAACTATGGTCATAATTATATAAATGTCATTGAATTCTTATTCATTAATTAATCGAGTTATTATCTAAATGAAGTGAGGAGTGTTGATGGTGAAAATCTTAGTGATTAGACCTTGTCTGGTTCATTTTGCCAACTTCCAGGGAAGCTTTCTTCAAGGTAGTTACTCACTTGGATGCCAACCTCTCAAGAAGTTGATATTTTTATGTTTGGTTCAACTTTGTACTTCTTATGAAGTTACATATTTAAAAAATAATAATAAAATATTGCACTTGACATAAATATCCAAAGAGAGACGTGAGAAATGGTTTTAATGTGAGGGGCAATTGTGTCAAATTTTAATTTTCCCTCAGGAAGATAACTCCCATAGGTCTTCTTATCTTCCATTGTATGGGGGGAAGTTGGAGGTGTTAGTTTTCATGAAAGTTGACCCTTTATTTGTTTGGATTTAAGGTTTGGTGTGGAAAATGACACTAAACTCCAACCAAACAAGATAAGTGTCAACTTCTTTGGAAGTTAACTTATGCCTTGTTTGGTGTTGAGGGGAAGTTGAAGGAAGCGAGTTAACTTCCAAGGAAGTTTGCACTTTTCTTGTTTGGTTGGCGTTTTGTGCAAACTAACTCCCTTAGGATATTGTTACGCTCAAAATGAGTGTAGTGGAGTGTCATCTCATCAATCCATTCAACTCTCATCTACTACACTTCTCTCCTGCTATAATTAAACACCTCACTTCACACTTTTATGGGACTCACTTCATGTTAATATCGTTTACAAAAAAAGACTTTAAAACAAAATTAATAGAAAACTAGGTTTTTGTCGGCCCCACACCCGGGATACCCACCCATTGCATTGCTCAATGGCGGAAAACTATGCCATCGAGCAGAGAATTCATTGCACACTCCGTACGAGACGTCCAATGCATTGGCGTGTGGTGCCTGTGTAGTGCGTGGGAACCATACGTCCATGCAATTCACCGCTTAGTGGCAGAGTTTTCTCGCAATTAGGTAGTGCAATAGGTGGTCTGCATGTAGGGGCCGCAACCCTATTTTTGTTTTATTTTTTAAAGTCTTTAAAAAAAATGATGGTGATGTGAGTCTCATAAAAGTGTGTAGTGAGGTGATTAATTATAGTGAGAGAGAAGTGTACTAGATGAGAGTTTAATGGATTAGTGAGGTGGCAGTCTACTACATCCATTTTAAGTGCAACGGTTGCGGATGCCCATTGGGGAAGTTGGGAGGTATGACCCAATTGCCCCTCATCAATGTCCTCATGTCTCTCTTTATATTTTAATGGGTATTTCTGTCAATTTTGGGACTGAGGCTATGTTGTTGTATTTGTGTCAATTCCATATATTATTATCTTTAAAATATACAACTTCCTTAGGAAGTTTGAAGTTGGACTAAACAAAAAAATATCAACTTCAATGGAAGTTTCGGTCAAGGGAGTGTACTACCTTGGAAGAAAACTTCACTGGAAGTTTGGCAAAATGAACCAAACAAGGCCTTACTTTCTCCAACTTTCCCTGAACCAAATGATGTCTTAATGTGGACTATGTGTGTTCGGGAAAATGGGCAGATCTGGTGCTTATTTATAGATGAGAAATAGTATTTGACTTTGTAAGACTAACCTGTGAGCCGTAAACCTGTTACTTGGTTGGGGTTGACTTTCTTTATCAGGACCAAGTGCTAATTGCTGATGACTTGTGAGCTTTGACCTTAAGAATTAGTTTGGACAACTTGAACCTGATTTGAACTTGATTTAGACTGCTGCGAGCGTTCTTCTAGGTTTTCTTTTTCTTTTTCCACCAATATTCTTCTCAGTTCCCATGTGGTTGTGGTAACTAGGGCACTTGATTGCAATGTTGCCAATGTGTTGGAAGTACTTCTTTGGTTGTTTGCTTTAAGGTGGCTAGCTACAGCCCCAGTGTACTTGAGTACTATTACTTAGTAAATCCTACACAATTTATATTGTAAAACATTCATATAATGTTTAGCAATATATATGGTATTTTTAGTTCAAACTTATGCAACTTTTTTTCTTTTGGAATTTAACTTGAGCGACTTACATAATCCTATGTAGCTTTGGGATTATTTATGAAATTAAGATACTCTAGGAGTAGTTTTTGACTATTTAAAATGTTGTTGTATTGATGTAAATTATGAGGTTTAACATGAAGTTCTAAGAAGGCTACAATGACAGTTGACTCAAACCTTCTGTTTTTATCAGAACAAACATTCCTTTATTAATCAATTAAGTGATGCAAAGAATGGAAATGAGAACTTTTTTTGTCACGAGAAAAACGTAGAACTTGAAGGATATACATTTGAAGTTTCTTCAACTTTTTTTGGAAATTGTCATGAAAGAGTGGAAGTTATTGCTGTATTCTTTGATCATTATGGTTGAAGTGCATGTCTGATGCTTCGAATTGCGTACTGATGTTTATTTGAGTGGTATTTTTTATAACATATCTTCAGTTTAGTTAATGAGTTAGCATGTTTGAGTTCAAATTCGAATGAGGCCATCTATTAAAAGTATGCTCATTGAGATGTTTTTTGTCAATGTCTTTTGCAGGTCGCTTTCAGGACAAAGGTGTTCCATCCAAACATTAACAGCAATGGAAGCATATGCCTCGACATCTTAAAGGAGCAGTGGAGCCCTGCCCTTACAATTTCCAAGGTTTGTTCTTTATTCCTGTCTTGTCCTTTTACATTCTCTCTAATACTGTAATACATCACATGTGCTTGATATTTTTACTTTGTTAGTATTATGTCTGAACTAAATTGGCTGGGTGATAAGTTGAACCCATTTTCATTGTTTGACGGATTAGTTTTTGAGGTTGGCTTGGGACTTCAGTTGACACTGGCGTAGCACAGTGGTTAGCTATGCTACCTTCGCCTTAGTTGTTAATTCCGTGGAAAAATGCGACCAACTAGTCCACATCATTTTTATATATAACTAATATACTGGTAACCTATTCCCTCCCTGGATTTTCTTTGGAGCGGTGACTTAATTTTGTGTCGTGGGAAAAATGCTGCACATGGTTACGTACTTCAAGATAATTCTAGCGACATCGATCTGGGCCTTTGTTAATGAATAGAAGCTTTATATCAAAATTGGTCCCAAAATAGACCTCTGGTGACCGCGTAAAGCAGTTACATGCAAGTTAAAGTTACGCACTCTTAATGTTCGTCATTTCATGTTGTATTTTTTCAGGATTGTGAAGCTTCTTGTTCTGTATGCAGGTGCTGCTCTCAATTTGTTCTTTGTTGACGGATCCAAACCCAGATGATCCTTTGGTGCCTGAGATTGCTCACATGTACAAGACTGATAGGAGCAAGTACGAATCGACCGCTAGGAGCTGGACCCAGAAGTATGCCATGGGCTAAACTGCGCCGTGGTGCTTTGTACGTGTGGAGGGCTCTCTTTCTCACGGTATTTGGTCTCTTTGCGTTGTTATGTATGGTCGAAAGAATTGTGTGTTTTAAGTCTCTTCACTCTATAATTTGGCCAAAAGGAGAAAAAGCTTTAATGTCCAGCCCTCCATGGAAAACACAAAGATGCTGTTTCTTATTGTTTGTATGGGAATTTAAATTTTCGTTAGTAGTGAGTGACTACCTGCAGTTCCTTCCTTCCCCCGTCGAAAATGTTTCTTGGTTCCTTTCGGCAACTATCGTAGTACCTCAAGTTATGAACTGTAGGGTCTGCATGCTGATATTAGTTGTTTTACTGGCGTCAAGGTTGTTTGTCATTCACTAATGATTTAATAGTACTACTATATGTGGGCTCAAATCGTTCTGAATTATTCTGCACACCTACTTTACTTTTCACAAAAGAAGGCACCATCTTTACTCTTTTATTTTCTCCTCCTATGTTCAGCTGATTCTTCATTCTCGACTTTCCAATTTGGCTGTCGGTAGTCTAGAGATGTAGTTCTTGCAACAGTGAATGAAAAGTTTGTACTGTTTTTTCGTTGTACTTAATTATATGGGGTGAATAAGTTTTACGTCGGTTATCAACTTAACTTAACCCTCATCTTTTATATGGGTCGTGGCAACAAAGACGAAAATGTTTCGTTTTGTAGTTAGTACTTGTATAATGAGACTGAATTTTTGCAGTACATGTTCTTGAATGTAATATGATCTTAGCACTCGAAATGGGAAAATAAGAAGTCTAAGCAAATAACAGAGATAACAATAAATGTTACAGGAGATACATGTCTGTCACTATATCTCTTGTTTGGCTTTTCCTCCAAAACGGTGCCAACTGACAAGTTGCACCTAAAATGCGAACAAGGAAGCAATACACTTGGGTTTGTCCCCCACTTTCCCTCAAAGGGTATACTGTATTTGATCCTCACATTTCTCTTACCTTTCTCTCCCATTTCCTTGTCTTTCATTCTTTATTGTCTTCGACTTGTAACTCTCCATCTATTTTGTCTCTGCTCTTCCCTTTATGTATATATATATATAAAAAAAAAAAAAGGTTTCTCATGTCTTATTACCAATGACGCCCGATTTTAATCAATGCTCGTGTACTGTCATTGCCCAAGAGCTCCAAAACGGGTGGCCTTCATAGCCTAGGTTGTTTTATCCAGAAGACACGAAGCCTAGTTCTTACATAAGCAAAATCGAGTTTTTTACCATTCGGATTGTTGGTCTCTTTATAAAATGTTTTTCTTCCATTAGACATGATTTTTTTAAAAGATCTACGTTGAAATTTAAGCTAAGCTACACAGATTTCGCTCTACTAATGGCTAAATATGCACACATTCGTTCATCTATGAAGTCAAACTATGACCCATTAGATCCGTTCAAGGGTCACATACAGAACACATACTACTCGTCTCCCAAGTAAACCCAACATGCCACACGTCGTGCTATCCCCTAATTTAAGGTGAAAATGTGATGAAGTCTGAAGTCATGGTGATTTTTTTTTTTTTTTTTGTGTAGTAAATTAACCACCCTAAAACAGTTCACAATTGATTAATAGTTTTCAGATTGCTAGCTTGTCTACTTTGGATTCTACACATTTTTTTTTTTTTAGTGAGCCATTTCATTCCATTCATGAACCTGGGTTCTGACATGCACCAACTATATGGGCTAGAGCTCTTGTAGTCAGGGCTTTGGTGGCTTGACCACCAACACCCCGATCTCTCATCAGATTTTTTTGCAACAAAAAAAAATATAAAAATGCCTTAGTTGTGTGGGACTCTAGACTAATATATGGAATTGTATAGGCTGCTTTGAATGAGATTCTGATTTTAAGTATCTCTTGAAATAAGAATCCCTGCAATACCATATATATGCCATTTGAGAATTTATGCTCAAGCTTTGATGTCTCAAAGTGAAAAGGTAAGCCTTATCAAAAAAAAAAGTGAAAAGGTAATGCCTATATATAATTATATACCCTAGTGACATTGTGCTCTTTTTGTCTGTTCTACTTTTATTGAATGTCACACTAATACTTGCTTTTGAACAATCCACAGGTATTGGTATCACTTGCCTAAAATTAAGGTTTAGGGAAGTCGTGGGTTCGACTCCTACTGAAGTCTCAAAAAAGAGTATTTACAATAATATGTTACATCAACCATTCACAAGTCACTTCTATGTCATCATATGCACCTCAAATTTTATATTTGTTATGTGATTCAAGGTACATTTGACAACAATTAAGTACTTTGTACGTGGTTGATGTCCCAGTTCATGTCATTGTAGCGCAACTATATATATTTAATTTATGCAATAAATGAAGATCAAGTACATTAATATGTATAGAACTCAAAAATATTCTATATACTTTGTGATGGAGTAGTAGTGTATCTTCTAGACTTGCTACATATGCAATTTTTAACATTATCATAGAGAACTTGTAGAGAGTTCAAAAGAGGGCATGGAGTCTAAAGTCTATAAATTATGATAAGAGATTGCTGTCTATGTAATATATATATGTATGTACAAACTAGTGAGACTGAGAGGGATCGTGTGCACGAGTGGTGAGCAGGGTGCCTAGCTAGACCCCCTAAGTATGTGCTGCCCATTGAGCCACATAGAATAATCAGGTTCATGTACTTTAATTAAATGAAGCTCTAGCTCTGTCTCTGCTCAAGACAAGATTGATAAATCACAGCTCACGATTCCATTGTTAATTTGTAGCAACTATACACAGTACTGATATATAGGAGCCACTTCAACAGTTCCACATATTGGTCTAAGATTCTGATGGTTAATTAATTAATTAATTAAAGCTGGCTGGTTCATTCATATAAACAATTAAAGAGAGATTATTATGTTATGAACATATATCTTAGTTTCCATAAAATAATAGCTTCATAGGGTAAACCAAAAGGTCTCTAGAGGGATTAGTTAAATTAGTTTAAGTGTACTTGTAAGGTGACAAAAAGAATTTAAAGGGTATAGGAGTTTTGTCTTTTGTGTTTGGAGTTCTTATATTAATTATATGGTGAACTCTTGTACTAAAAGGAGTAATGATAACATATATGGTATGTTTTATTTTGCATTAGGGGCAACCTTGCTCTATTTGTTGTTGTGGTTTTTTTCTTCCTCTTCTTATTAATTCTTCCCTTATTTTTCTTTTATGTTAATGCTAAGGTAACGTACACCTTGACCAAAATAACTTTTGATTATTCTTTTGATGATAACCTTACAATAATTATTGCAACCTGACTTAATTGTACTTCTAAGAGTTTCTTTTGATGTCTACCCTTAGTTGGGCAAGATTCAACAATATCATCTTCCTTTTTTTTTTTTTTTTTTTTTTTTTTTTACTTAAAAGGAGAACTTACAAACTATCTAAATTTTATCTTTTGACAAGTGATTTTTTATCTAGAGATTGGCGGCTAATTTATAAGTATTAGCATATACTAAAATAAGATATTCATCAATGAAAATATATATATAAAAAAGTTCTTCCTTTATCTTTTTTTTTTATTGGAACGCGACTTTATTTCAATATAGCCAAATAAGTATGTACACAGTGAGAAACGATGCGTTTCCCTCAAAATATCCTTTATCTTTTAAAATGTATAATGAGAATGCATTGAATTACATGTACCTAAAATGAATCAATGATAGATTCTTTTGGTTGTATTCATTGTTGAAATGTTTTGAATCATCCATCAAGATATGCGCCGTGTAGATTTAAATTTTTTTGATAATGATGGAGGTCCGAACCGATTTCAACCATCCTTACTTCACTTCGATTAATCATATAAGAGTTACTCATACACCTTAATTACATAGGCCATAATTCAGGACGTAATTTTACCTCAAATAGACTAACGATGCTTCTTTGTTTGCAACTGCACAACATCACACCTTTTGAAAAACATGAGTATCCAAAGAACCTCAACAATTACGTAGCAAGTAGAGAAAGCAAAAGTATGTCACGTTAGCATTGACATGTATAATGCTAGCTTCAATGCCGCACATATTAATTTGATGAACAAACAATACACGGACAAGAGAAGCCCTCCGCGGAGCCACGTCATGGTCACGTGAGGAGGACACGTGTCAGCGGCAAAGTCGCCGGACCCTGTGAGGCCCACCGCCTTCAGCCGGTCAGCCGGTGCCATCGATTCCCGAGACATACACACACTCGTACGGTCGACCCTTTTGTGCGTCTCTTTGCCTTCACTAAACTTTTCTCTATTTTTTTAAACTAATTCAATTCCCCAAAATCATTTTAATACATAAAAATTTTCACTATAGTAGTTAATAAAAAATTGAAATTGAGATATCGTCATGGGCTTTTTTTAAGTCATTTTTAATTCGACCTGTCTTTTGGTGGACCCAAGGGTGGAAGTTTGTATTATATCATCATAAAAAAATGTAAGCGTAACTCAGCAACAACACACGGCATGGCGTTTTTTGATTTTCTCATCGAGATACGTATGCACACATCAAGGTGTGTATCATAAAAGATATCAGAAACTGCGTGTCGTTCTTGTGTGCAGTTACTCTCATACCTTATGAAGGTCTTTTATTATATACGTAGGGGATGATTAATTATGCTTAATCATACATGTAAATTAAACAATGGAAAGTTTATGAAATAGAGCAGTTGTGTACACGATGCCTGGAGAAATCCCTTTTAAAACTAATGAGTTTGTTAGTTTAATAAGTTGTGATTAAATAAGTGATATTAGCTAGGAAAGGTGGGTTCACTTGAGATTTCCAAAATCGAGAGAAAGGCACGTGACTTCACGTACTTAAGATCCTCCCTTTAGTGTCAATTAATTCCAAGTCTTGTTGAACGGTGCTACCTTTTGACTTTGACCAACATACACTATAGACTATAGTAGTAGTATTAAGCTAGCTTACTTAGGTAACCATCTTTTTTAAGGGTAGTGTTATTTGGAATCATAAGTCCGAACTCAAAAAAAAAATTATTTCAAAGTCATCCTCAAGTAATTAATGAAGCACGCACAATCACTTGTAAAATTCTTTTGTTACCCCTTAAATATTTGTAAAAATTTGAAAAACTTCTTTATGAGTCGGGACTTATTAGTCCAAGTAGATTTATAACATTTTTAATTAGTAAGAGCTCAAGTTTTTTAAACAAAAATCTTACTTTACACTACTCAACTATAAGTCTATTACACAAATCCAGTTTCAAACTCACATCCTCCTGAAAAAATTAAGGTATACAAAATTAACCTAGTTGAGTAACAAGCATTATCTAATTCAGTTACTAGTATTTGTATACTTAAAGCACATTATGTACATTTATGAGATGGGGAGAGTGACCAACATCTCTTACTTTCAAGGCAAGCTTGTGACTCCATTTTCAGTGTCGTTTATTTTTGAAGTTAGCGATAGTAGTACTATTACTCATCACTTCCTTCTATTAGGATCCATTAATGGCTTTGTTTAAAAATTAGATAAGGTACCATTAAAGTTCGAGCTAAACTAAATTTATCTCTCATGCACATTGCACGGTATACTAGTATTTCTTCGCATGTGGGCATGCAGAGAGTAAAGCTCACAGAAGAAGAATCCCTTTGTTTCTTTTTAGGCTCTCAACTTTCTCAATTAAACTTTGTTGTATAGTAATTATTTATCAATAAATCTGCTCCGACTCATGAGTCCAGACTCATAGAGAGGTATTTAAAATTTTTGTAAATATTTAAGAGGTATCAAAGAAATTTTACAAGTGATTATGATTGCTTTATTAATTGTTAGATGATGTATTTAAAATTAAAAAAAGTTGAGTCCGGATTCACGAGTTCAAATAGCAATGCGATTATTTATTTCATTTGATTTTGATTTTGAGTGGCCCCGAGCCATGAGGACGGTCGCACCAGTGTTAATGGCGTGCAGTCAATTTCGGGCGACGCAAAATTTTGTCAGTTCGAATCACGAGGTCAAGTATCGATCTGACGGTCAGAAATGCATCACATATGATAGTATAACACAAGCCGCATATTGATCTTGGGATTATATTTATAAGACAATTTGGGATTATGCGAAGGAAACATAGGGATTAAATCTAATGATTAGAAACCAATAATGAGATTTACATTCTGTGTTAAACTTTCGATATAGTGCGCTGAGTCCCATTTTATGCGTAAGTTATTTTTTCTTCCGGGAACTAAATAATTAAATTAAATCTCTTGAACTCAAAAAAAAAAAAATTAATTAAATCTCTTTTCTCAAAAAAAAAAAAAAAGTTAGAGGCCACCCTTAATTACGTACATTTAACAAATTGCATGTGAGCGAAAACACTAAAATGCAATTTTTAATATGAATAATCTTGATTAATGTAACAGTGAAATCACATACATTAATATAAAGTTTTGACTTTTTAATTTTCAAGACTTCAAAAGAATTACATTAAATTTGATTCTTTTTCGAATGACTAAATTAATATTCCACTTTTTAAATTTCTTCTTTTGTGCTTTTGCTTTTCCATTTTGTCCTTCCTTTTTTCATAAACAAAATTAATGTAGTTGGTCTCAAATTCTCAATAACCCCACGGGCCATTGTTGAGGGGAAGGTTAATAAGAAAAGACTCCAACTAAATAATAATTGAATGATTGTCGTTCAGATCTTAATATATGCAGGTTCATTGTGCGTTAGAATTCTATAACTTTTCGTATCTTCACCAACCAATTGGGTGACGCAAAATAGTTTGGAATAAGATTTGAAAGTAAGAGATCAAGAGTTCAAACTTCGATGGGGTACAAAAGTTATTTCTTTCCTATCAAAAAATAACTTGTGTATCCTCTATAATTATTTACAATAAAAAAGACTGGGATTGCTCTATGCAAATTTATCATCATGAAAAAAATAAAATAAGCAAAATCAACTCATTATATATTGTCCATAAACAACAAAATAAAATTATATAATACTCAAGGGTGCCATGTAAAGAATATAAAAATAATTAATCCAAAAATAGTTAGAAAGGTTGAAATTGAAATTCTAATTAAAAATTCCCTCATCAATTATATATATCATGAGTCAGGACCCAAGTGTGCTATGTACTTGAGAGCCAAACCGACCGGCACATAATTGGATTTACTTGGCTAAGTAGGTTGCCTAACTAGAAGAAACATTAATGTTGTTTTATAGTGATTAAGTCCAATGAGGACTGGACAGGAAAAAAGACAGAATCTCAGATTATAAAGGTCATTCCACGCTTACACGTGCGACACGCACGTGAGACAAAAGGGACAAAACAGTCGGCCCCTTTGTTTCATGCTTTAATCGCGGAGTGCGCTTATCTCTAATTAATCCACCCCACCTTAAGCGCCTAAGCTTAATCATCCATTATTTATAATTCAATCTTTATTATCTAAACCCAACTAATCATCATGGAATAGTTACAACAAAGTGGTCAAGGTCTAACTATGTCCACAGCTGAGGTAAACAAAATTCGAGTATTCTTATATTTTTATAGTGACTTTAACGTGAATCGAACTTAGGACTTACTTTGATAGTACATATTTAGCAAGTGACGTCTCACATTATTCTAACTAAAGCTTTTTATTGAGAATTAATCGCTCGACTTCACAGAGAGGTGCATGGGAGGATGTCTTTTCCACTACGATACTACAAACGTGGTCTTCACAATTATGTGATAGTTCATTGTTGCTTGACCTTAATTAATAGTACTCAAAGCCATTGGAGACCACAAAAGGGGAAGGGGTGCCCAATTTATGTTCTTTTTTGTTTGACAACATGCATGGTGTCTTTATGTGTTCAAGAGATAAAACTTGGAGCTTAAGCAATTAAGCATGCATTATAATAATAAGATGACTACTGGAGTAATTAACGATCAGTAACTAGATATTTTTGTTTATGTATCTGTACAGTTGTGAGTTGTGACGGTTGAGAGGTCATAGACTTGAAAGATAAAAATATTTTTAAGTGCTAAAACTTAAAATTTTGCAGAGGAACGGCGTGGGGTGAATTATAACTCATAATAATTAAGCTTGGTATGTATTGTTGTTTTGACCAAATTAATAGATATCAGTGATGATCATGATGACAAACATTAATATATGGCACGTATGATATATATATATATAGTAAGGTGTGAAATATAATTTTGTCCTCTTGAAAAAAAAATTATAATTTTGTCACAAGAAATCATGTAGTTTCTGATCTATAGTCAGTAATTCGTGCGACAAATTGGTGGTTGATATGATCAATTTTTTTGAAGAGCAATATTAAATTTGAACACCAAATTGGTTTTCTGCAAAATTAATTAAAGCATCACTCAATTCTTCCACAGCAACTACAACAGGTAGTGCGTTTAGACCAAACACCAACTATGGTCTTAAAAAGGCATGTATCTACATACGCACGTACATAAATGTACATATATGGTAACAACTAACAAGATTGTACTTACATTATATATTCGAATCTGTTCAGTTTTTTTGAAGTCACGCAATTAAAGAAAGATAGAAGAAAAATATTTAGACACTCATCAGTCATCAAAAATATCTATTGTTATGGCACGAGTCACTATTTCTTTAATTACATATTTTGAATACGAGTGAAAAAACTTTAAAAATGAAAAAAGCTTTAAAAATCTTAATTAAAAATAGTCGCGCCTTGAATACCCTAGCAACAATAAATTTTTTTTTGGTGTCCTACGTTTCTCGAGTTCAAAAATAAACTTTCTTTAAATAGTCAAAGTTATGCCTTGAATACCCTAGCAACAATAAATTTTTTTTTTATCATTATTCTTAAAAAAAAGCCTAAGCCAACCACATCTCAAAGTATATACTCCCACCTTTGTGAAGTTGGATAATCAAATTCTTAACAAAAAATAATAAAGCCTAAAATAAGTGTAGAGATGGACGGTAAAGATATACAGGTGAGTCACGTGTTTGTAAAGGCCCACCAAATATGCATATGATGATGACGACCAATGACTACTCATGGGTCAACACCCAAATGCGGCGAATTGTAGTGACTGTCTCCCCACCATTTTCGCTCAAAATATCATTCATTCATTATCTTTATATTTTTTAAAAAATGCATTTTGAAAATAAATCCTTTTTTGCTAATAAAATAAAATAATAGAGTTTTTTTTTTTTTTTTTTTTTTTTATGTTTGGTTAATTTTCATGGCAAGAAGTATTGATATTGAAAGAAGAAAAGGGTAGTAGTAGTAGTAGTAGTACTGTAGTAGTATAATGAATCGACATAAAAATTGAAGAAATGCACGTAATTGTTGTAGTCACATCTAAGCATTCCATATAGTATAAAACTCTATCAACATACACCTATATATTTTTACCAAATATTAGTATTAGAGTCTAGTTAAGTCAATAAATAGTAACACATATCATACGGTAATCGATTGGGAATGTTATTTAGGATAAATAGAGAAGTATTACTCAATTGAAAAACTTTGAAATTAAATCATTTAGTCTAGTAAATCTTGTGTGGTAAAAAAAATTTTGATCTAAAGCAGCAGGTAGGACCCAATCACATTGAAGAGTAGTGATTGATGTAACTAAGGAAGTCCGGGAGCAGGGAGTTGTAGCATCATCAGCAATGGCTATGGCTTGTATTGTTAGAATAATAATGAATGAAACACGTTTGGCGCGTTCGAGGTTTATCGCATCGTTACGATTTGGGCTGTTGGGATCCTAGCTATAAAACAGCCCACTCCTGACTCCCCCAACTCTCCACCGCAACTCTTCCTCTTCTTCTTCTTCTTCATCTTCTTCTCCAATCCCCAAACCCCCAAAACAGAGTACTAGACTTTCATTCTCTATATATCATTGAAGAAGAGCGAGAGCAACTTCGCTCCGACACTGATTCTCTCTACTACTCTCTCTACACTAGCTACTACTATAGCTACCAGTCTCTTTGATTCGTTTTCCTTTTCGAGTTCTTCGCTGAAGTTTCTTCTTACTCACTCATGAGTAGTGTCTATTAATTTTTTTTGTGTCCACTTTCCTATCCCTGCGCGCTACGTTGTGAAAGAGTTCCTTTTCTTCACTTTCTTTCACTTTCTTTAATTATTCTCTTCTCGTGTAAGAATCTATTTATCATCCTTTTCGCCTCTATTTCAATACAATAGACTTTGATTTCGGATTTCAAATGCGATGGAGCAGAGCGTGTTCTCTCACGTCAAGTACTCTGAGCACAGACAAGTGACGAGGAAGTTCGTTAAGCTTCCAAAACCATCAAATGCGGATGCTCGTGAAATCTGCAGGTCTGTTAATGGAGGAGGAGGAGGAGGAGGAGGCGGTGCCAGAACTGTGCGGTTCTCCGTCACGGACGGCGACGCCACGGATTCATCCAGCGACGACGAAGACGAGGAGGAAGAACACGCCGCCGACGCGCTCTTCGGCCGACACCGAGTCAAGCGCTACATCAACGAAGTCACCATTGACGCTAGTACTAGAGATTTCAGTAATGGCGGCGTTTGCAGGTCCAGATCTACTGCGGTCACTAACAAGAAGAAAACCACTTCCTCCGCCGCCGCCGCGGCGGCGAGGAGTCTGCGGCGGCCGGTGAACTCCACCGGGAAGAAGTTCCGCGGCGTGAGGCAGCGGCCGTGGGGGAAGTGGGCGGCGGAGATCCGAGATCCGGCGAGGCGAGTGCGGCTGTGGCTCGGAACCTACGACACGGCGGAGGAGGCGGCGCAGGTCTACGACGCGGCGGCGATCAGGTTGAGAGGACCAGACGCCCTAACAAACTTCTCCAAATCATCTTCAAAACCTGATAAGCTCTCCGGTTACGATTCCGCCACCGAAGACTCTCACTCTCACTCTCACTCTCACCACCGCCGCGGCCTCTCATCTCCAACTTCCGTCCTCCACTACGCCACCTCCTCCTCGGCCTCCGCCGCGACGTCCACCGTCGAAGAATCGTCGTCGAAATCTCAGCTTCTGCGAATCAAAGAAGAAGAGGAGGACACCAGAAGCTGTGGAGCAACAACAGATGATCACGACTCCAACGTGATCGACAATCAATTACTCGGCGAGTTTTTCGCATTCGACTCGTCCTCACCGCCGCTCTTCAACGAGTTAATGGACTTCCCGGCTCCGTCAATGACGGACCTGTTCGATGACGGCGCAATAGTAACGGAAAGATTCGGGTCTTGGTCATATTGGCGTGATTTTGGGGACAACTTTCTCGATCCGTGTACCGACTTGGCGCCGTTTCCTTGGGAATCAAACGATTACTTCGAAGAGATCGGCGATTTGTTCAATTCCTCGGACTCCATTTCTTCTGTAACCGCTGTTTAAATTTTTGTTTTGTTTTGTTTTGTTTTATTAAATCCAATGTAATGTAACAGCAGTTTAGTTTGTTTCTTCCGTTATCTTGCCGTTAAAGTCCGGCAAATTTTGGCTACGTTCGGAGAGAAAAAATAAAGGAGGAAATCAGTGAATTGTTTTATTCGATTTAACGACTCTGTTAAAGTTAACGGTCGGGGTCAATTTGGCGCGCGCGTATTGGGGATGGGTTTGATGTGTTGAGTGGGACATAGCGGACGCTGTGTAGCGTCTGTGATGACGACACGTGGGTTGTGATTAACTGAGTAGTAGGAGGAGAAGCGATAGGGACAAATGGCATGTGGAGAGGGAAGAGATCAATCATGCGGGGTTGATTGCAGTGGAAAGAGAATTCTGAACATCTGATGGAGGGGAGTGGTGTTGGCGCGGAGAGTGGGCACGTGGCATTTCGGATAGATAGGTTGGTAACGCATGTGTCCCGATTTGGGTGAATCCAACAATTGAACGGAAAGTGTTCCAATATGGGAAGGAATCTTTGTGTGACGCGTGTTGTCTCTCCACGAGGCATAATAACTAAATGACTGTTCAGTGATTTTTTTTTGGGTCTGAGGTTGACATTCAGGCAAACCTAAGCACAATAGCATCATATTGAAAGCCACGGGCCTCTAATCCATACTACCTTATGATAATTAAAAAAAAATGTTACAATGACCCCTCAAAATTAATCACACCAAAAATTACATCTGTTTTTGTTATGGCGTGCAGGCTTGCATCTTTGAGAATAGTCGATGATTGCACTGAGAATTATTTTCGTACATTGCTTTTTACGTGAAGTTCACACGCCACGTCATGAGGTATAACTTTGAGGTGTGGATGGAGCATCTTCCTAACTAAAGACATATTGACAACAAATAGATTAAAGAGTTAGAGAAAGTAGGGAAGTATCTGCTTTTTCACATGTTCGACTAATCATTTCTCATCATGATAAGAATTTGCATATCTCATTAGCTTTCGATGTAGACTACTGTATTTGAAAGCGTTCGATTATTAGCAAACCAACTTTTCAACTTATAACTAAATCATCTACTAATTCATGCATGATATTATTCCGAGTGTTGTAAACCCCAATACTAATTACTCCTTAAGCGTAGTTAATTTGTTTGGTACTATATAAGGTCCCCTTTTTAACAAACCACATAGCACTATGTATACTCAATTGGAAAGCCACGTAATTTTGCTTCGACAATTGATGAGCAAGCTAGCTTTAGCACACCTCGAGACTAATTTTGGGTCGACTACTTGACTAGCTAAAACACAAATTGAACAAACCAAAACTTGGTTGTATATATCTGGATTCCGAGGCATGGCGTACCATCAACAAACTAAGTAGACATACTACGTACTTAATAAAAGTTAAAAGTGACAAGAGGGGGGGTCGCTCATATTCAGATATATATCTAAGTCCGTGACAAGCAACAGTAGTAGGTACGTGGTCCCATTAATACATAAAATGAAATCAGGGTCGTATGTATGTAACTCCAGGTGGTTATCGATCCAACTTATTAAGTTCAATTGGTACATAGTAGGTGCAGTAGTACATGAACGTGCACCATCAACCTGAACCCCAATCAGTGAAAGAGGAAGGTCACTCGATCCACCACATATTGCACAAAGTCCTAAGACCCATTTAAAGACCTGACCAGTGACCACCATTCATTCAATACTCCAATCAAACTTATTAAATGTCGTCCTTGTACCATGTTGATGAGTTGCCATGGCTACAACTAGAATTCAATCTCTTCCCCTCTCGCCCACTTCCCTAGCTTGTATTTTTGTGAGGTACCACATAACCCTATTAACAGCTACTCCATGAACATATATACCTTCCCCCGAATTACAAGTTGAGTTACTGACTGTAGTGCTGTTATTTAAGTACAAGTGTACATCAATTTCAACAAAATTAGCCAATAGTAATTAATTACCTTTTTTGTTATAGAAAAATTAAATAAAAAGCTGATTAACCCAATCCACATTATGGATTAGAGACATTTTTGAGGTTGAATGTTTATCTAGGAAAAATGAGTGTTGCATAAAATAGACATTTTCTCTACATTCGTAAAGTGACACAAATCCACGATCTCAATCCACATTTACCATTAGAGATGCTCTAACACTATCCGAAGCGTATGTAACGTGGTCTACGATTATGAACTATGTTTAGATATGAAAATTAATTAAAATACTTTGGTGCCCCAACACTTCCCTTTAGATACTCCACAAAATAAATAGTGGTACTCTCAATTACCTTCCCAAATTATTCATGGTTAACACATTGGGAATGCTAGTGTAATTACTACTAGTAGTACTACTAGTAGTATATATGGAGTAAAACAAAAACACAAAACCATGATGTAGTAGTAGTAGTGGCAGTATATTCCAGGCTTTGCCTAGCAAGTGGTGAGTGAAGTGTGTGATAATGATCGAACAGTAGTTGCAACACAATTAAATGAACAGCGACAAGTCCTGAACAGAGCCCCCTCTACCGCCCAATTGATTTTCTCACCTTTTTGTTGCTTTGGCGCCTGCAGCCGCAACAACGCATTGAGCCACCGCAACCGTTTAATTCTCTCTCCCTCTCTCTCTCTCTCTTCATTAATAAATAACAAACTTTTCGATTACTTAACCATTCTATTACTCCTACTTACTTTGAAAAACTAAATACTACTCCCTGCAACCTTCCACAGTATTTGTCACATTTTAAGTGTTATTGTTTTCGGGTAGTACTATTTAAACTCTTGAGTTCGGATAAAAAAAAAAATTTATTTCAAAATCATCATCTAAAAATTAATGAAACAACTATAATCACTTATAAATTTTTTTTGATACCACTTAAATATTTACAAAATTTTTAAAAACCTCCATACGAGTCCAAACTCATGAGTCCAAGTAGATTTATCGACCAATATTTAAGGGGTATCAAAGGAATTTTACAAGTGATTGTGGTTGCTTCATTAATTGCTCGATGATGTATTTGAAATTAAAAAAAAAAAGTTTTGAGTCCGGACTCACGAGTCCAAATGACACTACCCTTATTATTTTTTTATTCCACAATACTTACTATATTCGGTCATTTATATAAGTCGTTCGAGGTAAGAACGCAAGAATTAAGACAACTTTAATTACGAATGTAATTTACATATATGTCATTTGACATTAAATGAATTGAAGAATTAAAGTATCGTAAATGTTTGAATTGCAATAAATACACTCTTGAATTTCAAAAACAACAACAACAACAACAACAACAACAACATAACCTCAGTCCCAAATTAATTGGGGTCGGCTACATGGATCAAACTTTTCCATTATGCTCGATTAAGTGCAATTGATGGTGAGCTTTTCAAACCATTCAAATCCCTCCTAATTAAGGCATCCCATGTTAACTTTGGTATGCCCCTACTTCGTCGAATTTCTACAGTTTTTATTGAGTCAAGTTTTCTAGTTGGGGCATTTGTAGGTCGTCTTTTGCAGGATCAAACCACAAAGCAACAGCCATTCCCTAATCTTTGTATCAATTGGTGCTACTCCTACTTGTCTTTGAATTTATATATTTCTTATTCTATCTTTACGAGTTTTACCACACATCCACCTAAGCATCCTCATTTCTGCTACGTTCATTTTATGTAATTGTTGTTGTTTTAGAATTGCATGGATTTAGCACTATGGATTTGAGTTATAGAATTGCATGGATTTAGCACTATGGATTTGAGTATAAAATCGTCACATCGTCAACTACAATAAATTGAACTGAGTGGAAGCTCTATCTGGCCGATCTCAACTAATTTAGAACTGAGGCTTTCTCGTTACCATTGGAAAGGGTTGGAGTCCTTTAAATGAGGCCTTACATTCGACGAGGCTTGAATTTCGACTGGTTAGCATCTTATATAGCTACTACACATTGGGGTTCCAACACCACCACAACAACAACAACAACAACAACAACAACAACAACAACAACAACAACAACAACATAGCCTCAAATCCCAAATTAATCGTGGTCGGCTACATGGATCAAACTTTTCCATTGTGCTCGATTAAGTGCAATTGATGGTGAGCTTTGCAAACCATTCAAATCCTCTCAAATTAATGCATCACATGTTAACTTTGGTCCGCCCCTACCTCGTCGAATTTCTACGCTTTCTATTGAGTCAAGTTTTCTAGTTGGGGCATTTGTAGGCCGTCTTTGCAGGTAACCAAACCATCGCAACCGCCATTCCCTAATCTTTGTATCAATTGGTGCTACTCCTACTTGTCTTTGAATTTCTATATTTCTTATTCTATCTTTACGAGTTTTACCACACATCCACCTAAGCATCCTCATTTCTGCTAGGTTCATTTTATGTAATTGTTGTTGTTTTACCGCCCAACATTCACTTCCATAGAGCATAGTGGCTAATTGCGGTCTTATAAAATTTTCTTTTTAACTTAGTAGGAACATTTCGATCACAAATCACCCATGTTGCACTCCGCCATTTCTTCCGTCCAGCTTGAATTCTATGTGTGACATCATTCTCAATGTTACCATAATTTTGTATGATTGATCATAGGTATCTAAAGTGGTTTACCTTAGGAACTTCTATTTCTCCTAATTTTACCACTCAGTCATCTCGATGTCTAGTGTTTCTAAACTCACAGTGCATGTATTCGGTTTTCGTCATACTCAACTTAAAACCTTTAGATTCTAATGTATTCATCCGGAGTTCTAATTTCCTATTCACTCCATCTTTAGTTTCATCCACTAAGACAATATCATCTGCAAATAGCATACATCATTGTATATCCTCTTGAATATGTCTTGTTAGTTCATCTATAACTAAAGTAAATAGATATGAGCTTAAAGCCGATCCTTGATGTAGTCCTATCGTAATGGGAAATTCTTTTGTAGCTCCTCCAAATGTCTTTATATTCGTTACTACTCCATCATACATATATTTAATAGTGTCTATGTATCTTGAATTTCGAAAGCGAATTACAATTTTAAACGAGAAGTTTTTGCTAAAGTGACTTATATAAATGACCTGGAGGGAGTATTACATTAAGAAATCAAAGAAACATTTTTCTTTTTTATTAACCGTGAGTATCCAGACAAATGAGAAGAAGCCCAAACAAGAAGGTTACATCAAGCATGTTCTATGGTGTGAACCTCCAAGCGCGAGTATCCTATAGAATAATTACTGATATGGCGGTCAAGAGGAGATCTAAATCTACTATGATAGTTCAAATTTGTTGATTGCACTATGCAGTCGTACACTTCAACAAGTTCTTTTTTTGTTTTGATAAAAAAAAGAATCTAACTTGTCCTCTTAATTAAGGACTCAAACCCAGTAGTAAAATGTGATTTTCTGATGTTGTCGGCGTGGAAGAAGTGAAAAGAGAAAGGGTAAATGTTGTTTTTTGTTTTTTTTTTTTTTTTTGGGGTAGATGGAATGGACAGAGAAGGACAGAAGGAAGCACAAAAAGTTAGCTAGGAGGAGGAGGGGGAGTAGATCTTCTTGGATTATTGTTGTTTCTGCTTTCCTTGCTTACAGCTCACCTCCAACCCATATCACTCTCCTCTCTCTCAATCTCTCTCTGCAACTTGGCTGCAGGTGCGGTCCCTCTCCACCCCAGTACCACGTACTACCACCTCATCACCCGATGCACCAAAACTACTTCACCAATTTTACTGACTTTACAAATCACAATTTCAAAGTGACGTTGCAATTACATCTGCGTACTGTGGCGGAACTAAAAATTTTAGTCAGGGGATGAACTTTAGACGGAACTACAAGAGGTCTCGAGGTTTAGAGAGACGACCATATGAAAAATTAAACATAAATTTATTTTTTGACTATACGTAGGGGTACTATAGGGGGTCCACACTCTCTGCCCTCTAGATCCGCCCCTGACTACGTAGGATGTTCAATGGATACCACGCGTCGATGGATATTGAAGGGACATTAACAATTGAGTGTCCGTTTCGAATGTCAACCTAGCACTATACAACAACAACAACAACAACACGCATGCTCAGTCTCAAATTAATTAGGGTCGGCTACATAGATCAAACTCTTCCATTGTGCTCGACTAAGCGCAATTGATGGTGAGCTTTGTAAACCTATTTTATATGTGTTTGATCCATTTCATGAAGAGTGACAAAAGTTTTACACTGTCTGTCAGCCTATCGAAACCCTCTTCCATTTTTCAAAAATGAAAAATGAGTGTGGAGTCTCATTCTCTCATTTTTTTAGTATGAAAAATGAATTTGGGATCTTCCATACTCATTATACTGAATTAAAAAGGGGTGGTGTGTAATTGCAGTGCATCAATCACTACTGTTTTGAATACACTGGCATTCATCTAGAACTTTATTGCTCAAGCCTCAATACATGTCACGTGTGTTACTGCCAAGATAATCAATGGCTACTGAATTGTCTAGTAAGAACTGAAAGTCTAGTTTGAACTGGGGTTTTTACATTTTTTGAAAGGTAAATACTAAATATATAAAGTGTAGAGAAGGGAGAGTGTTTGTTAGGGAGTGAAAGTTGTACAGAATGACCATTTTAGGGCCTACCAAACAGAAATCTCAGTTATGAGAGGAGGAACATATATATGTTCCAATTGACTTATTGTAATTGTATCCATATAAACCTAGATAAAGAGGGGAGCACCAACAAATGTGTATGAGAAAGGCTGCCAAGGCACATGTCCAAACCTTGAAGAGGAAGATCTCAATTATGTGGTGGGACCTTATTGGAATAATAGTTGAGGAGCGTGAGATAGAAGTAGAAGAGCGTTTAAGGATGTCCTTGGTACCCCACATGTCTCTCCACACCCACCCACCTACAATTTTTTTCTTTGTCTTGTAATCCATAGTATTAATTTATAAGCAAGATTAAAACCCTAATCTTACTTACAAAATTCAATTTCTTACCATTTATATACTTCGATACGACTTCAGCAAAGTAAAACTATACTTCAGCTACACATTAGATGGTTCTTAAGATAATAACATGAGAAAATATTAAAATTACAACAACCAAATCATATCTCAAGTCAAGAGTCGTTTTAGTACACTTTCAAACACTAATATCTACAAATCTCAATGTACAACACATGAGTCAAGGCTGCGTGGTTAGCTTTCATGTTCAACGTGTGCCCACCATTTGATAGATTTCAAAGAAGAGTCTAAAAATTGTATTAATATGGCAAATTGAGTACAATAGAGTGGTCTTATTTATAGAGCTAAATAAATCGTAAAATAAAGAAAGTTACAAAAACTACATAGATATCAAAATATAGAAACTTCATAAATACCTAAACTACGAAATATAGCAACTACTATAATTTCCTTAACACCCTCCCTCAAACTCAAGTTGGTTCAACTTGAGGTTGTCAATCGAATCAGTAAACCTGACAAATCTAAAGTTCGTTGCGGAGCAGATCAACGACCACCCAAGACGACAAATCTAAGGTAGACGACAAATCTAAGGTTCGTTGTGGAACATATCAACGACCACCGAAGACGAAAAATCTAAGGTTTGTTGTGGAACATATTAACGACTACCGAAGACGACATGAAACATATTTTGATGTGGTAGAGTTAGAACAATGGTACTGTAGAACAACGGATATCAAAGTCAACAGAGTCGACGACGGACAGATAGCGGAGTCGACATAGTCGACGACAGGCAATCAGCGGAGTCGACATAGTCGACGGCAGGTAGACAACGAAATCAATGTAGTCGACGGCAAGCAGACAACGAAATGTGGCTAGATGCAATCATAAATTGTAAACGAATGATGATGAACACACCAATATATGTGTACTGGTGTTGGACAGAGACGATTAAAGAAAAACAACCAAGAGAGTGAAAACGACAGAAGCAGAGAAACTAAAACAAACGAGCACAAGCGGAAGAGAACACCACGGAGCGGTCGTCGACTCGAAGGTTGACCGACTTAGCACGAGAAACCAAACTCTGATATCATGATAGATTTCAAAGAATAGTCTAAAAATTGTATTAACGTTGACAAATTGAGTACGATAGAGTGCTCTTATTTATAGAGCTGAAGAAATCATAAAATAAGGAAAGTTACCAAAACTACCTAGATATCAAAATATAGAAACTTCATAAATACATAAACTACGAAATATAACAACTACTATAATTTCTTTAACACCATTGGTCTTGACAATCACTGTTGATTGGTCAACTGAAGGATCTCATGACACGTGGCAGTCGGATAAGGTGATGAGGTGGTGATCGTACGGTGGAGAATGGAAGCAGCTATCAACAACCGACAAGGAGGTGAGGGAGGGAATGTGTCGACGTGGAGCATACGATATTGCAATGATTTTTTTTTTTTTTAATTTGGGGATGGTTTTTTTTTTTTATGAGTGTGGCGTATCGATAACGCATCGCATGAATCTGCCACACAGATACTCGTACGTTGGCATCCACGTGTCAACCTCCAAAAATATGGGCATATATGGGTGCATGGTCCTTGTGACACGAAGTGATGGTATGGCATTCACATGACCACCACAACCCATGTTTCAACAAAAAAGAACAAAGAGACAAGACAAGGAAAAAAACGAAAAAACAGAGCCCCAAAGCTTTAAAATCAGAGCTTTCAGACATTTAAGCAAATCTAGTATTAAAAGGACCGGTCGAGTAGGTTAAATTTGCAGAGTCTCTATTTATCCAAGTCATAGTGTTTTACGTTACGTTAGTTGTCAATCTATTACAATAGACATACTTTATCTGAACTTAAAATCGGATATGTAAAATCTAAGAGAAGCTCCGAATCGATATTTTAAGTAGGTGGAATTTACCTATGGAAATATAGGTGGAGAATAAGAGCATCAAGGATGTAGAATGTACCCATATAAGTACTTCCCTATACTCTATAGATAGAGAATAAATAGAAGAAAAGGCATAAGTTTGCAAGTGAAAGATTTGAACACAAAAGCACAAGATTCCAGATCTTCTCCAAATCAAAATCAAAATCAAAATTGGAAGACAAAACAGGTTATTTGCCGGCACATATTTCTAAGTAATCTCTATACTATGATTTTAGAATTGTAGATGATGCACGCCACACACGAGTATATGTAGCATTGGACAGATAAGGAGGTTTGGACCACAGCATACACATAACTGGATCATAAACTAGCAAGTCTTGTTTCATGAAATGAAAGGCCCAGTTCAAACTGGACTGGGCACAGGACCTACTAAACGAGCTAACCATTCTTATTCCTCTATTGGCTTCTCAATGGGATTATGAGAGGTTCTGATATTTTAGAAGTTTGAAACATGGCTTATGAACTTGTAATCATAGAATTGACTTGATCATTATATTATAAGGTAATATGACTTTTGCTATAAAAGCTTTCATTTCAAATGGAAGCATAGATCTGATAAGCTCACTAATAAAGGCAAAACTTCTTTTCAAGGCAACATGAATTTTGCTAAAAAAGGAAAGAGGGAGCAAATAAAGGGAAGACATGACTCGTGAGATGTATTTCAGCAATTCCATATGAAGGTCAGAGCACAAAAAGGATAAAGAGAAATAAAGCAGAGAAGCATGCATTCAAATTTCATGGATTCAAGGTCTGCGTGGTCAAATAAATAATTGGATAGAATCAAAGAAGAAATGTAAAAGAGCAACCAACACAAATGCTCGAAAAGCAGCACTGAGAGGACCCATTATTCAGATGGGTTTATAATTGTTTTCTGAGGTTTGTTCCTGAAATGGAACCATAGAAGAACTTGCAGATTCTCATTGAGAGAGGTGTTTTAAAGGACGAGGTCACTTGTGACATGCCGGGCATTTGTACAGGTACGTACGAGTTTGTTCAGAAGATGGTTTCAGCGTTGGATGCCTAGAGGCCTCAATTTGTGATAGGAACAATGACGGTGCAACTGCAATTAGAGATGCCTAAATGTAGTAGAGAACAACCTCAAATCTTTACAGGTTGGAATTCTGTCCTCCTTAACATCTCTACTAAGAACAAACAAATGTAAGATATGTTTTGCTCACTTAAACCTTTTTTCTTGGATGGATGACAATGGCCTTTTCTATAGGTTAAGTAATTGAAGAATGTAGGATCATGCCCTAAATAAATCTGGTTGTCGTGCACACAAGTCCTATAGATTATAATACCAAAGTAGTTTCCATGACTGTAGAATGTAGCTAGCAAATAAGTTTCTTTTACTTTACAGCAGTAGCTTAGTAAACTTGAATTTGGATAAATGTAGTGACATTCTAATAGAACACTATCCTCACGAATATACACAATCAATGAATGTGATCGGCAGATATAACCCTTTAAATTGGAAATCTAGTGGCTGTATTCTCCATAGCAAAGCCATTAATATATCAGGGGAAAAGGCAGATGGCGCCTATAGGTTGTTCATCTCTAACCTAAAGGTTCTATCAAATTTACAGAAGTTGAAAATATTGTATCCTTAAACGGTAAGGTTTATTCTTGTCCCTTTAGCTATTGCGGCTGCTGTCCACCTTCATCATAGAAGACACCTAGTGCTCAAGATAGGAAGAATCATATGGGCAAGGCCAATCTTACCCATAGGTTTAATACTAGACCTATCGATTCATTGGGAGGTAGAACATCTAGGAGGTCAGGAGCCTTAAGTCACAAAAGAAAACTTCCTAGCAGACAACTAAATCACCTTATTTTAAGAAGAAACTGGGGGTTCAAAGCATTAAAGTCATCTTTCACTAAAATCTCCGGTAACTATCCGAAAACCTCACATAGTTATGCAATAATATAGCTACCCATGCAACTAAACAAACGGATGATGCTTATTTCATAATTCTGTAACTTTGTAATAAGTAACAGGGCAGCCAAAAAAAATCTCCTTCCTTGTGAGATATTCACACTTCCTAATGGAGTTCATGTGGCTCGAAATTAAATTCTTCGTGCAGATTGATTAGATACTAGAGATAGGGATTCTTCTTATATACTCCACATATCGTCGCTCATTTTTACGATTTTTGAACATAACAATAGAGGAACAAATTCTTAAGATGAACTGCATTAGCATCACTAATCTATTATACCATGAACATTACAATTGGCAATTATAAGAGATGACAAATAAATGATTATGAAACTTGCTTCCGGATTCAGGCAACACATTTCAAAGATGCAACAACATTGTCAAAGAATTCAACAGAAATCAATCCAACTGACCTCTCGCGACTAAATCACCGCCCTTCGCTGTCTGACTCTAGCCTTCTCCCCATCGATAATCGACTCTACAAGCTTCACCGCACCCTCTAGTTTCCCATCCGCATTAACCACCACATAATCGAAATTCTTAATGAGCTTCACCTCCTCACGAGCAGTCGCAACCCTCACAAGAAGCGTCTCTGTAGTCTCCGTTTTCCGATCGATTAACCGGTTAACAAGCGCCGATTCGCTCTCCGGAGCCAAGAAAATGAAGATAGCCGAATCGCCAAGAATCGTCCTCAGAGTGGATGCTCCCTGCACATCCACTCTCAGAACAATGTCCAACCCTTTCGACGTGAATTCGCGAATCTGCTGCTTCGGAACCCCCTTGTAATCTCCATACACAAGTGCATACTCTAACAGCTCATCCCTCTCAATCATCTCCAAAAACCTCTCCTTTGTAACAAAGAAGTAATCTTTCCCATCTACCTCGCCTGGTCGCTTGTCGCGACTCGTCGCGGTGACGACGAAATGAATCCCCTCTCGAACCTCTCTCAGTCGCTTGATCACCGCGTCTTTGCCGACGCCGCTCGGGCCGCTGATCACAATGATGAGAGGACTCGGCGGTGCGATCAGCGGATCTGAATTGAACGGAGAGTTGAGAGCGGATTCAATCGCTCGGTAGATTTCAGCCTTGTTGGCTGTCATTGGAGGCAGGGGAACGTAGTGGCGTCTCCGAGTGTAGGATCGGAAGATCGGCGTCGGAGATATGAGCGGAATGTGGTTTGGATGGAATACGAGACGAGGAGTGATTTGCAGGTCTGAGCGAGCGATGGAGGCGAAGAGCCTTCGAAAGAGCATCGATGATTGTGATGGTAGAGACGGAGATTTTAATTCTTGTTTAACTGTTGGTCGCCATTGAAGCTGTTCTTGTGAGCTCTGCAACTCTTCGGAGACGATGAAACCCTAACCCTAGTTTCGGATTGGAAGATGATGGGAGAGATAGAGAGAGAGAAAGGGCTCTTTCGGCGCGTAATTCGAACGCTCGGTGTGCATCAAAATCAGTGTGTGACCGATTGCGTTGACATTGAATCCGTGTAAAGTTCTGAACCGTCGATGCTGACCTTGTGATTGATGCAACGCAAGATCAATTAAACGGGCCTAATCGGTTTTAAAGTTCTGTCGCCGAACATTTTTTTTATGATTACTAATTTTTATATTAAGACAGGCATATTTTTCCACGTAATAAAGTAGACAAATTGAGTTTTCTTTGAAAAATATTTTTCCATATCAATACATACATGTTAAATTTGTATTTTAAATATAAAAATTAATATATTTAATAAACTTTTTAAGTTTTCATTATTTTAAGTTGTGATTTTTTAATCTGATTCGTTACATTTAGTTGGGGGAATTACGAAGGTCGTCCTAAACGTGTTTGAACTCGGTACGATCTTTGAGGAGTGTAGGATGTTAATGAGGAAACATATTAGTTGGAGGTTTTGTCATGTTAAGCGACGCACGAATGAAATTGCTCATCAAATGATAAGATCATCGTTAAGTCATGGTGGGGATAAAATTTTCTCCGTCCATGACCTCGTGGGGACTACTTGGTGGGGAATCCTCGCCCCATGGGGCAGATCCCTACGAGGAATGGAGATTCCTCACCCCATCTGCATCCCTACTCAACTAATTTATGATTGATCTTTATTGTTGCTCACAAAAAATAAAATAAAAATGAAGACATTTACACCATGAACAAAATGGGGAAATTAAGGTTATAAGTATATAATATACAAGTACATACATACAGAAAAAGACTTTTAACATTGACAACTACTATAATAATCTTCTTTTTGTGAAGTCTTTAGACAAAAAAGGTGGGCAAAAAGAAAAAAAAAATTACCACGAGAGCATACAATTACATTTCTTGTTGATTCCATAATCTAAATGTTAGAGAGAATCACAGTTTGTGCACCTGATCCCCCATTTAGCAGCTTCATGTACATATATATACTCTCATCAACTTTTGAAATCCAAAATTAAGGTGGCAATTAATTTAAAACAACAACTAACAAGATGGTAACCAAATCAAATAAAATCAAATTAATTTACTATCAGCTCTCTCCCTCATTTTTAACTCCTAGAGCAACAATGAGACCAAAAGAGCCACCAAACCAGCTCCAACTAAACCGAATTCTGGAATCAAAGCACCGCTGGATGAAGGCGCCGCGGCGGGCGTAGCGGCGGCACCACCACCACCAACAGCAGCACTATCACTCATCTTGGTGAAATTCATGCCCGAAGAACCCGGTCCATTCCCAACTTTAATTGCAATCTTAGTCCCTGCCTCGCAATGCGTTCCAACGCCGTCGTAGAAAAATCGTTCACCGGGCTCCGTCAAATTCAGAACCAATGGCCCCCTAGCATACATCTCAATAGGTTTGTGCTGCGTGCACGCATCGAATTCCTCCTTGTCGACCTCTATCACATTATACACACCGGTCCTGAATGGAAACACTGAAAGTGAACAAAATTAAATATATAGCATGTTCGCGACATATATTAATTAAGTTTTAACAACGCGGAGTATAATCTTACCTAATTTGTCGCCCACCCCGAATGTTCTTGGTTTGACCCAATCTTGATAATAGGTGGGGTTGGGGGTGTAAGCCCAGCCTTGGCTCCCCCCAACAATGTGATCCATTGAGGCCACGGACCCTGCCAAAGTAATGAAGAATAATAAACACACGTACATCTTTGCCATGTTCATTTGTTTTTTTATTTATTTTTATGTATGTCGTCCCTTGTGTTGAAGGAAAATTGAGCGTGTTGAGCTCCTTCAACACAAACTGGAAGAAGACACGTTTGATGAGATTCGTTTAAATATATGCAGTTTTATTGGTGTTTGGCGTCTATAATTGGCCAAGCCATTGCCATTCATTTTATTGGACAGAAGAGTTGTTGCTCTTAACAGCATACTATTATAAGTTTGTGATTTACTGGTTATGACAGTTTTCTTTGTCTTTGGCTTGCCCTGGCATTGACAGGGTCAATGCTTGTGGTTAAATTTGGTAATGTTTAAATAAAATCTTTGGAAGCTCTATATTTAGAGACCCAACTTTTATTTTATTTTATTTTTGTAAATTTTTTTAATACTGTCTTTTAACTTATATTGGGACTGAGTCCCGCAACGATAAAAAAAAGAAAGAATATCCTTCAAACTTATATACTAAGAAATTTGACTTGTAAAACATTTAAGTGACCATATATCAAGACGAATAGTACCTTTTATAAGATTTTTTTTTTTGTCAAATTTTTTAATATGATCTTAACTTATATTGGGACGGAGTCTATATTATTATATATTGATCTTAACTTTTATCCATCGACGATAAAAAAAAAAAAGAATATCCCTCAAACTTGTATATTAAGAAATTTGACTTTTGAAACATTTAAGTGATCACATACCAAAATGTATAGCACCTTGTCTATTGACTTAATATTTATTTTACGTGGTGTCCATACTCACATTAAAAATCGTTTTACCTATTTAAGAAAAAAAAATATCGAGAAATCGATGTTTGGATAACCATATATGATTTTAATTCGAATTTTTATTTTTTTAGGTGTATCTCTTAAGGGTAAGGTGTGTCTCATATAAAAATCAGATACTCTTAGGTACAATATGATATTTCTAAATTTGTAAACAACAACAACATAGCCTCAGTCCCAAATTAACTGGGGTCGGCTACATGGATCAAACTTTTCCATTGTACTCGATTAAGTGCAATTGATGGTGAGCTTTACAAACTATTCAAATCCCTCCTAATTAATGCATCTCATGTTAACTTTGGTCCGCCTCTACCTCGTCGAATTTCTACGCTTTCTATTGAGTCAAGTTTTCTAGTTGGGGCATTTGTAGGTCTTCTTTGCAGATGACCAAACCATCGCAACCGCCCTTCCCTAATCTTTGTATCAATTGGTGTTACTCCTACTTGTCTTTGAATTTCTATATTTCTTATTTTATCTTTACGAGTTTTACCACACATCCACCTAAGCATCCTCATTTCTGCTACGTTCATTTTATGTAATTGTTGTTGCTTTACCGCCCAACATTCACTTCCATAGAGTATAGCTGGCCTAATTGCGGTCCTATAAAATTTTCCTTTTAACTTAGTAGGAACATTTCGATCACAAATCACCCCTGTTGCACTCCGCCATTTCTTCCATCCAACTTGAATTCTATGTGTGACATCATTCTCAATGTTACCATCATTTTGTATGATTGATCATAGGTATCTAAAGTGGTTTACCTTAGGAACTTCTACTTCCCTAATTTTACCACTCCGTCATCTCGATGTCTAGTGTTTCTAAACTCACAAAGTGCATGTATTCGGTTTTCGTCCTACTCAACTTAAAACCTTTAGATTCTAATGTATTCCTCCGTAGTTTTAATTTTCTATTCACTTCATCTTTAGTTTCATCCACTAAGACAATATCATGTGCAAATAGCATACACCATGGTATATCCTCTTGAATATGTCTAGTTAGTTCATCTATAACTAAAGTAAATAGATATGGGCTTAAATCCGATCTTTGATGTAGTCCTATCGTAATGAGAAATTCTTTTGTAGCTCATCCAAATGTCTTTATACTCGTTACTACTCCATCATACATATCCTTAATAGTGTCTATGTATCTAGCATGCACTCTTTTTCTTTCTAGAACCCACCAAAGAACATCTCTAGGGACCCTATCATATGCTTTTTCTAAATCTACGAATATTATATGAATATATTTTTTCTTTTCTCTATATTTTTCTAACAATCGTCTTATATACAAGGAAAATTGCCTCCATAGTTGACTTCCCAAGCATGAAACCAAATTGGTTCTCGATATTGTTGTTTCTCTCCTTAGCCTATTGTCAATTATCCTCTCCCAAAGTTTCATAGTGTGACTCATAAGTTTAATTCCCCGTAGTTTTGAGCAACTTTGAATGTCTCCTTTGTTTTTGAAGATTGACACAAGTGTGCTTCTTCTCCAATCCATTGACATCCGTTTTGATTTTAAAATTTTATTGAAAAGTTTTGTTAACCAAGTCAATCTAATTTCTCCTAATCATTTTCAAACATCTATGGGTATTTCATCTGGGACACATGCTTTCCATATTTTCATTCTTTTCAATGTCTATTTAACTTCTACAATTCTAATATTGCGTGTATAGTTTACATTTCTTTATTGGTGTGGGTTTTCATCTATTATAGTATCAACTTGGCCATCATTAAATAAACTATCGAAGTAGCTTCTCCATCTCTCATTAATATCCTCCTCGCGCGTTAAAACATTTTGATTTACGTCCTTAATACATCTTACATGACTTAGGTCTTGTTTCTTTTTATCTCTTAATTTGGCTAGCCTATATATATATATATATATTTTTTTTTAAATCATCTCTATTACCTAACCTTGTATATAGATCTTCCATGAAATTTGTTTTAGCTTGACTAACTATTTTTTTAGCTTGTTTTTTAACTTCTCTATATTGATTATACACATCTTCATCTTGACACTTAGGTATTTTCATATACATCTCTCTTTAGTCTTAATTGCCGTTGGACATCCTCGTTCCACCACCATATTTCCTTCTTTGGAGGTCCTACGCCCTTAGATATACCTAATACGTTTGATTACCTCTCGACCTTCGAGCTCGCTGAGCCGAGTAAGGCGGAAGAGTGAACACATCGCTTGCATTTCGGCGAGAAACCGTGTCCATTCCCCCTCCCACAACTCGAACTCGGGCAGAGCCCCAGGGACACAAGTACTCAAGCTCATCGAGTTGTGTACCACCGAGCTACCTTGGCTCGGTGGTACACAACTCGATGAGCTTGAGTACTTGTGTCCCTGGGGCTCCTGGGAGTCAGGCGGGAGGGGGAATGGACACGGCTTTCTCCGCCGAAAAAATGCAACGATGTGTTCCCGCCTTACTCCTGGCTGAGCTCGAGGCGTCGAGGGGGCCGTTACAAAAAGAGCACCTTTTGTTGGGCTACACGACCTGCCCGAAGGACCAGTAGAGGCCCCAGTGTATGGAAACGCCGAAGGACCTCGCATACATCCCTCACCCCCACGGTTCGAACCCGCGCCGTCGAGGATAACGAGCGTAGGCTCATGGAGCCGTGTACCAACCGAGCAACTACTCATTTATAGCCACATTGTATTAGCATCTAAGTCAAGATTCCAAACATTTTCCTTTAGTAGTTTTTCTCTAAACTCTACTCGTTTACTATGTTTTAGGTTTCACCACTTTATTCTAGGGTCGCTAACTCTTTTATTCATATTATGTCGTCGTGTTAGCTTAATATCAAGTACTACTAACTTATGTTGGTTAGTAAGTGCTTCACCTGGTATTACTTTGCGCCTCTACATATTTTTCTATCTATTTTTCTTGTTAAAAGAAAATCTATTTGACTCTTGTTATGACCACTACTAAAAGTAATTATATGCGACTCCTCTTCCTAAAACTAGTATTTGCTAAGACAAGATCGTATGCTGAAGCAAATTCTAACATTGATTATCCTTCTTCATTTTTATTACCGTAACCAAAACCTCCATGAACTCTCTCAAACTCATCGTTACTTGCCCCGACATGCCCATTTAAATCTCCTCCAATAAAAACTTTTTCATCTAATGATATACTTTGCATAAATCCATCCATATCGTCCCAAAACTTGCGTTTGATGCTCTCGCTTAATCCTACTTGTGGTGCATAGACGCTAAGTATGTTAATTTTTTCGTCTCCAATAATTAATTTAACTAGAATCAATCTATCCCCCATTCTTTTAACCTCTACGACCTTATCCTTATAATCATTATCCACCACAATTCATACTCCATTGCATTTTCTATCTATACCAAAGTGTACCACAATTTAAACCATGTGCTTCCTATTTCTCTACTCTTTTCTCCTACCCATTTTGTCTCTTGAGGCAAGCAATATTGACTCTCATTCTAATCATGATATCTACTAGTTCTATTGACTTCTTCGTAAGTGATCCTATGTTCCATGTTCGTAAATGAATTTTTCCCCCTTTGTATTTGTTTTCCTTTTCTATTTCTATTTTGTCTAAAAGATCTAGCGTTCGTATTTATGATTTTGTTTTTGTTTTCGTGTTTGTTTTGAACTAGCTTCTTTACCCACACCCGTCCTTTGTGTGAGAACCTTTGCTCATTTTTCTTCACATCCGGGTGACGATGTGAAGGGACTAGCTTCTTTACCCACACACGTCCTATGTGTGTGAACCCTTGCTCATTTTTCTTCACACCCAGTGCGGCGATGTGAAACACACCCTTACTCATTTCTCACTACACCCGGTCTCCGATGATAACAAGGCTCGCTAGGTGGGAACGCCCCAACGTTTATATATGTTTGATCCATTTCATGAAAAGTGACAAAAGTTTTACGCCGTTCTTATCGCAACCCTTCTCCATTTTCCAATAATGAAAAATGAGCTTGGGGCCTCCCTCCCCCACTTTTCGGGTATGAAAAGTGAGTTTGGGACCTCCCTTACCCATTTTTCTGTATGAAAAAATGGGCGTCTAAGTCCTCCTCCTTTATCCGTACTTGGACAGCTATGTAGCGCAAATAGTGTACAACATGTAGGTGGAGTTATTTCTAAATTTGTAAAAAAAAAAGAAAGAAAGAAAACGTTTCTATCTAAATATTTGTTTAAAAATGAGTTTTTTTAATTTGGTGAGGCTAATACCCCTTAGGACTGTAGATAAAGCCACTGCTAAAGTTTTTTCCTTTTTTTTAACATTTAAAATATAATTTTTACTCCTCTTAGGTATTATTAAAAATGTTCACAATTTATTCTTAAAAGACAATATTGGATGCTAAGTTGGGTCCATAATTTTTTATTTTTATTTTTTCACGTACATACAGTACTCTCCCTAACATTTGTTTGACAACTTCAAAATCATACTAATATTTTTTTTTTGTCACACTAACATTATTTCTTATAGGTTCATTAATGGGCACATACATACACACATTTTTGAAATACTGGAGTGACCAAAAATGATCACGCAAAATAAACACGTACTTATGTGGGCCGTTAGATACACATAAATCTCCGCGCGCATAGAGATGCACACACATAGATGTATAAATCAATGGACAAGTGACTTATGTCTGGTTACTATTTCCCTATTTCGTTACAAAAGACTTCTCTACAACTCAATAAGGAAGAGAGCCCCTTCGAAGCTCTCTCGCTCTCTCTCTCTCTCTCTCTCGCCATCTCTTGTTGTTATATCTTTCTAGGGTTTCCAATTTCGATTCATTGAAACATCGATTCAGAGGGGGATGGCTTGTTCGAGGCCGTCCCTTCCTTCATCGATCGAATCACCGAAGACATGGAGTTTCGATTCAATCGAGCATCAACAACAACAACAACAACAACAACAACAACAACAACATCAACAGACTCACCGTTCCAACGATTTCTCTGATTTCCAATTAGGGTTCGGAGAGCGCGCTTTCTCTGCGGCGGGCGCGGCGTTTTTCTCCGCCATCCTTGTTAATCCTCTCGACGTCGCAAAGGTTTGATTTTTATGCGATTTCAATGCTGCCCATTTGTTGAGAAGCCCCTTTTTTGGATTCAATTGTTGGATGTGCCAATTTTGATTTGATCGTTGAAATTGATTGTGATTGCAATGGGCGAGGTTGAATTTGTGTAAGAATTGTGAAAGCTAAGTGAGTAATAGTCTGATATAGCTCATTTGGTACTTGTATAGTTGTATCGTGCAAGTGTAGATTGTTAACAATTCGATGTTTCGAATGCTAGTTGCTAGTAGAAATACAGTACGATTGAATGACTAATAGTTTCGAGTGGTAAGGGAATCGATTCCCCTTAAGCGAGGTCTGGAATTTGAGTCTTGTGGATGGAAAAAACTGGGTCGGTGTGGTTGGTGCCGGATACCACATGGAAAATCAAAAGAAAATAAAGAATGACTGATAGTTCTCATAGACCGCAGTGAAAAGAAAAGTACCCATCGATTTCTACTCTTGTCCAGCCAAATTAGTAACACTAGGTCTCTCGATATAATTCGCACATGGTATTGGTTCGTTGTTCATTTTCATTGAGCGGTAACGTAGGGAGGGAAAGGGCTGGGAGACGATGTCTTACTGTGGGTACTAGAACCCCATATCATCTTTGTTAAGACCTAAATATAGTTACAATTGGCATCCTTAAGCATTTAAGTTTAATATCTTATCTGACGTTCAATATTTAGATGTTTGTGTTTTTAACACTACTTGATTTTTCTTTCGATGTTTGCCTTTTAATAGTTTCACATTTTGGATGTTACAGACAAGATTGCAGGCGCAAGCTGCCCAAGTTCCTAATTCACATTTTTGGGATCATGTTTGTCGCCGTTTGGCTTCTCTAGGTCCTCAAGAGGTACGCATGTAACAAACTCTTCTCATCTTAGCATGAAAAACAGGTCATGTATTTATTTTATGATTTTTATCCCTTGTACATTCATTATCGTAAACTAGAGGCAAGCAAAACTATCTGGAGCCTTTCACGGTTTTTGCTATTGGAATCCATTTTTTATGTAATGCATATATAATTGATTGTCTTTTCAATTATAGAGGTATAGGACACTTAATGCCAGTGGCATCGTTCTTCTATATACTATACAGTGCTGCTGTATTGTGACCAGAATGTTTAGTGAGAGATGATGATGACTCGAAGTTTGAAGCTATTGTATTAAGCATTTGATTTATTGGTTATATTCTGTTTTTTGAAGTATGTTTGCCTTTCCATTGCTTGTTCCAGCTTTTTTCTGATCTGAGATGCTCTCCGTCATGCAATCGTGCTGGACTCCTTGGTGCCCTAGCAGTCTGTCCTCCTGATTGCTTTCACTACAAGGGGACATTTGATACATTTTACAAAATTATTCGACAGGTCTCTCTCTACACCTTTCCCCTCTACTTCCCATCACTATATTCGATGTAAACCCTTTCTTACTCTTCTTTTCAATTTTCCTTTTGACATTAACTATCATGATTACTATACACGATGAATTTGGTGAATATGATATCCTTGCCTTGGAAACAAGTTTTACGAATACCATCTTCATGTGGGGGTATTCTTTGCCTTGCATATCTTACAATGATGTGATTATTATCGTGCCTTACACAAGGATTAAAAATTAAAAGAGATTTTGGCGTTCTCTCACTCGTGCTTTTCCTTGTCTTGTCAGCTTTTAGGGTAATGTATGCTCTTGATATCACGATGCATAACTGGTGGTTATTTGTGCAGGAAGGATTTGCGAGGCTGTGGAGGGGTACAAATGCAGGTTTAGCACTGGCTGTACCAACAGTACGTCCATGTTCCTGTTTATTGAAATTGCTTTCCTCCTTCTCTATCTTTTTCTTACATTTCAAATTGGGTTGATCTTTTGCATGCAAGCTGTCACTCTAATTCTGATGCCTTTCCTAATGCCCGTCTTCTTCACTGTATTGTGTCCATGTATTAGAACCTTTTTACTAAAGTCGATTGCATTCCACATCTCAACCAGGTTGGAATATACTTACCTTGCTATGACATTTTCCGCAATCGGATTGAAGAAATCACTACCCAAAATGCTCCTTCCTTGACGCCGTATGTGCCTTTAGTTGCAGGCTCATTGGCGCGCTCACTAGCTTGCATAACTTGCTATCCTATTGAACTTGCAAGAACCCGCATGCAGGTATCAGAATTTGTGGATTTGCTGCTTGCTTTGGTTGTTTCCTCATTTATCCCATTACTTGTATGAGATTGTCCCAGAAATGGTCCTCCTGTCAATGTATTCTGTTGGTTCTTGTATGGGCGAGGCTGAAATACTTTCTTTACTCTTTAGGCCGCTTTATGCTTCTAACAGTGAATCGTAATATCTAGTTATGAACCGCATAATGTCAAAAATTGAAGTAGGAGAATTCATCTGTCTATATATATATATGCCTACCATTCTTTAAAAGAATTTATTTTTCTTGCTGAAAATTTCTTATAATGTGTATGCGCGTGGGCACGCCAACTTAATATCGTCTCCTATATTGAGATTGTGAGTCATGAACACTTGGGTCTCTTTTTCATTTGTTTGGTGTACATGCTTTCTGAAATCAGGCATTTAAAGTGGTTCAAATTGGCACGAAACCTCCTGGCGTGTGGAAAACTTTGCTTGGCATTCTCTCCCCTCTTGGGAACACAAATACGTTTCTTAAACGTAAGTACCCTCCTGAATTTCTCAATATTGTGGTTTCTTTTTCCTTCCCAGACTTATGATTGTCACATAATCTTTTTATTCTTCTTTCTTCTTTTGATTTAACCTGCATCATATTACTTACGATATGTGGAATGGGAAAATGAAGTGTTTGCATAGGTCCTTTATATTATTTAGGTGTCACTTTGCTGTTTGGAACAATTCTTATCCTCAACTGTTAATATATTTATCAGCTAAAGTCACAACGTGCATTGTATTATATAATTAAAAACATGCTATAAAGTAAAAAGAAAAAAAGCTTATGTTAGTATATTTCCCATTTTCAAAAAACTCTTTTGTTAATTGTTAATCCATGCAATTTGAGAACTTGGACTTATGACATGTACTGGTATACAACGCCTTTATAAAAATTAGGAAAATCAATTGCTTAAGAAAAATGATTTCTAAAAACGTGTAAAAATGAAGTTTTATTTTGTTTTTTACTTTACGAGTTTCTTTTTTAATATTTATTATTTGCATTTGCTTTAGATTATATTATTTTTGTCTTAACACAGCATAGAGTTACACACCAACTTACACAGACTAGTGACTTGGATGGTACCCAATGACTGAAAACTTGAAAAGGACACCGCTTGATTTTTCTTATCTACCAATATCAGATTGTCCAGCTCTCAGTTGGTAGAAATAGGTTCATCTAGTTGAACGTGAATGGTTGTGGGAAGGTTCATGTATATGTTATTATGGATATTCATGTAAAATAAAAGTGTAGAATGGAAGTGGTGAGGATTATTTTAGGTAATTCGAAAATGGCACAGCCTTAATTGTTGGGACTTGGGAGTCATCATCTGCATTTACTTGAGCATAGTACTGCCTAAATATAGTCAACATTGTATCTGGTACATTCTTATTCATGCAACCTAAGTCGACATGAGCAAAAAAAGTTGATAAATTTGATATGACGGAGTATTGCTGTTGGCTGCACTTTACTTTTCTTCATTTCAGAATATAGATGTAATGAATTGCTAAATTATGAGCTTAACTGTTATTTTTCTGATTTAAAATGGATAATTGAATCTTTAGCTAATGGGTATCTCCTTGATTTTGTCAGCCCAAAATTATGGCGTCTTATGGACAGGAGTTGGTGCACAACTTGCCCGCGATGTTCCTTTTTCCGCAATTTGCTGGTCTACTCTTGAGCCGGTGAGATTTCTTTCTATAAAGTTGTTTAATTTTTCAGGTCCTCAGTGTCTCATTAACTTCCTCTTTGCAGGCCAGGAGAAAAATTCTGCATGTTGTCGGCGACGAATCCAGCGCAGTAACTGTACTTGGGGCCAATTTCTCTGCGGGATTTATTGCTGGAAGCCTTGCTGCTGCTGCTACTTGTCCTCTTGATGTTGCTAAAACCCGAAGGCAGATTGAGGTTGGTTCTTACGAATTAAAATCTTAAAATTTCCGTTGTGTGTAAGTTTGTTTGAGGTAAATTTGTTTGCAAGAAACGAGGTTACCAGGAACTGCGGTAAACCTACTGAATGAAGGTTTTTAGTAAATATATCTCACTCTAGAATAGGTTAAAATTTTTGCTTGGATGATCCTCATCCGTTTTTGAAATCAGCCCCCCAGCTGAGAGCTAATAATGCAAGTGTCTCATTGTTCTTTTTAAGTACTATATATTATTGGCACTGTGTGTTAAATGCCCATCATTGGAAACATATGGATCCCACTCCGCAGCTTTTATAATAATTACTGATCACTGATATGTAATAGTTTTGAATAATTTTCAGAAAGATCCAGCAAGAGCATCGCGAATGACCACCGGACAAACTTTGATGGAGGTTTGGAGGTGCGTAAGGGCTATTATGTATAGATTTTCTTCTATAAGGGCATAGCTGATTTTACATCTATCATATAACAGATGAGAAAAAAAAAATAAAAAAGTTCAGTTTCTTGAAATGGCATCAAGTTAACATATAGGCTCACTGATTTTTCTTAACCATCACAAAATGATGTTATCTGGGAAATGATGTTATGTAGCAACTCTGATAATCCTGACTAAAATGGACAAGGTTTGTGCTGGTAACAGGAGCAATGGAATGAAGGGACTCTTCACAGGTTTCGGACCACGTGTTGCTCGTGCAGGACCATCAGTTGGAATTGTTGTTTCCTTCTATGAGGTCGTGAAGTATATTTTACATCAAAGACATGCAAGTCAGTGATCTCTACAAGGGTATTACATCCCAGATCATTCCAGAACTTCATTTTTCCTGACCAACCATTGTCGAAGGGTAGCTCTCAATTGGGACGCTGTAAATAAGAAGCAGACTGTTATTTAAGGTAACTCTCTGTAGGTTGCTCTACAAGCTGAGGAAGACATTCAGTTTGAAGAAGATATAGCCGATGACAAAGCCGAAGAATCTTCGAGTTTTTTAACCTTGTTGTAATCCAATCTGGGTTGCGACTTGCAAGTTTTGACTCTAGTATATAAAGAGCTACATTTCTTTCTTCGGCGAATTAAAGTATTTTCGTATTCATTTTTGACAATTTTGATCTTTAGCAATGCTAATATGGAAATCTGTTTATCTTGCTTTTGTTCAGTGGGACGTTGCGCCCAGCCGTCTATTCTTGTTAACCATTTGTTTTTTTTTTTTTTTTTTTTTGGGATTATGGCGAGTTTTTGTAGCTTTTAGGCGTGGAAGGTAGAGTTTGATTTATGTAGTTGACCTCGACTAATTTGGAATTGAAGCATCATTGGTGTTGTAATCACAAGTGTCTGAAGTTTTTCTACTGGTCTCTTCTATGTAACTACTTCTAAGATAATTAGTTGGTCTAATCTGCCTTGGTTTGAGCGTATCTCAATGGCCCAAACAATTTTAACGCAGCGGGAATCAAATTTGGGCCTAACCTATACAATATCAAATTGCTTTTATCGTTGGCCAACCCGTCCGGGTTTCAACTCCATGACTTCGGAGAAACCAACATTTTCTAATATCCTTTTTGCTTAATGTTGACCACATTGTATGCAAGTGCTTCAAAGTTGGCAGAAACTACAAATTAGGGAGACTATTCATGAAGAGAAAGAGAAATGGAATGAATTCAATAAAGTTGAATGTTAGGAATTGAAGAAATGCCACAAGAATGAAGTAGCAATGAATTCAATCCACATAAAGAATGAGAGAAACAAAAGAAACAACCCCCCCAACCAAAAGATCTACATAACAAACCATCAAATCCCCAGCACAACAACAAAACCAAATCCAATCTTGGATCTTGCAAGTCCCTCCACAAATCACCCACAACAGTCTTCAAATCCAAATCAAAATCAGAACAATGTGTAGGATGAAGAGAAGGCATCGAGAGGGTGAATGAGATATGTCAGCACCAAAGCCACCAACATCAACACATAAGCAATGGCCTGGTCAATTGATGTCCCTGCACATACACACACAAAACAAGTTAACAACATTAGCAACAAAACTCATCAAAACCAATTCAAATCTCAAAATTTAAACACACCCATTAGAGCAAATAAAAAAACTTAAACAATTTTGATCTACCCATCATTCAATCTTCATGTTTTCTTAAGAAAAAGAAAAAAAAAATCAAAAAACTTGTGACATGGTTGGTATGTACCATCGCTGGTTGGGGCTGGGGCAGGTGCCATGGTCTGGGCCTGGGCTGCAGGCAACATTATGTTGAAAACAAGAAAGGCCACGGCCATTAATCCACATGAAGCTCTGGAAACTGCCATTATCAACAAAAGGAGAAGCTCAAGAATGACTGAAAATCAAAATCTCTATATAGGAAATGTGTTTGAAACTTAGTTTTTTTGAGAGGAAAGAAAGAATGAAATTTTTGCTACAAATGTTGTGATGGGAGGGAGTCAAGTCTCTTAGGTAGATATATATGGCCTCAAGGGGTGGGGCCAGAGACAAAACTGGCACACCACTAATGACTTTTTTTTTTTTTTTTTAATGGGGACCCACACGCCATGTGAGAGAAACAACTTTTTTTTTTTCTTTTCTTTTTTTATAGCCTTTACACTTCACCACTTTGGTTTGCTCAGTTGTCTCCAGCTAAATAATTCTGTCCCTCCATTCATCCTCTTCATAATCAGACGGTCCAAATTCATTTTGGGTTGTCTTTTGTAGAAGAATAATGTTAAATATCAACAATAATAACAGGAAGTAAGAGCGTATCTTACCTAACATACAATGTATTTTAAATGGTATAATCCACCTGGAAATTCTGATTTTTAATTGGGTTCCACTTTAATACAACAAAGTTTTTGGTTCAAATTAGTTACAATCAGCAGCATAGATCTAAGGTTTCCATTTAGCTCCATTTAACTAATATACGTGATTTTTTAGGATTAATGTGGTTGATTGAGTTATCTTTAAATTTCTTTGATTTGTAAGTTATAATGAATTAGTTGTTTGCCCGTGAAAAAATTATGTTACTCTTTGAAATGAATCAAACACTAAATAAATAAGAAATAAAGCCTCTCGCCAATAAAATCGATGTAGTAGTAAATTACGTATTTGATGACTATAAAATTGTTAGATCGAATTCTGAATATATTAATTTCTCTTGAATTATGAAATTAGTCATTTAATAATTTTTTCATAAAAATAGTTAGGCTTAAGGAGAGAGATATTGAAAAAAATAAAAAAGATAAAAAAGTTTAAACATCTACAACAATAGCAACCACGTTATAACTTCAGTACAAAATAATTAGAGTCTGCAAGGTTAATCAAAAACAATCACCTACAATTATTTTACTGTTTTTAGAAAAAAAAAGGCAAGATCTTTGATGAAGTTTTCAATGAGAAAGTCATTTGTTTTTAGTGTTGGGCAGGCATGTGCACGGCCGTTCGTTGAGTTGTCACGTCTAGCATTTCTTTGTTTTTTTTCTTTTGACACGAGGGACAGGTGTGGTCAATCCAACGCCACTAAATCAAATTTCTTAAGACTGAAATTGAAACGCAACTTCGTAAAAAATTTGGTAACTGTTGCTCTCAATTTTTCTACCACACGAACAATGGCAATCTCTAGAAAATTTGACCTTCAAAATATGTTAATTTGTGTAGGTGGCTTTTATTTTTATTTTTAAACCATTCAATATTCAAATTTAATCGATTACTTCGGACTCGAGCCGAGTCAAACCGCTAAAAAATAAAACTCTCAGCAGCTATTTTTATGTTTATGTGAAGTTTTAAACTCGAGACTATTTTAAGCCGCTGAAAAATCGAACCACTCCAACGCAACAGCTGTAGGTTGTGTAGGTGGCTTTGATTATACTGTGTTTGCACCCACGTAGTTCACATTGAATTTGAAAGGCTGACCGGGTCTGACTCTACTTTGGACCACTTTAAATTGGTTTGAATTCAAGAAAAACGAGTTTGAAAGTCTAGAGTCTAGACGTTCAACCTCAACTGCTTTTCCAACGTTTCTCTTTGTAACGGAACCTTATTTTGAATCTCCATACTTTGCAATCAATGACATTCTTGTTTATTCAAATTCCTAATCAGGAGTTTATTTATTCATTTATTATTTGAAGTACCTAATCAGGGGCTTATTAGCTGCTTATTAGCTTCACCATAATTGATGCAAAATAAACATGGTAGGTGAGATCACATGGTTGGCATGAATCTGGTTCCCCATTAGAGACAGAATCGCCCAAAAGTAGCTTTTATTTCATCTTGGAATATATGCATCAATGTTTTTATTATACTTTTGCCAAAGCATCAATAGTTGAATGGATGAGAGATATCCAAGATTCGACTCGTGTTGAAATCACTAAGACCACCTACAACCACAATACTCTATTTTTTCTTCTATTTTACAGTTTTATCATATCAAACTCTATTTTTTCTCCAACCACAAACTCTATTTCTAATCCAAAAATATATTTCTTATTTTTATTTTTTATGTTATTTATTTTTATTATTTTTAATAAATTATTTAATCAGTACAAAATAAGGAAAAAGAGACATTCCTAATTTTTTGAAAAAGCAACAATTATTGATGATTTTTTAAAATAAAAAAAATAAAAAAGCAAGGAACAATATTATAGAGTTGGGTGAATAGTAAAACTCAAGAGTTCCACTATTCACCCAACTATAAAATAGAAGAGAAATAAAATATGATTAGAGTTATTTCGACTCTATTTAGAGTATCATTAGAGTTGCTCTAACAAAATAAAAGTACTATACATTAAGACTTAAAAGTAATTTTTTGACAAGAAACCTCAGAGTGTAATGTTTTTTCTGATAAGGAAACCACAACTCGTCCCCATTGAGGAGTTTGAACACCCAACCTTTTACACAAGTGACCCATACCAAACCAATGATCCACCTACTTGACTCAACAATCTTGATATAAGAAAGAATAAGTAACTAGTTTAGAGCCAAAGTATCTTTGGTGAGATGCAATATTTAGGGAAGTCATGAATTCGACTTCCGCTGAATTAAAAAAGAAAAAAAAAGTTTGGACTCTTTGGAGTATCAAAAGACATTAAGAAGTCGAGAACTCACAAAACAGAACAATGTAAAGAGACATGGAGAAACATAGATAATAAGATTTCTGTTTAACCCTGGCGATTATACACACACACACACACACAGTCCATAAATCACTAAGGAGAGAAGCCAAATAAAAATGTGTACGTTTCAGCTTACAAGGCGCAAACTTTCTGACAAGAATACAAGCTTAGGATCCAACATGCGTTCACCTGATAATTTAGTGACAAAGCAAGAATAAATGATCTTTCTTCACCATGGTGTTTAAGCAACATATAAATGGTCTGCAGAAAGGCAAATCTCCAAGGATTTCCAACTAATTACAAGGCCAAAAAGTTTCTTTCTTAGCATAAACTCACTTGAGTCCATTAAAAGTAGAGTTATAACTTATAAAACTGCAAACCGCAGTAATTGAAGAAAGGGCACATGGCGCAATGGTGTGATCGATTGAAAATTTGAAACACATGGGCGGTGACTGAAAAACAAAATGTTGAACCAAATTGAAGGAACATAAAACTGTGCGGCGAATCCAAACCGCATTTTCCCCACAAAGAGGAAGTTCAAGGTTCAACTCATGACCCTAATAGTATTGACGAGCCATAAGATCACATGCTACGTACCTAATTTTGCCCATCAAGAAAAAAGCAAAAGGAAGCTCACAAACAGACATGTTTAATTCCAGGGTGAAATCACAAACGTGGTAGGGCAATCTACTATACAGCGACAGAAGTTCTCCATATGCAGAATTTCCATGAAAAGTCCATTTCACATTTCTTAAATATAAAGGATATATAGACTATAGAGAGTAACTTACTAACATGTTTTACATGCCTAATTTCGGATCCACAGTTCCAGTTGCATTGCCTTCGCCAGTGAGAGCACCGCTGGGGTCCTACGAAGAAGAGCAACTATAATTTAGACCTTGAGAAAAAATTGAAAAGGTGGGAACTGAGGAGGTGAGAGAACAAGTATATACCTCCATTCCCCATTTGATATAATCTGGAGATTCACATGCTTTATATTCATCAACCAAGCTCTCAATTATTTCACGAGATTCGTCAAATTCTGAAAGATCATTATCCTGCCCATTTTTATAGCAAAATGTGATCAACAACACAGGTCTATTTATTGCATAAGAAAAATGAAACTATTTCAGCTACACAGAGAGATTAAATTGCATCTTAATTAAAAAAAAAAAAAAGGCACAACTCTACATGGCTGATCTTAGCCTCAACACCTTCCAATCCGCCTCACTTCTCCATAACATCACCATCAGAATAACATCATTTTCATTAGAAATCCATATTTTCATAAATCTTGTCGTTTTAAAGTGAGACGTGGCAACATATACATGGCCAACTTCTCCATGCGATTTTAATGAATGTAGACTTTCTTAATTTAAGATAATTTTAATGATCATAGCCTAATGCATGGAGTAGAAGCAGTGTAAGTGTGGTCTTATTATTATTATTTGCAAAAATAAATGTGTTCTTATTGAGTATCAGCAGTTCCTACAAAATTTGATCATCTTTCCTGTTTTCGGGTCATACATGATTTTTATGGACCCACACATTAATGATCCCTGTGGAATACAAAACTATGGGTTAGCAATTTCAATTGAGCTCTCTGCAATCGCAAAAACAATTAGTAAAGATGGAACTTCTAGCATATTATGCATGTAAACTCTAAAGCACATATGAAAACCAGGACTTACAGCAAACATGGGAAACTTTCGATAATTGTCAAGGAAAGCTTGCTTCTTTCTCAACTTCTCATACTGGCTCAAACACTTGCTGAAGAGGTGCCTTATGCTAGTATGACTTGCTAGCATAAGACCACTAACCTGAGATAATTAAAGAATAAGCTGGTACCAGTGAGCTTAAACTTCTAACTATTAACATTGGATGAAGGAAAATAACAAGTTCTGAATGCAAATTAAGCACATCTGGAAATAATAAAGTACAGTGCAGGAACTAGGAAGCATGGATCAGTACTGTTTCTACATGATATTTAAATTTGGGGGACGAATCTTACTCGGTGAGAAGTTTGAATATAAGGAGACTTCCTTGACAATGCAACCTGAGGAGCACAATAAGATCACACTTGCTTGGAGCTCAAAATACCTCACTAGAATTTGAATAACTACCCCGTAAAACTTACATAAAGGCACATAAATAGTGAACAATACATCTTCCTAGGAATAATACCTGAATGCTAGCAGGGCCCCATTCAATGAAATTAACAAGTTTCCTTTCACGAATTCTCTGCAAACTTTCATGGACCTAGTTTTTGACAGACAACAAAACAAGCATCACAACCTAATTATCAATACTGTTAACCTACAAATCAACAAATGGCTGTGAGAGAAAATATCATGTACAGCTGTTCCACAGAATAATCAAATATGCATCCACCAAAATGCATAACCAAAAACATAAGTTATTAAAAGGAAAGGCCACCATAAAACAAAATAATGCATCAAGTCCTGAGAAGTTCTATAGCATTTGAGTTTCTGAACTCTTTTCATCTTCAAAAAGACCAACGAATTTCACCGTTTTGTAATGGAGAAAATATACCTGAGTAGGGTCTACTTCGCCTTGAATGATATTTAATATTGATATGTACTTTGCTTGACTAGCTTCTTTTGTTCGAGCATAAGAAGAGACCATAATATTCTTTGTCTGCATAAAATAACATTGTCAGTAGCATACATCTTAATTCATTCCGCTGAAAAAATCTCAGCAAGCAACATTTTCCAGCTTGCCTGAAGAAGTCTTCTCATAACATCTAGTACTGTCGTCTTACGGATCACATTGGCCTGCCAACAATAAATATTGCATCAGACTGCAGCAAAATTTTCCATTCCAGGAAGAAGCAAGGATGATAACTTGTTGAAAGAAAAATATTGATCTGACTCATGAACAACACAATGATGAACTAAGAACAAACTCAAGTTAGCACTATAGGATTACACATGGTATCAGAGCAGGGATCATTGCGGTAGTAGAGGTTTTGTTAGAAGCAGATCTCGAGTTTGATATACAGTCGATGCTCTTGAGTGTTGGGTTTTGTTATTTCTTTATCTTTTCAATTATTAAATAACAAAATCACATTAATTATCCTCAAGGGGAGAAAAAGAAAATGCTAGCCCATGTAAAACAACAAAACACAAATGTATTATTACTGGAAACATGTTGTTATACGTATGACTGAAGACAAACCTGACGCTCAACAGTTAAGGGAGTGTATCCGGTCATTAGAAAATGGCATCTTGGAGTTGGAATCAAAGAAGCAAGAAGGCCAACCAAGTCATTGTTCATATATCCTGGATACCGAAGGGTGGTTGTGCTTGCAGACATCACGGTTGAAACCAGAGAATTTGTTTGTGCAAAGGTGGGGTTTGACAAATGCAGACGCTCCACAGCAATTCTATTCAATGCGGTGTTGTCAAGAACAACAACACAATCAGCATTCAGTGTTAGCCGTTTTAGTGTCAAAAGTGAGTTGTATGGCTGGACCACCACATCACTTGTCTCCATCTGGTTGGGGAAAACACTGTATGTCTGTACAAGTTTTTTACTATAGCGATCATTCAGAGTTTCTAGCAGATATGAGCCCATTCCTGCACTAAAGCAATTTATTTTTTAATAAGAAACAGAGAAAAACCAGAGACATTTGGGAATCATTCATAAGATATGACATTGATGATTGATCTGTGGCAGTTTGAAAGCGACTACAACAATTTTTTTATCACAAAAACCAGAGGTACAGGTCCAGCAATGATGAAAAGCGGGGCCAATATATGAACTATACAAGATTGAACAAGAATATAAGAACAAACAAACAGCAACAAAGCCTCAAGTCCCACAATATGAGATTGCTATATGCAGTAGACTTTCTCCGAAGCATAAACCTTCTGATGCAATATAAAATCTAGTAGACTAACTTATCCACACGCACACACCCCACAGCTTTGTATAGACAAGCCCTACGCTACAACTTTTTATTTCACTTAGTAGAAGACATTATACTGCCACATCTGGGTTATAACAGAAATTCAGCGACCCTGTATTCCAGATTTAAGGAAAAATCTCAAAATCAATTAGGGAGAAACAAGAGGAATAATTGTAGACAGAATGAAAAAAGACGGGAGAACATGATTTCAATAAAAAAATAAAGAGTGAAGAAAACAACAACAGCATAGCCTCAGCCCCAAACTAAAGAGTGAAGAAAACCAGATTTATAAATATCAAAACGTTGTAAATCCTTTCTGATGGAAAGCACGCCATCACTTGCACTAAATCAAGCGCAGTGAAAGAGTTTGATCCATGTAGCCCACCCCAAAAAATTTCGGCTTGAGGCTTCCTTGTTGTATGAATCCTTTCTAAAAAACTATTCGGAAAGCAGGTAGAAACGTACAAAGTGGAGGATAAAGAGATGAAGAACAGCAAAACAAGAAAATTTGAGAACAAATGAGCACATACCTGATCCTGTTCCTCCAGCTATCGAGTGGCAAAGAACAAAACCCTCAAGACTATCACTTCCATCAGCTTCTCTGTCAACCATGTCCATTATATCCTCTTGGACTTGCTCGCCCTAATTTGTACAATCAAAGCTAGCACAAATGAGAACTTTATGACAGCAACACGATACAAAGTCTATTGCATTAAACCTGACAAAGACACTAAAAACAAAGAAGAAAACATAGGAACTGCAAGTAAATCCAATTTCAATGTTAGCAAAAAAAAAAAGAAAGATGCATCTCTCAATTCCCAAGTGGAAGGTCATCAACAGTTATGCACCATCATTTATTCCTATTAACAATTATAGAGTCGGTAACAGGTAAAGAGGGACCTATAATCTGTATTCAGGAAAAGTTGATTTTTCATGCATCCAAGGTATTTTTCAAATCTTCTCACATGCAAGAGGAACAAAGCTACCTAATGAAATCATACTAGCACCACACTTCTAGCAAACTAAAAGTACATATGTAGAATATAGGAGCAACCAAAAATATCGCCATTATAAATTCTGTAAGTGGTAAAATAAGAGAAATAGAAACAAACTATCACACTTGATATATACGTATATATAGGCTTTCTGTACAAGGTTCCGCAGTCAGGATAACAATTACATGCCATTAAAGATTTAGTATCGACATGTGGTCCATTTGCATCTTTTCTATGGATTAAAATCTCTTATATGATTATATCACAAACATGATTTTCCAGATTAGGGCCAAATAGCTGCATGACAGGATTGTATAGAAATGAACTTTGTTCTAGCAAAAAAAAAAGAGCTTTGAATATAAAGAAATGTCACAAATGGATTTGGGAGCAAAGCCTACAACAGTTAAAGGAAAACTTAAAAGATGAAGATGATGAAACAAACCTGGTGATACCCACTTGCCCAATTATTTCCAGCACCACCTCCATGGTCCGATACAAATATGTTTTCATGATTGTAAAGGTTCCGATATTCACTATTTTGGATACCGTTAATCACCCTAGGCTCCAAATCTAAAAGGAGAGCTCGTGGTATGTAGTGTTGATCGTCAGCTTGGTAGAAAAACACATCTTTCCTGTCACCTCCCTAAAGAAAAAAACATAAAAAGCTGAGGAATACATAAGAGAAGAGAACTAAAGAAAAGACTATGGCACCTAGTAGCACATAAGCTGGCCAATATCATGTTTGCAGGCCAGAGAAACATGGGTGTCTTAGTGCTGACCATTAAGTTTCTTAATCTCCTCACGCGTACTCAGATAACATAGACCACAAGGATAGGTTCGTGATTTTTCTTGCAACATGAGAACACTTGAAATCGTTAACACCCACATAACATCCTGATATTCAAAATCAAATGCGTTCGCGTAGTAGTGAATTCTCAAACACGTCCGAATCTAACTCAAAACAATATAATTAGCTCCATGAGCCAATAGTTTCTAGGATAATTTGTATGCACTTCTCTTCGAGACATTTTATCAAACAATTGATATGCTAAATTCCCAAAAAGTAACTCAATCTAACTCATAGCTTACCTTACAAATTTCACATCTTGGTTCAAAACTTCAAATACAATTCACATCATTTCCATCGAAACAAAATCGTAAATACCAAACACAAACCATCAATGTGATTGGCCATTTTAGGGAATTCTCTTCAAAACACACACACACACACACACAGGTCATTTTCCTCATCAGATCTACCTGAAAAACACAAACTTTCGCAAAAATAGAACTGAAAAAACAGCAGCAGATCTCAAATTCAACAAAGAAACATCAGCTCCACACGTCGCCACCGCCGCGAGAATTGTGTGTATTAACACATACAATCAATTGAACCTAAAACTTCATTTCAAATGAAAAACCGAAAACCTAAATCGCAAACTATTGAATCTAACCTAGAACCGAAACAGATGGATCAAATCAAATGAAAGAGATGAAGAGTGAGAAGATTAGGAAACCTGAGTGGCGAAATCTTCGAGAATGCCATCTTTGCTGATGCCGTGCTCGAGGCAGAGCTGCTTCCAGAACTCCATCCCGATCTGGTTCCCGCATTGCCCTACTTGCAGTGTGATTATCTCTCTAGGCATCTCTCTCTCTCTCTCTCTCTCTCTCTCTCTCTCTCTCTCTCTCTCGGATTTCGTCTAAACTAGGGTTTCAGATGATCGAATTGAACCCCCAAATACACACTCTCTCACTCTCGCTCTCGCTCTCGCTCTCGCGCGGACGGTGTTTGAAAAGAGAGGGAAAAAAGGGCAAACTCTGAAATTATGAGACTTCCTAGAAATAGCGACCTTTGCTTTAGAGGCTAAATGTGCCCCCGACTAATACCGACTCGAGCCAAGTAAGACCATTTAATAACAGTAAAGCCTCTCTCAAATATTTTAAAAGGAACTTCATATCTAGGTTTAAACTCGAGACCACTAATTAAATTTGACACAACGTGAGCATATGTACTGATTAATAATCTGTACTCGAACCAAGTAAGACCATTAGTCAGCGACGAAGCTCTACCTTAAAGGTTTTAAAAGAATTTCGTGCTGAAACTCGAACTCAAAATCACTAATTAAGCTTGATGCGACCTGAGCATATGTACTGTCCAATAATCTATACTAGAGCCAAGTAGGATCATTAGCCGGTAATGAAGCTCTACCTTAAAGGTTTTAAATGGACTCAGTACTTAAGCTCGAACTCGAGAACACTAGTTAAGGTCGAGGCAATGCGTAGGCGTGTATTAGATTAACACCGAATAGTCACAATGTCTTATTAAAACCGTAAGATACGCTTGGAGTTGCGTGAGAACATATCTCGAGTTGAAGCCCAAATCAATGAGACTGGTGGGCCTGGGCTTCATGGGCCTAGCTAGTCATTGCAACGCATTGATGCTTAATGTGATGTTTTGTGGGTCAAGGACTCTTCTTGGTCTCATGTCCTGTCCAGCTTACTACTATTGTCCATGCATAATATAGATGATCATCATGCATGTATATTAATTTCGACCGAGTCTTACTCATTTTTTTTTTTTTCAAAATAATAAAGTTTAGTAGATTGCATTCCAAGTAAAATAAATAAGCAATTGGTTCATAATAATTGTTAATATTTTTTAATAATATGGACAAAGATATATTGAAGTTAATAATCTATTTGGACTAATGAATCTGGATTCATATGAGATTTTTAAAGGAATGCACTATTGTTTATAAAAAAAAATTAAACTTGCCTTTATAGACACTCGAATCCCGACCTTTTACACAAAAAACTTCGTACCAAATCAGTGAAATACCAACGTATAAAATCTATAATTGTGGTTAAACCAGGTTTGACATTATTAAATTGTAGACTTGTAGTAGTATTATTTTTCCTATAAAAAACTGCCGTATATTATTCAAGCAGAGAGAGTACACTTCGGGGGATCACTGGCGGATCTAGGGAGGGTTAGGGGGCGACACACGCTCCCTATATAATTTCGTTCTTCTCCCTTCTAACAAGATTTTTTGGTTCCGTTACTGCAGGAGATGATGACATGTGGAAGGCGATTTGGAAATGTGATGTTAGTAAATCTCACGTCTATCACTCATCAGCCTCTCCGATCTCACCTTCTCAATTATGGATTAATTAATCTTATCGTTTCCAGTTTATTACTGCCGTCCCTCCTTAATTATTGCGATTGATCATATTAATTAATGCATTGGTGTCCGTTTCATTCTCTTGTTACTAATCACAAATGTTTTGTTTCCATTGGATTTTTTTCATTTCTTATTAAATACTAGTACTATTTAGGATAATATAAAGAAAAATATTAATGAATCAATTCAAATGCCATAATAATTAGTACCTAATCAACGCCCTAGCTTGATGACCAAATCCAAAAGATGTGAGATCAAATCTTATTACTATTAACTCAAGATACATTGATTTATCTCAAATCATGATGTTTCATGATTCATGAAATTGAGGCACCTCAAAAAAATTAGACAGATTTTTTTTCTTGACAAGTGATTTCAACATGGGTCGAAGAAGGGATCTCCCCTAACTTTGCTCTTTAGCAAGTAATGCCTCGTCCATCTCGCTAAAGGGATGCTTCGGCAATTTTCCTAAAATTAATTGAACTTAAATAAGAAGCATAAGAAGCATCAGAAAAAAGGTGAAGCTAAATAATCACTTAATTATTATTTACATTAGAGAAGTTTCATGTGCTTTTTTTTTTTATTATTATTATTATTATTATTATCAAAACTTTAAATAAATAAATAAATAAAAACTCCATCATTAACAAGTGGTATGAGCCTTAGATACAAGGCCGCTATTAAATTTCTCTTAAGGAGAAGTTGTCATCCACGTGATCCTACCTACCTTTAAGTCTAGAATTAGTCAAAGTTGTGACTCATATATTTTGACAATAATCGAAAAAAAAAAAAAAAGCACACACTAATTACAATGGAGAAGTTTCATGTGCTGTATTTTTACCACACATACTATTTCAACGTCTCTAAAAGTCAAAAATTACTCCATCAAAAGTCCAAAAGTCCCCTTTTTATTTAGAAAATCAAATGACATTTTTGAATGAATTGTGATGTAAATGACCTAATATAGAAGCAAATCACCCAAATTAAGTGAAACAGAAGACACGGAAAGTAACAGTGGCGTGTGTAAATTAACTGCCCACATCACGTTGTCATTCCAACCGTTTAGCCGTTACACCAAATTTTATTAAGGAAACACAACAAAAACAAAGGAGTAATAACTTCCCCATTTACCGCATTTACAGCCACGACTCATTGAAAATCAACACTTTCCAGCGAAACACAAAAGGGGCATCTCATCAACCCACCAAACATTTCTGCAAATTCTCTCTTGCTCTCTTCTTGCTTTGATCATACATTCGAGAAGCCCGATTCGCGCCACGCCAAATGGTTTTTGATGCTTCAATTCTTCTCTAGTTTTTGCGTCCATTGATAATCTTTATTTTTTTATTTGGCCGGCCGTTGCGTGCTTGATTTCTAGCATGGTATTTTATTTCCATGCAATTTCGCTTAACAATCGATCCTGTTAAGCGAGAATCGTCGGAGAAGGTCGGTGTTTTCGCGGGCATATAAGTATATAATTGATTCTAGTTATCTGACATGGGATGAAGAGAAGATCATTCCATTGAACTGAGTTGGCCTGCAGTAGATATCCTGTGATTTACAAGATCTCTACACTGATTTTTCTTCAATCCCTTTGATTTCCTTTTGCCCTTATATAGGAAGAGAGAGCTTTCACTGCGACTCCCCGTGTGCCGGTCGAGTCATAGAAATCCTAGGCTGGGGAGTTCTTGGCACCTTTGCAATAACTGTGGCGATTCGGTTTGTTTCAATACCGTTTCTTCAATCTCCGGTGGTCATGGACCAGTTCCGCCAGATTGGAATGGTGTTGGGTAGCTTGGAGGCTCTGATGGTGTTCAGAGAAGATATCCAGATCAATCAGCATCAGTGCTCTTTGCTGTTTGACATCTTCAAGCTTGCATTTCAAGTAATAGGAGAGCAAATCAAGCACAACCTGAAGTTTGCGGAGAGGAACGCGAAATGGAAGCCGCTCGAACAGCCCTTGAAGGAGCTGCACAGGATATTCAAAGAAGGGGAGTTGTATATTCAGCAGTGCTTGGACACAAAGGATTGGTTGAGTAAAGCACTATTGCTAGCAAATAACAAAGACTGCGTCGAGCTTCACATTCACAACCTGCTCTGCTGCATTCCGGTCGTCATAGAAGCCATTGAAACTGCTGGGGATGTGTCTGGTACTGATCAGGATGAGATGCAAAAGAAGCAGCTCATCTCAACACGAAAATACAGCACCGAATGGGTTGACCCGAAGCTCTTCCAATGGAAATTCGGAAACCAGTACCTTGTTCCTCAAGATATATGCAGCCGGCTGCACAAGGTATGGAGAGAGGACAGATGGGATCTCCTTCAATCAACCAGGGAGAGAAGTTCAGGGTCTTTGACGAAACAAGAGCATCGACTGACGGAGCTACTGGCTAACATCCTTAACGAGTGGGAGCCTTCCAGTGGAAATCTCTTACCCAGCTCAGTATTAGTGGGTTCAAAAGATTACCAGGTGAGGAGGCGATTAGGGAGCGGAAGCCACTGTAAGGAGATCCAATGGTTGGGCGAAAGCTGGGCCGTCAGGCATTTTTTCGGGCAGATAGAACCCTTGATACCGGCAATATCTACTATTTCATCCTTCAGCCATCCCAATGTAATGCACTTCCTTTGTGGATTCTGTGATGAGGAGAAGAAAGAGTGTTTTCTGCTCATGGAGTTGATGAGTAAGGACCTAAGCAGTTATATTAAAGAATCCTGCGGGCCACGGAAACGGATTCCTTTCTCTCTTCCTATCGCGGTTGATCTAATGCTTCAGATTGCAAGAGGAATGGAGTACCTGCATTCCCAACAGGTCTGCCATGGAGATTTAAACCCCTCTAATATTTTGGTTAGAGCGAGAAGCACCCCAGAAGGATACTTGCACGCAAAAGTTTCAGGTTTCAACCTCTCCAGAGGAAAGAATGCCACCCCTCAAAGCTCTCCAAATAACGGGACAAAGTCATATATATGGTGCGCTCCAGAAGTTCTTTCCGAGCAGGAGCAGCCACGAAATACCAGCATTTTCAAGTACACTGAGAAGGCTGATGTCTACAGCTTTGGGATGATTTGCTTCGAGCTTTTGACAGGGAAAGTTCCATTTGAGGATGGGCATCTTCAAGGAGACAAGATGAGCAGGAACATTCAAGCAGGGGAGAGACCACTGTTCCCATTTTCGGCACCAAAATACCTAGTGAGTTTGACAAAGAAATGTTGGCATATAGACCCAACACAGAGGCCAAGTTTCTCATCTATTTGTAGGGTGCTGCGCTATGTCAAGAGATTCCTTGTAATGAATCCCGATCACAGCCAGCCTGACGCACCAGGTCCTTCGATAGACTACTATGAAGTAGAAGCTGGCCTCTCAAAGAAATACTCCACATGGGAGATTCAAGATTTAACGCCCGTCTCACAAATTCCATTCCAGATGTTTGTTTATAGAGTGACGGAGAAGGATAAGACCACTGCGAATCTTAAAGATAAGAGCTCTGAATCAGGGAGTGATGGAGCATCAGCTTGTGGGGACGAGAATGCAGGCATCGTTGAGGATCAATTAATACCAATAATCGAAAATAGACCGCTAACCAGTTCTGAACCTGTCAGTGTCAACAAGAAGATATCCATAACAAAGAGGACAACTGCTTATGGGAAACCAAACAAACAATCAGGTCAGATGGGAAACTCCCTAGCTTTTTTATTCATAGCTAACTGGGAATCTGATTGTCATTTAGGCTGTTAATCTGTGTTTATGATAAGTAAAATTAAATCCACTGCAATATCAAGTAATTTGTAGAAAATCTCAACTTTATCAAAAAAAAAAATCCTCAAAATCATTAATAAGACGAATGAAAACCATACGCCCTTATACTCCAACTACTAAAAACACCAAAATCAGTATTTTATATCCTACAATTAATACTCACAATTATTGGCTGTTTTCACAGGAACACCAAAAGGACGATTAGTAAGACCTCCGCAATTGAGCACATCTCGACAAAGTTTAAGGACAAACTCTGAAGGCCATATACACTTTGTAAGAAGTCCAAACAGGAGGATATTGTCTGGTCATGCATCAGATTCTGAATTGCATTGATCTTCATTCACACTAGAAGGCACTGGCATTTATCTGTGGCAGTTATTTATGAGCTAGATGATAACTCCACAAAATTTCCATGTAAACATGCTATTCTTTTCTTTTTCTTCCTTTGTTTTCCTCAATCATAGTTCTGAATGAAGTAATGGAATGGTATAGCCTGCAAATTTGGCCTCACATTAGTGAGGTTCCCAAGTTTGGCAGCACATAATTTTGTTGTCATATAGTACAGTCATGCAAAAAGATTAATTTTTTTTTTAAAGAAAAAGATCTCTTGGAGATTCAGCACAATTTCTAATTTGGTGCCTCTTATGTTCCCTTCTATGTCTCACTGTCCTCGCCAATTTCCCTTTTTTCTTCTGGAGAGCGATTTAATTTCCCTTGTGTACTAACTTGGGATGCATTAATTAGGAGGGATCTAACTGATTTGGAAAGTAAGCGCAATGGAGGAGTTTGATCCATGTAGCGACTCCAATTACTTTTGGGATTGAGGCTATGTTGTTGTTGTTGTTGTTGTTAAGAGCAATTTGATGTCAGTGTAAAAGTGTCGTGTTTGCTTTTTAGCGAGGTTCTAGTCGACACAGGTTTCACATGGAAATACTGTGATTAGGTCTTCAATTAAACTAAATCTTGGATACAAACATGCTATTACTTTGCATACAGAAAGCCTGTTCCTAGTGTTTATCCTAGATTTCACAAAGCTATCGGCTACAGATTCTCATTCGTTTGATCACGTTCATAAAAAGTGACAAAGCTATCGTCTACAAATGAATAGGTATATATATATATATATATGAAAAGATGTTCATATCATGCATGTGGGAGTCATCCTCCTATTTAACAATTTCTTTATTGAATCATGTAAGTATGTATTATACTATTATTGATAGCAAAAAATCTCAACAAAATTAAACAATATGCAGATGTAAAGGATTGAACAATAAGCTAACGCAATGTGAACGCCTATTAATTCACAAAACACTAAAAAAAATTTAAAACAACTAAAGGTACCTTCTCGAGGAAATATGTGGATAGATACATGTGTTTTTTGAACAGCAAAGAATATTAGTCGAATGGATCATCTCAAATTTATATGACACGTAGCTCATCGACATTGATGCCAATTTCAAATTGGATTAAAAGAACTCACCACGTGTTTTTGTTGCAATCTGGAGTCATAGAGATCGCTGCGAATTTTAAGCCCTTTATGCTCAGACCTCACAGGTTCAATTTCTTGCCTTTGTATCTAAAATTTCTGATTTAGGATGGGATGATCACATATCTAACAGTTCCCAGATCCTGTGTCCAAAAATTTACAAGCTAGGATGAAAAAGACTATGAATCCCACAAGAATTTTCAAGTATAACTCAGGTGTGCTAGAGAACTCCTTGATTGAGCACAGGATCCTGTGCCCCTAGAATATTGCAATACAAGGAGCTTTATCCTGCTTTAATTTCCGATGGTACCTCAAATCCGGCACCGAAGCATGTCACATATTGGTGCCATATCAATATCTGCCAGATTTCACTTTTAACAAAGCTGATCCATGGCATGAGGCCTACTCCTGAAGCGACCATTAATTATCAGGTAAAATTCCAAGGCCATAATCCTGCAACTAGGAACCACGGCTGAACAATCCGAATATTTTACAGTTGCCTCTTTGTTGAGTAAGCGTGCATGGAGCAAGATGAATAAATCAGCCAAGATTGAGCAACAAAGGTGAATTATGTCACCAGACCAAAAATCCAGCTTCACCATTTTCAAATTCTCCGACTTCTCATGGATCATTGAGCCCAAGGAACAAGATATAGAAAACTTGAACTGTTTGGAAGATGCCCAAGACCACATCAGGAATTGAAATATTACCACGAAGAGGTAGTCCATTTACAGCACCAAGTAAGGTATAATGGGAGATAGGGAAGGTTCCATTTACACCATCTGCAACAGTTTTATACTTCCACTGGAATTAGCAGTCACAACCATGTCAGATTTCCCTTTCCAGCACACACTTGAGACAAACTGTCCACCATCTTCACTAGTTTCTTGTCCAGAAATTGGATCAATAGAACCAAACTTGTGAGTAGTGATTGGCATAGGGAGGGATCTGTAATAAGCATAAATCTGAAAAGATATAAAAAGAGATTGTCAAAAATGCCTGACATATTTTGCAAATAAATTAGGCAAATTATGTTATATGCAGTCGCCACCCATTACTACCATCCGCTACTGTTTGAATGAGAAGCATCGGGCCTCAATCAAAGATATTTGAAGAGGTGTCAAATAAGAAGGGAGTACAATTATGCTTATTTGTGGTAGCATCAAATTGCAAGTTTTTCAAAGCTGAATCCTGATGCATGATGTGTAATAGTATCAGCGTTCATAATTTCAATCGGGTCTTCACCATCATAGCCACCCCCGCAATCACAAAGCCTTAGTCTCAAATTAGTTGGCCTTGACGACATGGTTTCAAAATTTCCATTCTACTTGGTTTAATGCATTAAATGATTTGATTTGGTAATCTTTTAAATCCTTTATACTTAGTTGGCATCAGCAATAGGTTTTCACCCTCATACCCTTCAGCAAAAGGCTGTTCCAATGAACATATATTTTACGTAAAAAAACATATATTGCTGACTCCAATGGTGACAGACGATCAACAATGAAGCAAACTCTTTAACAGCAAGAATGTGAATTAAAATGGATAATATAAATTTCTAATTACTAGCCGGATTTTATTTTTTTTTTGACAACTCTTAGTACGAAGATTACCTCATTTGTTTCTGAGCCGCATGTTATGTACCCATCCGAAACAGATAAACCAACGAAATTCTGAGGAAGCAGTGGGGAATAGTTAAAAGATACACTAGCAAAATAAAAATAAACCTAATACCATAAAAATACAGGATAGAAAAATCAACCTTCTCGTTTGTGTGACCTTTAAAGGTTAAGCTGCAAGCATTTGTCGACAACCCACTGGAACTAGTTTTATTTAGATCCCAAAGCTTCAAAGTATTGTCAGTAGATGCAGAAATAAGTGTCTCGTGATCTAAGAACTTAACGTAACTCACAGCTTTCCCATGCCCAGCCAATTTACACCAAGGAGACCTTGTATTCCTGAGGTCATAGCAGTAGGTCTGATAATCAGCTGATCCAAATGCCAACAAGTGGGTGGAGTGAGAGGAGAACTGAACGCAGCAGACATTGGCAACATTTCTTATCGTTCCGATACACTTTTTCTGTTAAAATATCACAGTCAATACGCCTCAAAAGCTGTTGCCCACACGTCAACAATGCAAGTAAGTACAAAGGAAAACTCAATCTCATAAGAAAATACTTAAGTTTGTCCGAGGAAAAAAGACTGTCAAAACACAGAATATCATCTCATGAGTCATACATGTGCCAACCCATCTAGGTAGAGATCCACCATTCAATAACTTGCTTGACACACCTTAAGGTCCTAATACAAGGAGGATGCAATCTGATCTGATCAACCATTTTCACTTTTACATGATCATTCACGGCATTCTTATCTTATGAAAACCTAATATTTGGATTAGAAAAAGCTACTCCAATTGACACTTGTATGAGGAAATGTGTATAATTTTATATAACCCAGTTTTTCAAAAAAAAAAAAAAAACCACTACTCAACAAAATTAAAATATATACAATGGATGCCATTCAATAGGCAATTGAACTTCAGAGACAGATCAATGCCTGGAGCATCTTCAAAGAAGATTCACATGGGAAGACCACGAACACACTCAGGTTTAAAAATTGCAACTTTAGCAAGTACAATGCACGTTAAACATCTTCATCATTCATCGAATTAAACTTCAAATGAAGCCAGGTATTCCCAAATCTCTGGTGATTTAAAAACACGCTCATTAGCATTTATTTTCCTACTAGCAAATGAAGCAACAAATATTATGTTAACTCGTTAATATTAAATTTTTAAAAACTTGCTGGTTTTTTTATTGTCCACGAGATTTTCCTATCAAACTTGAAGATGTAAAAGAAATCTTTCAGTGAATTGAAACTCTAATTTCTCAAGTACGTCATTTATGGCGTAAAAAAATGTTAAGTACATAAGGAGAGAGCATGCCTCATTTATACTCCATAGTTTCACGGAGCAATCATCACTTCCACTGGCTAACTTTGTGGGATCCACAGGAGAAAAGTCAACAGACCAAGCTCTCCTTTCATGATCAGTATACTGAGAAAAGCCTTGACCAGTGCTTGCATCCCATAGCTGGTCACAAAATAGTTAGTTAGCAAATGAAAATTTCATATTCAATTGCAACCATGAAAAATTCAATGATACAAAGAATTATATCAGGTATTCTTAATAAGTCAGCATTTCTGGTTGCATATGTGCATGTTTTCATAACTAGAGCAAAAGGTTCACCTTCTACCTAGGTTGAGAATAAAAAGGGCTGGAACATGAGGCTTCCCCAATCTATATAATTAGTGATAAATAAAATAAAAAGCAAAAAAAAAAAAAAGGCTTTTATCATGTTAAGTAAAAAAGTAAATCATTCTTAAGACAATAGAGAACATGCATGTTTAGAAATACCAAGAACCATCTAAAAGAAAAGATTTAGGTGTTTGAATGTCCTTTTTTATGGGATCAAGAAAATTCTTTTAAGGAAAAAGGGTGGTACATGGAAAGAAACAAAAACAAGAAAGCAAACAAAGAAACTTTTCTTATGAATGTGTATGAGCATATGTTTTACAAAATTCATCTAGGTTAGTGTAATATTAATACTATGGATTATATTGGACAGAAGAGGTCTGCAAATGATTGAACAAAAATGGTCTCTCCTTTTTAGTGAATGCAATCCATCAGAAATTATACCTGCACTATACCCTCATAATCAGTTGAAGCCAAATAGTTTTTTATGTACCCATTCCAGCAAACACAGCTTAGCTTAGACCTGCTGGACATCTCGATCGCTGGGTAATGAATATCAACAGAATCATTCAAAAGTTCACGGAACTCAAAAATCTTAATTTTCTTCGATACCCCAGCAGCGGCAAAGTACTCTTCATCTTTGTCAAAACTCAATGAACAAATCACATTGGCAGAGTTGTGAAGATCCCCATTCCTTAGTATTCCACGTACTTCGAACTTACTGTAACGAGCATATTTGCATAAACCATCAAAAAACATTCCAACAAGATCAGTAGTTATCTGGCTCAAAGCCTGCCCATCACTTTGATTTTGCACAGGAAACAAGCTTTCTCTATTCTTCAGTAAATCTCTATCACTTCGAATAGTCGTACCACTTTCTGGAGGTGAGATTTGACATCTTGTGGAGAAATAAGCATTTTCAAGTTGATTGATGTTCCTTTGTATGCTAGTTTTACTCATGCTTGGCACGGGAGGTATCCTTTCAGAGTGAAATGGCTCCTTGTTGAGGGATCCCAGTTCCCTAGCAAAGGAGGAATCACGTGCCCTACAAAGCATCCCAGATTTCACAGTTTGCCTTTTCTCGACCTCCAAAATATCCGCTTCTAAACATCCAATGTATTCAACCAACTTGGAGGCCTGCTTTTGTTTTTGTTCCTTCATGGATAAAAGAAAATGCAGTAACAACTCTGACTCGGCATAGTCTTCATCAATAGATGAAGATGATTGATCTTCAGATGAGACACCTTGCTGAATCTCTCGCGATTCACACATAAATTCAGATTGAAGGATTTCCCTGTCAAATTATACAAAAGAAAAAAAAATTCCAGCAAGTTTTCACATGGGGTAAAAACAACATAGAATCATGCAATACAGCATCCATAGCACCATGTAAGACCAATGTTTTTACAAAACTATACAATATCGTTGCAGAAATTATTTCTCAAGTACACATAGCGAACCGAATTCATAGAAAAACCCTGCGCGCATAAGTAAGGATCCACCCCCAAGATAGTCCATGTCAAAGGCCAACTAATTTTACATACAAGTAAGATTACCAAGTACCCTATCCCCCTTGTGCAAAATTCATGTGTCAGGGAAGCCACTTATCGAGTAAACTTCCAAATTGGAGCACAATGCCCAGACACCAGGTAAGATAGTCGCTAGTCTTTGTTAGCATGTCCGATCGATTTGTCTAAGAGTTACAAGAGGATTAAACTAAGGATTTGGGTACTCCCAAAGCTTTTTTCGGCAGTAGAAGTTAAATCTCTTTCTGTTAGCAATTCCATTACCTATATTAATTCCATTAATGGTTCTAGCACTTGGATCTATATATAATGAAAAGCAAGACAAGCTAAGTACTATAAAGCTGGTTTTTTCATATCAGATACAAGAATAGATCATCGAATCTCACCACATCAATGGTGCCTCTAAAATCAGTTCGAGCTTCTCTGTGTAAATCAACCTTTTCCACTTTTTTTTTCAAAGTTTATTCACATATATTATTTCTATATCTTTGGTACCCTTGCAACATTTAGTTTGTAATGCAGAATGCGTGAAGCCTTTTCCTAAATATTTCAAGTGTGGAATTAGAGACTGATTATGGTTAAGGTTTTATTTCTTGACGGTCCTTCAATGATTAGGAGTTTTGTATTTTCAGATAAGAATTTTTATGCAACAAGGAATTGTTGTCTCTTGTATTTCCGTCACTGTATTTTGATAATTTTAGAAGTTGACAAGGACTTCCAATTCCTCATCCTATTAGGAACACGAGTAAATTTACATGTCTAGTTCCATTTTGAGGTAAGTTTACGTTAAATTGGAGAATTATTTTGGAGTTCAGCACTTTTGCTTTTCTTCTTGATTCTCTCTTCTAGCTCCTCTCATTCTACCATTAGCTGGGAGTAATTATTCAACTGTTAAACTTGCTTCATAAATAAAACCAAACTCCACCAAAAAGAACCCTCATGGAATGTTATTATTTGGGTTAAAACTTTATTTTGAATGCACCTCCTCCGAGCCAATAAAGCAAATATCCACATAGATAAAAGGCAAGTTAATAATTGTATACTGCTGATGCATACATATACCTCGTTGATGGCCGCAAAGAAGGTTCGGGATGAATAAGCCATAGGCAAAAACCAGCCTCCTTCGGATACTCTGATAGAAAATTTGGAGGAAGAATCCGATGGCGAAGATCCAACATGGTTGCAGCATGTCCTTCCCATGATTCAAAACGGCAGAAAAACTGGCAAAGAGATAAGAGGGATAAGCCAAAGTTCCATCTACTTCACCAGAACAGGTTGAACAAAGGAAAAGTTGAAGAGGAAGGGGAAGGGGAAACAAGTCATAAAAGATGATTCAGCGTCAAGAAATAACTCTACAAACTAATTGACAATTTATTCTATTGAAGAAACTATACAAACTACGTAGTAATATACATTAATGGAAAGAAAAGATGAAACCAAAGTGCACAAATGACGTCGACTTTCTATTTAATAATTCTTCTTATTTGCAGTTATATTTTTTTTCTCTTGGATGCTTCAATTGTAATGAAACAAGGTCTTAAGGCTCTCCATGTCTCACGCCAGAGACAAGGTAGTCCACTGGGCGAAATGCCATGCAAATCCCTTCTCAAGTCACAGATAAAAGCGAAACAAAGGTACTGAAATAAAAATCATTGATGTTCGGAGAAAAAAAAGTGCTGAAAGCCAATAATACGTGCCATGTGCACTACTAACCATTACAAACTCTTAATCAATTAATCAAATTTCTTCTAATATAGCATGCTTTGCCATTCAGAAAAGTGTATTAATTGTAACACTTCACATCATCACACACTTTTAAAGACGTCTCGGTATTCCTCCAAAATCGTGAACATCAGACAATTGTCAAATTATAAAGCACAGCACATCATAGAGTTTGCATCAGGTTAAGAAGAAAAAAATGTAAAGGAGAAAATAAAAGAAGTTAAACACTCTATCAAACGACATTAATACCTCAAATAGAAGAACCCCAAGAGCATAAACATTTGACGAGAAAGAAGGTCCTCTCTCATTAAGCTCCACAGGACTAGTATACCACTTTTCTTCTAATTGAGAATTAACATGGAGCAACTGATTGTTAGACAAATTTAACACCTCTCGGCTTCCAGACGTGCTTTGAGGCATCTGCATTCCAGTATTCCTAAATTTAACTGGTTCATGATCATAGACAATTTGGCTGGTAAACTGCACATGTTTTCCAGAACCTGGCATGTTCTGACTGAGTTTTCTATGCTTTGGATTTATGCTATTGCCTGGATGAGGTACCTCTTTGCAAAGCCTCTTCCTACTCAAATGCTGCGCCGTTAAGGACACATTATCATCCTTTGCACTCTCTAATACCTCCATTTCAGCCACAGAACCCATGTATTTAACTTGATTCGATGGCAACAGAATGAAACAAGAAGGTCGCAAACCTTGTAAGGCAACTTCTCGAGAATGAGCCAGATCCACCAGCTCCACAATCTGCCTAAACATATACAAGCTCTCTGATCTGTTCACCTTTCGACCGCCTGGTCTCAGCCACTCTCTCAGATTGATTCCATCCGGTAAAGGATTAGGACTTAAAATTGCAACATTTTCCTCTTTTGCACCTAAACTCGACGGCGCATCAGAAGCAACACCTAATCTATTAGGAGCCTCTAGATCCCGGCGTACGATACCCTTCCCCTTCAAGCTATTCTTAATGAAAAACTGAGAGAAACCCGAGGAAGATAGATGCTTTGTTCGAACTGCAACCGAATTGTGTGAATTGTTGCCAACTGAAGACTTATCAAGTGGAGGCTTTTGAGTCCAAATATGTGAAAGAAAGGTATTTCCCACCTCCCCTCCAACCGAAACTGGTGCCTTGTCCTTCGACAACGCCTCAAGCCGCGAATTCCCATTCCCCGATCCACTCAACATCGGATAAAACTGTTGATTTTGACCTTGCCTAACACTGCTATTCAAATTGGAGTGGTCCCTATAATTCCCCAATATCAACTCCTCCACCATGTCCCCCCCATTGCCATCATTCCCACTCGGCTGCTCTAACCCCACAACTCTATTCCCACCTTCACCTTCCAAACCATCACCAAAACCCCTCGACATACTCAACGGCCAATCCCTCGCCGCGACAAACACCGACCCCGACTCAACCATCATATCATCATTCCCATTCGCACCAACCCGCGGATCCCCATCTTTCCCCTTCAAAATCCCACCTTCAACCACCTCGATCGCCTCCTCCGCCGCCCCCTCCATCTCCCCCACAACAACAACAACAAAAACAATTCATCCAATCAAAACCCCCATCACACCTAAAACCCCCAACTTCAATCAATCAACCAAAACCCATCTGAATCCAACCAAAACACAGTTCAAAACCCTAATCAGAGCTAGCAATCCAGAGATTTTGACACGCCACCCCCACCACCACCAACAATTCATCCAATCACAACCCCCATCATCACACCTAAACCCCCAGCTCCAATCACTCGATCAAATTTCCAATCAAACACAGTTCAAAACCCTAATCAGAGCTACAAATCCAGAGATTTTGAGACACCACCACCACCCCCACCAACGACGACAACAACAACAATTCATCCAATCAAAACCCCCATCGTCGCACCTAAAACCACCCAACTTCAATCACTCAATCAAATTCTCCAACCAAACACAGTTCAAAACCCTAACCAGAGATGGAAATTCAGAGACTTAGAGAGCCCAAACAAAGAAACCCTAATCTTGAGACATGAAGTGACGTGCCACCAAATCAATGGCTCACGAGTGCTCCACAATAAATAAATAAATAAAAGAAAGAAGGATAAATCGAACTAAAACGAGAAGATAAGAAGAAAGAAATGGAGAACAGTGAAGAGTGAGCTGTGAACTTACCAGAAATGGCAAAAAAGAAATATCCGGAATCGAAAGCTTTGGCGACCATTCACTTTCAGTCTCTGAGAGAGAAGAAGAGAAATAGACAGGAACAGGAGACCACGCTCTCCTGCTATATCTTAATAATTTTCATTGGTAACGTTAAATCCTCAAAATAATATTATTTAAAAAAAAAAATTGTTTGTTTAATTAGGATTTTCTTTTTTTTTTTTTTGAGAAAATAATAAGTAAATAAGGGTTATCAATGAAATAACTGATAAAGTAATTCACTTTGGGCACGACGCAGTGCAATACACGTCGAGATGTGCGCTTGCGAATCTCGAGGCAAAATGTACGGCATCCGACTGACTGAGTTGATGTTCAAAGTGGGTTACTTTTTGCATTTTCATGTCGATAATTAGTTGGTTGAGTGGCGAGAGATCTAGTTTTCTTTAAGAGAAATTTGGAGTTTAAGTTTTGTGGGTAAAAGAAATTAGGTTGCTAGGACTGCCTCATGTGGAGCTCGATAATACTCGAATGGAAATTAATTAGTGAAATTGGCACTAGATAATGTGTGAAAAATATGAAAAAAATAAAAAAAAATAAAAGGTAAACAAATATGGAAAATTTCTAAAATAACTTCTCGTGACAATATAATAGAACGTGCATCCTTGTATCCCATCATATTATAAAAATAAAAATAAAAAGTATGCTATTATACGGTTCAAAATAGAGTATGATTGTCTCCGATTAAATATGCTCTAAAGGATAGTATTATTCTAAAACTTCCAATAAATAAATAGAAAATAATTTTCTAATATATTTTCCACAGTCCTTAATCTATACCTACTTCATATGCGTCGTTGAATGTCCATAAGCACACATCTCAATATGTATCACAATCGATTATGCGGTGTGGGTTATTTTAGCAAATTCCTAGAAGGTCCAAGCCGTGGGGCGCAGAGGGAAGGGACGTCGGCCGCCGGGACTCACCAAGTTTCATTCTGAAGTTTCTCGAGATTTGTCAGTAAAGGTAGGAGGTGGACCGTTGATTGAGAAACGTGTGGGCGTGAGAGGTTTTGTTTGAGTGGTTCGAAACACGATGTCTGTGGGCGGAGAGCTTTCTAGTCTCATGGAACAATTCATTTAGGCTGGCACCAAGTGGCAATTACCTTGGACTCTTCCCATGCAAATTGGGTTTCCTGAGTTAATGAGACAAGTACAATGTGTTTTCTCAAATAGATTGCAGCATATCAATGATAAATGTGAATTGTTGGTAGGTATGATGTCACGTTAACAAGTGTGAATAAAATGTTTATTTTAAGTAGCTTAAATAAATATTAAAGATCAAAAATGCTCTCCAATTATCATTGGTCAATGTGAATTGCATTTTTTTTTAAAAAAAATTTACTATTTTTTTATATATTTAAGAGAGAATTGTTGATGTTGCTATGAATTGCACTGACTAAAATGAGACATTTAAAATAGACAATGTATATTGCTTTTATTGCTTACGTGTCACGTCAACTTGAAATTCAAATTAAATGTACATTTCCATTTGAGAGGTTTTTTCACCCTAATGTTTATTTAGGTCTTGTTTGGTATGTGGGTGATATATTAGAGTGAGATATCACCCTAATGTTTATTTAGGTCTTGTTTGGTTGTCCAACTCTCTGTGAGATATCTCTCCAACTTACAGGGGAGAGGGTGAGTTATCTCCCCCTCCCCCATAATGAGATATCTCATAGGAGTTCAATGGACAAAAATATCCCTCACAAATCATTTTTTTCTTAAGTCCCTCACAAATCATCTTATTTATTTTAAAAATATGTTTGAAACGCATTTATGTCAATTTCCACATTTTGTTGTTTTTAAAAATTTGCAACTTCCCTACAAGTTTAAAGTTCAACCAAACATGAAATATGAACTTATAATGTGAGTTAACTCCATGAAGTTATCTCCACTCGCACTGTAAGTTAGCAAAAACGAACCAAATGAGGCTTTAGTCTTTGTTGGCACACATTGACATTCAATCCACACTCCAATGGAGATGCTCTTAGTTTTGCAATTGATGCACATGGGCGAGGTTTAGAGGAGTGGTTTTGCAAGATGATCTTGGTGCACGACCAATCAAAGGTAAGGTAAAGTCCAACTTTGTGATGCGAAGTCTATCGGGCTAAAATTATTATAGAGTGATGTAATATATTTTCAATTGAATATATTGATTTATCTATAAGTTTAACTATAAATATAAACAAAATCAATCAAACGAGTTCCTTCTTGGTGTGATAGCGTACCTCTTGTGTAAGATATTAGGGTTTGAAGCTCAACGAAATCAAGTTATATTACTTTATTGCAATATATATATATATATAAAACGAAAATAAATAAATAAAAACAAAATCATATGTTTTTAAAAGAAGAATATTTGAAGTTGCAATTAATTTGTGAATATTCCTCAAAAAAATTGAGCAACATTTATGTTGGAAACAAAAGTATCGTTTGAAGTTTTATTTAGCCGCTCGCAGTACCATAAATACAATGAAGGTAGATAAAATATCAAACCGAAAGAAGACAAAAAATTATAAAATTTATCCAATGCATCTACGTATGAACGAAAAATTTATTGGTACGATAAAAGTCAAGATAGAATTGTCTTCTAAGACACCATCCTCCCACCCCGGCGCGTTTAATGTCATTTAATTAATGTCTTTTTTTTTTGGTAAATACTAATGTCTACTTTTTTTTAATGGAAGATCATCTCAACTTAATTGATATTAGCTGTATGAATCAAATGTTAAGCACTTGACAATGATGTGCTCTGCTAATCTTTTAAACTATTTTAAATTAGTACTCTTATGCTATCTTAATCAAGTAATAGAGCCTTACTCTTTCAAATCTTTATTATGTCAGAGTTTTCTAATTAGACTGCTATCCGAATTTTGTGACTAATATGTATTGCAACTAAATTTATTTATTTATTTTTTTAAGAAATAGCTAGATGTCCTTTTTGTTGAATAATAGATGTCATTTTGTCGAACAAAAAACAAATTAATAGATGTCATTTTTATTTTTATTTTTTTGGTTTTATGGTCACGTGAACATTGTAAGCTGTGTTCTGGTTACAGCAGAAAAAAGGGAAAAGCCTGCAGACATTACACAATCATTATTGACAATATTATCATCATTGAAGCTTGCACACATATCTAAACACGAGGGTAATCATGAAATCCAACCACGTGATGGGGACTGGGTGATGTAATTTTGATACATGTCTCTTATATATTTGACAAGAAATGTTACAATGACAATAATATGAGACACCACACAAGATATATGAATTCATAAAAATTATTCATGTATGTCTCAAGATGTAAGCATATATAGATCTTTATATATAACATGCGGCAGATCGAGTTTGCATAAATGGTTCTTGTAAGCGAACGTATCATGTGGTATGAAATTATTATTGTCGTCTTAATATTTTGTATGCAATTAATAAGTGTATATAATATAGTGGTCTATGTGAAAAAAAGAGTATATAGATAGTCATTAAATTAATTTTTTTTATAGGAAGTGTGGAAGATTGTTGCATGGACACGTAATGATTAACGTGGACAAAGAAGAACCAATCAATTGTTGGTTTTTTAATTAAAAAAAGGAAAGAAATGACAGAGAACTTTGCACTTGTTAAAGCCAGGCAGCTCATTGTAAGATCTCTCGACCGCATAACCTGCTCGCTGTTTTGGAAACAAAAAACAAAGAGGTTTCATTTCAATTTTCAAAGTTTGGCCAGTGAGACAATGTGACGTTGAGATCTGACTAACAAGCGCTCACTTTTCGAACGCTATATTGTTGGAGACTTAAAAGACGTTCGGATAGCCCCACATCGATTAGTTATAATATTAAAATCATGTTTACACGCAATGGTGGAAACAAAAAAAATCTTGTTAGGGAGGCGAACTTTAACCTTAACTTTTTTTTTTTTTTTTTCCAAACAAAAAAAATACATTAGTATGAAAAACTAAGTATAACGTAGGAATACTATATAGAGTCTTGAGAGTTAGGAGGTGATCGCCTCCAGATTTGCCCCTACTTATATATGTGGAGTGGACAGTCCATCTTGCCTTGCATTTTGGAGAGAACCTCACTTTCACACCAAAGCTCGTATATAAATTAATACCTACACTCTTTCCACCTTGGATTGGGTCCAAACTGTTCAGTATTACAAAATTGAACAAGCATTAAGTCGAGAGATACACGATTTTTTATAAATAAATATTTGGTTGAAAAATTATATTTTTTTCCAATTAAGAATGAATATTAAGATTTGTTTTTCAGTGGGCATAGTCAAACTTTAATCAATAGTGAGCTGAATTACAAGCTTATTGATGCCATAGATAATAAATTTACAGAGCGTAAGTGAGTTTGATGAGCAGGCCAGACAGAGTAAACCAACGAACATTTCAACTACCGATCAAACCGACGCGCCAATCCCATCACGCTCTCAATCGTACGCTTGTCACTAATCCACACAAACCAACGGCCACGATCTTCCACATAACTCATCAATAACACGGGCGATCGTGATTACTGATCTCTGGCTCATGTTTCTCGCCTTCGCTGAAGATAGCAAGAATGGCGGATCCAACGAGGCAGATCGACGTCGCAGAAGATCGCGACGTCGTCGTCGTCGATTCTTCGCTCGAATCGTCGTACCTCTTCGAATTGAATCTGCTCACTGTTCTTCTCTGCGCCGCTTCAATTCCATCGAGCGAAGAGACTAATTGTTCGGATTCTGATAAGAAGAATATCGATGTGAAGAACGAGGGTTTGAACGGTGGAGATGGAGAGAGGAGGCTTTCGACGCCTCCGCGGTCGTCGAAGCGGCGACGAGAAGGGGTTAATGGATTCCAGTTAGAGCAGAGGAGGCCTAGTTTTCAGATGAGAGCTAGAGATATTAGGTATAATTCTCTTGTTCCTAATTTGTGATCTTTCATTTAATTTTTTCCCTTGAATTATATGAGGAGATTCGGTTTCCGAGCCACCGCTGCTGTCGCCAGACTGATGGTAGATCCGACTAATCCCTCAGGGTTTGAGACCCGATTAATCCCTCAGGGTCCACCGCTCTTGTCACCAGACTGATGGTGGACTCGACTAATCCTAATCTCTCAGGGTCCTTAATTGCCGCCTCGAGGGAGAAAAGAGTCGACTACTCCCTCAAGGTCCACCGCTCTTGTCACCAGACTGATGGTGGACTCGACTAATCCTAATCTCTCAGGGTCCTTAATAGCCCCCCACCAGGAAACCCAAGGAAGGAATCGAGGGAGAAAAGAGTGGGTAGGTTTCGAATTCAACACATCTACGTTGGTCAATAGTCAGAGTGTTAGAGAATGAAACTTACAACTCGAGCAACGCCCCGGGGGACGAAGTACTAGCTAGTTTTGGATTCAATAGTTCAAATTTTGTGATCAAGAGAAGTTGAAATTTGTTAACATTGTTAGTTGAGGTTATTTAATTTGCTATGGATTTGCTCGTTTTTGTTCTTCGAGTTATCTAATTTGGGATTGAGGCGTTGTTGTGGAGATTGATGATTGTCTTTCAAGATTTGCTGCTCTTACTACTACTATTGGCAAGACTCGTAACTATAAGGTGTCACAGATGTTTAAGACTTGCAATGTACTATGTCTTAGGGTTTGCTCATGCAATATTGTGCTTCACCCCTCGCTATCTCCAATGGCGCGAATGATTTACCTTGCGAGTTATAGAGTCACAGTATATAGCATTTTTTTACAGGACCGATCAAGTGATTGAGTCGACTAATAGATTTTCGCGTAAAATTATTAGCTTTAGAGATATCGACGAAGTTAAGTAGGGCACCTTTTTCAAAAAGAAGTTGAATTGTTCACATTTCAATTGTTCAGCTCATGATACCTATGCACTTGTACTAGATTTGGCATGAATGCTATTTTGTGAAGTAGCTGAGACTAGAAGGGAAGGTTGTTTCTGGTTTTCATGAAGTTTTTCTTGCATTCTAGTGGATCAATTTTGAGCTTGACAGCATATTGTTTTCCTTCTTTCAGGCATTCAAGAAAAATGTGAAGATGCAGAAGTTGGATGATATCAGATAGTGAAGAAGAGCAGCAGCAGTTCCACATCCACCAGTTCTGTACATATAGAGTCAAAGCATCACTGCTCTTGAGGAACATAGAAAAAAAATAGTAGTACAGTTGTATACCCAGTAACCATAGAAATATGCGAACTTTGTGTTTTTGCCTATTGATCACACAAGTAAATAGAAAAAAAAAAGGAGTGAGCTTCTTATGCCTAACATTTGTTCAAATATATGATTTTCATGCTGTGCAACTTCACATACAAAAAGGCTTATCAATGGATTGCGGGCTAAAGTAAAAGGGCTTTGAAGTCTCTTAAGCAAGGTTTCGAATTTTGAGTCTTATGAATGGAGCATGAGAGAGTTTTTTTTCCCTTTAGTGGGGCTCAGCTCATAATTAGTAGGGAAAAAAAAAATCCCCCGGTGGGAATTTGGCGTGCTTTCGCAGAAGGATACATGACTTGAGATTCAAGGCAATGAACCTTGGACCTAAGAAAATGAAACTTTGGCTTTTCTGCTAAACCCATTCAAATTATTCTTCTCATACTTTTCCTGGACTGCAAATTGTGGGTGTGGGATAACCTTCTGATCTGCCCCACTAACTACTATCTTAATTATACACCACAATTTTTTTCCCTGTTTTTCAAGCTTAATTACTTTTTTTTTTTTTTTTTTTTTCACATATAATGAAGAATGCCAGAAACATGAAAAAGAGCTCATTGAACAAAAGCAATTGTTAAGGAAACACTGCATACAAACGTATTAGAGCATCTCCAATAGGACCATGAATCGAAGTGAATAAATCCACCTAGAATACAATCCACATCCAACCCCAAAAATGTTCTTCAATGATACCAAAAATTCATAATGTCCATCCTATGTGACATGAAATCAAAGTGAAAGGTGTTTATCACAACGTCTACTTGTAGACATTTTGGTAGACTGTCACATCAGCATTATTAATTTTTTAAAAGTTTTTATTTTTTTAAAGCCTTTATTAATATTATGAGAATTAAAAATAAAAGTGTCAACTACTCAATCTATGGTCTAAATTCAATTACCATCGGAAATCATTTTAAGAAGTAAATATCTATCTAATGCCACATAAGATAGACATTCTCTCCACATCCATAATGTGACACCAATCCATATTCTAAATCCACATTACCATTGAAGATGCTCTTATTACAAGCCAGGGAAGGAAAGGCAGAAATATAGCATAAATGAGACGCGTTTCCTAAGCTTCACAACTGACAGATCTTCGCAGGGTAGATAACAGATAATCCGTGATGATGCATTTCGAACAGAACTGGAGTTCACTCCAAAAAACGGGCGCAGCGCCGCAGCTGCAAACTGGTAATAGAAAATAAACACTCTAAACATTAATAAATAGCCCTGCAGACTACAGAGGGTTAAATAAGGTCTCACGCCAGTCACCAGTTACATTCCTTATTAAGGCCGCAACGCAACAACAGCCCCCCCAATTGGAAGGTAAATCGTTCGAGCGAGGCAGGTTTCAACTTTTCTCACCCCACGCACAAGAAGTTACACTTCTTCATCCTCCTTACAACCTCTCTCTCTCTCTCTCTCTCTCTCTCTCTCTCTCATTCTTACACCTACAAGAATGGAATGATCATGTAAAACATACAAAGACTAACTAACTACCTAACTCATTCGGATATTCTCATCTCAACTCCAAGAACATCCTTCACGGTCTCGTAAGTCACAAATGCAATTGCGATGGATGGAACCACCTGAAATAAGTGGAGGAAAAAAAAAAAAAAAAGGAAGTCAGACCATGCAACGAGGTGTCTAGGATACTAATCTTAAAAACACTACACAACATCCAGAGCTCAATCATTTTAAAACTGGCAGGCCCCAGATTGCACCACTCTAATTTTGGCAGGATAGGCTTCAAATACATGCACTGAAAATTATTCCAGATCTTGGGATATGGATTAAAAAAAATCTGACCTTCACTGAATTGGGAACCAGACCCTTGTACAGTGCTCCAAAGCCTTCATATCGAACTGTTTTCCTAAATGCATCAATCATGCCAGTATACTCAAGAGGCGTTTTGGCCCTCCCGTCGCCTGTAATGACTGAAGAAGCATTATTCCATCCCACCATCTGCATCCTTCTGCGAATAACATCGAGTGGGTAAGCAACAGTCTGGCCAACAGTACCAGCAGCAGCTCCACATGCCAGCCTTGTTGGCACACTTAGTTCATTGTCTTGAACTAGTCCAAATGGTTTGGACTTGATCAACCAATCCTTGAGAGACTCATAAACAGCGAAGTTAAGGCCAACATATGGGACCTGATGAACAAGAAAAGAGGTAACTAAGTAAGCAAGACTGCCAAGACAGCAGTAACAATGAAGGAATTACAGGTTTAGCAAAGCACGTCATTAACTGCATTAAATCGACCTAAGTGGAAAGGTTTCATCCATGTATTCAACGCAACTAATTTGGAAAGAGGGCTTCGTTGCTGTTGTGGTTGCAAATTACTGCTTGTGAGGAATGAAATGCAACAATGACTGTACAATAACGAGAAGAGACTATAAATCACTAGCCAATAAGTATTCGTGATGTCACTACACAAAAGAAGTGAAATCAGAATTTACACAGCAGCCTCATCTATTCGAAAAGCCTTACTCAGACTGTCAGACATTGATCTTTCTAGTGAATTTGATCTTTCTTCCACCGGTCTTGAGATTAAAAATAATAAATAAAATATTTGCAAAATTAAATGAGAATGAAAACTGAATACGAAGGTTGGAAACAGTAAGAAGTGAAGGTCATTTACGAAGCAAAAAATGAACAGAAGAACTAAATTATACTGGATATTATCAGATATTCTTTTCCAGAGAAGAACTAGTAGAATGCATTGTTTCAATATTTCTGTCAACTGACCACTTCGTATCAGCATGACAAGTCAAAGCATCACTATTTGGTTTTACATTATCAGAATATTGGCCCCAATAAAAAGGGATCAGATAAAAAGACCAACAAGAGACACGATCATTAACTTGAGTCTTTAACACTGTCATTACTCATTAAGATAATTGATTAATAGAAGAAAAGGCAAAAAAGAACTTACAACTCCAATGACAGATGGGAGCCATCCTTTGTACAGTGCTCGAAAACCTTCTTCTCGAAGGACAGTTGATAGAGCGTGAAACATCCCTCTATACTGGTAAGGCGACCTCTCCGTCTGCAGGAAGATGAAAAACAGAAAAGTAAGCTCTAATTCAATAACCACAAAAAATAAAAAGGAAAAAAAAAATCTGCCAAAACAGATCATAAAATTGAGGATGCGGAGTGACGCAAATAGAACATACCTGAACAGTAAGCCTGCCTCGCACCATGTCCATTGGATAAGTAGCTGACATTGCAATGATTCCAGCACATGCTCCAGCCCCAAGACGTAAAAGAGGAGTCAAAGATGCATCTTCTGGAGGAGATAAAAAAACTAAAGCAATTCAAAAATATTGCTCAAAACTCAAAAGGATCCCTCAACATATTCTAATTCGGTCCTCCCTCCTATATGAAGTCATGTTGAAAGATTATAATTCAGGACACAGTGTGTGTTGCCTTTAGACACAAGGTGGATTAGCCGGTGCGGTTGGCGCCAGATAACGACAACAACAACATAGCCTCAGTCCCAAATACCATGTGGAAAACCCAGAAAAAAAGGGATTACAGTATCATCAGGCGAAAGCCTTGAAGACAATTCTGATAATCACCAACTTTGTAAATGTGAGCACTTATACTACGGTACGAAAAGGAAACCAAGGCGTACCATTGCCAGGTTGCTGCCGATAAAGCCATAAAATACCCCTGTATATGAAAAAGTGTGAGTCAAATAAAGAAAGTTCTACTAGAGGATTGACTGGCTAGAGATGCACATGGATATGAAACATGACTTTCTTTTAACATAAAATATCCGCTCTCCAGAAGACCAAGTAATCCCAATAAGGTAGTATTACACTAGAAAAAAACAGTATTTTTTCCATTTGTTTTTCTAAAAAAGTATAATAAAGTTCTCCTCCTGCATGCTTGAGCGGATGGTTCAAGAATGTATACGAATCAGAGACAAGAATATCAATATAAGAGCCAAATATGATGCTGAGGTCTCATGAGAAGGAATGAAACCTGGCTGCCTCTTCGTAGCTAAAGAACTTCACAGCTGAATTCGGGATAATACGGGCACAATTAGTACCGTTGCCTTTGAATAATCCTCGAAAACCCTCAGTTCTCCAAATATACTTCAAGCCTTGAACTGTTCCATTGTATTTGATATTGTGGGGATTTTGAACCTAAACATTGCAATATCTAAGATTTATTAAAATATTTAGAAAAAACTGAAAATAAGCCAAATAAAAGGTGAAAGGAGCTTATTTGTTGATTTTAGGTCTTTCTCTTTTTTATAGAAAGAGTGTGAAACTTTTATGTGCCTAGAAGTGGTTGCTTCTTCCTTTCTCACGAATTACAATTTTAAATATATATATATATATATATATATGGGTGCTTCTACAATGGAGTTCAAATATATACCCATGTCATGGAACTATATATCTCACCATTGGATTACAATGGAATTTTAATCTAATGGTTATTGATGTAATGCATTTAATGCAAAACACATTAAATGCGTAATAAATGATATATAATTGGGTTCCATGGTAGAAGCACCCTATATATATATTTCTCTTAATTACCAAAGCAAATGAGCAAGTGAAACAGTAAAATTAAGCAACAAGGTTGAATCCTCTCTTCAAAACCAGTCGATCCCATTAAGAATTGCCTTGACGTATGTGAAATTCACGAAGATGCATAAACCAAATAATTCTATATTTTTCAGCAGAACAACAACCAAAGTACGAATGAGTTGATTTAATTAATCAGCACGTTCAAGATACAACAACAACAACAACAACATAGCCTCAGTCCCAAATTAACTGGGGTCGGCTACATGGATCAAACTTTTCCATTGTGCTCGATTAAGTGCAATTGATGGTGAGCTTTTCAAACCATTCAAATCCCTCATAATTAATGCATCCCATGTTAACTTTGGTCCGCCCTACCTCGTCGAATTTCTACGTTTCTATTGAGTCAAGTTTTCTAGTTGGGGCATTTGGAGGCCGTCTTTGCGCAGTGACCAAACCACCGCAACCGCCTTTCCCTAATCTTCGTATCAATTGGTGCTACTCCTACTTGTCTTTGAATTTCTATATTTCTTATTCTATCTTTACGAGTTTTACCACACATCCACCTAATCATCCTCATTTCTGCTACGTTCATTTTATATAATTGTTGTTGCTTTACCGCCCAACATTCACTTCCATAGAGCATAGTTGGCCTAATTGCGGTCCTATAAAATTTTCCTTTTAACATAATAGAAACATTTCGATCACAAATCACACCCGTTGCACTCATTTCTTCCATCCATTGAATTTTATGTGTAACATCATTCTTAATGTTACCATCATTTTGTATGATTGATCATAGGTATCTAAAGTGGTTTACCTTAGGAACTTCTACTTCCCCTAATTTTACCACTCCGTCATCTCGATGTCTAGTGTTTCTAAACTCACAAAGAATGTATTCGGTTTCGTCCTACTCAACTTAAAGCCTTTAGATTCAAATGTATTCCTCCGAGTTCTAATTTCCTATTCACTCCATCTTTAGTTTCATCCACTAAGACAATATCATCTCTAGCATGCACCATATCCTCTTGTATGTCTAGTTAGTTCATCCATAACTAAAGTAAATAGATATAGACTTAAAGCCGATCCTTGATGTAGTCCTATCGTAATGAGAAATTCTTTTGTAGCTCCTCCGAATGTCTTTATACTCGTTACTACTCCATCATAAATATCCTTAATAATGTCTATGTATCTAGCATGCACTCTTTTTCTTTCTAGAACCCACCAAAGAACATCTCTAGAGACCTATCATATGCTTTTCCTAAATCTACGAATACCATATGAAGATCTTTTTTTTTTCTCCATATTTTTCTAACAATCGTCTTACAAGGAAAATCGCCTCCATAGTTGACCTCCCAGGACATGAAACCAAATTGGTTCTCGATATTGTTGTTTCTCTCTTTAGCCTATTGTCAATTATCCTCTCCCAAAGTTTCATAGTGTGACTCATAAGTTTAATTCCCGTAGTTTGAGCAACTTTGAATGTCTCCTTTGTTTTTGAAGATTGGCACAAGCGTGCTTCTTCTCCAATCCATTGGCATCCGTTTTGATTTTAAAATTTTATTGAAAAGTTTTGTTAACCAAGTCAATCCAATTTCTCCTAAACATTTCCAAACCTCTATGGGTATTTCATCTGGGCCACATGCTTTCCCTATTTTCATTCTTTTCAATGCCTCTTTAACTTCTACAATTCTAATATTGCGTGTATAGTTTACATTTCTTTCTTGGTGTGGGTTTTCATCTATGATAGTATCAACTTGGCCATCATTAAATAAACTATCGAAGTAACTTCTCCATCTCTCCTTAATATCCTCCTCGCGCGTTAAAACATTTTGATTTTCGTCCTTAATACATCTTACATGACTTAGGTCTTGTTTCTTTTTATCTCTTAATTTGGCTAGTCTATATATATATTTTTCGCCATCTCTATTACCTAACCTTGTATATAGATCTTCCATGAAATTTGTTTTAGCTTGACTAACTACTTTTTTAGCTTGTTTTCTAGCTTCTCTATATTGATTGTACGCATCTTCATCTTGACACTTAGGTATTTTCCTATACATCTCTCTTTTAGTCTTAATTGCTCGTTGGACATCCTCGTTCCACCACCATGTTTCCTTCTTTAGTGGTCCCAAGCCTTTAGATATACCTAATACGTTTGATCCCACTCTCCTTATGCAACTACTCATTTCTAGCCACATTGTATTAGCATTTAAGTCAAGATTCCAAACATTTTCCTTTAGTAGTTTTTCTCTAAACTCTACTTGTTTACTATGTTTTAGGTTCCACCACTTTATTCTAGGGTCGCTCACTCTTTTATTCATATTATGTCGTCGTGTTAGCTTAATATCAAGTACTACTAACTTATGTTGGGTAGTAAGTGCTTCACCAGGTATTACTTTGCGCTCTACATATTTTTCTATCTATTTTTCTAGTTAAAAGAAAATCTATTTGACTCTTGTTATGACCACTACTAAAAGTAATTATATGCGACTCTCTCTTCCTAAAACTAGTATTTGCTAAGACAAGATCGTATGTTTGAAGCAAATTCTAAGATTGATTCTCCTTCTTCAATTCTATTACCGTAACCAAAACCTCCATGAACTCTCTCAAACCCATCGTTACTTGCCCTGACATGCCCATTTAAATCTCCTCCAATAAAAACCTTTTCATCTAAAGGTATACTTTGCATAAATCCATCCATATCGTCCCAAAACTTGCGTTTGATGCTCTCGCTTAATTCTACTTGTGGTGCATAGGCGCTAAGTATGTTAGTTTTTTTTGTCTCCAATAATTAATTTAACTAGAATCAATCTATCCCCCATTCTTTTAACCTCTACGACCTTATCCTTATAATCATTATCCACCACAATTCCTACTCCATTGCATTTTCTATATATACCAAAGGTACCACAATTTAAACCCCGTGCTTCATATTTCTCTACTCTTTTCTCCTACCCATTTTGTCTCTTGGAGGCAAGCAATATTGATTCTCCTTCTAATCATGGTATCTACTAGTTCTATTGACTTCCCCGTAAGTGTTCCTATGTTCCATGTTCCTAAACGAATTTTTTCTCCCCTTTGTATTTGTTTTCCTTTTCTATTTCTATTTTGTCTAAAAGATCTAGTGTCCGTATCTATGATTTTGTTTTTGTTTTCGTGTTTGTTTTGAACTAGCTTCTTTACCCACACCCGTCCTTTGTGTGGGAACCCTTGCTCATTTTTCTTCACATCCGGGCGATGATGTGAAGAAAAATGGCAAAACACCAATTGCTCAAAACACCAATTGCTCAAAAAGCCTTTATTTTGTTTCCCAAGGATTCCATACAAAAGAAAATTGGCAAAACACCAATTGCTCAAAAAGCCATCAACAAAAGGGAAGTTTGAAAATCAGGTGGCTGAAAATGTTCTGAGTTTTGAGACATAACATGAGGGAGCAAACATCAGAGCTTATTGTCAACAATACATCATCAATTTGTGAAAGTCACCAACAGCCAAAAGTGAAGATCAGTAAATAAATTAAGAAATTAAACTATACCTGTAGCAAAATTTTTAGTCTTTCCAAAGGAGCAACAGCGGTGCGTGATCTGCAACCAATATGACCAGCGCAATTAACATTGAATAAGAACAATACCAAGGGAACAACCACCAAAAACAATGGAGGAACAAAACATTCAAATCAACAACAACAACAACAACAACAACAACATAGCCTCAGTCCCAAATTAACTGGGGTTGGCTACATGGATCAAACTTTTTCATTGTGCTCGATTAAGTGCAATTGATGGTGAGCTTTTCAAACCATTCAAATCCCTCCTAGAACAAAACATTCAAATCAAATCCAAAAAACTCCAAACCTCCAATTTAGCAATAACTAATTTCTTGTCATAAAGTTGCATTCAACAGACCTCACATTATTAACTGGGATATGGTATAGACGATAGAAGATAAAAGTAACATTGCGGGTAGTCAGTCAGCACATTAAAGGTGAAACCAGAATGTCTTATTACTTGTTCCATTAACCTCTTCCGCCATGATCAAACTACCATAATAAGTCAAAGGCTAAGCAAACCTTTCAATTTCCTTTCTTGTAATATATTCCCTTCACCAGCTATCAAAATTTTGAAGTCATTTTGCTCGACAATTATTGGTCTCCTAAACAAGGCCGCAACCAGAAGCTTTTTCAATATGTATTAACTATCAATGAACTGTAACATGAGACCTATCCCCAATTAGAATTGAATTCAGCATCCAAACATCATCTATTCCAGCCAAGATTCAAAATTTCCATCAATCCTCAACTGTAATTTTCAAATGCCTCCAAAACCCTAGCTAGGGTTTAACGAAATCAACCAAACCACATCCATCTAACCGATCACAACCGCACAATCGATCACGAATTCATCCAAAAAGCAACAATCAAACAATAACAAAACCAAAAACCCCAAACAAAACACCAAACATCATGTATTACAGCCTAAGATACAAAATTTCCAACAATCCTCAACTGTAATTTTCGAATGCCTCCAAAACCCTAGCCAGGGTTTAACGAAATCAACCAAACCACATCCATTTAAACGATCACAACGGAGCAATTGAACACGAATTCATCAAACCATAACCAAACCAAAGCAAAAACCCCAACCAAAACACGAAAATCAAAAACTCAAAAACCTAACGAAAGTTCACTCATTTCGATCAAACCAACAAATCCTGATCACCAATCAACCGAAACAAACACCAGAAACCTCGAATCCAAAACGGAATCAGAAATGAAAACACTCACACTCCTCCGGCGACTCCGCCTGCGATGAGAGACTTGCAAATGCTGAGGATCGCGTGGCTCGGCCCCTTGATTTCCTCTCTCGCTAGCTTCGCCTCTTCGGCCAGGTTCACGATCGTCGAAACCGCGGTCTCTCCCTTCGTTTTCCCCACCACATCTTCCGACGCCATTAAAACCCCCAATCGAAGCTCCGAATCACGAACAGCACCGTAAACGAACAATCGGTCCCTTCGATTTGTTGCGATTGTCGAGAATGATCGGACGACCACAGAGACAGATTAAGAGATTGAGAGAGAGCAACTGCGCCGACTCAGAGCCCGCGCAAAGCGAGAGAGAGAGAGAGAGAGAGAGGAGGAAGCAGAGGTTCGACTGAGGGCGCACGTGCGATCGTTTTAACGGTTGTTTGTGTACGTGAAGTTGATCCAAAATAGGCACGCGACCATCGATTCATGCACCGATTTGTGTGCATCTATGTGCGCCCGGGAATCCACGGGCATCTAAAAGACGCACACTATTCAGTGTCTATTTTGCGTGCGTGTTTTTGTCACTCTAGCATTTCCCGCAAAGGAAATGCACCTGAAACGGAAACCTAAGACGTCTGACTGACGGCTCGCTTGTTTATGGAAGTGGTGTGTTGACGCTCATTGTTACGTTTAAGACGGACGAGTGGGCTTTCTACTGTTGGATGGGCTTCGAGTGTGGCAAGTACGAGATATGTGGTTTGTCGAACCCCATTGTAGTGTTTTTTTCTAGTTTAACGTGGCAGAAGCTGCCGAATGTTCTCTTTTTAACATTAGTGATTTGGTAGATTGTTACAAGTGTAACATCAAGTAGTCCAACATGCGTGCCTCCGCCATACACAAATTTTGATGTATAATACGTGATTTGAGGTTGCTTGAACGATTCTTATGAGTCAATGTATCGTGCGTTGTGACATGGAGTTATTATTTTAGTGTTTTTCCAACAACAAAACTTTCTGCGCAATATGCATTGTGCAATATTTGATCGATGCACTTTTAAGTTCATTAAGAGCAATGCATGCGGGTGTCTTTCGGGGAAGTTATGGGCTTGACTCGTATTAGTGTCAAGTTATAAATTCGGCCCTCCTAATGACACATCTTTGTCACGATTATTAAGTCACAACAAACAATATGATTAGTTTTACTTGAAGTTGAGTGGATAGAACTAATCAGTAATAATAGTCTTAATAGACCAGTTGACAAAAAAAAGTAATAATAGACCCATAAAACTTATATGGGTTACATGTAGACCTTAGCATAGGCTTGGAGCCCGATCCGACCAGCCCAAGCTCGTGCACAATTAACCAAACTTGAGTAATCATTTTAAAAAAAAGTATGATCTGAGCCCGAGCCTTCGAGCCTGAGCTTGATTAGGTCTTGATTAGGAATTTAAGTTGAGAACTAATATATTTTTAAAATAAATAAGGTTATATGTGAGATTTGATCCTTATAATGTTTACCATTTTGAACATCACTTTTTTTGCTTAAAAATGTATATCTAATACATATATAAAATACGAATAGTGTTGAAAAAGTCAATAAAAAATTTATGAAATTAATAAATAACTTATTTTTTATAAGAAAAATTATATATGAGTTTGATAGTCCTGACTTGAGCTTTATATTCTTTACATGGGGCAATACTTTTCAGTTATGTAATGTCATGCATTGTAATGTATTGTATCATATAGTACATCGCTTTATCATATGATCTTCTCGAAAAGTGGAGTTGCGCTAGAGTCCTTATTTCCTTGAAGGATCTGATCATCCTGGTATGCTGGGCAAACTTAAAAACTTAAAAATTTCAAGTCCAACTCATTTTTCAATATGGTTTGTCCATGACTCATTAATCGACCCGAATTTAAGTTGAGAACTAATATATTTTTAAAATAAATAAGGTTATATGTGAGATTTGATCATATATGACCTAGTGCACACATTCTATAATGTTTACCATTTTGAGCTACATCACTTTTTTTTTGCTTAAAAATGTATATCTAATACATATATAAAATACGAATAGTGTTGAAAAAGTCAATAAAAAATTTATGAAATTAATAAATAACTTATTTTTTATAAGAAAAAATTATATATGAGTTTGATAGTCCGGACTTGAGCTTTATATTCTTTACATGGGCCAATGTATAGGCCCACATATATGTCATTTGAAATGGGTTTTGTTCTTCCACATATGTTCCTACTCGACATCCGGGCTAAGATTTTTAGGTCAAGCCCGACCCAAGTCCGACCTATGAAGATGTCTAGTTACATGATATATCAAATGTAACACATACGCGCGCTTTCTTTTGTTTGATAAATAAATCAAGATTCAAACTCCCAACTACGCCACCAACCACATACCAGACCAATTAAGTGTGGTGATGTACGCACTCACACGCACCGTTTGGAAGTTTATTAAGTTGATTTGATCGTGGCAATCAAGCTTAAGAGAACAAAGTTTATTCTTTGGAAATCAATAGTGGTAGAAAAATATGAGCTTGACGACTACTTTTTTGGTACTTCGACTTATTCTTAAAGATAGATCTCCAAACTCAGTGTTTATGAAAATTTTCACAAAATATGAATCTATTGAAAATTGATCAAGAGAGGCAAAGTCTGATCTTCCATTCGTGATCAACAACAATATCAATATAGCTTCATTCTCAAATTAATTGAAATTAATTGGATATCTTGCATTCACGATCGAGTACTACAAAAAAAAAAAAAAAAACTTTGAAGTCACTAAATATGTAAATATATGTTGTTAAATTTTGTGTTGTTAAAACTTAAAATGATACATTATTAAAAAAAAATTTAAAAATTAATAAGTAGTGACTTATTAATTTTATTATACATTATAAAATACATAATTCAATCGTGCTTATAATAACATTATATATTATTTTTTATAATAAAGAGTATTTTATAACATATTAATTAAATATTAAATACGTTTTAACAACACAATGGTTAACGACAGTGTAAAATATATTTTTAGTAAAAATAAGTTTTTGTGTATTGTATGTGATTCCTATATATATTATTCATTGGATTGAAATCTAATGGTAAAAAAAAAAATCACCATATATGGTGATTTTTCCCCATCACCATGATAGAATCACCTATATATATATATATAGGAAATTCTACTATAGTGATCTTTTTAAATCACAATTTATGGTGATTTTTATTCTTGACCGGTCAATTTGATAGTTATATTAATGACCCTTCAATGTGTGCACAAGTATCAAGAAGTTATATTATTCATTGTATTGAAATTGGGATCAGAACCACTCGGACCAACCAACTGTATGTAAGCTTATAATCAATTTATTTAATTTGACTAAATACTTTTATTCATTTAACTTAATTAATTACTTTTAAAACAATTTAATCGTTTACATGAGCTATATAATTAACATTCGATTTCTATATTATAAACTTCTATCTGTTACAAAAAAAAAAACAACAACAACAACATAGCCTCAATCCCAAATTAACTGGGGCTGGCTACATGAATCAAACTTTTCCATTGTGCTCGATTAAGTGCAATTGATGGTGAGCTTTTCAAACCATTCAAATCCCTATTAATTAATGCATCCCATGTTAACTTTGGTCTGCCCATAACTCATTGAATTTCTATCGTTTCTATTGAGTCAAGTTTTATAGTCGGGGCATTTGTAGGCCGTCTTTGCCTACAAATATCCCAACTATACTACGGCCTACAAATGCCCAAACTATACTATAAACTTCTATCTGTTACAAAATAAAAAAAAAAAAAAAAATAATAATACAAAATTTCTATAGTTTCTCAGCTTTCAACTGTACTATATGCTTTAGACTGGTAATTCTGAAAACTTGAATGTACGTATAAGGTATATCAATTAGACTATAAACTCTTAACTAGCTCAATTAGACTATAAGGTATACATTATTATCTCACTCCAAATTCCATATTCGAACTGATTTCGGGCATTATAGGTAACCGTCATGAGATGAGTAAGCGAACTTTAATCATGTCGTTGTGAACCTTTTTTTTTGTGGGAAGCATTATATATCTGAACTAGGTCCAGTTGTAGTCCACCATTGCCAACAAGGGGCTTTGGCTCTCTCGTTATAACTTTCTAATTAGGGAATAATGTGTGGATATTGGATAAAGATCCCAATTACTAATTTGTTCTGATTCAGGTGCGATAAAAAGCCATTAGGAATCCAATAATGGTTGTCAAGTCGACCACTAAGTATGATAATGGGAATAGAACCGCTGCTTGCTTTCTTTACATTTCGACCCTAACTTTCCGGAGTTCTTTTCATTCACAATTAATTGAATTACTATAAACACAAAACTAATTAAGTGGCCCAATGATTTGATATGGTGTTTGAAAGTAAAAGTCATGGATTCAAAACCTTGATAGAAACAATTGTTTTTTTCTTATAAAAAAAAATTGAATTACAACGAAACAACTAATGCGCGAATATATGGTGGGGCATGAATTTTTTGTGATCCATGCACAAGATGTGCGTGTTATTTCAACGTTACCCCAACATTTTTCTTTATAGAGTTCTAACTTTCCATTTGCCTATAGATCCAACTTTCTTTTCTATCAAAATAAAAAAATAAAAAAAGATCCAACTTAACCAATCAATTGGTTGGCTCAATTATTAGATAATAGATACCGTGTTTAAGAATAAGAGGTATGTGTTCCAATTTTGACGGGCCATTGTTTCTTTCTTATAAAAAAAACAAAAAAAAACAATGATCCAACTTAATTGTAGTGGCGATTAAAGTCACACAAACACACAAACCAATCGGAATTAATGTCCTCACTTTTATATGAAAATATCGTTTTGATAGGACACTTCTATATGACATTGAAAAGTTGATTCTCTCTATATAGAAGTACGTGAGACCTAGGGGTTATATATATATATATATATATATTGCTGAGAAACCGCATTTCTTATTAAAATAAATAAATATTAAAGTTCACATAAAAGGGTTGAGCATACATGTTTTTTTTCTTTCTATGTGTAAACAACTACATATATAAAGATGTGAATCTGTTATTTTTTTATTATATATCAATGTCTTTTGAAATAAAACCTCATACATGTGTATTGATTAAGTTAATTATTGGCAAACATATTATTAAGGTAAATAGTATCATTTGGTCCATGAACTTTTGCGTTTTTCTTGATTTGGTTATCAAATTTTCATCGATTCATTTTTGGTCCCTGAACTTTTATTTGCTTATGCTTTTGATTCTTTTGTTAAGTTTGAAAAGTAACATACTGATCCTAACCAAACAGTTCTCAATCGATTTTTTAGGATGATGAATCAGTTGTAAACTATCCGTGAGTTGCTAATTTGTTAGCAACCATTATTCTCCAAACTTAACCAAATGATCAAAAGTTGAAGTAAATGAGAGTTCAAAGACCAAAAGTGAACTGATAAAAATTTGAAGATCAAATCAACAAAAACTTTAAAATTTAGGGACCAAATTAATGATACTTTAAGCCTATTGTTTGAATGCATGCATGTACAGTATAGCATAAACGTGAAAATCGTGTCACCTATATATAGAAGGGATAGCTTAGTCAAGGTGAAGAGAATTATATGCGAAAGGCAGCTCAAGTAATGAAAAAGCAACAAAGTAATTCAAAAGAGAAATCTCTCTTCTTTTTTTTGTCAATGAAAAGAGAAATCTCTTTATGTCAATTAAAATCAGAGTCACGCATTCAGGAGCCTGTCTCCTGTTTCTCAAAAAAAAAAAAATAAAAAAAAAACCAGTCATGCACACAGTACTATATATTGGTAATTGGATACCAATGAACAGAGAATTCTCTCATTGAATTTATATTTAGTTGCTGTTTCAGACTGTAGGTACTAGTAACTCTATGTAGCAACATTGCAATTAACATTGCTAACTAATACGTACAACTCCCTAATTAATTTGGTTTGATCCGCAATACTTAACTATAAAATAATATTGCCAAAATATCTCTAATTACATGGACGATGCATCACTTGCTAAAAGTAATAAGGTCCAAAGAAGAGTTGGTTCGACTTATGTTGGAGACGTCTTATGAAAAACAAAACAAAAAACAACTATAAAATTATAGTGTTACTCAGTTGGTAAGGCCAATATGTCACACATTTGTTTGAAAGTCTTGCAACATTTTTGAGACATAGGCATACATATTTTGATGTGTATATATATAACACGATTTCCAAACAAATAGATCAATGTGTGAACTTGAGTGTGCAATTCAACTGTTTAATTGTAGCATTCTCCATTAGAAATGCTTAAAATATAGGAAAATGATTTGGTGATATTTCTGGGATGCACAGCCTATAATGTGCTTTTTCGTGAGCCCCATAGCAGAAAAAAGGGCGCCACAGGGGCGTGCGCCCAATGTATGTGCCCCAAAAATATCACCATATCCTAAAATATATACTACTTCTCGCTTTGGAAACAATTGTATATATATGCATGACTATACGAGTATACTATTGTAGATTCTCTTCAAGCCATGCATCCCAAAACGTTGTCAAACTTTTTTTTTTTTTGACGGGGAAAAGATGAAAATTTTATTCTATCAAATAGCTCACAAGATACATCAGTTACAGCAATGTGTTAATAACCAAAGGAGCTACATCCCAAATTCATTCGTTCCCATGACCTCGCGAGAGTTTAGCCATATTATATATGGGCAATCTCATTTGCTAGTCTTCGAACGTGATGTGTCGACCACGACGAGTGAATATTGAGGAGATTCCTGCAATACCCAATAATCTGTCCGAATTCCGAATCATTGCTTAGCCGTTTGCGTGAGTTCCTGAATAACAGAAAGAGAATCAGATTCGAACTGAACATGCTGGTTTCCTTCATTGTGCACCCACTCCAGCGCTTCACGAAGACCAAGTGCCTCCTCAGCTTCCTTGACACTGCAATGACTAAATAGCGTCTTCGGCTTCAAACATAGCTGCATCCACATTACATTTGATAGTAACTGCACGCGGAGGAACCCATTGTGGATGACGTCCCTGCTGACGTTGTAATTGTTCTTCACGATTATCTGGCACCCTTGCTTCCTTCCAAGATAAGAACCACTTGAGGGATGAATTCACTACATTCGAAATGGCTTGATTAATTCTTCTTGCCCCAGACTTGGTTATTCCTGCAGTTCAGACTTGTCAAACTTAAAGATATGAACTCGAAGAAACCTAGCTATATATATATATATATATATATATATATATATTATATATATATATATATATATATATATATATATACTAGTTTCTGGACGTGCTACACACGATTGACCCGCGAGCGGGAATTAATATTTAAGAATTTATTAATTTAAATTTAAAATTGTAATTAAAATTTAAAAATTAGAAATACAAGTACCTTTTTAGCTTATCAATATTCTCTAATGTGATTGAGATAAGATGTTAATGAAAAAACAAGCTAGTCATGCTAGGCCATTACTTCTTAAAAAAAAAAAGAAACAAGGAAAAAAAAAACACAAGTGGTTTGACCCATTAATTTGTGAACACTTGCTTGTGGAGATTCCGTATAATTATACATTAAGTTCAATCTTTACCTCAAACTCTATAGATAGAAATGATAACTTTGAAATTATGAACGTAAATAATTGAATTAGTTTGGATTAAAGCTTTAGACACCCTGACGAAGAAAAAAAGAAAGAAAGATTAGAATAGAGGTTGTATTGCCTCATCTCATGTACCATGTGGAACTCTGTAGTCCTTTAACCACATCTTCCACATAAACGACCTTGCCTTAGTTGATCTCTTTCCATTATTTTCTTATTTTTGGTGCATCTCTCTTTGGGTTTTGTATATCCTATAAAACTTTATGCATGCATGTAAAAGTACATTTCCTTCAAAAACAATTATGATCATATTATTAGGAATACACTCACTATCCTAATTACGTATTGTGCATCACAAAAGAACTTTATTTCCTTATGCTACTGTGAAACAATAACTTGTGTGCTTGTTCATGATTGTAGGCATGAACAATGGTACATGTTCCGTTTCACAGAAACATAATATCAAAGATACATCTTACATTCAAAATAACATCAAAATGTGGAAATATTTGAACACAACTACCTTGCTGAAGAATTAATAGCTTAAACTTTTCATCTTGTAAGTCTCAAAAGGACTATTCATCATGTGGGTAGAAAAGACATACAAATTAGCTAGAATTAGCATGTTTGGATGTTTTTGCATTTCCAAAAGCCTCCAGGATCACATGAGTGTGCCGAAGCTTTTCCTCGAGGGCACTCCCACCGCCAAGGTTAGTCAAACATTCAGCCATAACTTTTTCTGTTTGAGTTTTTCCAGCTCTACTTTCACCACTGCATTATAAGTTCAAATATGATTCCCGAAATGATACTATGTCAAGTTAAAAACTACAAATCTCTACAGATCACTAAAGAATTTTTGAAGTGCAGAGACAAAGACTCAAGGCGATTATAAGAAGAATAATCAGGATGGAGATACATACCTAATGATAACAGACTGATTTACTTCATCTGCAAGTAGCAAAATATTGAGATAAAAAAGGCATATATAGTTGAGAATGAAATCATCTGTCATTTCTGAACAAGTAGTCTAACAAAAAACCAAAAAAAAAAAAAAGTTTATATTCACCATTCATCATGGCAATGAAGGCATCTTTAGCCCAATAATAGATGACAGGAGAAACTTTGGGCTTCTTCCCGTAACCAGCGACTAACTCATTTCCACGTACTTCAGCCCCTTTAAACGGATTCATCGCAAGTAAAATTGGTCCTGCTTTAGTCTATAGGTAGCAAAGTGAAAGTTAATGTTAGGAGAGAAGTGATAAATTAAATTTGATTGCAAGATGAAATAATTTGCATAGACATACATAGGATTTGCTTTGAGAATATCTACAAGCAGAGATTGTGAAGAACTGAAGGCTCATTCAAGAAGCTCAACTGTACAAGATCATCAGTATCTTCAAGGATATTAAGGTTTGCAGGCAAAACAGTTCCTTTTGGCATTGTCAAAACCTGTAGAAATACAAAGTACATAAGTTTAAGTATTCAAAATCAAATAGCATTATCTGCACAATAATAAAAAGGTATAAACCAACTTTGCCATCTGAAAGCATGACTCTCGCATCTTCTCTTGAAGTTGAATGCACTTTTCCCAACTGCCATTGACCACTTGTGAGCAGGCACAAAACTGGGAAGTCCTAAATCAAGCACTAACTTCACATTAAATATCAAATAATCCACTCAACATAAAATTCATAAAGCCTGAAGAAACAATTGAACTGATCAGTTTAATGTGGTCTAAGAAGACACAATGAGATGCATAAATTTGCATATTTATCAAAACAATAGCAGGAAAAAAAACGTCTACAATTGTAACATTTAAGTAAAAAATACTACGAGGGAAAATTGTCATCAGTTGGGACATCAAACACACAACACACGAGCCCCTTTTTTGTCATCAGACGCACCTTGAATTACATGAAATAAGTGGATTAAAGTGCACCTGACAACAGAAGAACTTGTTTGAGTTTGATGTCCAATATATGTTTCCAATTGATGTCAACATAGTACACCTTTATTGACTTTTGTAACTCTCAATCACCATATATGTTATCACATCCAAAAATCGCATAATAAAATTTAATGTGCCATAAAAGGACCTGCACCTCGTATACCACCAGACCAAGCCTTATACTCATGCATCAAGGATAGTAGATGATGTAGCTATTGCTTCTGGACTGTGGTAACATGGCTCTAGGATGTCATATATGTTTAGAGCATCAAGGTCCTGGAAAGATATGAGTTAAAGACAAAGAAGACATGATGATTATTTATGTTTTCCAAAATTAAATACAACTGTTTTATGAGTCCAAGTCGAAAATTATCTTGCCTCGTCGACTTTACTGTGGGACTTACATTATGAATCTCAAATTGATTATTTCCTTATATAAGCAATTCAATTATTCTTTAGCCATTCATCATTCCAAAAATAATAAACATTAGTAAAAGGTTTAAGAAAATAAGTATATAAAAGACTTATAACCTGGTCCAGAAGCTCATCCTCGCATGAATAAGGAGACCATTGCACTATAGTTTCTACATTTCTACATTTCTACATTTCAGGCTCAAGACTATATTGATCAGAGATTGCGCATACGTTCTCGTCATATTCAGTGGTGGTTTTAGTTTTGAAGATTACAATTGTCAACAGAACCCCAATGTGGGAGTCTATCAGACGAAAACTATCCGGCCAGGGAATCGAATAGTAACTAACGATCCCAAATTTAAAATACCATTGTATGTGGATGCTAAAATAACTAATAAGCAGCAATTATGCTAAAAAAAATTGTGACGGCCCCTCTACTAAACAGGGCACCGCCCGGCCTAATCCCGTAATCAAGTCTTAATCCAAATCACATAAGACATAATTACGTATTAGTCAGCCTTTCGTCCCTATATTTCTCTGAATTCATGTATTGATCTATATTATCATGTTCATGTAGATCATGTGGAAGCTATTCTAAGTCAAAATTCATAAGTGTGGAAAACCAAGAAAGACAACATCATATGCACGTATATATATGACACTATTCACTCAACCCCATGTACAACCCAAAATGACATAACAATAATAATACAACCAAAGTCGAGACATACAAAATGAGTGAGGAGATAAGTCGCCGAACTGCTCAAAGGAAGTCGCCGATCTTCTCCTTCCACGGTCTGCTGCTGCTCGACGGACCTACACTCACCGTCACAAACTAGACGGTGAGTATAATGATATTTAAGTACTAACTGGAGAATTCTATGTCACATTTCCAAAATAAACGAATGGTATTTAAAAGCATAAACTAGCGAAATAAATTGCTGAAACAAGAAATGCAAGTAAATACCACAGTTAAAGATGTAGAAACAGACACAGGCTAAGTCGAGATGATCTACGTCCGGTCGGCGGTGAGACCGATCACCTACCATTTCACACTACTATATGGAGCTGCGCTCAACATATCTCACATAAATAGCGGAGCTACGCTCTACGCTTTCCAACATCAATCTCATTCTTGCTGAAACCCCGAGTCTCATAATTCGTGTGCCGCGCAAGTGTAGTGGTGAGTGCCAAAACCCGGTAGACCCATGTCCCCGTGAACCGCGCATCTCTCGTGCAATGGACACTAGATAATCCCTACTTTACTTTCAAAGACAAATAAGTCCAAAATTCTAGGATTTCAAAATAAGTTAGGCTACAAAGCCCAAAGAAAATTGAATACAAGTCTACTTAAATCCACATTATTCCATTAGCATGTTTTTATCAATTTTGTTCAATAATGACATCAAGTGTAGGAATCAGAGGCAACGAAACAATTCACAAGGCATCATGTCACAATATTCATCCATGAATAGATACAAGAACAACATGACGTGCGAGTTCAAGTAGTAATGTCTACCAAGAGACCAATAAATCAATAAGAGAATGAAATGAAATATAAAATTCTCACAGTTGTACTTACAATTCACACGCTTGTCCTAGTCTATCCGATCCCTCGACAAATTCCAAATGCGTGCCCAAACGCCTTAGTTCTCCCCATAGTTCCCTAACATTCAATAATGTCTCAATTTAGGCCAAATCGAAGTCGAGACAAATTTCTAAAAAAAAAAAAAAAATTATTTTCGGCCAATCGGCCTATTTCGCGTTTTTCGAGGTAAAACCCCTGCAAAATGCTCGTCCAAATTCCAAATATTTCATTTTTCCTAGAAATTCATTATTTTCTATTTATTTTGTCGAAATATAATTTCTAGGAAAATTAACTTAATAGTCTACACAAATACAATACGCTAGACATACATCACAACACAAATAAAATGTACCTCGGCCTTTGCCTCAGTAAACGGACATATCACGGTGTGGGTCACACAGTACGGGTCGTTGAGCCTGTGTAAAGACAATAACACAATTAGAGATTTTAGGTCGTTACAGCACCACAGTTTATTCCGATTGTAAAGGGTCTCGGCAACCTATGCACGTTATTTTGCTACCAATATCGATATAGGGTGAGCGAGACTCGCTATTGATTTCGGTTAGACGTATCCGAGACTAATGCGTGCTTCTCAGAACCTGCTTGGTCGAGACAATATTTTCACATGATTATTGGGATCTACTGAAGTGTAGGGACTTCATACTATAATATTAAAAGAGCACTTCATTGATTATATTGTTGTGTTACGTTTTTGGACTTGGTACACAATTGTACAAATTAAGTTGTGGGTTTGGACTTGGTACACAATGCAACAGAATCAAAAAATTGGCAACTTGATATATTTCACATGAAATGATAAGTTGTTACAACTTCATGGATTTGACAAAAAAACAACATGAAGTTGTTACAACTAAGGGGAGATAACCAACAATAATGTGCAACGAATACAACAAAGGTTTTTCTCCAACAATAAACAATGAAGTGTTAATGTGTTAAGGTTCCGTTAAGTCTATAACTGTGGGCGTGCCTAGCTGCGAAGATAGAACTGAAACTCGTGGTTGGATGTCAATACTAATACCCCAGCCTTGAGCATCAACATCCGCGAATGTTCTCCACACAACAAATACGGGGGGCACCGGTGCATTAGGCTTCAATATGACATGTCAATTAAAAGTCCAAAACAAATAGTGTTGTCAATAATGAATTAGTAACCCACCACAATGCAAGTTAACAAACAATAAGAAATGTGTAACTTACCCTAACCCAATGAGTGTCGTTTACATTCGTAACGCCAATGACTACACGATCCTTCGTTGGCGGAGGGGCACCACGTAAGGGAAGAAATGACATGCAACTACCCTTTGACACGTTCACTAACACAACGTTAAATGCCGTTGCGATTATAAGTCCCATATCCCGAAGGGTCATCCACTTGTCTAAACTCATTTCCATACCTTCACGAAATTCCAAGGCCCGTCTCACCGTTATGTAAAAATCGCCAAGCAAATCCCTCCATAACACATTGTGATTTTCTAATTCCCTAACCATACCTTCTCGGACCTTCATCCAACCGTCCACATCTGACAATCCAAGACCGGAGGCAACACAACGAAATCCGCAATGACCATCGTTATCCACATTGACAGTACGTTCAACGTGTTGAACCCAATCCGGTTGAATGGTATGAATGAATTCAATCTCAAATTTTCCCACAGATGCCCCCATATTCGATGAACTTTATGCTTCATTTCATTTCCTTCACGCACTGGCCGCCTCATCGCTTGTGAGTACAAACTCAAAGCCACTAGGATTTCTCGTCATAGACGTGTCATCTTCTTCGGCTTTCCACTTGTTTGAGTTATTGTTTTCTTTCTTTCATTTCTTCCCTTTTTTCCGTAACCCCTAGTGTTGGTCTCCCCTTGTCCTAACCTTTGCCTTTGGTGCTACGCCTGTTGTCGCCGAAGGACAACTAATCTCTCTTAGTTGTTGAATAACCCTAAGACGGGCATCCTCATCAATGCATGATTCAAACTTAGCCACCACCCTCTGAATCTCGTCATTGAAGTTATAGCCAATCCGATTAACAGATTTCTCGGGTATCATACTCAACTTCTTCCAAAAAACATGATTGTCCTCAAGTAATATAGGTGATCTGGCCAAAATATGCTTGTTAAGCTCATGCGTGCAAGGAATACCACGATTAGTACGTAGCGCACAACCACATAAGATATCGGGTCTTTCCCTACATCCTCGGCACGTGCAACCTCATCACGAGTCAACTTCAACGCTTTCTGAGAGACATAACCCCGCAAACGGCGATACAAGCCATCCATATATCCATGCTTGACAACATTCAGACTAACCTCAAATGAGGATTTGATCTTGTTATGTTGTATGTCAAGCATTCCATGTATGACACTCCAAAGAGACTCAAAGTTCGTAGTACAAGTGCCAACATATTGTTTGAGAGTGGAATGCGCAGATTCAACTCTCTGAGTCGTGGTTTCTCCAAGATGAAACACTGAATTGGTCCATGCACATATAAATTTGTCCTTGTAATCCCGTAACCAAATATTCTCCAAATAAATGATCAATCCTTTAACATTTTGGTACTCATCACGCATGGTACTCCACCTAAGCTCAAATGATGATTCTGTCTTAGCATACATCAAAGTAGTTCACCTATCACTTAAGAGTTTGAAGCCTTCGTTTTCTCCAAACATCTTTTTAGTGTTGCTCAACACCATCTTCTCGATGTGCCACGTGCAAAGAAGGTGAGAAGATTGGGGAATGACGACCCTCTCCTTAATCTAGGGCACCGCCCGGCCTAATCCCGTATGTAAGCCCTAATCATCTCCTCACAGGACTTAACTACGTATTAGTCAGCCTTTCAACTTAAGTCTTTCATTAAATAAATTTTAATTGCGGAAATATTAATACTTATGCGGAATTCATTTATAATAACCTAAATGTGGAAAACCAGGGAAATGATATCACATTGATATATATGTATATATATAATTGAAACTGTAATATAATCTAAGTCAAGTCGGGGAACTAACGCTCAACCCAATATACAACCCCAAAAAGTATCTGAAAGACATATATAAACTATACAAACAAAATATCAAAAGAAGACCTACAATTAATGTAGTGACGTGCCGCTGGCTCAGGGATAATCGCCGATCTTCTCTTTCCCCAGCCTGCTAGTAGATGGCTCTGCACCCACCGTCATAAAAAGGACGGTGAGTACAAGAATAAAACAGTAATCCCCATGACAAATTTAATTTGCATTTCCAAATATTCAAATGGTATTTAAAAGCATATAAATTGGAAAACCGAAAATAAACCATATGCGAGTAAATACCATAGTTAAACAAGTGATACGACACTAAGCTAAGTAGTAGTGATTTAGGTCCCATTCGGCGGTGAAACGTGTCACCCCGACCCAATAATCATATAACACAAGGGACTCTAACCCAAGTGTTACCAGGGACTCTAACCCCGGTGTGTAGACCACCTCAGGGACTCTAACCCCGAGTGTCATACAATGTCAAGTAACATGTGCCGACATCCCCAGGGACTCTAACCCCGTGATTCGCGCACACCTCGATCGAGTACGGGACCTAAATGCAAAAACTACTTTTTACATTTTCAAGAAATACCAAGTATGGATTGTCAAGGCATAGGCACATCTACACACCTAAACAAATAATAAATACAAGCCCTCTTAAACATTTATAAGATATTCACTAGCCTAATAGCATGCTATTTATCCTTCAATTCACATTTAAAACAACAAGAATAGACATAGCATGGAATGGAGTCAATGAATTAAATCAAATGAATGGATATCATGCAAACTAGACTCATCAAATGAGCATAGACACAAAGAACACATGATATAAGAGTACAAAGGCAAATAGTCAAAAGGACTATGCAAGGATAATAATTAATAGGAATGAAATGCCAAGTAAAATTGTCAATGGGTATACTCACTACAACAAAGTAAAGTACTAGCTTTACTGGCCTCCCGTAACTCCAAATCTTGTCTTCGCTCTCCCGTACCCTTTTCCTAGGTTCATAAGTTTGGTGTCTCATTAGTTCAAGTATAGTGGGTTTATTGTGTATTCAAATTGGTTCGATCAACTTTATTTTATTGAAATATAATTTTCCCAATTTTTCCAAATTTTCTTTCATTTTTCTCCCATTTCTCTCTATTTTCTGGAATTTATTTATTAAAAATCAGTTTAATTTATTTAACTAATTAAATATATATATATTTTATTTTATTTTATTTTATTTATTATTTTTTGTGGATCCGGGTCAACCCGACCCGATCCAGCCGGATCCGGGTCGGTATGACCCGATCCAGCCGGGTCAGGGTCCGGCCCGGCCCAGCCCACCTGGGCCCGGGTCGGCCCGACCCGGTTGTTTCTTCTTCTTCGCTGAAACAGAGCCGATGCTCTGTTTCATTTTTTTTTTTTTTTTTTTTTTCATATCTTCTTCGCTGGGGTTGGGCTTCCATCCCCAACCCCAGGTGGAGTTTCGCATGCAGGGGAGACTACTCCCCTGCCTTCCTCGAGCTCGGACGAACTGCCATGGCAGTTCGTCCGAGTTCGTCACCTCGAACTACTTCAACGACGATACGACCGACAGCAATAACAACGCGAAATCAACAACAACAACTCAATCAACTCACCTCAATTGTGATCTCTTCACTCTCCTTCCCGGCGCATAATTTCTCCTCCTCCTCCTCTCCTGTTCTTCTTCTTCCTCTCTCGGTTTTCTTCCTCTTCTTTGGTCCGATCGATCGTGTGTTTGCATGTGTGTATTGTATGTGATGTAGGTGGGTAGGTGGTTGTGTACACGTGGTGGGGCATCAGACAAGTGTTTGTATTTTTTGGACAAGTGTATTGTGGTGTGTGTGTACAAGTGACACTGACTGTGACACCACTAAGACACTTGTCGGTGTTTTTCGGCGTTTCGACGCCCGGTTTCGCGTCGAACGGAATGTTCGCATAACGTCGTGTCGATAGTTACAAAATATAGTTCATATGTGTATTTTTGTTTTCCTCGACATAATATTCAATTTAGTCAACTACCGGCCCGCGTCGTGCACGCATATCGAGACGTGTCCCCGCTCTCGTCACTACGTCTAAAACCGTACCAAATGACTTAGTAAGTCTACACATTACATAACACTAGGCACACATCAATACAAAAATACAATCTACCTCGGCCATGTGCCTCGGTCGGTGCACGTATTACGGTGCGGGTCCCACGTCCAAGGTCGGTGATCCTGATTAAGATATATAAATCAGGGTTAGAGATTTGGGCCGTGACAAATATTCCCAACAAAAATGAAATTTCGTCCTCGAAATTAAATTTAAGTTATGATTCTACCGACTCGAACAGTGCGGAATCTATCTCGCATGTAATCCTCCCGCTCCCAAGTGAGTTCCGTGTTATCGTGGAGCGCCACTTGACGAGTACCTTCGAATGGTCTTGCTCCTCAACCGTTGTACCTTCCTGGTCTAGGATCCGAATGGGAGTACATTTCCTCGTACGAGATGTCATCGTTTAGGTCGATCGACTCAAGTCAACGTCGGTCGCACTCCCGCCTTCGACTCGGCTAGTCGAAGCATCAAAACGTGGAACACGGGATGGACCCCCGACATCTCAGGAGGTAATTCCAGCTCGTATGCCACTTTCCCGACCCTTTTCTTAACCATGAAAGGTCCGACATATCTCGGTGCGAGCTTACCTTTCACCCCAAATCTCTCGAAGACCACTTTCGAGGAAACCTTTAAATAGACAAAGGCTCCTCGAATACGCGAGATCACCGCGATACTTATCTCGCATATTTCCTCTGTCGTCTGTCCCGTGCTCCTCGAGTCTCTCGACGGATCGCCACCTTCTCCGTGTGGTCAACAACAATTTCAGTCCCACTATCTCCCCGGTCCTCCGGCTTCACCAACACGATGGCGAGCGACACGGTGCGCCGCCATACAGGCCTCAAATGGTGCCATCTTAATGCTAGCCGATAACCGTTGTTATATGCAAACTCACACAACGGTAGGTACTCGCCCAAGATCCGCCAAACTCTAACACGCATGCTCGCGATGTCTCGAGGACTGAATCAATCGTTCGATCTGCGTCGATCGAGGTGAAAAGCCGTCTTGAATCGTAGTCGCGTCACCGTATTGCTCTTGCATACTCCTCCACATCCCGGACGTATACGTAGCATCTCGATCCGAAGTGATCGTTCGTACTCCATGCGATCCGATAATCTCTCTCGAATAGTATGCTCACCGATCGAACGTGTAATGCGACGCCACCGGCAAGAAATGAGCGGACTTCGTCGATCTGTCAACTATAACCCGAGATGGAGTCATGTCTCTTCGCGGTCCTCGGTAATCCTCGACAAAATCCATAGAGATGTCTTCCCATTTCCATCGGGGAATAGGAAGCGGTACGTAGTAATCCCCTCGTCTGCGATGCTCGGCCTTCACTTCACGACGTGATACCACAGTTCTGATGAATCTAGACACGTCCGCCGTCATCCCAGGCCACCAAAAATGTCTCCTCATATCATGGTACATCTTAGTCCCGCTGGATGTACGGTAAATCTGAACGGTGTGACTCCCGAAGGATTTCATCTCTCGCTCCCGACTTCCTCTGGTATCCACAACCTACCTCGGTATCTCGGACAACGATCCGTCGTTTCGCCCAATCTGTACACTCTGCACTTCGTACTAACTCGCTTGAATCTCGAGTACGACGGTCGTTCCTCCGTCCTCGACACTGCATTTGTGTAGACACAGTCTGGAGTCTCATTTGGGCGCAAATCATCACTTGAGTCTCGATAGGAACCTCTGTCTGACACACTATCGTCGCTGCTTCGAGTAATCCATACTCATGCATCATGTGACATGTAACCACTTCCGTGTCTCTACTCGGTCTCCTACTCAGCGCATCTGCGACTACGTTCGCTTTTCCTGGATGATATTCCAAGGAAAAGTCGTAGTCCTTCAGGTATTCCAACCATCTGCGCGCTACTTGTCTCATGTTCGATTCTTTACGGGTGAACAGATATGTTAAACTTTTGTGGTCGGTGAAAAGTGTGAATTTTTCTCCATACGTAAGGTATCTCCAAGTCTTCGTAAACACAACCGCTCGCCAACTCTAGATCGTGAGTGGGATAGTTTTTCTCATGTACCTTCAATCGTCTCGATGCGTACGCTACGACACCACTACCCCCTGCATCAACACACAACCTGACACTGTATAACAAGCATCTGTGTACACTAGAAATCCCATCCGGCCTCACAGCGATCTAACACCGCGCCGTAGTTAATGACCTCTTCAATCGAGCAAATGCGGCCTCGCACTTCTCGGTCCACTCATAAGCAACATCTTTCTCGTGTCGGCCTTGTCATTGGTGAAGCGATCTTCGAGAAATCCTTCACAAATCAACGGTAATATCCTGCTAACCCCAAAAGCTTCTGATCTCAGATACTGATGACGGCGTTGGCCAATCTGTGATGGTCTGAATCTTGCTCGGATCTACAACAATCCCTGCTGCTCCAACAACGTGCCCCAAGAATTTGACCTCTGCAAGCGAGAATTCACACTTCTTTGAACTTAGCAAACAATCGATGTTCCCTTAATGTCCGCAACGTTTCTCGAGGTGTTGTTTGTGGTCCTCGCGTGTCTTTGAGTATATCAAAATGTCGTCGATGAACACTATCACGAAGCGGTCGAGGTATGGTTTAAGCACTCGATGCATCAAATCCATGAATACGGCGGGGGCATTGGTCAACCCGAATGGCATGACCGTAAACTGGTAGTGTCCGTATCTGGTGTCTTGAATCTTTGTCTTGTACCTATCTTCCTCCCCGATCTGGTGATGATATCCCGATCTCAAGTCAATCTTGGAGAAAAATTTCGCTCCTCTCAGCTGATCAAATAAATCGTCTATTCGTGGAAGTGGGTACTTGTTTCTGATTGTCATCTTGTTCAACTGTCTGTAGTCGATGCATAGTCTCAAACTACCATCCTTCTTCTTCACAAACAAAACTGGCGCTCCCCACGGTGACATCGATGGTGTGATGAATCCCTTTTTCCCTAATTCATTAAGTTGAGTCCTCAGCTCCTCCAACTCCTTCGGAGCCATGCGATACGGCGGGATCGCGATCGGTCTGGTGCCTGGTATTAGGTCAATAACGAAGTCCACTTCTCGTGGTGGTGGTAATCCTGGTAAATCTTCGGGGAAAACATCTGGAAAGTCTCGAACAACTGGTATCTCCTCTAGTCTGGGTCCCTGACTCTCTGCTACAGCGTGCAATGCTATCAGAGTCTCCATTTCTCCATTGGATGCAAGTCGACCTCTCGTGGTGTTGAATCTCGGTGTACTACCTTGGTGAGCAAATATCGGACGTCCCGGTATCTCAAATATAACAGACTTACTGAAACAATCAATGTGCGCATGATAGGCTGACAACCAATCCATTCCTAACAGCACGTCGAACTCTAACATCTCGAGGACTCTAAATTCCGCCGGTAATTCTACCCCGTCTATCATTACTGGGCATCCTCGCACTAAACTATTTGGGTACACTCTATCCCCGGCTGCGGTGCTCAAAATTAGATGTACGCTAAGTCTAACAGGAGTCAATCCTAATATGCCTAACATGCGACCAGCAATAAAAGAAACCATAGAGCCGTAGTCAAACAATGCATATAAATCTCTATCATAAACGAAACCGTACCCTCGATGAGATCGCGTGTCGCTCAAATACGTACGGGCGTGCAACCATATTAACTGCTCTGCCTTTTCTGCTGTGGAGGATATCTTCTTGGTTGTGTACACTCCCTAGACATGTGCCCCACTTTGCCACATTTGACATGTGATTGGACGACGCCGTCTCTGCCTTTTTTCGTGCTGTCCTGTCGTGGTCCATTCTTACCGCTACCCCCGCCTCGACCACCCTGCTTTGCGCCGCTTGTCGCGGTGCCGATGGAACCGGTAATGCCCGTCTAGTGGAAGGTGGTAAGGGAGCTCTATCATATGTATGTGGGGGAGCGGGGTGAGGTGCGTGGGGCACCGCCTTGAGATAGGGGTAACAGGGTGCCCCACCCCTCCGTGAACCCTGTCCCATCTCCTCTCGTCCCTTACCCTCCGTCTCATGTCATAATCCGAACCTCTGCCGCTTCTCTCCTCCCGTCTCGCCCAACTCGTAAGTCTCTTGGGCGAGTGCCCTCTCATAGATTTCCTGCGGCGTGCGAGCCCCAGTGCCAACGATGTGTCTAGCTATATCTGGCCTTAGCCCATCTCCAAAGTAGAATGCGTCGTCTGCGTCGTTCTTCACCAAATCACCCGCGAACGCCTCATCGCCCGTATCGGTCGCGATACATCATCATTGTTTCCCCTCGGCTGTCTCAAGCTCATAAACTTCTTCTTCAACCTCTCGCAACATTGAAGGCGGAAAATACGCTTGTAGAACTCGCATGAAGTCCGCCAGGATGTGAAACTACCTCGACTCGCCACCGTAGTGCGCCACCAAACATCGCACTGCCTTAGCCAACGTATAGTATGAGAGAATCGGGCTGAGTCTGTCCTCAACCCCCGATAGTAAATGCGAGCTTCTCCCGTGATAGGATCCACTTCTCAATCTTGTCGTGGTCCCTCTCTCTGAAAAACACTGTCCGAGTCTAATGAATTCCTTCACTAGCTTGGCGTCTCCCGATAAACCAAAGTGATATTCGATATAGTGGGTATAGGCGTGTCTCACGGTGACTCGTCGTTGGTACTACGGTGGTACCGGTATTCGTGCCTCCAAGATAGTAGGATGCCTCAAAAACATCTTCAATTGCATTGATAAGGCTCAATTCTCTATCGGTGACAAAAACCTTTAGGTGTAGACCACCCGTCCAATAAACCTCTCAAAATCTTCAATACCCAATTATAGTTGGTCCTAATCTCCGATGATATGAAACAAAACCCAATCGAAAATGTAATATATGTGGAAGTAATCCCAACAATCTCCAATATCGACATTCGGTACCTATTCGTCTTATATGTGCAATCCATGAGAATAACAAACGAGAAACACCTCAACAAGTTGATGGAGTCCGGATGTGCCCAAAATAAAACTGTCACAACATTCGTTTCAATGTCCCTCCTATGCCACAATAAATATATATGGTTCTCCAATAAGTGTAAGAGTTGTTGCATTTCACTTCTCCCACCATCATCTTTAATCCGATTCCTTTATCGTGCATTGTATATTGTCCGCAATGTTGAAGCATTGTTCGTATCCCTTTGCCTTAAAGTATTCAAGATCTGACGAGGCTTAACATTGTCTTTACTCATCTGATCTAAAATAACAGCTTCATCCTCATTCAGTCTTCCTGCGAATGAGTGACCTTCCAAGTATTTCGCAGTGTCATGGTTGTGCTTGCCAGTTACAACTCTCACATACCACTTTGAGTCCGAAAATTCCTTGATCTCGATAAAAAAGGGCACCGACATTTTTTGGTACCGGTGTTTGGCCTTGTTTTGTCCTCCTCTTCCTCTATGTTTATCACATTTTGTGATATTTTACCAAGTAATTTTGCTTAAGCAACCCCAACTCTTTGGGAAGCACCCCTATATGTCACAGATCTCTCACATGCAATTGCTACTCTTCCCCTACGACCGTTCCCTCCGGCATCGGATTTCTTCGTAACCAATACAAACCTCCTAGTACGACCTGTACCTTGAACCCAAACGATAGCCTCAACTCTAGTTTCAAAAGGTACTTCCCGTGTAAAAAGATTAGATAAGTCTTCAAAGCCACTTGCAAATGGCATACTTCTTGATGGCGCACCTGACGATGGTATACTTATCGAAGGTAATTCCTGTAAAAGACATGGCGAAATTCGTAAGAATTCAGAATCACAACGGGAAAAAATACTTGAAATTTGTAAGTCTCGGTAATGCAAGTCCGATACATAAATGCAATGTCTCGGGATGGGGTAAACGAGACTCAGCCAAAAGTCTCGGACCAATGTCAACCGAAACTTATCACTATGTATCGGTTTATACTACCCGAGACTACATCTTCAGGCTCGGTTGCCACTATCCGAGACTTATTGAAAAGTCTCGGTACCGTGTAACCGAAACAATCGTGCTACCTCTATTTATCCGTGATTTGAAACTCTAACACCTTCGGATGTACAAAACTCACCTCCAAATGTCTCGCATCGTCTACAGTTACGTCTTGGGCATCCATTATACACTAAACACACACGAATCGCGCCGAAACCTATATATCAAGAGGCACGAATGCATCAATCAAAAACCATTTCCATCCCACCAACACACACTACATACCCATGCCTAAAACCATTAAAAAACAGCAACAAATAAGTACATACAAACCTTGTACGCACTCTTTGACCGAAGAACGTCACGTCCGATTGTCGTCGAAGATAACGAAATAGTTGGAGTTGCGGTGCCCAAAAAAAATGTGGTGCGGTGCCCAAAAAAAATGTTTTTCTTCTTCAATTGTGTAGGAGGGCATATTAGTTATTTCATATGGTGTTGGAATTAAATGGGGTGCCCTGAGTAATGACTGGGGTGGACATAGCACCACCCAAAATCAAATTACTATTAATAACCATGCATAAACTTGTCCCTTTATATCACCAAAAAAAAAAGTTGGCCCTTTATGCAGCTTATATGATATATATATATATATATATATATATATAGATATATATATATATATATATATATGAATATATAATAACTCAAATATCACCCATGAAACCCTCTCAAAATGTGTTGTGCATTAAATGATTTGTGCATTTATAACGCATCGATTAATGTATTAGATTAGAATCCAATGGTTGTAAATAGTGTATCCATGACGTGGGTATATATTTGATTCTCATGGTAGTAGTACATATATATATATATATATATATATATATATATATATATATATATATATATATATAGGAGAGAGAAAGTTTCACACGCTCACTCCTTCTATCATTTCATTTTTAGGATTTTCTTAATTTTTCTATTTTTCTATTTTAAGATATTTATATATTTTGTGTTATTTATTGTTTTAAGATATATACATTCATCCCCCATATTTTTGAAAAACGAAAAATCCAACTTTGAACAACGAAACGACGGTTAATTAATAATTTATTCATCAATGCATTAAGTCTTTGTTTCGTATCTTCTACCATCGATTTGGTTACCGCAACATTATTTATATATACTGTTAAAGGCACTGAAACAACAATTAAGTTCATTCGAATTTTTTTTTTTTTGTTAATGAATAGTTACTTCTATGATTTATAAGTAAATATTTTTTAAACCATTTATTGTATATTTTTTTCTAAGAAATATGAGTTGATTATTGTGAATTGTAATTTTAATTGTAAAAAGTATTATAATATATTAATGTAAATTAATTTATTAACTTTATCTTAAAGTTTTAATAACTAATGCGCAGAGTGCAGAAAATCGACTAGTGTATACATAAAATAGATGATTAACAAGTGGATGAGTGACACGAAAACATATTAAAGTTAATTTTGCTTAATTAGGTAGCACACATACATATTATCAATTACTTAATTAGTTAAGACAGGCAAATATTTTGTGCCTATTCATAAGTCATTCACGTGCCCCAGCAGCTAGTAAAAGTTAATGTAATCGATCAGTTGATCACTTTTTTATTTTTTATTTATATATAATTAAGATTAAAAGACAAGATTAGATGGAGCGCAACATGTACGATTAATAGTCGTAATCATATGAATTTGACCCCCAAAAAAAAAAAAGTCTTAATCATATGATATTCTAATCCCATCAAATAAAATCCAAATATGAAAGAAATTAACACGATTGCAACCAAACTAATAATACTAAAATTTTAGCTCCAAATTATCTGAACCAACCTTGTGCATGGTCCATAGAAAAATATTTGTATTAATTGTTTCAGTTATTTATTGTTGAAGATGTGTGGACCGAAAGGTTTAGTTCCATCTATTAAATATAATTTTATAAAGAAGTACATAAGTGATTATCTCTATTTTAATAGTATCGAGACTTTTTAAGATAAAATCTCAGATCAAAAGTTGAAAGTGATTAAGTCGGAAACAGTATCGATGCGGACGGCCAGAAAAATTTGATATTTATCAATCATTTTCAAACCTCGAGTCTAAATCAAAGCAATGAATGATAATTAAAAGAAAACAATGCACTTGGTATACATTGATAGCAACTTTAGGAATTTGATTTAATGAATGGAAAATGACTGCAAAAGTGTGTTCCTTAGCCAATATCTCAATAAGCCAAACTTGTATTCATCCCAGTTGATCTAACTTCCTGTATCTTTGCTTCTTGTCTTATATATAATCCCCACATGCAACTAAGGTGCCACAACTTTTCTATTACCTTAACATTTGTTTCACCAAAACTTAAATGCATGGCCGGAAAATAAGTGAAGTGATGAATGCCTAACTTTGCAAATGAAAAAAAAAAAAAAAAAAAAAAAAAAAAAAAAAAAATGACTCATTTTGATTGACTGAGACGACTTGACGAAACTAACAATACATTTCGATGTGGGCCCGTGCAGGTGAGTGCTTATCTTGCTCTCGGATCACTGTGTCTCCGACCACGTGACCGTTGCCGCCCAAGTAATGCGGCCCTGCACGTACTCTCGACAGTGGCATTCGTGTAATTTGTTAAAAACCTAAGGGTGGTTCTGCGGTCCAAGTGCATTTGAGGTGGACGGCATTTCGTCCATCCATATAACGCTGTAAAGAAAAAACAAACGCTCCGTACACTCGACCCTACGTGCGAATGTGAATAACAGTATCCGTCGGCACTACTTTGTATTTAACTTTGGAAAACTATTAGAAAAACTACGAAATCACAATTCGAAGACACATTTGCCAATAAAAATTGTTTATGCAGTCTCGATCGGCATGTTATGCATCGAGATCTCTAAATATTCATATCTCGATGTGCTTATAAACAGTTTAAATATCTGATGTAGCTTTTGGTGTGACTTCTATTCTAACATTTCTCTTATAAATTTATGAAGATGCGTGTAGTAAATGATTCGTTTGGTTGGTGAATTAACTTCTTCAAACGCAAACTCTACCTAAATAACATATTATCAAAAAAGGAAAAAGAAGAAGCATACATACGTACCAAACCATTAAAAAAAAAATTGGTTAAGAATTGTTTTCTCGAAAAGTTAAATTTAGGTGTTTCATTAAAGGACATTTCTTATTTTGTATAAACATTTAAAAATACTCCATTATTATGGTTAATTATAACGTCTTTGAATTGAAAAAATCTAATTAATTTTTTCTATTAACATATTTGTCCAAAAAAGATATTCTTTCCAAGAGTGTATCCCATCCATTAAATTAAAAAACAAGAAAAGAAAATGATTTTCCCACTTTTGATACCAGTCAATCAAAACTAACTTATCGACGTAGGCATATCTTAAGGTGTATTGTGCGTCACCCACTTTATCAATGTAGATTTGACTGTATCAAAAGTGAGTTTCTAAAAAAAAAAAAAAAAATAAAGGAAAGTAGTAGAGTGCACACAATTTTGTACATTCAGGTCGGACACGCGATCGCCGAGCATTGTCGATGTCCTTGAAATGCCTGGTGAGCACATCCAACGGGGCACGTGTTCGAGCCAAGGCACACTGATATTTTCCTTAAAAAAACAAAGAACTGCTAGAGTAACCTATTAAGGAAACTATAATAGTTGATATATTTTCATAGTTTAAGTATTTAAGAAGTTTCTATATTTTAGTATTTAGTTAGTTTATGTAACTTTTTTTATTTTATTATTTGTTCAGCTCTATAAATAAGAGCACTCCATTGTACTCAATTTGCCCATTAATACAATTTTTAGACTCTTATTTGAAATTTATCATAACTTACTTTAGACACTGACCCGATACTCAATCGATGCAATGCGATGCACACCGAGATAAGTGCACGCGCATCTCCATGCAAAATGCACGACGTAGGATTGGGTATGTGCCTAAAGTCGGTGGAGATTACTTTTGCATTTTCCAAAAAAAAAAAAAAAAAAAAATCCCCATTACCTCCAACCAAAAAAGGGCTTAATTTACGTGGACTCATTAAAGGTCATTCAATTAGACGGTTATCTCCATTTAGTGAGTCAGCATGCGCACGCACTTCTATATAAGTGAGGGAGAGACAGCTTCGGTTGTTTGTTCATTGCATCCGTCACAGCGGGAGACCGATGGATTGATTGATGCATCGATCTCAAAAGAGAGTTTAAAAAACTGCAACTATTAGCGTCGCTTCTCCTCCCTTGTCGCTACACCCTTCAAAGTCGACAGATTCATGCACACCATTCAAGTCTCGTGCTTGCTTGTGCGCGTGGAATCTTATGGTCGTCCTGTTGTCCGCACCCCACCACTCCATACCCCTTCTACACGTCCTCAACTGGGGTGCTCTTATCGCAACTACCGTCTCTGCCATTACAGACCTTCACTAGCTAGCTAGCTAGACTTCATCGTCCGGTACACTGGGTTTTGCTTTCTGCCTTCTGGGCTTTCTGGGTTTTCTGGGTTTTTGAGATTCAGCTTCGGATTCTGTGATTTCTGTGATTATTGGGTTTTTTTATTTTGAGTTCTCTGGTTTTGATTAATTTGAGTGGCCTGTTTGGATTGGCGCCGTTTTCGGTTATTGAGTTGTTGAGTGTTGAAGCTTGTTAGCGGTCTGTTTGGATGGTTTGGTTTTGAGGGGGTGAACTGTTTTTCAAGATAATCTCAAGCTCTCCACTGTTTGTGATTGATTGATTGATTGATTTCCTTGGATGGTGGTGACTTTTCATTCTGTTAAAATGTTTAAATTTGTAGTACTAGTTCCGGCAAAGCATATATGGGCATGGCAGAGCTGAATCTCATGTGTTTGTGTTGTATATCGATATGCTTATTCATTTATACTTGTTTGACAATGCGTCTTTGTTCTTCCATGCTCATTTGTTGGACTTTTCTACTATGAAAATTTAACGTTCATGCGTGTTGGTTTGACTTCTGATCATCTCTATGGATGAATTCAATGCATGGGTCTTTCTTTGTTAGTTCTAAATTATATGCTTTTGACTGTTTCATTCAAATCATTGAAGTGTTTGACTGTTTATCATTATAAGGTCTATATGCCAAGAGCACTTTTTTCTTTTTCAATGTTTTTGGCTGTGGAATTTGGATTCAATCGCTATATATATATATATATGTTTCTATTGATCTGAATTTGAAGACTGTACTGGTTGCCTTGTTTGTGTTTTTGCTTGTATAGGTTGAAAAGTTTGTTATTTAAACATGTTGGAAAATATGGAGGAACTGAATCATGAAGATGTGATCAAGGAGTTCGACTTACTGACGAAAGACGCCGAGAGGGTTCAGGCAGAAACGCTTCGAAGAATCCTGGAAGAAAACGGGAATACTGAATATTTGAATAGCTTCGGGCTCGATGGAAGAACGGACCCGGCAAGTTTTAAGGCTTGCGTTCCATTATCGACTCACAAAGACTTGGAGCCTTATATCCAGAGAATTGCGGATGGAGATGCTTCACCTGTCCTCACTGGGAACCCAATTACAGCAATCTCACTCAGGTGTGCTTTCAGATTCATTGTTATTTCAATTTCTTCCATACTGTATATCTAATTAGATGTTCCCGGGATTTTCTTGCAGTTCTGGAACCACACAAGGGAAGCCCAAGTTTCTTCCCTTTAACGACGAGCTTGTGAAATCCACAATGCAGATTTTCCAGACATCCTACGCTTTCCGAAACAGGTTCCAACCAATTTAATTTAAGTAATCCTGTACATATGTGTTGAATGAGTCTTAGTCTTATATATTTCAGCCAAAATTGTTCTGTTCCCTACTGAGATAAACCAAACTTTGGATGCAGAGAATTTCCTCTTAAGAATGGTAAGGCCCTGCAGTTCATTTATGGGAGCAAGCAGTTCAAAACAACGGGTGGTTTGCCGGCAAGCACTGCCACTACAAATGTCTATCGTAGTTGGCAGTTCAAGAATACGATGCGGTCGATGCAATCCCAGTGTTGCAGTCCCGACGAGGTCATCTTCGGGCCTAGTTTCGACCAATCCTTATACTGTCATCTCCTATGCGGGGTCATTTATAGGGAGGAAATCCAGGTGGTGTCCTCCACTTTCGCCCACAGCATAATTCACGCATTCCGTACATTTGAACAAATTTGGGAAGAACTCTGTACAGATATTGAACAAGGCGTCCTCTCTAGCCGAGTCACCTCTCAATCCGTTCGAAATGCAATGTCTAAAATATTGAAGCCCGACCCTGAATTGGCTGATTTGATTCGTAAGAAATGCGAGGGACTAAATGATTGGTGTGGCGCGATACCAGTGATTTTCCCGAATGTCAAGTATGTATATGGTATTTTGACTGGTTCAATGGAGCCTTACTTGAAGAAACTGCGGCACTACGCCGGAACATTGCCATTAGTATGTGCAGACTATGGTTCCTCGGAAGGATGGATAGGGGCTAATGTGAATCCCAAACTGCCGCCCGAGTCTGCCACGTTTGCTGTGCTTCCTGATATTGGATATTTTGAATTCATACCTCTTCGGGAGAACCCGGAAGACCAGAAACCTGAGAAGAATGCAGCGACTCTTCTCTACAGAGAGTTGGAACCAGTTGGTCTGACTGAAGTGAAGGTAGGGGAGGAGTACGAGATCATCGTCACCAGTTTCGCAGGTACTACTATTTCTTGTCTTGCTGTTAGTTTAAACTACAATGGTACAATCTTAGGCGGTTGAACTTCCTATGTGAATTCTCCCCTAAATTTTTAATATTCCATGGAAGGTACATTATGTTGCATTTCCATCCTTGTTTCGCGGTGATTATCATCGATTTTGTTTAATTATGAATATTCCATTAAATATTCTAGTTTAGTTATGCTTGCTTCAATTGACCACCCTTGCTGCATCTGAAATCTGTAGGGCATTATTATTGCTAAGTTTTGTATGCTACTTTGGCATGTAAGTCCATATTCTGCTATTGATGATGTTATTTCTGTCGAAAACATGTCTTTACCATCGCAAGGTTCTATTTTGTCCAGACTCGCGGTAGGGACAATTTTTTTTCTAATATTATCTCGATGAAAGTTGTAATGCATCTCTTTTAAGTCATTTTAGTGTTTTTGATGAATTAGTTATTTATGATATGATGAGCTGTTTAGTCCATTGATCAATATTTTTTTCAATAGTGCTGCTGCTGCTGCTTTCACATGATATTGCAGATAAGTGTTGGATCTTCTATTATATTTAAGCGAGTAGATCATGTTTTCATCGATACCAATTAAAAGGCTGATAGTTACAAGGACAATCAAACAACGATTAGGTTTGAATTTTAATTTGAACCACTTGTTGATAAAATAATACTCTCTACAACTTTTAACAATAGTGGTCTCTACATATACTGTGATCCGCATTGGTTACTCCGAGAAAAAAAATTGGAACACTTCACATGTTAGACATCTATCTTCTTCACACTTAATTTTTAAACACGGATCGAGATCTGACCTTGGTCTTTCTTTCGTCTTTGTGTATGTATGGATAAATTTGTTTACGCTTGCTGGGACCGCACATGCCTAACAAAGTAACAAGCCCTCTTATGTTGATTCATGTGGTCCTGCTAAATGAATGAGGACATAATGCAAATTGCGCTTCTAACTCGAAACGTCTCTCTTGCAGGCCTGTATCGTTATCGGTTAGGCGATGTAGTGAAAGTGATGGGCTTCTACAATTCAACGCCCGAACTCCAATTTGTTTGCCGGAGGAGCCTAATACTAACAGTTAACATAGACAAGAATACAGAAAAAGACTTGCAGCTATCTGTAGAGGCGGCGAGCAAGCTTCTGGTAAATGAGAACATTGAAGTTGTAGATTTTACAAGTAATGTGGACGTGTCCTCAGAACCTGGGCATTATGTGATCTTCTGGGAGCTAAGCGGGGAAGCGAAGGAGGATGTCATTACTGAATGTTGTAATTGCTTGGACCGGTCTTTCATTGATGCAGGATATGTCGGATCACGAAAGACAAACGCCATCGGAGCCCTTGAGCTCCGAATTGTTAGGAAAGGAACCTTTCAGAAGATTTTGCAGCATTACCTCAATCATGGAGCTGCTTTCAGCCAATTTAAGACTCCAAGATTTGTAGGGCCATCTAATGGTGGTGTTCTTAATATTTTGACTGACAATGTTGTTAAGTCCTACTTTAGTACTGCTTTCAGTTGAAAGCTAATTAAGTTGGTTGTGCCATCCCTTTAACTTGTAAGAAATCAATGCCACCTGCACTTCCCATGTTATAATCTAAAGAAATCTTTTTTTCCTTGCATGAGAACCATTTATTCCTTTGTTTTGTGACTAACAAAGATAGATAAAGAACTAAAAACTTCATGGAATTGGTCTTATGACAATGATTTTTAGGCAGCAGAAACTATAATAATGATGAGGAAGATTAATGAAGTTGAAAAATGGGTAATCCCTTCATGTAAAATCCAATTGTTTAGTTCAATTGATCCTTCAAATAATTTTTTTAAGAAGACATTGCTTTCTTCAAATGAAATGAATTTGTAGGGGACTCTTTTAAATTAAGGAGGATTACAAGGGTCCACCCTTTACAATCTAAGTCTTAGATTCATGCACTGAAACTGGGATTTTATTTTATTTTTTTCTACTGTATTAATTTGATGCCAACTGTATAGATTAGTTGTCGATCGACCATTATCAGGCCTCATAAGGGTGGTGGCCCTTCCAACCCAGTTTGCTCCACAAGACTTAAAACCGAATCCCTTGCTGCTCAAACCGACATGATGATGGAAATAGTTTCTATGCTCCAAACTTTTCATTGGACTCCGACATAACTGTTTATAATGTTATAATGTTTATTATGTCTCAGTAGATAAGAAGCTAAAGCAAGCCAAATAAATTAGGTGGCTTTCCCAAAAAAAAAAAGGCACACTGGCTGTCTTATTAACCACTTGGTAAGCTCATATGATTATACAGAATCTAATCTTCAGTTTATGCAAAATCAAGTTCAATAATGCATCTCACATGAAAGTCCATCTTCAAAGATAAGAAAAGACAACAACAATCAGCTCTCCATCTAACCAAATTTCGTCTTCTTTGTGTCCCATCCTTAAAAAAATAACAACTTTTGGTGACATTAGAGAACATGAGATACATTGTACATTGTGTCTTCAATCTTTATACATCACACATCTATATCTAATCCCCATCGAGATACGTTCACGAAAATCTCAATATTCATCGAACGGACCTCGACCCGAGAAGGGCATTGCTATTTATATATAGGAACTGATTAAAACAAAGGATTCTAGTCACATTAAAAGCTTTAAAAACAAATCATCATATTCTCTAAACATAGACAGGGCATTACAGAGCAAATTCATATAAATCCCAGTTCACCAATCTCACAAACTACACATCAAACAAGATGGATCACAAAGACCAATGTGTTGGTGAAGTTGTCGGGGTTTGGGATTGTGGGAGCCCACTCTATGACTCATTTGAATTGGTGTCTCTAAGTCACCTCATTGAGAGAAATCTAATGGTGTTGCCATTCTCATCAACTAAGCAGACCAATCAAGTCTCCAATGTGTTTGATTCAAGCCCAGTTGGTGTTGTGAGATCAGATGAGCCTAGTAAGCAAGTGAAGATTAAAGGGTTGTCATTGGGATTGTTTTTCAAAGCACATAGTTACATTTGGAAGAGAAGATCAATGAAGAACAAGAAAGTATTGATGTTTGGATGTTCCAAGGGGCTCAAGTTGAGGAAGAAACATAGTTTTGATTGCAAAATAGCCAATTCTGCTGACTCTTGATTCTGTACTGTGTTTCATGACTTTGTTTGTGATTGATGTTCTGTTATTGTTCAATTTATTTTATTGTTTTTCAATCTTGTTTCATAAATCGTAAGTGCATGTGGAGGAAATTTGCAAATGTGTGCTTGTTGAAATGAGATTATTATTATTTTATTATGAGTTATGTTGAGCCGTACTAATTTATGATTGAGACTTTGTCGTTGTTGTTTCGATAAGAAAAGAAACTGGAGAATTCTACGCACACTGATTAGATCATGAAACTAGCTTCACGAGCTATACAATGTGGGCAGCTTTAAATTCACTTATCTTCTAACAAAATAAGGGAATATTGTAGGACCTCAAGTTCGTTGACAAATATTTCCGTCTTATTCGGAAAAAAGATTTACATATTATTTGAGTATTGTCGAGAGAGTTATAATTGTCCTTTAAAATAGTAACATATAAAAGTGATTGAGCGAGAGAGCTGTTTTAATGGTATATTGAATAATTTCATTATGGGCATGACTCATAACTCATAAGTGGGTTGTTTCATGCCTTTATTGCATAAAAATAAACACGTTTTATGTGGCAATATATTAATATTGTATATTAATGAAACATAATACCCTTTGTTTGACTTGTAATAATATTTTGTAATATGTATATATATATATATATAGTCAACATCATTTTCATTTATTGGAATGATTCCATTGAATCATTGATGTTAAAAAAACATATATATATATAGTCAACATCATTTTCATTTATTTCATTTGTACGTTATTTTATTTCTTTTCTTACAATGGTAACTATTAATAGTATAAAAAAAATATGTTTCTATTGTTATTCGAATTTGTTACCTATCCGATTATCTCATTAAATAAACAAGGCGAGAGGACTAATGCCGAATCTTGATATTTTTCGAGGCCTAGAGCAGTGAAGAAATTAAGGCAAATGTTGAAAAGAAATAATTAACCGTATATCAAGAAATCTCAACCATTGTTGTGCAAATATGTATGTATCAAAAGTATGTCACCCTAGTATTGTCCATTTGAAAATTTATGTTTCTTATTTGAATATATAAAGTCAAGTTTGTTACTTAAATATTTATGTATCAAAAGTATGTCACCTTAGTATTGTCCATTTTCATTTATTTCATTTGTACGTTATTTTATTTCTTTTCTTACAATGGTAACTATTAATAGTATAAAAAAACATGTTTCTATTGTTATTCGAATTTGTTACCTAACCGATTATCTCATGAAGTAAACACGGCGAGAGGACTAATGTCCAAATCTTGATATATTTTTGTTACGAGGCTTAGAGCACAATGGTAACTATTAATAGTATAAAAAAACATGTTTCTATTGTTATTCGAATTTGTTACCTAACCGATTATCTCATGAAGTAAACACGGCGAGAGGACTAATGCCAAATCTTGATATTTTTCGAGGCTTAGAGCAGTGAAGAAATTAAAGCAAATGTTGAAAAGAAATAATTAACCGTATATATCAAGAAATCTCAACCATTTCTTAGCAAATATGCATGTATCAAAAGTATGTCACCCTAGTATTGTCCATTTGAAAATTTATGTTTCTTATTTGAATATATAAAGTCAAGTTTGTCACTTAAATTGAGTGGAGACCATGTTAGCAAAAAAAAAATCAAGATGAGGACCAATAATCAAGTCGTTTTCTAATTCTTGCTTTGAAATTACTCTAATTTGATTTTGGATAATAAATGACACTGCCTACAAATTTTGCTTTCAAAATGAAGTTTTTGAAACTTTTGTTGTTGTAGTTGAACAGTATAGCAGCAATGGCAGCACAACAAAGCAACAACATACAAGCATTTGGAGTTTGGGATTGCGGGAGCCCGTTGTACGACGCATTCGAATTGGCATCGATGGCGCATATCATCGATCGGAATCTAACAATGGCCATGCCTTCTTCATCTAATAGAGGTGAGCCTGATGTGGTTGATTCAGTTTCAAAAAGGGTAGTTAATAGAACAGTTGAAGATGTACTAGGTGCCCAACCAAAGAACAAAGGATTGTTTTCATCATGGGGAGACAAACTACTTGGTTGCATGGTTTTCATGATTAAAAACTGTTGTCATTGAAGAAATGTTTGCCACATTGGACTATATGAGCTAACCGATGATTTGTTTTTATAGAATCTACAAGTTCAGTAGGTACTTGAGACTTGGAGAAATTCACAATTTTCTTGTTGAACCAAAGTTTTAAGAAACCTAAAGCCAAATTTGAATCCTAAAAAGGAAGTACTAATGGATTTGCATGTTCAACAGAAGCCTTATTGAACAAGCACACCAAGAACTCTATTTCCTATCACTACTGTGAAGGGGCCACAGCAGATTTGTTGTATTCTTCCAATTCCTTCTTGTATGCCTCCATGGCTTCTGCGGCTTTGTCGTTCCATATTTTCTTATCGGCTTCATTCAGTTCCTACAACGACACGAATTGGAGTTTCGCGATTAGGAATATGAACATATCCTATTAATGTATTGACAGTGAAACTCAATAAAATGAAGTTGAAACTTGTACCTTCCATTTCACTGAAATCAGTGCACTCAGTGTAGAGTTGTTGATGCCTGGCCTTTCCTGTACCAAGCTCTTTCTAGTCTCTTTGCTGCAAAACAATGAGTAAGAGTGAAATCCAATGAACATTTCTTCGACGATTTAATTTATGCTCAAACATGTTTTGTTAACTTGCCTAAATAGAATATATGAAGATGCAGGCCTTTTAGGCTTGTTTGGGTCTACATTTTGCTCTTCCTTCTTTTTCTTCTGGCATTGTTCCTTTGTCTTCTTTAATATATTGTCTGTTTTCTCCTTCCTTTTCAGCAATTGCATAGCTTCCAGTTTCTGAATTTTCATCAATTCCTCTTCTTCCTGTTGGCGCGACGCCGCTTCCTCGGCCTTCTTCTGCTTGTACACCTCCATTTCCTGCAGATACTCTTCCTTCTGTTTCTTTGCAATCTGCCCAAAATTTATAGTTCAATAAGTGCATATCAAGAATAGACCATAACCTCTTAAAGAAAAAATGAAAAACAGACAAACCTTCTCATAAGGCTTCCTTTGTTTTTCAGTCAAGTTCTTCCATTCCTCTCCGGCGATCTTCGCAATCTGCACAATTCGATAGAAATTATGATTAGATTAATACAAATAGAACAAACTGTCTAAGACCCATAAGAATTGAGAATGAATTACCTCCAAAACATTCTTGTTCTCTTCTAGTAATGTCGCCCGACGCTCCTTCGAGTATAGGAAGAATGCCGACAAGGGCTGCTTCGGCTTGAGTGGATCTTTTTCTTTCCTGCAAGAAATTATATTCTACGTTAAACCCTCTACATCATAGAAACATAGATCCAATTAATCATCAAATATGGATTGTATTTAACTAGGCTTACTTCTTCTTGTTCTCTTTGTCCATGTTTTCCTTGTCCACCTCCTAAACCAAAAAAAAATTAACAATTCCCATTTTGAATCTCCCTATTAAAGCCAAAGAAAGAAATGTAAAGCAGATTTTGAACACTATAGAGATAGTCATCTAACCTGTTTGAATTGCAAATACTGTTCAAGCAATTCCATGGCAGTCTTCTGCTTCTGCTCCTCCTCAAAAAGCTTCATCGCCTCGTTCTCGCGCTTTTCTTTTCCCATGATTTGAAGGTAAGCCTCTTTATCAGCCTGATATTTCTCTTCATAAGGCTTCTTCTCTTCAGCATAAGAGTCTTCCATTTTGCTCCCAATATGTTTGAGATTTCCTTGAAGTCTGCTTCAGGGTTCTCCTTCTTCACCTATATTTACCAAACATGACAACATCATAAATCCAATCACTCATATGGGAAATTCTTGCTGAATCAAGCAAATCAATTCATGAATCTCAGTATACCTCATTCCATTGATCTTTGCACCATAGTATGTATGCCGTAGAGGGCTTCTTGTTTTCGGGGTTCGCCTTCTTTTTCTTCTCATTCTCCTTCTCTCTCAGTGATTGAACAAGTGGAAAGCTCTGTGAATTCAAATTAAAAGAACAATCAGAGAAACAACAACAACAACAACTACAGCAACTAGACCACAAAACAGTAAGAACATATCAACATTATACCATGGTGGGCTTGAACTCTTTCAATTTCTGCAACTTCTTCAACTCTAATTGGAGCTTCTCTTGTTCTTTTCCGCGCGTCTCGAGCTCTTCTTCCCTCTGCTTCAACATATCGTCGCGGGCCTTCAACAGATCATCAGTCTTCGCCTTCTCAAGTCGCAGCTGTTCAAGCTTTTCTTGCATTTCTTGCAACTCTTTCTCGAAATCCTTCGCCGAGTCCTCTCCCTTTGTAGAGGGCTTCTTCTTCTTCTTCGGCGATACGACGGTTTCTTGGTGCTTCAAGATGTCTCCAGAGGGTACTAGAGGAGATGAAGCAGCATTTCCAGCAATGATGTTGGCCTCATTCGAAGAGTTCTTCGGCTTCAACGCCTTCCTGCTCTTCCCCTTCTTCACAGGGGCTTGATTCGCATCGACAACCACCTGGGCTTCTGATTCAGCCATTGCAATTCACAAAGACAAAGACAGACAAAAATTGAGAGTAATTGTGGTTTGTGTATAGTGTGTGCTTTTATAGAGGCGCCTTTACTCCAACGGCAAGATTTTCAAATTCAAAAAAGTCAAGCATTTTGAAGAGAGATTTGAAATCCGGACCTGTGTTATTACAACTTTAAAAATTAACGGCTAGTTTTACCTCTTTTGAAATCCAACTTTAAAGAGTAAACATATATAAACCAAACCTTTCCCCAACTGATTTTTTCCCTCCAAGTTCCAACTAAAGAGGACCCTAACTTCGTCGCACCATTCAAATTAGCCATGTTTTCTCTGGTTTCGATGCTACATTTCTCCGTTGTTTGTAACCAATTTTTGTTTGATTGGCTTCCTTGGCCAAGTCATTGCGCAAAATTGCAAATAGATGCATAAACCACTTGTAGCTCTTGGAATACACATCAAACTAGCTCCAAAAAACATTCTTATGATTGCTCCCCATACAACATTCACTAAAAAATGTGAAACTTACATATATATGCCTCAAGCATACAATTGAGCTATATACATGAACAAATTACCCTGCAAGTTCATGTCAGCATAGATATGATAATGTATTTAAGGAACAGAATTTGATGGAATAAAAGCATAATTTAAATGGAATAATAGGGCGTTGGCCCAATTGAATTCTGGCACAATGTATCACTACAAGTTACAGGAGAGGAGGACAAGCCATTTCTGGCACAATGTGATAAACAATCAATTGTTCATAAAAATGGGAGAACTGGAAAATTGTGGATTTCCAGCCTAAAAATCAAATGACTACCGGGTTAAGAATCAGCAACATCTTCCGAGGCAGTTGAAAAAGTTCGCCTAAAACAATTTGGATATGTTGGAGGCAGCCTAAACACTGGTTTTTCGCCACAAATCCCTTTACTCGCCATACCCAAGGCATACCCCAAAGCGCGCGAGACTGGTACAGCAACTGCATTTCCGACTTGTATATATCTACAAGGTAAATTTAAAACATGTTAAAAACTACTGATAAAAGGTGAGCATGGCTATTGAATCTCACAAGCACAAGCACCATCAATCAAAGGAGTCTTTAAATCAGACAAGTTAAGCAACAACTCTAGAAGCAGTTACGATAGAATCGTCAAGGAGCTGCAAGTCACTTTGATTCATCTAAACACTTCTAAAAAGCTCACTACATATTTATGTCATTTTCTCAACTGAAATCGACAAAAAGCTTCGAGTATGAAACAAATTATGCCAAGGCAGTTGGCGTTAAATTGCTAACGAATTGAGGTGGCACCTCCACTCTGACTAGGCAATGGAAAAAATGAAATGAATCACTTGCAAAATGAATTTGACATATTAGAGAAATCGTTTGAAAGTTCACAATCTTTATTTTTGGTGGGATCAAAGTTCACAAATTTAAGCATAATCTTTGACTAGGCAGGGGTGATTTGTGATCGAAATGTTCCTACTAAGTTAAAAAGAAAATTTTATAGGACCGCAATTAGGTCAGCTATGCTCTATGGAAGTGAATGTTGAGCGGTAAAGCAACAACAATTACATAAAATGAACGTAGTAGAAATGAGGATGCTTAGGTGGATGTGTGGTAAAACTCGTAAAGATAGAATAAGAAATATAGAAATTCAAAGACAAGTACGAGTAGCACCAATTGATACAAAGATTAAAGAAGGGCGGTTGCGATGGTTTGGCCACCTGCAAAGACGGCCTAGAAATGCCCCAACTAGAAAACTTGACTCAATAGAAACTGTAGAAATTCGACGAGGTAGGGGCAGACTAAAGTTAACACGGGATGCATTAATTATGAGGGATTTGAATAGTTTGCAAAGCTCACCATCAATTGCACTTAATCGAGCACAATGAAAAAGTTTGATCCATGTAGCCGACCCCAGTTAATTAGGGACTGAGGCTATGTTGTTGTTGTTGTTGTATTTGTGAAATTTCAATAGAAGAAATAAGATATTTCTGTCATAAAAGAAAGGGATTTATTCTGATCAATGCGCAATTCAAAAATCCATAAACGTTATTGCAGTTTTAGTAAGTATAGTAATGACGATGTATAGTAGAGCTGAAAACTATTGACATACCTCTCTTTTACGGGACCGCAGAGCTTGTAGCAATCCGGGAACCCTTGAAGTCGAGCATTTTCTCTAATGGTAAGAACTCTGTCTTGTGTTGGATGTAAAACTTGCTGTCAATGCGAGAAAAAAGAGATCAGATCACATGCAAAAGGATCAGTTACGTCACTGAATAGGGAAAAAAATGCATATTATTAGTGTGTAATTGCAGAAAATAAGTGCGCACCAAAGTGTAAAAAAAATATCTTCATGATTATTGCTTTTGCAAATATATCCTTGAGAAATTAATCAAGTAATTTTGCTCGCATGTCTAAGAAATATAAACATTGTTGAATTGAGTTGGATGAAAAAGTTAGATCTATAATGTAGCAGACCCCAACGCATTTGTTGAGGACAGTAGAAAATACAAAATCTCTTCTAAATATTTTACCTCACATAAGATCTTCAATGGATAACAGAATACCAGCTATAAATTATTCAAACAAGACAAACAAATTCTTTTTTCAAGTCAAAATCCTTCATAAAAAGGAGCAAGTCAAAGACAAGTAACATGATTTTACAAATAACCTTGAAGAGCATTATGCATCACAACATTTCAAATTTGTCGGCTACAAGGATCAAACTCTTCCATTATGCATGGTTTAGCTTGAAGAGCAAATTGCAAAAAAAAAAAAAAAAGCAGTGGCATACCACGTTGGTTTGAGGTACTCAATTATGCAATTCATAAACTAAAGTAATAAACATCAAGGAAAGTAAGAGATAGAAGCACCTGGTTGTGGGGCTCAGCTCTGGTTACCACAGTTGCGACAGTCTCGTCCCACCATAGCCGTTTAAATGGCCTACAAGTTAAAGTCTTAATAGAGAAAGAGGGGATACGATGAAAACACATGGAAGATGACAGAAAAGTCATGTGGATTTTGAATACGGTAGAGAAAAAGATTTTTTACTTGGTTGATGATCCTTTAACAAAGGTCATTGCATAATTAGGCACCTTCAAGAAAAAATAATTTATGAATTAAAGAACGCACCTTTAAGCCAAAAAGTGACAAAGGAAATTAACCAAGATAAAAATATGAAAACCAATACCAAAGGCTTTCCTGACGGCAAGAGCTCGCGTTCAATTGACTCGTCCCATTCAACCCTCTTATCCGGACGCACTTTCACCCCCGGAAGATCTCTAAAATTCGCACCCTAAGAGAATAATGTTTAAAAAAGTTAACTACATGATACAAACAATAATTAATGTTGCTCCAACTTCCAAGTGCAGAATTTTAACTTTGATACAAACCTTTCTTTTGGGAATCCGACAGACTCGAAGATAATCATCATTATTTAGCTCTAGCGGACGATGATCATACAAGGTGGTGTTTTGTTCCACCATTTTTCCAATCTTAGAACATCCCGTCAATTCTGCAAAATATAAAAAAATTTGATATTGAGATTTCTTCGGGGAAATTATCAGTAGGAAGAATATGAGAAAACATACAATCAAATTTAATAGGTGCGAAGAAATTTGCAAAAAATACACAAACATACAAAAGAATTTTCAGCTTAAAAACAAGAAATATGCCCCAAACTCAAATTAGTTAGAGCTAACACAAGCTATGTTCTTTTAATTAGGTGAATTTCCTTGAACATTAGAACACCATTTTTTGGTACAAAACATTGTAAATACCATTAGCATATGAGTCTAACACTCAATAGCTGGTAGCAAAGGTGATACCAACTAAAAAGAAGTTTTTTTATTTTTTTCATTATACCATGTAATAACTAACTTGTAGTTGTAAATCAAGGTATACAATTTCTTTGATAAAATCTTGCAAGCTACTGTCTATGGATATGTGACTAACAAAAGAAAAAGAAAAACCGTCTAAATTATTTAAATAATAGCATATAAACCATTCCAAGAACCACAAATTAACTATGAGGATGTAAGAAACTATTAGTCAATGTACCGAAGTACAGCTGAAAGTCAATTGTACTCTACTCAACATAAACAAACAAGCATGTATAGATAATTCATTAGAGCAAAAATCATATTGCCCTTGCATGCAAAGAAACTCCAAGAAGATTAGATTCTTTAAGACATGCATGAATAAAATTTTATATTAATGACATATAAACCACCACATCACAAGGCACATTGATGCAATTGTTGGTGCACAGTAGAAAATACATCAATTAGGAAACACCCATAGCAAAATAATGGCTCTTCCTGGGTTGGTTAAGTATTCAAAGACAAGGACTTAAAAGTTTAGAGAGAATCTCTAACTTGTCTTGGCCGTTTGGATAATTCTTCAACCCTTCAATTAAATCCTGCAAATACAACTAGTCTCTTCACACTCAAATGACTTGGATCGAGCTTAATAGACACAAAACTTTACATGAAGAAAGCATTGTTAAGGCATATACTTGAATTTTGACATAAAAAATAATGAACGATGAACTTAAAGTAATACTCAATCTAATATGCTTTTGAAACTCTGTTTGAGCTGCTTTTCCATATGGCATTTCATCTTTAGCTTCAAAATTTGTAACCTATGCATTAAATATAAAAAAGAACTTAAATTAGATAATGTACTTGGTACTCAAAAAAAAAAAAAGCAACTGCATACTAAAAAGTTAAATATAATTAATACCTCCGGAAGGTCTGAGATGGCATCGCCTAGATACAATGCGCTCTTCAAATTTTTAGGTTCATCTTTACCATAAGCTACAACATTTTGCTGCATCACCAGATAACATTTGTTTCAAGCTACAACAAAATAAAATAATAAAAATTATGACAATTGTTAGCAATCACACCTCAAACTCTTGTGGTACGACACCTCTAAACACGACATCATGAGTCGGCAATGGATACTGAGGTAATGCCTACAAGAAGTAAATAAAACATAAATAAAAAATCTTGTAACAATCTTATATCAAAAGATAAACGTACGGATTCGTTAGAACCTGATAACGAGAAGCTCCCCATAGGAAAACACGCATACGAAATTGTGGTAGCCCATAACATCCAGCCGCCATCATTCCTAACCTTGCTTGGTAATTCATGGAGACTAGGCGTCCCAAAGCATATCGACCCAAAAAACCCTCGGCAAACTTTAAAATGTCAACGACATTTTCCATTAAAACAAATTTTGGTTTCAAATAATCAACTATGTCCATAAAAACAATTAGTTGTTGATTTTTCTCATCTTCTAATGGTGCGTCTTTCTTTCTAAACCGATTGAAGCCACTAGCACCTTGGCAAGGTGGACCGCCACATATAGCATGCACGTCACCCTAAACATAAAAATGCACTAAATATAATAATTCATAAACATGATTGAATAAATGTCAATGAATAAAAACTGCAAAGAAGGCCTAGTAATTATTATCAAAATAGAAACAAGTAAGCTCACAAGAATATATTGATTTCGAGAGATAAAGCAAGGGTAGATAGTCTTTTGGAAGAGAATGTACACATTTGATGCTTTCAAGTTTTACTCAAGCATCAGAGTATATACTATATAGAACAATTACTCAAAGATCAAATACAATAATTCTTTATAATATAATATTGAATTGATGATAATTAACAAACCTTGATCCAACTCATTCAAATGTGAGATAAACATATAAATTGTTGTCTCTTGTTATTTGTTGTCACTCACTTTTATTGTTAGTCAATCTTAATCGCTACTCTTTAAAATTTTCTAGATTTGTTACTTTTATTAAGATTAAGCTTGTAAATATAAAAAATTTCTGTCACAAATTCATTTACTACTAATCTTGACTAATTTTCTCCTCTCCAATTGAATTGTAAATGTGTTTTAAACTTAATGAATAAATGAATACTTGATAAAATAACTTATGAATTTCCATTACAATTTTGTTATAAATTAATGACCAAGATAAAGTTATTTGTAGTAACAATGTATAAGTATATGCAATCGTTCATTACGTATTACCAAAAACTAATTTTTTTGAGCAAACACGCATCCATTATTACTAATACAAAAATTTGCAAGAAAATAATACTTACAGGAAGAGGCAAGATTTTCAAATTATATCCGCGTGTCACAAATTCGCGTATTTTTTCACGGCAATCACTACATGAAACAATTAAAAAAGAATGTGAGCATTTTTTTGGGAAGTCAAATGTAAGTATATTTTCAATTTGCATGATGTGGGTAGCAAAATGTTAAAAGACCTTAATCCTTGTATTGGCTCCCAAGTATCCTCAGATTCATCATAACCTTTCCAATGCACCTAAACAAAAGCGAAACCCACAAAAGAAGCGTAGTGAGAAATTGAGTACACAATTCCAAATATGTTTATATAATATATAAAGCAAAAAGTTGTCTAAAAAATAAAGTAATTATAGCTAGGCCTATTGTGTCAATGAGTTATTGAATTAAAGTCTCATGATTCCAAAGCTCTTCAAAAATATGGTATTAGTCGCAAAAAGTATTGTAAAAGGAGTTGTTATGTATATACCTTAAAGTACAAGCCCAACTCTTTCTTTTCATTTGGATCGCCATAACAAATTCCTATCAACTTTTCAACTTCAAATATTTCAGAATCTTCATTTTGGTTGGAGTCGTCATCACCATCATCACCATCGTCATCACCATTATTATCTAAATTCGCTTCAAAATTGTGTTCTAGGGAATGAATATTTCCCAAAACAGAAAACTCTTGGCAAAGCTTCTCCCACTCTTTTAGCAACATCAAGAAATTTTCGGCTGATTCATTTCTCACCTGCAATTGGATTAACATTATATGCTGACATAATTATTTTGTTATAAAGAAATATAACCGTGTATAAATATACCTCTGTATCAGGGTGGTTCAATTTAAGACTATCACACGCGTGAGAATTCAAATCGATAGCCCATCTCTATGCAAGTAAAACGAAAAAGATTAGTAACATTGGGTAGAAACCAAGATCTAGATAGGTAACATTAACATGCATGCATTTCTTGCAAAAAACTATTTAAATCTTGACACTTGCATCACTTAAATAATATTTAGAATACAATAACAACAACAACATAGCCTCAGTCCCAAATTAACTGGGGTCGGCTACATGGATCAAACTTTTCCATTATGCTCGATTAAGTGCAATTGATGGTGAGCTTTTCAAACCATTCAAATTAAATAATATTTAGAATAAAAAAAGGAAAATGAAACAAAAAGATACTTACTGTTACAAGATTTAAGTTAGAAAGCCTTGCACCAAGGCAAAGACCAGTGGACATGGCACCACAACCAGAATAAAGATCTAATAATGCCATCTCTTGTGTAGCACAATCCTCAGGCTCGGATTTGATTTCATCAACTTTTTCATCTGAAATCGTTGATTCTTCACTGCCAGCTTGTCTATCATCTATAGAAATGATTTTTTTTAGAAGAGAGCTCATATGCCAATATATTGCAAAAGCAACAACAACAAAAACCCAACATTTGTATTACTTTAGCAGCTCAATGGAGTACATGATGATTTTTTTTTACTTTCTAAAATATGTTATAACTAATGCATCCCAAATAATCTTACATTTTACTTTATACCTTCAAATTTTTATAGTTTATAATGCATTAACTGCCATTCTACTTTTTTTTTTTCTTTCATTGCCGTTGCTACTTTTTTTGAATCACGATATAAGTTATTCTATATTTATGGGTCTCACTGCACATCTACCTAACCATCCTCATTTCTATTATGCTTATTATGCATGTGGTGTTTCCTTTAACTTTCAAATTGTTGAAATACAAAGTCCCTTAAAGTTGTTATTGTGTGTCACACTTTAAGTGTCACGGGCTATTGAATTACATTATGCTACTAACAAATCAATTGAGGTATTCCTTGTGTAGTTCTGCCATGTAAGCTGTCACATATGCAATCATCATATATGCAACATCTTTAGATATTCTATGTATCTTTATGGAAAGGCAAGAATCTGCAAACAAGGAAGGACAGCCCGTTGCATCGCAATCAAATCTAAGAACAAGGAAACTCGAGATTTCAATCAAAGATGTCAATCAAAGAAGTTTCCTAAAACACCTTGGTGCCAATTCATTGAATGAGAAGGAACGTGAAGTCAAAGACACTACAAGCCTTCTCTATATATAGTTCAATGCTTATTAGTCTTTGCACCCATTAATTATTTCTAATTAATTCAATTGTTTTGTAAGAGCAAAGTGAGCATAAGAGCACCATTTCACGAGTCTTACTCACACGCACACTTGGCTAAGGGGACTTAGCTTAAACACCGAGGGATCTCGGACTCCAAGGGGATCTTGAAGATTCATGTGTAAGAGCTAAGAGATAAGAGGAGTGATTAGTACAGTAAGACTTGGTGAGGGATCACCAACTTGAGAGAAAACAAGTGCGGAGTCCTTTTTGTAAAAGTTGTAATCATTCTTTACTACTTAGTGGATCTTACACTTGGGCGTGGCCCCGCAGACATAGGACTAGGTCTGAACTGCGTAAATAATTTATGCGCGTTGTTTACATCACTGCAAAACTATTTTTACTTGTTGTTTCATTCATTGTGCAAGAACAGAAACTTATATCTGTGCTCACATAACTCATAGATACTAAGTTATTGTATGTGCCCACAGAGACATTCCGTGTGAACAGAAACATTACATTTTCACAAATATTCACTCCTAAAAAGCGCAAAATCACAAAAACTAAAATAAAACTTCTCAACGTTTTACCTTCAGGCAAGTTTGCAAAGGTGGAATATTGCACGGAGTATGACATGTCATAATAGAAGTCACAATCAAGCAGTGTAGCCTCCCTTGAAGCCAAGTCAATCTGCCCAATAGATAAACACAGTGCAATGAAGACATTTTTCTTATAAAAAAACTGGAATAAATTCATGCATTAAAGCCGAAAAACCCATACATTAGGTGCTACTCGCACAATTCTGAGTTTAGAAACAATGCACTCTAAAGGATTGTCATCTGTTAGGTCGGAATAAAATAAACGTCTTCTGTCAATGAGATGTGCATGATCTTTTATGGCCTAAAGCATTCAAACAATAATAGATTGTTAAATGAGATATGAGGGATATCATAAATTGTAGAATGCGATAAGTATAAGTGTCATACAGTATCCTCAGCCTTGAAGAACCATCGCGCCTTAAAATATGGCTTATTATCTGTCGATTCAAAAAATTCGACAATTTTGGCAATGTAATCAGGCCCTCCATCTTCTCCCTGAAATTAAACAAAAGTCAGGTAAGCATTGACGTGATAGAAATTTAAACTAAAGGATCAGTTTTAATTTGTTTCCCTAACAACATGATTGCTTTAGCAAACAAAATAAACCAAAATGTTGATGCACATTGCACAGTAAATTTGTACCTTTACGTAAGCATCATCGTTGAGGTTGAAGACACAACCATCAACAAGTGCCTGCTCATAATGCCGTAATGCAAACAATCCCGGCTTCTCGTCCTCCTTGCTGTATAAATTAAAGAGCTGTAGATTAAACTTCAAAACTACCAAGAGAAATGAAAGAACAAATAACTTCACAGTGCTGATTCAATGAAGTTTTAAGGCCGAAATTTGTTTCAAGTCCCTAAAAGCTCACAAAGACATGAAAAATGTGGAATTTAGGGATAAATCGAAGGCGGTCAACAAAATTGCAGTTTCAGTTCTAATTTTCAGCACAATCATCCAAACTTACTTCGCATTTTTTCTTCCTTGGCCTTCTTCTGGAAAAATCAAATAGAAATCACTAATCAGCCATTGCATTGTTATACATTCTCCAGAAAAGGCCCCAAATGGATGAGACAAATACCTTGTTCGCTCCGTATCTCTCTGGCCACCGTTTCAGTGCTTCATCAGATGGAATAGGTTTGCCACAGAACTGAACATCCGGATCCAGTGCTGCCGCTCTCTTCGCTTTCTTCTTCGACGAACTAGGTTTCGCCAAAGAATCCTCTTCGATGTTGTCGATTTCCTCTTCCTTCGTAGCTCCGGAGCGGTGCTTCCTCTCAGAAAGCTTTGCTTCCCGATCCACTCCTACATCAGCTCTCTTCGTCTTCTTATTCACCAAACTAGGCTTCGCATTGGCAGATTCTCGTTTGTTGTTGTTGTTGTTCTCACACTCAGATGAGCTACTCGGCTCGGCGATCTTGGCCTCGCCGCCACCGCTCTCCTCCGTGTTTGTAGATCGGCGGCGGAGCTGTCTCTTAGACGGCATGGCTTCCGGCGACGATGAACCGAAGAGAGAAAATGAGAGAGAGTGGAGAGGAAGAGTCGGAATGTGAGCGTGAAAAGTGAAAACCTAGTAGTTGGGAAAAAGAGCGGGAAACCGAGTTTTCAGGTTAGGTTTGAAATTTTTAGATATTTTGGGGGAAGGGCAGAATAGTAAACATGCACATCGGGGCTTGTTTGGTAAAAGCCACAACTTCAAGTGGAGTCTGTGTATGTGTCTGTGTCTGTGCATTCGTTCAGTGAAAAAGTGGAAACAGAGCTCAATTATTGGAAAAAGACATAAGAACTTAAATTGTCACCAAAACAAAAGAGGCGAGGAGAATGTAACGGGTTTGAAGGAGAAAAAGAAGGAGGTGACGAGCTTGAATGAGAAATGGAAGGAGAAGGAGGTGACGGAGAGGAGAAGGAGAAGGAAAAGGTGAAGGATTTGATTTGTTTTGTTAGTTTAGTTGAGGTGGTTTAGGATTAATTTTTTGGTAAATTTTATGTTAAATTTTTTGTTAAACTTGGTTTTGTTAAACATTTTTATGATATGATTTTTATTTAGTTTAGGTATTTGTTTAGTTTAAGATTTGATTTTGTTTAGTTTTAGGAATTTGTTTTGAAGTTTATTATTTAGGAATCAATTTTTTGATAAACTATTTGTAAAACGTTTATTTTTTTGTTAAACCATTTATTTGTTAAACTTAATTATTTGGTTAAAGTTTGTGTTAAACTGTTTTTTGGTTAGTTTGGTTTAGTTACTTTAGTTAGTTTAGTTTAGTTTAGTTAGTTAGTTAAGTTAGTTTATGATTTTTTAATTGTTAAAGTTTTTTATTTGAATTTTATTGGTAAAATTTTGATTTTCATAAACTTTTTATCTTATGAATTTTGTTTACTTTAAATTTTTGTTACCGTTTATTGTAGTTTATGCTTAGGTTTAGTTTAGAAAATTTGTTTTGAAGTGTTAATTTAGGATTAATTTTTAGGTTAAATTTTATGTTAAACCTTTTTCTTTTTTACTATTTTTTGATAAACATATTTTTTTGTTGAACTTTTTTGTTAAACTCTGTTTTTGATTAGTTTAGTATAGTTAGTTTCTTAGTTTAGTTTAGCTCGTTAGTTTGGTTAGTTTATGAATTCTTATTTGTTAAAGGTTATGTTAATTTTTTTTAAAAAAAAAATATTATGTTAAACTTTTTATTATATGTATTTTGTATAGTTTAGGATTTTGTTTAGTTAAGTTTAGTTTAGTTTAGTTTAGGATTTGGGTTAGTTTTGGATTTTGTTTTAAATGTAAATTTATGGTTCATTTTTTGTTAAACTTTGTTTTAACATATTTATGTTAAACTGTTTTTTTGTTAAACTTTTTTATTGTGTTAAACTTTTTAGTTAAACTGTTTTATTGTTCTCATGTGTCCCTCAATATACACACAAATCGAATTAACTTTTTATTTTTTCCATGACAAGATCAAGACAACAAACGGTTGGCTAGAGAGTGGATTGGCTAGAGAGAATTTACTCATTGTTTGTTGCACGAGGTGTTAGGTTAAGATTTGATTTTGTTAAAAAATAATAATTAGTTATTGATTTCCATTTAAATAAAATAACGAACTATATTTTTATCGCATGAATATTAATTTGAAGAGAAAAGAAGAGGAAAATAGTAAGTTCAAAAAATTGATATTTCTATTATTATTTATTTGGTTTTGTTATAATTATCATGTTATGTAGTTACATAGGTATTTTAAAAAAAAATTGGTTGAGATATTCATTGCATGGTATGTGTACTTAAAAACATTAACTAACTCAAACAGATGGTGTACTTGAAGTAGATGAATGAGTATGTTATGTAGTTGCGCTATTAAAGCGATCATCTACATATGAAAGTTGGATTGCACTTTAAATCCCCCCAATATGATAAAAATTTTGTCTTGATATTTGAAAAAGGAACGAAAAAAGTCTAGAATAATTGATGATAAATAAAGTATATATATTAGTCTGTTTGGGAACAATTTACTATGATCTTGTTTTGATGAAATACATGTTCCTTATGAACTAGTTTAGTAGTTTTCATCGTTTGAGATGTAAATATGAGTTATTAAATGGTGCTTGATGCAAACAAATGAGTATGCTCTGTAGTTGCGCTTGTTTTTTGACGATCTTCTACATCAGAAAGTTGGATTGCACTTTAACTCCCGTTAGTAATAAACTTTTTCGAAGCATATATTTTTGTAATCCGTGATGTAATCCTTTTACATCAATGTCAAATAAATTATGTAGGTCATGGAACATATGAACATTCCATTTCTATTTTATGTGCACGGTGAAATTGTAAATGGTTTAAATGGCATCGCGTACAACGCACCCCCATCAGCAGTGTTGATGGTTAAGTTTGGGACGAGTAGACGACAATTGATGGATGACGTGTGTAACGCGTTCAATATCTCATCTACGGAGACTGTAGTCAGGATGACTTATCGCCACGTGATAATCCTCCCTGGAGGTTCACAATATTTCGTCCATGTGTTGCTGCATGATGATGCGACACACTTCGACTTGATGTGGGCGACAGTAGCCAATTTATCATTAACTGCAACGGTAGATATCTATTTAACATTTGAGTCAATCGACTCGTTTCGAAATCCTACAGTTCATTCGCAAGTTCGTGATGAAGATGTCGGCACGTCAGACGCTAGATTGATGATGGAAAGGCGCATATGCAATCACCACAAGGTGATGTCTCGCAAGATGGATTTGTTAGTCCCTTACATGATGACATTAATGCCTGTACTGACGATGAAGTTAACGACGACGACAATAATGAAACAAACAAGGACGTACGTCCTCCCGAGGATGCTGCAACAGCTATCGATTGGGAAAACCTCAATGTTGTTACAGATGACCCAAGGTATGAACCTCCAGGTGCGGAAAACGTGCAAGATGATGAGAAGTTTGCTATCGATGAAGAGAATTTCATGGAGGAAGCAAGTGATGATGAAGTTCACCAACCATCGCGGAGTATAATGAAATCAATTGGGAGGTCGCTAACTCCACTTTGCAACCCAACATTCTCATTAACAAGCCGAGTGGGACATGCATAATTTTGAGTTGGAAATAGGATTGTGCTTCGACAACAAAAAAGACTTACAACATGCAATCAAAGTGTGACATGTTAATAGAAATTGTCAATACCATGTGATGAAATCGACTCCAACTATGTGGGCGATCAAGTGCAGAAGTGCGCAAGACGGTTGCATGTGGCGTATTCGTGCATGTTTGCAAAAGAAAACACAATTATGGGAGATCGCACAATTAGACGTGCCGCATAACTATATAAATCTCAACGTAGAACGCGGTCATGCCTAACTTGACATCAACATGCTTGCGCGAGAGATCCAAAGCGTTGTCCAGATAGATCAAACAATAACTATCAAGACATTAATAAAATAATTAAGGGAAAATACGGACACGAAGTAAACTACAAGAAAATGTGAGATGTCAAAAGGAATGCGATTGCATGTGCATTTGGAGATTAGGACGAGTCATACGTTATATTACTTGAGATGGTTGGCGGCCGTGAAGAATAAGAGTCCGGGGACAAGAATCGAGTGGTCACATAGACAATGGGCTGCCGATGAGATAAGAACTCTGCGTTTCCCCAATTTTGTCGTGTGTTTTTCGCATTTGAAGCATCAATACAAGTTTTAAAGTTTTGCAAGTCTCTTCTTCGATTGATGCGACTTTCTTATATGACAAATATTGGGTGTTTTTCAAAAAGTGGGGTGGCTTTAGTTTGTAATTCACCAAATAGTGGGGTTTACTTTTAAATTCTAAAACTAATGTATAACTCCTTTTGAAAATGAGCTATTGATGATGAGGTGGCATGCATAGTGGTGAGGTGGAAGACATTTGTATGGATAGCTCATTTTCAAAATGAGCTATCTATACAAAATTCTTCGCCCTATGAACGACACGTGCATATGGAGATGGACGACCCGCGTCACTCGCGTATCTCGAGGTATACAACTCATGTAAACAACACCCACGCATATCGACGTGAACAACCCATGCAAACGTCACCCATGTATGATGAGGTGGAGAATTCATGCAAATGTCGAGCACGTACGTCGAGGTGGGCAACCCATGCAACCTCGTGCAACTCATACAATCGTCACGCGCGTGTCTCGAGGTGGTAAAGCCAATGCAAACGTCACACGTATCTCCCCGATTGACGGCACATGGAAACGCCACGCACGTATGTCGAGGTGGGCGAGCCATGTATCTTCGTGCAAATCATTCAAATGTCACACACATATCTCGAGGTGTGGACAACTCATGCAACCTCGTGCAATCCATGCGGACCATGCGAATGTGAAGCACAAATTTCGAGGTAGACAACCCATACAACCTGCTGCGTCCATGCAAACCATCCAAACGTCATGCATGTAACTCGAGGTGGATAATAAATGCAAACGATATACACGTTTCTCGAGGTGGACAATCCATGCAAACGTCATTCACGTATCTCGAGGGTATAACCCATGCATATCCACTACGAGATCATGCACCCCATGCAAACGTCACACACGTATCACGAGACGGACAACCCGCGCAACCCGTGCATATCCACTACAAACCATGCACCATTTCCACGTGGATATTTACACGAATAGCATCTTTTGAAAAGGCGCTATTCTTGTAAACACCTTCTAACGACGTTGACGTGGACATTCATGTAGGGGAATATTTACACGAATAGCGCCTTTTGAAAATGCGTTATTCGTGTAAACATCCTCCAACGACATTGACGTGGACATCCACGTGGGGAAATATTTACACGAATAGCACATTTTGAAAATGCGTTATTCGTGTAAACACCCTCCAACGACGTTGACGTGGACATCCACGTGTGGATGAATAACACGAATAGCGCATTTTGAAAATGCGCTATTCGTGTTATTTGTCCTATGTGGACCTGACACATGAATAGCGCCTTTTGAAAATGCGCTATTCATGTGTCCACGTAAGCCGAAAAAATTTTCCCCGACTAATAGCGCCTTTTCAAAAGGCGATATACTATATTTTTCGAATAAAAAAAAACTCACACATTGTTTTGCTCATTTAAACTAAAATCGATTTGTATTCTTGAAATTTTCCCAAATATAGTGGTAAGCTAATGATTGTCATCTCCGTTGATGGTAATTGACACATACTACTGGGTTGTATTTGCCGTTGCGAAAAACCGAATCTACGATTCGTGGGGATGATTTTTGAGGATGTTGCGCAAACACGTGACGGATAGATATGGAGTTTGCCTTATTTCGATCGTTACCCGACATTCGGAGGCGATCAACACCTCGACCATAGTTTTTGTCCCCCAAAATGATACCACCGTTATTGCTGCGACACTTGCTCGATAATTTCAACACCCAATTTAAAAATGAACCCTTGAAAAAACTCATTTCTCGAGCAACTGCTCAACATCAAGAACGAAAATTTAATGCGTGCATGAAGCGTTTTGCATACTTATCATCACGAACTCCTCAATATCTCGCAATATGTCAATGTCATCCCCAAAGAACTATGGACTCAATCGCATGACGGAGGCACGGATGGATGACTTTACGTTTTACATTCAACTAATTTTATTGTCAATTGTAGAGTGTTTTAACGTAGTGTATTGAAAGAGGCTCGATTCTTGCCAATAACAACAATGACGCGAATGATTTACTACATATTAGTGACATACCATGATCGGCGTAAACAAGAAATCAATGAAGCAATTTCAAATGGCCTATCTTACACAAAATATGTCATGGATAAACTCACACATTATGAACAATCTGCAAGGAGACATCAAGTCAATTTGGTCAATCGTGATATAGGTGAGTTTCAAGTGCTGATTGGTAGACATAGAGATCGCATGCATAAAGGCAACAATACCCAAGTCGTCATCCTAAAGGATCGGGTGTGCAGTTGCAATAAATGACAATCGTTTGGTTTCCCTTGCTCACACGTGTTAGTTGCATGTGCCTTTATTCGAGTGAGCTACGCGCAATTCATTGAGCCATACTATATGATAGATGTGTACGCGCAATGTTACTCTTATAATTTCAAAGTCATCCCAAATGAGAAATATTGGCCGATTTTTGCGACGAAGATCATACCGGACCCAAGGTGCGGATATGGCCGAGGGAGACCAAAGGGAAGACGAAGGCAAAACGAGATGGATCTTCCTAATGTCTCGAGGCCACTTGCGATGTGGCACATGTCACCAAGAAGGACATAAAAGAACAACATGTCCTAATAAAGATCATGATCGAGTCCCTACATTTCTCAGAGAGTATCTTTACAACTCCATATTCTCAAAAAAACTTCTTTCAGCGACTCCAATCTCTTATTTAATTAGAGGCTCTAGAGACTAGAGCTAGGGGAAAAAAAAATATCAATGATCTAACAAGGTGTGGCTGAATAGAAACAGAAATGCAAAAACCAGGACCTCCATTTCAATATTTCTTTTTCAATTCATATACAACTTTTAAGTTACAGAACCAATACCATTCAAAAGAATTACCAAGAACAAGAGGCAATGGTATTAGAGCCATGATTCAAAGCTGGAATTCTAATCTTGACAACCCAGCTATGAGCTATGCTTAATGTGACAAATAGAGAGTGAAATGGCGTTGCAGTCGACGAGATGTTGGAGATGTTTCAACCATTTACCACCATTTCCATTACTAAATCATTCCAAGAGTCTATCGGTCCGGGCAAGCACCAATGCAGACAGTCATTTTGAACTTTTGCATTTCGATCATTCGCAAATGGATGGAATTGTCTGTAAGGGCCAGGATGTCCATCCGGTCGGAGCAGTGAAAGCTGGGTAGTGTCGAAAAGCCTCAGCTTCACTCCATGTTTCGATGCAACAGCTGCTGCCTTCTCGAATTCCTCTAACTCGATGCTACGAAATGTAGCGTCGACATCTTTCAAACTAACCTCACCTTCCTTAAACGGAACTGTTCGTTTGCAAGTACCACCATTGGACCACTCTCCATTTTCGAAGTGATCTGGGGTTACAGTTCTGAAGAAAACCAACCCCTTGTGCTTGGTCGACGTCGCAATGAAGTTCAGAACCAGCTGAAGGGCTTTGCGGTAAGCATACTCAAACCCGAGTTCAGTCAAGTTCTTCCCAGGACAGTAGTGACAACCTACTATTTTGTTTTTCATATAGTAGATTGCTGTCTTGAGAAACCACTTCCCACCTGAAATTATGATGTAATCGAGGCTCCGATATTGATCCACCCATTTCTTATCGAGTTCATCCAGATGCAGCTCAATATCGGATGTCGAGACACCATTCATGTCTTCAAAAGTCGCAGCTTTCACGAGGAAAGGGGACCATATAACAGATACATTGAAATTATAAGAAGGGAAGTTCCATCTTCTTGATTTGTATTCCTCGTCGTGGTAGACCTCAATTGCCTCTTCCACCTATGAAACAAAACTTCAGCAATCAATTGCTTAGTCTATACTAGTTATCAGCACTTCATGATTGTAAATATACCACAACACCATAGTACTAGTAAATCACTAGAAATGTATAGTATTTAGAAGCTTAACAAGAAGTACAGATAGTCATTTTCATGTCACGGTGTGGGGGTGCGCCTACCAGTTATTAATGGTTGTCTTGGCATCTCATATCAAATTCTTACTCATGGTTGCTAAGATCTAGCAAAATCAAACTCGTTTCTTTCATTTATTTCTTCTCAAACCAACCGACAACACCACGTCACATCTTTTTTATCTCCATCTTGTTACTATGCTTCCTCCACCAGTACATGACTTCTAACAGGATAGCTCTAATCTCCTTCAATTTACAGCTGACTTATTGCAACTAAATATTAGCATTTACTGGATGGTTTCTTGTTCTACATTAAAAACTTTCCTAGTCTAAACGGCGAGTCTCTAGGATTTCATAATTTTTTTATATCAGTCTGAATCACCTTATTTCTTAAATAGCCTAAGAATCATGGGGAAGTTCCAATCACATAACACTGTAAGTTTGCATTTCATTTTAGCCTTTCACCCCAATTTAACAGGCAAAAGTTTTGGAGATTATAAATAAATTTTTTGTTGCAATTCCTCCCTTCAACTGTTGTCTAGGTATTCGTTCTACACTATCGAGAAGTTCTTCAAGGTCTAAGCTTCAAACCCCTTACTTGATCTCATCAACCAGCGTCAAGTAAGATAACATAGAGTCTGCCCCTAATTAACTCTCACTTTATTTAAGACTAGAGGAAAGGACAATCAATACAAGCAACTGAATTGCAATATGAGTCCACAATCAGGGTCAAGAAGTAGAAACCAAAACCACAATATTTCAGCTGAAATCAACAATTGAATTGAAGTACTACTTACTAGTTTTACTGAAAAATTCAGGACAAGTAAGGAAGTTATCAAAAGTTAACATGTAACAAAATTAAGCAACAAAGATCCAAATGAAGGCATGATAAAGAAGAGAAACCACAGATTAAATTTGAATATACCTTTGATAGAATGCAAAGCAATGACTGAACATAATTGCGCGAAATAGAATCGCCTATGAGTGCCCATGATTTGTTTCTCATCAACTCAAGGAAATTCTCCGCTTCGAACTGTCTCAGTTCGCAATCCCTCGGACTCCACCTCCAGTAAAGATACCCCGAATCAGGCCGCCCATTCATCATACAATTCTGATGACCCTCAATATAGCGACAGGTCGCATTGGTATAAATCGGCTCTGATCTTGTTGGGATCCAATCTCCAGTGAAGATATCACATTTCTCTGCATTGAAAGCTCAGCTCAAACACAACAAACTTCCCAAGAAATAACAAAACTAAAACCATGATTCTCTAAATGTCAATTTCACAGGCTTCAAAAAAAAATGACAATTTCACACAGATCACACTAAATTTCTCAATCATTCAAAAAATTCAAGCTTTCAAACAAATTTCAATGCCAAAACAACAACTTTTTTTTTTTTTTTTATATCCGTCGTTATCCGCATCGCTATCTTGTCTATTCTCACGACTCCAAGTGCAATAAGCCTAAGCGTACCCCAATAGCCCGTACAATCTTGACTCAGCAGAAATCAAACCTGGAACCGTATACCTAACCCGCGCAATCTCAAGCTCGCCCTTACCGTTAGGCCAACCCGGTTCCAAAACAACTTTGAGATGTGAACTAGTCCAATTTTTCAAAAACTCAATCTTTCATGCAACGAATTGAATTCCACCAAAATCTATACCATAAAGACTAGAAATCAATACCCTTTTGAGGGATCTGTTGCGCCGCCTTCGGAATCTCGTCGGGGCTTTGCTTTGTTGCTGCAATTGGTGTGTCTGGACTCAGTGAACTTGCCACAAAAGGGGTTTCAACATCTGAAGAAACCTCAACAGAACGAGAGGAGAAGAGACGGAAAGCGAGACCCATCAAGAGAATTGAAGCGGCAAACTTGAGAAACACTTGATTTGGCTTGCGAAGGGTGCATTTGTTCCAGTCGAACCACCGCATCATCTCCACCATATTTGTTTTGTTTCACTGAAGTGATCTCTCTAATATGCATATGAAGAAATGACACAAATTAACCGCGAAAACCCAAATTAACCGCGAAGCTGAAGAGATGAAACAGTGAAAATGAACACAAATCCCAACCGACAATTATATGTTTCAGTGTGAAAGCACTCAAAGCAGCGACACTGGGGCCCTTAATGAGCAACAATTGATGGAGTTGGAAGCAATATAGCGGTCTCTCCATTATGAGAAATAATTGTTCTTTGTTACTTCTATTTTTGATAGTTGGTAAATTCTGTCAACTGAATAGATGAGGCACAGATATGAATTAGGTGAAATCTTGTTATGTAAGGGTAGTCTTGATGAGCCAGGATAATGCTAAGGTGACCTACTACGGACATTCATTACGAGCACATGCTTTAATTTTTTAATTTTTTTACAATTTTGTGATTGAGGAGGGTTATGATGTATGGAGACAGATGGTGTGTAGGAGGTTATAAAAAGATTAAAAAATAAAAAATAAAAAAATCAAGGTGAGTGCTCGTAATGAATTTTACATGTACAACAAAAGGATAAATGGTGCCTGACAAATCTCAAATGGGTTTTATAATTACTAGCTCTTAAGGAAAACAAATTAAATAGACTCAACTAAAGCAAGCATGTCTACTGCAAAAAAGAGATTTATTTCCATCAAAAACCAGAATTATCAGATCTCAATCTGCCCAACATAGAGGTCCAACACATAGCATACAAATTAAATAACCAAAGAGAAACAAAGTTTAGGCATGGCTGCTCTTGCTCCTACTTGTTTTATTTGGATGATGCCGCCTCTTCTTTTTTCTTCTCCGGCTTAAGGAATGTATCCTGCAAATAACATTAATTAAGCATTGATCTTTAGAGATATAACTATGCAAATACAAACTAAACAATAACTTCTAATTAGTTTGGTATGGTAGTTAATATATAAAAATACAACATAATGATGGTAATTGAAAAATTAATCAAACATGTTTTAACTTAAACAGGAGGGAGGAAGGTAAAATCATTTAAGAATTGAGATAAGCAAAATAAACACATCCAACATTTCAACTTGACGTTTGAGTCGTGTTTTTTGATTTATATAAAAAAGTGATCTCTTGCAACACAATCTTAATTCCAGGTATGAATGTCTTGGTTATTGCCATGGATTGCAACGCGTCAAGTTGATCCCAACGCGATTTCTTTAGCTTAGGCAGACAAAATAATATTTATTTAAAGGTCATTAAGCAACACTAATAAATCTTCAGTTCAGTACGTAACATTAATTAATTGTGTTAAGACTTAGTTGTTGAGTAAGTATTCTTATCATCCTGCTTAACCTACCGCCTAGACAAGTTATTGCCAACTGAATAACTTATTACCAAAATCTTACCAATTAAACAATCACAAAAAATTAATCAATTTCTCATTGGTTCCTCCAATCCATAACAAAATGGGCACTGCTAGGTCATGTTGGAATAATGACATACAATTAGTGACCATATATATAATATAGAATGATAAATTGAGTAGGTGTAATGTCTCAATATACATGCGTAATGTGTATTTATATATACTATACATATTATATATAGATGAGAAAACATGTTTATCTATTTTTTATTTAAAAAAAAAAAAGAGATTCGTACATTGTGTTTTAGATAAACACAACTATTGGAATATATACATGCATGTAGTGAAACGCCACTTGGCAACTCCTCATGATACTTGGAGACAACAAATACGTTGTTTAAGAAATCCATGAATGCATGAATTTATGTGTCCTTGAATAGTTGAATGCATGGGTATACATGCATGTCTTAATTGATGGGACGTGATGGTTAATTAATTTGGAGATTAACTCCAAAAAGGTTGGAGTTTAGATTTATGTAAATCATCTTTAGCTACGTACGTATGTGATAAAAGTCATATTGATATATATGAAAAATAAAAAGAAACGTTTCAATACAAAAAAAAGGTGTAAACGTGAATACATTGAATAAATAATTCAAACACTTTTTTAAAGTGAACTCTGGTGTTTCTCTAAAAGAATTGAATTGGTGTATTACACATTATAAATACTCACCAAAATAATAGAATAAACATACAAAAATTTTGATTCCGATTTTTTAAAGAAAATTCATATTTTCTTATTTTATTAAATATATCTTTAATATTTTATCTCTAAAAGTTTTATTTTCTCTATGATCATTAAATCTATTGTTTTAATAGTATTAAAATTTCTATTTTCTCTATGGTCATTAAATCTATTGTTTTAATAGTAAATGAGTAGAACAGTCTGATCCAATTGTTATCACGGTCTAAAGTGTTGTAGTCGTATGATCGCGATTATTGTATCTTGGGAGGCAAGTGCTACTAACCGCAGACACAATTTGCGGGGCATTATTGTCTTAAGGAGATATATAGAGTATTAAACTCTAGCCTCAATCTACAAATTTCTTCAATTCATCAAGTTCATAATGTTTTTTGCAATAATTCAACAATGACTACACAAAGGGACACAATGAAAGTTCTTGATCCCAACATATCACAACACACGTCGCTTTTTCATGCATACGTGATGTACTTCGGGATGAGTCAAACGTATCCGGAGGTACATCGCACGTATATCAACGCCTAGTATTTTCCTAACAAAATTGATACAACAATCAAATCAATCACAAAACCAAAATGAAAATCTGAGAACTACATATGGTTTGATTGATTGATGAGAGGACTTGCGTTCAAGCCAGAGACTTGGTTGAAGACGAGAAGGGTGGCGACTATGGATCCGAGGATCGCAGGTGGACCCGTCAGTAGACTCCATTTTCGGTGAATCATCTCTTCTCGACTCCTCCTTCGCTCCGATCGCGATGCAACGCGCCAGGGCACGCCTTTAGCGGGTTTCGAGAGAAAGGGTAGACCGTGTGGAAATGGGCAGGCCGATTCTATTGTTGGGCTCAAATGAAGAAAGGCTTGGGCCGTTGGGCCCGCTAACAACAACTACAATAATCAAAACTTTTTAGAGAAGTAGAATGAAAACGACGTGTCATGCTCTAAGAAACATTTGTGCCTCAAAATACAAGCATGGGTAGTTTTCGTATGAATGACTTTTATGAGCCAATATTTTATGGTTTGACACTGTTTCATTCCAGTAGTTTCTTTTTTGTTGTGCTTGATTAAGTACACTTGACTGTGTGCTTTCCATATCATTTAAATATTTTTTCAATTGATGCTAGTTGACTTTGGCCTACTCAACCTATATATTGTCGAGTTTTTTTCATTTCTATCAAATCGAGTTTTGTAATAAATATATTCGTATGCTTTCTTTAAAGGTGTACCGCAACAACTCTTCTCTAATCTTTATATTAATCTAAAACTTATATATATATACTTTTAAGAAAAAAAATTAGTGAACTTCTATAGCTATTTATAACCACACAGTCATGCGAATTACATAATTAGCCCATATCGAGATTTGAACTCACGACCTCTTACTCTCAAACTTCATATCAAATCATTGGACCACTCAATAAGTTGGTAGAAGTGTTGTATCTTTAGCAACTAAAAAAAATTACATTATTAGAAATTTAATCAAAGTCATGTATGGTTGTTTTTTTTTTTTTTTTTTTTTTTTTAAAGAAATCATGTATGGTTGTTGCTAGAACAATTCCGGTCCATTTGTACCACGATGGTTATACAGATCGATTTTGTTATAAAACCACTATATCCAGAAGTCGTGGAATGGGATAGTTTGATTTATATGGCCCTACTTTGAGATTGAGGAAAACTGTCTTCTCTCTTTTATTATGAGAAGTGCTAGAATGACAACAACATATCTCACTGTAAGACACGTTGGCTCACAAAAGTCATCCATGCATGCCTCGAGATGTGGGCATACATAAATCTCGATACATAACACACGTGTCGAGGTCGTACGGAAGGGTCTTGTGAGCCAATATGCCTTGCGGTGTGATATTGCTATTGTCATTCTAGTGTTTTCTTTATTTAAGTGGATGATTAATTTTAAGTTTCAAAACGGTTTCCTTGAATGCTCGACTAATTTTATCGATTACTATTGTTAAACACATGCTTTAAAATAAACATCATTTAACCGAAAACAACTAATTAAACTCAACTAGCTTGAAACCATTTTTTTAGAACGTTGACTTTGCAATTGCATTTAAAAAACTATTTAGGCATCTATACTCCTTCCTTCAAAAAATGACTTTCCCCGCCGATGAGAAGAACATGAATTATTTATTCATTTTTTGCCACTTACTCACATTTCACTAAACATTATATGTGCTATTTTCTTATTAGCAATTTTTCCTTTATAGAAATTTTTGTTGAGACGTGGGAAGTTTATTTTCAAATCGATTATTCATGGCTTCTCAAAGAAGTAACTAACGGTTGGTTGGTTGACAACTTGAAGTGGGTTCTTGTTCTTTTAATTAGTGACTTGAATTTGAGTCATGAGAATGAAAATAACAACGTTGAAAACTCCTCCACTTATCCGGTGCTCAACTCCGAGTAGTCAAATAATTTAGGTACAAGATAGTTCAGATTAAAAAAATAAAAATAAAAAATACATCAGTGTAGATCTCTCCAACTTACTTTCCCCAAATCATTTGATGATGATGTTGTATTCATAGTACTTGTCTTCTTAGAAAAGAAACAGTCCCTCTCATGTTTTGTCTCATACAGTCTCTCCCTCATTATGAAGCCATAAAGATATTGCCTAAAAAGTCCGATTCCCAAACCAATTTCCTTTTCGTGTAAAATAACACCAACGGCAACGACTTAGTTGTCACGTTTACGCGACCGCGAAATCACAGCCGATTCCGCGCATTCAGACTCACCGATTTTACGTTTGATGATCTCGAGACAACCGGATCGGACGCAGTCCTATATATATATATATATATAATAAATAGAAAATCAACATCGAAGCTCTCGCTCTCTGTCTCTAATGGCGGAAATCACACAGAGCGATTTGCTTCCACGCGAAGACGACGCCGGCGCCGCGTTCGTGTTAGCATCGAAAGGTTCGTCCAATCGTTCGTTCATTCATTCATTCATTCACTCATTCATTGATTCATCGTCTTCGTCAATGTTAGAACTCTGTTTCGAATTTCAATTGAATCGCACGAGTTTTGAATCGATTGATTGATTTATTGTTTTTGATCGTTTTGATTGAACCGATGACGATCGGAGAGCAGGAACGTGGTGGCACGCAGGGTTTCACTTAACGACGGCGATCGTAGGGCCGACGCTGCTGTCGCTGCCGTACGCGTTTAGGGGTTTGGGATGGGGTTTAGGGTTTATGTGCATGACATTGATGGCGATCGTGACTTTCTACTCCTACTTTCTCATGAGCAAGGTGTTGGCGCAGTGCGAGAAGGAAGGTCGGAGGCACATTCGGTTCAGAGAACTCGCTGCCGACATTTTAGGTAACCGATTCAGCGATTCGCTTCGTTTTTCGCTCTGTATTGATTGATTTGTTCTATAGTGAGCTGTGGTTGAGACTTTTTCAAACTTAGTGGAGTGTCACCAACCCGAATGGTACGACCGTACGAGTACTGTGGTTCCCTTAAGCGATGTCTTGAATTCGTGTCTTGTAGATGGAAAAAAACTAGGTTGGGGCCTTGGCGGGCCTGCTCTTAGTATGACACGACAGTGCCTGAGCATGAATTAGTTGGTGCGGGATAGCACATGGGAAATTGGTGTTCGATTGTTGTAACCACCAATTGGTTGGTCTGAGTGGTACAAGACTTTGATTCCTCTTAAGTGATGTCTCAAGTTCGAGTAATTGGGTTGGGAAATTATGCTTGAGCATGGATTAGTCGGTGTCGTTGGTGCTGAATAACAAGTGCGAAACAGAAAAAGAACTTAGTGCAGTGTTGGTGTGATTGTTGTTTTGCCCTTTCACACATGTACGCATGTTCATCTATAGACTATATGCAATAATTAAGATGTTAATGATCATGGGTGATGGGCCCTATTATGCCCTTCAAGGTTGACTTGTGAATTTGATTGTTTAATCAGTTGAACTTTTCAATTTAGTTCATGTTGCTTTTTAAGAAAATATTTTCAATGGAGATTACCTGCAGTGTTATATTTGTCTTTATATTGGTAACGATGAATGCGTATGCGGCTTTTCAATCCAAACTGTTCAGCTGGGGGGATATTATGTTAGAAAAACTTACATTGAATGTGATAGAAAAAGAAAAAATTAGAATCTCAAGGAAGGTCAAGTTGTTTGGAATGAGAAGGCTAAGTTGTCGTGCAGTGGGCATGTTGCTTTTGTTTTGAGGTTATCCACTCTATGGTTAATGGTTATGGTCTCTATGGACCTTACATAGTTTTGAATAAAGATAAGTGGTCAGTGGGCTCTACTTTTTTTTTTTTTTTTTTTTTGGGTCAAACGGGCTCTAGTTCATATTGTATGGTTATCCACTCCACAAGTGTAGGAAATCTCTTATGGAAGTGAAGATGGTTGTAGATGTGCTAGTGAACAATTTGCAACAATGGAGGAATAAGTACTCTCAAGTTAGTTAAGATAATATATGGGTTAGTAAGAGTAACTAAGCAGGGGAGAAGTAGATATTCTTACGCAGATATTTATAATATATGGGTTAGTAAGACTAGACGCAAGATGATACTTTTAAAATATTTGAAGAGGCAAATTGGTTGAAGATATAAAGAGAATAACTACAAAAAAAAAATTTCTAAGACTTTTACAAGCATCGTTTAATGCTGCCATTGTTAGAACCTAATAAGTCATGTACTTCATCCAAAAAAAATAGTTATGTACTTTATATTTTATAAAATACCATTATTCTAATAAATGATACAAAATTGATAAATCACTATATGCCTTTACTTTCTAAATTCAAAGATATTATGCAAAGTATCAAACAAATATAAATTAAATTCTAAGTGAATGTTGGGTGGTAAAGCAACAACAATTACATAGAATGAACGTAGCAGAAATGAGGATGCTTACATAAAATGAACGTAGCAGAAATGATGATGCTTAGGTGGATGTGTGGTAAAACTCGTAAAGATAGAATAAGAAATATATAAATTTAAAGACAAGTAGGAGTAGCACCACTTGACACAAAGATTAGGAAGGGCGGTTGCGGTGGTTTGGTCACCTGCAAAGGCGGCCTTCAAATGCCCCCACTACAAAACTTGATTCAGTAGAAACTGTAGAAATTCGACGAGGTAGGGGTAGACCAAAGTTAACATGAGGCGCATTAATTATGAGAGATTTGAATGGTTTGGAAAGCTTACCATCAATTGCACTTAATCGAGCACAATGAAAAAGTTTGATCCATGTAGCCGACCCAATTAATTTGGGACTGAGGCTATAATATATATTGCATATTTGTGCCATAAATTTTCAGCTGACTAATTTACTCGATCTTTATTTCTGTTTTTCTTTGCAGGATCTGGCTGGATGTTTTATTTTGTGATATTTATTCAGGGTGCTATAAACACTGGAATAGGAATAGGATCCATACTCCTCGCAGCAGATTGTCTCAAGGTACTAGTCTCAATTGTTATCCACCATCCTTCTTTAATCAAGGGAAGCACCACTGTTCTGTTGTGTGTAATGTTGCTTTTCTCTCTTATAGCTTTATAAACTCTTTTATTGTCCGATATTCATTTCGGTAATGATCTATTATGTTTTCACTTTCATTATTTTTGTTTTATCCATGTTGATGATTTATCTATTTTTTTTTTTTTTTTTTAATTCTTTTCCCCTTGTTCTGTTTTTGGAAAAGATCATGTACTCCAATCTTTCTCCACACGGACCCTTGAAATTGTATGAGTTCATTGCAATGGTGACAGCTGTGATGATCGTTCTGTCTCAGCTTCCGTCCTTCCACTCTCTCAGGTATATAAACCTGGCTTCAGTCCTTCTTACCCTGGGCTACACTTCTCTGGTCGTTGGTTCCTGTATTCACGCAGGTATCAAGCTTAAATCAATTTTTTTTTTTTTTTTTTTTTTTCTTCTACAATAAGAACTGGGGAGTTTGTATACTTGGCTAGGCATGAGCACTAATACGTATAAGATTTCTATTATTTGTGAAACTTGGTCCTTGAACGGCTTACTTCATCATTATAAAGTAGTAATTGAGTATTGGGTCATTATTTGGGGGCTTAGCTTATAATTAAATATAGTTACCGTAGGCGTGGTGCTACAAGTTTAGTTTAACATCCCTGCTATTAGGTACTACCACAGGAAGATTATTTGACATCAAGCATTAGCTATGAGTTTCTCGTGCAAAGAGGCCATCTGATCACTGAAATGGTTTTATGTTAGTATATAATTTTCCACTATCAGTGAGAGTATATTATTATTTTGACCTTGAGTTCACATTGCTAAAAGATTTCCATACAACATAATTGAATTGGAGCTTTATTAATTGTAGGGATTGGCAAAAATGCTCCAAAGAGAGATTACTCCCTTAACCATTCAGAATCAGTACGAGTATTCGATGCATTTTCTTCCATCTCCATTTTAGCTGCAATTTTTGGGAACGGGATACTGCCAGAAATTCAAGTACTACTCCGGATCGAGCTCTTACTTTATTATACTAATTAGAATTTAACCATATAAGATTTAAATTTCTTAACTACAACATGCATGTGTTCATTCAGGCCACTCTTGCTCCCCCAACTACTGGAAAGATGGTTAAAGGCCTTCTGATGTGTTACATTGTGATATTCTTTACATTCTACTCCTCTGCTGTTTCTGGTTATTGGACGTTTGGCAACCAATCTAGTTCCAACATACTTAAGAACCTATTGCCGGATGAAGGGCCTTCCTTGGCACCAACATGGGTAATTGGTCTAGCTGTTATATTCGTTCTCTTTCAACTCTTTGCTATTGGCACGGTGAGTTTGACAATTCATATCAGTTCTGCTATGTTTTCATTTAATTTCCTACTGTTGCCGCGGCTTTATCAGATGCTAAGTTCTGCCTTCTACTTTTGAATTGAAACAGGTTTATTCTCAAGTTGCCTATGAGATCATTGAAAAGAACTCGGCTGATGTGAAACAAGGTATGTTTTCCATGAGAAATGTAATTCCTAGGCTAGTTCTCAGAACGCTCTACATGGTACTCTCTGGGTTTTTTGCTGCAATGCTGCCATTCTTTGGCGATATCAACAGTGTGGTTGGTGCAATTGGTTTCATTCCTCTAGATTTTGTACTTCCTATGCTACTTTACAACATGGCATTCAAACCCTCAAAAACTTCCTTCACCTACTGGATCAACTTCTTTATTATAGTTGTGTTTAGTGGTGCTGGAATCATGGGTGCTTTCTCATCTGTAAGGAAGTTAGCCCTCGACGCCAACAAATTCAAGCTATTTAGTGGTGAAGTGGTTGATTGATTATACTGTAAACTAAGGAATTATGTTGGCGTCGTACTTGGGCAAATGTGTGTAAGTTTTGTACTCATAAAGCTTTGAGTATAAGTTTGTACCAAAAAAAAAAAAAAACCTTCGTATAGGCTAGCAATCTTGAAAATGTGTTTCATGATTAATAAGTTAAGGTCATCTAGTTGTATCGAATGCGATGGTCATGACGTTGTAATCAGAAGTTGAAGTATCATATTCTCAGGTTAAATCATCAACATAGAGTTTTTCGCCCGCTGCGAGCATTAGAAGTGGAATTCGATTTTCTACCTTCATCCGCTTAGTATGTATAACTATCCTATGATGTTTGCAGCAGTGTCATTTGTCAAAGATTTTTCCCTTTCTTCTGCTTTTTCCAGAGTAACTGAGAGACAAGGCAACCCTAGGCTATGATTGTCATTGTCCTAGGTAAAGCCCAAGGTAAGCCTCTTAATGCATAAAATGAAAAATGCTTACATACTCTTGTTGATCTTATTGAATTTATAGATATGCTAAAATTTCAATTATTTTAGTTCTATTTCCTACAGTAGCTGGCTCCCTTAGAAAAATATGGTCTTTTGAACCCCATTTTGCTGCAAAACAAAAACATTTGGAAACAGAGAAACCTTGGAAATAAGAATACACAATTCAATTTGTTAACTTGCATTAGTGCTTATAACATAAATTGCAATAAAAAAACAAGAGAACAGATAAAATAAAATACATTGTGGAAATGATGTGGCTCAAACTTTTAGCTTGCAACACCAAAGATTGATAATACTTGAATGTATGGATGGGAAAATGAGTTACAAAAAAAAAAAATCTAGGTTGTCGATGTTGTGAATTATGGATGACCATGCATGCACACCAAAATATTGTGTAGTAATGTAACTTATATTTCTCATTAATAGTATCCTCACTTGTCCATGTATTGTCATGTTACTTGTAACAATTTTCAATGTACATCAACTTTTTCATTTATTGTCAAATTACTTGTAATGTGTTGTATGACATGTGGTGTATGTGTTACTTGTATACATTGTCTAAGTACATTTCATCATCACCAAATGACATATATAAAGGGTGCCAACCTCATTGTAAAAACACACCAATGTTGGAATAAAGTCTCTACATTTCTCAATTCTAGCGCTTTTCTCTTGTCTCATCTTCTTTACTTGTTCTAGTAGTTCTTAGTTTATGTCTTCCATGCTTAAGTCTCTAGCAAATCCAACTTAGTTTATAACAAGTTATTAGTACGAGCTTGCTTTTGCACAAAGAAGATTTTGAAGTTCAAGAAGGCTAACTAAGGAGAAAAAGCTAGGTAGATATAATTTTTGTTAATTTTAATAAGTTCAATTTATTTACATGTTGTCATGGTTACTTTTTTGTGTTACATGCATTGTTTATGCATACGTAATTTATTCATACAATACGCATTATAACGTCATCGACTACGAAAATATGCTCTGTAGTTGTGTCTTGGACGATCTTTTACATCAGAAATCAAAAGTCAATGTGACATAAATAGTTTTTTTTTATATACTATAAATGATTAGCTATGTTCTATTATTGGTTTTTATAATACAAATAATACTATAAGTTTGAGTTGATAGTGGGTAAGCCTTATCTCCGGTAAAACTAAACATTGAAAGGGAGACGTGTTATCATGTTCGAGGAGGCATAGTTGCTAAGTAGACTTTGTCTCGCCACCCAATCTGGAGGTTGTCCCACCAACTCATACAAGTAGTATATTTTGTGTGTAAAATAGTCAACTTGTGAACATTCATTTAATTGTATATTATGTATTTTACATAAAAATGAGAAAACTATTTATATCGTCTCTATTTTTTAAAAATATTACACTTGATTGAATTAGTTACCTTAATGTTGTTGACAAGAATATATAATTATTTGTCGTTGCTAAAATTATGTATAAAGTATCTATGCAAGGCTGTGCGTGTAACACTTATATTCTTCGCCACTATATCTTTAGAGATTTGAAAAGTGTAAATATTTCACTTTCTATTATCTTTTCATCTCATGAAGACCACAATTGGTGATGCTCCAAAAATCTCAAAATGAGTTGTTAGGTCTCATGCTACAAAATTTAATCAGTCGAATATTAATCATAACTCTGCAATTTTAATTAACTCTATGTTGAGTCTATGCAGAAATATAACTCTGCGATTTTAATTACCTCTATGTTCAACTTCAAATTATGAAACATATGTTTCATATAATGATCATGGTCGCAATAACAAATTTATGGATGTGGAAAGGGTGAAAAGATTAGGTAAATGTCGTGTCGATAATTCTATCAAAAGGTGGAATAAAAGTGGTGTAACATTAGAAATGGCAAATAATTATTGACAATGAGCGCTCATAATGTGATGTTTTTCGTCACATATAAAAGGCTATTTTACCAAAATATTGTCATATATATACTTGAATATTTTTGTGACCTTTACCATGCCTTCAAAATCAAAGACAAAATTATAAATTTTATCATTGAAAATGACTCGATAAAATTGACATCGATATGTGTTCTAATCATGAGTCAAATATAGGCGATGAATTTATGTCTAATGTATTATGCTACATACATGTACATTATAATATAAATGAGAATATATCTCGAATTTGAACTTAGTAGATGCTAACGTTCAAGACAATATCTAGTACAACAATTATATTTTTTTTTCATGAAGTGCAACAATTATATTTTAAATGTCTTGTTCAGAAGAAGTTTCTCAAAATAATTGAGAATTTGTCTATAACATTATGATGTAATCTGAGAATAAAATTCTCGACTTTAACTTCTGAAATATATAAGACACATTGAAACGAATATCGTCATAAATCAAATGATCTAATGACATTCACAATGTGGAATGATCTTTTTGATCATCCAAAATCATCGATAATGCGAAAATATTGTAAATTCGCATGGACTTTTATGGAACCGCATTTTTATCAACTAGCGATTATCTCAAGGCAAATAAATAAGAGAATTATATTGATTTAACTCTCCATTAATCATATTAAAAGATGCATTGGATCCCTAATAGGAAATTTATTTATAACAAGTTTTGCTAATTGTCATTTTGATGAAGCGATTTTTTCAGCCACCTTTAGGGGAGATATAAACCAATTCAAAAGGAATGTCGTGAAATTACCCGAAACACATCAAATTGCATCAAATTTTTTGTATTATGATCCATGTATAAATTAATATGAACTTGAAGTTCAAAGGATCGTTCATTACAACAAGTTATGAATCAATTACTTGATGCAAATACTATATATAAAATAGTGGCAAAATCATATGTTTCAGCATTAAAACTCATAAAGAAAATGATAATCATATGCAACAAAATGTACAAGAACCAACAAAATGCTTAAGGTGTAAAAGACAAAATATTGTATTTTTAACTTGCTTGCAATAATTTGTTACAATGTAATATAAGATGTCTCACTCATGTGTATATGAGAGGGAGAATCAAAAATAATTATTGACTAGTGCATTGCATTTTTTTCCCCTTAGCCAAGGTTTTATCCCACAGGGATTTCCTTGCAAGGTTTTAATGAGGCAATCCTAACAATATTAAAACTCCGTATCAAAATTGATTAGTGTATTACACTTTTTTTCCCTTTGCTATGATTTTATCACTTTGGGTTTTCCTAATAAGGTTTTTAATGAGACAATCTTAACAATATTATACTCATTTTAAGATTTATGAGAATGACGTACTCTTTTTCTTTTACTAGATTTTTTTCCACATAGTTTTTCTTAGTAGAGGTTTTAACGAGACATATATAGTCTTTCAAAATGTATCAATGTGTTGCACTCTTTTCCTTAGCTATGGTTTTATCCCACTGAGTTTTCCTAACAAGGTTTTTAATGAAGCAATCAACAATATCATACGGCAAAGCAAACGAGGACAATGTACTTTTTCCTATATTTGTTAGAGCAAACGCAACAAACAAACAACACATACACAATCGACACAGAGAATTACATGGTTCAACAATATGTCTACATCCACGACAGAGAACACAATGATTTTATCAATCGGAAGATTACACCAACGCTAAACGTCGAACTCTCTCACAACTCATTAACTCTATGTAACGGCCCACATTATTCAATCTTAATTAATTATTAATTACAGATTATGACACGTAGCTCGGACCCACGTGGACACTGCTGACGAGTCTAGGGCACGCCAATCAAGGTATAAATAGTTATTTTTGTGTGATGCGTGTTAAATTGTTGTATTATTAATTAATTCGCGTCGCATTAGTTGATATTTTATTAGTCGTATTGTGCGCGGGTAGTGACGACAGGGTGCGACGTCGCGGGGTGCGTGTAACGCGGGTGTGACGTCGCGGGGTGCGCTAAACCGAGAGGAACCCATGACGATCACCTCGCCAAACATCTAACGGTCGAATGAGAGGAACACATGAACGGGAGAACCCCATCCAAACATCTCTCGAGAGGAACCCAAACATCTCTCAACCTACGGGTCTCGCGGAAAATAATCACCCCCGAATGTCGACCAGGGTTCTTTGTCACGCTACACTCGTGTCCAAATTCGACTTCTCAACGACTGATTTTCATGCGATTATTTTATTCTTGTTCCTTATTTAAATTGCATGAATTGCAAGCCGTTTTATTGGATTTTGTGAATATTCACTAATGTTCTCTTCGATTTACTCACTGGGATTTGTCATTATTTTCGGTGACAAATCGCATATCCTACGACGAGCCGGGGCAAGGGGGTCTTAGGTGACTACCTCTGAGTTAGGAGAGCCCCATCAGCTTTTTGCGTAGGTGTTTGTATGCATTTATTTACTGCTTTTATAGAATTTTTGGGAGGACTTGTATACCTGATACATGTATATGCTCATCTTTTGTACTTTTGTCGCTCTTTGATATACATGGTATCTCATGCCGGGTTTCCACACTATAGGGTTGTTATAAAATGCAAACTTTTCATTTTTACGATATTTGCATGCTTCAAAGACTTCCGCTTTGATATTTAACTTATATTAATTTAATAAATCACGAACAACTTAACTTAGTTAATTTAATGTAAATATTCATAAAAACATCCATAAATACTAAGTTAAGGCGAATAAGATACGTACAAAGGTTTAGGTCGCGGGCAGTTAAAAATATGTGTGCGGTGACGCGACATGCTTCGTGACGTGTCTGGCGATGTGGCGGTACCCGATTTGCCTCGGAGTTTGGGGCCGTCACACTCTAGACCTTCAAGACATTACCAATTTAATAGGCTACCCTACTTATATATACAATAGGGTATTAGAGTTGTACTAAGAAATTGAAACCTATCAGAGTTTGTACTAGGAGACTAAACCATGTTGTATTAAGACTTCAAGCCAATATCAACAAATCTCCACCTTGACTTGAATTCTCTAACCTTCATCAAAATCACATTCTGCAAATGCTCTGAGGGCCTTCGGTGTCTCCAAACTCCACCCAATTCCAGGCAATCCCTAAACTTGCTTATCAGAACTTCACACTGAACCTCATCTGTCACATTGAGTATTAATGCGACAAGATCCGCATGACCGTATATGTCCGGAGGCTTTATCTCCTCCTCGGTCGATCCCTGACAATACTATATGACTTATCATCAACAAGTATATTCGGTATCTGACTGGTGTTCTGTGCTCCACCATCACTCAGCTGCTCATAAACAATATTATTCATGTTTCTCCTATCATCAGCTTCAAACTCCACTTATTTCTCGACTCTCTGACCTTTCTCTGGCGCACTCTGCACACTTTTAGGATTTAACAATGTTGCCTTATGGAAAATAACATCCCTAGTTATCAGAATCTTCTTCGTGCTGGGACACCATAACCTGTACCCTTTCACTCCATGCTCGTAACCCATGAAGATGCACTTCCTTGATCTTAGTTCAAACCTTCATTCACATGAGCATATGCGGGACAACCAAACACTCTCAAGTTCTGATAATTTGCTGGGGATTCTGTCCATACCTCTTTAAGAGTCTTACACTCAATCGTTGTGGATAGTGATTGGTTCACTAAATAACAAGTTGTGTAACGACCTGAATTCACCGTTAGTAATGACGTGGTTGCAGACGTGGCCGACATATCAGACGCTCGTGGGACCTGCAGCTAGGATAATGCGCGCTTGGGGCTAGGTAAATAGTTATTTTGTATGCTGATTTGTCTAATTCGCGATGTTTACGTTAAAATGGATTAAACGACATCGTAATGTGTGTAATTATAGTCCATTTGACATCTGAGGCTAAATGCTAAGTATTCGTCTCGATATGCGTATCGACGATGGTACCGGTAGTCTAAAAACTAAATACTAAGTGGGGGAAAATAATATACACAATAAATGAATAAAATGAGTTAAATATTAAAATGTAATGTATATTTGGTGGTTAGGGACATGGTAGTACGCGTATGTCGCGGTTTGAGACGCGAAACCGGGCGTCGGAACACCCGAAATACAACTTTTTTGGTTAAATACAAGGGCAAGTGTGCATTGGTGTCACAATTGGAGTCATTAGAGGTTGAATAATGGAGCAAATGGTGCTCATTGGATTGCCTTGAGATGTACAATTGAGGAGAGATCAAATTTGACTATAAAAAAGTCAATCGATTTTCATTCTACCACCTTTTCTCTCTCCTTATCTTCACATCTGAAAATTGAAGAGCAAAACAAGGGTTTTGGAGTTGAAAAATTGATCATTAGAGGAGCTCGAGGTGGTTAAATCATCAAAGCAAGGTGAGATTCACAATTACCTCAATTTTCTTCATCTTTTGGTATAAGTATTTGAGGTGTTGGTGTGCATCCAATATGGATTGTTTAATGGTTGTTTTGGTAGGTCTTAAGTCCTATGAAGTTAAAAGATATGTGTTGTAGTGGTTGTTGTTGGTGGCAATGTTTAGAAACCAAAATTTTCAATCAAACTGCTGTCCAGAACGCGATTAGCGCGCTAATGTGGTCATCTAGTGCGCTAGATGACGATTAACGCGCTAAGTAAAAATACTAGCGCGCTAATGTTCTTCCTAACGAAGAACATGTAGCTGCCCAGAAATTTAGCGCGCTAATCCCCAGACCTAGCGCGCTACATCTTGCAGGTTTTATACTATTTTTGCTAAGTAACATAAAATACATCCAATTGACTAAAAATCACTTATATATGGAAATAGGTTATTTCGGGCGATAATTTGGATATCGGGAATTCGACGGAGCCGGACCGGGGGTTAGTAACCGGGACACAAAGTGTGGTTTGAGGTGTGTAGTATCCCAACTGAAATTACTTAAGCAGTATTTATTTTTGCTTTTAAATTCCTATTTTGTCTTTCAATACTCTATTTTTGGTTTGGTTTAAGTGGACGGACGTTGAGGCTCTCCCTCCGTGCCATTCCTGTGTGTATGCCCACTAGGCTATAGCACGTGCGTCAGGGATCTCGGTGAATAGGTCGACCTGAGAGTCGCGTCGGGGCATGTGTGGGTGCGTCGTAGGTTCCACGCCGACCACTTAGCGGATCCAGATACTGGCCTCGCTTGAGTGCTACTTGCCGACAGTAGTCTGTGGGGAGTCCGAAGTACGACGCTAGTCTGACCCTAGGCTTTAGGAACACACTTTGAGTTTGCACTATTACTTATCCATGCGATGATCGCAGTTGCTTGTATTCATTTCTGCATGTTTATTTAATAGTTTTCTTTAAATTTCAGTATTTACTTTCAATATTGCTCACTTAACTTCCTTGGGAATACTGCATTTTGTGATGGCTTGAGTGCAGATCCTAGTACAAGCCGGGACAAGAGCAAGCTACCGAAATACCTGTAAATTCAGAGATATAGAGCCAGACTTTTACGTTTGTATTATACATATTTTGTTTTATTTTGGGGATTTGGGAATTGTGAGATGTTTCAGGACTCTATATTGTTGATATTTTGAGATCTTTGAGGTTTATAAGCAGATGATTTGAGTTCATTATCAATTTAACCAGTAAATTATTGTTCATTGAGGTTAATAATGATAAAAATGGTGGATGAGATGTCGTGTGGCACACAGCTGGCCCTGGTAGGCCAAGTTGTGGCCCGCATTGGCCCTCATGGCGGTCCATTTGAAAAATGGGCCGTTACGTTTTTGAAATCAGAGCAAGGTTGGTGAACCTCGAGGAAATGAAAGTCAACTCTGATACAGTTACATTTGTGGTATAATTGGAGGATAAACTTGATGAATAAACTTTAGATGTGGAAACCTAAAGGAATTGTCTAGAGTCCTAGTTGGGAAGTGAGGTGAGACGGGTAGAAATCAGGGATGTACGTCTTATTTTTAGTTGTATAATACATACGATACACTTATATTTGTACAGAGGCTGACTGGATGCACGTTCTTCGATGTAGATACCGATGGACGGACAACCATCATATACCACTCAACTTGAGGTCGGAGATACTAGTGATCCGACTAGGCCGACTTTGACGCTGGAGTCATTAGCGCGGACTATGGATGATACGTTTGCGATGCTGATAGATATGATGATATCTCGGGATGCTCGGGAGGCTACTACAGCTCCGACTATCGTTTTTGCTACACCGATGATATTTTGAGATCTTTGAGGTTTATATCTGATATAAGTTGTCATATGGGTTTTCACATTAGGTATCAGAGTTAAATGCATGACATAATGTTTCATATTTTAGATTGTAATGATAAAAGACTTACGTTGTGATTTATTAAGGTATTTAACGATATTATAAGCAGATGATTTGAGTTCATTAACAATTTAAACAGGAAATTGTTGTTCATTGAAGTTAATAATGATAAAATGGTGGATGAGATGGCATGTGGGACACAACTGGCTTTGGTAGGCCAGGTTGTGGGCCCGCATTGGCTCCGTGGCGGTCCATTTGGAAAATGGGCCATCACAAGCTGTGCTAACAGCTTCAGCCCAAAACTCCTTCGATAATCCAACATTAGAAAGCATGCGCCGTGTTCTCTCCATCAATATTATATTCATTCGTTCTGTAAGTCCATTCTGCTGAGGAGCATATTGGACTGTGCAGTGTCTCACAATTCCTTCATTACTGCAAAACTTATTTCTCATTCGCAATACTCAAGACCATTATCGGTTCTCAACCGCTTGACTTTCCTGCCAATCTGCTTCTCTATCAAAGTTTTCCACTTTGAATTTGCCAAACACTTCATCTTTGTTCTTCAAGATGAATGTCCAAACTTTCCTCGAGAACTCATCCATGAAAGTCAACATATATCTACCACCTCTTAGAGAAGGAACTGGAGAAGGACCCCAAAGGTCTGAATGGATGTGATCCAAAGTATCATTTGCCTTATGCACTACAGTATTAAACTTGACTCTACATTGTTTTCCAAGCATACAATGCTAATAAAAATCAAGCTTACATGTCTTCTCCCCAGCCAATAAGCATTGCTTGCTCAATGTTGTCAATCATCTCTCGCTCATATGACCTAATCTCATATGCCATAACCTGATGGTGTCTGTTTATCTCCGAAGATGATACCGCTACAATACCTAAGATGGTACTTCCTTTCAATGTAAAAATCATTTTCTTTCAACAATTTCATCATAACCAGAGCATATCTCAATATCGTCATCACTCCTTTTGTATCTTCATGCTACAACCTACGGAGTCAAGGGAACCTAAGGAAATCATATTCTTTCTCAGATCAAGAACATGTATGACATTTATTAACGTTTTCACAATTCCGTCATGCATTCTGATTCTAACTGTTTCTATTCCTACAACCTCAAATGCTTTGCATCATTCCCCATCAATACTTTACCCCATCAATTGACTGATAAGTGGTAAACCAATTCTTTTTGGCACACATGTGATAAGAACATCCCGAATCTAATGTTCACTCCTCTCTCGAGCTTCTAATGCTTGACTGTAAGAACATTAACTCCATCTTCCTCTACAAGTGATGAATTTCTAGAATCTCGGCCTCTTGCCAACTCTTTCCTTTACGCTTCAGACAATCTCTTCTAAAGTGTCCGTCTTGGTGACATCTAAAACACTTTATTTTTCTGCTTCTGGATTTACTCCTCTGGTTATACGTGTTGATATGTTTTGCAGGGTTTCCACACTCTAGGTGGTCCTGACTGATTTGTGTAGAGTTGTTTAGATTTGTTTAAGTTGAAATCGCTTTCGTATAAACTTTGATAACTTACAAATTTGAATAACGCACTATAAATAATGAAATATGGTTAGGAAGGCTGACTAGGCTTACGTTGACGTCGCGAGGATTGACTCGGGGTCCACATAATTCTAGGCCGGGCGGGGCCCAATTTGGGTTGTGGAACTGGGGCCGTCACAACTTCTCTGGCATCTAGCTCTTTGCTCAGATCTACCCCTGACTGACAATCCTTCCCCAGATAATTGCCTTTTATTTTCTGTCACCATCCACTACAACTCTTTTGAACTCAGTGCAGTCTTGACATCTTTCAAATATAAGGAATATTTACTGAACAATATTGTATCAATAAAGTTCTCGAAGGATTCCGATAGTGAACACAACTGGTACATAGCTTCTTGTTCTTCACCAAATTTGCATCCCACATTCCTCAGTGTTGTGGTTATCTTGTTGAATTCATCAACATGTTCTCTCACAGACTTCCCTTTTATCTTCAAGTAATGCATTTGTTTCATGGGATATAACTTGTTGGATTTCGATTGTGTCATGTACAAATTCTCCAACTTCAACCACAACCCCTCAACCGTTGTCTCCTCTGAAACTTCTTTCAAGACTTCGTCGCTCAAGCACAACAAGATTATACTATGTGCTTTCTGTATGGCCGCATCTTTCTCATCCTTTGTCAATGATCTTTTCTTGTAGCATCTTCTGCAACCCTTCTTGAATTAATATGGCTTACACCTTTATTCACCACAAGTTGATGTCAATTTTTTCGTTAATTTTTTCGACCTTGCATTTTGGAGCAATCTCAACGCGCACCTTCGATCAAAGCTTCACAAACTTCTTTTCTTGCGTTGACATTTTCAACGACCAATTAATGCTTATGTTCTTGTGCGATCAAAAAGAAACCAAAATAAAGAAATCTTGTCTAATGCAATTAATGCAAAGAAAAGTTAAAAATGCTGCAGGACAAAACCTCGTCATTCTTTGTCTTTTATCAAACTGTTGATAAAATTCTTCTTTCTCAAATCAGCAACAATAGTCACACAATTTATTTTTATTTATTTTTGTGGGACCGCATGTCGTTAATTTCAAATTGCACGATCTTCTCCAAAGCTCAAATATCAATTTGTTAGAGCAAACGCAACAAACAAACAACACATGTACACAATCGACATAAAAAATTATGCGCACAATCGACATAAAAAATTATGAGGTTCGTCAATATGACTACGTTCACGGTAGAGAACATAGAGATTTTATTAATCAAAAGATTACACCAATGTTAAGCCTCCAACTCTCTCACAACTCACTAACTCCAGACCTTCAAGACATTACAAGACATTACCAATTTAATGGTCTACCCTACTTTTATATATATATATATATATACACATACTAAGGTATCAAAGTTATACTAAAAAACTGAAACTTATCGGAGTTGTAGTAGGAGACTAAACCATGTTGTATTAGGACTTCAAGCCAATATCAACAATATTAGATTTTTTTTTCCCACAAGTTTTTTTTTCTAGTAGAGGTCTTGATGAGACATATTCTCTCAGCAAGTGTCATTCAAGGGGGAGTGTTGTGAAGTATAGATGACCGTGAATTCACACCGACATATTGGGTAGTCATGTAACTTGTATTTCTCACTAATGATACCCTCACTTGTCCGTGTATTGTCATGTTATTTGTAACTATTTTTAATGTACACCAACTCTTTCATTTATTATCAAATTACTTGTAATGTGTTGTATAATATGTGGTGTATGTGTTACATGTACACATTGTTTAAGCATATTTATCATCATCACCAAATGACCTATATAAAGGGTGTCAATCTTAATGTAGAAACACACTAATGTTGGAATGAAATCTCTACATTTCTCAACTCTAGCTCTCTTCTCTCTTGTCTCATCTTCTCAACTTGTTCAAGTAGTTCTTAGTTTATATCTTCTATGCTTAATTCTCTACCAAATCCAACTTAATTTACAATGGCAGCAATAATATTGCTAAATTACTTTGTCCCTCTATGTACTCTGGGGTTTTTTGCTTGATTAGCACATATGGGCAAAATTTTGATCAACCCAACACACCCACAAATTTTTTTACCAAACTAACACATTTGTTGCCACGTCTGCGCCACGTCAGCGGTAGATGAACCCACCCTGGTGGAAAATTTCCATCTATGGAAATCGTGACCCGAGTTGACCTCGGTTTCCTGCTTCAAACATTCAAAATGGATGTTTGAAGCAGGAAACCCCAAACCCAACAGGAAACCCCAAACCCCCCAAGTACCCCCAGCAGCCATCTCCTTCAAATCCGCCGCCGCATTTCTTCTCTCCGGCGACCGCCTCCGCCTCCATCTCCCGTCCGGCGCCTTGAAGATCGGCCGTCCGCCCTCCGTGGTCCGTATCCCGCCGGTCGTTGGAACCTTGAGGTGACTCCTTGTGGCTGCGGACGTGCCGCCGCCATTGCCGCTGCCTCGCTGCCTACATGCCGCCGTCCGCCACTGGTCGTTGGAACCTTGAGGTGACTCGTTGTGCAGCTGCCGGACGTGCCGCCGCCGTGCCGCTCGCTTCGCCGCCGTCTTGCCCGCTCGGCTAAGACCGTGAATCGCCTCCTGCAAATTTTGAACCAAAAAAAAAAATTCACTTTTGAAGCAAGTCGTGACTGCAACTCACGTTCTCCTAACTCCACAAAAAATAAAAAAAAAATTGACTACGCAGTGACGTGGCACGAGATGTGTTAGATTTGTAAATATTTCTTTGAGTGTGTTAATGGGATATATATTTCCATCAAATGTGCCAATCAAGCAAAAACTCCATGTACTCTGCTCATTTATTTATGCTTTGTGCTGTCCATGTAGAGATGGAGACAATTCCAGCCTGTTTCATATCTTTTGAGAGACAACTAGATCACAGGACCACGGGATGCATACCTTAATGAATAAAATTTAGGAGACATCTAGGTGGTTCACTTAAAATGAATTTTGTAAGTATTTCAATATTGTTGTTCTCAAGAAAATTATTTGTATACGACTGTTAAATTAGATATCAAATCATTTAATCTGATTGATGAGCACTGCCCAAAAAAAAAGTGGAAATGAAAAAGTACAAAAAGCCAGTAATATTTGGCCTCTGACATTTCGTTATATATATAACATGTTCGCATATGTCAAAACGTAGCTTTCAAATTAATATTTATCTAATTAATATCAGTATTTTAAGTAATAATCTAAGTATATTATTTTTAATTTCTTTTATTTTTGTTTTATTTTTATTTTTATATACAATAACAATTTTATTAAAAAATAAATATAGATGTATAGTATTATGAGACAATATTCGGGCTTAAAATTAGTTGGCTAATTAACATCGATCAAACAATATTTGGCTTCGGTGCATATTGCAGTTAATTCATACAACAATAGATTTTATTTTTTTTTATTTTTTTTGAAAACTAGCTAGGTGTCTATATTTATGATGTACAACAAGTCAACAATGATTATTAATTCATACATTAAGTTTTTAAAATATTCGAACAAAATCCACACGTGATTTAAAAAGTTGATTTATAAGGACTAAACTAAATATATAGAGAACATTCTAATTAATTCATTAATGATTAAGACATGATTAGCACGAATTAAATTAATAAATATATAATGATTCATAAGTGGCTTCTCAAATCTCAATTCTCCTATTGACGAATTTTAATTCTAAGTGATTATATATATGCTATTATACTTAATAAGCACAAATAATCAATTTTTCAACCGTAATTCAGATCTACTATTCTATCTTTAATTAAGTCTTTCAACCGTCACTTAAATTTACTACCATGTCCTTAATTAAGGGTATAATCAATCTTTTAACCATCACTTGATTTTAAGATTTTACTATTGATTAAGTCTTTCAACATTCACTTAAATTTACTATTCTATCATTAATTAAGGGCATTCCTGCTATAAAATCCAAATAGTTATAATTAATTGTCAAAAAATCGGAATAAAAATGAAGTAGTATACGTTTTGAAATATAAAAATAGGCTATACAACAACAACAACATAGCCTCAGTCTCAAATTAACTGGGGAATATAAAAATAGGCTATAATTAGATTAATTAGTTCTGCAAGCTCCAGAAAACTAGTGTGTGTGTGTGTGCATGTGTGTGTGTCTATATATATATATAAGTTCGTTGGCTCGACTATTCACACAAGAGCCAGTCGAGCCCCCTAACCTTATGACCCGGGATAAACTTATGTCATATTTGGAGTTGGATGACAAGATTCGATCCTATGACGTATCGATCATCAAACACATCTCAATAACTTTATCACCACAGTACTACCAATTCAATTGAGGCTAGGCCTTGGGTGCTATGAAACACATGAGGTGCTCCTAATATCTTTTTTTTGTTTTAAAATAGAGAGGACATAATCGCTTAATCGAATCTAAGAAAATCTTAAAAGGAGCAATGCCACTTTAAACTACCTAATCCATTTCCAACTTATCTTAAATCAAAGTGGCCAAGCATGACTAGCAAGCCATGACTGTTAAGTTAAAAAAAAAAAAAAAAAAAAAAAAGTTTGTGTAGTAAGTTCACTCATTTCTTAAGTCACGCAGCCCCATTTGCTAATTAATTAAGATTATATCACTTTACTTCCATTTGATTGATTCAATTATTGTTGAAATTAAGGTCATCTCGAATACTATTATTTAATTTTAAAGAAAACAAAGATTGCATGACGCGCATTTGCTAAATTAACTTTGAAGTATATTTCATCTCGAATATCACCACCACAAAAACATACAATTGTTGTTTGTGGATTAATTGTGGTAGTAGAAACTAAACAAACTAGCTGACAGTCACACGGCACCTTAATTATATATTCACACTGCCACTATATGTAGCATGTGCAGCACGTATAGATCATGCACATCATTGATTCAATGTTTTCAATGGACTTCGATACGTACATACAAGCAAGATCATGCATATCATTGATTCAATGTTTTCAACGGACTTCGATACGTACATACAAGAATTACTGCTCTCTCTCTCTGTCTCTATATATAGTTGCAATTCTTAGTTCTCCTTAGTGTCTCAAACACATCCACCACCATGAATCATCAACAACAACAACAACAACAACAGACTCCTCACATAATTCTCCTCGCAAGCCCCGGCGTTGGCCACATAACTCCACTAGTCTCACTAGCCAAACTCCTGGTCTCACGCCACCACTTCTCAGTGACCATCACAGTCCCCTCCAACTCCACCTCTCCTTCACCAACTGAGCTCTCCATCCTCAACTCCCTCCCCACCTCCATCTCCTCCATCGTCCTCCCCCCGGTCGCCCTCCACGGCCTCCCCGCCGATGCCCAGGTCGAGACCCTCATATGGGAGACCATGTCCCGCTCCCTCCCCGCCCTCCGCGACGTCTTCGCCACCCTCTCCACCACCCACTCCATAGCAGCCTTAGTAGTAGACCTCTTTGGCACAGATGCTTTAATACTAGGAAATGAATTCAATGCCCTCCCCTTCATCTTCCACCCTACAAATGCCACCACCCTCTCCTTGTTCTTCCACTTGCCCGACCTCCACCGCGCCTACTCCCTCGAGTACCGCGACCTCACCGACCCCGTAACCCTCCCGGGATGCCCCCCGTTCCTCGGGACCGACCTCGTCGACCCAATGCAGGACAGGACCAACGACTCCTACAAATGGCTCCTTCACATGGCTAGAGGCTACATGTTGGCTAAAGGGGTGTTGGTGAACACTTTTTATGAGTTGGAATCACAAGTCATAGAGGCCTTGATAGAAGAAAACTTGGGCACTCCCCCTTTGTACCCAATTGGGCCTATCACGCAAACTGATGATTCACATCTTCACAACAATGATTGTTTGGGTTGGCTGGACAAGCAGCCTGAAGAGTCTGTTCTGTATATCTCGTTTGGTAGTGGAGGGACTCTCTCTTGTGAGCAAATCTTTGAACTTGCATACGGGTTGGAACAAAGTGGGCAGAGGTTTTTATGGGTGTTGAGGAGTCCCAACAATGAAGTAGCCAATGCTTCATTTTTTGGCGAAAATGTTGATAAAGTTGATTACAAGGACCCACTGAGCTTTCTCCCAAAAGGGTTCCTAGAGAGGACTAATGGGTTGGGCCTAGTGGTCCGGTCATGGGCGCCTCAAATTGAGGTCCTGAGCCATGGCTCGACGGGTGGGTTCATGAGCCATTGTGGGTGGAACTCAACTTTGGAGAGTGTGTGCAAAGGAGTGCCCTTTATAGCATGGCCTCTCTATGCAGAGCAGAGAATGAATGGTAGGCTTTTGGGGGATGTGTGGGGGGTGGCTTTGAGGGTGAAAATAGGGGAAAATGGGATGGTGGGGAGGGATGAAATTGGGAGAATTGTGAGGAGTTTAATGGAGGGTGTAGAAGGGAAGAGAGTGAGAGATAGAGTGAGAGAGTTGAAGAGTAAAGCAGCTTTGGCATTGAGAGAAGATGGGTCTTCTTCAAAGGCACTTGAAGAGGTTGCAATTCAATGGAGGAAACATGTGGGCAACAATTTAGTACAAGTGTGAACAGTTTGATGAGTTAAGTTTTCTAGTGTTGATAGATCAAATAAACGTGGTGACTTTAATGCCACTGTTCATATCTATGGTTGTAGAAACTTTTATTAAGGAAATATGCATCATTTGGTTCCTGAACTTTGCAATTTTTAATTTTTCTTCGTTTGATTTTTAAACTGTGATTTTTAACATTTGGTTCTTGAAATTTTTATTTTTTGTGCTCATTTTGGTCCTTTTGCCAATCGTGGCGTAATAGAATTTGATGAGGCAAACAATCATTGTCACTTAAACAAGTAAGTGAGATGGTCCTGTTTTATTTTCGGACTCAATTTGTTCATGTACATGTCTCGTACATATTTCTTCTTCGCTTGTTGAATTTGGTTTGTTAGAATTTCATTTGACAAAAAAATAAAGTAAGTGCAAAAATAAAAGTTCAAGGATCAAATGCTAATATTAAGTTTGAAGATCAAATCAAGAAAAAGCTTGTTGAATTTGGTTTGTTAGAGTTTCATTTGACAAAAAAATTAAGTATGTTCAAAAGTAAAAGTTCAGGATCAAATGCTAATATTAAGTTTGAAGATCAAATCAAGAAAAAGCGTAAAGTTTGGAGACGAACTAACATGTTTTACTTTTTATTTATTGCAATGCTGCAATGCATGATAGACATTTGTATAGTTGAATAAGCTGAAATGTTACAGTAGGGAAATTGTAGTAAATTAGTAATGAATATGACCAAATGATCGCATATGTTCACTGTTATATATATGTGTATATAAATTAGTAACAATATTGACTATGGATTTAAAGCTCCTTTATTGGTGGATTAAAAGCATTAATTGGTTGATTAATATGTGATCCATTGTTGCAAAAAATCAAAACGATGTTCTCTATACTTGCTCGTCCATATCTTCTACTTGTCTTTTCTCAACTTCCAAACAGATTTGACGATGCAATTTTTGTATTGTCCACAAACGCAACCTTTGCCGCCTCTATCTATCATGGGTTAATTTCAACACAACTAACTAACAACCAAAGTTTAACTAACTTTAACTAACATAACTAAACTAACTAACTAACTTAACGTTGCTAACTAAACTAAACTAACTACTTTGGCTTCCTAGTTGGGACACATGTTGTTCTTCTGTTTCTTTGACAAATCCCACATCGTACAAAAAAATCACTAAACTTTACAAAACATTTCATTAGAGGTCACTTGGACTCTTTCCTATGACTTTTTCAACGGCAACAAACATGATGTGGCGCTTAACTCACCAATGTCGTGTCAGTGTCACTCACACCTGTGATGAAAATATTTATTTGCCTCGAGATCCGCTCTTTCAAATCTAGATGTCAATCTGACAAGCTTTATTGAGAGTTAAAAAATATATTAATCATCATCAATTGAGAGAAGGATGAGGTGAACGACCTCAAAGAACACCAATACAACACATTCGAGATTCACGGATCATATATACCAAAAAAAGAATAAAAACCAGAGAGAGAGAAGAACAATGTCCATCATCAACAAAGAAGTCTTATATTCTCCATTTTGAATTTAAATTTTTTTTATTAGTGAGTTGGGTGTTGGAGATTTGGCAAATTATCCATCTGATCGAAGATTGAATCATACTACCTTCCAAATCGAAAACCTGTTGTTGTTGTTGAGTAATATAAGACAAGATCATGCCATTAACCCCTGCAACAAAACCAAATTAGACTCCCCCAACAAACTGATGATCACCACCAACACTCCATAGCTTCATTGAAAGACTAAAATGTTTCCAATGAAGACAAGAACCCTCCTCTAGGGTAATACATAGAAGGCAGTGGCGGCATCGCCCTGGTTGTCGCGGCGGCCGGTGCAATAAAAAATTGAGAAAATGGAGAGATACCCTCAATTCCTTTGCTCAAATTCAAACCAAGCTTTTGACGATTAATGAGATGATGATGATGATCAGTTGTTGTAATGGTATTGAAAATCGTTGTTGATGATGACGAGGGTTTCTTTGTTTTTTTGCCCTTCCTACACTCACATGGATCACGGTGGAGATCAGAGACACATGAAAAAAAATTAGGGTTTTGCTCGAGAGTGATGGTGGAAAACTATTAGATTGACATCTAGATTTGAAAGAGCGGATCTCGAGACAAATAAATATTTCCATCAAAGGTGGCTTATATTGGAGAAGAATAAGTGGATGTCATATAGGAAGCATCAACGAATGGTCACCGAGTTATTTTGGTCAATAAATAAAGTACAAGTAATCAAATAGGTACCGCATCATGTTTTTGAAAAAGTCATCGAAAAATTACAACATATAAGCGCATGGAACAGAACCCAAAAAAAATTTAGTTCAAATTCATCCATTTCTCGATGTCTCAAAAGGGTCCAAATGAACATCTAAAAATGATATTTGTAGTTGGTGTCTCTTAAAGTTTAGTGATTTTTTGTAAAAAGTTTTCTCTCGCCAAAGTTTCTCTCGGCTGTGTGGCCGAGAACCGCACATTCCCATTTTTTAACTATTAAACAAACCACCACCGTCACAATGTGGCCAAATAATGTGTTCGACGAACTTCAACCGAACCACTAACTTGGAGACGAAATCGTCAAAGTGACTACGTTCTTCGAGTCATGGGCAATGCGGGGATTTCCACGAGGGTATTTTCTAAATTAACCCATCTATCATTCCTCCCTATCTCTATCACTTTCTTATCTAATACCATGGAGGGCTAATAAGTACAAGTAATCAGCGTCGAGGGCTCTTTTGAAAAAAACAGGAGTGTTAAGGTGACCCGAAATTGACATCTGAAATAAACATTTGGTAGTTGGTGTCTCCTAAATACTTTATTCGGTTCATAATAAGTGTCTTTTTAGTCATTTTAAAATATTTTACAATATTTGTCATTTGATAGTTTCAATATACATTAATTACTTCATTGACTTTTATACCTTTCATTGAAAAAAAAATCTAATAATTACAAATTAATAATTAATGTATGTAGAAGTGGTGGGTTAAGGAGAGATAAATGGTGATTTAGTTATTTAATTGTCATTTTCTCCTCAATCAAAATAATTAAATGACTTTTTAAAAAATTGTGAACAACCTTAAAACGTCACTTAAAAAAGAACGAAGAAAGTATAAATCAATTTATGTGTACGTAAACATTGATGCACAAATCAATAGACATCAATAACTTTGTCCAAAACAGATCATCCAATCATTAATATTTAAAGTGAAACTTAACACACTCCAAAGTGAAAACATTATTGTTATTCACATAATCGAATCAGGCCGCATAAAGATCAAATCGCGCTACAAAATTACTAAAATATTTTTGTTCACAAAAATATGCATGGTATGTTATGTCTCATTGAACTAATTAGCTAATAGCAACGGTCTCTGCAAAACTGTTTAAATCGACCTAACTGACGTGGGTCAACTCTCTAGTAGGACTAAACACCAGAAAAATCACAAGAAAGCCCATTAACAACAAAATGGGCTCAACAATTTATGTGGGTCATAGCCTCATAGACAACACTTTTGAAGCCCAAGTGGTACAACTTACAAGAAAGCCCATATACAACCACTACATTCAGTGGCTCACATCATCCAAAGATACACAAAATCCAAGCCAACAAAATGATTACATCTCTGCACCCACTCTCCAAATCTCTCCAACTTTCCTCCAACTTTCTAGCCTCCCCAACAATCTTCACAACAAACCCATCAACAAAAACCAAAGATTACACTCCCTTCACACAAAGAATCAATAGAAGATCAAGAGGGGTTCATCATGGAAGAATCAAAATCAAAGGGCCTATTTGTGGGATTCTTCCAGTTGATCCATGGGCACCATTGATCAACTCTGAGAGCATCGCTTCACAGCTCTTCGCTGCCTCTCTATTTCCTTATCTGGGCTTCTTGTACTTCATCACTAAATCCAAGTCTGCTCCAAAGCTCACTCTTTTTGGGTTTTATTTCTTACTTGCCTTTGTGGGTGCCACTAGTAAGTATACACACCACTTATATAATCATTAATCACCTATTTTTTCTTCTCAAATTTTCAATTGTACTGTTTTTTTAGATTCTAATTTGGATTCCCCTTGATGGGTATTTCTTACATTGTCAAGATTGTTTATTTATTCAAAAAAAATGACCAATTTTTTGTGTTTTCATTTTTTGGGCCTTTATTGTTGCAACTTTACTAATTTTTTTTTCTTGTTTGTTGTTGTGGGCTAATTTTGGGCAGTCCCTGCTGGGATTTATGGTGAGTTTTTTGTTTCATTATTTGTAGAGTTTTTGTTTAAACAACACAAAATGTGAAGAATTTGTGATGATTTTAATTTGGGTGAAGCAGCTAAGGTGCACTATGGCACTTCTCTGTCTAATGTGGATTGGCTACATGGTGGGGCTGAGTCACTGCTCACTCTCACCAATCTTTTCATTGTGATTGGGCTGAGACAGGCTTTAAGGAAAGCTAAGAGTGAGGGGGAAGTAACCACTCCAAGTGTTGGCAAGGAAGAGAAATCATCTGTATAGACTGAAGGGATTGTAGTTTTACATTAATTGTAGTTTGCCATGTTTCCTTAAAGTATGTATGTTGAAGTTGTGATACTACTAAAATATCAAATTCCAATTAAATGTGAAGAATTCTGAATTCCATTCTCTAATTAATTTCCTCTTTTGGAATACAGTTAAATATGTTTGTGCTTGTGCAGCTATACGGAGTTTTTCACATAGTAAGGTTACATTACTTTTTTTCCTATTAAGTTTCAAATAAGGTTACATTACTTTTTAAAATTACAAAATTACAAAAGTAAGGTATATTTCTTTTTTAAAATGAGTCATTGATGATGATGTGGATGCATACGTTGTGTCTTTGATGAGTGAATGAATGACTCATTTTAAAAATGAGTCATCTATACAAAATATAAAAGCTCTTAATTACTTTTTCTCAAAAGGAGTAATTGTTCAACTCGAAGTGGTGAACCCATGCAAACGACATGTGCGTATCGAGATGGACAAGCCGCGTCACGTACATATCTCGAGATGGATAACTCGCGTCACGCACGTATCTCGAGGTAGACAACTCATGTAAAGGACACGCATGTATCTCGACGTGGACAACTCATGCAAACGTCACGTATGTATCTCGAGGTGGAGAAGTCATGCAAACGCCACGCTCGTATGTCGAGGTCACCGACCCATTCAACCTCGTGCAATTCATGCAAACGTCACACACGTATCGCAATGTGTGCAACTCATGCAACCTTGTGAAATCCAAGCAAACGTCACACACGTATTTCGAGGTGGACAACTCATACAACTTCGTCCAATCAATGCAAACCGTGCAAAGGTCATGCACGTATTTCGAGGTGGTGAACCTCTCGTGCAATCGAAGTAAACCATGCAAACGTCACGCACGTGTCTCGAGGTGGACAATTCATGCAAACGACACGCACGTATCTCGAGGTGGACAATCCATGCAAACGTCATGCGCGTATCTCGAGGGGGCAACCCGTGTATATCTACTACAAACCATGCAACACATGTAAACGTCACTCACGTATCTCGAGGTGGGCAACCGTGCAACCCATACAAACCATGCAACCCATTCTTTAAAGTTTTGCCTTATTTCTATCTCGTGATCATAAGAAGAGATATGTAGATGAAAAAAAATTTAGGCCAAAACCACGTTATTTCTTTGTCTATAATTTAAAATTAAAACAATAAGGAAGTGTTCAGAAAACATAACACGAATGGCGCATTCGGAGAATGCGCCATTCGTGTTATGGAACGCTCTAAGGGTTCATAAAACATGAATGGCGCATTATTCGAATGCATCATTCATGTTATGCAACAGTCCACGTGGACGCCACGTGGACTATGAGAAAATTTGAAATTAACATGAATGGCGCATTCGGAGAATGCGTCATTCATGTTTTTTGAAAGCTCCACGTGGTCGCCACGTGGACTACACGTGGAGTTCAAATGGCGATGTGGCGCATTTTGAGAATGCGCGAAAAATCTCCCCACATGGAAACTTTATAGCGCATTTTGAGAATGCGCTATTATGTGTATCTACAACTGGACAGTCCACGTGGACTGTCGATTGAAATAACATGGATGACGCATTTTCAAAATACGCCATTCATGTGACCACGTGGTGATAAAATTGTTCTCCCATTGATGACGCCTTTTCAAAATGCGATTTACCTTAGTTAACGAATAAAAAGAAAGTCCAACTTATTTTACTCATTTAAACCACTTTTCGCTGTACGTTTGTAATTTTTTCCAGCTATACGATGGTCGAAACAATTTCAATGATAATAATTGAGTTGAGTTGTTGAGACTCGTGTTTTTTAATAAGAGTCCCAAGTTCGAGTCTGGGTGGAGAAAAAATAACTTTGGAAGACTCTCGCCCCTTTATAGGTCGGTTATCGGCCCAGAGAGGGATGTCTTAGTTGTGTGTTGGTTAGACTTGGCATTCTAATGTTAGACAGACATATTCCATAACCAAAACTTGCCAATTCAACTAGGGTAAAAACCCTTTTCATTGAACATCAAAGACATCTCTAACAGAATCTCTGACAAGTTTACATGTCATCTACCTAACTTTTCACATAAAAAGGAAAAAAAAAAAAAAGGTAAAGGTTGTAACTGAAAAAAAAAAACAAAAAACAAAAAAAAAAAAAAAAAGTTACAATCCTAACAAATCAAGCCTTCAAAAATCCAACAAAAAATCACTTGGCCAGTATTACTAGATATGGGGGTCTCATGCATATCTCAATGTTTTATTCAGTCATATCATACTAGCTAGCTAGCCAGGATCTCACAGTTTTGTTATTAGAATTAACTGATGATTCTCTACGTTAATCAATTGAAGAACCCCGACGCGTCGAATGGGAAATTGGGGTCGAATTCGAGGGAATCAAGACTGAAATGAATATCTAAGATTGGGGAGTTTGTGCAGGAAGTGGCGGCAGAGATGATTTCGGCATGATCAGAATCACAAGTTTGGAAATTAGGTGCAATGTTGTTCATTCTGCAGGGCGAGAAGTAGTTGGATTCCGACGTCGTTGGAGATATAAACGACGGCGAAAAGCTTCCCATGAAATTGTTGTCAAGTGACAATGAAGAGAAGATGTGGTTCTCAGATTTGGTGTACTCAATTGGAGTGGATGGGAATGAAAACGAAGATGGTGTGAGCTCTGTACCATCCAAGTCTTCGGTTTTCACTTTCAGTCCTGTTTTGAAGTTCAATAGTATCTCTTGTGCTTGCTTTGGCTTCTCTTGTTCTTGTTTGTTATGATTTCCTTGTACTTCAGCTTTGTTATTAGCTGATTGTGATGTCGAAACGATATGCGAAGCTTGGACGCAGGTGTGTCTCCCTCGATAGGTTACATCGAACACCGAAGGGTCCTCATCGGATCGCTGAACTTGCTTTGTAGCTAGGCACCCTTGAACATTGCGATGAGTGCATCGATAGTAGCCTCTGCGATCGCCAAATTTGAATGGTTTTAGCCCCCCAAAAGAATACACAATTTTGAATTCACTGATTCAAGTCTAGTCTCTCTTTTCACTCACCTTGGATACTTGGCTCCAAGAATGTCCTTCTGTCCATACTTTCTCCAACTATAGCCGTCTTCGAGGGGCCCTTCAAGGCCGGTCCCCGAACAAACTCGAATTTGTTCAGTCCATCTAGGCAATGTCTTCCTGTAATTCAAATTCAAAGAGAGAATTGTGAGCTACTCATCAAATTTGAACAGCAGTACTAGTACAACTAATGAATTCGAATTGGACATGTTGGGTGTTAAAGCTCAATGCATGCAGTACCTCTTCTTGAACATGTCTCTGCGGTCGTAGTCATCGCTCCCGGGGCTCTCGATAGCAGACCGAGGAGACTCCGACATGACCGACATGGGTACCAGTGGTGGCGGCGGCAGCGGCAGCGGTGGAGTTGATGCTTGAAGGGGTGAAGAGTCTCTAGTGTTCCCACAATTGCTTAACATCATAAGAGCCTTGTTAAATGAAGCCAAAATCTGTTCAATTATCAATTCTCCATTTGAAGAAGAAGAAGAAGAAGAAGAAGAAGAGTTGTTTAGATGAAATCTTAGCTGATTCACAAGGAGCTTCCCTTGTGTCAACTCATTAATCAAAGGCTTTCTTTCCCAATCCATAAAGCTAATCTCCATTTCAAAATTTGAACTTTGGAGGCTATTTAAAACAAGACTACTATATATATATATTATATATGTGGAAATGCTATGAAAGAGAAGTGAAGTTACAAGGAAACTTAAAAGAAAGCCAAACAAGAAACATGAACTCCACACAACAATTTCAGTTATTTCAGGTGAATTCTTCAACTAGAACTGAAATTGAAACAAGGGTAGTTAAATTGGAGGAAAACTCAAAATGGGTAGTTGAGATTTGTTGATTTTGAGGTGGTTTTGGAATGATTTTTGAGAGGTAGAGAGAAGGAGAGCTGAGGAAGTTGAGAGGGTGAGGGTTTGGGATTTAAGGGTGGAAAGTTTGAATGGAAATGGAGCTCTAGAGAGAGAAAGTAGAGAGAGAGAGAGGGAGAGAGGTTTGACTGAAGAAAGCGAGTGATTTTTCTGCATTGACCGGTCATGGTCAAGGAGAAGTAGTGTTGTGGATGTGGAGGAGCTAAGTTGGTAGAGAGAGAAATGCTGACCATTTCATCACCCTAAAAATCTCTCTCTCTCTCTCTAGATATTGGGCATGTTTTCTCTTTCTACTCTCCTTTTGTGGACTTTTGTGTCCTACGTGTCTTCAAAAGGAGAATGATGTGGAACTGTGGAAGTGTAGAAAGAAAGGTCAGATATGACTATATAGTATATATATATCATGTTTGATCCATCATCATTATCACCACCAGCAAATTCTCGTTTCAATGATAACTAAAATCCAATTTGTATTTTAATTTTTTTTTGCCAAGACCTCACTAGCGAGAATGGCGAGGCATTAATTGTAAAAAGGTAAAGTTTAAAGAGATTGTAGTCGATTTGATTTTCGTTAAAATAATTTTTTTTTTGTCAAAATATATTAATTGAGATAAGTGGAGCATTACTTATCAAAAGGTAAACTTTAAGGAGATCGTGAATTTGACTCTAATTGAAAATAAGAAAAGTAAATTTTTTTAAAAAAAAAATGATAATGACGAAGCCTCAATCTTAAATTAGTTAGATTTATCTAAATAAAATCTTAAATTAGTTAAAAAATTGACTTCGTGACTCAATCTCTCACTACATTCGATTTAGTCTTTAAGAGTTGTGTACATGAGCAATGAGATGAGTAATATAACTCTAACAGAGATAGATGTTATGGATGTGAATTGAAGTATTTGATTAATTCTTGTATAATTAATTGAGTTGAAATAAAGAAGGGAAGTAAAAGGTTGTATATATTAAAAATAAATAAATAAATAATATTTTATATATACAAAAATACTTTCTCTAGTCATTTAAAGTAAGGACACACGAATTAAGACAACTTTAATTACGAGTGTAATTTACATATATGTCATTTGACATTAAATGAACAAAAAAATTGAAAATTCATAAATGTTTGAATTGTATAAGGGTAAAATGAGTAAAATTACAATAAAGATACTTTTGAATTTTAAAAATAATTAACGATTTTAAACAAAAAAATTTTATCCAACTATTTATATAAATGATTGGAGGGAGTATATATTTTCTTCAGCAGTACAAGAATATATAATGAATATTCAACGCTTCTTCCGCGTTATTCTAGTGCAAGTAAGGTGAAGGTGACGTGGGCACTATGGCGTCACGACAAACCCTGTGTTACGTTCACACCGATGACGATGGTCGATGTTGCCAAAAAAGAATTATTTTTAGAGATTGGACGATACAGTACTTGTGGATTGTGAAGTCATTATTCAGCTGGGTCCGTTAGATCATGCATCCAGTTTTGATCAATACTCATCTCAATACACGTATGTATCTCAATAATGTAAGTGAATTGAGGTATGCTGATTTTTTTTTTTTTGTCATGCTGATTAATTAATTGTGACAATGATATCCAAAGAAATGCTTTGTCACTGTAGTCTGCTGTTACGTTACAATATATATATATATATATATTCCTGTTTTTTTTTGAGAGAGAGAGAGAAACAATACATATTTCTTACGATCTGATAAATGACATCTAAACGGCCGACCAACGCTTTGAGGTTTAGGCACGTAACAAAATATAGTCATTTTATTGGAGCGACCGATTGACTTTCTTAGATTTAGTCGAAGAAAAGTAAAAGACGCTTACCTAAAATTCAGGCACTCGTATATATACAATTCATCCTTAAGCATGTGTTGTTAATTATGTTGTTATAGCAGAGTACTCTAAGAAAAGAATATTTTTATTTTTTTACCCTTCATGGATTATTTGTGGAAGAGCGGAAAAAAAAAAGAAATAAAAAAAATAACTAAGAAAACGAAGGAAATACAAAGACGAATCTAAATTTAATGCCCTTTTGATCTCTAAGAGCCTACACAAAGGTCTCAAAAATTAAAAAGAAAATATTTGAATGACAACAACAATGTCACACCACAAGACACATTGATTCACAAAAACATACTTCCCATCTTTCAAACCCTGAAAAACTTAGCAACGCACATACGACGTGTATTGCATCGGGATTTATATATCCATACATCCTAAGACACGTATAAATGACTTTTGTGAGCCAATGTATCTTGTTGTGTGACATACCGTTGTCATTATAGCCGTTGTGTATTCTCAAATTAAAATTAGTCTTAATTAATGACCAAATGATCATGGCAACGCCCAAGCACAAAACACATTGGCCGCAAAACACACAGTGATCTCCAAATAATATACTCTATATCGTTGGATGTGTCTATACTACTGCAACATAGAATGTACTGCCACATGACCTCGTGCCCTTAGAGGCAAAGCTCACCAACATTTCGAAGAAACACTAATGAAGTTTACTGCGAGAGCAACTGTTCGATCCGACGTGTACGCCTGGGCCCCACGTGCGTGACATTAGGACACGCGTAAGCGTGTGGGGACCAATGGTGGGAAGGATATTGCGTGCTTTTAGATTTCAATGGAGGGTAGGATTGTCAATTTGATGTAATGTTGAAAAGTCCAAACCAATGAAAGGCGTTCTTTCGGTGAAGATTCTAGAGGGCCTGTTTGGACTTGGTCAGAGTGAAAAATTGGTGTCCACGAAATGATTGGGGCTTTCGTGCTCCAAGACTGCCAAGTAGGCTTCCCCAGTTCCACTCCCACGTCACCTTTTCTCACACCCGCCACGTCACTAAGTATGGTGGGCCCTCTTTATGCCGCATCATTTACATTTAAATTTTTTTTTTTATTATGGCCCGCGCGATTTAGTACCAATATTTTCCCAACTTAATTGAAGCAAATTTATAGATGTAAGTTTTACTCTAAAAATCTTATGTACTAACTGAAAAGAGATCGAACACTTGTATACTGCTTGATGAAGTCAAATTTAATCGATGTGATACCAACCATTGAAAATATTTTTTGTAAGAAAATATTACAATGTTTTATTTTATCACATTGATGCAATTAATGAACTACCTAATTAAGATGAGATTCACAACATATATACTCCCTCTGTTTTTTTTAAGTGACGTTTTAAGGATGTTCACAGTTTCTAAGAAAAGTCATTTAATTATCTTGATTGAGGAGAGAGTGGCAGTTAAATAGGCTAAATCATCATTTATCTCTCATAACTCCACCACTTCTACATACACTAATTATTAATGTGTAATTATTAAATTTTATTTTTCTATAAAGGGTATAAAAGTCAATTAAATATTTAATATGTATTGAAACTATCAAATGACAAATATTGTGAAATATTTCAAAATGGCTAAAAAAACACTTATTGTGGACCGGAGGGAGTAGAATAATCTAACATCATCACCAACTTTCGAGGTAAGAACACAACCTAAACAATTAAACCATGAGGCTTTTTTATCTTAATGAAAATCAATAGTATTGTAACCTTTTATTAACTAATTAAGTGGATGGTTCAATTATTTGGTATGTGGTAACTTTGTAAAAGGGTGGGAGTTTGAGTTCCTACGGATGAGGCAAGATAAAATGTTGGTTTATTTTTTATAAGAGATTAAATATATAGTGACCTTTTTGCTGGCAACTTTGCAACCCCGCGATAAAAATTAATTTGTTTGATAATTAAGCTTTGCAACAATTTGGGTCATGAAACGTTTAACACGACGATAAAACATTAATTTGTTTGATAATTAAGCTCTTCAAACGTGTTAACCCGCTCGTTTATGATCGACGACGACGATGACGACGCGGAAGAGCCAACAAGGAAGAAGGAGACCTCGTGTAACAAAATCTCTCTCACCCTCTCTCTCTCATGGATTCTTCTGTTCAAGGCATCAAATTTCTCCTCTCCTTCGCCTTCCTCGCCTTCGCCACGAACGATCCTCTTCAACTCCTCCTCCATTTCGTCTCCGGCGACGCGCGCGACGTTGCGAACGCGAGGCCGGTTCGGAGGTGCCCTCGAGTCTCCTCTCAGGTCGAAGCGGTCCTCGGCGGGGACTCTTGGGGCGCCACATCGAAGGCTCGAGCGAAGCTCTCCGGTCGATTACTCTCTCGTCCTCCGACTCTCCTCGGGATTCGTTCTCGGTGATTTCGCGGTGGCGAGGAGGGTTGGGGGTTTGGCGGCGGCGCCTTTGGCGAGGAGGGGTCGTAAGAGAAGTTGTGAGTATTGATGGTGGCGATGAGAGGAGAAGAGATGGTTTCTCGGTACCCCTATCTCCAAATCAATATATATGCTAACAATCTTCTTTCTATGAAATGATGGGAGGGAATGGGTACTTAATTTTAAGAATATAACCAACATTTGTTCAATCGTGAAAATGAATATAATTAGGGGTGTTTTTATTTTTTTTTCTATAACTAATCCCGAACTCAAAGAACGTAGAACTACAAAGGCAACACCTCTAGTCAAGAGTTTTAAAGTTCTTTTTGTTTTTGTATTTCTATGACTTAAAACTCGAGACATGATCTGGTTAAGGAATGAGGGAACTTATGGGTGGTTTTTAACACTCGAATTAGATTAATTAATTAATCATTTTTGTTACATTATACGAATATAGTTGAGATAATTTAAAATACTCGATTCTAATTAGATGATTATGTACACAACAAGGATGCATGTGACCTACTAGTTCACTCGCAAATTAATGAGCGATATATTCCTATAAAGTATAAAGGAAACAGCTGAGATCAATGTTAATTACTCACAACAACTTGCATTAAGAAAGAAAAGCATCCCATTATATATGCATGACAGATATTAATTAATGCCAATTGAAGTGAGTGTTAAGAGTTTGACTATAGGACCTATATAGGTTGATTAATTAAGTCTAACGCATTAAGTAATATTTGAATTTCTCAGATCTCTCATGAATAACCTCAAAATAATCTCTTATTCCAAACACTTGATTATTTCTTAATTTGGCGAAGATTTAGGCTAGCTAGATGAGATCGATATCATGTCATTAGTTAATACTAATTTCAAAGTACAATTATAGCATTCCCTAATCTCAACGTACACCAAAACGTGCAAGCCATATGTCCTAGCAATGAAGTAGGTGTACTGTTTTCTCTACTATATTATATATATGCCCACTTGTGCTGCAATGTATATCTTGCAATAATTAGAACAAAAAATAACTACTAAAGTTAGTGAAGCATTTGCTCATCATAATCAAGGACATGACCAGATCAGCATTGATGCTGGCTTAAGTAACTGAGCTATAATCCATGACGTCACATTCATGACAAAGACCGATGACGTCAAAAATGAATGGTCCGCGCGCGCACGCCACTTGTTTAGTCGGGAGTGGTGAATGGCTAATGGGGGTTGCACCATTTGCTGTCTCTTTGGCTTAATTAGAATTAATCCAATTAAAATCATAGAAGATGTAAGAGTTGGAATTAATTAAAGTTAGAAGTAACATGTGGTTGTGTGTGCATATATATGCATTGAACTTGGGCTTCGTCTATGTGTTTCCAGTGACGCAAAAATAGGAGGCAAAGCTGATGAAGCGTTGACTCTCATGTCATTATTTACAATGCTTATCAAAAGGCTTGAGTTGTAGGCGTCTCACATGGCTCTTCGTTATCGTTTAAAGGTTTAGTTTTGCTGAATGGTTGATTAATTAAGTCAGTGGATTTTATTAAGAGGAATGCTAGGAGCAGACCTACTTTAATTTGGTACTCATTGTTGTCCTATATACATTAATTTGTGTGCATGGGCATGAACATTATTAATGTACAAATTAAGGGACACCAATAACTACATATATACATATCAAATGTTCGTGTCATTTAAAGAGTTAGTTTGTGGTGCAGCAGTAGATGATAAGGGCCCTTCACCCCTTAATCAGAGTCTAGAGTTTGAGTTTTAATTATGAATGAAAAAACTTTTAAACTCAACTTACAGTCTTACATTCTTCGATCAAGTTCGAGGTTAAATAGGACTTTACTTCTAATATCGTAAAAAATTTATATGAGTATATATATTAGAGAGTAATATCAAAATGAAATAACAAAAACAAGTCACCTAGTGTACTTGAGCGATGTGATGCAGTGGTAACAACTAAAGTTTAAGATATTGGTCGAGGCAATGGTTCGAGTTCAAGTCGCAGGAACTGCATCATATTCTCGGACTACCTTGAGGTGTTGGAGAAGGTGCTCCCCATCATCCCCATCGGCCTAGTTAGAGTTTAATTAGAAAGAAGTCGAGGCGATATGAACACCCATGGATTAAAAACAAAAAGACACCTAGCTAAGACCACGTAGCCCTTTTATGATATGGGTCAAATATTTTTTGAGTTCAGCTTTTGTGGCCTGCTCTCGTTCAGGCTCAAATTCTCCTGGTTTGGGCCTTTCGGTTTCCACAAGTGTTGATTGGGATTTGCCTATACGTTGGCCTATTTTGGCCCAAACGTCTCTTAGAAGATTATTTATTATATTATAGTTTGTTTATCACGTGGCAAGAAAAATAGATAAATAAATAGAAAGACCAAGATCATTATTTAACATTATTTAACAATTATATACTTAAGATCACTTGATCATCATAAATGTGAAGAGATATTATTTAAGCTAATAGTGATCATGATCATGATCTAAAGCTTCAGGCCTAGAAAGTTTTTTATTGGCTAAGTGTTTGAGCTATCATGCACAATTTATTAAAAAAATGATGAAAAGAAAAATATATAGGAGTGGAGATGAAAGATTGAAAGACGAGTTTGGTAAAAAGAAACTTTACGACCCACGTGAGGAACTTTACCGTAAACACTGAGTCAGATCCGTTGCAGCACTTTGCATGCATGGTAAATTTAAAATGCTTGAGATAAGAATGTATATTTTAACATGCTATAAATATAAAAATCGAAGTTGAGGTCATCAATATGTGTTAATATAATTTTAATAGGTCTAGGGTGGACTCTTTTTGAATGATAATTTTATCTCCTTAACATTTGATTGGTTAGCTTTTTTTTTTTTTTATGTGGTACCCAACATCAACTGCACTAATTAATTCGCCCTCCGGCAGTCCACTAAAAATGATAATGATTAAGAAAATTCACATATTTTGTGCCAGATTTGATTGGGCATGGGTTAGAAGGTAATTAATATATATTTCTTTTGTCGATATATGTGTTTGAATTTTCAAAAACAATATTACAATTTTAAAAATAATACGACATAATTATACAAATTAATGCTATGCAATTCTCTTTATTTAATAACTCAAAAATTATACGATGTTACGTGTACGAGTGATCATCTACATTATTAAGAAATACGAAAAATCATATGCTAAATAAATTGTAATTCGCGTACAATTATAAAATATTTTTTTGGTCAGAAAAGAAAAATATTATAATTGTACGTAAATCACAATTTATTTAGCATATAATGTATAATTAGTTTAATATTGTTTCATATAAATTGAATATTATCAATTAATTTAATACTACTATTGTTAAATGATTTGGGGATATGCTTAACTGCTTATTAAAGAAGTGCGATCGAGAATCGAAATTAAGGTCGTCGCACTTAACTCACATAATTCCGCTTTCATTTTTATTATTGTTGCAATCCACCAAGTTAAGTGCAACTACTATATTAAAATTTTGCCGTGAAAAATAAATTATATTATGTTAATTAATTAATGTTACTTTAGCTATTATATAGTTCTCGATGGATCATTAATTTATTTGGCATTGAAAAAACGTGAAACGTTGAAATTGTGTGGTTAATATGAATTGGCGTTATAATCAATTCTATTGGAATTATTATTTGTCGGCTCCACTTCATAAGATGATGCCATAGCTAATCTCAGAGTGTCGACCACGTATATATGATCTGGCGTGCACATAACGTTTCATTCTCTACTAATATTTGAACCATTAATGGTTCTGACTTGTCACTGTGCGGGCCCTTCGATGTCTTTTGTGGTGCACGTACAGCCTTCCGATTAGATCCATCCATGATCAGGTTTCAACAACCGGCCACAAGTTATTTTGGCCTCATCTAATAATATAATTCTATACGACATGCATATATAGCTTGGATATGTTGTATACCTTTGTACATAATTTGAGTGACTATGTATACTTGGCTTCCAATCATCAGGACATTATGTAACATAAATTAATCTATAAAGGAAAATCAAATAATGGGCACCTCTTAATATATATGTACAAAATAACAACTTTAAAACTGGAGTTTCCACTCTCCAATCGATTTAATGAATTAATTATAATTAAGCAACAAATTAACCGGACGGATGTGGCCTAGTGGTTAAGGCGAGGACGAGGTTGTGTGGATTAGGCGCACGACCTTGAATTTAATTCTCTACGACATCAAACGTCGGGCCAATGTTGATTTATTTCCTTAATCTTATGGCTCGTGGGACTAGTTGGATATCCACAGTTACTTAAAAAAATATATATATATATATAATTAAGCAACAGATTACATTTCATGACGCATCACGTACGTCAAAACTCTCCAACAACATTTAGAGCCATCAAAAGCCAACTCCTATCACACCCTTTATCAGTCACAACCATATATAGTACTGTATATAAAGGAAGTGCTATCTTGATCGAATAACATGTTCACCTTAATTAATTAAAGTTTCACATACTTTAATTATGTAATTAAAGTCACGTATCTATATATCTATATAGAGACCATTTTGCGTGACTTAAATTAAAATGTGACTTTAGGGTATCACAACAATATCATTCCCTAATTAATGTTTGATGAGTTGTAGCAAAAGTAGGTTTGCTTTTGTAAACTGCATATATGCAGCACCTGGAACCATGACAAAGATTAAGATAAAATGAACAAGAAGCAAGTGGAAAATATTGTGCTTTTGCGACGTTAACTAATTAGCTTTTTTGAACTTTTTTTTTTTTAAAAAAAAAACAAAGTTTTTTCGAACTAATTATTAGAGCTATCGGACTAAGGAAACAAAGTTGTCCAATGTATGTACATGCTTAACGATCAGTTTATTCCCAGCATATATTAACTAATTACAGTACAATAGAATGTAGTTATATTCGAAGACCACATTAATGTCTACAATCTTAGAAATTAAAGGTAATATAATTGATTGAAACATGCATATAATAAGGCATCAAAACCTAAAAGTAAAATTAATCAGCAATAATTTGTGGGAGTGTGACGTAAGCAAAGTGTTATAGATGAATGGGAGCTAGTTCTAGCTAGTGGTAAAAAGTACATGATTATGTCATGTTATCTAGCTAGAATTTCTTAAAAATTAATGTATCCGAACCGAACTTTTTCTTTACTACTTTCCTATCCGTCAGAACCACACTAAGTGACAAGTAAGACCCTTGACTCAACATCACCATACCTTAGACACATCACAATACAAACACATGTAAGTAGTACTATTGTTAAAAGAGTTTGAAATTTGGCAAATTAATCAGAGGCTCGTATTCAAGTCTCGTAAATGAATCAAATAATGTTGTGATTAAATTATTCTAGCTAGCTTTTTAATTGTTGTCTTTAAACAAATTCATTCTCCTTAATTATACAACATTTTTATTGTTATAGTGTCATAATACTCTTGGTCATGACGATTAATCAGATATTGCGAAGAGTCAGGATGCGTCTAAGATAAAAAAAAAAAAAGAGTTTAGACATTCCGTAGCGAAGATAAATATTGTCGATCCTTCTTGTATTGATTGAAGACCACAACTATTTGATCAGTCGGTTAAGGTACATTTTGATTCCCAAATGTGTGATCGATCCTTCGACTTTTATTCCAAGATTTAAGGTCGGGTCACTATATACATCAGACAGAATATTATTGGATTACAATTCTGATCATCAAGGACGACGTATAGTTTGAAGAGGATAGGATTAAACTAGTGGAAGTCTTGTGACATGCTCCACTCACTAGAGAATACCGAATTGAATAAACATGGTTTGCATGATATCCTCTTGTGCTTCTTCCATCTAAGTCTGTCTTACATTATTAAAAGCCAAACATTAATAGAGGTCCTAAAGTGGAGTGTTTAAACAAATATATCACAAATATTGGACCCTAGCCAACCTAATCCTTTACTACTCTCTCAAGCGACCTCTCCCTATATATACCCCTTGAAGTGCATGCATGTAGGCAGCACATACATTTTTTTGTAATTCCCTCAACTTTAAACTAACAGCTCTCCCTAGAAGGTTTATTTTATTTTTTATTTTTCATTACATATAGTTCTAATTAACAACATGGGAGGTGCCTTGCGACTAGTTATTGGCATAATGGGTATCCTCTATTTTCCCTCTTCGATTGCCATATTCTTCGAAAACCTAATGAATAAATGTATATAACTATGTAACGATAATTCTTCGTATGTTCTTATAAAAAAACTCGTCGCATGTATATATTGAGCACAACTATATATGGTTTTGATTTGCTTTAACTGCAGGGAATGCCGCTTCATTGCTACTATATACTGCTCCAATGTAAATATACTCCTAAGCCTATTATCTCTTTTAATTATCAACATTTCGATCAAAATTAACGTTGTTTGCATATGCATGCATTGCTATTACAATTTGTTAATTAAGCACATATGATTCATTTTTTTTTTTTTTTTGCTGGTGTAGATTAACTTTTGTGAAAGTTATTAAGAAGAGGAGCACCGGAGAGTTCTCATGTGTTCCATACACTCTCGCCCTATTCAACTGTCTCATATACACTTGGTACGGGTTGCCTTTGGTGAGCGACAAATGGGAAAACTTTCCTCTTGTCACCACTAATGGCATCGGTATTTTTCTAGAGACTTTCTTCATCATCACTTATCTGTGCTTTGCTTCGTCAAAGAGAAAGGCAAGCACTTCTACGCAACTTAGCTAGCTTATTTAGTTTTCCAATACCATGCATGTATATAAATTAAATTAAGTATATATTTAATTGGAAACACATGGTTTCTCGCTTTTATATATAGGTTGACATGGCCATAAATAAATAAAATCTCGTTCCTATATTAAAAAAATCGTTGAACATTAATTAGTGCTAAGGTACGTGCAAGTCATGTTCAATTTTTTTCTTAACATATTACACAATATATTGGTCGTTGCATTATTGCATTATTGCATTATTGTTGAAAGCATTTATTTCTTGAAAGCATGACCATTATACATGTATATATATATAATATGATATAATACACTCGTGTCAAATTCTATATGTAGAATGATTGATGTGCGTATCTATCTAACAAAATGATGATTAAACAATTATGAGTGCAGGTGATATTGGCTTCCTCGAGTGTCATATCCATCCTTGTGGCATTTTGCATCGTAGTTATGGTCTCATTATTTACCACTCATGACCATCGTCAAAGGAAGGTCCTTGTTGGGACTGCCGGACTAGTTGCCGCTGTTGCAATGTATGGCTCACCATTAGTGGTCATGGTAGGTACAAACTTTTAATTTGTTATTTTAGCCATACATATGTATACAATACTGCAGTAAGATTTTAACGAATTAGCTAAAGTTATGATTTATTAAAGATGTCACACATTTTGTATGTGTTTGGTGATTGCAGAAACAAGTGATTAAGACGAAGAGTGTGGAGTTCATGCCTTTTCATTTATCCTTATTTTCCCTAGCCGCGAGTTCGCTATGGATGATATATGGATTCTTGGGTCATGATATTTTTGTCGCGGTAAGTACTAATCTATATATATATAATTCTTTTTTAATTGATAATTAAAAATTAATGAAGTGTATTAATTTGTTTTAGTACTAATTAATGTACTTATTTTTGAATTATGGTGCAGTCACCTAACTTGGTGGGAACTCCATTAGGAGTCTTTCAAATTGTGCTGTATTGCATATACAGAAAAAGAGGGATTGCAAGCACTGAAGAGATGATCAAAGAAGTGGATTTGGAGAAAAATAATAATGAAGAGAGGCTCAAAGTTCAACAGATGGTTGCTGATGAGAAACAATGAAACTTGTTGATGATCAGAAGCACTACTGTTGATCAAACTCTGGGGATGCATATATGCATGGCTATTATAGAATTATCAAATATATTAGGCTACTATATATTAATTAATTAATTAATTATGTGTGTTAAGGAGCCAATATATATATATATATATCAAGCAAAATAAGTTTGTAAGAATATTTATGAAAGGGCTTGAACTATATATGTAACATATAGTTTTGTTAATGTCTGTTCAAAAGTATTCTTAGCTTTGAATAAGAACATAATATTTTTCGTACATATTGTGCCTCTTTAGTCTTAATTCTTTGTTCCATCAAATCAATTAATCAGGGGCAAACCAACCAAGTGGCCTGGTAGCTCACAGTTTGGTACTAAGGAGTGAGAGTAAAAAGTTAGAGGGTTCAAGTATTTTTTTTTTTTTTACGTACAAGGGATTCGATTCTTTGAGGAGACCTATATATATATATGCATGGGTTCTTTCATATCAAAAAAATTAATCAATATTTTTTTTTAAAGAAAGAAACCAACTTAATTATTTTGACCTCATTGGGACTCGAATCCTCACTTTTTTGTGCCATTAACCCCTACCCAACCATTGAGCCACATTAAAAAAAAATTAATCGATATTGCAGCTATAATTAATTTACCTTCACAATCTTTACGTCAAATCCTAAAAAAAATTAAAAAAATCATTGTGTCCAGGATAAAAGCAGTCATTTGCTTGTCATTCTAGCGGTAACAACTTGAAATATCATAATAAGGAAAAAAAATAAAACTTGAGAAAAGTAGATAGATTGTTCGGCCAACAATCACATTGATTTGATTATATATGCATTCGTAAAGACAATGTATATATCCTTGACATCGTTTTCTATTGCATCATCACACATTAACACTTCACGGCACATGGACACGTGGAAATCGATGTGGAAATCGATGGTAACAAATTCAATCATGTTTTGCAACGAAAAATAGCAAGGTTTTCAAAAATTGAAAAGACTGGAGACATATGTAGGTGGACCGAAATAGAGTACCACATTGGTTAAATATGACTTCGTAACTAATTATATATGGATCACCCCAAATGGTGCGTGCTTTTTTTTTTTTTTTTTTATAATGTAAAAAGTGGTTAAGTTGGAGCAATTAAGATACAGTACTAATATTTTGTATATGGATCACCCCAAAAAGTGTACTAATATTTTGGTTCAAGGTAGGTGATATTGTTAAAAAGATCTGCGAAAACAAAGTTCATGAGATCTGGTGACTAATTTTGTATATGGGCTATGAAAGTGGGGATCACTCCGAAATGCCAAGGCAAGATGGAGTGTCCACTCAACAATTATAAACGTTATTTTTCTTTCTTAAGTAGTCGATGTGAGACTATCACAACATCTCCAACACTACCCCTACTTAGGGATGTAGGAGGGGCGGAGAATGCAATCCCCATCCCCATCTCCATCCCCACCCTACTTATGGCGGGGCGAGGATTTCTCACACCCATGTCTTTTTCATATAATATCTATAAAAAAAGAGATCAAATAAATTATAGATCCGAAATTAAAATTATGAAAAAAAATTCATACAAAAAAAGGAAATATAAGATTTAATAATTTCGATGCAATTCTCATAAGGAATGGAGGGCGTGGTGACTAATTTTATGTATGAGTTACAAGTGTGAAAGTAAGGTTCACTCCGAAATGTCATGATGAGATAGAGTGTTCAGTCTACACTTATAAGCTTTATTTTTCTTTTTAAGTACTCTACGTGGGACTATCCCACCATCTCCAACAGACCATGTTCAAACCACATGCTTGGTGATTCACAATAAAATTAATGTACATAAATTTAACTCTTTTTTTTAATAAGAATACATAAAATTAACTTTTATATAGACAGCCACTGTAGTTCTCATATATGTTTGCCATAATGTGTTATTATCCAAACCATTACAATTAATATTTAACATTAAATTAGTGGATGACTCACTGATTTGCTATGGATTGGTTACTTAATCGAGTACGTAAGACAAAAGGAGTTCAAGCCTCAAAGTGGTCGAGCATGAGATCTCTTTCTTATCAAAAAATAAAAAAAGTATAAAGAAATTCAACATTAGTTTTTGCCTCTGTTCACATCACAGTTATATATGTCAATATATTAATGGCAGCTCGATCAGCTCCTCGTCAATCCTTCATATTTACCATTCACAAAAGCAGATTCAATTAATTAAAATTAATCAAACCAGCATGCTCGTTATTTTCTCTATATAACTTCACATCTTTTCCAATCACACTTCCACTGTTCTCTACTTAATAATTTAACTATCAGGACCCACTATCTACACTTCTAACTAATTAACAAGTATAATTAAAGTATATATACAAGATCAAAGAATACATTAACCTTATTGATGATCGATGTATTTAATTATGTGACGGATCTATACAGTAATGGTGTCACAATCCCCATACTTGATTAATTGGAAACGAATTGAATTCAGACAAAGTTTTTGTTGATCGTACTATCTTTTAGATTCAAAATGATTTTAATGAGATTAATGGGCACCCAATATTTTTTTTTTCGAATGGTTTTTGTTACTGTACGGTCGTTAAAAATCAAATTTTGGTCTAACAAAAATGTTTCAACAAATCAGGGTAGTGCACGCTCTTCTTTGTCGTTCTTCAATTGCTTTGATTTGTTTTTTTAATGGAGTTTGAAAAGTAATAATGCTGATACGTGCATTGTGATTCTTTAGGGCACGAGAATATCTTTCTTCTCATCGTGTACGTATTCAACTTTTTGCCTAATCCCCATTAATGTTAAAATTATTAGAATCCTTTAAGTATGGAGTATGATCTCAAAAAAAATAAAAAATAAAAAGTGTATCAATTGTTGATTTAATTTTTTAACTTGTATTTAATTAATAAAATAGGGTAGTCGACGATCATCACGTTAGGGGTTGTGTTAGATGAAAAGTAATTATTTAAATTAAAGTGTTTAATAATTGAGATTATTTCAATAAAAAAGTGGTCATATATAAGATAAATATCTTCAATTGAGTTTGAAGTTTAATATAAATAAATAGATCGATGATGTTAGTAGCATATACGAAAGTCAATGAAAAGTAGTTCAAGAATATGCATTTTATATCACCAAACACTATAAAATGAACTTTTACCTAATTAATCATGATGTTATACAATATGTTGTTAAAACTTAATCAATTTTAAATTAATATATAGCTAAATTTTGTTTATATCGAAAATAATGATTAATGATTGATTAAATACTATAAAACTAAATGATTTAGAATATACAGAAGTGGAAAATTAAGCTCAACTTATTTTTCTCTCTTTTGCATATATGAAATTAATACTTCATAGTCTTACAAAATCGGCAGATTTAACTTCTGCACATAAACAAAATTACAATATAATGATTTGTTTCACCACACTTGTAAAATCCTTCACTCTGAATTACAATGAACAAGCTTAATTTCTTTATTGTTCTCAGCTTCTCTAATAAAGTGATATGTAATTTTGACGTGCTCACTCTTAACTATGAAAAATAAGAAATGACTCGATTTATAGCCGTAGTAGTGGCTATATACTCAGCTTCAGCTTTAAACTTTTTTGTTTCTTACAACTCCAATTTACAACCCTTATCACATATCCAATATGATTCACGTTATTTTTAAATCAAATTTAAAGATCAATGATCTACATATCGAAGTAACGTGTTTTAAAGCTTTGAAATAGTTTTGACTGGGATCTTGCATGAATCTTGAAGTATATATATTTTTGTTGCATATTATATATATATATATATATATATATATATATATATTACATAAGTTTTAACAACGCAAAATACAATAATATTTTTAGATCTTGTAAAAAACATTTTTTCTTGTATGGTAACACTTTTTTATTTGAAGCCATTAGGTAACACATTTTTAGCATTTGCATTCGTGTAACAATTGTTGAAATCCATAAGGTGAAAAAAAAAAAAAAAGCTATTGGGATGGACATAACATATCCGAATTCTCCATTTTTTTGGACACATTAAAATTCATTTCAGCTACAAAATTATGTCCGAGTGATATGAGACTTGGTTCACTTTAGAGGCAATGAAACAGCTTTTATATACAGAAGAAAATCTATCAAATGATGAGAGGTGTATCTTATTAGTTGGTAATCATTAACTTATTTCACAAATCATTAGTTTACTTTACACACAACCTTGTATACACAAATAGAGAGATTCATCAAAAAAGAAAAAGTATACACAAATAGAGAGAGACGGAGAGATTAAGAGAAGCTTGATCACTACACTTCTCAACCGAACCATGTGCAGGCCACCATTGAGATCTCCGGCGACAGAAAATCATTCCCACTTCTTCAAGATCATGCCTCGACCTTTTATAGTTGAAGAAGATGAACTGTTGCCGTCGGATTCTCTTCGAATCTTACAATAATTTTGATAAATTTAAAAAATAAAAAATATAATTTAGAGCTTTTTATTTAAGAAAAACGATTATTTGTGACCACTCAATTTTTCTCGAGTTACACATTGCTACATCACCATCGCCACATCAGCCATGAGTGACTTTTATGAAACTTTTGTTTAAGTTTAGTAACTTTTATGTTACAAACAAAAAATTTATAACCAAAGTGTTACAAGTGATAAAGTTGAATGATCATCTATGTAATTAACCCCTAGTTCCTGCTCAAAGAGCTGAATACTTTGCTATTAAAGAAAGAATTCCAGATGGAAAGTCAATTTCAATCAAACAGAATATATATATATATATATGAAAAAGAAAAGAGGGAGTTGCCAAGAAAATATAGAAGAAACATCTCTGCAAACTGCAACATATAACTAATTAGAAGAACTTTCCCCTACTCATGCATCTTATATATATATGAAAAAGAAAATTAAGCAATGAGGGAGTTGCCAAGAAAATATAGATGAAAAAGAATATTAAGCAAAGAGGGAGTTGCCAAGAAAATATAGAAGAAACATCTCTGCAAACCCCTGCAACATATAACTAATTAGAAGAACTTTCCCCTACTCATGCATCTCATACATAAACATGCGCTACAACTTTCTGGAGCTAGCCTCCATTTTCTCAAAAAAAAATACATAAACATGCGCACAAGCCCGTGTTTGCTCATGAAACTGCTGCAGTCATATGTGCTGGAGGCAATGTTTGTATGAAGTGTTAAACATATATAGAGTATTATTGATCTCTTTTCATGGAATAACTGCTCACTCAAAAACATACAAACAATGTGAGTTGCTTTGGTTTCTACTTGATAGAAAGCCATTTTAAGGGCTACTTACTCCTAACTTAAAACCGAAGAACAACAGGTTGCAAATAGAGACACCCAAATTAAAGATTCGAGCCCTACGCATATAATCGAAAGTTTCATGTACTCTCAATTCAATAGGATAAAAATTCGTCACACTGCCTTAAAGATCAAGCTTTTCTTTTCCCAAACAGATAGCATAGGGAAGAGTGGTTCTTAATAAGTAACAGAATAGACTTCCAGACAATTAAGTTAAACAACCTACTACTAAGAAAAATCTTGGTAAGTTATAGAAAGAAACAGTGGCAATAGGAAATAATGAACTGAAGATTAGATATCGGATGCAACTAAGTAGAATTATATTCATTTCATAGAGATAGTTGTCAAGTAAAATACATCACCACCCTTTTTTCTCACAAGTAGTCAAGTTGAGCAAGCACAGAAGATGAATAATATAGCATTCAACCTGTACAGTGGTTCTCCTCATTCCACAGGGAATGACAGAATTAAAGCAGGTTGAGGATGAGTCCTTCTGCTACATGTAAGATTAGCTATGCTTACCAACGTTCTCTTGGTCGACCATCGGGAACGCAGGGACAAGGTTCTTTTCCGAGTCATTTGCCGGCACCCCTACTGGTTTACGTGAGTCTGTGCTCTTTTTGAGCAGGCTTGGACTCGCATCACTATCGTCAAAATCTGGAGGCATGTCATCATCTTCATCGCTCCAATCATCATCTTCATCATCATCATTATCATAATCTCCGTCACCTTCATCATCATCGCCATCTAAAGCATCACTAAATTCACCATCAACATCAGACCATTCATCATCCTCTCCATCAATACCTTCAGACTCATCACTATCTATTCCATTAGTTACAGGCGCACGCCTCCTAGAAAACCGAGGAACTGCAACAAGGGAGCGGAGCTTCTCTTTGATAAGTAGCAACCGATCTTTGTCTATCAATTGAGAATCACGATAAGCTTCCCGCAGAAAAACTGAATCTCTATCACCCTTCAAAGACACATAGAACATGTCTGGATGTCTGATCAGCATTCCCCTCAGCTGCTGAGAGAACCTGAACTCCTCCCTAAAATGAGTGAAGTGATCCACCAGTATTCTCTTTTCAAGAGTGAGGCTCAATATCTCATGAACAACTCCGCAGGCGTGCTTTTCTTTCTCTATAGTCCCAGCTCTTAACCCCGAAAAATCCGCGTAGGGGGATATATAAGGGACTTCTCTAAATCTAGAAAGCTTTCTCATTTCCCCCTTTGAAAGATTCAGACCCTTGGGCAGCCTCACTCGTTTGAATTTAGGCGGCCTATCGATGATCAAATTCCTCTCTTCAATCTCTCTCGCCTGATTCTCCTCCTCATTAATCTCCGCCGCGGAGACAGCCAATTCAGGATCCCAATGTGTCAACTCCAATGCAGGCCCTTTGCTGGTAGTAACAACCCTAAAATACTGAGGATACCTTTGACAAATTGTATCCCTAAACTCCACCGGAATCCCGAAATCATTCTTCAAATGCGCAATCTTCTCCAACAAAATCCGCTTCTCGAACGACATCATCAACAATTTCCTCAACTTCATCACCACCAACTCCTCCATCTCATTCTTCACCCTCAATTCCTCCAAGTACAACCCCTCCGCCTCCGGCGTCAACCTAAACTTCAAACAATAAACCCCTTCTTCCACAATCTCAAACACCGCCGGAAACTGCTTCAACAGCGCGATAAAGCGCCGCTTTTTCGTCAAACCCAACACCCTCCTAAACCTCCCCAACTCCCTCAAAGACATTATCCTATCAGGCTGGCTCACAAGAATCCTCCTTATCCTCATCACCAATTTCAGCTTTTTGTCTCTTTGAATCACATTATCAAATGGAAGCTCTTTCCTTCTCTTCACTACTGCCCTAATCGGGTGAAATGGAAAATGGGGTTTCCTAAATTTGCCAAATTGAGCCAAATCAAGGCTTCTGTTGTCTGTTAAGACCAAGTTTTGGCCCCAAAAAGAGGTTTTTTCTGTGAAACAGAGATGGGGTTTTGGGGATGAAGATGGGTGGGATAGGAAGAGAGGTTGGTGGGGAGAGGATAAGGTTTTGGGGGAAGAGAAGAGTAGCTTGGTGTCCATTGCAAATACACAAGTGTGTGAATATGAAAAATGAAGATGAAGAGGAACTCACCTGTATTGGTGTTTCGCCATGGCTAGGGTTTTTGGAGCTTCAAAGGGTTTATGCGAACAGGGGATGATGTTGTAGCTCTAAAACACAAAAGATAGACATTTATGTTCGGCTATTAGCATACACAGATTACCCAATTAAACAAGGTTGACTAGTAGAGTAATACTGCACACTTAAAAAAACTCGATTCAAAATAAAATGGAGAATTCAACAAGGTAAGGTAAGGTAGACTGAAACTAATTTGAGACGCATTAATTAGATGAGATTTAAATCGAAACGCAATAAAAGAGTTTGATTCATGTAGTCGACTTTAGCTAATTTGAAATCGAGGCTATATTGTTGTTGTTGTTGTTCCTTGAAATAAGACCTAGCTTAGTTTTGCAATTCACAAAATAGTAAAAATCACCAATGGTCAGTTGGCACAATAGGAAGTGCGTTGTTGTCCCTTAACTAAAGGCTCAAATTCGAGTCATAGGAATGGAAATACCAACGTTGAGAGCTCTCTATTTATATGGTGAGCAACTTAAGGCGAAGTCGAAGCAGTATGAGTGGTATAGAAAAAAAAAATAAAATAAAAAATTAAAAAATAAAAATATCAATATGATGTTGCTCAATAAAGATTGAACACAATCCCTTATTTGAATCATTGGACCTTATATTCTCGTGCTCCATAGAATTGAGAAAGAGAGATTCACTCCAAAATATCAAAGCAAGAAGATGAAGTTTTCACTCCACACTTATAAGCTTTATTTTTCTTTTTAAGTAGTTAATGGAAGATTATCTCAACATCTCCAACAAAAGTGTTTAAACTTACAGGCTCTCTCGCCTATAACTTGAAACTAGCAACAACATCAACAAAACCTCAAATCCCAAATTAGTTGGAAATTCACTTTGCCCAATTTAATACAACCCTCCCCTTTTATTTGAACTTAGGCCGATTATGCAGTACATGGAAGGAACTTCATTCCAATGATGTAAGCAAGTGAAGTTGAATGAGGCAAGAAAAAAGTCATTTGCTATATTTTTAATAAAAAGATAGTATTCCTCAATTGTGTATAAGATTTTTTTCTCAAAAACGATTACCTATAAAATGGACAAAGCAGCTATAAAACCACGGAAGTATAATCAAGATCGAGTCAAGTGCATTTGATGGCTAGGATCATTAGCAACAGCCTCGGGTAGCTCATCAATCTGAATAATACATACACCATCCTGATGATCTCACCTGTGCAAACTGCAAATTCTATACTAAGGGCAATACATTGAACAGTATACAAATGGAATTTAAGGGCAATTACACAAAATAAGGAGATTTGATATCATTATCAAACATGAATTTATCTTTACAGATTGCGTATAACTGCCGCTAATTACGGGGGTAAAAACTGGTGGTTCGACTCTCACCAGTGCTTCTCTCTACCCCCAATTCTTCGCGCAAGTTGCCAATCCTTTTGCACTGGAGGGAAAGAAAATAATAAAAGAATAATTGTAGACCAGGGTAAGTGAAAGATTCTAAGTTCGATGACAATTCCAAAAGCAAAGTGCATAAAAGCTGTAGCAATGCCACCTTGGTGCATCTGAATTATAGGAACAGGAACTAGCCCGAATCAAATCCTTAAATAAGGAAAAAGAAAGAACAATGATAGATTATGATGTTTGAACTCAACCAAAGTAATGAAAAGCCAGATCGCAACATATTCCTCAACAAGAATCCATCTGGATATCCGAGAGGGTCACATGCATCAGGAGCATTACAAGCATGGAATGCAGAATATAGTTCAATTAGAATCCTAGCATTGACGAGGCATAGAGGGAAAGTTGAATAGCTCTCAAGTTAGCATATACGGAGGGCTGAGCTCAATCAGCGTTCAAACTTCAAAGACATCAAGACCACTGGCCTCTTAGGCATTCCCTATACCTCTGAATGATAGAATTCATGTTGCACCCAAGACAAACTTTAAGAAGAGACTGCCTAACAAGCTAAGCAATTGTCATTCGTCAAAAGGCCAAACTAAATCAATACTGCCCATCAAACTTAATTCATGAAATATAATTCTGATTGAAAAGTAATGTAAAGGGAACACGTCTTATACGAAATCAGAAGGACCGAATGAAAGATACAATGCTCCCAGAAAATTGAAGAAAACAAACACAAGCAAACACATAGAGATGAGTGGAGTAAGAGAACGACATGGAGATGTGAGAGGAGGCACTTACTGAGTGTTACACGTTTTGCATGAATGGCACAAAGCATGGCATCTTCAAATATCTGTACTAAATAATCTTCAGCAGCCTACAGAAAATAACAGTTAAGTGAGGGAACAATTGTATATATTGAACTCATTGTGTCATTTTCATGTTTTTTCGTTTCCTTACTACGCATAAATAGATTGGAGTAGAAATCAGCAGTCTTTTGTAGTTTTTAATCAATGCACTATCTAACTAAACTTTAAGGTTTTATAAGATGGAAACAAAATTTAGTAACTTTTTGACATTTCGAGTTTCAAAACCTCTTCAATTCACACAAATTGCAAAAGCAAGGCCAGAATGCTTTGTTAACATTGGTTTAACTAATTGAAATCTGGGTTTGATTCGTTCTAAACTAGGAAAAGAACCATCGGTAACTCAACAAATAAACATTAAATGAACTTCTTCGCATTGTCAAAACCGATATAGAATGGTTCAAGATTTCCAAATTTCAGAATAAATCCTCAACTTATTACTTTCAACCGATCAGTCTATACATGGAAAGAAACCACGAATAACATAACAATAACAAAGCGAGAGAGAAGTAATAAAACAGATTCGACTGAGACCACATAGCATCAGTAAATGGCGATTCTCATACCTCTTGAATTGCAACTAACGCTTCGGCAGTCCAGCGAGAAACAGACAAACTGAAGCTGCCAGTAATTTCCTTCACCTAAAACATACATAGAATGCACAGACCACACTATAATCTTAACATATGAAACAAAATCACTTTTTTCCGCGCAAAGCACACTCGGCATTTTAGGTTAAACTTAACACCATGGCAGAACATCCAAAAATAAGCTTGAAAAACTCACAACTCTGATGAAGGGGGCAGCTGGGATGAGGAGTTTAAAAGTCTTCTGAAAATGGCGGATCTCGCGAAGCGCCACCGTCCCCGGCCGAAAACGGTGGGGCTTTCTCGCCTTCTGCGGCCTCTAGTGCAGACAAATCGATTACAGAGTCAGAAATCGAACAAATACAGACCAAATACGCACAAAATCGCGCACATAGATGCGCAGATCGAGAGAGAGAGAGAGAGAGAGAGAGAAGGAGAAGATGAGTACCGAAGTACTGGGACTAGCAGCAGAGGCGTTGCTCGTCCCAGTAGGTGTGGATGCCGCTCCGGCTACCGATGTGCGAACTGGAACGCAGATTTGGGAATTAGGGTTTCCAAGTTCAAATTGAAGTAAAACGGAGGAAGAGTGAGAACGAGAGAGTGAGATAGAGAGAAATGGAGAGAGAACTCACAATTTCTTCGCGGCGGTCGAACACTTTTCGTTGCGACTTGCTTCGCCCTCGCCATTAGAGGAGCTCAAAGAGAGAGAGTGTCTTCACTTCGGTTTTTTTTTTGAACTTCGCGTTTCCGAAAAATGTTTCCCGCTCAGTTTTTCAGGTTTTGTTGAAAAAACCGCCCAATCTAAGCACTAAAGGAAAATTCTATTGTAACCCAATACCGACATGCACGTGTCTCCATCCATTGCTTACCGACAAGCACGTGTTTGTACCAGGTTACTATAGTAAGATACAATTCATAATGTACATGACAATCAAATGTTACAACCTTAACTGTTAAATCTTTGCTCGAGCAATATCGAATCTACATAGTGTGACTTAAAAGGAAATGAGTCTCTTGCATGTATTCTTTTGATAGGAAAAAAATAATAATAATAATTAAAAATGATTTTATTGCTTTATTTGTTTTAATAAATTTGTTATAAAAAAAAGAGAAATGTTAGAATGACTTTAAAAATGACACTCAGTCAACGCACTTCTTGACGTCATCAACTTGAAATCAATTGCTTTTGGGTGGGACGTAGGTGCGTTGATCGATGTCATTTCCGAGTCACTCTAGCATTTCTCTATATAAAAATTCCTATGTTTTGTATTTCTTGCAAATCATTAAAAAGAAAAATTCCTATATTTAGTAAAGGGGTACAATAATTGCCAGATGATTGTTTGTTATACAAGCAAAAAAAATTTATGGGCTACACTCTTCTCTTTGAACCAAAACAGAAGGTATTAGGCATCTATCCTCATAGGAGATCAAAAAAATAATCCAAACCTTGCCCAATCTCCCAAATGGAGATACCAGTCCCCCAAGCACGAGCTTCCTCAAGCCTCAGTGAGATTGACATTAATGATGGATAGAACACTGCATGCTTTATTCCATTTTTATCTGAGTAAATAAACATGTGCTCTTCGCTCTTCTCCTCCCACTGTAACGCGGGCTTGTGCCGCTTCAACAAAGCCAAGTAGTCCCTACCAGTTATAGCGCCGCCGCCAGCCGCACCTGCAAGCATCAATATGCTCAAAACATTTAAGATAATGTTCGAGGCAGTAATGACTGTAAACGTGTTTTTGATCAATCTACCTTCGGAGAGAACAAAGTCGTTCCCGTAGAAATTGATGCCGAGAAATATTTTGGGGCTGAGGTTCTTTGCGTTGTCGCCAGTGCCACCGAGAAGCAGGCGTAGGACTTTCTGTATCCACCTTAAAGGTGCATTGGGACCTGGGTTATGAGGGCCTGAGAAGTCGTAAGTCATGAGTGAGAAGCCGTCGACGGCATCGCTTAAGCTCTGAAGATCTTCAGGACCGAAATCGTGTTCTTGGAATTTTGAGGAATGTGGGGGACCAATGACATAGATCAACTGAAGGTGGGATTCGGGGTTCCTCTCTGAGATCGTTGAATGCAGCGCTTGTCCTAGTTCTTTAATGAATTGCAGTGCCTGAGTAATCAACGGACTGATTAAACACTACAAAGAGGTCTTCTACATTTAGCCAGTAATCAGTTCAATAAAATATTGAGTGCAAGGATTAGGAATGATCGCGAGTGATTACCATGCTCCGCATTTCTGGATCATGTAAAACACCATAAGCTGCCCATCTCGACCAGGACTCCAGTACAATACCATCATACTCCATCTCCCTGGTTACAAAGAGGCAAAAGTTACAAGCCATCATTCTGGAACAAAATTTTCGAAAACAACGCAAATGACACTTTTTTCCGAGTCTTTCTATTTCAGAAATCAGAATGAATATGCAGAAGCAGTGTATAGTGTACACAGATAAGTCCAGCCAGAAAGCAATTACACAATAAGTCTTAACATACGAGTCCAATATGCAGATATAAAGCAGTGCACAGAATGATACAAGTCTTAACCTAGTGCAAATGATTAATCATGTTTGTAAAGGAAAAGGTTCCCAAAGAGACACATTACTTACTTGCATTCTGTTACTATAAGATCAATTGCTCTATTCCAGTTCTTCTTCTTTCCCAGGAGCTCCATCGGAATTGTTTCGAGAACAACTCTTGGTATGATCTATTAATCAATTTACAATCAAGTAAGACCATATTCATACATAGGATAAGCGAAAACAGCAAATCATCAACAAAATATAGAAAACGTTAAAACATCACGCTAACATGCACAAGATGACCAAATCAGGCTTTCTTTTCTTCTTCTTTTTTTCCCTACATCAAGCATTTGAACTGTGTGAATCAATCAAGACAATAAAGAAAGATGATGTTACAATGGATCTCAAGGGACTAAGGGAAATAACTGCAATGTTTCAAATACAGTAATCCCCTTCGATGAAAGTGCTTAATTAAGGAAATCATTATTGTTCGGCCAACACTGACTAAAAAGGGGAAGATTTTGTGGAATCCAAGCAGATTTTCACAGCAAACAATATTTGAGATATATAAAACAGTTTCAGATAAAAAGAGAGAGAACAAAATGGTGGTCCAATGGAAGTTGACTCGAACAACCATCACGTCTAATTTGTTTTTCTATTTCAACTAAAACGGTGTAGCCAGTTTCACCTACTAAAGGAAAACGTTCGAGTTTGTGCAATTACCAGTGCATTTCCTTTCTTTCGAAGATCTGAAATCCACTGTGAATCAGCATTATGACGTCCCTCAAGAACCAATCCATTGCGGTCACTGAAACCAGCCCAACGAACAAGATAAAATAAGTGCCAAGCAAAGCCACACAGAACGGGAATCTGGCATTCACAATTGCTTAAAAAGTTAAAATCACACATGAAAGCACGAACAGATACCTCTTTAGATCATACCACACTGGTGATAGATGAGTAAGCTTAGAGTTGAATCTCTTAGCCATTTCATAACCTCTAGAATTCCTGCACATTATCCAATATTAGAAACTCCAGTGACTTCATACTTAACTCACATCCTGAAGAAATACTACTTTATATGCTTATAGTGTTGAACTTTGGAGTTCAAATTTTGTATTGCAAAGTAACTAAACCTTTAGTCCCACATAGGAGAGAAAGGTTTGGTTTCTCACTTAATATATGTTCCAACACACTTCACTATTGTTTAAGTGACAAGTGGGTTGGAGTGAGTGGCCCATGGGGTTTCACTAGGTAAACACCCTATTTAAATAATCTTTGAAAAGGGCCTTGGGTTGGTTCAAGGCTTAGCCATTCTTTAAACACGGTTTTTCATTTTCGTTTTTGAAAAATTAAAAGAGCACCAACAGTTGCTATTTTCGAATTAAGGAGTTAATTAACCGTCAATTAGTGGTGCACTAATTAAACCACTAATTAGACAGTTAATTAAAATTGTCCACTATTTAGACAGTTAGACAATTCTCTATAAGAGAGGAGTCTATTGACATAGGAATATATAGTTTTTCCAAAATAAAAAAAAATATATGTGATTTGTGTTTTTGAGAGAGTCGATTTTGCAGTTTTGAAAGTTCTTTGATTGGTGCTTTAATCAAAGAACGAACCAGTTGTATCCTGGGGACAGAACTCCTAGTTGAATTCGGCACCGAGTTGGAGGAAATTTTCTGTCTTAGGTCATTGCACTGCAAGCCTCTGGTACATTTTGTTTATTAATCTTCTTAGTTGTTAAAATCAGATGATTAATTGCTTGTTATAACAACGCCATGTTCAGATTTATGTTTATATAGATTGCATGTTTCCATCATATAGTACATAACCAACATAGGCATTTCAAAATAATCTCAGATCCTCATAAAACCAAAAATACTCACTTCAACTCCCTCGTTGCTCATTTAGCCTAGTAACTTTCCTCATGGTCCAATACAGCTAATCAGTCATCCAACTTAGATACCTCAATTAAATGACTTTCACCAGTGTGTTTTAAACAAAAACAAAGTTATGTTCATGAAATTTGTGCAAACGAGGTGAGCCCTTCATTCAATGCAACTTAAGCAATCAAAAAGCTTATGCCTTTCCCTCTCAAAATAACTACAACAATAACAACAACTAGCCTCAATCCAAAATTAGTTGCGGTAAGCTACATGGATCAAATTCTCCTACTATTCTCGATTTAGTGCAATTGATGGTGAGCTTTCCGAACCATTAAAATCCTTCCTAATTAATGAGTCCCAAGTTAACTTCGGCCACTCCTACGTCGTCGAATTTCTATTGAGTCAAGTTTTCTAGTTGAGGCATTTGTAGGCCGACTTTGCAGGTATCCAAACCACTGCAGCCGCCCTTCCCTAAATTTTTATGTCTCGGTGGTTACTGCAACAACTACTTTTTTAAAAAAAAAATTGCAATTCTTAGTCTATCTTTACAAGCTTTATTTCTTCTATGTGGTGTGTACCGCTAACTGCACCGACTAATCCACGCTCAGCACTTTTGAGGCGAGCCCAAAACGAACTCAAACAAACTACAATTCATTTAAAGATTGAGGAATAAATTACCAAGGAGTGATGTACGCCAGAATCGGATACGCGTAATGCCGACGAGACGCATTTTCATAAACCCTCCCATTCTCCTGCATTCCTTCAAAATCAACAAACCTAATCAAGAACAAATTCAACAAATTAACCACCAAATCAAACCACTCACATCGATAATCTCTCTATATTCCGTGTTAGGTTTCACAAGCCCTCTTTCGTACACGCTGAGCTCACTCTCACTCTCACTCTCACTCTCACTCTCGATCGTCCGATTCGTATCGGAAACAAATCCGATTCGGTACACGAAAATCGAGATCACAGGCACCAACACACAGGTGAGCAAGACGAAGAAGAAGACCAAACGATTCGAACCGGCCGGTCCGACTCGGCTGGGAGGAGTCCGGTCCGACTCGGCCGCCGCTCGTCTCTCGCGTTTCCTCCCCATCGTGCGTCGACTTGGTCGTCGCAACGCGTTAAAAGTAAAACAGAGCGAGCGAAGAGGAGGACAACTCGATCCCCTGCTCCCGCTACCCACTTAACCTATCCAACTCCAAATCCTAATGCCACGTAAGGATACGTCAAAAGCGCCACGTAAGCTCATGCATGGCGACACGCGTCAGCTAAGACAATTTCTTTATTCCACCTACATTTCTTCGCACAAATCGATCAATTTGATCGATATTTACTCTTTTGTTCATGCAAATTTGATCATAATTCGATCTGGCCATTCGAGAAATCAAGTGATTTGATCGTGATTTAATCAACAATGGTGAAGTTAGCGACTGTGAGGGATTGCAGAATGTACGGGCCATGGCCGGAGAGGAACAGATGGGAATACATCAATGCAGGGGTTTACATGTTTGGAGCCATTGTTCTGCTTGTTGGGTTCTTGTGTGAGTTGTCCGAAAGCGCGGCGAAGCCGGGATTGGTGGTGCTGCTCATAAGCTTGGTGATTGTGAGTTCGGTGAATGTGCATGACCTGTTCGCGCATTTTGCTGGGATTGATTATCGCTTGCCATTGATGAGGTTCGATTGGCAACTTGGGCTCGTGGAATTCGGGGTTCCCATTGTGCAGATTTTGGGGTCCGTCGTGTTCTTTGTGGGGATTCTCTTCATTTTCATTGTGGTGAGTCGTTAATAATAATTGAATTAGCGTTTTAAGTGTTGATGATCTCATATTTATATATATGTTTTTGGAATGAGCGTATGTGAATATGAATTTCTGTTAGTACCGATATTAATGATATTGTGTGTACGCTTGTATTTGCAAGCACGTAGTGATTTCATTAGTATCGATATTACTGATATGTGTGTGCACGTGGATCTTACTGGTATTGTGTGGTTTTATACTATTAATTGGAGTATATGATCACACATCAGAAATAAATATAATAATTAAGACTTGGTTGGTGTGGTATACAAGTGAAATAGATTTAATATTAGTACAAGCCATTTGATTTTAATTATGGCTGATGAGCTTTAACCTCATTTATATAGCCATATGTGCGTCTGTGGCCCAACACTGTCCAGGTCCATGAATTTCTAGCTACATACTGCAAAATGCCAAAATACTATTTGAGATAAATCCACACTTATTTTTAGGTTCGCGCATCACAACAATGTTCTTATTTTTTATTTTTATTTGTTGTGATGTGATGACTGGTAGGTTGAGAAGGGGCATGGGCATTTGAAGCTGCAGAGGCATGGTTTGAATATGCTAATTGGTGGGCCTGCTTTGTGGCTTTTGGGCTCAATTCATAATGCATGCCAAATATATGAGAAAGCTGATGGACATCTTCAAATACTCCAACAATGCGTTCATGTTCCATTCTTGTTGGGGAGCTTGTTGTTCTTGGTGGCTGGAATCATCAACAAATATGAACACATTGGTCTGAACTTACTGGTCAGTTGAAATTTTTGACATTCATGTTTAATCTGTTAAGTTACATACTTACATTGGATCATCAAAATGAGGAAAACCCATCAAACTTATTAGTCGTTAGTGCCCAAAATTGTGTTTTTTTTTTTTTTTTTTCAATGTATGTTGATTGCAAATGCTTGAGCTATGGTTTTTTGGGTGTGATTGTGCAGGGCAAGAAATGGGTAGTGATGGGAATTGCTGGAAGCATATTGTTTTTCATTGGAGGATTGATGAACTTGATGAAGGTGTTCAAGATGCAACAAATGGACGGCATTAGGCTCGAGAAACTGCGTTGTGGCGCGCAAGAGCGCCTTAGTTTTGAAAGGGAAGGTCAAGTGCCACTGATATTGGAAGAGCAGAGACGAAGAAAACGACAACATCAACATGAAGAACCAGTACCAAGACTAGTACCGCCACATGCTCCCACTCCTTACAAGGATGTACTTGTTGGTCATTCACAAGCATAACTAAGGTATTGCATATAATTAAATAAACTATATGGTTGTTCAATTTATTGGCTTGCACATATTTGATAGACAATTTGTTTCGTTCATCCTAATAGTGCACTAGGGACTTGAATGAGTGTTGTTTGAATGAGTGAATGAGTGGTGTGTGATGAATTATATCTTTAGTTGCATTTCAGTATACTAGTTTAAGGTGTTTTTTAATAAAAGTTTGTGATGAATGTTAGGCATTGATGTTTTTTGAATCATGAAAGTTGAAAACCCCTACCGGTGTAGTTTTTTCTCCTACTACACTGGTCTGGGTTTTTTTTTTCGACTTTATTTAGCGAAACACATCGTTCTACTCTTTTTGGCTAATGATAAATAAAGTCTTGTTCCCATAAAAAAATGTAGCTAATCTCTCTAATTACTGCAATTAATCTATAATAAGAACTAATCATGAGAGTCTGCAATAAAGGCATCATATATAGAATTCTAGCATTAGAGACTAATTGAAATCAATCAATCTTTGCTTCAAGTATTGACATCTCTTACTTCCTAACTTGAACTTTCCAGCATTAAGAGAGCTCCAGGTCCTTTTCCACAGTCCTCACTTCCTTTGCTGATCTTAGTAAGTCAGCCTTGTTTTTCCCTCAAATGAAAAAAAGTTCGTAATCAGTTTCATGAACATAATTAAGTTAGCGAAGACAGTAAAACTAAAATTCAAGGAACAAATTAAGTAAGCTAGAAAACCTGGTCATCAGTAATTTCTGCAGAAAACCCATCAATGACAACCCATGAAAATCTCTTCTTGTATGTACCGGGTCCGAGCATGTTAGCTAAAAACTCATCATGCTTGTTGCTTAGATACAAATCCAACTCCAATGACCCTAATTGTTTTGTCCTGCAAAAGACTCAAAAAATAAGAGCAGCTAGACACTTAAAAGAAACACAGTGGAATTATAATTATTGGTTACTGTTAATTTCTCGCTTGCCGCGGGCACATCATCTACAAGCGGCCTGCCTACGGTACTTCTTTGCGGGTGGAAAATTTAATAGTTACTAATAGTTACTGCTTATACTAACTAAACAAACAAAGAGTGAAAATGTGTGAGTGAGTGAGAGAGAACCAACCGAAGTGATTGAAGGCGCTCATATTCAGGATCAAAGTTCATGAACACAAAATACACTTCAGTACTACTCCTGCCAGTGCTGCTTCCCTTCATAGTGCTCTTAATGTCCTCTCTCTCTCTCTCTCTCTCTCTCTCTCTCTCTCTCTTGTATTTCTTCTTCTTTAGAACAATAAAATGTGTTATGTGGTCTGTAAAATCACACTCATTTATTGTCTATAAAGACGAAAGTTGGCCTTGTAAATTACTCAACTGCCCCTCCAAACAGACATATCAAAATGGGATTAATTGATCAAATGTGGTCACTTGTGTGTGTGAGGTTTTAATTGATTTGTGCAGGACCATTATAATGCACATAGCAGCTATGCAGTTAGGGGTGTCAATGGGGCAATCCCCACGGGGAACGGGGATTCTCCGCGACGGGAACGGGGATGGAAAATTTAAATGGGTATGGGGACGAGGATGAGGAAGAAATTGATTCCCCGAACGAGATGGAGATGGGGATGGAGAGGAAAATATCTCCACGGGAATCCCCGTGGGGATCCTCAATGGGTACGTCCGCAGAAAATTCTCGTTTGTCATGAATAAATATATCTTGTGTTTTGTATATACGCACATAAAATATCATGTAACATATAGGTGTATATACATTATATAAGGGTCTATATATTACCATAAAATATAAATATATAATTAAATGCACACCAAGAAACATATTGCAGTATATTATATAAAAATATAAACATATGATAATTAATCCAAAATATATAGTATATATATGTTTCCTAAAAAAGATATATACATTCTATGCGGTAATTCTACAAGTTCTCATGTAATGAATACACTATAGCAGCCATTAATTAACTTTGGTGTACGCATTGCACTGTTTGCACATCAACTTTGATACTATATGTATATAGCATTAGAAAATAAGTAATGATACACATAGATGAGGAGGAAGTTGATGGTGACTTAATGGTTGAAAAAGACATGACGACTTTAAGGATGGTCTTCGACTTTTTATTTTGCATATTATAGGCAATAATTTTGTTGAGACTTAATTATAAGTGTTATAATTTAGAACTAAGAACTTTCATTGGGTAATGATTTTGTCGAGACTTAATTACAAGTGTTAGAACTTAGACTTTTCATTGGATGAAATGTTAGTATTTTGTTTTGGTTGGAACTTGGATGAATTGTGACGTATGTATTTCAGACCTTACTTTTTTTTGTTTATTTTTAAGTACAATTTTTTTTATGTGATATGACGATTTTTTCCCACAAGGATTTCCATGAGGATTTGAAAGGAGATTTTCCGTGGGAACTAAATGGAGAATAATAAATCCTCACGAGGATTTCCCATCCCCGGGGATTAGACGGGGATGGGGATAGGGATGGAAATTCATCCCCGCATGGGGATGGGGATGGGGATGGGGATGGGGATACAAATTTTGAATGGGGATGGGGACGGGGACCCATTCCCCATTCCCGCCTCACCCCATTAACACCTCTATATGTAGGGTTGGCAAAAAAACGAGACCGGACATAAACGGGACCGAACATCCCTCCTTATAATGATTAAAATTAGTGTCCGGACCCGTTCCCGTTTTTAAAACGGACACTTTTTTTTTGTCCAGACCCGTATTTTTGTAAAACATACGGCTCCCGTTTTGTCCGATTTTTATTTTTAAATATGATTAAATATTTTATTTATCAATTATTTAAAAAAAACCTCAACTACATGTCACCTAACATTCAATTACCAAAAAATAAATACATAACATCACAATTTTTAATTTCCAATATAAACATCATAGATAAAAAAATCTTCAAGGAGTGCAAGGCAAAGCATCACATCACTATTGTCTAAGTTTTAAAATTGCATGCCCACATCACAAAAGTTTCAAAAAAAAAGATCATTTCAATAGTCCAAATTAATCGCTAAACGGGTACCCATTTTTTTGAAATTGTTGCCCGGACCCGGTCCCGTATTTTTAAACGGACACAAAAAATTGTCCAGATCCGTATGTTTTTTACAAAAATATTGCCCGAACCCGTTTATAGCGGGTCCGGACAAACGGGTCTGGACAACTTTTGCCAGCCCTACCTATATGTAGTGCTTTGTACCTCCACTATTTCTATATATGTGCTGTTTGAGGGAAATTCGTTCAAGTTTCACTTTCACAGTCCCAATGTGCATACCTTTCATTCAATCAAATATAAAAGGCTCGTTTGTTTCATTTTTTCAACTTCTAGTGACACTGAAACTTGTAATTCATGAGAAATTGAATTTATTGTGATTTACGGAGTAAAGGCGAGCTTGGGTTTGTATGGGTTAGATGTACAATCTCAGTTTCGATTTTCTATTGTGTCAAGATTATTCAGGCCATTGGAGTATGCTCAGGCCAATTGCTTTAGGGCCTCGTGAGAATAGTCGACTAACCTAGATACTTACGGATATTAAAAAAAAAATTGTAATGCCTTTTATATCAACATGAACAAATTAAGTATGAATGGTAGGGTAGATCCGTTGCACTTCCTTACGGGGTTAAAGAAGTGCAGGTCGCTCATAGAACCGTTACACTTTCTTACGGGATTAAGGAAGTGTAGGTCGCTATTGAACCAATTGGGTGGCTCAATAATTTAGTATGAAATTTAAAAGTAAGAAATCATGAGTTCAAATTTTGAAGGGTGCAAAAATTATTTTTTTCCTATCAATTTTTTTTTTTAAAAAAAGGAAGTGTAGGTCACTTATAGAAAGTCGCTTATAGGAGGGAGGTTGTTACAATTAAAAAAAAAAAGTTACTTTTTAGAAAGTGACAACAAAGATTTTAATCAAACAAGTGAAGTGAAGTGGGATGAGAAGTACACTTCTTAAACCAATCAAGTTAAAACAGTTCGAAATTATTAAGACTTTAATCATAATGAGGTCCACCTCCTACAAAAGCCACTAAAGTGTCCAACTACTCCATCCATTGGTGATCATAAGTTAGTAGCTAATAACACAATCTAAATCATAATCAACATGGGCATGACTGCTTGAGTGAATTGGGATTTGGGCCAATAAGATTGGTTGAACAAGTACTGAGGCTTGACAGCTATGTACACGTGAGTGTGTGTATGGCCGCAGAGTCCGTAACGGGTCCCATGACACGTGTCGACTCTCTACACGCTAGGACCGACTGACTCACTGACACGTGCTGCAATATATGATTCCTATCGTAGTGAAAGTGCAGTAGGTAACTGTGCTTCTATGCTCTGCGTCGTACGTACGTGCTGCCAAAGGGTCCTCTTGGAGTTGGACCTCTTCTTCAATCCACGTGGGAGATTCATTGAGCCCGTGAAATTACAGTGGCCTGTCATCCCATCTTCCATACCTAATGCTCTAATACCCTAGGTTGTGTTTTTTTGTTTTTAAGTTGAAGTTTGAGATAAAATTCAAAGGGGTGCCTCGAGTAGGATATGCGGAACGAAAAAGTGTTTGTCGTATGTCCTTCGATACATCTTGATATACGTGCAGCGTTCGAGAATTGAAGACGATTGGACAAGTGTGTGTCCGACTTGCTTGTCTTGCTTAAAGCACGCAATTATTTTTTAAATTCAATACGAAGTTACTTTATTACTCATAAAAAACTATAAATTCCTACTTCAAAAATGAAAAATTTAGGCAATGTTTATTCAAGGTAAATGGGAAAGGAAAGCGACTTTCTTGTTTAGTTTGTAATTTTGATCAACTTTTGAAAAAGTGGAAAGTACAACTTAGCGAAAAGTCAGTTCTGACTAGTTAAGAGTCCCGTAAAGAAAATAATTTGAACATTGAATAACAAAAACTAGTTAGCAATTAAATATTATACTCTTCTTATATTTACCAAATTTATCAAAAAAGGTACATATATCTTCTCACATTAGGCTAACCATTTACAAACCCAGCTCAATTAATTAGCCACTATAAAGGTCACCAAGAAGTAACAAAACATGCTCTATAGAAGGCCTGGCCTCAGTGAACTTGTTAGTACAAGCCAAGGCCAAGTCCAACACTCTCAAAGCCTGCTTCCTCTCTCTCCCCTCCACAATAAACTCAAAAAACCCCAAAACACCCTCACTAATCTCATCTTTCCTCTTCACTATACAACTTATTTCAAGTGGGGCCCTGGGCCCTCCTAGCATGTCAAGGACCATGACCCCGAACCCATAAATGTCATTTTTCTGGGCCAGCTTCTCTGGTTGGGTCACTGGCTCAGTGGGCTCGGCCAATTGGACGAACCCGTACTCGGACAGGCATGCAGAGAAGTTGGTCCGGACCATGACGTTGGAGGTCTTGATGTTGCCGTGCACGTTGAGATGGAGACCTTTCTCTTGGAGGGGGGATTGAGAGTGAATGTACGATATTGCCCTTGCCACGTCACGGATTATTCGAAGTCTTTGATCCCAACTCAATGGAGTGTGCCCCATCTCTCTCGCACCTAAAACATGTAATCAATGCGTCTCAAGTTATCTTAATTACCTGAGTACTAATTTAACTCTTGCGTGTAATTGTGGCGAGTTAAAGAAGAGATCATTACGTAGATTTACTGAAAAAACAAAACTAGTTGTATGTAAGCACTCACCATCAAGCAAATCAGCAAGGCTGCCCATGGGATGATAATCACACAAAACAACCTTGATCCTCTTAGCATACAAATAGGCTCTTATTTGCACTAGATTTTCACACCCCTTCCCCACTTGAGCCAACTTCTCCACTCTTTTCCCAAACAATTTCCTACACAAACTCACACTCCTAAACCTCTTTGTTGCAAACATTCTCCCATCAAGCAACACCACCTTCTCTGAGATCCCCCATCTGCTCTCCCCCATCACTTGCACCGTCGCCCGCATCACCTCCCTCAAGCACAAGTACCCGATCCAGTGTCGCGTTATTTTGAATGGATGACCGCTCCCGCCATCGCAAAACGTTATCGGAAGGTCCCCCATTAGGCCTGCTATAAACTCTGCCTCTTGGGGATCATACATAGACGATGTCTTTGATTTGATACTACTACTTTCACCCCCCATAGTAGTTGTTGTTGTTGTTGGCGCGGTTGTCTTTTCTTTCTTGACACCTTTATAGGCTCTTGCTAACATGTTTTTAAGCAATTTGAAGGAAGTTATTAGGATGGATTGGTTGATTAAGTGATTGAGTAACGAAAGTTGGAATTTGGAGATGTTGAGAAGGATTAATATGGGTGCATTTTTTGTTTGACTTTAATGGCTTTCTTGGTTTGATCGATTTGATTTGTTTTATTTTACTTGTATAATTGAATTAACAACCAAAGTTGAATCCATCGAAATTCTCTACGTGCATCTCTTGGTTTATTTGTTAGTAAAAAACATATAAACAAAAGTTAATTAATTAATAATATATCTAGATCTGAATAAGAGTTTACGATTCTCTATTCTATTCTATTCTCTCCCTCCCGAGAGATAACTCTCTTCGGTCGTGAATGTAGGTCATTTAAGATAAAAACACAAGAATTAAAGAGTCATTTAATTGTAATGTAATATTACTATATTACCCTTATCTTTATTAATGCTTTTTTGAGTAGCTTCACTTCAACTTCTTTTATTTTATATTTTATTAATGAGGGCAAAATAAGTAAAATATAGTTGGGAATTAGAGAACGACTTACATTTTTGAACGGAGAAAGTGAGCTACAACAACCTACATTTGTGATCAGAGGAAATAAATCCAACTCATGATGTCTGGTAAGGGTCCCTCCATCCTTACCCAGAGGTCTCCAATTCAAGCCATGAGAATAGATAAACTCTTAAAACTTTTGATCAAAAGTTACAGCTCTTATGGTCCTACACCTCGAGGTTAGCCGGAGCAGAAGCTCTAAACACCCTAACCCAAAACAAATGAAAAAACATTATTTTTTGGGTTAAATAAAAAATACCATGTTAACTAATTATGAGGTTAATTAAATTTATGCTATACACGTTGTTTGTTTGTTATTTTCTTTTACCACATGGTATATGAACCATTTGACTACTCTGAGTTCACTCTAAGTCATGCATCGTATAAGTGGAGAGCTTCGAACAACATTTTCATTCTCACGACTCGAACTATTGGCTGTTCGCTTCACGATCTTAGGGTAGATTAACCCCATTGATCAAGCTAAGCGGTGTTCGCTTCATGGATTAACTAGGCCATGAGATTAGCTAATGGGCGGTATAGGGGACTAAACAAAACCACCAATTTTGGTGGGATTAACTAATCCCAATTGTTGGTTATCACATTACCAATTTACCCCTCATCTTTACGAACTATACAACAAAATCGATCTACCCTAATCACAACAACCGATCGTCCTCAACAACCGATCAACCCTCAAACAACGATCGTCCACAACAATCGATCTACCTGAACCGATTGCTCACCATCGAACAGAGAGAGCGTCGACACAAGAACACCGATCAACCTTGAATCGATTACAACCACATCGAACAGGGGAGAACGCGATGTGAAGAAGGAAACGTTGACAACGATGGAGACCTGGACAGAGAGAAGGCGAAGTGAAGAACACCGTGAACGAGAGATGGAGACCTAAGCAAGAGAACAAGAGGTGAAGAAGGAAGTGGAGTTCCAAAATTTGTTGGTAATGGAATTAAATGAAAGGGTAATTTTGTCAATGTACCATTACAACCACATTTACTCCCAAAAATTGTCAACCGAACAAGTCCCATAAATGAGACTAATACATAAGCTCATGTGTTAGTCCCATCTCAAACTAATGCCATAATCTTAGGTCTCCCTAAAATGTGAAGCGATCATGCCATATGAATCACTAGTTAAGTGATTAGAAGCCGCTTCCAATTGTGCCAATCTTGGGTCATTCGGGGTTTGTTTTGAAAACTTTGCAAGATAATGTTCGTTATCCAGTTGAATTTAGGGCTCGAACGGCCATATTTTCAAACCTCTCTTGCGCTAGAGAATTCGATTTCAACGGTCGAATTTCGATGGCTTCACCTTCACTCCAACATCTTCATCAAAACCCATTCATCAACAAGAAGAGCAGAGACATCGGTCGCCATGAAAGGCCAGGTTTGACCTCTGTTTCTTCAATTCTCACATTCTCTACTACCACTGAAACTTGTATTAGCTCTAGAAAGGTTGAATCTTTAAATGCAGTGAAGCAATTGCATGCCCAGATTGTAAAAATGGGAGATAACTTGAATTCGGCGTGTTTGGCGGAGAAATTGATCCATTTGTACTTGAAATTTGGGGATTTTAGGTCTGCTGCGTTTGTGTTCTTTTTAGGGTTCCTGGGTCTTGTTCATTTCTCTCGCCCGTTGAGTTCATTGGTTGAAGAATTCGATAGGGCAGGTTCGACAATTTTCAATCTTTTGGTGATTTTTAGCGAATTACATCGAAAAGGAGCTGTTTTTGACGGGAGAAATCTGAGTGGTGTGATCAAGATGTGCGCGGAATCGGGCGATTTGTGGTTGGGAAAGGAAATTCATGCGCTTCTTGTTAAGAAGGGTTTGGATTTGGATGTGCATTTGAAGTGTGCACTGATGAGTTTCTATGGGAATTGTTGGGGTGTTGAATTTGCTGATCAAGTGTTTGAAGAAATGCCTAGTCCAACTATTTTCTTGTGGAATGAAGCGATTTCGGTGAATTTACGAAGCGGGTTGTTTGCGAAAGCGCTTCATTTGTTTCGGGAGATGCAGTTTTCATTTGTTAAGGCCAACAGTTTTACAACGGTGAAGATTATACAAGTTTGTGGGAAACTACGAGCTCTTGGAGAAGGAAAGCAAATTCATGGGTATGTTCTTAGATCTGCGCTTGAGTCGAATTTGTTAATTTGCAACTCTCTGGTTAACATGTATGCTAAAAACTCCAAACTTGAATCTGCTAGAATTGTTTTTGATTTGATTGAGAAACCTACCACGGCGTCTTGGAACTGTATCGTATATGGGTATGCTCTAAATGGTTTTCTTGCCGAGGCCAGGAAGCTCTTTCAAGAAATGGAATTGTCTGAGGCAAAACCTGATGTAATAACTTGGAATTCTCTTTTGTCAGGTTATCTTCTTCATGAGTCCAGTGAGAAAGTTCTAGTAATCTTGCAGAAAATGCAAAGTGCTGGGTTTAAACCTAATTCAAGCTCCATTGCAACTGTTCTTCAAGCAATTAGTGATTTGGGATTGTTGGTCTCGGGGAAAGAAGTTCATGGCTATGTTATAAGAAATGGACTTGAGCATGATGTGTACGTCGGAACATCACTGATTGACATGTACTTGAAGTGCTCCAGCTTAAGTGGTGCTCAGGCAGCGTTTGACTACATGAAGAACAAAAATGTATTTGCTTGGAATTCTATTATCACGGGATACGCTTTCAATGGTCACTTTGATGAAGCCTTTAAACATCTGGAGCAGATGAAACAGGAGGGTATAAACCCCGACATGGTAACCTGGAATGGATTGGTATCAGGCTATTCGTTGAGGGGCCACAGCAATGAAGCTGTAGCTTTAATCCATCAAATGAAAACTTTAGGTGTGGAACCTAATGTGGTTTCTTGGACTGCTCTTATCTCAGGATGTTGTCAGACGGGGAACTACAAAGATTCATTTAGGTTCTTTGGCTACATGGTACTAGAAGGAATTAAACCAAATTCAACCACCACATCCACCTTACTTCGCGCCTGTGCCGGCATGTCTTTGCTCCAAAAGGGTGAAGAAATACATTGCTTAACAATCCGAAATTGTACCTTTGAAGATCCTGTTGTAGCTACATCCCTCATTGACATGTATTGCAAGTCTGGAAGCTTAAAGAAAGCCCTTGATATTTTCAGGAAATGCCAGAAAAAGGGTGTAGCATCTTGGAATTCCATGATCATGGGTTTAGCTATACACGGTCGAGGAAAAGAAGCGATTTCACTTTTCAATGAAATGTGCGATGCAGGCATAAAACCAGATAGTATAACTTTCACTGCTGTCCTCTCTGGTTGCAAGCATTCAGGTTTAATAGATGATGGTTGGAAGTACTTTGACAGCATGGCAAAGGATTTTAATATGATGCCTACACTTGAGCATTACTCTTGCATGGTTGATCTACTCGGGCGAAGTGGTTATTTGGACGAAGCTTGGGATTTTATACAGCAAATGCCGTTAGAGGCTGATGCTGGCACTTGGGGCGCACTGCTTGGAGCATGCCGTATACATAAAAATTTGGAGTTGGCGGAGATTGCTTCAAAGCACTTGTTCAAGCTCGAACCTTATAATTCTGCAAATTATATACTGATGATGAACCTTTATGCCCATGCAAACAGATGGGAAAATGTCGAGAATCTTAGGGATTTGATGGATGCTAAATCAGTAAACAACAGACCTGCGTGGAGTTGGATACAGATTGATGAGAAAATTCATGTTTTCTCCGCTGTTGGGAAACCCCACCGTGATATAGGCGAGATTTACTATGAGCTATATCAGTTGGTATCCAAAATAAAGAAGTTAGGGTATGTACCAGATACAAGTTGCGTGTTACAGAAAACTAGTGAAGATGAAAAACTAAATACTTTGCTCAGCCACACTGAGAAGCTTGCAATTACTTATGGACTTATTAAGAAGGAAACTTACAGGCCCGTTAGGGTGATATCAAACACAAGAGTTTGTACAGATTGTCATACAGCAGCAAAACACATATCTGAAGTTAGCGGCCGTGAGATTTTCCTTAAAGATGGTGTTCGATTTCACCATTTCAGTAATGGGAAGTGCTCCTGCAATGACTACTGGTGACGAGCTTATAATAAATATAGACAAATGCAGCTGAAATTAATAGTTTGCAGTTGCAGAAGATGCGGCTTCATAGTGTTGTTTGAGTAAGTTCTAGTCCAATTATTAATTGTACTTGATTCTTATTTCATAATTAGCTCTTAAAAAACAGCATTCTCACATGATAATGGTTGATGGCTTCTTAGATGCTGCTCACTCTAGTTCATCATGCTCAGAGATGATGCTAAGGGCATGGTGGTCGCGAGGCCTCTCTTGTATGTTCCTCATGTTCTTTTCCGGTGTAGTGGTGGAGGCAAATGGATTGGGTGGGATGGTCAAGTTTTCAGTTTCTCCTTCTAGCATTTGAACCACGCTACTGATTGAAGGACGGTCGACTGGGTACCATTGTACGCACCATAACCCAACAATGGATAGTTTTTTTGCTATCTTCTCATCACCCTCTGATTCCACCTTGATCTCCAGATGCTCTGCTTCATGTAGTCGACCGTAAATCCACTCCGGGAAGTACACTTGGCTTGAATTCTCTGCCATAGCATCGATGTTCTTCCTTCCTCCCACCATCTCAAGCAACATCATTCCAAAGCTATAGACATCTGACTTGTGAGATACGTTCCCGAAGTTCCTCGAGACCACTTCCGGCGCGATGTAGCCCATGGTCCCCCTGGCAGCACTCATGGAGACCGCACTCTTGTCCTTGGAACACAGCTTTGCGAGGCCAAAATCTGATATTTTGGGATTGAGGTTGTAGTCCAACAAGATGTTGTGAGGCTTGATGTCGAAATGGAGGATGCGTTGATCGCATCCCTGGTGGAGATACTCAATTCCTTTGGCTATTCCAATGGCAATGTCTTGGAGCTTCGGCCAACCAAGGAAAGCGTTTTTGGAATTCCTTAAGAAGATGAACTTCTCAAGCGAGTCATTGTGCAGGAATTCGTAGACAAGAGCTCGATTGAATTCGTCGGCACAAAATCCAAATAGGCGGACTACATTGACGTGGTGAATTGTTCCCATGGTGCCTACTTCATTGATGAAATCTTCTCCATTGTCCTTGGCACAGTTGAGGATCTTGACAGCTACTGGGATTTCATTGGGGAGCATCCCTTTGAACACACTGCCATAGCCTCCCTCGCCCAATTTGATTTGGAAGCGATTGGTGATCTTCTTTATATCGGCGTAGGAGTAGCGGGTGGGTTTGAGGGATTTGTAGTCCTCTAAGAACTTTTCAATCTTGGCTTGATTCACTCTTTCCAGTTTGTTGAAGCGGGAAGTGTCGTATCGTCTCTTGGCTATCAGCGTCGCTGCTATTAGAAGTCCGAGAATACCCAAGGCTGAAAATGCAAATGAGGAGAAAAACTACTCACTGGTATATATTTGGCAGGAGAGAAAATGCAAATGAGGTGAAAAAAATACTCACCCGGAACTACTCGCTCAATTAATCTTTCTGCACAGAGAAAAAAAAAAAAAAAATGATGAAATTAAGTGAGCCAAAATCATGAAAGTATAGTAGAAAAAAAAATGAATACTCAGATTAAAACCTTTTGCGCGACTTTTGGGGATGAAAAAGCATTCAGTATCATAGTGATCGTGGTCGTTGTTGTCATGATCATCATCCGGGGATCCAGTGCTCTTCTTCTTCTTGAATCTGCATCGCTGCCCTTGTTTTTCGCAACGCCCACACTTTGGTAAAAACCAACTGAATTTGGTTTGCCCTTTACGCCAATCGAAATCTAGATTAGAAGGTAGTGGAATGGTTTTCCGACCGTACAATAAGTGAAGGGCTCATCCTCTAATTTGTTATAATTAGAGTCTATAGCGAAGATGTTGTAACGTCCAGGGACGCTAAGACATTCGATCGGTGTTTCTTTATTAAGAATCTCATTGTTTGTTGAGGAGCAGTTGAAAAAGGTGAAGCTGTTAATGACATGGGTGTCTTGGTATCGGAGGAAGGGAGAGGAAGACAAATTGAGATGAAGAAGCCTTGGCACGATGCAACCATCAGGATCCGATACTATCAGCTCCTGGGACATGTAATCGATTTGAGTTACCCAAAACTTTCCTCCATGTGGTAGCTGGAGCAAGGTATGATATTGATCAGTGCAAGAGAGCTCGAAGCCAGGATACCCATACTACTAGTGACATTGGGGTGGTGGTGATCTTCTTGTTGAAGTTTGATAAGAGAGAAAGGGAATCTTATGGGAGGGCCGTCATGACGGCAACGTGTTTCAGCTGAGGCATCATCGAAATGATCTTCTCCCTTAGTTGTTACTGCCAACAAGATTGCTAAGAACAAAGAGGAGGTAATGAAAACACTATGCATCTCTTCTTTTGGCATTACTGATCTTATCTTCACAGATTGATTTCCTTTGAAGGCAACTTTGGAGCAGAAGACTTGGACTTTTCTTCTTCACTTGTAATTTGCGTTGCATAGACTTCTAGCAAACTTCCAGCAGTTGAACAACAACAACAACAACAACATAGCCTCAGTCCCAACTAAATTGGGGTCGGCTACATGGATCAAACTTCTAGCAGTTGAACATGCTTTGTATTTCTTCTCAATTTAATGAATGATGGGATTTAGCACGCGATTTCAGTGCGACAAGTGGGATGCTGTACTTCGTCTCCTCATGAAGTATCAACTAATCTCTTATCTGGCTTTGTTTCGATTCCCGACAATAACCAAACGTTGGGCTACTTGGTGGTCTCTTTCTGCAATCTCAAGGCTTGCACGACTTTAACTAGCTATAGCGATGACTGCCAATGCCAAGTCCAGTCCGCAGACCAATCAAAAATTTCCATGTATGCATGGAAACCGTGTGGTCCATATAACTGCAGTCCAATGTGTGGACTGTGGTGTTATTGAAAACTTATTATGGCAACGTTTGATTTTTCTTCTCCGGTCCCAACTACATTTCTTTTTCATTAGTTGCATACGTACGCCCATATTCTGTAATCTGTAGTGTGTTGTTGAACAACTTATTTTTGGTGTAGCTCGCATCAATGAAGGGACTTCTACTGCTGCTGCTGCTGCTGCTGCTGCTGCTGCTGCTATTACTAGTAGTAGTAGGTGATGCTGCTGATGAGGATGAGTGCGAGCCTCGGTCGTGCGGGGAGCTGCGCAACATCAGCCACCCTTTTCGTTTGAAAGGCGACCCCCGCATCAACTGTGGTCTTGCCGACTACGAGCTTGCTTGCGAGAACAATCGAGCCATCTTGTACCTCTACCATGGCAGTTACTACGTCCTCTCCATCTCCTACAACAACTACTCTATGCGGGTCGTTGATACAGGTCTTCAACCTCACAATTGCTCCTCCTTACCTCGCCATTCCTTGACTCCTTACAATTTCACCCATTATCTGGAGCCTTACGGTTTACGTGACCCTTACGATTTACTCTACCCTTATGATAGAACACTTTTTGTTTTCGTGAATTGTGGGACGATTGATGCTGTCAATTCGTCTGATTATTACTATGTGGATACAAGTCCTTGCATCAACGCTTCTTCATCACCAAAGAACCCCCGAAACTCTTCTTCTAATTATGTTATCTGGAGATTTTTTGATGATCCTGTCGTTGTTATTAAAGAAGGGTGCAGCATAGAACTGATGGTAGCAGGTTCCACAATATCACCACTTATTATGACATCCACCGTGAAATGCTGAAGGGAGTGGAGCTTTCTTGGTCTATTCTGCTTTGCCAACCTTGCTTTCACAGAGGGCGAGGATGTAATGTCTATCCCGATATTAATGGTCTTTTAGTTCCATACTGTTTCAGCAACTGCAAAAAGCCACCGAATTCTATCTATTGTGCGTAGCCATTAATCTCCATTACAAAATTATTAGTATTTTGTTAATGTTTTCTTCTTACTATTATGTTTTCATAATCATTTTTCGATTTTTCTCTATTTCTGATATGTTATTTTGAAGTTTTGAGGTTCCCACCATGTCATCGTTTCTTTGTTTTGTGATGCAGGTTTCTTCGAGTACTTGCATGGTGTATTAGGAGGTCTGGCTATTTAAAACTTCACTGTTCCTTTCTATTATTCATTTGATTTTTTGCTTAGTTTTAATTTTGTTTTAGTGCAAACTAATTTTTATTTTGCGAACTGGTTAGAGAAAGTACGCAACATATTTCGCAACATATTTGGCACCAGACTATACGCTCCAGATAAGGATGACAAGAACGACAAGTACAGGAGTGCTACTCTTTCTATAGAATTAACAGGTTAATTTGATGCCTTGCATGCTTTCAATCAACAAAACTTACTGGTGATAAACTAATTTTAAAAGGCTTTAATAACTGCTGTCTGTCAGGCACCGTTCTAGTATTTGTACTGGGAGGAAGGACTGCTTGTGGAATTATATGTGTGCTAGCATATTTGATCTACAAATTTCGAAGAAGGCACTTGTCCATGGACGAAAGCCTCGAACACTTTCTCCAAAGCAACCACAATCTAATGCCAATCCGCTACTCCTACTCAGAGATTAGGAAGATTACTAAAGGTTTCAAGAACAAGTTAGGCCAAGGAGGTTTTGGCTCAGTGTTTCTAGGAAAGCTTCGCAGCGGTCGTCCTGTGGCAGTCAAGATGTTAGTCGAATCCAAAACCAACGGGCAGGATTTCATCAATGAAGTCGCTACCATCGGAAGGATTCATCACGTCAATGTTGTGAGACTCACCGGGTTTTGCGTTGAGGGAACGAAAAGAGCTCTAGTGTATGACTTTATGCCTAATGGCTCCCTAGAGAAGTACATCTTTCCTAGAGAAGAGGGAGGCATTTGCCTAAGTTGGGGGAGAGTGTATGAGATTGCCATGGGAGTTGCTCGTGGGATCGAGTACCTCCATCGAGGCTGTAATATGCAAATTCTACACTTTGATATTAAGCCTCATAATATTCTTCTAGATGACAAATTCATCCCGAAAGTTTCAGACTTTGGATTGGCGAAACTCTATCCAGTTGATCACAGTGTTGTCTCACTTACTGCGGCGAGAGGAACATTAGGATACATGGCACCAGAGTTGTTCTACAAAAAACTTGGAGGTGTGTCATACAAGGTAGATGTGTACAGCTTTGGAATGTTGCTAATGGAGATGGTAGGTAGAAGAAAAAATGTGAATCCTTTCGCTGAAAACTCCAGCCAAATTTACTTCCCGGCGTGGATTTACGACCGGTTCAATCAAGGAGAGGAGATGGACATTGGAGATGCTGGACAGGGTGAAAAGAAGATAGTGAGGAAGCTAATCCTAATAGCATTGTGGTGCATACAAATGACGCCGGCGGATCGCCCTTCAATGAGGAGAGTTATTGAGATGCTGGAAGGCCCTGTTGAGCTGCTGCAAGTTCCACCAAAGCCATTCCTATATTCACCTGAAAATATGGGGATAACCGATAATGCGAGCGGCGAAAATGGCGCAGGGCCTTCAAGTGCTCATGATGAATCAGAGTTGCTGCTTTCAACCTGCAGCAGTGATTCACTGGAAATCATTCCCTTAAATGTATCTGCAGATTAAGTTCCATTGCTTGGTTGCTGTAATAATATTAGGACAGTAGGACTCATGTAATGTGTGTTTGGTTTGGTAAACAATTAAAGTAGTCCTGATGAAAGCCAGGGAGATTCATGCTACTGATGGTGTGACAACCAAATGCTATGAATTTACTAACACTAACAACTGTTTGGCGCGTTGGAAGCGGGTTGCTGTCTTTTAACCAATAACTCGAGTTCTAAAAATAAAAACACCAACCTTTAAAAGCTCACTTAGACTAGTTAAATAATCTAGATATTGAGTGATTTAGACCAAAAAAAAAAAAGGAAAATGTTAGTGCACCCGCACTTGGGGCGCACGCGTCAGACAAGCGATCGAAGTGCGTCATCGGTGCGCCTCAAGATGCAAGCGCAAAGCGCATCTAACGCCGCGCGTGTCAAACTCGGGGCACGCTAGCATTAGCATTTTCAAAGAGTGATAAAGAACTTAGTTCCCTTTGAGTAAGATCTCGAAATCAAATCTTATAAATATAAAAAAAATTGAATTAAGAGGGTCGCGATGGCCTCATATGAGGCTCGACCGTGCGCGAGCCGTCGGGGATAAGTCAGTGAAACTCCAATGAAAGTGAGTCAACCAAAGAAGGTCCCCAATTCGAAATCAAGATAAGATATTGTGCTGCCATTCATCTTTTCCTCTCTTCCTCTCTCTTTCTCTCAATCGTGAGGCCCGAAATTCTTCAAATTCACACCTAAACAGAGAGAGGAGAAGAAGAAGAAGAAGAAGAAGAAGAAGAGACTTCACTTCAAAACACACAAAAACGAAACCCTATTTCCGCCATGACTGCACTCCAAGCTTCTCTCCTCCACAGACCACTCCCAATCCCTCATTTTCCATCTCCAAACCCTTCTCGTCCTTCGCTCCCCAATCTCACCTTCCCCAATTCCTCCAAACCACGTGTTTGGAGAATTCGAAGTTGCAATCACCGCCGCCGCCTCTGCGCGCGCGCAATGGTATCCGAGAACGCGAGTTCGAGCTTCTTGGACGACAATTCGGGCTCTTCGGATGTTGAGAACAAAGAAATTTTCGATTTTGATGAGAAGTTTGATGGCGAGGGCTCTGTGGAGGCATCAGAGGTGAGTGTGTTGGAGAGTGTGGAGGGTGAAGAGAAGGGGAGAATGGAGAGAGTGGAGAGTGGGAGAGTGTCTGTGATGGTTTTCCTTGTTGGAGTGTGGGCGTCGGTGCGGCGAGGGTTCGAGAAGCTTGCGTTTTCGGAGTGGTTGAGTTGGTGGCCGTTTTGGCGGCAGGAGAAGCGGTTGGAGCGGTTGATTGCGGAGGCTGATGCGAATCCGAAAGACGCCGCGAAGCAGAGCGCGCTCTTGGCTGAGCTCAACAAGCACAGGTCTGGCTTTTGAAGTTTTTGATTCAAGTTTGCTCCTTTAGAGTTCAATTTGTGCTGAAAACTATGGTTCTGAATTAGAACAACATAACTTCAATCCCAAATTAGTACATGAATCAAACTCTTTCATTATGCTCGATTTAGTGCAATGCAATTGGTGGTGTGCTTTCCTATTCATTTAAATCCCTCATAATTAATTGTGTCCCAAGTTAGCTTCAGTCTACCAAAACTTTACCTCGTTGAATCTCTTCAGTTTATATCGAGTCGAGTTTTCTAGACTATGGTCATGAATTGGGTCGATAAAAAGAAGCCCCAACTAATCTCAAATGGAGTCCCTAAACAAGAATTGGAAAGTTATTTGTTTGTTTCCTCTTTTAGTCTGGATAGGGTGTGCAGGTGTGCTCATTTATTGTTTTCACCTTGTTTGTTGTACTAGCAGTCCTGAGTCGGTCATTAAACGGTTTGAGCAAAGGGATCATGCCATTGATAGTAAAGGGGTGGCGGAGTATATCCGAGCTCTTGTGATTACTAATGCTATAGCTGAGTATCTCCCGGACGAGCAATCGGGAAAGGCATCCAGTCTTCCTGCATTGGTAAATTGCTTTCTTTTGTTTTTTAATGATGTCAAGTATTTGGTTTTTATGTTTTTATAGGCTTAACATCATATCGTGGTTCTTGATTTGATTCTGTTAATTGTCTGCCTATTGCACAGTTGCAAGAACTGAAGCAACGTGCCGCAGGGAACACTGATGAACCATTTATGAATCCAGGCATATCTGAGAAGCAGCCATTGCATGTGGTGATGGTAAGATGTTCTTAAAAGCTTGTTTCCTATGCTGTTATTACGACAATATAAACTGGTACTCTCCAAATGTAACACTTGAAGATTTCTTAGCACCAATTTGTAAACTTCCGACATCTCCTGCGTGTGGGAAATGCAGTGATTAGTTTATGGTTTTTTCCGTGTTAGGTTGATCCCAAAGCAACAAACAAGTCAGCTCGTTTTGCTCAGGAGCTTATCTCAACAATCTTGTTTACTATTGTCATTGGATTAATGTGGTATGGTATTTCCCCTTAGCTGTGTTTTTTCCCCATGAAATGAACTTCTCTTCCTCTCCTTATGTGAGGGGTGTTGAGGGATATACAACTTTTATCTTTATGCCCTTCTTTTGTGGTTTTGTATCCTTTCTATTTACATGTTCTTATGTATACTTATTATAGGAAACTGTGGCTAATTTAGTTCCCATTTATACAATTATTTGAGATGCAAAAAAAAAAAAAAAAAAAAAAAAAACTTGAAGTTTCCCTCACTTCTATTTATCACATTTTTATTTTCAATGTTCTACTTCTAAAAGAGAAGTGTCATTGCAGGGTCATGGGTGCTGCTGCTCTCCAAAAATATGTGGCTGGCTTAGGCGGAATTGGTGCTTCAGGTGTTGGCTCAGGTTCTTCATATGCCCCTAAGGAATTAAACAAAGAAGTAACGCCGGAGAAGGTAGATAGTTGAAAAGAGATTACATGTATTTTATAGCATTTTTGTATGATAGGATCATTGGCCATTCCTCAGTTTCTCTTATTTTCCACTTAACAACAACAACAACAACAACAACAACAACATAGCCTCAGTCCCAAATTAACTTAATTCTGATGGTTAAAACTTTGTAATTATTGGCTGGGTTAGTTTTTTCTTTTCACAACTTCCTGAACCTTTTTTTTGTTTTATGTTGAGCTGAGAATCTTTCTCCATTCTTTTTTTCTAATCATGCAGAATGTGAAAACTTTTAAGGATGTCAAAGGATGTGATGATGCAAAACAGGAACTTGAGGAAGTAGTAGAGTACCTGAAAAACCCATCTAAATTCACTAGACTTGGAGGGAAGCTGCCCAAAGTATGTATTCTCCTGTTCTTGACTTCTTGTTGATTTTCCTGTTAGTGGACATGTCTTTGCCTCGAGAGCAATGATGTTTCTCTAATATTGTGGTGATGTTGGTTGTGGCCTCCTATTATTGTGTTTCTGTTTTTATTATGCGTCAATATTTTTTTTTTCTTATACTTCAATATTGGCAGTTGTGCCTTCTTATTTCTTGTTCTATAGTTTTAGTATTTGAAATCATTGGGCCTTGCTTTGATATTTGACCTGATTTTACCAAGTCTAAGTGGTGCATATTTTGCAGGGGATTCTTTTGACAGGATCGCCTGGAACAGGGAAGACTCTGCTTGCCAAGGTAACAATAGTTTCTGCATGTTGTAAAATCTTCTCGCCGGTTGTTTCCCAAATTTTCCTATCTAGTTATTTGACTGCATAGCTTTTTATATTGGTGCTTTTGATGATTTGCTTGCATAACATTGTGGACCATTCTAGTTCCATTTACTATACAGCATTTGTAGAGTTTGTGAATTTGAATAACTCAACCTTTCTAGTTGATGTGATTGTGTGAGGTTGAGAGCTAAACCATTGGAATCTGTGGAACAGAAGCAGTGTTTTCATTGCCTATTATTAATGATTACCGGCCTCTTATTCTTCAAATTCATTAGTTATCCTTCTCATTTTTCATTTCTATGGTTATTGAGCTTGGTAGTTCAATATCTATATATATATATATATATATTGAAATAAGTTTAAGATGCTTTTTGGCGTCGTTTAATGTCCATAATTGGGATTTAAACTAAAAAGTGATTAAAAAGGAAACTTCATGAATCAATGCTTCTTTCATCTCAACATTGCACTATATTGGAATTGTCAGGGACTGGAAGTAAAATCTTCATGAATCGCTTCTTTTCTCATCCTAACAATTCTCTATCTTGGAATGGTCTATATTTTTCTGTAACATTGTTTTTGATCAATTGTGTCCTCCACTTGCTGCCACAGTTTATCAGCTTAAAAGTGCTTATTTATTTACCTGGCTTTTGTCCTATTATTTTCTTTCATTTACTTTGTCCTTTCTTCTGTGTTCTAAATTATCACATTTCGCCAAATATGATTTTTACTTTCTTTTAAAGGCTATTGCTGGGGAAGCTGGGGTACCCTTTTTCTACAGAGCAGGTTCTGAGTTTGAGGAAATGTAAGTACCCCATTTGTTAATCTATATTACTCTTTGCAAGTATTGTTGAATGAATTAGACAACTTTAATGATTTATTTGATTGGAGCAAATGGTTTGAATGATTTGGAGTTAAACGTTACTATCTTGACGGGTAAAAAGTTATTTAATGCCTTCATTTGTGAAAATAAAAATAAAAATGAATGCTGCATCTGATTTCAATTGTTGTCAATCTAGTATGGCTGCACATGTTCATAAAATAACTGAACCCTATTTTCATTCTTTTTTTTTATTGTATACTTGAAGTGGTTACTATTAGACTTGATGTAAAAGATGTAGTTTTTTTGTAAAAAACCTGTAATTCATGGTATTTACTGAGTTAAGTTGATGTTTGGGCTGTCCATGTGAGATCGATTTTCTAGTAAATTGGGATATAGATGGGACAGTGATGATCTGTCCAAAATGTTTCACTGGCAAAATGCTGTTTCCATAGATTCATTAAGTTCGTTTAGAGTTTTGTGTGTTTAGCAGTGTAGTGATATAAATCCTAGTTGCTCCTCTTGATTAAAACGAAATCTGCTTATGACAAAAAGAGACACTGAATTTTTGAAATTTGAAAGTGTTAATTGGTCAAAGACTCCTCAAAATAGATTTTGGTAACCACAGAAGAGAAGCTTCTTCATACCCACAGTAATGCATGAATATGATCTTTATTTATCACATGACATTCTTAATCTTTCATTTACATCTATATTTTGTTCTTTTGTTGTTTATAGAGAATTGATAGATACTGAAATTAAGTAATGCCAATGTTACTGTTTTAAATATTGAAGATGTTATGATGATCTTAAATTTGTGTTTCCAGGTTTGTTGGTGTTGGTGCTCGGCGTGTGAGGGCCTTGTTCCAAGCTGCTAAGAAAAAGGTTATGGTTAACTCATTGATTTTAGTTCTTGCATTATATTGAAGCAATCTTCTCATTAGGGTCACCGAGCTAGTAATTGCGTACAATGAAATTTTGGAAGTTGCTTGAGTTGAGGCTCCTTTTTATAGCATTCCCCGTGTCCAATTCTGATGACTTTATAGAATCAAATCATGAGTACATTGTCCGGATCTTTTTTCTTCTCAAATGCTAATGTGCTGACGTCAGGCTCAGAGCTCTCTCTCACCCACTCACAGACACAAACCATCAAGTGCTTTGACACTGTTATTTGGACAATTGATATCCTATATCCAATGTATGCCAATTAAATATTTCTTATTTTTTTGTAGGCTCCTTGCATCATTTTTATTGATGAAATTGATGCTGTTGGATCTACTCGTAAGCAATGGGAAGGGCATACAAAGAAAACATTGCATCAGCTCCTTGTTGAGATGGATGGATTTGAGCAAAATGAGGTAACTTGAGGAAAAAAAAAAATTGCGTTGCTTGAATTTGTATATTGTAGCTGTAAATTCTACTATCAGAAGTTACAATGTTGGTATTGCTATATCTTGTCTTATAGGGAATAATTTTGATGGCTGCAACAAACTTGCCTGACATTCTTGATCCTGCTTTAACAAGGCCTGGTAGATTTGACAGACATGTAAGTGTTTCCTGAGAACTCTGGACAGGTTCAGCATTGTTCTTATTTTATAGTCTTTTAATTGTTCCAGAAGTGGAGTGGAAAAGTCTTTTATATATTGAGTTTTGTGAAGAAAATCTCAGTTAAAGAGTCCTGTTTATCATTAGTTTGAAGTTACTATTAGTTATAGAATGAAGATGACATGCAAGACTACATAGATTCACTGATTCATTGAATAGCCTTGATCTGCTACTGCAGATTTACTTAAGCAACAACTATGAGTAGGGTCCTCTCTCGCTTGTTTTCTTTAAATATATATATATATATATATATATATAATAAATTAGCTAAAGCTTTTGGGAATTTTCTCTGGTGTTGGGTTTTGTGCGCCTGCAGTGCCCCCCCACTGTATTCTTCAAAATATTTAGTTCAAGTCAACTTGGGGCTATTCTAACTTTTTCGTGTATTTTCAGATTCATGTTCCAAATCCTGATGTACGAGGTCGGCAAGAGATATTAGAGCTGTATCTGCAGGACAAACCACTGGCTGATGATGTAGATGCCAATGCAATTGCTCGTGGTACGCCTGGGTTCAACGGAGCAGGTTCGGTCTCTTTAATTTAGTGCAAGATGTGATTTGAAAAAGAATTAAATGGAGACGGAATAAAAAGAAAAATAAGATAGCAAACAGCTTATTTTTCCCAATACCATAATGTAGTCGGTGTCGGCATTTTCTATTGGAAATACTTCTATGTGTGCCACATATTATTTTATTAATGGAAAGGTACACACAATATCGTATCTGATTTTTTTTCCTTCTCATTTTTTTTTCTTAAATAGATCTGGCAAATCTTGTTAATATAGCTGCCATTAGAGCTGCCGTTGAAGGTGTAGACAAGTTAAATGCTGGACAATTGGAGTTTGCAAAAGACAGGATTATGATGGGTACAGAACGAAAAACAATGTTCCTATCAGAAGAATCCAAGAAGGTGCGCACTATTACTTTCTTTTCATAGTTCTATTTTTAATGAGCATATTGAATCTGTGGGTCAAGCATTTATGTCTGTGTATACGCAATCACATATATGCACACATAACCTGAGCGTCGAGATTAGTGTTCTATTGCGTGAAGATTAATGTAGAAGATCATGACCAACTGTATGTTAAGCGTGTGAAGGAGTACCAGCCACGTAAGAACTCGACATTTTTTTTTTTAATCATCAAGCTATTTGCGACTTACTCATAGGGCATGCTAAAGTTTGACCCGTAGCTTAGTGATTTAAAGGTGAAACGTGAGCATGTAATATAATTTTTGGACTCAACTTCATTTGTGAAAGATAATCAAGGAAAAAGAAAGCAATAGTGTATGCTCTAAATTGAGTCAATTAATTGTATATTAGTTTATTCAAACTTGGAAAGCATTTGACATAGCTTCCTTAATGATCTTCCCCTATTCCATCTTAGTTGAACCGTGCTTCTTTATGCCCGTACTTAGGTTCGTTGTTTAACCAATGGCTTTGATGAGTGTGTTGGATCTTTTTTCTCACAGCTTACTGCATATCATGAGAGTGGTCATGCCATTGTTGCATTAAACACTGATGGTGCACACCCTATTCACAAGGCTACGATAATGCCACGTGGATCTGCATTGGGAATGGTAACGCAGCTTCCATCAAATGATGAAACATCAATAAGCAAGAAACAATTGTTGGCACGGCTTGACGTATGCATGGGTGGTCGAGTTGCTGAAGAGCTTATCTTTGGCAAGGAGCATGTTACTACTGGAGCTAGCAGCGATCTTCATACTGCTACCGAACTTGCACAATACATGGTACAGTAATTTTTTCCTCTTCCACAGATACATGTAATTTTCAAAGCAACTTCTTAAATTGCCAAAATAATTTCTTTAACAAAATGAACGTAAAATTTAAGTGAATATGCGTAGATATTTGTTTATATGGATTTTGTTGTTGTCATCTTCTATTGAGAAGAAAAACAAAGCTGTTAATTATTAGGGACACTGATGGAGACTACTGATAGAAGAAGAAATTTGTCTTTAAGGATTAGCTGTGACTATCTCTGACCATTTAGAAGAGCTCTTGTCTTCTTTAAATATCAACTTCTCGTAATGCTTTGGTTTCCTTATAAATAAGGTTTCATCTTGTGGGATGAGTGATGCTATTGGGCCAGTTTATTTGAAGGAGCGTGCTGGTACAGATATGCAATCACGCATTGATGCTGAAGTATGTCATTTCGATTCTGATTTTTCGTTTCCTTGGCAATTCGGCATTAAAACATAAATTCTTTGGGAACCCCATGTTTGACTTGCTAACGAATATTTTATTGTAAATGTCACAGGTGGTGAAGCTCTTGAGGGATGCTTATGATCGTGTAAAAGCTCTACTAAGGAAGGTTGGTTTTGTAAATCCCATTCTTTACTGTTGCAAGGAAATCTATAGCACTTATTCCGTGTTCTTTTATAATTAATACTTTAGGATGAAATAAGATGCCTTGACTCGTGAATGACTCATTTTCTATATAAATGATACTAAAGTAATTTGGGATCGATGTAGTGACATGAAATCAGAAAGCACTTTGACCTATTATTTATTGCTTTGCACGTCTAAAAACTTCTTAGCCATTGTGAGCTTGCTTCATTTGATATTTTTCAACTGCATAGTCCATTTTTGGTATTGGAAACAAGAGTTAGGCTATATACATCTTTGGTTGTATTTTATTTGTTCTTAGTTTCACAGTGTGGCTTCTCTTCACCAATTAGTTGTTTTACTCTTTCAGCATGAGAAGGCATTACATGCATTGGCAAGTGCACTTCTCGAATATGAAACTCTCACTGCCGAAGACATAAAGAGAATTCTTCTTCCTGTTCGGGAAGGGCCACTAGAAACACAACAGCCGGAAGAGGAGCTCGCATTGACTTGAAATCCATTGCTAATTTTACCGTGTTCAACCGCAAGAACAAGGAGTAAGCCATACTAATCTTTCAGGGTGTGAGCCTTGCCATGTTCTAAGATTCTTCAAGTTGGTGCAAGACATTTCTTGACGGAGACAGTGATACTCGACCAGGTATCGTTGCTGATAGTCCTTGGAGTAATCATCTCAAAATATGCCCTACTTAAAGGGGTGCATGGCCAACCAGCAAATCTATAGATTAGTTCAGGGCCAGTAAACGGCGAAGTTGTCAATGCCGACTGTGTTCTTCATGAAAAACTATGGTGATCCAGGTGTATTGTATCTACCGGGATTTTCAAACTGTATATTATGCCACTCCATCTTATTCTTTGTGTTGGCCATGCTGATCACTCCTGATTTTGTTATTAAGGCATGTCAACTTGGCCTATTTAGTGCATTCATAGACTGAAAACCTTGTAGCTATGCTTCAATTTTTCAGGGCTTTACAGCTCCAATCTTCTGTATTCACAAAACAATGAAATTTTCTCACCACAGTAATTCATACTATTGGAGTTAAAATCAACAGTTCTATTGTTTCCAGAGCTTTCTCTTTACTGAGAGAATATTCTTTTTACAGCTGCTGTACTGACTTCTCAAACTATTCTAATGAGAACACATGAAGCAAGTCACAAACTGCTTTGACAAATTGTGGAGCCAAGATGGAGTGGGAATCTCAGTTACTTACCAAAGATGGACATGCTAGAATGTGTACAAAAAGTAATTTAAAGGTCCAATGATCCAATCAGAAGACACAATTCATCACAAGTTGAGCTGTAAGTGATAAGAACTAAAAATTTTAGTTTAAGTTGATGGTCAAGGTTGGAATAAATCACAAAAATAGACTGATAATATAATGAGTATTAGGCATGTCCATGTCTGTCAACTTGGTCAAATTGCTCATCTATGTGGCTCTCATTCTTTGTTCAATATTCTACCCCTTTTTGCAGGGCAGTGTTTCAAGAGGGGCCCCATTTCCTTGGATTAGGTTGGAGTGGAATAAAGCTTGACCTAATCTGCATGGACTCTAGTAATGAGTACATACAAATCTTTCTTTGAGTTCATAAATTTATTCAAGCTTTATTCATACAAGCATGCTTTATAGCAGGACATAAATCAAGCTTTCCTCATATGAGCCAAACCCAGTTGTAAAGAAGATAAAAAAGCTGCATAAACTGCTTTAGTGACTACTCTGGCTTCAGAGTTTAATTAAAGGATAAGTCAATCATTCAAAATTTCCAATCAATAGAAAAAAGGGATTATTCCATTTGCAAAGACTCTGATAATCATTTTTTTTTTTTTTAATGTACAAAAAATTGAACTTAGAAAAAAAAAAAAATCTTCACTTCGGTTAATCCACACTCGAGCACTGTCGGGCCATATACGAGGACGGGAAGCCCTCCCAATCCAATTTTTCCATCTACGAAACTCGAACTTGAGACCTTGATTAAGGAAACTTAGTGCCTTACCACTCGGACTGAACCGACCGGTTGTAGAAAATTAAACTTATTAGAATCTTTGATAAATTACCAGTGATCTCCACAAGTGCAGTTCCCATCTACAAACTTGTGATACCTATTAACATCTCTGACAAGGATCTCTCTTTGAATCACTAAGCTCATGAACTTGAAAGCCTCATGACAGTCCCTACAAATTCTCAAATTCTTCACAACTCTAAGAGCCTTACCTGGTGGAGCAGCACCACTAATGACCAAAAATGCCACTGCCAACTTCTCACTATGATATCTAAGAACCTCACCACCCTTCTCAGCCACAGCCATTGCATCTGTCACTTCTTTGTACCCCAATTTCTCAATCTCAACCATCAATTCATCCAACTTAGCATAGATTTCCACTGCCCTCTTGTGAGTTCTATCTCCTGATAAGAACACATGAACCTCTCCCCTCACTTCTACCCAACTCCTCCCACCAACCTTCCTCACCCTTCTATCTCTCATTGCCTTCCACACCTCTGCCATTTCATCCATCCTCCCCGCGACCGAGTGCACCTTTGCGAGTATCACAAACGCCGAATCGTCTTTCGGGTCATTCTCCAATAACAATCTCCCCATTTTCGAAGCCATTTCTGTTTCTCCCTGGACTACGCAGGCCGACAGCATTGTCCTCCACACGGCGGAATCGGGCTCGTAAGGCATTGTCATGGCAAGCTTTTCTGCCTCCTCTAACCTCCCCGCTCTCGCCAACGCGCCTATCACGCAAGTATAATGCTCAATCCCAGGCTCCACATTGTACTCCAAACTCATCCTCCTAATCCAATTCTCGCACTCGAAAACCAAACCCGCATTGCTAAACGCGCCGATCATCGCCAAAAAGCTCAACTCATCAGGCCTAACAACAACAACCCCCTCTCTCAACCTCATCAATTCAAACAACTCAATCACTCCCACACAATCACCCAATTGAGCATACCCCGCCATCATTGCATTCCAACCAACCAAATTCAAACTACCCAACATTCCATCAAACACCCTCCTCGCATCCCCCACCACCCCACACTTCCCATACCCGTCGATCAACGCCGTCGCTACGACGACATTGCAATCAAGTCCTACACCCACACAATGTGCATGAACCATCCTACATTGCTCGAGCGCGGCGAGCTCCGCCGCTGCGGATAGCGCGCCGGACACACTATACATTGTAGAGTCCAAATTGGCCCCTCTCAAATTCGAAAACATGGATAATGCTTCGACGGGTCTGGCGTTCTGCGCGAGACCCACAATGAGAGAAGAGTAGGAGACTTGGTCTCTGTGAGGCATTTCGTCAAACACTTGGAGGGCATTTTGGGGAAGTCGAGATTTGGAGTAGAAGTTGACGAGAGAGGAGGCTGAGAAGGGAGAGTGAGAGAGCGAGAGTTTCAGAGAGAGGGAGTGGAGTTGGAGGCCGAAGTGGAGGTAATGGAGGGCGGCGCAGGTTTTGAACAGAGTGGCTAACGTGCGCTGGTTGGGGAGGGTAGGGTGGCGGAGCATGGAAACGAAGTGGTGGAGGGAGAGGGTGGTGTTGGAGGTTGATGAGATCAGGGCCGTCCATGATACCACGTTTGGTGATGGGATTTGGTGGAAGACGCGGAGGGCGTCTGATGGACGGTTGGATTTGGAGTAGAGTGTGATTAGGTTGTTGTGGAGGGAGAGGTCAGCGGTTTTGATGGCCCGGGCGTGGATACAGCGAATGTCTTGTGTTACTGCGTCCACCCCGCGCATGTTAGAGGCCGGTCGGTTGTACTAGAGAGAGTGTGAGTTTGAGTGGAGACTCTTTAAAGTTGTCCCAAATCCCAAATAATTAGTCTAACTATATACTTTTAATGGCAAACTATCTAGGGTTAACCCATAAATTAATCACTTCCCAAGATTGTTATTCCTAGTTGTAGTGGAGATCTTTCTGAGCGGGTCAATTTTATCGCAATTTTACCTATTTGTATAGAGGAGGACAAATGTATACTACTTTATGAGATTGAAAGAGTTTGATCCATGTAGCTAACTTCGATTAATTTAAGATTGAAGCTTTGTTGTTGTTGTTGATTGTTGAGATTGGATAACTTTACTCAACAAAGTGACAACCAAGTCTCCCGTCTAAATTAGTTGGAAATCTTGATATCAACTACATGCATCAAACTCTTCCATTCCACTTGATTCAATGCTCTTTATAACGTGTTTTAAAAAATTCTTCAAATTTTTTAAATTAATGTAATAAATTATCTTAAGCTGACTCCACATCATTAAATTTCTTCAATTTTTATTATGTTTAGTTTTAGCACATTTTTTAACTTAGGCGAAAAATTTAAGAAAATGATTTTTTAACATACTTTTGGAGTTTGGTACATGCATTTGATATACGAACGGTGTAAATTTAATTGGGATATGTGTATGATTTGGCATCCTCCGAGAATTTAATGACTTGTGACATAATAATTAAGATACAAAGTTGGAAAGTTTGTGGTCTCTTTGAAAGCGAAGTTTCTAGGGCAATCCCTAGAAAAGGTTTTAGGTTCCTTATGAGTTGAAGCTCATTGGTTGATGCGGTGCTTTGGGTTGCTAACCTGTACACTTTCTTTGGAGTTCACTGGAAAAGTTGTCGATAAAGATGAGATGCCCCTAACAAGTAGAGAAGGTGGCATTTAATTGGGTCACATGTACTACGTGACAGTTTGATTTATTTATAGAGATAGATAACGGCAAAATTACAGATGTACTGTTAAAAATAAAAGAAATGAGTAAAATAAAATAAGTATTTATTTTTATTTCAAAACTAAGGTAAATCGCATTTTCAAATGCGTTTTTAGATGTATCAAAAATTGTTACACGAATGGCGCATTTTGAGAATGCGTCATTCGTGTCCTACGTGGCACTGAAAAAAAATACACGAATGACGCATTATCAAAATGCGCCATTCGTGTAATGTGGAAACAATCACGTGGGCTCCACTCGAGATACGTACGCGACGTTTGTGGATTGCATGAGGTTGCATGAGTTGCACACCTTATGATACGTGTGTCACATTTGCATGAATTGCACGAGGTTCTAGTCGGCCACCTCGACATGTGCGCGTGTCGTTTGCATGACTTCTCCAATGCGAGATATATGAGTGGCGTTTGTATGAGTTGTCCACGTCTATATACGTGCGTGTCCTTTACATCGCTTGTCTACCTCGAGATATGTGCGTGATGCGAGTTGTCCATCTCGAGATACGTATGTGATGCGCTTATCCATCTCGATACGTACATGACGTTTGCATGGGTTCACCACTTTGAGTTGAACAAATTACTCCTTTTGAAGAGTAAATATGAAGTTTTGTATTTTATATAGATGACTCCTTTTGAAAAATGTGACATTCATTCCACCTCATTAATTGTATAGATGACTCATTTTCAAAATGAGTCATTCACTCCACCTCATCAACACACATCACCACATGAAGCCACATCATCATCAATGACTCATTTTCAAAAGGAGACAAACCTTAGTTTTGTAAATAAAAAGTATTCATCCTTATTTCATGAATTGGAAAAGTAAGGTTAACTTACTTTATCAAAAACAACGATAGATAAGAGTGGTAATATCAAATATGAGGAATGTCACCACTGTGTTGTTTGGTGAGTGAATTTGAAACTGCAAAGTGGAGCAAAAGAAAACACAAGTGTCCTTGTCAAAGGCGTGGGCGCAACCATACCCAAACAAAGACAACCAATGAAACAAACAAATAAATAAAAATAAAAATAAAAAAATCAATCTTCACAAACTCTGGAAGAAGAGAGAGAGAGAGAGAGTTGGAAAGATTATAAAAGTAAATCCAAAACACAAGACTAAAGCACGTTCAGTGCTTCCATCAACAAACAGCTTTAGCAGTCATGTTATGTTTCCAAACCATCCACCAATTCCTTCATCCAAACTCTACAATTAAAGCAAGGGCATTGCTACATTGACATGCTTTTTTTTTTTTTTTTTTCTTTGCCAAAGCTGGTGTATTGATGTTTTTAATCGAAAAAAGGGTACAATAATTTATTACAATGAGCACAATAGACATTACAAACTCTGAAGTCCGAAATCAATGTTCACACCACACACACACACGTAGTGGTGTAGTACAAACCCTATGATGGGGGACAACAACCTCCTGAGGGACACCAACCCCACGAAAAGGACAACCACTTCATAAAGGGGGGGGGGGGGGCAAAAAAATCTAAATCTAACCCAAGTAAAAAAAAAAACGAAGTCACACTAGGTCACTTAACTATTTGATAACCATGCAATGTATTTGAAAATTCATGCAAAATATGTGCATCCATCACATGGTTTTCAATCATACGAATTGAGTTGATGGCCTAATGATTTGGTATGAAGTGTTACTGCAAGATGGTGGAAGTTCGATTCCCATGGGAAGCAAGAAAAATAAGTTTCTTTCTTGTACAAAAAATAAGGTTTTCAAACAGGTTTGTTACATGGGGTACAACTTTTTTTAGATTATTATTAAAGTATCCAAAGCACCCACCCCGACTACTCGCAGACTCAAGGAGGGAAAGACCACAAGGGCCAATAACCTTTGGTCAAGAGTTCTAAGGTTTTAAAAGACATAGGGTGTGACTAAGTGTGTCAAAACATCATTTCCCTTCAAGGAATTCGCTACTACTCCGACCCAACACCTTTAAAGAGTCTAGCTTACTGTTTCTTGTAGAACTGTTTCTTGTAGAACTGCTCTCTTTTCTCAAATAGGAAAAAGAAAAGCACAAAGTGGCTCTTAGTTAGATCCCAATTGAAGAGAGTGGGAGGAAATCATTCACCTGGTTTTGCTTTCTGAGGAATGCTCTGAATGAAGATAAAAAAATTAGATAAAACACATGTGTACACTGAACCTGCCCATATCTCTAACCAGAAAACAAATATGTACACGTCAAGTGGGTGGGATATTTTCAGCAACATAACCAAATGCAACGCATGCCAAACTAGCAAAATGTCCAAATAGCAATTAATAGTGATGATGATGAGAGGGAAAGTAAGGATTCAAGGCGAAAAGTTATCGGTTAGGCAACTGAAAGCTAGAAACTTCAATTTTCCTTGCCGAACCGCGATAAACAACTGAATTAACTTAACTTACACGGTAAAGGCAAAACATGAGCATTAGAGAATCAATGAAAGTTCTAATTAACCACTTGACTACCGAAATTTACCGCCCTCGCCGGTAAAAGATTCCCCCTTTTTGATCTCTATCTCTCAGTATCATCTCCTTTGAGCAATGAGTTTCCTGGCAAATTAATAGCAACTCTGTCCAAAAGAGATATTTACAGACAATCAGACAACAGAGTTACATAGAAGAACAATCACAGACAAAATCAGAAGAATTAACAGAGGGAGTCCAGTCTTTATGTTTTCCTCTGTTCTTTCCTTTGTTTTTTTTTTTTTTTTTTTTTAACTCAATCATGGATAGGTTTAGGGAACTGTAGAAATGTGGTTCTCAAGCTACCAAAGACACAGGAAATTTGAAATGGGAAGTAATGAACTAAGCAAACAACAGCAAAGAGAACATAAAAGAGAGCACATCCCCCAGAGTGACACCGAAGGAAGAAGAACTACTACCAGTCCGACTCCGAAGCTTCCGAGATCCGAAAGCCTCGGAAGCTTCATCCTTGGCAATCAAAGCTTTCTACCACATAATCACATCCGGTCGATGGGCTCAGTGCGGTCTTGAACTGCTAGTCGCTCTGATACATCAGCAAGTGATTTAAGGTTGCACTTGATCAGGGCCTCAACAAAGTAGCATGTCTCATCTTTGGTGTTTCCTTCCGGCACATCCACCACAAACGATTCAATCACCAGCGTCCCTGGTCTGCCATCAATAACTTCTGGATGGAGTGTGATAATTGAAGAGTAATTCTGCAAAGTCAAGTAAACAAAGATGACTGCTACATTTCTCACAGATATACATAGCTTTATTACTTTTCATAGCTTATCTAGGTACCTGTATGCATCTTGAAGTTCAATTGCCAATGAGTTGAAACTAATCCAAGTGGGCAATGACAAAGACATGGAATTAAATCCACCAAATCAAAAAACTGTTCTAAATATTTATCTAGCGGAGTCGTCTATTTATCTAGCAGAGTCGTCTAAAAAAATCAAAGTACATTAACCCAATTGGCACGCGTGCAAACTAGACCTACCATTTCCCAAAAGTATCCCCACTCCAAGTATCATCATGTTTACAACCTTGACCTTACACAAGATTTAATTCTAACCGAGTGAAAATGCGTCAATTCGCACGATAGGACGGCTCAATCGTGTCAAGATTTCACCCAAGATCTTGTCAGATACGTCTATAGTATCTCAAAAAACTCCTTACCAATGTGCAATGTATGAGGCAAAGGAAGGGCAGGACGCAGTGCCACCATCTGTATTCACTCAAGTACTACCAACAGCGAATACCACATAAAAGAAATTGATGAAAAGCAAAGTAGAACGCTAAAATGCTGAAGAGTTTAACTATCCATTTAAAGTTTAAACTAAAGGACTGTAGATGAGTTTTCGGTGGATTACAAAGAAGCAAAGGTTAACTTCCTATATAGCCCCTTCTCTTCCCCATGAGACAAACAAGAGGCATTGAATCCAACTATTTCTTATCAATAACCCTTTGAGAAATAGGAGTCCCAAATGTGATCAAAGCAAAATATCATTTGATCTTAGATAAATTTCAAAAGACCACAACCAAACTAATAATTAAGTTTCAACCAAAACAACAAGCATGCAGTCGGGTATACCACAAGTTCTCGAATGAGACCGTTGGATAGCAATTTGTGTAACAAAAACCAAGCTACTCATGTCCACATACAATTCTAAGCGCTTCCGACCCGATGAGCGTAATGCACTTAAGCCCCAGAAGTATGAAGTGATTTTTTTTTTCCTCCAAATTCATTTTTAAGGGGAAAGAAAAGTTTTTTTAGAAAAAATCAAAGAAGTACATTAATCTAATGGAACTTGATTAGGAAAAAGTAGGAAACATGAATGAGCACTCAAACCTTCAGCCTGTGATCCCCGCCAACAATCCGGATACTAAGAATGTGCGCCTCATCGTCCAAAAGCTCCAATCTTTCAGTGCTAGTCGTCGCCGGAAGCCCAGACTTCACATTCACTTCTCTCACACTCCCAATCACAGGATCCCCCTGCATGACACACCTGCTGATGAACGGCTTATACTTCTGCGGTTGATCAAACCTCCTCACCAAAGACCACACCTGACACCATCATAAACAAGATAAAATTCGTTACAGTTGTAATTCTAGCTCCACAATTCGCCAAATTCACAACTATTCATTGCAATTCCAAGCCTTTCCAATAACAAGTCCCCTGCGCAATCACCGACGATTCTGCATGATTCCTTCATATAACAAGTGCTTTCTCTAATCAAATCTCATAAGGATCTCTCATCCAACACTCAACAATCACACATATCATCTAGAAATACCAATTCAACACCAAATTTTCAACCTAAACGATCCGCTCTTCGCGAAATCAGACTAAAAATCCACAAAATCGGTTGGTTAAGCTGTTGAAAGATTACTATCAGAAAATCGAAACAATCAATAGATTTCCTAATCGAGCCAAACTCATCAAACAAAGATAGCACACAAGAAACCAATAAAACACATGAAATCCACACAGATCTGATCGCCGATCTCATCGAAACTCCACAAAGCACAACGAAACCACCAAATCGAACGACTCAATGCGACCAAATCAGAACAAAGAGCGCCAGATCTTACCAGATGAACAGGAGCTTTGATGTGCTTGACGACATAGGAGCTGCACTGATTCTCTCTCGTCTCGTGATTGTGGTGTCTGTGCACGTACTCCGACTCCATCCTGCTATATCCATTACCACTCATCCTTCACTGATATTCTCTCCCCAACATCAACAACTGAAAACCTCCAAAACCACTCAAAACCTCTCAAAACCTCTCAAAACCACTCAAAACCTCAAAACCACCTCCTCTCCCTCGCAAAACCGCCAAATCTCACCAGAAAACCACCTAATCCGCGCGCCGAAACCGCCAAAACCGCTCCGAAAACCACTACCTGGTCTCACAAGCGAACAATCTGTACCACCATCGCAACATCCAATCCCATAAGCGCTCTCATCGTCGTCGTCATATCTCTCTCTCTCTCTCTCTCTCTCTCTCTAAACTTTCTATACTTTCTCTCTCTAGCTCTCTACGAATAAAATATTAAAAAAAAATAATAAAAACTCCACTCTTTCTTGTAAAAAAAAAAAATGAGAACTGCTTTATCGTCTTCACCTCGCCGTTGATGCACCGTGTTATTATCTTCGTCTGGCGGGGAATGGACCCTGTTTGGGAGTGTTATTACAAAAATGCCACGGATTTGTCGCTTAGTGTTAGGGTAGATTGGTGTGACGGAAATGCCCTTGGAGGGAGTCGGTTTTTACTTATCCTGTTCTGGCTATTGCGCGGTTAATTGGGCTAACTGTAACAACGATCGGTTGTGTCCTTTTTAGGAAAGAAAATTGTCCGCCATCATATTGTCGTTTTCAGTTGTTTTTTTGGCGGTTTGCGCTTAATAAAGAGGAGGGATTTTTATTCCGTACGCCGTAGCCCATCGTTTTAAAGGCTTTCTTGTGCTGTGAATGGAAGTAAATCCAACTCTCGCTTTTTAGACGCTATGACTCGGCCGACGACTCGGCCGAATTTTTTTTTTTTTTTTTTTTTTTAAGGCGGAGACAGATATTTGAGACTAGTTTAGTGACTGCTTAGTTGTTGAAATTATTATGATTGTGATTTTAATTTTGTTTGTTTCGAATGCAATAGTTGAAATTCCACATTGTGTACTAGAAGGAGCTTACAAATTCTATCTCCTTCCAAAAAAAATATATATATAGTCTTAAAGTAGGTTGTTGTGGCTGTAAATGTTACTACGTAATTTTTTTATATATATATAAAAAAAGACAAATCAATAATCGATTGATCTGAGTGATAATGAACTTAGTTCAAAGTAGAGCCACATAAAAATTGTCTTGAACTACAGCCCAAAACAACTTAGATGTAACTCTTCAATTAGCCCTTTACTCTGCTTGAAATCTTGACTTTGATCCTGACTCGATTCTCCTTAAGTGAGGTTTCGAGTTCAAATCTCGTAAATAGATCATTTGATTTGGTCAGCGTTCAACACTATGTGTAAAATTCAAAAAAAAAAAAAAACAAAAAAGCGGTTTGGTAATTCAGGATGAAATTGAAGGGCAACAAGGGAAGTGAATAATGAAATGTGGGACTAAGATAAATTAAGATAATGAGAATAAATATTTTTTAATACCCCTAAAGTCTACTCTGCTGCCACCACCAGGTCCACCACCATCACGGCCCATCTCTTCTAGCCCAGCATCGAAATTACAAGAACATGGATGAAATCTACGGCTCACATTGTCCCACGTCCCCATCAGTCCCTGAGAAGACAGAGAACCAACCACCACCATAATATCAGAAGCTCACAACCATACCTTCACTTATATATAATATATATACATATATATATATAATATATATAAGTTTCACATTATTTTTTGAAGTTACTTGGTTGCAGCAAGTGATGAATATGTAAGTTTGATATAATTGGTGTTGGTAAGCTTCTGGAAGGTTTGAGGGGTTCAGGGGGATCGCATTAAGGAGCAGGGGACGAAGCTTCTACTTTACTAGTATTGGGCCGTGGGCCCCGCCCACACCGGCACTTCATGAAAAGCCTGTGACTTGCTTAGCGGATCCGACACAAGACTCGTGGAGTGAAATAGTAGTGGTAGTGTGCACTGCCAGGCCACCAACAATTTTATCTACTTATCTATATATCTATCTATCTCTATATGGTTTAAATGCCCACGCTTTCATAGTCAAGAGTCAGGTGTTAATCGAAAGGGGACGAGGCGGTTCTAACACTTATAGTCATTAAAAAAAATGCCCACGCTTTCGTAGTCACGTTTGAGGACATTTGACGTGGACTCTTATTTATTTCGCTAAAACAATATCATCAATAAATAACATACGTTTAAGATCTATTTAGATTTGTTGAGATGATTGGTTTCATTCTCGTTGCGGTCATCAAATTTATTTATTATTGGCAACACTCAACAGTTACTACACGACTTGGGGTGAACTCAAAATAGTCGATTAGTCAGGATACTGAGTGGTTTAAACAAAAAAAGAAAAAAAGCTATCAAAGTTAAAGTCTGCTCTATATTAGTGATGCCATTTACCTTGGATGATTCACTGGGCATCTCGGATCTCGAACCAACATCTACTTTTAACTATTTAATTAGGACTAGTATTTTTTCTTTTGTAGGAATAAATTAGTCTCTTAAAATATACTGCGCTAGCTTCAGGGAACAATTCTAGCTAGTAGAACCACTTAAAGTCTATATAGGATTTAATTAATTAGAGTGAAACTGATTGATTAATTTGTTTTTTGTTTTTTTTTTTTTGGCAAAGTTGATTAATTTGATTTTGTTTTACATACCTTGATAACTTCAGATTAATTCATATATTTTATTATATTTTTTTATTTGACAAAAAATTCATATATTTTATGTTTTTTTATTAATTATGCAAGCACGTTATTCATACACTTGTCTAATTAATCTCATGCATGAGTCATGAGATTACGAAAAGAGACTAGCAGTAGCCCGATGTTTAGCTGTCGTTGATAATTAAACTCGACATCGTGCACCTGACCCACACAGTTTCGCCTTCGCCTTTGCCTTTTTTGTATTTTGTGTGACGACGCGTTGCAATACTTGTACGTGCCTTGAGACCCATTGTATTGATGAAAAGGCTAGCAAACAATATATTGTACGCGCATGTGGAATACGGATGACCATACATGTACCTTTTATTTTCTTTTTTAGAAGCTTTGTAATTGTACATGCATTGAGACCCATATATTGTACCATGGCGCAGCAATCTAACATGTACAATATGCTTCTCCGTGCATGCATCATCTCAGAGACTACTCTAACACGCTCTAGCTATATGTATAGCATTTTTTGTTTTATATGTATATATTTGAATAATTGAGGGTACATGTATAGAACGATAGCCAAACTCGAATGACAACTTATAATATCAAGTAATAGCTTATTGGCTAGCTACTTGGCCCGGGACTTTTTGTATTTATTATAATTGAAATGAATGACCACATATATAATTAATAGCATCAAATTTAATTTGTAACATACTATACATGATGTATATATGTATCACACATAACAAGTCACGAAGCAATTAAGACATAAATGGCTCATTGGCTGGTATTACAAATAATTATCATTTGTCAGTTGTCACGACGAGTGTTATTATGCACTAAAGTGGACCACCCTGATTGGATCTTCTGCAACTAAGACAACCGATGAGATCGTTGAGATGTCTCATGAAATGTTGAGTTGTTCGAGGACCATCCAACGTGCGTGCATGCATGGTTGCGATTGCAAACCCATGCACGTGTGTTTATTGTACTGTTTGTTTGCCAAAAATGGATATATTTTACGTTACTTTATTGGTGGACCCTCGCACGTGACGGTAATTACGAGCCGTTGATATGGATTGAAGTGGAGACTGGATAATTTGTCCACATTTGAAACTGACTTGTGAGTTGTGACTGTGGAAGAGATATATTAGCTTTTGGGCTTCACTTCATTTCCAAGCCTACTGTACCATGGGCTGGGCCTTGTAAGCCCTACACGGACTTGGGTCATCACTAATCACAAAGACATCAAGCCTTTACGAATGGATTCTTGTCCCTTAACTATAATTATTCGTCTTGAAAATGGAAACACTAACGTTGAGAGCTCCTCGTATATACAGAGCGTGACTTGGAGCAAAAATAGAGTAATCGGATAGTCTAGATATCAAATGATTTAAACAAAAGAAAAAAGACAACAAGCTTTAATACAGTTGGAAACTAAAACTTTTTAGTTAAGGGAGCTTTGTTTCTTAATTGACGAATTTCGAATTCAAATGAGGGTATAGGACCACAAAGACATTTATCAAAAGTTTTTTATACAATAAATCTAATTGGACTCATGAGTCCGGACTTATAGGGAGGTTTTTAAAATTTTTGAAAATATTTAAGGGGTATCAAATGAATTTTACAAGTGATTATGGTTGCTTCATTAATCGCTCGAGGATGTATTTGAAATAAAAAAAAATATTTGAGTCCGGACTCACGAGTCTAAATAGCACTACCCTTATATATATATATATATATATTTATATATATTAATAATATCATGAATTTTGAACTTTTTTCGACTTCTTTACTTTTGTTTCACTAATTCATGCACCTCAATCCTATAATAATTCGAGAGAAATCAAGTGAATATAGCGTAGATATCAATAATTGAACCCAAGATCTCTGATGACTCAATTTACCACTATACTGCACCACATCCTTTAAACGTGAGATTTAAAACATTTTATTCTTTAAATCTCAAAATTAAGAACTCGGATGTGGACTCAACAGAAATGACGAACTTGGAATTGCGCGGGCATTTCAAGGTTGGATTGCTCGTTATGTCAAGATTGGCCAAGGCCTCGTGCCGCCGTGGGTTTTCTTTCTTGAACCGAGATGGAAACAATCTAAACGTACATGTGTCGTGGCAATAAAAGCAAAGTAACTCGTGGATCACCGGATCCCTTATCAGCCTTCCATGCAACCCAACATTTGTCTACGGAGACCACCAACTCGTCCCCAAACACTCATATAACGACATCAAGATTCAAAAACATCATCACATTTTTTTCCAACAAATTACCACATATACCCACACGTGCCGCGCTAGTCCACGCAAGAAGCCGAGGTGCATTTCTGTCATTTCACACCATCCCCAGCGCATCCATCCAGGTAGTACTCCTCCACGTGCTCAGATTCTCTCTTCTTTTCTCCGATGCTCCCAATGATATAAATAGTCTCTCAAAACTCCAAATCCAGATTCCCATCATCACCGAAGAACACCAAAAACAACACAGAGTGTGTGAGTGAGTGAGTGAGTGAGTGAGTGAGTGAGAGTTGTTAGAAGTTGAGCTTTCAAATTAATCACATATTTGTCGAATTCGCGCGAATTGAACTGTTTCGGATCCAAATGCAGTTCGATTTTGATCGTATGAGCTGATGATCGATATGTGCCTGGTACGTTAATTTGGTTTAATTTCTCTAGTTTTTTGAAGTCCGTAATATGATTGATCTAACTTCTTTTTGTTTGGATTTTTGATGTGATGTCTGATTCTAAGTGCACTGATTAATTCATGATGTGATGTTTATGCTATAATCATAAACTATTAATCCATGATTCACAACATTGTCATGCCTCATGGGATGGAACTCAGTTTCTTCCATTCACGAATTTTAAACTCAATACCTCAGTCCGTTATCGCTCGGACCAACTTTTGATATTACGAGTTCTATTAAACTCAAGTGGTTCAAAATTGTTTGAAATGGGTACTCACAAGTCACAAGTCACAAGTGCTTCGTTTTGTAACTCTTTTTTTTTTAGTTTTCATTTTCATTTTTATAGGGACACCACGTGGCGCCCATGTAAGTGATCTTCAAAGTGGGTCCGAGCCTCGGGAGCTCCGTAACAATTGTAAGCGGTTATCTTCTACAAGTTTTCTTTTTTATTATTATTATTCTCTGAGTATAAGAAGCATAACCCGACTAATTTAAGAAATCGTTCTTTTTAAATGTGTTTTTTTAAATTATTATTAAAGTATCCGAGGCATAGCTCGGATTAATTCCGAAATTAAAGAATATAGAACGACAGAAGCGGAGTCAGTAACTTTTAACCAAAAATTTTAAAATTTCTCATTACCTAGACTTTTTTATATTTTGCGAGGACAAGTGTTTCGTTTGTTGTCGAAAGGAATGCTACTCCAAAAGAAAACAAGGCATTCCCACATCGAAATTTTCGGTGCTTAATGAATCCAAACATGTCTCGGCCTCACCAAACTTTGAGTGCCGAGATTTCCTAAGTCAAGTCAGTTAATGCTAACGTTTCAACATTAGTATCAATAATAACAATTAATTAATTGGACTTCCTCCTCAAAAGTATCTATTTTTATGATCTTATCTTTTTTTTTTTTTTTGCTTCTAATGTCCACATTACAGGTCCCGGACAAACTACTCGGCGTTCATTTCAAGTGCGTTCATTCAGTTTTACTAAAATACCCTCCACTAGTCCTGAAATATTCTCGTTTATGCTAAGTTTGAGAGGGCATTTCGGTCATTGAGTCTCATTTAAAAGAATAGTCACCGGGCTTCACTCACTCCCTCATGGCTTGCACTTCGGTTGCCATTCCTGGCTCTCCAAGGTCTAGTCGTTCAAGCATGGATTTGCTTGATCGGAGTGGAATGATCATGAAGAGGTCTCGATCGGAACCGCAGCTGATTCGATGCTTGTCGAGCTCGAATCAATCAGCGTTGCAAGCAGAGGTGCCAAAGCTTAAGAGCAGTAATTCAATGAACGGGATATTTCCATTCCAGATATCGACTTCTATGTTCCCGAGTTCGGTTAAGTCGTTTTTGTTTGATACGAATCTCGATAAGGATCGGATGGCGGTGGTGGATCATAATCAGCAAGCTGAGGAGGAGGTGGGAGTGATGGACGGTGGAGATGATGATGGTGATGATGAGTTGGAGAAGAGAGCGAATTGGGTGGAGAGGCTGTTGGAGCTGAGGAGTAGGTGGATGAACAGGCATCAGAAGGAGCAGCATAGTGATGCGTACGATCGTCATCGCGATGATCATGATCGTGATGATCATGGGGAGTGTGAGGTGGATTATGATGATCAAGAAGAGGAGAGTTTCGATCGAGAGAAGTTTTCGAGGTTGTTGGTTCGAGTCCCCTTCTCTGATGTTCAGCTTTTCTCTCAATTTGCTCTGCTATGCAACATGGCCTATGTCATTCCAGAGATCAAGGTGAGTGCATGCATTCATCAAAATTTTTTACAAGTCAGGGGTGGAGCCACATTCAAGGCTTGTTGCCCCCTTCTATATATATTAGACTTCAAATTAATGCATAAGCTACCCTTGGTCTTGATTTAGCTCAGGCGCATGACTTGCGTGTGTGCATCCATATAAGTGAGTATTAATTGGATGGTATTTATGGAGAACAAAATTGTTGGGTGCTATAGAAATAGTACTTAATTAGGAAGTTGCATTGTATTCCAATATATAGGCACCGGATTGTGGACCTTGAGGTATCCGGATTAATTTCACTAGGATTAGTTGAGTCAAATAAATAATGAGTTGAGAAAGGTTTGAACGACTATGGATATAATAAAAAAATTAAAAAATAGTATGTACTTAAAATTAATTAGTGTTACATGATATGGTATGGTAAAACTTTCAAGAAAAACACTGAAATGACAACATTAACAATGTCACTATGTCACACCACAAGACAAATTGGCTCACAAGAGCCTTCTATGTGACCTAAGATTGCGTGTTATGCATTATGATTTATGTATACCTGCATCTCGAGACACATATGAATGACTCTTATAGGTCAACGTGTCTTTTGGTGTGACATATTATTGTCATTTGGACCCTTCTCAACTTTTAATTCAATTCATTTGTTGCATTTCAGACTGACGAGTTGCAAACCCAACACGGTCTCCGCTTCGTGACATCCTCGCTACATAAGAAAGCCGAGGCAGCATTGATTGCCAAGCTAGACCAAGACTCAACCCGAGTGGGACCCACATCCCCATCAACACCGTCGATTGAAAGAGAAACCAATCACAACCGTCCGATTCGTTCCCCTGCAGCTTACGACATCGCAGCCTCGGCCGCATCGTACGTGCGGTCTCGCGCCAAGCATATTCTGGCTTTAGCGAAGAGCTCCCACACAGAGAAAATCGTTGATCACGTGAGGGGAGAAGAGAGTGCACGTGAGGATGTTGAGGGTGCGTGCAGCTCCCCCTCGAGATTGTACACGAGCGAGATGGCGGCTTACGTGGCAGCTTCGACCATGACTGCTGTCGTGGCGGCGGAGGAGACCGCGAGACAACAGGCTGCGAAGGATTTGCAGTCGCTTCACTCCTCGCCTTGTGAGTGGTTCGTTTGTGAGGATCCTGACACTTGCACTCTCTGCTTTGTCACACAGGTATGCCCAATTCAATATTGTTCATTAGATATGATAACTGGTTGGTCTGATTGGCGAGCGACTCAGTTCCCTTTAAGCAAAGACTCTATTTGGAGCCTTGTTTGAACAAACTGATATAAGTTGATCACCCTTTATTTGTGACCCAACTGTGCCGAGTATGGATTTGTCGGTGCAGGTGGTGCCATAATGCTACTTGAGAGTTCATCCAAAAAAAATAATGCTACTTATTGAACTTTAAAAAAAGTTACAAATTGTTTTTCCCCGTGCTACATTCGTGAAACACATTGTTTCTATTAAAAATAATAATAAATTAACACTGATTGATGTCCAACAACTTTTGAAAAATGGAGGGCGATCTTGATGCTGCAACAAGCAATCGAAATTTGATTGTTGGAGGCTGTTGATTTTTCTATTTGCATTTGAATTGGTTTAACAATGCTGGTTTTTTTCCCTAGATTGCATTCATTGTAAGTTTGTAACTTGAGCTAGTAAACTCCCTTTTAATAAAAAAAATGTTTTTTTTTGGTGCAGGGTTCAGACTCTTTGGCATCTTGGCAAGCAAATCTCTTCTTTGAGCCCACTAAATTTGAGGTGATACACTATTAATCATTGAAATGCTAACTTCTTATGATCTGTTATCTCTGTTTTAGCATGCATTAATTACTGATTAGTACTAATATTGATTATGTTGTTATTTGGTTTCTTCAAAGAATGTTGTTATTTGGTTGTGTTGCAGGAGACAGAGGTCTTTGTTCACAGAGGTATCTACGAAGCTGCCAAGGGTATATATGAACAATTCATGCCGGAGATTCAAAACCACTTGCAAAAGTATGGAGAGCGAGCAAAGCTTCGGTTTGTCGGGCATTCGCTTGGAGGGAGCCTCTCGCTTTTAGTCCACTTGATGCTCTTGTCAAGGGGCGCGGTAAAAGCCTCCGCTTTACTACCGGTTGTTACTTTCGGTTCGCCATTTATATTCTGCGGTGGACAACGTATATTAGACAAATTCGGTCTTGATGAAAGCAATGTTCTCTCTGTTATGATGCATAGGGACATTGTCCCTAGAGCTTTCTCTTGCAACTATCCTAATCATGTCGCGCAGATCCTTAAGCGTCTTAACGGGTCTTTTCGCTCTCACCCTTGTCTCAACAACAAGGTAATATATATAGTTCCTTTATGTTTTTGTGATTTTGAAGTACTCTTAATGCAATGACTAGATAGTCTACTGATTTTTACTCTTTGTTTCTATACATTTTTTGATCGAATGCGGTTCTGTTTTTTGCGCAGAAAATGTTGTATACTCCATTAGGCCAATTGTTCATTCTACAACCGGACGCGAAGTCGTCTCCTCCACACCCGTGGCTCCCTCGGGGGAGCGCCCTCTACGCCCTAGACATGTCGACGCAGCAGGCACCAGCAACAGCAGTTAAAGCTTTCCTTAACAATCCTCACCCTCTAGAGACTCTGAGTGACCCTACAGCTTATGGGTCAGAGGGCACAATCCTTAGAGACCATGATTCAAGCAACTACATGAAGGCCACAACTGCTATCCTAAGAAGGTACACCAAGTACATAGAGAGGAGTTCAAGGAGGGAGAGACTGTACCCTCTATGGCCTGTTCTTACTACTTCTCAATTGACTCAACAATTGCCCCGTTCATGGAGCCTCCAAGAGAACTTGGAGAAAAATGGGATGGTAATTGGTAAAAAAGTAGTCAGCGGTGCTGCTTGAAAACAGTAACTTATATAGTTTGGTATGTTCTCGCCTCGAAAGGTTAAGGGTTCAAGTTTTTATGTGGTGTAAGTATGTTTCTTTTAAAAAAAGTGAAGCATGTGTTTGTACTTTGTACGTATATTAACACTAATGTGGTACTGGGTGAGGTCATGTAATATCATACATACTTGTGTACTGCCCATTGATTTTATGTTATGTTTTGTAATGCGAGTACTGTGTATGTGTGATTGATGTATTGTGCTGTTGATACTTTTTTTGATACTAGATGGATTAAATTGATGCAGTTATAGGAGTTGAGACAAGCTAGAACATTACATGCATGGATCGGGGAGTGTATAAACATTAGACTTGTTGGATTGAAAGGAACACAAAGTTGAAAATGTAAGTATAGAGCTGTATAGTAATGTTTAATAGAAGGCAAATAGTTTTATATGGTCCCTAAACTTTCTCGTTTCTATTGATTTGGTATCGAGTTTTTATTGATTCACTTTTGGTACTTGAATTTTTATTTTCTTTTACTTTTGGTCATTTTGTTAAATTAGTGAGTAACTGTCGTTGACAAAGCAGGTTCACAAACAGTTCACGATCGATTTTTTTTTGAGTTGATGAATAGGTTAGTGAATCGCTCATGAACCACTATTTGTCAATGACTGTTACTCTTTAACCGATGAAAATGACCAAAAGTAAAGAAAAATAAACGTTCATGGATAAAAATTGAACTGATGAAAGTTTCAGTACCAAATCAACAAAAACTTGAAGGTTGAAGACCGTTAAACCTCCGAAACCAAACAACTCAAAGAACCCAACACCTTTATTGATGAACAAAGCAAATCATAATGTTGACCCAAACCAGAGAAAGAGAACGCTTTCGCACCTTCCCCAAGTTCCCAAGAAGCCTCAAAACAAAGATGATGCACACACCGACTTACATTGCTATTTATATCAACATCCCCCTTAACCGGTACTTACCCCACACACATAACCACTTAATTGAAAAACCCACACATAAAGTCACACCCCACTCAAAGCAGCACCTCCAATGCCTCATGGCACAACTTTCCCTTTCTTTGGTACACCTTGGAAATAGGTGGTCTAACAGTACTCCCCCCCGTGGACAGCCACCTTGTCCTCAAGGTGGAAAGCTGGGAAGGACTTACGAACATGGCGGACCAATTCCCAAGAGGCATCCGACTCGGGCAAAGAGGACCATTTGACCAAAGACACCTCGGACCTAGGCGACAGCGACGATATGCCAAAACATAGTCGGGTTCCACAGCTATCATCACGGACTCAGGAGCAACAGGAGGGAGATCAGGGGAAACTGGGACCGAGCCCACCACACGCCGCAGCTGGGACACATGAAACACGGGATGGATGGAGGAAGCAGCCAGCAACTCAAGACGATATGCCACAGCGCCAATGCGCTCCAAGACTTTGTAAGGGCCATAGAAGCGGGGGCTAAGCTTCATGTTGGTGCGGCGGGCCACCGTGTGCTGGCGATAAGGCCGCAACTTGAGGTAGGCTAAGTCGCCGACGTCGAAGGAAAGATCCTTGCGATGTTTATCGGCTTGCTGCTTCATGCGGTTCTGCGCATAGTCAACTGGGCGCGCAATTCTGCAAGTGCCAGGTCACGGGACTTCAAGAAAGAATCAATCTCCAACTGTTGAGGACCGGGTGGGGAACCATAGCGCACGATCGGCGGTGGGTCACGGCCATACAAAACTTTGAATGGGGAGCAGCGAAGGGAGGAATGGTAAGAAGTGTTGTAGCAGAACTCCGCCCAATGCAACCAATTTGACCAATCCTTCGGCCGCTGGTGAATGAAACATCGCAGGTAAGTTTCGACACATCTGTTGACCACCTCTGTTTGGCCATCGCTCTGCGGGTGATAGGCCGAGCTGCGGTGGAGCGCGGTGTGCTGCAAGCGAAACAACTGACACCAGAATCGACTGAGAAAGACACGGTCACGATCCGAAACAATGCTGCGGGGAAACCCATGCAAGCGAACGACCTCCTTGATGAACACCGAAGCCACAGTCTGAGCCGAAAAAGGGTGGCGAAGGGGTATGAAGTGAGCAAACTTACTAAGGCGATCAACCACCACTAAGATGGAATTTGCTCCATGGGACAGAGGAAGGCCCTCAATGAAGTCCATCGATACATCTTCCCACACTTGGGCTGGAATTGGCAGCGGTTGAAGGAGCCCAGCCGGAGACAACGTCTCATACTTGTTGCGTTGGCACACGTCACACGCAGCGACAAACGACCTGATGTCGCCCTTCATGCCAGGCCAATAAAACTCGACTGCCAGACGACGGTAGGTTTTGAGGAAACCCCCATGACCCCCAACCGGGGAGGAATGGAACTCACTCAACAGTTGCTGCTTGAAAGAGGACGAAGAGGGTAAGACCAGGCGGCCCTTGTAGCGAAGGAGACCGTCGCGGAGAGACCAGCCAGGTGTAGTAGGCAAATTCTGAGAAAGAGCAGCAAGGATGGCGCTGAAATGAGGATCCGCGGAGACCTCTCGAGAAATAGCAGAGACATCGGCGAGAGAAGACACCATAAGGGAACATAGGACCGGGTCCACTGGAAAACGTGACAGGGCGTCGGCGGCCTGATTCGTCACCCCCGGCTTGTAGTGGATCTCAAAGTGAAACCCCAGTAATTTAATAAGCCACCGCTGATACTCCGGCGCCACTTCTCGCTGTTCCAGGAGAAACTTCAGGCTACGCTGATCCGTCCGGACCAGAAACTTGCGACCTAACAAGTAATGCCGCCACTTTTGTACTGCCAACACGATGGCCATCAGTTCCCTTTCATAGGCGGATTTGGCCCGAGCGCGCACGGAGAGAGCCTGACTGAAGAAGGCGATGGGGCGCTCATACTGCGACAGGACTGCTCCCACTCCCACGCCGGACGCATCTGTTTCCACCACGAATAAAGCATTAAAATCTGGCAAGGCAAGAGTCGGGACAGCCAGGAGAGCGAGCTTCAACTGTTGGACAGCAAAGGAGGCCTCATCAGACCACGAGAAGGAGTCTTTGCGCAATAATTGGGTGAGAGGGGCGGCAATCTTGCCATAGTCCCGCACGAACCTCCTGTAATACCCGGTCAAGCCCGAAACCCGAGGAGTTCTTTGGTGTGGAAGGCATAGGCCACTGCTCCATGGCTTTCACCTTATCCGGATCTGCTCGCACACCATCCCCCGATATGATATGCCCCAAATACTCCAGATTCGACTTCGCGAAACAGCATTTCTTCAAATTCACAAAACGGGAGTGCAATTTGAGGATAGAGAGGACCTGCTGAAGATGCTCACAGTGGTCGCGCATGGAAGCGCTATAAACCAAAATATCATCAAAGAAAACCAATACACACCGGCGAATCAAACCTTTGAAGATGGAGTTCATGAGAGCCTGGAAGGTGGCAGGGGCGTTGGAAAGACCAAATGGCATCACCAAGAACTCATAGTGACCCTCGTGAGTCCGAAAGGCCGTCTTCGGCACATCGGCAGCCTTCACTCGGATTTGATGGTAACCCGAGCGCAAGTCCAATTTGGAGAAGATGGAGGCTCCTCGCAGCTCATCCAACAATTCGTCGATGTTGGGAATTGGAAACCGGTCTGGAATGGTGGCTTTGTTCAAAGCGCGGTAATCGACACAGAATCGCCAACTGCCATCTTTCTTCTTGACTAAGAGTACCGGGCTGGAGAACGGACTGGTGCTCGGTTGAATCACCCCGGCTGCCAACATCTCGGTCACCAACTTCTCAATCTCCGTCTTCTGAATTTGGGGGTAGCGATAGGGCCGAACGCGAATGGGTTCGGTGCCATCCCTCAAGATGATCGCATGATCACAATTCCGGAACGGCGGCAGACCGGAGGGCGGTTGAAACAAGTCGCCATACTGATCAAGCACTTGCTGTACACAAGTCTCCATCTGAGGAAGAGCTGGGCTCGGCGCTGAAGGAGTGTGACTGAGGCATTCAACCAAGAATCCACCAAGGACCGAGTCGAGGGATCGCTGAATTGACTTGCACGACACCAGAGCCCTGTGGAGAGTGGGATCACCCTGAATGGTCACCGATTGACCGTCATACACAAAGGAGATGGTGAGCCTCTGCCAATCAATAGTGGTGATCCCTAGAGTGGACAGCCACTTCACGCCCAAAATGAGGTCATGGCCTCGCATACCAATCGGGTAAAAATCAGTCGTTACCGTAATACTCGAAAAGAGACCTGCACTGCCTTACACATCCCGGAGCCCGGCAACCGCGCGCCACCACCCACGAACACGCCATACGCCGCTGTAGGCGTCACCGGAAGTAGGAGCTCCCGAACCAGAGCAGGGGAGATGAAATTGTGCGAGGCACCCCCGTCAATCAGAATCACCACAGCACGACCTGCGACAGTCCCCTTGACCTTGAGAGTGTGCGGGTCCCGACCCCCTGCTAGGGCAAGAGCCGACAGCTCGATGGAGGAGAATTCCCGAGGTTCGTCCGGGGCTTCCGAAGGTATGTCGTCCTCTGGGTCGTCATCCACCAGGAGGACATTTAAGGTCTTCCGTGCGCATCGATGTCCAGTCGACCACTTGTCGTCACAGCGATAACACAACCCTTGCTTTCGACGTGCCTGCGCCTCAGACTCCGTTAGGCGCTTATGCTTCGGGGGGGATACGTTGGGCCCAACCGCCATGGAAGAGCTCGGGCTGGACGAAGAGGAAGAGGAGGAACTGGGCTTTGTTGAAAAACCCAGAGGCAACTGGGCCTTAGAGGTGGATTCCTTAGGCGGGCTTGAAAATGTGTGACTAACCCAATGGGGGCCCTTGGAATCTGTTCGGGAACTGGGCCCAGACCCACTGGATTGGGCCTTGCTGCCTATCAGTCCAAAGGACTCCGTCTCTCCTAGCTTCTTCTCCAACCGCCCAGCACGAGCCACCACCGCCTTCAAGGTCGAAGCCTGCTCCACCATCATCTCCACCCGCAGCCGGTCCTTCAACCCGTTTATAAACACTGCAATTTTCTGGCGCTCGGTCAAACCCTCTTGATGGAGCAGCAGAAGCTCGTATCGCTGCCGATATTCGCTCACCGTCGTTTCTTGTTTAATTGAGAAGAACTGCTGGCACAGGTAGAGGGGATCGGCCTCCGTGAATCGCAACGTCAACTGCGTCTTCAACTCCTCCCAGGAAGTGAAGGCCTGTACCTTCTCCTCCGTCTGGAGCCAGATCTGTGCTGGCCCGATCAGACAGATCCGAGCGGCGCGGAGTTTGGTCTCCTCCGACATGTCATGCAGGGCGAAATAATGTTCCGCCTGGTTGAGCCATACCAGCAAGTCTTCACCGCTACACGTTGGCATCTTGATTTTTCGGACTTCCGGCCCGGATCTATAGGGCTGGGATCGGCGAGTGGAGCTCTCCGCCGACAGATCCGCGTCGCCCGACCCCAGATCTGGTGGATCTGGTGTCAACCCGCTCCCCTGTGGCCGGATCTGAGATGACTTCCCGGGATCCTGACCCCGCTGGAAGAACTCCTCCATCCGCAGTGATAGCTCCTGGATCTGGCTTTGAATCTGTGATTGTGTGTGGATCTGAGTCTGAAACTCCGATCGTAGGCCATGGGTCGAGCCTTCCAACTCCCCGAGTAAACCTCCGAAACCAAACAACTCAGCAACCCAGAACACCTTTATTGATGAACAAAGCAAATCAGTACAGCAGTGACGCTGCAAACCCAGAGAAAGAGCAGTTTCGCTCTTCTCACCCAAGTTCCCCAAGAAGACCGACAAAACAAAGATGATGCACAGCACCGACTTACATTGCTATTTATATCAACATCCCCCTAACTGACTAACTGACCCCACACGTTACTTACCCCACACACATAACCACTTAATTGACCCCACAAACCCACACATAAAGTCACACCCCACTCAACAGGCACCCCCAATGCCTCATGTGCACAACTTTCCCTTTCTTTGGTACACCTTGGAAATAGGGGTCTAACAAAGACCAAATGAGACTTTTTGCCTTTAATTTAATTAATTTAAAAGTTATTCACTACTGGTGAAGAATGCTTACAGTGATTTCTATCTGCTATTAATTGTGGCATTGGTTTAAAATGTAGGCATTTTATATTTCTCTATGATTTGGTGAGGATACGAAGTCTGGTCTTAAAAGAAAAACAATGAATATGTAGCTTAAATCTACAGCAAATATTTCTTTTGCTGTCGATTGGCAATAGCCACGTGTCAAACATAACATGGGAGTGGATGTATGTTGCTTGTTTTATTGCCAAAATAAACAAAAAAAATAGTGGAATCCAAACAAAACTTGTAGACTAACACCAGATTAATTAAACGCCACTACATAGACTCACACTAAATCCAAACAAAACTTGTAGACTAATGGGTTTGGAATCCATTTATGTACAAATTAATAGCAGTTAGCCAAGACAAATTGTTACTTCTCAAGTGGCGAAACCAAAAACTCTAGTTAAAGTTGTTAAACATATGAGCTTTTAACTACACAACGATGTCAATCATCAAGGCTTTAAGTTGTCAGGGGTGACAATTATATACAGACACTATAAAGAGAGTTCAAGGCAAAAGTATATGATCGCCGCCACTTGCCACTTCTGCTCTGCGCTATGCTTTTTATATCATTAATACATTTTAAGACAAAAAATAAAAATAAAAGTTCATAAAACTTAATAAAGTAGGAATCTTTTAAAGAATAATAAAAGTTAATACACTCCACATCGCAAACTTTTAACCATACGAATATGTCAACCAACAAAGTCTTGTATAAGTTGCGATCGGAGGTGACAACTATATACAGACGCAGACACTATAGAAAGTTTTAGGCGCAAGAGTACCAGTGCCACTTGCCCCTTCCGCCTCGGCGCTATGCTTCTTACACCATTAATACACTCTAAGACAAAAAAAAAAGAAGTTAATAAAGTAGGAATATCTCAAGGAATAACAGCGCAGATGGAGGCCATGCCAAATCCTAACCCCCAAAACCCCTCAACCCTCCTAAAAAAAAACTGACTTTGAGAGCCTTTGACCTTGGCATGGTTTATACAGTACTACTTTATAAGAACCGGAACCCACTAAACAAAACCAGAACAATTCCACAACCCAACACCGTAGTAATATACAGTAAACCCATTTTCCATCCCTCACTGTCCCTTCTTTCTCTCCCCTTTTTTTTCACGTCTCTTTCTCTCGACCTTCAAATCCAAACCCTAATTCTCAACTCCTCAATCGATCGCAAATCCGATTCTTCGATCGCCTTGGCGACCTCCCAATTCGCCTCCCCTGATTGTTCAATCCATTGTTCGCGTTCGTCTTCGCTGCAGATCAGCCATTCGAATCTCCGTCCCGAGTTAGGGTTTCATTTTCGTTTCTCGGATTGCAGATTCTGTTCGTTTTTGAGCGGATTGCATTGACGTTGATCGGAATCGGTGGCTCTGTGTTGGTTGGATTCAAGCCCCTCGTGTTCGGGTTGTGATTCGTCGACATTGAAGTGTTTATGGTATTAGGGGATTGTTTGAGTTTTAGGGTCTATTTTGCGGTTCTGAAATTCTGAAATTCTGTGATGTTTTGTGATTTCGCTCTGGGTTTTTTCGTCTTCGTTGGTGATTTGTTGATTTTGTGATGATTTGAGCGGTTGATTGAATGGTGGTTGGTTTTGGTTTCGGTTCAGTTGTTTCTGGGAATCTAGATTTCGTAGAAATCCGATGAATTTATAGTAGTTTATAATTGATTGTTGTGAGTTTGCAAGTCCTGCTCTTGCGCTGCGGAGTTGCGTTTTCGGGTGGTTGAATCGTCAATAATTGGGAAAAGCTGTGGATAGGGTTGTTAATTTGGGTACCGGACTGTTGTTTACTTGTGTGTTTGGTCTTTTATCTTTCTCTCGGAAGTGAGAGGAGGGTTTAGGACGGCACGGGTTAGGTAAAGGAGCATACTTGCATGGGCAATCATGAGGGCTGGGGCCTTCTGCCCAATGGTCTATTGCCCAATGAAGCCGCCTCTGTGACTCGAATGCTTGACCACGAGAGGTGGGCGAGAGCCGAAGAGAGAACCGCTGAACTGATTGGATGCATACAGCCCAACCAGCCATCTGAAGAGCTCAGAAGTGCGGTTGCCGATTACGTTCAGCGGCTTATCATGAAGTGCTTCTCCTGTGAGGTGAGTGTTTTTAATTGCATTGATGGTTTCGTTCAATTAGAAAACAACATTCACTTGTTAAAACCGGATGATAATGACTATTGATTACCGCCTCGTAATATTTATTCGAGCGATGATTCGCAATAACTTATGGTATAGTTGAAAGTTGTTGATGATGAAGTTAAGTATAGTATTATTAGTGGTCGTAATATATTTTTATCAGCCAGATAAGTCTACAGGAGTCTCTGTTTCGTCAATCAATGTTTGGTGAATTCGAGCTGGTTTTATTGTTGTGTGTTTGTGAGATTGGTTGGGGCACAGTTTTCTGTAGTGCTTGTATATGCTTTGATTTGTTAGTTAAGCTTCTCGGTCTTGTACATGTCATGCCTTATCCGAAGGGCTCAATTACTCAATAGAAGTTGTCATCTCTGTACAACCTTATATTATTATACATGTGAATCATACGAGGGTTCTTGAAGGACATTGGATGGAACTTAATGCGGTTTATTAAATTAGTAAGTGGGAGATATGAGTTCAAAGTTGAGTTCGAACTAGTGTGGCCATTCTTCTCCATTTCAAAGATTATGAGAATGGAAGTTTGCCCATTGGGATCAGTTGGGTGAGGTTGCATGGATGCGTTGATTATCAATGACATTATATCTATCATTGCTTATTAATATTTAAGTTTGAAAGCAGAATTACAGACTTAGCATTCACACAAACGTTTAAATACACCATATGAAACTGCACTTGTTGACCAAAATGTTGTGCTAATTTTTTGGATAATGATTTTAGTTCCATTTTTACTTGGGAGTAAAAATTGAAGGTTCCTGTGGTATTACATAGCACACACAATTTTGTGGTCGGTATGTTTGGAAAGGAATCTTCAGGCTTTTGATAGACTCAAGGGAAAATAACCTGATTTGGTGGAATATTGAACTTAGATCCCTTTCTTAGATGTTTTTGATCAGGTCCCTTCTGCGATGTCTTTAGATGAATCTTTCCAAGGACATTAATTGTAGATTTGGCCACAAGTTGGACCATTTTTCTAGCTTGTGTTGCTCTTATTTTGGGATTAGTGCTCTTTCCTTTTGAGGAAGGTTGTATAGTCCTCTGTTTGTATCAGAACCTTCAGTTACCAAGATATTTTTTGCATGTTGATTAGGTAATCATACTACGGTTTGAAGGTTGTCCACTTTATTCTTGTTTGGTTTCCATTCTTACATTAGCTATGATTCTGTACGTGTTCAGCACCTTATATATATTAGGTTTGTTTTGTACTCTTCTTATAATAAGGGTGTTCTAATATATATAATATTTTAAAAAAATTTAAGGTGTTCACATTTGGTTCTGTACCGTTGAAGACCTACTTGCCTGATGGTGACATAGATCTGACAGCTTTTAGTGAGAATCAAACCTTGAAGGAAACATGGGCCAATGAGGTCCGTATTATGCTTGAAAATGAAGAGAAGAGTGAAACTGCAGAATTCCGTGTGAAAGAGGTCCAGTACATTCAAGCAGAAGTACGTCTTAACTTTTTTTATGTTTCATATTCTTTGAGTCATTCACTTTGGATACATGATATGGATCTATGCATTAAGCTTGTAGATCAATTGTTTGGTAAGATTCAGGGAATGTACTTGCTTAATCATGCTTATTTCTATTTCTGTAGAATAAAATGTTATTGGATTTTATGAGCTCATGCATATAGGAATCAGTTCAAGGGGTTTCTTTTAGTTTATGTTCCATTCATTGCTTTCTGATTATCGAAGGATGTCCTGACGAAAAAGAAAAGATTGTAGAAGGATGTTTCCATGGTAAACTCTTTCTTTTTTCCTTTCAGTTTGTGCAAAACTTGGAGTGATGATTCATAGCAGTTCAAAAACTTATAATTCTTCAATTATTGTCACAACAGAGATTTTGCCTATGTATGCTCATTTAAGAGCTTTCACAATTCACAAACAAACCTGCAGACAGGCTGAAGTTAATTAGTGATATTTTCCTTGTTGCAACTGCTACATTTCTAAGTTAATTTTTTTATCTTTATATTTATGCTTATTTTTACTACTTTTAGTTTTGAGCTATTGATTCACAAGTTATGCTCACGATGGTTTGTCATGGATACAGTATCACTTATATAATCTTGCCTATCGATCAAAATTTTTAAACACTGGAAGTGGAAGTTCTTAAGAAATGGAATCACATACCCCTATAAGGAAAAATCTCTTTGATCTTTCAAGTTTCAGCTTTGGGATTGAGGCTTTCTTGTTGCTGTTTCCAAGTTTAAACTTGAGATTTTTCACATTTGGACTTAGAGTTGCTATGGTATTCTCATCCACTAAGCAAAGACATTGAATTGCTTTAGTGATGTGTCAGTATGTGTGTTTTGGTGAATAAATATGGTGTGCTTTTTATAATAAGAAAATTTATGGGTAAATCAAGTTTATTTTCTTAAGTTCTGAGTTCTAATTCATTGAATTGCTCCAGTGATATGTAAGTGTGTGTGTTTTGACCTTTTTAATATTCTATATGTACATTTATGTTTTTTGCGGTTCGTTACCAGAAAAACTTATTTTTTAATGTCTTTTGGATTCAAACTCAGTTATTCTGTTGCCTTCCTTGATATGATTCTATCTTTGACAGGAAAGCAAGGTTTTTCTTTCGTTATATCTGATCTCTGTAAGTTTGCTAGTGTTGTGAGACCAGCTGAAACATTTCCTTCGTTACTTGTTTGCAGGTGAAGATAATAAAGTGTCTTGTTGAAAATATAGTTGTAGACATATCGTTTAACCAATTAGGTGGACTATGCACTCTTTGTTTCCTTGATGAGGTGCGTAGATATTTTGCGAGCTGAAATGAATGATTTTTCCTACTCTTTCTTTATGTATGCATCTGCTTGCTGTTAATGCTATTACGTACAGGTTGACCATTTGATAAATCAAAGTCATTTATTCAAGCGGAGTATCATATTGATTAAAGCCTGGTGTTATTATGAGAGTCGCATACTCGGTGCTCATCATGGACTTATCTCAACTTATGCCCTTGAGACGTTGGTTTTGTACATTTTTCATGTTTTTAACAATTCCTTTACTGGACCTCTTGAGGTGACTTCTTGTTCCATCTTGCTATATATATATTGTGTCAGGGTGGTTTTGTTGCTGTTTGAATGAATTTCCTGGTTTTTCTGCATACAGGTTCTTTATCGTTTCTTGGAGTTCTTCAGTAATTTTGATTGGGACAACTTTTGTGTTAGCCTCTGGGGTCCAGTGCCCATTAGTTCACTTCCAGACATGACAGGTATGACCGTTAATTTTATATATCATCGTCCGCATGTTCATTTTTTTTTTATTATCACTTGTCGATTGGATTTACCAAGTCATGAACATTTTAGTTTTATTTGGAACATCATACAGCGGAGTCTCCTCGAAAGGATGGTGGCAATTTGTTACTCAGCAAACTGTTTCTTGATGCCTGTAGTTCGGTGTATGCCGTTTTCCCTGGAGGCCAAGAAAATCAGGGTCAACCTTTTGTTTCTAAGCATTTCAATGTCATTGATCCACTACGTACAAACAACAACCTTGGACGCAGTGTTAGTAAAGGTTTGAAGAGCTGAACTTGTGTCGTTGTCTCTTTTTTAATGTAGTCTGCACTTTTCCTCTTGATCTTTATGGAAGACATGGTAGCCGTAACATTTTTACCTTCATGCTTTTTTTTTTTTTTTGCTGTACCAGCTTACATTTAAATTCGTTGTGTCGTAGATTAAATTGGTTGCTTGTAAGAGTTAACAAAAAGTAATGTCACCTTGTTCCTTTGAGACTGAAAACATATCTAATTGCACTTCTTTGTGCTCATTTGTCTCGAAGCCAATCAATGTCATAATCTTGAGACAGTAAAAGTAATCTTGGAGTATCTACCTAAAAAAAAAGAAGTTACTATGGTGTTGACTTTATAGTGTCCAAAAATTTAAAAGCTTTGGACTTGATTTCATAAATCCTAAGCACTCTAAACATGAAAAGAACTGTACCAGGTGTTAGAAGAGTTTGAGTTGACATGGAATAAGGGAATGATGGAAAATGGAGCAATCAAAGAAGTATATTAAAGTTACTTTGTTAGTCTACACGGATAAGTAGTAGAGAGGTACCGAAGGAGAAAATGTTGAGCAATCACTAAAGAAGAAATCATCCAGGGTTTACATAGGCCTTGGTACATTGCATGTAGATGGAACAGCCTGTTAAATTTCTATTTGATTCTTCTATTCAAGTTGTAATAGCATGAAGGTTCAATTACTTTGTAACCTTCAGTATAAAAGTGCTCGTTGGAGTGTTTTTATATCTATCTGGTGTGAATATTATGTTGAATTCATTTTCCCTACTTGTCCTTTCATTTGTGATAATATCCTGGCTCTTCCTCTCTCTCTCTCTCTATATATATATATATATATATATATATTTTTTTTTTTTTTACAGGTAATTTCTTTAGGATAAGAAGTGCCTTCGCGTTCGGGGCTAAGAGGCTAGCCAGATTGCTTGATTGTCCAAAGGAGGGCATAGTTGCTGAAGTCAATCAGTTCTTTATGAACACATGGGAGAGACATGGAACTGGTTCTCGTCCTGATGCTCCTAGAGCTGATTTGTGGCACGTACGGAAGTTTAGCCCAGGGCTCGTTAATGGATCTGAGGGACTTCATACCTATTCAAGCAGTCAAAAAGAGAATGAGAATGCTGGAAATCATGAATATGAGGCTGAAGACAATCATGGAAACACTAATCAACATGGTAATCACAACCTGGAAAGCATAGCTTTGACCAGTAATGTGCCTGCAGTTTCTCGTACTCAAAGCCAGAAATCTTACGAAAACTTAACCAGGCCTCGCATCGCTGATCAGGTTGCAAGAAATATTAACTCCAGCAGCAACACAGCTGCTGATAAGGGTCAGAGAAGTTCTAGGCCAGACAACTTGGTTAATGGTATCCAAGCTAGATATCAGTTTGCAAGAACTCGTTCTAGTCCCGAGCTGTTAGATACCTCTAGTGAGGTTTCATCTCGAGTAAGGAGGCACAGGGGCGTACAAGAAACTTTGAAAGCACAACCTTCTGCTGCAAGGACAGATTATGGTAGTAGAAGAAAGAACTTTGGTTCTGAAATTTCTGGCAGTCATAGTGGAAGGTCTTCCACTGATGATCCATCATCTTTGAGGCACAGCTCATCTCATCAAAGCCTTGAGGCTGCTGCTGATTCAAATAGTACTTCAATTAATTTCCACGATGAAGCAGGGTTAAATGCCATGGGCGAAGAGCTGGCTTCTGTTTCAGAGACAATTGAGATGCATCAGCAAGAGCAAGACTTGGTGAACTTAATGGGATCTTCAAATGTTCATGGTTTCAGTGGACAGGTTCAGATGCCCATTAGTCTGGCTTCATCTCATCTACCTTTTCCTCTATCTCCATCAGTTCTTGCATCGATGGGTTATTCTCAGAGAAATTTATCTGGAATGCTTCCTGCCAATATTCCGTTGATTGAGAACCCTTGGGGTTCGAATATGCTCTCTCATGGACTAGTTTCGTCATCGTTATCCCATTACTTCCCTAATGCTGGACTTGCTTCAAATTCAGAGGAAATATCTGATTCTGGTAATGAGACAATGGGTTTAGCAGAGATGAGCCAGGATGAAAGTGGTGATCAGGGCTTCTGGCGTGAACAAGAGGTTGGTTCTGTCATAGGATTTGATGAGGATAATGGTAATTTCCATTCTCTACAATTAGATGATAAGCCGCAACCAACTTCAGTTGGGCATAACTTTGGTTCATCTTCACGAGCTAGTAGCTCTGGTAGCACTTACATGAGAGATCAAAGTAAGTATAGTAGGGAAAATATGGGATCGACGAGGGAAAATCAAAGTAGTGGAAATGAGGCTGACCTTGTTCAAAGAAGTCCGAATTCTAGAACATTACCTCCTTCTCGTGCTAGTTCTTCAAGAAGTAGAGCGTCCTCAGAGAGCTCCTGGGATGGTTTATCTGTGAAGGTATCCAAGTCAACAAGGGACAAGCGTGGTAGGAAAGTGGCGACACCTTCTGTTGCTTCTCCTATTCATGGAAAAGCTAAGAGTGGTTGGCAGCACGAGGGTACCTCTGTTGATCATGCTTATTCAGAGGCAGATGATGAAAGCAAAGACTGGATTTCTCTTTCAACATTTAGCACAGAAGCTGCAGAAAGAAATACTGGGGATGCCTCGCACATTTCAAATAATCAAATATCAAGCTACGAGCCATCTGTTGGTGGCTCAGATTCACTGATCCCCATTGGCCCTGTAATCTTAGGCTCTAATTCGCGGCAAAGAATGATGGATAATTCAGGAGTATTACCCTTTACATTTTATCCTACAGGGCCGCCTGTTCCATTTTTGACGATGCTTCCCATCTATAACTTACCTGCTGACCGAGGAGCTTCTGAAGGATCAACAAGCCATTTTAATAGAGATGATGGATCAGACAGTAGCCGGTTAAATCAATCTGATCATAATTTTGATTCAGAGAGCCGTGATCAGATGGAGGTTTTAAGTAGCTCTAGTGTTGTGAAGAGTGCTGTTCCAATTGAGCATCCAGAAGTACAGAAGTCCGACATTCTTAACAGTGACTTTGCCAGCCATTGGCAAAATCTGCAATATGGCCGATTCTGTCAGAACCCACGGCCTCATGCACCAGTGATTTATCCGTCACAAGTTATGGTTCCTCCTATGTATTTACAAGGTCATTTTCCTTGGGATGGTCCTGGAAGACCCCTTTCAGCTGCCAATGTAAACCTCTTCACTCAGTTAATGGGTTATGGACCTCGTCTAGTTCCTGTTGCTCCTCTCCAGGCAGGTTCAAGTAGACCTGCTGGTGTCTACCCGCTCTATGGTGATGAAGTACCTAGATATCGTGGTGGGACTGGGACCTATCTGCCAACTCCTGTAAGCTCATAACTTATTTTCTGTCATTTAGATTATGAGTCTTAGCTACCACAGTTAGCATGCATCACTCTTATTAAGGTCCATTTATGCAAAACACGATATAATTGAATAATAAACATTCTCTTTTTTGGGAGCTTATGCATAGAGATGCTTTGTTTTGCCTTGAGATCTTGTAGATAGTTTCTTTTTTCTTCCGATGTAAATGATACATCTAGCTAGCCCTGCAGCCTAGTTTTTATTGATCAAGTTGCACGGGTTGCTTTCGTTTTTCTGCTTTAGGTAATGGTTTTCGGTAATGGTATTACTCATGATAAACTAAATTAGTTAATTTAGTTTAAGCATGAACGGAACATGTTCTCATTGAGTCTTTGTCAGTGGTTTACAGGAGTGATGAAAATTTAGCGGGCAGTGGGGAATGATGATTGGAAAACCTCTTGCTTGGGGTTCCATCAGCAACTTGCTGTTGGTTACCATGGATGGTTTTGATTACCAATTTTCATTTGATATGGTTCTGATTAAATGGCAATTATCTTGATAGTTGTCGTTAGTATGCCATCAAGGGCATTGAATTGAGCGGAGTGGAGGAGTTTGATACTTCGATCCATGTAGTAGACCCCAATTAGTTTGGGATTGAGGCTTTGCTGTTGTTGTTATCTTGATAGTTGTCCTTCGATGATTTGTTTTCATGGAGTAATTTCGTTTTATTTTAGAGATAGTTTATAGTGGTAGGACACATCTGATAATATCATCGGTTTCTGCTCAGTTGAGGGAAAACTATGCAGTCTGACCCCACTTTGGTTAATGCCCACACAAATAGGTGATATGAGGGCTTGTGCACCTTTACAACAGTTGGAGTGCATGAGCTTAGACGATAGCTAGTGTTTAGTGTTTACCCATACAAAGCAAGGGACAATAATTTCAGAATAGCAACTCTTTTCCTGGATTTAAAAAGTCTATCAACAAGGGATAGGTTTGATTTCAGGAATCCACTTTCAAGCACAAGTGCAAAAAAAGAGCAAGGAGCAAGCCTACTTTCTTCACTTCTCTTTTTATCTAGTGTGAGGTCTTCAAGATCATTAATCAGAGACATATTATATGCTTCATTGCTTGGATTCAGGTTTTCTTCCTTTAAAATAACTTGTTTGCTGTTTGCTTTTGGCGTGTAGTCAGAGTTTAGAAGGTTGTAAAATGTGGAAATATCTGTGTTTTGTGTGTGAATTGCCGTGTTCTTGATTTGTGGATTCTAACTTCTCTATTGTTGATTAATCTGCTCTAGGTTTGAGTCCTATATCATATCTATTTTTTATTGTTGCAAACTTGCAATCCTCAATGGGGAATACTTCTGCTTATGATGCTATTCATTCTGCAACCTATTGTTTGTGATACTTCATGATGCAAACCTATTATTTGTTATACTTTAATTTCAATTGTCAATTTGGAATCATCAGGATAGTTATCAATGTTAATCTTGTAGAGGTTTTGGTCATGTAGTTTTTTTTTTTTTTTCCTCAAGTTCAGCCTGTAATTTGCCTTCTGGCTACTATTGGTTGTTGGAATTGGAGTTTGTTTGTTTTGGAATAATAGTGCCCTTCATTGCATATGGCTCATCTATAGTTGGTGTATGACCCTAGGTCAAGTAGAAAGACCTGACATTCTGTTTAAATATTACAGAAAATTCCCTTTAGGGAAAGACAATCCTCGGGTATCAAAAATCAGAGAGGGCACTATAACTATGACCGGAATGATCACCATGATCGAGAGGGGAATTGGAACACAAGTCCAAAACCTCGTGCTGCTGGACGCAGTCATGGTCGTAGCCAAGCAGAAAAGCCAAGCTCGAGGTCTGACCGGCTGACAGCAAACGACAACAGGTCGAATCGACAGTGGGATTCCCACAGACTTGAGTCCTTTCCTCACCATTCCCAGAATGGTCCTTTTGCCCCATCAAACTCATCACATAATGGCTCTACAAGCATGGGATACGGTATGTATCAAATGCCAGTGGTGAACTCGAATGGTGTTGCGTCAATTGGTTCTGGTGCTCCATCCTTTGTGTTATACTCATATGATCACAGTACTGGTCATGGTTCAACTACCGAGCAGTTGGAATTTGGCTCTTTGGGACCAGTTCACTTTTCTGGTCGGAATGAAGTTTCGCAGCATGAAGGAGGTTCAGTAAGGGGTTTATACGAGCAACAGAGGCTACAAAGAGGTTCACCTGATCAGCCATCTTCTCCTCAGTACCAAAGGTAATATCTTGGCTTTTTCCAAAAGATCCGAGTGACGCTGAGAATGCCCGAGTATAATGTGACAGTTTAAGTGTGTTTCAATACCATTTTCACTGCATCCGCGAAGTAACCTTCCATGCGTCAAGCCAATAACCTCGTTGATCTGGACGAGCCACCTGCATACTTGCACAGAAGGCAGTCATTCCATAAGCCCTATTGCCAACAGAAACCGAAAATCTGCTCTCAGAAGCTCTTATGAAGCAAATAGATGTTGTCAGTATAATGTGTTCGAGCAGGGTTGGTTGGCGGAATGACCCGGGAAATCGTTATGGTGGGTTTTGTTTCTGAATAAATTTACTACTGATTTCTTCCACTTCATTGGATTAGTTTTTGATCCCTTGGGCTTATTTTTTTTTCTTACAGGGGGATTGGTTGATTATCTTTCCAGATCGGCAGTAGGGCGCAGAAATTATCTGTTGAAGGAAGAGCATTTCTCGCTTCTATCCTTTCCAAGACAAGGAGGTAGTAATGGTGGTGGGGAACAACTGCAATGGCAAGTTCCCTCCACTAATAAGTCTTTCTTGGTTTACACCTCACCAATACTGAAAAAGGGCTCTCTCTGTTGCTCCTGTGCTTTGTGTATATTTTTCTCATGTAAGTTGACCCCTTTTTCATGCTAGCTTAGCACTAGAACTTGTATGTACACTACTTCAAAGTCAAATTTTTAACAGTTTACTAAGCATGGTGGAGAGAGGGAAAGTGGACTTCTCCATGAGATCTCACATAGTTCCCCTTTGTTTTCCTAGGTTTTTACAGTTGGTGACAATCCATTGATACTGGTTTAGGAGATCTGCAGGTTTTATCTCTGTTATTTACATTGTTGACAATTTTGTTCACAATTTAGGCAGGCGTACATCTACTACATGTTATCTCTTTCCTTGTGTTTATTATCGTCTTTGAGAATAGAATAGCGCACCTTCGTCGATGGTCTCAAGAGCTATACTGCGGCGGAATGTCGTCGCGTGCTTCCCATTTTCTGAATGTACCTTGTCCTAGTGTCTCTCTACTGTCATTATTCATTAATAGTGCAGTGCACAGGCCTCTTAAGGTAGCAATTGTTCATCTCATTTGAATGTCATGTTTCTTACTGGAATTCAATGTGTAGCTTGAATTTGATACAATTATTTGGTTGCTATATGTGAATGAGTAAACCCAATGTAGAAAAAAAAATAAAAAAAGAACTGTGCTCCTTGAAGCGTGACTGAAAATTTTGACGTGTGCATAGAGCGACTGCTTTGCGAAGAACATGGCAATACTATGCGTGGGGATTTGATGGGCCATGGAAGCAGGGTAGGTGATGAAGGGGCCTACAAATAAAGTGTGGGGACTTTTGGTTGGGTTGGGAGAAAAAAAATGGCGGAAAAGTCAGGGATGAATATAGCGGGAATTTTGAAAGTGGTTCCATCGAAACGACAAACACATTCCATGAACGGCTACCTGACACACCACGTCTCGCCGCTTCTCAACTGACACGTGTTCGTCTCTTCTGCCCGGTACACCTCTCCTCTCTACAACTTGTCATGTTTGTCAAAAAAAAAAAAAAAAAAAAAAAAAAAAAAAAAAAAAAAACTAACCCCCACCTTTTTTTTTTCTCCTAAAATTTGAATAATTGATTGAGCAGGAAGTAGAAGAGTTTGATTCTCTAATTAGTATAATTAGTAGATATCGACCATATAGATCAAGCTCCTTTAATTACACTTAATTTAATATAATTGAAGATTTGTTTTTTTTCAATTTTATCATATGTCTTTTCGCATGATTGATTTTTAAATTTTTTTTTTATCTTTATATAGTTAAGTTTTTCAGTCTAGTTCTAAGCTATCTTTACATGGTCAAACTTTCAATTTTGATCGAGTTAAACTTTTTGACGAGGATATTTGCAGATTTTTTTTGGCAATGCTCACACTACCAATCGCCTTTTCATAATTTTTATATCAATTATTGTCACTTTTATTTTTTAAAAAAAATTAAGTTTTTTTTATTATCTTTACAAATATTACTACACTTTCATCTAAGCAATTTATTTGCCGCTTTCTTATTGTTGTAATGGAAAGCTACATAAAAATAAAAATTTAAAATTACCATGACATAACAGTTTGATCTATGTAGCCGACTTCAATTAATTTGAGATTGAGGCTATGTTGTTGTTGTTATTGCTGTACCATGACATAACAATTTCAATTTCAATTTATTACATCTTTTTTTATTATTATTAAAAGAAATAACTTGTCACTTTTTAATTTGTTTTCAAAGCTGTGAAACCATGCTTGTGAGATTGCATATGCATCACTCGCCAAAACATAATTTAGGTAATCATAAAGGCGTGTATTAACATCTTACTCTATGTGGCTAAGCTTGATCTATTTCCTTTATGGTCACAACATAGCTGTAAAATAAAGGAAAATTGAAAGTGTCAAATGTCGTAAATGTACGTGTGTTATGAAATTTGGTCAGGTTTGGGATAAATTCCAACTCATCGCAGCGTCACTTCTCTTCCCCTCTCTTTCCCAAAACAGACATATATAAAAGTACGGTTAAAAACTTACTTAAAAGTTCCTAAAACACTGACAATGCTAGAATGACAGCGGATATGACACATCAAGTGACACTCGTGTGAAGTGAGACATATATCTCACATAAAAATATGAGTACACAAAATAAATTTTGATGCATAATATGTGTGGTGTGTCTCTCAAAGTACGCATGAGATCCTTACGCAAGTCACAGTAGTGTCACTTGAAGTGTCATTTAGAGTCTCCTTTTAGGATTAGTTAATCCTGGTTTATTACCAAATCACAAAAGCTAATCTACAATTATTACTTCACTTCCGTATAAAAGCCGAGAACGACCTCTCCTTCTGAAGAAGATTTTCTTCACTCGTTCATCGTCGCAGACCAATGTTGGATCTTCGCTTGCACTCTAAAAACCTGAAACCCTAGGAATTCAACACTGATTCAACTCGCAGAACCTCAAATCTCTTCGCCAATCCGAGCTCCCGCGGCTTCGCATCTTGGACTCCGCTTTCTCCGCTAAATTTCGGTGTAAGTTTCGTTGGATTCAGTGAAGTTTTGATTCCTGAACTGTAATGTAGTGAATGTTTGATGTAGTACTAGCTCGGTTAGTTCTTGTGTTGGATTTGTGGAATTTGTGCTGGCTTTGATTCGTACAACCGTGAAGTCTTGCGATTTTGATGGAAGTAGCTAGAGGTGGTTCCTGTTTTGGAATGTAGTGAAGGTTTTCGTAATTTGGAGCTTCAGTTAGTAATTTGGTTTGGTTTTGTTCATCGATTGTTGAATCTCAGCTGTGAAAGCTTGATTTGGATCCTCGATTTGTCCTGATTGAGTCTGAGGAGTGTAAGGGTTTCAACTGTGGAAGTAAAGTGTTCTACATATATAGATTTGTGAGTTTCGGCTGAACGAGTTGCCGATCTTGTTTCGGTTGCTTATCAGATGCTGTACTTGACGTTGAAGCTTGTTTCTAATGGTGGAGTGGGCAATTATTGATACGAACACTTTGTGTTGATTTCTATTTGAAGGATTGCTAGATGAGTGAGTTGGTTAGGTCCTAGTGTTTACTGAAGTTCTGGTTCTGTTCCTGACGTTGAGCGTTTTCCTGCCTAGGTGTTGGTTTCCTTATCATGAATTTATTTAGATCTGTTTAGTCAATCTACTGGACTAGTTGCGGGCATACAATGGTGTTGTTTGGCGTGATTGGTCTTTATGCTCGACAACGTGAATGTGAAACGTCTTGCTCAAATTGTTTGGGTATAATTTGAGTTTCTATAATTAAGTTGTTGTCAAGTATTAGTTTGGCTGATATTTTTCTCGTAAAAGGGTTCTATCTAATATCTGTCGTATATGGTAGTCATTCTATTTTCATGAACATTCTGAAACTAGATGTTTCGTGTCTTGGCTGTGGCTGCAAAAGTTTGTTCATCAAAAGCGATGCCCAGTTGCCAAACTATTCCGTTCGGCATGTTTTTCTTCAAATAATTGCCAATTTAGTTATGTATTCAAAATCTCAGCACAATTTTGCCTCGTTTACCGTCTTAGTGGCCATTAGGGTTGCAAGTAAATATTATATACAGTGGTCATGTAAAGGTAGATTCTACAATTCATGATCACATTGACTTCCAATTAATTGTTGATTACTAGCACACAGATATTTTTCTTATTTACCATCTTTTCCATTTTCTAATGTGTCGTGAAGCTCTTATTTGTAAGAGTTATTGCATATTGCATGGAGGCCTATACTTACTTTTAACTAGTCGGCATCGCGCGCTTCGCAAGCGGGCAAGACAAAGTATCATGTATTAAATAAAAAGTGAATTTGATAGGAAAAATGAGTCATTTTTAAGTGAAATCTTTGATGAACCCCGGGTAAATAACAAATCATTCAACGTAGACAAAAAAAAAAATATTGAAAGAGATTTTTGAGTGGCGAGTGATGACAAATGTTTATAAAATTAGATATTGAAAGAGAGTAGTGGAGAGAAAGAAGCTTAGTGGTTACATACTTACATGGGGAGATCAAGAGACCACAAATAAATAATTAAGAAATAATAAAAAATGGTTATAAAATTATTTTAATTAGTGTTATGTTACATACCTACCTAGAAAGATCAAAAGACTAAAACAAATAATAAATGTATAATTATTATAAATGATTAAACAATAACTATTTAACTTAGTGATTACATCAACGTAGGAAAATCAAGAGGCCAAAAGAAAATAAGTGGACCGTGAATGCATGACTTATGAGGTTTGAGAAATAGTTAATATGTGAGGTTTACGACGTGGCAGATTATTATTAAGGGAAGGTGCCACGTGGCACCTTCCCTTAATATATATATATATATAGATCAATTATTGTTTTTCTTTCTAATTTGTTTTCACCTAGTTTTTTAGACATTTCATTCGTTTTATCCTTGGGGTCTCTTTGTTAGTGGAAATAAATAAAACTATGATTTACCATAGTGATGCTACTGGGTTGGATTTTCATTGAACTAACATAAAGGTTTCTGATGTTAGATCTAATTGCATCATTGTAGGTGGGTAAGAAATTGCCTTATTCATGTATTTGACCCAAGAGTAACTTGACATGATATCGACTTTTTCATTTGAGTTGGATGAGTCTTAAAATTGTGATCTTGATGCATTTCTTTATCACAGAACAAAAGTTGGACGGAACTGCTGATCCACTGAGCATGTCAGAATTACAATCTGCGGAGTCTCCCTGTACCCAACAGAATAACTCTGCAACTGATGCCCCTGTAGCTAATTCAGCTGCTATTTCCACTTCAAACAATGATTCAAAGAAAGTTTCACATAAAGATATCGTGCTTGTAAGTTGTAAGACAAGATATTTGCGTAATTTTGTTGGATGTACAATTTATTGTCTTTACTTTAATGTAGTTTCTGCACCTCCTTATCCATTTGTATTTGATTTCAGGTCCAGAACTTGATTGAGCGCTGTCTTCAGTTGTACATGTCAAGAGATGAGGTGGTTAAAATTCTCTTGAACCGTGCAAAAATAGAACCTGGGTTTACAACTTTAGGTAGGTGTCTGTTCCTCTTTAATTTTTATATGGTTGATTGGCTTTACCAGCTACCAACAGCACTACTATTACATTTGTTGAGCTTCACATGCCTAAAGCATCTACAATCATTGTTAGTAGTCTTGTTTTGCATTATTGATGTTACCCCTTTTACTCTTTTGTATATACTCACCCAAATAGTCTTGCAACTCTTAACTACACATATTTCTATGTACATATACTCAAAGTCATCATCATACCTCTTTAGCAAAGTGTAACTCCATCCTGGTTCACTCACAGTTAGTTTTCAGTTGTGCATTTTGCGCTTTTTCAAGCAAAATACACTCAAATACAACATTTTCTTGCGGTCATTAGTGCACAAAGGTTCGTCATTGAAGGGATTCTAGATGTGTGATTGCTTCTTCTGTTGGTTTTTTGGTGTGGCCCAAACACCAATAGGTCCAGCCCATTAAGGGGATTAGAATTGGAAACGAAATAGGAGTTGGAATTTTAGGGATTTCGGTTCTACTAGGATACGGGGATTTCGGTTCTACTAGGATACCGAATTGAAAAAAGAGAGAGAAAAATTGGGGAGACCGTATATAGGTATTTTTAGGGAGAAAAAATACAAGCATTGAAAAGTCGACTCCGAGAGTTCGACTTGGTGACCGATTGGTGTGCGCACTCGAGTTGAAATTTGCAATTTCTCTAGTTTTCTTCTCTCTACATTGAAGGCATATCAAGATCTTGAATTCGAAGACCCGCGGAGAGGCTTTGGTGATTTCTTGGTGTTCAAGAAAAGAGGTGCAAGGGTTTGATACAATTGGGGTAGTTTTCTTCGTTCTTAGTGTGATCATCTAAGTTCTTGGAAGAGGTATTTTTGTGTTACTCCATTGTTAGTGAATCTCAAGTAATTGAGATATCTTGTACTCTTTATTCACATAGTGGATTCGGAGTTTGGCCCGTGGTTTTTACCTCTGATTTGGAGGGTTTTCCACGTTAAATCTTGCGTGTTTTGTGGTGTGTTTATTTTCGTGCATTGCTCGTGGTTTGGTGGAATTTTTATCCATCCGTTTCATTGTTCAAAGGGGTTGAGTAACCCCATCATCTTCCTCTTGTATTGTTCATTCTGCTGGATTATATAAATCACAAAGATATGGTGAGATAAAAACATTGTTGAACTTATTCATATTATTTTTGGTTAATTTATTGATCGGTCAAAATGTGAATGTCTGTAAGTTGTGGATGATAGTTGTCAAAGAGTAGGCTACTTATCAGATGGTTTGGAAATATGCTTCAGTGGTTGTGTCTGTGTAATCTGAGGATATTAACAGCTATTATATTTATATATTAATTTTTGCAATTGTACTATGACTGTGATATGAATATTGCCTTGTTTTTTTTATCAGTTAGGATCATTGTTTTTTCGCATTTTGAGAGAAGATAGATAATCTGTCGTCGTGATGTTTTTTCATCCTATCAAAAAATTGTGATGTTTTTTCTTTGTTGATTAAGTATGGCAGAAATTAGAGGAAGAAAATGCAGATTTTTTTAGAGCCTACTACATCAGATTAAAGCTGAAGAAACAGATTATCATGTTTAATCATTTGCTTGAGCGTCAATACCATCTCATGAAGTATCCAGTACCGGCAAAGGTTCCACTGGCTCCCATTCAAAATGGCATTCCTTCCATGGCTGGTTGGTACTTCTTACAGTTGTAAATTAAAGCAAGTAGTTGCTCAAGATATGTTGACCACGTTCCTGGCTTATGACCATAAATACCACCTTTATGCAATCAAGGTTTATTAAAATGAAACCGGCACTTGTTAAATGGAGACCAAATGAAAAGAGAAGTCAAGTAAAACAGGATTTTTCTTATGTTTACATAGTAATTAACGTACTTGTTTAGTTGCTTATGATCTCATGCTTCCAAGGATGGAAACTGCTCGAGACAAACATGGAAAGTACCTCTAGCACATCAATGAGATTTCCAAGTCATAACGTTTCTAAACATGCATCGAGCATTTTTCGAAATCTTGAGATCTTTCCTTTCATTGAGCATTATCTTAGATTCTTACCTAATTTGTTTTGTCAATGTTGGTCATCTTCTTTCCAGGCAACGGTTTACCTATGGGGTATCCTATATTGCAACAGCCATCTATCCCACCTACAGGTCAGCCACATCTTGATTCCATGGGTTGTGGTCCTTCCAGTTGTCATCTGGTGAATGGAGTCCCGGTTGCAAGCAATTATCATCCGATTCCAGTGAACTCAGAGAATGAGTAAGTTTTTTTTGTCCTTGATCTCATTTGCTTAACATAAAAATTGAAAAATTCTTGATCAATGTTATTCCAACCATGAGCATCAACTTAATTTTATTTTATAAAATAGAATTGGAGTTCTCCATTGCAATATTTGATCTATTCGGCATTCTTTTTTTTCTTTTTCTTTTTTTTTTCTGTTTCATCTTTAAACTTATTGAATCTCTCTTAAAAAATATGCCTAGTCGATAGCAATGTCTCTATAATATTTTTGTTTTCATTCTTTACTTCACTATATTCATCATGGATGTTTAGTTGGGTGTTTAAACATTTACGTACCGGTCCTGGGAACTGTGTCAGTAATTTATCTTCACTAGGCTACAGCTTGTGGAATTAAATTACTTTTGGGCCTTGGTAACTTGAGTCTCTTACTCATAGTGCAAATTTACTGAACTAGGAAAAGAATGCCTTGACATGCGGAAAGCTCCAAGTTTGTTAGTGAGAGTAATGGGCCAACATTTCCCATGCATGCTTAGAAACGGGCGGCGCTATAGGCACCCCATTTTTTGTAAGGGCAAGCCAATTTACATGCATTTTATGTGAGAGGCACCCCGGCATTTTGGGGTGCCTTTAGCCGTGCTTTTATTTTATAACCTTTTTTGTTCATGGATGATTGAAGTGAAGATTTTTTTTTCTATTTTCTAATGCATTATTCATTTATTCTTTTAAAATCTGTATGTTGATTGCAATTATTTGGCCTTTGGAAGAATGATGATGAAGGGCAATGAAGCTAACGTCGCACCTCCTTTTTCACCAAGCAGCGTCATGCCATCCATGTCCGAGATGGCTATGAGTCCTAATTCAGTTGCATCCAGTGGCCATTTTCCATTTACAACCTCAGAGATAACAGGAATGGGTGTTGTTGATGCATCAGTCCTTGATGACACTACATATTCAGCTGGTGTGACAAATCATTTGGTGGGTTTGCAGCTGGTAAAGAATGGTGAATCTGGGACAGAGAAGGATTCGTTTGAATTGGGCCAAATTCCTTGGAATTTTAGTCTCTCAGATCTAACAGCGGACTTTTCGCATATGGGAGGTAATCATCTTACTTTTTTGAGAAATATTCTCTTATCCCTCGGTAACTTATTTCTGTCAGAGAATTTGCTGAGTTGCAGATTTGAACTGAGAATAATTCTTTGATTTAGTGAGAATCGTGTCTTTAATTAAAAAAAAAAAAGTGCTGAATGTGAGAAATATAGAATGACACGCCTCTATTTGAACTTTGCAGCTTATATACATACAACTTTAGACATTACCTTTACGCTTCAATGCATTTAGAACCTACCTTTTAAAAAAAAAAGAACCTACCTTAATCATTAATACAGAACTATGAAGTGTTTGATGCTGCGTAAGTGCGTATACACAACCAAGAGCCTGGGATTTGTGTGTAGGCTTATGAAGAACAGCTTTTTGCTTTTATTGCATGAAATGTGTTATACTGTCATAAGTGGCTGGTGATGCCGTCATAAATTTTCTAATCATTTTCCTTTGGTTTTTGCTTCTAGAACTTGGCTCCCTTGGAGACTATCCTGGTTCACCATTCTTACATTCTGATTCTGATGTTTTGCTCGATTCCTCTGAAAATGATAATATGGGTAAGCGACATACCTTTGAGTTTCCCTCTATGTTTTGTTTTATGCGGCGCCTAAAAGTGAAATACATTTATAGCCTTCTCTTTTTTTCCTCTTCAATGGAGACGATAAGCATATACAACAACAACAACAACAACATAGCCTCAGTCCCAAATTAACTGGGGTCGGCTACATGGATCAAACTTTTCCATTGTGCTCGATTAAGTGCAACTGATGGAGCCTGTGTTTCAGAAGTTGACTCCATACAGAATTTGACAAAAAAAAAAAAAAATCCATACAGAAACTAAAACTATTACGTTAGAATACTAAATTGTGTAATTCAACGATTTGTTAGTTTGAACCGCGCAAATGAGTATATTCTGATAATTGGAGCGGATGATGGCAATGCTAGGGGGTTCCTCATGATGGTTAATGCTTCACGTTTTTACTTCGGAAATAACTTGGTAGTCAGAAACTCTGTTTGGTCTTCTATTTATTCTATGTCTAAGCATATTAGTGTACCTTCATTTGATATTCTGTATCTCATACTCATTGTGCTTTGCTTTCCTTCTACCTGCGTAACTCGTGATTAATCTTTGTGATATAATAGAAGTAACTGTGTTGCTTTATTGGTTTCATTATTCTGCATTGATGTGGACACCGTGGTTAATTTCCTTCTTTCAGTTGACGAGTTCTTTGTCGATCCTTCTGAACCTATCCCCGGTTCTAGCTCTCTGTCTGCGGAAGAGAAAGAAGAGGAGAAATCTTAGGCGCAGCTCTATTAGTCTTCTCACTTTTTTTTTCCCCACGAGAAGACCCTGAATAAGATCATTGTAAAGCCGTAGGTTCTTTGGTAAGAATCTCATTTAATCCGCAGTGTTGTATTTCTCATTTATTATCATCTAGAGCTGTCTAATTTGGATTATCATATTAGCTAGCTAGCAAGTAAACAAAAAGCTGGTTATTTATGTTATTTTAGAATAGATGCTCTATAGTTCAAGAGAATTAATAAATGACGGTCTCTTTGTCAGGTATGTAGCATGTACCCATATCAAATCTTATCTTTTTTTTATTTTTTTCTTCTGACCAGTAAGAGACTAAAACTTGCAAACCCTCTTCCTCTTACACAAGTGACTCTAAAGGCCCATAACAGATCAGTGAGCTATCCACGTAGTTGATTAACTTGTTCGACCTTCTTGAAAGACAACTACATTTTAGCATGCGGAGTTAGTTACATGAATAAACTTTTCCACTCCGACGGATTCAATGAATGGAGAGGAAACTCTCGAAGTACTTGAAAAAAAAAATGTTCAATTGATCTTCTTCGATATAATAATCATGTATTTTTTAGGCAAATAATCATACATGATTTGACTAACAGGTGGGGTTGAACTTGATAACTTGTGATGGTACGTGTTGCTTTGTTTAAGATTTATTTTTGGAGTCGTATATCTAGGCCCATCAAAGATGCTGTAGCGCGCACATTGACTTTACAGCAGTATGCGAAGCTTGACTAGTTCAAAAATCAAAGCCGCACCCGTCAATCGATGAAACAAGATATTTATAGGGAGATTTTTTTTTCTTTGGTAGATTTCTTTTCTACTCAATCATATACTTCATTTGACAAAAAAAATAAAAAAATAAAATAAAAATAAAAATTCATGTACTTCAATAATTTCAGGTGAAGTCGCAGGCGCATTATCAGAGTTCACTTTAGTTGATTTACGGCAAAATACATCAATTGATTCATAAACTTTATGTTTTTTTATATTTTTGATCTCTGAAATTTTATTACTGCACTTTTATCAAAAAAAAATTAATACTGCAAATTTGAATTTTGAACTTTCACAAAAATTTACATTTAGTTATTTCACCATTTAACTGTTAAATTTCAACGACGTAGGTAACAAGAATGTCATGTGACTAATCAAATAGAGTAAAGTGGTTTATATTACTGAATCGAACGACTTACATCGATCAACAAAAATCAAAACAAAAATTAATTTTTCTCAAAAACATAAAAAAAACTCGAAGTTTAGGGACTAAAAGTATAAAAAACTCATAAGTTCAGGGATCATATGTACAACAATGAAAGTTAAGGAACTAAATATACACTAATAAAAGTTCGGAGACCAAAAATATAAAAGCCTCAAAGTTCAAAGACAAAAAAATTTGTTTAACTTTGATTTAATGAGAATGCAGCACCACGTTGCGACAAGTTTATATTATTAGCTCGATTGCAAACGTAGGGGTGGAGGATTCATACACAAGGACAACTCATTTTTTCCGTATTATATTGATAGGAGCTTTTTTCGATTATATTTTAGATAAACACATTATTTTCCACCGTGTACATATATTTTTTTACTATATAAAGTAAAGTCTCATTCTTATACAAAAATAATAATAATAATTGATGCTCAAAACAAAGAATCACAAAAATACCAATCTTTTTCCCTATATATAACTAGTCGACTTGCGCGTGTTCCGTGCGCGATTGGATCATTACTTTTCATTTGCGTGGATTTGAGATAAGTCGAATCTTTAACTCTACATCTTCATTTACGTTTGTGTAAAGATTTGTGCCTACAGCTATTAAAATAATTAATTTTATTAAAACAAATCTACATAAGCTTCTACAACATAGTTTGGGCACCAACCCACTCAGTGCCGTGACCCGACATGTATCGCATAGGCATCGAGTGGATAAGTGCCTAAACTATGTTTCTCTAGCATGTTCCTAAAAAAAATTTTTTAAAAAAAAAAACACTAAACTTTGAGAATATTTTGAATGTGGATTAATTATAGTAAGTAGTTACAAAATAACGTAATCAGCATAAGTAAATTTTTTGGTGCGGTGTGCCTGTTGGGGAAGACTGTCACGAGAGCGGGCGACGACAGTCTCGAGGATCTCCATTTGGCGCTCGCTTTTGACTTGTTGACCTCTGTTTCATGATTTCATCTCTTTTTCCCCACAACAAGTAGTCAGTACGCCTCTGATGAGAGAGAGATAGAGAGAGAGAGTCCGCACTTTCGCGGCAACTCCCGTGGAACCCACTCAAACAGTCGCACCCATTCCCCACCCTCGATCCTCCTCAACCACACTACATCACATCCTTCCATCTTCGCTAATATCACTCCTCGGCCGTCCTCGTAGACTGCTCTCTCTCTCTCTCTCTCTCTCTCTCTCTTTTCTTGAGTGATCATCGCGAAGGTGAGATTAGGGTTTCGACTTCGCTTTTACTTGAATCCGAGTTCATCTGAGCAATTCTTTGTTTCTTTTAAGATTCCGAATCTTCCTAGGGTTTGGAAAACTTGCAGTCTTTGCTGTGATTGCTGTTCGGATTTGATTGATGCTTGCTTGTTCAATTTCTAGCCTTTTACAGGGAAAGGCGGTCGGATTTCGCGAATCCCGTCCAGAGCATGTGGATTCGCTAAACTGCGGAGATGACGTTCAGGAATGAGAAATTCGTTAGGTTCGTTGATTTCGGATTGTATTTCTGTTTCTGTATCTTTGATTTAACACTATACAATAGCGTGTCGATTCGCGCGCTTTCGAGTTCGATTCATGTGGTCTCTCTCTCTCTGAGTGTTAATTAGGATGCTCAAAATGTTTCTACTTATTGGAGTTCATTTCAAATGCTAAATAACGATCAGTGTTTTTAATTGTTTGGTTTTCTATTGAGTCGAGTTTTCTAGTGCGGTGGTTTCGACACCTGCAAAGACGGCCTGCGAATGGGCGTACTAGAAAACTTGACTCAATAGAAAGAAACTAAAGAAATTTGATAAGGTGAGGGAAGACGGAAATTAATTTGTGACCCATTAATTAGGAGAGATTTAAGTGGTTTGGAAAGCTCACCATAAATTGCACTAAATCGAGCACAATGGAAGAGTTTGATCAATATAGCCGACTCCGACTAATTTTGGATTGAGGCTATGTCGTTGTTGGAAGGGTGACAGTGTTACTCTTTTAGTGATATGTTGATAAACATAGACGACACATAGTAAGAAGCTCATTGGTTGGATTGGACTCCGTGGATTCGATAATTTTGTATTGGAAAGGATTGGTGTTTTGCTTTATTGAAATTGCGAAGTTTCACTTGTTTTCTTATTTTTCGTACTAGTATTATGAGTGAGTGACCTTGTTGCAATATGATGTCGGGTTGTAATACGATTGTTTCTACTTTAAGAAGCACTTGATACATCATCTTCTGAAACTAGCATCCTCTTATGTGTTGTTTTTCATTGTATTTTTGACTAAATAGTTTTTGATTTCGCTGGAGTTACTGTTGTTAACTCAAATGTATAAACTGAATTCAACCGATGACCACATTTGGACATATAATCAAGCATTTGCTTGGAGAGTTTCATAATAATCTCAGATTCCCTCGATCTTAGTATCTTCAGGGTTCCCATGTTCATGTCATTATATATTTTTTTCGATGGTAATCTCCATTTTCCTTTGCCGAGAGCGCTTGGTTTAAACTTTTGGGAGGGGAAGAATTAGAAACTTGCTTTGAAAATATGAAGTACGGTAGTTCGGTTTTGAGACTGAAAAACCTTTAATAGTATGGCTCAGGAGGTCGAAGATATGCGGGATCTATCAAGTACAAGGCTACAATCCTCATATTTTATGACTTTATATTAGAAATTTCAAGGGTTCTCACAGTTGGATTTTGTTTGGAGCTGTTCTGTTGTGTTACGAGTTTCGAGATCTTAGCATGTTGTCTTTTTTCTGTATGTCGTATCATTTCTCCTCCGTTTATCTTACTTTTGTGATTGAATATATTTTTAACAAACAAATTACCATTTCAGTGTTTCACATGATTTTATTAAAGAGATCTCCTTTTGTTGTGTAATTGCCTTTTTTATACCGAGTTCTAAACCTCGTCTCAACTGGTACTTATTTTTAAATATTTTTGCATCAGATTTCAGGATTGGAAGTCGGAGAGATCTGTGAGCTCTGATGCAACAAGCTACGGAGAAAATTCAGGGATATTTAAGAAGACAATAAGCTCAATTTCAGAAAGAATTGGAAAAGGGTATGCTTGGGGTTCTGGAGCAACTGCTAGAGTTAGAAGATCATTAAATCTTGGTTATCTAAACCGGTCCGAAGAGACAGGATCAAAATCTGGTAAAAAGATCCTTGATCCACAGGGTTCATTTCTTCAAAGGTGGAATAAGATATTTGTAATATCTTGTGTGATTGCGGTCTCCCTGGATCCACTGTTCTTTTACATACCTGTGATCGACAGCGAGAAAAATTGCCTCAGTTTAGATAAGAAGTTGGAGATCACTGCTTGTGTTCTGCGTTTTTTCACCGATGTATTTTATATACTGCATATCATCTTTCAGTTCCGGACTGGCTATATTGCACCGTCTTCACGAGTATTTGGAAGGGGAGATTTGGTTGAAGATTTAGTGTTGATTGCTAAACGATACTTGGCATCTTATTTCCTCATTGATATCCTTGCGGTCCTTCCACTCCCACAGGTGTAGTAACCTTCTTTGTAGTCCATATATGGTTTTGATGTGGTAGTAGGACAGTAGCACTTTGTAGCATGAAAAGTATACTTGTGCTGGATCGTTATTCAGATGCTTTGAGATGAAAATTTCTGACTGCATTTTTGCACTCGAGATGTTAACAATTGGTAATTTGGATGTTTTTAGTGCACAAGCTTCACTTATGCTGTTTACATGTGACACTGCATAAATTAGGAATTCGGAGATTTTTAGTTTCAGGTTCCAACAAGTTCCAACCTGACTTGTACTTGGCCATGTGGCATTGATGCAACCAGCATGTTAAAGAAACAATTGCATTAGTTTCTTTAGAGGAAGATTGTATTTGCAAAAAAGTCATAGAAGCAACACTATTTGAGCATAACATGTAAGTTTTAGGAAGATAGTCGTTATAGTAGGACAAATCATTAAGTGTACTAGTATTTGTATCAGTTCTGTATTTGTACTAAAGTGTATGTATTTGTATACAAGTGTGAGAGGGTCTCAGTCACACAAGAACATCATAATTAGTGAAAATTGTGAAACTAGGGTATCTAGTTTTGTTTTGCAAAAAAAAAGGTATCTAGCTGTACTCTAATCGCAGTTTCGTTTTGTGCTTATGGGGTTTGTTTGTTCATGTTGAGTTTAATTTTGTCAAATTTGTTTTCTTTTTACAGGTTGTAATATTAATTGTCATTCCCAAAATGAGAGGGTCAGCAGCTCTGAACACCAAGAATTTGTTGCGCTTAATTGTGATTTTACAGTATTTTCCTAGAATTATTCGAATTTATCCATTGTCTAAAGAAGTCACCAGAACTTCTGGCATTATTACTGAAACTGCATGGGCTGGAGCTGCATTCAATCTCTTTCTTTTTATGCTTGCAAGTCATGTAAGTTTAAGAACAACCTCTTCTTTTTTCTTTTAATAATAATTTAATTATATAAAGGAAAGCAAGTAATTGCTCCTGGTGGCAAAGTTTTGTTTTAAGGATCAATTACTATTACTTCATCATGCTATTATTCCTTTATAGTAGTTGGTATCAGTCCCAATGTCTTGTTATGTTCTCTTTCAATTGTCATTAGTGTAGAAAACATTTTATTAGGTTCATCGTGAAAGTTTGACCCTTAGAAAAGATGGGCTGCCTTTTGAAAAATCAGTAAGCAGGGTAATCAACAACAACAAGAACATAGCCTCAATCCCAAATTGGTTGGAAGCAGGGTAATCAAGTCATATTAATAATCGAGTGGAAAAAGTTAAGAGTCACTCCTTTTCTATTTAATTATTTTGAGATTTTATGGAGTTCATTTTTCTTTTTTATTCTTTCTTCAGTTCTAAGAATATTTTTCTTAGATGATTAGGCATGTTGAATGTCAAAAACTCCTGTTAATATGGCACGTACATATCTTTCTGCTTTTTATTTTCTTTAGTATTTTTCTTTTAGCGCTGCCATGAACTAGATTACAATGACTTGCAAGCACTATAACTTATGTTTTCAACAAGAACAACAAAGCCTCGATCCTAAACTTATGCTTTCAACCAGAAGTTGGATATATTTCTTCATGTTATTCTCATCTTGGATATATTGTTTGCTCTACTAGATATTTGGAGGTCTATGGTACCTGTTTTCAATTGAAAGAAATGATGCATGCTGGCGAAAAGCTTGTGGTAATACCACTGGCTGTATAACTTCTACATTGTACTGCGGAGATGGCAGTAAGACCGGAGGAAATCCATTTTTAAATGTTACTTGCCCTTACAAGGAATCTGACAATGGATCTTTTGATTTTGGCATCTACCTTGATGCCCTTCAGTCTGGCGTGGTGCAATCCAGGGACTTCCCACAAAAGTTGCTTTTTTGTTTCTGGTGGGGTCTGCGAAGTTTGAGGTTTGTGCCCATCAAATAATCTAGTTATGTTGGTTGATTTCTTGGGGAGTTGTTTCATGCTTTTGTGTTTGAATTTAACTTCTGTTTTTGAATTTGCAAAGTAGAACGTCTCAGAATTATATTGTTTCATGGTCTCATGCTTATCTGTTACTTTAGGATATGTCATAATTGGCAATGCTTGCGTCTATCTGTTATGTAATGGTTTAAAAAAAAAGGCTAAAATACATTACTTTCTTTTGTTCCAATTTAGGAACATCAAGGTTCTAAGGTTTTTGAATGCTGACGCGCACACGCACACACATATTTTGTTTTTGGTTTTTGTTTTTGTTTTTGTCAAATGAACATGCACATTTTGTTGCTCATTTAAAAAATGCATGTATGAGTTGAACAAACATCCTTAGCATGACTCAAGGATGGAACTTGTGCTTCAACATGTTTCTGGAGTTTAGCATTACAAGGGATCGAGTCAAGTTGTCTGTTAGAGTTTGGATTGCAATGTGTGAGTTCCAGTTACTTGATGTGGGGCAAAACTGAGTTTGATGTTTGCACAGGGAATAACATGGAAAGAAAGAATGATGGGCAGGGATGTATATTTGCTGTGCAACTATTTAGGAAAAAGAATTTGACATTATGATTGGCGTCTTAGCATGATTATACAGTTTTTGTGATTGTTGCTTTTGTTGCTAATGAGCATTTTTTTATGTGTACTCCTTGCAGCTCTCTTGGTCAGAACCTGGAAACGAGTACTTATGTTTGGGAGATATGTTTTGCTGTTGTTATTTCCATATCTGGCTTGGTACTATTTGCGCTTCTCATTGGCAATATGCAGGTAACATTATCTCCTTTAATGTGAAGTTTAAACAGTGAATGCAAATTACATGTTATGGCGCCACCAATTCACCTTTTTGCAAAGAATTCATCATTTCCTCCTGAATTTCTACAATCCCTTGGTTTAATATTATGGATTTTCTGCTACAGACATATCTGCAGTCCAATACTGTGAGACTAGAAGAGATGAGGGTGAAACGGCGAGATGCAGAACAGTGGATGTCACATCGCTTGCTCCCTGAAAACTTGAGGGAACGGATCAGGCGGTATGAGCAATACAGATGGCAGGAAACCCGAGGAGTAGATGAGGAAAATCTGCTGTATAACCTTCCTAAGGACCTCAGGAGGGACATCAAGCGCCATCTATGTTTGGCGCTGCTTATGAGAGTGAGTGCACCTTCCTAACTAGTTCATTCTTTCCCCCTTTTTTTCGGCAACTTGTTGAATTTTCCTTGACATCTTGATTCAGTTTGTTTTTTTTTTTTTGATGGGTTGTTATGTCATTAATTTGAAATTCTAAACCCGACGGCAACTTCCTTATCTTTAGGTGCCAATGTTTGAAAAGATGGACGATCAACTACTGGATGCAATGTGCGATCGCCTCAAACCAGCTCTCTACACAGAGGAGAGTTTTATTGTCCGCGAAGGAGATCCAGTTGATGAGATGCTCTTTATAATGCGAGGCAAGCTTTTGAGTGTGACCACAAATGGTGGAAGGACTGGTTTCTTCAATTCTGACTATCTCAAAGCTGGGGACTTTTGTGGAGAAGAGTTGCTCACTTGGGCCCTTGACCCCCACTCTTCCTCAAACCTTCCGATCTCTACCAGAACGGTGCAGGCGCACACAGAAGTCGAAGGCTTTGCTCTCAGAGCAGATGACCTAAAGCTTGTGGCCTCCCAGTTTCGTAGGCTTCACAGTAAGCAACTCCGCCACACTTTCAGATTCTATTCGCAACAATGGAGGACATGGGCAGCTTGTTTTATCCAAGCAGCTTGGAGGCGGCACTGCAAGAAGAAACTCGAGGAGTCTCTACGGGAAGAGGAGGATAAATTACAGGATGCATTGGCGAAAGGTGGTGGGAGCTCTCCAAGTCTTGGCGCAACTATTTATGCTTCACGGTTCGCTGCCAATGCTCTACGAGCCATTCGACGCAGTGGCACTCGCAAGGCTAGGTTGCAGGAGAGACTATCTCCAATTCTTCTTCAGAAACCAGCAGAACCTGATTTCACCTCTGAAGATCATTAGCTTCTGGTGCGAGTTGCCCTTCATCCCTTGTCATATCATAATCTAAAAATCTGTGCACAATATTGGATATGCGAAGGGACTCCAGACGACTCGATTCGTAGCGTCTACGCTGTATTAACTGTGTATATTGATTGTATTGGGAGAAAATTATAATTGTTTGTATGTTCATTGACATCTAACATGGTGAAAATCTATGTTCTGGGTTGTAAAAGTTTTTTCGTTAGTTTTGTTCTGTCAGGTGCAATCTCTCTTTGTTGTGAATCAAATATTTTTCATCTCTCCTAGTCTGTATAGAAATGTTATTAGGACTGCTGCTTACATTACATGAGTACATGACAGTGACAACAATGTCAGTTGAAGTTAATTCATCGTATCATCAGTTGTGATTCTGTGGTCTTTGAACTATTGTCAGCTGTGGTGTTACATCATTTTTGTCATTATTGAATCAGATCTCTAGTCAGCTCACTTCGATTTCTGAATCTATGATGGACGCATGTAGAATCTGTCGGTGGACTCAACATGTGTTTCTGAAAACTGTTCCGTACATTTCATTGGTCCAATTTTTGAATGGAAAATGTTAGAATGACAACAACAACCACTTTTCATGTGACCTCCCGCGTGATATGCATAGAGTATGCGTATGTCCGTATTTCAAAACGTATATAGATGGTTTTTATGAGCCAAATGTATCTTATGGTGTGACATGTTGTCATTCTAACTCTTCTTTTGAGAATTTTATAACATTAAATGTGCTCCTTTATAACTTTTTTCGGTATTTCTTTAATTTGACTCGACTAATCTCGCGAGAGTTCTCATTTATATTAATCTAAATGATATTATAACAAGTTAAGTAGTGTAACAAGAAATTCAATATAGTGATGCCTTATTTTTTAATTAACCATGGTTATCCAGATACTTGTCCAACTAGTTTTAAAGGCTTTGAAATTGCGGAAAGAAACCACAATTAGCCCAACGTCGATTTAGGTATCGTTAAAAATCAAAGTCGAGACCATGCACCTAATCCACACGTTCGTCATCACCTTTACCACTCAACGAACCCTTTCGGGTTACATAGTGATGGTTTATGATGAGTGAGGACTTTCAGAAAATCATGTTGGGAGACCTCGCCACTTTAAGGACCGTTGTGGGCACCAACCCACGTGAACATGAAAAAGGTGACTTGAAAAACAACATATGATTTCAATTGAAAAGATGAAGGAACAAGGAGATGCATTAGTTGTTGTTGTATGTACGAATCTCCCCTATCTTCCAAGTTTTCCACCTAACTGTTACATGGTCAGTTAATTGGCCATGACAAAAGTACATAAAACTTTTTAACACATGGAAACCGTAGGATACACTTGGGAATCTGCGACCACACATCTCGATTGGCTAGAGAGGGAAACAGAACCGAACGCCGCACGTGAGAGGGACCCAATAGTCAGAAGCCACGTGCGCTCACGTGTAGATGTAGCTGCTTTTAATGCTGCCACTCGCTGACACGTGTGAGATCTTGTGTTGTCCTCGGCGGCGGACCAGCCATTACTCGTGTGAAATTAGCAATACAACAACCAGTTGTTAGTTGTTGCTGAGTGATAATAGACTTGGTTCTTTTAAGTGAGATTTCGACTTGAAGTCTTGTGAATAAAAAATTTAAGTTGAGATGATCATTTTATATGAGGCTTAATATTGTCCAAAATTGAATTAGTTGGTGAAATGCATGGCCCAATTCGTGCCGATTATATCTACGAATTAAAGTGTGTAATTTACAGTTCTATATTCAATCGGTGCATATTATAATTTTTGCATTCAATTCAATTTAACATACTGGATATGTGGACTTCCGAATTTTTGCCATGAATTATGTTTTGACATCTTTGCCCTTACCCCCTCCTTGTTATTACATTTGAAAGACTAAGCCCACACGGACTCAACATGCAACGCGTCCTTAATTAGTCCTTTCCATTGGTGGGGCAGCTCATCACGATGTATCACATCGATCTACAACCTGGTCATTCAATCGGACGGATGAGAGATCTGATTCGATTGACTTCAATTATTGGTTTTTATCTTCCATTGATAATTAAGTAGCGATCGATGGTGCACCTGTCCACGTGTGACGGTTCATCGAAAATTAAGGTTTCCACATGCATGGATTATGGATTGGTCGTGCATGCATATAGTGTCACCTGGCAATATTATTTCTTCTACATATATAATGTATACATTGTATAGTATAGTATAGTATACAATATGGCCATCAAAGATTATTATTACTACATCTACATTGCAACATAAATTCAAACATTCGACACCGTAGTTTGTGGCCAAATTGAAGGAAGGACTACGGACGGCCCACACCCAACAAACTCCGTAAAAAACTAATGTTCTTCGGTGGATATATAGTAAAGAAAGTTTGGTTGATTTGAGTTCATTCAGTATCAAATAGTATTAATTTTACAAGCTCTAGTACCACAATGAAATGGTAGATATAGAAAGCAAGAAAAAGTGCAAAATGGATACTGACCTAACTATATGTAATGGAAAGTCTTACCAACATATATATATATATATATATATATACTGTTTGGTCTCCACAATTTAACAATATTGAATTAATTAATTCAAGTCTATGTTTTTCTACTTTCGATTGAAGACTTGAGTAGTGTTCTCATTTTCTTATATTCTCTTGTGGAAGACCACCGAATAAACTTTTGACTTAATGATTTTAAACAATTTGTAGCATCTAGACTATACATGCATGCATATATACACTAGAGTTAGATACGGTAGGGCAACTAGCTAGTGATAGGAATGTAACATTTTTTAGGTCCTTAATTTTGGAAGCCAACCTTTTTGCGACCATGGGGAATCCCGTTGATTGCGGACCTTTTTGCGACCATTTTGTACTGGGTTCTCACTTATATATATATTTTGAGGGAATGGATTTGTCGGTGGCCAAGTTTTATTTTGGGAAAAAATATATTCTGATTATATATTTTCAATAAACAAAGAACTTAGTATAATTATCAATCTATAAGTGATTTTTTGACACTCAAAAAGAAATTCTATTAGTGAGTGTCGATGCATTGCCAATCAACATAGGAAAAAAAGACATTCTCCAACCCTCTATGAGGTCGGGTGATTGATTCTTAATAATATCAATATATAATTAATTTTTGACACTCAAGAAGAAATTTTATAAGTGAATGTTGATGCATAGCTAATCAACATAGTGAAAAAGACATTATGTCACTTCTACGAGGTCAAATGATCGATTCTTAATAATAATTAGTAATAAAAAGTAGTTTTGATGCATAATTTGTTACTAGAGTTCATTTTATCTCTTGTGACAAAATACTATTTTGTTACTGTTGCAAGAAGTTTCATATAAAGCTAAGTCATATTGATATTATGTGTATATATAGGTTATGGTTGAAAAGTAATCCATGTGATAATGCTAATTATAAATCAATGACAATAATAAAAAAAGTCACAAAATGCCCCCAATGCCCAAGTGTGAAATGGAGTAGCGACAGCTGCATATATCATTTTCCTTCGACATTTGGATTAGCGACTTAGTGTTACTCCTACCTTTTATGGGATTAGTAATGTCTTATTCGAGAGGGACCGAGGTGGTTCGGACACCCATAGACATAAAAAAAAAGCCACAAAATGATTAGATTATATAATAGAAGAAATAACAGCGAAGGTGATTGTTGAGTGTACGTAGAATGTGAAAAAACAAAAGCAGTTTGAAATGGCGACGAAAGCGGGAGCTAACAACGCCGGGTTCCATGCCGGCCTTTCCACACTTAATCACACTTAACATTTACACACATGATCTCCAAATCCAACGGCCCAGGTTTCCTAGACTTCTGCACCCACCAAAACCAAACCTTTTTTAAACCTCCATCAACAGTCTTCACTAATTTGACAGGTAAGATTAATTATTAACGTAAACTTTGAAGTGCTTCAATGTTGTTTAATTGTTGAGTCTCCATATATAAAGCCTACAACACTCTCCTCTGTTTTCCTCTGTAACACCATTTCAATGGCTCCTCTCATTCTTTATCTCTACTTGATCCTCTCTTCCTCGGCTTTCGCATTCGCCGGCCACGACTACGGCCAGGCCTTGAGTCACAGCATTCTGTTCTTTGAGGCACAGAGATCAGGGTACCTCCCAAGTAGTCAGAGAGTTACTTGGAGAGGTGATTCAGGCCTACTTGATGGGAAGTCAAGTGGAGTAAGAAAAACTAATTAGATCTCTTAATTGCTCATCATTTCTTGATTTTCTTGGACTAGATTGAAATGGGTATCTTCAAAAACCAAAAAAGATTGGATCTTTACATTTGTTGAGTGATTTGGATGTGTTTGGTTCAGGTGGATCTAGTGGGGGGCTACTATGATGCAGGGGACAATGTGAAGTTTGGGCTTCCCATGGCTTTCACACTGACAATGATGTCATGGAGCATTGCTGAGTATGAAAGACAAATGGATTCAAGTGGTGAGCTTGGACATGCCTTGGAAGCTCTGAAATGGGGCACTGATTACCTAATCAAAGCTCACCCACACCCCAATGTCCTGTTCGGTGAGGTATGCATGCATTGCCTTCAATGAAAAACCCTTTCACTACGTTTGAGCTTTTTTTTTTTTTTTTTTTGATAATTGTGCTTGTATGAACAGTTTTTCGGCCCTCCCCACTTAGCCTCGACTGTTCTTACGAGAGTCAGTCGAGCACCCCAACAACATAATTCATAAGAAAGCATCATATTTAGAGTTCAATGGCAGGATTTAATCTAATAACTTATTGATTATCAAACGCATCTCGGTAACTTTACCATCGGAACAATTTCATTGGGGCACCATTTTTGAACATTTTAGACTTCATATTTTTAATTCAGTTACATTTCATCAGGTGGGAGATGGAAACACTGATCACTACTGCTGGCAACGGCCGGAGGACATGACGACGGATCGCCACGCTTACAAGATCGACGTCAACAACCCTGGTTCAGATCTCGCCGGAGAGACTGCAGCCGCAATGGCTGCGGCCTCGGTCGTGTTCCGCCACTCCAACCCATCATACTCCAATGAACTACTCACTCATGCTAAGCAGGTTCACAGATCACAATCTTGAAAATGATCTCAATTTCACTACTAATCCACAAAATGGCAGTTATAAGTTATAACATTCAGTTTTTTTCACTCTCAATTCCAGCTTTTCGAATTTGCCGACAAGTATAGAGGCAAATATGACTCTACCATCACATTGGCCAGGAAGTACTACCAGTCTTACAGTGGCTATGATGTATGTACTCAACATATACTAATAGTCCTTAAATTTTACGAAATGTATCACTTTGGTCACAAAACTTAACGAGTTTTAATCGCGTGTAGGATGAGTTGCTATGGGCCGCGGCGTGGCTGTATCAAGCAACAGATGATGAGTACTACTTGAATTACTTAGCAAACAATGGTGACTCTCTTGGGGGGACAGGATGGGCAATGACTGAGTTTGGTTGGGATGTGAAGTATGCTGGAGCACAAGTTCTTGCAGCCAAAGTAAATCAACCTTTCTGTTTACAAAAAATTCAGAATTCTTAGACTGGCATTTTTTGTGACGGTTTTTCATAATTTTTCTTTTGTGACAGTTTCTTATGCAAGGCAAAGCTGGTGCTCACTCCAGTGTGTTGGAGAGGTACCAACAAAAGGCAGAGTACTTCATGTGTTCATGCCTTGGCAAGGGCAGTAAAAATGTTCAAAGGACTCCTGGAGGTCTCTTGTTTAGGCAGAGATGGAACAACATGCAATTCGTGACGAGTGCGTCGTTTTTACTGACTGTGTACTCGGATTACCTCTCTTCTTCTGGGAAGAGCCTCTCGTGTGACTCAGGCACCGCTTCTCCGTCCGAGCTTCTCGCCTTCGCGAAATCTCAGGTAATGTAGGAACTGAGAATAGCTTGATGTTCATTGTTAGGCATAGGACTTGACATGTAACTTGAGTGTGTTTTTGGTTGCGAAAAAATTGGTCAGGTGGACTACATTTTAGGAGACAACCCGAGGGCGACGAGTTACATGGTTGGATATGGAAGCAACTACCCGAAACAAGTGCACCACCGAGCTTCATCGATAGTGTCGATCAAGGTCGATTCGTCGTTTGTGAGTTGCAGAGGAGGGTATGCTACTTGGTATGGGAGGAAAGGAAGTGATCCAAATCTGTTAAATGGAGCAGTTGTTGGAGGTCCTGATGCCTATGATAACTTTGTGGATGAGAGGGACAATTATGAACAGACTGAGCCTGCTACCTACAACAATGCTCCTCTTCTTGGTGTACTAGCAAGACTCAATGGTGGCCACAGTGGCAATAACCAGCTCCTTCCAGGTACACATCCTTTTGAATAACTTCAATGTAGCAACAATGGAACTGAACTGTTCTTGTCAAAACAAAAATCGGCGTTTTTAACGACTATAAATGTCGTGTAATGCAGTGGTAGTTCATGCTCCCAAACCAAAAACCACCCAACCAGCTCCAGCAATACCTCCCAAATCAACTCCAGTTCCAGGTACATCTCGCAATGAACAATCACTCTTATTTTCAAACAGATAGAGATAGTTTCGGGCATTCCATATCGACATTTTCGTAGCTAATCAAGAAAATCTGATATGTGCAGCTGAATCTTCTGGGTTGATTACTGTCCAGCAGAAAATGACAACTTCTTGGGTTTACATGGGTAGAACTTATTACAGATACTCTACAATGGTGACTAACAAGTCTGCAAAGACATTGAAGGACATCAAGGTTTTCGTTGCGAAGCTTTACGGTCCTCTCTGGGGACTCACCAGAAATGAAGATTCGTATGGATTTCCGGAGTGGATGAAATCTTTGCCGGCGGGGAAGAGCCTTGAATTTGTGTACATTCATCCGGCTACTCCTGCAGACATCTCAATCTCCAGTTACACGTTAGTATGAAGAAATCAGAGAATTCAAAGAGTCTTAAAGAGTCCAATTCTTAGCAATATTTTTTATGCTATTGATTGTTGAACACAATAAGCAAGTATCCAAAAAGAAACCGCACTCGCTCATCGATCTCCTGCAACTTAGAACCTCCATTAGTGAAGCTTGAAGAGCACGTGGTTTCCTTCGCAAATTTCTGAACTTCTTCACCCCAGTGTTTTGACAGCTTTCAAGATTCTTATTGATGTTGTAACCTCTGCAACACTTATCATTTTCTAATATGAAAAATAGCTTATGTACTGAAAGAATCTTTCTTCAAGTTTGCTTCATTCAGGTGCAACCTATATAATCAATTGATATATTTTATTCAATTGACTTATTTTTAAGTATAACTTGAACAAAAGTTGGATTCTTCTCTCAGTAGCTTTGGTTTATGTTGCACTGATCACAAACAAGACTGACAGTAGACAGCTAATCTTCAACATTTCTTATGTGTACTATCATGAACAGAAAATAGAGAGAGTTTATGTTTGACATGAGAGAACTATGTCAGCCAGAATTAAAGATATAAAAACCAATTAACTCAAGTAGGATCATCTGTTTAAAATGTCCCGAGCAGCAGAGTAAGCAAGGTGGCCTCAACATCTCAAGAAATCAGGCTCAGAGAATTCAATTGTAAGATACTTATATTTGATTTTACGACAATTAAGATGATTATACGTGTTTCGTAGTACAAGCTCAATCAATAGAGTCTATGAACCGCGGGAGTCATATATCAATCATTTCAAAATAATAGGACATTAATAAGCCGAAAAACCACTATCAAACACATCATTGCCGAAGAGCGCTCACCTCCCTCTTCAAGAATGACGGCAATGCAAAGGCTGCAGAATGCATCTGACAAACACAAAATTCAAACGACTTAGAGGCACATACATATCAAAATGTCCCTATTTAAATTAAAGACTGTACCATCTTGTAGCAGATGCTTAATTACATATGTTTACCGATAAGGCTAAATGATAAGAAAATCGAGGCCGATACCTCTGAGTTGTAGAACTTAAGTTCCCTACGGAACTTAACTGCTCCTCCTACTTTCTCAATCGGATTAATGGGCTTCAAGAAATTAACTGGTGGACCATCCGTTGAGCATAGAACAAATCCAATCACACCACTGCATGCAAAATTAGTTCGTCATGTCCAAATATGACTAGAAATTAAATGTTGTAAGAGAGCTAATCTCTCTTCACCAAACACTATAATAAATCCTCCGTAATCGGGAAAAAAAAAAAAAAAAAAAAAAAAAAAAAAAAAAAAAAAAAAAAAACTATAGATCCTCCCATCCCAATTTTTTCTAACTGTTTACATTGACAGTACATTGTAGGCTCTGATCTTAAGGATTAAAACATTGACCAATCATATGAAAATTATGCAAAAATAAGCATCAGATCCAATTACTCTGTTAACAAGATTCCGCAAAAAAGGGTTTAATAAATGAGAACAAATGCTTCGAAGTAATTCTTATCAGCAGATTGAACCATTACCTTGGGTATGTGGGAACATTTGCCCAAGCATAATGCACAGAACCTTTGAAAGTCTCACGGCAAATTGAGATCATATCTTGAATAAGATGCGTGTGAAGCCACATGCTCTCTGCCATGTTACAAAGAACACCGCCAGGCCTCAGAGCCGATGCTATCATCTCAAAAAATGGTCTTTCAACAAGCTCTTGAGCAGGGCCTGAATCAGGAAAACAGTCCAAACAACAAACATATTTAGTTTTCTTTTTTCTTTTTTTCCTGTAAACTTTTCATGGACCCTATAGCATCACAGAAAAAAATTCATCTCAGAAGTACTTATCACAAGTCCCATGACATTGCAAGAAGACCGAAGCAAAAAGTTGTATAAGCATGTATATTTAGTTTACTATTTACCCTTGGAGGGCCTTAAAAGCATCACCAATAACTCCCCTTTAACGCCTAGCCGCGCAAGGAGGATTGGGGTTTCCGTTTTTTAGTTTTGATGTGCTCAGTAAGGATCATAATGAATTACTTAATCTATATCTTGTGAAGTATCTTTAGTTAAACTAGGCGATGACATCCACTCCCAAATGAAGAATCCCTCAAATCAATCACAATTTCAATCTTTTCCTGGCAAACATACATACGTTAGAGTACATCTGCAGTTTTTACATCCCCATTCATTCGCATTAACAACCTAAAAAACCTTATCGCATGCATCTTCATCAGCGTCACAACATAAAATGGTGAAGAATACACTAAACCAGGAATTTCTTCTGTAAAACACTAAAATTTTAACGACCAAGTAAAAGTAACCTCTTACCATCCATCCACTAAGAATATAAGCACTAAGCACATAGTTCACAGTTTGCAGGAAACTAATATATTATTGTAACCTCTAGAGTAAATCTTCAGCATATCAATGCATGTCTATTAATAAATTGAAAGTTCAGATAATATAGTTGCTTACCTACAGGATCAGACGAATCCACAATGACTGCATCGTACTTCCCTTTAGGTGCATCTCGAAGAAATTTCACAGCTGTCAAAAGTGATCAGAAAGAACTGTAATGCATTAGACATCAGTGAGAACAACAATCAACTCCTCCGTATAAGTACTAGGCTACTAGCAACAACAACAACAACAACAACAACATAGCCTCAGTCCTAAATTAACTGGGGTCGGCTACATGGATCAAACTTTTCCATTGTGCTCGATTAAGTGCACTAGGCTACTAGCACAAACTTGAAAAAATGCTTCAGGAATTGCATTCATGCGTATCCAAAAAGAAGAAGAGTAACGTATTTTGTAACATACCATCACCAACATGCAGTTGAACACGAGGATCTTCAAATCCAATAGCTAAATCAGGAAAGAACTTCTTTGAAACCTATTACATAAACAAACTAATTTAGAGAAAAAAGTGACAAAAGAACTAAAAGAATCTGATAATGTATGATCAACCATGCTTACCTCTATAACCATCTTATCTATCTCACAGATGTCAATACACTCCACAGAACTATGGCGGGATATTTCCCTAAGGACTCCTCCGTCGCCACCCCCTACAACCAGCACCTGCAGTGGTGTTGTAGACATTGTCAAACAATGAAAATCTCGCCCCTTCCAGCAATAATCGAAGACAAAACGCAAAACGCACAAATAAAAAACGAACACATCTATAGATAAATTGTTTGATCTTTGTAATAAGCATACAGTAGGTAATTATAATTACAGTTTTGGGATATGGAATTGAACAAAGAGGAAGGTGTGCTATCATCTCCTGGTATGCACATTCATCTTTCTCAGTCAACTGAACAATACCATCAAGCACAAGCACTTTTCCATAAGCCAAAGACTGCAAGTGCAGAAATCAGCATTAGCAACAAACAATCAGCACAAGAAACTAACAGTGAATGGAAATCATGTCAAAAGCCGGAACCTCAAAAACCATGATCTCTTGGAATTCAGATCTTTCCTTGTACAAAACCTTCTCCACCTTCAATGAGTGTGCTTCCCCTGTGAATTGACAATTAATGTGTATAAGCCATGACTAAGTCAGCAGATACAATAACACTGCGGCAACTAAATAGAGGGTGGGTAGTAAGCATGGAGAAGAGCATCTTTATCTATAGAATAGGCAGAAAATGGAGTTTACTAGAAATCCTATATTGTTGCCAAGTGCTATCTAGATATATCGAAACATTTCATGCACTGAATACTGATAGCACCTTCAAAAGGAGCAAGTGTTAAAAATATTTGATTTGAACATATAAATGTTCAAAGCTTCAATCGACCATATTATCGTACGTAATAATAGGAGAAAGAGGTCAGCCATAGGCCACTTGCGAAAACATGAGCAACAAACCATATATGCAGCAGATTAACAGAGATTTGAACAATTAACTACTCCCTAGATACGTCCAGCACAAAATATTACCCAGCAAAGTTTTTGGTACGCATGATCGCAATAGTAAGGGGTTTTAACGTAAAATAAAGATAGGCAATTCAAATTAGTAAACAAATTTAGCTTACGCTAAAGAATTATTTTCATGACCCCCAAAAAGATGACTCTACTCCACAAGGGAAACAATGTGAAATAACAGACAAGTACTGAGTTAGTTACAGTGAGCAAAAAGCCAAAAAGAAAACCCGGATACTTAAATATAAGAGAACATGGCAAAAGAACGCAATTTGCAACTTGCAAATACTCCTGCAGCAACAGCATTACAAATCCTCGCATAAATTATTCTAAAAGGGAGTGTGCTAGATACCAACTAAAACAATGAAAAAATCATACCAGGCCACATAGGATTGTTATAATACTTGGTGTGAGCCCCATCTGCGGTTAACCGACAAAGACAGAAATGTCAATCAAGAATCTGCTAGGTTTGCAACAAACAACTGAACTAAAAAAAAATGTAGTATGGAGGATCAAAAATAAAATCAGATAACGACCAGAGGACGACCGAGATTCCGAGAACCACCCCGAGACAACGGTTGAGTGGCACTTAGCATCTCGCTCGGGTTCCGAAGACAATGCCTTGAAGCAACAAGTAGGAATTTTGCTGATCACCTTCCTTTTCTCACTAATCCCCTTCCCATCCATAATCTTCTGGGATTCTAAACCTCTTGCGGCGTCTACCTCCATGAATTACTTTTCTCTTCGCCGTCTCCAGTGTCTAATTATCAAAAAGTTCCAACCTTTAATTTCCATACTCAACATATCACTCCACAACCAACACTAAACACTGAAATTTCTAATCCCAACATTCCTATCACAACCAAATCAAATCAATTCAAACCAAAAATCGACGCGCAGCGCCTTCTATTCATAATCTGATCAGAATAGCAGTAGCAATTGAAACCAAAACCTCCATTACACAACAATAAACCCAAAAAATCTCAAAAAAACTCACAAATTCCACCTGAAAATGAAAACAAAAAAAAAATAATAAAAAAAAGAACTAAGTAGTGTTCGTCGCCATTGCTACGCACAAATCACGACTGTTCCGAGAGAAACGTCAGATTTGGGAGCAAATCGAGCGCAGTAAGAATTTCAAGCGTCGCAGAGTGAAAAAGCACTGAATGAGTAGAGAAAATCTGCAGAACAAGAGGACTACCAAAAGTAGTCACAGTCTAGGGTTTGAAAGCGAAGAAAACGACCGAAAACTAAAATCAACGGAGCATGTGTACTTTCAGTGCATCGGACGGAACGCCGACACGGAGATCGAGGAACCGCGACGCCATTAAACAAACGAAAACAGAGTTGCAGAGAAAGGCAGAGAGAAGAAGATGCGAAGTTTGGTTGTTCTTGCCTGGTTTCAATGGCGGTCGAGTCGTAGCGGGAAAAGCAGAACAATAAAGGAAGGAAGTGACAAAGAAATCTCAACTGCAGCTATTATTGACGACCACAACTCACCTCCTCTGTGTTGGGAACGCCGAGGGGCAAGGGCATCATTTATGCTCCCCTTTTTCAAGAATGACCGATGAGTCCCGCCTAAACATTCTAAAAACAAGAATGTATTTCCTAATTTTCCTCCCTCTTTTCCTTTTATCTCTTTAAAATATGTATAAGTAAATAGTAGTACTAGCTAGTGAATAAGGTATATTACTAAGTTGCAAGATCCTCTTAATTTTCTTCCAAATCTGTCTATTTTGTTTACTTTTTTTAATAAATTATTGTAACTTATTTGAAACACGTGTGATCAATAGAAAGTTAACTTATCAAGCGATAAAATTTGAATTTGATAAATTTAAGTAATAATAAGAAGAAAGTTGTAGAAAAGTTCGTGAGCAGGTAAAGAGCGGCTGGCACGGCAACTATAATATTCAACTATCAAAGTTTAGTAAAAAGAAAGGGTTGATAGTGTTTTATTATTTAAATATCAAAAAAGAGTTACAATAATAAGGGGAGAAATTAATTATTGTAGTTCTTTGAAATTAAAGTAATTAAGGTGTACTCAAATCACTTTCTAAGCATTAATTTATTTGCTTTAGGTGAGAATTAGAAGGATATTGAGCAATAGGTGAGAAGTAGAAGTTTATTACAATAAATCTTGGAAAGACGTGCAAATTTAAAATTTCCCATAAGCAATAGGCGAGAATTAGAAGTATGTTACCCAATCACTTTCTAATTGAGCATTGATTTATTTGCTTTGCATATACTTTTTTTTTTTAAAGTGCTTTGCATATTTGTTGAAATGGCTAATGTGCTCATGAAAAGTACGTTAATTAATTATGCGATATCTTTTCAAAGTACAAATCACATTCTAAAGTATAGGTAGTGGCACCGAAGCTTTAAGTTTGCGAAACCATGTTATATATATATATATAACATGGACGAGAGAGGCAGTCATTTTCTGGTATAGTTGGCAGAATTTGAAGAGTGATCATTCATCAAATAATTTGAAGAGTGATCGATCACTCGAGTTTCTTATAGAAAAAGCAAAATGTGCTTTTTTCGTGAATACCACTCATGTCCTAATCTTATAACTTAATTTGAGAGCCTAAGAATCCTAAATTAATAATGTGGACCCACGATCTCAATCATCATGTAATTGTTGATCGACACGTGCATGGTTTCTAATGAATTATTTCGTAGAAAACAACATACTTTATAATTGAGCATAAAAACCCACTTTTGTAAAGGCCCGCAACACAAATCACGAGTTAAACCTAGTTGATTCGATGTGAGTGTGACACTAAATTGGGATAAGCTCACATTATTGGCTCAATCCGTTTCTAGGGGCTAGGAGGTATTATTTCATAGGGATGACGCGTTTTTCTCCTACTACACTTTGGTAGAGGTTTTTTTGACTTTATTTTATAGGAAACACATTGTTTCTTGCCATCTACAAATTATATTTTTGGCTATAATACAATAAAGTCTCGTTTCTATTAAGAAAAATTAAGCATAAAGATGCATCAAGAAAAAAGAAGAGCCAAATTAAACGCACCCCACCTTTTACTTAGGGCACTCCATCGAAAAAGTCAAGTCTACTACAAAATGACCCTTACGCCCATCGAAAAAGTCAAACTTAAAAAAATCAATTATACTGCAAAATGACTCTTATGCCCCTCACTATGATTAGTGCACCCCATCATCCTTTTTCCTCTCGTTTAGTGCACCCCGTCATCATCCCTCCACACACTTTTTTTGTGATTTGTAGGGCATCATCAAGTGGTTCGACCTCGCAAGTCCGAATCTCCAATTGAAGAGTCAGTCAGAACCCATAAAACCTCTAGTTGGAGAGTCGGTCGGAACCCACAAAACTTTTAGGTTGGTAGTTGTCAACCAAATTTCACGAAAGAGGTTCGATTTGACAACACCAAACCTAGAAGATAAGTCTCGGCTACATGTCGTCGAATCTAAAATGGATACCTCGATCAAAGTTTTGGAGTTGGGTGCTTCGATTTAGATGAAAATGTATTTTGGTAAAAATATTGGAGTGCCTAATAAAATAAAATTTGAATTTGGGGGTGTACTTAGAAATTGAGTGCTTTAAGTAAAAGGTTGGTGAGTTTAGCCTGGCTTAAAAAGAAAGAGTTGTAAGAAGTCTGCGATTTCTTACAAAATAGATAAATATTAAATGAATGAAAAATACTAAGTTGACTCAAAATGAACACGCAGTTATATGTGCTCATTGATTTATGCATCGATGTATGTGCATCTATGTATGCACATGAATTTATGTACATGTAACTCGAACACATAAGTACGTGTTTATTTCGCATGTCCATTTTGGGTCACCTAGCATTTCCATGAGATCGATAACAAGAAAATTGTATTAATCTTAGATTATTTTAATTTTCTCATCAAAATTATTTTATCCAATATGTAAATACTTATTGTTGCCCACAAAAATGCGACGCGTGAGAATTTCGCAACGTAACATGGGATTATGATGTCATAGTTTTCATAATTTTTCAATATTTCTAACCAATTACGACTAAGTACTAGATATAATATTAGAAGCATAGTTTTTTTTTTTGGGAGTGCTATCACGAACGTGCATTTGTTGATGTGCATCTAGAATTTTTTTTTCCTTTAAAAAAAGAGGTAATTAATTAATATGTAAAGACTGTTCATATAAAATATGAGTTTCCTTATAGATTATTATCATGAAATTCTGAGCATCTAATTAGTCCGGGTGCAAAAAGTCCACTTATCTCCAAACCACAAAAATATACTATATATACCTAAAGCAGGGTGGACCAGTCACAAGGAGTACAATGATCTGATCACTGATCACCCAAAAAAAAAAAAAAAAAAAAAGTATAATGATCTCAATGATCAAAAAAGCCCGGCCACGTGTAGATTAAAAAATGCTAGTGATCCGAAAAAGTAATAAAAACCTTATCAAAGGAACCTTCATCTATATCAGTAGTATTGTTTTTTTTTTACCATCGACTTTAGACTACTAGTTATTAAATTTAGCATGCCATATCAATGCACTATTCATGGAACCAACTTTATGACATTTGTGGAGTGTAGAGGCTCGATCATTTATGATTCCCTTATTTACTCGTCTTTCTTGGCTGTACGTATAAAATACTAGTACTATCTCCGGTTCTATATCTGTTTTTCTCTTTTAAAGTTCTATATCAAATTAATAATAGTTATGAATATACTCCATATAACAAGATTTTGTTTATAATTAAAATACCACGAGTTGCCCTTGTTGAAAAATAATTAAGTCCGTATATAGGTGATAAAATTAAATTTTAATTACAGCCATTTATTAGTTCGATCTTATCAGACCCATTCACACGTAAAATTAATTGATAATGTATAATAATAATAATAATAATAATAATAATAATAATAATAATACAAAGAATAAGAACAAAGCCTTAATTTCGAATTACTTTGTAGATTACTATTCGATATCATTAATTTATATGATTCAAACTCATCTCCTCGCTCAATTCAGTGTCTTTGACCGCGTGCTTTCAAAATCCTTCAACTCCATACTACCCTATTTTATATCAGTGTACAAAATCAAACTAATTAAGGAAAAATGGTAATTTTGATTAATAATTATACTCCATTAACATAATTAATAAACAAACACAATCTTTGCACCTCGAATAATAACATAAAAGTGGTGCGCATGTATATATATTTGATGTATGAATATGCTATTTGTAGTGTATATATATATATATACCAGTTTCTGGAGCGTGCTATGCACGCTCGAACCCGCTCGCTTCACTCGCAAAAATTTAATTAATCTAATAATCTAATTAGATTTAATAGCGAGAATACCCTTAATTAAGGATAGAATAGTAAATTTAAGTGAAGATTGAAAAATTCAATCAAGTGTAAAATAATAAATTCAAATGACCATTGAAAGATTGATTATGCCCTTAATCAAGATTAGGATAGTAAATTTAAGTGACGTTGAAAGACTTAATTAAGGATGAAATAATAAATTCAAGTAACAGTTGAAAGATTGATTATTCATGGTTATTAAGTATAGTAGAGTAGAAGTAAATTTATACTCCAAATAATATGTAAATAGCTAGCTACCAGTACATGCAGTAAGAAATACACATGTAGCGCATCAAATGAAAATAAATATTTAAACATTGAAATCTAGCTGCGCATTGATTAATTTTTTTATATGAAAGAAACTAAGAAAAAAAAACAGTCGCCCTTTTTTTTTTTTTTTTTTTTCTCAAAAACCTTAAAATTCTTCTTCTTGATTAACTTTTATGATTTTTATTCTTGAACTACCACTGATCATCCTCTTCGATCGGCGATGGTTCCAATCAAATCCCTTTTGCATTTTGTTCATACAATAACCAACATATCTAATCAGATTTATGGAGATTGATCCATCTTTATAGCGGTGCATCTTCATTAACGATGTTGCGTGAATTTTTTACGGCGGTGAATTGATCTTGTCTTTAATTTTATTTTATAATTAGTTTTCTTCTCTAATTGAAAGTTTTTTATTTGTATTCTCCTTGTTGGGAAGTTTTATGCTTTATTCTCCTTATTGGAAATTTTTGTTATTCGTTTTGTGATTTTAGTAATTTTGTGTATTGTTATGAGTTTTGTGACGGCCCCAGTTCCTCAATCCTAAACTGGGCCCCGCCCGGCCTAGATTTATGTGAACCCCCGAGCCCGTCTCGCTGAGTCACGCAAGCCTAGTCAGCCTTCCTTTATCATTTACCCTTTATCAAGCAATTAAAGTTGAGTTAATCAATTAGTGAGTTATCATAGTTATAGCGGAAGCAATTAAACCTCAAATTAACTGAAAAACCTCAAAGACACCAGTTTAGACAACCTAGAGTGTGGAAACCCCGAATATGTATATCATCATCAATGAACATTTAGAGAAGAGTAAATACAATATATACATGCCCAAAATCTCTCAAAAACCCAACTCCCAGTGTTTTAAAACAAATATATATAATAATACAAAAGAATCACCTATGTCAGACAAGTGGTAGGAATTGCTCTCGGTATCCTCAAATAATATCTCCTAGCTGTGGAGCCTTCCCCTTGGTGGACTGTGGATCTACACTCCGTCAAACACAAGAATGACGAGCCCAGGTAAGTAACGCCAAACATGACATATATACAACATTTCAAAATAAATAAATCAGTCTAATTCATGCAGATAGAAAGAAAAGAACAGGGAACACATGAATAAAAAAGATTGCAAATAAATCAATCGATAAGTGAGGGTCCGGAATACGAAATTCGAATAGCAAGGAGTCCCGACCAAAAGGTCGTCGAGCCCGCTGAGCTCAGTCGCGGCAAAACCCACACCATCCATGCCCGTGACGTTGACTCGGGTTCGGGCGGGTTCGACGAGACACCTCACGTGCTACCACCTAACCGAGACACGCGACCCCATGAGATATCCGCAAACCTGGATAAGTGCCCCCAACGTACACTCAATTAGGAGATATCAACGGCGTCCAGATAAGAGCTCATATCACAGATAAATAATAATCATGACTCACTTGCCAATGGACCACTCAACCAATAGAAATTTTAATAGAAGTGATGAACAGAGCAATAACAACAAATTTAAAGCTCAAGAAATAATTGTAAAATTTCCTAGTTGGTTTACTTACCTGTATCCAAGCTATACGCACTCAAATCGGCTCCGACATGCTTCCAAATCCGTACCCAATACCCGACACTAGTAAACTATGCCCCTGATAATCATATGAGCAAATTTATATTGTGTTAGAGCCTATTTAAGAATTTTTAGATGTTTAATTCCTAAAATTGTTCAACTTAGGAAAATCATAGTGGTGGTACACTTTTCGACAACTTCAACCAATTATTTACAAATCCCAAAATTGGTCCAAATCAAATTCGAAACCAATTTTCTCAAAGTTTAGGCCAATCCGCCAATTTCACGCTTTTCGAGGTAAAACCCTGTAAAAGTCTCGTCCTAAATTTCAAATATTTTTTTTTCATAGAAATTCATCCATTTCTATTATTTTGTCGAAATATAATTTTTTTAAGGTTTTTCCCAATTTGTTTGGAATGTTTTTCGGATTTTTTCTCCATTTTTCTCTTCCTTTTTTTATTTGGGTAGGGTCGACTCAAACGGGTCGAATCCGACCCTGGCCAAGGCACTGGGTGCATTTTCCCTAAATGAGTCGTTGTCCCTGGTTCGATTTCATCATTTTTATTTTTATTTTTTTTCCTGGGATACAATCCCATACCTACAACAATAGGGAGTTCACTCCCTTGCACTCTTTTCTTCTTCCCAATTTCATCAAAACTCCATTACAACCAAAACAAACCAACAACAACATCAACACTCAATTCATGCTTTCTTGAAATAACTAAGCTATGTTAATGGAGTTACCTTGCTTGATGAACTTCCAAACTTGATTACCAAGACTCCTCCAACCTCCTTGAATTGCTTGATCTCCACTTCTCTTCTCTCCAACAATGAGAATCAAAGAATGCTCAAACTTATATGTATTGGATAAGAACTGAACTATGACCATACATCCATTTGTGCACATGTATCTCGAGGCATATCTAAAGGACCACCTTCACTCAATTTTTAACCCAAGTCATGCATAGATGACTCACAAGTTAACTCATTGTCTCTTGATTTGTCAATGCGCATCTCGAGACACATCATGTGGCCATTTTAATTTTTTTTTAACTAACTATAGTCCCATTAATGTTTCTATTAAATGTGACCACATTAAGCCACTAAGCCACTTATACATTAAACATTAGTTCAAAGTAATTCAGCTTACCCCATTTGCCGCTACCTCGATCTCGATTGACACGCGGTCCGAGATACGTCTCCGCTCATCTCGACATCGATATTCCCCGCGTGTATCTTACCCACACTTTACCAAATTTAATTAATTTAACTTGTTCAATCTTTGGTCTAATAAGAAAGAAACTAAGAAACTAACTAACTAACTATATATATATACTCGAACTGCCACGTATGTTTGCAACAATGCATGCTACATATCAAACTATTGGACCACCTACTCGATTAGTTAGTTGCATATATTGATCAATCACTACACAGTCTACACTACACAGAGGGAATCAAATTTGAGAAAAACAAAAGAAAAATACTAGAACGACAACCCTATGTCATACCGCAAAATATATTAACTCATGGAAACCGTCAGTGTAACCTCGACCTACATATTATACATGAGAATCTATGTATGTCTATATCTTGAGGTGCATACAGATGGCTCATATGAGTTAATATATCTTACGATGTGACATAATAGTTGTCATTCTAGCACTCATCAAACACAAAGGATCGAAAGCAAAGTAAAGAAAAACAAACCTTTTGTTCGACGACTCCTGACTTGTAAGGTAATTTACTAGTTATGTACAGAAAGCACGCTTAAGCATTCACTGCAACTCCACAACCAAGCTTAATTAATCTTCACAGCCCATCATCATCATCATCATCATCATCATCTTGCTAGCTAGGTTTGTTGATGAAGAGATCGACAACCACGATGGTGATGTTGTCTTTGCTCCCTCTGGCCAAGGCCAGCTCGGCCAGCATTGCAGCCGCTTCTGCTGGCGCGCTCTCGCCACTGCTACTACAACAGCTACAACCACCACCACCACCACTACTACTCTCCGCAGCGTCGTCTTTGGCGCTGCTGCGGCGCTCATCGTCCCTTAATCGGGCACACTCGAAACACTTCCTCACCATCTTGCATGCCACCTCGTTCGACATCACGTCCCACAAGCCGTCGCTCGCCAATATCAGAAACTCGTCCTCCTCAGTCCTCTCCTTCACTATCACCTCCGGTACCGATATCACGTACGGCTTCAAGTACTGGTCCCCTGCACACATACAAGTCCCAAATTAATTTTAAGCAACTCGAATTTGGAGACGCAAGTGAATCACATAGCTAGGTTCCTAATTGGTGGTGGAATGGTTTGGTTTGATATAAAAGTTAATAGTATGACAGTGAGGGGGATCGAGTCTCAATTAATTAATTAAGGCTAAATAAGTTGATTTCTATCTTATAAAAAAGGCAAAAAATATTATAATGACGACAACTTCTCAATTAGGCGGATGTGAGTTGGTGTGACTTTGGTGAGTGAGAAAGCATTTGTCAAAGGAAAAAAAGTTTACCAATAGAACGTGAAGTGGCGAGAACTCCAAAGATACGGCAACCATACCAGTCCACAACCCTTCCACCAGCAGCTTCCACTCTCTCCATTTCGTCCGGCCTATCAGGCTGATTAATTGATTAATTCATAATTAGAGACCCATATATAGGTTTAATCAAGTACTCCCTTTGTTCACAATATTTGTCCTATATGCACAAAAATCAAAATAATTATTAATTCATTATAAAAATTCCATAATAAAATAAAATTACTTCTCATATATATATATATATATGACTTCATTTATTATAGGTATAGAGTAAAATTAAAAGTAATTTGTCATTAACGAAATACTAGAATAAGATTAGAATTAAAAATGAAGCAAATGGTGTTTCCTTGATTCATAATAATATGAAGAATTTGTTACCAATGACATTTGAGTTTTTCACCATGCAAATAACACAGATGCGTAATTAATACACAGGTCATGAACGGTTTTTATGAGCAAACAATGTGTGATTGTCATTTTAATATATATTTTACTTGGTCGAAAAAAATAAAAAAATAAAAAAATAAAAAACCTCTAAGAGTAATTAATTATATTAAGCACGTGGTTAAATAAATAAATACACAAGTACATGCATATATAGTGATAGATATATACCTTGTGATCGTGAGAAAGAGGGAGGGCGGCACCGCCCCGGGAGAGAACCGCTCTGGAGTCCCCGCAGTTGGCCACAACCAGTCTTTTACGATTGACCAATGCCACCACCGCGGTGGAGCCGACGGAGTTGATGCTCTCCATCTCCACGCCCCTCTCTCTCACCTCCTCGTCCACCCTCCCAAACCCCCTCTCCATCACCTTCTCCCAATCCACCACGCCACCTACTATCCTTCTCATCATAGTCTCCACCTCCACCTCCTCCTTTATCACCTGGTGCAACCTCTCCCTGCATGCATGAGCCACCGCCGACCCCCCGTGCCCGTCGTACACCCCATAATAATCACACCCGCCACCATTACCAGTAGTCGTACTACTACACTTGAGCAAGCTGGGGACCAGCGCCACCGCGTCCTCCATTGCTCTCCTACGCCCGCACAGCGACACCCACCCGTAATTCGACGCCGACAACCCCTCCTCCAATCTCTCCTCCTCTTCATCGCAGTCGTCTTCGTCGTCGTCGTCGTCGTCAACCAACTCCTCCTCCTCCTCCTCCTCCTCCTCCTCCTCTTCTTGTGATATTCTACCACTGTTGGATGAGTCCGGGGGCGTTTTCGTCATTTTTATCTTCTTCTGATCGCTGACATTAACCGAGGGTGGTGGTTGTAGTTGTTGTTGTTGTTGTTGTTGGTCATCATCTTCGCAATCCGACGACGAAGACAGCGATGATGATGGGTCGTTGGTGGTTCTCAGCCGTTGGATGATAATGTTGTGGCGACGTCGATCCACTGGTCTCGTCGGCCGGCATTTGTTTGGGCAGATCTCGTCCGCCATTTTTCCTCGATCGGGTGGGACGTCGTTCACTATCAACGACCCGTTCGTGTCGCGGTTCATATCGAGATTCAAATATTTGATGATGATGATGATGATATTGAGAAAGCGAGAGGTGTATATATATAGATATATATTGGCCTTGGCGGCACATGTTCAGACGCTGATAAGTAGACTCAAAAGACCGACCGGGCATTTTGGGTGAGTGCCACGTGTACCTCTAGACGGCGATCTCTTACTGGTGGACCGTCTAGTGCGTGTTTCCTCAGACACGTGGACCGTTTATACCAGCTCACCCGACGCGAACCTCATTTCCTGTCTGTCGTGATGATCAGGTGCTCCCTGCTGCTCACTCACTTCTCCCACCCCGCCACCTGTCCGTCCACGTTTCACCTCTACTTCTAAATAAACATAAAAAAAAAGTGAATTGGGATAGTCACCTGTGTCCATCTTTGATTCAGCTTTTGTTTTTAGCTTATACATGCTTTACGTATGCTTTTAAAAATTACAGTAATTATAATACTTTAGAGTAGTTTTAGTTGTCATAGTCTTTGCAAGCCAATACATTTCCCTAATCTTTGTATCAATTGGTGTTACTCCTACTTGTCTTTGAATTTATATATTTCTTATTCTATCTTTACGAGTTTTACCACACATCCAAATATAAAATGCAACATTTACTTGGAAGTGTATGAAAAGTAAAAAGTACATGCTTTTAAAAATTACTTTATTAAATTTTAGTTGTCATAGTCAGCAATACATTAGTGCAATAGTCATAAAAATGCAAAAATGCATAATTGCTCATTGAATGCTACGATAGTTAAAGCAAGAGCCAAAAAATAGAGCCAATAATTTGAGTATAAATTAATCGATGCAGTTGCCTTCTCATGAAGCGACAAAGCCCTAATATGAATTATTCAATGCGGTTGCACAAACTTAAATTATTCGATGCATTTAGCATTGGATACTATATGACAAATCAAAATTCAAAAATCGTGCGAAGGTTGAAGGAAAATATTAGAATGACAATATTAAATTTCAATACATTGCACAATAACGATATAATGTGTTAATCCTACATTAAAATCTCATAAAAAATACACTCAATATCGCTCATAGGCATATTAATTGTTATCCAATGTGTTGTCACTTAATGTTCTCTTTCTAACATTTTCAAAGAGTGGGCGGTCTTGAATCTTGTTAAAATCAGACGTTGGAGCTACGGCCGTTGGATTCAGTGACGTAATAGCTTTTTGGATTAAATGGGGCCTGTTAAAAACTTTAATGAAAGAACCGGTTTTTAATTGATTGTTAATAATAACGTCGGAATGATTGACTAATTCAAATCAGCGAAGTCTGCGACACGCACACGTGGCAGATCACTCAGGCTCCACGTCGCCACGCCAAGACAGACCTCGTACTTCTCGAGATACTCGACTTGCTAGTGCGACACCTGGAGTACGCGATGATCGTGAGACGCAGCAACACTGGCCCATAAATCAGTCAATGAGGTCATCAATTTGAGAACACACCACGTGTCGATGAAAATCGCATCAGCAATGAGTTCGAGAAGTTCAATGAACGGCAGTCAAGAAACCACGGAAAAGTTTTTGTAACGAGAGGTGGTTGTTCATCAATTCACGAGGCCATAACTCCTCTACAGCTGTTATTATGTTTATCACCAATGGCAGGTTTGGTTCGTGGTATTGAAGTGATTCGACACTCTAGATGCTTAAGAGGACATCTCAACTTCAAGACTTCATGAACGCATAAAACACTATTGAAAAAAGTTTTATCTTTTAATGAGCCGATCCGGCTCGAGTCAGAAGTAATTGATTAAGTTTAGATATATGTACACATTGACACGCATCTCAAAGAATCATCACCAGTAGTCGTTGCAAGAACACACACCATCTTTGAAATGGTGGAACCTATTTGAGTCTCTAACCACTATTTCTCTCTTCCTAGAAACCGAAATGTACTTCATTGCATTGTGACAATCTCCACAAACTCTCAAGTTCTTGAAAATTCGAATCGGTTTCGAGTCGGGTGTGGTTATGAGGCTGAATGCAAGAGCAATCTTCTCACTATGTTGGAACAAATATTGCTCTCTTTGTTCATCTTCGACGTCGTGAAGCACGAAATCGATGTCCGGGACATAGCCTAAGTCTTTGATTTCGCTCGCGAGACGAGCCAATTCGTCGAAAATCTCTCTTGCTCTAGGATGTGTTGTGTCTCCTACATAGAACTTGTGCATTGTGTTTTCATCTTCAATCCAACTACACCCAGCTTCCTTCCTTAATTTCCTCTCTTTCATTTTCTTTCTTATCTCCCCTACATTGTTCCATTGATCCGTCGAGGCGTAGAGGTTCGAGAGGAGAATGTAGGCGGCGGGATCATGCGGGTCGATCTCCAATATATGTTTTGCAGCAATTTCGCCGAGTTTCATGTTTCCATGAACCCGGCATGCTCCGAGCAATGTTCGCCACACAAGAGCGTCGGCATTGAGAGGCATTGAGTTGATGAACTCGAGAGCTTCTTCGAGGAGGCTAGAGCGGCCGAGGAGATCAACTACGCAGGCGTAGTGCTCCATTCTAGGAACAATTCCATGTTCCTTGTTCATGGAGTTGAAGTGCTCCATCCCCTCAGCTACCATGCCTACATGACTGCAAGCAGATAGAACAGCAATGTATGTGACTTCGTTCGGCTTTATGCCTGCGTCGACCATTTCTCGAAACATTTTGAGCGCTCTCGCGGCGTATCCATGCTTCGCTAATCCCGTTATCATTGAAGTCCATGAGATCACATTCCTCATCTCCATATCAGTGAAAACTTGGGAAGCTGCATCTATGTTCCCACACCTGGAATACATTGAGATCAAAGCATTGCCAATGCACCGATCCGACTCGAACCCGGATTTTATCAATCTGCCATGAACTTGCTCACCTTTACCTATAGCACCAATGCTGGCAACTCCACTCAACAGGCTAGCAAAAGTAAAGGAGCTAGCTCCAATCCCAGTGTCCTCAATTTGATGAAACAGTTCAAATGCACCTTCTGAATTTGAATTCTTGGCATACCCATCAACAATTGTATTGTAGGAGATCAAATTCTTCTCGAAAAGAATATCGAAAGCTTTTCGAGCCTCTTCCATCCTCCCGGAACGAGCATACATGCTAATGAGAGAATTCCCTACGCAATTAATCGATGCGAGGCCCGACTTAACGACATTACTGTGAATTTGTTCTCCTATAACATCATTGGAGAGACTAGCACAAGCCTTGAGAACACTAGAATAGGTGAAATGGTTAGGCGAAACTCGCCCTTCTACCATCATCTCGCAGAAGAGCTTGATCGCTTCCAAGTCAAACCCTCCGCGCTGAACATACCCCGCGATAATCGCAGTCCAAGACATGACATTTCGGTCCGGCATTCGATCAAAAACTCTTTTCGCTTGCACCATTGATCCATCCGCGGCGCACTTAGCATACATGTCTACAAGACTACAACCAACACAGACATCCAAAGCCAATCCAGACTTGATCACTTGACAATTCAATTGCTGCCCAAGCTGATAACACCCCAACTCCGCCGAACCCGAAATCACACTACTGAGAGTGAACCGATCCGGCGCGAACTCACTCAATCCCATCTCTATATACAATTCCACTGCATCCTTCGCAAACCCCGACTGCGCGTACCGCGTTATCATAAGCGTCCACACAACCACATTTCTCTCAGGCATTTCATCAAACACCTTCCTCGCCGAAACCAAGTCCCCAAAACCCTTCACAAACATCTCTATCAGTTCACACCCCACGCACACATCCGCATTGAAATACCCAGTTTTGATCACAAGCCCAAACACAACAACTCCAATCCACGCATACTCGGCGTTCGAACACGCCCGGATCGCGCCGGTGAAGCAATACTCATTGGGGGGAAACCCCAATTCAAGAAACTTATAGAAAGTCACAATTGCATCAAATGCGCGGTTGTTGTTAGCGAAACAGGATATCATGGCACTCCATGAAACCAAGTCTCTGTTTCTTTCAGGCATTTCATCAAACACTGAACGGGCTTTTCGCCAGTCCCCGCATTTGGAGTACAAGCTGATGAGGGAATTGGAGAGGACGGAGTCGAATTCGACCCCCGATTCGATCAGGAGAGAATGCACTTGCTTCCCGCGATCGAAATCGCGGGAGCGAATGCAGGATTTGAGGAGGATTGAATAGGTGATTAGGTCTGATTTGGGAGGGTCGGCATTGGGGATTTTGAGAGGTTGATGAGAGGAGATGGTGGTGGTGGTGTTGCTCTGTTTCTTGTTCTTCGGCGAGGAGGACTTGGCGGGAAATGGAAAGGTTTTGGCGGGAGAGCAGAGTGAGAGATTGAACATGATTTTTCAGCCTCACAGTTTGGTAGAGGAACAAAAATGATAACAAATGAATCTTGGTAGGTGTGTTGGAGTGGTTTGACACTCCAACAAAAACGTCTCGAGTTCGAGACTTCACGAGTTGAGCTGACCCAGCTCGAGTTCGAAGTACCAATTGAGTCCATATATCAAGTTGTCTAGACCAAAAAAAAAAAAAAAATAACAAATGCCTCTTGGTAAGTGTGTTGGAGTGGTTCGGCACTCCAGCAAAAACGTTTCAAGTTCAAGACTCTACGAATTGGGCTGACCCAGCTTGAGTCCAAAGTACCAATTGAGTTCAAATATCAGGTTGTCTAAACAAAAAAAAAAAAAAAAAAGTAGATGTCCTTCAACAGAAGAACTTTCAATTATAAAATGGGAATCTTAAATGCACCCTATCAAGGAATTTTTCAGCCCGCCTCAGTTAGGGTCGATTAATCTCATGAGAGTTAATTAGTCGGGTGCCTAATCCTATGAGCCGGTAGAAACCAACATATTTTGAAATTTTACGGTGGTGAATTACAATGAAAAGAAAAAATTACAATTACCACCAAGGACACCATAAAACAGTCCTCTCTTCATCTTTTTTAGTTATTAGGGCTACCTATAGATTAAGTATGGCAGTAAAGAGATCCAGAATGCAGTCATTCGCTGCTTTTCTTGGTTCTACTTCTGCTTTTTACTTGCTTTTCCAGAGTCTTGAGTCTCTGTCTGATAATTGATGAAGATGTTTTTGCAGCAGAAGTTGGCCGCGGCAGCAGTTGCGATGGAGGAGGTTCGTGTGCCGTGTGTGCGGGTGGTTCCGATGTTGAAGCTGGGGAGAAGCCGGACTTTGGGGCGGTAGAAGTTGCCGCGGGTATTATAGGAATGCCAAGGAACTCCTTAACCTGTGGACGTTTAATAACTGCAAAACATAACAAAGATCAGATTTTTTGCACTGCAACTTCAGGTGCTGAACAATGAACATGTTATAACTTATGTAACATCCACAATTGAGGACTTCGGTATGGCGTTGCGTACCTTGGCCATATACGAGCGAAAACATATTGGAGGTAACCCAGTAACAAAATAGTGCCTTAGGAAAGCTCATCGTAAATGGAATAGCGAGGACAGCAAGAACCCTGGAAAAATTTTTCATCGTGGCAGCAACGGGATTTCCTTCCAAGCCTTCTTGCATATTGCACTAGGAGAGAACAAGAATGGAGTTAGTTTTCAACTGAGATTATTAGACAATCATAAAAGCAACTGATGACGACGGGACTGCAGTTCATAAAAAAGATATGCTCACCTCCACAGTTATCAAAAACGTCAACGATGTTAAGACTGGTAATATGTATAAACTATCAGGAGTGGTGAGATCAGTAAACCAGAATGCTCCACCTTCCTTGAAAGATGGAACTTTTTCTACCATGTTTCTAATCTACAACAGTAACAAGAAGAAATAAAATTAGCTTAGCTAATATTCAAATTTTACTGTAGTCTAACAAGATGTGTAATAAATTGAATGGTGTTCCTGAATGAGAGAAAGGTCTTACAGCTAAGAAAAAGCTGATAAAAAGAGGACCTTGAATAAGAAGACCTCTCAATGGCGTAAATGGAGTGACCCCGTACCTGGAACAGACAGATATAAAAGAATATTTGAGATAACAAAGAAAAAATAAATCAAATGTTCTGCGAGGATGTTATCAATTACATACTTCCTCCGACAATAAATAAGATAGAGAAGTAAAATATAATTTCCCCAACAGACCATAACATACTTCCAATTTTTTCGTAAAGAAAATAGTTGCTTGCATCAAGTACCAGTTTTCAAAAAATAACATACAAAACCGCGGGGAGGAATATTGAGAATTTGAGGCAACTCCCCTTGCAAGAAGGAAGCTAGGAATATAAGCTAGGCAGGAAATACTAAACAAGTCTGACTCATTCATCAAAGAAACCTAAAATATACAACAAACATTGAAGATGTCTAACTAATTTCAAAGATCTATACGTGAATTCAGATTTAATCGTTCATGCCTGAAGAAAGTTTGAATATTGTCAAATTATCTTCCAAGGTTTTCCTCCAAAGGCATGTGAAAAAGTTTCTTACTCATTGAATAGCTCTTTCATTCGTCTCTGGCCCTCAGCTACAGTTTTAGGATCCATTGCCTGGCAAAAAGAATGCCCCAGTGAGAGAATGATCTTAGAAAACTGAAGTCATCAGTAACTTGTGAAAAATGCACATGATGAATGGACTGCGTCTGATGATGAAAAATGGTCAATAGTTCACAGGATTGAATAACAACCATAAAAAAGTATAAATGAATGGTCCAATGAAAGGAATTAACTAGACCGTACAGCGTCTTGCATTTGCTGCTTAATCTCCTCCAAGTGTGGCCTCATCAACTGCACACAGTTTAAACATTAAAGACTTAATAGGATGCAATGATCTTGTTACAAGATTAATAGGAGTAACGAATGAAGATCTTTCTATGGAAGCAATAAAGACGACTGAAAAACAATGATGAAAAAATTACATCTGAGTACGAAGTTTTAAAAATGTCTCAGATTTTGTTCAAAGAAGAAATACAGGATTCAGCAGAGATTAATATCACCCAAACTTAATTATGCTTTCATCCTAACATTAACAAACTGTCAAGATTTGATATATACATATCAAATCAGTAATTAATCCTAAAATCTCATCAGCAATAAGAATATACGCGCATCTAGTACGAACAGCTCCTAATCAAATAATAAAGAGACGCAAAGCCACTACAAAAAAGCAACTTACAGTTAGTTTTGTAGTGGCTTTGAGTTGATTTATTAGAAAAGGAATCGTTGCTCCTCGAATCATGATAGCTACTATAGCTATCGAAGCCCACCTGGAAGGAAAAACATATCAAATGACACATAACGTAAATAAGCAAATAATTTACTCAGATTCTAAGAAAAAAAAAAAAAAAAAGGAAATCAATTGAAAGTTTATAATCTCAGTTCTTTGAATTTGTTGCACTTCTGAAGAAATCATAAGGATAATGAATTCTCCGCTCCATATGTTATCTATCAGAATTACATAATGGCATAGAAACATTTTAACTTTCAGAGTTCACTTAAATTGAGCTAACTTTACCTGACCCCAACAAATTTCGGATCTAGGCTTTGTTGTTTATTTAAATCGAGCTAACTTTTGTATAAATGCGCCACGGATCAACTTCACCAGAAACGTGCAACTATAGAAGCTATCTTTCAAGTCATGAACCTACATTTTAAGCATGATTGAACAACTAACCGTAGACTCAAAAACATTCTTTTAGCGAAGAACATAAGATCGAGAACCTATGCGACAATTCAACCGCGAGAGCATATATTTCAAATTTTCAACCTAAAATAAACAAGAAACAAATAAAGCATAATGAAAGTATGTCAATACCAATTCAAGGTGGTAAAAGAGTGAACACCATCAATCAAATACTGCAATGCCGCAACCGGATAAAACGAATCCGCAGCCGCAACCGCCACTTCATTCACAACAGCAGGAGCCTGCGACGCCACCCGCCGCCACCTCCACGCTCTCATCCGAAAGAATCCCAGCCACATCACTCATGTACTCAACACTATCACCCCCTTCCCCAATCGCCCTCGACGAATAACCACAACAAGACCACCTAAAACCCATCAATGCAGACACCACAATTCTCCTCTCCTGAACCCTAGAACCAAATCCACTACTAGAATATCCCCTTTGCAGGAAATCATTCATTGTACGCCGCGACGAATCGCCGCGATCAGGGCGGCGATCGTCGCCGCTTCGATGAAGAATGTGAGTCGTAGATTGGCCTAATCTATGCCTGAAAAGATCAATTCTGGTGCAAAGGCCACGCCTGTATGCCATCTCTGTTGAATTCACTGAAAATCAAGTCTAAGGGTTTGACCTAATTAGTTTGATATCTTCACTGATCTAGATCTATAGTCGAATTTAGAGTGTGCCCTAGATTTCAAGTTGCGAACTTTGAGAGGAAAAACAATCAAAGAAGTAGAAATTTTGATTGCAAGCATACATACCTAATCGATTTCCTATTCTTCACTGCTTCACAGAGAGTGAACACCTTCGTATGAGTGAACAGTGTGTTCCTTATTTTCTGCTAAAGTTTAAGGTTAATTAGGGCATGTGTATTAATTCCAAATTCGAGGCAGGAACACAAGGGCAGAAAATATTAAAATGACAGCAACAATATCATAACACAAGTGACGTTGACTCACAAGAGTCTTTTATGCGACTTGATCCACGTGTTATACATTAAAATTTGTCTTTGCCCGCATCTTGAGGCACGCACATAGATGGCTCTTGTGAGCCAATGTGTCTTATGGTGTGACATATTGTTGTCATTCTAGTACTTCTCTATGTTAAAATTTAAGTTTGAAAGTGCGTTACTTAAGTTGTCTTTAACCAACAAGTTGGTCTAGATACCGTCGAATATGAATTAGTCGATGTGGTTGATGTTGTATATACTATGTGGGAAACTAAAATAAAAATAAAAAAATTGTTTGGCCTCAATTTTCAAAAGAAATTTATTTTTGTTATTGTTGGTTGTTTCTTTGTATATGAAAAAAAAAAAAAAAAACTGAATATACGTATATACTTAATGGGCTTCACATAAAATTCTAAGCATAATTGATATTATATACTATGAATTAAGCCCCCTTATAAATAACACAATTACATTTGATTTTTCCGCTCTAGCTAGTACTAGGCGTATATACTGCTCTTTATTCATATATAATAAGGTGTATAAAATCATAGATGTGATGATCAACACAATATTATTCTTCACAGCAACAGTAGCTTCATTGGATCATCCACTCTGCATATCAAACAACAAAAAGTGTTAATAATCTCACATAGTCACATATATACTAACTATCAAGCTAGCTAGCATGAACTATCATGTGTGCATGTACTTAATAAAAATCAGAGAAGAAGAGCAATTAAGAGAGTACTATCATGATTTTGTGCAATCCATGTCGCGAGCCGGAGGGGGGTTAATAGCCACTCCACATGCATTTGGAAGGCGGGCGGCTCGACTCGGATCGAGATTCGGAATCTTTTTCAGCGCCTTCTTAATGCACCTACACACTCTAAATCGTTCATGCTTGGTTTTTGGAATCTTTTTTAAGGCTTTTATGTCTGCACAGCAAGCAGTGCTTGGTTTAGTCACTTGACTGTTTTTCACAATGTAAGGAAGGCATGGTTGCAAGTCTCCGACCACAGTGTTACAGTCAATCACAACTGCGGCCGATGCAGAAACTAGCAAGACGAGAGCGAGGAGAAGGGGTGCGAAGATGGCGATGCGATTCATAGCTAGTTATAATTAAGGTGTATGTATGTATATATGTGATGATTTTGAAGTTCATTGCAGATGATCTTTTTATAATGGTTTGCTCTGGCTTTGCTTCTTGTGCTTGCATGGTTATTGTGTTAACATGCATCTCACATGCCTGGTTGCGTCGATATATGTTTTGAAGGAAAGCAATGCCTTGTTGCATATACTCACTAATATCATCACAATTTTTTTGTGAGGGATGTACCTCCTTTTAAACCATGAGATGGCATTGTGTAGCGTCTAAGGGCGTGCTTCGGGTGGGGCAAGAAGGACGATCACCCCAGGCCCCCTTCTCATACGTTAACTAGCGTGGATATATATATCTATATATTTTTTTTAAAAATAGATTTTGAAATTTGTCTTAGGCCAAAATTAAGGCTCACATCTTTGTTAAAAAAAGAAGAGAGAATGCCCCATGATGTAACTAGCTAGGTATATATATACATGACTTCTCACATAAAAGGGGACAATCTGAGTTTGTTTTGCGAATTGTGAGTAAACTTTCCTTAATTTCTTATAAAATCTCGCTTGACTTAATTATGCAATCTTGTTGAATATGTGTGGACTGAAATTAGCCCCACATCGATTAAAGAATACTTAGTACATAATTGATTGTCTCCCCATTAAAAATTTGATGGATATATATGTTTACATCATGAAAATCGAATGGTTCTCCCTCAAACTTATATATAAGAGCATATTGTAGTCATCGATTATACACGTGTTACAAATTTGAGGTTCTTGAGGGCGATACGATCTAATGATATTAAAGAATTAATCGCTTTCGCATGTAATCTTTTTATCTATATTTTTATGTCTAGAAATTGTTATACTCACTACAAAACATTGGGTGTTTAGCGACATTAATTTAGTCATTTAACGATATTAATTAGTGTCTCTAAAAATCTTACCCACGCATGATATAGTGTCGCCACTTGTGTTGGTAAAAGTGATGTCGCTCATTTTTTGCGACGCAAAATGTATGTGTTGGTAATATTTATTTAAGACACTTTTAAAATAAGTGTCCTTAACATGGAGACGTTTTTTTATTTATGCGTCTTTAATTTTAAGACATTTATTTCTTAATGCGTCTCCAATTTGAAGACACTTAGTACATAATTGATTGTATAAGATGATCTTAAATAATACCGATGTCTTTTGAGTTAAAAACTCCACACCGGATAATATCGATGCTGGTGGACATCCACATGTCCAACCCTGCTAATAATTTCATTTTAATTTACATAATAATTAGAATGTCATTTATGGTTTTAATTTACTTTATGTCTATTGAGATTCATTACAACGGTTATAAATTTGATGGATATATATGTTTACATCATGAAAATCGAATGGTTCTCCCTCAAACTTATATATATAATATTTGAAATTTAACAACACTTGTAAATTATGTGTCTTTAGCATATTGTAGTCACGATTATACACGTGTTACAAATTTGAGGTTCTTGAGGGCGATACGATCTAATGATATTAAAGAATTAATCGCTTCCGCATGTAATCTTTTTATCTATATTTTTATGTCTAGAAATTGTTATACTTCCTGCTTCGAATTTGGCAATGCACTTTGTACGTAATATATGGCCTCAATTCAATTTTTTTTTTTTGAAGCTACCTCAATTCAATTTAATGGTATTATATTGGTGAAAAATCAGAAACAAAATCCGACAGTTTTATAAAGTTGGGCGTTAAGTTGGTTTTTTGGATTTTATATGAAAAAAGAGCTACATTATTGAAGCGCACAGGCCATTCCAACCTCATTTTTTCTTCATTTTACCACTTTTTGATTTTTTTTTCAGCCCCTACTGAAATGACTGAAATGACTGACTATCCTTTCATATAAAAGAGTTTTTACTCACCCATACTCCACTCACCACACTCACGCATACCCAGTCACCCCTCTCTCAAAATCACACTCTCACTACCAATCCAAATCCGACGAATTCCGATCAAAACCACACCGACTCTATGTCATGAGTGCACTCATCATCTCTTTTAATGTCTATTTTGAGGTTTTTTGGAATTTTTATTTTATTTTTTTGTGTCGGTTTTGTTTTTGATTTTGTTGTTGAGTTTAGGGCTTCGATTTTGGGGTTAAATCTTGCATTTTGGGTACAAAGTATCGATGAAATCGTTAATATCAAGCAATTCCGAGCAAAACCCAATATTTTTTTTTTATCATTATCATGTATTTTTTAGAAGTTTTAAAAAATTTTTGTTCGTTCTTGTTACTTGCGGGTGTCAGACACAAGTGTCGGATACACATGGCCGACACCTCTTTAGAGGTCTAGACTGGACCCCTCCGTGACTAATTATAACCGAATTCACTTCGCATTATCGGTCAGAGTCAGCTGATACCTCTAAATAGGTATCGGTCGAAGTTGGCCGAACCTCGCGACTGACACTTCTTCACTTCTTGGACACAACACGACCACGTTCGACTTTGTTCAATGAAAAAACACTCCTACGACACTTGGTGACCTATTACAAGGGTTCTGCAATGACTAAAACCGAGAAATGAAGAGGATTGAGGGGTGTTGGGATGAAGGTAGGAGATGAGGTAAACGTTTGTTGAGGGTGAATGGTAGTTTTGAAATTATTTACAAAAAATGGGGGGGTAAAAGTAGTAAAAAAATTCAAAAATAAGTTACAATGATGTAAAGTGGCAATGGAAGCGAAACATGAGGCCTATTGAAATTAGTAGGTATGAGTTGAAAAGATTACTTATCTAAGTCTTTCAAGCCAGTCATGTTCCTAGGCTAGCAGTATTACTATTCATGTTATAATTGCCTTGCCTCAATTTTCACAATTTGATTTTTATTTACTTTTCCTTGCAGATTCAAAACATAGCGCATTAAATCAAGCAGAATAAAAAGTTCATTTTCTCCTAAGAATTTTAACTAATTTGACATTGACGCTTTGTTATTGTTGGTTCCTTCTTTGTGGATCCAAATTAAGTAGGAAAAGAGAATCCCACCCAGCCTTAGGTGGTTTTCAAGGGCCCTTCAATACTTGGATTAAAACTTCTTGCATTAAATTAAGTTCCATACCCAATTTCATTATTCACTCTAGTAATGTTTCACAAATGGTTTATAACACTGAATGTTAACATACATAATTAATGGAAGTCTCATATAATTCTAAACATAATTCATGACATGAAGCCCCCTTATAATGTACACAAGAGTACATTTGTTCTGCTCTTTATTATTCATAATAAGGTGTATAAAATCATAGATGTGATGATCAACACATATATAATTCTTCACAGCATAAGCCTCATTTGTTCATATCCACTCTGCATCAACCAACAAAAAGTGTTAATCAATCTCAGTACATACTACATACTAACTTTTTTTTTTTTGGGATAGGATCATAGGAAGTATACATATACTAACTATCAAGACCATGACCTTGAGCAATCCATGTGGCGCGCAGGAGGGGGATTAATAGGCACACCACAAGCCGTAGGAAGACCAGCAGCGCGACGCCGATCGAGATGCCGGATCTTTCTCATCGTCTTCTTAATGCACTTACATACTCTAACCCGGTCATGCCTGGTTTTGGCCTTGCCTATTAAGGCTTTTAAGTCTCCACAGCAAGCAGGGCTGGGTTTAGGCTCTTCACTGTGTTTCACAATGTAAGGAAGGCATGGATATAGTTCTGCACCGACAGTGTAACAATCAATCACGATTGCGGCCGATTCGGAAACTAGCATGATGAGAGCCATGAGAAGCAGGGGAGCGGTGATGGCGCCGATGCGATTCATGGCTAATCACTAGTTTAATTTGAGCTAGTATATTAATTATAAGGTGTATGTGAATGTGATGGTGTATTGAATGGTTCATTGCAGACCTTTTTATAATGGTCTGCTCTGGCTTTGCTTCTTCTACTTAATTGCATGGTTGTGTTAACATGCATCTCGCATGCCTGGTTGCGTCGATATATCGATGATTTGATTTGAAGGAAAGCATGAATTCCTTCTTGTATACTTACTGATATATATCATCACAATTATTTTGTGAGGAATTAAATGTTCTTCCTTTTAAACCATGATATGTCTCATAATTTCATTTCAATTTATTATATATATATATATATATATGTAACTTATGGCTTTCATTTACTTAATGTACATTAAGCTTCACTTGGGTTATAATTTATAAATTTGATAAAAGTTTGTGATTATACATATGATGAAAGTCTACGTACATATACATGTGAAATTTCTATGCAAGAATCTTTAAAGTTGGGAATTAAGTTCATTTTTTGGATTTTATATGAAGAAAGAGCTACATTAATGATTGAAATTAGTAAATATATGAGTTGAAAAGATTACTTAATTCAAACTCTTTCAAGCCGCCATCATGTTCTTAGGCTAGTATTAATTCATGTTCTAATTACAAAATAAGCCAAATCAAGTTTGATTTTCCTCGTGCATTAAAAGGAATGTTCAATTAATTATATTACCAACAAAAGTAATTAAATGAGAATGTGTTCAGGTCTTATTGATGTATATAAAAGGTGATGAATGGATATGATTTATATGAACAAAATATAGTAGTGAGTTCATCTTATATATGTTTGAGAGTGTCTTCTGCAAAGAAAGATCTTTCCTGGGTCACAATTTTAAACACAACCTCTTGGTCAAACATATAGTAGTTTGCTTTGCCTTGCCTTGCCACATATTTCACAAATTTTAATAATTGAAAGCGTCGTCCACTCTGTATCAGATAGTGTCTGGAACGAAAGTAGCCGGAGTAATCCAGACACCAAATAAGGTCGTCGCAAGATCAAAAAAAAAAAAAAAGAAGCAAGTTTCTCTAATTATTTTGTTTGCCACTTAGCTCAATGTCAATATTATTTCATTCTACCATTGGCCCTCGATTGCTTAGAGCATATGATTTTGGAACACTTTAATGTGTTTGAGGAAGTTGAGATATATAGTTCATGTCTTGTATTTATTATTGGTAGTATTATAGAGACAGTAATATATAAGTTTCTTTTCATTGCATTTATATTAGTATGTGAACAAAGGGCTAGCTTCACATATATAATAAATAAACTATACAAAGCACAGGTACATTAATTAATACATAAGAGACTGCTTTAGTACTAACTACTAAGTACAAGTTATTGCAGACTGATTATAACAGCATTCATATATATATATGCTGCTCTTTATTTTCTGAGATAAGTTCATAAATGTTTTGATGATCATCAACACTTGATTCATCACATCAACAGCCTAGCTCATTGGTCCTTCATTCACTCTGTATCAAACAACAACAACAACAACAACAACAACAAAGAAATAATTAATCAATCTCATATTATATACTAACTATCACTTGTGTGATTGTAATTAATAAGCATGTATGTGTTATGTTTATGTAGTTAACAAAAATCAGAGAAGAAGAGAAAAGAGACTATATACTCACTGTGAGCAATCCATGTCGGGAGAAGGATTGGGATTAATAGGCACTCCACATGCTTTTGGAAGACCGCCAGCTCGACCCGGATCGAGATTTGGAATCCGTTTCAGCGTCGCCTTAATGCAGTTACACACTTGAACTCGATCTTCCTTGGTTTTCGCCACGGCTTTTAAGGTTCTTATGCCTCCACAGCAAGCATCGGACGGGTTATCCTGAGTACTTCCTTTTATAATGTAAGGCAGGCATGGTTGCAAGTCTCCAACCACGGTGTCGCAAGTGATATCAACTGCGGCCGATTCAGAAACTAGCAGAAGAGCCAGGAGAAGGGAAGCGAAAATGGCGATGCGAGTCATGGCTTAATAAAATAAAACACACAGTATGATCACTAGTTTGAGCTAGTATATGAGGTGTTTGTATGTGATGATGTTGAATGGTTCATAGCAGATGATCTTTTTATAATGGTCTGCTCTGGCTTTGCTTGTTGTAATTGCATGCTTGTGTTAAACATGCATCTCACATGTCCGGTTGCGTCGATTGATGATTTGAAGGAAAGCAATTCCTTGTAGCATACTTAATTACTGATATGATCACAATTTTTTTGTGACAGATGACTCTACTTCCTGTGTTGGTAATGTACATTGTAATGGCCTCAATTCAATCAGAAACAAATCGGTTTACTTTATGGGGATGGTTGAAAAAATTACTTCTCATCTTTCAATGTTCTTATGCTAGTATTCATGATGTACTAATTGCATGCAATTGTCCTGCTTTGAGAGGAATGTTTACTTGTTATTTGGTAACTGTAACCAACAAAGTAAATTAATATGTTCAGGTCTTGCTCTATAGGGTCTATAGGGTTATGAAATTGGCAAGTGATGGACTAAATCATACAAATAAATGTTATGGCTTCTCCCAATTAATATTAATATAGATGTAGATTCATTTAACACAGAGCAAACATGAAAGACCATAATCTAACAACCATTGCCACTGTGTACTAGTTGGAACCTAATAGTTGTTCACTTAAGCCTCTATGAGGTCTAGGTTTGTATCTTCTAATTTTCTGAGGTATATCACTTGTATTGCGAGGCGTGTCTAGGAAGAGAAACTTAATTGTCATTCATTTAATTCATTACCAAAGTCGGATATCTATACACCCAAAAAAAATTAGATCTGCTGTGTCCTAACTAAAATCTTTACAGAACATTTTTTGGTCTTCTTATCTATCAAGCCCTCTCATCATCACTGCATTCTTGAAAATGACTTGTTGAACTTGTGAACAAGACCACTGCATTGGAACCCCGCTGAGGCTCTTCTTTGGCCCTGGATGAGGACTCTCATGAGACCTCATTTTCGCTCTGAATGACTGCGTTATCGACATGTAATTCGGCCTCTTCGCAGGCGTGACTAGAGCATTAGACCCCTTCATGAACATGGCCGGCCTGCATTCGTCGCCATTGAAGGCGCAATCAAGTTCGGAACCAGCAGGAACTTGGCATTGGCAGGGTAATGATGAAGGGAGCATTTGGTGATCCCCAGTGTAACATTTTAAGGGGACTGATGATTTGATCATTCTAACAACAGATTTACGAGGTGGTCGAATATCTGTGGCGCATGAAACACTAGTTTTCTGCAATCTAACAGCTCGCTGAGCTCGGATCAGTGCTTGCAAACCATGAAGTGTTGCAATGGCTTGTTTGCGTACAAGGTAGCCTCTCACGATTGCCTGAAACTTCACCAGTCCTTTTAAAGCTCTAAGTGCTTTTCTAGCCTGAAAGATCAAAAACTCGCATTAGAGAATACCAACGGACAGGTGGTCCGAGTGGCTCAGCACTCAGCTTCCTTAAGTAGTCATCTCAAGTATGAGTCAAAGCTCGTTATAGGCCAACTACGAGCCTAGAGTAGTCGGTTAGTCGGGATACCGAGTATTGTTTTAAAAAACAAACAAAAAAAAAAAGATTGAAACTTTGAAATAAAACTAACCAAATATCCACGAAAAAAAGACTGAATCTTGAGAGCACCCCATGTCTCCCTTCCTCCACTAAGCATTGTTTTCCTCCCAACCAAAGTGTCAGCCCGAGCTGTCGTGACCGCAGCATTGGCTGCGGCGGCGGCGCGCTTGCTCTGCTCCTTCGGCTGGCCGAAACTCAAGTTCTTCCTCTCTCCCTTGTCTTTCTTCTTCAAGCCCAACACGTTCCTGAACCACTTAATCACTCTGCTCATTTTGAATTCTATATCAACAATTCAAACACTCACTCTTTAACTTTCTGCAGCTAAAATATGATGTTAGTTCTGTACAAGACCCATGTATATATATATATACACACACACACACATAGAGTTAGGCTTTACAAGGAAATACATAATTAGTGGCTGTTAGACTTTACAAGGAAATAGGACTTTCCTAAGGTACACCATAATGGCCTCAATTAAATTTAATCGTACCATATTGGTGAATTAATTACTAAGTATGGGAGTTTTTTTCAAGTTGGGTTAAGAATTTTTTTGAATTTTAAATGAAGAAAGAGAGAAGTAGAGAGTTCATCTTTTTTTAGAGCATTCCCTGGATTCAGAAATTGACAAAAAACATTAACATAGCCTGTGAACAAGGATGAGATGCATAAATAAGAGGAATGTCACACAATAATCTAATTAGCAACTAAGAAGTAGTGGAACTTAATCTGCTGATACATTTAAGGGAATTGTTTCTAGTGAATCACTGGTTGAGAGCAGCAACTCTGATTCATCAAGAACACTTGAAAGTCCGGCGCCATTTTCGCCAGTTGCATTATTAGTCATTCCCATATTTTCAGGTGAATACAGGAATGGCTTTGGTGGAACTTGCAGCAGCTCAACAGGGCCTTCTAGCATCTCAATCACCCTCCCCATTGAAGGGCGTTCGACCGGCTTCATTTGTATGCACCACAATGCTATTAGGATTAACTTTCTTGCAATCTTCTTTTCGTCCTCTCCGGCATCTCCAATGTCCATATCCTCTCCTTGATTGAACCGATCGTAAATCCACGCCGGAAAGTAAATTTGGCTGGAGTTCTCGACGAAGGGATTCACATTTTTCCTTCTACCTACCATCTCCATTAGCAACATTCCAAAGCTGTACACATCTGCCTTGTAAGAGACACCACCAATATTTTTGTAGAACAACTCTGGAGCTATGTATCCTACTGTTCCCCTCGCTGCAGTAAGAGATACAATACTATGATCAACCGGGTAGAGTTTCGCCAGTCCGAAGTCTGAGACTTTCGGAACAAATTTCTCGTCGAGAAGAATATTGTGAGGTTTGATATCAAAGTGTAGAATCTGTATATCACAACCTCTATGAAGGTACTCAATCCCACGAGCAACTCCCAGGGCAATCTCATACACTTTATCCCAACTTAGTGAAGTTTTGTCTCCCTCTTCTTTTTGAAAAATGTACTTCTCCAAGGAGCCGTTAGGCATGAACTCGTATACCAGAGCTCTTTTTGATCCGTCCACGCAAAACCCAATGAGTTTCACTATGTTTACGTGATGAATCCTACCAATGGTAGCAACTTCGTTGATGAATTCCTGCCCATTAGCTTTCGCCTTGCCCAAAACCTTTACTGCCACAAGACGCCCACTTCGAAGCTTTCCTTGGAAAACAGAACCGTAGCCTCCTTGACCCAGTTTGCTCTTGAAACCTTTAGTGATCTTTTTAATGTCTGAATAGTTGTATCTAATTGGCACAAGATTGTTGTGTTCTTGTAGGAATTCTTCAATGTTGCCAACCATTGATAAGTGTCTCCTACGAAACTTATATACCAGAAATGCCGAGAAGCACATGAATCCGAATGGAACTCTGCCTATCATCATTAATACTAAACAAAAAAAAACAACATAATTAAGGAATGGGAATCAACTCAATCGACTGCCATTAATTGAAAAAAGTACAAAATCCTTACCGATGTAGTACCCTCCAACTGTTTATTTTATTTTATTGAAAAAAAAAACAAAAACAAAAATGAATTAGAACCAGAACTGAAGAGGAGAAAAAAAATTAGCAGGAGGAAGATAGTAATCAAGTGGTTAGTAATAATTCAATAATTATACTTAATATAGGTAACGAAGAAATACAAGATGGAGTATCTTATTAAGAGTGCTTACTGTATATCGTTTCGAGTAGTCTTATGCAAATACCTGCCATTTTCAGCAAACTATCATGGATAAGTGATCAATAATTTTTGAACTCAAAACTATTTTGCATAACTGAAATCTCAGTGCAAGAGCACCCATGGCTTAGCTACTTGGAGCATCATCCATCAATTGGTTTTCGAGGTGCAACTCTAAACAATGTTATTCAGAAAATGGCCAAATCATCACTCAAACAATCTTACGCAGTTACGCACAACGGAAATCGCAAGGCTTTTTGAGTGACCATGAAAGCTCCACCCCCTTCAACAATTCGCGGTGGATGTCATGATATGTAAGGCTACCATTGATGGCTTGCAGCGCGGTTGAAACCATCAGTTCTACAGTGCACGATTCTACGATGTCGCCGATTTGTTTACCAAGTAGAACATAGGAAGAATAATTTACTCGCTTCGAGTGTGACGATCCATTGATGCAAGGAGCAGTGTCCAAGTAGTAGAGAGAAGAGTATCTGACTGCATCAGTCCCACACTTCACAAACACCAAAACGTTATTCCGATATCTGGGAGTCAGGCGGTATGGTCTGAATATGAATCATATATGAAGGATTGGCGAGGTAGAGATGAGCAGTTGTGGTCTTGCAATGCGGAGTCCACGACTTGAAGAGTATGGTTGTCGTAGGAGATGGACTTAACGTAGTATCTGCCATTGAAGAGGTACAATACGGTACGGTTGCCCTCGCAGGAAAGCTCATATCCGAGATCACCGCAGTGGGCGCGAGGATTGCCCTTCAGGCGAAAAGGGTATCTGATGTTGTCAACGAGATTCCCACATGAAGATGGAGTGCATTTCTTCTGCTGCAGCTTATTTTGCTCTGCCCCACCTTGAGCAACCACTACCACAACTAGTATTGCAAGTATTGAGAAATAAAATGACGCAAGGATGTTGCAGGATCCCATTAAGCGATGAAGAGAAATGCTCACTAGCACAAGTAGTATTGCAAATATTGAAACGCTAACAATCTAAATCTACTTATTACATGTTAGATTATGTGGAAGTACTCTTCGGCAGTCTTGGCCAGTACAAACGCGTGACGAAAACAACAACATAGCCTCAGTCCCAGCTTGTGGAATAAGAAACATCAGCGAAACATCCCAGAGAAAGAAATGGACTAAGTTCAGTCGCTGGTCTAATTCATGATGGGTGTGGAAAATTTAATTGCAAGAGCTTCCAAAACTATTGACTTGCATTACGACGACTTGACTTAGTGTCTGTATGGACTTCGTTTCTCATACAAGTTTGCCATTTGCTTCACAGCTGCCATACCATAGCACAAGATGAGTGGACTGAGCAATCCTATACTCGTCGCCTTAAGCGTCTTCTTCGTCGTGTTAGATGGATCATATTCAGCTGAAACACGTTGCGGTTTCAATGGCCCTGTCATAAGGTTCCCTTTCTTGCTGAGCCAACACCACCCATCCACAGTTGGTAACAACTACTCAGCCAGTACTAATGCCAGTGTGCATTATCCACCTGGTTTCGAGCTCTCTTGCACTGAACAAAACGACACTTTGCTTCAGCTACCATACTTGCCAAAACTATTCGTCCTAGAAATCGACTATGCCTTGCAGAAGCTAATAGTCTTGGATCCTGATGGTTACACCATTCGAAATCGACTTCTGCACTTGGATGTCATGTCTTTGTATCATCCATTCTACCCAATTGCAGACGTTGCAGATGGCCCCCATTGGACGAGACTAAGGACGGGTGATACTATTGGTTACATAAGTAAGTATAGCTACACCTTGTTCAATTGTTCGTCTAACAACACAGATGTTGGGAACTACAGCAAACCGATCAATTGTCTTAGCATCCCTAATTACCAAGTGTATGTATTTGGCACTGCTGATCTCCTCCAAATACCATTGTGGTCTTGCACGGCTGGTAAAAAAATTGAACTTAACCAGTACTCTGGTTTTAGTTCTCACCCGTTGTACGGTGAATTACTCATGTTAAGTTGGTCTTCACCAAAATGCCGGCACTGCCAAGCAAATGGGCAGGGTTGCAGGTTCAAGAAGATCAACAGCAGCAGTGATAATGATGCTGAATGTTACTCTCATCTTTCAAAAGGTCTGTATCATTGCAAGTTATGATATCCATCTGAAATTGACCTCTTGATGGTTAATTTTGATCTCATTCGTGCAGGAAGATTGGCTAAGCGTCTAGTTGCAGGTTCTATCTAATTCTCTTCACTTCACTCACTTGAGAACTTTTCCTGTCATTGACATCTAACTACAAGGGAAAGGAGTTACCGAGCAACTCTTTTAAATCTTTTTCAGGTTTAACAGTAGGGATTCTAGGACTTCTAATAGCACTGATAATAGCAAAGAGACGCTACCGCGCTTCCCTTCTAGACAAATTTGAAAAGGCGAACCAAGCCAAGATTGAAAAGTTCTTGGAGGACTACAAATCCCTGAAGCCCATCAGATACTCATACGCCGAAGTTAAGAGGATCACGAATCACTTCCAAATCAAATTGGGCGAGGGAGGATATGGCAGTGTGTTCAAGGGAATGCTCTCCAATGACATTCCAGTTGCAGTGAAGCTCCTCAATGATGCAAAGGGCAATGGAGATGAGTTCATCAACGAAGTGGGAACCATCGGAACAATCCACCATGTCAATGTAGTCCGCCTATTCGGTTTCTGCGCAGATGGATTCAGGCGAGCACTTGTCTACGAATTCCTACCCAATGAATCTCTTGAGAAATTCATCTTTTTGCAGGACTCCAAAAGGCCATTCCTAGGATTGTCAAAGCTTCAAGACATTGCCATAGGAATAGCCAAAGGAATTGAGTACCTCCACCAGGGATGCGATCAGCGCATCCTCCACTTCGACATCAAGCCTCACAACATCTTGTTGGACTACAATTTCAATCCCAAGATATCGGATTTTGGATTGGCGAAGCTATGTTCTAAGGACAAGAGTGCTGTCTCCATGACTGCAGCCAGGGGAACCATGGGATACATTGCCCCAGAAGTGGTTTCAAGGAACTTTGGAAATGTATCACATAAATCAGATGTGTACAGCTTTGGGATGATGTTGCTTGAAATGGTGGGAGGAAGGAAGAACATGGATGCAATGGCGGATAAATCGGGCCAAGTTTACTTTCCAGAGTGGATTTACAGACGAATAATACATGAAGAAGATGATCAAGAAATCAAAATGGAATTCGATGGCGAAGAGAAGATAGCCAAGAAACTATCAATTGTGGGGCTATGGTGCATTCAGTGGTATCCGATCGATCGACCCTCGATGAATAGTGTGGTTCAAATGCTAGAAGGAGCAACGGAGAGCCTAACTGTTCCTCCTAGTCCATTCGCTTCCACCACACGGTCCACACCAGAAAAGAACACAAGGAACATTCATATTAAGCCCCGCAATCACCATGTCCTAACAATCATCTCTGAGCATGATGAACTAGAGTGACTAGTATAATGCTATATACGTTCCACACTGGGATGTCTCCTTTTTTTTTTTTTAACTCCTATAGCCGATGTATGAAATATGAAATGAAACCATGATATATAATCAATAAATGTACATCTTTAGTCATCGGGTCGAGAAAACACATAATCTACAAAATATTGGAAAGGTTATCCAACTGATCCACCCTAACCAAGCTAAGAGAATTCAAAAATAAATCAAACGATTGTAAAAATTATGGCGTACCTTTGACAAGAGCCACGACACAATTAGGCAGCATTACTTGCGTTGCTAGGCTGAAAATTGAACTTCACAAGCAAGAAGAAATAAGAATTCTGCACATAACAATTATAAAAAACATAAAATGTTTAACTTAATTTGATAAGTTCTGGTCACAAATATAGCACCTTAACTCAATCCTTCTGGTATTGAAATCAAGATTTGTTTTGCAGAAAGATTTATTTTGATCCTGCACAGTAAAACTCTGCTCAACAATAAAAGATTCAGCACATCAGTGCTCCGCATAGTGAAGGATACTATAAACAGCATCAAAGAATAGTTCTACATCATTGCATTATTTTTCTCTCCTTTTCAAATGAACCCTCTCTTTTGCTTTTGTTTTACATCTCTTGTAAGATCAACTTACAATTTTATTTTTTTTCTTAACATTAAACATTGAATCCCTCCTTGCGAAGACACTGTAGATGAGCATCGATCCACTTCGAGCAAGCGTCTTCACCATGCTCCACAATGCACTCATCCCTCAGCTTCTTAGTATCTGGGCAAGCACAGCATATCTTCTTTTTTGGCTTAGAATCAGATTTTGATGTTTCCAATTTCCCTGACTCTGATAAGTTGGCAGCCTTCAAAGTGATAAAAGCTGGTGCAGAATCCATTTTCCTGCCTGCTATGGGAGATCAAATATGCAGTTCCTGAGATATTATAAGCAATGATAATAATGAAATCCATTTCAAGAAGGCTTAAAAAAAACCGTTTCAAAAATGAAAATTGACAAGGATGTTCCACTTAAAGCATATGATTTAAAAGGTGAATATGAAGCAAATATGAATGACATATAAGGACCCAAATCAAAGAAATTATAATATAAATTCATTTTATGTTGCTTGCTTCAGTCAAGGTGCCTTTGTTCTTGCTATATTTCACAATCTTGTCATTACATAAGTCAGATGCACTGGAATCGTTCAATTTAGACATTCTCTATCAATTACAAATCTTAAATTCTCTTAATATTCGTATCACTATTTTATATTTAATTGATTTAGCAGTCTTGAGTATTAATTGAAACAATGAAACTTAAAGCAAACCATTTCAAGTCTCGTGTTTATGCAGTCACTGATCTATGTGTTAAGACTTAAGATCATAATTTGTAACCAGATGGTCTAAGCAGGAAAAATAGATAAGAATTGTCTAGCATTCACTTTAAATGACCAAAAGCCTAACCAAAGCTTATAACTGCATCGCTCATTTTAATCCCTCAACAGAAAACGCTTGGTATAAGCGACCATTCTCAACTTTTCGCATATATAAACCTTTTTATATACTCACATAAACACATGCTTTTTCCCAAAGAGAAATGCAACAGTGATATGTTCTTTTTTTTTAATTTCTCTGGAAATATGTTATTTTTTTTGTTATTGACCGCGAAACTGGTATTCAGTTTTTTTCTAAGAAAAAACTAATAAAACAGTGTATTAACCGCTGGATTATCCCTAATTCCCTCATCATTTTAATTCTACACCCTACTGCTCAAAGAACGATAAATATCAAGTTTTGCAAAGCAAGCTAAGAAGTCAGAACTTCATTGATGAAAACTATCACAAAAAGAATACAAGAACTTGCAAGCTATAAAACAATTAAAAGCTGCAAATAAACTTTAAAAAAGTGCTCCGACAATGCTACTACTATAAAGTTTTTTTCTTCGTCATGGATTCAGATAACTCAAATTGAATTGTTTACGGATCTAAGGCATCCAACTTCTTGACTCTTAACTGACACTCAAAATACAACTAATTTCAATCGATCAGATCACACCTTGCCGTGCAGGATGGCCATACATTGATAAGATTTACAAAACAACCCAATGACAAGCCAAACACATATTAGTACATGGCAAATGCATATAGAAACCGCGATAGAGAAAAGTCCACGGTACTTTCTCACGAATAAGTGAAAACTCATCAAACAAATCATCCACTGAAAGTTTAATAAAAGATTTCGCAGGTGCAAGTAACAAGCAGTTCTTTAAATGCTTCAACTCTTCCAGAATCTAAACGCCAAACACACAATCCTACAATAAAATCGACCGAACTCAGCAAAATCTATAACGAGCTTCTATCAAACAATGGAAAAAGCTTTTCTTGTTTTCTTTTCTCCTCGAAGACTGGTTCGACCTAAAACGCGATCTCTAGTCTACTATATCCCAGAACATTGAATCTAAGGAGGTTAAACACATATGAGTACTCATGAGAAACAAAATTGAATGACAATGAACCATTGAGAGACCAATTCAACATGATCAGAAGAAAAACTGCATCTGAAACTCAATGAACGACAAGTTAGGGCTGCGTAGATCGTCAATCCAAACAGGAACTTCAATCACAAACAACGAAGCCTCTACGATTACGAATCCAGTAAAACCTAGCGAAGAAAATTGAAGATTCTCTCGATTGTCACCAGATTACATTACGCATCATCAAATGAAAGGAACGATCGAATTCAATATCCGTACATTCGTGAAAATTAATGGCGCGAATTCAAATCTCGCATTGAAACCCTAGAATTCATGATGAGAGTCGATTTTTGTGTTAGAGAATCAAAGTTCAAACAATAGACCTACCGATCGAGAGAGAGAGAGAGAGAGAGAGACTTCACCGACTACACGTGAAGGTTAAAGAGACCAGTGAAAATGAAGTTGCGAAGTTGCGTATTGCGTAGGCGAGTTTATATAGTTGCGTAATCTTACCGCGAAAGCTCGTGGGCTTGCTTGTTATTGGGCCGAATAAGAGGTTAGGGGAGGCCCAGGGGCTTGCCTTTCAAAACTTTTTTATTTATTTATTTTTTTTATTTATATCTACTCTAGGATTGTCCCAAGCCGCGCCCCACTCGAGGGGGTGGAGATCCCAATGTTAGATTTTTTTTATTCTCATGACTCAAACTCAAGACCTTTAGTTAAGTAGTAAGACCTTGTTTGGTTAGGGGTGGAGTTATCTCTCGGGAGATAACTTACAGGGAGTTGAGAACTAATCTTGTTTTGATCTTCTCTACAAGTTATCTCCAACTTACATTATAGTGTGTGAGATATCTCTCCACCATCCCCCTATAGAGTTATCTCCCAAGAGTTGTGGATACAATTACCTCTCTCATTAATGACTCATTTATTACTCATCTCTCTCTTGTTTGAATGTTATTTAAGTCAATTCGAACCAAACATAAAAATATTAACTCCAATGAGATAACTCCCTACTAACACTGTAAGTTACTAAAAACAAACCAAACAAGGCCTAATAAATTGCTTCCTCTCGCGCTGGCTTACAGTTAATAATTCCTATTATTAGGGCAATTGAGATTAATTTGGCAATGAGCATCACCAAAAAGTAACTTTATAGGTTTGGAAATAAATCCAAATATTTATAAGAAAAGTGTTGTTTTTGAAAAAAAATTTAAACTCTATCCATATTTGTAACAAACCCTATGTAAGTTCACCTACCTATTTTTCGAAAAAAGTTTGATTTTGAAAAAGAGTTTGAATGCAATCTATTTAAAATCACTCCATTTTCGCCAAACTCCGTCCACTTACGTCCTCCCCCCATCTAATGCACACTACTGCCTAGCTAATTTGTCTCCTATCATCTTCACTTTCATTGCTTCTATGTCTCAACCACCACCACCATCTGAGCCCCTCCGCTGCGACATTACCTTTAATTGTAATCTTTGTAGTGGCCGTAGACATTGCAAGACCGTTCCAAAATTTAAGCGTTGAAAAGATTGAGTTGTTTTCAAAATGGGTATATCAACCTTTCTTAAAGGACAAGTCGGCAAACTTATAGCAAGGGTTGTTATAACACCATGCATATTATCAGCCAAAAGAGACATTCAAACTCTATAAAAGTTCTAACAAAAATGAATATATAATTGGCATTTAAAAGAAGAAATCACAAGTCACGGAGGGCACATACGCGATGGAGAATTCCTACAAACAGGACAAGCAGCATTAACACGAAGCCATTCATCGATGCACTCAACATGAAAGCAATGCTTGCATTCTGGTATTAGTTTCAGAGTCTCATTGGGCCTGTACTCAGACAGACAAATAGAGCACGTGCTATCATCCGGCCTAGGCAATCGACGGCTCTCACCCAACACCACCTTGGGATACGAGTCAATTGTAGGCCCATCGAGGCCCGTTATGGTGGTGGGCTGTGGCGCTATTGAAGAACCAGCTGTTACTGAGCTGGGCTGACTAGGCCCAACGCTATTAGGCCCATTTCTGTCGCAGCACACTGTCTTCATACAGAAGAAGATCACGAGCCCAAGTGTTATTAGGAATGCTGGCAGGCCTAGGCCCAAAGCAAGGCCTGTTGGGAGAGATCTTGATCTCGGCAAACCTGTTGTCAAAAGTACATGGAGAATGTAAGATCTGTTTTTCCTTGTTAGTTTCTTTTGCAAAGACATGGATTTTCGTGCACACACAAATCTATGAATAAATAAAAGGATACCAACAAGGAAGATTCTAGAGTAACCCAATTTAGACGGGTTAATTTCAGATGGTCACCGACGGTCACTTAAGTTTGCGGTTGTAACACTTTGGTCACTAAACTTTCATTTGTCCCAAATATATCACTCAACTTTACAAAACGTTTCAACAAAGTCACTCCGACCACTTTCCTGGTCAAAAACCCACCGGCGCTGCTGACGTGGCGCCACGTGGGATTTCATGGGAGGTCACTTAACTTGTTAAGTGATGACATGGCATGCCACATACATACCTACCCACCCACCCCACCCCACCCTTAGTTCACCCCACCACCATTAAACCAATTTCTATTCTTCCTCTCCAACCCCCTGTTTTTTTTTTCCTCTTTGAAACGGCTTGGTCTCTCTCTCGCGATTCCTCTCACGCTCGTGCTCTCCACCCCCTGGATCGTCTTCTTCGCCGTGCTCTCTCTCTCGCGGTTCCTCTCTCGCGGTCGTGTTCTCCCCTCCCCTCCCCCAACTGGTCGTATTCTTCGCCGTGCTCTCTCGTGGTCGTGCGGACGTGCGGTCGTGCGGTCGTCCTCCCCCAACTGTTCTTCTTCTTCGCCGTGCTCGCTCGCGGTCGTGCGGTCTCGCGCGCGGTCCTCTTCCCCTCCCCCACTGGTTCGTCTTCTTCCCCGTGCTCTCTCGCTCGCGGTACATCTCTATCTCTGTCTCGCGGAGTAAGGTCTCTGTCTCGCGGAGCTTCGATCCTACGCAACCAATCGGCCTCGACTTAACGGGGCAAGGTTTCAATGTAAGAGATAGGCCCAACGCTATTAGGCCCATTTCTGTCGCAGCACACTGTCTTCATACAGAAGAAGATCACGAGCCCAAGTGTTATTAGGAATGCTGGCAAGCCTAGGCCCAAAGCAAGGCCTGTTGGGAGAGATCTTGATCTCGGCAAATCTGCTTGTCAAAAGTACATAGAGAATGTAAGATCTGTTTTTACTTGTTAGTTTCTTTTGCAAAGACATGATTTTCGTGCACACACAAATCGATGGATAAAAGAGGAAAAAAAAAACAGGGGGTAGAGGAAGAATAGAAATCTTTAATGGTGGTGGGGTGAACTAAGGGTGGGGTGGGGTGGGTGGGTAGGTGTGTGTGGCATGCCATGTCATCACTTAACAAGTTAAGTGACCTCCCATGAAATCCCACGTGTGCCACGTCGTGTGGGTTTTTGACCGAAAAGTGGTCTGAGTGACTTTGTTGAAACGTTTTGTAAAGTTGAGTGATATATTTGGGACAAATGAAAGTTTAGTGACCAAAGTGTTACAAGCCGCAAACTTAAGTGACCATCGGTGAAATTAACCCCAATTTAGACACCTAGTGGACCCAAGTAAGTGTCTAACTTTGCGATAAACTTCGAGGTGTGCGTGTAACAACTCGAGATGTGTGCTCACGTTCCTCGAGGTGCATCACATGAAGGGACACCCACTTGTTCCACTAGGTGCCTAAAGTTCATGTCCATAAAGTGGGTTACAAAAACATTTTCCTACCAACAATTGGCACATGTCAAAAGTGGATCACTTATTTTCTATTGCTTTTTAGTGAATTGGGAAATCTAGTGATTTAATAAAGTTTGTAATTATTTAAAAAAAAATATTAGGATGTGCCATTTTGAAAAACCCATCATGAATACTTAGTTGTTGGTATCCCTTCATTTCCTCATCAACAATGTTCGTGCGCACACAAATCAATGTATATTGACTTGACTGAACACCAACAACCGAGTGTCCACACCAAGCGGACCAACGTTAGTTTATAAGATACCTTTTTTATTGATTGAGTAGATAATATATAAGTGTATGATTGATTGAATAAGGTTTTTGAGTTTCAGTGTATTGATGATTAAAACTTATGATGGACCTCAATTAAATATCAACGACCAAATCATTTTCCTCTCCAAGCTCAAGCTCACATGAAGAGCAGTATTCAGAGACTGGTAAAGAATGTCTAGACTGTTCTATCAAAACTAGGCTTGTGATGGATTTCAACTAAATATCAACTAAAGATATGGTATTTATTATATAAATTCCACTATGGATAGCTAGACATTAGCTTTAGTTCCTATTATACTATAACTAGTTGTTTTGTTAAATTAATCGAGCTAACTATCGTGTTTAGTTGACGACTTATTAATTAATTAAGAGATTATTCTAGATGTTGGTTGATTCTTGTATTTTAAATTGTTTTCCGTCTTAAAAATGCTTAGTCAAATCTAATTACTCTGTTCATGATACAAACAAGTAGCACAAGCATCCAAACTAGTTAGGAATTACTATATCTCAACTAATTCAATAATGAAGTTGAACTAAATCTTACCACGTTGAGGGACATTAAAGCAAGCAATATCAAGGCTCATGTTGTTCTTGAACCAGCAATTCCCGCCCCGGCTTACACAGTCGCCGCAAGCAGGCTCACGCCAAGTCAAGCGAAGATCACCACTGAGATCAGATGAAAACCATTTCTCGGCTTCAACAGGTGCAGCAACTGGAACTAAAACAGTCTTAATCAACTCACAATAATCCGAGAGCAACCCACTGAGAGTCATGGATGCTGTAGCTATGACCGAGTGAGTCGAAGAGCTCATGCAAGGGATGGGCGTGAACAAGCGAGACCTGACTAGTTGTGATGAGCAATTGAGGAACGTGTAGTTCTGGTAGTAGCGGCCCTGAAATGGAGAACCAGAGAGGTTGAGGGTCAGGAGGCGAAGCGGGAGACAGTTGCTCGGATCATAAACTTGAATCTCTTGCGCAGGATAGTTAATATCGCGTATGAACATGTCTTCGCCGGAGGGTAGATGAAAGACAGTTTGCCTTAAGGAGTCGCAGGTGAGATCAAAGCCTGGATAGCCGCAAAGTTGGGGCTGTATTTGTTTTAACCTGAAAGGGAATTCAATGATGGTGTTGTGACTGTTGTCATATCCACAAGTGGAAATTGTGCAGTTGTTAACTGTTGAAGATACATGCAAAGTAAAGAAGAAGATGATGAAGAAGAAGCAGAACATCAGGAGAGAAGCCATTTTTGAAGATGTAAAAAGGGCAAATGGGATTCACACTTGCTTTAAAAAAAAAAAAAAAAAAAAAAAAAAAAAAAAATGGTATTCTGGGAAAGCAAGTGACATGGGCTTATTTTTGACTTTTGAGTATTTTAATCCCTCAAAGCTCTAATGCTTAAAATAAATCAAAATTATTTCCATCAGTTTACCATAATAATAAATAAATTGGTTTGAATTTTTGTTGATAATGCTAAGAAGTTGCAGTGATGTGAAAAGAAATGGTAATATATATATATATATAGGCACACACACTATCTAGATAGTATAATTTAAAAGATTTGCATAAAGTTGTCCAACAAGGCATACAGTATCGAAATTACTAATTCCTAGTCAAGATAAATGAAGCTTTCTATAAAACAATAAGAACTTGCAGAACATTGATTATGAAGGTGGAGATCTAGATCATCAACTCAATAAACTAACCCACAAAACAATGTGTTCAACATCTTGAACCTCACACCAACAGCGCAGTCAACTCAACAAAACTCTCAAATTCTAAGCAACATCATCCGAATAATGAAAATTACGCTGAACATTCATTTGGATGCTTTGCAAGACTAAGAATGAGATTTTGACGACAATCACAAACAAGTTTTTGCAGTCAGACAAGTCTAAGGTGAAACAAGGACTAAATTTCAATTACCATGATCCATTTAGCAAAAAAGAGTCAACTTTAAATGTTTATGTACCTTTGAAAAAAAAGTCGCTATGTACCTGGTTTTGGGATCAATAGCAACATGTAAGTAGTGGTTGCAATCACGCCGAGCCATTATTTTTTACGTGATTATCACTATCACTCAAACTTCAGTCATTCTTGCTGATGGGGAATGTGGGGTCTGTACATTGAGTGGAGGATGGTAGCAAGAAGCCTCGAACGCAGCACAGATCATGCAGCAAATCTCCTGCTAAGAACAAGAAAACAGCAAAACTGTCGCCCATTGCCGCTAGGCGCTACCTATCCTATGTCACTCAAACGATTTGAGCAACAACTGAACAACCTAGAAACCGACACTTAAGCGATTAAGGTATACACACCTATAGGACCATCTAAACAAGCAATGCCAGTAATCAGGTTCACAAGAGATGGCCTGAGCTCAATAACTGTGTCATTCAGTCAATGACAGATCAAGGTTCCTAGAGGCTATATCAAAAAATGATGTTGCTGATGACATTTAAATCTGAATGGAGAACCACAAGCTCATCATTTTCCGCAGTTAGCACAAGATAAAAAACTTTAATCACTTGCACAAACAAATGAAATGCAACAATCCCCAGAGGGAATACAACTATTTCCTTGGCTAGCACATTGGTATAAACCCATTCTAGTTAGCAACAATTTCACAGGGATGAATTTCATGAATACTACAACAACAAAGCCTCAATTCGGTTACCTAGATCAAACTCTTCAATTGCGCTCGATTTACTGCAATTGAAGTGATGCAGAAGACTAGCACAAAATTCCTGAAATCATAACAAGAAAAATCCGAACTTTTTGCTTTATTAAGATAAAAACTAGTGTTTCATTGATGATTGGCAAATAAAGTTTCCAAGTTATAATCAAACCTCACATTGCTTAATTTCACCAACCAATCTCTCAATCTAGGGTTCACAAAAGATCAAAATTACATCTTTTTTTTTTTCTTCGCATAAGATTTGAGACCGACATTCAACAACATAGCATGGGAAGATACCTATCAATCCCCAATATCAGAAATCCGAGCACCGGCCGCGGCGCTCCCAGTCGCCGTACCGAGTGGGTTCGGGCCCTCTTGGCCCTCCTACCTCGCCAGTCTCTCGATTAACGATCTCTCCGTCTTCGTTCACCTCATCCGCCTCTTCTTCCTTTTCTTGATTCTCACTCTTCTCTTCAGATTCTTGTTCGTGTTCCGCTTCTGCTACGATTTTAGGGTTTTGTTGATGTTGGTGCGAAGAGCAAGCGAACCCTCTCGTTGTCGATTTGATCGAATGGAACTGAAATTGAAGGTCTGAGCGCGCGAACCCTAGCGAGGGTTTTGATTCGGAGAGCTTGTTCGCGACTGAAATTACGCGCCAACACCTCGCCATCTCTCTCTTCGCTTTCTTCTTCGTCTCTGCTAGAAGAGGCCGACGTTCGGGCCACTGCGCGTTTATAGTGATTCGACGCGGCGAGGAAGTGCGAGTACGGCCGCCGTTTCGGCCACGTGTCATGAGGCGAGGAGGCCACGTGGCTATACACCAATACAGTAGAAATTATGAATTGTCTAGGAAGTCATTTGGAAAATTACATGGCTTTGAGCTCCCGTGTGCTCCTCGAGATGCAAGTATATATAGATCTAAATGCAAAACATACAAATCGAGGCCATATGAACAACTCTTATAGACTAAAGTGTCTTGAGGTGTAATTTACTCGTTGTCATTTTAATATTTTTCAAAAGCTATAGTTCATTTTCTTAAGTATTTGTAAGTGTCCGAACATTTTCTACCCTTCTAATATTGATTCGATTAATCTTGTGTAAGTTGATTGAGCACCCCAATCTCATAACTCTATAAAAAAAGTAAATGACATATAATTTAGTTATCGCAATTAGAAATCGCATTCTTTATCTCAATAAATTAGACTAATTATATCTTTTCGTATCCATTACATCCTACCCTTTAAAACAAATTTAAGTTAAATTTAGTAGTTTGTTAAAATTGACAGTAAAATTAAAAGAATATTTTGTATTTATTAAGCGCGGTGCATCATGATGCAGCAAATGTATAATTTTTTCTTTTCATCCAAATTTTTTTTTATAGAAATGAGACTTTATTTAGTATAGCCCCAAAAAAATACAAAGCAGTGAAAAACAGTGTTTCCTTGAATAAAGCTGAAAAAAAAAAAAAAAAAAAAAAAAAAAAAACCACTACTAGTGTAGTTTCCTATACTAAAAAAGCAACCTCCTCTCCAACCTAGTATCAAATCAATTTGGTTATTTGACCAAAAAAAAAAAAATCAATTAGGTTGAACCTATCCCCAAGGGGGTCGTTCATCCAAAAAATTACACGTAGAATTCTCACAAATAGAAATTCACATCAGTAACATGCATTAATGCATATACGTGTGCTTGCACTTCAACATTCTTCAGGGATGGAAGCAAGGGTTGGCTTCCATGGCTCTCGAAGAAAACCAGAGAACAAATCTTCACTACCCTCATCATTAGATTCATTACTATCATTTCTTTGGAGGCTTTTCAAAATTTCACTAAGAATCTCAGCTTCAGCTGTATTGCTTTTAGAAGTCATCAGTAATTGGGCTAACTCTTGCTTTGTGAGTACAATCTTCACCCTCACCACGCCTTTCTTATCTTCACTATTTTTGAGCCCATCACTAGGCCTTCCCTTTCTCTTTAAATAGTCCAGACGTTCCTCTGCACCATTAGATGAGCCATCTCTTCTCTTACGTAGTACTTCTGATGAAGAAGCCTTTGAACCAACACTAAAATTTGATTCAAAGAGTTCATCTTCAGTACTTCCTTTGCAGCATGCGTTCCCCATAGTAGATGAAGTTTCTAATGCTACGGATTAAAAAGGACTCCTATGGGCGAAGACAATAAAAACTAGAAAGTTGGAGATGAAATGAAGATGCCTCAGAGAGATGAATTTATACAAACAAATTAAGGGTGGGACTGGGAGTGAAGGTATGGCACTTGATGAGTCCAGTATTATTCGTTTGTGATGTAACGTTTGTCGAAAGACAGTCAAGAAGACAACGCGTTACTTCTTCACAGTAAAGCTTAAGGCAAAGCTTATTAACCCCGTCGAACTCGCTCGGTTGACCGTCAAATCTCTAGAACTAAGGCATTCAGATTTGCACATATGTATCTCGATAAATATCAAACTTACGCCAATGGAAATGACACTTGATACTAGGATCTACGGTGTTATAGTTTTTTTAAGGAAAATGATTTGATAACTCATTTTCAAATATTTAAAATAGACACTCAATTATTAATGTTTATTCATTTTTGTATCGATATTTATGAATTAACTAGCTACATTATATTATCTTAGTTTCCCTTAAGTTATTTGGAAAACATATATGGAGATCTTCAAATTTATTTCATCCAATCATCATTGCAGTTTAACGAGTTAATTAATTATTTCAACCTCAATTTAAAAGAAAGAAGCTAAGAAAATATAATGTATGCACCACAATTAAAATTCGCAATACTCATCTCATTATTACTTCACATAAATTTGGAGGTGAGAACAATTCTTCCTTTTTTGATTAAAAAGAACAAAATTTCTTTTGTTTTTACCCTTGACATCGGAGAAAACAATTCCACGCGTAAATGAAAGACTATAATCCACAAAGACCTTGACGGATTGAAACTAGGATGTGACCCATCATAAATTCTATTTGAACTCTTCAAACCTTTAAACTTCAACTTACTCCCGCATTATAATAGTACATTAACAGGCATCTTAACCGTAAATAACACTAATAGAGTAGGCTATGGGAGATTAACGTAGGTTAAAGGACTAAAGAATCAAACCTTGGTGATTGACTGCTTAGTTTGATTGGATAATCAAAACTAAAAATCAAAGTTACAAACCAAACAGAGAATATATATATATATGTACATGGAAGATGCAAACCTCAGAAACATTAAATATACCATCAATGGTCACAGAATCCAATTAGAACGTTTCAAAGGTTTGTTCGAACTTTACTGTTGCCGTATTTTTATTAAAAAAAAAAAGAAAAAAAAACCTTTACTGTTGTCTTAATTGATGGGGCAGATACAGCTTTACGATCTAAAATCAAACATTAATTGAACTTGATCTGATTAGATAAACAAAAGGAAAGTATTAATTGTTGGTATCCATTCATTTCTGCATCATCAATATTTGTTCGCACATAAATCAATGTGCGTTGAATAGACATCAACAACCAAATGTCCATTCCGAAAATCCGAAAAAAGTCACCCTAACATCCTCCAACTAAATTAAACAGACAAACATCAAAGTTCAAATTGCACAAATTTGCTTCCAGCATAATCGGGGGAGATGAGAACCCAAACAACCCCCATGGGCTCACTTCTATGTACGCTAACAGCCTCAAATGAATCACAAACAGACAGAACAAAGCCACAAACGAGTGGAGACCCGGATCAACGGTGCCAGTCCGCTGTGAAAAGAATCGAACGGTAGCGTGCTATCTATCTATACAAAATAAAAGTGGCGTATTGGGAGGAGTTTATTTGCTAGTAATCATCGAATAGGAAAGTGGGAGAAGAAAGCGAGAGAGATGGGTGGTGGAGCGCATGTGATTAAGAGAATTCCAAGCATTAAGTTCCCACCAAGACGATCAAAATTCTCAGGTACCTATTTTCTCTCTTCACCCCGCTTTGATGATTAGGAATTGAAACATGCTTGCGCTCAATTAATTGCATGATTTCTATTTCACGTTTCAGAATCTATTGACTTCTAGAAAAAAGTTAGAGAAATGCAAAGGTGTGATTGTATTCAAAGAAAATATGGTTCATAATTTTTCTTCAATTTGGTTCTAGTTCATCTGGTTTGCAAACTAGGTGATCTAAATGGGTTTGAAGAATTTTACACTAGGGCTTATTAAATTTCAGTAGGGAGGTTTCATTCTTCTACCTAATCTTATGTCAAGGGACAAAACAGGCTCAAATACATACGAGTAACACTGGAAAATGTCAATACTGAATGAGCTATGGGATGCATTCAGTATAGCTCAAGACCATTGCACCTAATAATCACCAAGAAATGTAGTTAACATGTCTTCCATCATCCCAGTAGCCTGAGAAGAATGGAAAAATCTTCAAGAAAGTACAGATTCAGTTCTCTTCCTGCATTTGAGTTACCCCATTGTTGGTCATACTAGCTTGAATGACTGCGTTCGGTTATTATTCAGTTCACCAAAACATTCTTTTCTCGCTTAAAGAACAATCGATCTTAAGGATCCGCCCGCCGCCATCATGCCGCATCCTTTCGCCCCCCTAGTCACCCTCAGACTCTAGTAGCTCCTGCTGCACGAGACGCCCCCAATGACTAGTAGATAGATGACATCCCAGGTTCCTACTTCATAACTATTTGGTTTTCCCAAACTTAGAGAAGTTGTTGTAGCTTTGATGAGAAGGGGAACTAAGATGTATAGGAAAAGGGCATTGTTGACTACTCCCTCCGGTCATTTATATAAGTCTTTCTAGCAAAAACTTTTGTTCAAAATTGTAAGTCGTTTTCGAAATTCAAGAATGTATTTATTGCATTTTTACCTATTTTACCTTTATACAATTCAAACATTTATGATTTTTCAATTCTTCAATTTATTTAATATCAAAAGACATATATGTAAATTATACTCGTAATTAAAGTTGCATTAATTCTTGTGTCCTTACCTTAAACGACCGAAGGGAGCATTAGATTAGCTGATTCGTCATGGTATTAATATTTTGTTTGGAAGAATAAATTACCTTGACGTTCAAAGAAATAATCACATAAGCATCTCCACTTCTGTCAATCTTAAAGGTTCTGCAACACATACCCAAGTAGCATCAGATATTGGTGAAGATGGGCATCAAACTTTCTATTCGAACTCAGAAGTTCCAGCCCCACCAGCTAATACTGCTGTAGGAGGGAAGGCTACTCTTCAGCCAAAGAGGACACCGGTCTCAGACAAAGAGATTGACGCTATTTTGGTATGTATCCGATTCTGACTTACACGCAGGTTCAACATTTAGCTAGAGATGAAAATCAGTATTCATGGATGGTCACAAACTCCCAATCATCTGATAACCAAGCTAGATTAAACATAGTTGTAAACTACGAACAACAATCACCAAATTCGGGTTGTCGTTAACTCATTATTCATAAAATCTCATCTAAATATGATTATTGTCACAATTAGCTGTTACATTGGATTCCACTTAGAAGTATTTGCAGTGTACCCATATGTTTGATTCAAACACGTGTATGCACATAAATATATGAGTAGTTTTAATAACTACTTAGTAGTTATATTTGCGTGTGTGTGTATATATATATATATACATGGAAGAGAGTTAATTTTTATCTTTTAATCAAGTTCCAAATAAGAAACCAACGTAAGTACTCTTGAATGCCTCTGCAAAGTATCTACGCCGTGGTTTTGGACATCTTCTCAATTGGTGATCCCGAAGCAAAGCGGACCGGAAGCGATTACTTGTTCACCAGTCAAACAAGCAAAATCACCAATTGGGAAGACGCCCAAAACCACAGCCTAAATACTTTGTAGTGACACTCAAGAGATAAACTTACGTTGATTTCTTGTTTGGAACTTGGTTAGACGATATGAACTAACTATCTTCCATATATATTTACACACAAATATAACTACTAAATAGTTATTAAGTAATTATTGAAACTACTTATATATTTATGTGCATACACGTGTTTAAATCCAACATCTCCTACTCGCACATAATGAGTTTAATTTCTCTTAAGTTAAATACTTACATGCGTATACGTGTATTAAATCCAACACTAGATCTATTGACGAGTTCAATAAGATCGCTAGCCCTTAATTAGTTGCTTTACTATACGCTTTTTCTCCTGATTTGCTTTTTATTGTTTAACAGTTGGGAGGTATCTTCTAATCTTCTCTAATGGACTGATATGGAGATTATGACGCTGGGGGACTTCTGCAGGCTTTTATCTTTTTTTTTTTTTTTTTCTTTGTGTGCGTATTATGAAACATTTCAACAAAAAATCAATTGCTGTATTTCCCATAGACATTGTACTCTTATATGGAAATAATTGTGATTGTATCAATCTGAAAGAGAGGATTGCATCTCCTCCCGGGTTAACTTATTATAAGCTTTAAGTTTTAACTAATCAATTTTTACACTATCTTCTTGGGCTGGGAAATTCAGAATGCAATACCAAAAACTTCAGCACACTTTGGTTCAGTCAGATAAATTTAAAAATGTAAAATTTAAACAATTTAATGAGCATATCGATTGTGGCAACCCCAATGGAAAAACCATTATATTCTTTTAGTTTAGACCACAAACCTCTTATTAGGAAGAGGTGATAGCTAGGTGGTTCTAGAACCAATTTTTAAGGCATCTGATCTCACCCATGAAAAAGAAACCACAAGAGAATTAATAATTCAAGTAATCTTTCTGGTTTTTCAGCAGAGAAACTTACAGGAAAAGAGTGGATCTGAAGTAGCAAGAGAATTGCTCAACCCACTTGCCATCCATGAATCAATTCTGGATCCAGTTCCTTTATAAAACAAAAATAAAAATGATATGAAGTCACTAAAACACCCAACCAGCACCAGAAACAACATAAACCAAGCCAGGGAAACATGAATGCGATGAAACCTCATAAATGATCTGCAAACAAGAAAGTGCTATATCTCCGTGTCACAGCAACTGACAATCAGTTGAGAAGCCATTCGACGAGCAAACGGGATATAACTGAGGCTATACCTGAAATAATTGCAGCATGTAAGGAAACCGTGGATCTAAATGAATTTCAGAACCAATGGCAGGCAAAGAAGAGGAAAGATCTCCCTCAATGAAGTGCCTGCTGATTATGCTGTGTTATGCAGAAAATCATTCTTTACATAATCAGAGTCCTTGCTGCCTTTGCGTGCCGTGCAAGCTTGTCTACACAATGAATTTAACGACAGAAAACCGCCCTTTGTTTTATCAAAACATTCAACTATTTTTCATTTTTCTCAATTAAAATCTTCGGGTAGACTTTAGATGCCCCAAACTAAACAAAATGCATATTGGCATCCAAGATCATCTATCAATAAATGCATGCTTATCGCCCAACCAAACACATCACATATTCACAGTATGTACCTGCCATTCCTTGACCTGATTCCTTCAACAGTATCTTCAGAGTTCAGATGTACAACTACAATGGAATGGATGGTATGCCAAGGCAACTACACATTTGAACAACAAAACCATATAGGAAACAGTTTTCCAGTCCATTCCAACCCAAATTTGCCACACAATTCAGATATCTAACCGTGGGGGAGGCGACCATCAAAAGGGAGCTCTACACAATCGTAGAATTATTTTGCCTGCTCTTTTTTTTTGCTTTCCTTCGAAAGTTTCCAAAGGATGCAATTTGAATGCTCAAGTGACTTCAAGTTCATATGATATTGAAGAAACACACACCAGGAAGAGCATGCTTATGACTTGTAAACGTGAATTAACAATTTAGAAAAGCAGCAAAGCACAAAAACACCAGGATTAAAAATGGATAGAAACTTCAAACTCACCAAATGAGTGCACAGATCTCGCATATGATAGCCAACACCGTCAATAACTTGTTGTGGATCTGCCCAAAGCCAAATATGCCAAGATCCATTTACTTTTTTTTTTTCAACAGGTACAAGATAGAATTATTTATTTTCACAATAAATATACAACTAGAAAGCTTCAATCCCAAATTAGTTGGGGTCGGCAACATGGATAAAACTCTTCCATTGCGCTCGATTTAATGCAATTGATGACGTTTCACAATAAAATATAACAAGACTAAATGCCTGCTCCAAAGTTGGGATATCTTTGGATATCTTATAACCCAAAAAAAAAAAAAAAAAGAGAAGAATCCCTTCTCAAATTTGCGGCAAAATAGTCAGCCAAGTCCAGAATGATTCAACTTATATTACCTAGGAAAGGAAACCTACTACTTAGGCTCCAAGCCTCTTCATTAATGCCCTTCTCAGGGTTGTCATATGATGAAGGAAATGGCACAAGCTCGCACTATTTTTAAGAAATTTAAATATTTTTTGCAAATTCAGAAAGTTGCATGCCTACCCAGAGAGCGCAGATAAGAGCAAGAACGACACACCCAATATATATAGCTGATGCATAAACACGAACAGGGTCAAACATCATTCTAATTTGTTGTCCTGGCCCGATAAGGAAGGCTGTGCTGCCACATGAAATGGAAATTTAAAATAAATAAATAATAATCAGGAGAGGAGAACATGACAAGTGACTAGCACAGCCAAGATAGAACCCTAAATATAACAGTTTATACACCCAAACGAAAGAAAGAAAATAAAATAGTGGGTAGTCATAGAGTTCCAAACTCAAAATCCAACACGAACGGAGTTGCACCAAACCAAATCTGTTAAATTTCTAAATTGTCATTCATTAAATTTCGTCATAGAAATTGACCTTCCTTATAAAATCTTGTGCAGCCAACTAGAAGAATCAATTGCCAGCTAAAATTTCTGTAATTAGTTGGTAAGGCATACAAACAACCTACGCAATAATGAATTCTGCGCACATGAAAAAGAAATGAAGCTTTCCTTCATACATAGCATATTAATTCACGGATCGCCTTAGCCACAAGTACGTACCTTCCAACAGCCAACACATTTCCCAAGGTGAATACAATCGCAAACTTGATGGGTTTAGCAAAAGCAAGTAATGACTGCCAGAAACAAAAGAGCAATTTGATCAATCTTGTGTATAGAAAGGATAATAAAGCTCGTGTATTAAGTAGATAAAGGGTAGATTACTTCAGCATGAAAAAGATATAAATATAATAAATCATCATTCTCGCATGCAACTAACGCCTTCTTCGAATGCTAAATTTATCTAGGTGGTTTTCAGATTTCTAGGATTTGTATCATTTTCTTGTTAGAACAGGTTAGCCTCGATTGCTGAGATTTAACCTCAAACTATTTTCAATCGCGACATCTTAACTTTCTCAATAAGCCACACGGAAGAATGGGAAACCATTCAAAACAAAATGCATTTCAATCCCCCTCAAAATGTTGAGAACTTGAGATGTCAAAGTGCAGAACTCTAAGGGCGAGTAAAATCACCAATATTGAACTGCAGCATGTTTGTTGTGGCAAGACTTAAGTTTCCACAAATACTAGACAGACTAAGATTTTAACTATAAATTCAGTTGGAAGCTAAAGAAAATTGCAACGAAATTCAAAGTGAATGCGTCGGTTAAACGTGATCTCCTGCAACAATGACTGTCTAGACATGAGTAATTAGTAGAAGACAAGTCTGTTCTTGTCATTCTACAAAGGTGATATTAACTCATATAAAGCCAGTCTAAATGCAGCCTTCGGGCGAAATTCAGCTGGCGAGCATCTCACCTTGTTCTTACTTCATTTGTTTAGTCAATTGAAACACCGGCAAATGAATCATATCGCATTCAAATTACAGATGAAACTTTGCAAAAATTAAACCCTAAGTAACAGCATCAACCACATAAAACAGTCAATCAACTAGACCACAATGTCGGAATAGCTTCCTGTAAAAGAGGCATACACGATCCAAACCCTAACAGGATGGCCTAATCATACTAAAAGACTTTCTTAACGAACTTTATCAGATCTTTCAAGAACAATTTGTATCGGTAACTACAATGAAGGACGATCATCACAAGCGCAAAATGTAGAACAGATTCTAGGTTTTCATAATCCACAAATTACAGAGATGAAGAAATCGATTTGGTAAGCGAATCTCACCAGAAACATCAAGATCAGTCCAACGACCAAAGCCGCGGCGAACGCGTAAATTCTCTGCACGGATCAACACAAACATAGCATCAATTCATGACTTGACTAAGAAAATCAAATCAATCGCTGAGATTACTCAAATTCGCATCGCACCTGCAATGGAGACAGAGATAACAGTCCACCAGCCTCGTCGCCTAACAAGTCATCATCTTCGCGTTCGCTCATAAGAGATGAACCGAATTTCCACATTGTCGATCTCTGATTCTCAGCTCTTCAATGGCTTCGATCACAGATTCAGAGTTGATTTTGAGAATTCGTTTGGGTTTTGGGTTTCAGCGCTTCGTCGATCTTCGTACAGAAACCGATTAGAACGATAAAATAAAAAGGGCTCATCCGTCATGCGTTGCTTCCTCGTATTATATATTTTTATTATTTTTTATTATTTTATTATTTTTTTCGAATTTCGATTAAATTGTTGACTTGCCGGTCAACTGATGTTTGCGCGGGCAGTGAAAATTGAAAAGAATACGGTTCGCGGGCTAGGTTGTAAAAAAGTAATTTCTTTTTTGAGGATTAATAAGCAAAGAGTAGAAATGTTGAATTAAAGAAAAAATATCAGACTAGCATTAAATTATTAGTTGGGACTATCTAATCAAAAAAATAATAATTTGGGTCTGTCTGCTTTTTACCCACAAGCATTGTGTTGTTACATTTTTTCTTGATTTACGTAGATTTTTCAAGAGACCAAGCTTTAATTTTTACCACAAACAGATGTATGTGTATCTCGAATAGCTTCAAAACACATCAACAAACTCAACTAATTTGAAAAGCACATATCACTTGGTTGAAAACCCCTACTCGTGCGTGCCATTCAGATCAACTAATATGGATTCGATGTTTCCAATTCAACTCTATGCATGTAGTGAAAGTCATGGTGCGATATATAATCTTTCAAACATTGCGTAGAGGAAACCAATTTGTTTGTTATTTGAAGTGGAGTGTACAAACACTTGAGACATTGGTCATAACTCGTATCTCAATACAAATCGACACAACACGTGCAAATAATTATTCATCATCACGTGAGTGCTAATCTAACGCCTGTTATTCTAGTTTGAAAAATTGACTAGTTCAAAAAACATGTTCAACCCATCATAATCAACCAATACAATTAAACACAATCTAAAAGATTTTAATTATAATCTAATTAATCTAGATACAAAATAAAAAATAAATAAATTATAAAATGACAACAATGTATCACACCACGGGACGCATTAGCTTACAAGAGCCATTTATGTCTACATCGGGATGCGGAAGCATACAAATATCGATGCATAACATTCATGCTAAAGTTATACGAAGGGCTCTGAGTCAATATGTTTTGTGGTGTGTCGTCATTCTAGTACTTTCCATTAGATTGGACGGGTCCATGGATTTCTCTATCCACAATAGGAAACCCAGCATTCAATGAGGGCCCAATCGTTTCCAACGCTCCGTCCCTGGGCCGGTGGGCCCAGTCTCGGCCCAACCCAATCACTAGAACTCAGCGAGGGCATTTCCGTCAACAGAAAGAAAAGTCATCCAAGAGAGCGCCCGTACAGGCGACCAATGAGATGACTTCACCTCCCTCCAAAACGTCATCCGTACACACACGCCGTCGGATAACAACTCAGACCCCATTTAAAACACCGAAGACCATCGACGGCTCCAAATAAAACCCCCAAATAATCCATCCCTCACAACCCTCTCAGAAAACCCAGCACACACAGATTTCAACTTCGCGACTGCATTTCTTCTCCGTCAAAGACGCCATTTTCGATCACATCGAACACGCACAATCTCTCTTTGCACGAATCCCTGTGCGCCTCCGCTTCGATCCCGGTCTCGGCAGTGTCCGAATCTCTAGGTTTTCGCAGAGTTTCATATTGTATATCGTTGCGGCGGCTCGTTCAATGATTCAGGCGAGTTTTTGGCGAATTTCCGGCGCTTCACGGCGGATCTCTGATTAGGGTTTGGCGGAGTGGAGAGGCATCTTCAATTGGTTGTCGATCGAGTTAATCATCGAAGTGTGTGCGTATCTAGGGTTTGTGCTGGTTCGAGGTTTTGGAGGAGTTAGGGTTTCGAAAGATTTTGGTGCGTGTTGAGTTCGTGAGTGATGCCGCGGAGTTCTAGGCATAAATCTCTGAAGCATAGTGGGAAGGATGCGAGGGAGCATTCGGAATCTGAGGAAGATGTGATTTTTAAGGAGAAGAGAGGGAGGGACGAAGGAGGGGTCAGGGTTTCGAGGGATTTGGGGAGTTCGGAGAAGCGTAAGCTTGCGTCACAGTCGCAGTCGCAGGAGGCTAAAGATCAGTTCTTGGTGGGCAATGGTGATGTGGTGGTGGAGGAGTATGTGGCGTCGAAGAAGCGGAAGGAGAGGAATGACGCGTCGTCGTCTGATCGGTGGAACGGAGGGGAGGGCGGGAGGGATGGGAATTCGGGGGCGGAGAAGGAGAGGAGGGGAGAGAGTTACCGGCAAGATTCGGAAAAAGGTTTGCGGTCGAGAGTTTCGGTTGATTCGAAGAGCAAGTCGAGTAGAAGGCATGAGGGATTGAGTGAAAAGAGAGAGGAGAAAGTAGAGATTGTAGACATTGAGGAGGTTAAGAGAGGTAGTGGTGCTAGTGAGGTTGAAGTGAAGGGCAAATCTGATAAGGATTCGAGTCGAAAAGATGGTGGGCAGTATAAGGATTTGAAGGATAAGGATTATCAGGAAGAGAGGAGTAGTCGAAAATCGCAAGATGGCAGGCATGATAGATCTCTTGACAGAGTGCTAGTTGGTGCTAATGAATCAACCAGGAAGCAATCAGGGGCAGGGGCGAGTTCGAATGATCGTCATCTAAAAGAGTCATTAGGAAATTTTGGTAAGGTAACTCTGCCCTTTTCATTTGTTGTTAATCCATATACCTGATTGATGTTGGCAGTGCAAATGTCTTAAGAATGATTAGTACTGTCTAGTTATTTTCATGCACCCGTCACGTCAAATAGGATAATGTTGCTATTGTTTTGGAAATCTTGATCGGTGATTCAGCTCGATAAATGGAGTAAATGAATATCTTGCTGTTTTATATCATTCTTAGATTACCTAGTCCGAAACAGTCAATTGTAGTCTTCCCATTTGAGCATTCCCATAGGTGTTGATGTTGTTTATGTTTGAGTAGAAGTACAACCCTTGATTATCATATCCTTATTGCTCTTAGTTCATGAGAAGGCCAATTGTTAATAGTTATGACAGATCATTTTACGTAGTTGAGATGAACAATGCATTTGAGTTGGATTGAAGGCGAGAAAACTTCCTCGGAGTGTCTCCCACAGCCCCTACCCTCTCTTTTTTTCTTGAAGATAAATAGCAAAATGATCAAATCTAAAGGGACTTGTTGTATTTTTTTTTAATGGAGCACGGGGTTGGGCAAGAGTACTAAAAGCTCAATTAGAGAGAGCTCTTTCCGAGCAAAAAATACAAAAAGAAAGAATTTGAGATATGATTTGGCATTTGTGGGTGGCCTTTCTATGAGCACTTATCTTTAGCTTTCTCGAAGGTAGGCAGGCAGTTTTCGTGGTAAGCGAAGGGTTTTCTGATTGTCTTAACATCACTTTGTTAACATAGTTTTTAAACTCCGATCCAATTAGTATAGTTTTTAAAGGTTTTAGAGGAGTTTTTAACAATGGGTATCAGTTCCTATTGTATTAAACTCCCTCGGGTAAAAAATGTAAGTCTTTCTAGCAAAAACTTATTGGTCAAAATTTTAAGTCGTTTTCGGAATTCGAGAGCGTATTTATTATTATTTTTTTATCAATAATACCCTTATACAATTTAAATATTTATGATTTTTCAATTCTTCAATTCATTTAAGGTCAAAGGGCGGATATGTGAATTACACTTGTAATTAAGGTTGTCTTAATTCTTGTGCCCTTACCTTAAACGACTTATATTTGTGAGCTGAGGGAGTATTATATTATTTCAACATTATACTTCCAATGTTGTTGCATTTAACACATAAATTGTGCTTCAATCCATTGTATTTTGAGAGCGGGAATGTCGTAGCTTTGTGTACACAAGTTTTCGGCAGGTTCCTTGCAATTAATGTCAATACATACATAGTTTTAGTATGAAAAATATATGTGCGAGCTTGTGAATAGAGTTATCTTGGGACGTTGCCGGTGTGTTTTTGCTATAAACTTGAATTATTATACTTGACTGAGGATGTTAGAAGTTAGAATCTGTTGATATTTGTTTGATTCCAGTAGAGAGAAACACATTTGTTAAACATTGACTGCAAATGTACTGTTTTAGTGGAAAGTCTTACTGGATGATAATGAATCTTATCATCATTAGCAATTAATCAGTAAAGAACTTGTTTTCTCTGTTTTAACCAATCAAGCACTCATTTGTTTTGACCAATTAAGTTGTCCATTGAGGAACAATTGCAATCGCAGAAAATCACTAATGTAGTTTTTTTTTTTTGGATATTTGGAGAAAATGTAATTTTGAGGGGAGGTTGTTTTGAAGAGATGAAAGTATTTTAAGTTTGTTATAGGAATATTAGTCGTGTTTGGATTTATGTTGAAATTGAGCTCATTGTGGGTTGTCGTTGGATGAGCTTTTTTAGATTTCTCACCCTTTGACACTGCAATGAGCTGGGCTGCTCTCTTGCAGGTTATTCCTTTTTAAATTTGTACGTGTGCTAGGTTTTTGGTTGTTTTTAAGTTTGGAGGATTCATGGCGGTGTTTGATCATACACTTGAGCTTCTGCCTTAGTATCTTTCGTTGCAGCTTTCTTGTGGCAAACATCTCGTTTCTAATGTATATACTTTTCATCAATAAAATTCATTTTTATCGAGGGACAAAAAGCTTTGACCAACGTAGTTTTGATGAGGAAAGTTGGGCATAATCTGAACTTGACTAAAGGGGGACCTTCAGTGCATCTTCAAATTTCCTAGTAAGATGTACCTGAATTGTTCGCCAATTTTTCTTTTACCATATTCTAGAAACTTGTTAATTGCTTTTGGTCATTTTTTGGTGGTAATAATATCACATTTATTTTAATATATTATTTTGTTACTAATTACTTAATTGGGTTATTTCCTTACTTTTAGTTTCTTATATTTCATATAAACACTGCGGCAGTGATTTGGTATGTTAGATGGGTTTAGCTTGTTTTTGCTCCAGAAAATATAAGTTTTGGTGAAAACTCTAATGCATGATTTATTTATAGTTGTAGGTCTGTTTTACATGTCATTTTTTTGTTAGGTTTGATTTATTTGAAAGAGGTTGAATTTGTATGTTGTGCTGTATTTTAACTTTTATTGTGGGAATATTAGCATTATTAGTTATGGACTTATGGGTGCAGACATGGTAATAGTTAAGAGTTTGTCTTTATTAATTTATTAATTAAGCATCCATAATGGTTTGTTTCAAGTGATTGGAATTAAGCAAGTCAAATAGAATAAATGACTAAAATTTTAGATCAGCATGTCTTTTTTATGGCAATGTTTGCGATTGCATTTTGGAAGTATAAGAGCAAAATTACTTGATCACTCATTTTTTTCCCCTCAAAATGGGAAGGTAGAGGGGATAAAACCCAACCAGTGGTACAATTCCGGTTGGGCGCCTGGAAGTTTTTAGAATCATTAGTTTCATTTTGTTAATTAATTACTGGCTCATCATTTACTCTATATTACTGAACAAGTCATCAAGGTAATGTGGATGTGTAATGAATCTTGTGAGTTGTGAGCCTTGTGACACAATGTTATTTTTATTTTGGTTCTATTTTTTCTACTCTTTTCTCAAAGAATTGTTTTTGCTAAAGCTCACATGTCCTTTTTTATTTGTTCTTGTTCTCAAGAGTGGCCAATGGTAGATGATTTGAGAAATCCTGAGTTAGAGAAAGAGCTTGAGAAGCGAATCAGGAAAAGGAGAGATGATCCTGATGACAAAGATAAATTCGAAGAGGGCGCAAGTGGTGCTAATGAAAGAAGGTTATCTAACAGGGATGAACGTAGCAAAAGTACGAGACACAAAGATGAGAAGGTGAGGAGCGATGATCGATACAAGGATAAACATCGAGAAGACTATGACAGGGATCGCAGGCATCGAGATGATAAACACAGAGATGACCGATACTCAAAAGATCACACCGATGACAGGTCTGATAAGTATTCTAGGGATGAAAGTAGGGCTGTAGAAAACAATTATAAGAAATCCAAGACTCAGGGAAGTGATCATGATGATAGTCTGCATCTTGATGACCGAGGTTCTAGATATAAAAATGATAGAGTAAAGAAGAGATCATCTGATGATGAGGATCATAGTGATCTTAAGCCTCGAAGAGCGAAGGAGCATCGTTATGAAGTGGAGAAGAAATCAAACAGTGGCAAAGTTGAGTCACCTGCTGACAAGGGAAGATCTCTTTCGCGCCATGCTGATACTGATCCTATTGTAAGCAATAGCAGGAGGAAGAGTTCCCCCAGCTCCAGTGCTCATCTTTCTAAAGATCAGCCCAGGTATTTTTTTTCCCTTTCACTTGGCCTAGGGTGTGTGGTTGATGATGCATGGTCTTTATGCATTCGTAGAAACAATGGTAGTATAGGTCGTTAGTATAGGTTGCACTAAACTGTCGTTCCTTTTCGAAGTTAAGCATATGTTGTTGTCGACAGACATGAGATTTGTGTGCAGCCGCTTGCCCTTTTCTATGTGGAATTTTCATGATGTATTTTTCTACTGATTTGGAAGACCCTAATGTGATTCATTTTTATCTGGGGTGTGGTTGATATTGAAGAAAACATTTTCATTCTTACCCTGGTCTGATTAGAAACATGATCACTTCTAATATCCGTCTTCCATTGTTTTGTCAAAAAAAAAAAAAAAAGAAGAAGGGGCCGAATGTACTGTTTGTCACATCAACAACAAAGCTCCAATCCCAAATTAGTTGGGGTCGGTTACATGGAACTTGTTCAATCCATTGGGTGACAAATGTTTTACGTTGGTTGTCAACCTATCTCAACTGGCAACCCTCCTCTTTTATATGGACTTGGGACAGCTATGTAGAGCATAAGAGAAGCTCGTGTGTTGTACATATGTGGAGTTGTGTATTTCTCAATAATGCATAGTATTTTGATTTCCATGGTCATGGATCCCAACACGTAGGTCGTTACCATCAAATCCTAATGTATTATCTTAATGTCTTGTATACACATCCGCCACTTATTTTTGTTTTTTTTTGTTCCAGGCATAGCTCAAAGCCCGATGAGCTGAAGTACAAAGAATCTGTGTATGAAGAGAGACCGCGGCTTAAAGAAATCTCTTCAAGGGAGCTCACAGGTGTTTCTGAGAGAGCTTCTGAGTCTCGGTCAATTGAAAAGAGCCGGTCAACTACAAAACCCAAGCGGAAGGATGATAACCATATATCTGAATTACCAGTTGAAAGATCTCCAAGATCAGATTCGCTGGCTTCGCCTATGCGTCTCAAGGAGAAATCTCATTCGTCACCTAGTATTGACTGGAAGCATTCAAATAGAGCTGCTGTGAGGCGGAGCCTTGATGTTGAAGAAACAGGACGCAGAAGTTATAGTTCCAAGGATGCTAGGGATTATGTGGTTAATGTAGACAGAGGAAGTCAGGAGCCTTTGGATAAAGCAGCTTTGGATGAGGCTCCTCCAGTGGGTGGTGATACAGTATCTGCACCATCGTCTTTTAACCGAAATTCTCACGTGCCTAGTGGCTCAACTTCTCTTCCTCCACCACCACCTCCTTTTAGGACTGCGATCGACAGTCCTTCAGTTTTCGGTTCTTCTGAAGAAGATGGTAGAGGGAAATCTAGCAACCGCTACAAGAGAAGTAGTGAACCCAATGTTGGGAGAGGGCAGGAAAATGCTTGGAAGGGCATGCCAAGTTGGCCGTCACCTGCAGCAAATGGATTTATTCCTTTCCAGCATGGACCTCCTTCTGGAGGATTTCATCCAATGATGCAGCAGTTTCCTGCTTCACCTCTGTTTGTCAGGCCGTCCATGGAACTGAACCCGACTGGAGTTCCTTACCATATTTCTAATGCTGATAGGTTTTCTGGCCATGTACGCCCATTTGGGTGGCGAAATCCAGCGGATGAAGCTTGTGCCCCTCATTTGCATGGATGGGATGCCAATAATAATATCTTCATGGATGACCCTCATATGCTTGGGAGGCCAGAATGGGATCAGAACCGACGCTTAATGAGTGATCTTAGTTGGGATGGAAGTTCTGAGATGTGGAAGGGACCTAGTAGTGCAGCAAATATGGAGTTCCCTCCAGCCCCTCAGAAAGAGGATAGTATGCCGCGTGCATCCCCTGATGAAGGTTGGACTGGGAAGATGGGTCAACGGTCACGAAATGAACGCAGTAGATCAGGTTCTCGGGTAGAAAGTATTGAGATCAAAAGGTCCAATGATGCCCCACCAGCAAAGGACCATGTAGAAACCCCAGTGCAAACTTCCCATGAGAAGACCCCTGAGACTTCTGGGGCATCGAAGGACAACGGGTCTCGTCTTTGTTATGCTTATCTTTCTAAGCTTGACATCTCAGTAGGTCTCACCAATCCAGAGTTGTATGACCAGTGCATGAGTTTATTAAACACAGTTGGAACTTCAACTCATGATGATGCAATCAATCAGGAACCTTTGCAGGTAAAAAGATGAGGGAAAATGCGCCATTTTTTGCTTCTGAATGTTGTTCTGCTACCGCTGATCATTATGCCATAATTATATATTGCTTGCTTTTCATGCTTTAATTTACTTGGGTCTTTTTTCTTGTTACTTTGACAGGAATGCACTGAACTAGAAGTGAAGATCTCTAACAACAGTTCTTGTGCTTTTCCTTTCCCTGCAATAAAGGAGTCTGTTTTGGAGGTATACTTCCTGTTCTGAAAAGATGAATATGAATGCTTGCCTTTTTAACTTGAGAGAAGATGAGATGTGGAAATTTCTTTATGTACTTTGGCTATCCCAGAAAAATTGGGGGGATAACTTTTGACACATTTCTACTTGGTGCATGTACGATTTTGCTCAACAAATGTGCATACATCCATTGAAAATCACACTATTATGTTTTCTTTAAATTGATATTTTTCCAACTTCACTAGTTTAGTTATTGTATCGCATGAACCCAACATTTACATTTGTTTAACGCTATAGTTGAATACCAAGATCCTTTTGGTTGTCTGATCATAAGTTGATGGTGCTTATTTATGTTCATGAATTTGCAGAGAGCCATGGTGCTTTACAAGAAGCAGCGTGAAGATGCCAAGCTTAGGTTCCCAAAGTCATCTCTTGATGTGTTAAACTTGGGGAGAGATCCAACCGACGATGACGTCAATGAGTTCAAGCCGAAAGCAAGTCCGACAATGATTGTGGAGGAAGAACAAGTTTCTTCTTTACCCACGACGGTGGAGGAGAATGAACCAGTTGCTTCTGTGACAATTAGCGCAGAGGAAGAATCATTTTCTTCTTTGGTGACACTGACTGGGGAGAAAGAAGAACCTGTTCTACTGTCCGAGGACAAAGGAGAAACTTTTCCACTGATCGAGGACACAGGAGAACCAGCCCTTTCTTACGTTGCAATGTCCGAGGGGGAAGAACAAGCCGTTCCTTATTCAGTGACAATAATTGGGGAGGAAGAACCGGTTGCTGCTTCTGTTGGAGAACTTAAAATGGAGGAAGATTGCATCTCAACCGAGGAAGCTGTGGGAGAACTGGCTCCATTGGCAACTCAAGGAACACCAGGGGAACCGGTTCCGGCTTCCAATCATGTGAAAGAGGAGGAGCTGATTCAAAGCTCTGTGCCGATGGAAGTAGAGCAAGTTCTGACTTCTGATCAAATAAATCAGGAGGAGGCCGTTACAAACTCTAGTGGGGAGACTGTTGAGGTGATTTTTCCATTGAATGAACTGGGGAAACCTGTTTCACCAGAGAACGCGGAAGCTGTCTCTGATCAGGTGATGACGGAGGCAATTCAAGAGATTCCCCTTGAACCAGCCTTGCCATCTGCGACATCCCCCAATAATGAAGAGAGCGTGAACCTGGCGGGTGATGCCAATTGCGATCATTCTGCAAATGGTTTGGAGAAGCAGACGACGGCATGTAGCGATACAGCTTGTGAGTCCATAGGTTTTACTTTCAATTCTGCGGAAGCAGCTGAGGCTTTGACGCCAGAATCAGTTGAGTGTGGGTTAGTTAATTTAAGTCGGATACATAATTCCCCTAAAAGTACACATTGAGACTTTCTTTTATTTCCTTGGTTTCGAAATGCAATCTCATTGAAAAATCACGCCTTCTGTCAGTGTCTCTGCCGTTGTTTTGTGTTCTTTGCTTTGTTTCTGTTGCCTTGTTTTCAGTAGTTTCTCATCTTCAATAAAGAAAAGAAGGTCAAGGGGCCATGAATAATTTTGTCTCTTTTATTTTTTTCTTTAAGCTTGCTCTGAAGTTGTCCTGTCGTCGATCTCATCTAATTTGGGATTGAGGCTTTCTTGTGCTTAGCAAGTACAATGAAACCAAGCCCAGAATGTCAACAAGTCTAACTAGTCTTTCATAAGTCGTGGTTGCAGTTTAGGAGAATTTCGTTCATTGTGAACCAGATGACTACAATTACAAATTGAAAAATGTTGCTACAGTTCATTCTCTTTGACATTGACAAATTTTTGACTAATAATGTGAACGTGTTTCATCAAAGCATGATTTATATGTGATGATTTTCCAAGTATAAATTTTTTGACATTGTTGTTTCTTCCTTTTTTAGTTCATGATTTAATTTGAACACCTTCTAATGCAGCAACTGTTAAGCTTTCAAAGTAATGCCATAAAATGAAAGGGCAATGAATCATATATTTTATTTCAAAATTTAATAAAAAATCAATTACAGAATGTGGAGCATTTTGAATTTACATCATATGAGGCAGCCAACCTGATGCTGATTAATTTTTCAGCATTTCTCAAGCATGGCTGGAATAATGCTAGAAAAAAAAAGAGAGAAAAATTTACAGAACTCAGCAATACAATAGCAGAGATGCAGCATCAGTTGATGAGATTAAAGGACAACTGGTGCTGAACGTTGAGAAGAGATGTATTTGGTGAACTAATTCATGAATTTCCGGCAATTAGTAGATTTACACAAACATGGTACTTTCAACTCGTCAGGCTCATCAGGATCGAATAAGTAATCGTACCTGCCATCGAAAACAAAACACAGAGAACAAATAATGAGAACTTCATGCAAAAGGAAAGAATTCCGGAGGAATAGCTACTGCGGTACAGCCGAGAAAAATAAATAACTCTGCTGGCCAAGAATCATCTACACGCAGACGATAGAAGCAATCTGTAAAGAGAAGATTAGAAATTTTAAAGTTGGAATTATACGTTAGCTCGTCACCAGCAGGAACCTTTTGCTTGGCAATAAGTACAATTCGGCTTTCATCGTCGCCCACACTCATGATCCTTGCATAGCAGTTTGGCAAGCACTGCAGCAAGAAGTATCAAGTGTTTCTAGCATTATGGTATGAAAATTGAAAGTACAGATCAAATAAGTGAAACACAAACATAGAATAAAAAAAATTATAGTACTTCCAAAATGCAAATCAACATTATTTCGATTTTCAGTAATGTTATACTCACAGAATGATTTATCAGGCGAGCAATATTCCCTTTGTCGGTAGCATCAACTACTACTTCTTCACTGATTTTGAAGAGCTGCATTTGAAAAACTCAATTGGTCATCTAACAAATCAAATTGGCTTGCTAAACATTGCTTAGAAGTGATCAAATTCAACAAGTCACATAATCCCCAGTCCAAATAGGCTTCGTAATGATGCCAACCGCCATCATTTGTTATATATAGAAACAGTAAAGATCATCTTGTCTAGTAGTCGTAAACATCGAAAAGCCACACGAGGAAGGTGAAATATTCATCAAACACAATCATACTGCTTCGCACTAGCAAAGCCTAAGAGCATGCTTGTACTAACCAAGTAGTTAATTACAATGAGCAACAGCTGTACTTCTAGCATATTTACCATCTTTTTTGACAACATACTTCATCTTTTTTCTCATTGTTACAGATCTCTGTGGGCTAAATATGCCATTTAATAGGTTAGCTTAAAGAAAGCGGTTTTTCCCCCACTTTTCCTAAACATCAGAAAATAGTTTTCAATTTCCAATTTGTACTGCACGTGGACTGATGAATCATAGTGAAACTTTAAGTTACAGGTACGAAGAATTCCCTTCTTAAATCAACCATAAAGCAAAAGATAGGCTAAAAGTATGTGCTCACATAACAGTCTTTGCGTTCCTTCTGATAGCGTTTCTCCCTTAGATCTGCTACACTTCGCCTCACCTGTTCTCCACGATATTCAAGAATCTGATTGAAAACATAAATAAAGAGCTTCAGTAAGGAAATCCTTGTAATACTTTGTTATTTTATAGGGTTAGATGTAACAGCAAGTTGTTAGTTGCATCAACTCAGCTCCGTGTTTTTTGTAAAAGAAAAAGAAAAGCCTTGCACAAAATGGAAATTTCATTATCATTCTTTGTAAAAATAATATTCTTATACATTCTTGTCTAATAGACGGGATGCTTGTACAGTTCTATGAAGATCATAGGATGAGTAACCGCTAACCATCTTTCTATAAACGCTCTTGTGGAAGTCTCAACAATGATTTATTTCAAAACGCATGTTTTTAGATTAAGTTTGAACTTAAATATAAATAAGCTTTGCAACAATAGAAAGGCTCAAATTCACTCCTTCTCACCATTTCTCCTTCTTGAATTTCATGACGAGCAAAGAGGCCCCATCCATGTATTCCAGATCTACCGAAGCAAACCCTGTCATTTTCAGTTTTCTGACCAAGAATAAACCCCAAATTAGCATTGAAAATGGGATGCAAATTGAGAGAAAAAGAAGAATAAAGTTAGGATAAAAAGAATACCTGCAAATTGTGAAGGCGTTCCTTAAATGTTGAAAAGGATTTAGTCACCATTTCTTCCTGGTGATGAAAAACCATAAGAATGATTCAGATTCAAATAAGGGTGTACGCACACACACACACAAAAAAAGGGAATAGTAACATCTTACCTTAAATTTATTCAAGCTTTCTATCTCTTCTAATGAATGATGGCATGGCCCCCTAAGTCGGTGGACTATAGCATCTTGTAATGTAACCTAGCAAATCGAATAATAAAAAAAGGGAAAAGAGTGGAGACAGGAAAGGAATAATACATATATAAGTGAATGACTTAAAGAATAGAAGTTTGAAATGTCAGCATACCTTGGCTTTTGATCTCTTAAAGGTACGGCACCTTGCTGCAGAAAATGGTTCAAATTGCTCGGATTCCACATCTAAATCCTGTGGAACTTCTGTTATCCTAGATGAAATTAGCCTTGAACCAGTATTTGTCTTACTTCGTAGCATGCTTTTGGTTGAGAAAACTCCTAAAGGGCTCTGTATGACCAAAACAGTATCCGGATCTGGAACCCTGCATGAAGCAAAGTCACGAATTTAGCATTTTTAAATTTACTACATGTAATTATTGTTGGTAACACACACAAAATATATATCTATATATAATAATAATCCTATCAATAATATATAATAATAATGAAAAATGATGGGTTTACAATTGAAAGAGCACGAAAGGTGTCCTTGCAAAAGCTCAAATGGTTTACTGCTGCCAAAATTTTGTTAACTGTTCGCAATGTAATCAGACCCCAGCTAATTTGGACGGAGGCTTGGTTTTGTTGTTGTTTGCAGCTTCATCACACCTTTCTTTTCTTTTTTTTTGTCAGAAGCACATTAACACAAGAGAAAAGAATATTGAAGATTAACACATAAAATTCCAAGAAGAGTGGACACTAAAGATACAATATGTCATTTTGCTAATTCTCCCGCATGATACATGATACCAGTCTGTGTTCATAGCATAAGTCTTTGGTATTTAAACAAGAGACATGACCATTGTATATCTACACGTTGATAAGGATGTATGCCAAATAAAAGTGATGTATTCCTATGAAGGAGACTTTACCTATGATAAGCACAATATGAAACCATCTTTGTCATCTGTTTACCATTTTTCTCAAAGGAATGGAGCTGCAACACAGAATAAATAGAGTGCAATGGCATCATTACATAACAGAAGTGTAAAATATGGTAATAAAACTGATGCATTGTTGTAAATAAACTGAAGAAAAATAATGGTAGATAAAAGATTAAAATGAAAATCGACAAGGATTTCACTATATAGTTTGCTTTTTTAATCGTAATCAAACTCTACATTATGCAATATAACAACCATTCATCATCAACATCATCTCTGTCCCCATTCCGCAAATGAATCATCCAATTCTGATCATAAAAAATTTCATGAAATTGCAGAGAGCTTCTGGATAAGCTGTCTACTCGACAGAATTCACCCTCCAGAAGTTATCCATAGATATTGTATTTTCTTCCAATTTTATTCAATTTGAAATTTTCCATGGACTTTTTAAGTGATGGATTTCCTTGGATTTCATGGAATTTGATGGATTTGGAAGGACTTGATCCAAAATCCATTCAAACCCCATGTGTAAGGGTGGGATTTGGTGGTATACACTATTTGAATAGAAATCCACCAAAATCCTAATGGTGTTTAAAACTTAAATATACCTGGACTTTTTAGAACTCCACCAAAATTCATCGAAATTCAAATTAAATACCACTTGACTTTTTAAAACTCCACCAAAGTCCATCGAAATCCAAATTAAATACCCCGGGACTTTCTGAATCCCTCGAACCGTTCTAAAATCCATGGATTTGTCAATCCCCCCCCCCCCCCCAAGATTGTGGATGATGAGCTATCCAAACTGAAAAAGCTTCCACATAGCTTTCACATAGCTTTATCAAAGGCTGATGGAATTTATTCTCAATGGATGAACTAAATAGACAATTAAGACTATTAAGTTTTGGTGTGCAGTGAGAATTAACAAAGGGATAATATTGGCATTTTGAAAGGACCGAGTAAGCAAAATGTGTAACCATCTCCATCTACAGCACAGACTCAGCCGCGGTTTCCAATACAATGAAAAGCATGAGACAAGATTGAGTGTGTTATGCCCTTGATTTTTCTAAACCAGAATCCACTGTCAGACATGCTTGCTGCCACAATATAGTGCAGCTACCCAGTTACTTTGGGATTTTGTATGCATCCATATGCATGCCAGTGTAAAACTTGCATCTAAGTGCCGTTATGCGGATGAAATGGGCTGTTAATACTATGTTATAACTCATGCCTCTTTGAAAGAAAATATACACTAAGAGAGACGATCATATATCATCAACTTTACAGCAAATGGAATATTAGAGTAACATACCTCCATGCGATATCCGGCTCTTGACGCGCACATAGCATGATAGTAAGTTGAGCACTTGGAACATTTTGTACAGGAACCATGCATTTGATTACAAATAGAGCAACCCTACAAAAGCAAGGCGCACAAACCATCTATTGTCTTAGCCATTACGAATTGTATTTACATGAGAAATAACCAAGAAGCAAAACTAATAATCTAGTTTCCAACAGGATCTCCTCTCTTCTCTCTCAAGAAATCATAATTGAAAATAATTGAAAAATTAGGTCCGATAATAAACTAAATTCCGAAGGCAATTTTCAGGTTGAAGTTGAACATAAGAACATACATGTCAAAGTAAGAAGAACAAAAGTGAGAGAAACAGATATCACTTCGTCATACTCCAGCATCTCCATATGGAGAATCAGATACAAAAAAATAAAAATAAAAAATGCACAAATTCAATTCTTTAAGAAAAAAGGATTTGCTAGGAGGGTGTGCTTTCATTTAGTTGTGCATTGAGAGGAATATGTTGCAATGGTACATGTATGCCTTTATTTAGATACTTATCTAACAAAAGCATATGTTATGCGTGTTACATCCTTTTGCTTTCATTCCCTTTTGGATAAAAGGGTATGGGAAATATAGAACCTCTATGGGACGGTCTTTTGAATCCAACAAGCTTATGAAATTCGGATCCAGATATGATCTTTGCAAATATCTAACATTGATCCATAACAATAGAAATGACCTTTGCAACATAAAAAACTTAGCCGCCATTTTTCAATTGTTTGTTGAAACCCTAAAAAAATTCTGATACGAGTTATTATCACATTTACCTTTATGAAAGAATCTGGTGAAATCCTCAAGATTCCGACTGCAGGTTCCATTCTTTCATCACTTGAGAAAGAAACTTCTGGCTGGAACCAAGCGCAAGTGACATGAACCCACAAGTCCTTTAGATCAGTTGGTTTCAGAGCACCCCCTAAAAAAAAAAAAAAAAAAAAATTTACTGGAAACAAGCCCATAAGAGAATGCAAAGATAAAAGCAACCCTGTACAAATCAACAAATTGGGAGATCAACAGCATTAACGGAAATAATTAGATGCATCTAAACATTGTAAAATAGTCCCTGCTTAAAAAATAGTATCAAATAATCACTAGGACGTTAAAAAGTTGACTCGGAGCTTCACAAAAACCTGAAATACCTACCTTCTACAGGACAAAGACAACATTCCCGCTTAATGTCAGGAGTTTCACATGATCTGCAAACCCATGAAGTGAAATCTTGAATGTTTCTAGCTCCATAGCATTCTTGATGAACTGCTATTTGACACCTACAACATAAGACGCCAAAGAAAATAAAGCAATTTTTTTTTGGTAGGAGAAATAAAACCATGTCATATACCAGCAGAGATGTAGAAATAAAATCTGCCACATTCAGGGAAAGAAATTTGCATTTGCTTTTCTTCTACCTCTCCAAAAAGAGTAGCTGTGTGTCCAAAAAATATGGAAAATACCTGTTGCAGATGATAATTTTATTATAGTCCCAATCTTCAACCCATCTACAAACTGCACAGCGTTCTGTTGTCCATTTGGCACTGACCGGTTCATATTTCTCTGACAGAAAACCAATGCATAATAAGTTCATTACACATTAGAAATGGTTAAAAATATGGGGTGGCATCCTCAGCTATTTAACCACATTTGATTAATATGCTGGAAGCAAACAAAGAAAAAAAGGAAACATAAAAAATGGATACATTGGCAAAACTTAAAAGATACGATGCAAACTTATCTTAAATGAACATAGGCAACAAGAAAAATCATGTCAAGGAAAATACAGTACCCTTTAGTAGAGTGAGTAATTTCTGCTTTCTTATCTTCAAAGAAGGTCCTCTCAGAGGGTCTGCAGAGAATAAACCATGTGCATGATACTCTGAAAACCGCAGTAACTGTGAAGGTTCACAAATGCAAGTGTTAAAAATCCCAATCAAAAGATTATGGCTTTTTTAAGTAAAATAAAAATTTCACTAATCATCAACGGCTCGACACATGAAAGAAAACCCTATATTAAGGTTTCAAAACCAAGAAGCTAATATATGTATGCCACTAAAATCTAAATTTTATTTTAACTGTACCCACATTATGATCGAAATGCTCCTACTAAGTTAAAAGGAAAATTTTATAGGACCGCAATTAGGCCAACTGTGCTCTATGGAAGTGAATGTTGGGTGGTAAAGCAACAACAATTACATAAAGTGAACGTAGCGAAATGAGGATGCTTAGGTGGATGTGTGGTAAAACTCGTAAAGATAGAATAAGAAATATAGAAATTCAAAGACAAGTAGGAGTAGCACCAATTGATACAAAGATTAGGGAAGGGCGGTTGCGATGGTTTGGTCACCCGCAAAGACGGCCTACAAATGCCCCAACTAGAAAACTTGACTCAATAGAAACCGTAGAAATTCGACGAGTGTAGGGGCGGACCAAAATTAACATGGGATGCATTAATTAGGAGGGATTTGAATGGTTTGCAAAGCTCGCCATCAATTGCACTTAATCGAGCACAATGGAAAAGTTTGATCCATGTAGCCGACCCAGCTTAATTTGGGACTGAGGCTATGTTGTTGTTGTTGTTGAACTGTACCCACATTAATCTCTTGCCTTCAAAAGAGTGGTTACAAAATTACAAAGAAACTTCCTTAGCAGAAAAAGAAGCATTATCATACAAAATTGAATATGTTATTGCTTGATTAATCAAAATCTTATCATCATTTGAAATAGAGACAGCAAACTGATTGCTTTGACCAAGATGATACTGCTTGATTAATCAAGTTTTATTATAATAGAGTATAGAGGTAGATATCTGTGTGGTTACTCTATTAACATGAACATAAGCATTAATCTAAAAAAAATGTAAAATTTTACCATCTAAATTACGTAAATGTTTTCCCTTTTCACCGTGAAGATTCAATCAAGGGAAGATAATTAATATAACTTCTATTATGTATCTGTTCTTTATTCTATCTAACTGTCTCTCTTGCTTCAATAAATGAGTATTAGGATATTATGAAATGTATCTCAAATGACTAAAAAGAGAAATCAATACGAAGGATCAAATTCAACGAGTGAATTAAGGCACAGACCCATCGTCCCAGCGCTTTCATTGACCCTTTCACTTTGACACTTGACCTCCAGTTTTTCGTTTTACAACCAGTATGCTTTTCCCAATCAACGAGTGACTTCTTTTGAGTTCCACATGAGCCACAATTACACATAACACTGAAGGAAACAGATAAGAAATAAGTTAGCAACCAAATAGATGACACCATGAAACAATTCAGTCTCTTTCGTGTTTCTATACGCAATTAAATGGCTGAAGCTATTTTATATCTTTCCTTCCTAAAAAAATAAAAGGAAAGGGAAACCATATCAAGTTGTAAGCAATGATTTTGTGAGGGCAGCCATTGCGATTGAGGAATCAAAGAACACGCAGTGGAAGACGTGGGAGGGCACTTCCACTGTGCAACTTTTGTGTCTCAAATTACAAAATTAATTTATGTCGATCAGAAAGCTGTAATAAATTTAAATAGCATGGGAGAACACTTCAAGTTACTGCTGTATCTCTAAAAGGACAAAGCACAAATAAAAAATGCACCGCAAAATGAAAGATAAAGACCAAGCCACTAGAGAATCCACACAAAATACTTTCTGCTTTTGTATGTGAAATAGTAAGCACTGCCGATGACAAGATTAAGAGCAGAAAAAGTACAATCTTGCCTTTGGAAGAAACATGATTCGAATTTCATTGGATAAGTGTGATACAATTGTAGTAGGAAAGATTTTCAGCAGTCACCCAGTGATCCGGGCCGGAAGAAAGATAGGCTCAAGGTGAACATGGAGCAACCTTGGATGATAGCAAATTCTTGATGCAAGGCTTGTGTTTCTTTTTCTTTTCTACAAGGGATGTACCTTGGATATGGGTGAGATATCACCACTCGCCTATATTGAACGGGAGACTAACACGCATTTTCTTTTTATATATCTTCTCTGTGTTGTTGAATTTTGCTTCTACTAAAAATTGTGTATAGTTAAAATATTGATTATCAATTTGTCATGGGCTTCAACAACAACAACAACATAGCCTCGGTTCCAAATTAACTGGGTCGGCTACATAGATCAAACTTTTCCATTGTGCTCGATTAAGTGCAATTGATGGTGAGCTTTTCAAACCATTCAAATCCCTCATAATTAATGCATCCCATGTTAACTTAGGTCGGCCCCTACCTCGTCGAATTTCTACGCTTTCTATTGAGTCAAGTTTTCTAGTTGGGCCATTTGTAGGCCGTCTTTGCAGGTGACCAAACCACCGCAACCGCCCTTCCCTAATCTTTGTATCAATTGGTGCTACTCCTACTTGTCTTTGAATTTCTATATTTCTTATTCTATCTTTACGAGTTTTACCACACATCCACCTAATCATCCTCATTTCTGCTACGTTCATTTTATGTAATTGTTGTTGCTTTACCGCCCAACATTCACTTCCATAGAGCATAGCTGGCCTAATTGCGGTCCTATAAAATTTTCCTTTTAACTTAGTAGGAACGTTTCGATCACAAATCACCCCTGTTGCACTCCGCCATTTCTTCCATCCAGCTTGAATTCTATGTGTAACATCATTCATAATGTTACCATCATTTTGTATGATTGATCCTAGGTATCTAAAGTGATTTACTTTAGGATCTTCTACTTCCCCTAATTTTACCACTCCGTCGTCTCGATGTCTAGTGTTTCTAAACTCACAAAGTGCATGTATTCGGTTTTCGTCCTACTCAATTTAAAGCCTTTAGATTCTAATGTATTCCTCCAGAGTTCTAATTTCCTATTCACTCCATTTTTAGTTTCATCCACTACGACAATATCATCTGCAAATAGCATACACCATGGTATATCCTCTTGAATATGTCTAGTTAGTTCATCCATAACTAAAGTAAATAGATATGGGCTTAAAGCCGATCCTTGATGTAGTCCTATCGTAATGGGAAATTCTTTTGTAGCTCCTCCAAATGTCTTTATACTCGTTACTACTCCATCATACATATCCTTAATAGTGTCTATGTATCTACCATGCACTCTTTTTCTTTCTAGAACCCACCAAAGAACATCTCTAGGGACCCTATGATATGCTTTTTCTAAATCTACGAATACCATATGAATATCTTTTTTCTTTTCCCTATATTTTTCTAACAATCGTCTTACAAGGAAAATCGCCTCCATAGTTGACCTCCTGGCATGAAACCAAATTGGTTCTCTCGATATTGTTGTTTCTCTCCTTAGCCTATTGTCAATTATCCTCTCCCAAAGTTTCATAGTGTGACTCATAAGTTTAATTCCCCGGTAGTTCGAGCAACTTTGAATGTCTCCTTTGTTTTTGAAGATTGGCACAAACGTGCTTTTTCTCCAATCCATTGGCATCCGTTTTGATTTTAAAATTTTATTGAAAAGTTTTGTTAACCAAGTCAATCCAATTTCTCCTAAACATTTCCAAACCTCTATGGGTATTTCATCTCGGGCCACATGCTTTCCCTATTTTCATTCTTTTCAATGCCTCTTTAACTTCTACAATTCTAATATTGCGTGTATAGTTTACATTTCTTTCTTGGTGTGAATTTTCATCTATGATAGTATCAACTTGGCCATTATTAAATAAACTATCGAAGTAACTTCTCCATCTCTCCTTAATATCCTCCTCGCGCGTTAAAACATTTTGATTTTCGTCCTTAATACATCTTACATGACTTAGGCCTTGTTTCTTTTTATCTCTTAATTTGGCTAGCTTATATATATATTTTTCGTCATCTCTATTACCTAACCTTGTATATAGATCTTCCATGAAATTTGTTTTAGCTTGACTAACTACTTTTTTAGCTTGTTTTCTAGCTTCTCTATATTGATTGTACGCATCTTCATCTTGACACTTAGGTATTTTCCTATACATCTCTCTTTTAGTCTTAATTGCTCGTTGGACATCCTCGTTCCACCACCATGTTTCCTTCTTTGGTGGTCCCAAGCCTTTAGATATACCTAATACGTTTGATCCACTCTCCTTACGCAACTACTCATTTCTAGCCACATTGTATTAGCATCTAAGTCAAGATTCCAAACATTTTCCTTTAGTAGTTTTTCTCTAAACTCTACTTGTTTACTATGTTTTAGGTTCCACCACTTTATTCTAGGGTCGCTAACTCTTTTATTTATATTATGTCGTCGTGTTAGCTTAATATCAAGTACTACTAACTTATGTTGGGTAGTAAGTGCTTCACCAAGTATTACTTTGCGCCTCTACATATTTTTCTATCTATTTTTTTTGTTAAAAGAAAATCTATTTAACTCCACATATGTTGTACACTATGTGCGCTACATAGCCGGTCCCAAGTCCGATAAAGGAGCAGACTTCGACGCCCATTTTTTCATACCGAAAAATGGGTAAGGGAGGTCCCAAACTCACTTTTCATACCCGAAAAGTGGGGGAGGGAGGCCCCAAGCTTATTTTCCATTCTTGGAAAATGGAGGAGGGTTGCGATAGGTTGACAGCCAGCGTAAAACTTTTGTCACTTTTCATGAAATGTCATGGGCTTCATGAACTAAAAATAAAAAAAGATTTTGAAGAATGATACAGCGATCAGATTATGATGTTTATTGCTTACAGATGAAGATTGGGGAAATATATTCCTTCAACGCCACAGCAGACAACTACGATCCTGTTGGGTAGCAAGAACTGCTGATTATTCTTGTTAGATCTGTTTGAGAAACCAAAAGCAAAGCGTCACTAGGTACCCCGAATCAATGTGCAGCATGAAGAAATACAAGTCCAGATGTTAGATACAGAATTTATGGTTTGATAAAGCTAGTGACAATTACGAATTTGGGATTAATTTCTTCTCAAAAAGGGCAAATCAAGGAAAAGCTTTTAGATCAAGGATTCAAATCACAACTAACTCATTAGAAGATAAAAATACAGCATGAAAGACTATCGAAGGTCCAAGTGTAGAAACTACCTAACTTTTTGTCGTAAATTTTCTGGTTCTGACAATTCAAAGTTGAACTTCGCCTTGCAATTTGAGCAGTAGTAGTCGATGTCGTTCACATCCTTTGGCATATAAACATCTTAGTCAGTGAACCCTCTTTTCAGTGTCATAAGAAGCAACTAGTAAATGCAACAATTGCATGATTATGACTCTTAGCATTACAAACCTTGGAAATCCTGTAGTAGGATTTGTCGCACTCCTTGTGAACGACAGCTTCACATTGATCACAGTATGCCTAGATAATTTTTGCAGCAGACATAAGTACAAAGGAAAAAAAAAATGTTACTAACATGTAAAAGAACTAAACTTTAGCATTCGCTATAAAAAACAATCACATCTTCTCAAACAAGAAAAAAAAAATTAAACATACAACAGAAAAGAAGCAAAAAAGATAAGTTCAACGAAATTGCATATTTGTTTATTTTTATTAGGAAAATGAATTTCTAACCCACTTTGGACACCCAAAAATCAACACCGACCGGGGCAGGCGCCGTGCTATGTGCCTCGAGATGCAAACTTGAGGTGCATCGAATGGCGCACACCCGGTCAGTGTTGATTTGTGGGTGTCAAAAGTAGGTTACTGTAGCAACTTCCTTTTTTATTATGCATGATAGCTCAAGCATTGCATACAACAACTAAGTCTTGATCCCAAATTAGTTAGGATTGGCAACATGGATCAAACGCTTCCACTCAATTCAACTTAATTCAGTTGAGCTCAAACATTTCATAACTTAAAAATAAACAAGAATAGAGATGGATGCTACAAGTAAAAATCATAGTGTTTGAATCTCAATGAAACCATTTCTTGGCGGTTTCTCCTAGTCAATGGGTTTGGAGGGACCGACTTGACCCTATCGGGTTAGTCGTTCCCAAAGGGTGCGGATACCCATAGTCATCAAAAAAAATGTGCAAACTGAGAGGGGTACTTTCTCTTCTTCTTTTTTTCGATATCGAATGGTATTTTCTCTTAGATCCAATGCCTAATCATAATGAAGAATTAGTTAAGAAAGTGCACCTTCATGTATCTTCAGTTACTTCATCAAATGCGCTTTCTTAACAAGAATAAAGAATGAGTTTTGGAAATTATTTTCCACAACTGCATAGCTTCCTCTGCCCGGGTCTTTTAACACTTCTCTAAACTATTTGCAACACTCACGGCTAGTGAAAATTAAAACCCTATAAAACATTCATAAATCATCATCCAACACACTATAGAATACAGTTCTACCGCACTTTTTCTTCTTTTACAATGTCCAGTTGCCATATGTTCATGCACAGAAACCATAAAAGAACTTAGTACCGGGCCCATATGACCCAGACTGTGTAGCATATAGAACACTGCCACAAAATGGCTTTTTGATTGACTTGCCTGGTTCAGAGATTGAAATCCCAGGTCCCTAGTTGAATCAGTGGCTTTCTGTATCCTCTTGTGAATCTCACTCGTGTTAATCTCAACAATGCCATGATCTACCAAAAACGCCTCCTCTACCGCCGCTTGAAACTCGCTGTGATTACTGTTGAGGACCTCAACCTGACCCTGAAATCTGAATAGCCCAAAAATTTCCAAAACACTAATTCAATCACAGCAATCTAACCCACACTACTAAACACCATGAAAATGATAATGATTATAATAATAATAATATAATAATAATAATAATAAAAATCACAAAAAGTAGTCACAAATATTGGTAATTAATGAGGGTAATTAGTAATTATAACAATATTTAATAGCTGTAACAGTAAAACTGGAACAGTAAGTAGGAGCTCGAATGGTTAACTTTTCTTTTGTAGACAAACCTGTTTATGTGATCCATGAAAGAAAACACCATCCCAGGCCTCACCCACGCATATTCCTGTGTGCCACCAATGAAGTACAATCACAATCATTCCCAAAAGACAGAACCTCATCAAAGCTAAACAAAAGCCAACGTTAGGAGCTCCGCTCCCTAAATGGGGCGCGACCCGGAGAGCCGGAGCGAGCCAGTAGTCTATTAGTTAAAAAAAAAAAAAAAAGAGAAAATAAACCAAGAACACAAAAGAGAGAGTTTGAGAGGTTGATTTACTCTTTCTTCTCCATTTGGCGAGGATCCCAAGAACACAACACACACTGATCGATCAACAGAGGGCATATGATAAACCGTTGTTTGCTTTAATGCGTAGTGAACGACAATGGCTGGCCAAGCTGGGTAATTTTTCCCTAATTTGGCCCAAACTATGTCACCTACACTGAACAACTCATCCTCTTGTGTGTAAAACCCTATTTTCTTCTTCTCAATCTTCGCTTTTGATGCTCTTGGAGCACAAATTGGAGACCGAATCGACCGAATCGACGTCGAAGAAGAACACTTTCTCCTACCAAAGCCGTCGAATTTCGGGTACCAATCATCATCTCCACAATCTTCCTCTTCTTCAACGGCAAATTTTGGCAATTTAGGGCTAAAAAACTTCCCCAATTTGCATTGCTTCTTGACAACCCTATTTTCGAATTGGTACTCTCTACAGTTGTTGAATTTGTTCTTCTTGGATTCGACATTGCAGGAATCTAGGGCATCATCATCATCATCATCATCATCATCATCATCATCATCATCCAATTTGTTCTCCTCCTCTTTCTTCCACGGATCGAGAACCGAATCGTTGAATCGCGACGGCAAAACCTGCACTCTCCCTCGCGAGGTCTTCACAATTGGGGCTCGAACCGCTTCGCTTTTCGCCACTCGCTCCGGCTCCGGCTCCGGCTTCAGGTTCTCACAGATCTTCTCCGGCGACAACGAAGGCGCGAATCTCGAGAAATCCTCGGCGGTTGCAATGCAACCGCCTCCCCTCCGAATACCCACAGCGATCTCGCCGAGCAGATCGAGAGCGTGAAACCTCTTCGCCTTCTTCTGCCGCTTCGCCGTCGAATTCTCCGAACCCTCCTCGTCTTCCCCAATCTGCACTCTGCATCTCTTCAGCACAATCTGCATTCCCGCCTTGAATTCCCGCTTGATTATCATCTTCTCCACCTCCCAATTCGATCGAAACCCCCCAAATCTCCAAATCCCCAAATCCCCAAAAATTGAATTTCGCTCTCCGAAGAACCCTAATTTTTTCCTATCAAACCCAAAATTTGCAGAGACGAAAAGTAGTACTAGTAGTAACACTTTTGGTTTCGTTACGATAAGTCAGTCTGATATACGTGTAGTAGTAGTTGTAGTAGTAGTATTATTATTTTAATTTCACTGCGCGAGCGAGCGAGCGAGCGAGCCAGCCAGCCCGTTGTGTACAAATTTAGGCTCAGAATCTGAGTCTGGGACGTTGATGTTATTTAACCATTTTAAGCAGTAATGAATCTAATGATGGAGTTGGAGGAATTGTGTTTGGTGGTCTGAGTTCACACCGGGCACAACAACAAAAAAAATGTACAGATGTATGTGGTGGGTGGTCTATGTGTTTCAGTGACCCTTTGTGGATCGATCTCTGTGTTTGAGTGGTCGGATAGTTAATGTTATGTGGGCAAGTAACATTTTGTTTGGTTGAAATTGTGAGAGGTATTGTGAGAGGTGCACATAGCACAGGTAGAGGAACATTTTGGAGAAGAAAGTGTTCTTTTTTTTGAGGGGTGGCAGGTTTGGAGATTAAGAGAGTTAAAAAGTATAGGAAAACGTTTTAATGAATTAATTGTGGCTACATGTTTTGATGATTCAGGAGTGTCACGGATCGTGTTCTGGTTTTGTGTGTACGTTTGGGAGATTGGTTTTGTGTGTTCAGCAAAAAGTGTGTTCCATTAATGGAGATGTGTCCATGTAGAATGTTAAGCCATGTTCATAGCAATGGCGTTTCCATGCTTTGAGAGGAAGAGAACAAGTATGCTCAGATGGGAGAGAGAGCTTGTTGAGTTTGAGTTGGGTGCTACAAGTGCAGTGTTTGCTGGAAAAGGGAACAATATTGGAGCATTGGAGAATGGGTGCACCCAACTGGGTCCATTTGGGGATTGATCATTGATCGATGTAAAAAGGGGCAAGGGCGTAAATGGCAATGGTATTAGGAGTAGGACGCATTAAAAATCAACCAATCAAGCGAGGGAACGAACTTTTGTCCATGGGTGTTTGGAACTCAAGCACCATCTAACAATAATGAGGTTCATAATTCAAATGTTTATCTAGATTTAATCGACTACTTCAGGCTCGAGTCGCGTCGACCCATTAAAGTCTCATTATATTGTTAAGTGTAGCCTATTTGGGATCATGCTCTAGTTAAAAGGTAAAAACTTTATCTTTGATAATTAGCTTACAAACAAGGGACTCGATTCCCTTTAAGCAAGAGCTCAAATTCAATTATGACTTTGTAGAGCCGGTGCTACTACCAATACGTAAGGATGTCCCACCAAGCATTGAGTACCCGATGCAATAATACAACTTGAAAAACCAAAAAAAAAAAAAAAAAAAAAAAAAAAACTATAATTGACTAAGTGACATTTAATTCGGACTCGACCCAAGTTTACTCGCATAGATGCAAATGTTTTCTCTATATAGGAAAACTAGTCGGCATACCGCACTTCGTGCTTCGCACGCGGGCAAGATCGAAAATTAATATAGTAGGTAAAATCAAATTGAACGAAAATGAGTTTTTAAAAAACAAATATGCAGTTAGAATATTATAATAAAAAAGAATATATTGAGATTAGAATAGGTTTTGTATTTCTATTAGAATAGTTACTATAACACGTGTTCAAACTAAAATAAAATAAAAAAAGTTACATCATCATGTTACGTATCAATTTGTGAGTAATTCTCATATGTTACGTATCAATTTGTGAATACTTCTCACAAAATAGTTACTAAGATGTCAGCCTAACTCTATCACGTTTTATAAAATAATTTTGTCACGATACGCAAGCCAAACACATCTTACGTGCAATTGGCGCACCCGCGAAGTGGTAGATTGATCCAACCAAAATTGCTCTCAGAGTCTCGATTGCTGCAATCCTGTGTCCTTTCCGGATAACTACTAGTACAAACAACATAGGAACGGTAGTATAAATAGAACCAACTAAACAAAACATTGGTACAGCTCACAAGTCGCAACCACCAAACCTTCGCTTTTGGTCAATCAATCAATCAATGAATCAATCCTCTTCGCCAACACAGCACACGAACGAATAGCCCATCCGAATACGAGCTAGGAGTTCCTGCTCCACCATCTCCTTGCGATCTGTTCTTTATTGGGTTAAGTATGGATTTATCATTCCGTCTCTCCAATCGATCGTTCATGATTGGATTTGCTTATGTTTCGTTCATGGCTGAGCTAGGGTTTTATTTTGCTAATAGTTTCAGTTTCATATCCTGATTTATTTAGTGAAGTTGCCCCCAAGGGAGGCGATGGGTTCGATTTGCAGCAACTGCTCTATTTCTCTTTCGACCTCTGGGTTAGTGGTAGCCTGGTAGGGGCGCGCTTCTAACCGAAGAATAAAATAGCTGGTAAAGTTAGTAATTGCTTGATGAGAATAAGAATCAATACCATTATATGATAGCACAATAAAAAGCCACTTTTGCACTAGCCTTAGTGTAAATCACTCTCTTTGGAGCACGGCCACCAGTTTTGTGCATGATGTAATTAAATGGTGCATTGGAATGTAGTTTCCAATTCCGGAGTTCTCTTAATTGTGGTTTTTGAAGGTGGGCGGCGAGATTGTTAGGCGAAGATCAAGTAGTTGACGACGTCTTTGTAGTCGGTGTGGGGGGGATTTTCATGTAACAAAACATTGTGAGAGGCCAACTACATCTTCGTTAGTTTAATGTCTTTTTCTTTGGTAGATTGATTAATCTATGTGTATGTATGATAATTGACCACTTAATGTTCTTCTATTTCAGTAAGTATTTTGCTTAATGGATGATAGTCCCAGGCGTATAGAATTTTATCCCGATCATTTTGAAGCTTCAACGCCAACCGGTGAATCTCCACCGGAGACAAGCACGCCTCCATCACTACCACGGACTGATTGCTCTTCGAGGTATATGGAGTAATGGATGTTTTTGGTGCATCATTAGTGAAATTATGATATTGTCCAGCAATTCGACTTTATTATTTTAAAAGCTAATGTTATTGATTGCAGGTCTCAGCGTCGGTTTTGGGCGCGAAGAAAGTTTATGAGTGCTGCATCCATGCTGAACTTGTTTAGTTTGCCAGGGCTTCATTGGAAGTCTGATAGTGATGGTCAGGAAAAGGTTAATTATGTTTTTGGTTTGCTCACCTATCTGTTACTTGGATGTTTCCCTGCTTGTTTCCTTAAGCTTTGGGTTTGATTTGTAGGTTGAACTAAGCGTCGTGGAGCTACAATCTCTTCGTTCAGAAATCGCTGATTTGGAAGAGAGAGAAGCCCTTTTGAAGGCTAGGTAAGGGCATGAATTATAATTTCATTGCAGCATTTTTTTTAAAAAAAAAAATAAAATAAAATGAAATATCTCATCTCTTGATGAAGCAAAAAATTCTATGAAATTGATGCACTTCACCCCCATATCACTCAAATCTCTGCCCATCTAAGTGATGGCAAGCGGGGGTGATAATCTGAGAATCATTGGGCAGAGTTACTACCTGGAATGTGCAGATCCATCACTAGCTTTCACTTTCTGTAGGTTCTCCCTGTTGAGAATAGTCCCAAATTGATAAAATGACAGATAGTATAATAGGTTATAAGTTCGGATCGTAGACAGCGACTTGCCTTGATATTTTGGTCAAGTTTCCTCTCTTAAACTATAAGCCCACACTCACACTCTCTCCTAAATTTGGATTGGTCCTGCCAACATACGAAAGTTAAGACTCTCACTTCCTATCAGCCGTGGGCTTCCATATTATAGCATTAGAAGGTAGGTTTTTCCCTGGCTATCTTTTTTGATAAGAAACCAACTTAAGTGCAACAACCCCTCGACTCCAACATGAGACGAATCCCCAACCTTGCCTTTGGTAACTGATGCCTCGTCCATCTCACTGGAGAGGCTTAGGTGTTTTCTCCTGGGCTCTAGCTATTGGCTCAACTGCACCCACTCTTTGCAGGCCGAAGGAACTCATTCTTGATCACCTGATAACTTTATGTAGATTCATACCTAAATTTGAATGACACCGCAAATATTGAAATGAGTAGAGTTTTCTGTTGTTCTGTACGGATGATAATCTTTATGAGAGAATTCGCAGTCATGCATCATCCTGAAGGCCTATATCTATGGAACAATTTAAAGCTTCTGGTTGGATAATATTGTTCATATTGTACCATCAGTTTAACAATCTCAAATTACTCATTCTCATTATTATATAATCTGCTTTTTTTGGTGATGAGATTCTTTGTTCCTTTCAGGTTAGAGCATCTAGATGAAATCTTGAGGTCGGCTCGTTTGTCTGGCTATTTGTTTATTCGAACTGTAAGGACTTTCCCCCCCTCTATGGTGCTTATATAAGACCTTGCTCTAAAAATTGTAATTTTCCCTCTTTCATCAAATCCTCAACATAGTAATTTCAACTTTGGTTCTTTGAGCTGTTTAATTTAATAGAGATGGACAGCATTACCTGGAGAACCACCTATTGATGAATCTGATGTCGATGATTGGCTTCCGCGCTTTGTTGTTCTTCAGGGACCATGTATCTTCTTCTACTTACAATCAACTGGTAATTGATTTGAGAACGCATTCATTTTTTTAACACTTCCAAAAACTGTGATATTTGACGCTTGGCGTTGTAACTTTTTTTTTTTTTTTTTTGCTGCACTTTTTCCTGCAAATACACCTCTCTGAGTAGTTTAAATATAAGAACTCTCGGTGATGTTATCTTCCAGAGTTGGAAAAAACCCGTAAAAGGCCTTAACCATGGTTCAACCTAATTGTCTTTCATTGGCGTCGTGCCTGCGGAATTCCAGGTTATTTAGACCAAATTAATGTTTGTGATTTATGTGTACGGTCGTGACAACAAATCCATTTTATTGCTTCTGCTGTTAGTCTCAAATTTTCGTATTAGCCTTGTAAGTGTGTCATTGGCATTGCGGGCTTCCTTTTCCAGCAGATGTGCTCAGATCATCTTCGTTTTCAGAATTACACTCTTCTTGTGTTTCCTTTGCTTCTTGTCATATTCGCTCACATATTTACCCTCTTCTTCCATTCTTCTATTCAACTAGTTTTTCTATTGCCATATTGATTAATACTGTTGGTGAACTTGTGCAGATATGAGTCCTCTAGACTCCACCCTACTGTCTGATGTTGTTGAGGTTGGTCCTCTACCAGTCTTCATGCAAGAAGATGAACAGAGATACTCATTTTTTGTATTGACGCGGCAGGGACTTCGCTACGAGTGCTCTAGTCCTTCGAAAATGCAGGTACTTTCATTAAAAGTTCAACTTAAGTTTTAAATGTTAATATTCGTTAATTATCATAGCATTACTTTCATCGACGAAGTTGGGAAATTATATCTTCGACAATTAGTAAATAAGGGTTATACTTGAATACATTCCAGTTTAGGCATCATCCTCGTCAATGGTGTACAAATTTGTTTCTCTCGTGCAATGCTGATTCGTATCCATTGGTAAAGAATTATACTTGTTCATTTATATGTTTTAAAACTTTCGGGATAATTGTTCAGGTAGATTCTTGGATGAGGGCTCTGCGGATCGACTGTACACCAGAATATGGTACTGCAGGTTCTAAAGATTCAATGGAGTCATGACTAGATTTCATTTAGCTGCATTGGTGTAAATTTATCAAGCGACTGACAGTTTTTTTTTTTTTTGTTTCTTTATTACCACATTTTCTTTTTGGTTGAATCATTTAAAAGAGAGCTTAATTAGTTGTGAAACTAAGCCTATTTATGTACATATATCCACGTCTTTTTTTTGGCTGAATATATCCACGTCTCTTATTCATTAGAGCTTTGTCTTTCGAGAGTTTTTTGTTAATGTTTATGGTGATGACCTAAGAAAGTTTGGAAGGACAGAGGTTGAGCACATGGAATCTCACCCTATGCTGCGCTGATAGGATGCCAATTAATTTGCAGCCAGCTTACCTTCACGATAAGTAAGAACTATCCGAATAGACCAAAAACGAGCACATGGAATTTCACCGTATGCTGCACCGATAGAAGCCAATCAATTTGCAGCCCGCATACCGTCACAATAAGTATGAACTATCCGAATAGACCAAAAACGATTCAAGAGTTGTCGGATAAGCATGTTTAAGTGCTGATGGTGGTTGAATTTGTAATCAAGTTTTGACAAAAAAAAAAAAAAAAGTAATGAAGCATCATAACTATTAGATATGCATCTCTCTATCTCTATGTGTTTGAGCGAACTCCAGACACGTCTCAAATCTTGTGACAACTACTATTTGAAGTACTCTTATGGCTCAAGTATGAAGTCTTTTAAAAACTTTTAAAAGAAAGTTTTATCGTGCACGCGTGGGTGCTCCTTCATTTTCTTCGAGATGCACGTGCACACGCATTCCAATACGTATCGAGGTAATCCGACTGCGTGCATAGTCTCCTTGAAGCTCAAGATAAAAATATTTTTTTAAAAAAAATATGGAGATATTAAGCGGATAATCGCTTCGGACTCGAACCAAAATTAGGAGGTTTGTTTTAAGCGAAGCGCTGAAATCCGCCGACCTCGCTGTCATCCCTATATAAAGTTATAAACTCAATTCCGCGTCGCCGTTGAACATTGACGTTCTCGTTCTGGTTGACGCGGAGAGATTGAGAGGTTGGTGGCGCGAATTAGGTTTTCCTTCGTTGGTTTATCGCTCTTCGATTCTCGAAACCCTAGTTTCTTCGAAGCTTTGATCGGTGAACGGTTCACATCTGTGGATTCGGTTTCTGAAGGTACTTGAAACCCTAGGTTCTCAGAAACGTTCGATCGGTTCAGATTCGTGGATCTTCGTTTCTGTAAGTTATTTTCCTCTCGCCTGTTTCACTACTTTCTTGTGTTCTTTGATTATCGTTCGTGTTTGTTGTTGTTGTTGTTGTTGTTGTCGTTGAATCCATGCGTACTGGAATCTGGATCTAGTTCTTCTTTGGCCGTAAATCTTTGAAAACTTTGTGTTTAAATTGGTATTGCGTTGCTATCGTGCCTTTTTTAGGGTTGTGTGGACTGGTTTTTGAAGGAAATATTGCTATGTTGCTTGCTATTGTGATTTTTAGCGTTAATGTCGTGTTTGAATGAATGTCTGGTGGATAAGGAAGATCGATTAGCAATGAATTGTTGTCTTGACAGAATTCACGTATTGTGGTTTACATATTGAGTTTTCTGGCTATTCTGGTTGGTATAGTTAACTGATGTGATCATGTGAACCAGATTGTGTTGTGTAGTGCAAGATGGATGTTAAACCGTTGACAGCGGAAGAGGAAGCGATTGCAAGGAGAAATGATAAGAAAATCGATATGACTCTTGGTAATTCTACTTGTGATTGAGCTTCAACGCTGTTTTTGTTTGTGTTCTATTACTTTATTCTAATTACGGTCTATGTGTCGGCACAGATGATATTATCAAGATGTCTAAGAGTAATGCATCTAAAGGGAAGAAGCATAGGGTGTCGGTGAGCGCGTTTTGGCGCTTTCTTGGTTTACGTTGGGTCGAGAATCTTTGTTTAATTCTGTACTTATGTTGTATGATCTCGTAGTACAGAACAAAAGTCAGTTCTTCAATGGTGGCGTTGCGGGTGCTGCCGCTAAGGGGAATTCTGGAAAAATGCAGAGGTTTATGGATTCTAGATCATCTCTTAGACAGGTATTTTAAGTTCTTTAGAATTAAAAGAAAAGGAAGCATGGCTTCGTGTTTTTACGAGGAGGATTGCTTGAATGGTTTCTTACCGGCTTTCTTGTTGGGTATATCTTACAGGGGTATCTTGCTAAGAGGAGGTCGAATTTTCAAGACAATCAATTTCCTTTAGCAGCAGAGGCTGCAAGGAAGGCTATGACTGCTCCCATGCGCAACAGGCCTTTTTATAACCGTAACCGAGGGGGGGTTAACTGGAGTAGACCAAGGTATTTACTTTTGATATTGTTTGTTTGTGGTGTGTGGGTTGTACTGATCTGAAATGCTTTATGTTCAATGTAGGTAACTAGTTCCCAAGTGTTCAACATTCTTCCTGTTATTATGCTTGTGGACTTTCTTTACCAAGTTATGAAGCACTTTCTTGAGCCATGGGCTGATTTAATTCAAAAATTAAGTCACAAGTTGGATTGTTGATGAGATTTACGGTTTCAAGAGTGACGATTTGTGGTTTTTGCTGTTTCATCATCTTTTGATATATTTTCGGCTTTCGCTGCTTAATTAAGGGTATGGAAGTTGGAGCATTTTGATCCAACCATTAGTTTAATGGATGGTTTTGGTTGATCAAGTATGCCAAGGGGTGAGATGAGATAAGCTGGAAGTTTCAATGTGTGGGGGGCCTAGAGTCTATGTTTTGCGGATGGACAGTTTCAGGCATGATGGGGGATTCGTTCGAGGCTGGAACCATGTTTACGCGAAGTCTTTCCCACTCTTGAACTTTTTAGGCATCAGCTTAGGTGTGATCCCATACGGGAAGAGAAATTTATTTTTTTTCTGATTGAGGGGGCTGAAAATGTTCCAATTATGGGAAGAGAAACTTTAGTTGTGCTATACGTCAATGCCTATTTTTTGAGTGGGGCCTACGTCATGATATGCCAATTATTTCTACTGCAAAAGATACTTACAGTAGATTTTCTCGGCTTTGGTGCATAGTTGTGAGTAGAGGACTGCAAGTCAACCCTTGCCAGTTTGAGTTTTAGACCATTTATATATTTTATGAATCTGCTAATGATGAAGTTGGTGCATCAGGAGTTGAATTATTTTTTTAGGGGGGAACTTTCTTGGAGAAGCTTACACTTGCTATCAAAATTGCTTGTGCATGTAGGCTTGCATATATCATGTGAAGTGCCTTGGTGTTGTTCGATAGGGGGAAATGCGACAGAGTTCCTGATGTTATGTCCCTGCGGTTTAGGTTGTTGGTATTTTAAGGTTCTGTCCTGCTTTTGTAGGCTGCTGTTTAAAATGGTACTCCCCATTGGTTTTGTTTTTTTTTCTTTTTCATGGAAGTCTGCTGTGTTCACCAGTTGTGATAGCCTGTATGAAGTCACTAACCTACATTGTTCTCTAGCCTGGGAACTGTGCTGTAGGATTAAGAGTTGTTTGCTCTATTATTCCATCTGTGAGCTGTTTGCAGCTAATTAGCTGCAAGACCGTGTAAAATCTCAACAGCTCCTTATGTTCAAACTCTTGAGTTTGGAATCGGGTTTCTTCTACAGTCGTCTCAGACTCGCTTCTTAGATTAGCCAGCCTATGCAGAAGCTGTCATTTGAAGTAGTTGGACCTCGGTTGAGTCCATGATGCTTTGAGAGGTTGCATCTTTAAGGAAAAAATATGGCTATAGACTGAGGGTGGAGGACGATGAATGCGACTTGACTTTTATCCTGAAGTGACAGTCCTTGGGTGGAACCTGGTGTCTTTGGATGATTTGTATACTTGCATTAGCATGCTTTTTGGGTGTTGTGTGTGGGAAGGAAGGATTAAAGAGTGAAGAGGATGAGGGGCATGAGGCTACTAGAGCACTTCTGCCTTTTTGCTTCATGGCACTTGGATGCTCCATCGTAGCCGCGGCAACAAATACAGTTATCCACTGCTGCAACAAATAAAACTACAGGCACCTTGTCTCTCTGTCCACATTTGGCATCTTCTTCTCTTCTTTCATTCTGCCGAAGTCTAGTTGTATATTTCCTCAGAAGTTTTCTGCGTGAGTCTTGAACTTGGGAGTGCTGAGTGTCAGGGCATCAGGAAAATTTTTATTTTGCCCATGTTAAACTTGATCTTCTCCATGAGGTCTTCATATGGTTCTAACTGTCCTTGAGAGGTAGTGTAAGAAATTAGTAGAACATGGTAAGTTCACTCCTAACCTTCATGCGCTATAGGGCTTCAATCAGGTAGTAGAGTTCTTCCTCAGCACTCAATCTATTTGTTCTGAAACCTTGAAATATGCCCTTTACTGGCTGGCCTGATGTGGTATTCCATATGTTGTCCAATCATATTTTCGTTTGTTTATTGCAGGAATGGTGGTGTACTAGTTCAAAGGAGTGAAGGAAGTTTCGTCGTGAAGGTGCGTCTTTTAACTGTGCAATGTTAGTTGAATGAGTGGATATTAGTTATATATGCATGTGTCGTGGATATCCAATCTTGTTTGATTTATGCGACTCTTGTATGGATGGGACAAATACATTCTACAGAAGTGGCTTTCATGCTTTATTGACAGCATTGTTATGGCATTTCTGCAGAAGCAACTACAAATGAAGGCACCAATTAAGCCGAAGGCCCAGACGTTGGACTCTCTTTTTGCAAACATGAAAGAGCAAAGGATGAAAGCCCAACAAAACAACGGACAGAGAGGTTTTGGAGGAGGTCAGCAACAACAGGGAAGACGCAGATTTGCGAACTTCGGTCGCTGGAGAAATTGAAAACTATTTACCTGCAAGTTCTAAATAGACACTACTTCAGTTTGCGCCAAAGAGATGCGTCTAGCTAAGTTTCAACTTCTTTAAGTTTCGCAACTGGCATCATTTCATGTTTCCCTCATTTGCTTCTTGTTTTTCTCAAGTTATGGTTTCTTCTTCACGTGGTGTTCAATCTATTTTGGTTAATGAAGATGTAAAAAGTACTAGTTTTCTGTTTTAGGTTTCACAATGAAGTACAAGGTTATATTTCTCTGATCTTAACTTTTGTTGTCGGTGCTGTTTTTTGAGCTGAAAATTCTCGTCTACGCACTTCAGTGCACAATGTTATGCTGGTTTGATGCTTGTTAGTGACTAAATCTCTGGAGCTGAAAAAGCAATATTCATTTATTAGCAAATAGCAATAGATTAATAGTTATCTGAAGTAGTTGAATATTGTTAATATATGTACAGGTTTTTCCAGGAATTCCTACTACGGTGAGCCCTACGAATATGCTGAGGTGAGATGATATTGAAGTTACATAATGGGTGCCGAGTTTTGCAAAGTTTCTAGGATTCTGATATAATATTATTTATTGACAATTTTGGTGATGCACGCAAGGGAGGCTTTTCTACTTCTTAGAAACGTTGGATTCTTCAGTCTTTGCAAATCTTCCACGAACCCTTGGTTGGTTGTCTGCCAAAGCTTTCCTGCATGCATACTGAGAAATAATAATTGTGTTAGTATAATAGTTTGAAAGGCTAAAAGAGGTTCATCATGCTAGATGACTATTTTGATGGATCTAGACCTTGATTGTCCTGCCAAAGTTCCTTCTCGTCTTCTTGTTCCTGTACCTAGATAGCTTTTCCAACCTTCCTTCAGTTTTCATCGCTCGATCTTTACTGCTGTGTAGATTAATGTTGCCATTGCTGAGAGTCTGTTTCAAACAAAAAAATGTTCAGCGCTACAAATGAAACTGCGTTAATTTTATAGTGGTGTGGACGATTAACTCAGAAGCATAGGCAAGAGCTACTAAAATTGTGCGTTGTGACTGGTTGACCCAAGTGGTAAGGAATTTGATTTTTTTGTATGGAAAAAAACTGGGCTAGGGCCGTCTTATATAGAGCCTGACAGTGCCCGGCATGAATCAGTCGGTGTGGTTAGTGTTGCAAACTTCAAACCTGAATGTCTCCTTCGCTGTAAGCCCTGCGAATCCCATCGGCAACTCTGAAGTGCACCTTTTGAAATTCAAGAAAGTTTGGCCTCAGTACATGGTGTGGTCTCCACTCCATTGAGATCAGACATCCTGAACTAACACTTCTCTGGATTGCACCCTGTGATGTAAACATGTCTTTCTCTATAATTGGATCTTCCAACGGTTTGATAAGCGGTTTTTCATCTAGGATCTTTAGAATTGGGTCTTCAACACCCGATATCGCGACGAGGTCTCTCTCTGATTTGTAGAAGACATTGTCCAACAGGTGCTCGTCTTGGATCAATTCAGGAATCATTGGAACCACTGTAGTCATGGGATCAAGACTAATCACTTGTTCCTCAATGATAGGTTCTGGAGCTTTGAATAGTTCACCTTCTCCACCCAAGTCGTAATCCGATACAGAGCAGGTCGGTATCTGGTTGCACTGCATGAGAAGGAAGAAAGTAATCAGCTGACATAACCCTATATCACTCATAAACCATAAACCACCATTGATACATCTTTTTAAGGTATCATCCTTTTCTCACCAATTCAATTTCAGTTGACTTTCAGCTATTCCTCCTCATTTACAACAACAAAATTTCAATCACATAGACTCGGTTCGGATTCATGATCAAACTCTTCCACTCCCCTCGATTCCTTCTCATTTGAATAGTTAATTTGAAGTGTAACTTCATCATGTGGGATCATTTCACTCCCCAACAATGTCATTGATTATAGTTCGTAGAACAAATTTGACATGTAAACTACACATGGCCACCAAGGGTGTGGTGTAGTGGTAAAGAAAAGAGTTCTTTAACTCGACTAGAGACAAAGATCATGGGTTCGATTATTGGCGTCAACATTAAATATCCTTGGTTACTATATGGTTATGGGGTTATGGGATTGGGTCATCCGACTAACTCTCATGGATCGAACCAAAAGAGGGGTTGAAAAAGGTTCTGACACCCATGGTTATCAAAATATAAAATAACCATCGAACCATTCCTTAAAAGCCAACACTTGAGTGCTATTAGTCAAATTTTAGACACTTAAAAAGGCTATTTTTTGCAACGCATAATCAAATTCCACCACTAAGTACAGTAAAAAGTTGTGCATTCCTAAAATGTTCATGGAGTGATGAATCTCCAAGTACCTAACATCCACTTCCATACTTTTTCTTACAACTCTCTATGGTTACTTTAGAGACCTAGCCCAAGACTTCCATGTGAAGAAATAAAAACAAGATCAATTTTCACTTTTTCCCCAATGTTTCACTTCTTTATTCTCACTAAGTGCGCAGAAAGCGATTCCTTAGTCGCGCTTTCACACCTAAAAGTTCAAAAGCTCAACTGAAATGCACTAAATTCAACGCAATGAAAGATTTTGATCAATGCAGATCTAACTTGTTAAGAGTTGTCGTCGTTGTTGTTGCAAACACACAAAACACACAAAACTCAATGCAAAAATATCTAGATGAAGACCCCATCAGGGGCGTGGTGTATTGGTAAAGAAAATAACACTTTTAACTTTTGACTGTCGCGGAAATTATGAGTTTTATTTTTGAAAGCAAAATTACATTTCCTTAGTTTCTCCTATCATTTCTTTGGTTTCTCTTGAATTCTGGGTTGTTGTGCTCGATTAAACCAAATAGGGAGGAGCTGAAAAAGGTTACACCCATCATTATCAAAAAAAAAAAAAAAAAAATTGTGAACAAATTCACAAACTCACACTCGTGTAGATCAATCAACTAGTACAAGAAAACATAAAATAAATAAATAAACGATGAAATAATATAGGTGTGAGATTTTATTTCAAAAGGCCAGTGCTAGTTGACTGGTGAGTTGGTTGGAAGTGGTTCAGCGTTCGGGTCTCTTAAGTTATAACTCGAGTTTTCTTATCTCAATTACGAGCCGACCCGAATGAGAATGAACTAATATGAGGCGACACTTTGATTGAAGATCGGTGAATTGTTGGTCTCAAGGGATTTAATGGAAGAAATCAAAGATCGATCATAGAAGAGTATATAATTAATTAACTCACCATTAAAACCTCAGATTTCTGGATCTCGAAGAACTCATCGTACGGCTGACCTCCTCCAGGCGTGAAGCACTGAAGGTACGGATACAACAGCTCCGTCTCTGCGTACATTCTTACCGATCTCTAATGGTGGAAAACCTCTTCAATTCAGATCGTATATATGAGCTATTGATTTTTATTTATTTTTTGAGTGTGATTTGTAGAGCGAAGTAAAGAGAGAGCTTATGTTTTTGCAATAAAAAGGGTGTCTGGAAAAGGTTGTAGGGATGACGCGTTCAGTGCCTGCGTCAGAGGAGTATGGTGTGTCTGGATTGATCACCGTTGGATGACTGATGGGAAAGATCTGTGGATGATCGGACGGATGAGATTGTAGAGATGATTGCTGTCTGTTTGGAACTCAGTAACACAGGTGAGACTGTTTTTGTTTTTTAGTATTTAATTGTGCAGAAGGATTCGGTGGTTCGCACTAATCTGAAAGCAGGTTGTTGTCCCTTAATTAGTGAGAAGAGTTCGCTTTGAAAATAGAAATATCAATGTTGAGAGCTTCTCACTTATATGGTGCGTGACTTAGGCCTAGTTTGGTTTATTTTTGATAACTTACAGTGCTAGTTGATAGTTAACTTCTTCGAGTTAACATTTTCATGTTTTGGTTCAACTTTAAACTTACAGAGAAGTTTCAAGTTTTTAAACAATAAAAAATATGAATCGATAAAAATAGCCTTCAAACAAGAGAGATATAAGTAATAAAATGATCATTAATTGAGAGGGTAATTTTGTCCACAACTCCTGAGAGATAATTTCTTAGGGTGTAGTGAAGAGATATCTCACACCATAAGATATAAATTGGGAGATAACTTACATGTAAGTTGAACATCAAATAAAATTAGTTCACAACTTCTCAGAAGTTATCCACCTCATATATACCAAACGAGGCTTTAGGATGAACATGAATAATTGAATAGCTTGGATATTGGTGGTTTATACCAAAAAAAAAAATTGTGGAGAGAGGAAAATCAGACGGTGCAGAAAGCTAGGTAAGCTAATTATCTGACTCACGCATCTCAAAATAGACCAATTAATTGATTAAATTTTTCCTTGCTAGTTGTTTTTTTTTTTTTTTTCATAACTTCTCTTGATTTAATCATTTTTTGAAATAATTTTATTTTATTTTATTTATCAAACGAAAGTGTAGAGGTAAAACAATATCCATGGCAATGTGATGGACAACATACATATTAATGGTATGCCAATGGATATATTATGTTATAAAAATGAAAGTATAAAGAATCTTTTTGTTGAAAGGCAAATGTAAAAAAAGAGTCGTTTGATGTTTGATGCAAGTTGAATGATTTAAAAAGTAAAAGAAATTTGAGATGCTAATGCAGGTGTTTAAAGTAGTGCTGAACATAGAAAACTCGAGGCATAAGGATATTCGCAATGGTTACACTTATTTTGGATGGAGTAGAGTGTCACGTCACTATTATACTACACTTTTATCTATTACACTTCTTTTTCACTACCATTAAACATTTCACTACACACTTCATAGAACCCGCAATCACATCGCTCCATTTTTTAAAACATATACAAAAATCACATTATATATTATATAATTAACCAATAAATAAAATAACAATTATGTTCATGTATTTAAATATCATTTTTGAAATTGAAAAAATAAAATAATTACTTAATTATTTTTTAAGATAAAAATAAAAAATACTGTGGATAAAAAATCTTACTACAACATAAAAATTAATTTATTTAAATAGAAGACCGAATTGTTTTTTTTTTTTTTGTCAACCAACTTTTTGTGGATGATCTGGCTGCGATTGAACTTACAACCCATTATAGATACTTTAATGAATTACTCCCTCTGATCATTTATATAAGTCGTTCTAGCAAAAACTTCTTGTTCAAAATTGTAAGTCGTTTTTTGAAATTAAAAGTGTATTTGTTGCATTTTTACCCATTTTATCCTTATACAATTCAAACATTTATGATACTTCATTTCTTCAGTTCATTTAATGTCAAATGACATATATGTAAATTATACTCGTAATTAAAGTTGTCTTAATTCTTGTGTCATTTCCTTAAACGATTCATATAAATGACCAGAGGGAGTACAAGAATTCAACATATTTGAAATAGACTTAAGACAACTGCGAGATACATTAATTACGAAGGATTTTAAAATTTTATGAAAGTGCGTCGTCAAATGCTCTACTTAAATTGAGTTGAATAAAAACGTTTTTTTTTCTTTTTTTTAAATCAATGTGGTTTGATTGTTGCTATATGCGAAACCATCTATTAGATTAGTTTGTTTTACATCGACCATATTTTATATATTTTTTTTTTTACCAAAATGTTCATCTAAGCTAATTGTGATGAATCATCAACCATAGTTTGATATTTGATTATTTGGTAAGAAGCTAATGGTTCGAGCTTCAAATGAAGGTAAATTATAAGTTTGTTACTTTCTTATAAAAAACCAATTACGTAAAATAATTTTTTTTTCTACATACAAAAGACAAACAGGATAATAAACTTATTTTAGATCTTATTGGAATGTGCACACCAACATACGTTCTTCATATCGATTAAGTGTAACTTAATAAAAAAAAACTTATCTATTAAGTGTGACTTAATAATGTACTTAAATAGTTATCTATCTCCTAATAGTACCGAGCTCTTTTGCAGTAAAACACGACAGGCCCACCAGATCTACTGATCTACTTAAATCTAGGGAGACAAACCAAACATCCTCTCTTTTCAGCCTTTCATATGTAGTGTTCCTAATATGTATTCTTCTATTTTACTTTTCCTTTCCCTAAGTGAGCATTTAAGGTTGTCTCACATCACATTGCATTGCCAAAACAGTACACAATTTATTTTTAAATATAAATCTAAAAGCACACAATCAAAGCAAGTTGAAATTCTTAATTAATTTGGACTCTTCTCGCCCCCACTTTGTTCAACTTCATGTTATTTTGAATTGATTCTCTATTGAACTGAAAGCCAATGGAGTGCCTTTTATGGAGTATTTTAATTGTACATTCTTAAAAGGAAAAAAAATCTGCAAGTGGGTTTACTGTTTATTGTTTCTTTTCACATTCACCATTATTTCATTCCGATGACCTTTTGTGTTTTGTTTTATATTTTTCTTTTCTTTTTTTCTTTTTTTGAAAAGGAACCAAACTTTATTTATATATCCCACAAGTGTACGAACACGGCGAGAAATAATGCGTTTCTTAAAACAAAAAGCAAAAAAGAAATAAAAAACTCTTACCAGTGTAGTACGAGAGAAATAAATCGTTCCTCGAATAAACCCCCTTTTGTTTTGTATCTTTAATTAATGTTTCAAAACTTCCCTTGCTGTGGCCTTTCACTTTGAGGAGAAGAGAAGTACAAAGGCAGTGACCCCATCTCTGCCTTTGGGCTGTTGGCAAGGGGAGACTTGGACTCTTGGAGCCATTGATGTTCCCTCTCGTTACATCATTCATAAAGTATTTACAAAAAACTATAAACCGAAAATTAGGATGCTTAGATCGGTATATGGTAAAAATTTTAATGGTATACAATAAATATGAAAGTTCAAAAATAAATAAGAGTAACAAATGAAGAATTAGAGAATGGTTGCTAGTTGCTACAAATAGTTAATGCATGTACGTGAAACAAAATCTTGTTTTTAGTTCCACGTAATAAAAGTCGAAGAAATTCGATCCACAGATGAAACAAAATGAAAGAGTCTAATCTATGCAAACATATTTGGAATTGAGAGGTTGTATTGCAAGAACTCTTTTAGTGGTCATAAAATTCTATAAACACATGCGTACATGAAGAATTAGGGGTGGGTAGTGATTTTCACCAAACCGTTCAAACCGTGTGGTATGGTGTGATTTTTTAAAATCGCGATTTGGGGGTAGTATAAAAAACTTAAAAACCGCGATTCCACGGTTTGGTGGTGGTTTTTATTTATGAAAAATCGTGGTTCACCAAACTGCAAAACTACCCCGAAACTTGAAATTGAGTTGAAGTTTTTAATGTTGTTTTAAATTCGAAAATGAAGTAAGATTCATCATTTTAATCGAGTTAATGTGTTTCATTGTGTTTTTGGTGGTCATGTATGAACATCTATATGTTTTGTGACATGTTTTGTTAATGGACATGTATGAAATGCGTGACATTTTTTTATTTTTAAATGTGTTGTAGGAAAATCGCAAACCAAACCAACCAAACCGCGTAAACTGTGATCGGTTTGATTGTAGTATTGAAGATTCGCGGTTTGGTGGTGGTTTAGAAAACGACCAAACCGTGAACCTTCGGTTTGGTTGCGGTTTGATGGTTTTTATCACCAACCCGCTGTTTGCCCACCCCTACTAAGAATAGAAATTTGAATATTTTCTAAAGTTTCTTGATTCAGATTTCTTTCAATATATCACTCTTCTTCTTGTTCTTTGACTTGATAGATTATGATCAGATTAAAATTAAGCTTTTACAATCCATGACGTAAAGCACATGTTAGGTACAAGTGACAAAATCCTAATGTACATTTTGGGATAGTTTTTTACTTTTTATAGTCAATATGAGTTAATTATATGATCGTTTCGTTCAAGCATGTGTGCGTACGTGTGAGATCTGAAGAGTGAATGAATATATATTGCAGAAACTAATTAGTCGCCTAGGCCATCATTAACAATAGACAAAATTATTTAAACTTCGAGAGATATTATAAGATAATATATTTTCACTATATATAAGGTCAGTGGCAAACATTAATGTGTAGAAATAGAATCGCATGCGCGCGTACTTAATTAACTCAAGTAATTGACATTCAAACAAAATCGATCTACCAGTTTAAAATAAAAAAGGCAAGGAAAATGCTAAGACGACACCTTCTATGACACCCCAAGTGACACTTTTGTGATGTGGCGTGAGGATCCATATTTATGGGAGTCGTCATGCGCACTTTCGAGATACACACTGCGCGTTTTATACACCAAGAATTACTTTACGCATACTCATTTTAACGTGGAGCCCGCTTGTCATGTCACAGGGTGTCGGGTGTCATTCGAAGTGTCATTAAAGCATTTTCCAAAAGGCAAATACTATAATGACTTCAATGCACGTGCTGACGTGAGTCGAGTAGATCTTGCCCAAAAGCAATTGATAAGCGCATTGAATCGATGTCATTTTTGGGTTACTCTAGCATTTCTCTAAAATAAAATACATTATCATAAAATGGGCAGTTCAGAGTAGGTAAATTTGTACAAGATTTTAATACAGTATGCTTAATATATTTAAATAACACATTGAGAAACTGCGGCGCAGCTTGGCAATTAAAATCTTGATTAATAGAGCTTGTTTGTCCTAAGCCAGCGTTACTCTGCATACTTTTAACACGCACATTAATTAATAGAAAAATTAAAGCTGCCCACTCCTCCGATCCCTCTAAATTCTCTCCACCTAGGATAAATTAATATCGAGATCACCAAACCTCATTCCTTCTAGAAATAAATCAAGTGTTACTCAAAAATATAGTCACGTCTGAGTACGTGTTTTGCTTTACTAGTATAATTAAATAAAGTCATTTCTCGTCTATTGTAAATAATTATATATTAACTTATAATAAATAAAGTCTCATTTCTATAAAAAAAAATTAATATAAATAAAGTTAGCTATATATATGGATATAATTTAATTTTTACCCACAAAGGTTCAATGATATTTTAATTATATATCATGGAATTGAAGGGAATTGGCTAATGTGTACATCGATGATCAATAAATAATAAGAGAAACAATACAAAACAATGAATATAGACATTATTAGACCAAGGTGACCTTTTTGTTGGGTTTCTTCTACTGTTCTTGCTAATGCATCTGATTGATCTATGGATGTTCTCATTAGTGTTTGACAAAGACCATGTCTGGAATCAACCTCTTTTAAATTATTTTCCTTTCATGGATTCCCACTGTAAAGGGTTTAAGAGAATAATAATGTATATACAATTAATAGGGGGCTTGAATAAGAACAATTCTAATCATACTCTATTTTAGAGTTCAAACTCTAAAATAGAGTTAAAACAACTTCAACTATACTCTATTTCTTCTCTATTATAGAGTTGGGTGAACACCTTGGAACTCCAAATTGGAGTTTCGCTATATTTACCTAATTTTATAATAGAGTTCCTTACTTTTTTTATTTTTTATTTTTTTATTTCAAAAAATTATCAATAACTATTTCTTTTTCAATAACTAAATGAATGTATTTTTTTTTCTTAATTGTTATTGATTAAATAATTTATTAAAATTAATACAAATAAATAACAAAAAAAATAAAATAAGAAATAGAGTTTGTAGTTGGAGAATAAATAGAGCTTGATGTGACTTAACTGTAAAATAGATGAAAAAATAGAGTATTGTGGTATATTATACTTCCTCCGATCATTTATATAAGTCGTTCTAATAAAAACTTATTGTTCAAAATTGTAAGTCGTTTTTGAAATTCAAAAGTGTATTTATTGCATTTTTACCCATTTTACTTTTATACAATTCAAACATTTATGATACTTCAATTGTTCAATTCATTTAATGTCAAATGACATATATGTAAATTACACTCGTAATTAAAGTTGTCTTAATTCTTGTATCCTTACCTTAACAGACTTGTATAAATTACCGAATGGAGTATGTATCATACATATGGTTAGCGACAAGCTCTACAATTGTCCACACCAGCTGCACGTAGTTGATTGTCCGTAAGTGCTTTGTCGGTCTTCATTTCCTGCAATTCTCTCTTGTGCTTTGGGACCCTCCAAAAGGATCCACAAATCACCCAGGCCCTTCGAGAGTTCAAAGCAATCTTGTATTCCTTTTGATGAAGTGCATTAATTGATTCAACTAACAAAACTGACCTACACAGCGATTGAAGTGGGTTTGGAGAATTAGGTTTAATTTCTTGTTGTGTGAATTGGGATACGTTTAGTTAGTTGAATATGCTTAATTGGAACAAGAAAGTGCATTTAATTATGTCTTCCAATGTTGTTAGTGCGTGTTTATCTTCTTTCGTTGGAAATCTTTCTTTGTGTTTCATTGTCAGAAGTTTTATTTTATTTTTTTGCAAATTTTTTTATTTAATTCAATTACATATGTGGTAGTTGAATGTTATTTTGAACAATTAAAATTAACGAATCAATGTTTTTTTTTTTTATAAAAAAAGTTAATGTGCTTTTATCAAGGTAATTATTGTCCTATTTTATTGAATACATGGAGTCATATCATTACTCAAATTAATTTATGTTTTACTTCAAAAAAGGGTTATTATCTCCTATGAATTATAACACATAGAGCTAGATATATTAAATTAATGCTTCTTTGATAAATTATTTAGGTTGAATTCTTAAAAACTAAAATCGCATCTAAAGTTTTTCTTTAAAAAATCGTGTTTAAAATTTGTATACATTGTTTTAAATGTCGATATTATCCTCATTTTAACCATTTGAAATTTAAATATGTAGAGTTTTACCTCAAATTCTAATACACTTTAGTATTATTTAGAAAAAGTTTACACTTATATATATACCTCATATTCTAAAGTCTTATTAAGAGCATCTCCAACCTACCAACACTAAAATGTAGTTACTTTGATACTATTCACCTCTATTTTAGAGTAAACAGTGACACTGACATTATTCACGTCTCCAACCCATCAACACTATCTTTAACACATTATACTAAAATAATAGGGGAATAGTAATGGCATTGGTAAACCGGTGTAGTGTTGTTGTTCCAACACTGTTCACCAACTAGTGTCAAAATGGCGATGGTTGGAGTTGGTCTAAACAGATGTAGGATTATTTTTTTTCATAAGAAAGAAACAACTTTGCTCTGCTAAGATTCGAACCATGACCTGATCTAAGATTACTTTCAGTTAGGGGTGGCACAAAATGTCCGGACCCGTTTGTCCGCATTTATCCCGACTCATTTAACATAGTTTTTTCAAAATAAATAAGGGTTCGGATATGCTTTTTTTTGTCCGTTTTAAAAAACGGGTCCGGGTCTGGACAAAGTTTTTTAAAAAATGGGTACCCGTTTAGCTATTAATTTAAATAATATTTTTTTTATTTATAAGAGTATTTTGAAACTTGTATGGTGTTTGCATTGTAATTTCACTAATGATAATGTTATTTTTATATGGAAACTTATAATACTAGAATTTGAATATATAATGTATATATTTTGTAGTGATGAAATGAATGGCGAGATAAAAAATATTATGTATTTTTGTTAATAATTAAGTGAAAAAATTATTTTATTATTTTTTAGAAAGAATTATTTTATTATATTAAAAATAAGCCTGGACAAAAAATGAATTATGAATATTTTAAAGACATATGAGTCCAAACACAAAAAAAATGTTTGTTTCATGAATGAACACAAGTCTCGACACTATTTTTAGTCATTATTATTGTGAGGAAAAATTCTGACAACAGAAAGAGGGACCAAATATACCCATTACATTTGTTTTGAAGCTATAAGCCAACAACCAGGGCAAATAATACTGTGCCAAAGTCACTTATTACCAAACTTTGTAAGCCACTACTATCCAACAACTTGGGAAGCGTGACACGTGGAAGTATAAATTATCAGTATATTCCTCCTACACCTAACATTTAAAAACTGACACGTGTATTATTATTAGGACGTGTGGCACTTCATGAGACGAACAACATGCATGCATAAGTAGTAACATACAGAATGCAACTGAGCGAGGAGAGACAACGAGACACTAGTGATGACGAGGCGCATATATATAATTTAAAAAGAGAGGCTGCGTGTCCATTTTGTGTGGTGTGACCAGTCAAGACTACTTGAGTTTGAGCTGCTAGTAATGGTCCCTCTCTTGCTGGCCTGCCACATTGGGGACACCACATGGCATCGTCGTTACTTCTACCACCACGTTACCAATTGTAAAAGGCAAAGCTTTGCGGGGCATTTTAAAAAGAAAATCCTAAGTTGACAACAGTAACGTCAAGTTATAAGGTATATTGACTGACAGAGTCTTTTATGAGACTTCGAATCGTATATTATATATATTGAATTTTTTGTATACATGCATTTTGAGATGTGCATGAATGATATATATTTTCTTGTGAGTCACGTGTCTTCATAAATGTAATATCTTATTGTCATTTTAACACTTCTCAATTCAAAAAGTAACGTTGTTTTTTTTATTTTTAACATTCAACCAATATGGATAGTTTCTTTAAAATTGCAAAAGAAACATATATATATTGTGTGTTTTGAGAATGAGTCATTTAGTGAAATCTATATATGAACAACGTATTTTCAAAAATCAAAACTAGATTCCATATATATGAATGCCCTTTTTTTAAAAGGAGTAATTGCATTGGATACGTTAAATGCATAAATTACTTATTTTGAGAAATAATTATTTGTTCAAAATATTAAGTGTATGATTAAGTATGATTAACTCATTTTCAAAATGAATAATTCATTTCAAGGAAAATCCATGCAAATATACTCTAGTCCCCAATGTGAAAAATACTACTCATACATCAACTCAAGTAACACTGAAACGCACCTTTGTCATCTCCGTAGTCTAAGATTTGTGATCCCCGTTTTTTTAAATTTTTAGTATATTCATAATGTATAGAATTAGAACGATGCTTCTGAAAAAAGTTTTTAAAATATCAATTTTATCAGAGCTATTTTATGATTTTTATGGTTTTTATTTGTTCAATTTTAATCGATTTACATTAGCTATTTTGCTTAACTTATTTAAGTTGCTGGTTATTTTTTTATCGTACAAAAACATAATAGAGCACAAGCAATTTTTTTTTTGATTGAAAATGCACAAACATTAATTAGCTAAAGCATACACTAATTATAATTTTAATTAGCTATGTACAAAAGCTAATTACACTAATTAAAATTAGCTAAATCGAATCCAATTCAGTGTAAACAATTATTCAATTCTAATTAACACAATTATAAATTGATAGAATGAACAACTACTACTAGCTATTATTATATAATGACAATTTTCAAATTAAACACATTATTTAGAATTTAAATATTTTAAATTGTCTAATACTATTCTTTCTGTTATATACTTTGAGTCATCTAATATATAAATCTGAGGTGATACATACAACGTACTAATTAATTCTTTTTTCAATTTTACTATATATATCTAATTATCTAAGTAATATAATAAGCACAAATGTTGAAAGATTCATTCATCACTTGAATGGTCTTTTTTACCCTTTAATTGATTATCTATTAATTAGCTAATTAATTCTTTTTGATTACCTATATTTATTACTTAAAAAAATTACAGATATTTAAACAGATTTAAAATAGTTATAATAAATCATTGATTATATTTATTTCTATTCTACACTATAATAAAAGCACTAATATCAAATTTTTCATTGACAAATGAACTTTTATTTTTTAACATTTTTTAATCAATATTGTTTTATTTTATTTTTTTGTTGTAAAGTCATGTATTAGTTTTAAATAATAAAAATAAGTTGTTAGATTAATTAAATTCTCATTAGCGCGGCAAATGAGTTCGAACGTACGTGACACGTATATAAAATTAGTATATATATAAATCGAAAAAGTGATGATATAATCTATACGACTTGTAAAGATTATGATATTTTATATCGTCATGTCTTAAATCTTTAATCTACTTTAATTTTGTTCCTTTAATTAATAATTACCTACAATTGATAAGTAAACTACGCCACGTATTGGCAATTGGCAGGTGTAGGAGATGCCTTCAAAGTACTCTCTCTCTCTCTCCCTGTGAAATACTACCACGTACATACATTGCTTTTGTCCTCTTGTTTGTGGTTTTTGGTTTTCTTACTCAATGTGATTCGACTACTTTCTTATTTTGTAGTGTCTAATAGTAGCTAAGCATTATCAAAGAAGAAGAGTAGAGGATCAATTAATTAAGCTCTCTCTCTGTTTTTTTTTTTTTTTAGTTATAAAATTAAGCTCTCTTGTTATGTGTATATGGATAATACTAGCTAAGCAGGATGCATGGATGTGTGGTAGATCTGTTTTATATTTCGGGCGTTTTCAAGTCTATAATTGCTCACCTTACATGTCCGTGTATGCAAGTGGGGGTGGGAACCCCCATTTCCGATGAGGATCCCCGCGGGAAACAGCCGAGGACAATCCCTATACATATGATGGGGATCATCTCTTTTTCCCCCATCCCATCCCCATAGGATCTCCGTGGAGATTTCACCTACAAACAATATATAAGACAATATTTTTTTTTTTAGAATAAATCAAATTATCACCTCTTAAATTAAAGAAAAGTGCTATAATAACAACAACAAGTCACACCACAATACATATTGGCTCACAGCAGCCTTCCAGGCATGCTCGGGATATGGGTATACATATATGTCAATGCATAACACGCGAGTTGAGGTCGCACGCATAGAGGACTCTTGTGACTCGACGAGTCTTGTGGTTTGACATTATTATTGTCGTTCTAGTATTTTCCTTAAATTAAACTGATAAAACTCATCATTTTGGTCCTTGAACTTTATGTTTTTTATGCTTTTGGTCCCTGAACTTTTATTACTACACATTTGGTCCTTGAACTTTCACAGAGGTCTACATTTAGTCATTCTATCATTTAAAGTGTTAAATTCCGACAATGTGGGTAACATAAGTGTCGTGTGACTAGTTAAAAAGAGTAAAGTGATTTATATTATTGAACCAAACGACTCACGTCGACCATCAAAAGTAAAAAAAAAAATATTAATTTCTTTCAAAAACATAAAAACTCAAAGTTCAGTGACCAAAAACAAAAAAAAAAAAAAAAAAAACTCAAAAGTTTAGAGACCAAGCGTACAACAACGAAATTAAGTTCATGACCAAATATACACTAATTAATAAAAGTTCAGGAATTAAAATCATAAAAGTCTTAAAATTCAAAGAACAAAAAATATGTTTTGCCAATTAAATTTGACAAAGAGACTCCAACCCACAATCACTTGTAAAAGAGACTATGAATGACAATATCATTGAGCTAGCTAGCTACCATTTTCTTTTTCTTGACAAAAATTTGAGCTGCAACTTTCTTAATCATTGTAAACATTTGAAATCCCAACGTACAAACGAACTGTAACTACAATCCGATCCCATATGATGATGACTAATATTAATTACCATTCAAAAAAAATCTACTCGAACACAAAATCAGAATCGACACCATCACCAGATGTCGGTCCTGAGTCTCAAAACGGGTCACCCTAGCATCTTCCCAAACAATAATACGCGTTGAGATCAAGAAATTGTAGGAACCATGGAGCCATCATCAGACGAGCCACCCCCCGAACCATAAGGTTTAACCCCAAACGGGCTCTCACCCACGTAGTTCCCAGGCGGATCGTACGAGCAAATGACGAAAGCACCCCCGTCCGCACACCTCGCACGTGCGCACCCCACGCTCGTACTGTCCTTCCACACCATCTGCGTGTAGTGCCCGCACATCTTCCCTTGCGCGCACTCGTTCGACCCCTTGTCGTAGTCGGTTGCCTCGCCCGCCCACGCGCGCACCGCGTCGGTGGCGCTGTGGCGGTCGAACTCAGACCCCCAATAAATGTTCTCCCCGTAGGGCCCACTCGAGTGCGTCATTTCGCAGTCCCCCACTCGTTTCTTAGCGTACGCCCGGGCGTACCACATCAGGGTCGTGTTCCACGCCAAAGGTGGCTCGTTATGTCGTTTACGTACCATATTGTGCTCGTATAGGAATTGCCTTCGTTCGGTTCGTGGTAGTCGCTTCGTTATGGCTCCATGGGACGTCGACACGGCGTTTGTTGCGGCTTGTTGTGATGATGATGATGATGATGTTATTGGGCGTGTGATCAATTGTGATGTTTGCTTTTGTTGTTGCATGCCGTGTTTGTGGTGCCCGCCGCGACGACGGCGCGGGAGGAGCGGGCGGCGTTGGTGGTACCGTCTCATGTGGTATGGCTTCGCGGCGACCAGGGCGAGGAGGAGGAAGATGGAGATGAGGAGGATGAGAGGTCTTGAATGTGTTGGCATTTTTTTTTTTTTGGATGTTGGGCAGTTGGAGGAGTGGCAGCTTAGAGGTTGATGAATTGAATTGTTGGTGGTGGTTATGGAGAGGTAGTTAAATTAGTTGTTATGGTTTGGAGAGTCAGCTTGTTTTAAGGAATGTGAACTCTATGCATGGTCAGCGTTTGAAAGTAAATATTGGGGGGCTAAGCTTATTCTTTGATTTATTGAAGCCCACGGGCCTCATTGAGCTCCCAGGCCATTTCTCTGTTCAGCTTTCAAGCCCGTGGGTTTTCCAAAAGTGGGGGACATTTACAATTTATTTCACAAAATAGGTAGTTTACTTTTTATTTTCAAAAATAGGTGATAACACCTTATGAGAAGGCGTTATCACTTATTTGTAGGCTTCATGGGTGTGAGGTGGCGTTGAGTTGGCGAGATAATATATATAGATAGCTCATTTTGAAAATGAGCTATCTATACAAAATTAAACAATGCGCACGCATATCGACGTGGACAACCCATGCAAACGTGACCCATGTATGCCGAGGTGGAGATTTCATGCAAATGTCAGGCACGTCTGTCGAGGTGGGCGACCCATGCAATCTCGTGCAACTCATGCAAACGTCACGCACGTGTCTCGAGGTGATAAAACCAATGTAAACGTCACACACGTATTGCGAGGCGGACAACCCGTACAACCCGTGCAACCCATAGGCGCTATTCGGTCGGCTCATGTTCACGCGGTCATCATACGTTGACTGTGTTACACGGATAGCGCATTTTCAACACACGTATCTCCTGGTTGACAACATATGGAAACGCCACGCACATATGTCGAGGTGGGCCAGCCATGCATATCCATAGTAAGCATTCAACTCACCCGGGTTGTCCGCCTCGAGATACGTGTGTGACGTTTGCATGGGGTCCATGGTCTGTAGTGGATATGCATGGCTCGCCCACCTCGACATACGTGCGTGGCGTTTCCATGTGTTGTCAACCAGGAGATACGTGTGTGACGTTGGCATTGGTTTTACCACCTCGAGACACGTGCGTGACGTTTGCATGAGTTGCACGAGGTTGCACGGGTCGCCCATCTCGACAGACGTGCCTGACATTTGCATGAAATCTCCACCTCGGCATACATGGGTCACGTTTGCATGGGTTGTCCGCGTCGATATGCGTGCACATTGTTTACATCGGTTGTTTACCTCGAGATACGCGAGTGGCGCGGGTCGTTCATCTCCATATGCACGTGTCGTTCATAGGAAAAAAATTTGTATTGATAGCTCCTTTTCAAAATGAGTCATTCATAGAGTGTATAATTTTGTATAGATAGCTCCTTTTGAAAATGAGCTATCTATACAACTGCCTTCCACCTCACTGTCCACGTAGGACCCGGACATACACTGATAGCGCCTTTTGAAAATGCGCTATCAGTGTAATTTACGCCACTTGGCCCGAACACATGGATAACGCCTTTTGAAAATGCGCTATCTATGTCCACGTCACCAAAATTTTTTCCCACAGTGATAGTGCCTTTTCATTGGGCGTTATTGTCTATTTATCCGAAATAATTACAATTCACCCCTACTTTTCTCATTTAAAGTACAAACATGTGTACATTTGTAATTTTTTCTTCAAGCCCAGCTCAGTTGTTTCACTTTATTACTATTATTATTATTAAATTGTTTCACTTTTCACAATAGCCAAATCAATCTTCAAATTCAATTTTCAAATTAGATGGACTAGTGCGATCACAACGGCTTTGAAAGCAACTGGAAGAACGATGTGAGTCACCATGTGACCAACTTGCCCACTTTAGCTCATTCCTCGATTTTTCGAGTATCTTTGGAGTCCTCGTTACGCATATAATGTTCTAAGTAAGTGTAGTTATTAGAGGTGGTTGTGCAATGCAAAAATAGAAAAAAAAACCAAATAATTACAAGTTGGATATATTATAATTTTTTTTTTTTATAAGAACGTGACTTCATTCTATAACATTTGGATAGATTAATTGATTCACAAATGGGTGAAACTTTTTTAATGGTGCATAACTCAAAATTATAACCTATAATTAAGAGAGTTGAATTATACCGAATCACTTGAACCAACTTTTATCAATATTAATATAATATCGTATTTAATTAGGCCTACAAATCTTGAAGCTGGGGTTTGTAAAAAAAAATATTTATTAATCTTTAGAGTATTAACACTTTAAAAGGGCATCTAGCATTAGCTTCAATTTAAGAAACGAAAAAAATATAAAGTGATTTATGGTTGGTTTGAGTGATCAAAACTCCATTATCAAATAACAAAGAGCCGTTATGCAACGGACTACTTCACTGGAGCAAAAAGGGCAACGTAGTAAATTCACAGTCAGGTGACCTTGGCGGTCGAGCTACTGTACAAGACTACAAGTAGATCTAACAAAGTGTGCATTTCACAATTCAAAACACCAATTCGAAAACGCGTCGATATCTCTCTCTCTCGCACTTCTCCGATTCAGCGAACCAACGCATCGATCGATCATCTCGATCAGTCGATCTCTTCGGATCCAAGGCGTTCCGATCTGTTTTTCGATCAGATCGGGCTAGGCTAGGCCTGAATCCTAGGGTTTTGCCTAGCGAGATCGCTTGGATCCGATTCTTTCTAGGGTTTTCGGATCTCGTTCTCTGATTCAGATCATGGAGAATCTGATTTCTCTGGTGAACAAGTTGCAGAGAGCATGCACTGCTCTCGGTGATCACGGCGACCAAAGCGCGCTGCCGACCTTGTGGGATTCGTTGCCGTCCATAGCTGTTGTCGGAGGACAGGTGATTGCCGATCCTCCTTCGTTGTTGTTGTTGTTGTTGTTACTGAAATCTGATCGATCATGATCTGGTTTAGGTTTGCACAATTAGGTCTTGGCGATGTTCGTTTTCCATGTGTAGAATATCCAGTTTTTTGAATTTGTACTGTTTTGTCATATGAAGCTTTTGTTTGGATGATTCTTTGTTTGTATACATTTTGATCTGATTCGATTGCATTCGTCTTGTCATTCATTACACGTTTTTGCGTCAATCAGCTCTCAAGTTAGAGTTTTTCGTCTACTAGGGCGTAAATTTGTTGTTTCCAGGTGTCTTTGCAGTGAAAAGCTGTAGAAAAATCGTCGATCGCCTATGGATTTCGATGAAGGAAGTTCCACGCGAAGACGATTAATGGACTTTGAAAATCTTACTTGATAACTGGAGTTTTGATGCCATTTTCTTCTTAACCATGAAATCTCTTTATGACGCCAGTATTCTCTTATTGTGGACTTCAAGCTTTACTGGAGTTTGAATGTGTGCCGAACAGTATTTTGCATTGACTTGTTGCATTTAGACTCTTAAGCACTGTATATATGGTCCTATTGATGAAAGAAGATGCAAGTATTCATTACGTGTCTTTGTTATTGATGAGGCTTTAACATCAAATTACTTGAATAGATACCTCCGGTCGTCTATATTAAAAAACTTTATGAAGTGTAATTTCAAAGTGCATAAGCTGAATAGGTGATGTAATCAACCCACATGAATAATGAATATTAATTTTCTTGTGCTTTTCATATGTAGTTAGCGCATATGGTGCTCACTTGTAAGACATGTAAATACTAAATATCAAGTGTTTAGAGGTAGCATACTTATGTTTTGGTCACGTTATCCTCATCAGTCCTCCGAACCCAAACAAAGATGAATAATGCTTATCAGTGTTCTGGTCAATCTGGTAATGTTATTGATTGAATGTCCTTCCTGTCTTGCCTTAACATTTTTCTTGTTGAATCTTCTTATATTCTTCAGAGCTCCGGAAAGTCTTCAGTATTGGAGAGCATTGTCGGGAAAGACTTTTTGCCTCGTGGATCTGGTATATACTCAAATATTTGCTTCTTAGATTTTGGATCCTATCCCTTCCCAAATTTATTTATTTCGTTTTTTGTTGCTGTTTCTCTTTATTCATGAACAATAATGATCATATATATGCAGGGATCGTTACTCGACGTCCACTTGTTCTACAGCTCCACAAGGTTGACGAAGGAAGAGAGTATGCAGAGTTTTTGCACCTCCCAAGGAAAAGATTCACTGATTTTGGTAATTGCAGTTTATATTTCCTTCTTTCCTCGTAATTGTAAATTTGTGATGCTTATTGTGAAACTCTTGAAGTTATTGCTATAATTTTTACTATGATCGCCGAAAAGGTAAAAAAACAACACCTTTTTGATGATGATTAGATGTATTGAATTCTTCTAACGTATGGAATGATGAATCACTACTGCAACGTCAATAAGATTATTATCATTATTTATGTGGTTTGCTAAAGCTGGTTTGATTGATGGGCGTATATGTTTATATATCACGAAGAAAATGAAAAACAGTTACTGGTTAAGGTACGTGACCTCTGCCCTCTCTCCCTCTCTCACACGCACGCACGCAAAGAAAAAAGAATAAAACATCTATCCTCCCTTAAGTTGTATATAACAACAAGCAACAACAACATAGCCTCAGTCCCAAATTAATTGGGGTCGGCTACATGGATCAAACTTTTCCATTGTGTTCGATTAAGTGCAATTAAGTTGTATATAAAAGAAGTAAAAAAAAGATAAATATAAAAGGAAGTGATGAGGAAAGATGTCAAATCATCAACCATGTTGCCTTCATGAAGTATAAACTAATCAAAACAGTTAAGAATCTCAGATGCCTATTGCCGCGTGGGATGCAGAGGCACACACACACATATCCTAAACTTGTCATGTGTAATCCATTATACAACCCTTTCATTCTTATTATTGGGTAGAAAATGAGAAAATGTTTTAAATTCACCACTTAGTGTTTTTGTTCTACGGATCTAGTTTCATTTAGTGAGATAACAAAGCATTGTGGAATATCCCTTTCCGCAAACTGAATTTGTCAATAAAAGTCTTTTGTTAAGATTGCTGCTTTGCTTACACTTGTTATCTTATATGAGGCATGTTTGACGGTTGTTTAGGTATGATACAATATATGTTAAAATCTAATATGCATGCATATATGATGTTAATATACGAGTCATATACTTGTCTTTTTTTTTGAAATCTAATAATCTATTTAGATCTTTAATTTGAGGCTGTGTTTTTTGTTTGTTTTCCAAGGGTTTTCACTTGTTTTGTTCTACTTTTCATGTGCTAATTTCATGGCATGTATACAGCTGCTGTGAGAAAGGAGATATCTGATGAAACTGATCGAGAGACAGGGCGTAGCAAACAAATCTCTAGTGTTCCCATTCATCTTAGTATTTATTCTCCAAATGGTGAGATGACATTTGCATTTATTCTTTTTAATCCTCCTCCTTATTCTTCACTTTATTTTTCTGTTACACATGTTATTACAAATGTATAAGTCTTTGACCTTTAGAACAACGACAACATAGCCTCAGTCCCAATTAATAATTGGGGTTGATTGCATGGATCGAACTCTTCCATTGTGCTCGATTTAGCGCAATTGATGGTGAGCTTTCCAAACCATTTAAATCTCTCCTAATTAATGCGTCTCAAGACTTATATATGTTGATCCATTGTCATCATGAAATGCATCAAACATATATAAGTCTTTGACCCTTAAAATAAGTAGGAGAAATGTGAAGCTTTCATTTTAAAGGTAGAAAGCTGTTCACTCTACATAAACTGTTTGTTTGACATAAGTAGAAACGTGAACTTTTGATAGCTAGACTTTTGATATGTGCACTGTGCATATTTATCTCTTTTGATGGCCATCAGCCTTGTTTTATGGCTGTAGTTGTTTTTGTTCAAAGAGGGCCTGTCTAGAGAGACTTTATTTTGCACTTCTTGCTCATGGTTTCAAATCGGTTGTTGATTTTACAAAATTCTCATTCTCACGCGAGGGTTGCAAGTTTGATCAGGACTTGGATACCAACATCAGAATGTTCCATATTTTATTTTACATGGATCCAAAAGTGTCGAATTAAACAAAAACGTGAGGAGTAGAATAGTTATTTCAACTTTGCACTGAGATCAATCACCAGACAACACATATTTCTCTTTCTTTTCCAGTGTTACCATTGACAAACGTCTGAGCTTCTTTGGATGTGGAAGCAACCATTAGTTAAATTGAACAAGCTTTAAAACTTCTTTCTTGTGGATATGTGCATATCTTGCTCTCATTGTATTATGTCAATTGGAACGACTGATGTAAAAAGACAAATTACTTGAGCTTTCAATGCATCTATTAAAAAAAGGCTTCAAATGGCGATTTTTTTTAATCATTTTTTAATGTGTGCTAAACCTTGTATTCCTCAGCCTTACATTTTCTTATCTCTTAAGAAGATAAAATGTCTTAGTTATGCCTTACACATTTTCAAACCTTGGGATATAGCTTGGGATAAAATGTATTCTTTATTGATAATAGCCAATGTGGAGGTAATGAGACGCCTAGGCAGCAGAAGCAGTGTTTAAGACATTTTAAGTTCCTTGAGTTAACTTTTCAGAAAAGTATTTGGAGGTGGCATGAAAGGATAGATTCTGTTTTCTCTTTCACTTCTTTCATGTATTTTTACTTCTACACGAGTCAGAATTCACCATTCAACCACCAAATAATGAGATGTCATTTTATGAAGAAGGGATGTAAGGGTATTTTTATGGTTTTAGTCAATTTTGTACTAAAAACTTTACTATGATGTATTGGAGTTGTTTAATGATAAGTAACATTTCACATAAAATGAAACTAGTATGCATATTTTAGTATTTAACTTGTTTTGCCTCGGCATTGCCACCTTGCCTCAACTAGGTGGATTTGATAATAATTAATTTATTCTTACTATTACGATTTTTAATATTCTATTCTTGCACTTAGTTGACTCTTTTTGTTGATTATTTTTTCTGTTTCTAATATTGTTTGTATTGTCACAGTTGTTAATTTGACAATGATTGATCTTCCTGGGCTAACCAAAGTGGCCGTTGGTAAGTTCTATTGTTTTGCAATTGTTGGAATGCTAAAATCTGGTTCCAGCTATCCAATTAACATCGAAAGCACATTTGTTTTTATTGTTGCGGTTTTGTCTCTAACCGATTAAATGGGGGCATTGTAGAGGGCCAACCTGATAGCATTGTGCAAGATATTGAGAACATGGTTCGATCTTTTATTGAAAAGGTAACATTTTCAAAAGTTCAGTTGGTATTGTGTTAAGATAGAGTTATATTGTACGAGTTGATTGTATCAGCAGTGACACCAACATTTTATTTGTGTAATTTTCTGTTATATGCTATACATTGCTTTAAAGGGAATACTAGCCTTTATGGGTTTTTGGTATAGTGCTACGTTTGGTATTAACATATCTAGATTCATCATTGAAATCCCTTGCAATGTCCTTTAGAAGAAAAGGTACCCTTGAAATTTAGTTTAAAAGAAAAATTTTATAGGACCGCAATTAGGCCAGCTATGCTCTATGGAAGTGAATGTTGGGCGGTAAAGCAACAACAATTACATAAAATAAACGTAGCAGAAATGAGGATGCTTAGGTGGATGTGTGGTAAAACTCGTAAAGATAGAATAGGAAATATAGAAATTCAAAGACAAGTAGGAGTAGCACCAATTGATACAAAGATTAGGGAAGGGCGGTTGCGGTGGTTTGGTCACTTGCAAAGACGGCCTACAAATGCCCAAACTAGAAAACTTGACTCAATAGAAACTGTAGAAATTCGACGAGGTAGGGGCAGACCAAAGTTAACATGGGATGCATTAATTAGGAGGGATTTGAATGGTTTGAAAAGCTCACCATCAATTGCACTTAATCGAGCACAATGGAAAAGTTTGATCCATGTAGCCGACCCCAGTTAATTTGGGACTGAGGCTATGTTGTTGTTGTTGTGTGAAATTTATTTAATTAGTATTTGTGTTATGGAGACTATTCTGAAGTCCATAAAATTGCTTCATTGTTCATGTCTGTATTTGATCCATTTTCTACTCGATTCTTATGGCTCCTTGTCGTGAAGTTTATTCTTTGTTCATAGATATTGTTATAGATGGACATATCTTTATAAATATATTTTCAATATCTTCACTTTTGTGCATACCTTGCAGCCAAATTGCATAATTCTTGCCATTTCACCGGCGAACCAAGATCTTGCAACCTCTGATGCAATTAAGATTTCTCGCGAAGTTGACCCAAAAGGTAAGCTTCTTGACCTTGTTGACGCTAAGTAGTCACTGCCGCACTAATTTTGGCCGTTGATGAAGATTTTTAAGCTGTAGGTTTCATTTTGATTAAAAGTCGCTTGAAGTTCTGAATTTACTTGGTGTAACTTCCCAGGGGAGAGGACATTTGGGGTCTTGACAAAGATTGATCTTATGGATAAGGGCACAAATGCGGTTGATGTAAGTTTGCTTACTCATATTCGATGCATTATTTGATGTAGAAGTCCTTTTTGTTTACTAAGTTAACCATCCTTGATTAGTGGCGATTTGAATTGATACATATCCAGTATATGTTGTATAAGAGTTGTATATGCAAAATTCAAGAAGTACCTTGACTGTTTAGACGACTGTCAAAATCGCAAGCTTTTCATAATTATCAACAGGATAACCGTTATTGGACTGCATTCTTGAATGAGCTTTCTAGTGGGCCTTGGTCTATTATACTTGTACTAAACATTAACTGGGGTTCTGCAGATACTAGAAGGCAAATCTTATAAGTTACAATTTCCTTGGATTGGTGTTGTTAATCGTTCTCAAGCTGATATTAACAAAAGTGTTGACATGATCGCTGCTCGCCGAAGAGAAAGGGAGTATTTTGCCAATACTCCTGAATATAGGCATCTTGCCCATAGAATGGGTTCTGAGCACCTGGGAAAGATGCTCTCTAAGGTAAAGCATGACACTTCTTTAATCAGTGCAAAGGAGAGAAATAACTGTCAATGTACATTATCATATTTTGCCAATTTTCTAAATTTTTTTTTTGGAAATTGTATTTTGGCTAATGCTGGCGTTTTGCAGCACTTGGAAACCGTAATCAAGTCACGAATCCCTGGCCTCCAGTCCCTCATTAACAAAACCATTATAGAACTTGAAACAGAACTTTCACGTCTTGGGAAGCCTATTGCTACTGATGCAGGAGTAAGTTATTGATGTTTTTGAATTAGTTGCTGTTCCTTTTTTTTGGTGAGGAAGCAGTTGTTGCGAGTTAGGACTAGAGTTCTACTTGTTTTTCTTAATATTGTTTTCATTTTTTTTTTATACTTAATTAGAGCACATTGTCTTTTCAGGGAAAGCAACATATGGTGATGGAGATTTCTCGTGATTTTGATCAAATATTCAAAGAACATCTGGATGGCATGTGAGTGGGCTGTTGTGGCGGTCTTACAATAATTTTGTCCCTTTCAACAAACTTAGATTGGTTTCTGAAATACAAAATCCATGGCTACTTGAGGATTTATGCGAATGTTATTTGATTTTATTTGCATCTGCAGACGTTCTGGTGGCGAGAAGATCTACAATGTCTTTGATAACCAACTTCCTGCAGCATTAAAAAGGTTGCAGTTTGACAGGCAACTCTCAATGGAGAATGTAAGAAAGCTCATTACTGAAGCAGATGGTTATCAGCCACATTTGATAGCTCCTGAACAGGGATATCGTCGACTTGTTGAATCTTGTATAGTTACCATCAGAGGTCCTGCCGAGGCCGCTGTTGATGCGGTAAGCAACCTATCAGCAAAAACTAACTCCATCATTTGTCCATGTTACAATACAATGATGCTTGAACCATTGCTTTTTATGATGTGTTTATTCTTCTGTTTTTTAATTCTATTCGAGTTCCGCTTTTGGGTGCACCAATTGGTTAGTAATGTACTAACGTGGTTTCCAGTTTAGTAATTCTATCAGCAAAAACTAACTCCATCATTTGTCCATGTTACAATACAATGATGCTTGAACCATTGCTTTTTACGATGTGTTTATTCTTCTGTTTTTTAATTCTATTCGAGTTCCGCTTTTGGGTGCACCAATTGGTTAGTAATGTGCTAATGCGGTTTACAGTTTAGAGAAGTTGTTAATACCTGGGAGCCTTATATATTCTGTTTCTTTTGTTGTTAACATTCATTAATTACTACTAATATTGTATCTATGTCCTGCTAGCATTCTGGTACATTCTTTTGTAGAGGCGATCCATTCATTTGTTAGATTGTTACTGTGATATAGCAGTTGGCTTTATTTTTTCTGTTGAATGTGATTTTTCTAACTTCAATCTTATTATATTCTTTTGTTTTTATTTTGGTATATTATATTCTCTTGTTTATTTCTTCTTTCGTATACCTTTGAGTCAATTTTATTCTGTTTTTCCTGTCATCAATATTTGCGTACAACGAGTAATGGTGTATCTATATCCTGGTAGCATTAAACTATATTCTTCTATGGAGGCAGTTCAGATCCAGTCATTCATTAAGATGTTACTGTGATCCAGCAGGCATATTTGTTTCCGTTAAATGTAGTTTTTGTAAATTTGTTCTCATTATTTTCTTTTGATTATTGCTCTATCTTATATGTTATTGTTGATAAAAAAAAAATTCGAGTATGTTGGCAAATGATGTGCACCTATATTTTTTTATTGGATACGTCATATTGTTCAATTAAGATTTTTCTTGTGTAGTCTGGAACATGTCACCATGATTTGTTTGTGTACAGTTTAGTTCTCGAACTCAAACGATTCTGTTTTTCATGGCATCAGGTGCATGTTATCTTGAAGGAGCTAGTTCGCAAAGCCATCAGTGAGACAATGGTAGGTTGCTGTCTATATTAGATGCTTAACAAATTATATTTTTTTAATGGTAAACAAGAATTTTATTCTAAAGAGGAAAATTGCAAGAGAATGGTAGAAGATCTGTAGTCCTCACTTGACATGTTAACAAATTTAAAATTTTTTTATGTTCTAGAATTTTGTTATTATACGTGTCCTTGTGCTAACTTTTGTTTTCTTTGGGTCTGAAGTAAACAAATGCCTTTTGTAGCTGTTGTGATCTCTATTTCTTTTACTCTTGCCAGTGCCCTCACTCGTGACCTCTTCAATTAGATTCAAGTTTCGGAGATTTTAGTACATAATTTTGATTCTTATCCATATACCATTTCCTGTGAAAGGCACCTTGAACGTAAATCAATACAACAACAACAACAACAACAACAACAACAACATAGCCTCAGTCCCAAATTAACTGGGGTCGGTTACGTGGATCAAACTTTTCCATTGTGCTCGATTAAGTGCAATTGATGGTGAGCTTTTCAAACCATTCAAATCCCTCATAATTAATGCACCCCATGTTAAAACGTAAATCAATATTTGATGAAAATATTATCCATATGCCATTTAAGAGCGCAGTTATGCCATTCAAAAATAACGGAGCGCAGTTATGCGCTGGAAACTTGTAATTCTTGGCTCTCTTCATTTGAGGTTTGAAACATTAGAATAGTCTTTCCTTGAATGTTTCTGTCTTTGTGCCACGTCAGCTTTGTAAGTCTCAATATCGTCCTTTCCACTTGCATATGTATTTTTCTTTCTCTCTACTTGCTTGGCATTATTCGACTTGTGATCACTTCTTATTTTGATGTTTTTATTGTGTGCAGCAATTGAAACAGTTTCCCACTCTCAGAGTGGAGCTTAGTAATGCTGCTAGTGAATCATTGGACAGATTGAGAGACGAAAGCAAAAAATCAACTCTTAAATTAGTTGACATGGAGTGTGGCTATCTGACTGTTGATTTCTTCCGTAAGCTTCCTCAAGAAATCGATAAAGGCGGAAACCCAACACATTCAATTTTTGATAGATACAATGATTCCTATCTCAGACGAATAGGTAAGTAGTGCATACGCCACTTGACTATGTTGTACTACCTCTTTATTTTTAAGTGTATAGTACTACTTAAGTTGATAAAATAATTTCTTTGCTTTGGGGAGGACCGAAAAGAGGTTCAGACTCTTGTTTTTCAAAATATATAAAAAAGTTAAATAGTTTTTGCATTAAAGTTTAGTAATGTCCAACTTTTTTTCTTTTTATTCTGCAATGATGTTGGGTTTTCACTTTATTTTATGAACTATCAGGAGCAAATGTCTTGTCTTATGTCAATATGGTATGTGGGGGCCTGCGGCACTCAATTCCAAAATCCATTGTTCATTTGCAAGTTCGAGAAGCCAAGCGTTCCCTGCTGGACCATTTTTTTGCTGAACTTGGTACGAAGCAGGTAAGCAAACGAATATAATCTTATTTGGGAATTGGGATTGCCATCAGTATTGGCAAGTCGTATTTGAACTATATTTAATGCAGAAATGTGCCATGTATTTCAATATCTCTTGCATACTTCGGAACATGTTGATGTGGCAAAACCATGTTTTGCAGACACAGGAGTTATCCTCATTGTTGAATGAGGATCCTGCGGTCATGGAACGGCGAGCTGCTCTTGCGAAGAGATTGGAGTTATACAGAAGTGCACAGGAAGAGATTGGCTCTGTTGCCTGGTCTTAGTATAGAGGGAATTGAGAAATAGAGAATTCATCTTTCATTATTTGATGACGGCGACATACTGGAGAGGTGGATGTGTCGATTCTTTCATTTATGGCTGGGCTTACTCGACAGTTTTTCGGAGATACGCATTGACCACTTTTACACGTAAAATGTCTTGGTCAGAACTTATGCGAGCTCGCCGCCGTTCTCGCTTCACTTGCAGGCTTATTTTTCTACACACTAGTATGGGTATAAATTTCTTGTTTTCAGTTGATAGTCCTAGTGCTTGCTTTACTTTCTTGTGAAGTCTGTATTTGGAACTAAACACTTGTCTTTTTCTGGATATTATTCTCTGATTGTTTTGTATGAAGCCTGAATATTCAGTTTTAGTGGGTAACGTACATAAAATATTTGCTTTGCTTGCTGCCTCACCTCTTGTTGATTAAGATTATGAATATATGGTAGATACCAAACCATGGTTACGGGTTGAGGTAGCAAATTCCTATTGTCAAGTGCATAAATATGTAGTGGACATGTGCGAAGAAATTAGTGATGACTCATGTTAGAGAATTGGAGTCTAATAGACCTCTCCAATCTCTATGGTATTGCAATTCAATTTCAGCCTTTCAATCATTTTGTAAGTTGTTTAGTTGAATTCCATTAGAGCACATTCTAAAGTGGATTGAAGTGATTGGACCATGGACAAGGCGAGGTATTGAATATCTTTATAAGCTTATTATTGAACTCTGGTCTCAAATGGGAATTCTAATGGGCCTAAAACTTTGTTAGAGTGAAACATTAGTCTCAATTTAGAAGCGTTTGTGTCTCAAAATGCTCTTATTGCGAATATATTACTTCAAAAAAAAAAAAAAAATCTATAGAAACACAATTTTTCAAACAATCCATGTCTAATTCAGGTTTAACAATCATCGAGCAGTGTAGTTACTTAGTCTTCGTAAATGATCAAATTTATGTTTGACAAAATGTTATCGAGGTGAGGAATACGTGCAACAACATTTTTTTTTTTTTTTTTTTTTTGTTTCTAAAAGGACCCATTGATTGTTTTTAAATCAAAAAGATAAGTCAACCTATTATAATATTTTAATGAGTGAAATGTAATAGATAATATATTACATGGATGGAAAATGCTAGAATGACATCCCAAATAACACCCTCGGTGACACTCATGTGGGTCCCACGTTAAAATGACTGTGCGCAAAACAGTTCCTGGTGCATAACACGCGTGGTGTGTATCTCGAAGCACGTGCAACGACTTCCACGAATGTGGACCAACATGTCACGTCACATTTTAACATGGGACCCACCCACCACATCATAGGGTGTCACTTGGGTGTCATTTGGGGTGTCATTCTATCATTTTTCATATTACATACTAACCCAAAACTACTATGATTAAAATAGAGAGAATTACTCTCACAAATGGGGGACTAACTATTTCAATTTAGGGGTGTGTATTCAATTTGATGATTTGGAAGGATTTTAAAAGAGTTTGGAGGATTTTGAAATCAAGGTGTATTCAATTAGGATTTTGATGGATTTTAATGGATTTGTAAAAAGTCTAGGTGTATTCAATTTTTAAAGACATTAGGATTTGAGTGGATTTTAATGGATTTTTGTAGATTTCTATTCAAAAAATACACATAACCAAATCTCACCCTTACCCATAAGATTTGGATGGATTTGGATCAAGTCTTTCTAAATCCATGAAATCCATGAAAATCCATCATTTAAAGAAATTCATGGATTTGTCAAATCCAATACACCCCCTTAGTATGAGAGAGAATTACTCCTACAAATGGGTAACAACTATTCTAATTTAGCAAAATATCCGTATGAGGAGAATTACTCCGATGGGACAACTATTCCAATTTAGCAAAATATCCGCACGAGGAGATAAACCTTAAATAAGTATAAGCTAAATCTATAACAAAACAAAAATTAAATCATAAATCCAAAAATTTATCTTTTCAGAAAATGATAAATCCAAATTAAACCCTAATAAAAAAAAGGTGAAAAATAAAGAAGTAGAACACCACAATATTACTATATGACCACCCTTTCCATTGATACGTAACTTTCAACATGGGTGTAGAGATTAATTAAGCTATTAATAATTTAATACCCATGTCTCTAGCGTACAACGTGACAGATCATAGCGTTTCCGTCTAATATAATACAGCGAGAGAGAGAGAGAGCGAGAGAGAGCCAAGCAAGCGTTATTGTCAATCGCGCAAGTACTACATTGAATCATTGATTGATGTTTGCTCGGTAGATCAAGAGAGATTTTCGTTTGGAAGGTAGGTTCGCTTCCACATTTTCTTTTGGTGTTTGAAATGGCGATTTATTGTCTTGTGTTTGTAACCCTAGAAACGGTCAAATTTGACTTTGTTTTCAGTTATATATATTATTGTAATCCTACATTTTGATGTTGATGTTGGAACTGACCCTAGCATTTTTAATTTTTATTTAATTAATTAGGTCTGTTTCTAGTTTTCTTCCAAGTTGTTCATTTTGCATTTCTTTGTTCTGTCAAGTATTGCACAATTTCTAGGTTTCATTCATATCATTTGGTTGGAGGAGTTCCAATTCGTCATTGTAGTAGGTGCCTTCTCTTTCGTTTTCTTTATGTTTTGATTGCGTTAAGGATGTGTGATTAATTTGGAAATTTGGAGTTAGGTGGTAATGTTGTTTCAAAGATAATGCTATTACTAAGGGCTTGGTGTCTAGGGTTTTTCTTTTCTGGCGGAATTATGGTGATAGAAGTTTAGCCGTCATTAGGGTGGATTCGCGGCCCGATGCCCGCGATCTCTTGTTCTTTTTTTTTTTTTTTTTTTTTTTTTGATAGGAAAACTTGTTCTTCAATAAATAGAAATGCTTTAGATGTTGTAACTTTAATCATTGGCTCAAGGGTAAGGGTGAGCTTGGGATTGTGTGGGTTAGGCGCACGGTAACAGGTTCGATTTCCCGCTGCGTCAAGATTGTTCGGGCCACTGGGGTACGCTCAGGCTGATTGCACCAAGGCTCTGTGAGAATAGTAAAGCTCGTATGGATATCCACAAATATATATATATATATATACTTTAATTATGGGAATCATTGTGTGTTCATATATGTGTCTGTGTTTGTATAATTTGTTAATTGGTTTGGAAATGCATAATGGAAATGGGTCCAACTATGTCAATTAGTGATGTGCAATATTTGTAATTTTCCTTTCACCCGCTGTCCTTGTGTGTTTGTCTCTTCATCCAAAATTATAGGCTTACCTAGTGCATTTTCATTGAAATGGTACTAATGTTTTCCAAGTTTTCTTGGTTAACACCGCGTTAAGAATGATTTGTTAATTGAGTTTCTGTCTACTCCATCGAAGTTAGGCAGAAACGACATGATTTGCAAATTCTAAAGTTTTTAAATGTTAATTTATAAGAAAAATAGATCATGGTTAGCATTAATCTTTCCTTTTGATTGTTCATAAAGAATGTGAGCATATAAGACAATGGCAAACAATAAATCAATTATTCTCATGTGTGATGAACAAATTAAGAAGAGTATCATATATTGCAACACATTTAAAGGAAATAAACACGCTCTTTTATATGCCTGGACAAAGTGCGGATCTTCAGAACACTTAATTGAAGTTATGTAAGGTCTTTTTTAATGTAAGGTCCTGTTGGAAGTGATTTTCTATCTCGTGTACAGTTTTTTTTTTTTTTTTCTTGCTTATTGCTGGTGAAATGTGCACCCTAAACTACATTTAATCAAGTAGGTTGATTGGAATTGATTGACACATGTAGTTGATCCCAAATTGGGATTGAGGTTGTTGTTATTATTGGTGAAGATAAATCCTTACTTGCCAGTATTGTCTTAGTTGAACCCTTATACCAATCCATCCCAATCACATTAAGTGTAGGGGAATTTGGAACTCCCTCCAATCCAATGGACTCCCTCAACCCAATTTAACCTAAGTTCAAGTGTAAACTACTTTTTTTTTTTGTTGTTGTCTGAAGGATTAGTTTCTAGAGTTAACTGGAGCTCTAAAATACATCCAAATGAGAAAACAAATGAGTATTCTAATATAAAAAAGAGAATTCAAAAAGATAATATGAATCAGATCAGTTAGGTTTTTTCAGTTTCAACCTACAACTGTTTCAGTTTTTTTAAACAATAGTTATTTGATTATAATTGATCCTGTGTCTTTTTGGTTATTGCTGCATTTGCATAGTTATAACCAAATCTTTGTAATTAGTGTGCATGAAATCTCTTGCATGCAAGTCACTAGCTCAGAATTGCTTGTCATGGAGAGGGACCTCTTCTAAATTATTGACATTTAGTTCTAGGTTCATTCGTATTTTCTAGGAGTTTGGTATTTTTTTTTCTATCGGAAACCCACTTATTACACTTTAAACTGGGATGCGAGGAAACTCGAACCCTCATCCTCATCCATAGGTGACCACATACTTCCATTGAGCTAGCACTTGGTTGGTGGAGTTTTGATAATAATAGAAAGATCATAAATGGTGAGGCTTAAGGTTTGGGTTGATTTTTATAACTTTTTATAATTTTTCCCTTATGCTTTGGTGCAGATTCCGTTTGGGGAGCAAAACTGAGGACAGTACTAATGGCATCCAAGAGGGATATTTTTGGAATTTCTGGACCTTTGTATCTCTCTGATGTGGATTGGTAAGGTGTTTTATTCTATATTTCTTTCTTCGTCAAATAGCATAAGTTCTGTGTAATAGGAATTTGTGATCAAATGCATAATTCTCATATGTCGGAAATGTGAAATTGGACCGATCCTTTGTTTAGAAAAAAAAGCCATATAATTTTTTTTTAAAATTGTGCCATGCATCATTATAATAAGTAACAATGCATATATCAAAATAGCACCCTGTTCTCTGCTATTATACAACTTTAAACACTAGCTTATGTTGGATGGGTAAATAATTTTGCAACTGGGCCCCGGCCTATGACTTGCTAGTTTGATTCATCTTCTTGGACCTGGATATAGTAACTGTTCTGTATAATTAAAATTCTTCTAACTTTTCTTAAAAAAAAAAAAGGAAAAGAAAAAAATCTTCTAACTGTTTTTGTTCTGAGTTCTAAAATTTATGCAAAAAATCAAATCATTGACATAAAAAAACTCTCTTGTGAAGGAAAAGTGTGCATCACCGAAGAGTAGTTGCAGCTAGTTTGGTAGAAGGTGTGTATGTTCTAGAGCGGGATCGTGAGAAAAACCGCCAAGGATCGGAAGCCCTTGCTTCACCATGGTGGGAGTTCTTCCATTTTCAATTACTCCATCCACTTGTAGATAATGTTGATTCCTGCATTTTCGGCGCCGTATACGAATATAAGCCTGCTTTAGATTGCAAAAACTCAACAGAAGGTGCTCCAAGATATGTCATTGCCTTCCGAGGCACCATCACCAAGGGAGATGCTTTCTCACAGGACCTCAAACTGGACTTCCATTTCATCCAAAATGGACTTCACCTAACTCCCCGATTTGAAATTGCCATGCAAGCAGTCCGAAACATAGTCGCTACATACGGGGATTTAAATGTTTGGTTAGCTGGACACTCCTTGGGGTCTGCCATGTCTATGCTTGCCGGGAAAAACATGGCCAAGTCTGGTATATTTCTTGAAGCTTATCTCTTCAATCCACCATATTTTTCTGCTCCAATAGAAAAGATCAAAGACAAGAAAGTGAAGAGTGGAATCCGAATTGCTAGCAGCTTGATCACAGCAGGCCTTGCCGTGGCAACAAAAGGTCACCAACAGAGGACAACATCGGAGGATCCGTTTCTTCTTCTGTCTCCATGGGTTCCAAATCTTTTTGTGAATCCAGGCGATCATATCTGCGCAGAGTACATTGGATACTTTGAACACCGGAAAACAATGGAAGAGATTGGAGCTGGAGGCATAGAGAGATTAGCAACCCAAAATTCATTAGGAGGGTTGTTCTTAACTGCAATCGGAAGGCAAGCAGAAGAACCCTTACACCTACTCCCGTCGGCAAATCTAACTGTTAACCTTAGCAAGTATTCAAATTTTAAGCAAGCTCACGGAATTCACCAGTGGTTGCGCCCAGACACGCACTTGCAGTCCAAGCTGCACCAATACAGATGATGGATCCATCTGAACATCCATTCAATCCAAAAATGTAAAAAGTCTGAATTCAGAATCATTGGCGTGTGATGTTCATGTATGTTATAGGATTGAGTTTTTTCTATTGGTCTCTCATCTATGTGGTATTGTGGTGTATCGGGTTGTATCTGGAACTTACTGTCACTGCTCTACAAGTTTCGGAAAGCTTATATGGTTTCGAGTTCGCGGCGTGTTACAACAGACCAGTTTTGCAGTGGCTGAAAGCTTTATTCATCTGAGGCGCCTAGTAGTGTTTTCTACCATGGAATATGAACCTTGTAGAGGAGACAGGCATCTCTCATAAGGTATTCCAAAGTTTAAGATTCTCGTTACATGTGGCATTGCTATGAACTGTTCTTCAAATTTCTACATTGTAGGAGACCAATGCCCTTCTCATATGTAAAATCTAATTCTTGCAGAATCTTCATGGGTGCACAAGATCATCACTGAATAAGTACATAACTGATTATTTCAATTATTATGACTGAAATTTTTTTATTTTTTTTCCTTTTGAAACATTGATTATGTTTGAGTTATTAGTTGCTGATTAAAATGGGTGACTGAAAAGTCGAAGTTGATTATGTTTGGCTAATTGAAAGATTTTTAATTAATAACAAAACTAAGATTAGATACCAACCAATAAAGTCAGTGGAATATATTATAAAGTACTTTAGTTAGATCACTGTCGCTTCTACTTTCCAGTAAAGCAGCATATAGTAGAGTCTATATGTGATCATAAGAGAAGAAGAAGAGAAGATAGGATTCTATGGATGAGTGTTTGTCTTTTTCAGTAAATGCTCTCTAACTTTTATGGTTTGGTATGATTGAGACAACTATATGACGCTTGCATTACATTAAGTTGTTTTACACAGTTAGCAATAGGGATATACCATATGGTTTTTTTTGTTTTGCAAAAAGCCCCATAGGAAAATTTATTTCATCATCTGGATATACTATATGGTTTCACTAACTAATCAATTGATTAATATCAAAGTTGGCCTAGTTCAGAGTTGGAGTGCACTCATGACTTTTAGCAAACCGACTGCTTTGTATTGCTTTATAACAATTTTAAACAATTAACTTTAGCCACTAAAGTGGGGACTCAGATTGTGAATTGTAATCTATAATTGAATAACCCCGTTGGGCCAAGGTGCACGGTCTCAGGTTTGATTCCCCGATATGTCAAGATTGTTCGAGCCACTGGAGTACGCTACACTCAAGTGGATTGCACCGAAGCCTCGTGGGAATAGTCAGGCTCGCTTGGATGCCCACAAATATCAAAAAAATATTAGTTAATTGAATGCATGTTAGTAGTTAGGACATGGCAGCTGTAGTCTTAGGCCTTATACATACATTCATTTTAATTAGTACTGTAAAATGGGGTCAAGCATACATCAATATATATAATGTATTTAATGGAAGTTGCAATTCTTCGTGTCTACTAAAATTGAAAGCAAGTTCACCATTGTTTTACTAGTCCTTTGTCAAGTCTCTTACCCACATTAATACAAAGGTGTGAATGCCAATTATTTATGTATAGTCCATTATGGATGGCGTTTTAGAGTTTGAGTACTATATGCTTGATTGATCAACGAAGCTTCACAGTACAAAGTGACTCAATGTGGTGACCCCACCAGCAAGTGCAATCAAGAATAAAGCCTCTCTATGGGCTTGAGCCCTACCTAGTAGAAGTTGGTGTATACATACCAACCATATATGGCTCCACCCCAAGTTTTCCCAAGGAAAGTGACTGCGTCACATACTTTTGATGCATACATTCGCTGTCAAAAAGGTGCATTTCAGCCTTAGAAGTTTGCTATTGAACCAATAACGCTCGAACCAATGGCCAACCAAGCGGGTAGCTTACTGGTATAGTATGAAGTTACTTGGTAAAAAGTCGGGGTTTGAGGCTCAATAGGGGCCAGACGCCAATAGTGTATTCTTATAAAAAAAATGGGATAAGTAATCGGGCCTTTTAACCATGATTGGTGAAAAAAATAGATCCTTTATATAACCCTTTGAATAGTTTTTTTTTTTTTTTTTTTGATGATGGTGGGTGATCAAATTGACTCAATCCTCCTAATTAAGACATGATTAATTTCACTGGGTTAGGAGGGGCCCCTACCACTAATTTAGGGGCTAAAGGAGAAATGGTACAACTGCCACGAATCGAGCCAATCACCTTTGCTTTAATTTGAGTATTAAGGCTTTGTTCGTATGTAGCCACTTCACCGCAATGCTTAGGAGTCTATTTTTGAATAGTACTCGTATTTGTCATCTCTTTATTTGAAATGCTAATAATTAAGCTTTGTTGACATGACCGATACACGAAAACAAAGTTGTTAATCTTTTCAACAAACATCGATGAGATGTGCACACATCTTAATTTATAAATCTATATAACAAGTTTATTTTTTTTATATGTTGTCCAAACTTTTTTCCTATATTAATTTCATAGATTTCTAAAAGGTATGAGCAAAACAATAACGTTATCTTCACTGATAATGGAGAAAAGAGAAATATTAATTACTTCATCATGATTAGTCATAAAGAGGGCATATAGGAGTATAGCTTTATATCTACCTATCATTGAACTCAAATGCTACAATTATTAGGTAGAGATCCAAACTAATTAAAGAGATAAACATATCTTAAAATGTTTTTTTTTAACAACTTGGCCTTCAATAATTACATAGGAAGGAGTAAAAAGGGGAAAACATATAATACTATATATCTTTTCAAGTGAGGACACTAACATTTAATCCAACACAAGAAGTGCATGAAAAGTACTTCAAAAAAAAAATGTATCAAAAAAATATATAGGTTGATTCAACAACAATGTGTGACAGTGTGAGTACCAAACATTAACCAACTCATTCAGAGAGCAATCAAAAACATGCAACAGATTCAACACTTACACTTCAAGTTTAAGTGATTTCTATGTACATGTTCTGTTCTGCTACTAAACATATATACACGCATGTACACTATACATACACATCAAATTAAAATGGGCACACCATGTGAAAAGCTGCTCCACCTGTTCTTTATTTTGTCCCTTTCAACAAACCGTCCACATCAACTTTGCCAAGTAACATATATAAGCTACAAAAACATATATTTTATATCTCTATTGTTGGTCTCTATTATTAAATCATCAACATATTATAAATTTCTAGTTTTCTCTATCAAAGTCCCCAATTTCTACACCCTGTATGACCAACTGGCCTAATTGTTTTGCTTTAATGGGCTCTCTCATGCCTTTTTTCTCTCGTGTTGTGGGGTGCCCTTATTATATGAACATAAAGAGCATTAAAGAGTTATGGCCCTTATGGGATTGCAACCACCACTACGACTATTCATTAAGTGTTTCACATGTCTCCACAATATCTAAATATGTGAACCACAATGCTAGATAACTATAGGTAGATATGCAGAAACTTTATGTTTTGATCCCACCAAACATATATAACAATCCACAGCCACACATTATATATGAATTACCCTTAAATTAATAGATTAGTGAAGTGTTGTTAATCTAAAATTAAACTAGTTTGTTAAATCGTGCAGTGGCAACGAGATGAGCATCATAGCTTTTGATTGAGATTGTAGATTATAATCTTTATTTTTTTTTTCTAAGTTATAAATAAAGTTAGGGCACCCGACTGACTCTAGAATTTAACTTCCCACGACCACTTTCCCACGCGCGACAACACATGGCCATTAGCTAGCTAGTGTTGTTAATCAATTGATATGTTCTTTGCATTAACTAATTTGTTTTGGGACAACGATTGAAAATGGCTTACTGTGCAAGATCCCTGTGAACTGCTACCTACTTGACTAAGAGATCGCTCACATGTTAAAAAGGACTAGTGAGTAGTCTTGATATTACGTATTTATAAGTAAAACAAAACAATAGACCAACCGCTGAAACGTTAGAGTGGTTCCGCACTCCAGTAGTTTAAGAGGATATGTCGAGTTTAAGACCTCACGAAACATAGAAACCACCGTTGAGAAAACTTTATCTTTTAGTGGACCAGCCCACCTCGAGCTCGGAGTAGTCGGTTAAGTTTAGGAATCGAGTGATCTAAATCAACCAACTAAATAAAAAAAACAAAACAATAGTAAATAGTTAGAGCATCTCCAATAATTGTAATGTGGATTTAGAGCATGGATTGGTGTCTTGTAATGAATGTGGAGATGATGTCTATCATATGTGGCATTAGATAGACATTCAAATTCTAAAATGATCTCCAACGATAATGTGGATTTAGACTATGAATTGTGACTTTTTTGACTTCTATATAACAAACAACGATGATGTGGCAATGAACTACAATGTCTAAAAGTAGACATTGTAGTATATATACACCCTCCACTTTGATTCCTTCCCACATCAGCTAGACATTCACAATTCATGGTCCCATTGAAGAACATTTTTTGGTTGAATGTGATTTTGTCCAAAGTGGATCCATTTCTACCCCAATCCATAGTCCCATTAAAGATGCTCTTATATATCCGATGACTCCCTAGATGGTTTTAATTTAATTGTATATTTCCTTTACTTGAATTAGGTCCTATATATACAATTTATAATTTTTGCCTAACTAATTAAGCAGATTAGATTGCAATAAAGGTACATATGTATCATAACTGATTATAATTCAGTCATTATCAAACCTAATTGGTCTGATCCTTAAATACATATAATTAATGTCACTATATAGAATTGCTAATTAATTGGGGTTTTGATGTGAGCCTATTAATTAACTTCCATTACTATTCATGATATATTGTTCTAAAATGGCTTGGACATAGAAAAGCAATAAAAAACAATGTAGACAAAATGTGTAACAAATAGAACTTTTTCTGTATTTTGTCTTGTTGAATGGTCTATGGAGTATCTATGTTTTGGGCAATTTAGCACAAGCGATTATTGTATGTACACATAATATATGGTTCAAATTCTTAGTGACAATACTAACATTATGTGATTATCTATGATTAATGCCCATTATATCCATATATATCATGTCTGCGTGTGCAATCCAACTGGCTATAGAGACTGGCACTACAGTTTGTCTGTTTGTTGACCCTAAGTCCACTCCTAAGGTGATTTATTTTCAAAGTCAGCATCGTTTATTTGCAATAGAGCACGACATGTCGGTGACGATAGGCCACATGGAATATGTTCCACAAAAATTTGCAATATGTTTTTTTTTTTTTTTTTCCAATATTTTGGCCTTTTGTGTTAATTAAGTTTTACTACATATAGTACATGAAATTACTTGTGAACAACAATATCATCTTGATCGAAGAATTATTAATTTATATTTTTTTTATTCTAGAAGAGATTTATTAATTTCAAGTTTTTTGCTAATACATTGGAGAGTAAACAATAGTACATCACATATAATCACTATTTACCTTGATTAGACATATAACTAGCTTTTCTTGCAATAATATGACCGTTAAATTTGATGATCTACGAACAAATGAGACTCGATGAGACCTTAAATCTTATCAATTAATTAAATTAATTGATATATTGCTATATAAAATCTTTATTATTAAAAGATATATGTAATAAATTAATAATTAATGTGTTTCGTGTCAACTATTTTATTTTTGGAAAACTTGTGTCAACTAATTTAGATAACATTACATTATGGAGTGTATCATTATGATTAGTATTTAGCTCTGGTCTTTTTCATATTCATACGTCTCCTAAATAAAAGTAGTAGACTTTATTTTCGAAGAATAAAAGTAGTAGACTTAATTTTATATATATAGTGAAGGTCTTTTCAAATAAGTTGTACAGTACAAAATACTTTCTTAATTAACTAAATGAAGCCTACATGCATATATGTTTATTAATTAGTAAACCAATATATATATATAATTAATTAATTAATTATGCATGTCCTTCAGAGCCAATCAATTATTTTCAACTGTGACTACCAATAATTTAAAGTAGGTCTTTTTCAGGGATGCAAATGGGTAGGGCAGGGGATGAAGACCTCATTCCCATACTCATACCGCTTAAAAATTTATCATCCATACCTATACCCATATCCATTTTGGGATGAATTCTCATACCCATCAAATTCTCGTGGGTATGTGGAATCTCCATGGATAAAATATTTTACCCATTTCATTCCTCATTGGGGATCCCCGTAGGGATTTTTATGTGGATATTTGCGGGGATGGAGAATTCTTGTGGAGAAATTTTTTTTCCCCATTCATTCCCCCCATTAGGGATCCCCGAGGGGATTCTCAAAAAAAAAAAAGAATTGTAACAAATAAGGTGTCAAATATACATATATAACAACGTAATCGTTGAGATTTCAACAAAAATAAAATAAAATCAACATATCATGCAAAAAAAAAATTAATAACTAAGTGCTAACACTTATAATTAAGTTTCTACAAAATTATTGATATATGCAAAACGAAAAATTCAAATTCAAAATATTCCTTAAAGTCTATATCTCTTTAAACCACCAAGGTCTCAACTTTTTTTCTTTACTTTTGATCCTAAGATCCTAAAAGATAATAAATATAGTTGCAAACAATTCAAAACAAAATATGTAGTTATTAATTAACCAGATAAATTATAAATTCTATTAAGAAGTCTTTTGTTATATGTATGAGTGTTTTGGAGTGGAAACTATGTAATATTATGTAATATTTATATATAAATATCATATGGTGCATATGATGTATAAATTCATATATGGAAATTTTCATGGGTAGACGGGTATCCTCGTGAGAATTAGCCGTGGATATCCCCATGAGAATTACTCGTGGGGATCCTCATGAATATATTTTATTACCCGTATTCGTACCCATACCCGTTTGGGTATGAGATCTTGCACTCATCCCCACCTCCATCTCCATTTAAAATCCTTATACATGTACCCATTAAGGTAAATCCCCATCACCCGTGAGTATTCCCTTACCAATTTGCACCCTAGTCTTTTTTTTTTTCATCTTTTCTCAACAGAAGCTTTTTTCTTTATCATATGTTATGTTGATTGTTACATGCATAAATCATAATAGACCCTAAGCTAGCTTTTATCATATTATTAGTTGTAGAGGATAAGAAGCTTAATAAGAGACAAATTGTAAATCAAATCATTAATCATAATACGAGACTTTTTTAATTAATACATAAAAGTAGGAACCCTACAATTAATTAAATTATTTATTGCATGTACACAAATCAACTGTACTCGGAAAACCACTTCCCATGTACCAAAAAAAAGTAGTACAGTACCTTTCCATATATCTACAATAAAATGACAATCCAAATGCAGACAATACAGTGAGTTGAAATTAACAATATATATCAGATCTATACTTGCAAATGATCATGGCAAATATTTCTCCATATAGTATTCTTATATAATTATTATATTTCCTCTCTCCTCTTCCCCTCGATGAGTAACATGCATCTACTTATAACTAAAAATTCAGTCCCGGACTCAATTTATTTTTTTGGCTATCGTCATTGTTTTTGATGAAAAATCTCAGCCCCTTTCTACTTAAGCTCGACTATATCCCACTTCATACAACTTATTAATGATACATCCATAACATGATTCACAGAATCCATCAAAATTTTCCTTTGTCAAAACAGTTGAGCCCTGCGTTCATATATAGCCATCTTACATAAAAAAGAAGGCTATAACACCAATGCGATGTACCTCGAGATGCGTATGGCGCATATCTCAGGGAACATCGCACGAACATCAAAATGAGATGAGCATTTTTTATTTTTTTTTATGTGAGCATAGAATTTTTCTAAAATGAAACAAACCAATAATCAACCCATCTCTCTCTCAACTCATGAAGACAGCTAACACCATAGTCTAGACATGGACTTCACACCAACTTCCATTAATTCTCTCCCTCCCTCCCTCCCTCCCACATCTACATATATAAAATTAAATTTATACATGCAACACCCCCCACCACCCCCCCCCTCGATCCCCTCCTCTCCTCATATAAATATATACAATCCCACACATATATAACATAATTAATCCCTCCTCAACCCTAAACCAAACAAACCAAACAATGGCCCTTCTAGTGCTTCAAAATTTTCTCTTATTATTATTATTATTATTATTCATCAACACCATCCATGCTCTCTCATCATCATCATCATCATCATCATCATCATCATCATCATCAACACACACACAAACCCTCATCAGCAACACTTGCATCCACACCCAACACCCCAACCTATGCTCCAACTCCCTCCTCCCCTTCTCCCACTCCCTCGCCACCCGCGCCGACCTCGTCCACGTCTCCTTCAACGTCACCCTCCACCGCGCCGGCAAGGCCTTCATGGGCGCCTCCGCCATTGCCAACACCGCCATGGACTCCCGCGTCCGCTCCGCCTACTCCGCCTGCCTCGAGCTCCTTGAAGACTCCCTCGACCTCCTCGCCCGCTCCATCGCCTCCGTCTCCAATGCCGCCGCCAGGGACGACGTCACCACCTGGCTCTCCGCCGCCATGACCAACTCCGACACTTGTGTTGAAGGCTTCGATGGCTTAAAAGGCTTTGTTAGAGACCACATTGATGACCAACTCACCAACCTGTCCGAGCTTGTTAGTAACTGCTTAGCAATCTACGCCGTGTCGGGCCCAAACGTTAAGGACTTTTCGGGCGTTCCGATACAGAACAAGAGGAGGAGATTGTTGTTTAGTGATATTCATGGTGGTAGTGATCATGATCATCAGAGTAGTAGTAGTAGTAGTATTAGTGATGGAGAGTACTTTCCGAGATGGTTGAGGAGGAGAGAGAGGAGACTGTTACAGTTGCCCGTGTCGGCGATACGTCCCGACATTGTCGTGTCGCAGGACGGGAACGGAACGTATCGGACGATTAGGGAGGCCATTAAAGCCGCTCCTCAGCAGAGTGATCGGAGGACCATTATTTACGTGAAGGCAGGGAGGTGAGAATAAATTCCCATATTATGTCTTAAGTCTTAATTATAAAAAAACCCTAATTAAATTCAATAATTGTACATAGGTTCATCTTTTAATTTTTAATAGCATTGATTAACTAATTAATTGAACGCTTTATAGCTTAATGTGGCTGACACACTGCTTAAAAATCGAGTAATACAAATTAAAATATATACACGTAAGTCTCAAAAATATTTAAGAGGTGAAAAATTTAGTTACTTAAAAGTTAAGAAAACTACATTTTAAACGAGAACTGATAGCATCTGAATTTGGATTAATCAACACAATTAGAGTCACATGTTCCCGTGAAAAAACTAAAAAATATAATATATCGAATCGCTTTCAAATACCACTTTACTCAAATTTTTTTTTCCTGTTAATGACTCTTTAAACCTTTTTAATTAGGTACGAAGAGAGTAATTTGAAGGTGGGAAGGAAGAAAACGAACCTGATGTTCATTGGAGACGGGAAGGGCAAAACCATAATTTCAGGTGGCAAAAGCGTGTTTGACAATTTGACCACGTTCCACACAGCGGCTTTCGGTAAAATCCAAACCCAATCCCATCAAACTTGCTGTACTACTACGCGTATTATAATTGACCCACTTGTCCATTTGTTTTTTGTTGTGTAGCTGCGAGTGGGTCCGGCTTCATCGCACGTGACATGACCTTTGTGAACTGGGCCGGGCCTTATAAGCACCAGGCCGTGGCCCTCCGGGTCGGGGCGGACCACGCCGTGGTTTATCGATGCAATATTATTGGTTATCAAGACACTCTTTATGTTCACTCCCAGCGTCAGTTCTTTCGAGAATGCGATATCTACGGCACAGTTGATTTCATCTTTGGCAATGCAGCTGTTGTTCTACAAAACTGTAGTCTTTACGCGAGAAAGCCCATGGACTTTCAGAAGAATACCATCACGGCCCAGAACCGGAAGGACCCGAACCAGAACACCGGGATATCAATCCATGCATGTCGGATATTAGCGGCTCCGGATCTCCAGGCTGCGAAGGGTAACTTCTCGACGTATCTGGGCCGTCCGTGGAAGCTGTACTCGAGAACTGTGTTAATGCAGTCGTACGTAGGGGACCACGTGCATCCACGTGGATGGCTAGAGTGGAATGCCACGTTTGCACTTGACACGTTGTACTATGGGGAGTACATGAACTATGGGCCAGGCAGTGCATTGGGACAGCGTGTCAAGTGGCCCGGCTATCGTGTCATCGCCGGATTGGTCGAGGCCAGCAAGTTCACTGTGAGCCAGTTTATATTTGGGACCTCATGGTTGCCCTCAACCGGTGTAACGTTCTTGGCAGGATTATCTGTTTAATGTAATTATAATTAGCTAAATCTACGTATATATAATTCATATAAATAGATAGCTAGACAATTAATAATACAGGAATTAATTCCATGGTATATGATATATGGAATATAGTATTTTTTTTTTGTATATCAAGTTCTTTGTCGATTAATGAGATATATAAGAAGATTCTACATACCATATATGCTTTTGAGAATTGTTTGTTCATATGTATACGCATATTAACAGGATATGGGTTGTTTGCATGAGCAGATGTCAGTCTAGTCATGTGGGGGTGTCGGTCGGTGGGTTTTGAATGAGATTTAATGAAAATGAACCAACTAGCGTGCTGTATATCATCAATGTTCAGCTAAGGCCATTAAGAGGTCTTCGTTGCATGTGAAAGTAGTAATACAATATTGAGTAAATCTTGCTGAATTCAACTTTCCAGTATCCTACAACTAATTGGTTATGATCCTTAATTATGAGTTGTCTCGCTACCCCAATGTATTAATTAAAGGGTTTTGAGTAACTATGTTTAAGGTGCTTTTAAAATTAATCAATTTTGTGAAATTTGCTCACCGTTCACCATCAATTGCCCTCAATCGAGCATAATGGAAAAAGTGTGATCCATGTAACCGATCCTAATTAATTTGAGACCGAGACTATATTGTTGTTGTTGTGGTTGAAAATAAATGGTTATATTCTTGGTTCTTACCCTTAATTAAGTAGCTTCGACAAACAAACAAACAAACTTGATTTAGGCCAAAACATCTCTAGTGGTGGGATAGTAGAAGCATGATTTATCAAAAAGTAAAGTTTGGAAGGTCGTTTAGGAGTTCGACTTCTACTTAAAGTCAAAAAAAAAAAAAAAAAAAAACTTGATTTTGAAAACAAGCGAACATTGGGCCTACAAAATGTCGGGCCATAAAACTCATAGGCTTTGGGCTTCAATCCAAAGTAGTGAACTATACAGTTTTCTTCATTTCGAGAAGACTTTAGAATAAAAAGAGTCGCAGGTGTACACATAAAGTCACAGGTATATGAAATACCCAAAAAGCACTACTCATGCGAGCAAGAATAGTCAAAAACAGATACCTTCCTTTATTATTATTTTGTTCAGCTTTTTCAGGCGACGAAGTTGAAATCAAAGCAAAGATGCTATTGGCAAGAGATGATAAAAACATTACAAGCGAAGAAATTAACAAATAACCTAGGAAGGTGCGGGATATTGGAACAGAATCGTCACCCTTAATCAAGTGACTCGAGTTTGAATATTGAGAATGAAGTCCCTTTAAAATTTAGTGTCAAAGACCAATCAATTGGGTGACGTAATGATTTGATACGGGGTTGGAGAATATGAGGTCATGAGTTCTAACTCCAGTGGAGGCAAATTGTTTCTTTCTTATAAAATAAATTTCTTTAGGGGCAGGGGCCAGCTACTCATTGGTCCTATCAACCCCGAGATTGAAACTAGTCTAGGCAAAGTCTCGAATACTCGGGCACCGAAAAATGGGTATACAAAAACATATATTAACACATAAGCCAAGACATTCAACAAAATTTCTTCCAAGAACATGTGAAGGCAGTCTAAGCAAAATTTGAACAGTAAATCACCGCTAATTAAGAAGGCAGTCCCTAATTGTGAGACACCTTTAGAAATTAATTACAAGATAATAACCTTCGATTTTACTACCATGTTAAATTTTGACCAGATTCCTCTTTCCTGTCTGTCACCTTTTCTCTCATCCTCTTTTTTCTTTAATGACTGTGTTTGGTTGTCACAAAAAAAACAATTCACCGTTCCAATATTCCAAAAGTGAAAAAGAAAGAATGAAATGAGACCCCATTTTTTAAAAGGAAACCAAGATCTATAAAAACTGTTTTCTAAAGTGGGGGCCAAACGATAGGAAGTAGAAACAGAGATATTCAAATTTTCAACCAAAAACCACATGATCCAAATAAGCAGATCGATTAATGTAGGATCCATGAACTCTCAAAATGCTCATGTGGGTCTCCATCCCTAACACAGTTACCCGCATTTCCCGCCTTTTTCATAGTGGGCCTCCAAAATGCTGCTTTCCTTCTATTATTGTCTTTTTTGGATTTCCAACTCATGTGATCTCTGCAAATTCTCAGTACCTCAGCAGATCCAGACAATAGTAAGAGAGCTTCATAAAGCCACAATTAAAAGTAGATTCATCCAGTTTTAACAGCAAATTCTTTTTTTTTTTTTTATAAGAAAAGAAACAACTTTTCTACCTACTAAAGTTTCAACCCACGACTTTTTATTTTCAAATTTCATACCAAATCATTAAGCCACTCCATTGATTTGTTTTAACATCAAATTCGAGCATAGTAGGATATATAATAAATGTTAAACCTTCAATTGATATTTAGTTCACGTCCATTGTGAAATATTGTGATTCACTTTAATTTCATGAGTTTGCTATAATCAATTCATTCACGTTCATAAGTTTAAAATTACTCTTCGTGAGCTTGTGATTAAAAATTAAGACAAATGACTCTCAAAAGGGCAGAATTGTTTATCGTGGACTTGTAATAATTATAGAGAAATGATACAATGACAATAACAATGTCGTTCATAAAACAAAACAATATATAACAGTGGGCACACTACAAAACACATTGACTTGTAAAAACCATTCATGCAACCTCGACTTGAAAACCAATATATCTTGCGGTGTGACGCATCATTGTCATTCTAGCACTTCTCTAATTATAATAAGCTCACAATTGAATTAGTAGATCAAATTCTGCCATTCAACTCTAAATATGTTATAGTTCCTCCCAAATCAAATCATGAAATCAGGACGCTGACTCTCGTATTAATAATCGATACTCAAGAGTCTCAGCCACTCGCAATTATTAAAAAACAAAAAATTGTACAAAATTTTACTAATTAGAAGTTAGAACCACACTCTAACAAGTAACAACAGATCTCACAAAATCAAATTTTTACAACTTGTTCACCAAATTCCACCACCAAGAAGAAGAAGAAGAAGAAGAAGAAGAAGAAGAAGAAATCAACAACGAAAGCCAATGACAGAGCCATCAGTGGCAGAAACCCCAACTCTGCACAGAGCCCTGGCATCCACATGGTGATTAAAGAAATGCAGAATCTGAAGCCTCCCCGCCAACCTCAACCTCGCCTCCATCTCCAAAACGGGCCCCACCCCGAACCCACTAGGGTTCACCGGGAAAGACTGGACGGAGAAGGTCGCCGACATGTAGACGGTGTGGCCGGCGGCGATGCGGCCGGCGGGGACGAACATGAACCCGACCTGGTTGCCGGAGTAGAGGAGCTGGAGCGAGCTGTCGTAGTGGTTGAACACGGCGGCGCGGTTAGGGTTGCTCACGGCGGCGTAGAGGGAGAAGGTGAAGGAGACCACGGCGGCGCCGCCGCTGCTGGTGGCGTTGGAGATTGAGAAGCTCGGGAGTCTCACTGCGTTGACTGAGATTTTGGGGTCTTTGGGTTTGAAGAGTGTGAAGAAGACTATGAGGATGACCATGGCGATGAAGATTAGGAAGATTGTGGCGACTATGCATGATGCCAGGTTTGTGCGCCCTGATTGGGGTCTGTTTGGCTTCCCCATTTTTGCGAATTGGGTTTTTTTTTTTTTTTTTTTTAGGAGAGGAGGAACAAGAAAGAGAGCAAATGGGAGGAGAGGAAAGTGAAGGAGGAGGAGGAGAAGAGGTAAAAGAAGAGTAAAGGACGACAGGGGGACATGACACTGCAAACAACAGAGCAAAATGTGGACAATAGTGGCACTGCCCACAATTTTGGCCTACTTGATTTTTATTTTTATTTTTCTTGTTTAGAATAATGTCGTGGTATCCGAAACCTTGCCCAGACTAATTGACTCGAAAAGAGAAGGAACAGAAGATGGGTATTTGGAACTTTGCCTTGACTAATTTTAGACTCGATGAAGAAGGATTGCAAGGGTGGCAATCTCTAGCCGATAATTTTAAAGTTTTTTTCATTCTCAGAGCTTGAACTGAAACTTTAGTTAAATGAGGAAAAACTCATGTCTGGTCAACTCAATATATCCTTAAAGACTCAAAATTATGTGGGTATTAGATTATGCAAGTTTGTTTTGTTATTTTGGGCCGACTCAAATTCTGGGTTTGTGTCTAATTCTGGTATAACAATGTTAATGATTCCAATTTTAATGGGATTGAAAGGATGTGGCATATCCAAAATATCAAGTTAATTTTTTTTTTTTTTAAAAAAAAAAAAAAAACTATAGAAGGCCTCACTATCAAGGATCCGAGGGTGTGGAAAGAACTTGGAAGATGACATGAATTAATCGACAATTATATATAAGTATTATAAAGTGCGAGCATAGGGGCGACATTTGGTTACGCCAAAAGCCACATTTTGATTAGAGGTTAGTGTTGCAGTAGGTGAAGATAATATGTATTATTAATATCCATCATTAATGTCAACTCAAGAAGTTGGGATTCTCTTGAGAAGCATGGGATGCACATGGAGCAGATGAGAAGAATCCTGAAATAGAGAACTAAAAATATTTGAGATTATGAGTTTTAGGCCTTCTATTACAATCTTTATCCATACAAGGCAAAAAAAAGATCATATATTCTTCTCAAGGGAGGGCGACAGCTCCCCAAGAAGTAGTAATACAACTTCTTGCCCTTTTATAGTGTTTGAAACCCAAGCACCAGAAGTTACAGAAGTTGAACTACATGCATGTGTATTATGCAGTCCATCAGAATTTCAGGAACTATATTATCCATCCATCCGACCAGACACAAGATGTACGTAAGTATACGGCTTATTCGTATATATACAGATACATGTATACCATCCATGATCACCCTTGTATGGTCAGCTTGTCGAGACGGCAATCCATGATTCGGGAGACCGATTCAAGGAAAACGCTTTCACTTTCTCCGGGGAGCATGGAGTCCTTTGCTTCACAGATAATCTCTTCAATTATGGATTCCTTCTTAAGAGTCTCTCTGCACATCATGCTTCCGATAGCAAAAGGCGTAAGCCCTCTTTCGACTCCCTTCTTCAAGAGCATGGTGGAAATGCGGAGAATGCGAGCAGATGCAAGGGGCATATCCCAACCATGAAATTTAAGGAGTGCAATGTCTTCTTCTGCGTCTAATGATCTTATGTACTCAATCGCGTCAAGATTATAAGGTTGGCGAGCTTGAGGCCAGTATAGCCAGTCGAATGTGCAGTCTTCAAACTGGAAGAAAAGAAGAACAAAAAAATGCTTTAAAACCATAGGATTTTTGCACAAGGGGTTTCAATTATAAGTACGAAAGCGAACCATACTAAGTTGACAACAAAGATTTGAGGCTAAGTGTTAATATTGCGGAACTGAAATCACATTCTTGGAAAATGGATTTACTTCAATCTAGGTACAAGAGCAAATTTAAGGCGCAATCGTCATCATATGAAAATCCAAAAGAAATTTGTATGTCTGAAGGTAGAAAGAAGCAATAGGCAAAGTAAAACATGGAAAAGAACCTGTATACTTTCAAGTAGTTATGAAGACAAGTTTTGAAGTTTTAAAACATAATTTTACATGCAAATTTATTTACAGCGAGAATCGGCAAACAATCCTCATGGACAATAAACTTATTCGATATGTATAAAATTAATTCAAATGGAATTACAACATGAAGACAAACATTTAATATAATTCTAATCTAGAAATCACATGTTTGCAGCTCCAAAAGTTTCATGGAGAAAGGATTATGGTTAAGAGAAAATGACGATTAACTTCCCAAAAAACAGCCTTAGTAGTTTCTCATATGGGTTTCATGAGTTATGAGAGGGTTTCATAAGGTTATGCCTAATAGAAGTGTCATGAAACAAACATATGACTAGAAAAAAGAAGGGATGAGTAATTGCAAAACATTCATATAATAAGCTAATAAAAGCATAAAGAGCAAATCGTCTGCTTTGTAATTGTAAAAAGAAACTGAAGACAATAGAACTTACGCTTTCAGGCAAGCAATAACCATGATCAATAGGAATCAGCTTAGTCTGGCCCTCTACTTCTTTGCTCATCAAGATATTGCCTGCATGTCGATCTGCATTGGCCAACCTAATATCCAACACAGAAATCTTATGCACCTCTTCCACAGGGAATGATTGAGGACCCATGTCCTCGCAACTGCCACAGTTCTTCATAAACATCTGCAATGATCCAATCTTAATATTTTTCTCCGCATGTTCAAAACCTTCAGGGTGGTTGAAGGCTTTGTGCAAGCATCTGACCATTACAGTAGGCGGGACTCCAGAAAAACCTATTTCTTCTCTATACAATGACCGGCGTCCAGTTCTGGGGTGATCCAAAATATAAGCTGCAACTTCTCTCAAAGCCCCCTCTCCAACTCTTGTTCCCCGTTTTAGTCCTTCCCCATCTGATGACAAGGGAAGTCTTTGAGGATTATTTATGGCCAAGGGTTCCTCATCAATTGGTTTAAACACAGAAACATACTTAAGGCCAAGTGGATCCTGCATGAAATAAGCTCCCCCACAACCGTCGGAAGTTCGGATTGGTTGATTCGCACTCTTCAATCCCACGCAAGAAGTGTTCACCATATCTCTAATTACACGTGGCAGTTTGATTCTCGAATTAATGATCATTGGTTCCAACCAAAACTCAGTTTTGGAGAGCTTTCTAGTGGCCACTTGAAGGTCATCATATTCTGCTTCCGACCTCACTTCTTCGTCTTTTGCTTCTTTTTCTCTCCTCCCCTTCGTTGTTGGGGCAACAATTGACAATTCAAAGGTTTTGTTAGTAGGTTTGGCCCTGACTTTAGCAGACTTCTGAACCACCAAATGAATCACACCGTCATTAATGTTGCAGATATCATCAATAATCTGGCGATCATCAAGCTTCTCACCATTAAACATCAACTCCTGATCTTTGACATTGATGAAACCTTTCCCCTTATTAGCAATCGTTTGCTTAACATACCCGAAATTCCTACTCCTGTCGATATGGAATTCAATCTCCTTCCCACACGCAGTCCTAACAGTAATAAACTGAAGGTCCGAAAGGCGCACAACCAAATGCAAAACTTTCCCGTCCCCCACTCCATAGTCCCGGATTAGAGACTCGCTCCTAGCCAGTTCCCTCCCTTCAAACACAAGCTTCTGCTTCCTCACAACAAACCCTTTACAGGTCTGTATCTTCAACTTCACAGAGGCAATTGAATCAGACTCCAACACTTGCATTGGGATCATGGAACCCGCCACCGTGACGTAAATGAGGATTGGTTTGTCAGGCAAAGCACCCCCCGGGCCGCAGAAAAATCCGGGAGCAATGGCGGGCTCATTGCAAAGGTTGAGGGTTACACCAGAGGCAGACATGTTTGCAGGAGAGATTCAAACTGCTTTGCCCAAATCCAAACCAAACGCCTTACTGTTACCGCCTACAATCCATCAAATCAATGATGGAAAACCCTTCATTTTTCCAAACAAACGAATCTATCTTAATCTTCCAAACAACACAAACAAACAAACAAAAAAAAAAAACCCTATATACAGAATTAAAAGTAACAACTCCTTGAAATTTGCCCTAATTAATTAAGGCAATGCCATGGTTGAAGATGCACAAAAAAAATTTAATCAAATTCAAAACCTCCAAGAACAGATACACAGAAACCCTAGAATCAATTCAACTAGGGTTCGGCTTGGTTTCTTCGAATTTGTCAAAAAGATCAAAACTTTAAGCTTGAATTCGAACCAACACACCAATCGGAGCCAACAATCAACAAAGAATCAACGATCGAACACAATGTCGACGAACCAATTCCCCAAATCAATGAAATGAAGCGATGAAGATCAAGAAATGAAGAAAAGTGGATCCTTACCCAAGAAAGAATCGACCGAGAAGGGAAGGCGAGGCGGAGCTTAAATGGGTGACCAAATATAGCAAAAATGGGGATGAGTTGGAGATTCCACGAAGAATTAGCGACGAAACCCCCCAATTGTCGCCATGGTTTTCTCTGAAGAGAGAAGCGACGCTTGAGAGCGAGAATAGGAGAAGAACAACGATCGAGTCGTTACCGTTGATGTTCTTCGTCAAGTGAAACTTGTCACATTTTAACGGCTCCTTCCAACCAATTTTTTCTTTTAAAATACTCACCTATAATATAAAATCATATAATTCAAAAAAAAAAACAAATTGATTTTATTTTTTTATTTTTTTTAATATTTTTTTTTTACTTCGTATTTTTTTTATTGATAAACACTGTACATATCTTGGCATAAATACACCAATTAGTTTGTTCTTAATAACTGAGGTGTTGGTGACTTACAATTTCTAATTTTTGAATTACTTTGATTAGTCCAAATTTAGATACTGTGTAACACATATATTAAACTGTGTTTTTCTTTTCTGTTTTATTTAGGGACATCATGAATATCAAACTGTTTTTTTTTTTTTTTTTTTTTTTTTTTTCATACCTTTTTTTTGAGGTCCCCATATAATATGTTAAATATAGTTGCACACAATTATGTGCCCCACGAGTTATGTTTCCTTGTTGTAGACAATGTTGCCTCAAGCATGGCATTCCTTCATTATAAAACGAAAGCTAATGAACACATTCACTGAATGAGTGTCCCGACAAATTGCAAACTCGGTAATTACTAACATACTTTCATAGATATCTTCTATGCATGTTGAATGCACATCAAGATGGGCACGAACAAAACTTATTTTTTTTAATACTGCGGTGTTCATGAATACCTCTGAATACTTCACAGGAGACGCTGCACTCTACAAAAAATATGTCTCAAAAAATTTAGAGATTCGAACATGTAACCTCATAAAAGCCCAAATGAACAACTAGTACATCTAAACTACTGCATCGAGACAATGGTTAAATGTGTCCTCAAATGACTCAAAAACTGCATATCAGATGGGGGCATCATATGTATCCCAATCTCAAAGCTATAGAAAGAAAACTTAAAAGAAAGAAAGGTGACCCATAAAATAAAATAAAAAATGAAGGTAGGTACATAAAAAGATGGGCCATTACTATCATAGATTAAATGTTAAATCATTACTAGGATTAATTGAATGGAACCAGTTGTTCCCATGATGTAAATAATGAAGGGGTTCTTCATTTCATAATGCAAAGTCCATCCAACTATCAGATAAGCTCTATGATGAAAATGGTGGAACCATGTCTAAGATGGAGTAGCAGAAAAAGGGCATGGACGTGGAGCCTAAAGGGATGGAAAGTGGACCAATGTGTTCTGCTTTTTCACAAAAAAAAAGTACCTTATGAGTTAGGAACATGTCCCAATCTCCCCAAATATATCCCTCTTTTATTTCCTTATTTGAAGTTAAAGAATAAAGTTGGACTAGATTTCTAACGAATTATGCAACAATTCAACCTGGGTTGAAAAGAAAAAAGTTATGTTACAAACAGTTGAAAAGAATGCACTTGAGCGGTGCAGTGTATTAATAGCAACTCACGCTTAAGACTTTCACTATGGCAGTGGTCTCGAGTATGAGTCGCAACAACTACATTATGTCCTCCGATTATTTTGGGATGTTGGGGAATCGGGAGGGGCCGAGGCGGTTTAGACACCCACAAAAAAAAAAAAAAAAAGAAAAAAAAATTTCTTAGCGTCCCTTACCACATTATGTACACCAATGCATTTGAATCCTTATGTGATTGTTAAGGATATATTCCTAGTGTTTGGAAGAAAAAGTTTAATTAAGTATGGTGGGCTTTAGAGTTTACTCCTTGCTCTTTCTTAGTTGGGATCAGTTACATAGATCAAACTCTTCCAACCTGCTCGGTGAGGATGACAATTATATGAAGTCGAAAAATTATGAAATGAGTCTCAAAACTGGATTGACAAATGAAAGTACAACAATCTTATGAGAAGATTCTGTACAATATAAACAGCTAGCTCATCAACTAGTTGCAATCAAACTGAGCTTCAAATCTCTCATGATCTCTAAAAAAAAAAAAAAAAAAGCTTCAAATCTCTCCTGACAAAGACAACCTAATCTTCAAATAACATTTTCATCTGACAATATAAATATTTACCTCGCTGTAGAAACACACAGCGAAGAGTTGCGGCTGCTGCAATGTATCCATCCCCTGAAACTTCGAACTGCTGAAAAACTTCTCGAAGCTTGAGGGATCTGATTGACTTATTAACTAAAAAAAGGTCAGGATTTGCTTTACATCTCCCTAAGATTGAAGGGCACTACATTGTTCTTCGTCCCTAAGCACATGAAAAAATAACTCCAAGAAACGAAAAATAAAGCCCTTCAGAGGATGGAAGCAAAACTTACAATTTCCTTCAAAAGTTTCTTTCTATGAACTCAATTATCCTCTCTTCCATGTAAATTCGATCTCTAAGACGTCGGGGCATATGGCGTCCGTCAGGGAAAACTAGTAGTTCATAAGGTTTACTAGCTGCAATAATTGCGTTCACAAGCCTTGCTGTGTGGCGAAAATGGACATTTTCGTCGATCATTCCATGCACAAGTAATAGCTTGCCTTTCATGTTACCAACATGGTGCATCACGGAGCTCTCCTTGTAACCTTCGGGATTTTCAGAAGGTAATCCCATATACTTCTCAGTATAGAAGGTGTCATAGCCATCCCATGATGAAACTGGTGCACCGGAAACTGCAAATCGGAATGTGTCGGGGAACTTAGCTAAGAGTATAGCTGATAGGTAGCCACCATAGCTCCACCCATACACCCCAATGCGCCCTGCTTTCGCGAGCCCTTGTTTAATGAGCCATTCTGCTCCAGCGTGTTGGTCCTCGGCATCAACTTGGCCCATGTTGTACTTGAGGCAGCTTTCAAACGTAAGACCTCGTCTAATTGTTCCTCTGTTGTCCAACTGCAAAGCCAGAAATTTGTTAGATTTATAAGACTTATAGTGATAATTATTAGAGTCACAAATTTTTTTTCCGAGGCATGAAAATGTCACTACGAATTTAGTGGACTATCAATCTCAACTGCTCCACCTCTTACCCTTGAGAGCTGGTTTTGTGTCCCCATTTCCATTTAAGCAGGCTGTTTAACTTACTATTTGGCAATACTTGAGCCAACCAGATCGGCCAGCCGCATTTTTTTCCCCCTCATAGAACACATTTCCTATAAGAGTTGTAATGCTGTAGTCAACAGATTGTAGAATAAAGATTCTTACCTTCAATACAAGGATGCCTTTGCTTCGGAGATACTGCGCTCGCATGTCAACTGAATTTGCCCATGAGTCGCTGACTATCTGAATACCTGGACCACCGTATACACTAATGCAGGTTTTGTAAGGTGGAGGTCCAAATCTTTTTGCATCAGGCTTATATAACACCCCATACAAAACAGACCCATCCTTTGCTGATACCTGAATGATTTCAGGCGGCATTAGTTGAAGCCTTTCGAATCGTGGAATGATTGGCGGCGGTTCATATACAGGATTCAATAAACTTCCATCCTGCAAGGAGCAAAGATATACCCGAGGAGGAGAGTCCAGAGAGTCATGGACATCAACGAACTTCTGCATCTGGTGATCAAGCACAACCGCGTGTTTCCCTTTTCCATGAGTCAACCTCTTTGGGGCCTTTAACTTTTGAGTCTTGTCTGGAATCAATCTTGTGCAGTACAGGTTAGATCCTAAATCTCCATCCATAGTTCCAGTAAAATACACAAGCTTTGCAGTTTCATTCACACCAGCTATCTGTTCAACAATCCATTCACCCTCCGTGATAGGTCCCAAGCACGCTCCATACATGTCATGAAGATAAAGATGTCTGTACCCAGTTTTTTCACTAGACCAGACGAATCCCCCAGGGATTGCCTTGTCCAGAGGAGTAAAACACTCATGCAGATTGATCCATACTTCATTTTCTTCTAACAATAAAATATTTCTTCTACCCGTCTTAATATCAAATTTAAGAAGCTTAAGTCTTGTATGAGATCTATTCAAAACCTGAGCTGAAAGTGCATTTCTAGGCATCCAATTGACACGGGCCAAATACTCTTCATCTCCATCACTCTCGTCTCCGCAGAAAAGGTCCATCCATACAACAGGACCACCAGAAGAAGAAACCACCCCGAGACGGACTTTGACATTTAATGCCCCTGCAAAGGGATAAGCATGATCCTCCCATGCATCTGAACCAACAGAACTTTTACCGTGATGCATGATTCTAAAAGGAGGCACTTGTGACGAATCAACTCGGGTGAATGCAATGTATTTGCTGTCGGGTGACCACCAGTATCCACTTTTACGGTCCATCTCTTCCTACTCAATTAGCAAAGACCAAGCAACAATAATTTAGGGGATAAACATGGAAAAGAATAACATAAACAAAAAGACATGGGAGATATAGCTCACCAGAGCAATATACTCAGCAAGACCATGACTCTGCAATACAAAAAGAAGCATAATTAGACCCAATGGTGCACTAAAAAGATAGTATGCTTATTGATTTTCAAGTATTTTATCGCTAAGAACGGAAGACACGATTATATAGTGTAACAGCAGCATATATAACGTAAGAGAATCAACAACTGATTAAACCATTGAGAAGAGCACAATGTCGCAAGTTGAAGGCTACGTGGGGGGCATACAGAAAGAATGTGCTAGGCAGAAAAAATCTTCCATGATATTACTTAAGTGTGCATAGCAGGTTTGAAATATAACCCCAAATGACATACATGAAAGAATATCATGCAAACAGATGGTTCTATGTTTTTACAGCGTATAAGTGCCGTTTAAACCAAACTGCCACTTACACACCCTAACTTCCACAATTCACAACATATAAATTATAGAACCGGGCGAAATGACTTGAACGGTCTCTAACCAGAATTTTTTTGTGTAATGCAACTACAGGATCACCACTGCATTGGAAAATAGGAGTATGAAATGCAATGCCTAGATAATTATTTTTTAATCACATAACTGGTCATGAATCAGCAAATTATCAGTTGGGAATAGAGGTAAGGACGAACCTACTTACAGAAGAACATTTACAATATCTTAGTATCAGAATCCTAGAAACAAAAGCATACCAAAGAATTTCCCTCAGCACCAAATGTTAATTGTTTTGTCTGTCCAGTTGAAAGATTCAACACATGCAATTCTTTGTCTTGCACATATGCAACCATGGTTCCATCTGGAGAGAGATGTGGTTCAATAATTGGCGAGAGTGAGCCGCGTGGTAGCTTGAGCTCTGTTTTGGAGGAAGAAAGATCATGAATATATATCTGTCAAAAGAAAAAAAGCAAACAAATTAACAAAGTAATAATGACTTGATTCTCAACAAAACAACGCAAAGAATACTGCACTTCCCAAGTGCCCTTGAGACGTCACGCCCAATACACCGTTATCAAATTCATCCAAAATGTAATTTAAAGCTGTCCTAAACCAAATTCAATCGTTTTCGCACGGATAACAAAACATTCAGTGTTTCGCTCATTGATTAATTATGATTACTTTGAGTATTTGACATCCAAATTTAAGCTTCTACTATTCAAAGATTATAGCTTAACAACAAATTCATCAACGCAAGTACCAAATTGGGAACTCAATAAGAACAAAAGCATACAAATTTGATCAAAAGATCAAACAACAAGATTAAACAACTTTAACAATCACAATCATCAGAACACACAAAAACATTCTACCAATGCCAGAAAACTCCCCCAAAAACACCAGATTAGCGCAAGAAACACCAAAATGACTAGAAAAATCAAATCTTTAATCCATTGTCTTCACCCACTCGCGCCGCGTGATGATTAAACAACTTTAACAATCACATTCATCAGAACACACATAAAACTACCTACCAATGCCAGAAAAATCCCCTAAAAACACCATATTAGCGCAAGAAACACCAAATTGACAATAAAAATCAAATCTTTAATCTTTAACAAGATAAGCAAACGAACCCCGGCCGGCAACGGCACCATTATCCGCTTGGTCGTCGAGCAAGACTTCAGCCACTCGTAGCGCGTAACGCCGAGCCACCGCTCCCTCAACCTCTCCCTCCGCAACTGCTCCTCCGGCGATATGTTGGTCTCATCAATCCCCCCATCAGGGGGACTAAAAACCAGTTCATGCTTACAAGAAGCCACATCGAAACCAAACACTTTCCTACTCAATGTGCTATCAGGACTGTAAAGATAAGCTATGAGAGCATCATCAGGACTGAAACTTATCGACAATGGCGCCGCCGCGTACCCCGGCAACGGATACTGCACAATCTCCTCCACATCAAAACAACACAAGCAATCATCACCATCACCATCACCATCAACAACAACAACAACACTCGAATCCGTCCCCGCCGGCATGTCCGTATCGGTATCGGCCTCGAAAGATCCCGATCGCGCGCGCTTCAGATTCTTGTTCGTCTCATTCGATTGCATTACAGCAAATCAGATCCCCAACCTGAAACAATGAATTCAAAACCAATAATCGAAGAAACCCTAGAAATGGAGATTGGGCGGTTCTGACGAAGAGAGCGTGAGATTTGTGCGTGCGCGCGCGCGTGTGCCACGTGTTTGTGATGAGAATCGTGAGATTGACCTCGTTAGATCGTGTGGAGAGGTTGGATTCGGCGAGGAAAGCATGAGCGGTTGAAGATTTGAAGAGAAGAGAAGAGAAGAGATGATGATGGATTTGGAGTTTTGTGTGATTTGATGAATGAAGGGAACAAGAGAGGCGGAGAAAAGACGAGAGGAGCGGGTCGACTTCTGTGCGGAGACTCTGTTTTCTTTTTGTTCTCGAGCTTCCACGTGGGTTTTAAACTAGTGTTTTACCTGTTTTGTCCTCGCTGAAAAGGAGAAAAGACGAAAACTATATGTAGTAGTAGCATATATGGACTTTTGATTATCTTATCATGAGAGACATATATTTGATACGCAATGGTATGAATTTGATTGAGATACGAGTAACACGAATTTCAAGATAATGTACATCATTGTGTAGCAAATGTATGTATCAAAAGAATGTCAAAAGTTATTTTTAAAAAAAATTAAGAAAAATGTTTGGTAACTATAAAAAAATATGCACCAACGACACACATTTGTTGGGGTCCCTTGATTTTTGTGTTGGGACATGTACACATGCATCTTTATGCGTGTGGAAGGTACGCCAACGAAGTGTGTGTCGTGTTGTTTCTGAGTTACCTTAGCAAGTTCTTTCAAGTGGTATGATGTTTATTTTAGATAGTTTATGTATGATAGATACAATCTTTGGTTTACAGATTTGAAACTTTTGAGGGCAAAATTGATCAATTTGCATACATTAATTGTATTGTGTACATGAGAAATACACATTTTTGGATAAATATTTGGAAGTCAACTGGAAACACACATTTGTGAGGCTATGAAAGGTGATCGAATCTTAAAGTATTTATTTTCAAGGTTACATATAAGGATACGTGTTTCAATGGACTTTTAAATGTATCCTTCAATAGTAGAGGAAACAATGGAAGAAAGATTTTGCCACATTGAGTTGAACATTAAGTACTATGGACTAAGCAATGATGATAAATTTTTCTTTGTTACAATGTAATGTAGTCTACTTACTATGCTAGTTACTTTTTTTTTATTTTATTTTTATATATCCGTGGATGTCCAGGTGAGCTTGATTATTCTCACGAGGCTCTGGCAAATGCTTGAAATTACTTAATGGCTCGAGTGTCTAGACGAGCTTGACGTAATGTAGTCTACTTACTATGCTAGTTACTTTTCAATGGCAATTTTTTTGTTCAACTGAAATTCTTTTTTGAGTTTATAATTGGAAAGGTAGGATGTTGATTGCTTAAGATACAGGAATTCTTTTCTTTCTCCATTGTTGACAATTTTTTTTTCTTTTCTTTGGAACCTGATTCTTTTCTTTCTCTCCACATTTTTAATCAACAATACCATACTTTCATCTTCAATGTCTCTCATATTTCTATCATCACCAATGTGCATTCCTCCACCTTCCTTGTTCTTGTATCAACGCGAGATCGTTAATGGCCGAGGATTTGGAGTCTTTGGAGTATACTCCGACATGGGTGGTTGCCGTCGTTTGCTTCTTCATTGTTTTTATTTCCCTTTTTGTCGAACGCTTGATTCATTACATAGGAAAGGTGCATAACTCATCTAGTCATGGTTGATTGAAGTGCCTTTCGACATGTTTATGCTTCATAGCATTCAGCTTTCAACATGTTTTTATACATTCATGACTTTTACAGTTTTAAGCTTGTTTCAACTTGATATTTGTACTTTGCAGTTCTTGAAACACAAAGACCAGGATGCACTGTTTGAGGCATTACAGAAACTAAAAGAAGGCACAAATGAGACAACTGAACTCCTTTAAAATTCTCTCAACATTAACAGCATTGCCTCGAAAATGAAACTGACTACTGCATTCTGTTCTTGCAGAATTAATGCTGCTGGGATTCATTTCCCTTCTATTATCTGTGTTTCAAGGTATGATAAGCCACATTTGCATCCCAAAAAACCTTACCAATTACATGCTTCCTTGCAAGAAGGAGACAGGTGAGTCCTCTCCTGGGCAGGTTGAACACTACGCCTTCGCCTTTCCACCTTCAGTCATGTCATCCGGGCGGAGACTCTTGGCTGCGGGAGGTTCTCCTGATCATTGCGCAGCAAAGGTACGTGCCCTCTTAAAACTCATCTCATTAGGCTGTTGTGAAGACCTGAGAAGTTGCTTAGTTTGTTTTTTTCTTCTTGCAGGGAAAAGCTCCATTGTTATCACTTGAAGCACTGCACCAGCTACACATTTTTGTCTTTGTGCTGGCGGTAGTCCACGTAGCCTTCTGCACTATTACGATGGTTCTTGCAGTAGCCAAGGTGAGTCTGCTTTTTCTGCAGTTTCAACATTAAGTTTGGTCTTAATATATATATCTCAAATATAATGTTGCGAGGAGCAAAAAAGAGACATCAAACGGATTCGGTATAGCATGTCAACCGATTCTAATACAAACTAAAACTTGAACATATAAGCATACATATCGATGTATTTGTCCAAAAAACTTTCTGCAAACTGTTGCAATGAAAGAAAATTTCATAAATGCATGTCTGCGTACAGATACGTGAATGGAAACGATGGGAGTATTCAATAAGACATCCGAGTACAGTACCTGGAGACACAGGACGCCGGCCAGTAAACCCTGGGCATGCACATCATCATATTCAGTTTTTCAGGCGTCGAGCAGAGGGATACTGGAGAAAGTCTGTGGTCATTAGCTGGATTGTAAGTCTCATACACATTCCTAGTTGCAGCATCACTTCTTTAAATCCTATCCCTCGCCATCTTTACTGAAACCGTATCGTGTTGACATAGCTGTTTCATCTTCATTTCTCAGAGGTCATTCTTCAAGCAGCTTTATGGATCTGTTACCAAGTCAGATTATGTTGCAATGCGGCTAGGATTTATCGCAGTAAGAACTGTAGCTGGAATGCAATTGCAAATACTGTTCTATTAAATCAACCACAACTGCTGTATGCTTACAATGCAAATTCTTGTTCTCTTGGATCCAGACACATTGCCCTTCCAACCCTGATTATGATTTTCATAGATACATGACGCGGACACTCGAGTACGATTTCAAGAAAGTGGTTGGTATTAGGTAATGTGCAATAAATAACTAAAGTAAAAAATTTACTTTTAAAACTGAAATATTTGACCTAGCATTATCTTATCATAAACTGTCAAACTTCAGTTGGTACTTGTGGCTCTTTGTTGTCTTCTTCCTGCTGCTGAATGTCCAAGGTACTGACTATTCTGCGTCTATGCTCATGTTCGATGCTATCACGTTAGCGTTCCTAACATTCTTTCCCGTTGTCAATGCAGGATGGCACACATATTTCTGGTTGTCATTCATTCCATTAGTTGTAAGTTTAGTGGATGCACAAAACATGTTTTCCAACATATAAGGATTGATGAATGGAAGACTTACAGTTTGGTTGTTGCTGTTGCAGCTTCTGCTTCTTGTGGGCGCAAAGCTAGAGCACATTATTACCAAGTTGGCTGAAGAGGTTGCAGAGATGAAAACGAGTGATCCTAGAACAGTGACAGTGAGACCATCTGATAAGCATTTCTGGTTTGGCAAGCCCGGACTTGTTCTCTACCTGATTCACTTCCTACTGTTTCAAAATGCGTTTGAGATAGCTTTCTTCTTCTGGATCTGGGTAAGTGGAATCAGAACCACTTCCCCTCCATCGACAAGCATGTGTACTGACGACCTTTGTTGATATTTTCCAGAGCACCTACGGATTCAATTCCTGCATAATGGAAAAACTTGGCTACGTTATTCCAAGAGTCATCATCGGGTAAGGCGCTACAACACATTCCAAACACAAACTTAATACATAATTGAAGTCCGTAGATATAAAAGAGTCAAAGGTTTCTCAAAACAACACTCTCATCGGAACACTGACAGATTTGTGACTTGCGCAGAGTGATTGTTGAAGTACTCTGCAGCTACAGCACCCTCCCTTTATATGCTATTGTTACCCAGGTGAGTAAACAAGAAATGCTAGGCTAACTTGCACGCCGTCTTTTTTTCTTTTTTTAAATAAAAAAAAAAAAAAAAGAAGTTTAGCTGCTAACTTCAAAATGTATACCACTGAGTGAAGATGGGCAGCATGTTCAAACAAGGGATATTTGAGGAACAAGTGGAATCAGTTGTAAAGCGTTGGCATGAAGAGAGTAAGCAGAGAAGTAAAAGATGGAAATTATTTGGATCTTCACAGAAGAGATATAATGCCCATGCACTGGAGATGCAAACAATGGCCTTTGAAGCATTTGGGCATACTCGCACAGTTGACAGGCGGCCACCAGTCCTTGAAGGAATTACAACTATAACCGAGTCTTCAGATTCTGACTAAATATCGATTGATGCTATTGTGCACAATCAAATGCTATAATTCTTTCTTTAGAAGCATCTCATGGGAATCAGCATGGGAATTTGTTGTTTAACATTTAGCATTTAGATGTAAGAAAATAAGATTTTTTTTTAATCCAATTTCAAGTTTCATAGCACTATGCAATCAATCCTGTGTCGGACTGTTTTTCCAAACCATGACCGTGGGAACCCACAAGCAGCAGCAAGAAAAGTTGACGATACTGTCATACAATTTGAAATTTCTTGAAAGGCTAAAGACTACCTCTTCGATAATACACCCTTCATCAAAGAGCCCATATCCACGGACCGTTCTCGCATGATCTTATCATGGTAAATCTTGCTCCCGATTTCAGTGATTTGTTCTTCCACTTCTTCCAGCATCTGGTCGATATTGAGTTGGAGCTCCCCTTTCCTGATCACTGTGACACTAAAACCATTTGCTTTGGCTTCCCGAAATACATCCTACATGAGTAAAAAATTCCCATTAGATGACAAGTTTAAGGTTTGCATGTGCGAAATTCCTGAGGACTCCTACCAAATTCTGAAGCAAAAGAAGTCTTGCAGCAAAAACAGTGACATATTAAGTAGAGGAATCGTGTTCACCTTAGGAGGCCTAGCAACAACGAAAGCACTGCCATTTCCAAGCATCTCCATATGAGCTTGTATAATATAGCAAAAATTCTTTGAATCTGCAGGATCTTCAAAAGCAACAACGTGATGTTGCTTTGGGTCTAATTCAAGATCTGCAGCCATCTCCAAAGAATAAAATCCAACCTTTTGGGCCCCGTCTTCAACTGTGTACAATTCAATGCACTGTGATAGAAAGAAAAAATAAAAATAAACGACCAAATTATAATCAGATTTAGGAAGAGAAATAAACTCACGAGAATCGCAATCTTGTTTTAGTATGTTCACAAATTGTTAGGATTATATTAGCATGAATCCTGCTCATACCAAATTCTGAGACGACTTGGAAGTTTTGATATGATAGACAAAGTGGTGGAAAGGTAATATGGGACAATTACTAGTATTATTAAAAGTAGTCAGCTAAGGAGCTAAAAGTACTAGGATACATCCACTGTGTTCATACAAAATACCACAAATTTTATAATAAGCTTACCAACTAAGCGTTGTAAAACTCAAATTTACTTCTTTTCCAAATACTAGGTAAAATTTGTAGTAAACAGCACCGATTTGTTCAATTGGCAAGATACACTTTCATAAGGGTAGCCAAGTAGAAGAAAATAGAAGATACTTACCAGTATAAATGAGAGATCTAACCACCATAAGTAATCCTGCTCTTCTTCTGCATATTCGCGGTATTTACTGATAACAGCTTGTGGTCCGTACGTCTCCATTTCTCTCTTAAGTTTGTCAATTTTCTTTTCAATATACCTGCGTTTCTTTCGGGGCAATTTTGTCAATAAATCAGCTGCTTCCTCAACTTCTTTCTCAGTGATCCACCGATCAAGATCCTTTCCCATGTCCTTCATAATAGATTTAATTTCTGGATCAGTCTCAGCATTAAAGGCTTCTAAGAATTCACGGGACCATTTCTTCGTATGTTGCCAATACTCCTTGCCTGATTTTTTTCCAGGCCTAGAAGACCCATCACTACTTTCGATAACTGTCTTTTGATTCTTAGGTCCTTTCTGCTGCGCCTTCGTTAAATTATAGGCTGCAGAAGAATTGGAAACATCACAAGTAGAACGAGGTTCTATTGATTTCTCAGCTGTATTTTGCTTATCTAGCGTACGAAACAAGTTTCTAGCATCATCAGCATCCACTGTCTTCCGCGGTTCCACAAAATTATTGCTTACTTTAGTATCTCCTGAGAAGGCTGGACCTTTCCAGCGTGGTATAACTTTCTCTGGCGGATCATACAAGCTGATACCATCTACAGAAGAACAGAAATCATATAAACACTAATATTTTGGGATTTGATCCACTAAAATCGTATATACATGTATGATGAGAATTTTAAAAATTAAGCAATTATTTTCGCAGTTATTTAAAAAAAAAAAAAAAAAAAACTAGTTACTGGCTGGCCCAAGCTCGAGTCAGCAGTGGCTCTACAACATTTACTTACCCCTTTATACATTAATTGTTCGATTAGAGAAACTAAATACAGTTCATTATTTTTCGTAACAATAACGAATGAACAAAAATTAGAAATACCACCTACCTACGCCATAGTCAAGATTTTCGACCCTGGCATGGACCCATTCGTGTAAACTCAACAGCCCTTCATTTGCTTTCTCCACCTTCCTTTCAAGGCCTTTAAAGAATGCATTCTTATCTTCAGCATCCATCATGTGGAAAGGATCCCTGCCCATCAGTTCATTTTCACGGACTTGAAAGACAATTTCTCTAAGTCTATCATCCTTCATCCAGTCCAGTTCACCATCATCTACGTCTATTTCAGGTTGAGCCTCAGAAGATAAGCTTGATTCTTGTGCATTACGCATTGCAACCATGTAGTTCTCTCTAAAACCATCTCCAATCTTCTTGACAATGGGCTCAAAATCGTGAAAGTTGTTTTCCAACCAACTTTCCTCGGCAATTGGTGGTACAGCCCCTGCACTATGGTCGCTTGCTTCAGAACCTTGGGAAGCTTTGCAACTCTCTTGATCATTATCTACTGGGTAGTTTGAACCCTTCTCTTTTGATTGATTATTTTTTATTGAAGGAGATTGAAAACCATCACCTTCTAGACGTGAAGTACCTTCACAAACATTAACTGCAAACTTTTTATCTGAGCTCGCATCAAGTGAAGGTTCACTTATTGCATTTTCTCCGTTCATCTTCCTTTCCTTACCATTCGAACCTTCAGTAACTGCAGAATCAAGAGCATCTGCCTCTACCATTGGTTGTTCAACTTTAAGGTCATTGTCAAGCTCCATTTCATGATGTTTCTTATGGAGGTACTCCCTAGCTTCTTTACAGAGCGTATGACAACTGGCTTCATATTGATTTCATTTGAAGTATACAACTGATGACTCGTGGCTGCACCTAACTGAGCATCTTCTTTCAGATTGTTTATTTGTAATGAACTACTTTCACTCTCACGTGAATCCCTCGTTGACGTATTTTCTGAAACGTTAACACTTTTATCTAAGTTAGGGACCTGCAGATTATTTTCAGCAGCACATACAACTGATCCTTCCTGAGATGATCCAGTCCCTACAGCTCGTGCTTGAGGCTTATCAACTACAGGGGATTCTAGTGTTGCATCGGCATTCATCAATCTTGCTGTATGTCCCTCATGATGAGTATTCAGGGACAGTGAACTAAGCATCTTGCCCATTTCTGAGCCTTCACTTTCCTCGGACAATTTTTCATTCTTAAAATTGTTGTCGTCCTCTTGTTTATTTTTCTGCTCAAGTTTGCGAGCCTCCCTAGCCATTTCCTTTATTTCCTGAATTCTGTTACTAAAGTCTCTAGAATGGGCATTTGATTTCAATTCCTCTCCGGGTGCACCGGCTTTCGCAATTTTATTCATGAGTACTTCTTTGTCCAACTGAGGCCTCTCAGAAGACCCCATCACTGGATTGGAAACAACAGGAAGAACTTCCACGGATCCCCTCTCCGTTTTCTCTTCCTTCATCCTTGATTTCATCTTTCTCATCAGCATCTCTTTCTCTTCGTGGGTCAATTCTACATCACCATTCCCACCAAAAAGAATTCTTTTTGCTGAAAAAACTACGACAAACACACACAAAACAGAAAACCAAATTTGCGGAAACTTCGAAACAACAAATTGGCGATTCAAAAAAGACGGAAAACCATCAACAAACCAAGATTTCTTGCTCGAAACCACACACTTAGTAACTGCACTGTTCTTGGGAAGCTTAGATTCCCCCATCTCCATCTCTCTAGCCAACACATTAGCTCGAGAAATCTTCGCATTCACAGCCACTGAGTTCTCTCCAACAAGCCCTTCATTTCTCCTCAAAATCTCATCTTCATCAACAACAACACGCTCGACATTCCCCATTGAATCTTGAAAAACAGTAAAAATGGGATCAGACCCAACCCCCCAAAACTCCACATCTCTCTTATACTGATCAGCCCAACTCTCCAATTCACTCCATAACACAGAATCCCTAACAAGATTTGATTTTTCTACAGACCCATCACTGATTTCACCCAAATCACTAGAACCCATATTCAATTCAATGGATTCAATCTCATCAGTAGCAAAACTAGGGTTTTGATAATCAAATTGGGGCTTTCGACGCACCTGGTGTTGTTCTTCGCTGATTTTCTTCCTTAGTGAGTTCCGACGCTTAGAAACTCGCCTCAATTGAGCTGAAACCTTCACGTTTCGGCCGTTGGTGAAGACTGAAGAGGTCCAAAATGGGATTGCTGCATGGAAACCATGTCGGATTCTGTGAACCCTAATTGGGTTTCTTCTGAGCTGATTTGGGAACAGCGAGTTAGGTCTGAATGGGGAGAATTTGCAGAGGAATAGGGACCTTTCAAGGACTGAACCACTGAGAGCTTCCATGAGAGAAAATCAAAAGAACAAATTGTTCATTTGGAGTAGAAGATAAAGCTCTTGAATGGCTAAAACCCTAGAAAAATCCCCAAATGTAATTAAAGACTTTATAATTTTGAAAAAAAAAAAGAAAATTAAGAATTTTTTTATTATTCTAACGGGAGTCAAATGACCTCCCCAAACTTTGTATTTCTAATTTGGAAAACGTAATTTTAATGCAAAAAAAAATATTTTTCCAACTTTTTGACTAAATAAATGATTTCATTTATTCGGCTCGTTTTTACTTAGAGTTACATCGAGGATAATAAATTTAAAGGAGCTTCATTTCATGGAATCATACACTTATGAACTTGCGAAAGTCTTGTCATTTTATGGGTAAACTTATTTGGTTGTCAAAGTATACGATACTACCTTCCATCCTGATTTATTGTTGCAATTCTCTAGCAATGCAATAGACCAAACCCTTGAAATATTCAATGCCTAAAGTTTACTTCATTTATATGTTGTCTCGCAGTCTCTAATGGGAATCACTAATCAGAGCAACAATCGGAATGATCTTGGGTGAAACACTTTGACAAGTTGTGTAACGGCCCAGTTTTAATTATGCCGTTAATATGACGTATTTTCAAATGTGGACGCCAGCTCAGTATTTCGTGGACCCCGTCGTTAGGACCGGGACACGCCTGAGATAAGTAAATAGTTAGTTTTGTGTGTTGTTTGCCTAATTTGCGATGTTTATGCTTAATTATGTTGAATTGCATCGCAATGTGTGTATTTATATTGTTATTGTTCGTGTGAGATAGTGTGACGGTTATTCGCCTCGATTAGCGTGTAAACGCGGGTACCGAGTAGGCGAATGACAATACACTAGGTTGAAAAATAATGCACACATGATAAATGAATAAAATGCATCAAATAATTAATATAAAACGTCGTTTAGACGTTTAATGGCGTAAGTGTACGCGAACGATATGCGGCGCGACGCGGAGCCGGGTACCCAACGCCGGGGGTTTAGTGTAAGGGATTGAAGGAGGATAAGATCAAGTGACAAAGTCACCAATCTAAGTCACCTTAGATGGATTTTTTTACCTTATTTCAACCATCCAAGTGGTCCTTGGGATCTACACACACATTAGATGACAAAAAGACTATAAAAGTCAAAAAATATCTCATTTCACCACCTTTTCTCTCTCCTCTCTCGTTGTAGACGAAAATTTGGGGGATTTTGGTGAGTTTCAAGTGAAGATTTGGAGGTTCATACGACGAGCAATCGACAATCCAAGGTGAGATTCACGTTCTCTCCGTCGTTGTTTACGTTTCGAGTATGGAATTTCAGGTTTTGACGTGGATTTTGGATATGCGAGTTTGCTCGCTGATTTGGGGGTTTTTGTTATGATTTTTTAGTTGGATGGGAGCAATTAATTATCATGGTATTAAATGTTGTGGGTGGTGGTGTTGAAGTTGTTGAATTTTTTCGGAGTTTCGCCGAGTTTTTCCGGAGTTTCGTCAAGTTTTGTTGGGGTTTTGGTTTGAATTTTGGACGAGTTTTAACATGGTTTGAACGTATCTTATGGCAGTTTTGGTGAACCATAAGGGATTGGATCGAGTTCGAGTCGTGAAGTTGGAGCCGAGGTTTCGAAGAAAACCCTAGGGAGCACTCTGTAGGAAGGGCGCCGCAAGCAGCACGGTGACTCTCACGGCGCCACCTGCAACACCGTTTCGCCTGGAATAAATAAAATAAAAAACTTTTTCAAATTTGGGTTTCGATTCGGCCAATTGGGGGCAATCTCGGGGATCGATACAGAGTATAATTTGAATTAATATGCTGGATTTGATACTCTAATGTGAATTTGGAAAATTTCAAAGTTTTTGAAATTGATAAATTAACGAATATTAGGTACTTGAATTTGATTGACGGGTGTTGGGGCACGCATTTGGAAGCGTGGAGATCGCTTTTGTTGAGACGGCCCCTATCCTAATCTAGGGCACCGCCCGGCCTAATCCCGTAATTAAGCCCTAATCATATCCACGCATGACTTAACTACGTATTAGTCAGCCTTTACAACCTAGACGCCTATTTTCTCGTGTTCAGGATAAATAATATACAAGTCCTACCACTTTATGAGATTTATAGTTAATTAAAACTTTTTATTAAATTAATTAACTGAAGTCCTATTGATTATGCGGAAGCAATTAGTAACTTATGCGGAAGCCATTTATAAACTCCTAAGTGTAGAAAACCAGAAAATGACATCACATATATAAAGTCCTCAAAATAGTCTAAGTCAAGTCGGGGAACTAACGCTCAACCCAATATACAACCCCAAATAGTATCTAGAAGACATATAACATATACAATCAAAATACCAAAAGAAGACCTACAATCGAGGCAGTGATGCGCCACAGGCTCAGGGATAATCGACGATCTTCTCTTTGCCCGGCCTGCTGGTAGACGGCTCTGCACCCACCGTCATAAAAAGGACGGTGAGTACAAGAATAAAACAGTAATCCCCAATGACAAGTTTAATTTGCATTTCCAAATATTCGAATGGTATTTAAAAGCATATAAATGGAAAAATTAGAAAATAAACCATATGCGAGTAAATACCAGAGTTAAACAAGTGATTCTGACACTATGCTAAGTAATGGTGATTTAGGTCCGGTCGGTAGTGAAACGTGTCACTCCAACTCAATAATCATATAGCACAAGGGACTCTAACCCAAGTGTTACCAGGGACTCTAACCCCGGTGTGTAGACCGCCTCAGGGACTTTAACCCCGAGTGTCATACAGTGTAAGTAACATGTGCCGACATCCCCAGGGACTCTAACCCCGTGAGTCGCGCACACCTCGATCGAGTACGGGACCTAAATGCAAAAACTATTTTTTAAATTTCAAGAAATATCAAGTATGGATTGTCAAGGCATAGGCACATCTACACACCTAAACAAATAAGGAATACAAGTCCTCTTAAACATTTATAAGATATTCACTAGCCTAATAGCATGCTATTTATCATTTAATTCACATTTAAAACAACAAGAATAGACATAGCATGGGATAGAATCAATGAATCAAATCAAATGAATGGATATCATGCAAACTAGACTCATCAAATGAGCATAGACACAAAGAACACATGATATAAGAATACAAAGGCAAAATAGTCAAAAGGACTATGCAATGACAACAATTAATAGAAATGAAATGCCAAGTAAAGTTGTCATTGGGTATACTTACAACAACAAAGTAAAGTCATAGCTTTACTGGCCTCCCGATATTCCAAATCTTGTATTCGCTCTCCCGTACCCTTTTCCTAGGTTCCTGAGTTTGGTGTCTCATTAGTTCAAATATAGTGGGTTTAAGCTCAATTTAGTGGTGTTTATTGTGTATTCAAATTGGTTCAATAGACTTTAAATCAATCTTCCTAAATCAGCCCCTAAAGACTAAATTAAGTTTCAATTTCAGTCCTACATCTTATCGCACTTTTAGGCATGAAATGGTCGAAATATCCAAATCCTTCCTCAATACAATTTTTGTTGGTTTCTCTCTTAGCTTTCTGGAAAGGTTTAGTTTTCAAAATTCTGATTTAAAATGAAAGAGATGTCATTATTTTACTAAACATGTGTCTAATTGGAATCTAATCCGACCAGCAGGTTTAGAAAATCTATTTCTCCCAATATATAGTTCCTAAAAATGTGATTTTTGGTTACAAGGCAGAAAATATGTCCAAATACAACATACTAAAAGATCAGCTCATTTGGATAAGTAGTTAGGGAGTTATGCCCTTAACAAATTTAGTTTCAAAACTTTCATTTATAATTCCAGCACATACTTGCAGAGCATGTTTGGATATAAAAACATTTGAATCAGAATACCTTCAGTTAAGAAAAGTTATTCCCCTTTAAATAAGCTTTCAAATTCCACTGGTTTGGATCAATTTGGATCTAAAATGGGTAGATTATGACCAAATCACCCAGGTTGATTCCTAATATAACATGCAGAATTCTAGTTTTGGTGTTGCAACTTCAAAAATTCATATCTTTATGATTTCAAAACCAAATTAAGAACTTCAGTATATTTGGATTATCAGCTTGAAATGAGGAATCCAAATATATTAATTAATTGCAAATACTCAATCATCTACTATCTGAAATTAGCATAAAACCAGAACTTGTTTTAATTTCAACTAAAAAAGATGTTTACCTAGTTGATGTAGCACCCTAGCTTGAGAATTTCTCACCAACTCTCATGGATTCCTTCAACACCTTGATGATTCACTCATGTCCAACAATTCCTTCTTCTTCTCCAGCAAAAATGAATGAGTGATTTGGTTCGCATATTGTTTGATCACTAATAATATATAATAAGGTAATGTTCCTTCCTAGCCCTTAATCTTCATGGATTTATGTATCCCTAAGAATATCTAATGGTCTACCTTTGTCATATATCCCACTAACTCCCACTATCTCAACCTCAAGTGACACCATTTCATTACTCACCTAGTTCCTAGATGTGCCAATGTGCATCTCTAGACCAATCCTATGCTTTCCATTTAATTTACTCAACTATAGGCCTTTAATTTGATTTACATTAACAAACACAACCATAAGCTTATAAGTAATTCTTTATTTCATATTAGTATTAAATAAGACTTACCAAAATGCTAACTACCCGGTTCCTGACTCGCACGTTACTCGAGACGTGTCTCCGCTCTCGTCTCGACGCCTACAACTGTACAAACCGACTTAGTAAGTCTACACAATACATAACACTAGGCACACATCAATACAAAAATACGATATACATCGGCCACGTGCCTCGGTCGGTGCACGTATCACAGTGTAGGTCCCACGTCAGGTGTCGGTGATCCTGATTAAGGAATTAAAACGGGGTTAGAGATTTGGGCCGTGACATTTGTATTAGTGGAGCGCGGTTTGAGGTGTGTAGTAACTCAATTGAAATTCTTTTGATTATTTATTTATTTATTTCCTTATTTGTCTTCCATTCAGTTATTTCATTATTCCTTTCTTGTATGGTTTATATGGACGGTTTGGTTGAGTGCACTCTCACCGAGCCATTCTGTGTGTATGTCCACTAGACCATAGCGCGTGTCACCCGGGTCTCGATGAATAGTTCGACTCGAGGATCTTTTTGGTGCACATGTCGTGCACTGTGGGACCACGCCGGCCATCGAGAGGACCCAGAGGCTAGCCATGCTGGAGTGTGCCTCACTGGCAGTGCTCAAGGGAGAGTCCGGAGTATGGTGCTAGTCTGACTTAGGTTATAGACACACATTTTGAGGTTGTCTATTATATATTCATGCGATGAGCCCAGTTGCATATTTTAATAAAAATGATATTAACAGAAGATTCACTCACAAGTAACAACAATTGAAGACATTGAGAAGTGCTTGAAAAGGGTTCATCTGATCCTCTCATTGCCTCAGCTATCAAATTCAAATCATCGACAAAGTTTCTCTATGTCCATATTTATGCTATTTTGAATGGATCAACAATGCAGATACGAACTAAAGGATAGTGAGTGACTCCAATGTGTTCTTCCTCAAGATCATATTTTTCAATTACTTTTTCGAGATCAACACAAATCCAAGTGTCATTGACAAACAAGGGCAGCTTAGAATTAATCTTCCCTTATCATGATCTCACAATTTCTAATTGTATCAAGGAAGGACTTCCCAGTGTGGGAGTTGATATGTTGTAAGTTGTAACCCATCAAAAATTAAGGCCAAGATTTGTGAGTGGAGGAGTGATGGTATTAAAATTATGGGATTCATTGATTGGCAAAAACATTCTTATATATTGATTGACAATTACCAAAATTATGGAATTAGTTGATTGTCAATCATCAAAATAATTGGATTAATTAAAAATTTTAAATTTGAATGTCAAATCTTTTAGAAACTTATACTTACCATAACTGTCAAGAAGACAAACTAACTGATGTTAAACTAAAGCCAACGATCTCTCACATTTTAGTTTTTCATTAATTTTCCAAATCACCAATTCACCACTTAGATAGGTGCACAAAACAACATCAACTCCTCTTTTATGTTATGTTTAATGCTGGTAGGTCACGTCGGGTCAGGTCAAAACACTTTAAAAAATTGTTACCGGTTACCTAACCCCCCTAAAGCGGGTAATACAAGTAAGGCGAGTTGGGTCGGGTAAGCGGGTGTATGGCCAGCCCTAACTACCGCTGCCACTGCCTACCGTTGTCGGCCACCATCGCGTCTCTCCAAATTTAACCACCATCGCATACAACGTTGTGATAATTATGTTCGACCAGTGTAGCCGAACATGTGTTGAATGTTATGAAAAGAAACCAATATATATACCTCTCAAACTTAACAAACTAACCTTTTTTTCCATTTTTACTTATGAATCATACCATGCAATTAGACAAAGCTGAAACAAAGATCTAGAAAAAATAAAAAATAATAATAATAAAAAAAATCTTTCATTTTATGAAAGAAAAAGAATTTGGGAAGACATGAAACAATGTTTTGTACAGCCATACAATGGCACAAAATTGTGGTACAAAGAGAGGAAGAGTTCATGTAGTAGTAAGTAGTCAATACAGGGAAGGCTCAAGCCAACAATTCCCATCAATAATGGTGATGAAAGCAATCAAGATTGGGACTTCTGCACACTTTTACAACAAAGATGGAAAAGAAAACAAGCAATCAAAGCAGAATGGATGAGAAGTCCAAGGTGCCTCAGCTGCAGAGGTTGGGAATGCACACACCATTATCTGGGTTCTGCTGTTCCTTCCATATCCTCCCAGTTACTCTCAGTTTCAGCTCTTTTCTGTCCCCGCCTGAGAAGAAAAGTGCCATGTTGCGTTGTATTATAAGGCCGTCGTGGCTGTCCCTGACCTTTTTATGGCTATCTCGAATGCTCCGAGGGGTGCCTTCCCAAATGAGTTTTCGCCCATTTGCACCTACTTCAAGGCTGTAGCTGTAGTTCCTTGCCTCATTCTCGTCGCCCATGAAGCGCAGGAATGCCATGTACACGGGGGCCATTCCGAGTTGGAATGCTTCAAAGTGAAGACAGAAGTATTGGCCAAAGCAGTTGAAGACCTGAAACAGCATTCATTCGTCAATAAATGTAATTACAAAACAGGAAATGAAATAGGAATGGCATATATATCAAGAATGAATCCCATATATTAACACTTTCTCTAGGTCGGCACGAATGATCTTCATGGATGTATTCCACCATCGATGAATAAAAATGTAGAATATGAAATATAAAAGCCCCTAACCAATTCTACGAATGATACTGCAGAACATATACAGGTTTAAAATAGTTCGAACAGTGCCGTCAAAGCGTATGAAGGTCACTAAAGATCAATCACTAAATCAGAATGCATTTTTCCCTCAAATGACCTATGCAGCTCAACCTTTCCTCCACCTCTATCACTTTTTGTTCCCAGCAAATACACAAAATAAACTAGTATTAGTCTGTCTAAAATATTACAATTTTTCTTCAAAGAAATTACTAACCAAACTATCTAATAATGTCTTTAAAAATGGTATGGTTATTATTGATTTAAGGTCCAAAACCTCCTCTTATAAGTTTCAAAACTTTTCTCAAGCATGATAATTGTCAAATTTTAAACCTTAAAACATATCTTAATATTATACGATGTTCTGTTCATACAATGCAGCATATTAACTTCTTAACTCCGGCCAAACTTGATCACTATATCAACTAAGCAGCTAAATTGATGGGCATACCATACAACTTGAAGCGCTGAGTCTAACGATATCAAGGAAATTGCTCTTCTAAATTGTATTCACCCACATCAGTGAAACGAAGAAGTAAAACGTAAGGTCTGTCTCAGCAAACTAAGCAGGTCTAACAGTTATGTAGGCTACATTCTTACAGTGCCTCAACTAAGACGCAATAGGCAAATAGAGTAATCTGAAATGTAGGAGGTTCACAAACATTGCCATGTATTTTAACGAGACGTACTACTTCAAGACCACATGAGACTAGAAAATGAAATTTTGTCGAAAGGAGCCAGTAATGCATACCGTCAACATCCAGGTGGCATTTTCAACCTCTCGGGGATTAGACTTCACGTAGCGATGGTTGAACGTGCATCCTGAGTGCATGTCGACCTTATGGTCATCTCTTAGATGCGATACTAGAAAAGGGATATCGCCAACAACTGAGCACTCTGATCCAGCATATGGACATGTATATGGTCTGAAATTACATTGAGCCTCATGCTTAAGCTTGCTGTAGTAAGGGAAAATGTCTGGACAACCCAGTGAGCAGTATCTACATGGAAGTTCAAGCGATTCCGCGACCTTCTCCAATGCTAGACATCTGATATCACCAAGCTCCTGTCTGCATGTAGGACATCGGTTGTGCACCCTCGTTTTACATGTCGAACACAAGGTGTGCCCATTATGGCACTGCAAAAATAGTTATTCATCAGAATACACATCTAACACATCTAACACAAGGTGACCCCTTATCACTCAAGCATTGGATGCTGAACCAGTGCTAGCTAAAGCAAATTAAGAGAACTAAAAGATGCAATGTTTGTACAAGTTAAAACTATTTTCACTATCTATGATTGCAACAAAAAAATATATATATAACAAGCAACAAGTGAATAATGGAAACTACATGGAACACTAATTGTTATTACACAGAATGCTTCATACTTGACATATAACCAACCTAAGCTACCAACTTCAAAATTTGATAAACTAAAGCTTAAAAAAACCGAATTTTGCGAAAGATATGAACTAACTGTACAAATTGCATTCAGTTATCTAAGAATATAAACACTACCCTAGATTCTTCTCCACTGGCTAATACAACATAGAAAAGAACATAGCAGAATTGCATTACTATCAAGCAAAAATGGAAACTTTACACATAAGTATTTTTGGATTCAATCAAGGTACCAAGTCTTGAGAAGATCTACACTTATGTAAAACAAAAACCAACACTGAATTTGCTTGTGCTTCAATCCCAATCAAGACTTAAACACAATGACCGACGATGCCGCGGCGCCTAAAGATTTACATGAAACCAAGCAAGAATTGATCTTTATCAGTGTAACAACAATCCAAACAAACCCCTAATTCAATTTCGATCCAATGCATCTCGGCAAGGCAGTTTTGGAAGTTTGGGCATGAAACCAACAAAATAATGGCAAACACAGATCTTCCAAACAGTCCATAACAGATCGACAACAAATCTCAAAACCCCATCTCACCAATCAACCAAAAGTACCAAATTTACACAGAAAACCCCAAGAATCGAAAAGGGCATCGACGAACAGACCTGATGGATTGGAGGGTACATCGAGTTGGTGCAAACAGGGCATTCAAGAAGCTCATGAACGCTCGTGGAGGGCGAGATCACTGCGGCAACGACGCCGCCGCCTCCTCCGCCGCTGTGAGGCTTCGAAGGGTACTGATGGAGGAGATGCACGTCCTCATCGATCCCATTCGACGAAGTAATGCACTCGACTCTGTCCAAATCCATCAATCGATTCGATTCTTAACCAAACAAATCCAACCCAGAAATCCCCTTCTCTTCTCTTCTCTGGTTCTTGATCAAGAAGAGAAGATGAAGAAGAAAAGTGGGTTCGATCGAATAGCAGAGACAACAACGAATTAAGGCCTTAAAAACAGAGACGAGAGGGGGACTCTGCCTTTCTGGCTCTGCCCACAAAAACAGAGAGAAACAGAGATGAGAGGGGGAGCGTGGAAATAGCAGAGCTAACTAATGTGAATTTGATGTTATAATTGAATCTTATCTTATCTGGTAATTGTAATTATGACTTGTAATTAAGGTTTGTTTGGTTTTTGCCTCCATTGTGGGAACGGAACAGAGAATTTGTTGTTGTTGTTATTGTTGTTGTCCGTTATTGTATGATTGCGTGTTCTTTGGATGCTCTGTTTTTCTTGCGTTGAATTATTTCAACAGAAAGGCTCCTTAGACACTGACTCTTCACCTTTTTTTTGCTATGTTTGTTAGGAAGTTGTGGAGCCTCCTTTTCTTTTCTTTTTTTTTTTTTTTTTTTTAAACGGTATGATTTTGACTATTTTTGATTGGATAATAAGATCAATTTTATTATTATGACTAGTCGATTTCCTGCGCACGTGAGTTATTAAAATTTTACGATAAAGTTAATAAATAAATTTACGTAAATATATTGTAATATTTTTTACAATTAAAATTATAATTCACAATAATCAACTCATATTTCTTAGAAAAAAAAATATACAATATAGGGTAAAAAAAATGTTTACTTATAAATCATTGAAGTAACCATTTATTAACAAAAGAAAGAATTCAAATGAACTTAATTGTTATTTCAATGCCCTAAACAGTATATATAAAAAATGTTGCGGTAACCAAATTGATAGTGTAAGATTCGAAATAGAGACTTAATGCATTGATGAATAATTTATTAATTAGACCCGTTGTTTGGTTATTCAAAGTTGAATTTTTCGTTTTTCAAAAATATGGGGATGAATATATTTTAAAATAATAAATAACACAAATATACAAATATTTAAAAATTAGAAAATAGAAAAATTGAGAAAATCCTTAAAATGAAATGGTGGAAGGATAGAGCACGTGAAACTTTATATCTCTTTCGAGTGACTTGCAAGCAAGAGGATACCATACATGCACATCTGTAACCGGTCAATGTAAATGCACACACCCAATTAATTAATTAATTATGGGAGTATTTCTATTTAATTAGCAGTTAATTAAATAATTATGAGATCGAAATAGATGCTCTTAAATTTTAAGAGCTAGATTTTTGTTTTAGTCAATTAATAAATTGAGGAATTAATATATTTCTTGAAACAACCAAACACCTTAAATACTTTACATAAATAAATACCTTAAAATATAAAAAATGATGAAATGAGGATGCATGTGAACTTTCTCTCAGCTCCAACTTTTATTTATATATAGATAGATATAGATATAGATTACGGTGTCCGAACTGCCTCAACATTTTTTGATTAAAGCCCGACTACTCATGTGGGGGTAGGAAGGCACGTTTATCACTAACTCAAATATCGAAAGAAAATGATGGAGCCGTTGCGAATTGAATTTCGCACTTCCACCACTTAACTAATGTTCCAAACACATACTCTCTCTGATAAAAAAAATAAGTATTTCCAGCAAAAACTTATTGGTCAATATTATAAGTCATTTTCTGAATTCAAGAGTGTATTTGTTGTTCTTTTTTTACCAATTATACTTTCATACAATTCAAATATTTATGATCTTCAATTCATTTAATGTCAAAAGGCGTATACGTAAATTACATTTGTAATTAACGCTGTCTTAATTCTTATGCAATTGCCTTAAACGACTTATATTTGTGACCTGGATGGAGTATTTGAATATATTCGAATTTTCAATATCATGTAGAGTTGAGCACATGTCAAATTGATAAATTTTGTCACTCATTGTTTTATGTGCTTTTTTTTTTCAACGGGAGTTGAACGAACGTTTTCCTCAAATTTTGTCACTCATTGTTGTAGGTGTTTTTTTTTTTATTTCAATGGGAGTCGAACGAATTTTTCCTCAAATTTTATCTTTTGATAAATGATATGCATCATCAGTCTCCCTAGAGATGCTTTGGCAGTTTCTAGGTGTTCTTGCTAGATATAGTTGTTTATATATTGTTATATATATATATATATTATATAGGATCCTTCATTATCATTATCAGTCTATTCATAACAAAAAATTTGCATGTTGTTGAGGAGGAAGTTTAATCTAGTAGGGACTGTAAAAGCCCAAACTTCTTTTACCATGTATATTTGCTTATTATGAAGCCCATGCCCCATGGGCTTTTTTTTTTTTTTTGTAGTCTTAGCCCTCCTTACAATATTTTGTCTAATTTTAACAAGGAATTTCAATTTCATTCTGCTTATTTGATTGTTGTATGTTGCTAAGGTTGGTCACATAGAATCACAACATTAACACCTGAATAAAATTACAACATTTATGTTAGACAAACTATACAATAATAGCATGATTAATTAATAGGATTGATGATAAGTTGATTGCACAAACAAACGTAACAATAGAGCAAACCAAATAAATTTGGATCTGCCAAGAATCATACATGTGTCGTTTGAGAACAAAGAGAGCTTTTAGTTTAAGAAACTAAAAAGTAAGCCCACAACTTTGGAATCAATAAAGCAGAGGTTAAGTAGTGTTGGTAAAGAAATGCAACGTAATTAATAAAATGACTAGTGCCATAGATTAATAATCCAATGAAGCCAAAATAACACTTTACAAAGACAAATGCTAAAAATCTCTATAAAGCTTTGAAGTTTTTTGTTTTTATTTATTTTTTAGTTCTTACTTCTTATATATAATGTATAGGCTGTAGGGGAAGCTCTCTAAATAATGTTTGCTTTGTTCATGAGACCTTTAGCATAAGTAGTTTTTTTATTTACTTTCAAAGTATGTTCCTCTAACAGTTCCTTATATTTATAGATCTATTATCAGTTTATGTCAAAGCATGTAACTTGCACTGTACCACTATTAATCTTTCTTTTTTTTTTATAGTAAGCAAGAATTTTAATTATTCAAACTAAAAAGTGTTATGGTAACAAAAAAAATGTTAACATAACCAAAGTCAATGAATACATGTAAAAATTGAGTCCCCAATTCATTGCTTAGTCCTATATGCAATCCAACGCCAATGAAAGCACCAATCTGTAATTGAGTGTTGAAGATCTTTTTTATAAAGATATATTCTACACATCAATTTGTGTTTAAAGTGGATCACTCAATCATTCTAAATTTCCATATGAAAAAGATCAATCTTCCTTAATCAATTTACGGGTCCAACAAAACCAATTGAACCAAGAGGTCAGGTTGTCGTGAGATGACACGGCTCATTCCTCCCTTAACTAGAGGTCTCGAATTTGAGCTCTAACCAAATGTTTTTTCCTTCACACCTTGTGATTCTTCCTCCTCGAAATTTGAGACAGCAACAAAAAAAAAGATAAATCAGAAAGGCTGAATCTAGAAAAAAAAAAAGAAAACTTTAAAACTTTTAACCAAATGTTTTTTCCCTTCAAACTTGTGATTCTGAACGGGATATAAATCAAGGCAAGGCTCTGATTATCCTGATTATCCAGACAGCAACAAAAAGAAAAGAAAAGTAGGTGAATATTGTTGTAAACTAAGTTGGAACTTGCTAAGAACTAGAGAAGGAAATTAGAAGACTAAGAACTTATACTACTACAAAAGAGAAGAGAAGAAATAAGATAGTTGGAATGAGAAGTTTTCATTCAACTTGGTGTGTGAATTACAATGGGGTTGGCACCTTTTATATAGGCCATTTGGTGATGATGATAACTGTACTTATACAATGTGTACAAGTTATACATACACCACAAGTCATACAACACATCACAAGCAACATAGACAATACATGGAAGAGTTGGTGTACATTTGAGAGGATTACAAGTTACATGACAATACATAGACAAGTGGAGGTACTATTAAGTGAGAAATACAAGTTACATGACTACACAATATGTTGGTGTACATGCATGGTCATCCATATTCCACAACAAATATCATTTAAAGACTAGTCATCCTTGTTGCGTATATATAGGTGGAGCAAATGGCAGTGGTCCTTTTCTTTGTTACTGACTATATCCTACTTTTATTATTGCAACTTTAATAAAGATGAATAGAGGGAGAAATGTGAAAGTTCGCTTCCCACAAACTTTAATCACCATCACTGCAGCAACTCTTCAAGGCCCACTGTCCACATGCACACAAAGCTGAGCCCAGCGAGAAATCTGAAATTCACCATGCACTTATTTTTTTTTTTTTTTTGAGTAACTAAAGGGTATCCAAACAAAGTGTCTTACTAGTTCCATGGGTCCTAAATTGCGAAAAGAGACTATCAGTGGCTTGATATTTGACTGTCGTGAGAAATTGAAACCGAGATCGTGTGTCTCTCCTCTCCCTATGAGCTAGGATCACAAAGGCCATCTATAAATTATAGAGCCTCTCCATATAATACAGACCACTTCTCATCAAACAATGCATAACATAGACCATAGAATAAATGTGCTTTTCCATGTGGGAGGCAATAGTATCTTAAAAAAGTGTATTTGCACATGCAAGGAAGAGATGTATACACTTTTGTGTAACATTTTGTTTCATTCATTTATTTAATCTCACTCTACTAATTTGATTGTGATACCACTATCATACTACCATATTTTATTTTCCTTTCAATGACAACAAACATAGCAAATGCATGTGCCTATGCGTATGGAGATTAATTAGCACCAACTTGTTAAACCAAAATAAAACTTTTACGATATCTAAAAACATAAAAAACTTGGACTACGACACCGGTCGTCTTCACTCCTATGGCCGGCCGACCCCACTGCCATAAATTCAATTTAACACGACACCCCGTTCTAGAATAACCGTGAACCGACCTGGTACACACTAACCCCATTCAACGCGTGCTTGCATTCACTCCGCCCAATCCAATCCCTGACAACTCCACCGGTGCCCCCTAACATACTCCCACTCCTCGCCCCCAACAAAGGACCCTGAGAAGTGCTAAAATCACACCAACTTATATCGACTCACACGAACCGTCAATATACACTTCGAGTCACAAACATAAAAAAATTTCAAAAAATCTCAATATAACAAACGTAAGTCGAAGCTGCATAAACGACTCATATATGCTTATATATCTTACAGTGTGGCAAAGCTATCATTCTAATATATTCATTCTCTTTTTTAAGTCTAGGCTTTCCCACATCTGAAGTTAACCAACTACTCTTACTGCTAAGAAAACTCTCTCCAAGATAATTTTTTCGAATAATTTTTTCCGAGTCTCTAAACTCTCAATATATTCTCAATATATTCTCTTAAGCTGCTAGGGCACCAAACCACTCCGAGCCTAAAAAACAAAGAGTGCCGCTAAGGGCACCCCACCATTTAATGAAGGCACCCAAAGTTTTTGTAAAAAATTCTCGCAAAAGTGGAAAAGACTATTTTGCCCTTGTATATATAGTGATTCAAACCCTACAAATCATTTTGACAAAGAAAAAAAGGCACCCCACCACAAGGTTGAACCCCAAAGCCACATTGCATTTGGCGTTGATCGATTATTGCGGATTGTCATCATCCGACAACGAGGTAACAATGTTTGATAACCATATGATGGTTTGAAGGAACTGCTTTTTGTCAAGGTAGGGTTTCTCAAATTTTCGATGTTTTTTCACGGACGCGATTGATTCGGCCTCGCAGACCGAGAGTTATGCACACTTCTCGGTCACCATCCACCGAGAATCGAATAACGAGTCTCGGTAATGGACAACCGAGAGCTATTCTACATTCTCGGTTGGACATCACCGACAACAAACTATACACTTCGACTTACTCTCGTGAAGTGGTGACCGAGACGACAATAAAAGTCTCGGCTTATGGACAACCGAGAGCTATTCTACATTCATCAGAAACAAAATCTCGGCTGCGTGCGCGGCCGAGATCAAACAAAATCTCCGGCTTTGTGTGGCCGAGAACCACGAACGCCCAATAAATGAACCATTGAATGCACCGCCACACAAACATAACAACTACTCTATCAAATGCAACTTAATTAGACTACCAACGCACATTCAAACGATCGATTTCAACACTATCGATGTGTGAACGAAAAACTTGAACCGAGCCCTAATTTGGATATGAAATCGACCAAAACTCGTAGTCTTCAAACTCGAAAAACGTCCTACAACAAGAGGAGAGAGACATAGAGGAACGAATACAACTTAGATTCGGGATTGCTAGGTGGTTCGTTCACGAGAAATGGAGAAAGTCAAGCAAGAGGACGGTGGTGGGGGTGGTGGGGTGCCCAAGGATTTGCACGAGGGTGGGTGAGAGGGTTTTTTGCACGAGGGGCATTTTCGGTATTTTGAGTTTAATTTTTGGGTGCCCCAGGTAAATCGATTTGTGCCCACAGCCCTTAGCGGGCCTCAAAACAAATGACCCTTTTTTTTTTCTTGGTGTACAACAAATGACCCTTTTACCCTCGCATTCTATATGCATAAAATGTGACGAAATTAACCCAGCACTGCACTGTTAATCACCTCTATTCTTCTTCTCGATGACAGTTTTGAAAGGGATAAAAAGGTCTATTACAACAATTACTTAGTACAATTTAGGTATGCGAGTCATTGAAGGCTCAAGCACAGCCTCTCGGGGCGAACCCGACCCGCGACCCGTCCGAGTCGAACACGACCCGGAACCCTTGTTGCTGTATGTTCCCTATGATCGATAACCCGCTTGTGGTCCCCGCGAAGGCGAAGCAGAAGATCCCATTTGTGTTCACAGGGATCAAGTAGTTCGCGGCCGGTAACGAAACGTCCGCCCCACCCCCAAAATGCATCACCACCGTCGGCACCTTCACCTCCGTCCGACCGCTCAGATCGTAACACGTGTCGAATAGGGAGAACTCCGGCGCACTCTTCAAGGTGGTGGTCCCGGCTCGGAACGCGTCCCTGAGCGCCACGTAGGCCGGGCGAGTTAACCGAGTGACGGAGGTTCCCGAGTCGATGATCACACCTCCGTTCCCGGACGAGTCGAGGCGGAACATCGACTCGGTGATGCCGCGGACCGGAGATCCCCCGACGCTGATCCCGAGGAGGCCGAGGTAGTAGAATGTGTCGAGTTTAGGGTTTGCGAGCATGGGAGTGAACACGGCGGATCTCGGCGAGGCGGCGCCGCCGAATATGATGGACGAAGGCCTCGCCGACGCGGCGGAGGTCCGGTCGATGAGACAATACGAGAATCTCCGGCCGAACCTCCGGCCGGCTTGCGACGGGAAGGAGAGGCGGCCGCGGCCGAGGCCGAGCAGGCCCGCCGCGCCGACGAACAAGCCTTCGTTGTCGTGGCCGCAGCCGAAAGCCACGTCGGCGACTTTGGTGCCTCGGAAGGTTAGGGTTTCGGTGGAGAAGTCGCCGACGGTGAAGGAACCGTCGCCGTAGGAGACCTGGTAGAGGCAGGAGCGGCGGCGCAGGTTGCAGCCGGCGACGTCGAGCTTCCGGCAGAGAGGAGCGCCGCAGGGGACGGGGGAGAAGGAGCGGGAGGCGGCGGGGTTGAAGACGGGGTCGGTCTGGGAGTAGCATTTACGGCAGGGCGCGCACTGGAGCCAGACAATGTCGCTGCCGGTGTCGAGGACCATGTAGGAGTACTTGGGAGGCGTCCCGACGCCGAGGCGGGTGAAGTACTCGCCGCTGCCTTGGGACAGGCCCGACACGACGGAGCTGCTGAAGCCCCTAGTGTTGTTAGTTAGGGTGGCGGTTAAGGCGGTTAAGATGGAGTGGGCGCGGAGGGCGTCGCGGTGGAGGCGGAGGTGGAGGAGGGATTGGGGGGTTTGGTTGAGGGAGGAGGGGAAGGAGTCGCGGTGGTGGAGAGTCAGGTGGAGGGCTGATTTGTCGTCGCTGTCTTCGTATTCATCCTCCTCATTATCTTGTTGGGAAGATGGGAGGAGATCTTGGATTGGGGGCGGTTTTGAGAGAGGGGTTAAAACCAGGGACTGGTATTGGGGGAGTGCTTTTGGGAGGGCGAAACCGGTTGCGGAGAGGAGGAGGAGGAGGGTGCAGAGGAGGGACGTCGCGTCCATCGAGGGGGAGGAGGGGGAGTGGGAGTGGGAGTGAATGCTGGGAAGAGTGAGCGGTTGGGAAGTCATTTAATAGTGTTTGTTTTCATGTCTCTTAAAAACGTTTACTTACTGAGTTAACGCGCGCTCTACTGTACAAGTGGAACGGTAGGCGCGTAATATGCGCGGTTGATTGAAAGAGCGGTGGAGCGGTGGAGCGGGAGTGGAAAAGACGGGGGTGCCCTTTGGGAGAAGACAGAATGCTTGTTTACAGGTGTCGGGGAGTGGAGTATCCGTAATTATTCCGTATTGTGTGTGCTGTACTGAACATGTGGGACATTGTTGTGCAGGTTACCTCGTGATGCGCGAGCGCTATCTCGGTGAGAGTGGTCAACATTTTTTGCTTTGATTATGTTAGCCCACGTCATAGTTCTTTCCATACGGCGATTCTCGTGTATTCTGTGACCCAAAAAAAAAAAAAAAAAAAAAAAAAAAAAAAAAAACATCAGCTCAGTTAATTAGGTTCGCTTGACATTACTTGCATTAATTCTGAGTATCCTATCTATTTCTTTGACAAAAGTTTAGCCATGTTTTTTGGATTAATGTTTAGCACTGCACATGAACATTTTCCTTATGGATATGAAATTCACAACTACTGATGAAATCTGAAATTTAACTCTACCGAGCTGACATGATGCATATCTGATCCAGAAATAGAAAAGTTCCAACGGGCATTTCCTGAAACCCCACCCTTAGTTCACCCCACCACCATTAAACCGATTTCTATTCTTCCTCTCCAACCCCCTGTTTTTTTTTTCCTCTTTGAAACGGCTTGGTCTCTCTCTCGCGATTCCTCTCGCGCTCGTGCTCTCCATCCCCTGGATCGTCTTCTTCGCCGTGCTCTCTCTCTCGCGGTTCCTCTCTCGCGGTCGTGTTCTCCCCTCCCCCTCCCCCAACCGGTTCGTCTTCTTCGCCGTGCTCTCTCGCGGTCGTGCGGACGTGCGGTCGTGCGGTCGTCCTCCCCCCAACTGTTCTTCTTCTTCGCCGTGCTCGCTCGCGGTCGTGCGGTCTCGCGCGCGGTCGTGCGGTCTCGCGCGCGGTCCTTCGATCTCGCACATCTTCCCCCCCCACTGGTTCGTCCTCTACCTCAGATTTGTTTTCTGCAATTAGATTGATTTTCTGCAATTAGACCAAAATTTTGCAGTGATTACTGGAAGGGTCTCAGATATATTTTCTGCAAGGTATGAAGATAATTAACTACCATGTTTTTTTTTTGTTTTTTATCATCCCAATCTGAATTCAGCTTTAAATGGCATATAACTAACCAGAATATTTTGCTGCAACATAGCCTTGTTTGTGGAAAGAATGTTTTGATAGACATGAGCATCCATGCAGCATATGTGAAGGCTATACGGGATGCTCAACATTTCATTTATATTGAGAACCAGTACTTTCTTGGATCATCTTACAATTGTAACTCACACAAAGACCTTGGTATGCATTATAATTTATTGCTTGAGAAGAGTGATTTTGTTACTTCTACAAACTAAGTATTGCAATCCTAATGTAGCTATGGGGAGTTTTCCCAAGCAGCATGTGTAAGCTACCAATAGAACAGATGAGGTTTTTGTGAAAAAAAGAAAAAAAGAAAAAAAAAAGATGATTTAAAACTTTGTTTCAAGTTTTTAGCAAAACCAAGCCTATAGACGAACCCAGCTAATATGGGATTGACGATTTGATGTTATTATTTTGTGAATTTGAACTTGGCTGCAAGTTCCATTATCGATTAAATTTGGTTCTCAATCTGCAGGTGCTAACAATTTGATACCAATGGAAATCGCTCTTAAGATTGTGAATAATATCAAATCAAATGAGAGATTTTCGGCTTATATAGTTATTCCAATGTGGCCAGAGGGTGCACCCACAGGACCATTCATGCAGAGGATTCTTTATTGGCAGGTAATATAAATATAATATTTCCAAGATAGCATAATTCTATTAACAACAAAATAATGAATCATCATATTTATAATCGCAAACTGTATTGAGATCAAATTCTATAAAGCGCAAGGGCCATATTGCGTTTATGTCGGTTTTATTCTCTGTTTTGTTGAGCTTAATAACAAGATTTCTAGGGAGAAAACAGATGTCAACACAATTTACATGCTCTAGAATTGTTTATTTACCTTGAGAAATTGGTTGTACTTGGATAGCTTGCTTTCGTTATCATATTACAGTATAATGCTTGCACTAATCTTCAGTATTTAGTTTTCAGGAAATAGGACCCTCAAACGCTTTGTGTCTTCTGCGCTAGTCTTGCTCGTCTTGCCAAGTTACTCATGGAAACATGCCAAGAAGCAAAGAACCTCAGGAAGATTGTGACTCTCTTTTACTTGGATTGAGCTGACATTGTGAAGAGAACTGTTGCATGAATGCTGAGGACTTTTCATGTTCTCCATTTTAAATTCGGGGCGACAGGAAAAAGTGAAGTTATGGCCAAGATCCATTTTCTTCCTTCATCCGTAATGAAGAGAATGCACTACACAACTTTGGTTTCATTGTATACAAGTAAACACAACGGTTGGAGGAGAAACGAAGTAGTCATCTTCGGTTGGAATCGAAGGGAAAAGTTGTAGTGTCATAAACCAATGTATTGTGGTTTTGTAATCTTTTTGTGTAAAACTTATGCCAAACCATGTATTGTGGTTTTGTAGCTTATAAATGACAAATTAAACTATGTGTTGAATTCAAAAGTTTGGAGTGCAAATTAATTTAGATTGATTGGTTTTTGTTTTTAATTAAAACCAATGCAAAACGTTTGTTTTAACTCTCGTTTCTATAATTTTGACCTTCTACGCGTGTAGGAATCTATTTTAATTCACAAATTGAATACCCTGCATGAATAATCAGGCTAAAAAAAAAAGAGAAGATGAATTCAAGATTTTTTTTTTCTTTGCCGTTTGAAATCTTTTTTTTTTTCTTTGCTGTTTTTTTCATGTTTTATAACTTCATTAATAAGGTTTATGGTTAATCTCAAAAAAAAAAAGAGAAGATGAATTCAAGAATTTTTTTGCCAGTTTGTTCAAAGCCGAGCACATTCAATTTGCTTGATGCCCATGAATTTTGATATTTGACTCTTAATTAAGCATTTGGATACATTCAAGAGTTCAGCAAGAGATGCAAACAGAAGTAAATAACGAGTCAGAACACGACTCCGCATCGGTTTCCGTACATTCTAAAATAGATTGTCATTACAAAAAATTGGTTGCCATTACACATGCACCAAAAAAAAAAATAGTCCCATACTTTGTACATCATCCAACATGAAAGTTTCACCCATATATCCTGAAAACAATCGCATCCTTTGTACATCATCCTTTACCCACGTGAGAAGCAAAAATCCGAAACTCACAATTGCTAGACTTGAAGCGCTGGCATTTACATATGCACCGTTTCCTATCATTCGTAGTAAAGCGTATTTGTCGCTTATTTTGAATACCCCAATTCCTGCATGCCAGCTTAAATGTCTTGAAAGAAGAGAACTTCATGCCTAATTCGAGCTGTGGGTTTGTCATGTCTTTGAACTCATCGAACTCTACATACCTCGTCTTCTCAGATCCATCGAAATCATCATCTGTGTGTAGCTCATCTGATGCTGCATAGTCTGAGTCTTGGTCATGCACTTCAACAATCACAAGTGCACTACTACGAGATGGAGTAATAACTTTAGGCCTTCCTCTTTTTCTACTGTGCAGTTGTTCGTCAACAACTTCTTGATAGTCATCATCGTCCTCAACATCATTGTCACTCTCGAAAAAATCATGGCCTTCTTCCGCTTCTACTTCTTCATGTTGAATTGTTCCATTGTCTTGTTCTTCTCGGAGGTTCCACTTCTTCTTCTTGACTAACCTCTAAGTCCATTAATTCTTGCTCTCTAATATCCGGGGACCCAAAATATCTTTGTTCTAAGACAGACTCCACTTCTTTTTTACCATCATCTCCATTGTGAAAATGATTCCTGCAATGATAATGATGTTAAAAATGTCCCTTGAGATGTACAAAACCATAAAACCAAACAGTTAAATATATTCAAAAGGTCACACCACTAAGTTGACATACATGGCCCCAAAAACCATCTAAAACATCACATTAATCATGTTTTGTGACATTAATTTCTTAAACATATCATCTCTGATTTTTTTTTTAAACAATGTATTACTAACTATCCACATATTTCCTTGTTTCAATGCAGATGTATAACATATCCAGTACGTGAGCAGCCAAAATCTTATTTGCATTTTATCCACATGAATTTTGCAATCTCATTTTCGGGCAGTTTCATCCTTTGCCCTCTAACATACTATTGGACTTATCAATTCTTCTGCGCTGTGTATTTTAACTCATCCAACACTAGCAATATAAAAAAAATAATAATGAAAGATTGAACCCAACAAAAAAAATAGCCATTTGAGGCTGTAAAAATATCATCTAGAACAGGCATTATCAATATGAATTAAGAATAAATCTCTTACATTGAAACCTTGCCCCGTTAAGTCGAGGCCGATTGGTTGCGTAGGATCGAAGCTCCGCGAGACAGAGACCTTACTCCGCGAGACAGAGATAGAGATGTACCGCGAGCGAGAGAGCACGGGGAAGAAGACGAACCAGTGGGGGGAGGGGAAGAGGACCGCGCGCGAGACCGCACGACCGCGAGCGAGCACGGCGAAGAAGAAGAACAGTTGGGGGGAGGACGACCGCACGACCGCACGTCCGCACGACCACGAGAGAGCACGGCGAAGAAGACGACCAGTTGGGGGAGGGGGAGGGGAGAACACGACCGCGAGAGAGGAACCGCGAGAGAGAGAGCACGGCGAAGAAGACGATCCAGGGGGTGGAGAGCACGAGCGTGAGAGGAATCGCGAGAGAGAGACCAAGCCGTTTCAAAGAGGAAAAAAAAAAACAGGGGGTTGGAGAGGAAGAATAGAAATTGGTTTAATGGTGGTGGGGTGAACTAAGGGTGGGGTGGGGTGGGTGGGTAGGTATGTATGTGGCATGCCATGTCATCACTTAACAAGTTAAGTGACCTCCCATGAAATCCCACGTGGCGCCACGTCAGCAGCGCCGGTGGGTTTTTGACCGGAAAGTGGTCGGAGTGACTTTGTTGAAACGTTTTGTAAAGTTGAGTGATATATTTGGGACAAATGAAAGTTTAGCACAGAAGACAAATTGGTACGACTTGTGAGATGGCGTTCAAAAGGTAAATGAGAAAGTTTTATCAAACTTGACGGGTAATTGAGCATCTCTTTCCATAAAGTATTGTTTGATCAAAAGAATTCATTCTTTGATTTTTCGCGTTCACTGGTATCCCACAGTCCCACTTGACAGCGTGAAAGAAAAAACAGAGACAGCTCAAAAGTATAGTATAGATACTACATTTGATGCATCTCTAAAGCTTTTAAGGTGTATAGTTCCAACTACTTTTGGTTGAATTTCAGGCTTATGTATTACTCTCTTTCGCTTTTTGCCAAACCAAGAAGACTAAAAGAAGATGGAAAGCTATGAAATGAAGGTGCTCCAACATGTGAATTTGCGTTGAAAAACCAGTAGAGCACCATAAAATAACACACTCCCCACTTTTTCTAGAACAACTTGTGCATACAGTATGTTGCAACAAGACGACCATAGGATTCTTATCAAAAAAGAGAGAGAGAGAGATGAGCTGAATACCTTCTAGTCCTACCTCCAAAGTTGCCATCACAAGTGTTTGATATTGCAAGCCATTGCATAACTGGATCAGCAATTGGTCTCGGTAGTGATTGACGGATGATCAACTGCGACAACATGGTTCGGACTGGGAGTCTTGCCTTGCATGCTGTAATAAGAGCTGAACACAACAGAGCCTTCAAAGGAACTATGAGCTGAAGTGACAATAACAGTGAAACGCTGTTTCGAATCTATTTGTTCATAGTTGGGATCAAAATGAAGGTATACAACAAACTTAGGATCAACAGACAAAAATGAAAACATCAAACTTAGTCATATAATAAGAACAAAAAAAAAAAAAATCACTCGTCTCATTTCAATCAAAGGTTTACAACAAATGGTGATGATATACAAACCAGAATGTTTTACCTGAAGCCATTAGCATCTGTTAATATTTATGAAGAAGAAATTTTTCTGCTAGCCAAAAATTGATAGAAAGTTATAAGTTAAACTATACAAGTACATACATATAAAAGTCATAGACTCACAGTGCATCTGATACTGCAACAAAACATATACGAACATGGAGAAATTGCTCTATGAACACTGTTAAATATCTGTCTGGACTCTCATCATTTAAGTACCTGGGCTTAATTTATGAAAAGTCATTCATAGAAGTCCTCCACGATCCCCAGAACGTGCTAGTGCCAAGAAGTGTCTTAATCTTGAGACAGACTTCCTTTCTGATCGGGCTCGTGCCAAGAAATGCCGTATTCTCAGACCACCTTTCTTCCCTTCAGTTGAACTGTACGCAAGCGATTTAGACATGCATTAGGATACCGTTGTGCAAGCTTTTGGCAGTAAATAGAACAATCTATCTTCACCTATTTTCTTCGATTCTATAACTATACCTTTCTTCATTATCAGAAGTAGATTCTAGGAATGCTTCCAGATTAAGGAGCAAGGACTAAATATAATAAATAGATCAAAATCTAGTCCTTCAAAAGAGGGTAGTTTGCATTAACGCAATAAAATGTGGAATGAACTTCATGTAATAACATGTAAAAATGTTTGACAAAAATTAAACTTTGAATGAAATACTGCAATGCCACTGTTGAAAGGGTTCATACAGCTACAGTATAACTGCATGTGTGAGCAGACTATAATGCAATATACAGAGTAGTTGAGATTTGAGAGCTTTAAGAAGTTCATGATAAGCAGAGATCTCAGTAAATGATGAGAATCAAGTTGATAAATCTTACTTGAGTTTAGAAATTAGGCTTTTGGCTTCTTTTACAGCTGCGCTTACGGCATACAAGGCCATCTTCTTCACCTGCAAGGAAGAGAATTAGAGGAAAAAGAACCATTATATAGTATCTTTACCATTCTTCCATCACTTAGGTCAGAGGTTTACAATTATAGTGGAATTAAAGTTTTAACTTTTAAGGGATGTTCATGAATATTCATTTTAATATCATCTCGAACTTAATGAAAATTAAAAAATCACGGTATCACCGCAACATTCAGCTATTGGAATGAAATCATATTTTCGATCCCTTGCTAACAACACAACTCTGACACCACACATTAACAATTCCAGTTTCTCTTGTTGAATAGGCTATAAAAGTCCAACACTAACCGCTTGAAATAAATTAAAAAAATCTTGGTCAATCATATAACTGATTCATAGTAGCAGTTAGTAGGCAGACTGCCTCTAAAATCGATTGCGGCAAAAGAACTTGTAAATTTTAGTAATATATAATTTTAATTAACCAATTCTAACTGAATTATAAAGAGATGTAACGTGGGTATAGAAAACAAAAACTTAATTAACAATGTTCTATCCCCATCCACATGAAGTAACTCGCGCACAAGAAGCTAAATGTAATGCCATCGAAGAAGGAAAATCGGAAAATTACTGTGTAGCTCCTTTATGAAAGTCCAACTTAGACCAGCTACTGATTTCCCTACATTCTATGTGCGAAAAGAAAACAGGATCAAGTCTTTAACAAAAAGAAGAATCTTATTCATCAGCACATCCAGCTAAAACAACTAAATTGATAAGTAATCCTTAGCTTTCCAGCAGTTGAGTGCCAGTAAAAGTTCAAAATAGTTTAAACAGGTTTCATAATGTAGATTGACAAAATGTTTGAAGAAAAATAGTTCTCCTGCGCATGCGTGAACTTCTCAATTTCATCTGTACAGACTCCATGTGTTTTGCTCATACCAAACAACTAAACCGCAAGCAAGCATGATAAGTGAACATGATGCTGCTAGGCCCGCTACAACGTTGCAAGTAGTCACGATTAAATTTAGTACTTCAAAACCTACTGAACATCATAAAGAATATCATAATCACTGTAAGATAAAAGGAACAGTCAATTACCTCCAATTTATCTTCCTTAGCCCTGTGATCCTTAGGGAGTAACCGGAACTCCTCTGTCAATCGAACACATTCTTGAACGCTTTCTGGGGATACAAAGTCTAAGGCCACCTTGATGCAGGACTGAGATAACAAGAGCGTGAATCAATGACAAAGGACACAACCCAAATGCTAGAGACCAAGCAGAAGAAAGGCTAGAAAGAAGAAACTGCTGGTGACAGGCTTAACAGCAATTCAGCCTCACTAATTAACATTTTTCTTAAGCTTCGAGGATAATTAGTCTCCAAGTCATGATTTCTAATAAAGTAACTGACCTTGTACTAGCATTATACAGAAGACAAATTTTGATCCCGACTTTTGTTGCTATCAACAGGTAACATGATCCTCTCCTGCGTCAATAATTATTTATAAAGGGAAAGTAGTTTGGAATAAAAGGAGAGTGTTCCCCTTTTTTAGGAGTGAGAACTGAGCCCTGGCGCAATTCATGGTCCATGTATGAGATAATACAACGACAGAGATCCTTTCTCATCATCATGATAGCCAAATGTGGAATACAGAAAAATCAGAGTAATGTATTCGAAAGAGAGCAAAGGCTATGAAATTGCTAAGCTTAATACTAATGTTTAAGTCAGCTAAATTACATAATTTAACTAAGGCAGCTTTCCACACATAAAATTAAATGATCACCAAAACACTTAAGTTTCTCTCTCCAACGCCATTGTCCTCTACCATTGAACAGACTATATCATAAGAGAAACACACCTTTCTATTCCTTACTTGATGAGGACAACCTGCTGGAATAAAGACAGCCTCACCTAGATATTGCTCAAACGTCCAAGGCTCAACATCTGCAAAAAGAATGAACAGCTGACAAATAGCTTTAATGAAGATCAACTGTTGGAAGATAAAGTGTCCTTACCAAATTCCTCTTTCAGTCGCTTTTTATGCCTTTCACTCAAAAAAAAATTCTGATCGTGAATTGGATGTACAACCTGCAAGAAACAACAGTCGCGCCTGGGGATGAAATTATCAAACAACTTAGATATTGCGGCATAGATGTAGAAGGAAAAGTAAAAGAACTCACTGAATCAATCGGAAAATTTTCACTATGATGAAATTCTTTCCAATGGACTTGCAGATACTCAATTAATTTTGGTACATCCTGCCTGCGGAAAATATCCCAAACAGCACCTCCTGTGACAACAGAACAAGAGGCATCGCATTGGTCGGGATAGTTCACCTCATCTTTCTTTGGATTCTCTAAGTCTGGAGAGCCAACCACTTGAACTCCTGAAACAGAAACTGAGGAAGATTGCTGATCATCTGATTTAACAAAATTAGATTGCATATAATCTAGTGAAAAAGACCCCGCAGATATACTCTTATCCCTTTCCAAGACGTTCAAGTTTTTTTAATCAAATGCAGGTTTTACTGAATTATGTTGATGTTTCACTCTCTTATCATCTTTGAAAATCCTTCCCCATATTACTCAAGTTTTGCATGCCATGTAGTTTCAGCCTCTTTACCTATGCTAGATAGCTCCGATTTTTCTTGCAAGGATCCTTCAGAGATCTCATTCCGACAAGCATGAAGTTCACTGAAATATTCTAATTCATATTTCTTCTGCATTCTTCTTATTTTTCTTAGTTGCCAAGGAGGAATCTTCACCTCGGTTGTGTGCGTCAGAACATTTACCTACACGCGACATTCGAAAAATGATTAAAATGAAAGAGACTTCAAGTACATTACTTACAAGTAAAACACAAAACGGAGGAAAATATGTGAATACAGAGCTACAGATAAAAGTAAAAGACCAAATTTGGCTTAAGGAATGTGCTGTATGCTATAAAGACTAGTACTAGTAATCCACACTTTACATTCCATTTCTTAATGTCCCCCCGTCTCCAAGGTGGAACCATCATTTCAATTCAATTATGCCCAAATAATCTCTCCCTAATCAATATAAATTTTTAGTATGACATTTCCTGCATCAAACCATAAACATATTACATGACAATAAACAAGAACAAGAGACTTAACCGCATCAGACATATCACAGTGCAGCTTTGTCACAGAATCCCCTCTGCCAAGCTCTTCAGGAAAGCCATATGCAATGTATGTCTTAGGCCCTAAGTCTGGTTTCGCACTATTTTCAGGAAGCTTAGTCGCAAGATTAAGAAGACCAGATTTTGGATGGGTATATTCACAATATGGCAGTGAAGCAATAAATTCAGCACCATGCCTTGGTAACCGATCTTCAAACGAACTCGATGAGGGCCAATCCTTCAGTTTCAATATCTCTGGCCATCCACTTTTATGCATACGTCCCTCTATGTAACCCTTGAAGAACTGATGAATGTTAATCTCAATCTACAAGGAATAAAAATAACAAAATTAACCTTTGCAGACTGACAAACTCCACAAGAAATTAGCAACAACATGCTGTCAAATAGCAGGTCAAAGAAGATAAAAGTGAAAAACTAATTTAATGAGACAGCACCCCTCAAAAAACTATGAAAGCAGAGGGTGACCTCACACCAATCCAGGCAATCCAGGACCTTCACACTTCGCGTCTCCTCTTTGGGATCTTTTTGTGCCTTCTCTTTGAGAGTTTTCTTGGTACCAATCTCTCTAATAGCCCTTCTCATGACCATTGGGTCCCAACTAAGTCCACAAGTTCTTTCAAGCACATTTTTAACTATAACAGGTTCACCCCTAATCCAATGGTATTGGAAATGCTCAATTTCATCATCTTTGAGGTCAGATGAATTTGGACAGTACAAGAAGTTATCATGACTATTTTCCCTAAAAGCAGCTCTCCTCGCTTCAGAATCATTTCCACAATAATCAGCAGAGGAAACATCAGGAATACACTGACAGCATTGAGAATGATTATCATCATGAAACTGGCAATTGCTGGTAAGTTCTTCTGCTTCTTTGAGCAACTCAGCTAACCACGTCACGTCAAAGTTCCGCCTCAATGCAAGTATACTGATGCCACAACCTCCACGCTCTTTTGGAGGACATACGATGCTACCATCAGCATTTGCTCTCCAATCAGGGAAGTCAGCAGATGCAACTAGAGCGCAATGCTTTTCCATCGGTGCCACTTCGCTCTTACAATCATAACTTCTAACAACTGCATTAATGTGTCGATTTGAATTTGTATCATGACCATGAACTCTTTCAATAAACTGCTGATGAGAAGATTCTGCCTCATACCTCCAGGCTGGCAACCTTCTCTTAGCTCCCGGCAGCATGTGAGACAGAGATCATAAGAACAATTGAGGTTTGGGCAACTTCTGTAGATATTAACAATGGATGTATTGCAATTATCACTGTTCCATATAAAGGACAATAGTTATTAACAGTCCATCTGTAAAAGAAAACAAACAGATTTCTTTTCACTTGAATCCGCATAATCATAGGCATGACAAAAGTTAAGAGTCGGTTACATGGATCAAACTCTTCCACATTCCACTCGATTTAATGCACATGATGGCATGCTTTCAAAATCCTTTACAACTAAAGATATTGAAATTTGACCATCACATGGTCAAAATAAACGAAGTAAAAAAATATCGCAAAAGCCACGCCAAGTAATGAATGAGACTGCAACTACCAACAAACAATCAATACTGTTCCGAAATGTACATCTATCAGTGATTGCAAGGCTTGGCCTAGGCATCGCCTAGGCGTTTTGGGACAAAATCGCCTAGGTAGTGCCTTAGGCGAGCTGTGTCCTTCTAAGTAATTTTTAGAAATTTGAAGCGGCTATGTACAATTAAGTTCGATAACAAAAATACATACCCAACAACAAAATCTTGACACAATTAATGTTACATAAGGGCATAAAGGCTTAATAGTATTTTTGAAGTATATATTAAATAATAATCACATTGACTAATATACAATTAGTGTTATTTAAGGATCTATACATAAATAAATACTTATTCGGAGACTTCTAAATAAATATTATTTTATCCACCTTGGCATCACCTAGGCGCCGTCTAGGCAGCATCTTGCCTAGGCTAAGGAAATTGCATTGGGATCGCCTTAATGTCTTGCAATCCTTGACATCTATAGAAGCGAATTCAAGTAGATACAACCCAGAAACAGGCCTGACAGTGCTTTAGGGAATCGTCGAGACATCTTTATGGCAAATCTCTATTTAAAAGAAAGAAATGAAGTGAACAAATATAGGGGGAAAAACATCGTACTTCAAACACAGCCATAGCTTTTTATATACTTATGAAAAAAAAAAATACAAATTTGACATTAGCCCCAATACTTCACTCAAAAAAGAACTGATCTGCCTCAGCTTTCAGAAATTCGTGAGTAAGAATTTGACCTATTTCCTAATCAATAAGACAAAGAACACGCCATGCAACTGGACAAAAAATTACAGAACGACCTTTTGGAAAACCAGATCTAGCCTTTACATGGCCAGTGGCAACAGTAGCATACTGCAACCGACAGTATCTTACACATTGAAATTTTCTTCCACAAAAGATCCATTTTCTTGCGATATTAGAAAAAATCAAACAAGGAGTTCCAAAATATTGACGCCTCAATTCCATCAACTAGGAGGTGTTAGAGGGTACCAGTACAGACGATCGTCCTCGTCAAGTTCAGATTTCATTACATCTGGTTCTGCTACCGAAAGACCTACAGAAACAAAGAACAAAAGTAATGAGTTTTTACATAAAATTTATTTCCGAGAGAAAGAAAATATACCATATAATCCCGACATAAACCACCTCGCAGCTTGGTTTCCACCTCAACTTCCAACTTCTCTACATAATGAATTTGCCTCAGGAGTGGTAGAACTCTATAAAGCAAGTAAAGAAGCCGCTGCAGCTTGACATGGCCGCCAGCTTGACGTCGATTGGCCTGATAAAAAAACAAGTTACATATCATCCTTCAAAAAGTTAGGATGATCGAGTTTATGGTCGTAAGCCTCGTATTGGAAACAATGGAAAGTATACCACAACCCAATCCCCGCGCAAGCATGCTTTGCAGTTACAGTTTCTGCGACAGAAAGGACACGCTTCCTTAATTTCCATGATTGTACTTCCAGGGTACCTATTCAATTTATTGCAAACAGAAGAGTAATTTTTGACATGCATCAAAAGAAGTCATACGCATGCTAGTTGTTCAACAACAACAGCATAACCTCAGTCCCAAATTAATTGGGGCATACTAGTTGCTCTCCAATCAAAAAATTAAATGAGCATCGTCTTTGCTATATTCTTCTCAAAATTGATTGTAAGTTGTCTGCACTGCACCTGAACTTCTGATTTCCAGTCACCTTATTTGATAACTTGACTATAACAGACTTCTTTTGAAAGTTCGGGCTTATTTTGATTCAGGACTCAAAAAATTAAATATACATTTTGAAGCAACATTCAAGAAATCATCCTTTTCATTTTTATTTTATTATATAAATAACCTACTTTCTATGTGAGGTTTTGAAGAAATAATTTCAGAAATCCACAAAAACAGACATATTTTCCTCAATTTTTACCTACTTTACGTGTTGGGATATGCAAAACTGTATCCAAAAATGCACCAATCAGGATCTCAATGTTTCCCGCCAACATTAGGATAGGATTTTTTTCTCTATCCTTTTTGGCTATTCTAGGATTCAGATGTGCGAAGCTTGAAAAAAGTATTGCTATGCCAGCCACATCTCCACAAGAAAAGAATGTGTATAATTCTCAAAGTTTTCACTACCACTTAGCAATGCAGTAGTGGCAGTAACGTTTTCTCTTGCAATTGGAGCAGCAGACTACTTCACTCTTAGCGTGCAGACATTGATGACACCATAGCAGACTCCCATTCTCCGTGTTCTTATTGGAATTCTGAAAGGAAATTATACTATTAGAAATGAAACGTGTTCGCAATGAAATTCTATTCAAAGACTTGCAAACTTAAAAACAAACATATTTTGATAAGCACAATTAGCTCGAAAAATTCTTGAACGAGTCTTTCCAATCAAGGTTAATGAAAAGCTTCATTCCAAAACAATAAGGAAGATAACCAATTACAGGTACTTTAGCTGGAGACTGCCACTGTCATCTAGAGATAAGAAGAAAGCACCAATGCCCCAAGCTAAGTGGATGACATATTGAAGTAGGACTCCAAAGTCCTAACTATTTGTCCGATTGGTTCTCTTAGTCCAAAATGTATGAATATTAAATACCAAACAACAATGTACGCAAAGGTTGTCGAGAATAGTCCCACGTCAGGTATTCAAGTGAGTATTCAGAGGGTTATAAGTTGGGACGTGGGGCACTACGCACTACCTTGCCTTGGCATTTTGGTGCATACTCTCTCCCAAGTCAAGCTCCACTCGCACTCACTCTCACATTCACTTGGACTTGGGCATTCCATCCTATAAAATCTAATAGAGTACTTCTATAGCAAGTTCGAACAAATCAAGCCCTCATCATACATGAATCCTTTTCCGGCTAATTTTAGTAGTTTTCATGGTTAGTGTCTTAGATGATACATCATACATTCAACCATATGCATCGATTTTCCGCCGAAAATACGCTTGCAATCGCATTTTGAAGGCATTAACTCAATATATCAACTACCGAATGGAACAAAAATAACCAAAAACTCACAGAGATGGTTACCTTAGCCTCCTCATTCGCAGATTTCGCTTCCGCTCCGCCGCAGCTTCGCTCGCCCACTTCGCCGAAATTCGCTTCACATTTTCCACTATCCTCTTCTACTAACCCTAATTCCACCATTGAATCATGAATTGAACTACCGTCTTTGATTCCACCACACCTTCTCATGCATTTCTTCAACGATCCGAACGAACTCGCACGTTCCGCATCCGATCCCTCCTGTTCTTCACAATCGCCACTCCCAATCTCTTCTTCTACCTCCAAACCCTTCGATTCTGTACTCAATCGTCTCCTCGTCCTCCTCTCACTCCCGATCGCATCGCCGGCTTTAATCTTCTCACCAGATCTCGCATCCGAGGCATCTCCTCTTCTCCTCCTCCTCCGCTGCTCCTTCCGCTTCACCGATCTCTGCTGGTAGTACAACCAATGCTTCTCGCAGTACAACTCCCCAGGCACCGCCATTTCCGAGCACCGCCAAGACGCCGACGCTGTGCGCTTGCACCGCCTCGCCTGCGCAGGATCGTCCATCGATCTCGCACTCCAGTCGCCACCACAACCGTTGATATTCTTCGATGATGGAAACGAAGCAGAACAAGCACGAAAAGCAGAGCAGCTCTCTCAGTCTAGACTAGAGTGGAGGGAAAACCAAAGCATCCATGCGTGCTCCCTCCAAAAAATAGTACGAAAGTCGTCTGCTCAATCAACACGTGGCGGGACGACATAGGTTTTAAAAAATTTCCTATTTCGCGACTGGAGTGCATGATCATTCTTTAACGTTAATGCGCCACGTGCATATTAATGCCGAGACTGATTAACTTGATTTGGACCGTCTGATTCGATTGAAAGTGTAGTGATCGATACTTAGAAGATGCGGGGCTGGTTTTGTACGAGCGTGCGTGGGCGTGACGAACGATGGCTCGGTCATACGTTTGTAGGGGTAGCAGCGGGACCACTGAAATGTCTCTCCGCGGAGTTGAGGGAACAGCTTTTGAGATTGCGCCCTAACCGCGGTTACTTTTTGGCCGTGGTTAGGGAAGAGAAGTTAGGAGTTAGGACATACGGGGAATTGTGGGACCCGAGTGAATGATTGGTAGTTGATACTAGCATACGGTTGTGATTGGCGCCATATACGGAAAAAATTACGGAATTACAGCAAAAATTAGTTTAAATGAGTAAAATAAGTGAATATTTTTTTTATTCTATAACTAAGGTAAAACGCGTTTTGAAAATACGTCATTAGTGTGCAATGTTGAAAATACACTAATGACGCATTTTGAAAATGAGTCATTCATGTATTGATCAATAGCATGAATGTAACACTCTACGTGGACGCCAAGTGGAGTGTTCCATAACACGAATGGCGCATTCGAAGAATGCGTCGTTCGTGTTATGTGCACTGGTCCGTAACATTTGCACGGTTTGCATTGATTGGTTTACCCACCTCAAAATACGTGCGTGACTTTTGCACGGTTTGCATTGATTGGACGAGGTTGTATGAGTTATCCACCTCGAGATACATGCGTGTGTGTTTGCATCGATTGCACGAGGTTGCTGAATTGCACGCCTTGAGATACGTGCGTGACGTTTGCATAAATTGCACGAGATTGCATGGGTCGGCCACCTCAACATACGAGCGTAGCGTTTGCATGACTTCTCGACCTCGAGATACATGCGTGACGTTTGCATGAATTGTCCACATCGAGATACGTGCATGTCATTTACATAAGTTGTTCACCTCGAGATACGTACGTGACGCGGCTTGTCCATCTCGATACGCACATGTCGTTTGCATGGGTTCTCCATCTCGAGTTGAACAAATAACTCCTTATGAGAATGAGTAATTAAAACAGTTTTGTATTTTGTATAGATGACTCATTTTAAAAATAAAACATTTATTTCACCTCATCAAACACACCACGTCATACATCTACATCATCATCAATAGCTCATTTTTAAAAGCAGACATACATTGCTTTTGTAATTTTAAAGTAACTCTCCCTATTTGATGAATAAAAAAGTAAACCCACCTTATGTTTTTTGAAAAACACCCCATATACGTATATCGGACAATTATAGGAGTGTGGTACTACTTAGCCGACACATTTAATTTGAGTTCCTACATTATAAGAAGGAAAATATTGACCTAACTGTACATTGATTAGACAAAGACACCCATAATAGTTGGTTCGTTGTTGGCGTCTTTTAGACATCCATCCATTTTTGCAGTTGAAGATGTGTGAACTTAAAAAATAGTTTCATTAGTGAAATTTTGTAATAAAGTATATATGTGATATAATACCTACGAGTAGAAATAATAATAATTTCATATGTGAAAGGACACAAGTAACTTCATGTCTAAAGTAGATCATCCAATTATTGAAATTTGAATCCACTTTGATACGTGGAGGATTTTGCAATTAAGTTTTTGTGTATATTGAAAAAAAATAATTTTATTAAAGGCTACCTCTGAGCACTAATGTAGGACGAACAGGTTGCTATAACTTTTGTTTTCTCTTGCGTTTGTACATTTGTAAATGTTTATGCGTGACTTTGCACTTACAACTATTGAGTTATCTGAGCTACCTAAACTCTCCATGTGCTCAATAATTGCATTATAAAAAAGTTTGGACAATCCACTTTAAACATTTGACTAATGTGTATTTTTATCTCAAAATGGCAAGCACATTTCGATATGTATTGCATCCCAATTGGATCAATGACCAAAATAGGTTACTATTGCAATTCCCATCACATTATTGCATGCTATTCGCTTTATTGCTACCCTTTATCCACCATTCGACACGTCATCAACTCCGACCTCCCAAAGCGTACTCTTGACTCGTGATCTTGTCGTGATCACCCCCAAAACAAATGCTAAATTACTCCATACTCCCTCTCTAATTACACCACGTGTTGATCCATTAATCGATTCCCAAAAGAGTCCTAACCAATAATATCGTACAAAGACCAAGGACGTATCCGAAACTATGTTCGTTGACTTGACTGGTCTCTCTCTCTCTCTCTCTCTCTCAATCTATCGATCAGTTACGATTTCGCATTTCGAACTTCGCTCGCTCGCTCTGCGACTCAAATCCACGAAGAAGACGAACACGGAGAGAGCGATTGAATAGTCGGCCGTGTCAATCGAAGCCCTAATTTCAGGTTTCTCCGAAGAAGCCCTAATGTTTGATGCTCTCTCCGTGTCGTATTTCTCCAATCGAGATTTCTAGGGTTTGATGCTTTGCGAGGTTTTAATGTCCTGTAAATGGAAATCGTGCTCTCCGAAGATTTCTCATCCGTATCGCTGTTCGTAGCAGTGGTAGCCACCGCGTGTTGTTGCGTGTTCGCTCTCTGGTCTCTTCGATCGTTTTCGTTGTCGAACAGTGTTTTTCGGAGGTCGAGGAGATCGGACGGTTTTGGGGGGTCGATGGCGAAGAAGAATTGTTGTTGCAGTTGTTCTTGCGAAAGCAGTGTTGTTGGTGTTAATGGAGAGAAGACGGAGAGGAGGACGGCGTTGGGTTCGGAAGGGGCTTCTATGATGGAGCAGTTGGTTCCGGAGATTACTACTCATGCTTTGAGTTATCTGGATTATCCGAGCTTGTGCCGGCTTTCGATGACGAATTCGCTGATGCGAAGGGCGGCGAACGATGATAATGCGTGGAAAGCGCTCTATCACAAGGTGAGCCAGTGTTAGTGTTAATGTTAATTTTTTATTATGTTTTGTGCAAATTTGAGATGAAATGAAGTTCTTGGCATTATGTTGAAATTTGGGCATTATTGTGCTTGTCAATTCTTAGAACATAGAGTCAGCTGGAAGTGTGATCTTTTGCGAAAATGCGTAATAAATGGTTGAATGGGTATTAGGGAAGAAAGAGTGTTTATTTGACTCACTAGTTTAGATGGTTGACATTAGTCACCAAGATGCAGTTAGTACATTATGCTCATTAGTATAAGCTCCAAAGAATTGCAATGCTTATCCGGGACTTGGGTGGCTAGTTTAAGATAGGGTCACTGTATCTCCAATCTTGATTCTTGTCTATTCCGATGTTGCCTACTAGTTTCAAGAGTTCAGTGAGAGTTGTGTGACCCTTCTTCATCCAGTGATTCACATTGTTTGTCCCATTTAAGAGTTGCATTCTTAATCTTGGTTGTTACGTACCTCACAAATATAATGTTATATTCCGAAATGTAATTTTGCCTGTTATATTTGGTGTGCTAATTTTGGAGGAACTGGAGGAGAAGTTTTTTTTTGAAAGTAGTAATGACCTTCTAGCTCTAAGTATGGCTATTGGAAGTTTCTCATTTGGTTAGAACAAGAAGGCCTGCTTTTGGTTTAAATTTCAAATATGATATAAGGGCATAGTCAATCTGATTAGCATTGCAACCAATTACCACAAGAACTTCATGTCTTGGATCCGATCAGTCTCATTCTCCACTTGGAAATTTTATCTCGTGATGACAAAGTCACAGAGAACTACCAAAGGTCCATTGCTGTATATGGTATTCTGCAGTGGTCTTCGCAGATTCCTTTAGCTGTACATTACTCTGATTTGAGTTTTTTGTATAGCTGTACATTACTCTGATAAGGTGTAGTTTCTCAAATCTTCAATCGTACAACTTCTCATGCTGAAGTTTTGACAAAAAAAAAAAAAAAAAAAAAAAAAAAACTTCTCATGCTGAAGTTTTGACAAGAAAAAACTTCTTATGCTGAAGATGTTGGTGGCATAGGTGAGATTGTCGACACATTGTTATGTTTGGTTAAATGCGCATGTGCAACAACTACTGCCATTGTTTTATTTCTTTGCCCAAGAATAAAATAGAAGATTATGATAGACAGTATGCTATATATTCTTATGTTGAGGTATAAATGAATCTTTTTTGAATGAAAGGTTGTGCGCGGATGAAGAAAATCTCGTAGGTTTAAATTGCGGTAATTGATGCAATCAGTTTGTATGAGATGTTTAGTACAATTGGGGCGCAGTTCTGGTGTGAAAAATGCCTAGATGATTTATAGAGTTGGAGCTCTTTTCAGGGAAAGAATGATATTTATTTATAAGAAGAATTGCTAAAGGAGAGCAAATCACAATAACAGAGCCTAATCCTATACATGCCTTCTTGGGAAACATCTTATTGTACGAAATAGTCATTTGAATGCATAAAGTAGAGGCTCTGAAAACGCAGCTTCGTCTAAAGACTATCCCAAAGAGTTAATTTTGATATTCTCTTGGGAACTGCAAAGTGAGTAGTGAAGATGCCTCTTATCGCCTTTATTCTAGGGGATGCTGTTTCTTAATTTCATTTTGAAATATGTTAGAGCATCCTTTGGGGCAATTTATAATGCCCAAGAGGTTGGCCCAAAGCTCCTCAAACAACTTCCAACACAATACATAAGGTGCACGTATTTTAATTCCTTCTCACAGAGAACATACTAATTTGGGGATGAGCATTGTTATTATCTTCTTGCACTTAAGGTTCATCTAGAGATTATATTAGTAGCCAATAAAAGAACTAGACAAAAAGGGATTTCGGGTTTCCACAAGAAGGAAGTATAGAGAACTGATGCCTGATGTGGTCATTGGTAAAGAGAGGTAAAGGATTTGCATAAGCGCACGAACTGATTAAAGAAGGTTCTGGTCTCCATTGTCAGGGGTCAAAGGGAACCATATCTAATCCTAATTCCTGCAATAGTAGCCCCTAGAGACCCTTTAGAGTTTTTGCGAGTTGTATCCCTTGGTTTGTTTTACTAAAACGAAGAAGCCTATTTCATAGAATCATTATTCTTTTTGAATGTGCCTAATAGTAGGGTAGAGGTCAAGAAGTGCGCCACACATCTTTTTTCGAAACAATTTAAGTTATACAGATTTCTTAAATAATGATGGTAAGTTCCCATTTCCTTGCTTTGTTGTTTCAAATGCTACAAATTTCTTATGTCTGTCTAGAATCCTCGTGATGTGTGTTTGTGGTATGCCATTTTTTTGCAGGAATAGCCATACGTATTTGTGGCATATGTTTGGGATCGTGATTGAGTAACATTTTTCCCATAAAGACATTTGCTACTTTATTGATGGAGTTTGTTGGATTTGCATTATGAGCAATTGTATGTACTATAAGTATGTTACTCCAATCCTTTTCCCTGAAAGTATATGTATTAAAAGTGTTTTGATAAAGTGAGCCTTTTCCTTACCATTTATTTTTCAAAGTTTTGATTGCAAAATAACGAAGCTTTTGGTTGACGAACTCCTTGAGATGTCTCTAAAATTCCTTGAATTGTTACTTATGTCTTTTCAAACTCTTATTTTATACCAAAGTTTCATGTCTTCATAGGATTTCACAGTGGAGCAGGATAATGTGACCCCACTAAATGGATGGAAGGCATACTATGCTGCTACCAGAGCCATTATGAATATCAATGCAGAATTCTATAACATCATCAGAGAAAGGTCACTCCAAGCAATGCGTCGTCTTTGGCTCCAAGCGGATTATGTGAAATGCGTTCATGGATCTGGAGAGCTCTTTTCTGGGTATGCGTTAATATCTGTTAATGCATAAATTATATTCTTGTCTTGCTAGTATTAGTATGAATGATGACGGGTAGAGCAGCTTCTGACAATTTATACATTTCTCTTCTAAGCAAAGAGAACGCCAGGCGTATTTAATTTATTTTAACCGAACTCCTTCATTGATCTTGATGAACTTTTTGCTGTTTGATTCGAACAAATCATCAGCTATCTTCACATTTTAATGTGCATTTGGTCTTTTTTTTTAAGTTCTGATTTCTAGACATTTGTTAAATATGAACCACGATTTACCATCGGCTTGTGTCATGAACACGGGGGTCCTGTTTCTGTATAATGAATTTTGATTCGTGTTATGTATGCATGATGACTTACTTTTGATAGTGCTGCATCTTTCCTTTCCCTTCCACATCTCGTTTATAATGAGAATCTCAAGAATGTATTTTATAATGTTCATGTCGATTTTCCGGATTAATGTTTACGAGCTTTTTTTTTTTTTGCATGTGGTCTTCAGGTACGATGCAGTTTTGGAGAGTTGGCGGATGTCATTCACTTTGGGCCCAGGAATTGCTTTCCAGATCCGTGATGTTCGAGTGAGGGTGCTGACAGAAATGGCATGGGTTACTATGCAAGCTTTTGTGGATGTTATAGAGGCAGGGCCGTTCCATGTGACCAATGTATTTGAGTTCGACAAGGGGCAGTGGTACATGGTTCACCATCACTGCTCGGTTATGCTCCCTGATGCAGAGGTTGATCACCAAAACTGGCAAGTTATGTTTGGGTTGCAATAATTCAAATAGAAAGGGAAAAGCCAAAAAACAAAAAATGAGAAGGTACAACAATTACTACTAATCAGAATTTCCTCCCCTAAATTTTTCGTCTTGAATCTCCAAACCCCAATTCGGTTCTCTTTGAAGAATCTTCCTGTACTGCAGAATTAGAATTTTCTCTTTCTTTGTGAACTTGTTGGGGGGTTTTTGCCCTGCATTAGAAAGGCTAGCTTTATTGTTACATGTTAATTGTTCAAGCTTATATGTATATACTTGCCCTTGTCCTTAATTTGCTTTATTTATCCTTTCCATCTTCGCTCATACATGTACTGCACATTCATTCTCATGTTTTATTTTCTTTATTTTTTACTTTTGGAGCTCATTTAGTTTCAACTTCATGAAGCGTTGCAGATTGGAAGTAGTTGAGGAGAGTAGCATTACATATACTGTCACAATTTTGTTTTTAGTAGGTGAGAATTTTGTCAAAGAATCAGTTAGATATAAATGCTGCAATGGAAAAGAATAGTATTAGAGCATCTTCAATGGTAATGTGGATTTAGATTATGGGATTGTTGTCACGTCATGGATGTGGAGATGACGTCTATCTTATGTGGCACTAGATAGATATTCCCTTCTTAAAATGGTTTCTAGTGGACAATGACTTGAGACCATGAATTGATAAGTTGACATTTTTTATTTTCAATTTTCATAATATTAATAAAGGCATGAAAAAAATAAAAAATAAAAAAAGTTCATTTGTTCAATGTGGCTGTCTACCACAATGTTTAGAAGTCGACATCGTGGTAGACATCCTCCACTTTGATTTCATTTCGCATAGAATGAATATTATCAATTCATGGTTTCATTGGAGAATATTTTTTGGGTTGGATATGAATTGTATCTTAGGTGGATTCATTTCCATTCCAATCCACGGGCCCATTGAAGATGCTAATTGCTCTTAGAGAACCAATTTGTAATTTTTTTTACTAAAGGGCTCATCTAAACATCCTGTCGAATTCGATTCTAGCAATTGAAATTAACTTGAGTACGAATTACAACAACTTAGCCTCAATTTCAAATTAATTCCAAATTAGTTTGGGTTGATTACATGGATTAAATTATTTCATTGCGTTCAATTCAGTACAGTTGATGACGTGTTTTTCAAATCATTTAATGCGTCTAGCCTCGTTTCACCTCTACATCGTTGAGTTTTGTTTAGTTTCTATTGTGTCGAATTTTTTTAATGGGACATTTGTAGGCTGACTGTAGATGTATTCAAGCCACCGCAATTGTCTTTTTTTAATCTTTTGCGGGAATTAGTGCAACTCCTGCTTTTTTTTTGAATTTATGTATTTTGTATTTTATCTTTACTAGAATTTGATTATGAATTAGTCGAGATTAAAATGTAGAAAATGTGAAAAAAAAAAAACAAATATATCCTCAATCAAATTTTGCTATCCAACTCTAAATATATAAGGGCATGTTCGGTTCCGCGGTTCGTGTTATAAGGCCGAATTAAACAGTTGGACTGCTTAATCTGGTTGTTCAATTCGCCTACTATCTAGTCTAGTGGACTATGCAAACCACTATCCTTGGAGCTATTTTGAACCATGGTTTTGATGTTATTAGTTAGTCCAAATGGACTCACTTATCAAATGACGGGTTTGCCCTCGTCACTCTGCACTTTTGTAAGTTCACTTATTGTATGATCTGAGAAACCCACAAAATGGACAAGAAGGTTTGAGGGGGTCGTGGATTGGACTAGTTGGATACGTGGGGACAGACAAGACGAAGTAGCGTAGGGTACGGAGCAGAGAGACAGCGACGAGTTATTAATCGGGCAAAGTATTTGGAACGATCAAATTCAATAGTTTTGGATTTGGGAATGGAGAGAGAAATCGAGGAAGCAGTGACAGAGATCCTGAAAAACTCCGACATGAACGAGATGACGGAGTACAAGGTCCGAAAAATGGCGGGAGAGAAGCTAGCCCTCGATCTCTCCTCGAATCCGCATCACAAGAAGTTGGTCCGAGCCATAGTCGAGTCCTTCCTCCAATCCAAGAACGCCGAAGCAGCTGAAGAAGCCGAAGAAGCCGAAGCATCCAAACCACAACACGAAGAAGAAGAAGAAGAAGAAGAAGAAGAAGAAGAGGAAGAGGAGGAGAGCAGGAAGAGCGGCGTCAAAGAGTACGACGACGACGGAGATCTCATCATTTGCAGGGTGAGATCGAGGATGGATTCGAATTTGATTTTGTGTTTTGTGATTTTGAAACCCTAATTTGGTTTGATTTTTTTTTAGTTGTCGAACAGGAGGAGAGTGACGATTCAGGATTTTAGGGGGAAGACGTTGGTGTCGATTAGAGAGTATTACGAGAAGGACGGCAAGCAGTTGCCTTCCTCTAAAGGTACTATCCCCAAATCCAACCAAACCAACTACTCTCAATTCTTCTTCTTCTCGATTTTCGCCTCGATTAATCGCTTTCGATTACCTTGCGTTTACTGCTACTAGTGTTCAATCACTTGGGAACAAATTTGAGAACTTGAATTTCGCTTAACTCTTTAGCTATTGATATGTGATGGGAGTGGCCTTTTGGTTGTTACATGGCCGCCTCCGGACCTCCGGTCGTAAAAGGTGTGGTTACCCAAGGAGGGTTTGGCGTGATGGCAAGGGTTGTGTCAGGCTTAACCAGGTCTTGATATCGAGCCTTGGGCACGGAGTCCCTTTAAAGTTCTTGAGGGAGAGCTTTGATGTCGCCCAGTGGTCCTTCCCAGCTCGAGCCTGGAGTAGTCTCGGGGCCTATTAGGTTTCGGATACCAATTCAAACATCTTTGCCTTTATGCCCCTTTTGGGTGTTGTTGCATATTTAGGCGATTAGAAAAGTCAGCTGTATTGTTGTGTTTCTCATTGGCTTGCAGCGACAACAGCAGCAGCAAAACCATGATTCGAATTAGATGCTTGAGGTTGCTACACGGATCAAACTGTTTCATTATGCTCGATTAAATAGAATTCCTCTCTTATTAGCTTTAGAGGCTTTTATCTAGTATGGACTCCACACCTGATCACTGCAGAAAGCCACTGAAAACTCTTCCTGCTATGCTCTGCCTGGATTGAAACAATGCGGAGTGGCTTGTTGTCATGGTTGTGGTTGGTGATTGGCGAAAGCCTTTTGAAAGTTGCATGATCAAAATGAGATGCTGCTGCACCTTTAATGTTCAGTTTATACTATATAAAAAGGAAGAAAGAGGAAGATAGTGATTAGTGACAATCAAGACAATAAAGAAAATGGTTTAACCAGTAATATACTGACTGAAGCTTCCTTGTCTAAATAATTGGATGTCTAAGTTTCGAAATGATGTTTATTTTATATGGCCTTGATACACTCTCCAACTGAATAAAATGTAAGTTGAGATCACGCAGGCGCCCTTGCGAGCAATTCGTTCTGATATGATGTATGCTGCATTGTTACTATTTTGTTCATCAAATCATGCTTTTCTTTTATCAACTTATCTTAATGTGAAACCTTTCAATTGGTTCCTTCTGCAGGTATAAGCTTGACAGCTGAACAGTGGTCTTCTTTCAGTAACGCCGTCCCGAAGATAGAGGAAGCCATCAGAAAGATGGAATCAAGGTTGAATTGAACTCTGCAAACTGCACTTCCTTTTGTATGCGACTTGTATGTTTGAAGCTGCAGTCTCGAGACAGGATGTAACGAGTGAGGGCTGTGACTAGGGTTTTGGATATATGTTATTATGTTTCTCCAGCAACCTTTCTTCATTAAGTTAGATGCCATCTCTGGCATGTTTTGGCTCTCTGATATTGCTTTTTGTAGATCCATCACTGATATCATGGTTAGTAAGACACTATGGACTTCTTTTGTACAACACTTATGGAGACAGATCACTCTATCAGTTGTGTTTACTTGGGCATTTTGATTCCATGGCATCATATTCATACAATGTGCTTGGCTAGAGTAGTGTGGTTGTAATGGAAACTATGAAACTGTCGGGCTCCATATGGGGGCAGGCCTCCCAACTTTTTTTTTTTTTTTTTTTTTTTTTTTTTTTTTTTCCAATCACGAGACTCGAATGTGAGATCTTGCTAAAAGTGATCGAGCCTCTTATCACTCAGGCCAACCAGTTCATGGTTGCTGTTGTAGTGTTTGCTGATAGCTGGTGCAAGAAAACTTGGGAAGTTAAATGATGTTGGATTAAAATTAGCAAACTGTACAGAAAGGTACACAGGCAGACACACTGGGTGACTCTCTGTCCATGGTAACTTGTCCTCTACAAGATACTGATACGCCTAAGGATCCAAAGTAAGAATTTCCACATCAACCTCTAGATGGCGTGTTCTTCAATTCCTTTCTTTCCTACGCCGGGCGAATGCGAATCAAGATACTTGGAGAGGAGTGCTGTACCATTCTCAGCTGTTTGAAGCTTTGCCTTGTGCCCTTTCTGGCTTGCGAAGACGCCGCCAGACAGTTTCATCTTAGACCATTTTTGGTTCCACCCATGTGAACATGATGCTGCCAATAAATAAAGTGAACTTTGTATCAGCATTTTGATGCCATCTAAGTGCAATGCAGTTGAATACAGACAATAGCTTACCTCAACTGCCAAGGAAGAGCTCTCAGCAAGAAACTTGACATACTCTTGCTTCTTCAATTCAAAACTTTTCTTTGAATGATCCAGAAGTGTTTGTTCTCTTTGCATATCATCAGCAATCCTTTCCCGGTCCCATGCCATTGTCTTGATCCTTCCTGCAGTTTCCACATACTGAATGGGAAGAACTGGTGGTCCAGAGCTTACTGGGAATCTCACCTTCACTTCTTCCCTAGAAAATTAAAGAAAGGTTCTAGATTAATATAAACTACAACAAACGCTATTGGCCGAAGTAGTTGAGCTGAGCAGTTGCTTACCTACTGCCAAGGTAGTAAACACCATTGCTCCTTATCATCCCTCCATCTAAAGATAGTGCTCCATCGCTTATGCATGGGAGAGCAAGTTCCATTTCTGCCCTAGTTCTGTATACTTGAAGGCGCGAGAAAAGACAGTAGAATAGAGTATCCCGAAGACCCTGACCACCAGCAGTCATAAAATACAAATTTGTATCGTCTAAATTAATCATATTCACAGCAAATCCAATAAATCCAGGGGGACACTTTCCACTAGGTAATCTTGGTTTCAAAATAGCAAGCCTCCGCTGCGGATCGTCTGCCATAAGATCACCACTGTATGGTCTGCATGAAAATATAAATTTAGAAGGATATTGAATATTGTGTCATTATCTGCCCAATTTATAAGATATAATAATAAGGTGATTCTTGCCTTAAGTCTTCAAGAGAAATGACCAAAAATCTTCCATCTACATGTCTCCCGATAGATGACCCAAGCCCGTGAAGACCGGTACTCTTGTTAATTTCACCTTCACTGTCATATGTTTCGAGAGCTTTCACGCCCTCACGTGTCTTGCATACAATTGCCATCATTGTCTCCAATCCCAAGTACTCAGAGAAAAGCCTGACATTGAAGAGGTAAAAATTAAGCCAGTTGTAAGAGGCGTGCCTCAACTCTTATTTCGCATATATTCTATATGCCACCGAATCCTAGCATTCAATAGAAAGAATGCAACCAATTTTAAGCACCTCTCACTTTACTTATACTCTACATCACCTGCATAAACCAAACTTTTGAAGTGTCCACAAACAATCCCCCAGTCAAGACTGTCAAGTCGACTAGAGTTCTAAAATGCGATGATGATTGTAACCATCAGAGGACACAAACAAGAAAGGGTGGGTATTAATGAGGAAAATACTTGTTTTTCATAATCCAAAACAGTGCAGAAGAATAATGGCTTCAGAGCTATAATCCAAATGGCAGCTCTGTGCTTTACCAATTCAAAATAGCGAAATGAATGCTAATGAAAACAACAAACTACAAGCAGTCTGTAAGAAGAATATCACTGATTCATACCATAGAGCCACATGGACAAGACAATAGAAGAGAAACCAACAAGATTAAATGCTAAAAAAACCACATTTACCTGCTAAGGTTATCATCATTTACTTTGCCAAGCGTGGCTACAGTACCCAGCACCTCCTTCATCAATGGTAGATGTGGTGCTTGAGTCCCGTGATGACTTCTCAGCTGGCATACAACACCTGCGGCAGATTTTTCCTGCTGCAATATCTGTTCAATCGTTTTCTCCTCATTCTGGAACTCCTTGTTACTATCGTTTTCCATCGATTTTCCATTTGAAGAATGATAGTTGCCAAGACTAACTGAGAAAGAGTGAAGATTAGTAGATGAACTACAAATAAGTGTTGTATATTAGCGATGGTCCATGCCATGTTTGAGAAATAACACATTTGACGTATTTAAGTATAGGAAGGCCCATCGACAGTATGTCCAAAACTGAACTAGCTTTGGTCTTGCCAAGAATAGATAGATCATAAATTTAGGTTTATAAACTAAAAAATGTTGAGGATTGAAGGGAGGAAAATAGATTACCTTGCATGTCCAAAATGGATTCATCTAATTGGTCGATTTGAGTCTTCAGAAATCTCAAATTCTCCTCATGCTTTTTAATCTTGATGCCTAGCTTTTGTAAATCATCTTGAAGTTTCTGCAAGGATAAATCTAGTGACTTTCATCTAAGGTTGATCACAATCTGGACATGCAGCCACTTTAGGAGAAAACTAACCTCATCGCCATTATAATAAAAAGGAGAGAAACATAATCAATCAAACATGGTTTTCTCAAATAGGCGAAGAAACAAAATCTACGACATTATCACAACGAGCACTAGATAATCCCACATCCATATGCTTTTTTTAACGCGTCTCAAAAAGGGTGTTCAGTATAGAGCATGAACCTGGCTATAACCAACGACAGATTCGACCTTAAGAAGGCTCCCCATTTGCATTTCGCCCTCTGCCGGAGCACGGGGACCGCTCCAATCCAAAGTCATCAACTTTGATGGTTCTATAGTAGATAATGCATTTGGATGAACTGAGAGCTGAAATATAAAAGCAGTACTTGTTTAGGAAAACAGCGTTAACTCCGCAAATACGAGGTACAAGGTCTCACATTTCGCTACCCTTTTCGCAGCATTTGTTCACGAAAACAGCGGCAAATATGAGGCAAAAGGTCTCACCTTTCACTACCCTTTTCGCGTTCAAGGTTAACAATTCTACATACCAACCTTAATATCATGTGCTTACTTGTTTTCTGCAAAAAGGGCATCTGCATTGTGTCTAACTAGCCGTGTCTGCTGTGAGAGTTTGACAAATTAAAGATATTGCGCAAAAAGGTTGCAAATTTAAGCTTCTGATAGACCATTTCAAGCGTCAACATCACAAGAAAAGAAGGGTTTCAAGTTCCCCTAAATTGAGCTCTTACTAACAACAACAACAACAACAACAACAACCCTAATTAGAATTTCTCATCAAATCAACCGAGTGAAGAGAGAGCGAGAGAACAGTGATTTCAGAGACTAAATGCATGCAATGCGAGAGCAAAAATTGAGGGAAAACGAGAAATCATAAGCCCTAATTAGGGTTTTTTTTTGAGAAATCAGGGAAGAAGAGACGGAAAAACCTGGAGATTGCGTTGAAACATGGCTCGAACTCGCGCTCTCGAACCCACCACGCACGCCTTCTCTCCTCTCTCTCTCTCACACTCACTCCGATCGACCCAAACAAGTTTCTCCGGCACTCTCTATTTTGCTATATAGTCAACCACACCTGTTTGGAAACCGTGCGATACACATTCAAAAATAACGCAACAGAACGCACAACGCTATAATTACGAAGTGTTATACACCTCGAGATACGTATGAGTTGCGACCGTAGTGAATCCAACATATCTGTAGACCATTGTGCGTCACATTGTGTGTTGACTCAACCTTCTCTTAAAATTTCTTTCCTCTTTTTATCTTTAACTTTACTTTTTCTCAAGTGATGCTTCATCCGAAAGATATTTATGTTAGCTGAAAAAAGTCAATAAACAACTTATGAAATGACTTAATAATTTATTTTTTATATGTTTTTAATATAAAAAATTAAAGAAGAGTTTTAAGGGCCCGATTTGGGCCTTATATTTTTTATATGAGTCAAGCTTACTCTTATATAAAGAAGTCCGCTTATATGTGGAGAGCAAGTTAGGTCTGAGTTAAGGTTCTTAAGCTCAAGTTCAATACCTCATTTTCGATTGACTTGCTACGTAGTAGTTTCGCTTGAGTATATCTATATTTTTTTTGTAACATCAATAAACAATTGATCAAAACCCATGAAACATATAATTCATGAGACATTAAACTTGTCAACATTACTTCTAATTAAGCATAAAAAACAAGTGGAAAACACAATGGCTCTTCTACTTGCATTCACCAAGACTAGGAGACACCTTGAGCAAGCTGTTCAAGCTTGGCCTCCACCCCATAATCCGAGACCCCTTCGTTCGCTTCGCCGTCGCGGTCGTCATCTTTCCGGTACTACTCGCCGAGCTCGCAACGGTGCTTCTCATCTTCTCAATCAAAGCTTCAGTGTTACCCTCCTCTGCCAATATCTCCTCCAACTGTTTAGTGTCAATCACTAGTTTCACTCTCCACACACCTTTCCTACCAGATTGAAGTACCTCCAGAGCTGGCTCTGATGCCAAATTCTCTCCACCATTAGATGCTCTTATACCCTCCACGACTGATTCGCCATCTTCTTCATCCTCATTAACACCACTCTTATTCTTCAAAGGCAGAAGATAGTACAACTGCCCATTGAAGAGCTGCTCATGGAGGAGCAGGGGAGATGTCAATTGACCCTTTCGGAACACGCCGTGCCCCGGAAAGTCTACGACGACGTTCCGGACATGAATCGGGCTGTTGAACTCCATCACCCGGCCGGAATCCGTCATGACTCGAATCGGGTCTCCAATACTTTCTTCAACAATTGCTTTGAGAGAGCAGTTACCCATCACTGAATAATGTACAAAATGTTCTTCATAGTGTACGTGTTATATAAATTTATTTGAATGAAAGGGGTGTCACATGGAGCACTATTTTAGATGAGAAGAGGACAAAGACTAGTGTTGGTTTTTGAAAATTTGAACAAAATTGGACCGTTTGAGGGCCATCTAATGAAGGGTATAGTAGGTTAGGGTTTGATCTGATCCAAGATGAATAAAAAATTTCTAACCTATTTAATTGTTGTTACTATATATAGTGGTAGATAAGGAGCTACCTGAGTGTGCAAGGGAAGTTTTTTCAATCATGGTATTGCGGAGCTACCTGAGTGAAGAGTGCTATTATTTGACTACACCTAAAGAGTCATAATTCTGATCTTGTTGTTGTCGCCATTAGTTATTACTCCTTCCATTTCTTTATAAGTGACTTTTTAACCATTTTGAAATATTTCATAATATTTGTCATTTGATAGTTTCAATACACATTAATTACTTAATTGACTTTTATACCATTCGTAAAAAAAGAAAATATATTAATTACACATTAATAACTAGTGTATGTAGAAGTGGTGGGGTTATGAGAGATAAATGGTGATTTAGTAATTTAACTACCATTTTCTTCTCATTCAAAATAATTAAATGATTTTCTTAAAAACTGTGAATAACCTGAAAACGACACTTATATAGGAACGGAGGGAGTATCACATTTGGGTTTGTGTACATGAATTGAGGTGATGATTGAAAATCTTAAAAAGATAGACAAGGAGACTAAATTACCTCTAATTAATAGCCTATTTTCATAAGTTTTTGCTTTAAAAATTAATGTTGAACCGCCAATTGGCATTAATGACTTAGCTTTAAATTAGAGGTAAAATTAGAAAAAAAAGACCATAAATACACCCTTGATTTCTAATGTGACACATATTGTGGAACAAGAAAAAAAAAATCAATGTGATAGATAATATCGAACAGAAGGAGTATGTTGTAAGGTGATGAAGTTATTTAATATTGTGGATTTTGATATCAAGTGCCTCAAAAGTCGTAGATGTAAATACTAATAGTGTGACAACTTGTTTAAAAAAAAATTAAAACTGATGAATAAAACCTAATAGAATAAAGTGCGAGAGGGGACAATATTTATGGACTTCAAACATATATAAAATAAAACACTAACAGACATTTTGAAGGGCGGCCCAGTAGTGGGTTTTATGCTTTGATTCCTTTTGTTGTGTTGGTGGTTTTGTCTTTTGAAACAGATGAACAACATAGTTTTGTGTACACAGCTTTTACGTGCCAAGTGCGTTGCATGTTAAATTTGTCAAAGGAGCTAGTGTTAATCCGTGAATTGGCTAGCTATGGTTAGGTTTTATTTATGGCGTAATTCAAGTAATATACATGTTGGCATCACAAGAGGGTGTTTCAATTTAATTAGTCATGAGAAGACAAAAGTTAAATTAGTCATAATCTTGATTTTCATTTTGTGCTCACTAGTCACTAGTAAAGTGGCAGTTATTACTACATAGTTAAACTACTGAAGGTCCTGGAACACGATCTAGTCTTTCACATTGCTTCAAATCCTCAACTTTATACTATGTGAAAAAAGAAATGTTATGTACATCTACTTTGTATATTATTTTTGATTAAAAAAAAAAAACTAATTTTTTTTTCTTGTAATGTGATTAGTTACTCTTTGTTGTCTCTCATTCCCAAATAAGGAATTCAAAGACAATCGAAAATTAGTAGATGAGATCATGAGAGTTCCAACATAAACCATATATTGGAAACTCTAATTCATTACCAATACACACCCAAAACAGTTTACAAAATCCGCTGCCATATATTCATATGTTAAAATCCGAAACCGTAAATAAAAAGGTGATATAATAAACATTGCAAAGAATACCAACAAAAATTCATCAATATGAAAATGACAAAAGTTACAATTAATTTCCGCACATACACGCTTAATTATATAGAGTTATTTACATGTCCATCAATTCTTGCATACTATGCAGTATGCACGCTTATTAATTTGTCAGACCAACCCTTATAAAGTGGATGTACAATTTTCATCAGAGCCCATAAGCTTGTAGTCCAGTGTGTTGGACCAATTTGGGCCATGTACTATAATCTACACCAAATGAGACGGGCATGCATAAGTGGTATAACCATCATCAAAGAAGAAGTTGACCACCGAGGACAACTGGAACTGAGATGTTGTCGGTTAACTAATAACTTGAGCTCGAGTCTTGTAAATGAAAATATCGATGTTGGGAGCTCTTCCCTATTTATAAGGTATGTATAAAGACTAACTGAAAGTAGTTGGATAGTCTGGATACCGAGTGGTTGTCGTACTAAAAAAATAAATAAAAATAGTTGGCCTATATTTTAATTAAGATGATTAATTGGACCACATCCCCATCATAATTCATGTGTCCTTGTCCATGGCAGCTAGTTAGTCCTCGTTTCGCTTGCATCATACACATATAGTACATGTTTTTATTCCAACCATTGATAGACACTTTGTAACAAATTAATTGTATGTGTATATTTTTTAATTAAAAAAAAATGATTGGTTGACTCACTTTGGGCAGCAAGTTAGGCTTACCCACCTGCAGGCACCTAATTTCGATGCCTTTCGATGCGAGCGTGACTCGCATCTCGAGTGTATCATGTGGTTCCCATCCGATAGGTGCCTAAATGAGTGCTCAAAGTGGGTCAACGAGCAGTTCCTTTTCAATTTATGTTTCCTTACAACAGTGTTTTTCAATTTCTTAAACCTGTATATTGGGCCTTGTTTGGTATGAGGTGAAAATATCTTCAAGGAGATAACTTACATGGAGTTGGGAACTAATTTTTTATGGTTGTCCAACTCCATGTGAGTTATCTCCCAACTTTACAAGAAATAGTTTGAAATATCTCTCCAACCTTCCCCAATAAGGAAATAACTTCCGGGAGTTATATATGGACACAATTACCCTTCACAAATTTACATATATCCATGTTCCTACACTCTCAAGTGTTTGTTATTAATCTATAATAAAAGATTAAATAAATAATTTATTAATAAAAAATATTTTTCAAGTGAGAAATATTTTTAAGAATTATCATTATTTTATAATATTTATTTCAAATAAATATAAAAATACTTATAATTATTTAATGTTGTTTAATATTTATGTAAATAATATTTTATCTTTTTTTTTTAATTCAAGTTTTTCTTAAATTATTAATAAATAAATAATAGTTTACGTGGTGAAAATAATAATGCTTTCTTTTTTATCTTAAAAATATGTTAGTTGAAGGGTCGTATTTATGTAAATTTTCACATTTTACAGTTTTTTAAAATTTGCAACTTCCCTGCAGCTAGTTCAAAGTTCAATCAAACATGAAAGATAAACTTACACTGTGAGTCCGTGAATTAACTCCAAGGAGTTATCTATGCTCGCACTGTAAGTTGACAAAAAACGAATCAAACTAAGCCTAAAGCTGAGAATACAAGTTTTGATTTGGTCTTAAGTAAAGCAACTTTGGACTTTATTATTTTTTATTTATTTTTGACAGTGTACATGGTGTTCAAGACTATTCTCGACTTAATTGCCACTGCATCAAAACTATGATTAATACAACAGGTTGGACATTCCTATCGTTAATCTTTTGTATATATCGGTTATTATTAATATTAATAATAAGAAAAACTTAAATTGACAATTCAATTGACAACTTAATATATAAAAAAAAAATTTGGTACAAAAAGGTTATTAATTAAGAGTCAATTGGCCAAGTTTTACTTCAAAAAAGAAAAAAGAGTCAATTGACCAAGCTAGTTTTGTTGTTTTCATTACATTTGTTGGTTTTGTGCCAATTGGCCGAATTTTGTGTTGTATATGTGTGAGAGGGAGACATTGAGAAGAAGATTGGCCCTAGCTAAGTGGGACGTCAATCACATATTTGGTGAACATAAGAGTTGGAGGAAATATGAAGAAAGGTTCTTTTCACCGAAAACTTAATTAATCACATTCCTTACTCTCCTAATTGCCTTTGAATACAAGCAATTTGAGGACTGTTTTAGAGATCTAATTAAGCACGGATTGCTCTCCTATACTTGTATATTTATTTTTCTCTTTTAGTCTCTATCATGATTGATTGGTCGAACTTGAGGCTTCTAATTAAGGGACGGTTCGATCATTAAACTTTCTTGAAAAACACCTAACGTAGGGCTTCAACTCGTATTGGAGTTAAAGAGTGTTATAATTAAGTTGGTAAGGTCCGTGAAAAATCCAATTAATATTGAATTGATAAGTTGCGTTTATATATATGGTGCTGCTAAATTGCCTTCCATGCAGGGCTCAACTCACATGCATGGACCATGTCACATGCACATTTTGTACAAACCAAATTAAGTGCTCATGATCATATTGTATTACATATTGATGAATTGAGAAGAAATAACGTTATGATTATTTGGTTTACATTGTTGAGGGTTTTTACATGTACAGAAGTAGAACATTCTCATCCCTTCGTCGATATCTCTAATAATAAGGATGGTGTCGGTATACATATATATAGATTCCTGCCCATGTTTCTTCTTTTTTGTCCTCACCAAATCTCACTTTCATCCCCCACAACCGGCCAACACAAACAAGACGAACACTTGTACTATACATGGCCCATATTATAATTCACTCCAATCATCATACTTTGCTCCTATATATATATCTAACAAATTGTTACACCACCATATATTTCACAATATCTAGCTATCATATATTTTTAGAATTTCTTTCGTTCCAACATGTGTATTTATAATTTATCACATTACGAAATCAAAATTTAAAATGTTTACTCTTTAATTCTACCATTTTAATTCTTCAGTCAATTCAGTTAATGATATATAACATTAAATGCTTTTTTCTATAATATATGTCATAAATGTAGCAATTTATGGGGGAATCTCAATTTGAATTTTTTTTAGTAAATCGAATATTTTCTTAATTTTAATTTCTTATGCACAACAAATAGAAGAGTATATCTTTTTCGAAATTTATTAAAGCTAATCACATATTTTGCTAGCTAATTAAGCTTTTTATTAGCACGCTTCGTATTTGAAAGTTCACTAGCACTGCTTCGTATTTATAAGTTCACAAAATGGTAAAACTTAATTTCTTAACAAATATAACTGAATTACTCGTATAAAAAGAAATAAAGAAAATTAAGGAGCTGCTTAGATAAAAGGTCGAGTGTTTAAGTCTCATAGTTGTATAAAAAAATAAGGAAAAAACTTGTGAAATTTTTTCTATAATTACTACCAACAAAAAAATACTCTGAGAATTATGTGTATACTAGAATGACAGCTGGTGGTAAGTCACACCGTTGATGTGGCCTCAATTCAATTCGCGTGTTATGCATCGAGATATGTGCGTGTATGCATCTAGAGGTGTGCGAGATGAGAGTGACACGTGGCGAGTAAATGTAGGCGTGATTGCAACTTTACGTTGAAAAATGAAGCGGAAGGTCCGTGAGAAGGATAAATACGAGCGGTGTGGTGTGATGCGGTGAGGCACAGTGGGGGGGTTGCAGTTACTACCCACCTCACCCACCCACCCACTCAATAAGCAACTCCATCGATCTTCACTTCCTTCCCCAAGACCCCATCACCCCATTTTGTCAAAATCTTCGTTAATTTTGTTGATTCAATCGACTACAACAACCACACAAGTACTTCAAGGTCTTAATATACATACATACATACATACTACTACTACTACTACTTGTACATTATTATTAGAGTTTTATTTACATCATTACATGTGTTGTGTGACATGCAGAGAAGACCACTGGTTGCTCTTTGTGGTGGTGGAGATTAATAATAATGGGAAAGAAAGGGAGCTGGTTTTCATCTGTCAAGAAAGTGTTCAAGTCATCTAATTCTCCCAATAAGGACCACTACTACTCACACAATAAGGTATTGATGTTTCAGATTAATGAATTTCTTGTGTTTTTTGTTTGCTTGAGATCGTGTTATTCATTATTGGTGATCAGAATGCCTTGTTAATAATGGCGAAACTCGATAGAGATCGCGACATATTTAAACAATCTTGGTTGTAGAAATTGGTTAAGACCCAAAAGAAAAAAAATTTATAAACAATTAAGAAGATCCATTTTTCTTTATTGGGTCTTGTTGGATTTATTCATTCCTTCAATTTGGTAATGGCGCCCAAATGTGTGCCATTTTGGGAATGCTAATGTTGCATTGCTGCTGCCCTTTTGAGTTAATGGTTAATTGTCCCTGCATTGAACAAGGTCCATCCACCCAATTCTGTTGCCCTCTAATTTATATAATTAAATTTGCTTTGGGGATGAATATTTGGTAATTTATGGAGGCATTGGAATAGTTGTTGAGGCATTTTGGTATGACTTGTGAAAAGGGGATCCTGGTTCAGAGTCTTGGTTGGTGCATTAGTATGACAAAAGGTTATAGTGAATGCTTTGCGCAATAATCAACTGGGTAGCCCAATGATTTGTTATGTGGTTATTGATGTAAGAGGTTGGGGGGTTCGATTCTCAAAGGAGGCAAGTGAAAGGTGGTGATAATGCTTCGTGGGAAATGAATAAACCATTATATCCTTAGTAGGGAAGAAACTCATGATTAAACTGTGTTTTGATACATTTCAACTGTTTCTGCTTTAAAAAGAATAAAAAATCAACTTGCGAGCCGTAACATCTCTGGTGAGATGGACGAGGCAATATCACTTGCTAAAAAGGTAAGGTTGGAGGAGGTTGTGAGTTCGACTCATGGTGGAGTCAAGTTTGTTAGTTTCTTATAAAAAAATAATGCGCGAGATTATCCGTCAGATATTTCTTCAAGAGCTAGATAGATGATTTCATGAGATTAAACCATTGAATCAATAGATAGATGGGCATCATCAGTGAGGATAGATGTATCATAGGTGTTGCGATGATTTTAGTCAGTGAGAGCATTAATTTTATATGCTTCAGTGGGCCTGCTAAATATGTATAAGAGCTGGAGAAGTCTGGTTGAAACTTGAAACCCTACTGTGCAGTGTCTTGTAGTGCAATGCAATTGATGTTGATTGCAACTTCTCCCCCAAGCCATGTTGGCTAAAGAAGAACCCTTAAAAACTATGACAAAAGTGTATTGGTCCCCAAATCAAATGATCCAGCATAGCAGACAGTTAAAGGACCAACTTATTATAATGCACTAGACCCATCACATCATTCCTCCTCATCCCTCCATACATCATGCATGTGTATGCCAAGTTAGCTTCACTGAGAGGTCTCCACCATTCCAGTCTTTAAATTGAGAAACAATTCATCAAAATAAAGCATTATTGAAGTTACCCTGAAAGGCCATTTTAACATGGATAGCTTGTTTATCAATGCCATGTTTAGTATACAATTCAGAACCAATTTTAACTGTTTTACATAAACTTGAGTTTGGTTTTTCAATGTTGTCCAAGATTTCAGCATTTTTGACATTGTGAGTTTTAGGATAGAATTCAAGAGAACTTGTGGAATTTTACTCATCCAAACATGATTCTATCGTGTTTCGAGGGGCTGAAAATGAAAAATAAGTGTTAAATCTGGAATCGAATGAGGGCTAAGCTTATGGAGTCATTTATGTGTGCTAAAGAACTAATTAGAAATGCTTGGAATTGCAGAAAGAAAATGGAGAGATGTTGTTGCAACACGACATGCCCGAAAGCATGTCACTTGAACATTTTCCGGTTGCGGAGACATCTCCATACACCACAAATGATGAGAGCTCTGGCCAGTCTCCTATAGTAGAAGATGATAGAAATCATGCTATTGCGGTTGCTGTTGCAACGGCCGCAGCAGCAGAGGCAGCAGTTGCAGCTGCTCAGGCTGCCGCTAAAGTAGTACGACTTGCTGGATACGGGCGCCATTCCAAAGAAGAGAGAGCTGCTACACTAATTCAATCTCATTATAGAGGATACCTTGTTAGTAATCTTTCTGCCTCTAATGCATTGTTATATATATATGAACATTGTTCATTTGATCCACTTGAAGTTTTGGTTGTTAAATTGGTTGGAAATCTTCTAAAATTCAATTTTTTTTTTTTTAGGCTCGAAGAGCATTGCGTGCGTTGCGAGGGCTAGTGAGACTACAAGCCCTTGTCCGAGGACACAACGTGAGAAAGCAAGCACAGATGACAATGAGGTGTATGCAGGCACTGGTTCGAGTGCAAGCGAGAGTGAGAGCACGGCGACTTCAACTCGTCCACGAGAAGCTGCAAAAGCAACTCGGAGAACAAGAAGACGACGAAGATGAAATTAACGAGAAACAAAGAAACGAAGCCATAAAGAGGAACAACGACATCAATGACATTTCGCAGAAGAAATATGATCTGCTTAAGCGCGAAAGAGCCCTCGCTTATGCTTATGCCTACCAGGTTGATTAATTAATCAATCATTCAACCTCTCTAGCTATATCTTTTAATATAGGATTATGAACAAACTAAAACTATTCACCATAACTAACTACATTGTTGTGAATTTCTACTACACAACAGCAGCAACAGCTAATGCAACCGAACTCGAATGGCAACAACAATGCTGCTAATATCCAATCCGGATTTGGAACCGAAAACTCGAAATGGGGATGGAACTGGCTCGAGTGCTGGATGGCGTCGCAGCCATGGCAAGCCCATCAACAATTATCATCTATAGATGGCTCATGCATTGCTCTCACTAACACAGACTACATGTCTGAGAAGACAGTTGAGATGGACACTATGACACCACCGGGCTCATTAGATCCAACACTTAATTCCAACAACATGTCGCGGTTCGGGCGCACCCCGGTATATAAGACACCGAGCCCTGAAAATGTGCCAAGCTACATGGCTTCAACCCAGTCGGCTAAGGCCAAGGTCCGAGGCCTAGGCCCGGTCAAGCCGCGGGCGCCACCCCTGGCTCAGACACAATGGAACTCTTCGACTAAGAAGGCGTCGGCCACGACTGGGTCGGTTGGGGACTCCTCTAGTTCTGGTGGTGGAACTGCAGTGACATACCACCATGCCCCTAAGAGTCCTAATATAAAACCAACGCAAGCAACATTTGGTGCTAGAAATAATGGGATTGCTAAGAAGCTCATGAGCTCCAGCCCTGACTCAACTGGTGCAGTAGATGATTGGGTTTCGCCGCCGACGGTGCGCCGCGGTAGGGGTTATGATCTGGGATGAATGAGTGATCAGTTGAGTGAGTTTGATCTAAATTTATGAAGAACAAAAGAGAGAGGCACCCAACGTTTCTAATGTGTTTATATTTCTCAATTTGATGGAAACTCATTACATTGATTAATTATGTTGTGTATCTGGATCTCTTTTTTCTTCACTTTTCCGGGTCAAGAGTGTACTAATTAAGTTATGTATAATACCAAGTTACTATAAATGTAAGTAAGCTACAATTTTCTTACATTGCCATTTTTTATCTATATGTTCCATGATGATTGAAATCTTTTCATTCTTTCCTTATTTCAGTTCGATTAAAATTGAGAGAGTTAGTGAAGTACTTCAATCTCGTAATCCAAGATAAATGCATGAATATAACTCAGCTACAAAGATTCGAACACAACTTCAAACTCAATAAGAGATATGGTGCCAGTCTTTTTAGTACCAGACCACACCCTCATTTTTTGAAAACTAACAATATGTAATTGTTGTTCATTGCAACAAAATTAATTACTTCTAATTCTCTTGTTTCATTATGTGTTAGATCATTAATTTGACAAAACAAATAGTATCATTAAACAAATATGTAAGACTTGGTATACATTTAAAATAATAAAGTTGGTGTACCAAATTGGTCTACCACCTAACAAGCGGAGTTATGGGTTTCAGGCTCAAAGTTCCTCTCCTTAAATCGATTGATGGACCCATTAAATCTTGTTATTGAGACAACTTACTAAAACTCACTACACGTGTAGCACTCTCACTGGCCCATTTCATTTCCAAGTGTGAACGCCATCTCTCATTTTCAACCCTCCCACTTTTCTTTCTTTAAAAACAGAGCTCTTTCTTCAATCCACTCCATCGATTCTTCGCTTTGGACAAATCATTGCTGTTTTTTCCTCCGATTTTGGTTGAAATCCCAAATCCCCACTTCGATTTCTCATCTGGGTATTCATCAAAATGTTCAATTAGGCCTGTTTGAGTGAAAAGTTGAGATTTTTTTTGTGAAAAAATGGAGAACAGAGGAGACTCAGAGCAGACTCAGTTCTGGCAATTCAGTGATCAATTGAGGCTTCAGTCTTCAAGCTTTTCTAATCTTTCTCTCAATGATAGCATCTGGAGCAACTCGTTTAATCCGAAAAGGCCTGAAGAGAGAAGAAATTTTGATGTCAGAGTTGGTGCTGAGAGGAGATCAAGATCATCTATCAATGACGATGTTAATGGAGCTTCAATTCAGAAGAATTTCAATGTTGATGTTAATGGGTTGTTGTTCAACAAGGGAGTCCATTCAAAGCCAAACAACAACAATTATGAGAGTCAGAGCAAACAGGGGAAGAGCAGCAACAAAAGCAATGATACCAACAACAAGAGCAGCAGCAATAGCAGTAGTAAGAGCAGTGGTGATAAGAGATTCAAGACTCTTCCTCTATCAGAGTCTCTCCCTCGAAGTGAGGCGATTGGCGGGTACATCTTCGTCTGCAACAACGACACAATGCAGGAGAATTTGAAAAGGCAACTCTTTGGTGAGCATTTTCTATGTGTTTCATTGATTACTATGCTTATTGTATTGATTTGAACAAGATTTTGTTACATGGGGTTTCAATTGCCATTGCAGGGCTTCCACCAAGGTATAGGGATTCTGTGAGAGCAATTAGGCCAGGATTGCCACTTTTTCTCTATAACTACTCCACTCACCAACTACATGGAGTTTTTGAGGTTTGTGAGTTCATTTGAATCATTTCCTTGTGTACCTAGATCAATTTTAGCTCAACTTTTCAGTTTGAAAGTTTGATGAGTGTTGCGGCGGGAAGGCACGGGTCCCTCCTCCCTTTAACCATATGTCTCGGTTTTGAGGTTTGAGAATAGAAAAACTTTAAAACTTTTGGCTAGAGGTCGCTGCCTTGTGGTCTTTCCCTCCTCGAATCCTAGATTAGTTAGGGCAAAAGCTTAGGAAACCTTGACAATAATCTAAAAAAAATTCCGAATAAGTTGAGTCTAGATCATAAAATGTGACATTAACATTGTTGATTACATTGTTTGCTTTAGGGCTGTCAAAAGTTGTCCAGACCCGTTTGTCCGATTTTGTTCGGACACAAACGAGTTCGGACAATATTTTTGTAAGAAACATACGGGTCTGAACAATTTTTCGTGTCCGTTTAAAAATACGGGACCAAGTCCGGACAACAATTTCAAAAAATGGGTACCATTTAGCGATTAATTTGGACTATTGAGATGATCTCTCTTCTTTTGAAACTTTTTTTATGTGGGCATATAAATTTAAAACTTAGACAATAATGATGTGATGCTTTGCCTTGCATTCCTTGAAGATTTTTTTTTATCTATGATGTTTATATTGGAAATTAAAAAATTGTGATGTTATGTATTTATTTTTTGGTAATTGAATGTTAGGTGACATGTAGCTGATGTTTTTTTTTTTTAAATAATTGTTAAATAAAATATTTAATCATATTTAAAAATAAAAATCGGACAAAACGAGATCAGTATGTTTTACAAAAATACGGGTCTGGAAAAAAAAAGTGTCCATTTTAAACACAGGAACGGATCCAAACACTAATTTTAATCATTATAAAAGGAGGTGTCCGGTACGTTTATGTCCGGTATCTTTTTTTTTGCCGACCCTAGTTTGCTTGCTTGAAAATCTATGCAACATTTTGTTTAGGCGTCGAGTTTTGGGGGGATGAACATCGATCCAAATGCTTGGGAGGACAAGAAATGCCCAGGCGAATCGCGCTTCCCAGCTCAGGTACTTCAATTCTATTCTTTCTTATAACCATGATTCATAAGTATTGATGTGAAGTTATATCTTCTAAACTTTGTTGATAAAATTGTTTCTCAGTGTCTTCAGTTGTTGAACATCTAAAATTTTTCTAATAGTGCGAGATCAAACTAATGTTTTTTGTAGGTGAGAGTTGTTATGAGGAAATTATGTGAGCCTCTGGAGGAGGACTCATTCAGGCCTGTCCTTCACCATTACGACGGGCCGAAGTTTAGGCTTGAACTCAACATTCCAGAGGTACATTATTGTTTTGTTAATGGAACAAATTAAGTATGCTTGTTTTCTTGTGTGTTCTTGTTTGATTCCTTATGGAACCTGTGATGCTCATCTTTGCAGGCATTAGCACTCTTGGACATATTTGCAGACTACCACACTCAGAAAGAACAGTAAATTAAGGGTACATGATCATATTATAAATAACAGTACCAATAAATACTAAGTTATATGGACAGATTTCACAGGTACATTGAAGAGAATAAATGATACAAGGACACAAATATAGAATGTATACGCATGTATATACATAGTGGTTAGATTCCCATGGTTTGAGCACTTTAGGTGCAGGGATTTACTTCAAAAAGGCCACTATGAGTTGGGTTCAACCTAGTTGATTCGATTTCATGAGCGGGGCGGAGTATTTTACTCATCATATATTAGGACAAAACGTTTTTCCCCTACTTCAGAAAGGCCTCGGTAATATTTAATAAGAAGAGATCTGTACCTATGTACTTCATCGATGCAAGGGCTGTATCTCGATTCATACATCTCCAAGACTCCAACAGAGTATTCAGGCCCGATGAGAGTCATAGGCGCGACGGGGGTGCCAATTCTCTAAACCGGCAAATACATACAGCTTATGATCAATATATGACAGGCTTAATTTCTTTAGTCTGTCTCTTTTGTATTTTAAGGAAATATGGCACTGTTTTTCTTTGATTAATAGGATAAGAACATGTGATTCTGCTGTTAAATCCTTCGCTTCTGCTTTCTCTACTAGCAGTTAAAGGCCTGTTTTCCCATAGCGCGTATTCTGATCGATGTGGAGTGAAATTTAGAATCTGTATTAACTAGTAAGCAAGAGTAGTTCGTCTAGTGCACTTTTTTCATCACTTGGTCACTATCTCATAATCTACCTAACAATTGGATAAGCCTTGGATGGATTATCATACTATATATGGAATCCATCGGGGTGCGATCACACCAGCACTGATGCACCGGATCCCATCAGAACGTTAATTTGGGACTGAGGCTATGTTGTTGTTGTATATGGAATCCATCGATCTATCTTCGGCGAGTTTGGCTTGTGGTAGAAAAGCAACTTTTTGTAGTGATCATTCCTCAATAACAACTAACAAGAAGTAGTGGAAGAAAAGAAGAGAGTTATTGATGTGATTGTACTAAAGATGCATATGGCATGTTTCCAAGTAGAACATGAAACAATGAAGTGGATTCTCAATGTATTCAAAACTACTGATTTTCAACTAAATCAGTAGCAAACATAACATATGATCCTTTTATGGAAAAACTGTACATGTGAGTGCAGAATTCTCAACTTTCACTCATGAATTATTAATTCATCTGAATTAATTAATCTGTATAACCACCGAGCCTTGAAGCGAAGATGAATCTCCTGATGATGTTAAACATGATCCTCTACTACTTGATCCTTCAATTTGAATACTAGAAGTCTCCTCACTGGAGCAACTTCTCCGATCCGCACTTCCTCCGCCTCTCTCAACATCTGCTTCATGTTCCGAATTGGATACTTGTGCTTGTGGTAAATTACGGGCATTTGCCGATTCACTTGCTTCGAGCAATTCGGGTTGAATTTGCGTGTTTGAGGACTGTTTTTCTGCGGAAACAATGGCGCATCGACAAAGCGGACATGTGAAGCTAGTCTGGAACCAATGCTGAATGCAACTAATGTGAAAAACATGCTTGCAAGATGGTATCTGATGGAGTTGCTCTTTCAGCTCAAAATCTCCCAAGCAAACACAACATCTGCATATATAGGCACAAATTAACGTCAAAATTTAAAAACTCTTAAGCATTGATTATAAAATAAACATACAAGACTCTTGTATACTTGCATTAACTACTCACTGTGACTCCTTTGTGCTTATTTTCTCATCAAATATGATGATTGGAAGCCCCTCTTTCAATTCCTTCTTCAAGCCCATCTCAAAAGACTGAATACAAAATATTCAAATACTTTAGTTACATGTTAAATGTGAAACTAGACTTGATTAAAATTTGTTATAGTCTTGAAAAAAGAACATCAAATTGAACTATGTTTAAAGAGAGAGATGATACCATCGGAATTAGCGTTGCGGGTTGATGAGCTCGCCATGGTAGTGGTGCAGTAGATGTGGAGGTGAGGATGGAGTCTCTCCTTCTCTTAAGGTAAAAGAGGTAAAACAGAAGAATTAGAATAAAAAAGAAGAGAATTGGGACTGAGAAAATGAAGGCTTGGTAGAGTTTGAGTTGAAGTGCTTGGGAATACAAGTGAGAAGGGTCAGGTGTTTGAGGAGGACCCATATTTAGTCTTCCAAGCTTATGATTGAGAACCAAAAATGATATGAAGCAGAACAATCACAAAGGTTTTGTTAGGATTTTAGAGAATTTAATGATAGAGTTCTAACACTCCAAATTTATATTCATTAAGTTAAGATTAGATATTTGAGCAATCAACAGTTAATGATGGACTTCACTTTTTCATGTGGGGAAGCCCATATATGATTCCACCACTATATGAGATATGCATGGGGCCTCCTTCACTGGCAATGCTATATATACTATAGGCAAAACAAAGTGGTGACCAACTTTTTTTAATCACCTTTCTATTTGTGATTAAAATAAGGAGAATTATTGAGGAGTGAGGAAGAACTTAAAGATATGATGGTTAGAAACATATATTATTGGTAACTCATGATGAGTAGTTTTGGTCTGGATTCGAGTAAGGACTTTTTGAGTAAATCAACCATTGTGTTGGTGCAGTAGTCGTGACTTATTAAGTATTAGCATGTGCCTACTTGATATCAAGCGTTCGAATTTTCAAACTTTCGTAGACATATCTCTGATAGTGTGCAGTCAATGACGAAGGCACATACTGGGTTTGTGTATGGGGCTTAATAATACTAAGTTTTTAAACATTTTCTCTTTTCTTTAAATGAACTTAAACTTTTTAAGCGAGTATGTTAAAACATCTATATATTTATATATAACATCCTTATTGATCACTACTAATCTAGTCCAATTGGGCACATCTAGAATAATAAACCTTGTTCACATACATTATCTGACTATACTAATTGAATTTCTTTCTCTTAATTTCACACTCAATAACTCAGTGAATATTCTTCTTAGTTTACTTTCTACACTCAAATGCATGAGTACTTGTACATTATTTCACACATATATAGTAATATTGGTATTGTTTATTTCTATTAAACTTTGGATAAAGTTAACTTGCACTTATTCTAGTAGTGATAGAAAATCTATCTAAGTAGATTTCCCTTCAGTCAATGAATAGTGAACTTTAAATAGTTCATGAAGATGAGAATTTGAAACTAAAATTTAATGTATTTCCCTTAAAGTTGATTCAATTAGTATGCAATTTGATGTAAGATGAGATGAATATATCGTATGCTAAACTCTAAAAAATTATTGAATTTTATATTAGTCAGATTTTATGTTCGATCTAAAGATACTAAAGATACTCAACATCCAAAAAAAAAAAAAAACTCAGACTTGATGGTGTAATGTTGCCCCTCCCCTCCCCTCATCAATGTTTGGCTTCGTCCCTGTGTGTAGTGTATCTCTTGTAAAATAGTCTAGAATATGTTTAATACAACAGTATAAAAGAAAAAGGCTCTTTTCGTGTAAAATCATGTTTAACTTAAAAATTAGGCACTAGCTAGGCTATTAAAAAAGCAATGGTTAGTCCGAGACGTGGCAAGTCTATCAAAGATTCAAAATAGTATTCCAAGAAATCTTAAAAGGTTTTGGTTTGTACCATTGAGGGTTCAAATTAATGTTAAGGTTTTATTTGTAAAGATTCTCTATGATCTTTTTACATGACTAATAAATTAAAATGCACTTTCACGTGCCCAGTGAGAGCTAAGATGAAGAGATCTTCGTATCTTTTGATGTAGCTCTCACTCTTTTTCCTTGTAAGTGGAAGCAAGAGATAAGGTGAGCACTAGCAGAGGTTCTCATCAAGATATGGACGATGTGGCTTTCCACTATTCGCTTTGCTATTTTTTAGTGTTTTTTTTTTTTTTTTTTTGATAATTATGGGCGATTGAACCTTTTTAGCCCTTTTTACTTTGATTCGACTATCTTATGATAATTAGTAAGGCGCTCAAATCCCAAAACTCGGAAAAAATTAAAAAAATATAATGTTGTTGTCAAGAATCAAACTCAAAACCTATACTTTAGTCAGAGTTAAAGTGTTATTTTCTTTACCACTAAACCGCATATCTTAAGGGCATTTCTTAGTGTATTTTCATAAGTGTTCATTTCAAAGAAGAGACTAAGAATTGTATTAATGTGTGCTCATTGAGTACAATAGGGTGCTCTTATTTATAGAGCTGAACAAATCATAAAATAAAGAAAGTTATTAAGACTACAAAATATAGCAACTACTATAATTTTCTTAACATGTTATTTTGAAAAGACACTAAAGTTTGCACGTTTTCATTCCCTTAATCATTTGTTGTTCCTGTTCAACCCCATTAAACATACATCCGTATTTCTTTTATATGTCCCACTAATTAATGCTTATATAGCTTTCCCCTGTGTGCACCAAACATAGATTTAGTCGGCCAATTTAACTTAGTAGCAGCTTGTTAGGCATGCGTTCGCCTATATAATAGGCTTGGGGTTGTTAATTTAAGTGGTTCGCCTATATAATAATAGCCCACGCGCGCACAATTGTAGACCTCTATGTTGTGCTTAATTTAACAACCTTCAAATCATGCACTAGAGTGAGGTTCCTGCGCTTGTATCCGCATATAAGTACCCGCATATAAGTACGTGGATCTTATTAGTATCAATATTATCTCTAATTTAACCACTTTTGAATTACAGGTATGAAATTTTACTTCAAAAGGCTTTGATATTATTAGAGGAGAGATAACCACTTTAGTACATTTTTATTAAGTCACACTTAATCGATGTGAGACTATGTTTTGGTCAACACATCCCAACATAAGTGATGATGAAGATTTAAGCTTTAGAGTCACTAAACACTTCTTATCTTTCTAGCCACGCATCATCAACACTTCAGAGTCAAACTCTGCACCTGTGAGTCGAAAGTGTTGGGTTGGAGTACATTAGTTAATTTGATTCATTTCATAAGCAAAATGCTCGGATAACCCACTTCGGGCATTGACTTTAGGCACGAACCTAGTCAGTTATCGCGCGATACACTTCGAGATGTGTGCGCATGCATTACGAGGTATATCACACAGCAACCGACTGAGTCAGTGCCCAAAGTGGGTGGGTTACCGTTGCAGCTCTCATTTCATAAAGAGCAATAAATGTTTTACGCTAACTATCAACCTATAAAATTCACAACTCTCCCCAATGGGCTTGGACTTCCCATGGGCTTGGGTCCGGGGGGGGCCAATAGAGTTCAACTAACAGACGCCGTGGGTGTGCTATGCGCACTCTTGAAAATCCTTATCCACGCTCACTCACTGTGTGAGCTTCATCATCACCTTCAATGGCTTCCAAGCTCACTTCGTCTCCTTCAATTCCTCACAAAATCAATGCATTCATCGTCTCCTCCTCATCATCTCCTTCTCCTTCAACAATTCCTCTCACTCGGAACTTCAATTTCCTCTCAATCGCGAAAACCTGCCACCACCACCGAAGGACATCTCGCCACTGCTCCTCCGTCGTCAAAGCCCTAACCCTAGATTTCTCCGGCTCTTTCTTCGAAGGCGGGGTGGGCGAAGAGGAGCCGCCGCAGGCGCCGCCCGCGGCGGAGGAGAAGGAAGAGCCCCAGTGCCCGCCGGGGCTCCGGCAGTACGAGACCATGGCCGTACTCAGACCCGACATGTCGGAGGACGAGCGCCTCGCCGTCATTCAGAGGTACGAAGAGGTAATGTAATGAATTCTCTATTTCTGATTTGTGGTCTAGTTTTGATTTGAATTGGTGTTTTAGCGGTACTAATTGGGGAAAGATGCGATTGAATGTGAGATTTGTCGAGATTAGTTCTTCGATATCGAATTTGTAGTCGATTTAGTGTTTGTGGTGGTAGTGATGGCATAAAAATCCAAGCTTTGGTAGTTCCATTTGTGTAAATCAGTCAAACTGGCATGCTATGTTTAGTGCATGACTTACCTATATGCGCGGCTATGCGAATCAAACTAAGGCTTGGTTTGGCATAACTAGCTGATAGTTCAGTCAAGAAATCTAATAATCTAGCTGAAAGCTGACAATCTGTTTGGAAGCTTAAAATCAAATGGTTGATACTTAGAAGCAGAGTAACATCCAAAGTTCTTGTTGAGATGTGTGGACCGAAATAATAGTCATACTTTGGATAATTGAAACTTCGTAATGAAGTATATAGGTGATGATCTCCCCTTAACTAGTACCGAGACCTTTTGAGATAAATTAACTAGTACGGAGGCTTTTTGAGATAAAACCCCACACTTAAGAGTTGAAGGTGGTTAAGTCGGGGACAGTACCGGTGCTGGCGGAGATCCACGGGCTTGCGTGCACGTGTGCGGCGCTGCCCGGAGATTTTAACAGTTCTAAACTTTAATCTAATAATCTAGTTAACCAAACACATTTTTTGGGGTCAAATTAGCTGGATTACAAGCTTGGTTTGTGTTGCTCTAAGCGTTGGCAGTGAAAGTCAAGGGCTAGAAAGTAGAAAGTAGAATTGATTCTCAGGATAATGATTGTAGAAAGTAGTGTACTGATTCTTGGTAATAGAAGGTCGAGGGCTAGACAGTGACATAAGTACTGGTAGCTTTGCTATGCGGTTCATGTGCAGCTTTCCTTGTTATTTCTCGTTGACTAAATTATGGAGAGATTTGGGAATGCTGTTTTGTTTCACCATGAAATGGTATGGATAAGATTGTCGGATTATCTATTTTTGGTTATTTGGCTATATCATTCGTGGATTATCCTTTTTTTGGTTATTTGGTGTATGAAATCCCTGCACTATATTGTTCATGGACCATTTACTGTTCATCTAGATGCATGTGGTTGGCAAATCCATATGTTAGATATTGCATGTTGCGGTGCTTTAAGTCTTTACTATCCATATATCTGTTGGATTATGAATTCAAAGAAGATGCCTTGATGCTTTTGGGACTCGTTTGGTAGATGTCTAGCGTAAAATACTGCAACCAACTTAGAAGGAAGAATTATATTGGCTTAATTGGCAAGTATATCCTAACGTTTCGATTTTTGCAAATATATCATAACCTTTTAGTTTCATACAAATTGTATCCTTGTTTGTAATTATTATATATCGAACCACAATCAAAGTGATGAATGTTCACTAGATTACATACCAATTGCATTTATACGAAATAATATTCCCAATTGTATGCATAATTTATTATATTTTTAAGTATAATTCACTAAAAAAAATGAAGTGAGGATACAATTTACAAGAAATCAAAAGGTTAGGATATTTTTGCCAAAATTCAAACGTTAGGATATTTTTGCAAAAACTTTGAAACGTTATGATATATTTGCCTATTAAGCCAATTATATTTTGTGCAAACAACTTACAATCAATTTCTTTGTACAATGAGCTTAAACGTTATCTGTTGTCACATATTACTATACATCCTGTTTAACCCTTTAGACTGTTAAACATTTACTTTGTTTCAAATGAATGATTAATCCATTTGTTATCAAGCTGACAACATAAGAATTTATTTGCAAAGCTGTATGTTTTCCAAATTTCCATCATCATCGTTGCTCATGCTGTTCTGCTTCTAGTTTGTACCTGGCGCTGCCAAAATTTTCAGTTTTAGTCTAAAGATGAAAAATTCGGCATATTATTTGCATCCAATGGTTTCAAATGCAAACCTTTTGTTGGTTGTGGTGTGTATGTGTTTCAAAGGGAGCTATTGGTCCTTATCACCAGTGCTTGTCATATTTCTTATGCTACTGCATAAGAAATATGATTACTGCATAAGTAGAGTCAACTCGTACGATTTGACTCGCAAATCGTACAAGTTTGACAACATTGGTGCCTACCTTATCAGTATGTGCTACTGCATGCATCTCATTTGTTTTCAATTGAGAGATCAAGTTCTATCACTGTCTTCCTCTACTTAATTTCAATAATAGCATGATGGTCTCTTTTCAGATTTGTTTGGATTTGCTTCCTTTTTTTTTTTTCTTTTTTCTTCCTTTTGTACCGCTTAACGAAGGTGTTCCTATCTTTTGGACAAGCACAAGACTTCAACTTCCATTACCATACATGCTTAACTTTTTTTTCAATTGAATACCTTAACACAAGTGAGCTGTGTACTTGTTCTAGTGGAGTAAGTGAGATTGAACCTGCTTTGCCATCATCTAATAGTGGGGCTAAGGCCATATTCTCAAAGTACTTTTGCTTTACTATGCATCTATGTTAATCTCTGCTAAGGGTTTTTTTTTTTTTTTTGGTCAAAGGTAAATCTGCTAAGTTCACTGCTTATGTTGCTCTATAAAATAATCAAATGGATGTTCCATTGCAGTTGATTGTTGCTGGGGGTGGCATGTACGTAGAGGTTTTCAATAGAGGGGTCATTCCACTTGCCTACAGCATCAAGAAGAAGAACAAGGCAGGAGAGACCAACACTTATTTGGATGGCATTTATCTCCTCTTCACATACTTCACCAAGCCCGAGTCGTTGGAGACTCTCGAGAGGCGACTGAAGACCGATGACGATGTTATCCGATCTTCTAGTTTCAAAATCAGGAAGATGAAGTACTGAGAAAAATTATCTCCTCTTCTCGTGCTTCACCAAGTATGAGTCGATGAAGACTAGAGAGAGGCGACTGAAGACCGACGACGATCTTATCAACCTTCTAGTTTCAAGATTAGTCAGAGGAAGTGCTGAGAAAAATTATGAAGAAAATTGTGAACCATCTTAACATTTTTGTAACTGTGAGTTACATTACTCAGCATCTGATGCAGTTCCATATTGAAATTCAATTTGTTTTAGCAAAGTTGATCCAGAGCTGAAAAAAGGTTCCTATAACAAACAGATGAACATAACATCATCTATCTGCAAAAGATAGCATTTACATTTTAAAAAATATGAAAACCAGAAGGTAGTAATTCAAGGTTACAAGAGTCTGCAAGTCTTAAGAATTCTATTTTTCCGGAAAAAAAAAAAAAAAAAAGTCTTCAGAATTCCATAACACTGGTTTTTATTTCACAATGATCGACATCGCCACTTCGACTCTTGCCCAGATTGTAGCACTTTTGAAATTAGTCTTGCTTCTTCCCCGTCATACCTGCAACCACCTGCACATGCATAGCATCCAAAAGCCCTATAAAATTCATGTTCAAGTAGCCATAAGTTCAAATTTGAAGCAGTGAAACTCTTGTATAACACAGTATTTAAAAGTTTACAAATCTAAATTTGTGCATAGAGCCTTCTCCAACAACAACAACAACAACATAGCCTCAATTCCAAATTAATTGGCGTCGGCTACATCATGCAAAAATACGTGTTTCTCCTTTCCATTTGCAAGTTTTGAACTCATCAATGATGGTTGCAATATCAAGCAACAAAAACTAAAATGCTGGTTATAGTATGAGAATGGGGACAAAGACCATATAAAATTACGATAAAAACTGCAAGGGCAAGGCATAGAAACTCACATCGCGTAGAGCTGGTTGAGGGACCTGCTTGCTTGTTTCCATAGAGTCCAAGATAGGTCTGACAACTGCCGGAAGGAATAGACCTAGACCACGAATAGGACCGGGTTAGAAGAAACAGCATATGCGGTTATCTCATACCAATGGGAAAACTGACATCTTACATTTAAGTATACCATCTTTCCATCATACAAAAGGGACAAGAGCATATCATCTCTAAATAACAAAGATAACATATCTGAACAGAAGTCACGTTTCCTTTCAACTATCAGCATATGACATTTTACAATGTTGATTTTTCATGCAAGCAGCTTCTACATAGCATGCCAAGCACAACTAATTTTGATAGGTGTCATGGCCTTAAAATGTGAAGGCTTTGACAACATATCAACTATTACAAACACTCCTTTCAATACGGATATTTGCTATTCCAGAAGGATAGGGGAACCAAACAGTAGACCATTTATGACTAGCATTACAAGAAAACGCGGCAAAACCACCTAATAGTTTGAAGGAGATATATGCCAAGTAATTTAAAAGTTCTTTTCATTTTCTCCTTAGCACAACATATCAACTATTACAAACACAATGGAATTTGATCCATGGATAGGGGAACCAAACAGTTTGGGACTAGCATTACAAGGCTATGTGGTTTGAAGTTGTTGTTAATTGTTTTTTCATTTTCTCCTTAATTGATACGAATTTGAGAGCAAACACAATCCTGCAGCAAACTTTAGCAAGAACAGCCTCTAAAATTATTTTAGACATAAGACCGACGGTTTTTGATAACCGTACTTGAAACCTTCAAAAATCCATGAGTTGGTTTAAGACTCGTTTAGTAGAAAATACATTGATCAATTGCGCCTATTGTAGAAATAGAGGAGGCAACACCCCCCGCAAAAATTTAACGAAAAGGTTTTGGCTAATTTATTTTAGCAGATTAGGCATCCAGTGAAAATACAGATTCCGAAAAGTAGATATAGAGGTAAATTGAGCAGACAAATGCAAAGTTCTACCGAAACATAGAACCTGAGAAAAGAGGAATTTGATTCAAGCGGTTCAGGTGCTTGTCTCTTCGGAGACATCCGATAAAAACGTTCAAGTGCTTAAGTTTAAGAAGTTTCACTCTACATAACATAGAATAGTTGTAAATTACAACAATGTGGAAGTAGAAGTGTATCAAACAACACACTAAACAATCCCATCTCATCAAAGCCACACATTTCAGTGTTGATACCAGATTCCGAGATTAGTAAAGCTTCTCAAGATCAGTCATTGAACAAACTGTACACTTTCAGTCCAATGTACAATTGCATAAATAGGGAATTCCCTATATCCACTTTTAGTCTTTGGTCCAAAATTCATGAAATTGAATTGAAAAACATCAAATGATTCAAAAGCCCTAATTTTTTTTCCCAAAATCAATTCCAGATCTTCTGGCAACTTTGTGGTAAATTCTATTTCTGAATGTGAACCAATTCGACAGTAAATTTTTTCAATAATTCTCAACAACGTCTCATCAAAAGCCCTAATCTTTCTTATCGGATAGTTCCATCAAAACAAGATAGGCATGAATCAAAACATAAAAATTAGGGTTTTGATTGAAAGTTGGGGAGTACCGAATCCGGCGATGAGACACGACGCTGCAACGACGGGCTCTTGAACGATGAACATCTTCAACTTCTCCATCACCGCCATCTCTCCCTCTCTCTCGTAGAACTACTCGCTCTGCGTTCAACCGCTCAGACTTTACACAGCTGAAGAAGACGGAGAGAGAGAGAGAGAGAGAAGGAGAGAGAGAGAGGCGTTTAGATCAGATGCAGACATGGGCTTCTTTTTCCAAGCCCATTCAACTTGGAGCTTCGTGAAGTTTTTGGCCCATGAAATTTTAAAGGCCTCTTACCGGGCCAATTTGGCTCGAGCTTTAAAGTAGTCAATTAAATGCACATACTGGAAGTGATTTAGACTAAAAAAAAAAAAAAAATCATAGTTCCGAGTGGGTAGGAACTCGGTTTTCTTGAAGCGAAGTTTCAATTTTTATTTTATTTTTTTTGAAAGATGCGAAGTTTTTGATTTTGAGTTTTGTTAATGAACTAAATAGAAGAGTCACCTAGTAAGAAGCTCACTATATGATCAAGTATGGAGTAAAATGAATAGTCGATGAGGTTGACACCAAATACTATATGAAAAATAAAAAGAGAGGAGGAAATTAAATGATGCAAAACACCTAGAAAAATATTGAGGGAATAAAGTCTAGTACATGGAGGTTAGTCTTTAAGATGGACATTTATATAAGATGTCATTTGAGTTATAAATAGCAGCATAAGAACCATAGCCCATATTATTATGTATCAAAACACATGTAATATATAATTTGGTAACCAAGTCAAAGAAGGCATGGCCCCGCTAACTTTTGCTTTCAATATTGTTGCAAACCGACTATTATTTTCTTCCAAGCTAACTTTGACAAAACACGCGTAGTAGGACCCTCATAATCAAATCAAACATTTGGTTTAAAATCAAATTAATTACAGAGTACCTGAAAGTCCAAGACTTAATTAGCTACTACTACTACTTTATAATAATGCATTAAACGTGCCACCAACACTCTCTCATCTCTCCTTATCTGGGCCTAATCGTTTTATTCATTTGTGAATGTTGATGTTCTGACCGGGAAGTTTTGCTACCTTGGCAGTGGGACCTCAGCGACCAAAGTTAACAACCTAACAACTTTATCACAACACCGTACCAACAAATGGGGCACACATTAATCTCTCTACGTGCAATCGCCAATTAAATAAACTGCACGCAAGAAATTCATGCATTTATCATAGTTTGCACATCCTAATTTGGACATTGTCAACAGTTTTTGACTAGAGTGTTATAAAAGAAGATGCTTGGGAGGAAAAAGAACATCTCGAAATTAAAATAGCAATTGCTTGTGTATCGTTGATTTCACTTTAGAAAAGTGTTGGACATTTTCAAAAGAAATGTTTATTGGTTAAAACTTCAAGTTTAAAGCTACAATGTGTGTAAAAAGTACAAGTGAATCCACGCCTGCGCGACGCATTTTTTAGGCGCTTTTATAGAAAGCACTTATAGGCGCACTTGGCACTTGTGTATACTTCATCATGTATCCCATAAAATTTTAAATTGTTGGATGCTCTTACTCCATTACTTGCTCCAACTGTAGAGAATTTTCATTCAATGCAAAATTTTCTTTAAAAAGTAGATCACGACCGGTGCTCTGACATCTCGCACCAAGTCATTCTTGAGTCTCTTGCTTCATCGTACAACTTAAAATGAATATGCCTCCTAACTTGTACGTAGAACTAATCAGTTAAAAAATGGGGAATGATATATGCCTCTCAAAAGGAAAGAGATTTGAACTCGTAACCTCATTGGTAAAACACAATGTATAACCAAAGAGGCCTAATTGAGTGGTTAGAATTCAATACTTTTTTAACGGGTTCAAAGTTTTAGTCTGAGTACTGAGAAAATCATTTTTAGTTACTGATCTTACAAAAGGTGGTACTGACTAGCTAGTCTAACTTACAAAATCGGACAGGAAGCCCTATCGAAAACATGTAATGCATAGATGTATATATAGATGTCATTTGGAGGGGAATCTAAAGTCCATCAATGTTAAGTGCTCTCTGCCTTTAGCCAAAGTTCCACTTTGAGGGAACAACCATGATTGAGCGAAAATCACGCTCATGATCAATGGCCATGATTGAAAGTAAAGTTATCTTGTACATAACATATGGTAGAGTTGAAGTGTTGGGAGGGGCAGTGTCGTTTTCCATGACACTGCAGAGACCACACATTGCTGCGTGTCGGATATCACGTGATGAGTGAATTTCTTTCCCTTCCAAGTATTTTGACTTCAACAATGTGTGGTGCCATATACTATGTATTTATCTTAGATTTCTTTCACGTATTTTCATATGCAATGCAATGTAATTCATCTTCGAATCTGGTTTTAATAACACTGATTAACTAACTAGAAAATTAAGTATTAGCATGAAAGTGTTGGCACAAATTATTTTTCTTTGAAAGGAAAATAGGATGCATACTAACTTTGCCAACTAATCAAATTGACGCTTTGCTCGCCAGTGGTTCTTGTTAATAGAGACACACTGACAGGCGTCTTTGGATGCATGGAATTGGTCAAGGTGAACCTATCACACACACACACATGAAAAAGATAGGCCCTTATATGAGATAAATCATTTTTTTTTTCCACATGTAAGTAAAGATTTTTTTTTTTAGTTAATTTTTATTTTTCCTCACTTACCTTTCTTTAATTTTCTATCTAGTTATTTTATTTTTATTACAAACTTGCCCAATTTAGAGACATTTTTAGTAGGACACAATGAACTTACATGCCTAATAAGGTTTATAGTGGACTTTATAGCGCTACTTAAAGTTACATTAAAATAGTGTAAAGTTACATTATTTTAGTGTTTATAGTTGGAGATCTTTAGTTAGGGCGCCTCAAGGAGTGTGGTGCGTGGCGTTTCACTAAGCATTACCAACATATTGTGTAGTCACGTAACTTGTATTTCTCACTTAATAGTACCTCCACTTGTCTATGTATTGTCATGTAACTTGTAATCATCTCCAATGTACACCAACTATTCCATGTATTGTCTATGTTGCTTGTGATGTGTTGTATGACTTGTGGTGTATGTATAACTTGTACACATTGTATAAGTACAATTATCTAATGTAATTCAAGATTCATTTGGACTAAATATATCGACTAAAAATCCTAGCACTTTCATTGCATAATCTACCATAATCATAACCTTAATTTTTTATTTAAATTTAATTTTTTGAAAAAAATAAAGAAAAAACATCTACCATTTTTTTAATTATAGCGCTACTTAAAGTTACATTAAAATAGTGTAAAGTTACATTATTTTAGTGTTTATAGTTGGAGATCTTTACTCTTTTTCCTATACTAGATTTTTTTCCCACAGGGGTTTTCTAGTACTTTTAACGAGGCACAATCTCTAGTGTGGTGCGGATGGCGTAGAAAAAAACATTTTGATTATGACTAAGACATTATTCATAAATTCGATTTCCTCGTTTCTTTCAGGTTACGAGGTTGGAGTTTCCAACTAACACTCAAAAGATTAGTCAAACCAAAGTAAAAAGTGATTGAAATTTGAAAAAAGTTTCGAATAACCATAATTATATAAAAAATAATAATAATAATACTAGCAATGGTGCCATTTGGCTCAATATTTGCAAGCATGGAATCTTGCGCAGCTAGATGGAACTCAATAGTGGGAAGCCTGAATGGATTAATCCTTCATGGCAGTGTCTCCCGCCTCATGGTGTTGTGTAATCTGTTAGTGTTCTCTCGTATCAAAGTGGGTTTGAAAATGGGGAGGGAGTTGATGGGGCCTACCCTACAATGAAATTGATGTTAATGGGATTTTGGGTTTTCTTTGTTTTCTTGAATTGAATCTCAAATTGTGCTAAAAGCTAGTAGTGGTACCGACGTGCTCATAATCTCTTTGATTGATGTTCCCTTCCACCCACTATTCCTCTCAACCTCTCTTCCACAACTGTTTTAATAAACTAAACATATAAATCGGTGTGTGCAATAATTTCTTCACTTTCTACTTTGTCTTTTTGATTGTTTTCTACTCTCTGATTATTTTTTGGCCCCAATAATCTGTTCAATATATCGACACCCGCCTTAATGAGGGCTGGTTGTTGTGCCCTTTTGACCCTCTTTAGCTTTTGGGATTCATTGTACTGTTGAATGGCAAGTGGGTTTTTCTTGGTTTTCTTTGATTTTTGTTGGTTTAGATGAAATGGGCACTTTGATTTTGAGCTTAAAAGTGGAGTTTTGAAGTGGGATTTGGTTTAGAGTGCAAAAGGAGGAGTCTTTGGTTGAGTTTTGATCTGTTCATGGAGGCCATGTCTGCTGCTTCTCCTGTTTCTGCTCCCCATGAGCCATCTAACTATGATGAGCTATCAATGCAGCAGAGTTTGCTCTTCTCAGACAGTCTCAAGGTGGTAAAATTTTCAGTGTCATCTCTTTATTGCATTTGAGAATGGATTGCATTTCTGTTTTTTAATCTGGGCAGTTGATGCTAGGGTATGTAGTTGTGTTTTGTGAGTCTTGGAAACTTAAATAGGTGTCTAAAGACATCAACTTTATAGTTCATTTGAGAATTACAAGCTTTGTTGCACTATGTGGCACCTGGAAAGACCTATACTTTACTATCTGTTTAATCTTAAATACTGAAATGTGTTTAGAAGTTTAGTGTTTTCAATGCATCTTGATTTTCAGGACTTGAAAAATTTGAGAGCACAGTTGTATTCGGCCGCTGAGTATTTTGAAGTATCTTATACTAATGATGACCAGAAACAAATGTGAGTGATTCTGATCATAGTCTTAAGCCCTGAATGTTTATAGATTGAGATGATGGAGATTTTTCCAATTCATGTTCATCTTAATGTTGTCCTGTCCTTTGTGTAGAGTGGTGGATACCTTGAAAGATTATGCTATCAAAGCTATTGTCAACACTGTGGACCATTTGGGATCAGTCTCATATAAGATCAACGGTTTGCTTGACGAAAAAGTTGATCAAATTTCTGGCGCAGAGTTTAGAATCGCTTGTATGTTACAGGTATTTTAATGATCAGTTAATTTTCTATGCTGTTGTTCTAAGAAATATTGCGTGACCTTCAATCTGTGTTGACGTCGACTTGGAAGAGAAGATACAAAGGCTAATGGAAATATGAGTACTTATAATGTAGTGAAGTATAGAGAGACTTGGCACTGGCACCGGGTTATCCATGATTTGAATGAGAAGAGGAAAATATAATGCTTGAATTGAACGCAGAAAACTGTAGCTTTGTCGATGTACAGTCCATCCGCAAACTCTTGAACTAGTTCAATAAATAGAGATTTAATGAGCAGATGCCTTTTATCAAGAATGCTATTAAGCCTCCATTTCTGAGGGATATCTTCAGATTCATGCAGTTTGAACTTCTTATGGTAAAACTTTCCTAGATAGAGAGCTCTGCCGCCCTTATAAGCGTATGAGTACTTTCCCAAACACTCTTTCAGCGAAGAAACTTCATCTCATCAATCTTTTTCTTATGGTAATGGAGCTCGTTTTTGGTTGTGAAGGTCATCGTTGTTGGTTTGTTCCATCTCTATGGAGCTCATTTATACAATTACTGCTAAGCTTGGATTTTAGACAATCTCATTTCCTTCATCTGTTCTTAAATTTTAACACAAGTTGGCTACTACACAAAACTAAATTCTTCCCTCCCCTTTTGGGTGGTTTTTAGAGATTGCGGACATGTCAAAAGTATATTGATCATGAAGGTCTTTCCCAGCAATCACTGGTGATTACTACTCCAAAATTCCATAAACGATATATTCTACCTGGTACTTATATAGGATTTCACCCGTTCATATTTTTCTCATTCTGAATTTGTAATTTCCGCTAAGTGTTCGTTGCGTTATGGCTAATTGATTTTTGCTTCATGGATTCCAAAATCAGTTGGTGAGACCATTCGTGGAACTGTTCGTACTGTGTCAAAAAATCAGTGGTGCAGCCTAGATGATGAAGATGATTGGAACCGGTTTAAGAGCGGTAATTCTTTCTTCATATCAAATCTGATACTATTTGCTTAAAATTTTTAGCCTTTATGTTGTGTCAGTGCAATTCTATTTTTTTTACGTCATTGTCTTCTTGTAGCTGTTCGCTCATCAATCAAAGAAACACCACCACCACCTTCAGTTAGGTAAGAAGTTTCTAATGTTATTTTCTTGGATAGAAGTAGAACTATGCTCTCCTCTTCAATTTTTATTTGCCTTGTTTTGTAAGTCACAATTTTGCGGTTTTACAGAAAAGGGCGTTCGCCGTCTCCTTCTCCAAGACATTTCATCCGATCTGGTACCTTCTCCTTCACAGGTAGGGTGCTTGTATAAGCAAAATTGTAAAGATAGATAACTCTCTTTCCTCAACTCCGATAATGCCTTGCTTTGACTAATGGATTTTCATTGTCTGAGACGTGTTAAGTGTACTGACAATGTTTACTTCAAACAAACAGAGAAACAAACCGTCCCAGAGAAACGGCAACCCTCACCACTTCGGGCAAAGTTCCCTCTTATACGTTCTGGATCACTCTTGAGCAGGTCTACAACTCCTGTCTCGAGTAGACCAAGCACTCCTCTTTCAAGCAGACCTACCACTCCTCTCTCAAGTAGACCAAACACTCCCAATTCTTTGAATACAATCCGACGGGTAAGACTTGTGATTGCGAACGCAGTTTTCTACATGAGCAGAACCATTATAGTTTGCTACACTAGACATAACCATCAAGTTTAACTAACTGAATTCATGCATACTTATTTTGGTTCTCTGGGGTAGATAACTCACTTTGGATGCTTTTGTTCTACTTTGTGCATGCAGTACCCTTCAGCGCCTAAGAAATCATCGTCAATGCGTGATCAATCTGAAAGAGAGAGTCCAAAGGAGAGTGAGCAATATCCCAACAAAAGTAAACGTCTCCTGAAAGCCTTGCTAAGTCGACGGAAGTCAAAGCAAGACGACTCACTATATACTTTCTTAGATGAATACTGAGCATGGCAGCCTAAGTCTGGTCTTGAAGGTTTTCACATTTGCCTTTCACCACCTTATACTTGTATCAGATAAAATCTATCTTGTGTGACTGGAAATGTTCATTTATTCAAGGGGTTATTCAAGTGTTATATATGTTTCACATTGTTGTTGTGGACATGTTCAAATGATGAAAGCAAATGCTCATGTTGCAAGCCATGTTGCAAGCCAACTTTCTTGTGGATTGGATTTGGAAGTCTTTGTTTTTATCATTCAGTAATGCTCATGTTGCTCCTATTGAGACCCCCAATTTATTCCCCAGAGACCCAAAATCACATGAAAGGATGTGTTGTAGAGACCATGTATATATTTTATAGAGGGCCGCTAAGGGCACCCCACCAATTAATGAAGGCACCCAGTTAATGTGTGCACAAACCGATTTACGTTGGGCACCCAAAAATTAGACCCGAAATACCTAAACTACCCCTCGTTCAAATCCATCTCGCACCCCAAAGACCCCAAGCGTCATCTTCACCGCCCGGACTCCAAGAACCCGTTTGTGTGAACCGTGCATGGGTGGAATCTCCGAAATCGTGTCTCCGTGTCTCGCCTTGTGTTTCTCCTCCGTTTGACGGTTTTTTTGCGATTCGTCGAGTCGTGGTGTGGGCAGATTTCGTCTCGAAGTTAGGGTTCCGCTGAACATCTTCGAGCACACATTATTTGCGGGAAATCGGTCGATTGAAGGTACGTTTTTAGTGTTATTAAGTTACATTTGGAAGAGTAGTTGTGATTTACAGTGGTGGGTTGTTCATTAGTGTAAGAACTGGGAATTCGCAGTTCTCGGCCACACAGGAAGAGAATGTGGTTATGCTCTCGGACAAGGATGACCGAGAGAGTTGCCAAATTTTGGGGAAATCGAACTGTCGGCTACAAAGGCCGACAAAGATCACACAGTCTCGCCTACTGACCACCGAGATGACTATAGGTCTCTCGGTCGAAATGTGACGAGAGATGGAAGTACTTCTAGGTAATGTGGTGGCGGTGGTGTACAACCGAGAATTTGGGCGTACTATTGGTTGTACCATGCGTGAGTGTGAAGGTAGGCTCGGTCGTGAGTGGCGAGAGCTTGTAGAATTCGAATGGTCAATTCATCTCGGTGGCGCAAAACCGAGACCGTTTCATTAGACTCGGGTGTTCAATGTCGATACATTGGAGGAATTGTCGGTCGTGGGTGACCGAAAATATATGTCGTTTCACAAACCTGGCTTGACCGAGACATAAGAAATGGATGATTTGGACTTATTTTTTTGTAAATTTAAGTTGGGATCTGTTCCATGCGCTTATAAGTTGTAATTTATGCAGGTATGGCTCGTCCGAAGCAACCGGTGACTAGGGAAGAGGCTGGAGCTGAGGTCCCGAGGCCGAACAGAGGGCGAGGTGGCGGAGACCCAGAACGACATCGTCCGGAAAGAGAAAGAGAAGGAGAATCAGGATGGTAAGGGCAAGGCGAAGGTAGATGGCAATCGTGGAAGGTTACATTTGCACGATGAGGGTTCGACCCTCAATGCCGGGCGACCTGAGGATCTTGTTGTTGCTTGGGAGGAGAAGAGGAGGGGCATGCATCGGAGTCAAGTAGCGGTGACTCTTCGGATGCCATGACAACCATGATAGACACGAGATCGTAATGTGGGGGGAGCGGAAGAGGTGGAGCGGCCATGATGAAGGAGAGCCGTAAGTGGCTTTTGAGGCGCGTGCTCCATTCCCAGGTGGTCCTATAGACGGGCGTTGTTTGAAGAGCTTCAAGGATCATGTGGCTTTATCGATTTGGAGGAATGAGGTAATTTCAATATCATTGAAATTATTAACTTAACACTCATGTCTTCACATAATGACGAAATGTTTTGACATTTGCAGGAGCGGCCCGTTCTTAAGTGTATCAATCACGGAGCTCAAATAGCGGAATGGGATTTACAGTCGTGTCACCCGGACACGGCGGGACTCCGAGGATTATTCGGCGTTCGAGCTTGAATGCGCGATAGATCGCTCATACCGCAAGGCCAACAAGGAGTTGATCTCTGCATTTGTGGAGCGGTGGCAGCCGGAGACGAACACATTTCACCTACCTTTTGGTGAAATGTCTATCTCATTAGAGGATGTCAGCTTCCTCCTGAAGATCCCTGTGACGGGCAAAGTTGTAGAAGTGGACAAATTTGCTAGGTACACGGAGGAATCTCGCTCCGACGCTATCAAGATGGTTTCCAACCTTCTTGGGGTTAGCGCCGAGGAGGCGGAGGAGGAGGTGAATATCACCAAGGGGCTCACAGTGCGCAAACATTGGTTGAAGAGTCGATGGTGCCCCAAAGCTGGTTCGATACCCAGAAATTATCCTCCTGTGGAATGCACAGCCCGAGCGTACCTGCTGTACTTGTTGTCGTGCACTCTTTTTGCCGATAAGAGTGGGTCTCGGGTGTCGATCGCGCTGCTGAAGCTACTTGAGGACTTGGACGACGTAGGGAACTACGCATGGGGAGCAGCTGCGTTGGCCTACTTGTATCGACACTTGGGGTCCGCCACGAGAGTCCTAGTGTCCCAGATTGCTGGCTACCTCACATTGCTTGAGGTTTGTTTTTAAATATACGGAATAGGCATTCTTTTGTTCGATTCGCCCAAATTGCAATTGTGGAGTAACTAACATTGTAACGTTATATGCAGGGATGGGTGTATGACCATTTCAAACTTGGTCTGGCCACGCCCAATGCGAAGTACGTGGACTACGTGCACCCTCGTGTCTCCAGATGGATTCAAAAGCACGAGACGGTTGCGAATGTTGACAAGCTCGGGGCCATTAGGAGAACCTTGGATAGGTTGCGACCAAGTGAGGTGAGCCGCCTATCCATTACCTCGATGTCCTCTTAAGCACGTACTCAAATTTGGTAATTTACTTTACACCCGCGCTATATGTTGAATATTTTGTAGGTCACTTGGGACCCATATGTGAATTTAAGGGAAAATGGCGTTGTGCAAGCGATGGCCTTTTACAAAGTGGGAAGATCAAGTACATGGATGTGGTGGAGCCCTACCACCCGAGAGGATTCTAAGACAGTTTGGCCACGTGCGGTCGATACCGAGATCCTCCTTACAGTCCATTGGAAGCACACAGAGGCCCATTGCAAACAAGTACTCCGTCAAGTATGGGTTCGAACAAGACAATTGGGAGCGATGGAGGAACCATGTGTTGGCTGCTGAAGTTAGGGGCGAGAAGGCGGTATTTGAGTTTCTAGCTACACCAGACTACCTCCCTTGGTTCGTCAAAGTGTCTCATCCTGTTATCACGAATCCGGTCTTTGAGGACCGTGTAATGGTCGCCTCAACCATAGCAGAGAACGAGATACTTGAGGTATTGGAATGGTTATACGTAATGTGGCACTTATAATTATTTCCACAATGTTGAGTATTTGACAGTAACCCGAAATTTTTCACCAGCGCAATAGGCGAGCCTTGGACGCGGCGTTGCGATGGATGGACCTCCCCCCAGAGATGTCTACTTTGGACTCGGCTAGGACCACATTGACTGCAGTGGTCAACCTCCTTTCGGGAAGGAATTTAAGTCCCACCCCCACGAGTACATTTCCGCGCGACCGCAACCAAGCACAACTGCGACAACCGGCCCTACCGCGACAACCGGCCATACCGAACCAGGCCCGAGGCACTCCCACCATGGTAGCACTTCCACACCCTCGGCCCAGGCCACATCTCGGCCCGCCTCGACCGGCCATGGTGGCACCCGAGAAGAGAATGCATGGGAAGGAGTATCGAAGGAAGAACGTGAAAAAACCCAAGCAATGACCAACCCTCAATGTTGGAGGGATAGACATTTGTATTACATTTTACATACACTTTTTAATGGTTTATATGTCTCCTGTGCTGTTGAGTACATTATCATGATCGTTTATGATGTTTCATTGTCCATCTCGTGTGGGCCGGAATTCGAAGAAATTTTTTCATGTTGTGTCGGTCACTCAAGACTTAGAATGTCGAGTGAAACTTTCGGTACCCATCACCGATACTATAAGGACGGTTTCGGTCTCTCATAGCCGAGCTTAAGCGTTAAGTTACGGTGGCGAATGATCGAGAGTGAACATTCGTTTCGGTCATGCATGACCGAAACGAATGTTCCAATAAACATTTTGAACAACAAATGAAACTAACTTTCAATCATTTTATATCCTAACTTTGAAAATTACAAATTGTACAACCAAACTATTTGCATTGTTCCGGTTGTAACACTACGGTGTACCCAAATCTACAACGGATATGGTGGCATCAAGTAGAGTTGCAACGGCGCGATGTCTCGAATACGAATCTGTCTCTCGCCAACCTTTCGCACTATCCCGAGCATACCGTACCCACGACGGGTATACGGATGGCAAGGGTGCATTCGTGCTCAAGCAACACTGTCAATGTGAACAAGACACCATTACCATATTGTCGGAAACAACATAACAATTCAACCAAATTCGCATCACATACCCTAAGCCAATGTATATTCCTGTCATTAATCATGGCAATGACAGATCTGCTTGTGACCGGTGGATGGTGGAGCACTACGTAGAGGTAGAAATGTGGAGGCACTCCCACGCGATAGGTTGACGAGAACCACATTGATTGCGCAGTGGCTACTAACAATCCCATGTCCGGAAGTGTGAACCATTCTTGGAAAGTTGCACCAACTTGATTCTCTACGCAATGCACCGCAATCTTCACACTCTCGTAACTCGAACCTAGCACTTCGCGCCAATGGTTTTCATGCCCGATAAGCTCATCGTACATCCTTCTACGGACGATCCGCCACCCGTCGTCATCTCGGTAGTCCAAGCCCATGCGCAACACACCTATATCCACAATTCCCATCGGCTAGCACATCGATGATGCCCTCAACATGTAGCAACAAATCCGGATCTACGCAATGACCGTAAGCCATGTTAGTTGCGTTGTGTTTGCGTCGACTACCACGACGCAGCTTTAGGAACAACTTTACTTCTCTTCGCCTAGAACTTGAGGCCTCCCGAGTCGATAGCACGTACTCAAACTCACTCGGCAACCGTCTCGTTGAAGAATCGGGACACTCGTGTTTTCTCTTCAACGACCCCGGTGTCCTCCCTTTTGTCTTAATTTTTGCCGTGCGACAACACTGGAGTAGACGACGGTCGACTAATCTCCCCGAGCCGCTTTGAATAATCTTGAGTCGATCGTCCTCATTCTTGCATGCATTAAACTTTGCCAACACCCTTTCAATCTCATCGTGCACGTTGTACCCAGACGAGTCCACCGGACTCTCGGGTATCATACTCAACTTTCGCCAAGAAACATGAATGTCCTGGAGAGGGATGGGCGTCCCAAAGAAATATATGATGGTTAAGCTCATGTGCACAAGGAAGGCCATGTGTGGTGCGTATCGCGCAACCACAACGAGTGGAATCGTGACCAACATCCTCTCCCCGGGCCAATTCATCTCTAATTAGCCTAAGCGCCGTTGAGACACATAACCGCGCAATCGTCGATACAACTCATCAACGTACTCATGTTGGACGACATTCAAACTTAGCTCAAACGATGCCTTGATATTGTTGTGTTGGATTCTAAGGAGTCCATCAACCACATTCCATAGAGTCTCAAAATTAGCTTTGATTGTTCCCAAGGTGTACCTTCGAGTAGAATGTGCGACTCCACCCTCTCGAGTTGTCGTTTCCCCAAAGTGCGAAGTCTATCCGTCCAAGCCGAGACAAATTTCTCCTTGTAGCTCTTTAGCCATGTGTTGTCCAAGTACTCCATAAGACCCTTTACATGCCCAAATTCAAAACGGAGGTCATTCACCCTAACTTCAAATAACGCCTCCGACTTGGCATACATCACGCTCGTCCAACTACCCATAAAACGCGCAAAACCATCGTTCTCCCCAAACATCTTCTTAGTCTTAGACAAAACAACTTTGTTGATGTGCCAAGAGCAAAGGAGGTGAGACGAGGCCGAAAAAACTTCTTCTATTGCACTAATAAGGGCTAAGTCCCTATCGGTAACAAGCACGTCAGGCTTAGGCCACCCATCCAATATGGATCTCAACTTCTCAAGTGTCCAAACATAATGCCCATGACTCTCTGATGATAAGAATGCGAACCCAACGGAGAACGTCAAGTGCGTAGAAGTGATGCCAACAATCTCCAACAAAGGCATTCGGTACCTATTTGTCTTGTACGTGCAATCCATCAAAATAACCGATGGAAAACACCTGACCAACTTTATTGAGTCGGGATGTGACCAAAATAACTCCGTGACAACATTCGTATCGGGATCCTTCCTATGCCATGACAACCACTTATTCTTCTCCAAAATGTGCAAGAGTTGTTGCATTTGAGTCCTCCCACCCGCATCCTCCTTTCGGGCTTTTTGTCTTGCATTATATATAGTCCTCATTGTCGATGCGTTACCAACGTCTCTTTGCTTCAACGTATTTAGGATGTCCCTTGGCTTCACATTCCCTTTGTCATTTGCACCACAACTTCCCGCTCCGCCTTATCCAATCTCCCGGCAAAAGAATGGCCGTCCAAGTGTTTTGCGGGGTCGTGATTGTGCCTCCCACATATAACGATGATATACCACAACGAGTCGCATTTTCCTTCACGTTGATAAGGAAAGGGCATCCACATTTCTTCGTACTGTTTGAGTCCTCCCCGTTTCGTCTTCTTCTTCATTTCTTGGTTTCGAAGCTATTTTTTCCGCTTTACCCTTACCAACTCTTTGTGACATTCCCCTGTAAGTCCCGACCTCTCACAGGGCAATTTTCACCCTACCCTGCGCTTAATGCCACCGGCGTCGAGTGCTTTGTCACTAGCACGAACATGTTCTCACGGCCTATCATTTGAAGCCATGAAACCTGCTGCTTCTCTACTTGGAAATGGCCTACAAGGTGTAAACGTGTCCGTGTAGTCCGGAAATAAGGCGTAAACAGGCATTACACGCAATACAAACGAGTGTAACATTATAATCAACCGAAATGTACAAAGACACAATCACACTAACATCCAAAAAAACATGTTTTCGGTCGTACATGGCCGCAACTAGCTTAGTGGTATCGCTCACGTACGACCGAGCGTCAACGAATACTATCGGGTTTAATGGTTCCGTCGATATCGCGAAACATTCGGTCCTCTACGACCGAGAGATTACATTACATCTCGGTCTGCGAGGCGAAACAATCGCGCACCACCTGAGATGAACCTTCTGTTAACCGCAACGAATACACAAAACATTTTCAAAAATACCTCAAGTACGACCTCCTCTCGCACCGAAGCGGTACAATCCTCCATTATATAGTGGAGTCAAGTTCGGATTGGAATAAATTACCAAACCCTACGTTCACAAACAAATCATCATTTTCATAGTTATACACAACTCAACTTTTCTAAAAAACACGAATATGGTTGTCAAACATTGTTACCTAGTTTGGAATTATGACAATCCGCAATAATCGATCCGCCGACAAACGCAGCGTGGATTTGTGGTTCAACCTTGTGGTGGGGTGCCTTTTTTTCTTTGTCAAAATGATTTGTGAGGTTGGAATCACTATATATACAAGGGCAAAATAGTCTTTTCCACTTTTGCTGAAATTTTTACAAATACTTTGGGTGCCTTCATTAACTGGTGGGGTGCCCTTAGCGGCCCTCATTTTATATTGCATGAAAAGCACTTTAATTAATATTATATGCCAAATGCAACCAAGATAAGGTAAGCTAACTTGTTGAGATAGAATTGTGAAGTTGGCATATTAGCATATTCCATTAGAATATTATGGACAATCTTCTCTCATTCGCTGGAGCTAAGTAGAGATGAACATCTCCCTCTCTCTAGCTAGTGCTGGGTTCACAAACATGAAGAGCTATTTCGTTGGCAGAATCTGCGCCAGAGTTCACAAGTGATTCATGGGAACACGATTCGTTGATGGCTTGAGTAGGGCAAGATACAGAGCTTCTCTGTTCTCCATATTTAATGGGTATGTATGCCAATAACCTGAAAGCCATGTTTTATTTAATTCGGTACTGACCATCTGTCTCTGCATGATTAATGCATAATTTTTTTTACTCTGACTGACAAGCCATATGAAGGTTTTCTGATAGAGAGTTGACATGCTAACAACAGATTATGTGATTGCAATAATGGATTCAGCATGATTAATTAGAATAGAAAATTCTTATGCCATGAAGAGATTCTTATTTACAAGTAGAATATTTTTTGTCTCAATGGCTGAATTCAAGGAGTAATACAAGTTTACAACAAAAACCCGGTTGCAGGGCTTTGTTACATAAAATAGGCTTCGGTATTGAGCAAAAAGGGGAGGTTCTTGAGATTGGCAGTGAGCGCTATGGTCGATAAAGGGTTTGAAATCCATACATCAAGCTCAACTACATACCGATTTCAGAATCCTCCTCACAAGACCACTCAGAAACCTCGGTGAATCGGACACTTTGCGTGTAATCTTTGATTATCTACAGTATCAATCTCAACCTGCCAATACAAGATTTAGCTCTAAAATTAGCTTTGCTAGAGCACAATGACTAGAGGAAGTGAACAATGAAAGTAAGACAATTTCACTAGTTATACCTTAAACCTTATGAGATGGAGATTCCAACTCTAGATTGTCTTGAAAATCTTAAGAATCTCTTCCCATGATCAAATGCCATTACAAGGAGAGCAAAGATGTATAGAAGACCATTATGGAACTTTGAGAGGATGTCAAAAAGAAAAGAGGAACAGTTTCCTGCCTCGGTGTTTTTCTCACTTAGGATGTTCAATCCTAACTTTCTTGAACCTGGAAAAAAAAAAAAAAAAAAAAAAAAAAACATGTCAATATAGAGCAAAGTGGAATCAAGTATGGTCATAATAATAGCCTTTTATTTCTTAGGTGTTTTCCTTACCCGTCTCTTTCTTGGACAAGTTAGACCACTCATACGGATTCAACTTCATTTCTGATGCCTTCATCAAATCTAAGAGAGCTTGATTTACCTGAAAATCACAACAGGTATTTGTAAAACTCATGGGAAATTTGAATGAATGAATGAATCTAGCTATTAAAAGAATTTTAATTAAACTAAAAGGGTGCTGTAGATCCGAGTTGCGCAGGAAAGTGGAATGGAGGAGCGACACTTCCAAGTTCCAACCAACAATCGAAAGAATAGCTTTTCGAGAAGTCAGGATTTGAGCAAAAGCTTTATACCGAAACAAGATCAACACAGGCTTCTCTTTATCTTGTATGCATAAAACTTTTTACTTGTATAAAAGCTCATCTCTTATAGACAGGCACAAATACATCTAGTGACCCTTCACCAAAAACAAAAAAAAAAGTCTGGGGGTCGTGATACTTCATGGGATTTGTTGTGATTAGGACTTGTAGGAAATATCAGTTACGGTCTAGGGCCGTTACGCACCGCTACAGCCCTATGGTAGTCAAGCCGATAAATTAACACCTACTACACCCTTGTGTCTTTGAGCATCTAAATTCAATTTACCCTTGCCTCTTCCGGTACTTTTATCTTACTTGCAAGTATTTAATCCGATGTTATACCCCTATCCTATTGGCATCTACTTCGGTTTGCCTGCAGGTAAGCAGGTAAGTTATCGTACCTAATAGGTGTGCCTAATAGCTCGGTTTGCCCTCTGGTACTCAATCTCGCATGCGTCACTTGCAGAAAGTTAAAGTATCTACAAAAGAGAGATATTACCTACGGTATGCCTGAGATATTAAAACTTTCAACTACGAAGAAAGAATTATACATACAAAGATTCAAGGGTGTGTGAATGTCATTTCACACTGTTATTACGAGTCTATGACTGCTATTAGAATGCAAAGAGATCAAAGGCCCTAAATGCTATCTAGTTTAAAACTTGGTTCTCACTTCTCACACTTAACTCATTTTCTATGGGCCCTAATCACTAAATATCTGTTGTTTCAAGCGACAATTTTTAGTTATATGTGCATCTAGGCTGGGTTCTGAGTGATGTCTTTTCTTTATAAATCAGCAGGTTGCTTTTCCCCCTTTTTATTTTGTTATAGAGATTTCTTGGTACATCTACAAATAGCAGATTCCTATGAAAGAGAGAGCACATATGGTTATTTCATTCATCATCATAAATGTCTTATCCGACAAGAAGGGACAAAATTATTGGAAATCACACATCTTGAAGTCTTACAAAAATAAAGTACCTCTTGAGGCCTTTCATGGCTTACTAGATGTCCTCCATGGAGATCTACCATTCTGGCGTAAGGTTGCAGTTTCTCCGCAAGTTTCCGTGCATAATATATTTGTGCTATAATGTCATATCTACAAATATGAAAAAAAAACCTAAAATTAGTTCCACAATGGTTCTTCTCAATAATGAAAAAGATGAAGGGGAAGATGAATTTTGGTAATTACCTTCCGTGGATAACTGAAATAAGAAATCCAGATGACCGGATCACTTCAATTTCTTTTGCTGTCATTTTGTGTGTCCAACATGCATTCACTTGTCCTTCAAAACCATGATTAGACTGCATACCAGTTGATGATATAGCTTTCACATATTGCTGCAAAACAATTGGTTCAATTTCAGGTAAGCAAAGATCGTGCAAATGTAAACTCCAGCTCTAGCTTCACAAGCTAAAAGCTCAAAAAGAGATTGCTACTTGAATTTAGCTCAAGAATGCATTGCTTAAAATTTGTGTTTGAATAACTACAAGGAAAACAAAAACTTGGTACATAAGAAGTTCATACTTAATACACGAACCACCAGACAATCACATCTTCTTGAATCATATATGAAGGTGTAGTCTCTCAGTTACAGACACCAACATTTTTTTCTATTGGAAGCACAATACAGAAAACTAATGAGATTTCCTGGTTCTCCTTTAGCTTAAGGAACAGTGAACATAAAAATGTCCAATTTTTTATGAGTATTCATGATCTTTTATCATCTGACAGACCATACCTCATATGTTTAACAGATAAACTGGGCTTTATGACCCCGAAAAAAAAAGATAAATTGGGGCTACCACAGCAGGGCTGATTAGAATCTCCTCCAAAAGCAACCTAACTCAAATCATAATGAAAGAATAGAAAACAGATTTAGGTTGTTCCAGGGTGGATTCCATAGGGTTCCTTACTTGATATAAAATCGTCCTCCTTGTGTGGCTACCAACAACTTCATCAAGGTATTCCTGCTCATAGATAGAAAATGTCAAAAAGAATTCCATACTCATTTACCAGTTAGAGAAGTAATGTAGAATGCAAATCCTACACCACCGGACCTTTGTATAGTGGGTGTCCAAGTCAACAGCTGCCCTATCCTCAGGAGTTCTAGCCTTTAAGAAACGGATGGCAATGGATATTGTCTTACGATCCAACTGCAAATGCAAAATGGATTAGTTCTAATGCACAAAGATCCGGCCCTAAAACATAAAAGTTACAATCTCTAACTGCAATTATAAAAGGTAAATTGATATTCATTCAATTAGATTCAATTTAGCATGGAAATCACATTGTTAGGCTCTCTAATTGAAATGATGAGCAAATCCCACTGGTATGGCGAGTTAGACAATTCAATTAGGTAATGAGGTTATATAACAAAACGACAACCAAATGTTCTCAAAGATGCAAAACAATGGCATAAGAATACCTTTGGGAAGCATTCAAAACCTCCTCCTGTTACATTAAGCAAGGCCAATGATAATATCCTGTCAGGCGCCATTGCCGCCAATTTGCAAGCTATCATTGCTCCTATTGTTACAAAACCAATGTTCAACAATCAACTTTAGCCTCAAAGAATTAGTCATAGAAAACAAGTAAAGTTCACTACTTCCACATACATTTAAATTCTAATGCATTAAATCAACTAAAGAAAAAAACACAACTAGACAAGTACCACAACATCTGCATTGGCGAGATCACAACGCGTTGCGCTGTACAAATGTAGACACCTAAATTACACATCTAAATTCCTAATCTTAGTTCAACCATATTTTGGTAAAGATGGCTATACTATTTTTTTTTTTTTTTTTTTTTTTTTTTGAGCAACCTTGGGTACCCAAATACTTTGTCTGACTAGTCCCACGGACCCTGGGAATGCGCAATGAGCGCACCAATGGGTCGACGTTTGGCTGTAGTGGGAAATCGAAACTGAGGTCGTGTGCCTAAGATGGATGGCAATACTATTAAACACACTGGACGGTATTTATTCGAATCGGGATGAACTAATAATCAAAGATGTATGAAAGGACTCACTCACGACTCACCCATTGAATGCCCAAAAACATGCGCCTTTCTCCATCCCAAATGATCCATCAAAGCAATTGCATCCTTCGCCATGATCGCCGTCCTGCACCCATCATCACCACACAATCAAAATGCAAAAAATCCATCAACTACCCACCTCTAAAAATTGAAACTTTAGGGCGAATCCAATCTCAGAAACCATCAATTCCCCCAAAAACCCCCAAATCCAGAACTCACGTGTATTCGGAAGTCTTGGTGGGCACGGAGCTCCGCCCCATCCCCCGATTATCAAACGCGCACACCTCAACCCCAATTTCGTCATTGGAATTTGACGACGAAGAATCGACGTCGTTGGGCGTGTCTGCGCCGGTAAGACCCTTGATTTGAGGAGCCCATGAATCATGGGTTCCGGCCAAACCGATGATGAGAAGGACTTTGGTGGATCCGTGACCGTACGTTCTGTAGAAGATCTGAATTCCATTGTTGTTGTTGTTGTTGGTGGTGGTGGTGGTGGTTTGGTTCTGGTACTTGCTGACTTCACAAAATGGCATATTTGCGTTCGCGCAAAAATCGAGAAGAGAAGGGAAGGTTTGAGAGATGGGATTTTATAGGGGTGGTGGGAGAATCTAGATGACAATCGACGGTAGAGAGGGGTTTGGAGAGGGACACGTGGGTGATGACGAGTGGGGAAGCTATCTGCGAATGCGATGAGGCTAGGCTACTGGTCAAATTTTTCGCGCGTGTAACACATGCGTAGAGAGGACTTTTTCCACTTCTTCCAAAACCCTTCAAAATAAAACAAAAGTCAAACAAAAGTCAAATTTAAGATAATTTTGTCCACAACTCTTAATATATAACTTCTTAAGAAAAGTGGTAGAAAGATATCTTACACCCTAAAGTAGATTTCATAAAAGTTTTGTTATGCAAGGCTCATCAAACAAACTGCTCTGCATGACGACTTCTTCTCATGAAACATGATCTCTATCGATCTGATATTATCTCCAACTTTATCATCTTTTGAGCTCATAATATTAATTAAAGGGATATCATCACTTATATATTTCATTATGAAGTTTCACTTAATTCATGAGACTATTTTATTATGGGCAATCTTCGTTTTGTCGACGTACGTATGGGGATTTAATTGACGTACGTGATGAGTATGACCCTGCATGGGTCGGGGTTGAGGCCCAGTCAGTAAACGGGCAGGCCTGGGTAGATTTGCATTTGTTGGGCTCCTGAACTCCAACAAAGTCCTTGAGAAATCAATCTTTCTCTCTCTCTGGAAGGCATCATCACTCTCTCTCTCTCTCTCTCTTGCCCGCTTGCCCTAGCCTTCTCTCTCTCATTCTGGTATTTGTCTTTGCCCTAGCTTCCCCCCTTTTTGATAATGCCTTTGTGGGTTGTGGTGGTCCTGCTTTGTTAGCTCTCATTTTCTTACCCTAATTGTTTAAGATTTCAATTCATTATGATTGATTGTATGTACTGATTTGGGATTCTAGCTCTGTTGTTGTTGTTGTTGTTGTTGTTGTTGTTGTATTCATATTTGCCAAATAGACCTAATCACTCGTTGGTGTGTGTTGTTGTTTGTATTAAATTTCACTGCTTTGCTTGATTTTTGGATTTAGCAATAAATAAATGAAGTGCAATGGAAGAGTTTGATCCATGTAGCCGACCCCGACTCATTTTGGGATTCGGGGTTTGAGGATTTTATGATCTATTGATGTGGTAGAATGGGTGGCTACTTTCAATTTGGAAAACCAATGTGTTGGTGCTTATTGAATTTAATTCAATCTTCTAAATTTCACTGCTTTGGAATAAACCAAGTGCAATGGAAGAGTTTGATCTACATAACCGACCCCGACTAATTTTGGGATTCAGGGTTTGAGGATTTTATCTATTGATGTTGTAGAATGGATGGCTGCTTTGAATTTGGAAAACCAATGTGTATATTTTAATTGTTGTTGCATTCAGTTTCTCGGCCTAGCGAAGAAGTTTGAGGAGGATGAAAACAAAGAGAGATGAGGAAGCGGAGGACAAACAGTTGAAGAAGCCAAGGCTTCTCGAGGATTCTCCGCGCTCTCCTCCGCCGGACATTGAGAACCCTCTGCTTCCTCTTGCTTCGTATGACGAAGACGAGGACGACGATGATGGAGAGGGAATGAAGAAAGAGGAGAGTGTTAGTAGGAGTGCGCGTAAAAGTGAAGGGGTAAATTGGTATGATGAAGAGGGCGATGATGATGGAGATGAGGAAGATCCTTACCAGGATAAATCACATCCGGGACAGCGCAGGCGCCAAGTTGAAATTCGAAGGGATTGTCCTTACCTGGATACCGTCAACCGTCAGGTATTCGGTTTTTTTTTCTTTGTCGGTGCTGTTATTTTGCTACAATGAATTTGTATCCTATATTTAGTTTACATGTCTTACTAAGATTTATTGATACTTTTTTGTACTCTTGTAGGTTTTGGACTTTGATTTTGAGAAGTTCTGCTCGGTTTCTCTATCAAATTTGAATGTATATGCTTGTTTGGTATGTGGGAAATATTTTCAAGGAAGAGGTCAGAAGTCTCATGCATATACTCATAGTCTTGAAGCAGGACACCATGTTTACATCAATCTCCGCACGGAAAAGGTCTATTGTCTACCCGATGGATATGAGATTAATGATCCATCTTTAGATGATATTCGACATGTTTTGAATCCAAGGTAAATTCGTTAGTGTCAGTTGAATACATGTATAGTTATTTTTCAGTTTCATTTTGATTCTTATTCTTCTGTGTGGCGATTTGCAAATGCAGGTTTAGTCGGGAGCAAGTTGAACAACTTGACAGAAACAAGCAATGGTCAAGAGCACTTGATGGTTCAGATTACCTTCCTGGAATGGTAATTAATTTCACTTTGCTTTTTCACTATCTATTTCTTCTGGGCATGCAATTTGAACTTTTGACTCTTTTATTCATTTTTTCAATTTTAAGTTTTAAATCCTTGTCGACTATGTGATAGGTGGGTCTGAATAACATTAAAGAGACTGATTTTGTGAACGTCACAATTCAATCTTTGATGCGAGTAACTCCTTTGAGGAATTTTTTCCTTATTCCAGAGAACTACCAAAACTGCAGATCTCCACTAGTCCATCGATTTGGTGAACTTACCAGAAGATTTGGCATGCACGGAACTTCAAGGGCCAGGTTTGCTTCTGTGATATGTGCTTTGCATTTGTATGCATGGACCATGAGATTGGCATTGTCTCATTTTACGTGTACACAGGTAAGCCCTCACGAGTTCTTGCAAGCAGTTATGAAAGCTAGTAAAAAGAGATTCCGCATAGGTGCTCAATCAGATCCTGTTGAGTTCATGTCTTGGCTTCTTAATACTCTACATGCCGATCTTAGGAGTTCCAAGAAAAACAGCAGCATCATCTACAAATGTTTTCAGGTTTCCCTGCTTGTTCCTAATTTTTTCTTGTCCTCTCAATTCTCGGTTTTTTGTTGATGTTTGTGCTGTTGATGCCATCATGGTCTACAGGGAGAACTTGAGGTTGTAAAAGAGATCCATAGCAAGCCGTCCATTGAAAAGAGAGAAAATGGCGATGAACAGAACAGTTCAGCTATTACAGATGGTGGAAGTGAACATGGCAGTGTGGTCAAGGAAACTTCTAAGATGCCTTTCTTGATGCTTGGACTTGATCTGCCTCCTCCTCCCCTCTTCAAGGATGTGATGGAGAAAAATATAATCCCACAGGTGCAAAACTGATTTTCTACACATTTTTTTTTTTTCCAATGGATTTGACATTCCTCAAATATGAGTTACTTACCATGATGCCTTGTTCATTTTTCGGCACCACTTTATGGTTTGGCAGTCTGAACTTGTCAAACAAATGTAACTGATAAAGTCCCTCTGATAAGTAGACTTGTAACATGTAATATGCTGCCCTTCATTTACTTAGGCTTTGGTTTCTTGGTTTTTGACAGTGGTGCCATTCTGTGTTCTGGCAAATTAAATTCTAATTAAAATTTTGGCATAGATTAAATGACTCCCTTGATTACTATTGAAATTACTCTTTGATTTCCTAGGTTCCGCTGTTTAACATACTGAAGAAATTTGATGGAGAGTCTGTGACAGAAGTTGTGAGGCCTCGGATCGCAAGGATGAGGTACCGGGTCACGAGATTACCTCAATATATGATTCTTCACATGCGTCGATTCACAAAGAACAACTTCTTCATAGAAAAGAATCCTACACTTGGTGAGTTTTCTTTTTATTCAAAATTAGAACTATAAATAGTTGCACTGATTTAATTCAGATTTTCAGATAGTCATCCATCGGATGGCTACATCACCGAGCCGGATAATGACAATCGTTTGGTTGAGGTGCAATGGTTGGGACCCAGTAGTAGTTCACTGTACCTCTTTGAAGATTGAAGTGTTAGACTTGAATCTTTAATTTTCTGAGGTATATGTCATGGGGTCTGTGTACATATGCCTTGTTTATTTGCTTTGATTATTTATTTTCACTGACATTGTCAAAACAGTGAACTTCCCTGTGAAGAATCTAGAGCTCAAGGATTATATTCCACTTCCAACACCCAAGGACAATGAGAAACTGCGGTCGAAGTATGATCTCATTGCTAATGTTGTCCATGATGGCAAGCCTGGTGAAGGTTCTTACAGAGTTTTCGTACAGAGGAAATCTGAGGAGCTATGGTAATTATGTTTGAAACGTTACATGGGATTTTATTTTTTTTATTTTATTTTTTCAATAAGAACCCAACTAAAATACAACACCCTTGTCTCGAACATGAGCCGAACCACCAACCTTGCCTTTGGCAAGCGATGCCTCATCCATCTCACTAGAAATGCTTCGGCTACATGGGTTTTTTTGGTGTATGACTGATTGCATGTGCCATTATGCCATTTTTTGCAAATGCTTCCCATACTTTTTCTTCTTTGAAAGACTATCATATCATACTACTTGGGCAATATCAAAAATATTTTCTTTTGAAAAATATATATATGCACAAGTTTCCTATTTCTCACGAAGGTGTAATTGACATCAAACTTGTATTTGGTGCCAGGTATGAGATGCAAGATCTTCATGTGGCCGAGACACTCCCTCAAATGGTTGCTCTTTCAGAAGCTTACATGCAGATATATGAGCAGCAACAGTGACATTGCAAACATTTCCATTTTTCTCCTCTATCGATCACCAGAGCTACCTTTGAAATTGAGAGGGCCTGACATAAAGGTTAGAGCACCATTTCTGATATGTTTTTATGTCTTCACTCAAGTCTCAACTATCCAACATTGTAGTGGAGACAGATCTTGCTTTCGTCGGCATAGAGATCAATGATCGATACTATAGCTGCGCTGAACTTTTTTTAGTTAGATTGATTACTAGTACAGCTACTTGTAATACCATTATAAGTTCAAAAGTTGCGGGAACTGATTGTATTCTTTTTTTCCCTTTTAGAATTCTAGAGAATACATGAAGTAGCTGGCCAATTGTTGTTGAGTTGATCTGATGAAAAAATGTAGTTGAGTTGAAATTTTTGAAACCGATTTATATAATGTCATATGTAGGTTTACTATAATTCTACTGTGTGAACTGCGGTTAAGCTGGGTGTGGTGGAGACGGAAAAGCTCGCGCCAAAAATGACTGAGGAAAATCTTGTCCCTGTCAGACACCATGGAGCGGGGAAACCCATGAAGACGTACCACCCCTTGTAAGAACACCTCCGCCACCTTCTTTGCCGTGAACGGATGCTTCAAGGGAAAGAAATGGCCGTACTTGCTTAAGCGATCCACAACCACCAGAATGGAGTTGTATCCATGGGAACACGGCAACCCCTCAATGAAATCAAGGGAGATGTCCTCCCAAACAGCAGTGGGGATGGGAAGAGGTTGTAAGAGACCGCCCGGAGATAGCGTCTCATACTTACCGCGCTGGCACACCTCGCAGGACTGGACAAAGAGCTTAACATCCTTGTGCATACCCATCCAATAGAACTCTGCGGACAGGCGTTTGAAAGTTTTTAAAACACCCCCATGACCCCCCAATGGGCTAGCATGAAACTCGGCAAGCAATGTGGACTTGAATTTAGAAGAGGCAGAAATGGCAAGCCGGTTGTGAAAAAGGAGGCGGTCGTGGGACAGAGACCACCCAGCTTGGACGACGGGTCGGCTGAAGTGAAGAGCGGATGGCGCCAAGGACGGATCGGCGGCGCCTCGGCCAAGAAAGCAGGGCACCTCATTCACAGCCAACACCGACAGAGACGAAAGTTCGGCAGTAATGGGAAATCTGGAGAGGGCATCGGCCACGACATTAGAAGAGCCAGGCTTATACTGTATGTCAAAATGAAACCCCATTAGCTTCAGTAACCACCGCCGATACTCGGAGCGACCACGCGTTGTTCCAATAAAAACTTCAGTCGCGCCGATCCGTGCGGACAAGGAACCGCCAGACCAGAAGGTAGTGACGCCATTTACGAACGGCCAAGACAATGGCCATTAACTCCCGCTCATAGGCCGACTTGGCACGCGCAAGTAGGGGAGAAAGCTTGGCGAAAGAAGGCGATGGGCGGTCGTCTTTGGAGAGGACACACACAACACCCACCCCGGATGCGTCGGTATCGATCACAAAAAGAGCGATGAAGTCCGGAAGTGCAAGTATGGGGACGGACTTCATGGCTTGCTTCACTTAGTGAAGGCAAAGGTCGCCTCCTCGGTCCCACTCGAATGCATCTTTGCGAAGGAGGAGAGTAAGAGGGGCGGCTATTTTACCATAATTACGGACAAACCGCCGTAATAACCCGTGAGACCCAAAAACCCGCGGAGATCCTTGGGGGAGGACGGAATAGGCCACACATCCATGGCCCTGACCTTGTCGGGATCGGCAGACACGCCCTCCTGTGATATGATGTGGCCCAGGTAATCCAAACTGGATTTAGCAAAGCAACACTTGCGAAAATTGAGGAATAATGAGTTAGACTGAAGCACAGAGAGCACATGGGTAAGGTGAGCACAATGATCATGCATGGACTTGTCTTGAAACCGAATATCATCAAAAAGACTAGCACAAAGCGGCGGATACTTCCCTGGAAGATGGAGTTCATCGGGGACCGGAATGTGGCGGGGCGTTTGACGGTAGAAAGGCATCACCAAAAACTCAAAATGGCCGTCGTGGGTGCGGAAGGCGTCTTGGGAACATCTGCGGCTTCACTCGACTGATGGTACCCCGACCTCGAGTCGAGTTTGGAGAACACCCTGGCCCCATGAAGTTCGTCCAACACTCGTCGATATTGGGGATCGGGAGCCGATCGAGAACGATGGCCTTATTTAAGGCGCGATAGTCCACGCAAAACCGCCGCTACCATCCTTCTTTTTCACCGAAGCACGGGCTAGAGAATGGCGAGACACTAGGTTGTATGATCCGGCGGCGGCATTTCGGCAACCATCTTCTCGATCTCGGATTTACGAATGTGGGGGTAGCGGTATGGCGGGACGCGAATGGGATCCGTACCTCTTTAAGGAGGATCGCATGATCGCAATCCCGCGCCGGCGGAAGAGAGGTGGAGTATCAAACGAGCCGAAAAGGATTGGAGGAGCTCACGGACACTTGGAACCTCGATGGACTCCCACGAAATGAGGGACGAGGCCTCGCCGGTAAGGCACTCGATAAGGAAACAACCCAAACCCGAATCCCAAGAGCGGCTGGATGGACTTACAGGGATACCGGTGCGCGGTGCGAGAGGGGTCCCCTTTGATCGCCACCCATCGCCGTCATGGTGGAAGTACATGGTGAGGTTAGGCCAATCTTGGCGTGTGAACCCCGAGAGACACCGACCATTGCATTCGAGGATGACGTCCGAACTCGGCATCGAAATGGGGTGGAAATCGGCGGTGACGGTCGGACCCTGGAAGTGCAACGAGACATCCTTACACACTCCCGATCCTGGTGCGCGGAACCGCCCCGACGAGCACATTGTAGCTAGCTGTGGACATCACTGGAAGACCGAGAGTGCGAACCAACTCCGGCGAGATAAAATTGTGGGAAGCCCCACTGTCTATCAGGATCACCACGTCCACGCCGTGGACCTGACCTTTGACCTTCAGTGTCCGCGGGCCAGGTGGACCGTCAACCGCGTGCGCTGTGAGTTCCACTGTCGGCGTGTCCGGCTGCTCTTCCCCAGCATCCGAGAGGGGCCCCGGGGAGTCGTCATCATCGTCATCAACTAACATCACCTGTAGCTCCTTCCTCTGGCACCGGTGGCCCACAAACCACCTGGCATCACACCTGTAGCATAACCCCTGCTTCCGGCGAGTCTCGGCCTCGGCCTCCGTCGACGTTTGAATTTGGGAGGAGATACTTTGGAGCGCGTGCTGGAGGAAGACGGGCTCGAAGAGGTTGAGGAAGTCGAGCTAGGCTTAAGAGATAAGCCACCCGACTCGGCTTACGGGCAAGCCGGCCCAAACTCACGAGTCGGGCTCGTGATCGTGTGAGTTACCCACCCGGGACCCTTTGAGTCCGAGCGAGATGTTGGGCTTGATAGCGGGCCGGACTTTTGGGCCCCCACCCGATCGGCGGCCCATGGCATCTCCCCGGCGAAGCTTGCGTTCCACCCGAGTCGCTCGATCAACTACGGCGGCTAGGGTATGGGGCGGCTCCACCATCACCTCCGAGCGGAGACGATCGGTCGGGCCATTGATAAAAGCGCTATAGCATGGGTCTCCGTCGGGCCCTCCATTGCAAGTACAACAATTCGAATCTCTGCTTGGGTACTCGCCACGGTCGATTCTGCTTGATGGCGAAGAATTGTTGAGCGAGAGGCCGAGAGGATCGGCATCCATAAAGCGGCGAACCAATGCGCCTTCAACTCGGCCCATGACCGAACGACTTAGCCTTCTCCTCCATCTGCGACCAGATCTGCGCCGGTCCGATAAAGCGGTCCGAGCGGCTACGAGTTTCGACTCTTCGGCCATCTCATGCGAGCAAAATAATGCTCGGCCTGGTTGAACCGACGAGCGGATCGTCGCCGTTGCGGGTCGGCATCTTGATTTTCCGGACATCAGGACCCGATCTATAGGGAGGAACCCCCAGATCTGCTCGGCCAGCCATCGGGGCTCGACCTCTGAAGCCCAGATCCGGTGGATCCGCGGTTATGTGAGTCTCGCCTTCACCGATCTGACTGATCCGCGACTGCGGCGACCGATCTCGGTGGTGGAGATCTCGGATCTGACCCGCCAACTCTCGGATCTCCGTCCGTAGCTCACCCACGGCCGTCTCCAGTGCCGGGATCCGCTGTAACTCCGTCGGCACCTGCCTCAGCTGCTCTTCCAGGGACTCCACTCGGGACTCCATTTTTGACGGCATAGATGGTTGCTCTGATACCACTGTTAGTGAAGGAGGGGGTCGCCTCCGGTAACTTTATTGATAGCCAACAAAACCCAGATACAAAACTCCTCACCACACCAGTGATGGAGAGAAACCCTTCTCTCTTCTCACCCAGAATTCATTTTTTCTCTCTATGTCCCTACAATGAACTCCTGACCCCTATTAAAAACACAACCGACTTACATGACACACACACACACACGCGCGTGTCATACACACGCGCGTCATCACTGTACACCCTAACTGCTTACACCCCACTGCCACTGACCCCACTGATTACACCCCACGTCCTCATGACCCATTGACTGTGGGGCCCACATACTCCCTATTCTTCCTGTATTGCCCCAGCAACTGATTTAGTGGTCCCATTCTTAGCTGAAACTCCCACCTTCCTCCTTTGGTACACATTGCTAATAGGGGGTCGGCCCTTGATGCTAACAAAATGTAATTATCTCACTAAAGATGTGCGACTTCCATAGAGAGAAACACGTGCATGTCCACATCTTGATGAATGTTGCATCGACAACTGGGCAAGTGTGTGTCCGTTTTGGGACACCATAGCAGTACAATTTTATTGCAAAATCAACTAATTAAAAGACAGCCCAAAATGTGGAATTTGCACATGTTGAATAAGGATCAGAACAAAGTATTAACACATTCGCTATCACCTTCTTCTGAAAGGTCTCACTGCATCACCTTCTAACCATCATCTTTACCTGCAAAAACATCATTGAAGGAGGGGCCGAAGGGTTCCAACATCTGTTACCAGTTCAGTATAAGTTCAATGTAATATTGAAAAAGTTAACAGTAATTCACCAAAAAAAAAAAAAAAAAAAAAAAAAAAAAAAAAAAAAAAAAAAATTGCTGTAATGTACTTACAAGGGTTTGATTATTATTGAGGAGAGAATTACATCAACTACACCATGCAACAGAAGTAAGACAAATATAATCAAAAGGTTAGGACCAGCAGCAAGTCAGTGATACCTTTTTTCTTAGGTTGGCTAAGATAGTCAGCAATAAAATGTGTTATTTATTTTATATATAGTATAAAAAACAACAGTACTGTTACAAGGGAATATTGAATTTTACAATGAAAGAATATTAAATCAAATGAAAAACATGAAATCTTCCTGCTAAGATTTATATCTTACAAAGATTGTGTCCTTGCATGCTAAGTCAATGACATTTCCATTAAATAGTAAGGTGAGTGACTCGCAGATTTTAGATGCATACAGACACTCTGAGAAACTAAATTCTGGCCTTCCGGGTCTCTTCAGAGAAATTCGTTAAAATTTTGGCCTTCAGCTTCTTTTTCTTCGCATGCTTGTTCTCCACAAATTCTCCACAATTTTTTATGAACTGCAAGTTTTCAGATCCTCATTCAATCACATGGACATTTGCGAGCAAAAAGATTACAACATCAAAGGCAGATTAAACTCAGAAAAGATGCTTTCCTTGACAGAAACATTAATATATTATTATGGATAAAAAGTACCAGTGGGACCTCAAGCAAGAGCAACATGCCATGGCAACTTCACCAATGCTGCAGCTGAAGCAGCACAACTGAAAAGTACATAAACTAGGGTAGTTTCTTTCTTTAGTACTCAACTGAGTTCCTGCCAGCCAAATCAAGCAACTGAGAAAACAAAAACAGGAAATTACAGATTCGAAAACACAAAATAGAAAGGAGTTATATTGTACCAAATTTAGCCAGCAAAGCTCCGTGCATTGAATCAGCAAAATTTAGATCTCAGAAAGATTCATAGACCAGATCTTTTCAGTTTTCACCTTTGCATTTTCGCTGTTCAACTTTTTGCCATATTGAATTTGATCATCTTAACAGTTCCATCTCCACCACAAGTAAGAAAACCATTACGAAGGACTTGAATATCTGTAACAGCAGCCTGTGTAATAGACATAGGTAATGGGAATTAATGAAGCCTAGAGACAAATGCATCTCTTTTTGGTTAGAACACAACGATTTCCTCAAACACTTTAAGGTAAATATAGAAGCAGTGCACAGATGAATCTTGGATAGGAAAGTAAAGAAAATACCCTAACAATTCCACCAAACCCCCGGGAACTTGGTTGCAGAAATGTGTGTCTCTCATGCAATTTCGGCCAATGGAATACTAGTTTTGCTCTTGAAGCATCCCAAAGCTTAACATCGCCATCTTTACTTCCAGTCAGGAATAAGCTGGTATTCGGAATAGTAGCTATCCTGGTCACACTTCCTGCGCTCCAAGGAATTAAAACAAAATAAATAGGTCCGAAAATGGTACAAGTTATTCTCACCCAAAAAAAAAAAAAAAAAAAAAAAAAAACCAACAACTTGTTACCTAAATGAGCCTTTGGTATGTACCAAAGCATTCCCTTGGGGATTTCCCCAACTTTGTGAGAGTTGCCAGACTGTACACCATGAATTGCAGAATACTTCATGTTTTCATCACCCATATTAGGATGCCGATGTTGCTTTGTCTTTCCAGTCGCAATGAAACGAAAATCATGCAGCGCGAACATCACCGCCAGTTCCCCCAGTGACAATAAGAGGAGAAATTGATCCACTTCCGATGTCATTGTCAAAAACAGAAATGGACCGTGCCCCGCCTGCACAAAAAAGTAGAAATGATTACTAAAACCTCTGGATACATAAAAAAAAATATTAAACCAGAACACTAAATATATGATGCTTTGATTTCAAAGATAGAGAACACGAGAATGGACCGTAAGATAACAGGAAATGCATTTTTCCCATGAAAGCAGATGACAAAATTGAATATCAACCTTGTATGCACCTTATTAACAAATTTTCCCTCTTCTTTTATTTATCAAAAAAGAGAACACATTTTTTTTTTCTTTTGACCAGGAAAACAAGTCATAATGCGCCTTTTTCTCATACTAAAAAATTGGTGGTGTAGTTGCAATGCCAAAGGAAAGGAGCAGCCAAATATGGTAACTACCATATGACATAACATACAATGTAACTAAAACGCTTGTTTTTGCCTGTGATATATATATATATATATATATATATATATATATACACACACTTTCTTTCTAACAACAGTTCATATACATAGGGTGATTCTCCCATGGTGATTGGGGAAATTCACTATAGTAACACACACGCACACATATATGATTTAAATACAACACCTTGATGGCATGTAAGAGATGCTTGTGAAGTGGTAGGCGGAGCCAAAGTATCCCATATAACAACATTAACATCATTTGAGCTATGCCCTGCAGCAGCAATGACTGACCCACTCGCAGCCACATAGGAGATGTCCCTGCAATAGATATCACATAGAACTCATTATTTATTTAAAAAAAAATCAGATTGTGAAATAAATACTAATACGCAACTTGAAGTCCAAGTACATATGGAACCATTCCATATTATAACAATCACGATCAAGAACGCACCAATATAATGATCAAATTGAGACTCGAGCTGTATGGGTGTTACTCATCAAATGAGAATAATGGAGGGTAATTCTGCAGAACATTATGCTATCAATCAAACTAACTTGATAGCATCTTTGGACCTATTGCCCCATAAACTAAACGATTCAGTTTGATGACACAGTATTTATCAGGTAGAGGTTACTACTTAAATCGTCAAAAATAAATACAAAACCTCAATCTCAAATTAGTTGGGGTTGGCTACATAGATCAAACTCTTCCATTACACTCGATTTAGTGCAGTTGATGGTGTGCTTTTCAAATCCTTTAAATCCTTCCTAATTATGTGTCCCAAGTTTGCTTTGGTCTACTACCTCTACATCATTGAATTTCTTCAATTTCAATTGAATCGAGTTTGCTACATAAAAAACAAATAAATAAATAAATAAAAACATACGATGCATGGCTGTTAAAGCAAAGTGATGATTCAGTTGGGGGGATGTTGCTCCTTCCGCCAACTTCAAGTTGCCACGTGCACACAGTTCCATCCAAAGCACCTGTAGCAAATCTATGTCCACAGGGACCAAACTGCAACGCAGATATTGATGCAAGTGCATACGGTGGAGGAACATTTGCTGCAGGCAGCATCCCATAGGTTGCAGTTGCTTTCTCCTTACAAAACTGTGACAGACATCACAAGTTAAGAGAGACAATATACCATAAGATTGTCATTCTGCCTACAAAAAGTCAATGTCAAACATTGAGGACTGATATGCTGATCCTCAACCCTGTTGTGCAGTATCGCATGAAACTATATTCCTTCTAATTTTTCCTATCGGCCCAAACAAGTTTTTCAAGATTATGCAATGGATCTATATGATTCTTCTTGCCTAATCATGCCGTTTCCACACTAAGCTTATAAATATCCCGTTCAAAAAAAATAAAACTTATTAATATCCCTAGCAATATTTATCTCCAGAATGCTTACCTCCCAAAGGTAAACATGTGTATTGCTAGACCCAACCAAGAAGAAAGGCCTGGAGGGGTGACTGGACAATGCTCTTGAGTGAACATTGTCCACAGTGGCTGGGGGATCAACAAACTCCTCGAAATCCTCTTGTATACCCCAACCTAGACCAGATGCACCAATACCAGCATAACCTGGGATTCCAAATGCTCCACCACCAGTTAAATCCCTTCCTGGTCTAGCTAAAGATTTTATCCCAATGGTAGCTCCACCCAACCCAAGGTGCACCCCCTTGCCACCAAGACCAATGCCTGGAGAAACTGGTGTAGGAATAGGTGTAGATTCAGAACCAGCCCACCCATCCCTCGGCCAATCTGCCTCTGACCAGACAAATTCTGAGTGATACTCAAAAGGTTCTTCATCTTTACATGTAAAATATGCCAACCCCTGAGAACAAGAAAATATTTGACTATCAAACATACAACCAATTTAAACCAGGGTTAGTAAACATAAACAATAGAACTCTTTGTGTACCAAAAAAAAACAATTGAACTTTGCACATTGATCTAGCTACAGTTCACTATTTCTCAGCCAATAAAAGTAGCCAGAATCAGCATTCAAGAAAATGACACAAAAAAGTAAATTTCTAAATAGAGTGAAATTAAGATATTGTTCCTCTGCAAAAGCAAGTTAAAACACAAGAAGTAAAAAAAAGATGGTATAGACCAGAAGCCCATTACTTAAGAACACTATATAAAGTGACCACCTAGATTAATTTGCATTTGCAGTTCGGGTAGTGCCTACATGAAATTCATAAAATATTTTAGTATTTTTACTTAGGAAGTGCATCAATCGTACGGGGGCGGAAGAGGAGTCAAAGGGCGGGAGAGGTGCCTGGGGCGGGGTATGCTATAAGGGGATCTCGAGCCGAGGGGAGGCGACTGATGCGTAGCATATTTTAGTACCTTTATAAGTAACATTTTGTTGATAATTTAGGCCATTAACAAGTGATTTCATGTTAATCCGATATATTTTGTTGGTTTTTAGGTGAGGAAAGCAAAGTGAGACCATGCATAGGTTATTTTGAAGATTCGAGAAGATTTCCCTCAAAAAGCGCGCTTGTGCGGATCACGAGGTGGAGGAAAACAAGACTGGATGCGAGTGATGAAATGATGATATTTCACATGGTTTCATGTGTTTTGAAGATGTTTGGAAGTTTCGGGATGAGAATACAAGGTTCGGGCAAAGAATGACATCAAAGTGGCTAAATTTCAACAAAGTCTATTTTGACTAAGCTTCAGTGTTTTAGCCATAACTCCTTCATTTCAAGTCCAAATGACTTGCCGTTTCTTCCGTTGGAAAGTAGACTCAGAGCTGAACGTTTTCATGTCACGAACAAAGGCAAATTTGGCCTCTAAGTGGTCCAAAATAGCGTTACAAAGTGAATTATATGCGCAGGATTCTGATCCCGGCGTCGCAGCGCACAACCTAACGCCACGGCGCCCAAAACAGCAAGAAATCTGTAGTGTGCGCTACGGCCGCAGCGCCAAGGTCAGCGCCCACTGCAGAGAAATACATAAAAAGTGATTTTTGGGGAGTTTTTGGGTAATTTTGGGACCAAATTGACTTGGTGGTATAAATAGACCTTAAAATTAGGTTTTAAAGGATCTTTTGCTTTTGGAGATCTTGAGAAGAACGGGTGAAGACTTGAGAATTGTGTTCTAAATCTTGGGATCATCTTAAGTTTAGGTTTGAATTCATATTTTCTTGCTTTTCAAACACATCTTGTGTTGAATTGAACCCACTTATGGGGTAATCTCTTTTGTTCTAGTGGTCTTTCGATCCCAAATTGGATTCTTTGAAATTTCAATGTGATTATAGTTGTTCTTTCAATTCAATTTTTGATTTGTGTTCTTGTGTGCTATGTTATACTTACCTTGATCAAGTAGGTGTAGATTTTTGAAAGTCACCATGACCATTGGGGCTTTTGAACCCGGATTTGGGGAAACACAACCTTAGAACATATGGCGGGATGGTCAAACACAACCTTAGAACATATGGCGCATCGAGACCTCGATGGTCATTGACTAGGGAGGCAATTGAATTTGATGTTTAATGCGGTATCCCACTTACGCTATTCACGCCCGACCAAGCATTGATGCAATGGAAATGTCAAGCATTGATGCAGAGTAGTGGAGCACTAGAATCTCCATCTACCCATTTAATCTCGAAACCTCTTGAGATGGAGTGAATTTTAGGAGATTCACCTATCATTGCATGAATTGGGAGACTTTATAATTGAATTGGATTCGAAAGGATACAATTTGGGTGAATTAGATTTCCTAAGACAATTCTCTCCATAGCTTAAGACATCTTTTAATAACTTGCGTTTTGTTAGATTAATATAAGTATTAGTTTTCTTTTACAAAATCCAACTTTTATGTGTCTAACTCTATTTCTGGTTCCGCCCCTGACCGTTACAACCACAAGCTCAAATCTAACCCAAACCCAAATCCATAAAATTTCTGTTCAGGTTTTTAGAGTCTAGTCTTCCAACCCAAAATGTCTCTTCTCATCTGATCATTGTGCTATTCCCCTACAAGTGTAAATCCTCAATTGATATGGCTATATATCAACTCCATTGCCAACAGCTATCGTATTCTATGTGTTTAGATCTTAGGTCATCCCATCTTTTGCTTATTTTGTCCTGGGCATCATTACAGTGTTGTTTTTCAATGAGAAACTAAGCTTTTATAGATGCAATAAGGATTTAAAACTACAAAGTATCTCATAAAATCTGCAACCAGTTGCAAAATACAAACCAGAGTCCTCTAATCTGTGTAATAAATATTACTCCAATTCTGTGACCAACTTCTATCAAACAAGAAAATGGTATGGGTCTTAGAGAAACCTTGGAAACCAACTATCAAGCAATTACCTAAAAGCACCCATCAGCTATCACGAATGAGCAAAGCTAAAAAGAAAGCCAATCAAATAATTCAGAATCAATGCAAAAAAAAAAAAAAAAAAAAAAAAAAAAAAAAAGGGAAACAATGGCTAACCTTCCGATTGCTTGCAACTGCTGCTTGCCTGTGATCAACAGAATTAATGCACATCACCTGCACAAGGGATTAACTAGCTATTATCAAAGCGCATCTAAACTCGAGAACCAAAATTAAACATTGAGGCACATCGTTCAACCTGATATTTTAACATTTAAGAAGCTTTAAAGTTAACAGCAACGAAACAAAAGAACGCATGTACCTCAATGAGCTCTCCGTTTCTCTTATAAATCACCTCAGGGTTCCGAAAGCATGCAACTTCAGTTAAATTTTTCTGCCTGGAGCCTAGAGAACTGCCATTTTCACTGTGTTTTCTCACAACAGGTATCACAGCTTCACCTTTAGAAGAGGTTGTGGCAACACCAGCATCTTGCCCAATACTTGTTCTCTCGCCATTTTTAGACTCGGATGAGATACATTTGTACAGATCTCTCCATCCTTTGCAGGCGTTGTCACTAATAGATCGCAAAATATTCATCTGTTCTTGTAAGAACCCCTCCCGTATTTCCTTTGGATGGATGGAAATTTGCCAGAGTATTTCAAGAAGTGACGATCTATTTCCATCCACAATTATTTCCACATCATCAGTTTCCTGGTTGAGGGAATCATAAAGAGCTGTAGATTGAGATTTCATAGACTCTTCTAACCATACCAACAAATTTTCAGACAATCCCCTCTGTACTTTCAGACTGAGAAATGACTGCATCTGTGTCGCAAGAGAGGTGGATATGCATTCAAATGTGCTTATCAACAGCTTAGACAAAGTTTCTGGTAGTAGGTCAAATGATCTCAGTCTCACCCTAATTGCATCAGAAGCGAAAGCTTCATAGTTGAATGTCAAAGAAGAAAGTCTAGGAGGAACATTTGTCAGGCAATTAGCTTCAACAATGTCTGGAACTGGCTTAAGGTGTTCTCTATTAAAATGGGCTAGGTTTTTCCAGATACAAGCTCCAATTGGTAGCCATCTTTCATCATCTAAATTGGAACATTCTTCATTTGGTAAGCGGTTGCAACTAGTAATAGGGAAACCCACAACAAGCCACCCAATGACCCATATATTATTGATCTAGTCTTATGACATGCAGATTTCAGATTTTTCAGATCAACTTCGGGAGCATGCTCCCCTTCTCTTTTACTTAACATGGGAGAGATCATCAGAGTGAGACCTCTTATGTTTCTCTGAATCCACGTTGACACCAAAAACACATAATATTCAGTGAGTTCAATGACCATAGAGGCTTTCATAGACAGGTCTTCTGAAAGGATGCCAGGACAATATATTTTTAACACATCTCTAAGACTTTTTACGGCACATATAAGGCCCTCTGTATAAAGACTTAAGGCATGTAATTGGCTTGATGGATAACTGCCAGGTATTATGCTGCATGCCACAATATAACGTGCAACAAAATGTTCACACTCTTCAACTGCATTCAGAAAGAGCTGCGGTAGGGGAGGATGAAGAACACTGCCAAATGTGGCGCTTGTATAATGTGAGTGTTCTTGAGAAATACAGCCATGTAATACATGGTACCCATGAAACAACAAGCCATTATTGTATGAAAAAACTAGGATCTGCACAAGAAAGAAAGGTCCGCTATGAAAGCTGTTAAGAGGAACACAACAATCAGGAAAAAAAAAAAAAAAATTGAACAACAAAGAGGGGGAATATAGAAATTGTAATGAAAGTGATGAAAAGAAAGAGTCGCACTACCATATTCATCAATAGGGCAGGACTCAAAGAGTACTTGCGCTCAAAAGTAGTGAGTCCTGCTTTTAGCTTTAGCTGAAAATTCTCGACTGATGGCCTGCAATGACAAGTCCTGTCCTCCGTGTCGAAGACCCGTGAAGATGTTAACATCAAATATGGCCAGCTTGGATGTTCTTTTATCAAGTTTGAAATGTATTGTGATGCCAGAGACAATTGAAGATTTGACTCCAGATATAAAGCCACTTCACCAGACAGCCAGTTTGAATTATCAGCCTTCAGAATTTCATGCAGAAACCCATCGGTCCCATCATCTAATATGCTGCCCTGATCCTTACCCTCAAAGGTGCCCACAGAACATGGAACACATTCAAGAGCTTCAAGCTGAAGATAACTGGTGGTATTAATAATGATATTCCATGGCACAATTAAAACTTGAGGAAGGAAATATTTTATCAATCAAAGGAATAAATAAATAAAACTAAGTACTACTCCAGCATCCCTTGAAAAAAAAAAGGAAAAGAAAAAAGGTACAACTACAGCATCTAGTAATATATATTCACATGACATTTTTCAAACAAAAACAGGATCTTAGTACAAGCCAATAATTCAAGATATGCTACAAAAATAAAACATAAGGAGCAAAAAGGAGCATTCAAAGCCAAAAAACTTGATTTAAGAAACTTTAAAAAGAATCTGCCCACATATAGAGCTTTTTCTGGTTGAGAGATTAAATTAAACATGGCAGTAATTCAGGTAGGCAAAGCTGAAATGAATTAGTACTTGATGGTGCTTTGGCTAACTCAACGGCGATTTTGGGTTGTGGACAGGTACCATGGAGGAGGCAATGAAACAAAGGTGATACGAATACTAGGTTTCTAGTTTACAAAGTGGAATGAGAGATGTTGGAGGCGCTATTGTAGATATACAACTGGGTTGTTGCAAATGAGTAGCTTCGCTGGTATGTAGTGATTTAATGATAGAAAAGAAAATAGTTATTTTAACATAAAAAATGTTGTATTCGTGCTTAGTAGTATGGAGTAGTTTGGTGGTAGAGTAGGTAACACGGTAGAAAATTTTGCATTCATGTTTGGAAAAAGAAACTGATCTGGAAAAGGCCCATGACTTTTTGCCCTAATTTTATGCACTACCTCAACGTGAATTCCATCACAATCAATAAAGACAAAAGAAAACAGCATAAACGTACGACTGTATAGAAAGAACGATTTGTAAGGGATATTTACATTTAACTAAAATGGTTAGGATCACTTGTTTGCTGTCCATTGTTCATGCTAAATGGGAAAAGGCTATATTTGAGGCCAACATTCTAACGTATCTTTTCTTGACTAGACTTGAAATGATCATATGCTTTGTTCTCAAGTGTTTCAAAATGATCATATGCTTTGTTCTCGAGTGTTTCAAAACCTCCAAGTCACCATGTCACTAATATTCAAAAGGTAGATTATTGATACATTTTCTTCAAATTCATGAGGAAAAGTACATGAAAACAGAAGGTTAGAACTCAGATAAACCTTCGGAATGAACATATTCCACAATAATCTTTTTATTAATTGGACAGATCTGGTTAAAAGACACTAAGTATCCTACAAACTACATGCCAAGGGAAGTAAAGAAATAATGACAGTAAAAAATCTCCAAAAGAAGCAAAATAAAAATAAAAAATAAAAATAAATAAATGATCTATATTGAGATCATTTTATTGCATAAAAATACAACAAATTATTAGACTTACAGGAAGCCCGCATCTGTTCAATGCGATTGAACTCACTGCTGTAGCCCACCTAGTAAGCATTGAAGCTTTAGCCTCCCCAATGGAATTCTTCATGCTAGTTTTGGTTGCCAGCATTACGCCGTACTGACCAACTTTTGGGTCTGAAAAAGAAGCTACATTCCATGAAACCACTTGCTCAATCAGTGGATCCAATTTGATACCAAGTAATCTCAGAAAAGATTTTGAGTAATTTCCATTCAACCACTGCACATCAGGGACATGCAAAATCAATAACTGAAAAAATATTGATTGTAAAATGCCACATTTCAATGTCCTACACACCTCAAGAAGGCTTGCAAGCCAATGGTCCCCTCTCTCCAAGGCAGATGGAAGCAGAAATTTTGATATGAGATGACCCTCCAATGGTCCACCACACCCCTCAATGAGTCGACAAATAACAAGAGCAAGCTGCTCATCGCCAAGATTTTTTGCACAGACTGTAATGGCGGAGGAAGGATCACCTCCAAGCAGAAAGAAAGCGCTAGCAAGTTCATGTTGATGTCTTCCCATTAAAACATATGCATTCTTCAAAGCAGCTGCCTTGTTTTTTTCCTCCTAAGAGTAATAGTGTCACACACCCCAGTAACTTGAGTTACCAAGAAAAAAATGAACAAACTATTTGGGGACTTCAGTGTTTTATATGTAACTAAATCAAAAGAAAGTCTTTTGATAGGTTTACGTTCGATGAGGAGCTCAGTGATCCAGCTTTGGTCTAAATGTATATCTGGTATGAAATAACAGAGGTTCTACCTTGATACAATGAGAAATATAAATTTTCGATGAGGAACACAGTGATCCAGCTTTGGTCTAAACGTCAATCTAGCATGAAATTACCCAGACGTTCTACCTTAATACAATGAGAAATATAAATTTATTAAACAACTGAACTACTAGAAAATTTATGGCATGATAGAAGGGGCTTATTTCTTATGAGAACTATTTGCACTTATGCATCTTCGGTCCTCATTGCTCACCACCCAAAGTAATACTCATAAGCATACATTTTAAGAAAGTATGAGGACATAATATAATAAGTTACACTAATAGCGGTCAGTCACTCTCACTAAAGGCCGCATTTCATTGTGCAGCAAAAGTGAGCCCAACACCAGGACATTGTATCTATTCTTTTTTTTTTTTTTTTCCTAGAATGCATGGGCCACATAAATTGAACCCCAACAATTCTAGCAGCATACAGAAAGTTCAGAGAACCGAAGTCAATACTTTAGGTTTTAACCAAGCTAGTATCCATAATTTTGTGCAAGTTCTTTCACATAAAAAGTTTTAACTATTTTACTCCATCCAACTTTACTGTTTTCTTGTTTTCAATTAATTATTTTCTTAAATGAAATTGCTCCAAATGAGTGGGAATGCATGTGAAACGAAAGGGAAGAGGATACCTGAAAACTGCGTGAAAGAAATCCAGCCAAGGGCTTATCCTTTTCGTCTCTGCTAATTTTGAAAAGGCCAGCTAGAACTTGAAGTCTATTTAATGCAATATACAGAAGTGCACAATCCTTTGGATCTTTGTTCTTTAGATATTGTGATCTTGCCAGCTTCTCCATCTACATAGTGTTGATGTCAAAATTGTCAGAAAAAAACACAGGTGACCAATGTCATAAAAAAGTTGAGTGCAATAATACAGGGTCAATGAGTCCCACACAGGGTAGCAGAAAAAGCTGCTTTACTAAAGATACCAGATAAAGGGAAACCAGAAAACCTTGAGAATAAAGCAACAAACTGTTTCTCAGAGAAGAAAAAGAGCACAGTGAACTGAAGCAACAAAAATTTCTTAAAATAGAAAGAAGTTTCTACAGAGTAAGTAATTCATCAAAATCAAATCAATGAAGAATCATAATTTCTTTCCAGAAAGCACAAAACTGGTCAAAATTGATGAATCGTCGGCAAGTATAGATTACAAATCCTTTTCCTAAACTGTAATTTTGTATGTGAAAATTTATATATCATGCGCAAAAGAAATTAATAAAGAAAGAATGAAATAATTAGATGATGCACGAAGTTTCTATGGTTAATTTTCAATTTCGAGAAATTTCCCTAGACCCCTCATAGTGATGGTAAGTAGCATCGCTGATGAAGTATTAAATTCTGAAGATATTAATGAGAAAAACAAGCATCCCATCTTCAGAATTCAGATGTGGAAGCAATTGATGAAATATTATTATGCTACAACTGAAAAATTAGTATTTTCATTTTGATTTTAACTTGATGCAGTATCGATTGCAAACTAAATTCCAGACCACCTCAAGAGCATATGACTAGCAAACAAGTTAGAATGTGCATGCAAAAACTTCTTAATAACTTACCTAGGAGCAGTTGTTGATGTCCCAGTTTTATGACAAAGATTTCGTATTGCACAGAGTTTAAATGATGACATTATCAAAACAGGCATTGCTATGATGCTTGTAAACATTAAATCTTCAAGTCATTAGTAGATCTTTGGTAAACCATTTTTTTCTCCCAGCGGATGAATTCCCAATTATAAAACTAAACCAGAAATAGGTATGCATAAGTAAGACAACTAGAGAATACCATTTATTCAGATAAGTATCATGGATATCAGCGATTACCCTTTTACGTAAGTGCATCGAATCAGTAAACCAAAATCCAACTCCCAAATTCCGCATTTCTTGCCATGTTGGTTCATCGGATAAGGTAGAACTACACAGATTCTCTTGGCAATCAGAGTGATGTGCCCATCCCATTAATTCGGAGTCAACAACCAACTCTTCCATTGTTGCCAATCTGCCAAATCTTCTACGATAATGTAGCTGCTGAAACCTCACTGAAACCCAAAATCTTGAAAACAGGCACAGAAACAAATATTTGACATTAGGACAACAAGACCCAGCGTTGAAAATGGTTCAAAGAAAGTGTAAGTATGATTAACCTCAAGAAAAGTACTCCATAAAATGATAAAAATTTATTGTTTTCTCTTTCTTCACTTCAAAAGTAATATGGACTGGGAAAATACATTCAATGCGGCTAAAAAAATGGCCAAAAGTGTAATACTTTTTTTAGCAATCTTGAATTCGAAAGCCACAAGTTGTCAATTATTTTAATCAAATCCTAGCATTTTTCTATTTCGAACCCAAATATCATATTAAAAAATTAATATACATACAGCATACATAATTTACATTCTTTTGATGCATAATGCAAGACTTAGTGAGATAGTTACTTGGGTGGCCGAGGTTGCCCTTCACTTCCCACATGTATCCATAAGAATATTTTATAGAATGTACAGAAATCTGTAAGAGAATTAAACTCCCGCTGCACACTAAATAATCTTCGATATATTTTTGCCCTCATTATTTCTATATTCAACATCACCTTTTCATGCTTCTTATTCTCTCTTCTCAAACCGTGATCAACGTTCAGGAAGGTTATGCTATTAAGTTCCCGCAATTTCAAAATTTTTAATACATATACATAAGACTGAAAAATAAGATTTCATCACAGATGTTTGCTTCATTTCCACTTCTAACTTCTTTTTTTCTTACATGAAAAGAAGTATGATAATTCAACTTTACGAAATTTCTGTGCCACTCTAAAATTATTTTCTTTTACTTAACTATAAGGTATAAATTAGCATTGCCCATTAATCAAAAGATAAGGAGACAGTACAATACTCTTATTTGAATAAAAACCCAAACTTTGGAAGACTTGAGTGTCACAGGCATCATGTGCTCTATTCAGCCAAACTAGACAATATTTATCAGCATGTGACTTTGAAGTTATAGTCATTACGGGAATTGGAGTCCTTCAAATGCATTATGTAACCAACTACTACACTAAACCAACAATAAATACACCCCTTTAAGCTTGCAAAACTCAAAGCCATAAATATCATTTGGTGAACAGTTCAGTTTCAATCTTCAAGTAATTTATCTAACTCTCAAGTAGTAGTGAATGATTTATAGAGTCAAAATTCCACTAAAAGTTCAAAATATAATCACAAAAGCAACTCCAAATAAAAGTAAAAAGCAGAAACAAACACTTAATTCAACCTACAAAGTACCTCCGGCCTGGTGCATCAAAACTTTCATAAACAGAATGACGTCGTGAATCAGTGATTTCGTCAAGAATATCAATAATAGCTAGAATTTGAGTTCTCTCCATGCTGGTTGTACCACTTATACCATGATACTTCTCTAGAGTTTCAGAGAAGCCGCTGATTTCAGATTTTATAGAAGTTGAATTATAAATGCTGGTGGATAGATTGGCCTCTGAATTATATCCAAAAGATAAGATCGAGTTTGTCTGGGACACTTCAGCAGATGATCCAGAAGTAACATCTTGGCCCCATTGTAATACTTTGTCACCCAATTCGGTGGAGGACTGTTCATCGAATAACATTGACAAAGGGATTTGTGGAATGATATGATTGTGAGTCCGTCCTTCATCACAGGAGACATGAGGATTGGAATTAAGATATTCCACAAGATGCTGTACAGCAGCACATGCCCGTCTCCAATTTCCTAAAGAAAGTTAAATAGTACGTTGTCTTAACTTTTAAAATGGCACCGCGAGACTTGTAAAGTCAAAAGGAATCATCACCTGGAAAACAAACCATCCCAGAAGCGTTTTCCATGGGTTTGAAATTTTTTTGTTTATTTTAATTTTCTTTATCATTGATTTTACATGAACAAGTTTGAGATATAATACAACTCCCTATTGCCACCAATACTGCAATTATATAAAGAAGATAAGAAAATAAATGTTATAAATAAATATTTTTGAATTATGGTACCTGAATATATATTCAAAAGGAGTGCGACAGGATGATAAACAGGTAAAGGTCCACACAACATTTCAGCTAGCTGCAGCATGCTCCAGCAACCAATTTTGGTACTTGATTTATGTGGCTGTTTAGAAGCCGAAGACCAATTTTTGACATTGACCTTTGTCAAGAACAAGGACACACAGTCTTTTCTTTCACCAACAGTTGAAAGTTCTTTGTCATCCCATGTTCCGGAATCAGTAAAAATAGAACAAACAAGGCCTTTCTCTGTACCAACAAGGCAATGAGGAGAATCCTCATCTGCATTTTTTGAGAAGCACTTAGGTTGGTGTTTCTTATCATTACAGAATGACCACTTACTAAGGAGAGAAAAGTACCTCTCGTGAATAAGCACAGGTGTGGCTCCAGGCCCCCAACAAAAGTCAAGCACAGATGGGGAAGTTTGAGAAAATGCAATACAAACCCAGAGATATTTGTCTAACAGATTCTCTGATTTCACTAAAGTTTGAGAAATAATCCTTCTTTGGGCATACACCCTAAATTCATTTGCAGTGCAAACCCCAAGCAGTAGCTGACCATTACCTGCAGTAAACCAATTTAAACCAGTAATGGCAACATCGAAGGATATCTTTCCTTCCAATAACAAAGTCCCTGAACCCAACGCATGCACAATTTCCCATATGCATAGGATGCGGCGTGTTCCAACTGTTGACCTGTGCTGAATGTGGCAATCTTACGCCCGCAGCTGGACAAAGAAATAATACTAATAGGGCCTTGATGAGTTTGGAAAACGCCCATAAGTTCCCAAGGAATATGAACCATCTGAGAATGAGTGCTTTTCCATAATTTTAGGCTACCATCAAAATGGCCAGTGGCCATGTGATATGCAGCATTGTTATAGCAAGATTCATTCGAAGAAACTTGTCTTTTCTGTACTGATGGCATCAAATTAGCCAGGGGGACTACACCAACACTTGTAATGTTCTCACAGTTATAAGGACTTGGTAACTCTGATGAGCAAGGACCAACAACAATAGAAATATTATAACCAGCAAATTTACTTTCATAGCTTCTTTCACCATTGTCTTGAACGCCATCAAAAGTGCACGCGCTCCTACTTTGAGATAAATCATCAAAGTGCAAAGCTACTTCCCATGATATAGCCTGAAACTCTCCCATCCAAACTGCCAACAGCATAAATTTATTAGTAATGGAGACTTTCTCACAAGTAGATTGTAGAGGAAGGGTGAAGATATTGATGGGTCCTATTCCACGACTATGACCAGAAAAAGGTATTGTGCATAGCTTGTGGTACTGTGTTTTCACTTCTATACTTAGAGACTGATTAACAATGAAGCAGTCTATGCCCTCCAAATGGCTCAGTAGAAGAACTTTGTAATCGTTGAAGATTGAAGGTGCCCATCTTACATTTGAATATTCAAGTGAATCTTGGTTCGCCAATTTACCTAAAAGTTTCCACGTGGGAACACCAAAGGTTGGCATGCCCAAATTGCAACTGGAAAAAGTAGAAAGTGACCATAATAAAACCAAGCCATTTGAGTCCAAAGAAGCAGCAAGACCAACTTCACAACTACAAGGATGCACATCAATTTGCAAAATGCGTCCAGTATGACCTTCTATACATAAAAATCCATCTTTTGCACTATTACACCTGGGAGTATACTGTAACCATCTCATGGAATTATCAGACAAAAACTGAAACAGAGAACATATGGTAGGAGGACCAAAGGCTTGTCTCCTTGAAATAACAGCTTTCATGACAAAAGATTGAACTTTATTAGACTCTAACGCACTAGCACACTGAAAACCTGTCATTTGTTGTTTCTTCCACAAAGTCACTCTTGGGAACCTCAATGGAGAAATGTCATCAAGGCAATGGAGGGCCCATAAATTAAGGAAACCCCCAGGACCGAATCCAATCAGCCACTCGCACTTGCCTGGCAAATCACTCATGGAACTTTCATCGGCATCAATTCGACCCCCAAATTCAACTGCCCATGTTGCGAAAATATTAGTGCCCAGACTTCCATTTAATGACTGATTAACTTCAATCACTGAAATTACGTGGAATGATCGCTTCATGGCCTTCTGCTCATTTAAATCCTTCCCAAATTTCTTACCTCTCCAACCATCTATCTCACTCCAAAGCCTCATAGTTCCATCTAAACAGCATGTGAGTAAAACAGCTCTTTGTGACCCCATTCCATTCAACGGCCTCCACTGAATCATCGAGACAGGCTGAGGATGCCGCATCTCAGATTTAACCACTCCAGACTTCCCATCATTTTCCCACACTAATACACATCTACCTTTCTCTCCACATAGAGAAGATGATTCAACAGGATAAATAGCAGTTGCAACAGGCCCTTCAGTGGACCAGGTTGCAGAAACCAGAGTCTGCGGCAATTCCGCCGTGCACTTCCAAGCAATCTCCCATGTCTTATCCTTCCTTCTCCACAGCACAATCTCAATCCCAACAGTAACTACCCCATCCCCAGACCCTGTCCACTGAATCGCCTCGATCATATGAGACCGCACGAGTACAGTATTCAATGTCCAACACAAAGATCCTGACAAGTAGAGCAACAAATAGCATACATTGAGCGAAATCGAAACCAAAATATCAAAAACAATCAATGTAGATAGAGAAGATCCATCAAAATACGAACTTGATTTCACTACTCAAACAACAAACACAAAACCTAATCAATGCAATCAGATATCCAATAAAAACCAATCAAAACTGAGCTCACCGAGTGCACCTCCCGAACCCTCGGAGCACAAGCAAACGCAATTCCCAATCGCCGCGGCTACATCGCCTTCGGAAGGGCTCGATGGAGACCAAGCAACAGCATTTACAACAGCAGACTCGTCGTCGCTGGAAAGCTCGATCGATTGGCGAAAGATGGGACCGATTAGGGTTTGGTCCTCTGAGAGAGGGGAAGGGAAGTGAGAGATGACGAGCAGAGACGAAGCTGCGTAGGCGATCCATGAGAGTCCCAAGAAGTCCCGCAACCAATCGGAAGTTGAGTTGGAGAGCTTCGGCGATGGAGGGACGATCTCTGACTTGATCAGCTCGATTGGCAAGTGGTCAGCGATATCAACGGCCGTGATTGTGTCGCCTTCGTTTTTTGATGTCGAAGCGGAGGCGCGAATGGTACTGCCATGACTGCTGAGACTACTGCTCTTCTCTGCCATTGTTTTCAGGGACTTTCGAGTCAGGCCAAAGCGGGCGAGAAACCAAAATAGAAACTCGGTGTCGGAGATCGGTGTGTTATGTGCAATTACGAAACTGTCCTCAGGATCTGTAACAAGTACGGGTAACAACTAACAAGGTATTTAGTATTTATGAGGTATTTAGTATTTATGCATTAATTGAGCTCATCAACGGGCCGCTTTATCAATTGCACTAAATCGAGTGCGATAGAAGAGTTTGATCCGAATGGTCGACTCTAACTAATTTGGGATTGAAGTTATGATGTTGTATGTACAATATGTAAGACGTACTCTTCTAAACAGATTAACAAATGGAAAGTCGAGCAGAATAGAATTGTAATCGAGGCTTTATTGTTGTGGTGTTTGTTTCTAAACAAGTTCAACATCAATGATTAAATGCAAATTGTACTTAGGTACAAAAAAAGTTATTGAATCTTGGCAAACAAAAACTTGCACCTAAGGGATCGTGGTGAAATGTTTTGGATATATTTTATGGTGATGAATCAAACTCAATTACGTTTGATAAAGCCTCTGACTGGTCTTCCCAGAGGAGAATCAAAGCCAAAAACGCAAGAAAAACAGTAGAATTGAAATTCATCAATACTTTGAAGAAGATTAAGTCCTCACCTTGGTGATGAGCTGCCTCACAATAAGTTTAGAGAAATGTATGAAACTCAGTTTTATTTCTTCTTCTTCCCACCATTTCCTCCTGATTTAAAAGGCCCAGCTCGTGCATTTGTCGATTCTAGGTCTTGCTTCTTGGTCCTCGTGGAATGCATGCGTACCAATTCTGCAACCTGAAGCATCAATTGTTTTCCTGTAATCGATGATAAAAAGTATTCTCACCTCAAGCATCTCAGTCGTTAAACTGAATCCGCAGATCTCTGGAACTCATATAGAATCATATCAAAGAAGAAATAGTGTCAGCAATCATGAAAAAACTAAGATCTACGGAGCAATTTTGTCTCATCGAGTAATGAAATAAAGCCTTGTTCTTAATAATCTTAATTTCTTCTAAATCTCAATTTGAATGGTCTCAATCTTTCATTTAGTCATTTTCACTCACTTTCCAGTAGTTCTTTCTTGGAATCAAAGCATTTCATAGGGAATCAATAATCTGCAAAGAAAGTGGAAAACCTCCTGAGCTAAGGTAGTCCTTCCAACATTGAAACAAGTAAACACCCTCATCATCTTAGATCCAGGTTTTTTCCTTTCATCTTATGATCACCCAACAAAATGCCGACTTAATGTCGGAAATGCAATTCTTTAACAACAACAACGATTACATAAACTTGCATCTTAAGACTCATTGCAGTATATATACATTCGCTTCAGAGCCTCCAGTTTTTCCGGTCTAATACTAATAAATTCGATTGATGCATGTTTCACCAAATAAAAACATCCATTACAATAAGAGAGTGCATCAATTTAAGACATAAATGTAGAAAAGTAACTAGTAAAATCTAACTGCATATTTGGTATGTGGTTTAGTACAATTCTTCAATATGAATTTTTTCAAAACAACCTCTACAGTTCAGTATCAGAAAACAGATGTTCTAACTTTTGACATTTCCCTTACAAGTTATGAAGTTGGAACCGGAACACAGAACAATCAGATGAAACCCGTGTCCCAAGAATCCTTTTCCTACTCAAAAATAAAATACACTAAATAGCAACACCCGCAGTTAACTCTATGCATAAAGTCCCTCGGATATGCCTTTTCAATCCACAACAATTACATGTTTAAATTCGAGCAATCCGTAAATCAAAGAGATTGAAAAGAGAAAAACCAAGGTGGAGATGGCTCGATGGCTTAACGTAACAAGTGTAATCACCTTTATGTTTAAGTTTTGGAGCCTCACTTGAAATGTGCCATTAAAAAATTTAACACGGCCTAATTTTTTAAGCTTGAAAAACTATGCAGCAATCCTCAATCTCCACAAAAGATGGATTTGCACTAGCATTACTTGCACTAAATTTCCTTCCTCCAGCTACTGTCTTCTTATAATTTATATAAGGAAAAGGTACAACACAATCCATAAAATTTCTCACATCCCCATCCACGCCTACGCCGTCGTGGAAAAAACCTAGATAAATCAATGCCCTAAACACTAAATTCTTTAGAGCTACTGAAAATGTAGTACAAACTTCTAACTACCTAGCATGACTGCACAAGCGGATGCAAGGCCGTGGATCTCCAGTATCGATAATATCTTCAACTTAACCACCACTAACTCAAAAGGCCTCTGTACTAATTAAAGGGAAACCCACACTTACATACTTCTTTATGAAGCCATATTTAATCGACCCGGGACTAAACCTTTCGGTCCAAAAACTCCAACCGACACTAATCAGACGCTTATAGATCAATGCACGTAAAATTCAACCAATGCTCCTCAAAATGCACTATGCATAACCAGAACAACTTTCGAAATTAGTTCGATCTCCCTCTCGAGATTGCAAAACCTAGCTGAAATTAAAATTTAACACAAATAGCGCAAAACAGGAATTCAAATTTTCAGTGGCGATAGGAGGCACCATATCAATTTCACAAAAACGCGCACCTCGAACCAGAGATAGAGATCTCCGCCGTGGAGCGTCGCCGGAGGCCAGAGAGGAGTAAAACGCGGGAGAGGAAAGCGAGGGAATTGCGAATTGTGATTTTTTTTGTTTTTTCGGAGAGGAGCACAGTTGCTTGACGACAAAACTGCTCATTTGGAATTCAGACGCAATTCTTTGAGCCCGGATCCGGCCCAGGCCCAAATTCAAGTTCCGGTCCATAGATGGTGTCCAACCAGATTCTCTACTCAGTACTTACCTATTTTAAAAGGCAAATAGTACTATTTAGTCGCTGAACTTTCACGTTTTTGTTGATTTGATCATCGAATTTTCATCAATTCACTTTAGTCCCTGAACTTTTATTTCCCTATATTTTTAGTCATTTTGTTAAGTTTGGAGAGTAACGGTCACTATTGGTTCACAATCGATTTTTTGGGTTGATGAATCAAATATGAACCGGTCGTAAACTGCTCATGAAGCGCTTTATTAGTGACCATTGTTCTTCAAACTCAAAAAAAAAGGGTATCTGAGTAATCCTATGGAGACTAGAAGTGCGCACCAGCACCTTAGTATTCGCGCCGTTAATATATCATTTACACTCGTCCAGTGTAGAGATACTCTATCTAATTATGAATGGTCATGCGAGCTTATATTAAAAAAAGAAGAATAAAAATAAAGACAATTTATGAATTTTTACACATATTTATTTAGATACAAAATGTCTTCGTATATAATTGATCTCTATGTTAAAATTGTTGTTAGAAATGCTAGCTAGTGGTGATGATCTCCTACTCCATTTCTTCTTGACTTATTGTCTTTTTATTTTTCACCGAGCTAGGTCAAGCCAGCAAGCTTTATTTTATGCACCATCCACTAATATTTTTCATTAGTGTGTAGGCTAATGGCAGCTCCAAAAGAAACAAATAACAAGTGATGTCTTATGATGAAGGAGAATATAATATATCTAGCTATATATACTTACCTCATCATCCACCTAAGATATACTTTCGCTATTATTTTCCTTATTCTTTATCCATCTTTGTTTCGTATCTTCAGTATTATATTTACCACTAGTAAACACACAATTATTGTTATAAACAGTTAGATGGTAGTTAATTACAAGATTACATTACCTTTTTTTTTTTTCAATAAATCTACTTGGACTCATGAGTCCGGACTCATATGAATATTTTTAAAGTTTTTGTAAATATTTAAGGGGTATTAAAGAATTTTTACAAGTAATTATGATTGCTTCATTAATTATTCGAGGATATATTTGAAATAAAAAAAAAAATTTGAGTTCGGACTCATTAGTCCAAAGAGCACTACCCTTCTTCTTTTTTTAGCAAATAAGAATGATTTGTTTATTAATGGAGCACTTAATAAATTGAGAAGCAATTCATTAGTTTAGCTAGTCAACCTCATTATTTGTTTATTAATGGAGTAATAACTAATTAACTTTTGACACCCATTAGTCATTTGAGTGCACTAATTAACTTTCCTATACATAATGAGAGAGATCGATCGAGCGACCATCCATATTGGTCGAAAATAGAAATTCATGAAAACCCCATATTGTCTCAGTTGATCCGACTGGACATTTCACTGACATGTTTTACAATTTAATAAATATGAGGCTGCGTCACCTTTTTGGATCAATTTGTAACAGATTTTTCACAAAAAGACATAACTAGTGGAAACAATTACTTTCTTGTCATTCTATCATAATAGCTTTCTTAATTTAGAACAAAAACAAAAAAATGGAAACAAATATAGCTAATGTTTTCTCACATCATATATATATATATAATATATTGGTGTACAATTTTGTCCATAAACGTATAAAGCAAAAGTTATTAACAAAGACATAAACTATATTATTAAATTAATGAAAAAAGTTGTCAAATAATCGATCAATGAAATGTTTATATTATGGAGAGAACCTCGTATGCATGTGTTCGTTGGTCGCGCATGTCTGTTCCACCTATTTGGCTATTTAGTGGTGGAATTAAGCCCGACTGTGTTTTGAACAAATACATGAAGTGCACAAATTTCAAATAAATTAACTAAGATTATTATTACTATACATCATGCTCGTCTTAATATTAGTTACTCTCTCTTTCTTAAATATTGGCTTAAAAACCCTGATTTAATTAGTTTTAATATATAACTAAATATATAATTAAACTGCTACATAAGCAGTTTAATTATACTTTTTAAACATGCTTAAATGGCAATAGCAAACACAAATACACGTACTCTTCATTTCTCGAAGGCCTTAAAAGCAATTTTTTTTGTCTCACGGCATTTGACTGATCACACAAGTTAATTAAAGCACAAAATATTAGTCCTAGTTAATTAATGACTCCATCTGATAATTGCGTTGTAATCACGTGACGTGAAACTTGAATAAATTAGCGTGTGTATAATTAATAATTAAACAATCCATTTAGCCTTATCTTTAGTCCTGGACAATGATTGATAAAGTCTTGCATAAAAAAATTAAGATAGAGATGGAATGGATGCACAGACTTCCTCGAGTTACGTCTATCACGTGCAGCGAGGCATATCTAATTACACGATAGATACGTGAGTGCATATTCGCAGTGCATGGGTGTTGGCGTATAATACTGGCATAAAAGAGGCATAAAAGTGGGCGATGGCGACGACACGGTGGAGACCACCACCCAACATGGTGGCCACCATGTGGACCATCACTAACTAGCCTGCCAGTGAGCATCCCCGAAGCTTCGCTTTTCTTTTGCCTAGCTTGCTTTGCTCGCAGCGCACCTTGCGATATGACTATATATACATATATACATATATACAACAACAACAACATAGCTTCCGTCTCAAATCAATTAGGGTCAGCTACATGGATCAAATTTTTTCATTGTGCACGATTAAGTGCAATTGATGGTGAGCTTTTCAAACCATTCAAATCTCTCATAATTAATGCATCCCTTGTTAACTTTGGTCTGCCCCTACCTCGTCGAATTTCTACAGTTTCTATTGAGTCTGTTGAACTTTGGAGTTCAAATTTTGTATTGCAAAGTAACTAAACCTTTAGTCCCACATAAGAGATAAAGGTTTGATTTCTCAATTAAAATATGATCCAACACACTTCACTATTGTTTAAGTGAGAAGTGGGTTGAGTGAGTGGCCAATGAGGTTTCACTAGGTAAACACCATATTTAAATAATCTTTGACAAGGGCCTTGGGCATTTGGGGCTTTGGTTGGTTCAAGACTTAGCCATTCATAAACATAGTTTTTCCTTTTTGAATAAATCAAAAGACCACCAACAGTTGCTAATTTCGAATTAAGAAGTTAATTAACTATCAATTAGTGACACACTAATTAAGACCACTAATTAGATAGTTATTGTAAAATTGTCCACGAATTAGACAATTATATATATAATTCTCTATAAGAGAATAGTCAGTTGACATATGAAAAATATTGTTTTTTCGAAATCAAAATTTTATGTGATTTTGTTTTGAAAGATATAAGTTTTTGCAGTTTTGAAGGTTCTTTGATTGATGCTTTAATCAAAGAGCGAACCAGTTGTATCCTGATGACATAACTCCTAGTTGAATTCAGCACCGAGTTGGAGGAAATTTTATGTCTTAGGTCATTGCACTGCAAGCCTCTGGTATACTTTGTTTATTGATCTTCTTAATTGTTAAATCAATATGTTTAGTTACATGTGATAACAGTGTCATATTCAAATTTATGCTTATATAGATTGTTTGATCTAACAGAGTCCACCCCAATTAATTTGGGTAAATACATATATAGCTTCCACAAATATTTTTGTCGTGTAATATTGCGTATTGTGATCCACACAAACCACACGTTTCGTGCACATCTGGTGTTTTTTTATTGGAGAAATATACAGAGAAATCGAGAGAGACAGAGAGAAAGAGATCGAGAGCGAATTCTGCGTAGGTAATTAAGCCATTGCTGTCCAAGTCTTCCAAGTGATAGCGCCCGAGTTGCCATCTTGGGGGGGGTCTTTATGCGGGCAGGTTGTGACCGCAACTTTGTACTATTTAAAAACGAAAAAGAAAAAAATGTTTGATATAAATTTGGGCTGCTGCAATTAGGCACGGTCTCGTGAGATCGTTCGATGCACCTTGATGCATGGACAAAACTCATAAAGAGCAGTGTGTAATTGCAGTGCCTCGAGCAAGTTATCTTTCTTTGAGGTAGTGTAAAATATTATATACGCTGCCTCACGGAAAAATTAAGAGCACCGCTATGTGCACCTCAATTGTTTATGAAAGCACCCCAAAATGCATGTAAATTGATACACTTTTGGGGTGCCTTTATAAATAATTGGGGTGCACATGGCGCCGCTCAAAATTAAAGATTAGTTGTGTGGTCAAGCTTATTTTTAATAGTATTTTCGCTATGTTGACATCAACCAATTAGCAAATCGCGAACATTCCTTGCATAGCATAAAATACATTATTCGAGGTTTATCTAACAACTTGTACATAAATAACTAGCTTGTGTTTTGGATGATTTAATTAGTTTTGTGGCTATATATATATATATATATATATATGTAAGAGTGTATATAGAGTTTGGATCATTTTAATTTGGAGCACCATGTACCTGCATGTGAGACTGAGAGTACGTACCCACAAGTACTTGTTATTGTGAATGTTTTTTTCTATGAATGGAGACAAGCTCCATGCATAAAGTTGCATTAATCTCAAGGTTATATACACTATAATATTGATAAACATATATTATATATGCAGGTATATATAGTTTTAAATTAGGATGTCCTTACTAAGTCACACAGACTTTCGGCACCCAATTTGGGGACCGTACATTCAGTTGATGTGTGATGCACTTTGAGACGTACACATACACATTTCGAGGTGTATCACACGGGGACTGAGCGGGTTGATGCCCAATTAAGTCAGTGCCCCAAAAGTGGGTTTCCCAATCATAAGTAGAATTTAATAAAAAATAATAACAACTGATTACCTTCATCATGCATTTAATCAAATTAATTTGGTCCTTCAAATACTATATAAATTGATTAAATAAGTTCTCAAATAAATATTTTGTTCAGTACATGCAGGTGATGTAATATGGTAATATGAGCCTGTATTAATTGATGGGATAAAATGCAGTGCGACTTTAGAAGGTCTACCATGCATGTGATAAAGGTATGTCCTATACATATCTTGATGGGATAAAAGGCTTATTATTATTTTTTTTAATAAGATAATTAAGATGCCAATTATGACTTGAAAAGAAACCAGTCAGTGAGTTGAATTGGACATTCAGTTGTGAACTTTAATTGCTAAAGCGGAGAAATATCTGCTAGTCCACCTAAATTAATGTACGTACACGCTACTGGCTAGACACATGCAAGCATGCAACTGATCAATAACAATGAAGCTTTTAATTCCAATGTAGTTAATTAAAGTTCGTTATATGGTGGTTCAAACTCTTTCGATTCATTTGATTTAATGTGGAGTTTATATATATATTTGTGTGCGTGTATGTTCATGCATGCTGATTAATCAAATTGAATAATTAACACTGTTAATTATTGTTGATTAATTAACTTAAAATTTGATAAGTAATAATCAATCCAGTAAGAAATTAATTAGTGAAAAAACTTATTTGTGGTGCCCTTAATTACTATGAAAGATCTCCATGAATCATGTTATAGAACGATCTATTCCATATTTTCTATCTAAACGTGATTTCTTGTTCTAATCGTGATTGAATTAATTAGATGACAATTCGGGTTGACTTTAATATATAAATTCTCTTATTATTAATTAACATGTTATCAAAGTTTATGAATCTCTCCGTCAAAGTTGCAGACTAATTAGTAACAATTAACTAATTTTTTTTGGTTAACAAGTGGTTCACTGCGATTACATTAAAGTCAACTAGCAGCTGTGATCTCATTATTTCCAAAGCAAAAACTATGTGACATTGTTACATCCAGAAAAAATAACATCAATAACAATTAATTAAATCTCAATTAATCCTCCGTTGTCGAGCCTCCTCAAACGCTAATTGACAACCCAAAGTAAGATTAGATAATTGAATTAGGTTGAGCTAATCAAAGTGGACCGCATCGTTGATCATTCTCAGACATACTTAATGAGTCATGGTCTCGTACTCCCGCGCACAGTTCCCGCGCTACGCCTCCCACTGTCTCTGCGCGCCACATCACGTCCAACTACCGTGTACCGTTGACTCACTCCCTTGGACGCCCAACATTGATCTCGTGACGTCACACTAACTTACAAAAAGTTCGCGACCGACCGTTCAGAAAGTTACACGTGGCTAATCAGTCGGCTGGGCTCCCTCCTATACTTATCCATTAAATAAAATTAATAATTCCAGCTCATGACAACACAAATAAATGTATTTTTTTTTCCTAAATGAAGCTAAAAATGTAAAAATTAGCATGCTTCATCACAAAATTCCCCTCTTACATATATATAAACTGACGCCTTACATAAATTAATAAAAATTTTAGTAATTTTTTTTAAAAAAAATTAATTTCTAAACAAGTCACTAATTTTTATGAAAGCCTTGAACTCATTCTTAAGAGTTGTCTTACTGAAAACACAAATTTAATATTGGTATTGACTTTAAAAGCTTGCGACTCGAACCACTTCTCAAAAGAGCATGATTACGAGTTTACTGTTTATCAAAGTCTCCACTACTTCAACAAGAATCTTTTGGTTTAAGAATAAATAAGAATCCAATAAAAGTTGGAGTAATAGGAAAATTGAGGATTTTGGAAGCATCTTGACCGTCCGATGAGAAAGGCTCCAGCAATGGTGGAGGGAGAAATATATAGTAATATACTAGGACGTGGAGCAGGGAATCATTTAATAGGTACTTTTAGTCTTTTACTACATATTGTAATGCAAGTAGTACAACCATCAGATTCGTTCGAACAATGGAATCACAGTCCGCCATTATCATCATCATCATCTCTGCATGACTGACTCGCCTTCGCACACACACAAACACAAAAATGTCCGAACCAGAATCAGCCAAGGCAAGAGACCACCCCCAATCGACGGCGGAGAGGTACGCGTACATGGATCTCGACCTCGACTTCGACCCCTGGCCATTCGATCAGTCCTCGAACCTCGCGTCGTCGGGCTTCCTCTTCTCTCTCTCTTCGTCCCCTCAGAATCCGCCGCTGCAGTCGTACTCCGAGCTCGTGTGCTCGCCTCTTTGGGCGTTCTCCGAGGAAGAGAAGGTCGATGAGAAGGCCACCGCCACCGCCTCGTCTGCCGAGGCGCGGAGGCCGCCCGTCGACCGTCCGATTTACGTCTCTTGTGAGTTCCTGATTTCGAGTTTGTTGCGTGCTTGTGTTGGTTTGATTGGATTTGTTCGATTTGTCGTGAATTTGTGGAATTGGTGTTTGTTAGGTTGTGTTTGGACCCAAGATTGGATTTTGTTGACAAATTGAGTGGAATTTGGGGGTTTTTGTTCATTTTGTTATAAAATTAGGTTAAATTTGCCCCCTTTTGATTCAGTGCTGCTGTGGTGGATTCAATTGAGTTATTCTTCTCTAGATAATATGCAAGTTGCTTCATTTTGTGTTAATTGATTGGATGGAACTATGTCTGGCTAGTTGCGATTTTTGGATGGTTTTCGCATTGGTGCTTTTCCCCCAATGTTTGATATATGCACTGCAGTGGAAGAAGTATTGCGAAAAGCTTGCTACGACAACAACAACAAAGCCTCAATCCCGGATTAGTTGGGGTCGGCTGCATGGATCATACTCTTCCATTGCGCTCGATTTAGTGCAATTGTATATTGTACGCGAAAAGCTTGCTAGATCTCCTTACTTTGGCTGTTTTATTCTTTTATATAAGCTTACAGATGAAAGTGGTTTTGTGCCGAGTTGAGTTGTAGGGTATTTTAGTGGTGAAATGTGATATTGCCTGTTCATGAGTGTTTTGTGGATCATCTGCTTTTTGTTGTTCACTATAGAAGTTTGGGAATTTCAGGTAATTCTAGTTTTTCACCTAGCAATGTTGCCGGGAATGATGAGAAAAGAATGCTGTATACAACGCCTGCGGGAATAACTGTGATTGAGAAACTAGACGAGTCTTGTGCGATCAAAGAAAGGATGATGCAGGCACTTCGAAATTTTAAAGAATCGATGGACCAACATGCTTTGGTTCAGGTTTGGGCACCTGTGAAGAATGGAGATCGGTACGTGCTCACGACTTCGGGGCAGCCATTTGTTATCGATCCACAGAGTAATAACCTTCTTCAGTATAGAACGGTCTCACTGACATACAAATTTTCTGTGGATGGAGAAACTGAAGGAGAATTGGGACTTCCTGGCCGTGTATTCCGGCAGAAGATACCTGAATGGACTCCAAATGTTCAATATTATAGCAGTAAGGAGTATTCTAGACTTGGTCATGCTTTACATTACAATGTTCGAGGGACTGTTGCTTTGCCAGTCTTTGAACCATCTGGACATTTCTGCGTTGGCGTTGTAGAGCTAATAATGACATCGCAGAAGATAAACTATGCTCCTGAGGTTGATAAAGTCTGCAAAGCTCTCGAGGTTGGATTTTGCTTAGTTTACATTTCTCAAATCTAGGAAATAAATCAGCACTCCTGCTATTTTGTTTCATTCATATATGCATTGCCAAGGTTCACAATAACATAAATCTATCGAAAAAGATATTGGCTGGTAAAGATGTACAGCATTGCCTGTTTTGACTTAATATTTCATCGAGATGCTCTCACCAAGAGGTAGAAATTAGTAGTTAAGACAACCAAAGTTATTCTCACTTCATTGAATGATGTACTGGTAATTCAATTACTTGATCCAATATTCAAATGAGAAATTTCGGAAGCATCTGCTATGTTTTGGGAGGTAGAACAACACAATTGATACAATAAACTCTTATAGAGAGTTGTCGCCAAGATCTGGTAGTTGATCGTGGATGAAATAATTTATTTTCCTAATCTTAATTTCCAAAAAGAGGCAAAGACTCCTGAGAAATTTCTGCAAGATAGTCGAAGATGTTAAACCAATTAAGAAGGCATGCATGAGCTATAAGTATATCCTTTTCCATTTTCCTGTGCTGTTGAGTTGTAAATCTAATAGATATGGGCTGCTGTCCTAACATAATATTGGAGTTCATGAGTAGATGTCCAGAATTTATCAAACAACGATTCATCCCATATTTATTGTAAGTGCAAGGCACATCAACCAATATTAGCGTAAAGTTTTGTTGACATTTTTCTTATTTTGTACCCTATCCCTGTGCATTGACTAATAACCGGCGGGCAAGTATTCATTTTACATTTCAATCTCCTTTAGGGTATGTTGATCTAGCAGAATTCTTGCTTTTAAACATGCACATAGTTGAACTTTCAAATGCATTAATTTATGACAAAGAAGAAAATAATGGACCTTGTAGAAGAATAGGCAGTCCCATTTCCTTATTCCTTTATTCCTGTCTTCATAGTGGTCCAATTTCGTTTCTGTAACACGACTTCGTCCCATTGCAGGCAGTAAATTTGAAAAGCTCTGAAATACTAGATCATCCAAGTTTTCAGGTCAGCGGAACTGTTGTCTGAATAAAATTCCATATCTGTCATCTTATCATTGCTTACACGTATGTGATTGTGCTATATATGTGAAATCAGTTTTGTAATGAAGGTCGTCAAAATGCTCTGGCTGAAATCTTAGAGATATTGACTGTGGTTTGTGAGAGCCACAAAGTACCTTTAGCCCAGACATGGATTCCATGCCAGCATCGTCGTGTTCTTGCGTTTGGTGGTGGTGTTAAGAAGAGCTGCACAAGCTTCGATGGGAGCTGTATGGGGCAAATCTGCATGTCAACAACCGAGGTAGCGTTCTATGTCATAGATGCTCACATGTGGGGTTTTCGAGATGCTTGTGCAGAACATCACTTACAGAAAGGACAGGGAGTGGCTGGAAGGGCATTCTCATCCCGCAGATCATGCTTCTCCAGGGACATAACCAAATTTAGCAAAATTCAGTACCCCCTGGTGCACTATGCTCGTTGGTTCGGATTAACCAGCTGCTTTGCTCTCTGCTTACAAAGTGCATATACCGGAAGTGATGATTACGTTCTAGAGTTTTTTCTGCCACCTAGCATTGTTGACCCCACTGAACAAAATGCTCTGTTGGAGTCCATTCTAGCCACAATGAAGCAGCATTTTCGGAGTCTAAATCTCGCTTGCGGAGATCAACAGGAAGGGGAAAGGTCCATTGAAATTATTGATGACTATGCGGAGGATAACCTTGATTTGAAATTTGAGAATGTTCAAATATCTAGCAGAAGCAAACTGTTTCAGGGGCAAAATGGTTTACAAGATAGAGGATTCTCAAACCCATTGGAGCAACAAGTCATGGTTGCATCAGGCACTCTTAATGACAGGGAAAGTCTTGCTTGTATTGGTGGAAATCATACTGCCACTTCTTCTAACGCCAAAGGTACGAGAAAAACATCTGAGAGACGGCGAGGCAAAGTTGAGAAGTCAATAAGCCTAGAGATTCTCCAACAGTATTTTGCGGGAAGTCTTAAAGATGCGGCAAGGAGCCTTGGGGGTACGCTTGCAAACTTTACCTTGTTAAGTTCTCTTCTATGATTTCATTTACAAGAAGTAGACAGAGCCTCGACAAAGTTTTTATCACTTACTATAGGGGATTGTCTCCACTTTTTCTCAGAATGTATCAAACCTGAGACATATTAGTCCTATCAGTGGGTCCTGTGTTGTCTTCCAGCTATACAGCCAGTTTTGCAACCTGTAGTTGTTGGCTTGAAATTTTACTATCATCTACAAGCAGCCCTCTCTCAGTTGCATCCTTGTTGGCTTCATTTACTGCTTCAATTACTGTCCGAAAGTCGTTTCATAAAATGGAAGCTTACTTTTTAGTTTCTGTTTTTGGTTTTACAGTTTGCCCCACAACCATGAAAAGAATATGTAGACAGCATGGTATTTCCCGTTGGCCATCTCGCAAGATCAACAAGGTTAATCGTTCTCTCTCCAAGCTGAAGCGTGTAATTGAATCTGTTCAAGGTGCTAATGGTGCATTTAGCTTGACTTCTCTTGCGACAACCACTCCTTTGCCTGTTGCTGTTGGTTCCATTACTTGGCCTGTTTGCTTGAGTGGGACTAAAGATCAAAACTCGCCAGGTTCTAATTTCTCCGAGATGCACAGAGAGAAGGAGACGGATGCGGCTGCAGTTGCTACGCCAGAGAGTAATGGGCATGATAATATTGAGAACCAAATACATGAAGGGGATGGCCTTTTAGCTCATCATATGCTGGTTGAGCAAAATAGGTGTTCTCCCGTGTTTAGTAAGAGTAACTATGGTTCTGAAACAAGAAGTGTGTCAAGAGAGGGAAGCACGGAAACCCATACTTCCCATGGTTCATGCCAAGGTAGCCCTGCAAATGGAGCAATGCCTGCACAGGACGTTTTTGTTTCATCCATCCAAGAACAAGTTGTAGACGCTGGCGGTACCTTAGGCTCGGGATTTAAGTCAAATGTAGAACTAAACTCCTTGATTCATGATACCCTTATCACTGAACGGCCACCTAGAGAATTTGGCGGAATGCTTGTGGAGGACGCGGGGAGCTCACAAGATCTAAAGAATCTCGGTTCAGCTGCAGAGAGTTGTCTAGATGAACGAGTTCTTCAATCACGCTACATGTACTCATCATGTCCCGATCAAGCGCCTCAACAAGGCTTGATTCCGAATGCACCATCACATAATACTGCCACTCAAGACATGAGAACTGTGACAATGAAGGTGACATACAGAGAAGATATTATAAGGTTCCGCCTCTCATTGGCTTCCGGTATAGTTGAGCTGAAGGAGGAAGTGGCGAAGAGGCTCAAGTTGGATATCGGCACGTTTGATATCAAGTATCTGGATGACGATCATGAGTGGGTCTTGCTAGCCTGCGATGCAGATTTGCACGAGTGCATGAATGTTTCAAGATTGCCTGGTAGAAATGTGATAAGGCTCTTGGTACATGATATTCATGCCAACTTGGGAAGCTCTTGTGAGAGCTCAGGATAGAAATGAAGAATCTTAATCTGTAAAACAGGTTTTTACAAGAAAAGAAGAAAAAAAAAAAAAGGTGTAATTTAAGCTTTTCATGTAGTTTTCGTACCAGGTGAAATTGTAGACAATTGATTCCTAGAGCCTGCTTTGTGTATCAATTTTTTAAAGTTGGGAAAATCCAACTATTTTCTTTTGAATTTGAGTGTCTTCAATTTCACTAGATTTCTCTCGTGCCTCATTAGTTTTGAATTTTTGATTGATAATACCAACCAATGAAAGATTAAAAAATTGCTTGGTATAAGCACTAACTCATATTTAATTGCTTTAATTTACTTTTTATTTTCTGAAATGATGAAGCTCAGCCAACATTTGAGCAACATTCGAGTAACAACATGCTCTGAAAGCACTGGCAAGTGCATGAATAAATTTATTGGTGTCAGCTTTATGAACAAATTCTCAGCTCGTACATCAAAAAAATTTCATCAAATCAACCTCCTTCCTATGCACACTAAATTAGAGTACAAATAGTCTCTTTGGAACTGTACAATTCTGTTGCAATAATTTTTTTGTCGTACAAAAAGAGATACACTGCTCTAAATCTACCATTGATTGGCTGTTGAACATCTCATTACAAAAAATTTCTTGCTTCTGCTGCTCCAGAGGTAATTCTGGTTGCGCCCCTCACTGCACAAATCCGGCAAACTTGGATGAATCTCCACCCGAAGCTCTTGGTCGCTATCTCAAGTTTATGCGCTGCGTGGACAATTGGGTCCATATGAGTAAAACAACCATGACAGTATTTCATGCGAAACAACAAAGGATAATTTCACATTTCGTCGGGACAAAATTGCACAAATGATGGTTCTCAGCATCACAAAGAACATTAATTCAAAAAAAATCAGTGGCGAAGCCCATCAGTCTTTTTCGTATGTCACGGCAAACTCCTTTATTCTCTGCTTGAGGTGCTGGAATGAGATAGCAAACCATGCACATCAACAAATAATTAGATAGATTGAAATGAAGGAGCAGATCGAGATAAAACCAAACGAAAACAGCGAAAGGAGATCTATATAAATTTGTAGGGAAGGTCAGATCTAGTACCTTCAATTCTTCGTGGAGCACAATAAATATCTTCTTCAACCGTTTATGTCTCTGCACAGTTGGACAATGGAGTTCATAACGTTTAGTGCTATCAATGAACAAAATCAATTGAAGCTGAAGATAACAAACCCCAGCGTGACAAATAAGTGACCATGATAAGGGGACTTCGTAGGCGGTTGCGGTGGTTTGGTCACCTGCAAAGACGGCCTACAAATGCCCCAACTAGAAAACTGAACTCAATAGAAACTGTAAAAATTCGACGAGGTAGGGGCAGACCAAAGTTAACATGAGATGCATTAATTAGGAGGGATTTAAATGGTTTGGAAAGCTCACCATCAATTGCACTTAATCGAGCACAATGGAAAAGTTTGATCCATGTAGCCGACCCCAGTTAATTTGGGACTGAGGCTATGTTGTTGTTGTTATTGTTGGATGCATACATAGCCTCGGTCCCAAATTAATTGGGAAAGAGATGACTTTATAATAAGGATATATTTAAGGTTTTCATCTGAAACGCCATCAAGAGCTACTAAGCTCTGCAATCCGTGCACCTTTCTTTATTGGAACCAAAGTGTTCAGGCATCCATTATTTATTATAATTTTTTCCCGTGAGATTCCTGAGATTGATAACTCATTCATTTAAAAGTAGTTAATTATTGGGACTTGACTAACAACTGGTTCCATGGTCTACCAACTTCAACACTCCGCAAGAAACTAAGATAAAGAGACCAAATCAATACCTCTCCACATTTATGATAGCTTTCTTTTAACTGATCCAATATGTTCAAATATCGCCCTGGATCCCCGTCTTTTGCAACTTTAAGGTCGTGACCAAGTTTGCTAAAGTCATTTCTGCACAAGAAATATAATTCGCGTGTTCAGTAAAGACACTAATGGAGCAACAACTAACAATCAAACAACACTACCACAAAAACTTGACGGTAACCAAAGGCAGAGGTACATTTACTATAAGATTGAAGCACTTGTTCCTAAAGCAGTAACTATATCAAGAAGAAGAATTAGAAATGAATTTCAACAACTAAGCAAAGAAAAAAAAAAAAAAAAAACACAGCGTTACCTGTAAGTTTCTAGACTCCTGTTTATGGAGCAGTAACTATTGTATTTCTCTAGATATTCCTGTACGTATTCTTTGTATCTGCATATAACACACGGCAAACCTTAGAAATAATTCAAAGCGCAGTCCTTTCATTCATTTCATACGAAGCAGAAATTAACGTTAACTTACTGTTTCATATCCTTTATTGGTCCTTTCAGCTCTGGCTCATCCTTTTCAAACTTGGAATATGAACTTTCATCGTCTGAGAAAGATTCTCTCATTTTTGGACCACCGTTAAGATCCTTTTTTCTACCATTCATATCGATTGCTGTATTGGATTTTTGAGATTTTCCATCTATTATGCAGTCGATGTCAGCTGTGACAGGTGCTTTTTTATGAGTGTTTGGATAACCTTCGTGACCGACCTGGTGTCTCTGTGCCTCGTTGTTCCTCAGTCTGCCACCTAATTCTGCTGATTTATTCAGCGGTGTCCCAGCTAGTGAGTCACCGTGACCCAACTTCGGTAACTGCTGAGACTGAGATAGTGTGACCCTCTGTGGCAAACTTGATTCTTCACCACCATCTTCAGTGATTCTCTTCTTAAATGAATCCTCTTGGTTGATAGGAATCCTACCTAAGGAATCCGGCGAGATTTTCTTTCTTGAATCTTGTACTCCTTTGCCAGCATGTCTACCTTTACTTAACTCTGGGTTTAATGATTCAGAAGGAATTGATTTATTCTCTGAAAGTTTAAAAGAATTCCATTTCTCAAACTTCTTTTTAGAACCTGAAGCCCTCTCACTTTGGATGGGCTCGCGGAGTTCACCCAATTCTAAGTCTGAAGGTTCTCTCCTTAAAACTTTGTCGTTAGTCACTGGGGATCTATGGACATCAATTCGGTCATCTTCCTGGACATTTGTTCCCATAATTGGATTTGCCATCTGGTCGGCAGTATCCTTTAACCTTCCAACTTGCTCACTCTTTCTGTATTGCGATTTTAGGGGCGTTGATAGTTTATCTCCGACATCAAGTTGCCTAACATTGTTAGTGAGTGATTTCTCATATACACTACCATCATCATCCTGCATTTCTTTGGTTGCTTTGTCTTTGTTTGTAGAGAACCTTTCCCGTCCAAGAGCACCTCTCAAAGTCGACCCATTTTCATCCATGGAAGTGGAGTTCCTTTCAGGTAGCTTGGCATTCCAAGAGTTCTCAGAATATTTCCTGGTTTTCTCCACCATATCAGAAGCGCTCCCTCGACCAACGAGATCTCCTATCATTTGACCTGACTGACGACCATCCATCACAGGTTTTCCCAGCATATCAAAGCCATGTCCTCCTTGCAAACTGGGATCTAAAGGACCATTACTGACTCTATCAATCGTCCTCAAGTTGTGATCACTCTGTAGATCTTGACCAGGCCAATCATTAGATGAATAGGGTGGACTCTCCTGGAAAACAGCTTCCTTACTTTTAACAAAGCTCGGTGGCTGTGTTGGCCGTCCTGGTTTCATCCTTTTAGCACTCTCAGAAATCTGAGGAAGGCCTTTTTTATCATAACTAATTGTTGAGTTTGGTTTAACTAACCCACCAGAGCCGTCAGAAGGCCCAAGACGTGAACCATTCCTCTTATCTAACCTCTCATCAACTGAATTTCCTGCAGATGGCAACAGGTTGTGCTCTCCCATGTGATTATAATCCAGAAAGGAGGAGGGTAAAGGGTCAGGCGAAATTCTTAAATTTGCATTGCTGGGAGCAAAATTGGTAATATCGATCATACTTGCATCAACATTGTCATCATGGATGTCTTTCGCAGTTTTATCCCCAACAGATACATGATCATCAGGTTGATCTTCATCAAAGCCATTCTGCTCAAGCTGGCCATCATTTCTCCATGGAGCATGTGATGTGGGAAAACCTGGCTTAGAGCTGAGATTGAGCAATTTATGCTTGGCACCCTCTTTTTCATCGTCACTTACTATATCCACATCAATATCAGAGCCCTCCTCCTTGTTGCTGGAAGAACCATCGCTCTCGCTATCGCTACTGCTCCCACTTCCACTTCCAACAGGACTTCTACTTTGACTCCCACTCCCACTTCCACTATCGCTCCCGCTATCACTGTCGCTGTCACTGTCGCTTCCACTATCACTGGAGCTGCCTGCATGACCATCACTATGATCTGAGGCCTTTTTATCACACAAAGGTTCTGGTGAGTCTCGTTGAATACCGTTCTTCTCCAGCTGGTTTGCTTCTTCTAATTTTAGATTTAAGGGGGAATGTTGCTCATCTTCATCCATTGCAGTCTTCCCCAAGATGGATATCTGATCACGGGCATAATCTGGAGAACTGAAAATTTGCAAATTCTTATCAGCACAAAAATACTTCCTAGCAATATCTAAAAGATGATTGACAATCAGCGTCCTCTCATGGGCCAAAAGTGTTGGACCATCATAATTTATTTACATAGTGTCCAAGATATGTAATTTATATTTTAATTAATTTTATGTACATTAAGCTTCTCTTTTAGGTTACCAATTTGATGGAAATTGGTGTTAATGTGGGAAGTCCAATGGTTCTCCCCCAAGCCTATAAAAGGGCACTTGTACCATCAAACAAGTGTACAAAAATTAAGGTTTATGAGGGTGATAGACTTTGGTGTTGAGACTTCGGCATAGAGAAGATAAACAACATAATGGCTTCCGCATGTAAAACTCTACTTGATCTATTTTATTATGCTTAAGAATGTTTACAAAAAGGGCTTTATAAAGCTTCCGCATGAGATTGAATCAATCAGTTTAAGGGAAAAGAGATGCACAAAATATCTCAACAGAAACCAAGATGCCCAATTTTGTCGCAACTGTGTCACAATTAAATGCACAAAGATCGTATATGAAGTGTTTTAAAACATGACTATTAGATTAATTGAACATAATAATAGGCTGAACATAAATAAAACCTATTTTGTCAAAAAGGAGTAATAGCTACCTTCCACTTTCAGATGTTGGTCTCTTGACGCTTTCCAACTCCACCCCAGATCTCAAGATGTACCTTCCTGGAGCTTGGAAATTTGCAATCTGATCAAAATAGAACTGAAATAAGTTTCCTAACTTTAATACAAAACTTTGATTGTTGGCACCGTACCTTTTTTATGATAGGCTCAATTTTCTTAGTGCAATTTGGAATTGAATCCCCAATCGCTTTTTCCAAGGCCTGGAAAGAAAGAAAAAGCATAACAAAAAAATCAGAACGTTAAAAGCAAAAGTTGAAATCATCAAATAATGCAGAAAATAGTAGTCATTCTCTATGAACTTCCGAATCAGAATGATTTCAAATTATAGTGATCTGATTACAAGGTGATTAAACAACCACCACATTCCAAGAATGTCTTCGACGAACCAACAAAGCATTGATGACATATTTCCTACTAAGATGTGATAAAAATTTGAAGGCACTCCTGAAATTTAACTTGAATTACATCAAACTAAAGAAGGAAGATGGAACTTGGTTGATGTAGTAGTTACCTTGAGGCTCATTCCCTTTGGATTTTCCGAAAGTAGAGTAATCAACATACTCTGCAAATCCATTGAGGAAGTTTCAGAACCCCTCTTTTTTCCAAATGTTGCAGTTGCTTCAATAACCCCATCTTTCTTAGTTACTCGAGGCACAATCACTTCTTCTGCCTGACCCCGTGTGGAATTCCCAGTTCCAATTGGAGAAGCTGATGGACCTAACTGCTCAGGTGGAGATGTTACAGGCGAGATCGAGACCCTGCCCTTAGAAGTAGTTATTGGAAATCCTATTTTAAAGGAAGATTTCGGGGCGGTTCCACTGGTAGCTGACATAATATAGTAAGTGGTGGAAATGAGACGAATGCATAAGTAATTAGATGTTCCAATATCATCTTTTTTAAATCAAAAGTGACTAATCTTACAAGCATAAAACAAAGTGGAGCAACAAAACCAGCCTTCAAACGGATATTAAACCTATGATGAATTGCTGTTACCTTGAACTGCTTCAACTTTATGTTTTTTGAATGCAGGCTCATGCTTCTGTTTGAAAGGCGTTCTCCGTGTATTCACTATAAAAAACATGCCAAATGTCTGTCAAATGTCATACGTGCTTTAACAAAAATAAATGAAGGATCGTTTCATATTTATGTGAATGAGAAAGTACGCCTTAAGGGCATTCTTTTTCTGTTTGCACTTAATCGAGCACAATGGAAAAGTTTGATCCATGTAGCCAACCCCAGTTAATTTGGGACTGAGGCTATGTTGTTGTTGTTGTTGTTGTTGTATAGAAGATGGTTTCAAAAAACAGACACATAAAATCCAAGTAAAGTTTCTAATACAGGCTTATAAGTATCTCCCTATAGATGGATTCCAGAGCTTATCTATTATGCTAACATTATAGAGCTAGTTTAAGCCATCTAGATGTCAGGATCTTGTTGATGTTTTCTTCATGTCGAATGCCCCAAAATCTAACTTTCTAGTTTTAACAGTAGGATTCAATATTATGTGCTTCGTTATTTGTAAAACAAAACAAAAATCCGAAGATAACTGCAACACATTATTAATCACATATCATTACATCATGGATACAGATACGCCAACCAAATGGTTGGAATTTTGGCTGCTGAATAAGTTACAATGCAGATGCTTACCAAGTTCCATGAAACAAACTCTTTTCAAATGGTCAAAATGGAGCTAAAACATAAATGTAAACAGATCGGAAACATATATGGCTACTCACTTTCAACTGCTGCAGTGGCTAATATCTTCATTTGATTCTTTACTGAAGGATTCCCATGGTCTAAGACAATGGCTCTGTTAAGGATGCACAGAAACCGTGTTAAGTTTTCATCAAAAAGTGTATATAGTATTCATTAGCAATATAATAAATAGGCCTCATGGTAAAAACTGCAATATCATGAGTCTCTTTTGCAGAATCTTTAACAATGCTTCTACATCAAAATAACGACAGCTGATTGATGCTTTTAAACATCTAAAAAATGCCTGAAATCATCCCAGTTCTTCATTCTTTTAATTTTTTGCATTTTTCAATATAATTTGATCATCATCAGCATCTAAGCTAAATGAGCGATTGAACCTTCCACGCGAAAACAATGCAAAATCTAATGTGAGTGTGCGTATTAAGTATAAACATTCCAATGAAGAAAGGCTTTTGTTCAGTGGCAGTTAAATGAATGATGAAACATACAAATGAAGATTGACAACTCTAAAAATAAGAAGAATTGCAAGCATTGAATGAATAAGCGCATGACGTACTTGCGTGATTTTGATTTCCGTTCAGCCTCCTCGGACCGCATTTTTACATGGTTCTTTGTAGATTCATCTAGGATTCTTTGAACGTTTAGCTTGCGCCAGGCACCACCAGCTTCTACAAGCAAACCATTTCCATCTTCCCCACTTTGACGTTCTTCATAAATATCGCATAGGTCTCCAGGTTCATGAGACCATGTGAAACTGAAGTCCTTTCCACCTACATCAATAACCTAACACAACAATGGACCTTGTTATCCTACCATTGCTTGAAAATTACTGAATATCAGCCAAGACATTTTGCAAATAAAAAAAGTAGACTAATAAGTAACACCAACACGGCGATAAAGTTTCAGGGCTATCATTATGAGTTATATAATGACAATGGCATGCAACAGGAGGAAACATATTAATGTAGCGCCAAAGCAGACGATAAAAATAAATTTTGTTGTTGCCTAAGTTGGGTTTTTCTCTTTTTCGAGTCAATACACTAACGGCAGATTTATTATAGGCAGATAAACTTGAAAAGAACAAGAATTTACAGTACTTCACTCTATCACAAAAAACGATACTCCCCAGTGATATACACTGATCTAGAGAACAAACAATTGAGTTGCTATCTAAACTAGCTAATCCACTATGAAGCAATTGGGATGACCGTGGCGTTCCAGTGTTTTGAGTTAGAACTATCTATTTATCTAGCATTCAAATGTAATAAATCGTCACGGCAGCAGCCCTAATTTCTGCAATCGTCCACATTGTCTTAAAAGAGGGAATTCCATTATAACCTAAAAATATTGCATATTATAAAGTCGAACTAGCATTGAATTCCCAAAGTCAGAATCACAAAATTATCGAAATCAAAATCAAGTATTCGCAATTGAAACAATAAACCTAAGAAATTGAACAATTGAAATTCCCAATTCGGGTGAATTGAACCAAAAAAGGACTCACATTTCCAGATGGATTATTCGCATTGGAATCGAATTTGATCCTAGGAGTCCCTCCCTCGGCCTCCACGCGCCTGATCTCATCCACCAAGTTGGGCGCCAGTCGAATTATCATCGCGAAAGCGAGCGGGTCGCCGTCGCTCACAAGCCCGAAGCTCTCCTCCCTGGCCGATGGGGCCGCGGCAGCGGAGGTAGAAGGCGCGGCGGCGTGGCGATTGCGCGAGCCAATAGAGAGTCGTCCGGCGGGAGCGGCGGTGCGGTGCGGCGGCGGATGCGGAGGGAACGACGAATGGATGCGCTTGGCGCCCCTGCCGCCGCCGCCGCCGCCGCCCCTCCCCAGCTTTCCTGAAGTGTTGCCGTACATCGCCGAGCCCCCTCGTTTTCGCTCCGTAGATTAACCAATCGGTGAACCGAACAACAACAACAACAACAACAACAACAACAAATAACACACACAGAGAGAGAGATTGAGAGATTGGCGTTGAAGAATCGGTCGGTCGGTCGGTCGGTCGGTCGCTCGCTCGCTCGCGAGGGGTTTGTTCGTTTGGGGTGTGTTTGTTTTGGGGAAGAAGGGGTGAGCCGGTGAACCGGTGGAGTGTGGGTTGCGTAGTGCGTTGTTGTGTGTGTGTGTGTGTGTGTTCCGTTGGCATACAGTTTGGATATTAGGAGGATCGGAGCACGTGAGATTCACGTGTGATGTCAGCAGATATTAGCACTCCACAATCCACATTGCAAGTTTACAAGTCAAGGCACGCAATTGAGTTTGGTGTGATTTAGATATTAATTAATAACAGCTGGAACAAAATTTCCTTCATCAGTTACTGATCAATTATGATGTCCAAGAAAAAACCGAGCCTAATAAAAAAAATTAATCCATGCAGTCAAACTCGACTAATTGAAAGATCAAGACTTTATTGTTATTATTTCAATTCTAAATTAGGTGGGGTCTTCTACATAGATTAAACTCTTTCATTGTGTTGACTTAGTGCAAATGATGATGTGTTTTCTAGCTCATTCTTCCTAATTAATGTGTCATAAGTTAGCTTCACTTTATCCATACCTCGTCCAATTTCTTCGATTTGAGTTTTATAATGGAGGTATTTGTAATACATACGCTTTTTTTTGTAAGTCATTTTTAAAAGTGTCCAAACCATTACAATTTCTTCTATATGTGTCAGTAGTTGCTACTTCTACTTTTATTATAATTAAGAACAACATGCATTTACTTGTTGGAATATATGGTAGAGGAGCAGTCGAGCAGACATCAATGTGGGGTTGACCGATCTCTCTTAATTAAAAATATTAGCCCAAAAGGATGTAAGGTCTCTATCCATATGCATTTGCTATGAGAGAGCTTGCTTAATGTTCTGTGTGACCATGTCTAGAAGACTAGAATTATTTTAAGATACTAGCTAGAAAGCCCACATTGCAATCTAAAGTTTATAAGTACGTGTGTGGTTCTTCATTAGCCTGTCGTTCTCTAATTACTTTACCATAAAATGGAAGCCTGTAGTGGAGCAAAACGTCTCCTCCGGTGATGCCAACACTCCCCGAGAATTAGAAGTGCGCCTCCCCGTTTCCTTATTAATTTTCTGGATCTGCTACTGATTGATGCAAAACATCAACTAATTTAAGATGGAAGCTTTGTTTGTTGTTGACTTGTAATTGCTACTTAATCATCACCATCAAATAGGGTAAGTTCAGAGATTATTTGAAAGACACTCGCTATTTTAGATGTTATTTTTCTAATGTGGCAAGGTAGTAATCTCCAATAACCAAAATTGTCTGAAAGGGGTTGACAAGGGTAGGGCTAAAGACACGACAAATTGTTATAAAGTTGAGAGATGGTAGTGCACCTAACTTTTTGCACAGCATGATAAATGTGTACTTTAATAAATTGTCAACGCTATGGGCCATTCAAAAGGGTCATTATTGTACAAAAGAAGGTTATGAGGACAAGTGATCAAAACAAACCAATACTGTTCTATGGCACGCACAAAAAGCTAGTCTTGCTCTCAAAATCTTCTTTGATTTTGGTTTAAGCGTACTTGTCTATGCATTAAATTCATGAGATTTTGCAATATAGAAGAGAAAGCAAAGACAACAAGACGCGTTACAAGCTTGCCAAACAAAAGGTTGGCTATTTTAAGTTCTTTTAAGCCAATAATAAGAGAGTGAAAGAACACATGACAGCGTCGCGTTAATCACCGATTTCTAGTAATCTATGCCAAAATTGGGATAAAGTTACCAATGCCCAACAAGGAATTCTTTATAGAAGTAAGGTTGAGAAAAAAAGGTTTCCCTTCATTTATCACCCTGGATTTCAAACAAAGCTAACATATACTAATAAGCAAGTAGACTTGCATGTATTTCAGCTCTCCAGGAAGAGAAATTCTGATAGCTGATCTATTAGTCTCCTCATAAAGGGTGACAACCAATCTGCAGGAAGTGGAATTATTCTAAATATATAGCAGCCAAGAGACTGGATAAGGATAGATTAAGGGTACTTGCTACTGCCGCCGCCGCCGCCTTCACCAGGGGCCTTCCCTTTCTTGGGATCATGCCGAGAGTTGGGTCCTCCATCGTTGTAGTCCCCTAGCACGTCGTGCACCAAAAGCTTTCTTGCCTTCAACTCCAAGCTTCTCTTCAAAATAGCCTGCAGTGAAAGAGAAGTGAGGACCAAATTCAGTAGTGCAATTTGTCATCGACGTCAGAATGTTCCCGCAATGTTTCTTCACATTTTCTTTCTGCCTGCCTAGTTAACCAAGCTGACATATATAAAGGTTCAAAGGTCAGATGCAAATGAACTCCAATAGAGTGCCACATGGAACTGCTTAAACTTCCATAAATTCGAATTCTATGTTGACGATAAGAGTAAACTCTATCATCATCAAAGTTGTTACAACCATTGTGGAATAGGCTAAAAAAATAGATTTTTAGTTGCGATATATTGGCGTTTGCAGAGGTTAGTCAAATAACGATAATGTAACAGATTCAGAACAAGTCTACATAGTCTGAAACTCATAATAGATATAAAACCTCATGATATGTGTATGTGATCTTCATGTCATTTTCAAAGTCTCCCGCTTGACCTGCAAAATGAAAGAGCAAACTCGTTTTGCTCATTAAACCAATTGAATGTCAATAACTAGGTTTCATACAAGCAAAATCTGCATACCAGAAACCGAGTGAAAGAGGATTGCCACGACAAAGAAGATAACAAAGCTCTTGACCAGCGGATGCATGGCTTATTATGGCGTTTGGGCCTTCAAGCACAAGGGATTAGCAATGGGAAAAAGAAGTCCTTTTATACTTGCTATGTAGGCCAAGAGCTCTTACTAAGGTGCATCCAGCATCCCACTCAAGATCTGTAGAGAGACAGAAAATGCAACACACCTCAAACACCAACTAAAGCTGACTGTACTACAGTTATTGTTACACAAGAAAAGTAGGATTCCTCTCTTCCTCAGAAAAAAGAATTAAAAAAAATAAAAAATCTTTGCACGGCACAATTCTGTCATCTAAAGTATTTGACTTGTAGGCCTTCCTCATGTTTTTCATATTCAATTTCAATCCACTTTCTCTTCATTTTGTGCGACAACTTCCCTTCCCATTACAACCATTATGGGCTCATATGTAAATGTTAGGTAACACCACAGCATTGATTACAAATCTCAATTATGTTAAATTCTTTTGGATCTTTCTTTTTCTGGCCTTGAATCAAGAGATGTTGATTTCAGGCATGATAGAAAATGAGAAAGCATCTGGAGAGCACTACAAACAGAAAGAAAAAAAAAAAAAACGACATCTATTAAATCATATACTATGAACAATTCGAGCTAATCATGACCAAGGAGACTAACTGTTGGTGATGCTGGTGATTGCCAGGAAGAATTTAGGCACTGAACAATGAACCTAGAAAACCTAATTCAACAGCACCGCTTAGAGTTGGCAGAACAACAACGACGACAACAACAGCAAAGCCTCAATCCCAAATTAGTTGAGGTCAGCTATATGGTTCGCAAATTTTTTTCTTTTTTTTTTTTTTTTTAAATCCCCTTATTGCCTTCATGTATTATGACCTCAATTCTATTCACACAAGAGAAAGATGGAAAGATAACACAACTTTATGTTAGACACACAACCCCACCTACTCAAATATTACCCTTTCCCTCAGAGAAGAGACGATGTCATCATAATGCTCTGTGAATGCAAACCACAAGTCCCTTTTGAACATTTCAGAACATGAGAAATATGTGATTAATTCTGTCATACTTCACATGTATTGGATTGAGATTTAACTAAGACTGCCAGAGAACCTACATTATTTTAGATATTGCCAAATTCACAGATAAATCTACCCAAAAAAAAATTATAACTGCCATGTGAGTGGCATGGGTCATGGAGGCTGCATGACAAGAATAGTCAAAAAAGCCATATGGTAAGATGTCCAGATCAAACGGTTTATCTTGAGTGATTTTATTGCTCTTAAATGAAATATCGTCTCTCATATATCAGAAAAAATAAACCACTTTCACAAAGTAGAGCAACCTATTTTGTCCAAGAAAATTTGGTAACAAATCCAACATCAATCTGTTTGTATTATCCAGTGATGAGATCTCAAATAACTACTACAACTAACCACCAGTTTGACATTTCAGTAGAAGAACCAACAAAGTTTGCCAAGGTATATTAGTCAATTGGTAAAGTACATAAACTTGGTTACCGCAATTTTTACCTTAAATAATGTTTGATGTTTCTTCCATTGACTTCACGTGCCTTGCCATTTTAGTATCTAAATGAAATGTCATATCCACACACATACATAACAAACGAGCCTTGAGGCTTTGTAATTATTGTTGCAACTCGAAAAGCAAACAGACGAATACAGAGAGAGAAACATTACACAGAGATCAAAGTTCAACCAATTAGCACTATTATGGCTAATAGAAGGGCGCTTTGTGTTCACCAGGCTCCAATGTTTGTGCTCCAGGGGCAATGCAAGAGCGTGACCTCTATTATTTGTCACATTGTAAGGTGAGCAGAATAAATAAACAGCGACATTAACAAAGCCATGATCCCAAATTAGTTAGGGTCGGCTACATGGATAAAAATCTTCTACTACGCTCAATTTAATACATTTGATGTTGATGAGTGATTCTCTTAAAATAAACAAAGCATCTATGTTTTTAATTGCAGAAGAAAAAAAATCAATAGTTTCTAATAATCCCACTAAAGGCTTCATCATTTTGCGTTCCCTTGACTAAGAAAGGTATTTTATAACTCACCAAGTAAGTGGTAGCTTGGAAGCTCCACTAACTCGGCATTTGCTCACCTCTATATGAGGTACAGGCCTTGAGGGTTCTAATCATGTGGAAGTTTGGTAACTTTGATTTGTTAATTATGGTGATGTAAGTATCCTATCTTTTTTTTTTTTAAAAAAAAAGTATTACATAACTCAATAGCATGTGCATACTCAAACCAATAAACAAGCAATAGTTTCGAACATTAATTCTCAAGACTGCAATAATTTTGTGCACCCTGAACTATGAAAAATATCATAATACTCAAGTATTGGCATACAAAAGCTAGTAGTGGTAGGTGCTCAGCTTGTACCTTAAAAGCATCTTGCCTAAAATGGTGGAACAGAGCGGTGCAAAGTAGATAATGTAGACTTGTATACACGGGATGGTACCTAAAGTAGAAAAAAATCAAATAGCCAACTTAACTGAAAGGATGCAAGAAATAGTCAATAATGCCAAAAAAAACAAATATAAGCAAATAATTTTACGAAATGAAATTCATGAAATATAAGAAGTTGCCATTCCTGCAATAAAAAACAACCAGAACAATAGACTCGTATCGCACATTTACACCCAAATTATGGTTATCATTCATACAAAAAAAAAAAAAAAAAAAAAACCTGTCCTCTAAAATACACAAAAAAAGGTATATGCAGTATCTAATTGATCAAATAAAAAGGCATATGCAGTATCTGAAGTGTATGTATAGCAGATTGAGAATCTTTGGTATAAAACAATTGAGTCAGCTGATCCAGATTCTTGGCACATGCATACACACCAACCTAGTAAATATAGGACTATGGATCACGCACAAAAATGGAACACAAGACGGAGCTGCTTCATAAATAAGAATATTTAGTGGTCAAGAAGAAAATTTACATGCAATGTAAGTATCCTTTCAGAAGTAAGTAAATTTCTTAAGCAAATTGCCAATCGAGAATTTCCACCAAAAGACTTATAGTGTAGCTTAGAGATAAAGAACTCAAATGAAGAGTTCAAGTAAAAAGGTTCAATAACTAAGAGTAATATTATAAAAACTAATTCTAGGTCCAGGTAGACAACTATTTCCAAAAAGTTTAGAAGAAGCCAAGCCAATTCAGTGCCTAGTTTTCCCTTACCACGCAACTTGAACATATCCCGTGCTGCCATGATGACACAAACTCGAAACTGATTCAGAAGAACATAATGAAATGCTCAGCTCTTTTTTCTTGTTTAGCACTTGCTTCTGCGATCAAGGGCCATTGTAATAAGCGAAAAATTATGCTGACAAGATATCTTCCAAATAGTCAAAGCTCCAAACAGATAATGGATAGAAACCGCATCACCACTACTAAAATCCTAACCAAATGCAAAAGACAATGCATATATGAATGGCTGCACCTCATAATAGAAAGTTAAGAATGTAAAATCACTATCTTATAATGTAGCAAGTTGTTGTATGGTACACAATCAAAGGAGGCCAACCTTTTCTGAAAATTAGCAGGAAGGCATTGCTACAGAATCTTTTGGTAAGACTACGTGTGAAGGTTAAAAAAAATAAACCTTAAACAAAATCTTGAAAATCTGACTTCAACTTGTCAACTGCTATTCATGTGTATACATACATGCTACCAACTTTCTCGGCACCACAAGAAAAGGCGCGTAATTCCGCTCTGCCAAAATCTCGGGTTGCAGCCAAATTATTATCATCTTGCATCTGCCTCACAAATTGAGTAAAACGGGCCCAATTATGGAAGTCAAAAAGGCTCTGCCCCATTCTCATGAAGTTGAATGAGAATAAGAGTCCATCATGACCACCAGAATAAAATTTGGACATCTTTAGCACCTGATTCAATGACTCGTCATTGAATCTTGCTGCAGAATTTTCACCCTCTAGCGGCAGACGAAATTTGTTAGCAGCCAGCATTATTTGTCTAAGCAACCCTTCTGGACTGCTTAGTGGGTTTGTACGCTTTTCTTCTTCATCTAGCATCTCCAAACATGCACAGCACATGTTTATCCCATACCTCCTAAACATGCAAGCAATCGGAAGGTATCCATCTCTGATTGAAGTATTGTAATAGCCAGCAGTCAACTCGCATGGATGAGACTCCGTTCCATAGTGCCAATGTAATCCAGCTAACTTAGCTGATATGCCTACACCACTACCCTGAAAGATGGTCACTGCTTCCATGCAGAGCCTCTCTCCATGCAGAAGCAGCATTTCAGAATACCACTCAAGAAAGAACCTGCCATAGGGTGTATTCCAAGACCCACCACTTCTAAAGAATTCTGTTTCCTCATGGTTTTGCATCAAGTTCCAAGCACCAAGAGGCCCGCCATTTCCCCATTCACGCATTCCCATTTCTCGTGCACAAGCATTCAAAGATGCAAGCATGTACTGAATTTTTTTCAACAAAGATTGTGTATCAGAAGAACAAAATAGCAAAATCACTAAGTTCAAGAAATGTTGGAAACGACAGAGGTGAGCAAAACACTGTGGACAAATTGTTACGGTAAAAATCAGATTCAATCACCTACCTTATCATAACATTGAAACTCGCCAAGCTCACGAAAGCGCCAAGACCAAGTTAACTTCTGTGAGGGGCAAGACGGGTACCTAAGCTCACCTGCAGGACCCATCCCAACTTGAATTCCCTACAAAAAAAGAAGCAGCTTAGATGGTAAAGAATTTATTCCAAAGGTTGAACATTTAGTATATGGAGCTAGAATCTTCCCAATATAACAGATTTAGAAGCGAAATCTTACTGTAATGGTGACCCCAAGAAAATCTTTGAAAGTGTCCCTGAAGTTCCTCATAAAATCCGAATAGGCCTGAATAGGCGAACGGCCTTTTAGAACTGGAAGAATATCACACCCCAGAGAAACATATTCAGTACTCCTCCTTCCAAACCTATCTGAATACGCCAAATCCGGTTCATCATCCATCTCTTGCCGCACCCATTGAGGAAGAGGGATCCTTGTATTCACACAAATGAAAAAACACATCTCACTTTCAGTAAGACGATCCAAAAATCCCAAGCACCAGCTCAAAAATGCGACCAAGAGTGAAACCATTAGTTATGAACATTGCACTCTACTCTCATTTCTTAATTAATATTACGCAACTTCTAGTTCATTTCGTTACGAACATTATGCTGTCTCTTTGTCTATAATGAAGTTGGATGTAGTTCTGATCTTTTCTTTCTCAAGTGGTTCGAAATCCTTGCACAGGTTCCAAATGTTTGGAAAGTTATTGCCTGTGAGCTTTAGGACGCTATGAACTCAAAAGCTTTAACTTGACCAATGAAACACACTCCAAACACCCAATGTGAAGCTTTAGGGGAACAATTGCATCAAAAAACACCATTTTAATAGCTAATCAATCCAACATAACAATGATTTTTATCATGAACAACAAAAGCATTCATTTCATCAAGTAAACCCACCAAAATCTCAACATGTTCTTTTTCACCCAATTCATCAACAAAGATGCGAACACAACAAACTAGTATTAAAAACATGGCCGAGAATTTCACCTACCAAACACGATCCCCTTGGACGCCACGCTGGTGGAACGCCATGACTGCACGAACCTTCAACCCGAAACTCCGAGCCAAAGCGACGATCTCCAAGTACTCTCTCCACTCATACTCCAGAGGCCTCTCCCTCTCCACCAATCCCCACCAGACCTCCATGACGACCCCTTCAACCCCCACCGTGGCTAGGGCTCTCATCGAGTACACCATCGCCTTCCGCCGCTTAATCTCGCCGGAACCGCTCACCGCGTCGACCGGCAGCGCGACATACACCGGCGATCCGCTGCGGCGCGGCGGGGGCGGGAGCTCGTGCTGGAGCTCGTACGGGGTTTCGCTGGGGTTGTTGGGGGTATTGAAGGGGTTGAGATGGGAAGACGCGGAGAGGCGAGGGCGCGCAGAGAGCCGCCACGAAGGCGGCCGGAACACTGCGGCGCGGCGGCGGCGGTGGATGGGGAGAGCGAGAGAGAGTCGGAGATGGGACTGTGGAGGAGATTGAGAAGGGGAGGCGATCGCCATTGCAGAGGAGCAGACGAGCATTTAAGGGCGAGTGAGTGATTGAATGAAGTGGGAAGTTATTAGGGCATCATTTGATTTTCGCCTCGTACGACGTCACACGCAATGAAACGCAGAGATGATTCTGGAGCTAACGCACCTGGCACGTGTGATTTTATTTAAACAGAAAGCGATTGGGCAACGCATAATCGCATCGAGATACGATTCCCAACTACAACAACAAGTTAACAACAAAGCCTCATCAACAAAAGCTAAAATCAAACAGGGGCACTCTAAAAATTTGGATCTCTCTTTAATGGGACTCATCATCATTATAAAGCAACAATATTGAGCGACAAATGCATCAATCCCTCATTAGTATCTCTCATTAGTTGGTGTCGATTGCATGATCAAGTCTTGCGTCTTGTGTGCCACTTTGCTCTACTCATTGCATTGGAAGTCGTCTATTTCAAATCATTATTAATCCACGTTTCTTGCATTATTTTAGGTCTATCCTTGTAACATTAATTTCTTTAACTTATATTACGTTGAATTTTCAAAGTAGAATATTTGCTCAACAAAAGTACTATAGCTCATAAAACATGACCTAAATGAGCAATAAAGTTTCAAAGCAATCTACAAGTCCTTCGAATTTGTGTGGGGATAGATATTGATGCCCAGTAACAACCGTGTGGCAATTGCATGAGAACTACTGGGAAGTACTTGCCCATGCTTCTTTCCAACCCGTAATATTATTGACTTCCATTAATTGTTGTCTTGTACATGTAGTATTTTACAAGCATGTGCAATCCAATAGTCAATTAATAGCTAGCATTACATGATGAGAACCAGAATCCTATCTTCACCTACTTAGAATATTTATAGACAATCAACAACAACCGAGTTGGACAATTCAGTGTCAGTGCATCTCAATCGGTTGCTTAGAGAAATTCACATTGAAACAACTTACTGTACTTTATATATGGAACCTATCCGAAACAGTTGCACTTTTTCATTTCTTTTTTTATGTGTGATACAAGTTGGAGTGTTTGTCCCGAATTATACTTAGTGTCAGGGATAATTTAGAATTAAGTTAAGATATAAGAATATCTGAGTTTTGTATTTAGTTTTTTGAGTAGAATTATAAATAAAAATTAGATTATGGGTTATTTTGTAAAACATTAGGCTATATAAGCCACATGCGCAACAACGCAAGGTTGTAAAAATTAAGGAATTATGTATATATTACACTATTAATTATATGCGCTCAAACACTGTCAAGCCTTGTAAGAGAAGTAGATTATATCAACTTAATTTATTTCATTCACAAAATTCAAAATTGAGATATTGCCTTAGCGAGATGTGTTCATTACCACTTTGACCAAACGATAGCTGATGTTCTATCTATAATTATTTTTACATTATTTTGAATGAATTATTGATCTGAAATTGTTTTAGTATACAATTACTGAATTACCCTAACTATACAAAGTTATTTCAGTCAAGCCGTACTCTTATAAATTGACCCAACACCTTCCCTCCACGTGGCTTGCTTGGCCCCACTGCCAACTCCTGAGAAAACCCTAAAACCGAAAGAGGGGTTAAAAAAAACGTCTTTTCCCGTAACCGTAAAAGCAATTCGTAAAATAAGGCACAAAACTTGAAATAATTTAAATAGCCGCCACTCCATACTCCCGGAAACAACGTAACAAACACTCTACACCCTCCCCGACGCCCAAAGATCCTAACGAACCATCTCGAAATCGAAGTCCTACGGTCCGGATTCAAGTCTACAGAGATCGCGTAGTAGTCTTGTGGAGTAGCGAATCAAGCGGTGGCAAAATGGTGATAAACGATAAACAATTGGATATAGTGGGAAGGAAAATAACAAATCCAGCTGCTTGAATCGCCTTTGCTGGCTCGCTTCACAACTCACTTGTTCTCTTCTTCTTCTTCTTCTCTTTCCTAGGGTTTTACAGATCAGTCGCCGCATCAGCGATCGACGATCTCTCATCGTCTCTCCGAGATCCGATTCGCGAACTCATTGTGAGTACTTCCAAACCCATCTTCACCGATCAGGTTTTTCGCGCTCGATTCGTCGATGTTCTCGATCTAGGGTTTCGGGTGTGTGTGTGATTTCACTGGTGTTTTTTGTGTGATTGTAGATCTGTCGGTGTAAATTAGGGTTTTTTATGGGGTTATTTGGTTTTGATTCACGAATAGGGGTTTGGGCGTTGATGGATTGGGGGGGGGGGGGGGGTGTGGAGGGTTTGTGGTTCGGTTTGATGACTGTGTTTTCTGGATTCGTTTGTGTTTCCGATCTAGTAGTTTTTTTTTACTGCCATTGTGGTTTGATTGGTGCGAAAGACGATAAATGAGATTCCTTCATAGTGATTACAGATGTATTGGTGTTTTACATTGATTTTGGCTTCGTTGATCGTAATCTGATGGTTATAGATATGGGTGTTGAGTTGGGGAATGTTTGATCTGGTTCATAGTCTAGTAAAAACTTGTTTTTTTGGTCCTTGTTGAACTTGTTGATGAAGTTGATTGATATCCAGAACTTCCTTTTGGTGTTAATGAATGAATACTGAATGATTCTCTGCGGCATGATTGATTTGGGTATCCCTTTTTTCTGATTAGGATTTTTATTTGTGTTGGATCAGAAGTTTCGATTTTTCGGGAATACTGGATTGTTTGTTTTTTGAGTTTTGCTCGCATGGGTCTATGATTAAATTTCGTTTTTTAATTAGATTCGTTTTGTTTGTAGCAACAGTATGGCTATGGAAGTCACCCAGGTGCTTTTAAATGCGCAATCAGTAGATGGCATAGTTCGGAAACAAGCGGAAGAAAGCCTGAAACAGTTTCAGGAGCAAAATCTTCCTAGCTTCTTGCTATCTCTGTCAGGAGAGCTTGCAAATGATGATAAGCCTGTTGACAGTCGAAGGTTAGCAGGATTAATTCTCAAGAATTCCTTGGATGCCAAGGAACAACATAGAAAGTTTGAGCTCGTTCAGAGATGGTTGTCATTGGATTCAGCTATGAAGGCACAGATCAAAACTTGCTTGTTGCAGACCCTATCATCCCATGTCCCTGATGCACGCTCAACAGCCTCCCAGGTTATTGCGAAGATTGCAGGTATTGAGTTGCCGCATAATCAATGGCCAGAGCTGATTGGGACGCTCTTGTCAAACGTCCATCAGCTTCCCCCTCATGTCAAACAAGCCACGCTTGAAACTCTTGGTTATTTGTGCGAGGAAGTCTCTTCAGAAGTTGTAGACCAAGATCAAGTAAATAAAATTCTCACAGCAGTGGTGCAAGGCATGAATTCTTCCGAGGGAAACAATGATGTGAGGCTTGCTGCTACACGTGCATTATACAATGCTCTAGGCTTTGCTCAGGCAAATTTTACTAATGATATGGAGCGTGATTATATAATGAGGGTTGTTTGCGAGGCAACCCTATCTCCCGAGGTTAAGATAAGGCAGGCAGCGTTTGAATGCTTGGTTTCCATTTCATCTTCCTACTACGAAAAGCTTGCTCCATATATCCAGGATATCTTCAACATTACAGCCAAGGCTGTGAGGGAAGATGAAGAGCCTGTCGCTCTTCAGGCGATTGAATTTTGGAGTTCCATTTGCGATGAGGAGATAGATATATTAGAAGAATATGGAGGCGATTTTAGTGGTGATTCTGATATTCCGTGCTTTTATTTCGTCAAGCAAGCTCTCCCTGTTCTTGTCCCCATGCTATTGGAGACACTTCTTAAGCAAGAAGAGGACCAGGATCAAGATGACGGTGCTTGGAATCTAGCTATGGCTGGTGGGACATGTTTAGGATTGGTTGCTCGGACTGCGGGAGATGACATTGTTCCTCTAGTGATGCCTTTCATTGAGGAGAATATAACAAAGCCAGATTGGAGGCAAAGAGAGGCTGCTACTTTTGCTTTTGGGTCAATCTTGGAAGGTCCATCACCCGACAAGCTTACGTCCATTGTTAATGTGGCACTAAATTTCATGCTTAGTGCCTTAACAAAAGATCCAAACAATCATGTGAAAGATACTACTGCATGGACTCTTGGAAGAATTTTCGAGTTTCTTCATGGCTCGACCGTTGAGACACCTATTATTACCCAGGCAAATTGCCAACAAATTATCACTGTTTTGCTACATAGTATGAAAGATGCTCCCAATGTTGCTGAAAAGGCCTGTGGTGCACTCTATTTTCTTGCACAAGGTTATGAAGATGTGGGTTCTCCTTCCTCGCCCTTGACTCCCTTCTTCCAAGATATCGTTCAAGCCCTTCTCACAGTAACCCGTAGAGAAGATGCTGGAGATTCTCGCCTCAGGACTGCCGCATATGAGGCACTCAATGAAGTTGTTAGGTCTTCAACTGATGAAACCGCCTCCATGGTTGTTCAGTTGGTTCCTGTGATTATGATGGGGCTTCATCAAACACTTGAGACGCAAAAGCTTTCTTCTGATGAAAGGGAAAAGCAGGCTGAGCTGCAAGGTCTCCTATGTGGTTGCTTGCAGGTTATCATACAAAAGATAGGGACTCCTGAGCCCACAAAATATATTTTTATGCAGTACGCAGATCAGATGATGGGCCTCTTCCTCCGGGTGTTTGCATGTAGAAGTGCTACAGTGCATGAGGAGGCCATGCTAGCAATTGGAGCATTGGCCTATGTGACAGGTCCAGATTTTGCAAAGTACATGCAAGAGTTTTACAAATATCTAGAAATGGGACTCCAGAATTTCGAGGAGTATCAGGTCTGTGCCATCACAGTGGGTGTAGTAGGGGATATATGTAGGGCTTTGGAGGAGAAGATACTTCCTTACTGTGATGGAATAATGACTCAGCTCCTGAAAGATTTATCTAGCAACCAGTTACATCGGTCTGTGAAGCCCCCCATCTTCTCCTGCTTTGGTGACATTGCCCTGGCCATTGGTGAGAACTTTGAGAAGTATTTGATATATGCTATGCCAATGCTGCAGAGTGCAGCAGAACTATCTGCACATGTATCCGGCGCTGATGATGAAATGTTGGAGTATACAAATCTTCTAAGAAACGGCATATTGGAGGCGTATTCAGGGATCTTCCAAGGTTTTAAGGGTTCTCCAATGACTCAACGATTGATGCCATATGCACCTCAGATCCTCCAGTTCTTGGACAGCTTGTATCTTGAGAAGGACATGTGAGTCACATCAGATTTTATCTTCTTGTTCGTTTCTTTTTAATTTTTTTGGGAATATCAAATTGCTAACGTTTCCCTGTTTACCGTTTTGTTAACCTCCATCAGGGATGATGCTGTAACAAAGACTGCAGTTGGGGTCCTGGGAGATCTAGCTGACACACTGGGTAGTAGCGCCGGTCACCTCCTTCAAAATGCTGTGTCAAGCAAAGAGTTTTTAAATGAATGTTTGTCATCTGGAGACCATTTGATCAAGGAATCTGCTGAATGGGCCAAATTGGCGATCGCCCAAGCGTTTTCTGGTTGAGGTGCACCTTATCATATTCTTTCTACAAGTCCCTTCATGCATTTGAGTGTGTTGAGTTGGGTCCGGGATTGCATACCATGTGTCAGGTCGTTGCCATATCTTGCACGGCAGGAGTCGGGGGGTTGTCCAGTTATTACTAACTTTTGCATCTGCACCATGGAGTCAGTTTCTTTCTCTTGTAGAGGAAGTGGGTAGCGATATTCCACATACCTCTTCTAACTTAGCACAAATGACTGAAGACCTCCCATACAGAAGAAGGAAAAGGGTGGGGGAGGGCATGGGTCAGGTAGAGTGAACTGGATTCAGTTGAGCATGTCACAAGGAGCGCATTGTTCTACCTGCTTATCGGTGACTTCATTCGACCTTGCAGGTGCAAATTCCTCCTAGTGGGGATAATTTATCATCAGTCTTAGGTGTTTCATGTGGATTTCACCTGAGATTTTGTTGAGTTATTAGGCACATAGACCACCCGTGGAAAATCCACACTATCATCTTCTTTTGCGTAATTTCTTATGCGCTCTTTGTTTTTCATTGTTGTCTTTTTTCCCCACAATTTTATTTTGAGTCTTGTGTTGTTCAATGTTTGTTGTCATAGTGGGCCCCGTTTTCATGTTCTTTATACTTCTTTTCGTGGGACACAAAGGCCCCACAGATACTAGGGCGCTTTATCTGCTGCCTGCAGTGATCATAGTTCATGATTATATAGTAGTCTATCAAGTTATTGTCCATGATTATGCATTCATTCATCATGTGTGTCCCATTTTGCCGCAATTGCTCTTTTTTTCTTTCTTCCTCCTTTTGTTATTTTTGCTTACATTTATCTGCCTCTTCATGTGAATGTCTGAGCATTGTTGGTTATTAAGATTGGTGGAGTGGTATATGCACAAAGGATTGTGATATGATAGAGCTGAAGGAAGCCGTTTTTGGTATCTATTCTTCTGTAATGAGGCCTGTATTTTTTGTTCCCTTGCCTTGTTTCAGTTGAACATTGTTTTGGATTTTGTCAAATATGTTACTTGTACTGGTTGGAGTTATTTAATAAATATTTGAATGGTATAGCAATATCTGGTAATCTGGGATTGATGCTATGTTGTTGATCTTTTAATCTTTTTCTTGGGTGGTATTATCAAAATCTGTCCTGTGCAAAAAGGAAAATAAGAAAAAGTGTAAGGATTAACTGCTTTCTTGATTAAAGTATTTTGTACTGGAGAACCGTTGTGTGTTAATATTGTCAACGTTTTACTTCTACCATATCGAATTGTTCTGAAGCTGTGGTAGAGCAATTAGTCCTTGGGTAGCTTTAGCTTCAGTTGTTAGTCATGAATGTAAGTGGATTTTGGGGTACTTCCTAGGCAAAAGTTGTAAGTCGAAAACCATTGTTTTTCTGTTTGATTATGTTTCTATGAAGTATGAGTTAATAGAATGATGACATTGGCATAATCTGGCTTATCCCACCGAAGAACTAGTTAACAACCATTTATTTTTCTGAAAAACAATGAAAATATTGGGTATCGGCATTTTGTACTATTTCCTATATTATGACATGATCCATTTAGTCAGGAAGGTCAAACTGGTATGTAGGAATTTGTCACCAATTACTATGTTGAAACCATCAGAGCTCCTCATGGAATTCATGATCGTTCGCAAACTCTCCTTCTGTTAGTACTGTGCTGTAGAAAACATGTGGGTAGGCGAGCATCTCTTTCTGTGTCAGTTTTCCATCTTTGTCTTGATCAACCTGATTCATATTCAGAAGAAAAAAGGCGGTGTGTTGGTGTGGAAGGCCAGTAATGATGAAACATGGATGTCTAACATTTTGAGATCAAATGTTTAGAGCCATTGCTCACCTCATTGAGTATGTACTTCGTATATTGTTTAGCATATGAGAGTTCTGCAGGGTTGAAATGATGAAAAATGCGCCTTAGTTCTGCTATCGTCAGGAATCTGCAATAGAGATTAAAAGAAAATTCTTAGGACTTCTGCAAGTTTTTGTAATATAACTGCTCAAAGTTGAATACAGTGTGGTACTTGTCCATGTTGAGATCTAGCTCCGCAAAGTTTTCTTCGACGTTTTGCATGTCATCTTCCCCACTTTCGAGCTCATTGTAAATTCTTTGAGTTTCGGTAACAAAATCCCTGAATTCAGTAAGATTGAGTTTGCCATCCTTGTCATAGTCCTTCCCCCTGTATAGCACATTGATTATAGCATTACTTAGGAACCATTTTGTGTTGATGTAAGTTTTGCAGAAACTTTAGAGCCAGTTAAAGCAGGACTGCAAGTTTTATAATGACATCTTTTTCAGCTTTTTTTCAGTGTGAAATCATGGGTGGTAGGAAAGATGAAATCTGTACAAATCAACAAAACTTCATTGTGCAATCAGGAAGTTAACCTGATTTTTTCTTTGAGTAGCCATAGCTGAATCTTTTCAGTCTCACTTTCTTCTTGGTGCAAGGAACTGAAAAATCAATGCTATTCTGTTAATTGTTGAATGAAAAGCTGAGAAGAATCCTCAAGGATGAGAAGAATCCTTACTCCATTGAGATTGTCTTACTCTTTGTATTCTGTGAAATTGAGACTCCTTATTCCATCTGACTGTTGCATTTCAATCTTCGTCGTATAAATTAGCCGTTCCATCGCCTGTCTGACATTCCAGGCCTCCAACTCCTTAAAACTAAGCACGCCGTCTTCCGGCGAACTATCTAACAAAGGGAACAAAATCTCCAACCTCTTAGTTATGTTCAGCATGCCCTCGGCGTTGAAGTACTCCTCAGGACCCTCTATCTCACCAGAGAATAGATTGGGCAGCTCATCTATCTTTGAAAGCAACCCCTCTTCACGTTCCTTGTTTCCTTGATTGGCTTTATGTGTTTCTTCCATCATTCTTCTCCATAATTGGCCTTCTAACGGGTCGAATGAGGCATGTCGATGTCCTAAACGTCGACCCAGGTGATGGAGGTGGCTGTGACCTCTTTGAGGAGTTGAAGAAAAGTTGAGGAAGAGGAGGGTGGTTGTGGCAATGGAGAGGTAAACCACCGCGAGCTTCATTGGTTTTCTGCCTCCGCATCCACCTCCACCCCCTCGAGCCAAGGAGAGTCTTGAACTCTTGGGTGCGGAAGGAGAATCTTGCGTCGAGGAGTTCTCAAAAATTCGCCATTGAAGAGGATTGTTGAGACCATTAGAACTTGGAAAGCACAGGTGCTCATCATGTACCTGTTTTCCTTTCTGTAGTTCGTTTGGACAACGAAGTTTTGTAGCTCAACAGTGAATATTTGGTCAGTTTTAACTTATAATAGGCATTACAAGACAATTAGATTGTATTAGTTAACTTCTAAATATAGATTTGTAATTGTTGCCCAAAAAACCCATGCACATTCTAATGAAAAAACTTTATTTTAATTACGTGCTTTCTTTCACAAGGTCAAGTTTACAGTAATTTTTAGGATGATGAAATTGGCTGCTTGAGAAAGTTTACAAGCCGGTGCATAATTTCTCATTACATGCATTATATTTGTATAAAATAATCGTAGTATAGTAGTACAATAATAATGGTTAAGAATAAACACACATCAAACCCATCGGAAACACAATCAAACTCGGATCGATCTATTCAATTCAAACTAAAAATATTTAACAATCAAACTCTTCTGACGTGGTGCACAACTCACCACAGTTGCACACTCAAAGCACTCGCACAAAATCCCTATCAAACTCAAACACACAATTTTACTCGAGCACAAACAATGCTAATGTTATATCAATGTAATCAAATCCTGCTAAAACACAAACTCAAATACAAACAATGCCAATGTTATGTCAATGCAATCAAATCCTACTAAAACACAAATTTACTGATTAAATACAAATTAAAACACTAAATTCTAATTAAATTAGGTATGAAGTTTGAGCCAAAACTCAACCATAACAACAACTACAAAATCTCTATTTTAAATTAGTTAGTATTGGATTAATAGATTTTCTAATATTTCACTTGATTTAACGTAGTTGATGACACAATTTCATAATTCCTTAATCAATATCGTTTTTAAAAAATTATTTTATGTCAACTACGTATGTAATGAGTAGAAAAGACAGGCTCTCATTTTTTTTGAAGATGGTCGAATATTTAAAAAATATAATTTTATAAAATTTATTTAACATAATATTCCAAATTAATTTCTACAATTTGTTTTTTTTTTTTTAAACGTCAAAATATAATTTGATGTTGTAAATAATTTATTAGTTTTTTTTTTTTTTTTTTAAGTTGATGAGATGATGGTTGAATTCGTTAATTACGGGAAAAACAATTAAAAGAGTAAAGACTAGAGACGTGGCGTGTGGGGGTTGGGCCCGTAAGTAACAAGTTAAAGCCTTTACGATTCAAAGCCAGATCTGAAGATCGACGGTCAGAATCACCCCAACGACAAAACCTCATCTCATTGGTCGAGACCTCAGTTCCTCAAATCTGATTGGTCCACGTCACCTCCAGTGACTCACAAACTCGCTCTTCAAACCTCCATCGCTATATAAATCCGACTCTGGCTTCGCTCCATTGATACAACAACAATCTTCTAGAGCTATTTCCGATTCGAGAGGTTTCTGAGATCTGTTCGTCGATTCCGAAGCCATGGACGGCTCGTGGAGAAAGCGCGGTTCTTTGATCGCCTTGGCGATCGTCTTCTTCGGTGAGTTTCGGTTCTTCGTCCTTGTTCGATCTCTCATGTTTTCATGTTCGTCTCTTGTATGTGTTGATTCGTGAAATGTGGTTGATCAGATGTTGTGAAGCACTTTGTTTGGTGTTATCGATGCTTTTCGAAGCTGATCTTAGTGAATATGTTCTAGATCTGTTCGATTGATGTTTTCGATTATCTGTGAATTGCTCGTCTGTTGATTACTTCTTCCTTTTCGGTTCGCGAGAGTAGATCTGATGTTGCTTCGTTGAGTATCGTGGTTTGATGTTTTAGATCGAGAAGGATCTTAGAAATTCGTACTGGTAGGATCACATTGCCATGGATTGAACAGTTTCTATCCATTTATCTGAAAGTTTATGGCTTGTCCTTCGACGAGCCTTCAAATTTCTGTGCTTTTTAGATCAACTTGTAGAACTTAGAGAGGCTAGATACGATCGACTTTGTATGCTATTGGCTCCATATTTCATTGGACAGTATCAAGTATTGGTTTGGTTTCCTTAGTCATCTGTCATTGTGAATTTAGGTATAGTTCTTAATGACAGTCTTAGGAAGAGAAGTTCCTAAAAGTTATTGAATTTGAACATCCCTGCAGATTTACATGAATACGTTTAACTGCTAATCGGAATAGATTGGTGTTTTTTCGCATGTTCATCCTTCTATGGCTTGCTAGGTTTATGGTCTGACATGTTATAAATTTTGTTTGAGTGGGACTGTTTTTGCATAATTGACTTACGATTATGAAGAGTACTATTGGTGCAAGTTTTGTTCAGCTATTTCTTCTCTAAGTCGAAATTGGTGATAGGGGAAGAATTGTGGACTTCATTGCCACAGTCAAGATGATTTATATAGAAGCTTTTCCATTTTTAATACTTAAGAATTTGACCTGGTGAACTAATGTTGCTGTTATCTGTATTCATAGCTTTCCAATAATCCTGTGTAATTCTTGTTACATGTTACGGTTTTGTGGGAAGGCACTAACGTGGCAATTACTACAGGGTTTTTAACTACCTTTGCAATTGCAAAGGATGAGGCCACCAAGTTAGGAACAGTCATTGGTATTGATCTGGGTACAACTTACTCCTGTGTTGGTGTTTACAAGAATGGCCATGTAGAAATCATAGCCAATGACCAAGGAAACCGCATTACCCCTTCATGGGTTGCCTTCACTGAAGGCGAGAGATTGATTGGCGAGGCTGCAAAGAACCAGGCAGCTGCCAATGCTGAGAGGACCATCTTTGATGTCAAAAGGCTTATTGGACGAAAGTAGCGTATCGTATTCCTCATACTTGAAATTTTTATAAATATAAATAGTACATTAAGATCCAGTGACTAACTATAATTATGCAGGTTTGAGGATAAAGAGGTTCAGAAGGACATGAAGCTGTTTCCCTTTAAGATTGTAAACAAGGATGGAAAGCCTTATATACAAGTCAAGATGAAGGATGGGGAGACCAAGGTCTTCAGTCCTGAGGAAATTAGCGCCATGATTCTTACAAAAATGAAGGAGACAGCCGAAGCATTCCTTGGGAAGAAAATCAAGGATGCAGTTGTCACAGTCCCTGGTAAAGAAACTCCTTCGTTTTTAGATTTCGGTTTCTGCTATTGAATAGTAACTAAAAATGCTTCCTTTTTTTTAAAAAAATTTCTGCCTAATGCTGTTCCACTTTATGCAGCGTACTTTAATGATGCCCAAAGGCAGGCAACAAAGGATGCTGGTGTAATTGCTGGACTGAATGTTGCAAGGATCATTAATGAGCCCACTGCAGCTGCAATCGCCTATGGTCTTGACAAGAAGGGTGGAGAGAAGAACATTCTTGTGTTTGACCTTGGTGGTGGAACGTTTGATGTTAGTATTTTGACAATTGACAATGGTGTATTTGAGGTTCTGGCCACTAATGGTGACACTCATTTGGGAGGTACGTATCTGATTGCTGAATTACTGACTGGGTCCTTCTTCAGTATCTACTGTTTTATTTATTTATTTTTATTTATTTATTTTTTTATTTTTTTATTTTTTTTGCGACTTGTATCGTCATTCAATGTGGTTTTCTAAAAATGTCTTCTTCTTTTGAGTTATTGTCCTTTGAACTCGATATGAGATTATGGAATTGGCTTCACCTAAATATTCAGATGATTGGCTTGGAACCTATTAGTCCCAATTTATGCTTATGTCTATAGTTGCGATTTGTCTCTTACAGTTACTATTCTTTCGTTCAAAGATTTCGAACTAAAATTTATATTTTCCTGCAGGTGAGGATTTTGATCAGAGAATAATGGAATACTTCATCAAATTGATCAAGAAGAAGCACGGGAAGGACATCAGCAAGGACAACCGGGCTCTTGGTAAGCTAAGGAGGGAGTGTGAGCGAGCGAAAAGAGCTTTGAGTAACCAGCACCAGGTCCGTGTGGAGATTGAGTCTCTGTACGAGGGCTTGGATTTCTCCGAGCCACTTACCCGTGCCCGATTTGAAGAATTAAACAATGATCTGTTCAGAAAGACCATGGGTCCTGTCAAGAAGGCTATGGAAGATGCTGGTTTGGAGAAGAACCAAATCGATGAGATTGTTCTTGTTGGTGGAAGCACCAGGATTCCCAAAGTTCAGCAACTCCTCAAGGATTACTTTGATGGGAAGGAGCCTAACAAGGGTGTGAACCCAGATGAGGCAGTTGCATATGGTGCTGCTGTGCAAGGAAGCATTTTGAGTGGAGAAGGGGGTGACGAAACCAAAGGTGCATTTCTGTAACACAAAATTTAGCAACATGTTCAATTGTTAAACTTATTCACTCATCAGTTATCATTTCCTTCTAATGCAGATATCCTTCTGTTGGATGTGGCACCGCTGACTCTCGGTATTGAAACTGTCGGTGGGGTTATGACGAAGTTGATTCCGAGGAACACTGTCATCCCAACCAAGAAATCTCAAGTTTTTACTACTTACCAGGATCAGCAGACGACCGTCTCGATTCAGGTATATTGGTTGACACTTATTCAAATCTCAAATCAACTAGCTAGTGACTAGAGAATTCACCATCTCCTATATCTAATTCTGGTTTTTGTTCCTTCACAGGTTTTTGAAGGTGAGAGGAGTCTTACCAAGGATTGTAGGGAGCTCGGAAAATTCGATCTTTCTGGCATCGCTCCAGCTCCAAGGTTTGTTTTTGTTCTTAATCAATTCTTGTATTGCGCGTATTGGTGTAATGTGGAACTGATTGAAGCCTGCCACCCTTTATTGTTTGAGCCAGAGGGACACCTCAAATTGAAGTGACATTTGAGGTTGATGCCAATGGTATCCTCAATGTGAAGGCCGAGGACAAGGGCTCTGGTAAATCAGAGAAGATCACCATCACCAATGACAAGGGACGTTTGAGCCAGGAGGAGATCGACCGAATGGTCCGAGAGGCGGAGGAGTTTGCCGATGAAGACAAGAAAGTGAAGGAGAAGATCGACGCTCGTAACAGCTTGGAGACTTATGTGTACAACATGAAGAACCAGGTTAGCGACAAGGACAAGTTGGCAGAGAAGCTGGAATCAGAAGAGAAGGAGAAGATCGAAACAGCAGTGAAAGAGGCTCTCGAGTGGCTCGATGAGAACCAGAGCGCCGAGAAGGAAGACTACGACGAGAAGCTCAAGGAAGTAGAGGCCGTCTGCAATCCAATTATCACTGCTGTGTACCAAAGATCTGGTGGCGCCCCAGGTGCTGGCTCCGAGGGAGCTGACGATGACGATGATTCGCACGATGAGCTTTAGAAAGTTCATACAAACTTTTTTCTTCCATTTTGTCTAAAAAACAGATACCTATTATTAGCTTTCTAACTCCCAAAGGGGGAATTGAACAGGGACGAACCTACCTAGGAAACACATATTGAGTGATACTGGTATTTCTGGTTTCACCTTACCCTTCCCTTCTCTTATCTTTTGGGGGTTACTTTCATAGGGAACCATTTTTGAACACTTGTATTATGGAATTATGTCAAGAATTTGAGGTCTTTCTGGTGATGATTGTCAATGTGTGGTAGGCTATATGTGTTGAGTTTAGAGACACTGCAATGAGTTAATTACAATGTGAGGGTTAATTCTAATTTATAGATTCACATAAGCATACTCTTAATTCAATTAGGAGTTCCTAAATAGACTCGTACTCTAACTCAAAGGCTTAATCAAACTCAAACACTAATTTAATTTAGATTATAACTCCAACATGATTGTCCAGCATAATGCTTGTGTTCTTCTATGATTCTACTCTATACATTTTTCAGTACTATTTCAATTTCACTGATTTGATTAGAAATTCTTGGCGATCTTATCGATTGAAGGAAAGCATTCTCAAATCAACTCTTCCACTTTGTTTGATTAATAGGGCGCCTACACTATAACAACAAATCTTGCAACGTGACTCATAACAAAAGCACACACTAAGTTCACTAACTATATTTGGTATGGCATGAATAGATCAAAGCACAATTGGAAGGACAAATTGTGCTACCGTCATAAAATTGAGCACAATCTGGTTTCATTTAGATAATATTGTACATATCATACCATCAAGAGCATTAAAATGTAGACCTCCTTTTTGCTACGAAAGAACACACAATTTCTACATCTATATAGAAAAATATAAATTATTCTTAAAAAGACTACTACTCTACACTTGGGCATTGTCAGACCTATACAAAGGGGCGCCTCTTAATCCAATTTTTTCATTCAAGATTATAATTGCATAAGAGGAAATTGAGTCCCATACCACTTGGACCCAGTCCTTTGATCAAATACGACCTAAGAACCAAAAAAAAAAAATTATTTTGGTACTTGAACTTTCAAGTTTTCGTTAATTTGATCATCAAACTTTTATTAGTTCACTTTTGGGTCCTTCAACTTTTATTTTCATTTATTTTTGGTCTTTTTGTTACGTTTGTAGAGTAACGATTACTAACGAAATGATTCACATTCGATTTTTCGGATTGATGAATTAGTTGTGAAGCTCAAGTTAATTGCTTTATTAAAAAAAAAAAAAAAAATCATACGGGCCAAATGGGCTTTTCATTCTTGCACGATGAGCCCATAACGAACCCTATATATTGCGAACTCAGATACCCGTCGACGCTTCGGCGGGTGTTTCTTTCTTGCCGTGCTTTCTCTCCTCCCCTCTTCACAAGCTCACTGAATAATCTCTCGAGCTCAAACCCTCCATTTCGAACGATTTTGATCTCGAAAATGGTCGACGTTGCGAGCTCTGTTGTTTACGAGGTGTTAGGCCCGAGAGCCAGAGACGTCGACAAGCCGATAATGGACTACATGATCAACGTTCTCGCTGACGAAGACTTCGATTTCGGGATCGAAGGGGAGGGCGTGTTTGAAGCCATTGGAGAGCTCCTCGTCGGCGCCGAATGCGTTAGCGATGAATCCGAGAGCCGACTCGTAAGTAAATCGAACAATTCACTTCACTTTCATTGCAAATGGAATGATATTGTTGAAATTGAGACCTAACTTTGTGATTAGTCGTGCTAGGGTTTGTGCTAAGACTGTTGATTTTTGGGAATTAGGTTTGTGCTAAGCTTAATGAGAGATTTGGGAAGAGTGGGTTGGTGAAGGTTAAGCCGGCTGTGCGCAGCTTGGCTACTCCATTGAGGATGTTTGATGGGATGGATGATGAAGAGGCTCCTAAGAAACAGCAGCCGGAGCTTCTCGAGGGTCCGCTTTTGTCGGAGCGCGATAAAGCGAAGATTGAGAGGAAGAAGAGAAAAGAGGACCGTAATAGAGAAGTAAGACCCCATTTTTAGATATTTAGGGTTCATGTATTTGTCGCGGTTTGCATTGCCCAATGCGCGATTTGGGTAACTTGTGATTTCAAGCTTAGTATCCAAATTTAACAATGATTGAATTGACCGCCCGATGCGCGATTTGGGTAACTTGTGATTTCAAGCTTAGTATCCAAAATTTAACAATGATTGAATTGTGTTATGAAACAGCAACAATATCAAATGCATTTAGCAGAAATGGAAGCAGTAAGAGAAGGGATGCCGGTTGTTTGTGTGAACCATGATAATAGCGATGGGCCGGCAGTTAAGGATATACACATGGAGAACTTCAGTATCTCGATTGGTGGCCGCGATCTCATTGTTGATGGCTCGGTAACACTTGCTTTTGGAAGACACTATGGTGAGTGGCTTTGAATGTGTATGCGCGTTTGTTTTGGTGTTCTCATTTATAAGGGGGAAATAAAAGAGTGAGCTTTTCTGACTGATTGATTTGCTTGCGCCATATAGGGAGATCTGTGTTCACTGAATCGGGCTTGGTCACTAATTTGGTTATGTGTGAATTTGAGACTTACGTTTTATGAGTTGAATTGCTTACATTTTTGTCTATGCGATGGTAGAATGCCTTGGTTACTTGAGTATTTTTGTTGCTTGAATTTATTTGAACTTAAGTTATTTCGTTATAGTGGATTTTTTTCTCTTTTTTACTGGGATTTTAGTCCTCCAATGTAAATAGGAGTTAGCGAGTTTCGTATTTTTCTTTCCTTTAATCTTAATTCTTATTTCTTTGCACAAAATATATTCGGTTCTATAATTGTTAGCCCCAGTTGAATAGGTTGATCTTTTTGAGAATAATAAACGCCACATGCATAAATTGGAAATTGAATCACTGTTGTAACTGGCAGTTTAATGGGTACTGCGACCTTGTTTCTTGCTCAGGCCTTGTTGGAAGAAATGGTACTGGGAAAACAACTTTCTTGAGGCACATGGCAATGCATGCAATTGAAGGTATTCCTAAGAACTGCCAGATATTACATGTGGAGCAAGAGGTTGTGGGTGATAATACATCTGCTTTGCAATGTGTTCTTAATTCTGATAATGAAAGAACTAAGCTTTTGGAGGAAGAAGCCAAATTACTTGCCCTGCAGGTCTGAATGGATTTGAATTGTAGGAAATCTTACTTTTAGTTTGTGCCTTTCATGATTAGATTTTAGTATCCATTTCTATATATATATATATACATACATATAATCTGACCTAGTGCAATTGTTCTTTCTTGAAGAGGGATATGGAATTTGAGGAAGAGACACAGATAAACGGAGCAAAGATGAATGGGGAAATTGATAAAGATTCTTTATCACAGAGACTTCAAGAGATTTATAAAAGACTTGAGTTCATTGATGCAGACTCGGCAGAAGCTCGTGCAGCTTCCATTCTTGCGGTTAGTTAAAGACTGGTGTTGACGTGTATTTAAATCTGGGCTCAGTATGCAAGTCTATTTGTCATTTTTTTTTTTCTTATGGAAATGCGTCAATATTTATATTGGTATTGGACAACAGATCTCAAGTGCTAGCCAAATTGGATGCTCCTTTAGCCCTCATTGGGTTTTTCCACATCCTCTAAGACTCCAGCGTATTTATTTTGCCTGCAATTTCATTTAGATGGAAGTACTTCAAGCCATGGTTCCGAAATCAAATTTACATACTCTGCTGGTAGCCCGATTACACTGCCACTGGCAGTGGCAATGGTAACCCTGTCCTCCCTTTTGTGTCTGCCAAACATTTGGTGCTATCCATCTGCTGTGGACCATTGTGTTTCTCTTCTTAATCCTTTATTGTGTCACAACTTCTATCCTTGATCACCCGATTCCCTTCTCTTCCAAGAGTCTATCTAAAATTATCTCTTTATGAAGCTGTTGTTGCTTAAAACGAGTTCTGCATATGAAATTCTTGAATTTCTGCAGACGTTCTTGTTTTGGTCTTAATGAGCTTTGCAACTGCTGTGATCATTTTTCGTTCCATTTCTTTAGTTATTTTTTGCATAAAGTAAATCAAGATCATGCCTTAAGTTTTCTATGATTGATGCTGTAGTTCATATTAAACCTTTTTTAAAAAGCGTTCATCTTAAACTTTCAGGGTCTCAGTTTCACACCAGAAATGCAACACAAGGCCACAAAAACCTTCTCAGGAGGATGGAGAATGCGAATTGCTCTTGCTCGTGCATTGTTTATAGAGCCTGATATGTTGCTGCTTGATGAACCCACTGTATGGAAACATGAATTGTTTTTCAGATAGTTATATGTAATTGTAAGTTTGTAACCCTGTTTCCTTTGCTGCAGAATCATCTTGACCTTCATGCTGTTCTATGGCTTGAATCATACCTTGTGAAATGGCCAAAAACATTTATAGTTGTTTCTCATGCCAGAGAGTTTCTGAACACGGTATCTATTTCCTCTCTAAAGTTAATTCTTCTGTTCAGATGTTCATCTTTCATAAGGTCCATGCGGTTTTTTAAAAATACAACTCTTTTCAGGTAGTTACAGATATTCTTCATTTACATGGTCAAAAGCTTACCACATACAAAGGAGATTATGACACTTTTGAGAGAACACGTGAGGAGCAACTTAAAAACCAACAGAAGGCTTTGGAGACGAATGAAAAAGCGAGGGCTCATATGCAGGTTTTTCAGTTTGATTCACTTAGTGTTTTCTTTGATGACGTTGAATCTTTTCTTTTTAAGCTACTGTTTACTTTTTTTTTTTTTCTGAGTTGCACACATGCTTATTGGTAAGTTCTGCTCGAGGCCCTGGAATTAACTCAAATTGGACTGTCACCGGAGCCCAGTAATGTTAATTAACTCTTAGTATTGATTGAATGACATCTCCAGTCTATTGCGGAAAAAAATTAAGATCTATATTTATTTTTAAAGTGTTGCTGCTGAGCTATGCTAGCTGTTTGGAGAATAGAGGTAACAAGTGATGGAGCCAGTATATTGGTTGAACATACCTCTCTTGAATTTATTAATTTTACGAGTGTGCCCTCTTGTATAATTTATTGCAAGCGTCCTTTTTTCGTTCTTCAAAGAACTCCATTTTGTATTGATTTTGATTGGGTAAACACTGGCTGACATCTCGATGGGGGTAGAATGGAACCGATCCTTGACCTTGTGTCATGCATGATAACTCAGCTATGTACATGGAGGAAAGGTTTCTTTTGATAGAGATTTTCCTTCTCTTATCTGAGCCTGTCATTAGGACATAAGAAGTCTTCTCACACTTGGTAACATGTTTTGGTAATCAATATGAGTTATGTGCCAGTGAAGTTCAGTACTTTTTAATTGCCGAAAAAGACTTCTTGAGAAAATCATCTTTCATTAAGATAATTTTATAAAAGAAAATGGCATTAAAAACTTTGTCATGGTTGTTTGATTGCGAGTGTGAAAATGATTTTGATGAGAAAAAGCAATTACATCATGAAGAAGAGGTTTTGATTCGCTCTAAACAACGAGAAAATTACGTTTTGCAAAAATGATGAGAATATTGCAACAATGAGAAAATTACGTTCTGCAAAAATGATGAGAATATTGCATTTTGTCACCTCAACTGGTGGGAAAATGGTTTATGATGTTGGTGACTAAATAGGTGGTGGTAAGAACATTTTAATAATGGATCAGTTGAAACTATAATTTCTTGAGAAAACTCAGAAAAAAGGTGTTATTTTCTCAGGTGAATTTTCTTTTGCCTCATTGTTAATTTAAGTGTTCTTGTTTCATTCTTATTAGTTCCGCTATTCTCAATCTGTGACATAGAGTGTGCTAATTTTATTTTATGTTTTTTCGATCTTGTAGGACTTTATTGATAAGTTCCGATACAATGCAAAACGAGCATCGCTTGTTCAGTCAAGAATTAAGGTACTTATCAGTCAGTACTTTGGATGGTATTTAAAAAAAAATTAATTATTAATGCAATCACTTATTTGCAATGTACATAGTAGCTGATGCCTTCGATCTTTGAATCTAGTCTCCTATATATCTTGAGTTTTGATTCGGTCATTTTTTCTTAGCTGTCTCTGGATTTGATAATTCTTTTCTGAATGCTAAACCGACTTTGGCTGTTGTTCAGGCTTTGGAGAGAATGGGTCGTGTTGATGAAATAATCAATGATCCTGAGTATGAATCACTTTGTCTTTATCTTTTTAATAAAAAATATTTTGCGATTGATTAATTAATTTCGACAGCATCCTGCAAATTTTTGTGGCGTATAGTCCTCTTGGTTTATTGTAACTAGCAGCAGCTAATTATCTGTGTCTTCTGTTGTCATACAGCTATAAGTTTGAGTTCCCAACACCAGATGACAGACCAGGACCACCTATAATAAGTTTCAGGTTCGTTGTGCTCTTTGTGGTGGATTTGTAATGATGTTTTTGGAAATGCATCCATTGTTTTTGGTTTCATTTTTTTTTTTTTAATTTGTCCGATTCACAATAATCTCTTTCTTACATTGCAATAACTTGTAAATTTTTGTTGTGGAGTCGGATTCAATTCATATTTTTGTTTCCTCTTCCTATCCAAAAAAACTCAACTCTGGTGAGGCATGCTTTCTCTTTCCTCCTAATACTGTCCTAAGTTTAATCCCCTGCTTATATATTAACATTTATCTTTGCGTTTCCTGCTTACATTAGGGCGTCTGCTTTAGCTTATTTGAGCCACATTGTGACGTTGATCATCTAATATTTTCTTAATCACGGTGACAGTGATGCATCTTTTGGTTATCCTGGGGGCCCTTTATTGTTTAAGAATCTGAATTTCGGTATTGATCTTGACAGCCGAATTGCAAGTAAGTATTGACGGGAAAGTTCTTCACTTATTTGTTTCCTAGGTCCAGCTTTTTCATGGCCAGTGAACAGTTCTTACATGGTTATAATATGGATGTTACCTTTATTTATCTTGGCTAAGGTTGTGTAAATTTGTTCTAAGTACTCTTTCTAAATCTGAGCTCTCCTTTCTGAACATACATGTGCAGGCTGTTCTCTATTTATGATCATACATATTACTTTATTTGTACTTGCAGACACAGAAATAAAAGTTGCTAGGGCTTCAGTTCCTGGCCTTATACTTTCATCTTTTGTTCCTCTTTATATATCTACTCTGCAAAATTGCATGTTTAGTTGACATTTGTTTAAAATTACATGGTCTATTTAAATGTCTATTCGCTTCCTTTTTTGTCCTCTCAAGTCTGAAGTCTCAGATTCTGCGATCAGTACCAAGTACATTCCAAACAATCCATTCTTTTGATATACTGCTTTGCTAGTTTCGTTTGGTAGAAACCTCTTGTGCGGGATAAGATAAGAAATTTATTTTTTTCTTTAAAATTTCTAGTGTTTGAGGAAGCTGCTATCGGAGGCTACCTTGTCTATATGTTGTTTCTGGAGACCTCTCTTTTGATATATCTAATGTCGGTATTTGAATTGTGTCACAGTGGTTGGTGCAAATGGCATTGGCAAGTCAACCATACTCAAACTTATTTCAGGTGAACTTCAGCCAAGCTCTGGAACAGTTTACCGTTCTGCTAAGGTATTCTTTTAGTTGTTTTTTAATTATTTACTGATATTTATTGGATGTAGTTTCAAAAGTGTTCGGATCCTTAAATATTAGATGAGTTTATGCTGTAACATAATGGTTTTGCGATCCACATACTGGTCGACCAGATGGCAAGCAAAAAGCTAATGGATGTACCAGTATTTTCATGTACTTCAGTATGTGGTCAGCTTGTGTATCTTCATCAAGTTCCATTGAATTTAGTTTCTAGTACTTCTAAAGGAAGTTCAAGTTACTTTATCACTCTTTTATATGCCATAACTACTTTGTTGTTGGTGAGTACTATTCTAATAATTGTTAATTTGAGGTGATGCCACAATGGGAACATATTTTCTTGCTCCTTTGAGAAATATTGATGTCCTTGTGCTTGCAGATTGGTAATATTTGTGGGTTTATGCTGATTTTAATCTGTTTCTGACTACTGGAGTTTTTTGTGTTCTAAATTGTATAGGTTCGCATTGCAGTGTTCAGCCAGCATCATGTAGATGGCCTTGATCTGTCATCAAATCCTCTTTTGTACATGATGCGCTGCTATCCGGTGAGTTTTTATTCCTTTGAGGCATGTTGCAGTGGACATGCATATACTTTATTAGTCGAGTAACTGTAAAATCTCCTTGATAATGCATCTGCCGTTTCCGTTAAAAATCAGAAAATATTAGTTGCATTCTGAATTTATTTTTCATCTGTTATCTATTCTATAACAAGAATATATAGTGAGAGTCCTATCATATTGGATACTGTTGGTCTATTTTGGGAAAATGGGGAATGGCTTTCTTACAGCATTTTCCGTGATTTTCTCTGAATTATAGGTAAGACCTTAATCAATAATTTTTATTTTTATCTTTTGATAGGAAACAGACTTTTGTATTGGTAAAGAGGTATTACAAATACAAAAGTGAAAGTTATGTAATCTACAATAATGGAAACAACTATTACAGTACAAATAGCTATCTCATGCCACAAAAGCATTAGTCATTCTCATCCCACTATGGATCTCCAGTTTCTCACCCATTCATTAATTGAGAACCCCAAATTTTTGTGAGCAACCATCCACATTGCAGCAATATGTTTGAAAACTTCCCATAACTCTTCATTTGTATTGTTTTTGCCTTAAAAAATCATTCTATTTCTCCAAGCCATATGTACCTTTGACAAATTCAATAAAATCATATACAAGTCCTAGTTCTTTGGCAAATTCAACCTTTTCTTATCAGATATCTGACATGGCTGACTTGTGATCTTTTTTTTTTAACCTTTTAATTTTGTTTCAGGGAGTTCCTGAACAAAAACTTCGAGCTCATTTGGGCTCTTTTGGTGTTACTGGAAATCTTGCTCTTCAACCTATGTACACTTTGTCAGGTATCCCTCGATCTCATTCTCATCATATGTAGCGGGCTATGGTCATTGTTTTAGAGTTCAACTTCCTTAGAGCGGTAAAATTAACATTCTGGTGCCATATTTGACCAACGCGAGAAGACGAGGTCGTATAGTTTTAGATTGAAATTAAGCTGTTTGTCTAGAATGAGTTCAAAGAGAGCCTTCTAAGCTTACTAATAGCAAGCTTCTCTAAACCTTTCCAAGTGCTTATATATTGCTTTTGGATCATTGCATTGCAGGAGGTCAGAAAAGCAGAGTTGCATTTGCAAAGATAACTTTCAAGAAACCACACATAATTCTGCTTGACGAGCCATCTAATCACCTCGTAAGTCTTTCTTGAGGCACCATCTCATTTCCTTAACATTCATTATGTTACATTATTAAACTTGAAGTTGAATGAAGCGGACGGGCTTAAAATGTTCTGGGTCGATTGAGAATTTGAACATCTTATGTAAATTTTATCTGAAGGTATTCTATTTTTCTTTGTTCTTTTCCATGTGTATGTGCCTGCTTCGCCTCTGTGCGTCCATGTATTCCCCTCGGTTAACAAAAGGCAATGACCTTCCATTGTTTTACAATTGTTAGGGGTCGTCATTTCTGTCCATGTTGCTAATAAGTCATTTTGCTTGAGTAATCAAATCGCTCCCTTGTATTAATCAAAGCACTGGTATTAATCAAGTCATTTTGTTTTACACGACGACATAATATAAATAAAAGAGTTAGCGACCCTAGAATAAAGTGGTGGAACCTAAAACATAGTAAACAAGTAAAGTTTAGAGAAAAACTACTAAAGGAAAATATTTGGAATCTTGACTTAGATGCTAATACAATGTGGCTAGAAGTGAGTAGTTGCATAAGGAGAGTGGGATCAAACGTATTAGGTATATCTAAAGGCTTGGGACCACCAAAGAAGGAAACATGGTGGTGGAATGAGGATGTCCAACGAGCAATTAAGACTAAAAGAGAGATGTATAGGAAAATACCTAAGTGTCAAGATGAAGATGTGTAAAACAAGCTAAAAAAGTAGTTAGTCAAGCTAAAACAAATTTCATGGAAGATCTATATACAAGGTTAGGTAATAGAGATGGCGAAAAATATATATATAGGCTAGCCAAACTAAGAGATAAACAGAAACAAGACCTAAGTCATGTAAGATGTATTAAGGACGAAAATCAAAATGTTTTAACGCGCGAGGAGGATATTAAGGAGAGATGAAGAAGTTACTTCGATAGTTTATTTAATGATGGTCAAGTTGATACCATAATAGATGAAAACCCACACCAAGAAAGAAATGTCAACTATACACGCAATATTAGAATTGTAGAAGTTAAAGAGGCATTGAAAAGAATGAAAATAGGGAAAGCATGTGGCCCAGATGAAATACCCATAGAGGTTTGGAAATGCTTAGGAGAAATTGGATTGACTTGGTTAACAAAATTTTTCAATAAAATTTTAAAATCAAAACGGATGCCAATGGATTGGAGAAGAAGCACGCTTGTGCAATCTTCAAAAACAAAGGAGACATTCAAAGTTGCTCAAACTATCGGGGAATTAAACTTATGAGTCACACTATGAAACTTTGGGAGAGGATAATTGACAATAGGCTAAGGAGAGAAACAACAATATCAGAGAACCAATTTGGTTTCATGCCCGGGGAGGTCAACTATGGAGGCGATTTTCCTTGTAAGACGATTGTTAGAAAAATATAGAGAAAAGAAAAAAGATATTCATATGGTATTCGTAGATTTAGAAAAAGCATATGATAGGGTCCCTAGAGATGTTCTTTGGTGGGTTCTAGAAAGAAAAAGAGTGCATGCTAGATACATAGACACTATTAAGGATATGTATGATGAAGTAGTAACGACTATAAAGACATTTGGAGGAGCTACAAAAGAATTTTCCATTACGATAGGACTACATCAAGGATCGGCTCTAAGCCCATATCTATTTACTTTAGTTATAGATGAACTAACTAGACATATTCAAGAGGATATACATGGTGTATGCTATTTGCAGATGATATTGTCTTAGTGGATGAAACTAAAGATGGAGTGAATAGGAAATTAGAACTCTGGAGGAATACATTAGAATCTAAGGGCTTTAAGTTGAGTAGGACGAAAACCGAATACATGCACTGTGAGTTTAGAAACACTAGACATCGAGATGACGGAGTGGTAAAATTAGGGGAAATAGAAGTTCCTAAGGTAAACCACTTTAGGTATCTAGGATCAATCATACAAAATGATGGTAACATTGAGAATGATGTCACACATAGAATTCAAGCTTGGATGGAAGAAATGGCGAGTGCAACAGGGGGTGATTTGTGATCGAAATGTTCCTACTAAGTTAAAAGGAAAATTTTATAGCACCGCAATTAGGCCAGCTATGCTCTATGGAAGTGAATGTTGGGCGGTAAAGCAACAACAATAACATAAAATGAACGTAGCGAAAATGAGGATGCTTAGGTGGATGTGTGGTAAAACTCGTAAAGATAGAATAAGAAATATAGAAATTCAAAGACAAGTAGGAGTAGCACCAATTGATACAAAGATTAGGGAAGGGCGGTTGCGTGGTTTGGTCACCCGCAAAGACGACCTACAAATGCCCCAACTAGAAAACTTGACTCAATAGAAACGGTAGAAATTCGACGAGGTAGGGGCAGACCAAAGTTAACATGGGATGCATTAATTAGGAGGGATTTGAATGGTTTGGAAAGCTCACCATCAGTTGCACTTAATCGAGCACAATGGAAAAGTTTGATCCATGTAGCCTACCCCAGTTAATTTGGGACTGAGGCTATGTTGTTGTTGTTGTATTATTTCTCGCTGAATATGTTTTTGTGATAACATTTATACAGGACTTAGATGCTGTGGAGGCGCTTATTCAGGGTCTCGTTCTCTTCCAAGGCGGTGTACTAATGGTATAATCATCCTACAGTGACTTTCTTCTTTACTGATAACAATCTTGGCCTTTGTAATCTTATCTTTGCAGTATAACCATAAGCTTCACTTAAATCCAATCCTTCGGTTTACTGACAACAGGTGAGCCACGACGAGCATCTGATATCTGGAAGCGTCGGCGAGCTTTGGGTGGTATCAGACGGCAAGGTTACACCATTCCAGGGCAATTTCCTAGATTACAAGAAGATCCTCAAATCCGCGTAATTCGCACAGTCGAGCGTCTCTCTTACGGGTCTCCTTTTTTCTTCAGGGACTTGCAATTATACCGAAATACATTTATAGATGTATCCTAATTTTTTCAAAAGTTGAACATTTACTCGTCCTATGTTTGAGTAAAAGATGTCAAGATTAAATTATCTTTCACCAATATAAATACATTTATAGATATTTTTGGTGAATATTTAACATTACATTGCCTCGTATTCTTTTTTTTTCTTTGCACTTCTAGGTGCCATGAAAGCCTGTCGAATGGGCTTGAAAGTTTAAAATCAAAACTTCTACGACTCAGAACGTGTCCGACTTAAGTTAAGCTATCATTCTTCTTTTCTTTATCTTAAACAAAAAAAGAAGTTTAAATATTCGGGCCCACATCTCCCGGTCTCGCGCGCGGCACTGAACATATAAATTGCTGGTTTGAACTTTCTCAAAATATCTTGTTCAAAGAAGCTCAGATGCAAGAATGGCTTCTTCAGTTGCTTCGGTGAATAACGAATGCATGTTCCAAATCGATGATGTGGATGAGCAAGAACAGAAGCTTCACAAGGATTCGGTGTCGATGGATGAGAATTTGGATTCCACTGTCGCAACAGAGGAGGTTTCGGAATCGCCGGAGCAAATGGAGGAGCGATCCGATGGTTTCACAGTAAGCCGTGAAGTGGTTGTAATGGAGATTCCGATGAAGCTAGAGCGAGCAACAACTTCAGATGCTTGTCAATCGCGCGATCTTAGCGAAATTGCGGTTTCCTCTTTGAAACCATCACCGAGTGTTAATGCGAATCTGGAGAGCTTTGATCCGACGCCGTCTCCAGTTTATCGTCAAAACGGATCTGCGAACTCTGACAACAGTAGTGCTTTGACCGAAGAAGCCTGGGAGAATCTGAGGAAGAGCATTGTGTTCTACAAGGGAGCGCCAGTCGGAACACTCGCAGCTCTTGATCACAGCGTTGAAGCGCTTAACTACAACCAGGTTTAATCTCTCTCTCTCTCTCTCTCTCTCTCTCTCTCTCTCTCTCCATCAAAACTTGAAAATAAGGAATCATCAGTAGTAGTTATTTCTTCATCTTTCTCTCTGCTATCGATTGTTATGCTGTAATGTGCTTGCTTGATGAGTTTAGTAGTAATTTACGGTTTAGTCTGACGAAACTTCGATTTCATAGACTAGCAGATCACATTGGGAGATCGAAATCAAGATTCTGAGAACGGAGAACCAGGTTTGAGAAAAAGCAAGGAACCTTGGATTTCATCTTCTTGAGCCGATTGCAATTGAAACAGAAATGTAATAGATCTGTGCGATTTGGCTTCTATTTTCTTGTTCTTATCTCTCTTGATGTCTATTGAAGTTTAGAGATCAGTAGTGGTTCTGTTCGATTTTTTCGTTTATTTTCGGCGCCACTCAATGGCTCTACATCTTTGGTACCCATCGCCACATGTAACGGTTTGATGATTGATCAGTGACAGAACGAAATATGTCGATCACTTGGTGTTACTATTTGTATTTTATTTTAGAACGACATAACCATCACTGACTCTGCAATGTTCCCACCTTCACAGTTGCCAATTAGGTGGAGCAGAAATTAGATTATAAAACTGGTGCTTTATCTTTAACATTGCAAGTCGAAGAACGCCTTAAATTTCAGTAAGATTACTGATATATCATTCTTTTTAAGTTTGTTTTGTGGTTGCTTGCGATGTCTTTTGACTCGTTTTTATTGTTGCGAAAACGCTACTGAAAACTCATCATTTTATATCTTACAGTAGGAAGGAATCCTAAATGATCCTTTCTATTTCATGGTGTTGTCGTTCTTAGATTTATGATCATGTTATTGCAGACTAACAAGAGCATTCCTTGAAAATTCAGTCAGCTTTACTTCCTCCGGTTGTTTATATAAGTCTTTCTACAAAAACTTTTCGTTCAAGATTGTAAGTCGTTTTCGGAATTCAAGACTGTATTTATTGCATTTTTACCTATTTTCCCCTTATACAATTCAAACATTTATGATTCTTCAATTCATTTAATTTCAAATGACATATATGTAAATTATACTCGTAATTAAGGCTGCCGTAATTCTTGTGTCCTTACCTTAAACGACTTATATAAATGACCGGAGTCTCCGCTAAGACGAACTAATCTAGTTTGGACACTCTTGACTATGATTGGCAGGTGTTTGTGAGGGATTTTTTTCCTAGCGGCTTGGCCTATCTGATGAAGGATGATGCACAACCAGAGATTGTTAAAAACTTCCTTTTGAAGACCCTACACCTCCAAGGTTGGGAAAAGAGGATTGACAATTTCACACTAGGCGAAGGAGTCATGCCTGCGAGTTTCATGGTCATGCCCGACACAGAACGAGGAAAGGACACCCTAATTGCTGACTTTGGTGCAAGTGCCATTGGCAGGGTTGCACCAGTGGACTCAGGATTCTGGTGGATAATATTGCTCAGGTCATACACCAAGAGCACTAGAGATCATACACTTTGTGAGATGCCAGAGATGCAGAGGGGCATTAGACTGATCCTCAATCTTTGTCTTGCTGATGGTTTCGACACCTTCCCGACACTACTTTGCGCTGATGGGTGTAGCATGATTGACAGGAGGATGGTGAGTGCTTAATTGCTTACTTGCATTTGCATAGCACCTTTTTCTCTACATAATTCTGCTATTTCAATTGAAACTCATTGAACTAAAGCAAGCTAAGTAATTGAAATCAGATAGGATGCCTTATATATTTCACTCCTGCTCTAATAAAAACTTTATCAGCTAGAGTTGGAGTTCATCCTAACCTCCCGATGTACATATTCTTTGGGGATTAGCAGTGTTTTATTTTGAGGGTCTGATTCATTATTACTGAAGAGTACTGGATTTGCATAATTACTGACAGCACCAACAACCATTTGACTTGTTTGAGCAGGGCATATATGGATATCCCATTGAGATCCAAGCTCTCTTTTTCTTTGCATTGAGGTGTGCTCGACAAATGCTGAAACCAGAAAATGGTGGCAAAGAACTGATGGAGCGGATCGATAAACGAATAACAGCATTGAGCTACCACATTCGAACATACTACTGGCTCGATTTCCCCCAACTAAACAACATCTACCGTTATCGCACGGAGGAATATTCACATACTGCTGTCAACAAATTCAATGTCATCCCAGAATCCATTCCTGACTGGGTTTTCGACTTCATGCCTCTGACGGGTGGTTATTTCATAGGCAATGTGAGCCCAGCTCGCATGGACTTTCGATGGTTCTTAATAGGAAACTGCATTGCTATTTTGAGCTCACTAGCCACACAGCAGCAGGCAACAGCCATCATGGAGCTCATTGAGAAGCGATGGGAACTCTTGATCGGTGAAATGCCTTTGAAGATTAGCTACCCTGCTTTGGAGTCTCATGAATGGCGAATTGTGACAGGCTGCGACCCGAAGAACACTCGTTGGAGCTACCATAATGGAGGATCTTGGCCGGGTAAATGATTCTCTTGTGTAATTATGCTGTTAATTATGCTGAATACTCAATACTCATATTCTGTTGTTGCAGTCTTACTATGGCTTTTCACTGCGGCGTGCATCAAGAGTGGTAAGCCACACATTGCTAAGAAAGCTATAGAGCAAATAGAGGCACGCATCTCCAAGGATGGATGGCCGGAGTACTACGACGGTAAGCAGGGCCTGTACATAGGGAAGCAGGCGAGGAAGTTACAGACATGGAGCATCTCAGGCTACCTGGTTGCGAAAATGATGATAGAGAACCCATCAAACCTGCTCATGATCTCACTTGAGGAGGACAAGAAGATTGCTAAGCCAAAGCTGACCCGTTCCGTCTCCTGGCCTAGAGACTCCTCCTAGAAGAGTGTCCATATAGAATAAAAATACAATTACACACCAAAGCATCAAACAAACAATCAAATCAAATATTTTCGTTCAGAAATTGTACTCCACAGATTGTAGAGACATTACCAAGCACCAAGAACCATTAGACATATAATACAAAACAAACGTGGTCTGCTAAACACCCACAGCAACCATATGAAATAGAACAGCTACAAGAGGTCGACCACTATTAAGTATTAATACTCAATTGTTGAAATTACGCCAGTGCTCAAATTGAAGCTGAAAGGCAATTTGATTGTTATAGACTTACAAGCTATGTTTGTACGAAAAATCAAACTTGCACGCATTAAAATTGATAGAAATACATGATTCAATATCTTCAGTGCTGTAATGTCACTGATGACAAATGCTAAGCAAAATAGAATCACCAAAAAATTATGGGAGTTTTTCCTCCCCAACGATAATATGCAATGAAATACAACTAAGCAGGGAGCCGGGAACTTTCCATAACGCACGCATCGTATAAATTTCTTCTCCTTCTATGGCGAAGTGGATCTTCTACAACACCTTCAACCAGCTGATAACCTTTAAGAATGTCTCCTATGAAAACATCGTATACATCACAATTTCTTTTTCAATTTATGCGAGAACTTTTAAGTCACTAGTTCTAGTCTTTAGCAAGTTCCCACCTTTAGTGTTTCATAGAATTCAATCAGTCAGTGAGAGGCTCCGACTCTGGGTCTCTCTCTTTCATTGATGTCCAATCTTGGGACTCTGCAGATTAGAACACATGTTAGCCCCATGAAAAAGTAATAAGCAAGTTCCGGGATGAACAAAGACTAAAGCATTGAGGAAATCTAAGTCAATAGCACGAGCCATTTTGCAAAAGACTATATGAATGAACACAAGTCACTCTAAAGCTCATTCCACCTTAAGTTCATCACTCTTGCAACTTAAATGAACACAAGAACTTACTTGTCCTGTGAGACTCGGCAACAGACTCAAGTCTCCTTTGCAAAATCGATGCCATGAAGAGGAAAATGGAGCACATGCCGAACATCACAGTAATAGGGAATGCATTGACCTTCAAAATTGAAAAAAGATAAAAAGTGACCAGCCAGGAAGATTAGTACATGGCAAAGCTTTTGATCAAGCAATGCGACCAACTAAAAGTATGTATAATGAAAATAATGCACATATTGAAATACTTACATTGTATAACACTACGCACACAAAGATATTCAAAGGAATGCGGAAGAAATTCATAATGGTGCTTCTAGACTCTTCAGGAATATATTGGGACCTCATCTTCATGATTGATGGCCAAAATATCCCGACACAGCCTTCAAAGGCACAGAAACCCAAGATTTGGATACACCCGGCAAAGGAAATACTACCACCGTGTTTCACATTGGAGGGTGGAACAAGGAACTGTTTATTCAAGCAAATGTTGGAAAATTATAATTAATCGGTGCACACTAAATCTAAATATAAAGACTCAATGAGTATGAGGGACTAATAACATACACTGGTGATGACAGGAAGGAATAAACTCAAGGCAGAGACAGCAAATACAATCTGCATGTAGCTCTCAACTTTTGGTGATACACGGGCAAGTAGACGTGCTGCAATGGAGCTACCCAACATGGAAGACAGCATAAATGTTGCAAAAATAAAACCGTGGGGTATATCTTCCTCATTTGGGCTCAATGCAGGGGTCCACAGGAACACAAAGGTGTACATTGAACCTTCAAACAAAGATTGTATGGCACCCAGCAACGCAATTTTTTCATCTGAAACAAATGCCGGATAATGTAAAAAACTCAAAAGAGGAAAAGACAGGAAGAGATGGGAAAATTTGAAGTTACAAGTGCCATCTACAAGAATATTGTTAGCAAATAAATGCAGTAGGATCGCAACATACTCAATAAGATTCAAAAACTTAAATAGTTAACGAGCAGGCCACATGAAGGTGTAACATTACAGGGCTACATGCAGTAGTATCCACATGAATGTTACACTTACACATGAAGGTGTAACATTAGACCTTGCAAAACTTTCACTAGGGCACTTGGATTGTCTTTTCAAGAAGCAAAAATATTAATATGGAATCAATGGCTACCTTGGTCCCAAAGGTAGCAGGAGTTGAATCATAGTATAATAATTGGAAATTAGAACAAGTTAAAGAGTAGATAACAATGTGTTATATCTGTTGAAGCAAGAACAAAAGGTGAAGTAAGGTAAGAGAGAGAGAGAGAGAGCTGACCAGAAGCAATGGCTACGGCTGCACCCTTGAACTGGGTAAGCAGGTCCTTGCTCTCAGATGGATCTCCATAGTTCTCAGTCCATGATGACAAGATAATAGCCATGCCGATAGCAAGAAAACATGCAGCAGCATCAAATGGAGCGACAGGGCCAAAACCTAGAGTATCTGTTAGCACATTCCCAAGCAATCCGGACAAAATGGCAACGAGACCGTTGCCGAAAAATATAGCCTTTGAGAAGGTCAAAGACAGCCATTGTTGATCGAAGTTCCTCTGCACCAATGAAATTAGTAAACTAAACATATGAGGAGGAGCATATAAGGATGTGGGATGAAAGCATTCATTGAGATAAGTGAAATATATAGGAGGGAGGGAGGGAAGCAGTGCACCTTGTTGTGTTCAGCAACCAACCATGATTCAAATGCAGAAAAAAGGAGGGACGTAGCAATTCCTCCCAAGACACGTCCAATCATCAAGACTTTGTATTGGGGAGAATGCTTGGTGGCGCAACTAAGAATGTAGGTGATGCAGTAAGTGAGACATGCCCTCTTCCGACCCCTGGAAGAAATTGGATTAGAAAATATTGGAAGAATAGCATCATAGGTAGTAGTAGAAGTAGTAGTAGTAGTAGTAGATTGAACATGTTGAAAGAAAGAAAGAAAGAAAGCAAGGAACAGACTGTTTGTCAGCAAGAGAACCAACAATAGTCCCGAAGAGCATTGAAGATCCGAAACCGGCAATGAAGAGACGGCCGATGTCTCCTTTGTCGAACCCATATTGCCTGTAGAGGAAGTAGACATAGGGTCCCTGCAACCAGTCCCCAGCTGATACCAACAAACAATTCAATTAGTAATTAATCAATGCGATGATGATTCATCCAGATCCAAATTGCAGATCTGGAACTGGAAGGAAGGAAGGAAGGAGTAAAAGATCTAGGTAGGGGGTAGGGGGTTACCCATCATGAGAGAGTAGATGAGGACGTAGTTGTTCTTGAATGCATTGAAAGCAGTGGATGTCGTGATGCGATCCTTGCTGTTCTTGCTCAACTCCAGACCCGCCACCACCAGCGACAGCCCCCCGAACACCACCCAGTAGAACAATTCCATCGATCCAGCGAGCGCTGGTTGTGGGATGTTGCCTCTTTTGTTTATGCGAGAGAGAGAGAGAGAGAGAGAGAGAGGTGGTGAATTGGATCTGGGAAATTTAGGCAGGCAGGCAGAGAGTGAGAGAGGAGCGTTTTTGTCGACGATTTTGGATGATCATCTTCACATGAGTTGACGAGCCATTGGGCCCGGATTTGGATCTTCTCAAAAAAAAAGTCCAGGCCTACAAATGGTTCACCGACTCACCGACTCGCAATAAATACTAGTTGCCATTCAATCAAACAAATTCATGTTGATTTCATTCATTACTTTCATATGTTTTTGCCCTTACTTCTGTCCTCTCCTTCCTACTTCCCACGTTTTAATTTTTCTCTCTGCAACACAAAATATTATAGGCCACTGCTATTAGTCCTTTGCCCCTTTTCTTGATTGTACTCTATTTTTGAATTTTTTTATTGCTTTCACTCCGTCTTTTTGTAAATAATTTCAAAACTATCCCTCACCCTCAACAAATATTTATCTCATCTCCTACCTTCATCCAACACTTCTCAATCCTCTCAATTTCTCAGTTTTAGTCATTCTAGAACACTTGTCGAATGAGTGTTTTTTTCGTTGAACAAGGTCGGATGTAGTCACGTCGTGTCCAAGAAATGAAGAAGTGTCGTCCACGGGGTTCGGTCGACTTCGATCGGCTCTGACCGATAATGCGAAGTGAACTCGATTTTAATTGGTCACGGAGGGGGGCTCAGCCAGTCGAGACCTCTAAAAAGGTGTTGGCCCCGTGTGTTCGACACCACTTTAGAGGTGTCAGTCATATGTGGCCGATATTCGCGGATAACAAGAACGAACAACAAATTTTCAAAACTCCTAAAAAATACATGATAATGACAAAAAAAATAGTGGGCTTTGCTCGAAATCGCTTGATGTTAACGATTTCATCCAGACTTTGTACCCAAAATGCAATATTTAACCTCCAAATTGAAGCCCTAAACTCAACAACAAAATCACAAAAAATACTAACTCAAAAAATAAAAAAAAAAACTTCGAAATTGACGCTAAAAAAAGATGATGAATGCACTCATGGCGTCGAATCGATGTAGTTTTGCTCGGATTTCATCGAATTTGGGTTGGTGGTGAGAATGCGATTTTGAGAGAGGGTGATTGGGGTATGCGTGAGTGAGGTAAAAACTCTTTTATAACGGGGACTAGTTGGGTCATTTCACCATAGGCTGAAAAAAAAAAAAAATAAGGTAAAATGAGTAAGAAGTGGGTTGCTAATGACCTGGGCCAATATCATCCGACCAGAGCCTACAAATTTAAAATTCACTATGTATTGTTAAAAAAAAAGAGTTAAAGAAGTTGCGCATCCGGGGAATCGAACCCCGGTCAGTACCGTGGGAGGGTACTATGATACCACTACACCAGATGCGCTTCTGGATGAATTCCAGCAAGTCTTTAAAATTTCATTTTTGTGGTAACTAACGTTTGTGTCCGTGGGATCAGATTGTCATAGATAATGTCGAGATGATCTCCACGTCAGCGCGGGAACACGAGGGCCAAAAACGTCATTACATTGGGAGGGAAAGTAACGCGGACTTGGTCTCGTTGTTTTTGTTCGGATTCCCCAATTTAATGGCTCGCATGCTCGCGCTAGGGTTTTGAAAGTTCAAATTCGGTGTTGTTGCGATTTCAGATCTCTCTCTCTCTCTCTCTCTGGTGTTTCGAAAATGGAGGACAATTCAAGCTCCCTCTCATGCGAGAAGCTCGATCAGATGGCGAATTGGGTTGGAACGAGCGTCTCCTCGGCCTTCTTCTCTTCGTTGGAGCGATGGTCCTGCATCAATCTCAGCACCACCGATAGCGATGATGAGGAGGAAGAAGCCAAGGATGTACCTCTCATGCTCACCAAGCCGATCGTCCACGATTCTCCTGACGCCACCGCCACCGCCACCGCTGTTGATAAGCTCCCCGTTTGACGGACGGATCTCTCATCAAACCATCTTCGTCGTCGTCGCGGTACCTCTCTCTTTCTTTCCGTCTTTCAAACATATATGCCTTACTTGTAATCGATGTTCTGCAAGTACGATTATGCTTTCTTTCTTTTGCAATTGCATGTATAGATTTGGATCCTAATGTTCGCTTTGTACCTCGGAAATGCATTTTGATCTAATGTTGTTCCTATTGTTACATCATGCAGACCATTGTTGATTTTCTTGATTTGTGATTGAATTACGTTGTAATGTAATCTTAATCACTGTGAGCTCAATCGTTCTGGAAGATTGGTTAAATTAGGGTTCACATTCTTGAACTAGATGTACCAGAAGGAAGAGGAGTCCTTAAATTATCTCATTTTTTACTTCCTTTTCGCCTTACTTACAATGTTTAAGCTGCTACTCGGAAATTTGATTTTTCTTGTCCACCTTCACAACTATCCCGGTTGTTAATACTGTGATTACTTCCAATGCGGTCTGCAACCTCGCTAAACTTGTAAAGACCAAACATTATTATTCAACATCAATGAGATGCAAACTTAACTTATTAAAGATGAGTATAAAGTATAAACAAGTAGAAACAGACATCATTGACGTGCCTTAACTATGCTATTGGTACCGAATGCCAGCTTTAGATAACATCTTTAAGAAATTTTCATCATTAAGGAGAGGAAAGATGAACCTCTAAAGAACTACATCACAGGCCGTTCTTTGAGACAGGTTTCGCTGTTAACTTTATTATGGGGCAGTTTACACTTTAGATGGCATCTCAAGTGATGTTTTACAGAAACACTTTGATTATTTTTTCAATTTCGTTTCCTAATTGAGCATTTGTTGACATCAGTGCCATTGTAATGCACAACACGTTGATGTTGTGGATAACAGCTTCACACAGTCTAACTGCTTTATTCTGAATGGGAACCAACCAACCTGCTTTTCCTCCTTTTGCGCAATGCCTCAATTAGTACTTGCTGGTATTCAGAGGTGGAGGCGAGCCCGCCTCTAATATTTCTTTTTAATTATTTCGTCTATATATTTGAGCAAAAATCTAAACCAATATAAAACTCAGGCCTCCTTCTCCCTATTGCTTCAAAGATTTTCCTTGATGCATTGGCCCATGAAAGAAAAAAAAAATATAATTAATAAATATCATTCCATTTTACCTTCCATTTTATTGCTACATTAAGGCCCATTTCCTCTTGGACTTGATTTGTAGCGTCCTCTAGGTTTCTTTTTTTTTTTTTTTTTTTTTTTTTTTTCAAGTTTTGGCTTTTTCTCAAATCTCAATAGGGTTTGGCTTGTGATGTTATTGTATTGTTTTCCTTTGGTAATTTTTCGATTAGTTAAAATCTTGCTGATTTTTTTTTTTTTTCCTATAATTTTGATGTTTTCGTTTCGGCTAGTTGATTGCTTGATATTGTCAATTTTTACTTGATTTTTTCTCAAGTGCTTATAATATTTAGAAGTAGCAGTTCTCATACAAAAAATGTATTATATAAATATATACATACATAAATACTTATATATAACATATACATATACTTGTATATATCAGTCCCTTGAACATTATGCCTGGATTATTTGCATAAAAGTCTCAAAAAAAGCTTGTACGCTAATCTTTTACCGGCTTAGTAAATTGTATAAATTGTATTTAAGTTGCTTTATCCAAAAAAAAAAAAGTCTTAAGTTTTGGCAATTCTAGTTGTTCTTCATTTTATGCATAACATACATGTGTGTGTACTTGAGGTAAAGGTTGGCCATTTTCTTGTGTGAGATTGTCTCTCGTAGTGTAGTCTTTGGAGCTTTTTTATGACGTAGACCATCGATGGAAGAATGTGTGGCTCCGTAGAAAATGGTTGCTTGTTAAACCGTACGAACTTTTATCATCAACAAGAAAAACGATGAAAGTCCTTGACTCCCTATCTGTTTACAATAACTTTCCAATGAATAGTACTAGTTGCAACGAGTTTGGATTTGCTGCAATTGTTGATGGTGAAGTTTGTACAATGTAAAATCTGATCACTTTCTATTGAGCTTTGCATCGTTGCCTGCGTTACAAACTTATGGTCTCCGAAAACATGTCGATTGTAGTCTTTGAAGCTCTTTCACACCGTGAACCTTCGATGGAATAGCGTGTGGCTACATGGAAGTGGTCGCTTGTTAAACTGTAGTTGCTTTTATTGTCAACAAATAAAATAAGTGTGGACTCTAGATGTGGCAACTTGGTCCCCTCCTAGCAGTTGAAGGTCCAATTTTGGGAAAACCCACAACTTCAAAATACAACATTCGTGGAGGATAATGTGATGTCAAGTTGTATCTTTATTCTTACAACTGTAAACAACCATACCAAAGAACAGCGTAAGAGAATGCTTCTTTTTTATGGCTCGAGAAAGATTGTGATGGACCAAGCACTGTTAACTATTTTCAGGGTGTCTATTGGCCATCATGTTACTTGGCAAAACAGTAGTTGCACTGATTATACTACTTCGAGTGAAATGAGTGATATGCACTTTATGCATTTAATACAAGATCATAATTTTTTAAAACTCTCTCAGCCTTATTTATTTTTGAGCGCTTTGATGAATTGTTGATATCTTCCCTTCAAGATTGTTGCAATTATTTGGTTAGTTGAGTTGGGTTTTGTTTGAGAGTTCTTCAAAGATAGAAACAAGCCAGTCATACGCATATTTTGTTTAATAGGAAGACAGGTATAAACTTTACTTTCTCACCATCACGACAGTTCTTGATGGAATTAACTATGTATTATGTAACAATTTAAATGTCTTCCTAGTGCTTTTGATTCATACTCTTTGCAATTTCAGTTCATGCTGTTCTGTAATGTTAGTTATGCATTAAAACAGCAATGATTTGACCAAGTACTTTGTGTTTCAGATAGTATTTTTCACTGGAAATGTTGCATCAAAATGCTCCTCGGTTTGACATGTGAGATTAGCAAATATTGGTATGGAATGCTAGTAGCGTCTACCAGTTTTATCTTCACTGATCCGCTCATCTTCCATGATAGCTCTGTTGTTTGTTTGTTTGCATTCTCTTCTTTCAGTTTGTGCTCTTGCTTATCAGAAGAGAGCAATAGCTTTTTGCCTTTTGCTTGCTCATCTGAAATCTTTGCTCTCTGCTTTACTTAGTCGAAGGGAGGTGTTATTTTTGCTTGTAGCCTTGAACACGATCCTAATCTTATTGGTCACTGTAGGATTTTGTTACAGATGCTTGAATATGATCCTAATACTAGCATGGGTTCTTATAAATGAATGTGACCCATGCTTTCTAGCACGAGTAGGATGTAGGAAATGAGCATCACTCCCATGCATCTAGAAGAGAATGTGGGTTATTACTTGCTTTCATTGTACCTGCATCTGTGATTGTATACTTATTTTTTAATAGAACCTGTCTTCATTTGTGTTAATCTATTGCCATGTATAGGCAATTCTCTATTTGCATTTCTTTGAATAGATGAGAGCCTTGAACATATGGCTGATGGTAAGATTTCGGGATGAAATGCGAGCACAAAAAAGATAGAAGAGTAGAGAATGTAGTGCTGTTTAGGAAACAGGGGCCTACTTATGTTTGAGAGGAAAGGAAAGCCTATGCATTCAATTCAGGCACGCTAAACATTAGTTTTCGAGGACGGAGGAGTGGGCCGAGATCCAGGTACACTAGTTCTCTCACACTCTTTGTGGTTTTAGTTATTTGACAGGGTGGGGGGTTACTGGCAGTCTAAGTCTTGTTGTCCAAAATTTTTCTGTTTTATGAATTGCTTGATTAGATAACGTCTTAAGTACAACCATAAGAATCTCCTTGTGCTATTCCTTGCTAATTAGAACAAAATTTGCAATCATCTCTAACAAACAACTCATGAATCATGTGGGAATTTCATAATACTTCTTTTCCTATTTGCATGGACAACAGTGATTCCACTAGGATTATAGTTAATGAATCTTTTTTGGAATGTCGAAATCTATTAATAGTGCTACCAATGAAGATGGCGATGTGTGGTGGGGGGTTGATCCCTACTTTGGAGATCAGGTCGTTGTCTGCAGTGTTTGTTCTTGAAACCCACTAAGGGTAGTATAGTTTTCTATTGCTCCCTACATTATTTTTTCACTAGAAACATAGGGTGAGTAGGGTTAGAGTAATGATGAGCACCTAGATTTGTTCGAATCAGCAGTTTCTTAACATGGCCATTATGAAAAACTGAATTAGTCAAACATCATCTACCACCTTTATTAAAATTATAAATAAATTGTTTTACTATACATTATCAGGCTCAACCTACACTTTTAAACTTATTAAACACATTATGCCTATAGAAACAGTTTGAATTATAATGTCCAGTGTGAACAGCTACCAACTTGGCTAATTCAACAAGTTGGCTCAGTGAAGGAATTTGTTCATTATGAGATGATTGAAGTATCAAGGCCCCACTCGAAGATGTCACTAGAGATCTCTGTGAGTGCATTGATTCAAATATCATTGAATCAATGATTTCTTAAAGGTTTAGGTTTCCCACTACCTCATAACACAAATCACATCGTATAATTAGTTCGAATGAGAAGATACTCAAACTTCACTCATTAATAGTTTAATTCTTTTAGTGGTGATAGTGGGACATCTTTAGATTCGCTAATGATAGGGAACCCACAACAGCTTATATAAAGGGAAAATATTGAAGATGAATCACTTAATTTGTTTGTTGTTTTACTTCAAACCCACTTCCCACCCAAAAGATTTTACATGAAAAAACGCACCAAAGCCTAAAAGAACGGTAAACAAAGATGGAGAGAGCTACTGAACTTGATAACATTAGTGCAGCAGAAGAAAACCATCTCTTCAGGACCCATATAATAGTGAACAAGTATGTGTTTTTAAATCAAGAGTGGTGGATGATTAGTCACGTCATCTGTATTATAAAATAAAGTAAATGGGGGCATGACAATTAAAAAAACCTTGCCCTTATTTTAGGAGAAGCCCAAATGAAGATTCGGAGCTCCAACAGAAGTGTGGCAATGATTGAATATTGGTAGTATTCAAACATACATTTGGAGATGCTTTAGATTTTAAAAAGGGATATTATTTGGGAAAATAGGTTAGTGGGGAAGTGACAACGTACAACAGTGGATTCCTTCTCTCTCTCTCTCTCTTAATAGTCAAATGGAGTTGGTGAGCACTGAGAGATTTAATACTCGGATTAGATATGAAATCAGGGGGGCTTGATTGAGTTTATCTGATTCTTAAAAGAGACAAGGAAAGGAGAAAGAGGCTTTTGGCTAGAAAGGCATATCCAAACAGGTCCAGTTAGATTTTCACTCTAATTAAAACCTCAACTACTGTATTTTGATTAATTAGCTTCTGAGTTTTAGTCCTTAATAGTATAGATTATCATGACTAAAGTCAGTAAACACCGGGCGACATTGATGAGCAACACTTTAATTATATCTCTTTTCACCTGTAGAAAAAAAGCATATATTCAGCTTAGGAGTACCATTATAAAAAAATGTGAAAGCATATATTCTAATTTCACATCAGAACCCAACACTAATTAACCACATTCTAGTGGGTCTTTGCAATGGATCGATGGACACAGCTACTGTGTATTTTCATAAGTAATAGCCCCCTTAGTTTGGTTGCATTTATGTTTATGATATGGGAATGGAAAGGGGAGCACATGATGGTGTACATCACAACATACAAGGAAACCTAGATGGGTGAGTCTCGTCATGTGAAGTGCTTGTGAACAATCTATATATTTACTTTCATTTCCTAATGAATAGCTAATGAGCCTGATCGAGAGTCCTCTTACTTGCTGGTCCAGATAACGTTGTCAGTGCCCATATATTCAATTTTATTTTTTGGGCAGTCTGTGAGCTTTTTTTTTTTTTGTCACATACTTTCCAGAAAGTTGCAAGCACTTAAACTTAGTTAAGGAGATATAATTCCAGATCACCTGGTTTTCTCTACTAAAACTGGGCGAGTTGTTAATCAATCATCACTTGAGATCTGTATGATCATTTTTTATGGGAAGATGCCACTAAAGACATGGAAGTTTTGTTCGAAATTAAACTATTTGCGACTCAAGAAAGCTGTACCTTATCTGAAAAGTAAATCTAAGTGATCAAGAGATTGTTTATAATATTGAAGTCACCTTAGTGTTTCATTCTTGTACATATCATGCATACTCTGCATGGTTTACTGACCATTGAAGAGTTGTACAGAAAAAGAAATTTCTCTAGCTGTCAAATTAAAGATGTTATGGAAGGAAAAAGTCTTCGAGCTTTCACATACATATAGGACATTGGGGGGATCAGATGAAACTATTATTTGGATGTCTAGGTGGTCGATTTTCAATCCCTACTTTAACACTAATAATGTAAATAAAGAAGTAGTATTATATTGGCTAATAATCTTTACAATCTCTGGTTGTGAACTCTAGATTGATACTTGTTTGTAGCGGGTTGGATACGAGCTTATTGTTATAATTTATAATTGTTGATGTGATGATGGAATGCGTGATGTCACACGGTCCACGAGTATGGGGCTGTAAGTCTATTATTGAAATGCTTGAAGACTTCCTTCCCTCTTTTTGCCCTTTTTATCTTCTTCATCAAGCTTTTCTCTCCTTCTCAAAACATTTTCAATTTTATATTCTTCATCCTTTGGCTTTAGATTAAAGTAGAAATGGGACCTTGTGATAGAAAAATATAGAAATGGGACCAATTTACCACCAGCTTCACCACCCAATTCTCCAAATATATAGAGGTAAAAAATCGCTATCTTTCCTCGAAATCCTCCGATTATTAATGTTAGTCTGCTTTTATCAACTAAGTGCGTAGCTCAATGATTTTGTAAGTAGTATTGTTGCAAGAGAGTGGAGGGGTTAAGTCCGATAGGGGCAAAAAAATTTTGTTTTCTTTCTTATCGAAAAAAATAATAATGTTACTCTGCTTTTAAGTTTTATAAGTGAAGCAAACTTCAGCCTTGTTTAGTTCGTTTTTGCTAACTCACGGAGCGAGTGGAGATTTAACTCACAGTGTAAGTTCATATTTCATGTTTGGTTGAACTTTAAACTTGCAGGGAAGTTGCAAATTTTTAAAAATAATAAAATGTGGGAATTGACATAAACACCTTTCAAACATATTTTTAAAATAAAAAAAATGATTTATGAGGGACTTGAGAAAAAGATGATTTGCGATGGGTATTTTTGTTTATTGATCTCCTGGGATATATCTCCTACTATGGGGGAAAGGGGTGATAACTCATCTCTTCTCATGTAAATTGGAAGATATCTTACAGTAGTTTGACAACCAAACAAAATTGGTTGCCCAACTCATCACCAACATACCAAACAAGGCCTTAATTAGAAGTGACGGCTATCATGTTTGGATTTTGACCTTGTGAATTAGTTAAGGCGGTTGATATCGAATAGATGTGAAAAAAAAAAAAAAAAAAAAAAAAAAAAAAAAGACCAAAGGTGTAATGTGGATCAATTTGTAGTAGTGGGTGATGTGGTTCGTGGGACGATTGAGATATGGGTGCACGAAGGCTGTGCCTGAGACCGGGTACAGGGAATCAGGAAGGTTTTATAGAACAGAGAAGTGGTATCGAGAGAGAGAGAGAGTGTGATTGATTGACCAGGTAGTAGGCTTTCACATATCGTTGGAAAACGCAATAATTGGGGCTTGGAATTGACCGATCTGCAAAGACGACGAAGAAGACGAGAACCCCTCACGTGGGTTTTTCTTCGTCGATTCACCATCTTTTGTTTAATTAAACAGAACCTTAACCTTACCTTCTTCTTCACAGGTGTGCCGTAACTTATTTAAATAACATGTAGGTAGCCATGTAATTGAGTATTTTACTGTTGAGAAAAAAACACGAAAGTTTCCTGCAGGAAGGCAGGCCAGTTTAATATAGAGTAGGCAGAGGGTATACGAAGTTCAGTATCAGGGGCACATGTTGACATGCATATATATATATATATATATATATATATATATATATATATATAGAGAGAGAGAGAGAGAGAAAGAATGAGGCCAAAGGGTGGTGGTAGATGTGTGTTGCTTGTTCAATTGGCTTCCAAGTACAAAAAGTGTTGATCGATGGTCAGTAATCGGCACAAGTCAACTGAACATCAAACTGGCCTGACGGGATGGTTGCAGCCGTTTTGTTTGTTGAGGTGAAACAAAGATATGTTTCGTGATGTGATGGATGAATATTTTGCTGCACTCGTTACATGGTCACGTCGCGTTGGCTCTTTTTCTGCAATCAATGAACCAATTGGTGGCTTATTTACTGTAGCATATAGCTACCCAGAATTACTGCACGTCAATTCGATCTCTTCAAACCGTCAGTTTTTTGTGAACTTAGTACTATTTCTTAAACAAATCATCCATCCATCACTAATTAAGTCAAGCTAGTCATGACCTAAATATTAATCAACCTTCAAATTTACTGTTCTTCAATCCCTTGTTTGATTAAGATTCGGTTATTTGTTTTCTCTTGCTGTTGTTGCTGTTGATGATGATGATGATGATGAAGAGCTATCAATGTCAAATTGTCAATGCTACTGTCGAGTAAGTAGTGGGACAGAAATTGGGGGACACCCAGGGTTGGGTTTCCTTTCAAGAAGAATTTGGGATAATGGGTCTGAAAAGATTGGATCCACCCACTTATCTTTTTCACCGTGAGGTATGTTCTAGACTCATTGGTAGGAATATATTCTATCAAATTAAGCTACTATTATATCTTTTTAACCCCATTTTTTTCAGGTGTTTCGAATATGCAAGCCCGGAATCAACAACAACAACAAGAAAGTAATATCAAATGATGGTGGTAGGAACCCACCACCCCAAAATTATATGGTAAATATGCTAATAAGATTTTCCCACGTGAAATAGTGAGTAGAAAAACACACCTTCACCATTATTAAATTTTTACTTTGGGCCCGCCCACATACTCGGATAGGGCTGGCAATTTAGTGTCAGATTCGCCGGCACGATTCTATCCGATCCAAAATGAAAAGGGTTCGGACAATGTTTTAATAAATTCGCGCCGAGTCTGGACAAAGACTTTTTGTCCGAATTTAAAATCAGGTCGGGTCTGGACAAAGACCTTAAAAATTCAAAACCAGCTCGGATTTGGTTCGAATTAGATAGAGTTAAAAATATATTTGATAATAGAGTAAATTAAACACTTACTGCTTATTAAATAGATTAACAAACATTAATTTACTCTGATATATATAAAACTTAATGTATTAAAGATATCTTAATAATTGTTTCTAGACATTAAATGTTTAATTACATGAACTTGACACTACTTTTACAAATTACATCACATGAGATTATAAATATGTGGTATTTTAATATTTGAAGAGGCTTTTAATATAAGAATTTAGTTCTCAAGATTGCGACAAATTCGGACAATCGGACAACCCGAATTTTTAGTAAAACGAGTCTGGACAAGCGAGTGTTTGGACAATGAATTTACTTCTTTATAGCAGAGGTTGTCCAGACCCAGACCCAGACCCGTTCGGACCGAATTTTTGCCACCCCTACACGCGGACATCATGAGCCTATGGATCTCCTCTTGTACCGATATTGTGCTTAATTAGCTTAACCACTTTCAACTGTGGAATTTCACTCAAAAGAAAAATACTAGAATGACAATGGGTAAGTGACACCTCAAAACACATTGGTCGTCTATGGAACTTCGACCTGTGTGTTAATTATGCACTGAGATCTGATTGTGCTCGCATCTTGAGGTGTGCACGGATGGCTCAAAGGTCCGATGTGACTTTCGGTGTAACTTCTCCATTGTTATTTAGCACTTCTCTAACTCAAAATTCCTCAATGCAAAGTAAGGGAGGTCCCCACTTATATAAATCCACTTTTCACTGTGAAAAATCTTACTTTAACCTGCCAACAACATGTCACGACACAAAGATACATTGGTAGCTCGTAAAAGCAATTCATGCATGTCTCGAGATGCAAGCATACATAAATTTTGATGCATAAAGTGCGGGTTGAGGTTATATTATGGGCTCTTGTGAGCCAATGTGTGTTGTATTGTGATATTTTTTTTATTGTGATTATCCCCCTCCCGATTTTTCCACGCGTCCTCCCAAACTACGTACCTGGATACTAAAGATGTTTTGTTTAATAAAAAAAAATTGCAATAATGTGAGTCAATTATTCAAAACTAGTTTAGTGATGGTAATGAAGGGGGGTTATGACAAACATTTAATCCGCTGTGCATGTGTATGTATAAATTAAGGAGGGAGGAGCAGTTGTGGAGCAGTGAGGCTTACTCACCACGCCTTCCCGCCTCACTCATAAAAACAAAACAACAAAAAAAAGGCAAACTGAGAGGCTGAGACCACTCTCGGCTGCGCGGGCGCAGAGGCAAGAGAAGAATAGATCGAAATAAATGCCAAGACGACGATTCTGTGCCAACTGACAACAACGGTATCACTTTTTTCTCTCTGCTACACTGCTACTGCACCCCCCCTCCCTGTCTCTCTTCTTTCTTTCTTCTTCTTATTTAAAGCCAACAAAAAGCAGCTGCAGTAGTAGCAGCAGCAGCGGCAGCGGCGACGCCACACAGCTGGGAGAACAAACAAATTAAAGACAACTTGGAATACAAAATACAACAAATTAAAGAGAGAGAGAGAGAGAGATAATGCTTCAGACAGTAAGGTACCTGATCGGCTCGGTTGGAGCTAGCGGGTTTGGGTCCAAGTCCACTGCCGAGGAGGTCACCGAAGCTTCTGGAGATCTCAAATCAATAACCGCTATCATCACTGGTGAGTAGTCAATTAAATAACCAAACATGAAGTTAATTAATCTTGTTTAATTAATTATGTGCATTTGTTAGTTTGTTAGTTAGTGATGTGATGAGTTAATTAATTTGGTTTTAATTAGGTGCGACGTCTGGGATCGGAGCCGAGACTGCTCGAGTTCTGGCGAAACGCGGAGCGAGGCTAGTGCTCCCGGCGCGCAGCGTGAAGGCTGCGGAGGACACCAAAGCGCGTATCGTTTCGGAGTTTCCAGACTCGGAAATCGTGGTGATGGCGCTGGATCTCAGCTCTCTCTCTTCCGTCGCAACCTTCGTCTCCGACTTCGAATCGCTCAATCTTCCTCTCAACCTTCTCATGTACGTAAGCAGCCTCCAACTTATTCTCTAATCGATCTCTGAAAAAACAAACAAACACATCAAATCTTACCTTTCTGATCTACGTTGATCACCAGAAACAACGCTGGGAAGTTCTCGCACGATTATGCTATTTCTGAGGATGGAATCGAAATGACCTTCGCTACTAACTATTTAGGTAAAACACGCGGCGAAAATCGCCTTACAAGACACAATCGTGCATGTGGTTTGAATCTTCCATTTATATATGCCTGGAACATTAATTCGATTGTGATTCTAGGTCATTTTCTTCTGACGAAACTGTTGTTGAGGAAGATGATGGAGACGGCGAAGGAGACTGGAATCCGAGGTCGGATAGTGAACGTGTCGTCAAGTATTCACAGTTGGTTTTCCGGCGACGGACTCCGTTACCTCCAACTCATCACTAACAAGAGAAGGTGAGAAATTAATTAATTAAGACGATCGATCGAGCTGGCTAGGATTTCATAAGCCATGATTTATATTAAATCGAATCTTGTTTGACATTTTGTGGTCATTGAAACTTGTCTTGACTGATTGGATCATCAGCCACTACGATGCTACACGTGCGTACGCTCTCTCGAAGCTCGCTAACGTTCTGCACATCAAGGAACTCGCTCACAGATTAAAGGTGATCTATCGATCGATCGAGTTTACTTAAAAAAATGATTGGAAAAGAGAAGTTTTGTTCTCTTCTTCTTCGTCCTCCAATTTTTTATTCCTCTTTTTCCGGTACATGAATGTAGTTTCTTTTGTTTACTAGAAAATGGAGGCAAATGTGTCAGCATATTGTGTTCATCCAGGAATTGTGAGGACCAGACTCACCAGAGACCGCGAAGGCATCGTCACCGGTGAGCAAGTGATTGAATGAGATCTAATCAAATTCATGTTTTCTCCATTAATCCAATCGATTTAAAGCTTTCACTCACTGAAAATTGGTGGTTGTGATGTGCAGATCTGGTGTTCTTCTTGGCTTCAAAGCTGTTGAAAACCATTCCACAGGTATTGATTGGGTTGATTGAATGATTTATTTATACAGAAATGTTTAGCATGATCAAAGTTGTTGTTCAGGCTGCCGCAACAACTTGCTACGTCGCAACGCATCCGAGGGTCACAGGCGTCTCTGGAAAGTACTATGCCGACTGCAACGAAGCTGCGCCATCGAAACTAGGCTCCAACGCCGACGAAGCTCGGCGGTTATGGATAGCATCTGAGGCCATGATCGCTCAGAGATTCAAAACAGGTCTTTAATTAAGAAGAATGAATGTTTGATTACAAAAGAATTAATGTCCTCAATAGAGTAGTACCAAAAGTAGTAGCTAGGTAGCTAGGTTGAAATGCATGTACACAAATTATTAATACAAGTAGAGGATAAAGTACTTAATTACGTGTCAAATGTATATATTCATAGAAGCTCAATTTGCTATACATACATAGCAAATTAATTAATACATGTACATTTGTGAGGTGATAGAAGATGAACATCTGTTTTGTTAATTTTAAAAGATTGATCATTAGTACCAAATGTCCGAGTTCTAGTCCTACGAATGGAAAAACTTAAAATTGTTGATTAAAGGTGCTTTGCGGGATTAATAGGGGTATGCACCCTGACAATAATAATAATAATAATAATAAAAGATTGATTGATTAGTGAGTTAAGCAAGGAAGGTTTTAGGAAGACAAATTCTAGTGCATAACAAGGAAGGGAAATGGTGCATGATGATCATGTGGTGGGCATGTGAGTGGTGATTTTCTAGTTGAGAAGCACAGCATCTTTTTTGAGTGGTGGGGGCCCACCAACATGTGCTACGCCACGCATGCGTTTCAAAAGAAAGTCAAAAGTGCAGTGAAGGTCTCGTTGATCAATCCGTGTCACGTATTGGCATTGCCCATAACCACTATCGGACCCCCTCTCTATAAAATTAAGAGTGTATGAGGCGTACGGCCCATTCGCTCCATCTCCATCTTCCAAAGCTCTCCCGTTTCTTCCTCCTCCATGAAATGGCGCACATATATATTTTGCTGGGCCAGGCCCTGCCCTGACTTTGAATTGTTACATGAATGATGCCCTATGATATTCAATTCATATAAAGTGACTTTATTGGAGTTAACATTTTTTAGATATATTCAGGACCCCTATTTATGCTATCATCAAACCAATGATTAAGAGATGGCATATTATTTTAAACAAGGTCACCAACTTTCTAGCTTTGAATCTTGATTCAAAGTTACAAAAAAAAAAAAAAAAAAAAAAAAAAAGATGGATTGGCCCTGTACCGTGTACTAAATGAATCTACTCTTCTGTGTTCCTTAGACTGGGCTTCTTGAGCCCAAGTGTTGTTTTGAATCTCTTGCGCTCACATGCTGGGTTTCCAACCGTCCTCCTTTCATTCATCTCGTTAACATGAGAAATTTAGATTTCATCTCCATTCAATCTCAACTATTTTTTGCTAACATAAGAATTGCTATCAATGATCAATAAATAGTTTTGCTAAACCAAGTTGTTGACAGTAATTGCATATATCATTTCATCTACATCCACCTTTTGCATTTCTATCTATGTCAAGTCTTTTTTAGGAGAAGGGAACACATGGTTTTTGTTTGGTAGTCATTTCTTTTTTCAAACAATCAAAAAGGCCCAAAATGACGAGGAAGTTACTGGAGTTTTACCAAATTCATGAAAAGGCAAAAAGGTGAACAAGAACAGAAGAAAGTTTCACATTTCACATCTACTATTCAATGGCTGCAGGAAAACTTCACACCACTGTATGCATGAAATCATAAAATAAATGATGTCTACTATGAAAAAAAAAAAAAAAAAATTGATCAAGAAGAGGAAACTTGGGCCATATTCGGATAAATATTGGGAGGGGACAAGTAATAAATCAGAAATGACTAACAGCCAGGTTGATAATCATCGTTGCATAACCTTTAGATGATTTTCAACCTGGCTGTTAGTCATTTCTTCTTGCACTAAAAAAAGAGAGGCAGATGACTGTTTCAACTTTGAAGCAAAAAATCTCTTCAGCAACCACAAATGGATAAGGCCAACCTTAAAGTACAGGACATGCTTCTATCATTCTTTCTTTCTTTCTTTTTTTTTATCAATAATATCAATGGCTTTTCGGTGGATAAAGGGCTAGAAATGAAAAATTCTTCGTCTAGTCAGCGACCCATGACCATGAAAGATCAAGAATGTTTAGGGAAGAGTAGAATTTCAGGTGCTTTATTTACATCATCAACCCCCTTTAGTGTTGGCACTCTCACAAATAACCAAACTCTCAAAATAAGAGTATAGCAGATACACGTATCACTATCTGAGTATTGTTTTCAACCAAGCTAGAATTTCCCAGTTCACAAAATTAAAAAACTATGCACATAAGGTTGAAGTGAACATAAAAGTACAAAATCAAATAACAGACGCACAGACACAGGCTAGAATTTCTGTGACTAGAAAATTTCTTTCTTTGAGATATAATTCAATTGTATTTGGAACAAAAAACCACTTGTTTTACATAGCAACTACAGCCAAGGAACAAGAAAAGCGAAAAAATTACAGAAATGCTAATGCTATGGTAATCTTAGTTTAATTGGATGGATTGGGAAGTAGCTACCTGTAGTCCAGGCGGGGCCAACAGGTTGGTGCTGGTCCGTGAAGTCCGGTGAAAGGACAATAAATTTTAATGAAATACCTTGGCAGCATCTGTATCCGCCCGAAACTTGAACCTTCAAAGTCGATAACAGTTATCTTCCCACCAAGAAAAGAAGTCACCAAATTGACAATTGCACTAACACTGGCAGACTGAAATGGAGCCTACATTCCATAATTTCTCCAAAAAGCTGTGGTAGACATTTGGCAGACAACTCAATAATTCAGGGTCTTACCACAAACATTAGACATTCCCCGCTTACTCTTAAAAAATATTCAGACCACAGATTTTCCTCCATCAAACCAACTCCTCGGGTAAAAGAAGTTCCAAAGACCCCACATCACCTTGGCTATGCACATCTTATCTGATAAGTGATAACAGTTCCAACCTCCAACAACAACAACCTTCTCTAATTATTTTTGGGCAAGAAGCTACGAACTTCTCAAGTATAACAAATGAAAGAATTGTATAACTATGTTGGATATATGAATCGCTATGAACAAACACCAGCCAACTTGTCGATGCCATAATAGGACATTACACCTTATATATGGAACCACTACAAGTCAGGATCTGCAAGACTATCATGCAACTCTGAAAACATGTGGTGGGCCAGATCCGGAAATCCTCAATCCTAACTAGATCCATTAGCGGAAATACCCATTAATTACACTTGAAGGGCATTCAGTCACTGCACATGCTGCTGAGTTTTCAAGGATTTACAGGTCGTTCTCTGCTCCTGATCCCATGCCCGTTTTCAGCAGCCAGATACTGCACCTTCTCAAGTCTCCAGGAACTGAGATACAAAAATCTGGACCTGAACTGTATTAGGCATCAGTTTGCAGGCAAAAATCATATTCACATGAAGACATTATATAATCGGCAATGAAGAATGAGCCATGGCTAGGTTTCACGGAAGTGGCAATCCATAATTATGGAATGACCGTATCCTTCCGTCCAAGCTTGCAGTGACAATCACCTGGCCCCACAAATTTGGAGATGTAAATGTGTTTTGGCAAGATGACTTCAGAAACTTGTATTGTGATTTACAGATTGCAGGTGACATCGCCAGAGGGCTTGAAACAGGAAGCTTCTCCTCTGGCCATGTTGCAGTACCCTTGGGCAATACCTCCAAAAAGAGCCCTTGACCCAGAGGAAAATTTTGAGGCAACGACAATGGGAAAGCGTGGGATAAATTAGCATTGGAATTTTGGTGATTCCACATATTTTGTTGGCACCGTGCTTGTAAATTCTGAGATACTATATGAGATAGTTCTGTTCCTGTTGCGGTTGAGGAAATGGAGTTTCCGGATCTAATCCCACACCACGGAATTGCAACAGATACATTGCTTGAGAAGAAATGCTCACAAGACCGAGTGCTTTTAGCATGAGATGGTGCAGATCCATCCTGACTGTTGTAATTCCAAACATAGACATTAGAATCCTCGCTTGCGGAAACAATGTGCTTTCCATCTGACGTGAACGAAGCAGATATTTGACTACCAGTATTGCGAAAACCTGCAGGTATAGTAAGAGCAGCATATGAGATCAACTTAGGCCTCGTTTGGTTTGTTTTTGCTAACTTCCAGTGTTAGTTGGGAGTTATCTCCTTGGAGTTAATATTTTCATGTTTGGTTCAACTTTAAACTTGTAGGGAAGTTTCAAATTTTTAAACAATAAAAAATATGAATTGACATATGCAGCCTCCAAACAAGAGAGAGATGGGTAATAAATAAGTCATTAATGAGAGGTAATTGTGTCTACAACTCCCGGGAGATAACTCCCTAGGGGGGGGTGGTGGGGAGATTTCTCACACCCTAGGGTGTAAGTTGAGAGATAACTTGCAGGCAAGTTGGGCAACCAAACAAGATTAGTTCCCAACTCCCTATAAGTTATCTCCTGGGAGATAACTCTACCCCTAACCAAACAAGGCCTTAAAAGTGAGATTCTGCCAACACAGCACGAAGTAAGTTATCAGCATGTGCCTCCAAAGATTTAACGAGTCAAAGAAAACTAAACTGCCTACCTCTATATTTGCCAATAATGTCGACTCCATCAAGAATTCGAACTTGAGAATCAGCAGAAGTAACCATTAATTTGCTAGGTTCCCTTGGAGAAAACTGAGACAAGGAACAGAAGAAACTAACTGTTACTAATTTGCAGAAGCCAAAATCATAATAACGCACAAGAAGAAGAGTGATATCATGACAAACAAACAAACAGGAGAACCAATGATACCTGAAAACCAGTAATCCTCTTTCCAGGAGCCTTCTTTTTGCTCTGTAAGCATATTTGAACCTCCAGTTGCAGTTGATTATCTGATACATCTCAAAAAAGAATATATTGAAAATCAGTAAGAAGCCAACTCAATAAATTTCCAAGCGAAAGGAAATATTAAAGATCGGACATCGGAATTGAGGTCCGCCTTTTTTTTAAATTCAAATTGCTCTGATAGTTTCCATTGGAAAAGAAGACCAAAAAAATGAATTGCGCTTGATATATTAGTTAAGGGAGATTCCGCTGATAAGTAAATTCACAACAAAGATAAGATATTTTTGTAAATAAACCATATATTCGTATACAGGAAAGCACCATTTCAAGTGATGAAAACATTGCAGCACGAAAATGACGACCAAAACTAATAGTGCTGCGCGCTATGGTGTGAGGAAAGGGTAAAATTCCAGACTCTATTCATGAACAAAACTACCCTAATTTTCCGCAAACCGGATACAGAATAAAGTGGAAAGGGGCATTAGAAGCTATAAGAATTAGCTGCCCTCCACAAAGTTGAAGAAAAACAAATATAGAGATCAGTAAGCATAAAGAGCTATGTATGCATCATTAGACAAGCAAATGCAGACAAATACGTCAAAACACATCCAAAGTTTTTCGTCAAACGCGTTCAAGAAAGACAAATGAAATAAGAAAAAGTGATTACCTGCTGCTCCGTAGAAGCGGCAATTACCAAGCATGGAGCCAACAATGCACCCCTGCGCAAACAAGGCATCGATATTAAATTAATGATCGTTCTTCAAGAAAAAAGCACTTAAAAAATATGAAAAGAATACAAACCTGCCCATCGGGTCGATAACACACGGCTGTTACAATTTCTTTTATATCTGTCCAATCAACAACTCGGCAACCAGATATATTCCAGATGCGAACTTTTCCATCTATTGAGCCACTGATAAAGTAGTTATCATCTTGAGGGTTGAACTGAATACACGTAACTGCAAAACAAGTCAAAAATGACAAACAAATCAATGAGCCCTAACCACCATGCATATATGGCATTGACAGCACGGAGAAAACAACAAGCAGCATACCATAATTATTATGAGAAAAAACTCTCTGGCATTCGTCAAATCCTATTTTCCACAAGCGGACTGTTTTATCAGTGGAAGATGACAGCAAACACTGCATAAAGTTCAAATAGAATGAGAAACGCAAACCAAACTATTTGAACAAAGAACTTCAACAATTCTAGACACTACTAACCTGATTATTTGACCAAGAAAGATCCAAGATTTCACCAATATGCCCATAAAACTCGTGAACAGGTTTTTCGGATATACTGAAGACAGTAGGAGGAAAAATAACACAAGCTGAATCTGAGGTTCTCCTGAAGCTCTTGAGTTTGCCCTTTTTTGCCTTCTCTGCTACAATGGGAGTCAATTCAGAGGACTGGCTCACCCTAAAGTACACACTGGAGGAGTCAGTATACGGGACAACATCCTCATCCGGCCTCTCACTCTCGCTAACCCTCCATACACGAACTACACCATCTTCCCCTGCACTAGCCAGATACTCCCCATCAGGACTGAACTTCATTGTCAATATTGATCCTTTATGAGCATGAATCTCTTGCTCCACGTAAAGAGCGGAAAGTTCCTTGGATCTCTTCTTCGATTGGTGAACTCTAATTTTGCGAACTCTATTACTCTCTGCGCCATTTAGAAGAGATTTGTCGGGCTCTAGGTTGTCGAATTCAGCATGCCTATCCACAACACAAGCTACAGAACCCAATTTCCTCAACCAACTATTTCTCACTCTATTCACTGCAGACTTCTCTGAATCAATTGACTGGGCATCTGTTTCTCTCTGCATAAATTGGTGAACCAAATGAGAAAACCCATGTTCACTGTGAAATTGTTCTGCGGTTATCAACCGATCCGAACCCACTTCTCTAAGTCTACCCAGTATTCCATCCTGTTCCAATTGATCTACAATAAACTCCGTTCCGTCGTCTAAATTTCTTATCTTACATACAACATTCTCCTCCGAGACCCTATGATCTTCCAGCGAATCCCTTGTTTCACTGGAACATGCCCAAAACGATGACCAAGACAAAGATGACAAATGCTTAGAATCAGAGTTAGCCAGAACCGCCCCGCAGTATTCTCTAACCCTATCAACATTGAAAGGTGCTTCATTTTCAATAGAATCGCCAGAATGCTCATCTTTGCTGGTCTTACACATGCTCAGACCTAACCAATTGAAGAAATTCTGGCGGCGCTCCTCAACGCTGACAGGGTTTTTAGTCCAAATCTCGTAATCAAACCTGCCGTCGCCCAAATTGACAGGACCAGAAGATGCAGTATGACCACAATTGAAATCGTCAAAGCAGTCGGAACCCGAATCGGAGACCGAAGAGATCTCCTCTCGAGTATCGAAGAATTGATCCTCTTCTTCTCCTCCCTCTCTGCAGCAACTCCACATCATTCCCCCTTCAGTTCAGCCCATGAACCACAATTCAAAATCCCATCTTTTTCAAAACCCTAGCCGTCCTGAACCCAATTAGGAAAGTTCAAATGCCCTAAAATCAAAAATGGAAACAAAATTAAATCTACGAAGAAGAAGAAGAAGAAGAAGAAGAAGAAGAGACAAATAAAAAAAAAGGTTTAAGAAATCGATGAAGACGATCATTAGAAGGGGCAGGAAATTAAATAAAAACAAAGGACACCGAACACAGATCCCAATCCGAACACACTGAACCTGGTCTATTCAACAACAACAACAACAAAAACAACAATAAAAAATACAGAAAAAGAAACCCTAGCTTTTGCAGTGAATGATGTAATCGGTATTCACCATACCACCATGTTGATACAGATCATCAGACACTGAAATCAGAAACATAGAGATAAACAAAGATAAAGATTGAGAGGAGAAAGAGTCGCACACCACAAAAGAGAGGAAGTCGATGGGGGCGTTGTGTTGTTGTTGTTGGTGGTGGTGGTGGTGTTGTTGTTGAAGAGAAGAAGAAACTCCAAAAACCGCACCAAATCCTAAAAACAAAAGAGGAAGGCAGGATTGGAGTTGTGGAAGGGAGACCAGGAATTAGATTAAGTTGAATATAATGAGGGGAAGAGTACTAGAGAGGGTGAGCCTTTTATATAATATAATAATAATAATAATAATAATAATAATAATATAACTGAATAAACGAGGGAAATAATGCGTTGATATTCGAGATCGGACGGCCTTAGAATAAAGTGGATTTTTTTTTTTTTGAGATTTTGGGATTTAGTTCTATTTTCTGACTTAAAAGAGTCTCTCTGTGTTTCGTAATTGACGGTTTTACCCCTTTCGTTTCGGTATCGGTATCGGTATCGGTATCCGGTTCGTACCAAACGAATACCCGCCTTGCTGTTGCCGTAGGACTTACCGTTATTATACCCTTTTGTTGTTTGACTCCTTCCACTTTGACTTCACTTAATCATTTTTTACTAGTTACTAGGTTTAGTAATAGATTATTATTATGGATTCACCAATCATTAACCATACTTGTTCTTTTCTAGGATGCAACAAAAAAAAAAAAAAATTTGTAACATAATGAATTTACAATAGCGTATAGACATTGCTGCAAAAAATGTTTGTTTGTTGCAACTATTTACAAACAATGTAAAGATGGATGTGTCAAAGACTAGCTATGTTTACCGGTCTACCGTGTTGTTATTTACAAACATAGTAAGAGACTAGTTGTGCAGTTGTAATCTTTTAGTTTGATGGTGGGTTGGCCTCCAATATAGATCACTTTAAAAATATTTACCATTAGTAATGAAGTGGATGACTCATTAATTCGACATGAGGTTACTATTGATTAAGATGCATTAATTATTTAAAAAAAATTACAGATGTACAGCAAAAATTAGTTTAAATGAGTAAAATAAGCGAGTATTTTTTTTTATTCCATAACTAAGGTAAAACGCGTTTTGAAAATGCGTCATTAGTGTGCAATGTTGAAAATACACGAATGGCGCATTTTGAGAATGTGCTACTCATGTATTATGAACATCCCACGTGGCGTCCACGTGGATTGTTCAATAACATGAATGGCGCATTCTCAAAATACGTTATTCATGCATGTTTTTTAACACTCCACGTGGACGCCACGTAGGCGCGTTCTCCGAATGCGTCATTCGTGTTATATGCACTGGTTCGTGACATTTGCACGGTTTGCATTGATTGGTTTGCCCACCTCGAAATACGTGCGTGACCTTTGCACAGTTTGCATTGATTGGACGAGATAGTATGAGTTGCCAACCCCGAGATACGTGCACGACGTTTGCATCGATTGCACGAGGTTGCATGAGTTGCACACCTTGAGATACGTGCGTGACGTTTGCATGAATTGTATGAGGTTGCATGGGTCGGCCACCTCGACATACGAGCGTAGCGTTTGCATGACTTCTCGACTTCAAGATACATGCGATACATGCGTGACATTTGCATGAATTGTCCACGTCGAGATACGTATGTGTCATTTACATGAGTTGTTTACCTTAAGATATGTGCATGACGCGGGTTGTCCACCTCGAGATATGTACGTGCTATTTACACAAGTTGTCTACCTCGAGATACGTGTGTGACACGGGTTGTCCACCTCGAGATACGTACACGACGCGGCTTGTCCATCTCGATACGCACATGTCCTTTGCATGGGTTCTCTACCTCGAGTTGAACAAATAACTCCTTTTGAGAATGAATAATTAAGATAGTTTTGTATTTTGTATAGATGACTCATTTTGAAAATGAGATATTCATTCCACCTCATCAAACACATCACGCCATACATCCACATCATCATCAATAGCTCATTTTCAAAAAAAGAGATAACTTACTTTTGTAATTTTAAAGTAACATCTCATATTTGATGAATAAAAAAGTAAACCCACCTTATTTTTTTGAAAAACTCTTTAATTTCAAGCTTCGATGTGGTCAAGTACGTTGTGCTTGCTTTCTTAAAAAAAAAAAAATAAAAAAAAATAAAAAAAACTATTGGCACTTTTTGTTTCCAATTGAGATGCTCTAAAATACATTCTTGCGCATGGCATCATAAATCACGAATTTTACCACCATTTCAAGTTGACGAATGGTTTGGCTTCGATTGGTTACAAAGGACCCTTTTTTACAAGTGTTCAATAATATATATGGCCATACGCATTTCATGATTTGATGGCCGAGAAGAACTCCAAAGTCAACTGCACAAGATTGAGATACAAAAAGAAAATGTCAACTATAAAAACTATTTCTTAAAGTGATATATGTACCTCCCTATATAGTAATAAAACGTATTAGAAGGGTAATGTTGATATTTCAATAAAGCGGCATTAACCCATCATATCGTAGTAATCGTACTTTTCATTACCAATTTAGACAATCTTCCTTTTTGTGTGCATAGCAGCCATGTATCGATCATGATCATCGACTATCTTGTAGCACCTTGGATATTGCGTTTTGATGTATATATGCGCGCCATCTCAAAGTCATTCCAAAACATGAAAACAACTATAATAACACTAAAAGTTGCCTTAAACAAAACACGAATTATTTTTTTATTAGGAACGACACTTTATTCATACTGTATAAAAATAATGAAAAGATATGACGGATATTATTCAATGAATACCTATTAGTTTTTTTTTTTATAACTATTGGTATTTTGAACCTTTTTTTAGTTTCTATTTGCTTTTTGATTTGACTAATTTCATGAGAGTTAGTAGAATGAATCAACCTCATAACCCAAGAGAAATCAACAATGAAATTAAACCTATTAATATTATTTATGTCCATTTGGCATTGACTCATTGAAATCCCTAATTAAATGTACATCGAGTTTCGTGTACACATCAATGCGTGCATCAATAAAGGGATTCAATTAAGGGCATATCAAATTGGCATGCTAATCAAAAGAAGATAGCACTGTTCTTAGTTTTTACTCAAAATTTTATCAAGATAATCAATTCAAGATTTTAATTTTTTTTTTTTTTTTTTTTTTGTGCATATCTTTGGTAGGCGCCATGTATCTCGGGTAGAATGGTCTGAAAAAAATCTTAGACACCATATTGTCAAAAAATACAAGTAAAAAAAGAATGACAATATAGGACTATTTTCAAAAACGTACGCTGCAAAAGCATGTCACCTTATCATTGTATACCTCGAGATAACTTTGTATTCATAATATAATATAATAAAGGACGCTATATTTACATATTTTCCTTAAAAGAACTTTTTTTTTGTAAAAATTGTATGCACATTACGTGATATCATATTATAAAATGCTCTATCATCTTGTTAAACGATGGTCCTGTATTTTCTGAAACTCAATAATGCATGATCAGCTTTTCCTAACCAGAAAATTATATGATGATCTCACCAGGGCCCCGGCTTATAATTATAGCTGCATGGGTGATGCAGCCGAGGCAACAAGCTTATTTTTCGGGCCAAAAATGGTCCATGGCCAACACATGGATTAGGACGTGTCGACGCAACTTGCGAAAATGTTGATTTACACATGGGGCACCGCATTTTGATATCAATTGCGTATGTGTGGGACCAAACGTGTGAGCAATCCTCCTACTTCAAGGTTTAGTTTATATATATTGGTTGAGCAGGTGGCCTAAATCTAATTTGTACACTAAGCTCGACTAGTTTGGAGGAGAGAAGCTTATACATATATGAATCCCACGACGAGGCAACAAAAATATAGAAATTAATAAACTCAAGCACATTTTATTTATTTTGTTGACTCAGTCTATTTTTAAGAAATCACAATAATATATAAATAGATATAACTAACAAAGAAGCGCTATATTAATTAATAGCTCTTGTATACCTCAAAAAAAGGACCATTGTAAATTTATAATAGTTATTGACTATAATAAATATTGTAGATATATTGAAATTTATTCGTGCAACTTCACTTAGAACATAACAAAGTTTCATGATTCTATTAGGAAAACTAATTACTGAAAGCAGAGGGAGGCAAATTATTTTTTTTTTTTTTTATATGGTACTTGACGTTAACACTCATCATATATAATCAGGCTTAATTATAAGAGCTGACTTTCTCGACTCATTTTTTGCTATTTATAATTAAAATTGAAAATTAATTAATTACACCATATTTGGAGAATCGAGTCCTTTAAGGCCTTAATTAACCACTTTAGAGCCATCATGTTGTTGGTAGAAATTAAGCTGAGGATTTAGTTGTGAAATTAGAATTATGATCCATCAACTAAAGAGTTTAGTTAAGTAATTGCGCAAGTATTGATTCCATAACATACTCCACAAGAAGTCGTTTCTAATGGTTCATCATTAATTCATTATGATTCGTTTAAGCGGGTCAAACCCAGTCAATAAATTAATATAAAAAGAAAAAGCAAGGAATTCCCCTCGTTCAACACGGAGCGTTGGTGTTTGATCTACAACCAGTCGTCGAGACTCGTGTCGTTCTAAAGCGACGGCCACGTTTGAATATATTAACAAATCAAACAGTGGAATTTCGTGGGAGCCGTTGGATCTCCTAGTAGAATCACAAGATTTTGTATTAATTAGGTGCAGGGGGCGGAAAATTAATTTTTCAGCCACAATCTTTCTTTTTTTTTAGCCTAAACGGGCATTTATTCCCAAGACAAAAAGATAAGCCGACTTACAACATTTCAACAACAGTAAATGTTATATTTTTCCATACAAATTCAATATGTTCTTTTATCGTTTTAAGAATGGTTTTTTTTTTTTTTTTTTTTTTTTTTTTTTGTAAGAAACAAACAACTTGCCTCCATTAAAAATTAAAATTATTGAACCACCATCGTGCATAATTTTTTACGCAACATTATTTCTTTTTTATTGTACTTAATCGAAGCATAATAAAAAAATTTGATCTAAGTAGCCGACTTTTATTAATTTAAGGCTGAAGCTTTATGTTGTTGTTGTTGCACCATCTCCTTCTCCATCTTAAAAAGTATTGAGATTGAATGTGTAGTCTTTTTTAAATTCTAAAGTAGGTCACGTACGTAATATGAAACATAAAGACACGTGGAAAATGGATATCCTTGTCAATGTCATGATTGATGACCAAAATACCTGTACGTGTTAGATTGCTTGTTTTTGCCTACGTATAACTGTATAAGTGGTGCACATTAAGACTAATTAATGGTAAGTAATCAACCTTTCAAGAGCAAGAAAAAAGTGTAAATCTTCTAATCATATACGAAATGTCGATGTTAACTTTGTTTGGCTTGCCAACAAATAAATAGTGCAATTTTTGTTATTATATAAACTAATATATCTAAAGACGATACCTTCAGTGTACGGAATTAAAAAATTTTGTTAGGGTGGCAAATTTTAATCTTATTTTTTTTAAAACAAAATAAATATATAAGTATTAAAAACTAAGCATAACATTTTTTTTTTAATAAAGCTACACGCAAGACACTTCAAATACATCATTTTTTTTTACTATGTTACACTTGTTATAGGGAGCGCGCGTCGATTATAAGGGAGGGGAAATGACGAGAAGGACGAATATGTAGGGTGCACAGGGGGTATCGCGGGTTAGGCAGGGCGAATGCCCCCCCCGGTCCGCTTCTGATCACCTTCATTAACTATCTCACATCGAGTCATGCATATGGTTGCAAATAAAATGTCAAGAAAAATGAAATTCCGCAAATTAACTTGCTGATTGTACAATGAATTTTCTTGTGCATGAGGTTGATTGTTCAAGTCTCTCTGCAATAAGGTTGCGTTCCTTTGGGATAAGCACGATAATGGTGACTTGTGAGTATATTATTTCTACTCATATAGATTGATTATTAATTAGTTGGCATACTATTTAAGCGAGAAATCTTTATAAGCATGCATATTCACCTCCAAGTCTACCAAGATTTTCGCCTCAATCTGTACAAATTATTTCTTAGCATTCACATTGCACGTACGCTCTCTCTCGTTCTAAACAAGGGACCAGATTCCCTTAACGGTTGACTTGATTTTGATATTGTTCTTCTTTTTGTTACTAGTTTTTGCGAATTTAGTTTAATGAAATCTCGTGCACCAGAACCCTGGGCCCCAGATTTCTGTTCTTGCCAACCAAACGAACCCTGTACCTGCCCTGCTTGCTTCCCAATTAACCATAACTGTCATCGCACAGAAACAGATGAAGCAGAGCACCTATGTATGTGTGACACTAGATATGGTATTTATTTTCATTAGCACACAATTAATTAGTCCTCTCACTATTAATTAATTAATATTGTTGCGACTACACATACGTACGCTCTGTGCTGGCCACATGAATGGGTAGGTTCCTTCCATCGCTTTCCCAATTGTGGTACATCTGAAGATTTGATCTACCACTTCTTTTTTGGGAGTGACAATATGAATTGTTGTCATTTATATTTGATCTCCACATATTTTACGAGTTTAATTACGTTGAGAAACTAGAGTTGATGATGTTATATGAGACGGTAAACAGTACAAGTAGTAATGCATGGCATCACAGAGAGGCAACGTCGCATCAAAGAACAAACAATATACATATGGTACGTACACTCTTATAACCGGCCAAGCTAGCTTTGCTACATTCTTTGAACCAAATTCTTGTCTAATAAAACAGTGTAAGCTATGGAGGTCTTGGGAGGGTGCGAAACAATAGAGTATCCGAAGAGATTCGCGTCAAGTACTCCATATATGATGTTACGTGCGAAGGAAATAAGAAGTCCGACGCCAAGTACCACGGATACATAAATTGGAAGGTGGGGGTGGGAAAGTACTAGTACAAGTACTGGCCACTGCGCATGCAGTGGTCTCACCGTTTTCCCCACCATGTAAAAGAGTACGGTGATTTGAGTTTGGTGACAACTCAAAAACTTGAAAGATTTTGGCAAAAACTGAATAAAGATTTTTAACACCTTATTCTTGTAACGGAAAGAAAAGAAAAGATATTATGTCATATCAATTTTATTTGGGAAAAAAATATTTTAATTTAGAAAAAAACGACTTAAATAACCTGTAAACTTACTGATATTTTTTGATTGAATTAACTTGTTAAAGTTAGTCGTAAACTTTTACTTTCTAAAATTTAATCTTAAAGTTTTTATTTTTTTTCAATTGAGAAATTATCCACCGTTAGAGCACCCATTATGGTTCTACTCAAAATGAATGCAGTGCAGCGTTAAACTCATGTTCCATAATCATTAAACACTTTAAAACACTTTTATGAGACCAACTTGATAATCACTTTTTGTTTTTTTTTGTTTTTTAAATAAATTTTTTTTTGCAAGGCCCATTTATGGGGGCCCATATTTTGCACCGCTCAATATCTGCTGCTATTAAGGGGTGAACCAGCCCTAGACATTTTTAATTATTATTTTTCTATTGATCAAGTGTACATGTAAAAGGGTCATGTCACAATGAAAAGTTGTATTGGCTACGAAGCAAGGCAGCCTTGTACGGTCACTGATTTCTCCCAATTGAACTAATTCATCATTTCAGTTACTTTTTTCCTACAAACATCACACTGGCTTTTTCTTAAAAATAAAAATAAAAAATTAATATGTCATGCATGACTGATATATATTCTTAAAGCTACATTGGATGTTTTCTTTAACAAGACACGTTGGATCATTTGTATGCAACAATAAAGAAGATTAGTGACTTCACCATCGTGTCATGTTAGGACCATCAAAATGGGGTAATGTGTATATTGTCTGAGTGATTTTACTGGAGCTGATGATCACCAGAGCACTAAAGTGGAATTGCAGCACATCGATGATGAAGCAATGGATGAAGAATGACGATAACGGACCGTATATGTGGGCCTTTCCGACTTTCTGAGCCCAAAGATTTAATGGGAGTGATGCGCGCCAGCGCGACGTATGTGACGTCGACTTGCTTAATTGATGGACCATTGTGCCTGTTTCATCATACGAGCTGGTCTGAGACTGACGCTTTCTTGGAAACTACAAGACAATATTTGATGTCAGCAAAAAGAATGCCATTGTTGCTTGCCAACGTCATCTGTTCATGTTCATTAGAATTTGTGTCTAATCCTAAACCTTTATAATTTTCATGTGCCCCACAACTTCTTGCCCTGCCTCTGTATATCCAATCTAGAGGGAATGCAACTCGATTAACATCAGCGATATACCGACAAACATGGTTATCTTAATTGAACCGTCGGCTGTGATACTATTTATTAAGCCCGCTCGAGCACACTTGCAAAAGCATGTGCATCTTAGCTACTATTTTTTTTTTTTTTTAATGAATATAGAGGCCATACTCCTATATTTTATCTATATAGTATGTACAAACATCTTAACTACTAAATTATTTACCTTCGACACACAAATGTTGGTCTTACTCTATAAGACTTCAATACTATTCGAGAGAAGATCTACACTCATGCATTTTTTACGAAGTCACACTAATCTAAAGTGAGACTATATGAGGGGTGTGGTGGAATGACTGCAACCATAACTTTAGTACTTTGATTAAGAAGGAGGTGATGAGTTCAATTTGCGGCAACCGCATCATTTTTCTTCGACATTTGAGTTACTCAATCAGTTTGTCATCATCTACTACATTTATTTGTTTCTCTATTTATTTTTCAGTGCATGTGCATGCTATACGGATTCCCTCAAATAATGAATTTCATAGAACTGTTGAACTGTTTCAATATCATTGTACACTTTAATTAAGTGCGGGTGGCCGGTGCCCTGGTTCAATCACAGGGTTTGGGAGCTGCAAAGGTGGCCCTGCAACAAACTGTTTGGGAAACAAAGAGGCGACAGGAAAAATGAGACAATGTATGACCTTCATTTAGATTTAGTTTCTAATAATTACTGATCAATGGTAAACATTATTGCTCCCTTTTTCTTGGTCGCGGAAAGAAAGGTCCTTGTCATGACCTCATTTTCTATTATTAAGCTTTGAAAGATCTTTAAGATTGCAACTTTAGGGCCGATAAATCTTTTTCATGTTTCTTTATGAATTCTTTTAGCTCTCAGAGATCCTTGGAAAATAAATTTCTTCAAATAAGCATCAGAGGGGCATTTGGTATTAACGTGAGGGGTTAACAATATAAACAACAACAACAACGTAGCCTCAGTCCCAAATTAATTGGGGTAGACTACATGGATCAAACTTTTTCATTGTGCTCGATTAAGTGCAATTGATGGTGAACTTTTCAAACCATTCGAATCACTCATAATTAATGCATCCCATGTTAACTTTGGTCTGCATTTACTTCGTCGAATTTCTACAGTTTTTATTGAGGCAAGTTTTCTAGTTGAGGTATTTGTTGGCCGTCTTTGCAGGTGACCAAACCACCGCAACCGCCTTTCCCTAATCTTTGTATCAATTGGTGCTACTCCTACTTGTCTTTGAATTTCTATATTTCTTATTCTATCTTTACGAGTTTTACCACACATCCACCTAAGCATCCTCATTTCGGCTACGTTCATTTTATGTAATTGTTTCATCCACTAAGACAATATCAACTACAAATAGCATACACCATGATATATCCTCTTGAATATGTTTAGTTAGTTCATCCATAACTAAAGTAAATAGATATGAGCTTAAAGCCGATCCTTGATGTAGTCCTATCGTAATGGGAAATTCTTTTGTAGCTCCTCCAAATGTCTTTATACTCGTTACTACTCCATCATACATATCCTTAATAGTGTCTATGTATCTAGCATTCACTCTTTTTCTTTTTAGAACCCACCAAAGAACATATCTAGAGACCCTATCATATGTTTTTTCTAAATCTACGAATACCATATGAAAATCTTTTTCTTTTATCTATATTTTTCTAACAATCGTCTTACAAGGAAAATCGCCTCCATGGTTGACCTCCCATGCATGAAACCAAATTGGTTCTCTGATATTGTTGTTTCTCTCCTTAGCTTACTGTCAATTATCATCTCCCAAAGTTTCATAGTGTGACTCATAAGTTTAATTCCTCGGTAGTTTGAGCAACTTTGAATGTCTCCTTTGTTTTTGAAGATTGGCACAAGCGTACTTCTTCTCCAATCCATTGGTATCCGTTTTGATTTTAAAATTTTATTGAAAAGTTTTGTTAACCAAGTCAATCCAATTTCTCCTAAGCATTTCCAAACCTCTATGGGTATTTCATCTGGGCCACATGCTTTCCCTATTTTCATTCTTTTCAATGTCTCTTTAACTTCTACAATTATAATATTGCGTGTATAGTTTACATTTCTTTCTTGGTGTGGGTTTTCATCTATTATAGTCCCAAAACTTGCGTTTGATGCTCTCGCTTAATCCTACTTGTGGTGCATATACGCTAAGTATGTTAATTTTTTCGTCTCCAATATTAATTTAACTAGATTCAATCTATCCCCCATTCTTTTAACCTCTACGACCTTATCTTTATAATCATTATCCACCACAATTCCCACTCCATTGCATTTTCTATCTATACCAGTGTACCACAATTTAAACCCTGTGCTTTATATTTCTCTACTATTTTCTCCTACCCATTTTGTCTCTTGGAGGCAAACAATATTGACTATCATTCTAATCATGGTATCTACTAGTTCTATTGACTTCCCCGTAAGTGTTCTTATGTTTCACGTTCCTAAACGAATTTTTTCTCCCCTTTGTATTTGTTTTCCTTTTCTATTTTTATTTTGTCTAAAAGATTTAGCGTCCACATCTATGATTTTGTTTTTGTTTTCGTGTTTGAGCTACATAACTATTTTGAGCTACAACTCATGAAATTAATGGAAGAGATTTGCATACAAAAAGGGCAGGATGAGAGCAAAACTTGAAGAAGCAATGTTATTCCTGTCCGAACTATGTGCAAACCTTCTATTTTCAAAAGCCAAAAAACATTATATAGCATGATGTATTTTGGAATTTAATCAGACAATTCTTGAAATCAAGTTGAAGGTGATCTCTGTTGAAAAATTAAATCAACAGTAACTGATTATGACATTCCAATTCAACTACAATTTTCCTTCTACAATGACATCATAATTCTTTCAGTTTGAGGGTCAACTTAAATTAAGCTCCGTCGAAGGCTAGCAAATCTGTAGGATCAGTTTGAAACAACAGCACAAAATCATCCTGATATCTTGAAGAAACCATTTCCTTTCTTCATTCATCTGAACACTTAATCCAAGTGTAAAATAAAATGCTTCAAGAAAATACAATGACCGAGAAGGGGAAAATTATTAACTTTTTTTTCGACCAAGATCTCAAAATCTATTTTAGATAAACAAGTAGAAAGAAGAGAGTGAGAGAGAAACAAAAAGTAGAGAAGGAAAACAATAGAATGAATCATCTTGTATCAGAAGCATTTCAAAATCATCCTGATATCTTGAAGAAAAGCATCAATGTAGTTACGCAACATCTGGTGAAGCAGCCATACAACAGCAGGGCATGAAATAGTCATTCCTTGACGATGTATAGTAAGAAAAAGGAAACGGTGTAGAAGACGAGGAAATCAATGAACCAGTCAGTTCCACGGCCAGTTAAATTCTCCTCCTCAAATAAATATAAGTTGGTGTTTCCATGTTTGGCCATTTTCTTTCATACCAATTTTTTGAATGTGAAGGGCATTAGTGATAAATAAGGGTAAGAAACCTACAGGAAATTATGTGTTGGGTACTCGTGTTCATGGCCGTTATAGTCATAATACAACCTCTCACCCTTAGATATATCTCTGATCGCAATCAGCAAAACTCGACACTCACCGTTAACATCATATCTCACACATTTCAGGTTCTGTTTCTTTTTCCCTTCCCTGCTTCAACCAAACAATGCTTCAGCAAAAACTGCAAGTGATAATGAAAAGGAAATGATATCCAATTGCCATTTTCATGGATTCAGACTACTACTAAATGAGTTTTCGAGTTTTAAGGATAGTCAAATTTGGGTTCTGCAAGAGTTGTGAGATCTAATTGAATTTATTTTCCATTCTTTTTGTTCCTTAAGCGTTTACATACCTATAGTGCATATAATTACACGATTATGTTGTTGATTCATAAAAAGGTTCATTGTTCAAATTTCGACTTGGCTTATGGCCAATTAGAACATCAAAGATGCAATCATTTGTGTGTTCTAATAACTAGTGGTAAAATGACTAGGTTCAATATAATGATAATTCTGTATAGGTATAGAATCTAGTCTAAATAGATCGAGCTTGTGAGTTTTTTAGTAAAGAGAATAGGTCGTCTCTCACAGAATCTAATGCTATCAATAGATTAAATCCTAGGAGCTTATTTAGGGTTACTTACTATTAAGAGAAATACTCAAAGAACATATATTTTGGCCATCAAGAGAAAGGTTACTAGAGCTTCTTAGTGACTAATACCAATTTAATGAGGGATTTATAATGTGTCATGAATTGATCAACTCAATAGAGTCCATATTAAGACTATGCCTTCAGCTAGAGATTTCTCAAGATTGATTTGTTCTTAATTTACAATGTTATTTGCAGCCGCATTTTTTTAGTTGCCCTCAGTTTAATCATTAAAAAACACCCTTTTATTGGTTTTGTTTAAAAGGAAACTAGTTTTACCACCCTGCGGATTCGACCTTGCTCAACACCATTTATAAATTTTATGAGGAAGTAGAATAGCAACGTTTCTTAGTTGGTTTGACACCCATCAAATATTTCCACTTATTTTAAACAAATTATAATCAAATATAATATAAGAAGCTGTTTCATTTGGTATGGAATACCCGGTCTCACATATTTCTACATAAATCTTTCAAAGACCTAAATGTAAATAAACAAAACTAAATAAACTAATGCAACCAGTGTCTTGAAGACTCAAGTCAACACCTAGGCAATTAACTCCATTTAGGACAGGCACCACCCATAAGAGGCCTAGTCCTTCAAAAAGAAATATTAACTTATAGCTTCTTGATGAGTAAATTAAAAATTAACTTTCACATATATTTTTCATACTATAGAAAAGAAAAAGAGCCTAATTGTCACCTAGCATAAATGGAAAACAACAAAAGACCACTTAGTCTATTCTATTGCCAATTACAAACACGGAAACGACATAAATATATATAGAGAAGAGACTGATAGAGAACCTTACAATTCATGGGTCAAATGTAAACATACCATCATTCCAAGTGAAAACTATGTAAATTATCTAATATTTAAAATGACCCCTTAAGATTTAAGAAAGTTTCCAATATCTCCTTTGTCTAAATATGACGTAGAAAATTTAGTCGTAAAATTGGCTAAGCAATGGACAGTTGTTGCCTGTTGTTATGACCTTGATTATACTGACTATAACTGAATTAAGCAAGAATTAATTTGACAAGATAAAAAAGCACTTACGAAGTATGATTGTTAATTCCATTAATGAATCGAGCAATATTTCCACGTTTGTCAGGGCAAATGACAAGGCTTTGTGAAGGTGTTTTGGCAGATAAGAGAGTCATCATGCTATCACCATCATCATGCTCACGATTCTTCAAGTAATCAACATCACCAGTGTACTCAGTGACTATTGTTAAATCTTTTATGAATCTATCTGCCTCTACAGTGAATCTGTCTCAACCATTTATGTAAAAAATTCAGTCAAGAGAAACACACCTAAAAAAAAAAAAAAAAAAAAAAATTAAGTCAAGAGTGCAGAAAAAATGGAGAGAATAAGCAAAAAACGCATACCCTTCTTTGGAGTCAAAAACCACCATGAGGGGAGGACATTCCCCTCTTTCCATCATTTTCTTGCACAAGCTCAAGGTTTCAATGTCTTCTCTAGATAAAACCTGAAATACATGCAGTTTAATATGTCATTGATTCAACGGGATTACACATTAGGATTTGTTTCACCCTTTTTTAATGTTCCAATTTAGATAGATTCTTCTCAAATTATTTGCCTAGCTAGAATCTTTTAAAATGAAAATTCTGGCAATAGACTAACAAGGGCACAGGTCCTCACACCCTTAATGTAATAATACATAAAATGAATTCTCAACAACCAATAACAAGCTACTCACAATGTCAATGAATTCTCAATCAAAAACACAAACAATAGTTTTTCAATTTCTCCATATATACCTGCATTCCTCCATCTTCAAGAGCTGCACAATTAGCTGATCTTGGAGCCATAACAGGCATGTAAGTGAGTTCGTCGCTGAACTTTGTTCCGGTCGCAGACAATGCCGTGGCCAGAGATGCCATTTGCTCCAATCTCCTCGCATGATCCTCCGTTGGATTGAATGGAAACAATCTCCTCTTTTTCTTCCTCTTTGACAACACCAAACACTTCCTCCTCTTCTGAACATCTAAAAACCAAAATCACACTAAAAAATTCACAGAAAATGAAACCAAAAAAGAAAAATTGATATCGATAAAAAAAAAGAAAAAAGAATGATCCTTTTAACCTCGGCAAGGCTTCAATGTAGAATCCCCAGAGGCAGACTTTTTGATTCGAAAGAAATTGATGATTTTGGTCTGAACGAGAGGGAATTCTGAGAATTGGAATTCAACATTTCAATGATCGATCAAATGAAGGTAACAAAAAGAAGCAGAAATTGGAAGCCCTAAATGTAGAGCGAGCAACCGAATGGAGGTACTTGTGAGGTTCTGGTGATTGGAACAGGAGGGGCAAAACCATGGGCCTCTTGGGACAGCTACGAGGATTGGTGTTAGGCAGAAGAGGTGGAAGCCCTTGTCGCACTTGTCGCAGAGGAGCAGCTCGTCGGGAGCATCGCCAGATCCGCATTTCTCACATTGGGCGTCACTGTAATCGTCTTCGCTTTCACGGGTGTCCGTGTCGCTCAATTGCTGATCGGAACGAGGGTTCGGCGCTTGGGTTCGTCTCTTGATTGTTGTTGCGGAGGCCATTACAGGGTAACAGTGAGCGCTGTCAATGTCATAGTGCCTGCCTACTTTTTTTGTGGAAGAGAAAGCCCAATATTTTATTCATTTATTTTTTCAAGTGGTTATTACATCTTTGATTCATTCAAATCTATTACATTGACTGTTTAACTTCTAAGCTTTTGGAATCCAAATTGTTGGAAATGTTGGGTAGTTCCACTTGTCAACTAATTAGAATACAATATTAAGACTTATATGTGTGGGGAGGGCACTTCATCTTAGCCTTGCATTTTGGAGCGAACTCCACTTCCACATCTAAGCACATGTATGAACTAGTTACCACACGATAAAACAACATAACTCCTTGTTGTTGAATTGTGAGTAAGTCTAATATTTATGTTTGACAAAAAGAAACTTGTGTTACACATCATAATATGAAATTACACAATATACAGGGGAGTTTAGCAACCTTTCAAAATTATTGTCAAGTTTTAGTTAGTCTGTAGAACTTTGTTGCTATTTTACCGACGTTATACCATTTGAAGGATGGCTAAATGAAACAAGGAATCAACACTAATGCATTGTAGCTTTCAAATCTCATAAACGCTGCAGTGTTTCATCTCTTAAAATTGACATGAATTACATTTCATTGAACTTGAATGTAATCAAATAAGATACAGCGCTTATTGTTAAAACAACTGGTTAATACATTTTTCAAAATGCCTACCCTGTGTATTTTGCCTGAGTCAACTAGTCAAGAGCTACACTTTCAACCTTGCTATAAACAACACTGCACTTCTCTTGATTTCATGAGCAAGATTAAAAAGGATTTGCAAAACTTGTACAATCTTCCTCTAGTCCCTGGATGAAAATAATGGGAAAAAGAATGATTAAACAAAATGATGAGTAGGGTATTCATGCTCTAGCCCATTGTAATCGTAGTATAATCTTTCGCCTTTCGTTATATCTCTGTTAGCAATAAGCAAAACTCGGCATTCGCCATCTACATTGTATCTTACACATTTTAAGTTCTGTTTCTTCTTCCCTTCCCTGGTCCAATCAAACAAAATTGAAATCCAAACTGCAATTAGTACAAACTGCAATAAGACCTCCAGCAAGACTGACTATCAACTTCAAGTGAACTAATTAGGCATTCCTACAAATAAGAAACAATGGCATTTTAATGAAGGGTAATACTCACAGTGTATGGTTATTGATGCCATTGATGAACCGCGCGATGTTTCCATGTTTGTCAGGACAGATGACAAGGCTTTTAGAAGGATCAGAGGCTGATAATAGAGTCATCATACTATCACCTTCATCATGTTCACGGTTGCTTAAGTAATCAACATCACCTGTGTATTCTGTTATTATTGTCAAATCCTTGATGAATCTATCAGCCTCAACAGTGAACCTGTTTCAACAAATTAAGTTAGAATCCAATCTCAAGCAGCTTAGAAAAGAAGTGAAGAAAGACTTTCAGTGCAAGGCACGCATACCCTTCTTTAGGATCGAATACCACCATTAATGGAGGCCATTCTCCTCTTCCCATCATGGTCTTGCACATCTTTAAGGTCTCAGCATCTTCTCTAGATAAAACCTGAATGCCCATAATTTAAAAAATCTGAAGTCTAATTGGGATTGTAACCATTTGAAATGCATTGCTATAGAAATACTTCTAATTACCTGCATTCCTCCCCCTTCAAGAGCAGCGCAATTCGCCGACCTCGGTGCCATGCCCGGCATGTAGGTGAGGTCATTGCAGAACTCAGTTCCTGTAGTTGTCAATGCCGTGGCTAAGGATGCCATCTGGTGGAGTCTCCTCTCATGATCCTCACTTGGGTTGAAAGGCAAAAGCCTCCTCTTCTTCTTTGAAATCACCAAACACTTTCGCCTCTTCTTGTTATCTGGATTTTTTAACATAACAAAATGAAGTTACAATCCAAAACTTCACCCCAATCAGAAACTATAATTGAAGTATAGAACCCGCCCAAAATCCCCCAAACCCAAATGTAGATTCTCACCCTTGCTGGGCTTCAACGCCGACTCCGAAGACCGCTGAATCCGAAAGAAATCAATGATCTTGGTTTGAATTAGTGGAAATTCTACAAATCAAAGAAACACCCATCAATCAAATACATCTGAAAAACTAAACCCTAATAAGAAATGAAAAAAAGGGGTACTTTTGAGCTTCTTCTGTTCCGAGCAGGATTGACAGAACCATGAGCCTTTCGGCACAGCGACTAAGATGGGTTTGAGGCAGAAGAGGTGGAACCCTCGATCGCATTTGTCGCAGAGAAGAAGCTCATCCGCCGCATCGCCTGACCCGCATTCCTCACAGTAGACATCGCTGTAGTCTCCTTCGCTTTCTTCATCTTCTTCGTGGCTGTGCCGCGGCGACATTGAAGACATTGTTGGTCTCGGCGCTCGAGTCCTTCTCCTCTTCAGAGACTTCGCTGCGGCCATGGTAACAAAAGAGACGGGACACGCGGAGAAGGGCAAATGGAGGGTTTCGAGCGAATGCGATTTTATTTGCTTTTAAAAATTCACTGAAAACGCAGGGTGTTCGCGCGTAAATTTGGTTTCAGCGGGAACAGAATCTTGGCGCCAACCATTTTGCGCGGGTTTATTTCCGACACGTGGCCCATCGGTAAGTTCGCGGCTTCGCGCGTTAATATTACTAAAGGGCCCGGCCATTTCTTTGGGCTTTTCTGTGTGGGAAGCCCATTTAAAGGACTAAATGAGGCCCTTTGAATGCCCGAATAAATGCGGAGTTGTGACGTGGGAATTGGAATATAGGGCCCATATAATGAGTTGTACTCGTGGGCCTAGGCCCATAAAATAGAGTTGTAGAATATGGGCTTTGGAGTAATAGATCCAACCATGTCGCTCTTTCCCGCCAAATTTTGTTTGTCTTTTCAATTCGAACCGCAAAAGGTAAAGTGAATAAATAGTCCCCCCCACCGACTCGCAATCAAATTGTTTGACAATCTCTAAAGATCGATCGATAGCGGAGTTGTTCTTCTCCAACGCAGTGGGCCAATCTCCTTCCGTGAAACAGAGGTGACCGACTGAAAATCAGTCAGTTTCTTCAACTAATCTTTGTGATTTGATTTTCGTGTAGGTTTTGGGTTGAGTACATCTGATCGGTTTCAATGGATCGTCTCAAAAGCAGATAAGAATTGGTGAGTTTTCTTTAATTAAGTTCTCTACTAACTTTAGAAGATGTTCTAGAATCGATTAGGTTTTAACTTGTAAGGATCTGATCTACAGTAGTAGAATTTGATTACTTCTCAATGAATACCTATTGATTTTTCAAAAGAATTAGTGAAGGTGCGTCTTGGATCAGGAACAAGAAGTAGAAATTAACTAAAATGATTGGGCGCATTGGAGGAAGCAAATTAAGCAATGGATTGACTGCTTTGTATAGTTGCTCGAGGAAATTAAATTCGGTGATTTTGCGCCTTTCGCCAAATCTCAAAGGAACAATAAGAGTTTCATCAAGCATTGCTAAGTCTAATGATTTGAAAAGACGAGTACTAGAAAAGCCGAGCAAAAGATCTAAGGAGGGATGTGATCCTATTTATACTGCTCTAACAATATGTTTTTCAGCAGAGGTAGAATTATCATGTTATGTATTGTGTATGTGTATTCCTAGGCTTCGGCCTGTTAACTTTTGAGGGATTCCAAGTAATAATTTCTGATGAGTAACTTATAGCTTATTAAAGAATAATGTTAAGGTTCTGATGGATGAGTCCCTAGCTAGGTTCCTTTCACATCAGAAGAGTGGTTCCCCATACATGCTAAGCAGTATAACACGTACGTACTATGCTTCAAAATTTAGTGGATTGACCTATAGGTAATGTGTTGTAGAGGTGCCAAAAGCATCTCTAGTGGATGAGTGAGATGGATGAGACATCACTTGTCAAAGGCAAGGTTGAGGTCCGACTCGTGTTGGAGTCAAGGGTGTTGTAATTTAGCTTCTCTTAAAAAACATGTGTTATAAGATTGGATTTGCAACTGATAAGTTCAATTGAGGTTTTAACCGATCTTGATTTTTAGAAGTAGCCCAATAAGCCATCTGAAGTGCCAATTCAGAAATCATATATGCAACTAGCTAGCTAGAGAAATGTTTAGGAATTATACAAAAATAGTCCAGAGGGACGGTTTAGGCACAAGGAATCCCTGTTCCCTAATATGCATATATAGCTAATTCCAGCTGGTTCAATTGCCAGAATAAAGGATAGCTAGGTAGTACTTAATTAGATCAGATGAATAGTATAGCCTTGGATTTAATTAGGTGTTCAATGAAGTTTATTAAGAATTGGTCGATCATGTGACGTTGAATTAATACAATAGACTAGCGAAATGTAATTTGAGTTAGATGGTTGACCGGTTGACCCTGTTATTGATTCTTTCATTTTCCTTTCATGTATACTGATGACCCCCGGAGACCTACAAGTAGTGGAAGTTGGAACTACGTCTACATAAACATCTGGCGTTGGGTCCCTAAGGGAAAGTGAGTCAATAAAGGCAATTAGCGAATCAATGTCATTACAATTACGAAGATGATCATCCTTATTAGAAAATATTTATTTTATGATGGCTTAGCCTTATCAAGAACAGGATTTTGCTATTAAAAAATTTGGGTCATTCCTATCATCTCTAAAACTTGAAGTTCACGTTGTAGATAGGTAGGTAGGAAAGGTTCTTCATCATGAAGCCGTTGGAGCCTTTGTTTTTATTTCACACTCAGTTCAGTTTCTTCTAGGAAACTTAAAAAAGGATATTATAATTTAGTGCTGTTTTTTCATATCATAACGCAATCAAGTTGCACTGCACACAATTCCTTTTTGATCCACAAGTCTGTAAAAGCTAGCTAGCTAGTTTTACTTATTATTAGTATCGGTATTACTTTGAACCTGATGGCTAGCTAGTATTTCAAAATGACCCAGCCCACACTAGATTTTGCTTCAAATTCATGCCTTGAAAATACTGACTAAATTAGATAAGTTGTCAAAAAAATTAATTAAAGAAACTAAATTAGATAAAACTTGTGTCTTATAAGAAAAAAAATAAAAATGAATTACCTTCGTATATATACATCTAGTATACTAAAATACTAAAATACTTGTGATAATGCCAATACTAAAGAAACCAAAGTATTATATCATTTATGTATTTGTTTTAAGAAAATTAAGTATAGGTAGTCTCGTACCATATGAAGTTAGAGAAATTAATGTTTGGTGGTGATGAACATGGTCCAGCCTAAAAATTGGATGATGAAAGGAGAAACAATTCCTTTTGAAAGGTCCCACATGCTGTCCATGTACTATTGATGTTGCTGACGCAAATTAAAGTGGACAAAATAAAAAGACTGAACAGTGAGGGGGTTATGATGATTCAGAGTTCCAACACATATATACGTAGGGGGCCGGGGGTCCTCCTGCTGAACAACTACCTTTCCCCTGCTTTCCGATTAACCAACAACCTATCGATCTGTTGAAAGTGTTAATTCTTGGAGCGAGTGGTAGTTGATCTACGCATATCCGTCTTTCTCTTCAACTCACCGTAAAGAGTGAAGAACCACTCACTAGTCACTGTTAGTTGGCGGTGGTTTGGTTATATATAACATTAAGTGTTACAGTGAGTAGCTAGACAACAAGGGAGTAAAACAAGAGAGTGCGTGGAGACTGGAGAGGGCCAGGAGAACACGTGTCATTAGTCGGCAAGGTGATGACGTGGGGCGCACTTAGTAGTAGTTTGTCCACGTAGGAAAAGCGCACCAAGTGACGTCCGTAGGAGAGCCCATCGCACGCACCACGCTTCACACACACGGTTGGGCTGCGTAGAGTTGAGTACGTGGTCCTGCTGGTGGTGCTGGTGGGCCGTGAATTATTCCTTGCTTGGTTGTAGAGGAAGAGAAGATGCACGCTGCTTGCGCTGACCAGGTCCCACCTTCCACCTCTCTCGATCGCCAGAATAGTAGTTCACTTCATTATCTCCCCCACATGTATAACACGTTTCACAATTCTACAACGCCACACCCATGTGCTACATACATGTTGCTTTCACCCTTTCAATTTTCATCTGGCTCTCCGTTATGAGGCCCCACCCGCACCATTAGTACGGATCCATATAGTGTATCGAGTTGAATTTTGTTGTACAACAGTACAAGCACCAATATTTTAAAATTTGTTTCCTCAATTATTAAGCTAGGCAACCATATTATTGCAATTGCGTTGGTATTTAGGTTTACTTAACAATAATTATGAGGTGGAAAATTGTGAATTCTATTGTTCTGCTTATTCGATTTTGTTGTGGTGTTGTGGAAATGATGATGAATGCTATATATATATATATTAGTCATTTGACAAGGACTTAGATTCTCTGTCCCTCAAAATTGTTATTTGAAACAATCTAATAATACATGATGTTGGAGAAAATCAAAGACAAGTAAAATTGAATAGAAGAGAGAAAAAACCGATCTATATAAAAGGAAGAAAAATTAGAACTTTGATCTTGTTCTTTTATTTCTTGATGCTGCGATCTCTAATAAACTCGTTAATTACAATGCGGGGGTTAACTCTAATTTATAGACTCACATAAGCATACTCCTAATCCAACTAGGAGACCCTAAATAGACTCATACTCTAACTCGAAGTCCTAATCAAACTCAAACACTAATCTAATTTAGATTACAATTTCAACATCCCTCCTATAATCTAAATTACCTATCTGAATTAAAAAACAAAACATCATCCCCCCATAATTCAGATTGTTGTGATCTTCCACTTGATCTTCTCTCGAATGCAGATCTCGACCTCCATCGATGACATACTTTATCGTTCACCCGCCATCTATCTCGCACAGCTTCCTCATTGCTGAACAGTGCACAATGCACTCGATTGCCTTTGTCATCAACGACATTATCATGGGTGATCTTACAATCCTGAAGTCGAGTTGGTTGTTCCACACTTCTTTGTGGTCTGCAACTATACGCTGGGGTCTAGCGCCAATACTAACTGAAGTGGAAGCTTTATCCTCACATCTAATTATTGATGGTTGAGCAATACTCTTTCCTTTTATGTCCCAAATCCACGCACTTTTCTCATTAAACTTGACATCTCTGCTAACAATGACTGCATTGGTAACTGGATTGTACAATTTGTACGTTCCAATCCTCCCTGGAATATAACCAATAAATATGACCTTCACGCCTTTGTCATCTAACGTCTTCCTGTTAGCATAAAAAACATGTACATATGCAGTGGATCCAAACACCTTCAAGTGTTTGACACTTGACTTGTAACCACTCCAAGCCTCTTCTGGGGTTATATGGGACACACCTTTTGTGGGAGACATATTCAGTAAATAAACTGAACATGCAACTGCTTCAGCCCAAAAAGGATCAAGTAGACCTTTGGCTTTCAACATATTATGAGCCATGTCTATAATTGTACTATTCTTCCTCCCTACAACACCATTATGTCGCGTTGTCTGTGGTGGCATGATCTCATGTTTAATCCCATGACGATCACAAAACTTTGAAAATGTCGAGGACGTGTACTCACCACCACCATCTGTCCTCAAAGTCTTGATGTAGCGTCCACTCTGTTTCTCCACAGTTGCCTTGAACTTCTGAAAGCAACTAAAGGCATTAGACTTGTTCTTTAACGTATACACCCAAATCATCATGCTGCAGTCATCAATAAAAGTCATAAAATATTTGCTTCATCCTAATGAAACAGTCTGCATAAGACCATAAACATCTGAGTGAACCAACTGTAGTAGAGATTTGACACGCCTTAGAGTGTTGGAAGCAAACGTTCGTCTATGTTGCTCCCCCAAAATACACCCCTCACAAAATTGCTCTGGATGTTGAATCACATGCAATCCTTTCACTAAATTCTTATGAGTCAACAATTTCAAACTCTCGAAGTTCAGATGACCATATCTTAGATGTCATAACCATGACTCATCAGAAACAATGGATTTAAAACTCGGATAAGATCCAGTCTTAATCTCAATTTGAAATAACCTATTTTTCAAAGGAGACTTAAGAATGATCATATCTTTAGAGTCAAACACAGTGAGATGACTATCTTTGAAATTCACTTTGTACCCTTTCTCGAGCAACTGCCCCAAACTTAGCAAATTGCATGTCAATGTCGGTACGTATAACACATATGAAATATACTGATAATCACCATTTTCCAACTGGATCAGAATTCTTCCTTTTCCCTTAACTGGAAGTTTCCTATCATCAGCAAACTTGACCTCTGTCAACACTGACTCATCCAACTCATCAAAAAATTCTCTATCGCCACACATGTGGTTAGAGCATGCACTGTCGAGATACCACATGTTACTCTGAGCATTCTCCTGGGCTGATGAAACCATCATTAGTGTCTGATGACACTCCTCATCTTGATCTGCAACTTGTGCAACATTCTTTTGTTGAAAGTTGACTTGAGTCACTTGTCTTTGTTGTGGATTGCTTCTGCATATTTTCTGATGATGTCCCATCTTCTGACATTTCTCACATTGTTGATCGGTCGTCGCTTCCAACATTTAGAAGGGTGATGACCATTTCTTCCACAAGATGCTTAGGAGGAAAATCATATTTTGTTCCCTTATTAGTGTTAGGAGAATCAAAACCTGAATTTCCTTTCTTGTTCTTCTCAACTTTCTTCCCTTTTTGTCCTTGACTGAATTTAGCTCTCGCAGCTAATGCACCTTCAACAGACCCTTCAAATCTAATGAGGTTTCTTTGTTCCTGTGCTTGCATAGCACTCAACAATTTCGCCAAACTAACGTTGGCCAAATTTCTTGTATTTTCAAGTGATGAAATAATAGCATCAAACCTTACCGGGGTGGTTACAAGGATTTTTTGCACAATCCTAGAGTCTGAAAATTTAGAACCGAGTAATCTCAATTTATTCGCGATTCCAAGTAATCTATCGAATACTCCTTCACTGTCTCTGAGTCCTTCATTCTTTGAAGCTCGAATTCTCTGATTAAGTTGAGAACCTTCATTCCTTTGATGTTTTCATCTCCTTCGTACTCCTTCTTTAGGTAGTTCCATACTTCAAAGGCCGACTTTAATGACATAATCCTTACGAAGACTTCGAAAGAGAGGCGCAGCAAATAACATAGCTCTTGCCTTAGATTTTCTTGACTTTCTCTCTTTGTAATACTTGATTTGCGCCATTGTTGGATTTGCGGGTAAGGGAAGAACTTCGTAGTCTTCCTCAACGGCTTCCCAGAGATCATTCGCCTCCAGATGTGCCTCCATCCATATATGATAACCCTCACCATCGAACACCGGTGGTGCAAGCTTTTCAAGAATTGAATCTGAATCCATGGAAGTTCTTGGATGCAGAAAAAAAAAAAGCTTCTCTCAACCACAAGTCCCTTAAGAAAATAAGGGCTTTGATACCAATTTGTTGGAGAAAATCAAAGAGAAGTAAAATTGAATAGAAGAGAGAAGAAAAACCGATCTATATAAAAGGAAGAAAAACTAGAACTTTGATCTTGTTCTTTTATTTCTTGATGCTGCGATCTCTAATAAACTCGTTAATTACAATGCGAGGGGTTAACTCTAATTTATACACTCACATAAGCATACTCCTAATCCAACTAGGAGACCATAAATAGACTCATACTCTAACTCGAAGTCCTAATCAAAGTCAAACACTAATCTAATTTAGATTACAATTTCAACACATGAGAAACCAAAAAATTAAAGCACTTGTTTTAGGAAGTACAAATTTGAGATTGAGGCTAGCTATGTTGTTATTGTTGTTAAATGATGCAACAAACTGTTTTATTCCCAAAAATAACATAAAAGCAGGCAAATAAAAAGTACAATATGCTGTTTATCAGACGAGCATAGGCCGCATAATTGTACAGAACGATTGATCAAATATTTCAATGGATGAATGTGATCCGTCCTTTCTGAGCATAATGATTGTGGTTGTGAAGGGAGGGAGCGATGGTGCCGATGAAACGTTGGGAGTAGTGTTATCTCCGCCTCTCATTCAATGTGTACGTAACATCTTGTGTTGGTTAGGGGTGAGAGTGAGAATTAATTTTGTTTGGTTACTAATTTTTTGTAAATTATCTCTTAACTTATACTTGTGGTTGCGACGATGGTGTGAGATATCTCTCTCATCATCTCATCTTGTGTTGGTTAGGGGTGAAAGTTATTTTTACTCAACTGTTATCTCTTAATTATATTCTACTCATTAATGATCATTTATTACTTCCATTCATTTATTGTCTCTTTCTTATTTATATTTATTCAATTCATATTTTTTATTGTTTAAAATTTTAAAACTTCTTTACAAATTTGAAGTTGAACCAAACATGAAAATATTAACTCGATTAAGATAGCAAAAATGAACCAAATGAGAGTGGTGTAAACAAATTGACTAGAAGTTAAAATGTAGAGGCTGAAATGCAAATATTTTGATGCTAATGGAATCATGCGTCAGATCACCACCAACCAAATCATCGACTCATCAACGCATAGTTCACACCTCAGAAGAGTTCTTAATCAGTAAATACTAACTACTCTTATGTAGGCAGTAAGAATACGTAGGTGTTCTAATTAAGCTCTGCTTCTCCTGATGCATAATTATTATCATTTACTATAATTTAATCAGTGAAATCCATGCAAATTTTTCTTTGAACGTTTAGATTGTGATGATTTACACATGGTCACTAAAGGTAAGCCTGTACAAACAACAAAAACAACAACAACGACAACAGTGCTTGCATTTTTGTATACTTAACGCAGAAGCGTGCATTTGATCGATTTTTTTTTTTTTTTTTTTTGAAGTAACATAAAAGTTTTATTAATCGACATAATCCAGGATTGAATGTAAAATCAATTGCTTTAATAAAAGAACATAGGCTCGCTGATTAATACAAGAGGATTAGCATAGCGATGAGTGAGGGTAAGACGTTTGAAGGAGAGGTTGGTTACGGTAGGCGAGGGAGGAGGAGGAGTAGTAGTTTGGCGCGTGCGAGGGGGGATTATATTCTTGTATGCCGATTGTAGGTTGGAGATCGCGACTGAGATTTGGCGGTTTGAATGGGATGGACCAATCACATCAGAACCCTCAAATTTCTTCCGTCCATCCATCACGCACTAACTGGGTCCCACTCCACAGTCCCCCCTGTCGGCTCTTGGCGTTTGCATTTTTGGACTAATTTGCCAACTCAGCATCCATACACTTTCCCCTTCACCTCCCAAGTCCCAAGTCCCCCAACCCAACCATAAAATTCTCTTCTTCTTTTCTTTTCTTTTCTTTCTTTTGTATTGAGAGAGTGAGAGAGAGAGAGATTGATCTTCAAAATATTTTCAAACCCACACACCAAACCACCAACTCAAACACTGAAACCAAATAAACAAAACAAAATCAAAACCCAACACCCCTTTTTTAATCTTTTCATTTTTGTTTAAAAAAGGACTAAGGGGAGAAAAATTGAAGACCCTTGTTACTCTCTACTGGTCAGAAAAGAGACATCCACCACTGTATATATATATAAAAAAAAAAAAAAAAGGGAGTATAACGTACCCCCACAAAGAATGGAAATAATATTAAAAAACTTAAATGTCAATGTAGAGAGGATATGATTAATCTTATGTGAAATTAACAGCTCCCTTGGCGCTCTCTCTCTCTCTCTCTCTCTCTCTCTCTCTGATATAATATGCCAAGACCGAATAAAACCTCATAAACCGCCATTTCAGACATTCCTTGCAATATTAAGACTGCTTGGAGAGGTTTTGAATTGTACGTCTCAACCTGCTGCTTTCTTCTTCAACTTCTCATCCATGAATACTGCTCATCAGTGGCCTCAGGTAGTTAGTTAGATCTGCTCAACTTGTAGACGATCATCAGTAGATGCATGTACGTGCTAATTTTGTTGATTTTGACATCTCTCATGCATGTATATATGCATTAATTAGCTTTCATGGAGGGCAGATTTTCCAATTGAATTCATTTAGCTTTAATGGAGGGCTAGCTAGAAATTAAGGTAGTGCATGATCTAGTAGTAGATTGTATTTTTGTGGTCAATTAATCCTGCTTTTGATCTTGAAAGTACTTGGTAACTTTTTCTATCTTTTTCTTCCTTTCTCTCTTTAATTTCCCTTTCCTTCTTTTTCGCTTATGTGATAAAGGGGAAGGGGAAAAAAGTCTTGCTTGTTATTATCATTTTGTTTCTCTTTGCTGCTGTAATCTAGAAAGTGTAAAGCAGCTAGCAGCCATCTTGTTTTGTTTGTTCCTTCCCTATATCTCACTCCCTTTTGTTTAATTGCTTTTCATCATCTCTTTAACTATTATGATCAGTTAGTTTTAATTTGGATGTGCTTTCCTTTTTATGCATGTATTGGTCTTCAAGCTTGGTATATATGTTTATTATGTTTATGCACTGCTTCAACATTTTTTATTACCTCATCATCTTCTTTTTCTTGTTAATTTATCATCATCGATCAGGAGATTGGTTTAGTGAAGTCAATGGAGGAGATGATATCCAATAATACATCCTGCTCTACAAGATCTATAGGTACTACTGGAGAGAGAAAACTAAGACCTCAAAAGGAACATGCTCTCAACTGTCCAAGGTGCAATTCAACAAATACAAAATTCTGTTACTACAACAACTACAGCCTCACTCAGCCAAGATATTTCTGCAAGACTTGCAGAAGGTACTGGACTGAAGGCGGGTCTCTTAGAAATGTTCCTGTTGGAGGTGGATCAAGGAAGAACAAGAGATCTTCTTCTTCATCAGCCACGTCGAAGAAGCAGCTATCTGATCTCACCCCTCCAATTAACAATTCAATGCAAAATCCTAAGATCATTGATCAAGGCCGAGACCTCAACCTTGGTTTCGCTATAGCAGATCATCAGCCTTACAGCACTATGTGTGAATTTGTTGAATTGCCCGGCATTGGAAGCAATCTCAACAACAACACTTCACCTACTGCTACTACTACTACTTCCTCTCTTTCAGCTTTGGAGCTTTTGGGCAGTGGAATCACATCAAGGGGTCTGAATCATTCTTTCATGCCCATCCCAATTACTCATGACTCAAACACAGCCTACTCATCTGGGTATGCCTTGCAAGATATTAAACCGCCAACGCTGAATTTCGGTCTAGATGGCCTTGGAAGTGGTGGGTATGGAAGTATTCAAGGGGTTCATCATCAAGAAAGTGGTGGAGGGGGGATGCCTTTATTCCCTATTGAAGATTTGAGACAAGTTGCAAGTACAAGTGAGTTTGAGCAAAATAGAGCACAAGGAGAATCAACTGGTTATTGGACTGGAATTCTTGGAGGTGGATCATGGTAAAGAAGAAGACAATTATTAATTAAACATGAATTTAATTGGGTGGCGGTCTATCTTCTCTTCTTTTTGTTTTTTATTTTTTCTTCTTAAGTTAACATGGTGGTTTACTTAAATTGGGTTGTTCAGAACTGACAAATAGCATACATGGGGTTCTATTCTTTCCTTCTGTTCCCCTTCACTTTACTCTTAATACTGTGAGCAGTATGAAGCTTGTTTTAGGTCTGCTTCAAGGAAAAAAAAAAAGAGGTGTCGCAGAGAATGCCCATGGAGGGATTTCAAAGAAGAGATTGACGATGATGATGATCGATCAAGTAATTGGCATGGTGTACATAGCTACTTCTTGTAGTGCTACATACAATGAAGAAGCTAGCTAGCTAGAGTACTACTACTACTCCTTGGATTTTTTGTACACAGCTATTTAGAGGTTCTCCACTCACATCCATATTACTAAGAGGGCATTGATCAGTATTGTATGTTTCACTGTTGAAATTGGTAAGGTTAATGTTGTTTTGCATTTGCAGCTAGGTAGCTAGGTAGCTAGGAAGAATTTGTTAAATATGGAGGTTTGCATTTGATGAGTATTTCCTAGTTAATTACCGACAAAGAAAGACTTGTTTAAATTGTGCATTTTGACTAAACAATGTGTGGGATAATTTGATTGGTATCTCTTCGATTTTTTTTTCTTTTTTTTTTTTTTTTTTTTTTTTGTAATCATTCACTCAACACTAGTGGGTGCGGAATGATGGCGAGGATTTCTCTCTCTTGTATTGTTTTGTATTTCTTTTCTTCAATCAGGTCCGGAATGTCAGGTCTCATCAGCCTCATCTGAGATTCTCTTGCAGCGCCATGTGGGTTGGAGCTGGATGAGAAGAACAACAGCACCAAAGGTACCCCCCATAATCCAATTCTTTCACATCTCATGATTCAATTGTAAGCCAACTTTTAGTATTTATGCATGCATAGACAAGAGAGATACATTAATTATGTAAGTATAACGTAAGCAATGGAAAACAATGTAGCTTATATAGTGAAGTGACTGGGATGTAGGACTGACAATTTGGGTCATAAAACGATTAACACGACACGACAAGTAATAAACATGTTGTAGGTTTGACTTAAGTGAGTCTGAGTCATAAACATGTTAACACGTTTATGCACGGTTAATAAACGAGTCATTAACATGTCAACCTACTTACCTCTTTTATAACTCGCTTAACACGACTAAAGAATAATGTATAAATAATAAATATGGTATAATAAATAGATTGGTACAAAATTCACCCATTTGAATGCATATTAATAGCATTATTTATTTATTTTATTTATAGACATATTTTATCATATTTTATTTTATATTTAAGAGGAAATATTCATTTTACTTTTAATATATTATTTATGTTTTAGATTTTATTAATAATTATTTATTAAGAAAAAATAAAAGTTTTCACCAAAGTAAAATTTAGATTTTTTTAGATGATTTTTATAATTTTGTTTATGTTATTATTACGAGTCATTTTTGTTTTATTATTAAGAATAATAAAGACTTGAATGAAAAAAGTAAAGTAAAACGAACGACTATATACAACCACATTATATTTTATTGGCTATTTTAGTATGTTTGTTCGAATTTAATCATTTAGATATATTTTAAAAAGTAGTAACCAAATTATAAAAGTTTAAATAAAATAAAATTTTTAAATACAATATTTAATAAATGGGTGACACGAATACACGACATGTTTAACACGACTCACTTAGACACGAAAACGATTAACACGATTAATAAACATGTCATGTAATGAGTTTGCATTATATGGGTCATGACATGTTTATGACACGACACGTTTACGACTCACCGACACGAATTGCCACCCCTACCGGGATGGGTTCCTCCAGCAGTGGTCTAGTGGTAAGGGCAAGACGAGACTTTGTGAGTTAGGCGCCGCATAGTTTCGGGTTCGATTCTCCATGACAACCAAATATTGGGCTACTAATGGTTTCTTTTTGCAATCCCAGGGCCTCGTAGGATTAATATGACAAATGTCTGGATACTCATAGTTAATAAAAGAATAGTGAAGAGAAACAATGAATTTGTAGTGGTGGTTCTTCTAACCACGTGCATTATTTTTAAATGTCGGGGTCACTAGTGATCTCTTTTCTCAATCCCAGAGTCTCATCGGTCTAGCCAGACAAATGTTTGAATTTCTATGGTTTAAAAATAATAATAATAATGAAGAGGAGCAATGAATTTGTAGCGGTGGTTCTTCTGATCACGTGCATTATTTCCAAAAATTTTTCCTCTTTTATTTTGTTAATCCTATAGTATGTGCTTAGTTGGTGAAAGGTCCTGTTTCCATGAACGATCATTACTTGATTAAAATTTTTGTGTTGAGAATATGTAGTGGTTAAATAAATGAAGTCTGACATATACCCACTTTGACATTGGGACCCACAGACATTCTCCTTGGCAAGTGTGTTGAAGAATAATCTCTTTAGACGATCGACTTAGCCAATCCATCCATTCATCCATTATATCTAGATATGTACTCTGTCATTTATTAACTTATCTATGCTTCCTCCTTGTTGCCTACTGTTTTGTCACTTTGCCACATTAGATGCAATGGAGATTCATTATTCATGCAACTTCTTTTTGCAGTCTTGTAGTTAAAGAAAGCTCAAGTTGAGCAAGATTCATCACACTAGAAATTTATATATAGATGTAATTTTAATCTGTATTGATATATTTGATGGGAATCCCAAATTCATTAGTGGGATTTGAAGTGATTCCTCTACATTCTAGTCCACTACTTGAAAGATCTCAGAAACCGGGCATTGATGTAGACACATATAGACAATTACCAGTAATGAGCAATACAAGTTACTCGTGATCACTAAATAAAGTCGCAACCAAAAAGATATGGAGTAATGGAGACGCGTAAGCCCTAATTCCTTAGGTTTGTGAGGCGCAAAATAAGTACTTACTTTGTTGCTAAATTGTCATTTGGAAACGAATAGTTTTGTTCCTGTTTTTCATTTTCTTTTTGATAAAAATTTGTTCGAGAATATGATTCAAATTTAATTAAAGTATTTTTAGTGCAAGTGATGATGTTAATTTCTAAGTGATGAAGTTGGGTAGTTAATCAAATGTGCACTATGTGTGCACGTGGGTAGTTTCTAGTTAGTGAGGTGGGTGGATGCATGAAGTGGCGTGAATGAGTAATGTGGATCAAGTTCATGTATGTGTAAGCATTGTCTATAAATATGTATTTCTTTTCTCTTGTAAGTCTATCTCTAATATTATAAGAAAATTGATTTCAATGTAATCGCAGCTAGCAAATCAGATCAAAACTTTTTTATTTATTTTATTTTAAATTTCAACGTAACCAGAACTAAAAAGTTGGGTCGGGGCCTTAAAAAAAACGCTAGTTGCTTCGGGGCCTTAAAAAAAAACGTTGCTTTGTTGCTAAAACGGAAACTGGAAACAAAAAACAGTATCGTTGCTGTTATCGTGATTCATTTTCTTATGATAAATAGCTACAAAACTAGGGTTTTTTGCTTGATTAGTACATCTAGGAAAAGAATTTATCAACCCAACACATCTACAAAACTTTTTCTCTAACTAACACATTTTTGACCACGTCAGCGCCACCTCACCCAGTGAGGTGGGTCAAAATGGCATGGGTGACTTGAGGTGGGTCAAAATGGCATGGGTGACTTGAGGTCACGTTTTGCACAAAACGTGACCCGTTTTGCCCACCCCCTCCCTCCCCCTCCCCCTCCCCCTCTTCCCGTCTCTCCCCCACCCACCCCTAGTCCCCGGCGCTGCTTGCCGCCACTGCTACTGCCATTGCTCCCGCTCCCGCTGCTCGCTGCTCCCGCTCCCGCCGCTCACATCCGACCACCGCTCTCCCCCCTCTTCCAGTCTCTCCCCACCCCCCCCCCCCTCTTCTCTTCTCGTCTCTCCCCCCCCACCCCTGCACTGAACCCTAGTCCTCGGCCTGCCTGCTGCCTTTGCGCATGCCACTTTCGCCTTGCTGCTCCGCTCACTTGCTCTGCCCGCTCAGCTCCTGCTTGCAGCCATTTGCCCCGCCACGCTGCCCGCTCACTTCGGCTTGCCTATTGCCAGCTCCTCAGCCAGCTCCGCTCTCGCTCGCTTCGTAAGAGATGGTGAGGTATGAGAAGAAATTAACGTTTTATATTAAACATAACTTGGTGGGAGCGGCGGTTGTCATTGGCGGGAAGAGGGGAGCGGCAGCGGGTGGTCGGCGGGAGCGAGCAGGCAGCAGCGGCAGCGAGCGAAGGAGCAGGCCGGGGACTAGGGGGGTGGGGGGAGAGACGGAAGAGGGGGAGCGGCATGCGGTCGAGGGGAGCGGGAGGGGCTACCAAGTGAGCGGAGGGAGCACAGGGCGCAGCGGCGGCGGCAGCCGGGGACTAGGGGGTGGGTGGGGGGAGAGACGGGAAGAGGGAGGGGGAGGGGGAGGGGGAGGGGGAGGGGGGGGGGTGGGCAAAACGGGTCACGTTTTGCCGACCAAAGCCATTTTGACCCACCTCACTGGGTGAGGTGGCGCTGACGTGGTCAAAAATGTGTTAGTTAGGGAAAAAGTTTTGTAGATGTGTTGGGTTGATAAATTTTTTTCCTAGGTGTACTAATCAAGCAAAAAACCCTACAAAACTACTATTCGTTGCTATATATAATATTTAGCAAAAGATTATGTTTCGTTGCTGTACGTTTGTTGCTAATAAATTTGAGCTAGGACTACTGCAAATTGTAGCCAGAATCCGCTATTGCTGTTAAATTTCCGTTTAATTTAACTTATTATATACCCCTTCAACTTGCACTCATGTGGCCTCAAGAAGGCATGTCCGCATGCCAAATCATTGATTTAAGACCTGGTTCAATCTCTAGATTAATTGGTGGTAAGATCCTGTCCATGCATTTTATGGATATTGGATCCATCCCGCACCTAAAAAGAAAAAGAAGGACCAATATATGTGCCCAATAGGTGCTCTCAACATTTTGCAACAAAAATTGGCTGGCTCGATAGTCCAACTAGCCAAGTACACGTAAGAACGACCCCTCGACACTTCTGTTACATAGAGGAATTGAATGCCTTAACTTGTTACCACTGGAGCAATTACTCGGGCCATTTACATGTATAGCACTTACTTACCTAGTGTAATGTAATGCCTTTTAATCTGTACCACTAAGAGAAGTTTATATGTTTTACAATTCAATCACTTCCCTTATTTATCTTGATCTTTAGAGCAAAGAAACTCGGTAGTGTTATTAGCAAGACAATTATTATCACGAAAAAAACCATAATAAATTTGAGTTTTCTGGAGAGATTTCTGCCTTTTTTTTTTTTTTTTGGGTACATACATATCAAGATTGAATCCTCCTTGAGATTCGGATGCAGAAACTAGACATAAGAAACAATTTCAACATCATTGTTTCAAGCTAAAAGTTGATGGTAGATTTCACTGAAACAGTTGTAGTTACAATCATATTGCAACATTTTCTCAACGAAGGAAACAGAAAAGACTTGGCTGAACTCAAGGAACTAATAATCATGTGAAGCGTAGCTTTCTCCAAAGTCCAACCCAACCATTATTGTGGGCTACTACACTGCAAAATGAGCTGAATAGCATCAGAAGATTTTATCAAAGGCTAACAGTGGCATTGCCAACACCATCTAAACCTACAACCAGTCTTCTCTTGGCAGACTTGGTTCTGTAACACCAAACCTCAAAAGCCTCGCTCAGGTCGGGATACCTGACCTGCTCCCCTTGCATCCAGTCAGCTAGAATATCAGCTTGATCATTTGATGGTAAAGCAAGAATTAAAGAGATGATTGCCCCCTCAATGTTCTGGCACAGAGCTTCATCCATCTTGTAGGGAAAGCCCGTCTCTTCATCGCCTTTTGAGTCCAACAGAGGCTTTGTTTTCCTAATGTAGGGGAGCCAAGTCTTCAAAAGCTGCACTCGTGTTGGTGCTGGGAGAATCACAGTACCATATCCAACAACATCCAAAATCTTTGCAGTTATGTCTAGTAACTTCACTTTTACATCCCATATGGTCGTATCGAATTTCTTGTTTTCGACGACCCCTAGCAAGGCATTTGAAATATCAAACCAGCTGGAAACAAAGTCCTTCATTAATTCCATTTTTGGGAGGATGTTGCAAATCCATTCGAGGTCCAGTAGCCTCCTCAAGACCCTTTTCTCTACCTCTTGAGACAAGAGGTTGGACTCTGACAGTAAGGAATCCAGCTCTTGTGTCAATAAGGAGAACATCCTAGATAGACCCATCTTGACTTCGGATTTTACTTCACCGTCTGTTGTAATCAATGCCGTCTCTTCATCTTCCACTAACATGTACTCTACTTGCTCCTGCGCAGAAATTTTTAGGTCATCAGAAAATGGAGGATGTGATTCAGTACTTGACGTTGCAAAACGGATTGCAGACAGAAGAACATTCTTAGTCCCATTCAGATCAACAGGTTGAATCCTGGCTAATATAGGCATTGCTATAGGACCCAATTTGGAGACTGCATTCAAGATCTCTTCCTCTTCCTTGTCTTCCCAAGGTATGGCCTCCAAGTACTGTATGCAGCTCTGGACAATCTCATCACATTGCAGTGAAATTGCCGCACGGAGAACCCCGAGAGCAGTTCTTACGGAGTCCCATGAATCCAAAAGTATATCTGGAGGGAGATAAAGCAGCCTTAGAAGCCTAACATGGTAATCACAGTCAGATTCAGAGCAGTTAATTTCAATGCAGTTTGTAGTGTATAGAGAAGTCAACTGCGCTGCAAAGAATTTGCTCTTCTCCGAGAGAACTGATGAGTGGCAGTAAAACCATTCAAGTCTACTGTCTCTATTTCTCAAGTGAACAATAACGTCGCTGGTGCTCCGGTCACCAAGAATGCAGGTCTTGGATACTCTGGATTTGTCCATAAGCCAAAGAGTTGAAAACAACACTCATGCTTCTCTCAGCCAAAAGCAAGCTCGAACTATTGATGAAACTGCATAAACAAGTTGTTGACAGGCATTGCATAATCCTTACAATCTTATTATAGAGAAACTAGATACAGTGGAAGGTGTTTCCGAATCAACAAATACTGGTCAAATAAAAAGTGGACATATCACATCTTAAACCATTATATCCCAGTGAATCTCGATCTCATACATAATGTGTGGCTAAGATTTCTCTGTCAATTTTCACTAAACATTTGACACTAGAAGCTAAAGTTGCAACTCAAACTTTCTTTCATATAAATGAACACTTGAACAAAAACTCATCATGGAAAGCATAAAAAGTTAGACTATCCAGTGGAAGTGCCTACCTTGATCAATTGGATGCACACGATGGATCAATCGAATTCTAATGACTACGCACTACAAGTGTTGCGTCAGCAGACTCGCCAATTCTCTATCTCTTAATCTCAATCATAATGTGTACACCTCTTTATTCTCATAAAGCCAAAAATCTATTGTTGGGACGGTCACGGCATTATGAACTCTTTTCATACTTTTCAAGTGATCCTCAAGACAATCATCATAATTTCAGTGAATGAATGAATGAATGAATGATTGATGGGGCAAATCATGTTGAGAAAAGGAAGGAATTGGGAAGAGCCAAAGTTTTAGATTTCCCAAATCATGTAGAGCAAAATGAGATAGAGAAGAAGTATGGTTTTTGAGCCAATCTTGTAAAAGCATTTCAACAAATCATGGATCCGATTCACTATACTATTTTATACCTAGACCTGTACACCAACACTATGACTCTTCCCATTCAAAAGCTCTCTCTCTCTCTCTCTCTCTCTCTAATCAATCAACACTATAACATTCAATGTTCTCTATTGTTGTTAATGTTAAGAGCTTTCGCTCGTGAACTCAACCATAATTTCCAACAAATTATTGCATCGTAACAACATCCAAACAAGTCAAAAAAAAAAAAAAAAGGTAAAGATGAAGAAGAAATTGGGATTTCAAGATTAGCTACCGACCTGAGACTGAGAGCAAATGAAATTGGTTGAAGAAGAGAAATCCCCAAATGTATGTAGAGCAACACAAGGAGATCAAGATAGATAGATAGATACTAGTACTCATTAGAGAGAAGAGAAGAGAGTGTGTGTGTTTGTGGCAACGCCAATCCAACCGTCCATTTGATTTCGAGGAGTACCATATCCGCCGTCGGATTAAGATTCACGATCAGGGTGGGTTTGTCTCCACCTCCTTCCACTTCCGCCTTGTTAATTTGCAACAACAACAGCGACTGAGTTGCTGCAGTGTCCCCAGGTGCATTTCACAAACAAACTTCCATCCATTTACAGGGTGTGAGTGTGGAGTAGGAGATCGCAGATCGACGGCCAGGAGGGAGTGATGGGGTGTGAAACTCTTGGACCAACTCCGGAGAGTACGAGATAAGGTTGGTGGAATGGCAATGGAACCATGATTCAGTTAGGGTAGGACCGCTGTTCGACCGACCAACTTCAACTTGCGTGCTTTTTTTGGGTTAAGTTCATGGCAACTTGCGCGCTCTTCTCACCATGGGCCCACCTCTCTCCATCTACTTTTGTGCATTGGACGGACGCCACGCCTTTTATAGTAATCAATATCTTATTTGTCCAAGAATTAAGACCAGCACAGCCACAGCCACTGCACTACCCATCGCTGTTACCTACTTTAATACTTCAAACGCATACATTGTTACGGCACATCCATTATGCATTAGTTGAATTGGAGTATCGGACAGACAGCTCAATTACAAATAAAAATCAAGCCTAAAACAAGCAGCTTCGACCGCATGTACAAACTTCTCTTGTTCCTTTTTTTTTCAACTTCAATGGGAGTCGAACTAACTAACAACCTGCCTGAACCTTACCTTTTAGCAAGGAATGCATTGTGGCCCTCGTTCATCTCACCAAGGATGTTTTGACACTACAAAGTTCTTTTTATTACTTGCAATGCAAACAAGGTACCAAAACACCCGTTCAATCCATTGAAAATCTTGGATGTTGAGGAATGACGGGAAATAAAATCTGTTTATTGTGTTGTTCGCGTGAGTAGAATTCATTCGAGCTCCAGGGATTCCAGGACTCTGCCTGCATGGATGTGAAGAGCCGTCTGCCTCTGCTCTGGATCCAGTGTTGAACCGAACTGACTTGCTGCCCATATCAGTGAAGCAGATTTCTCTCCTAATAATTGTGGTATCTCATCATTTATTCTTATCATGGCAGACCTTTCCTTTCCATTCAGATGTCCGATCAGCAGCAGCAAGAACTCTCCGCATTTTAACCTGGGAATTATGCAATACCAAGAGGTTAATCAATAAAATTCATACACAAAAAATACCACCTGTTTCTCCCACCCAATCAATCAAGAGAGTTATTTGACAAAAAAAAAAAAAAAAGCAATCAAGAGAATTCTTGAATAGGGGGCTAACAACACCACCAAATTAGTAAACCTTTGTTCAGATTTGGTCATCAAAAGTTTTAACTACCTACACAAAAATTAAGTATACATCCAAGAGCCTCACTATGTTATATCAATGATCCATCTCATAAGCTAAACTCGTATATTTATTTATGTATATATATGACTCCTCATCTTTAAATGTGTGAGATATACGCAGGTCAGTTAGTTCCATTGCTGTGCAACCATGTTCCAACTGATTGGCTGAATTAAAACAAATTGCTCTCTTTAGGTATGGAAGTCAAAAAGGTGCACAGCCAACCCAAGTAATATTCTCCAAATAGCTATTAAGAAAAGCAAAAGAAGCCTATACAACTACAAATGAAGCAATACAGATGTTAATAAATAATTAAAACAAAAATATCAGAGGGAGGAGCCAAAGCATCTCTATTTGGATGGTGGAGGCATCAGTTGCCAAAGGCAAGGTTGGGGAGGTTTGGGGTTCGACGCATGTTGGAATCAAATGTGTTGGTTTCTTATCAACAAAAAAAAATAGAGGGAGGACAATCGAATGATGGAATAGGACTACCACCATCCCTCCGCCACACCCAGACCCCATCCCCGCCCCAAAAATAAGAATAGAAAAGGTTGAAAAAAAAATCCAAGTACTAATTCCATGGGAAAGAAATATCATTAAGCGCATAGGCAACTCGGGTTTACAACAAAATCTGGAGACATACTTTCTTTCTTTTCTTTTTTTTTTTTTGATATCTGTGGTACTTTCAAATTTTAAATGTACTATCTCTAATCCTTAATCAGGCAACATGAATCCCTTTATACCACACTAGTGTACCATTGCCCACAATTTTTGTCGAGGATAGACAGGTACGTTAACCATGTCCACTTGGGATTTCTCCTCACTTATGGAAACCTTCTAACTACTGGTGTACTTGATCGCATCTAGCACAAGCTAAAAATCCAGTTCATATTATCTCAGAAGCTGTACTCCACATTATCAACCCAATATTTGGTATATGGAGAATTATGGTAAAGAAAGCTCTAATAATCATGCCAATCACTTGAAAGAATCATAGCATTTATTTCAGAAGCAGGCAAGTGAGGCTACATAGTGATACAATCTGAGTTTGGTTTAGGTGAATTTGCAAGCTCTGTATAATCTAAAATTTGATTGGAAGCTAAAACTGAAGAAAAGAAAAAAGACAGACCTTAAACTGTCATCCACTTGCTTGTCTTTGATAAGTTCTGCTATTTTCTCAATACCGTGGCAAGCTTCAAACTCCTGCAAATACAACCAATTTAGAAGGATGATAATGGGGATTGCATACAAATATATCAACCACACAAGATTGGTGTACAAGCTAGCCACCACCACAATGCCAAAAACACAAATAAACTAATTGGTGCGCATGATGAGAAAATGGGTACACTGTGATTAATAAATCATAAGATTATACTACAGTATTAGTCATTTGAAGATTTTGAATTTTTGCAAGGATTTGCAATTGATGATACAGTCTAACTGCTAATTGATGTAACTAAGCCTTCGGTAAGTGACTCAAAAACAATAAATATAATCAAAATGGAAAAAAAAATGACTTCTTAAAGTTTTATGAAAATGATCATATTCTGTAATTTTCTTTCTAAGAAAACATTTGACTGCCCAACCAAACTTTTTGTGTATCAAACATTTTGTAGAAAGAAAATTTTACCTGAAAAGCATATCAAACTCAATATTGTTAAATCAAAATTAAGGAGACAAGCTTCAAACTCACACGTATTCAGAAGCAACATGGTAAAAATTGAACATATATAGAATGAGGAGTAAACAATAGCAGCCTCAAAAGGAGATAAAGCGAGGACAATGCATACAGTTGGACTGTACATGTGACACACATTGTCAGGTACGCAACGTTAACATAGAACAGAGGCACATTAACCGCAGAAAATAACCCATCGGCACGATCAGTTAACACAGCCAAGAAACACAATTGGTCTTGATACACTAGAAGATTGCCCTTGACGTACATAATGAAAATAGGAGTAGTTTTGCAGTTGAGTTGGTAAGAAGCGGTCGTTTGGTCAACAAAAAGACTGTATTGACATTGGTCTAGCAGAGTGAATTTAAAAGATGAAAAACAAAAACTTTTGGCCAACAAAACATAAGAAATCGCAATAATTGTAAAAAAAAAAAAAAAACAGAAATTAAGCAATGAAGTAAGCAGAATACCATCTGATTGGAAGAGGAATCCAACAAAATAGAGATGAGGGCATCTAAGCAGGCCCCTCGTTCTAGGACTCCCCTGGTTGATAATATATCCATCAGCACCTGCAAATGTGTAATGCTTCCTTCAGCTCAGACGAAACAATTACAAAGTGTTCCAAAACCAAAACCAAAACAAAAAAAAAGAGGCAAAATTGAATGACCTGAACGGCATTGCATTTAAAGGCGAGAGCTGCACTGTCACGGTGAAGCAAACAGCATCCTTCGAGGACTCGCAGGGCGAGCGCCACTTCGGTGTCAGTTGAAGGACTGGTTATCTTAACGGGTTCCACACTGAACAAATGATCCAAATTGGGCACCGACTCGTCATCTCTGGGGGCTTGACGCAGCGAATTCTGAAACAGCACAGGAACCACTGTGACGCAAAGCAACCAAATTCAGCAATGAAAAACCCTAGACCTAGAAAAATGAAAAGGAGAGTCTCTCTGTGTACCTTGGAGGTCGGGGACGGACTGGGCGAAGGAGAAGAGGAGGATGGTGGAGTCAGAGTCGGTGACCGATTTGAGGAATTTGAGGAGATTGCGGAGGCCGCGGACTCGGAGGAAGGAGAAGTGGGCAGCGGCGTCGCGCAAGCCTGTGCGGAGGGCGAGAGTCACCTCCCTGTACAATCTCTGCTTGTTCAGAGACGAGATCAGATCATCCACAGCCGTTGATGTTGGGGACGACGATGATGCCTCTTCTTTACACCACGATGCCTTCTTCAGATACATCGCCTCCGCCTCACTTCTTTACCGCATCGCCAAACCTCATTCATTTGGGGCTTTTTTTTTTCACGTACTAAAAATGTTTTTTTTTAAATAAAAACAAAAAAAAAAAAAATCAACAATAACAAAAGCCTCAAATTAGTGCAATTGATGGTCATTTTTTTGTAAATTGACCCCTTCATGGGTTTGGTATGGAGGGCACACAACCCCTCTAGTATACACTTCCTAAGTGATATATCTTTTGGAGCTTGATTTCCATTCTCTAAAAAAAATGCAATTTATGGTGTGCTTTATAAATTGTATAAATCATTCTAAGTCTGAATTAACGCATCTTGAATTGCGTTTGCTCTGTTAGTTTTTTCAATTTATATTAAGTCGAGTTTTTGAGTGAAGACATTTGAATATTGCCTTTGGAGGTGTCCAAATCATCGCAATCATGGAGAAGACAAACACCAGTATATATATATATATATATATATATATATGATGTGGCGGCCCTCGCCGCCCCGGGGTGATGTGTCTCCGTGTACTCTTTGCCAGTTGGCCCTACTACACGTGTACGACACCTGCCCGTCCTATTTTTTGTCTCGAAATTCGTATCAACTTGTGTGTACAGCGTATAAATGACATATTCAGCGGAAGTCGTACTTAAATGCAATAAATATTAATAACAAATCTTATTGTGGAAAAACCATGACAAGTACTCTGTATAGAGGTAGATAACTGTACCATATAAGGTATAGCCATATACAAGGTCATGATACTCCCCAGTTCCCAAAAGAAATCAAAATATCAAAATATCAACACATGTACAAGTAGTCCTCGACAACAGGCAGTCAGAGATAGTCGCCTAAGATCCCCTTACCTTTACTTGTACTCGGATCTACACTCAATCATCACAAAAGAAAATGGATGACGAGTCCAGTAAGTAAAATCCCAAGGAACTCCTCTGAGCATTCAAATAAACAAGTGGAATTCAATAAATATTGTTAAATAAACATGCGGAATGTAAACAAACAACTGTAATTAGAGCATCGCATGCATAGATAACAATAAAGTGCAAATGTATGTGCCTATTCCAGTCAGACTAAACCATACTTCGGAATACCCTTCCAGGATCCCACTAGTGGGCGCACCCAATTAGCTATCACCTGGTTCCTCTCGGTGGCCGGCGTAGACCTACGACGCACCGACACATGTAGCAGTTCATTAGCTCGGGTCGTTATCCACCGAGAACTCCTGATACACATGTTATGGTCTAGAATGCATAGACAAACAACGAAAAATCCGGTGGAAGTAACTCAACCAATCGTCCAAACAATGACAAGATATATATGTAATAAAGACCACAAGGAATACTGGAACTGAATGGAAATACAAAGCGAAATAAATACTCAGAGTTTTTCAATTGGGTTTTACAAACCTCACAACGCACTCCAATACCCCGTAATCAATCCCCGAGTCCAAGTCTACTGAGTCCTTGGTCGCCAATTGATCACCCTGTCCAACTATGTCCATTTATCAATAATTCCGATTTAGTATGACAATTTATAACCAATTTCTAAAAAATTTAGGCCAAATTGCTCATTTTGCGCTTTTCGAGACAAAAACCCCAGCAAAAGTCGCGTCCGAAATTCCCAAATATTTTATTTTCCATAGAAAATCATCAAATTCTATTTATTTGATTGAAATATAATTTTTTTGGAATTTTCCCAATTTTTTCGGAATATTTTCCTATTTTTTTCCTTTTTTTTTTTTTTTTTGGTTTGAATCGGGTCCGACCCATTTGCACACGCGCGAGCGTGTGCATGGCCGGGGACTTCCCTGGTTCGATCGACAAATTATTATTATTATTATTATTATTTTTCTATTGTTGTTGGGTTGAGGTTGCTCTCCACCCCAACCCCAGTGGAATCGATGGCAGGGGAGATGCCCCTGCCATCTCCACCCTCGACCTCGGCCTCCATGGCCGGCCCCTCTCGGCCACCATGGCCGAATCACCACACACACCATAAAATCAACGATTCGGTTGTGTGTGTGTGAGTGAAAGATGTGAGAGAAAAGGTGGTGGGTTGATAAGGTTTGTTGACTTATAAGTCCACTTGGCATCTCCACTCACATGTGCATCTCTATGCATCCACAACCCTCCTTTTACTCCAACCTAACACTTCCTTGACTCCAAATGGTGACGCGTTTGGGACACTCGCCTATGTTTTAAGCACAAAAATGTCATTTTCAAGCGTTTCGACGCCGGTTTCGCGTCCGAACCGCGATATACGCTTACCGCCTCATCACTAGCCACCTAATACCCATTCCATATTAGTTACTTGGCCAATTTTTATGTAATTTGTGTGTTTTAGTTTCCCCGACCTAATATTCGTTCCCATCAACTACCCGGTACCCGTGTCAAAACGCATATCGAGGCGAATACATGTCACACAATCTCGCACATATTGTTATGTAACATACACACATGCGATGTATTTCAATAAATTGCACTGCAAATAAGCATCCAACACACAAATAAACTATCATACCTAGGTCCCCGTGTGTCATAGCCTATCGCGGCGTCCACGTAGATCTGAGCTGGCGTCCACGTCTGTAAATTCGAGATAATTAACTACATTAATAAATGGGCCGTTATATATGACATAGTTGTGATACTAATTTACGTGCATTTTTACCCCCTCCCATTTTTTCTTTTAAATTATTACTTTGTTACGATTAGTCAATTTTTTATCTTTTTTATTTGTGACATTAGCAAGTTAAAAAAATTAAATTATGGTCAAATTTTTTTATACTATTACAACGTGGACGTTTGTTTTGTTTTTTTTTTTTTTTTTTTTTTTTTTCAAGCCTGGACGTTTAAACTTATTAGTTCAAAACACACATTAAAATTTTTGTTTAAGATAACACATTTTGTTTAATTAAAAAGTTTAAATATTTTACGAAAGGCTCAATTCTATATTATTGTCCGACCATGACAAAAATGTTTAGGGCAATTAAAATAAAAATAAGGAAAGATTTTGTTGTTTTTTTCCTTTTTAAGAACGAAAATCAAGAGATTAATTACCAAAACTAAAAGTAATAAAAATTTGTTTATCAGAAAATCACTACATAATGAGAAGGAAAATGCTAAAATGACACCCCTGTGATGTGGCGTGAGGGCTGCATTCATCAGAGTCATCATGTGCGCACCGAGATCACGCACCGCGTGTGTAATGTATTAAGAACTATATATTTTATGCATACTCAATTTTAGGCGGGGACATAATGTCACTTGATGTGTCATTTGGGCTGTCATTTAATTGTTTTCCTACCAGGTTGGAAAAGTCATCACGTGGTAATCACATGCATGAAGTTTTACTATAATTTTATCAATATATACACATTTATATACACACCTTAACGCTGGCTTTGTGTCCCTGGTCAAAGTTGTGATTCAAATAAGAAGATTATCGTTTTTGTTAGTTATTGGTAGCGAGTATGAAGAAGAGTACTAGGAATCCTTTCAAGTTAATTTTGAAGTGTATGTTTCCAAAGAATCACGAAGTGCGAGAAAAAGAATCAGCGGCATCATCATTGACGACATTTGAGAGTGAGAAGAAGATTGAGGCAATGAGGAAGCGCACAAGTAGTATTAGGAATCCTTTCAAGGTAGTTTTGAAGTGCGTCTTTACGAACAAAAAAGAGCAAGCGGCATCATCATCATCATCATCATCATCTTCCACAGTTGAGAATGAGAAGAAGCCGATGATCGATGAGAATAAGAAGAAGGCGATGGGCGAGATGGAGGCAATGAGGAAGCGCGACCAAGTATTAGATGTAATGTGGAGCAAAGTGTTTGGAGGGTCGCAATCGCGGTGAACATTGGTACTATGGCAAAGGTTAAGTGTTCCATGGCCTCACTGCATGGATGTTATCTTGCAACAAGTACTGCCTCATAATTCTTAGATAGTTAACAAATTAATCCTTGTGTTGATTCACCCGTTGTTGCTGGCTAGTTTATTCCTGGTTTGTAATTTGATTTTTTTTTTTTTTTTTTTTTTTTTTTTTTTTTTAAACCAAGGTGATCTGATATTTTTCTTTAAGAATTTTGAGTTGAATCATGAAAATCAACTGCGTTTAATTGCAAAGGTCGGATTTGCTTTTTTTTTTTTTTTTTTTTTTTGAAACTTGGGTTGAATAGCCGGACATTATATATTCTATATCAAATTTAGAAGAAAATCTTCACTTTCATTTAATGTATATATCTACCACATATTGCCCATTGTTCATACATGGTAACAGCCAGGAAACAATGAATTGGGTCCTTTGCTCACATTGTATATATATGGAAAAAAAAATAAAAAATCTGAGCAAATATGACGCGCCATCACAAAAATGATTTAACAAGAAAAGAAGAAGCTTATATTCGAAGTCAGCATTAGCTTGTAAAGAGGAGCTAAATATGTTCAGTAAAAATTAAAGGAGAAAAAAAAAAAAAAAGGCTGGCTTGAATCTTTGATTATGCCAGCGTAAATGATAAGAAAGAAGGAAATGTTGAATATAAGTTAATTCATTAATCAAAAAACACACTGCATTATAAGAACAAACTTCGTCTTTTGGGCATTTATTTAAACAATTAATTTGACAAATTAAAAACACTATATATGTATTGAACAATGTTCTTCATAATTCGTACTTACCCATATTGAAATTTGAGCAACAAAATCGATTAGGCCAAAATTGATGAAGTGAGGAAGACAAATACTATAGCGGCTTTGAGTTGGAGCTTTGGATGGAACTCCCGCCTTCGAGTGAGTCAAAGTTCCTTATGGGTTTTGAGCCCACAGTATTAGTTAAATTCAAATATCGGATGGTTCAGGCACACACAAAAAAATGTGTTCCTTAAACAATACCTTGATTTCAAGTCTGGTAGATAAGTTAAAGCAGGCTAACTAGGCTAGAGCTCGGGCTGAGCTTTTCTTGAAATGAGTTGTTCAAATCCGAATATTTGTTCATGGGCTTGGGTTGGCCGGGCGGATACCTAAGCCGAGGATCAGGTCTACCCCACAATATTTCATTATTTATTTATTTATTTATTCATTGCTTGACTCACTGTGAAATCAATTATTCAAAGACCCTAATGAACTTGGACAGATTTAGGAGGTTCATTGGGTAGTGCTTGGTTCATAATCTTTTTAATCTGGCTTGTGATTAGTTTAAAGTTAAAAGGAAAAAGAAAGATATATGTTTTTGAGAAAGGAAAAAAAAGAAAATTTTAGTAGCGGAAATAAGGTTGCCTAGTCCAAAGCTACAGGGTGGAAACAACTGTCGTATCCTAATAAAACCCAACCAATTAGTCTAATGCCTTCGAATGTACCCTAGAAAAATTATATCAATAAAAACAATGAACAGAAGACAACCCATTATACCATATAAAGCAATGCTTACCATATGTGGCAGAGTATATAAGTTGGTCATATCCTAATCAGTTGACGCCATCTGGACATCAATTAGAACCGGATACCACCTAATCTCGAATCCTAATAATCCTGTGTCCACAAAAGAATCCTAAGGAATCAGAGTGGAATCCTAATTAAGAATCCTACCTAATTAATTAATCCACTCTCTTTATTATAGCATCATCAAGTGTCGATTGTAGAAGAATGCGTCGTCACTTGGAATGAAATAGAAGTTGAAATAAAAAAATTTCCAATGCGAAGGTCTAGTAGAATATGAAGCGTATGTGACAAATTAAGACTAAGCCCGTCTCCTTTTAGGTAGAACGTAGAAGGTGTCTATGAGCCGTTTCAACATTTTCCTTTTATCGAATTCTTGCAAGTAAAATGATTTTTTGACATAATTTGGGTACCAACATTAGATACACAATGGTGTAAATTTCATTGGGATATATACGACACATCCCAATAAATTCTACACCATTTTTGCATCCAATGTATGTAACCAAAGTATGTATGAAATAGCTCTGTCCTATTTAAAATTCCAGTCCAAGACATGGTTGCTGCTTCATTGATGAAATGGAGCAATCTATAATTGCATTAGAGACTTCTTCAAATACTACATTTTCACACTTCAAAATTTGTGCAATAAACTTTAAAACATACGCGTGACATCACGTGATTTTTCAAGTAGATATGTGACTTAGTGTGCGACTTCCATTGTGTGTCACAATATCATTTCTATCATTAGTGTCACCTAAGATGCATATCCCCTAGGCATTGATGAAATGAGATTTTTTCATTTGGGCAATTTATATTTTCCACTGAAGATGCTCTAAGGAATCCAACTCTCTATATATAACACCCCCAAAACTAATAAACAATCTCAACATTTTCTATCTAAAATATCTCCCTCGTGGGCGCCATGGCTGCCGCAGTGGATCCTCTACACATCGAGGAGTCATCGTCGGAGATCGAGAACTCCCCGGTGAAGCAGGTGGCACTGACAGTGCCGACCACGGATGACGCCTCGCTGCCTGTGTTGACGTTCCGAATGTGGTTTCTGGGTGTGGTTTCGTGTGTGCTGTTGTCTGTGTTGAATCAGTTCTTTTGGTTCAGGAACAACCCCCTCAGCATCTCCTCAATATCTGCTCAGATAGCAGTGGTGCCCCTGGGCCACTTCATGGCCAGAGTCATTACCAAGCGCAAGTTCTTGAAGGGGAGCAGGTTCGAGTTCTCACTCAATCCTGGGCCGTTTAACGTGAAGGAGCATGTATTGATCACCATCTTCGCCAACGCTGGTGCGGGGTCTGTTTATGCAATGCATATATTGAGTGCTGTGAAGCTCTTTTACAAGAGGAAAATGGATTTCTTTGTTTCCTTTATTATCATGCTCACCACCCAGGTATATATATATGTATATACCAAAATTACAAATCTTCTTCTTCTTCTTCTTTGATTAATTGTTTTGTTGTTTAGCTAGATTGTCAAAAAAAAAAAAAAAAAAAAATAATAATAATAATAATTGTTTTGTTGCAGTAGTTTAGACTTTTTTTATTTATATTTTTTAGAGGGGATTCCAAACACGAGTCCAACTCGGGACCTCCCACAACCTTGTTAGCAAGTGATCGATGCATATCCTTTTCACTAAAAATGCTTTGACAAGTAGTATTTGGTCGTTTCTCTTTTTTTTTTTTTGGGTACATTAGCACGTTGCAGTTGGATTTATAATTTAAGTAAACTCATCAAAAGTGCTGAACCATGGTTGTAATCTTGTATGGCAGATGATTGGGTTTGGTTATGCCGGGCTTTTTCGAAGATATCTTGTGGAGCCTGCAGAGATGTGGTGGCCCAACATCCTCGTTCAGGTTTCCTTATTCATGTATGTATGCAACCTTCCTTGTAATTGCTTCATCGATTAGAGTCTCATTAAGTCATAATTTTTATTTTTGATTAACCATAAGTATCCAGACACTTGTTTAACTAGCTAGTCTCATAGGCTCTATGATTGAAGAAAGAGACCACTAATGACCGACGTTTGACTGTCGTGCGTTTAACCTACACAATCCCCCCTTCGCCCTTACCATTAGGCCAACTCGTCCGGGTTGTCTCATGAGTCATAATGATTCATCAACATTTCAAATTGAATAACGATAGATGCCTTAATTTGTTTTGTTACATGCAGGGCACTCCATGATAAAGACAAGAGAACTAAAGGCCAACTCACACGAACCCAGTTCTTCTTGATCGTCTTCATCTGCAGCTTTGCCTACTACTTGTTACCGGGCTACTTATTCGTCACTCTCAGTTCCATCTCTTTTGTTTGTTGGATATTCCCCAAGTCAGTTTTGGGCCAACAAATCGGGTCTGGGTCCACTGGAATTGGGCTGGGCTCATTTGGGCTCGACTGGAGTACTGCAGCCTCCTACCTCGGAAGCCCACTGGCTAGCCCATGGTTTGCCACCGTGAATGTGGCATGTGGTTTCTTCATCTTCATGTACATTATAACACCAATTGCTTACTGGATAAACATCTACAGAGCCAAGAACTTCCCCTTTTACTCCAACCACCTTTACACGGCCAATGGTAAGCGTTATGATGTTGCCAGCATCACTGATTCTAACTTCAACCTCGACCTCAAGGCCTACTTGCGCACCGGACCGATCTACATTAGCACCATGTTTGCCATGTCCTACGGAATTGGCTTTGGCTCCCTTCCTGCTACTCTAGTCCACACCTTCCTCTTTTATGGAAAGTAAGTAGATTAAGGCCTATATAGCTAGTATACTTAATTGGCTACCAATTATTTATTTATGCATGTATAATTAAACATGTATCATGCATGTATGCATTCACGTGTTTGAAATTAATGAATGCAGAGAAATATGGCGACTAAGCACATCTGCAGTCACAGGGAAGAAGAAGGATATACATACGAGACTTATGGAGAAGTACAGTAAAGTTCCACAATGGTGGTTCCTTGTTATCCTTGCAGTGAATGCAGCGCTTGCTCTGTTGGCTGTTTTTGCATACAAGGAACAAGTTCAGTTGCCATGGTGGGGGCTCTTGTTGGCACTAGCCATCGGTATCATCTACACATTGCCAATTGGAATCCTCACTGCCACCACTGCCCAGGTACATGTATATATATAAATAATTAAGGAAATAGATCATCAACACTTATATATATAGTTCAATATATATATTTATATATATGTTTATTCATGCGGCCGATTCATGATTTATTCCAAACAAACCTACAGGCTCCTGGCTTGAATGTGATCACCGAGTACATAATTGGGTATATTATTCCGGGGCTCCCCGTCGCTAACATGTGTTTCAAGGTGTATGGGTACATTAGTATGGTTCAAGGCCTCAGTTTTCTATCTGATTTCAAGCTTGGTCACTACATGAAGATTCCACCTAAATCAATGTTCATGGCTCAAGTTAGTTTTTATGCCTCTCGTGTTTTGATTTAAAATCATCTCAAGTTTTTAGAGTACTTGTGTATATGAACAATGGCGCATGGTTATTAAATTTCAGGTGCTAGGGACACTGATAGCAACAATTGTTTACTTAGGAACAGCATGGTGGCTCATGGAATCTATTCCTCACCTCTGTGACCCAGCTAATCTTCCCGAGGGCAGCCCTTGGACATGCCCGATGGACACAGTTTTCTACGACGCATCAGTGCTTTGGGGATTGATTGGTCCTCGAAGAATTTTCGGGCCACTGGGCACCTACGGCGCCATGAACTGGGGTTTCCTAGTGGGAGCCATTGCTCCTATAATAGTGTGGGTTTTTCACAAGGCCTACCCTGAAAAGAAATGGATCCCATTGATCAACATGCCAGTGGTGTTCAGTGCGACAGGAATGATTCCACCAGCTTCGGCTGTCAACTACACTACTTGGATTTTCTTGGCCTTTGTCTCAGGCTTCCTTGTGTTCAGGTACAGGCAGGAGTGGTGGCGGCGCCACAACTACGTGCTCTCGGGTGGTCTGGATGCAGGGCTTGCTTTCATGGGCGTGCTGCAGTTTGTTTCTTTGGGCTCTATTAGCATCGACTGGTGGGGGAATAGTGGGAGTTGTCGCTTGGCTGCTTGCCCAACGGCTAAAGGAGTTGTCACTAAAGGCTGCCCTGCTTACTGAATGAATCCCAAAATGAAATCAAGTAATAAGCGACTTACTTATATTGTTTATTCTGGTGTTTGTGTTTCAATTACATACATTGTACTCTTTGAATTGTTTCCCATTGTGCAAACCGTTTTCGTTTATCACCAGCTTTTATTATATATCTATATACAAACATGATGAAGAAAGATTATTAGTCCTCCCTGGCCTAGACTGGCAGGTTGCTCATTGTTTACTTATTTGCAGTCCTGACTTTAGATTACATATATGCAAATCAAATCTGATCGAGATGAACTCGAAAGCTGGAGAACATATATGATTTTCTCTTTAGTGGATGTAGATTAAATACAATGGGTTATTTTGTGCATTATGAGTTTGCAATCAGAGTAGTTGAACGAGTATCCGTTCACTTTTACCTATTAATTAAATTACCGAGTGTAGCAAATTACAATCAGGAACATATATTAGTAACATAGTGAATTTAAAAGATGGTATCCGCATTGCTAATCAACAAAACCTTCTTTTGCCAACAAAACATACGAAATTGCAACAACTGTAAAAACAAAAATTAAGCAATGAAGTAAGTGTTAGACCTATCTGTCGTATAATCCTACAAATTAGAGATAAGGGCACCCCAAATTAATGTTGAAAAGCCTAGCTATAATAAAATATGTCTCTACTAGAAAATGACAGAGATTGGAAATGATCGAGAGAAGAGAAAATTAAGGAGACACCTCTCTGTCGTATAATCTGTGCTTGTTGAGAAACGAGAAGTGGTGGTTGATGTCGCCCAGCCTACGAATGCTCTCCCTCCGCCTCAACCCTCTGCAATCCACGGTCGTTGACGTCGTCTATATTAGTATATACTTTACTTTTTACGATACTTTGTCAACTCGTGTAGGTACTAGGTAGTTTTTTTAAAAAATAATAAATAGGGGCAAGTCATGTATACTGCGTGATGTGATTTTGTGACAATAACACATGGATTGTTTGTTCACCGAGATGCTAGGAATGCACATATATGCAATGAGAATGCAACCACCGCTACGGGTAAAGAAGCATGCATCTTTAAAGCCAAAGCTAATATATACAAGTAACAAAATAAATTACACAATTATTTCATTGTTGGTAGTTTTTTTTTTTTTTTTTTTTTTTTTTTCTTTGGTGTGTGCCTGTGTGTGTCAAGGAGTTGTTAGTAGTTGCACACATTAGTAGAAGCTTGACTCACCGCGAAAACAATTATTCAGATAACTTCTATATAAACTTAAAACGTGCGTAAGAGTTTTTTGTTTTTTAATAAGAAAGAAACAATCTCCATCGAGATTCAAAGCCATAACCCTTTGCTTTCAAACTCTTGACAAACTATTAAGTCGCCCAATTGATTAGCCGTGCTTAAGAGTTAGAGGTTCATTGAACGCACTAGTAGTTGTAATTGAGTTTTATATTTCTTAAAAAGTTAGTGATTTATTGTAACTATAATAGTACACTCTTAAAATTAACCTAGTTCCTCACTTCCACTTCCCCATGAAGTGGCAAGTTACTTGAAAATGTCATTCTTCCTTCCCACTTCTTGTAAACCAAAAAACACATATTAGATTTTTTTTTTTTTTTACTATGGTCAAAAGAAAAGAAAAGAAAAGAAAAAAAAAAAAAAAAAAAAAAAAAAAAAAAAAAAAAAAACAGACAATCAATGAAAGAGTTGTCGTAAATTAAAGTCCAAAAGTTCCAGGGTGGAAACAACTGTTGTATCCTAATAAAACCCAACCAATTAGTCTAATGTTCCCAAAACAATGCTAATAAGGAAAGTAATGAACAGTAATTCAACCGTTTATAGCAAATAAACCAATGGTTACCATAAGTTGGGCATCCACCAATCAGCTGAGACCACGTGGACATACTAAGAAACCGGATCCCACCGAATCTCGGATCCTATACTAATCCCGTGTCCACCAAAGAATCCTACGCATCCGCACACAACACATATACACACACACACACACACTCTCTCTCTCTAGACTCTAATCTATATATAACAATCCCAACCTTCTTCTTCTTCTCTCTCTCTCTCTCTCTCGACTTGACTGCCGAGAGACCCGTGATCGATCGATCGATCGACCGATGGATCCTCTGCACATCGAGGACAAGTCTTCGGAAGATGATGAGAACTCCCCGGTGAAGCAAGTGGCGCTGACGGTGCCGACCACCGACGATGCCTCGCTCCCGGTGCTGACCTTCCGGATGTGGGTCCTGGGTTTGTTTTCGTGCGTGCTGTTGTCTGTGTTGAACCAGTTCTTTTGGTTCAGAAACAACCCCCTCAGCATTGGGTCCATATCTGCACAGATCGCGGTGGTGCCTCTGGGTCACTTCATGGCCAGAGTCATTACGAAGCGCAAGTTCTTGCAGGGGACCAGGTTCGAGTTCTCACTCAATCCTGGGCCCTTCAATGTCAAGGAGCACGTCTTGATTACTATCTTCGCCAACGCTGGCGCCGGCTCTGTTTATGCCATGCATGTTTTGAGCGCTGTCAAGCTCTTTTATAAGAGGAAAATGGATTTCTTTGTTTCCTTCATTATCATGCTCACCACCCAGGTACGTAAACGTACCTACATATATACCCAAATTACCACTATTACTCATACACATATATATATACAACACTTGTTATTCTCATCTTTTTCTTTCTTTCTTTCTTTTGTTTGATTAATTGATTGTTTTGTAACTTTTGTTATTTTGTTGCGTTAATTATATAGTTTGATTAATTAGATGATCTACTTAATTGTTGTTTTCTCTATTTACTACTAGCTACTACGTACGTACTACTTTTTCCAAGCACCTTATTAAATATTGGGGAGGGAATTATATATATATATATATATCGAGTAATTAATATTTTCCCCAAGCTGCTCACCTTTATCAAATCTCATCTCATCGATCACGCGTGATTCATAATGTTATAGATCCTCAATTGGCTGCTTTTATTTTTATTTTTTTAGAGTGAACGTTCCCAGAAAGGTAGCTAAGTGCACGTTGCCACAGCCCACATGCAGTTGGGTTGAATCCAATCACCTCACCTCGCCTCACCCCACCTCACCCCCACACGCCAGCGCCCACACACACACATATATATATATATATATTCTTCATATTATTTCAAATTTCTCGGGCCTAAGAGGGGCTGAAGCGCGGTTTCATACAAATTAATCTCATTTGCAAACTTTCCAATTCTTTGAGGCGCGCGGTAGTACTGTTGCCTTAGATATGGTCTAACTGTTTAATTTAATTAATTAATTATTTATGGTATCATATTAATTAATTTATTCATTCTCTAGCTAATAAGAAAAGACAAATACAAGAGGGTCATAACAGTACTCCTCGTCCTGGACCTGGGGTAAGGATTGTTTGGACTTTCCTCTACCATTGATGACCATTTTTGTTTTTGTAGTAGGGAGTTGGGATATATGATAATGATGATATTGCACATTCACACAGTTCGAACGTACTTGGAAATATGTAACGCACTAAACTAGTAAAATGTCCACTACTTCTTAATTATTATGTATGTCGTTTTCCTTGTTATTATCTTCTTCCATCAATCCCCCTCTTGTCTCTAATTAAGACGTAGTGGTCCCGCGAGCTAGCTAGTCCCACTCCACATGCTATTCAGACTCTGATATCTCCACTGGAGTGTCATCCTTAATTTTCTCCGTCCACACTACACACTACACACTACACGTCACGTGTTCTCGAATTCATTGACTGTTGACTCTTTTCGTTTCCTTACTTCAGCAGCTGCCCCTTCTAAAATAAACTTGTATATACGTACAGCTTTGTTTAGGTTTATTTTGCTTTGGATATATATATATGTGCTATACTACAATTTGAATAGAGACTAGTTAAGAAATTGATGATAATTCCTATCTTCTAGAAGTATGATTAGGAATATTGGATGAGAATTCGAATGCCACTTTGACAACGTACGTGTTTAATTAGTTTTATAATTAACTATTTATATATAGGATCGCGACGTTGATATGTAGTCTATTTTCCACTAAGAAGTTCAAGATGAGAATTCATTGAGGAGCTCCCTTAATTGGAACCGCACTTAATTTGTCTGTTACACTTTCTTTTTCCCAAAATTTGTCTGTTACTACTCTAGCCAGTTGAAAAGCAACAAGTGGGGCAATGTAGAGAGGAAAAGGCCAATTAAAGAGGGCCGGGTCAAATATAAACGCCAAACATACATTTGCTTAATTATTCTACTTGGTGTGAATGGACTTTAAAAGATAGATGAAAAAGGAGAAGAATACAAGAAATCAGCGCCACTCGTCTAGTCATTAATTCTTTGCTTAAAAACGCATGTAATGACAGAATTGGGTGGGCGTTATGCCTACCCGCCAAGTTAATATTTCAAGTAATTAGCCGGGTCGACGAAGACTAGTGTGTTTCTTAACCAAAGCGTAAACATGGATTAAATTGAGCTGTTTGGACGGACCTTTGCTAGCTTCCTCATTAATTAAACTCATCATCGATAAAAAAAAAAAGTGCTACATTAACCATGGTCTAATTAATTGTGTGGCAGATGATTGGGTTTGGCTATGCCGGACTTTTTCGAAGATATCTTGTGGAGCCCGCAGAGATGTGGTGGCCCAGCAACCTCGTTCAGGTTTCCTTATTCATGTACGCCCTTTTTTTTTTACCACCTCACCTGGCTATATATATATATTCCTTCTACTTACTTGTCCATTAATAACGTTCGAGAGATGCTTGATTTAATTTTGTTTTGTTACATGCAGGGCACTCCATGATAAGGACAAGAGACCTAAAGGCCAACTCACACGAACCCAGTTCTTCTTGATCGTCTTCATCTGCAGCTTTGCCTACTACTTGTTACCGGGCTACTTATTCGTCACTCTCAGTTCCATCTCTTTTGTTTGTTGGATATTCCCCAAGTCAGTTTTGGGCCAACAAATCGGGTCTGGGTCCACTGGAATTGGGCTGGGCTCATTTGGGCTCGACTGGAGTACTGCAGCCTCCTACCTCGGAAGCCCACTGGCTAGCCCATGGTTCGCCACCGTGAATGTGGCGTGTGGTTTCTTCATCTTCATGTACATTATAACACCAATTGCTTATTTTTTTAACATCTACAGAGCCAAGACCTTCCCCTTTTACTCCAACCACCTTTACACGGCCAATGGTAAGCGTTATGATGTTGCCGGCATCACTGATTCTAACTTCAACCTCGACCTCAAGGCCTACTTGCGCTCCGGTCCTATCTACATTAGCACCATGTTTGCCATGTCCTATGGAATCGGCTTTGGCTCCCTTCCTGCTACTCTAGTACACACCTTCCTCTTTTATGGAAAGTAAGTACATTTGTTCCCATATAGATATATAGTATGCTTTTTTTGGTTATTAGTTTTATATTTACACACCTTCCTCAGCCCCAACTTAATTGGGCTTAATTGGGGTTGGCTATATGGATCAAACTTTTTCATTATGCTTGATTAATTATTAGTTTAATATTTATGCACATAATTAATTAAACATGTATTCGTAATTATACATGTACTTGAAATTGATCATGAATGCAGAGAAATATGGCAAATGAGCACATCTGCGATCAAAGGGAAGAAGGATATACACTCAAGACTTATGGATAAGTACAGTAAAGTTCCACAGTGGTGGTTCCTTGCCGTCCTTGCGGTGAATGCAGCGCTTGCTCTGTTGGCTGTTTTTGCATACAAGGAACAAGTTCAGTTGCCATGGTGGGGGCTCTTGTTGGCACTAGCCATCGGTATCATCTACACATTGCCAATTGGAATCCTCACTGCCACCACTAACCAGGTACGTACACACAAATTAATAATCAAGGAAATATCAAATGAATCATCAAATCAAATCTTATATGCGCCTCTTGCTCTCTCATCATGAGTTAAAAAAATTAATTGTATAATGATTTCTTGCAAATTAACAAACCTGCAGGCTCCTGGCTTGAATGTGATCACCGAGTACATTATTGGGTATATTTATCCGGGGCGCCCGGTCGCTAACATGTGTTTCAAGGTGTATGGGTACATTAGTATGGTTCAAGGCCTCAGTTTTCTATCTGATTTCAAGCTTGGTCACTACATGAAGATTCCACCTAAATCAATGTTCATGGCTCAAGTTAGTTAGTTTCCCACATATGTTTTTGTTTCTTAAATTTTAAGCATTGCAAGTAGTCATGATGAAAGTAGTTTGATATCATACATACATATATGAACAATGGTGGTTATTAATTAATTAATTAAATTTTCAGGTACTAGGGACTCTGATAGCAACAATTGTTTACTTAGGAACAGCATGGTGGCTCATGGAATCTATTCCTCACCTCTGTGACCCAGATAATCTTCCCAAGGGCAGCCCTTGGACATGCCCGATGGACACAGTTTTCTACGACGCATCAGTGCTTTGGGGATTGATTGGTCCTCGCAGAATATTCGGGCCATTGGGCACCTACGGCGCCATGAACTGGGGTTTCCTAGTGGGAGCCATTGCTCCTATAATAGTGTGGGTTTTTCACAAGGCCTACCCTGAAAAGAAATGGATCCCATTGATCAACATGCCAGTGGTGTTCAGCGCGACAGGAATGATTCCACCAGCTTCGGCCGTCAACTACACCACTTGGATCTTCTTGGCCTTCGTCTCGGGCTTCCTTGTATTCAGGTACAGGCAGGAGTGGTGGCGTCGCCACAATTACGTGCTCTCGGGTGGTCTTGACGCAGGGCTTGCTTTCATGGGGGTGGTGCAGTTCCTGGCATTGGGCTCTACTAGCATCGACTGGTGGGGGAATAGTGGGAGTTGTGCCTTGGCTGCTTGCCCAACGGCCAAAGGAGTTGTTGCTGATGGCTGCCCTGCTGCTTAATTTAATTACTGATTACTCATCAATCAATCTAAAATTAATGAAATTGCCTTCTTTTTTTTTTACTCTTGTACTGTTTATTCTGCTCTCTATCTTCGGTTTTCCCACTGTGCATACCATTTTCATTTATTAGCAGCTTTTATTAAAGATTAGTCCTCTCTGTCCTCCTAGATTTTTTTTTTTGACGAAAGAATGGTTGCTCCTTGTTTACTTATTTTCAATTGTCATTTTAGATCAATATACCAATCAATTAATGCTCACTGGAGAATTTTTTTCATTTTTTCGCTTAATTTGGTGGATGTATATTAAATACAATGGGTTTGTTATTTTCTGTTTTTTGTCTCATGTTATGCATTGGGTTTTATTTGGTGCATTACATATGAATTTACTTATGTAAGCATTACAAAGACCAAAACCGAGCTATATCAAAATAAAACACAACAACAGTGCAAACTAGTTGGGACCTTTCGCGTATAGAGTTTTTTAGCCCCATTTTAAAGTTGAATTAACAACCTCGGTAAACATTGCCTTTGGACAAGTAATACATCATTCATATTACTAGAGTTGCTTTGGCAAGCATTTTTTACCCGAACTTAGGTTTTTTTATCCCTTAATGACTCATCTATACTTGAATTTATGTTTCCTTACCAATACTTGAACTCATATTTCCTTGCCACTCCGAACCAATTATTTGGTCGAAAAAAAAAAAAAAAAAAAAGAAGTCTAGAATGACAACACTAAAGTAACACTACAAGCACATTGACTCACAAGAGTCATCTATGCGCGCCTTGAAATGTGGACATACACAGATTTCAGTGCATAACACACGGATTGAGGTTGTATAAAAGGTTTTTGTGAGCTCATGTGTCTTGTGGTGTGACTTTGGTGTTGTCATCCTAACATTTTTCAAAAAAAAAAAAAAAAAAAAAAAAACATAAAAATCGAAGGTACTATAGGCGCATATAAACATTTTCTTGATTTTTTTTTTTAAAAAAACTAGTCTTACTCCATAAATAAAATAAAAAAACGTTATTTTTGTTTTTATTAAGTTCACAACCAAAGCCTGTGATCAAGTCTGCGAAGTGAGAAGCAGCGGGAAATCGGCAATCGAGGATATGGAGAGTGAGGAAGACATCGCCTCCATCAAAGAGCTTCAAAGGCAAGTCGACTCCCGCATCGAAGCCCAACGCCTCTCTCAACACCAACGCATCTCTTCTCTCCAATCCCTAATCCCCGACCTCGTCTCCTCTCTCGATCTCTCTCTCAAGGTCGTCTCCGCCTTCAATGGCCGCCAATACACTCCTCTCCCCCAACCCACCACCACCTCCTCCTCCACCCCCACGGACATCCAACCTCCCGCCAATCGCTCTCTCGCTATCTCCAACAATAGCCATCGTCACCCCTCTCCCTCTCCCGACATCCCTTCTTCTAACCCCCTCACTCGAGAGAGATCTCCCGTTCTCGATGGGAGTGGGAGCCCCCTCACCATTGTTCGCTCCATGGTCGCCGTCTGCCTCTTGCAGCAGGTCCCATTCACTCCTCTTGATTCCGCTGCTGTGCTCAGGAAGTTGGAGAACGACCCCTCCGCTACGCCCGAAGAGAAATCTGCTTTGCTCGAGCTTGGGGGAGACTCTAATGCGATACTTGCTGTTGAGATGGCTTTGAGGTCTATGGGTGATGATAAGAGCGGCGTTGAATTGGAGGAGTTTGTTGTCAGTGGGAAATCTAGGGTTATGGTTTTAGCCATCGATCGAAGTCGCCTTCTCAAGGAATTGCCCGAAAGCTCTCACCTTCAGCACCAACAAGACTCTTATTCGGTTGATGATCAACAATTGCAATTGGATGGTAATGGTGGCGGGGTTTATGGAATGGGAGGGGCCATGGCTAGGCCTCCAGACATGTGGATTGGACACTCCGATCCTCACTTGGCAGGGTTGCCTCCCATGTTTCCAGTTGCCGGTGCTCCGGGACCTATGATGGTTCCGCGCGGAGGAGGTCCCAGAGGAATGGGCTTGGTTGGGATTCCACGAGTAATGCCCCCTATGCACAGGCCGCCAATGCTGCCCAATTCTAACTCCATTCTTATGAAGCCAAGAACTGAAGAGGATGATTTGAAGGATTTGGAGGCGCTGTTGAGTAAGAAGTCGTTCATGGAGTTGCAGAAAACTAAGACTGGTGAGGAGATATTGGACCTCATTCACCGACCAACCGCTAAGGAGACCGCTGTTGCTGCAAAGGTTTGTAATCACGCCATCCCTGTGCTCACTTCTGCTTCTTATGTTGTTATTTTACTATGTCAATACAATTTGCATTCCTCATTTAATTTAGGAAAAGATGAAACGTTTAGATGGATGTTGCCAGCCGTCAAAAGTTCTGTTTCATGATATTCTACCATCTTCACTAGTTTTATGGCATTTGGTTCATGTGTCTTGGATGTAATGCTTCCTTTTAGTTTCTTGAATGACGAATTCATTTCAATGCTTCACTTGCTTGTTTTAATTATAGTCATCAATTTTTTGTTTCTTTTCAGTTCAAAAGCAAAGGGGGTTCTAAAGTGAAGGAATATTGTACGGCGTTAACTAAAGAGGATTGCAGACGTCGATCTGGTTCTTATAACGCGTGTGGAAAGGTAAGAAAATTTTGTATTCCATTTTTTGGGTTTATGCTGGGTTTCATTACTTCGCATCGAGTGTATGATTTACTTCTTATTGGTACATCATGCATTTTCAGGTTCATTTTCGAAGGATTATTGGTGGTCATACTGACATGAATTTAGGGGACTGCTCTTTTTTGGACACTTGCCGTCATATGAAGGTGATTAATATTTTGGTTGTCGATTATGATTTAGTTGCCATTGTCGTCATTTTAATCCTTGTGTCCATTCTCAGTCATGCAAATATGTACATTACGAGCTTGACCCAACTCAAGATGACCAAGCATTGGTGATGGGTGCCGAAGCCCTTACTCCACCTAAACCAATAAAACCACAGCGTGCTGAATATTGTTCTGAGGTAGAGCTTGGTGAACCTCAATGGATTAACTGTGACATCCGCTCATTCAGAATGGACATTCTTGGGCAGTTTGGAGTGATCATGGCAGATCCACCATGGGATATTCATATGGAGCTACCATATGGAACAATGGCTGACGATGAGATGAAAAATCTTAATGTCCCAGCATTGCAGACAGATGGTCTAATTTTTCTTTGGGTCACTGGACGTGCAATGGAGCTTGGAAGGGACTGGTATGTAAATTCCATTGACAGCTTCTTTTAAGGATCCTACTTTGATGTCTTCAGTATCTGTTGCTGTTGATTATTTATCTATCTCAAGCGATTAATTTTGTTTTCTGCATTTTATGGAATATAGTAAAATTCTGTTTGTTTTAGTTTATGTATCATGACCTGAATTTATATATATTTATATCTATAAGTTTATGTGAACTCTGCCATCCTTCAATTGGAATAATCAAGCTCCTGAAATAATTTGATTCTTTTTTAAAATACGGAACCATGTCAAGCACCACAAATTATGTCAGTGTAGTTCCTGAAGAGATTTCATGCCTAATTCTACAATTTGTTTTCCCCTTAAGTTGGGAATATGAGGTTGATGCAAGATGATTGCACCCTCAACCATCTATTGGTGTATGATTGTTTCTTTCAGAGGCATAACAAAGAGTCATTTAAAGAGGGAGGGGGATGGCCACATTTTGTTTTACACCATGAATTGTTAAGTTTTTGTGGATTTTTATTTGTCAAATGTTATATTTTTCTGATTGAATGATCTAGTAAGACTTTTTGATTTGTTCCTAAACAGTATGTACACTTGTGAGTTTGTAGTAAAACTTGTGGTGGATACTAAACTGTGTGTTAACATGCAAACACTGTATTCTAGTATCAATCTTTAGAATTTAGATGTTTTTGATTAATAGTTAAGAATACATGAAAGCAGCGAAGCAGTGGATGAAGAGCTGCAAATGGAGGGAGACAAAGAAAATTAGAAGTCAATTATTAGGAGAAGTTAAAAAAAGGACCCTGCTATAGGTTATTTATGGTTTATGTAACAATTGATAAATTAACTGTCATGGGGTGGGAATTTAAATCATGCTAAACTTTGACAGATGTAATTAGAATTGTTATTGTTGTTTAGGTTCTGGTTTATGCTAATGCATTATCAATCTGATGTATAAGATATTGTCTCCTAATCATAGGGGGCATGCGGACAGCTCATATCTTATCTTGAGTCTTACAAGGTTTGTGTATAAAAAGTTGATCCATTAAAGCAGCTGCAGAAAAAAAAATCTAGCCTAATTAGTGCTTATTTTTGACAACCGAGGGGCTATTATTACTCATTGTCATTGGGATTCGAATGTATTTATAGAAGATTCATCTCAAAATGGTGATTACTGAATCAGTAGTGCTACTCGCACTTTCGATTCTATTCTAAGTTTTCTTTGGATATGAAGTGCCAATTTAAGTTGATTTAATGGAATCAAGTACGATGCTTTATTTTTGAAGCCAAATGCGATGGTTTTGCTTTGTTGTGCAAGTGAAATATTCAAAACCTGCTCAACAATTTTATTGACATATTTAAGCTTCTGTTAGTTTGGACCTTTGGGGATACAAACGGGTTGAAGAGATCATTTGGGTGAAGACCAATCAACTTCAGCGAATTATAAGAACTGGACGCACAGGTCATTGGCTCAACCACAGTAAAGAACATTGTCTTGTTGGGATAAAGGGTAACCCTGAAGTAAACAGGAATATAGATACAGATGTCGTCGTAGCAGAAGTTAGGGAGACTAGTCGCAAACCTGATGAGGTAATTTTGACACCAATCCTTGTCTAGTACCGTGATTGCTTGATTTATCATTCGTATTTTGTTGAATTTGAAAATATCATGGGTCACGTCCATCTGAAATGTGATTGCAGATGTATCCTTTGTTGGAGAGAATTAGTCCAAGGACTAGAAAGCTGGAATTATTCGCTCGAATGCATAACACGCATGCTGGGTATATTCCTTTTGATCTCTATTGTTTGCTTCACGTCTAAAATTTTCTAGATTGAGTTGGAGTGTATTCAAGGCAAATGAATGGTGAATCTAATGTTGATGATTGAGTTTGAATGCTGTTATATGATATCCGATCAAAATACTGTTATATGACTGACAATTAGGAAAAGTAGGCTGCTGCTGAAATGCTTCTGAATCTCGTAATATGTGCTTTCATCAAAACACTCATACACCATCCATTCCAATTGATGTATCAGGTGGATTTCTCTTGGCAACCAATTGCAAGGTGTGCGATTAGTTGATGAAGGGCTGCGTGCAAGATTCAAGGCTGCTTACCCAGATGTGGAGGTTAAACCTCCATCCCCTCCCAGGACAAGTGCCATGGAGATAGATTCTCAAACAAAGAGTCCATTTGCAGGAGGTGAACCAAAGTCTGGGGCGGCACAGTTTGCAGAGCCAGCAGGCCCTGAGCCCTTTGCTTCGGAAGAAAAGCTAATGGCTGCAGACATCAAGATGGTCGCGTGAGTTCACCCCCTTGTTGTCATTGTTGTGTTATAATACCATAGGTATGGTATTGAGTTTTTGTTTCCAATGCAAGAGGAAGTTGCAGGACGTTGAGGCTTAATCTTTTCAAACTTGTGTCCTACCTATTTTCAGGCCTGTCTTTGTAAAATAAATGAGACACACTGGGTGCGGTGCTTACTATTATTTTTGTATCCTTCCATGGGCCCAATTTTTCAGGATTTATTAATAGAAGCTCTATTTTACTAGTATCATGCAATGCAAGATTATTTGTTTTTTTGTTTTTTTTTTGATCGGGTACAATATAGATGATTTGAGAAATGATGATTGAGAAAAGGGCTTTGTTTGGTCGACAATTTGTAATTAAATCCACCAAATAGATTACAAGCACGATAATTTTAAAACCATTCCGTGAACTTGTGATTCCCATTACATTGCACTTGAAGTTACACAGCATGGGCCAGTCAATTCTTCACGTTCCTTGGTTAAATGCCTAATTAACCTTCACTTTAGGTGCTCCACTCATCTTCTGCATGCCTAACAGCTTATCTTTATCCAGTTTGTTTGTTGTCTGAAGAAGAAACCAAGAGCAGTTGAGTAACCAGCATCTGGAACTCCTCCAACACCTCACTCACCATTCCTACTTTACTCTTGTTGACCAACATGTTGAGCAACACCGCCAAATGCTTCTGAAACTTCCCTTTCTCTGCTATTTCCTTGAGGGCCTCGCCCTTAATTCTATCACCAACTGAAGTATCAGCCAAGAATGCCACTAGACTCCGATTCTTGAACAATTTCAAGAACCTTGGAACATCTGTTTGGAGGACATGAAGAGCGTTGTTAGAGAGGGCTACGTCCAGTAAGGCAGCTGCATAACCAACAGCTGGGTTTCGATGAAGGATTGGAGGTGACGGGTGGTGGATATGATGATGATGAAGATGATGATGATGATGATGATGATGATGATGAGATGTCCAATGGAATGGATGAGATGAGAAAACGTTGTTGTTGGTGAAGGGAGAAGAGGTGGGTCGACTATGAGTATGAGGTATTGATGAATTGGGTTTGGTGGTGAAGAGATGTTGGGCGTGTAGTGGGAGGTGGCGGTCGCGCAGAGCTGGTGCTGAAGGAATGCGAGGAGGAGGAGGAGGAGGAGCCTGTTTGAGCGTAGATACAGTACCGGTTGACAAGCTCTCCATTAATTAATTAATGCAGACAAGAAGAAAGCAGTGCCCTGAACTCACTCCTTTCAGTTCAGGGGGTCACCAGTGCTGTGCTACAAATTACAAATATATATATGCGCGACGAATTCATTTGAGTCCCACTCATACAGATTGCTCTTTTAATCACAATTACGAACTAACCAATACTAGAGACGTACAAGGATGAGCATACATCTTCAACTCAAAATGACAAAAGGATATATGTATATATAAGGGATTGTTTGTCATTACATTTTGTAAAGGTAAACGTTTATGATTTTTTTTTCGGATAAGAAATCAACAATCTACTCCAACATGACTCAGAACACATGACCTATCCATTGTTGTCATTTAGCAAGTGATGTCTCAACTATCCGTCTCACTACTACAGATGTTGCGGCAAAATGTACTCCTATCATATAAATATAATTAATCATAATTTTCATAATAAGCCCACTTAGTTACTACATCATAATGACTTGAACCCATCATGTTTCAGGTATCTAACTAAAGATTTTTGGGCAAAATGTTTATGATTTTTTTTTAATAAGTGTATTTATTTATTTATTTATTTATTGAAGTGATTTAGAATGTGTCAATCTCCCTATACTGAAGACATTCCATTATTTTATCTGGTTTTACTTGTTTGGGGAAGTAAGGCATTCATATCGACTATGGATAATGGAGTAGTATTATTCTTTACTTCCTAGCTGATGTAGCTTATTAGAGCAGAAAAAGAATTTTTTAATTTTTTAATGAAGAAGAGTTGGGGTGGGGGGGTCCAAAAGAGTGAGCAGTTAATGCACTTTGGCGAGGGTGCGGTCCTTTACATTTGACGTAGGTGCTACGTCTTGCGTGTACACGCAGATTTCTGGCTTTTTTAGTCTTTCTTTCTGACCAACCCTTCTTTCTCTCTTTCATTCATTTCATTCAAGCCAAGCCAAGCCAAGAGAAGGTAGAGTAGTTAGGTCATCTCGGAAATCTCATCTCATCTCTCTCAAGTCTCACCAACAAGAAGATGCCCCCTCGATCCGCTCTCAGAACTCTACGCGCCACCAGAACTGCCGCCAATCCAACTCAATCTGCTCAAAACCCTACCCAGTACTCTTCTTCTAATGCCAATGGAGATGAATCCTTTGTGGTGCCCGGCCGATCTTCGCCTCGTGCCCCCCACCGCCTCTTTGATCTTAATGGTGCATCTCCACCTCATCTTTTACTGGATCAATTCATCATTCACTCATGCTCATTTTTGTGGATTTTTGTTTTCAGAGCCTTTTCACGAATCGGCTGCTGATGAAGAAGACGAAGAAGAAGAAGAAGCCGACGTAAAGGAGGTGAAAGAAGAAAAGCCTGTTAAAGAGAAGAGGAAGCAGAAGGAGTACGAGGTGTTTGTTGGTGGCCTTCATAGAGATGCCAATGAAGACGATTTGAACCAGATGTTCAACAAGGTCGGTGATATTGTGGAAGTCAGATTGGTGAAGAGCAGGTACTCCCACAAGAACAAAGGCTTTGCTTTCGTCAGATTCGCCACTATTGAGCAAGCCAAGAGGGCCGCTTCTCAGCTTAACGGCGCTCTGGTATAATTTTATTTCCAATCTATTCATGCTCTATTCACTCTCTCACTCTCTCTTGTGCTCTCTTCATTCCAATTCCAAATCCATTACATTGTACCATTCAATTCTGCAGGTGCGTGGTAAGAGCTGTGAAGTTACTCGAAACAATGACAACGAAACGCTTTATTTGCGTAACATATGCACAACATGGACTAAAGATCAGGTACGCTTTTCTGCTGATATTCTGCTTCGTTAATAGCTCTGCTGCTTTTATCATTTCATGCCAATTCACGAATCTCTCTACCTTGTCTCAACAAACAGCTTGTTGAACATTTGAGGCCATTCAACTTGGAAAACCTTGAAGATGTTCATCTGATTGATGATCCAAATGACAGGGCGAAAAACCGTGGTTATGCATTCCTTAATTTCAGCACTCATATGGATGCTGTGGCTGCATGTAACAGATTGCAGAAGGGAGTGATTTACTTTGATACAAATATTAGAGCAGAAGTTGCTTTTGCCAAGTCTGCTTTTGAACCTGATGAGGAGGTTATGGCTCAGGTATTATCATTTAGCATTCAATTGTGTTGCATAACATCAGACTGGAAATGAGTTTATGTCTTCTTAGTGTATCAAATAAATGTACATGTATTTTGATACTAATTAAGCCGTGCTTGCCTCGCTATCTTTTTTGTATCTATATTTTATCTAGATGGGAGGGATAAGTCTTCGGAGGCAACTCCTTGGATCTAAATTCATGTTTTTCAGACTTCTTCAATTTTTCTTGTGTTCATGATTCCAATATTCTTAAACCTGCCTTGATATCTCACTCTCACAATTGTTCCCACTGCAGGTGAAATCTGTTTTCTTGGACGGTTTGCCTGCAAGCTGGGATGAGGAGCAGGTGCTAAAACACTTTAACAAGTATGGTGATGTCGAAAATGTGAAGCTTGCTCGTAACATGCCATCTGCCAAACGCAAAGACTTTGGTTTTATCTCCTTTAGTACTAGGGAGGCAGCACTAGCTTGCATTGACGCAGTGAATAAAGATGGCATAGATGAGGGGGCTAACAAGGTATACACTTTTATCAATTTTTTATTTTATCTTAATGTTTATGCTCTCCTTCATGCTTTCTCATTTATTATGCTGGGGATGCAGATTTTCCTGAGAGCTACTCTCCGCAAACCTCTGCTTAAACGAATTACTCCGGCTGGGGGTGGCTGGCGAGGTTACATCAGTAAAAATCCTGATTTTTGTGGTCAACGATGGCAAACTGGCAATTCTTACTCCAGTAGGTCAACTAAAAACGTGGAATCAATGGGTCGGGATCATGAACGCGGGTCGGGTGGCTTTAACCGATACTCAACTAGAGATGCATATAGAAGTGAATTCTCTCCTACAGAGGATTCTCATTTCAGGAGGTCTGTCCGGCGAGGGCCTGGTATGCTGACTTTTTTTTTTTTTTTGCTGATAGTTATTTGTTCTTTTTCTTCTAGTTGCTTTTACACTAAAATTTTAAGCATGCATTCAGCTACGTCAACTGCAAACAGCAGATCAAGAGATCCATATCATGAAAGCTGTTCATCCAGTAGGCATTCCCTTGATGATTACGAGGATCTTGCCACTTTTTATCCCCAGGATGACCATGCGGCATATTCACATCCTCCACTCGGAAGATATGAGGACGACAATTACAACTTCCAATACGAGTATTATGAAAACAGTTCTGAAGATGGATATGATTACCATCCACCGAAGAGATTGAAACGCCCCTATTCTGCGACAGTAAGTACTCTATAAATTGCTGACTTGCTTAGGAAGTCGAAACTGCTTTTATGTGGCTTTATATTAATTGGTCTTGTTTAGGGTGAGGATCAGCTGCCATTGAGGACCATTTCAAGGAATGCTAGAATTGATGGGCCGGGATTAGAAATGGATGGTTATCCCGTGGAAGATGTTTTCATGTACGAGGAATATTCAAGGTATGTGTGGGTAAAAAATAGCCTATGCAGGGTTACCTTTTGCAGTTTCATTGTTTTTTACACTCTAGATTCTGCAATTGGTAGGTCTACACTTTGTCGGCCATTATTATTCGCAACAAAAAACAAACAACTTGCATTGTTTCATCTCATATTGAAGAGATCAAATTAACTATTTGCCCCTCATTCTAAATGTGTACTGTGGGAATTACAGTGGGAAATCCATACTGCTCAAAGTTTTATTTTCTTTTGATTTTTACAAATGTATACTTGTTGATTGCATCGCTATTTTGTTGTCAGGAGTGTACGAGATGACCGTTACGATTATATCAATCGTGGTTATGATAGTCGTTTCATGTCCAGGAGTACTGCTCCACGAACATACCGTTACTAAACTGTGAGGATATTTTCCCTTTTCATATGTGCTATCTTCCATTTGTCTCTTTGTGATGCATTTACGTAAATTTATTTAGGCTCTTCCATATCTAAATTAGATTTTCTAATTGAGTAATTTAGTTTTTTCTTGAGAGAAACGGAGAACAGTGTTCTCGAGTGAGGACTGGAAAAGGAGTTGGTTAGACAGTGTTGGGTTGTAGGGATAATGTAGAGGAGTTATGGGATCAATTTTTGGGTGTGCGTTGCTTATTATTGATTGTGTCTTATCTTTATGTCTACTTTTTTGTTTGTTCTATTCCCAGTGTATATTTCTTTTTTTCCTTTGCTTTTCGTCTTCCTTGTGTCTCTTATTCTTGTTATTATGCTTTATGTTGTAAATTCCCTTTACCAGTTTCTTATTAAAAAAAAAAAAAAAAAAAAAAAAAAAAAAAAAACTTAACAGCAGTATTGAACCCTTTGAATAATATTATATTTTAATGACGTGATTTTGATGTGGTTCAGATACCATAAGATGTGCATTCCAAGGATAATCCCTGCATATTAAGGAAAGGAGGCATCCTGATAGATATGATTTGCAAGGTGAGCAATAATTTTATAAAGATGTGTCCATTTTTTGAACAATGCCAGTTTCTCCCTCTGATGTGCGTCGGAACATGGAAGGGCTCTTTCAGTCATTGATCAGTATATAAGATAGATCTTGAAAGTCTTTTGAATGCGATTTGTGTCATTTATTCAAATTGCCTTGTGATTCATCTCCTTCTAACCATTCATTTGCTCATTGTTCAATCATTTAATCTTTATGGTAATGGTTTTTTATTGTTAATGAACAGCTTATTGCACTTCTTTCCAAAACTGATTAATATTTCCCGAATGCCTACAGTTGTTCCAGGCCTTTATGCTTCTCATACTTCATGAGCTGAGAAATGATTTGTAGAGCCATAGATAATCTGTGGTGTTTCAGCTATGCAAATTGAAGAATGGAAACCAAATTGACAACATTGTGGGATGGGACCTGTGAAAAGTTTGGAATTAAACCTTAATCTTCTAATCTGCTCATATTTGAGAAAGAGGTAACACGGTTTTCAGAGCTAAGTTGTTGCAACAAAATATCGAAAGGTAACGTGATTTCTTCCAACTTCGAGGTTCTGCAGCTTCTTGGTGCAGCATAAATCTCGGGAGGATTATGCTGGCTAGCCTGACCAAAGCCCAGATACCCAGTATATTGACGAGTGGGGATCATACCTTTTGTTTGATTATTTTATGTGATGTTCTCTTTTTCTTGGAGATTTGGAAGGGGATAGGTAATGGTGGAATTTGAATTCGTGATCGACGACAGGCTTGTGATTTGCGAATCATCTGCCAACCTATTGAGGGAGGGCTGAACTTGGAAAGGATCATATCTTCAACTGCATATTCATCTTGGAGGACAAAAGATGTATCCATATGGAGGGCAAACCTTGGACAAAAGGTCGTCTCTTATTGATTTATGTTGGCTTACAATAATTTCATTCTCACTTGTTCTGTTTGCGCCCCATTGTTTAAGTGTTTGTGGGTGAGATCGGGTTCTTGTTAGGATGAACTCATTTGTGCATTTTGTACAATTCGACAATTATAAATCGTATACCTAGTAGTAGAATTTGAATTCTACGTGAAAAGTGAGCCGACATGAGCACTGTTAATAAAATCCTTGAATATGAATAGTTTGAATAGCTCGGTGAATGCTACAGAGCCTGAAATTGAATCAACAAACTTGGTCTGCTTCACGTTCATTTGATCAAAAACATCGGAAACGCACGCTGCAACCAGGAGAAATAGAACAGCTACAGGAGATCGACCACTAGTAATACTCAATTGTTGAAATTACGCCAGTGCTCAAATTGAAGCTGAAAGGCAATTTAATTGTTATAGACTTACAAGCTATGTTTGTGCGAAATATCAAACTTGCACGCATTAAAATTGATAGAAATACATGATTCAGTATCTTCAGTGCTGTAATGTCACTGATGACAAATGCTAAGCAAAATAGAATCACCAAAATTATGGGAGTTTTTCCTCCCCAACGATAATATGCAATGAAATACAACTAAGCAGGGAGCCGGGAACTTTCCATAACGCACGCATTGTATAAATTTCTTCTCCTTCTATGGCGAAGTGGATCTTCTACAACACCTTCAACCAGCTGATAACCTTTAAGAATGTCTCCTATGAAAACATCGTATACATCACAATTTCTTTTTCAATTTATGCGAGAACTTATAAGTCACTAGTTCTAGTCTTTAGCAAGTTCCCACCTTTAGTGTTTCATAGAATTCAATCAGTCAGTGAGAGGCTCCGACTCTGGGTCTCTCTCTTTCATTGATGTCCAATCTTGGGACTCTGCAGATTAGAACACATGTTAGCCCCATGAAAAAGTAATAAGCAAGTTCCGGGATGAACAAAGACTAAAGCATTGAGGAAATCTAAGTCAATAGCACGAGCCATTTTGCAAAAGACTATACGAATGAACACAAGTCATTTAAAAGCTCATTCCACCTTAAGTTCATCACTCTTGCAACTTAAATGAACACAAGAACTTACTTGTCCTGTGAGACTCGGCAACAGACGCAAGTCTCCTTTGCAAAATCGATGCCATGAAGAGGAAAATGGAGCACATGCCGAACATCACAGTAATAGGGAATGCATTGACCTTCAAAATTGAAAAAAGATAAAAGTGACCAGCCAGGAAGATTAGTACATGGCAAAGCTTTTGATCAAGCAATGCAACCAACTAAAAGTATGTATAATGAAAATAATGCACATATTGAAATACTTACATTGTATAACACTACGCACACAAAGATATTCAAAGGAATGCGGAAGAAATTCATAATGGTGCTTCTAGACTCTTCAGGAATATATTGGGACCTCATCTTCATGATTGATGGCCAAAATATCCCGACACAGCCTTCAAAGGCACAGAAACCCAAGATTTGGATACACCCGGCAAAGGAAATACTACCACCGTGTTTCACATTGGAGGGTGGAACAAGGAACTGTTTATTCAAGCAAATGTTGGAAAATTATAATTAATCGGTGCACACTAAATCTAAATATAAAGACTCAAGGAGTATGAGGGACTAATAACATACACTGGTGACGACAGGAAGGAATAAACTCAAGGCAGAGACTGCAAATACAATCTGCATGTAGCTCTCAACTTTTGGGGATACACGGGCTAGTAGGCGTGCTGCAATGGAGCTACCCAACATGGAAGACAGCATAAATGTTGCAAAAATAAAACCGTGGGGTATATCTTCCTCATTTGGGCTCAATGCAGGGGTCCACAGGAACACAAAGGTGTACATTGAACCTTCAAACAAAGATTGTATGGCACCCAGCAACGCAATTTTTTCATCTGAAACAAATGCCGGAAAATGTAAAAAACTCAAAAGAGGAAAAGACAGGAAGAGATGGGAAAATTTGAAGTTACAAGTGCCCTCTACAAGAATATTGTTAGCAAATAAATGCAGTAGGATCGCAGCATACTCAATAAGATTCAAAAACTTAAATAGTTAACGAGCAGGCCACATGAAGGTGTAACATTACAGGGCCAGATGCAGTAGTATCCACATGAATGTTACACTTACACATGAAGGTGTAACATTATGTTAGATTATCTTTTCCTAATTAATCTCTATTATATGTGACCCATATTACATTGTTACGTACTCCATGTTTTAGGCCCACAACTTGATGGTAGTTTGGGCATAAATGTTTTGAGTACGGGGGTTTTAATTCCCTCCCCTCTCTCTTCAAAATAAACGGACCCAATAACTGTAAAACAGTTATTGGGATATGATTTGTTTTAAAAACCAAAGAGATCTCACCATCAAGATAATTCTGTCTAACGGAAGAAGGCAGAGAGGGAAAAAAACATTCTCAAACCTTAATGACAATGGAAGGAGGTATGTTTATATTTTATGATTTATGATTGAATTAAAAGTGTTATATAGATCAGTAAACACAACAATGGTATCAGAGCATGGTTGAACACTTTGATTCTTGATAGTAGTTTCCGCATTATTGTTTCAATTTCGGTCGACATTATTGAAAATAATTTTTGAAGTCGATTATTCAATTTGGGTATAAAAGGGTATAAAAGGTAATTTATTAATTTTAAATTTTACCTATTTCGATGCCAATTTTCGTTATTATAGGCATTTTGATTTTTGTGCTATTTCAATTCCTTTTTAATAGCGAAATTGAATTTCTATTTCATTGTAATTTCGGTTCATATATATATATATATGTGACCTTATTGTCGAAATCACTAAAACGTGTATATCTACATAATTGTTTGTAAAGTCTACAAATTTGGTGTCTCTAGATAAACACAAATTTGGAATTTATGTAGATGTCATCCTTATCGCGTTGTTTAAAGTGATCGACTTCTTTATATATATTGGTATCATTGAATCAACAATATATATGCTTACACAGTACATACACACATTATATAATATTAATAGAAAATTTTGTGATATACATACCTTAAAAGTCGTGGTCACCCATATCTTTCAGATATATTATTGTGCACATACTAATTTGTGATATAATACATGTTATATTATATATGTTTGGTACTTAAAAGTCGAGCACTTATTCATTATTATTTCCTCACCCATATCTTTCATACTTTCCATGATATATTAATGTATGTGATCATATTACACATATTACATGTTTTACGTATATAAATTTGTGATATTAATGTACGTCACATTATTAATTGATTAATTCAATGTCATGCATGTATGCATATAATTGACATGTATATCTTGATATGAAAATGGACACATAAAGAATTACGGCCTTAATCAAATTGCATGAAAATATATATTAGAATTTAAAATTTTTAAAATTAAAATTAAAGTATGCTTAATTAAATGTTTATTTCATGAAAAGCTGGTTACTCACCAAAGTGGCATAGCTTGAATAGATGTTAAATATTTAATTAAGACAATTAATTATAATGCTAGGAGGTCACCCAAAGGTGGACCATTGCTTATGATTAATGAAACTTAAGAGATTTATCATCATACTTAATTAAAAATAGGTATGTTTTATCCAAAGATATCTTACTTATTTACGTAAGTATGGTTGATTGTTTATGAAAGTATGCTTATTAAGAATTTGATATAGTGTGAATTATGTATTAAAGTACTACCCAAAGGTGAACTTAAATACATAATAAATGTATTGTATGCCTGAATCTATTAAGTTTAACTCAAAGCATTAATGTGAATGATTTTGTTATATTTGCAGCGTCCTCTAATATATTTGCCTTAGATAATATGATGGTTAAGTTCAATGGGCTCAACTACAATGATTGGTCTGAACAGATCCAGCTCCAACTGGGTGTAATGGACCTTGACCTAGCAATCATTGTAGATGAAAAGCCTGCGGCCATTACCGAGACTAGCTCCGAAAAGGAAAGGTCTCTATATGAGGCTTGGGAGCGGTCTAATAGGCTAAGTTTGAATTTGATGCGAATGACGATTGCAGAAAATGTCAAACCATCTATGCCCAAGACAAACGACGCAAAGGAGTTCATGATCCAGCTAAAAGAGTACTCACAATCGGACATTGCTGACAAGTCCATTGTGGGAAGCTTGATGAGTGAGTTGACCACTAAGAAATTTTGAGTGGTCACAGCCCATCTATGATCATGTGACTAGTATGTCTAACTTGGCAGCGAAGCTTAAAGCAATGGGTATGGACGTGAGTGAATCATTTCTGGTTCTGTTCATTATTAATTCCCTTCCCCTTGAGTTTGGTCAGTTCCAGGTGAATTACAACACCATAAAAGAAAAATGAAACTTGCAAGAAATCAAGGCTATGCTCGTACAGGAGGAAAGGAGATTAAGGAAACTGAAGGGTTCACTCAGTTCATCTCACTATGCATGATGGAGCTAGCAGCAACAAAGCGATCCCAGGAAGGAAGGACAGAAAGAAGGACAAAGCCCCAATGAAAGTCCATGAGGGTCGAATCCATAAGGAGCTGATGTGTCACTTCGTAGGAAGAGTGGACACTTCAAGAAAGACTGTCCGAAACGAAAGACATGGTTTGAGAAGAAAGGTATACATTACATTTCGTATGTTTTGAATCAAACTTAATTGAAGTGTCTAATAATACCTGGTGGCTTGATACTGGTGCAACTACTCATGTTTCACATATTATGCAGGGATTCCTTTCAATCCATCCCATAAGCGAACTGAAAAGTTCTTATTTATGGGGAACAGAATGAAGGCACGCGTAGAAGGGATCGGGACTTACAGATTAATCCTGGATACCGAATACTTTTTGGATTTAGAAAAGTGTCTTTATGTTCCTGAATGTTCAAGGAACCTTGTTTATGTGTCAAGATTGGATTGTGTAGGCTTTAATTTAAAGATTGGAAACAATTGTTTTAGTTTATTTAAACACAAATACTATTATTGTTCTGGTATTTTAATTGACAACTTATATCATTTCAATCTTGATAGTATGTTTGTTGAATCCTTGTTTAATGTTGAGCATGTTATTGGAAATAAACGTAGTGCACATGATGAGTGCTCTGCTTTTCTTTGGCATCAAAGATTAGGTCACATATCCAAAGAAAGAGTAAAGAGGTTAGTGAAAAGTAATATCTTTACCTCAATTGGATTTTGTTGACTGGGATGTATGTGTGGATTGCATTAAGGGAAAGCAAACCAAACATATATCAAAACATCCTGCCACAAGAAGCAGTGAGTCTCTTGAATTGATACACACCGATATTTGTGGTCCTTTTGATGCTCCATCTTGGAGTGGTCAAAAGTATTTTATCACCTTTATTGATGATTACTCACGATATCGTTATCTATACTTGTTGCATGAAAAGTCTCGGTCAATGGACATTTTAGAAATGTTCATTAATGAGGTAGAAAGGCAGCTAGATAGAAAGGTAAAAGTGGTGAGATCTGATAGAGGTGGCGAATACTTTGGAAAGTATGATGAAAGTGGACAATGTCCAGGTCCATTTGCAAATTTCCTTAAAAGTCGAGGTATTTGTGCACAATACACAATGCCTGATACACCTCAACAAAATGGTGTAGCTGAAAGGCGGAACCGTACTCTTATGGATATGGTTAGGAGTATGTTAAGTTGTAACACTATACCTTCATCATTGTGGATGCATGCATTAAAAACTGCTGCATATCTGCTTAATAGGGTTCCTAGTAAATCAGTTCCTAAGACTCCTTATGAACTTTGGACTGGTAGGAAACCTAGTTTGAGACATCTTCATGTTTGGGGATGTCAAGCAGAAGTACGGATATATAATCCACATGAAAAGAAACTTGATGCAAGGACTATTAGTGGTTACTTCATTGGTTACCCTGAAAAGTCTAAAGGGTACATATTTTATTGTCCTGACCATAGTACGAGAATAGTTGAGTCTGGTAATGCTCGATTCATTGAGAATGGCCAAATCAGTGGGTATTCATGAAATTCAATAGAAAACTCCTACATCTAGCATTTCTCCTCAAATTGTTGTTCCTCTTGTTGTATCACGGTTACGCAATAAACCCGGACAACAAATCATTGTTCCAAATGAGGAAAATGAATTTATTGTTAATGAACCAGCTAATGATGCACAAGTTGTAAATGATCAAGGAGAGCCACAAGAAATAGCATTACGAAGGTCTATAAGGGCAAGAAGACCATCAGTTTCAAATGACTATGTGGTTTATTCACTTGAACATGAATGTGATTTGAGCATTGACAAAGATCCAGTCTCGTTCAAACAAGCCATGAAATGTGATGATTCTGAAAAATGGTTTAATGCCATGATAGACGAGTTGAAATCAATGGATGACAACAAAGTATGAGAATTAGTCGAGTTGCATGAAGGTGCAAAGCAAGTTGGTTGCAAATGGGTCTTCAAAACAAAACGAGACTCGCATGGCAACATTGAAAGACATAAAGCCAGACTTGTCGCCAAAGGTTACAATCAAAAGGATGACATTGACTATAAAGAGACCTTCTCTCCAGTTTCAAAGAATGACTCTTTAAGAATTATAATGGCTTTAGTAGCTCATTATAATCTTGAGCTTCACCAAATGGATGTCAAAACCGTCTTTCTGAATGGAGACTTAGAAGAGGAAGTTTACATGGACCAACCCGAAGGTTTCTTGACCACATGAAAAGAAAACTTGGTGTGTAAATTGAAGAAGTCAATATATGGATTGAAACAAGCTTCCAGACAATTGTATATTAAGTTCAATAATACCATTACGTCATATGGTTTTGTAGAAAACACTGTTGATCGGTGTATATACATGAAGATCAGTGGGAGCAAGTTTATTATATTGGTCCTATATGTTGATGATATTCTTCTTGCTGCGAATGATGTTGTTATGTTACATGATGTAAAGAGATTTTTCTCTATAAACTTTGAAATGAAAGATATGGGTCAGGCATCATATGTGATAGGAATAGAGATATTCCGTGATAGATCGCAAGGATTGTTAGGTTTGCTCAGAAATGATATATCAATAAAGTATTATAGAGATTTCAAATGGACAAGTGCTCTGCAGGAATAGTTCCAATTCAGAAAGGGGACAAGTTCAGTTTAATGCAATGTCCTCATAATGATTTGGAACGTCAGCAAATGCAATGTATTCCTTATGCGTCATTAGTTGGGAGCTTAATGTATGCCCAGACTTGTACTCAACCAGATATCAGTTTTGTTGTTGGAATGTTGGGTCGATATCAAAGTAATCCTGGAATGGATCATTGGAAAGCCGCAAAGAAAGTACTTAGGTACTTACAAGGCACCAAGGATTACATGTTGATCTACAAACAGTCGAGTCATCTCGAAGTGATTGGGTATTCAGATTCAAACTATGCCGGATGTGTGGACTCGAGGAAATCTACATTCGGTTACTTGTTCCTATTGGCTGGAGGAGCAGTTTCATGGAAAAGTGCGAAACAAACTGTAATTGCTACTTCGACTATGGAGGTTGAATTCGTGGCATGCTTCGAGGCCACTATTCATGCATTATGGTTGCGGAATTTTGTGTCAGGACTTGCTATAATAGATAGTATAGCTAAACCTATAAGGCTATACTGTGATAATTCCGCAGCAGTTTTCTTTTCAAAGAATGACAAGTATTCAAAAGGTGCAAAACGCATGGATTTGAAGTACTTGTCTGTCAAAGAAGAAGTGCAAAAACAAAGAGTGTCGATTGAGCATATTGGTACTGATCTGATGATAGCGGATCCGTTAACTAAGGGATTACCGCCCAAAACGTTTATTGGCCATGTTGAACGTATGGGCATTATAGACAAGTCCTTGTTAACATAATATTATGGTATGTATACATACATTTATAGTTGTATTGCTCGCATTATTGTCATGACACTTGTGAATTCAATTAAAGCTTTGTCTTTGCTTATGTACTTGTTACCTTCATTATATTTCAGTGAGATAACATTATGGTTAGAGGGTTGAATTATCCTTATTAAAGTTATATTGGTTGAGTTGATTGGAAGGAATCACGTCGATTAAATGACTTGTGACCGCCATGATCTAATCATTTTAATTCAGTGAAAAAGTGATTTGATAGATTCAATAAAAGTGCGCAATTATATTTTATTTTGAATTATCAAGTCATAACATTCCCACCTAGCGACGAATGTGAAGAAAAATGGGTAGGAGAAAAGAGTAGAGAAATATGAAGTAGTAGATACGGACACTAGATCTTTTAGACAAAATAGAAGTAGAAAATGAAAACAAATACAAAGGGGAGAAAAAATTCGTTTAGGAACATGGAACATAGGAACACTTACGGGGAAGTCAATAGAACTAGTAGATACCATGATTAGAAGGAGAGTCAATATTGCTTGCCTCCAAGAGACAAAATGGGTAGGAGAAAAGAGTAGAGAAATAGGAAGCACGGGGTTTAAATCTGTGGTACACCTATAGATAGAAAATGCAATGGAGTAGGAATTGTAGTGGATAATGATTATAAGGATAAGGTCGTAGAGGTTAAAAGAATGGGGGATAGATTGATTCTAGTTAAATTAATTATTGGAGACGAAAAAATTAACATACTTAGCGCCTATGCACCACAAGTAGGATTAAGCGAGAGCATCAAACGCAAGTTTTGGGACGATATGGATGAATTTATGCAAAGTATACCATTAGATGAAAAAGTTTTTATTGGAGGAGATTTAAATGGGCATGTCGGGGCAAGTAACGATAGGTTTGAGAGAGTTCATGGAGGTTTTGGTTACGGTAATAGAAATGAAGAAGGAGAATCAATCTTAGAATTTGCTTCAAAGATACGATCTTCTCTTAGCAAATACTAGTTTTAGGAAGAGGGAGTCGCATATAATTACTTTTAGTAGTGGTCATAACAAGAGTCAAATAGATTTTCTTTTAACAAGAAAAATAGATAGAAAAATATGTAGAGACTGCAAAGTAATACTTGGCGAAGCACTTACTACCCAACATAAGTTAGTAGTACTTGATATTAAGCTAACACGACGACATAATATAAATAAAAGAGTTAGCGACCCTAGAATAAAGTGGTGGAACCTAAAACATAGTAAACAAGTAGAGTTTAGAGAAAAACTACTAAAGGAAAATATTTGGAATCTTGACTTAGATGCTAATACAATGTGGTTAGAAGTGAGTAGTTGCATAAGGAGAGTGGGATCAAACGTATTAGGTATATCTAAAGGCTTGGGACCACCAAAGAAGGAAACATGGTGGTGGAATGAGGATGTCCAACGAGCAATTACGACTAAAAGAGAGATGTATAGGAAAATACCTAAGTGTCAAGATGAAGATGTGTACGATCAATATAGAGAAGCTAGAAAACAAGCTAAAAAAGTAGTTAGTCAAGCTAAAACAAATTTCATGGAAGATCTATATACAAGGTTAGGTAATAGAGATGGCGAAAAATATATATATAGGCTAGCCAAACTAAGAGATAAACGAAACAAGACCTAAGTCATGTAAGATGTATTAAGGACGAAAATCAAAATGTTTTAACGCGCGAGGAGGATATTAAGGAGAGATGGAGAAGTTACTTCGATAGTTTATTTAATGATGGTCAAGTTGATACCATAATCGATGAAAACCCACACCAAGAAAGAAATGTCAACTATACACGCAATATTAGAATTGTAGAAGTTAAAGAGGCATTGAAAAGAAGGAAAATAGGGAAAGCATGTGGCCCAGATGAAATACCCATAGAGGTTTGGAAATGCTTAGGAGAAATTGGATTGACTTGGTTAACAAAACTTTTCAATAAAATTTTAAAATCAAAACGGATGCCAATGGATTGGAGAAGAAGCACGCTTGTGCCAATCTTCAAAAACAAAGGAGACATTCAAAGTTGCTCAAACTATCGGGGAATTAAACTTATGAGTCACACTATGAAACTTTGGGAGAGGATAATTGACAATAGGCTAAGGAGAGAAACAACAATATCGAGAGAACCAATTTGGTTTCATGCACAGGAGGTCAACTATGGAGGCGATTTTCCTTGTAAGACGATTGTTAGAAAAATATAGAGAAAAGAAAAAAGATCTTCATATGGTATTCGTAGATTTAGAAAAAGCATATGATAGGGTCCCTAGAGATGTTCTTTGGTGGGTTCTAGAAAGAAAAGAGTGCACGCTAGATACATAGACACTATTAAGGATATGTATGATGGAGTAGTAACGAGTATAAAGACATTTGGAGGAGCTACAAAAGAATTTCCCATTACGATAGGACTACATCAAGGATCGGCTCTAAGCCCATATCTATTTACTTTAGTTATAGATGAACTAACTAGACATATTCAAGATGATATACCATGGTGTATGTTATTTGCAGATGATATTGTCTTAGTGGATGAAACTAAAGATGGAGTGAATAGAAAATTAGAACTCTGGAGGAATACATTAGAATCTAAAGGCTTTAAGTTGAGTAGGACGAAAACCGAATACATGCACTCGTGAGTTTAGAAACACTAGACATCGAGATGACGGAGTGGTAAAATTAGGGGAAATAGAAGTTCCTAAGGTAAACCACTTTAGGTATCTAGGATCAATCATACAAAATGATGGTAACATTGAGAATGATGTCACACATAGAATTCAAGCCGGATAGAAGAAATGGCGAGTGCAACAGGGGTGATTTGTGATCGAAATGTTCCTACTAAGTTAAAAGGAAAATTTTATAGGACCGCAATTAGGCGAGATATGCTCTATGAAAGTGAATGTTGGGCGGTAAAGCAACAACAATTACATAAAATGAACGTAGCGAAATGAGGATGCTTAGGTGGATGTGTGGTAAAACTCGTAAAGATAGAATAAGAAATATAGAAATTCAAAAACAAGTAAGAGTAGCACCAATTGATACAAAGATTAGGGAAGGGCGGTTGCGGTGGTTTGGTCACCCGCAAAGACGACCTACAAATGCCCCAACTAGAAAACTTGACTCAATAGAAACTGTAGAAATTCGACGAGGTAGGGGTAGACCAAAGTTAACATGGGATGCATTAATTAAGAGGGATTTGAATGGTTTGGAAAGCTCACCATCAGTTGTACTTAATCGAGCACAATGGAAAAGTTTGATCCATGTAGCCGACCCCAGTTAATTTGGGACTGAGGCTATGTTGTTGTTGTTGTTGTATCAAGTCATAACATGGGTCAAGTGGGAGATTGTTAGATTATCTTTTCCTAATTAATCTCTATTATATGTGACCCATATTATATTGTTACGTACTCCATGTTTTGGGCCCACAACTTGATTGTAGTTTGGGCTTAAATGTTTTGAGTACGGGGGTTTTAATTCTCTCCCCTCTCTCTTCAAAATAAACGGACCCAATAACTGTTTTACAGTTATTGGGATATGATTTGTTTTAAAAACCAAAGAGATCTCACCATCAAGATAATTCTGTCTAACGGAAGAAGGCAGAGAGGGAAAAAACATTCTCAAAACTTAATGACAATGGAAGGAGGTATGTTTATATTTTATGATTTATGATTGAATTAAAAGTGTTATATAGATCAGTAAACACAACACATTAGACCTTGCAAAACTTTCACTAGGGCACTTGGATTGTCTTTTCAAGAAGCAAAAATATTAATATGGAATCAATGGCTACCTTGGTCCCAAAGGTAGCAGGAGTTGAATCATAGTATAATAATTGCAAATTAGAACAAGTTAAAGAGTAGATAACAATGTGTTATATCTGTTGAAGCAAGAACAAAAGGTGAAGGTAAGAGAGAGAGAGAGAGAGAGAGAGCTGACCAGAAGCAATGGCTACGGCTGCACCCTTGAACTGGGTAAGCAGGTCCTTGCTCTCAGATGGATCTCCATAGTTCTCAGTCCATGATGACAAGATAATAGCCATGCCGATAGCAAGAAAACATGCAGCAGCATCAAATGGAGCGACAGGGCCAAAACCTAGAGTATCTGTTAGCACATTCCCAAGCAATCCGGACAAAATGGCAACGAGACCATTGCCGAAAAATATAGCCTTTGAGAAGGTCAAAGACAGCCATTGTTGATCGAAGTTCCTCTGCACCAATGAAATTAGTAAACTAAACATATGAGGAGGAGCATATAAGGATGTGGGATGAAAGCATTCATTGAGATAAGTGAAATATATAGGAGGGAGGGAGGGAAGCAGTGCACCTTGTTGTGTTCAGCAACCAACCATGATTCAAATGCAGAAAAAAGGAGGGACGTAGCAATTCCTCCCAAGACACGTCCAATCATCAAGACTTTGTATTGGGGAGAATGCTTGGTGGCGCAACTAAGAATGTAGGTGATGCAGTAAGTGAGACATGCCCTCTTCCGACCCCTGGAAGAAATTGGATTAGAAAATATTGGAAGAATAGCATCATAGGTAGTAGTAGTAGTAGTAGATTGAACATGTTGAAAGAAAGAAAGAAAGAAAGCAAGGAACAGACTGTTTGTCAGCAAGAGAACCAACAATAGTCCCGAAGAGCATTGAAGATCCGAAACCGGCAATGAAGAGACGGCCGATGTCTCCTTTGTCGAACCCATATTGCCTGTAGAGGAAGTAGACATAGGGTCCCTGCAACCAGTCCCCAGCTAATACCAGCAAACAATTCAATCAGTAATCAGTCAATGCGATGATGATTCATCCAGATCCAAATTGCAGATCTGGAACTGGAAGGAAGGAAGGAAGGAGTAAAAGATCTAGGTAGGGGGTAGGGGGTTACCCATCATGAGAGAGTAGATGAGGACGTAGTTGTTCTTGAACGCATTGAAAGCAGCGGATGTCGTGATGCGATCCTTGCTGTTCTTGCTCAACTCCAGACCCGCCACCACCAGCGACAGCCCTCCGAACACCACCCAGTAGAACAATTCCATATCCGGGTCTGCACTGGTCTAGCTCGTAAATTAGGTCTCAGACAACACAATTAAGAAGAACACCACCACCACCACCACCACCACCACCACCACCAAATTAAGAGCAGGTGTAGGTGTAGGTGTATGTGTAGGTGAAGAGAGATCGATCGATCGATCGATCGAGCGACTGGTTCTCTCTCGGTTGTTGTTCCTTTTGTTTATGGTGTATGCGAGTGAGAGGTGAGCCTGATAGACGCGTTAAGTCGTCGATCTCGGCCGTGGTTATGAAATGACAGGTGGCAGCATCCGGGTTGATTGGTTGGATGGTGCTTGCTCTGAGTCTGATTGCGCCACGTGGCCGTCGTTATCAAGTGCTATGATCCCTGTTTGGCCTCACCGGGACTTTGGGATCTCTCCTTATCATGGGCTAAGCTCCAAGCCTCCAATCCATTAGCAAAAACAAATTCACATTGAATTTCATTGATTTGCTGAGAATCTTTTTGCCCCTACTCTGTGCACGACCATATATTGTCCCCCATCCACTATCAAGATAGATTGCATATACACACACACACCATAGCAAGTAGCAACACCAAAGCCAAATTCACTTCCATTTATTACCAAAAACTGATGGCAATGGCAATATTAAATAAGCTAGGAATTCACACTCCCTTAACTTAAAAAACGAAAAACAAATCACCTAATTCTAATTCCATGAAAGAATATTGATCCGAGGGGTGGGGTGGGGCATAGTCATTCGCTCCAGTATTTGTCATCCTCATCAATATCTTCCTCGTTATTAGCAGCAGCAGCTGTCGCATCATCCGAACTAGTACTTGTCCTGAACCTCCTCACATCCTCCGCCGCAGCGCTCCTGAACAGCCCCACGTCCACCGCTCCCGACACCATGCGGTACCCCCGCCTCCTCAGCTGCTCAGGCCCATCGTGAGGCATCGCGAAACCCGCCAAGCAGGCTCCTTTGCCGCCTCCGCCCAGCACCGCCTTCTCCACCTCACCCACCACCTCCCTCACCTTCTTGTGCCCCGGGTCCCACAGATACCCCAGGCTCCCGCTCAAATCCAGCGGCCCCATCTGAACGCAGTCCACCCCCTCCACCGCCGCAATCTCCCCCGCCCTCTTCGCCCCTTCCTCCGTCTCTACCTGGCACATTATCAGCAACTCCTCCTCGTACCTCTCCAGATACCCCTCGTTCATCCCGTATTTGGAAGCTCTCACCACCGGGTGTGCCGATCCCCGGACCCCATTCGGCGGGAACCGGCAGTAGGAGACGGCCTTCTTCGCCAGTTTGGGGGAGTCGATCATTGGGAACATGATCCCTTGGGGCCCCAGATCCAAGGCCTTCTTCGCCCAGGTGGGGGATGACTCTGGGATGCGGAGGACGGCGGCGGTGGAGGCGGCGGCGAGGGCGTGGAGGCATGGGAGAGCGTCGGAGATGCCGCCGTAGCCATGCTCCATGTCCACCACCACAAAGTCGTAGCCGGCGAGGCCGGCAATCTCGGCAAGAGTGGGAGAGAAGGTGAGGAGGAAGAGGCCGTAGAGAGTCTCTCCATGGGCCAGCCGAGCTTTCAGGTTGAGGTTAGAATGGGCTGGGGATGGGGTGGCGAGGGAGATGCCATCCTCGGCGGAGTATTTTGGTGGAGCGATGGTGGTTTCTAGGGTTTTGGGTTTTAGGGAGATTGATTTTGATAGGGATGGGAAGGAGGAGGAGGAGGGTCTTAATAATGGGAGGAGGTTTGTGTTCCTTGATGACGACGACGTATGATATCTGAGAAGAGGCGGCGACGAAACGTAGTTGTTGGCGGCAGATAAGGCAGGCATCGTTGATGTTGGGGTTGTCAAAGTGGTTGTTTGATGACTTGATACAAATGACGCCTTTGTCTACTTGTATTGCGTTGTAGAGCAGAGCTAGGGCTTACACGTGTTTTCCACGTGACATCAATGTTTTCTACTTCCAACTTATTTACCCCCAATAATCTTATTTGCCATTTGGCCGCACTCCACCAAACTACCAACTCTTTTTCTAAAAATTACTAAATTTGATGGCAGGATAAAAAAAACAGGTGATAATTTAGAGCCAAATATACTATATACTACTACAAACAGTTCAACATCAATCTCCTCCTCGTCTAACTCTACATTCCAGTGTCAATGTCGATTGCTATATATAGTTCAAAAATAGTTCCCCCAATTGGGAAAAAACCTCCTCCTCCTCCTCCTCCTCCTATTCCTTCAAATACAGGTTCAAGGAATTTTCGCTAACCTTCTAGTTGTATCCGTTGGTAAAGGTGTACTCGTTCAACTATTCATCCGAACAACTTCAGCGCCCACTCATCTCCGCTTCTTTCTCTACAAGTTGTGATGAGGAACGAACGCTTTTGAAGAGATGAAAAATGAGCAAGACTGGATGGATGGACGGACCGACCATGCAGATTGCTTGCAGGGTCTTTTAACTGAATGTACAAAAACATGGTGGGTGCCTTCTCTGCAGTTTAGAGATTCCTTTCTCAGCGTGCATCATTTTCCCCTCTCCTGCCCCCATCATCATCATCATCGTCATCATCGTTTCGACTAAATGCATCATTTAGCTGCTGTCTCAACTGAGGAAAAAAAAAAAAAAAAAAAAAAAAAAAAAAACAATTTAACACAATTTAACACATTTCAAGAAGCCAAACTAAACTTTTACCATCACCTAAGGAAATTAAGTAGAAGAACTCACCTGCATATGTTTCAATTTCTCAGTAGTAAGCTCATCGGTGAGACAAATCATTCTGTACAAAAAGACACAACATGATCAGGAACATTATCTTTATTTTCAGAAGAAGCAAAACATTATATTCGAGAATAATATAAATGCAGATTAAAGAGCAAGATAACAAGTTTTCAACTCACCACCCATCCCAAGTGTGCCTAAATCAACCTAAACCAATCTATCGTCCATTCTGAAAAGAATATCCATTAACTACCCTACAACCACCAACGAAAGTTGATAGCTTGAAGCCAACAATATAGAAGATTGGATGAGATCTTTCTTTAGCACTCCACTGGTGCACTATCGGAAAAAGAAATAAAAATTATGATTCATTTGCACCTACATAGACCGTGCAAATAGCCAACTAATTCAGGACTGAGGATTTATTGTTGCCGGACATAGACCACATTACAGCAAAACAGGCTGCCCACTGAACTTCACTACCCTTCCTAGCTCCAAATCCATCAGATTGTAAAGAAAACATCAACCACCACTCCCAAATTGCTACCACCAAAGAAGAATGATTGAACAAGTCTGACCAAAATGCGCACAATATCCCGTATAATGCATAAGAAGCATACAACATTGAGGATAAAAAGGAAAAGGAGGTAAATCACTACTGGATATAGAGTTTTCCAAATCACTAAAACAAACACTACCAAGTCAACTAGACAACAATTTTGAAAAAAAAAAAAAAAAAAACACTAGTCAACAATGACCACAAACCTAGACTGCAGCTCCATAATTTTGAGAAGCAATAATCGTTCTCTCTCGGAGGCTGCTGCTGCTTCAGCCTGTAAAACAATGAACCCATTTCACTTTGTTATACAATCCACAAATAAAGTTAGCTCCGACATTGGCTGAGTAGACATTGCAGGCGTTCGAGAAAACTAAAATTGTAAAGGAATGGAAAATTGAAAAAAAAAATCATTCGTTATCGTCATTATCATTGTAGTTATCGTCATCATCGAGTCGTGACAGTTAAACTATACATTTCCACCAAGAGACTTGGAAATCAAACATGAGCATAAATTATTTATAAATCCATATTTGCAGAGTTTAGACGCTAATATAATAGGTTTTCTTCGAGATCATACCAGAAAAGAATAGACAACATTACCAAAATGCTAGAAATGCCAAAATAGTATAATTAGAAGCAAACGTAATTGCTTGTGCACATACATTTGCATCATTTTCCACATTTCGAGGTGCCAGAGGTAGCTTTCCGCTTTGAACAGCTGAAAAAGTTTGAAGTTAATGAATCACGTTCAGGAAAACTTCATCATAGAAGAAATTACCCTTGAATTGAGCAACTGTAACTATAAGAATCTACTAGACTGGTACTACTCACCATCCACTGCCTCAGCTTGTTGTAAGCAATTCAACAAACTCATAATGAGATCCTGGAAGTTAACCAATTAATGCGAAAATAATTAAATGAAATGAGCTTCACCAAAGGTTCGACTACATAAAAACATATTTTAAGAGAACTGAAAGGTCTTTACTTGTTGCAGTGATGTCTGATGAAAAAGATTCTGAAGGTGAGGCATGAGAAGGGATGCAGACAATGAAGCGTTGGTTACTTCCTTGGCGGGTTGATTGATAGGCTAAGAAGAAGTTGAAAAAAGTAAAAATTAATGGAGTTGTACAGATGAAATACAGCTCTTAGAATGCATGTACGCACACCTAAAACACTAAGATAAATGGAACGCAGCCTGATTATGATTCAGGAAACTTCAAGTAACACTAAATGCAAGGGAAGCAATACTTACCAGAGGCTTACAATCAAGTAGCCAATCACCTACACTTGCAGATTTTCTCAAAGGCGATCCCTGAAACCAAAAGACATAGTGTAAAGGGCAAAACCTAGAGGTCAACATAATTACTCAGAAAAGCTTCAAAATACTTAGTGGGAAACCTGCGAAGATCTGCGTGGAACTGTACACAACGGAACTTCCTGGATAACATATTGTCGTTAGTGGAAATAATACCGCTTATGGTCAAAATATTCAATAAATGGAGGTTACCTTTACAAGGTCCACTTTTTCAGATGTCACAGAAAATCTGCCTTTTATTTGTACCACATTGGCCTTTGTTTTTTCATCCAAAGAATCTCTAAATCCTGCAGAATGGAAAAGATGAATGTTATCCTTCAGTCCAACATGAGCAGCCAACTTAACCAAGAATTTTTTTATTACGAACTACCTCCTGAAGATCTTATGGGAGCTGACAAACTGTTTGCAGAAGCTCGGTTCGGAAGCATCAATGGACCACTAAAACTGGGAACCTTCCGAACTTCGCGCTTACCTTTCTCACTTGATGGCTGAGTTTCACTCTCATACCTAATAGCAATAGCAAACAGAGAAAACATGATGACAATTACTTTCAGTCACCTATAGGATAAAACCAGTTACCCAAGGATGCCAACATACAAGATGGGAAATGCACATTTCAGAATCTACATGCAAGCCAAAACTGAGATTGGCACTGGGCAGTAGTCATGGTTGGAGTGGGAAAACAACAACAACAACAACATAGCCTCAATCCCAAATTAACTGGGGTCGGCTACATGGATCAAACTTTTCCATTGTGCTCGATAAAGTGCAATTGATGGTGAGCTTTTCAAACCATTCAAATCCCTCCTAATTAATGCATCCCGTGTTAACTTTGGTCTGCCCCTACCTCGTCGAATTTCTACAGTTTCTATTGAGTCAAGTTTTCTAGTTGGGGCATTTGTAGGCCGTCTTTGCAGGTGACCGGTGACCAAACCACCGCAACCGCCCTTCCCTAATCTTTGTATCAATTGGTGCTACTCCTACTTGTCTTTGAATTTTCATATTTCTTATTCTATCTTTACGAGTTTTACCACACATCCACCTAAGCATCCTCATTTCTGCTACGTTCATTTTATGTAATTGTTGTTGCTTTACCGCCCAACATTCACATCCATAGAGCATAGCTGGCCTAATTGCGATCCTATAAAATTTTCTTTTTAACTTAGTAGGAACATTTCGATCACAAATCACCCATGTTGCACTCCGCCATTTCTTTCATCCAGCTTGAATGCTATGTGTGACATCATTCTCAATGTTACCATCATTTTACACTAATTTTATCACTCCGTCATCTCGATGTCTAGTGTTTCTAAACTCACAGTGCATGTATTCGATTTTCGTCATACTCAACTTAAAGCCTTTAGATTCTAATGTATTCCTCCAGAGTTCTAATTTCCTATTCACTCCATCTTTTGTTTCATCCACTAAGACAATATCATCTGCAAATAGCATACAACATGGTATATCCTCTTGAATATGTCTAGTTAGTTCATCCATAACTAAAGTAAATAGATATGGGCTTAAAGCCGATCCTTGATGTAGTCCTATCGTAATGGGAAATTCTTTTGTAGCTCATCCAAATGTCTTTATACTTGTTACTACTCCATCATACATATCCTTAATAGTGTCTATGTATCTAGCATGCACTATTTTTCTTTCTAGAACCCACCAAAGAACATCTTTAGGGACCCTATCATATACTTTTTCTAAATCTACGAATACCATATGAAGATTTTTTTTCTTTTCTCTATATTTTTCTAACAATCGTCTTACAAGGAAAATCGCCTCCATAGTTGACCTCCCAGGCATGAAACCAAATTGGTTCTCTGATATTGTTGTTTCTCTCCTTAGCCTATTGTCAATTATCCTCTCCCAAAGTTTCATAGTGTGACTCATAAGTTTAATTCCCCGGTAATTTGAGCAACTTTGAATGTCTCCTTTGTTTTTGAAGATTGGCACAAGCGTGCTTCTTCTCCAATCCATTGACATCCGTTTTGATTTTAAAATTTTATTGAAAAGTTTTGTTAACCAAGTCAATCCAATTTCTCCTAAGCATTTCCAAACCTCTATGGGTATTTCATCTGGGCCACATGCTTTCCTTATTTTCATTCTTTTTAATGCCTCTTTAACTTCTACAATTCTAATATTGCGTGTATAGTTTACATTTCTTTCTTGGTGTGAGTTTTCATCTATTATAGTATCAACTTGGCCATCATTAAATAAACTATCGAAGTAACTTCTCCATCTCTCCTTAATATCATCCTCGCGCGTTAAAACATTTTGATTTTCGTCCTTAATACATCTTACATGACTTAGGTTTTGTTTCTTTTTATCTCTTAATTTGGCTAGCCTATATATATATATTTTTCGCCATCTCTATTACCTAACCTTGTATATAGATCTTCCATGAAATTTGTTTTAGCTTGAGTAACTAATTTTTTAGCTTGTTTTCTAGCTTCTCTATATTGATTGTACACATCTTCATCTTGACACTTAGGTATTTTCCTATACATCTCTCTTTTAGTCTTAATTGCTCGTTGGACATCCTCGTTCCACCACCATGTTTCCTTTTTTGGTGGTCCCAAGCCTTTCGATATACCTAATACGTTTGATCTCACTCTCCTTATGCAACTACTCATTTCTAGCCACATTGTATTAACATTTAAGTCAAGATTCCAAACATTTTCCTTTAGTAGTTTTTCTCTAAACTCTACTTGTTTACTATGTTTTAGGTTCTTCACTTTATTCTAGGGTCGCTAACTCTTTTATTCATATTATGTCGTCGTGTTAGCTAATATCAAGTACTACTAACTTATGTTGGGTAGTAAGTGCTTCACTAGGTATTACTTTGCGCCTCTACATATTTTTCTATCTATTTTTCTTGTTCAAAGAAAATCTATTTGACTCTTGTTATGACCACTACTAAAAGTAATTATACGCGTCCTAAAACTAGTATTTGCTAAGACAAGATCATATGCTGAAGCAAATTCTAAGATTGATTCTCCTTCTTCATTTCTATTACCGTAACCAAAACCTCCATGAACTCTCTCAAACTCATCATTACTTGCCCCGACATGCCCATTTAAATCTCCTCCAATAAATTTTTTTTCATCTAATGGATACTTTGCATAAATCCATCCATATCGTCCCAAAACTTGCGTTTGATGCTCTCGCTTAATCCTACTTGTGGTGCATAGGCGCTAAGTATGTTATTTTATTTTTATTCATTTTTTTTCTACTCCAATAATTAATTTAACTAGAATCAATCTATCCATGTGCTCATTCTTTTAACCTCTACGACCTTATCCTTATAATCATTATCCACCACAATTCCTACTCCATTGCATTTTCTATCTATACCAGTGTACCACAATTTAAACCATGTGCTTCCTATTTCTCTACTAATTTCTCCTACCCATTTTGTCTCTTGGAGGCAAGCAATATTGACTCTCCTTCTAATCATGGTATCTACTAGTTCTATTGACTTCCCCGTATGTGTTCCTATGTTCCATGTTCCTAAATAAATTTTTTCTCCCCTTTGTATTTGTTTTCCTTTTCTATTTCTATTTTGTCTAAAAGATCTAGTATCTGTATCTATGGTTGGAGTGGGAAAAAGCATGTATATAGACAGCTCCATTAACCTCAATTTCATTTCTTTCATATGAGAGTGCCTGATTTTCCTTTACAATATTATGAATTTCATAAGTTAATGCCCTAAACTTCAGAACGATGTTTTCCATCTACTGATTCAACACCCCTTTATGTAGCATAATTTTTCTGCTCCTATACAGAAAACTTAAGTCCTCTGTCCTCCCAACATCTTTTATATTATTCGGAACACAAAAGCTGAATTTGCAAAAGTTGCAGGCCTATAAGCAGCCAGGTCAACCCATCATCACAAAAGAAATTTTGACCTCCTCTCATTAAACACTTTCACAAATAACAAATATTTCTGAAATATGACAAATTTCACCATTGAACGGTCCTACAAATGACAGAAATAGCTATCTCTATCAAATTGCCGAGATGACTCGTATCACGAATCATGATTAAGACAAATAAGGGGAAGAAAGACTAACTTTTCTGTAGTACGACTCTTCTCTGATAATGAATGACTAAGCATTGCCATAGGCCCAAGCGGTCCACTCTGACTCTGGCGGCTTTTGCCCGTTTGGATTTTAAGATAGCCTGGCATCACATCCTTATTTGATTGCGATGTTGTTGGTTCATAACTGGATCCATTTTTCTCATCCCGATCAAACATTTCTTTATTGCTAGCATCAAGGGTTTCAATTTCTGACATATCCCCTTTCGCACTTGAGAACTCTGCCAGTAATACTTCAGCACCGCTTGTGGTGGCCCTGCAAGCAAGGAATGCAACAAGGAAAACAATGCAAATTGTTATTGTATCTAGAGGGGAAAAGAACGTGAATGCATAGAATGCATGAGTAAGAAAAATTCAAGGCCTGGCATTGAATTGCTCTAAGCCGACAAACAATTATTTATTTGGGGAACTAACATGCATGCAACATCAGTCCTCTAAATCAACAAGATACGCAAACCAAAATAATTAAAAAGCATACTTGCAATCAATTTTCTCCATCACAATCTTGTCCGTTGAAATGATCCTGGAGCTAGATCCTGAACCCGATGCATCCTGTAAACAATACATGAAGTTTCACTATATAATCTTCATAAGAAAAAAAAAAAAAAAAAAAAAAAAAAAAAAAAAAAATTAGGTTGGGGGTGTAACGGGCTAGGAGACGGCAAACTGTGGATGAAACATGCCAGGAAGAAATTAGTAAGAGCTTACTGCAGGAATAATATTGAAGCGAATCTGTTAATGAAAGTGATGCCATTAAGATTCCTCAAGATTCATCCAGAACGAAACACTGTCACTTCCAAGAAAATATCAGAAATGCATCTGGCTCTTCACGTCAACATGTTTTCTTTAGTTCTGAAAGGTTATAGCATCACTTACGATCTAAAAGAATGTTTGGAGTCACTTAACATGTTGAAATTTTTGGGAAAGTTTGTTGAACAAGAGATGAATAAGAAGCAAATATAGAATCTTTAAGGTGGCATGAGATGCAGCGGTACTTGCATCATGTTGGCATATTTGGGTGGAGAGGAACCAGCAAATTCTTGAGAGTAGAATGAGGTCAGCCTACAAGATTTGGGAATTTGCTAGGGACGGAACTACATTGTGGTTAACAGCTATGAGAAATTCTTTTGGGTCTTCTCTTGATGAGTGAAGGAGGAATTGGAGAAGTATCATACAACAACAACAACAACATAGCCTCAATCCCAAATTAACTGGGGTCGGCTACATGGATCAAACTTTTCCATTGTGCTCGATTAAGTGCAATTGATGGAGAAGTATCATAGAAGGACAAAAATGATTGTTGAGTTTCGAAGAGTGTTTTTGGTATATAATAGCAAATGACTTTCAATACAACAAAACAATGCTAACTAAATGTTAGAGATAGCTAAAAACTAAGAAAGGTTAAAAGAGCTCCCCATTACAACACTAGAGGTGAACTTTAACAAAGCAGTACGCCAGTACCTAAGAGGGAAAAGGAAAACTCCAAGAGCAAAAAGAAAAATAGCAAAACTAGATGCAGGTTTGGTGTGACCTTATCATTAGCAAATGGAGGTGCACTTTCATCTTCTTCTCCCAATCCTGGAACTTCATCATCATCATCTTGAACCTTCAGGAAATCATGGAGAGTAATCAATGAACACTTAAAACAATGCAAGCACTCAAAAAGTACAGTAAAGTTATTAAAAAGGCAGGCTACAGATTTTTGAAAAAAATTAAAAATACGAAATAGTTTGCAGTACAAAAAATAATAGACATACCAATGAGGCTTGGGCTTTCAAATCCTCAACATCAAAATTCCACGCACTAACACCTCGTTTGTACTCGCTCTAGTAGAGAAAGCACGAAGGGAGAAATGGTATGAGAACAAGAAAGATTATTAAGCAATAAGCATTCCATCTGTTGTTATAAAAAGTCTCTTGTCCTATTATTCTTCAATATTTATGCTTACTGTAGAAGTGCAATAAGAATTTTTCAACTTGTGAGATAAAAGCTCAACACCTATGGATTATAACGTGGATTAAATGTTGAAAAGTATAGCCCTCAGTTTGTAAATATTCAGTGGCCAATTGGGTCAAAACAATTACATAAGAGGAGCTCTTCTGGCAAATAACTCCTCACACTAGTCCCAAATCATTCAGATTTTTTATCGTTGCAAAGCAGTATCTCTAACCTGTGACAATGCTTCTTCTTCAGCAGAAGGCATTTTCTTTAGAGCTAGTTGCGCAGCATCCTTAAGCTGTAGCAAGACAAAAAATTATTTAGAAGAAATGAGTAACTAGCATGAAATAAAGCCGAGAAAAAGCATATCAGATAAGTAGATAACCTGGAGTGCTTTTACACGGTCCCAAAGGGGTGGCAAGTCCATTAAAAGGTGCTTCACAGAGAACTCCGGAGCCTTCGCATTTTTGAAAAAGGAGTGTTTCAACAACTTTTCTGCAGTTGGCCTTTTTGTTTGATCTTTTACCAAGCACATTGCAACCATTTCTTTGAAGGACTGGTCACAACTGAAAGTTCTCTGATTAGAATGTTACTCAGCAGATTTGACACAACTAAATGCAAATTGGATGCCTTAGACCTACTTAGCATCATCGGGGTGGTCCATAGGGGCTGCAGTGACACCCATTTCTAGGAGGTTGGCTGTTAGATATGAGAAAGGACCAGAAGTAAGCAGTTTGGGCGCATTTTAGACATTGTGTTTGCAGTGAAATGGAAGAACTTTCAAAGATGGAAGTATGAAAAAAACGTGGGTTGGGAAAGATGTAGAGGTTTGTTCAAGATAAATATTTCTCGAATTGGAAACTCTCTAATATCACGATATACAAGGAAAATTCGTTCAAAGGAGGTGAAGTTAGGGTGTTTCTATTGATTATATACTGCTCTTGCATCATTTGCTATCTTCTTTTCTTTCCTCACAGACACATATATTTGGCTTGTTATCGTAGACCATCTTAACCTCCGTCACTATCTAATTTCTCTTTTTATACAGACAAAAGTCTTTTTAAAGAAGAACAATATCTATTTCATCCTCGCAATACATACATTTGATTCTTCGACAAAATACCATCCAGAAAGATAGTGATACCTTAGAAAACTTTTTATCACGATCATAGTCTAATCCAGGAGGAGCATTCTGAATGGTCATCAAAAGAACCTACAACCCAAAACCAATAAATTAGATGCATCATTAACTTTGTTTCCCAAGATTGATAAGTATGCTTTAATCTGCAAAAGTGCTTTTAAAAGTTCCAAAAAAAAAATGTGTACCTTCATTGGAGGATACTTGGAAAAGGGAGCATGACCATGAGCTAACTCCAGGGCAGTAATACCAAAAGACCATATATCAGCCCTGAAAACATTAAACATAGTTAAGATGTTTTGAAACTTTCTACAACATTTTGAAGTTCGCTCAGTCAACCTCCTTCCACTCACTTACTAAGCTAGTAGCTTGGTTACAGGAGTAAATAGATATATGGAGAATGAATGAAGGAAATATTTGGAAATTATTGATTCTATAATAGAACAGTTTGACACATAAAGTAAAAAGATCACGGATTTGAATAGAACAAGGATCTGAAAGGAATAGTTTTATATTGACTTTATGTGACAAACCAATGTAACTGTATATATCCTGAAAGTTCCAAGTTTGCACCAAGGAAAAAGAGAGATCTTTGTACTGTTTCAGAATTCACAATTTATGGCACACGAAAAGAAGTAAGTTGTTCAGTTTTATCCAAAGATGGATTGAGGCTTACTTGAAATCATATCCGCTCCCAGGCTGCAATACTTCTGGAGCCATCCTACACGTATTGTGGTAAAGGGAAATAAGAGGTTAGAGTGCTAAATTGAAACACGACAGATAGCCCGCAATACAGAACACTGACACAGAATAAGATATACGCCTCACCAGCACGGCGTTCCTACAAAAGTATTTCTTGTGCGTTGCCTATCACCCTTGTCGAACATGCATGCTGAAACACCAAAGTCTCCAAGTTTGACCACCCCATTGGAATCAAGAAGAATATTTCCAGCCTGATGAAAAATGTGGGATGCATTTTTAATAAACAATGAAAAAGAAAGGGATGTAAAGAGGGGATAAATAGGTACCTTGACATCTCGGTGGATATGGCCATGTCTATGAAGGTATTCGAGAGCCTTGAGAGTTTCTTTAAGAATGGAGGCAATGACAGGTTCTTCGAATCCGTCAGGGTATGCAATTTTGATAAGGTGGAGGCAAGAGCCCTCAGCCATGAATGGCATTACCACCCAGAGACATCGTTCAACAACAAATGAGCAATAGGCTCTTATGACATTTGGGTGGTCTATTAAGCTCATGGTCTGAGCCTCCCTTCTTATGTCGTCCTGCAAATACGAAACATGTTGATGAGAATGAATATTATGCGAGTAGTTGATTATTCAGTTGAACGACCCACAAATCAAATCCCCAAAGCACTAAAGTGATCAGTATATAAAATGAGAAACATGTTCAACTCAACGATCCCAAGTTGACAACTTGCTACGTAACAACCCCAAAATCACGTCAGGACTCTAATTAAAGCCAACAAATAAAAATGAAGCCCTTCACAAAAGATTGTTCCTGAATAGAATTGGTGAAGGGCAATTGAAATGAGTGGATTGGGAAAACCTAATTAAAGAGAGAGAGAGAGAGAGAGAGAGAGAGCAGAAGCCAAATCTGCGGAAAATCCCAAATTAATTAGTTAAAAGAAGAAATGCAGACCAGATTGGTGTTGCAGCGATCGAGATCCAAGCATTTGACAGCGAGGATTTCGTTGGAGGGGAGATAGATCGCGCGGTAGACGGTGGCGCTGGCGCCATAACCGACCTCTTCCAGTAATTTATAGTCGGAGGGATTGGCAGAGAAGGGTCTTCGACCACTGCCCATCCGACCCACCTACCAACCACACCTGATGATGATCAGATCAGTAGTAGCTGGTAGTACTAGTAGTACTACTTCTTACTAGTAGTGTTTGGGGTTTCCGTTGACCGCCGTTAGAAAGTCGATCAGTCGGAAGAAGAAGAAGAAGGAGCTAGAGTCTGTCTGTCTGTCTGTCTGAATGTCTAAGGGAGAGAAAAATGGAGGAGGAGGAGGAGGAGGAGGAAGAGGAGGTGTATGATTGGTCTCCCGACACGTGGATGCCGTACAGCAAGGGACGGCTGGGCTGGGCTGGCCTGGCCTGGCCTCCTCGTCTCGTCTAGTCTCGTCTCGTCTGGTGGGTGGTGTTGTGTAGACTTCCTTCCTTTCCCTATTGGCCTCGGGTGAAAATGTATGTAGTAGTTCACGTGCTCACCTTAATTAGCTTACCACCTCTTTCTCACCACTCGCCTCCATATCAAATCAAGGTATCAAAGTAAACAAGTTAATAAGTAACTAGTAGTATTTAGTCATTTGACAAAAAAATAATAATAATAATAATCTCTAGTCAAGGAGTATGTGACTCTGACCACCAAACAACGAAAACGATTCGCTAACAACCGCCCATGGGTATATATATACGTCATCTTAAGGCCCACTAAGTATCTTAAGTTAAGGCCCATATTTCCATTCACGTTAATGGAAACTAAACGGTACTTGTTCACGTTGCCGCACACTCATTCATCTACCTATGCTCTCTCAATGCTCCTACCTAGCTACATGAGGTTGATCATGAAGAAATTAGAGAATTCAAATTTCAATTTAAAGTTGCCGTGTTTCATTCCTTTCGGAATATATATACATACATTGAATATATGCAAATCTACAACCGATTAAAAAAAATTCTATTTAATGAATGGTTGAAAGTAATTAAGGCAATAATACGCACAAATAAAGGAAAAAAAAATGATTTAAAGATCTATATATTCATGAACATATGAAAGGAAACAAATATACTCCTATATAATTAAGGTAATAATCTATAGAAGGAAACCGAGTTATGTCCAAATATGTTATCTAAGACTAGCTAGCACTTAAAGAGCATCTCCAATGCGACTGCAATCTACGTTCAACCTAAAAAATGTTCTCCAATAAGATCATGAATTGATAATGTTTATCTTATGTGGCATGAAATCAAAGTGGAAGGTGTCTACCATAATGTCTACAGCGACATTGTGATAGATAGTCGCGTTAGACAAATGAGCTCTTTTTTATTTTATTTTTCAAGCATTTATTAATATTATAAAAATAAAAAATAAAAAGTATCAACTCATCTAACTTATGGTCTAAATTCATTGTCCATTGGAGGCTATTTTGAGAGGTGAAGGTTTATTTCCATAATGTGAGATCAATCCATACTACCCTCCGAGATAGATGCTTTAAGTCCTTCCCCCTCACCAACTAAACCGATCCATCTCAGATTCTCAGATCCTCTATCGGACTCATTCCTCAAATTAATATTTTAATTTTAAACTAATGTTGTATAGAAGTATGCAACGACGGGCACGAGATATAATCGCATAGGACAGACTGGCACCTAGCTAGCTCTAGCTAGCAATGGCGGTGGTGCTTGCTGTTCTTTTTTGTCTGCTTTGTCATTTCCGCTGCATCATCCGATCACTAGCTTATTAACTCTTACTCTTGCTCTTCTCACTTAATTCCTATCATCACGACGTGAATATTAACTAATTATTCTCAGACTTTTGTTAATGAAAACCTCAATTAGCTGACAAAATTAAGGAAAGTTATGGCGTAATATCTTTTTAGTTAGTTTAATAATTTGCGTGTTAACCAAATTAACAATTGATTAATGAACTCAAAAAAAGTGTCATGTATATATAGATGGAGAGAAAAAAAAAAAAAAGTTCACAAGATGGTAGGACGGCGTGATCTTAAGGGGTTGGATTTGGAAGAAGCCTTGGAAGCTAAATAGGCGAGTCCGAGGCAAACCACCCAAATCCCCAAGTCAACCGCCCACCTCACCCCCTCCAATTCCATCTCCACCTCGGATTCCAACTCATCATCATCATCATCATCAATGTCCTCAAAATAAGCATCCGATGAGGATGCAGTAGTAGTTATTGGGTGGTGGTCTTGATGATGAAAGAAGCTGATGACTTCCTCCAATTCCCTCTCCTCTGGTATCTCCTCCAGCTGCTGCTGCTGCTGCTGCTGCTGCCGCCGCCGCCCCCTAATTGCCCTCTTCATAAGCATCGAGTAGGTCGTCATGTCGACCTTGGTGGTAATAAGGGGAGCGTCCGAGTCGGACGTGAGAAGGCACAACTTGGCCTCTGATATCGGCGGCAAACCCAACAGTATCATGATATCCTGCAGCTCGCAATTGCACTCCAGTTGCCAGCTGCTGCTGCTGCTGCTGCTGCTGATAGGTTTGATGAGGAGTAGTGAGCCCTTGAAGACTTGGTGTTCTCTGAGGTACACTTGGAATTCAACACCTGCTTGGCTCACTCGAACCAGGTCTCTGCTGCAAAACACCACTTCATCATCATCATCATCATCATCATCATTGATGAGGCGGTGGAGGGTGACAAAGGCTGGCGAGTCGGGACGTATGGTGGAGCCGTTGATTTGGAGACTACTAGCACTAGTACTCATCTTCGTGTTCGTGTGGAGGCGAGGGAGATACACAAGAGTGATTGAGTGATCAGGGAGCGCATGGGGCCGTATTAGTCGTTGCTGGAAGGTATTCATGGAAAATCGGACGTAAAAGGCTTTCATCTCCAATGATGATGATGATGATGATGATGATGATGATGATGATTCATCACCTTGTATTATTTTGGCCTGCCGGTGCAACCAGCTGCTGCTGCTGCCGCTGCCGTAGTCATTCTCAAAATTAATCGTCGTCGTTGGCGTCCTGCACATCTTAATTAATTACCAGTAGCGCTAGCTCTACAGCTTGCCTTGATCGTCTGATGATCTCTCTTCATATATAATATCGATCGGATTGATACCGCGCGATACTATTACTAGCTACCTAATTAATTCTAGACTAGAGCTACCATTATATATATGTACTTTTCTGAATTAATAAGAAAGAAAGAAGAGGTGAAACCAGGAGCGCGGCGCACGCGGCTTTGAGTCCATTAATTGCTCAACATTGTAATGCAAAACCTGGGTTCTGGAGCACGCAGTTTTCCTACCAACAAACACCACCACCCCACCCCAATATATCCTCTCTCACTCTCTCTCTCTCTCTCTCTCTTTTTTTTTTTTTTTTTTTTTTTGTCCCACTCCTTTGAGCAGGGGATGCCATAAGATAAGAAACTTCCTATCTGGACAGAGTCGGGCCGAGTGTGTCCGGAACAACAAACAATCAATAGTGTGACGTGTGGAACCAAGAGGCAGCTTGAGTTGGTGTTGGCATCGATCGATTCAACATTCAAACATACCATACATATATATATATATATATATATATATATATATATCATCACATTATAAACGCCCTCAGCCTCACCCCTAAGGTCTGCCCTGGCATGCATATGCATGGTGGAATCCCGCCCGCGCCCATTCAAAGCATGCATAATGCAACTTTCTTGTCATTGCAAATGGACTGGTGTATATGTACGGACGGATACCAACACGTCCATCAGTAGCCCCTTCAGTTTTGATCAACTGATGTAAACAATTCTATATTAGAAACAAATAACAAATCAAATGGACTGGGTTGTATTGTCTTACAAGTGAAACTATAACGACTCATGCCTAATTAATTCCACTAATTCAAAATATGTGGTGCAAGCACGTCAATCACATGTCTAGTATTTTCCTTCATGTATGTATATGGTTACAATTTGGAATAACATCCCTTCGAATTTCTCCATTCTATTCATCTCTTCTGCTCTTGATTGTGAAGTAGGAAGGCTTTAATTTAATGTTAGTAAAGGAAAGAAGTCGTCTCATGGGACTGGGCCAAGTAGGGACCACTCCAGAAAACAAGAGCGTGTCCAACACTGGCTGGCTGGCTCAAGTTCAACCCCTAGCTTCTCCTCGTCTTCGAATTCTTATCTACCCGGATTCGGATTGGGATTGGGATTGGGATTGGAATTGGGATTGTCTGCTGAAGAACGTACGAGTAGGGAAAGATGATGGCGGCCAATTTGGGCTTTCTCATTAATCTCAAATGTCAATCCTCCAGCCAAAATTCCCGCTCCTCCAACTTGTCCGCTTTGTCATCCAAACCGCCCTCCCAACCCCCTCAGCTTCTTCTCAAACACCAGCTTCAACAGACAGTTAGGCAGCTCAAATCATCTTCCTTACCCCTCCTGGCCCTCTCCTTCCCATTCTTTCTAGACCCCAAGGCATGCATGCAACTTACCTATCTAGCTACTACTTCATCCATGGTTAATCAGCATTTGAATAATTATTAATTTGTGCATAGATGCAACGCAGGATGCGGTGGCTGTTGGTGGGGAATTGGGGTTGTTGGAGGGTCGAACCATGGCACTCATCCATCCGGTGGTGATGGGAAGTCTCTTCCTCTACACATTGTGGGCGGCTACTTGGGGTGGCAATGGAGACGCGTCCGCACCATCCAGGACCAGATTAACAACCTCAAGAAGCAGCTCAAGCCCGCCGAGGGAGGAGACGCATCATCGTCTCCCTCCCCACTTGAATCCCAGATTCAGCAGCTCACTGAGGTACGTATACAATCGTAATTCCCCCTCATCTCCTAATTAAGTAGGAGTAGGTCGCTAGTAGGGATGTCAATTTGGGTCATTACACGATTAACACGATACGACACGACATGTAATAAACATGTCGTGGATTTGCCATAAGTGGATCTGAGTCATAAACATGTTAACATGTTTATACACGGTTAATAAACGGGTCATTAACATGTCAACCTGCTTAACTCGTTTATGACTCGCTTAACACGATTATAAAAAAATGTATAAATAATAAATATAGTATAATAAATAGATTAATACAAAATTCACCTATTTGAATACATGTTAATAACGTGATTTATTTTTTTATTTGTAGACATCTTTTATCATATTTTATTCTATGTTTTACAAGAAATATTTATTTTACCCTTTATATATTTTATTTATGTTTTAGATTTTATTAATAATTATTTATCAAGAAAAAATAAAACTTTTCACCTAAGTAAAATTTAAATATTTTTTAGACGATTCTTATAATTTTGTATATATTATTATTACGAGTCATTTTCCCTCTATTCTTAATAGTAATAAAGACTTGAATGAAAAAATAAAATAAAATTTTAGACTGTATATAATCACATCATATTTTATTGGCTATTTGATTATGTTTGTTTAAATTTATTCATGTAGATATATTTAATAAAGTAGTAAATAATTATAAAACCTTAAATAAAATATTTAATAAATGAGTGACACGAATACACGACATGTTTAACACGACCCACTTAAATACGAAAACGATTAACACGATTAATAAACATGTCATGTAATGAGTTTACATTATGTGGATCATAACCTGTTTACGACACGACACGACACGTTTACGACTCGCCGATATGAATTGTCACCCCTAGTCGCTAGTTATATTATATAGGAACGAATGAATGAAGGAATGCCATTTGGTGACTATATATAATTAACGAGACGCAGGAAAGAAAGCAACTGGTGAAAGGGTCGTACAGGGATCGACACTTCAATGCGGGATCTATTTTGCTGGGCTTCGGAGTGTTTGAAGCTATCGGAGGTGGAGTCAACACTTGGTTCAGGACTGGGAAGCTCTTCCCTGGACCCCATTTATTTGCAGGGGCAGCTATCACTGTGTTGTGGGCAGCCGCAGCTGCACTGGTTCCTTCTATGCAGAAAGGGAGTGAAGCAGCAAGGAATTTGCACATTGCTTTCAACACACTCAACGTCCTGCTTTTCATCTGGCAGATTCCTACCGGTATTGACATCGTCTTCAAAGTGTTCGAATTCACCAAATGGCCTTAATCCATTCACACTCATTATCTATATATAATAATATCGAACAAATTAACAACAGCCCATAGCAAGCCTAATTGCTACATTCACTCTCTCATTTACTAGTACTACTGTACGTCATATGGAGTATATTGGAAGCTAAAAGATCATTGAGCAGGAATCAATGGATATATGGTGCCGAAATTTAGCAGGGTCAATCTCACATATATTTCAATTATTATCCCATTTCAACCCCCGACACAACCCAATTCATTCAATATACCTAAAACTATATAATAATAACGTACAAGCATTGTAATTGGTTTTTTACCTGATGCTTTCCACGCATCTGATTTTACATCTGAGATGGAAATCAATCCAACAAGCAATCAATCGATCAACTTCAGAAATCCCGCTTAAGAGCAAATTTTTACCCCCCCAAAAAGAAGAGTTTTTTTTATTTTTTTTCCTTTTCTTTTACGCTCCACGTGGTAAGAATCAAGAGTTCATAAACCTCACAACAGCATATCAAAATAATAAGCATACGATACTCTTATTCTACTTCCACTTGAAGTTTCCTTCCCCTTCTCACTCTACCATGCATGAATGCAACTGAAACTCTTAAACCTAAACAGCAAAAATTCATATAAAAAAGCCTGCTCAACAACTCTATAAAATACCAAATCATAAATATATATATGCCAAATCGTAAATATATGCCTCCTAAACTCTGTTAAATGTAATTCCATACCAATTCAGTCGAAGAATCAGCTCGTGATGATGCCTGCAAGAACGTCACTCTTTCCACGGGCAAAAATTGTGTAAACAAGCCGAATGGCATCTAACCACCCTTCCGAGGATTCCCATGTGTCTGCGACCTGCAACATCAAAAACAGAGATAACAGCTCAAAAAGAGATGAGGGAGCTTATATTTTAGAATACCAGATTTTAAACTCAGCCAATCTTCCTTTTCATTACTTAAGAGGCCCCAGAGTCATAGCTTGCCTCAGGCAAAAGAACCTCCTTACAGCCAACACACACTTTATATCAATATGTTGTTTCTATATATATATTGCCCAACATTTGATGGTTGAAAAAAAAAAAAAAAAAAAAAAAAAAAATACATGGCACCCTCAACTCTAGGATATTCTTGGTTCCTCGTAATTTAGTTATCATAAATTTACACCCTCTAGTACTGCAAAGTATACTTTCAAACTAAAAGAGTTACTCAACAAAAATCAGTTAGGCAATCAGCAGTCCAAATACCTCAAGAACGACTGTAGCATCGTGCAAAATTACAAGACACAAAAAGCATATATAAACGGACAGCCACTTAACACAATATGCAATCAAAGTTCCTTAAACTCTTCTGTAAAAGCATATAGAAGATTCATGACTTAAGCAACATACCAAGAATATCGGTCCATGAATTGTATCAATACAGATGCCAGCACCTGGAGGTAATGTTAGATCCGCGCAAGGTGACACAGAGACAATATCAGGAACATCAATTTTCAAAGCTGATTTATCAGTATTTGTAGGACCTGGCAATCTTCCGGAAGGACTTTGCGCTAATTTCTTTTGCTCAACCTTGTTAAGCTGCAAAAGCCAAATGTTGGTAAGTCAAATAAAAAGTATAATGTATATCAAATTAGCTAATCTAACATTTTGCATACAATAGAAAAGTCTAAAAATATAAAGAATCCATGAAAATGATTTCAATCAACAGTTAGTCATGCAACATGAGAGATAAAACCTGCCTGCACAAGTCCTTCATGATTCAAAACAAATTGTGTACGTCTCCAATCAGTGTGAGGTGCAACTTGGTTCCCGGCAGGTGGCGCAGTCAGGTATCCCACCTTGAGATAGGGCAAAGGTAGCTGCCAAGAAACACTTTTCCATCAGCAATACATCAAAAGTTGGGAAGTTTTACAAAAAGAAAACAAGATATGTGAGTGAACCCCCTAGCTTATGTACGAAATTACAAATGCAATCAAGTTGCAAAGGTATATTGATGAGACTACATTTGCATTTCACTTAGAAGTTTAAACCCCAACTGATACCAAAGGAGAAAGGGGGACAATAAATTGCAAACTGATAAATATAAGCACTTAAAAAATGGCCACAAAAAGGAAAGAAAGAGAATCCAGAAAGACGGCTGACCATGGATCGGACAAGTCGTAAAGCACTTCTATAGACCTGCACAAAAAACATCATTAGAATATGAATCTATTTAGCAAAATAATATTAGCGAATGTGAGGTTATGTGTAAGCATGTGTGCGAGCCTGCACATTCTCATCACATAGGAACAACGCTCTTCCGAGCATAAACTGAATATCACTAAGTGAAGCAATAATAACATCATGTTCATTAGCTCATCATCTCAAACTCCTTTTTACCATAATAACTATGCCAATTTTATAGCTTGTGACTACCTTTTTTTATTTTAACTTATCTAACCATTTGACGTGTTATTTTCCTTGCAAAAAATCCACTGTTTTGATTATTGCTTATGTTTTTCCACAAAGATAAAAACAACAAAATTAAAGTGTCGTGGAAAAGCCAGTTCATATTCACTCACTAATCATAGGGATTCCATCCCTTCATTATCAACCATGGAAATTTATATATTTTTAATAGAAAGGAGGCAGTACCACCAATGAAAATTTATATATAAAGTAGTTAAACAACTAATATAAATGTAATTCACCATAACATTAACTTATAAGTGATGCAGGGACTACTACACTTGATGCAGGGGTAATCAACTGCGTTGCTCGAGCCTAATCAACGTCCCAGGTTAACTGCGAGTGTGCTTTATTCAAGAAGCATCAAGGGCTATGAGAGTATACTTTTCTTGCTTTACTGTTTTGTCTTTACGTTCAATTAAACAGAGGAGACGCGTGACCATCGAGGCTGATACTTTGGAGCCGGACGTTATTCGTCCCAGAGCACTACCTTTCTGTGCCACCTTTTCCGTACTTCTCTCTGTAAAGCTTTCCTCTTTGTCTGTTGCGTCTCTTTCTAGCTATTTAATAGCCATACAATGTAAAGGATAGACATTGATTTTTTGAATACAAATTGAAACGCCATTGAAGGCTTATCCTCTCAACTCTCTATTGTTCAACTTTCACTCTCGTTTCATTGCATTAGTGGTATTAGAGCCTGGTGTGGTCTTCTCCATGGCAGGAAGCGAGAATGAACTAACCCACCCCATTGGCAGAGATCAAGGGGTGCAGGCCCTCTAGGCAACTTTCAACACTCTCGAACGACGATTCGATGAGTTTACTCAAGATTTGAATAGAGTTCTTCCCCCGGTTCCTGAGATTCCCCCTGAACCCGAGCCCCCTGTCGAACAAGAGGTTGGGGAAGAAGACCTTCTCATGCGTTTCCACCTACGCCCTGGTAGAGGCAAAGGTGGGCACGCCCCATCAGCGCCACCCCAGACCCCAACAGAGTCTGATTCAGACGATACTGAGGACTGGGTTCCCCAAAACCACCAACACCATAGGGGCGAACCACAAGATTACAAGATTAAAATAGACATCCCTTTTTTGATGGTCATCTCCACATCGAGGACTTCCTCGATTGGCTCCAAACAATGGAGAATTTTTTTGAGTGCATGGAGGTTCAAAAAGACCGTAAAGTCAAGCTTGTCGCGTACAAGCTTCGCGGCGGAGCATCGGCATGGTGGGAACAACTCCAGAACAATAGGCAACGTGAAGGCCATTCCTGGCCGAAAATGCGTCAATTGATGCGCCGACGATTTCTGCCTGCCGATCACTAGCAACTGCTCTACCACCAATACCACCAATGTTCCCAAAAACAAAGGAAGGTTGCAGAGTACACTGAAGAATTTTATCCGCTCAATGCTCGTAACAATCTCAATGAGTCCAAGTCCCAGTAGATAGCTCGCTACATCGGAGGACTCTGTGAGTCCATTCAGTATCAATTGGCTCTCCACTCGGTGTGGCATCTCTCAGAGGCCGTTACCCTTGCACACAAAATTGAAACTCAACCTATTCGTACACAGCCTATACCCCCCTTCTTCAAGCGCCAACCAACTGACCCATCTCAACCACACCTCACCCTACAAAACAGCCAAACCCACATATCATTTCCCCAGTCCCATCACCCTCCCAACTAAAGCCATTAAACACTTTTCCTTCTTCCTTCGAACCACCAAAACTTATTTCCTCGACATCTCAAAACCCTTACTCTCAACCCATGTTATTTAAATGTTACCGTTGTAGCCAACAGGGGCATCGCTCAAATGAATGTCCACAACGGCGAAACGTTCATTTAGCTGATGACGACATCCACGAGGCTCTTTTCGAAGATCCAAATGATGAGAGCTTAGATCCTGAAGTTGAAATTGTCACTGGTGATGAAGGCAAACACCTTAAGTGTGTTAGTAGGGGTGTCAATTTTTTGTCCGCCGCCGGCCTGGTTTTGTCCGGCCCGAAAAAAAAAAAAAAAGTTTGGACAATAATTTTCTAAATCGGAGCCGGGTCTGGGCAAGGCTTTGATGTCCGAATTAAAACCCGGGCCGAGTCTGGACAAGACCCTCTAAGCTCGGACCTGACCCGAATTTCAAAATATGTCTCTTTTTCGAAAATATACTTCTATACATTATATAATTATTCACAAAAACAATTATAGAAATAAGGAAACTATATTTATAGTTTTTTTTAAACAAGTACATATATAGATTATATAGAAATGTACTATTTTAGTTTTGAGACTTAGCTAAATTGCTCAAGACAACATTATGCGTTTTGTCTTTTACTAAAAAAACTTTATTATGTCTTGTAATTTAAAAGAGTGTATACAACTTGGACATTACTTTTTAAAATTATGTCAGAAAATATTATATTACGAGGAATTTACAATGATATTTTTAATTAAAAAAAACTTTTAAACATAAAATAAAATTTTAAAAAACTCAACAAATGCGGACATTTGGACAACCCGGATTTAAAGTAAACCGGGTCTGGGCAAAGCACACGTATCCGAATTTAAAATCGGGCCGGGTCTGGACAATGCAAATGCTCGTTTATATCAAGGGTTGTCCAGACCGGACCCGTCCGGACCCGAAAAATTGACACCCCTATGTGTTATCCAACACTCTCTACTCAACCCAAAGCAACCGCCCCTCACTCAACGCCATCAAATCTTTCGAACTCGTTGCACAATCAAAGGAAATGTTTGCAATGTAATTATTGACAGTGGTAGCTGTGAAAATATTGCCTCCAAGTCTCTTCTCAAAGCGTTGGAGCTTACCTCGACCCCCTACCCGAATCCATATAAAATCAGTTGGATAAAAAAAGGCGTCGAGACGAAGATCCAACACCAGTGTCGGATTCCCTTCTCACTTGGCCGGCACTACCAGGATGTGGTCCTTTGTGACGTCGTCGAAATGGACGCTTGCCATCTCTTGCTTGATCGCCCATGGCAATACGACATTCGAGCCCTACACCGTGGCCACGAAAACACCTACGCCTTTGATTGGTATTCCAAAAGGGTTCTCCTACTACCCCTCCCCCCTTTCACATCCCCACCATCAACTTGCATCATCACTTCCACCTCCCATTAATCATCGGCTCATCACCGTACCTGCACCTGAATTTACGAACCTGCTAAAACAAACCAACGCCCTCCTAGGGGTGGCAATTTGGGTCATGACACGATTAATACGATATGACACGACATGTAATAAACATGTCGTGGGTTTGACATAAGTGGGTCTGGGTCATAAACATGTTAACATGTTTATACACGGTTAATAAACGAGTCATTAACATGTCAACCTAGCTTACTCGTTTATGACTCGCTTAACACGATTATAAAATAATGTATAAATAATAAATATAGTATAATAAATAGATTAATACAAAATTCACATATTCGAATACATGTTAATAACGTGATTTATTTTTTTATTGGTAGACATCTTTTTATCATATTTTATTCTATTTTTTACAAGAAATATTTATTTTACTTTTAATATATTATTTATGTTTTAGATTTTATTAATAATTATTTATTAAGAAAAAATAAACTTTTCACCTATAAAATTTAGATATTTTTTAGACGATTCTTATAATTTTGTATATATTATTATTACGAGTTATTTTCCCTCTATTCTTAAGAGTAATAAAGACTTGAATGAAAAAGTTAAGTAAAACTTAAGACTATATATAACCACATTATATTTTATTGGCTATTTAATTATGTTTGTTTAAATTTATTCATGTAGATATATTTAATAAAGTAGTAAATAATTATAAAAGCTTAAATAAAATATTTAATAAATGAGTGACACGAATACACGACGTGTTTAACACGACCCACTTAGACACGAAAACGATTAACACTATTAATAAACATGTCATGTAATGGGTTTACATTATGTGGGTCATGACTTGTTTACGACACGACACGTTTACGACTCGCCGATACGAATTGCCACCCCTACACCCTCCTCATCCTATTTTGCAAACAATCACCACCCATTACTACACCTCCCCATCCAGTTGTCCACCATATACTCCAAGAATTCCAAGACACTACCCCCTCTGAACTACCAAATGAACTACCTCCCCTTAGCTCCATTCACCGCCAGATTGACTTTCTCCCTGGTGCCACTTTACCAAACCTTCCCCATTACCGGATGAGCCCCTCTGAACATTGTATACTCCAACAGCGGATCGATGAGCTCTTACAAAAGGGCCTCATACGAGAAAGCATGAGCCCTTGTGCTTTGTTCCAGCCTTATTGACTCCAAAAAAAATGGGACTTGGCGAATGTGTGTTGACAGCAGCGCCATCAATAAGATCACCAAGTACCGTTTCCCAATCCCACGATTGGAGGACATGCTTGACAATTTGGGCAATGCCACAATCTTCTCCAAACTTGATCTCCCAAGTGGATACCACCAAATCCGAATTTATGCCGCCGATGAATGGAAGACGACCTTCAAAACGAAATGCGGGCTTTATAATGGCTTGTCATGCCCTTCGGTTTAAGCAATGCCCCAAGCACTTTCATGCACTTGATGACCCACATTTTGAAACCTCCACTCGGGCACTCCGTCGTCATCTACTTCGACAACATTCTTGTGTACAGTGCAACATGGAGGAACACCTAATTCACCTTCGTGTCGTCCTCCTCATCTTGCAAACCAACAATCTTTTTCTTAACTTATCTAAATGTATGTTTTGTCAAGACAGGTTACTCTTCCTTGGCTTTACTATTAGTGCAAGTGGTATTCAGGTGGATGATTCCAAAATTCAGGCGATCAAAGATTGGCCTAAGCCAACCTCCGTTTCGGATGTTTGTAGTTTCCGGCCTTGCCACATTCTACCGGCGATTTGTTCGCAACTTCAGCACTATTGCCGCCCCTCTCACTGACTGCTAGAAGCTCCATAACTTCACTTGGGGCCCTGCTCCAGCCACTAGTTTCCAATCCCTGAAGGATCTACTATGTTCTGCCCCAATCCTTGCCAAGCTTGACTTCAACAAGGTGTTTGAATTAGACACCGACGCCTCCATGCTTGGTGTAGGAGCTGTCTTGATGCAAGAGGGTCGCCCAATCGACTTTTTCTGCGAAAAATTGAGTGAAGCGCGCCAAAAATGGCCCACCTATGAGCAAGAGCTTTACGCAGTGGTCCGTGGTCTCCAACATTGGGAACCTTACCTCATCCAAAAATAATTCATCCTCCACATCGACCATGCGACTCTACAACACTTGAATTCCCAAAAATCACTCAACCGTATGCATGCTCGAAGGGTAATGTTTCTACTAAAGTTTACTTTTGTTTTCGGGCACAAACAAGGTTCCCACAATCGCGTTGTCGACGCCCGTAGCCGACGTTCCCACTTGCTTGCAACGTTAAGTGCCTCCCTGTTGGGTTTCGAATTCCTTAAGGATGCCTACCCCACTGATAAGGACTTCCATGATATTTGGTATGCTAGTCTCTCTCACACTGCCACTGGGGATTTTCATATTGATGAAGGGTATCTTTTCAAGGGTTCTAAATTATGCATCCCCAACACATCTCTTTGACTCCCGCTCATCGAGGAGTTACATTCTGGCACGTTGGCTGCCCATTTAGGGAGAGACAATATTACTTCCCTCATTGTCGAACGCAACTATTGGCTGCACCTAACCCGTGATGTTGCTAAATTTGTGGAACGACGTGTCGTTTGTCAGTCCGTGAAAGGGTCCACTCAGAATACGGGGTTGTATCTCCCTCTTCTAATTCCAAAAATATTTGGGAAGACTATCCATGGATTTTATTGTTGGGCTTCCTAAAACTCAAAGACATGGATTCTATCTTCATGGTCGTTGACCGATTCACGAAGATGTCTCACTTCATCCCTTACCGTAAAAGGCGGACGCAAGCCACATTGCCAACCTATTCTTCAAAAAAATCGTCCGCCTCCATGGCGTGCCCACTTCGATCACTTCGGATCGCGATGTTAAGTTGTAAGTCATTTTTGGCGTTCTTTGAGGCGTAAATTCGAGACACAACTGAATTTTAGAAGCGCCTACCACCCTCAATCGGACGGCCGAACTGAGGTGACTAATCGAACTCTTAGCAACATGTTACGATGCTTGGTGGGTGATCATCCTAAGTAGTGGGACAATGTTCTTCCCCAAGCTGAGTTTGCTTTTAATTGCATGGTCAACCGCTCTTCTGGCTTTGCCCCTTTTACTGTGGTCTACACTAAGGCCCCCAATTTGCCTGTTGATCTCCTTCCCCTTGCCAAGCAAGCTCATCGAGGGGAGGGGGGCTGATGCACTGGCCGAAAAGATATCTTCTATTCATCAACAAGTTATTGATCACCTCCAGGCTTCCTACATGAAATGCAAACTTGCTGCTGATACGCACCGTCGTGCGAAGACCTTCAATCCAGGAGATCTCGTCATGATTCACCTCAACAAGCAACGACTCCAGCATAAGCCTAACACCAAGCTTCACACACGCCGCCTTGGCCCTTTCCCTATTAAGGAGCGCATCAATGACAATGCTTATATCATCGACCTTCCTTCGGACATTCCCTATCACAATACTTTCAATGTCTCCGAATTGACTCCCTGCCATTCGGCCGATGATGCTCCTTTACAAGTTACGAGCTCGAGGTCGAGCTCTTTTCAACAACAGGGCACTGATGCAGGGACAACTACACTTGATGCAGGGGTAATCACCTGCGTTGCTCGAGCCTAATCAACGTCCCAGGTTAACTGCGTGTTGCTTCATTCAAGAAGCATCAAGGGCTATGAGAGAATACTTTTCTTACTTTACTGTTTTGTCTTTACGTTCAATGAAACAGAGGAGACGCGTGACCATCGAGGCTGATACTTTGGGGTCGAACGTTATTCGGCCCAGAGCACTACTTTTCTGTGCCACTTTTCCGTACTCCTCTTTGTAAAGCTTTCCTCTTTGTCTGTCATGTTTCTTTCTAGCTATTTAATAGCCATACAATGTAAAGGATAGACATTGATTATATGAATAAAATTGAAACGCCATTGAAGGCTTATCCTCTCAACTCTCTGTTGTTCAACTTTCACTCTCATTTCACTGCATTAATAAGTATTTCCGCAACGCATTGAAAAAAAAAATACAGCTGCAAACTCATGTGTACAGTATGCCCAATAGCCTGAAACTGGAGTTCCAACTTTCAAGTGAGAAAATGGATGAAATAGGAAAATAAACAACGAACAAAAAAACTTACAGAGTAGTTTGGTTTTAAAGCATGAGCAGCCGCAATGTAGATAGCGGATTGACTGTAGAGTTCATTAGGGGAAACTTCTTTTGCACTGATTGGTCTCCCAGTTCTTAATGTGTCTTCTGCCAATCCGTACTGCAAAGTAACAGTAATCTTTAAATAAGTCCACTTGCCACCATTGCAGTTGCATAGAAGATGAGCGACCAATAAACATAGTGATAGAATTCAATTCAAAACCTAAAACGGAAAGAAAAGATTGGCAGGAAAACCAACCAGGACAGTCCCAAGGTTGTATATCGCTCGGTGGAAGTCAAATTGTAATTGGATAGCTGAACGGAACTACCAAAACAAGGAAATGTGAACATTGATTATTTAGGGCAATCCTCCAAGCACAAGAACCATGCTCTCAAGACATCTCGCCAGTCTAAATCCAGGGTAACTTTGTTTACCTTACTAATTGCAGTTTTCACAATGTTTTGCTTTTCACGTACAGGTACAATCGCACTAAGTTCCTGAAGTTCACATATATCAAGCAGAATTAATGTCGGATCTATTAGGACATAAACGGTGAAGAAAAAATGGAAGAATGAAATGCAAAATCTTAAACTTAAGAGAAAATGAAAAACACCATAACATGACGATTGACATGACATGACATGACATACCTGCAGAGCAAGCCCCCAGTTGTTGAGAGCCTGGGATGACCAAGGAGAAAAGAAAACTTCTTATGATTCGAAACAAAAGGAAGAAAAAAGAAAAGAAACGATTGCGAGAAATAATATGCGGAACTTCTTGCTTACAATAACCAATAGCCCCAATTTTCAAAATGACAAGAACATGATGATATGTTTTACTTAATAACACTTAACAACGTGATAATATGCACATACCTGGGGACTGTTCCAATTCAGTTGGACAGCTTTTTCATAATTCTTGGTTGCCTACAACAAAAAAATGAAGAAAAAAACACGTCAATCTTTCTGGGCATCATAGTTGTTCTTAATGACAAGCTGCAAAGACATCTATCCACATATTGTTTAAATTAGAACCTAAACGCATATGGTATTGTAATTCATTTTCACTTTTGCTACTGAAACTGCAATAACACAAAGACAAGTAAAGAAAGAAACTAAGCTTTTCACATAAATGGTACAGTATGTTTTCTTTTTAGGAGTTGCTTACACGTAATATTATTGTAGTTTGCATAAAGACGGTGAATCAATGAACAAGCATGAGACATTTTATACACAAAAAAAAAGAACAATTGGAATTATTAGCACTACAGGCTACAAATTTGCATGACGGATTTATATTCCGTCTCTATCGTTATCACGAAGCGTTTTGAGTACCAAATTCACTGTCTCGTACCTGTTTCCACAGTTCTTCAGCCTCTTTTGTACGACCGCGCATTTTTGCTCGATCAGATATTGCAATTGCCCAATTATAGAAGGCCTGGCAAAGAAACATTTCAATCAATGAGCATAAATGAAGGAATCCGTATTCATGAAAGGAAAGCATATAAATTAATGCAATATAACATAATTCATTTTCTAGTTACAGACAATAAAATGCCTAGCACTTGCGAAGATTCTAATTGATGCATAAGCAAACAAAAGGCAATATTTACAAAAGAAGAAGAAACAAACAGCATCTGTCAAATAAGCTCCACATAGGAATCATTGCCAACCACAAAAAACTTGATCGCTTCTATATCAATGGAAATAATTCCCTAAGGGTATCGAATAAAAATTAATCCTTCAATATAGTAAGATAAATGGAGGAAATAATTCCCCAAGGATATCGAATAAAAACCCATTTAAAATATAAAGGCAGCAGCGATGCGGACATCAAATGGCCGAGTAATGAAGAAAAGGTGCATTCAAAAGGACAATCCATACATCATGGAGAGTGGGGCAAAGGCGGGTTGCTTCATCATATTTCTTACAAGCCTCCTCCAGCAGGGAATCTTTTGAAGGAAAACTAGAATCTGGGTCAACATTGTCTGCACTTTCCTGTAAATATAATTAGAAAAGGAAAACAACATAGTAAATTAAATGCTTGATCTACTGAAAATACAAAAACCACAAACATAAAAAAATATATAACAGAGAAGATTATTTGTAAGTTTCAAGGCTCGGTTTCAAGGCTCGCGTGCATTATTGAGACTAATATTATTAGCATGGAAAACTCATTGCCAACCCTTTCAATATTCCAAATTTAAGTGGCACTAAAAAATATAAGCAGAAGTACTTGTCTAGATCACTACACATCGAGTTTTATACATTTATGCGCGCTGTGTTCTGCAATGCCACAGAATGAGAATTGAGAAGAATCGCTATTTACTATTAATTTTTTCAATTGGGCAAAACTAAGAAGTTGGTATTCTTGAACTAAAATTATAGCCTATTTAATCTATCCTGAAACCACAATGTCCTATTCTTCTAATTACTAGCTTTCCATATCTAAGTGACTAACTGCTAAAAGAAATTTGTCACATGATGTACTGAAAATTGATAGTAGATTTTTATTTTTATTTTTTGAATCACTTATCATTGTTTTGATTTTTTTTTATTTATTTTCCAGTTGCTTGACATTTTAAGATTGAAATCTGGGGCAGAATTGTGCACAAAGAAAACATTATTGGTCCTCATGAAACATATTCGAATTATGTATTTTGATATGAACAAATAAAAACATTACAATCCAAATAATGAAACGTACCTGAAGAACTAAAGCCCAATTATAAAGTGCATCATAATCTTCTGGATTTCTCTCTATAGCACTAGCATACCTATACTAAATAATTAAAAAGTCAGCATAAATCACAGTGGAAGTATTGTAAAGCACATATCATAAGATTTATCCTTAATAATAATTAAAAAAATATTTTTTATGAGACAGATCACCAAGATAGGCCTTTAGGAGGCCGAGAAAAGCTAAAATAAGAAGCTTGCACTGAGCTAAAAGCATGACTTGCAGTCATTTCCAGTTAAACTAAACATTTGTGAAAAAATATTAAGTACCTTAGTGTATCCTACAAATGTTTTCTGGAAATATCAAAGGTAAGAATCATGAATGTCCTATTTCCTACCTCAACCCTATTGCAAAGAATGTGCTCATAGTATGACATGTTTGGGGAATATGTCACAATCACCTGAAAAGGAATTTTACTGATATTTCATGAAACTTAAGAAATGGTAAGTAAACTCTATTCAACTCAAGAAAATGTTATTACACAAGTTGCTTAAGAAAGCAATTGAAGGTGTGAACCTGATCATACGAAAGGTTAGAGATAGAGAGGCCAAGACGCAGGAAAGGAACAGATCAATGCAGTAACATATTCATAACATTAATCCTATGAGAATTAAAATCTCTACTTAACTGAACACAACATAATGAATGGGATTGTTGAAACTCTTTGTACATGACATAACTCTTTAGTATCTTCTGCGATGCCTAAACAACATCTAGGAAATAGCAACTCCATTTTGTGTAGATCTCTTGGCCATCACACTAATAGAACATGTCCTCCTCAATTGTGAGGATACCATTCAATTTAAAAAGAAGATAGCTTTTTAAGTAAAATATTCGGAAAGACCTAGCGCTCATTATGGACTTGTAGCAGTGCAAAAGACAAAAAACAAAAAAAAAAAAAAAAACAAAAAAAAAAAACAAAGTAAATGTTGATGAAATATTGTTTTATCATACAAGTCGAATTTGAAGAAATAGTAATTGAAACACGGTAACAGCTGGGATGGACAATAATGCCGCCAAATGTGCATGAAAGATAACATCCCAACTAAAAATGAATGACATCTTATTTCCATGGAAATACCTTTTAGCAGCAAAAGTAAGTATACGCTGACGAGAGCGGCCCTCCTCATCCACTCCAGTGACACTGTTAATCAACTCCATTGCAACTTTGTTGTGACCAATATAATGTTGTTGACTATTGTCTTCACTGGAGAAGATAAGAAAGAAGAAGAATAAATAGAAATAAAGATATGAGAATTGAGAAGGAGGAGTGAAGATGGTGATTTAGAGAATACAAGCACTTTTTCTAGATAAATAGATATATGATATAGATACATACAGAGACACATAAAGCCTCAATCCCAAATTGGTATGGGCGCTTAGTCATCAAGAATTAAAAAAAAAAAAAAAAAGCTGCTAAAAATACTTTAGTTAAAAATTAACTTGGTTCTCAATTACAAGTTTGAAAGAGGTATGAGAATCTTGTCATCAATTTGATATGATGGCACAATGCAAAATTAGGCATGAAAGCAGGGACCTAACAACTTAGAAGTTGAATGTAGAATTAGAAACAGAGGAAGACGAAGAAAGAAGGAAAGAAAGTATGTGAACCCCTCAACTCAATTAGAATGATGCAAGCACATTGGAAATAGAAGATCAAGAGATGCATGTCTATGTATGTGTATAAAGGGATCCATTAGAATGATAAATAAATAGGTGATGGGATCTGGTTTTAGGGTAAAAGATAAATGAATGAATATGGAACCTGTAAGTGTAAGGAGGGGGAGGGGGAGGGGGGGGAGTGGGAGTGGGAGGAGGATGAGGAGAAGTAGCGTCCCCTGAGTGTGTATGAGGGTCTTCCTCCTTGAGTTCATTCAATAGCTCCCTCATCGTGAAGGTTCGGCTTCCTCCTTCGGATCTACCAATTTCTTCGCCCAATTTTTCGTTGCCCCGGATCCCGCTCTCTATAGTCGTCGGATCGAGGCTATTGAGATCTGCAACCACTGATTTATCCTCGTCCTGCCTCCTCTCCCTCTCCCCTCCCTCTACCTCTCCCACTCCCTCTCCGTTTTGCTTATTCTCATCAGATGATTCTTGGATTTCAGTAGACATTATTTCCTTTTCTTTTCTAAATTTCGCTCGCCAGACTCCAACCCCAATTGCTACTTTTCAACTCCTCATACAACACTGCAATTTACTCTTATACCCCCTCCCTGCTAATGAACCCGATATACTGCACTGCACAAAGTTAAACTACTTATCTATCTATCTATCTATATCTATCTATGTCCCTATCTATCTATCTATATGTCTATAAATATATCTATATATCTATAAAAGTTAGAGACGAGATAAAGTTTCACAAGTTCTCTCCTTTCACTAATTCGTTTTTAAGATTTTTTCAATTTTTTTTATTTTTTTTATTTCATAGACACCAAAATAAAGAAATGTCGTTTCCCTTAATCTTTACTCTCTGGATACTGGATAGAGACATCATCAATCATCAAGTGCAAATATTGCAAAACTTGTATTGGCATGCATGTCTTAGGAAGTCAAACATAATTAAACATCTTATTAATTAAAGAGAGGAAAAACAAAATTAAACCACTTCGTTCAGCATTTTAGCCATAATTATTTATCATGTGAATCGCACCAAACTAGTATTTATTTCTTTCATAACAAACAAACTTTTTTGTTATGTAATGTGCTTGAATACATCTTGCCTCGCGATCCTAAATAAGAACTACAAAGACAATAACATACAACAAAAATAGCCTCAATCCCAAAAGAGATATACAAGCGTTTAATTAATTCAAGTTGTACGCTTTCTGATTGACTAAGGCCTTATGCGGTTAGAGGTAGAGTTAACTCCCATATATAATTTGGAGGAGGATTTGAACTAATCTTGTTTGTTGCCCAACTTCCCTCTGAATTGTTTCTTGTAGTGGCCCCAAATCCCGAGGCCCGCCACGGGTGCCAACGAGACGAGGGCCCACAACCCTGCCACGTCAGGCCTAGCTGTGTCTCACATGCCATTAACCTACACAACTTCATTCAAAATTCAATATTTGACCAACTTACATTATGAAAAGTTACAAGTTAGCACATTGGACTCATTTCATCTGTTAAGATCATTTTTAACAATCAAATTATAGCGGAAGACTTATTAGACTTAATCAAGCAGTAAACAAATAAATTCAAGTCTTAGGAGCATCACTTAATATGGAAAACCCATAATATAAACATCATAATCAGAAAGGTGGCTAAAATCTTCAAAATAAGCCAATATACAAGTCATGTGTAGCTCACAATGTATCTCGTATTCCAAAAGTAAATATAAATATATATAAATGTACGAGAGAGGTTGTAGTCTGTCGCAGGTAGTCCTCAAGTTTTCTCTTGCCTCGACTCGTACCGGGGTTTGCACTCAAACCATCACAACAAAACAGATGGCGAGTCCAGAGTGAGTAATTCCAAGGAAATTCAATAAGCATTTATAGAAATAAAATACAGGAATTTGAATAAAGCTATTAAAGAAACATGCGAAAAATTAAAACATGTCATTGTGCTCATCGCATGAATACATAATAGACAAGCTCAAAATGTGTTTCTACAACCTAAGTCGACTAGCACCATACTTCAGACTCTCCCGCGAGCACTGTCAGCGAGTCACACTCCAGCATGGTCAGCCTCTCTGGTCGGCCTCTCTGGGTCCTCTCGATGGCCAGCGTGGTCCCACGGCGCACCGACACGTGCACCGAAAAGATACTCAGGTCGAACTATTCACCGAGACCCCTGGGTGACACGTGATATGGTCTAGTGGACATACACACAAAATGGTATGGTGGAAGCGCACTCAATCAAACTGTCCATATAAACCATACCAGAAATGAATAATGAAATAACTGAATGGAAGGCAAATAAGGAAATAAATAAATAAATACTCGAGAGAATTTCAATTGGGTTACTACACACCTCAAACCGCGTTCTACTAATACAAAAACGATCTCCACGCCTCCAAATGGGTGCCCCAACACCCGCAGATCAAATCTAAGTACCTAATATTCGTTAATTTATCAATTTTCCAAACTTTGGAATTTTCCAAATTCATATTAGAGTATCAAATCTAACATATTAATTCATATTATACCCGGTATCGATCCCTGTGATAGGCCCCAATTGGCCGAATCGAAACCCAAATTTGAAAAAGTTTTTTCTTATTCCAAGCGAAATGGCGTCGCATGTGGCGCCGTGAGAGTCACGGCGCCGCTCGCGACGCCCTTCCTACAGGGTGCTCCCCGGGGTTTTTTCATAACCCCGGCTCCAACTTCGCAACCCGAACTCGATCCAATCCCTTATGGTTCACCAAAACTACCATAGGTTACGTTCAAACCACGTTAAAACGCGTCCAAAATTCAAACTAAAACCCCGATGAAACTCGACGAAACCCCGATTAAACTCGGCGAAACCCCAAAAAAACTCCATAAAACACCACCACCCACAACATCTAATACCATGATAATTGCTCACGTCCAACTCAAAAATCATATCAAAAACCCTCAAACCAACGAGTTACCTCGCATATCCAAAATCCACTTCAAAACCCGAAATTATATACTCAAAACGTAAAGAACGACGAGGAGAACGTGAATCTCACATTGGATTGTCGATTGCTCGTCGTATGAACCTCCAAATTTTCACTTGAAATTCACCAAAATCCCCCAAATTTTCGTTCGAAATGATAGAGGAGAGAGAAAAGGTGATGAAATGAGATATTTTTTTGACTTTTATAGTTTTTTGTCATTTAATGTATGCGTAGATCCCAATGACCACTTGGATGGTTAAAATAAGGTCAAAAAGTTCATCTAAGGTGACTTAGATTGGTGACTTTGTCACTTGATCTTATCATCCTTCAATCCCATACACTAAACCTTTGGGCGTTCGGTACCCGCACTACAAAAAAACAGCAGATCAGAAACGGAAATTTCCTTTGCTGATTAGCATAAATTACGTCTCTAATTCAATTCCGCAACGGAACAGAGATGGAATCTATTATGTCTCTAAAATCGTCGTCGCTGATTTAGTCAGCAACGGAAATGTGTTTCCGTTGCTGATTAGAGACGGATTAGAGACGGAATTTAGAAACGGAACAGAGACGGAATAGAAATGTACATTCTTCTAAAGGGTACAATTGTAATTGCATCCCGTGTTTGATCCGTTGCTAATCAGAGACGGATCAGAGACGAAATGCAATAATTTCGTCTCTGATTAGCATAGGAACGTTGAAGGAATGCAATAATTCCGTCTCTGATCCGTTGCTAATTCATGAATTCTGTCTCTAATCCGTTGCTATTTAGTATCAAAGTTTAGTTTTGCCCAGTTGGGCTCGGCTATTTCCTCAGAAATTAGAGACGGAATAGCAACGAAATCTCTGAATTATGTTGCTAATCCGTCTCAATTCCGCTTTGTTTAGTTTTCAAAACTAAGCTCAATCCAATTGGTTCTCCATAACCTCTAAACCTGAAAATACAACCATAGGACCTACTCCATCGCCTGCACCCCCTCCAACAACTCCTTGGGGGTGCTAACATCCCCCAAAAAGCAGAATTTGACATACATACATCGACAATATATATCAACAAATATTCAAATGAGAGAAAAAATGTACAATTCGACATTGAAAAAGATTTATATATCCACGAAAGCTTGTCAAGTATAATAAATGTTCCAAATTTCTAAGTATTCACAAAAACCACCAATCATATTGTTCAACAACCACCAAAAAAAACTTACAATCCTCTAAATATGCACAAAAAGAAGTATCAATCTAAAAGTCATGTAAACAACTATAAAAGTTACATGATATGCTTTAAATTCCTCATCTCTCACTTGAAAACCAGATTATGGCGGTATTGTCACAGGGGATATGGGCAATCAATGGCACTAACTCCCACTCGATCGAAGAACCAGTCACCTACTGATAGGGCCACGTTATGCAAATATTGCAAAATGGATCAAACTCATGATAAACAAAACGAAACCGCAAAAAAATTATCTCCATTTACAGTGCAAATCTTTCTTCACCGATGAAAATTCATTGTCGTTAACTTAATTCACATGTAGGCTAATATTCCAAAAATGTATTACTAGTGTAAAAGAACCTTCAAAAAATGTGCGTAGTAATTAAAAATGGTGAAAACCAACTCCTCCTCTGACAAGGGATTTTTAAGATCCACTGACTAACGAGTCTCTTCAAGTGGATATTAGTAAATATAGTAAGCCTTTCAGGAAAGCAGGAAGACAAATCATAGCAAAGAAAAAGAACTAGTGCCTTTAGATTAAGGGGGAAAAAAAGTACCTTGTCTTGAATCATAAGAGAATAATCTGCAAACCACGTGTCTTGTCTCTCGGATTGGTAGTGAGCAAAACATGAATTTATGAACAACCCATTTTTATTGGATTTTGAAACACCCTTAATTGCGTCCAGCATTTGGTTCCTGAAACCTGCTTCATTAGAACAAATGGTAAATCCACCTGATTTTACAAGAGAAGCCTGATCCAATAAAGCTTTAAACAAACAAAGGTAAAGTGATTAATTACCTTGCAAAAATTGGATCTGAGATACTTTGCACCGTGCATGATTTAATTTACAGTCATGCCAATCATTATTAGGGGTCAGCTGCACGAGGAGCTAGACTTTCCTGGAGCTGATGAAAGGGAAAACAAATCAAATGCGTCACCAAATAGTAAAAAAAAACATTACACTACACAATGTGACATGTAAGGATATAACATGACAATAGATTCAAAGATTTTACTAGCGCGTCTGTGTGAAACTAGCAGTGCTCCAGCAAGGATCATTTTCAGCATTGTGAGACCAGTCATGATTTAGCCCCAAAAATGCTTGCAATTTTCAGAAGTGTTACCAAAGTTGGGTCCAATTGGTCTGTACAACTGCGGGGCAGGTTCTTTTGAGCTCACTGTCATACAATTTTTTAAAACACATTAAAACTTGAATTACTCTAATATTCTACGAACCAAGTCCAACTCGGGTTCTCATTCTTCTACAGACTAGACCCTAGAGATAACAACCACCCGACAACAACACTGCCTCAATCCCAAATTAGTTGGGGTCGGCTACATGGATCAAACTCTTCCATTGAGCTTGATTTAGTGCAAATAATAATAAAAATTGGCTTAATCAGAACCGGTGCTTACCCTTCTTCCTGAGCACTAACATTGGTTCACAAGTAGCAAAATGTTGTTTGAAATTGATGTGGTTCAAGCAATTACTTTAAGACCATAAATCTGTTGAGGTTAGTTTTAGCTTCATTAGAAACTATCAAACGATGACAAGATATGCTTTATACCAGGGGCATCAAAAGGAACTATAGATCCATACTTTAGAAGCCAACAATGGCGTTGGCTATCTTATCAACTAAGAGTAAGCATGCTGACATTAAGCTCGAACTTATCAAATAAATTACCTGCAATTTAACAACACCCGCATACAAATTTCTCACAGTGCGGTTACCAGATACATCAATCCTGTAAGTGGAACATCAATATTAAATCAAGAATGCCAAGGGATATAGCAATGACCAATTGAATTGATAAAGACCAACAGTAAATGCAATGTACACAGGAACATGAGGTATTTACGCATCAAGGAATAGGCCAGCATCACTCAAGCATTTCACTTTAGTAATAGCAGGAAACAGTTCCCGAAACTCATCACAAGTGTAGAATTGATGCCAAACCTCTGCAGAGCATCCGAGAAAGAAGAGCCACGCAAAACATCAATTGCTATAATATCATGATGTCCGAACAATGAAAATGAAGAGCAAAGAGGCTAATATCAATTCGATTGCAAATGAGAAACCCGCCGAGCCTCTCTGACCGTCACCGTCACCGTCCGCGCTCACGGCTGCGTCGTCTCCGATCTGCCGCCGCGATGGCGAGGCCGCGCGCGGAGCTCCCCGCACCCGCCTCTTCTTCGTCTGCACCGCCGTCTCTCTCCCATTTCTCTCTTCTTTTCTCTCTGGTTCTTCTCTCTCTCTCTCTTTTCTTTTCTTTTCTCTCTCCTGATCTTATATATATATATATATATATTAATATATATACATATATACATTTTTTTTATTGCAAATCAAAAGTGTCATCGATTTGCGTCCAAATTAAACCCCGAAAAATACCTCATTTTCACCACAGATTGACGAAGATGCCCTTGCAGTACGAAATACGGAAACACCGCGTCTAAGCCTTAACTTTACCATATTTAGCATCGATTTCGATTCGGATCACGAGGAGTGGGTCCCACATACGACCCTAAAATGACACGTGGCACGAGTCGAATTTTCGGGGCGGTTACACCAACATTCACTACAAGAATAATGAGGAATAGCATCAAAAAATTGTGACAGACTGAATCTGTTGCTAAACAGCAACAAATCAGCAACAGTTCTGCATCAGATAGACCGTTTGACTCGGTTGACCAAAAAGCAACAATTCAGTGACAGATTTGTGACAACAATTGTGACAAATTGCATTTTGTCACCGATCTGTCGCTGAATTCTCCCGTCATTAATTTCTCGCCAATTTTGTGACAGATCTGCGACAGATCAGTGTCAGACACTATTTTGTCACTGATCTGTAGCTAAATCATGCGACAGATCTCGCTACGTATCGACGACAGATCAATGTCTATCGCGATCGGCGACGATCGATCATCAAGAATAGATCGTCGGCGACAGACAAGTCTATTGCTGATCTGTCTCTAACCACTAAAAGGTATTTACAACCAGGGGCTCTCCTCCTCGTCCCTGCAAACCCAAATTTCACAACCTTCGTCGCCGAAGATCACCGCCGCCGCATCGTCGCCGAAGATCCGCCGCCACCACCGTCACCGTCGTCGTCGTCGTCCACTGCCATCGTCGACGTCGACCGCGACTAGCCGGCTCAGTCGTTCATCGGCAACCTCCGTCGACCGCGACTCGCCCCTGCCTGATCGCGAGTGTTGGCGCGTTCTGTGTGCGCGGTATTCTCCTCCGCGCGCGCTTGCGTCATGTGCGGTATTCTCCTCCGGCGCCGCGCCGTTCGCCTCTTATCCGCCGCGCCGCCGCTTCTTTCTTTCGATCCGCCGTCGCGGCCATCATCAGGGCTCTGCGGCCTCGTGATCCGCCAAATCCGCGACCCTTGTGCCGCCGACGCCGGTCGCCGCTTCGATCATCCGTCGCCGCTTTGAGTCGGACCGCTCGCCGCCCGCCGCTGTCGCCGCCTCCACGATCCTCCGCCGCTGTCTTGCTTCGGCTCGCTCGCTGCGCCATTGCTCGCTCCCGCCTCTCTCCATGCAGCCGTCGCTTCGCCTCGGTTCCTCCTTGATCGAGTTTCGGGTATCATCTGCGACTCGTGGATTGCCTCTCGACTAGGCGTTAGGACCTTCGAATCACACATCCTGGTTTGCATTTTCTTGAACTTCTATTTTGAAATTTTGGTTGAATTTTGTTTTCATGTGACAATAAAATTAGGAAATCTATGATTTCCTTTTACATGTCAACGAGATCTTATGCTTAGCCTTCGAAAATAGCAACAACGCGACAACTTTGTGTTGCTAAACAACAACAAATCAACAACTCAACCATCTCATTGCTAAACAACAACAAATCAACAACTCAATTATATGTTGCTAAACAAAGAACAAATCAACGTCGAAACAATCTCTCGCTAAACAACAACAAATCAACAACGGAACAATCTGTCATTGCTAGACAAAGAACAAATCAACAAGTACAACGAATTGAATTTGCATTTAGGTACGCAGTTTAAATTGTCACCATGAATTTGTGATATGACAATCATCATTTACTATTGTAAACTGTAGTTCATATATAGTATGTTCATTGAATAATAATATAGTAAATTAGTAAATATGTACATTGTATAAATTACTGCTTGGCGGTGCATGCATTTCCAACTAAAAATGATATCTTATTGAGTTATAACTTATATATATTGTTATAATGTTTACTAATTGTGATTGTCATTTAGTTGGTACGTATTTATATTTGGAAACTCAATGTAGTGTCTATATCTCATTGAATTGAAGAATAATTAGATTTATTTGTAAAATAAAGAAAAATATATTAATTTATATACTTCATTAGTAAGAATTGATAAGAAATGTCGAGAGTATATGGAGTTTATGGAAAAATAACTTGGGCAATTCATGATGGTAAACTGTTAATGAGGGTCACAACGAGACCCTTTTTTTTTTAATAAGACACAACAAGACCTTGTTGGTTTCTATAGATCACACTGATGACCAAATACCAAAATAAAAACCACTCATCAACTTTATCTACCCAAAGAATACTTGATCAATAAGAACACTCTCGCAAGTTTCTTACTAAATATATCTATACAATTAAAAAACAACATTCTCTAAGATACGCTAGAAGTCAAACGTATTTCCCAAAACCTAGAGATCATATTATACTTGACTATAACTGCCATCACAGCATAAGCTTCCATTATCTATATTTTGCAACCATACATAAATGGCCCTAACCCAATAACTCAATTCAAAACTACTGAAGCAAAGAACAAGTACAGCTAAAAGTTTTAAAATGAACTATAATTTGATACATAACAACTCCTATCATCAATTAATATGCATATGCATTAGATAATAGATTTTCTTACTCGACATTGAATAATAACCACAAGCAGCAATAAAAGTGGGAATTACCCTGGAAGTGCAATAAGATTCTTTTTAGATGGAGCCCATTGCTTGAAAACCTCTAGTGAGAAACCACCACTTATCATTCCTGGGGAGGCAAAGAGTACGCATGGTCTAGAAGCATTTATAAAAGACCTGTCAAAATCGGAAACTGCCACAGTAATACCAAAACATGTCAATGACCAACTTTTAAAAATATAGAACATAGTGCCTTCCAAAATGTCAAACATAAAATGCATATAGAGAGAGGAACAAAATAGCTGACTCTTTGGCACCCAAATTACAGAAATACAAGGAAAGAAACACCCCCAAGCCCCAACAAAAAGAAAAATGGATATAGTTTAAAAACCTATTAATTGTATTAAAAGCAACCAAAATAATAAGGATTCATTCCCTGACATTGGCGCAAGGCATATCCAAAAATCATAATTGAAGACATAACTAACTAAATGAAAAGCAACTTACATGTCCGTCTTTAAACACATTACTTGAGGATTACTTACTAATTTAACAACTACAATTTGGAAAAAAAAAACATATTTGGCATAGGAAACACTGGAATACCAATAAACTGAAACGAGTTACAATTTAGTAAGTTGATAACAAAGTATTTTCCTTTCACAATCGACATTATCTCCACTGGGAGCCCAACTATCAACAAGTTCAAATGCATCAAGAAAGAGGAACGTGTTTAGGACTTCACTAACAGGACCATCAGTTCTTTGAGCCAAAAAACCAAAGAAACACAAATTTCTTAAACCAATCCTGACCCTTCCAAACAAAAGGAAGCCGATCCCTTGGAAACTTAGGAGCAAATAACCAAAAACCAACACATTTGACAGATTTCCCAATTCATGATGGTGAGGAATAAAATTTTATAATGTTTGTACATAGTATGTTTGTAGGGAAAACACACCTGAATCGAAGTAACTTAATCGTATTTTCCCTTTAAGCTTTACTTTAAATTATATATTGATTATTAATTGTGATTGTCATTTACTTGATACTTACTATATGTATGTATCTATATTAGAAATCTCAAGATTATTTATAATCCAATTTATAGAATATTAATTTGGATTATTTTATGAATATATAGTTAATTTTTAGGATTTATATATGTTAATTTTTTTTAAGAGTTGATAAGATTTTTCCAATGATCGGTTGAAAAAATTTAGGATCGAGATGTCTACTAATCGAGAATGGGTGTATAGTCGTATTGAAAATGGCTTTACTCGATGAGAGTTCATAAACGGCGTGAACGAGTTCATCACATACGCGAAGACGCACTGCAGGACATTCGTCACTGAGGGAAAAACTCGGTGTCCATGCAACCATACGAAGTGTCGTAATCGTTCATATTATGATGTTGACCACCGGCCTGGGCATTGGACCTCTCCACATAGAAGGATGTCTGAGGATCAACGTCATCTTTTGGATGATCATGATGAGTTTATGGAGCATCTTATGCCGCCTCCGCGACCACCGCCACGGCAAGAGTGATTGGATGTCCTATCTTTTTTAATGGTAAACTATTAATTACGAGTAATGTATATCTTCACATTTTTTCCCTTCTAATGTAGTCGATGTGATTACTTCATTTGCAGGTATGTGCACCGGTAACATTTGATATGGGTGTTGCATAGGGAGGCAAACTGACATCACCAATTGGGTTGCAAGTTTCGAGAGATTCCTTTGGTATGCAACCTTACGCCTTTATTTTATTCACAAAATATCCATTTAACATGTGAGGCATGAAAATAACTTGGGCAATTATATAGGTTGAGCTTATTATTTAAATCATCACCATGAATTTATCTTTTGAGTTTAATTGCAAAAATGGGCAAATTGGTCATCTTTTTATCGAATTTTTTACATTACATGATGTTCTTAACTTAATCAAAAGAGTACGTGCAAGCTTAGTAAAAGTTAGTGTTAAATTAATTCATGATTTCTTAGACTTTGCATTTTAACATGCGAGGCCTTCGATAAGCTTTGGCAATTATATAGGTTGAGCTTATTATTGAAATCATCAAAAAAGGCTAAGTTGATGCATATCAAAAAAAGCTTTTATTTTATGTATTAGAAATCCTTAACTCGTTGTGTGTATTTTGGAGTGGTTGTGTTGGTCATGTTATACATCGAGATAGGAAGACTGTGATAGATAGTGTGTACTCAGAAACAACAATGTATTCAATTTCACTTTACTAATTGGATGTGATGCTATTTTCATTTGTGTTTGAATATTTTGGTTGCATTTCGAATATTAGTGTTATGCGTAAATTTATGTTAATCGCGTGGTTCTCTAGGTACTCTTGTCTAGTATACCCTATTTTAGGTATTGTTCCATTACCCTTCTTACAATTGCTATTCATTTTCTGGTCCTTCCTCTTTCAGGGGAATGTTGCCATAAGAGAATGTTGTTATAGTTATAAGCATTCACTTTAGGGAGTAAATATTGGTTGAGGATTGGTAACATAAATGAATTCTGTTGGTTTTTTAGTTATGAAATTAATTGAAGTTCGAAACTTATGGACATGTAACAATATTCTATGTTAAATATATCTAATATTGGAACTTGAACAACACGAAAGAATGTACAAGAGGAAAAATATTGAAAAAAGCATGGAATGTCATGTATGGAAGTTCATTCAGTCCCTTTTGAGTTGGAAATTTTTGTGTGTGTCACTGTGTGCGATCTTTTATGTATGAGATCGATGACCAAGGCTTAATTTTAGGATTTTTTTCATTTGTGTTTGAATATTTTGATTGCATTTCGAATATTGTTCAAGTTATTCCTTTTCATTTTCAGGATTTGGATGGGACACACACTCCTAGCCCCAGAATTTGTATGGTGCATATCTTCTATAGGTAAAACAATTGGGTAAGAGTGTGGGATTGACATTGTATATATATATATATATATATATATATATATATATAATATATAATTTGCGTAGCCATCTTAATTTGTGTAGTATTTTGTATTTTGTTGAATAATGTTCATCTAGTAGTATATAGTATACTACTAGTTAATTATGAAATGTTAATCTCCACCTTTTATAGATATTGTTTGTCAAATTTTGATAATATACAAACAATTTCTCAATTTTCGTTTTAATTGCAGCATGAAAAATTGTATTTTTGTAGATTTTACTGCCCTACAGGATTCCAATTTACTATTTATTGTGAACTGTAATTTTTTAAAAAATTACCATTCTAAATCAATGATCGACTTTGGCTCTGTCATTGATTTGCAACAGATCAAGAATAACAACGTAGCCGCTTGTCTTGATTGGGCAAAAATCAATGACAGACCATGTCTGTCGCTGATTTGCAACAGATCCTCTTTTATTGATCAGATCGCAATTAGCAACAGACATGTTTATTCTTTTGTCAAATGGCTAATTTTGTCACAAATCATCATCAAACAAAGAATAACCCAAATGTTGCTAACTTCAATCTGCAACAAAGAGTTTAGCAACAGCTCTGATCTGTTGTTGATCTGTTCTGCAGGGTCGCTTAGCAACAGATCCGTACCAATTCAGCATCAGATTTGTTTGTTGCTGTTTAATTTTTTTCTTGTAGTGATTCATATTGGATTTTAAATATTCCACCGAAATTTATGATAGACTTTGATTAAATATCAACTAAATACCTATCGTACATTATGCCATTTATTTGTAATATTCAAACTCTCTTCTCCTATATTGAAAGTTAATTAGATCTTAGTCACCGTATAGCTATTATAACTATTTTAATAACTTTTATAGTTTGTAGTTTGATCTATTTAGCCAACTCTAAATAATTTCGGAATTGAAGCTATATATAATGTTGTTGTCAATCTATATATATATATATATATATATTTTTTTTTTTTTTTGGTTGGTCTATATATATAACTTTTTTTTATTGGACAAATCAAAATTGATATATGTAGCTAGCTAGCTCAAGGCAACTCCTGCTGTAGGAGATGAACTGATTCAGATCCTTATCTTCTTCATTCGTTTATTTTTCTTCTCCCTATTTTTTTTTTATTGATAGACAAAAATTAAATTTTGCACCTATCAAAATATGAACTCATGATTTCTTACTTTTAAATTTTATACTAAACCATTCGACCACTGAATTGATTGGTTATTCTCCCTCTTTTTGGCATGTGCAATATATATTATGATGATGAGGGCCCAGAAGAAAAACAAAGGGCGCCATGTATTCGATAATGATAAGGTTGTGATATCTAAGTCACCGCCATGTGGCCATTGGTGTACTGCTTGATCGATTCCATCCTTCGAATGAAAGTCATCAACACGTACAGTGCATATCCTTTGCTTTGCGAACAATAAGCATGCTAAATAATTCAATATTTTTCTTTCGATCAATAATCAAACGCTAGCTGGTCCACATGTTCCGGATCATCTAGACGCGCGTACCGTACGTACTTACCTATCTATTCACGTGTTTCCTATATTTTCTTTTTGTTTTTTTTAGAAGTGTTAATTATTTTCCGAACCTATTTAAATGCCTCGTACCTTCTTTTACTCGCGAAAGTGGATGAGTTCGATCAAGTGTTGTTTCTACGTATATATAGCAATTTTCTATAAAAAAATGTATATATAGCAATTAAGTTTATAATTACATAATATATGTTAAAACAATTGTTAAAGAAATTATAGTAGTAACTAGTATAATTTCCTTAACAATAATAACATAGGTTTTCCTTGTCCGAACCACCATATAATCCAACCAATATACCCACTATACAATTTAATCAATTCCATAAATATGCTTAAAAATAATAAATAAAGTTTTTTTTGCAAATAAATATATAAGTGAATAAATAAAAGTCAATTATGAGAAGGTAATTTAGTTTTGTTGTTAGTGTCATTATCTGTTTGGTTGTCATTAATTGTTTTTAGTAAATGAATTGTTATGTTGTGTTTCACGTGTTAATGAAAGCATCATAGATCAGTAAGATATTTGATCTCAAAATCAGTTTTGAAACTTATCCTCGAATCAATTTGAATCAATTTGTTATGGATAAAAATAAGGTAGTTGCAAGGATTACTTTGCAACAGGATCTCGAAATTGATCGGTTGCGGATTTGAACTCATCTACTCCAACTGAAGATGTGCGATTAATGGAGTAGATGATATGAGATACACTTACCACGTGCAATATGTGATGAGACATTGGGATTTGAATATCGAAACACACCATATTACAAGGAAATTGTATGTTATCGGTTGCTGAAGATTTGCTTTTATCCACACCAAATACAAGTTTTGGAGATTCAATTGATTGTTGTTGAGATGATATTAATCACGCGATAAAGATGGAGGATGGTGGTTATTTGAAGATGAATAAGCACCATAAGCACCATATCTAAAGAGATGTTGTAATTAATTGTGTGTCTTTCATGTGTCTATATATTTGTCAAGGTTAAAGAGAGTTCGTAACTCATCCATTTTGTATCGTGCGAACATGCATATGTTGTTCACTTTTATCTTTGAGGTGTAAGTGCCAAGGGGACTTGAGTATATCAGTGAAGGGGAGCCTCACAATGCAAGTGAGAGACTTGTGTAAAACTACCAGGGAGATCTTGGGTAGTCCAGTTGAGGATAGTTTGAAACACCAAGGGGACTTGGGAGAGAATCTATTGTAAGTGTGAGAAGGAGCGCGCGCATCAAGATTGGCGATGGAGTCACTAAAAAAATGACTTGTGTAAGTCTGAGTTTTCAGCTTAGTGGATTTACATATTTGGGAGTGGCCCTGCAGATGTAAGTTGTGGACCGAACTGTGTAAATAAGTTCCTTATGTCTGGTTTGATTTGCTCACTGCCGCTTATTTCATTTAAATACTTGCACTGCCATTTATTTTTCAGTTACAACAACACGCATATATTGTTGTAAACAACGTTTAGTTATTTCATTTGCCATTAAACCTTAACGGTGAATCAATCAATAATCACCTTAATTATATTGTAACATATATTGCGGAAGGGAGGGAGTATATGTATATCCAATATCTATATATCTATCTATATATCTATATCTATCTATATCTATATATCTATATTCTATATATATATATATATCTATATAAGTTGAAGAAGAGATAAAGTTTCACATGCTCTCTCCTTCCACCATTTCATTTTTAGGATTTTCTCAATTTTTCTATTTTTTATTTTAAGATATTTGTATATTTATGTTATTTATTGTTTTAAGATATATTCATCCTCCCATATTTTTGAAAAACGTAAAATCCGACTTTGAACTATCAAACAACGGTCTAATTAATGAATTATTCATCAATGCATTAAGTCTCTATTTCGAATTTTATACCGTCAATTTGGTTACCGCGACATTATTTATATATACTGTTTACGACACTCAAATAACAATATATAGATTTGAATTCTTTTTTTTGTTAATGAAGGGTTACTTCAATGATTTATAAGTAAATATTTCGTTTACTCTCTATTGTATATTTTTTTTCTAAGAAATATGAGTTGATTGTTGTGAATTGTAATTTTAATTGTAAAAAAATATTACAATATATTCATGTAAATTAATTTATTAAATTTCTCTTAAGATTTTAATAACTCTTGCGCAAAGCGCATGAAATCGACTAATTTTTCTAAATAATTAAAGCATCTTCCAATTAATACAATACCCCAATAGCACTCGCTTTGATTGTATAATCAGTCAATTAATTACATGGTGATTGTATATAGGTATCATTTTTACGAGGACAACATTTTGAGGAAAATAATAATCTAAGAAATTAAGAAGAGAATCATCAATATTATTATTAGACGTGAAAGTATTTTACATTAATTATGGATTAATATAGACTCCTTAATTAAGGAAACAATATAGTTGAATCATTATTTTATTTTTTATTTTTACAAAACTACGATTTCATTATACCTGAGATTTATTTTTGACAAGTGCACCAGCAAATTTAATGATTTGGTATAAGATTACTTGAGGAACATGATAAAAAGAAAAAAAGAAAAAATTGAATAGTGCAATTGACTTGTAAATGGATTGACTTGTTGTAATTACAAGGTAATGGATAAAATTAAAAGTTAGTGAAGTAAATGTATTGAATTTTCCTTGTTATTCCGCGGGGAGCGTGGGATGATGAAAAGAAGAAGTGTCCAAGTTCGGTGCACCCAATGTCCCATTAAAATTGGACACGTCAATTAAGGAATCCTGGGGTATCCGTATATTCAAGGGAACGCCCGCCCTCCTTCCTCTCCGCTCTCTATTTAAAGCACGTAGGATGCTGTTAACGCGATCTCACCTTCCCATCCATGTTTTAAACCTGCAGGACGCCTGATTCCCAATTAATTAATTAGGTAGTAATAATATAACGAATTAACGCATATCTGAAGGAGAAAAAGAAAACCAATTAATTAAGGTAGGTAGAATGGCAGACACCCTCACAAACAAGAAGAGACGTAGCGCCGACGTCGACGACAACGATGACGACGATCGCACGGCTTTGGTCTTGAAGAAAGCAGCGGCAGCGGCAGCGGCGGCTAAGGCTGTGCATCATGATCATGATGAGCGGGAGTGGGACGTCGACCCGGCGGCGTCTCTGGCTAACGCTCGTCACGAGTTCGGGGAGCACGGCGGGGTGAACATGTCGATCGAGGCGTCGGCGACGTTCACGGTGATGGAGGCGGAGACGATGCGGCGGATGTTCAGCGGGGAGTTGGGGCCGGAGCGGGACTTCTTCATCTACAGCCGGCACTTCAACCCGACGGTGCTTAACCTGGGGAGACAGATGGCTGCCCTGGAGGGGACGGAGGCCGCCTACTGCACGGCCAGCGGGATGTCCGCCATCTCCTCCGTGCTCATGCAGCTTTGCAGCAGCGGGGACCACGTGGTTGCATCCAGGACCCTCTACGGTGGGACCCACGCCCTCCTCAGCCACTTCCTCCCTCGCGCCTCCAACATCGCCACCACCTTCGTCGACGTCGGGGACCTGGAGGAGGTGGGGCGTGCGATGGTGGAGGGGAGGACCAAGGTGCTCTACGTGGAGACCATGTCCAATCCCACCCTCCACGTGGCGGACATCCCCGCTCTCTCCAGGATGGCCCACCAGAAGGGGGTCCAGGTGGTGGTCGACAATACTTTCGCTCCCATGGTGCTTTCCCCCGCCAGGCTGGGGGCTGACGTCGTCGTCCACAGCGTTTCCAAATTCATTAGTGGTGGGGCCGACATCATCGCGGGTACGTACGTACGTCGATCAATCCATCAATTTTAAAATTTTAATCAATCAATTATGGATCCACGGTCCCTACCTAATTAAATAGATAGATCATGGAATGGATATGGATACGTAGGTATCAATTACTAGATTGACAAAACCAACCATTAATTGCTAATTAATTAATTAATGACCTGTAAAGCTAGATAGGAATATATCAGCAGCAGCGCTGATATATACCTGTGCGAGTCACGTGCAGCGGGAGTGAAGCGAGTACAGAGTGCCACAGCCACAGCCACAGCCACTGGGTATGTTTTCTTGCGCCAAAAAGCTAGCTGACGCCTGCATCCGTTATTGGGACTCACTGCTTCTTCTTTTTTTGTGATTCACGTGAGTTTGATACGTGGTGAAACCAGATTCAAGAGGCCAGCGAATATACGTAACCTAATTAATTAATTAATTATTACACTTTTATAATTGCTCTTTTCTTATTCCTATTTTAAATACAATATGGCCAAACAAACACCATGGCATATTGTTATTTAATTTAGCACAAAATTAGGTAAGGATAGAAGGAGTAAAATATATAGGGAAGTGATTGTACGCACGTACGTACTAGCTAAGGTAAATATAGGTGATGTACGTTTGAGTGACTTAATTGTTAAATAAGTGGAGTAATATATATATATATATGATGTAAGATGCATGCATGCATGCAGGTGCTATATGTGGGCCATCAAGCCTGATAAACTCGATGATGGACCTGCATCAGGGGCCCCTGATGATTTTGGGGCCCACCATGAATGCTAAGGTGGCCTTCGAGCTGTCGGAGAGGATTCCTCACTTGAGTCTGAGAATGAAAGAGCACTGCCACCGCGCCATGGTGTTCGCAACGAGGATGAAGAAGCTGGGGCTGAAGGTGATCTACCCAGGGCTGGAGGATCACCCTCAGCACGCCCTCCTCAGCTCCATTGCCAACAAGGACTACGGCTTCGGTGGCATACTGTGCTTGGACATGGGTACAGAGGAGAGAGCCAACCGTCTGATGCACCACTTGCAGAACTGCACTCAGTTCGGGCTGATGGCGGTGAGCCTGGGCTACTACGAGACGCTCATGTCTTGCTCCGGCAGCAGCACCAGCAGCGAAATGAACGCGGAGGAGAGGGAATTGGCGGGCATATCGCCGGGGCTGGTCAGGATGTCCATAGGCTACAGCGGGACTTTGGAGCAGAGGTGGACTCAGTTCGAGAAGGCCCTTGCTAGGATGCACCACACTACTAATTAATTACCTACCTACCTAAATATATATATATATATATCAAAAATTAATGGACTATTGTTTTAATTTTCCCTATCTATCGATCTACATGTACGTATAGCTGGCTGGATTATTGGATGTTAATAATTAATGTTGCCCTGGAGTTTGCATGTCAGACCTCATCATATCATATATGCTAATGCTGCTTGCATGTTTGTGTGGTTATTTTTTTTTTAATTCAATAAATCTACTTAGATCATGAATTCACAGAGTCCCCAGGCCATCTCGTCCAGGTTAATGTGATATTAATTCACAAGTTAGCTAACTGCACTCACGTGCATTTATAGTACAACAGTTCAAATCAAAGATGAGTTTCCTCGGTTGGCTAGACAAAACTAATTAAAGAGGTGGACTTTATAGTACAAGAGTTCAAATCAAAGATGAGTTTTCCGGTACCAAACAAGGCCACTAACCAAACAAGGGCACGAACAAAACAAAGTGACGGCGGTGGTCCTAATAATGTTACATTATTTCCACAAACCTTAATTCAATCGACATTTTTCATTTGTGGGTAGTGTTATTTTGACTCATGAGTTCGTACTCAAAACATTTTTTATTTCAAATACATCATCGAGCAATTAACAAAGCAACCACAATCATTTGTAAAATTCTTTTAATACATCTTAAATATTTACACAAATTTTAAAAACCACCTATGAATCCAGACTCATGAGTCCAAATATATTTATTTATTTATTTTTTACGAAATGTTGTACAGAACTTATAATGGGTGGGCATCTATGTCTCATTATAGTCAATTGTGCGCAGATCATTGCAATGGGCAGCATGAGGTGGACGGGGACTGCTTTTTGGTTGCAACTTGCTTAATTCATTTATCTTTTTTACTCCAATTATTCAAGTCGATAGGTGGTACGTCCTTATCAGTGGAAATGAAAAATGTGTTAATTGAGCAAGCTTATCTACATATATATGCATATCATTTCAATTTTATTTATATTTTTTTACTTTTAAAATATATATTTTAGAGGTCATTTTTTTTTTTTTTTTAAAAAAGGCACACCTCAGAGCAAAACATTTTTTGTGAGATGAAGGAGTCCTCCATTGAAGGGAATAAAAAAAACGACACTTTTGAATTGAAAAATAGTAGAATGACTACATGTTAATCAGGTAGGAAAAGATATCAGTCCACAAGAGCTGTTCATGTCCACGCGACATCGACTTGAGTGTTATACATCGAGATTTGTGTATGCTCATCTCTCGAGACGCATATGGACAGCTTGCTCAAAAGCTGGATGTGACTTTTGGGTTAACATACCAGTTGGCATTGTAACATTTGTGGTTACAATTTGCGTGGCAATTTACGTGGCAAGAAAAAGAAATGCATGGGAATTGGGCCCAAATCAAAATAGATAGTCTGGTGGGTGGGTGGGTGGGCTTGGGCCATGAGGTATAACTCTTGTTGGGCACACCAGGCGACTAAGCGGTAACGGAGCGTCCAGAAAGGAGTAATAATATGAGTATATGAAAGGAGGCCGAATGAGCATCGCAATTCACAAAGAAAATGAAAGAAAGAAAAGAGGGGAGAATGTAGTGGATTCCATTGGTGAAAGGAAAACCCTAGCTAAGGAGGAAGACAATCACGGATTGAGGGTTGAGGTGGAATCGAAGACCCAAGACATGGAAGCATCTTCGCGCGCGGGAAAGCAATAAGTGGATCGGAGGATGGGATGGGCGCACCCTAGCTAGCTAGTGAGTTCACCATTCATGAATTAATTAAGACCAGAGCTCCGGATAGCTTTCGATCAAATGGGTCACTACACCAGTGCATCTCTGATCGATGACTCCGTGGGCCGTGGCTCCTCCTTTTCTCAAGCAACCATCTCTTCCATTTGAAAAGGAGTTGAGTTCATCATTCATGAATTTATGAATGGCTTGGTGTCCGAATCACCATACTACGTGAACTCCATTGAACCTTTCTCATGCGTCAACAAAAATGATCCTTTCTTATAAAAAATAAATAAAAATGAACTCCATTTGAGTTCAAAAATACTTGCAATATATTGGATCCTTTCTCATCCGTGGCATCCATTGGAGTCAAGGATGTTGTAATTAAAGTTGTCATCGATCTTATTAATTATGGAAAAAAACTTTGTATTTTATAATAATAACAATTAATATAGCTAGATGGATCACTCGTGAGTCGTTGTAGTCATTTCCTTACCTGTTGATGTCTTTTTCGATACTAGTTTCTCACTGTCTCCCTCTCCTAATTTTTTCACCTTTTTTCCCTATCTTTTTCTCTTTTAAGCGGCGAATGGCCTATGGCCTAGAGACTACTATGGATAGAGGGGAGTGGTAAGATTGCGTTGGGTCCATCTAAATCAAGTTTTATCCAACGCTGGTGAATGATCAATGGCGACAAGGCAAATAGTGGTAACAAACGATGGTATATACTAGCGGTAAGATAGCATTAATTTTTCTGTTTTCCCTTATTATTTCCCCCCCGGTCGTTAGTTGAGTTTAGTTGGGAAAAAAGATGATCTGATCGATGATGAATCGAGTAAAACGACTGTGAACCAATTTTAAAGCGTGAATTAATTAACAGTTGGTGCATTCATTCTTTAATCACAAGTTTTGCCTGTACACCAGATGTGGATAGATATGGACAGCGAACAAGAACACTAGGTAGTTAGTTGAGTTGAGTTGAGGGGTCGCCGGCCTTTATCATCAAAAATTCAAAAACAACGCATGCGTCCATCCATTATCTCTCTAAAATCTGGATCTATCTGTACGCGCGCGTGTGCGTATTTTGTAAGCGATCACCAAAGGTTAATTGGTCAACAACTACCAGCTACCAATACCATGCATATGGATTTATATGTTTTTATAGCATCGATCCATTAATGCATAATCATATTGCTAAAATAGAAGCATTCACTTGACAAAGTTTGAAAGAGTTGTGAGCTCGACTTCAGCTTAAATAAAAAAAAAAACATAATCATGTTGGAAAAGGGATGAGACGAGATTATATATTTCTGAAAAAAAAAGAAAAGAAAAGATGAGATTATATATTTTTAATATATAGTTATGGGGGGCCCTTAAAAAAAATACATAACCAAATGAAGACACTGCACCTAGAAACGTTTATTTGGTGTGGTACCGATAGATAGAGTGGTGGCAGGCAGGGAGGAATGAGTGGACCATTATGGTATAAGTTTGTATAGCGAGTGACACGTGAGACGTCTAAATGAATGGGGGGGCCTTAATCACATGCGTGTCTATAGTAGGATCACAATCAAGTATTAAGGGCGTACGTTCCAGCTTCATTCGATAACTACAGTAAGTGATGATCGGTCGTACGTCGTGGGTCACTAATGATCGAGTAATGAGTTAGCCTAATATATATGCCGCTGCTCCGGTCTATTATACACTAATAAATTAATAATAATAATGATAGAGTATATCTGGTCACAGTCAATACGTTATGCTATGGTGCATGCATGCCGTGCGTAGGACCATTTCCATTCCCAACTCCAAATTAAATTAAGGAAGCCACGTACTTAATTAATCAATTTGGGTTAAAGAGGAATGAAGTACCGCGTGTCAATTCTAATGACATGTTTGGTTTATAGGATAGAGTGGGATAAATGGTGGTACTAAATAATATTAATGTTCGGTTCGAGTATAAAATTATTCATAGAATTATTTTAACCCACATGATTGAGATTGATAATTTAAAACTATGAATTCAATGATATTATTTTATCCTAATATTAGTGACTTTTAAATTACCAAAATACCATCATCATTAACACACATTCATTTACTATTCTCGACTCTCCAACACCAAAAAACTTATGGTATTAGTATATCAATGTAGCACTATAGTTATCGTCCGCGCGCGAATCAAATTATCAACAAATTGTTTCCATAATCATGAATCGACACTATCCATCGATGACATATTTAGTACTACTAAATATTTATTCAAACTTCAACCTCATTTATTAATTATATTGCGCGATCCTACGAGACCTACCATTAAATTTTTAATTTTCATTCATGCTAATACAAATAGACAACACACAACAGATCACAATTATTATATAGCCAACGAGTTCACTTTGAATTTTCTTCACTATTCATGAATTTTGTTCACTTAATTTGATGGGAAATGTGATGGTTAAAGTTACATTTGGTTTGCTTAATGAATGAATTTATTAGGCTTGTATTTTCTGAATAACTTTGTTTATGTGTCGTTGAAGTTGTTTTGATATGTATATATTTGGCTTGGTAAACTTGTCAAGGATGGGGGAATGAGTTTGTATATATAAAATGACACTTTAGTAACTTCACTTATTGAAATCAGATTTAATTCCACTTTCTATATCCCCAACCGAATAAGCCCATCTATTGAAACTAATACCCAAACTCATGTTATAGTCCGAGTATATGTGAACCGAATGTGCCATAAAGAACTAGTAATACATTAATGAGATAGAATTGATCGATTGGATTAGCGGGCTTTAAAGTGGTGGATCCGTTGGGTTGGGTTGGGGAAACATAGCACGTTGGGAGGGATTAGAAAAGTAGTGTAGAAAACATCATAAGAATACATGGATATACCCGAGGGAGGAGGCACAAGAGCGGTCACGACTAGGACAAGAGCAGCAGCACGTAAATCCAAAACTACATTTACATATGACCAGTACCAGAATCACCAGAAGCAGAGGCAGAGGCAGAGGCAGAGGCAGAGGGACCAACATTAATAAGTATAGTATAATAGTAGTAATAAATTGAAGGAGTAGAGTAGAGTAGAGTAGAGGGGGAAAGAAGTGGGGCATGGAAATAAGGTGGGTAGCTTGAAAGGGGAGGAAAAAAAAAACAAGAAGATTTGGAAGCAAAGTAAGGTCCCCTCCCTCTAAAACAGAATGGAAAGTTGGACAGCGGTGCGTGACGAGGACACGATTGATTGCTGCTTCCGATAACAAATTAGATTTGATAATACTACGATACGATACGATACGATACGATACGATGATTTGCTTTCCTTTGCGTTGGTTAATGCTGCTAATTTATGATAAACACATAAAGAAACCCAACCATCATTCCTTGTTCACTTGATGTACACATTTCCTAAAGCCAAGCAACCTCGCCCACTCCCTACCCCCTTCACTTCCCTTCCAATTCTTTCTTTTCAATTGGGTTTGCTTCCACCAAACCCACCACTACCAATTCCTTTCCTTTCCTTTCCTTGCTAATTACTAAAATATAAGCCTAGGTTAGGATAGGCTAGCGCTAGCCCTGAATTAACCTCCAAATTAATGACTCAGCTCTTCCGATCCAAGTCCTCCGTGGCCGCCCGCACTGCCATGTTCGACGCTGTGCCTCCCAGCCCTACCGTCTATCTCTCTGAAGACGACTACGAAGAAGAAGAGGAGGACGACGATGAATACGAAGATGAAGATGAAGATGAATCTTGTTACATGAATCCAACTTCCACGCCTCTTATTGAAGAAGCGGAGAGGCGGCGGCAGCAGCAGCAGCAGCAGCAGCAAAGCCATCATCATCATCATCATCATCAATTCCCCATCTTAGCCATTCTTATTGACGCCCTTCGCAAGTCCTTGGTGACATGCACCGTCGGAAAGGAAGACCTCTGCTCCATGGACATTGGGTGGCCGACCGAAGTCCGCCATGTCTCTCACGTTACTTTCGACCGCTTCAATGGCTTCCTAGGATTGCCTGTTGAGTTCCAGCCCCAACTTCCCCGGAGAGTTCCTAGTGCCAGGTATTCTTAATTCAAACTACCATATTTAATTAATTAATTAATTAATTAATTAGGGAAGCAAACTGTACTTTTCATTAATTGATTGATAATTATTACTAGGATTATTCAACATTAATTTACACTCTATCTGTCTTCTTCACAAAACAACTACACTACTCCACTAGCTACCTACAACCCCCCCAAGATTCATTATCTGCTTACACATCACACCTCAGAAATAAAACATTAATCAGACCTTACCACATAAACACTCTGTTCTCTAACTACTGCAATTAATTATCACTCATAACTACTTACTACAACATCCTAATTTCAACCTCTTTTATCCAAACACAGTCTGCAAAGAAAACCAGTTGGGCATGGGTTTGAATTTTGAAACTAAAAACCTTTGATAGGTGCAAAAGTTGTTTCTTTCTTATCTAAAAAAAAAACACAGTCCGCAAAGAATCCGTGCATACGTACATCTAACAGCTGCCCGCTCTCAAGAGTTTGATCCTTCTTTCCCTAATCCCAATCAAATCATGACATCGATCAATTGCAACACCTTGCCCTCCCTCATCTTGCAATACTACTGCTTACTAATGCAATTTGGTGGTATTAAGGAATACACAAAGGAACTCAACTACCCTCATCTTCCAATACTCCACAGATTACTCTTTAAACTATTTTTTGTCAACCATTTGGAACAAAGGAACTCAACTATTAATTATGAGCCCCCCACAAAGCAAACTAGGATGTGCTATATGTATATATATATATCAAATCAAGAAGGTAATTCCAAAACTCTCTTACTTCATCTGCACTAATACATGTTATAGTTAACTGTGGAGAAATAAAATCATTTTTTGTAAAAGAGAAAACCATGACTCGATTTGCGTCCTCCTAGGGACTATTTGGTTTCAAGCGAGGATTAATGAGAATTTTTTAAATGGTCTCACCATCGATCATAGAACAAGAATAGGACTTTTGGGAGCCGTTTCCTGTTTATTTTCCTTGTTTTGGATACTTTCATTGCACGATTCATCATGCCTGCTCCAACCTACCAATATCCCTAATCCATACATAGTAAGGACTAAATTGTGCTTCTTGTTCACTGTTTTTCCCCATCTCATTCCATAACCTGGCAAAATGAGTTAAGGCTTGAAAGCCAGGGTACCATTGGTTTGTGCCTTTGTGGAAAGATTTTCTGAAAAAGAAACGCCTATGCTATTGCTAATAACCCTAACCCGATTTTGACGGGGCTTACACAATATGCAACAGTCACCCAATTGGTGCGTGCTAAATTCATTGAGATGTTTTTGAATTACATCGTATATCTTTTCTATACAAATTTCGTTGTTCCTTCTCTTTGTCATTTCAACTTCTTCATCTAACGCTTCTGATCTCCTCTTTTGCAGTGCCAGTGTGTTTGGGGTGTCTGCTGAGTCGATGCAATGTTCTTATGATCATAGAGGAAATAGTGTGCCTACTATTCTACTGATGATGCAGAGACGCTTGTATGCAGGAGGAGGTCTTCAAGTACGCGTGTTTTCCACTATATTGCTCAAATAAGTACTTCCAGGACTAATTATGCATATATTTTTGTTGTCTAACATGAATGTCTCTTCCTCTTGAAGGCTGAGGGAATATTTCGAGTTAATGCTGAGAATAGTCAAGAGGAGTCTGTTCGAGACCAGCTAAACAGGGGAATTGTGCCGCATGGAATAGATGTGCATTGCTTGGCTGGTTTGATAAAGGTATTTTGTGACTGCTTCTGTGTTCAACTATTGAGCGTATGATGCTCTTGTTCGTTGTTAGGACACTATCTAGCTACCAAAGATGCTACGTTAATACAATAGGGGCACAATGCATTGCTTCCTTGTGAGTTGTCAAATGTCTCAATTCATGCAAATCATGTGGTTTGGATATTTGATTTGACAATAAATAGAGCGTATGATGCTCTTGTTCATTGCCCTTATCTTGTTGTGCATATGGATTAAGCTGCAAGTTCCTAGTGCCACATTGAGGCATGGTTTTAAGTTTTGGTCAACATCTGCTCAATTTGATAACATATGCCACCATTGGAACCAGCCATACATGCACCATTATTCATGCCATTTGACCAAATTAGCTTGTCGATCGACATGGGCTGTTATGCCTATATGCAAGTCCTACAAGAGTAGAATCTAAGGTCGGTTATCATTTGTTGGATTATTGAACTATAAGGCTTAGAGTGGAGCCAACAATCATTGTAAAGTCCAAAGCCTTTTATCCGGGAAAAAAAATCATTCTAATTATACATTCTTTCCCAAGATGGGATATTCTGTCGTGTTTATCCAGTTTTGATTTGGAATCTCTCTTATTTTCAAATATTTGAGTGCCTACTTTTCAACACGACTAATGTTTGTTTTCATCATTGACCTTTTTGCACTCTGCACTTGCAGGCTTGGTTTCGAGAACTCCCAAGAGGTGTACTTGACTCTCTTTCTCCGGAGCAGGTGTTGCATTGCAACACAGAGGAAGAGTGCACTCAAGTTGTGAGCTTGCTGCCTCCGGTGGAATCAGCTTTGCTTGACTGGGCCATCAATCTGATGGCAGACGTTGTACAGCATGAACACCTAAACAAGATGAATGCGCGTAACATTGCTATGGTTTTTGCACCTAACATGACTCAGGTAACTAAAATACCTGTTTATTTTAGTTGCATGCTTTTGATATGTAGTATGATAATTTATAGCAACAATTAACCCTATGGTACTGCAACGGCAAAGCTGCTAATCCAATTAAACATTCAAATTTGGTCATGAAAGTTTGACACATGATGATAGTCCATTCATATTTTGCCCTTTGTAGCTCATTATATTTTTGAGAGTTTTTGTAGCTCATTACATGAATCATGAGCAGTCTACATCGTCAAGTCTTCCAGTGTGTTGCCATGCATGATTATTATTATTATTATTATTATTATTATTAGTCACTAATTCATACTCTCCATATATGTGGCGCAGATGGCGGATCCCTTGACCGCATTGATACATGCAGTTCAAGTAATGAACCTTCTCAAGACTTTGATCACAAAAGTCCTCCGAGAAAGAGAAGAATCTGCTGCGAAGTCCAGGTTATTCTCTTCACATGCTGAATCTCCAAGCAACATTGACCAACCTGATTCATACAAGGCAGGTCATGTTGCAAGTGAGGCCTCCTACGAAAAACCCATCATTATTTGTGTGCGTGACAAAACTCCAAGTAGCAGAACAAGGGAAAGCAACAGTGAGAGTTGTGAGAAGGTTGGGGTTAATGAAGGAGGCGAATTCATGTCCGGACACAGTGCGCCGATTAGTAGTGCAGAGGAAGGGTTAGAAAATAAGTTGAGAGGAGGGGAAGGAGATAGGCTAAGTTGGAGGAAAGGAGTGAGGAGGCTTTGCAGGCACCCGGTGTTTCAATTGAGTAAACCGGGTAAGAAGCAGGGAGGAGGAATTGGGATTGTAGATAACGGGGGAGGAAGTGAAGAGCCATGGGGATGATGAAATGGAAACTGCTTAATTTTTTCTATGGGTGTAATGTCCATGCATGGTTGCCTTGCCGATCATCAGGTTTGGATCGAAGATTATTGTATTCGAATATCGGTATATACGTGGGTGTGTGTGTGTGTGTGTTTGGGTTAGTTGTACCTAGCTAGCTAGAGAGAGATTTATGAATGGTCAGCTGCATACTCAAGTGAATTGATGAGGTACTCATTAATTTAACTAAGCAAAAAATGGTGTTTGGAATCTGGATCATTATTGTTCTAAATTAATAACGGATACCAATCTGCATGCATTATTTTGCATAGCTAATTACCAAAATCAACGATTTTTATTTTCCTCAATTCTTTTGAAAGCAAAGCCGGCCTTCCTAGCATCATCTGGAAAAGAAACAAATGAAAAACTGCAATTTAATTATTTTCCAACATTTAGACAGCCAGGCAGCGCTCAGCAGGCTTGAGCGGGCGTTGATGGGAGGATTATGTTGGGTTTTGGGGTTCATACGCAGCGGAGATTACAAAACAATTTTGACAAAAACTCCAACAGATCCGAATCTAATTCCATTAAAAACGTTTAAACCAAGAAAACTTAATCATACCTCGGTCAACATAATACATTTCTGAAGGTTGATCGATCTCTAAGGCGCTGCCAACTACGAACGCCCTCTATCAGCAGTCCACACACGAACGGCGGTCGAGACTCGAAGTGCTAGCTTCGAGAGAATACCAAACCTTTTTGTTTATCTCCAAAACGATTCAGAGCGTACCGGAAAACCCTAGTTCGTTTTAAAACGAAAATAGAGTTTCGACCCTTAATCTTTTCATACGTGTGTTCTAACTTAAAGCGTCTATTTATACAACCCTTGTATATAGACGGTTAAGTAAATTACACATATACCCCTACTTAAAGAAGTATAAGTGTAATACACCACAAGAACGTTTCAGTCATGAATTTTATCATATAAAATTCGTTTTTCTGAACCATCTTAAAATCTCGCAAAACCATTCTTAGTGTGCGACCCAATAGGCTCATACAACGTTGGGAGTGTACCAAAACACATTTTGGTATACAAGTCATAAGCGGCCTCTAGCAAGACATTATGACTACCAAGTCGTATTTAATATCAAATCGATACAACCAATCAATATTGTATATAACATCCTTTTATCACACGATATCCTTTTGATCAAACATAAGGCATAGAATTGTTATCCAACATGTTCAATCGTACTAGTCTCGATCTTTAGGTAGATTGAAAACATCCAAGTGACATTGATCAATATCAATTCACTTAGACTAGGCCTTTTAACAGTCTAACACATCGAGGATCCACTGGATATCTCTCTTTATATGAGAAGGACAAATTTTATCTTGATTACACAACTTCATCACATTGCTCACACAGTAACCAATCACAACCTTTATAATCGTCCGTTAAAGACAACGTTTGATAGTGTCAAATCACTGTGTTCCTAATGTTGAAGTCTCTGGTAATCTCAAGTCAGAGGACTGAAAAATATACCTATCATGAGAAACAACTATGACTTAATCCATGTGATGTTCTCATAGCGGGTCGATCCAAGATTTTTTGTTCCCTAACAAGTACTCGTGATCTTGATTCGTATCCCTATACGTATAATCATCATATGATCATCAATCAAGACTCACACTAGTCTTAATTCATTATAGTTCCCGAAAGATAATGATCGACTAGGGACATTTATGTTATTTCTGTAAATACACATGGATCTTATTATAATGTAAACATGCAAATTAATTATAATAAACAACAAATGAAATCCTCTATTTTATTAACTAAAAATATTCATAAAGACAATTAATGGATTGACCTAGGGCACATGCCCCAACATCTCCCGCTTGCACTAGGGCCAATCATACATGCATCTAATGCCTAATGATCTAACATGACCATCATGTTTTGCTTGTGGAAGAGCTTTTGTCAATGGATCCGCAGCGTTGTCTTCAGTAGGTACTCTACAAATCTTTACGTCTCCCCTCTCAATAATTTCTCTGATGAGATGAAAACGCCTGAGTATATGTTTGGATATATGGTGTGATCTAGGTTCCTTGGCCTGTGCTATTGCCCCGTTATTGTCACAATACAAACAAACAAGGTTAGCAATACTTGGAACCACACCTAGTTCAGAAATGAAATTTTTGATCCAAACTGCCTCCTTTGCTGCATCGGACGCTGCAATATACTCAGCTTCTTTTGTAGAATCTGCCACAGTCTCTTGCTTCGAACTTTTCCAACTTACTTGCACCCCCATTCAAAGTAAACACATATCCAGATCATGATATAAAATCATCTATATCAGTTTGAAAACTTGCATCTAGTGTAACCATTTACAACTAGATCATTTTCAAAAACTTCTATAGACCAAGAACACTTCCTTAGTCCTTCTTAAGTATTTAAGGATGTTCTTTACTGCTATCCAGTGACTCTCACCAGATCTGACTGATATCTGCTTGTAGTGCTCAAACACTTTGTTCTCAGCGGGATTATAAAAGTAATATCCTTTTGTTTCCTTAGGATACCCCACAAATAAACACTTGTCGATTTAGGTGCTAGTTTTTCTTGAGACTTGTCGTTTTACGTAAGCCTCACAACCCCAAATCTTAAGGAAAGACAAACTAGGTCTCTTTCCGTACCATATATCATATGGTGTTTTATCAACCGCTTTAGAAGGAACTCGATTTAGAGTGAAAGCTGCAGTTTGTAATGCATAACCCCAAAAGGATAATTGAAGATCTGCATGACTCATGATAGATCGAACCATATCTAATAAGGTTCGATTTCTCCTTTCAGAAACTCCATTCCATTGTGGAGTTGCTGGTGGAGTCAATTGGGAGACAATCCCACAATTTCTAAGATGATCATCAAATTCTTGGCTTAAATATTCACCACCTTGATCTGATCGAAGTGTTTTGATAGTTTTATCAAGTTGATTCTGCACTTCATTTTGAAACGTTCGAAACATCTCAAATGATTAAGCTTTATGTTTAATTAGATATACATAACCATATCTGCTGAAATCATCAGTAAATGTAATGAAGTACTGATAACCTCATCTAGCCATTGTGTTTATAGGACCGCATACATCAGTATGTATTAGACACAATAAATCACTTGCCCTTTCACTGTGTCCAGTAAAGGGACTTTTAGTCATCTTGCCTAGTAAACAAGATACGCACGTTTCATATGTTTCTAAATCAAATGAATATAGAAGCCCATCTTTATGGAGCTTCGTTATGCATTTCTCGTTTATGTGCCCGAGACGACAATGCCAAAGATAGGTTTGATTACAAAAATGACAATCTCCTTCCTTTTCTTTTGGATGTTTTGAAGCAGGAACATGCTGAGGCTTGACTTGTTCCATAAGCTTTGCGAGCAACAGCCTTGGCAACTCTAGCCTTGCCTTTGCCTTTCTTCTTCATTCTCTTTCCCTTTTGGACCATCAACACATTACTAGAGGGTTTCTTGATATTTTGTTCAGCAGTTTTGAGCATCAAATGCAACTCTGAAATTGATTTCTCCATATTATTCATATTGTAGTTCATCACAAATTGTGAGTAACTCTCCGGTAATGAATTCAGATCAAATCCGTAGCCAACTATTGGCTTATGGGAAATCCGAGTCTATCAAGCTGGTCAACATAGCCCTTCATCTTAAGAACATGAGGATTAACTGACGCACCTTCAGTCATCTTGCAAAAATGTAGGTTCTTGACTGTCTCGAACCTTTTTTGCCTAGCTTGCTGTTGGAACATTTCCTTCAAATAAGTTACATGCCATGTCGTAGGCTTCCATTAGTTCCATGTCCTTCTGAAGTTCAGGAACCATAGTTGTCAGCATAATACATGCAACATCCGTAGAATCGTTGACATGCTTATTATGCGCATCCTTCACAGCTTTCGTAGCATTGGCTGGTGGGTCCTCGTGGGATTGGATCATCCAGACATACAACTTGCGTTCATGCTTAAGAACAATTCTCAAGTTTCGAACCGATCAAGAAAGTTAGTCTCGAGATAGCTTATCCTTCTCAAAGATGGATCGCAGATGATGTGGGATTATTGTTACTTGAAGAGGCCATTGATCTACAATAAAGATTATGCAAAGTTTATTTTAGTATAGAGGAATAGACTCCCACTAAATTAACAACCCTCCTAAAACATACTGTTTATTTAGGGGATTAAAATCCATATTTCACCTAATTCTATGACAGCTATAGCATGAAACACAGAACTAGATTATTTAGGTAGGTAACAGTTACCAATTACATCTTATGTAATTTTAGATACTTTTATGAGATACGTGACATCTTATGTCTTAGCATGTTTTTATCTCATCATGTGCCTAAAGCTCAAAACTATTTTGATAGCTTTATTAAGTCGGACCATTTTAAACATTTAGGTAACTCTTACCCAACTTGTCTCACCAAGATAACACAATACACCCAGCTATGGCTGAAACTATATTAGTGTGATCGAGGCCTATGACAAGTGTTTAAAATGGATGGCACGAGACTTAAAATTTAATAGATGGATTTTATTCAGTTTTAGTGATTTTTATGTAAACAATGAAATATCATATATTCTATTGATTTGTTCAATCACTAAACAATTTGGAAATTTTTTAAACTGTTCACTAATAAAAGAATTTCCGTGCGCTAGGATTAGTTAGATTAGTTGCAATGGGGGAACAGTAAGGCGCGCAGCCAGTTTTTTTTTTTTTTTTTTTTTTTTTTTTTTTTTTTTTTTAGGAGACGAATCTCAATTCCGTAAATTAAAATTCGCTATAGAAAATCATATTTTTCGCTGATTTTATTATCCTAAATTAACCCCTTAATTTATCCGAAATTAAGTCAATTAAAACATTTTAATTAACCCGGGCCCACATCTAACTAATCATCTTATCCTAATTCAATTAGGATTTAAGATATTTGAATCCAAGTATATCATCAATAACAAGATTCTTGATATTTATCTCCTATCCAATAGGGATAACGAAACCGATTTTGCTTATATCTCCTAATCTAATTTGTTATCTATCTTTATCAAATAGAAACTTCATAACAGAATAGATATAACAAGATAAATAAATAATTTCGAAAATTAATTATTTGCAATTTCGGTCCTCATCCAAATAATCACAAACATGTAATTGAATCATGAACTACTATCACAATCGAACCTAATGGTGTTATGGATCACAGAACACGAAACTCAATTCATTAAAATTATTCGAATTAACCTAACATGGTTACTAGCATGTACGAAACTGATTTCAATTAAATCACGAATATATGTATCATATACACAAAACATGATAATAAATTTCACAGAAAACTTATGTATATCACATATACATCAACTATTAACATGCTTTCAATCATATATCATGTATATATCAGAAGAAAACATGCAATGAATTTAATGGAATCGAACTCGAGGGCTCTGATACCACCGTTGGGTTTTGGGGTTCATACGCAGCGGAGATTACAAAACAATTTTGACAAAAACCCCAACAGGATCCGAATCTAATTCCATTAAAAACGTTTAAACCAAGAAAACTTAATCATACCTCGGTCACATAATACCTTTCTGAAGGTTGATCGATCTCTAAGGCGCTGCCAACGACGAACGCCCTCTATCAGCAGTCTACACACGAACGGCGGTCGAGATTCGAAGTGCTAGCTTCGAGAGAATACCAAACCTTTTCGTTTCTCTCCAAAACGATTCAGAGCGTACCGGAAAACCCTAGTTCGTTTTAAAACAAAAATAGAGTTTCGACCCTTAATCTTTTCATACGTGTGTTCTAACTTAAAACGTCTATTTATACAACCCTTGTATATAGACGGTTAAGTAATTAAATTACACATATACCCCTACTTAAAGAAGTATAAGTGTAATACACCACAATGACGTTTCTGTCATGAATTTTATCATATAAAATTCATTTTTCTGAACCATCTTAAAATCTCGCAAAACCATTCTTAGTGTGCGACCCAATAGGCTCATACAACGTTGGCAGTGTACCAAAACACATTTTGGTATACAAGTCATAAGCGGCCTCTAGCAAGACATTATGACTACCCAAGTCGTACGAATATCAAATCGATACAACCAATCAATAGTGTATATAACATCCTTTTATCACACGATATCCTTTTGATCAAACATAAGGCATAGAATTGTTATCCAACATGTTCAATCGTACTAGTCTCGATCTTTAGGTAGACTGAAAACATCCAAGTGACATTGATCAATATCAATTCACTTAGACTAGGCCTTTTAACAGTCTAACACATCGAGGGATCCACTGGGTATCTCTCTTTATATGAGAGGGACAAATTCTATCTTGATTACACAACTTCATCACATTGCTCACACAGTAACCAATCACAACCTTTATAATCGTCCGGTTAAAGACAACGTTTGATAGTGTCAAATCACTGTGTTCCTAATGTTGAAGTCTCTGGTAATCTCAAGTCATAGGACTGAAAAATATACCTATCATGAGAAACAACTATGACTTAATCCATGTGATGTTCTCATAGCGGGGTCTGGTCCAAGACTTTGTTCTTAAACAAGTACTCGTGATCTTGATTCGTATCCCTATACGTATAATCATCATATGATCATCAATCAAGACTCACACTAGTCTTAATTCATTATAGTTCCCAGTATAATGATCGACTAGGGACATTTAGGATATTTCTGTAAATACCCATGAATCTTATTATAATGTAAACATGCAAATTAATTATAATAAACAGCAAATGAAATCCTCTATTTTATTAATTAAAAATATTCATAAAGACAGTTAATGGATTGACCTAGGGCACATGCCCCAACAGATTACACTTGATCAATTATAATTAGCTAATTAGCTGCTGTGTCACAAAACCTGTTATATGCTCTCTCTTTTTTTATTTATCATAAACAAGGTTTTTAATTATTATATATGATGAAAATGTAGTACAAAATGTTGAGAGAGAGAGAGAGATCCAGCAGTCCATTCATTCCAAAAAATCGTAACAGTTCCTAATCTTAATTTATTCAAAACTTGGATCAACTTAATTTCTAAAAAAAAAAAAAAACATTTTATATGCTTCTAAAAATCTCTCTATGGTATACAACTTAATTTCGAAAAAAAAAAAAAAAACTCTCTGATAATCCTTTTTTGGAAAATTATTTATTAATCTTAGGAGAAGTGCTAGACAAAATGACAATAGCGAAACATCGGGCCTTTTAATCGTCTGTGTGCATCTTGAGATGTGAGCACACACAAAACTCGGTGTATAATACGCACGCAGGTCTAAGCCGTGTGGACGCTTATGGGCCAATGTGTCATGAGGTATGATTTACTCGTTGTCGCTCTAGCTAGTATTTTCCTAATCTTAGTCACGAAATTATTGTTGTGAATAATATAACTTACAAGAGCATAGTTTCCTTGGAGAGGGGGTACGTGGCGACGTACACATGCTGCAGCATGTTTTTTTGGTCTCAACAACCTACGAAGCGTGAGATGATGGAAGACTTAAATTAATTAAAGAGAGATTACTTGGCGAAAGTGAATTCTAAGGTAAGCCAACAGCCAAATTAACATATATAGTATATATGTATCATATTATTCATATGCGTCAAGTATTCAATTACGCATGAGTCGTGATGTGGCATTGGTTTATATGAAAATATATATGTACTATATATGTATAATTAATTTTTGTAATGCACGATTGGGATCTCCTCAAAATCAATTTGAAAATGAATTTTCTTTTCGATAATGGAAGCTGTATTAGCTTTGGAACTTATAATTGGTGATACGTAAGAGATTACTTTGAAACTTCATTGTCATTGCGGAACGATCGAGAATATGAGACAGTGCAGTACATCGACACTTCACGTGTCTTAAGTGCGACAAGAAAAGTAAAAAAAAAAAAAAAAAAAACAATATTAGTTAATTAATTAATTCTACATTAAAGCTACAAGCCTACAAATAAAATTCATCCTAAAAATTTTTGCCTCGTTTTTTTGAATTTAGCTTCAATACAATATAAGATATAAAAAACAAATTTAATTACAACCACCCTTAATTAATTATTAGCTTCAATCGGAGTATATATCTCCAGTAGCAGAGATGCTTTGAAAACATTTTTATGTTATTTATACAATGTGCATGGTTAATTACGTTGCCGCAGTAGTTGTTGGGCGACCATAATAAATGAACGAAAATTGAAAATCAACGACAATTGACGTTAAGAACAATATTAATTGATCCTAACTTTAACACCGCAATTTATAAGTGGTCGACTCTTTTCCTAACAAAAAAGGAAAAAAAAAAGAAAAAAGAAAAAAAGTGGTCGACTCCAAATTAATGCATGGCTAGCTTTTGAAGCCTGCTCGCATCCAAATTAATCAACTTACTCCTATAATTAACTTCATTAATTGCGACCTCACCACCTCAATTATTATTAGAATTTAGAGGTCGATTGTAAGTAGCATCAATTGATTGATTTAGGAATGGTACTAATTGTGTGTTTGAGTTAGTAATTGCTCAAAGGATCATCTCATCAATTAATACTAGTATACTTATATAGTTGAAGGCGTGAGAAATAAAATTAACAATAAGGGAATATGATGACGGTAAAATTATATATATAAAAAGGGAAGTTGAATTGTTACGTACATAGGCAGCGATTTGCAGTGCCTTTGCATGCATAAATATATACGTAGCTGTTGGAAGATTATTACATCAAGTCGAGAAGTAGTGTATATGTGCCCATGGCATCATATATACTACAGTATAATTTAGGTTGATTGAAGTATGATTAATTAAGATGACTATGCATGGAGTAGTACAATTTTCCTAAGTGGAACAATTAATTAAGGAGGAGGCGGTTGTGGTTGAGGTACACGTGGTGGATGATGGTGGCATGATGATCTCATCCAGATTTCCTCGAGTTCCGTGGCAAACTCCTTTGGTCTGCCGACCACGATAGTGATGTGGTCCTTGCCGTCGATCACGTTGACACGAGCATCAGGAAGCTTTGACTGCAAGGCGTAGCTACACTCCACGGGTACCAGCTCATCATCTCGGCCGTGGAACACATTGACTTGGCATGATGTGGAGGTGGTGCGTCCATCTCGAATCCCATCCAAGTAACCATCTAGCTTCCCAGCGTTCCCGCAAATGATGTTGTGCAAGGTGTGCCACGCTGCGTTGTGCGTGTGGCAGCAGAACCCATCCACCAGAAATGTTCGAAGCCTGTTTTTTTTTAATTAATTAATTAATTAATTTGGATATGGAGTATGTGGAGTAGTAGAAATTAATTAATTGGAAGAAGAAATGAAAGTGATTCATATATAATTCCTCAAATTAATTAACGACAGCTACTCCGGTATTTGTATATCAATGATCTACCCATAATTAATTAATTAATTAATTAATTAATTAATTAATGAATTGGGAATAAATGAAGTCACTGTGAGGGAAAACCCACCCAATTGTTAGTTGACATATATCGATGGATCCGTAGCTATATACAGAATATAGGTAGTATATCGGTTGATCAAATTACTACTTCCACGGCAATCTTCCATCGATTTCTCCTAGTGGTTGAGAAAATCAATAAAGTGCTTAATTTGGTGCATGTTGGAGTCATGCCTCCATTGACCAGATCGAACAATATATATGTGAATGCGACGAATATGTTTAACACATTAACACTTACGTATCTAGCTAGTACTGAGTCGGAACATGTTCTAGAACCATGGAAAAGAAGAAATTGATAGACCAATTGGTAGGCCCAATCTAGCTTGGTCATTATTTCCGCAATTTGTATACCAATTAATTTGACGACGTCGGTGCTTAATATGAGAAATTAATTAAGAAAAAAAAAAAAAAAAAAATCAATCGAATTGGAATTGAAATTAAGAGGGCATATGGATATTGGGCGCGCGGAGTACCTGTTCCTGGTGAAGAGTTTAATGAGAAATTCCCATAAACGATGGTTCTTGCAGATGAGGAAGCAGATGGTACGACTAACATGCTCGTACCAACAAGCTAGGGACGCCCCAAAAGCTATCAAGGGCCAGACCCGCCGAGGTGCTATCTTTCGCATCACGTACTGGGTCGCATTAATCTCGCACTTATCGGGCATTGTGAAGCACGGCTGCATACATATATATACAGATATATACTTATATAGCTAGCAAGGTAGATATATATAAATATTTAAATGATGATGTTCTTACGTACAGGTGCAAGTAAGGTCAAGGACTTGACTGATCCGGGATACCTATGGGCAATGGCCAAGGCGATAATGCAGCCCAAGGAGTGAGCAACGATGTGGAAGGAGGTGAGGTTGTATTGTTGGATGACCGACCTGTGGATCATGTCCACGTGCTCCCCCAGCGTGTACAGAGAGCTGCTTGGCTTGGGGCTCCTCCCGAACCCCAGCAAGTCCACCGCTATCAGCCTGTACCATGGTTTCGACAAGTTTGGAAACACTGTTTCTGTCCAGAACTCCGACGAAGATATGAACCCGTGGATGAAAACCACATTTTCTACTTTCACTACTTCCTTATCTCCTCCTCCTCCTCCTCCTCCTACAATTAAATTAAAATTAAGTGCTGTAATTAATTAACTAATTAAATTAAATTAAAAGATCGATGATATGATCGATATACATGCATGAATTAATTAATGTACCTTTATTGGTCGGCCCTGCTTGGACATGGACGAAAAGTGTGTCTTTTCCGGAGTAGCTCCAGGAATTGCAAGTCTTGCAATCGCAGTCTGACCATCTAGGGATCGGGGAAGCAGGAGAGTTGTGCCGTCCGATTTTTCCAAGTATCATCTCGATGAAGGTGGAGTTGATTGTGAGTGTGGAGGAGGAGGAGGAGGAGGAGGTGGTGGTGGTGGACGACCTCGTCTTATTAATCCTTTTCTTCTGCTTGTTAATAATACTCGGCTTATTATTAACATTAATTAATGATGGCACTCTGTTGATCTGTTGATGAAGGTCCTCCAGCAGCATCCTGGCCATGGAAGGTCGGCGGTAGAGCGTGTCGGAAATGTGGTCCAGCTGCAGCTTATTCTTATAATTATTATTATAATTAGAGGAGGAAGATGATGAGGATGATGATGAGGAGGTGGTACTGGAGAGGCGGAGCACTTTGGAGTAGTCTCCCCGGTTCTCAGACAGCAGGATCTTGCCGCCGCTTGTGATGGCCTGTTTGGCGGAGGAGCATGAGCAGTAGCAGGCCTTCCATTGGGCCTCCATTAGGAAGTCCATCAGCCGGTACACCACGCACAGAATTACGTCCACCACATCCAAAACCAAGAACACCACCACGCTCATAATCCTGTTCATCGCATTTCCTGTAACTCTTAATGCCCTTCTTGTTCTTGTCGACCAACCCGCCATCACCATCGATCATCAATCTGCTACCTAGCTAACTATACTACACTATATATACCATCCACACCCGGCCGTACTAACTAATTATTAATCAATTTTCTATGGCCATACATATATATATATATATATATATATATACATATTAAACCTGGATATATGAAAGCCCGATCGATCGGCTGCAAATAATCACGCATGCACATATATGCGCATCTGTAATTAGAGCTAGATGAAAGAAAGAGAGATGCTGCATGCTATAGCTATAGCGAGCTAGCTTGCTAGCTGATCAAGACCATGCATTGAGGGAGGGAGTCAATGTCGATATTGTTCTTAAAGCTGATGACCAACTCATTCTTCTTTTAAAACTGGTTAATTAATTGTTGGGCTAGGCCAAATGGGTAGTTGGCGGTTGAACCTTCCCGTTAGAAAAATTTTTTCCCACCATTATGGGTTTCTAGGGACTATCACTACTACAAGTTATTCTAAACACACATGTCAAGCCTTTCTTTTCTTTTTTTTTTTTTTTTTTTTTAAGCCATTCATTTTAATTACTACTCTACGATTTACTAACAAATTAAACTAAACCAACTACTTTTAAATTTTTTATATATGTATAGTACTATATATATATATACCCATTATTATTATATATCATATTGTACAGCGTAGGTATATAGTTATATATAGTTAATGCCCTGCTAATTAATTAATTAATTAGTACTGTAATTTAATTACGAGACAATTGGACTAGAAGAAGGAAAGAATTGACTTTAGTCAGTATTAATAAATTTACTTAGACTTATGAGTCAGAACTGATTTTTAAAATTTTTATAAATATTTAAAGGGTATTAAAAGAATTTTACAAATGATTATGTTTACTTTAATAATTGTTTGAGGATTGATGACTTTGAAAAAAAAAAAAAAAAAAAAAAAAAAAACTTTTGAGTTCAGATTTATAAGTCCGGACCAAATGGTAAACTAATACTACTTAATGTATTTGCTCTGTCGCATATCCCAACGGTAATCAATAACACATCTCACCAGCGCTGCTAGCTGGTGGCGAAATTTGAAGTAGAAACAGTGACCCCAAATTGAGGCTACCTATCTGGCTGCTGGTGGAGTAATATACAGCAGGGTTTGACTCGCATTCCAATTGGCCGGCCTGTCTCTCCTGCTTATAAACATTCATGCGCAGGCAGTTGCACTATATACGTTGGTGGGATACCTCCACATGCAGATTCATGATACGACTACTTTCCCTAGCTCTCTGCATATTTTCATGCATACATCATCTGAGATTCCAAGGCTGACTTAATTACCATTATCCCTTGCATTCACTCATTCATTCATTTCATCTTTTAAATTTCTGCTAACGTATACACAAACCGCCAGTACTTCGATTTTACTAGCTGTCACATTCCAATTTAATTATGAATTTTAAGTGCACTAAATTACTAATTAATAATAATTTATACGAGAGTGAGCATATGAAGCGCCAGCCGCAGCACCAACACCAAAAGCCTCTGATTTTTTGGCGTTGAAGCGTTGGGTTGGCGCCTCGACGCCCAAAACGAAAAGTTGTGAATATTGGGCATTATTTGATCCATTTTTTGTCCATTTTTTGATACCTATTCGCACCAAAACTCATCGCTTTGTAGATAGACACCAAATCTCTTGATTTTCTATAAATCAAAGAGATCTAGTACGTACTATACATATTGAGAAACACATAGAAACACAAAAAGCTTTTAAATCAAAGTGCGTTCTTGTTCATAACATCATTCTCTCAAAAGTCTTTCAAAGAATATCTTTGGTTAGAGTTGTGTTACACACACATTATCCAACAATCATTAGAGACTTGATTGTATCCTGAAAGCGAGTTTCGATTAATCCCCTTATGTATACGTGGTTTCAACCGGTAGAAAGAAATCTTATCTAAAAGTGAGCGACCCCAATTAATTTGGAACTGAGGCTATGTTGTTGTTTGTTGTTGTTGTTGTAACTCTAAATTTTAATTCATGTATGTTGACTAAGTTTGGAACTTGAATTATTTATCTGAAGATGGTATGACTATTGGATGTAAATGAGTTAAAGTGACATGAAAAAGAAAAGATGCATACTTTAAATCATGACTTATTAAAAATTTCAATCTAAATCAAGGTGTTGATTATGATAAGATTTTCACTGGTAGCTAAGCACAAGTTCTAGAATTCTATTTCCATTACTTCATAGTTTGACTATAAGATATGATAAATGGATGTCAAAAATAGCATTGCTCTATGCTCCTTAAGGATGTGTATGATACAACTTAAAGGTTTTTTGATTATTTTGAGAATTTGAGAAAGGTATATAAGTTTAAATGATCCATTTATGGATTATAGTAGGCTTATCAGAGTTGGGATCTTTGTTTCGATGAAATAATTAATGAATTACATTCATTGAATCGAAGATAAACCTTATGTATACATAAAGGTTGTGGGAGCGCAATTATCTTTCTGAATATGTATGTTAATGATATATTATTCATTGGAAATGACGTCTTAACCCTGCAGAATGTCAATTCTTAGTTAAAGAAAGATTCTCAACGAGATTCTTAGGTAATTAGGCCTATATCCTTGTGATATAGATCTATGGAGATAGATCTAAGAGGCTAATTGCTTTAAATAAGAGTGCTTATATAGACGACTAACTGAAAAGGATTCAATGTACGAGATTCTTAAAAGAATTCTTACTTACATCTTATAACATAAGTCTCTACAAGACTCAACGTCTTAAAACAAATGATGAGCGAGACAATGTGAATAAGATTTCATACGCATAAGATATGAGAATCATCACATATGTTATATTTTGCACTCAACTTGATATGTCATATGCTTTGGGTAAAACATACGTACAGTTTTTTGAGCTAAATAAAGCATCAAGTGAGTCCTTAAACCTTGATTTTTGAAATTAAAGATTTTTGGTAAAATTGGAGGTGTTAGTACAGTTTTGGTTTTTGTGAAATTTCATAGGGAAATTATATCATTTTCAGAATTTTTGGGTTGATAATCAAACTATTAAGAAGTTCCCAATTTGGATTTAAAACCAAAAAGTTATGAATTTTTGAAATTTTATGTGTTCTTCATTAAATTTTCTTAAATGCATGTTTACCTTGATGAAATATACATATAGGATCAAACAGCTTTTGTTTAATTCTATTTTTGGAGTTTTTTTAAGGTTTATTTTGATCAAATTAAGGTTAACTTTGAGTCCTAAGCTTGCATTTTGAAATTAGAGGTTTTTGACGGAATTTGGGTTTGAATCTCTTATTGGTTTTTCACTGTTTTCAGAAGTTAAACATTATGTTCTTTGAAAATAAAATCATTAAATGTGCTATAAAGAAGTTCGAGATTTGGAGTTGAATCGACAAAGTTATGACTGATCAAAGATTATCTGTTATTTGTGGCAATGAATCGATTATTCCTAAATTCTGATATAAAAGAGTTTTCATTCTTCAAATCTAATTTTGTTTTTGAAATCCTTGTGAAATCTCACTTTATAATTTCAATATTTGGTTTTAATTTGATTAAGTTATGTCGATTTGAAGTTATATCGATTTTAAGTAGTGTCGATTAAAACTTAAACTAGCTTAACTTAGTTTAAAACTCTATTTAATGGCCTAATCCCACCCTAAAATATACTAAATGATATCAAGAGTCTACAGGAGACTCGAGAATTCGAGTGCGAGTTTAAGGACGTCATGATGTCGATTTGGCTAGGAGACTATTGCGTGGAGTGTAAGTAATCTTATCGAGGTTCTTATTTACATTTCATTCCAATTATGCTATGTTTTACAATTTATTTGACTGTAAAATGCCTTGTATTCTAATATCATAAATTTGTTTCATATTCTAATTATTATATGAGTGTTTTTATCATGATATCATTTGCTTATGGAATCATTGACTCTATTCTCGTGTTCTATGTTTTTGTTACTTGTTTGATGAAAATTTGATCGAGAATAACATGTTATTAGGGTTAGAGTAATGAAATTGGAGTGTATATGGACTTGTATTCTATGATTATTGGCTTTGAAGCATATTACCTTGACTTGAAATTCTTAATGAGAGTCTTTCTTGATATTATAAAGTAGTGATAGGATCTAGGATCCATTGCACGATATAAGATGCGCAACACACGTGGTCATTAGACTATCGGGGCTGTCGACACTCACCACTACACTTGCGCATCACATAGGTCAATGAGACTCAGGGTAGTCGATAAGAATATATAAATGAGTGATTATGGAGGTGTAGAGCTCAGCTCCGACCTTCGATAGAGGTGTAAAGCACAGTTCCACCCTAAGATAATGGAACAAAGGCCTATATAATATGACTCATGGCCGACTGAACCTAGATCATTACTATTTAGCTCAGTCTTATTTTGCTTAACTTGGTATTTTCTAACATATTTCCATTTCAGCACTTCTTTGCTATATTTATTCTTTTAAATACCAATCGATTATGTTTGGAAATGTAAATAAGAATCTTCAGGAATTACTTTATTACGTCTTGTACCAACCATCCTTTTTATGACGGTGGGTGCAGATTTATCAAGCAATAGGCTGGGCAAGAAGAAGATCGATGACTATCTCTGAGCATTCGACGATTTTCTATTTCCTATCTTGTAGGTCTTGATATTTTGATGTATTATCTACTTTAAGTCATTTCTATACATTTTAGGTTGTATATTGGGTTAAGCGTAGAGTTCCCTGACTTGAGAATTGATTATCACACTGTTTCTTATTTTTTGATGTTTATATGCAAGTAATGTTATTTCCTGATTTCCACACTTAGGATTTTTAATTATTGCTTCTACGTAATTGTTTAGACTTCTGCTAGGTATTATTAACTGTAAAAAGTTTTAATTAACTCTAAGATTTAAAATAGTGATGAATTGAGAAATACTTGTCATGAACAAGTTTAACAAGGATAATAGGACAAAAGGTTAAGAAATATATAGTTAAATCTTACATGGCTGAAATTAGGGCTTAATTACTGGATTAGGCTAGGCAGTGCCCTATTTTAAAGAAGAGGTCATCATAGTTGGTATCAGATATCATTTCTTGATAAGTATAATAAAAGTTCGAACAAAACACAAATCTTATATGTGGAAACCAGATGATCCTTGCCTAGAAAGTACTAGTTGGGAAGTAAGCGAAAGTGAGCTGGGGTTACTTTATGTACATGTTAATTTTTATATGTATATATATGAGTTACACCATGTGGTAGATGATTTGCATTCTCTATCCATCTGTAGATTCCAATGGCTGATACGTGATAGGGAGGATATCCGATGGCCATAGAGTCAGCCTCCTACTATTACTGAGGATCTTCAGAGGATGTCTGACCGAGTGATAGCTCATAACAAGCAGTTGACTAACTTTATCACTTCAATGAGAGACCGATTTGCTCTACAGACGTCGACATCGACCCCTACTACTAATATGCATACGTTACCAATGCCATAGACTCCCACAGCACCATCAGCTCCAGTAGTATAGACTTTGCTAGTAGTGTCAGTACTAAGAGAGACTGATGAGACTACACTGTTCCCCATACCCACGTCTTTGAGCTCATCAGTTGAGATTCAGCAGGTGAAGGACTTCATTAGGCTAAAGCTTACATGCTTTGATAGGATAAGAGATTTCGAGAAGATTGAGAAATGGGTGTTATCCCAAAAGAAACGGCATAAGATTCTAAAGATTAATGATAGACTTCGGGCCGAGCTATCATCTCACAACTAGAGAGAGACAATGACGTTTGGTGGTGTGCTATAATTGCTAACACAGAGATTTTGAGACTTGGGAAGCCTTCAAGAATAAGTTCTATCAGTAGTACTTCCCGCCTGCAGTTATGAAGTGGTTAAGAACGAATTTTATGAACATGAGACAGGGAGCAGATGAGTCAATGATGAGCTACAAAGATGGATATGGGTATCTAAGGTGGTTTGTTAGGGGCTTAGTGAGCGGGGGTTCTAAGGATGTATATCACTTTGGTGACAGACTAAGGCTCGACATTGGATATTATGTGGTTAGTACAGGTGCTAGGACATTTGGTGAGATATACGAGTGTGCCTTATCACACGAGACATACTATCTAAGCACTTGTTTCCAATAGGACAACATTGAGTTCAGCTTTAGCAGCAGAGTAGACGGCCAAGTATGAGAGGAGGAAACAGAGGGGCAAGGAACAGAGGATATGTGATAAGAGTTCTCAAGGACAGGGACGGCCACACATCAAATACCGATTGTACCCTACACATCATATCCTGCCCCAGCTTAGGGTTTAAGAGGTAGACCTCCCTTGCCACCTCCGATCAGGCCAGTATTACCAGCTCCTGATAGATTAGCACTTTTGATACCACCAGCTCTATAGGCACCACGACGATAGTAACATGGTGCTCGTGGTCCAGGCCGAGGCAGAGATAGAGGTAGAGGCCGAGATAAGTCCAAACAGGGTTAAAGATTTGCGCACGGTCAGACACATGGTCAGCACAAGCCAATTACATGTTATAGATGTAGACAAGCAGGATACGTTGTGAAGGAGTATCCGCAGCAAGCAATGGCATATGTACAACAGGGTCGAGAAGAAGCCCATATGGTTGCACAACCAGACGCCAACGCCGTACGAGTTCTCATCGAGGGAACAGTTTCTATTTGTAGTTGAGATGCACATGTCCTTTTTACAAAGAAGAAATATGGTAATTCGATATTGTGTATCGACTACAAGCAGTTAAATAAGGTTACAGTCAGGAACGAGTACCTATTATCGTAGATTGATGATTTATTTGATCAATTACAAGGAGAACAATATTTCTCCAAGATACACCTGAGAACAAGATATCATCAACTTTGGATCAGGGAGGAGGATAGGTCTAAGACAACATTCTGCATGAAATATGGATAGTATCAGTTTACGGTCATGCCATTTGGGCTGACCAACGCCCCCGCCGTGTTTATATATTTGATGCATCAGATTTTTAGACCGTTTCTTAACTGCTTCGTGATAGTCTTCATTGACAACATATTGATATACTTGAGGATACAAGTGGATCACGAGCAACACCTCAAGGAGACTTCATAGACTTTGAGGGAACGCTGATTTTTCACCAAGTTCAGTAAATGTGAATTTTAGATTTTGGAGGTTCAGTTTTTAGGCCAAGTTGTTAGGGCAACGGGGATTGCAGTAGATCGGCAAAGATTTAGGCTATTATGGATTAGCCGACACTAGCATCGGTGATAGAGATAAGGAGCTTTCTGGGTTTGGTAGGGTACTATCATCGATTTATGAAGGACTTCTCGAAAATCACTTCACCAATTATTAGATTAACACAGAATGGCGTCATTTTTCAGTGGATAGAGGCTTGTAATCAGGCATTTGATGAGTTAAAAAGATTGTTGACTATTACACTAGTATTGGTATTACCAGAGGCTAAACATGGATTTCTAGTGTGTAAAGATTCTTCTCATTTGAGTTTAGGCTATTTACTGATGTAGGGTAGAGGAGTTGTTACTTATGCCGCCAGGTAGATGAAGATACATGAGAAAAACTATCCCACACATGATTTAGACTTGACAATGATTGCGTTTGCACTAAAGGTGTGGAGACATCATCTATATAGATAGAAATTCACACTCTTTACTGATCACAAGAGTATGAAGTATCTCTTTACACAAAAGCAGCTGAATATGAAACAACGCAAGTGGTTGGAGTTTCTGAAGGACTGTGACTTTTCCTCGAGCATCACCCAGGAAAACCCAATGTAGTCACAGATGCGCTGAATAGGATACCAGTTAAAGATGTCGAGGTTGTCAAATGTCACATGATGCATGAGTATAGGTACTTGAGGTAGTGGCGACATCATGTCAGTTAACGGTTCCTATAAATACTCAAGTTGAGATTTACGCATAAATGAGAGTACGACCATGTCTATACAAATAGTATTAAAAGGTCAGAGGACCGACAGGTTATATTCAAGATTTAATGAGTTGACGTAGAGTACAAAGTGTACAGACTAGGTGGAGACTTCGATAAATGTCTGAGATAGAGGGGCAAATTATAGATACCAGAGGTATCAGTGCTAAAAGATGAGATTCTTCAGGATTCACACTGTTCCCATATCACCGTTCTTCCAAGGCATGACCAAGATGCATCATGACATGCAAAGGCATTTCTGGTGGCTAGGGATGAAGGCGGATGTATATGAGTTCATCAGGAACTGTGGGATTTGTAAACAGGTAAAGGCTAAGCATCGCAGATCTGGAGGGTTGTTACAGCCTCTTCCCATTCCATGATGGAAGTGGGAAGGCATCTCTATGGATTTGGTTAGAGGATTGTCGGGGACTACCAGAAGACATAATTCGATTTGGGTGATAGTTAACAGACTAAAGTCTGCTCATTTCCTACTAATAATAGGGCACTACACATTTGATCAACTGAGTATACTGTTTGAAAGAGAGATTATCAGGCTACATGGGGTACCATTGACGATCACATCAAGCAGAGATGCCACGTATATGTTCAGGATATGGCGAAGTATGAAAGAGCAGTATGGTACGAGCCTATAGTTCAATACAGTTTTTCATCCTCAAATTGACAAGCAAACTGAAATATTGATATATGGTCTCGAGGACATGCTTTGAGCATGTGTATTAGAGTTTGGTGGCTCTTAGGAGAAGTACCTACAATTATGTGAGTTTTCTTACAATAATTATTAGGCCAATATTGAGATGACAACATTTAAGACTTTCTATGGTAGACCGTGTCACTCACGCATCATGTTAGGCTGAGCTAGAGGACCAGGAGATTGTAGGGCCTAAATTTTTGTTGACCTCATGGCCTAGGAGAGACAAAGAATTATGCAGACAAATATCGCGGTGATCTTACGTACACCGAGGGAACCTTTGTTTATTTAAAGGTTTCCCCTCAAAAGTTTAGAGTGAAGGGAAAGCTTGCACCGAGATTCATCGAGCATTTCAGGATTAAGAAATGAGTCAGAAAAGTTGCATACGAGCTTGAGCTGCCTCCACAGATGTCATGGATTCATCCAATTTTTCATATATCGATGCTACAACTAGTTGAGTAAAGGGTAGAAGTATGAACAATAGTTGACTTGAGTCAGATCGACCTAAGTGAGGATATTATTTACGCGGAGCAACATATTCAGATCCTAGATCAAATGGTACAATAGTTGAGGAGCAAGTTTATCTCAAAAGTACTCTTCAAGTGGCAGTTCCATGATGACACGGAATCACTTGGGAATGGGAAGACTATATGATGGACAGATTCTCATACCTTTTTAAGTCAGGTATAAACTTAACTTAAATTTTAATTTCGATGATAAAATCTTCATTAGCTGGGAAGATTTATCAAGGCTCAAATTTCTAATCACGTTTTAATCCTTAAATCAGGATCATTGACCCATCATATAAAACTCACATCATGATACGCACACCGACCGAGGCACATAGCTAAGGTACATTTTATATTTGTGTGATGATTTCTTAGTGTATCGTATATGAGTAGACTACTAAGTCACTACTTATTATTTATAAGTGTCAATATATTATCGGGGATATGCCTCGAGATGCCTGTAGTCATAGGATCGAGCGGAGAGTGATATGGTAAGCTAACATTAATTTAATGTGGCTTAATTAGTTAAATTTGATGTGACTATAGTTGATTTATAATAAATATAGCCTAAGATAGTAAAATAAAATAATAGCTATTTGATGTTTCTCGAGATACGTATAGACACATCAAAAGACTAATCACGAATTGGTGTTAGCAAGGGTAAGTTAGTAGAAAGTTAGTGGATTTGAAATAAGTGAACCATTAGATTAGCCTTAAGATAGGTGTACACATTCAGATCAAAACCTTACCTGCATTTATATATATAAGTGCTTGTGATAGCTATGCAAATCATCTAGATCCATTAAGAGAAGAAACTTTGAGGTTTTAGTTGCTGGAATTCTCTAAGGAGTTGTGGGAGAGAGATCAAATTCATCATAAAAGATTGAAGAAATCAAGCTAGGAATCAAGCAATAACTTAGGTAATGAAGTTCTTTATCTCTTCATACTTTAATTTTATGAGCTTAGGGTCATGAATTAGGAGGTTGTGATAAAAATGAATTTGAAAATTTTTTTTAACTAATTTTATGAGCTAAATGAAGCATCAAGTGAGTCCTTGAACTTTGATTTTTGAAATTAAAAATTTTTGGTAAAATTTGAGTGTTAGTGCAATTCCAGTTTTTATGAAATTTTAGAGGGAAAATGATATCATTTTTGAATTTGGTTTATATAATTGAATTCCTTGTTTCAAGCTGACAATCCAACTATTAAGAAGTTCCCAATTTGGAATTAAAACCAAAAAGTTATGAATTTTTGAAGTTTTATGTGTTCTTCACTAAATTTTCTCAAATGCATGTTTAACTTGATGAAATCTACATATGAGATCAAAGATCTTTTGTTTGATTACATTATTGGAGTTCTTTTTAAGGTTTATTTTGATCAAATTAAGGTCATCTTTGAGTCCCCAAGCTTGCATTTTGAAATTATAGATTTTTGATGAAATTTGTGTTTGAATCTCGTATTGATTTTTCACTGTTTCATAAAGTAAACATTATGTTCTTTGAAAATGGTTTACATATTCAGATTCCATATGAAAAATCATTAAATTTTCTATAAAGAAGTTCGAAATTCAGAGTTGAATCTTGATCAAAAATTTCACGTTATTTGTATCAATGAATCTGGATTTTTCTAAATTCTGATATGAAAGAGTTTTTATTCTTCAAATCTGATTTTGTTTTTGAAATCCTTCAAAATTTCACTTGGCTAAGTATATTGGATTTCCATATTTAGTTTTAATTTGATCGAATGATGTCGATTAAAACTTAAACCACTTAACTTAGTCTAAAACTCTATCAAATGGCCTAAACCCACTCTAAAACATACTAAATAATATCAGGAGTCTACGCAGGACTCGGGAGTTCGAGTGAGAGTTTAAGGACGTCGGGATGTCGGTTTAGCTATGAGAATATTGTGTGGAATGTAATTAATCTTGTCTAGGTTCTTATTTATATTTCATTCCAATTACACTATGTTTTACAGTCTATTTAACTATGAAATGTCTTGTATTCTGATATCATGAATTTGTTTCATATTCTACTCATTATATGAGTGTTTTTATCATGATATCATTTGCTTATAGAATCATTGACTCTATTCTCCTATTCTATGTCTTTCTTACTATTTTGATGAAAGTGTGATCGTGAATAGCATGCTATTATGATTAGAGTAATGAAATTGAAATGTATATGGACTTGTATTCTATGATTGTTGCCTTTAAAGCATATTGCCTTATACTTGAAATTCTTAATGTGTGTCTTTTTTGATATTATAAAGTATTGATATAATATAAGATCCATTGCACGATATGGGATGCGCAACGCACACATAGTCACTTGACTATCGAGATTGTTGACACTCACCACTACACTTTTGCTCCATATGCGTCAACGAGACTCGGGTTATTCGGTAAGAATTTATAAATGAGTGGTTATGGAGGCGTAGAGCTCAACTTGGGCCTTCGATAGAGGTCTAGAGCACAGCTCCACCCTGAGATGATGGAGTAAAAGCCTACGTGATAAGACTTACGGCTGACTGGACTTAGATTATTACTACTTAGTCTGTGTCAGTCTCGTTTTGTTTAACTGTGATATTTTCTAGCATATTTCCATTTCAGCACTTCTTCATTATATTTATGCTTTAAATATAGTCAATTACGTTTGAAGATTTACATAAGAATCTTCAGGAATTACTTTATTACATATTGTACTCATATTTCTTTTTATAATGGTAGGTGCAGATTCGCCGAGCAATAGGCCGGGCAAGGAGAAGATCGATGACTATCTCTGAGCATTTATCAATTTTCTACTTCTTATCTAATAGGTCTTAATATTTTGATGTATTATCAACTTTATGTCATTTCTATACAATTTAGGTTGTATTTTGGGTTGAGCGTATAGTTCCTCGACTTGAGACTTGATTATCACACTATTTCCCATCTTTTGATGTTTATATGCATGTGATGTTATTTCCTGATTTCCACACTTATGATTTTTTAATTATTGGTTCTGCATAATTGTTAAGGCTCCCACTAGTTATTATTATCTATAAAAAGTTTTAATTAACATAGAAATTTATAATAATGATGAATTGAGAAATATTTATCTTGAACATGTTTAACGAGGAGAATAGGAAAAAAAGCTGATTAATACATAGTTAAGTCCTATGTAGCTGAGATTAAGGCTTAATTATGAGATTAGGATGGGTGGTGCCCTATTTTAAGAAAGGTCTCACGACTTTAACCAACTTGCCAGGTGCCTTAGATCACACAAAATCATCAAGATGCTGAGGTCGTTTGCTCAAGCGCAAATTGTGACGTTGGGCAGCATGAAACTTCTCGAGATTGAGCTTTCTAGTTGGACATTTGCTTGTTAGCCCAACAGAACTGGAGCTTGCATCAGATAGAAACATATCGATGGTAATGAAAACAACAAATTCGTGAATTTGTGTCTGTGTTTGCATATTGCAACACCTTTAATAATTGTGTCGTATTCGTGTTTAAGTTAATCGTTTTGTAACCCATTTACAACACATTTACGACTCTTCGACAAGAATTGACACCCCTAAGATTTGGATATGTGGAACCCACCATTTATCCACATCATCACACTGCATGTGCACATTGGAAATCTAACGAATGGTATAAAGTTGCCTCATTTTTTTTGGTCAAAGGCAAATTTCCCTTTTTTTACTTACTAGAAGTGCTAGAATGACTATGACATCCCTTATCTCGATTAAGGAAAATGTTCAGCCTGAAACCGTAATAAAGTCTACTAATCTTGTAAGACTTAACTAGAGCCAGCATTCTCTCTGTCTATACTTGATAAACTCAACCTTTATACTCACATCGAAATAATAAATCAAAATATTACGCAGCAAAAAATTTTAAACTTTTTCGATATATACGAATATATGGAAATATATAGTTTATCAAAACCTGAACCCATATATAAACCACTCCTATTTATATACATCAAAATAAGTCAAACAGAGTATATAAATACAAGAAGGTTCATTACATCAAAGAAAAGACACGAAACTCTTAAATCTTCTCTTTCCCTTTAGTCGAAGCGCCTGGTTGCAAATCTGAAATAGTTAATTTGGATAAGCGCTCCAACTTGCTCAGTAAGGATCCGCACTAATCATCAATGTTCCATATAGTAAACAAGAATATCATGCAACAACAACATGCGCTAATGATATCTAGCAAGAATATGAAAATCATATAATTGAATATATCATCAGATGTAATGGAAGATATTTTTGGACTATTACACCGTGATTTCCTATTTTTAATTATAAAACTATTGTCGATTACCCATTGACACCATTAATACGACTGCTAGACCAACATAATGGTCGTTATGATATCTAGCCAATCGATCAATGCCCAATGGTTCTATCCTTAACCCTCTAGTGAATATGTAACCCACGCAACCTATAAACTGAGTAGTAGTTACGTACAGGCAGGGAGATTAAGCACAAGTACTGTACAACCTGGTCTCGGCCCTGAGGAGTTACTCTCGTGGATCATATTAGACACAATTTTATGTCCATTAGAGAAACCATCGCAGTGTACTTAATCTCCCCATTCCATTTCAACAGCTATATGAGCTAAATATACTAAATAGCCAGGCAATATTGATAAATAAGCGAATCCGTACTTACCTTAATCTGAGTCCCCATCTAATTTTGTAACTTTCCGGGTCTATAACTCGTTCCCGGTTAATCAACACCTATCATAGATCAATTATAGTTAATATAGGTCCATTATACTCTCATTAGAACCCCTAAAATAGTCCCTAAAGCTCTCAATAAACCACCCAGCACTGATCTGGGTGTGGGTAGCGTGCTACCTGACATGGATAGTGCTACCTGCATGTCAGTTCATCCTCCAAGTACGCATAGCACTATAGACAAAGCTAGTGCACTATTCACATCAGACTTGCAACAGCAGCATGCTTCTGTTCATTCAATCCGATCCAAAACTCTTCCAAATCATCCCAATCATTCACAAATTCATCAAAATTGGTCCATAACAACCTCTAGTGAGGTGAGAAACCATAATTGACCAACAAACGATTTAAACAATCATAATCCTAGCATCACCCACAATTCTAACTTTGATAAACACTAAAACAAATTATACCTATATGATGCGCACAAGCAGTGTGATCGATTAAGCTCCTCAACTAAGCTTGATTCTACACCTCGGACAACTTGTCTCGATTGAAATCAAACCCCCAAACCCTCGTTTCTTTTTGATTGAATGATAAGCTGATAAACATAAACTTTTTTGTTTATATATAAGAATTTTTCTTGAGATATGCAACGCATCATTTCGAGATTGATCGAGTAGTTCATGTGTTAAAGTGTCACGTCTTATTATGACACTAATTTTGACACATCTTGTACTTCCGCTTTGTTCGAGAAAATCAAATAATCCATATAATTTCATTTTTCTTTTTAATTCCAATATATATGTATATATATCCTTATATATAAATATATATAACTCGCGTATTTCTTCGCTAATAAATCTACTGAACATGCCTACGTGTAGCCACGAGGGTACATATTCATGCCATGACTCCTTCGTAGCTCACAGTGTATCGGTATTTCATGACTTATAGTGTATTTTATCAATTATAGGTTTGTATATAACCCGTTATTATATACAACCTATTTATATTTCAATTTCATAATCCCAACAAACACCAAACGTTATGCAAACGCACACACACGCTAATCGAGGTACGCTGAACATATCCCTGAGCCTAACTTGAGTTAATTACTATTTGGATTAGTACTAATCAACAACTTAAGGTAACAGGTCGTTACTATGACAACCAGTATGTCACACGATAAGACACATGAAGTCACATGAGTCGTTTATGTGCTTCGAGATGCGAACATATACAAATTTCGGTGGATAACACGTGAGTCGAGACTGCATGGACAACTCCTCTGAGCCAATATATTTGATGGAGTGATATAGAGTTGTCATTGTAATATTTTCTTTTATTTTAAGGAGTGATACCTCCTTACACCTAAAGTTTAGGGACTAAAACTCGGTTGGGAAAAAAAAGTAGTACAAATTATAAACTTGGATGACAACTTGGATGACGATAAGTATGTAATCCCTTGATATCGGATGTTGGATTTTTCGCCTGATTAACACATATGAGAAGAATATTTATCAAGCTAACACACCCACATAAATATTTCCCAATCTAACTCAGTCAATGTCACATCACCCGCCATATCACCCAACCTGCCACATCACTTGGATACAAATCGTGACCCACGGTCACGATTTATTATTTTAATGTTTTTTACTTTAAAAAAAAGGAAATCGTGACCGCGGGTCACGACTTCGTTAATTAGGGTTAAAAACCCTTTTACTCATCTCCTTCACGATTCTCATCGCGACATCTTCATTGCACCTCTGTCTCCGCGTCTAGCGCAACCAGCCTTCGTCGTCAAGCCTTCGTCGTCCGCAGCAGGAACGATGCCGTCATCCACAGCAGGCACACCTCTGTCGTCCGCAGCAGGCACATCGCTGCCGTCTGCCGCAGGAACGCCTCCCACTAGTGGCTGGTTTCACTCACGCCTCGCAGTAGTCCTACCGGTCGTTGCTCGCCTCCCGCCGTCATTTGCTCTTTCCTCCCGGGTCGGCTTGGTTGGACTTCTGTCGTCGCTGCTCGCCTTCTCATCGATCTCTTTTGTATTGGTAAATATCTTCCCCCAATTGTGTTAATTGATGAATTAAGTCCGCAATGTTCTTTCTTTGGGTCGTATGCTTGATATCCAGCACTAGAAGAGTATGCTTAATTAATGAATAAAAGTGTGCATTGGTATTGTGTTAGTATTTAATTACCCTAATTTTTTTCTTGTCTCAAAGTGAATAAAATGTATAAATTTAGAAAATGTAGCAATACATAGCATACGTCAATGACTTGAAATCATGCACTAATATATAAGAGCATTATATCCTCCACTGAAGTCAACTTTACTGTCAATGCATGATGAATTAATTGGAACTTTTGCGGTCTCGGGTTCATTGGTGCAATATTTATATAATGCTTTAATTAATTAATTGGGACTTTTGCGGTCTCGGGTTCGTTGGTGCAATATTTATATAATGCCTTGATGAATTAATTGAGACTTTTGCGGTCTCGGGTTCATTGGTGCAATATTTATATAATGTCTTGAACCACTTGAACAAACAACTTAAAAAGAATAGTATGTTGTATAATTAAAGTGGCAAGATGAAGAAAAAGAAAAAGAAAAAAAGAAAATAAACTATGATCAATGCTCCATAGTCTTTAAATTGTAAAGAAAGACATTGAATGGTTATCATGGCTTTAGCTCATTTTGAGAAACATTGTAGTTTAATTGACAAACATTGAATGACTCCTTGTTCTATTGTTTGCATCAATTGTGTAATTTCTTATTTACTGCAAATTGATTGATAGTTGATTCCTTATTTGAATAAAATAAAGAACTTAAATAAAATAAAGTTTTAATAGACGTTGGAGTTTGTTAAGTTTATTTGTGCTAAGTGAGTGTATTAATTATCATCACTTCTATTGATTAACAATTATATTCTACACATATAGATTACATAATGGTTGATCGAAGAGTAACTCTAGTGTGCTATATGAATGGTGTTATGGTTGATGGACAATCTAGGATTTCGTACACGAAACCGCCTATTCGACATCTCATATCGAAGTTGAGTTTAGGGTACGAGAAACTTGTGAGTTTTATCTGTAATTCCTTAGAGATAAAAAATGAAAAATGATATTAAACATGATATATCTATATCCTGTATATATTGGAATTGGAACGTACAACTATGTCTCTTTGCGATTAGTTGATGAATCAACTCTGAAAAATGTTTGGGGATATTGTGGAAGAATTTTCACCACCGAATTGTATGGAGCTATTTTTAGATTTAGTTTCGAGGCAATCATATACTAGTTCCAATTGTAACATAGTGGTAAGTGCAGAAGGGCCTAATACTCAACCAATATTTGAACATAATCATTGTGCATCACCTTTGATGACTTCGAATCCCAATGTAGATGAGGATGCTCGTTCGTGTGATGATATGAATACTGAGGAAGATGATGACTATTGTAGTAGTGATGGGAATACTAATGAAGAGAGTAGCGATGATGATGTCGATGATGTAGGGGTTGATGCTCATCATGTTGATGATAGCATAATTCGAGATACATTAAATCGAATCATAGCTGAGGATGGCTCATTATCTTGTCCTCCAATCTTGAATGAAGTTGGAAACAATGATTTTTTCGATCAAGAGGCTGCTAGAATTGATGATGCGCATGTGGGTGTAGGTGAATTTGCTTAACCTTCATCTGTATTTATGGAATTGAGTATTGAGGCAATGCAACGTATCCATGAGAATTTAATGATGCCTTCTAAGTCTTTATGACATGAGAGATCAGAATTTCATGTCGGCATGCGGTTCCTTTCTAAAGTAGATATCCAACATGCCGTGAAATTATACAACATTAAAGGACATAAGCAATTCGTGGTAACTCATTCAACACCCAATGTGTGGGTTGTCCATTGTAAGAAACATTCAGATGGATGTGATTGGAGATTATGGTGTTCAAAAAGAAAAGCACAAGGAATTTTTGAGGTAAGTAAATATGCAGGACTGCATACATGTATCTATGCAAAACTATCCAAGGATCATGCTCATTTGGAATCCACCGTTATACACCATGAAATTGAAAATGTGGTGAGAAAAGATATGTATATCTCAGTTCCAGTTCTTCATCAAATTATTAAGGACAAATTCAGTTATGATGTTCATTACAAGAAAATTTGGTTGGGGAAAAAATCAATTACTAAAATCTTTGGAGATTGGAAAGAATCACATAAAATTTTGCCGCGGTGGATGGCCGCTCTTCAAGAAAGCAATCCATGGACACGTGTTGATTGGAGGTACGGTGAGCCTAAGGCCAACAATGAGGTTGTATTCAAATAGGTTTTTTGGGCATTTGCACCTTCTATTGCAAGTTTCAGACATTGCAGACTAATTATAAAAATTGATGGCACATTCTTGTATAGAAAATACAAACAAAAACTCTTAATAGTCACTTTTGTTGATAGTAATAGTCATATATTTCCTTTAGCATTTGCCATTGTCGATGAGGAAAGCCAAGACAGCTGGAGATGGTTTATGGCTTGTTTACGACATCATGTGATTGATCGAGATGGTATATGTGTCATTTCTGATTGACACCCTGGTATATTGTTCGCAATGAATAATCCTCAAAATGGATGGACCTATGAAAGAGGTCAACATAGATCTAGCCTTCGTCACATATCCAGTAATTTTAACATGAGATTTGGGAGCAAAGAATTGAAGGATATGGTGTACTTAGCTGGTGCACAACATCAACCTCGAAAATTTAAGACATACATGAAAGAATTTCAACAAATTAATGCGGAAAGTATTGCGTGGTTTAATGATCTTGATCGAATACAATAGACCAACATACGAAAAAGGATTTCGATACGGATGGATGACTACAAATCTAGTGAGTATTAATTGTGTCTATGTGTTTATACTATTATTTATTTAATGTGTTTGATTTATATCACTTTTACAAGCAAATACTTACATAGTTGTTTTTCACAAATATAGAATCCTTTAACGATGTCCTTAAAGGCGCACGATTTTACCCTGTCATCGCATTGGTGCAAGTAACATTTTATCATGTCATACTTTAACAAAAGACGTGACGAAATAGGTACATCCCTAGGAAGGGGCGAAAGGTACACAAAGTATGCACTTGATAAGTTGTCACATTGGAGAAAGGCGGCAGGAGGGCACAATGTTAATTAGTGAATCGTGAAAATGGCACGTTTGAAGTCATCACTGCAACACGTGGTTATCATTTGAGAAAAATGTCTAACAAGCAAGTGGTGAAATTGGAGGCTCGTAGATGCACTTGTATGAAGTGGCATTGTTTTGGCATTCCATGTTCCCGTGTCCAAGTCGTTTGCGCTAATGTTGCGATAGATCAATGTCAGTACATTGAGTCATACTACAGATTGTTTGTGCACAGTCAATGTTATGCTATGAATTTCCAACCTATTCTTTACGAAAATTATTAGCCTAACTCTAGAGTTCCACACACCTTGCTGCCTGATCCATCTCGAAAGTGAGTCAAAAGTGGTTGTCCTCAAAAAATACATTTGCGAACTGAGATGGATTGGAGAGGCAATCAGAAATAACCACATCATATCAGCGAGAGAAGGAATGGAAAGGAACACCAACAACATTGCGATGTAGCAAGTGTAAGCATGATGGACATAATAAGCGTATTTGCTCTCGTCGTCAGCAAGAACAACCACCTAATGGTTTATAGTGAAAGGCGTGTCAAGTCTTATATTTCACGTTCACTCATTTTTTCTTATATTAGTTCACTTTCTTATGACTATTTGGTGCATGTACTTTGTTTTAATTAAACCATGTTTTTATATTAATCACCTACTTTTGTTTTAATTTTATTGTTTCTTGAATGAACTTTATCGCTGATATTTTCATCATTGGTTTTTTGTATTAATGACAACATTGTTAATGATTTGGGGTTCAAGCGAGATATGGATCCTGAACCTATAGATGATTCGTGTTGACTATGTAGGCTCTACGTAAATCTACTCACGTTTGGAATGGACTGGTAGTACTTCTTTTTGCCTGTTTGCATATTTTTAGAGGTTTGTAGCTAAATTTAAACTAATGTAACTTGTATGCTATTTGCATAGGAGGATCCTAGTATATTGACTATCAGGCGTAATTCAGCAGCATTACATCGATTGGTTCCACTTGATGAACACATAGTTGGGTATCTTGAGGAAGATGGGTTTTATGGAATGGTGCAAATAGGTTTCATAGGAATTGATTGGCGTCTCATTACTGCACTTGTTGAGAGGTGGAGGCCAGAAACTCACACGTTCCATTTTTCAGTTGGCGAGATGACTATTACCCTACAAGATGTACAAATAATTTTAAGGTTACCTGTCGATGGATTATCAATCACTGGTCGTGTAGAACAATATTATGATGCCTTATGTTTGACACTACTAGGCTTCCCATTCCCTGAAAACAACAAAACTGGAGGTTGAACCCAAATTCGACAACTTTCAAGATGGTTTCCAAACCTTCCAAATAATGCTGGTGATGTGGAAGTGCAACGCTATGCAAGAGCATACATCTTACAACTTCTTGGAGGAACTTTATTTGCAGATAAGTCTAACAATCTTTTTCACATCACGTATTTACAATTATTAGAGGATTTTGAGGCGGTAGGAAAATACAGTTGTGGTAGTGCAACTTTGGCTCACCTATATAGACAATTGTGTCTTCCCGCCGACATTGATGAAGCAGAGATTGCAGGTCCAGTAATATTATTACAACTATAGGCATGGGATAGGTTGCCTTTTCTTGCACCAATAATGGGAAATTTTCTTCGAAATGACATCATACCAAATGAAGATTTATTTCCGCCTCCTCCATTTGTTCATAGGTAATTTGAATTTTTTAACATAGTCAAAAAACTTAAGTTTATTTATCTACATGTAATTTCATGCATGCATTGTGTTGTTTTTCACATTTTTATAAGTGGAGACATGTCTTAGAGACCAAAGGAACATCAATACACGTGCTAACAAAATACAAAGAAATGATTGACATGCAAACACCCGATGAAGTAAGAAATACACTTGATCAATTTTTTCAAATACCCTTTTGTAAAATGGTGAAATGTGAATTTTATTCATTTGAAGTTGTTTTTCATGACTTCAGGTAATTTGGGAACCGTATCCTGAGATAGTGATAAGGGACTTGCCTATGTATTGTAGTAGTGATCGTGCTATTTAGTGAATGAGGGCACCTTTACTTTTCTTCTGTGTTGTTGAAATGTATAATCCTAATAGAGTCATGCGACAATTCGGTTTGAAATAAAAGATACCACCTTTAAATAGCACAAGCATGGAGCTACATAAGATTGACTTGAAAGGGAAAACATATAAAGATTGGAGTGTAGAACATAGTGTTTATGTCTGCATGTAGAACGAACATGCTTCTAATATTGCGAATGATGAATTATCGGAGGAGTCATTGGAATTTTACGACTTATATATGCAATGGTATCGTCGCATTACACGACAATTCATGTCTCATCATGGAGCTATTGTTGAGGCATTGGTAAGTACAAATTTTTATTATTCAATCATGAAGTCTTTTAAATAGTTGTTTTGATTTTATTTTCGCATACAACTTCATAAATACTTTATATGTAGGCACAAGGAATGACATCAATTCATCAGTTGACATTGGGTGATGATGTGTCTATTCTACATATTCGAGATATAGCTGCATCGACTTTGACTGCAATACATGCAGATTATCGCATCCATAATATGCCCACTTCTTTTGAAGCATCTCATCAATCTTCTCATGAAGATACATGTTTGAGGCATGATACTCCAGTGTATACTCCATCCATACCTCTCAACAAGTTCGAGACTTTATATACTCCGTCAGTACCTCTCAACGAGTTAGAGACTCCACATACTCCATCAGTACCTCCTAACATGGCATTCGAGAATACGAAAGCCTTTCAATTTGATAGGATACTTACATCTTCATGTCATTTTAATGCAAGTCCAATAATGATGAATTTATCTGGGACTACAAGTACTCATGATGGTGGAAGGCATGATATAGATGAAATTCAACCAGAAGATGCTTAAAATCCATCGCGTGCTGATGTAGGCCATTAGAATGTTCCATTAGCTTTTAATCGTAATGTGCGAGTCGCAAAAAGAACACGTTGTGGGACTGGAAGTCATTATTTGGGATCAAACTAGGACTTTTTTTTTACTATAACAAGATATCTTTTTGTTTATATAAATGCTTTGTAGTTGGTTATAGTATTACTAATGTGATAATGATCAATGTGAAAGAATAATATAATATCTTTGCGAACTTACAACTTAATTAACAATGTATTTACAAGCTTATGAAGATACATGGTGAAACTCTTGTTCATACACTTAAGGATTATTGTAGCATTTGATTGACTTCCAAGTTCTTCATTTATAGCAAATGAAATTTCATGCATGACTAATGTGAATTTTATGAATTTTGCAAATTACTCGAGTTTTAAAGCTTTTGTTGTACAAGATCGAGGTCATAAACTATTGTAACTTCAAATTTTGGACTACTTTGTATTGAGAGAAAAATAAATAATACGAATATACTAGTGGACTAGTTTGGAAACTTTTGTTTAAGCTAATGTGGGCACGTATCAGAACCCAACAGATATATAAGATTTTCTTTTTATTGCAAAAAATAAAAACACATAGATGCTAGAGATTCTACTTGTTTGATAGATGAGGTATAATATGATAGATTAAACTTTGTCAGGATCATTTTCATTCTCTTTCATAAAAATAAATCAGACTTAAGACATTAGCGTATAAGTATCTTCTAAGTTAACTACCAAAAGCATAAAGAAAAAAAAAACAACATCGAATAAAAAAATGGAACAAATAGAAGTCGTGACTGCAAGTCACGATTTCTTTGAAAAAAAAAGTTATGACTTGCAGTCACGATTCCTTTGAAAAGGAAATCGTGAGTAGCAGTCACGACTTCCTTCGAAAAGAAAGTCGTGACCGCAAGTCACGACTTAAATTTTTTTTATAACGAAAACGTGATCTTCAGTCACATTTTGTATTTAACAAAAAAAAATGAGGTGATAATGAGGTGACAGTAAATGAGTTAGATTGGTAAATATTTCTTTGAGTATGTTAAATGGATAAATATTTTTCTGCAAATGTGTTAATCATGCAAAAGCCTCATCGGATGCTAATAAGAAGTGAGGAAAGCTCACCTCACGGTCCACCGTATCAAGCCCTCTCCCATAAAAGTCAAGGTTGTCTTGAGGATCTGCGCGAACTTCATCGTCTCGACTTCGCTTCGCTTGCCCTGTTTGAGAGAGAGAATCGCCATTAGAGTTCACAGTGAGCTCACATCACGTCACACCTTTCGATCGTCTTCTTTGATCTCTATCGTTTAAGCGAGCAAGCAAGCTAGCGAGCTCTCTCCTCCTCGGCTGCTCGATCTTTCAGGTTCGCCATGATTTCTTCGATTTCAGATCCTATTAGGGTTTTCCTTCTATATAGCTTATACAACCAAACGAACTGTTCTCTTTTCTTCCTTTTCAACATACTGTTGATGCGATTGCGATCGGATTACTCTCAGTTTGGGCGAAAATTTGATGTTAATTCTGGTCAATTTTGTGTTTTTCTGTTGCGATTTGAAGATAAAGTGTGTTTGAATGAGAGAAACTTGGCTAAATTTTGATGTTTTGTGGCTTGTTGGAACCTATGATACAGGTTTTCTAAGTAGTTAGGGTTGCGATGGCGGCGTCGGAAGAGAACAGCTCACTTTTCCCAATCTTTATCTTGACTATCATGGCATTGCCTTTGGTGCCCTATACAATAGTCAGGTTGTGTCGGGCGGCTTCGAAGAAGACGAAGGCCATTCACTGTCAGTGTTCTTCGTGTTTGCGCTCCGGGAAGTACCGCAAGTCTATATTCAAAAGGGTGAATTCTCTTCTTTTTTTTTTCTCTGTTTACAACTTTCACTTATTTGATGGAATTCGTAGAGCTTATAGTTGCTTTTGCACTGGAAGCGTATTTGCGTCGTAATTCAATATTAATATTCCTTTGTGCCACTGCAGATCTCTAAGTTCTCGACTTGCAGCAACTTGACTCTTGTGCTGCTTTGGATCATCATGGGGATCTTGGTTTACTACATTAAGCATATAAGTTGCGAGGTATTTTAGACTTTCTGAAGTGTTTCACATTGCATGTTCACATTTTTAACAAAATATACATGGAAGCTATTGCAGTTTTCTTCACTATGTAAATTCTTTGTTAGAAGTGATTCTTGAGCAGCTTATTAATTTTTACATAATGAAAAAGTTAGTGAAAGATATTTTGCCGAGAATCAAAGAAAGGACTGACCAAAGACTCTCTAGTGAGATAAATGAGGCTATACTTGCCAAAGGTGGACTCATGTTGGAATCAAGGGTGTTGTAATTAAGTTGGTATCTTATCATGAAAAATAAAGATGAAAAAAGTGTTTCCTAAATGAACTTGGTCATTAGATATTAAACAATAAAAATATTAATAAATGTATTTGAGAGGTGGTAAAAAAAAAAGCTACAGTTAAATAAAAAGGTGCTTTTCTCTGTCATCATAGGCTCTTGGTCTGCTACATTGAATGTTAAATATAGAGTCACGAGGTAGATTTTACTCTAGCAGTTCATTGCTTATGTGTTTCCTATTGTAGGTACAATCTGAAGCTAATATATTGATGGAAATTGGAATTATTATGTAAATTTTGTTAGTAGTAATTTAGACTTTTTTTTTTTTTTTTTTGCTTCAAAGGTGTTTGAGTGTGTTTAAAAGAAACATCATGGAAAATAAAAAATGAAATGACCTGTAGGGTACTCACAGTTAGAAACTAATGGCTGAGAACTAAATTTCCAGGTTAGCAACAGCAGTCAAAAAGGATTTTGAATAAAATTCTAGGTAATACTAAAAATGGAATTTTCATGAACTCCATGCTATTATGCATTCTGATGGTCCATTGAGCCCACCCCTTTACTTTGAACTATTCCATTTAAAGTGTGATTTTCGTTTCACAACATTCCATTATGGCATTATTTCAATGGTTTTGTTAGATATTAAATAAAATAATGAGCCTTATTTCCACAATTGAGATCAGTCACACTGGCAGGCAAGATATTCTTTTTAAAAGTGCATATAAATATCATACACTTTTTTCTTTGTCTATCATATTTTCTTGTTTTGTTTTTTGAGAGGGAATGTGTATTGTTGCTTGATTATTAAGCGAAAAAAACTTTTCAATGGAAACACAAGTAGTCCTCTTTAACGCCTCTTCCCAAAATTCTAACCTTAAATTAAATCAGCATGCTGCTCATGCATCGAGCTATTGTAAATCCATTTCAATATTGACTGCTTGCTACCCGCCCAGCTCCTAATGCTTTTTCCAAGATTGTCATCTGTCCCTATAATTCTCTCCCTTTTTACTCTTTTGCACAATATGCAGCAATGAGGTCATAAAAACTATTGCAGACTTTTTTGTTGAAGAAAGTCCAATGTGTTCACTCTTCTGCATGACGAGCCATCCAAATTTACTTCAGTAAAAATAAAGGCCTTCCACAAAGTCTTAAGATAAGGGATTGATGGGGTGCTAGGGATGTCGATAAGGTGGACTTAGGAGAAAAGCATCCTGAAGTATCAAGGTTCCTAGTTTATTTAACTTTTACGATATGAGTTAGGTCTAAAGGTCTTTAAGATATGGATCAAATTATTGTGCTCTTCATTCTCTCTATTTTGGTTTGTCTAATGAAATTCCAATTTGGGTTTTCATTTGTGAAAAAAGGTTTGAGGATATATTGGGAAAGTAGGATAAATGTTTTTACTTGACATTTGAGATTCTATAAGGCCTGGTGGCATTTTCACTAGGTTAATTAAGCCTATTCTGTAATCTTCCCAATACCTACCCTTGCTTTCATCCTTGACTTTTGAGAGAAATGTGACTAGAGAAGATTGTAAGATTGGGCACAAACAACTTCCATCGGCTCCTGTGTGTAATACTGTGGAGCTGCCTTAACCTTTCAAGTATCATGCTTGCTTCCGAAGATTATTAAAAGCTAAACTGCCCCTTTTAGATTGGTTTTTGCACCCTCTTCCATTGTATTGTATGTGATACGTGGTTCGTTTCATCCCCTCTCCATAGAGAGCTTTTGATTATGCTTACAATCGTTTGGCTATCTCATGTGTAATTTGAAGATAGAAAGATATGGTAAGTTGGTGGGGCACTCAAACCTCTTTCCATTGATTGAAGGTTATTAAAAATGCTACTGTTTGTTTATCAGTTCGAGTCTTTTGATTTATATTCAATATTTTCTGTTCAAATGTAATGAGATATATATATATATATATATATATATATATATATATATATATATATATAATATTTACAGTGCGTGGGTGGTAGGTGGGAAATGATGGGATGTTGCTGCACTCCGACAAGCTCTTTTAATTGTCCTTTGTTCTTTTTTTTTGGTGTGAATTATTTTTTGTTGTTTTACAAACTTACAAGCGTGTATTTTTGCGGAAAACATCGAACATCTAATGTTTCTACTTGTTTTAGGCATTTGATAAACATTAGAACTCGGTTCTTTTCATGTCTTCTACTATCACTGCTGGTTGGTTACTATTTCTGATGTTATATTTTCGAACATCAAAAGAACTTGAACCACGAAAGAGATACAGTCTATATTATTAATTTAAATTGTTACAGACCCAGCCTTTTGAGCCATTCAATATTCTTGGATTAGAATCGGGTGCTTCAGATTCAGAAATAAAGAAGGCATATAGAAGGCTCTCTATTCAATATCATCCTGATAAGAATCCAGATCCAGGTAGGAACTTTGTATTAAACCTTAAACTTTTAATTTGAATGCGTTTTTCCCAAGCAGAGGAATGAACAATTTTACTTACTAATGGTTGTTTCTGCTATCAGAGGCCAACAAATATTTTGTGGAGTTCATTTCTAAAGCTTATCAAGCATTGACAGACCCAATATCACGTGAGAATTTTGAAAAATATGGCCATCCAGATGGCAGACAGGTAGTTTTTCTTCCTCTCATGGGAAATGTCAAGATAACATTAGATCTTAACAAGATGCATTTAAGATGAGGTGATTGTTTCATGAAGTTCTAATGTTTTTAAAGAACGTATGAAAAAAAAATACATTTAAAATGCATCTAATATTCATGAAGTTCTAATATATGGGATTGAGGCTTATGTTGTTGTTTGTATGAAAAAAATGATCACTTTGTCTCTCATATCCAGGGTCTAAAAATGGGAATAGCTCTTCCTCAATTTTTACTAAATATTGATGGAGCATCTGGTGGAATACTCTTGCTTGGGATAGTTGGAGTGTGCATTCTTTTGCCCTTGATGATGGCTGTTATCTATCTATCAAGGTCATCGAAATATACTGGCAACTATGTCATGCATCAAACTCTATCCAATTACTATTACTATATGAAACCTTCTTTGGCCCCAAGGTATTGTTAGCTCTTCTTGGTGGCATTCCATTCTTTTGTTTTGATAGTTTCTTAATTTGTTTTTACTGGTAGATTTATCAGCTGCAATTTCCAAGGAGATATTATGCATTTTTAATTTTGCATTAATGTTTATCTTCGCATCTTTCTCAACTAATTTGAGATTAAGGCTTTGTTGTTATTTTTTTGATTATAAAGCATGGCACATTGTTCTTAAATCTTTAGCGACCTAATTTTGTGTTGGATGCATTTTAAAGGAAATTTATACCTTCTCATACTTTAAGATAAGTTTATGTTTTTTTATTATTACATCCAGTTCTTGTTTCATGTAGTAATACATGTTCATCATATTATAAATTAATTGGAATCAGAAAGAAAAAGCTCTTGTACTGGGTGTTGTGCATGTGAGAAGCGATGTATTGATTCATCCAATATTGTGTATTCAATGCTTTGTCTTTTCTTTACTATTTTTTTTTTTCTTCTTACAGCAAGGTGATGGATGTCTTCATTAAGGCTCAAGAATATATGGAAGTTCCAGTTCGCAGGAGCGAGGATGAACCTCTTCAGAAACTATTCGTGTTAGTCAGGAGTGAGTTGAACCTGGATCTTAAGAACATTAAGCAAGAGCAATCAAAGTTTTGGAAGCAGCATCCTGCCCTAGTTAAGGTAATTTTTTGCTCAAGTTCTTGGAAGCGATCAATTTACGTTCTCATTCTAAGTTCTAGTGTTGTGAGATTTACGTGCTTGTCAATTGTTCCTTGCAGACAGAATTGTTAATACAAGCCCAACTGACTCGTGAAGCTGCTGAGATATCAACAGCTTTGCAGGATGATCTTAGACATGTGCTTCTATTGGCACCTCGTCTCCTCGAAGAACTGATGAAGGTCATTTTATTTCTTGAAATTCAAGAGTAAGATATGTGATCTCTTTATAAATAAATGAGGAAATGCCTACTGGATTTTTTTTAGTTGGCTTCATGGATTTTTTTTCTCCCTACCGGACGAGAATAGTTAATATGAGATTTTTAGTGACCTATATGTTTTATTTTGAGCAATTAGAACGCTATTCTTCAAGCAACATTGTCGTAATGTTTGACGTATCTGACAGAATGTTGCAGGAAAGTGCTGTCTGTTTTTCGTCCTTAAAAAATTCTGTAGACCTCATGCCTTGGAGAATATTTATGTAAAATAACTTAGGCTGGGAAACTTAATGCATATCAAGATTAATAATTTTATAGGGAGATATGGATGACTTATTCAGATATTAAATCAGAAACCCTAAGCTTCCATACACTGAATAATCAGACCCCAATAGACAAATATTGCATGGCATTTCAGAATGAGATCTTGATGACTTGTTCATATATCAAAATAGGAACACCCATCTGTATGCTCTTAAAATTCTGTACCAAGTACAAAAAAATTGTATAGCATCTCAGCAGCAGCTGTTGTAGCTAACTCTTTGTTCTCTTATTTCTTTAACAAGTGAGCATGAATATCAAGAGAGAGGAGACTCCTGTAGGGCTTGGAAAGCTGCATAACTTGGAGTATGAATGTGCTTAGTAGTCAGCGCTGCAATTTACTTCTTAAATACCAGAGTTTACTCCTCTTGTGGTTGGATGGAAATTTAGATCGGGTTTCTTTCCATGTTTCATCTCTAACAAAATCTTGATTTTTGTGATACTACATTGAGCATAATCACTTCATTTTGTATGATATTTTTTTGCTGTAAGCATTGAAGTTTCAACCTAGCTTTTCTATGTTTTTTCTTACCGCTTCTCTATTCCCATAGCGATTCAGTTGTATCTTGACTACTACTTTCTTCCATACAGATGGCTACTATACCTCGCCCACCTCATGGCCATGGTTGGCTAAGACCTGCAATTGGGACTGTTGAGCTTTCTCAAAGTATCATCCAGGTGCTTATGAACAGATATGTCTACTACTATAGGAATATAAGGATTTTGCTTGTCTATCAGATATACAAATGTTGCCATTTTAGTTTTTCCTCAGCCTTGTAGTCAACATTGGTTCTTGATGATACTTATTTATGCTGATTTATCATTAGTCCTCTGATCCATGTTTATTTTTGTACTCTTAAACAATTAAAATTTGTTTTTCCTTGAGAATTCAGTACATTTTAGCAACAAGTAATGACCCAACGGAACTACGAATTCCTAAATTTGACACGTAATTTCTGATTATTCTTTTAGACCCTCTGGACTCAAGATAAGTGGTTGCTTTGAATTTTCTCATGTTACAGGCTGTTCCTTTTAGCGCAAGAAAAGCATCTGGTGGATTTGCAGAAGGTATTGCACCATTTTTGCAGCTTCCGCATTTTAGCGAAAGTGTCATAAAAAAGATAGCTCGCAAGGTAAGCATTATTTTTATTTGCTTAATTTCTTCAGTAACTATGAAATTATTTGATCCATGTAACCGACCCCAGTTAATTTGGGACTGAGGCTTTCTTCAGTAACTATGGAGTTGATAGTCTTTCTTCAGTATTTTTATTTCCCTATGACTTCAATTACTTAAATCTTGAAAGTAGTTTAGGAAAGTCTGATTCAATTTTGGGAATATTGTAAAACTTTTATAATACAACAACAAACCCGAACTATTGAGGTCATCTATATAGTTCAAACTCTTCCGACCCACTCAATTTAATGTAATTAACAGTTACCTTTCACAATCCATTTAATGCATCTGAACTTACATAAGAGTCTCTTTCTTATCGAAAACAAAGTTTTCTTAGTGGGGCATTTGTAGGACATCTTTGGATGTGTTCAGGACATTGTAACCATCCTTCATAATTTTTTTTTTGTTGATTGGTGCTACTATTTTTCTTGTATAAAAAAAAAAAAAAAAAGTTTTCTTAGTGGGGCATATGTAGGACATCGTTGGACGTGTCCAGGAATGGCGACCTTTCATAATCCATTTAAAGCATCTGAACTTGCATAAGAGTCTCTTTCTTATAAAAAAAAAAAAAAAAAAAAAGTTTTCTTTGTGGGGCATTTGTAGGACATCGTTGGATGTGTCCAGGACTTGTAATTACCTTTCCTATTTTTTGTGTTGATTGGTGTCACTTCTGCTTCTCTTTGAATCTAAGCATTTTGAGAATACGAGTTTTGTCAAGGACTTAAGCACACTATGGACGCTTGTTTTTGTTCTATAAGAGCATTTGATTATGCAACACTAGGCTTTAGAATTAGATTTACCATTTATATAATTCTCTCGACAAATTACATTCAATTTGAAGCAAAAGCATGCATATCAGTGGGCCAGCATGCATAGCTATTCTATGGGGATTATGACATGAAAGGAACTGCAGACTTTTGAGGGCTAGGCCAACACAGTTGAAGAGATGTGGGAAACTACAATAGACATGGTTGCTAGATGGGTTGCAAGAGAGAAGTATTATAATGGTGATTGTGTTCACTAAGTGGCTGTATTATGGGGAATGGATTGCCTTATTGTCGGTTTGATCGGATCGGATCAGATCAGTTCCAGTTTTTTGTTTGTTTGTTTTCCTTGTGATAGGAGATTTTTGGTGTCTGGTGTTGTTTGTTGCTTTGTGTTAGTTCATGAAGGCAATGTTCAGTTATTAGATTTTTAGGAAGATGCTAGAGTAACCCACTTTGGACACCAACTTTAGGCACCTAGTGGGCCTAAGTAGGTTTCCAGCCATGCGATACACCTCGAGGTGTGCGCATAACACCTTGAGGTGTGCATTCACACTCAAGTTGTATGATGTATCACGTGGACTATGGAGGGACATCCACTTGAGCCCACTAGATGCCCAAAGTGCGTGTCCTAAGTGGGTTACCATAGCATTTTCCTAGATTTTATCCTCTCTGTAAGCATCTATGTCGGGTTGTTTTCTGTCTATTTTCTGTTTTTGGAGGACTCTGGTCCTTTTTTCCTTCATATCAATTTTATTTTTCTTTTACTTTGAAAAAAGGACATACAATTACTTCTCATAAATAAAAGGACATACAATTTAAAGCAACGAACTCCTTGTAATTTTTATTCTTAAGACCTACTTTGGATGTATATGAAGGGGCTACATGTTTTTACAATATTTCATATCATTGTTCTTTTTATACTATATATATGTAATTGTTGTTGGGGATGTGTGGGCCGAAATATTAGTATCATATCGGTTAAGTGTGACTTCATAAAAAAGTACTTAAGTGTGGATCTCTTCTCGGTAGTACCGAGGCTTTTTGAAGTAAAACCCCACATATGTGAGTTGAAAGTGGCTAAGGTGGGGACAATATTAGTATTAGTGAGATCCACGGATCTGCGGTTACATGCGTGGGCAGACCCAACAATTTTTTTTTTTGGGAAGATGATAATCTAACATTCTATGAGACATACATTTGTTACACAATGATGTAGATTTGATTGAGATGTGTGGACTCCACAAATTTTAAAGGAATCTACACCATTGTATAGCAAATGTATGTAACAAAAGAATGTCAAAAAATCATTTTCCATTTTTTAACTTTAATTTAATAGTTATGGTCTGTTCGGCCGGAAAAGAATTAATACTTATGATCCTTTTAACGTTTTAACGTGCATATATATCTTGGTCCCTTCCATGTATGCAGACCTCCTTATATTCACGTGTCAGGAAATTAGTTTACATGTGAGTTTCCTATTAATTGACCTCGTTAACATGTTTTCCTTCTCAAAAGTGTGACATCACAGTTTCACAGCTGGTTTTTATTATTATTATTATTATTAACTTTTTTTTTTATATATGGAAATGTAGAGAGCATTCATGACTAGCATGGGCTTTGTGAATGAGTTTCTCGTTCTAACTTTTATGTATTTCTTTTCTAAGGAGCGCATCGTGCCGTTCTAATTGTCTTATATTTACCTATCATTCAATGCATGCAAGCATTTTACACATTCTACGCTCCATTGTAACATTTCTCCTTTGGTGTGGTAATCGAGCTCACCTATTATTATGTGCACTATAAAGTAAGTTTGATTATACCAAATTACACCTAATTTCTGCAAATATATGACTCCTCTTATCTATACTTTTCTCGTCATGTTATTGATCCTGCTAGATACTCACAAAAGCATTCTTATTCTCTATTATGCCAAATACAGAAGATGATGTGTTGTCACTATAAAAATATATATGTTTTTAATCAAAATAGAATTGTATCTTTTTGCTTGCATACAAGAGATGAGATGTATCTTTGTTAATGTCGTGCCTTAATTGTGAATTCTTGAAATATTTGCAGAAGGTCCGCACATTCCAAGAATTACAGGACATGTCACTAGAAGATCGAGCTTCGCTTCTGACTCAGATAGCTGGGTTTTCTGCTGCTGAAGTGCAAGATGTTGAACATGTTCTGGAAATGATGCCCTCTATAACCATTGAAGTTACTTGTGAGACGGAAGGCGAAGAGGGAATTCAGGAGGGTGACATTGTCACAATGCACGCATGGGTCACGCTAAAACGTGGGAATGGCCTAATTGGGGCCCTTCCGCATGCTCCATTTTTCCCATTCCACAAAGAAGAAAACTTCTGGGTGTTGCTTGCAGACTCTCTCTCAAATGATGTGTGGATGTCGCAAAAGGTTAGTTTCATGGACGAGGTTGCTGCTATTACAGCCGCATCTAAGGCGATTCAGGAAACAAAAGAGGGTTCTGGTGCTACCATGAAAGAAATCAATGCCGCTGTCAGAGAAGCCGTTGAGAAAGTTAAGAATGGATCGAGATTAATTATGGGTAAATTTCAGGCCCCTGCAGAAGGCAGCTATAATCTTACATCCTATTGTTTGTGTGATTCATGGATTGGATGTGACAAGAAGACTAGCTTGAAACTAAAAGTTTTGAAGCGTAGCCGGGCTGGAACAAGAGGAGGTGCTGTTTTTGAAGAAGGACCTGCCGTGGATGATGGAATTGAGGAGGACGAAGAAGAAGATGATGAGGTGTACGATGATTACGAAAGTGAATACAGTGAAGATGAGCATGAAGAGAAAGATGCGAAGAAAATAGAAGGGAAGAATAAAAAGAAAAATGGTACTGTTGCTAACGGTGTTGTGGAGGGAAAAGGCGAAGGTTCTAGTTCTTCAAGTTCAGATTCGGAGGATGAGTGAGAAACTCACTCTCCAACTACCCGCGAAAGCCTGAATATGCCTTTTTCTGCGCAGGGGTAAACTGGAGTTATGCTTTCTTTTATTTGGTGGACTCATTTACGGCCACCATAACTATGGTAATTACATTTCTATATTTGTTTTAGATTTTAACATTAATAAGATGGGATGTTTTGCATGTTAGAGTACCATCATTTTCTTCTTGGCGTAACCTATTTGTCTTTGGGCATCATCTATTTTCTTGGTTGCAGTTCCATAAGAAAGTCTATTCTTATAGAGCACTAGTTCCATACCTCTCTAGCGTATTTGAGGTGATTTTAGTCAGAATTGACGATTTTGGAGGTTCATCACTAAAAAAACATAGCAATGACCCTTGATATGTAGAGCATTTGAGAATATTTTAGTCAAAGATGGATCATCCATATGAGCATGTTGTCAACTTGAAAATCAAGCGCAACCTCTCAAGAGATGATCATCAATAGAAAAGCTCCGGTAACTCACTTCGGGCACCGAGTGAGTGGGTTACTCTAGCATTTTTAGGTCATACATTATTTTTTGGGCTTTAGATTATATTTATCTATGTAGTCGGCTTTAATTAAATAAGCATAAAAAAAAAGTAAACAATGTCACACCTCCACTTTTTTGTTGCTTTTTTCTTTTTTGATTTTTGGCATGGTGGCGGAAGCTCATCTAATTTATGTTTAGACACTTTTGGGATTTAATGTACGTTCAAACACCATTAGACACTATTGAGATCCATACTAAATCTTTTTACAGGGCACATTACTTTAAAAAAAAAATATCAGGATCATATTAAGTCTTTTTACCGGTCACCTTACTTTTTTCTACTTGGGTACATAGCCATATGTCAGCCTATCAATAACGAGACTCGAACAAGCTGGCTAGGCAACGAAAAAAACTTAGCAATATCTGAGTTTTGGTGGACTCGGAAGGTTTTGTAGAAGTTACTTGCGGGATGGTGTACCTTAAAGGGTTTGCAGCATAGCGCGCGCGAAGGCTCGCGCATGTGGATGAGTAAAATGTATGCGGCATGGATGAGACAACATGTATGGGCGTGGGCAAGGTCACGCTTTGGCGCGCGCCTAGGCACGACGCCTAGGCGGAAGCACAGTGGCGCCTTGGCACGGACCTTGGCACGAGCAAGGGTGGACCTTGGCACTAGCAAGATCGGGCCTTGGCACTTTCCTTGGCGGAAGCACAGTGGCGCCCTGGCACGAGCAAGGGTGGACCTTGGCACTTTCCTTGGCGGAAGCACAGTGGCGCTTTGGCACGGACCATGGCACGAGCAAGGTCGGGCCTTGTCACTTTCCTTGGCGAAGAGCACAGTGGCGCCTTGGCACAGACCTTGGCAGGAGCAAGGTCGAGCCTTAGCACATTCCTTAACGGAAGCACGGTGGCACCTTGGCACGGGCTTTGGCACGAGCAAGGTTGGACCTTAGCACATACCTTGGCAGATTCCTTTGGTACGGGCAAGGCTGCGCCTTAGCACGAGTAAGGCTGCGCCTTGACGGATTCCTTGGGCACAAGTAAGGCCGCACCTTGGCACAAGCAAGACATTCCTTGGTAAAGGGTTGACAAACCTTGACTTGAGCGTTGACCAAGTCAAAGTACGCTTGGTCTCATTTCGGGATGTTTCTTATTGGAACTGAGGAAACGGCTTAACATCTACTATAGGGAGAGGTGTGTTCTCTCCCAGGGGCGGCATGAGCAAAGGAGCAAGGAGGACCCTCGAGCATGCCTTAGGCGCAATGCTAAGGCAAGACCCATGGACGGACCATGGCGCTGGCCAACCCGAACCGGTGGGACTCGAATCGGACCGAGCCCCGGCTAGCACCCAAAGGTGCCTAGGCGCGCAGCTAGGCACCATGAATTAGACCCTGTCCCTCAATTAAGGTGAACTAAAGGCTTGGACAGTCCAAATCAAGTGCGGTTACAGGCGATTATGTAACTACCTCGGTCATGGCTCAAAGCATGACCAAGGCACGTCCCAGCAACTTCAAACTATAAGCATATGTCTGTTGACTAGGAGGTCAAGGCGGTTATGGAGCGAGGTGGCAGCAAGGGAACAAGGCAGTTGGGAAATTGCCTTGACCATAAGGAGTGGGGTTTTACTTAGTTTATGACGGTTATGTAACTACCTGTTGGCTGGTCTATAAAGCCAAGGGCTCTAGGCTTGGGCAGAGATAGAGAGGAGAGTTCATGCATGAGTAGCATGAATTGATAGAGTTCCGGTGTTGTATTTTCCAATTGAGAGCTAGTAAAACGTTTCTTTGTTGTTATTGCTTACTGTTCCTTTAATATGAGTATTGGTTGTGCTGAACTAAGGTGACCCTTAAACACCACGGGTTTGATTGAGTGAGAAAGATTTCCTTGTGAGAAACCCCTATCTTAACAGCCTCGTGAAAATTGGTATCAGTGCCCTGTTTGGAGACGATGGCGACCCGAGCAGCGAGTGATCTAAGTGAGAGGGTAGCTCACTTAGAACAAATGATGGCAACAATGTCGGTCCCCGCGAACACGGTAGAATCTTCAAAGATGGCGCAACGCCTTGAAGGCTTGGAAATGTTGGTGGCGTCGTTGGTGGCTAAAGGAGAGTCACAAGAAGCCATGATAGCGACGTGAGAATCCAAATTTGAGGAACTTGTAGCGGATGTGCGTTCTGTGGGAGAACTCACTGCTGAAACAGCCACGAATGTGGCTATGGAAGTGAACCTGCTCAACCGGGCCATGGACGGATCCTCGGAGGTTGCCGTTGCGGTAAAGCCTCGAACTAAGGTGCCGGAACCAAAAAAATTCTTAGGCAAGCGGAGCACGAAGGAGCTTGAGAATTTCCTTTGGGATATGAAGCAATATTTTGCTACGGTTCGGACGGAGGAGAGCCAAAAGGTCATTTTGATCTCCATGTACCTAAAAGGTGATGCGAAATTTTGGTGGCGAACCAGAGTTGATAATGATGCAGCTGCTGGTCGACCAAGGATTATGGAGTGGGAGGTGCTGAAACAGGAATTGAAGGATTAATTCCTACCCACGAATGCGGCATGGCAAACACGGGAGGCCTTGCACCAATTGAAGCAGAAAGGGACAGTTAGAGAATATGTGAAAGAATTCTCTTCCTTACTGCTTGACATTAAAAACATGTCTAGGAGGACAAATTGTTCAATTTCACTGCAAGATTGCAAGGATGGGCGCAGTTGGAGCTGCGAAGCCAAGGCGTGAAGGACTTGCCGAGTGCAATTGCGGTGGCGGATAGTCTTGTAGATTACAGGACTAGTTGTGCTTCTTTTGAATCAAAAGAAAAGAAGTACAAGGAGAAGAAACGTGCGGGTGGACCCAAGAAGGACGATGAGCCTTCTTAAAAAATTGATGCTAGTGCTAAAGCATCAAAATGAAGCTGTTTCATATGTGACGGACCTCACTGGGCAAGGGATTGCCCAAAGAAAGAGAAGTTGAATGCGATTGTTGCGGATGAACTGGAGGCATAGATGACTCTATTGCAGTTGCTAAACACAGTGCAGGTGCACAAGGCTGTGGCATCAGTAGGGCTGATGATTGTGGAGGCAGATCAATAACCAAACAATGAAGGTGTTGATCGACTCAGGAGCCACACCTTCGTTTATTGCGGAGAACCTAGCTGGGAGGCTTGGTTTGCAGCTTGCCGAGAGTACAAGCATGGTGAAGGCGGTCAATTCTGAACCGAAGAAGGCTATGGGCATAGCCTTAGACGTGGGCATTCAAATCCACACTTGGAAGGGCAAGGTAAATTTGATTGCTGCTCCGTTGGATGATTTTGAGATCGTTGCAGGAAATGATTTCTTGATGGCGGAAAAGTCGCTGTGATTCCATCACTTCATTGCTTGCTGATCATGGATGAAAAGGGGCCATGCTTTGTTCCATTAATGCGAGGCGGGGGCAAAGGTAGTACACCGAGAGTGGTGGCGCTACAAGTACGAGATCTGATGGAGAAATGTTGCTTCGGTGGGCAGCAGTCTAGTGGACAGGCAGACTTGGAGTGTTCGATGAGGGCATCGAACATTTTGGCGGGGGGATGTTTGTCAGCCCCTTAATAACGAGACCCGAACAAGCTGGCTAGGCAGCGGGAAAGACCTAGCAATATCCGGGTTTTGATGGACTCGGAAGGTTTTGTTGAAGTTACTTGCGGGATGGTGTACCTTGAAGGGTTCGCAGCATAGCGCGCGGAGGCTCGCGCATGCGGATGAGTAAAATGTATGCGGCACGGATGAGACAGCGCGTATGAGCGTGGGCAAGGTCGCACCTTGGCGCGCGCCTAGGCACGACGCCTAGGCGGAAGCACAGTGGCGCTTTGGCACGGACCTTAGCACGAGCAAGGGTGGACCTTGGCACGAGCAAGGTCGGGCCTTGGCACTTTCTTTAGCGGAAGCACAAGTGGTGCATTGGCACAAGCAAGGGTGGACCTTGGCACTTTCTTTGGCGGAAGCACAGTGGCGCATTGGCATGGACCTTGGCACGAGCAAAGTCGGGCCTTGGCACTTTCCTTGGCAGAGAGCACAGTGGCGCCTTGGCACGGACTTTGGCAGGAGCAAGGTAGGGCCTTGGCACATTCCTTGGTGGAAGCACAGTGGCGCCTTGGCACGGGCTTTGGCACGAGCAAGGTCGGACCTTGGCACATACCTTGCCAGATTCCTTTCGCACGTGCAAGGGTGCGCCTTGGCGCGAGCAAGGCCACGCCTTGGCGAATTCCTTGGGCACAAGCAAGGCCGCGCCTTGGCACAGGCAAGACATTCCTTGGCAAAGGGTTGACAAACCTTGACTTGGGCGTTGACCAAGTCAAAGTACGTTTGGTCTCATTTCGAGATGTTTCCTATTGAAACTGAGGAAACGACTTAACATCTACTATAGGGAGAGGTGTGTTCTCTCCCAGGGGCGACATGGGCAAAGGAGCAAGGAGGACCCTTGAGCATGCCTTAGGCGCAATGCCAAGGCAAGACCCATGGACGGACCATGGCGCCGGCCATCCCGATCCGGTGGGACTCGGATCGGACCGAGCCCCAGCTAGCACCAAAAGGTGCCTAAGCGCGCAGCTAGGCACCACGAATCAGACCCTGTCCCTCAATTAAGGTGAACTAAAGACTTGGACGGACTAAGTCAAGTGCGGTTACAGGCGATTATGTAACTACCTCGGTCATGACTCAAAGCATGACCAAGGCACGTTCCAGCAACTTCCAGGCACTATGAGCATATGCCTGTTGACTAGGAGATCAAGGCGGTTATGGAGCGAGGTGGCAAAGCAAGGGAACAAGGCATTTGGGCAACTGCTTTGACCACAAGGAGTGGGGTTTTACTTAGTCTATGACGATTATGTAACTACCTGTTGGCTGGTCTATAAAGCCAAGGGCTCTAGGCTTGGAGAGAAATAGAGAGGAGAGTTCATGCATAAGTGACATGAATTGATAGAGTTCCAGTGTTGTATTTCCCAATTAAAAGCTAGTAAAACGTTTCTTTATTGCTATTGCTTGTTGTCCGTTTAATTTGAGTGTTGGTTGTGCTGAACTACGGTGGCCCTTAGGTACCACGGGTTTAATTGAGTGAGAAAAATTTTCTTGCTAAAAACCCCTCTCTTAAAAGCCCGGTGACACCATCCACATTATTCATTCAACTTTAGGCACTGAAACTTGAATTCCCGTCAAACTATCCTCGAGAACCACGACATTGAAATTGAACCCTGGCACGTGCAGTGCCTCTTCTGCACGTGCACCTCTAATGGAGTGAGTTGAGTTGAGATCCAAAACTATGAATCCAGATCAATTCATTCTTCTTCTTCTTCTTCTTCTTCTTCTTCTTCTTCTTCCCATCTCTCTAGTAATTAGTAATGACGCCCACAGTCGGGGTTTTGTTGTGCACTTCCCTGACCGCCTTATTCATCTCAATTGTATTCCGCATCGCGCACGTCGTGATCCGAGGACGATCCAACAGAAAACCCGCCGTCGGATTTTTCCACCCCTACACCAACGACGGCGGGGGAGGAGAGAGGGTGCTGTGGTGTGCCGTCAAAGCCATCCAAGACGAGTACCTTAATCTCGACTGCCTCATCTACACTGGCGACTCTGACGCCTCTCCCCAAACCTTGGTCGCTCGCGCCATCGATCGCTTGGCGTCGCTCTACTTCACCCCCCCAAGGTCATTGATTTATCTGTTTGTTTGATTTGCGAGGTAGATTTTGGTGATTCCAATTGCAATTCACCTATACTGTAATGAATTATGTAGTTTTCTCGCCCCCAAGGGTGTGGTGGGGTGGTTTCAAAGAGGGCCTTAGTACTCTGACTAAGGTATAGAGGAAATGGGTTCGATTCGCAACAACCGCACTAATTCTCCTTTGACCTCGAGTTAGTGATAGGGGCGGCCCTCCTGAGGGATTAGTCGGGTGTTAGCTGTGGTGGCTCGGACGCCCTGGACTATCCAAATAAAAAATATGTAGTTTTGTGCTTAGTGAAGCATTGCTTGTTCTCGTGATGGTAACTATTGTTGGTGAAGGTTTAATTTGAGCAAAAGCGAACCCTTGTCGAATTTAATTTAAATTCGCTCGTCCATTCTTTTTACAATTAATTTAAATTCAAGTGTGTGCAAAATTCGGTGAAAATATAATAAAATACTGAAAAGTAAACGGGAATCTAAGTGGGAAAAAACACCTATCATATCATCAGTACCGTAAATCCAAGTCGAGGAATATGTCCAAAAGTATCCCATAATCTATGTATGAACAAAAATGTAAGTTAGATATATAAAACAAAACATATACATAAAAGAGATCACTCATATAGTGAAGATCAGAGCAGTCTGAAGTTATCGCCTCACTGGTGCGCCTTGCCCTTCCCTCGATCATTGGAGGATGGATCTGGGTTCCAAAAAGGCCCCTAGTAAGTGAACAACATGGTTTTATAAAAGTTACAATATAATGTAATTCGACAAGGAATAATATAAGTAAATTGTATGAATAAACATGATTCAATCCTTTTCTAGTATGAACAGGTGATTCTTATGAACCTCATATGCAAGGACCTAGTCTGAATCCCGCTGGACCGATGACATTCGGCATCGATGATCGCGAGAGGTCCCGTCAAGTGAGTTCGTGAACCTGAGCGACCTAGACGTACTCTAACTCCATCGTAGAAAAAGTCAAAGGGCGAAAATCTTCTCCAACTTTCATATTGGCTGGAGGCAGAATATCGTCATATAGTCATCCTTCCAAGTTGCCAGACTGGTCGGAGAGGGAGTCTCTTCCCCATCAAAGCTGCCCCATATAATTCTCGAAGACGACTCCTGTAGGTCGTTATGTCTATATGCATGACCACAGATAATCTTGATGCGGTGCACACCTAAGTTATGTGATCATAATATGACGCATAATAAATTTTATAAATTCTCAGTGCTCACAAACCTCGCGTGCAGCGTGTCGAAACTCGACTGCATGTCCTGTACCTCGTGGTGTGTGTCGATGTCACCCCCAAGTCCTCGTTGACCCTAGCCATATACGTCGGTGTTAGTACGTAAATTAGGGTCCTAAAACCCTTAGAACCTCGTACACGTGTATCAAGAAAACTCCTAAATTTTTATTAAATTTGTAAATTCTGCTATCATGGCATCATGCGTCTAGGCCACCATTCGCCTCAAACTATGCGTTTGATACTCAACACTAGTTCATTTAGTTCCTGGTATCGTTTCAAATTAATTTAGTTGTGTTAGGATTTTATTTGAATATTTGTGAGTAATTATAGTTTAGCTAACTGCTTTAATTAAGGTTGCTTCAAGCTATCTTTGAGTCTACTTAATTATAACATTTTGTATGCTCTAAATAATAACGTTCAGCATGCTTTAAAATAATAACATTTAAACATTGAACAAACTCCAATTAAGTCAAATAGTCTTAATCCGAATATTCAAGCTTGAAAATCCATAACACTTTTATTTCTATTGAGTAAGCTCAAAACATATAACAGTCTTAATATCATCAAGCATATCAGAGATTTATCCTCTTTTGAGTCTGCTCGAAACTACACAGAATGTCTTTCATGCAACTCTAAAGCTTTTGATTTTGAGTATAAAACACTCAAATCACCTCAAATTCAGTCCATTGGCTTAAAAACAACTTCATTTAGTTCCAACATCATCATGCAATCATTTATTCTTAAATCTCATGCAATAAATATCCAAGTACCATTAAGTAAAGTTACTATTCATATTCTTCTTCACATAACATAACTTATCAATCATAAAAATCTCAACAATGATCCCATCAAGGGATTCTCACTAATTAGGGGTTGATCTACTCTAATGAACCCACATGCACCAAAATTCATAAATAAAAACAATTTGGAACATAATTTTTGTAAAGAATAGGCGAGGAAAACATACCAAGAGCTTTAATGGAGTTGTCTCCTTTCGTTCTATGAGTTCCACCAAGTTAGATTCATATTCTCTGGCATCAACCTTCTTAGATCTTCAAAAGTTCTAACAACAAACGCAATATTTTTTCCTACATCTTTGATCTCCGAATTTTCTCACTAGCTCTCTAATGGTGTTGGAGTTTATTTTGCGTGTTAAACAAGAAATCATGAAACTTATATAGTCCTTGACTTTAAATCTCACCCTATTCACAAATCTTTAAATGCGTCAAAGGCTCACATTTAAGCCATCACATTCCGCTGGTCAAAATCAAACTACCGCTTATCTTTTTTTGCACAACACATAACATGCACCTTATTTTCTATTAGTCCACCTACACATGTCATAAGACATTTCCCATTTTGTCTATGACCTTTTAAATTAATTACTTGTAAGTCTAATTCCACAAATTTAAAAGTTGCCCTTGAATTTCATTATATTTACATCAATACCATAAGCATATTAATCAAATTTAATACACCACTTAGGCCAAATTACATCAAGTTAACTGTAGATCATGATAGTAGCCTAAGTTATGTATTTCTCGCCCAATGTGTATCCTTAGGCGAAACTCATGCCTCGCTTTATCTTGTGCCACATGTTTATTTATAATTATCTAATTATTTATTAAATATTACTTGCACATCAAAAATATTATCTTATTTTTTATAGTACACTACTGTCGAGCACGGCTGCGTCACCCGGCCGAACTAAGTTCTGGCCTCCAATCCGGTCGGATCGGGCAAGTCCAGTCAGGTTGATGATCAGGATGTCACACATCGTAGGCTTTGATGCTTATCAGTGGAGATTGAGAAATCCTATATTGTGCACTAGCCTTGGTATTGAACTTTAAGTTCTAATAGGTGTTGCGTTAGGTATTTGAGTTATCATTATGAGATGTTTCGTTTTGCTTAAATTGTTCCATTTTATCATAACTTCCATTTACTTGTGGGTAATATGTTTCTATTTGAAAATCACTTCCATTTAAAACTTCAATTTTTTAAATTTAAAGTTAATTAGATTGAAATCAGTATATAAAGAAAGAAAAGAGAATATGATTAAGAGTATTCTTTTGCTTGTGACAACAAAGTGTTAAGTTTGAGGGTATTTGATAAGCCAACAATTAGACGTATTTTATATATAGTGTAATTTAGGTTGATTTTAAATATACATGATGATATTACACTGGGTATTCACTTATTTTTATGATTTCATGACTTAATAAGAAAAGGTGATGAAAATGTGATCAAAAGTGAAGAATTTGGTTAAGTGCAGGAAAAAGTGCAGTAAAAGTTACAGTGCAGTGCAACAAAAAGCCAACGATTAGCTAGGAAATACACTAGGAATCATTGCCTAAATCGACACCAAAGAAGTACCAGCGACTTCTCAACGATTTGGAAAATACACTGAAATCTCCAGATGAATCGACAGTGCACAGAGAGCTAATTTAAATGATTAACTTAGCGATTTGTTTACAACTTAGGAATCACTGACAAATCGTTGAGGTCAGTTACGGGTTTTTTAGATTAATATAAATGATTTGAGTTTATCTATTATATATATATATATATATATATATATATATATATATATATATATATATATATATATATATATATATATATTAGGAAACTATAAATAGGACCTTATTCGAAATTAAGTGTCCTCTTTTCTCTTAACAAATTTATGAGAGGCATTGTTTAGTTATTGTTGAGTTTTATGTTTGAAGCTACATTGGAGCTTTAATTTATTTAAAAAGTATTTATTTATTTAATTATGACTTTCAATTATATTATTGCAATATTTATTTTTAGTATGAGCGAGTAGTTTGTTAATCTAAACAAACCCTAAATATGTATATACTTCGGATTGCATGTTACTTATAATTAAGGAATCATAAACTTAATGCTTTAAATTTATTCATACACATCAATAATGGATTTAATAAGTTATTTTTGTTTATTACAACTAATGAGTATTAATATTGTATACATAGTGCGCAATATGTGTTATGATATTTGATATTCTAAATCTATGTCCATGATTATTGACAACAATTATATAAGAAGTACCTAGGATTAATCTATTAGGCTTTTTTCAAGTGGATGTTCTAGGTGATTGTGTTCTAAGTTATTTATTTATTAGCATATTCTGATTTATATTTGATTTAGATTAGATATGATTTTCATTGAGTGCTAATGCTATCGTATTTCTATAGTATAACATTTTATCCAATAGGTAGATCTACAATGATAAGAATATGACTTTTCCATTGAATATAGGAAAATCGATGGCTAGCTAAAGGCTATCAACCTATTATGAATTAAGATTTAATGATTCCAAGATTATATGTGATATAATTATAATTAAGTTATGAAGTAATATTATCTTCTAATGTTTGAATGCAATCCAAGTATATTACATTGTTTAGTAAGGGTTTGTTTAAATGTTTGTTTAGATATTTATATTATATTGAATTTAAATTTTATTTAATTAAGTCTGCATTAAATTGTTCGAATTAGTTTAGTTAATTTGGTTAATTAAGTGAGTAGTTATGATTTTTAGTTATTTAATATATCAATTCCTATTTAATTAGATTAACTAAATTAAAAAAATAATAAAAACTCACTTTCTTGAGAAGTTTGCAAAATCCCTCTGGAGACAATATCCTGCTTATTACTACTTTAAGTTATAAATACATAAAAAATTTATTGTGCACGCTCGACAAGTGTCAGCGGGCAAGTTGTGGAGAATGCGTGAGGAGAAAAAAAATGGTTAACAGTGTTGGCGCAGTGACGACATCATGGGAACATAAGGACAACGACGGGATGGACTGAGCAGGGTGCCAAGCCTACTAAGAAGAGAAAATGCACACAAAAAGCCCGAAGCTGTGGTGGCGGCATGGCTATACACAGACAGCGCTGGATCACTTATGGACAATGCTGAGATGTAGAAAATAGAAAGTATAGAGTTCTATTTCATTTGAAAGGGTTTTTAATAGTATTCTAAAGTGTGTTAAGGAGTATAAGTAGGTTTAGAACATGGTAAACTCACCAATAATCAATAAGAGCAACCAATTATCACAGTTTACAATAGTTTTTAAGCCACCAATATATAATATCATAGTTTACTTTGTTCTTGAGTATTAAGAAGATTGTGGAGGAGAAGACATTTAAGACTCATGCGTGGTTATTCGATATTATTTCTTTGATTTAATTATAGTTATTTAGTTTAATCTTTGATTGCAATGAATATCATAATGCATATGTTTATTTCAATGATAAGTGAGTAGTTTATTAATCTTAAGGATCAATGGATCATACGGTATGAATGCTATGCTAAAGTAGTTATGATTGAATTTTAAAGATAAAAAATGCAGTGATTAGAATTTGTATTGATTATATGTGTAATGCTATGAACATCTTGATCACGTGTTTTTTGATTAGAGGTTACGAGTTACCATGGCCATTGGAGCTTTTAAGCTGGATATGGACGATACAACTATAAAATATATATAACATCGATAGATAGTATTGTTTAGGGAGGCACAAATAGTAAACTTAATTGGTTATGAATCTAAAGATTTAAAACTTAAAGTAATGTGGAGCTTATATTATTCACACCGATAGGTAGAGTTATAGTTGGCACTTTATAATCTTTTTCGTCATGACAATGGGTTAAAGTAGATTTGAAAAAAAAATTCTTTATTCTAATTAAGCATTACACATACATAATAAAGATGAAGGAAGTGAGTTGAAAAACATAGTTATTCATTAGCTAGGTGAAGTTGTGAACTAAGATCTTCTTAATATAAAAATACAAGTATTTACATTGTTTTATTAGAATAGAATAGCTTAGTTTAAAATCAATTAAAAAGAAATTTTCTTAGCAATAGAGTAAATTTGACTATGTACACTGAGTGCAATACACCTTTCCCTAAGGATGATATAGGTAATCAATGTAAGTTCATCACATTATTATTACAATCGAGCCATCATACTTCAGACTATGGACAACGAACCAATGCAACTTACCTCAAATAAATTGAACTCAAAAGTCACCATGACTTGAAAACCATCAAATTTCGCTTTATTTAGATATTAGAATAAAAGTAGGACCGAACAGCTTAAAAGCTCGTTTAAAAAATATAATTCATGTTCCCTTTTTGGACATTTCAACAAATATTTGGAATGCATTCCTTTTTAAGATCATTTACAAGACTTTGAGTTTTTTAAAAATAACTCCAAATCATCAATAAGGGCTAAAAGCTTTTTGTGAGTAGAAATAAATTCATAGCGAATATGGCAATGCATTTACCATGTTCATTCTACAGTAAGCATTACTAATGCAAGACATTTTCAAAGCTAAATCAGACTAACAATGTGTTTAAAACAAAATTAAAGTTTATAGAACTCTATTGGAGTTCCACAGCTCATTTCTTTGCCAAAATATCCATAGAGCTCAATAAGAATTCAAGATTTACCACTATCAATCACAAGTCCTTCATTAAACTTTGAAAGAAATAAGTAAGGCTTATTTAAGGCATTTCATCAAACACCTTTCATGTGATTCAAAATGGTTTTGCCAAATTCAATGCAAATTAACTAAACTATTTCAAAACTTGAAAGAAAGCAGTTAGACTCTTTTTGAGACATTCTGTCAAACACTTGATAGGTAGTTCAAAAATGATTTTATCAAACTAACACAAATTAACCTCAATTTGATCAAACCTAGTTGAATCATTCACAAGGAAAAAATACCCATAAAAATCAAGTTCGATCGCAATCAAATACTAAAAAATTGCTTGTTTAACACAATTCAACAACGACACAACCATTTCAAACCAAATTAAAATTAGAACATGATTTTACAAGAGTTGGAGTCGTACCTAGTCTTTAATAGAGTTTTCTACTCCAAATCTCTTTTAAGAGTTTAAATCTAGCATATACCTACACACTTTCCACAATCTCAAAGCAAAAACTCATCTCTTTTCCAATATCTAGGTAGATATCTCTTGTTCTTTCTTTCCTTTTCTCAATTGTTCTTTCTTAGGGAGCTAGTGCACCAGAGGTGTGCCGTCGCCGTCCACTGCCGAAGCTGTGCCGCCGCCATCCACCACTGGAGCTATACCGCTACCGGATTCATTGTGCCTTCCCTCGTCTCCCCTCGTGATCTCGGCCGCAAGCTCCCTTTGGGGATGAACGAACCTATTTCATTTGATTCCCTTTTTATATTTTCATATTTTAATTTTTTTGAGTGAATCTCACTCATTCACTGCCCTCTCAAATCATGTAGCATTGAGATATGTGGTCTTATCACTCGATCTAACTTCCCGTCTCTCTTCTTCTTCTTCCCGTCCCGTCTCTCTTCTTCTTCTTCCCGTCCCGTCTCTCTTCTTCTTCTTCTTCTTCTTCCCATCTCTCTTCTTCTTCTTCTTCTTCTTCCCATCTCTCTTCTTCTTCTTCTTCTTCTTCCCATCTCTCTAGTAATTAGTAATGACAGTCGGGGTTTTGTTATGCACTTCCCTGACCGCCTTATTCTTCGCAATCGTATTCCGCATCGCGCACGCCGTGATCGGAGGGCGATCCAACAGAAAACCGGCCGTCGGATTTTTCCACCCCTACACCAACGACGGCGGGGGAGGAGAGAGGGTGCTGTGGTGCGCCGTCAAAGCCATCCAAGAAGAGTACCTTAATCTCGACTGCCTCATCTACACTGGCGACGCTGACGCCTCTCCCCAAACCTTGGTCGCTCGCGCCATCGATCGCTTTGGCGTCGCTCTACTTCGCCCCCCAAGGTCATTGATTTATCTGTTTGTTTGATTTGCGAGGTAGATTTTGGTGATTCCAATTGCAATGCACCTATACTGTAATGAATTATGTAGTTTTCTCGCCCCCAAGGGTGTGGTGGGGTGGTTTCAAAGAGGGCCTTAGTACTCTGACTAAGGTATAGAGGAAATGGGTTCGATTCGCAACAACTGCACTAATTCTCCTTTGACCTCTGAGTTAGTGATAGGGGCGGCCCTCCTGAGGGATTAGTCGGGTGTTAGCTGTGGTGGCTCGGACGCCCTGGACTATCCAAATAAAAAATATGTAGTTTTGTGCTTAGTGAAGCATTGCTTGTTCTCGTGATGGTAACTATTGTTGGTGAAGGTTTAATTTGAGCAAAAGCGAACCCTTGTCGAATTTACTTGCTGCTTTGGTCATGTTGAGATTGAGGATCAATCTATTGGTAGCAATGTTGTAGAAACTTCGGATGAGCATCTAATATTCTTGATCAGTTATGCCGTTATATGAAAAAACTCTACTTATCTTTCTCAGAAAAATCAACTTCTTGTTGTAGATTCTTGTTCTCGAATTGCTGATTGTGAGAAACTAATCCTTGGGGAAAGGGATCTAGAAATTAGTCTCAATGTGGCATTTTGATTTTTGATGGAATGCTGCTGGTAGGTAAGTTTTCGATCATCGTGATCATGTAAATAGAGAAAAAGGCTGGGTAGATTTGTTAAGTTTGATATATGACATTAGGAGTGAAAATCTTGATGTGATCCAATGCAGGCAGTGGCACTCTTTATATTAGATTCGAACAGGAAGCTACCCGGCTATTGGTCGTGTATCTTACATCAACAGAGTTTTGTACTTTTTCGTTTGTGTTGCTGACATGCATTTTATGTTCTCTCTATTTGGGTTGATGGTTGTACTATTTCATTTTTTTGCTTCCATTTGTTGCAATCATTTCACATTATTATTATTTTTGTCTAATCAGGTTGTACATTTGTGTAAGAGGAAGTGGATTGAGGAAAGCACATATCCACGCTTCACTATGATTGGACAGAGCTTCGGTTCTATTTATCTTTCCTGGGAGGCTTTATGCAAACTCACTCCTTTATTTTATTTCGACACAAGTGGATATGCATTTACTTATCCACTTGCCCGGATTTTTGGGTGCCAAGTTATTTGTTATACTCACTACCCTACAATCAGCATGAACATGCTTGCTCGAGTTTCACTCCAAAGTTCGATGTATAATAACAATGCTTTAATTGCGAGGAGGTACGCTTTCTGAAAATTGTGAATTCTTTAAAGTCCACAATGATGACACGCACAAATCGAGACATGTAAAGATGTTTCAATTCAATTCCCTGGCATCCTACCTTAGGCATTTTTATGGCAGAAATTGCAAGACCTTGCCTTATAGTGAACGAACAAGTTTCATAACATCCGTTTAAACTTGAATTAGGATCATAAAACAAAATGTAGAGCTCAAATTGCGTTTACTGATGCAAATGCTATGAGGATTATTAGAGCGTCAATAATTGATAAATAGTTATATATGTGCACAATGGTAAGACACCGAATGCATTAGTCCTGCATAATGGAATTATAAACTCCTTTTCTAACAAAAAGAGGTAGCTTAAAAGATAAAGGAGCTGATTGTGATTTTTCCTGTTAACTCCACCGTATGTAGTCCATGAAATCCAGTGTAGTGTTGGTGCCCAATTTTGTGCGGCACATTCATCTTCTATGTCCCTTCAATTCATGTTTTTCTCAGTTGCAGTACTTAACTCGCTTCTTCACTTGTGGCAGTCGTCTTCTCTCTCAGTGCAAAGTTATTTATTACACAGTCTTCAGTTGGATGTATGGATTTGTTGGATCTTGTGCAAACCTTGCAATGGTTAACTCTTCTTGGACACAATCTCATATAGAAAAACTTTGGAAAATTCCTGAATGTACAAGGAGAGTTTATCCTCCTTGCGACACGTCAGGTCTTCAGGTTTGTCAAAGGCATATCTTCATCTATTGCATTCTTTTCTTGTAAGACACTTCCTTTTGATGGAAAATTCTTTACTGCCATATTACAGTAATTACTTCACTTACATGGTCCTTTTTTTAGGAATATCTTATTAACTAGCTTCTTCCCATTAGAAATATTTAAAATCAAGATTAATGTTTTATCTGGAGGCAGTGCAACATTTTTGACAGATGGAGTCAAATTGATATAATTGCTAATTTATTTACTTATTTATGTTTTTTCCTTTTTTGCGACACCTTGCTATAAGAGTGAAGTGTTTTTAACCGCCTTAATGTCTAGGGAAAAAGCAGAAGTCCTTACGAACATGAACAACCTAGCATCCCTTCCTTTGAAGCATAAAGATTAATGAAAAGCAAATAAAAAAGGAGGAAAGTAGATTTAGAGAAAAGGAACATGTAGCAATAAAGAACAACTATCCATTTTTGTTTTTTCAAATACGCATGATTCTAGAATCTTGCCTTTCATCTACCTTTGTTGTGGCACCTTACTTTGTGTTGTTGATAGCTGAGTTTATCTGTCGTCCCTGATATCCAAAGAGAAAAGAAAAGGATTAATTCTTTTTGTGTTTTTTTTGTTTTTAGAATGAGTTTGAAGTGGTCTCATTAATTAAGAAAGTCAAGAAGGATATATGGAACTCTTGGCAAAACGGTAGCGTTTTCGTGGCTGTCATGTGCAGCCCCGATGTAGTAAAGTTAACTAGTTCGAAATTTGAGTACAACACATAAACACATGAAACTGCAAAGACACCTTGGATGTCTCTTTTGGCTTGATGACATGTGTCAACCAACAAAATCTTGGTTGTATGACCATTATAAAGTTACTGCACATGGTTTGTCTGGATTTTGATAAATTCAATAATAAATGCACGATATTGGTTCTGCTCATTAGGTTATTCAACTGTGTTTTTTCCTCTTCAAATTTATATTATGCATTATAATTCACATCTTTTAAGAATAGTTATTGATTCTTAGTAGCTGTATCATGACAGGTTCTTCCACTAGAAAAACCAAGGGAAAGCCCGAAAATCATATCCGTTGCTCAATTTCGTCCTGAGAAGGTGCAAATTATTATGTTTTCTTCATAGTATCAAATGAGAAATTATTTTTGTAAGTTGAGTTTTGAATGTAATTTGGGTCTCCTTGCCACCTGAACTCTAGTTCTGTATTTCAGGCCCATATCATTCAACTCGAGGCATTCTCTGTTGCCATCAGACAACTGGACTCCAGGCTGCCTAGACCCAAGCTTCAATTCGTCGGTGGTTGTAGGAACAAGGAGGATGAAAAAAGATTGCAACACCTTAAAGATAAAGCTGTTGAGCTGAATGTGGAGATGGATGTTGAGTTCTATAAGAACGTTACGTACAAGTAAATTTTTATTACCCTCTCCGCTTTTCTAGACTCTTAAAAGTCATTGTGGATGCATTTGTCATATTTTTTCTTACGTATTATTCCAGAAATAAGGTTATTTATATTGAATTCTTTTTTGTCCATGAAGGACTTGGAAGTCGTTGATGCGTACAACAGCAATCAACATGCATACTTGGTCCAATCTGCTGTCAGAGCTGGTTTGCATATTGCTACAATGCCAACCTGATGGTCTGTAAATGCAGCCGCTGTTGTGGTCTGATCTGATTACAGATTGTTTCAGGTATGCATATTGATGCTGTTGAGCAACTGAGTCCAGATTGAAGCTTATCTAGAGGGCTCAACTATGTGGATGGTTAATGAAAGCACAAGTAATGACTCTGAGAGACATACTAGATAAATTTGAACTTGCACTCTATTTTTATCTTAGCATCTTACATAGTGAAGAAAATATATACCATAGAGAGAGTGAAGAAGATTGGTAGGAGTAACATTAAAAGATTATGTTATAGTAGAGAAAACATTTCTAGCATCAACATTTAGCAATAAAACACTAGTTGGCTGCAATTTTTCCTCGATTTGTGATTATGGTCTTATGGATATGCCACTTTTCAAGGTTGTAAAGCTGCAGTTGATGATCATGTCACAACAAAGCCTCAATCCTAAATTAGTTGGGGTTGGCTACGTGGATCAAACTCTTCAATTTCGCTCAATGTAGTGCAATTGATGAGGTGCTTTCCAAATCCTTTAAATCCCTCTTAGTTAATGAGTTCCAAATTAGCTTCGGTCTACCCCTACATCGTCGAATTTCTCCAATTTCTATTGTTCGAGTTTTCTAGTGGGGGCATTTGTAGGCTGTCTTTGGAGGTGTTCAAACTACCACAACCGCCCTTCCCTAATCTTTGTGTCAATTAACGCTACTCTTTTATTTGAAATTTTGTATCTCTTACTCTACCTTTACGTGTTTTACCACGCTTCCACTTAAGTATCCTTATTTCTGCTACGTTTATTTTATGTACTTGTAGTTTCTTTATCGCCCAACTTTCACTTCCATGAAGCATGGCGGGCCTAATTGCATTTCTATTAAATTATCCTCTTGACTTGGTAGGAATAGATCAATACCTGACAATTTTCTAAGTACTCATTGTTTCTTTGCCACCGAAATCAACACCTGAATATTTTTTTCTTGAGTTAAGGTGCATGGGTTCTATCAAGGAAATAAATCAATTTGTGATTCTGACTATAATTTTGAGTGCATATCAGTAGGGCCTCCAATGACATTCAAACTCCCTGACTCGCTAAAAGTTTTTTACAGCTGCTGATCAAGTAGGATGGAAACATACTGGTCCACTAACCTTATATTCACCAACCTTTGTCCTCTTTGTATTGTATAAAGTCTTGTTTCCTTAAACGTATTTTCACCCTTGACAGGGACTTGGTGAAGCTGTTGGGAGGTGCCTTGGCAGGGATCCATTCCATGATAGATGAACACTTTGGCATAAGCGTAGTTGAGTACATGGCTGCAGGGGCAATCCCAATTGGTGGGTGCTTTCATGAATTTCTAAGCTATCATCCTCTGTTATTTGATCAAAGCCTCACTGTACCAACCTGACACAATCTTCATTTAACATCTACTTGCAGCTAACAATTCCGCTGGTCCGAAAATGGACATCGTTTTAGACGAAGATGGACAGCAGACAGGATTCCTGGCTGGAAGTGTAGAAGAATATGCAGAAGCCATAGTGACACTGTTAAAGATGTCTGAGACTCAGAGACTTGAGATGGCTGCAGCTGCGAGGAAACGTTCTAGTAGATTTTCAGAGCAAAGATTTTACAATGACTTCAAAGAGGCAATACGTCCAATTCTATCTCAGTCTTCCTACAGTTGCTAAACTTGCAGCAACTTCAACAGATCAGTGGTCTTCGTGTATATACGACTAATTGAAGAAGAGTGTCACATGCATGTTGCTGAAATATGAAAAATGTACAACAGTGCTGATTTTTTCAAAGGTGGTTTTATTAGGGAATGGGGAGGGACAACATCATTTTGTTTCTTTGATCCTCACATGATCGCATCTTTCAAATTGAGACAATTTTTCTTATAAATTTACAATATATGGTGTGTGCAGGCCTATGCACATTTTTGGTGCTATCATGAAGTCACCGAAGCATATTTACTTGCCTTCTGCCTCCTTTTGTCAATCGTTTCTCTATTAGATGCTGAAATGTGTTAAATGCACAGGTTTAATGCATGATGTTGATGCTTATAAAGCATTGTGTGATTTCTTTTCTGGCATCAAGAAAGTTATTGTGTGTTATTAAGTTTCTTAACTTTTTTTTTTTTTTTTTTTTTTTTTTTTTTTTTCATTTTTCCTTGGGTCTTTTTGATGTTACAGAATAAAAACATTATTGAAGCTATTCAGAAGGGTTGCTGCTGGTTACGACTGTTCGCTTGATGGGAACAAGACTGTTGCAGTGTTTTCAGTTGTGAAGCCACAGTTTATGATGTAGAATTTATAAGGAAAGTTCACTCCAAGTCCAATTGATATAGAGACTAATAATGCTGGCGATGGCAACCTATGCGTGCACCAGGTTTTGTATGCTAACTCAATATTACCAGTCTCCATTTATGTGCTTTGCATCAGTTTTTGTATAATAATTCTATATTTCCACTCTCCATTTATATGCATTGTGCCAGTTTTTGTGTGCTAACTCAATATTTCCAATCTATCTCTATGTGCAGTCTAAACTGTCAGATGAGAAGAAAACTTCAATATAGAACCGAGAACAAGAATCACCATTTGAAGATGGAATCATCATGGTCCATGTTCAGTGAGACAAACCAGAAATTACGCATCATGCCTTCCGCACTCTACTGCAAGGTTTGTGAATGTCTCTATTGCCTGCTGATTACTGTTTCTTTCTTATCTTGACCCCGACTACCTTGGGATTTAGGCTGCTGTACTGTTTTTCCCTAGTGGTTTTTTCTTCGGGTTTTGGTTCTAAAGGATAGGACTCCTCTGGGCTACTTAAAATGGTTTAATAATGATATGTTTTCTCCATGAAAAGCTTGTAAGCCTGAATGCCAATGTAGAGAATGGTAGTAGTAGATTACTGGTCAGTCGATATTGCGTCCTCTGAACAATCTGTGGTATTAATTCGCACTTTTATCTATTCCTAGGTGGCTCTCTCTTACCATTGTTACTCTGTTTGATGGATGCCAGCTGATTTTTTTTTTTTTTTTTTTTTGGTTTTATGAATTCTTTCCATTGTTACTCTCTATGTCACTATTAAATTGATAAATGTTTGGGCAAGAAAGAATCAAGTGTTAACATCATAAATGTCATCGTTTTTATCATCTATACCATGTAGAGATTTAGCATATTTTTTTTTTGGATGCCCGTGAGTGTTCGCTGCTTCAACCTCTCTGGATTATGGTCGGATTAAGGTCATAGGGAAGATGGGCTCCCCACAGCCAAAGTAAACCTCAAAGAATAATATAGCTACAATGGTTCAAACTCTACCCCAATCAGCGCCTTATAGCTCGTGCCGTTGGCATTGTGCCACACCCGTGGAGTGCTATACTCGGATAAATTTAAACTCATGGAAACTATTTAGATCCAAAGTGAACTCTTAAACAAATGCAACAATTGCAAGTTCAAGCCACTGATTTTCAATTGTTGTGGTTTTTTGGATACACTTTGAAATATGTGTATACATGATAAGTCTGTATTTATAGGTTTTTAGTAGTTTATTTTAGTATATTTAATTATTAAAAGTATTTAAAATATATATTTAATTATATTTTTTGGTCATTTTTAAGTGAAATGGAGTGCGCGGTTGAATTCGTGGCGGAAAAATACTCAAAATGGAGTATTTACTTGCAGTGATCGGATGTCGGACAGTTTGCCTTGAAGTACGCGTTGCGCGATGTGTAGAATAGCGGACAGTATATTTCAGGAGTTTTTGCCTGATTAATAGAATTTAGAGAAAAAATTCCCAAAAAAACACATCTGCTTAAATAATTCCCAATATAACACACTTAGTGCCACGTAGGATGCCACATGGGACTTGAGCGAGTGACTGGGTGTGGGGAAAACGTGAGTGGAAATCACGTTTTAAGGGAAGTCGTGATTTCCACTCACGATTTCCCCAGAGTGGAAGTCGTGACTTCCAGTCACGACTTCCATCTAATGGAAGTAAGTCACGACTTGTACTCTGAGGGTAAGAAAAAAAGAGCACAGAGGCCTCCTCTATACACCGAGAAAACCCGAAAAGAGTTGGACATAATCCATTCAAAGAATGATAATGGCTATTTAAAATGACTTAACATCATAAAAATCAAAGGCCAAGTTAATAACTAAACAATTAATGAAATGTTAATTGGAAAAATAAGTTTGGAGTGTTTAAACCGAAGGAAAAAAAAGTTATTTCAAAGAATGCAACAAAGGAAAAAAAAACAATTCATCAAAATAGAAGTACTAAAACAAGCATGAGTACATACATACATCCAAACATAACATACATACATAAAATTGCAAAGTGATTGAGTACAAAGCAATAATAAAAGAAGTCTTGTTATTGTTACACACAAGTCCTACTCCGACCCCAAATAATGACTTCCAGTCCCACAACGTGTTCTCTTTACAACTCGAACATTACGATTCAACGCTAATGGGACATTCGACTGGCCCATATCACTAGGATTTTGAGCATCTTCTCTCTGAATATCATCGATATCACGTATTCCACCTTCATGTGTACTTGTACTCTCAGAGAAATTCATCATTATTGGAGTTGTATTGAAATGGCGCGAAGATGGAACGACTTCCGCAGGCTCGAATGCCATGTAGGGAGGAACGGATGGAGTATGTGGAGTGTCACGCTCATTGAGAGGTGCGAAGACGTATACACTGGAGTGCCATGCCTCGAACGCGTATCATCGTGAGAAGTATGATGAGAGGCTTCAAATGATGTGGGCACATTATGCATGCGATAATCTGCTCAATCGCAGATCAAAAGTCGATGCGACTACATCTCTAATGCGTGCAATCGACACGTCATCACCCAATGTCAACCGATGGATCGATGTCATTCCATGTGCCTACATATAAACTATGTAAGAACTTGTATGTGAAAGTAAAATGAAAACAACAATATGAAACTTCATGGAGGGAAAAAATGAAATTGCACTTACCAATGCCTCAGCAATAGCTCCACGACGAGACATGAATCGACGTGTAATGCGACGATACCATTGCATATACGGGTCGTAAAAGTCCAAAGGCTCGTCTAATATTTCATCAGTTGCTAAGTTGGAAGCACGTTCGTTCCACAAGCAAACATAAGCACTATGTTCTGGCACTCCAATCCTTTTCTGTTTTCCCTCTCAAGTCAATCTTATGTAGTTCCATACTTGTGCTATGTAAATTAGGTATCCTTTGTTTCATACCGAATTGTCGCATTACTCTATCCGGATTGTACAGTTCGACAACGCAGAAGAAAAGCAAAGGTGCCCTCGTTCGCCAAATTGCTCGACCACTGCTACAATATGCTGGCAGGTCACTTATCAATGTTTCCGGATACGGTTCCCAAACAACCTGTAGCATGGAAAATAACATTAATTGAATAAAACGGTGTCATCAACAAGATGTCGACATAAGTGCTTGTTGGAGAGAATGATTAAGTATATTTATTACTTCATCCTATTCCTTGCATGTCAATCATTTCTCTCGTATTTCGTCGACGTGCATCGATGTTCCTGTGGTCTCCAACGCATGCCTCCACCTTTCCAAATGAAACAAACAAAACAGAGCATACATGAAAAATAGGTTGTACATATACTCAAATTGAAATTGTAATGTTTAAAAATAATCATTACCTATGACCAAATGGAGGAGGTGGAAATAATTCTTCATTGTCTATCATGTCATCTCTAATGTGGTTTCCCATAATTGGTGCGAGAAAAGGCAACCTATCCCATGCCCACAATTGCAATAAAATGACCTAGGTCCTGCTATCTCTCGCTCCATCAATGTCACCGCAAGACATAATCGTCTATATAGGTGAGCGAGTTGCACTACCCCAATCGTATCTTGTCCCGCCGCCTGAAAGTCTTCCAAAAATTGCAAATACGTGATGTGCACGAGGTTGTTAGACTTGTCAGCAAATAAAGTTCCGCCAAGAAGTTGTAGGATGTACGCTCTTGCGTAGCGTTGCACGTCCTCATCATCAGCATCCCGTGGAAGGTTTGGAAACCATCGTGACAGGTTGGCGAATTTGAATCCGCCACCGGTCCTGTTATTTTCAGGGAATGGAAATCCTAGTTGTGTCAAGCATAAGGCATTGTAATCTTGCTCAACACGACCAGTGATAGGGAATCCATCCACGGGCAACCCTAAGATAATTTGTACATCTTGAAGGGTAATAGTCATCTCGCCAACAGGAAAATGGAACGTGTGAGTTTCTGGTCTCCACCTCTACAAGAGCGGTGATTAGATGCCAATCAATTGAGATGAAACCTACTCGCGCCGTCCGTAAAAGCCAGATGCGTGGAGATGCTCGACGATTCGTTCATCCAGTTGGACCAACCGATGTAGTGCAGCCGAATTCCGTCTGATAGTCAATATACCAGGCTCCTATGAAAATACGAGTTATAAGGTACATTGTTTAGAATATATAGACGCTGATATAACGGTGTAGTGCAAATCGGCAAGAAGTCATACCGGTCCGTGCCATACTCGGGTAGATCTATGGAGAGCTTGCGAACTCAAAACTGAATCATCTATAGGCCCAGGCTCCATATCGCGCTTCAAGGGGACATCATTACAAATTAAGGAACATGAAAAGTCCAAACCGCAATTTGTAAAATCAATGTAAGGTAAACAAATTCTTTCACGCAAGCCAAATGCATTAGTTCGTGCATACATCAATTATGTGTGAATGGTCATTTACATATTAGAAGATCATTATAAATGTTTTTGAAAAAGGAAAACTCGTTTTTGAAATGTATTTAAAAAGAAAAGCGAAAATTTGCAGAAAGCCCCTAATAAGTTGTTAAACTTTGAATTTCCGTTTTCGGGGTTTATAAAATTATCCGGGCCACCCAAATAAGGTTAATGACTCATAATAAACATGTATAACATGTTATATAAGGGTTGGTTAGGTCCCGGACAATTTTAAGGGTCGCTAACACAAAGGGACAAAAAAAAATTCTGAGGTCCCTGCAGTTAGCGCGCTAATACTGTCATTAGCGCGCTAAGAGTAGTGTTAGCGCGCTAAGCCACAGTATTAGCGCGCTAATTGCTCTCTGCCTGCAATTTCTGACTTTTGGAAATCAAGCTTGAAATTTGAATTTTTGATTTCCTGGATTCCTAGAAACTTGGTTTTAAATAAGAAGATCAAACACACTCAAAATGAATAAGTAGGAAAGGGTTAACAAAACTATGGAGATAGTTCAACATGAATAAAGTAAATGGAACTCATGAAAATATATAAGATTTAAGTTACAATCATGACCCTCAACAGACAAGAGGCATAGCTAGCTTAAGTAAATGTTCATTGCTTGAATGAGACACTATGAAGCACTCGGTGGTTGTTGTTGCTGACGACGAGAGCAAGTGCGTCTATTGTGTCCGTCCTGCTTACACAAACTACATCGCAGCGTGGTTGGGGTCTCTCTCCATTCAGTTTCTGGTCCTGCATATTTACTAATCTCAAACATTCCATGCGATTTTCTTCTCGAACAACGCAACCTCCAAGTGCATCCATCTACATATTTCTTACATCGAACAATCCATACATTACGTGTAGAATGAGTCACCACAAATCGCTTTGTGTTCTTTTATGCTATACAACTTCACGGCATGTTTGGATATCTACTTTATACATGAACCGCATGCCCTTTTGAAATTCTCGCTCCCTCATTCCATATAGACCTTAAAGGGATCATAGCATTCTCATTGAGGGGTTGCAATGCCTCACTACTCAATTCCATAAATGCGGGAGAAGGTATCGACAAATTCACGTACACCAACGGGCGCACCATCAATTCCAAGCCTCTTCGTCGAAAAAATCATCGTTCCCAAGCTCGCTCGGAATTGGAGGACAAGATAATGAGCCATCATCGGCAATGACTCGATTTAATGTGTAGCGAATCATGGCATCATCAACATGATGTGCATCAACCCCTTCATCATCTCGTATCATCATCGCTACTCTCTTCACTAGTACCTTCGTCACTACCGCAATAGTCTCCGTCTTCACTAGTGTTCAACTCATCACAGAACAAGGATCCTCGTTTATCTCGGGATTTCCAAATCATGAAGGGCGATGCACAATGACTCGCTCCATATTTGGTTGAGTGCTAGGTCCAGCCACAGAATCTAACGCCATATTACAGTTTGTACTATTATACGAATCTCTCGTTCTCAAATCGATATAAAACTCCATGCATTTTGGTGGTGGTAATTCTGCCACAATCTCCCAAACATCTTTGAGACTCGCCTCATCATCTATTCGCACAGGGACGTAGTTGGCAGTACCACTACCGATGTACGCTGGATATCGATATGTGATGGTCGATATCATCTTTTCATTGTCTATCTCCAAAGAATTATAGACAAAACTCATAAATTCCTCGTACCCTAAACCCATGTTCGCTCTAAGATGTCGAACGGGCGGTTTAGTGTATGAAATTCCGATGGTCCATCGACCATGTCCCCATTCATATAGCACAACAAACTTACTCTTCGATCAGTCATTATTGAATCTATATATGTAGAATATAAAACATGATCAAAAGAAGTGAATGCAACAATATCAATCAATACCATATCAATCAATACCATATCAAAAGTACAATTCTAAAACCTAGATGGAACAATTCTGAACATATTACCATAATGGAACAATTCTGAACAGTCACGGTTTGATCACTAGACTAGTTGTTGTTGTTTTTTTTCCAAAAATAAAAAACAAAAAAAGTCACTAGACTAGCTTTGTTTGGAAACAAAGCTATGTAACTCGCTATAAATGTCTTATAGAGATTTCAAAGTCAATTGAAGATGTTCAAGGGGTTCATTTCTAGATGAGCTAAATAGGAAATGGCCTTATCACGACAATGCATTGCAAATGATTCAAGACACGACAATGCATCTCTAATGATTCAATTGAAGATGTTCAAGGGGATTTTGTTTAGTATTTGTCAAAAGCATCTTTGGATTTGGTAAATAGCTTCTTCACATTTAATGAATATAATTTGTAATTAATCCCAAATATGAACATGAAATTAACAAAAGAATATACCTATGGAAGCGCATCAAGGACCGCGAAGGACCGGCGAGGACCGCGAGCAGAGACAAGAGGGCTCGCGTGTGACCTTTGAGGGCTCTTCGAGGACAAAGTGGAGGCAATGACGGTGGAGGCGGATACGACGGCAGAGACGAGACAAAATCGTGTGGCGTGGATGGCGCAGGGGACGGTGAAGGCGGCGTTGGTGGCGCAGGGGGACGGTGAAGGCAAAGGCGTTGGGAGGCAGGGACGAGGGCGGTCGAGGACGGTGGAGGCGGCGACGGTGGCGGCGAGGATGGTCTATGGACGGTGGAGGGAGGGACGGCGCGAGGACGGTGGAGCCCGGAGAGAAGGCGATCAACGAGACGGGGACGGTGGATGCGGGACGGTGGAGACGGGGACGGTGGTCGCAGGGGACGATCTCGATGAGGCGAGAGGTGAGCAAAGAAGAGGAGAGATCTCGGTGGCGAGAGGGAAGAAAACAGGGGACGAGAGGGACGAGAGAGAGGCCTCTCGTGCTCTTTTTTTTTCTTACCCTCGAGTACAAGTCGTGACTTGCGATCACGACTTCCATTAGATGGAAGTCGTGATCGGAAGTCACGACTTCCACTCTGGGAAATCGTGAGTGGAAATCACGACTTCCCTTAAAACGTGATTTCCACTCACGTTTTCCCCACACCCAATCACTCGCTCAAGTCCCATGTGGCATCCTACGTGGAACTAAGTGTGTTATATTGGGAATTATTTAAGCAGATGTGTTTTTTTGGGAATTTTTTCTCTAAATTCTATTAATCAGGCAAAAACTCCGTATATTTCATCCAATCACAACATGCCACATTAGCAAGAAAAGTTTCTCTGGACCAATCAGACGCTGCCACGTGGACGTTTTTTTTACGCACATCAGCACGTCACAGTTACGTTTTCATCCACCCAGACAAGCCACCGCCACCAATCAGTCAGCGCCACGCGTCGCCACATAAGTGCAAGCGGCCACATCACAAATCAACAGAGTTCTCATAGTTCAGTTGCTCGTCGATCTGCCTCGAGATGCACGCCCATACAAACTCTCAGTTTTTACGGAGGCCGCTAAGGGCACCCCACCTATTAATGAAGGCACCCAGCAATGTGGGCACAAATCGATTTACTGTGGCACCCAAAAATTAAACCCAAAATACCGAAAATACCCCCTCGTGCAAAAACCCTCGCACCCACCACCCCCACCACCACCTTCACCGAACCCCGAGCACCCCACCACCCCCACCACCACCTTCACCGAATCGTTGTGCAAGAACCCATTTGGTTTGAACCGACCAATGAGAGGAATCCCCGAAATCGTGTTTCCGTGTCTCGCCTTGTGTTTCTCCTTCGGTTTACGGCTTTTTTGCGCTCGTAGGGTCGTGATGTGAGCCGATTTCGTCTCCAAGTTAGGGTTCGGTTGAATAGTTAAAGAAATGAGAATTCGCGGTTCTCGGCCACACAGTCGAGATCGTGCTAATCGTCTCGGCCTCGCATGGCCGAGACATGAAGCTACATTTTTGGGAACTCGAAGTCTCGCCACAAAGGCGGAAGAGTTCACGGTGTCTCTGCTTACGCATGGCCGAGAGTACTCTAGTGCTCTCGGCGAGACATGACGAGAGCTACAATTAGTGGTAGGTAATGTGGTGTCGGTGGTGTACAACCGAGAATGTGCTCATACTCTCGGTTGTACACCGGCGTACCATACCGTGACCTAAGTACACCTCTCGGTCCTTTAGGACCGAGACATCACCATACATCTCGGTCTGCGAGGCCGATACAATCGCGCACATCGACGAAACTTCGAATAACCGCAAAAAAAAACACAATAAATTTGCAAAATTACCTCAACTTCGACCTCTCTTTTACCGTAGCATACAATCCTCCATTATATAGTGGAAACAAGTTCGGATTTGAGCAAATTATCAAACCCTACGTTGACAAACAAATCATCATTTTCATGTTTTCCACAACTAAACAGTTCTAATAAACTATCATATGGTTGTCAAACATTGTTAACTCATTGTCGGATGATGTCAATCCGCAAGAATCGATAAAAAGCCGACAAACGCAGGTGTGGATTTGTGGTTCAACCTTGTGGTGGGGTGCCCTTTTTCTTTGTCAAAATAATTTGTGGGATTTTAATCATTATATATACAGGGGCAAAATGGTCTTTTCTAGTTTTGCTGGAATTTTTACAAAAAATTTGGGTGCCTTCATTAATAGGTGGGGTGCCCTTAGCGGCCCTCTTTTTCTGTCGAAAGCACGCGATTTTCTTTGAGCCACGTGGATGACACGTTGCACGCTCCCCTTGCTCAGACGCGTAATAGCAAGGTGTCTCCGCCATTCACGTCACGCAATGTGGCGATGACTCATCCTCACACAATGGAAACGCAGCAATTTTGTTGAATCCAGCGGCGACAACTCAACGATTTGGCAGCAAGCGGCCCAATCCGGTGATGACACGTGGCGCGGCAACAGAAACGCACCAATAGCATGCAGACACGTGGTAGAATCCGAATTTCGAATTAAAAACAGCCATACGATGCTCCTCGGCGCATGAGTCACCTCCTAACCCCTAAAATTAGTATCCGAGACCAATTTGGAGTACTTTTATATATTAGGAACCTAGGTATTATTAGAAACAACAACTAATTAATATTTTTTAGAGATCAACTATTAGTTTTTAATATCGATTTTCGACGATGATGTCCGTCTAGTTAATTTCTCGCTTAAGTCGAAGGGGAAACAAGTTGGGATTATGGATTCATGACATATTATGTGAGATCTTTTATTTTATTATTTAATTAATTTATTTTTTCTTATTTCATTGTTGTTGATTTTAATGATTATGATTTAGATATAGGGTATGTATATGGCCACTACTGTTATTTGGAATATTAGTATCCGTGTAATTGTGCTTTTGAACCAATAAAGTAACAAACATTCATCTGTTTACCGTAAAACCTTTTCGGTTCTTGAGTGCACAACAATTGAATTTAGGTTAAATCGGTAGCGGTTGCGACTCGGTTATTTATGATTAGTGTTCCCACAGATCCATATTAATGCGGTTAGTGTGTTAAACCTGAATGACGGATGTCTAGGGTTATACATTAATTAGGGAAGTAGTTAGTGGCGGACGTCCTGGTTATCGAAATTAGGGGAACTAGGAATTTCTGGCGGATGTCGATTTTCCATAGCTAATCTATGAGAATTTAAATTAATAACTTTTTGGGAAAGATTGAAGACCATGATTGCTATTGAATCTTGATTCTGATTTATAGAACTGAAGATTTAGTTGTTACTTGATTATTAATTAATTGTTTTCAAAATTAGTTTAGTTAAATTAGTTAGTTTACTTAATATTTACTTTAAAACCTCCGATTTTCTTTTTTGTTGTTTTAACCTAAGAAAGACAACCAGACTCTGTAGGATCGACCATTTGCCACTAATCTACAAAATAGTTAGTTTATGAACTTTATTTTATTTGACATGTTCGGCGCGTGTCAATACATATCTCGATGCAAAATTCAAAGGATGACAATTAAGTATCAAAAGTAGGTACATCTCAAGATTTGAGCAGACATTTAATGAAAGACGAATGTACATTTCAACCCTTAAACTGGACATTAAGATCTAATTACCCCCTAGTGAATTTTTGGCTGAGTCGAACGCTGACTTAAATCTACTTGACCGTAAATTCACATGCTAGTGAGAGGAAATAAAAGAGATGACTTAAAATGGTTCTAACAAAGGTTTTACCTAACACTCTCTTCCTTTCCTCTTTTGCCATTTTCTGGATATGCATCCTTTAAAATGTCTCCAACTACAATGAATATTGATAGAAGGTTTGAAATGTTTCTTTCAATTCATTTTAAGGCCTTATTTTGTTAGGGGTTGTGGTGTAAGTAACTTGGATGAGAATTGGAACTAATCTTATTTGATTGATTTTATAAACGAAAGGAAATTATCTCTGTGGGCTTATGAATATAATTACCTCTCAATAATTATATTTTCATTACACACATCTCTCTTATTATTTGATAAGTATTTATATTAATTTTCATATTTTGTTATTTTTAAATTTACAACTTTTGTTAACTCTCCTGTGAGAAAATTTATTCAGTCGAAAAAAATTAACCAAACGGCAACGCCAAAAAAATCACTTTAAGGGCCCTTACGGCCTTAGTCTTTAGTTGAGGGATTGAAACGGCCCTTTTTGGAACGAAATATCACTCAAACAGGGGTGATCTAATTTCCGCTTAACGTTCGAATTCGAAGAGATTGTGCGTGCGAGCGAGCGAGAGAGTGTGAGAGCCGTGGATTGGAAGAGCATAGTCGATCGATCAATCGATCGATACAGCTGTAACCGATTCTTCTTCATCATCGATCGATCGGTCGATTGGCTTCGATGGACGAAGTGATCACAGCGGCCGACACCTCACCGTCGTCGTCGTCTTCATCATTATCACATCTCACCTCAAACCTCCCACTCCTCTCCGCCTTTCTCGCCTTCGCTCTCGCCCAATTCCTCAAGCTCTTCACCACATGGCCAGTCCAATACCCCCTCACTCTAATTATAATGCAAAACCCTAGCTTCTCTAACCTTACTTTCAATGATTGATGTAGCAGGTTTAAGGAGAAGAAATGGGATTCGAGGCGAATGTTTGGGTCTGGCGGCATGCCATCGTCTCATTCTGCTACGGTGACGGCGCTTGCGGTGGCGACAGGACTCCGAGACGGCACCGGAGAGTCTGCGTTTGCTCTCGCTGTCATAATGGCTGCTATTGTATGCTTTATTTATGGTAATGTAAAACCCTAGTTTTTCTAATGTTACAAAGCCTTGACCCCAAATTAGTTGGGGTTGGGTCCGCTTCATGGATCACTCTTTCTTTGCGCTTGATTTTGTACAATAAATGGGTTGTGTGTGGGCGCGCGCTTTTCAAGGCCTTTAAATCCCTTCTAATCAATACGTCTCAAGTTAGCTTCACATCGAATGATTTCTTCAGTTTTTTGATAAGTTGTGGAAATGTGCTGATTTTTGTTAACTTTGTGACTATGCAGGTGATGTATGATGCATCTGGGGTAAGGCTTCATGCTGGCAAGCAAGCTGAGGTGAGAATTGGAGATGATAAATTTTTTGTTGGATTAGTTTCCAGTTTATTGAGCTACTTTTCGAAGATCATATTCAATATGAGCATTTATTTTCTATTTCTTTCAGTTTTATCGATTTTTTTTCAGCTTAGGCTGTCTTTAGAATTGTGAGGTAGAAGGTGTATGATCACTGTAAAATTGAAATCTAGGCCACTAATAAAGTAAATTGCAAATTAAAGCAAACAAACCATAAACACTAGAAATGTTGACGCGGTTCGGTCTACGTCCTACATATGCGGCGCCACGGCTAGATATGAAAATCCTTCCAGTGCTCCCTCAATAGATTCTCTCCCTAGTACCTTTGGTGTGTCGAGCTCTCCTCAACTGGACTAATCCCTGGTGTGTTTGTGTCGAGCTACCCTTGACTGGACTACCCAAGATCCTTTTGGTAATAACTCATAAATACAAAGAAAATGAACACAAGTTTAGAATTTGGAAACACACATTTCGATGTGAAATGAGTTACAAAAGTACAAAAACTCAAGACTAACGCTCTTAATCAACTAATCTTCTCTGGTGTGTATTGTTCAAATATTTAGCAAGTCTTGCAATTGCTTTAGATCACCATAGATCACTTCATAATAACCTCCAAGATTCAGCTAAACCACCTTTAACAAGTTATGTTCGTCAGATAAACTCTATTACAACATGGTTTATGCTCTGTTGTAACAGATAGGATTTGAGTGTTGTTACCACAGGATAAAATTTCTGCTCTACTATCACAACAATCACAACTAACAGATCTTAAAGATAAGGATCATATATTGATTTCACCTGATCACATCATCTCCAACTAGCATAGAACCACATGATCATTATCCAAATGCTCCACAAAACAGACTTGGAGATAGATGCAGATAATGACAATTATGCACATGAGAAATGTGACTCTTAACACTGAAATGTGGTTTTTGATCAGATTAGAGATTAAGCGAAACTGTGCGTCTACCTCTTTGAGCCTGGTACTTGATTGAATGATTGAAGAAGTTAGGGAGGTGAAGAGATAAAGAGGGGTTTTATAGAACGAACATTTGAAACTAATATGTAAGTGAAGAAATTATAATGATATGCTTGTGATTTTCTATCTCATCTCTAGTGGATGTTAACTATCCTAAGAGTTCTCCGTTCTACTATGGTTTTCTAGTTTATATTTCATTTAAGTATGAAAGAAGTGAAATGTGGAAAGGCGTTTGTGTTTTCATGGGAGTTTTAGCTGGCCGCATCTCTTAAAAGTAGACGAGCCCCTAGGTTTCATATATGCTTAGATTGGAGATTAGGTATCATTTAGAGCTTGTGAAAAGGCGAGTTACTAATTAACATTCTGATGGAGGCTTTGGAGTTGGCGTCATATTTATCAATTTTAATTATGGAATTCCATAGCAGTTTCACTACCCTAGCAATCAAGAAGAATCATAAAGAATTAAAATCTCATCCCCTGCCTTGTAGCAAACATCCAAACTTTTTGTACATGCATGGTGTTTTAACGTTTTGGAGTTGCTTTGCTTACCTTTTACATAAACATAAGTTCGGTAACATATTGATAGAACCCTAAACCTTAATTGAACTGAACTAACGCCAAAGCATCTCTGGCGTGATGATAGAGGCATCATTTGCCAAAAGCCAAGTTTGGGGAAGTCATGAGTTCAACTCCCACTTAAGTAAAAAAAATAAATAAAATGAAATGAACTAACAAAGAAAAGATAAGAACAAGTGAATAAAGAAAGAAGAAGATTTATTGAACAAGCAATCCCACAACATTCAAGAGGTTGGACACTCCAAGAACTCCAAAGAGCTCACCCAATTACAACTAAGACAACAAGTTACTCTTCTCTACTTTACAACATCTATTTATACTACAAATTCAAAACTCGAACATGCCACCTTTATTGTAACTAATTTGCATACTCTCTCAACTCACACCTATAGTATTGTTGTAACATTTTATACGATTGGGGCCTTATCAGATATTCATATAATTGCAAACAATATTTGTAGATGCATAGTTATATCTTAGAATGGTGCTATGCTTAACGCGCGAGATGCGCTGCAAATATGCAGCGATCCCTTGTTTGTCTTCAGATGTACCTTAAAGAAGGGTAATAGGTGCAAATTCATGCCATCTTTGATGACAATAAATGGGACTGCATATTTGCAACACTCCTTGTGTCCATTTCAACCTTCACGCATCCGAGGTTCATTCCAAGCTTGTAAATTTGATTCACAGCCACATTGCAATTGTGAAATTACAATCTCTTTTGTATTGAATACAATGAAAAGAAAGTTTTATGTCTACCAAAAATAAAATAAAATTTAATGACAGTAGAAAAATTGTAAGATTTTGACTCAAATTTGTTTAAGTTCGATTGAACTTCGAAAACATCGATGAAAGTTAATAAAACATAAAGTAAATTATTATGTTTTGTGAAAGTTGAGCAAACTTCAATTGAAACTTCGCGTATGCTAGAAATATACTTAAAATTCATAATATCCTCCGGTGACATGAGTTTTATGTATTATTGTTGTATGATTAAATATATTTTAAGCATCTCTACTAAGAAACTTGATTTTTTTAGTGTTTAAAGTGAAATTTACAGAAGTATTGAATGCTAATCAAGGATTAAAAAAATCTATCGGTGAAGTTTGTCGATTTTGAGGTGAGCGAAGCGAAATTCAAAGGCAGTAGAAAAATTGTAAAAATTTGACTCAATTTTGGCTAATTTCGATTGAACTTCGAAAACATCGATGAAAGTTAATAAAACATGAAGTAAAATTGTTATGTTTTCGTGGAAGTTGAGCAAACTTCAACTGAAACATCACATATACTAGAAATATACTTAAAATTTAAAATATCATCCGTTGACATGAGTTTTATGCATTATTGTTGAATGATTAAGTATATTTTTAGCATTTCTACAAAGAAACGTGAGTTTTCTAGCGTTTAAAGTGAAATTTCGTAGACTTTCGTACATTGATGAATTTGTTGTCAAACTTTTATCGTCAAAGTTAACTTCTTAGAATTAATTCCAAATTTTAAGTAAGCGAAATCATAGGCGAAACCGAAGTTTCGAAACTTGATGCTAATACAGGTTGTCACAAGGTCAACAAAAATTCCTTTTTGCGCTAATGTTATGGTCGTTTATTTAAGCTATATCAATTTTATATGAATACAACGTTAGTTTAGAAATAAGTGGACCGCAGAAGAAAGATGTATAAATAACATTCAAGTATCGTGAAATGTTTGAACACTTGAGAAGCATGTAGATGATTATATTGTCAAACATGACTCTTACTGAATGTAACTTGTATTTCTTTTATATGTACACTCGTCTCTATGTATTATCAATTTGTCATGTACCTTGTAAATCTAGTATCATTTATGATGTTAATGTAACTTGTACACTATTTCTAAGTACATTTTATATCATCACCAAAGTGCCCATGTAGAGGGTGTCTAACATCATGTAAACACAGATTAGGTTGAATGAAGAACTTTTCATTCTAACTCTCTCATTTTTCTATTCTCTACTTGTTTTGTAGTTTTTAGTCCATACTTTCCTTGCTTTAGTTCTACTAGTTTTAGCTAAGTCATAACTTAGTTTACAATACATTATCAGCACGAGCTTGCTCTTTTATGAATGAGATCTTGAAGTTCAACAAAACTTGCCAGACAAAGCTAAGAAGGTATATTTTTTGTTAATTTAAATAAGTTCAATTTATTTCCATGTTATCATGCTTAATTTCTTTTTATTACATGCATCATTTATATATACATATTTTATTCATACCCTATGCATTATAAATTTACCAATTGTGAAAGTATGTTTTGTAGTTGCGTCGTGGACGATCTTCTACATTAAAAATCAAAACTCAATATGTGACATAAATAACTTTTTTTTTCTCTATGCTATAAACGATTAGTTATGTTCTATTCTTAATTTTAAAATGTAAAATAGCAATATGAGTTTGGATTGATAGTGGACATATCTTATCCTCGAAAAAGTTAAACATTAAAAAGATGACGAGTTATTCTGTTTGAGGATGCATGATTTTAAGTAGACTTTATTTTGCCACTCAACTTAGATGTTGTCCCACTAACTCATACAAGTAGTATATTTTGCGTATTAATAATCAAGTTAGGAACATATATTTAATAATATATTATCTATTTTATATAGAAAGGAGAAAAACTATTTACTCAAGTTTAATTTCATTACATATTCTCAGATTATGACAAATCTTCAGAAACTTGAATTGGTTGCCCTCGATATCACTGACAACAATGAGTTGTCATAGCAACTTGATGCCGAGATCAAGCTAACTACTTGAAAGACACTATTATGGAAGGAAGTAAAGCATTTATGCAAGACCATAAGAAAGTACATAAATTCTTTCGTCGTCATCTCCATGAAGGTCTAAATAGTGAATATCTAACTATAAAAGATTCTCTCACCTTGTAGTTAAGCTTGAAATAGCGCTATCATCACTAAATGATGGTGATACTTCAAAAGCTCAAAACAACTAGTTGAATCTTATGCTACAAGATTTCAAAACAATCAGTAATTATAACTCCACCATATTTAATATCACGTTTAAGGCTATGTGGAGAAAATATATCTGATGAGGCAATTATGAAAAAAAAAAACATTTAGTACTTTTCATGCTTCGAATTTATTGTTGCGATAACAATATCGAGCACGTCAATTTAGAAAATACTTTGAATTAATTTCTTGCACCATGGTGGCTGAATAAAACAATGAGCTTTTGTTGAAGAATCACATCTTCCACCTAACTTGTTCTGCTTCAATTCATGAAGCAAATGGTGCATCTTATAATTACCACAAAAATGGTCAAGTAAGAAAAACTATGAAAATGAAAAGGGGAAAAGCTCGATTGGCAAAGATCATGGCTAGCAGCATCCTAAATTCCGTGATGATAAGTTCCAAAATAAATAGAGTATAAATGATGCTGCTCAGAAAAAAGAAAGAATGTTGTTGAAAACGGGTTTGCTCATATTTGTGACCAACCATGTCATAAGTGTGGTCTGGAAGGCCATTCGGCTCATGTATGTCGTACTCTTAAGCATTTTATTGATCTTTATCAAGCCTCTTTGAAGGAGAAAGACAAAACAATTGAGACAAATCTCACTTCGGAGATGGCTCGTTGGAAAAATGAAATACACAAAATTTTGAAGTTCCGAACTTTGGATGCCCATTCCTCATTCGATGCTTTCCTTTCATAATGCTCATGATTTTTACAAAATGACAAAAGTACCCTTACTAACCTAGGCCTTAGACTTATTAGAACTCCATTTACTTGGATTGACTTGACTCTAATACAATACTACACATCAATACTCATTATAGGCGCATCAACTTTATCAAAATAAATTTAAAAAAGATAAGAAATTACGACCACTTAATATTTACACACTTACAACTGTGACATCTACTTATTAACTTGATGACTTTTTCTTTATTGGTTTTGCATCTTGACAACTTGACGACCTTTTTTCTTTATTGGACTTGCATGTAAATTCTTTTGATGATGTGGAATAATGAATTTGCAAGAGACTAGTAGATCGGCATGGGCTTGAATTAGCAAATTTGGCATGGGCCTGGATGATCGGTATGTGCATGAATTAATGATTTTGACATGGGTCTGGATGATCAAAACATATTAAACTTATTGGATCCTTTATGACCTAAATAAGGTCTTGTGTTATCACCATGTTCTGAATTGGTTCTTAATGTTGCAGGCTGATTGTCTACTTTCTTTATGATTCATTCTTTCATTTTTTTCAAATGCTCAAAAATGGTACTGGCTAAATTTGGAGTTATCTGATTGGATGATGATGAAGGTATTTAGATTGGTGCTGGCGTAATAGTTCCTTTATTTGATGCAATGATTTCCTTAAAAGATTAAGTGTTTCTTAAAAAAATTTGGCTTGATAGTAAATCTTCTGTGGTATTGGTGATGGTCGATCTATAAGGTTTCAATATCAAATTTATCCCACCATTTCACTTGGATTTCTTGAACTAAAAGGTGAGATGTTATTTAAGGAGAATCAATTATTTTTCTAGTGGCGCAATTCCATCGTAGGATCCATGATGTAATGACCCTAAAATCTAACTCATGCCACGTGTCATTTCAGGGTCGTACGTGGAACCCAGTTGCCGTGATACGCATGTCCAAATCTCAGACATCGACATCGAGGTATGTTATTTTTGTTTGGTGTTTGTATTATGTATTTATTACTCGAATGTGAAACCAATTGTCCAAACGTGTGAGGACATTACTGTACGTGTTGAAATTTTAGATCAGGATTGCCTAGGGAAAATGTATGCGAACGAGTACCAGGCAAATGGATTACAGGAATACGAATATCTGGGGGGATAGTTTTAATAAACACTGAAAAATAGAAAATGGAACATAAATAATAATTAGTATTAGAATGTATTTCAATCGACGAAACTTGTATTGAGGCACGGCGATGCGAGTCACGTATCAATCATGTGCGTTTACGCCTGTGAAAGGTCAATTTAGTTATTCAAAAGGATAAGACCAAAGACCAAGTCAACCAAGAGTCACTCAATTAAGTCATAAAAGTAGTTGGATGGGATGATTTTGAGCCACAATATGTGTATTGGGATTGGTAGATGGGTCAAGATGACATTTGGAGTATAAAAGCCAAAAAAGGGGTGTTTCATCACTTTTTCTCTCTCTCCTCTCTCAACAAAAATGAAAATTGTGGTAGGTTTTATGGATTTCAAGTGGTGATTTATGCCAAGGGATCGACCAACAACGTGAATTAAGGTGAGACTCAGTTAGTCGTTGGTTTCTGTTTGTTTGACGTCAATTTTATGCATTTTCGTCGAGATTTTTGGGGACGACCCATGGTCAATGAATTTATGGATTTTTCATTGATTTTGGGTTGTGATCATTCAAGGTGTCATGTTGTTGATTGTGGTGATGGTTAAAGAAATCTTGAATTTTAACATTTTTTGGACAATTTTGATGGATTTTTGAGGGAATTTTTTGGAGTAAATTACGAACGTTTTAGTGTGGTTTTGCGATGATTTTTTTTATGGCTTTCGAAGTACCTACGAGGTTGGGGTAGGCTCAGAACACGGCGACGCGAGTCGGGGTTTCGAAAAAACATCGAAAATTTTAATTAGGCGGATCGGCACCGTCAAAGGTGCCCTTAGAGAATGGCCTATGTCATTCCTAAGCCGTGGAGCGCGCCGTGAGAATTTGTTCCCATGGCACTGCCCATAACCCGGAGCCAAGAATTTTATTTTATTTTTATACATTCTCGGAAGACTTCGGGGTTCTGATTGGATGTTCTAATGGGTTCAAATGAGACCCAATAACCTAGAAATCGACCCAAAAATAAGGAAAATGAGAGATAATATCAAATTGAGAAATGAGAAGTTAAATGGGGAAACACGACTTTAATGTACCAAATTGAATTCAAATGGTTACCAAGAGGTACGTGACTGGTTGGCGAGCGTATAGAGACCACTTGGTAACGTGTTGGAGTCGTGAGTGTGTGTTATATTGGATAGAGGTAAGTAAACCAACTAAGAAATGCATAGTTATTTCATTTTAAGCTGTTGAATATTGTTGTTCATTACTTTGATATCTATCCTTGGAACTCCATTCTGATTGAGTTGTTCAAGGGCAAGTGAGTTAACAGTGATCCTTGGAAAGAGTGGCTAGTTGAGGTAACATACCAGAGTCATAACCTCGGGATGCACTTCAATGGATATTGATTCTTGACGAGATGTGAATTCTTAGCATGGTTGTTCCAAGAAGTCTCACTATCTCGTGGGTTTAGGGCTTGTGAGTATACCAAGTCCTAGAACTCGAGTCTTCATGGTTTGTCAAGACTCAACGACATGTTGTTCAGGACTAATTGCGCCTCTCTGTTTTCATTCCTAGACACTCATGTATCAATTGCCCTTGATTTATTTACAGTCTTTTATTTGTTCATGCGTCCTTATATCTTTCTTTCTATTTGCATGAATATAGATTGATTTATTTATTTCCAAATGTTGTTAGTATCTTACTGACTTTACTTACCTGGGCTCGTCATTCTTGTGTTTGACTGAGTGCAGATCCGCAGTCGAGTATGGAAAAATGGGCTAGTACTGGGAGAACTTTGAAACGACTTTCCCTCTCGTACTTTTCTAGGTTTTGTATTACTTATGTATATTATTTTGATCACATGGAGTATAGGTTTATGAGATACTTTGGGACATGTATATGATATGATTTCTCTCTCATCTGTTTATTGGACATGTTAACGGTGTTATGCGGGGTTTCCACACTCTAGGATGTCCTGACTGATTGGTTTAGAGTTGTTTAGATTTGTTTAAGTTGAAATTGCTTCTACATAACCTTTGATAACTTACAAATTTGAATAACTCACTATAAATGTTAAATTTTGTTGCCTTATAATGAATAATGGTTAGGAAGGTTGACTAGGTGACTCGGAGTCCACATAAGTTTAGACCAGGTGATGCCCGGTTTGGTTTGTGAAACTGGAGTATCACACATGAGAAGGTTGTTTTTTATGAATGAATTGAAAAAATGATAATCCTTCTGCATCATAGAGTTTCTTGACTTATGAAGGAAGAATTTGTAGTATTGGCCCAAACTTATACCAACATTTGTGATGAAACCAAACATGAATTTTCACACTTAGTGATTTTTTGAAAGTGATATACCATGAATGAACATTTGCCTGACTTCTGTAGAGCAAAATAATTGTTCATGCTTTTACATAATCTCCATAGTTTACCAAAATTGGAGGCATGGTGGGTAATATAGTCATAGATTGATTTGAATAAGGAGGTTGCTGATAAAGAGAGTGTTGATTTCATTCATCTATTGTAATGATCTTTTGAATTCTCATTTTTGAGTAGGCTATCTCTTGAGAGTTTGATTTTTTAAAATCCTCAAAAATTACGGATTTAGTTTCTGATAAAAGAGCTTCATAGAATTTGATGGATGCTTGAGGGCGTTTTGGAATAAAATAATAGTTATTTGGCATTATGGTTTGACTTGATTTTAAAGAGTTAGGTCAAACAATGATGATTCAAGAATTGCAATGTATTATAACTTTTGAGATGATATTGGGCTTTATCTTTATTATGATCAATTGATTGATTGAAAAGAGGAAAGAATTTATTGGATGCATTATGAGATAACATAAGATTTTTTTCCTTTATTGTTTATGATGATTTGTATTTAAGGAGTTTTGAGGAGTAAGAAGGAATTTCTTAACAAAAAAATTAGTAAGAGAATTATTTTCTCCTCTAATATACTCAATATCAAAGTCAAAAAATACTTAATATATAGTCTATTATCTACCAAATATCTGTTTTGAAACTAGATTTTTTTATATCTTTCAAAAGTATTTCTTTTGCTGATTTGCAATCAACAAGTATTAAAAAATTTTGATTTAAAACATCATATTGAGATTTTTTGAACTGATTAAAAAATCGCTATTTTTTTTTTTAACATTCAAGTAATTCTTTTGGATATTATTCTATAGTTTTGAAGTGAAACAAACTAATTATTTATTTCCTTCTGGAAAATTTTGAAACAAGAATCTTCATACCCTATATCGATGGTATCTGTTTGAAATATCTTAGGATAAGTAGGATTTGAGATTTATAGATAGAGAGGAGTTTTAACCTTGGACTTGATGAGTTGGATAGCTCCAGTATGATCTTGCTTCTATAGGAACTGTTTGTCAGTTAAATAATTGAGACATCCTAAAAATAGTTGCAAGTGTTTTTTTGTCTACGAGTTGATTAGGAAACTTTTTTGCAAACTCTATGACTCAATTAATTGGAGTAATGGTTTGATTCGAAATTCTAAATCCTAAAAAGTTAATTGAAGTTTGAAAAAGTTCAATTTGTCTTAGAGAAAGAACTAGACTATTTTTTATTATTATATGTTGTTGTTGTTGTTGTATATGTTGAAATGTGGAAAATTTTTTCCAATATTGAGTTAAAGAATTTGAGAAGATAAGGACATCATTAATATAAACTAGAATATATTCGTGATAAGGATGAAAAATTTCATTCATCACCTTTTGAAATCTTGAACGAGCATTTTTAGGCCAAAATGTATAACATTCCATATTGATATTGTCCAAATGGTGAATTAAAAGAGTTTTATACTTATCTTCCCTTTTTATTTGTATTCGCGAAAAGCCAGATTTGAGATCGAATTAAGAAAAAAATGATTGAATTGGCTATTCTTTTTATTAAATCATTTTTATTAGGTAATGGATATCTAATTATTTTTAATATATTATTTAAAAGCTTATAATTTATTACTAATCTTAATGATCCATACTCTAATTCTGTTGCAATTTCTGCATAGAATGGTGTGCAACTTCAAGGAGACCTTGATGGAGTAATTAATTTCTTTTGTAGTAAATCTTTATTTATTGGTCACATAATTTTAATAATCTTTCATTCATTTGATATGGGTCAGCTTGGATGGGATCTTACTTTCCTAAAAATCTTCTACATAGGGCATGGATGCTTGATACGTTCGTCTATCCCAAAAGGCAGATGATATTTCTGAACTACATTTAGAAACTAGATCATCATGAATTGTTTTTATTTTTGATTGATAATAAGGAATACTAATTATATATTTGATTTGTCTTCATATTTTTAATTTTTGTTTTTAAGAATTGTGATTTTGTTTGTGGATTTAAATATTTTTGCCTTGATTGAGTCACAAAATTAAAACTTACTTCCTTTTTATCTATCGTCGCTTTTATTCTTTGCGTAGTGACTGAAAATGGTTGTAGTTGCTGTAAAAAAGGTGTTCCTAATAGCATAATGTTGTAGATCTTTGACTATAATAAAAGAAGTGGGTAGGCATACATTATTTTTACAAATATGAGCTTTTGAAATTTTAAGTTTGATTATGAATTTATTTTCTTCTAAGGTAGAAATTCGGCTATTAGTTTTTTCACAATATTTGAACGGGACTAAACCTTCTCTCATAAAATGAAAATCATTGCATGAGTCTATCAGTGCAAACCCTATACATTTGAAATCTTTATCTTTAATGTTATAAGAGTAAGCCATCGTTGATAAGTATAATATGTAAGGCTCTACAAAAACATTATCACCGTATAAAGCAAAATCTTCATAATCTTCTTCTAGTTTCGTTAATTTAATTTTAAGATATATTATTTCTGTTTTTAATTGATTGATCTCTTGTTATAAGGCATTGATAGTGAATTCTGCAGGTTGTAGTTGCCTTTAATTAATCGATTTAAATACATCTAGCATTGTATAATACTGACTATGCAGATCTATTTGTTTTTTTAAATTAGCTTTAGTACTTTGTGATGCATCATCATCTTGTGCATGTTGTATTATCTTTGTGAAATACTTATATTTTAAAGCCAGGTCTTCTATTTGTTCTCCTATTTCTAAAAATTAATTTTTCATGAGCAGTTAAAACATTTATTTTGTGTTCTAAACTAGATTCATATGTACGTACATTTTGAATATTTTTTAGACATTGGCAAGAATCTAAAGAAGAATTAGAATTATCTTCTTGAATGTCATCTACTTTGCTTCTATAATATTTAAAATGACATTTTTTAGCATAATGTTTGGGTTTTCCACATTTAAAACATTTATTTGATCTTTTATTAGCTCGATTATAATTTTTATACCTTTTTCTTCTATTAGCCTTGTATTATTATTATTATTATTATTATTATTATTATTAAATTAACCGCTTCATTCTTTTTTGGTTTTTATATTTTGTATTTCTATATGTGGTTTTCCTACATCATGTTCAAATTGATAGCAAAACTCTCCTTCATCCTTATGGTTGTTTCTAGTTTCTTTATTCAATTGTTTTTTTTTTTTTTTTTTTTTTTTGATGTCATTACATATAGCTAGTCATGTCATTTGAATTGTTTGAATAAGATCTCCATAAGTAAATCTAACATAATTTAAACTTCTATTTCCTTTTCTTTTTCGTAACATAATTTTTACTTTTTCTACAAATGTTTGAGGTAATTCGGTAATAAAATATTCTTTCCAAAATACTGCATCATTATCTCGAAGCACTTATGACATTGACCATGTAGCGTTCTAATAGCGGGTCGGTCCAGCATATGTTCCCAACAGATACCCATGATCTTGATTTGTATTTGTATACGCATAATTATCACATGACTATCAATCAAGACTCATACTAGTCTAAATTTATTATTGTTCCCATATTAACAACTGACTAGGGACGCTTAAAATAATACAATGATTATTCATGGATACTATTATAAAAGAAACATGCATATAATTAAATAGTTAAACAACGTTTACAGAATTGACCTAGGGCACATACCCCAACATAAAATACTATCAAGCCAAAAGATTCAAGTGTTAAAAATGATATTAAAAAAAATTATTGAGTTTAAATCCTGTAACGTTACATGATCTTGGAGGGGTCAATTTAAATATGAAGATAGTAAAGGGACTGAATTCCATTAATTCATTCTTTATGAAAGAACCAATAGAAATAACTAATAAGAATAAGGATGATAAATCAAGAAACATAACAATCTCCATCGTTATAAATAGTAAGAAATTTGAGAATGTCAAACGCAACTCAAACGCATCATATAATACCCTACATTTCTATTATATTTTAGAACACAATTTTCCCAATAGGAAATATGATAAAGATCATAATATTGTAGTTTCTTTTGCTGATGGGTCTATAATAGATAATAAGGGTATACTTAGAGATGTGGAAGTTAAAACTGAAAATTTTAGTTTCTTGTTAAATTTCATTATTCTAGAGCATAGACCAGAGGATGATGTAGGCATTACATTAGTAGAAAATTTTCTAACAACTACTAATGCAACACTTGACATAGCTCAAAGATTATTAAAATAATAGTTTGGAATGAGGATATTATTTTTAAACATGGTATCGAAGAACAACTTCTTAATTTTGAACCATATTAGGACTGTATGGTTCAACCGAGCCAGTAAACAAAAGCACTCTATGAGAGGCAGCTCGTACTCTATCTTTATTTTCAGTTTTAGTATTATGATTAGTTAGCTATTTTTTATATTCTCTCAACTTTTGACTATTATTTTGTAAATACTTTAGGAATTTCGATTCCGGAATAATTTCATATAAATGGGGTTGATCTAGCCAACGTTTTTTTTTTCGTATTATATTATCTTTATGCATTAGTTTTTATGTTATTCGGTTATTTATAGTTATGAATTTATTGTATAGTACAAATTCTAATCAAATTTTGATAATTTTGAATAATTCTATCTTTTTATTGGACTTATATGTAATAATTATGTGGGAATAATAATTAAATTGAAAAAACAGTTAATATAGGCCGGTGATTTCCTAGCGATTCTAGTTTGTACTAGAATTCGCCGAGAAAATCTCTATTAGTTTGCAAGATATTTAGTGTAATTACAGGTCATCGATTTGCACTTATAAATAAGATTCACTGAACTAATCGATGAGCCACCAAGGCTCATTTTCAGTGATTTAGGCAACAATGTCACAGTGAATCCACTAAAACCTTGATTCTTTAAGAACGAATACGTACGTGTTTTTAAAATAGAAACTCAAAATCACCACATTTATTCACTTCACAATCACAAACTATTGCAACCTTTCAATCAAGAGACCAATTTTTTTTTTTTACTAGATTCAACTTTTAAAAGCAAGATTTTAGTGTATTTTAGTAATTCTCACCTCAATCTTCACACATTCAATCCAAAATTTAGTAAGTTTTGAGAGTGTAGAGCCAACTAGGGTTTGAGCAAGGAGAATTTAAAGTTGGATCTTGAAGGAATATTCTAGAGGAGTTTTAAAGATCCCATCTTGAAAGAATCATTTTCAAGGAGGTAATCAATGAGAACCACAACCTTTTATTGATTATATTTTCGATTTTTATTTAGGTTAGAGCCTAAATTTTGAAATTTTTATTTTAAATTAGTTTTGATGTCAAATATTTTCAATTATAATACTATTATGGGAGTTGTGTGATAATTTATTTATTGATATCCAATTTTTGAACTACTTTTAGTATTTCACAAATGAATTGGATTTTACACACAAATTAATTTGAAACTAAGTTTTAAATGAGTTTGATGGTTTTTGTATTTGTATATCGCATGACTTGAATTACTTACAAACGATTGTTTTATTATATTGAATTTATTCTTATATTTATTATCCAATTTATGATTATATCAATTTGTTTATGCTTCACAAGGTATATTTATTTTGTTGAAAATTTGACTTATTTTTTAAACCTTAAGGAGCAGGTTTGGAATGAGTTTGGGGGTGTTTTAGGTGAATCATAGCAATAGTAATAGCAATAGCAAGGAAAGAAAGAAAGAAAGAAAGGTAGAAGGTAAGTTCAGAATTGATGCAAAGTTCAAACTTTTGATCCGATATTTAAGTGAGTTGACGAAAATCTTCAAATTTTTTCTGAATTCAAGTAAGTATAAATTTTATTTTTCTTTATTTTTAGTTAGGAAAAGAATAAAAATAAATGTATAATGAATACATTTTTTAATTGAAGTGATATTTTTATTACCCAAGTGAATTCTATAATAAAAAGAATCAGTTTGTATACCCTTTTTTTATTAACTTTACTAATTGATGTATAAACTGGATTAATTTCCTTGTGTTAGTCATGAGAATGGGTAGAAGATTGAAATAATAGTCCAAGATGAACAAGGCAAACTTCTTAGAATCTTGTGATACAAATGCTATTGATTAAGTATTTTTATAGTGTATATATATATATATAGAAAGTTATTATGCCACAATTGAAGAAATGGGTTAGAAACCAATGAATTTCTATAAGTTAGAAAGAATACTTTCTTCAACTTTAGTAGATAGTGAGAAGTTCTAACAAGAGTTTACAAATGTATAGAATCCTATAGATTCCATAAGAAATGGAGGAGAGAATCTATAATGGAGAAATGTGAGACTGTCTACAGGAAATGGAGTAGAGACTCAAAAGTCATATATATATATATATATATATATATATAAGAGAAAAATAATAATAATTAGGATTAAGTAGAAAAATATGAGAGATGAAAAAGGCGGATGTTCTTAAAATCTTCAAAGAAAAGATTTAGCTTGAGTGCTTGAACCTAGGGTTGAGTGAAGTATTTCTTTGTCTAACACATTTTAAACAATATATTCATTGGTATCTTGGCAAAATTCAAATTGATTTTGATTGTGGTGTTATTTATATGTTATTTTCTAAAATTAAGATAATCTTGTACTTTTGTGTTTTAAGATTTTATACTAGGCATCGTGTCAGCACCCATACCGTGAACCGGCAGTCTGACCAGCCCGAACCATCTCCTAAGACGTTTGGTCAAACCATTTACCCCAAAAGATGTTTCACATCCGCTCGTCCATTCTTTTTATAATTAATTTAAATTCAAGTGTGTGCAAAATTCGGTGAAAATATAATAAAATACTGAAAAGTAAACGGGAATCTAAGTGGGAAAAAACACCTATCATATCATCAGTACCGTAAATCCAAGTCGAGGAATATGTCCAAAAGTATCCCATAATCTATGTATGAACAAAAATGTAAGTTAGATATATAAAACAAAACATATACATAAACGAGATCACTCATATAGTGAAGATCAGAGCAGTCTGAAGTTATCACCTCACTGGTGCGCCTTGCCCTTCCTTCGATCACTGGAGGATGGATCTGGGTTCCAAAAAGGCCCCTAGTAAGTGAACAACATGGTTTTATAAAAGTTACAATATAATGTAATTCGACAAGGAATAATATAAGTAAATTGTATGAATAAACATGATTCAATCCTTTTCTAGTATGAACAGGTGATTCTTATGAACCTCATATGCAAGGACCTAGTCTGAATCCCGCTGGACCGATGACATTCGGCATCGATGATCGCGAGAGGTCCCGTCAAGTGAGTTCGTGAACCTGAGCGACATAGACGTACTCTAACTCCATCGTAGAAAAAGTGGGCGAAAATCTTCTCCAACTTTCATATTGGCTGGAGGTAGAATATCTGTCATATAGTCATCCTTCCAAGTTGCCAGACTGGTCGGAGAGGGAGTCTCTTCCCCGTCAAAGCTGCCCCATATAATTCTCGAAGACGACTCCTGTAGGTCGTTATGTCTATATGCATGACCACAGATAATCTTGATGCGGTGCACACCTAAGTTATGTGATCATAATATGACGCATAATAAATTTTATAAATTCTCAGTGCTCACAAACCTCGCGTGCACACCTAAGCTTTAATGTGCTCACCCACATTAAAGCTTTTCCATAATAACAGTGGGTGTGGGTTCGAAGGAAATTTGTCTATTCTAATTAGGTTTTGTACACGCATAATAAAGATGATAAATTGAGTTGAAAAATATAGTATTTCATTACCTAGGCGAAGAAATGAATTAAGATAGTCTTAATATAAGAGTTAAAGTACTTTACATTGATTTGTTAGATTAGTTTAGATTAGTTATAAAAGCCAATTAAAAGGATTTTCTTAGCAATTTAGTAATTTAAGTTAGGTACAAACCGCGTGCAAACACCTTTCCCTATGAATGATATTCATAATCAATGTAAGTTGGTCACACTATTACTACAATCGAGCAGTTATACTTGCAGCCATGACCAGGTAGTCAATTTTTACGGGAGACTCCATTGAAATTTTTCTAAAACGTGAAAATCTTAATAAAATGATTCCTTAAATTTTCCAAAGGTAAAGAGTGAAACTTAAATATGACTTGAGGATTGTCATGTATCTCGATGACTTTAGATAATTAAAATCATTAAGGCATCTTTTAGAGAGATTGAGTTAATTAGGGTAATATCAGGGACTTAATGAAATGGGTCCTGACATATATAATGAAAAATCAAGCTTTTGATAAGGGAAGAAACCTTAAACTCTCAACAAGGAAAGATAATTCAAAAACTTCCAACAAGGGAAGACAAGTAGGGTGTTCTATTTCGAATGATGTCACACATAGAATTCAAGCATGATAGAAGAAATGGAAAAATGCAACAGGTGTGGTCTTTCATTGAAACGTTTCTACCAATTTAAAAGGAGAATTTTATAGAACCGCAATTAGGTCAGCTATACTCTATAAAAGTGAATGTTAGGCTGTAAAACAACAACAACTACATAAAATGAAAGTATGAAAAATTGGATGCTTAAGTGGATATGTGGTAAAACTCATATAGATAGAATAAGAAATACAAAAATTAAAAGATAAGTATGAGTATCACTAATTGACATAAAGATTAGGGAATGGTAGTTGCGGTGGTTTAGTCAACTGCAAAGACGACCTACAAATGTTCCTACTAGAAAACTTAACTCAAATGAAACTAAAGAAATTTGACGAGGTAAAGGTAAGTCGATGTTAACTTAAGATGTAAGGGTTTAAATGGTTTGAAAACTTAACTCAATTGAAACTAAATCAAGTACAATGGAAGAGTTTGAACCATTTAGTCGACCCCAATTATTAGAGATTGAAGCTATGTTGTTGTTATTGTTATTCCAACAAGGGAAGACAAACTACATATTAAATTGAAAAAAAAACTTTAAAAAAGTGCTAACCTAGTTAGCAACCGGACGAATTCACAAATAATCATTGAAAACATGTACTACAATTACAATGGAAGCAATCTTTACATATCTGAACAAATATGTATGTAGTTTATTGAACAAATAGAATATTAAAATGTGATTGGAACTACTACTGATCAAAATAAAAGATCTGCGATAGTTCAAGATATAGAATAGCAAAAAAGTTCATCTCATTATAAATTATTTTAAGGTGACACGAAAAACATGTTTCTTATATATAGAGAGATTGTTGAAAAGAAATGCAAACTCTTTTAATCATTAATAGCTCATTACAATCAATAGAAAATGCGTAGAATTAATTATTATCAATTACAATAGCAACAACGTAATCCCCTAATTAGTGTAGTTGATGGCGTGCTTTCCAAATCTTTTAAATCATGCATAATTATTTGCCATAAATAAGCTTTGGTCTACACCAATATAAATCATCAAATCTTTTTCCATTCAATCAATCGAGTTTTTTAATAGTAACATCTATATGCTATTTTTAGAGGTGTCCAAATCATCACAATAATGTTTATAAAAAAAAGGAACATGGTATAAATAGCTTTTATAAAAAAATTATGTCACCCAGTTATTTTCCTTTTCTTTTTGTTGTTGTCTTTGAAAATAATCACTTACCCATTTGACTTGGCCACTTGCAGGTTTGAAGTGCAACTTAAAAGGGTCTCAAACAAGACTTATACGTCACCATTCCTGAACTTGTGTAAGCAATTAGTTTCCTTGACATGGGTTCTCCGTTTCTTCTTGTTCTCCTATTGGCCATGTGTTCTTCCTTTGCCTCTGCACATAGTCCCAAATAAGGCTTCTGATCGCTATTCTTGAACCACACGATGCTAGTATGGACTACGACACTACTTAAGCTAATTTCACTTTTGAAATTCAGTCAACAAAGATGTTTTACAACAATGGACAAACAAAAAGCAATACTTTTCATTAGACTTTGCTACATGTATGTTTTGACACTCTTCAATGTTATTTGCAGTTTTTAATGGGAAATTCTGCGAGAATCAAAAGGTTGTCATAGCAGAAGATTTTTTTTTGTCTATGAAATTAACATTCCTGGAAACACAAGAAACAAAACTGGTTCAAATGTGACTCAAGCCACAAAGATGAACTACCATGTCTTAACTTTGTATTCATTACACGCCATGCCTCAAAGATCTTAAACCTATTCCTATGTTATAATATACTTATTATTGCAAAACAAAATTCAAATTACTTTAAATACATAGATTGCTGCCTTTACTCCTCCTCAAGCCTAAGCTAGTTCCATTTACCTTTACTAAAGTTAAAATCTGAAAAATATTAGAGTGAGAAAACAACATGCCCAAGGAACTGCTTCACAAGAGTCACTAACCCAAATATTGTTGTTGATCCCTTTAATTAGGTAGTTAGAAGATAGAGCTTATTGCTTATCTGCCAATAATCCCTTCAAAACCCTACGAAAGAAATCGATAAATTGCAAGAATTCAAATTGGATTTTGAAAAATGCCATTCATTGAGAATTTACTAAATTTCAAGCCAAATATTTCATTTCCATAATGAAAAATTGGATGGAATTGACTGTCTCACAATGCTCTATAGTGTTACAGAAAAAAACCAATCGAAATTTAGATGTAGGGAGCTTCGCAAGCGAAAGTGTCCGCGGAGAAGGTTTGGAAATGAAACTTTATTTTCTCTTCTGTTGTATCGATTCTCACTCTTGAAATCAATTGATTTTGATTTTTCAGTTTTTTGTAAATATATATTGATATATAAACCCTCAGCTGCTTGTCTGTAGCTTAATTTCTTTTTATTTATTAATTCTTAAAATCCCTATTTTAATGTGTTTTAACTTCGGTGCTTGCTTTCAATTCGATTTTTCACCAAATCGAGCCAACTTTTCAACCAAATAGTTCAATTCAATACATAACACTGGTTTTAGTTACACCAAATCCTCAAAAATCTTAACTTCACCCACGACATACTAAAATATTTTGGACAAATCTTCTTATCGTACTTAACAAAACTTGCACCAATTTGGACCTAATTTCAACTTCGACCATCGTCAATTGACACAAAACTCAAAACAAGGTTTCACACAAACTTCATAATCATTTCACACTACCTCTAACCCCGACTTGCATGCAAACCGAGGCAAAATCTCCACATCGGCTCGCTAAGTCCATTTAAGTTCACTTTTTAATTTTTAAATTTAAATACAATTTTTTTTGCAAAATTTGAAACAATAGTTCGAGTCAACATCTTAACTCTACCGGGACCCATTTTAACTCGTATCTCAAGATAAGACCCCACAAATCTCGAATTTACTCAGTTGACTTGGATTTTGTAAAATAACATAATATATAGTACACAACACTAGGCACACATCACATGAAAATAAAATTACTTAAAAATCTTAATTTCACTGGTCCTTAGCTCTTGATTCGCAGCTTAAACCATAGTTAGTCTCCATTAATCCTGATTAGCCGTAATTACCAGTTTAAGAATTTTAGGATTTGACAAAAAAAAATCAAATAACAAAATCACAAACCTTAAAATTTGAATGAAGATTGAGACGTGTAGGAAGACTGCCTTAAAGTGAAATTGTCTTTATATAGTACCACGGTTCGACGGACAAATCACTTTCATGGATACAACAATGTCTTACATTCCATTGGTCCTTCAATTGAAAAGTGCAGTGAACTCTACAAATTGATGTTTATTGCTCTCAATGAAACGTGGAAGCAGATGAAAATAAAATATTTTAGTATGTTCTTATACGTTTTCCCACTGTAATGTCTTCCTCAATTCGAAGTTAAAGGATCAAATCTTCAATCCCCTCTATTTCTGTTTGTGCTTCAAATTATTCTTAAAGTCTTTCCAAGTAGGTGGTCATTTTTCAATTACATATGCTAGTTGGAAACCTTTGCTAATAATCATGCCTTCTATCAAACCCTACCTAATTAGGGCATCTGACCGGCCTAGATTACCTTAATCTTTTGATAAGCTAGCAGCCTTAACTTTTCCATCAATAAACAATTAATTTTAAAATCTTGTAATCATCAATTATAATACTTTATTAACCACAATCGATTTTAAAGTGAATCTTAAACCTTAAAGTTCGTTTACATTAAATAGATAGTCCTCGAAATTCAGTAAAAAATCTTCGACAGCACCTTCTATGTTTCTAAGCCTGCTTTAGAAATCTCAGCCTTCAAAAAACTTCAATAAAACCTATTCAACTTGGGTTGAAATGCTGAAGGACTCACAATCCACCTATAATAATATATATTGCATTAACAAAACTATAGATTCATTCTAACCTAATCTGAAGTATTAAAAACTTTAAACTATCATTACCTTAATTTAAAAGTTATCTCAATTGGTCCTAAAACCGTTCCAACCATTCCAAAAGAAGATCTTAATCACACTCGAACCCAAAAACCCATTTATACAATATAATATATTCAAAAACCAATACATATAGGGAAAAGTACTAAGCCAATCACAGATAGTTGGAAGGCTTTCCCTTTCCCTTGTCGCTTCTTGAACCTGCCATTATCCAATTATAAAAATTCAATATTATCAGATAAATAAATCCCACACTATCCAGCACACATTTAATAATCAAATGCATAATAATCCAAGAGATTAAATGAAGAATATAGTCAAAGGAATTTAAATACAAACGTGAATCCATCTCATTTTTGTTTTCCGACCACATTCAGATAACATTCTCCGAAAATGGTACGTAAACAATAATAAGGACTCTTGCTCAGAGAGGATAACCAAACGAGTCTAGTTCCTTGAGTTTATCAAAGTATGATTTAGTTTAATCACGTGATCTAAAGTATCACTGACTCTAGCCCCTCGAGCATAATATAGTTCTACCCTGTACACAGTCAGGTAGACATTATAAGTTCTACACCGTATACACAGTCAAGTAGCTTAATATACCCTGTGCACACAAATAGTTCTACCCTGTAAATACAGTCAGGCAGGCACTATAAGGAGACTCGAGTCAACTTATCCTCTCTACCCGTGTATGCATGTACAACTAAAGTGCAATATCAAGGATTAATGCAATTTATACGAAATTATAATCATATAATGTAAATGTTACTATTGGATTTACTTAACCTTACAAATGTAATATCACAACTCCCTTGTGATCCGAGTTGCTAAACTAGTCCACACAGGGCTCCAATCGCGGTCTTATAATTCATTTATACGTCTTGTAAGTTTCCATAACCATTCTATAATTTTCCCAAATAGCCGTTGTTTAATAGACCCACTTGCATCCCGAAACCCCTAAAATACTTCCAAAATAAATTCTTTGATCCCTGGATTTCATTTTTGACTCATAATTATTGTTCGACATCGAAAATTATGATGTTTATGCTTAAATATAATATTTTCAATTATATATATATATTTATTGATCCTATATCGATTCTCCAAAATCACCCCAAGTCAACTCTTTGGATGTCCATACCCTAATTTTAACTCCAAATTGTGATTTGAGATTGAAAATAAACTTATACTAGGCTTCTAAATAATTTTTAAAGTTTTAGACATTTTCGGGTATCGTACATGCACTATAAGGTAAAACTCCAATATAAATCATCAACAAAATCACAAATTCCACATTTTCCATAAAAAAATTTCTCAATTTTCATTAATTTGTCTAAAAATTTTATTTTTATGATTTTCCTTAATTTTTAGGGATTTATTTAATTCTTTTCTATTGTAAAAACACAAATTTTTGTAAATAAGTTCGCTTTAGCCAAACCGAACTCGGTTCAGTCTGGTTTAGGGGGTCAAACCCCATTTTCTTCCTTTGATCGAAACAAAGCATACGCTCTCGATCCTCTCCCCTCCCCTTTTTTTAATCGATTAGGGTTGGGTTCCCAACCCTAGCCCCATCGTCTCCTCCCACCTCCACTCCCCAAAAACACAACAACAACATCATTAATGGTAACCAAAAACAACAACAAACATCACAGCTTCATCAACAACAACGATCAACAACAATTAACAACAATAACCCAAAAACTCACCATGCATCAATATCTCTCTCCTGGTCTCTCTCTCAGTCACATTCCTACTGGTTCGATCCCTCCATTTTCTTCTTCTTTCTCTCTTTCGTATTACATTGGAGACGATGATGTTTTGTTTGAAGATATATTATGATTTCCTTAAGATTTGCATCGCGCGAATCTCAAAAGAAATCTAATGGTTCCATAATCATAAAGCAATTTGATCTTCCTCTAGATAAGTAATATGTATCTCGAGGTCAATCTTTGTCACAACACAAACGTGAATGAGGCGGCTTATGTTTAGATAAATACAAGATTTTCCTTGAGATTCTTATCGCATGAATCTCGAGGCAAATCTAAAGGCTAACAACCATTTACTATTCTTATTATATATGTTGATCTTCCTCGAGATACACATCACACATCTTGAGTTAGATCAAATAGTTTTATAAGTAGCCACTCAATCACATCTATTCACCACTTGATTTTCTTTGAGATTGGACAACACCCATCTCGAGGAGTGGACAAATCCTTAACGTACAACCATTCCATTTCCCTCGATGCCTATAATGCGAGGCCCATCTAATGTATACTTTTTAATTTACATTAAACTATATGATTCATTTATATATATTTATATATAAAATATAGTATACATATATATAAATATATACACATGTGTATTTCTACGGCTATAAATTCGCCATGCACGCCAACGACCAACCTCGGGAGTGCACACTATTGTATATCCCACGCATGTCACCCTCGACCCCACGTGTCACTAGGCGCCCACCAATTTATTAGTTATTTTATTTAATTTTATGATTATGTCTTTAGTTTATATCCAAATTCAATCTCAAAAAATACCTAAAAATTACTAAAAATTGGAGAAAATTCCCCAACGCGCTCTGGAACTCATGAACATCATGTATACACTCCACTTGACCATGTTTCGCATTGAAATAGTGTATAATAAAATAAATAGGCATACAACACTCAAAAATCATATTAAATTTTATGATCTCCAATTCGCAACACGTGGGGTCCATTTTGGATACTTAAATCTCAAATTAAATTTGAAAATACTTAATTAGCCGCCTAACTAAGTTTATAAAATTCTCGTATGTCACACCTTCAGCATGAATTTCATGGAGAATAATTTGAAGTTACTCGATTTGTGAGGCTACTGATTAAGAATCCTCCATTATAAAATCAAGAAAATGACCAACAAAAAATTTCTTTGTGCCGGTGTTTTCTGATTTGTATTTCTTCTCAAGAAGATCTCATAGCTTCGTACTAGTAATTGATGAGTATACCGTGCAGAGAACACTATCAAGCTCATTCAATATATAATTCTTGCATATGCAATCAGAGTGCTCCTAATTTCTATTAACATCATTTTTTGATTGATTAATTTTATCATCATCCAAAATGGGGGGCTTCCTTGACAATATGTGATAAACGCAACACTGTCAAGTAAAAGGACATATTTGATTACCAAGTTTTGAGATTGGGTTAAGCTCTGTGCACCCCACAAAAATGTAAGGGCGAGCCACAAAAAATGAAAAAATAACAATATTTGAACATATGAAAGTTACCAACTTACCCATTCACAAATCTAAAATCTATATACTACCTCCCTCCTCTCTTACATACATTGTGCACTTCACATATCGAATCAACTCTTTTTGACTACCGAGGACCCCACATTGGTTCTTGATTATCAAGGAACTATCCCAATTCGTGTAAGTGTCATATCTTCCATGTTAGATGCACGAAAATAGGACTTGAAGAGGTTTTAAATGAATGATGTTGAAGTACTTTGTTTGATTATGTAGGGCATCGTGATTTGACATTATAGTTTAGTTGATTTTGATTTAAAATGAAGGCCGAGCATGCAGGGAATAACGATGTGTAAAATGGAGAGGTAGGTGTTTGAACTTGTTGATTTATTTGCAAATTTAAGGTTTCGACGTCTCGTTCAGCCATCTAGGGTCAAACCTTAGTTGTATGTTCTGCTAGACGAAATCAAACATACTTCAAATGTTTTTAGGTGGATAACCAAACAATATTTATTTGTTTGGTTGGTGAAGCCCGTTTGGTTGGTGAAGCCTAAACATATTTCCAATGTTCGGTTGATAGTAACAGATCATGCTTACTCTAGACATAACTGAACCTCAATTTTTTATGAGTATTAGTTTGTCTTATTAAATTTCACACATGATATTTTGGTATTTCATTATTTGCAAGAAAGAGTTGATTCTAGTGTCTATTATGACTACACTGATGAATTCATCCCTGAAGCACCATTTGCAAGTAGGTATGAGGCGGTTAGTTGGGTGCAAATGCAAGGATCTAATAGATTGTTTGTTATAGTCATGAACAATTTTTGATCTGGGGAGATGGTCATCATCAGGGAAGGGTGAACATGGTTTGTGAGATGGCTGAATCTTTTAGGGATGCAGTCCAAAGAATTGGAAAAATGAAAGTAGGTAAGGTTCTAAGCATAGGGAACTCAAAAGACAAGATTGAAGAGAAGGGTGAGAAGGGGCAATCGAGGTGTAAATCCAGGATGAAAAAGTGCGATTGCCCATTTATTATTAATGTTAAGGAATGCGAAGACCATTTATGGTATGTCACAGTGGTTTGCAGGTGGCATAGCCATGATATTGGGTGTTATATCACATACCGGATGGTTAAATCCGGGAGAGCATGTTGTTATGATTCAAATGCCTAAAGGCAACATTAAGCCTCGAGAGATTTTGAACACTTTAAAGAAGAGGGATGTGTCGAATGCATCAACATTGCACATAATTTACAATGTAAGGCAAAAGCATAGGTTTGAGGAAGCCGGGGGGAGATCACAAATGCAACAAGTGATGCATTTATTGGATACACATGGGTGTCTATCTTGGCATAGGAAACATGGCAAAATCGATGAGGTCACAAACTTATTTTGGGCTCATCCGAACTTTATCAAGTTACTTCGGTGTTTTCCTTTGGTTTTATTGATGGGTTTTATGTATAAGAACAATCACTATCGTATGCCATTGCTTGAGATAATTGGTGTTACGTCAATAGAGGTCACGTTCACTGTCGGCTTTGCATTTATATTAAGAAAGATGTAAGAGAACTATATTTAGACATTGGAGAATCTAAAGAACCTCATGGATGGATGGTCTGACCCACAAGTGATTCTTCCTGGCAGGGAGTTAGGGTTGATTAAGGCCATTGAGTTTGTTTTCCCTTCTTCATCTCACCTTCTATGCACGTAGCACATCAATAAGGGTACGACAGCGAACACGAAAATTTTTTTTTCATAGAACAAAGATTTCAACTTTTTCTTTAGAAGGTGGAATGTTATGATGGTTGCTACTTCCGAAGGTGTCTTCAATTTTAGGATAACGAACTTGGTTGCCGAATATGCTTGTATTAATGGATTGCTAGATTATTTGATTAACACATGGGTTAGGGATTACAAGGAATTATTTGCGCAAGCATGGACTGATAGAATATTACATCTTGGAAATTACACAACCAGTAAAGTTAAGAGCGCACACAATACCTTGAAGAAGCATATTGGAAATTCTCAAGGAAACTTTGTAACTATATGGACATACATTAACAGCATGATTGAGGGCCAACATAATAAGATCAAAGTGTCTCTTGAGAAGATTTTAAATGTCGTACAACTCGGCCTCAGCGATACTTTGTTTCATTCTTTGCGAGGATTTGTTTCATAAGTTGCATTAGAGAAAATTCGACAAGAGTCGGATCTCGTGAAAAATGCTGAGACCGATTCCGTTCGATGTGGTTATGTATTGTGCATGACCCATGGTCTTCCTTGCACCCATGAACTTACAACTTATCAATTGGCGGGTTTACCCATACCACTCGATGATATACATAGACACTGGCAAAAGTTGAGCATGAATCCTGAGCATGGCGTTAATCGAAAAGAGTACAATTTCAGAGATGAGATTCAAAGGGTAATTGAGAGATTTCAAAGTCTTGGTAGTGAGGATCAGCGCATCAGGATAGTCCAACAACTTTGAGAGATTAGTTCACCTTCCTCAATGTCACTTGTTGTCCCAAAGGAGAAACTTAAAACAAGGGTAAGAAATTGATCAAAATCGAGAACAAGAAATGTGTCACAAGTTGGGAAGAAAAGGAAGACCCCTAAGGAAGATGAATGTGATGTATCTATGAAGAGAAACCCTAGTGACTTCGAGTATGTTCTTGAACCTGATAAGATACCAGAGCAAGTTACCAAACAAGTCAAAAAAAGGTTCATAGAACGCGAACATGCTTGGAACGCCTGCCTAGCGTTGATTATCGGGGTCTAGTTCTAATGGAATGGCTTGATCATATTGAAAGAGTTGATGATGTATGGGGAGATGGGAATTGTGGATATCGAATTGTTACAGCTGGTCTCAACCATAAAGAAGGCGATGTTTGTAAACATGTACGGAATGACATGTATTAGGAGCTCTACATGAACGAAAATGTTTGGCACACAATCCTTGGTGAGGATCACTATGACCGCGTTATACAGTTCGTGCAGTACTACGACAATGAGTGCACTCCACTAAAAAAGTGGATGAGTGTGCTTGACATGGGACTTTGTCATTGCTACATGTTACTAAGCCTTGGTAGTGATTTTATTTTTGAGTGGTAGTATGACATTCACTCCACTTATGGGCAAACCACCAATTTTAATCGCTGAGAGGGTCGTAATAGGGATAACATATGTTAATAACAACCACTTTATGAGGGTAAAAATTACAATTTTAATAAAAGTATTCCTATTGAGAGAGCTTTTTACATGTTCACTCTTCATTACTACATTTTTGGTAAGATGTTTTTCATGTTTCATTTACAGGTTTTATTCAATGCAAATGCCCATTTTTCCTCTTCTATATCCCTGGTGGCGAAGAAATATCAAACCAAAGGCGATAGGATGGGGTGATAAATCGATCACGAAGAACCCACCTGAAGTTGTTCATTTTCAAAGCGGGACTCTAATTAATAGACTTAGGCACCCCTTGAAGTTGTTGTGAAAATCATTTTTTGGACATTCCTCTTGAAGTTTAAGTCATTTTTTTTTAGCACCTATAACTTCAAGTACCATTTATTTTGTGGAACCTTACCTTATGTATATAAAATACTTTTGTATGGATTTTGTATGGTTGTTATGCAAGTCAAATTTACATGAGGAAATTTGTATGTCTTTTCTTGTCTTATATACTTCAATTGAAAAAGCATTTATACTTCAATTTGGCAAGCACTTGCGTGCATAAAATACTTATAGGGCAACATGTGAACAGCACTTGTTCGGGCAAGTAGGGTCGAATATTTTACAAAATGTTTGGTGAGTGGATGCCGAACGTATTAAGTTAATTTGGTCACACCCAACCGAAGGTATCAGATCGTCTACCAAGTCCCAACCGAATTGCTTTTGAGTTGTTCAGTTTGGCTAAACTGAAGATATTTAATAGTTTCAACGTTAGTTAACTGAACATAATTATTAAAGTGTCACATCATGATGTTTGGTTAATCTCAACCGAACATTAGCTAATCATACGGTCATACGTGACCGAAACTTGTTAGAGGTTTCAATCGTTTGAGAGTGAACAAATTCAAGTACCATAATATTAAACTACTGGGTCATATGTGACCAAATGATGTAGTAACACTCGGGCAATCATGACCGTACCTTCAATATATGTTTGGGCCTGCTTGGTCGAATCTCTGTGAGGAACCAAAAAAATCAGTCATGCAATGACTTGAATTCAACAAAAACCAACAGTGACTAACAACTATTAATAGAACAATAAATAACAATCATACAACAATGAATAACATAACACCCTTCTACTGAAAATGTCACAAATCCAATTAACACATTCATTTAAAGAAAAGTATGAAACAACCAAGTCAAATTAATCACCAATCCTTTACAAAACCATTGTTTGATCAGTATCTAAGAACATTCCACTAAGGAATAAATAAATGACCAAAAGTAATCATTTCTTCCCCTTTGTACGCTTCTTCAGGGGCTGGTCTTTGCTGGAGGGCTTATGCTTAGATGGTCCGAAAGCATATCCAACTGTTTGTGATCCCAATTGAGTCCTTTCTTCAAAAGCACTTAATATTGATGATCCTTTTCCTGTTAGGTGCCTAAGCACATCGTCTGCCATCTTCTCTGCCGAGGCCATGGTAGACTCACTGGCCAGCAATGCTTTCCACTTCCGCACAACGCCCACTGCTCGTCTGACACGCTGCATACGATTAGCAAAAAGTTATATCAAGATTTTTGAAAATGGAATTGAAAATAAGGGAGATGGTTGGAAAATCCATATAAGAATAACTTACATCAAGCAAGTCATCATCATCATCAATGGGATAGCCAGAGTGTTACCCTCCTGATTCTCAACTAATGTGTGAAAAATCTTGTTGAACCATGGGAGATAGTTCGGAGCAGCTTCCCAAGCATACGAGGCTCTCGCGCCTCTAGTTCTGCCGGACAAGACATGATCTTGCCACATCTCCCATATCTCTGCTTAAAAGTTGTACTTCACGAGATAGCTTGTGATCACGTGTCGTGCGTGCCAAACATAACCCGCAATCGAGTTACCAATCATAAGGGTGTAGTAGCGGTAAATACGGGGTCGAATCCACAGGACTTGAGTTTTACACCAAGTTAACTAAAAATGGGGGTTTTAAGAAAGTTCAATGAAATAATTAATTAAACTAACACAAATAAAAATTCTCAAAGATAATATTAATGAGAAGAAATCACCTAAGTCTATAGTTCCACAAATAAGAATCAAGATTCAATGGCATTCAATGGTCCTCAATCATTCCAAAAAATTATTAATTCAATTTCTCCTAGATTAGCTATGGAAAATCGACGTTAGCCAGAAATTCCTAATTCCCTTAATTTTGATAACCAGGACGTCCACCACTAACTATTTCTCTAATTCATGTATAACCCTAGACATCCGCCAATCAAGTTTAACACACTAACCGCAGTAATATGATTTCGTGGGAACACTAATCCTAAACAATCGAGTCGCATCCGCTACCGATTTAACCTAGATTCAATTGTTACACACTCAAGAACTGAAAGGGTTTCACTGAAAATGGGTGAGTGTTTGTTACTTTATTAGTCCAAAAGCACAATTACAAGGATACTAATAGCCCAAATAACTATAGATTGTCCACCTAAAAGCATGCACTGGCCATATACATACTCTAGATCTAAACCATAATCATTAAAATCAATAACAATGAAATATGAGAAATTAAATTAATTAAATAATAAAATAAAAGATCTCACATAATATGCCATGAATCCATGATCCCGACTTGCTTCCCCTTCGAGTTAGGCAAGAAGTTGATTAGTCAGACATCATCATCGAAGAAAGTCGATGCTAAAAAATAATAGACGATGATCTAAAAATAATAATAATTGGTGATAAAAATAAAACTTAAGTTCCTAATATGTAAAACTACTAAAAATTGGTTTCGGAAGTGAGAGAAACTAATTTTAGGGGTTGGGGAGGTGACTAGTGCGCTGAGGAGCATCATAGGCTATTTTTAGCTAAAGAATTAGGTCCCGCCACGTATCCGCAGCCGATTGGCTTGCCTGCTGTTGCCGCGCTGATGTGTCAGTGCCTGATTGGTCGAAATCGTTGTTGATGACTCGTTGTGAAGTGTTTTGACGTGTTGAGTCGGTGAGTCAGCGTCAAGTGTCAGCTTCTGATTGGTGGAGACCCGTCTTGATGATGCGCTTAGGGGTGGAGAACGTGCCACGTGGCACACATAAAGTCGGTGAAAGAGTCGTGCGAATTCACGAAAATCTGGGAGTTTGTGCTGTTACGCATCCTAAGGCAGATCGACGAAGGCTGAAGTGAGAAGAAGAAATGGCTGGCATGACGGGTACTACTTTGGCTGATGTGGCGTCGCGGGATTGGTTAAGAGCTTATGAAAGCGGTGACGTAGCAGACTCTCATTGGAGCAAAATACGTGCTTAGAGAGGAGAACGCCACGTGGCAGCGTCTGATTGGTTCAGAGAAGCTTTCCGCTGACATGACGGCTCCCAATTGGTTGAAATATGTTGTCTGCTATTCTACCCACCGCGCAACGCGTAACTCAAGGCAAACTATCCGACATCTGATCACTGCAAGTAAATACTCCATTTTGAGTTTTTCTGCCACGAATTCAACCTTGCACTCCGTTTCACCTAAAAATGACCCAAAAAAATATAATTAAATATATATTTTCAATATTGTCCATATTTAAATATATTAAAATAAACTACTAAATATATATAAATACTAACTTATCAAATACTTTCAAACTTAAGACTTTGCACATCCCGAGCAAAGTTGTAGATGACATCACAAACTAAAATAGACTTTTAATATAGTAATGTACTGACTCAACTAATCCTATACCCGACCTAAATTCATGGAGTTTCTTTGATTTACATAGTCACCAAATTAACAAGTAACTTAGAAAATTTCAGAGTTATGATTTGTCAAGACTCGCAACACAAACACAATTAGGATCTTACTTTAAAGACATAGATCCGGTCAAGACAAAGGTTATCAACTAATCACGAGTTTTCTTGGCCTATACATTAAACCACACAAGTTCAAATTTCACTTAATATAGTGAAAGCACTCGAACTAAATCTTTTATTTGAGGAGTTTCACGACTTCTGCCTTTATTCATTATTTCTTTTCACATTGTTTTTCTTCTCCAAATCTTTTTTTTTTTTCAATTAATACAATCTCTGCTACATTTCTTGTAGACCAATTTTCTTACTTTTTCCCACCATCAAGTTGCACAAATTTGACCATCTACTCATTTTCGTTATATAGCACAAAGTCCAACCATCATCTAAGTCCCTAATCATGAAATCATAAAAATGCAGAGCTATGGACTCAATTGAGTGTTTCTCCTAATTTTCTCTAAGTTTCAAGTCAAAAAGGCAATTGTAATTTACTAATCCACAACCAAAGGCATGAATAAAGTTTTAGGTGACTCTAAATAAATAATAAAAATAAATGAAATACACCAAATACATACATGAAAGTGTATTAATTTCTAATGAAATGAGAAAGGAATATGAATGAATAAGAAATGAAAGAAATGATACAAAACACCACCATTACCATCCGATATCAGCATATAACCGCATAAAAAGAATTAAACGATCTCACATGCGGTCTTTCGTAAAAGAATCCATCCAAAGCAATCCAAAATCCCTAAAACACCCCAAACTTATTCTGAACCTTGTCTTCAAGGTTCAAAACTAGCCAAGAGGTCCACACATAGAAAACAAACAAGATGGTGAAAAAATATGATAAAAATAAGATGAAAGATACAAATTCATGCAAAATGATAAAAATTATGAAAATAAATTAATTGATTAAATGATACTTATCAAAGTTTGGGTTGCCTCCCAATTGCGCTTTTGTTAAAGTCATTGGCTCGACTTGGTTTAAGTCTGTCAATCAGTATAGACTGGCGTTGCAAGTGAGACGACCTCCACATTATGGCTCGGGAAGTCTTCATAGAAGATTTTCAATCTATGGTCGTTCTCCTTAAACATATTACCAGTCTCCAAACTTTGAATCTCCACTACTCCATGATCATACATCACAGTCACAACATATGTAACTGTCTACCTCGATCTCAGCTTACCTGCAAAAATCTTAAGACGTGACTAATATAAAAGCACTTTCTGACCGACAAAGAAAGATTTCATAGAGATATTGCTATCATGGAACGCTTTTGTTTTTTATTTATAAATCTGCGCATTTTCATACTCGTCGTTCCTGATTTCCTCTAATTCTTGGAGAGTGAGCTTTCTCTCATTTCCTGCATTATCGAGCTTCATATTAAGTTGTTTCACAGCCCAATAGGATTTATGCTTGAGCTCGACTGGCAGGTGGAAAGCTTTACCAAACATAAAGCGATATGGGAACATCCCAATTGGCATTTTAAATGTCGTTCGATAAGCCCAAACTGTATCATCAAGACGTGAACTATAATCTTTACGAGTAGGATTCACCGTCTTTTCCAAGATGGATTTAATCTCTCTATTAGAAACCTCTACCTGGCCACTCGTTTAGGGATGATACCATACGGTTACAGAAGTGAGTGCCTCTATCACTGATTAAGGCACGTGGGGTACCAAATGTTGTGAAAATCCTCGATTTGAGGAATTCACATACCACTTTAGAGTCGTTAGTGCGTGTAGTCTTAGCTTCCACCTACTTAGACACGTAGTCCACTGCCAAAAGTATGTAAACATTACCAAATGACACTGGAAACGGTCCAATCAAGTTTATACCCCAAATGTCAAATATCTTGCAAATATGAATCGGGGTAAGTGGCATTTGGTCCCGATGACTAAGATTATCAGTTTTATGACAGTTAGGACAAGTCTTGGTAAACATGTATGAATCATGGAAAATGGTGGGCTAGTAAAAGCCACTCTTAAGAACTTGCCTAGCTGTTCGACAGGGAACGAAGTGGCAACCGCAGGAGTAAGTATGACAAAAAACCAATATGAAGTGACTCTCAGTCAGAGGAACATAACGGATGATAACCTGGTCAGAGCAAAATTTCCATAAATTCGGGTCATCCCATACATAGTACTTAGCATCATTCCTTACTTTATTCTTCTGAGCCTTCAAAAGGTGAGGTGATAGCTCACCCGAAGTGATATAGTTCACCAAATTGGCGTACCAGGGGAGATCTTCCATAACAGCATAGATGTACTCGTCAGAAATCATCCGTAAGAGGGGTAGGACTCTTACTATTCTTAATTTTGCTGAGAAGGTCTGCGACTAGATTCTCAGCACCACTTTTATCTTTAATTGTGATGTCAAACTCCTGTAGTAGGAGTATCCATCTAATGGGCCTAGTTTTGGCATCCTTTTTACTCATCGGGTACTTTAAGGCAGCATGATCAGAGTAAATGAAAACCTTGGTTCCCAAGAGGTATGGTCGAAACTTCTCAAGTGCTAAGATAATAGCAAGGAGCTTCTTCTTAGTACTGGTATAGTTCATCTGAGCCGCGTCTAGAATACGAGAAACATAGTAAATGACATGTGAAGGTCTCCAAACTCTCTGTCCTAAGACTGCACCCACTGCATAATCACTAGCATCACACATAATTTTAAATGGAAGCTCCCAATTAGGGGCCTGAATCACTAATGTGCTAGTAAGTAAGTCTTTCAGTGCATCAAATGCACTATTACATGCCTTATTAAACTCAAAAGGTATGTCCTTTTGAAGTAGAAGGCATAGGGATTGTGTGATTTTTGAAAAGTCCCTGATGAAACGATGGTAAGAATCAGAGTGTCCAAGGAAAGATCTAATTTCCTGCACATTCGTAGGGCAGGGAAGTTTCTTGATAACATCAATTTTAGCTTGGTCTACCTCTATGCCTCTCGCTGAGACAATGTGTCCCAAAATAAGACCTTGGTCTACTATAAAATGACATTTTTCATAGTTCAGAAGTAGGTTCTTCTTAATACACCTGCTGAGTACCTTTGTGAGATTGCTGAGACAACTATCGAATGAATCACTGTAAACAATAAAGTCATCCATGAAGACCTCAATGAAATGCTCAACAAAATCTGAAAAGATACTCACCATGCACCTTTGAAAGGTAGCAGGTGCATTGCATAACCCAAAGAGATGCACCGATAGGCAAAAGTGCTAAATGGATAGGTGAATGTCGTCTTTTCCTGGTCTTCAAGCGCTACTGGTATTTGATAAAAATCGAAATAACTGTCAAGACAACAGTAATGAGAACGATCGGCTAGTCTCTCTAACATCTAATCAATGAATAGTAGGGGAAATGATCCTTCCTAGTGGAAGCGTTTAATTTCCTGTAGTCAATGCATACCTTCCATCCATTTTGAATACGGGTTGGAACCAACTCACCATGTGAATTGGTGACTACTGTGACTCCCACTTTCTTAGGAACCACCTAGATAGGGCTTACCCATTTACTATTAGAGATAGGGTAAATCATGCCAGCATCAAGGAGCTTCAGTATCTCCTTCTTCACGGCATCCATCATAAGCGGATTGAGCCTCCTCTGTGCTTCTCTTATAGGTTTTGACCCCTCTTCCATATATGTATGATGCATACAAGTGGAAGGGTGCAAACCTTTGATATCCACTATGGTCCACCCAATAGCCTGTTTAAACTTTTGGAGTACTCATAGGAGCCTCTCTTCCTCCAAATATGTAAGTTTGGCTGAGATGATCATAGGGAGTGTGTCATTATCACCCAAAAACATATACTTTAGGTGCTCAGGTAATGGCTTCAGCTCAAGCGTGGGAGCTTTAACCAAAAAGGGAGAAAGTTCAGAGTCAGAAGTAGGTAACTCCAAATGATGGACACTTGGGGGTAGGGGTTGGAATGAATCCAACTCGAAAACAACATCATTGTCATCAGTATCGAAGGTCAAAACCATCTCGTGGATTTGAGTTGTGTCGAGATGATGCTCTAACACTACTTTGAAATCATCATCGCTACTCGTGAGCAAGGTCTGCTTAACGAGTGGATCCATACAGTCCATGGTACACACCCTAGAGGCACATCGCTGGGGTATCGCATCTCGTCATAGATATTAATTTGATGACTTCACCGTCAAACTCCATGGTAAGAGATCCATCACCAACATCTATCTTCGTCTTTGCCGTCTTCAAAAATGGACGCCCAAGGAGTACTAATAAAGCATTGGGGAATAGCTCCTCTTTCATGTTTACCACGTATAAGTCAGCAGGAAACACAAACTTATTCACTCAGGCTATAATGTCCTTGAGAATGCCAACAGGTCTGACAACGGAATGGTTTGCCAACTGAATGACAATACCATTCTCCTTCAATAGGCATGCATGCAATGTCTCATAAATAGACAATGGCATAACATTAATGGAAGCGCCAAAGTCGCACATAGCACTTTGAATGCTTACATCACCTATAACAAAAGGTATTGAGAACATCCCAAGATCCTTGCATTTAGGAGGCAACTTCTTTTGTAGGATAGCTATGATGGTTTCTCCCATTTGGACTTTTTCGTTGCCTTTCGGTTTCCCTTTGTTAGTGCATAGTTCCTTAAGAAATTTTGCGTACCTAGGGACTTGCTTCAGGGCGTCGAGGAATGGAATATCGATTTTCACTCGCCAAAAGGTCTAGAGAATTTCTTTCTCTTCCTCCTTTTTCTTATCTAAGATGAGTCGTTATGGAAAATGAGGTTTGACCTTAAATGTAGGTGGTGCTTCTTTTTGAGTAGTTACCATCTGTTTAGAGATAGACAGAGTCACTACTACGTCGTGTTCTTCATCATATGCCTGGTCTTGTGCCTTAGATGACCCATTATTCCTTTTGGGTCCCTCCAATTCTGTACCACTTCGGAGTGTAACTGCGTTAGCACTCGCGTTAGGATTCAGGTAAAGTTGGGAAGGCAACTTTCCCTTATCCTCGAGACATCCATTCTACTGTGTCAGTTGGTCCACTTTAACTTGAAGAGTTCAGACCGTGAAATTGATTTCGATGATGGATTTCTCGGTGGTAAGCAATGATTGACCTCTAGGGAAGAAGGTCTGACTGTTTTGATTCTGAGGCCTGTAACTGAAGTTCGGGTTGTTCCTCATTATTGCATGATTATATGTATTCCCAAATGGGACTCTAGATGGTCCTTGGAATTGATTACCCATGGCATTGGCCTATTGATTGTCCTCAAAGAGAGTAGGACATTCATCAGTTGCATGATTTGTGGTAACACAGAAGCCACAAGCTTTAACTTGCACTTTGCCAAAGGAGAGGAGACGTTCCATCATGGAGGTTAGCTGGTCAATTTTCTGATCAGTGGAACTCTAGATATTCCCTGAAGTCAAACTTCGGTAAGCAGTAGCATCAGATCACCATAAAGGCGTGACTGTTGTGCGATGTCCTCATGTAATTACTTCATTTGGGCTGGAGTTTTATCTTGAATATGACCCCCACACGCATTATCGATCATTCGTCGTTCCATGGGCAACATGCCAACATAGAAGAATCGAGCTATGGCTTTCTTAGACTGGTCATGCTGCAGGAAACTAGTAATCAATCGCTTATAGTAATCCCAATATGCGCCAAATGATTCGCCCGACCTTATTTTAATGCTGCATATGTCCTTGATGAGCTAAGCAACTCTATCCTCAAGGAAGTATTCATTCAAAAATGCGGTTGCCATTTCATTCCAGGAGTTAATGCACCCATGCGGAAGGTAGAAAAGTCATTCCTTGGCTTTGTATTTAAAGTAAAATGGAAAATATTTGAGCTTAACCATTTCCTCGTCTGCATTGGAGGGTTTCATTGACTTGCAGTTACTATGAAACTCCTTCAGTAAAGTGACATGGTCTTCATTCTCACCACCATGGAAGGATGGTAGGAGATGAATGAACCCAGACCTCAACTCAAAGTCTCCGACATTATCCAGATAGTTGATGCTGAGGGGTTGTTGCGCCAAAAGAACTCGAAGCTCTTGATTGTCATGACCCATGGTGATTTAGCGATTTACAACCATGTTCAGAGGATTTTGGCATTCTTGTTGCCTGAGTTAGGTCTCTCTAATCCACCTACGAAATGTTCTCTTTAGTTCAGGATCGAAAGGTAACAATGAACCGTCAATTTTGACTGAGTGAGGTGTGGTAGTATAAAACTTAAAAAAAAAAAGAAACCTAAACTCAGAGTAAGGACTAAGTCCCCGGCAACGGCGCCAAAATTTGATCACGTGTCGTGCATGCTAAATATAACCCGCAATCGAGTTACTAACCACAAGGGTGTAGTAGTGGTAAATACGGGGTCGAATCCACAGAACTTGATTTTTACTCCAAGTTAACTAAATAGGGGTTTTCAGAAAGTTCAATGAAATAATTAATTATTCGTAAAGATAATATCAATGAGAAGAAATCACATAAGTTTATAGTTCCACAAATCAAAATCATGATTCAATGGCATTCAATAGTCCTCAATCATTCCAAAAAATTATTAATTCAATTTCTCTTAGATTAGTTATGGAAAATCGACGTCTGTAGTAATTCCTAATTCCCCTAATTTCGATAGTCAGGACGTCCACCACTAACTATTTCCCTAATTCATGTATCACCCTAGACATCTGCTAATCAGGTTTAACACACTAACAGCAGTAATATGCTTCCATGGGAACACTAATCCTAAATAACCAGGTTGCATCCGCTACCGACTTAACCTGGATTCAATTATTGCACACTCAAGAACCGAAAGGGTTTTAGGGCAAACGGGTGAGTGTTTGTTACTTTATTGGTCCAAAAGCATAATTACACGGATACTAATAGTCCAAATAACTATAGATTGTCCACCTAAAAGCATGCACTGGCCATATACATACCCTAGATCTAAACCATAATCATTAAAATCAACAACAATAAAATAGGAGAAGTTAAATTAATTAAATAATAAAATAAAAGATCTCACATAATATGTCATGAATCCATGATCCTGACTTGCTTCCCTTTCGACTCAGGCAAGAAGTTGATTAGCCGAACGTCATCGTCGAAGAAAGTCGATGCTAAAAAATAATAGTTAATGATCTAAAAAATAATAATAATTGGTGATAAAAATAAAACCTAAGTTCCTAATATATAAAACTACTAAAAATTGGTCTCAGAAGGTGAGAGAAACTAATTGTAGGGGTTGGGGAGGTGACTTGTGCGTCGAGGAGCATCGTAGGGCTATTTTTAGCTCAAAAATCGGGTTTCGCCACGTGTCCGCAACCGATTAGCTTGCTTGATGCTGCCGCGCTGACGTGTCAGCACCTGATTGGTCGAAATCGGTGTTGATGACGCGCTGTGAAGTGTTAACGTGTTAAGTCGGTGAGTCAGCGCCAAGTGTCAGCTTTTGGTTGGTGGAGACCCATCTTGATGACGCGTTTAGGGGTGGAGAACGCGCCACGTGGCACACATAGAGCGGTGAAAGAGTCGCGCGAATTCGGGAAAATTTAGGAGTTCCTGCTATTATGCATCCCGAGGCAGATCAACGAAGGCTGAAGCGTGAAGAAGAAATGCTGGCGTGACGTGTACTGCTTTGGCTGATGTGGCATCGCTGGATTGGTTGAGAGCTTATGAAAGCAGTGACGTGGCAGACTCTCATTGGAGCAAAATACGTGCTTGGAGAGGAGAACGCCAAGTAGCAGCGTCTGATTGGTTCAGAGAAGCTTTTCGCTGACGTGGCAGCTCCCATTTGGTTCAAATATGTTGTCTGCTATTCTGCCCAACGCGCAATGCGTAACTCGAGGTAAGCTGTGCGGCATCCGATCACTGCAAATAAATACTTCATTTTTAGTATTTTCCGCCACGAATTCAACCGCGTACTCCGTTTCACCTAAAAATGACCAAAAAATATAATTAAGTATATATTTTAAATACTTTTCATATTTAAATATATTAAAATAAATGACTAAATATATATAAATACTGACTTATCAGCTTGCAGTAGATTTAACTATATTCACTATAGTAGGCTTGTAGGGAGCTAAGGGGATGCGATGTACATTGCCCATCTAGCGCAAAAACTTATCCGAGTGGTACGGCTCAACTGTCGATAATAACTTTTAGGTTCCCATGTAGAACGCAATCTCCGTAATGTCATCGTCATCATCCACCCAAAAATCCACATATGGGTCCCAATTGACCTGAGGCAAAACAATACATAGAAAGTTAGTAAGAAGTTATAGATTCACAATTCAATCCAAATTTGAATTGATGGGTATAAACAATAATAATACCTTGCTTGCTAGGGCCCTGTCAAGTGACATACGCAATCTCTCCACATTAGATCTATTGAGACCTTGTTCTTTCTTTTATATCCACCTACGCAATCTCTCCACATTAGATCTATTAAGACCATGTTCTTTTTTCTATATCCACCTACACACACGAAGGAGCGCATTGACGTACTTCGAATTGATGTATGCTAAATGAAGATCCAAATAGAGTATATGGATTTATATTTGTACTTGTCATTGAGTGTGCAAACAAGTAAAGAGAAAAACCTTAAGCAAAGTGTGATAACTCGCAATCTAGCAGGTTTCTACACGACTTGCGTTACCGAGTTGCCGATACAAGTATGCTAGTGCTGCAGCACCCCATGCGTGCGTACTAATCTCATCCAAATTCTCCAGCAACTGCAGCAGTTGGACAGGTAATGGAAGTTTTGTCAACAAATAAAGTGCACCCGAGCATATACTAATGGTACGCTCGTGTCGTGCACTCAACCACGGGAGTCGGCGTATGCTTGTTTTTGTCTTTCTTCTTCCTTTTTGGTTTAGTCCCCCATTTTGAATTCAACCGACTTTTCTCGACATTCATGCCTTCTGTGGACCGAACGTTGTCTCAGCCTCTTTCTTAGACACATTAAGGCATTGCGACTCCAACTCGATAGCCTCGGACTTGGAAAGTGGCTCAGCTGCAACTGGCTTTCCAATAACTGGAATCTTCATTAACCTACCTACATCTTCCAGTGTGATTGACATTACCAAATGAGAAGTGAAATGTGTTGGTCTCTTGCTGCCAACTCTCCACAAAAGTTGATATGAGGTTATTGTGTCCTTGTACATATGAGCACTCAGTCAGTTTGCTCAACCCAGACTGTTTGATAATCCTCCAGTAGTGTCAGGGTGACAAGTCTATAAATCCCAAGCCGCCAAAGGGGTCTTTCTTGAAATTTTTAAGTATACAAAGTTAGACACATTATCAAATACATAAACAAAAGTGTATTGGAGAATTACTAAATAAAACACAAGTGTAAAAATACTTTAAAGTTATTGGAAAGTTACCTCATTCTTCCATATAGCAGCCGCCACATGGTTGTTGAAACTGGCCAATATGGAACGGTAGTGGGGCCACCCGGAATAGGTCTCGACGGGTCATCTGTGGCCTCTTCAACTACCCTACTACTTGATGAAGCCCGCTTCCCACGTGCCTTGTCACGTGTCCTTTCTTCCTTATCTTCATAGGCTCCATCAGATGACTTACCCTCTCCCTCCTCCTCTCCCTTTCCATTCCCCTCTTCTTCTCCCCCAGAAGATTTCTCTGAATCTTCCTCACGTGACCCCTCTTCATATCCCTCAGATTCTCACTCTCCAGGACCATCTTCTTCTCCCTTATCAGACCCCTCTTATTGTCCCTCTCCTGAAGTCTTTTCTTCTCCCTCTCCAGCTCCCTCTTTATCACCAATTGAGCCCTCTTCTGATGAGGATTCTTTTCCCTCCTCATCCCAACCTCTCTCACTATCTCCACTCCCCACAGCTCCTCCCTCTAATTCTCCCTCACCAGTCCCCTTTTCTGATTCCTCGTCGGATTTCTCTTCAGATAAGGATCGTGACTCTTCCACTACCTGCCCCTTGTTATACTTTCCTTCCACCATATTGCCTTGTTTGATTTGTACTAGCTTTTTTTCACTTAGGTCGAAATAAGATCTCGAGGACAATGCTGAGGAGGTCCAGCATCAACAGGATCTGTAACGTGTTCCAATTGCTTGAACTTTCTATATGAAACTGTTTGCGGTCTCTACCGTCCACCATGGGTGCCTATCGCCGGAATGGCATCGGCCTCCTCCCGTGTCACCAGCCTCTTCGGACGACCCATCCCTGTAGTGAGAAGTATAAGTTATAATATATAGATTTGACAAACTTTAAATATATTGAAACCATTAAGGTTCGGTCAAGCAGGACCGAAACTTGATTATTGGTCATGTAAAATCGATCTTCAATCATAGTTTCGGTCACATGCATCCGAGATTCAATCAAACATTCGGATGCATGTAACCTAACCTCAACATAAGGTTCGGTTGTACATGACTGAAACTCAAACATAAGGTTCGAGCATCAACAACCGAACCTTGTATTGAAGTTTCAGCCCTGGACAATCGAACCACCTAAAAACCACATCAACTAATTTGACAACATTACCTATCAACAACAACACCAACAACAACACCAACAAATTGCCCAACAAAACCAACACAAACAACAAAAACTCCAATCATACATTCGATTCAACAAAACCCTTGAGCCCGAAAGTCAATCACTTCCAATGCCTCCTCCTTCGTTCCAGCAGCACGGTGATGACACAAACACTCGCCAACCAATCTACGAGGTTCAAATCGCCAAGAACAACTCGTCAATTAGCAAGAAACTTGGAGATTCGAGGGTTTGCTGGGAGGCGGGAACGAATTCGTTCCAAATTCTTGTGGGGTGCCCTCCTCAACAGAGGTATTTTGGGGATTAAACAAATTTTTGGGGGTGCCCTAATCACTATGTGGATTGCACTAATCAAGTGGCTTGCCCTTACACTTATATGGGGTGCACATAAAACACCTTTTGAAATTTTGGCCATTGAACTTCTTTGGGTTTTCATTGTGCACAGAAGAATTATTGTTAAGAACTATTTCCATTCTTGCAAAATCAATATAGTCCTTAAAATTGAAATTATTATCAATAATCAAGAAAGAATTATAAATCAAGTAACAAAATCACAATCCTTAAAATTTGAATGAAGATTGAGGTGCGTCGGAACATTGTCCCGCGATTTGATGGACAAATCACTCTCAAGAATACAATAATCTCTTTCGTTCCAATGGGCACTTCAATTGAAACGCGCAGCGAACTCTACGAATTGATGTTATTGCTCTCAGGAAAACAGAGAAGTAGATAAAAATAGAATATTTTAGTATGTTCTTGTGTGTTTTCCAACTGTAATGTCTTCTTTTTTTTTTTTTTTTAGTCATATTTAGTTGTCCGTTATTTCTTTCAAAACGTAAGTGTTGGTTCATCGAAAAAAACTTAAGTCGCATTTTTTTTTTTTTTTTTTTTTTAAAGCAAAAGGCCATCCGGCCTGCATTTGCAACTGCAGTTTATCCTGCTTGGGTAACAAAGAAATTAGATTAGGGATACGATCCCAAGTCCTCATATCAACATCGTTCTCGAAAGCTTCTTTGGCCATATGGTCAGCACAAGCATTATTTTCTCCAAAGGTGTGTCAAAAAACCACATTTCACTTCTCTGTCCCCACCAAAATGTCGTCAACCAGTGGGTCTCGAAACTGAACCTGCGGATGGCTCAAAAGAATATCAGCTACCTCTTGTGAATTCAGTTCCACCATTAAGATCTTGTATTGTCTGTCCAAGGCTAGTCGCATATCGTGTTCACTCCCTGAAGTTTCGCATAAAGTGGTGAGCACCTCCCCCAATTTTGTCTGAGCTGCGGCGCACAATTCTCCGTGTGCATCTCGTAGAACTCCTGCAGCCGTGGCTCCTTCGTCCTATGATTGTACTGCCCTGTCACAATTTAGCTTCCACCATCCTTCCTCATTGGATTCCCAAAGGCATCTTATCCTCAACAACAATGCCTGGCTCGAGCTCTTCCCTTATGACCGAATTATTTTCATTCGTTCTGTAGTTGTCAGATGGCATAACATCGTACCATGTTAGTGCTTTCTCCCCAAACATAGTGTCATTCCGCCAAGACCAAAGGCTCCAACATATGGTCCTTTTGGTGCAGGTTTAACACCAGCCAGTCTTCCAGAGATAGTGCAAAGAATTCTTCACTGGCCGACTTTTGAGGGAGGGCCTCCCAAACTCGACGTGCTAAGGGGCAATCTCTTAACAGGTGCAGTGCCGTCTCCTCATCTTCTCGAAATCAATCGCAATTCCTGTTTTCTCTAATATTTCTCTTGCAACATAAGACATTCGTCGGTAAGCGATTATGAAAAACAAGCAGAAGGAATGTGCGGATCCTCTGAAGGTCGCTCTATTTCCAGATGCAATCCCACCTCTTTGGGACGGTAGATATTGCACCTCCGTAACTAATTCATAGGCTTTTGGTGACAAAAAAGGATCCTTCATATCAAAAATCCAACTAAGTTGATCCGGGCCTCGCCTTATGTGTGGTACTGGCATCGCGCGCTTTTATCTTGTCACATTACCTTCGGAGGAAGATACATTTGCATTCTCCATAAGTCCTAGGCCCCTGACTCAGTGACGAAGACATCCCAGTTTCCTCCATAACCTCTGCATCAAGAACGCTCATGGTATATTGCAGAAGATCTCCTATATTCTCCACCCACTTCTCTTTCCAAAAGAGGGCAGTCTTGCCACCACTGAGGCCCCATGTGACTCCCGATTTAAAGTAATCCAAATTGTTCCTCATATTTCTCCAAACCATTGAAGCCGGCCCTGTCCTCGACCCTGTTGGTTCGCCATCCTCCCCTATAATATTTCCCTTTTAGAACAATCACCCAGAGGCGGTCTTCCTCTGTATAAAATTCCCAGCACAATTTGAGAATGAATGCCTGGTTCTAATCTTGGGACTTCCTTTAGCCGATGCCCCCTCTTCTCTTGGCTATACATAAGGTAACCAATTGACAAGGTGCATTTTCTTCTTATCTGTCACACGAACGCATGCACTACCTTATCGATCTCATTGCAGATATGGGTTGGCAAGAGAGTTGACTGCATAAGGAGATTCGGAATGGCTTGCAGGCACAACTTTGCAGTGTTAGACGGTCCGCTAGTGGCAACTAGTTTGCCTTCCAACTCGGGCCTTTTTCCTTGATTAGTACGCTGAGGTGTAAAAATTATCAACCCAACACACCCACAAAAATATTTACAAAACTAACACACTTGTAGCCACGTCAGCGCCACATGGGTTTGGATTTCATTGAAGTCGTGACTTGGAGTCACGACTTCCTTCAGAATTTTTTTTTTTTTAAACTGCCGGCTTGTAACTTAACATGTATAACCAATTCTAATTTCACTTCCAATTTCACTCCACAAGCATGGATTTTCCCTTCCAATTTCACTCCATAAGTTATTCTCAATAAAAGTATTTGATTTGTGCTCAGTGGATTTGCTAGAATTGATTAGTAACTTAACATTTATAACCAATTCTACAATCAATTTTCGACTCTTAAACCAATTCTTTTGATTAGTAACTTAACATTTATAACCAAAAATGCCAAGATCGTGCTTCGCAAAAAATGGAAGTGCGATCTTTTTTTAATCAAGAAAGAGCGATTGTCATTGAAAATACAGATTATGTTCCATTCAAATCTTGTTTATGAATCAGCTTGGAAAATACAGACTAAGATAAAATGCATAGAAATAGATGCAGTGATCAGTAGAGACAGTAATTCATGATATACTATATCTTACCAATCTAGACATTTCTGATGGACACACATTTCTTTAACTACAACAAGTTCTACAAAGATATATAAGCACTAAGTGCTTATCGGAAAATCGCAGGTTGATCATCTTCGGACAAGTGTAGAAGAACTAGCAGTGAAACTGGAACAGATACTAGTAGTAGAAAGAACATGAGAGCAAATACAAAAACTTTTCTTCCACTGATCAGTTGTCTAGCCCTCTCAAGTGCTTTGAATCCACGACAATCCTCGGCGATAGAGACCACGATACTTTGTGTCCAAATAACCGCGAAATAAAGGTATAGAAAAAGTCCTAGTCTGACTCCAAATAATGACTTCCAGTCCCACACCGTGTTCTCTTGACGACTCGGACATTACGGTTTAAAGCAAGTGGAATATCCGAATGACCCACATCAGCCGGATTTTGAGCATCTTCTGGTTGAATATCATCGTTGTCACGCATTCCGCCATCATGAGTACTTGTACTCCCAGATAAATTCATCATTATTGGACTTGCATGAAAATGGCGCGAAGATGTAGGTGCCCTGTCAAATGGAAAGGCTTCCATAGCCTCGAATGTCATGTTGGGAGGAACTGAAGGAGTATGTGGAGTCCCAAACTCGTTGAGAGGCACTGATGGAGCATATAATGGTTCATTATCCCTCGAAGGTGTATCAGCATGAGAAGAATGATGAGAAGCTTGAAATGAACTGGGCATATTATGCATCCGATAATCTGCGTGTACGACAGTTAAAGTCGATGCAGCTACATCTCTAATATGTGCAATAGATACATCATCACCAAGTGTCAACTGATGAATTGAAGTAATTCCATGTGCCTACATATGAAATATTGATGAAGTTTTATGCGAAAGTACAAGGAAAACAACTATTTGGCAAGGATTGATGACTGAAAAAAATGAATTTGTACTTACCAAGGCCTCAGCAATAGCTCCACGGGGGTACATGAATCGTCGTGTAATGCGACGATACCATATCATATACGGGTTGTAAAAGTCCATTGGCTCCTCTAAGCTTTCATCAGTTGCAATATTGGAGGCACGTTCGTTCCACATGCAGACATAAGCACTATGTTCTGCGCTCCAATCCTTATCCGTCTTCCCTCTCAAGTCAATCTTATGTAGCTGCGCGTTTGTGCTCTGTAAAGGTGGTATCACTTGTCTGAGACCGAATTGTCGCCCGACTCTATCGGGGTGATACATTTCCACTACAGCGAAGAAAATCAAAGGTGCCCTCGTTCGCCAAATGGCACGACCACTGCTACAGTACGCAGGTAGGTCCATTATCAGTGCCTCAGGATACGGTTCCCATATAACCTGTAGGCAATAAAAACATTTTTAAATGAATAAGCAACGCATTTTCGATGATGTCTCCAAAGCACTACGTAGAGAAGTAATTCTGTATATCTCTTACTTCATCGGGTGCTTGCATGTCAATCATTTCTCTGTACTTTGTCAGGACGTGCATTGATGCTCCCGTGGTCTCCAAAGCATGTTTCCACCTGCACAAATGAAAAAAAATCACACAATGCATGTATGTCGGCACATGTACATAGATACGAAGAAATTGAAATTATTAGGTGAGAAAATAGTAATTACCTATGACCAAATGGAGGAGGTGGAAATAATTCTTCGTTTTGTAAGATGTCGTCTCGAAGAAGGTTTCCCATTATTGGTGCAAGAAACGGCAACCTATCCCATGCCCATAATTGCAATAAGATGACCGGACCTGCAATCTCAGCTCCATCAATGTCGGCTGCAAGACATAATTGTCTGTATAGGTGAGCCAGAGTTGCACTACCCCAACTTATCTTGTCCCGCTCCTCGAAATCCTCCAAAAATTGCAAATATGTGATGTGAACGAGGTTGTTCGACTTGTCTGCAAATAGCGTTCCCCCTAGAAGTTGTAGGATGTATGCTCTCGCATAGCGTTGAACGTCCACATCATCAGCATCGTCTGGGAGGTTTGGAAACCACCTTGAAAGTTGGCGAATTTGAATCCGCCCTCCAGTCCTGTTATTTTCGGGGAAAGGGAATCCCAGTTGTGTCAAGCACAAGGCATCGTAATCTACGTCGACGCGGCCAGTAATCGGTAATCCATCGACAGGCAACCCCAAGATGATTTGTACATCTTGGAGGGTTATAGTCATCTCTCCGACGGGGAAATGAAACGTGTGAGTTTCTGGCCTCCACCTCCCTACAAGGGCAGTTATGAGATGCCAATTAATTGATATGAAGCCTACTCGCGCAGTCCCGTAAAATCCAGCTTCCTGAAGATGCCCAACTATGCGTTCATCCAGTGGGACCAACCGATGAAGTGCAGCTGAATTACGCCTGATAGTCAATATACCAGGTTCCTATGGAGATACGTGATATAAGTGAAATTAGTTACACGTATCTACGCAGATATTATAGTAGAGAAACAGACGAAAAGAAGTACTACCGGTCCATTCCAAACGCGTGTAGATCTATGTGAAGCTTGCATAGTCAACACTGAATCATCTATAGGGCCAGGATCCATATCCCGCTTGAAGCCAAAATCATTAGCAATGTAGTCATTAGTTCCATAAAGCAATGAAGAAACAATGGTACCGAATATACCCATCATTAAAGAACGTCAAAGCAGTTAGAAAAACTATGTGCGAACAAGTAAGAAGAAAAAGATATGGCATTCATATATTAGCATTGAACTACTAAAAATTATGACAAAGAAGAAGAAAACAAGTCACTAGTCACATTGAAAGTAAGAGCATGCGATTTTCATTGAATAAGAAAGTTCTCAAACACAAGGAATATATAGGTGAGTGTGAAACACGCAACTTCAATTGTTTTTCACTATGAAGCATTAGACGGTTGTCCTTGCTGACGACGACTGCAAGTGCGTCTATTGTGTCCATCCTGCTTACAATTGCTACATCGCAGCGTTGTTGGGGTTTCTCTCCATTCCTTCTCTCGCTGCATATGCCGTGGCTGTTTCTGATTGCCTCTCCAATCCATTTCAGTGCGCAAACGGCTTGTTTGAGGACGACCTTTTTGCCTCGCTTAGATATGGATCGGCGAACGTGTGGGGAACTCGGCGTTAGGCCAATAATCTTCGTGAGGAATGGGTTGGAAATTTGCGGCATAACATTGACTATACACGGACAATCTGTAGTATGACTCGATGTACTGACAGTTGTAACGGCCCAGATTAACCAGTACCGCCTCCCAGCCCAGCTTCAGGGAACTAAGCCCGCCCACCAGTACTGCGCAGGCACTGTAGCCCAGATTAACCAGTGCTACAGTGTACTCCACCCCCACACTCGAAACCGAGACCATAGGAGTCTTAAGCCATGATTTCGTTGAGTGTGTACCATTGAGCTAAGTTGGTTCAGTGGTACACGGCCACATGCGCGCACGCATAAATCCCATAAGGGCGTGCGTTCGAACCGTGGGGGGTGTGGGAGGTATGAGAGGTTTCGGGGGTACTGGTTAAACTGGGCTACCTGTCACTCATATCCTCTGGGCTTCCGCAAGGCCTTAAGGCAGGGCGGTGCGGCCCACAAAAAGGGTACCCTTTTTTTGTGGGCGCGCACGCCACCCACTGCCTGCTGCTTCTCGAGATATGAGTGACAGTGACCCCATGAGCCCGAAACCTCTCATACCTCCCACACCCCCCACGGTTCGAACGCACGCCCTTATGGGATTTATGCGTGCGCGCATGTGGCCGTGTACCACTGAGCTAGTTGGTTCAGTGGTACCGACTCCACGAAACCAATGTGCTGTGGTAGCCGGCCCACAAGCCTGCCCCACAATGCCTTTAACATGGTACTGTTTGGATACTGTAGCTTAGCTACAGTAACCCCCACCCCCCTGACTCGAAACCAAGCCCTTAGGGGTTTTATGCATTGGTTTCGTGGAGTCGCTACCACTGAGCCAAGTTGGTTCAGTGGTACCGACTCCACGAAACCAATGCATAAAACCCCTAAGGGCTTGGTTTCGAGTCGGGGGGGTGGGGGTTACTGTAGCTAAGCTACAATATCCAAACAGTACCATGTTAAAGGCATTGTGGGGCAAAGCTGGCTCATGGGGCTACCACAAAGACACGGGTCGGCTCAGTGGTACACGGCCACATGCGCGCACGCATAAATCCCATAAGGGCGTGCGTTCGAACCGTGGGGGGTGTGGGAGGTATGAGAGGTTTCGGGGGTACTGGTTAAACCGGGCTACCTGTCACTCATATCCTCTGGGCTTCCGCAAGGCCTTAAGGCAGGGCGGTGCGGCCCACAAAAAGGGTACCCTTTTGTAACGGCCAGATTAACCGATGCGCCTCCCGGCCCGAACCGGGGAGGCGGAGTCGCCCGCGATCTTTGCGCGAGCCTTGCATGCAGCCCAGATTAACCGGTGCTACGATGTACTCCACCCCCACTCGAAACCAGAGACCATAGGAGTCTTAAGCCTTGATTTCGTTGAGTGTGTACCACCGAACCAACTTGGCTCAGTGGTACACACTCAACGAAATCAAGGCTTAAGACTCCTATGGTCTCGGTTTCGAGTGTGGGGGGTGGAGTACACTGTAGCACTGGTTAATCTGGGCCACACATCTCTGCTGCGCAAAGATCGCGGGGTGGGCGAGGCTAGTTCCCCGGCTGGGCCGGGAGGCGATCGGTTAATCTGGGTCGTTACACAGTGATCAATGGCAACACTAGCGCAAACAGCTTGAACATGGGAACATGGAATGCCAAAACACTGCCACTTCTTACGAGTGCATCTACGGGCCTCCAATTTCACAATTTGTTTGTTACACCCCTTTCTCAAATGATACCCACGTGGTGCAGTGATGACTTCAAATGTACCATTCTCACGATTTACTAATGTCACATTGTGCCCTCCAGCCACCTTTCCCCAATGTGACAGCTTATCCATTGCGTACTGTGTGTACCTTTCGCCCCTTCCTAGGGCTGCACCTATTTCGTCGCGTCTTTTGTTAAAGTACGTCATGACACGGTAAAATGTAAGCTGCACTAAAGCGGTGATGGGGTAAAATCGCGTGCCTTTAAGGACCCCGTTAAAGCATTCTACAGTTGTGACAAAAAATTTCATATATGTATTAGATTGTAAACGTAATATATAAAAGCAAATAAAAAAAATTAAAAAATTGAATAGAATTAAAGTCTGGATGAAATATTTATCAAATTAAAGTAGGTGATGTTGCGGTCACTACCAACACATTATTATATATTATAAACAACTTCCCTAGCTAGGTTAGAATATAACAGCCGCTAACGCCTGATAGAAAGTGACCACCACCAATGTCTCATCTCTTAAGCGCACGCCTAGTGTTCTTCCAATTTTTTCTACTAAAGTATTGACATGTATGTGGGATTTTTTGCTTGATTAATACCATACCCCCCTAAACCCCAAATCAAACAATTTCTACTCCCCCCCTTGGGTTCCCCACATGTTTTACATCTCAATATGGGACAATGACATATATCCACACTAATTGGAATAACACATTGTACTATATTAAAATTAAACTTTCTAGCTATTTAATTAAAAAATTGCACGTATTGATTTTTACAAGGTGTATATAATTAAGATCAAGTAATTGGAAAAAAAACTAAAAATCTATTATAGAACTCACATCAACTAATTGGCAAAAATAAAATATCAACCGGATAGAAAAAAAAAAAAAACAACCCCGCATACAAAAAAAAAGAAAAAAAATTAAGAACCAACACTACATTAACCACATGAAGCATAAACAAACAAAATCCCCAAACAAGTTGATCTTACAGAGTTGTATACACAGCTTGAGTTCGGGTGGGTTGCGGTTCGGATCTGAAGTTGAAGATGGAGAGAAGATCTGCACCAATGGAGCCAATCTGGTGGAGTTGAACAAACGAAGAGTTGAAATCCCCCTAGAATAGTGGAGCTGGAGTTGAAGGAAGGATGGAAAGTGAGGAAGGAAAGTGAGAAAGTGAGGAAGGAAATGAAGAACAGATGCAGATCTGTTTTGCTGGTTTAAGTTCGGTGGAAGTCGTGACTTCGGGTCACGACTTCACTTTAAGTGAAGTCGTGATCTGAAGTCATGACTTCATTAGAAATAAAGTCGTGACTTCAGGTCACGACTTCTCTCCTTTACAAAAAAAAAAAAAAAAAAAAAACGTGACGTGTCAGTCACGTGGCGCTGACGTGGCTACAAGTGTGTTAGTTTTGAAAATACTTTGGTGGGTGTGTTGGGTTGATAAATTTTTCTCCTAAATGTACTAATCAAGCAAAAAGTCCTTCCAACTCGGGAGTTTAACCTTGATCTTTTCAAGCGTTTCCTTATAGGTGTCTTTGCCAACTCTCTCATGCAATAGCGGCGATCCTAAGTACTTTTCCTGAGTACTTATCATTCCAAACCCAAAATCGTTATTGATCTCCTTTCGCAAGCTCTTGATGTATTCTTGGAAAAATATATCTTGGTCTTTTGTCTATTTACCTTTTGGCCTGATCTCGGGCCAAAGAACTGCAAAATATCCTTTATAACCTCAACTTGCTCAAGGGAGGCCTCTGAAACATGTCGTCCGCTAAAAATAGATGGGATAGGACTGGTCCTTTCCTCCCCATACAAGTCCTTGGCCATCTTCCGTCCTCCACAACTCTTTGTATACCATGTGCTAACATCTCCATTGATAGAAGAAAGAGATAAAGAGGATAGGTGTCAGCCCCTCAATAAGATGACCCGAGTAGGCTGGGCTAGGCAGCGAGAGTCCTAGCACATGGCCGAATTCTGGAGGATTCGGGTGGTTCCATACAGTTTGGTTGCATGCGGGACGGATGAGGCAGCGCACAGGCGTGGACGAGGTCGTGCCTTGGCGCACACCTAGGCACGGTGCTTGGGCGTAGATGAGATTACACCTTAACACGTGCCTTGGCACGTCCCTTGCACTGGTACTGGCACTGGCAAGTTCCCTTGGCACGGCAAGGCTGCGCCTTAGCTTGAGCAAGGTCGCGCCTTGGTAGATTCCTTTGGCATCAGCAAGGCCGTGCCTTGGCACGAGCAAGGCTGCCCTTGGCATGTTCCTTGGGCATGAATAAGGCAAGACTTTGGCAGATTCTTTTGGCACGAGCAAGGTCGCGCCTTGGCAAGTTCTTTATGCACGAGTAAGGTCGCGCCTTGGCACGAGTAAGGTCATGCCTTAGCACGGACAAGGCGTACCTTGGCAAAGGTTGACAAATCTTGATTTGGGCGTTGACCAAGTCAAAGTATGTTTTGTCTCATTTCGGGATGTTTCCTATTTGAGTTGGGGAAACTGCTTAACATCTACTATAAGGAGATGTGTGTTCTCTCCTAGGGGCGGCATGGGCAAAGAAGCAAGGAGGACCCTCGAGCATGCCTTGGGCACCATGCCAAGGCAAGACCTACGGACCCATGGTCCAAGCCACCCTGAGCCGGTGGGACTCGACTGAGCCCCGGCTAACACCCAGGGTGCCTAGACGCGGCTAGGCACCACCGAGCAGTCCCTGTCCCTAAGAAAAACGTGGGCGAACTACTTAAGATGTGGATGGACCAAGTTAAGGTGGTTCCAGGTGGTTGAGTAACTACCTTGGTCATGGGCAAGGGCCATGACCAAGGCACGTCTAAGAATGTCCCGAATACATGGAGCATGTTGCGATTGACCCAATAGTGGTGGCGATTATGGAACGAGGTGGCAGCAAAGGAACAAGGTAGTTGGGCAACTGCCTTGACCACAAAGAATGGAAGGGCTCTAGGCTTGGGGAAGCATAGAGTTCCAGTGTTGTATTCCTAATTGAGAGCTTGTAAAACGTTTCCTTGTTGCTATTGCTTGTCGTTCCTTTATTTAGAGTGTTAGTTGTGCTGAACTAAGGTGGCCCTTAGGCACCACGGGTGGGATTAAGAGAGAAAAATTTCCTTGAGAAAAACCCCTCTCTTAATAGCCATGTGACAATTGGTATCAGAGCTAGGATTGGAGACGATGGCGACCCGAGGAGCGAGTGATCTAAGTGATAGGGTAGCTCACCTAGAACAAATGATGGCAACGATGGTTGTCCCAACAGAGACGGCGGAGTCTTCAAGGATGGCACAGCGCCTTGAAGGCTTGGAGATGTTGGTGGTTTCCTTGGTGGCTAGAGGAGAGTCACAAGAGGCCATGATAGCTATGTGGGAATCCAAATTTGAGGATCTTGAGCGGATGTGCGTTCTGTGGGAGAACTCACTACTGAAACAGCCACGAACATGGCTTTGGAGGTGAGTCTGCTCAAGCGAATCGTGGGCTGATCCTTGGAGGTTAGAGTTGCGGCAAAGCCTAGAACCAAGGTACCGGAACCAAAGATATTCTCAGGCAAGCGGAGCGCGAAGGAGCTTGAGAATTTCCTTTGGGATGTGGAGCAATATTTTGCTACGGTTCGAACGGAAGAGAGCTAAAAGGTCATTTTGACTTCCATGTACCTAGAAGGTGATACTAAACTCTGGTGGAGAACTAAGGTAGATGATGATGTAGCTGTAAGCAGACCTAAAATCATGGACTGGGAAGTGCTAAAGGAGTTGAAGGATCAATTCCTTCCTACTAATGCAGCTTGGCAGCGCGGCAGGCCTTGCGCAAGCTCAAACAACCGGGGTCGGTTCGATATTATGTTAAGGAGTTTTCCTCCCTCTTGCTGGACATCTAAAACATGTTAGAGGAAGATAAACTCTTTAACTTCACCACTGGATTGCAATCATGGGCTCAATCCGAGCTAAGGAGGCAAGGGGTGAAGGATTTGCCTGAAGCGATTGCTGTGGCTAATAGTCTTGTGGATTTCAAGACTAGTTCTTCCTCGAACGAGAGGAAGAGCAAGGAGAAGAAGCCATTCAAGGACCATCACAAGAAGGGTGAAAGGAAACCCTTCTCTCCTAAGCAAGTAAACCCGAAGCCAGCCCCGAAAGCAGACGCTAAGCCCTCGACAAGTTCCTCACACAAGGGTTGTGTCATTTGTAACGGCCCTCATAAGGCACGAAACGGCCCAAAGAAGGAGAAACTCTCGACCTTGATCGCGGAAGATGATGGCCAGCCCTAAATGAACCCATTGCAATTATTGAATGCTATTCAACAAGCCAAGACAAGCCCTTCGAAGGGGCTAATGTACGTAGATGTGGAGGTGAACCAAAAACGTGTCTTGGTAATGGTGGATTTAGGAGCAACATACTCATTTGTCGCGGTTCACATGGTGGAGAAGCTGGGGCTCACTCTTGTCGAGAATTCCAGCCGAATGAAAGCTGTAAACTCGAAAGCAAAACGAATTCAAGGTATGGCATCTAACGTAAATCTTAAGGTTGGGTCTTGGGAGGGAAAAATCAACCTTATGGCAATTCCCTTAGACAACTTTGATGTCATCCTAGGGAATGACTTTCTACACTTATGAAGCATTGCCTTGATGTCATTCTTGAGGGGATTGTTTGTGATGAACAAGTCTCATCCTTGCTTTGTCCCTGCGGCTAACATGATTTCAGGAAAGTAGAGTTCGAAGCTGTCACACCTTTCAGCCATCCAGGTGAAAGATGGACTACGGAAGGGTGAACTAACATTCTTGGCGACCTTGGTGGAAACTAAGGGGACGTGGCAGTGAGAGTCCTTGGTGCAGTTGCTGAAGTGCTGGAGGACTTCAGTGACGTGATGCATTCGGAGTTGCCGAAGCAGTTACCCCCACAAAGGGTGATCGACCATGAAATTGAGTGATCCCTGGCTCAAAACCCCCAGCACAGGCCCCTTACAGAATGGCTCCAAAGGTGTTGGAGGAACTGAGGAAGCAATTGTATGAGTTATTCGATGCTGAATTCATCCAACCATCTAAGGCACCCTATGGCGCACCAATCTTGTTCCAGCAGAAGCACGATGGGTCCCTTCAGATGTGCGTGGACTATAGGGCACTGAACAAGCTGACGGTGAAGAATAAGTACCCCATTCCATTGGTAGCAAATTTGTTCGATCAGCTATCCAATGTAGCCTACTTCACAAAGTTGGACTTGAGGTCGGGATACTATCAAGTCCAAATTACAACTGGAGATGTCCCTAAGACGGCCATGGTGACTAGGTATGGATAATTTAAATACTTAGTCATGTCATTTGGCTTGACAAATGCCCCTGCTACATTCTGTAACTTGATGAACGATGTGCTAAAGGAGTTCATCGATCGTTTGTTGTTGTCTATCTTGATGACATTGTAATCTATAGTCAAAACCTCCAAGATCATGTAGATCACTTACGGAAGGTTTTGACTATATTAAGGGCTAACCATTTGTATGTAAAAAGGGAAAAATGTGAGTTTGGTCATGTTGTAGGCCAGGTAAACTGCAGATGGACCCAAAGAAAGTGCGGGCAATCATGGAGTGGCTAAACCTCACGAAGGTGCAGGAGTTGCGGTCATTCTTGGGATTGGCGAATTATTATAGGCGGTTCGTAGAGGGCTACTCAAGGAGAGTGGCTCCGCTGATAGACCTTTTAAAGAATGATCGGGTTTGGGTGTGGACGGATCGATGTGACCAAGCCATGGTATAACTAAGGCAGGTCATTGCCTCTGAACCGGTATTGGGGTTGCTCAATTTCGACCTACCTTTCGAAATGCACACTGACGCATCCGATCGAGTACTGGGGGCGGTACTTGTCCAGGAAGGGCACCTCATTGCCTTCGAAAGTAGAAAGCTAAAGGAAGCGAAGTAGAGGTACCCGGCTCACGAGAAGGAAATGCTGACTGTAATCCATGCCCTCCACCTGTGGAGGCACTATCTGTTGGGGATAAATTTTGTGGTGCGGACGGACAATGCAGCTATCACCTACTTCATGAGCCAAAAAAAAAAAGCTCAATCAGAAGTAGGCGAGGTTGTTAGATTTCTGAGCAGAGTTCGACGTGCAGTTCGAGCATAAGCCTGGAAGGCTTAACTCAGTCCCGGATGCTCTCAGTCGCAAAGTGGTGGCGGAGATGGTATCAGTAGTGGTAAGGCTGGAAAGTGAGTTCTGCCTCGCATCAAGGAGGAGACAAGTAAAGACCTTGTTTGCATAAAGATGAAGAAGTTAGTGGTTGATGGAGTCACTCGAGGTTTTGGTGCGAAGATGGAGTCCTTTATGCTAAAGGAGGACGTCCATATGTCCCTGGTACTGGCGGACTAAGGCGACAACTTCTAAAAGAGACACATGATGCTCGGTGGGCGGGACACCCGGGCATAGAGCTCACCTATACCCTCTTATCACGTTCGTTCTTTTGGCCGAAGATGGAGGAGGACGTGGATCAGTACGTGCGGACTTATCTTGTATGCCAACAAGACAAGACAGAGATGAGGAAGGCACCAAGGTTGCTGGAGCCTTTGCCCGTACCAGACAGACCCTTTCAAAGTATCTCTATGGATTTCATTACTGGATTTACTTGATACAGCCCAATTTTGCTACAATCTTCATAAAAGCTCGACTATTGAGCTAAGTCCATTCGAGGTGGTGACGGGACAACAACCAGCTACTCCACATGAGGTAGTCAAGTCAAAGTCAATGGGATCGAGTCCAGCAGCTTATTGCTTTGCGAGGAACAAGCAGGAGCTGAGGGAGGCAGCTCAAGACAGTTTGGCCAAAGCTGTCCGGAGGATGAAGAAGTATGCAGACCAGAACAGGAGACCCTTGGAGTTCCAAGAAGGAGACATAGTCTTGTTGAAATTCACCCCCCAGATTTTGAAGAAATTCAACAAGAAGGAAACACACAAGGGCCTGGTCCAGCGATACGAGGGACCATTTGAGGTGGTCAAGCGAGTAGGGAGGGTGGCTTATCGCCTTAAGCTACCAGAGAGGTTGAAGATACATCCAACATTTCATGTCAGCTATCTTAAACATTTCCACTCTGATGAGGCAGATCTAGAGATAAGCACAACGAGACGAGCTCCACCTTTGGTACGAAAAGAGTTTGCGGGAGAAATCGAGCAAATTCTGAGCCACTAGACGCGTGGCCACAACAACAACAACAACAACAACAACAACAACATAGCCACGAGATGCGTGGCCAAAGCAAGAAAAATAGGCGAACTTTTTACTTGACCAAGTGGGTTGATGTTAAAGAACCTACTTGGGAGCGAGATAATACTCTATGGCAGTTTGAAAAAGAGATAGCAGACTACCACAAGCGGCAGCAACAGAGCAGTTCGATGAGGGCATCGAACATTTCGACGGGGGGATGTTTGTCAGCCCTTCAATAAGATGACCCGAGCAAGCTGGGTTAGGCAGCGAGAATCCTAACAAATGGCCGAATTTCGAGGATTCGGGTGGTTCCATACAGTTTGGTTGCATGCGGGACGGATGAGGCAGTGCACAGGCGTGGACGAGGCCGCGCTTTGGCGCGCACCTAGGCACGGTGCTCGGGCATAGACGAGGTTACACCTTGGCACGTGCCTTGGCACATCCCTTGGCACAAGCACAGGCAAGGTCCCTTGGCACGGGCAAGGCTGCGCCTTGGCTCGAGTAAGGCCGCGCCTTGGCAGATTCCTTTGGTATGAGCAAGGCCGCGCCTTGGCAGGTTCCTTGGGCACGAACAAGGCAAGACTTTGGCAGATTCCTTTGGCACCAGCAAGGTCGCGCCTTGGCATGAGCAAGGCCGCACCTTGGCAAGTTCTTTGGGCATGAGTAAGGTCGCGCGTTAGCACGAGTGAGGTCATGCCTTGCCACGGACAAGGCATACCTTGGCAAGGGTTGACAAATTTTGACTTGGGCGTTAACCAATTCAAAGTATGTTTGGTCTCATTTCGGGATGTTTCCTATTGGAGTTAGAGAAACGGCTTAACATCTACTATAAGGAGAGGTGTGTTCTCTCCTAGGGGCGGCATGGGCAAAGAAGCAAGGAGGACCCTTGAGCATGCCTTGGACACCATGCCAAGGTAAGACCCATAGACCCATGGTCCGAGCCACCCCGAGCCGGTGGGACTCGACTGAGCCCCGGTTAACACCCAGGTCGCCTAGACGCAGCTAGGCACTACCAAGCACTCCCTGTCCCTAAGAGAAACGTGGGTGAACTACCTAAGACGTGGGTGGATCAACTGCCTTGACCACAAGGAGTGGGGTTTTACTTAGTCTATGACGATTATGTAACTTCTTGTTGGCTGGTATATAAAAAGCCAATGGCTCTAGGCTTGGGGAAGCATAGAGTTCCAGTGTTGTATTCCCAATTGAGAGTTAGTAAAACGTTTCCTTGTTGTTATTGCTTGTTGTTCCTTTATTTTGAGTGTTGGTTGTGCTAAACTAAGGTGGCCCTTAGGCACCACGGGTGGGATTGAGCGAGAAAAATTTCCTTGAGAAAAACCCCTCTCTTAATAGCCCCGTGACAATAGGGACTCACCTTGTCTTATTCCTCTCGTGGGTGTGAATGAATTAGATAAGCCTCTAACGCGAGTAAAACGCGTCAAAGATAACCCTTAAAATACCGAATCCGGTTGGAGCAGCAGGTATTACTGTAGATCCATCAAAGATTCAGGCGATTTTGGATTGGCCAGCGCCGACGTCAGTGATTGAGATTAGGAGTTTTCTGGGGTTATCAGGCTATTACCGAAGGTTCGTGAAGGATTTTTTGAAAATCGCTTCACCATTGCTGAGAATCAAGGACCAAAACTGGAAGAGATTCCAATTGTGTGCGAGTTTCCGGACGTGTTTCCTGAAGATTTACCTAGGTTACCACCACCGAGGGAGATCGATTTTATTATTGAGTTGGTGCCAGGTACGAAACCGATATCCATACCACCATATCGCATGGCTCCACGAGAATTGGAAGAATTAAGGAAACAGTTGCAAGAATTGAGTGAAAAGGGATTCATCACACCGTCGATATCACCATGGGGAGCACCGTCTCTCAGTATTACTTCAATAATTTTATGTACTCACCGTCTAGTTTGTGACGGTGGGTGCAGATCAGTCGAGTAGCAGACCAGGCAAGGAGAAGATTGGCGATTATCTCTGAGCCAAAGACGGACTTCTACGACATATTTTTGTACGTTTTTGTATTCTTTTGTATTACGTTTTTATGTACATGATATGATTACGGTTGGGTTGAGTGATAGGAACTTCTGATTTGACACATGTTATATATATCGCCACTTTTGTTCATATATGCATGTGATCTTTATTTCCTGGTTTTTCCACAATAGGTTAGGCCTTAGGATCTCCTTTTCACTGGTGAATTAATAAGACTTCCGCTGAATAATTGGTTAGAAAAAAAAATTTAGTAACTTTGACTTATAAACAACTATAGGCTAGTCACAAGAACAAGTAAGTTAACTGTAAGTGGTATCATAAATGGTAGGTATTTAGGTGTTTAAAGAATGCTAACTAGTTCCTGGTTAGGTCCTATAGGAGATATTAGGGCTTAATTAGGGATTAGGCCGGACGGTGCCCTTATTTGGAATTGGGGCCGTCACAATAGGTCATATAAATGTTTGTTGCAAAGGTCTCGAAGTTTAATTTCATCGAAATTTTACGGATCTTGATTTCGAGTTACGGTTAAAAAGTTATGGGTAAAAAACTTGGGTAAGGGCAAAATTTACAAGATCTTTTGCAAGACTTAAAAAAAAAAAGTGAGGTTCATTATTCAAGGAGATTAATGCATTTTATGTTAAAAATGTGTCTTTCGATGTAAAACATGGAATATAAGATAGCAACTCGAGGTCGTTTGAGGCATGAGGGATAATGAGTTACTTATTTTGTGTTAAAATGTCTCTTCCGGCGTTTTATGTTAAAAAAGTCTTTGTTTGGTTTTTCCATTTTCATACCGTATTTTCTGTCCGAAGAGATTTGTTCTAACAATTTCGAGACAAGATTATTCTTGTAATCATGGTTTCTTCGGACGGAAAGACGCTACGGACTGTCGATCCGGGCAAGTTTTTGATCGATTACTAAAGTTTTTGATCTAGCACAAATTACAGATCAAATAAGACGATCATGACTCCGTGAGTGCTTTAATGTATTTCGATTTTATTGATGGGTCAGAATCGTTTTCTCGTTCAACAAAAAAAATTGCTTATGTTATCATCGTGCGAATCGGTGCATCATATCACCTGACTTCATGTATGATAATTGTAGGCCAAGTGAAAATTGGCATGCATATATGGATATATGTTTTTTAACAAATCAATAGGATATTGATATGATATGTGCATATACATGATATGATCATATAAATGTACGGGTTCTTATAAATCTAATCGATCATGATATTATCATGCATATTATATATTGATTGGTTATACAAGCAAGTATGAGACTAAGTGACGCAGCGGAGATCTTCTAAATCAGTTGAACGAATCCACGAACAACTCGATCTAGGTTAGAACTTAAGTCAAAGTTCGAAAATTTTGTTATTTCAACAAAAACTCTCCCCCAAACCCTTCACCACCAGACTTTTTATAGAAGCCAATCCTGGGCCCACTTCCTTAAATCATGCCATAAATTGCTCCTTAAATCATGCCATAAAGTGCTCCTTAAATCATGCCATAATACTCCTTAAATCATGCCATAAAGTGCTCCTTAAATCATGCCATAATACATGATTCTTGGACTTCATCATTCTCCCCAGGGTGGACAGAATTCGCCCTCGAATTGTCATCATGGTGGCAGTCCTTCTGGCATCTCATCAGGGAAAACATCACAAAACTCCATCACAATAGGAATTGCAGTTTCAGGAACATCAACATCTCTATCTACCTTCTTTCCCATCAAGATGTAAACGACCTCCAGAATCCTGTAATGCATCTTCAAATCTTGCCAAAGACAGCAAACTGCTAGATTCTTTAGTAGGCTTAACTTCCTCCGGGTCCTTTGCGGGTACTAGCACAATCTTCACTCCCTTGAACATAAGGGTGTATTTATTGGTTCTGCCATCATGCACAACTCCCCTATCAAACGCCAAGGACGTCCCAATAACAAGTGACAAGCATCCATAGCCACAACATCACACCAGATCGAATCTTTGTAGTTAGCACCAATAGAAAAAGTCACCAAGGCGCGCTTCGACACCTTCACCTCACCACCCTTCTTCACCAAGCTAGCTTGTAGGGCTCGGGGTGTTGTTCATTGCAAGGCCCAACTTCGAACCGCTTCAATCGAGACGATATTCTCGCAATCGCCCGCATCAATCATGAACCCGCACACCTTGCCTAAGATGGTACACTTGGACCGAAAGATGTTATTCCGCCCCACTCATCATCGGCCGACGACATTTCGGAGTCATACAAGAACGCCTCACAACCAAGGCGGTACCCACATCTCCAAATACGATCTCCTCTTCTCGTGTTGTCGAAGTATCAAAAACCGGTTCTGCGGTGATGTTGGCCTCTTCCCCTTCGTCTTCCTCTTCGTTCTCAATAAAGAGAGCCTTCTCCCCTTTACATTCTGACTTCCTATGACCAACTTCGCCACAACCGAAGCATATAATCCCACTAGTGCTAGGTTTGTTCGTGCGACTAGTAGGGTTAATTGCAGCGGTATTACCTCCGGTATTGGCTGTCCCAACACTAACATTACTGGAAGCATTACTCACACCCCGACGCTATTGTTTCTCCACCAACAATGCTCGCTGGTGCGCTGCGGATAGGGAAGCCGGATCGAACATGTTGACGACATCTTGGATCTGCACCCTCACCCACCAATATACCGCGTCACTAATTGGTCGTTAGTCTCCTGCAGCTCGTTTCTAGCGACTAACCGATAAAACTCGAGAGTGTAATCATCTATCGACTTTGCCCCTTGTCTCGGATTCTCGCAACCTCTGATACATAAGGCGTTGGAAATTGTAAGGCAAGAACTCAGCCCGTAAGTGCTTTTTCATCTTCTCCCACGAGGTGATCTTCGCCTTTCCATTCCTATTCCGCATCAACTTCTGTTGTTGCCACCAAGCCGTGACCCTGTTGCGGAATCTGGTCGCAACCAGTTGCACACGCTTGTCTTCGGGCACACTTTTGAATTCTAGGACTTCTTCAACTGACGCCAGCTAGTCCAAGAATTCTTTCGATTGAAGGGTGCCATGGAATTCCGGGACCTCCGTCTTCATCCCAGACTCCCACCGCCTGTGATCACCCTCAACTGCACGCGGCCTGTAGCGCCTCCTCGGCGCCTCAGCATACTCATCCTCCCCTTCGGTAGAAGAATCTCCTACTGGTTCATCACCAACAAGTTCCCTTCGATGGTTACGGACACGATCCATATTCTGACCCAACAACTGATCCATTCTGGCAGTTAATCGTTCTACCACCGCGTCCATGCGTTGATCAATTAATTGGCCAATTAGTCGATTCAGTTGTCACGGTCATACACCTCCTCGATACGTCGCTTGTTCCTCTTCTACGGCATGATTTCTCCAATCACGCCGAAACGAGGCTCGATACCAATGACGACGCAATGGAGATCTTCTAAACCAGTTGAACGAATCCACGAACAACTCGATCTAGGTTAGAACTTAAGCCAAAGTTCGAAAATTTTGTTATTTCAACAAAAACTCTCCCCCAAACCCTTCACCACCAGACTTTTTATAGAAGCCAATCCTGGGCCCACTTCCTTAAATCATGCCATAAATTGCTCCTTAAATCATGCCATAAAATGCTCCTTAAATTGATGCCATAAAGTGCTCCTTAAATCATGCCATAATACTCCTTAAATCATGCCATAAAGTGCTCCTTAAATCATGCCATAATACATGATTCTTGGACTTCATCACTAAGAGATTTATGTTTATTTTTTAGTTCTTATTTTTTAATATATGCATGGCATGCATGTGTGTGCGGGTGTTTGTCCATGCATGTGCATCTCAAAATAGATACAATCTATTTAATTATGGATACATCTATTATATTACGTGTAGTGTATATATCTATAGATATATTTGATATATAGTTTGTGCAATTAATGTTTATGAAATCATATCATGTGAATCTAGAAGAATCGTGTCGAAACTCTTTTAATGGAAACGTTCACGGGAAACTTGAAGATTTGGTTTCAAATAAAGAACAAAGAGTCCTCCTACTAAGAATGATAAAGTAAGGAGACTAAAAAGACAAAAATGGATAAATCTTTGCGTATAGATTAACCCATTTGGTTGAAGAAAACATATGAGAAGTTAAGGAACAAATTAGACTTGTCCTTAATTTGAAATGTGATCATTTTTCGTTTTAACATAATTCTTCATCAAAGAATGCTTTGTTTTTCGAAAAGAACCGATCAATGATGAAATGATAAATTCAATTCTATTGAATCAAACTTGGGTTGTACTGACATCGTACCAAGATCAAAAGCAATATGGAGCAAATGAGTATTCAAAGGGAATTAAATCCCAATATAACTACAAATAATTAGTTCAAGGTTTATAATTTGGTGGCTAAAGACTACAAACAAAAAATATGACATTGATTACTTTGATACTCGAGTACCAATTGTAAGAGTTACATCCATTTGGGTGTTAATACATTATGAAGAACGGTTGTTTCTTGGGGGCCCAAAGAAATAGTGATTCATAGTTGAATCGGAAATTAATGCCTTAACAAATGCAAGGAATCGAAATGGCTTTGGAACTTGTTGATGGAGATACCATATGGAATAAGTCATGTCTGGCTATATTAATCAATTGTGATAACAAGACAACTCTTTATAAGGTCGCAAGCAAGACTTATAATTGAAAGTTTAGTCATATAAGTCTAAGACTTAATCTTTTGAGACAATTACACAAAAAAGGGGGTTTTTACAGTTGATTATGTCGAATCTAATAAGAATTAAGCGGATCCATCAACAAAGGTTCTTGTTAGAGATATGGTGTCTCAAACATAAAAAAGAATGAGACTTAAGTTTGCCTAATTCAATCTTCACTTGATGGGAATCCAATTTAATTCTTGAAAATACAGAATAAGTTCAATGTGGTACTAACAAGTCAAGTGAAGATTGCATAACACTAGAAAATTTATATTATAAAAGCCCCTTCCTCGTTGTAGTGTTAGTTTCTGCATGACGGAGCTAGGTTGACAATTGAATCTTAATAACTCGAATAGAGTGACTCGCATAATCACTTAAGTAGACTTATCTATATGGATGTAGAAGTGTGGTAGCTTCTTATAAGCTTAACTGATTCTAGAGCACTCAAGAAAGACATGATTTGCACAAGGCGATAGTGTACAATCAACAAAACACTCTTACTTATATGACATCAATATGTGTGATATTTTCGGTTTCGTCGCAAGGGTCCTTGGTTAAAGATTTGTTCACCATAGCACCTGTCGAAACTTTGAAGTGTTTGCACTAAGCGAAAAATTCAATTCCAAAAGACATTTCTCATTTATGTACAAATTTTGGAATAATGCTATATATTTTTTGTGGTGTTATTTCTTATGTGTTATTTTCAATTTATATGTCCATATAACTTGAAAATGAAGGGAAATTGTAGAATTTTTTTTAAAAAAGGGTTTTGGTGTTTGGCGTTGAGCTTGGCATTGAAACGCCATCCTCAACGCCAACACCAAAAGCCTCTTATTTTTTGGTGTTGAAGCGCTGACTGAAAAGTTGTGAATATTGGGTGTTATTTGGTCTATTTTTTATCCGTTTTTGGTACCTATTCGCACCAAAACTCACCTGTTTGTGGATAGACAAGAAGTCTCTTCATTTTTAATAAATCAAAGAGATTTAGTACGTACTAAACATATTGAGAAACACATTGAAACACAAAAGGCTTTTGAATCAAAGTGTGTTCTTGTTCATAGTATCATTCTCTCAAAAGTTTTTTAAAGAATATTCTTGGTTGGAGTTGTGTTACACACACACATCATCCAAAAACCATTATAAACTTGATTGTATTCTGAAGGCAAGTTTCGATTAGTCCCATTGTGTTTACGAGGTTTCGATCGATAGAGAGAAATCTTGTATAAAAATGAGCAATTACGTGCATTAAGTTTTTGTTTAGTTCCTCCATTCTCATCATGTATTTTTTGTCCGAAAAGATTTGTTCTAACATATAATTTGTTTCCCAATTAATGTAGGATGGAATATTAATTACCACCACAATATTACAGTAATTTCTAAGCAATATGTGAACAAAATTGTAAGTGTTACAGACTTTTTTTTTTCAGGAATTTACAACTCATTTCTTTGCCTCAATATATGTCCCTACACGCGTTATTAGATTTATGCACCAAATGTTGAGATGGATGAGGAATCATTTGCCAAAGGCAAGGCTTAAGGAGGTCTTAGATTTGAATTGCACACTAAAATGGAGAAAAAAAACTCTAACAAATAATGCGCTAGTTGGAGAAGTGTGGACCGAAATTATAGTCCCACATTAATTAAGTGAAATTTTTTAATGAAGAATATAAGTGATTATCTCCCTTATTCTAATAGTACAGAAGCCTTTTGAGTTAAAACTTCACACCAATGAATTGAAGGTGGTTAAGTTGGGAACAATATTGGTACTGACAGACTTCTGGTGTCAAAGTCGACGGTAAGACACCTTGGATAACGATTAAGTGAAACTTCGTATATAATGAAATATATAAGCGATTATCTCCTTTTCGTAAAAAAACTGATTATCTCCTTTCGAATAGTACTTACGGGCATGCACGCGGGTGCGTGCCCAAGATAAGAAATATAACAGTGCAATTTAGTAATTTCTCGGGTTTTCATAATTTGCGTTATTACAAAATGAAAAATGATTTTTTAATATTCTTTTGATACATCCATTTGCTATACAATGGTTAAATTGCTTTGAAATTTGCGCAACATGCATTCCGATCAAATCTACACCATTATGTAACAAATATATATCTCATAGCATGTTTGATTATCATCTTCCTTTAATTTTTTGGATCACTTCATAAAACTTTACCATTTTCGCAACTTAATTTTTAAGGTTTCATTATATATACAATGAGACTTTCTCATGTTTTGAAGACAATTTTTGATTGGATAAGAGTTTTTTTTTCTTAAAAAAAAAAACTTCTCTGAGTTATTGACCTTAATTACATTCTTTTGATATGCACAACATCACTTACCCTCTAATCAATATATTTTATTTTATTTTTTTGTTTTTCATTTTTAATTTAAACAATAGCCATTCTTGGTTGACACTACTGCATTCGGCTTCTTGGTTTCAGTACATGTTGTTGGGAATTAACCTATATCGACACATCAAACACGCAGGGGAAACACAATCTATCAAAAACTCATTAAACTATTCCATCAATAATAATGTATTTAACAATCAAACTACACAACATGATGCACAAAAGCACAATGGGTGCACACTTAAAGCACACACAAAATTAACATTCTATATCTTTTATATGGGACGCAAACTCCTAATCCCTCTCAAACTCAACATAAATAGTTTTAAACACAATTTCACTCAACATAAATAGTTTTAAACACAATCAAATCCTACTTAAACTCAAATCTACTAATTAAACACAAATTAAAATATCAACTCTTAATTAAATTATGATATGAAGTTTGAGCCAAAAATCTAACAAGTGCTGAATTTGGAGCTAAATTAATTTAAATTGTAAAAGAACAAAAACTCTTGAAGAAAATGAATCAACAAAGTGAGGACACGGCAGAACAACATTTATAGGTGAAAAGGCCTCATTTATAGGTGGCATAAATGGCGCTGCCGCATCAAGTGTGTAACAAGCAAAAGGTTGTGGCAAAAGAACACCGGCTAAAGGGGAAAAAAAAAAAAAAAAAAAAAGAAAGAAAAAAATAAAGAAAAGGGAGTTAAGGTGATAGATGGGTGGACCCTTTCATGGACTCGGTCGCCATGCCACTTGGCTTGAATATAAAATATTACTAGCATTTAATACTAATACATAAAAAGTGCTTAAGAACATGTAGTGATGTCGATGTTGGCATGGATGATATAGCAGATGGCGCTTGAGCATATACAATTTCATGGATTCAATCGGGGTGCTATATACGTGGAGATGTGTATTGGGCATCTCGATCGTGGAGAAATGCAACCAATTAGATGGATGCCTGAAATGAGTTGCGAGAGAATCGCGTGGTACAGATGGAGGTGGGGTTGGTGGGTCCCGCGGCATTTGTTTATTCTGATCCGATCCTCGACCCCTTTTCCATTATCAATTTATGATTGATTGTGGTAAGGAAGAAGAGGGGATTTCAGAATGAGCGGAGGTGGTGGTGGTAGCAATTGTAGTAGTAGTAGTAGTAGTAGTAGTAGTGGGCGTACCAGGGTGGGGATTTACGAGCTGGGGAAGACGCTTGGTGAGGGCAGCTTCGGCAAGGTGAAGTTCGCCCGAAACCTAGACACCGGAGACTCCGTAGCCATCAAGGTCCTTCATAAGGCCCAGCTCCTCCGTCACAAGATGGTCGAACAGGTCGCTCAATTTCCCTTTCCTCCCTTTATATATACATATATATTCTTAATTTATTTATACTACAATTAATGGGTCTTAATTAATTTATTCACCTAGTAACTACCTACTCCCTCCCTCCCTCCCTCATTTATTTTAACAATATTTCTTCTTCCTCCTTAATTATTTATTTATATATTTCGCAGATCAAAAGAGAAATTTCGACCATGAAGTTGATCAAGCATCCCAACGTCGTCAAGCTCTTCGAGGTAGTACCCAATAATTAATTAATTCAATTGAATCAAATCAATTCCTAATAATCCTCCAGGTCATGGCTAGCAAGACAAAGATATACATTGTGCTCGAGTTTGTTGATGGGGGCGAGCTTTTTGACAAAATAGTATGCATTTCTTTCTACTTAATCCCTAATGCACATTCATTCATTCATTCATTCATTCATTCATTTTATTCTAATTAAACGTTTGTTTTATTTTTAGGTCAACAATGGGAGGCTCAAAGAGGAAGAGGCCAGGAGATATTTCCACCAGCTCATCAACGCAGTCGATTACTGTCATAGCAGAGGCGTATATCACCGTGATTTGAAGGTGACCTACCTCTTCCTTCTCTCTCACATTTCTTCCCGCCCCCATCATTTCATTACATTAACTTGTTCCCATTTTTGCATGCAGCCTGAAAACTTACTTTTGGATTCCTACGGTGTACTTAAAGTTTCAGATTTTGGATTAAGTGCATTTTCTCAGCAAGTGCGGGTGAACTCCTTCACCATTTTCCCCTTTTAATTATAACATTACTTGTAGCTTTCTTCATATGCGGTTACATTAATTTAATTACTACTCAACATGAAACCACTGCTTCTACTTAAATTCCATTATTAATTATTTAATTATAAGATTGCTTAATTCTAGGTTTCTTCATATATATGTATGCAGTTTAATTTGTCATTGCAAATGCTATTACCTCACAAATTTTTGATTGAAAAGGTGTTTTAATTTCCATAAAATGTGGAAAACAACCTTCTTTTGCTCTCACATCTTTTTATTTTTTATTAATTATTTTTTTTTATGACCCTGGGGGTATTCGAGCTTCGCCCGACTAATCTTCCAAAGGGGCGCTGTAGCCTCCACCCAAGTTAGTTTGGCCAGTGGCCCGTCGAAGCATGACACAAGTGAGGAATCGAACCTGGGACCGTTCGCCTACCAGACAATCCCGAGTGCGCCTTTACCGCTAGGCCAATTCGACCGGGTTTTGCTCTCACATCATATTGAAAGAGCAAAAAAAAAAAAAAAAAAAAAAAAAAAAAAAAAAAAAAAAGAAAAAAAAAAAAAAAAGAATGGAAACTAATCACCTAAGGGAAAATGGAGGTCTTTGCAACTCTAGACTCTAGAAGGTAGCAATCTCATAAAGAGCTCTTTAATTGCAACTCTAGTAGGACAACCCATAATTCAACAACACTACTAGCTATCTATATGTCATTATATATAAGATATGGTTATTTTCTTCTTCTCTCTTCATCGTAATCTATCTGTGAGTAGAAAGTGGTTAGACAATTTCGTAAAGTTAGTGTACGTACATAACTAATCTCATTTTCCTTCATTGGAAAATTTATCTATCATTGTTTTTAATTAGAAACATCCTTCCTCTAATCTTATTGCTTGATTGCATCTTTTCCTCTAGGGAAAATTAAACTTCTGAGTGTAGATATAAGCTACGATTATGGGGTCTTTAATTGGTAGCATTAACTACGTCTGATGTAATATGTATGATCTCTCATCTTTGGAGGACTCATGAGGATAGAATACTGATTGTTTCTGGTGCAAGAGGGGTCTGTTTTTTCTTACAAGCAAACAATATTTCACTTGTATCATATATTATAAGAACCTCATCCTCGTTATTTCAACATATCTGAGCCAGAGAAACTTGTGCTTCTTTCTCTCTCTCAATACTTTTTCTCATTCAGTGCCGACTATTCGAACCCCCATGCACCAAGAACATGATTTTTCTGACTGACCTTGTTTATTGTAGGGTGATGGACTGCTCCATACAGCCTGTGGAACCCCCAATTATGTTGCTCCTGAGGTATTTTCTTTTCTCTTGAATAACGAAGGTGATGCAGCTCTTAAGCGAAATAAAACACAATTCCAAAACCTAGAATTGCAAAACTGATTTGAAGAATCAATTGTATTGAACGATATTATTATAGTCCTAAACATACCCTAAAACGTAGGAAATAAAATAGCTATTCTACTTAAAATGGAAATCCTAAAATAATTAGAATTGTAATTGTCATACAATGATACAACTCTATTAGATGCCTCCTCATTCATCTCCACTTGCAAAGAAGTCGCCAACGAGTTCTTGTCAGCATAACTCAGCTCAAAGTTGTGCAAATAAGGTGAAAGGTCTGCAACATTGATTGTAGAAGAAATATTACCCATCCACAACGTAAGTTCAACAACATAGGCATTGTCATTAATTTTCTTCGTAATCTTGAATGGACCATATCTCTTTTGTTTAAGCTTATGACTGCCCCCAACAATTCTATTCTTACTCAGAAACACCATGACTTCATCTCCAACATCAAACAACTGAACTCTCCTCCGCGGATCAACATAGGCCTTGTACCTAGCATTTGCTTTCTCAATTTTGTTCTTCACCTCTGCTTGAATGTCTTGAGCCTCTTCAGCTAACTTCTCGGCACTAAAAGAAAAATTAGAAGATTTTGGTAGTTTCACAAGATCAAGAGCATGATTTGGCACCTTGGTATAAACAACTGAAAATGGAGAACAACTAAGGCCACTATGAACAACATTGTTGTAGGAAAATTCAGCTTGTGCAATAAGAAAATCCAAAGCTTGTCACGACATATACATCGTACCAAATTTTCCAAAGTTCGATTTACCACCTCTGTTTGGCCATCGGTATGTGGATGAGCTGTGCTACTAAATTTCAAAGTAGAATCAAATAATCCCCACAAAGTCCTCCAAAAATGACTCAAGAATTTAGTGTCACGGTCAGAAGTTATTGATTTAGGAACACCATGTAGTCTCACTACTTCTCTAAAAAACAGTATTGCAATTGCAGTACCATCTGATGTCTTTCTACAAGGTAAAAAATGTGCCATCTTTGAAAATCGATCTGCTATTACAAAGATAGAACCCATACCTCTTTGTGTTCTTGGCAACCCTGACACAAAGTCCATAGACAAGTCTTCCCAAATAGCATTAGGAATCGGCAATGGCATGTACAAACCAGATTAGAAGCATGTCCCTTGTAAGTTTGGCAAATTGTACACCTTTCTACAATGGAGACAACATTCCTTCTCATCTTTGGCCAACAATACCTCTTCCTTATTTCTTCAAGAGTTTTGTCTTCACCAAGATGACCAGCTAAGCCTCCTCCATGTAGTTCTCTGATCACCTTCTCTCTAATAGATGTTTTTGGAAGACAAAGTTGGTTTCCTTTCGTTAAAAATCCATCCTGCACATAGAAATCATTATGGGCTTTGTTTTTCTAAGCACAACTTCCATATTTCTTTGAAGTCTCCATCATCCATGTATAATTCTTTTAAATATTCAAGACCCTCCACTTCTATGCTCAAGGTTCTAATCATGGAAACTCTTCTACTTAATGCATCAGCCACAATATTTTTATTTCCAGGTTTATGAACCAGTTTGTATGGAAATTTATCAACAAAAGCTGACCGCTTAACATGCATCGATGTTCTCAATTGCCTTTGACTTCCCAAATACTTCAATGCTTGATGATCCGTGTATAAAATAAATTCTTTCCCAATTAAATAATGTTCCCAAATCCTCAAAGCTCTCACAATAGCATAAAATTCTTTATCTTATGTAGCCCATTTTTGTCTTGCATCACACAACTTCTTACTAAAGAAAGCAATTGGCTTTTTTTCTTGAGACAATACAGCTCCCATCCCAACTCCACTAGCATCACACTCCACTTCAAATAATTTATCAAAATTAGGTAGAGCTAAAACAGGTGCAGTGCAAAACTTTTATGTGATAATTGCAAAACTTAGCTATTGTTCTTCTTCCCATGTGAATCTTCCTTTCTTTAAGCACTCAGTAATAGGAGCCGCAATGCTGCTGAAATTTCTAATAAAACGCCTGTAAAATGTTGCAAGACCATGGAAACTTCTCACATCCACAACAGTTTTAGGCATAGGCCATTCCCTAATAGCCTTTACCTTCTCGTGGTCAACTTTCACGCCATCCTTCCTTATGAAAAAACCAAGGAACAACAAACTTCCAGCCATGAGAATACACTTTTTAAAGTTGGCATACAGTTTATTTTCCCTCAGTACTTCAAACACCCTTCTCAAGTGACCAAAGTGTTCGTCTTTTGACTTGCTGTAAATAAGGATGTCATCAAAATAGACCACCACAAACCTGCCTATAAAAGGCCTGAGATCCTGATGCATCAACCTCATGAAAGTGCCCAGGGCATTGGTTAGCCCAAATGGCATTACCAACCATTCAAATAATCCATCTCTAGTTTTGAAAGCAGTCTTCCACTTATCTCCGGCTTGAATTCGAATTTGATGATAGCCACTTCTAAGATCAATTTTAGAAAAAATCACTGTCCCACTAAGCTGATCCAACATATCATCTAATATTGGGATAGGAAATTTATACCCAATAGTAATTTTATTGATGGCTCGACTATCCACACACATTCTCCAACTACCATCCTTCTTGGGCGTCAATAGAGCTGGAACAACACATGGACTCAAGCTCTCTTTAATATACCATTTTCTGATCAACTCCTCCACTTTCTCCCCCAAAATCTCATTCTTTTTCGGACTCATCCGGTAGTGTGTAGATTAGACAAACTAGCCCCAAGAACTAAGTCAATTTGGTGTTGGATATTTCTCATAGGAGGTAATTCATCGGGTAACTCATCGGCACATCTGCAAATTCTTCTACAAGAGGTTGTATCGCTAATGGAATTATGCCTTCATTTTTGTCACTATCTCCTTCCCCTTTCACTATCAATAAGTGTACCTCCCTTGTTTCTTTCATTTCATTCACAAAACTTCCTTTGTTATTCTCTACTACTAACAATGACTTCTTTCCCTCATTAGGCTTTAATGTCGTTTTCCCACTGATAGGTACCAATTTATACCTTACTCCATTTTTCAAGAATCGATACACATTCTCCCTACTAGGTTGAAATGCATCCACGTCATATTGCCATGGCCTTCCTAATAAAATTTGACAAGCATCTATATCGACAACATCACAATAATGTTCATCTGAGTATTTACCAATAGAGAATATCACCCACACTTGTGATCCATGCAATACTATAAGGGTCCGGGTGAGATTTTGTTGGCAGCTTCAATTTTTTTATTGTTGATTTGCTGATGATGTTCTCTTGACTTCCTCCATCAATGATCAATTCATAAAGGTGACCTTCCACCATGCATCTAGTGAGAAATAATTTGTGCCTTTACAAATTGTCATGTTTTTTTCCTGGAAATCATCAATCTCCTAATAATACCCACAAAAGCATCTTCATCATATAAGTTATCATTTTCCTCTCCATCAAGTCCGCAGTCTTCTTCCTCATGTGATTCTTCAGTTTGCTCGACTGTATTAAAAAATTTTCTTCTTGGACACTCACTAAAACAATGACCAGGCTCTCCCATTTAAAACACTTGATAGGAGCAGGCTTTGCATAAGGATTTGGATTTTTAGGAATGGAGGTAGCTTGCTTGCTTCGCTTTCAATTACTATAATTATTTCCCTTCACGCCAGTACTTCGTGTATTTATGGAGTTTACAACTTCCTTATCCTTGTCACTCAGTGGCCTTTCATTGTTCCATGTTTGCCTTTCGTTCTGCCATGATTTTCTATTCTCTCTTGGTTTTTGATTGATCAACATCTCAGCTCTCATAGCTAAATTCCTTGCAACATGAACACTCAAAGCCATCTGAATACCAATCTTTTCTCTAATTGTTGGTTCCAACCCTTTCAAGTATCTAGATGCCTGTTGTGGTCCACTTTTCGCCAAATTATTGCGAGCCGCCAATCTAAAAAATTTTGATGTATATTCATGGATGCTCTTGCTTCCTTGTATGCAATTTTGATAATCATCAAACAAATATTGTTCATAATCTGGAGGCAAAAATCTTCCTCTTAATAGTTGCTTCATTCTTTCCCAAGAAGACACAAGAGCTCGCCCTTCTCTTCTATTTTCTTTCAATTGAGTCCACCATACTGAAGCTCCTCCCTTTAATCTATAAGCAACCAATTTTACTTTCCTCTCTTCTGGGATTTCTGTGTGTTCAAAGAACCCATCTACTTCTTCTAACCAATCTAGGAAGCCTTCTATACACTGAAAGATGGAATATCTATCTTCAATTTGTATTCATGGTCACCTCCTCTTTGCCAACGTCCTCCTTGCCAACGTCGACGGTCATCTCTTTGTATAACTTCGTCTTCATCGCTAAAGTTGTCAGTTCTCATGATAGGCACTGCTGGAATTCGAGGTCTTTGTGCAGGGGCAACTTCCCTGGCTACTTGATCCTTAATTCTTTGATTATTGTTACCTTGCAACAAAGTTTGTAACTGCTCAACAATTGTAGTCAATTGTTGTTCAATGTTGTGAATTGATGTCCGGTGTTCTTCAAGCTTTCTCCAAACATCAGGTAATCCCTGATCATTGTCATTAGGATTGGTGGCCGTTTGTCAATTTGAACAAGCTTTGTGAGATTCAAAGCTTTGATACCACTTGACGCAGCTTGTAAGCAATTCCAAAACCTAGAATTGCAAAACTGATTTTGACGAATCAATTGTATTGAACGATAGTATTGAATAAAGATAATGTCTACGTATACACCAATAGAATCTAGTATTGTAGTCCTAAACATATCCTAAAACTTAGGAAATAAAATAGCTATTCTACTTAAAATAGGAATCCTAAAATAATTAGAATTGTAATTGTCATACAACTCTATTAGATGCCTTATCAGAAGGTATCTTCTCCTTTATGTCTTCAGAACATAGAACCCAAGAGCCACAATTTCATGATCATGACCAACCCATAATTTCATCAAAGTTGGGGAAAATGGAAAAAATGGGCAGATGAGCTTCCTAGGTTGAGTGTTGGTGATACTGGACGAAATTGAAGTGGTTTGTGGTGACAGTGGAAGAAATAAAATTGGCAAGTTATTCAGTTTTTATGGATCCATGTCTAATGACTATCATCTCGGAGGATTGGCGCATAGAGCTGATTTCTCTCTCACAAATCACCAACTCGATCCATTTTTCTGCAGAAGAGATACTTTGAGCCTTGAAGTTAGCAGTGGTCATACGTCCATTCTTCTTTGCCTCATCTTAACAAGTGCAAGTTGTGGCCATCTTTTGAGCATTTCCTTCAGGATTGCCTCACAGTCCTTTCCAATTATTTTACTAGATTCATTCAAATGAATGTCATCATCTTGATTCAGAGGGAAAAATATTTTGAAGGCAAAAGGCTTAGCTAGCAATAGTGAAGTTACATACTTATTTCCGTTTCCCATCAAGAAGTTACATACTTATCCATACACTTGCTGGATTATTCTCTTTATCAGGTACTGAATGACAAAGGTTACGATGGTGCTACAGCTGATGTATGGTCCTGTGGTGTCATCCTTTTTGTTCTCATGGCTGGATACTTACCATTTGATGAGGCCAATCTAATGAGTTTGTACAAAAAAGTATGAATCTATATTGAAATATATGCTTTCAATTTTATTAATTAATGAATGTAGTTCAGAGAACTAAAAAACAGTTGTTTTAAATGTAGATCTTTATGGCAGATTTTGTGTGCCCTTCATGGTTTTCCTCCAACGCCAAGAAACTTATAAAGCGCATTCTTGATCCAGATCCTTGTACTGTATGTTACCAAGCCGTGTTAACAAGTTCAAGCATGTTATCATTATTTTAATGGAAAGCTTCTTAATGGTTAATCTTGCATTCTTTCAGAGAATAACAATTCCAGAAATCCTGGACGATGAATGGTTTAAAGTAGGATACAAGCCGCCGGTCTTCGAACAAGAGGAGGATGTAAATCTTGACGATGTGGATGCTGTCTTCAATGACTCGGAGGTAAGCTGTCACATCCATCTCATGAGTTAAGTTGAGGTATTTCATCAAAAAATGAGTTAAGATGAGGTGAGTTAAGTACGAGATATGTTGTGTGTTTGTGATCTCCATGCAAAAAGCTGGATATTGAGTTCATGATCTGATCTTCATCGTTGAACTTCAAGCTCTGCGTACTGAATTATGGCTGGATATTATGTAGGAATATCGTGTAACAGAAAAGAAAGAAAAACCGGTATCAATGAATGCCTTTGAGCTCATTTCCAGGTCGCAATGTTTCAATCTTGGAAATTTGTTTGAGAAACAAGTGGTATGTTCCTTGTGTTGAGTGTTGTCTTTTCTAGTTTCTACATTGCATTTAACTTGGAAGGGAAGTTTACTTTGATTCCAGTGGCACTAATGCATGTGTTGAGGTACCATATACTTCAACATACATTTGAAACTTCAGACTTGAGGAAGTGAAGGAAATGGTGGACGTTTTATAAAATGTATTTGTTTTGTTTTATTGGGTTGGGGTGTGTTTATATCTTCTATGCGTCATAAGAATGCATAAGCTTATTAGGTTATTTCAAGGTTGGACTTGTGAGAGAAAGTAAAAATTACAATGTCCTTGTTACTCCGGTCGTCGTTTTTCTTTTGTCAAGGGAGTCATGTTTCTTATTCTAAGAGGACACTTAACATTCACTGTATGTGAAATAATCAGTACTGTTGACTTATCACTGTTGCTCTTGCATTTAACAATTTCAAATGTTAGGGTCTTGTGAAGCGGGAAACACGTTTTACTTCTCAGCGCCCTGCTAATGAAATAATGTCCAAAATAGAGGAAGCTGCAAAGCCTCTTGGCTTCGATTGCAGAAAGCGCAATTACAAGGTTCATACTAAATTCTATTTGTGCTGTTGTTGTGTACTAAATTCTATTTTATTCATTTGGTTCCACTTCTTGGGAAAATCACAAGTAGTTTTTAAGAGTTAGGTCAAAACTCCTGTTCATATTGCAGATGAAGTTGAAATGTGACAAGACTGGAAGAAAGGGACACCTCTCCGTTGCAACAGAGGTATCGAGCTATACCTTGTTCAATAAAATTTTGTCTCGAGATATATTTGTGTCTAGCTGCTTATTATTTGATTTCTGTAGAAGGGAAAGGTAGGTCTTCCAGAAGAGATCGAGAAATGTTGAGATGTGTGGACCGAAATAATAGTCCCACATTGGATAATTGAAATTTCTTAGTGAACTATATAAAGGGTGGTATAAAGGGTGGTCGCCTCTCAACTACGACCGATGCCTTTTATGATAATACTCCACACCTAAAAATTGAAAGGTGCCTTTTATGATAAAACTCCACACCTAAAAATTGAAAGGTGGTCAAGTTGGGGATAGTGTCGGATAATTGAAATTTCTTAATGAAATTTAAAGCTTGGGTTTTTATTTATTAGCAATATATTATATTATCCCCTCTTCTGCAGGTGTTTGAGGTGGCTCCTTCTCTGCACGTAGTGGAACTCCGTAAAACTGGAGGTGACACATTGGAATTTCACAAGGTGCGCACGCAGAAGACTAGATAGGATTAATTTGTAAAAATTGGTTTTAGTTAAAAGCTTTTCGAATGTCTCAATCATCGATAATCAGTTGCTGAGTCTTTTTAAAACTCGATCTTTGATGTTATGGCAGTTCTACAAAAGCTTTTCATCAGGACTCAAGGATATTGTGTGGAAATCAGAAGCAAATCAAGAAGAGATGAGATGATATATACATGCATGCATGGTACGTAGCAGGGGACTTGGCTGGCGCAACTAATTAATAATGGCAAAACCTCTCTCACTCTCACTCTCACTCTCACTCTCACTCTCACTCATAGGGAATAATTAATTAATTAATGCATATATGTCTCCGGTCAGTCTTTAATTAATTAGTAGATCGAGAAAAGAGTAGTAAGTGATATATCTATATCAATATCTATATATGATGATGTTAATTGATGTACGTACGTACGTAAATGGGAGGAATAAGAGATCGATGGTATGTACGTGGAATGCGAAAGGCAAGCGTGATTAATGTGCGATCGATCGATGTATAATGTTTTCAGTCATGCAATTTTGTTTTTCTTTTCTTAACATGGATGGATGGAACGATGTTGCTCATCAATTATATATACTCCGGTCTCAAGTACCATACATTGTTTCTTTAACTAGTCGGAAGAATTGTGTAAGGGTAGGGTGGGTTTGGTATGCTCTCAATTGAATTCATCACCTTGCTTATAACTGATAATAATAGTAATAATAATAATAATAATAATTAAGTACGTACGTACGGGAAAGTAGGCACGTAGTGGAAAATTGTATGTAGGTCGGAAAGGAGGAGGATTGATGAATAGGTGACAGATGAGATGAGATGAGACGAGATGATGGTAGCGTGGCGTGACGGTGGCCTCAAAAGGGTGCGGATGAGAAAAAGCAGGGCCGTGTGTGTGGCCGGCCTCAAAAGCAAAAAAGCAAAAGCGAAAGCAAAAGGATGCATATATAATTAATTAAGGCACACGCATGCACCGAGCGGGGGCCGGTCTTAATTAGCTAGCGCGCGATCGATCGATGGAGGCGGTTGTTGGGTTTGGTTGCAGCATTGGTGGCGCCCCTCATCGACCTCTCGCTACTAACTCCTCCTCCTCCTCCTCCTCATGTTTTATTGTTGGGAGAGGGAGCAGGAGGGGTACTACACCAGCTGCTGGTATCATCAATCTCATAACTACTACTACTACTACTACTACTAGTATTACTTGTGGCATAGCTGAACCATCAGGAGAGCCGGCGCCCCTGGGACAGAAAACCCGGTACAAGGATGGGTTGTTGGAGAAGATGTTTATGGGACTGTTTGCCAGGAAGATGGACAAGTACTCTTCTTCTTCTTCTTCTTCTTCACAAGGGAATAATAACATTGGCGGCGGGTTGTTGGATTATGACTATGACAAATTCGTGGAGGTGTCTAAGAAGGTGATGCAGGGAAGAAGTCGCAAACAACAGCAGCAAGTGGTGAGAGAGGTCCTCCTCTCCATGCTCCCTCCAGGTGCTCCTGCCCAGGTTCAAACCCTGCTACGTACCCTACCTTCTTCATAACTCTTACCTACCTACCTACCTACCTACCTAATTATACTCCATTTAATTAATTTAGAGTAATATATATACATGTTGCGTGCAGTTCCGAAAGTTGTTTCCTCCTACTAAGTGGGCCGAGGAGTTCAATGCGGCCCTTACGGTGCCATTTTTCCATTGGTTGGTCGGACCTTCTGAGGTAATCCTTACCTTTCCTAATTACCTACTCTATATACATACATAAGGAACTAGCTATATGTTGAGAGATTTTGTTAATTTTAGGTGGTGGAGGTAGAGGTCAATGGGGAGAAGCAGAGAAGTGGAGTGCATATAAAGAAGTGCAGGTATATACTTAATTACTCCGATCCCTTAAACGACCTTCACATCAATTGTCCATTATTCATAATAAACTTATAAGTATATGCCTATGCTTGAAGGTACTTAGAAAATAGCGGCTGTGTTGGAATGTGCGTCAACATGTGCAAGATTCCTACTCAGGACTTCTTCACTAACGAGTTTGGGCTTCCCCTAACCATGATCCCAAGTACGTTTTATTCCATCATCCTTTCGAATGCTTTTACTCGATTGGCCGGACCTCGCTCAATTCCCTTTTTTTTTTTTTTTTTTCCAGATTTTGAGGACATGAGTTGTGAGATGATCTATGGTCAAACTCCACCTCCCATAGAAGAGGACCCTGCGATGCTGCAGCCCTGCTATACGACCATGTGTCAGTTATTTCATCTCAGAAACAATATACTAATTAATTTGTACAAATCAAATTCCCTTCTTCTAATATGACAAGGTTTTACAGGTTCAATGGCAAATCCCAATTCTAGCGTTTGCCCAAAATTACAAGCATGAAGCCTCTGATCATCCCCAAAAATCATATCAATCTTGGTCGGCTGGGTTATCAATCAACTTTGACTCGATTTAATACTTCACACACTATTAATTGTAAGTATGTACTTATCATCAATGTATTATATGATTGCTGTTGCCATATATCCTAACCTTTCAAAGGTTGCCCCTAAATATATGGCTCTAATTTTATTTTATTTTTTTATTTTTTTTTTTTTTCAATCAACAATACAACTCTCTACATGTACTGCTTATATCAAAGAGCAAAAAAAATGGGTGGCAAACCATTTACACCCACTAGACTGTTTTTGGTGCTTTTTGCAAGGCTGACCAATAAAGGTCATTCTTTTTTGGTATTGGGGATGTGTAAATAACACATTATTACCCCATTCTTCTGTAAATATTATATTTTGATAGTGAATACAATTTCCTTTATCAAAAAAAAAAAAAAAAAAAAAAAAAAAAACCATTGACACGCACTGGTTGGTGACGTTTGTGTCCCTTAATTTGCACTATGTTTGTGTCATTGAAACTTCCACATTTTTAACGGCCTTCCACAATAAAAGGTGAATATAATAATTTCAAACTTAAAAGACTGAAAACAATGCTGTGGATCTCAATACCTTAAGCAGGCACCAGCATGGATTCCATCAATCATACTCGGAAGACATTAGAGGGGTTGCATTTCCCCATTTAATTGATTTGTTTCTTATGTAACCAAAGGCCTTTCGCCTCACCCTAATCAAAAAAAAAAAAAAAAAAAGACTGAAAACAATGCTGGAACTATCAATTCAACACAGACACGGTACAGAACAAGGGTTCACGCTCCCATTGGGCCTCACTTCCTAACACGATCAGTTCCTACCGAGACGAGCCTGAAAAAAGAAGACAAGTTTCAAGTTCGAAATCAAATACCGATCCTAATCCTTTTGCCTATTCACTAGTATTTAGAGAGTAATGAAAAGAAAAGACAGAAAGAAAATTGCACAAAGGTGGTCGGAGGTAAAACATGCATACGTGTGTGAACTACCAGATTCTTGATGATCAGATCAGAGCAGTGATTGGTCAAGGAAACACCTTTGTTAAGGTTCTAACCTACCAGTTTCATTTCATGAAAAACAAAGGATACCTTGAGGACAACCACAATTGCAAAATGCAAATAATGCTTTGCAAAGTTCCAAGAGAGAATATATCCAAGAGCATGAAACTCCGAGCGACAATAATTTTTATTACAGATATTCTCAAAATAACAAGTTGAAATTATAGACAGTGCATCCAAAGGTACAACCCTCAATTTCAACTCTTTTTTTCTTCTTTTTTTTTTTGGTAAACCAACAAAACCTCCCCCCAACCTTGCCTTTAATGATTACTACTGTGTCATCAACTCAAGGAGGGCGAAGTCCAACACGGGGATCACTGAGAGGTGTTCGTTCCTATGAGAATCTAAAAATTCCCCCAAAAGTTACCACTTCTTGCGGTGCCTATAGAGGGCATGTCTCAGCGAAAGAAGTGCTGCTAGGCAAGGTGCTGCAGTTCTCAGGCTATGGATGGAAGTAGATAATATGAGAAGAATGTTAGGGAACTTTCACTTAAGGGGCTAGTTTTCTAACCTTCTAACCACTTTGTCGGCTGACCAGATGTTCCATTGGCATTCTTCTATGAACTGTTTTGAATTTCAGAAACAATATAATGCGGAGAACGGAAAGATCAAAGAGTTGAAGGCAAACTATGTGGCTATGATCCAATGGCTACATGAGTGACGAGTGGCTCGCCAAATGCAGAGTCACAACAAAAACCATGCAGCCCACAAAGTGATCTCCCATGGTGGGTGCAGCTATAGCACGGTGTCCTCAAATGCAACATTGATGCTGCAATTTTTGCAGGAATGGTTGTGTGATATTGAGGCAGTTGTCTGCAATACTGTGGGATCTTTGTGAAGACATTACCCAGGGTGTTGTCCCAAAGAAGCAAAGGCAATAGTTCTTCGAGAAAGTCTCTGTTGGCTGGAAGATTTGGAGCTCAATAGGATAAGGCTGGAGATGAACATGCAAGGAGTGGTCACAATCTTACAAAGAACTTGCAAAGATCGGAGTGAATTTGGAATCCTTATCCCAAAAATGAAGTCAATAGCTGTTGAGCGACGCGTCAATTGAAATTAAAGTTTTGTTCTTAGGCCAAGAGTTCTAAAGTTTTTCCATTCCCAAGGCTCGAACTCGAGACCTCTAGTTAAGGGAAGAGGGACCCGTGCCATTGACAGTTAAATTTCTTAAAATATTTCCAAGAACCTTTTAAGACCTCATCATCTTTCAAAAGTATGCCTACCAACCATTCAGCAAACTAATCAACAATTACCTGGCGAGGTGAAAATGACCTTGACCTTGATTTTGATCTGCACATAATTATATAAATAGCAACAAGTCAAAAATTGGCGCAAGAACGAAGAGTTATTTAGTAATGGGTGATGCTAATGTAATCCGCAACAGACACGCACTTGTTTGGTGTCCTTTAGATACAAATCAAGATGCGTGCACCCAAATATTGATGCAATAATCAAGGGACACCAACAAGTGCATGTTTTCTGTGGGTTGCATAAGCATTTTCCTTTAGTAATAATTAAGGATGTAACAGGAGATACAGACCTAGACTTTGATATGGATCTAGACTTGGCTGGCGATCTAGATACAGAGCGCTCCACTATATTGCTGTGAAAAGAAGGCAAATGAACCATCACAAATCTGATAGTGCAAACAAAGTGAAATGCTCCTAAAAGTCTTACCTCTTCTCTCCCACACTTCTGCTCCTACTTCGGCTCTGACTTCTTGACACACTGCGTTCATAGGCCTTCACCTATCCCAAAAACATGGTAGAAAAACACAAGCAAAGGATGAGATTAACAAAGTAGCGAAGTAAGCAGTCAACAACAACAGACGACATAGCCTCAATCCCAGAATTAGTTGGGGTCAGCTAGATGGATCAAAATCTTCCATTGCGCTCGATTTAGAGCAATTGATGGAGCAAAGTAAGCTGTCATTTACAAAAATGTATGCCATAAATTCTCTTTCCTTCTGTTAATAGAGCCCCTTCTGTTTTGGGCAAAGGGACATGTTCACACAACATTTTACAAAATAGACACAAATTATGACTCCTTCAAAAATTGCTGGAAACTCAAAAAGACAAGAAAATAATCTTCCATTAAATTTTTATATTTCTGTTCTACTCAATTATTTCCCACTAGCAGAATTCAACGTCCACAAAAATGAAGAATGGATACGTTTCACCTATAGGCACAAATTCATTATGGTGTTCGCGATGGTCAATAAGTCATCATCCAAGAGATAAGGATGCAGCAATTGTGAGATAAAATGATGGAAAGAACTCTCCTTTGCATCACATCCAAAAATGCACTACCAAACAGCCAAAAACTCAATTCTTAAAAAAGAATGAGCTTTCCAAATATGTCGAGCTATAGGAAATGCCAAAATTCTAGAATATTCAATAAGAGAATAAAAAGGATTTCCAACAGAACCTACCAAAAGAGTCCAAGGACCATATATATATATATCAAATTTACCCTTGGAAGCAAGGGAGAGTTATCTTATCTGTTTTCCTTGACAAGCAAAATGGATTATTGGTCCTCTCAAGAGATTAAGTTACAAGGTAAATGCACTTCCTTAAAGTACAGTGATCACGTGGGAGTGACTAGAAGGGAGAAGAATGTATCAATTATCCTTCTAAGAATTTTCCCAACTATCAGTCAAGATTTCCTCTTTGCTAAATAAGGAAAGCCACCCTTTTGACCATAGGAATGTGTGTGAAAATTGATGTTTGATTTCCTAAACAATGTATTCAACTCCAAATCTGGCTTTTTCCTTCGAACATTAAACAGCCATCCACTGTTCACATCATCCTCTGTTGTATGTCCTTCCTTGATGGTTGCAGTTTGCCAGGCATATAGAATGTATAAGAAAAAATTGCAAAGCATAAATTAGATATAGTTTTATCATAATAGTAGAGCGACCTAAATTTTCAGGTTGATTATGACCTTGTAATGTGCCTTAGCGTAGGATCTCGTCACAGGACGCGACAAAGAGGAATTCGAAGACTTCTTCAAATCTGCCACAATTTTCTTGGTTTTTTTTTTAAAGTTAGGGGATAATTGCTTGCCTCCATTATTCATATGAAGCATTTAAATAGATCTAGGACCCAACCCATCCTACTATTCTAGTAGAATCGGACCAAATCAAATGATGGATGCTAATACTTGGATGTGGTGTCAGAAACTGAAGAACAAGGATGTTCAAGGAAAGGACTAGATTTGTTAAGTGTTTGTTTTAATTTACCCGCACTATGTTGTCGCTAAGTAATCATTAAGAACTTGGTTCTTTCAAGTGGTGGCATGCCTATTCGTTCCATCCGACAACAAATTATAATTCATGCACAACCCACTTGATGTGAAGTATTTTAGCCTCATTTGCTAAATAAATACCAAAAGAGCCCAAACTTCAAACTCACTCAAAATTTTGGTCCAAATCACTAAATTACTCTATATGAAATCCAACAAATTTGCTTTAAGCATACACATGTTAGGTGCTAAATCTATTAATTCCACAAATCCTTCCAAAGTTTAATCTAGTTAGGCGGCACCTATGATGTTCTCTCGTCAAGTCAATTTCACTTAAAAACCTCCAAGTGGTTCTCCAAGTGGAAATATAGCTTCTCTGTAATTCAAAAAGTTGTAAGCACCTAAACCAATATCGAGAACAAATTCAAAAGGCACAACCTAAAAGGAGAAGATTGCCACGACATCAAAATAGAATACATTGAGAATTTAAAATGTCAAACACAAGCTCTAAAGTAGATCAAAGGAGCCACTATAACACATAATCAACATACAAATAAAATACAATCATATAAAACTAATTCAAAACCACTAAAAAGAAAATAAAATCATTTAAGAGAAATGACAAGAGTTACCAGACTTACCCGTATATAAGACTTTGAAAAAGGATTTCTAAATTCAGTGTCATCTAGTTTCCGAATCTAAGGAGCAGAAAGCACAAAAAGAACCAGAAAAGAGAAAGTGAATGAAAAATCATCATAAAACGTAATTAACGATTCAAGGAATAATTATTAGTCACTTACAGCATAGTCCATATCCTCAGAGTTAGTGTAGTCCACCAAACCCATCGTCCCTGATACAACAATTTAAGTTTTGAGGCTATGAAATAACAATAGTTAAAAAAAATGCAGTTTGATACACGAAATTAATCAAAAGAAGACGGCTGATATATGAAACTCAAGAACAAGAAAAAAGTTGTACTTGGACTACAAGAACTTAAGCTGCACTGCTACAAAAAGTTGGCACTCATTCACTTCACATAAACAAAAACTTTTGGAAAGAAAGAAAAAAGAGACGAAGTTGTTCCGCATTAATGATTGAAAGTTTAGAACACAACTATTGATAAAGCAAAGGATTAAACTGGATGGCAAACTCATGGATCAAAGTAAGTAAAAATCTTTCCAAAAACACTTGTAGAAGTCATCAACTAAACAAATGAAAATCGAATTATCCATGTAATAAAAAAAATATAGAATTATAGAGCAATCACAATGACCCATTGTCGAAGGATGGTGACTTCAGAAGAGTTTAAGATTAACACCATCATTAAGTAGGAGTATCCGAAAAGAAACAAGGAATTCAAAAAACCAAAGTGCTATCCAATGGCAATGGATAAGAACAACAACAACAACAACAACAACATAGCCTCAGTCCCAAATTAACTGGGGTCGGCTACATGGATCAAACTTTTCCATTGTGCTCGATTAAGTGCAATGGCAATGGATAAGAAAAGAAATAAAAATCACCTAGGCATAAAGATAGTAGCATAAAAGTAAACTATGCATCGCTACAAAATGAACTTGAAGAAGATTCTTTTTTCCCTTATGACCACTAAATGAAAATAAGGACAATGCAAGGTTTCCAATTTAGGGTTCATAAAAAAAACTTATGTCCAATAAAAATATTCCAATAGAATATGCATGCACAAAAATAGCCCTCCGAAACAAATTCCAGACATGTTTTTTTCTCCTAATTTGAGAAAGCAAGAAAAAAAAAAGATTTAAAATTTGATAACTTTGGATTCCTCAAGGTTCAATCACCTAGACATGAAATCACATAGAACTTCATCAAACACCAGAAAGTTTGCAAATAATTAAATAGAGAGCCATGTGCAAGCCACCTTGGACAAATTAACTAAATCTCAAAAAGAATTAAGGCTCAAATTAGCTCATAACAAATGGGAAAAGGTGTATTTCAACCCTGATACTTTCCTTCAAAGCAAATAAATTCTAGCGCTGGTGAGGAACTTCCAGGTAGGTCTCATGCACGCGATGGCATAAAGGATTGTGGCTAAAAAGGAAGGAGATGGTGGGAGGAGAGAGTTTTGTGATATGACTGACAACATCGAGAGGCTATTTGGGAGATAAATGACATTGTTGATCAAACAACGCTGAACATGGTGGAAACAAGGACCGTGATATACCATTTGAACAATTAGCATTTTAGTGTCTTTCGAACAAAAATCTTGTCTTAATTGCATTTCTGGTTCTATGGAAGTAAACACGATCAAGAACTCTATTTGTTGCATAAATCTAGAGCACCATTAAAAAAAAATTTGTTACATGCAGATGAGTAGCCTGAGAATTTTAAACATAATTGAATAAAAATTCTACTTTCAATCAATTTTAAATTTTACTACATTGATAGAAATTCTTATCACACGAGATGCAAAAATATGAAGATATAAGAGCAAAAGCTTTCAAACTTCAAAGCTCTCTTTGAGTTCGAAGGTCAAGGACCCAACTTTTTAAGTCAAATAGCATTAGGTGAAATTTGAAGAGAAATCATAGTGATTTTTTAAATAAGGAGAAAAATCATAGTGAAAGACATATGATTGTCGTATTCTAGACGCTTCAACAAAGACATATGTCTACAAGACTACAACGTCAAGTAATTGGTGGACGCGAGAGTACAACCAAAAAAGAGAAAGAGAACATGAGAGGAACATGAAGACGAGATCAACAAACAACAACATAGAAGTCTTATCCAAATAATTTGGAGTCAGATACATGGAAAAACTTTTCCACTTAGCTTGATTTAATAAACTTCATTTTGAATGAGATTGAGAGAAATTTAAAGAGGAAATGATCAAGATGGTTTCATGTGTTATATAGATTCATTGCATGCTACACGCCCCAAGACCCACCCTAAAGATTGGGTTTATACAAGTGTTAGACCAACTAACCATTTGCCCAAATCCTAGTTAGATCGTGTAAAATCAGTCCGTCATGGGATCTTAACAACTTTTGTTTAAGTTAGAAAATGAGACAAATCCTAAAAAAGGACGAACAACAACGCCTAAATTCCAAATTAGTTGATGATATACTTTTGCAATCCTTTTAATCCATCCTAATTACAGCATTCCAATTTATCTTAAATCTAGCCTTATACCGTAAAATTTCTACAGTTTTTACTATGTAGAATTTTCGAACCTGAGGGTTTGAGAGCCATCTTTGAATGTGTCAAAACCACAACTGCCTCTTCCCTTAATTTAGCACTTGTTGGTGCTAATTCCGCTTTTATTTGAATCTACATATTTCTTATTCTATATTCACCTACCCACCCCAAGTATCTTCATTTTTGTTATGTTTATTTTATGCATGTGTCGCTTCTTTATTGCCCGAAATTCATTCCCGTAAATCACGGCTACCGTAAGTACACATAAAGTGAGAGAGTTGTGCTTCCATTTCAAAACACAAGTGATGAGTGGAAGGGAAGCTAGGGTTGCTCTAAAATGGTGGAGTTTTGGTGATTTGGAGGAGATAACACAAGTAGAAGTTAGGGCTAGGGAGAACCAAGGGTTTGGAGCTTCAAAGACAAGGTTGAGAAAGCCCTAGGTAAATTCCTTCATATAAATCCCTAAATTTTCGTTTTAAGGGTAGAGTTGTCTTAGATCATTGTTATTTTGAGTCTAATGGAGTGCAATGAGGTTAAATCAACCTCTATGGCATTGAAGGGATTTGGAGGTATCTTGAGTGTTTTGTTGATGTTGTTGTTCATGTGAATATGAGAGGGTTTGGACTTAGATCTCGTTGTTTGAGTTGGTATTAAGTTCATTGTTGTTGTTGTTGTTGTTGTTGTTGTTGCTATTGCTATGTTGTGAGAGCAATAAGTCCCAAATTGAGGGGCATCTAGAAGTGGTTAGAGAGTGATTTGAGTTGGCGAAGTGGTGTGAGGAGTGATTTCGGGCAAGATTCACGGGATTAGCGTTGCTGGTAGCAAACCCCATTTGCACAGGTGGCGTCGTCATTGAATAGTTTGTGCAGTGATTGGTAAAACGATCATAACTCGTTTCAACTTTATTTTTGGCGTTCTACCCATCAACGAAGAGGTAAAAGAGCGATCTACAACGTAAGGTTATGGCTCTCGAAAATTGGGTCATTTTCCAAGTCAAAAATGGGCCGAAAGCCATGGGTCAAACATGGTTGCACCATAGGTGGCGCCATCCCTAAAAGAGAGTTCAAAATCAAAACATGGACTTCGATCAAGGATCAAATACTTAGGGGCCTAGACTTCCTATTAGACCTAAGTAAAAGTGTAATAAATACTTAGGGGCCTAGACTTCCTATTAGACCTAAGTAAAAGTGTAATAAATCTTATAAAACTTGTGTTAAATGTATATACTCTTGGAGGACCACCAAGGACTTCTCGAAAGGAGTTTGAGATTAGGATTGCGGCAATACGAGGTAAGTGGGGGTTTACTTGATTGTCAATCGTGTAATGCTTATAACATAGGTCTCATGAAATTTAGAGACTTGGGATGGGTTGTCATGTACTTCGACAGATTTTTATTAAATCACAATATACTCTCTTTATGGACATATGCGGATGATCCAAATCATCACGCCGATAACGGTGGTTTCATCACGGGGCCTTGAGGACGTGTTAAGTGCATGGGATTACCCAGTGGCTTTAGCATGAAAGAGTACAATGTATAATGTCATCAATATACTCCTCTTGTAATTCATACGAGAGTCTCAAGCTTCCACGTATCATTACGGAATACCGTACTAGTCGGTACGGGGCTATGGAGATGTTGTAGGGCATAGGGGTTCATAGCTTGAGTATAAGAGTGGTGGCATTGGTGGCTCCGGATAGAACTATTATGACTTGGAAGAATTTATTTGGGACGTACGTATACCTAAGATACGGTAAAGGGAAGTCATTTTTCTTTGTAACGGGGTAATCTGTCACCAAAGAGTTTTAAGATAAGGTTGGTAGTACATTTGCAATCAATGAAACAATGACTATTATATATATATATATATATATTTATTTTTTTTTCTTATGATTATGCTCATTTTCTCTTGATATCCCTGAACTACTACTCCATTACATATCTCTCTATTGATGCATGTTAGTTATATTTGCACTTGGTATTACTTATATGATTGATGGTCGCCGCTTCACTGAGCCCGTTGATTTTGCTCACCCCAGTTATAACATTTCAAGGTGCCTCATCATCCTCTTCCGGGAAAAGGAAGGAGATAGCTAAGGACCAGTAAAATTTTCCACCTTGAGTGAGACTTGATGACTTGAGACACTATTTATTTATATGTTACATCTTGCTTTAAGCTACTTGTATTAAACATGGATTTGAGTTGGGTTGCATTTTCCAACCCAACCGTTTTACTTTGGTTTGTAAAACTTAACCACCTACTATTTGATATATGATTCAAAAGGCAAATGTTTTAATTCCACGCTATTTATTGCCTCATAATTGTTAGATATTATTGTTGAATTTTCACAAGTTTAAGGCTTACTAGGCCATCGCCCGACTTGTTGGGTTATCTCGAGGGCTTTGGCGATGGTTTAGGACGGGAAACCCTGGTTATGGAAATGGGTCGTCACATTGCACCTATTGCACCTTCCAATTCTTCCATCCAACTTGAACTCTGTGTAGTCGTGCTTGGTAAATCGTCTTTTGCGTGACTGATCCACATAACTAAAATAGTGCACCTGGTGTTTTCAAGGCGCCGTCTTAGGCCTTTGGCGGCTTCCACCGCCGAGCCCTTAATAAGGCAAGCGGTGGACATGAAAATAATTATTAATTTTTTTTTATTAAAAATATTATTTATTTATTTGTTTTGAAAATATTTTTTTTTATTTCAAAATGTATGGAAAAGTGTGGAGTTGAGAATATGGTGGTGAGAATGTGTAGGCGAGAAGGTATGCCCCTTACTATTGAGGGGTCTCTAAATAAATTAAATTATTTCTTAGGGAGGTCAAACTAAAAATTTTTCGCCCACCTAGGTCCCACCTCAACTAGGCAGAGCTAAACCTCCTAACACCGCCTCGCGACATTGAAAACACTGAGTGTACCTTAGGAACTTCTACTTCTCCTACTCCTAATTTTTTACAATTCCCAAACAATGTTTTCAAGGCGTTGCCTAGGCACCGCTTAGTCCCCGCCTTAGGCTTGGGGGTTTCCACCGCCTAGCCCTTAATAAGGCAGGTGATGGGCCTGAAAATAATTATTAAAAAAAAATTATTAAACAATTTTATTAATTAATTTATTTTTTTGAAAATATTTTTTTATTCTAAAATGTGTGGATAAATGTGGAGTTGCAAAAATGGTGGTGAGAATGTGTAGGGGAGAAAGTATGCCTCTTACTATTGAGAGACTCTAAATAAATTAAATTATTTCTTAGGGAGGTCTCACTAAATATTTTTCGCCCGCCTAAGCGCCGCCGAGGCCCTGTCTAACACCGCCTCACCGCATTGAAAACATTGTTGCCAAACTCACAAATGATGTATTCGGTCTCTTATCAAATAAATAATTACGACTCTTAAAAATCTTAAAAATCTTAAAAATCTTAAAAAATATATAAGATCAATTACAATCAATATTAAAAGGAAAGGAGTTACCATCACGCTCACGAAAAACCTGCGCAAAACAAACATCACCAGCCTTGCGCATATGATCCTGTTTGCAATCCAATGTGTTATAGGACTAGAGATTTAAACATGCATATATTAGTACATAGAACGCAACAAGTTCTCACCTTCAAATCTTGCCATGAAGCAGAAGAAGGAAGACCACGAACAACAACTATCAAGAAAGTCCAAAGTGAACAATAATGAAAGAAAAATGCTGCCTTGACACTCAATCGCTGCATTAAGTCACATATGTACTTGGAGACAATGCGATAAGTATAGGCATGCGTGCGTTTACACCTCAATGTTTATCACATTGTTTCGAAGTGCGTGAATTTATGTTATGTCTTTTATTGGTTTAATGTAGCATTTTTCTGATGCAACATGTCCATTTTGAACTAAAACCACAAAATGACGAGCAACATGTCCATTTTGAACTAAAACCACAAAATGACGAGCCCCATAACACACCTCGAAACTTTGAATGTCGAGGAACCCCATTAAATCGCCCATTTCCCCCATTTCTATGATCATTTCGCCGATCAATTGAAGATGACCCTCGACCACCATGGGCAAGCTCAACCTAGAGTAAGAAATAGTTTAAGCAAGTAAACATGGAACAAAAATGATTGCAATGTGAAAGAGTTAAATGTCACCCGTAAGCGACAGCCATCAAAGCTATAGCCATCACGACCACGAATTGCATCTTCAACATCTCGAACATCCTCAAACTACGATACAAATGCATGTGCCCACATGCACATAAGTGGCATAAACATAAAACACAATCAAACTCTCAGCACAACCAATTTCAAACAAATACTTTGAGCAAAAATATTTACCTCCACGAAACAATAAACAGGGGGACGAGGTGGAATCTTCAATTCTATATCCACAATATGGCCATACTGCAAGCATATAAATTCACATGATACATCAAATCAACTATACGTTCGATCACGCTCAAAATTTCAAATGTCAAGAACTAACCACCAAGTACAAACATCTCTTTTCCCCCGAAGGCACAACATGAGTACAAACAAAAAGTTTGTACATAACAATTGGAACTCAATTGACTATACAGTCATCCAACACAATTCTCTTAACAAATGAAAATATTAGAAAGACCAAAAAGCCAACAAACAAGTTTTTATAAATCAACCATTAATCATGATATTTTAAGGAAGATAAGTTCAGGTAAACTCTATTGTCATTTCTTACATTTAAATTTTGATTATGCTTTTAAAGGTACTCCCTTAATATGAAAAAACATAAAAGTGTTACCAGGAGCTAGATCAAGAATATGACTACGCCTATGACTAATATCCAACCTATTAAAATTCGAAAGTAATTTAGGGAAGTCATATACAACATAGGAATTCGTTATAAAATTTCAATACTAAAGTAAGTATAAACGACTTCATGAAAGCTCAAGTAAGATTCAAATCTTGTTAATGCACATTAATAAAAGCATGTGGTTCATAACATTTCTTATCTTTCCTCTTTAATGCGTGACACAATTTTTTTAAAGTTTAATTTTAGTGGTTTTCATCCTTTTATATATCATATCTTTCTCGTTTCTGTTGCAATAAGTTAGGACTCATTTCTTATATAAATAATGGACATTAAGAATTTAAGATATCCTTATCATGCCGTTGTAAGAGTTCTCACCGTCTAAGTGAAGTTCCTAAAAATCTACAATATGGAGAAAAGCTCTTTAACTAGCTAAGAAAACTGAGTAGACAATTTGAGGTTTTTTTTTTAAAAAAAAAGCCTAAATTACGGCCTAATCAATGCCTACGTGACACCTTAAAAATACTGGTTTAGAATCTTCTCCTTTTTGAGGTCTTTATCGTCACTTGAACTTGTAAATGTCATAGCATTGTTATGATTTACAATTAAAAAAACACAATTTATATTGGTAAGGTGTATTGTAGATGACTGAGCATAGCAAAGGAGATTAAGTTTTGAATTGTGGTGATTGAATCATATGATACAAGGACTTAAGAGCTAAAAAGCAACGACAAGATCTAAGCATATCTATGCAAAATCTAAGTAATGTATATCTCTTTCTGAAGAAGTGCAAAATCATCTTCTAGTATTGTGTTGAAGAAACTCAAGCATGAAGAAATCATAACAGAGAGCAAGAAAATGTTGAGGAAACTTCAAAGGTTATGCAAAGTAGTGATATAGATTGAATGATGAGCAGAAATCCAACCTTGTAGAATAGATCTTCAATTTCTGATTCACGTATGTCTGAAGGAAGGTTTCCAACATAAATTGTGCGAGATAAACGACCACTCATTTTCGATACCAAGAGAGTCGAGTCGAGTCGAGTCGAGTTGACAGGAAACAAATTTTACTGCATCGAGGAAATAAAAATTGTTTGTAATAAATAGCAATGCTCCCTAAAATTCTTTCAATCAATCAAGAAAGATGCAAGAAGATCTCTCTCTCTCTCTCTCTCTCTCTCTCTCTCTCTCTCTCTCTCTCTCTCTCTCTCTCTCATGCAACAACCACAATTAATCAGAAGTAAAGGAAACCTAAGTTTCAATTGCAAATGATAGACCTAACAAGAAGAAGTAGAGGACAGAGACTTCACCTTTACCTAAGCAGGCCGGCAGGCAGCTTCAATGTCCTGTGTCTTGTCGAGCAGAGATGCCCAGGGAAGAAAGAGGCTAGGGCTTTTTTGGCCTTTTCGAGCTTAAACTCAAATCACAACGGAGACGAGAAACTGCTAAAGAGTAAAGACCGACCGTAGCTTCTCTAAATTAGGGTTCAATTACATCCTTCTATTCTATTTCCAATGGAATTTGACAAAATAGCCAAAAACACCACTTCCTAATAAAAAAATAAAATAAAAAATAGCCCTGTTATGGAATATGGATGACAATGCATGTACACCAACATATTGTGTAGTCATGTAACTTGTATGTATCACTTAATAGTACCTCCACTTGTCTATGTATTGTCATGTAACTTGTAATCCTCTCCAATGTACACCAACTCTTTCATGTATTGTCTATGTTGCTTGTGATGTGTTGTATGACATTGGGTGTATGTGTTGTTTGTACACATTGTATGAAGTACATTTATCATCATCACCAAATGGCCTATATAAAGGGTGTCAACCTCATTGTAAAAACACACCAAGTTGAATGAAAACTTCTCATTCCAACTATTTCATTTCTTCTCTTCTCATTTGTAGTAGTAGTTTGTAGTAGTATAAGTTCTTAGTCTTCTATTTCCTTCTCTAGTTCTTAACAAGTTCCAATTCAATTTACAACACGTTATCAGCACGAGCTTGCTCTAGCATTAAGGAGATCTTGAAGTTCAATAAAGCTTGTTAAGGAGACAAAGCTAGGAAGGTATAACTTTTGTTATTTAAGTTCAATTTATTTATATATTATCATGGTTGCTTCCTTTTATTACATGCATCACTTCTATATGCATACTTTATTCATATACTATACATTATAATGTCACCGATTGCGAAAGTATGCTCTGTAGTTGCGTCTTGTACGATCTTCTACATCAGAAATCAAAAGTCAATATGTGACATAACTAGTTTTCTCTTAAAACTACAAACGATTAGTTATTGTTCTATTCTTGATTTTATAATACAAATCATGTTATAAGTTTGAGTTGATAGTGGGTAAGTCTTGTCCCCGGTAAAGCTAAACATTGAAAGGGAGACGGGTTATCCCGTTCGAGGAGGCATGACATTTAAGCAGACTTTGTCTCGCCACCCAACCTGGAGGTTGTCCCACCAACTCATACAAATAGTACATTTGATTATTAATGAATCAAGTTGTGAACATATATTTAATCATATGCTATGTTTTTTTTTTTACATAAAAGAAAAGAGAAAATTATTTTATATTATATTTACTTTCAAAATATTAATCAACCATAGTTTGAATTTGTTACATTATTATAATTCTTGTCATGATAATTAGATATTACAAATTATGAATAAAGCTTGTATCCATGCAAGGTTGTATGTTGTACACAATCATTCACCAATTTCTCTTTAGAGATTTGAAAAGTGAATATTTCACTTTATATATATTTTCACCTTATGGAGTTATATATATACATACCAAAAGGGTAATGCTCCAAAAAGCTCAAGATGAGCTACTGGGTCTCATGCTACAAAATTTAATCAATCAAATATTAATTATAATTCCACAATTTTAATTACCTCTATGTTGAGGCTATGTGGAAATATGACTGATGTGACAATAAAAAGAAGGTCAAGTGGCCCGCCTCGATTTATTCTTTCACAAATATCGAGTGCGCACGTCAATCCAATAAATATTAAGGATTGATTTCTTGTCTCGTGGTAGCTGAGTAAAATAATGAGATATTATAAATATAATATCGCTCCCGTCCAATTAGTTCAGCTTCAAATTAAGAAGCATATGTTGCATATAATGATCATGATCGCAATAATAAATTTATGGACGTGGAAAAGGTGAAAATATCAGGTAAAGGTCGTATTGACAATTCCACCAAAAATTGGAATAAAAGTGGTGCACCACTACAAATGGCAAATAATTATTGACAATGAGCGCTCATAATTGTGACATTTTTTGGTCATATATGAAAGGCTATTTTGCCTAAATATTGTCATATATATGTCCGAATATTTTTGTGACCTTTACCATGCCTTCAAAATCAAAGGCAAAATATTATGAATTTTATCATTGAAATATGACTCTTTTTCTGATTTGCCAAACATTATTTGTCTAGATGGATCAACAAATCATGTGTTCAAGTCATGAATCAAATAAGAGCGATATATGCCTTGCTGATTGTGCTACAACACATACAATCCTTAAAAACAGAGAATATTTCTCCAATTTGAACTTAGTGAGGCTAATGTTCAAACAATATCTGGCATCTCCAATTTGATTAATGGCTCGGAAGAGCAAATATTATGTTGCCTCGAGGGAACAACAATTCATGTTGACAATGCCTTATACTTTGAAAAATCCGAGAAGAAATTTACTCAAACTTTAAAGATATTCGACAAAATGGATATCACATTGAAACCATGAACGAAAATAATAGAGAATTTCTCTATGTCACATTGGTTTCAAATGGGAAAAAAGAAGTGTTAGAAAAATTCTCAGCTTTATCCTCTGGATTATATTTTACTCATATAAGGCATGTCGAAACGAATGTCGTCTTAGAAAAGAAAATTAATGATCCAAAGACATTCATTTTATGGCATGACCGAGCTTGGTCATCCAGGATCATCAATGATGCGAAGAATAATTAATAATTCGCATGGACATCCTTTAAGGAGTCGCAAAATATTTTCAACTGGTGATTATAATTGTGCTAGTTGTTCTCAAGGTAAATTGATAGTTAAACCATCCCCAAGTAAAATTGTTGTGGAATCCCCAGTTTTCTTAGAACGCATTCGGGGAGACATATGTGGACCTATTCATCCTCACTGTGGACCATTTAGATATTTCATGGTTTTGATAGATGCATCAACTAGGTGGTCACATGTTTGTTTGCTTTTGACCCGCAATGTTGCATTTGCTAGACTTTTAACACAAATCATTAAGTTAAGAGCACAATTCCCTGACAACCCAATCAAGACTATCCGTCTTGATAATGCCGGGGAATTTCATTATCAAGCATTTAAAAATTATTGCATGTCTATAGGAATTACCGTTGAACATTCTGTTCCACACGTGCATACCCAGAATGGTTTAGCAGAATCTCTGATCAAACACATTCAATTAATTGCCAGACCTTTAATCATGAGAACTAAGTTATCAACTTCAGTTTGGGGACATGCAGTCCTTCATGCAGCATTTATCATTCGTTATAAGCCTACTGCATACCATGAACATTCCCCCATGCAACTCATTTTAGGTCAACAACCAAATATTTCACACTTGAGATTTTTTTGTTGTGCAGTTATGTTCCTATACCACCTCCCAATAGAACTAAGATGGGTCCACAACGAAAACTTGAGATTTATGTTGGATTTAACTCATCGTCCATTATAAGATACCTTGAGCCCTTAACAGGGGATTTATTTACTTGCACGTTTTGCTTGATTGTCACTTTGATGAAGCAATTTTCCCACCATTAGGGGAGATAAGAAGTCAATTCAAAAGGAATGGCGCGAAATTGCTTGGAATGCATCAACTTTATCACATTATGATCCACGAACAAATCGGTGTAAACTTGAAGTTCAAAAGATCATTCATTTGCAACAAATCGCAAATCAATTACCGATGCATTTAATGATGCAAAACAAGTGACAAAATCACATATTCCAAATGTAAATGCTCATGCAAGAATTGATGTCTCTGTGTAACAAAATGCACAAGAACCAACGAAACGCTTAAAGCGTGGAAGACCGGTTGGTTCAAAGGATACAATTCCTCGAAAGAGGAAAACGGAGTAAAAATAAATACAAATCAAAATACTCATGAGAAAGCACAAGAATCATTTGATAAGGGTTTGTCAGAACAAGTTGATTATGATGAGGAACAACTTCCTCTAGAAAAAGAGGAAAAAGATGAAAATAATGAGATCTCAATAAATTATTTAAACTCTGGTAAGATTTAGGATCGAAATGAAATTGTTCCTGGTGATATATTTGCTTTCAATGTGTCCTTTGAAATATGTGAAAATGATGATGATCCAGAACCACGATCAGTGGACGAATGTCAAAAAAGACCTGATTGGCAAAAATGGCAAGATGCTATCCAAGCAGAGCTAAACTCGTTAAGGAAACGAGAGGTTTTTGGACCAATTGTCCAAACGCCAGATGGCGTAAAACTTGTTGGATATAAATTGGTATTTGTACGAAAGAGAAACGAAAAAAATGAAGTTACAAGGTACAAAGCAAGACTTGTAGCTCAAGGTTTCTCACAAAGACCTGGCATCGATTATGAGGAAACATATTCTCCTGTTATAGATGCAATCACATTTCGGTTCTTGATAAGCCTTGCAGTCTCTGAATGGCTTGATATGCATTTAATGGATGTCGTTACAACATATCTGTACGGATCCCTAGACAGTGAGATATATATGAAAATCCCTGATGGATTTGTAATATCCGATGAAATAAAATCAAAACCTCATAACATGCATTCTATAAAATTACAAAGGTCTTTGTACGGATTGAAACAATCCGGACGAATGTGGTACAAACGCCTCAGTGATTATTTACTGAAAGAAGGATATGTAAATAATCCGTTTTGCCCATGTGTCTTCATTAAAAGATCATCAACAGGATTTGTGATTATTGCTGTATATGTTGATGATTTGAATATAGTGGGAAACCACGACGACATCGTTAGAACATCCGAATACTTGAAAAATGAATTCGAGATGAAAGAACTTGGAAAAACAAGACTTTGTCTTGATTTGCAAATTGAACATTTTTCAAGTGGAGTATTTGTTCATCAATCAAATTATATTGAAAAAATATTAAAAAGATTTTATATGGAGAAGGCGCATCCATTGAGCTCTCCAATGGTTGTCAGATCACTTGAAGTGGATAAGGATCCATTTCGACCTCATGAAAGTGATGAAGAGCTAATTGGTCCGGAGGTACCATATTTAAGTGCAATCGGTGCACTTATGTATCTTGCAAATTGTACAAGACCTGACATTGCTTTTCTTTGTCAACCTACTTGCAAGATACGACTCATCACCAACTCGAAGACATTGGAATGGTGTTAAACATATTTTCCGATATCTTCGAGGAACAAGTGACATGAGTTTATCCTACTCGAGAGGGTAAAATTGAATCTCCAAGGTTATCTTGATCTTTGGATTTTTATCTGATCCCACAAGGCCCGTTCTCAAACGGGATATGTATTCACATGTGGTAATACTGCTGTATCATGGAAGTCAGTAAAGCAAACTATGGTTGCTACTTCTTCCAACCATTTTGAAGTACTTGCAATTCATGAAGCAAGTCGTGAATGTGTATGGTTGAGAAATATGATTGAACATATTCAAGAATCATGTGGATTGCCTTCAATAAAAGATTCTCCAACCATATTATATGAAGATAACGCAGCATGTATTGCACAATTAAGTGAATGATTCATAAAATGGGACAGAACAAAACATATTTCACCAAAATTCTTTTATGCGCATGAGCTTCAGAAGAATGGTGAAATTGATGTCAAGCAAATCCGATCGAGTGATAATCTTGCTGATCTATTCACAAAAGCCTTACCAACTACGACATTTAAAAGGCTTACATATGGTATTGGCTTGCGTAAACTTAAAGACATTGCAAGTAAAGAAACTGAACAAGTTTAACCCATGTTCACATGAGGGGGAGTTATTGATTAATGTATTGCACTCTTTTTCCATTAGCTATAGTTTTATCCCATTGGGTTTTCCTAGCAAAGTTTTTAATGAGGCAATCTTAACAATATTATGCCCGTCTTAATATTTTATGAGAATAGTGTACTCTTTTTCTTTTACTATATTTTTTTCCCACAGTGTTTTTTTTAGTAAAAGTTTTAACGAGGCACAATCTCTAAGCAAGTGTCATCCAAGGGGGAGTGTTATGGAATATGGATGACCATGCATGTACACCAACATATTGTGTAGTCATGTAACTTGTATGTATTACTTAATAGTACCTCCACTTGTCTATGTATTGTCATGTAACTTGTAATCCTCTCCAATGTACGCCAACTCTTTCATGTATTGTCTATGTTGCTTGTGATGTGTTGTATGACATGGGGTGTATGTGTTGCTTGTACACATTGTATGAAGTACATTTATCATCATCACCAAATGGCCTATATAAAGGGTGCCAACCTCATTGTAAAAACACACCGAGTTGAATGAAAACTTCTCATTCCAACTATTTCATTTCTTCTCTTCTCCTTTGTAGTAGTAGTTTGTAGTAGTAGAAGTTCTTAGTCTTCTATTTCCTTCTCTAGTTCTTAACAAGTTCCAATTCAATTTACAACAAGCCCAACTTTTTCCAATAAGTTTTTTTTGAAGTTTTTTTTGGGTCCCCCTGCACGCACCCTCCCCCCATCACTTTTTAAGTAGAGCAAGCCAATTTTGAGGCACCTAAAAGCCCACAAATGCTCAACCCAACCTATTAAAATAACAAAACGATATTCTCTCCCATCGCGGCCTACCTCTCTTGTTTGCACATCAACCCTATATCCAAACCACCACCCCACAAAATCATCATTTTTTTGCTATTTCTTTTTCTCTTTGGGATTCTCGTGATGGTCAACCACACATGGCCGAGAGCTATATGAGAGTATTGATGGTGGGGCACAAAGAAAACTCACTTCAGTCGCAATATTTCAATCTCGGTTGGACATGATCGAACCATGTTTGATTGCAAGAAACAACAAAGTCGGCCCCTCTTAATCGAGACCCCAATTAATGACTCGATGGGCATCGAACGAGACATACACTGAGGTCTTGACCCTGTGAGGCCAATATACTCATAAATAGAGTATTCGCAACTTCCACAAAAATGATGTAACACTGCTCTTCGCGTTACGTATCCACTTTCAATAAATGTTCTTGTGTCATTTCAACCTAAAAACACTATAAAGACAATTGAATATGCAAAACAGGGGTGCGCAGTTGTGAGATACATCGACGATGACGGAGGGGTGGCGTGAGATACATCGACGATGAGGGAGGGGTGGCGATCAATTAAGGTGCATGGTTAAGATACAAGGGAGGAAATCAATCCTTCATTTAGAGGGGGAATCTAAAAGCAACAATATTTAAGAATTTTTTTTGGGTGAAGAAAATAATTAAATGATTGATGGACCTAACAAAATCACATGCCATCAAGGAAAAACAGAAATCTAGAATGCTAAAATATCTTAAAAAGTGAAATAAACTAATACAAGGAAAGAAAAGAGAAGCAGCATACCCAAAAAAAAAAAAAAAAAAAGGAAGAGAGAGAGAGAGAGAAGCAGACAACAGATATAGCAACTGCATAAATATAGCACAACAAACTGCACCTGTCCGCTGGTATTCACTAAACAGCCAGGCAGCAAAATGTCCAAGGCATATAGAACATCAGCTTTTCTATTTGAGTAGACCGAACTGTTACTATTTATTGAACACTTTTACGAGGGAGGGAGGAGAATCTTTGGATAGCAGTTTACGACAATGAAACACGGTCCACGCACCAGCCAGTTCACCATATATGTATCATGTACTTTCATCCTTGTGCTCTGATAGTTCCTTCGTCCAGACAGAATGAGATTCAAGTTTGTGATCGTGACATTCTGCATGAGCTGAACCATATCTTGTTTCCAAAATCTTCAACAGGGGCAATTTCTCCAAGTGAGAGAAATCGCATATTAGAAGCAGCTACTCCTAACTATTAATCAATACTACTAGCACACATACACCACAACGCCTTGGTTTCAAATTAGTTGGAGTAGGCTACATGGATTAATCATATCCACTTAGCTCAATTTAATGTTGTTGAGGATGTGCTGTCATAATCCTCCAAATCCATATAAACAAATCAGAGGTTGCAAAATCATAAAGTTCATCAAAAGAACCTGACAAGAAAAACCAGCACGAAGATTATAATTTTTCATAAAAGATGAACAAAAATAAATAGACAAAATATATTTTTTGGTCCTTGAACTTTGTGTCTTTTATGCTTTTGGTCCTTGAACTTTTATTAGTGTACATTTGGTCCCTGAACTTTTGAGTTTTTTATTTTTTGAGAGAAAATTATTTTTTTTTTTTTTGACTTTTGTTGATCAATGTGAGTTGTTCGGTTCAATAATATCAACCACTTTACTCTTCTTGACTAGTCACACGACCCTTTCGTTACCCACGTTGGTGAAATTTAACACTTTAAATGGTGGAATGACTAAATGTAGAATCGTTGTGAAAGTTCAAGGACCAAATGTGTAGTAATAAAAGTTCAGGGACCAAAAGCATAAAAAATACAAAGTTCAAGGACCAAATCACTAATTTTGCCAAATAAATACTCCAATAAATAAGCACTAATAATTCCTCCAGACAAAACAAATGTACTGACTTCTGTCTAACTATTCAACTGTACCTATTGAAATATCATTAAACTACAAACATTTCTTATTCACCAGTCATGAGAATAACAAGCATAACAATTCTCCATCAACAAATTACAGAAGTTCCCTGAAAAAAAAAAAAAAAAAAACCATCAGTCATCGGCAACAGAAAGAGATCCCATTCCTCCCACAACAACTCAAAACATGAAAAGGTAATACACTTACGAAAGTTAATTATTAGAAAAAAAATATATTTCAATTTAGTCTTCTTGTCTTTTTTATTCCCAAATCTCAGATGTGAAAAACAACCCTGACGGCAAGTTTGGATTGCCAGACAGCCATTCAAAAAAGAAGCCTGACAGAAGCAAAATAGTTTTAACTAGCCTATATTTGATGTAACTTGACGAAAAAAAAAATAAAAAAAATACAGAAATAAAAGATAGACGCGATGATTTAAGTGCTTCAGTTCTTCTATGAGCTACATCCACGGGAGAAAAAAAAGGGAATGATTTCATTCGTACTTCTCTAGTTACAATAGATCCATATTTATAGAATTACATCGATATTCACAATCATGCAAACTTACAAAAAATCTCCCAATCAATCAACCAGCCAATCAATCAATCAATCATCAATCAATTCTTTCCTTCTTTGCAACATAACTGATGAGTACAACTAAATCTACTTCACATGTTCAGGCTGTCTTGAAGTGCACCCAAATTGGATCACTCCAATGACATAATGCCAATTCTACAATAATGCAGCAGGTGGAACCCCACACTAGTTTCAGATCTCTAGCAGAACCAAAACCAAAACTCCTTATATATTTAGCTTGCTTCAAGAACTTGAAAAATTTATTATTCTGTTTTCTGGGTCGTGCCTCATTGCAAAAATTCAAATATAACACACAAGTCAAGGATCCATCAGCCAGAACAAAAAAATATAAAAATTTAAAGAAAATAAATGAACTCCAGAATAATAGTTTCGATCTGATCAATTTAATAAGTAGTTTAGCTTTTTTGTCTAGAATGCATAACATCCCAGAGACTGTATTACTCCCATATGCTCGCATGACTTGTAAATTAGATGATCAGTCAACCCATCTAACAGCATTCAAATAGCAAAAGAATAGAAAGCAATTCCAACCATTAGAATTTTAGATGGAATCTGGGATCACTAAAAACAAAAGCATACATGTGCGTGCGTGTGTGCGCGTATGGCGGAATTAGATATTGCATGACATAAATCTGCTACTTAACAAGGCCGGGGGAGGAAAAATATCCAAGGATGTGATATAACAAATTATGTAATTATAAGTAAGTATTAAGAAAATCCAAGCATGTGAATTTAACAAGTTCTCTGCGTACTTATCAATGAGCTATGCCACACCACCTAAAAAAGCTGTCTCAGATGGTGAAACATATCTTCTATCTGCGGAAATGAATATTTATGACTGGTGGCTGTAGAAGGGTATGTTGGATGGAAAGAGCAAGGGGCAAGAATGGGTGGAACAGGAATGTTGATATCTTCTTTGTCTGAACATCTGCACCTCCAACTTCTAGACCTATATAAAAAGCAAATGTGTCATGTTATGACAAACCAAAAAAAAGAAATAAACTATATAATAACCAAATATAGGACCCACAAGGGTGGCAAATAAACCAAGGATTAAAGGAAAAACCAGCACCATCCTTAAAGACACATACACACATTGATAAAGGTAAAAGAGCAATAGCCAAGTAAAGATAAAATGAACTCGAAGCTAATTGCAAATAGTAATCCAATCCACCCATGAACCAAAGCTACAAATGTCCTGAAGATGCAGAAAATCATTAGAATAATACCTGGTTTTATTTTGAACTTGAGAATGTTAGGATGCCTCCTTGAAATGAACTTAATAGGATGCTCTGTGCATTGTCGATGTCCATCAGTAGCAGATATTAGCTGTAAGCAACATAATGCCACCAATAAGACCCCAGCCAAAGATAAGATCACTGGTAGCATGTCTCCTCTTTTTTTTATTAACATGTTTTGACTTCAGAAAGATCAATACCTTCATTTCATAATATTATTCTCGAGTCCTAGGGGCGTGTCTCTCCCTTTACCCGCTATTTAATGTCCATCTGTTTAAACTTCTTACAAGACTCAACAGGGTACTTAGTTGCTTACTACAATCCTTTACGGCGACATCTTTGCACAATCGTCTTTGGCTTCATTCTTGACGTTCCCATTTTCCATTAGGACCATGAATTTCTAAAATGGACATTGAGAAGCCATGTAACACAAACCTAAGGCAATTTAAGCACCTGAATGCTCCTCTATCTTGATTGTAAGCCTCGATCTCACAAGTTTGCCACTAGTATCATAATTACTAGCATTTTTTTATTGTTCGACTAGTTAAGACAACAATTTGAAATTTTAGACTTTTGAATTCAAATGTTACAAACACATTCTCTTGACACCCATGGATTCTATGACATCTTTTACATATATAATTTTTTACCACATCAATGCTATTAACTCGATTCACTCCAATCCACAATTAACGGATTAAATTAGATTGGATTAAGAGGCCAAATAGATTATAGGACTGAGGTATTTCATTATCTGATTATTGACTTTGACTAAGATTTTGGCTTCAAACTGATCCAATCGGGCCAATCCTGTCCATGTACAACTCTAAATAGATGTAACAAGAATTAACAACTTGAACTTTCTCACTTCGACTGAAAAGAAAATGATCAGTTCGTAGTCCCATTGAACAAGATAATAAAGAAGTAAAGGAGCGCCACCAAACTACAAACAATTTTCTTTACTCTACCTTTTCGTCAAATCGAAAAAGCGATTGGTCAAAATATGGAGAAGGACTTTGAGATTGACAACAGAAAGGCAAAGCCGCCATCGTCTTCTTTACAAACTGTACAGAAACACATAAAATGGATATATATATATATATGGGTATAGTACTTTTTCAGCAAAACAAGTATTAACTATGGTTTTGGACCATCGTCTTTTAGGAAGAAACTCACTTGTGAGAAGCTACTTGCTTTACTTTGAGCACTCTTAAGTTGCTCCAAAGCATGAATGTTATTAGAATGAGATGTTATGAAGTTCATGTAAGATAGGTTTCTTGAATTTGCATGGAAATGATCACAGAACTGCTCAAACAATTGAAAAATCTCCTCCGCTGAGTTCTGCAAAAAATACCACAGACTTATAGAGATGCAGCAAATTCCTTAGAGAATTTGGTAAAAAAAAATTCCTTGGAGAATGGAACCCAAAAAAAAAAAAAAAAACACAAATAGAAACCTGATAAAATGCAATGACCTCAGTTGCTTCTATATTATATACTGCAAGGAATGCTGATTGTTGGTCGGTATTTCGGGATACCTATTGTTGGGGAAAAAAAAGAAGAAACGATTTCTATCAATCACATAAAAATCTATAGAAATCAAGATAAAAAAATGACGTTAGAAATCAATCAAATCATCATCAAAATAACAACAAGAAGAAGCCTCAGTCCCAAATTAATTGGGGTCGGCTACATGGATCAAACACTTCCATTGTGCTCAATTTAGTGCAATTGATGGTGAGCTTTTCAAACCATTTAAGTCCCTCGTAATTATCGCGTTCCAAGTAAATCAGTCGGAAAGTAGAAAAGAGTTACCTAAATCAGTGAAATTTAGCTTAGTTTCTAATTTTCAATGATTTTCTGTTTGTTTCCTTTTCCTTACTTTAGATCTTGATTTCTACAAAGATTGTATATGTTGAGAGACAGTTAGATAATTCCTAAAATTAAGGGATTTGAAATTTGAATATGATAAGAATATTTAAATCCCACAACCATTACTTCAAAAAAAAAATCCGTCAATCATAGAAATGCTTAAACTATGGAATGTAGTGTTACCATATTTAGTGGTATTCTATATTTCTTGATCTCTATAACTATAGAACTCATGTAACCAAAGAAAAATAATAAAAGATCATCCCCTCCTTTCCTCCTGTGGATGTAGGTCTTAGTACGGAACCATGTAAATCATCGTGTCGATCTCTTTTACTTTTATTACTTTTGTGTTGGTATTAAAGACTCAAGCTTTGGCAAAAGTTTGTCATTTGTACTTTAATTTATCAGCTTAGATTGCCTTCATTTTTGTATGTTGTTTGTTGTGAGCAGCCTTCATTGCTGAAATATTTTCTTGGGATTCAAAATTATTTGCACCCTTTATTGTTGTATGTTGTTCACCATTACTTGCAGGCTTCATTGCTGATTTTTGCAGAATTTATGCTTGTTGGGTCCACCCGTGCCTATATCCGCGGGTCCATGGATCTCACTAGTACCGATATTGTCCCCAACTTAACCACTATGAGCTCATAGGTGTGGGTTTTTACTTCAAAAGGCCTCAATACTTCTTGGGGAGAAATAAACACTTAAGTACTTCTTTATGAAGTCACACTTAACCAATGTGGGACTATATTTCGAACCACACTTCCCCAACAATCTCCACCTTGGATCGAAATCCCACTAAATTGTCTTGGCTCCACCTTAGACCGACTTCCCTCCAAGATGCCTCACCGCATGATCTGTCATCGGTCATCTCGAGGTGAGACGACTCAAGTAACCCGCGACATGCCTTGTCCCAGCCTAACCATCGGCTTTGATACCACTTGTCGGGTCCACCCGCGCCTATATCCATGGGTCCGTGGATCTTACTAGTATCAATATTGTCCCCACCTTAACCACCTTCAATTCACAAGTGTGGGGTTTTAGTCCAAAAGGCCTCGGTACTACTTGGGGAGAGATCAACACTTAAGTACTTCTTTATGAAGTTACACTTAACTGATGTATGACTATATTTCAGTCCACGCATCCCCAACAATACTTCTACAATCGAAGAATTTGTCCACTTCTTGGCTTTCATAGCCATTTTTTTTATCACATCCATTTTTCATCATTAAAAATGTCAACTTCTAAAGCAATTGTAAAGAGCACATCCGAAGTTGTCGAGGAAGGAAACACAATCCAAAAGATGCAGATTTTCAAAATATTAGAGCTTCACACATGCTCAATGGGAAAAACTACATGAAGTGGTCACAATTTGTTCGCATCTACCTTAAAGACAAAGGGAGACATGCCCGCATTCTCAATATCGGCCCTCGAATGGTGATCCCGCCTTTGAAACATTGGATGAAGAAGACTCAATGATTATGACTTGGTTATGGAACTCGATGGAGCCAATAATCAGTGACACTTGTTCTTTACCTCAGCTAAAGATATTTGGGTTATCTTCGTCGAACCTATTCAAAGGCAGGAGATGTAGCACAAGTCTATGAGATCAAGGTCAAGACTGCTGCCACAAAGCAAGGTGACAAATCCATCACATATGCAAGCATATTGCATAATTTGTGGCAGGAACTTGATCATTATCGTATATTCAAGATGAAACATCCAGATGATGCATCCATTCTTAAGAGTTTCATTGAAAAAAATTGTGTCTATGATACCCTAGCTGGATTTAATTCAGAATTTGATCAAGTTGGGATACAAATTCTTGGAAAGGAAAACACGTCATCTTTAGAAGAAACTATTTCCCTAGGACGTGCAAAAGAAAGCTAGCATAGTGTCTGGAGGGCTCAACATTAGTAGCTAAAGCAAATTTGGAAAAGGGCAGAAATGAGCCAACGAAACTAGTTAATAAGGAAAATAAGGATAATTTGTGGGGGCACTTACTGCAAGAAACCCATACACACCAAAGATAGATGTTGGAAGTTACATGGCAAGCCACCAAGTAAGGAATGGGGAAACAAAGGAAGAATGCAAAAATCTTAACCTAATCATGCAACACAATCCAAAGAGGAAAAAAGTCATCAGTGAAAGGATTTAACCAAAATGAAATAGAAATCTTAGAAATCTGTTCGAATCTCTTGAGAAGAAGTCATTCGAGTCTTGCTCACTTGTACTTTCAGATAAATTTTCATTCCCTCCATGCATGAATTGGCTTATGACACTTACAAGATGAGCAATATCAGGTCTAGTATGAACAAGATATATGAGCTTGTCTACTAGCTTTTGTCTCATGGAACTGATGCTTCACAAATAAAGTGCAATGTATGTGAGACAACAAAACATACACGCTCATCTTACCCTTCTAGTAATAAAAGAAGTTTTCAACCCTTTCATTTGATTTATAGTGACATATGGGGACCTGCTAATGTACCTAATATATCTGGGGCTCGATGGTTTGTCTCCTTAATTGATGATTGTACAAGGGTCACATGGGTTTTCCTTCTCAAACAAAAATATGATGCGGGTCTATTCATAATAGTTTTTTCATTCTATGGTTCGAAATCAATTTAATCAAGGCTTTTTGAACAAACAATGCCAAAATTCTTTCAAACAAACATTGTTAACATATTTCCAATCTCAAGGGATCATTCAAGAATCATCTCGTGTCAACATCCCCCAACAAAATGGTGTTGTTGAACCAAAAATGGTCAGCTACTCAACTCGACTAAGGCTTTACTATTTTAAGGAAATATTCTGACGAACTATTGGGGGAAAGCGACACTCACTGTGCTTATCTTATAAATAGACTTCCTCCCCATGTCTTAAACAACAAAAGTCCCATGTCGATTTTTCATAGTTTCTTCCCTTATGTCAAAATCTCGAATGGTCTCACCCCAAGGGTATTTGGACGCACTACCTTTGTTCGTAGTCATGAAAAGGGGAAAACTAGATCCTAAGGTGTTAAGTCTATATTTATGCATTGTTTAGTATAGTATTTAGTATGATTTTGGACTCTAACTCTCTATTTTAAAGTGATAATCTCTCATTTGTGTTAATTACAAGCTTTTTACAAGTTGAAGTGAGGAATAGGAACTTAACTGGGAAGAACGCACAAGAGACGAAGAGCTTGAAATGTAAGGAACTCAGTTTAGCAACCGGTGCTTAGTGCTGGCGCTCGACGCATCAACCAAGCGTCCAAAACAAAAGCTTGTTCAAGCCACATTTCAGCTCTAGAATCTAGTGCTTGGTGTGGGTGCAACTAGCACCCACCCGGCGCCTACGACGGAATTCAACTCGGGAAACATGATTTTGGGTTTTTTGTGTATTTTTCGGAGGAAAATACCGTTGAGGGTATAAATACAACTCGAGATTAGGGTTTTAATTAACTTTTGTTTACGAAAGAAACTTGGAAAAACTTGCGTTTACTTTGAATCATGTCCGGCTAAACTCCATCAATCTAGACCGGAGGTGGATCAAACAACTCTTTTGACTTCAAACTCATTGTGAGACCCAATTTAATTCTTCCATTGCTTTTCTTTTGTGTTCTATTTCCTTTGATATTGTTTGATTGTTAAGCTTAAGCTTTGATACATTGTAAAGGGCCCTTGCATGTTTCTAGGTGGCAACCCATTGCTACTGAGTTTATTGCATACATAATCGTGCAAGAAAACTCACGCACGTGGCACTTGACCATACCGGTTGATTCGACCCTTTCGGGACCGGTCAAATACCTTAGGGATCTAAGCTAAATCGGACACACTAGTGATTCGGTTATCTAGGTTTAATGTCTTCACAAAACCTAAAGCGGTCGTCGCATTAAACCCGAAGCGCGTGAGTCTAGGGTTATGTGTTTGATTAGGGTAGCAGTTAACAGTCATACCTTGACTATCAAATAGAGGAAGACGAGGAACCTGGCGCGCGCTTGGTTCCATAGCTACTCTAGGACACTATTGAATTGCATTCATTCATATAGATTGACGATCAATGAGTTTGTTATATGCCAATTGAGGATGTTTGGGAAGCCGAAAGTCTAGGTTACCTTTCCAATTAATTTCGTTACAAAAGTACTTATAATTCTTGTCTTCGTGAATTCTCTTGAAAATAACTTTCACAACCCCTCGATTGCTCTTTTTGTTCATAAACCTAAGCTAAAACACTTGGTCTTTGTGGATCGGCCCCGCACTTGCCACTACTGGAATCCTTGTGGTAATTGGTAATCTTTTCGGGATTATTTTTGACGCGCACGACGTGCGTCATAGGCTCAGCAAACGTATTTTTTTGGTTTACTCTTCTACTCAAAAAGGATACAAGTGTTATAATCATTCTACAAAAAAACCATTGTATCCACGGATGTCACAATGCTAGATGACCGTACTTGTGAATCCTTTAAGCCAATCGGATCTTTGGAACTTTGCAATTTGCATGCATACAATGATCCAAATCACTCTATTCTAGAACGTATTCCTAGCCTGTACGCTAACAACATTGTTTAGTTTATCACCATCCTCCTGATTCCACTAAGCCTGGTGTCACTTCCTCCGATGTCCAAAGCTTACTAAGAAGGACCTACAAGTGTATTAAAGGAGAGGCTTCAACAAAGCAAAAGCAAGTCCAAGCAAAAGCAAGTCCAAGACTTCAATTTGACCTTGGACTGATGTACTACCTTAGAAAAGAAAAGATGATGGCAACCAACTCCTGCTCAAGTCTAAACTCATAGAATAGTGCCCAACCAACATACCAAAATGATGGCCTTGAACTTCCCATTGCTCTTAGAAAGGGAAACCGAAACTGCACCCAAAGACCTCTCTGCACATTGTCCCACTATATTTCATTAAAAAACCTTTTTTCTACCTACAAAAGTTTTATGGTTACCCTTAACACTCTACCAATACCAAATACTGTTCTTGAGGCACTAAAAAATGAGGAACGGTCCGAACAGAGAGATGCTATGAAAGAAGAGATGAAAGTCCTAGGCAAAAAAACATGGGGGATTGTTGACAAACCAAAAGAGAAAAATATTGGTGATTGCAAGTGGATCTTTACATCGAAATACCTGGCAAGGTTAGTGGCCAAAGGATACACACAAACATAAAGAGTGGATTATGAAGAGACATTTGCTCCTATAGCAAAGATGAACACTGTGAGAATTCTCTTATCTTTAACAACTCATTTCGATTGGAAATTGTTACAATATGATGTGAAGAATGCATTTCTTCAAGGAGACTTGCATGAAGAAATATATGTATATATGAATAATCCTCTGGGTTTGAGGGAGATTAAATTAATAAAGTATTTGAACTCAAAAAGGCTGCACTTAATCGAGCACAATGGAAGAGTTTGATCTACGTAGCCGACCCCAATTAATTTGGGACTAAGGCTATGTCGTACTCAAAAAGGCTCTATATGGACTGAAACAATTTCCATAAGCTTGGTTTGGCAGGTTTACTGCATTTATGAAAGATTCAAGGTGCAAACAAAGCCAAGGTGATCACAGTCTCTTCATCAAGCACTCGGCATTAGGAGCGGTAACGACACTCCTTGTGTATGTAGATGATATCATAGTGAAACGAAATGATGACAAGGAGAAAAATGAACTGACAAAGAAACTAGGCCGAGAATTCGAGATAAAGGAGTTGGGAAAGTTGAAGTATTTTCTTGGCATTGAAGTTGCCTACTCCAGTCTGGGAATATTCATATCTCAACAAATATGTGGTTGATGCATGTTGATAACCCATACAACATTATCAAAGTTAAATAGTTATAGTAAGCCTCCATTGCAGTTGTTCTTAACCCATACCAAGGTTTAAAAAATCGACAAACTTCGACGAAGTTCGGGCGAAGTTTGTCAATTTTGAGGTGAGCGAAACGAAGTTCATAGGCAGTAGAAAAATTGCAAAACTTCGACTTAACTTCGGCTAACTTCGACTGAACTTCGAAAACATCGATGGAGGTTAATAAAACATGAAGTAAAATTGTTATGTTTCGTGGAAGTTGAGCAAACTTTGACTGAAACTTCGACTATGCTAGAAATATGCTTAAACTTTGGCTAAATTCGAATAAAACATACTTCTAGCATCTCTATGAAGAAACTTGAATTTTCTAGCATTTAAAGTAAAATTCCATAAACTTCCGTACACCGGTGAATTTTTGTCAAACTTCCATCGTCAAAGTTAACTTCCTCGAATTAATTCCGAATTTTAAGTGAGCGAAGTCATAGGCGAAGTCGAAGTTTCAAACCTTGACCCATACAACATGATCGAATGATGCATGTTCAAAGGAGTTTCATCAAGAATGAGATAGAAAATGGGAAGCTTAATTGGATCACAAGAAGCTGATATTCTAACAAAAATTACTTAAGACTGATTTTGAGTCAAATCTATGCATGCTGGGAATGTTCGATTTACATTCACTAGCTTGAGGGGGAGTTTTGAAGAGTAGGAAAGAATTAACTAAATTAGTGGGATTTCCATTAGTTTCTAATTTTTAGTGATTTTCGGTTTGTATCCTTTTTCTTATTAGATCTTGATTTATAAGAAGATTTGTTCGTACATTCCCTTAGTTGTTTCATATTCTGATTGTATATATATGTACAGACAAATCAATGAATATGCAACAAATACATTAAAAAATTATGTGTTTTAAATCACAAAGAAGAGCAAAGCAACTATACCCCTCCATCCACGCTACCAAACTTGATGAGTAGGTGATATCGATCCAAGAACTGTACCTGTCCAAATAAGCATGCATAACTGAATATATAGTTCACACATATGATTCAAATTATCTGCAAGGGCTCTTACAGAATATTGCAAGCCAAATGGGATTGAAGTCACAATTGCACAGTGAAGCATAAAAAAGTAATATATGGCAAAAATATAGACATATAAAATGCCTACCTTCCACATAATCAAATCAACGTAATCTTGAAAGTGGAAATGAAACTTTTTCTTCAAACATTGAACTCTCTGAAAAAACATAGTTGTACAACAGTTATAATTAGAAAAGGCGTAAAACCAAAAATCAATTCAAGAGATCACATTAACTCATTGTATCACATGATTTGCACCTAAGAAGCATATAATAACTTCATAAACCATCAATGTGCTCTGAAAATAGAAAGGAAATTTTTTATAAATGTCACAATCCATTTACTCCAAAACTACAATCATATGCACTAGAATCATGATCGAGGACACATATTCCAATCATATATTAGTTGCTTTGAGAATATTGATGATAAAATGGCAGAAATTCACATTCGTAGGCATATACCGGTTCCCATGTAAGAAAGAAGAACATCAGGGGTAGCAGGAAATTAGGGCCATGTGATAAGAACTTATTAGTACAAGTCAGGTCAACACCAGAAGGCTAATGGTCAAGCAACATAAACGCTTGGCTCATTATGGGTATTATTTTTAGTTTTTTTTCAAGAGCCCCAGGTCTTAGCCAAGTATATTCTTAGGTTACAATCTCTTCCATAGCTTTTGCTATTATTGCTTCCTTCATTGCTAGAATTCCTCCTTCATGTATTACCGACATGGCAACACTTTATGTTTACTCATGCATAGCTTTGAAAGTGAATATGCAAAATAGAGTGTTGGGCCACACAAGCACATGTGGGTATGTAAATGGGTTGGAACCCATCTTGCACAAAACCAATTGGCTTGTGCTAGGATCCAACATTTGAAGGCTCACACCAAAAAAAGTTCTACAATTATGAATATTTAATGGTTTGATGCGGTATTAGAAGACGAGCGCTATGGAATGGTGTGTCCATTAACATATGCTAATTTAATTGGAAGAAAAAGAATAAAATGATATTCGAAGGAAGAGCCAAACATAGAGGACACCTAGGAGATGAATGGGCAAAAGGCAACTCAAAAACCTTCCAAGAACAATATCACATATACGAAGAAAGATAGAAATTGGATGCTTTAAGGTAATAATAACTTATAAAAGAACTGGTGGTCAACACCCTATGTAATTGTTCTTATCCCAAGAAAATGTAAAACGTGTCGATGACGCTCGTCCATACACTAGTAAATTACCATTTTTACAAGAGCACATGAAAAATTTAGAAGTAATATGGGTATACGAGGTTGAGAGTTGATATAATCCAACTTAATTCATAGCAACAAAGTGTGGTCTAGGGGCAATGGGCAAGTCCTACCAGCAACGAGAGACAAAAACCCCAGAAAATGACATCCGAGAGTGTTTGTGGCCAAGTCCTCAAGGGAATAAGGGGGAGTCGAGGGACCATAAGAGATTGCACTGGCAATGGATAGAGGTCCATTGATAACCATTCATATCAAAAAGACCTAAGTCTATATCAAAATAAAACACAAATGCTGGCTAAGAAAAATCGAAAGTCACTAGCTTGAGAAAAAGTGCAACTTTGCAAACCCAAAGACTAATAGTGAAATGTATTAGAGATTTTAATAACCAACCAGGGTCCGATCCCTTTCCTCATTCCATAATCCACGGAATATAAAGGAGAGCAACCGTTGCTTCATGCCACTCAAGAAAGAAGTCTCTAGTGATTGATAACGCTGCAGTCCAGTTTCACCCTGGACTAGAGGGAATTCTACCTGTTTACTTTTTCCTTGCATCACCATGTGCTGAAAAGTACAACCAAGAATATTTCAAAAAACATGGGTCAAACAAAAAAAAAGTTATATAATTTGTACAATAGGGAAATACCAATATATTGGGAATTCAACTAACTGAAAATGCACACTTAAAAGATATTGATAATAAGATAGTAAGAATGACTACCTTTTTTACGACATATTTCTAAAGAGCCCGCAAACTACATAGTTTAACTAATTAGGTTATTTGGAAAAAAAAAGTGATTAGATTATTACGTTAACTATATGAAGAACTAGACAGAGGTTATTTGGAAAAAAAAATGATTAGATTATTACGTTAACTAAATGTTTTTGAAATTCAGAAGCAGTAGAAAAATTGCAAAAATTCGACTCAACTTCGGCTAACTTCGACCGAACTTCAAAAACATCGATAGAAGTTAATAAAACATGAAGTAAAATTGTTATGTTTCGTGGAAGTTGAGCAAACTTCGAGTAAAACTTCGCCTATGCTAGAAATAACTTAAAATTCGGAATATCCTCCGATGACATGAGTTTTATGCATTATTGTTATATGATTAAGTATATTTCTAGCATCTCTACGAAGAAACTTGAGTTTTCTAGCATTTAAAGTGAAATTCTGTAAACTTTCGTACACCGACGAATTTTTGTCAAATTTCCATCGTCGAAGTTAACTTACTCAAATTAATTTCAAATTTTAAGTGAGCGAAGTCATAGGCGAAGTCGAAGTTTCGAACCTTGCTCACGTCGACACAATATGATGGGGACGCGAACACGGACTCCGTGTCGATACTTGGTTTCTGAAGTTAGACGCAGCTCCAACGCGACTAAGAGGGAGAGAGAATGGATTACAAACATAAAGAGAGGTTCGCGAGATCTAGACGGAGGAATCCTTGATTAAGGGAGAGGAACCTTGTCGAACAAAATAAAAAGGGATGAACATCAAATTATACAACACCACCTATCTAAAAGTACAAGTGTCTCTTTGTTATATTGCAAAATTTATTTATATTATATTGTATCTTCATAAAAGTGCCTCTTGTTACTATTTAACTTCGAAAAAAAAAGTACACGTGTCTAAAATTCTATGTAAATTTTAGACACTTCTAACCGAGTCTCTGAGGCCATAATATTAGAAGCCCGACCTCTAGATACATACCCGAATTCGACACACATACTTGAGTCCAGGTAACATTTTTGTGATTCGTGAACAAAAAAAGATTTAAAAATTCGTGTGGTACAAGTGAATACAACAACATAACCTCAGTCCGAAATTAAGTAGGGTCAGCTACATGGATCAAACTCTTCCATTGTGCTCAATTAAGTGCAATTGATGGTGAACTTTCCAAACCATTCAAATCCCTCCTAATTAATGCGTCTCAAGTTAACTTACCCCTACCTCATCAAGTTTCTTTAGTTTCTATTGAGTCAAGTTTTCTAGTAGAGGCATTTGTAGCCCGCCTTCGCAGGTGACCAAACCACCGCAACCGCCCTTCCCTAATTTTTGTGTCAATTGGTACTACTACTTGTCTTTGAATTTCTATATTTCTTATTCTATCTTTACGAGTTTTACCACACATCCACCTAAGCACCTTCGTTTCTGATACGTTCATTTTATGTAATTGTTGTTGCTTTACAGCTCAAAATTAACTTCCATATAACATAGCTGGCCTAATTGCGGTCCTATACAATTTTCCTTTTAACTTTGTAGAAACATTTCGATCACAAATTACCCATTTTGCACTCCGCCATTTCTTATATCCAACTTGGATTCTATGTGTGACATCATTTTCAATATTCCCATCATTTTGTATGATTGATCCTAGGTATCTTAAGTGGTTCACCTTAGGAACTTCTCCTTCCCCTAATTTTACCACTCCGTCTTGATGTCTAGTATTTCTAAACTCACAGTTGATATATTCGGTCTTCGTCCTACTCAACTTAAAGCCTTTAGATTCTAATGTAAGAAGAGAAATAATGGATGAATGGACAAAGAAGAAACAAAGAAAGAAAAAAAAAAGGAAGAAAAAAGTAAAAGATGTTTAAAGAAAAGAAAGCAGAAGAAGTTGTTTAAACACATCTGTTGGATTGCAGATTCTGTTTTTGGGTCTCAAAATTACAAAAGAGAAGGAAAAACACAAGTGGTCATCCAAGTTTCCATAGTTTGAAAATTCTCCGAACTTCTCCGAATTAATTAGATTTTTGAAACACTGAATTAAGAGTTAGATGTAAACGAAATTTTGCAAAACTTCCATCGAAGTCAGAGAAAAATGATAATTTTTTCAAATTTTAATGCTCACTTGTAAGGGAAGATAAATGCAATTAGTGTCAGTTTTTGTTAAAAGATAATCTAAAGAATGACAACATGCTAAGAGGTAACAAAACCACAATTTTATTTCACTTATTAGAAATGGATTCTAATATATCATCTAATGAAGAAAAATAATATAGAAAATGATAAATCCCGTCAAAATTGAAGTTTTAAAAACTTAAGATCAAGTATAGAATGAGAAAGAATATGACATATTATAGAAAGTAGACTTTTAAATGTCTTTTGACGAAACTTTCATGTTCTCTAGCACTTTAATGAAATTATTTATACTTCTCTACAATGTCGAATTAAAATTCCCCACATCGAATTACACTTCCCCGAATCATTTCCGAATTTTAAGTGAGCAAAATCATAGACGAAGTCGAAGTTTCGATCCTTGCAAGTTTCTTAAGGACAATAAGTTCACGACTCAAGTATCCACACTTAAATTACACTTACTAGCATTAAATGGAACTAGAAAGTGGGACGTACATCTAACTGGAGCAGCACAATACCTCATTCAACTAAGGCTTACACATCACTAGTAATATAATACTAGGTAAGCCTTCAGGAGTATTTGAACCACCTCAAATTGAAGTTCTTGTACCCCTCGATACTCTTTAAGAAACCATCAATAGAAATAATGCCAACTCCAAATAAGGAGGTAAAAAATACGGACCCGATAGGCAAGGTTTGAAAAATCGACAATAATGAAAATGGAGAAGCGAAACTATGTGACGATGTAAAACTTGCAAAACTTCGCCTGAAACTTCGACATGTTTCACCAAACTTTGATCGACTTCGAAGGTTTCCATCGAAAGCATTAAAAAAGAGACAAAAAAAATGTAAGAATTCGAAGAAATCAACGAAGTTTTTGGGGCAGTTACCGAAGTTACTCCTGAATAAAATAAAATTTGAAAACTAACTTCTTTTCACATCAAGTAGCAAATAAGGTCAAAATTTATCATATAAAGCAATATAAAAACAAATATTAATGTCATGTGCATTGTGAATTGCTTGTTTATTGCAAAGTAACTACTTTAAACAATTATATTGTGATTATTATGCATTATTGTTGTATGATTAAGTATATTTCTAACATCTTTAAGGAGAAATTTGAGTATTCTAGCATTTAAAGTGAAATTCCATTTAGTATATTTCTAACATCTTTAAGGAGAAATTTGAGTATTCTAGCATTTAAAGTGAAATTCCATAAACTTCCTACACTGGAGAATTTTTGTAAAACTTTCCTCGTCAAAGTTAACTTCCTCGAATTACTTCCAAATTTTAAGTGAGCGAAGTTTAAGGCGAAGTTGAAGTTTCGAACCTTGCCGATAGGTACCAAAGTAAGGCTAAAGGTCAATAAAGTAATCTTTTAGTTCTAGTAATTTCTTTAGTCGTAGGGAAAAGGTGTAAATAAAAGAGTGAGGTGTTGTGAAGGGTGTGAAGAATTTTGTTGCAAGTCTCTTGTAGAGATTTAGGAGAGTTGATAGACCTCTTGAATGTCTATCTATTTGGTATGTATTCCCGTTTCCTTGTAACTCCATCTTAGATCAATCGAACTGTTCTTCCAATTGTAACTCAATATTTTCAAAAGTATGCTGAAAAAAGGTAGAACTCGACCTCAAAAAAAAGAAAAAGTAGTAGGAAGTCAAACTGAAATCTAACGCCAAGTTTGAACAATTTTAAATTCAAAAGCATGTTCAATTATGCACTCATCACCAACAATTAAAACTGTCATTGTAGATTCTTTTACTTGCCTGAGCATGAGAATAAAAGAAAAGTTCATCATCCTCTCTGCAATATGGCCCAATAGCTCGCACATCAACTAGATATCCTGACTCACGAATTTGGAGAACATGAATTGTTTGATATCGAAGTGACATAATGGCCAATAAATCATCATACAAGAAGACGCCCATGCTATGAGCCAGATTGACAAAATCATTGCAGTAAACCTTCTCATCCAACACAACTCCATCACTTAATCTAGCAAGAACAAGTCAAAACAACGGCAAGCATCAGCCAGCCAAACTTTGAAGCCTATTTTTTTATGAGAAATTTTGAAGCCGATTAAATTAAGTAATCATTTACTTTTGATAGGGTAAAGCAGCACGTATGTTAGAATTTTATCAACAAGAAATGCTTAATGTTTCAGTAAATATTTACCTCACAAGATGAAATGTTATCTTTTCAATGGATGGGACTCCACGAACAGCTCCTCCAGTGGCAGGAGCATCATAAACTTGGGCAGTTTGAGAGGCAAATATGCCAAACTGATTGCTCTCCATATAAAGAAAGAAATCTTTACAAATAAATTCATTGTTCGAAGCAAGGGGCATGCAGTACAGCTGTGTGAAGAAGTGATCAAACCTCTTCGCTTTTGAGGGCAAATCATGAGAATCACAATCTTCCTGATTACATGAAAATGACAACCACATCGGCCTGTAAACAATCAGATCTTGATAATTCTTGCTGAAGCTTATGAGATAACGACCATCATCAGTGAATTTGCGAAAAGAGTGGTCAGGACAGTCAACATTGTATATGGTACAGTTTGGCACCAAGTTTTCGTAGAACTGTCTAGCACAATTAACCTGTCAAAAAATTACACAACAGAATACCATAACTATAAGATAATAGGTTTTTAAGCATGTCATGTTAATGTAACAACAAAGTTAACATGGAAATACATAATTAAAGGCTCAGTTTTGCCTCCCTAGGCCAAGAGCACCGCCACTCAGTGGTCATGCCAACCCCGAGCCCGGGACTAATCGGCGCGAAGCCTCAGACACCTGGGCGTCGGAAAACCGGCAAAAACAAAAAGAGGCTCAGTTTTGTCATCTGAATGTATCAGTTCATTCCTTAACCAATCTATCTATCATTCTAAAATGTTTTCACCAACCATGCCTTTGAATAGGCTACATGATGAAAACTCCAAATATGATAAGGACTCTCTAATAGCAATTTCCTAATATGAAAAAACTTACAAACAACATAATTTTGTGATTTCCTAATAGGAAAAGACTTTCTAATTCCATAATTTAACTTAAAGAAAGGCTTTGGAAACCCTAAAATACTATTCTAGCATGTTTTTGACAATTAGCAACAAAGAATCTATTTCCTAAAACAACTTAAATTCCAAAAAAAAAAAAAAAAACAAGAAAACAACTAAAAATGGTAGCGACAAAGAGATTCATACTTTAACTGTGTTTTTTTTTTTTTTTTTTTAAAGTAATGTAGGAATCTCAAGAGGCTCATGAGAGAGAGAGATAATTGTAGATCTTGGACTCCTTTTTCTAATGCATTAAGAATTTTTTTAATCATAGTTTTCAGCTAAAAAATACACTCAATTTGGAAAATCTAGTTGATTATCTAGCTAAAAGCTAACAATCTAACTAAAAGCTGACAATCAAGCTAAAAGTTGATAATCGAACTGAAAGGTGAAAAATTAGTAGCTGATAATTGCAAGGTGATAATCTAGTTGATCAACTAAAATTGTTTGGAAAAAGTAGCTAAAGTAGCTCAAAAATATCAAATGACATGCAGAACAGTGGAAAAAAGGTAAGTTGAATCCACAAAACAGTGAATTAATACAACTGTGCTGCAATTAAAGCTCAACAAATCATTTAATCAAATTAATAGGTCATTAATTAAAATGTATTTAGAAAGAAAGTAGGACACTATCTGCTTCACGACACAACAATTACATTGGATTCATTAAGTAGCCTAAGACAAAACAACTGGCAGAGATGGAAAAAGAATGTAATCAATAGTGAAACAAAAATAAACAGGAAGTATAATTTGAGATACATACACTAGTACTAGGAGCAGGTGTATAAATTTGACGCTCGAAAATTCTGGAAACAATGTTGTTGCTCTTAAACATCACTATCAGAGATGATCCCCACAACAGATCATGACTATTTAGTAGCATGAGCAACAGCAATAACAGCTCCAAAACTCATGCATCTCTTCGACACTTCTGCAATTGCTTTTGCTATAATCAAAACCTGATTGAAACATGATCATGCTCATAACTTCAAAACTTTATTTCTTTCTTTCTTTCTTTTTTTTTTTTTTTTTTTTTTTTTTTTTTTTTTTTTTTTTTTCTTAAGAAGAACCAATTATGTTCCCTTGACAAGTAAAACAACAAATCCACCAAGAGAAACCCTCCTCGTTCAATGACCAGTTCTGAGAAAGAATCGACAATGATAAAAAGTTATAGTCAAAAAACAACATGCATATATGTATATATTCTGATTGATGCTTCAAAGACAGGGTTTAGGATAGAGAGTCACAGGATATTCAAATGTGGGGGTAGAATGATAGGCAGGCATGTAATTGGCACGACTTTTGGAAGTTTCAAATCATATCAAACAGTAAGGTTTTGAAATATAAACGAGGAGTGAAGAGGTCAACTGCATTAGTGGTGGAACCGCAATATTTTCAAACAAAACCATCATATATCTCCAAACAGTTGTATACCCCAAGGATATCCAAATTGTTTGATTCTAGTTATTCCAAAAAGATGATCCCCCAAAGGCAATAGCTCCCTTTAAAATGAAATTAACAAGTTCAACCAGAACCAGCAAGTTATAAAAATCATAATTACATGGATCAAAAGCAAACAAATAGGGAGAAACCAAAACACGAACTCAAAAGTTGAGACCTAATCCTACACACTTGGAATCAACGGAATTAGCTCAAAACGAAGCAACACACTTGCACGCATGAGCACTCATGCGCAGAGAAAGGAGCTGAGAGAGAGATCAAAGCGGGACGGAGAGAAGTCGAGCTGCAGAGTTGGAAGCAGTCAAAACCATACAGAGATTGAAAGGTGGAAGAGGAGAGAGTATTGTAGAGGCACAAGTGGGAATTCATGATATAGGCCTTTTTTATTTTCCAGAAAATTTTTATTTTTTTTAAAAAATCTAGACGCAGGTGCTTCGTTAATTTTTTTCTTTTTTTTTTTTTTAAAAAAAGGGCTAAACGGAAAACGGACTCCACTTATTACTAAACATATCTATTACTTAAGCGGACCCTGATTTTGCTAAACTTACCGTCGCCCGTTGACCTTTGCGATAATAAGGAATGAAGAATCAAGATATTGGTAAATACCTCTCATCCACCTAACTAATTTGAAATTAAAACTTTGTCGTTATTGACCCTAATTTTTATTGAGTTTATTAATTTTACCTCATTTACTCATAATACCTCATTTTTAAATTTTAATTGCTAAACAACCTCACTTTAATTAGATAGATTTTGCTCGGAACTGTTTACCCTTTTTACTCACATGTCTTACTAATGTGAGATTGAAACCCCAAATCGAAGCCCTAAACCCAACAACAATATAAAATCAACTAAAAAACGGACAAAAAAACGTAAAAAAATCCCGAAATCGACACAAGAGATAGGTAATGCATTCTCAACATCGAAACAATGTGATTTCACCCAGATTTCGTTGGATTTGGACTATACGTGAGTGCAATTTGAGAGAAGAGACGGTGGTGTGACTAAAGTGTGAATGGAGTGAAAAAAAAAAAACCCCTTTTATACGAAGAGATACGAAGAGCAGGTAAGTCATTTTACATTTTTTTTAAAGTGAGGTACGTTTAGTAAAAATCGGGGTCCATTTAACCGCTCCCATTTTAAAAAGGGTGTCAAATGGGAAATTTGGCCAATGTTCGAAAATGAAATCCTCTTCAATTGGTTTTCCAAAAATAAAAAAAAAATAAAAAATGTTGCTAATGAAAATATAACAAATTTTATTGAAGTGATGAACAGTGTTTATCTTGCCAGCAAGCAGCGTAGCACCGCAGGAACTAAATTTTCCATTGCCCATTGCCTGTTCCAATGTGTTTGTTTGCAACCGTCACCTCAAAATTTCATCACTAAAACAATACAAAAAAGAAAATTCCGACATAAGAACACTTGAAACATAACAATAAAAAAAATAAAATAAAAATTAAGCACTAAGCCAGGGACGCATCATCGCTCATGAATTTAACTGTCCTACTGCGGCATTGCTCTTCTGCTGATGCCAGATTGTTCGCCCTTCGACAATCACACCAAAAAAAAAGTGATGCAGAGCACTGAATACTGCTGATGTCGTGGTCTGGCCATGGCACCATCCGCATACTTCATGCAAAAAAAAAAAAAAAAAAAAAAAAAAAAAAAAAAAAGCTCCAGAAAATACGCGCCTAAGAAATTAAGAAAATCACGTACGTAAGATCCCTTGTGTCTCTCAACTGCAACTTCAATGAGCCTCAGATTGTTCACCCAGATCCTCCTGTGATTCAACTTTAACTCTTCTGTAGAACAACACATAAGCTGCCCTAGTCCGGATGTCATCCTCGCTGATGGAATGAACATTCGCATCATCAAAATCATACCATCTGTTCCCTTCCACCAGCTGCACAAAGTAGAATACAAGAACACAAATTAGTTAAGAGTCTCACCTCAACTAGTTCAACTTTGATCAGGATTTTGGTATCATCAATCATAGACAAGTCCAGCAAGCAATTAATGCTGTCCGCATCTTACAACATCTGATCCAGTCAAGAGGACTGATTATCAAGTTCGAGTCATTTTATCAGTTCAAACCCACAGGCATTTTAATAGAAATTACTCTTAATTACATAACCTAGTGGAATGCTCACCAAGTGTTTCTGTACATTCCAGATTCATTCCCATACCTTCACATATGCAGTGTAGTGGCCACCACCTAACCCTCCAGAATGGTTACTGATGGCGTATAATTCGTATATGTGAGATTGAGCGGCAGCGAAATTGCTCTTGATATACTTGCTTAAATCAAGATTACGTATAGGAAAATTCACAAAGGTATCAAGTTTGTCCTTCAGATATCGGTTATACGAGAAACGTTTCAAGTGAACAACAAGAATCTCAGGCAGCCTCCACAAATCCAGCTTCTTTGTGGCTTGCCTGTGCTCTTTACAATTTGGGCAATACCTGTAATTACAAAGAACATCAAAATATGAGTCAATCCAGCTATTAAAGAGAAAAACATAACATTGCAATCCTACCACATGTCATCAGGCCCTAAAGGCTCCTCCTTCAGGAAAGCTTCCAAGGATGAAAATAACGAGGTTGCTTCAGGTCGTGTCTTCTTTGCTGTGAACCTCTGAACTTCAGGAAGATCCTTAAGGTAGCTAATATCGTATAGATCATGTTCACTGTCAGTCCAATCCAACAAAACCCTAAAAAATTGGCCTTGTCTAATACAAAATTCATTTTCCAAAGCAGAACAACTCGATCCCCTTTCATCAGTCAAGGAAAGATGGAAAGATATTTTTCCGTTTGCCTCCTGGTCCGTGTCCATTTTGTCCATGGACTCTTTTGTAAGCTCACTTTGAGGACTATGGCTGCCAAACACACTTTCCTTGCTGCTGTAAATCTGAATCGGAGGGCAATCAGCTTTGGTTTTCAGCAATGGACTGAGCATCAAACGCACTGCATTTTGAATATCAGCTCCAGTTGTGGCATCCTCTGGTAAACAAGAAACTAAAGGTGCTCCCAAAAGCGTCATAACACCGCTGTCAAGGACATTGGAGGTATATCTGAAAAATTAATAAGAAAAACATGCATGTCACTACAGACAATGCAAAAGCTAAGAGCACGAAACAAAAAATATGTGATAAATTTCTATGATACAAATATCGAATCAGCTCAAATTTCAAGAAATTCACACTCAATTTCATAGATATGTGTCACAGAATTGTAAAAGGTTAAAGAAGCATAACAAAGTAGGCATGAAATAAATACATTTACATGGATCAATGTTTTCAAGACGACGAGGTGAGGCTTAGGCGACTCCCCCACCTAGCCTCAGAATGGGCCTAGGCAGGGTCTAGGCGCATGCAGTAACGAAAATGAAAAAGAAGTCATTTGATAATCCTAATGATTTAAGACTATTAAATACATTAATGCCTAAGAATGAGGCATCATACATAAGATTAATATGGAAATGTTGCCACTACTCCTACGAAGGGTTGTTTGGAAACTTTACAAACCACTAAAGATGAGAAACAATGATGCTGACCTTCTCCAAACATCAAAAGCCTTTTTAAGTGAGGACCGCAATCAAAGAAAATGGTAAAATGCTAGCTCAAATGACAGAGAAATACACAAATTACAAGTGTGGATGCTTTTAAAAAACACTGAGTCAACCATTTAACCTCTCAGACTGTAATCTACTAATATAAGCTTCAAATCAAAATGAAGAACTTAATATAAGTTACAAATCTAAGTGAAGAACTTACTTTTCTTTGCTTCGATGAATGATCTCAAGCTTAGTAAGTCCCTTGTGGTCTTTAGGTAACTTGTAGGCGGCAATATGCTCCGCATCCTTGATCATGGACAATGGTTCAAATGGGTTCTCAAAATAGCGATATATCCGATGACCATAAACCTGACAGCAATCTTCAGCTTCAGAAATTTGAGCCAAACAAAATTGAGGGGAAAATTAGCAAACCTTAGGCAACACTTCAAAATCTACCTCGGCAAGCAGCAAACTTTCATCACTCTTTAAGCAGCATGCAGTACTTACAGCCTGAAGCAGGTCTTTGCAGAAACCATGCTTGAGCACAGTCACTGTATAGGGCATAGGAAGAGCTGCGCCATCACTGGAGAATACAGTTACTGTCATTGATCGCTTGACTGTGGAAGGTAGCGGAAGAGACAAATACATAAAAGGATCAAAAGTAACAGAGACTTTGCTGCAAACTGGGCAGACCAGAGTTGACTTGTATTGGCCCTAAAAATCATGCATGGTATTAGGAAATGAAACTGTATACAAGCTAGCATCGGAAAAATCTGCCAAAAGAAAACCATCAAGTAGAAAGTGATGACAGCTGATATTTTAGTTGATTTATGTATCTTTTGTTTATGCATTTCTTTAGCTTAACTTGTAAGTTTTAGCAAGTATGGACCTGTCATGGTTTAGGTGAAAAGTACTTCGCAAGTGTGATGAAATAGATCATTAGTTAGTAATTTTGTTAATGTGCAGAAGTTAACTCTGCGGCTTTTGTAAGACTATATTAAGGTGTAAATTCGGAGATGAAATATGAGAGAAAAACACGTACAGAGCTAACAAAAATTAGCTCCTTCTCCACATCTTTTTGTTCTAAATCCTACATATGGTATTAGAACCCTTACTAATCTTAGTAGGTGCGAGTTTTGAGAGAAAACAGTCAAAATCCTCACAAAGAAGATCCAATTTCAAGAGAAATGGCTTCAAACAATACTGGAGTACTGCCACCTCCAATCTTCAATGGTGAGAGCTATCAATTATGGGCTGTGAGAATGAAGGCTTTGCTGAAGGGTTTGGATTTGCGGGAGGGAAAAGATACAAGAGTTGATCCTCTTTTGAGAGCAAATCCAACCATTGCACAAATGAAGCACCATATTGAAGAGACAACAAAGAAGTTCAAAGCTCTCTCCTAAATACACTCAGCTGTGACCGAGTCTATAATCACATGCATCATGGCATGTGAAACAGGAAAATAAGTCTGGGATAGGCTTAAAGAAGAGTTCCAAGGAAGTGAAAAAACAAGAAAGATGCAGGCCTTGAACTTGCGAAGGGAGTTTGAAGCCTTGAAGATGAAACAAACAGAGAATGTGAAGTTCTCTGATAGAGTTCTGAAAGTTGTGAATCAAATCAGAATTATTGGTGAAGATTTGCCAAGGCAAAAGTGCGGCTGAGAAGGTTCTTGTGAGTCTACCTGCGAGGTTTGAAGCGATTCAAAGAATCTCACAAATATCTCACTTGCTAAGTTGGTGAATGCCTTGCAAGCCACCAAGCAGAGAAGAACCTTGAGGTCGGAAGAGCATAGAGAATGCTTGTCATGAAAAGCAAAGAAAATTTTCTGTTCAACTTCAAAGGTAAGAGACCAAATGAAAGCAAAAACAAAAAAAAGAATGAGACAACAACAAACTTGGAGAAAGAAGGGGCAAATTTCATCCATGCCCAAAGACTCCAAATTGTAAACAAACGAACCATTTTAGGAAAATTTTGTTGGTACCAGTGATTGCAAGGCGACGCCTAGGCAAATGGTGCCTTTTTAAATATTTTAAAAAAAATTGAAGGGGGCAAATTACAATTGAGTTTGGTGCTATGATACATTGATACATACCAAATAACAAAATCTTAATATAATTAATGTTACATAAGGCCCAAAAAGCTTATTAGTATCTTTGAAGTATGTATCGAATGCAGATTATAGTGAATAAAAAAATATTGTTAATGAAGGACCTATAAATAAATAAATAATAATTCAAGGACCTACAAATAAATATTTTTGTGGTTGCCTAGGCACCACCTAGGCGCCATCTAGGCACCGCCTCACCTAGGCCAAGGAAATCGCCTAGGTGCCTTGCAATCCTTGGTTGGTACAGACATAGGATTCAATGCAGGTCTTGAAAGAAGTTTGAACATGTTGAGAAAGTTTGCAAATCAAGAGCCCAAGAAAACCAACAAGCACAAGTTGCAGAAAACCAAGAATAAGATGAGGTTAAGTTGTTTGTTGCGACGTGTTATGCAGTCAAAACCAGCAGTGATTCATGGCTGATTGATAGCGGATGCACGCATCACATGACCTCAGAAACAAGTATGTTCAAGAAGCTTGGCAAATCATCAGCTCCAGAGTCAAAATTGGAAATGGAGAATTTCTGGAAGTCAAATGAAAATGATAAATTGTTGTAAGGACTCCTACAGGTATCAAATTCATGTCTGAAGTTCTATATGTGCCTGCAACACTTGCTTAGTGTTGGTCAAATGCTTGATAGGAATTATCCATTTTTGTTTAAAGATATGGCCTGCGCAATTATAGATCCTGCGGGAAATGACTTGATGATTGTAAAAATGAAAGATAGAAGCTTTTCTTTAAAGGTGTATATGTGGGGTGCTCATACATTTTCTAGTTCTATTGATCAATCCTCACTTTGGCATAGAAGATTTGGTCACTCAAATTTACAGTCACTTGAACAAATGAAATGCATAGCAAATCTTTGGTTGAAAATATGACTCCTATGCATGATCAAGATGGTGTTTGTGAAGTGTGCCAATTTGGCAAGCAAACTAGAATTCCCTATCCAATAAATCAATCATGGAGAGCTATAGAAAAACAACAGCTGATTCATGGTGATGTTTGTGGTCCTATGAGTACTTCCTCACTAAATGGAAGCAAATACTTTGTTCTCTTCATTGATGATTTGTCAAGATTTTGTTGGGTGTATTTTCTACAAAAAAATCAAAAGTGCTCAGTATGTTTCAGAAGATCAAAGTCATGGTGGAGAATCAAAAGTAATTTCAAGATCAAAGCTCTCAAATCTGATAATGGCACCAACACTAATAAACATTTCAAGAAGCTATGTGAAGAGGTAGGAATTCAACATCAATTCGCAGTTAGCTACACTCCACGACAAAATGAAGTGACCGAGAGGAAGAACGGGATTGTCATGGAGATGTCTAGATGTCTAACGTTTGAAAAAAAAAAAAAAAAAAAAAAAAACCTTCCAAAGAAGTTTTGGGCAAAAGCAGTAAACACTTCAGTTTACCTTCAGAATAGACTTCCTACAAAAGCCTTGAAAGAAAAGACTATTTTTGAAGCTTGGCTTTGTGTTAAACCATCTATTGAGCATCTCAAAGTTTTTGGTTGCATTTGTTATGCTCATTCTTGCAGTAAAAAGAGACAGGCTTGATTACAAATCAGAAGTTGGAATTTTTCTTGGCCATAGAAGCAATGTGAAAGGCTACAGAGTCTTCAACTGGCAAACCGAGAGCGTGATGATTAGCAGAGATTCGAAGGCTGATGAAGATGCATTTTAGGACTAGGAGTAGTCACAAGTGCAACAAATGGATACAAATTCAGTTCAGTCCACTTCTCCAAACCAAGATGTAATTTTTGAAGAAGATGAATCAAGTAGTGACTCAGATTCAGAACTTGCAGTTAGAGGAACCAGGTCCTTGGAGGATATTTATGCAAGATGTAATATGGTACTTCTTAAGCCAGCAACAGTTGAAGAAGCAATGAAATCAGCAAATAGGATGCAAGCAATGCAGGAGGAGCTGAAAATGATTGAGAAGAATGAAACCTGGAATTTTTGTTGACAAGCCAATGAACAAAAAGAGTAATTGGTGTGAAATGGGTTTTTAGAATTCAATCAACAAATACAATGCCATACTAGTTGTGAAGAGAGACTCACAACAATTTGGAGTAGATTATACATATACTTTTGAGCCTGTGGCAAGGTATGATACAATTAGGCTCTTATTGCCTTAGCAGCTCAAAGAAGTTGGAAGATCTACAAACTTGATGTCTAATCAGCCTTCTTGAATGGTTCTCTTCAAGAAGAAATACTTGTGGAGCAGCCTCCTGGGTTCATCAAAAAGGAGAAGATAAGGTTTCTTGCTGAAGAAAGCATTATATGGTTTAAAACAAGCTCGAAGGGCTTGATACAATAAAATTGATGATTATCTCCTGCAGTCGGGATTGAAGATAAGCCTAAATGAAGCTCCATTGTATGTGAAGACACAAAATGGTGATTTGCTGTTGGTGTCCTTGTATGTGGATGATCTTTTAATTATAGGCAGTAGCATTGAACTTGTGAAGCTCTTCAAAAAGGAGATGGAATCTGTTTTTGAGATGAGTGACTTGGGTGACATGACATTCTTTCTAGGTTAGGAGGTTTATCAAACAAATCAAGGAACCTTTATATGTCAAAAAGATATACTCTTTAGTATTTTTGTACAATTTTAGACAGGTGTGAGTTTTCAAATATGTAAAGGGCCCTTTTGGAATTTGTTGGAATATATAATCACACATCAAAAATATAATAAGAGTTGGTGTGGTATATGAGTGGAGTAGATTGGATCCAAGCATAAGCCAATTGGTTTTGTGCAAGATTGGGTTCCAACCCAATGATCCGAACTTCGATTTCACTGGTGATTTCGCTCAATTAAAATTCGAAATTAATTCGAGGAAATGTAATTCGATGTGGGGAACTTTGGTAAAACTTCGACATCATAAATAAGTATGAACAACTTCATCTAAGTGCTAGAGAACATCCAACTTTCATTAAAAGACATTAAAAAATATGCTCTCTCTCTAATATTTCATGTATTTTTTTCCTTTCTATACTCGATCTTAAGTTTGTAGAACTTCAGTTTTGACGGGATTGATCATTTTGGTATTATTTCTTCCTAATTATTAGGGAATAAGTGAGATTGAGTTGTGGTTTAGTGTCTTCTAACATATTATCATTCTGATAGCAGCCCAACTGCTCATACCCAGGGAAATAAGGCCATTTCAAAGCCCACGCACAAGGTCTATCACAGAAAGCGTGTGAAGGGTGTTGGGTCAGCACGAGTACGTCCTTAACAGAATGAGTCAGGTGGGTCCCAGAGGTCAGTCTAGAAGTGTCTATCACATATTGTGTGTGCGTGTGTGGTCTGGCACATGAGAGCATTAGGTGGGGGTGAGTGAGGAGAGTATAAGGGATGTTGTTTTCATCCTTTAAGGCATTCGATATTTTGATATTGTAATTGGGGAGACCTTCTGGTCTTGGGGAGAAGAGTGAGCCACTCTTTCTCATTTGGGTTCTTAGGCTCTCTGTGCTTGTAATCCTTTCCCTTCTCTATCAATAAAATCAAGGAGGCGACCCCTCTTTCATTTTAGTTAACATCAATCACCATCACATTCTTTAGAGTATCTTCTCACAAAAAAATTGGAACGAATTGTATTTCACTTTTCTTACAAAGAGCGTTAAAACTTAGAACTATTATTATTTTTCTCTAACTTCGATGGAATTTTTGTAAGATTTTGTTTTCATCTAATTCTTAACTAGTGGGCATCCGACGCTTCTCACGCGGGCAAGACTGAGTATCAAAATATTAAATGAAAATAAATTTGTTAAGAAAAAAATGTAAAAAAAAATTATTATGAAATTAATCCAATATCAACTCGAAGTCGAGAACAATATCATCCAATTATTCTCTAGATATTTTTTTAATAAATAGTTACAATCCAAACTCTTTTAAGGATGTAAAGTGTAAATAGATGGGGTACCGAGAAATTCTCCTTATGAGCATGCACCTGTTTTATGATACTAATACTCATACTTTCGCAAACCCGATTATAATGTTCATATAAACACCCATAACCAAACCTAACCCTATTAGAATTACCAAACTCTTTTAGGGATGTAAACAGGTAGGGTACCCGCAAAATCTTCCCTATATATACGCATTTTATGACACTGATACCTGTACCTACCTAAATTCGATTATAGTATGCATATAAACACTGTACCCAGTCCTAACCCTATTAGAAATACCAAGCTTTTATAGGGATGTAAACAGGTAGGCTGCCAGCAATATTTTCCCTAATTGTATTTGTTTATGATACTAATACTGACATCTATCCAAAACTCAATTATAATATGCATATGAACACATATACCCAACCCTAGCTTTAGCATAATGAAAAACACTTCTATAGGTGTAAATAGGTAGGGTACTTATGCAATTTTCCCTACATGTACGCTAATTGTTTAATAACTGTACCCGTGCTTCCCTGTTCAAATCCATATTATCATATGCATATGAATAGCCATACTCAACCCGAACCCTATAAATTAGAATTATCCGTATATACTTTAAACATGCTTAAACATACTTATTTAGTAATTATTAAGTAAATTGTAAAAATATATCAAAGTACTATTTAAGTACCTATTTAATTTGTCTTCAAAAAAAGTACCTATTTAATTTACATATAGTAAATATAATTCCAAACGACTTATTAAGCATATGGGTTAGTTTAAGTTGCAAAAGATAGCTCTTATATATGGAAGAGGAATCAAACTTTATCACTTACACACGGGTATATTATGCATTTCTTTATTTGAGTGGTTGATAGCTAAGAAGCCTTATATTGAATTAATACTAATTTTCATATCAAACAAAACTTTGTTGCCTTTATATGTAAAAACTTAGGTGCAAATACCAAAGCATCTCTGTTGAAATGGTAGAGGCATTACTTGCCAAAAGGCAAGTTATGGGGAGGTCATGAGTTTGACTCCCACTTAGGTGCAAATAGTTCCTTTGCTTCAACTATAGTTGGGAAAGCATAGCTTACCAAAACAAAAGGAAAAGACATACTATACTCAAAGTTCAATATAGCATAATAAACAACGGAAGAAGCTACAATGACACCCCAAAGTCACACTGGGTGACATGGCGTGCATGTCCCACATGAAAATGGGTGTGTGCACATAGTTCCAGTGCATAACACGCGGAGTGTGTATCCTGAGGCACGCACGGATGGCTCATAAGGACGCGGGTCCGCATGTCGCGTCAGCCAGTGTGACTTTGGGTTGTCATTGTAGTATTTTTCATAAACAATTCGAATAGGAAGTATTCTATATTATATTTGCTTTATTAAGAGATGTTCCTAATTGCATTATAATAAAACTTCTTAACAGTTTCCTATGTTTTTGGTGTAATAATGTATAGTTTCCTAATTGTGTGAAAATTCGTGACTTTTGTTGATTAGTGCTAAATTCTTGATTTGAGGCGTTGGTTAATTATCAACTACCGAAGAGTTTATAAAAAACGATTAAGATGTGCTACGAATAAAAAAATCAAAGAAAATCGAAAAAACAAAAATACTTAAAAAATAACCGAGAAACAAAAATAGTATGTGTCGCTTTCTTATTAACTTTCACAAAAGATCTTCCTTTATATATATATATATAGATTCGGTGCTTCAAAAAACCTAATTAATTCAAAGAAGTTCAGAGAAATTTGGGAAATTTTCAAACCATATTCCAACCTCATTTATATACCACAATCCACATGCGCTTGTGTGGCCCAACACTCTCCATGACCATGGATTTCCACATGGTACCAGAGCGGAATGATCTTGGGCTCGTATTTGAAGACCTGGTTGGGCTAGCAGTGGAGTCTAGACTCGTTTGTGGACTTAGAGCCTCTAAAGGTAGGCCTAGGCATGTTTATACGGACCTCTAAGAGTAGGTATGTGTTTGGCAAGTGCCAACTGGCCCAGCTGCACTTAAGGGGGAGTGTTGGAGTATATTATCCCACATCGGAAATATAATAAGAGTTTGTGTGGTATATGAGTGGAGTAGATTGAATCCTAGAACAAACCAATTGGTTTTGTGCAAGATTGGGTTCCAACCCCATTTATATACCCACATGCACCTGCGTGGCCCAACACTCTCCAGGCCTATGGATTTCTACAGAAAATAGGCATTTGTTATAGGATGGAAATCAATTATAGTGCAATTAAACCAACTATTCTCCTCCCAACATCATAGAAGATAAAAAAATCATTTTGATTCTCAAAATCATATCAGAGGGATTAGCAGTCATTGTAAGCACCCCATCCCATAGTTACTAATATGCTCTTTAGAAGAGAATGAAACAACCAACTCAAATACTACGAACAATCACAAATGTATAATTTCAATCAAGGATCGAAACTTCGACTTCGCCTATGATTTCACTCACTTAAAATTCGGAATTAATTTGGGTAAGTGTAATTCGATGTGGGAAATTTTGGTAAAAATTCGACATTGTAGAGAAGTATAAATAATTTCATTTAAGTGCTAGAGAACATCAAAGTTTAGTCAAAAGACATTTAAAAGTCTACTTTCTATAATATTTCATGTTTCTTCTCATTCTATACTTGATCTTAAGTTTTTAAAACTTCAATTTTGACAGGATTTATCATTTTCGATATTATTTTTCTTCATTAGATGATATATTAGAATCCATTTCTAGTAAGTGAAATAAAATTGTAGTTTTGTTACCTACTAGCATGTTGTCATTCTTTAGATGATCTTCTAACAAAAATTGACACCAATTGCATTTCTCTTCCCTTACAAGTGAGCATTAAAATTTGGAAAGGATATCATTTTTCTCTAACTTCGATGGAAGTTTTGCATGTAAACTCTTAATTTGGTGCTTCAAAAATCTAATTCATTCGGAGAAGTTCGGAGAACTTCGAAGAATTTTCAAACCATGATTTCAATAGTATAGGAAACACCATAACATGTAGCACTGGTTCCAAAAGTATAATACCAAAATCTAATTTAATGACCACCAAGATAAATGCAGTTGTATTCTCAAAGCAGCCCAAGTCATGAATGTCATTGGGTGAAAGAAAAGGCACTCCAGGCAATTTATTACTAAGATTGTGTTACATGCATTTGTGAAAGAGAGAAAAAGGGAAGCCAAAGATGAGTACTCACTTGGCAAATATCTACAATAATTGAATCATTTCGAGCCTTGTGATTATCCCAGCATTCACCAGCAACTTCCTCATCAGGCCGCCCATTTCCATCCCTAGTTTCAAAGTAAGGCTTTGACTTCACACGATTCAAATCTTCATGCAAGCCATCTAATAAAAAAGCAAGAAGTTCCTAAAGCAATAGAACAAAGTCATCACAACAAGTGCTTATATTTTTCACATGATATGCAGATAAGCTTCCTGAAAAGAATAAGGCGAAATGGAATGTAAAGGGGATGAATTATCAGCAAGGGTCAAAGATTCTTAGGCCTCGTTTGCTTCGTTTTTGCTAACTTACAGTGTGAGCGGAGATAACTTCATTGAGTTAACTCACAGTGTAAGTTCATATTTCACGTTTGGTTCAACTTTGAACTTACAGGGAAGTTGTTAATTTTAAAAACAATAAAACATAAGAATTGACATAAATTCCCTTCAAACATATTTTTAAGATAAAAAAATGCATTATTATTTTCACCACATGCACTACTACTTATTTAATTACTAATAAATAAAAAAACTTGAAGTAAATAACAAACACATAAATTATTTAAAAAAATATTAAAAACTTTAAATAATTATAAATTTTTTTATAATTTTCTTGAAATAATATTTTTATAATTATTAGTAATAAACATAATAAAATACAACTAATGATAATTTTTAAAAATATTTCTCTTACTTGAAAAATACTTTCTTTTTTATAAAAAAAATACTTTCTTTCATGAGTTATTTATTTAATCTTTATATTCATGGATTAATAACAAGCACTTGAGTTCTTCTAAAAAGAATAAAACATGTTTAAGGTTAAAAAAATAATAAAACATATAATATATTAAGAGGAGAGATGAATGTGGGCAACAAAAAGTAGGCATTTATGAGGGGCAGTTTTGTCATTATTTTTCAGGGAGATAACTCCTCTAGGGGGGTGGGGGAGGTATCTTACACACTTGGGTGTGAGTTGGGAGATAACTCACATGCGAGTTGGCCAACCAAACAAGATTAGTTGCAACTCCCCTCCAAGTTATCTCCCGGGAGTTAACTCCACCTCCAACCAAACAAGGCCTTAGTTTTTCTTGCTTGGACGACCATATTTTTCCAAAATCAATTCTGCTTATGTTTTTGAACAATGATCGATTATTCAAGATTTTTTTTGTGGTGTTGACATAAGTTGTTGGACATTTGAAATTAAATGTAGGGTGACATAATGATGTATTAGAGAGATAAAATGGAGGATATAGTTATACAACAACAACAACAACATAGCCTCAGTCCCAAATTAACTGGGGTCGGCTATATAGTTATATGTAAGAAAAATGAAGAAGGAGAATCCATCCTAGAGCTTGCTTCGACATATGGTTTAGTCATAGTTAATACTAGTTTGGAGAAAAGTAAGTCACACTAAATGTAACAAAAGTCAAATAGATATCCTTTAACAAGAAAAAATAAGATAAGAAAAATATGTAAAGGCAATATCTAGCAAATGACTAACAATGCCACATATGTTAGTGTTGCAAAAAAGGAAAGAATTGATTGGTTGGTTGAAAGAAAGATCTTTCTGGAAGTTTCCATAATTGTGAATATCCTAGTAACTTTATAAAAATGGAGCTATTGTAACTAGAGAAGCATGAATGAAATCATTCCCTCTCCTTTCACCCATGTACATAGGTCATAGAACTGAACCACGTAAATCATTGTCTATCTTTTCCTTTCTTTATTTTTTTAATTTTTGTCGTTGTATCAGAGCTTTAGGGCTCCATTGGGAATTCGTCTCTGGCCTTCATTGGCACACACTTTGGCATCATAGCCAAAAACCGATTGCTGGCCTTCATCACCAAAATCATCATTAGCGAAGGGAGAATAATCTTCAAACTAGAGAATTGCAATAAATCCTTCTTCAGACAAGGATTTCAAAACTTTTCAAATAGAAAAGCTACGTGCCTTGCTTGATAGTTTAGATGAATCTTCACGTGCCAACTCATTGGTCCATTCAGACGAGTTTCCTATTTCCATTGGGTTTAAGGCCTCAGATATCATTTTCAAATTCTTGATTCAAGATTCTAGAGCAATTGACCACATGACTAACTCTCGCAACGCCTTTCAATCTTGTAACCCTTGTCCGAGCAATAAGAAAATACCAAATGCAAATGGCTCATTAACCACTCTTGCAAGCATATGAGACATTCACCAAACTCCAACATTTAAAGATGTCTTTCACGTTCCAAAGCTTTTGACAAATCTCATCTCTATACACAAACTTACCCAAGATTCACATTTAACCATGTTGTTTTACCCTACTCATGTGTATTTCAGAATGAGAACTTGAGAAAGACAACCTTGCTAAGAAACGGAATGGGCTCTATTACCTTGCGTTACCGACACATTCTACACGAAACACTTGCTCATTTCTTTTAGATCATAACCTTTCCAATAAAGATCGTACGTGGCTTCATCATAGTCGACTCAGGCACCCCTTTTTTAGCACCCTTAAGGTCATGTTTTCTCTCTTGTTTTAGTCATTAAATATTAGTGATTTTATTGTGAAGTGTGTGAATTTGCAAAAGACAAACGCATGTCTTTTTCATTGAGCAATATTAGAAGCTCCACTCTTTTTGACCTAATTCATAGTGATATTTGGGGAGACTTACTCCAAATATTTACGGTGCTCGTTGGTTTGTATTCTTTATTGATGATTGCACTAGAGTCACTTGGATTTTCCTACTTAAAAACAAATCTGATGCGAGTCTCATGCTCCCACAGGGCCACAGTTTCATATGATGGTGCATACTCAATTTGACACTAAGATTAAGAAGTTTCAATCTGATAATGCCAAAAACTATTTTAATCAAACTCTCACATCATTCTTTCAAAAGGAAGTTATCATTCATGAATTATCTTGCGTTCACACCCACTAACAAAATGGTGTGGCTGAAAGAAAGAACGGTCACTTATTGGATACAACCTTTGCCTTTCTATTTAATCACTATGTACCTAAGTCGTATGGGGGGAAACAATCCTAGTAAGTGCACATCTTATAAATAGATTACCTTCTCATGTCCTTGGCGTTACAAGCCCGATGGAAGTATTATCCAATTTTATCTTAACCTTAAAACCTCAAATAATTTGGTTCTTAAAATATCCACGTGTCTCCTTTGTTCACATCACCATTCGAACAAGGAGAAGTTAGATCTGAGAGCTCTCAAGTGCGTGTTCATAAAAATTCTTCCCCTCATTAGATGTGACCTTCAACAAGCACGAGTCATATTTCCCTGCTCCTTCTCTTCAAGGGGAGAATTCCATAATAGAAGACAAAGATCAAGATGAGTTATCCTTTGCCCCTTTAGACATAGATTTATCACTTAAGCCACCGATTGGGTCAAAAATTTCAAAGCCGAACTCTTCTGAGACCAAGCTAATGAATATGAACCAACTGTTCTTGAGGATCGCATGACAGGGCAGGTTTACTCTAAGAAAAGAGCCACTCAACCTGAACTATTGCACGTTCAATAATTTGAATCAGCTCATGAAAATGAAGTATTGATTTTTTTAGTCACAATCTACTGAATTAGTGCAAGTCCAACATTTTGAACAAGTTCCTAAAAATGAGGTACCAGTCTCCAAGTCTCCACTTGACAAATATATTGAGTTGGATCTCCCTATTGCGAAAAGAAAAGGAACTTTATCATGCATTGAACGTCCCTTGTACCTTCTCTCCTTCAACAACAACAACAACAACAACATAGTCTCAATCCCAAATTAATTGTGGTCGGCTACATGAATCAAACTCTCCTACAATTTTCTAAAAATTATTTAGGACACCGCCTGCCTAGGCAACTACTGAGGTGGTTTTGCCCCAAAATGCCTAAGCAATGCCTAGGCGTCGTCGCCTTGCAATCATTGTTACTTTGCGGTAAATATTGTTCTACCTATTTTTCTAGTTAAAAAAAAATCTATTATGACTTTTGTTATGTCCACTATCAAAAGTAATTAAATGTGAATATCTTTTCCTAAAATTAGTATTAGCTAAGACAAGATCGTATGCTGAAGCAAATTTTAAGACGGATTCCCCTTCTTCATTTCTATTACCATAATCATATCCTCCATGAACTCTCTCAAACCCATCATAACTTGCCCCTACATGCCCATTAAAATCTCATCCAATAAAGACCTTTTCATCTAATGGCATACCTTGCATAAGTGCACCCACATCATCCCAAAATTTGCGTTTGATGCTCTCATTTAATCCTACTTGTGGTGCATAGGCACGCTAACTATGTTACTCTTTTTCGTCTCCAATAATTAGTTTAACTAGGATCAATATATCTCCCATTCTCTTAAGTTCTTAACCTCTGACCCTATCCTTATAACCATTATACACAAGAAACCATACTCCATTGCATTTTCTATCCATTCCAATGTGCCACAACTTAAACACTGTGTTTCGTGTTTCCCTACTCTTTTCTCTCTCTTAAAGACAAGCAATATTGACTCTCTTTCGAATCATAGTATCCACCAATTCCATTGACTTCCCTGTAAGTATTTCTATGTTCCATATCCTTAAACGAATTTTTCTTCCATTTGTGTTTGTTTTCCTTTCCTATTTTTATTTCGTCTGAAATATCAAGTCTTACTATCTATGATTTTTTATTTTTTTTTTTGGTTTTTGCTTAGAGCTTGCTTCTTTACCCACACCCGAATTGTGTGTGGGAACTCTTGCTCATTTTTCTTCACACCCATGCGGCGATGTGTAACGCATCCTTGCTCATTTTTCACTACACCCGGGTTGCAATGCATCACATTGTTAGGTGGGAATGCCCCAACATTTCTCTCATTTGTTTGATCCATTCATAAAGAACAACAAAAATTTTACATTGGTTGTCAATTTATCGCAACCTTTCCTTATTTTCGAGGAATGGGAAATGGACTTGGTACCTCCCTCCCCCATTTTGGTATGGAAAATGGGCTTCGGTCCTTCGATCCTCCTCCTATATCCGGACTTAGGACCGACTATTTAGTGCACAAAATGTTCTACATAGGTGCAACAACAAGAAATGAAATCTAAGGAGAGGCAAAATCTGAGGTTTTTGTTGGGAACTCGAGATCTCCCTCCTCCAATTTTGCTTCCTCCCTCCATTGGTTTAGGTTATGTTCCTCTGTTGTCATGTCCAATAAAAACCATAAGCCCAAGTCGTGTTCCCCTAATTGAAATCCCTTGATGAGTTGTACCACATGTGTAAAAGTCTTATTATTCATGGAACGCCATCAATTTCTCCTCCTCTCAAAAGACCGTATAAAGTTTAATGACAGTGAGTGAAAGGGGTTATCTAAAATGATGCATTTTGTGACCAAAATGATGCATTTTGTGAAGTTTGTTAGATGATTGTGTACGTAAATGTGACTAAGATAGGAACATAGCTGGAAAAGCTAAAGCTCGAAAGAGGTAAAAAATGTTTGCCCATTTAAACATGTATTTTTTTTCGATAGTTATCTAAATGTGTATTTGAAATAGAAATTGCGCAAAGAATTTGCAGTAAAACAAAGAATATGTAATAGTAGATTATCAAATACTGACATGAGAATCATGCTGGTTGTAACCGCTGAATTGAGGAGCGAAACGAGCAAGTTTTCCCTTAAATGCACGTGGTGCAATCGAAGCTTGGCCAAAGGACCACAATTTTCTCAACAAGTCACCAAATGCAATTGCAAGCTCCCCCTGTGCAACCACACAATTGAACAACATCAAATCAATTAGTCAAAAGAAAAGTTGGAGAATGAATGGGAATTGGCAATCTAACTTTTCATGAAACACGTACAAGAAAGTATTAAATAAAATGCCACCCACATGCATTCCTATCGGATTATGCTTGTTAATTTCATGAGAGTAATCTTGCAAGAAATACTCCACTAAAGGTGGCGTATGCACTAAACATTGTATAGCACTATTCATAAAACAAGTGTTCCCAAGGTTCTGCAATCCGGCAAGGCCTCCAAAATCCCCTTTGCTTATGGTACTCAGACTATCAGATCCATCCACCATATCTGTTGGAAGTGAATAACCATTTGACATGGCAGGCCCTGCAGCAATTGTTACAGGTAACCTGGAAGATTCAATTGGTACCAAAGCTAATCGATTCCCGGTTGAATCCATCCCAGAGCCAAAATGTATGGAAGCATCAAGTTGCACTTCAAAAAGAATCTGCAAAAGAAACAGTATTAGACAAAGTAAAGAAAGCAGTTACGAGACAGCCAAAGTCCATCTTATTTGAATCACTTTTTGGAAAGTTTCATAGAAAAAGGCCTCGAAAGAAATATTTTTATGCAAATCTACGAATGAACGTGCATGCATAATTAAATTCATAAATTGCAATCACAAACAAAGGCATATTTTATGAGCAATGCACCACAAAAAAAAAAAAACTTTAAGAACTGAACGTAGCGCAAAACAAGAGAAAAAACAAATAGAAGAATAAAAAATCAAGCCTTATGGTGTCAATGGAACTGGAATTGAAAATTGAAAGTTCATAACTTACCATCACATGGAAATTTGGAGCTGAATTTAATATCGTGCAAAGCTCATAATATTGTATTCAACAGCAACAACAACAAGAAGGCCTGAGTCCCAAATTATTTGGGGTCGCCTACATGGATCGAACTCTTTCATTGCGCTAGATTTAGTTCCACTGAAGAGGTGCTTTTCAAATCCTTTAAATCCTTCGTAATCAATGCATCCCAAGATGGCTTCGATCTACCTACCCCTTCAATTTCTAATGAGTTGAGATTTCTAACTAGGGAATTTGTTGGCCATCTTTGGAGGTGTCCAAACCACCGCAACCACTCTTCCCTAATTTTTGCGTCAATTGGTGACAGTCCTAATTTTCTTTGAATTTCAAATCCTCAAAAAATATTCAGCTTCATAAACCATAATTTAAATATATATATATATATATATATATATATATGTATATGTATATGTATGTATGTATGTATATATATCATTTCCGAAAAAAGCAAGCAACCATAAGTTTCTTTGACAGATTAAAAACAGATTTACAATATAAAGCAGCAACCATTTTAAGTTTTCTTTTTGTTTCCTCCAACAGAAATAAATGCGAGGATTTTTTTTTTTGGGAGTGTACATTCGCAACAACTTGTTTATATATGATGATGGTGATGATATTCAACACTTAAGACAGAGGGCAGCAACAGAAACAAGAAACAAATGCCAGAAATGCTCCCACCACTGGGAAAACAGTAAAAACCGTTATACAATGCTCCAGCACTAAAATGGAAGCATATAAAATACTTACATCTTGATCCATTTGCAAGTTCACTTCCTCTAGTGTTTTGTCTGAAACAAACAATAGTGAGTTCTTCCTTTTGTTGAAGAAATCCCAGATACGAATCTGAAATGGATACCGCAAAATTTTGGATAACAAATTTGAATACATGAACAACAACATAGCCTCAATCCCAAATTAGTTGGGAAAGGCTATATGGATCAAACTCTTCCATTGTGCATTTGAAGACAAATATCTAAAAATAATGCATTCAACAAAACAATAAGATATCATACATTTTCCTCGTGAAGCCCAACAATCTTTGCTACCTTGTTGTAAAGCTCTTGTACAGACGACTGAAAGACAAACATAAAAACTATAATTCTTGCATCACTGAAAGGTCATTTTCACAAATGGAAACTAACATCTATAATTCACAAAAGAAAGACAATTAATTTTATATACAGACTCCTTGACAAATCGATTTCCAATCTAGTTAATGGGACAGGCAAACACCAAAAGGTGAAATAATCATAAATGGATTGTATCACTTCCCAATTGGCATTCATTCAAGCTATTAACCAAGTTACTCAAAAATCTCAAGAACTCATATTTAACCTAGATTTTTTTTTCAACCAAAGAAAATATAATATAAGTGAAAGAGAGCTCAATTTTTATATTTTTTAGAGAAAAGGCAAAACAACATAAATGACGAATGACCCTTGAACTTCTATTCGTTAAAAGTTGTTCCCTAAACTTTTATTTTCCCCAATCGAGCCCTTGAACTTTAATATTCTCGCAATTGAGGCCTTGAACATTTATTTTCTCCCAATCAAGTCTTTCTCCTGTTAATTAAGGTAACGATTTTACCCCAATTGAATAATTTGTCACTTAAGTTGCTCCTCCTCGTTCAAACACACCTCGACCCCAACATTCATAACGAGATTTAGGAAAGAATTCATAGGGAAATGGAGAGGAGCTCTATAGTATTTTACAAATGGCCAATAGACAAAGATATGGTCCAAATCAACCTACTAATAAGAAAAGCATACTACACAAACTAAGGTTGATAAAGACATTTGAGGATTTTGTCTTTGTACCATATCAATAGTACTCTTCTTAGAATGAGCATTTAACAATCCTAGAAACCTTAAATTTGGAATATGAGGTTCCACACAGCAACAACAACAACAACAACATAGCCTCAGTCCCAAATTAACTGGGGTCGGCTAATGAGGTTCCACACAGATAATGAAAAAATGAAGTTTTGAATACTAGAAGAATTAATGAGGGGAGAAGAAAAGTATACAAGAAAAGTGTCAAATGGAAAGGTTCCAAGATCGAATATTTGGAAGACGAAGAGAATCTAAAAACAACGGCCAACCAAAGATGCTTGAAGGTTTAGTGCTTCAAATATTATCTATGAGAAAATTTCACCATATAGGATGTTTTGAGATATGGAGTCTTTAGGTTGAGAACCTTAAAATTTTAAGAATCCCACCCATGATCATATTTTTTCATTTGGTCTTTTTTCAATATTTTCTATGGCCTTTAAAAGTTGAGAAGTTGACAAAGTCCAAAGAAACAACATAAAACTTAGAACTTAGCATGCTAAAGCATGCCATTGCAAAACAATACAATTAGTTAGGCAAGAAGGACTACGCAAGAAGCCAAAATGGCAGAAGAAGAGGAAGTATACCCAACATCACCTGCATTAATCAGTATGTGTAAAGATTTCAAAATTATAATAATAATAATAATAATAATAATAATAATAATAATTGATACCAATGATCTGAAAAGCCAATGAAAATCTTTCGCTGACTAGATATTATATTGTTAAGCAGAATAGCGGATAAGACCAATGAAATTTAGTTTGTATTGTTTTTTGCGGAAAAAGGGTAACTACGCTACCTTTTTACTCATACAAATCGAGAACTTTTTGTTGTCCCTTGCATCAAGAACTTGAAGGCTAAGGGGGTACACCTCAACAATGAAAGTCTTATGAAGAAAACCCTGTGAAATCAATTTTCTAGGTATAGCTGGTCCTCCTTTGTACCTGCAAAGGAAATATAATAGGCAAAAACACCAACATGTAGGAAAAATATGAAGACTAGCACATCATGCATGCTAAAAATTAAAGTTGAGAATTAAATTCAAGAAGCAAATATATTAAAAGCCAATGCAAATGATTATTACTATAACGAATAGTATCTCATCACAAGGTTCTATCTCTTTGTGCATTTATGTATCACTCAAAAAGTACATATTCAAATTAACCATTAACAACGTAACCCTACATTTTTTTATGCATGGTGCCATGGTTTACTTTAAACTTTTGAGTGATGCATTGATTAGAAATGATTGTGAAAGCACGCCATCAAGTGCATTCAATTGAGCGGAGAGGAAGAGTTTAATCCATGTAGTCAACCCCAACAAATTTGGGATTTCCTAACTCTTGAGCATTGATCCAAAAAAAATGTGCCTGTTCTGGTTCAGCTATTGTCATTAGAGTCTCACCAATCATCATTGTGTGCATAACAAACAACAACAACAACAACAACAACAACAACAACAACAATTCCAAATTAATTGGGGTCGGCTACATGGAGCAAACTCTTCCATTGTGCTTGATCAAGTGCCATTGATGGTGAGCTTTCCAAACCATTGAGTGCATAACACCAAAAAAAAAAAAAAAAGGAACCTGCACTTGCATCATCACCATCAGGCATTGAGTTCAGCAGCATATATTTATGAGAAACTAAAATTTTCTGCTAATCAATCACTATCTCTATTACTCATGAAAAAAAAAAACTCCAAACATATCAATCCAATACAAATGACTAATTGAATAATACTAGAGATATTTGGTTTACCTTTATTTTCCACTATTAATAATTAAAGCATTGAGTTTTTCTAACCTTTAAAAAAAAAAAACATTGAGTTTTTTCTTTTTCCATAAAGGCATGAATTCAGCAGCATATATTTATGAGAAACTAAAATTGTCTGCTAATCAATCACCGTCTCTCTTACTCATGAATAAAACTCCGAGCATATCAATCCAAACATATTCATGAAAAACTAAAATTTTCTGCTAATCAACCCTAAACCCTAAATATTTTAACTTTATTTTCCACTATTAATAATTAAAATATAAGGCATAAACTATAACAATTTTAAATTTGTAAGATATCTTTTTTGACATCAAAATTTTATTTTGCTTCTTAAACCAACCCATATTTACAAACAAAACATATTTATAAAAAAACAATTAGAATAAAAAAATACAAAAATGTGAAAGATTTTTTTTTGCAGCACGCACAGCAGATATTAAAACCAAAAATATGTCATTGCTACATTAAGAAGAAAAGTCAAAACGTATCCTCCTCACATATCAACTTGGAAATCCAACAACAACAACAACAAAGCCTCAATTCCAAATTAGTTCGGTAGGCTACATGGATCAAACTCTTCCATTGCGCTCGATTTAGTGCAATTGATGGTGCGCTTTCCAAATCATTTAGATCCTTCCTAATCAATGTGTCTCAAGTTAGCTTTGGTCTTTCCTTACTTCATCGAATTTCTTCAGTTTCTATTGAGTTGAGTTTTCTAGTGGGGCATATAAGCCATCTTTAGAGGTGCCCAAACCACCGCAACCGCCCTTCCCTAATCTTTGTGTCAATCGGTGCTACTCCTACTTTTCTTTGAATTTATGTATTTCTTATTCTATCCTTGCGAGCTTTACCACGCATCCACCTAAACATGCTCATTTCTGCTACGTTCATTTATGTACTTGTTTCTTTACCGCACGACATTCACTTTCATAAAGCGTAGCTGGCCTAATTAACTTGGAAATTTAAATTACTAAAACTAAGAGTTACCATGCAAGAGGAGTTTCTAATGCAATGCATTTATTTATCTTGAAGAAACCTCAAACAAGGAAAGAAATGAATAGTAACATCAATCACTTGATATAGCTTGTCTACCAACATAATCTCTTGCAAATAACAATGAAATAACTACAAAATAAAGAATTTAATATCAAAAACAAAGTTTACTTGATGAAGAGCACTACAAGAGGATTTACACGGACCAAAAAGACCATGCATGTGCTCCCATGGTTCTGCGGCCACCGGTGGCAACACCGTCATAGTTTTACGCATTTTCCTAAGTTACTTATTCATTAAAGTATTTGTATTGAGTATTTGAGTTTGATTAGGAGATTGGGTGTTAGGACAAACTAGATAGAGTTTTAATTATGTTCAAATTCAAAATTAGTTTAGTCTTCAGCCAACCAAGAGTTTTAGTTCTATTACAAGTCTAGTTAAGAGTTTGTAATGGCCTAACTAAAGGCTTGATGTCTTATGTTTTTTGGTAGGTCGAGAGTTTTCTTGGCTCAAAATTTTCATATTGTTTCTCTATTTGGGGTGCCGTGAAATAACACAATCAAGAAACAATTTTCTTCTTTAAATTCGGGAATTTATTGACTAAACAAATTGAAGTACAATAATTTCTCCTTGCAGCAAAAGTATTTCCACTGATGGAAAATTTCTCATTACATCACTACTTCACACAATAATAGATTTTAAAATGAAATAGCACTGGATGCAAGAACAAAAGTTTAGGAATGGGAAAGCAAAAGATATCTTTACCAACAATAAAGTTTCTTCCAAACTTCTTGATGAACCAAAACATAATCATGACCTTCCTCCAAGGTTCTCTTTAGTTGTAAATCACCACCTTCGACCCCGTCTTCATTCAAAATTAGAAAAGAATTGTCAATCTTCCCAGGTCTATCTACTTTCTTTGGTAGAGCCCTATTAGCATGTAGAGAATGAGTAGAACATTCATCAACTGGAAAATCCCCGTTGTGTTGTTTAACATATTCTTGCCATTCCTTAAACCAGCTGTATGTACAATCACAACAAACAAATAAACAATTTAAATGGATCATCCATGGAGGAAAGAACGACAGTTTTTGAAGTAACAAGACTGTGACCCCTCTCTATTTGCTGCCATCTTCATTGAGCTCTTCATTGAGCTTAATATATATATATATATATATACACACACACATATATACATAAATGCACATATATAATCAACCAATGTTCATGCTGATTGTTGGGTTTAGTAACCCTAATAATTGAACAATTGCACCTTGATTCCTTTTAAGTTAAAATGATGCTATTCATACATTTCATACATTAATACATATTTGTGGTCTTGGACCCAACAGTAATGCTCGAATAGGACCTCGAACAATTCACCATAAAGTCACGTCAGACCCCATAAAGGGGAGAAGCTATCCCAACTAATTTTATACTATGTTGCTCATTTATGTAATGGCAAACAAAAAAGATGATAATGAATGGTTGGATCTCAATTTTCGCACGTGCCCCTAAAGCAAACTTGGACCCTTTCGCCTAACATGGCTCCTAAGAACTTCATATAGTTGAACTACTTGAGCCTTTTAACTAAATGGCTGCAATACGTTTATAAATAGTATCGACCATAAGATAAATTGATGCAACGAATAAAGCAAAACAAACAAGGCTAACACTCGATTCAACCTTAAGAACAGAAAACAAGTTTCTACACAAAAACTTAATACTCAAAGTTGAGCAAAGAGAAAAAGTTCTTAATTCTTCATTCAATAATTGAATGACTAACAATATAAAACAGTTACATTACATATTTATAGTGTGATATGACTACGCCTAAATAGAAAGCAATAACAAAGATTGGAAACTTTTTAATAACAAGTATTCTAATACGATACTTAAGAAACTGCTAAAATAATTCTCATAATATAAGGAAAGAAATCCTAACAATTAATGAAATAGCAACTAATTTAGGAAGTTCTAAGTAAAAAAACATTAAAAATAGTAGCTTACCCAATATGCCTACGTTACCTCAATAGCAGTTCAACAAACCCAAGAAAACATAATTTACATGGTCCATTTCAAAAGAGAAACCTCCAACTGCCTTTGGATTGGGTACTCAACAATCATCTCAAGCATCAAAAAATGACAAAATCTTCAAAAACCACTCTGTAGGGCATCTACTGATCTGGTGGGAAACACGTTGACCAATTAATCAACATCTATCAAAACGTATCACACAATATGACATATACAATTGACTGTTCCATTTAATATATTATAGGCGAAAGAAATTCCTTGGTCTTCCGCTTCTAGGCAATCATGTATCATGAACACTTTGGAAACTACTGTTAAGAGAGACTTAGCAATTGGAAGTACTAACTACTAAGAGCATCTCCAATGGGGTTGTGGATTTGGGAAGGATGTGCGTCACATAGGATGTAATAGACATTCAAGGAAGAAAATCGTCTCCAATGGGCTATGGATTTAGGATGTGTTGTTGAGGTGGCATGAAAAAAAGAATTTTCTACCAAATTTGTAATTGTTTTGAATATTTGGGTTGTAAGTTCAATGTGCTTTACGCCAGCTTCTTTGATCGTTAAAATTTTGAATACATTATTTAGTGATGAACTTGTTAACAATGGGCACGTAGAAGAGTTCGCTGTACACAATTCATTTTGTGTTTTCCTTTTTATTTTTTTGACATCTCACTATAACTTGCAAAATTGGGAATGTTAGTGAAGCCTTATTTTTTGCTTATCCCTTATTTTTCATGCCAATAATTTCAATTAACTTCCTTTCTGTTTGATTTGGTCATTTCTTGCTATTTGTTTCTTGTGTATGATTTCTTTTATGTGACAAGCATTTATCCTTATTTGTTTCTTGTGTATTCTTCCTCTAGAAATAGAGGGTGTGATTCACAGCCTTCGCGACGCCACGTCGTCAAAAAATGGAATAAAACAACTGAAAAGTTGGCGCAACTAAAAAAACACGGAAAAATAGGTGTGGGAGAGAATCAATTTGATTTCAACACAAAGTGGTACATAAAAACCATGCTATCTCTAGAAAAATACCTATTACATAATATACTAATATATAGGTTAAAAATAGTAACAAATACCAATACAAAAAAGAGACTATACTATCTCCAGGGAAAAAAAAAAAAAAAACACGCTAGAAGATGACGAAACTTAGCTATTTTATCGATCTAAATCAACCAATCGGAAAAACTTATATATATATATATATACGTTTTTTTTTTGGTTGAATCATATACATTACTGTATTATTGTACATGTGCCTCAACGACAAATTTTATCTAACAATATTTAAAAATAAATGTTGACACCTCATCAATAAAATTTGCTATCCACATTGTGCATTGGAGAGAACTTTTGGACTTGAATGTCAATTTAAGCCACCTGGGATGGATATCCTCTCCACGTTGCAGACGTGGCATCAATCCACAGCCACAATCCACATTTACCATTGGAGATGCTCTAAAGAACATCACATCAACAGCAAAGTGGGCATGGAAATCTAATCGAGTAAGACATGCACTATGCATCAAAGCCATCAGAAGCACTTATGGTTTATTTGAGAATGGTTGAGATCTAAGCTCTGGGAAATTCATCCAAACATTCTTTTGAAAACTTCTCATTATCCAAAAAAGCCATACTAAAAAATAAAGAAAAAGAGACATTCATTCATGATTAATGTTCTTCCTATTAAAATACCCCTCTAGGCAAGACTCGAGAGAATAGCCCATGACACATCAGATATTTCTTTCAAGTAAAAACTTCTTTGACAATATCATGGATTATCCACCTTCCCATCATGAGGGGAATATATGGATTGACAGAAATGAGTATTGCAACAGGTTCAATATGCAACCAAACCAAAAATTCACTACATATATAAGACTTCAATCAGATCATCTATGCTTTATTGGAGCAATAGTTGTGCCTTAATGAAACAACATTTACATAAAATGAGTGTAACGGAGATGATTGTACTTAGGTAGTAGATGTGTGGTAAAAATCAAAAGGATCAATACAAACACCTAATGGTGGTTGCGTCATTATGGGCACATCCAAAAACAACATATAAATTCCGAAGTTTGAAACCTCGACGAAAAAAAAAAAATTAATGAATTCAAATAATAAAAGGCAGGGGCAGGAACACATTGAAGCTACCCCCACCCACCCACATTTTTGGGTATTGGTAGCACAATGTATACATATCCCAACTTGCCACATCACCCATTGAATAATCCCCATTTGGCCCCTTCGGTTCTTGGATTTTCAATTTGGAAAATTATTGGTTGACCAACTTTTGACACTTGGTAATTGTGCTCCTTTGGTTTTTGCATTGATATGTGTGCAAACATGTGTCGAAATATATACAAAGGACCACAATAGTTATATGTCAAAAGTGAGTTAGCCTTGCATTTTCTTGCCTGGTGTTTTTGCGTTCATAGCTTCATACAACTGTTCACTTTTCTCCCTTCTCTACGACAAAAGTTCTCACCGTCTTTACTCACTCTATCACGTTTGCACTTAATGTTTTAAGGGTTACTAATATGTCATGTAATTTTAGAAAAAAAAATTGGCCCCTCTAACCGAAAGCTAAGTCCGCCCGTGATCAAAGGTATAAGCATATACCTTGGATAACTTGTGATGCATTAATACCTAACGATTTGAAAGGATGATACTAAAAATATGATGCATAAGATAACTTGTGACGCATTAATACGGATCAAGGTAGGGATATACATACCGATTTGAAATTACAAAATATAAATCTCCTTCTTTCAAATTTGATTCTGCTATGTTACTCAATTTGTTGATGATTTGTTTTTCTTCCTCCGGGGTGCAAGGCAAACAACTAGTCTCATTGTCCATCAACAAACTAGAGCCTGGAATCGTCATGATCAACAGCTAATGTGATCTGCAATTAGACGGAAATACAACGCTCAATCTCATATGAAACTTCGAACAAATAAAAAAGTATCGAATAAGAAATTTTTAACAAGAAAGAGAAAAAAAAAAAAAAAAAAAAAAAAAAAAAACTAAATTGCAAACTACCAACGTCATTCGCCGAGCTCTTCGGTATTTCGCAGTTAGCTTCCCCCACCCCCTTATTGCCAGTCAAATTAACAATACCCTCTAGAAAACACGAAAGAAATACATTTTTTTTTGTGGCAACAGACTAGAACGACATGAATTTATTTCTCGAATTTGATTTTTTTTTAAAGTAAAATAGAAATTCATTGTCAAAAAAGGTAAAATAGAAATTCCATTAATCATCCATACCTCAGTACATAGACATAGTTTACCAAGAAAATAAAACATTAACATAGAATCAATTGCTTAGTGGACAAAAAATGCTCTAATAAAAATCCATTAATTTAGTTAATCTTAATTGTTCGAAAGAGTATTTCTGCAATAAATTTAGCTTTGAATACAACTATTATATTGAAACAATATGACATACAGTGATTGTTATCTACAGACATAGAATGCAACAGTACACATAAACTACTAAAACTATAATGAAAAAAAAAAAGGAAATCTTAAAAAAAGAGTAAATAACTATCCGCATTAAATGATACTCCCTTCGATCATTTCATAAGTCATCCTAGCAAAAACTCTTTTCCGAAATTACAAGTCGTTTTCGAAAATTTGAGAGTACATTTATCACTTTTTTTACCGAATTTTCCCTTATACTAAACATTTATTACAATTTAAATTCTTCAATTCTTCAACTCATTTTTGTCAAAGGACTTATATGTAAATTACACTCATATTTAATGTCGCCTTAATTAGTGTGTTTTAGTCAATACGACTTATAATATTGACCAGCGGGAGCAGACATTTAGATTACATTTAAGTTGAGTATATATCTAGGTTTCAAAATAATAATAATAATAATAATAATTGATCATATATCTCGATAGAATAGTTTAGGCCTATTGTGGAACCTAATAGTTATATGGGCCACTAGTCTCACATAGGCTTTCAGTTCGCTCTAACCCATCTAGGTTTTATGGATTTACTACAACTAAGTATGTTCATTGAACTTTCGATAAGAAGGGGATTGCTACTGGTGAGTTAATTTATAATAGAAACAAAAATTCCTCTTTAGAGAGTGAGGTTTACTCTCAACGAGCTTGTAATAAAAAAAAAAAAAAGGAATTCCTAGAAAAACAAAAAACAAGGCCTCAACTCGATATATGTACAGTCATAGATAATTTAGGAAAAATAGGTTAAAGTTTGTCTTGATTCTTTTCTTCTTTCTTTTTTTTTTAATTTCTCACAATGGTGTTAAATATCATATAGGCTAGTATAACTTTTTAGCTACTGTTTGAAGTTTAGTGTATATATCATGAAGATCCCCAGCCATTGTGTCTGATGATCGTCAAATACTTCTTTTCATGATCTTTCATTGGCCTTCGTTCCTGTCTAGTTTATGATTTTTATCTCTCACTAGTCAATCCGCTTTAAGCTTTCACCAAATAGTGGCACCCTGCAGTATTAGAACTCTATTGTATAGAATATTTTCCTCAAGCTATTGTGCTAAGTTATAATGCGTGACATTAATTTGACCCATATTAGATCATAAAGACTATTTAAATTGTAGCATACGACTTTTGCAGCAATAAATCTAACTGGAATTTTCTTAACATATAGGGCATATCTACTACGAAATTCATCCAATATGTTTATTCAAGCATGTCTTCAGTCTGCAACTTAAAGTACATTTGGGAACAATGTCTAATGGGAATATTTTTTTTTTCCTCTACCGGTAAGTTTGATCCATGTAGCCGACCCCAATTAATTTGGACTGAGACTATGTTGTTGTTGTTGTTGTTGTTGTTGTTGTTGTACCGGTAACCCCCTCGTCAACAAAACAACAAATCTTTTAAGTCATTAGGAGGGAAACTCGAAATTGGTTGGGACATTTCATTAAACAGTTCCCGTGCATCCTAAACGCGTCCCCCGCCGAACAAAACATCTACAAGGGTATTGCAGAGATGGTATCCCTAATTGAAGCCGCGACATCTAGAGGCACCATAGCTAAATGTAGTTCATCATCCTAAAAAGTAGGTTTTTGGCAAACATACCAATCGATGCATCTATAATCCCAACTCTGAAGAACTCTTCAGCAATTAAAACCTCACAAAACAAAGGAATCTCGATTGAAAAACTCTCCAGCATATCGATTGAAAAAAATCTCCTAAAACCCCAAATTGAATCGCTTGCTTCCTCTCCATGATTACAAATAAAGCACACATAAATTATAATAGCGAAACATATATATGACTGAACCAAAAAAACCCATAGAAGTCGCTGACTTACAAGTTATAATTATCAAAAGGTGTAGAAAGATCAACACCCAATCGAATCTTCAATGCGCCCAAGTTCTCTCTCGTTCTTTGTTATACTTATATGTATTTTATTAACTTGTTAAACGAAAAGAAACAGAGGGAGTTGAGGGGCAAGTTAAGTGATACCAATTCAATCGCAATCGAAAGACCGGAAAAGCATGGGGAAGGGAACGATACTTACCAAAATTGCTATTTTTTGAAAATTGGAGCTCAATCAGAAGTATCCAAACGGTCCTCTTCGCTTGTGTTGCATCAGCCAAAAGCAGGCGGATAAGCTGAACCAAACAGGGCCTTTACGTGACGTATACATCCTATAAATATTTTCATTATTGGTAATTCTTCTGGATCTCTCTTGAAACAAATGAAAATTTTTCAGCTTCTTTGTTATGATTACCTGATCTTAGAGCATCTCTAATGGTAAATGTGGATTGATATCGATTAGTATCACCTTGAATGTGGATTGTACGGAGAATCTCTATTATATCTGAGAAACATTCCACCCAAAAATGCTCTTCAATACATAATAATATGGATTGGGATTTCTTCTTTTTTTTTACTTTTTTACTTTATTTTTATATAGAATGAGACTTTTGTTTTATTTTTCTTTTAACTATTATGTGCAAATTTCTTTGACACCATCACGTGTCGTTTGGCCATTTTAGCTCTAGTTTCGATTTGCAAATTTTCCCCGCAACGATTTGATCTGTCTAGTTTTTTAAACAAATCTCATTGATCTTTTTCGTTGATTTTATTCAAATTAATTTCCACATATTTATTTTTTTGCGTAAATTAATTTGATGACCAGTATGCAGTAAGTTTTTTGCTAGTTTGTTCAAATTTCTTTTGACATTAATTTGAATCATATTTTGATTTGCACATTTTCTAATGCAATTATTTGACCCTTTTCAATTTCGACTTGTTGAGGGACTTTATCGTTGTTTTATCATATTTAATTTGCACAATTTTAGGGTCTCAATCAGATATTTTGTGATTCAGTTGAACGGTCTCTCTATTGATTAGTTTATGCGGTGTTTCAGTCAGTTACTCTCTGGAGTCGATCTTTTGGTTATTGTTTTTCGGGTTAGTTAGTCAATTATTGTCTTTTCCTTATTTCAAGATATCGATTTGCAAACTCAATTTAGTTTCATTATCACCACTATAATTTGAACGGGGTGTTATGCAATTATATAAAGTTGTTATATTTGTGTTATTGTGGTATTTACAACAACAACAACAACAACAACAACAACAACAACATAGCCTCAGTTTCAAATTAATTGGGGTCGGCTACATGGATCAAACTTTTCCATTGTGCTCGATTAAGTGCAACTGATGGTGAGCTTTCCAAACCATTCAAATCCCTCCTAATTAATGCATCTCATGTTAACTTTGGTATGCCCCTACCTCGTCAAATTTCTACAGTTTCTATTGAGTCAAGTTTTCTAGTTGGGGCATTTGTAGGTCGTCTTTGCAGGTGACCAAACCACCGCAACCGCCCTTCCCTAATCTTTGTATCAATTGGTGCTACTCCTACTTGTCTTTGAATTTCTATATTTCTTATTCTATCTTTACGAGTTTTACCACACATCCACCTAAGCATCCTCATTTCTGTTACGTTCATTTTATGTTATTGTTGTTGCTTTACCGCCCAACATTCACTTCCATAGAGCATAGCTGGCCTAATTGCGGTCCTATAAAATTTTCCTTTTAACTTAGTAGGAACATTTCAATCACAAATCACCCCTGTTGCACTCCGCCATTTCTTCCATCCAGCTTGAATTCTATGTGTGACATCATTCTCAATGTTACCATCATTTTGTATGATTGATCCTAGGTACCTAAAGTGGTTTACCTTAGGAACTTCTACTTCCCCTAATTTTACCACTCCATCATCTCGATGTCTAGTGTTTATAAACTCACAGTGCATGTATTCGGTTTTCGTCCTACTCAACTTAAAGCCTTTAGATTCTAATGTATTCCTCCAGAGTTCTAATTTTCTATTCACTCCATCTTTAGTTTCATCCACTAAGACAATATCATCCGCAAAATAGCATACACCATGGTATATCCTCTTGAATATGTCTAGTTAGTTCATCTATAACTAAAGTAAATAGATATGGGCTTAAAGCCGATCCTTGATGTAGTTTTATCGTAATGAGAAATTCTTTTATAGCTCCTCCAAATGTCTTTATACTCGTTACTACTCCATCATACATATCCTTAATAGTGTCTATGTATCTAGCATGCACTCTTTTTCTTTCTAGAACCCACCAAAAAACATCTCTAGGGACCCCTATCATATGCTTTTTCTAAATCTACGAATACCATATGAATATCTTTTTTCTTTTCTCTATATTTTTCTAACAATCGTCTTACAAGGAAAATCGCCTCCATAGTTGACCTCCCAGGCATGAAACCAAATTGGTTCTCTGATATTGTTGTTTCTCTCATTAGCCTATTGTCAATTATCATCTCCCAAAGTTTCATAGTGTGACTCATAAGTTTCATAGGCATGAAGATCTTTTTTCTTTTCTCTATATTTTTGTCACATTGTGGTATTTACGATATCACTATATTCATTTTCTCATTAATTAATTTATTTATGCATTGTAAAGCTATATGAATAAGAGCCCCCATTGCATTCAATTTTACCTTAACTAGTCAGCATCCCGCGCTTCGCACACGGACAAGACCGAATATCAATATATTATAAAAGAATGAATTTCCTGAGAAAAAATGTGACAAAAAAGGTTTTTTGTAATCCATGATAAACTACTTGTAGCTAAGAACAATATCAACCAACTTTTTACTAAGAAAAGAAAAGAAAATATACAAACTAATAGAGGGGGCAAGAAATCTATTACCTCTAAGTTATGATACCAAAAACCAATAAAAAAAACTCAATTTGTATAGTGGATTTGAAGTAACAACTCAACCTTTGATGGACTATAACAATATCACTCAAATTCCCTAAAGGGAATATGTGATACATTTTTATATACCTTCACCAAACAATATAACTTCTCCATTACCAATGCATGAGGTTTTTTCTTATTGATAAGTATTATATGGATGCTCCCTCAATTAAGCCCGATCGTCTATAGCTTAAAAAAAAACGTCTACAAATTATTAAAGTAACATTCTTGATCGTAATATATAGATTGATCGCGAGCTGAATGTCGAGAGAGAGAGATAAAAAGAACCATAAGAGTGTATAAGAGATTTGAAATACCAAAGAATTAAAATAGTCTTTCATAATTTATGATATACTTGTCGGATGTTGTGGATGAAACGATCCTCACCTGAACTAGGGTCAAGTCGCCCGACCCAAACCATTACCCAAGCCCAATACCTGAATCAGACCTAAATAATAGTCTGACATGTCTATTTCAACCTGCGGAATAACAAGCTAACCATATCGAATAATAAATGCAGAGTAAAATAAAAAATAGAGTTCCATATAACATAAAATCAACATGATGAGTGTTCAATATTCTAAGTGGGTTCAATTATTCCAAAAAGTTTCCAATACTACCATAAAGCTTTTAAATAGCCCAAAATAGATAAGGAGTGTTTCAAACTACTCAAATAATCTACTTTAAGTTACAACCCAAGTTTATTGTTCTCAAAATCAAATAAATAGATAATAGGAACATGCAACTTCTCACAAATTAAGGAAAGACTTCAAGCGAGTGCCTTTCCCTTGTCACGAGCTAAAACGGATGTGGACGCACCTGGAGAGTAAGCGAGGTGAGCTAAAATGGACAACATAGCTCAATAAGAGGAAAACCTTACTCAAACATTAAATGCGCAAGTACTACCTACTAATCATGCAAAATCTAACATGAAGTTGAAACCAAATCTCAAAACATTAAGTACAAAGCATGTAGGTATTGATCAAATTCAAATATAAGCATGTAGATAAGATCTAAAAGATGTAGAAACATGGAAGTATGGTTCATCTTCCTAAACAGGGAAAGAGACATTCATTCATAGCTTTTGAAACAAGTTCCAAGATTCATTTAAAGCATAAGAGAATTCAAATCATTCATGCAAGGGGTCAACAAGAGATATACCATAAAAAGATAATAATAATTATAAGTCATTAGTTCATTCAATGCATGCTAGGTATTGGTACGAATTCGGTGACTGAATCCCTTACGTTTGATTTAATGCAAACCATTATTAGACGCAATGGCCGTTACGTCTTCCAACTAGTAGCATCACACCAAAGTGAGTTCATCCAAAGCCGCCACCGATACATGTCCCGCTTTCACCGAGTTACACGAGTATGAACTCCAACTCTTACACTTATATGACATATTTATGCATTCAATTGACATGTAAAAACCTTCGGTGGTGAATTCCATAAAACATCCTGGGCATTGACTAGTAAAGCTCTCGGTGGCATCACAAACATCCTGAGGCATTTAAATATGATAACTTACTAATTAGGCCCTCGGTGGGAACTCCACAAACATCCTAGGGTAATAAATGACATAAATGGGGAAACAAATGCATTCACATTACATAGATTTGGAGATTCAAACCAATACCTTGATACAATCCTTAACCCAAGTCATTCATTCAAAGCATGATATTTAATTATCTAATAGCAAGCCATACTTAACACGTGAGTGAAGCTCCCCACTTACCTCGACTCGCCACGACGCCTATAACAACTCCTGGTACGCCCGATGTGAACCTTCACGTGACACTATACAACCATAATCCTCGTCGCCCGATGCGAGGTCGAGGGGTGGGACCCGGTCGGTCTCCCTCAGAGACGCGGTAATATCCCGTTTGAAAGCAAATATTTGCTTTTATTTTATTTTATTTTATTTTTATTTTTTATTTTTGGATTGACTGGTCAACATCAGTTGACCGATCAAGTGGCCATGTGACGTCCCTAATTTTCAGGCCGCCTTGGGACTCGCTATGTCGCATTCTACGTCACCAAGCCCTGCCACGTCATGACCCATTTATCCTTGACGCCTCGCGACCTAACTGGTTGCTCACACTTTTCCATTTAACCGTAACTTAGCTAATTAATCTTCATATAAATATTAATGATTTCATTAGCCAGTTAATCGATTTATCAAGTTATAATGAAATTTTACAGCGGAAGTCTTAAACGAGTAAATTATGCAACATTTAACAATCCTAAGTAGTGGAAAACCCGGCAAAAGATACCATGTATATATCAAGGCGAGATAAGTATAACAAAGGTTCCATATACATGTAATCACCGTTCTACAGTCCCTAAAACCTGACAAAAATATAAATATGTACATACTGTAGTCACACATGAGCTGGCTCCACAATCTCAGAGGTAGTCACCCAGTACATCCTTGCCTTTGCCCTTGCTCGTAGAAAGATCTGCACTCGGTCACCCAACAAATACAGCGACAAGTCTAGTGAGTAAAATCCCAAGAAAGTTCACACAATATTCATGAAATAAAACTGACAATCTACGAGACGTGCGAGTATAACACTTGGAAACAGTACTTCATATTCCCATGAATGTAGGCATCACGCGACAAGCAAAATCAGTAGCGTGAAATAAATAAACAACATATACCAATTAAACGTGCTCGAAAATAAAGCAAGATTAAATAAACAACCGTATAATCAATAGAAAACCCTGGCCCAAAGCAGCCAGTAATTGATAAAATCGAATAAGAACCACGTATATACTTACAGGCTTACAGTGACTAAATCCCAACTTCGGTAAACGACAAGGTCTCTTCCCGACGCTGTTACACATCAGGACCACCCTAATCCCTCTCGAAGGTCCTAAGTATATTCTACTGCCATCGACACGAGCACTATCATAAGTAACCCGTGCAAGCGATTTAGCCACAACTAATATATACGCAAACAGAAATAGGAGTAGAAAACCCCATGTGTGCCCACCAGTAGTCACACATGTAATCTGATATCAATAAAACCAACCATGAATTCTGTGAGGCATTCTAATGGGTTTACGTGCTTCAAAACCTTGCTCGTGAAGCTCCTAAACCGACCCAACCTCGTTCCCGACACCCTTTTATCGACGCCTAGGTCCCTGGTGTCGATTTGATAAATTTTTGGTGTTTAGATATCCATTTTATTGCATAACTGAAATAAAATTATAATCACAGTTCTTGTGGTTTCAAACGTCCTCATGGGTACTGTAACAGCCCAAAATCTCTAATTGTGTTTAATTCCTTAAATAGGATCAACGACCCGTACTGTGGGACCCACACTGTGTTATGTCTATTGACCGAGGCAAGGGCCGATGCATATTTTATATTTGTGGTGATGTATGCCTAGTGTATTGTATATGTGTAGACTATTAAGTCAATTTATACAGGTGTATAGGTATCGAGACGAGCGAGGATGCACCTCGAGTCGCGTGTTGACGTGGGACCGAGGTAGCGACAGATAAGGTAAGCTTGATTAATTTGAGCTAATGTTGGTTTTGTAAGTGGCTTTAATGTGGTCACATTTAAATAACCATTAATGTGCCTAAAGTTAGTAAAAAAAACAAGGATCATTAGATGTGCATCAAGACACGTATTCACCCATCATGAAAACAAGGCGTCAACTTGTTGAGTCACTCAATTATGACTTGAGGGACAAGTGGGACAAGGTGGTCCATTAGTTGAGTCTCGAGATACATGTGCACATACGAATCAAGGGCTATGGTTCAAACATATCCAAGTCAAATAAACCACTAAAGTCAACAGTTTTTCATTTCATTCTCATCAAATAGTTGGCAAGGAGGAGGAGAGAAAGAAGAGAGTTGCTGGTGTGATTTGGTGGAGAAAAGAGCTACAAATCATTGAAGGTTGAGTGAAGAAGAGGGAGTTCTTCAAGCTAGGCAACTTCTCCACTCCATTAACAAAGCTTAAGTTGATGACTTCATGAATTTAATGTTGTTGTTGTTGTTTTGTGTTGGGGTGGGTGTTAGGGACCTCTTGTAGTGTGTATGAGGATCCCTAAGGCGTTACCATGGCTTATGCGAAGCAAAAACCCAGAATTCGAAGTGCAGAATTATGGGTTCTGCTGCACATAGCGCGCTAAGTCGATAATCTAGCGCGCTAATATTAATTAGCGCGCTAGATATGTGAAGTAGCGCGCTAATGTCGAAAACTAGTGCGCTAATTGCCCCTATTAGTACAAAAATCAGCAAAGTCCAAACATGGTTTAAACACTATAAATGGGTTCAAACTCACTCTAAAACCTATCAAACAACTCCAGGGGACTAAGAGGAGATCTTGGAAGTTCAGGTACCCATTTCGGAGTGTAGAGATATCAGATAGGCTAGGACAAGCGTCGTGAATTGTAAGTAAAGCTGTGAGAATTCTATATCTCATTTCATTCACTCTTAATGGTTGTGGTCTATTTGTAGACATTGCTACTTGTAATCTCACATCATGTTGTTCTTGTGTCTATTCATGATTGAATATTGTGACATGATGCCTTGTGACATGTTTCATTGATTCCAATTCCTACTCTTGATGTCATTTTTTTTATAGATAATTGATTAAAAGCAGGCTATTGGGATAAGTTGGAATGAATTAGACTTGTATTCTATTCCTTTAGGCTTTGTAGCCTAACTTGTTTTGGAATCCTAGATAATTGGAACTATTTATTTTTGAAATTAAAGTAGGGATTATCTAGTGTCCATTGCACGAGAGATGCGCGGTTCACAAGGACATGGGTCTACCGGGGTTCCGGCACTCACCACTACACTTGCGAGACACACGAGTTATGTGACTCGGGGTGGTCGGCAAGAATGAGATAGATGATTTGTATGCGTAGAGCGCAGCTCCGCTATTGGTGTGGAATACGTTTGAGCGCAGCTCCATATAGTAGTGGGAAATGTTAGGTGATAGTTCCCACCACCGAGCGGACGTAGATCATCTCGACTTAGCCAATGTCGGTCTATACATTTTTAGCTGTGGTATTTACTTGCATTACTTGATTCAGCAATTCTTTTGCTACTTTATGCTTTTAAATACATATCTTATATTTTGAAAATGTGACATAGAATTCTCCAGTTATTACTTAAATATCACTATACTCATTGTCTAGTTTGTGATGGTGGGTGTAAGTCCGTCGAGCATCGGTAGACTGAGGAAGGAGAAGATCGACGACTTCCTTTGAGCACTTCGGCGACTCTCGTATCTCATTTTGTATGACTCGACTTTTGTCGTATTATTATTGCTTATGTTTTTATGTACATTTTGGGTTGTACATTGGGTTGAGTGTATAGTTCTCCATTTTTGAGACTCATATATATACATGCATGTGATGCTGTATTTTCTTGATTTTCCATACTTAAGATTTTGAGTAATAAGAGCTTCCACATAATCTTTAAAATATGTAATAAGATTAAAATGATAAAAAGTTTTAATTAACCCTGAAATCTAATAACATATTGACACGTGTAATGATGATGAATATATGGACGAAAGATTGACTAATACGTAATTAAGTCTTATAAGGTTAGGATTAGGGCTTGATTACGGGATTAGGTCGGACGGTGCCCTGTTTAAAAGTGGGGGCCGTCACAGGTACAAACGTCCCTGTAGGTACAAAAGAATCTGTGAGTACAGACGTCCCTATGGGTACATACATTTCTGTGGGTATAGACGTCCCTGTGGGTATAAACACTCCTGTGGGGTACAGACGTCCCTGTGGGTACATACCTCTCTGTGAGTACATACATCTCTGTGGGTACAAATACGATTCATTATCTTCTCCAATAGCCCAATATGCATGAAAAAATCAATAATCCAAACATCAAATCTCGATTTGAATCATGAAATTCTTGCTCACCATGAGCCTATTTGACCTCGATTTCTCCCAATCAACCCAAGACAACTCTAATGACCATCTATATTGATAGAATTAAGGTTTTTTAACATGCATTTTAGTGAAATTGAGATTAAAGAAAGACATGAAATTTATACCTTGTAAATGTCTTTGCTAGCTTGAATCCTTAGCTTGAACTCACCATCAATTTGGTTCAAATCCTCATAGATCTCAAAATTTCAGCCACCAAACCCTCTATTTCTTCTTCTCAAAGATTTTTAAATGAAAATGGTTTCATTTGCATGTGTTGATCTTATACATTAAAGAATGTTTGATTTCTAGTCATTGATCTCCATGTTTTTATGTATCTCGAAGTTCATCTAATAGTCCATGTAACGGCCCGAATTTAACACGCTGTTATTAATGACGCAGTTGCAGACGTGGCTGACAGCTCAGACGCTTATGGGATCTGCAGCTAGGCTAAGGCGCGCCTAGAGTTTGGTAAATAGTTATTTTGTGTGTTGATTTGTCTAAATTGCGATGTTTATGTTGAGATAGATTAAACGACATCGCGATATATGTATTTATGTTACGTTTGACGTGCGAGACTGTGTGATATGTATTCGCCTCGATATTCGCGTCGACGTGGGTGCCGGGTAGGCTAAAAGACGAAAAACTAAGCCGGGGAAAATAATATACACATGAAATGAATTAAATGAGTTAAATAATTAATATGTAATGCTCATTTGGTGGTTATGATCATGGTAGTACGCGTATGTCGCGATTTGGGAAGCGGAATCGGGCGTCTGAACACCCGATAGACGACTTATCATGTTAAGGACAAAGGATAGTGTTACATTAGAGTCATTTTATGTGTCGTTATGGGCTGAAAAATGGAGCAAATAGTGTCCATTTGATGGCATTGGGATATACAAGCGAGGAGAGATCATTGGAAGATATAAAAATCAACTTTGACTTCATTTCCACTACTTTTTCTCTCTTCTCTCAAATGACCCGAAAATTTGAGATAAAAAGCAAGGGTTTGAGCAACAAAAGTAATCATTTAAGGAACTTAGAGAAGTTGTTTCAACAAGGCAAGGTAAGATCCACTATCACCTCGACTTTCTTCATCTTTTGGTACCATTTTTCGGGGTGTTTATGTGAATCCAAATGAGGTGTGTTGTGACTGTTTTTAGTGTGTTTCAAGTGCTATGAACTTGATGATATATATGTGAGTATATGTTGTTGTGGTTGGGGTTTTCAAAAAAAAAATGTCAACAAAACTGTTGTTCTGAGCCTCGATAGCCCGCTAGGGAGGTCACTTAGCGCGCTACATGACGAATAGCGTGCTAGGTGGAAGCATATATCGCTAGTGTTCTTCTTTTCGAAGAACATCTAGTTGCTCATAATGTGTAGTGCGCTACCCAAAGGGCATAGCGCGCTATACATTGCAGAATTTAGAATATTTATACTAAGTAATATAAAATACATCCAATTGACTAAAAATCAATTATAAATGGAAATATGTTATTTTGGGTGGTAATTTGGATATCAGGGATTCGGCGGAGCCGGACCGGAGGTTATTTATCAGGACACAGAGTGCGATTTGAGGTGTGTAGTATCTCAACTGAAATTTCTTGAGCATCTATTTATTTTGGCTTTTGAATTCAAATTATGTCTTTCAATACTCTATTCTTGGTTTTGGTTTAAATGGACGGACGTTGAGGCTCTCCCTCCGTACCATTCCTGTGTGTATGTCCACTAGGCCATATCACGTGTCTCAGGGATCTCGGTGAATAGTTCAACCCGAGTGTCGTGTCGGGGAACGTGTAGGTGCTTCGTAGGTTCTACACCGACCACCTAGCGCATCCAGATACTGGCCATGCTTGAGTAGTACTCGCGTGCAGTATTCTGTGGAATAGTCCGAAGTATGGCACTAGTTTGACCCTAGGCTATAGGAACACACTTTGAGTTTTCACTATTACTTATCCATGCGATGATCACAATTGCTTGTATTTATTTTCGCATGTTTATTTAATAGACATGACTTTGATGTTTAATATTCAGAGACATTGAGCCAGACTTGTACGTTTGTATTATATGTATTTTGTTTTCATGTTGTTCTATTATTCCTTGCTGTTTATCTTTTTGTTCGGATATTTGGACGTGGGTTGAGGTTACTCCCCCGGATTTCCTTGTTGTGTGTTCATGAGGCACTGGATTGTAGCACCTGTGACCCGACCCTCAGTGAATAGCGACCTGGGCTTGCCTTGGTGCACGTGTCGGTGACTCAGCGGATTTGGCCAGAGCCGCTAGGGACTAAGTGTTGGGCCAGTTGGATGCGACCACTGGTGGGAACTTGGTGACCCGAAGTACAGTCTAGTCTCTCTGGAGCGAGCACACACATTTGTTAGCTTGTCTGTTGTTTATTCATGCGATGAGCCATTTACAGTTGCTTGTTTTACATTCCGCATGTTTACTTAACAACATTCCTGGTATTTACTTTATTTATTTATATGAATGTTCAGATGAGTTCCTTGGGATTTTACTTACTGTACCCGTCATCTGCTTTTTGTGATGATTTAGTGCAGATCCGAGTACCAGTAGGGGCAAGGGGATCCTAGGCGACTACATCTGATTGCCCACTGTCGAGGACCTACTTGTACGTGTTTATTTTTGATATTTTGTATATTTTGGGTATTAGGAGACTTGAAATAACAAGTACATGTATATATACATGTTGTGGTGATGTCGTTTATATACAAAGTACTTTCCAGGGTTTTTCACAGTAGGTTTTGCCTTTAAACAATGTTTATCATGTTAAATTATTTTGTTTAAATGGTATTAAGTAAGACTTCCGCTAAATATATTAACCTTAAAATACAACCCTTTAGTATGGTTAGGACCTCAATAAATTGTTAACTGGGTAACAGTTGAAACAGTTAGAACGCCACAATTGATATGGGACAAAAAATATAAGGATGGTTCACTAGTTTATCTAATATTACATTGGTGGACACGAGTTACGAGACATAAAGAGGACGTGTAGGTGTCGGACACGTGTAGTTGGGCCAGCTGGCAAGTAGTGCACGGAGACACGTCACCCTGGGGCGGCTGGGGCCGCCATAGATGATACCTTGATCACAGGTCTATCTTGGAGAAAAACTGTGCTCCTCTCAGCTGATCAAATAAATCATCGATCCTCGGCAGTGGATACTTGTTCCTAATTGTGACTTTGTTCAATTGTCGGTAGTCGATACAAAGTCTCAAAGTACCATCATTTTTCTTCACAAAAAGGACGGGTGCTCCCTATAGTGACATAGAAGGTGTGATGAATCCCTTCTGTTCCAAATCCTGAAACTGAGTCTTCAACTCCTCTAACTCTCGTGGTGCCATTCGGTATGAGGGTATGGAAATTGGTTTAGTACCTGGTACCAACTCAATAATGAAATCAATCTCTTGTGGCGGCGGTAAACTAGGTAAATCCTCCGGAAAGACATCAGGAAACTCTCTAACAATCGGTATGTCCTCTAACCTAGGTCCCCGACTTTCTGGTACAGTGTATAGGGAAATCAACGCTTCCATCTCAACACTAGTCGCAGGTCGACCTCTCGTACCTACTGTCCTCACTGAACTACCTCATAAGTGAACGTCGGACGCCCTGGGATCTCAAATATCACCGTCGTACCAGTCCATCCCTAAAATCGCGTCGAACTCTAAATATTCGAGGACTCTAAAATCAGCAGGTAGCTCTACCCCATCTATCTCGACTAGACATTCTTCAATAACTCTATTAGGGTAAACATCTTCCCCGACTACTGTACTCAAAATCAAATGTATATTAAGCCTAACATGTTTCAACCCTAGGATGTCTATCATATGACCAGCAATGAAAGATACGGTAGATCCATAATCAAATAAAACATACAAATCTCTACGACAAATAGAAACCGTACCCTCAATAACTCTATTAGGGTAAACATCTCTCACTTTGTGTCCGGCATGTCCACATCTATAGCATGTCAACTGTCTGCACTGACCCTGAGTCTGAGACTGGCCCTGTGCCTGATACTGACCCTATCTCTACGACTGTTCTGGTCTATGTCTAGTATCTCGGCCCCGGCCTCTGCTTCGGCCTCTGCCACCCTGCGGCTGCTATCGTGGAGCATGTGGGGCGGGAAGTGCAGGAACAATGGGAGCTGGTAAGGCTGGTCTGATGGGAGATGGCAAGGGAGGTCTACCGACAATGCTCTATGTTGGAACAATGGATGATACAGGAAGCACAGCCAGTCTCCTCGAACCCTGAGCACCTCTGTTCCATCCCCTTGCTCCCTTACCCCTCTGTCTCCGTCTCTCATACTCCATGGCCTACTCTGCAGATAAAACTGGACCTGATGCTCTGCCATCAGCAACTCTGCCCAAATAGTATGTCTCATGTGCTAGGGCTCGCTCGTAGATCTTGGTGAGTGTCCTCGCACCTGTCCTGACTACGTGATAACCAATATCTGGCTTGAGTTTATCACCGAAATGGTACACATCATCGAACTCATCTCTCACCAAGTCCCCAAAAAACTGGCGTAGATAATCATATATGTCCATGTACTGCATCATAGGCTCCTCTGGTCCCTATCTCAAGTCCATGAACTTTCTCCTCAACCTCTTCATTACTGAAGGTGGAAAGTATTGCTGATAGAACTTCTGCTTAAAATAATCCCATGTCTCAAACTCTCCGTGAGTAGCCACTGTCATACGCCACCACACGTCGGCGTCTCTATCGAGAGTATATGTTGAGATCTCTGCCCGAAGTCTATCCTCGATCTTCAGTATCCTATGGAATTTCTCCTGAGACAGAATCTATTTCTCAATCTTCTGGAAATCTTGTACGCCATCGAAGTAGGCTGGCTTCAGTTTGATGAAATCCTTCACCAACGAACTTATACTAATGTACTGGAAGATGCAGGCGTGGGAGACGCTACTGCCTCAGCTGTCTCCACCACTGGCGCGGTCACGGCTATTGGCGCTGCTAAAGCTGCAGTAGGAAGTACTGGCGCCTAGACCGTCGGTGTAATAGTCGTAGGAGTCGATGTCGATGCTAATGGAGCAAAACGAGCTGTCATCATAGCGATGAAGTCAGTCAACTGCTGACCCTGAGCTATCACTTGGTCAGACAGCCTCTGTACGTCCTCCGCAATAGTAGGAGGCTGACTGCCACTAGGCTCGCATCTCGTCCCCTCCGTGTATCAACCATCGGGGTCTGCAATGGATAACGAACGCAAATCAGCTTCTACGTGACACAATACATAAGTATATATATACATATAGCAATTAATAAGTACATATAAGAAATCCTCATCTCACTTGCACTTACTTCACAACTAATGGCTTCTAGGCAAAGGTCATCTGGTTTCCACAACTAAAGTTTGTGTTTTATTCATATAGGTCTCTAAACCTATGCTCTAATACCAAATGTGACGGCCCCAACTTCTAAACAGGGCACCGCCCGGCCTAATCCCGTAATTAAGCCTTAACCCTAACCACATAAAACTTAATTACGTATTAGTCAGCCTTTCGTCCCTATCGTCCTCAAACACATGTTCAGATATTATTAGATTTCAGAATTAATTAAATTTTTTTGTCATTTTAATATTATTACATATTTTAAAGATTATGAGGAAGCTTTTATTATTCAAAATCCTAAGTGTGGAAAACCAGGAAACACAACATCACATGCATGTATATATAAAAAAGGTAACAACACAGTATGATATATGAGTCTCAAAAATGGGGAACTATTGTCACGACCCAAATCTCTAACCTCGTTTTAATTCCTTAATCAGGATCACCGACCCTTGACGTGGGACCTACACTGTGATATGTACACCGACCGAGGCACGTGGCCGAGGTATATGGTATTTTTGTATTGATGTATGCCTAGTGTTATGTATTGTGTAGACTTACTAAGTCATTTTGTACGGTTGTAGGCTTCGAGACGAGAGCGAGGGACACTCCTCGAGTAGCGTGCGAGCCGGGGGAATCGGGTAGTTAGCATTTTGGTAAGTCTTATTTAATACTAATATGAAATAAGGAATTACTTATAAGCCTATATAGTCAAGTAAATAATATGGAATATATATTGGGTGACTAACGACGCGACGGTACGCGGATATCACGTTTCGGACGCGAAACCGGGCGTCGAAACGCTCGAAAACGTAGGCGAGTGTCTTAATGGTGTCGCCATTAGGTGTCAACACACAACAACACACACTTGTCAAAAAATACATACACTTGTTCAATTTTCCAGCAAGTGTCATCACCCCCACCTACCCACTTATATCACACACACACACACTCACGCACACACTGTACACACACACACAGAGAATCGGGAGGTCGAGAGCGAGGAAGAAGAAGAGGAGAGGAGGAGGAGAAGAAATGATGCGCCGGGAAAGAGAGTGAAGAGATCACAATTGAGGTGAGTTGATTGAGTTGATGTTGTTGATTTCGCGTTGTTATTGCTGTCGGTTGTATCGTCGTTGAAGTAGTTCGAGGTGACGAACTCGGACGAACTGCCATGGCAGTTCGTCCGAGCTCGAGGAAGGCAGGGGAGTAGTCTCCCCTGCATGCGAAACTCCACCTGGGGTTGGGGATGGAAGCCCAACCCAGCGAAGAAGATATGAAAAAAAAAAAAAATGAAACAGAGCATCGGCTCTGTTTCAGCGAAGAAGAAGAAACAACCGGGTCGGGCCGACCCGGGCCCAGGTGGGCTGGGCCGGGCCGGACCCTGTCTCGGCTGGATCGGGTCATACCGACCCGGATCCGGCTGGATCGGGTCGGGTTGCCGGATCCACAAAAAATAATAAATAAATAAAAATAAAATAAAATAAATATATATTTAATTAGTTAAATAAATTAAACTGATTTTTAATAAATAAATTCCAGAAAATAGAGAAATATATGTTTGTGACCAAATCAATAGAAATTCAAGATTTCCATAAAAAGTGAAGAATTCGGAAGTCGGTCGAGACGTTATAAGGGGTTTTACCTCGAAAAACGCGAAATGGGCCGAATGACCGAAAATAAATAAGAAAAGTGAAATTTGTCTCGACTTCGATTTGGCCTAAGTGAGACATTATTGAATGTTAGGGAATTACGGGGGAACTCAGGCGTTTGGGCAAGCACTTCGATTCGTCGAGGAATCGGCTAGACTAGGACAAGCGTGTGACTGTAAGTACAACTGTGAGAATTTTATATTTCATTTCATTCTCTTATTGCTTTATTGGTCTATTGGTAGACATTACTACTTGTCATCTCACATCATGTTGTTCTCGTATCTATTCATGGATGAATATTGTGACATGATGCCTTGTGAATTATTTCATTGCCTCTAATTCCTACACTTGATGTCGTTCTTGAATACAATTGATGAAAAGCATGCTAATGGACTACTTTGGATTTAAATATCCTTGTATTCAATTTCCTTTGGGCTTTGCGGCCTAACTTGTCTTGGAATTTTAGAATTTTGGAATTATTTGTTTTTGAAATGAAAGTAGGGATTATCTAGTGTCCATTGCACGAGAGATGCGCGGTTCACGGGGACATATGTCTACCGGGGTTCCGGCACTCACCACTACACTTGCGCGACACACGAGGTATGGGACTCGGGGTGGTCGGCAAGTACGAGATTGATGTTGTAAAGCGTAGAGCGCGGCTCCGCTATTTATGTGAGAAATGTTGAGCGCAGCTCCATATCGTAGTGGAAAAAGGTAGGTGATAGGTCTCACCGCCGACCGGACGTAGATCATCTCGACTTAGCCTGTGTCTGTCTCTACATCTTTAACTGTGGTATTTACTTGCATTACTTGTTTCAGCAATTTATTTCGTTCCTTTATGCTTTTAAATACCATTTGTTTAATTGGAAATGTGACATGAAATTATCCAGTTAGTACTTAAATATCACTATACTCACCGTCTAGTTTGTGACGGTGGGTGTAGGTCCGTCGAGCAGTAGCAGAACGGGGAAGGAGAAGATCGACGATTATTCTTGAGCCCGCGACGCGTCACTGCATCGATTGTAGGTCTTATTTTGATATTTTGGTTTTATATGTTATATACGTCTTTCAGATACTATTTGGGGTTGTATATTGGGTTGAGCGTTAGTTCCCCGACTTGACTTAGACTATTTTACTGTTTTCAATGCATTTTGAGGACTTTATATATGTGATGTCATTTCCTGGTTTTCCACACTTAGGGTTTTATAAATGGCTTCCGCATAAGTTACTAATTGCTTCTGCATAACCAATAAGACTTCCGCTAATTATTTAAGTGTATTACTTATCATGAACACGAGAAAAGAGGAGTTAAGGTTGTAAAGGCTGACTAATACGTAGTTAAATCCTGCGTGGACATGATTATGGCTTAATTACGGGATTAGGCGGGCGGGTGCCCTAGATTAGGAGATGGGCCGTCACAACTATGCACTCAACCCACTATACAATCCATAATGTACAATAAAGATGAGACAAACCTCCCCTGACCTAGGTTCGGGTCGCCCGGTCCAAATCGTTACCCGAGCCCGATACTTGAACCAAGCTCAAATAGCGGCTTGACACGCCTAATTCAACCTGCGAAACTACACAACTGTACATATGAAACAATAATTGGGAAATTTAAAACTAAAAGGTTTCATATGTTAAACGAATAATTCTAAACAAAGGTGTTCAAGTATCCTTAAGTAACTGCAAACGTATACTGTCATGGTACTAAGTCAACAAGTCTCGGGGATTTGAATATACCCCATTAAGTACCTAATACAACCCATGCTTAGATGTTTTTAATATCGATAATATAAATAGCATGCAACGTTCACATCAAAGGCAAAGCTCTACGCTATCGCCTTCCCTTTATCTTGCGTTGGTATTGACGAAGACGGACCTGAAGAGTAAGTGGGGTGAGCTAAAAGAACCAACGGAGCTCAGTAATGTGGAAAACCCGCTCAACCATCAAACATACAAGTAATACCTACTAATCATGCAAGTCTATCATGAATTGAAAGTAAAGATGAAGAAAAAGAGTATTTCACCAATATCCTTAGTCAACTTCATAAAACATCGCATAGAGAACTTAAAAGCATTTACATATCAAATCATCATGCAAGGGTGAATTCAATAGAAATATCATAAAAGCATAATAATATAGTAAGTGGGGTCCCATTCAATGCGCACTAGTTATTGACAAGAATCCGGTGACCGATTCACCTATTCTCGAAGTGATGCAAACCATTAGTTGACATAAAGTCCCTTATGCCCCCTAACTAGTCCCATCAAGTCCACAGATAGATTCGTCCAAAGCCATCACCGATGTGTGCACCAATCTCATGCATCGATCTCAAGGTAAGACTTTAGTAATGGCGACGACCATAAAATACTCAAGTAGTGGCGACGACCACACAAATATCCAATAGTGGCGATAACCACGAAGGCGAGATAGAGACAACAATAGCAAATGACAACACATTCACAATCCATAGATAATCACATTCAAGTCAATAATAAGTCGCAACCCATTCCCCAAGTCTTGAATTAAAACCGTGAGACCTAATAAGATCTAATAGCATGTCACGTTTGATAATTGAGCAAGCTCTCCACTTACCTCGATTTGTCGCAATATTCTTTCCCGGTCCTTGCGTGCTCGGGGTTCTATGTGAACCTGTTTGCGAATCTATACAATTTAAACAACAGTCGCATTATTCGACGATTCGAAATTCAAAATTAATTATTATTCAATTACTTCGGAGTGGGACCCACTAGGGTGGTCCTACAGTCCCCCTTGCCCGCGAGAGGGTCGGGTGTGAGGGGCCCACCTTAACCCATTTGAAAACATATTATTATTATGTTTATTTGTAATATATATATATATATATTATTTTATTATATATTATTTTTATTTATTATTTATTTTATATATTTTTGTGTTTACCAGTCCACTGTTGCTGACCGGTCAACTGACAGTTGACTGGTCAACAACAGTTGACCAGTCCCATTAGTTGATCGAACCAGGAGCACAACTCCTAGTTCGTCGACTATGGGGGATGGGGGAGCAATTGGTCCCCCACTCCCCGGTCGCCGGCCTGTGACGTCCCAGCGGCGGCAATGGGGCGTCCTCTGCGACTAGCCGGGGGAGCGAGAGCGCTTTGGCCAGTCACTGCTCCGGCAGCCACCTAAGGAGGGGTGGCTTTGGGTGCCACTCCTTGTCGTCTTCCTCGCGGTAAATAAATTGCATTGATCTAGATCAAAAGAAATGTGGGAAATACCTTGTTTTTTGGAGTCTTTTACTTTGATATCTAAGCACCTTTTAAGTCTCCCTCTTCTTATTCTTTCTCTTTTTTTTGATCTAGGGTTTGTAAATAATTTGTGGTGGCTAAGGTTTACAATTTGATTTATTTTATATTAGGATTAATTCAATGTAGGGTTTGGGGGTAAATTACTAAATTGATCCTAGGTAGGTCACTTGGATTTTGGGTCGTCACAAAAGATATAAGCGGTAATGATACAACAAAAGTCGAGTCATACAAAATATGATAGGAGAGTCACCGAAATGCTCAAAGGAAGTCACCGATCTTCTCCTTCCCCGGCCTGCTGCTGCTCGACAGACCTACAACCACCGTCACAAACTAGACGGTGAGTATAGTAATATTTAAATAATAACCGGAGAATTTTATGCTACATTTCCAAAATATAAGACAGGTATTTAAAAACATTAAGTTGCTAAAGAATTGTTGAAACAAGTAACGCAAGTAAACACCACAGTTAAAGATGTATAGACTGACACAAGCTAAGTCGAAATGATCTACGTCCGGTCGGCGGTGAGAACTATCACCTAATCTTTCCCACTACTATATGGAGCTACACTCAACATATTCCACACCAAAACCGGAGCTGCGCTCTACGCATACAAATCATCTATCTCATTTTTGCCGATCACCCCGAGTCCCATAACTCGTGTGCCGCGCAAGTGTAGTGGTGAGTGCCGGAACCCCGGTAGACCCATGTCCCCCTGAACCGTGCATCTCTCGTGCAATGGACACTAGATAATCCTTAGTTTAGTTTTCAAAAAAAAAATAATTCCAAATCTCTAGGATTCCAAAACTAGATAGGCTACAAAGCCCAAAGAAATAGAATACAAATCTAATTCATTCCAACTTATCCCAATAACATGTTTTTCATAAATTATCTAGCAAAAATGACATCAAAAGTAGGAATCGAAATCAATGAAACATGTCACAAGGCATCATGTCACAATATTCAAGCATGAATAGACAAAAGAACAACATGATGCGAGATTACAAGTAGCAATGTCTACAAATAGACCATAAAATAATAAGAGTGAATGAAACGAAATATAGAATTCTCACAGCTTTACTTACAATTCACAACGCTTGTCCTAGCCTATCCGATTTCTCGACACTTCGAAATGCGTTCCCAAACTCCCGAGACCTCCCCTTAGTTCCCTGGAGTTGTTTGATAGGTTTTAGAGTGAGTTTGTACCTATTTATAGTGTTTAAACCATATTCGGACTTTACTGATTTTTGTACTAACAGAGGCAATTAGCACGCTATTTTACACCTCTAGCGCGCTAATCAAGATCAGCGCGCTAGTTTTCTACATTAGCGTGCTAATTGAACATTAGCGCGCTACTTCACATATCTAGCGCGCTAATATTACCAACCTAGCGCGCTATGTGCAGCAGAACCCAAAATTTTGCACTTCGAATTCTGGGTTTTTGCTACACATAGGCTTTGTTTTTGCCTTAGGGACCCTCATACACATTAGAAGAGGTCCCTAACGCCCACCCCAACGTAAAACAACAACAACATCAACTTTCATGAATTTACAAAGTTTATGGAGTTGAGAAGTTACCTAGCTTGATGATCTTCTTCTTCCTCACCAAAGCTTCAATGGATTCACACTTCTCCTCTTCTCCAAATCACTCCAGCGGCCTCTCTTCTTTCTCTCTTCCTCCTAGCAACGATTTTGTGATGATAAGATGAGAATTGTAGACTAATGCTTCATTTGACTATATTTATTGATATGTTTGAACCTTAGCCATTGATTATTGTATGCACACGTATCTCGAGGCTCAACTAGTGGACCACCTTATCACACTTATCCCTCAAGTCTTAATTGAGTGACTCAACAAGTTGACACCTTGTCTCTTGATAAGTTAATGCGTGTGTCGATGCACATCTAATGCTTATTGTTTAGGCACTTAATGTTTATGCAAATGTGACCACATTAAAACCACTTATAAATTCATATTTAACTCAAAATAATTAAGCTTACCTCATATGCCGCTACCTCGGTCCCACGTTGACACGCGACTCGAGGTACGTCCCCGCTCGTCTCGATTCCTATACACCTGTATAAATTGACTTAATAGTCTACACATATACAATACACTAGGCATACATCACAACAAATATAAAATATACATCGGCCCTTGCCTCGGTCAATGGACATATCACGGTGTGGGTCCCACGATACGGGTCGTTGATCTTGTTTAAGGAATTAAACACGGTTATAGATTTTGGGCCGTTACAGGGCACGTGTAAGTGCGTCGTAGGTTCTACGCCGACCACCTAGCGGATCCAGATACTGACGTTGCTTGAGTGCTACTCGCCAGTAGTATTATGTGTAATAGTCCGAAGTATGGCACTAGTCTGACCCTAGGCTCTAGGAATACACTTTGAGCTTTCACTATTACTTATCCATGTGATGATCACAGTTGTATGTATTTATTTCCGCATGTTTATTTAATAGCTTCGTTTAAATTCCAGTATTTACTTTCAGTATTACTCACTTAATTTCCCTGTGAATACTCACTCTTGACTAGTCATCTGCATTTTTGTGATGACTTGAGTGCAGATCCGAGTACGAGTCGTGGCAAGGGCAAGCTTGCAGAATACTTGTAATTCAAAGTCATTGAGCCAGACTTGTACATTTGTATTATATGTATTTTGTTTTCGTTTTTTGGGATTTGGGATTGTGAGACACTTCAGGACCCTGTATTTTTGATATTTTGAGACCTTCGAGGTGTATAGTTGATATATGTTGACATATGGGCTTTCCACACTAGGTATCCGAGTTAAAGACATGACTTTGATATTTAATATTTTATTTGTCATGTTTAAAGACTTCCGCTGTGGTTTATTAAGGATTGAAACAATATTATAATACATGACTTGAGTTCATTAACAATTTAAACAATAAATTGTTGTTCATTGAGGTTAATAATGATTAAATGGTGTATGAGCTTGCATGTGGGACACAGCTTGCGCTGGTAGGCCGGGTTGTGGACCTACATTGGCCCCTGTGGCGATTCATTTAGAAAATGGGCCTCTACATTTTGGTATCAGAGAAAAGTTGGTGAACTTCGGGAAATTGAAAGTTAACTCTGATACAGTTACATTTGTGGTATAATTTGAGGATAAACCTGATGAATAAACTTTAGATGTGGAAACCTAAAGAAATTGCCTAGAGCCCTAGTGGGAAGTGATGTGAGATGGGTAGAAATCAGGGATATACGTGTTATGTTTTTGGGCTGTATATTACATACGATACACGTATATGCACTGAGGCTAACTAGACGCACGTTCTTCGATGCAGATACCGATGGACGGGCAAGCTCCAGATACTACTTAGCCTGAGGTCGAGGATACCGGTAATCCGACTAGGCGGACTTTGACGTTGGAGTCATTGGTGCGGACTGTGGATGATAGATTCGCGTTACTGATAGACATGATGAGAGCTCGGGATGCTCGGGAGGCTACTACAGCTCCTACTACAGCTGGGCACCCCTAACTTTTTTACCATGCTCGGGATGCTCAGGTAGCTACTATAGCTCGGCGATGGCGGCGGTGAAGCCGTCGCAGTGGCGACAGCGAAGCCGCCGCTGGTCGTTGCGGTCGTCGGTCGCCTCATTGATGCCACAAATCACCAACAAGGTGGTTACCACCATTTTTGTCAATTTCAAGTTTAATCTTCATTTAAAACAAGATTAAAAAGGGTGGGGGAGATGTGTATACCTTCGATTTAGGGTTCTCCTTGAGTTAGACTTCTGACACCTTAATCTCTCTTTCTCTCCCCGTAGTTAAATTTTTAAACAAAAAGAGGGTAGGGTTTTAAATTTGATTTATATAGTGGGGTTAATTAGTGTAGGGTTTATGAAATTACTTAATTGCCTTTAATGCAAGTCTTTTGGGTTTTTGGGTCGTCATTATGGACATCTAAGAATGAAGAGGTTATTGGGGGAATGTACAAAATGACCAAACCTTTCCATTCTAGAAATCTATGCAACTAATAAAGTAATCAAAAATGAAATTAAACAAACCACAATACTAGATATGTTGACGCAATTCGGTCCACGACCTACATCTGCAGGGCCACACTCATATATGAAAATCCACTAAGCCGAAAACTCAAACTTACACAAATCTTTTTTCTAGTGACTCCCTCACCAATCTTGATGCATTCCTTTTCACGCTTTCAATAGATTTTCTCCAAAGTCCCATTGGTGTGTCGAGCTCATCTCGACTGAATTGCTCAATCTCTGGCGTGGGTCGAGATCTCCTCGACTGGAATACCTAAGATCCTTTTGGTAATAATTCAGAAATACAAAGAAAAATAAAATTAAAACAAGTTCGGAACTTGTTCTCACATCATTTCACAATGTCAAATGATGTGAGAACACTTAAAAACAAAAACTCAACTCAAGACTACATTTTTAGTTGAATGGAATGCAAAACTCTGATGTGTCTTGATCATTATATAGCATGTCTGTCACGGCTCAAATCTCTAACCCCCGTTTTAATTCCTTAATCAGGATCATCGACCCTTGACGTGGGACCTGCACTGTGATACGTGCACCGACCGAGGCACGTCGCCGAGATATATTATATTTTTGTATTGATGTATACCTAGCGTTATGTATTGTGTAGACTTACTAAGTCGGTTGGTACAGTTGTGGCGTCGAGAAGAGAGGGGGTGCGCCTCGAGTTGCGTGCGAGTTGGGGAACCGGATAGTTAGCATTTTGGTAAGTCTTATTTAATATTAATATGAATTTAGGAATTCTTTTTTTAGCCTATGGTTGTATTTATTAATGTAAATCAAATTAAAGTCCTATAGTTTTGGTTTAAAAATCTACAACACTTAGACTTACCTCGGGATACACGCTAACACCCACTCCCATGATATGTGTGTCAATATGTTGTGTTAGTGAGATGGAATTAGTGGGTTAGTAGGAGTGAATGAGAGCCACAAGATGTCATGGAGATGGGTGGTACACATTAGATGAAAACTCAAGCATATATAAACCCACCTTAGTGCATTCTTCTCATTTTTGCATGTTGGAAACAAATGAAATAAAATACAGAGCTGCTGGAAATCTAGTAATTGCTGGAAAGTTAGGAGTTTGAAAGGGTGTTTTCATCATCAAGAGTTGGAGAATCAAACACCCAACAATAACTACAACCTAGGTAATGTGTTCTTCAATTTCATACATCAAAATTAGTGGTTTTAGGGTTTTAAATCATGGGGTTTTCAATTATAAACTATTTCTAAGTCTAGTTTCACTGATTTTAAGCTTTTAACACATTCAAATCAAATCTCAAGTCTCTTTTTCGGATTTTACAAGTTTTTGCTCAAAAAATAAGGTTTTCAAGGAATGAAACTTATTTTGTGAAAATCAGCCATGTTAAGGTGTTTGTTTGCAAAATCTAAACCCATTTTCGAAATCCTTGTTGAAAAACATTATGGATAGCACTAGTGCCTTCGAATTTCACTTTCAAAAATAAAAGTTATGAATTTTCCCAAGTTTGTATGTTTTTAAACAAATGCATGACATGCATGTTAAAACCCATTGATTTTGATGAATTGCAGTTTCACTGCAGAATTTTGCTGCAAAATTATGGCCAGCAGAATTGAAGAATTTTGATATTTTGAATTGCAGTTTCACTGCTGGCCTGCAGAATTGCAAAACTATAGACAACACAATTGAAGAATTTTGATATTTTGAATTGCAGTTTCACTTCAGAATTTTGCCTGCAAAATTCGGGCCTGTAGAATTGTAAAATTTTGGCCTGCAGAATTGCAAAATTCTGCAATTCTAATTGCAATTTCATTGCAAAACACATAACCTAACTTAGGCCCATTAACTAAGTCTAACACCTTAAGTCGACCTAAACTCACACTATACAATCTAAATACACTCTAAGACATACTTAATCATACCAGGAACTTAAGGAAGGTTCTCGGGAGTCCGGGTGCACGAATTTAAGTGTCGGGAGGTCGGATTTGGCTAAGGGATTTGCGTGATGTGAGTATACCCAATGACAACTTTACTTGGCATTTCATTTCTATTAATTGTTGTCCTTGCATAGTCCTTTTGACTATTTTGCCTTTGTATTCTTATATCATGTGTTCTTTGTGTCTATGCTCACTTGATGAGTCTAGTTTGCATGATATCTATTCATTTGATTTGATTCATTGATTCTATCCCATGCTATGTCTATTCTTGTTGTTTTAAATGTGAATTGAATGATAAATAACATGCTATTAGGCTAGTGAATATCTTATAAATGTTTAAGAGGACTTGTATTCCTTATTTTTTTAGGTGTGTAGATGTGTCTATGCCTTGACAATCCATACTCGGTATTTCTTGAAATTTAAAAAGTAGTTTTTGCATTTAGGTCCCGTACTCGATCGAGGTGTGCGCGACTCACGGGGTTAGAGTCCCTAGGGATGTCGGCACATGTTACTTGACACCGTATGACACCCGAGGTTAGAGTCCCTGAGGTGGTCTACACACCGGGTTAGAGTCCCAGGTAACACTTGGGTTAGAGTCCCTTGTGCTATATGATTATTGAGTCGGAGTGACATGTTTCACTGCCGACCGGACCTAAATCACCACTACTTAGCCTAGTGTCAGTATCACTTGTTTAACTCTGGTATTTACTCGCATATGGTTTATTTTCCAGTTTTCCCATTTATATGCTTTTAAATACCATTTGAATATTTGGAAATGCAAATTAAACTTGTCATCGGGGATTACTGTTTTATTCTTGTACTCACCGTCCTTTTTATGACGGTGGGTGTAGAGTCGTCTACCAAGTAGCGGCAAGGAGAAGATCGGCGATTATCCTTGTGCCCGCGGCGCGTCACTGCATCGATTGTAGGTCTTCTTTTGGTATTTTGATTGTATATGTTATATCTCTTCCAGATACTATTTGGGGTTGTATATTAGGTTGAGCGTTAGTTCCCCGACTTGACTTAGACTATTTTACTGTTTCAATGCATTTCGAGGACTTTATATATGTGATGTCATTTCGTGGTTTTCCACACTTAGGAGTTTATAAATGGCTTCCGCATAAGTTACTAATTGCTTTCGCATAATCAATAAGACTTTCGTTAATTAATTAATTTAATAAAAAGTTTTAATTAACTCTAAATTTTATAAACTGGTAGGACTAGTGTATTACTTATCCTGAACACGAGAAAAGAGGCGTCTAGGTTGTAAAGGCTGACTAATACGTAGTTAAGTCCTGCGTGGATATGATTAGGGCGTAATTACGGGATTAGGCCAGGGCGGTGCCCTAGATTAGGAGAGGGGTCGTCACAATGTCTTCAAGTTGCTTCAAATCATAATAGATCGTAGGGCCCGACTGTGGCAGCCCTGCCGCCCCAGGGTGATGTGTCTCCGTGTACTCTTGCCGGGTGGGCCCAACTACACATGTCCGCCACCTGCCCGTCCACCTCTTATCTCAGAATTTGTGTTCACGTGTGTTTTATCAAATTAGTTGGTGGATTATCAGTATTCGCTTAACTTATTCTCCTTAAGTATTTAAATGTTTATTCTAATGCCTAACCATACTAGTGAGTTATATTTTACAAGTTAACACATATATCAGCGGAAGCCTTAATTGATACATTTGGTAAGTAATTTAGCATGGTAAAAATTATTCATAAGAGCATATCCTACTGTGGAAAACCTGGGAAAGTACTATGTATATCAGTGACAGTACCATAAATAGGGTATATATACATGTGTAGTGTCATCTCAGTCTCCCAATACTTAAAATATACAAAATATCAAAATAAGCACGTACTAGTAGGTCCTCGACGGCGGGCAATTAGATGTAGTCGTCTATGATCCCCTTGCCCCTACTTGTACTAGGATCTGCACTCAATCATCACAAAAAGACAGATGACGAGTCTAGTGAGTAAAATCTCAAAGAAGCCCTCTGAGCATTCGCATAATAAAGTAAAGGAAATGCAAGGAATACTTGTCAAATAAACATGCGGAATGTAAAGACAAACAACTGTAAATGGCGCATCGCGTGAATAGATAACATATAAGCTAACAAATGAGTGTGTTCGCTCCAGATGGACTAGACTGTACTTTGGGTCACCAAGTTCCTACCAGTGGTCGCGCCCAACTGGCCTGACACTTAGTCCCTCGCGGTTCTGGCCAAATCCGCTGAGTCACCGACACGCGCACCAAGGGCAAGCTCAGGTTGCCATTCACTGAGGGTCGGGTCACACGTGCTACAACCCAGTGTATCATGAGCACACAACTAGAAAAATCCAGGGGAGTAACCTCAACCCACGTCCAAGTAACGGAATGGAATAATCAAAACAACAAGAAATAATGGAAATGAAATTTAAAGCAGAATCAAATACTTAGAGTCTTTCAGTTGGGTTTTACAAACCTCCCGGACTCTCGTATCCAACCCGAAAAGCTCCCTGGTACCAAGCTACGGTCTCCTAAGTCCCTCGAGTTCAATTAAGTATGTTTATTGTGTATTCACACTGGATGAATATGTTTTAAATCAATCTTCCCAAATCAGCCCTCAAGGTTAAATAAAGTCTCAATTTCAGTCTTATGTTACAATGCATGTTTAGGCATGAAATTGTCCGAATCTCAAGATTTCCCATCACCACAGATATCGTTGGTCTCTATCTTAGCTTTTTGAAAATGTTTAGTTTGTAAAATTCTGATATATTACGAAAGATATATCATAATTTTACTAAACATAATTCTAATTGGAACCTAATCCGACCAGCGGATTTAGAAAATCTATTTCTCCCAATCTATAATTCCAAAAAATGTGATTTTTGGTGAAAAAGCAGCTAACATACCCAAATGCAACATACTAAAAGATCAGCTAATTTGGATAAGTAGTTAGGGAGTTATGCCTTTAATAAGTTTAGTTTCAAAATTTTTCTTCTGAATTCTAGCACCTACTTGTAGAGCACTTTTGGACATGAAATCAATTGAATTAGAACCTCTCCAGCTAAGCAAAGTTGTTACCCTTTGAGTAATCTTTCAAATGCCACTAGTTTGGGTCGATTTGGATCCAGAATTAGCAAGTTTTGACCAGTTACATAGGCTAATTCCTAATACAACATGCATAATTCTAGTTTTGGCCTTGCAACTTCAAAAATAAATATCTATTTGAATTCAAAACCAAATTAATACTTCAATATAGCTGGATTATCAGCTTCAAATGGGGAATCCAAGTATATAAACCAATTGCAAATATTCAAACATCTACCCTCTGAAATCAGCTAAAAACCAAAAATGATTTCAATTTGACATAAATAGATGTGTACCTAGTTGATATACCACCTAGTTTGAGAATTTCCCACCAACTCCCATGGATTCCTTCAACAAACCTTGATGATTTACTCCTCTCCAGCAATTCCTTCTTATTCTCCAGCAAAATGTATGAATGATTCGGTTTGCATTTTGTTTAATTAACTAATGTTATATATTAAGGTGAGCTTGATTCTTGGCCATTGATCTCCATGTATTTACGTATCCCGAGATTCATCTAATGGTTCACCTGTAGCAACTTAGCCCACTAACTCCCACTAACTCAAATTCATGTGACACTAATTTGTTACTCCCATTGTCCCTATATGTGCAAACACGTATCTCGAGAAAATGCTATGATTTCTATTTAATTAACCAAACTATAGGCCTTGATTTATTTTATTTAATTACCTTAGCTTAGGCTCATTATAATCCATATATGGTTAGTGTTTTTATTCACCAAATTGAAATTTTTTGTGATCTCACTAACCCTCGACTACCCGTTACTCGATGCCTCGCATCTCTGCACGCATTTCAAGGCGTGACATAGTTTATTGTTCGAATTTTAATTTAATTAGCCTATGGTTACATTACCCATTTCAATTTAATTTCCTAGTCATGTTTACATGAATTTGTCGAGTTTCTCTAGTGTATCTGTACTTTGCCTCTCGATACTCGCATTAACACGCACTTCGAGGCAACTACCCATCACATAACCTCACACGATATCGCTATTCAACATACACACATGCGACGTATTTACAAGTAAATCCATAAAGTGCATCGCAATTTAAACAACATAACACACAATTTACTAGTGTACCTAGGTTGACGTGTGTCGTAGCCTACCCATGACATCCGCGTGGAGCTAAGCTAGCGTCCATGTCTGAAATTACGAGATAAATAACGGTGTTGATAAAACGAGCCGTTACAGTTCATCATAACTAAATAAAATTTTGTCCCGAAATTTAACTGTAACTTAAACATCATACCAGAAAATAGCTGAGGGTATCACTCTCATCTTTGACTCAAACTCCCAGGTGAGTCCATCTGTCCTATGATGCTGCCAACAAACTAAGACCTTAGAGAGCTCCCTATTCCTGAGAATCTGAACTCTGCGGTCAACAATCTCTATCGGCCTCTCCTCGTAAGTCACATAAAGTTGAACCTCAATCGCCTCAAATCAATCATCGGTCTCGGCCCTGACCTAGCTAGTTTCAACATCGAAATATGAAATATCGAATGAACCCCAACTAACTCAGCAGGTAACTCTAGGTGATATGCAACACTGCCCACTCGCTGCGCTATCTTGTATGGCCCAATGAATCTCGGCGCCAGTTTCCCCTTAATACTAAATATATGCTGACCCTTCAAAGGGGAAACCTTCAAGTATACCATGTCGCCCTCCTCATAGCTCAGACCTTCGTGATACTGATCCGCGTATTTCTTCTGTCTATCTTGTGCAGCTCAACCTCTGACGAATCTGTCTGATATTCTCTGTGTGATCAACAACTATCTCAGGCCCAACTGTCAATGTATCTTCTGGCTCTGCCCAACACGCAGGTGATCTACAGGGCCTCACATGCACTGCCACAAACGGTGGCATGCCAATGCTCGCCTGATAGCTGTTATTGTATGCAAACTCACATAAAGGCAGATAGTGTAACGGCCCCAAAATCCGAGGTCGCCACGTGGGGAGGCGCTGGCCCAGCGGTCCCGTCTGATCCTTGACCCACTGGGTCCCACGCGCCACTGACGCCATTTCCTACATTACGACTGCTCGATATGCGTGTTAACTCCCTTCGTTAAGCAGTTAGTTCGATAGTTTAACCATTTAAAACAACAGCGAAAGTCTTAAATTTGAAACAAGTAAAACAATTAAATTCATTTTCATATAAAACGTTATTTATAAGAGCGACTCCTATTGTGGAAAACCCGGAGAAAGTACTATGTATATAGACGACAATATTAAACAGTAATATATACAAGTACAGTATCTAATCAGTCTCCCATTTCCCAAAAGTAAGCAAAATATCAAAATCGCACGTACTAGTAGGTCCTTGACCGCAGGCAGTCAGATAAAGTCGTTCAAAATCTCCTTGCCCCTACTAGCAGGGTCTGCACTCGCCCATCACAAAAAGGAAGATGGGAGTACGATTAGTAAGATTCCAACAAAGTACACCGAGCATTTATAAGAGAAATAAACAGATATCAATAAACATGTCAATTAATCATGCGAACTAAACAGGCAACTGTGCTAAGATCATCGCATGAATAAATAACATGAGAAACAAAACGTGTACTCCTCCCGGTCACACTAAACTGTACGACAAACCCCCAGGATCCTTTCAGTGAGTGCCCCACTTCCTTTCACTTGGTAACGACCCAGTCCGGCGACAGGTACCCGCAGGCCTCGAAACCACCCCGAACTGGGGCGCACATGATCCTTTCAGTTGAAGCACCCACTTCCTTTCACCCGGTTACCCGCGTACAGCCTAGTGTGCCATAAGTACAACACGAATAGCAAAAGTCTCGACCCCCAACCCAAATGCGACACGGAAATCAATAACAAGGAATAGGGGAATAGCATTCAACAACCACAGATATGCAATCAATGATAGAAAAGTAAACCCTCAGTGACTTTCAGAAGGAATCTTACGTACCTCAAAAACGCACTCACTTGCGTCTCGATATGCGCACCTGACACCTGACTATAGCATCCTAAGTCCCTGGTGTCCATTTTTACCATTTCAGTTACTAAATCATGCAAGTCGCAAATAAAATTAGGTGAATATACCTCACCTCAATCGCGTCGTCGACATTCGTCGATTTACGCCTCCGATCGGTCCGACAACGTCATCGCGTCGTTCACCGCGTCGTTGTCGCTGCGAGCCGACCGACGTCGTTGTCGCGCCGACGCCGACGCCGTCGTCACTGTCACCGCGCCACCGCTGCCCTCGCCGGCGCTGCCAGCTCCGCCACCGGCCACCGCCTGCTCCGCCGCCGGCCGCCGCTGCACCTCATCTCCACCACGCAGTCGCGCAGTGAGCCCCGCCGCACAGCCGCCGCCACGCGCCTCTGGTCTCGCCGGTGCCGATCGGCCGCCGCTGGCCGTCGTCGTCGCGGATCCGGTCACGCCGCTGCCGACCAGCTGCTCGTCTTCGCTGCTGCGTCGACCTCTGCTCCCCGCCGGCCATCGTCCTCGGCCTCGCAGGCCGCGTCGCGACCTCCCTGCGCCGCCGCGCAACCGCCGTCCGCGGGCCGGTGTCGCCGCGCCACTGCGCCGCGCCGATCTGTCCGCCACCTCTGTCCACGCCGATCGCCGCGCTGCCGGCTGCTGAGACGCGCCGCCGCTAATCGCTGGAGCGCTCCGCCGTCCGCCGTCTCCGCCCACCGCGCCGCTGTTGGGCTGCTCCGATCTCGCCGATCCGCCACCTCTCGGCCGTCCCTCTCGCCGGCTCTCCCTCTCTCCGCTCCTCACGATCTCTCTCTCTCCCTCTCTTCTTCAATCTCTCTGGTTTTTCCTCTCTCTCTCTCTTACTTTCCTTTCTTTTCTTTTTCTTTTCTTTTCTCTCTCTTGATATATATATATATATATATATATATATATATATATATATATTTACATTTTCTACTTTTGATTTTCAAATCAAAAGTGTCTTCGAAAATCGAGCAGCGCGCATCTCGAGGCACCAACCCGCCTCATTTCAAAATCTCGATACTCGCGCTACACGCATCACGAGGCATATCCAATGTACATTTTAAACCACATATAGCCATTATCTCGGTCTCACATCGACACGCGACTCGATGCGCGTCCTCGTTCATGTTTCGGCTCCCCGAATTCTCGGCGTAGACGCATACGTATTCCGGCAAGTGTGTCCCACATACGACCCTAAAATGACACGTGGCACGAGTCGAATTTTCGGGCCGTTACAGATAGTCCTCACACGAACCCCCAAATTGCAATATATAAGCTTTGAGCATATCCTCCAAAATATGTATCAGTCGCTCTGACCGTCCGTCGGTCTGATGATGGTAAGTCGTACTAAACTGCAATCTGGTGCCAAACTGCTCCTGCATAGCCTCCCAAAGCCTTGAAGTCAACCTGGGACTCTGTCCGATACAATGGAAACCGACACCCCACACAATCTAATAATCTACTACTCAAACAATATGATCAGCTGTGGGAACGTGTACCTCATAGAAATCGGAATGCAGTGAGCCGATTTCATCAGTCTGTCAATCACAACCCAAACTACATCGTGACGCCTCGATGCCTGCGGTAGTCCGCTGACGAAATCCATGGTGATGTGCTCCCATTTCCACTGTGGAATGGGTAACGACTGTAACAGTCTACTAAGAATCTTGTGCTCAGCCTTCACCTGCTGGCAGACGTGACAACTTCTTACGTACGCCCCTACGTCATCCTTCATCCCTGGCCACCAGAATAGTCGCCTCAAATCACGGTACATCTTGTTACGACCAGGATGAACTGTGTAGGGTGACCGGTGTGCATCCTCCAAAATCTCGTCTCGTATCTCCTGATCCGCAGGGATCCACAATCTCCATCAGTGTCTCAAACATCGATTCGTGGTCTCTGCCCAATCAGTGCACTCCGGATCCCGAGCCAGACTACTGAACCGCTTGCAAAGCCTATCAGCCTTCTAACATTTGATAACCCTCTCAATCGATACGGTCGGAACACTTATATAACTACAAATGTGTTGTTCAGCTGTAGTAGATACATCTGTCATGCACATAAATGATGCCGCCTGTAACAAGCCATGCTCGTATGTCATAGGTCGCAGAACAATCTAACTATCAATCATGCTCCTGCTCAATGTGTCCGCCACGACGTTCGCTTTCCCAGGGTAATACTCAATAGCGAAGTCGTAGTCCTTCACCAGCTCAAGCCATCTCATCTGGCGCATATTCAGATCCCTATGAGTTAATATGTAGCGTAAACTCTGGTGATCTGTATATAATACAAATCTCTCTCTACAGAGATAATGCCTCAAAGCCTTCAGTGCAAAAACGACTGCTGCAAGCTCCAGGTCGTGCACTGGATAATTCCCCTCACGAGGTCTCAACCATCTAGAAAGATAGGCAACTGGTATATCGTCCTGCATTAACACGCATCCAAGACCAATGCATGACGCATCCGTATAAACTGTCAAAGTCTTGCCCTGCTCCAGCAATGTCAATACAAGTGCGGAAGTCAACCTCCTCTTCAGCTCACAGAAGGCATGCTCACACTCTTCTGACCAATCAAACTTAACATCATTCTTGGTCAGTCTCGTCATCGGCGCTACGATCGAAGAAAAATCCTGCACAAATCACCGGTAGTATCCTGCTAGTCCAAGAAACTCCATATATTAGCAACAGACTCAGGCATCCTCCAGTCAATGATAGCCCGAATCTTCTCTGAGTCCACAAAGATACCTTGGTCATTCACGAGGTGTCCTAAAAATCTCACTGCACTTAGCCAGGAGTTACACTTACAGAACTTAGCGTACAATATGTGCTCTCTCAGTGTCGTCAAAACTGCCCTGAGATGTCTCTCATGATCATCACGAGTCATGTTATAGATCAAGATGTCGTTGATGAAAACTATGACGAATCTGTCTAAGTACGGTATCAAGACTCTGTGCATCAAATCCATAAAAATGGTCGGGGCGTTAGTCAGCCCAAACGGCATGACGTGAATTCGAATAGCCCGTACCTAGTGCTGAAAGCAGTATTTTAGATATCCTCATCTCGAATCCTCAACTGATGATAACCTGAGCGAAGGTCAATCTTCGAGAAGAATCTGGCACCCGCCAACTGATCGAACATATCATCTATCCTAGGAAGTGGGTAACGGTTCCTAACTGTCACCTAATTCAGCTTCCTATAGTCTATGCACATCCTCATCGAACCATCCTTCTTCTTCACAAACAACACCGGAGTTCCCCAATGTGACATACTAAGGTGATTGAAACCCTTCTCCAATAACTCATTCAACTGTCGTCTAACCTCCTCCTGCTCCGATGGTGACATCCTATATGGTTTACTAGTGATCGACTGCATCCCTGGTATCAACTCAATGATAAACTCAACAGCTCGTGGCGGTGGCAATCCTGGTAGGTTATCCGGAAATACGTCGACAAAATCTCCAACTATCGAAACGTCCTCAATCCTGAACTCTGTCCCAACCTACAGCTCAACTATCGCTGCAAATGCCTCCATCTCCTATGTTGTAGCCAGTCGGCCTCTAGTGATAGGTAAGTCAGTTGGGGATCCAACTAGTGAGAACTCTAGTATCCTAGGAATACGAAACTCTATCATCTTACCATAATAATCTATCCGTGCATGATACGGTGACAACCAATCCATCCCGAGAAGCGCGTCAAACTCCAAGTACTCTAATACTCGAAGATCAGCTAGTAACTGACGTCCCTCAACCTCTATCATCACGTCCTTACATATCTGGTTATGGTATATCTTGTCCCCAGCGGCTGTATTGAGGACAAGGTGTGTGTTTATTGTCTGTGTATCTAACCCTAACTTTCCAACAATACGTCCAGCAATAAATGATAAAGTACTACTTAAATCAAATATAACATGCATAGGCCTACCAAAAATACGCAACGTACCCTTAACGAGATGTCTGGTCGCCCCGCCATCCGGTTATGCTACTGCATGAGCTCTCTCTTTGGCCTTCTCTTGCTCTCGACATGGCGACGGTGGTGTCCTGCAGTCTATCATCAAGTGTCCCCTCTAACCACACATGTGGCATCTGCAACTATCCTGCCTACCGGCATGTCCGTCTTCAGATCTCGGACCCTGACCGTGGTCTCTCTGACCCCTGTCATGTCCTCCATCTGACCTCTATCCCGATGATCCCTCTGTCTCTTCGACCTCTGGTCTGGCCGAGAACTCAGCCCTATCTGCACCACAGTTCCAATCACACGTCTGCCATCTCTCTGTATCAGGTAGGTCTCATGTGCCAACGCTTTATCAAAGATGTCCTGTAGAGTGGATGCCCCATATGATACCACTGCCAAAGCAATCATATCCTCAACTCCTCTGGTGAAGTAATAAATCTGCAGACGCTCATTCCCAGCGACATCCATCGAGAACTAGAGTAAGTACTGAAATCTCTCCATATACTGCATCAACGTCTGATTACCCTGTCTCAGGGTCAAGAACTCCTCCCTCAGTCTCAATCTCACCTCTATAAGTATGTACTGATCGTAGAACAACTCCCCGATCTCAGCCCATGTCGTCGACTCTGGATGAATATCCTGATATGCAGTCCACCATACTGCTGCGTGGCCCCTCAAACATGCCCCCGATAATCGCACGTGGACACTCTCATCATTCCTCATCAACTTATGGAAACGCTGATGAGACACAATCCATTTCCCCGCAGCCTCGGGGTCACCACCTCCATAAAAGAAACCTGGCGGAACTTCAGAGACTTTCTCAACATCTTCGCCTCTAGAGCCAAGACGAATCCCGATGTAGTACCGGTAGTAGTGGTAGCAGTAATCTGATCAGTAGTCGTGGGTGGAGGCGTAGGAGTCGGCGTCTCCGGTGGAAAAACAATTGCAGTAGCTCTATCTGTCTGTGTCTCCAATGCTACCCTCTTAATGGGTGTCGGGGGAACAACTGTAACGACAGCTGTCCCCGTAGGTACGGTAACCGCTACTGGCTCTCTGGGTGCGGCAACCGCTGTAGCAAGTGTCGTCAGTGCAGCAGTTTGATCGCGTAATAGGCGTAGTACCTCGGCCATCTGAGTCTCCTGAGCCGAGAGTCGATCCTCCATACTAGCTGTAACCCGGGAATCCCTAGCTGCATCACTAGCCCGACCAATCTCATAAGGTGTAGTCAACTGTCCGTCCATAATCTACATCGAGAAGCATGCTCCGGATGCCTCGGTATTGAATTCTTGTACACTCATAAGTGCGCTGCATCGTTATATATTGTTACCTGATGCTCTTTGTTTTTTCTATTTCAGGCGATTAGCTACGCACTGCAAATCTGCACCTCTTCTCTTCTCTCTCTCTCATATAATATCCTGACGTCGAAGGAGCTTTACATCTGCCCCAATCGATCCCAGCTACTCAACCCCTCATCACGGTCGAGTCACAGGGTCATCGATCGGGTATGAGTCAGGCCTGGAACTGTACGGCAGTGCCACTGTGCCCCGATGGAATGGAATTTTCCTACAAAGATCGAAAACGCTAGTGTGTGCGGCTCTTCGATCTGTTGTTGTACGTGTAGGAGATAGACCGACTCAGAGAAGGCGATTTATGGGTTGGGCAATTGATTTTCCTTTCCTTTATTTCTTACTAGTCAAGTTTTTGGAGTTTAGTGCAACGGCTAGATTTTTTTTTTTTTTAAGCAAGAGAGAAGAAGGAGCACTTTCTCTAGTTTTCTCGAAAGATGCTCGCAACGGCTATATTTTTTTGTTTAGGCTCCTTTTGTGCCTTCAATTATAAATAAGGCCATCTCCTCGCTGCTTTGCCATTGCAGTTGTCTTTCTTTTCTTTTTCTTCTCTTCAGTTTCTCGAGCAAATTAAGCTCTCTCGAGCCAGAAGCTAGCTAGCTAGCCACTCCACTCCACTCATTTGATCTTCAAGTTTTAAGGGTATGTGTTGAAGATTGAATTAATTTCTTAATTATATGTATGTATATTGGACTTTCCTAGCTAGCTATACTCATATTATTCTGATCACATGTGCCCCCAGCAGGCAACGATGAATGACCTGATGACCAAGTCCTTCACTAGCTACGTTGATCTAAAGAAAGAAGCCATGAAAGATGATCTTGAAGCTGGCGACGGGGTGGAGATGTCGACGGCCACCCACCATATGGATCCCAATCTCGCTCAATTCTTGGATGAGGCTGAAAGGGTAAAAGAGGAGATGGGCTCCATTCGACAACTACTGGGGAGATTGCACGAGTCGAATGAGGAGAGCAAATCCCTGCACAAGCCCGAGCCCCTGAAAGCTCTGCGCAACAGGATCAACTCCGACATAGTAAGTGTGCTGAAGAAGGCCCGGGGAATCAGATCCCACATAGAGGACATGGACAGGGCGAACGAAGCAAACAGGAGGTTGTCGGGATACAAAGCAGGAACCCCAATTGACAGAGCCAGGACAGCAGTCACCAACGGACTTCGGAAGAAGCTCAAGGAGATGATGATGGATTTTCAGGTGCTGAGACAAAAGATGATGGCAGAGTACAAGGAAATGGTGGGGAGGCGCTACTTCACAGTGACGGGAGAGCAGCCTGACGAGGAGATGATCGACAGAATTATATCAAATGGGGGCGCCAGCGGAGGAGCAGAGGATTTCTTAGAGAGGGCAATACAGGAGCACGGGAGAGGAAAGGTGCTTGAGACTGTAGTAGAGATACAGGACAGGCACGCTGCAGCAAAGGAGGTGGAGAAGAGTTTGCTTGAGCTTCACCAGGTGTTCTTGGATATGGCCGTCATGGTGGAGGCTCAGGGAGAACAGATGGACGACATTGAGCACCACGTCATGAATGCCGCCCATTATGTTAAACACGGAAGCAAAAACCTCAAGGCCGCCAAGGACTATCAGCGGAGTAGTAGGAAGTGGATGTGCCTTGGTGCCATCCTGCTCCTTCTCCTAGTCCTAGTCATAGTCATCCCCATTGTCACCACTTTCAGTAGTAATTCTTAATTTCAAATAAGCTAGCTGGCTAGTCGCTTCAATTCTCTCTTCGGTGAGAGAGATTCTCAGTTCTTTAACTTCCTTATTGTCTAGCAGCCAATGATACAAATATTTCCATTCAGAATGCATGTTATTAGCATATAATTAAACTCTCATGCCCTTACACAATTCTACTACTCAACTGTAGCAAATGTACAATACAAAAGAGATACAACAATATCCCTCGCAAAAGCTGATTTGGAAATCACAACTGGGTTAGGTCAAAGATATAAACCACATGCTCTGCCGTGGTCCACTGGAAGCAAATGGGTGAAGGGGACAAATCACTTATGAAAAAAAACCTACCTATAAGCGACTAGTTCTTGACAGATCAGAAAGCGAACTATCGAACCGCTTGTTTATAATCATATTTATAATTGTATTATTTTGAGATTGCAAATCAAATTGAATAAAAAAATGATAAAAAGTAAATAGTGTAAAAGATAAGGTTGATGAGTTAAAAATGTAAACAATGTTAATAGTACTATTTATATCAAAATTGATAAGAATAGTGTTAGTGTTACACCATTTTAGTGTTGTTGGGTTGGAGATTCCCTTACAAGTTACAACTGCACTCATATATAGTTGGGTCTACCTGTATTAATCAGACAGTATTTTTTCGCAGCAAACTACGTACGTTTTAATTCATACCTACGTACGAACACCAACCTAGTTAGTGGATTTTCTGCACAACTGAAATTAACTTGATTCAGATTCTGAATTAATATATAATAGCAGGAAGGGAATTGACGACAAGAGAAAAGAACATCATCAAAGAAGCATGCATTGCAAAAAATTGATGTTACTTGAAAATGCCCCTTCACTCAACCTACTCGAGCCTCGGTACTGAATGGACCGCTTATAAAAACAAATATTGCTGCAAGTTTTTCGTCCTCTTCTTATTCTTCAGCTTCCTGAACGCAGAAGACTCTATCTGACGGATTCTCTCTCGGCTAACACCCAACAACTCGCCAATCTCTTGCAGTGTCTTCATTCTACCGTCCTCTAGCCCGAATCTCCATCGGACCACCTGCTTCTCCCTTGTACTTAGGCTGTCCAATACCTTCTCCAAATCCTGCTTCATGAATTTCTTTGTAAGTAGATCTTCTGCGGTCTCTGCATCTGGATCAGCTATCACTTCCTGAAAGCACATGCATGCCGATCAAACCACCAATAATTAAGCACAAGCCATCAAAGAGAATCAATCGGACATGACTAAATTTTCAACACAACAATCCAAATTAACTGACCGAGGGTTTTAAATTTTGGTTGATTCCGATTTTCTGGTCCAGAGATCTTGGAGCTTTAGGAGTTAGCAGCACAGTTGTAAGCCTCTTCATTGACAGCCCCGTTGCTTCTGCAACCTCCTCATTATCAGGATGTCTTCCGTTCTCGCTATACAGTTGCTTTTTAGCTTCTCTCACTCGATAAGTAGCATCGACCATGTGGAACTATTCATTTTTTCGAGGAAAGGAAACACATTAGACTTTATCAGTATATCCTTCAGTACTAGTTACTTCAATTATTAGCGGCCACAAACTCGTTATGCATGTAAGACGGAAATGGTGGAGTCAAGAATCAAAATAACTGTTTGTACAGTCACCTAAACAAAGAAGTCAAAGACATCAACCATAAGCTCTAGCGTGGTCCACTGGAAGCCCATGAGTGAAGAGAAGAAATCACTTAAGAAAACCTACCGGTAAGCGAATAGTTCTTGATTGATCAGAAAGTGACTTTCGAACTGCCTGTTTAATCCACCAGTGTGCATAAGTTGAGAACTTGAACCCTTTTGAAGCATCGAACTTCTCAGCGCCTTTTACAAGTCCCCTACATCCTTCCTAAAGGAGAATAAGATACATCATCATAAAGTTGGTCATCAACACTATATATTCCAGTAATCTTGAATCTATTGCAGCATCTAGAAGGCAAAATACCTGAACAAGATCTTGGAGGTTCATTCCAGCTCCTTGATAGTTTTTTGCTATGGAAATAACTAGTCTGACGTTGCTTTTGACCATTTTGTCCTTGCACAGAATGCCATGGTTCAAACGTTTCCTCAGAACCTTCTGATCCACCCCAGCCGCTGCTGCCCATTGAGCAAAAGTGGGCTGAACCCCACATCGTTCAGCAAGCTCATCATGGAGTTTTTCCAACTTCAACAGATCCTGCATTTTGGTTTTCAAAAAGACACTTTAAAATTATTAATACACATTCACCTGGGCCATAGCCATAATGAGCTTGCCAAGAAAAGAAAGAGTGCACACAACAAAAGAATGATAAACCAGCAAAGTGGTCACCTGGCCAGGAGTTAATATAATTCAGTGGGATATCTACATGCCTATACATTCCGCTATTAGCTGATTGACAAAGGTATCGATAAACCATTCCGCTATTCATTACCAATGAATTCAAAATCGAAATGCAATAATACGATTCATGCAAAAAGTAAATTTTGCTATGCATGTTAAGAATAGGTGTAGAAGTAGAACAATAATTGCTGACTTAGCTAGTGCTATAATCCTTCAAAACCTCATCTATCTTTTTTTGGAGATTAAAACTAATGTGCCTTAAGTTTCTCCTTCTATAAGATATCGGCACTATCTATGGCATGCCGGATCAAAAGAAAAAGCTACACCATGGAAAAAAGGAGTTCCAAATGGATCGCAAGAAACATCATTATCATGAACCCCCTTTCAAAAGACCGATGCTTTTTTCATCTCAATTTTTTTGTGTGTTTTTAAAGGCTTCAGAAGAACTTGCATTAGACAAGGCTTAATAGTTGAACCATGCCAGTATTTATTTCAAGATTTAGTCATTTACAAGTCATATACGCATGATGTACCTCACCTCAAAGTTGTATTAATCTCGTCGTATCAGTTGTAGTTGTTGGGAGAAGTATACACAGTTGATATGTTCAAAATGTAAGTAAATAAAGATGTTCTAGCAGACTAAAATGTCCAAGCAGTCAAGTTAAAAACATATGAAACAGCACCTGTATTCCTTCAGATAACTCTAACTCTTCAGTCGCAGTGAGGAGCCTAGAACTGCTCGTAGTCCCCCTCAAGTAGCGCAATGGATCAGAATAATCAACAACTTGCAAGGGTGCACGTTTTTTTCGACTGGATGATCCAGAGTTTAGAGAGATAAGGTTAGTAGAGGCCTTCTCAGTTGCTTTTGCTCTTTTAGCTCTCCTTTCTGTCCGACGCCTAGATTTCACATCTACGTCCACGACAAGTTGATCCACAAGAAGTTCATGTTCATCATTCGGTTCTAAAGTATCAGAACCATCAAGTGAAAAATGCATCACATTCTCTTTGTTTGGAATCACTTCAGCATTCAAAGTAGAATGGCCCAATTTTCCATATTTATCTACATCATTGATGAGCATCCTATCAACTTGTGTGGAACTAGATTCTGAAGAGAAATTCCCCCTCACTAAAGAGTTATTGCTAATCATCATTGCTGCATCTTGGGCAGTTTCAACAGCTGCTTTTGCAAGAGCAACTGCCTCCGCTGCTGCGGCTGCAATAACAGCCTCTTCCCCAGTAAGAAGTGCCTCATTAAACAAAATCTCTTCACCATTCACCTACACAAGAAACAGCACTAGGACCAGAATCAATCAGCACACAATCCCACGTAGAATCCCAATTTGCTATGCTGGTCATTAATCAAGCTGAACAAATTCACTTTCATATCATCATGCAATGAGTGCATTTCAGAAGGCACAAGTGCATGTTACTCACCTAAGGCTTAATTGGTTAAAATATCCTAACATTTCACAACTTTTGTTATTATATCCTAACCTTTTGAAATTTGTTATTGTATTTTAACCTTTCTAAATTGTTTGATTTGTATCTCAAGTCAATTTTTAACTTAAAATTTGATGAGGTGGCACCTTAATTATGGTTTTAAAAAGCCGTCCCATCGCCCATAATTATCAAAATAATTACTAATTTTATTATTTAAATTCATTATTTAAGTGCCACATCATCAACTTTAGATTTCAAAAGTGGTTTAGGATACAAATTAAACGATTTAGAAAGGTTAGGACAAATTTCAAAAAGTTATGATATAATAACAAAAGTTGTAAAAGGTTAGGATATTTTAACCAATTAGGCCTTCACCTAAAGATATTGAGACATAAATTACGCAGCAATATAGATTACCAGTTTGGAGCACATTTAAATTAATCAATAAAACATGCACCTTGGCCAAAGTCAGTGCAGAAATGGGATGGTCTCGCGTTTCTTGAAGTTCTTGCCTGTAAGTATTAATGGACTCCATGACAAACTTAGAAATGCAATTAAGTTTCACAAGTGGTGAACTAATGTTCAAGCAACAGTTGCCATAAACCACCAGTTCTCAAGCATACAACATTGCAAAGCAAAATTACTCTTATAGACACGAATTATTAGGTTACCATCTTAACAATGACCCACAACCAAACCAACGACTGAATGTTACAAGAAGACGTATAGCTTTTAGTCAAAATAGATGCACAAAAGATTTTCTTTTGTAGCTACGAATATTAAAGAAAAATATACATTACCACAAACATTGAAAATTCTAGGCCTTTTACTAAAAAATAAAACATTGACCTTTTTAGGGGGGCCAATAGCTCCAACATATGCCAAAGGTCTATCAGAAGCCACGCAATGTGGATGATCTTCCAAAGAAGGTAGTTGAAGCTTTCCCACATCAACCACCATGGTCATTGTTGTGGCGGTTGTACTCATTGTTGTCATGGACAAGACACACTGAGCTCGGGAACAACCAAGATGTCTTCCCCTAACTGCAAATTTTGAATATTTGCACACACAGTTAGCAATGCAGCACATAAAAAACTTGAAATCTGCGTCACCATGAAAAACAACAGGGTACAGCATTGACAGAAAAAAAAAAAAAAAAAAAAAAAAAAAAAAAAAAAAAAACACTTGGTGAAAAAGTACAAAAAAAAAAAAACGAAGAGAATTGAACATTCGATTACTAACCAGATACTTTTTGATTCTTTTGTAGACCTTTATTATACAGTTGATAAAAATAAAAAATGTCTGTACATGGGCACATTCACCTAGTAGCAAAATATGCATGCATGCATGTTCTGATGTTCATAACTTAAGTATTTTTTCCTATCAAAAGCAAAACTTTGAAAAACTCTCAATCAAATCTTTTCGACAATCTACTAATATTTTGTTGTACCTCGTTTGATAATCAGAATAGGTCTTTTTCTTCTCCTAGAAAATGTTAAATTATATACCTGAATCCTGACTAATCCAGTGCTTCTTAGCACTATAGAGTATAGAGGCAAAATTGCTTCTATGCAAGCATGAACACTCTCTCTTCACCAATGTTTTCAATGCAGCAAGCTAATGTTAGGCGGTTTAGTCCGCCTAGTTGAGGCGGCGCCTGGGCGGCAAAAAAAATATTTACTTACACCTCCACAAGAAATAATTTAATTTATTTAGAGACCCCTCAATAGTAAGCAATAGACTCTCTCACCTACACATTCTCATCACCATATTTTCAACCGCACACATTTTGAAAGAAAAAGAATATTTACAATAAAAAATAAAAGGGTGACTATTCGCACCCCTATACCCTATATTAGCCCCCTACTTAACTTAATGTTGTTTATAACCCCAATAAGTTAGTTCATGTTCTAAACGCCCTCCTTAATTGTTAGTAAACTCCCCAATGTACCTCAAGCTTATATTTACCCCCCTCACTCCCTAAAGAGAACTCTATTTACATCTTTGTGATCCCCAACCTCTACCGCTTGTTGCGCGTCATTTTCTTGAAAACAATAACAGAAGAAACCATAAATATTGAACAAGAAATAAAATAAAAAATGCAACATACCTGAAAAATAAATAAAATAAATAAATACTAAAAAAGATTATTTAACTTAATTTTAGGGAGCGACTATTAGCCCCCCACTACCCTATATCAGCCCCTCATTTAATTTAATACATTTTTAAACTAAAATATATTTAGGCGAAATTACATAAATAACCTCATTCTAAATCATGAACCCATTTCCTTTTTCCCCTTCTACTTTCCACTATCTACACCCCTCCTCAACTGTACTTTTCACTCTCTACACCCCTCCCTAAATAAAAACTTAAATTCATTCTCAACTATTATCTCACTCACTACACTCAGGGTTGGCAAAAGTTGTCCGGACCCGTTTGTCTGATTTTGTCCGGACCCGCTTTAAACGGGTTCGGACACTATTTTTTTAAAAAAATATGCGGGTCTGGACTATTTTTTGAGTCGGGATCGGGTCCGAACAACAATTTGAAAAAAAAAATGACTACTCGTTTAGCGAAAAATTCGTAGGGGCATCTAAGTAATTTCACAAACCCTAAAACAAACCCTTGATTTTTTACTCTCTCTCTCTCTCCCTCGTGACATCACAATTCGTGATTCTCCCTCCCGCTCCCGCGGCTTTTACGCAGCCACCCTCACCCCTCAAGGCCTCACCCTCGCGAATCATACTCACGGCCTTACCTCAGGTCTTCCAACCTCACGCATCACGTACGCTACATTCACGCCCTCACCACACTCACCCTCGCGCATCAATCTAACGGCCTCACCCTCACAGCCCTTACGTAGTCACGCTCACGGCCTCACCTTTCTCGGCTTCCCATCTCGCCCTCACGCATCAAGCTTGCGACCTCAATGCCTCATCTCTCTTGGCTCGCAGTCACGCTCATAGTGGACACACTTCACCTCTCCTCTCGCGACCTGAGTTTTTTTTAATAATTGATATATAAAATTATTTAATTATATTTAAAAATAAAACCGGACAAAAACGGGTGTCGTATGTTTTATAAAAATACGGGTCTGGACAAAAAAAAGGTGTCCGTTTCAAAAACGGGTACGAATCCGGACACCAATTTTAGTCGTTATAAGGGGGGTGTCCGGACCCCTTTCTGTTCGGACCCTTTTTTTTGCCAGCCCTAACTACACTCACCTTATCCCTTCTACTTGAATTTCACTTTCTATACCCAACCCCAAATTAAATCACAAACTCATCTTCTCTTTTACTTAATTGTTAATATCTACACCCCTCTCATCTCTTTGTCCATATACTCAACAACTCACCACCAAATGCCACATCTTGAATATAGTATTTGATTGAGATTTGATTTAAATTCTTCAATGGTTAGAACATTTATTTGTATTGAATGTTAGCTTTTAAGGATTAAAGAATCAATTAGTTGGTTGATTGAACAAGTTTATATAAACTTTGTGTGAATGTTTGAATATGAAGCTAATATGATATTTTTCGAAATAAAATAAAAATAAAACTTCGCACTACATACATAGGTAGAGGGGAGCTCTGACCACTTTTGCGACACAGCGTGATTGAAGACGCCAAGCCTCCGAGGTTTGAGACAAAGCCAGGATCCTTGCGCTTTGACCTTGAGACAGCGCAGCTGCGCATCTCCTCGCAAGGTGCGAAGGGGTTCTGCTGAAACACTAAGTGGTTCATCTTGGGAGGTTTTTCAGATATCTGTAGATGAACGACTGTTAAACAACAACGAAGTATAATTAAACGCTAAATGGAACAACTTTCGCATAGATTTGAAGCTCTTTCAACAAGATCTGGAAAGAAACCATTAAACACGCAGATTTCATTTGACTCCTACAAATCTCTTTCAAGAAAAACTTCAAACAAAATTATTTTGAGAAGGAAGAAAGAAATCTATAGATCTGAAAAACTTCCGCACATACCACAACAACTAACGAAAAGAAATCTACATGTTCCAACAACGACTGCTAACCCTAATTTTCGAAAACCACATCATCTAAACACCGATTTCAACATCTTTAAACGAAAAACCGGATAACAAATATAAATCTGCAGATCTACGACTCCAATCAACACAGAAGAACATCTACAGCTACAAATCGGAAACCAATCCATCCAAACAACGATCTCGATCGCATCAAACGAACAAACAATAACACGAGCGAATCAACAGGCAAGGAAGAACTCGCGTAACCTTAAAGAGAGACGACGAACTCGTTTTCTCGCACAGAAAGAAAGTCCTTGTTGAAAGTTTTGGTGGATGGCATGAGAACCACGGACACGTGATCGAGTGGATATCACTCCATTGTCACGCGTGACCATCCAACAGCTGGGTGCACAAAATTGGATCCAATCCAAGTAAGTAAGTCCGTAATCAGCCCAATTATTGCAGATCGCGAGTCCAATCCATTTATTTTGGAGGGCCGCTAAGGGCACCCCACCGTTTCATGAAGGCACCCAGTTAATGTGGGCACTAACCAATTTACCTGGGGCACCAAAAAATTAGACCTGAAATACCCAAAATACCCCTCTAACCAATTTACATGGGGCACCAAAAAACCCCTCCTGCAAAACAGAGGCACCCCACCACCGTCCTCTTACTTGACTTTCTCCATTTCTCGTCAACGAACCACCTAGCAATCCCGAATCTAAGTTGTATTCGTTCCTCTATGTCTCTCTCCTCTGTTGTAGGACGTTTTTCGAGTTTGAAGACTCTGAGTTTTGGTCGATTTCATATCCAAATTAGGGCTCGGTTCAAGTTTTTCGTTCACACATCGATAGTGTTGAAATCGATCATTTGAATGTGCGTTGGTAGTCTAATTAAGTTGCATTTGATAGAGTAGTTGTTATGTTTGTGTGGCGGTGCATTCAATGGTTCATTTATTGGGCGTTCGTGGTTCTCGCCACACAAAGCCGAGATTTTGTTTACTGATCTCGCCAAGCATGACCGAGAATGTAAAATAGCTCTCGGTTGTCCATAACCGAGACTTTTATTGTCGTCTCGGTCACCACTTCACCGAGTAAGTCGAAGTGTATAGTTTATGTCATGTCGGTGATGTCCAACCGAGAATGTAGAATAGCTCTTGGTTGTCCATTACCGAGACCGTTATTCGCCTTCTCGGTGGAAGGTGATCGAGACGTGTGCATAACTCTCGGTTCGCGAGGCCGAATCAATCGCGTCCGTGAAAAAAACATCTCGAAAATTTGAGAAACCCTACGTTGACAAAAAACAGCTTCCTTCAAACCATCATATGGTTATCAAACATTGTTACATCGTTTTCGGATGATGTCAATCTGCAAGAATCGATAAACGGTCGGCAAACGCAATGTCGTTTTAGGTTCAAGCTTGGTGGTGGGGTGCCCCGTTTTTTCAGTCAAAATGGTTTGTAGGGTTTGAATCAATATATATACAGGGGCAAAATGGTCTTTTCCATTTTCACTGAAATTTTTACAAAAAAATTGGGTGCCTTCATGAAACGGTGGGGTGCCCTTAGCGGCCCTCTTATTTTGTTAACCCAACTTTATCCAATTCACTAAATACCAACTTTTAAATTAAAACTTTAACCAAAATGAATAACAAAAAGAAAAGTTATGATTAATAAGAACAATGTTGAATATGACATTTAATTCTAATATTTTAGTTTTTGTTATGGAATGGATAAACACTTGTGCATGTATGTGACCACATTATGAAGCATGGTTCTCACATTGAATTATAACATCAAGCATGGCTTTCACACATCATGTAACTTGTAATCCTCTCTAATGTACACCAACTCTTCCATGTATTGTCTATGTTGCTTGTGATGTGTTATATGACTTGTAGTGTATGTATAACTTGTACACATTGTATAAGTACAATTATCATCATCACCAAATGGCATATATAAAGGGTGACAACCCCATTGTAATTCACACACCGATGTATGAATGAAATTTCTACATTCTCATCTCTAGCTCTCTTCTCGCTTGTCTCATCTTCTCTACTTGTTCTAGTAGTTCTTAGTTTATGTCTTCTATACTTAAGTCTCTAGCAAGTCCAACTTAAGTTCTAGTTGGCTTACAACTTAGTTTACAACACGTTATCAGCACGAGCTTGCTCTAGCATAAAGGATATCTCGAAGTTCAAGAAGGCTTGCTAAGAAAACAAAGCTAGGAAAGTATAATTCTTATTAATTTAAATAAGTTCAATTTATTTTTATGTTATCATGGTTAATTTCTTTTTGTTACATGCATTATTTATGTATATATACTTTATTCATACACTATGCATTGTAATGTCAGCGATTGCGAAAGTATGTTTTGTAGTTGCGTCTTGGACGATCTTCTACATTAGAAATCAAAAGTCAATATGACATACATAATTTTTTTCTCTATACTATAAATGATTAGTTGTGCTATATTCTTGATTTTATAATGTAAATAGTATTATGAATTTGGGTTGATAGTGGGTAAGCCTTGTCCACGGTAAAGCTAAATATTGAAAGGGAGACGGGTTATCACGTTCGAGGAGGCATGGTATTAAGCAGACTTTGTCTCGCCACCCAACCTGGAGGTTGTCCCACCAACTCATACGAATAGTACATTTGATTATTAATGAATCAAATTGTGAACTTATACTTAATCATAAGTTATGTTTTTTACATAAAAAAAAGAAAATTATTTTATATTGCATTTACTTTCAAAATATTAATCAACCATAGTTGAATTTGTTACCTTATTATAATTCTTGTCATGATAATTAGATATTACAAATTATGAATAAAGCTAGCATCTATGCAAGGTTGTATGTTGTACACAATCATTTGCCAATATCTCTTTAGAGATTTAAAAAGTGAATATTTCATATATCTTTTCACCCTATGGAGTTATAGATATATAAATACCAAAAAAGGTAATGCTCAAAAAGCTCAAAATGAGCAAATGAGTCTCAAGCTACAAAATTTAATCAGTCAAATATTAATTATAATTCCGCAATTTTAATTACCTTTATGTTGAGGCTATGTGGAAATATGAATGACGAGACAATAAAAATAAGGTCACGTGACCCGCCTCGATTTATTGCCGCAACAAATATCGAGTGTGCACGTCAATCCAATAAATATTAAGAATTAATTTCTTGTCTCATGGTAGCTGAGTAAAATAATGAGATATTATAAATATAATATCGCTCCCGTCCAATTAGTTCAGCTTCAAATTAAGAAGCATACGTTGCATATAATGATCATGATCGCAATAATAAATTTATGGACGTGGAAAATGTGAAAATATCAGGTAAAGGTCGTATTGACAATTCCACCAAAAATTTGAACAAAAGTGGTGCACCACTACAAAGGGCAAATAATTATTGACAATATTGTCATATATATACCCGAATATTTTTGTGACCTTTACCATGCCTTCAAAATCAAAGGCAAAATAATATGAATTTTATCATTTAAAATGGCTCGATAAAACATGCACATCGAGATATGTTTAAATCGTGACCTAAATATGGGCGATGAGTTTATGTCTTGTGTATCGTGCTACATGCATGTACATTATAATATAAAAATGAATATTTCTCGAATTCGAACTTAGCGGAGGCTAATGTTCAGGCAATATCTGATACAACAATTTTATTGTTTATATCTTGTTTCAGAAGAAGTCTGCTCAGAATAATATAAAATTTATCTATATGAATATGATTTAATATGAGTATAATATTCTCGGCTTTAACTTCTGGAATATATAAGGCACATTAAAACGAATGTCGTCATAAATCAAATGACATTCATAATGTGGAAAGATCTATTTGATTATCCATAATCATCAATAATGCGAAAATATCGTAAATTCGCACGGACATCCTTTATCGAATTGGATTTTTTTATCAGCTGGAGATTATCTCAAGACAAATCAATAGGAGACGTATATTGATTTAACTCTCCATTAATTATATTATAAGACGCATTGGATCCCTAATAGGAAAATTATTTATAGCAAGTTTTGCAAATTGTCACTTTGATGAAACAATTTTTCCACCATTAGGGGGATATAGGCCAATTCAAAAGGAATGATGTGAAATTGCTTGAAACACACCAAATCGCATTAAATTTGTTGTATTATGATCCATGTATAAATTAATATGAACTCGAAGTTCAAATGATCATTCAGTAGCAACAAGTTATGAATCAATTACTTGATGCAAGTACTATATACATAAGAGTGGCAATCATATGCTTCAACATTAAATGGTTCATATAGAAAACGATGTCTATGTGCAACAAAAGGCACAAGATGTCTCACCCATGTGAACATGAGGGGGATAATCAAAATGAGTTATTGGTTAGTGTATTGCACTCTTTTTTTCCTTTGCTATGGTTTTATCCCATTGGGTTTTCTTTACAAAGGTTTTTAATGAGGCAATTCTAACAATATTAAAACTCTTTATCTAGATTGATTAGTGTGTTGCACTTTTTTCTTTTTGCTATGATTTTATCCCACTGAGTTTTCCTAGCAAGGTTTTTAATGAAGCAATCCTAATATTATTATACTTCATATATATATGTCAAAAAAAAATATGAGAGCAATTAATGTACTCTTTTCCCTATACTAGGTTTTTCCCGCAAGGCTTTTCTAGTATAAGTTTTAATGAGACATTTATATTATCTTTAAGTGTATCAAGTTTTGTCCTACTGGGTTTTCCTAGCAAAGTTTTTAATGAGGCAATCAACAAATATTATACTACAAAACAATATTGTGACGACCCCAATTCCCCACGACACTGGGCCCCGCCCGACCTAAACCCACGTGGACCACATGACACGTAGCACGTATACTTTACGGGTCATTACAAATATTATATTAGTTTTCTTGTACTAGATTTTTTCCCACAGGGTTTTTCTAGTAGAAGTTTAACGAGACACATTCTTTCAACAAGTGTCATCTAAAGGGGAGTGTTATGAAATGGATGGACACTTGTGCATGTACGTGACCACATCGTGAAGCATTGTTCTCACATTGAATTATAACATCGAGCATGGCTTTCACACTTCATGTAACTTGTAATCCTCTCTAATGTTCACCAACTCTTCCATGTATTGTCTATGTTGCTTGTGATGTGTTGTATGACTTGTAGTGTATGTATAACTTGTACACATTGTATAAGTACAATTATCATCATCACCAAATGACCTATATAAAGGGGTGCCAACCCATTGTAATTTACACACCAATGTATGAATGAAATTTCTACATTCTCATCTTTAGCGCTCTTCTCTCTTGTCTCCTCTTCTCTACTTGTTCTAGTAGTTCTTAGTTTATGCATTTTATACTTAAGTCTCTAGCAAGTCCAACTTAAGTTCTAGTTGGCTTACAACTTAGTTTAGAACAGTTTTAACATTTTCTACATTTATTTGACTAGATAACTTTAGGGAGCGACTATTAGCCCCCACTACCTTATATTAGCCCCCATTTAATTTAATATATTTTTAGGCAAAATTAATAAATAACCCCACTCTAAATCATGAACTTATTTCATTTCTTTTTTCCTTTTACTTTTCACTATCTACACCCCCTCAACTTTATTTTTCACTACTACATCCCTCATAGGGATGCAAATGGGTAGGGAAATACCCATGGGTGATGGAGATTTACCTTAACAGGTACGGGTATGAGGATTTAAAATGGGGATAAGGGTGGGGATGGACACAAAATCTCATACCCACACGAGTATGGGTACGGGTATGGGTAATGAAATATACCCACGAGATCCCCACGGGGATACCCATCTACCCATGGGGATCTCCATATATCAATTTATATATCATATGATATTTATTATTTATATATATACACCGTATGATGTTTCTATATAAATATTACATGTTGAATGGTTTGAAAAACTCACCATCAATTGCACTTAATCGAGCACAATGGAAAAGTTTGATCCATGTAGCCGACCCCAGTTAATTTGGGACTGAGGCTATGTTGTTGTTGTTGTTGTTGTATATATACACCGTATGATGTTTATATATAAATATTACATAATATTACATAGTTTTCAGTCCGAAAGTACTCATACATATAACAAAAAACCTATTAATGAGATTTATAAATTTAATATATTTGGTTAATTAATAATTATATGTTTTGTTTTGAATTGTTCGCAACTATATTTATATTTTAGAATTTTATGGTCAAAAGTACTAAAAGAGTTGATGACTTGGTGGTTTAAAGAGATAGTGACTTTAAGAAATATTTTGAATTTGAATTTTTCATTTTGCACATACCAATGATTTTGTATAAGTTTAATTATAATTGTTAGCACTTAGTAGTAATAATTTTTATTGCATGATATGTTGATTTTTTATTATTATTTTTGTTGAAATTTAGACAATTGTGTGGTTATGTGTGACGGCCCGAAAATTTGACTTGTACCACGTGTCAGGTCAGGGTCGTATGTGGGATCCACTCGTCGGAATACGTATATCCGAATCTCGGGTGGAGACACCGAGGTGTGATATTTTTCTGTGATGTGTGTATTATTGCGTAATATCCAATTTGAGATTAATTGTTGAGCTGTTTTACGAGTTGGTTTGCGCGAGGAATTTGGTGAGCCGAAACATGAACGGGGACGCGCCTCGAGTCGCGTGCCGACGTGGGACCGAGGCAGCGGCTTAATGTGGCTATAATGGATTAATTGTTGAGCTGTTTTACGAGTTGGTTTACGCGATGAATTTGGTGAGCCGAAACACGAACGGGGACGCGCATCGAGTCGCGTGCTCGACGTGGGACCGAGGTAGCGGCTTAATGTGGCTATAGTGGTTATCGTGGTTTTAATGTGGTCACATTAAAACAATATATATTAGACGCGCCTCGTGATGTGTGTGGCGCGAGTGTCGAGATTGTGAAATGAGGCGAGTTGGTGCCTCGAGATGCGTGCTGCCCAATATTTAAGGAAAACATTGAATCAATATGTTTTTGATGTGTCTCGAGTTCCGCTCCGCACGAATCTCGATGACACCTTTGTTTTCTTCTTGAGGAAGAAACAAAAAGCGAGTGAGAGATCGAGATAAGAGGGAGAGAGAAAAAGAGGAGAGAGAGAGATCGAAGAAGAGAGAGGGAGAGACGCGGTGAAGAGAGAGAAAGGAAGAGAGAGACAGAGACGACGGCGCGGAGGAGCTCCGGCACACGGACAGTGACCCGTAGCGACGGGGGCGCAGACGGTGGCTCGCGGGTGACGCGAGAACGCGAGCTGCCGGTGCAGCGGCTAGCCATGGAGGAGACCTGTGTGCGGGGGAGGTCGCGGACGGGTGGCGGGCGGCTTTGGCACGCGCGCGCGAACGCGAACGCGCGGAGCTTTCTAGTGGCGGCGGCCGCGTGGGGGACGACGACGAGCAGCGCGCCCAAGAACGGCGGACCGGTGGCGCAGATGGCGATTCCAGCGCCAGGAGGTGGCGCGGCTGTCACGGAGGACGCCGACGAAGAGCAGGGAAGAGTCGCCGGCGAGGAGAAACGACTCCAGCGGCGCGACGCGACGCATCGGGCAAGGCAGCCATGCCGCCGCTCATGCGCGCAGCGGCGGCGCGCGGGAACGACGTGGAGCAACGGCGCGGTGGCGCGTTGCCGGACCGATCGATCCCCGACAAGACAACAATGGTGGACAAGGCATCGTGACTTCGACGAAGCTCGACGATGCGATGGATTCCAATGGATCATGGTGAGGTTTATGTTAAGTAATTTGATCGTGATTTGAATGACGTAGTAACTTAGCCCTAAAAGGTATAAATGTACATCAGGTACTTATGAGGTATAGTCGGGTGTCGGGTGCGCATATCGAGGCGTGCGGGTGTCGGGTGCGCATATCTAGGCGTGAGCGAGACGTCCTCGAGGTAAGTAAACTAGCTAGGAAATTGTACAGTACTTTCATTGCTTTGATATTGTTGTTCATTGCTTTGATATCTATCATTGAAAGTGTTGTTGGTTGAGTGGTCCATTGGCAAACGAGTCATGGTTACTATTCATCTGCGATATGAGCTCCTATTTGGACTTATCTCGGGTCTGTGGATATCTCATAGTCGCAAGGGTTAGGGTTGGGAGGCAGGTGTCTCGTCCTGAACCCGTGTCTGCTTGGCTTTTGCCGCGACTCAACGACTTTTGGTCGGGACCCCTTGCTATTTGGCCTCACTTATCGATTGATTTGTGTCTTTTATATGCATGCGTTACTCCATTGGCAAGTGAGTCATGATAATGTTTCTCTGTGATATGAGCTCTTATCTGGACGCCGTCGATATCTCACAATTGAGTGTACGTCGGGGGCACTTATCCGGGTCTGTGGATATCTCATAGTCGCAAGGGGTTAGGGCTGGGAGGCATGTGTCTCGTCTTGAACCCGAGTCTGCTGGGCTTTTGCCGCGACTCAACGACCTTTTGGTCGGGACTCCTTGTTATTTGGTTTGTTTTTGTATTACAGACCCTCACTTATCGATTGATTTGTTTACAGTCTTTTATATTCATGCGTTACCTGTTTATTTCTTTTTAATTGCATGAATCCGAGTGATTTAGTTGTTTCAATGTTGTATATATGTCCTACTGACGTTACTTACCTGGGCTCGTCATTTTTGGGTTTGACTGAGTGCATATCTACGGTCCAAAGGGGGGAAGGCTTCATAGCTAAGTGAGTCTTTTGTATATCTTTTATTTACTCTCCTCCGATGATGATATAGTTATGCAGGGTTCCACACTATAGGTTGTCTTAACTGGTATCTTTGAGATTTTTCAATTATCGTTGAGTTGTTTAATGCATTAATTGCTTCCGCTAAATTGTAAAACGTGAAAAATATAAATAACTCAACTTGAAACTTATGAATTTACGTATAATGAAGGATTGGAAGGCTAACTAGGTCTGCATTGACCTTGCGAGACTGACTCGGGGGTCCACGTGGGCTTAGGCCGGGCGGGGCCCAATTTGTGGGAAATTGAGGTCGTCACGTTATGTATGTATATTTGACACCTTATTTGTTACAATTCTTTTTTTTTTTTAAAAAAATCTTTGCGGGAATCCCCACGGGGAATGAAATAGGGAAGAAAATTTCCCTTCGAAAATTCTCCATCCCCGCAAAAATCCTCATGAAAATCCCCACGGAGATTCCTTATGGATAACGAAATGGATAAAACATTTTACCAATGGGGATTCCACATACCCACGGGGATTTGATGGGTATGAGGATGAGTATGAGAATTCATCCTCAGATGGGTATGAATATGAGAATGGGTGATAAATTTTTTGTGGGTATAGATATGGGAATGAGGTCACCATCCCCTACCCTACCCATTTGCATCCCTAATCCCTCCCTGAATGAAACCTTAAACTCATCACAACTATCATCTCACTTACTACACTCACATTTTCCTCTTCTACTTAATTTTCACTTTTTATATCTTACCCAAATTAAACCATAAACTCGTATCATTTTCTATACTTTTTAATCTTTACACCCATTCTTATCACTTTGTTCACACACTTAACAACTCACCGTCAAATATAACATCTTAATTATAATATTTGGTTGAGATTTGATTCATATTCTTGAATGGTTAAAATCTTTTTTATGTTGAATCTTAGTTTTTAAGGATCAAACAATCAATCTTGAAAATGCGCATGAAGCAAATTGAGTTAAAATGAGAGAAAAAGATTATGTGCAACAATGGGTTGAAGGTTGAAGATCACAAAGATGAAAAAAGGGTTTTATTTGTGGAGATAGGGGTAAATATAAATTAGGGGTAGAATGAAGAGTTTACTCACAATTAAGAGGGGGTACTTAGAGCATGAACTAACTTATTAAAAGTTTTAAATAACATTAAATTAAATGAGGGGTTGATATAATAGTAACTATTTAAAAAAATGATGTATTAAAATGCAAAATTCATATCCGAAAGGATAATTCCCTCGCTGAAAGTGCGAAATTCGTATCCGAAACTAGTATATATAAACAATTAGAGGTTTAAAGCAACGTCTACGGAACCGCTACATATATGTGATGTTAAAGCCGATTAAAACAAAACCCAAAATTCTCGTCCTCTCCACAAAAACCCAAACTAGGGTTTCTCGCTCTCGTCACACCTCCTTGTCAAACCGCTCTGATCGCTCACCTTCTAGTCAATCGATCTCTCCATCTTGCCCATATCCCCCACCTCATCCTCAATACCTCCTCGCAGGTACGCACGAGCCCTCTCGAATCCCTTCTATTCTTTTCGTTGTTTCTTACTGCATGACTACGGAGAATAATGGCAGTTTATTGTAAATTTAAGTGTATTCCTTTAGCACATGTAGTTTGATTTAGATGGACAATTCAAATGTTCTTCATCTTATACGACAAATCGAATCATTGGCATTTATGGGCATCGATTTCACCTTTCTTTCTCACATTATCTTCCTCATTCCAAGTCAAAAGTATTCCGATGCCTTCCTTGTTAGACTAATGAGGTTTTTTTGTGTTAATGTGTCTTTATCGTTCCATTTTCGAAGAGAAAGAGGAGAATCAATCATTCTGGTGTAATTCAGAATTGCTGTCACTTTTATTTCATTTATTTGTGCTTTTTCTTTGTCCGCAGATCTGAGTTGCGCCGCTTCTGAAGAACGAGCGGAGTAGCTCCAACATTATGAGTAAGCATTTTTATTTTTTACATCCATTTTCTGTTCTAGAGCTTTAAGTGTATGCTTAAGAAATTTATGCTTCCCAGTTTGTTCATGTGATTGCCCCTTATTCTAAACAGGGCACCACCCGGCCTAATCCCGTAATCAAGCCTTAATCCTAACCACATAAGACTTAATTATGTATTAGTCAGTCTTTCATCCCTATATTCTTCAATACACGTGTTCAGATATTATTAGATTTCAGAGTTATTTAAATTTTTTATCATTTTAATATTACTACATATTTTAATGATTATGCGGAAACTCTTACTACTCAAAATTCCTAAGTGTAGAAAACCAAGAAACACCGCATCATATGCATGCATATATCATAAAGATAATAACACAGTATGATATATGAGTCTCAAAATGGGGAACTATACACTCAACCCAATATACAACCCAAAATGTACAATAAAAAATACAAACAGTAATAATACAACAAAAGTCGAGTCATACAAAATGAGATAGGAGAGTCGCCGAAATGCTCAAAGAAAGTCATCGATCTTCTCCTTTCTCGGTCTGCTGCTGCTCGACGGACCTACACCCACCGTCACAAACTAGACGGTGAGTATATTGATATTTAAGTAATAACTAGAGAATTCTATGCCACATTTCCAAAATATAAGAATGATATTTAAAAGCATAAACTAGCGAAAGAATTGTTGAAACAAGTAATGCAAGTAAATAATACAGATAAAAATGTATAAACTGACACAGGCTAAGTCGAGATGATCTACGTCCGGTCGGCGGTGAGAACTATCATCTAACCTTTTCCACTACTATATGGAGTTGCGCTTAACATATTTCATACAACTAGCGGAGCTGCGCTCTACGCGTATACATCATCTATCTCATTCTTGCCGACCACCCCGAGTCCCATGTCTCGTGTGCCGCGCAAGTGTAGTGATGAGTGCCGGAACCCTGATAGACCCACATCCCCGTGAACTGCACATCTCTCGTGCAATGGATACTAGATAATCCCTACTTTAATTTTCAAAGACCAATATTTTTAAGTCTCTAGGACTTCAAAACTAGTTAAGCTACAAAGCTCAAAGAAATAGAATACAAGTCTAATCCATTCCAAATTATCCCAATAACATGTTTTTCATCAACTATCCATCAAGAATAACATCAAGAGTAGAAATTGGAATTTATGAAACATTTCACAAGGCATCATGTCAACAATATTCAAACATGAATAGAAACAAGAAGAACATGATGTGAGATTACGAGTAGCAATGTCTACAAATAGACTATAAAACAATAAGAGTCAATGAAATGAAATATAGAATTTTCACAGCTTTACTTACAATTCACAATGCTTATCCTAGCCTATCCGGCCTCCCAATACTCCAAAACGTGTTCCCGAACTCTCGATATCTCCCCTTAGTTTTCTGGAGTTGTTTGATAAGTTTTAGAATGGGTTTGGACCTCTACTTATAGTTTTTAAAACCATTTATAGTGTTTAAACCATTTTTGAAAATTGCTGATTTTTGTACTGTCTGGGCAATTAGCGAGCTATCTTAAATCTCTAGCGCGCTAGTTTTTGACATTAGCACACTAGATTATCTACCTAGTGCGCTATGTGCAGCAGAACCCAGAATTCGGCATTTCGAATTCTGGGTTTTTGCTACACATAGACCTTGTTAACGCCTTAAGGACCCTCATACACACTACAAGAGGTCCCTAACATCAAACCCAACACAAAACAACGCAACAACAACATCAAATTCCATGAATTCATCAACTTAATGGAGTGGAGAAGTTACCTAGCTTGAGGAGTTTCTTCTTCTTCACCAAAGCTTCAATGAATCTCTCCTCTCTTCCACCTAAATCACACCAGCAAACTCTCCTCCTCCTTAACCGCTTGTGAAAAATGAATGAGCAAAAATGTTGAATTATAAGGTTCATTTGACTATAGGATATGTTTAAACCTTAGCCCTTGATCATGTGTGCACACGTATCTCAAGGCTCAACTAATAGACCACCTTGACACACTTGTCCCTCAAGTCATGATTAAATGACTCCAATAGTTGACTCACTTGACCTCTTGATTTGGTAATACGTGTCTTGATAAGTCGTTAATTAGGTAATTATATATAGTTTATTTGTATATTTTTTATGTTTAAGTCTCAAAAATACTAGTCTAATTTTATTTATTTATTTTTCAGGATTAATGGAGTAGGCGGTTGAATTTGGGGTGAAAAACTACTTAAAGTAGTGTATTTACATGCAGTGGAACAACTACCAGAGGATCGGCCTCGAGACACGTATTTCACAGTTTGATAATAGTTGATTGCACGCCATGTGACGCAGCTCACGGACACACTTTCCTCATTCGCAACCAGAGCGGCCTGTTTTACCTCGAGATCAGTGCAACACTCTCTCCCACATTGACGCACGATTTGTGTGAGAATTTCTTCACTGCAACTGCCCACCACGTGGCTTCATTTCATTCGTCCAGTAGTGAGCTCATCCAACCATCGTCCGCCATTGTGACGACCCCAAACTTCGAGGCAAACCGGGTACCGCCACGTCGCCAGACACGTCACCAAGCATGTCACGTCACCGCACACTTATTTTTAATTTCCCGCGACCTAAACCTTTGTACGTATCTTATTCGCCTTAACTTAGTATTTATGGATGTTTTTATGAATATTTACATTAAATTAACTAAGTTAAGTTGTTCGCGATTTATTAAATTGAAATAAGTTGAATATCAAAGCGAAAGTCTTTGAAGCATGCAAATATCGTAAAAATGAAAAGTTTGCATTTTATAAACAACCCTATAGTGTGGAAACCCGGCATGAGGTACCATGTATATCAAAGAGTGACAAAAGTACAAAAAATGAGCATATACATGTATCAGGTATACAAGCCCCCCAAAAATTCCATAAAAGCCGTAAATAAATGCATACAAACACCTACGCAAAAAGCTGATTGGGCTCTTCTAACTCAGAGGTAGTCGCCTAAGACCCCCTTGCCCCGGCTCGTCGTAGGATCAACGATTTGTCACAAAAAATAATGACAAATCCCAGTGAGTAAATCCCAGAGAACGTTAGCTAATATTCACGAAATCCAATAAAACGACTACAATTCATGCAATTTAAATTAGGAACAAGTATAAAGTAATCGCATGAAAATAAGTCATTGAGAAGTCGAATTTGGACACGAGTGTAGCGTGACAGAGAACCCTGGTCGACATCCGGGAATCGTCTTAGCTAAACCAAGAGGAACCCATGACGATCACCTCACCAAACATCTCACGGTCGAATTAGATGAACCCATTAATGGAAGAACCCCATCCAAACATCTTTCGAGAGGAACCCATGACGAAGACTTAAGTCTTCGTCAAACATCTCTCAACCTACGGGTCTCGAGAAAAAAAATCACCGCATAGCCCTAACATGGCCAATTACTCGAACAGCGCGGGGTAGCTAGCCCCGGGTGTGAGTTCGTGCCATGCCCGACCTCGTCGACAAACACACATACACACGTGGGAGTGGATGAACAATAAATGAACAACAATAAATAGCACAATGGAATAATTGAAATGTGAAATAAAGTAAGTACCATAAATGAATTTTAACTAATTTTCTCGTAGGTTTATTTACCTCAACCAATCGCAAATCGCCATCAAAATGTCCCGCACACGCCTCGAGATACGTACCCGACACCCGACTATGGTATCCTAAGTCTCTGGTGTCCAATTATACAATTTTCATTATTTTAGAGTCACCTTAAATGAATTTATAATGAGACCAAAATTAGTAATTTTTATTCCAAAAAGTTTGATTTTTGGCACACTTTTCAAATTATATCGTGGTGCCAAATGCCTGAAAAAGCTTCGAACTCATTTTCCTAGCTTTTTTTCTAATTTTTTTATATTTTTCTGGAATTTTCCATAATTTTTATCTATTTTAGCTATTTTTATCTATTTTCTGTTATTTATTTTATTAAAAATCAATTTTATTATTTTAGATAATTTATTATTATTATTTTATATATATGGGTTGGAACCGGGTCGACCCGACCCGGTCCAACAGGAACCGGGTCACCTCGGGTCAGGGTCGGCCCGACCCGACCCATTTGGGTGGGACCCTTTTGGCCCCCCCATCTTCCAATTCGTCTCTGTTTCAACAGAGACGAATTGGAAGCAATTTTTTTTTTGGTACAAACAAACAATAACAACATTAACAACAACAACAACAATAACAACTTCTCCAACTTGAATTTTATCATCTTTATCTCTTTATTAAACTCTAAATCTCTCAAACAAATCAACAACAAAAAGTCACCACTCACCTCAATTTTTAGAAGTCGCTGACGTGGGAGGTGGTGCATGAGCAAGAGGCCGAGAGTGTGTTGCGGGAGTGAGTAGACCTTGTGAGAATGAGGCAAGTCAAATGAGATGGAGAGGGAGTGTTGAAGAAGAACTAGAAATGAGAGAGAGAAGAATCGATCATGGAGGGAGAGGGAGAGAGAGAAATGTTTGGGTTTGGTTTGGAGAGAAGAGAGAAAAATAAGAGAGAGAGAAGTGAGGGGTGGTATGGGGTGATGTGATAGGTAGGTGTAATGTGACATGTGATGTGACCTATTAAACCCTTAACTATCTCATACACTGCGTTACACGCACCCCGCGACGTCGCACCCTATCGTCACTACCCGCGCATAATGCGACTAATAAAATATCAACTAATGCGACTCGAACTAATTAATAATACAACAATTTAACACGCATCACACAAAAATAACAGTTTATACCTTGGTTGGCGTGTCCTAGACTTGTCAGCCGTGTCCACGTGGGTCCGAGCTACGTGTCATAATCTGTAATTAATAATTAATTAAGATTGAATAATGTAGGCCGTTACAATCTTCCCAACTAAAAGGAATTTCGTCTCGAAATTCAAATTTAAGTAAAAATTTTACCTTGAAACAATTGAGGATATCGCTCTTGCATGGTAGACTCTTGCTTCCAAGTCAGTCATTCGTTCTTATGATACTGCCACCGTATGAGTACTAATGGTATTTCCTTTCTCCTGAAAGTCTGTACCTTGCGATCCACTATCTCAATGGAGTGTTCCTCGTACGTGACATCTAGTCGAACCTAAATCCTAGTCATATCAACCATCGGTCACGGTCCTGATCTAGTAAGTCGTAACATCGAAATATGAAAAACATTATGAAGCCATGCCAATTGACTTGGCAATCTCAACTGATAAGCGACCTCCCAACTCGTTTCTCAATCTGAAACGGCCCAATAAATCTTAGTGCTAGTTTACCATTGATCCCAAATCTCTAATGACCCTTCAACGGAGAAACTTTCAAGTAGACCCAATCATCTACCTCGTAGCTCAGCCTATCCCGGTACTTATCCGTATACTTCTTCTGTCTGTGTTGGGCAGCCAACAACCATTGACGAATCAGTCTCACCTTCTCTATATGGTCCACAACAATCTCAGGCCCCACGGCTGATGTATCCTCGGGCTCTGCCCAACAAGCCGGTGATCTACACGGTATGCCGTACATAGCCTCAAATGGTGGCATCCCAATACTGGCCTGATAGCTATTGTTGTAAGCAAATTCACAGAGCGGCAAGTACTCATCCCAATACCCACCAAACTGCAACACACATGCCCTGTGTAACGACCCTAAAAATCTAACTCGTGTCACGTGTCATTTCGGGGTTGTATGTGGGACCGACTCGTAGTGATACGGATCGAAATCGATGCGAAATAGTGTCAAGTTAAGGTTTAGACGCGGTGTACCCGTGTTTCGAAGTGCAATGGTATTTTTGTCAATTTTTGGCAAAAACATGGTATTTTTTGGGGTTTATTTCGGACACAAAAATTGAGTAGATAATTAAAAAAATGCATTTAAACGGATAAGAGAGAAAGATAGATAGGGAGAGAGAGGGAGATCGGATGAGAGAGAGAAAGAAAGAGAAAGAGGGGAGATGAGAGAGAGAGAATATGAGAGAGAGGGAAAGAGAGAGAGAGGGGAGCAGCGCGGCGGAGCTCTAGAATGACGCGAGCCCAGCAGCGCGGACGGCCGCTCGTGGGTGACGCGGAGGCCGCGGGAGGTGGCGTGGCTGTGGACGATGACGACGAGCGACGGTGCAGCGATGAGCAACGGAGGACGCCGGCGAGAGGGGCGGTGTCTCGGCCCGCAATGGCGCGGCTCCAGCAGCGCGGCGGCGCGCGGTTCCAAGAAGCCGAACGATGCGGCTCCAGCTGCGGCAGCGGCGCCTGCGAGAGCGGTAGCGGCGGCGGCGCGGGGAACGACGTGGATCAACGGCGCGTTGTCGAACCGATTGATCCCCGATGAGACACAACAACAGTGGACAAGGCATCGTGACTTCGACGAAGCTCGACGACGCGATGGGTTGCTCGTGAAGTTGACGAGAGGCGTAGGCCATTGTGAGGGCCTAAACCATATTTTGGTGTTGGCATCGAGTGATTTCGTGGCCTTTATTATGGAATTTTGCGGTTTTAATCGCGAACATATTGATTTGAATGACTTAAGTAACTTAAATGGTATAAACGGACATCAGGGACTATCGAGGCGTGAGTGGGACGTTTTGAGGACGATTCGCGATTTCTCGAGGTAAGTAAACCAGCTAGGAAATTATACAGTAATTTCATTGCTTTGATATTGTTGTTCATTGCTTTGATATCTATCCTTGAAAGTGTTATTGGTTGAGTGGTCCATTGGCAAGTGAGTCATGGTACTGTTTATCTGTTATATGAGCTCTTATTTGGACGCCGTTGATATCTCCCAATTGAGTGTACGTTGGGGGAACTTATCCTGGTCTGTGGATATCTCATAGTCGCAAGGGTTAGGGCTGGGAGGCAGTGTCTCGTCCTGAACCCGAGTCTGCTGGGCTTTTACCGCGACTCAACGACCTTTTGGTCGGGACTCCTTGTTATTCGGCCTCACTTATCGATTGATTTGTTTATAGTCTTTTATATTCATGCGTTACCTGTTCATTTCTTTATACCGCATGAATTCGAGTGATTTAGTTATTTCGCAATGATGTATATATGTCCTACAGGTGTTACTTACCTGGGCTCGTCATTCTTGTGTTTGACTGAGTGCAGATCCACGGTCCATCAAGGGGAAGGCTCCATAACTAGGTGAATCTTTTGTATATCTTGTATTTACTCTCCTCAGATGATGATATATTTATGCAGGGTTCCACAATTAGGTTGTCCAACTCTTTTAATATTATTGTTGAGTTATTTAAAGTAGTAATTGCTTACGTTAAATTATAAAACTTGAAAAATACTAATAACTCAACTTAAAAGTTTGAATTTACTTATAATGATGGATTGGAAGGCTGACTAGGTCTGCGTTGACCTTGCGAGACTGGCTCGGGGGTCCACGTGGGCTTAGGCCGGGCGGGGCCCAATTTGTGGGAAACTGGGGTCGTCACAGTTGGTATCAGAGAGAGGTTTTAAAAAATGGAGTTAAGACACGGTTGGAACTTAGAGTGGAACCCTATGATCCTGACTTAGAGTCTCAGTTGGGAAGTCAGAAGAGTTGGGGAAATTAAAATTTGGACTATTTGAGTTATTTGATGTATTGTATATTATTACTATCGATAGCTATATCTTGATCGAGAAATCACATTCTTTGCAAATTGCGATGGCCGATCAGTCCGAGACCAGTGATACTGGTCCGAGTGATGTTCACGAGAGAGATGAGATGTCCCAGCTGGTCACCTCATATGGCCAGCAACTATATGAATCGTCGACGTTTGAGAGCGAGCACGGCTACAGCATCGCCTTCTACATCGTCGACCAGACCTTAGGGAGTACACGTTCAGGTTGAGAGAATACCATTGACTCCTGATACATCGGCGGATGATACACCGAGCACGCCCACTAATGGGAGCACACGAGTGACGGCTAAGGCGAGACAGTTTCGCGAGTTTCAGCGATATCACTCGGAGAAGTTTCACGATGGTACGGATCTCGGAGCAGCGGAGAAATTTATGCGGAGTCACGAGAAAATCCACGATGACTTGGCCACATCAGATCATATGAGGAGAGCATCTCATCTGCTTCGTTGTTCGGAGAGGTTGATATGTGGTGGTGTAGCATCAATCAGAAGTATTTCCCTCCCTCGGTAAGGAATATGAAGAGGACCAAGTTTCAAAACATCCGACAGACATAGCTGATACAGGCGCTGACCAGGCTTACTACTTCATGAACGGCCTGTTGGGTGAGATTGATTCTATGATGGTGACCACAACTCCAGGAACGTTGTAGGAGGCATGTGAGAGGAGTTTGGCCAGTGAGACTTTTCTGAGCACGCGTCTGGTACAGTACACGCAGCTCCACCACCAGCACAGCCAGATGTCAGACCGGAGGTAACGGGAGGAGGAAGAGATCTAGACAGTGGAGGTCGAGTGATCGAGCTCAGAGTGTGGGGTTTGTTGCGGTTTTAATCGCGAACATATTGATTTGAATGACTTAAGTAACTTAAATGATATAAATGGACACCAGGGACTATCGAGGCGTGAGCGAGACGTTTTGAGGACGATTCGCGATTTCTCGAGGTAAGTAAACCAGCTAGGAAATTGTACAATAATTTCATTGCTTTGATATCTATCCTTGAAAGTGTTATTGGTTGAGTGGTCCATTGGCAAGTTAGTCATGATACTGTTTATATGTGATATGAGCTCTTATCTGGACGCCGTTGATATCTCCCAATTGAGTGTACATTGGGGGCACTTATCCGGGTCTGTGGATATCTCATAGTCGCAAGGGTTAGGGCTGGGAGGCAGTGTCTCGTCCTGAACCCGAGTTTGTTGGGCTTTTTCTGCGTTTCAACGACCTTTTGGTCGGGACTCCTTGCTATTCGGCCTCACTTATCGATTGATTTGTTTATAGTCTTTTATATTCATGCGTTACCTATTCATTTCTTTCTACTTGCATGAATTCGAGTGATTTAGTTATCTCGCAATGATGTATATATGTCTTACTGGCGTTACTTACATGGGCTCGCCATTCTTGTGTTTAACTGAGTGAAGATCCACGGTCCAGCAAGGGGAAGGCTCAATAACTAGGTGAATCTTTTGTATATCTTGTATTTACTCTCATCTGATGATGATATATTTATGCAGGGTTCCACAATTAGGTTGTCCAACTCTTTTAACATTATTGTTGAGTTATTTAAAGCAGTAATTGCTTCCGTTAAATTGTAAAACTTGAAAAATACTAATAACTCAACTTAAAAGTTTGAATTTACTTATAATGATGGATTGGAAGGCTGACTATATTTGCGTTGACCTTGCGAGACTGACTCGGGGGTCTACGTGGACTTAGGCCGGGCGGGGCCCAGTTTGTGGGAAATTGGGGCCGTCACACCCTGAGCATATCCTCTAGTATCTGTATTAATCTCTCTGACTGTCCGTCTGTCTGAGGATAGAATGCAGTGTTAAACTGTAATTTAGTACCAAACTGCTCCTGCATAGCCTGCCACAATGATGATGTCAGACGACTGTCCCGGTCTGAAACAATCGAGACTGGTACTTCGTGCAGTCGTACAATCTCTCTCTCAAATAATATGCTCAACTGTGTGAAGTTATACTTTATAGAAACTGGTATGAAATGAGCTGATTTCGTCAACCTGTCCACGATCACCCATATCGCATCGTGTTTCCGCAAAGTCTGCGGTAGTCTACAAACGAAATCCATCGTAATGTGTTCTCATTTCCACTGAGGGATGGGCGGCGACTGAAATAACCCTCCAGGCCTCCTATGCTCAGACTTAACCTGCTGGCACACCTCACAACCCCTAACATAGGCGCCAACGTCCTCCTTCATCCCTGACCACCAAAATAATCGTCGCATATCGTGATACATTTTGGTCCTGCTAGGATGCATTATATACCGGGACCTGTAAGCCTCCTGGAGTATCCCATCGCATATCTTTGCCACAGCTGGAATCCATAACCTCCCTCGGTGCCTCAAACACTGATCCACAGACTCGCTCCAATCTGGATGATCGGGAATGCGTGTCATCTCACTAAATCTCGAGTACATCTCATCAGCCCTCTGACACTCCAACACTCGCGGAATAAAATAGACGGTACACCAATCTGTCCACAAATATGTGCGTCCGCTGTAGCAGGAACCTCTGTCAAACTCAGTGTTGTTGTCGCCTCAAGTAAACCATACTCGTGCATCATATGACAGACAACTGTCTTAGAATCTGGTCCTCTCCTGCTCAATGCATCTGCCACGACATTTGCCTTTCCAGGGTGATATTCGATGGAAAAGTCGTAGTCCTTCAGCAACTCTAGCCAACGTCGCTGTCTCATGTTCGATCTTTCTGAGTGAATAAATATTTCAAACTCTTATGATCAGTAAACAATGTGTACCTTTCACCGTAGAGGTATTGTCTCCATACCTTCAGTGCAAATACGACTGCTGCAAGCTCCAAGTCGTGCACTGGATAATTCCTCTCATGGGTCCTCAAATCTCAGGATAGGTAGGTGATTATGTTGTCTCCCTGTATCAGTAGACAACCTAGCCCTGTGCCGCAAGCATCAGTATGAACTGTCAATCCCTTGCCTGGCTCTGGCAATATAGTAATGGTGCAGTAGTCAGTCTCATCTTCAACTGTGTAAATGCGTCATCGCACTCCTTTGACCAATCAAAAGGTACATATTTCTTTGTCAATTTAGTCATCGGCGCGGCGATCTTCGAGAAGTCCTTCACAAATCTCCGATAGTATCCTGCCAACCCAAGGGAGCTCCTGATATCTATCACTGTCTCAGGTGTCGGCCAATCGATAACGACATGAATTTTACTCGGGTCCACTGATATACCTTTGTCACTGATCACGTGTCCTAAGAACTTAACTTCTGAAAGCCAAAACTCACACTTATTGAACTTAGCATACAGTTTGTGCTCTCTCAACGTCATCAATATCTGCTGGAGATGTTACCCGTGATCTTCACGAGTCTTGCTGTAGATTAGTATGTCATCAATGAAGACTATGACGAATATATCTAAGTACGGCTTCAATACTCTGTGCATCAAGTCCATGAACATGGCCGATGCATTCGTCAGTCCGAACGGCATCACCGTAAACTCAAATAACCCATATCTGGTGCTGAATGCGTTTTAGGTATGTCTCCATCTCGAATCCTAAGTTGATGATAACCGAATCTCAAGTCGATCTTAGAGAAGACACGAGCTCCGGCCAACTGGTCAAATAAATCATCAATCATGGGCAAAGGGTAACGATTCCGTATTGTCACCTGGTTCAACTTCTTGTAGTCAATGCACATCCTCAAGCTACTATATTTCTTCTTAACGAACATGACCGGTGCTCCTCATAGTGATGTGCTCGGGTGTCCCTTTATTCTCTAAGTCTTCCAGTTGAGTCTTCAACTCATCATGCTCCTTCCGTGCCATCCGGTATGGTCTGCTAGCTATCGCATGTGTGCCTGACACTAATCAATAACGAACTCAATCTCTCGTGTGGGGGCAATCCTGGTAGATTCCCAGAAAGACATCAGGAAACTCACTGACAATTGGGACACCCTCAAGTCTAACCTCTGGTGTCTCGGTTGACTATACTATCCCTACAAACACTTCCATCTCTAAGGTCGTAACCAATCTACCCCTAGTGGTCGGTAGTATACTCGCATCACCAGTGAAACTGAACTCCGATATGTCGGGGATCTGAAAAGTCACTATCTTGCGAAAACAATCCACATGGGCGTGATACGACGCTAGCCAGTCCATGCCCAAAAGTGCATCGAACTCTAAGAACTCTAGAACGCGTAGGTCGGTAGGTAGTTGGTGTCCGGAGATCTCTATCATGCAACCCTCACAAATCATGTTAGGGTAAACCTTCTCCCCAGCTGCTGTGCTGAGAATGAGGAGTGTACTAACTGTAATCGGTGCTAACCCTAACTCATCAACCATATGTACAGAAATAAATGATACTGTGGAACCAAAATCAATAAGTGTATGCATAAAACGATCGCAAATCGAAATCATACCCTCGACGAGCAAGCTGGTGGCCTCGCGGTCTAGCTGTGCTACAACGTATACCCGCTCCTACCCTGAACTGGTGGTGCTGCAATCGGTGCTACTGAATCCATCAGACATTATTTCTTAATGTGTCCAGGCTGTCTGCATTTGAAACAAGTAAGAGGCTTGTGTCGTGACCCCTGGCCTTGACCATTGTCCGACCTTTGGCCCTGACTCTGACCATACTGTCCTCGGTCACTGCCTCCCGATCCTGGGTCGGTCTATGTCCCTGCCACGGTGCATAACCACCACCTCGACAGTGTCATTGTGGCCGATCGTGCGAGCACTATCGCATGGGAAATGACTGCTTGGTGATCATCATGTATAGGCCTTTGTCCTCGTCTATCTCTCTGATTGATGATCCTCTTCCCTTTCCTGTCAGACCTGGTGTCTTGCTGGGACGACCCCGATGCCAACTGTGGCATGGGCATCGCGACGCGAAAGAGAAGATATGTCTCATGAGCTAAGGCCCTCTCGTAGATCTCCTGCAGTGTATGAGCTCCGCCTGATACTACTGCGCTCGCAATCTCATCTCTAAGCCCAACTCCAAAGTAGTGAACCTGATCGCGATCTGTAGAAGCCAAGTCTCCAGTGAACTGTAATAGGTAGCGAAACCTTTTCATATACTGGACCACTATACGGTTACCCTGCCTAAGACACAAAAACTCATGTCTCAGACGCAACTATATCTCATTCGGTATGTACTGGTCATAAAAGACCTGTCTGAAACCGGCCCAAGTAGTCGGCTCTCCATGAGTCTCGGTATGAGTGGTCCACCAAACTCCGGCCTCTCCTCGGAGCATATATCCGGATATCCTGGCGCGTATACTATCGTGAATCCTCAGAAGATTATGTAAATTCTCATGTGCAAGAAGCCATCTCGCAGCTGCCTATGGGTCTCCTCCTCCAGTGAAATATCCCTGCTGAAATCTCACAAACTCCTTTGTCAGCTTAGCCACAGCTGACAGGGAAGTCTCAAATGTGATCTCTGTGGGGTCAGTGTCAGTGTCACTACGTGTGTAGATGTCGGTGTGATAGCCTCAATACGAGTCTCTAAAAATCTGTAGTCGGCGTGGTAGTCTCTGCCATAACTGCAGTAACTGGCGGTGTACCCTGAACAATCTGCGCAGCTCCCATCTCGGTGACGCTCGATGTGATGGTGGCGGTAAGCGTCGCGATAACCTATGTTTAACTGCTTTTGGTCAAATATTTATGGGTCTTGTTTGGGGGGCTGCAGTGGGTATGATTATCAAACAGTTGGGCATTTCACATTTTTACTTTTTCACAATACCCATGTGTTTCATCAGGACGCATGAGGTGCTCATCAACTATTGTCTTTAGACCTTGGAGGCTTTGTGTTCTTCAACGACGTGAACGATTTTTCAGGTACGTTATACTTCTCTTTAATATATATCAAATTTTCCATTACAACAGACTTTTTTGGTAACCTTCAATACTTATGGGTAGGGATACAACATCATTTTAGTAGCCAAATAGACGCCATCCGATTGACTTTGTGCAACTATTTTTTTTTTGTTACTATCAGTTAGTATTGTTGCATGTTTCGAAGTTGTGGCCTATTGAGTTCCCTTACTGGTGTCTAATTTTTTTGTCCCGATTTGAGTTCGTTGTTTGTCATCAAGGTGGTAAATTGGTTCGTTGGTAGACCTTACAATTTTATCTCAATCTTGCAATTTTTGATGTTGAGTTTGGTTTTTTGACGAGGTAGTTGTTTGGGGTGGAAAATGCAAGAAAAACGAAATGAGTTATATTTTGTTTGTGTTCATATTATCGGTGTCATTCATCCAAAAAAAATTATCGGTGTCTATATTAAAGGGTAATCAAACAAGAAACAAGTTTTAACAAACCAAAGTATTGACCTCTTTTTAGAAATTTGTTTTGTTGGTTGTATGTTGGAATATGCATATTTTTCTGTGTTTTTATAAGGGTGTATTTTTCAGATTTTTTGATGTCACATTATTTAACCGGAAAGTATTGCAAAACAACCCAAAAAATAGCTGAAAATGTGAATATTTTGAGCCCCTGAACCCGATCTAACCGGCCCAATTACTAGCCAACAGGAAAACAGGTGTTCAAACAAGGCCCCAGAGCAAGTCAATTGAGATCCGCCAGGCCCAACCGTCTTTGTCCGGCTTAACCGGGTTCGGCCCGGTTTAACCGAACCAAATCCAGAAAACATTGAACCGGACCAGTTACGACCGGTCCAACCAAACCGGTCCGGACCAGACTCGTCCGGGTCCGGCCGGATCAAACCCGGTCGATCGGGTTCGGCCAGATCAAACCCGATCAGACCGGGTCCGACCGGACCAAACCCGGTCAGACCGGGACCGTCCGCGTCAGACCGGGTCCAACCGCGTCAGATCGGGTCCGACCGTGTCCAACCGCGTCGACTTCATGATCAAACCACGTCGACGTCGACAGCGCTCAAACCGCGGCCAAATCGCGTCTAACACGCGGGCAAACCGGGGTTAAATCGCGTCTGACACGCGGCCAAACCGCGGTCAAATCGTCGCATCTGACACGCGGTCAAACCGTGGTCAAATCGTGGGCAAGCCGAGTCTGACACTAGGTCAAACCGCGTCTGACATGCGGTATGACCAGCGGTCAAACCACGTCTGACTTGAAGTCAAAATGCGGGCTTAAACTGGGTTTAGTGTATTAGGGGTGTAGGGTTTAAGGTTTTAGGTTTAAGGTTTTAGGGTTAAGTGTTTAAGGGTTTAAGGTTTACAAGTTTAGAGGTTTAGAGGTTTAGAGGTATGAGGTTTTGGGGTTTGGGGTTTAGGGTTTTAGGGTATAGGGTATATGGTATATGGTTTAGGGTATAAGGTTTTAGGGTTTAGGGTTTAGGTTTTAGGGTTTTAGGGTTTTATGGTTTTAAGGTTTAGGGTTTAGGGTTTTAGGGTTTTAGGGTTTTAGGGTTTAGGGTTTAGGGTTTAAGGGTTTAAAGGTTTAAGGGTTTAAGGGTTAAGGGTTTAAGGGTTAAGGGTTTAAGGGTTTAAGGGTTTAGGGTTAAGGGTTAAGGGTTAAGGGTTTAGGGTTTAGGGTTTAGGGTTAAGGGTTTAGGGTTTAGGGTTTAAGGGTTTAAAGGTTTAAGGGTTTACGGTTTAGGGTTTAGGGTTTAGGGTTTAGGGTTTAGGTTTAGGGTTTAGTGTTTTAGGGTTTTAGGGTTTTAGGGTTTTAGGGTTTTAGGGTTTTAGGGTTTTAGGGTTTAGGGTTTACGAGTTTAGAGGTTTAGAGGTTTAGAGGTATCTCGGTGACGCTCGATGTGATGGCGGCGGTAAGCGTCGCGATAACCGGTATCTGAGCACGAGCAAGGCCATCATCTGCTCGAACTGTCGATCGTGTGTCGCGATCCGATCAAGTACACTCTAATTAGTCGCGATAGGCGTAGTACCACTCGTTTGTCCACCATCCTCCGTAGGTGAAGTCGGCTATTCGTCCATGTTGTGTCTGCAATAGCGAAGGTTCGTATCAGCCTCATATACGCATATATACTATTACAAATCAAAATATATAACGTATAAGCATTGGTACTACCCGTCCCATGTTCGCTTCCTAACTAAAGTTCTAATTCAGGATCTTCGGGTTTCCACGTCTAAGTTCGTTTGTTAAGTTTTATTCAGTTTCATTAAACTATCTTACATACGACCCTGACATAGCACGTGGCACGTGGCACGAGTAAGATTTTTAGGGTCGTTACACATGTATTTTTTTTTGTTTGTGCTTGTCTAGTTGCAAAGGAGGATGTTCAAATAAACTCTCAGCTAGCAGTTCTGGAGTCCAAAGGTGTTTTTATGTTTGCACGTGTTTGAAATCTTAACATGGGTGTGCTTTTGATTTCTCAAGTCATTCTCATTCACCAAAACTCTTCTTTTTTTTTCCTTCCTTTGTGAATACATGTATTTTCAGGGAAAACTAAGGAAATAAAAGTTCCAGAGGAGGTTGTAGAATTGAATGAAACTCCAAAAAATAGGAAGCGACACTTGAATGTTGTTTTTATCGGCCATGTTGGTAAGTTTACCTAATTTTCGCTTTGTTGCATACGCAGTTTTGTTAAGACTATTTAGTTTTAGTTGTTAGGCATCACCATTGCTTTCATTTTATTAGTTCGTTTTTGGGATATACTAATTTGTTTTACAAATCCTTTTTTTATTTTACTGAATTGTAGCATGTACACAATTACCAATATCAAGGTGCGCATTTGTGCTATTGGTCGTTGTGAGTTTTTTAACCCCTTCTTGCCAATAGAAGGCATCCTTATTCAATTTACAATAACAACAACAAAGCTTCAACCTTAGGGGCGGGTACACGGATCAAACTCTCCATTGTGCTCGATTTAGTGCAATTGATAGTGTGTTTTCCAAATCCTTTAAATCCTTATTCAATTTACAATGAGAAAAAATGTGAGTTAGAATTTATCTGATAAAAGTAGATGGAAATGGGGTATGGGTGAATTAAATAGCTTACTGGTAATTGATAAAACATGATCAGATAAACACAACATATGGAGTCCCCTCCGACCAGAGCTCCTATGGCTCGACTATGACTCGAGCCCGGAGTAGTTGGTTAGTATAGATACTGGGTGGTTCACACCCAAGAAAAAAGGTAAAATTACATAAGACAACTAACGCATGCACCAAAAACAGTTGAGAGATTACCTCCAGAGGAATAGTAAATATCAAATAGTTGTAAAAAACTAAATAATTTGTTTTAGGTCCAAGTGGGAAGTGGATGCAAAAATTAAATGTGTTTATGGAAATTTTTCCTGTGTCTATATGCGATCTATTAATGTTGCCCTTCTCATAAGCTACGGTGTTCCTTCTGATTATTGTCTTTAACTTCATATTTGATATGGTGCTTTTAGATGCTGGCAAGTCTACGACGGAAGGGCTTGATGATCGAACAATACAAAAATATGAAAAAGAAACAAAGGACAAGAGCCGAGAAAGTTGGTAATTCCTTTCTTTTCATTCTTATTATGGATATTTTTTGTTAGTACTTCAATTGATGATTGTTTTATGACATTCATTATGCTTTACAAAATGTGGATAAATCTCTTTTCATTGCACAATGAGTCATTTTATTTCAACTCAGAAGTAATTCAAAATGTCCGCCATTTCTTATCTATCAACAACAGAATATAAGGTTCTTAAGTAAAACATTTTTACGTGCTAATGCTTACTTTGAAGTCTTTCATACTGGTTCAGGATGACTTTGCATGTTGTAGATTTTGCTTTTTGATTGATGATTTAATTGTTTTAAATCATTTCTCTGTTGTTGGTTTTTGATATCTGGAATATTTTGTGCTATATAAATTAGTTATTGATATTAGATGTTCCTTATTTACAAACACAATATATTTTGTTAGGCATATGGCGTATATGATGGATACGAATGAAGAGGAACGTGTGAAGGTATACGTGTCTTATTCTTGCATAGTGATTAGTTACAATGTTATATCTTTTATGAAGTAGCTTGTATGGTGAAATCTCTTGCATTGTAGGCATATTCAAGCTTTGAGGTGATGTCTGGGTTATATGCTGCACGATGGGGTGCTCATGTTGAAGCTCTAGATTTGTTGCTCTTAATGTTCAGACTTTGTGACCTCGTTTTGCACCCTTTTGAAAAAAACAATGCAGCTCATTGATAAAACATATATTTAAGATTAGACAGTTGGTGGCTCTCACTTTTGCTTATGGTTGCAAAGAAGATGACCTCTACACATAGCAATGTTTATTCACTTTTGGTATTTTGTATTCTTAAAGAAAACTTTTAAGTTTTTGTTTACAAAATCAATTGGCACACTACAACATAACCTCAATCCCAAATTAATTGGGGTCAGCTACATGGATCGAACTCTTTTATTGTGCTCGATTTAGTGCAATTAATGGTGAGTTTTCCAAACCATTCAAATCATTTCTAACTAATGCATCCCAAGTTAACTTTGGTCTATCCCTACCTAGCTCTTTCGTCGAATTTCTTCAGTTTCTACTAAGTCAAGTTTTCTAGTGGAGGCATTTGTAGGTCGTCTTTGCAGGTGACCAAACAATCGCAACCACCCTTCCCTAATTTTTTGTTAATTGGTACTACTCCTACTTCTCTATGAATTTATATGTTTCTTATTCTACTTTACAAGTTTTACCACACAACCACCTAAGTATCCTCATTTCTGCTACGTTCGTTTTATATAATTGTTGTTGCTTTACCGACCAAAATTCACTTCCATAGAGCATAGCTGACATAATATTGCGGTCCCATTAAATTTTTCTTTAACTTAGTAGGAATATTTCGATCACAAATCACCCCTGTTGCACTCCTCCATTTCTTCCACCCAGCTTGAATTCTATGTGTGACATCATTCTCAATATTACCATCATTTTGTATGATGGAACCTAGATATCTAAAGTGGTTCACTTTAGGAACTTCTATTTCCCCTAATTTTATCACTCTATCATCTCGATGTCTAGTATTTCTATAGTCACAGTGCATGTATTCGCTCTTCGTCCTACTCAACTTAAAGCCTTTAGATTCTAATGCATTTCTCCAAAGTTCTAATTTTCTATTCACTCTATCTTTTGTTTCGTCCACTAAGATAATATCATCTGCAAATAACATACTCCATGATATATCCTCTTGAATATGCATAGTTAGCTCATCTATAACTAGAATAAAGAGATATGAGCTAAAAACATATCCTTGATGTAGTCCATTCGTAATGGAAAATTCTTTTGTGGTTCGTCCAAATGTCTTTATACTCGTTACTACTCCCTCGTACATATCCTTAACAGTGTCTATGAGTCTAGCATACACTTCTTTTCTTTCTAGAACCACCAAAGAACATCTCTAGAAACCTTATCATATATATTTTTTTTTGAATCTACAAATACCATATGAAGTTCTTTTTTATTTTCTCTATATTTTTCCAACAATCTCCTTACAAGGAAAATCGCCTCCATAGTTGACCTTCCAAGCATGAAGCCAAATTGATTCTCTGATATTGTTGTTTCTCTTTTTAGCATGTTGTCAGTTATCATCTCCCAAAAGTTTTATAGTATGACTCATAAGTTTTATTCCCATTGTACTTTGAACAACTTTGAATGTTTCTCCTGTTTTTGAAGAATTAATACAAGCGTGCTTTTTCTCCAATCCATTGGACAAAATCAACAGACTATAACCAATAAAAAATCTCTACTTTTTGAATGCATTTATTTATATGACAAATGTGGATGACAGCTAAGTAACGTTTTAAACTCCCTAATTTGATAATATGATCTTTAAGTCTTAGTTGGATTACAATTAAAAGTCCTAATTTAACTCTATCCCAAAACTTCCTTATTTTAATCTCATCTGTAACTACAATTAAACACAATAACCACAGTAAAACAAAAATAACAGTGACCATAGAGTGTGGGTAATCACCTCAGGGAAGTTTCTGGCTTTGAATATTAGCTTGATAGAAGGGGTTCTTTATGATATTGGCTCTCTAGACATAATAAGGTCTGTGTGTGGTCGTTTTTTTTTATTCGTGACAAATCTGGTATAACTATTCAGTTACCAATGAGTAAAACTTTGCAAGCTAAATAAATTTGTTCAGGCTTTGTCAAAAAAAAAAAATTCAGGCCAAATGCATCTAAACCGAATAAATTAGCATGTTTTGATTTGTTTATGTTCAATTTATGCATAAATTATTTGTCTTGATTTAAAAGTACTACGTTTTTCTCTGAAAAAATTTATTGTGTCAGGCTTATGAAGATGTAAATTACGTTGCCCTTGGTGCATATTAGTTTTGTAATTCAACAAACCTAATATTAGATTGAATGGCTCACGTTTTTAACGGTCGTACCTATTAGCTGTTTCAATTTGGTCATTAGTTCAATTGAATCGAGTTCACACAATCACACCTTTAGACATGACTTCAATATTACTTTTTCAGTTTTAAGCGTCATTTTGAAGGTAGGTGACTGATGCTGTGGCCTTTGTCTTCAAATGGAAGTCTTTAGAAAACCTTGCCTGTTTGTACATTATAATCATTATATATATAGTAGTATTCCAAACATTTTTTATATTTGTTCTTGCAATGCCTGCCAATTATTGCTCTTAGGAATGAGATTTTGATCCACTACATAATGATTGGTTCAGGGAAAAACAGTTGAAGTTGGTCGAGCGCATTTTGAGACAGAAAATACAAGATTTACAATCCTAGATGCTCCTGTAAGCATTTTTATGTTACCTAACTAATCATCTCTCTCGGGTTGAACATTGCATGTTTTATCATTTGGTATTAGTTTTGCAGTCATTGTTTTAGACGTGTTATTCATCCTTTAATGAAACAATAAATATCGATATAAATGCAGGCTATGGTCTTATTGAAGCATATGATTTAGTGTTAATACTGAGTAAGTAGACGAAATTTTGGTTGCACACGGAGCGAGTAGTTTGTTAGACTTTTCTGATTGTTTTGTTCCAAGCAGAGGAAGTTGGTCATTGAAATTACTGTTTAAAGAGCTGGTCTCGACAAAGTATGATAGTGCAATACTAATGTTTTCTCTTTTTTTAATTGACTTGCATACTTATGTTGTAAAATCAACGTTTTGCACCAATCAAATCTCTATCTTACTCTTTTAAACATTTAAAGATACACGCTTATATGGGGTATTGTTCATGTGTAATGCCTCTATTACAACATTATATAGTATGGATGGGCAAGTAATTATTTTTGTATAGTTGATTTTAGTGTGCAGCTAATCAACATTATATATTTGATAGTCGTAAATGCATTTTGGAACTCTTTATTATTATTATTATTATTTCACGAAACTCTTCATTCTGTTATTTTAATGTTTTGTTGCTTAAGTTTCGGTGCAGGGTCACAATAGTTATGTTCCAAACATGATCAGTGGGGCATCTCAAGCCGATATTGGGGTTCTGGGGAGGTTTGTGGTACAATGCTATGTTCTTTTAGCTATACTTGGATGAATCTATAAGTTTATGTTGTTGTCTAGGTAATATCTGCTCGGAAAGGGGAGTTTGAAACTGGGTATGAGAGAGGCGGACAGACTCGTGAACTTGTTTTACTTGCTAAAACTTTGGGTGTGTCCAAACTGGTTGTTGTTGTGAACAAAATGGATGATCCAACTATAGGATGGTCGAAAGAAAGGTCTACTATATAATCTGATAATCATCAATTCTTTATATTCTGCAATGTTCTCTACTATCTCCCTCTCTTTCTACCTCACTATTTTCTTCTCTGATTTCAGAAGACACTAGAACAAATTTGACTTTTGATAGAGGTTTTGAACCTCTATGAAAGACTTTTCATAGAGGTTTTTGACCTCTATGAAAAGTGTTATCTTTTAAGGCATTATCGTATCTTCAAAGCTTACATAGGGGTTTCAAACCTCTATCAAATCTTGGTTATTTCATAGGGGTTTGAAACCTCTATCAAATCTTGGCTATTTCATAGGGGTTTGAAACCTCTATAATATCTTCAGAGGCTTACATAGGGGTTTCAAATCCCTATCAATTGTAGTGATTTCATAGGGGTTTGAAACCTCTATATTATCATCAAAGGCTTACATAGGGGTTTCAAACCCCTATCAAATGTAATTTTTAAAAAATAATAGCTGAAAATGCCCAAAATTAATTTCCATTTCCATTTTCAATTGAAAATATACAAATTTACATTCCACTCGCAATATTATTATTCCATTCAATCAATAATGTAAAGTATGAAATATGTCAGGTAGAAAGGATCACTGATCGATGATTAATTCAATTTATATGTCAGGTATGATGAAATATGAAAATGTAATGTCTCTTACACAAAATGTTTCTGTGGGCACAGACAGGCTCTGTATATGTGAGTGTTGTGCACAAATACAAGCTATCTGTCTCTGCACAAATGTCTGTCCAGCAGATTTTGTCGTGGCCACAGACAGTAGCCCTGTATATATATATATATATATATATATATATATGTGTGTGTGTGTGTGTGTGTGTGTTGTAGGCACATATACGGGCTGCCTGTCTTGGCGTAAAGAAAACATCAAAGAAAATAGATTGCAGAAAATAAATAACGCACAAATTGTTTAAGCAGTTCGGACTTCCCGTCCGGGCCACGCCAAGGTGTACAATCCACTAAGAAATAAAGAGTAATTACAACTTATACAACATGACTCCTTACTTGTTTTTTCTCAAGTTTGGTGATCCCTCACCAAGTCCTACTGTACTGATCACTTTGATCTTACAAAACAATTGAATTAATCAGAATGCAAAAACCGATGCTGAGACCAGTGAGCATCAAAATATATATAACGAAGGCTTGTGGTTTCTTTGACTTCACGTTCATTCGCATTCATTGAATCAACACCATTGTGTTTTAGGAAACATATTTGATTGACATATTTGATTGAGATCTTTAGTTTCCTTATCTTCTATATTTGATTGCAATGTAATGGTAGCACGGGCAGTCCTTCCTTGTATGTGGATTATTGCCTTCCCCTGAAGATTCTAACGATCTTGCATATATACTGGATGCTTATGTGGCGGCTTACATGGCAGAGCTACACAAGGAATGTCTCAATTGATTTGTTAGTAGTATAATGTCAATCAATAGCCCGTGACACTTAATGAGTGACACACAATAACAACATTTACATTTTAACAAAATAGAATCAAAGATGGTACCTTTCCTCAAGTCATCTGGTTACAACGCGAAGAAAGGTATTCTTGTATAGTCATCCACTTTGCTATTTGCATTTATGTAGTCTCCTATTATGTTTGCCCCCTATTCTTTTGTGTCTGAAATGGGATATGCATTAACAAGCGTAAACTTTCTCTATTTCAGCTATCCAAATCATCAATCATATACCTGACTTATAAAATGTATTTTATTGTGAAGATAGGAATTCAAGTAGAAGTTATTTCTTTCATGCATTGTATAATGTTCTAATAAATTGTTGTTACATGCTTGATATCTTTATAATTGCATAGAAGCCTTATTGCCTATTAAAAAAACTTGATGAAGGAAAGAGTAACAAAATGGTTCATATTCAATTCTTCAAATGCTTCAGAAGTATGAATTAGTCTGATTGCTCGAAGAATACTAGATGCATTTGGGAAAGGGAAAATTTGATTTTTTATTGTTTTTTTCCTGGAGAGGTAAATGTGACTATATCTCTTTAACTTTAAGAATGGCACTATATGTTTTTACATCAAAAGGATGGATTATTAAGGACCAGAGATTCTCCTCGGCTATAACTTAAAGCTTTGCATTGCCTAGCATAATATCTGCTCAATTCCTTATTCATTAAAATTATATTCCAAACTGAATTGGCAGTTGAGAATCCAACCTACAGTAGTCGTTTTCGCTCATTTCTACTTTTAAGTCGGTTGCATATGCCTTTATGGAATATAGTTTTCTTCACTTTATTTTTATTTTTATAGATTTGTTTGGTGACATGGAAGGTACGTAGTTGCTTAAACATAGTGTAAGTGGAGCTAATTTTCTTCATTCTGATTGTGTATACTATTTTAACTTTTAAGGTAATTGACATCACTTATGTAGTGTTCATCACTAAAACTAATCCTTGCTTTATGCTCTAGCTGGTGAATTTTTATTTTTCTTCATTTACTGCTTATCTCAAGCAGCACAGTTTAGTGAAGAAATTTGCTGTGAATTTATTATGTATTATTTTGCAACTTGTAGATGTTCAATTTCTCCCAATGTCTGGATTGATTGGTACCAATATCAAACTAGGGTGGATAGGAGCGTGTGTCCTTGGTGGGATGGCCCTTGTCTGTTTGAAGTTTTGGATACCATAGAAATTCCTTTACGAGACCCTAAAGGACCTTTCAGGTAAATGATCAATTTCACTGTCTACTTTAATATGCTTTACTGGACTGATGGTTTCTGGTCATCTTACTATTTTCTACCTGCGTATGATTTGCTCATTCGATGTTACCATCAAACTTTGAAGGAGTGCACGCCTATATCAATTGGCTCAACTCCGTCCCTTATCTGTATTTATCAGTCCTTATATTCATTAAAGCCCATTTTGATGCATGTTTCAAATTATTATTCAAGCAACTCTTAGGGTGTATTATTAGGCAAGTCTTTGAGTAGGTTTCATGTAAGTTATGCTACCTTTATGTGCAGCCAGCTTATACAAGCTCTGTTTATTGTTTTGCTACATTTATATAAGTATCATAAGCATTGCGTGTCAGCACTTAACAAATATGGCCATATGGGCCTTGGGTTAAGGAGACAATTAGAAATACTAACATGATCAAGATGCTCTCTTTTTAAGGTGCGTAATAGAGTTTGGGCTTGATTTAAACTGTACCGCGTGCTTAAAGTGAAGTTATTACTATGTATTAGAAATGGGGATGATTTTAGAGTTGTGGTATCATTATTACTTGCTCTACGATTGGGGAAAAAGTTATAAGTTATAACTTGATTCTGCAGAAATGCATGTGATTTTCTAGATGAAATAGCTTAGGTTGTTGGTGAGATCGGCGGTATTTCTTAAATGTATTTTCCAAATGTGTTGTAAGACCTAAGTTTGTTCTTTCTTTCTTTGTTCCTCAATCCAGAGAACAATTTGTGCATGTAAATAATGATGGGGAAACGAAATTGATTGCAAATCATTTTTTCCTTCCGTAATTTCTTTATATCATTTACTACAAAAAAAAAAAAAAATCTTCATATCATATCTTACATTTTCCTGTGGTGGTCCTATTAAGCAATTTATCATGTATAAAGAAGGAATTTTTCGTAATGAAACTGATCTAAAATGCTCTCTTAAGACACTACTTGCTGCCATGTGATGGCTAAAAAGTTGCATTGTACTTGCAGAATTTGTTTCTAGTTGCTCTCCAGGTTTGAACGCCTTAGCTCTTCCAAAGCTCCCCTCGCCCTTTCTGCATAAAGTGAAAGCGGGATTTTTATGGTGTTGTCAGGCTAGAGAATCATGTGGGCCCGTACAATTCCACATGCCTATAAGGATTTGGTTAGGCTTTAGACTCCATTGTGGTCATTGAGATTTTAAGCACTTCAATTATTTGCAAAGATATTTTGAACAACTATTAAATGTGTATATTGAAATGTTCTTTCCATTTTTGTTGCACTTTTTTTATGCCCCTAGATATTAAGATCGAATGAATGAAGCTGCAAATACTTGTTTATGTTTTGCTTAAAAATTACTTGTTTATACAACAACAAACATAACTTCGGTCTCAAATTAATCGGGGTCGGCTACATGGATAAAACTCTTCCATCGTGCTCGATTAACTGCAATTGATGGTGAGCTTTCTAAAAAATACTTGTTTATATTTGGTGAAAATCAACATTTGTTTTTATAGAAAATCAATAATTTTTATATTGTTGTAAACTAAGTTGTAAGCCAACTAGAACTTAAGTTGGACTTGCAAAATACTTAAGCATAGAAGACATAAACTAAGAACTACTAGAACAAATAGAGAAGATGAGACAAGAGAGAAGAGAGCTAGAGTTGAGAAATATAGAGATTTTCATTCCAACATTGGTGTGTTAATTACAATGGGGTTGTCACCCTTTATATAGGTCATTTAGTGATGATGATAATTGTACTTATACAATGTGTACAAGTTATACATACACCACAAGTCATACAACACATCACAAGCAATATAGATAATACATGGAAGAGTTGGTGTACATTGAAGAAGATTACAAGTTACATGACAATACATAGACAAGTGATTATATATTGGAGTTGAATACAAGTTATGTAGAGTGTACAAGTTACATTCAATGTAGAAGTCATACTTGATGTTACAATTCAATGTGAGAGTCATGTTTGACAATGTGATCATTCATAAGCTTGGTTAGAGGGTCATCCAATTTACAACACTCCCCCTTGGATGACACTTGCTGAGAGAATATGTCTCGTTAAAACCTGTACTAGAAAAACTCTGTGGGAAAAAAATCTAGTATAGGAAAAAGAGTACAATGTTCTCATCAATCTTGATTTGTAGTATAATATTGTTGATTGCCTCATTAAAAACCTTGCTAGGAAAACCCAGTGGGATAAAACCATAGCTAAGGAAAAGAGTGCAACACATTGATACACTTCGAGAGAATATATATATGCCTCATTAAAACCTTTACTAGAAAAACCCTGTAGGAAAAAAAATCTAGTATAGGAAAAAGAGTACATTGCTCTCATAAATTTATTTATTTTTTATATGAAGTATAATAATGTTAGGATTGCTTCATTAAAAACCTTGCTAGGAAAACCCAGTGAGATAAAACCATAGCAAAGGAAAAAAAAGTGCAATACACTAACCAATAACTCATTTTGATTATCACCCTCATGTTCACATGGGTGAGACATCTTGTGCATTTTGTTGCACATATACATCATTTTTTATATGAATCATTTAATGCTGAAGCATATGATTGTCACTCTTTTGTGTATAGTACTTGCATAAAGTAATTGATTCATAACTTGTTGCTACTGAATGATCCTTTGAACTTTGAGTTCATATTAATTTATACATGGATCATAATACAACAAATTTAATGCAATTTGATGTGTCTCAAGCAATTTCACGTCATTCCTTTTGAATTAGCTTATATCTCCCCCTAATGGTGGAAAAATTGCTTCATTAAAGTGACAATTAGCAAAACTTGCTATAAATAAATTCCTTATTAGGGATCCAAGACATCTTATAATATGATTAATGGATAGTTAAATCAATATAAGTCTCCTATTGATTTGCCTTAAGATAATCTCCAGCTGATAAAAAAAAAATCCAGTTCGATAAAGGATGTCCGTGCGAATTTACGATATTTTCACATTATTGATGATTATGGATAATCAAATAGATCTTTCTACATTATGAATGTCATTTGATTTATGACGACTTTCGTTTTAATGTGCCTTATATATTCCAGAAGTTAAAGCCGAGAATATTATACTCAGATTAAATCATATTCATATAGACAAATTTTCTATTATTCTGAGTAGATTTCTTCCGAACAAGACATTAACAATAAAATTGTTGTACCCGATATTGCCTGAACATTAGCCTCTGTAAAGTTCGAATTTGAGAAATATTCACTTTTATATTATAATGTACATGCATGTAGCACGATACACAAAACATAAACTCATCGCCAATATTTAGGTCACGATTTAAACACATCTCAATGTGCCTGTTTTACCGAGCCATTTTCAATGATAAAATTCATAATATTTTGTCTTTGATTTTGAAGGCATTGTAAATGTCACAAAAATATTCGGGTATATATATGACAATATTTAGGAAAATAGCCTTTCATATATGACAAAAAAATGTCACAATTATGAGCGCTCATTGTCAATAATTATTTGCCCTTTGTAGTGATGCTCCACTTTTGTTCCAATTTTGGTGGAATTGTCAATACAACTTTTACCTTATATTTTCACATTTTCCACGTCCATAAATTTATTATTGTGATCATGATCATTATATGCAACATATGCTTCTTAATTTGAAGCTGAACTAATTGGACGAGAGCGATATTATATTTACAATATCTCATTATTTTACTCAGCTACCATGAGACAAGAAATCAATCCTTAATATTTATTGGATTGACGTGCACACTCGATATTTTGTTGCAGCAATAAATCGAGGCGGGCCACGTGACCTTATTTTTATTGTCTCATCAGTCATATTTTCACGTAGCCTCAACATAGAGGTAATTAAAATTGTGGAATTATAATTCACATGATTACCAAAAGCATCAAACATCCGTAGGAAGTACAAACAATTGAATTTAGAAAAAAGGGAAAACGCAACTGTCAACTTTAGGCGGTATAATTACATTAATTAAATGTAAATACATTTATAAAAGCACTTTTTATCAGAACGCCAAAAACACGAACAACAACTTAGTTGCATCCCAAAATTAGTCGGGGTCTGCTAGATAGTTCCAACTTTACCTTTCAGCTCAACTTAATGTTGTTGATGATGTGATCCTGTAGTTTTGCAATTAATGCATCCCAAGTTATCTTAGCTCTACCAAACACGAACAACAACTTAGTTGCATCCCAAAATTAGTCGGAGTCTGCTAGATAGTTCCAACTTTACCTTTCAGCTCAACTTAATGTTGTTGATGATGTGATCCTGTAGTTTTGCAATTAATGATTCCCAAGTTATCTTAGCTCTACCTCTACACCTTTTAACACGATTTACGTCACAACTTATTATACTTTTTAAATCCTAACGTTGGATATACAAACATGGATAAACAATAAGAACTAAAGAAGCGCAAATAAGTTTCTGCTTGAAGCATGTCCAAAGATTCTGGACTTGCATTTGAAATTCGCATCAACAAATGCCTTTTCCATGTATAGCTTTGTAGTTGTGGACAATATAAAATGTAACATTATTATGGATTATATGTTTTAACACAACAAGCTTTAGTCAAAAGGGAACATAAGGCAACTGGCAGCCAAATTTGTTATACAAAATATACGTTACATGTCAGATAAGATGTAAACAAACAGATTGAATGCTTGGTCATTTCTTAAACAAACTCAAACCAATGTACATTGTCGTCTTATGAAATGGATGACAGTGATTGAGATTGACGCCAAGAGTGGTTCTCAATTAGGTCATAAAATTGTACTCAAATCACCCAAGATGAGTTAGAAATAAAATGTGTTAGTATTACTAGGCCATTACAAACAACAAAATAGGCGCATGTTCACTTAAACAAATCTTGAGTTGGGTCATAGCCTTGTAGGTCACCTAAAGCTTTCAACATTCTCACCACATGCTTTTGTTTCCCATCTCAACGCTGAGGTTATCTGTATCAAAGGTTAAAATATTTGACATCTCCCTTGTATTGCTCCCAAAAAAAAATGGAATTAATTTGAGGGAGTATGATTCACCACAAAGAACCTCGTCAACGTTCGCTAAAGAGATACTTGGACTTCATTACTTTTGCCTTTAATAGCAAAATGGCTCAAAAGTATCTCAAGTTGTACACTAATAATTAAGAGGGCCGCTAAGGGCACCCCACCTTTTCATGAAGGCACTCAAATTATTTGTAAAAATTCCAGTAAAACTGGAAAAGACCATTTTGCCCCTGTATATATAATGATTCAAACCCCACAAATTATTTTGACAAAGAAAAAGGGCACCCCACCACCAAGCTTGAACCACAAAGCCACATTGCTTTTGGCGAGCGTTTATCGATTCTTACGGATTGACATCATCCGACAGCGATGTAACAATGTTTGACAACCATATGATGGCTTCTTAGAACTGTTTAGTTGGGTAAAACTGTGAAAATGATGATTTGTTTGTCAACGTAGGGTTTGGTAATTTCCTCAAATCCGAACTTGTTTCCACTATATAATGGAGGATTGTACTGCTACGGTGCAAGATGAGGTTGAACTTGAGGTAATTTTGCGAATTTATTGTATTTTTTATGAGGTTATCCGAAGTTTCTGTCGATGTGCGTGATTGTTTCGGCCTCGCAGGACCGAGATATATTGAAATGTCTCGGTCATAGAGGACCGAACCTACTCTAACCCTCTCGCCAGTGTACAACCGAGAGTAGGAGAAAATTCTCGGTTGTAGACCACCGACGCCACATTACCTATCACTAATTGTAGCTCTCGTCATGTCTCGGCCGAGATAACTGAAGTATTCTCGGCCATGCGTAACCGAGACACTTGTGAACTCTTCCGCCCTCGTGGCGAGAATGCGAGTTCCCAAAAATTTAGCTCTCGTCTCGGCCATGCTTGGCGAGACAAGCAACACTGATCTCGGCTGTGTGTGGCCGAGAACCGCGATTTCCCAATTTTTTTACCATTCTACAAACCGCCACACACACATTACAACTACTCTACCAAATGTAACTTAATTATACTATAAACGTAACTTCAAACAATCGATTTCGCGCAAAATCGTGTGTTCGACGATCTTCAACCGAGCCCTAATTTGGAGACGAAATCGGCTCACACCCCGACCCTACAAACTGCAAAAAACTCGTACAACGAAGGAGAAACACACGGCGAGGGACGAAAAACACGATTTCGGGGATTCCTCTCACTGGTCGGTTCAAAACAAATGGATTCTTCCACAAGGAGTTCGGTGAAGGTGGTGGTGGGGGTGGTGGGGTGCGAGAGGTTTGCACGAGGGGTATTTTGGGTATTTCGGGTCTAATTTTTGGGTGCCCCAGGTAAATTGGTTTGTGCCCACATTAACTGGGTGCCTTCATGAAAAGGTTGGGTGCCCTTAGCGGCCCTCATAATTAAACATAAGCACACTTGCACTGGGGCACCATGTAAAGCTTAAAACAATTCTCACAATGTGCTTAGATGCCACTTATGTATACACTAAATGAAAATCCAATCATTAGATTAAATACTAATTCCACCTCACTTGAAACTTTAAAAATTATCACCTAAAGAATTCTTTCCATTTTTTAATTATTCATTTGATGAAAAGGCTAGACAGACATAAAAGATCAAGCCATGAGGCTATTTGATACTAGCATGCATATGGAAAGGACCCTCCAAAAGAACTTTAACCATCCAAATGAAAAATGTCATACAGATGTGCACAATATATGATCCGTTTGTAATAATACTTCTTTCGAAAACTTTCCACCAGAAATAGCAATCGCACAAAGATATAAGCTCAGATCAAAGAACACCTCTAACACCAACTTGTCAATTATGTCACCTGGAAGTAAAGGTCTTTCCAGCTTCAAAGATGTTGCACAGACATGATGTAGAAGTCCAGGCTTAACTGGTACAAGTTTGAATTCGAGTGCAAATGAAAAAGGGTAACAAGTAAAGAAATTGCGATGGACATTCCGGTTTTCGATTTGTAGTCATTGCTGAAATTTTGATGGGAAACATACGAGTCATTAATATTACCTAAACAGGGAATGCTGACAGAAAATGGCTTATTCTTTTCTCGTATCTTCAAAGTCGCTTCATAATTAGGTTGAATATGATCAAGCTTGCTACTTTCAATCAAAATATTCTGCAGAAAGAAATAAGTTAAAATGAGAGAGCAGATAAATTTGATATCCAAATACTATTAACAATTATATATTTAAGAAAAAAGATCATACCGAAATGCATAAGCTCATTTTATTGATCGACACGTCCACCTCCATTTTATTTGCCTTTACTACCATATCTCCCTTTGCATTGATTTTCACCACAAAATCAGGAGTGCAAAGGAATGGCATTCGGTTTCCATAAAGATCAAAACATGCAATGGAAAGACGTGGAAAACAAGAACCAACCCTGTAAAGAACAATTAAACGATAGTTTTCATCATAAGAAATGAAGTAAATGTATCTCATGATAGATAAATCATAAAAGAAAAAGGAATAAAGCCTTGATTATGCCAATACAGATTTAAAACAAGGTAATTCTTTATCATAAACATAATTGTAACACATGATGATGAAGTAAACACACATATAGATCATATCTTCAAACAATATACAAAAGCACAAAAGTAGATCAACAAAATATGATGAAGTATTCAGAAAATCACAGATAAATGGAAGAAAGCCATGTAATGCTGTTAATACAGTGACGACAGCAACACAACAACCATACAACAAAGCTTCAAAGCCAAATTAGTTGGCATCGGTTACATGGACCCAACATTTCCATTCAGCTTTTTTTTTGGTAGAGATTTCCATTCAGCTTTGATATAATGCAGCGACATCGTGTTCTAGTGATCATTCAAATCATTTACAATTAATACATCCCAAGTTATCTTAAGTACACCCCAACTCGTCTATCCTTTTTTGGTGTTGCTTCAACTTTTCTTTGAGTCTTTATCATTTATTCTATCCTTGCTGGTTTTACCCCACATTAACCATAAAATCCTCATCTCCGCTTTCCTCATTTTGCAGATGTTTCTTCTCACTCCCCCAAAAGATAAGCGATGTAATTATGGTCTTGTAGAATTCCCTTTCAGATGAACAAGGATATTTTACTCACAATTGCACCTATTGCACTCCACCTTTTCCATTAACTTTGAATTTTATATGTATGAACATCTTTAACATGTTCATCCTTTTGTATGATTGACCGTAAATAGTTCACCTTTACATCTTCTATAACTCCTTGTCGTGCTACTTCATCTGAATCTCTGTAGTTCCCAACCTCACAGCATATAAAGAGAATGACTCAAAGACCTAGACTCCCAGTAAAAGAATTCAAATAAAAGGAATAATCACACAAGTCCTTGATCAATGTCCTTTAGCTCCTACTCAAGTTACAAAATATGTAACATCCAACATTCCTCACGAGCTTGTAGCACAATGGAAAGATCAACAGCACATCATATGAATCGAAGAGCAGTCAGACTTGTTTCTCTCTTAATGATCAACATGAACTTCCAAGCACAACAAGCTTTGTTAAATTGAAATTTCCTAGGATATAATGGTGCTCTTATTGGCAGTCTAGTCAGAACAATCTCTCCAGGGTCAATTGTGTTTACAGTAGCACCAGATCTTAAAATTCATCTCAAAGGTCCGAGTAAACCTAAATGATTCAAAGTTTGACAACAGCTGCTCAAAAAAGTGAGCCAGGAACATTACGAAAGCGGAAGTAATTAATGGGGTCACAAATTAGACTTATATATGTCTCATTCAAAAGAAACAGGGCTTGTGGATACTTAAAGAGTTTTAGGCCAATAAGTTTACTTCCTCGTAGCCAAAACTCCAGCTAAGAAGTGGGGGAGGTGATGCACAAAAAAACTGACAGAGGCACAGTTTGCATTGCGAAAGGAAGACAATTTTGGATGTAATCCTCATGGCAAATGAAGCTATTGATAATTGCAATAGAATGAAGAAACAGACGTTTGAATTTTAAGGTCGACGTGACAAAAGCCTATGATCACGTGGAGTGCCACGTCCTGAATTGTGTAACACAAATGAAAGAGAAGGGGAGAGGCAAAGATGGATTTTCATCAATTGTTTCATATCATGATTAACGACATGCATACATTACATGAGGGACTTGTCATTAGTAAATAAATGAATAAATAAATAAATAAATAAATAATAAAAGAGGAAACATCCATGAGCAGCTATATGAGATTGGAATTTCCAGAGAAGGGGACCATCTACAGGCCAAGATCGCCCCTGGCTGGTAAGGAACAATAAAGAAAAGGTGGTATGTCAAGGTTCGAAAACAAGCCATTCACAGAAACCCATAGAAAGTCATATTTTCATTCTTCAGATAATGAAACATTCCATTAAATTTTGGGTGGAAAAGGGGGATCAGATTCACTTTTCGGAAAATACTCGGCGTGATAACAGACCTTTGGCTAATCGATTCCCAAGCGTCTTCATTAAAAAAAGTTGCAAACATTTTAAAGCAGAACATAAAATTCAACTACAACCTAATATATACAATGTGTCAGTTATAGAGAGCGATAAATAATGGAAGGGAGAATGGTGAGACCACTTTATGCACCATTCTACAATATCAACTAGCTGTGGTAGGAAAAATAGACTAGATGTCTATGGAATTCGATAAGTATGACAAGAGAAAAGTTAAATAAGGCCTCTCACCTCACATGATATGGTGGACTTCTATATAAGTGAAATATTCACTTTTCGAATCTCTCAACCGCTCATCTTGAGCTTTTGAAGCAGTACTTTTTTTGGTATTTATATATTTATAACTCCATAAGGTGAAAAGATATATAAAGTGAAATATTCACTTTTCAAATCTCTAAAGAGATATTGACAAATGATTTAAATTTTGTATAACACAATATAGTCTTGCATAGATGTTTTATTCACAAATTATAGTATCTAATTGTCATGACAAGTAATTCTTGTCGGTAATATAATAAGGTAACAAGTTCAACTATGGTTGAATACTATTTTGAAAATAAGTTTAATATAAAATAGTTTTCTCCTTTTTATGTAAAAACATAACATATGATTAAATATATGTTCACAACTTGATTCATTAATAAGCAAATTGTACTATTCGTATGAGTCGGTGGGACAACCTCCAGGTTGGGTGGCGAGACATAGTCTACTTAATACCATGCCTCCTCGAACGGGATAACCCGTCTCCCTTTCAATGTTTAGCTTTACCGGGGACAAGACTTACCCACTACCAACTCAAACTTATAACATTATTTGTATTATAAAATCAAGAATATAACAATAACTAATTGTTTGTAGTTTTAAGAGAAAACTATATGTCACACATTGACTTTTAATTTCTGATGTAGAAGATCGTATAAGACGCAACTACAGAGCATAATTTCGTAGTCGGTGACGTTACAATGCATAATGTATGAATAAAGTACATTTACATAATTAAATATGCATGTAACAAAAAAGAAATTAACCATGACAACATGGAAATAAATTAAACTTATTTAAATTAATAAAAATTATACCTTCTTAGCTTTATATCTTTGAAAAGCTTCTTGATCTTCAAGACCTCCTCTTTATAGAGCAACTTCGTGCTGATAACGTGTTGTAAACTAAGTTGTAAGCCAACTAGAACTTAAGTTGGACTTGCTAGATACTTAAGCATAGAAGACATAAACTAAGAACTACTATAACAAATAGAGAAGATGAGACAATAGAGAAGAGAGCTAGAGTTGAGAAATGTAGAGATTTTCATTCCAACATTGGTGTGTTAATTACAATGGGGTTGTCACCCTTTATATAGGTCATTTAGTGATGATGATAATTGTACTTATACAATGTGTACAAGTTATACATACACCACAAGTCATATAACACCTCACAAACAACATAGATAATACATGGAAGAGTTGGTTTACATTGGAGAGGATTACAAGTTACATGACAATACATAGACAAGTGATTATATATTGGAGTTGAATACAAGTTATGTAGAGTGTACAAGTTACATTCAATGTAGAAGTCATACTTGATGTTACAATTCAATGTGAGACTCGTGCTTGACAATGTGATCATTCATAAGCTTGGTTAGAGGGTCATCTAATTTACAACATATATATTTTTTTCTTAACTTTCTTTTTCCCCTTGCAGCATTTACAGTAGATAACATGTGCTTTATACCTCGGTGCATTTTGAAACGTGAACATGCATTTCATGCCTGATTTTGGAATGTTTTGGGAAGTTGTGAATTGCTTAGGGAAAAAAAGATGAATGGAGGATGGACTCATATTTTATAATGTATGTGAATTGCTAAAAGTTTTAACCATTATCTGGGATTGACTATTATCTTACCTCTTCATTGTGCAGGATGCCCATTCTTGAAAAATTTAAGGACATGGGAACTGTTGTGATGGGTAAAATTGAGTCTGGAAGTGTAAGAGAGGGTGATAGCTTATTGGTCATGCCAAATAAGGTGTTTGTCTTTGTATTTCACACCACCCTTCCTTGACTTTTGCTACTACTATTCCTGAAGATTATGCATGCTCAATTTACAGGTCCAAGTAAAAGTGTTTTATGTGCATTGTGATGAGAACAAAGTAAAAGGAGCAGGCCTGTGAGAATGTTTGATTCAAGTTATCTGGGATAGAAGAAGAAGACATATTGTCTGGTTTTGTTCTATCAAGTGTCGGTAGGTTATCCCTTTCAGCAATGCTATCATTTTTTATTTTTTTTTGATATTTTAATTGCATGACCTATCATGCATTTTCCATTCTAAAATATATTATTTTAAGCTTAGTGGACTTACAAAGACAAGTATGTGTAGCATCAATTGATACAAATATTAGAGAAGGGCGATTGCGGTGGTTTGGTCACCTGCAAAGACGACCTACAAATACTCCCACTAGAAAACTTGACTCAATAGAAATTGTAGAAATTCGACGAGGTAGTGGTAGACCAAAATTAACATGGGATGCATTAATTATGAGGGATTTGAATGGTCTGGAAAGCTCACCATTAGTTGCACTTAATCGAGCACAATGAAAAAGTTTGATTAATGTAGCCAACCCCAATTAATTTTGGGACTGAGACTATGTTGTTGTTGTTGTTGTTGTTGTTGTTGTAGTAAACTTAGTGGACTTGGCTGTATTGATATAAATTATGTCACTTCAGTGTGCTTATAGCTAATGAGAATATTTAGTTCTAACTTTGAACCAATTCATTTGAGAGATTTTTGCATCTCTCTGAATCAACAAATAACTTGTAACAGGTCAAATAGTTGTGGATAATGTCCAATTTGTAACTGTATATTCTTTCAATATTTGTTTGTTCTTCCTGTAATAGTGTATGCTTCACTTATTTTCTTTCAGAGAGATTTTTGCATCTCTTAGCATAACTTTCGTTCTTCCATTTTTCAAGATGCAAAATTAATTCCTTCATTGCCAAAAGTTTATGGATTGCAAGATCCATAGATCGATAACCATGCCAATGCATGATGGAGTGGTCATTTCAGAATTCATTTCAGAATTTAGATGCATTAATGCCAATGCAAATTGAATTCCGTCACTTATATTTTCTTTTAAAGGGCACTTAGTTAATTTGGATATAATAGTCCACGAAGTGATGTATCTCAAAATTTAATTTTCAATTGAATTATTTACCTTTTGGGTTTCTTCACCGATACAAGATATTACTTTAGGTCAAATTGGTTAAAATATTTTAACATTTTCAACTTTTGTTATTAAAAAGACAAGTGTTGTGCCTTGCTTTGGGCCTTCGCTTAGTTATTTTTTTTTGAAAGATCACTTAGTTAATTTGGAAATAATAGTCCATGAAGTGATATATCTCGAAATTTTATTTTCAATTGAATAATTTACTTTTTGGGTGTCTTCATCGGTACAAAATATTACTTTAGGGGAAATAGATTAAAATATCCTAACATTCTATAACTTTGTTATTATATCTTAACATTTTTAAATTGTTTAATTTGTATCTCAATTCATTTTTTAACTCTAAATTTGATGAAGTGGCACCCAAGGAACGAGCTTAAATAATAAATTTAGTAATTATAGGTGATGAGGTGGTTTTTAAAGTCATTATTTATGTGTCACCTCATCAAATTTGGAGTTGAAAAGTGACTTAGATACAAATCTATAAATCTTGAAAGGTTAAAATATAATAACAAATTCAAAAATGTTAAGATATAATAACCGAATTTGTAAAAAGTTATGATATTTTATCCAATTAAGCCTATTACTTTAATAAGATAGTTCTCTTTTTCTTGGTTGAAATTTTTGTAAATTTGGAGGGGTGGCGGCGGAATCAGACGGCGGCGTCGGAGACAAGAAGAAGAAGAGGACGAGTGGACAGATGGAGCACAACCAGAGAAGAAGATGACGCGGCTAGTGCAGTCGGACAGACGGAGACCACGAGGCTCTCCGTCAGATGCGTAGGGGTTTGACAGTGTTGTGTCTCGCACAACCAGAGAAATCAGAGTTGTGTCTCGCACAACCAGAGAGGACAGAGTTGTGTCTCGCACAACCCTAAACACTAAACCCTAAACCCTAAACCCTAAACCCTAAACCCCAAAATATAGAAACTTCTTAAATACCTAAACTATAAAATATAGCAACTACTATAATTTCCTAAACAGAAACCACAGGTGTTGATTGACTTTACTCAAAATTCTTCTTCTTGAGGTTAATGTGTTGGGTTTTAATTATTCCTCCTTATTTGTGATGCTTGCAGATAAACCTGTGGGTGTAGTTTCTGAGTTTGATGCAATCAGATCATTCAATTTAATTTTTTTTCGATAATGTAAAATGCATTTTTTTTGTTTTACCTAATTCTTACAACTATTAACATTGACATCTCTTGGTATTCTAGGCAATTTATTTTCACTGCTGGTTATAAAGCAGTATTGCATATTCATTCTGTTGTTGAGGAGTGTGAGATTGTTTAAGTTGCTATAGCAGAAAGACCCTAAGACAAAGAAACCCATGAAGAAAAAGGTTCTTTTTATGAAGAATGGTGCTATTGTTGTTTGTCGCGTTCAGGTCAGTTACGACATTCACTGGTGAGCCATTAAATCGTTGCTTGCTGGACTCGCTCAACTTTTTTTCCCCTTGCAGTTGAACAATTTAATATGCATTGAGAAATTTTCTGAATTTCCACAGCTTGGAAGGTTTACTCTTCGCACTGAAGGTAAACAACGTTAACTGGTCTCTTCATGTACACACTCATGCATTGTAGTGTCTTGATCATATTGTTATGTACAGGGAAAACCGTCATAAACAGTTTTGGTTTGCCAGTCAGTTTTATCTTTTTGAATTGAAATGACATTCGTTTTGATGCCTGCTATCTGAATGGAAAAAATTACAAATGTACACATGTTTGTATTTTAAATGAGAAAAGTAGGGGTGAATTGCATTTATTTCAGACAAATAGGTAATAACGCATAATAAAAAAGCACTATCACTGTAGGAAATTTTTTTTGATGACGTGGACATTAATAGCATGTGTTCGGGCCAGCTTACATTTATTTATTTGTTCAGTAGGTTGGCTTACGTATGGTAAGTAAGAAAGAAACGTAAAGTTACCTATGATTAGACACCCTATATCTTCAAACACTAGAACAAATTTGACTTTTGATAGAGGTTTTAAACCTCTATGAAAGACTTTTCATAAATGTTTTTGACCTCTATGAAAAGTGTTATTTTTTAAGGTGTTATCGTATCTTCAAAGCTTACATAGGGGTTTCAAACCTCTATCAAATCTTGGCTATTTCATAGGGGTTTCAAACCTCTATCAAATCTTGGCTATTTCATAAGGGTTTGAAACCTCTATAATATCTTTAGAGGCTTACATAGGGGTTTCAAACCCCTATCAATTGTAGTGATTTCATAGGGGTTTGAAACCTCTATATTATCGCCAAAGGCTTACATAGGGGTTTCAAACCCCTATCAAATGTAATTTAAAAATAATAATAACTGAAAATGCCCAAAATTAATTTTCATTTCCATTTTCAATTGAAAATATACAAATCTACATTCAACTCGCAATATTATTATTCCATCAAGAAATTCGGAGTGTTCTACAACCAATCAACAAAACAACAAATCGATAGCCACACATTTCACGAAACCAATCAACAAAACTCAGTTTTTCATTGTAAGACAATGTGTTAGCAGAGAGAAGTATATGTAAAAAGTCACCCTGCTTGTTTGAAACTTCACCATTGCCAATTCTCTCATCCACAATTGCTTTGACAGTGGAAGCAATTCTTGTTGTAGCCTTTGATTTGCAGAGTTGGGATTGACCTTCCCTCAATTGAAGTCCGGTTTCAACGCATGAACATCAATGCGGAAACCTGAGCATTACCAACAATTCTCAATTTTTCAGTTAACATGGCAGAGGTACTGAACAATTAAAAATACTTGTACAGGAAAGTTAAAAAGAATGAACTTCATTTTGGTGATAGTTAACTTTGCTATCTGTTCACAACAGGGCCTATTGAATTCACTCCACATTTTGCCAAACAAAAAGAGAACATTTTGCTATTACCTTTAGCTGGAAAGCTTGACAAGGGTCTCAAGGTAAGCAAAAATATTTCTCATCTACACGTGATAAGAATCAATTTTGTGATTTTGATTTGTTAACTGAAATGGGTTTTTCAAAAATAAAACAGGTTTCAGGGAGGATTACTTACAATGGTCATGGAATGGAAGAGTTTGTGCCACAGAGGGCCTCGGCATACATCAGTCAGCATGACCTTCACATAGGAGAAATGACTGAGGGAAACCTTGGCCTTCTCTGCAAGAGTTCAAGGAGACGGGAACATTAACATTATGTATAGAAAAATACTAGAATGACACACTTTGGCTACGCAATTGTTGAAGTCCTTCGGATATACTTTGAAATGAATGCACATGCATCTCATCAAAGCATGATATAAATAATTAATCATAAGAGACCTCATAACTCATAAGCAATCAAACAGTTAATAATGATGAACAGTGTTCTACCTAAATCAATATAAGAACATAAAGGACGACTCTGCTGAAGAAGATGACAGAACTAGAAACAAAGTAGTCAACAAAGGCAATTGAAATAATAGAGTTGAAGAGAGAAAACTTAGAGAAGAAAGGAGACAGACACTAAAAATGATAGAAAGGTTCCATCAATGATTTAAAGCTAATTTTGGCGAGACATTATTGAGATTTCTAAACAAAAGTTCAAATTATCATATGTAATATAATGTAATTCAATCCAGGAATCTGATGACATAAAGAAGTTATAAACAACACCTAAAAAAATTTAGATGATTCACATTATAAATTGCATACTTGTGACAAATTTTACTCACAGTTACGATAAGCCAAAATAGTCGTGTCGCTTCAAACAAATCTGCTCCAAACGATTCTCCTCCGCACAGTGAGCTTCATTCACCGCAACCTGTTCAACAAACGAATTTCCAAATTCCTCGCATTCGTACCAAAATCACAATCAAACACGCATAATTCAAATACTTGATTACCTATTTGTCCTAAATAAAGCCTCCGCCGCACCCTTCATTCTTTTTCTTATCACAGTCCACCAGCTCTTGCTCTGACAATGACACCAAGCTATACACAATCGCAAAAATAATATTGTGCACAAAAGCCACAAAACATAAACAAGTGCATATTACAATAATAGATTATAAAAATAATCTCAACTTGACACCCAAATTAATTAATTTGAATCATGGTCACTATCTACAATAACTTAATTTATATATAATATATTGTTAGGATCAAACCCTTCCATTGAACTCGATTTAGAACAATTGATGATGTTAAAGCGACATGTAATAGTGTATTACAAATTTCCAGTATCTTTTTTTTTTTTTTTTCATATTTAGAACTTTTATGAGATTTCCACAAACTTTGAACTTGCTCATAGACAAGGAGTTTGAAATGTTATTGCTTGGCTATTTTCTATTTTCCATGCAAAGGACTACCAATGAGAGCATGTCAAACAAAATAACGACAGTATGATTCACTGAAAAATTATATCCTCTAATACTAATAAATTGAGATTAACATTAATTATTGTAGACAGCTACAGAAGCATGTTAAGTGCGTACAGGAGCAGATATTTCAAAACTGTCTATCCCACCATATGTCAGCTAATACAACAGACTAAATTACTAAATGCAGCAAGGGAACAACATATTTAAAGAAACAGGTTTTTAAAGTAATACATGTTCAAATGGAATACAAGTATATAAACTTACTGTTGATAATTCTCTGGCATGAATGGGCCGGCACGAACGAACAGTGACTGGCTCTTCGTACTCACTAAATGTAAACCAACTATTGTACTGCAAAATATAACCAAGCAACGGAAATGAAAATGAGTTATATTCAAAAGTATTTGTGCATCATGTGATTGTCTAAATAATAACTACTTTGAAATAAAAATATTGAAAGAGTAACTGCATTTTTTAATCGTACTTGATCAATTGCAATAAGTACAGTGATATCCTTCACCAGTGATAATTCCTTCCTAAACCGAACAAGAACTCCTACAGAAGCATGTGTGTGAGTAATTACTTAGATAAAAAGGTGGTACACTCGTTAGAATAGGGTTCTTACATATGTTTAGTCCTTGTTGAGAGAGGAACTAACCAAGTATTATTTTACATCTTTCATTGAATAGGATACAGAACCTCACATTAGTTCATAAACCAAGCAAAGAAGACACTAATAAAAAGAGTAAAATTTAAAGAAGTATTGACCTTGATTTCTAAAAATAAAAAAGAATGAATTGAAAAACAAAATATAATGTAAACAGAAATTTTTTGGTAAAGAAAGAGCAGCTAGAAACAAGTGTACCTCTTGAATCAATTTACCAGCCGAGCTGCCTCAGACCTCAAGAGTTTATCCATTTTTGGTAAAGAAAGAGCAATAATTTTTTGGAGAGTCATTTAATACTATAGTATGTATGTACATATCTCCTCTACTTGCTTATGTTATGTCACATCAGGGCATATCATATCATCACTAGAGCTCCTTAAATTAAAACCCCTATACAGATGTTTTTCCTCACAAAATTAAACCTCTGGTTTTGAAGATTGACTTTTGAAGTTTAAACTTCTATTTTGGGATGGGAATCTGTGTCTCACATGGGTTTTCAGAGATTCAAGAGAATAATGATAGAAATGAAAATTTAGTATTTATCGAGAAGGCACTGCACGTCGATGGAGAAATCAGTACATCTACTGATGAGTTGACAACTCATCTTTAAAGATGAGTTGTCTTATCTCATTATTATTTTTTTTGATAAAAAAGTACATCTACTGATGAGAAATAAGTACATCTACTGTATGATTAGATGCTCCGATTTTTATTTATATTACCATATGTACATCAAGCAGAGAAATAAGTACATCTACTGATGAGGATGACTTACAGTCGACGTTAAAGATACCTGTATTTATATGACAAGACAGAACTAATTGTGGGCGGCGTTCTATTCGAGCTGACTTCTCCAACAGCTCGTCGCCGTGATCCATCCCTATTTAGTGGCCCGGTTTATTACTCGCCTGCTCTCCTTCAAGCTCAAAAACCTTCATGAATCCAGTAAACTGCTCCAGCTTCTCACCGCCGATATCCATCCCCCATTTAGTGGCC